>OX485804.1:13210093-18210093 GCA_950295325.1 Polytrichum commune
GAAGAGCGAGCCAGGAGTTCAAATTTCTCTTTGTGTACTTGCACTCTGCAGGGCACATGAATACGCCCTTGTTTTGCGAACAAACATTATGCAATGAAGTGGTTGTGTCTTTTATCAATGAAAATTTTATAGCTTGGGGGGGTGATGTTCATAGTGCCGAAGGTTATCAAATGGGTAATAGTCTCAAGGCATCCACGTTCCCCTTTTGTGCCGTTATCATGAGCTCCTCCAGCATGCGCTTTGGTATTCTTCAACAGGTACTATTTTATAATTATATTTGGAAATTACTTTCCTCAAAAAGGAAGTTGTACCATTTCGTGTCATCCACCTCCTTGTTTGTTGCCCCTAAACTTATAAATTTCAAGTTGTAAGCTTGTAGGGTACCTTTATTTTTGTGTGTGATTAAGTGGCCTTTTTAATTTATTATACTGAAAGGAGATCTCTTTTTGATCACTTAGGGTTGCTTTGACCTTCACTTGGGTCATGCACTCTTGATTTGTGGTTTATATTACTAGATTCTTATTTTCCATGCTTTACAAGTATAGAATGCCTTGCTCAAAGGTCAATGGAAAAAAATTGAGTTGGTACGTAATCCATGCTTTCTAATCTTACGTTTCAGAGTAATCCACATCTTTCAAGTATGCTCAAGAAGTAAAATGCCCTAGAATTCGGTGCTTTTGGGGGTACTTTTAGTTGTTGTTGAGCTGCATTGTGACCTGAGGATAGGCTACATGATCCTTTCTAGATCATCAAACATGTAGGAACTCCTTCATTGATCACTTGGCGTTGCTTGAGCTTCACTTGGATCATGCACTCTTGATTTGTGGTACTTTGGGTTAGTCCCTCTACTTATCATATCAGTTCTTTAGCTTCACGTCAAAGCACTGCTCTAAACAAAATCTATGTTTTACGCGAACAAAGGAACACCCTAGTAAATATCCAGAACGGACTGAGAAAAAAGAAAAATACGAATGCGTGAATGGGTTTTATTTGCTATTTTAATTTTCAGTGTTTTAAGTTCGAAACAAATCTTAATTTATAATGAAGAATTTATTGTAGCTTGAAGTTTTGTAGGTTTTGTTATATTTAGTCAAAAAACCTTCGGTAAAACATTAAAAGCTACTTCTGATGCACGAAGCGAAGCTCTTCTTTCTGAGTTACAGCAATTGATGAGTTCTCAAGAAGCTCTGTTGTTTGAGTTGAAGAAACAGCATGAATTACGTAGTATTAGTTTGCGTTCAAGTACGCAAATGATTGGAGAATCTTGTATAAATGATATGCTTAGGCGCTGTGCACCTAAGAATCATTGCGGAGATTGACTTTGTTACACTTGTTAATTCTTATTATTATTTTTATTCTAAGAATCATATTTCGTTTGGGGTGGTGTTAGGTAGAAGGATATCGGTCTGCAGCAGACCTGTTGTCCATGTTGCAGAAAGTAATTGAGGAGCAAAGTGCATTATTGACTGCAAATCGACAAGAGCAAGAAACACGGGAGTTGAATTGTCGCCTGCGTCAAGAACAAGATGATGCCTACCAATTAGGACTTCAGGCTGATCAGGTAGACCATCATTTCATTTCCTAATTAACTATGTTTCGGTTCTATAAATGGTGGCTCCGACCTTAACCCTTGAATGACCGAGGGTGTTTTTATACAGGCTATGAGACATACCAAAATAACAGTTTATCTGCTCTATGATATTGAATCCATATTTAGCACCACCTATTAGAAAGAGGAAGAGAAAATAGAGTGATATGTGACGATGGTGATTAGATATGTGGCATAAATTTGAGTCTAAATCATTTATACAAGCTCAAATTGTCCTATAGTTTATTAACAGAATAGCAGTTGGGCAGCATTGTTTCGGAGAGATTCCCAATTATGTAAGACTACATTTTAGAGAGAGGGCGTTTATTTGTAGTGCCGTTTATAAATTAACTGTATGAATTCCATTGTGGTATTGGATCATCACCTCATTCAAATTCTTTTGAGAATTGGTCTAAAGTACGTCACAGTCAATAGGCAAACGTAGTGATGGAACTCGTGTTATCATGTGGTTCTTGTTACAAATACTTCTTTTATTGCATCTATCTGTGTTTGTGACTGACAAAATGAATTACTTTGTTCTAAAAAAGTCTCAAAAATCATGAAATCATCCAACTTGTGTGCCCGATCATCAACATTGGCTAGTGTATTTCTCTCAAGGAATATTGAAGTTTCAGCAAATACGAGTTTTACATCAATGAAAGTAGCGTTTCGGCTGTCGTAATTTTTTTCAGACCTACCGAGTTTTGGACCTTAATTTGAGGGCCTTAATAATTTAGTGTATGTGTCAATTAAAACGCTATCAGATATGTTAGATAAGCATTTTAGTGGACCTGTTTTGAGGTGTGGAAATTGAATTTTTCAGGAACGAGAGCGAAGACAGCAAGCTGAGACAGAAAGGATAGAAAGAGAAAGATTTGAGGCAGACCAGAAGAAATTGCAAGAGGAAAAGGAAGCTGCCCAAAATCTACAGGTGGCAGCACAAAAGGAGGCCATCTTGGCCAAACATCGAAATAACAAAGCCTCAGCCCTTGGAGCAGAACCTGAAAAAGGACCTGATGTCACTCATGTATGATAAGTGTCACGAGTTTCTAAATTTTTCATGCACTCCAGTTTTATTTTTAAAAGTATTAGAGTTATCCGTAAAGTCTCCAGATCAAACTCCAGGTGAGTTAAAAGAGCTTATTTTTAAAGTCACCCAAATTTTCTAAAGGCTTAAAATTGCATGTTAAAGGAATGGGGTTGAGGCTATTAGATAAGCAACTTTTTAGCTTGGCAAGCTACCCTTGCATAGGCCAATTGTGGATTTAGGATGGCAGGTCCCATGGATCAAACCCTATTTTAGATCCTAAAGTTCTGCCAGAGGTTTTTCGGATTGAAAGAGGACGTCCAAGAGTCACACGCAACTTTCAAAATTAGGCTTCAACACGACACACTATTGAGCTCTTCATAGATGAATCCCTAGAGGGACCGATCTAGGAGTTTGTTTCCTCTTTGAGTGACTTTGCGGATAATTTTAATATCTCTGAAGATGGCAGTCTGGTCTTTGATATGGTTTTCATATTTGGAGTATGTATGCGCATAGGCAACAAATGTTCAGGCCAAGGATTTGTGCCACTAGAGTAAGTTGAAGTGAGAACGGTGGGGTTGAAGGTGAAAACGTAGGGAACCCCTTCTTGCTTGGAGGTTTCTTTTTTTTGGCATATTTGACCCTGGTATTAGCAGCAGAGGCCCCGCATTAGTGTATTGAATTAAGTTGGGGTGCATCAACCACAAACATACAGGGCTAACTTGAGTGGCATGTATCCTAATCCCAGTGTTGATATTTGCTACCTCTAATTTTATTTTTTCTTTCCATTGTACTTATTTATGTATTTAATTTTTTTTCATGGTGTTTGGTAATGGGTACACTGCAGGTAGCATTTCGGTTACCTAATGGAGAGCGCAGGGAGCGTAGATTTAAAAGCACCACCAAGTTGCGAGCATTGTTCGACTACGTGGAATCAGTTGGAACTGTGGGAACTGAGAATTTCTCTTTAGTATCCAATTTCCCTCGTAAAGTCTATGGTAATGACAATTTAGAAGTTACAATTGAGGAGGCTGGGCTTCATCCAAGCAGCAGTCTGTTTGTACAAGTGGATGCATCCTAGAATGGTGATTTCACCACACTATCCTTCTGTATAGCGTTTTGGATGGAGTGATGATGATGTGGGTCACTTTGCCAAATATCTAGAATTGTTACTGGAATTTAACAGAGATGTATATTGAGGTCAGTCTGTCTGTTTACTTCACACCCATTGTTGACGTTTTGGCATAGGAAGAGTAGAGTAGAGTAGAGTAGAGTAATCAGACCTCTATTTTGTGCCAATTTCAAGGTGAAAATTACGTACTTGTTTCTACATGTATATATTTGTCTACATGATTGAAGTGGGACTACTTAGGTGCATGCCACATGAGAGCCAAAGGAAGTTTCACAACTTCCTCCAACATGGCACTTTGCTTTTAAAAAGTCTCCTTTTCTTTGTTTTTCTCCTTATACTGTGGAATTCCGGGCACTAGTGCCCGGTAGTTGCGAACTACATTTATTGTGCCATGTCACTCTACTTTATTGCCAAGTAGATCTTGAAGCAATATCCAAAGCAGAATCCAAAGCTAAAAAGTCATTGTTGCCACTCCCCATACTTCCTCTCATGTGGCAACCACTTGCTCATTTGAACCAATGCTATTCATCCAACTCACTGCCGTTCATGCAAGTTTCCTCCCGTGTGGTTTGGGCCTTAAAGAAGCTGATTCAATGAGGCCTTTGACATGGCAACGTTGAAACTACACACAAACTGGATGTTTCTTTTTCTTTGCCTTCCAATTTTATCCAGATTGTAGTGGCCTCATTTCCCAAAACCCACCTCTTTATCACTGGGTTTGCCCTTGCAGTAGGTGGTACAGTCAAGACTCTATTAAGTGTTACCCCTATAAGCCTTATAATTTCATGTATGTTAAGAAGAATTTACTCCCTACAAAAACACAATTGGTAAGACTAGTGAGTGTTATTTGTTAAGTGTTATAACATGCTCTACTCCCTTCTTTGTTAATTGCACCTCTATAAGTGTTAATTTTGAGAAAATCAAGGTAATAATATATGAGAGCATACATTTAAAACACGTAATCACATTTATCCTATATTCTTTGTGAACAATTCAAAATTGTTGGAGGCACACGGGTGTTCTTTCGATCTTTATTGAGAGGGAGATAGAGGAAGCTAGGCGTTTGGTAGAGGTTGACAAAGTTGCTACTCTACTTCATCAATTGATGTTATTATCATCTGATAGTGAGGTGGATGACGTGATGAATGCTCATGAATACCTCAATTATGAGATGGAGTTTGGTTTAAACAACCCTTATGAACCTACCGATCATGAGTTTTTGGATATGTATTCCTCATAACATCAAGAAATTAATGTTGATGAGGTTATGGTTGATGTGGTAGAATTTGTTGTAGGATTTAATGTTGCTAAGCGTTCTTTAGACTTTGAAAAAATACTTTGAACAAAGACCAAATGATGCCTTATCACACATCAAGAGCATTCAAGGACTCCATAATGAAGTTTCATCCACGGGGAGGTGACTATCGGAATTTTAGAAACCATGTGAGATAAAAAATAAGGTCAATTTAATTCGTTGAGGATAAAATTTATACATTCATTAGATCTACCATAGCTTTGCAAATATGTCCCCTACATGTTTATATGTAAAATAAGGCGGTGAATGATTCCTCCATTTTAGTAATCAGTAGAAAAAAATAAGATTATAGATATTGGATCCCCCCAAATGTGTGTAGTAGAATCAATAGAATAATTATGGGTTAGACTACTTGGATGAAGAATTGTGTAAATTCTGTCCAAATTTGAATGAAACGCGTTAGTTTGGAGGGAAACGTTGTGGATTTTTTTTGGGGAAAGAATGTTGTGACTTCTCAATGGCCCTTGGGTTTGCTTAGGGTTTGAATAAGCATAGTGGTGTGAAGGCGGTGAAGTGTTTGGGTAGGAGGTCTTGCATTGGTGAAGTGTGGCACAAAGGCGGTAAGTAAGACATATTTTTTGGATCTTTCTTCTTTGCTCCATAGCATTCACAGCATTCACAGCATTCACAGCATTCACACAAGGTGTTTCACAAGCGTCAAAGATTTGGCTTGCTCCGCTCTCGTGAGGTATATCCACCTCATGCCAACAATTAGTTTTAGTTCTTTGTCATCATTGGTATTAAACCTCTCCAAAATTTTGTCTTATCATGACATTGTAAAGGATATTGATATGTACCTTGACATATATTAGAGGGTGCATAGTTATATCCTAACCCTTCACATTGTAAATATTTGGTACAAGGTTGAATGTGTTTGTGAAAACAATTAAAGTAAATTTGTGTAATTTGTGTATTTAGTTTTTTCAATTGAATGCAATCTTTTGTTTTGGAGTAGATAATTATGCAAAATTTTCATATCTTATGACAATTGATTATATTTCTTGTTTTGTTCTATCCGTGTTTACAACTTGTCTATGTTAGCTTGTACATTTTGTCATCTCCATGTTCATTGGTAATCTTTTAACTAAACTCCAAGTGTTATTGATTGTGTTTTGAATGACACTTTGAATGCTTTAGCATTGGTATAACTAATTGAAACCGATTAAATGACAAGATGGATGGTATGGAACGTTTGTCGCTCACATAGTCGATTTTGCAATGCTATAGTATTGTGTTCATTATTTGGTACTTGTACAATTTTTTTTTAAAAATATGATGCTAAAAATTGGTCTCTCCAAAAAATTACAAATAAACATAAGGTGCTTAAAAATATGTCAAAGGAACTTTATATCTACAAATAGGGAGGGAAAATTTACCGAGAGGTGCATAAATACCCCCCCCCCCCCCATTAAATACCCCATTATCGCATGTGGTTACAAAATGTAAGAGGGTGTGATCCCCCCGTGGTTTCATCTCATCATTTGGAAGCTTCTTGTCATACTACTATAGACTCTTTCTTTCAGTTAGTTTAGTTGGAAGAATCTCGTCGAGTTACTACTATATAGATTATTTCTTTCAATTAGTTTAGTTGAATTATGTATTATCATTTGTACTTTCATTTCTTTTTAAACATTATGTTCTTCATCTTGGGAATTTTTAAGCATTATTTCTATAAATGTTATTAATCATTAGTATGAATTCTATAAGTGTTACTTGTTATGATTCTATATATGTTATTTTTTTGCTACTCCCCACCTGTAACATTTCTAGAGTCTTGATCGTATGTGCTTTCCATATGTTGATCAAAGGCAATTCTATGGAGCTCCACACCGTGTACTGCAACCTAACTCACAAGGTTTTTGACCTAGACATCACTAAAACTTGAAATGCACTATTTTGAAATTGTTTAAGGCATGTGGCCCTATTAGGGCACCTCCAACTCCGCATACTTTATCCTGATTATTGGATTGGATCGAGGATTGACTCATCCTGTTAGCAATTGTGAATGAAGATTGTCATTTCAAGTTTCATCATTGCAATTGAGATGAAAAAGTTATAAGAGGTCAAAGAGTGTAGACTCTTTCTAAGTGATCGTATAAGGAAGTTGAGCCTAAAAGTGACACTTTAAGATTTTTCTATTTCAGGCATGTTACATAGCTTGGATTTTTTTTAATCCATATATTAGCATATCTATATTAGGTTTACAAAAAAAAATTTTAAAAGTAAAAAAAAATTCACATGGCAACCTACATAAATTTGCAAGGCTGCTTTAAAAAATGAGCCTTTTGCTTTTCACTAGGGGGGGGGGGGGGTTCCATTGATACTAGATTGCTAGGTGAGAATCACCACAAAATCGACCTTATTGTGGGTGAGGGTCTTTTATTAAATGAAGGTGTTATCCTCCTTTTGTGGATCACTCCTTACACCGCCTTGTTGAGCGGATAAATTCCCAATTAGCCATTGTGAGTGGCCAAAGTTGGTGCTCTTCTTTAAGCATTATTGCATTCTTCTTACAATGGGGTGTCACCAAAAGGAAGGTGTTCTTTTAAGGGATTGGTACCTTAAACCCTCACAATAATCACCTAGAATGGTCTCTCTATTATGCACAAAAAGTCCATAGTCGAATCTCACCGCAATGAATGATTTTTGGTATCTTTTTTTTTGCCATATACCACTCACATATAGGTTATCCATAAAGAAGTATCACCACATACGTTATCTGATGACAACTACAATACACCATTTATGGTATTTAGTGTCACATGCGTAATCATGTCACTTACCCTATTTTGGGGTGTATGCTAGGTTATATTGATGATTAACAACTTTGCCATAAGTGTGAACTCACAACACTTGGCGTGTGTGCTTACTAACATCTTGGCATGAGTATGTTCAACAATGTTATGAGGTGCATGCTTATGTTACACAACGGTCGGTGTACAAAAAAACCTTGATGTTACTTTTATTTATTTTATTACACAACGGTCTACAAGTTGACTAAAGTGTACACAAATGACACTCGCCTTTAGTATGCTCAAGAATATCTTCCTCTTGCATACTAAAATGTAAACACAAGACACTTTCCATTAGTACACTCAAAAATATCTCCCCCTTGCATACTAAAACACAAGACCACATCTAATGTATCGTAATGTGCTACTCTAAACGCCATAATGTAGGTACGTTTTCACTTGAAGAAGTTACATTTGTTGACAGATGGAATCATATTCGCAATCAGCAGGCGTGCCACTTTGAGCCTCTGGGCACCTACTTTAGACAAACACTCTAAGGTAGAAATACCATAACCCGTTAACCACCCTCTAGCCGTGCACTAGACTGCCATCATAATGGTGAAGTGCCATTTCTAAAACCATCATGGTTAGGCGGCAACTTCAATGCGTGTACACTTAGTGTAGTCAATGGGAGTCAAGAGTTAATGTACTCATGAGGTAACCAATTTAGGCGATATTTTGTATGGAAATGCGGAGTACCGTGTTCGGTGTAGGGAGAATCTAGTGAACGAGTAGTGGGTTGGACAAACTTTTCACTTTGAAAAATTGTAGCATTTTTTTTTTGTATAGGGCAAAAAAATATGAAACAACTTGCATTCTTCATGAATCCTTCTTGTCTATCTTGGAAAATTCTCTCATGATTGTCAAACCAGATCTTCAATGCGAATCACCTTATTTTCACGGGTTGTGGTATTTCTACCTTATTGGACACTAAACACCATAAAGGATGTAGTGGGAAGAAGCTACGTCTCCATTTATGCAAAGCCCCGCATTCCAGAAACTCATGACACTAAGGGCCGCTTTACACCTAGAGGCCGGCCCAATTCCCCTTGAGGTCGATTGCATGAAATTTCGGCCCCTTTTGGGTTGGAGGCCGGCCTCAACTACACATTATAACAAGATTATAATGGGGGCCAATTTTCCCATATGTAAAGGCCTTAGGGCCAAGAAGCTAGCCCGATTCAATAAATCTAGCATATTCCAACGGATCTAGCCTAATCTAGCATAGAGCCGTTCATATTTCCACATAATCCAATGGATATGGTTCACTAAAAACGACATATTTTATTAAACAAAAGATTTTTTTTTAATTGAAATTTGACATTAGCCCTTCATTTCGGCCAATCACAAGTGAGGATTTTGTGCCCCTTACACAACGAGAGCTTCGTCCACTTTGTTTTGCTTGTTGAGGTCCGAGCCTAGGGCGGACCTTCCAGAAATTCTGGGGCGCCCTTGCGGGCACCGCAGGGGGGTTGGAAATAGTTTTCAACCAGCAATTGACGCGTCTCGGTTTCACCTCATTAACTGCGTCATTGCCCCAAGCGCAAAGATACTAAACCCTGCGCACTTCCTCCGCTATATATGAAACAGAGTCCCCTTCCCCGTGCAAACCATATGGGATAACAAACGTAACCCATTTCAGCGCCAGCTCGCGTACAGAAGAAACACTTGGATCTCTGGTCGGACTGCTTGGACCAGGTTTCTGAGCCAGTGTGCGGGGAGAATTCTGGACATAATCGGTCAGGATCCTAGTGTTTCCAAGTCCATCCGGTTACACATTGTGATCCTCCGGTTTTTCTTTATTAGTTCGAGGTGTATTCCATGGGTTCCTCCAAAATGATCGGTGATTGTGATGAAGTCTTGAGCTGCAGCCGGTTATTTCTCAAACTCAACCGGTTCATCTGTAACTAGCGGTGGGTTCTCCCCGTTCATTGTGCATCACAGTACCTATAACCCGAGACTTACTTTTATAGGCCTTGATTTCATGCAACAAGTACACAGCAGTAGTGTGTGGAATTTGGGTAAGGGTCTTGCATGGTTACTGCTTGCGACTAGCTCACTTCTCTCAGGATGTGAAATACATGATCAGTACAAGAGGAATACACTATGTGTATCTGGTGGGACTCAAAGCTTGGTAACTTGGATTCACCTGCTGAAACTGCAGAAGTAGATTCTCCCTTTTCGTGACCAGCAACTAGCATTCGTTCGTTCGTTCGTTGTCAGACAGTGGGTCAGTCAGAGTGGGAAGGATTGAGTGGGTAATGAGGAGGAATGCATACCTATTACCTATAGAGGTCTACGGGGAAGTGTAGTCTTTGAAAAACGCCGTAAAGCGGGAACCGGCCGTCTCTCTCTCCCTTTCTCTCATGTTGTGGATGATTTGATATTATGATATGATGTAAGTTACGATGTTCGATGTATGGCTGCCATAGCTATCATTTATCCGTCACCATGGTAGCCACGACGCCATGTCATCTCAGGGAGGACCATTACCCGTGACTCGAATTGTGTCTCGTACACTCTCATCATCATCAGCAGTCATTCGAAGTAAGTTAGCAGGGCGCGAGCATGAGGAGGATTCGGAAGCCTCCTCCTCTCCAACTTTACTCGGTGGTAGTGTTTCCTGAATGCAGGACAGTTGAAGCTACACATAGTACGCAGCAATGGCAGGAGGTGAAGAATGCATGTTCGGCGATGTCTCCAGGTTGTGAGGGTTGAGGTCTGTGGTGGACGGATTGTATTGCACATTGCGTGGTGAAAGAGTTTGGGCGACAAAGGAAGGGCAGGAGGAGGGCCGATGGGGGGCTCAAGATCTGCGTCACGACCCAAGAGGCAATCGAAGAAGAGCTCCGTGTCGTATGTAGAGAGTGATGATGATGAGGAATTCTTGCCCAGCTCCAGAGCAGGAGCAGCAGCAGCAGATAATAGGAGGAGTAACCTTAGAGGCACCAGCCATGTAGAGGATTTAGGGATTGCAAAAGGGCGGAGAACCATAATTGTAAAGCATCCAACAAGGCCTCAGGTGTTTCCGATGCTTCCTCCTTTGTGTCGAGATGCGATCGAAAGATCGCTCTCTTTCACTCTGCAAATCTCGTCAGTAGCCCTCTACCCGGCACTTCCTCTCGGATGCCCTAAAATGCGCTCTACAGAGCACCTTGTCTTTGCCAACCGTGCAGATTGGATTCTTGCAAGCAGCTCATCGAACCAGTATATTGTGGTTGCAAACAAATTCTTGGTTCAAGCAGGCAGTAAGAGAGAAGGAACTACAACAGTAGCTGAGATTTACAGATTTGTATTCTCGTGCAAATTAGGTCAAATTGTGGTGCAGTTTAGTGTAGGTTACCGAAAGCACAGGTTCTTCTCTGGTGGCTCACTTTGTTTGTTTGTTTGTCGTATCGTTATGAATGTACACTTCAAAGAGCACGTAATGTTTGCCAAAATCTACAGATTGGATTCTTGTGGTAGTTCATCGAAACGGTATATCTGTACTTGCAAGCAAATTCCTGGGTCAGGGAGGAAATAAGAGTAAAGGAACTACCATAGTAGCTGAGATTTACAGATTTGTATTCTCGTGCAAATTAGGTCAAGTTGTGGTGCAGTGTAGTGTAGGTTACCGAAAGCACAGGTTCTTCTCTGGTGGCTCATTTTGTCTGTTTGTTTCTTGCATCCCATGGAATGCTCAGGATCCCCCGAAGGAATTTATCCCGAAAGAAGTCCCAAAGATAGTCCAGAAAGAATCTCCCGTCGCAGAGAAGGTTGAAGCATCTCGTCGTAAATATGTGGAGGTCAGCGGCTCCGAGGACGAGGACGAGAACGAGAACCCTATTTTGCAGAAGGAGTATAGTGCTTTCAAGTATCTCTTAGAAGCTGCGTCTGATGCAAGAGATGAGGAGCAAGAAGAAGCTGCTCCTCTGTCTGTTCATCGACCTTGCAGTGAGGGGATCAAACCAGAATCACCTGAGCGAGTGCAAGAGCAGGAGGTACCCTTTCTCTGTCTTTCTCCTTATCTATGGATACTCTTATGTTTGTAACATAGTACAGTCGACGATTCTGCTGGTCATCATCTTCTGCTGAGGAACTTACCATCAGATATCTACACACAATTTCAAGACATGTTTACTGCCTGAAACGCCTATCTGTTGACACCATGCAACACATTTACTTACACATGGCTGATTCAAGCAGCAAGGAGAGTGTTCCTGAACTCCAAATTTCATGGACCAAAATCATTCACTTGGAGCTATCCAATTCTTCAGCTAATGCACTGGCTTCTACATTTAGATGGTGCTGTGGGATTTGTGACATCATACCTCACTATCAAGTTCAGGGCATCTCCTCTCTGGCTGTCACACTGTGCAATGGCTGTGCTTGAAAATTGTCTGCAAGAAAGAAGTGATTGTCAACAAGACTTCTACCCATAAAAGAGGTTAAAAGTGCAACGCCCAACAAGGTTGGGGGTTAAGGTGGATGTTCCACTAATTGAGGAGTAGATTGCACCTTTGATTCTCAGTGCTTGAGTAATAATGCACTGGAATTTGCAGCTGTCACATGCAGGAATTACGTCACATCCTTCAGAACATACATTTGCTGGTGTTTATGAAGTGAAGGATGCAGAGCCAAGCATGGTCTACAAGCGAAAGTCACCATCTGACACACATGAGGTGTGAACATTTCCAGTTTGCCTCTCTTATTGCTGCCGTACTAAAATCAGTTCAGTGTGGAGTAATTTTTATGACGAGTTTGATTTTTCCCACAATTTGTCCACTTGCCCACCACTTTGGTTTTGAATGTCTCCATCTTGTCTCTGAACAGGACAATGCACTGAGTATCTCGAGTCCAGGCAAAAGGATAAAGGAGACCATTAGATTTGAGAAAGAAGAGAGAAACGAGCAGGATGATGTATCTGGTGTTGATGAGGAAGGAGCAGCAGAAGATGGTGATGGTGATGACTCTTGGAGTGAAAGCTCGGAAGCCTCAGATTATGAGAACAAGAGCTCCATAAAAACCGATAGTAATGTTATTAATGTTTCAGTAAAGAAGCAAGATAAAGTTCCAAAACATCCCGTAAGTCTACATTCTGCTGATGGATTAGTTGTCTGCGGGTCTATATGATTACCATATTATATGGAACTGCCAAAAAAAAATAGTATCCACCCACCAGTTTGGCCTGTAGTTCACAGTTGCCTAATATCCCAAAACACAAGAAACAGTCTGGAACATGGAAAATGTGATCCTTGGTCTGATTCACAGGTGCCACTTACAGCTAGTGCTTGTAGTTTCTTCTATTAAGTAAATTAATGCCCAATGGGAGGTTGTATTAGATAACGAAGACTATCCATCTGAGATCCCATCAAACTCACAGTCATGGCATTCCAGTCGTACCGTCTAATACATTCAGCAATTACATACTTTAAATTAGTGGTAAATTCGTTCAGTATTAACCGCAGGTATGATTGGATCCTTGCAGAAGATTCAAGTCAAAAATTCAAAGAAGGCTCAAGGCAGTGCCATGTCTGCGCCCCCACCTGCTGCTCCAGCAAAGAGTAAAGCTTCACACCTACCACTGTGTTTGTTAATATCAACGTAGCATTTATTATCCACTCATGTGAAAAATGTTTGTCAAAGAGGACTAAATTGCATCTAACCTGGCGTTTGCTGCTTGTTTGATACAGACGCTCAACCACTGCTGCCAAAGAAGCGGCCAGGTGTTTGGGCTGGCACACAAACTTGCAGTTCTCCAGGTGACCAAAGCGCCAACATTCTTTTAATGCTTGGTGTTTTTTTTTTTACTACAAGCTAGCATATACTTAGAATAAAGTGGAGGATGCATATACCGTAGGTTTACTATTGAGTACATCATGTGTGTCAGTCTGATTTCATCAGCCTAATGTGGAATTTCTTAATAGTTCGTCGGCTACATAAAACAAGGAAAATCAAGCTTGATACAAGCGAAATGGACACATTTCAATAGATTGGATGGCACCAGTCTGATCAATCTTTAAGAAATTTGTTACAAACATGTTGGATTTTGTCAATATTTTGAGTTTTGCTTCATTTGGATCAAGTAGTGTCACAAATAGAATAGCGAGCTGGAGATATTAAACTTTGTACTTATGTTCTGAGCAGGTGGAACTCCACTCAACATACAATCTTCAAATGTCGCGCACAGACGTGTCGTGGGACTCTCGCGTCGCCACAGACCTCCACCACTTCACCCTTATTTAGTGGGATCTTAAATGACTTAGATATCGGAGGTTTCTACCCCGGCAAGCTATCTGTCTGCGCCTCCAACAAGGTTGACTTGTAAGGTTTCTGTAAAGGAAAACATGTTCTCAGATATTGATTGACTTGCTCAGGAAAGGTGCATAGGAAAGAACACATGTTTTACCTTTCCAATATTAGGTACTGTAGTGTTCTGTTGATAATCGAATTTTTTCCAAGTGTTTCTCTCAAGAGAAATACTTTCTGTACCATATGTAGTCTCTTTCATATATGGGAAGATAACTGGCACTCCCACAAACCCCAGGCTTCCTGATAGTAAGTACTACAAGTGTCTTCAATTGAACGAGTTTCTCATCCTCAAATTAAAGTGTCTTAAATCCTTTCCTTCCTCCTGCTCCTGTGCCAAGTCTGAGATTCTTGCAATTGTCATTGTAGGGAAGGCATGTCAATGGCCATTGGTGACAGAATGTTACCTTCAATTGGTTTATGTCACCTACGTTTTGTAACACAAAGTTACATCTATTAACACTGCAGCACTGGGCGAGAGGGAAATATTGCTTACGAGCGCACCTCTCATCCATCCAACATAAAAGGTTGGTGGCCTCCTACAGGTTTGTGGGTGATTGATCTCAAATGACTTGGACTAGTGTGGGGTCTTTGAAGATAATTCCAGTGTCAAATAAATTAAGAGAAGTCACCTCAGGGCTGCATACTATTTCCAGGCTTTTATGTTGGATGGATGAAGGGTACGGACGCATGTGATAATTCTTTCTTGCCAGGCTTGGCCTAGATGACTCAGGGTTTGGTAGTAATTGTATTTGGTACCCTAGTAAAGAAGTTGTGCCTAGTTGAAGTTTTGAGAAAATGTACTTATGATTTTGGTCAAGTCTTATGCTTGGTTTCCTGGAGACTGATGTTGTGGAGAACTTCTTGTAGCTTGGTTGATGCATAAGTACAATTTTCTTAAATTTTTCACTGCAGAGACTCTGGTTAGCTCAATATGTGTGAGTCAAACACATGATTGCAAAATTGCATATCACAGTGAGGAATTGATCCGGTCTTCTCAATCTCCACATATCATTAGAAGAAAAAAAGTTTGCCATAATTTGACTCAAACTGGTCCCATGGCCAATGTGTTCTAATGCCTCTAATAGAAAAGTAACCTCAAGACACATGTGTCACCGAGGATTTCCAAGTGATGTCTTTGTGCCCCACTTCCTATGTTGAGAGACAAAGACAAAAATTCATAAGAGATTAACAAAGAATCTCAAAAAAATAACAATGATTCAGAGATTGAAAGATTTATCAAACAAAGATTCATAAGTGGTAGAGCTCTCAAAACCTGAAACCTAGGAGGACTGTTCAAATTGGTAAACTCTCCTTCAGAGTGGAATGTTGTACATACTAACCAGAAAGAGATGCAGGCTTTAGTTCTTTGATGTAGGGCAGGTTTGCCGCCAATTTTGCTGGCACAAAGGGGTAAAGCGAAGTGAAAGTGCTGCACAACAAACCAACAAATTGCTTCTAGAGATCTCAAAAGCATCCCCTGGTTCAATAATCTTTTAGAGTCATTGACTCTGAGGCAGGATACGATGACAAGACATTGAACTCCTTAGGAAATTCTTGAATTCATGGTGATGTGGATGAATCTGAAAACCTGAAGAGCCTTGGCATTCGTTGTCTCCATATTTCAAATCTGTTTGTCATCCCACCTCGTGGAGTTCTGTAAAAGACTCACCTGTATTCAACAAGAGCAGTCATTGATTGGTAAATAGACATCATAATTGATACATAACATTGTGCTACATTTATCTTCCCCTGTAGAGTGACCTGCAATCTTTGTTCTATGGATTTTTTCTTTTTGTAACATACTTCTTTTGGAACAATGCAATAGTGGACAGATTCTAGATATAATTGCATTTGGCATGATGAGCTAAAAGTCGAAGTACATAGTACCTGTCGAAGCCCAAGCAGGCTAGCTTCAACAATGCCGAGGATTAAGTATGAAGATATGGTGGTTTGTTGATCATTCAAACATGGTCATAGCACTTTATACTACTGTACATACACTAAACAAAACATTGTACATATTGTATTTAGTGTCATATGGTATTTTACATCATTGTGGTAACTTTCTTGACACTTCTTATGGATAAGTTTACAAGTTCACCCTAATCTCCGTAATGTCACTCCCTCTCTTCATATCCCAAAACCCTAGGGAGTGGATGTGCTCAGGTTAAATCTCTCTCCTTGTCACATATACCTCTCATATAGCTCAAAATATGACATTACAATAATCCACCAAAGGATTCAAACCACACGCTTGCATGCATCACATTGTCCTCATTGTCATGATTACAGCATTGACTTTGTGTTATTCCATAATCTCACATGCTACACTAATCCCCTATTATCATGCATCCATGTTAACAATACATACCTCCTTAATATCACATGCACTTTGCTCCCCACATACATGATATTAGGGAGGTTAGAGTGTATTGAGATCCCAACTTACATTTATGTAATGAAACACTTACAAAGTTTGGTATATTCTACATCCTAGCATTTTTATGATGAAATAATGTCATGGATGATTTTAAGTTGGATGAAAAATCACTTAGTAAGTGACAGTTTTTGCAACATTGTAAATCTCTAATGCCCAAAATGTTTTACAAGGACTTTAAAATAATCTTAGGTCTATATTTTAGTGTTAGTGACACTACACATGTAGTGTACAATTGGTATTGAGCAAGACAAATAGCATTGGTGACACTAGATACAATGTTTAATGTAGTACCTTGCAAAACGTGGACAAAGGATAACATTAAAATGAGAGATTTTAGTGTTAGTGACACTACACATGCAATTTACAATTGGTGAGCAAGACAAATAGCATTGGTGACAGTAGATACAGTATTTAATGTAGTACCTTGCAAAACATGGACAAAGGATAACATTAAAATGAGAGTTCTCCAACTTATAAGGGTACCTGAAAAATAACTTGAACGGTTGGGATGGTAGGGATCCAAATAAGGTGTTACAGTTTGTTGGAGGCCTGAAACTCAGCTCTATCAGTGTGCCGTGGTTAAAAAAATAATCTTGGTCCATGATTAAACAAGCAGCTAGTCCCGAAAGTGCTATGCTCTATGTGTTATCTTGGGTATGAAAGGGAATGTGTTATGCTTGCTTAAAACTGCAAGTTATGTGACAATTACATACAATAGTGAGTTCCCAATGTACCCAATATGAAGAATGTTTAAGGTAATAAGATAGCTTTTACTTCTACTTAGAGTAAGGGTATGGTTGTTACTAGAGTGAAACTATACTTACCATATTAAGGATAAAGGCCCAACTTTTGGCTCATTTCAAATACCGTCACTAAGTCCCTTCCTCACATCGTAGAGCCATTAAAATATTGCATGCTTTCAATTCGCTCAAGTTGACCACCCATCTTAGCTTCTTCAGTGCCAATACTTGATGAAGGAGACTCCACAATCACACCAAATATGATATATAGTGTTAATTTATTGTTGGCTCTGTCTGTAGGACAGAGACTATGCATCAACTTCTTCGTTTCAAGAGCAAATTTCCTAACCACTTTGCGTTCACACTTGGACGTTACTTATTCTTGTTATTTTTGGTCCACTTTATTTAATGTGGATGTTAACTATAGTTTATATATATATGATTGCTCCCTAAAATGTATTGAAAGAAATCTAGTTAACTATAGTTATTTCAGCAGTTCTTGATTATTTATTTTAGAAATTTCAGGTCATAAATGAGTAGCTTCAATCCTTGACTTGCATTTGAGAAGAAGGTGCACAAAATCCAAGAAATGTTTGGTATAGTAAATAGCCATGGAATGGCATGAGCAAAGTGGACAACTACAATTATAGTCTTTCATAGTAAAGGACAGAGCCTCACGGTTCTACCGTTTTCTTGTTCAAAGTTACGCAATGCTATAGCTTCTTACTATTTGTGTATTTTTCTACCAAGTAAAGTTGTTAATGTTCGATAAAACATCCAATTCGACATTTGTTGGTAAAATATAAGCTATACAGTAAATAGATATAACATTGTGTAATTCCTAATAGTGTAGTTTTCCGTCACTTCGAGATCCTTGTTGACATTACTCCTGTGCATACATATTATTCACAATTTCCTCAACTTGTTTACATCAGGCCAACAGACTTCGAAGAATATATCCTCTGCCCCCAACTCCACTTAAGCAAGTAAGCCACTCAAGCCCAATGTTAAAGAGGAACCCCCTGTATCCAAATATCGCAGTTTTGTGAGCATGCCCATAGCAAAGGAGCTCTTCAAGCTTCACGCGTCCAGATAAATTAAATTCCTCCAAGTTAACTAAGCTACTGAGAACTGGAATTGCTTTTAATCAAAGAGCAATCCGTTATCTTCAGAACTTCACAGTTTTGTGAGCTCGCCCATATCAAGCAATTCTTCAAGCTTCACCCACCAAGATAAACTAAGTCCCTCCAAGGCAACTAAGCCACTGAGGCCCGGAAGCTCTTCTATCAAAGAGCAGTGCGTTAGCTTCAAATTCACAGTTTTTGGAGCTTGCTCATATCAAGCAACTTTCCAAAGATCTTTAGAATAAATTAAATGAAATTTCTCTACCGGTATCCGCTGAAGGGTCTTGTGGATGGCGCACCGGTGGTCTAGTGGTAGATTGCACATTGGCAAAAGCTTTTCTTGCCAAATTGTTAAATTGCCATCGTGACATGTATCAGCTGAAATGTGCATTGTCACAGAGCAGTCAATGTTTATCTATGCTGTAAGACCGATCATTCCTTCCAGATGGTGTCATCTTGCATAAAGTCAAACCCAGTTTCAGTGATATCAGAGCAGGTGCAAGTACATGAATGTATGCATGACTCCCGATCTTGACCAAAAGAGTGCAACTCTTGGAAGCATAAGTTGCGAAATAGCCTTCAGGGGTGCCATCAAAGCTTCTTAACGTATTGTACGGGGTTTTAAGTTCGAGCTCATGTCGTGTTTTGCACAAAGGTGGGTTCTGGAATGAGATCTGGTATGAGAGCTAAAATGAGTGCATTTGTGGACATCGACAACGCATGAGCTTCTTTCGTAGCCGGCTGGTTACGCCGACTCAGGGCTCAGTCAGCGGTATCTACGAAAGAGTCTTGTGACAACGCACCGGTGGTCTAGTGGTAGAATAGTACCCTGCCACGTCAGTTCCTGTTCTGGGCTCGGTGGACTCTTCCCCCCCTTTGTTGGGGCTTTGTATTTGACTCTTCTCATTTTTAACCTCGGTGAGGTCTTCACAGTACCCTGCCACGTCAGCAGAACGGTACAGACCCGGGTTCGATTCCCGGCCGGTGCAACGTTTTCTTTTTTTCCAACTTGAACGAAGTTCATATGTGGATATCCTTAAGCTGGTCTGGTATGAGAGCTAAAAGGAGTGTGACTGTTCACATCAACCACGCATGAGCTTCGTTCGTGAATTGTTAAAAATGAAAACTTGGAAACGGAAAACAACCAAGGCTCAAGTATATCCACACATGAACATTTTTCAAGTTCAAAAGAAAAGAAGTGTTGCACCGGCCGGGAATCGAACCCGGGTCTGTACCGTTCTGCTGACGTGGCAGGGTACTATTCTACCACTAGACCACCGGTGCGCCATCACAAGACCCTTTCGTAGATACCGCTGTCCGAGCCCTGACTCGGCGTAACCAGCCGGCTACGAACGAAGCTCATGCGTTATTGATGTCCACTGGTACACTCGTTTCAGCTTTCATACAAGATCTCATTCCAGAACCCACATTTCTGCAAGACACGACATGAGCTCGAACTTAAAAACCCGTACAATACGTTAAAAAGCTTTCATGGCACCCCTGAAGGCTATTTCGCAACTTATGCTTCCAAGAGTTGGACTCCTTTGGTCAAGATCGGGAATTGTGCATACCTTCATGTACTCGCACCTGCTCTGATATTACTGAAACTGGGTTTGACTTTTATGCAAGATGACACATAGATAAACATTGACTGCTCTGTGACAATGCACATGTCAGCTGATACATGTCACGATTTCAGAACAATTTGGCAAGAAAAGCTTTTGCCAATGTGCAGTCTACTCTTCATCAAAGTTCTGATGTGCAATCCACAAAACTGGACTCCACAAAATCACCTTTACAATGGTGGAAACTTCATGAGGTCAAAGTTGTGCATCCTTTGAGTTCTCAATTTGTGCATACATATATACATCAATATTGCAGATTAATAATATTTTAAAGTCGTAGTGATTTTGAGATATTGCAATAATCTCAACAATCGATGTTCAATGTTAGGTTTGCTTCTGTAAGGTGCAGAGGCACAACTAACATGGTTGAAAGAATGTTGCTACATCAAACATGATCCAGCCAAATGTAGACAATGATAACACAAGATTTCACGGTTTACTGTAGAGACCATCATATGTGTCATAAAATATTTATTTTTACCAACTTTCATATGATCAGGCTGATTTGAATTCTCCATAATTCGTCACTTACACGAGTCACATTTCAGTAGGGTTGGATGGCACCAGTCTGATGATCAACTATGTTACAAACATGTTGGAGTTTGTCAATATTTTGGATTTGGTTAATTTAGATCATTTAGTGTCACAAATGACATAATGAGCTGGAGGCATTAAATCTTTTTACTTACATTCTGAGCAGCAGGACTCCACTGAACGTGCAATCTTCGATTGTCGTGCACAGACGTGTCGTGGGACTCGTGCGTCGCCAGAGACCTCCATCACATCACCCATATTTAGTGGGATCTTAGATGACTTTGATATCAGAAGTTTCTTTCCTGGCAAGCTGTCTGTCTGTGCCTCTAACAAGGTTGACTTGTAAGATTTCCTACATCTGTAAAGGATGACAAGTTCTCAGATATTGATTGATCTGCCCAGGAAGGTGCAATGGGGAGAGTACATGTTTTACCTTCACCAATATTACGTACACTGAATAAGACATTATTACACCCAGTAACTACGAATAGTAACACGCACTACTCGGGATAATAAGTGTAGTATTCTCTATTGACACTTGATTTTTTTTTTTTTCTAAGTTTCTCTTTAGAGAATTACTTTCTGCACCATATGCAGCCTCTTTCATATATGGGGACATAACTAGCACTTCCACAATTTCCAGGCTTTCTTAAAGTTATACAAGTGCCCCCAATTCAGGAAATCGAGAATAACATTGTTCCTCCTGCTCCTGCACAAATTTTGAGATTCTTGCAATTGTCATTATAGTTCAAAAGTGCAACAGTGTATGATGCAACAGTAACAGAATGTTAGGTTCAAATGGTTGTGTGATTCTTGGAACCTGCCTACATTTTATAACACAAAGTTTAGCTGTGGGAGATTATTTGTAGGAGTTATATGCTATCTCTCACTCACTACAGAACCTGAGATTGGAGGTAGTCAAGAGAGGTTCATAATCAAAGTAAATTGATCAACCCAACAGCTCCAACGCATTTCTGTGGAGGAGCGCCTCAGGTTGGTGTCTCTGGAATTGCTGTGGCTGCCAATCTTGTAGATTGATCCCTTGTGCAGCAAATAAACGTCATGCACTGTCAATTGGCAAGTTTGGTGACTACAACAGTTTTGCGCATACATTAGAAATTTCACTCAATTGGGGATACGGAAAATGTGCACGTCATTCAAGGACTGATTGATCAACCTCTAAGGCAGTCTGGATACAAACACCACCAACTCTAAATATAATCATGCAATAGTTTGAAGCAATGCATTGTGAAAGCTGGAAGGACTCTTGAACGTTTGCACATAGATACTATTAAAGTTGTCCATAATCAAGTGCTGTTATGCACTATTTGACATCTGCAAGATGGGACACTGAGTAGCTGCCATGTAGAGGGTACATAATAGTTTCCTTCACCCACTTGGTTTTGCAAATTGGAGTCAACTTACTTGACTTTGCGTTGCTCACTGGAAAAGAAAACTCTGAGGTGCATGCTCTATGCACTGCAGTTGGAAGAAACACCCATTAGACACATGGATTCTTCTGACAGTATGCTACATGTATGTATTGTACAAAGCAAATTGCCTATGGCTACTGCCTAGCTGTGGAATTTCTCACAATGCTGCTGCATGCTTTTCACTTGGATGCAAGTTGCCATGACCTTTGAGGGTTCACATTTCACCCCCCCACATTCACAATATCACTTGTCGTACGGCATTTGTGTTGAAGATGGCATTGGCCTGTGCACATGAAGAAAATAGTTTCAGGTGCTCAGTTGTTGATTCTATTTTATTTGATATTGAAGATGATGGACACTGCCTGTTGAAAGATTTGAAATGCTGAGTTGCACACAATATTGAGGTCCTAAACCAGTTGGAGGACGTGTCATTACCTGCCTCACACTCAGTCCAATCTTTTGAAGATCGTCAAACTGCACAGTAGCAAATACGGTAAAAGACTAGTGAGAATAGATTTTTTTTTTTTATTGCTCAGATTTTTGTGCTTACAATGGTGTTTCGATATTCTCTGTATAGTCTAACCTGGCCACACGAATCACAATCTTTACATCAAATTCTGTGCCACATACCTGAAGAAGACATGCCCAGAATTGACCACCAAACTGGTGAATATGTACATATTTAGATGGACTGATTGTGGATATGTTAGGCCTACTGTTGGCACAATTCCAAATTTCATTTAGACAGAATCATACCTCTTTAAGAGGCTCTGGTGATGTTTCACGCAACTTCAAAATCCTCTCTGTGCGTACAGGCCCGATACCCTGCAAAGAGGAACAATTCATGTTGGTTCCAGAAGACCATCTTACTGCAATCACCATATGAGATTTGATATGTGTTCCACGCTGATTCAGTGAATAGATCCGACTTGCATATATCCCACATACAATGAGCTTTGGCATACCCTTAGTTGAAGTAGCTCCTCCCTGCGGAACAGACAGATCAGACTGGTCACAAATGATTACATGCATTAGCTGCTTTTATACCGGTGTTTATATTCCTTTCCATTATTTTGTTTGACTATAATTTTGACATAACCAGTTTACAAATGAGGAATATGACGCTAACAGCCATACCTGCTTGCTGTGTTCAGGGTATCTAAGTATTCCTTTGCCAACGTCCTCTGCACATGGACACACAGAGACGGAAATGAGTTGCATTGTACAAGTGTAAAGAAAATACGAGAAATTGTAAATCTGATTCTGCTGCTAGAATGCCGATAAGAACATGTGAATAAAGGAGACCTTCCTTTTGCAAATAAATAGAAAAAGTTACCTGTAGCTCCGGGTTGGTTCTACTAAACTTGTCAAACGGAGTGCCTGTGCATGATACAGGGGTGAGCATTGAATTCTCTCCTAATGCAGGAGTCATCGGATCACAAGCTGCGAGCTTCAAAGGTGATTGATGATCAATTCCATTGAAGTTGCTCTCGGCGAAGTTTCTCTCCAAAGAACCCACGGCATAGTCCACGGTGGATGACTTGCATTTTAGTGGAGTGACATCCAACTCCGCAACTCGTGGCATATTTACAGGTAGTGGTGCAAGAGCACGCAAGCTGAGACTGAGGTTCTTCAGTCTTGCGCTAAGAGGTGGGGAGGTCGTAGAATTCACTGGGGTTTTGTATGCCGACAGTGTAGATAGACTGAGGTTCTTCAGTCTTTCACTGAGAGGTGGAGAGGTGAACGCCACAATTGCAGTATTTTCAGCCGATTGTGTATTTGGGCTGCAATTGTCCTTATTGGCTCCGGAGGCCCCTTTTATAAGCACCATTGAGTGTTTCAGTATTCACAGATCACAAGCAAAACTGCATCAAGAGCGTAATTGATACTTCACGTACTGATGCTCTATACTTATAAGGTACGATAGTTTGGACATTGATTGAACAAAGACTTGATTAAGCAAAGAGGATACCTAAGTGCACACTGTTCGGTTGTTGCTCCTGATTGCTAACAGTATTCGTAGAACCTTTGTCCGAAATATAAGTCCAACTCACACCTGTGTCCTTTTCTACTCCTGATTTAGTGAAGGAGGTTCCAAAAGCGCACTGCATGGGAGAAGAATATGTCAGAACAATAACAAGTACTTAGTCAATCGCGGATAGGTCTCATCTAAACATCGGTCTCAAGAATGAGCTCAAAGACTTAAAAGTTTAGTCTACCTATTAGTAAATCTCTATGTCAACGCACATGTTCTGGCTTATCGCAAGTGAAAATAATCGGAGGTGGCCACATCGAATGTACCTCATTTCCTGTTTGCAATTTTCTCGCTTTGTCCACAATCTTCACCCTGTAGCGAAAATCAATTAGTACAATTGTCAGACTTCTGAGAAAGATGCTAGTGAAAATAGTGGCAATGTATGCACACAATTTATCACGAATACGTCACATAACTCACCTTGGTTTAGGGTTACCAGTATTGGGGACAGACATGGCTGCCCTCTTCGGTGCTGCGGCTGCTTTAGAGGCACTTGGTGTCTTCGCACAAAGTGGACTAGGATAGATAGTGACTGGCCTTCGTGGTGTTCGGTTCTTCGACTCTCGCCATGCCTTCAGTTTGGCCTCCATATCCAATTTCTGATCATTGGCATCCCCTTGATATTCAACTTGAAGTCTATTTACCACCTGCCTTGATTTTGATGCCATGCTGAGTGTTGCAGAGGACTCTTGGTAACAGTCTGAATTCTGGAAGTTACAATTCCAGATCAAAAAAATTAGTACAAGATCAAAATTGCACATCAAGCCACACCAACTTCCTTCTGTACTCGGGCCAAGGTTATTGTGAACAAGTAATCAACTGCTAGGGAACAAGCATGCCTTATGCTGAAAACAAACTCACCAGGCAAGCCACCATCACAGCACGGCTGGTGCCACCTAACGAATCTTGCAATATCCTGGTAAGCTTGCTGTCACGATATGGCACTCGAGAGTCATTCGCATTAAGAGCACTGATAACCTTCGACAAGGCAAAAAGCGATTGATTGATTGCAGTGCTCTCAAGCAAACGCAAACCATCATTTCCTGTTCTGCGGTTGTTCTCGCTTCCTGCAATGTGATTCCAAAATGAAAAATGACGGGAATCTGATGATACACAAACCCTGAGGATCTGAACTCTAAAGGAGGACATTGTTCCACCGGTGTTACTTGATAGTATTTCCTTGGGCCATTCAATTATTAAAATACACAGGAATTGAATGTACAAACTAAATAGAAGTCAGATATACCTGCAAGATCAATGAGATTAAGCTTTCCTGACAGCTCTGCAAAGGGGCTGCCGTCATTACTGTTTGTCACTGTGATTGTGAGAATTGAATGGCTTCGACTAGACACATCATTGAGACCGGTCAATCCTGTGCGACGAAATGCGCATCCTTCCCCAAATATTGTATCGAAGTCCTCAATGTTGTTCACTTCCACCTGTATTCAGAATAACGCCTCACTAAAACGAGACCAACTATTTTCACCTTCGTCATCAAAATGCGATGCATAAGGAGAATGTAAGTCCGGATAATAATTATTTATGAATTAACTCCTGAGTTAGAAACTTGCCTGTGCTAGACCACGCAGCTGGATACGACCATGGCCATCTTCGAGCACCGGGAGCTCCATGTCCGTTAAGTTCAGGAGATCGTAGCAACGATCCATATAGACTTCGTAGAAGGATATGTCTATTTGGCTCATTGTGGTGTTTGCCATTGCCAGGATGCTCTCCATCGCCAAGGTCATTAAACCCGGTTGATCGTCGGAACCCTAAACACCACTCTTAGATTGTAAAAACCAAGAGTTTGAAGTTCATTTGAGTGGTCCTTCTTTCTATTCCATTTTCTCGCTTTACCTAGGAATGGGTGTCTAGGAGATCGGAGCGGCAGCATTTTTTGTTATTGCAATAGTAAGAGAAGTATCCATCCAACTATGCCGCAAACTTGAATGATGGACTCAATGTTACTGCCTTCGCATGACTGAGTTCCACTCAAAATACCACTTAGGGCTATGAGTGGTACAAAACGCCTAATTAGAGATGACACTAACCTGCTTAAACGACAAGGCAATTGTATCTGCGCTGTATTTGATTAGTTAACTTCGCATAACTTGCATCATGTAGGTTCCGAAAGGAGTTAGAGGCTAATTATTCGGTGCAACTCATCAGCACAACTTATACGAGAAACACTAACCTCCATTGTATATGTTTTGCCACTTCCTGTAGCACCATATGCAAAGACTGTAGCATTGTTCCCACGAAAAATCGATGGAAGGATAGGCTCCACTTCCGCAGAAAAGATGCTGCTTACTGGATCTTGCTCAGAATAGCAAGCATCCAGCTGGTATGACTCCACGCGACTGCACGAATGCACATCGCATCATTTCAAATCCACACTATGACTCAGACCAGACGACGAAAAGCAAATTGAGGGGGAGACATTGAAATTGCAAACTTCATCCAATGTCAAAGCACCGCTCTTCGATTAACAATAATATTAATAGCATTGTACTAGCGACTACTGCCTCTCATGGCCTCTGATCAGTACGCCAATTTGATTTTCGTCAGAGTAGCACGACACGCGAAGCGTCAAGAGTTCCACCAAGATATTCACGATGCATTAGAGACGAGTGTTACTGGTACTTAATCATAGTGTACATTATTTCTTAGTGCTACAGCAATTATAGAAACCAGAGTAGTGATTGGAAGCTGAACCTTGTGTTCTTGTCTGAGAGTCGAAGAGTATCAACTCCGTCTGATCCTTTAAAAATTTCCGTAATAGCACTCGTGTCGCAGGCCTCGGACTCCAAGGAAGGACGCACGCGAACCACTACACGCACTCTACTTTCATGTCCTGTTTTTGGCACTCGACTGGTCGGAGTCCCCAATCTTGAGAGCCCAGGTGTGCCACCACGAGGAGTATTGTTAAGCCTTCCTGTCATGGCGCGTCCGGGCGTGCCAACCTTCGGGCTCGACATCTCACTTTATCGTCCTGGACCAAGAAACGCAATTGCGGCAGGAGATTTGCAACTTCGCAACAACGCTCCTACTCTGCTGCAGTCATAGCACTGATTGCGACGCATCGACAGGAGCTGAGCCAAGAAACGTCGCAACTCCCAAAGTCGTAGAGCTCTATACTGCACAAAGAACCAAATAATTCCAATCCAAACAGGAACGAAAACTCCCTCTCACTACGAGCTTCAAGCTCAAGCTATCAAACCTCAATTACATATAGTAGTTAAGAGAGCAGACAGAGCTTAACCAAAGGCGTCCTTGGCAACCTCCAAAACGTCACGAAACTCTCACGGAGTCAATTTCCACACTCACTGTCCTCCCACTGTTCTTTGACAAACAATAGACGTCATAAAGGCAATCGACAGACTAAAAAAGCTCAATCCAACTCCAAAAACTTCCGATGCTGAGTCAGAGACAAGTAGAACAAGCACAGGAGAGAGGAATGAATTGTTGTTGCTAGCTGTAAGAAATAATGTCGTCCTATCAAATGTTCTTGAACAGTCCTTAAAGTTTATAATACAACAGAGGCGCTGCAAAAGCTCACTACGGCACGGCCAAAACTACCGACGGTGAGCCACTGACAAATAGAATAAGCAAAAGTGGGAAAATTGTCCTGTCAATTGCTCTTCGACAGACCTTGGAGTCTATAATGCCATAGAGAAGCTGAGAAAGCTCAGTACCGAACGGGTCTCCACTCAGAACCTATCGATGGAGAGCTAGAAACATGGAGAGGACTAACGTACTATTGCGAGCCAAAATGTTTCGCGAATGCAAACGAGGGAGAGAGAAATAGAATAAGCGCCAGTGCGGGCAATTGTCCTATCAAAGGCTCTTCGACAGACCTCACAGTCTACAATGCCATAGAGAAGCTGAAAAAGCACAATACCGAACGGGTCCCGACTCGGAAACTATCGATGGAGAGCTAGAAACATGGAGAAGAGAGATGACTAACTTACTTACTGTAGCGAGCAAGAATGTTTCGAGAATGTAAAACGAGAGAGAGCGAGAGAGAGAGAGAGAGAGGAGTTCGTGGATGCTGGTCCGTCCGATTTGCCGCCGTTGACAGTGGTTTGGAATGGCGTGGGAAGCCTTAACGGCAACATCTGACGGCAATGATGGCACGGTTCCCCAAAAGAACCCCTTAAGTGAACGGTCAGTCCTTCAGTAGTGCAGGGGCCAAATCAATTCGCCAGAAAAAATACTATCTGGCCAATAGCCTCTTCCCATTTTCAAATTTCCTTTGGAGGCTTTGTCAAACACAAGCAACCTGTGCCACCAAAAGCCCCACCCTACTGTTTCTTTAATCCCTTTTATAATTCAAATTGCATAGTGGTGTTTAATATGACCAAAATTCAAACGGAAATTGGTAGGTAGTGAAATGTTATACTAAGTATTGTATTTAGTGTCACTTACTATTTGGGATTACACGATGCTATAGCTATTTACTATATAGCTCATTTTGAACCAACAAAGGTCGATCGAGTTGGTTGTTTGGACATTTTAGAACATCAGCATCTTTATTTGTTAGAAAATTACGTTAACAGTAGAAAGATATTGCACTATGTAACACTAAATAACAAGTGATATTAAATACGTTGTTTAGTGTAGCGTTGTCCAAAATCAGTGTCCAAGGAGATTGTTGGCATCATATGTCCAAATCCTTGTGTTTCCAAGTCCAACCAATTGCATGTTATGATCTTTCGGTTTTATTTTATTTTATTTGCTCTAGATTTATCCAGTCTAGTGTGTTGTCAAAGAAGAATCTCATGCCGTGCATGCATACATGCACAGTACAATACGATTCCATACGGGGTTTAATTTACTTTATTTTTTTGAAGAGTATTTGATGAAAGGAGGGCGTTTTGCATGGGATTTTGTGGATGGAAAAAAAATCCACAGACAAAAATTTAAATAAACTGTTAAAAGAGAAAAAGACATGACATGTGTGTGTTTCACGTGAGGAAGCATTGTCCATCATTTCCTTGTTTAAAAGTTAGGGTTTAGAAGAGGTAGATTTATGGGGTTGTCTAACTTTGGCTATTGTTTGAGACTAGCATTGATGATAGCCTTAGATAAATCTAGAGCTCCCTTCCCTGGCCACATGGTTCTAGTTAATTTGGGGTATATTATATATATATTCCTTTACAATGATCCTTTACACCCTCCACCTGGAATCATGGAAACAAAACTTGTAGCCTAAAGAAAAAATGGAAATAAATAAATAAATAATTGTTAGATTTTTTTACACTGAATGAGTTATTTACAACTAGCAATTGGTTCTCCCCATTCATTGATCCAATTTTCTCCCTATTGTTTGTTTTATGATTTATCCCCTAGGGTGTGCACCTTTCATTAAAAACCAAGAACCATGTGCATTCGCAACATTATCTAAAAATACCCTCCACACAAGTTTTTTGGTTGTAAAATCAAGCAATACTTGTACAATTTCAATGATAAAAATACAAGTGACAATATGTATACATAAAAAATCTACATTCATATAAAGTCATTAACATAAGTATACAAAGATTCTTTTAAATACCAATTAACCCTTATCATATGTCAAATGCAAAACCCTAGCATTCATCATAAAATTGTCAAAGACTTTTTCATCCCCCGAATGTAACTCATAAGCATCTAATTCTACAATATATGTCATAAAAGCTAGTGTAATTATTGTTTCAAAAGATCAATAAGATCATATGAATTTTTTTTTATCAAATGATTAGTAAGATCATAAGTCCACTTGTTGCTAGTTTTTTTTGATACCAACATAAGCCAATGTCCATGTTTGATGAACGGTCCTTCAAGTCAATTGGATCCCAATACTCCACCTAGCAATTACCAATTTTTTTACATCCCAACACACCACACCTTCATTGGTGCTTTTTGTTTGCTTTTTTGTTTTTGGTCTACCACATTTTTGACAATTCTAGCTTTAGGTGTGTTCTTGTCTTAAATTTCCTTGCCTGCATCTTGTAGTCATGATAACAATCAAAACTCAAAGTATCTTGAACAAATAAAGGCTACTTGACCCATTTTACTCCACTTGTTAATTAGTCTCTACCATGCATGCTTTAATAATAGCCACAACTTAATTCAGAGACAAGAAAAGCATTTTGCTCTTTATTCAAAACCAAGAATTCAATTGATGAAAGAAGTTATCTATAAACAACTATTGTTGCTTCCACGCTCTAATGCACAAAACCACTACCGTAACACCATAGCAGGTTCGTTCTTAAATAATTCCAAAAAAAAAAACGAAAAATATCAGAAATTCCAGGCCATGAAGAACGAAATTATGGAAAATTATATTATGAAAAGAACGAAAATCAAGAAAGTTGGGTGAAGCAGACTCTGTTGAAAAAATCAATTTAAGTTGTCATCCCGGTACATCTACTATGTTCCAGGATGAATTATTTTTTTTCCTCAAAATAGAAGAACGAATTTCAAAAAAATCTATTTTTAGCAAACGAACCTTATTTTTTCAAAAAAATAAATATTCGTTCGCCAGGTGATGAACTTGCTATGGTGTTACGGTAATATGACGAGCACCCAAAAGGATGTAGGGGCAATGTGAAACACAAGAAACAATGAGGAAAGGAGGAGTTTTGAGCACCTTTGCAATTTCAACATACTAATGTGTTGGTCTTTACAGCAAAGCCTAACTTCCAAGTCACCTAATGCATGCAATCACTGCCTACATCAACCACCCACATCAACTATCCACATCCCCTTTGATTGGCCTCCACAAAGATGCGTAGCCCATTCCTCTTGCAACCCTAAGCAAGAAGCGGCCATGTTTACAACTCAATGACCCCTTCCAAAACCTTGATATTGCCTCTTCCATACATGCATGGATGAGATAAGGAAATGAAAATTTTATTCATCCTAGTTTCATCCAATATTAAATACTTATCCCATAAAGTCTAGTGACACTACCATACAAAAACAAATGTTGTATGTTTTCTAGAAGTCCTTCATACATGCACATAAACTACGAGCTACAATTTGTGTAGCATATGTATACATAGTAGAGCAAAGTTCATATTCATACCCCTTTTGTGCACTCATGTATACTCATACGTGTTATGAAAGGTGCAACCCTTGAATTTATCCCTTTGATCCATGGTTCAAATTGTGGAGAATGAAAGAACATACAGATTGATCACTATATTCGTTAATTTGAGACTTTCTCTTGTCTCAAATTAATATATGGACCATAATAACAACATGGTCTAATGTTTGGGTCGTCCTACCTAAACCATCTTGATATGAGTTCTTAATTGGGTTCTTGATATGAACACCCGCTTCAAAGTATTTGCATCTTACAACATTCTCCAATATTTGTGTGATTTTATCCATGTTCTTATATTTGTGACTGTCTCAAAATGCCAAAAAAGTCCCAAATTAACGAATATAGTGATTTGTATTTATTCTTTGAATATTAATATTCCAAAAGAAATTGGTGTAGAAAATGTTCATATGAGTTTCAAATCTTTCTACATAACAAACCAAAATGTTGTTGTCCCCAAACACTAAAATTCATCAGCCTATTGTGGGGACTTCCAACTCCACACAAAAGCTTGGTCATTGGGTGAATTGGGAATTATCTCAACATATTGAGTGATTGTGAATTACAAAGTTTGTCCTTTCAAAATTTACATTCAAAGTTAACATGCAAAAGTTGCAAGAGGTCAAAGTGAAGATTCTCATTTCTCTTCAACAATAGGGCATGCCCTCTTTACACAATGTAGTAAGCCATTTGAACCTAGAATGGTACAATCTTTATTTTGAGCATATAGTCCAATTTCATCACAACACAAGCTTTTCTTGGTGTTTGCTCAAGCCTTGCCATATAGGTACCACTCAAATATATAAGGTGTTTGATAAGAAGAATGACCACATAAGGCCCACATACAAGCTTACAATTTCTTGGCACTCCTTGTGTATAATCTGATAAAGTAGGCTCCTATTTGGTTTGTGATCTATTGTGGACACCTAAAATTAAGGGTATAATGGACATAGCATAATATGTTACATGCTAGTGTTTTTATTAAAAAGAGTTAGCGGGAAGCATAGGATGACCTATGCGTCAGAGCCCTACATTGGGTGCCCATGCCCATGGGTTTTGGGTGGGCATGGGTGCGATATTATTGTTCATGGGTGGGCATGGGTTCGATATTATAATGGGTGGGCATGGGCCCCACCACAAAAGAAGCGCCCTAATGATGACACGACGTCTATGTACGATGAGTTTGAGGATGAGTGAGAAGAGATTCACGACAATGGGGATGAGATCATAGTTGTTAGCAACTATGACGCACGTATTGAGCTTGAGTTCAGTATGTATGAGACATACAAGGTCACTGATCTCGAAAAAAATGAGATCATTGCAGCGGTGAGCTTAGCATTGCCAATGAATCGGGATACCACTGCTGAATTCAGTATTCTCTTGTGGTGGAAGCTGAAAGGAGCCCCCACATTCCCCATCATGTCGCGCGTGGCGCGTTCGGTTTTGTGCATCCCTGCATCCAACTCCAAATCGGAGTCAAACTTCTCAGATGTAGGGAATACGCTAACCAAGAAGCGCTCCGGGTTGAAGCCAGTGATAGTGAACGACCTTTTATTTGTCCGATCCAACCAAGACTTGGTGTAGGCGGGTAATACACATTACACAATTTTTGAATACATGGGCGCAATTTAAATAGCATGGGTGGGCATGGGTGGGCATAGCTTGTTGTTGATGAGCATGGTCTGGGTATGGGTGCAATTTAAAGGAAAAATGTTGGGCTCTGCTATGCGTGCACACTGAGCAATGAAGACAAGTGATTGGAGCCTAATATAGCAAACTTTACTTTACTAATATAAATCAAATGCTACCTACATTTTTCATCTACACTATTTTAGATATAATATCGTACGGGTCATTTTATCCAAGCCATAGTAATTCCAAAATTAGTATAATTTTTTTTCTCTTTTGAATATTCTATAATGTTTCTCATGTGTTTAATAAAATTTTGACAACAACCTCCTCATGAAGAGGGTCTAATTCGGTGGCTTATCTCAATCATACATCTATGTTTGAGTTGTGTGTGGTTAGCTTTGGATCTAAGAACGGTTACTAGAAAGACACATGTGTACGAGATTCTATACACCTAAGTCATCTGCTTGGTTGGCGTGCTTGATCCATCCTTAAATGATAGATGACATGCACATGCTTGGTTTCAATAACCCACACTAATTAATACCACTATAATCAATGTATCCCAACTTAACATAGATCCCTCTCTGCCATTTTAATCAAGCTTGCCTCCCGAGTTAGTACTTACTAATTAAGCTTCCTTCAAAGTTAAAACGTACCTACCTGCACACACCAATGGTACATCGGCACCATTCTTAATCTCTCAATAAAGAAGACCGTGTGTAAAGTAAGTGGGCCTATTACGTTGTACAACTTATAGCAATATTTGAAAATAATTCATATATAGATCAACTTCTTACACCGCTTGTAATTAAACTTTTGAAATGTTTCACAAAGGGGATTGTTAAGTAGACCACACACTGGTTAAAATGACTACAGCCGATATGTTAGGCGTCGATTAGGCTCTGACTTGTCATCAAAGTTGATCAAGTTTATGAATTCTAACATAAAGCTTATACTTTACTCTTCTTCATGTGTGCGATGAAAAATCAGATTTTGGTAAGTCATGTGACCATGCGACGCATCTGTATGGTCATTTTAACAAACTACGCGATCAATATAACGATTCCCTTAAATATATGGCAATTTTGAGTATCTTAATTTACCTCATTCACCCTCAACACTAGGCAGTTAGCCCAAGCAAGCACTAAGTTAAGTGATGCGAGGGATAGTTCAAAGACTCATGTGTTTCACACATGATAATAAGTGATACAACATGTTTGTATTGGATAAAGTTCACATGGAGGTCACTCCCTCATTAATTAATGCATACACGTGTGCTCAAGATTTATTTATCGAGGGGCTATTTACCTTGCAGAAAAGATGATAAGATATGGTATTTTTTAAAATAAAGGTAAATGCTTGTATTTTAATACACCCTATCAGTCATGATAATTTGTTTGGGGAATCATTTTAAAATACCCTATTTTATTTATACTGCATTTTTTTTCTTATACCCCAAGTAACCAATTTTTTTGACTTTACCCCAATTTCTTTTCTCGAAGCTCAACTGTTGTCCATTTTTTTCGTAAACCACATTTTATTTCGTACACCCCATTTTTCTTTGGTTTTGTAAGCGACCGATTTTTTCATGAAGGACATTTCTCTTCTTACAACCATGAATTATGAAGTTCAACCACAATGCCAAACTCACATGAACCAAATCAAAACAATAAATCTAAGATATGTGATTGTGAAATAAAGTCAAACAAAGCGCCGAGATTTTCCCTCTCGACACGTGGGTAGAGACCATTAACTCCACATTGGAACCATTGGTTCAGTAACATTCAAGCAAGCCAGCGTGCGAAGTTATCCATCCAAGCATTTTCAACAGAAAATTGCCTTTTTTCATCCACTAGCACAGACACTACCCTAGATCTACTACCCCTAGTAATTGTTTCCACGCTATTTTACATGTACTGACTAGATAAAAGAGGCCATTACATGTGATGGTATTTTACATGTAAACAAGTTTCATTATTTTAAACCCCCCTATATTATATGTACATTTTTTGCAAAATTTACCTACAATGAATATATTAGACCCTATTTTTTTTGCACGTTGTTTCTATGATTTTCTCCAGTGACCTCCCCGTGATAAAGTTGAGGACTTAGGCCCGTTTTACACACGTGACAAAGGGCCATTGGGAAAAACTGATTTAGGATCTCTCGTGGTCCATGAGATTTATCCATAAAGTCACTCAAAGAGGGGTGAAATCGTGGGTTTGATCCTTCTTTGAGGAAACTTTCTATTGAGAGCTTGCTAGCTTGTTGTGTATCAATTGGAGCTTGCTTTGAAAGTTGGGTGACACTTTAGGGACCTCCTCTTTGCACCTCTCAAATTTTAAGAAATTTTTAGAATTAAGGATAGGGTATGCGCATGAGACCCGTTGTCCTAAATCCCATATCGGCCTATGCAAGGTTAGCTTTGGCCCACCTATCCTAGTAGGACAAACTAGATAACCAGTTACATCAGGAATAACATGACACCACTCTTTGTGTATGATATTCTAAGCATTCATAAACTTGGGTAACTTTTATGCTAATTCTCATAAACTCATGGTTTGGGACTAAACCCACAGTTTCATCTACTTTACTATATATACAAATTACTCTAGTGTCTGGGGAGATTTTAAGGCATGTTTGGTTGAGACCCTAGTGTTTGTATGCCAATGCCTCACATTATACCCCTTCTTACACTCACATTAGTTCATACATGGTATGAAATTTCCCTCTCTAGGGATTGCACATTCTAGACAATTTATCACAACTGCGTTCCCACTTGCAAATTGTCTTGAATTGATAAAAACCGGATATTTCTCAACAACACAAATGGTGGGCATCATGCATGGAATTGTAGGTTGGACGCAAGATTGGAGAAAAGATTATCGAGCAAGAGTCAATAGGCCGGCCACATTCCTCACACTTAATGTCAAAATTTATAAACACTCACAATGAACAGACTAGCTAGGTTTTGAGAACTTACAGATATATCTTCAAGAGAGTCTGATTGGAAACAAACTTGCATCTTTCCCTCAGACAGAACGTAAGCGAACAAAAAGTATCAAGGTGTGAAGACAAGTATACCTCAGATTCGGTAACAAATCAAGCTCGTGTTTCATTTCGATCTCGTATGCGGGGCAACTTTGTTCATTAATTGTGCACATGACCATACAATGTAATGTCCACTTTGTATACCCAAGAACCCGATCAGCCTGGAAAATTAGCCACTATTGTTTGTGCAGCTACAGACATATTTCAAACTTCTTGGAATTTGGAATCCATGTGATCCTCAATGTAGCTACCAAAATGTTATGGTGAGTGATGAGCACGAAAACTAGATAGAATTTGAAGCAGTGAAAAACTCAAAATGGATGGGAAAAGGAGAAACTATTTCACACCTTGGCGAAGCACATGGTGGTGGATTGTGCAGTCCAAGAGTGCAAATAATGAAGATTAAAAGCATTTCGGGCAACTGTTCTCCAAGCGTTCGCAGCTTCTCTACGAGAGAGAAGAGAGGCGGAAGCAGAGGAGGAAAGCTTCTCAAATATGATGAGATTGTAGATATGGTAGTGGTTCTGGAAGATGGGTACGTGTGGATCCTTTGTTTTGGTAGATTTCAGGGGGTTCTAATAATAAGGATGTGGCGCAATGCAAGAGTGTGGTTTGAGTTCTTTGGTGGTTTGCTTTAATGTCAAAACCCATGATATATGGGAGGGAAATGTGACAACAAAGAGTGAGATTTAAAGCGAGAACATATATTCCCTAGGTTCTGAGATACACGAGAAGGAGTGACGTCAAAGGGGTTGATATTACGGAGTTTAGGGTGCAGTAGCTTCTTCCAAAAAGCGACAATCGCATTGTTACACAATGCCACTGACATCGAGGTATCCAAGGTGTTCAAACGCATCTTAGTAGATTATCTATGCACAATTGGGTGTACTAAAAAGTGATTAACCTTGGGAGAGTTGCAAAATGAGAGCCTAGAACTCCGCATTTTCTGGTGAGGGAGGAGAGATCAGGAGCAAAGTGAGTAATTGGTAGCTATGGCCCTGCCAAAGAATCCCTTGCATACATTGTTTCGTGATTTTAGTAGAGCCGTAGAGAATACACAAAGTTGGAAAGGGATTAATAGATTTAGATCCAAGAATTACATCATTGGTAGTAGCGTGTGAGTACGCAGCTCGTAGATCAGGTGTGCTTTGGCATCTGTAAGAGCTGGGGAGCAAGAATGTTGGTGGTCTGATGCAACGGATCTGCTATAACTCCACCACCACTATCAATCATAGTTTGTGGATCTGATCTACTTGCTAGTTTATGTGTGTATGGCCTACTCGACTCCACAACCGCCTCCTGATCCAGATCCATCGCGTCAACCTCAAGGCTAAACAACAAAGATCTGCAATGCATTAGCAACAACATCGCCAACGTAGGAAAACTTCCACGATCGAGACAACCACTTGGATCTGACCAACACTAATGCAACCTCAGGAACCACGCTAGATCCTCACAGAGTCAGCACTCGGCACATACGACACCGGCAACATGCGACCTCATCCGCAACGCCACTGGATCCCAAACATCACCTATCAGCAAACATACGAGCCCACCCATCCAACAGGGCAACACAAAATCAACGCAACACAAACAACCCAACAACAATTTAAAGGCCCACAACAACCCCAAGACTACTCTAGGCCACTTAAGTCCCAGAATGGTTATATGAGCACAATGGCAAGGACGAAAGCGCGCCTCCGAACCCTTGAAAACGGGTTTTGATAATAACCTCAACATAACCTGCACAATCACACAAATTGTCCCTCTTCCCTAGCAAAACATAGAAGTCAACAAAAATAAAACATGGAATGTCCTCACTTACCCAATTCCAAATATACAACCCTCTAATACAATCCCACCACTCCCAAACTACGAAAACAAAATACTCATGAGTTCTCTCCTCAATACTGTTTTTACACATATGGATCTTTTAACCCTTTAAAAAAAATACGAGACATCTGGCTACGTGAAGAAGTTGGATACGGTATATATAACCACGAAAAAAAAATTCAAAACTAGCAATACGATTACTAGGCCTACAAAGCGTATTTAGAGCAGAAGTAATGGCCATACATCACACCCTTACAATGATCAATAAAGACTTCCCAAATCAAGCCGCACATATCTTCAGAGATTGCCTTAATGGTCTATTTGTGATAAAAAAACCAAATAAAACATCTCACACTACATAACAACCATCCCGATAAAACCATTTTAGAAGAAAAAGTTAACTTCCCAATACAAAGAACTCAACCCACAACATTAGATAAAGTAAGAGCACATGCCAACGTAACAGGAAATGAAGAAGCAAACACACTTGCTAAAGAAGGTATGTCAAAAGAACACTCCGACGCCTCACAACCACATGAATTTTTCCACTCAACACCATGCTACTACCAAAAAGATGATTGGACATATTAGATTCATTGAAAAACATCTCACGAAAAATGATAAAAAACCTCAACTAACTTATTATTTTTGAATGGCTTTCACAACCAAAGATTGCGTTGGTTTTCCAAAGTGCGAATTAGAATGAAGGAAGGGTTGTGGTGTATATCGGGAGTTCTATCAATTTGTAATATATTTTAGCTCATCTATTTGCAAAAAAAAAACAAGAAAACGGTAGAACCGTGAGGCTCTGTCCTTTACTATGAAAGACTACAATTGTAGATGTCCACTTTGCTCATGCCAATCCATGGCTACTTACTATACCAAACGTTCCTTGAATTTTGTGCACCTTCTTCTCAAATGCGGGTCAAGGATTGAAGCTATTCATTTATCACCCGAAATTTTCAAAATAAATAATCAAGAACTGCCGAAATAACTATACTTAACTAGATTTCTTTCAATGCCTTTTAGGGAGCAATTATAGTTTATATATATATATAAAAACTATAGTTAACATCCACATTAAATGGGTATCCACTGTGGCGCATTGAGATACAATATGATCTTGCCAAATACTTAAACTACACACACAAATCATAACGAATTTTGAAACGAAGTAGGTTTAAGCTCAAATAACTATTGCCTCAAATAACCTTGTCTTGGGTTGAAATTCTTGACCGACTAGTGTACTTCTTCACCATCGTCTAAACTAGCCATAAGAGAAAATCTTGTTCTTAGCAACCACTTTGGCCACCACAAGTTAGCAGCTTTAGTCCTTGTTGGCACACTAGTTTTGTTGGTACACAACCACACATGCTAGTGTGGCCTTAGTAAACTTAATGGGCAGCCCCCCCCCCCCCAAAAAAAAAAACGCATGCCAGAGGGAGAAAATTGGTAAAGTTAAATGCTATGTGACATAGTACTGGTTCCTGCCCCACTTATCATGGTAGCCATCATGTGCATAATTTTTTTGTAAAAACCTTACAAATGCAACATGATAGGAAGTGGTAGGCTACCGTGTCTACTCCCTGCAAAGGGTGAAGTAGTATTACATCCAACGCCACTACCTTGGGGTATGGCCAAGGATGTTCTACGAACAGACACTCTAGTCACTCCGAGTTCTTCTTCTTATGGTAGGCTACCAACAACAAGATAGGTTACCTTTGAAAAAATGGTCCATGATTCCAAATAATATAACAAATGCAACCATGTCCACAAAAAATTGGTGGCATGATGAGTTGTCCCCAACAACATCCGTATGTTCTTAAGGTTTCCAAAGCATTTCATTCTTAAAGCCTACCACATAGTGCATTTAGTAGCAAAATGATTGTCACATATACTAGTTTTAATTGAACAGGGGATTGCTTGAGACATAATATCTCCCATTGATATCAACTTTAAATTTAATTATCTTAATGATGATTTTAATGAATCGATGTGTTAAGGTGCAAATTTACTTATTTAATTGGTTTTGTTCCAAATTTGAAATAGACTCAAGGTTATGATTGACCCATCATTGAGAACTCACTTTGAATGAATATGAGTATTATAGGCTTGCTTTATAAGGCTGACCTTTTTAAAGCAATCTAAGTAAGCTTGAGTTGATCGGATCTTATTAATGTGGAATAAGTCCCAATATGCTACTAAGTATGTCAAACATTTTAATGAAATGTAGAGTTTAACATTGATCTCATCAAAATGGACTCCAAATTGATTTAGAAGTAAGCCTAGATCCACATGATGTGTCAAACATCGGACACATCCTCTCAAAAGAGTTCCACGATAATATGACGCATTCCTAGTACTAAGCTAGTAAGTTGCGTTGGATGGATATGCTTCTAGCAAACTTTAAGTACTCACTAACCCTACCTTTGAATTGCAACAAATGTGGTGCATCGGAACGTGCCACAATAACATTAGACTAACTACAAGGATCTCATACCGATGTCATTGGTTCTTTGCCCCTATGAGATACATCGTAATCTATATGAATGGTAGATTTACATACCTACTATTAATAAAGATCCAATAACAAGACTACCTAGGACGTGATGCTTGTAGGTAATGACTACACCGGAGCTTTAATGGCAATCTACACCAATGTGTGGAAACCTTGATGGATTGCATGCAATTGGCACAAGACAAACGTTGAGCTCACTTTTGAGAAGTCCAATGTTAGGCTAGGTGTCATGGGTTTAGTGAGCCTACCTACATCTTGGGTAGCTTTAATGGAGTCTTGTCCCCAAAGGAATAGAGAGTGGCATGGCGGATAGTCACATGCATTGGTGGGCATAATGGCCCCACCAATGCACGTAAGCTTGATGAGATAAGGGATTAGTATAACAAACTTTGATAGTGTGGCATGATCGAATGCTACAGTAATGCATCATGTGCTATGGAGCATAATGAGACAACTTACATAGAGGTTTGCTCATGAAATTTTTCTTTTTGCATGATTCAATAGAAAAGTAACTTACGTCATGCTGGACTCAATATAACATTATTTAGCCATGTGGGTCAGTTCCACTGACCCTAGAATATGTCAATTATATTATGTGGGCCCCTTGAACAAAGTAGTAATATTTGCTTATTGTTCATGCATGCCGGTTGACATTGGGAAATTTGGGTGGAGTTATACTCTTGGCTTACTCACAATAATCATTGTTCATCCCAACATTGTTCATAAGAAGTATTGTTCATTGGGTTTTTATTAATTGAAAATACTATTCATAGCAACACTATTCACTGCGAATACCCACACTATTCACAGTTTTCATACCGGCATTGGTTTCTTCCTATTATCTAAGTTTCTACCCATGAAGGTAAGATAGTGGAGGCCCATGCCATATGCTAATTATAGAAATGAAATGTTAATGGTTTTTTGCACCCCTTCCTTGCTCCATTAACTACACAAAATATGGTATTTAGTGTCACCAATTCTAATTGTCTTGCTCAATACTAATTGTAAACCGTAGTGTAGTGTCACCAACACTAAAAGTTAACCCATCATTATTTGTCATTCCTTGTATTTTTTTTGGAGGGGGGGGGATTATACATTTACAATCTTGCAAATACTATCACTCACCAAGTGGTTTTTCATCCAAATTTCAATCATCCATGACAAATATTTCATCACAAGTTGATGACGATAGAAGGTAGGGTTTTGGCCAATGGATGAACTCATCCATCATCCATCATCACATTTGTTCACTTATTCATAAGAAGTGTCACCTGAAAAGTTACCACAATGACATAAAATACCATATGCCACTAAATATGATATTTAGTGTAGTTCACCACTAGTCATGTCCAAGCCTTGCCAAAACACCTCCCAAGCTAGTCCTTCATTCCTAGAACACTCCTTTGCAATGTTTTTATATCTGGCTATACAAATGTTTTTTGCTACACTAGTTAGGGCCATGCTATGTTTACACATGGTTTATTTTGAAAATGCCCGTTGGGTTAGCCTCAAACCGGGTCAGGCGGCATGCATTGTAGCCAACCCGGCCCCGTTACCACGGTGTTAGAGGCCACCCCCCGGCTCAATCACGGCCGCCCGTATCGCCGTCGATCTAACGGCCGAGGGATAGGGGGCCCAAACCCTAACCCTCACTCCAACCCCTCGCCTCTTCCGTCATCTCCTCCCTTTGCTGCCTTCGCCACCCCAAGCCCGTTGTGTGCTTCTCCATCGCCGCTCTGCTCCTCTCCTGCCGCTCTGAAGCCACCTGTGCTCATGCTCCTACTCCGTTCTTGCTCCCGGCACCTGCTCCTGCTCCGCTTTGTTCCTTGCACCTGCTCCGATCCTGAGTCCTTGTAGTTGCCGCTCCCGCTCCCTGCACGTGCTCCGCTCTATGCACATGCACCCGACTGGCAACTGCACCTGGTTCCTTCCCCGCGCCGTGTTTGTTGATGTGGCCGCTCCTTGTTGCTCCATCCCCGCTGCTTCATCCCCGCTGCTTCATCCCCGCTTCTTGTTGCTCCATCCTCGCTGCTCCATCCTTGGTCCTTGGCGCTCCTTCCCCGCTCTGTGTTTCTGCATCCCCGCTCTGTGGTGCTCCATCCCCGCTGCCCCATCCTCTGTCCTTGCTGCTCCATCCTCAGTGCCTCACATGTCATCTTCACTTTGTATTTGGTAGTTGAACCCTTTAGATCTCTTGGAGTTATGGGTGTGTAGGTTGGCTGGTGATTGTGTGGCGGCGGCTGCACTTACAAAATCTACAATTTATTGCTTGAATGAATGTTCAAATTTAAACCTCCATGGCCATTTCGAATCCGCAAGGCAAACTCCCAACCATCACCCCATTTCAATTTTTTTTTCCTTTCCTCATTTTTTGTCTTGGACTTTGTGTCTTGTATTTCAAGTTCTAATGGCCCCTTCTCATGTGTTCTTAGGTGGAGGATGTTGCAGATTGCTTAGGGCATCGCCACCGTGGGCACCAACAGTCCCCAACGCGGCCCGGGCCAACAAAAAGTCCCCACCGTCCTACGGTTTGCCGGGTTTTCGAGGCAGGCCCCGGCAAGCTTAGACTCCCTCCACGCCGGGCGCCTAGATTTATGCAGGTGGGCATTTTTTGTTTAACTTTGGTTAGTTTCTGAGCCGAGCCGAGCCACGCTACGCCACGCCCCGCCGAGCCGCCTTCGCTCCAGCTCCTTCTCCTTCTCCGTCTTTTTTTTCCTTTATTTCTGCTCATTGGGGTTTGGACAAGGGTTATGGGACATGTTCTTGTGGCCCTCTCCTTATATTTGAGGAGGAATACCTCACATGTATAGGCTGTAGCCATATTTTTGAGCATTCTTCCCATGGGCAACCGCCCTCTTTGTGGTCTTCGGACCTCTCACCCTTTTCTAATGTTTTGGTGAGGTTTTTGTGGGTTCTCTCATTGCTGAAGTGGTGTTTCATCCTTGTTAGGACGCATCCTTTGCTAGTTTTCGGCTCCCCTTTGCCGCATGTATTTGTGATTGCAACCTTAAGTGCTTTAAATCCTTGCTGGTTGGTTTTTTAGGTGGTCTTGTTTGTAGTTTGAAGTTGTTAGGTCGTTGGGTGCTTTTTTTTTGTTATTTTCTTCGTTTTGGCCATAGTTGTGACCATAACCATGGCTCCACCTCTTGCCCCTCCAATAGGTTTCAAATTTAGAAGATTTTTCTCTAGGCCTGATCCCAATGGCGCTAGTAGTAGTCATGTGCCCCCCTCTGATGTTGATATCCTGACCCTTGGTGATGGTGATGTGCAACCAACAACTCCGTTGGTAGAGTCTAGTGTCAAGAAAAAGACGTATGATATGACTCGTCAATTCCAACTCCTATGGTTGCCAATTTTCCCTTGGGCGGAACCCATCTACAAAGGTGATGAGGTCACAAAGGTAATTTGCAAAGTCTGCTCTAAAATCCGAGGGAAGTCTATAATTTTGTATGCTAAGAGCGATAATCTTTGGAAGCATCAAGGGAGGAAAACCGCTAAGGGTTCTGGTCATGGGGTTGCTGTAAGGGAGAAGTACATGGATTTTAACTCTATGCATCTAAAAAATGAAAGACTGTTTGCAGCCATCTCCACAGATAGTATTGCGGCCCAAGTGGCAGAGAATACGGTTAGAGATAGGAAGAAGAAATGGATACAGTTTGCTACCCTCTTACACTTGCTCCAGAGAGGTAGACCTATTACAGACTATGAGCAAATGTACGTCTTGTTTGAAACCCTCAAATTAAAGAACAATCCACACCACCACTGGAGTGACAATAGTGGGTGGGCAATGGCAGAGGCGATAGAGCGTGTTGTGCTAAAGAGAACAAAAGAGGTTATGCATGTTGCTAATTAACTTCTTTAGTTTGTCTTGTGATGAGGTTACTTCTGTGGACTGTCAGTCATGCATTAGTGTCCATGGTTATATTGTGATAGATTGGAAGCGAACCCCTGTATTCCTTACCCTAGAATTAATTATTGAAGGAGGGACAACAGATAATTTCACTGCTGTCATTGTCAATGCTGCTTGCGCTTATGGAGGTCTAACCGAGCAGAAGATTAGAGAAATGTTGATCACATTTGGGGCAGATGGGGTTTCTACATTTCAAGGTGTTAAATCCGGTGTCACTGTACAACTTATCAACAAGCACGCTCCTTTCATGGTGGGTGTCCATTGCATGGCACACTACACGAATCTTGCTGTCCAAGCCCTATCCGAGTTTGAGGTGGTGAAATATGTAGAAGTTCTTTTGGCAGCGCTGTACTCTTACTTCAGTTCCTCTCCCAAACGCAGTCTTGAGTTCCAGAAGCTAGCAGCTTGCTTGGAATCCAAAGGCAACAAAATACTTAGGAACGTCAAGACTCGTTGGATATTCATGCTTGGACCTGCAAGGAGGGTGCTTGAGGAATACAAACCCTTGGTGACGAAGATGGCAGTGGATGCGCCCAAGGAGCTTGCAGCAAAGAAGAACCTTTCCATGCTCCTAGATTGGCAGAACATGCTCACCCTACCTTGCTTGATGCCCATGCTGCACTCTGTGAATTCCCTCATCAAGTTTGCACAGAGTCCAGCATGTTACATTGTTGATTTCATTTCTGCGGTCAAGATATGCCAGGGTGATCTATATCGACTTTATGTAGATCCAACCTTTGCTTTCCACGGAGAGGAGTTTAGCACATTTCGGTCACTAGCAGATGACACGTCCATGGTAATCGAACAAGATTGGTTGTTCTGCTACAATCGTGAGGAAGACCACCTGGTTTTCAGGGTTGTAGGTGTGCCCCACATGGCAACCATGAGATCAGTAGCCTTCCCAGGGCAGTGGGAAGAGGTGAACAAAATTGACCGTGAGGTCATCCTTGGTGAGGTGCAGCGGCAATTAACCAGCGCAACGAAACAATTTATAGAGGAGTTAGAGAAGAGGTTCCCTCACCAAGAGGTGATGTGTGCTTTGGGGATATGCTACCCCCAATATTGGCTGAATGATACATTCGAGGCTACATATCCTGGGCATATTGCAACACTGAAATCATTCTATGGGACAGCGAAGAAGTTGTGGGTACCTGTGGATGCTGAGACCGAGGATGCTAAGGAGTGGGTGCCTCCACCCCTTGACATCCGCAACCTAGAGCTCCAAAGCTCCTTCTTCAAAAATCACCATGATATCAAATGCCCAAGCTACCATGGCCTTACCCATGACCGAAAACCCGATGTCCCGACTTTGGCGCAAGTTTTCTAGCAATGCCCTCATTTCAGCGAAACTCTCCGAGTTCATGAAAGTCGCTGAGATTGCTCACGTTCAAGTGTTGGGTAGTGTGGAAGATGAGAGAACATTAAGCTCCTTGTCCTTCTTGAAGAGCAAGTTGAGGAACCGGCTTACAACCCACCTAGACTTGGTGGTCCGCATGTTTGAGCAAGACTTTTATACCTTGAACACTTTCCCTTACCAAACGGCCATAACAGATTGGAAAGCTCAGAAGGTTCGCTATGGAGAAACTTAGATGAGTTCTAATGTATGTTGCTGGAAGTAGTTTCTACATGCAATGGTAGTTGATGTATGCAAAGGTTAGGGGCAGCTAGCAACAACAAAGTAGTGGCTTGGAAAATGAAGGACTAGTGCAGTGCTAGTTCTATGAGAGGTACCCAATGTACTAAACCCACACTCAATTTTTGGAACATGACGAGGGAGGGCATGAATTTATACCTCAAGATTGTGGTGTCTGGGTACTGCTTTGAAGCATGTGTGGCATGGTTGAGGGTGCAGGGTTGAAAAACCGGGGTTCAATTCCCCCGTGGAACAAATATTTTTTGTACATTGAATCTTAGATGTAGCCAAATTTTGATGTACTTTGGGTTGTATTAGCCACATTTACATCAACAACGTAGGAAGTGGGGGCCATATTTCGACTCTACGTTGGCAAAACATAGCCACATACACTCACCCCAAAAAAATTATATATCGCCACATACTCAAACCTTCTATGACATCTAGTCGCATTCGCCATATGTTAAGTCATCCCACGTGGCCAGCTAGGGCTCCTTCAAGCCAACTCAAATTGCCAAAGAAGCTAGCCAATGGATGGGCCAAGAGCCAATGTAGAGACCCATTTCTTTTGGAAAAAAAAACACTGCTCCTTTGGTGTATACTACCCTAAACTTTCCGATTAAGGCCTAAAACCTACTCTAAACACTACCTACTAGCTCACATTTGTGGCCCAATTGGCCAACATTCCGAGATTGGTTTTGCAAACTACGCTTAAATCTAGTGTGTGTGTGTGTGTGTGTGTGTGTGTTTTTATTTTTTTTACCTTCTACCACTTTCACATTGCCAATCATCTAACTTTTTTAATTAGATGGGCCAACTTCCAGAGGTGGTTTTTGCAAACCGAGTCCGGAGTTGGCCTCTGTAACCTCCTACCAACCTATGGTAATGTTTTCAAGTCATTTCGACCACTTGCATGAGACATCCTATCATGAGCATCACATCCACGCAGACACCCTACTTACTTCCTTATGCATCCTTATCTAGGTGATACATCACAAGTTATCCAATGCACACTTTTACTAATGCTTACAACACCTTAGCCTTGTCAACCCTAAGGAATATGTTAGCTGACATGGAGATCAACAATAAGAGAACACCAACAATGAGTCTACTCTTTAAATATCTTCCTCGACACTTTATTTCTTGCTTTTCATGGATTGTTGTCCGTCTGTACTACCACATATTTTCAAGACACTTCATGTCCAAACCTAAAACCCACAAGTTTACAGACACTCTCTAAGCTAACTTTTGCACATATGAACTAAAAGAGCCAAAACAATTACATGTTGAGTGGTTCAACTTGGTAGGTTGACACTTTGACAAAACATTGTAATTACACTAAATATGATATTTAATGTCACCAATTCTAATTGTCTTGCTCAATACTAATTGTAAACTGCGGTTTAGTGTCACCAACACTAAATGTTAACCCAACATTATTTGTCATTCCTTGTAAAAAGTTTGGGGGATTATAGGTTTATAGTGTTGCAATTATTGTCACTTACCAAGTGAATCACTATATTCGTTAATCGGAGACTTTGGAAAGTCTTAAAACAAATGCAAATGGTTTGATATTTGGTCCAATTTCTTATTATGATGACATGTATTTGTGCCAAATTGGTTAGTGCCGCCCATGCGAATCGGTTTATTAAGTCACATTGAATATATATTTGTGTTTTCCTTGTTCTTTATTTGAAAACCATGTCCTTAAGTAGTCTCAAAATCATGAAAAAGTCTCCAATTACTGAATATGGTGATGTGAATGTAATTCCAAATTTCAATCATCCATGACAATATTTCATTACAAGTTGATGACAAGAGAAAGTAGGGTTTTGGCCAATGAATGAACTCATTTATCATCCATGACACTATTTGTTCACTTATTCATAAGAAGTGTCATATGAAAAGTTACCATAGTGACATAAATATACCATATGACACTAAATATCATATTTAGTGTAGTTGTTTTGACACTTTTTTTATCCCTTGTCCAGTTCATAACCAACTTGCACATATGGTCATAGAAATTGTCAACTAGTAAAAGATTCACAATGTCATATCAATAACTTAAGACCTACAAGTCATTTTATGATCAACTAACTTACTATGACCATACATAGTGTTCAATAGTAAAATAGTTAAATACCAACGATGTGAAGGTTCTAACAACTACACTAAATATGATATTCAATATCATATGGTATTTAATGTCACTGTGGTAACTTTTTGGATGAGACTTCTTATGAATAATTGAAAAAATATTGTCATGGATGATGGATGAGTTCATCCATTGGCCAAAACCCCCTTGTCAGCAACTTATGATGAAATATTGTCAAGGATGATTGGAAGTGGATGACAAATCACTTGGTAAGTGACAATAATCGCAACAATGTAACTCTATAATCCCCCAAAGTTTTTACAAGGAATGACATATAATGTTGGGTTAACATTTAGTGTTGGTGACACTATACTGCGGTTTACAATTAGTATTGAGCAAGACAATTAGAATTGGTGACACTAAATATCATATTTAGTGTAGTTGTACCAAGGACAAGTTTGACATCAATCAATAAATTGTCCTTTTTGACCATTCTCACAATCTATGACCAACTAGTCCGTCTCTATAGGTTGGTTTACTAATTAAGGACACTTGTGTTCTTAACACATAGTGTTAAATGCTACCTTTAACATGGAACACAACCATACAATTGAATAACGTTATGAAAAGACATATTACATAAATACTCAAGATGAATGGAAAGCCATGTTGATGACTCGAGGTGGCAATCTAGAATACTCTACCGTGAAGAGATGACTCCTTAAGTCACTTGGGACAATTAAGGGGTAAAACCACATGATGGATTGCATGATGAAGTGGCTACTTGAGCATATTAGATGCATAAGTGGACTATTACACTAACACTAGATCTATTACCACCTTAATAGTACCTTGATATATGTACTACCATAATACGTATAGTCTTTGTGAGTTCATATTATTGTGGGTGGTAAACTTACTTAAATTGTTCACGTAATCAATTGATTAGATTCATATGGGATCCATAGTCCATTTTCAAAACTAAGTGTGCTAGCTAGTGTATTATTGAAGTGCTTGATTCCCTTTTGATAAAGTATGCCTGAAGCGTTCAATACATAAGTTAGCAAGAATGTATGACCAATGGGCCCCAATGTATGACATTCCATAATAATACTATCAAATCAACTACTCAAAAGTGATGGAGGAACGATCGACTCATGGTTCATGAGATGATAAATGTATCACTTGAATAACAACAATAGATCACTCCATTGTGACACTTTGAAGCAATCTACACGCTTAAAGGATCAATCCAACGGACAAGAATGGTAGGGGTTTCAATTGTCACTACTTTGGAGTGGTTCTACTAAGCCTCGGGATCCCTCAACATTATTAGAGACTGAACATGTTGATGTTGCTTATTTGTAACATGTCTCCATCGTCATGGTCCATGTCAATATTGATACTTTTATGGAAACAAGATGGATCTCACAAATGTGTTGGAAACGCTCACACTATTCTATTGGATGTCGAATTGGGGAAGAGTATGTCAAGAGCGTCCATGACAATGCTAGATAAGTTTGAGAGTACAACCTAAGCTACACAACATCTAGGTAAATTCATCCAACGTAGATCAATTGGCTCAATCTTCTATTTTTATGAAAGAATAATATTGTCTCAAAGTGAATATGAAATATCTGAAGTAATTGGAGGTCTTTCTTTTACCTTAAGAGAATTATTAAAGATGATTTTATTTGTTAGGAGGGGGGGGGGGGGGTGAACGTGTTTCTTACATGTTATTTTCAGAAATTTCCAAATTATTATCAATTCAAAGAGGCATGAATATAAGCAATGTCTTGCAAAAAAAAAAAAAATGGTTGAAAACACACTTAGTTTTTTACTTCTAGGTTAGTTGTCTAATTTTCCCATACAATATCATAATTGTTCCGAAATGTTGCATGTTACATGTTTTGAAACAAAATATGATAACAATTAGGGTCATTAATATTAAATTGTGATGAATTTATCCTATATTAAAGCCTATGTATAGGTTAAATTATTAACTAGCAAAATGTTTCCAACTACTAGTGTCACAACCAAGAATAACATAAAGCATGAAAAAGGTGAGTTCAAAAATTGTCTTAGTGGAACTGTTGTTAAGAATGTATATTTGAATGTGAAGGGATATAAATGTAATAATTGATAAACATAAGGTATATCATGACATATTATAGAATCCCTATTCTACTCCTCGTTTTCACCTCTGAAACTCAAGATCGAAAAGATCAAAAAAAATTCTTCATACAGAACTCACTCACATTGACAACTAATGTCATTATGGCAATCAATGAACATGTCATCTCTAAGATTGTGGACAATCTGATATAGTTCCTTTGCAAATAGTGCACATGACACTAAACACCATAAAAGGCATGGCAAGTTTGCCTAATTACATCTCTTAAATGATCATTACTATGCAATTCTTGGTGCAATGGCCACTTATTCTTGTAGAGATTCCACCGCATTAATTGCCCCAACATTTTTGCCTTGGAAGATGACAAATTGTGCCTCTTTTGCCCATACTAGCTAGTGCAGAAACCAAAGCACGATGTGAGCAATGGTCAACCCTTGGTTACATCAACAAACTTACAAATAAGTCAAGTTAGTGAGAGACCTTGTATGTGGACCACTCGGTGGTGTGTCATCGAACTCGTGCCCATTTTGGAGTGTTGCTCAAGTTGAGATTATTGTATACGATGTACTTCATGCATATCTCCATAAAGCTAACGAGGCACAAATCTTGTACTATGTTTGATTCATACCCATTGGAGGGCTCCATGGTCTCAAAATGACTTTTTGTATAGAATTGAGTCTACTTCATTTACTATATGAATAAAATGTATCACAGTGAAAAAGCGGACCACATTTTTTGTTCACTTTACCACGGTTTGGCCCATGGGACACAAATAATATTCCAAAGTTATAGATGCCCCCTCCCCACTTGTCTTTACCAAATAATCAAAGTCTTTTCTAAAAACCGGGTAAAGCTCCCTCGGTTATAGCGAAGGCATCCGGCTATCCCAATGCACCTACAAGAACTTGCTCCGGAGATTATTGAGTAGGTTTTAGTTAAGTAGCTTTCACACATGTTCATGGTTTTATCAGCCAAGCAATGAATGTTGGATAGTTTTTGTCCCATCCCCAAATGCCTTACTACTCACCTATCTTAGCATCAATTTTTGTCAATGAAGCTCCTCGATCGTGCCCTCATATCTAAGACTAAAAAGCAACTAATCACAAGGGCGGGAGGCGACACTTTTAAAGATCCTACATTTTTGTCTCAAGTCTAGGTACCAATGGGAGGGTCAGTGCTTGAGGCTTATAACCTCCACTTTTAAACCATGCCACATCATTTGCCAACTAGACTCGGCACTAGATAATGTCGATGGTGTGAAGGCCGTGTTTTGAGAACCAATTATTAGGCTTAGCTAAAGTCAGGTGAGGATAGGTGAAGTCAGGTGGGGAGGGGGCATTAATGCATACCGGTCTGAACAAATGTGTGCAGTTTGGAGACGGGTCTTATATAGGATAAGGGCCGGGGCCTATAACCCTCAAGGCAAATTGTTGAAGAAGATGTTGCAAGAATGGTGTGTAAAGGTGCACTCGAAGTCCTTGGTTGTGCCAAACCTTTGCAACTTCAACAGCAGCAGCAGCAGCAATCAGTATGTGTACCCTTCCGCTTTCGACCAGCTCCTCCGCAGAGTGACGTTGATGCAACGAGTGCTGTTTTACAAACCTGAGGAGGAGGCGGAATTCTGTGAGTTTGTGGAGATTTTGAAGAGGGGATTGGCGGAGGCGCTGGTTGTGTTTTTCCCTCTGGCAGGGAGACTGGAGATCGACAAGGAGAGCGGCTTACCGCGGATTCTTTGCAACGGAGCTGGGGTTGAGTTTCTGGAAGCGTCAATTGATGCGAAGCTGGAGGATTTCGGAGCTGATTTGCAGCCTCGAGACATTCCTCTTGAGAATCTCTTCTCCGACTTCAGACCGGCAGTGGACGCAACCGACACTCCATTCCTCAGTGTTCAGGTCAGAGCCTATCTTGATGAGGTACACGGGCCTTGAATGGTTAATTTATCCTGTTCGCTATGAAATACAGCTCTACAACTCCGATACGCGAACTCTAAGGGGTGTGTGTGTGTTATTCGGTTCGTTTTTCATGTTCTCGAACTTCGACCGATTAGGCTTCACAACGAAACCTATGTTGCATTTAGCAAATCTACGATGAAGCATCAGCAAAAATTAGATTGAAAGATCAGACCTCCCGTTATTTAGTTGTGGTTATCGGAACTGCATGTTTGTTGATTTCGTAACTGAATACATGTCTCCCCAATGGAGCTCACTATTGAGTGTATTGTAGTTAATAAACTTCGAAGACCTAGTGCGTCATTATGGTGTTTGCTTTTTATCATCACCGAACCACACATCAATCAAATATAGGTGTCTAATTAGGAAAAGGAACTGAATAACACCCACATTCCTTAAATTTTTGTTGATCTGCGAATCGCGAATGTGGATGGAGAAACGAGGTTCAATCACAAAGAAATTTGGAGCCCTCCTTGAGTTGATAAGAATCTCCAAAGGTGACAGTCAGGAAACCATAACTTGGTCACATAGGTCCCTCAATTATGTAGTGAGTCTGGAATTAGTTAACAAAGTTTGAACACGTAGTCCAATCTCTTTGAAACATATGTCTTTTTGGTGTCCGTTCTTAGATCCACACCCAACCACGCATCACTCAAATATAGGTGTTCATTTTATATAAGTAGCCGAATTAGGCCCGCTTACCTTGGTTTGTAAAGCGAGCGAGTGGAACGGTGAATTGCACATGATACGCGTATTTCAACTCTGTTACGTTTTTAGCACTTTGTGGAATCCTCAAATGTACCTGTCTGCACAATGTTGTTGAGTACTGCAAGCTACGGGTGAGTGAGGAGCTCAATCTAGAACGATGATGGAATATGTTTCTCTAGATCGCATCCTAAGGTTAGTTTGCTGATATCCACATATATTCCGGTGTAGATACAGGTATTCAAATCTGGTTGGTTTTCACCAGCTTGTGGAATCCTTAATTGATCCCTGTCTGCACAATGTTTTTCAATATTGCAAGCTAGAGATGAATGAGGAAATCGACATAGGACGATGATGGAATTCGTTTCCTCTAGATCGTATCGTAAGGTTAGCTCGCTGAATTGCACATGAATCCCCGTTTAGATACAGATGTTCAATGTTGGTTGGTTTTCACCAGGTTGTGGAATCCTCAATTGAACAGTGTCTGCACAATGTTTTTGATTATTGCAACCTAGGGGTGAATGAGGAGCTCAAACTAAAACGATGATGGAATTTGTTTCTCTAGGTCGTATCCTAAGGTTATCTTGCAAAATTCCTGAAGTTGTGCACGTGTTGTCGACGCGGGAATGTGATTTGCAGGTCACACAATTTCAATGCGGCGGAATTGCGGTCGCGTATTCTTATAACCATTATGTTGCGGACGGCGCTGCCATATGGCATTTCATGAAATCGTGGTCCGAAGCAGCTCGCCATCTACTTATCTCCGTCATCCCTTCTCACAAAAGAACGCCGTTTAGATTGCCTCCCGCAGACCCGAGTGCAGAGGACCGATCGCACGGTGAGTTATACGACTCCATCGACGTAAACTGTAAACCGATCCAGGGTGGTTCACCTCAGTTGTGCATGCCAGAGACAGTGCAACAATTGTTTACCTTCAAGAAGGGGATGCTCCAGACTCTAAAGTCTCTCGCAAACACTGGTGAACTGGACGGGGAGTCTCCGGCCTGCACCACATACGAAGCACTTTGCGGGCACATATGGCGAAGTGCAACGAAAGCTAGGGTGCTTCCACCGAACGAAATCACCAAGTTCAATGTCACTGTGGACTGTCGGCAGCGTGTTTCCCCAAGTCCACCACCCGCTCTTTTCGGCAACATGTTGTGCAGTGTGCTTGCAATCTTAACTGCCGGGGAACTCGTATCCAACGACCTAGGGTTTGCTGCAAGGTCGGTGCAAGCTGCCATTAAGCAGAAGGCGAATTCCACCAAAGTGCAGGAGCTTCTCGACTGGGTGGGCCGGCAAGGTAACAAGTATTTCAGATACAACTTAGGTCTAACAAATGACTTTGGCGTCAGTGGATCCTCCAGGTTCCCTTGCTTCGAGGTAGACTTTGGATGGGGTGCTCCTGTTGCTGTAAGAGCAGGACCCAGCAGGTGGAGTGGGACAATCTCCATCTTCCCAGCTCACGAGTGCGGTGCAATCGATGTTACTCTCACCCTTCCGCCAGATGCTATGTGCAGGCTTGCCAGTGACTCAGAATTTCTTGAGCCCTCCATGATGGCACTCTCCATGTGATACCTACTCCATATCTGCAATGGAAATTTCATAATCTCACGCATGATCAGCCATATTCCTTATCAAGGTTTAGAATTGCAATGTACTTGCAATTTCAACTCCAGGAGAACTAGGGTCTGGAAACCTCGGATTTGCTCCAAGGTTAGTTGAAATCGCAATTTACTTGCAATTTCAACTGCAGGAGAACTGGGATTTGCTGCAGGGTTAGTTGAAATTGCAATGTGCTTGCAATTCCAACTGCAGGGGAGCTTGAGTCTAGAGACCTTGATTGAGTGGGACAATCTCCATCTTCCCAGTTCACGAGCATGATGCAATCGGTGTAACTGTCACCATTCTCCTGGATCCTGCACAGGCTCACCAGTGATCGACAGTTTCTTAAGCCCTCCATGATGATGCTCTACATGCGATTCTCCATATCTGCAATGGAAATTTCATAATCTTGCCCATGGGCAGCCGTATTCTTTAACAAAGTTTAGAACTGCAATGAACCTGCAACATCAACTGCAGGAGGGCTTGGAATCTTGGATCTAGAGACCTTGGATCCAAGATTGAAATTGCAGTTGAAATTGCAAGAGCATTGCAATTTGTAGATACTCTTCCAATTTCAACTGCAGGGGTGCAGCGCAACCAATGTAACTCTCAACCCCCCTGGCCAGTAACCTAGAATTCCTTGAGCCCTCCTTGATGGCACTTTCCGTGTGATACTCAATATCTGCAATAGAAATGACATAATCTCACACCTGATCAGACACATGCCTTATGGGGCATTCCCATCTGACTTTAGTTAAGACCCAAAGTATTTCCTAAAAACCGGGTAAAGCTCCCTCGGTTATAGCGGAGGCATCCGACTATCCCAATGCACCTACAAGAACTTGCTCCGGAGATTTTCAAGTAGGTTTTAGTTAAGTAGCTTTCACACATGCTCATGGTTTTATCTACCAAGCAATGAATGTTGGGTAGTTTTTGTCCCATCCCCAAATGCCTTACTACTCACCTATCTTACCATCGGTTTTTGTTAATGAAGCTCCTCGTGCCCTCATAGCTAAGACTAAAAAGCAACCAATCACAAGGGTGGGAGGCGACACTTTTAAAGTTCCTATATTCTTGCCTCATGTTTAGATACCGATGGGAGGGTCGGTGGTTGAGGCTTAAAACCTCCACTTTTAAGCCATGCCACATCATTTGCCACCTAGGCTCGGCACTAAAAAGAGCCGTATGTGTGAACCCTAGATAACTAAAACCACTTTTAGACTAAAACTACTTCTAACCAATGTCAGGTGGGAACGCCCCATTATCAAGGTTGACAGCTGCAGGCGCGTATTTTATCCCATGGGCTACATTATAACTTTCAACATGTGCTTTCCTGAAGGTTGGAAGCATGGCTTTCAAAGACAATGCATGGTTGATTCCCCGCAATCATTGATGCCCTCACAAAGGCATGCCCTGGCCAATGTATTCCTCTTGTATGAGTCTCTCTTCCTGCCCCTTAATTGACTCAATTGTTATTACATCATCAAGATCAACAAATCCGTAAAACTCAATTTCTTCACCAGGAAGGTGTCAGTGACCAAGAAATGAGTATCTCCAACTCCTTGGCAGTTGAACCCTTGGAAGAATATTGCCCAACTATTCCACTAGGATGACACATTGCAAATAAAAAATGATACCTTACAGTTCAATCACACATGATATACTGAGCAGTGAACAAATTATTACAAATTCATTTGATAGTGGAACAGAAATAAGCCATGAGTAAGTCATTAGAAAATCAGCAATAACACTAAAAGCTCAGCCATTCTCCATTCTCTGATTACTGAAGTTCCAGTTCAAGGAAAATACAGTAAGAATGTCAACTCTTGTTTCACATTAAAAATCTTCACAATCAAGGCAAAATACAATTGAATATTTTTTTGTAAGTATTGTTTCACACTATCTACTGTGGTGAAAGTGTACACACTAGTTGTAGATCTGTGACCAAGGCGCTCTGTGGTATCATAGAAGTTGAATTTCCCGTATTGGTATGATGGGTTTCAAGTGTACCATGACTCAGAAAGGCCATAGCCTTTGTATACATTCTGCAACTAAACCTTGCGGTCTTGAAAAATAAGGTACAAAAGGAACCGTTTTAAATGTTACAAGAGTATTCACTAATTGCAAAATCTCATAACCGTGATGCAGGCTTCCATGGACATCCTCCTTCAAAAGCTTGGTGCAACACGTCCTCCATCCGCTTTGCAAGCAATATCTGGAAGCCACAAAAAGTAAGACTGCTTAACACCATGTATTTATGCCAATACAACAACAGTGAAGTAAACTTTTTCATAAGGATGTAATAAAAAACAACATCATCAACACTTGAGCATCTCAAGAACAGTCACCTCCATGTTGGCTAAGATGGCAGCAGGGACCTCTTGTAGATCTTTACGGTTACGCTCCGGCAGTATTACCCTCCTTATTCCACATCGATGCGCAGCTAATATCTGTTCAGGCACTACTATTTAGAACATAAATTTTCTGCTGCTCAATACAACTTACAACCTGAAAGTTCTGTCACCATCTCAAGCTTTAAACTAAGTGTAATGGTCCAGCTCATGCCCTGGCATAAGGTGGCCGGGTCTTAATTGGTTACTTTTTCCGAGTAGCCACTTCTCCTAAAATATGACATACACGATTAGTACAAGATGGTTAACAAATCTAAATTGAAGCTGAAACCACTTTCCTCATAATTTTTGGAGCTCGTATGAATATCTTATTCATTATCAAAGTGAAGATTCTCATGCTCATCGGATGATCATTAAGGTCCGCCCAATCATGTTATTGTTGACCCTAGGATGGTTATCCTAGTTTGAGCACACAGTCCAATCCCTTTTAAACACATGTTTTTTTGATGCTTGTTCTTAGAGCCACACCAAACCACACAAATATAGGTGTCCTAATAATTAAAGTTAATGAATAAGGGTTGTCTACCTTAACAAGCCTTCAAAGTTCATAAAGTATAGGGGATTGTTTAAACAACCATGTAGTTTGTTGAAAGGATCATAGAGACACGTCGTGTGGTCACATGACCTGTCAAATTTTGATTTTTCATTGCACACATGAAGAGGTGCAAGGTATCAGCTTTGTATTAGAATTAATAAACTTGGCCAACTAAATGAAGCCAACAACTTGGCAACACTTATGTATGTGCCTCTCTGGTTTTTTTAACCAGTGTGGTCAATTTAGCAATCCCCAAAGTATATTCATCAGAAGGAAAAAAATGAATGAGTGGTAGCACAACTCTTGTTTTGTTAACGGAACCTTACACTTGCAGATGACCGATTTACAAGCCAACTCCCATAGTATTTTGAATATTTTTGTATGATTAGTTTCTTGCTGGCTTTACGTCTCTCAAACTCATCATTTTCACCAGAGCAACGAACTTTTTAAAAAAAAAAACTTCCAACCCAGGTAGGGGCGAAAAGCATCTCAGTTATAGATAAGTTACTCTAAATTGTTATGTTTACAATGACCTGATTATGTTATTTGAAATACCTTGTCCTTCACGCCCCCAACAGGAAGTACAAGTCCTCGGAGTGTCATTTCTCCAGTCATGGCCGTATCAGCTCTTACGCACCGCTTCCCAAACAATGAGACCAGGGCGGTCACAAGGGTCACACCTGCTGAAGGTCCATCCTTGGGCACTGCACCTGCTGGGAAATGGATATGAATGTCTCGCTCTTTCATTAAACTTCCTGCCTCTGCCACTGGCAACTTCAGCTCCGCAGCTCTGGCCCGAACCTGAAACCATAAACCATACGAAGTGGTCAGTTTCATAACAAGCTAAAAATAAGGTCACATTAGATGACATTTCATTAGATTAAGCTTACGTGGACCCCTCAGGAGGAGAGTAACGTTGGTGGCATGCCACCCAACATGAAAATAATCCAGTTTCAACACTTCCAAAACCTTTGCAAATGAAGTTTAAGGATTCATGGAACGTGTGGAAACCACTATCTGGTATTTCACCAAAGAGCACAACTTCTGATCTTGGTAGACAAGATTACATCAGAAGTCACCATTCCAAACTACTGTGCAGTCTTCTACAACTTGATTCTGGCAATAGTAACTTCGGTGCACTTTTTGTATAATTAAATCTGCCTTTGACAGATGCAAGACATAGAAGCTTCCATCGCAGTAGGCATGTATTGAATGAATGTTCATCCACCTTAAATCCTAAACCCTAAACTTTATGTCCTCCTACCTTTGCCAGATGGGAATATTAAAATGATCACCTTAAGAAAAGAATATGATAGCACATAATGAAGTGTGCCAAACTAAGCAATTTCGAGGATTCTCTGCTGTCACATTAAAATCCTCCAATGGGCTGACTTTAAAAATCTGACTGCGGTAGATATCTTGTCACTGTGGTATAAATGTGTGTACTCTAATGGAATCACCTAGATTGAATACTATTACAAATATAGAGTGGCCTCAAACTTACCCAAGTGAGGGCAATTTGAGCAGATTCTTTAATGACCTCTCCAAGCTGTCCTGTGAGGTGTAGGTCTCCCTTGCCCAGCATTGCAGTGGCTTCCACAAACTGAACCTCGCCACCAACTGCAGTCCAGACCAATCCCACTGCGACACCTGGTGTCGCAACTCTCTCAGCTGCCTCTTTTCCATCAAATCTTGGTGGCTGCACACATCAACACAGCACAATGTTTTCCATTTAAGCACACACAATGAACCTTTTTAGCCTCAATAGCAAGAATTGTTGATGCTTGCCACATGGGATCCCTCAACATGAAAGTACACTACCAATGAATGACTTCAGTCAACAGAGAAACGAAAAGAAAAGCCAATGAGATGAAATACAGGAAGACACCAATTACAAGCAGAAGTATCACATCTTTGACTCAGAATTTCAGGGTTTATGCGAACTGTCAGTGTAATGAATGTCCCCTCCTAATTCACAGGAACCATCCACAATCAGCAGAAACTCATCAGCCCCTGCTAGTAAACAAATTTATGAGACAAGACCAACCAAACTACTGAGTCTACACCAGACTCCATGAAATATCCCTTAAATTGGGGCCAAGAGGCCTAATATGGACCGGAAGGTATCATCGGAGGGGCTAAACCCTGCATCTTGACATTTTTAATTCAATGATCAAAAGTGATCCTATCTAATGCTTTTTTCCAATCAGAGCATACATATGTGTAAATTAAAAAACAGAGACTTTTGAGCTCATATAAGTGACCTAGGCCCAAAAACATACCGCATGTATTTGATCGCCGTTGTCACATATGACTTTATTTACACTTCCTCTTTTTTATTCAGTTTCATAGCTGAAGTAAAATAATATTTCCATACTTGTTGAGGGGTTGCACAAATTGTCACGTATCCCATATAAACACACACCTGGTCCTTTCAGGGTTGACACATTCTCCCATGCTGTTATTGGCCACATTTACAGAAAAGACACAACAGTCACAAAGATTTTGAAAGTGTACATAAAAGGCCATGAAAAGAGGATGGAGTATAGAACTTACGCCTAGCACTATCTCAAGGACAGCCTCGTCAACAACTAGAGGCTGTAGCTTTGCCAATGGCAGGGTCTTGTGGCGAGATACACTTACAGCCTCCACTTCCATTTCAACTTCCCCTGAATCTCCAAGAACCCCTCCTCCTCCTCCTCCTCCTCCTCCTCCTCCTCGACTTAAAACCTCTGATTGCATCTTACTCGTGGGGTGCTCAGAGCTCTCATACTCTGCTACTTTCACAGCGGCCGCTCGGGCCAGTGCTGCCAAATGTCGTCCTAAATTTCGTACCCCTGCTTCTCTTGTATATCTTTGAATAACTTGCTCCACCATAGGCTAATCAATTCAACCAAACAAACCCTCTACATCAGAAACCAACAACCAAATCAAACAATCAAACAAACATAAACCAAATTTTTATTTTTAAAAATGAAATTAAAAAAAAAATTGGGTCAACCTTCATGTGATCTCACCACTCCATCATTTCATACAGGTAAGGTATGTGGGTATTACTCGGTTAGTTTTCTTAATCAGACCCCTATATTTGATTGATTTGTGGTTCAGTGATAATCGAAGAACAAACACCATTAAGACACATGTTTAAAAGGGATTGGACTACGACTTCAAATTTTATTAACTACTGCACAATCGATAATGAACACAACTGGGAGGACCAAATGTATTCCCTTGAGAAATCAACAAATGTGCACTTTCGATAACCATGTCTTAATTAGGGGAGGCCCAATCTTCAATCCAAATTTTGTTGATGCTTCATTGTAGATTTGCTAATGCAACACAAGTTTCCGTGTATCAGTGGAAGTTGGAGAACATGAAATGCAAACCGAATAACACCCACGTACCTTAAATTCCCCAAACAGCATACAATAAAAATTCTGCAACAAACTCACAAGGGTACAGATCCTAGTTGATCCACAAAACCTCCCAGACTACACAGGCTAGTTTAGACAGTACTATAAGGTGCTTCCTGGTTCATCTTTCTTCATGCCGAAATACAACTCCCACGTGGGATTGGAGTGGGATTCAAACAATGTAAGATTGCCATGTGGCAGATTTTCAAGAACAAATATTGATCATGAAGCCAAATCCTGAAGAACTCTACAGTACTAAACACCCATAGATGAACATCACAAGGTTCAAAATTTATGAACCCTGAGTGATAAGGTGGTAGCAAACCATACCTCAGGTATTTCAATCTGTTCACTTGATATACCATGTTGCTCAAGCACGCGTGGTATCAAATGGCGCATGGCAATTCTCAGCTTCTCCTCTGAAGTATACCCTGGTAGTTCAATGACCTCCATTCGATCTAAGAGTGGCGCTGGCATTGATTGCACCCTGTTGGCTGTTGCTACAAATACCACTTTTGACACATCAAATGGTACATTCAGGTAGCTGTTCGTCCAGGTTAAGGACACCTCACAAACACCTGCTGAAAAGAGCTGCTGACTCCCAATTATAGATTAGGTGTACATCAGACGAGACGCACTAACATTTCAACAACATGGAGGTTTTTGCAGGAAAGACAACCCCAAATTTAATCATAGTGGTCACACCATGCGATTTTGCTGATGTGTCTATTCCTCATTGGGTATGAAGAGGCACATTGTCACCCATAATTGATGACCATACCATGGCCTGACCACTACTGACTAAACTAGGTACTAGACATGTGTCCCATGCCACAGGCTGTAGAAGGCACGCAATACCTACCTCGCCGCTACCGCAGCTTGGTACATTGGGTGCTGACTACAGCCTGTGGCAGGGCTCCTCCTTGCATACCTAGTTCATAGCAGATTCCACCATTAAATATCAAATACTCGTATCAAAAACCTCACTATTTGCAAGCGAAGTAGCCAACCCTTCACACTATGAATTCATTCAGATCAATCATGACATAGTTGTCTGTATGAGGATACTGATCATTGAAAGTCTTGTTTTGTTCAGGGTCCAAAACTTCCAACAGTGCCGAAGCAGGGTCACCACGGACATCGGCGCCTGTCTTGTCGATCTCATCCAACAGCATCACTGGATTGTTCACACCAACTCTCTGATGACGCCCAACAAAAAATTCAATTTGTTTTTATGAAAAGTACCGTCAGTTTTGCAATCACAATACCTACTGCAATTGTCTTTGTACATCACAGACTTCTATACCCATGTATCATCAAGACCAATTTCACATTAAAAAAATCACATCAAACTTCAACGTTGAATTGATGTGTATCAAACATATGGTTATGGCAAGTTTGTTATTTTACTTTTAGATTTTATAGTTTGCAAGATCTGAAAGAATGATGTACGAGTAGAATGAATCATTAGATAAATGTTGAATTAGCACTAAAAAGTTATTGAACCCTGAAAGGTATGTACTAATACTGACTTGGTATTAAATGCTGGCCACTTGCATTTTAGAATGTAAGTTCAGCAATGAACATCTGTGGAGGAGGATTACATACTTTAATGCCATCGATAAGTCGACCAGGCATGCTTCCAATGTATGTTCGGCGATGTCCTCGGATGTCAGCTTCATCTTTCACCCCTCCTAGTGATAGTCGTATGAACCTTCTTCCTAATGCTCCAGCAATGGAGGAGGCCAAGGAAGTTTTACCAACCCCGGGTGGCCCTACGAAGCACAGCACTGGTCCTCGTGCATCTGGCTTGAGCTGCACCTCCAAAAACAAATCAGTACCTTGGATTTTTCCACGTGGCAGTCTTACATTGCTTGAAAACCACTCCAATCCCACATTGAATTTGTAGTTAGGCATCACAAAAGATCAACCAGGAAGCACCTTACAGTAGCTGTGCAAGTAGCAGTACAGACAAGCCAGCCCGCTGTCTCTTAACCCATAAAGGCCTGAGTGATGAAGTGTTTTGTAAGATGTGTTATTGACTAATATATCCAAGGGTTTCTTTTAAAAAAGAGGAACCGTGAGATACTATCAAAGGATCACATCCTCCCACAATGAATTTAAAGGTTCAAAATTTTTAATTCCACCATAATCACAAAGTTCAATGTCTTGTTGAGTAACTTGATGTGATCGGCTAAAATTGAATAGACTATAAATTGGTGGATAATTGCAAGCAACATATGATCTTGAGGTGATCAAACCATCAAAATGTCTCTTGAACTGTGCGATGTAGAGGATACCCACTCACAATAGTTTATAATCCACCCTATTGCCGGTGATCGAGGATTTCAATAGCTACATCATGGTGGGGGAGAAATTACTAAGAAAAGCTTATTTTTTAGCAAGATCCAATCATTTGAGAATGAGAGTTCATGACATTACATTTAGGGTTAAGCTGAAACACTGTGACTCTAGTGAACATGGTTGGAGGTAAAGCAGCACATTCTACTGAAAATGTTTTCCTCCATGAAAGTTGCACATCAATGAACTAATCATTCAAAAGATTGGTAAGGACAAGAGACACGCACCTTTCGAACAGCCAGATATTCAATAATACGCTTCTTGACTTTGGTGAGGCCATAGTGCTCTTTGTCAAGGCGGTCTTTTGCAGCCACCAAGTCAATCTCAAGCTCCTCGCTTGAAACTTGCCATGGCATTTCAGCAAGAAGCTCCAAATATGCTCGCGAACTACCATAGCCTGGTTGTTGTGGCTGCATCTTCCTTAACCGTCTGCACAAGAAAATTCCATGCACTCAATCAGATTACAAGGTCCCCCCTTCTGGAGAAGAAGATAGTGTTAGAATTGTATCCTAAATTTTCACATAAGCCAAGTTTTCAATCAAGGGAATCCTGTCTTTTGATTGGCAGATTACAATCTTCTACATCCCGTTACAAGAAATTCGAGCACAGAAAGCCCTAACTATGTACTGGCTAAGAGCGAACCACAAATCAAAGGTTTTATTTTGACCACAAAGACAGGTCATTACAGCAGGCAGCTCAGACAATGTGATTGAATGTCGGTCACTATCGAATGAGGTTCTTCGAATATTAGGGGGTTGACCAACTTCAAATTTGGTCACTATCAGCAAAACACAAGAGTGCAACATTGTGATGATTGTATGCCTCGAGGTTTCAAAATCCCCAGCAGTCTACAAAAATTACACCACTCAACACAGGAGGGCTTGCCAACTCGAAATATACCAACAACATGTTATTAATGTTATTCTCCTCTTCTTGTTTTTGGCCGATGGTGATCATCTCAAGGTGGTCACCAACTTCAAATGGTCACCATCGGCCAAAAGCAAGAAGAGGAGACAAACATTTATTACGTGTTGGTCACCATTTCGATTGCGGTGCGACCAGCTTCAAAATTGCGCAAAACCATTGAAAATTTTGAAGTTAGTGAAGTGAGTAAGAACCTGAGCTCTCGCTGGGCTTGTTTCCACACATTGGGAGGCATGCCCGCACTTTGCATCTTTTTCTCAAGAGCTAACACGTCGTCTTCATCCTCGTCGTCATCACCCAACTCCTCCTTGATGGCCCTAATCTGCACAAAACAAAAAAAACAAAAACAAGCAATTCATGTGTCAAATCTCGAGGTCCATAACATCCTCCATTGTTCTCAACGGTTGGAAAACGTAAAGCCATAAGCAGTAAAGTATATGGTTAATTGATTTAACAAAGTGATGAACTTACCCGCTGCCGAAGAGTTTCTTTCTGCGACTTCGTCATGGGTCCATCTCCCTTCCCGGACGACGCCGACGACATACTTACCCGTCACCTGCAACAATCGCCGCTTCAATCCACAGGTTAGTAAGCCAATCAATCCATTTAAGGAAAAATGACACCCAATTCACTCCGTAGTTCACCCACGTAACCCGAACCCCCCAATTCTCCAACCAACACAATTTCAGCTTCTTCCCAGCTCAATTCGCCTCCATTGCTATACACTCGTATCAAATCCTCCAACAACCCACCCAAAGAAATCAATGATTTTTCCCCGAAAACCTCTTGAATTCCGATCCCCTCGGAAACCCACAACCAAATTACCAACTTTCTTCCTAAAACCTCTTCACTTCCGATCCCCTTCCGACCCATATCCCGATTACCAACTTTCTTCCCATAAGCCTCTTCACTTCAACTAAGTTCCTACCAAACCCCACAACCAACTAACAACTTTTCTTCCCAGAAACATCTACACTTCCAACCGCCAACCGAAAACCCACAAGTAAATTACCAACTATTTTCCTGAAAACCTCTTGACTTCCGATCCCCTACCAAAACCCACATCCCAAATTTGCCAAAGTTCTTCTCAAAACCTCCTCCCTCCTAATTCCCTACCACAACCCACAACCCACAACCCAGATTTCTTCCAACCCCAATCACCAACATTCTTCCAAATCCAGGCAGCGGAGGAGAAGCCATAGCCCAATTTACCGGATTTCGTCCAAATTCAGAGACGGAAGGGCAACTTACTCTTACTCTGGCTATTCTGACGAAAACCCGAAGAGAGAGACAGGAGCGCCTCAATGAGTAGTTTTGCGATGATTGTCTAAACGTTCCGTGGTCTTTATAGTTTACCGTTTGAACTTTGAGCTGATGATGAGCTGATGAGTTGAGAGTTCGAGATGAAATTGGGATGAGATGGGATGCGATGAGGTGGGATGGGTTGACGAAGAATCCTCTACTTCGTCCTGTTCTCTGCTTTTCTTTATCTACTTCTCCTGTCTTTATGGCTGCCTTTGCTCCTGCCTTTGCTCCTGCTTTTGCTGCGCCTGGCTCCTTATAAGTAGCCGCCTGCCGTCATCTCTCTTCTCGCCCTGTCGTGTGAGTTTGCACTTCTGTCTGCTTCATTGAAGGCGGTAAGTTGAATAGAACAAATTAGAATCGCTTGCTTTTGACTCATCAGTAGCTCTCATCACTCTCATGAAGCCACGCACCTACCCACTTAGCTTATCATTCAATCGTTCAATCGTAATTCAATCGTTCCATCTCCCATGAAGCCATTGATGATGTCGTGGCTTGCAAAGCTGTGCACATCTTGTGGTCGTCCCAGTTTCCAAGTGCTTCGGAGGAGCACGCCAAGCAATGCCACCACGAAGTTAATGAACTCTACCTCTATGTTCCCTAATTAAACTCTTGGACTACATTCAATAGTGTGTAAGGAATGTGGTGAATGTTTAAGTAGATAAGGATCTCTCTTTTGTTTGCATCTTTGGCGAGCGATAATGAAGATGGCTTCACACTAGGGTCCAAAACCAATGAAACTTTGAATACGATTGTCGAGAGCAAAATTTTGGGCCCAAGGAGTTTACACTAGGGTCCATGTCCAAGTGACGAGAAGGTATGTTGGGGTCATTCGATTATTTTCTTTGAACGGACTTTTAAATTTCATTGGTTTGTGGTTTATTGAGGATCAAAGAACTAACACTATAAAGACACGTGTTTAAAAGAGATGGTACTGCATCTTTCAATTTTATTAATTACAGTCTAAACTACGTAGTATCACGCTTGAGGCAACCAAAGTGCACAAGATGTTAAGGAGCTTTGTAGTGTTAACATGGATGCATGATAAAAAGAGAATAAGTGTAGCATGTGACATTATGGAATTACACAAAGTCAACGTTGCAATAATGACAATGTGATGTAGTGAGTGTGTGGTTTGAATTCTTTGGTGGTTTATTCTAATGTCAAAACCCATGATATATGGGAGATAAACGTGAAAATGAGGAATGAGATTTAAACTATGAACATTTGTTCCCTAGGGTTTCGGGATGTAAGAGAAGGAGTGACATTAAGGAGGCCGATATTATGTAGTTTAGAGTGTAACTTCCTTCGCACTCGATGGGGAATATAGTTGGGAGGACCTATGTATTTTGTTAAAAAATCAACAAGCATACGCTTTCGATAATCATAACTAAATCAGGGGAGCTTTGGTTTTGTAGATGCTTCAACGTGGGTTTCCTAATGCAATACAAGTTTCTTCACATAAATCACTTGAGTAGACGTTGGAGAATTTGAAAAAAAAAACACCTACATCAATTTCTTATCAAATCTCAGTGTCTAGTCCCCACTAAAGAAGATACACCTCCTAGTTTGAGAAACCAGTCTTCCAGACCTCAGACAACTAACTAAGTGGGCAGCTATTTAGCTAGCTAAAATCTCCAACTAGCTAAAGCTATGCAGGAATTTGGTTCATCAAAAGAATAGCTAGCTAAAACTAAGTGCCATAATCCGGGCGAGAAGAGTTAGCTAATAGTTAGCTGGAATCTAAATGTAATATTAATGGAATGAATGATGTCATTGCATCCAAATGGTCATCTCTCATACCCAAACTTGTTGAAGCGGTGATGTTTTTGAAACTAAACATGAGCCTAAATCCTAATAATCCAACGGATGTCATGGAATCTCCGATTTGGAACACCTTGATTCCATCTTGTCTTGAATTGCCATATGACATTGACGATTCCGATGATAATGAAAATGAGGAAGAAGATGATGATGATGATAATGACAATGATGATGAAGATGATGATCTATCTCCAATGTCAGTCGAAAGTGAGGAAGCTGACTATACATGTTGATTTTAAGCCTTTCAATTTCCTTGTGTAACAACATGAAAATATAAAGCCAACCAAGAGCAATACAACCAAATATATATTGTTTGGTTTCGATTGAATGAATTTGGTTGAGAATGGATATACATGTCACACAACTTGTTAGCTAGTCGAAGCTGAGTGAAAATGAGAATTCCATAAAAGTTAGCTAGCTAAATCTAATAGTAAGAATTTTAGGTTCGGTGAACCTAGCTAACTAAAGCTAAGTGACAAATAGGAACCCATAAAATTTAGCTAGGTGATGCTAGTTGGCCAGTTGTCAAAGGTCTGCAATCTCCAACTTGGGTCCAATATTGCGTCTGCAAGTAAGATCCATTAAGAAGTGTTTTGGACATTGAGTATTTTGGACCCAAATCTTAATGCAAACCCACCCTGAGTTGTTTTAACGCATTTTGGATCCTCCATAGAGTTTTGATTTGATCAGGAATCCTCTCAATTGGCTAAAGATTACAAATCAATGCAAATTTCTAATTTTGAGTACTAGATTCACAAGGTCAAAGTATTTAGACTCACTTTTCTTAGATCTTTGATGCCCTATATGGACAAATTTTGGAAAGGTGGATATGGTCTCATTCATATATTTACAAGTGATGCGGATCCTACCGATATTGATAAACTCTACATGTACCTAACCCTTGCATTGTTGGTTCATGTTGCACTCCATAGTTTGTAAGGAAAGTGAGGAATGTGTACTTAATCAAGGACCTTTTTTGTTTGCAATTTCATGTAGTTTGTTTCAAGGTATGTGGGCACTTGATTGTGGGCCATCTTGATTGTGTGCACTTCCAACTCCACATACAAGTTTGGCAGTTGGATCATATTGGAGATTATCTCATCTGTTTATCAATTGCAAAATGTCCATAATAGTCATTTACAGTTTTAAAACTAGAATCGAGATGCAACAACTTTTGGAGGTTAGAGTGAAGATTTTTTGGGCTCCATCTCCCCTCCACTGGGTTTTGTTTTTAATTCATTTTGGCACAGGTGGTTGGTCTTTCGTCTCACCCAAAAAAATGAAGATTTTCCTTCTCTTAAACCCCTAAGTTCCATAATGGACGCCTTTGTTAAGATCGAAATTTTCTTTTTTTTTTGGGCACAAAGTCAAAATCAAAAGTTTGGAATGGTGGATGGGATTTCTAGTGTGCTTTGGAAATGCCACTAAACTACACGTGTCCCTAACTCTTGCTCCACAATGTGTTCAAGAATATGATGATTGTGTAAACAATGATCTCTTTGTTTGCAGCTTTAGCAAGTGTTAAGAACATGTAGTTTGTTTTCATTTAAGGAGTGTGGCCGTACTGTGGACACATCCAAATCCAAAATGTCGGAAATTATGCCCATTGGATCAGGTCAGAAATTGTCTCTTGCCATCAACAATTGTGAATCAAGCTTCAAGTTCATCGTTTCAAGTTTATATAATTAGAGTTCATATGCATGAGTTATTGGAGATCAAAGTGAAGATTCACTCTTTCTTTGACTCCTAATGTCTCATAACTAAAAGGGCGTTTTTGTCCACAAGGTAAATTTTGGAAGGATGGGTGGGATTGTCATCCCACCTTTCAAGGGATCACGAGCTTGCTAAAATTCATGAACTTTACATGTACCCTCACTTTTTGCAGCGATGGCTCATGTTGCACTCCACAATGTGTAAGGAACGTGGTGAATGTTGTAAGGACCTCTTTTGTTTGCAGCTTTGGCAAGTGATGAGTAGTGTGCACTAAAGTGTGGGGCCTTATTGTGGGCACGTCCAAATCCACATACAAATTTGGTCGTTGGACCATATCAAGATTTGCCTCGTCCGATTAGCAATTGCAAATTTGTCATTTTAAGTTTGAGAATGAAAGTTTATATTCAAAAGGTATCGGGGTTTGATTGAAAAGGATCTCCTCTTTACAACAATCCTATCAATCCTCCTAATTGTGATTGCTATTGAACATAGAATGTCGTCTATATCTTGAGCACACCTCCATGCTTATTGTAACACATGTCTTTTTGGAGTATGTTATCATCTACAAAGGCCGAGGATTCGTGGCACTCACTAAAAATCATCCGTGCGGATGAAAAAAACACAAGAATCATCTAAATGGGTATTTTTGGGCAATTTGATTCCGGAAATAGAGTCAAAGGCCCCGAATTAGTCTAGTGACATCACATTCAAATGAATCGGCCCTCAACCCCATAGGGGGGCTTTTTTTATTGGAGCCACTTCATCCACGATATCTTGGATGGATGATTTTTAGTGAGTGCCACGAATCCCCAGCCATCTACAAACTTGACATACACCACTCAAAAACATTCGTTTAATTAAGACCACATAAGGCCCATATAATTTACCTAACTATAGCATTGGTAGCTCATGTTGCACAACACAATGCAAAAGGATTGTGGTGAATGTGTAGAAGGGCCTCCTTCTGTTTAAATCACTATATTCGTTAATTTGAGACTTTCTCTTGTCTCAAATTAATATATGGACCACAACAACATGGTCTAATGTTTGGGTCGTCCTACCTAAACCATCTTGATATGAGTTCTTAATTGGGTTCTTGATATGAACACCCGCTTCAAAGTATTCGCATCTTACAACATTCTCCAATATCTATGTGATTTTATCCATGTTCTTATATTTGTAACCTTCTCAAAATGCCGAAAAAATCCCAAATTAACGAATATAGTGATTTAAGATAAGTAGTGTTTTTCTTAAGGTATGCATCCCTATAATGAACTACGTACTTGAGTGGTTGTAGTTGTGGTTCTAATTGTGGTTTGAGCCCAAACATTCAATGACAACCACATTGTGTTTATCATTCACGCACAAATGTAGTTGCAATTGAAGAGTGGATTTTGCCTCAATAAATGCCCTCCTATTTGGTGCAATATGTGGGGTGGAGGCAAACCGTGGGGTGGATTCTAGCGCAAGCTTTGTCTTAAGTGAAATTACCTCTTATTAACCCTCTTTCATATGTTGGCTTTGAGTTCTCCTTAGGTGCCACACAAAAACTGAAAAGACAACATAATCAAAGAAAGTAAACTACAACCTTCACAACCATCCTCAACTACGCATTGTAACACATGTGTAGTTCATCTCTCTTGATCCTTTTACAAATGTAGCTAAATTAAGAAACCCACAATCACCAACCACCATGGTTGTGGTTTTATGTAAGGTGGAGGGTGCTTAAACCGACACTTTAAGTTATTGCACATGCATATGGCTATGTGGTTGATATAAAAGGAAATATTCATATTAGCCTTTGGGCTAAACATAGGTATAAAAAAATATAAAATATAAAATAAGCCTCAATTGAAAATTTGATGAATATTCATTGCCTAGAACCAACACAACATAGTTGGGTACTAAATACAAGGTAGATCAAAGCCCAACTAGTAACAATGCACAAAGCCACATGGCCACCTCCATCATCCCACCCAATTCACTTGCAAAACCTTCATCTTGCATCTCGGGAACCGACCCCCTTTGTGATTTGTGGGCCTACCTCCTTGGCTTCGTGAATACAATGGCTAGAGCAGGCATTGGCAAGCCACCCTATACCCACCTTAAACCAACCCGAGAGTGGAGCCCGTTACTTACCCTACATGAAGGAAGTGGGGGCTGGTATGAGGTAATGCCACTAATGGCACCTAAAACCGTCACTCCATGGGCCCGGACACTCCTGCACCATGGGGAACGGTTCAAGGCAGTAGAGTGTTGGCAATTGGGAGCCGTTTATAGGTGTTTGTTTTGGGTAGGGTGTTGGTTTTAGCACCCTCTACCTTAAACATCCCTTGAGTGTGTGACATGCAAATGTGCAAGTTTGTAAGATTACAAGCATGCTATTCCTAATCTTTGTTCACGTGCGCACGTGTAAGGTAGGCATGCCTAAAACCAATTCATTTTACCATTTTCATACATATGAAGCCCCAAAATGTATGATTTGTTTCACATCATGTTAAGATTGGGTATACATTCATTGAGTTTCAAAGTGGATGATGGTTTTGAGGGTGTTGCACACCCGGGCATCTACCAGCTAAACACACCTAAAAGGATTTCTTTCACAATTTGCAACTCGACGAGTATGAACAACAAGGGTATCTTTACACTAGTGACCATTGACCATGACGATCACTGCTTTCTAGACTCTTTAATTGATTGAGAAATGAGTGGTAACCTCACATTATTTTACACAAGATCACCAAGAAAATGCATGAGAAAGTGACATAGAAGTGACATGGGATCCTATATCTCCATAAATAGATTCCTTGATGATCATGAAGATTTTGCAACGAGAAAACCCAAAATAGGTTGTTTGAGTGGAAAATAAGGTGACTATGTCAAAAGGATAAACCTAATTATAGATAGTTATATATATAAAGATATCTAATTACAATTACTTTGGTTTTTAACCACACTTTATTTTCAATGATCTCTTTTCTATTTTGAGCAAAAACACTACATCCCGGTCTAAATTTGCTTTACACTATAACCTGTGACCAAGGCTTTTGGAAAAATGATTTAGGATTTTTCTTGGTCAAGGTCTTCAGACCGCCGACCATGACCATGATAAATCCTAAATCATTTTTCCTAATGGCCTTTGGTCATGTGTGTAAATGGCCCTAATGTATTGCTTTGTTGCTTCTTTACTAATACAAGATTTAGTTTCCACGTGAGATTAAAGCAAATCTCAACAACCAATGTGAGAATTACATGTGGCATAATGTGAGAGAGCATGTACAATAGTTCATACATATCTAAGGGCAATTGAATATTGATGAGGTGTGTGGGCCTATTAGGTAGCACCACTCAAAAACAAGTGTATGATTAAATTAAGTAACCAAATTAGGCACGTCTACCTTACAACAACAATAGTAGCATGTCATTGTTGTTGTAGCAACCCACACGGCTCTTATTTATTCTACTTTGAAGCTTTGGGAAGCATGACAAAATAAGTACTCACATGTATAGGCAAGAGATAGTGGACATGCAATCTTCGAGGTCTTGGGGGTTTTGTGACCTTCTCCATGCTCTCGGAAATGTCATAGAAGTTGCGGCTTTGGTTGAATTATGTTTTATGAGTTTTTTTCACGGGGCATTAAGGTGTATGAGTGTTATTTCGTTCCTTTTTCTTTTTCTCCAACTTCTATCGATTAGATTTACACAACCAAAACTTGTGTTGCACTAGCAAACCTCTCGTGAAAGATATGCAAAAATCGGATTGAAAATCGGATCTCCCTTGATTTGGTTATGTCTAAAAGGAAGTGTATGTTTGTTGATTTCTTAACTAGATGCATAGTCCTCCCAATTGTGTTCACTATCGAGTGTAGAGTACTTATTACTATTTGAAGGCATAGTCCAATCTCTTTTAAACATGTGTCTTCATAATAATTTTTGCTCTTTGATCCTCACTATAGCACATACCAATCAAATCTAGGAGTTTGATTTTTTTTTAAACGAGCCACTTAAGACACATCTACCTTACACATGAACCATGCCTAGTCTCGTTGATTTCAAATGCTATTAAATACATAAATCTGTATGCAAGAATTTCACCGTGTGGATAGGTATTTTTGCATTGAGTGGTGTGTGGTTAGGTGTGGATCCAGAACGTACACCAAAGAGACATATGTTTAAAAAAGAGAAAGGAATTTTCTATGCAACCAATTTAACAGATCTATTTCTAGTTTTGCATGTTTGTCTATGTATGTTGGGAAGGTGATAAATGTTGATAGCAACAAAAAAGAAGGGGGGGTATCTCAAAATTAGGGCCCCCAAGGGTGCCTAAATGATAAGTCCCAAGCCGGGCGAATGTTCACAACACCTACTAATGGGTAGGACAACCCAGGGGAGGGGGGTCAAAACGATGCTATTGTTGTAGGACTTGGGACTTATTGTTTTTAAGCTAAACTAACCCTTAAATTGAGGCTTAAGAAACTACATTAATTTAATGAGCTTAAATTGGGATGAATAAGAAACCAACATATAGGGGGAGGTTTTTATTACTATTTCTCTCTCAATAGGCATTATGAAACCAAGCATGCCCAAGCCCTCTTAAGAATGGTACATCATGGGAGATAATACATATGGAGTTATTGGAGTTGCTAATAATAGGACACACATGGCAACTCGAATTTCAAAACCAAAATAGACATCCTCAAGAAGCCTATCACAAGTGAATTGTAACTTAGGTTGTTTCATATTTGGAAGTCAAGATCCAAAGGACTTAAATTATGGCCATCTGTAGTTGGTATTACTTTTACTTGTTTATTTTTGGGTGAACAAGGATTAGCATATATAATACCGCAAATATGTACATGACATGTACTATGTATAGGGCGCATCCAAAAATCAAATAGCAATGAAATGAAATTGATTCCAAAGTCCATGAAGCCAAAATCTTGTGGGGGCTATGAGTACATCAATGTGAGGTCAAAAAGACTAACTTTTTAAAATAAGGAGTTCAATGCCAAGTGTGAAGGGTTGATCACACCAACCAGTTCTGACACCATCTGTCGGCATCTCCAGCCGTAACACTGTGAAAAGTGGTGATCCAACATCTACTTCTCAACATACCCCCCAACAAATTCACGGCTGGAATCGGACAGAAATTTTGGTGTGATCAGGGCACGAGATAACGACTTATATCAACTTGATGCTCCACCTAGTACAAAGATTTAAGATTGCCCAGTGTTACATTTTGAAATAGGGAAAGGAACTTATCTTTGATGGAGTCAAAGTTGACCATGCTATCCCGTGATGAATTGGACCAAATGTTGAAGGTGACGAGGAGCATCTTAGCAACCACGGAAACAAAGATGGAATATCTTCGCATGTTGGAGAATCACGAGAAACTCTTGAATGAAGAAGATGTAATTGTGACAAACGAAGATGTTAAGGATGAAGACCCAACGAAGAACTTGGGGCCCAAAAAGCAAGTCACTATAGTGGAAGATATTGTTCCTCATTGTGGTCCAATTAAATCCGAGAAACTCAGCCCTCCACATATTATGCCAAAGGAAGTTGATGCAACAAGTGTGTCATTCAAGCGGGTGATCAAATTGAACCCTTTGTATAGAAACGCCGATTTTGTGTGTGAGCATTTCAAGGTCGAGAAGCTTTTGCCTCAAGCCAAAAGACGGGCACCGCAAGCTAAGAGAGTGCGGGAGAGGGATATGATGATGTCGTGCCAAACCGTACTCAAGAAATTGATGAATCATAAGCTTGGTTGTCAAGTAAGTGGAGAAGTTGAAATCATTGTGTGATAATTACTTGCAATTTCTAGTTCTAGACTTGGATGCAAGTTTTTAGGAGGGGGTGAGTATTTGGAAGTTTGTGGAGTCCAACAAATAAATTGTGATTGGGTGTTTGCTTTAACTTTAATTGTAAATCGTATGAGTCCAACATTGGATTATCTTATCCTCATAGTTGAGGGATTTGGTTAGTGGCTAAGAGGGTGGCTTAAACCCAAGGCCTTAACCCATATCCCTTGGGAACTCCGAGGTTAAGCAGTCTAAGGTAGTAATAGTATTCAGATGGGTGACCTTCCTAGCACTTAATATTTATCGCACCTGATGACCTATGGTCCGCCCAATTGTAATGGAAGTATCACAATCTAACCCAAATTTTTTCAACCAATTGTGTGGAAACCTAAAGGCTTGTCCTTGGTGGGAGATAGGTGTTGGCTTATTTGTCTGCGCATGTTCAAAGGTTCACTTTCAAAAAGAGACAGTATTCTTCAAGGACCTTCAAATTCTCACAATGCATGTGTCAAGATTACATATAGACTTTGACCAACTCACACACGAAGCAACACCATCATTCATGCCCATGGCAATATTGGAGTCGTTTTTTCTTTCCTTTCTAGTAGTTACTTTATAGTTATATCAATTTGAATCATCATTTTATCCATTCTCATTGATTCACTCTTGATTTTCCGACAGATTTTCAACCAACCAGTAAACGCAGAGCTAGAAGGCATCCCCGATTACCATTCGATAATCAACAAGCCCATGGATTTGGGCACTATACAAAGCAAGCTAAATTCAAGGCAATACCCCTCTCCAAGGAAATTTGTTGACGATGTCCGCCTCACCTTTACGAATGCAAAGAAATTTAACCCGGAGACCCACGAAGTACACCAAATCGCATGCATGTTGGAAGCTCTTTTCGAAGGTTGGTGGAAAACCATGGTTGTGAAGGTGGAGGCTAGCGAAAATCACTTAGAAAAAATGAATAACACCAATAACAACGACGACGAATTTTGCATGGAGACCCAAAATGCATTGGCGCTCGTAGAGGAAAAGGAAAACGTGCACAACCTCAATTCACGAAACCTCACTGAAACGATCCTCACAAGCGGCCATGGACACTTGACAAGCAAGTAAAGTTGCATCGGATTTGGAATTGCTACCCCAACACGAGATGGATGAGGTTGAACAAATTCTCAAGTGCTTGCCGCACTTGATTATCCAAGATGGCAAACTTTACCGGTGACATAGTTGAGATAAACCTTTACAACTTAGACACCAACATGTTGTGAGCATTAGAGCGCTTTATCTCAAATTATAAAAATAAAATGAAATCAAGGGATGAAAGTCAATGTTTATAAGGACACCACAAAAATTGTTAGCCTCGAGTGGCTCCCATACCTTAACCTCTAAATGTTATTCAATACCACATTGCGGTCTAAGGTCTCCAACTTGGGGGGTGTTACCTTCTAAGTGCATGGTTGGAATTCTAATTTGAGAAGAGAATACTTTGGAGGGGGAAGGAGAATTGTGCAATGTTTGTTTCATGAAGGTCTATTGAAAATTGGGTTTGGGTAATTACCATGTTGGTTATGGTTCTTCATTGATCTAATGTTCAACCTCCCAACCGGTGAACGGTTTTCCCAACGGAATCACTATGTTTATGAAAACTATTGACTCTTAATCCTCAATTGGTGATTCTCTCTAAGAAGAGTTTTTGGGCATATTTTTCTCTGTCCATGAAAGAAAATAAAATCATAGTAATGAGTTGAAAATGTCTAGATTATAACTTTGAAAGCACCAAAACTTAAATTATTCTCATGAAATGAAAATTGTGACATTCTTGGTACGTGTATCGCCAAGGTAGTTATGTGTGCATGATAAATAAATAAAAATTAAGATAAAAGTATCATCTTTGATGAACTGAATGACAAGTTTTTGATTCACTCGACAAATATTGTACATAATCTATACATAAGATCATATACTTCGATGCATATTTGATGTACGTCCATAAGTCTTCATAATATGAATGTAACTATAAAACATCCGAGCAAACTTGTATCATCTCCATTTATGAATCTCTCTTAAGACTTTTCTTTGAAGATGATTATGCGAAGCTCATGGCCTTGTATAAAAGGTCTCACCATACATATTTGTTCTTTGACTTTGTGTCAATAATTTTGCTACATGAATGTTTTATAAAAACAAGCTTCCAAATAAACTTTTACCAATTCACAAGTAGGTTTGACCCCAAGACCTTGTAGCACCAAAGCTCAAGCCACACCATCAGACCACTACCCTCGAAGTCCATGTATATTGTATTACAAGAGGAAAAGAACCTTTGTTGTTAAGTTGTTTTTGAGTAGAAGGAAAGATGATTACATAAATACTACGAGTGTGGCAGTCAATGTGTTTATGTGTGATATATATGGTTTAAAATGCAACATATATTATGTCTAGTGTAGAACATACATAGGGACACCGCGGATGAACCTACTTTGTCCATCCTAATTTGGCTTTGTTTGAGGGTGGCAATATTGAAGAAATGAACATGGAAATTTTAAAGGGACTCACAAACCTCCCAATCATTGTCCATGATTTTCTTCACAAGAGTTTTTTGCAGTCTCTTGTTGAATCCATATTATATAACATTGCTAAAGCTCTCTACACATCTAATGTAACCATGTAAGTATTTAGGGCCCTAAGATGTTAACCATGTTCTCCACCTGTCAATTCATTTGGTGTTGAGCTGAGCTGAGCTGGATAGTGACATGGCACGTGATAATATGGGGGATAATTTCTTGCTACCTTGAGCCTACAAGGCTCAACTTATGAAGTTGGGCATTGTGTAGCTACTTCGAAGCCAAATACCTTGAATATGATTGGCCCACTATCGTCCACAATAACTTTTAGCTAATGTCGCCCCTTTCGGCACCATTAGCTAAATACTATAGCCACCTAAAAAAACTTGCATGCAACATGCATGTAAGGTTGAGGCATCTATAACCGATAAAATAAAATAGTTTGCATATGTTTAGGAGTAATAGCAGGGGATTATTTTTCATGCGAAGAGAAACAAATTCTAAAGGGACTGCAAAAGAAACCAATTTTTTTTCCATGTATATATGGAAATTGCTACAGTTTCAAGCAATAAAGTTTAGGGTAACACACAGTTGATCTAGAGATTAAACTATAATTGCTCATTTGAATGCTAATGCTTGATTACGACAGTTGTCAAAACTCTTATGAGGATAATGCCCCCTCCCCACCTGACTTTACCAAATAACCAAAGTCTTTCCCAAAAACCGGGTAAAGCTCCCTCGGTTATAGGGGAGGCATCTGGCTATCCCAATGCACTTACAAGAACTTGCTTTTTGGTCCAGTGATGTCAAGAGATTTTTGAGTAGGTTTTGGTTAAGTAGCTTTCACACATGTTCATGGTTTTATCTACAACGCAATGAATGTTGGGTAGTTTTTGTGCCATCCCCAAATCCCTTACTACTCATCTATCTTACCATCGGTTTTTGTTAATGGAGTTCCTTGTGCCCTCATAGCTAAGATTAAAAAGCAACCAATCACAAGGGCACGAGGCGACACTTTTAAAGGTCCTATATTCTTGCCTCATGTCTAGGTACTGATGGGAGGGTCGGTGCTTGAGGCTTATTAAAACCTCCACTTTTAAACCATGCCACATCATTTGCCAACTAAGCTCGGCAATAGATAATGTCGATGGTGTGAAAGCCGTGACTTTAGAACCAACTTTTAGGCTGAGCGAAAGTCAGGTGGGGAGGGGGCATAATCTAGCACAAGCCGCCAGCACATAAACCTTAACGTTGTTCGTGTACATAAACATAGATCTCATCCATGTCGGCATTACAATGACCCCATGGAGCGGTTAAATGGACATGGTCGACTATGGATGCCTCAATTCGTTGAAGCCGAGCAGTTGTGACCACAAGTGCAGCACTCATCAATACTGGCAGCCTACATTTGATCCTCACTCTACTATGTCATATTCCAATTAGTCGTTGGAATCATTTGATTCATAATTCATGAATGTATGTGTGGAGCACAGACCTCACTCCGGTTTCCAAAGTTTACGAGTCCATTGACTGAGCAGTCAAGAAACTAATGTGATGAACCCCAAAAGTTTGCGAAATACTTCCAACACGCATCCCAAAATCTCTAAGTCGATCCTGCAATTGTGCACACAAGCATTACGAATGCAGCAAACTAACTACGAACGAATTCTCGCTCACCCGTGCATTGTCACGTCAGTCCGGTTAAAACGAGTGGAACATTCATTCTAAGTGTAGGATGAGGCTAGAAAACTTTGAGAGAAACTCTGATTTGGTTGCGTTGTCTCCAGACTGTTGCATGCTTCCAATGCCAGCACCTATTGCAAGCTGTGATTTCTATAAGTTTTGGGTAATTTTCTATGGCAAGAAGCGACATTCAGGTCTGGAACATTCTCGCCAACATCTTCAACAACTAGGTGTTTGGTGGGCTCATCAACCAAGTGGGTACTTGTTTCAGTACAATTTTGAAGGGCATCGCGCACATTGAACGAGAGGAGGATCATGATAGCTACAAGTGGCAGCAATTGCTCCAGGTCTTGAAGGAGTCCATGGTGATGTCCTGGAGTCCACCTGCTACACGTGACAAAAGAAATTGGAAGCACATAAAACACATGAGTGTGGGAAGAATCTTCACATTCGTATAATATATAGATCATGTTTCGAAGGACATATTGCATGTCTGTGTGATCTCATTGAAGTTGCAGGTTAAACACCAAACATTCACAAATGCCATGTGAAGGAGGGGCGAGGGGAGGAAATTCACTTGTGCAGTGTGGGTGGGAAGAACTGCATGATCACCGAATGGGATGATTTGCATAAGAGTTCACGCTTTGTGGCAGTTGTGGATAAAGATAGAGTACTGGCAGAGTCACTCAATCATTGATCAATTTTTCATGGTAATGCATTGGCCTTCCTTTATTTGGAATTCTGATTTACTTTTGGTAACAGTATTTTCCAAAGTATGCTTTAGTAAAAATTCTACGTCTAGCAGGTACAATGGCAGTGAAAATGGTTAAGAAACACTGATGCGGCAAAGCGTACAACCCCTTGCATGTATGTTGATTCACAACTCTCTTTGTATGGAGATATACTATCCCCAATCCTCGGTATTTAACACGGGCTCATTGTGAGATTGAGGGATAAACCCAACGAATGCCACTTCTAGAGGAGGTTCGGCAACAGTACCTAAGGATATGTGATTCACCTGGGGATTCGATCGGTTAGATCAGTTACAAGACATTTTACGCTTCATTTTGGATTCCAATCCTCAAAAGTGACATTCCCGAAGTGCCAGTGACACACAAGTCGAATCAACAGCGAAATTGCAGTTTGACACAAGAGCATTCAAGTTGAAGAACAAGTGGGGGGGTCCCCCGTTCATACCTTCAAGATTGTCAATGGAGCACTTCCGTTGATCCTGTGTGTCTGAACACACTTGCACGCACTACTTTTGAGATGTTATTACAGCACTCTATGAGGCAACTTCCCGTTGGGCGGTGCAAGAGCAACTGAGTTGAATGCTTGGGGTGGTTAGCATAAATTGATGAGAGGCTTGGCTCATCATAACAACCAACTCCTGTGCAGACTGTGGGATTGAAACCCAAAAATTTCCCGACTTGCAGGGTCAAAGTGTGATCGTAAGAAAGCAATTTTGAGGCCTTCTCCATGAACCCCCTTGTGAATTCAGCAGCAAGAATTCACAAACTTTGAACCAGGAAGAAGGCCTTGGTATTTACTACAATCAAATAGGAAGTCCGGAAATCCATAAGGCGATTTTGGTGGCAGGTGTCCTGGATTTAGCTCAAATTGCCACCATAACATTATTCAGATCTATAGCAGTGTTCTGTGGGACTGACAGTATTTTGTGGAATATTCCCCACATGTAGGTTGAATGTGAGGAATATTCAGTAGAATATTGTGAGTCCCGCATAACACTGCTATGTATGGATCTGAATAATGTTATGACGGAGTCCTAAGCTCAATCTTATTAGTTAAGTACATAGAAAATGACCCGAACTTTAAAATCTTCAACTTGCAGTGTGAACAGCCCAGCGTTGCCAGTATTTTTTGTGTATTACCTAATCTTTCACACTATTTAAGTAAGGGTATTGTGGGGAGGGATCCTAAGTTGGTGTTGTTAGTGTAACGTTTCTCAAAAGAGAGGGGAACAATAAGAGGCATGTTCCACTCAACTTTGAGCCTTTATATACTTGGAGGAACTATGAGTTGAAGTTCCCCTCAACTAGTGCTCAAGCATATAGTCAGCCGGCTCTCTCTCCTTGCCTTTGGGGTAAGTTAAGTGCTCTTAACTGATGGTTGTTACTTACGAGGTGAGAATGTTGTGCAACACTAGAGTCCCAACTAGTGGGTAACTTGCTTTTACCTTTTAAAATTATTATATTTATATCTCCCAGGGTGGAGTCCCCTAGTCTTACAGATTGTACAGTCTAGTTGGAATTAGAGATAGCAAAGGTAACTAATAACTAGATACATGTTACACACCTCCCCGCTTAGAAATGAATATCCATGTACATGTTCTACAACCCCCAAATTGTAGTGCATTAAAACAATAATCAAGACCACCACTTAACTTAAAGGATATGTATTTGTACTCTTGCCCCATGCCATTCACAGGTAGGGTGAGACAAATTATCAATAACACCATATTTGCATGATCTTGTGCAAGCTTGAAAAAATGAAAAGGTGCATACCCTTAAGATACCTTCTGCCTTCAACATGAATGAGCAACTAGGGCTACGCGGCCACGCTTAACACATGACATGTAAGCTCCTCGTTTGATTTGGCTACCGCATCCTAGTACGTACTCTTTGAGGACTTCTACACTCAAGTTGCTCTCCAATTCTCAATAATTATGCTCAAATGCATATCCAAGTCATTTAATCAAATAGAATTTATTGGGGGGTAAGACAAGACCCTTTATCCTATTATATCTGAAAGCACTCATTTTACTTCATACAATTCATCCTCCTCAAAGATTGGCAGAGGGGAAGGTTGTACCTTAGCATCAGCTATATGTGGCCGAAGAAGTGACACATAACAAACCTCGTAATTCTTAAATGTGTTTCGCACTTGCAAATGTTATGCTACGATCCCTATCCTCTTAGTTATCCGAAATGGGCCAATCCACCGTGGTTATAGCTTTCTAGCATTTGGGACCTTCAACTTAATGTTGGCAATTCTTACAAGCATTTGTCCTAAACCCTAAACCCTGACATGCGACATCCGATCACCGCCTCCTTTTCATGTCTATCTACCTTGTAGCCATAGTTTATCTAGCATATGCCCGTCACTCATGCTTACATTCACAACAACAATAAACAACAAACCACGAATTTTAAGATAGAGTGGAAAACTTAATATTCACCATGTGTAGTCCACTTTGCATCTATACAAACTGTAAACAAAAAAGAAGCACAAAGTGAAAATTGGAGAGCCTCAAATTAATACTTAAGCACCAAAGTTGAGCACAAAGGTTGAGTGGCAAGTCAAGCAAAGGTTGGTACAAGCACTAATTATAGGTCGGCCTTCATCACTTCGCATCATGCATTGTGATGATGGTGGGTTCAAGCACAATAAAGTGGACAATTCTTGATCTTTGCAACAATGTATGTGATTCAAAACTATATATTGACTATGAGTTTTATGGGAACCAAATTCCTAAACATTAATAAAACATATCATTCACCAAGCGAAGCAATTCATGTTGCAAAATACAATTTCCATAAAAACATACATATTTTAGAAGACAATGCAAGTGGTGTGCAAATAGGTAGAATACGATAAATTTATGTAATACTAATGGTTTCCTATTTTTATGATGCCCTCAAGTTTATACACACAAGGATTATGAAAAAAAATTCCAAGATCCAAATACTTAAGGTCATGAAATTTATGTCCAAAACCATATTTAGCCATTCCATTTTTTTTAAATGATTTTAATCATGAATTCGACTATCCAATCTTGATATTCAAAATTTTTAGTAACTCAACAATATAGGACATCATGAAAAAATCCAATGTAAACAACATCTTGCTACTACTTTTAGGCATTCGACCCCAAAAACTATGGTTTTAAGTATACCGGAGCACTTTTTTGGTCCACTTACCATGTTTGTGCCCGGGTTCAAACAAACATCTGGTGGGCGGCAAGGTAAGGGGAGGAGTCAAGCCCACCAATTTGTTGAGGGATAAACTAACAAGGTCAATTGTATGGTCAATTGTTATTTTACAGTCAACCACTATATATATATATGTCTATATTGTTGGCTGCAAGATCTAATGGTCCATATTGATTTGAAATTAATTATTACTTTATAAAGTAGTTAACTAGCTACAGTCGATTGCTACAGTTGACCTTAGAGATTTGATTTTTGATAAGTTACAATAGCCCATTGAGAAAACACGTCAAATCATTTGGGATGCCTTATAGGATTACGGGAGGATTAAATGGAAACGGATGCTTAGGGACTTGGAAAAAGCCCCGGACGTGGCCTACCATAACATTCTGAACAAATTTGATTTGACTTGGGGGGTCAGAGGTCTTATTGTGACCCGGAGCAACTTAGTCCTTACTTGGAAGGATAGGCCTCAGTTGAGCATTATTTCTTGATTTCCACTTGGACTGCGTTGTTTCGACCGGACTGGTTGTATTTTGGATTCTCTTTGCAATTGAATTTCCAATTTGTGCCAGAAAAAAATACAATTGACCTTAGAGTAGTCGGCTAGTTGGTCAAATGCTACCTATAGTCAACTTCAAGAAATCTAGAAAAAGAAATTAAATCAAAAAAATCATGGACCATTTGATATTGCAACCAACAAGATCTAACACTTCGAATTCTTTTTGTAAACTTCCGAATTTTCATTTACGATATTTTTGAAAGTTTACTTCTTGAAGCATTTGACTACACCGGTCAAAGAAAACATCTACTAGAATCATGACTATGGTACATAAATTACACGTCAAGGGTCATCATATCATGTTTGTTGTGATGTGACATGAAAACCAGAGGGCACGTCCTTGGTTAAGCGAGGATCAAAAACCAAACACCATAAAGACACATACTCAACAAAGATCGCACTACGTCTTCAACCTTTGTCAACTACTGCACACTCAATAATGAACACAATTGGGAGGACATGTGAACTCAATCAAGGAACCAACAAACATGCACGTATGATAAGCATAACTAAATCAAGGTAGGTCCAATTCTTGCTTATGTTTCAACGTGGACTTGCTAATGCAACAACACAAGTTTTGTTGTGTTTTAAATATAATCGGTAGAAATCGGAAAACAAAACTCCATCATGAGGATTCGAGCTATTTCCGGGAGGGTTTATGGCCACTTCACACACGAGACTGAGAGCCCATGACCATTACACTTCAAGCACTCCCATGAATGGAAAAGGCGGAGCCGGTCCAAGCTTGCTTCACACTATGCTTGAGGGACCAACGGAGTATGTGAATGCAAGATGGATGTAAAGTCCACGTGGATTCCTACATGGCATCAAATGGATCGTGTATCATGGTCACTTGGACTATTTTCAAAAACCATCTCTTGGAGGTAGGCCTAACATAAAACCAGGTCATTGTGGCACTCCGAACACTCACAATTGTTGATTTATTCTATTTTATCATGTGTGAGGACCCGCATGAATAGAAATTCATTGAAATAGCATTTGGTTGAGGGCCCGGTCACATATGGTTTCACACTACACTTGAGGGTCCGTGACCACACTACATGACTTTAGAGATGTGTTGGGACGGCCTTTGGACACTTTTCTTTTGGGCTCTCAGGGCCGGTTCACACTATGGCCAAACTTCGAGAGGAGAAGCGTTTGGACCAATGAAAATGCAGAAATGTCCAAAGTCCGTCCTCTCGGCCTTCACACTAGAGGCCGAAGTCCAAAGGACGTCGCCTCCAAAAGAGCCTAGGTGACAACACTTTCAGGAAGTTATGGCGCCAAGAGTTCGGCTTCTCGAGCAAAGTTTGGGTTGAGCAAAATGCTCAACCCAAACTTCCGTCGAGAGGCCGAACTTGTTTTTCATTAGAATATCAATCATTGACAAGATCTTGACCATTAGATTGGAGAGGTTATTTTGAGCAAGGAATAAAGTGGGACGCTCCTTTGGGTTTGGACTTTGGGCTCGGCCTTTGGAGGCTTCACACTATGGCCGTCCAAGTCGAGAGGCCGTGGGAGTTCATGGCCAAAGGTTAGGAGTTTGGGCTTCGCCTTTGGAGGCTTCACACTATGCCCGACCAAAGGCCCCACTTACTATATTTTATTGATGATTTTCAGCTCATTTCTTTGGACTCTCAACAAAGTTTGGCCACTCAATCCCACGGCCTCTCAACTTGGACGGCCATAGTGTGAAGCGGCCCTCACATTTTCATGGTCACGGCTCTTGGCTTGTGTGTGAAGTGGCCCTTCGACCGCCAACGTTGGAACTCGGGAATTTAGGGTTCGTATTCATGACAGGATCACACAAAACCCTTTGGCCATGTGCCTGATGCTAACTTCCAAACATAGAGTAACTTATAGTATCTCCTTTGGCTGATTCTAGTACAGTGTTGCATGATTCACTGGCTTTGCTTTTTGGAGTCAAAGGTTCGAACATTTGGCGCAGGGATATAGTAGAAGACCGACCCACTTGGGAATATTTTTAACTCCTTTGCAAGGACTTTACGGAGGGAGTTTTTTTGGGGTAAAAAGTTTCGTGAAACATACACTGGGTGATGTTGTTGCAAACGCAAGGAAAATGTTGTGTAAGTTACTCCGGTTGGTTTCTATGTCAAGACAAATTGACATTTTTTCAGTTCGCGATCATAAACCCTAATTCAGCCTTCTAGGATTTAATTGACATGAAATAACAACAAATTTGGAAGGGGTAAGTTCGTACTGCATCAACTCTTTTTTTTAGGTGTTCTGAATGGTAGTCCAATTTCAGGGTTAGGTTTAGATGTTTAATGCATTTGCTAGGGTCCACTGTACTTTTACGGAAGAAAGTGGGGTCTAATAAGAACATGTTTCCCAAATGTTTGCGGAAATTGGGTGAATTTGAACCAATTTGGGGTCCTTGATGCTAAAACCAAAGTCAAAGTCAACTAAGCCTAGTAGATTTATGTGTTGTAATACAATTCAGCATGTTTTCACCTTAGCCTTATGGTGGGGCCTCAACTATGAGGTCGCTAACACACAACCACAACCACAGAAGTTGATGGTCATTGTTTACCCTCTTTGGCTTTGTGCTTGAGGGATAGGAGGGATGAGATACATCGGTAATCGCATCTATTTTTTGTTATTTGCACTTACAAAGAACTTCAAGGTCATAACATGGGAGGACAATTATAGGTTAAATTTATTCTTGGAGAATAATACATGATAACTCATAGACCATTTTGTCAGTTACATCCATAGGTGGAGCAATAATTGAGGTCAAAATTACTCTTCAACTACAATTACACCTTGCATGTGAACATAAAAATATTGGTAGTTGTGGTCAAAGATAGACTTGACACACAACCACAAGCACTCATGTAGTTAAGTGTGCACATCCTTTGAGTTGCATCCACCGATCTTACCGAGGTAAAAGGTGTCTAAATAAAACATGCCACCCAAAGGTTTTTCTAGTTGATGCGGTCCAACTTCTCTAGACTAATTAAAAATCTCTTATGGTCACTCTGAAGTCAAATGAAGGTAAAGTCTCAAGACCATGCCATGGACGTGGGCGCAAATACTTGGAAATATTTTATATCCTCTTTTAGAATAAACAATTGCTAGAGCGGGGTCAAAGACATGATAAATCTATGGGACCCAATTGGAATGTATTAGCAACAAACTTGAGAGCTAACCAAAACCAAATAAACAAAAAATATAAAACAAACTTACTAAACCTTCAAGATACATTTGATATACGTGTTGGTGTGCACCACAACATTGGTCTTGAACCCACATTAATTTTCAAGTAAAATCTCTAGTTTGCAATCACAATAGACCACATTAATTATCTATCTAGAAATTCAAACATGGGGTCACTACTTTAATTTATGTTAGTTTTGTGCTTGAGCTAATACTCAAAGATGTTTGGGCCATTTCACACATGACTAAAACCCCGTGACCATTGCACTTCGAGCACTCTCGTTGGTGGGAAAGGCGGAGCCAGTCCAAGTTCACTTCACACTATGCTTGAGGGACCAACAAAGCATGTGAATGCAAGATGGGTGTAAAGTCTACATGGAGTCCTACATGGCATCAAACGGATCATGTTTCATGGTCATTTGGACTATTTTCAAAAACCACCTCTTGGAGGTAGGCCTAACACAAAACCAGGAGACCATGGCACTCTGAACACTCACGACCGTTGATTTATTCTATTTTATCATGTGTGAGGACCTATATGAATAGGATTTCATTGCACTACTAGAAATTGTGTACAATCTAAACATGTAACATGACATTTATTGGAGTAAACAAAGACGTGACTTAATATCATATATTACTAGAAATTATGTTGTCTACGACATGTCTTGGGGGGCCATGCCCTACACCCCATTGATCGTTCATTTGGACATAGCCAATATGTTTAGGACCATTGCTTATGATGTTTGAATATACTAATTATTTTACGGGCTCCACATTAAATTATTACTTAACGTTAAAGTGTGCATGCATGTGTAAGGCTATCATTGTTGATATGTTGAATAATGAGTGGTCCTATTTTTTAACAAATGAGTGCCAGAAATGTGTCGTGGATTAAGGCCTTTGACCGCGACGGTAGTTAATGATTTTCTCTTTAAAAAAGATATCCATCATTAGTAAGTCCAACCCTCACCTCCCGAGCCCTGCCATCTATAAGTACTTATAGTTCTAAGTGCCTAGCCACTTACCTAGTAGGCTAAGCCAAGGGTGGGGGCCATGGGTTTGATCCTAGAACCTCTTGGCTCCCACATAGAGGCCTTAGCCACTAAGCCACCACTCCACGCATAATGTATTAGAAGTATTTTAAACATTTGTATATAGAGGCCCCAAGTTATTCTTTATTTTTTATTTATTGTATACAATATAATATCAACTATATACGACATATATTATTTATTGTTTATTATTTACTGCTTATAATTTATTATCCAGTATTTGTTGTATACTACCTATTATTTACTATTAAGTGTCTCGTATTTTCTATTTACTACCTCATATTTATTGTTTATATTATCATATTTACTATGTACTGCCTAATATTCACTGTTTATAATTTATAGTTTATAATTTATAATAATTTATATTATCTATTTTATTTATTATTTTCAGTATGTTATTCTTATCTACTGTATATAGTATACTATTTACTATTTATGGTCTGATATTAATTATTTAATCATAGTGTTTCTATTAATGGTGTGTTATTTATATTTATTATTTATAGTATAATGTTTTAGTATTAACGGTCTTTTATTTATTATATACTGGAAATTGTCTACTATTTACTGTGTACATGATTTTCCACATACGCCCTAAAAACTACCGACCATAATTCATACAATCTATTGGGCAAATTGTCTGATGTTGATGTGAGTCGTCGTATAAACAATATCGGGGCGTCAATGTGTGAACAATGACTATTTTCCAACACTTATACTAGGAACATGTCGATTTTTTTTTTTCATGAAGTGTTGGTCCAATTAGCACATGCCTGCTAAAACACTGTACTAAAAATCAAATCATTGTTTCTCTTATAGTGTTGAAATAGCACGTGGTTGAGGGCCCAGTCACATGTGACTTCACACTTCACTTGAGAGTCCGTGACCACACTACATGATTTTGGAGGTGTCTTAGGACAACCGTTGGACACTTTCTTTTGGGCTCTCACAATTTCATGGGCACAGCTCTTGGCTCGTGTGTGAAGTGGCCCTAAGTCAAAGGTCTCAAGGAAGACATAGGGAAAAACCCAAGATCTTGGATACACATTATTTCCATCCCAAATAGATATTTACCGGGGCTTGGCATATTAATTATTTCCACATTCATTTCCGATCTACACTACTAGAACTATTTAATGTAGTTCTCATGAACCCGAAAAACCATCGAATCATATATAGAAAGTAACTACTGCACACTATATAGTACACATATTGACTCGGTGTTTCACTTTGAGTAACTTTTTGGTGGGGCCATGACTGGCTACATAAAGACTTTGGAAAGGTCATGTGGAGACGTGTGATCAAAAGTTGCATTCCTAGTGTGCCTTTGAGTCCAAGGGGTGGAGAGAGGGTGCCTATATAAACTCATCCATTGCAAATGCGAAAACGCCATGAATTGATTTTATAACATGTAAATGACTATTTAAAGATATATTGACTCCATAAATAGAGTCAAAGATCCTGAATTATCAGAGCAGTGTCGAATTGGAATGGATTAGCCCTCAGTCTTGTCGGGGACTTTTTTATTGCAGCCCCTTCCTTCATGATGGATGAGTTTATGTAGATGCCACGAATCCCAAACCAAACGGAACTATTGTAATGAATACGAACATGCTTCTCATCCATCCAACATATAAACTCGACCTCCTATAGGTTCGTGTCCAGTTCGTCTCCAACGACTTGGACTAGACTAACTCGTCGTCTTTGAATAATAACCATTGATAAAATTGATGTCCATGTTCATATTATTTCAAGGTTTTTTTATGTTGGATGATTAAGAGATATGCTTGTGTGCGATGAAATTCTCTCTCTTTCCAATGGGTAACTTAGTCATAAGTCTTGAGAGGTTGGGTCATCCAACCACAGTGCATCTAATATCTCCTCAAATTTAGTGGTATCTTAAGGTTTGTGTGTGTACATAATATTATTTAGTTGCATGGTTATGTTCCATTCTATATTTAGCATTTGACATGGGCCTCCACTATCTTACCTTCATGGGAAGATACTTTAGCAAATAAGAAGAAATTGTTGCCAATATGGATAATGAAAAGTGCCAGTATGACTAATAAGAATATTGTGAATAGTATTGGGATGAACAATGTTTCATGTGAATAGTGCCGGGAGTATAACTCCACCCAAACTTTCAAGTTTCAACTTGAAAATATGAGTAGTTAACAAATATTCTTACTTTCTTTGAGAGCCCCACGTAATATGATTGACATGTGCCAAGGTCATGGAATTGACCCACATGGCTGAATGATATTATGCACTTCCAACTCAGTGTACAATTTTACCAATAGATTTGATTTGGAATTGACAAATGCGGTTAGTGTTGACATAATAAAGGTTGGTACTCTTCTTCGTACTTACACATATGACCAACTACATTGCTTATCCCATTTAGTGAGGGTGGTCTAATATTGCGTGTGGGAAATCAGTGAAGGTTAAATATAACCTTTTAAATAGTGTGGGAAAGAGTGCTCAAATACCAAACCTCTTTACACTATAAAACTAGCTCCACGAGAAAAATACATGGTTTTGAGAGCCCAAAGTGTGAAAGTGTCAAAGTCTCCATGCAAGTTCTCTCCAATTTCTTAGTGTTAGGAAAGGCCTCGGGAGTGAGTGGCGCCAACTAAAAAGAAGAAGAAAATTAAGCCTCTTCGAACTCACCAAAACAAATTATGCACTCTACAAACACCTTAGGGGACACACCGATGTTTTTGGAAGGTATGGTGAATGAGCATGTATGCATGAATGTAGTATCACTCAATAAAAAATTCAAACCCTCACTAATTTTGAGATTTGATAAAACAATGCATGGTTTGGAAATTAGCACCATACACAATAAATGGGATAATTAGTGTAGTGTAAACATGCTCTAGTTGTATAACATAACCTACCACTTAAATGTAGAGAGTTGTTAAATGGCCACATAGTTTGTTAAAACAACCACATACGTGTTGTAGGGTCACGTGACTTGTCAAAAGATGGTTTTTCACTGCACACATGAAAAGGAGCAAGGTATCAACTATGTGTTAGAATTCATAAACTTGACCAACTTGGATGACAAGCCAAAGCCTAGTCAACACGTGACATATTGATTGTGGTCATTTTAACCAGTGTGTGGTCCATTTAATAATAATCCCCAATTGTATGTGAAGTGGAGGTTCGTGATTGAAGTTGACATTCCTCAAGTACCAATTTTGAGTCCGGTAGGCTAGTTGGAAGTCTTCTCACACTTAAAAGGAGTCCATTGTACTACAAAAGATAAAGCTCATAGTGTATCTCCTCCGAAATCATAGTACATATATACGGCATATACTAAAGTGTGCGGACTTGTGTTGCCTTTTAGTTTCCCATTCTTGAGCAAACGCCAACATGGCAAGAAAGAAGGCTGTTAAAGTGACAGCACATGTTGTGTTGTATACACAATGCTAGCATGGCAACATGATTTTTTGTTCATGAAATCTTATACAATAATCTCCCGCTTAAGTACGCACTTTGAACCGGAGCCGTTGGCTATATGATGGGGGAGAACCGGCAGTTAGTTGTAGATGAACCGGTTGAGTTTGAGAAATAACCGGTTGAAGCTCAAGACTTCAAGAGAATTACTGATCACTTTAGAGGGATTTATGGAACATACCTCAAATTAATATAGGAAAACCGAAGGATGTCAACATGTAACTGGCTGGACTTGCAAACACTAGGATCTCAACCGCTTATGTCCAAAAATTTCCCCGATCACTGGCCGTTGGTGCGCACTTAGTTGGTAGGTGCGCACTTTACTCATATCGCTCCCTTTCTAGACCCTCTTATTCAACAAATCGCAATGAGAAATGGATGAAACATGAGGCAACAACCCGCTTGACTGAAGCCCTTGATGAAAACTTGAGTAGAATCAATGCCCTTTTTAAGGAACCCACCTTTGTGCCCTTTTAACTTACTTTTTTTCACCCCCATCACACTGAATGCGAAGGCTACATGTGTAATTCTTCATGGCTTTCCCACCACATCATAAAATGACGGCTACATGTGTGGGACTCAGGGCTTTGGGGCACTCTATGCATTAAGATGGGGGAAGGAGGCTATCAGATATGGGTATGTCTACTCTAAAGACCATAAACGGTGTACACTGTTTTCTCTAATTAGTGTGGGTTACCAATTCGGAGTTGCTATAACTTTTTATTGACATTATCATTTTTCACTAACCAACTTATATCATATTCTTCAATATGAATACTGACTACTTACGTTATTTGGGTTTTAAAAACGATACTCTCAATCAAAATTTATAGCAACCCATAACTCCAAATGGTAACCCACACTAATTTAACAAAATAGTGTAGTTAGTACGCACGCCGAAGAATATGATATAACGTAGTTGGATTAAACAAAAAACATCAATGTCGGCAAAAACATCGTAGCAACACGTAACTTCGCATGGTAACCCACACTAATTCAGAACTTTAGTGTGGTCCATGGACGCTATGAATCCCAAGCCATGCTTGTAATTCCCATGATATTTTACTACACATTATGATAGTGGGCTATGGTATACTGTGCCACATAATAACACAAAAGGCATTTGCAAGCACGATGACGTGGCATGACAGCCAGGTGACGTGGCACTTGTCTTTCCATGCCTGTATCAATACTTGATGTCAAGAGTCAACCCTCGAGTTGATCGATCCATATAGGACACTTGACCTATCTACCTACCTACCCACCTCATTACCTACCTACCCACCCACCTCCTTACCTACCTACCTACCCTGGAGAGTATGTAAACCTGGGGAACCAATGATGGTGATGATGATGATGCAGAATTTTGAGTGGGTTGGAGCCATCATTGCAGCCCACGTGGCCATGTTCGGTGCCACTTGGCAACACGACATCTGTGCACAAGGACCCAACACACTCCACCCACAAGCCTTATCTACTCTACACCTTTCCTTAAGGCCACGGCTATAGGCCCACCTCTTTTGACCTAGGCCCCGGATTCTAGATTCCCAGGGCGACAATCAATGCCGGACATGGTATAAGGTATGCGGGTGTTAATACCGTGCCCACACTAGGGCCAGCTGTTGGTGGTCTTGGGCAGCAGGAGGAGGAGGAGTCCCTCTTGGTAAGGGGGAATTCATCTCTTTCTGTAGTTCATTTCCTACTAGTAAGGAATTTTTCATCCTAATCGTAGTGACCTCGCTGGATGTAATGTATTGCCAATGCCGCAAATGCATGCAGACAAGGACTCCTATGAAGATGGCAACTCTTCCATTGGTATAGGCTAGTCACTGGTCCTAGCGTGGGCATGGAGTAAGCGGCTCGTTTTTCTTGTTCTTCGCCGTTCTATTGATCATATATGCTTGGATCGATGAACAAGAAAGCGTCAATAGAAAATAGATTGATAATGGGACCTCCCCTTACTTAGTTATGGTTGTTGGAAGTGTGTGTTTGTTAATTCCTTAGTCAAATACATAGGTCCTCTTGATATGTGTTTGTCGTTGAGCCTAGAGTAGTTAGTCAAATTTGAAAACGTAGTCGAATGCCTTTTGAACATATGTCTTCATGGTGTTCTTTCTTCGATCCTCACCTAATCACACAAATATCAAAATTTATGGGTGTCCGATTTTGAAAAGTAAATGAACAACACATGTGTGCTTTATAGGTGAATGCATGGGTATGAATGACCGACATCAATAAACAAATGGTATTAAACAGTGTAATATCAATCAAATGTTTGATATTTGGTGGGTATGTCAAGGTGAGAGAATCTTTGTACATCCAAGTTACTATTTGGGTTGTTTCCATTCTTATCCATGCTGACGCTATGGTGATTTTACCAAGGTATGAGAGATTCTTGCTTGATATATAGACATGAATGGTACCAAAAACAAAAACATAGTCAAATAGCCATAGACTATTGGTATCCAAATTTGTGATTTTTCATAGCTATGTAAATGGTATTAAACAAAGAATAATACGACTCAACACTTACAAAAACGTAGTCATCTAGATTATTTCTTGAGTCGATTTAACTCCAGTTTTAGCATTGGAGGCCCCAAATTAGTCTAGGTGGACCCACTTAGGATGAAGTGACCACAACCTATGAGGATGATGATTTTACTATACACAATGAAGACACCCTTTACCTAGGTAATAGGGGTGGGAGCCCAACTCAAACAAACAATTCAAAAGCTCATTAAAAACAAACGAAACCTCACGTGGCATATCTAACTGGACGAATGTGAACTTTGTAGAGTTACAATTATTCACATGGATTTTTAGTTGTCCACGTGTCCAAAATCAAAAAATTATAAGAGAAACATGTACATTGATATTGTTGGGCAACAATGACTTTCCAGAAAACATGTTTTAGGGATTAAAGTGTTAGAGTCCAACTTGTCCAACTTGTTACACATAAGATAAGTGGGCCATCGTACAAGTTGAGTGCCTTGTTTCATTTGATTTCAAACTTTCTTGAGAGCCACTAAGGTAGGTGGTACATAAATTGTCACTTTAAACATTGAGGATAGATATTATTCTTAGATCGAGTGTATCATCGATAATTGTTGTTAGCAATTGGCATGGGATTCCAACACACTAAAGTATGTCTTATTCGACTTCCATATGCAAAAGTTGTAAGGGTTCAAAGGTTTATGAATAGATGACCCAAAACCAACATGAGAGAATGTGGTTATAGTGGTGGACATTCTCACAACATGTGTTTTTTGTGCAAGAATTCAGGGTGTTGATTTGGGGTGGGATTTTAGCATCATCTACCTTATGTACCATTTAATCTTAGAAACTTTTGGTCGAAGTAGGGTTCCAATGCTACTATTTGGTTGTAATGCACCCTTCCTTGTGACTTGAATGTAACAAGAGTTTTGACTATTGGGCGCATGGTTGACCCTTAGTGACCTATTCGACCCAAAGCAAGACTCTCAATTCATATGATCATATTTTGGTCAAATATATCATTTTCCCACCAAGATCTTCCACCCCTGCATAGCTATTCAAAATTCATATCACTTCCAAAAGCATGATCATGAATGCTCGTGAATTGTTCTTCTACATTCCTAGGTGGTCTCATTTGAAGATACAACTCACTTCGCTTATAAATTCATTCCATAATAAGCTACTGAGACCCTACCAATCTATGAAGTTTCTCACGGGAACAATGAGATTTATGATTTGGATCAACTTTCAGAATTCTTACTTTCAAAGCCATTACAAAAGGACCACACTCAAAAAGACAATTTATTTAATTATACGGTTGTGATCCTATAACGATGCCTCGCCACACTACAAAGATCACGAGTCATTGCCACTCAATTTTAACAACTAGGAGGTAGAATTTTGACATCCACATTTATAATACCCGCGGTGGCAATGACCCGAGATTCTTGTCGCGCAACTTTTTTTCTTTTTCTTTTAATATAAATAGGGGTCCAACTCAACAAAACCTTGGAATTGATTTTTGATAGCACATCATGAAATGATTTGATTCTAAAATCCCTCGAGCCAAAGGCTTGTGATGGTACTAGAATTACATCATAGAGAACGCTCTACATGTCAAGTCCTCGTAGGCATTTTGGGAGTCAAAAGATCTCTAACGAAAAGAAACAAACTAAAGTACTCGACTTTAGAGCGAGGTCAAAGCACAAAGGATGTCACATTGGTCGCTTTTTGGTGCAATGAACATGTCAACTCGTAGCTCACACTATTCACAATTTCAACTTCTTATGGTGCATATGTTGATCAAGGCTCGATCAAGGACAACACATCTCTAACTTAACTTAAGGTAAAAAGGTCTTAAATGGTTACTTTTTCTCGGCTAGCCCATTTCTCCTAGGATATGAAACATGCAATTAACACAAGATGATTTTCCAAATTTCAAATCCAAATCAAGGCCGTATCCATTTTTCTCATAATTTCAGAGTTGATATGAATGTCTGTTTGTTATCAAAGTGTTGATTCTCGTGCTCATTAAGTGGTCATATTGGTTTCTCCTTGTTTATGTTGACTATTGAACCTAGAATGGTGATCATATTTTGTGCACAAAATTCAGGTTGTTTTAGACACATGTCTTTTTGGTATCTGTTCTTGGAGCTCAACTACCCACGTATACTTAAATATAGGTGTCCAATCAAGACAAGTAACCCATGATACATAGGCATAAATCAACATAATTGAGGGAACGTAGATGCCAAATCGTTTACATTGTGCAAAGAAGGAAGATCTTTAGTGCAATTATGAATTAGTTAAATGAGCTATCATCTTTGAGGAAAACGGTTTTGGCTCCAATTTGGAATTGTTAATCATCTCACATTAATTGTGTAGTTTGTGCTTGAGGAGAAATGGGTGCAAAGTTGAAAAGTGTTTGTTTTAGACCCACTTACTTCTTCGTCGAAGATGCTTAACCAATGCCCTACAATCTTGCACGATAAATACATATTGATTTTGAGAACGTTCATCATCTTCACATCGGAAAGTCATGTTGATTTGGTCGTCTATGAGCTTTATTGGCTTTGTCTGTAGGACAAAGACTATGCATCAACTTCTTCGTTTCAAGAGCAAATTTCCTAACCACTTTGCGTTCACACTTGGACGTTACTTGTTCTTGTTATTTTTGGTCCACTTTATGTAATGTGGACTCTCTCTCTATATATATAATTGCTCCCTAAAATGCACTGAAAGAAATCTAATTAACTATAGTTATTTCGGCAGTTCTTGATTATTCATTTTAAAATTTTCGAGTGATAAATGAGTAGCTTCAATCCTTGACCCGCATTTGAGAAGAAGGTGCCCAAAATCCAAGAAATGTTTGGTATAGTGAATAACCATGGATTGGCATGAGCAAAGTGGACAGCTACAATTGTAGTCTTTCATAGTAAAGGACAGAGCCTCACGGTTCTACCGTTTTCTTGTTAATTTATCATACAAAATTGAAAGAGCCACACTTTGATGTGTTGGACTCCCCTTTCAAATTGCTAGTGAAGAAAACTTTCAATTATATTCGTATAATAGTAGTAGATAGATTCAACACTTAAAGTGTTAGTTTTAGCATTGTATCTCTTGGTAAATGTTGTTGAATGCACATGGTGTTTCAAGTTCTAAAGTTGCATATGTGTTGATAAGACCAATCTTGAAACATGATCCCTAATAAGTTCCACCTCAAATGTGTCCACCAACTTCCATCATTTAGGAACCCCCCCCCCCCAAGAAAAGAAAAGAAAAGAAAAGAGGACATCCCATAACCGCAAACATTGGATACCTAGTGACAATACAATGATAGAATAGTCCGTTAAGCTTTTTGGGTTACGGTTGCGGAGAATGAGTCTCCTCACACGTACCTCAATGGATGGATGAAAGCACAAGGGATGCCCCGTCACTTTAGTGTCTATGAACCGTTTAAAACACAAGAGGATATTTGGGAGGTGTCATTACATGGAATATTTAATACTCCATAAGTCTCCATATTTTAGCTCACTACCATGCGTTTTTTTCATAAAGTTGTGTATGTGTCTCCTAGTAAATAAAACCCACTTGGTGTAGCCCAATTGCTTGATAAATGTCGCAAGTTTGTAGATTCTAGGCCTCAAATCAAATCAATGTGTGTACAAGATCACGAATTCTTCTTAGCAATGTTTTGAACATCGGTCAATCTTCACCATTATTTTCCACTTGAAGTTAGAGAATCTACTTTATTTTATTTGATTGGTATCCTAAACATTAAGATGTAGTCCTTCCCTTCATCTTTGGCATCCAAACTTATTGGCAATTGCAATCCATTTTAAAATGAGATATAAGGGCACCATTTTAATGGATGCATGATTTGGCACCAACAACATCAAATTCACCTCTTCATATTAATTGTTTTTTAAATGTTGAAAATATATCTTGATTGCATTGATCATAACCTCACGTCACATGAATGAATATTTAGTTTTAAGGCTTTTCACATTGCAAAGGAGATCATTTATGATCTCATGGCATTCATTTTTGTAGGCCAACTTGCTTCATTATGGACAATGCAGTCCACGAGTGATAATGTTTAACAACCTCTTCTTTACTATTTGACTTTGTTATATGTGCGTTTATTTTCCTCCATTTTTTGGTTCTACTCTTTTTGTGATATTTATGATAATTTATTGTTTTGACATATTTGTCACAAATATTTTTTTAGTATACCGCAAATAACTTCATTGTTAATTTTCACTATGATACCTACCACGACATCTGTGTTTCCAATTTTATAGTTTATATTGTATTGGTGTTTATATTTTTGGCTTGAAGATATTGTTCAACCTTTTCATTGTAGTCCGGATTCTACCAAAGACAAAATCTATATTTTTAATGCACAAGACATGTGGTAATAATTTGGACAAACAATTATATTTTATATAGATATGTAGAATTACGATTGTTGTTTTTGATATTTTGTGCAATGTCGCATAACACTACAATTTTAATGAACGTGATGCATTGAATTTTATTGTGGAGCTCCAATGACATTTGCATCATGCATTAGAGCAAAATGATGGATGCCTCGACAAATTTATATACCATATTCTTGGTACCATTATGAATGCTTACTTGGTTAGTATCTTATCCCATTAGTGTTTTTTTTTTTTTTGGGTTTGGTCATATGAGTTGTTTTTGTCCCATTTTTGCTTTGCAATACATACTGGAAACATTTTTTTAATTTGGCCAGAAATATGTTCATTTATGCCTTACAATGTTAATAAAATTACACACATGCTAATAAAATTCTTGCAAAATAAACTGAAGAGTACAACAATATAGTTACCTTTTTAAAATATAAAATAAAATAAAATATCACATAATAAGACTTCTACAAACTTGAGATTTTTTTTGGCAACAAGAGCTTAAAGATGCAGATGGAAAGTTGTGATGAGACAAATAATATTTTGAAGCGTCAAAGAGCAAAGACCAAGACAAAACAAAGTCTAATTATGAGATAACAAGCAAAAAATTATGATATTGGAATAAAAAGCAAGGAGAGCCTAGTCTTGAGCTTGAACTTAAACCATAAAACAAAGAGTGCTTGATCTCGAGACATAACACAAAGAGTATATCCATGAACAAAGAATAAGGAGAACCTAATCTTGAGACAAAGAGAAAATAAAATAAATTTCCAAGACAAATAACAAAGAAAACCAACTTTGAGAAGAAGAAAAATTGACAAAGGACAAAGAGAACCTCACTTCAAAACAAAGAGTAAAGAAAGTTTCAATTTGAGACAACAAATAATTGACTCTTGATCTCCAAACAAATAGTAAATACATTAAAGAGCAATGACAACCTGATATGGAGACAAAAGAGCAAAGAGAGCCTAACATGGAGATGAAAGAGCAAAAGAGCAAAGAGAGCCTAATAGGCCGCCCACACCTATTGGTGGTGGGCAACAGTGAACGGGCGAATTCCGTTCACTGTCACCAGTAAGCGTGGGTGAGAACCAGGGAGAACCGGCGGTTACTTCCACATGAACTGGTTGATTTTGAGAAATAACCCGGTCGAAGTTCAAGACTAACAAGAGCCTGACATGGAGACAAAAGAGCAAAGAAAGCAAAACCTTAAGAACAAATAAAAACTAATCAATAGGAGGAGAGATAGTAAGGCTTAAACATGCATTGTGGTTGGAACCTATTTTCTTGAATATCCACCTAGATAGTGGGTTGCCCCGCCCATTTACCCACATGGCACATTACATGTCATGTGATATGACATATGTATTGCACAATTGAGATCATCGATCTGGTGATTATACGCGGCATTCATTGCTTGGATTGGGATTGTATGCACCTATTCATGTTTAAAATTTTGGCACCAAATCCGATTCATTGTAGCTGCAACATTTGTGGGTTTGCCACCGCATTACAATCAAGTGCTCACATGCTCAATACATTCTTGATATGTTGGCGGTTGGTGGATCCTTGGAGGATTTCAATTGCTAGGATTTTGAGACCAAGATTTCAATGTGGGCCATGGGCTTGCCTGGGCCTATGGGCAACATAAGAAAAATAGCAAATAATCACAAATTATGATAAAATACAATGAAATTTGGGACTTATCAAGACCTCTCCAAGGTCATTTGGAAGCTATGTTATTCCCCAAATCTACCGAGGCCTTAACCCTTAAATGCTCACCAACCTGAAATGGGTTGCCACCTAATATTCTACTAGGGTTTGTGAACCACTAGGTGGCAATCTACGTGGATGAAAAGGTATCTATTGGTGTAGGGTGGTGCCCACTACCACGTGGGCCAAAATAACATATCAAGACCTCATACTCCAAGCATGGAGGAATTTTTGTTAGGTTGGCATTGCTTGTTTTGGGAGGCAGTGCCATGTGTTGCTCACATGTAGGTAGCCAAATTTAGGAACCAATATCTTTCACATATGATGCCCAACTTCGGTGGTTTTTTTTTTTTTTCCCCTTAAGAGAAGGTGATGGTTATGCACAACTTGACCAGATAGATTTGGGAAAACCTAGTGCACATGTTGCTTGCTCCATGAAAAGAGGGAAATCTCCCCAAACGACCTTATGTGGCCCTTCCAACTTTGAGGGTGACAAACTTCATCTAAATTTTCTCCAAAAACCCATTATTTTTGGAGCACCTCGTTTTCATCCACATAACATATTATAGAAAGAAAAAAAATTAAGTTACTAAAATTTGTGGCATGACTGAAATGATCATGAAACAATTTGTTTTAGAGTTTTCTTTAGCTGCCACCAAATGAAGGCCACGTGCATATGTTAAAATGGCCTAGCAAACGTGGTCCAATTGACGTCAAATTTTCAAGAGGAAAGAACAAATGCTAGTCTAGTTTACTTCCACATGGTTGGATTTCAAGAAAACAAACTCTAGTTTGCTACATATCAAAAAAAATTAGCACTAGTGCTAGAGGTGCCCGAAAATGGAATGTGAAGGCTTGATTGTTTAGGGGTTGAAGCAACACCTTCCCTTTGGTAACACCTATTTTTAATACTTAAGCCGTCAACAAGTGAGTGTGACGGAGTCATTAAGTAAGTCAATGCTAAAAGCGATTAATCATATGTTGCATTAAATTATAAAATAACACCTCTTCCACTTTTCATAATAGCGGTGAAAAAAGGATGTAAAGAATGCTTTTAGGAGAGCACCAACTTTGGCCAATCATAATGGCTAATCGGGGATATATCCACTCAACGAGGGCGGGTATGAAGTGATCCACAAAAGGGGGACAACACTTCATTTAATAGAAGATCCTCACATGTAATAATCCTCACTTAACAATCCTACATCAATTGACCTTCCCTAGTTGACGGTAAAAGACTCGTTCCTGAAGACAACTTTGAGAATTTCATTTATGTAGGTTGCACATGAATTTTTGTTTTTTTTTCATTTTCGGGTTTCGTAGACTCGTTATAGATTTATAATATACTGATTTTTAAAAATATTCAAGCTGATTGATCTTCCTAAAATAGCAAAAGTTTCTTAAAGTGACACTTTAAGGCCTTAATACCTTAAAGCCTTGAAAAAATGAGGAGGAAAAAGCAATGAGGGAGGAACTTGATGATGAGCAAAAAAAATGAGAAGCAAATGATGAGAATGAGGATAAGTTTGGCATCCCTCCCAAACTAGCCCCCAACCTTCATCTACCCCGATACAAATGACGGGGCCAATTCTCTCAAGCTTAATCATTTAAGTGTTATTTACAAGCCCACCTTGTAAAAGTGGTTCAAGTATGAATGATAAACCTTCGTTTTGACAAACAACTACAATATCTAAAGTAAGCATGTGTTAAATGATCACTTTAACATGTGCACTCCACTTATAGTAAGCTGCAAACAAACAATTAGTGTGAGATGATTGCCAATCTTAAATCATGTTCATAGTCATTTGCGTCATAATTTTTGAAGTTTGTATGAATTCGTTCTTCATTTCAAAGTGAAGATTTCTCATGAACAATGAATGGTCATATAGACACCCCCTCCCCTTATGTTCATTATTGAGCCTAGTATGATCAACATATCGTGAGCACGTAATCCAATCTCTTTTAAATACATATATTTATGGTGTACATTCTTACCATCACACCTAACCACATACCAAATAACATAGAGATGTCTAATCATTAAAAATGGCTTTGAAAGACCCATCCACCATACCTACAAACCACCAACCAATACCAAACCATAAAGTTTGAAACTTCCCCTCACTCAACTAAGCTATATATAGAGGCATATGTGGTCAATCATCATAATCGGACACCTAAGAATAGTGTATAGTGAGACTTCTAGTTAAGAATGGACACCAAAAAGACATGTGTTACGATAAGATTGAATTAAGTGCTACCAATATGTCAACCATTCTAGTGTTTATGTGGAAGGTGTGTATGATCACTCAAAGAGAAAGAGAATATTGACTTTGACCTCTTGTAACTCTTGTAGCTTGACTCTTATCATGAAACTTGGATAATCGAATAAAGCAACTACCGAATTGATCTAATGGTCAAAATGGTACGTGGAGTTCGAAGTGCCCACAATACTAGGATTTTGACTGTGCACAAAAAACTTATACTAAAGAAAAAGTAGTGACTCTCCGTACCGCCATGTAAGGTTATCATAGGAATTTGTTTGACAAGAATCAACTTCTAGAGAAAAAGATACTCATGCACATTCATGCCCCAATCCCACCAACGATTTTGTCTGGTTCTAGTTATGAAATTGTTAAGGAGTATGTTGAGAAATAAATGTTGGTCCATCGTTTTTCACACTATAACAACCGGAGATGTTGACATATGGGTGCCATAAATGACTGGTGTGATCAGCCCCTCAAAAGGGGAACATAACTCCCAAGTCCTCAGTGGCCCAAGGTTCTTGAATTGGCGAATCCAAGCTTTTGAGCTTAGGAGCAGTCCTCTTGCCAAACAAAAGAGAGTCAAGGAACTCTCCTCTTGCCAACTTTTGGTCAACGACCTTTACCTTTCTCTATTTTCAATTGGACTACATATTCACCGACTTTGGTAACCAATTCATGTGCTATTCGGTTAGTTTCTACAGCTCTCCATCTTTTATTGATCATATGCACGTCTTGACGTTTGTGTTGCACTAACAAATCCATGATGAAACATCAACAAAACTCGGAGTCAAAATCAAACATTCCCTTGTTTGTTTAGGGTTATCGGGAGAGCATGTTTGTTGATTTCTTAAAAGGAGCACATAGGCTTCCCAATTGTGTTGACTTGTAGATGTAGAGTAGTCAAAAAGGTTTTAAAGAAACAATCATCTTGAGGGAGATTGCAGTTGCTTAGTGACACTCGAAATAACATGGATTGGTGCTAAACATCTAATACAATTATCACTTCACATGAAACCCAATTTCAACAAAATGAGTACGGCAACTATCATACATCTTATCTTCTAGCTATTGTGAGTTTCGTTCTTTAAACCTTTGTCACTAATTCAATAATTTTGATTTGAGGGAGTACACACTATATTAGAACTCCATGGGATTCTACAAAATAGAGAAATTACTTGAGCTTGCAAGACATTACATATCATAATTTATTGTGGGCGTGTAACCCACAACCACACACTTAACCACATTTAGTAATCTAATACTTGCCAAGCGCATCAAGCAATGGCAACATCGAGGCATTATTTCGACCTCTCAATAAAATCAAATAAAAAGTAACGCTAGTTTCTAGGTACCAACATGAATCTAAGCCCGTTAGTCATATGTTCGTCATGGTTAAATATGATGTGACATAGGATGTTATGCCTCCTTTGGGATTATGATAGTAGAGTAGTTATCCCAAGTTCATTGGGGGAGGCCATGTGCTTGTTTGTTGTCAAGTTTTCTTTTGCTTAAGACTACATATGTGAGATATTTGATGACAATTTAATATATGTTTTTTCATGTCACGAGAGTTTTAATATTTGATTTTAGGATGTTTAGGTTGGTGGGTTCTTTTAATAGAGTATTTGACCTCTCAAGTATATGACCTCTTGAGTTGTTGTCATTCATGACACCCAATGCATATTGTGTACCTCGTACACATTTCATATCGAGGTACACCAAAGCAATCGAACTTCACGTGAACTTTCATTATCGTTTCCGTAGCTCTTCACAAAATCATCAAAAACAATAATAATAACTTTCAATTTCAATTGGTTGTCAACATGCTATCAAAACTTTAAAAGGAACACTCTATTCTTACCCTACCTATAAGAGATTATGTGACTTCTCCACAAATTCCAGTATTAGATCAAGATATACACTTCTTGGTTGTATTCCAAGTCACAAAATACTAGCCCAACCACAAAATAAAAAGAGTGCTTTCTTCGACAAGTGATTCCGCATGTTGATCAAGTCTCTTTCCAAGTAAATCCGATCTAACCTCCATGAAATGTCCAACATTAATGGATTTTCTTCCACCGCCATTTAAGTCAAAGTGAGAATGACAATATCTAGCAATTCTTGATGAATGTCTAGCAAATCTTGATGGATGTCCCACTTGTGCTTGGCTTGGTGACCCATTGAAGATAATCCACTCCCCAATTTACATTGAACAATAACTTGTGAATCGCACTCAAGCTATAGAAAAACCTCGAGGAGAACCTCCATGACTAAGAACTTTAGCAATGTTGAAAATGGGATTGTGATTCAATTCAATTCAATGGGAAAGTTTGTAAATTAACATGAGTTAGAAACTGTCTTACTAATTTACGTATTTTATCATATGCTAAGGGCCGCTTCACTCTATGGCCGAAGGTCAAGAGGCCGTCGATTTCCACCAATCAGATTGCAAGAAGCCAAGAGTTCAGCCTCTCTACCCTTCACACTAGAGGCCATAGTCCAAAGGTTGACGCTCTCCAAAATGCCTACATGGTAGTACATTTTGACCAAGGTAACGGAGTCTCGAAGGAAGTTTGGGTCGGACATGAATAAAAACCCAAACTAGGGTCAAGAGGTTGTCAATTTTTTTCTTTTTTAAATTTTTTTTTGACAAAATTTTGGTTGTTGGATTGGAGGGGTTGTTTTGGGCAGGGAATAAAGTGGGATGCTCCGTCTTCTTTTGGACTTTGGGCTTGGCCTTTGGAGGCTTCACACTATGGTTGTCTAGGTCGAGAGGCCGTGGGAGTTCATGGCCAAATTTTGGACTTTGAACTTGGCCTTTGGAGGCTTCACACTGTGCCTGGCCAAAGGCTCCAATTCCTATATTTTATTGGCTATTTTTTCCAGCCCATTTCTTTGGACTTCCAACAAAGTTTGACCATTCAATCCCACGGCCTCTCGGCTTGGACAACCATAGTGTGAAGTGGCCCTAACAATTGATGCACAAGAGATACACTTGTGTTACATGTATGACAATGAAATTGCAAAAGGGTGTTTTTGGGTGCAGGTCTTCATTGTGACACTTTGGCAACAAACTGTGCATACCTTTGTGAAAGGCTTCACAAGAACTATTAAAGAAGAAGAAGAAGAAGAAGAAACGTAGAAAAATCATTGAACGGCAATATTGCATTTCACATACAATGCAAACTTCAAAAATAAAGACACACATTGACACCTACCATATCAAAGGTGCAATATCATTTGTTGGATGACCCTCCCAAATTTGTTGTTAACCCATTTCAATTGAATTTTCCTTGGATGAAACCAAACTCTATTACCTTGAGTTAAAAGCCAATTCACCAAAATGGAACAAGTGGCTAGTTCCAAGAGCGCTTTGCCTTAGCATTATTTTGCACACAAGGCCACTTTTGATTGGTTGTCCAATGAAAACCAAAGTTTGGCTCATTTTAGAGACCACTTTACACCAATAATCACTTGCAATTGGACTCCGCTAAAAGAGCGAGCTAGTAACATCATATGGGCCCAATTGTAGTTGGCTCCCAAAATTTGGTGCATTTGAAAAACCACCCATAGGTGTTTTCCCACAAGGCAATGCCAATAAAAAATCCATGGCTGCATGCTTACAATATTTCTTTGTGTATTGACCCTCCCCATGGTAGTAACTGAGGCCCAATGACCAGGGAGAACCGACCTCTAGTTACGGATGAACCGGGTGAGAATGAGAAATAACCGGTTGAAGTTGAAGACTTTAGAAAAATCACCGACCATTTCAAAGGAATACATGGAATGTATATGCCAATAATACACAACAAACCAAAAGATCATAGCTTGTAACCGGTTGGACTTGGAGACTCAAGGATTTTGACCGATTATGCCCAAAATCTCCCCGGACATTGCTCAAGGTATTCATGCTTTAAAGTAACACCTTCCCTTTGGTGACACCTATTTTAAATCCTTAAGTTGTCAACAAGTGAGTGCAATGGTGCCATCAAGTAAGTTAGTGTCAAAATCGATTGATTATATGCGGCATCAAGTATAAAATAGCACCACTTAATGTCCGGGAAGATTTTTGAGCATGATCAATTGAGATCCTAATATTTCCAAGTCCAACTAGCTACATGGTATGATATTTTGGGCTTTCTATATGAATTATAGGTATATTCTATAGATTCCTTTGAAAACATCAATAATTTTCATGAAGTCTTGAACCTCAACTAATTATATCTTAATCTCAACCAATTCATTTGTAACTTGCAGTCGGTTCTCCCCATTCATTGGCACCACTTTGGCCGTTCACAACAGCAGTGTACAAAGGATGCAAGGACGCTTTTGGAAGGGCACCAACTATGGCTAATTGGAAATCCATTTGTTCCACGAGACGGTGTAATTAGAAGTGCTCCACAAAAGGAGGACAAAACCTTCGTTTAAGAAATGACCCTCACTTAGCAATCCAACATCAATAGAACACACCCCCAACCCCGCTACGTTGAGAGTAAACAACTCATTCCTTAAGACAACTTTGAAATTTTTTGCATGTTGCATATGAAAATTTCTAATTTTCAAAGAATTTCAAGACATCGGTATATTAGATTTGCTAACATAACACATGGAAACCTTGTCTCAAAAACGTTCCAAGCTACTTAATTAACCTCCCTTAAAACAAGCAAAACTCTCCTAAAGTGTCACTTGAAAGGCTCGATCGGTACCTTATGAGGCCGTGTCCCTCACGAAACTTTGTAGTATACGTCTCAAGTCTCCTTGCATGTATGAGGGGATCTTTTTGCACTGGGATGCACTGACAGGGAATGACTGGCATTATGAGGCCAAAAGTGTGCATGTCTAATCTAGTGTATCCATACACACATACAACATATGATACGAATCAGTGATGAGGGAGATTTTTGGGCATGCAGATAGATAGAAACTCCAACCCCTTTCAAGCAAGGGGCCAGCGTGAATAAAGTGTCCGTTCGTAATGCCAATGACCCAATGCCCACTGTCCCAATGACAAGGGGACATTGGGACAAATACTACTCTCCCCTTTCGAGGATGGACACTATAGTGCCACACTATACAAGTTCCTAGCTAGCCACTAGTGCCTTGAAGATACCGGACATGGTATCCCCCCAAAGGGCTTTGAGGTACCCATACAACAAGGTCCAAGGACCCCCCACCATAGTTGGGTGGACTAAGGTGGTGAGCACCACACCGGCATGGGGAATAGAACCCACAACCTCCTCATTGGGGGCCATGAGCCCTAACCACCAAGCCAAGGCCCGTGGTGCCTTGGCTTGGGCATGCATATATAATCGGTCGAGATCCTAGTGTTTACAAGTCCAACCGGTTACATGGTGACATTCTTCGGTTTTCCTTTAGTAAATCAGGGTATATTCTTCTATAAATTCCTCGAAAATGATCGGTAATTCTCCTGAAGTCTTTGAACTTCAACCGGTTATTTCTCAAACTCAACCGGTGTATCTGTAACCAACTGCCGGTTCTCCCTGATCATAGATATGAATACATAGCACGGTTGGAACTTGGAACTACCATTACTTTAGGCCCCGGTCTACTACACCACATGGGAATACAGTGTGTTGCGTTCTGCTCCTTGAGCAGGCAGGCAGGGAGAGAAAGCACCAGCTGCATGCTCGTTCCTTTGGTACTGGTGAAGCGGTCGAGTTTGAGAAACAAGACGTTGCACAAGGGCGATTTACAACGTAACCGGTTGGCCGCTTTGTTTCGCCGAGGTGGCACTACACGATTGGCTCTGAGCACACAAGTTTGCAGACGATAACCTCGACATCCCAGCCGGTTATGATCATCTAAATCGGTTATGATGACAGGTGACCCACTGTTTAGGTCACCTGCGCGGCTCAACAAAGCGGCCAACCGGTTACGTCCGGTAATCGTTTTATTGGAACCGGTTATCGGTTCCAATAAAACGATTACCTAATACATTCCCTCTTGGCACAATTCCCTCTTGTGTGTGGGAAAAACGTAAGAATTCCCTTGAAAAGGAGGGAATTATGTCAAAGTGGGAATGTTCATAGTGGGAAAACCATCCCTTTTCTCATGCGGGAATTTCCCAAATGCTCCTTGTGTTGGAGTTGAAGAGTTGAGGGAAATCGTCCGTCGTTTTATGGGAATCTCCAGAATATACCTCACCTTAATGAAACAGAAACCAGATGATCGCATGATGTATGTAAATTGGGTGGGTGGGTGGCCTTGGGAACCTGAGGATCTTAGACTCCTCCATGGACGCTTCACACACAAGGAGCATTCGGGGAATTCCCGCATGGGAAAAGGGATGGTTTTCCCACTATGAACATTCCCACTTTGACATAAATCCCTCCTTTTCAAGGAAATTCTTACATTTTTCCTACACACAAGAGGGAATTGTGCCAAGAGGGAATGTTGTAAATCGCCTATGTGACAGTGAAAGATGTGGAAATACCTCAAGAGCAAGCTAAGCTTATCTACTCACTCTGGTACCCGTGTGTGTGTTTGTCAGGTGCATATCGATCGGCCGGCCTTCCCACACTCTGATGCATCTGAAGATCGTAAGATGGCATTTTATATGTAGATATAGGGCCGTCCAAGTCGAGCGGCTATGGGATTGAATGGCCAAACTTTGTTGAGAGTCCAAAGAAATGGGCTGAAATTACATAGCCACTCAAAGGTAGGAATTGGAGCATTCGGCTGGGTCTAGTGTGAAGCCTCCAAAGGCCAAGCCCAAAGTCCAAAGGAAGAAGGAGCATCTCATTTTATTTCCTACCCAAATTAACCCCATCCAATCTAATGGCCAAGATCTTGTTAGTTTTTGATTTTTTTGAATGGAAAAAAATCGATAGGCCAAGCCCGAAGTCCACATGATGAAGGAGCATCCTACTTTATTCCCTACCCAAATCAACCCCGTCCCATCTAACAACCAAGATCTTGTTAGTTTTTTATAAATTTTAATGGAAAAATCGACAACCTCTCAACCATAGTTTGGGTTTCTATTCTTGTCCGACCCAAACTTCCTTCAAGAATCCGTCGCCTTGGTCAAAAAGTGCTGCCATGCATGCATTTTGGAGAGTGATGGCCTTTGGACTTTGGCCTCTAGTGTGAAGGGTCAAGAGGTTGAGTTCTTGGTTTCTTGCCATTTGATTGGTGGAAATCGACGGCCTTCTGACCTTCGGCCATAGTGTGAAGCGGCCCTTAATGAGTTAGAGCTAAGTTGGTATGACTAGTGTGTATTTTCGACAAAGTTTTTGCAAGCTTTTGACATTTGACACACAAACCCCCCCCCCCCAAAAAAAAAAAGAAAGAAAAAATCCACACACACACCATGTCGAGTGACATGTTAGAAATTGAAATGTCACGTACTACTAGGCATGTGACATTGAGGTGACATTTTAGTAAAAAATGTAGATGTCAATCAAGTTTCATTATTTATTTTTTAAAACATCACGTGACACTTTGGATTTGAAGTTGAAAATCAAATGGATTTTGTCAAACATACACACTGGTTATGAAAAATATGTAATATTGTTTAAAAGGCTTGTAAGTTACCTACCTATTATAAGTAGGTAGTGGAGTCCTTGATTGTCTTCATAACATTACTAATTTTACTTCATTTGCACCTTTCCCAAAGGGGAAGGGATAGACATTAGGTTTAGTAAGTTGGCATTAACTCCGGCAAAATTTACTTGGTTAATTGTGAATATAGTCGGCGATGACATGCCCATGCAATTTACAAACCCGTATGGGGTTCTAGCTAGTAGCAACACGTTGTGTCATGCTATTTAAATTTATTGAGAACGTATTAAAATGGTCAACCAAGTTCGTGTGCTACCCCTTTTGTGGAAGAAAGGAATCAAAAGGTGAGTAGTGGTAAGATTGCATGATCCTTGTAGTGGATGGTTTGAGAAATAAAGTCATTACAATGATTATCTCAGTTAGTGCACGTGATACTCATTCCAAAAATACGCACTATCTTACCAAGTTTCAAAATTATTGAGGGCTATTTTTTTTGCTAAACGATACTAAATACATGTATACATGTTCATTTATCACATATTTCAAGAAAATCATTGCGTGCTCTAAGGTGCTTGTAGAGCGATACAAAAAAATAAAAAAATAAAAACAAAACAAAACACGTTATAGTACATAAGGAACCTCTACCAAGATAGAAACTTAACTTCTTCACAACTAAAGAAAATCACAATCAATCAATCTATCATTGCTTGGATCACAGGTCGTCACGACTAGATCTTTTCCATTACGAGATATTTTTAAGGCATCCAAAATTTTGTACAATCTACCCTCTATAAATGCTAACCCTCAGGAGTGGATCAAAGTTAACATTTATAAAGGTGTTAACAATTAACAATTAACAATTTACTTTTTTGAGCAATATACAAATCTTAACATTTATAAATATAAGCAATTGTGAAGAGTCCTTGTGAGAGAATACCATTCATAAAATTGCAAACCCAATCAAAACTTTATTCAATATCAAGTTTACAAATCATGGGTGAAGTATGAATCAATGGTTCTTTGGTGAGATTCATTTGCATGCACGACTTGCAAATATTTCTCAATCTGCACCAACAAACCCACATACTTGGACACATCACATGAACGTGATTCCATGTACCTTCTAATGGTACCAAAACTAGATTGCAAGTCACTGTAAGATGGAATGGGTTCCACCTCACACTCCTCTCCCTCATAATCATCATTTGAGACATTAGAAGTCCCACCAATAGAGCCTAAAACATCCCATACATCCTCTTCGGTGACCTCATATGGATTGTTCAAATCAAAGTCTAATTCGTATTGCACATACTCTTGTGCCTCGCCCTAACGCATGGTGAGAGAGAGAGGAATATAACTGGATGTGTAGTTTTTATCATCCATATTATGGTTGTATTTCATTCGTTAACATTTATAGAGTCAAATTTACAAAGAAGGGAGTACCATTTTGTTAACAGTTAACACGTTTAACATTTATAGTGTGCAATATGTGGGGAGTACAGTAACCTCCCGCTTAAGTACGCAACTTGAACATGCGCAGTTTGTGCGTACTTAGCTGGTAGGTGCGTACTTTAGGGTTTCCTAAATTGCTTGTGTTTCGCTATAGTTGGTAGGTGCGTACTTTAGGATTTAGGGTTTCCCAAATCGCTATCGCTTGTGTTTCGCTATAGCCGGTAGGTGTGTACTTTAGGGTTTACAGTTTCCCAAATCGCTTGTGTTTCGCTGCAATGTCGAAGAAACCAAACGGAAAGCGTCTCAATGAGCATCAACGTTGCGAAATCATCTTGAAGCTTAGCAGAACGAATATTCCGAGTAAAAGGGCTCTAGCCCGAGAGTACATCGTTAGTGAAGGTGATGTTAACACTCAAGAACTGAATGTTGGTTTAGAAAACAGAGTTATATTCTAGGGGTTTTGACTCTCTTTATAAGCAGGTTCTTGACATCGAGGATTAGTTGCTCTGCCTTGAAGTTCAAGCAGAAGCAGAGGAAAATTTTGATGGCCTTAAGAAATCATTTGAATCATTTTAGAGCAAGATCCGAGCGGTCGACCTCAAAGCCAAACGCAAAAAACTTCAAAACTTACGCCAAATGATGATTCACGACATGTTCAACTAATAAATCTTGAACCCTAAATTTTTTGCCAAAAAATGCGTACTTAACTGGGATGCGTACTTAAACGGGTGCGTACTTAAGCGGGAGGTTACTGTAGAAGAAAGTTAACATTTAGAGAGGGTTAACACTTATAGGTGTAACATTTATAGAGGGTGGACTGTACATGGACTACTCCGCTACTTAATTAGTGTTGTTGGTCCATTGTTTGTTGCCGTTGATGATGTTCATTTTTCATTCATGTCATATTAGTGTTGGTGTACAAGAAGATGACGTGATAATGTTTCGTGGATCCTATTGAGTCTATATATTGTAGCAACTTGATCATGATGGAAGTAGCAAACCTAAGATGAAAGACGCAACGTGGTAGATTGAATAGTGATTCTTGGATAAGTGACTCACATTTCAATGACTTCTAGTTAACTTTGGAATGATAGTTTGTACTTGCATAGTAGCCAAAGCGTGACAAGTGTCAATACGGTGACACTAATTGTTATTGCCTTTGAATCGAAAACGGGTATCATACATTCTTTGTCTACGACACTATGATAAATAACCAATCGAGTGAGAACGAGTTGTGCGGACAATGAATCATTCACCCCCTTGACTTAGTCATCACATTTACGGATGATGGCATGAATAAAACATATGAACACTTCATAGAATTCTACGTTGATGGATAAATGAGCTAGTTAAGTGATCAACACAAAACCAAGAAGAAAGAATCCATGGCACACAAGTCCCAATGTGAGTTGTTGCACTAGGATACACATATCCATTGCCTCTAACCACCATCTCATTAATTACATTGCTCATTAGATTTACATGCATTAAATTGATATTAAAGTAAAGTTGGACTAAGTTCAAGTCCAAAATTTTAACATGTTGATATTCTATGACAGGTGCCTCCGATAGAACATGCATAGTTGATTGTAATAATATTGGGGCAACATTTTGATCGTACTTTCATTCTCAACATTTAATTATGTATATTAAAATTCCAATAAATACATATTTTATTTCTCCGTCGCATTTCAATAGCATAACATCCAAGTAATCAACTGCGGAAATTTCACACATCTCCCTTGAATTTTCTGTATATTAGAATCATATCAACAGATATGTCCGTACAAATGAAGCAAAAAATCAAAAAATTGGGAATATGTCTTGACTTGCTCGATTACAAGTTACCACAAGCATAGGAGTCTTAGGCAACTCATCTTGCGTTGGTGAAATCGCCTTGCATCATGGAGAATTCTAAGCCATTGTTGTAGATTTGCAAAAACATTATATATTGACACAAAATGAGTTGCCCGTGTCTCATATGTTTCAAATGGGTATTTGATTTGCAATTAGGTATTATGCACTACATGTACAATTAGGTCGAGAGTAATTATTTGGATTGGAGGATTATACACTAGGGCCCAAGTCCAAAATATGGGTGAAGTGGTGTTAATGTGGCACCACCTTCCCACCAAATCTTAATAATCGTTAACACGCGTTGACTAAAGACCAAGGCTAGACACTCACCTCTTTAAGTTGGACCCCCACTATCATCACCCAAAGTGGAAAATACAATCAATCATAGTATAACACGTGTTTTCTTTAAAAAAGAAAAGTTAACCCCGTAACTGCCACTACAAATCCCAAACTCGGAATTTGGGTTTAACCTAAGGGCTTGTGATCATCGAAAGCTTTGGGCCATAGAGTCCATAGACTTCTCTATGCTCTCGTCCACAAAGCATGATACCGTGGTCATTTAAGAGCCATCGCCTAATGCCGTTAGTGTAATCATGCTCTAAGTAATCTTATGTACAAAATAAAGTTTATTCATAAACTAGAGCAAATGAAATCATGGGTTCAATTCCAAACCACGAGTGTATGAGAATTAACACAAAGTCACCCAAGTTTTCTTGATGCTTAAATTACCATGTACAAAGAGCAGTGCAAGCTATTAAAAACCGACATTCATGTCGTCCTATTGGGATGGGTGAGTCAAGCTAGCCTTGCATAAGCCAATTTGGGATAGGGGGTCCCATGCGCATACCCTCCCTATGTTATTAGATCCTAAAATCCTATCAAAGTTTAAGAGATGGGAAAGAGGAAGTCTCAAAAGTTTCACCCAACTGTCAAAAATAAACTTCAAAACAAGACGAGTTGACAAGCACTTAAATAGGAAGGCTTTTCTCAAAGAAGGATCCAAATCACGGTTTCATCCCAACGAACGGGAAGAGTTGTCCCCTAGTTACAAATGAACCAGTTGAGAATGAGAAATAACATATGAGATGACCCCAAACTACCGGATGACAGTGGAGAGGTACCCAAACTGAATGGAGTGGTTGGCGGTTCGATTCCCGGCTGCAAAACCATCTCTCTACTTGACAGGAAACTAGCCAGGTGGTCAAACGCCTCTTGTGTTCCCAGAATAAAGAAAAAGAAAGAAAGAGAAATAACCAGTTAAAATTGAAACCTCCAACAACAAATGTGAACATGTAAGCGACCGGTTGGATTTGGAAACACTAGGATCTCGACCGAGTGTGGCCTAAGTTAAACGTTCCCGGGACAATGGTCCCAAGTTTATCATGGATAACTCGAATATGCTCCATTAATCAATTGATTAAACAAGAAGGAGGTGTTGAAAATTGGGGTGGCAGTCAGTGACGGAAATAGGGGAATATGAATTGCTGCACAAGCTTACGCAGGCCCAAAATTGGGGGGCCATGCAGTAGTAAATCCAGGCCTCCCCCTTCAATCCCATCCAGATGCGCTATATTTTGCGCCCGCCCCGCTGGCTGCCACGTCACCTCACCAGACCCCTCTGGCGGTACCGCCCCAGCCCCTTCGCTCGTCAGCCCAGGAATTAATAAAGAATCCCCCACACGACCGGCAACCCGGGTTACCGGTACCCTCCCCCTTCTCCCGCACCATACCCTGTCGGGAACTGTACTAATAACCCCCTGCCTTCGCAACCAAGTCCTCACTAAGGTACGTGGTTGTTATTCCGTTTGTTTTTTTTTAATTTATCTATTTATTTTAAAAAAAAGTCTTGGCCGACTTCTACGGAATCTTCACACAAGGGAACTTGTGTTTGCATTACTTATGCCCCCTCCCCACCCGACTTTACCAAATAACCAAAGTCTTTCCTAAAAACTGGGTAAAGCTCCCTCGGTTATAGGGGAGGCATTCAGCTGTCCCAATGCACCTACAAGAACTAGCTTTGGAGAATTTTGAGTAGGTTTTAGTTTAGTCGCTTTCACACATGTTCATGGCTTTATCTGCCAAGCAATGAATGTTGGATAGTTTTTGTGCCATCCCCAAATCCCTTACTACTCATCTATCTTATCATCGGTTTTTGGTAATGAAGCTCCTCGTGCCCTCATAGCTACAGTAAGAGTAAAAAGCAACCAATCACAAAGGCGGGAGGTGACACTTTTAAAGGTCCTATATTCTTGCCTCATGTCTAGGTACTGATGGAAGGGTCGGTAATTAAGGCTCGAAACCTCCACTTTTAAACCATGACACATCATTTGCCAATTGGGCTCAACACCAAACAATGTCGATGTTGTGAAGGCTGTGTTTTTAGAACCAACTCTTAGGCTTAGCTACAATCATGTGCGGAGGGAGCATTAGCAACTCTACAATGAAGCTTCGACCACAATTGAATTGGGCATTAGACCTCGCTTTGATTTAGTTGTGGTTATCAGAAATCCACGTTTTATTGGTTTTTAAAGCTGAATATATACAAGTTCATTTGAAGATATAGTTTGCTCACTCTTGCGAGTGGAATAGTTAATACAATTTTGAAGATGTAGTTTGATCTATTTTTAACTATGTAATTTTGTTGTGTTTGTTCTTTGCTCCTCACCATACCACACACTGGTGAAAGAAGGTCGAGGAGTTCATAGTTGACCAAGTCCATGTAACCGCTCACTAGGGTACTTGTAATGCCGCCGTGAATGAGATTTGTATGTTTTAGGTGAACAAAGTTAGGGTTTATGTGGCGGCGGCTTGTGATCGATTACTCTCATAAGAGTTTTGATAACTGCCATAGCCAAGAACTAAGTATTTAGATGAACGGGTATGGGTCAAACTATAAGTTGATTGGGTGTTCCAATAAACTTTTACGGCTTCAATTTATACAACAATTTCCATATCCATGAAATTTAAAATAATAATAATCTATATTCTCCTTAGAATCTGTTTCTCTTTGCAAAAAATATAATCCCAGCCATTACTCCTTCTAGACAGATGCAATCTCTGTTATGTTATCGGGTATAGGTGCCTTAACCTTACAGGTGTCCGATTAAGAAAACTAACCGGATAAAACCCGCAGACGGTACCCGCGTCACTGGTAACTCGGTGCATAAAGAAACCCGGACGACCAGTCACCCCAGTAACCCGGCTGCCACTTCATACCCTCCCGGTAACCCTCGACCCTCCGGATAGAGGCCTCCGGTCGCAGACGACGGAGGAAGGCGAAGAAGCAGAGGAAGAAGAAGAAGAAGAAGAGGAAAGGCAAAGGCAGGAGAAGCGAAGACGAAGAGGAAGAGGAAGAGGAGACCTGTAGGTAGAGTCGGGCCAATTGCCTCATCGGGCTCCAATTCGGTCGCCGTAGGTCTTCGCAATCGCAAGGACCGGGGTGGCGATCATCGGTGCAGCGAGAAGGACGACGACGACGACAACAGCAGCAACCTCGACATCATACATAGCCCTGTTTTGTAGAGAGAGAGAGAAGAGAGAGAAGGGTGGGGTGGGGTGGGGTGGGGGGGGCAGAGGGCTCTTGGGCTTGCGAGCCCGTTTGGGAGCCGCGAATAGGCTACGAGGCCGAACCGAGACGGAATTCGTACGCAAGAGTGTGGAATTCGAGCGACGGCGGCAGGAGGTTTTTTCCCCCCGGTGCTGTTGAGCTTTTTTGTTCGGGCCTTGGTGGAGGGAGGGGGAGGGAGCACGCGGCACGTAAAGTTGCATTAAGAAGTATTGAGCCTTGGTTGGGGTGCTCTCTTTGGCAATAGGAGGCGTGTGTGACAGAGGAGGAGGAGGCGAAGAGGAAAGGGCTTGCTTGCTTGGGAATTACTGCGCGGTTTTGTGTGGTTTGCGTGACGTAAGAGTTGGTGGAGGACGCCGTTACAGAGGCGGAGGATCAACTCAATCCTCCGACTCCGACTTTGAAGCTTACACCTAAGTCGTCCTCTTTGTGTGTGTGTGTTTGTGTAGAAGTTTGAGCCTCCTCGAGTTACGGAATCGGGCCAATTGCTCCGTACGGTGAGTTTACGGGCCACGCCGACTCTGCTTATGTCGATTCTCACTTCGTTTCAATCTTCCTCTTCTTCGTCGTTGTTCTTCGTCTTGTTCCTCCTCTCCTTCGGGCTCCCGCTCTTGGCACCCCGTAACCCCTTCGGACGGTGACATTACTTTGCGGTTGTTGTCGCAGCCTCTTGGGATGGCAAATTATGGTAGTGGTACTGACTATCTGCTGCTTCTTAATTTTGTGTGCCTGATGTTCCTGCTCCCTTTCGCATGCCTGGTTTTCCAACCGCATGTTGGTTACGTGTGTATGTGTATGTTTGTGTTGATGTCTATGTTGTTGTTTGGATTCCTTCACTATTGTGCCTTCGCACCATAGAAGTGGGTAAGAGGTATGTGTTTGTGGACACCATGTGCACGTGCGTCTTTTCTTGTTTTCATGTGGATGACTGCAAGGTTTTAGGAGCTTGTTGGGAGGTGTGATGATGTTATTTGAGGGTGTTCGAGAGGATCATGTGTGGGGTTCATTCGTATCCAATATTCGTCTTTTGGTTAAGTTTTCACTTGAATTTGTGCCCGCCCTCGAAAAGTGGGGCACAACTTTCTAATGGGAACTGAACAACGCATCGTGGTTATTGTGGCTTACTCTGTTTGTGCTTGGTGCGTGCTTGATAAGCAGTTCGCCGACGCATTTCTATTTGCGTAGTGCCGCCTTGCTCATCCGTCTTTATTTGTTTCTCGTTTACGTCTCTCTTTTGCGGAATCGAGAAGAAGGTTGAGTGCCACGTACTGTTACAGTACGTTAGGTGAGGGTCAGCGCTTTCACATGATTCCTTAGTTCTGACTTTCACACTCTCCGGACCTAGTCTGTCGATGAAATTTTATAGTGGACAGTCTTTTACCCGAAATGAGTCTCTGTACAACCATATATGGTTACGAGTAGGTGAAGGAGTTGGAATCAAATTAGTTGTTGTGTTTAATTACATTTTTTTTTCGCATTAGGGAAGTTGCTGCGTTTTATCATCTAAATGTTGTTTAGTAGTTTCCTGCCGCCCTGTTTTGTCTCTTTGCAGCACCGTGTGGAGAAGTGACCACTTTAGGGGGCTTCTCGCTCTTGTCATGGCCATTAAGGCATGCCGACGTAGGTAGAACACGTTTTTGATACTTTCATGATCGACCCTGTCAAATTCACTTAAGTCTTGCGGTTGAAAGACTTCTTATGTTTCTGTGTTGTGCTGGTTTTTGTGGAAAGTGTTTAGGAGCCGCCTTCTTGTATACCCTTTTTTCGTTAATAATAATTTACTACTAAAGGTAGGTAAAGAGGTCAAAAGTGGTATTTTTGTGAAGTCGTCATTCAGCACTTTGTTGGTGTAATAATTGACACTGTAATGTTGAGGCTTTGAAGTTATTGTTGTTGAAGCTCTGAACCTTTTTCTGGTGAAGAGCATGGAAAAGACCTGTGGAGAAGTTTACTTTTTTAAAAGAACAAATTGGCTGTATATAAAGAACTTAGTTAATTGGGCTGGAAAGCTGTGCAATTCTTATAGTCAAGACATTGCAAGGTGATGGAGTGGGGATACGAGTGTCAATTCTAATGACATGAAGCTTGCTATTGGCCATTTGAAGATCACATTCTAGGGTTTTTCCATCACATTGAATGCACATTCATCATCTTTGAGATTGTGAGCAATTGCATTTATTGTTTGTTTGTTTTTTAATTTATTTGGATGCTGGTGTGCTCCATATGTTTTGAAATTAGTTTGTGATTGGATGGTTGATTTTGGACCAGAAGTTTGGTTTTGCCAGTATGTGGCTGCTTCAGTTTAGTTGAAAGGGAGCTGTTTCTTATTTCAATAGTATATCGGAAGCTTGGTAGTCCAGTGCAGGTCTTTTTTATTGTAATAAGCTGACTTTTGTTTGATTCTTCTTCTTTGTATCTGTTTATGGCAGTGATCATATCAGTTTTGTGACAATGGGTCCAAAAGCGTACGCCCTTAAGAATTCAGGGACACCCACAAAGGAGTCCTCATGGATGGACCGCATGTGCCAGAAAATAGAGACTTACTGTGACCTGGGAGAGCCTGGTCGTGGACCATCTCTTATTTTTCAGGTATGTATTGCATTTTCATCAGGAGTATTTGTTGAGGCAAGCTGTTGTTGTAAGCCTTGTATTATGAGACTGCAGATTTTGAATTGGTCATGAGATGATAATTTGTCTTGAATTGCTCTTTATCTTTGTGTCATTCACCCTGTCTCTGACTGTTATCTGTAGGGATTTTTTGGAGTTGGACCTGAAAATTAGATGATCATTGTCAAAAGTTAGAAACAACTGTAGGTTTAGGCATTTGTCATTATCAGACATTTACAATTGGAATAAGTTATGTTACCCTATGGTGTCCTCACTATCTTATTTTTACAAAAAATCGGAACTTGTTCTTGTTCAGGAGTTTGAGGTGCAATTCAACACCATTGGTGCTGGATTGCGCAAGTTTGCCAATGAAGCCAACGACTTCGTGCAGGAAATGCTTGCTGTACCTACAGCCACTGATGGGACTTGCGAGAAAGTGGTGGATCTGCCAAAGCAGCGGGATGGGAAAGTAGTGCAGGGTGAGAAGCAGGTGGCCAAGCAGCCAATGAAGCAGCAAGCAGCTGCACCCATGAATTTTTTTGATGAAGCTTGCATGAAGATGTCTACCAAAGGTGAACTTTCTGTTAGCAAATAACTGGAGAAGGTTCTTTATGTATCTGATTTGTAAATTTCTTTTGTGTTGCTGAGAGGTATTTTACAGTAAGAACTCTCTGCTGGTCATATAGCATGTAGATTGGTTGGCCTGTGGAAGTGAGTACTGCAGTAAAATTTATACCCCTAAGTTATCTAAAACTGGGGCTTGAGTAAGAAACTTGACGAATATAAGCAGTGCCTCAGGACTTCATTTGTGACATGGAACTCCGAGTATGCCACTTTGAAATGGTTTGTTTTCAAGTGACATACAGAAGTTCAACAGAACCTTTTCTAGGTTGTTCTAGTTTGTCCCCTAAATGACACCTATCACTTTGAAATGTGACCTTATAGGACTGGATTTGTCGATCTTGACAATCTTGCCAAGCAAATGCAGTGCAGTCATGTTGTAGATCCATAATATCCAGGTTGCACTTTATTAACACTTCAGTTTCAAATGACTAAATTTTGAAATATTTCACCTTTGCAGGCGAGGCAAAAGAAAATCATGACACAGATTTGGACTACATCCTCACAAATCTCAAGGTAGCTCCTGCCAAAGATGTTGAGAATTCCCCTTTTGGAGATGCTTCGTGGGACTGGCCTCAACAAACATTCAATCAGTCAACTGAACCTCAGACTGAAGAGCGGCTATACCAAGAAGTGGCACAGGCTAGTTGCTCATCTTTGGAGTTTTCAGACACTGCCATCCAGTCTATTGAAGTTTTGAAGGTATTCTACCTCACTTTATATGCTTGAATTTCTCTTCCACTTTGTTTCTCCTTGTCACTTACTGTGGAATATAAGTAAGCTGCATTAGCCATTCTTAGTTTGTACAATGGACGAGTGGGGAGATTGTCATTCTGATCAAGATGTTCTATACTTCGTTATAGAAAAAGATGCAGTTGACCATTTCTTCATCTACTCTTCTTGGAACTTAAACAAGTGCATTGAATGTATTATGTTTCTTGTATAGGTTATGCTAGACTTTGACTTGCATCTCGTAGGTTATAGAAGATGCTTCTCTAACTTATATAATTCTTTCTTGTGCAGCAAGATGAGACTGCAGAGGATGTTGAGGAAAACAAAGATGCAAATGAAATGGTAGGAGGGGAAGTTATGGCAGCGTTCTGGTCCTCAGCAGACAATGCAAGAGACATAGAGAGGGACACTACCGCTGACGAAACATCGGTTTTGGATGGTTGGGAGGGGGATGATATTGTCATCAACGATGAAGAACTGGAGCCTGACACCTGGCACGATTGGGAACTTGTGTGAATCAGATGCCATGTATATATCCATAATCAAGAGGCTTCAGTGATTTGCAAGCGGTGAATGGCTTGATTTTCCTCACCCATTCACCACGTGCAATAAATAGCTTTCACAATCCGGCTCCTCTTGTATCATAATGTGCAGAATATCCCCTCCTCTCACCTCCTCCCTCACCTCAAAAAGTCTCGATGGCAACCCCAGAAAAAAGAAACTATTTTGTATGAGTAGAGCGTTAGCTGTGTTATCGCGGCCTTTAGCCCAGGATCCATCCCCCAAGTACTCTTATGACCTCAGGTGAACCTCACCCTGGGTGATGTACCGTTGTCTAAATAATTGACCTATACATAAAAGGACTTGGGCTCCCCAAGCTTGCTCACTTTGGCATTCATGTCGTATTTTGTTGCATGTAGTTGGATCTTTTCTTCTTTGGAAGCTTTGGTTGGTTGTTATTGCCACTGTTTCTGATGGTTCTTGACTTTTTGTGAGGAACTAATTTGGGCGTTGATTTTGAGTTTTGATCTTATTAGTTCCCTTTATAGTTTCTGTATTGTGCTTTGTATCAAATGTGTCCACTTGTTGACTTTTGCACTTGCACAAGTGGCTCACTAACCATTTTTATGGAAGTGGTTGGCATGGACATTGATGACAGTCTTCAAAGGCTAAGCAAGCTTACATGAAGTGTTTCCGACCTGTTATGACATGCATGCAGCTATTTTTTCTTTCTGTATTTGTTGAGTGGCATGTTGTGGGACACCTCACAGATACAGCATGGCAGGGTGTGGAATTCGAGGCCCGCCCTGACTTCCTTTTTCGTCAGTTTTATTCCTCTATGGTATTGGCTTATCTTTGTGGGTTGTTTGTGCATACTTTAGCATCTAAGGTACCTTATTTCTTGCTGAAAGAAGGATAAGGTAGTTGAATAACCAATCATCGATTTGGAGCGATTTACGCATGGGTTGTTTGTGCTGTCAAAGAGAAACTGTGTGATTTATAGGGTGCACTATGTGAGGGTTTTAACTTCTCACACACCAGTGATTACGCTGTCTGTTCTGGCCACTGGGAGCTTCAGGGACCCACAAACTGTCCCGCTTAAGGCCAGGCTGCACAGAATTTTACAATCTCAGAAGCACAGGTTCAAATTGAATTAGATCTGCAAATTCTATTTGAAATGCTCCCAGGAGTATGCGAATGAAGATAGAGAATTATTGTATACAAACTTCTCATCATCCAACATAAAAATCCTGAAATAGCATGCAGCCCGGACGTTGCTTATTTGAGTTGATTTGACTCCAGAATTGGCTTGAAAGACCCCGAATTAGTGCACTGGAGGTCATTTGAGATGAATCGGCAACAAACTTGACCCATAGGGGGTCAAGTTTTTACGTTGGATGGATGAGAGAGAGGTACGCTAGTATGCAATAACTCCCTCTCCTATGTGAATAAAATGAGTTTGATTTTTGAAGTTTGGGAAGCCATGAGGTTTATAGGACTAAAACTATGTCAAGATGATGTCAAAAAGGCTAATTCTTTAGGCTGACAAAGTGCAGCGGCCTCATTGAGATAGAGGCTAATATCACCTTGACGGTCCAACTAGAAGAAAGGCTTGATATTGTCTAGTACTACACAAATTGAAATACATTTCCGTCGTTGGTGGCTAGATGTAAAAGGGGAGGGAGAGATTGCATCAAGTTTTGGACACATGACCGGTGCTCTTATTCTAAGCTCAAGAAATCAACATTCTTAAACACTCCATAGGGATGTTAGAAGTTACTGACTATTGTCCAATGTGGTCATGCCTTCACTAGAACTCGTGTTTGGCTCTAACGCCCTTCCGAAACCTTCTATAAGCTATGTAGAGTAGAGGCGCCCATAACCGATTGCTTAAGAGATTTTGCGCCAAATTTGGAGAAGTATAAGGCAGTGCAATATTTTTCATGTGTAGGAAGATAGAGATCAAGAGGACTGCAATTTTTTACGGTAACTCGATTGCTTAAATTGAAATAATTGTGAATTTTTGAAGCCAAAAGTTGGCCCAAACATATTACCAATGTCTAGAGTCTATCATAACCGCTCATTTTAACTATTCAATCCTCCTCACTTTAGCACTCAAAACTAGGGCATGTGTCATGAAACTATTGGTTCCGGCCTCATCAAAATTCAATCCCAGCCTTATCAAAATTTCAGTACCCTATAGATTGCCAATGGGGGGCATGATCGGGAATAGGCACCTCTACTATAGATAAGTGAGGTTTCAACAATGGGTGAGATTGATGATCTAAGACAATTTGGAAAGGGCAAAGAAGACAATCAAGTGGTGTTTGAATGTTGCTATGCGTGTGATCACATAAGTTATGGTGTGGAACGTGCATCACATTCATTGTTCTTTCAACCTTGAGCCCATTTGTTGTTCTTTCAACCACCACCCCGATGGACCGGGAGTGGGCAAGGCATGAAAGCTCTCAAAGAGGCTTTGGACTATCACTATGTGCTTTGCAATGAGGTGTGAAATATCTTGTCCATGACTCATGTATGTACAGCTCTAAATTCCATAATATCATGTGTGTGGCCACCAAAAGTGCACGTGATATTAAGGAGTTTTGTGGTGTTAACAAGGATGCGTGATAAAAGAGAATCAGTGTAGCATTTGATATTATGGAATAACACAAAGTCCACATTATAATAATGACATGAATTACAATGATGACCACGTGATGCGTGGGAGTGTGTGGTTGGAAATTTTTGGTGGTTTATTTTAATGTCAAAACCCATGACATATGGGAGGGAAATGTGACAACAAGGAGTGACATTTAAATTGAGACCATCCGTTCCCTAGTCGTTTTGGGATATAAGAGAAGGAGTGACATCGAGGAGGTTGATATAAACATAGTTTAGAGTTGTAGTTTAAGGCCATGTATGTGAGGTATGTGGACCTTATGCTTTTTACTCCTCTTAATTGGACAACTATATTTGAGTGCTAATTGACAAAGAGTGCAGTTAAAAACAAACCTTAAAACGGCATGTGCTACTATGACATTGTAATGTGTGCGAGCTACGTGCTTAGAATGTAGACACCATTTTAGGTTCAATACTTGACACTAGTGGGAAGACTCAAGTGATCATTTCAAAAGGAAGAGTTGGAACCTCCACTTTGACTTGTTATGACTTTTGCATTTCAACTCCGATTTTGAAGCAACAAATCTCTTCTGATTTGCAATTGCGAAGAAGATGAAACAATACCAATATGATTGAACAACCAAAATATGTGGATTAGGAAGTGCCTAGAATATGGCCACAAACTTTACTAAGTTTGGGATCTCTTGGGTAAGCTCCTTCCAAGCAGGGTTGAGATTTGCACATGTCATAGCCAATTTGACAACATGTCAGTGTCACTAAGTCCCACCTAACCTATCAAAAGACAGATGGCCAAGACCTTCAATTCGTCACTTTCCATTTCACTCTCAAAATGCCTATCACTGAACGGATGAAATTTTAGAATACATGTCACCTTTCATCTCATCCATATTCCAAATCCATTATTGCTTGCCAACTCTTGATTGCCTTGTAGAGTTTGTTGCTCTATTGCTTGGAATTTGAAAGAAGCTTTGGAAAGCTTAGGGAAATTCCAACTTAAGATGCGAGGATTTTTGTGACAGATTTGCGCATAATGTGTATTGGTTGAAGCCTCAAAGGTTTCTAAGTTATTTTGTAGTGCATTACTTCTCCTTGTAATACCAGCCAATTTTGCAATATGTGAGAGGGGATTCTCCAAGTATAATATAGGCAAGAGTGCATTACAATGATGTCTACATTTGAACACATTAGATGCATTGATGCATGTATCCTTACGTGGATGCAATGCTGATGATATTGATTGGCAAGTTGTTATTCTATAGTGGAGGAACATGAGGGATCATTGCATTCTAGTGATAGATTGAACTTCTTTGGGTGTGACTTGCCTTAAAACATTGCTGGAAATTATGAGTTGTAGGTGATGGTTATAGAGGTCATTGAACGCTACATAATAAAAGTGATATGATTGCATATTGTTTCACTTTGTACTACATTGTTGTGATTGAAAAAAATCGGAAACTAGTAAGAGTTTATAAAGCTGTGAATTAAAAAAAAAAATTAGGTATCAAATTAGGTGTTGTTGAACAAGGATTTGGCATATTGAAAGGAGGTGAAAAATATTTTTGAAAATAATCAACATGCCTTTATAACATTTTCCCAAAGCCCACATCGTGCATCTACAACCCTTTGAAGCAATGCCGAATCAAATCCTTTCCCACAATAATATGAAGCCGCATCCCAAGAAGGTGCAATGATAGGAATATGGCTCCCATTAACTGTTCCCAACACATTTGGAATGCCATGAAGGTTTGTTTGTGTGTTTTTTGTTTTTTGTTTTTTTGGATGAATTGAAAAATTCAATTGCAAGATGCCATGAAGGTCTTTAGAATCAAAGGTAATTTATTTGTAATACAAGCTAATGTTGGTTTAAAAAAAAACCAAAGGCCTCACATGAATTTTAATAGCCTCACAATATTCTCTTATAATCATTGAAGCAATACTATGTGCTATCTCGTATAAGTCAGCACACATTATCAAAATATCATGACTTCCTAATGATGCTAATGTCAAAGCAACTCTAGTATGTATGGAAATACATTTTCTCATATTCGTATCAATTTTTTTCTCAAAACATGTCCTAAGTTATGCACAACTATCTAAATGTGGGGAGATTTATTCACATACGGTTCTTGAACATATTCTCCAAAAATGAGTTTCTTCTTCTTCTTCTTCTTCTTTAAATTTTTTTAATAATTTTTTAGCTTTACACCTACCCTCTCATGTTTTTGCAAAGACCATGGAGTGTTCATTCGACCTCCTTCAAGAACAAAACAACCATCGCATCATTTCAACATTATGTTCATACATAACAATTTGTTGAAATACCAACAATGTGACAATCACATGTTTTCTAAACATGAAGAGAGCAAGATCAACAATTTTGTATTGTCTTCTTTCACCCATGGCTATACAATTTAAAAAGAGGGTTATCACATAGCTTCATGACAATAGAAGTGTTCAAGAGATCCTTGAGGACTTTGCATTGGAGGTGGGACTTGGAACTTGTATACGGGACGTACTTTGCACTTCCCACATGCAAGTCCCAAGTCCCAAGTCTCATCTAAATCATATTTTAATGGCCTCTTGAGGCTCAAAAGTCAGGTATTAGCCTGCAAATTGGGACTTGTTCACATGGGTGGAACTTTGGACTTGGGTTTCGTGTGAACTGGCCTTAAAGTTTACAAGTAGTGTCATCCCGACTTGCTTCAAGTTCATCCAAATGCCAACTTATTGAAACAAAGTTTGGTACATTCAACATCTAAATATTTTTGTGATAAAATATTGTTGTGGATGATTGAAATTTAGATGATACACATTTTGATATATTGGGAATTGAACTTGCAAGGATTGGTTTCAAACAACCCCCAAAAGGAAGTTTAGGATGCGTGAGTATTATGCATCTTGGTACCATTGATGATTTAAGTGGAGGCAAATAAGGGTTGCTTCACACTATGGCCGAAGGTCAAGAGGTTGTCGATTTCCACCAATCAGATTGCAAGAATTCAAGAATTTGGCCTCTCGACCCTTCACGCTAGAGGCCAAAGTCCAAAGGCCATCGCTCTTCAAATTGCCTACATGGCAGTATTTTTTGACCAAGGTGACGGACTCTCGAAGGAAGTTTGGGTCGGACTGGAATGGAAACCCAAACTATGGTCGAGAGGCCGTTCAATTTTTTCATTAATTAAAAAAAAGAAAAAGTAACAAGATCTTGGCCATTAGATTGAAGGAGTTGTTTTGAGCAGGGAATAAAATGGGATGCTCCCTTTTCCTTTAGACTTTGGGCTTAGCCTTTGGAGGCTTCACACTATGATCAGCTGAAGGGTCCAAACCTTGTATTTTATTGGTTATTTTCAGTTGTTTTCTTTGGACTCTTAACAAAGTTTGGCCATTCAATCCCACGGCCTCTCGACTTGGACTGCCATTGTATGAAGCAACCCTAAAAGTAACTCATCATTGAACCTATGACCACTCAAATGAAAAAAAGTGGGAAGGAGGGAGGGGGTCATTTAGAACAAAAGTAGAGGACCATTAAGGATCATAGATCTCTTATTCATAATGGTTATCTTCAACACTAAGGTGACTATCTACACCCCCCATGCTGCTAGTGATGTAATTGGAAATGAATGCAAAATACTCATTTGGGGACCAAATTGAAAACCAACCTCAGGTGGATTGATTCTTGTATTATATTGAATCCACCTACTCTTCCGCACAACTCCAAAGGATGTGCGACCTTTGTGGATATCTATAAGCTTGTTGTATAGACCCAAGGTTTTGTTCCCACGCATCGAGGAGCCCGCAAGGAGTTTGTCGTGGTCAATGTTGGGTGTTTCCCAATTAACTATGATCATAAAAACCTCTCTTTCATAAACATGAGGAAACAAACATGTTAAAAATGCAATATGGCATAATTGCCCAAACTATACATATGAAATTGAATTTTCACAAAAACGTTATTTTATTGTGGGTTGAGAAATATTATATCAATATAATATCAAATTATCAATATTTTGTTAACATTCACCATTACGTGTGTGTGTGTGTATATATATATATATATATATATATATAATTACAATTGATAAGCTATCCTTATTTTCATCCCACATGTCAAATATAGTGGGCCATGGTTAATGTTCATTTGAGGCAAGAATGTAATTGGTCACTTTTGGTTGAGAATTGGAATGAGGTGTGGGTATCGTACTACTGTAGAGGGCTCTTCTATTTCATTTTAACCTATGCCAAAAGGTAGTTTCCATGTGGGATATGAAGTGGGTCTTAGTGAATGTGAACATGACACTTGGCACATATTGAGGGAAAAATAATTATGTTGTGTGGAATAGAAAGGCATGTACGGTATCAATCTCACTTCTTAATCTATGAGCTTCAAACTATATTTGAGACAACTCGTGAGAAAGAGGAAGTGAAAATTTGACACAATTGGACAACAATGATCAAATTTACTTGGAATTTTTTTAAAATTGGGTTATGAATGTGAATATATATATATATATACATATCATCATGGTCGCCATACATGTTACTTAATGTGCATTGTGTTGTATTCTAATAGGGAACACTAGAAATGATTATATATGGATGAAATATATGCATCGATGCAATTCCAAGCACCAAGTTAGAAATCCCAGTTGACCATATAAACTCATCCACCATGGAGCAAAAGCCATGTGGCATAACTAGAAATGTGACTACCTACACTAAACATTTGATTTAGCGTGACCCACACTCTTCGTTATTGACCCACACTAAATATCTTCCAATCACTGGGTGACAACTAAAGAGGGTGTCACATGACATGTATTGCTACATGACCAATCACATAAATCACTCTGTTCAACACGACACACCAATTCCAATGGTACACCCAAATCGAAATAGTTTAATGCACTTACTTCCATTTCAAATGAACCAATAACCTCTAGTATTAACTTCAAATCACACACAAAACCAATTTATAGGTAATTATACAAAAAGACGGCCGCAAGTTGTGAATGTCTACATAGATTCATTTATTGAAAATCCCACCTTACAAATGGATGAGTTTACATGGTCAATGGGGCGTTTTAACTTGTAGCCAAACCCTAAGTCGCATACTAGCACGTAGTACATGACCTTAAAACGTTCATGTTTGAATATGTAGCTCGCCCTAAATTACGTTTTATGGTTTCGATGGGATTTATTCTCATGTCCCTCGTCCAAAAAGACAATACACTTCAGTTGTCATTGAATCCTTCTTTGCGACCTAGGATTGGGCATTGATTTTATTCTTGCCCAAGGGCCTTGGTCAATAAAATTCTTATAGCGCTTCCATGCTCCAAATAAGTAATGAATGCACCTTTGGAACACCTCCACAAGATGGAAGTTATCTATTGTCGATTCTAAGCGAATAGGTACATAACATTATTTAGATCCATAACAATGTTATGTGGGAGTGACAGTATATTCCATTGAATATTCTCGATTACGTCCCACGCTTGGTTTGAATGTGAGGAATATTTTGTGGAATAATGTCAGTCCCACATAACATTGTTGTGGATCTGAATAATGTTATGTATCTTGAGGGGTTTAGTAAAATCATATGATTTTTAGGGTTTTTGCGTTATAGTCCATGACTTAGGATTTTGTGGCAACCATGTTAGGAAGTTTGATGGATATTTCCATTGCAATATTTTATGGAAAATTTATTCATCATTAGATTGATTTGGAGTCTTTGATGTAGATTTTGGTGTTAAGTATGTTAACAAAAGTTTGCCAACCTCTGAGGGGTTCTTCAATGTTTCCACCCTTCACTTACATAATTGCCATAAATCCATGGCTATAGTCCATCCAGGTCATCAAATACAAGATGCATATATTCAATGTATTTGGAACAAACTTTGATGTGTATTTGACTACACTATTAGAACTATATAATCACATTAAGAAATCAACAATATGATTTGACTCGATGTTAACCGAACTAAGAATAAAAATCTAAAAATAATGTAAGTTGATAAAATTATGGCGTGTCACATCAATTCAAATCAGGATAGACATACACTTGTATATGCCACATGGCATAGTGAATGTTACATGTTGTGTGTTATATATCATATGTACTTACAATCCATGTAGTCCATGTAGATATAGAAATGGTTGTGTTTAACCATTCTTTTTTGTTGAAGGGGCCGATGGTCCATTTCTAGGCGGGAAACTCCTTGGGAGCACGACATCATGCCTTTGGCTAGTTGCCCAAACATGGCATGTACGTTCCAATGCAACTAGTAGATAATCAGGAGCGTGAAAGTAACACATGACTTTGTTATTATTCAAAGAAGAACAACGCCTGCTTGGGAACTTGGTTGGAATGCATAAACATTCATTAAGATGCTTGTGGAGGCAAGCGTGTTAACCCATGGTCCTTGTATGTTGTACATACACCCATACTTAGGAATTCTATACTTACAACATTCCAAATGAAATATGCCCCAAACTTGGCATCCAAGTCCAATATAAGAGATACCCATCCGCCTTCAACATGTGAGTGCATTAATTATGGTATATTTGATGAGTAGAATATAGTTTAGTAATCTAACATAAGATACAAAATATTATGGTTTACCACAGGTTGCACTCTTGTAAACATTGTGGATGGAGATAGTGTGCAACCTTAATTTATTGAGAACATTCAAAATCAATTACTATATAGGAAATCTATTATATACATATGTAACACACGTCAACCGCAATATTAAACCATTGGTGTGAGTCTACAATATCAACCTTAGATGTCAAATACTTTGTGTCACAAACACTCTTGTCCTTGCCCACACTATATTAACTCTGGTCATTGTAATCCAGAGTGGCTTCTTCCATGTCGAGTGAAATAAACATGGTGCATTCCATTGCACATGCATTAATTTTGATACAATTCATGAAATGTTTATGGTGGGATATAATGTGCACTGGACAATATTGTCCTAAAAAAACCCAATATGGCATACAACTTTTATCAGTATTGGGGAAGTTTTGATGGATTTATAACTCCATCTAGAATGAGCCCATACTAGTGCATTTCACCCCATAATGCACCAACATTGATGCAATCCATTAATGTGGGTTGGAAAATTATGTGCATCTGCACCATTATCCCCAAGAGATTTAGTATGGCATATACTATTTATTACAACCAAAGAAGTTCAAAGAGGCTTCTTCCATATGGAGGGAACTCAAACTAGTGCATTGTATTGCACAATTACCATCCTTCCTTGGCAATTTTAGACATGTTTCCCAAAATAGACTTCAACAAAATTGTCAAATCATGGTTTGTCCATAATTATCCATGTTAAAAATGGTTATTATGAATAATAAAATACCATAATTTCATATTTTATGAAATAATGTAATTTCTATCAAAGTTGCCTAAGTAGGACATGTATGCACCAATGTCTGACCACTATACATGTGAATGCATGGTATGAATATTCAACATCAATAATGGAACATAAAAACCTACCCGGGGGTATTAATATTGTAATACCAATCAAATAGTGGTAGTTGGTGAGTATATCAAGGTGAGAGAATCTTTATATACCCAAGTTATTGTTTGGGATACACCATTGCTAACCATTTTGCTACTAGGACAAATTCTACCTAGACATGAAAGTTCTTACGTGATATATAGACTTGAATGGCATTGACAGCCAAATTACTGTCAAATACCCATACCATATTGGCATAAGAAAAATGTGAAAGTCCTCATGTATCGATATCCGAATGACATAATCAAAAAGATGATACCAATCCAACAATGGTATGCATCGGTATATCAGTAACCCAACAAAAGTTACCACCTTGAAATTGCAAGTGTGCGCAATTGGTCCAAGATGACCCTAAACTACCGGATGACAATGAAGTGGTACCCAAAATCAAATGAAGTGGTTGACGGTTCGATTCCCAGCTGTGAAATCTTTTCTATACTTGATGAAAAAAAAAGGGGTTTCAAAATAACTTGATGGTGAACCAATTGGATGAATGGAAAACCCCCAAGGCAAGGCAAGAAGCTCATCTCTCTCTCTCTCGCTCTCTCTCTCTCAACTCTCTCTCTCAACTCTCTCTCTCAAGAAGAAGCTTGAAGACGCCCTCTGCTCTTCGAAGGAAAGAAAGACAGGAAGGAAGGAAGGAAGGAATACTTACGAAGTGAGAGAAACATCAATCACGCCACGCTCATCGCCACATACAAGGCCAAACCCTCCTCCGATTGAATGGCGAGGGTTTGGTGAGCAAGTGGAGCGCGCCGAGATCGGTGAAGTTACGAGGAGGGGGGAGGAGGAGGATCGGTGCTATTGCAGCGCCGTGGCCATCGTCCTCACCATGTTCGCTAAGCTGTTTCATCGAGCCTCTGCCTCCTCCGGTGAGGCGAGAGCTTCGCGCGAGGGGAAGTTGCGTGGCGAGGCAGTGTCGGAGGTGACGGATTCCACAGCGATCGTAGGAGAATCGGAGGCAGGATCTCCCCCCGTGGCGGTGGCCATAGAGGTTCCGCAGGTACGTAGGTTAGACGATTTTCCGGGAAGAATTTTCGTGTCGAGGCTTAGTGAGCGGAATTCTGCTGCCTTAACACTATGGACGGATTAATTTCTATCGGATCAGTGAGAAATTAAGCGTGGAAGGATTTGCGACGTGTGAAATCCAAATTGGTTTCGTTCTCGGAGAACCTACTTGGACAGCCGGCTGAGGAGTCGGAGCTATTATATATGATAGATACTTAGATTCGTGTATGTCATGCTATGCGAAAATGCGAGGGATTGGCCGCTAAATAGTCTTGCAATGGTGGGCATTATGGTTGCTTGATTGTCGGAGAATGCAAACCTTATCGGACACCGAAGGTTTGGAGACAATGTGACGTCGGCATCGGTCCTGGTGTCATTTTGGCTCGGGTGTATGTGCGGAGAGATGATTTTAACATGCGATGCTGTTGAAATTGGATCAATGATTATTGCTGCCTTTATTTCAGTTTGATGTGCACTTCTGAGGGGGAAATTGTCTAGTCTGGTCTGGTTTTGTTCGGTAGTCCTACTGAGCCTTTGGAGATTCTAAAATGTTTGTTTAGCTGTAAAGTAATCTAAACGGGATGAGGAATATTAAGCATGGATTTTACTCGTGAATAAGCGCAGATTCCAGTACAAGAGGGTAAATTGACATTGGAGCAGCTGCAAATACGGGCTGTAGGACATGAAGGGGTTCCGGCAGCAGCCTCGATCCTCGCCTTTGAACCTATTCAACGAGTGCTTGCTGTAGCGTCCTTGTAGGTCTATTCTCACCTTATTTCTTCCATGTCATCTATATGATCACATCAACAAGGGATTTTTGGTTTTGAATGTGAATTTGAATTCACTTTCTACTCTTATAGTACAAGGTACAGGAGTAGTAGGTGCAAAGTTTGTTAATGTATATAGAAATAGCGTGTAGGTCAATTGTTTACATCCTTCAAATTCCTGCCTTGGTTTAAAATATTCCGAGTTAATAAATCATGAGCTCAATAACTAGGAGTTTCATTATGGAATTAATAATCCAACAATCTGGATGACTACACATTGGATAATCTATCATGTCATGGCCATTGTTAGCCTTCCAAATCATCAATTGTGTCACAACTTCCATGTGAAGGGGAATATTGAGGAAAGCGTTCTGGTGGTAAGAAGCTGTGTGTCCTTTACCCCAAGGAAGCTCCGTATATAGATATAACGGTAATTCACAATGACTACAGGGATGGACGGATCAAGCTGTTTGGTGCACCTGGTGTTGAAGTGCTGTTGCAGTCACCTTTGCGAGCACCGTGCAAGTATCTCGAGGTGAGCACTTTTTCAACTGCATATTGTGCATAGCGTGCATTGGGATATAATCTCTGACTAATTCTGTGTGTCTCTGTTACTACAGTTTTTAAATAATGGAGGGCAACTAATAAACATCACCACTCAAAATGACATTGAGGTAAGGATACTCAAGTCTGTTCATATGTCGGCTCAGTAATGTAGTGGATATAGTTATGTTATATTGGTGCTGTGATGTTTCAAGTGAGTAATGTACTCTTTGTAAGTCAATATGTTTCAAATTGGAGATGAAGCTTACATATTTCATGACATTATTTCTACTAACTCACCACTTGCTCTAGGTATGGAATATGGAAAACCAAGAAGTTGTCTATTCACAGAAATGGGAACATGACATTACTGCGATTTCTGTACTTCAAGGAACTACTTACATGTATGTGTGAGCAAGCAACCTCTCAATGTACTGATTGGCAATTCTTTAAAGTTTGTCTCTGTGATATGGCTTGTTGAATATTTCTCATTATGTTTTGCTCAATATAGGCTTACAGATGGAATGGTAAATGTACTGATCCGAGGCTTCTTCGTTGAATGATTTGAGATTGTTGTTTAGGGGTAGATACTCCTTCCGGTAGTGCAATTTTCATGCATATTGCTGCTGGCATTCAATTTGTGCAGGTACCTTGGAGATGATAATGGAACTGTTTCTGTGCTCCAATATGAAGAGAGCTCAGAGCAAGTAACCACATTGCCTTACTGTATTCCTGCTCATATCACGCTGGGTAAGCTTTTATCTAACCTGTCACTTTTGGCATAACAAGAGGGGATTTCCTATGTAATTGTGGTGTAGGTACACTAGAATCTTATCGCGACGAATGTTATAGACACATTTTTGTGAAACATTTTGTTCTTATTTTCTTGCAGGTGGGCTAGTTAAACCAGGAAGCTCCTATGCCCCTTCAGTTGTTGGTATCCTCCCTCAGGTGGATGCCTTGTTCAGCAGGTAATCTCTTGCAAGGTCATATATTGGTGCTGCATTCATCAGCTTCATGTGTTGAAGGAGCTTTGCTATTGTTAATGATCAACATTGATCCAACTTATATATGTCTGCATGTTCTGCACAGGCTGGTGATTGCATACGGTAATGGCTTGATAGTTCTGTGGGGTCTTCATGAGATTGGGGTACTGGCGATACGGGGTGGCACAAAAGTGCAGCGCAAGCAGCTGAAAGACCACACAGGCAGTCTGGATCGGCCACGCACGTTCACGGAGAGGGTTGCTGACAGTGCAATTAATATTGGAGAACGGTTTTCATCAAGTACATCTCCTGTGAGATCTGCCTCATCAGAGGAAGAAGAGGACGAGAAGGAAATATGCACCATCTGTTGGGCCTGTCAAAGTGGAAGCACTGTAGCAGCTGGTTATGTTGATGGTGATATTTGGCTATGGAAATTCCCTACTTCATCAAAAGAGAAACTTCAAGGGGAGAATTCTGAGCCAGAATTACCTTCTGTGTCAGGGTCACCTGTTCGGAAGATTGACCTGGTGCCAGGAAAATCAATGAAAATGCCTGTGATTCTACTGAAATGGTCTGCAAGTAATAAAGGAGGCAAGGGTGGCAATGGCCATCTATTTGTCTATGGGGGTTCTGATCTCGGAGCTACTCAAGCTTTAACAGTGAGTCCTTCCACTTGTTATATTCGTGAAATAAACCCATGGTCAATAATACCGATGGTCAACTCCATAATGCCTGTAGACTTTCCTACTTAGAATCTACTCAATATTCAGTTGACTTGTTTGAAAGTTACATTGAGAAGCAACATGTAGATCTGTACGATCTTTACTCCTGTTCATTTCCATGTGTTCAAATAATTACTTCCAAAGATCCAACTTGTGAACATCATATTGGGTCAAAATATGTGAATGTTCTCTTGAAGCACAGGTCTGATCCATCAAAGACGTGCATTTTATAATGTCCTTGTTTGTTCCCATTTTTTTTCTTCCTGGAGTGGTAATATGCTGTCTTGACTAGCAAGGAGCTGCTAGAAACTCTTGTGTTGACTTATCTGCTTTCCAGGTTCTGTCTCTAGATGGAGAAGCTAGTGAGAAGTCGCAGATATTAGAGCTGCCCCTTCATGGACCTTTTGCAGATGCTGCTGTGCTTTCACGGCCAGGTGGCAACCTAAGCACACCAGTGGCAGGGATTCTGGTACTCTGTTCACCTGGTTTGCTTCATATCTATGATGGTGCTGGCGTTGCATCTCGATTCTCTGATCCTTCTGAAGATTCCTCTTCTTCTGCATCTCTTCAGCCAGTGCCATGGCAATTACCTATTAGAGATGCTGTAGTTGCCAAGCTTTTCTTGGTCTCAAATGACCTTTATACTGCTATGAAGCCACCTCAGGTAATTATCTAGTCTCTTTTCTTTAAAATTTTATCAAGCTGTCAACTGCTGCATGGCTGAATAACAATTTAGGTGCATATTGCATGGTGTGTTCTTTGAGCAAAATATGCTGTTTCAAATCCGTGAATTAGTGTTCGCATTGTAGGTGTATCAGTTCTCATTGTAGGTTGCAGCTCCTTTACGATCTGGTAGTAGTCCATGCACTAGGTGTATACATCTCAATGTTGTTTGTTTTTGCATCTTGCAGTTGCCTATAGATGGCAAGGGGCCTTTACCTATACTGCCAGCTGGAACAAAATGGCCAATTACTGGTGGTATACCTAGCAACCTCAAACCTTCTTCTGACAACAAAATACAACATCAAAGCATTCTGTTAACAGGACACAATGGTGGTTATGTTCAATTTTGGGATGCTTCATCACCTTCAGTCCGGTTGTTGTGTACTGTGGATGCTCAGGTGAGTTTTATTTAGAACTGAATGAGGATGTTCTGCTGTGCTGAAAGTATTGGATTTTTATTGGCTGGTGAAACAATCGTAAAAGTAGAAGCTGTTTGTTCTGATTGTGTGTCATCTCTGTCCTAGGGACTTGTAAAACTTAACAAGCACATATAGACTTTCCTCAAGTGTTCAACTGTTGATTGCAGACCAAGAAGGATCCATCCCCTGTTTCAGCAATATTCATGTGTGACCAAACTGGTCTTTTGGCAGTTGGTGACCAAGGAGGGGAGGTACACTTTCAAACCAAACATCATGGGTGTTTTGAGGGAGCTGGGAGGTTGCAATTGGTTATTGACATATCGTCTGACATCAATTTCTCTTGTAGGTTCGTATTTTCAAACTTCTTGCAGAAGCACAGGAGGTAAAATGCAAGGTCATAAGTGAGACTACAGGAGGGGGGAGTGGTAAGTGTCTATCATCCTTTCATTTGTAAGCAACTCACACTGTCATCACTTATGGGTCAGTGGATTTGTTCACTAAAGCAGTGTGTACAAATTTTGAATAATTTACTCATTACGATTTTGTATTGTTTGCAGAGGTGGTTTCAAATGTCTCTGCTGGCTTTCAATGTGTTGCCATAGTGCAGGTTCATGAAGCTGCAATAAACACTATTGTGATTTCCAAAGGGTCAGCTCGACTTGCAGTTGGGGACAATAGTGGGCTGGTCTGTGCCAGTGGACTTTCTACACCTGTGCATTTGTTTACTTTTTTCTACACTAGATTTTGAAAAGGACCAGTTATGCCTGATTGGATTCTTGCAAAGAGAAATTTGAGTATTCGTTGCTATTTTTGTTTACATCAGAATATTGAGATATGCTGAGGTATCATAATTCTAACACAGAAATGTGTTGGTTGATGTTTGTTTTAGATATCTCTTCTGGACGTATCTACTTTGTCCCTTTTGTTCTTTGGTAACTGGTCTGGGAAGGCTGCAAGCATTGCTCAACTTAACTTTGCACATAGTCAAGTATTCAATCAAGAGAATCCCATGCCATCCTCTGGTACAGATTCAAATGTAGAAGAACTTGCAGCTTCCCCTGCAACTGAATCTATAGTGCTTTATGTGGCACACAAAGACACAACTACAGCTATATTGGATGGAAGTACAGGAGTTTGTCTTGATCCAGGGCCCAGGCAACTCACAAATTCTTCCACAATGTTGTGCATAGAGCTTTTAGGTGCACAACATTCTCTGAAATTACTGCAAACTTTTGATTTAACAGATTGTCTTTTTTAGACATGTATCTGCAAAGGCTTTTGCAATTCATAGGCTATTTACTATTAGGAGGTGATGAATATCAGGCAGATTGCTATTCTTCATAGATTTTGAGCTGTTACTCTTGTTTGTGTTAAGAAATTGGTCTCTTCCTTTTTGCAATGCGAACAAAGGGTACAAAGGATTCATAGAGTACCCTTCTTTATTGCTGGGGATGTTTCAGGTGGTTGGACTACTTCACTGACTGGTGAACAAAGTGCACAACAGGCTGATAGTAGTGCACAAATGTCAGAATTAGATGGAAATGATTCATATCTGATTCGCTGTTCAGACACGTCTTTACAAGTTATCTCCATACCTACTGCCCAGGTAACAATAGTCTAAACACAGATTCACTCACTGTTAAAATCTTCTAGCAGACGAAATTAAGCTTGCTTAATACTTGCTGGAAAGAGTTCTGACCTCATCTGATTTTGTTTAGCTTCTATGTGTTTCAGGGAATTAGAGGTACAATTTGGAAATATCTTATTCTTGTCTGTATCTGTCATTGAGAATATCACTAGAATTTGTGGATCACTCAGTGTCTTTGACGTTGATGTTGTATTGAAATTTCACTTAAAGCTGAAACAACTTCTCCTGGTAATTAGAAAAAAATCAGACTTCACAGCTTAAAATATGTGTGTGTGTGTGTGTGTGTATAAAACTTGATACATTGCTTATGGTGATCAGAAACTTGGTGATACTTTACGAGAAGTAACTCTGGAGAACCCATGCTGTTGGGCTTCCACATTTCAAGGTCTGTCCCCAGATGCCATGGGCATCATTCTGCTGCACCAAAGTGGCCATTTAGAGATACGGTGAGTTTAGTTCAACTGTAGCCTGGTTCTTGCAGACATCATGTATAGATTGATTGCACACAATTGATCAACACGCCATGCTAATGGGTGCTGTGCATGGTGCAGGTCACTGCCAGATCTACGCATTCTTACAGAGACAGCCTTGACCCAGTGCTTATCTATGCAGCTAGATCTGAACTCGAATTTCTTGAAAACACTTTCATGTGCTGCAAATGGTCACACCATTTTGGTAGGCTCCAAGACTTTTCCACTTGCTTTCTATTTCTGTTAGTGTAGTGCACCTACATACATCCCACCCATTGGTAATTGTGGCTGGCTGTTGAGCAACCAGAGTTGTATATTTCCAGACCCTAGATATTCATCAATATCTCTAAATAGCAGGGGATTACAATGGATACTGCAGATTCATGAAGAGAGGGAGCTTGTTCACCTGTCCTTACTTGCAGAGGAAAATGACCTAAGGTATTTTTTGCTAGTTGTGTGACATGTATATTCTCTAGAGCTGAGAAGGGTTTGTAATGAAGTTCAATAACTTAGCATGTATTTGCAGTGGTAGCCATAATATATTTGTGGTAAAGCAAAAGTGTTGTGGATTTTGTACTGATCACTATGTGCACTCCTCCATTGCTCCAAAGTTCTTTTGTAGGTCGGGCTTTTACCTGATTGATATTCTTAACATTTTTCAGTGTTTTTGGCGAAGTCAATGCCAGTTGCAACTCTTGGCTTGGTGGTTACATCTGGTGAGTCTAAAAGCTCTGCGGTTGTCTTTGTGCACCATTTATTTGCAGGCTGCCAGAATCTCGACCACGTCTTTTTGATAAGGATCTTGCTGCTGCAGCTGAAGCTGCAATGAAGTACTCGACAACTTTGCAGAGGAAGAAGGTAGGCTGGCAATTGCATAAATAAGTTTGAGATTATGGTATACTCCATTCATTAGGTGGAATCTTTTATTGATGATCTAGAAACCTCTGATATCAAGCAATTTCTGAATATATGAAGCCCTCCTATCAGGAGTGGAAATTGATGTTTACTTAGCAAATTCTTGATTTTAAATCCAAGATGATGTTGTCACATAGTACTTTTAGTTGTTCTTTGGAAGCACTTTAGTTGGTAGGAAGTGTTATAGCTCTTGTCTTCTATGAAAGAGATTATACATCTAGAGTTCCATGAACTACATCAGTGAACAAGCAGTCTCCTGGTCAATAATAACAATATTGCTTGGCTTTTCAGTCCATGCCACAAGGGTTTTTGGGAGTACTGAAGAGTGCAATAGAGCAAGAGTCGGCAGCACATCCTGCATCTGACCTCCCTAAGCTTTTCTCTTCTCGACCTTTCACAGTCCCAGCAGTGCAACCCTCCAACTTGTCTATAAAGACAGATTCTTTGGGCCTGGATATTGATCTGGAGATAGGTATGGCCTGCATTCACATTATATAGGATAACAATCTTTTGTAGAAGTCATGTGTACTCTTAAGGAACATGAAAACCTAGTCTGGGGTTGTCAATTGGACAATATGATCTTATTGGAAGTTCATACATTTTTAACATGCCTCAAATCCTGTATGCAGATGATATTCTTATTGACCTAGATGACATGGATGTGAATTCTTCACCGTCAGCTTCTGGAGAACCTAGCAGCAATAAATTGGTTCTTCATAGAGTAAAGAACAGTCCGAAGGGTATGTACTTACAACCATTCGTTTGCAGACTGTTTGAAGTTAGTGTGTCACTATTCTTTTAGTAATTCATTGTCATCAGGTACTTGTTGCCACATACTTGTTGTGAGCAAACTTATTGAGTGGCTGTGAAATGTGTGGTTTGGCTTTGGAATCAGGGAAAGATGTGGCAAGTGAAGAGTCCACCAGAGTGCAGCTCTTTGGAGATGATGGTAAACCGAGACAACGAACAGCAGAAGAAATTAAAGCTGCCTATGGCCACCCTTCAAAGGCTGTTGTAAGATTCTCAACTTTGCAATCCACTTCAGATGCATCTCATGTCACCTTACTTGGCTCTTAGGAGATCAGTAGGCATTCAAGTTAGTATTGCTACAAAGTTCCCAAATCCAAACCAGGTTTTTTACTAACCTAGATAGGCTTCAGGTTGCAATTTTGGAATAAGACCATCTAAATCACAATGCTAGTGTATAGGATTGAAGACTTTGTAATCACTTCAGTTAATCAAACCTGAGACTGGCGACCAAAAAGTTGCAGCCACCTGCAACTTTTACGAAATTCGGTTATGTACCAAGTTAATCGTAGACACTGTAAGGGCATTTTTGGGATGTCTGGCATAAGGATCTGGACTATGTCCTTGTATGGGCTTTCAAAATCTAGGATGTTAAAGTGCAAAGTATGCGAAGTAGAAGAAATTCTCAAATTGTCATCAACTATCTAGCAGGAAAGAATATTGTTAGTTGTAGCTACTCCTTACCTATCAGCTGAGTGAGCAATAAGTTTGTTGCTGGTTGTTGATTGAGGTAGTCCTCATACTCCTTTGCAAGGAGCTAAGCTGGTTGCACTGATTGATGCAGGATGCCACGAATGTGGCAGCAATGGCTAGGGACAAGCTAATGGAAAGAGGCGAAAAACTCCAGGTGCCAACTTTATTCAATTTTTTCTGCTTGTAACTTGTTCATATTGTCTGTTTTTGTTGTCTTCCACATAGCATGTTCTATAAAAAAAATTATTGTTTATAGTTACGTTCATCCCCCCTTTGTACGTCATTCCAGTTTGTCACTTGATATTCACTCTAGAACAAATCCTGTATTTTGGCCTAATCTGACATTGTCATTTGTGTCCAGTCACTTAACGAACGTACGGAGGAAATGCAAGCAGGGGCAGAGAACTTCGCATCATTGGCTGAACAACTAGCCAAGAAGTACGAGAAACGCAAATGGTGGGAATTCTAGGCCCTTAGCTTTTAATAAAATTCAATTTCAAGCAGTGAGCTTTACTCACTTAGTTGGGGCAAGCATAATCTCCAATCTGAACCAAAAATTATTATTTAGATGTAAATTGCAGATATCTTTTCTTGAGGAGCCTGAAATGCTTATTTCTGTAAAAAGTCCAGCAAATGCTGAATACAGGGTTTATTGTCTTCATTCTACTCTTGGTTGATGGTTTCTGATATTAGGAACATCTATAAATGAAAGGTAAATAGACTTCTGCATGAGCTTTACAAGGGGTGCGATTCTTGATGAGAGGCCTCTATTTATAACTCATTAATTGTTCCCACCTATTGGCCATACGGTCATATATCATGACACTATGTGTGCCCATTATTTACTGAATTAACTGTTCCATCATCTGGTTTGCTTTTGTACATACATGTCATTGGATTGGCATCACCTCATCCTTTTCTCCACATTTATATTGGTGTATGGCACTGTTGATCAAGTGCTTTTTCTAGCAGCCCTCCTAGTGTTTTGGCCCCAGGTGTTCTTACAGTCAGGAGCAGCTTGAGCACGCGAGTGATTTGACAAACATTTAGACTACCCTTACCAATGTTGTCATTTCTATGATTTCCTGTTCTTTACTTTTCGTAACTTGACTCATGGGGCAGCATACCATGCTCCCTCAGAGGAACAAAGAAATTAGATAAACATAATGTTGCGTACTTTATCCTGAAGACCACTTACTTGACTTGTCTCACCGGTGTTTGGATGTGCGATTACAGGCCATTCTAATGTTTTGTCTCAACGGCGGTTTCGTGTGCAATCACAATTTCATCAATTGACTTCGTTTTTTTAAGGTGACCGATTATCCTCCTCCCATAATGCACAGATCTGAAATTTGGTAACAAATTAAGTGAAGAACTTGAGCAGATTAACAACACACTTGATTGTAGTTAATTCCATTCAAACCCATTAAATTGATCTTTAAAGGATGTCAAATTCTTTGGTCTCCATTGTTTGCGGCAGATACCATTCTTCATATCCATGTGGACCTCAAAAGACCCTCAAAGTCCAGTTTGAGAACGATTCTTTACCAAAGCAGATAAGACATGGAGAGTCGTGAAGAACTAAGGAAGCACCAAACATCCAATCAAAACCACATGTGACCGATTGTTCCAAAGAAACAATGAGTAACAAGAATGATTACAAGAATATGAAGAATGAGAGATGTTTCGCTGCAAGTAAGGCCCCCTTCACCCAAAAGCTGCGGTTGAGAGCTCAAACTTGCAATTTTTGGGAGTTTCGACTTGGGTTTGCCAAGGTTTTATCTGGAGCTCAAAACTATTGACAGCGTGAACAACCTTCAAGCTCTCGATAGATTGAGCAAATGTAAAGTAGCCATGCTCGAAGTGAATAATCAAATGGGAAATAGTTTTGATCAAAGGAGAATTTATTACAAGCCAAAGAACGCTTGAAAGCCCATTGGCTTGGGGCTCACAAAATAAGAGCTCAAAAGTGTTGACAATGAGTTCAACCTCCATGAGAAAGCTTAGTATTTTGGCTAATAGTTTGTCCTAATCTACCAAGAGCTTGTCATAGACGTTCCTCATGACATCAATCCAAACATCATCTAAGCACTGTAAGCTTGGTATAGCTCAAGTGTAAAGTGGACTTGAATGAAGGAACTTGTGTAAGATACCCCCCTTAATGACAAGGGTCCTTTTCTCCAAGTTCTCAATCACGTTATAGCTCTCAACCTCTGTAAGTAGTGTAAGAAAATAAGTTGAATTACCTGACATGTAGGGAGTCAGGACAAGGGAGATGAGAACTTCCAGTAGCTTAGCCTATCATTCACAGTTTGAGAGTGCTTCATTGGTTTGGAACTGTTTGATTTTTCCACTTGAATACTTGTACAACGTGCATGTGAGGGGCCATGGTTTCATGATGGTCATGTAAGGGTGTCTAAGGATGTGGGTGGTATTCAGTTCGTTTTTCATGTTCTCCAACTTCTACCGATTAGGTTTACACAACGAAAGTTGTGTTGTATAAGCAAATATGTAATGAAGCATCAACAAAAATCTGACTTGTACCCTAATTTAGTTATGGTTATTGAAAATGCTTGTTTGTTGATTCCTCAATTGAATGCATAGGTTCTTCCAATTGTGTTCACTTTCAACTTATAAGACCATCACATTATGTGGCCCATGTTAGAGGCTTGAGATTTACAGTAGCCATGTAGAGGGTGTAGTTAATTCGTGTCCCCTAAAGATTTGTGGTTGATTAATCTCAACTTAATCTTGCCAAACTAAGTTGGGATCTTTGATACCGATTCCATAGTCAGCTGAGGAAAGAAAAAGAGTTTGTTAAGTTGTAAGAGATTATGAATGTTTCTACTTGTGGCCCACACACCCACCACAAATCCATGGCCTATGTGAAGGATTTGGGATTCTTGGCGGCCATGGAAAAGGGTCTGGTGAGAACTTGCTCCCTTTATTAGTTTGTGGATTTATCTCAACTTCATCTCACGAGATTGATTTGAGGTCTTTGATGCTAATTCCAGGGTCAACTCACTTAGGAAAGGAGATTTTCAAGCTAATGGGTACCCAATATTTTTAGCTATGATTTACATGGCCGCTATGAATGTGTGACGTATGTGAAGGGGAGGCCACACACGTTTGAAGATGTCAGTTTTGAAATGGGGTTTGGTAAGTCAAGGTAAAAGAATTTTGGCCTTGACATGTGCCTAATTTCAAGGAGCTGGGTTTCAAGGTCAGTCCCTCTATTTTCGGTTAAAACCGTCCATTTTCAACTCCATTTGGAAATGGAGGTTTCAAGGCTTGTAAAATTGCCATCTTGGATGGGAGCTGAAAATGAAAGATTTTCACCCCAAAAAAAGAGGGACCGGCCTTGAAACCAAGCTCCTCAAAGCTAGACACATGTCAAAGTTGAAATTCTTCCTATCTTGGCGTGCTAAACTCCGTGTCGAAACCAGCACTTCTGAACGTGTGTCGTAAACCTACTTATTAGGACACTTACAATCTACCCTCTATAAATGTTAACCCTCGGGAGTGGATCAAAGTTAACATTTATAGAGGTGTTAACAATTAACAATTATAAAATTACTTTTTTGAGCAATATACAAATCTTAACATTTATAAATATAAGCAATTGTGAAGAGTCCTTGTGAGAGACTACCATTCATAAAATTGCAAACCCAATCAAAACTTTATTCAATATCAAGTTTACAAATCACGGGTGAAGTATGAATCAATGGTTCTTTGGTGAGATTCATCTGCATGCACAACTTGCAAATATTTCTCAATTTGCACCAACAAACCCGCATACTTGGACACATCACATGAACGTGATTCCATGTACCTTCTAATGGTACCAAAACTAGATTGCAAGTCACTATAAGATGGAATGGGTTCCACCTCACACTCCATATTATGGTTGTATTTCATTCATTAACATTTATAGAGTCAAATTTACAAAGAAGGGAGTATCATTTTGTTAACAGTTAACACGTTTAACATTTATAGTGTGCAATATGTGGGGAGTAGAAAAAAGTTAACATTTAGAGAGGGTTAACACTTATAGGTGTAACATTTATAGAGGGTGGACTATACATCATATACCTAGCTACGTGTCCCAACCTTTGCAAAGGAAATACAAAAACACCACATTTCTAGTATGAAAGGGCACTTAATGCTCTTGGATAATTATGGTAGCTTGTACAAATAGGAGTGAGGGAACTATCGCATACAAGCATACCTCTCGTCTGGCTTGGGATTTGTGGCGTTTATGTAAAGTCATCCATCACAGGCAGTGGCTCTAGTCAAAATAAGTCTCATATAAGATTGAAGACTTATTCACTCCACTAGACTCCACAACACTAATTTGGGATCTCCAAGTCGTCTAAAAGAAGTCATTTTGTGGGCTATACTATTATTCTCTACAATCTCACCTACGCAATGGATGAGTTTACATAGACACCACATACCTCTAGTCCTCTCCTCTATCCAACATAAAAATTTGGCCCCTTATAAATTTGTGGTCGATTCATCTCAAAGGACTTGGAACATATTAATTTGGGGTCTTTGAGGCTAATTTTGGTGTTTTAGTCGGTTGAACACCAAACTTATTTCAGGGCTTTTATGTTGGAGAATGAGAGGTATGCTCGTATGCGATCAAACTTTCTACAAAGAGCTCATTAGCTCATCTTGTATCGGGACCTATTTTGAAAGTGGGGTATAACTTTTGGGGATTTCTTTTTGCCACCTCAAATTTTTTTGAGAGAATTTTAAGATATAAAATAAGATATGCACATGGGACATGTTGTCCTAAATCTTGGATTGGCCTACGCAAAAACTAATTTGACCCACCCATCCCCAAAAAAACAAGCTAAAAAACCAATTTTTACTAGCCCGACACCACTCTTTGTGTATGGTAATCTAAGCATTAAGAAACTCTTTGTGTTAATTTTCATAAACCCAGGGTTCGAGGACTAAACCCCACGGTTTCATTTGCTTCACTTTACGGATGACTCTAGTTTGATGTCATGGAAATTAATGAACTTTAGCAAATATTTGTTGATTCTTCTCAAACTTGATGACCAACTCTTTGAAGGTGAAAATGTAAATTCCATTTTGGGTGCCGAAAATTTGTCGGATTCTTACAACATGTACTTAACCCTAATCCCCGGTGAAGCATGGGTGGCATCTTCGTTAAAAATTGGCTGTCACTTGGCTTTGAGACGACAAGGCTTGGGACATGGTCACGTCACTCCTATTCCGTCCTTTCACTTTTCTCCAAATCTTTTAATAAAAGGGAAACTAAAGGCTCCAATACGACGTAAGTTAGTGGTATAGGAGTGTCCCCAGACACATTGAAGGTCACCCGTAGTTTTGTCCTTGTGAAGATGGGCCCTTTTGATGATTACATTGCCCAACTTGATTGTCCACTTGAGTTCTCGACATACAAAAGTTTTTTTAATTTCTAATATAAATAAGTAAATAAATAACCAATGTCGGACAATCCAATGTGAATTTGAGCCCGTTGGCCTTACCCTACTCAAGAATCTTCTTGATGTTGGGTGGGGTTTACTACCTACCTTGCAGTGGGTGGGTTCTTGGCTTCTTACCTACTTGGCTAGTTTTTTTTTCGGCCAAGTACAGATTTCACAACAAGTTTTTACAAGGTGCCCATCTTCATGGTAAGGGAGATGGGTCTTAAATGCCCCCCCCCCCCCTTTTACTAGTCCAGTTTTTCTAAGTATGAAACACGCGATTAATACAAGATGGTTAGCGAATTCAAATCAAGGCCATAGCCATCTTCCTCATGATTGTATGTACAAAGGGAAGTAAAAGTTTGATCCTAATATGTGATATGATAATTTATGATATGTAGTATGTATTGGAGTATGAACCCCAAACTTCCAATACTTGCCTCAATGTTGCATGTATGTATGTTTTGATTAGAGGTTACAATTAAAATATTGGCTTAATTTTAGATGGGGTCCATTTGACATGTTTAGCTAAGAACGTAGTTAAGTGTCTGAATCATCCTCTTACAACATCTTAAGGTCATGCTATGGCCCATAATGACCCCTTGGACCTTAAAGGTTAACCTCTCAATACCTGAAAACCACTAGTTGGTTGCAAGCATTTCCCAGATCACATTTTTTTAGATGACTGAAAATTTGGAAATTTTCTACTGACAAGTCTTTCATAATTCGTATTTTAATTGAGATTCAAGTATATTTGGATTCATGCATGAACTATAGACAATTCCAACATATGGTAGATGAGATTAGCAGTCCACAATTGAATCAAGAACATGTGTCACCCACTTCCCCACTAGAAACCCCCCTACAAAGGCATTTGGTCACATCTTTGATTATGAAACTCGGATGATTTTGTCCCAAATGTTGTCCATCCTATATTATTTATGGCCAACATGTTTGTCCAAATATAGTTAAATCTTTGTTTCTTACAACACATACATTTGTGAACTACAAAGAAAGAAGCTTCCTTCTTTTTTCTTTACCATTGTCTTCGTATAACTAATGAAGGGCGCGCAACATAGGAATGGCACCAACTCCTTCTCTGCTGCATGTTAGAGATTGTATAAGGAACCCAAAGATCAAATTATACTAAAGGCATTGTGTACTATTCTTGATAAACTATATAGGTCGTTTCATTGTCTAGCTCATCATGGCGATATATGAAGACTTTGGATCAATGCCATAGAAAATGTCGAGCTTGTTTGTGAAGTGAACGTAGTGAGAATTTTTGGTACTACTTAGTTAATTTTTGGTTCTATTATAGTGAAAAATCGTCAAGAAACCTTAGCCATTCATTGGCAACCAAACGACATATGAACGGAAAGAGCATGAGCCTAGATCAATGTTTATATGATGAGATATTGGATGCTTCCTAAAAGATGCTAGCCATAACCCCCATGTGTTTAAGAGTTAGCACACAAGAGTACGATTTGAGCCTCATCTTGAAAGCTCTATGCTAAAATGTGTAAGTAATGTGAACCAACATTTAGAGAACATGGTGCTATAACATTAACCATATAATGTGGGGTTCTTTTCTTTTCTTTTTGACAAGAGTGACACAAATAGATGTTGTGAGTTTTGACATCCATTTGTTGGTAGAAAATAAACAGCCTTAGTGAATGTTATATCACCATATATTTCCAACTATATACTTATATTTACATAATGTTCAACCACAATATTGTTCTTAGAAAATTTTAGATGATACTCAATTCGAAGTAAGTTACGGAAGTCCCATTTGGAAACAACAAATACATTGATTACTAGTCTTGTTAATGTGGGCCATGATATATTTTCTGCCACCCACCATGATTGGAATAAACATGGGCCACATTTGTTTTGAGCCCACACCAATTCTTTAGTGTAAAATTGATGTGGGCCACAATAATTGTTGTTTTTTTTCTAAGAACTTATGTGTGTGAGTGTTTTCTTTGATACTTCTCTTGTCCTTGCACTAAAGTTTCCCAAGATTTCGAAAGTCTCTAGGACGATTTCAAAGAAGAGCCGAGGGTCTTGCATCCACGCCATACAATTAGAGTGGCCCACATCAATTAATTCCACACTAATTTTCACCCACATTGAAGACTATTAGGTGTAGGTGTCAAAACTGAGTTTTGGTGGCATTTGAGAATCGGACAATTTCACCTTAGGTCAAGTTATTTAGAGATTATGCACTATGGCGTAAAAATTAAAATTTAAAAAAAAATTTAAAAAAACTTATTCATATCAACGATCGTAGCTCTCTAGCATCTTGAGCACCTTTCTGCCTAATAATTAATTAAAGTGTGAAAGTATGTTAGGCAACCCAAAAAGAATTATTCTAGAATTGGGTGGAATTAAAAAGTAATTTAAAATAAGTCATACATTCATCCAAGTCATTTCTATAATTCACATATGATTTTTCTAATTTTATCTATGGCAACTACAATTAAGCTAAACACTTCCCTTAATCAATTCATGAAAATTCATGCAAATTCATGCTTGTATTATTTTTAGACCATGAGTGAGATTGATGCCGTGTGAAGACATTGTTGAAGTTATTTGATGTTACTTTGTTGGATTCCACTGAATGTCACTTGCATTAGTGTGATTTTAAGCACTCTTTGAATGTTTTTTTTTTTGACACTCAACGAAATTAATTTCCCAAAAATTTAGGTACCTCTAAGATCAATTTTTTTTTGCCCAAGTTGCTAGAGAGCTACGGTACTTACAACAGTACCGCAAAGGGTCACTATCTCAATAGATAATAAAAAATAAAAATAAAATCTTCTTCACATTTTGCCACATGTCAGTCCTGCCTTAGTTGGGACCTTATTATATCCCACATGGAAACTACATTCCGACACCAATAAAGATGAAATAGAGAGCAGGCTCTAGGGTAATTTTTAGTTGGGATCCATTTCCCATTTTGTGCTTTCAATTCTCCCTTACACACCATTCATTCGAACTTAAGCCCAATAAATGCGGTCAACTTTCACGGGCATGCCTTCCAACTTAACTTATCACTCAATGAAATAACCTCACCATCAAGTCATGTGTTGTCAATTGACGGAGTTAATTGGAGTCAGACCACATGCTACAATCTAATGGCATTTCCACACAACTCATATTTATTAATGAGGAGAATTTTGAAGTTTTATCAAAAACCTACACTTCTCAACTCAATGCCATGGATGGATCCGTCAATGCACTCATAGTTGGCTAAATTTCATGAGGGCTATATGAATTTTGTAGTCGTAAAACATGACCTCGAAACATGTTGGAAGATTATACTATGAGGTTGAATGTAAATGATCAATTAGCAAACGAGGATCACCGAGTCATGACATCTCTTGGATGAAATTGTAAACATATGCACATGTGCTATTATATCGCGCCCTTATATCGATGGATCCTTCCATACAACTCAAGCGTGTTGTAATTCTAGGTTTTGGTCTAGGTTTATTTGAATACGGAACACGCATAATTTAAGATCAAGCTCAAGTTTACAAGTTTGGTGGGCCAAGGTAGAGGATGTGAGCTCTTGCATGTATGTCTGGTGGTGGGACTTTGCCTCAAGGTTTGTCCTTGCATTCTTTAGGTTGATTTTCAACTTCAAACTTCATAACATTATACAGATCCATAATAGTGTTATGTGGGACTACCAATATTCTACGGAATATTCCCATACATTCAGTATGAAGGTGGGGAGTATTCCGTGGAATATTATCAATCCCACATACCATTGTTATGGATCTGAATAGTGTTATGTTGATCTTGAGCTTGTAGAAGTTTTAAGACTAGTATTTACAAGTTCAAACTATGGTTTGGATTTGAAAATCAAGGATGAAACCAAAAATTCCACATTTTTGGCGCACACAAGGGTCCAAATCCTCTCTCCTTGGTCCACCAAGCTTGCAAACTTGTCATTGACCTCAAGTTGCACGTGCTTGTACCCTAATTCAGCTAGCAATCCCATGGTGATGCATGAATAAGGCCAATTTATGAATTCCCCATTGTTTATGGGTGCATTCAGGGCATATCCATATTTTAAGGTAGAAGTGCCTATCGCAAACACTTTGTGCACTATTGCCACTAACCTAACCCATGCAAATTATCCAATACTCTATTTGGATCAGCAAATACGTTGCAAGATGCACAACATCAAAAACCACATGAATCACAACATAATATCTAATATCTAATATCTAAAGTCACAAACCTCATTTGACCCTTTGTTATGATCATCACCCCCCTCCCCCTCTCCCCAACAAAGTGGATAGTGTTGATCTTTGATATTTTATCTCTTTCAACCAATGAGCTGTGTTTTTAATCCTTTGAATACTTAATACATTTAGTGTTCATGTTGAAGTACATAGTCACCCACCTTAAGGGAACAAATAGGTGTCAAAATTGGATCATTGACGGAATGGCACGCTTCTACCTTAAATCTTCGTGCAAAATGGCTTCTATACAAACCTTACTAAGCATTGTGAAGACAAAGTCAAATATTATATAAGGTACATGTTGAGTCTTAGTGAATTAGACCCACAACATGCAATTATTGAGCCCAAGGCTTCTCTTATGTGTGTCCTACAAACTATGCTCCTTTGTTTGAACTTTCTTGTACATGCGTCTCAATCTCCTTACACAAAGGGGCAATTTGACGGTAAGGCGGTTTCCATGGCTTTCCAATTTATATGCATAGTCATGATGCTAGGTAATTGTATAGAAAAGAGAATAGAGGCTACACTAAATATTGTATGTATTTGGTGTCATCATAAATAAATAAAAGGAACGTCGGATTTTGAATCCAACATGCGATGTTCGTTCGTGAGTCTCCTATTCATGATCGCTTGACCATGGAGGGCATGGGTGGTTTAATGCCTATTTGTAATAGATGGACCGTTGGTTAGCGTTAATTTTAGTGTATAGCATGTTGTTAGTCAAGTGGAGTTAGAGCTTGTTGTTTTCAAGTTTTCTTTTGTTGAGGATGATGTGTTAGATATTTGATGGAAATTTGTGATAAACTTTCCATTAGGTTTTTGATTTTGGGTTGCAGGGTTTTAAGATTTGTGAGTCGTTTGATGGTGTGTGTGTGTATGTGTGTATACTAGATGTGTTGACATTCCAACCATGTTGGTATAATATTGGTTGTAGTATTGTGTATTTATATAGTTTGTGTGTTATGGCCTCTTATGAGAATCCATCGTTACAGTATGCTAGTTGGTTAGGAAGTGGATCTTGAGAGGTTTTAGTGCTCGGAGGAGCTTTTGGGGTGCTTCATGTCGGAGGTACATTGGTGCACGTTTAGAGCATTGGTGGGTGCTTGGAGGCTTGGACGTTTGACAATTGGAACTTTGTAGGTGTACAAATGCACATTTGGAGGTTGTAAGCATCGATTTGAGTGTTTGTAATGCTTAAATACATATTTGATGCATTTGAGTGGTGATATTGAATTGGTTGAATGTATTTGTGCATCTTCAAGTGTATTGAAGGTTATTTGAGTTGACGAGAACCTGATTTGAAGGATTTGAGGTTGTTGAATGCAATCGTGTACATTTGAGCATATTGAGATTATATGAAAGTAAGATGATGCCGCAATGGTGTTACATCAAGGTAAAGCGGACAATCAATCGTGGCACAAAGACATCAAGACATGCTATTATTATGGCAAACCATTTATATAATTATATCATTTTAATGAAAAATAATCATTTTCATTACGTTCAATTGGTGATTATTATATATGTAGAATGATCGGTTTTTCCAGACCATTCTAGTCATGAAATCATAAATTTGTAATTAAATCATCAAAAAAATATAATATGGAAAATGTGAAGCTGGGTTAAGTTTATCGTTTCAAGTTCAAAGTGAGATAACTTTTTGTCATTTCGTTCAATTGGTTATTGTTATATATGTATAATGAACGGCTTTTAAAGACCATTCTAGTCATAAAATCGTAAATTTGTAATTAAATCATGAGAAAATGATAACAAGGAAAATGTCAACCTGGGTTAAGTTTACAGCTTCAACTTCAAAGTGTGATAACTTTTTGTCATTTCTTTCAAATGTATCTTGTTATATATGTATAATTCTCGGCTTTTCAAGAGCATTCTAGTCATGATATCCTTAATTTGTAATTAAATCATCAAAAAATTTTAATAAGGAAAATATGAAGCTGGGTTAAGTTTAGCGCTTCAGGTTCAAAGTGTCATAACTTTTTCTCATTACGTTCAATTGGTGATTATTATATATGTATAATTTTCGGCTCTTCAATACTATTCAAGCCATGAATTCAAAAATTCGTAATTACATCATGAGAAAAAGATATTAAGGAAAATGTGAAGCTGGGTTAAGTTTATCGTTTCAAGTTCAAAGTGAGATAACTTTTTGTCATTTCGTTCAACTATTTATTGTTACATATGTATAATGGTTGGCTTTTGAAGCTGATTGTTGCCATAGTATAGGGGAATCTTAGTTTTGCTAATTTTCCTCAAATTACCTTGTGTTTAATGGATTGTTTTAACATTGGAATTGGCAGGATCATGGCGTGTATGAAATTTACGGGAACAGATGGCCCCTATAGGGGAATCCTGGTGGATTTACGGCAACATATTCCTAATGTGCATATAAGGGCATATGTAGAGCTTGGGTTTGATGAATCAGAACTAAACCCTGTGATAGATTTAAGTAGTTCCGATGAAGAGATGGAGGAATAGGAGGTGCCAGTGATCGCTCCCTTAGTGGAAGAAGAGGAAGAGGCACAGATGCTTGTATTAGTGGAAGCAATGGAGGAACCAGTGATGCATGAGGAGCTGGTGGAGGAGGAGGATATTCATATGCCTCCACGACAGGAGGTTCAAGGTTTAGAGGTACCTGCCGATGATATTCATATGCCTCCACGACATGAGGTTCAAGGTTTAGAGGTACCTGCGGATGAGATGCAGATACCTCTGCGAGAGGGGGTTGAAGAAGAGCTTGAGCAGGTACATGTGCAACCTCCTATAGGAGTTGAGAGGCCACAAGGGGATCAGAGGAGAGTGGGAGGAGATGATGTGGAGGAGGAACCTAACCTTAGACGAGTGTATGCTCGTACAGCGCTAACGATGCCTAGGTCCGGTGACTTAAATGGATTTCCTCCACTTGTGGGGCCCGCAGTTGATTTGTTGCAAAACCCTAATATCAATAATCCTGAGCGGATAGATCTTGATGCAGCGTGTTTTCTAATGCTTACGCTTGATTTGCCGGATTTGTTTGGGATTACGGCTCGTCCTGCAAATCGTAGAGTAAAAATTAGAGACTTGGAAGAATTTGATGATTGGCTTCATGTAATATCCGATACTATAGTGGTGAGAGTGTTTGCCGGCAACGATGGATATGAGAGGAATAGGTTTTTAACAGAGTTGGTGGAGAGGCTTAGGATTCCTTTAGGTTTGACCTTGACTTGTAGTACGGATGACCATACGTTATCTCGAAACCAAGTCAATGTGTCAGTGTCTGCCATGTCGCAGGCATTACATTCCTTAGGGGCTAAGATTTGTCGTGTTTCATTCTTTAGAATGAAATGGCGACTTGTTGATGCCGAGCCTAGGCTTGATGGATTTATAGAGTGTTATCGTAGGGAGATGGGTTCTTCTGTGCATGTACAGAAAAACGTATTTGATTATGGAGTGCGTTTTCAGACAGATGACATAGTCTTGTATAACTTTAGTGTTGAGCAGCGTCGAGCTAGGAGGTATAGGGAGGGCGTTGTACATGAGATGTGCAACAACGATGAATATAGGTCCGTGGACTTCACCCCTACTCTTAATTTGCGTATAAGGCAAGTTAAGATTTACCAAGAATTATGTCATGAGATACTTTCAGTGATACAAAAGCAGATGTTAGACCACATACCTGATACTATGCGCACTATGCATAGTAAATTGAATCAGATACACGATCTTATTATGAGGTGGCAAGATATGACCGAGGAGATGAGGACGAGCCGTTTTACAGGAATGAGAATCGAGTTGACAGTTCAGACTGAGAAAGTTATAGATGGTCGTCAACTTTGTAGCGAGCATGATCTCTTTAGAATTGAGAGCATAGAGAGGGCTTTGGGTGGTTCATTTGGCACTAGTCACGAATCAATTGCTGATTTTATGGCGTCATGCGACGAGTTTGTGAGGGCATTTGTTGCATGCGTTCACGGAAGAAATGAACGGAATTCATCTGTCGATGTACGTAGTGCGCTTACTTTTGCGCGATCGGCTATTGGCCGGAGTGGCAAATTCATGGAGAATCAGCTTAGAGACGTGCGTGCTTGGGCGAGTGCGGCTGCTGCAGAAGAAGTGCGTAGAAGGGAGGGTGTGGAAGAATTGGAGTACACATATGACGGTGTACAGTTAGATGCGTCAGATGACAGACCTTTGATTCAAGACTTTCTTGATTATGGTGAATGGTTTTTACATAATAGAATGAGAGATCGGTCAATTTTTGGATTGATATTGAGGGCAAGAAAGGGTGGTGAATATCTACCTAAGAAAGACATTTATGTAGATCGGGTTGGGGCTGCTCGCTATTATATTCACTTATATGGTGCGAACTAGAGGTTGCATATTCGGTCAATAGGATAGATTTTACAGTATATATCTACCTTACAGAGAACGGTGATTTTATATATTTTATATATATTTTTCCAATCATCCGAATGTCTATTGTTATTCATTCGCTTATGATATGATAATTAAATAATAAGTAATATATTAAGAAAAATGTGAAGCAGGATTTAGCTTGCCATTGTAGGTTCAAAGTGTAATGACATATTCTCATTTCGTTCAACTATTTAATTTTATATATGTATATTGCTCAGCAACTCAACAACATTTTAATCATACAATCACAATTAGGTAATTAAATCATGAGAAAAAAAAAATGTCAAGTTGGGTTTGATGTACCGCTGTAGGTTCAAAGTGTAATACTTTTATTTCATTTCCTTCAACAGTTAATTATTTTATATGAATAATACTTATATTCTCTAGACTGCTGTAGGTTCAAAGTGACATATAATTTTCTCATATCGTTCAAGTGTTTATTGTTATATATGTTAAATGCTCGGCTTCTCAAAAAAATCTCAAGCTAACAACTTTAATATAGAAATTAAATCATAAGGAAAAAAATGTTAAAGAAAATGTCAAGTTGGGTTAAGGTTACCGCTATAGGATCAAAGTGATATAATTTTTTTTCATATCGTTTTAGTTCTTATTGTTATTTATGTAATATGCTTGGCATCTTAAAACAATCTCAAACATACAACTTCATTATAGAAAATAAATCATTGGAAAAAAATTATTAAAAAAATGTCAAATTAGGTTAAGGTTACTGCTCTAAGTTCAAAGTGTGATAATTGTTTCTAATTTCGTTCAACTATTTATTGTTGTTTATGTAATTTGATCGGCTTTTCAAAAGCATTCTAGTCATGAAATCATAAATTTGTAATCAAATCATTAGAAAAATATAATATGGAAAATGTGAAGTTGGGTTAAGTTTATCGTTTCAAGTTCCAAGTGAGATAACTTTTGTGATTACGTTCAACTGTATCTTCTTATATATGTACAATGCTCGGCTCTTCAAGAGCATTCTAGCCATGAATTCAATAATTCATTATTACAACTTTAATATAGAAATTAAATCATAATAAAAAAATGTTAAAGGAAATATCAAGTTGGATTAAGGTTACCGCTATAGGTTCAAAGTGGGATAATTTTTTTCATATCGTTCAAGTGCTTATTTCTATTTATGTAATATGCTCATATATATTAAATAATATTAAATATATTGCTTTAATCTAGAATTAAATCATCGGAAAAACATATTAAAGAAAATGTCAAGTTGGGTTAAGGTTACCGCTATAGGTTCAAAGTGGGATAACGTTATTTCATATCGTTCAAGTGCTTATTGTTATTTATGTAATATGCTCAGCTTCCTAAAACAATCTTAAACATACTGCTTTAATATAGAAAATAAATCATCGGAAAAGATATTAAAGAAAATGTTAAGTTGAGTTAAGGTTACCGCTATAGGTTCAACGTGTGATAACTTTTTCTCATTTAGTTCAACTGTTTATTGTTATTTATGTATTTTGTTCGGCTTTTCAAAACTATTCGAGTCATGAAACCATAATATCCTAATTAAATCATGAGAAAATGATAATAAGGAAAACATCAAGCGGGGTTAAGGTTATCGCTGCAGGTTCAATCTGACATATCTTTCTCTCATATCTTTCAAGTGCTTATTGTTATTTATGTTAAATGCTCAGCTTCTCAAAACAATCTCAAACATACAACTTTAATATAGAAATTAAATCATAAGAAAAAGATGTTAAAGAAAATGTCAAATTGGATTAAGGTTACCGCTATAGGTTCAAAGTGTGATAACTTTTTTTAATTTCGTTCAAGTGCTTATTGTTATTTATGTTATATGCTCGGCATCTTAAAACAATCTTAAACATACTGCTTTAATATAGAAAATAAATCATCGGAAAAAGATATTAAAGAAAATATCAAGTTGGGTTAAGGTTACCACTATAGGCTCAAAGTGGGATAACTTTTTTTCATATCGTTCAAGTGCTTATTGTTATTTATGTCATATGCTCCGCATCTTAAATCAATCTTAAACATACTGCTTTAATATAGAAAATAAATCATCGCATAAAAATATTATAGAAAATGTCAAGCTGGGTTAATGATACCGATATAGGTTCAAAGTGAAATTACTTTTTTTCACATCGTTCAAGTGCTTATTGTTATTTATGTATCATGCTCAGCTCTTCGAGACCATTCTAATCATGAAAAGATGATAATAAGGACAACATCAAGCGGAGTTAAGGTTACCGCTGTAGGTTCAAAGAGTGATAACTTTTTTTCATTTCGTTTAAGTGCTTATTGTTATATATGTACAAAGTTTAGCTCTTCTAGACCATTCTACCCATGAAATCATGAAATTGAATTAAATCATGAGAAAATGATAATAACAAAAATGTCAAGCGGGGTTAAGGTTACCGTTGTAGGTTCAAAGTGTGATAACTTTTTCTCATTTCGTTCAAGTACTTATTGTTATATATGTACAAAATTCAGCTCTTCAAGACCATTTAATTATCAACTTACAATATGGTAATTAAATAATCCGAGAAAATTATTAAAGAGAATGTCAAGTTGGGTTAAGGTTACCGCTATAGGTTCAAACTGTGATAATTGTTTTTCATTTCGTTCAAGTGCTTATTGTTATATATGTACAAAATTCAGCTCTTCGAGATCATTTAATTATCAACTTACAATATGGTAATTAAATAATCCGAGAAAATTATTAAAGAGAATGTCAAGTTGGGTTAAGGTTACCGCTATAGGTTCAAACTGTGATAACTGTTTTTCATTTCGTTCAAGGGCTTATTGTTATATAGGTACAAAGTTCGGCTCTTCGAGACCATCTGATTATCAGCTTACAATATGGTAATTAAATAACCCGAGAAAATTATTAACGAGAATGTCAAGTTGGGTTAAGGTTACCGCTATAGGTTCAAAGTGTGATAACTTTTTTTCATTTCGTTCAAGTGCTTATTGTTATATATGTACAAAGCTCGGCTCTTCAAGACCATTCTATTCATGAAATCATGAAATTGAATTAAATCATGAGAAAATGATAATAAGGAAAATGTCAAGCGGGGTTAAGGTTACCGCTATAGGTTCAAAGTGTGATAGCTTTTTTTCATTTCGTTCAAGTGCTTATTGTTATATGTGTACAAAGATCGGCTCTTTGAGACCATTCAATTATCAACTTACAATATGGTAATTAAAGAATGTGAAAATTTTATTAAAGAGAATGTCAAGTTGGGTTAAGGTTACCACTATAGGTTCAAAGTGTGATAACTTTTTTTCATTTCGTTCAAGTGCTTATTGTTATATATGTACAAAGCTCGGCTCTTCAAGACCATTCTATTCATGAAATCATGAAAATGAATTTAATCATGAGAAAATGTTAATAAGGAAAATGTCAAGCGGGATTAAGGTTACCGCTGTAGGTTCAAAGTGTGATAACGTTTTTTCATTTCATTCAACTGCTTATTGTTACATATGTACAAAGTTCGGCTCTTCTAGACCATTCTACTCATGAAATCATGAAATTGAATTAAATCATGAAAAAATGATAATAACAAAAATGTCAAGCGGGGTTAAGGTTACCGCTATAGGTTCAAAGTGTGATAATTTTATTTCATTTCGTTCAAGTGCTTATTGTTATATATGTACAAAGTTCGGCTCTTCGAGATCATTTAATAATCATCTTACAATATGGTAATTAAATAATCCGAAAAAATAATTAAAGAGAATGTCAAGTTGGGTTAAAGTTACCGCTATAGGTTCAAAGTGTGGTAACTTTTTTTCATTTCGTTCAAGTGTTTATTCCCCTGCACCATAAACCCCTGCACCATAAAGTTCCCACTTCGGTTACACCATAAAGCGCAAGCCCACTTCAGTTCCCTTATATAAATAATTCCACTTCAAGCTCTTGGACACCATTCTAATCATAAAATCATAAAATAATTCATAAATCATGAGAAAATTATATTATGGCAAATGTCAAGTAGGGTTAAGTTTACCGCTTCAAGTTCAAAGTGTGATAACTTTTTCTCATCTCGTTCAATAGGTGATTATTATATATGTATAATGCTCCGCTCTTCAATAACATTCTAGCCATGAATTCAATAATTCGTTATTACATCATGAGAAAATTATATTATGGAAAATGATATTATTATGAAAATGATATTATTGTGCATTTTTGTTACAAGGCAAAGAACAATCGTCAAGACAATACTAATAACACCAAAGAAGATGATGACTATGCATTCGCAACACAATATGGACGCATTCAAAGGCAATGTGTAAGTGGATCATGGATTTGGGAGTAGTGAAGCACATGACTCCCCATATGGCAGAATTTGATACATATAAGGTAATTGTTCCATGCAATGTCGATTTGGATGATGATAGCGCCACACAAGCAATCGGAATGGTTTCCATTGTTGTTGAGGTGGTTGTGAAAGGTAAAATCAAATAAATTCATATCAAATGTGCCCTTTATGTGTCCAAGTTGCAAGCAAATTTGGTCTTGGTGAGCAAACTTTTGTTGAATGCGTCAAAAATGCAATTCAACTATAATGAATGTATTGTGAGAGTTTCATATATATGGAGAGGAGATTTCAATTGGACTATGTAAAGAAAATTTGTATGGAATGAACTTTACAAAGGTGCGTGAAGCGGATGCAGTCAATTTAGAACAATTATGAAAGCATGATGGTGCATTTGAATCTAGACATCGTTGACTTGGCCATTTGAGTAAAGCATGTTCATGCACTTCAAAGCATGATGAGTAGTATGAACCTTATCGAAATTATTTGTCTCGTGTCTTCATTGATTTGTGAAGCTTGCATTGAGGGGCAACAACTTGGAGTGGCATTTCCGAATGATGGGGAAAGACAAGCAAATAAGCCTTTGGAGATGGTACATGTGGACGTGTTGAGCCATATGAAAGATGTTGTTTTAATAAATGATATTACAAATAGTGAGAGTGATCTAGAATTGCATCCAAGTGGGAGAAATAATCCTCCCATGTTGGTTGGGGTGGTCGAGCCTTTTAAATTACCTTTGTTTGATTGAGGAGCAAGTGAAAAATAACCTCATTGCATTTCAAGAAGAAAGAGGAGGATCAACAAGCAAAGGGTGTTCTTTAACACTTTTGCCATGCAATAATTGTATTGAAGGAATGCAACCAAATTTCAGCATTGATGGAGAATGACAACCTTTAGAGGAGCGAAGGTACCCCTCAAGGGAGCGCCGGCCACTTGAAGAATGGTGGAAGAACCACATATTGGCGCAACATGGTGAAGAAAGGGTAAATGTGACATATTTTGATAATTTTTTAAAGTAGTGTATAGCATTTGCTAAGGAGATGTAACAATTACTATTAAGGGCAATTAAATTGCAATCATTTGACTGCTTGCAAAGTGTGAGTGTTGAAGGTAGAGCATTAGGTTGTTTGTAGTCATAGAATTGTGATTATCAGCGGAATAAGAATGAATAAGGTTTGAATAGACCCATACACTTTTTGGGAAGCACGAGTTGAGATATCCTATATGCATTGTATGAATCAAAGACGAAAAGAGCGATAGAGAGCAAAGCAAGAGGTGGAGGTGACCATCTCACTCTAAGCATTGTTCATATACCTTTGTATATGTGTGTTTGTTTGTGTAATATAATCTCTAGTTCTATACTACTTTAATACCAACATTGATTAGTGTTAAGCACTTTGTGAAAGGGTGTGCCAATAAAGTGTTGACTAAGGCATGTGTGGCTTTGTTATGTATGTTGGTCTAGAGGTTATTAATGTGGCGATTGGTGCAACACAATAATAGGTGGAGGCATATGTCATTTTTCTTGTAGGTTGCAGAGGTTACATAGTGATGAAAATCATGTTTAAATACATTTTTTTCTTATAATTACCCATGTATTGTCCATATCTAAATTTCAGTACTTGTTATATTTGTGCTTTAGTTATCCATTTGGCGTCCCAAAAGAGGTTGAATCTTTTTAGGTGTAGGTCTTCTATTCGTTAGCCATCTGTTCATGTATGGGAATGTGTTTGTTGTATGGGAGACAATTGCATTTGTGTGTTGTTTCTAAATTGTTTTTTTGAGGTTTCATATGGAACTATCATGGTGAATAAAGGTAGGTGGGATGGATGGCCAATAAAGTGTTTGGTGGCCTATTAGATGGAAGGGGGTGTCTAGGATTCAAGGTTTTTGTGCTCCTTGTTTGGCGAGTGTATCTGCTTCATCATTTCCTAATATGCTTGTGTGTGCTCTACCTTTGTGGATGGCAATGTTGTGTCGAGAAGCTTTGATGGCACCTATGGTGTGTGTGATAAGAAGTTTGTCAAGGGTGGTTAAATTGAGAGGAGGGGCATTTACCATGATTGAGGAGGAGGTAGATGCTATTTAGACTATTTGTGAAAATGAACGTATATGTATTTAAGGCCTTGGTGTGTTTGAATGCTAGGAGCATTGCACATAATTCAACTTGAAGTATGTTAGGGTAGCATGGGAGTTTGGCCGATATTTGGGTATGTAATGGGTTGTTGAAGACGCATGTGTCGGCTATGTTACCATTGCAATGTTCATTTGGGGGAGTAAGTGAATAATAGTAGGACTTTTGTTGCAAAATTTTGTGGGGGAGGGTTAGATTGAGTGTAGATGTGGTTCTATTTATTGTGTATTGGTGTCAAAGCTAAAGGAGTTTTTCGAGTGGTATGGCAGTTTGGTAGTTGCATTCTTGGTCAGGTATTTGTGCAAGTTCTGGGTGTATTGATATGGTGGGTGCGGTTGTGATGATGTCTTTGTCTAGGTTTTCTTGGATGTGTAGAGTGAGATGTGGGAGTTTTAGGCTTGGACGGATAGAGTGTCAGGTGCGTAATTGGGGCATTTTTTGTGTGTCAACTAGTTTTATTCTCGTGGCATGTTGTTTGATGGTTTGTGAGAGTATCCTTATGAGCATGAGGCCATGTGATAGAAAATGTTATATGGGTTCAGTAGGAGAGTATGGTATTCATTTATTGTAGTTGTTGTTTAAAGAGATCCATTAATAGCTAAAGAATTATGTGTATTCTTTGACTCCACTTTTGTCTTTGTGTTTGGTTGATTTTAATGTTGTGATATGTGATAGGGAGATGCCTAGGGGATGCATTTGGACCCGGGTGGGTTTTGTAGAGTAGGGTTGTTTGTTTGGTGACATTAGGACCGGCAGGTGTTGGTGTATGTTGGGGGGTGTCGTATAGTGTGGCGGGTGAGCAAACAATCTTAGCTTGGAGGAGTGTGTGTTTGATTATATGTGATTAGGTATGGTATTTGGTTTGGCATTCTTGGGGGTTTAATATGTTGAAGTTTGTTTGGTCTAGAATTTGTGGCAATGTTGTGATATTTAGGGTAACGAGTTTGTTGAGAGATTTTTGGTGTTTGATTTTTGTGTGGGGTGAGGATGGGATAGAAGGGATCCTTATACCATATCTTCACTATGTGGGACTTTCCAAGTGGAAACGTAGTGTCTATTGAGTCTAGGCGTATGTGAAATTGTCTTTTGAGGACGTATAGTGTTCATGAGATAGGTGATTGTACACGTGCTTGGTAGCTCAGGAGGGGGAGGTGTTTTGCTCCTCCGTATTTAAATGCTATGAATTTAATTTGGCCTTGGTACATTCGACGTAATTGCCTGGGGTCATCCAATGTTTGTGTGAGTTGTTCGCTTAAGGTGGTGGCGTATCTTGGGAGGAGGGAGTAAGCTTTTATGCCGAATGTTTCCCTAGGGTAGTTGTGTAAATATGTTTTGGGTGTTGGTGGGGTAAAGACATATTGCATATGGATTTTGTTAATTCAATAAGTAGTTTGTCCATTTTGTGGATGTCAAGGACTAAGAAGGGGGGCGTACATTGTCACCAATACTAATTTGTCTTGCTCAATTAATATAGTAAGCCACTCGTGTAGTGTTGCCAACATTAAATGTAGACCTAACATTATTTTTCATTCTTTGTTTAATTTTTTTTGGATATTATAGATTTACAACATTGTAATTTTTGTCAATTACTAAGTGATTTTCCATCTAAATATCAATCACTTGTGACAATATCTCATTACATAAATGTTAGGAACATGTAATATACCATACTTTGTTTTGATACTTGACATTTGGATGAACCAAAACTAAGTTGGGATGACAATACTTGTAAACTCATTCATAAAAATCGCCAAAAAAATGGTTACCAAAATGACATAAAATACCATATGAAACTAAATACAACATTTATTTTAGTGTATGAATAATGTTATGATTCAAAAGCACAAGTAAGCAAATCAATTGTTCAACTTGCAATGTTTTGGTGTCTCTATCTCATAATGGGGAACTTTTGATCCACATACCCATCACATTCCAACTAAAGTAGACGTGCCTTAGATGAATACTTTTCTCTCTACACCCACTTCTTGTAGAGAATATGAGACTATGCCATGCCACTAAAACATTTGATTATAAACTCTTACATTAATGGAAAATGTCTTCTTTATAAATAGATGACTATATGTGCAGGAGATCCTAAATATACATACATGGAAAGTGGTCATACTTACCATGATGAGAATGTAACAAGGATGTCGATGAATGAAGCAAAATAAACATAGTTACAACCATGACCCATGTCTCTAACACATGGTAAAACACAAGGTTTAAGTAGACTTACCATAGGTAAGGACTCCAATATAAACCCCTAACCCCAAAAGGATCTTCATTTTTAACCATACACGCAAGTGTGAGGTGGGGCTAGCTTTGTGTATACTCAGTGGAGTAGTAGATATGTGTTAAAAGTGAGAGAAATTAGGGCTAATCACCAAGAGGAGAATTCTAATTGGAGTGACCCAATCATGGCCAAGGAACATGTTTGAACATCCATGTGTCATTATGCAATGATTGTTGTAATTTGAAATACTACAATCCAATTGAAGTGGTTTAAATTTGAATTGGGTCCTGTTGTTATTTACCTCGTGTATGTAACTAATCCTCAAATGTTTGTTAGTTGGTTGCATGTGCACATGTGAGGTAGGCCCTTCACACCTTCAATACAATGATGTATTGTGATTATGACATTTTATGCATATCTATTAGTTGAAGTTACTAGAAACATTTCCCTTGTAAGTACTCCATACATGTGATGGATTAGCTATATGTGCTTTGAGGTGAAACATGAAGATAGGTGATTAAACTTCCAAGGTATGGGACAATCCAAATCAAATTTTTGTTGTTGGGTACCATTTGATAGCAGAAACCTTGAGTAAGGTACATATTCATGCAAGGCAAATTATGTTATGGCACAACCTGTCTATATTGTACAACACATCCAATTAGGCATAATTGCAAACAACTCTATTATGCAAATTGTTAATGTGTCACCAAATAGGAAGATACACAAGGAATAGAAAGAGCCTTGTGGAAATTCCCACCCACCCACCCTTGTATTGCAATGAAGAAGAAATTGAAGGATTTGGCCTCTGAAAAGAGGAAGTTCAAACTTTGCAAAAGTTTTGAAAAGTCATCTCTCTCTCTGGGGGTCAATAAGTTGCACATATTAATGTGCCCAACCCCTAAATGCATTGCATGAATTCCTTTTCAAAAAATCAAAGCATTGCATATGAGTAATTTTTGTTTACGTGGAGGAGTGAAAATTCTAAAGTAAAATCCTACATAAGTAGACGAATACATATTGAAGATATAACCATACACTCAACATGATTGGGCCATATTTGGATTAGTATAAATGTTATTGCATGTACAAAATATATAACTAAAATAAATATATTGTAAGCATATTTTTTTCCAAATTTCATTTGTGGCAAAGATAGTATGTATTCATTAGTAGGTAGGAAGTTGCAAAGGAAGAGTTACAAGAGCCAAATGATTGAAGCATCCCTAAAATATAGTTTGCAATTTGGGTAGTCAATTTTCAATTTTCTCAATGATGTAGAGTCTACAAAGTATGTATTTTGCTCAATCCCAATGGTCAAATGATGCACCGTAACTCAACTTAAACATCTTGTGAAAGGATTATCTCCAACAAAGGTTTTATAATTTGATGTTTTGGCCTTTTGACCATAAATCGACCACTTTGTGGTTGCCCATGCATTTGAGGAATGATTCAAATGTGCCTAATTCAATTCCTTATCTTCTTTGTAAACCTATATGTGATTGGTATGTGGTTTGGTGTGGCTCCAAGAACATATACTAAAGAAGATATTGAATTGTGTGCTAAAAAAATCAACATAATCACTAAATTCTAGATAATAGTGGGTTGGAGGTCATGTAGATAAGTACAAGTCGCCAACCAACCACGTTATGAGAGCCTACTAGAATGTGAGGGGCCATTGGACATGGGCCACTAGACGTCCATGCGCCCGCTGGAGCATTTTTTAAACTTGGAATCACTAGTCACTGAAATATTGAAAACCAGTTGGAGGAGGAGGAGGAGCTTAATAAGGAGCCTAGATTTGGGAGAAGATGAGAGTAGCTTGTTGGTACATACAAACCCTACCCTATTAGATTCCATCTACATTTGGACGAGTGTGTCCTTATTCCCACTAGAATATGATGGGCCTACATGGAATATTGACCCTAAGCTGGAATAAATAACCATTTAATGCCCCCTCCCCACCTAACTTTAGCTAAGCCAAAACGTTGGTTCTAAAAACACGGCCCTCACACCATCGACAATATATAGTGCCGAGCCTAGTTGGCAAATGATGTGGCATGGTTTAAAAGTGGAGGTTTTAGCGTCAAGCACCGACCCTCCCATCGGTCCCTAGACATGGGGCAAGAGTGTAGGACCTTTAAAAGTGTCGCCTCCCACCCTTGTGATTGGTTGCTTTTAGTCTTACCTATGAGGGCACGAGGAGCTTCATTAGCAAAAACCGATGGTAAGATAGATGAGTAGTAAGGCATTTGGGGATGGGGCAAAAACTATCCAACATTCATTGCTTGGTAGATAAACTAATGAACATGTGTGAAAGTTACTTAACTAAAACCTACTGGACAATCTCCGGAGCAAGTTCTTGTAGGTGCATTGGGATAACCGGACGCCTCCGCTATAACCAAGGGAGCTTTACCTGGGTTTTTTGGGAAAACTTTGGTTATTTGGTAAAGTCAGGTGGGGAGGGGGCATAAGACCCATGTACCTTATATTTGTTGAGCATTCTCATTCTCATTGCCATTCCCATTCCCATGGCTTAAGTATGGCACATTCATGCCGATGATCTAGCCATCATAACTGCATCACCACATCATCATCATCAACACACAGCTTCATGAGCTTTGAGATTCTGACCTAGGCTTCGTGTGTTCCTTAGGGCCCGGCGCCATTGGAAGCGGCCCTGTGACCATTGTTGTTTGTTAGGAGAGCTGGGCCCGCAGCGGGGGGCGGCAGGACGGAGCTCGGACGACGGTGTCAGACCTTGTCGGCCCGTCTTACCCGTCGACAATGGCTGACTAAGCTGGGTGTGAAGCTGTTGAGAAATTGAGTTTGTAACCGGATCTCAGGACCAACGTCCCGGGGGAGGAGGACGACGGATGCACTTTCACCAGGCCTGCCTGCATGTCAACCATCCGACTGTGCGACAACTGTGCAGATCGATCCGGCCGTCGGGAGGAGCTTGGGCACGAGCAGGCGATGGTATGGCGTTCGCTGCGTTGCAAGCCGCCCGAAGACTGCAGCCGGGAGCGGGAGGTGAGTGCGGGTGAAGGCAAACGTTCAACACCTCCTCGTTCTGTGAGCGGTGGTGCTCGTACGGGGAGAATCGACAGCTAGTTTACAGATGAACCGATTGGGTTTGAGAAATTAAACAACCGCTTCAACTTCAAGCCTTCAGGAAAAATTACCCATCAGTTTAGAGGAATCTGTGGAAATGCACTCCTCAAGTTAACGAAAGTGAACCGAAGATCACAAACTTGTACCTGCTGGACTTGGAAACACTAGGGACTTGACCGATTATGGCCACAAATCTCCTCGGACACTGAATCAAGCAGCCGCAGCTATGGTGGAAGCTCGGTAACTGGAGGACCAGCATCCCACATTCGAACCTAGCCATTTCGGTGCATTCATCAGCAAGCAAAGTGCAAAACCATACAAATTCCCTTCCCTGCAATTCGGTTGCCGCTGCCTCCCGCCAACGGCCCACTAACAGAATGCGTACACGTTGCTCCGGATGAAACAACCGGGCTGCTGACTGGGATGCGCCACGTGCCACCTCCGGGTTGGCCACATCCCCTAAGCACCTTCCGGGCCCTACCCGGTTGCAACATCTTTTAACTGGCCACGTACTTATCGGTTCAGGCATGGGTCCTAGATGTGCGGCCAGGATCTAAGAAAAGTTGGAATCTCAAAAAAATAGACTCCTCTTTGGGCCCCCCCGGCCTAGATCACATCTTCATTCGGCTGGGCCCGGCCCTGCCCTGCCCTGCCCCTCCCACGCCTTCTTCAGTGCCTGGTCTTCCAGTTTGCACCTGCGTGGGAACTCCTCCTTGTTGGAAACCAATGTGACAATACCCAGTTACTTAAAGTCATTAAACGCCCTGTCACTTAAGCCATTAAGCTCCTTTGGCATGTGAAGAAACTCCATCAATTAACTTGGGAATAATGAAAATGATGTCAACTTGAATACCCAGTCACTTAAGTCATTAAACGCCATGTCACTTAAGTCATTAGGCTCCTTTGGCGTGCGAAGAAACTTCATCAATTAAGTTGGGAATAGTGAAAGTGATGTCAACTTGAATGTTTGTAATTTAGATCGGCTATTATCACATTGGTTCCCAATGAGGAGGAGTTCCCATGTAGGAGGTGCGGGCAGGAAGACCGGGCAGTGAAGGAGTCGTGGGAGGGGCGGGACCCAACCAAATGAAGATGTGATCTAGCCCAGGGCTGATTTGCCCAACACATATAGATCATAACTGGTGTTTGGACTCGATTGTAGTAGGAGTATCAATAATCGAAGCAAACAATTGGTCTACATGTGTGAATGCAACCATACCATTACATGTCGGAAACACCTAACTACCTAAGTTGGCGTGGCAAACCCCCCCCCCCTTTAACACTGCAACCAGTGGATGGTTGACCTTAAGTTATTACCGACCCAAGTCTTTGTCGAGATAAAATAGTATGGAATTTTTATTTATGAAAAGAATCCCAGACCCGAATGAAGGAAGGAGGGAATTATGACATAAAACTATACTTCTCATCCATCCAAAAAAAAAAACTGAACCCGCTAGAGTTATACGTTTGTGGCCGAGGACTCATCTCAAATGACGTGGACTAAATTGACGTGGGTTCTTTGTTTACTTATTTTAAAGGCTTACTCCGGTGTCAAATCCACTAAAAGTAATAACTCTGGGTGCATACTATTCATGGTTTTATGTTGGATGAATGAGAGGTTATTACATTCATATGTAATATTTCCCTCTGTCTCCCAATTGAATTAGCCCGAGGGGTTGTGATTTTTGGAGGCACTCGCTTCAAGGTGTTTCCACAAGAAACTTGTTGTGGGGGATTAAAATCACAAAGTTCAACATAGTGCTTGAAACTCCTCATAACAACATTACAATAATCACTAATCTATGGTGCCTTTTTTACTTGCTTTTTCTTTCTTTCTTTCTTTTGACCCCATGTTACTCAATGTTCAACGGTCACCTCTAGGTGGTCGATTTTTTTCGACACAAGACAACAACCGGTTGAGCCGGTTGAAATCTTCATGTTAGAACCCATAAACAACCTTGAATCCGAGTTTCCAAGCGAATGTCCAAGTTGGGTTCATTTGTCTTTATATGCATTAACGCAACTTGTCCAAATTCCAATATTTGATAAATAATACAACTTACAAAAAAAAATAGAGTCTATAAAATAGTCTCATGGTGTAAATGATATTTACCTATAGGGTTTTAAGAAATACCTTAAATTACCAATTTATTGACTAATATGATCCCAATTATTCAAAATGAAATGAAAATAGCCCATCATTTATCAAGCCCCGACCACACGTGGTTTACAAAAGTATATAACATGTGATCTCCACAACGCTCAATGTCAGCCACAAACACCCACCCTTGCGCGTCGTAGTCCGGGTGAGAGCTTGTAACTCACATGTCTTTGCTTGGTTCCCCAAGCCTTAGAATCCACTTCCAATAGTCATGTAGAATTTAATATTGACACACAACTCTTTATTCAAATAACACAAGGTGACGAGTATTCAAAAATACTCTACACCCTCTTTGTCATTGTCACACATAACCGTCCCCTAACTATCAACACACAATTCCTAATGGCTAAACACTTAACTACCATAAGCCATTGCCCTAATGACATTGGACGAGCTAATCTCATCAGAAGGTTAACCTTGTTGGCCATCATAATCCAACTCATCATTCGGAGGTTTCCCCAACTATCCCTAGACCCCCATCCTAAAACCAACCACCTTGAGCTTCTATCATACACCTCCACCGGCTGGAATGTTTGAGGTGACCTTGTACCGCAATTGGCTTGATAGCCAACAAGTCTGCTAGATTTCTAGCTCGGTAGTGGGCACTCCCTCGATCCAGCAGCGCTCACTCCTCTCGCACCTCACGGAGGTTGCTGGCACCAGTTCTCGGGAGCCCAGTCTTGCCAGGATACACAAATGGTCTCCCTTCTCGGCCTCCAAGTCTTGAAGCCTCCCTGCCATCAAGGTCTCAGCCCACGCCTTTCTGCTGCCTTCTCGCCGCTGATGGACCCTCCTTGACTGCAAGAATCCCTTGCTAGTTTAGTGCCGCCCTCGGAGATCTTGACTCCAGATTTCAACACTTCACCCTCTTAACCCAGCAGCTAATAGACAATTTTCTACTCTGTGCATGTTGTAATTATAACAACATTCTGAAGGAGGCTTCCCAACAATCAATTCGATAAGGAAGTTGTTGGTCCCCCAACGGCATTCGGCCACATCCTCCGCTGGAAATCTTTCCCTGCCGCTTTGCATCACTGCCCTGCCAGTGAGGAAGCCATGTTTGCCCAATGCCGCATTTTCTCTGGTTTCACTCAATCCTTCCCTTAGCTGACCAGATTGACTTGTGGCTTTGGTCCGACCCACCTCGCCGCTCGTCCCTCTTCCTGTGCCCATACCCACATTGGTCCTTCACCCAAATTCCTTGCCCATCCCAACAGCAACCAAGCCCCTCACTCCTCACGAAGGTTGCGGCTACCAGTCCCCCAATACTTCCTGAATCTGAAGAGAGAAATGGCCTTCGGAGGTGAGACCCCCTCTGCGGCCCCCCGGGAATCCAGTAGTGATAGCCCATTCCAACTCCCGACCTTTCCCGAATTTGAACTCCACGCAGCCCTCCACCTTGGGCCCCCTTCTAAAACAAACATCAATTCTACCTAAACCAACAATATTCTGGCCTCAACCGCTTGAGTTAAGAGTCACTTAAACCTACATGAGCTATATACTTGTTTTTTGATCTTTTACTCTACTTGCAAGAAATCCCACAACTTAACCTAACTCAAATTAACTTTTGAACTTCACCGCTTACCAACTTCTAACCTAATTCAAACAATTGTCAATCCTATTGTTTAGTACCCTTTAAAGTTTAACTTGAATTGTGGGCACGAATTTGGGCTCACACTCAACCACATAGAATTATAACCTAAACCCAAGTGAATTTCCAAATGTGACAACCAAAGGACCATAACTCGATCATGTTAGCCCCACACACACACCCCTCCCCAACACACACACACACACACACACTTATGTTGGGTATTGAGTGTGTATTGTAGTGTCCATTCTTAGATCCACGCCTAACCATTTAAGACAAGACAAGCAACCCGCTTTCTTTAGGGTGAGTGGAGGTAGTTGGGTTGCCCAACCCATTATGGTTGCCAAGGCCCCCATTGAGTGCTTGCCAAGTCACACATCCATTCATAGGACCCATTCCATCACCATCATCCACCACCTCATCACACTATACCAAGTCATCCTCTGTACTCCATGCCACATCATGAAACCCCCATGAAGGCACTTCCATAGAAAATTGGCATATATGTGTGAGAACCAAGTATTTGTTTAGGGAATATTTATATGAGCTTTTAAGTTTTTTGGACTCCACAATTATAGAAAAAATGTTGTTTATTAGCATTTTCCTCCACCCTATAGGTAATTATAAATTCTATAAGTTTGCAATAAATTACACCCTTATTTATTTATAAAAATAGGGGTTTGATAATTCCTTGTGGTATTGGAGTGGAGTTCCTTGTTTGTTGATGTTTGTCACATAAAGAAACATACCAAAATGGCAAAACATTTGAACAATCTCAAGATGGTGTGATTATATGGCCAAGGGAGTTGTGCAAAATGACAATGGAAAGAGAAGCCTAGCTCGATGTGGTTCTAACCCTTTTTCCTTGTTTCATCTACACCAAACCAAATTTCATCCATAGTGAATTGAACCTCACCCACAATGATTGAAATTCCATTCATGTTTTCAACAAGATTTCACTAATTCTTTAACATAACTTAACTTATCCTCTAAGCATACTCATCCTCCAAAAACATTATTCATTTTGATTTTTGTTAGCCTATTCTACAAAAAGAAAGTAAATCAACATAATTTCTAATACCATAAGATACATATAAAATAATTATGGAAATTTAATTAGCCTAATGTATATCCAAACAAAATATATAATTGATATCTTACAAATATATATTCCATCCTACATTTTCTCGCATGTCGTTTCTATGTAAATCACCAGTTTATTGCCCTAGATGAAACCCCATGCACCCAAATGTTGTGGACTCACCATCCGCTTGCTATGACTCATAAGTAGACCCAGACATACCATACCATGGCATGACAATCAACATCATCCATGGCCATGTGTCCCTTGCTCGCTCACATGGGGAATGATCACCAACTTCAACAAAACCAACTAAACTACGCCATGCCATGCCAACTACCCCTTGAAACACACATGCCACCACCCTTTTGCACACATGGACATCGGATACCATGACATGGCCTTGGGGGTGGACTCTTTGTTGGAAATCTAAATGACCCGTGTGGGTCACTGTGAGATTAAATCCCCTATATACAAGAAGTTTATAGAGAAAAAAACAAATGTATATATACCAACGACATGCCAGAAAATGAACTCATGTGTTTATACTAAGTTTCTCAATTTAATGTGATAAATGGCTTCACTAAATGTACAAAGAAAAACTCATGAATTAAATTTGTGTCTAAACATATAAAATCCACAAAGTCTTGGGTACTTTGGAATGGGACCAGATAAAGGGCTCCGCAATTTTTGGAAGAAGCAACAAGGTGATGCATTGATTCAATCAATTGAACACAATTAGGCGCCTTTGCAAATTACACAATCGCAATAGAATCAATAGGGGCACATGTTCATGGTGCACACATTGATATGATGTTTACCAAGCTTACACAAGTACCAAGGATTTCTTCAACTCCAATAACCAAGATGTTTCAGACACTTCAAGAAGCTTGATGCAATATGCTACATTCACTAGAGGGCACAAGCATGGTCAAGTATACAATTCCATTACCCTGCATAGGTTTAAGTGAAAGTGCTTCAAAATTATATACTAACTTGAATTTTGTGAAGGACAAAATCAACATTTGAAAAAACACATTAATCTACAAAGCCAAGCAATTTATGTTGACAAAAAAAAAATTCAAGAAAAAATTACATATTTGAGAATTTGCATGTTGAATTTATGCAAGTTTTGTAATGGTGCCCTCAAGTCTAAAATAAATTCAAAGAATTCAAAAAAAAATCCACCTTCAAAATATTTAAGGTCATGAAGTCTACGTCCACAACTAAATTTGGCCATTATCTTTTGAACAGTATTTTTAATGATAAGTTTGAAGATCTCTTTTTTATTTTCTATATTTGAGCACCTAACACAACAATAAAGGGCGCCATGGTATTTATACAATTTAAAAATATTAAATCGAATTTAAACAACATTATAATGTTATTTATAGATGTTTGATTAGAAAATGGTTTTAATATACCATAGCATTTTTTCCGTACATTTGACAATGCTTCCTCCATAGATGATTGACTACTCCCACTCCTCTACCTTGCTATTACCTCCCCGTGTCTACTTGCTACAAGACCCACATTGACCCAACCTTTTTTTTTTAAGAGAAAGACTAATCTATGGGATCTAGCTACACCTATAGTGTCAATACTCCTCTTGGCTTAACTTCATGCTTTGCTCCACAAGTGTATGGTTGCCTTCATACCACTCCTCCCCGTAGCTACATATCACCTCAATTTGAAGCTCGAGATGCTCCACCGGCCATGCAATCGCTACCAATTGGCCTCCGATTTCCACAATTCACACACACCAACCACACCACACAACACAACAACCAAGTAACTCACACATCTCCTCCCCCAATTCATCCCACGCAATCACACAATGATTAAACATAAATTGCCATTGGAGTACTCCAACCCACACCCAATTACACCATTCCACTCTAAAGCCACTTCAATAATGCAAATCAACACATCCTCACAAACCACTCTCACCACAAACACAAAAAACTCACCTCCAAATTTCTCCCTTGATGCATCTTCATACCCCTTCCATTCCGCCTATGAGCACAAACACATAAATATTTTATCCTTACTACCCCATAGATCACCTAGACCTTGTTAAAATTCCCACAACTAACCCCTTTTCCAAACATAGAAAACCCCAAGCTACAACCCACTTGCCCCATCCTCCCTACCACCTCACTTCCACTACTTTTCCCCTAGCATGTTGCTCCCAACTACAAAGACCTCACCTCAAACACAACACAACATTATCCTTTATCACTTATGATCAAAATCTCTTACCCTCACCTTTCACATCTACACTCCCCTCAAAAATACTCCAAATTTCTCTACTTGCCACCACCTCCCTATCACCTTACCTCCACTCCCCCCATATGCCCATTACATCTCCCTCTCCCCACCTTACTCCAACCATATTCCACACCGCTCACACATACACTCTCCATATTCCACGTTTCACTCACATCACCACTTCATTCTTCCTCAAATTCTTTTCTTCCATTACCACAACATCACCATTACATTTTATCCTACCTCCTCTATTTCCCCCTTTGGCTCATATATTGCAACATTCTATCTTCCTTCTTCATCAAATTTCACTATGCACACCACTACCAAATGCACCAATATATCTAATGGCTATTTGGTTGCTTGCAAACACTCACAACACACCCGGATAACAAGAATGGCTCAAGTTCCAATTTCAATCCATGCAGATCGTACTTTTCCAACACTTACACATGATAGTCACTCCAGAGAACCCATGGCAAAACCAAAAGTATCTCCCACGCCAACCCACTCACCTTGCAAAGACTACACATATCACACCAAGACTCTCCACCACCAAGATTCGACTCCTCCAAACAACCACCCGCACATTCAATTCTCCCACCCTAATCTCCAACTCTAGAACAAGGCTCCTACAAAAACAACCATGTCCAACAACAAAAAGGCTCGCTCTTACATCAACAGGCTCTGCGGGACAAACATGCACAGGGACACTCCCCAAACCTTCCTCCCGATAACAACTACAACATGGAAGAGGTAACATCCCATATCCCTAAATCATCATTTTCAGATTTGCCACCTTTCCATCCATTTCCTTCTATCCCCCCACCAATGCCCCCCCCCCTGCAAAGCAACCACTCTTTTATATTTCCCATCTACAACATGAATATGCACATGTCTCTTCGTCCATTATTATTGATTATCTTTGGCATGGCTATAATATAGTGCAATGTCCGTATACAAACTTCAACTTCACACCACCTCAACCTCCTAAGAGCATCCTTGAATCGACCACCCTTGGTAATTCTACCCTAGAAACCCAACAAATCCCGGATAGGCTACATTTCCTTCCCCAAACCCTACTTCCACAAACTCATGTAGATGATGCCCTGAACAAAGCATTCACCTCACATGCATCCCCAAATTATCAATATATAGACCCGAACACCTTCCTTGCTCCTCATTATCAAATCCAAATTAGGGTTGACACAAGTTCTATATTGATAGTGGCGAGTTCTCCAGGCAACTACGTAATGGCATTTGTCTACTCAGGCCCATCATGTGACATTTTTTGGACGGGGTTCATTAAGACTGGCCTCATAAACCCTCGGTCCGATGTGCCTTCATATTGAAACTCAATGGGAGATTAGTCTGAGGAAAATTCGCAAAAAGGTTTTTGAGATTCCTTCCTCTACCAACTACCTAAAACTCCACATTTGGGGCAACACTTTTGAATCCTTTGTTGAATCCTTCATCCAACAAAACTACTTCGTGGGTACACTCTCGATGTAAATCAAACGCTCCCAAAAACCTTCCTTTGTTAGTTACTATGCATTCCTTACCTTAATGATTGAATTTGCTCGTGAACAACTTCTCAAACGACTTCATGTATTTGACAACCTTAAACCACACATCTCTATTCTTTAGGGTTTAGGGTTTAGGGTTTTGGGCTCTTCATTGGAAACCTAAATGACGTGTGTAGGTCACTCTGAAATGAAACCCCTTGTATACGAGAAGTTTATAGATCTAAACAAATGTATATGTACTACAAATAGGCTAGAAAATGAACTCATGTATTTATATTGAGCTTTTCAATGTAATGTAATAAATGCTTCCACTATATATACACAATATAAACCTTGTATTAAATAAGCATTGATTACATGTACAATCCACTTTCACTTTCCAATCAAAAAGTTATTGAACATCTTTTTTCATCCATAGCATGCAACTCAATGATTGCATCGAGCAAACAAATATAAGATAGCACAATAACTTATGGGCAACCCACACTTGTTGGTGGGAGGGCCAGTCGCAGGCCCCCACCAGCAGGGAACCACTTTTATATTGAAATTTGGTAGCGGCAGCGACTGGGCGCAGGGTTCGCGCCACTTGCTCGTTCGCACGTGATTTACTCACTTTTCGGAAAAAAAAAACAATTCGTATTATTAGCACCAATTTATTGTGAAGTCACGAACTTCAACTGGGTTAGGCATAAATGCGCCACCACCTTCCCTACTAGCCACTCGCCTTCTCCTTTTATCATTGTCGATTTTATTTTCATATCGTTACTAACACTAAATTAGTGATATTTAGTGTATGCGTTCGTATTTAGTGTATCTAACACTAAATATCATATTTATTGTAGGTAACTAATAGTTGAATTAGTTGGTTAGTTGTCCAGGGTCTGAACTATGATTAGGGAGAACCGACAGTTAGTTACAGATGAACTGGTTGAGTTTGAAAAATAACCGGTTGAAGTTCAAGACTGTAGGAAAATTACCAATCATTTTAGAGGAATTTATAGAATATACCTCAATTTACCCCAGGAAAACCGGAGGATGTCAACGTGTAACCAATTGGACTTGCAAACAATAGGGTCTCAATCGATTCTGCCCAAAAATCTCCCCGATCAATGGGTCCGAAGGAGTTCACGTTTTTCTCAAGTTTTATTAGTCAGAATGGGTAAAGAAATTTTCACGAAGGTTCCTGGGACAAGAAAACTTACATACTTGCTGGTGGGAGGGCCGCAAGAGAGCATAGACGCCCACACCTACTGGTGGCAGTGAACGGGCGAACTCCATTCATTGCTGCCCACCACTAACAGATGTGGGCAGGGTATTAGTCACAATCCAAAGAGCAAAACTCAACAGAGTCCATGAGCACTCCATGAGCCTTTGGTTTGCAAAAACCTAGAACCCAAACCCCAACAAGGATGAACAAAGTAGTCATTGAAGATTGTTACCATATGACAACAATGGGTGAAAACTTGAATTGAATGGAAGTAACACATCTATTGTCAAAAATTTCTCTAAACTCTAAGGCCCCATTTTGTACATCACCTCTCCGTTATGCATATTATGTATGCTAATGCCTCATATAATACCCCTTCTTACACTCATGTTAATTTGTATGTGGTGTGAAGAGTCCACCCCTGGGTAATTGCCATAGTCAAATTTAATTCGTATCAAACAAAGATTATGCACATACTTGTTAGGTCTGGTGACATTTCCTAAACGAGGTGGGTGTGTTTGAGGGCCACTGGAAGAAACTTAAAGTGATTGCATAAGGTAAATGGTTCTAGCACGGTTACTTATTTTAGTTGGAGACTTGTATTTAAGTTGTGTGTGCCTAGGTGCAGATCAAAGACAAACACCAAAAAGACATATGTTTTAAAGTGATTGGCTAATATGCCCAACGATTGTTAACTATCTAAGGTTCAATAACCAACATAATGGAGGGGGATTTATACGACCATTCAAGAGGACAAAGATCTATGCTTGTACGACGATTAAGACAATTATTTGAAGATTTATTGTGGCCTTCACTTGGATTCACTTATCATCATGTGCTAAACATGTGTTCAATATTCAAAGAGAAACGGATGCATATCTAAAGTGTTTGTTTTAGACCCACTTACCTTAATCTCTTCATGATGAGAAGTACATCAAAGATATATGGGCCTTATGTGGTCACTCTTTTAAATTATACACATATGACATGGTCCGTTATTATAAATGAACACAAAAAGACATATATTATGATGAAATTGAACTATGTGCTCGTAATCTGGACTCGATTTATAGGTTCAATAGTCAACACAATTGGGAAGGCCTATGTTGCCTCCACCCTAACCTCTTGCATTTTTTTTCACGTCCATAAAGTACATGACATTATTTTAGTGGCATGCACATGCCCCACGGTCCAAGAACAAGCTACAAATTATTCTCGTATCCCAAGCTGTTCTTCCTCACATGCGGGAAAATTTACCGGAACCTAATAAAATTGTGGTGTCTCATGAAACAAGTGTAGAGAGTTGCTTCGGAAGAGCATATATCAATGCTCATGGTCGAATCTTTAATTTAGCTCTACAAAGTTCACCGAGGTGAGAATTTCACATAGAAAAGGGAGCATGCCACCTTTGTTGATAGCCCACCCACACAACTGGTGCAAGCCACCAGTGAACGGTTCCTACCAACATGGGCCATTTTTAAAGTTGGTTTAGCCAGTGAGAGCCACTGGATGTAACCAATGCTGGAAGGTACTGTTCACTGGTGGCCCGCACCAATAAGTGTGGGTGGCTTGTAATTGTGTGACAATCTTCAACGATTTGTAATTGCTAAATAGACGCCTGACAAATCCCAATGCAACACGCAAGCCATAAGCTTATGTGGAGTTGGGACTCAGTACCCACAATTGGGGTGCATGCTTTATCACTATCGCCTTACCATGACACACTACTACACACATGTGTCTAACATGCCATGGCATGACAAGCCGTAACATGTACAACCATGATTCCCTCTCTCTATCTTTGTTTTTGAAACATAAAATGACAATCTCCATGATTTACAATAACTTAAGAAGAAAAGACAATTCCCAACCCAATCAAACCACCCAAATTTAATGTGGAGTTTGCCGGGAAGTGCCCACAAGCTATAGGGCTGCCGCGTGTACTTGGTCACCATCACATTTGACCATGACACACTACACATCTAGCATGCAATGTAACATAGCATGGCAAGCCGCACCATGCATGGCCATGGCCCTCACTTGGCCAACGGGCCCACCATTTTATTACCATTACCATAGCAATGCCCGGTCATGCCACGTCATGGAGCCCCCCTGATGCACCCACATGCGCGGCGCTGGTGTCTACCACCCTCCCCACTGCATACGTGGCCGTGACCCGACACATCATGACGTGGCATGGGTGGCATCCCCATGCATGGCCATACATGCCTTCCTTCCTTTCTCTCTCTCTCTCCCTCTCTCTCCTTCCTTCCCTCCCTCCCTCCGTCGCTTGCTGGCCTGACCTGGTGTGAGTGAGGCGTGCCGGCCCTCCTTTTGCTTGGGATGGCTTTGGGGGATTGTACTAGCTTACTCTCTTCCTTTCTGGCAGCAGTCGCAGTAGCAGTAGCGGCAGCGGCAGCAGGGGAGGATCCTCCCTCCCAGCTACTTACTTCCATAGCTGACGACCTGGACAACCCCACGCGATTCCACTCACCCGCCAGCTAGGTCATCACACTCACCTTGCACTGCTGCTGGATCTCTCCCTCTCGCACACTCACTCACTCACTGCCTGTCGGCAGCAGGCACCAACAAACAGCCGCACACAAGGCTCACAGAGAGGCTCCAGCGCAATTTGAATGACGCCATCGTCGTCATTGTCATCCTCGCAACCGGAAAGAAGCGCGACTCGGACGACACGGAGGAAGGAGGCGATGAGGAGTTTACTACGATTGCTCGATTGATTGAATGGAAGAATGCACGAATGATTGGTTTGGTGTGTGTGTCGCTTAGGGCGTCGAGGACAATTTGAAAGAGAGGTAAGGGTTTGCGGGCGATAGCAATGGTAGAGAGGGGGCGAGTGGAGGTGCGGAGGAATTAGGAAGGGGTTATGGAAGTGGATGTAGGGATGGCAGAAGAAGGAGAGCAAGGGCGGCAGCAAGGGGAGGCTGTGTCATCGACGCCTTCTTCAGTAGCGCCATCGCCAGGAGGAGGAGGACAGGCACAGACGCAGACGCAATCGGGGGGGCAAGCAGCAGGGGTGCCGCCGCAGCAGCATCATCATCAGCCGCAGCAGCAAGTGGCGGTAACGGTAGCGGGGCCAAGGGCAGCGCCTGCGTATAAGGCAATCAGTGCGATATGTGATAAGCGGGATGACGGACCGGGTCCACGCTGCGGACACACATTGACAGCGGTTGCCGCTGTCGGGGAGGAAGGCACAGCGGGATACGTCGGCCCGAGGCTCATTCTGTTCGGCGGTGCAACCGCACTGGAAGGGAATTCTGGTGCAGCTGGTCCGCAGACTGCTTCTTCTGGAGCTGGCATTCGTATGTTTTATGTTTTTATTTATTTCTTTGTGATGCTGCTGTCCTAGTACTACTGTGTTGTGAAGGTGGATTTGTTTGTTCTCTGGAGGGAGAAATTTTCTAGGTCGATTGCTGTCTGATGACGGTCTGTAGGTTGTGTCACTGCAGTTTGTGTTTGATCTAGAATTAAATGGCACCAGGAATCGGAGAGGGAATAAAAAATAGTGTGAAGCCAATCATCGCTCCCCTGCAAAGCCAAATTAATTGCTTCTTCTGGAGCTGGCATCCGTATGATTATGTCAATATTTATTTTTGGTGGTGTCCTACTGTAATTGTGAAGGTATTATTTTTACCGGGGGGGGGGAGGGGTTGTTTGTTTGTCTTCTGGAAAGAGCTGAGTCGATAGTCGTCTGATGGTCTGGAGGTTGTGTCGTTGCGGTTTGTGTTTGATTTAGAATTAGAATGGCACCAGGAAGCAGAGAAGGAATAAAATAGTGTGAAGCCAATCTCGTAAAGCTTCCAAATTCTTGCATTAGTGGACTGTTCATGGCTGTGCCACATGTCTTGTCTCTTTTCTCTGTGCTATATGTGCTGTCCTACCGTGTTGTGAAGGTTTCTTGTAGCCCAGGGGCTTATTTGTTTTCTGGAGGGAGCTGTGTAATGCCAAACTTTCTAGGTCGATTGCTGTCTGATTTCTAGGTCTGTATGTTGTGTCATTTTGTGGTTTGTGTCTGATATAGATTCAAATGGCACCAGGAATTGGAGAGGCAATGTAATATTGTGAAGTCAATCTCGCTACCCCCCTGCAAAGCTTCCAAATTCTTGTTTGAGTAGACTGTCAATGGCTGTGCCACATGTCTTGTCTCTCATTTTCAATTGTCCAAATTCCAATCAGCTGCAAAAATTTGGAGGATAATTTGTAAACAATTTTGGTGCAGCTGGTCCATAGACTACTCCTTGTAAAACTGGCATTCGTATCCTTAGGGTTTTATTTTTTATTTGATGCTGTCCTACGTATGGGTTGTGGAGGTGGATAGTTCATCTTCTGGAGGGAGCTGAGTAATGCCAAATTTTCTAGGTCGATTGCTGTCTGATTTCTAGGTCTGTAGGTTGTGTCATTTTGTGGTTTGTGTTTGATCTAGATTTAAATGGCACCAGGAATTGAAGAGGCGGTAAAATATTGTGAAGCCAATCTCAAACACCCCAACCCCCCCCACCCCAGCAAAGCTTCCTAGTTCTTGTTGTAGTAGACTGTCAATGGCTGTGCCACATGTCTTGTCTCTCTTTAACAGACGTCCAAATTCTAATTAGCTGCAAAAACTTGGAGAATGATATGTAAAAGATTCTGGTACAGCTGGTCTGCATACTGCTCCTTCTGGAGCTGGTATTCATAGATTTATGTTTTCATTTTTATTTTTGGTGCTCCTGTTCTTCTGTGTTGTGAATGGTTCTCCTACCCGGCCTGGGAGATTGATTTTCTTCTGGAGGGAGCTGAGTAAATTGCAAATTTTCTAGGTCAATTGCTTGTCATCTTGCAGTTTGTGTTTGATCTAGAGTTAAATGGCATCAGGAATGGGAGCGGGAGGGGATAAACAGTGAAGCCAAACTGCAAAGCTTCCAAATGCTTGTATAAGTAGACTGTCAATGGCTGTGCTGTCACATGTTTTGTCTCTTTTTCAAACGTCCAGATTCCAATTTGGAGGATAATTTGTAGATGTGAATCTTGAAGTCTGTATATACTGGGTTCTACAGGTCTGGCAGGTGCGACAGCAGATGTACATTGTTTTGATGTTCAGACCAGCAAATGGTCCAGGTCAGCTCATTGAAAACTTTTTTTATTGTAATTGCGAGATTATAATCTATTGATGAGCAAGAGTTATTGTGGTAGGATTGGTGTTGAGCTAGAGCTTCTTTTTTGTTTTTATAATACAGGCACTAGTTCGTCTTTCTTTCCAGGGCAATTGGGGGATGGGAATAGTCTGGAGGGTGGGCTGATTAATAGCCCTTTTAACTCTTGCATACTTGTGTCATGAAACTTTTGTATACTTTTGACCTATTTTTTCATGAATGACAAAGGATCTCTAGATGAAGAGAAGAAATAGTAGAATATGTTGACAAGATGAATTTGTCCTGAATTTTGAAATTCCTCAGAGTGATAGGCAAACATGTGAATATGGAGACTTGTACTGGCTGGTAGATTTTTCCAAAGAGTTGTATTTAGAAAAGCACAGAATGCTTGTATTCTGTGTGAGCTGATTGGCTCACACAGGTGCAATTATTTGTCCAACTCAATGTTTACTTGTCAGCAATGTTGTATGTAATCTGCAGACTTACTCCAGTTGGAGATCCTCCTTCACCTCGAGCAGCACATGCAGCAACTGCTGTTGGAACTATGGTGGTGATTCAGGTAACATGAGATCTTCAAATAATTTTGTTACAGGGCGAAGTAGCTGAAGGCCGTCTTTAGTGCACTTTGTTGTACATGCTCGTGGTTGCTATATGAAACCTGAATTAGTTGGAGTTGCACAGGGTGGTATAGGTCCAGCAGGGCTATCAACAGATGACTTGCATGTTTTGGACCTCACGCAAGCCAAGCCAAGATGGCATAGGTGAGTGTACTGTAGCTTTATCCTCTTTCAGGATAGGTGTATATGACATGACAGAACTAGGGTTGTGGTGCAGGTCATTGGAAAGTTGATTAGACAGCAGAAACAGAGTTTACATGTAAACCTGTTGCATCCAGTAGATGTATAGTAGCTCTAGTGTGGCCAGTACTTGGTCACTAATTGAAACTTGTACCAGTACTGAGCCCTTCAGATGAAAGCTTCTGCATGTGGTTGGGTTTTGAGTTCTTGGTCACAAGTCTGTCTTTCATATATGTTATAGTTGGATTTATCCTTACATGTCATGCTGAATGGATGAGGTGGGCAGGGTTGTTGTTCAAGGAGCAGGTCCAGGGCCTCGTTATGGGCACGTAATGTCCTTGGTTGGACAGCGATTTCTTCTCTCCATCAGTGGAAACGATGGTGAGTTCACTATTCAGCAAACTGACTCTCATATTGAGCTTTTTGTATTTATGGTGCAGATATGTTTGACATCAATTTATTATTGCAGGGAAACGACCACTAGCTGATGTATGGGCTCTTGATACGGCTGCCAAACCTTATGAGTGGAGGAAGCTGGAGCCAGAAGGGGATGGCCCTCCACCATGCATGTATGCCACAGCTTGTGCAAGATCAGACGGGTTGTTGCTACTTTGTGGTGGACGAGACGCCAGCAGTGTGGTATGCCTGCATCAGAGGCTGGATGTAGATTTGCTAGTTTGTTAGACTTTTCTGTAATTTTGAGATCAACTTCTGCCCTAGCAATTCTTAATCTGTTATGCCTTTGCTCTTGCCCTCTTATTTTGAATGACAACCTGTTTCTGAAATGACCTCTTTGGATAATGAATTATGCAGTATTTTCCTAAAGCATAAACTGCTTGAAGTCTTTCTCCTATAAACTCATGTTATCTTTGTACCTAAACTCTCATAGACTACTTGTGATTTGTGAAACTTTAGGTTGTATTTTTTGAAAGTATTCTATCCCAGCTGCTTTTGGACTGCTGGGTAACAACTTGTTAAAGTAAAGAGTATGGGTATTTTGCAGCCACTTGATAGTGCATATGGGCTTGCGAAGCACCGGGATGGAAGATGGGAGTGGGCAGTAGCACCTGGCATATCTCCCTCTCCACGCTATCAGCATGCAGCTGTAAGCCACTGTTTTTGATGTAGCTGCTTGACTATTAATGGCAACTATGTAAATTTCTTTGTTGTGTAATCCTGAAATCACTTGCACTCCGTAATTTGTTAGATTATCATTTTCAGAAGAGCTCGTGTGATGTGTTTTCCAGATGGAGTTTCTCACAAACTTGGTTGTCTTACTGCAGGTGTTTGTGAATGCAAGACTCCATGTTTCAGGTGGAGCTCTAGGTGGTGGCCGGATGGTTGAAGATGCCTCTAGTGTGGCAGGTTTGTGTCTGGCACATCTTATAGCTCCCTGCATTTTCCTCATGTTGTGGAATTACTGAAGAAAGCTGCTAATTTGTCAATACGGTCTTACTCCCTAGTGTGGTGTTTCTGAAGTATAGGTCTCTCTTCACTCTTTTGTGCTGGCACAGTTTTGAATCATCACAGAAGTAAATGTTTGTTTTGTGGTTATGCTGGTGCAGTTTTGGACACAGCTGCTGGAGTCTGGTGTGATAGGAAGGGGGTAGTGACAAGTCCACGAATAGGAAGGTACAGTAATGATGCAGCTGGTGGGGAGGCAAGTAACGAGCTTACAAGACGCTGTCGTCATGCTGCTGCAGCTGTAGGCGATCTTATTTTCATGTATGGTGGGCTTAGGGGAGGTAAATCTACTAACTGTTCCATCCATTGAGTCCTTGTGTTCTTTTCTTTTTGAACCTTCGTCCTTTGTGTATCCATCCAACCAGTATTTGATATATCCATAAGTACATTATGTTTAAGATGTGTATGACTTTGCAATATATGCTATCTTACCATCGTCATTTTTTGAATGGAACAGGAGTGTTGCTTGACGACCTACTTGTAGCAGAAGATTTGGCAGCAGCAGAAACCACATCTGCAGCTCTGCATGCCGCAGCTGCATCATCAGCTGCACCGGTTTCACCGCCACCACATAGCGGTAAACCTCAGGAGGTGCGGAAGTCACCACATCCTGATTCATCACCAGCTGATGGGGCTTCTGTGGTGATGGCCAGTCCAGTGGCTGCACCAATCAGTGGGGACACAACAATGGATATAAGCACTGAGAATGCCATGTCTCATGGACATAGGTAAGTGGAAATTTTCTATCTTTCCTTGGCAGTTAGATAGGATGTCAAAGATGCCTGATAAAGGCTTCCTTTTTCATTCGGCATTAAGACGTATGTGCCTTCCAAATAAATGGCACATATGAGCAGCTCTTTGTGTTGGTTCTGAGGTGACAACATGCAGTAATTTTCTCAAGTATCAATATGTCTGTTCTATATATGTGTATATTTCACTTTCAAATGTCCCATGTAAAGAGTTCCATCTGCAGTGTCTTGATTGTAATTGAATGGAGTTTATATCTATGTAATAATGGTCATTGATGGATGAAATAGATGGGATTATTATCATCAATCAATGAGCTGTTCCAGTTATAAGTTTTTATGTTGTCTTCTGGATTTCTCAAGCTGATTTATTGAGGAGCTGTGTGAATGCATCTCAATGCTTAAAGAGTAATTTCTGACAGGAGTGAAAGAAGAGGCGTAGAATCACTTGTGGAAGCCTCAGCAGCTGAAGCAGAAGCAATTAGCGCAGCCATGGCTGCAGCTGAAGCCAAAGCAGCTCGTGAACAGAATGGGGATATAGATAAGCACAGTCCTGATAGGGATCGAGGTGCTGAGGCCACTCCAAGTGGGAAACCACCTTCTTCATCCCATGCAGCACTTATAGCTTTGAATAGAGCTTCGAATGCAAATACATTGAGTCACACACCACCAACAGGTGTGAGGCTGCATCATAGAGCGGTAAGCAGCAGAAGTTAATTGGGTAATTTGGCTGCCTTACTTTGCTCTTTTAGCACCGGCCCTAGCTTAATAGTGCAGTTTCCTCATCCTGGTATGCAAGGTCATTATTGAGGTGTAATATGTGCATGATTTTGAACTATGAAAATGTAGACATAGGTATATATCATATAGTACATTGCATGTAGACATCTATAGTACATTGGAATGCTCTGTTTATTTGATACAATATAGTTTTTCAAGCTTTTGAGATGCCTCTATATTTAAGTTGGCAATTAAATGCAATTGACTTGTATGCTAGAATAAAATATTTTTCTATTTATTTTGTGGTACAGAAAAGTTGGACCAATTTGGGGTGCATCATGTGAGTGACTGCAGGTAGTTGTAGCAGCAGAGTCTGGAGGTGCCTTGGGTGGATTGGTGAGGCAGCTTTCAATTGATCAGTTTGAGAATGAGGGTCGCCGTGTTAGCTATGGAACCCCTGATAATGCCTCTCATGCTAGACGACTTTTGGATCGGCAGATGTCTATAAGTGGTGTGCAAAAGAAGGTAGTTGATTTCCTTGTCCCCATATTTTGCATTTGTTGTCCAACTCATTGATAAACTAGGTTTCTCAAGTCTGGCCTGTCTGAGCTGTAAAGTGGCCGGTTTCTTGGACATTCTATTCTGTGATAGTCCACCAAGTTTTACAGTTTCAATACTGTTTCATTAAACTTGTTTTTCATATGAACAGACAAGTGCAATTTATATACTGCTAACTGAGATCTTGTGAGCTTTGCAAGCACATTGTTCATATATCACACATTGATCATGAGAACATGTTAATGCTGAGGCTTTGGTCATTCAGGTTGTGAGGATTGTGCTGTCTGTTTGGAAGGATGACACTTGGGTTTAGGTCCTGACTCTTAGTTGCACCTTACTTTCAGGTTTTGTCATATTTGCTGAAGCCACGAGGTTGGAAACCACCTGTGAAGAGGCAGTTTTTCATGGATTGCAATGAAATTGCGGATCTCTGTAACACAGCGGAGCGACTTTTTGCTCAAGAACCAAGTGTGCTACAAATAAGAGCTCCAGTCAAGATCTTTGGTGATCTTCATGGGCAATTTGGTGATCTTATGCGCCTGTTCGATGAGTATGGGTCTCCATCAACAGCAGGAGATATCACGTATGACTATGGGAATTGTTTATTTGTGGTTTGTATTTTGCTCGTCTTTCTACACAAATATGCTCTGGATATGGTAGAGAGGCCTATAATGGACACCTTCCTAGAGTGGTTACTACTGTAAGAATATCCTAGATTTGTGTTCTAAACTGAACAGACATACTATCTTCTAGAACGTACTGACCACTTTAGAAAAGGTTTCCGTTATAGGCCTCTCTGCCATAAGTAATACACCAACTATATGAACGCCTTCATCCTCACAGTACATTATAATGTAGCAGTCACAGTGTTACCTCACTATTTTCTGATGCTGATACACGCTCATGGTATTAGCTAGTGTGAAGGTACCCTTGTGTTTTTGTTGTTTGTTTCTGCTGAGGGCAAGTTGTGAAATGGCAATATCCTTATTGTGGACTTTGATTTGTGTGCAGGTATATTGACTATCTTTTCTTGGGAGATTATGTTGATAGAGGGCAACATAGTTTAGAGACCATAACTCTGCTACTGGCTCTGAAGGTAAGCTCTCTCAAAGTCAATGAATATCTTTGTATTTTGCTCAAGTACTGGTGGCAGCGAGTGTCGGTTTCTTGATTCTAAGAAGAACCAATTAACTGGGGGAACAGTGTTTGAATGTTTGTTTTCTGGCAACATAAAGGTCATGTGGGCCTGTAGCGGATGTAGTTGATGGAACGATAGTTTCAGAATTTCCTCATACTTGTCCATTACTTTCAACATGACAAGTTTTTGTACTGTGTTGGCAGATTGAGTACCCCACAAATGTTCACCTCATACGTGGTAACCATGAAGCTGCAGATATCAATGCTCTGTTTGGATTCCGGATTGAGTGCATTGAACGAATGGTATGTTTACTGTATCCTCTCTGGTTGTTTGAACTTTAATACTATAAGTACCGGCTGTGAAGAAATCCTGTGGATTTTTCCAGGTATCTAATGTAGTCGCTGACTACTTTCAGATTACTGAATATTAAAGGAGAGTTCCCATATGAAGCTATACTTTGGCATCAATCTTACATGGTGACTAATGGTTGATTGGACAGAAACTCAGTGTACAGCAAATTGTCAACTTTTTCTGGGCTGCTTTATGCAGGGGGAGCGTGATGGAATATGGGCATGGCAACGAATCAATCAGCTTTTCAACTGGTTGCCTCTTGCAGCGCTAATTGAGAGGAAGATTATTTGCATGCATGGTGGTATTGGAAGGTCTATCAATCATGTACATCAGATTGAAGACTTGCAACGCCCCATTACTATGGAGGCTGGCTCAGTTGTGCTGATGGATCTTCTCTGGTATAACTTTTCTCTCTTCTCTATTGCATTCTCCTGCTATCTACACGGCCTTGGGTGTAAATCTAGATCACTTAGCATCTACTGTATTTTATGCACATCTTGTGTGGCTGCATCTTCCTGCTAAATGTTTTTGGTTGCACATTTTTGTTTTTGTTTGCACATATTTTTTGTGTTTGTGTGTGGCAATGACACGGTTTCTTGTGATTTATGCTGCATGTTGCTTTAGAAAGTTCATTTAGAAATTCTCTGCTGTTTCTTTGGCTATATTTTCTCGTGAGCATTCTGTTTTGATTTCAAATAGAATCTCGTGTTGTCATCTGATTTTAGAGGATGTTTGGCAGGTCGGATCCAACAGAAAATGACAGTGTTGAGGGGCTTCGTCCAAATGCTCGAGGTCCTGGCTTGGTAACTTTTGGGGTATGTACAGCTGTAGATTTCATTGCATGTTAGTGTTATTTATGCCTATGGTTCACTTTGCTTGCGGACATTTTTCTAAATTATTTGAAATGTTTTGTGATTTCCAGCCGGATCGGGTCATGGAGTTTTGCAAGAACAATGATCTCCAGCTCATTGTGAGAGCTCATGAATGTGTTATGGATGGCTTTGAGCGATTTGCCCAAGGTCACCTTATCACATTATTTTCTGCCACAAATTATTGCGGTATGAAGGCCTTGACTCTTCACATTCTCTTGACATTATGGTGTGGAGTAATCACTTACATGCAGCATAGCATTTCACCTGGTTCTGTAGTTGTCAAGGTTTTTGATTGAGAGTAGTCATATTGCAGGAACTGCAAATAATGCAGGAGCAATATTGGTCCTTGGAAGGGACCTAGTGGTGGTACCCAAGCTAATACATCCACTGCCACCTGCTGTCACATCTCCTGAGTCATCACCTGAACATCATCTTGAAGACACTTGGATGCAGGTACTTGCTTCACATATTCTCTCTTATTGATGCTGACTGTTGTGTGGAATCTGAAATGGTTGGTATACTGGCAAATTTTTTCAGGTATGCTAATGGTTTGCAATTACTACAGGCAGTTGCAACCAAATGACTGAGCTGAGTCCTTCTGGTGTGGTCTTGCAGGAACTCAATGTGCAAAGACCGCCTACACCAACAAGAGGACGGCCACAGCCTGCAAATGACCGTGGGTCCTTGGCCTGGATTTGATTTCACAGTCACTAGCTTATCTTGTCATACTTTGCCCACACATTCCTTTGCATGCCCGTGAATATCTTGTCCTATTAGGTCTTGTAAAGTATATTTGTGATTCCTTTCAACTGCTCACATCCGCCATTTTTTTTGGGTTAAGGCGCTTAGTTGTGATGAAAAGTTGACCTGGTGTTATTGGGAGTATCTTTGGGGAGAGACTGGTTGTGGATATGAGGCCAATTGAGCATTGTAATAATGACAGGCAAAGGTCACTCCCTTTTTTAAGAGATTATAGTCATGAGGTGCATAGCCTCATCATGCCGGCAACCAATCTTTCTTCCATTGTTGAGAACCTTGGAATTATTGAGAGTGTGAGTTCATGCATGTGGCTGTGTGTACCGTTTGTATGTGTGTGTATCTTGGAAACTTTTCTCATCAATTTGGGGTTCAAAAATGCAACTTTGTATTGAGCTGTTGGCCATTTATTGCAGGTGCTTTGCACTAGTCCGGTGCACCCAAATGTACGATGCATGGTGGATGCACAGTCTCAGCACATTAGAGAGGAGTGAGCAGCATGTGAATTCATTTGAAACCTCTCAACTTTTTCTGAGCTGGAGTAGATGGGCCAGGGTACGCCATCATCGGGTGGTTGAATTCTGGTCTTGGGTGCATCCATATTGGAGGTTTTATTGGAAAGTTAGTCCACTGAAGCGAGGTGGTGTACTGATAGGAAGGAACCTAGGAGTACTAAGTTGCTAGGTCAAAGAGGTAAGGTCGGCCATGTCTTGTCACCATGATTATGGTGTTATTCTCTGGATAACCGCCACATCTGCTGATTTGCCACAGATAGGTATCATGTTTTATTGGTATTATTTCATCATCAGTTAGATTCACTATGCCATTACACTCTGGTATTGTTTATACATCTTGTACAACGACGAGATGACAATAGAGTTGTCTACGCTATGTAGGTCATCTATCAACATTGAAGCCTTTAGATCCACTGTTTTACAACAGTTTTTCCAAGACTGGGGGGCAAAATATAGACTGAGCATGTAGTCATTCTGGTGAAATTAGTGTGCAGTTTGAGTAAGCTCATGTCAAATGATATGTGTATGATAAGCATCTTAATGCATGTGACATGATGTGTGCAGATTCACCGTAAAACATTAGACACGTTAACAGCCCATCATTCCAAGTATCAATGTCTGCAATGGCAAAGACACGGTTTTGTGAGATGCGCTGAAAATTGAATTACGAAGATGTCTTCAATGAAACCTTGCTCCATGCCATGGTCTACTGAAATACAAATTGATTCACATCTAACTCGACCAGCACCATGAGAAAAGCTATCCTCAAGTGCTAGCTCCCTTGCTCGATCTATATCATGCCTAATGTTGCTCAAGTCCACCTAGTCCACTGCTTCCTCTAGTCTCTCACATGCCATTGAAATCCTGAAGCAAGATCACCTCACTGAGGCTAGGGAGGATTTGAATCAGCTTTTAGCCACTATGTAAATGAGCTGCAGCAGAAAGGTACAGCAGTGACCACAAATTTTCTTCTATTGACTTTGAATGTAGTTGAAACAAGTACACTTGTGTGATCCTGCTTCTTGGGGGGAACAACCCCTTGGGACTTGTGCAGGTGGTGCCTGTCCTTTAATGTACCAAGCAAACCCAACGCTACAAACGGTAGAAACTCGCCACTTTGCAAAGTTGAGGTGAATGCATGATCCCAGAGAGACGCAAGAATTATGCATTTCTGGCGGATCATATAACCACCCTCTTTGCCACTGCCTTTGATAGGCAGGTCTGGGACTCAGTGTCCAGTCACCCTTATTTTGGCGTCATTTCGGTTTTTCGACATCTGTATCCTGATCCTAAATCTGGTACAGGAAGAATTGTATGCTCATCTATGATGCTGGATTTTAGAAAACCACAGTGTGTCTCCCAAATCCCAATTGCTGATTTCTGGTTGACTTTCAGATTTCTTAATGGTGCCTGGATTGCCAGCTGATCACATTCCCAATCTTAGCGCGTTGATGACTAGTCGTGGCCTGCCCAATTTGTAAGGCGTAGTCTGGGAAGGGGTCGACCTTTGAGGCTAAGCTCGTTACCGGAAACTGTGACTCACGGGCAATTGGCACTATGGCCCGGCCCACCATAGTAGAAGTACGCCCCCCACTCCATGTTAACCCCGCTTTGAATGTCATAGCAACCGGGGTGCTCCGCAAGTGTTTGCATCCCGGTCGGAGTCCTTAACACATTGTTTGCGTCTACATATTTTATGTTGCGCAGGTAGCTCGCCTGCTCGAACCCTTTCTCGGCGAATTGCCCACTCCCCATGCCTGTGGCCGTGTGATGGCCACCTGGTTGCGAGTTCACAACCTCCCCTCCCCACTCCAACATCGTTGCACTAGCTCCAAGGTGACTGAAGATTGCTGCAGGCCAGTATCCAACTAAATAGTCGTCGCCGAACTGCATCCACCAATTTCCTTTGATGGGGTCCTGCATGGCCGATGCTCATATTGTTCATGTCATTCCTGTTTTCGTATAAATTGTAGTTTGGGTTTGTTTCTCACGCTGCTCTTGGTACAGATCATCACAAAGTAGGACCCAATTTCGAAACTACAAACTAGCAAACAAATTGACAACTGAATCAAACGTCACAATATCATAGTGATGTCCTTGAACACTGAACCATTGGTGGTCATCACTTATTCTTGTCATCAGGAGAACTTGGCCAGGGCTGCACACCCACCTCTTTGAGCTGGGGCCCCACCGACATCACCCAAAGTGAAAACGTAGTCAATTTTATTATGGCATGCATTTTTCTTTTTTAAAAGGCCATATGACCCCGGAATCAACATCAGACAGAGGTCCAAATTTAGCCCAAGGGAGCCCGCTTTAGATAAAGTAACCACAAATCTATTGGGTTTAAGTTTTCACTAGATCCCCTTTTTGTTTTGGTAATGTTGGTCGGGGCCGAGCTCAAAGAGATGGGTGTCTGGCCCTAAAACTTTCAACATCAAAGTTAACTTGAAGGGTCCATGTGGGTTGGATCCAAGATCCAAGATCCAACATTAAATTATATGATCCGAGATCCAAGATTCAACACTACATTCTATGAAGATCAGGTTGTTACTCAAACATTGTCGTAATGATTTTTTAATTACTCAAGTGATGGCTTCGTCCATGGCAGATTGGTTTTACAACTTCGAAGATGCCGAACTTTGAAGTGTTGCAAGGGTGGAGCACTTACTTTCCAAATGAGGATGCTGATATCGTACTGTGCATTGCCAGAGGTGGAAACAGGGTCAATTGCTGCCCCTATAGCAATTGCGTTACTAGTTTGAATGAATCCTGGGCACAGAAGGTTGTAACAACCTGTTGCGATATACGCATCCGTCTGTTCACCATCAGGTCATCATAAATCATCAAATATGACATAAGCTAGAAAACAACACCAATATTTTAAATAATATTTTCTAGTGACACGATGAATGATACTCTTTTACTAGAGCATAATTTGACCAAATAGTTGGAGCTAAGCTGTTCTTTGAGGGTGTTCAATGTGTTATGCTAACATGCTGGTATTGCAATTTGGTTACATAACATTTATTGGATCTCCTATAAAAAAAACTTGGCTCATTAGCACTAAGTACCCCTCTCCCATGCCACATAGATCTATCCAAAGAGAAAAAAAAGAAAAAAAAGAAAAACGTATCCACTTCTTGACAAAAGTGAAGTATTCCACAGTCACATGGCTCAAGTATAACCTTGTGATTGCAAAAGGAGAAATCCTCTTGAAGAAGGTTGCTCTTTTATGTGTGTGCGCACAACTATATTGCATTTCTCAAGTATCGAAATCTTGTGGTGACTAGCCTACCTAGAAGTCATTTCTCCTACTTGCTATAGGCAGTTCAAGTTCACCTACAAGTGTTGCTTTTTTCCTCTGATTCACATGGTTAAATGAATTACAAACCAATAGGAGATTGTTTTTTCCTCTTTGCTTCTAGTGCCTCCATCAAAGTCTTTACATTGGAACCCCTCATTTATTGCAGTTTAGAAACAAAGAGAGTGGGGCTTAATCAACTCACAGTCCAATATGTGAAGAGCCTTGGATTGTTGTCTCCATATAGCTGTGGGCTTACCTACAAATGTTGATATTAAGTCAGTGTTGATACATACCCTTGAGGGTATTATGTCGTTTTAGTGCTCACTCATAATTCAATGCTTTCATGTCTTGCAACTATAAAATATAGAAACAAAAGTTTAAATTTTCCATAACCCTATATGTTTGGTAGGCAATGATTCAATGTTGTAGATTGATGTGAAATTGGGCATGGATACATGGAAACTCATGATTCTTTGTACTCATTGGTATGATGACCCTACATGATCTTTGTGGTTTGCAAATTTCTAAAGACAAAATTAGTACCAAAATATATATGAAGGATTAGAGAAATCAGAGTTTGTAGATATGGATCAACAAGAAATTGGGTAAGTAAGCAACATACTTGCCAGCCTGCCTCAATACTGTTGAGGTCACTATTGAATGAGCCTGCCAATAGCCACATCTGTGACAAGCTAAATTCACTTGGCACTTCAATGTAGGGGCTCCACACATTCATGGTCGCTCTTGCGCCATAATACGAGTCCCCTTGCATGTAGCCAATTGCATGCTGTTTCCCAAAATTGACATCATAGATCACAACACAAAGTGATGAGTCTTGTAAGCCCGTTCACATGTATTAATCAAGAAACAAGGTTAATATTTGCCGAACTTTACCAGGGCACATACATCTCTACCAAAGATCTCTCCACAACACTAAGGGAACAAAACTAGGCTAGATTTCATGGCAACCGTGTAAGTCGAAGCTGAAAACAATGGAAGCACAAACAGTGTAAGTCGGAGGTTTCACTTTCAAGCATTTTTAATTCTCGGAATTAGTATCAAAGGTTTCAAATGAGTCTAGTGAGATGAATTTAGGATAGATGATCCATAAAAGTATAGGTGGTAGGATATCATTGAACCCCCTATCACATGGTTGTCATAAGTCCTAGTCAACAACACTCACCATTGCCACTACTTCATGGAGAAACTTAAAGTAAAGTAATACATAACATTGTCCAATAAGATGAATTTGTTTTCTATTTTGAATGTGGCAGATAACATTTTCACCGGCGTTGGTTTGAGTCCATGCTAATCTTTGACATGCAAGTCACAAGGATGGCCAACTAAAGAACCGGCTACAAACAATTGGAGAGTAGGACCGCAATGTTGATAGGGTAGAAGCTCCCAATTCTGTTAGTAACTCCAATTCTGACTCCTACTTTTCCACAAAGTGGGTAACTACGTACTTCAACATGAACAATAAATTTTGTAATATTCTAAGTACTAAAATTGTAGCTCATTGGTTGAAAGAGACAAAATGTTAACAAACGACATTGTCCATTTGAGGGGGTGGGAGTGCTATGTGACTAAAAAGATTCTTGGAAGGGTCACATAGGTTTTTGACTTTGGACATTTCTATAAAGATTAGATATGTTCTGATTCATGTGATCCAAATGTTGTTGTGCTCATAGTGTAACTGCGAATCCAAACACAACATTGTATAATTTGTCCAGGTTAAGTAAGAAAGCATAGTGCTTCAAAGTGGCCGAGACAGGCTCTTCTGCTCGTGGGAATTTGCAGTAACGACTTGGAAGTCAAATCCAAACGGAATCTACAGCCCACGGCACGTAATCCGAGAATTGTTCGTGCAGAATTCAGCATGATAGAACTAACTATCTGTTGGTATGGGGCTGAATAATATTATAAATAACGATGATGATGACACTATACTGATATGGGGATTGTGTGCAGAATTCAGCATGATAGAACGAACTATCTGTTGGTATGGGGCTGAATAATATTATAAATAGTGATGATAATGATACTATACTGATGCGGGGATTGTGTGCAGAATTCAGCATGATAGAACTAACTATCTGTTGGTACGGGGCTGAATAATATTGCAAATAACGATGATAATGATACTATACTGATGCGGGGATTGTGTGTCTGATACCTCGTGCCCGCTGTCAGACATTGATTGTGTCCGACTCGGTTGTGGATTTGGAACTGCTGAGAGACCGTTTTGCTTCCTCTTGTACTCGCTCAGGGTGCCCACCCGCAGGACGTCTTTCACCATTGTACGGCGGATGGCCACCGTGCCTTCTGGGCACTGTCCACTTTGGTGCCATAGCTGCGACAAATTTCCCGCAGACGTGGTCTGAAACTTTGCTGAGTTGGCCCCTTTTGCAGCCAAGTTCACGGGAATGGGCGGTGGAGTCTTGATGATGTGCACACAAGGATCCATCACCGATTAGACAATAACTCAGTCTTGTTTAGAAAAAACCTTAAAATTGCTAAGCTTGACCTGTTATTTTACCCCAGGCAGGAGAATGATATGGCCAATGGTTAGGATAGGAATAAATATGGTATGGTTCTCAGATGGCAAGGTCCACATCAAACATGTCATCTTTTTAATTTAAAAAGGGTAAGAGAGCATGAGGCGTAGTAATGTTATGATTTGTTTACAAGCGAATGAGATGTAAGAAAATTGGCAGAAATTCAAATTACATTATTAAGCTTCAGAGTAGTGTTGTAACTGAAACACCGGGAATCGAAGTGTATTCATGTAAGAGACTATTGTGCAATTTGTGAGCTTTCGTCTGAGAAAGGGTGAAAAGTTTCACAATTTAAGATAGGCTCAGAATGGGGTTGAGGATGAATAAGAGCTCGTCACTTGACTATGCTCATCAGAATTCATTCGTAGAATGATAACCCCCATTCTTGAAGATTTGTTCCTTGAATCTAAAACAGAAAGGGAACGAGCTCACAAGGCTTAACAATGTGAAGTTTCCAACAAACAAAAAGAAAAGTGGAAACTTTTAGTGAGCAGAAACATGCAGGTTGCTGTTGCCCTAAATAAATTTCCTGGAGAAAGAAGGGCGCAATGGAGCTTGTCAAAATTTATAGTAAACTTCAAAAGAGGTTATCATACCTTAGAAACTATCTAACTGCAAGTTCTAAGTAGGTAGATGGAAGAATGCTCACCTCAAGAGTATGATTTCTCAATGCAGGATGATCAAATCCAGGTTGTGCGGTGGCTTTCACGCAGTCTATAATGTCGCCATCAGCACTCTGTTTTCAACCACAAGCAGCTCTTAACTTTAACTTAACCTAGACGAAGCTTATAATTCTCATTGTCTCCAAATATTGAGTTGCTCTTCTAATACTAACAGTGAGTGAAGACACAAATGCGTGGCACAAAAACAGACATTGTTTGTTTATGGAGCTGAGCAAGAATTTCACATTTCGCAATTTCAAATTCTTCTATTTTGCCAGGACTCCAGAACTGATTCATTGGTTTTCAGCTTAATAGGAGTTTTGGGAGCGGAGGAGCAATTTCACAGTGGAGATTCTACTTTGCCAAGAATGGTGAGCCACTCTAGAACTTGCTTGGTAGTCTTCAGCAAAACCTGGAGCCCTAAATGCTACTGAATAAAATTGTGAGGAAGCTTGTGTTGGGGTATGGTGCACAATTAGACTCTGAAGAGAACTTAACTACACACCTCAATACTTTTCAGCACCTATTAGCCTAGACGAATGAAGACACAACTGTGTGACATCGTTTTGAAACATAGGATGGCACAAAAACATGCATTGAACATTTGTTTCTGGAGCTGAGCAAGCAATTTGACATTGGGGAAAGCCAACTCAAGATTCTTCTTCTACATTGCCAAGAATCTTGGGTACTCACTCTACAACCAAGGTGGAGCCTTCACAGCTACTACTGCATTGAATTATTGTGAGGAAACTTATGAGGTTTAGGTAATATACAGAATTAGATTAGTCGGAAGAGAACAAACACACCTCAAAACGTTTTAGCAGCTATTAAGCCAGACGAAGCTTAATAATACTTAATTTTTTTCTGCCGAGTGAGCTGCTCTGCTGATACCTACTCTGATTGAATACGCAGCTGTTTGACATCGAAAAAAAACAAAACAAAGGATGGTGTCGTTCGTTTCGAAACAAAGGTTGGCACAAAATATGTATTGGACTTTGGAGGTGAGCAAGAAATTCCACACTACGGATACTAGCCCACTGAAGATTGCTGTTTGCCAAGACTCTAGAGCTGGCTTATTAGTTTTCAGCAAGAGCCAGGTGGAGGAGACCTTGAAGCTACGGCACAGAAGAATTGTGCTCAAGGGAAACTTATAATGTTTGGGCATGGTGCACAATTAGAGCAGTCGGAATCAGAGAGGATACGAACACACACCTGAATACTTTTCACGGCGGGTTTGGTGATTTTGCTGAGATGTCTGTGGATCCTGGCGAGCTTCCGCCTGGTTCGCCATCCCTCGGAGCGTGAAGTAGAAGAGGAAGAAGAAGAAGAGGCATAGACTCCGGGGATGACAGAGCAACAACAAAACAGCAGACCTAGAAGCAGAAGAATGCATATCCACCACACCTTGCAGGGCCGCAGCCTATGCCCTGACACCATGATCTCTCTGGTCCTACATCCCACCGCACTAAGATAACTCCACCTGTAACTCCTACCCTGGTCCTTATAATGCTTCCAAGTTATGGTTATATAGTATATTCCCCCACTCAATCTTCGCAGTTAGTAGCACTCCACCATCGCCATGACCTCTCCTGCAAAACCCATCTCAAAAGTCTGCAAAAGTTTTGGAAACAGCAAAGGTGGCGGGATTCCTGTGCGTCCAGATGCATCTAGCTGCAGGAGCGAGCAAATCACAGTGCAAATCACCCACTGGAAGATGGAGAGCTGAAAATCTGGCTGTCAACAGACCCGGAGTCTGCCACCTTCTCCACTATGAAGATGATGCTCGGTGTAATCAATAAAAGTGAACAATAGCTTGCTGAGTCCACCTCAAAGCACTACCGGTCTTGCATTTCCTCACGAAGGCTATACTGCCACACTTGTTCGCATTTCGCACTCCATCGCCACCTGGTCGTTTCCCACCTCTGTGTGACTTACTCACAAACCTATCGTCTGTTCTAGTTAACTCTCAAACTCCGGAACTCTGGAAAACATCAGGAAAGGCAGGATCCCCTATCTCCATCCAGATGCATCCACAGGAGTTTGCGAGCTGATCATGAATTGGTTATCATCAACCTCTGCCACCACCATCTCCACCAGGATGATGCTCAGCTATGACTAATCATAGCAGCCAACTTCAAAATACCTTAAAATCACTACCTTTGTCTACACTTCCCACACTTGAGAAGATTTAGCAGTACTCCACCATCGCCACCTGGTTTCCCACCTCTGTACTAAATCACAAACCAACCCATCTATTTCAAACTCTCAGACTGCGGAACTCTCGAAAACATCAGCAAAGGCAGTTTGATGGTTTCTATGCACAAGCAGATCACACTGCCACCACAAATGGTATTCTCCTAGATCTATGCACAACATTACATTGCACCCTCGCTCCACTGGGAGGTGGAGTTTGAGAGGTGATCAATTGGTTGTCAACCTCAACCTCTAAGTTAGTGCTGCACCAGCCACCATCTCCACTACTACCAGGGGAACAATAGGCTGACAACGCAAGGTACAACGCTATGGTGGTGGTAACTACACTAATAGTCAAGCTGTGGCTCCTGTGTAGACTCAACGCTAGTCTAGTACTAATTGTAGGGGTAGGCTATATATTCTAAGTGGTCACCGATGATCTATGCCTCGGAGGATCGAACTTGTGCCGGTGGTGCAACTTTATTTCTTGACATAAATATCTATCATTGCTAGGCTGAATGATGATCCGACTTGATCTTCGACATCGAAGTCTTTGTTAGTGTCTCTGACACTTTCAGAGAGGCGAGGGACTAGGGTATCCTCGACTCCCCTTCGCATTGACAAAGAAGGCGATGGCTGGCAGGGCTGAGTTGACAGGACCTCCAGAATTCATCAGCTCAGTGAAGAAGATGGCCTTCAATTTTCGAGCTCTCTTCACATGATTCAGTTCAGTTACACTATAACTGCAGGGGAGGATGACTGATCGGAAAGAAGAGAAGATGCTTCCGAGGTGCAGTAATGCATGCTCGGTAAGGATGAAACCAAAACTGTACCACGACAAGCTAATTAGCAGAGTTCATACAGGCACACTACTTGTACAGAATCTCCTTCCTGAGTAACCTCAGCTACTTCTAACTAAGTGAACCTCCACGAATGGCGCTTCTGCTACTCCCATATTGTAGAGTTGTCAGTGTATCAGCAGAGATCGACTAATTAATGCTACGAGACTCAAGTTATGGAGCAATGCAAATTCGGAAGGAAGACATACACATGAGGAGCTCCACTAGTGCATTCGAGGAGCACCACTAGTATTTGCAGCATTAGCATATTTTGTTGGGAAGTGCCTGCCTGCTGTTTGACGCTAGCTAGCTAGCTAGCTGCTACTCCAAGTTCCAACGCTTAATATTCTATTTCGCAGCTCATCAGAGCACGTGGTGATCCCCCAGTTTCTGTGCAGCCCTGGGGTGGGTTTTTGTATCCCATTCGCCTGCTGACCGATCATCAAAAGACTACAGTAATCTCTAGAGGAGGAGGAAAATATTGCTGCAGCTAGCACTGAATCTACGAATGAATGCTGCTGACAGAATCAGGGTTAAGGTTGGCAGTGCCGACAAAAACATTGATTCTTTGGATCAGAGTCCTGGACAACCTCTACTTAAGCTTAGCAGCTGTAGAAGAAGAAGAAGAAGAAGAAGAAGCTATGGTGTCTGCAACAGTAATAGTGTCGATAATCCAACTCGCCCACCACCACTACCACCACCAAGTAAGTAAGTAACTACCTTCCATTATCCAGACGTCTGAGCGTCGTTTGACATTGAAATTTCCAGGATGCTTAAGGTAGATGTGTGTTATTTGGCTACTTTTCTGAAGCCTGTCCCTCTTCTCATAGGATGTGAAATATGCAATTAGTGCAAGATACTGCTTAGCAAATCCAAATCATGCCTGTAGTCATTTGCTCATAATATTCAGAGCTGATATGAATATCTTATTAAATATCAACATAAAGATTCCCGTGCTCATAAAGTGGTCTCATAGGTCTCCGGTCAATTGTGTTGACTATTGAGCCTAGAATGGCTAGCACATTTTGAGCACGTAGTCCAATCTGTTTTAAAGAGATGTCTTTTTGGTGTCCATTCTCATGTCCACGCCTAACCACATACCACTCAAACCTAGGTGCCCAACTTATTGCGGAGGTAGATTTAGGCGCATCTACCTTTAAAAGTTAACTTGTTCTTCCGGAGTACTACAGGAGGAAGATCTCATCGCTTCTGCAGTCAACCTGCCATCAATTGGGAAGATTTGAAGCTGGGTAAGTTAGGAGGACCAGCACATGCATGAAAGAAAATACTCGAAACTGCATGATGTCCCACACGAGGTTGTTTCAGAGGAGCTAGCTAACTTACTAATCGTTTGATTTCAGTTCAACCTCACATTTCATCATCATGCTCCTCAATATTACCAGGATTTGTCAACTCTGCTGCACAGAGTTGATGTAATTGATGGGCAGTGACTCGATCTGGCACTCATAGCAGTGAAGTATTATATACTTTGTCACTTCAAATTTTACTTCCAAAATATTTGACATTGCCATATCATTATACGATTCCATTTAGTGCAGTTTGTCTTGGTGTGCATGTGCATGGAAGAGCAGTAAACAGCACTCTAGGTAGCTTTGAACAACAGTAGCAAATAATGCACCGACTCCTACTAGCTCCTAACTTACTCTCTAGTGCAATGATGACTTGCTCAAGAATTAATTATCACTCTATAAGGGTACTACTATTTGGGCCTTATCACGCGGTCGCTTTAGTTCCTAATTAATTGCCTGTATCTGAGTGGTATATGGCAAGGCTTATAAGGTAGATGCATGTTCAATTGGGTGCTATTTCCAAGTAGCCACTTCTCCTACAACGTGAAACACACGATTAGTATGTTGAGATGGTTAGTGAATCCAAATCGAGCCTATAGCTGCTTTCTTTAATAGTTTTTGGAACTCATATGAACATCTAATTCATCATCAAAGTGAAGATTCTTGTGTTCATTAAATGTGTATATAGGTCCCTTCAATTATGTTGACTAATGAATCTAGAATGATTCTCATATATTGAACACGTGTTCCAATCTCTTTTAAACATGTGCCTCTTTGGTATTCATTCTTAGAGCCACACCAAACCACACATCACTCAAATATAGACCGGTATCCAATTAAGAGCAATGACCAAATTAAGCATGTCACCCTTAGCCATTAAGAGTGGACACCATGAAGACACATGTTACGATGACATTAGACTATGTGCATAAGATAGTGACACCCTTTTTATGTGTAGTTGCTTGGTAACCCAACTGGACGAGGCCTATGTCATGATCACTTTGACCTCTTGTAATTTATGCATTTCATCTCCAATTTTGAACTTTGAATTGACAATGTGTAGTTGCTAACCAGATGAGACTATTCTTGAATTAGATTCATTGGTCAAAACCGTCTGCGAAGTTGGAAGTGCTTACAATATGTAGGGTCACAAACATTTACCTTATGTTTAAGAGATCTAACTTTAGGCTCAATCATAGTTGAACCACCTATCCAGCAGAATGATCCATTGGAAACCTATAGGGTGCCATAATTTCGATCAGGTTGGGATCAACTTGCAATTAGGCTGGAACCAATAATGCCATGACACATGTCCCTGGTTTGAGTGCTAAATTGAAGAGGAATGAGTGGTTAAAATGAATGGTTATGGTAGACTCTAGACATTGGTAATATATCTTGACCAACTTTTTGGCTTCAAAAATTCATAATAACTTCAATTTAAAGAATAAAGGTACCAAATTTTTTTCCAGTCCTCCTGATTTCCATCTTCCTCCACAGGGAAAAAATTACACCATCTTTTACTTCTCCAGCTCTGGCACAGAATCTCTTAAGTAATCGGTTATGGGCGCCTCTACTCTAAGTGAAGATGGAGAAATTGAGAGAGATTGTGGAGCAGGAGGTGGTTGACAGACCACATGCATGCTGGTGCTAATGATGGGGATGATGATGATGATGATGATGGTGGTGGTGATCAGGAGGACAAAAGTAAGTTAGGTAACTCCCACTCCTCCCTCGTTCGCACAATTTTCGCCCCTTTTCTGGTGCATTCGACTCCCTGGTTCTGTCAGTGCTGCGGCACTGACCAGACAAGCTGCCAGGCTGCCGTAGGATAGGAAGTGTCGAGTTACATACCTGCCATGCCCAGCTTGCTCATTTCTCTGATTTATAGGGGATTTATCTGGTCCATTTCACTGCATCTGGTTTGGTGTAAGGTCAATTGTGAGTATACAATGGTCAGACACAGATTGCAAAGTGGTCAGAATCTCTTGAAATGTAACAAGCAGTCTCTTCATATTTAGAACTCAAATCTAGGAACAAATATAGGTTCTTGAAAGCTTCGATGCACAGTGGGGGTGCCGACAATGTCTTCTACTGTCCGTCTAACTCTAAACTCTCCTAGAATGTCAAGTTGCTGTATGTAAGCTTACTTGATGATTGATCATGCTTAGGAGCAGTCTTACCCTCCTTAGGGTTGTTAAACCTTGTGCATCCCAGAGAGTTGCACTTCTCTTTGTTTTGGGTCCCAGTGGTCTTGTATCCTTAGTTGGCAAGCATTTCATTTGTCTCAAACTCTTAAGGAAAAAAACAATACTGTATATTGGTAACCATTTGAGAAAAATATCCATTCTATGATCACATGCACTTTCAGCTATGCGTCCCCTTCTCAACGGATATATAATGCACAATTAGAAAGTCCCAATCATGCATGTAATCATTTTCTTCATTAATTTTGGAGCTCATATGAATATATTTTGTTCATTATCATTGTGAAGATTTCTCTTTCTCACATAGAGAAACCCCCCTTCCCCCCATTATTTGACTATTGAATTCAGACCATAGAATAGGTATCAAATTTTGAGTACGCAGTGCAGTCTCTTTCGAACATGTATGACTTTTTGGTGTTCTTTCTTAGATCCACATCTTGATCTAAGCAAACACGTACTACACAAAAATAGGTGTCCATTTAAGAGGAGTAACTGGGTTAGCCTACCTTAAAACCTTACAGCAAAGTTGCTGCTGTTTACATGCATTGTTGGTGGAGGTTGATATATCTGCAAGTGTCGACGTTGTGCAGATCGGACAACTAAAGTTTCCGAATTATTGCTGCGCATCATAGAACAGGCTTGGGCAGTCCAGATCTGGGCCCTTCACTGCAGACTCATTGCAACAAACAAAATGTGGGAGCTTTAAAAATAGAATACAAGTTGCAAGCAATATAGTAAGTTATGAAAACTGTTACGTTCAAGAGTTTTATACGTGACCTATTCTACAGCCTCAGCAGTAACCTTGCATTGTTAGGTCTATGAAGAGTCACCTGAAAGAATACTGATTGCAGAGATTCATTTGCAAATTTTGTGGAGCCAATTAACCTTCTTGACCCTCAAAGAACCCAAACTATGAGCCATCTGACATCAATTAGTAGGTTTGGTAAAGAGAAATTGTTGATTGAATCTCTGTACTGGACTACTGTTTCGTTTTTTTTGTTTTGTCTTTTGGAACAGAGCACAACTTTTGTGGGGCAAATGCGTATGAACAATAACATGAATATTGATACATTCAGACACCAGTATTGCACAGATTGTGCGAGCCTCAAATGTAAGGGCTAAGGCAAGTAAATATCATCATTTCCAGGTACAAATAAGCTTCATCGTTTACATTTTCTGCTTCTTGGACAAGAAGGAATTAAGGTCAAGGCATCCATAGTCAACCTAAGGGTTAACCTATAAATTGACTATGTGTTACCCTAACTTTACCGCTTCAAAATTTGTAACAATTTCCATATTATTTATTAATTTTCATTTTGGTTGGCATCTCCTTAGATTTTGTTTCTCTTTACAAGAGAAATAATTCCCTGCTATTACTCCTTCTAAACAGATGCAAACTCTCTTATTTTATTGATTATAGATGCCTCAACCTCACTTACCTAGCAGGGTGTAGGCATGCAATCAAGTGAGAACTGTACCAATCATATGCATGAACAACATACATATAATTTAAGCTACATAGCTTGTGTAACTTAAACACAAATCTCTCACGATATGTTTACATTTTTAAATCTTCCGTTGGACTTCCAGAATTTAGTTACACTCTTTAAAGTTTAAGGGACCTTCTTCACTTCAAGGCAGGTCTGAGTTTAATTGAAAGTCAATGGAAGTAACTTAATCAGAGGAAGGTTGTTTGCATAATCACTCTGTGAAGAGATTCTCTCACATGGCATTCAAATAAGCAATGTACGATGTGCATGCAGTACCACCTTCGCTCCAACTCCATTTATGAGAGAGAGCCAGCAGGTCCCCTTGGATTGAATTGACAGGGCCAGGACGAGGCTGGATAATAATGATAGAAATACGCTATGGTCTAAATATATATACAGACTCGGGGAAATAAAAGGAGAAGGGAAATTGTAGTCGCTGAAGACTCTACTCAATCAATGCTCATTGCAAGTTTTGAAAACTTGCTTTTTTTTCCCAGGATGGCTAGACTGGCTCGACCTAAACAGCTTCAGTTTGCTGTCAGTTGATACAGTTGTTTCTTCGAGAAAACGGTAAACCTCCAGATAGCCGGTGCACAAATTCGTGTACGATTTTTCTGAGGAAAAGGGTATCTCAAAATCGATCTGAGTGAAACATCGAATGTCCTTGGTGGTGCTAGAAAGACGTCAATCTCAGGCTGTCAGGTAGTTGTTGACAATCCACATCAGACATTTTGGTGCCCTGAATCAGTGAGAGAAATGTGGCAGTGGGACTACACTGTTTTGTCTAATTAGTGTGGGTTACCATTTAGAGTTACATGCTGCTATAACATTCTACTGAGAGTATCATGTTTTACACAAATACTATAAGTATTGTTAGTATGCACACCGAAGAATATGGTAGAACTTAGTTGGTAAAAAATAATAATGTCAACGAAAAGTCATGGCAACACGTAACTCCAAATGGTAACCCACACTAAACTAGACATAACAATGTATAGAGAGGGAGTAAAGTATGTGGCTTTATTGTATATGTGGGCACATCCAACTAACCACGCGCGGGGGGGGGGGTGTCACTCTCCATACCATGTACGAACTAGCGCAAGTGTAAAAAGGGATTCTATTTGAGGTATTAGCATACAAAGTATACATAAGGGGAGGTTTTTCTCCAACGTGTACAAATAAAAAGACTATTGAGAATCTAAAGTGGAGATAAACCCAGGGCACGGGTAGATCACTCCATTGTCAAGTTGAACACCACGTGCGACCAAAAAAAATCTTCTTTTGGTAAGTTGCACCACCAAAATGGGTCAAAATTTTATCAAATTTTTTTCATGAGTAGATATACACAGTACCTATGACATAGTCAAAAGTGGTAACTAAATTTGATGATTTGTTTTTTTCATAAAACATACCATTTCTAACTAGAATGACACAGAATTGAACTAAAAAAATTACTAAAAAAAATAAAGATGACTAATTTTTTTTTAAAAATATACAAAAGATACTATTAATGGTTATGTATATGTAGGAAAAATATCATAAATTTTAAAATTATATATGGCATGTAGTATAGGGGTAGCAAACTTTGTCCGCACGTGGTGTCAACTTGACAATGAAGTGACCTCCCTGTGACCCAGGGGGTGTGCCTTTGATTGAGACCAAGAATCACGTGTGTTCGCAACATACTCTAAAACCTCCCTTTGTACCAAAAAAAAATTGGGTTAAAATTTAACAATACATGTACAATTTCAATGACAAAAATACAAGTGAAAATATATATACCTAAAAGGTACAATTATATATAGTCATGAACATAAGTATACAACAATTAACCCCTACCATTATAGGTATAATGCAAAACCCTAGCATTCATCAATAAAGTGGTTGAGAACTTTTCATTCCCCCTGGTGGCACTCATAAGCATATGAGTCTGCAGTATACTGTATGTCACAGAAGCCAATGCAATTATTGTTTCTACATCTACCATCCATGGGGTATGACACATAAGTCAAATGGCTGCAATCACGTGAAACCATGTGTGGCGAGGGCACAATTGTTTGGGGGGTATAATCTTGCTTGCAAACAATTAAATGACCCACTCTCAATTAACTAATTTTCTAATTGTGCATGTTTTGCAGTAGCAATCAATTACTTTGAAAGGTTGGGGTTAGTCATTTTCATGTACCATATGTATATTTTCAAATCAAGAAGTTGATGGTCACAGGAGTGCTATGCCCTATGATTATCCTCCACAAGTGACTGATTCCAGTTGGTTGTTTGATTGAGGCCAAACCTTGGCTCATTTCAATCACCATCTCAAAAGGCAAAGCCAATAAGTCATTACAATGCGGTTTAGCCTCAAAATTTCATCCACTATGGGTGGGAGGGGGGAATGTTTACACGAGAACCCTTTTGCAAGAAAATTATACCTTCATATCTTAGAAATAATATAAATCTAATTTCATGGAATTTATAACACCCTACATTATTTTGAACTCAAAGTCACATATTATGTGGGGCCTATTTTATTTTGAAACCACTTCGATTTTTTTGATACTATCATTAAAAATTGACCCTATCTTTGGTCACACATGATTTCTAATTTTCAGAGAGTGTCAGCCCCATGCTACCATCAAATAATCTATAAGATCATAAGTCCACTTATTGTTGGATCCTTTTTTTATACCATTATAAACCAATCTCCATGCCTGATTCTAGACCTTGCAATCCTTAGAACTTGCAACAATTGCGAACTTGAAAATGCTTGATCCAAATTGATGACACATTGGAGGTTACTAATGATACGAAAACATTGAGAGAAAACCCACATGGGAATCGGCACCTTTGCAGTTTCAATGCCACCCATGATTTAATGAAGTCATCAACTACATGCATCAACCACAAAGAAGTGCCACAAAGAAGCGCATGCCGTTCTTCTTGCAACCCTAAGCAAGACGTGGCTTTATTCTCAACTCAACAACCCCTTCCAAAACCCTAATATTGCCTTTTCCATACATACATGAATGATATAAGGAAATGAGAAAATAATTCATCTTAATTTCATCCAATATTAAACACTTATCCCATAAAGTCTAGTGACCCTACTGTACAAGTACAAATGTTATATATTTTCTAGAGATCCTCCATACATGTACATAACTACAAGTTATAATTTGTGTAGCATATGTGTATGCAATATTGAAAAGGTCAAATTAATACCCCTTGCACACTCACATATACTCATGTGTGTTATAAAAGGTCAGCCCCCCCCCCCCCCGGAGATCATGGTTTGCAATGGTAAGGAGTTTAGGTTTCACATATAAATTGGCAACCTTAATTTGAGTCAATTGATCTATAGATAAAGTTGGACTACCATTTATTTCACTATCAAACCCCAACGGGGTAGACTTTAAGGACATTGGAAACTTAAACGACATGCATGGGTGGCTATGAAATAAACCCCATTATATACAATAATTTTATTAAAATAAAAATAAAAATGCATGTGTACTAAGAATAGGCTTAAAATGGACTCATATATTTCACACGAAGTTTTAAAATTTAATGTGATAAATGCCTCCACTACATACACAAATTCTACATCTTGAATAAGTAAAGCCCTTTACATGTATAACCCACTTTCACTTTCTCATAAAAGATTTGCTGAACATTTTGTTAGACATAGGATATAACTCATGGTGATCTAACCTTAAAATAAACATCACTTGAATGAAACAAGGTAAGCTGGGTGAAACTAGCACATATATTGTCAAAAAAATTCTTTAGACTTTAGGGACCCCTTTTATGCATCGATCTTTACTTCAAAAATCTTAAAAGCTTTCATTAATGTACACACTAGTGAGAAAACTATACCTCTCTCCCATATGTGTATTTTGTACACTAATGCCTCAAATAATACCCCTAAGCCACAATAAACTTCACATTTTAAAAGTGTATGCTTTAAAGTCTAATAACACTACTATATAAGTACAAATGTTTACATGTTTCAAAGGTCCTCCATACATGTACATAACTTTGAGTTTTAATTTGTGTAGCATATGTTTACATAGTACAACAAAGTTCAAATAAATATCAACACTATATTAGGTAATTAGAGACTTTTTTGGTCATTTTGAGACATTTACATATATATAAGAACATAGAAACAACCACACAAATACTAGGGAATGGTGTGTGAAACTAAAACATGAGAACATTTAAAAGTGGCGATTTACATGAATACATGCACAAATGAAGGCAAAACTCAATAAATAACTCAAATTAAGATGGTTTCGGTAGGACAACCCTAAGATGAGACAATGTTTGAGGAGAAATGAGATATTTATATTAAGGGAAATAGATTTTACAAGGTTTGGTCAAAAAAATAAAGTAGCAAACGAGTGCCACATAACTGCTCTCTGTGTAGGACATAGAAACACTTTAATTTGATGCATAAGGTGCCTTTAGAATGGGTTAGTATCGGATTGGACGCAACCAACAAACCAACTAAACAAAGGGCGGGGGGGGGGGGGGGGGGTAACATGAGAAGGACGACCAAAAGGAACGGAGGAACAAGGTTGGGAAAATGCAACTCAATGTAGGCTATAGTGTACCTTGAGACGTGTGATAGTCGGGCTAGAATCAACATGGGTGGCAATGCGCTGTGGGGACTTATGGGGATGGGCGCATCCGGTGTCAATGAAATGTCCATCCAAAGCCTTTGGTAAGGCGCCATGTTGCCGCTGGACCGAGAGGGGGAGTCCTCGCCACAATTGTGTGCATGGATGACCCTTTGAGTGGTGACAGGGACGGCAAGAGGCGAAAGATTTGCTTGGGCGGGGGGTTGTCCACGACTATCACACACCTCTTCATGAGGAGTGCCCGAAACACCATGGGCACAAGGGGGACCCTAGAGTGACACCCATGACTTGTGGCGCCATTGGTGAGAGGGCCCAAGTGATCCTAGTGTGGGTGAGGGCCCCGGGCGTTGAGAACGCCTCCCACTCACAGAGACTAGGAGTCACGAGGGTAGGGCCATAAGCTATAAGTAGCTCATGGCGTCCGGATTCTAGAATGCTCAAGAACACCTAAATCGGAGGCGTGAGCTAGGAGATATGACAATTTGAATGGGGCGGTGCCTAGGGACAACAATGACCTAGAAGTGGCGCATGGGGCTGCCTACGTTGGAACAACCATAAGTTCCTTAATCTTTGCTTAAATTAGGCAACAGAGGAGTCTATTAGCATATACTCTAAGAACATATGTCAATGGAATGATGGAAACAAAGATCATACAACAAAGTTATAGAGATCTGAAGTTGTTGGGGGCTTTTAGCCCCAACGGCTAAGGGAAAATGTCTACTTGGCCCCAACCCTTAGGAGAGAAACAAAAGATTTTTTGATGGTGGGGTAGGGGCTCTGCCCAAAGTCCTAGAGGCTTTTATGGGTGAGGCGATGTGGCCGACTGAACCCGGCAATGTGATGATCAATTAAAGATTGGAATTCCATGGACTTCCATGGATGGAAGTCCACATCTAATCATTGGCTACCGACTAAGGGGAGAGTCCCGAATGCAAGTGTAGGAGGGTTAATCACCGGCCTATGAGCTTGGAGGTTCAAGGTATTGAGGGCTAATCATGCACATGGGTGGAATGTGAAGGGTTAGCGCTCATGACCCTTGCTAGAATTGAGAAACGATCGAGATAGTTAAGGGGACCTAGCAAGGGTTGCGACAACGACGCTAGCATCCAAAGGGCTCCTTGGAGTAGTCGATTGTGCATGCCGCATTATAGAAGAGCCTTTGCAAGTTGGAGTCATGACGGCTTCGACCAAGTCCTTGAAAAGGTAGTGGACAAGACATAAACCAAAATAGAAGGAGGAGGGGCGAGGGGGAGAGGGAAGGATATAAGAAAATCAATATACGGCCAAAACACAACTACACACGACAAATTCCATTTTGTGTGAGCATGTAATTTTTTGTACATGTAGCCCCTTGGTTCCATGTATCTTTCCCCTATCGGGTTATTCCCTAAGTATTGGGCGATGGGGAGCCCGGTCCTGATGAGCGCATGAATGTATTTGACAAGGTCCATAAAAAATTAGTCCTAGACCTTCTCAAATGTCCATGTAGGGCACACTATGAAGTTGGTGGTGGGGTTCAAGATGTTCTTGGAGAGGTTGTCATCCGCCATGAAGGTGTTGTCACAAGTAGGCTGCAAATCATAAGGCACCCTATCATGATGGGGCGTTGGTCTCAAAATATGGGTTTCAATATCTTCACGTATTGGTTGACAACGGGGTTATTGGGCTTCTTAACAATTCTCCCATCTAGGGTCAACAACATCTTGCATGACTCCTGCACTAGGACCATGCAAGGGGGCTCAATGTCCTTGAAGATGAACTCTAGGATGGCATGTGTATTCTCCGATTTCATGGAGTTCCAAATGGTCACCCACCATTTGGATTGGGCACTCTGGAGGAATTGGCGGAGTCCAGTCCGCAAGTAAACAAACTTCCTCTTGATGTATGTGGGGAGCCACCATAGTCCATTAACTCAAGCTTAGAGAAGGGGAATGTTGGGGCATGTTGGGGCCCTAGGACAATGCACACATTGGACCACGACCCCGTTGAGATCCAAAATTAATTAGGAACCTCCGCTTAACCAAGGTGGTAGGGGTGGGAAAGATCGGGGGAGCAGCCACGCCGTGCTCCATGCATTGGGAGTAGCAAACTATGTTTTGTGCCCTACGAAGACAAGGGAGGGCAACGGCTAGGTTATGCTAAATTCACTTCAAACATTATTTAGGCAAAATAAGGGCATGTAAAATATTTTTGATGAAGAGAAATTAGAATGCACGTCACAAACCATTCAAGAGGGCAAACAAATTAATACATATATTCAGATAAGGAAATATAAAAGGAGGTCAAAATGAATGTTTTATTTTTGAAAGCTCTATGTACAATTTGGTTTGAATGAGCACTTCAACAAATCCTAAGTCATGATCTCCAAAATTGATATTGTGCCTAGCTGCATGGAGGACATTGGGTGGGCACAAGGGGGGTGAGGGTGAGCGTAGCTAGGGAATAACCGCACACTGCCCAGACATGACATAAGATGTTTGGGTTGGCTGACCCAAATTACAAGGATTTAGTGAATTACCTCGTCTTGGTCATGCATAGTAGTCACAAAAGCCTCCACCCTTTCGGCACTTGGTCTATTGTGCCACCGACATTGCCAACAACATCAACAACTTGCTCCTACATAGGCTGAGTGTCAGACCTTTGTCCCTAGCCAGCCTTTACATGTTAATCATGCATTGGATTATCGACTAGATTGGGAGTAGAAGTATCACCAAGCCCTTGCAGACCTTCAACACCTAACATGATAAGCCACACTAACCTCAATAACAAAACGAATGCACATAGTGGTCTAAGACAACAAACCTAATATAGATACTTATTTGAATCAGACACCTATAGTTGATTAACGTGTGCTTACGTGTGACTCTAAGAACAAACATTATAAAGACATGTGTTGAAAAGAAATTAGACCATGTCCTAATAATTTGTTAATGAATTATAATTCTAGGTTCACTACCTAATTCACAATGAGCATGATAGAGAGGACGTACATGAACATTTAATAAGAGGGAAGATCTTCACTTTAAACTCCAGAAATAATGACAAAAATTAGCTACAGCCTGCAGCCAAGCTACTTGGATTATTGATCATCTCATGGCGATGGCATGTTTTGTATTCTACAAGGAGTGAATTATTTGTGGGACAAACTAAAAAAACTAAAAAATACCAACTCACTAACATTGATTAGGTGTCCACTAAGCCTCAACTATTGACAACTTACCACTTGACAAAGCTGGGCATTTACGCACTTGAGTCCTGCATTATTTCTTCAAGCGACACTGATGTGCACTATTAAGTCGATCCATGCTAATGTATTGATGGTCCACATTATTGTGAGTATATGTTACCACAATGGTATAATACACAAAATCTAAAATATTTTCTCTCTCTAGTTGTTGTACATATGAATAAACAAAGTAATAAGTTTTTGTGATTAGTTTGACGTAAGATAATTTGCGTCATGTCTGGGGAGATTTTTAGGCATACTCGGTCAAAATCGTAGTGTTCCCAAGTCCAACTGGCTACATGTTGTGATCTTTCCGTTTACTTCTACTAATTTGAGGCATATTCCATAGATTCCTCTAATCCGATCCGTAAAGTTCCTGAAGTCTTCAACTTCAAGCGGTCATTTCTCAAACTCAACTGGTTCACCTGTAACTAGCGGTTGGTTCTACCTGTTCTCTAATTTACATGGGCAAGGAGTCCATCTATTCACGAGGTCAACCTGATTGCACACATCATTTAAGAGCCGTCTACCTTAGATGAGGAATGTGACGTGAACTAAATGCCTTACAACTGCTTTCAGACTCACATCCATATCAGACTCAAGCGGTTGATTGATAAACCATGGGTTCATATGCAGAGAAGGTAGCAAGCAAGCGCCCCACGTCGTACGACTCAACGTGACTTGGAATTATGTCCCTAGCTCGGCTGTATTAAGTTAGTACATCCGATCAGATGGTTTCATACATTGAAGCATGTAAGTTGCTTTTTGTGATGATCTGCTCAACTAACAACTGTTGTGATGATTAATGGGTAGCTAGGCGCTCTTGATCCAAACAGACAGACAGACAGTAAAGTGGTCCTTCCAATTTTCAAGTGAGTGAGTGAGGAGTTTAGGAGAGAATGCCACTTCAGGATGAAGTGCAGGGATGGACTCATTTGGCCAACTTCACCTGGCCCTCGGTACTTACTTTCTTCCACACATAGACAGTCTACATGATATACACAGACTCCACCAGTGTCAGCATCCACTTTGTGAGAGAGTACGTGCTGTGCGATAGGGAGGAGTCACTACTTGGGTACACCCTAAACTCCGTAATATCAACCTCCATAATGTCACTCACTGTCTAATATCTTGAAACCCTAGGAAACAGATGTTCGTAGTTCAAATCTCTCTCCTTATTGTCACCTTTCTTTCCTTTATATCACATATTTTGTCATTAATGCAAACTACCAAAGAAGTCAACTCACACCTTTGCATTGCACCATATGTCAATATGTGGAGTGTCACCTTCTTGTGCTTGTTGTTGTTGTTGTTCTTCTTATGCCACTTGTTGAATGTTGGTGCATGCCTATGCCACATCGCTTGGGAAGGCCAAGTGAAGTGGACCACACCACATCATTTAATGTGTTGCACTTTGTGTTATTCCATAATGTCACATGCTACACTAAATCTATAGTATCATGCACCCATGTTAACACTACAAAACTCCATAATATCACGTGCACTTTGGTTGCCACATGTATGATGCTACGGAGTTTAGAGTGTATTTAATTTTTTGTGACGTCAGAGGTGGAGGTCTTAATAATCATCAACTAATACAAACTGGGCCCATAACATTCATAAAGAGAGAATTAGTATAAGTTCACCAACTTCACCTGGTGGTCACATCCTCATTTGGATCCTAGGGTTAGGCTCATGACCGGAAAATCACTAGGTCAGGGTCTATTGTAGACCGGTGTTTAGCATGCTGATACTAATTCTGTATTCTCTCTTTATACCGGATGAATAGGTATATGGAATCTTTAGCAAACTTTATTTGAGTTGTTTTGTGTGCGTGTCAAGAAGAATAACATTGTAAGATAACGATCTAACACTATCTACCGAACAATCATATCACAATTCGTATTTACATCAATTGTACAATTTTAAAGTATTGTATGTTTGAGGCCCATATCGTGTTCCAAAGCCCTTTAGGAGTTGGTCTGGCACATATGTCAGTACCTACTTTAGGGTGGTTTTGCAACTTGCACTTGAAGAGGACGAATAATCCATGGTTAGATTGATGGTGAATTTATCTAGGTTTGGGCTAACAAACATGTTTCTATATACTTGTTATGGGGAGGCTTAGACAATTGGGCTTGAAACTTGCTACATCCCAAACTAGCACTTCATTGAAGGCAAATTGTTGTGTATCGATGACAACCACCTAGTGGGACTTAGTGAACTCGCAAAGTTGCTATCATTGCACAACTAATGGTTGCAAATATCCTTAATTTTCTAACAACCTAAGTGCAGAACACATCCAACATAGGCCGTCTATGGGATGCCCTAGACCCCTTGCCCACGGGGTGTTAGGGTTCAGGGTGGGGAGTAACCCAACCCTTGGTCCTAGGAACATGCCCTAAACTACGACAACTTACCACTACTGCTCACTAGTGTTGGGACCCTTAATTGGGAGTTTGGGGCATGCCCTTATTGGTGTGGGTAGCTAAGGAGGCCAAATGCCTCCATGGGGACTAGCCATATTATTCCCATTTGTAGGAAAAGTCCTAGGACACCATCCCGTAACTTCACTACCTTCTCTACACGTATTAAATTTAGGTACTTCATGCATGGCCCCCTCTGCATTGTCAAAGAATGGATTGTCCACCCAAATTGAAGCCAAGTACCACTTCTAGGGCTATGATTTTGACATTTAGATAGAAGCGTCAAATTTTGTTGGTGACCCAATTTTAGCACCTACTTTTTTTTTTCCCCCTTTTCAAACAACAACCATCCATTGCTCGGTGAGCACCCCCCCAAATATGTTTTTCAATCTTGTTGAAACTTGTGATGGTATGAAAAAAGCAAGCTGACATGGAGTTCAGTTATGTCCATAATGATTGTACAATATAAGCGAATTTGCAATCCTGTAACTTCGTCTAAAGATGTAGCTGTTTAGCATCAGAATTCGGATGTCATGCTCTACAAAATGCGTGCATGTGCTATCTATAATGAGTGTTTAACTTGCAAGAGGAACCGCATACTCAATTTTTTACAAATATAAACTTAATGTAGCACTACATGGTTTACTTCAATTAGTAGTCCAGTTCCCACACTAACTGAAATGCAAAAACGCATACGGAGGCAAGGGGAGCGAGAACTCCTGTTGCCTGCAGGATCCAGCAGCAGTCTCACACAAATGGCAGTACTACGTCATCTGATCAAGTGGGTTGACTAGGGCCTACAGCACTGAAGTCCTAGTTGTAATAAGTGATAGTACTCCTACTAAATAAGTACTTATTACAAACCCAAGTCGGCCATATCTTTCTCCACGCTGCAGATAGATGAGCCACAGTGCTGCTGCGCGGCCGCGCTTTGAGGTTGATCACTTAACTTGTTGTTGTTACTGGAGCTTGTCGTCCGTACCCTAGCTAAGTCATGCTGCTTAGATAGTCTAAGTGAAACTTAGCCGTACTAAGTTACAGGGCGCGCCCTATCTAATCCAGCTTCAACATAATCTGGTGTTGTCAGGGATACAATAATAATAAGTGGGGACCCTCCTATGCTAGTTGCCAGCCTCCTGGTGGGAAAGGCCAAGTGCAAGACGACAGTGCCTGAGCTTGGCGCTCTTGAAAGCAGGAGCTTGGAGAACGTGCTGACTGAGGAGGCCCCGGACACCATCAGGCTCATGAATGGCGATGACGTCTCCTTCGTTTTTGGCATGGAAGATATATAAGTAGGTAACCGTGTCCAGGGAGGTTTTTGGGCACAGCCGGTCGAGATCCTGGTGTTAATTAATTACCAAGTCCCACTGGTTTTTCTTGAGTAAACTGGGGTGTGTTCTGTAAACTCCTTGACATTGTTGGGTACTTTTCCTGAAGTCTTGAACTGCAACCAGTTGTTTCTCAAACTCAACCAGTTCAGCTGTAAGTAGCAGCCGGTTCTCCCTGTTCATTGGTAGGTAATCTTCAATGAACGGGGAGAAGCGGCTGCTACTTACAGATGAACCAGTTTAGTTTGAGATCTAAGTGGTTGAAGTTCAAGACTTCAGAAAAATTACCAAACATTTTCAAGGAATTTACAGAAGAAACCCCAGTTTATTAAAGAAAAACCGGAAGATGTCAACATGTAGTCGGTGGGACTTGGAAACACTAGGATCTTGACTGATTGTGCTCCAAAATCTCTCTGGACATTGGTAATGTTGCAGCAATGTGTCAATTTACCTGGCCTGCAGCATGACATGGCTAACTTACTTACGTACCCGCGCACTCATGAATGGCAGAGGTCTTCCGAGTGAACTTTAAGAGCATCTCCATGGGTCTCCTTTATTACTCCAGCAACTGTCATTTCCAAGGCAGGGAGATTTTTTCTTTTTCTTTTTCCTCATTTTTCACAGGGAGGGCAGTATGCGATCTACTCAACAGAGGAGTAGCTGTTTACACCCACAATATTGGGTGGAGGATGAAATCTAAGGATGCAATTCATTTGTTTATCCAAAAAATAGGTACTTTCATCCAAAAGAGAGCGATGCACTTCAACGATATCATATGTCCATAAAGATGGAATATGTAGTCGAATATTTCATCCACACAAAAGGGTTTAGCGCTTTGAGCGAAATATAGCGCTCCCCCCCCCAAAAAAAAAATTAAAAAATCAATAATTCAAGGTGTTTAAAGAGTTGTTTATGTCAATAATATTGCAATTTGCTCCTCAACAACCTTATAATGGAGGGAGACAAGGGCTAGGGAAAATCTTAGGCCCTGGAAATCTAGCCCTCAAGTAAGAGCATCTCAACAATTCCCTTTTACTAGCCTTGAAACCATCACATTCAACTTGTAAGTGTTGGATTTTCCATCACCGCAGCTCCTCTAGAATCGTATACCGTAGAGAGCTCTCTATTCCAACCAAAAAAAATTATGTTTCTTTTAAGCTTTGCAACCATCATGTCCAAGGTGCACAAGTCGTTTTGCCATTACTGCTCCTTTGAAACCATATATTGACGGGAGAATGGGCATGTGATGTACGTGGATTAAAAGATTTAATGTTGGATTATGCAAAAAAGAAAGACTAACCCTATTTTGTTGTACTTAGCATGTGAGCAAATGATGATTGGAGTTAGACAACTCCAAAGAAAGAATTGGGTCAAACAACCCAAGAGAGAACGGTGCACAAGGGCTACACAACCCATGAAGGAATTGTGTAGGGGAGTTAGATAGCTCCCGATTGAAGATCTTTGCGTTGGAGTCAGACAACTCCAACTAGGAGTTAGACACCTCCCTCTGGAAGATCTTTGTGTTGGAATTAGACAACTCCAACCAGAAGATATGAATTGGAGTTAGACAACTCCCGCTAGATGGATGTTATAGATTGGAGCTAGATAACTCTCAATGAATAAATCTAGTTGGAATTAGACGGTTCGAGTTAGAGGATTGTGATTGAGCCAAAAGATGAGAAAAATTCATATGGTGAAATTATATATATATATATATATATAAGAAAGATTTAGTCTAAATTTAGTAATATGTGAGATTTCTAAAAGTGTCTCGTAGACACTATGGATAACGATGGATAAGACTATGAGTGCCTTTGGGGTATAAGAGAGAGTGTTGATTTTTCCTTTAAACCTGAGGTCCCCCTTTTATACATCGACCTTCACTTCATAAAACTTAATAGCCTTTTTAGATCCACACACTAGAGAATAAAATACCTCTCCATGTTGTAAATTATGTACACTAATGCCTCAAATAATAACCCTTCTTACACTCACATTAGTTCATACATGGTATGAAGAGTCCATGCCCCGGGGATGACAGTCACTTTCCAAAAGAAAAGGCTTACGATAGGGGGAAAAAAAAAAAAAAAAAAAAAACTTATAAATTGTAATTCAAACCGCACACCCGCACGCATCACCTTGCCATTAGTGTAATTATTGTCATAATTGCAACGTTGCAACTTTGTGTTATTCCATAATGTCACATGCCACACACTAGATGCTCTTTTTAATCACGCACCCATGTTACTAACACTACTCAAATCCTTAGCATCAGGTGCACTTTGGTTAATTACCACAAGCGTGTTGTGGACGGGGTTTAGAGTGTATGTTGATTCTTGACTTGCCGTGTGAGGACTAAAGCAACAGGCTGCCAGAGAACATAACTTAATTTAACAGACAACCTTGTGGACAAAAGAATGGATGCACCAGAGCCCAAGAATGTCTGCTTACATACCTAACCCAAGATTTGTGCATTGGTAAGTGGAGGCTCATTGGCAAGAATGTGAGGCTAACTGCATCTATATATAGTACGGGAGTTGCCTATCCAGGTGGGTGAAGGATAAAGGCACCGACAATGTAATCACGGTCATGTCAGATTTGCATCTCTTCCTTTCTCCTGGGATACTTATTTAGAACATTATTAACCGAAACTTGTATGTTTTGTGGACGCTTGTAAATTACAGGGAACTGTGCTTGAATAAACCTACAAGATCGAGATACCAGACTGGAGGGGGGCTACAGTCTCGGAGGAGTCTCTTTCAAACTATGCTAGATTAGAATAGAGAACAAGTAGTCATTGTTATATGATGTTATGCAAATTTCTCACCTATTTCTTCATATTGTAATGATGTGCAAAAGTTGGTTTCAACACGATCTGCTTATGTTTTTGCAACAACTACACGTGACATGGATAAACATTTATCAACATTTTTTTTTGGTGAAGTGTATATTGGTTTAGGATGTGCAATACTTATGCATGATGCCAATTAATATATTTCAAATTTTCCTTGATATTATGTCTATCTTGCTTTCAATCTTTGTACACTCGCTTGGTTATTAGGTTCTTGAATGTGTTGGTCCTCACTCCATTGCCAACTCCACATTTGATATAAAAAAAAATTCAAGTTCTTTTTCCTAATATTTTGGTATGTGTCATGCTCACACATTGGCTAAGACCCACTTGTATCGCACGTGGAAACCATAGTCTCGCACTAATAACGATGAAATAGAGGACCCTCTACAATACAACCAAAATTATTTCATTCCTCAAAAGTTTGTTTTTCATTTGTGACTGCACGTTTCATATGGATCCATGTTTCCCTTGGTTTCATCTTTGAACATAAGCTTGGTCAACAAAATTACATCCCATGTTCTATCATTCCCTAGCGAAGCAACATGGATATGCTTAGGTTATATTAAAAAAACCAGAATTTGTCATTTCCTTAGAAAGGTTTATGAGGGACTCAAGTTAGATTGCATCCAAATTATAGTACATGCCTAGAAAACGTATATCATGTCCAATACATATAATTCTCATAGATTACTCACATGATTATCTTATTCATCATCAAAACGAAAATCCTCTTTCTACTCTTAATGATCATATAGACCCTCCCCCTACTCTATCGATTGTTGAACCTCGAATAAATGATATATGTCAAGCATGTAGTCAAACCTCTTTATGACACATGTCTTTGTACGTCTTTGGTGTTCGTTCCACAATCAAAAACACACAAATATTCAAGTGACGTCCTAGTAAGATATCTAGATAGACCAAACTAGGCCCAACTACCTTGTAGGCAAAGGGGTGTTCTTCACATCAAGCCAAAGTGATGTAAACTTTTTCTTTTCCATTCCTTTCCCTTCCTTTCCTTCCGCTGGCAGGGGCGTGCCACTTTTTGCCGGTGAACTACCTTAACGTAAGGTCCAATCTACGGTTCTTTACCTTTGGCCTCAACATACAACGGCCCATCTGCAAAAAGCATTCCGTGATACTGGAAAGAAGATTCTTTTGATGGCATTTTCTACTTCTACTGAACTTCTCAGTTCTTCTAGTTACCTTTGCCACTTTAGCAGTTGATAGGTTCTCTTTGTACTCTTCATACTTGGCCAGACACATTAATAATTAAGCTGTGGAATCCTTGAATGCATTGCCAGCAGCCACTGAAGAAGAGGCTCATTTGTTCTTCAGCACTCCAGGTTGTTTCTGACTTGGTACCCTATATAATATCCCCTACACCACATGTCATTTGATAAATTGATATATAATGCATTCCGTTTCAGAATTCGACAATAAGGGCCACTTTACACACGAGCCAAGAGCCATGACCATGAAATTGTGAGAGCCCAAAAGAAAGTGTCCAAGGGCCCTCCCAACACACCTCCAAAATCATGTAGTGTGGTCACGGATCCTCAAGTGTTATAGTGTGAAGTCATATGTGACCGGACCCTCAACTAAATGTTATTTCAATGAATTTTTAATCATACGAGTTCTCACACATGATAAAATAGAATAAATCAACGGTTGTGAGTGTTCGGAGTGGCACGGTCTCCCGGTTTTGTGTTAGGCCTACCTCCAAGAGGTGGTTCTTGAAAGTAGTCCAAGTGACCATGAAACATGATCCATTTGATGCCATGAAGGAGTCCATGTAGACTTTACATCCATCTTGCATTCACATACTCTGTTGGTCCCTCAAGCGTAGTGTGAAGCGAACTTGGACCGGCTTTGCCTTTTCCACCAACGAGAATGCTTGAAGTTTATGGTCACATGCTCTCAGTCTCGTGTGTGAAGTGGCCCTAAGTTTGATGATGGGTACCTTCTATGCCCTCATAATATACCCCCTCCCCTAGGTTGGAAGTTTCAATACGCACATTGATTTCAAACGGGTAGAAAAACTAGTATCTACAATGAGGATCAACACTGTTCATATTGTGGGTTGGTAATAGAGTGTACCCACAATATTAGATCCACAATGTTCTTAGTTTGGGAATAAGCTCCACAATGTATCCCACCCTTACTTATTCGAAATAACCTCCAATTGTTGCTATAGGTTTGGAGTGATAGTGTGGCAAATTAACAGATTGTGGTCTTGAAAGATTTCATGGTAAATCGGTGGACCTACTACATCTTTCACAGTTAACGCTATGAACAAAAAGGAATCATGGGTAAAGAAAATTGTAGTCCATTATATTTTATGTGTGTGTTAAAAAATTAGGGTGGCTTATGATTAATAAATTTTAATATCAAAAATTTTAAAATGAGAAAAATATTTGATATCATTAAATATATATTATTCAACCCACAATAAGTCACAACGTCGGCTCCCTAATCCTAGTTTTGACCACATAAAACCGTGGAGTCAAAAAGGACATGAGTAACAAAACAAAGTTACATTGACCAAAACTATCGTGGCATGTCAAAATTATAGTGGGCCACAACAACAAGTGTGAAAGGTGTACGCATTAACTTACTTACCAAGTATTTATTCCTGATCAAGAAGCCCATGGCGATAACATTAAAGGACTCACCTCATGACCAGTGGAATATTCTCAAGCGCAATAAACACTTCTCAGAACTCCACCTCGACATTGGCACGGAAAGATGACACTGCCATACAAACATCTAGCTAAGACTTGTTTGTTATGTCTCTGTTGGAGTGAGCTCATAAATTCGGGACTAGCTCCATTCATTGTCGAGGCCATTCATTCAAAGGCGACCTCGAATGCTGTGAAAGAAACCTTCAAAGGCCACATAAACACGATCGAGTCCAAGCAAGCAAGTGTCAGCGGATCGAGCAGTCCGTTTTAATGGACACGACACCACCTGCGTAATAAGCGACCTTGAAGCAACCACACACAAAGATTCCATCAATGGTCATGCATATATATATGAGCCTGCTTTCATGTGGAGCAAGCCTCGACCTTTAATTCAGCCTCCCCAGGCCATATATATGCATGCACCATCAATCGGCACGGCATGTCCGCTAGGGTTTTTAGGACACTTGAATTAAGTCGAACGAGGCTGACCGAGGCTTAAATTTCAATTGGCCAGGTGTGTGTGCATCCCACTACACAATGTGTGTGTGTGGGTCTTATGTGAATCTTGTCATGACTCAATCGTCTTCTTAAGAGGACACCAGTATTAATGTTGTGTGGTAAATGGCATAATGCATGGCACAGCTTGTAATTAAGAATGAGGACCAAATAGATGTGTGTGTGACAATATGTGATTAAACAATGTGATCAAACAAAAGTCTACGTTACTTTGTGGGTACTTCCAACTCATATTAATGTGATGGTGGGATCGGATTGAGAAGCAGTAGCGATCGTGGAGATTTTAGGGCATAAGGTTAATTGGTTGAGATCCTAGTGTTTGCAAGTCCAACCGGTCGTTGGTTTGAGACGACCTTAAACTATCGGATGATGGTGGAGAGATACCCAAATCTCAAGGAAGAGGTCAGTGGTTCAATTCCCGGATGTGAAAATTTTCTCTCTACTTGACGGAAAACTTGCCAGGTGGTCAATTGCCTCCTATGCTTTGGCACTGGCATGTCAACCTTCTATCTCAAAAAAGAAAGAAAGTCCAACCATGTTGACATTCTCCGGTTCTCCTTTATTAACATGGGGTATATTCTATAAATTCTTGTAAAATGATCGGTAATTTTCCTGTAGTCTTGAACTTCAACCGATTATTTCTCAAACTGAACAGGTTCATCTATAACTAAGTGCCGGTTCTCTTGGATCATTGTTGAGAAGTGTCTCATCCCGTTAGAAAAAATCTAAACCAAACACATGTCTTTTTGTGTATGTTCTAACAGTAACCCTTGCCATGCACCGCTCAAATTATAGGCGTATGATTAAGAATAGTGATCACATAAGGTTCACATAGTACCTTAGACACCATTTAAGGTTCGATGGTGAATGCAATTGGGAGGGTTTATGTGATTGCTTGAAGAAAAACACAATCTTTGATTGAACCTCTAAGGATTTTTTGCACCTCAACTCCAAATTTGGAATTTGAAGTGAACATCTATGCGATTTGCAACTGCTAACCATATGAGACAATTCTTAATATGATGTGATCTAATGCCCACACTTGTCCAAGTTGGAAGAGTCCACAGAAGGGACAACACCTCAAAATGCGTAGTTGTTGTTCGGTTACTTTTCTTAATCATACACCCATATTTGAATAGGGTGTGTTTAAGTGTGGATCTAAGAATGAATCCCATAAAGACACATGGTCATAAGAAACGAGACTACGCCTTCAACTGTCATTATAAGCGCTTATGATAACCATCACTAAATAAGTAGAGCAGCTCCAATCTACAATCCAAATTTTATTTGCGTTTTATCACTGACATAATTGGTAGTGCAACGTAAATCCAAGACGTAAAATCTGATCAAATTCGAAGACGGAGAACAAGAAAAACCAACCAAATAAAACCCACATACCTTACGTGGTGGAGGCTAGGCGAGAGAGGGATCGATGGTTGTGGATAAAGATACCTGCATGAATTAATTAATTAGGTCGAGGACGTGTTTATTAGCAGCCTAGCTAGCTAGCTGGATCTGTAAAATTTATGTCTTCAGGTGTATGTTTATAAGGCCTTCCAAATGCCATCATGACAGGGGCACAGAGCCCAAGAGCACAAGGTTTAAATAGCAGCAAAATTAAGGTGCTTGGGAGTCGCACATTTCGAGGGGTGGAGGAGGTGAATGGATCTGGGTGGAGCAGTGGGCCTTCTAATTTGCAACATTAACTTATTGTAATTTCTACTGACTCAGGGGGCCCTGTAGCTAGTGAAGCGTTTTCTAAGAAGTGCCATAGAATAACATACTGAAGGGTTTCTTGAGAACCGAGCCTGTATGCAGCCCTTGGTGACACGACATGACAAACAATTTTAGTCTAGAATTATTAATGTCATATGAGAAACTTGTTTCACATAACTTACATGAATCTGTTGTGATGTATGATCTTACCTGAGCAAGTTTGAAGTAAACTATATGAAACAGAAGCCAAATAATAGCAAGTAATTAAGAACTTGAAACTTGATTTCTAGTGTTTGAGGGATCGTTGTGGAAATGGCAACATAAAATAACCACGCAGAGGTGATTGTGGACACGTATGTGGAGACTTCATTTTTGGAAGATACAACATCCAAGCTTTGTTGCCTCTTGCATCTGGTGAATCTAAGTTGTTGGAAAAGTGGGTTGTTCTTTAAAGGTTAAAAGAACCCCATATCTAAGGTAGAAATACCATAACCTGTTACTTGTAACGCCGCCTAGCGCCACGTCCCTCACGCCCCGCGTGAAGCTAACAACTCACCTTGTGCGGAATGGCGCTCCCTGCCTGCGTGCGTGCATCGGGCAATTGGCAATGGCTAGGGTTTGGTGATGCTCCCTCTGTGTTGTCTGCGGTGTTGCTTCCACTGTGGTGAAGTCGTGCAAGGCAAACCACCCTCTAGCCGTGCACTAGACTGCCGTCATAATGGTGAAGTGCCATTTCTAAAACCGATCATGGTTCGGCGGCAACTTCAATGCGTGTAGCCAATGGGAGTCAAGTGTTAATGTATTCATAACGTAACCGATTTAGGCAATGTTCTATATGGAAATGCGGATTACCGTGTTTGGTGTGGGGAGAATCTAGTGAATGAGTAGGGGTTTGGACAATTTTCCACTTTGAAAAATTGCAGCATTTTTTGTATAGGGCAGAAAAATATGAAACAACTTGCATTCGTCATGAATCCTTCTCGACTATCTTGGAAAGTTATCTCATGATTGTCAAACCAGATCTTCAATGCGAATCACCTTATTTTCACGGGTTATGGTATTTCTACCTTATATTGAGAGAAATGACCGAATTGCCATGGTGTTTGATATATACTAGGTGTCTAAATTACCCTAAACCAACCTTGAAGTTGCATGTGTCAAAACTGGTGACACTTGATGGGGATTCAACGTGAGATAGTACGTACTGTGATTGGGCAAGTTGGTGCTGGATCACCTAGTTTTTACAAATCCCTTGGCATCTCTCTAGGCTCAATCATTGAGACCGTCAATATATCTTGATGCTTTGCCAAATTTCCTGCATACATTTTGACCAACATGCTCGTGTTTTGACTGAATTCTGGAGTCCAATCTTCCAAGGACAAAAAACAAATTTCGCAACTTTCATACATTGTCTTGAGTTGTTGACTTCAGTGCTCCCTGGCTTGCCTAAGCATGTACAAAACCCCACATTGTAATGATGGACGGACTAAGGTAAATATATGGAGAAGGGTGAAAATAAGCCGATTTGGTCAGAAACTGTGGCTTGAGATTTGTGCAATATTTTGCAGAGATGGGGTAGAGGAAATGATGAGGAATGCAATCTGTTTCGTAATTTTATGCTTTGTAAATTATTAGTTACATTTTTTCAAACAGGTAAGTAAGTTAAACTTTCCATTTGTACATTAGAGTCTCCCTTATTTGAGCATCAAAATATGAATGCATCCAAAAGTGATTGCAAGTGGTGTGAAACAACACCTAACCGACCAATTATTATATCCCACCTATCACTGCATTCATTTTGGGCCATCACTTTTACAATTAGCCATTTTGGGTGTACACAAGTATCATTCTATCCCTAGTCTAATGCACTAATAGTGATCATTTGATGTTTTCAGTTTTTCTACCTTACTCGTCCCTAATCATTGTAAAATGTAAAACAAGACTGGCCTTACAAGTGTTATGATATATACAAAAATAAACTTCATACAAGTTTGTGTTTGTACTAACCTAAGAATGATGTTTGGTTCAATACTTTGAGTGCTGAAAGCTAATTTCCACATTGAACTGAGCATGGATTTGACCAATGTGGATACGACACCTAGAAAATATCCAAAACATGATTACTTTGTGTTGAACCAGGCATCATCCTATGTTTGCCCAAACTTCACTGGCTAGCAAATGATTCTTTATTTTAAGCTTGTCAGAATCCACAACTTAATCGTCAAAAGAAACAGTGTCCGGGAAGATTTTTTCAGCATAACCAGTCAGGATCCCAGCGTTTCCAAGTCCAACCGGTTACAGGTTGACATCTTTCGACGTTTCTTTCTTAATTGGAGATATACTCTATCAATTCCTCTAAAAATGATCGGAAATCTGCCTGAAGTCTTGAACTTCAACTGGTTATTTCTCAATCTCAACCGGTCCATCTGTACCTAGCAGCCGGTACTCCTCGTTCATTGAAAAGAAACATCTAACTTACAATGGGAGGCTATGGGAATACACTTATTGTCAAAAGGATATATTGAGCAATCCAAAGAGATATGTATTCATGACCACAACGTGACCTAGAACAAAAAAGGATTATACATATAGAATATAATTCTTGTGATAGTTTGATACCCACAACAGCCGTGATAGATGTACAATATACCCTTCAAGTTGGTTACAGCTAATGGTAATTACTCCAAGTTTGGAATCCTTGGAATGGTCTGGCATTCTCAGCTTCAGGTTCTTCCATGTGTTCGATGGATCACCTAGTAGGTTAGAGACTTCTGAACTCAAGTCTTGTCAATTCTTCGAACGATGTGTTTTCTTTATGCTTTCCAAGCTGTACCTGGATACCTTGAAACACGATATCAAATGACTCAGTAGCGGAAGCTAATTACGACATTTTGCAGGTGGTTTTTGTTCGATTCTCCATCCTCCTTTGGGTCAATCCCTGAAATGCATAATAGGGGAACCATCATCCAAGAACTGTAGAATTTATGGAGAAATTTGAGAGAATTTTCCCAAGCTGGGGATTTTATCATAACATTACTCCACTACAAGCATGTTTGTCAGTTGTACTACAATTGTTAAGCTCCACATGCCACTTAACCTAGGCATGAGAATAATTTGGCCAAGGACCAGGAATAGACATGATGAGATTCCCGGGGTGGCAACGATTGGGATTATAACACATTATTATTAAAAAAAAAATCAATTTATAATGGTATCAATATGTTTATAAACATAGCATTTTTTTATGTGTTCATAAAGAGAAACCCAAGATGAATCCAATGATATCAAAATCTATGTAAATAGATAAGTTCTAATATAAAACATAATAGTTTAAGGTTGTATGATAAGGTGTTTTTATATTAGGGGGGTCCTCGTCCAAACCATGGGATTTTAATCTCATCTTATTGATAATTATTTGTAATATAAATTCAATATTTAAGTAGAATATACAAGCACTATAGTACTTTCAATCCAACTCCTATATTGAAATCTTCTATAATAAATCTATAATACATTATTATAGAGCCATTATCAACTCTCAAATGATCTTATTATCTGAGGACCCCTATAGTATATCCTAGTTATTGCCAAACTGGGTTGTGATTCGAATAAAACAACCACTTCAGTCTTAATGCTACAATGAGGTTCCCTTGAAACATTTAAGTACAATGAATGAGGGAGCATGAGGCTCAGTGATGGTATATATCAACGTTGTTAATACGTTTCTAACTTTTTAAAGCATATATATTGAATGTAGAAGTTGACCTGGATGTTGCAAAGCCCGCACCTTCCAATTGCAATTATAACTGTCTTTGTTCCATATACACAGCATGAAACCCTTGGTAGTTGCAAATGGCTCACATGCAAGGTCTACAGTCAGTTTGGCATTTGGCAAACCATATAGAAGTAGTCCTTAAATTACTGCACTACACCAATAAACCAGAGTGCCAAATAACTTGAGAGGTGTTCAGATACCAAAGTTAAATTGGACGTGTTATGGCTGATGAAGGCCTCCTCTTAAAGCAAGGTTGCACCTTTCCCACCTTTCCCATGTTAACATAACAGGCCATAGTGGTATTCTGCATCCTCCTTTCCAAAGGGTTGTGGGAAAATGTTCCATTATAAATCCCATTGGGGGATTGTTACATTTCGTAGCTAAGCATAAAAAATGGCTACAGTATCAATAAGGTTAATAATAGGTAATTTATGACGGATCAGATGACCAATTTGAACCTCCTATATCTTCCATATTCTACTCACAACCACAGTGCAATATATTTCACTGTATCTATGTCCCAAATGTAAACAGAGACCCGCTTTTCAAATCATCACTTTGATGTTTGCCGTATTCTACAGCTGTGTAAGCTTTGAGTTGTACATGGATGCACAAACACCAAGTCACATCCTTCCTGGTGAGTGCAGATCTCCACTATGCAAATAGGGTGGAATTATGCAACTGCTTGTGCGTTGTGATAATGATAAAGTGACATTTCACAGACAAGATGCACACCAGAAGTTCAAGGCCTCCTATCCTCCAAGAGATGTCTTCAATTGATATACTCAGTAAAGGGCCTGCCCAGATAAGCACCATTGCTAGCTTTTAATCCTTCCCCTCCATCAGTAGTTGTTGCATAAACCATTTTGACTGGTGGTGTAAGAAGCAACTTTTCCATCTGGAAAGGAGTTAAGATAGAAGTCCACAAGTCAGCTATAGTGCCTCAACTAAAGCAAACTGCTCAGGTTTACTAGCAAAGCATACATTCTGTGCATGGATATTCCAAGTTCTGTCAAAATGTGCAAATAACCACAGCTGACAAAATGCACAAGTACTATGTACACCTCTAACATGCGAAGCCACCGAGTCCACTGAGTTCTGTGTATTATTCATTTTCATTGAACACCAAGTATGTCAGAAAACTAACCTGAGAAAGAACTTCCTGTTGCTGCACAGCAAACTCCTGTTCTTTCAGAATGGAGGACTCCAGTGATGCTAACTGAGCCTCCATGGCTAACACAGATTCTGCAAGTCCAGTTCTCAAGCGGATAGTTCCTGACTGTCTCTGCTTGATTTCGCGTATCTCTTGAGTCCGAGTATTTACTGAAGAAATCTGGGTGCCAGGACCCAACAGTGCTAACTGATCTGCTTCCATGCGAGCTTGTGTATCCCTTTCCCTCAAGCTCGCAGCATCTTGCTCTTCCAGCCAAGGCCTGTTGGAGAGGAACACACTGCAGTTTAATGCAAAAATTTGTGATAAGGTCTGTCAAATGATTTTATTTCCTCACGAGATTCTGTGAAATTTTGATTGGAAGCATAACTACTCAATTGCTGAGACAAGTTGTAACATGGGCTTACTTGATGACAAGGACAAAAGCTAGAAATGCTGTTCCGCTTAATCCTAGGGATCCTCCCATCCATTGGCCCATGCCATACGATGCTTGAGCTGATCTTGTAAGCGCTGTAAGAATCTGGATGCAGTGATTCACGTTTATATTTCCCAACCACAAACTTTCAATTCATGGAAAATGCTCCCGCTACTCTGATGCCCTATTTAGCAACCATTCAAGTCGCATGGGGAAACCAATAATAATATCAAATGAAATAAAAGAGTACAGAGAAAAACAAAATACGATGAACTCACCATCCAGCCAGCTCCAATTGCAAAAGCACTAGTTGCAGCCGTTGGTGCAGCTGCACTGATGGCAGTTGATATGCGCTCTTGATCAATATTTGCAACTGCGTCTTGAATATTGCCTACTTGGCTAGTAGCTGTTTTAAGTGCACTGCTAGAGAACACAGGAAGTTGCAACTGACTGGGGCTAGGGAAGGAAAGGCTTGAGAAGTCTGGCACAACACTAGGAAAGTTGAAAGACCGTGGAAATGGAGTAGTTTGAATAAATCGGTGCTTCAAGGCAGCTGCAGCGGAGGGACGACTACTACCTAGACCTGCATACAATATAACACACAGCTTTAAATTCTCTGACATGATTGTGGAGATAGTCAAGTTGCTTGAAACTGTCATGTTTAGACATTGAGAAGCTAATATGCATCAGCTAAGATATGCCATTATTCTCATCCTCAAATTCAAAAATTTATAGAATGGTCTACTGAGGGGTTAAAATCCTGATACACACATATATGGCACTTTGCTCTGCAGGGGATGCATCTATCAACACTGAAATAAACCTTCCCATCTTTTTGCGTTGCATGCATTATCAGATTTTTCCGTCAACTATGCATACAAAGCCTAAGAAACGACTCCAATCCAAGTTCTAACCTCATATTTATTGAAATAGAATTAACAACATTCCTATGGCTCACAATAGCTGAAGAAATGTAGCAGGCAAAAAGGATAAATGTACTGTTGCATACTCGGCCATATAAAAAATGACTTGTCATGTCTGGGTTGAAGCATCGCCGTTGCAAGTTCCCATCCAGCACCACCTAAAATGTAGGTTGGTTAGTTAAGTGCTCTATTTAGACAAGGATATACCAAAAACGTGATACTCAGATCATGTTCAAGTGCATGAACAGTAGAAAACATCTTAATGAAGAGTCTGAAGTCCAATGTTGAGACCACGAAATGCTCACCATCATTTCATGTTTTTCTGAAAAAAAATAAAAATAAATGCTCACCATCTGCATCCAGTATTGCAAACTCCTCACTGCTAATATTGCATCGTTTTCTCCACATGTTTAAGTCATATCCAGCCCGTTTAAGATGGGTATTGAAGGTTTGCTGCAAGATGTCACCAATCATCATATTAATACTTTGCTAACAATAAACAGGGCATCAAGATAGAACCACACACTGCATGTTCAATAACCATTGAAATTTTGAGGGCTTTTTATATTGCCAGATCAACTCTCAACTCAAAAGTAGGATTTGCACGTAGATAATAGAACAATATCATAAGAAAGCTTGGTCAATATATCAATACACATTAAAACACCGATTGACTGATTGATTGATTGATTGATTGATGATTATCATACCTAGTTGATATATTTCACAAAAGACATCTTTCCTTCCCAAAACAGGTCTTGTAAACTTATTAAGTATATTTGAAATTGTTTAATGATAAGAGAAACACCTTCTGAGTGAACATGTTGTGAAAATAAACATTTCGATATAGATGTTACAAAGAGCAACCCCATGCTTGTTTTACACTCCTGGCCTCATAGCACCCGACTTAGAAGAGAGGAAATAGGGAAAGAAGGCTGAAACTTTGAAACAATGCCCTCTTTGCAATAACATCATCTGCTACGTCATAGAACCAAAGGGAGGCGGATCACTTACTAATCCTACGTCCTGGCGTAACTGCTTGATGCTGAGCTGCATCAAAATAAGACCCTGCACGCCAGACCCCAAATTACGACACAGAAGACTGCCATCTTAAACACGACATTTTTTCATGACACTTTGTGTGGTGAGCCCATGGAACAAGCCCAAGGTTCACCAATCCCAAAACAGAAAGGCCCTCAGTCGCCCTTTGAGAAACCACTTTTGAATGAAGTATGGCATGCACACAAACTCCACACAAAGGAGAGAAGGATAGGACCCTTACAGCGGAGTAGATATCAAAGCGATCTGGAGTATTAAGAAGCCAGACAATGGGCGAGACCAATGAACAGAAAGGATCGGGAGGCAGGGCAGGAGTGGAAGTGGGCATCACATAATGCTCGGGGGCTGCAAATGTTGGGTCTATTACTGTCTCTTCTGGATTCTGTGTAATGAAATAGTTGACAGCAGTCAGCCAATCCGAACGACAAGAAGCTCTTAATGTCCATATGTGCATTACTTGAGAAAATTTTAAGCCCTCCAGTTATAAAGTGCACTGATAGTTACATGAGTCATAGGGAATCACAGCCACACATACAAGAAACCGACTGACACTCCCTTGCAAAGGGTGCATGGGCTCAGAGGTCCTTCATTGCAAGACTATCCTCACCATCAAGACCACCTGAGAAGGTGATGACCCAGGCATTCCCATCAAGACCAGTGCCATAGCAAAGAAACAACTAAGCAATTCTCTGAATGTAAATTGAAATTTGAAAATTTATTGACAGTGGCACAGTAACCTACATAGTTAAATCCAGAGCGAATGTCAACACAAGCGCCCAGATCAATAAGCTTGAAAGAACCAGAATCTCCAGTTAAGACCAGGTTTAGAGGTTTCAAATCCCGATGTACAACCCCTGCTAGAATACAAAAACACTGTTACTTTCTCCACAAACACACCATACCTATTCAATAAAATCATGTCATTATAAATTCCCAAAGAATGTAAGAACAGTGCTTTACGCTATGGGCACAACTTGCCTGTATGATGAAGTTCACGCAGGTTGACCAAGATTTGTTGCATCACTTTTCGAACAACAAGTCCATTCTGCTGGCTCAATTCTTCTTTTGAAGCACTCTTCTTCACCTGCACAAGACATCATAGATGAAAATCAGAAGACGCCAGGAAAGAAACAAAATTCGTAGAAAATAATATATATATAATTGATTGAATGTCAGAATTCACTATATTTGAATCATCAAGAAGAAATACATGGTTAAAAGTTACTCACAACACTCATCCAAAATCCCAAAAAAACAATTTGCAAATACATAATTTCATTGCACTTGCTTCATGATCAGTTTAATATTGAACAACTTCACTATTATTCATGTACAAGTCTATAGCATCCTTACTATGTCAGCTGTCAAATTTACTTAAATCGTGCTCTGAATTGCACTCTTCAAAACATCAGCCTCTAAGAACGGGCCTCGAACGGGCCCACTTTTAAGTAATCTCAATAGCATCTAGCATCATAACTTGACACTCTGCCTTGTTTACTCAACTAAAATGAGTAAGAAATTTGGGTATTCTTTTACTTATTCATCAGGGACGCCTACCTTCACTCTGGGTACATGAAAATCTAAATAATCCAACACCACGATCAAAGTAGCAGACAGCAGTAATGATGTTTGAAGACAAGTGCAGACCAAAGTCCGCATTAAAGTGGTAGGTGCTCTGAAGAACTTTCATGGCATAACAAGAATGTGGCTTTATGACATAAGAAGCCAGCACTTTAAATAAACAGCTGCTAGTGCATAATTTTACCTTTTTCCCAAGCACTACTTCAGCAATGTTCTGGGGAAAATTCTTCTGTTTCATGTAGTAGTCCAATGTGCGATCTCCCTGATAATTCCATACTAACCAGACTCCCTGCAGGAGAACATGATATCAATGTGTTCAACGCGGTATCTAAAACAACAGTCAAACTGTTATTCTTTGAGCTAGTTTCCGACCTTTCCCCAAATTTGCATGTAGGCCACAGGTGGACTCTTAAATCAGTGTAGAATGGACCTAATCCTCCTAGACAGTCGTTTATCTGGCATTCCCTTTACCACATACAATATATCATTCCATCACCGTCATCAAGCTTGATTGTGCACTATGACTTTTCATTCTATAAAGTGAATCCTCGGCATGATAAATTGACTGTAATTGGAACCTACCTCTGTGAGTTTGCCCCGTGCTTGAGAACCAGTCACATTCACTGTTCCCAGAAATTCAGCACAGGTCCCTGGTGCAGTTTTCTATAATAACCAAGCAACACAAAAGCACAGAAATTCAGCCACATTTGCAAGGACGTAGGTTATCAAGACTAAGTTCTTTATCCCATCCTCCTATGCTTCCTTATACTAAAATACCCTTGCACATACAACATGGGTTATGCAGCTTGTGACAGCCACTGCCATATCTTCACAGCAACTCAAAAGGTGACAGGTTACCTACTACAAAAACATAAAATCCTTAGCTATCTCCTTGTTTTGTATCCTATATAACCTCAAAAGCAGGAAAAGAAAGAACCTGGAGACGTTGATTCATATGAATCTCTGCATTACGCATTTCATGAGCACCTGCAACCCGGGCCTTTGTCTTCTTGAGAACCACGTGAAGTCCTGTCTTCCCCTGCTTCTTTTTTCCTGCATATAATTATATATAAATAAGTTTCGAAGTCCACTAATGTGTTCTTTAGTTAAGTTACGGTGGAAGTGCTGACCTTTAATTTGCTGTCAACTAACCAGCTCTACCGAGGTCCTGAACTACATAGTATACACAGAGTACTACTTGTCAGATTTCCATCACTTTACCTTTGCCTATGAAGCCCTCATGCACAACACCAAAAGATCCTTCACCGAGCTGCCGTCCAAGTTCCACATCCTCCGCTGAGAAAGTACTGCAAACATGTGATAAACAATCTTACAGCAATATCGGCCACAATAATATTATGCCATGCCCTCATGCCACTCCACGCCATGCATCTGACTCAGTAATCATCTTCCTCAAATAATTTGAAGCCAACAATTACTCTTCCTATTTCTTGACATACCATTCATCACATCCAAGCTTTCATGCTCTTTTCAATATCTTCTTACACATGAAAAAACCGCCTTCTTATTCCTTTGAGTTTTATCATTGACCCCACCCTGACGTTCCCAAGTGCACCCCCTAGATTAGGGTGTCTCACTGAAAAAGATTGACAACTCCTTGCAACTGGACAAGCAGTCAAGGACCAGATGGTCGGACTGAAGTAAACACCAAAACCACAAGTGAGGAAATAAATCACATTCATAAAAGAAAGAAACTTACTTGCAGGAGTTAGCAGAGAAGTGACCTTGTACAAAACCCGCAAGACCTGCTACTGGACCAGGAGTTGCTAAAGCATATAGTATCCCTGCAGGAATAGCAATTGCCCAGTGTGCCAGCGCCTGAATAACACCATTTCACATGAAAGAAGTAACGTAAGTATAGAGATGAAACACTCTCTGCAGACAGCCAATGCAACAGTTCAATTGCAAAGCACATTAAAATACTGCAGGCAATGGTGAAGGTAATGCATGTCAACGTAAACCAGGCCCAGAAACACACGCAAACAATCTCAGTGGTGGGTGCAAAAAGTGGGTACTAATTGAATAGGTCCATACATTGTACACATAAGAGGGACATTGTTGAAGATAAGCTATGTATATTTATGACTATTATGTGATGTTGCTATTCTGTTAAAAAAATTGAAGGTCCATCATGCAGACAAAAGCTACGCAATTATGATTCTAGTCATAAGTGGATGCATATATTTTGAACTAGTACATATATTTAAAGCTAAATGTAACCTCTACATTCGTGTGTATATTCTTTCTTTTTTTGCAACTGTTTTTGTATATAGGGGTATTAATTTGAAGTTGACTCTCGCATCTAATTTTTTACCCTGATGAAGAGTGCACCCAGGAGACCGTAGCTGCTAGGTATACGATTAAAGACACTCCTCGAGAACAGTTTTGAATTGTGTTAGGTTGACCCTTAGCGTACAAATTTTGGAAAGAGATTCGGCTGGACTAATTCAAAACAGTGAACTGTCATGCTTGAACAGTATTTAAGACAAACCTTGACAAGGAGTACCAGAACAGAGAATGAAATCAACTGCAACATTGATCAACTCCATCAGAAGCCTTCAAATTTAGGTGTGCGACTTGAACTAAAATTTGAACCAGGTTGCTGAAGAGGAATTTACGTTTTCGTCAGCAGGAATAGGAACGCCAAGCTCCACTGCATTATGTAAAATGCCGTGATACGATCGCACAATAGATTCCTGAGCCTCTGGACTCAATCTGCACACACACCACAAAGACTTAAATACAGAGCCTTGGCTGTGATGTTCTCTTATGACTGTGATGTAAAATTAAATTATCCCAGACTGAACGATTGTATCACAAAAGTACTAATTCTTCCTTTTTTTCTTCAATGTCGTCACACCTGATATTTTTGTACCGATACACAGAATTGAGGAGAATAAGGCTAGGAGAATAAGTCTCAGCAGCACCTATAAGCGATTTATTAAGTATTGATTGATGAACGGATCACATCAAAAAAGAAAATCATAAATCGCCTCGAAAAAATCACTAATCATAGAGGATCCTCATGCGAATTGAGGACTAATGTTCAGCTCAATCAAAATAAAAAATTTAGTTCGCGTGAAAATATATAGTCACTAATCTCATGGAACTCAAAGAATGAACATTTTTTTGGTTGAATAGCACTTCAAAGTCACGCCTACCGAGGAAAAACCACGAGTGTGTCCCCGATTCAGCTCCACAAATATCACCATTTCAAGCTCGTCACAAAACGTCGCCAAAACAAAATCAAGAAATCAACACAAAACAAAACAGCAAGAGTCCAGGTAACTACACACTCTGATAACATGCATGCGACTGAGAATCAAGGAGAGAAGGATAACCCCGACTGTAGCAATTCCGCGATCTTCGGCACGGAAACCTGTGCCACGCATCGTCTTCCGCGACGGGACCGAGAATTCCCTCCCGTTGCCAGCTGGTCGCTTCGAAACAAACACGGTTTAATCAGCGACGAACATAATGTTCTTGCACTGGAGAACGATACGGACGGAAGCAGAGCGCCTGCCATAGCTCTCTATGAAATCAAAGCAAAGCAACGCTCTCCCTCCCTGCCCCGAGCTCTCAAAGTTCTCCCTCCAGGCTATGGCGACGGAGCTCTCTTGCTCCCCAGTGGGCGAGAGACAAACCCAATACAATCTACCAATATCAAGTTTTCGCCAAATCTCCTCACAAACGACATTCACTACTCATGCCCACAGTGAGCTACGGACCAACTAAATCTACAGGTACGAAGATTACGTGGAAAATATTCCCCTCACAAACATTCCCCTCCCGTGTCATACTAGCGGATGTGAAGATAAGATGGGGCCCAGAGAGCGGGGTAAAATGTACTGGAGGGGAAGATTTCGCGCTGCAGTGGGAGAATTGGGAGCCACAGATCGAGTGTTCCTTGCGAAAGGCGGTTGGTTAGAGTTTGACCGGGGAATCGGGGGTGCTTTGCCTTTACTGCGATTCGAACCCAAGACTGCCGTCATGGCAGCTACAGCTGCCAAGTGGATTTCTGGCTAAGAGTAGGCTCGTCCTATGGAATGCCAACTTGGATCCTTGCAAGTTGGACAACTCTGAAAGCTGTCACTGGTTACCTCTGATATCCCTACCTTTACGAGAATTCTTATTATGCTGTCAACTTGGCCTCAAGCGGCCAGCAAACACGAAATATCATTGCAGTTGACAAAAAGAATATGCCTATCCATGTGATGTTCTACCATTTCCATTGGGTCTCCTCAACGCGAAATTCTATCGGATGGTATGTGAATGTATTTTAGTTTACACGAATCAAAGTTTGTATGAATTCGCAACACAATTTAGATCTATTATAGTAGCAAGGTCAACTGGATCTACATTTGCATCTGGGAATGAAAAGTGGAATGCATCCCAGAATGTAGATTGAGGTCCAAGATTATTTCCCCATTAGAGGATGCATGTGGATTTTTCAGACATCTTTGATTTTACATTATGTTTTTGTTAAATGTTGTAACTTTATTCCATTTGGTCCTTTTCTTATAACAATTCCAGGGACAACCAAGCTAGAAAAGCATTACAATTAGTGTAAATTAAAAGAGGAAAATTCGTTTCTATTCTTCTCATTTAAGGTCCCGAGGTTTTTAAAGCATTCTATGATGGTTCATAAATTAATATTTTTACAGACCCTTTTGTTTATGATGACAATGATGTTTGCTTAGATTCACAACAACCTCCTTCATCACAAGTCGAATTCAAAGATTTTTGTAAAACAATTGAATGCTTAATGTTAGCTTAGTCGATCATACTTAGGTTGCTCAGCTCTCTTGGGGTGTTGTAGTTCCACCCGTTTTCCCCGCTCTCTTCATTTGGGCTACTGTGGCCTTGTATGTTTCTTGGCAACAAAATAGAGCTTGTTTCATTTGTCTACAGAAAGAAGAATTAAAAAAAGAAAAAAAGAAAAAAAAGAAACAGGAACAGTCAGATGGAGGAACGAACTGCAAGAATTCTTTCCTGAAGGCCCATACATTCATGCGAAGGCTGAAGAGGATAGAGTTTTGAGCTCCATGCCATTTAATATTACAATATTGGACATAAATTATCAGTGCAACATACAAAGCAGTCCACTGTCACCACCAAACCTTTTCAGGTGATTTAATGCAAACCAGGTCATGTATCAGATACAACACATGGCAATTACAGGTAATCTCACCACTGAACACTGGACTATCTCTATATGTGATCAAAGAAAGAAAGCCTCATGTAAGATATGCTAGAATTCCATCATCTACCAATTTGATGGCTCTGATTGAATGAACTGAGTTCTCACATTTGATGGAATGAAGAATCCCTTTGATTTCTGGCAAAGTCTGAACCACTACAAAGGCATCCGTCTGTAAATCTGTAAAGTCCTCTCACTAACACATCCCAGCAAGTCCATGCCTGCAACATGTGTATTGCGGATATCTAATACAGGGGTTGGGTGTGGCATGAGCATTTGCTTTACATTTGGGCAGCCCACCTCCCAAAGCCACACAGAATTACTACCATCATCTCCAGATGCAAAGAGACAACCTTGTCCTCCTTCACTTGTGCCAATATGTGCGTGACTTCTGTTTGTCCAGTCCTTCACAATTGTGGTCCTTGACATCAATAATTGGCTCTTATGACCTACCATTGCACTCCGTTGCTCCCAGACAGAGTTGGTGTGCACTGCTGAGAAGTCACCTCTTTCAGGTGGCATCCATGACTTTCGAGAGAACAAAAAGTGGGTTGGGATGTGGACACTGATAGATGTGGAGGGGGAATTATCATCTTGAGGGGTCGATGATGACGTGGCTTGACTGTATGCTGTATCAGTTGGTGATGTTAGCAATGGTGGGGTGGAAGATAAAGCTGTGCCTTCGTTCAAAACCACTGTAAATGGCTTGGGTTTGAATGAACCAACTAACATATCGACAGCAGCATTGTAACAGAGGGATACACAGACAGACGAACCACCTGGTCGAGACAAACACACTGGCCTGCAAAAAAGTAGATATGAAGAGTATTAGACAACATGGAATAGGTTTGTGGGATACTATGGGCTTGCCCAATAAGGGCCACTTTACACTAAAGGGCTGATCTACCACAAGGATCTTTGTGAGCTGATCAGAAGAGCAGATCTGTATGCAGATCTCATTTTCACGGTCAGACATTCTTGATGCAGGTGCTAAAAACAGGGGCTCACCTTGACTGCTCTGATCGATTGATGCCAGGCCAATACAGAAGTGAGCTCGAAGATGCACTAAGTAGTCCACTTCCTTCCTGTCCAGATGAACCTCCAGATCTTAACCTTTCACCTTCAGGAACATATTGCAGAGTATGTATTGGACTGGAGCTCAGTCCTTTAAGTGTGGCCAAAGGAGATGAGGTCTGACGCATGTCAAATTTCAGCACCGATCCATTCTGTGGAACAAAACATCTAGAATATCATAATATTGCAAACAATCATAAGCGACTTGCATCCTGCTGCCAATCACCCATTTTTCACTAGTTAACATGTACATACATCTTACTCATTTCCACAAACTATACCAATAGTACCATTTATTTCTTCCTTTTCCCGTAAATATGCAACTACCAACTGTTGTGACCATTGAAGAATTTTCCTGATATAAGTAGCACAATATCTGTAATGTACCACGATAAATTCCCCACACTTGTTTGTGCCTTCAGATTACACTGCCAAATTAGTATCATGAAGAGCTCAACTTCCATTGCATCAGAATCTATCTTTACCAATGAGGAGCTTCACTAACATACGTTCCTGCCCACTTCATCTCATTAGACTAGAGAGAGAGACCTTACCTGCAATCCAGTGTAGATTTGATTTGGGTTGCATAGGTCCCATGCACATGCCCATGATGGGCTCTGCATCCAAAACACTCTTTCTCAGTGCATAAAAATTGTCTTGTTGATAGAGTGAAGTCACAAATTTAAGACATCAATCACCCAGGAAATTGTTTTTGAGGTCACACCTGTAATGAGTATGATATGACCACATTATTGCTCTCCAAACTGTCACAATCCAAGTTAAATTGTTGTGAGACATATCAGTCACCAGGAACATATACACGTCCAAGGTCAACACATGAAGAGAACTACAATCGCTGAAAAATAAGCTGAATAACACATGAAAAAATCCTTTCCCCAGTTTGGGTTGAGAAATAGCATTAGATCACATCAGGGCGTGTGTAATGGGGGAGCCAAACCTCAAGAGAGTGAGCTTTTTGCCTGCGGAGGCCATCAAAGCGAGTTTGCCAGGGGCGTGTATGCCAGAGGGTGCAATTTGGATGTCTCGAATTACACCTATCCCTGGAGGAAGCTCCATGCGGTCACCCTCTGATAAAGCCAAGAGACTCATCTGCAATATTAATCCATGTCAATAAACCAAGTGAAGCAACCAAATTTAGAGGAAACCACAGCAATACAACCTCATTACCAAATTTTGGATGATTCTAAGTAATGAGATGTAAACATTTAAGTTAAAAAGCACAGTAAGCAGGAGGGGAGGTAGAACATGTCTCGTGTACTGACTTTTGTGAGACCAGAACTGGCTGTGCAATCAGGTGGTTTTACAGAAACAAGAAGCAGTTGACTGTGGGCATCCATGTCAAATACCTTCGCTCCATGCAATGGTAATTCATCCTGCCAAAATACAAGCCATTAACTCTCAGTAGGCAAAAGGATGCGGGTGCCAAGATTCAGAACATCATCAGGTGGCTTTGTCCACTTGAACAAATTACTATGAATGAAATTAAGACGATATACTTGAGGATATGTTTAATATATATTGCTTGCAGAATTTTTATTTTTATTTTTAAAAAAAAATTGGGTTCAAAGATTTCTTCCAAAGATTTAAAAAAAATACTAGGTTTTGTAGTGAACATACAAGATCAGGTATACCTGTAGCAGAAAGCTATTTTCACTGTCGCGGTTGCCTATTGAGGCTAGAGAGGAGAATGACCGCAACGGTCTTGCTGTATGGCTTCCTTCTCTCTGTTGTCGCAGGTTCACCTCAAGACAACCAGCAAGAGCATTACTTGAATCAGGAACCCTCCAGTTCTGCCCATTCTGTTGCACCTCTTGTAGAGGGCGACGACGAGAAGTTGTCTCAGTCATTGTTCGTTGCACAACTTTCTGTTGATTTTGAGAAGGAAAGACTGAAACATGTCTGGAACTTACATGTACACCCTGAGGAAAGTGCATTACACCTGGTGCTTGTTGATGAATTGAAGGGGGTCTCTTATTCTCAGACACAAATCGAGCTTGTTGATCACGGGGTCTTTGAAAAGAGGAAGAAGATTCACGCCCTTTTGCTGAGTGATTTCTTACTAGTGTCTGCACAAGAACAAAAGTGAGGAGCTTGGTACATTAGAGCAACGCCCATCTGATAACAGCCATCACAAATCACATTGTTTGTTCAGATATATGCATCATAAAAGTGAATCCTACAACACCCATATATTAGTTACAATGTGAAAATCAGTAAACCTATCACTGTGTCGTTTTAGCAGGTTGAAAAACTAGAAAAACTATTGCTGGAATAGATGCGATTGCTCTTGAATCTCCAGTACTCACCTGATAGCACAGAAGCTGCTCTTCAAGGTCTGTAACCTGCAATTGAAGATGAGTGCAGATAAAAGTCAACATTCATATACAGTGCATAGGTTCACTAATATTGATTTCATAAAAAAATGACTGAAGAATGGATCTAAAGCAACGGGGTCAGGGGACATCTTATTGTCATCAAAATCTGCTCCCAAAGCATAAACTCCACATTTGTATGCTGCAAGTCATATGAAGTTGAATATAAAGGTAACCTTATGCTGGAAGTCATTACCTTCCTCTTGAGTTGTTCATTCTCAGTGCGAAGAAGGACAACCTCCTGCTTCCAAAACAATCAAAAACCGCATTGATTAAGCATAAATAGCAATGTAAAGCATTTTGCTGATCAGGAATTGTCTACCTTCATGCATCTGAACTTGCGAACTAAGTACAATAAGTGGTTAATACATACAATCAGAGTTTCAAGTCGATTTTAACCAGTACAGATAAGATTGTAACAAATCAGCAGAAAAGTGCTTACAAATAATGCTTATGCTTAACCCCTTTCATGTAAGAGCTTCTAAGGTCAGGGTAAAGACTGCTTCAAGTTGGGTGAAGTGTTATCCAAGAAGTGGAAACCACTAACCTGTTTGTACTGCTGGCCATCACCATCTACCACAGCAAGCCGTGGAACATATAATGTCCTAAGATCCTCAATTCTAGCCCTTCGATTGCATTGCGGGCACTGTTGACGTTCAGTTCACAAACATCAGAACAAAGTGACGAATCACCAGTCAGTGAGAAGCCACTGACACGTTGAGCACATGTGAGCTAGATTCACCTGAACATATGGAGTACCAACATGAAAATACCATGCAGACCTAGAGGGATAATAAATTAAGTAAAAGAGGAAACAACTCACCTTGCCTTGTTTTTTGCCAGCCTGCTTCAACCAGCGCTTGATGCATGAATTTCCAAACAGATGTCCACATGCTAATGAACTGCACATCTCCACAGGTATCGGCCATCAACATCAAAGTGTAGAAAAAAGAAAGGCAGTGTACTATTATATGCACATAAGTGATAGGTTGGAACTGAGCAACTTATGTGGATATGGAGATCCCAGGGCACATTGTTAATGAGCTTATAATTTACCAGATACGATGACTGCCTGTATTTGTCCAAGGTTCCATGCATATGGAACATGTCATTCCCTCTGATTCCAATTGTGTACCAAATTGATCAGGTTTTGAAGATTCTGCCTCCACTGCAACATCCAAAGAACAGTAGGAAATTAGATTGTGAGGCAACAAAAATGCAGAATATCATCCCCAAGAGAATCTTTCACACACTTCCAATCACAATAACAACATGCAAATTTGAATTTTCTTGAACTTCATCATATTTGGTGGCAACATATTCGTTTTCCTTTGAAAGTAAACAAGAGTAACCTTCAGCGATTGGCGGTGGTGGTGGAGGGCATGGCTCAGGTGCAAAAGCATCAGGATCTACAGGTGAGTGCTCCACTGCTGAAAGTGCTGAAGATGTCAGGGTTGGAACCTCTTGAGCTGCTCCTTCTCCCTCATCCTCTGAAAGCTCCAAGACCTCGACAAATTGGTTACTTCCTCCTGCAGAAGAGCTTGAAACTTCTTGAAGCACAACAATGGCATCTGTCAGAAGATTCAAAAGAAGAACAATTCATGTCTACATCCTTGGCTCAAATTTGGACAACCTTAAATGTGTACTTAAACTTATCTAGGCAAGACTTCCAAAATGAACCTGAGTAATCTCACAGATTCAACAACAACAACGTATGAAGCTACTCACATCTGGCATCTTGTGCTCCAAGAAGTACATCTGCCACCAAGTCATCAGGAACTCTCTCATCTTGTTGTGCAGGTAGTTGGCTTCTTACATCTGGCTCCACCACTGGTACAAGAACTAAAGTTTGGTGCTCCTGCTGTTCTGGATGCAACAAATGGCTTGGCCTTTCCTCTGCAAGGGACACCTCAATAATATCACTCTTAGGATAAATCTCCAAATATGTTAAAGCATATATATTACTTGTATTAACAATACTACCAGAGAGGTCAATCAGGAACAGGCAATACAAAGAATTGAAGTTCCAAGTGTCCAATATAAGTGGATTTTCAGTCTCCCCCAGTCTCCCCCATTGATAACCCTTCCAGGTACCATAACATTTCCCAAGCTTGATCATCCTCCAAGTATCCATGAAGATGGCCATCATATCAGTTTCCAAAATCAAGTGATAAAGGTTAAGGAAATTTGCATTCTGATTAATCAGCATCAGTTGAGCTACCAGCCTCTTCAGGTGATGACTTACAACAACCTAAGTGAAAATGCATTTGTATCTCTATATGGCAGCATTCCATAGATCACAATTGACCTTATATGCGGTTCAATTACATACGTGAGGCCCCTTGAAAACTTGAATTTTCAGCCTCCACTTCACCAGCTCGAACTTCGTCATGTGCGTGAGGCCGACTTCTAGAAGGATCCACAGTACTAAGATTTGCATTCACCTCCTCTTGAGTCCCTGCTGCTGTAGAATGGCCCAATTCCATTCCAATTTGGGACACACAGAATAAATTTTGCCCTGCCCGAGTCTCTTCGCCATCCACTGTGTCCTCATTGTCAAGAGCCATACCCAAATCTTCTGAATTTCTAAGGGCTGAATGACGACCCGTGTTGGTCTCACTATTTGGATAATCTTGTGCGTGAGAGACAGACTGGTCTTCAATCAAGGTACTTGTCCCTGCACATGGACCGGCACTGATAAGTAAATTGCAAAAGACGGCTTCTGTAACTCAAATCTTGTGAGGGCCTTCAAACTCAAGCAATATAATGTGAGCCATAGAGCTATGAATGCCACTCTAAAAAATGTCCAGTTAAAAAGCCTTTCCCATCTTCATAAGGGGCAGAACCAATGTATTACATCACTTGCATAACAATGACTAGTCATATTGTCATCCTAGAGATCGATTAGCTCTTGGGATCACATTATTGCACCGGCAACCAGCCCAAAACACAAGGACAACAACTATTGGGAGGCAAATTATGAATGTTGATCTCAATGTGCAGATTATAAAAACCAGAACAATCAGCTGTCAGCTCAGGTTCCGGTCTTTTTATATTTCCACAATTGGGAAGAATGTGTAAAGAAGCATGAGATAAGTATCAGAAGATTGTAAATCTGGAAGCTCAGTGCATCCAAGTGCTCGGACAAAATCACTTCATTGTACCTGTTGTTCATATCATAGTGTATCCTAGCTAGTCATACATGTGCCAATTGTCATATGTGTAGGCCAGGAGAATGTGTAAGGAATCCGGGGCCTCACATGTTCAAATGGCTACGGTGGAATTTGATATGGGTAATAATAGCTCGTCAGCAAGATCTTGTGAAGAGATACACTACAGACTCTTCATTTACTGCGTTTAAGTAAGAAGATATGAGCATCACAAGATTTTGACTCTGGAAGCTCATTGCATCCGAGTGATTGGACAAAATCACTCCATTGTAACAATTACTTGTATACCATCAAATTAAATTCCACCTAGCCATTTAAACACATGAGGCCCCAACATTTTTACACATTGTCATGGCATTCACATATGACAGTTGACACATGTATGGTTGGCTAGGCTTTTGAGGGTTCAAGACACCGTATTACGGCGGATTTTGCAGCAGATCGGCAATCAACCTACACATCAGAGCTTCTCAAACATTTTCTTCAACATTTTGGTTTAAATTCCGTGTTAAAAATCTCCCGGGTACCTGCTTGGGCGGCCCACGTTGTTCCTGATGGGATAGCATTGTTTCCCAGTTCCACGGCCTCTTGTGTAGCTCGAGGATAAGCAGAGGACGAAGAAGCAATATGGGAAGGCAAACATAGCGAATTGGGGTCTAATGTTGGTTCACCAATGCTGGGCAAATGACGGCCAGAACGACGGAGTCGCTTAGGTGGCGGAAGATTCTCGCCTCCGGGATCCCCAAACTTCATCTTCTGTTACTTGCTTCACCTGGAACCATCACCACTCTCCCTGAAAGATCCTAAACCTAAACCCTTGAACTCTCGTAAGCCCACCTCTCCACCTCGAAGCAGGGGTTGTGGCAACCAGGGATGTTCAGCTCTACTAAGGATTTTGATGATGAGTTGATCCAAAATGAAGAACTTGTAAAGAGGTGTCATAGAATCTGAAGTCTAGAGTGCTCAGTGTGGATTTTGCGAAGCAATTTGCTGCAAAGTTTTGAAAGTCGGAAGAGAGGGAAGGGAAGGGTAGACGACGGACGGATGGACAACAACGTTGGACGAAATGTGTTCTTCTGGCGGACGGTAACGATATTTTTCGATAAATATTAAGCACATGGACGTTTCAACATCTATGAATGAAATGAAATTGATTTTAAAGTCCAGGAATCGAAAAGGCTGATTGGACTGAAAGTACATCGAGATGGTTTCAAATTCAGCTAATTCTTTAGAGTGGCAAAGTGCGGCAATCTCTATGAAATAGAGACTAATGTCAATTTGATGGTCTAATTGAAAGAAATACTTGAGGCATCCTGGAACTACATTCTCAAATAATGATGGAAACTTATCTCTAATGGGGTTATATAGGGGACATTCCAACACGAAATGTGCCTCATTTTCAACTGCATTATAGGAGCAAAAGTAACATAGTCTAGTATCTCTAGAGATTGGGACAGTCGTTCATCGTCTAGTTTCAATGACAAGTCTATGGTTCAAGGTGCAATATGCAGCAATGATTTTGCATTGTGGTGGAGTCAGTGGTTGCTTCAAGTATAATTCACGTTTGTATTTATGAAGACCCTTGAGGTAGAGGTATCTAGTTTCTTCCCAAAGAGATGGAAAGAGTTCCACTGTTTAGCAAGAAAAACCTCATTGATATCATCACATTTTTTTTTTATGCGGTTCGGTTGTCATGGGTTTTCCAAAGAGATAAACCCCATGATGACTTTCATATGGTTGTCGATTTGTGCCAAGTGTTAAATCCTTGTTTGGCCAAGTGTTGGGAAAGTGAGGTTGCTTTACTAACTAACCAATAGGTGGGCAAGCCATAATTGAATGCCTATAGTAACCTTGAGAGTTTATAATTCTATGGGAAGTTCTCCAAATTTAGCCAGTAATTAAGATAATCAAAGAATGCACTTTGATGTGACACATCATATGCATCTTGTGATTAGGTTTTTGCTATCACTTTAACTAACCCAAGGAAAACAACCCAAGGTACAAGGTCTCAAGGAAAACTAAGCTAGAGTTGAGGATTGATATCACATTGGATTAAGGTTTCTAATAACAATCTATATCTTCTATTCCTTCGTTCCCTCTTAATAAAGCTTATTTCACACTCTTATGGTTCATTAGTACTTTCTCAATTATGTGTGGTTCTATCCTATGTGTGTAGACTCCTATCACTTTGATTCCATCCTTTATATCAGTCCTGAACAGTCATCGGGGAAATTTTTGGGCATAATCGGTTGAGATCCTAGTGTTTGCTAATCCAACCGGTTACATGTTGACATCCTCCGGTTTTCCTTTATTAAATTGGGGTATATTCTATATATTCCTTTAAAATGATCGGTAATTTTCCTATAGTCTTGAACTTCAACCGGTTATTTCTCAAACTCAACTGGTTCATTTGTAACTAACTGTCGGTTCTCCCCGATCATTGGTCCTGAAGCTCCAAAACTTGGCAAATAGTCAATGGCTCATAATCAAGACAATATCCGGGATAATGTCTTTTTTGTAACCGCATAGTCTTTAATTGCCATAAATTATGCTTGCCATAATCTCAAAGTTAAATTCTCTTAATAAACTTACAACCATCACTCAAATATTCACAACTATAATCACCACCTTCGTCTTCAGTGGACCTAGCAACTTGTCTTAAGACACGGGTAGATCACTTAGTGCATTTTAAAAACGACGTGCGGCATAATATAGAGAGGATTAAAATCATTTGAAATAAAAATTATAAAGGAATTCCAAATAATGAAGGGGCCATTAAATGTAGACAATCCCATTATAAGTAAGTTAGATGGACATAAAACGTGGGCCATTATTTTTTTGTAAAATTAATATAGGGGCTGAAGATAAGGATCCTAGAAGGTATATTTAGTATGGTATGTAAATGGGTTTAGGACTCACGGGGATGGATGATAATTGGGATTTCCATCTGTCCAAAAATGAATTAAAAGGAATATAGAGTACAAAAAATTGCAATGACTTGGACAATATAAGTAATGAAAGGGTGCAAACAAATGGGCCATTTTTGAAATTTAAGTAATTATAGGGAGGCTTTAATTCAACCCTTGAAGGTAAATAGCCCCAAAACAAATAACCCCCAGCCGCACGTGGTGCACAAAAATGCCTTAGAGTGATCTACCCGTGTCTTAAGAATCGACCACACATGATAATATAATAGCAACAGATCAACAAGATAGGTTATAACCTTTGTTCATATTTTTTAGCCTAATTTCAATTGATCAATCAATGCCCATTGTGTTATTAACTTACTTTAATGTGATAAAGGCTTTTCCCTACCGAAGTAATGTCTTTGGCAGTGAATAGCATGCCCCAAAGTAATTTTATGTCTCATCATATCTATATATAGACTCACTCCTCCAAATAACTTCAGCACCCTCAACTTTTCTAAGCACTTAAAAACACTCATTTTCTCAACCCTATAAGTTTTCTAAACACAAACCCTTTAAATCTCTCAAGAAAGCCTCACCATCCTTTCTCTACCCTCTTAAAATCTTCTTCTCTCTTGCCCCATTTGGCCACTAGAAAACCTTAGGGTTTGGGGCATCAAGGAACCCTAAGTGGCTAGGTGACAACCGCCACTGTCGCTAAGCCTTATCCTTTCCTAATCCTCAAGTCCTCCCTACCAAGCACTCCCAGTCTTGAATTCAAGGCCAGTTCTCAACCAAACAACTAACTAGAACATGGTTGATATAATTAACATCGTACTAACATCCATCTACATGCATATTTGGAATAGTAATTACACAAGTAAATACCAATGATTTAAATACTAACCGGTCCACATCACAACAGCGGTTGATAGGATCATGAAGAAAATTGCATGTTAATAAGGTAGTTGCTTGGAGCCATGAAGAGCAACAAACCTTAGGTTTGGAAGCAACAAAACAAACTAAGTGCACATCTCCATAGCCATTATCATCCATCATTTTTATTACAGGAAGCTGTCTTAATTCAATTCTTTTGTGAACAAGTGATGAGATTCTTGGAAATTATTCAAACAGGCCATGCGAAATGTTCAAGTTGTCATCCAAACAAAAGAACAACTTCATCACTCAAGTGATGACCTGAGCCTCATTCCTACATTAGATTCATGATTTTGCCATCACCAACATAATCTCTCTGCAATGAATTTGCCCCTCCCTATACAGAAGAGGAAAAAAAAGAAAAAGAAAAAGCAGAACGATACTTTCAATGATTTGCAGTAATTCATCAACATGTGCTAGTAATTGATAATGTATGTAAACAAAATGTGCCGATACAACTCCCTCACCGAGAAGCATCACAATGTGACCTGTTGGGAGAAACTTCTGTTTGTTGCGGTCCCTAGAACAATATATGGAGAAGAAGCAGAAGCATGCAGCTAATTTGGAGGATGAAATTTTCACTAGTTTTCAGCAGCTAATATTCTTCAAGATGCAACTTGTCTAGCTAGCTAATCGACTTTGACAAATGTGTAAACAACAAAATGTGGCAACAACACGGAGCCGATGTAAAGTTTCCATCGTGCTCCTCGACTTCGCTGGGAAGCCGGACAACCTTGCCGGTTCGATCCTCCAGGACCTCCTTCACGATGCTGTCGCCACCATACTTGACAATCATGCAGTGAGGGGATCCCGCGGTGAGCGCGTAGATGTGTTTCACGGGGATGGGCAGGCGCACAGCCAAGTAGCGGAGCCACGGGATCGGAGCTGCCCAAAGAGCTCGTGCAACTTGTCTAGCTAGCTAGTCGACTTTGGCAATGTGTAAACAGCAACATGTGGCAACAACACGGAGCCGATGTAAAGCTTCCCATCGTGCTCCTCGACTTCGCTGGGGAGCCGGACGACCTGGCCGGTTTGATCCTCCAGGACCTCCTTCACGCTGCCGTCGCCACCATACTTGACAATCATGCAGTGGGGGGCTCCCGTGGTGAGCGCGTAGATGTGTTTCAAGGGGATGGGCAGCCGCACCGCCAAGTAGCGGAGCCACGGGAGCTGCCCAAAGAGCTCGTGCTTCTTGTTGCGGACGGCATGGAGGGCCACCCAGAAGTCGCCCTCGGCATTGCTTCGGACGTTGTCTGGCCACCCGGGGAGGTACACCAGCGTCTCCGCACTGCCTGCCTTCTCCCCCTTCACCCAATATTTGAGCAACCTGCGCCACAAGTTACAAGCAAGCAAGCAATCAATCCTGGTGTAGTAGGCTATGATCGGGGAGAACCGGCAGTTAGTTACAGATGAACCAGTTGAGTTTGAGAAAAAATAACCGGTTGAAGTTCATGAAGACTGCAGGAGAATTACCGATCGTTTTAGGGTTTAGGCACTCAACACAATTGACATGCTTGAGGAACATGGATTTACACACCTTCCATTTCTGGTCTCGGCAAAAATCACATAGGTTCCATCCTTGCTTGTGGCGACCCCATTAGGGAAGCGCAAGTGGTCAACCAACACCGTGACCTCCTTGGTGGTGGGGTTGTACTTGATGAATCTTCCTGTGTCGTCAGCTTCTAGAATGGACATGAAAAATTGCCTGTCCACACCACCAACCGGGAATGATTATGAAATTAGGAAAATTAGTTGAATGTAGGTGGTCACCCATATGTATGGTATTTTGTGGTATGAATTAGGTCATCATGCCATTGACTGAAAACCTAAAACTTACGCACTCGATCAACATCGCTATATTGGAGGTTGCAATTGCCTTTTGACTTTTCGTTGCATCCTCAACATAATCTAATGGTTTTAACTCTAAAACATCAAAGGAATATCTAGTCTGGAATTTATTACTAAGAGGGAATCACGATCACGAAGCCCACATTTAATTCAAGATCCGACCCTAGGAGAAAGCAAATAATTTTCTTGTTTTTCAGGGACAAAAATCGTTTCAAAACTTTCCTTCAATTCATGGGCAGTTCATCTATTCCGTTAATCTGCAAAGAAGCAAATGCAAATGTCCCAACATCGCAACGTGAGGTATTTTATCAAATTGTCTTTGGTGACAAATGTTCGTTTCTGCCAAAAATTTAATGGATAAATTTTCATTGTTTAGTAATAAGCGGTTTCCATTCTAGTATGTGCAGATTTGCACACCTGCGGGTGAATTTGGTGCTACTGTCGGTAAAATACAGGTTCCCTTCGTGGTCGAAGTCAAGGTCGTTGATGAATTTGAATCGCACGCCATCCACTTCATTCAAGACAACCTCGGCTTGGCCACCTTCAGGACCCACCTTCATAATCCCAAAGTAGGCATCAGCTATCCAAAGGTCACCGGTTTCCTTGTTAAACCTCAGCCCCAAGGGTCGCCCACATATGTGCTCAAATGCCATGTTTGGGGCAGGTGGGCTCTTTGGAGCACAAATATCCGATCTGCAAGTAACAAAGATGGAGCACGATGTGATCAGTGATGTTCTGCTTCAACATTTATCGATTGTGTTTTGGATAAAATCGTTGTGTGGAATTTGCTGCTGTTTTTAAGAACTTGCTGCTGAATTTCGTCAGTTCCATGGAAAATTCTCATACTTAATACTGAGCAGGAATGATTCAAACAAAGTGCCACCTGGAATAAATCAGAGCCTGCTTAGTAGGTATTTCCGGTTTCCCACTATCAACACTCGATTAGATTGTGAATGGTAATGATGTCATAACCTGATAACACTAGATTGTGAATTTGATTATTATTAATGACTGGTGTTTGTCAGATTGCAGAAAAAAAATAGACTTACACAAAGACCCGAAAGACTAAAGTGAAACCAAGAAAAAAGAAAGATATAAGTCAACTTTGCTTTGGCAGTCAAAAAGAAGGGCTTGAAATCGAACATTGACTTCCTGAAACCTGTGCAGATACTAGAACTTATTTTCAGGTAACAATCCATAATCATCTCAAAGATTCTGATATTAGACAATACTGGTGTTTCTCATATTATTCATGTCTATTTAAAATCACTAGATTGATTTTTTCAGAATCTGTTCAGATGTGTGTTTGGATTTATGAGATCATTAACAAATCCGGCTATCTACAAGACTCTAATATTAGACTGCAGACATTGGGTGACAGAAAGATTGTCCATGTGAAAAGGCAAAACACAAGTTGACTTAATTGAAAGGAGCAGTTATAAGCATCCTGTGGTCCTTGCAAACCCATCTAAAGTAGCCATGCCTAAAACCAACACTATGTATCACTATCGTCCCACTGAATGGCAATCAGTATAAGATTTCTACAAAACCCAAACTGCACAAGTCACAGAATGCCATTTTCACATCAAATTCATTATACATTCTGTTGCAAGTGAATTCCCACGGCAGAGTGGCAGTGGTGTGCTATTTGAAATTTTAATGCACGCGATTAGTGGCAATCAGTAGGAAGTCTATTTCTAAATAGTCTAGACTGCAAAAGCTACTGCACCACAAATGCATCCCATAGTGGTCCAGCCAAGCAATTTTACGGACATGTCTATTCCTTACGCTACACAAGGAGGCACATTCTCAGCTGTAATTGATGACCATGCCATGGCCTGACCACTCATTCAATAATTGAGACTTGTTGTCGCGCCATGGGTTGTAGTAGGCAGGCTAGGGGCCTACTACAACCTGTGGTAGGGCTCCAACTTCTTCCATCTATTACCTACTTTGTAACGTTTCACACCACTTTCACATACACTCATTCTTCTGTGAACAAAATTCCGCTGTAAATATGCAACAAATTCACCTGCAAAACTCGCCATCCCATTCAAGAGTGATAATTTTAGGCCAAACGATTCATTGTTATGTCCATTTCTTATTCAATACAAGGAGGCACATTCCCACCCGTAATCAATAACCCCGCCATGGCCTCACCAATACGTCCAACACCAGATACGTGTTGCCGTACCAGGGGTTGTAGTAGGCAAGGCACGTACTACAACCCGTGGCAGGGCTCCGACTCCTCATATCCATTGCCTAGTTCATAAATTTTCACACCAAATTCATATGCATTCCTTCTGCGACGAACAAATTCCTGCTGCAAAACATGCAGCATACTCATCTGCAAGATCCGCCACCCCATTCTCAAGTGATCATCGTTTCTGTGCACGAGTTCAACAGCGGTACCTGTTTGTGGACGTGTGAGCAAAAGTGGTCCATCCGAGCTCCGGCCCATCGTAGCGAAGCACGCGGCCGTCGCCAACGCCTGTATATGGCCCCCGCCCTTCCGCGTCGAAGAGCAGGCTCTCGGGGCCGAAGAACTCGCCCTGCCACTTGAGCTCAGAATTCTGGAGCCGGCTTGCGGTGTCACGTGGGAGGTTCACAAGAGTGTCGTAAGGGGGAGGAGCTATGTACTGTGGCCGGAAATCGGGTACCATCGCACCAGGCGACAGCTTCATCGGATCAGTACCCAAAAACCATGCCAATCCCGCCACCATCGCCACCACAAGTAGCCTCAACGGCGTCATCGTGTAGGGTAGTTACAATAAAATAAATACCACTCTGATTCTACGCGTGTGTCTTGATCTCAACCTCTGCTCCCGCAAATTGAACTTCGAAACAACCAAATCCTGATCCAATTGCAACAATACTCGCAGTCACCTGGGCTTGGGTGACTTAATTACAACTCAAGCTTGCAGTCGTGATGCAATCATCTCTCTCTGTTTCACTTGCAACCTCACAAACCGCGGCCTGCCTACTGCGTCATCAACTCTTGAGCTGCCAGCGACCCGTCCACAAATTCAGCTACTAAGACATTCAACTAGCGCACAATACCTTGTTTCCATAACCACCCCGAAATCCATACACTAAATTCGGCTCTCGAACTGAAGAGTTTGGAGCATGATCGTGTTGTTTGTGTAGCTCAGAGCTCCAAGGTTGGGAATCCTGTGAAACTGTGCCGGCAGCAGCACTCACTGCAAGAAGTCCAGGTTGACCTGACTTGTAGTCCACTTAGGTGGGTTTGACCGGACTGACAGAAAGGAAAGTCCTTCGATTCTTTTGTGGGTGTTGAAATAACATATTATTGTATAGTCCAGAGGAAGGTGACCCACCCGACCATCTACAAAGTTTTCAACTTTCAGTTAAAGCGGGGCCAACCAAGCATCCTTATTAGCTAAAATAGGTGTTCCAATCATCCCCATTTACTTCATTAGTTAGGACACAACACTTCATGGCCGTTTTACACACGTGACCAAGGGTCGTGAGGAAAAATGGCTAAGAATTCTCGTGGTCATGATCAGTTGTTCAAACACCATGATCAAACAAAACATATCATTTATTCACAGCTTTCGTCACGAGACATACTGTAAAGTGGATTTAGACCGGGGTGTGGTATTTCTAATTAGAAAAAAAAAACTCTTTGGAAATGTTCAAAAGAGATCTATGCTAAAATAAGCCTATATGAAAAGGGAATTGTTAAAACAACTACGTAGTTTATTAAAACGACCACAAAGACGTGTCACATGGTCACATGACTTGTCAAAATTTGATTTTTCATCGCACACATGAAGAGGAACAAGGATTTAACTATGTGTTGTAATTATTAAACTTGGCCCACATGGATGACAAATTAGAGCCTAGTTGGCACCTTACATATTGACAGTGGTCGTCTTAACTAGTGTGTGGTCGATTTAATAATCCTTTTATGAAAATTAGTCATTGTGAAAAATGCACATTTAAATTTTGTAATTTTCAACACGGTCACCTTTATTTTTTGCCAAAACAACTTATTTGGGTTCTCTCACCGCAAAATCTAGGTGATCACCAAAGACTGCCTATTTTTGGACATATAGGAACCCATGTCACTTTTTCATCCATACTATGACATGGTCACTTTCATTTTTGGGACCTTGTGTAAAGTGAATTGGGAGCACCACTCATTTCTCGACCAATGACAACAGAAATCGGTCGTTATGGTCATTAATGTAAACAAGCCCTTCAACTTCTTGACTTCATTGCTAAGCTAAGAACTATGTTTATCTTCAAATTTTCAACCTTCGTTGGCATCATCCCCCCCATGGGAGGAAATCCTTATTTGGAAAGTGGACGAATATTTTCGTTCATTGGTTGACTGCTCTTCGGGGCAACGTTGAACCTTATCTATGCCCATGCATGAGCCTCTAGTTTGGTGGTTGAGGCTTGTATTTGCCATCAAAGTGATCCAAGTTTGGTTTCCAGAGCCATGCATGCTCATGGCAAGAAAATGCATAAATGGATCATTTGGGTTGTCAATCAAGGGTTTTTGGTTGTGGTTTTCGAACAATTGACAACTACAACTTTCTGATGGACAACAAAAATGATTTATCTATACATGCTCTTGCCATGAGTTGTAATGAGCAAGCCCCAACATACGGTTGTAATTGACAAGTTTTCTTCTGGTATCACTATATTCAATAATTGGAGACTTAATCATGATTTTGAGACTACTTAAGGACATGGTTTTCAAATAAAGGACAAAGAAAACACAAATATATATTCATTGTGACTTAATAAATCGATTCACGTGGGTGGCACTAACCAATTTGGCACAAATACATGTCATCACAATAAGAAATAGGACCATATTTTAAATCATTCTCATTTATTTTGAGACATTCCAAAGTCTTCGATTAACGAATATAGTGATCGGTGCATTTACATTCTTACATATAACAACATATAAATTAATTCCACTCATTCCTAACACTTTGGCAAGTTTGGCGCATTAAGTGATTTGATTTGTGTTGATTATATATTGTTGTATTAGCCTCTTCAAAAAGGTTTCAAAATCCATGCAATTCAAAAATATTTTATCCATATTTCTTGAATAATTACTATGGTCTTGCCCAAAACTTGTGACTAGGGACTATAAGTTATATAGACACTTGCTTATGATGCCTCTAATATAGTTGATGGACGAGTAGAATAAGCAAAAAAATTGGCCCTACATACGTTGGAGCTTCCATTCATTTGATCCCATCATAGAGTGTTACACAATGAGCTTGCCATGATGTGCACAAAAGTTATAATTAAGGTGACACACCTTTTGTGGACAGTTTGGTGAGTTGAGGTACTTAGAGCAATCCAATTGTCTTGTTGGATTAGCAATTCAAAGTGGATTCAAAAGCAATGCAACCTAAAGTATTTTAAATATATTTCAAATTCTTAAATTATTCTAAGTCAAGAATTCCCATGATCCATTTGTGTTATGCATCTCTATCATACCCCATCATTTGCATGGGATACCCTATTTATGAGGGTCTTGCCTAGTACCACGTGATTTTAAGAATATGGGACCACAAGTTACCTGCCACACATGCTTCCATTGTCTCTTTTATATATATATATATGGCTCAATGAAGTGTAAAAGTAGCAAAGCTATGGCTTTCCTATGTTGGAGCGTTTACCCACTTATTTATATCAAGATGCGCTACATTGTGGACTTGTTTTTTGTGCACATATAACATGCGATGCCTCCAATTTGTTTTTAATCTGTTGAGACCATTTAACATTTGTTTGGTGTCCACTTTATCCTTAAATATAAGTGTCCTTAACATACCACCAATAAAAAAAAGGTGGACCTACCACATTATATTGCCACCACTTGTTGTTTGGTCTCTTGGTTTCCGGAAAGTATGTAACATATGTTTTGTGTCCACGAGGACCATGACATGGCCCTCCCTAGTAAGTGTATAGAATAGGTCACCAATAGAAATAAGTGCACCTACCTTAGGTGAATGTCACATGATATTTGACTTTTGAATTTAAGGTGATTGTACCCCCATGGAAGGAAAGACTTTCAATTTGAGTGCATGAAAGTACAAGTGGCAATATCTTTGCTATGACATTTTCTTCAATGGTTATGTCCCAAACTTGGAATGAATGCATTGTGGGACTTACTTTCAACGGGCATAGCTTCAGGATTATGGATACTAGGTTAATTCCAGTTTCATAACATTGTCAAAGTTCTACATACAGAATTGATCAATATAAAAGTCTACTCATGCCTACACATTATCATGTGAGCCAAGAGTCTTAATGGCAACCTAAGCATGTGTATTACGACTAAACTCATGTTGGGATTAATTTTAAAAGGTTGGACCAAAGTATGGTAAAGTGAACCAAAAAAAGTGGTATGCTCATCCATTATGATTTTTTTTAATTATTTAAAAAAACATATATAATAAGGAAAGTAGGTTCAATTCTATACAAAATGTCATTTCAAGACCATGGAGCCCTACAATGGTTTTGAACCAAATATAGTACAAAATTTTGTGCCTCATTGGTATTATGGAAATACATATGACGTAGATTCTAAATTGGGTGGTGGATTTGAACTAAATCCTACTTCATTTCAAAATTTTGTTATGCTTTTTGTGTATGGTTTTGATATTTGGCAAGATCGTATTGTATGTTAGTGTGCCGCAAATTTTGAAGCAAAACACATTTTCTTAAGGTCCACTTCACCCTCACTTTCCAAAAACTGACAATTATGGAAGCAAATTCGACAAACTTTAGATCTACTTCTATGGTTGTAAATCATGTAGTTTGCAAACATGCTTATGAAAATATCATCACCCACCTTATGAGTAACTTAAATATGAATTATTATCAAAGTTCATTGTCAAGTTATTGAAGGTTGTGGGGCACAAGTTATATTTTACCCATGCAATAGGTGTGGGTGTGTGTAGCAAATGACGAGAAAAGGGAGAAACATACGGGGTGGCCATGGCACACACTATGCATGGTGGGAGTCGTTGAAGGGAGTAGTGTCTGCGCATTACATTCACGCAATGAGCATGTTCATATTGGCATGTTAATTGCTTTACTTGCAACATGTAACATAGAGAGGTGACGTTGGTGTTGGCAAACTTGAACATGGAATTTGGTGAGTTGAGTATGTGGTCATTGACAATGCGAAAAATGGAATCTCATGTATTAAATATGGTCCAATTGAAAAATCTACAACATTGAATGTCATGTGGTTGTTTTACATGCAATTAGATTGCAAACAATCAGTAACCATTGGCCACTTTAATTGGTCCAATTTTTTGGGCATTCATTGCTGAATTTGTTTGTCAATCATAATTGCTTTGTTTAACATGTTCATGAGTCGATTGCCAAGCATGTGCACATTAGGCGCACCACAAAAAGCAACCATGCACTAAATGACAACCAACATTGGTTGGCGATTGGATTGGGTTGGCCTACTCATGATACCTTATTTTCAAGAGACTCATATGCGCCCAACCAGTGGCCCGCACATGGCAAGTATGTACACTATATTAGCATTGTGTGTCAAAACACATGAAGCATATACACCAACACAAAAGTATATCCATTACATTGACCAATGGCCACAATAAATATGGTCCATTCACATAAGTAAGGGTCCACAATGTGAATGACAGCAAATGACTAAGGGAATGTTCCCTTAGTCATCTAAGGATGCAGACAATGCACATGACATCATGCAAATCCCACTAGATGCAACATGCAATATATGAATGACACGATGATGTGGATTAGAGATCCATAGAAGTGGTCAACCATGTCTCTCCATGTAGGCAGACATAGAATACATATAGCGTAAATATAGTCGAGTGGACCCCATTGCAAATGACTAGTGGGCATTTACTAGAATCACATGGTGGGACATCACTGATAGATTTGTGAAAATATGACTCATTGTTGATTTGCAATAGGAAACCATATGCAATTGCCAACATGTAGAATACAGCTGGAAACCGCCATGATGTGCGTTGCCACCTTTACCACATAAACATGCACCACATTTATTTGTTGCAAATAAATACGAGTCAACAAATGTAAATGCAAGCCACACAAATATCCACATATGGTGGCACTGGAATTTTCATGTACGTTGCACAGGAAAATATGACATGAAAGTACAACCAACCTATGCAATGCATCATGTTCACTACATGTTCGAAGAGGTGCCAACGAGACAATAATGACATGTTTTATGTTGCAACAAATGGCTACAATGGACAAACTTTCTCCCAGTGTATATGATTGAATGTGAACAATGTCATTGTGTTCCACTTGGCGCAAATTGGGAGTGTGTATATATGAGGTGCCATGATTCAATAGAAAGTGCACCAATCTCATGAAAATATCATCATTGACAAGAAAAATTGTTGTCAATTATATAGTTGATATTAATATGCGTTCTCAATGTTAGTGTTGCTTTACCTTGTTGATAGAGTTGTATACCGTAGCTCTCTAGCATCTTGGGCAGAAAATAATTAAATTTAAAGGTGCCTAAATTTTTGGGAAATTTGTTTTGTCAAGTGTCCAAAAAGAAAAAGAAATAACATTCAAAGGGGACCTAAATCACAATAATGCAAGTGACATTCAATGAAATCCAACAAAGTAGCATCAAATCAAAGCAAAACCCTAACATACAAGTAAAAAACAAACTTTAAGCCAAGGAATGTTGGTTAAGGGAAGTGTTTAGGTAAATTGTAGCCGCCATGGATGAAATTAAGAAAGTCATTCATGAATTATAGAGATGGCTTGGATGAATGTCTAACTTAATTTAAATTTTTTTAATCCGCCCAATTTTAGAATGTTATTTTCTGGGTTGCCTAACTTACTTTCACACTTTCATTAATTTTAAGGCAAAAAGGTGCCCAAGCTGCTAGAGAGCTACAGTATACTTGATAGTGATGCCTATACATAAAAATGGCCAAAAATTTACAATCTACGTTTATTTAAATTATTGAACACAATTTCAACATACCACAATATATTATGACATTCAATGTTGTCTACATGTTGTCTAAGTTTCATTATTTCTAAGTTTCATGAAAGGTACACAAAATTATTTGAAAATGACGAGCATGGGAGGTTCTTTTAGAAGTGGGGTAACTATAGTTACCGCTTTTGGTGACTTTAAGGTTAAATCTCATGTGATAGAGATTATCATAAAGTCACCAAAAGTGGGGACCAAAGTTCAAGTTTCTTGATGGAATATCCCATATTTGTCACTTCCAACACTAAGACTTATGTCAATGACCTAATAAAAACTTAAGGAGGGATGTTGTTCTACTCTATTTTGGGGCAAACCCAATTTGAGAAAATGTTGAATTCTTTCTTAAGTTTGATTTCATTTGAGGAGTTCACAAGTGGTGGGAGAAGCACATAGATTTATGTACACATATGTGGCAAAGAAAATGAGAATTCTCTTAGTCACATAAAGATAAAACATGTCAGTGCCTAAAATTCAAAGAAGCCCTCTAAGACTTTCCATTTACACTCAAACAAGGGACCATTAGGACAATGCTAGCCCAATAAATCCTCATACTTTTACGATTAACTCTAATATTAAATTCAACTTCACAACTCTCCGGTGTCTTTAAATAGTTGGATGGTTATACAAAAAGGACCGAGAAAATAACATTAAAATATGTCACAAGGTGGTAAATTATGTCACAAGAAACAACTTTTTAATAATAATAATAATAATAAGAGCTCCGGTCTCCGGGGCCATTTAAAATATTATTACTTATGGCATGGCGACCATGCTTATGTCTCACCAAATCATAGCTCACATTCCGTGCATTTTGCATTTGGAAAGCCTTGCGAGAGCCCAAGCTCAAAAGAAGTTTCTTTCCTCAAGAATGCAACATTTAGTCTTAAACACTTGATACTTTTGCACAATTATAGTCTTGAGTAAGGTAAGTATTGGTAGGTCACTTAGTGCGTTTTTAAAATGATGTGTGTGGCCTAATATAAGGAGGATTAAATTTTGACATAAAATCTATAAAAGACTTCCACATATATTGGGGATTGGAAAAAGTGAATAATCACATTACAAATAAGGTACATAGACTTCAATGTGGATCATTTAAAAATCATTGATAATATAGGGGTTCAAGAGAAGGATCTTAGGATAAATATTGAGTAGACTTAGTATTGCATGCATGCTTCACGATATTTGGATGAAAAGTGCAACATCATATGTCCAAAAACAATGGAATTTCTTAGCATTCGATATTGATCATCATCCTCATCCCGCACTCCCACACTCTCATTTGCCAACACCTAGGGTTTCATTTCCACTTTGTTGCTACTTGTGTGTTTTTAGCCTTTTTTGGTTTAGGGTTTACGATACAAGGCAACATAGAGTAGTATATAGGTTGAAAACGCATTGTGGTTTGGGGCTAGATTGCTATGGATCAGGTGTTGTGTTTATGAACACACATTCACTCTTGTTGTGTTTCCACCTCAAGCCTTCCTTTGTGTTGCATGATGGTAATGTGATATTAAACCCTAAATTTGTAGACTTGTAAGTAGTTTTTAAATTGGACTTAATTTTCTTGTTGCATGTCCATTCATGTCATACTCTTGAATGATTTACTTCATGTTGTTGTATTTGTATGTTGTGTTTTTTTTTTAAGTACTGCATTTGTTTGGTTTGGCAATGCTATGTATGAATCATGTTATTTTGTTGCCATGCTTTTTTGCGTCACTTTCCAATGTGTATATTATTGATTGTTTTAATTTAAGGAATTTAGACTACCAAAAAATGCAATAAAATTGGCAATATAAGTAATGGTAGGGTGGAACAAAATAGGTAATTTTAGAGATTAAGGAATTATAGGGAGCTTATAAATCATGCCGTGGAGGCAAATAATACTCACACAAATACTTCTGAGCTGCACATGGTGCACAAAAATTATGTAGCGTGACCTACCTGAGAAGGTATGTGGGCCTTATGTGGTCACTCTACCTAATCATTTGGACAACCATATTTGAGTGGTATATGCCACAACCTAATGTTGAAGCAAACACCTTGAACACATATGTTTCAATGAAATTGAACTACTATGTGCTCAACATTCATATATCATTTTAGGTCTAATATTGAATATCACAAGTGAGTCCAAAGTCTATGTGATCATTCAAACTTGTAAAAGTATCTTCATTATGGAATCTTATAAATTTTGCATCTCTACTTAGATTTTGGAGCTTGAATTAACATTCTTTGTGATTCGTAATTGTTAATTGGATGAAACAAAACCCAATATGATCAAATGACAAGGTGTTTGTGGTCTCTTTGTGGTCCCATTGGAAGTGCCCATAGTAGGTCTCACTAACCTTGGTTCAGTGAGTGATAAGCATATGTACATGTACAGCATGTCAACATTGAACCCATAACCAACATTATCTACCCACATCATACATTTGAAACACTCAAATTTCTCAAAATAAGATACATAATCTAAATTTAAGATCATGTGTTTCTTGTGGGTATGCCTTCCTGAAACAAGGCATGTACACCTATTGTGGACATGATACCAAATTTAATGGGTACAATCTAGGACTAGATTTTCATCTCATGTCTAGAATCAAAGAATGTCATAAATTTTGTATGTGTTAGTTGCATGGTCCATTATAGGTGCACATACCTTAAATGTAACTGATATTGTGTTCCTAGTGTAGTTGAAGTAGAATTTGTATGGCTCTTGTAAGACTTCAAGTTGTTTTTGCTTACTTCTTGAACTTGGTCAAAGGTTTTGGCTTCCCGGGCGGCTGTTGTTGACTAAGGGGGAGGGTGGTCGGATTCTTCCTTCACTAAGGGCCACTTTCACACATGAGTCAAGAGCCGTGACCTTGAAATGGTGAGGACCCTTGACTCTCATCGAAAGGCCGTACCATGGGTGTTGGGGAAGCCCTTTTATGTAGACACGGGCCCTCAAGCATAGTGTGAAGTGAGAATGAACTATGTTGTGGGACCATTGCATATTTTGTTGGTGGAAAAAGAGGGGAGTATTTGGTTTAATATAATATGTCTCAAACTTTATCAATTTAAGAGAAGCATGTGGTGGTGTTTCTCTGTCATGGAATCTGTTCTTGAATATTGGAATTTAAAAATAAAAAAAGTCATGGTCTCCCGAAATTTTGCGTCAAGCCCACCTCTTGGAGATGGGTCTGACGCAAATTCCGGTAGACCATGCACCCTTATCCACGACCTGCCATGTAGGATTCCATGTAGACTTTTTCATTCGCGAACTTTTCTTTGGGCCTTAGGCCTTCACCTCTTAGTGTGAAGTGAACTTGGACGATCTCTGCCTTTTCAACCAATGAGAGCTCTTACATTGCCATGGTCAAGGGCCTTCAACCTTGTGTGTGAAGTGGCCCTAAGTTTATCTTTTGGTTAGCTTTATAAATGCGATGACCAACTACAATATATCAATGTTTTTGATTACTCTAGTTCTGCGGGGGGGGGGGGTGCACTTCATTGTCAAGTTGAACACCACGTGCGATAAAACAAAATCTATTTTTTACATAAAGCATCACCAAAATGGGTCAAAATTTTATGAATTTTTTTTCATGAGTAGATATACACGGTATCTATTACATAGTGAAAATTGGTAACCAAATTTGATGATTTATTTTAAAAATAAAACATACCGTTTCTAACAAGAATGACGCAGAACTAAACTAAACAAATTACTACAAAAACAAAGATGACTAAAAATTTCAAAAAATATATACAAAAGATGTTATCATTGGTTATGTATATGTAGAAAAAAATCATAATTTTAAAAATTATCTATGGCATATAATATAGGGTAGCAAAATTTTATCACACGTGGCTATGAAACGTAAGGGGGTGTGATCGCCCCGAGCTCTAGTTGTGGCCAATGAAAGGGAGATAAATTTGGGATGATTGAGAACTCTTAAGTTTAGCTTGTGATAATTAAGTGGGCCTTGTTCCAAAAGGACATTATGGTTTGGGAGCTCACAAACATTCAAAATTTAAATAGCAACAACCAATGAGAGCAAGGGGCAAGGAATGCTTCTAAAGGTAGAGATAATGTTGGAAGAAGTGTGATAGGAACCTACAATAAGGTCATGTGTTCTAAACAATCATAACCATTGGAACTACATTGACGGATGCATAGGACAATCAATATTGTCAATGTAGATAGATAGATAGATAGATAGAAACTCTGGTCCCTTTTTAGCAAGGGGCCGGCGTGAATAAAGTGTCCGTTCGTAATGCCAATGATCCGATGCCCACCGGACAAGGGGACATTGGGACAATACTACTCTCCCCTTTCGAGGATGGACACTATAGTGACACACCATACTAGTTCCTAGCTAGCCACTAGTGCCTTGAGGATACCGGACATGGAATCCCCCCAAAGGGCTTTGAGGTACCCATACAACAAGGTCCAAGGACCCCCCACCATAGTTGGGTGGACTAAGGTGGTGAGCACCACGCCGGCATGGGGAATAGAACCCACGACCTCCTCATTGGGGGCCATGAGCCCTAACCACCAAGCCAAGGCCCGTGGTGCCTTATTGTCAATGTACACTAAGGTAGAGGGTGCTAAAACCAACACCCCACCCAAAACCAACACTTACAAATGCCTCCCAATCATCAACACTCTACTACCTTGAAGCGTTCCCCATGGTGTAGGAGTGTATGGGCCCACACAGTGACGCTTTTAGGTGTCATTAGTGGCGCCACCTCATAGCGATGTCCACTATCTTCATGTAGGGTAAGTAACGGGCTCCACTCTATCTCGGGTTGGTTCAAGGTGGGTTTAGGGTGGCTTGTCAATGCCTATTCTAGTCATTCTATAGATTGTGGTGGGCGCGCGCGCACGCGGGGGGGGGGGGTATAGCCATTCTATTCACAAAGTCATGAAGGTAGGCCCACAAAGCACAAAGGGGGTTTGATACCCATGATGCAAGGTGATGGTTTCACAACCGAACTAGTTGGCATCATGGAGGTGGCCATGTGGCTTTGTGCACGGTTACTAGTTGGTCTTTAATCTAGCTTGGGTATAGTACCCAACTATGTTGTGTTGGTTCTAGGCAATGAAGGTGGGGTCCTCATCATATCCAAGGTCGTCATGCACATGGCCTATATGTTGGTTTAAGGAAGCTCGTGGTTCTGGCTTTGAATTTTCATCAAATATCTAATTGAGGCTAAAAACGTTTGTTCTTTCCTTATACCTATGTTTAGAAAAATTATATTATATTATATATTTATTTTTATATCAACCATGTAACCATATTTAAGTGTTGGTTTAAGCACCCTCTACCATAGTGTTTCTTGTGGTGATCAACAATTGCATTTAAAAATAAATAAAATGTTCTTGGGTTTTGCTTGTAACACATAGTCAAAATCTTGGCATTTTGTAGAGTTTTCATGAACACAATGTACATGAGGCCTAAGGAATGCAAAATATATATCAAGGTGAGGAAAGAGAAAGAGGATGAGAATTCATCACAAGGATGGAGGGGAGGAGGGAGGATGGGAGGGAAGGAGGGCGGGAAGATACGTTGTGCTTTAATTTTCTCTATTTTATTCTTCATTCCCCAAATAACAGGCTTTTGAATGGGAGTTGGCCAAGGGGTCCTTTTCACATCAGTCTTGCTCATTAATGTTCTATTCTCGTCTCTGGTTTTTTTTTGTTTTTTTCTTCTTTATTTTGTTTGACTTCTAGTCATCTTTCTAATGATGTTGCACCTCTACAAAATTTCATGGTTGGCCTTTGAGAGCATTGTTACTGTCACAAGTAAAATTTCTACTTAGTAAAACATTGCCTAAATTTGCTCTTAGTTCATGGTGTAGAATAAGATGAATTTTTTCCTCAATTATGTTAAAAAAACAAGTGTTTGAAATTAAAAATCATTCTTTGTAATATATACTCATGCAAATTCTTTTTAAGACAAAGGCATTGATGGATGACACAAGATGACAAGTGCAGGGTCTTAAATGAACACATGTGGCTTGTTTTTTTGTTTTGTTTTGTGGGAATTTTTTTGGGGTGAGGGTTATAAGTTATATATCAATGCAATAAACACCTCTTCAGAGAAATCTTAGGGGGCCTTAGGGTACTACACTTACCTCTTCCCGCCCAAAATTCATATTTTCTCAATTTTATTTCTTCAAAACTAGAGGAAACAATAGAGTTATTCTTTAACTCAACCGGAGTTTTAGTAGGGAGTTGGTTGTTTCACGTGCATAACTTTCCATGTTCGGTAAGTTTTGGGTGCATGCTTGGAGTCAATGTGGAGGTTTGAACGAAGGACATTCCATATTGGTTCATTGGGTATAAAACACATTTTGGCATCTCTTGACATCATTAACAATAATATACCTCTATACATATCACTGATGTGTTTTGACTAACTATGTGTCACCTTATTGCACACTATAATGTCACAAATGCGACATTCTCTCTCAATGGAGACTTAGATAGAATGGCACAAACTTGACACTATAATGCACGATAAAGTGGCATAGACTCAAGCAAACAACTAGTGCTATGTGCAAAATTCTAACTTTCGTCTTGTTGTTGTGTAAGACACACTATTGTAACTGGCGCAATATCTAGTGCTAATCTTTCAGTTATGAAGGAAGATCACACATCACATATATTCTAATATACAATGGACAACATGGGTGGAGGTGGTGATGGTGAGGCCACCAATGACCATTGCCATTGATGGTGAAATGTTGGGCAGTGTAGAGATGACATGGAACATCAATTCATATTACACGTACAATGGGCCAGAACGGCAAGAGTCTATGCTAGTATAATAAATCGAACAATGTCAACCCATAATCAGATCTGCATCAAGATCTAGATGGGAATGAATCCGGATACAGACTCTGACTCTGATGCTAATATAAGTGAGCGGAATATCACAAATTCTAGTGCAAGGAATTCTAGTATCAAAAATGCTGATCTAGTGAGTGGAATATCACAAGCATACCAGTTGCTAACTGATTTTTTTTAATTTTTAATTTTTTTTAAGGCACTGATCGAACTCAGGCTTATTCATGCAAGCCTTCTCCTCCACTAATTTAAAAAGTTTCACACACTATTTTGAAAAAATCACTGGCCCTACTAGTTGACCTGTGCTGTCTAGACATTCATATCCTGCAGAAAACTGCAGCTATTGAAGATTTTTGAAAGCTCAAAGACTTTGAGAGCTAGATATAATTGGATATATTGAATGAGAAACTGTCATATATTACAATTGTATAAGAATCTCATTAAGAAAGGGAGCAGATCAATGGGGCTTAGTAATGTTATCCAAGCTACCCACATCCATCAATGTGCAAGAGTTTCCCTGCAGTCCCAGCTTGACACAATTCTATTATGACTTCCATGTCCTTGAAGGCATGTACTTTGAGGCATCTTCTCATAGGAGAAAACAACCTACATCATGAAGGTGTCATGGCGACATTGCTAGCTAGGCTGGAGCAAGCAGCTTACAACATAATCCAGATGTGGACAGTGCACTATCTGGCAAATTCAAAGACTTCTGAGATTTTGGATGACAAACTATGATATGAATTCCATAAGAAGTGTGACAAGCTACACACACCTATGTGCAAGACTACACTAAATAATATTGTATTTGGAGTCACTGTTTCTATCTGTCTTGCTCAATGCTAATTGTAAACTGCCAACAGTAAATGCAGACTTAACATTATTTGTCATTCCTTGTAAAAACATTTGGGCTTTAATTGTTGACAATGTTGCAAAAACTATCACTAACTAAGTGATTATTCACTCAAATTTTCATCAACCATGACAATATTTCATTGCAGAACTTTTCAGATACAGAATATACGAAACTTGTTTCATAATTGGCATGGATTTCATCCAAATTTCAATCATCCATGACAACCCTTGTAGACTTATTCATAAGAATTGTCATTAGAAAAGTTACCACAGTGACATAAAATACCATATGACACTAAATACAATATTTAGTGTAGTTCTACTGCACTCCCAGCTTCACACAATAATATATGCTAGTATGACTTAAATGTCCTTCAACTATGAGACGTCCTCAAATTGAGATCTGTGCTATTTCTGATCTTCACACACACAGGAAAGTTGTATAATAAATGTATAATTGAACAGATACCATATTATTCATGGATGGCCGCCGACTTGAGGAGAGCCTTGAGCTCGCCCACCACCTTGTTTGTCAAGTTAACCGCCTTCCACATAGTGAAGTCCGGGATACTTTTGGCGCAATGATCAAGGTTTGCCATGGAACTTATACAAAGGCGTTTGATGAAATTTCTAGTGATTCCTGGCTGACAAGCAAGGTAACATTGATCTTCACATAAAAACGCAAGTCTAAACTTACTATATTAATTACTTAGACTTAATCAACAGCAACCATAAATTTCATGATTGCACCAGTAGACTAGCTCCTGCATGAATCATCCATCAGCACCACCCTACGGCTCGGCCAGATTCATCTGCTCAAACAAACTGTCGAAGTTGTTCAACTGCAGAGGCGACTCTGAGGCTTGTGTGATCTTATTGCCATTGACGCCCACCTTCTTGAAGAAAGCCTTAAGCTCATCCACCACCTCTTTTGTCAAGTTGAACGTCTTCTGCAGGACGACATCCGGGATATTGGATCCAAACGAAGAAGGGCCAGCATCTTCCCGCCCGGGGTTCTGGCTATTGAGAGCCACAATTGCAAGGGCAGGCGTCTTGGCAAGATTCAGCTGAAAATGCAACAAACCTCTTGGGAAGAACGTAACCCCTCCAGTGGGCAGCACAGACGACCACAACCGGTTGGTCGTGTCCACAAACCCTACCAACAAGGTCCCGTTCACTACGAACAGAATCTCGGAAGCTCTCGGGTGCCAGTGGGGAGCGTTGAGACCACCGTTTTTGGCAAAGTCCAGACGAGCCATGGAGATTCCCTGCGTGTTGATCCCTGGGAACTGGGGGGCGAATGCCATGGTGACCGTACACCCGGTGTACACAGAACTTGTGTTGCCAGCTCGCTCTAGCACTGCCGACACGAAGTCTGCGTTCGTTACATCTTTTGGGTTTTTGCACGCCAGGCCGTTCACGGTCACGGAGCTGTTTGGGTCGCCGATGCAAAAGTCCTGGACAGGGTCAGGGTCGGCCGCAGAGGCCAGACGCACAACATTTGACGCCGAAAGAACCATTGCAATTGTAACTGCAACCTGCATCATCTCCAACATTGCATGAGCAGAATTCAAAGATATGATCCCCCTAGTGGAGATAGAAAGAAGAAGCAGGTAGTCTTCGATCCTCAAGTTGATTTAAGGTAGGCTCTGAGGTGCACCCTGAGACTTTGAAATAACCCGATCAGATCGATCACCGAATGAATTGGGATTTGAGCTCATGTGAGGGAAGATATATACTGCAAAAGTATGGGATCAACGGGTGGGATGACGGCATGAAGTGACGCAAGTTTCACAATTCAGTGAGTCTCGTGAGCATGGCAATGATTTGATCATAGCACCGTCTACAGTAGTGACTTGATTAATTTGGCAGGTACTGAGGTCGGATGGAAGGCTTCCAGTAGTTGCCGCGCGCCTTGCAGCCTTGTCCTGTACTGTTTGAGGAATCTACGTCGTCGTTAACAACCATGATCAGTTGCAGGCTGCAATCACCAACGTGTAGTATTGTAGTTCCGCAAACGTTCTGGAGGTATATGATTCATCAGTTGTTTTTATCGCATGATCATATGAATCCTGCATGGCATTTAGATTGTTTCTGACAGATGAATATATAAGTTTTATAAAAAAATTATGATTGTAGCGGTCGCGTGCCGTATGAATGTGTGCTTTAGGAAAGTAGTCTAAAGCCTGAAGGTACGCAGGTACATTGTCAACTACTAGTATCCATATCCTATTCCATCGCTTGGAGTACTTCACCTCTTTAGGAGTCCCTGTAATCCGAGATGGGTCTTTTGTAAATGCAGGTTCAGCTACTAGAGGAAATCAAAAGAGAGAACAATCTCCTATTGGTTGGCATGGGAGGAAGCGTCACTTGCAGGTGAATTTGATCCAAGAAAGAACGAAAGGGAGAAAGAAAGACGCCTCCAATGTTGCCACTAATGTGAATTATGGTGTTGCTTCATTTTCGAATTGGTTAAAGTCAATATCTATCCCCATAACATGCATTACCAGAATTAGAGCGCTCCCAAAGACTACTGCCTCCTTTCAAGGATGAACACCTTGAATGGGTGCGGACACTTATCTGTCCCCATAGACAAGTCCCTAGGTTTCCACATGGTTGGTTGAGAATATTTGGTTCACCCGAATACCTCAGGCCACTATCCATAATTGGGTGGACCATAGGTGGCAAGGTACACCAAAAATCAAGTGTTAGAAAGGTCACGCATTTGAGGTTTATTTTGAGCTTAGGTGGCTCAACCTCGGAGTTCCCATAAGATCTAGGTTAAGGTTGTGGATTTAAGCCACCCTAATTCGAACCGCATATGTGGCAATTTATCCGATATAACTATTCACAAGGAGAATGACTCCCAGGTAGGTTTGTCAATGCCGTGACATGGCTTAGCTGATCGAGAGGTGGAAGGTGATTATGTGCACTTCACATATATGAGATCAAATTTGTAATTTTTTTAAGAGGACTTCTCCTCTACACTAGTCAAATGCACTCACAAGTTTGACATTTATGCCATGTGGCGGGGGGGGGGGGGTGACTTCACTTTTGTCATGATGTGGATCCTTTTTGGCATGGAATAGGGGTATTTGTGCTAGATAGTCCGTTACTTTGGAACGTGGTGCAATTAATTTGTTTGGACAACAATTCTCTCCTAGTGAGTTACTTGGAGCTTTCTGGATGTATTAATGGTACTTCCAATAGCTGCAGATCAGTGCCCGGGAAGTTTTTGGGCATAGTCAGTCAAGATCCTAGTGATTCTAAATCCAACCAGTTACATGTTGACATCTTCCAGTTTTGCTTTATTCATTTGAGGTATATTCGATAGATTCCTCTAAAATGATATGTAATTCTCCTGAAGTCTTGAACTTCAACCAGTTATTTCTCAAACTCAACCGGTTCATCTGTAACTAAGTGCCGGTTCTCCCCGAGCAGTGCTGCAGATACTAACTTAGTCAGCATATATTATATGTGCACCCTGGTTGCACTTCAGATATCTGGAGCCTGTAGCTGTTAGTGCTAGTTTTTTTTGCAAATATAGAAAAACAGAACCTAATGATTTGAGAGCAGAATTAATCAGGTTGATAGTACAACAATTTGCGAACTTCATCAACTAATGCAGGGTGCTTCATTGGAATTAGTGCATGTAGCTGATGTCGTAGCAGGTTTATTTCAATTTAAAAGAAAAACCCTGGTCAAAAATATTGACAACGACGTTTCATTTGTCATTGAAATTTGCTTGAAAGTGCACAGTGAAATATGCACCTCATGTTGTACAGATCAGGGTGTAGAAAAGTTTTGTTTCATGGGAACAACATTTCATTGAATCTGAAGCCACAACTTGAGGATGCTGCAACCACACATGCATAACTTAGAGACCTTCTGAAACTCACCAGACATGGAGTAATTCCTTATTAACTAGAAGATGGAATTCTTAATGACAACTCTGATATGAACACTACATGACATACTACGGCTGATCATGTTCGACAGTGAATGGTACTAAAAGCCACCTGAATGCGGGATAGCAGAAAAATCTGTACTTATAGAATTAAGACTAAAAATTTATAGATCGATTGAACTAAGTAAGCCATTGACCTTCACATGATGCTGTCAGCATCTAGGTGATGAATGTTTTTAAGAGGTGGAAGCCCTATAGAAACTTGATATATGTAGGGGGGTCATACAAATGGGATCATACACGTTATAGGCCTACAAGGGTTAGTTTCCATGTAGGCTGCTTGCCCACCAGAATTCTAGTGGCAACGTAGATTCCACCACATGGAATCTATGTTTCCACTCGAATCTGGTGGGCGAGCGGCCTACATGGAAAGTTGGAAACTAACCCAAAGTGAACCAATATCATTACACTCCCAATAGGGCCACATTTAGAATATGATTTCTACCAGAGTCTCTTTGACACTCCATGACTGCTTTTTGACAATTGCAAACAGAAGACACACAAACTTCAAAAAGAGTCCTAGTGCAATACTCCTGCTCTGGTCGGCCAAGTATTTTATATGGAATCTAAACTACTAAAGAGTGAAGTATATTTCGAATGTGCCAATTTCAATCAAGACGTAAACCATTTGTGTACATTGGAAGGGCGCATCCAAGTTCTACAGATATGTGTTTTTTGCAATCTATTATACGAGGCAGGCATCGTGGATCTCTCATACCCAACGGGGTATGAACCTCATGTGGTAACAATTGAAGGTGTGATGCATGGCCAACATGTGGTGGTCGTAGCCGCATGGGCTAAGAACTATAGTGGAGGTAAGACACGGACCACATTAGAACAAAACTTGCTTATCCAACTACACATTAGATTAATTAATTTAATTCAACCAGGGTTTTGGTCAGGAGTTAGTTGTTTTGCATACATTTATTTTTCTTGTTCAAAATCTTTTCAGTGCATGCTTGGAGTCGGTGTGGAGGTCTAAATGAAGAACTTCTTATATTAGCTCATTGAGGGCCAAACTCATTCTGGCATGTCATTTTGGTTCTTTGAGGTGCTAAAATGAGTTTGGTCCCTAATGAACCAATATAGGATGTTCAAACCCCCACACTAACTTCAAACATGCACCAAAAACCTACTGAACATGGAAGTGTTGTATGTAAAACAACAAACTCCCGACCAAAACTCCAGTTGAATCAAAGCATAGCTCTATTATATTTGTCTTTAGATCTTACCATTTAGGAATCCATATGCATGGATGACAAGTGCCAAACTGGTTCAATACATTAGATGGGAATGAACTGGTTCAAAACTGAATGTAATAGGAAGGGAGACAACCCAATACATTCAGTTTTCATGTGCTATCGGATGCAGGCTGAAGCTCTCCACACTGAACTGGCATAACCAGAATTAGCATCCCATTAAGAGATCCAATCCCATCTAAGTGACACCAATTTGAACTCCGGTTGGCTCTATTTGGCCTACAGGTTGACAATGAATTTTTGTAAGATAGGAATATGTGCATTATATGAATCAGTTGCTAATACCAAATTGAACTGTTAAAACCACAATATATTCTGTGGTACGCCTTAAGTTTCAATACCCTCTGAAGTTCAGCAGCCAGGTGTATGAAGCAAATCTTGCAAAATTAAGTTTAAGCTGAAATGGCACAGACAGACAACCCAATCATGCTGTGGATAACACCAAGTCAGAAAACAGGGAAACTGGCATGCATCATGCGCGATCCCAACTTACATAAATGCGCGAAGCATAGTTAAACAATATTTTTCCTGCTGTCTCCGATTCGCGGCGTCAAAAGAAATGCTGAGTGTTTGGAGTAGCACTCCTCTTGATGTCAATGGCCATGTGTAGTTTCCTGCTGGATTTCAGCTATGTCTATGGGCATCATTTCTCTATGCTTTACACATGTGCAACTGGTTAGTTTTTTTATTCTGGATTTTTTCATCATGCATTTGCAAAGCACTTAAAGTTGCTGGCTGACGAGCATTTGCAAGGTAGCCTGATCTCAAAAGGGATTCTTCCACTTTTGGCCAGCCTAGTTCTGAGTCACAATAAGGGTTGGTTTACATCATGGACCATGAAGTCATCCCATGGCGTTGTAAGAGCGCTTATTGGCTACTAAACTCGTCCCAACACCACTTTGCTTTACACCAAGGGAAAAATGGCAGACTGATCATGAAGGTCGAAGTCCCCAATAAACATATTCGAAGGCCTAATTAATACACTAACATGGTTCAATGGGTTTTGCGGTGAGAGAGGCAAGAGAGGTGCTATGGTAGGAAAAGGCAAAGGCCCATGGCAGAGAAATGCCGTTATATTATTTTTTTAATGAAAATTTTTGGGGCTTTATATACAACTCTGCCCACTAGGTAAGGCTCACAAGGCACATTTTTTAGCATTTATGTGATGTAATGAATCTTGAGAAGCAAGTATGCCCTCTATGTGCTTTGATCATATCATAGCCCATGAGACACATTATTTCTTTTAAATAATGTTCTTTGTAAATTGATTTTTTAAAATATTGTTATTGGCATTTTTTGCCGAATATAAAATTTATTATTTTTCAAAATTGCCGAAAAAGTAAGAAATTTTTACTTCTCACTAGAGTTTTACTTACAATGGAAGCATATGTGAATTTTGAAAGAGAGAAGGTGCTCCTTTTGTAATCAAGCTCACTTACATTAGTCCACAAAGAATATGGGTCAAGAAGTAGCAAGACTCTAGATGAGGCTTTTCAAATGTGTTGTACACAAATTTTTGGAGTCCAATTGAGCATAGAAGATGAAGTTTTATAGAATTTTGTCCAACTAACAAAAGTTGAGAAATCAATCCTTCTTCCACCTCCAACAAGTTTTGTGTCAAAATAAGTCTTTATGCAAAAGATATGGACAAAACATTGCAGCCGTGTGAAGATCAAAAAATTAAAATGCGTTCATAATAGTTTTTCGGAGCTCATTTGTGCATAGAAGATCAACTTTTTTGGAATTTTTTTGGTCTAAGAAAAGTTTAGAAATCAAGTAATCTTGCACCTCCAACAAATTTTATGTCATTTGAAGACTCTATGCAAAAGTTATGTGTGTTATAAAAATGAAGTCTAACTCGGTGCTTCACCTCAAAGTTTACATATCCCATATGCATTGTTGAACACAACTCCACTCTACTTGCATAAAGCACAGAGCATTCTCAACTCTTCACTCACATCTTACTTGTCATTCAATGCAAGAGAGATGTACAAGATATAAGCTTAAATAGAAAATTAAAAATGAATTTAAACTGAATTTTAAAAATTAAAAGAGAAAATTGCTGAAAATATGAATATACTATTTCTAGGTGCCGAACACTATTTTTTTACTTTTAATAATTATTCGGCAAGAGAGCGCCGAAGCTGCCTTAACATACGGTAGTCAAGTATATAGAAAAGTGTTGCAGTTACAAAAACCATAATTGTTTTGGTCAAACACCTAAAAGTAGTACCGGTAGTAAAATGTTGTTTAAAATGGATATTTTCATGGTGCCCTCTATTATTGTGTTAGGTACTCAAATATAGAATATCAAGATAAGATCTTCAAAACTTATCATAAAAAATATTGCTCAAAAGGCAATGAATAAATCCAGTTTTGAAGGTAGATTTCATGACCTTAAATATTTTGAGGTTGGATTTTTTTTTCATATTCTTTGAATTCATTATAAACTTGAGGGCACCGTTACAAGAATTTGTAGAAAAAACATCAATTCAATGTAATCTTATCATGTTTTAAACAAGTTTTAGACATTTACATGATCAATATATCTGCTTGCACACTACTTGCATCATCTTCTAAACTATGTAAACTTCTCTTGAAATTTTTTATGTCAACATAAATTGCTCAGCTTTGTAGGTCAATGTGTTTGTCAAATGTTCATGATTTTTTTCTTCACAAAATTAGAATTAGTATATGGTTTCAAATCACTTTCACTTACACCTATGTAGGGTAATGAAGTTGTATGCTTGACTGTGCTTGCGCCCCATCCAAGAATCTATAGTTATATAAACTCATGATTATTTTTTAGATTCAAGGATTCTTTTGGGTACAAATCAAACAATATAATTTAATTTCTTTGAAATATCATGTTTAGTGTAGGTTTAAATTATGATCTAGAAACTTATTATATTTAAAAACATGTATATTCCTCACGTAGGAATATGCAAAATGTTCCCATTGTTTCCGTTGTTCCCGTTGTTCTCGCTATTCCCTACGCTCACAACATTGGCACCCCAAACTATGGGTAGAATCTACTCTAAGATTGTTAATTAGCATAACATAAGCAAAGATGGATTCATTGCATGCGATTGATCGATTAGCATAACCTAAGTAAAGATGGATCCATTATCAAAGATCAATTATTGAGAATAACACATGCAACATTGCAGAGATGGATCACTTAGTGCAACACAAGCATACTCGATAAATTATTTAGCATAACACACATTACAACAGAGATGAATCAATAGCCAAAGACGGTTCATTAGCGTATCACAAACAAAGATGGATCAATAAGCATAACACAAGAGAAGATAAATTAATTGGCATAGCAGAAATAGAGATGGATCAATTGCCAAAATAGGACCAGCTAGAGACGGAATCAAATGCCAAAGATGAATCCATTAGCATAGCACAAGCAGAGATGGATTAGTTACCAGAGTTGGATCAATTAGCGGCATACCACAGCCATAACGTTGTGTTTTTATTTTTATTTTTGGGACTAAAGATAAGCCTCACCATGGAATCATCATCATGTGATGAGACTAAACAAGTGTAATCAACTACACAATCAGGCTCTTACTGACCAACTGCCCTCAATTGTAGATCTAAAATTATACTTGACAGAGTTTTCTTACAAACCAGGATGAACAAATCAGATTACAGTCCAGACTCTATAAATGTTACCCCTATAAGCGTTATAATTTCATATATGTTAAGAAAATTTTATCCCCTTACAAAAACACAATTGGTAAGACTAATGAGTGTTATGTGTTAAGTGTTATAACATGCTCTACTCCCTTCTTTGTTAGTTGCACCTCTAAAAGTGTTAATTTTGAGAAAATCAAGGTAATAATATATGAGAGCATACATTTTAAACATGTAATCACATTTATCCCATATTCTTTGTGAACGATTCAAAATTGTTGGAGGCACATGGGTGTTCTTTCGATCTCTATTGAGATGGAGATAGATGAAGCTAGGCGCTTGGTAGAGGTTGATGAAGTTGCTACTCTACTTTATCAACTGACGTTGTTGTTGTCTGATAATGAGGTGGGTGACGTGGTGAATGCTCATGAATACCTCAATTATGAGATGGAGTTTGATTTAAACAACCCCTATGAACCTACCGATGAGGAGTTTTTGGATACGTATTCCCTCGTAACATCAAGAAATTGATGTTGATGAGGTTATGATCGATGTGGTAGAAGAAGTTGTAGGATTTAATGTTGTTGAGCGTTCTCTAGAGACTTTAAAGAAATATTTTGAACAAAGACCAAATGATGCCCTATCACACATCAGGAGTCTTTCTTTCAGTTAGTTTAATTGGAAGAATCTCATCAAGTTACTACTATATAGATTATTTCTTTCAAATAGTTTAGTTGAATTATGTATTATCATTTGTACTTTCATTTTTTATTTTTATAAAACATTATATTCTTCGTATTTGAAAATGTTAAGTGTTATTTCTATGAATGTTATTAATCATTGATATGAACTCTATAAGTGTTACTTGTTATAATTCTATACATGCTTATTTTTTGCTACTTCTGACCTGTAACATTTATAGAGTCCTGACTGTAGTTGGTATCAGAATCTCAAACAGCGTCCGGCAAGAGCCTAAGGCTAATACAAATGCAGCCTACAAAATTTGTGACTTAGCCTATAAAATTTTGAAAGTGTAGGACAAAGAGCCTATGGACAATTTAAAAACATAGGATATCAACCTATGTGATAAAAAACATGTAGGAATTTTTTCCTACAAATTTTTTAAAAGAGAGGATTTTAGTCATTCATCCTTCTTCAAATTGGGAAATTAGTTGGCCTAAGTACATATCTTTAGGCTATATCTTGCAGGAAGAGTAGAGGTTGAATCAGATGATGGTGAGGACTTTCACCCTTAAACTCATTTGAATTTTAGCAACCTTTCATAACTTATAATCAACTCTTTAAAAAAGAGTTGGTTAATCCTTGGCCTTCAAACGTGGTGAAGGGCTTAGCCAGGTTCAATTCCTGCCAAGGATACCACTTAGTACTCAAAATTTGAATTTAAAGCCTACAACATTAAAAGATATGAAGGATTTTAACCTACTAAAGATTAGTTTTGAAGGCAATTGGCGGGTAACTTAAAAACTCAAAGGTTTTCAACTTACAAAAATTTGATATTGTATGATGCAACCTATGCCATGAGGGAAATAGCCTATGCCCTTTTAAAGAGGTAGCTCAGGTAGGCAATTAACCTTAATAACTTCAAAAACTTTTCGGACGTTGATCTCAAATGAATCAATTGGCTAGAGACCAACCTCTGACTTATAATCCTACATATATATACTGATGACTGGGTACCCAGAATCTGGAAGAACTAAGCGCAGACAATTGGCAGTCTTGAGAAGTAGCTGGGTCCATGGCTGCTTGGCAGGCTTAATTTGTCATTGAATGACAGGTTCCTGACGTTGTCCTCATCAGTCCCGTAGAGTCGTAGACTGTGGAAAGAATCATCCAGCAAATAAAGTGATGCATCTGATGAATACACGAAATAAAGTTGTGATGCTTTCGAAGAATATGCATGGTGATGAGCAGCACGTGAAACATCCGACATTACCAACTTCATATGATAAGCTACCAAAGGGCAACATTTCGTATAGTATATACTCTCAGATAAGCAGAAATAAATCGGCCTCTCGTGGAATTTCATAGTCATGGGTACATTGAAATGAAAAGGTTCTGCAAATTGTGAGCAAGTTCCGTAAGGTGCACTTGATGATTTCTAAAGCACCTTTGTAGTAGCAGCTTTGGTTAGGTTAGGATCAACTCAATGAATATCCTCTGAAGGGCGCCCTCCCATTTCATTCCATTTTCAAATCATGAACCGCAATCTCTTGTAATTAATGACAATGCCACCCCTTTGCCGTGGCTTGACCATTACATCTGGTAATGAACACGTATTGTAATTGGCTATAGACGTAGGTACCCAACACCTATCTCATGGCTGCCCTGGCTACGTAGATTGGTCACCCACTACAACCCATGGCAAGGTTCCTTGCATCCATCATCTAGTTCATAATGAGGTTATAATGGGTTAATTAAGAAAGCAAACCTAATAAGGCACATTTTCATGTCCCATCGAAGTTGGCAAAAACCATTGGACCCCCCTCCACTATCCACATGGAAGTGTACTGTAGTTTTTCTCCTGGAAACAACAGTTTATGGCCAACACAATTGTAGGGCATAGTTGAAGTTTGAGGAGGGGACTTGACTGCCTCTCTTTTCTAGAACCCATAAATTGACTTTCATTTGAGCAAAACATAATTGATTTTCATAAGTGTTTTGGTGTGGACCCAAGATTTTGGTATTTTGCACTATTCTTTTTTCATGGTGCCATGTTCTTAGTATTCAAATCTTGCGTGTAGCATTCATAATAATGGATATACTCTCATTTTTCTAGAATCTCAAAGCACAAAGTTTAATCAATTTCATGCTATATGTCAAGTTGGTGAGTGCGAGGATGGTCACATTCAAACTTGCATGTCGTACAACAAAGCAAACATACTCTCTCACATGTTGGCTGCCCTATTCCACATGAAAGTGCTTGGCCATCAAGATGGTTAAAGATATTGACAAAAGCCTCACGGATGACTACCCCATGTCGACGAACTCTATTTTGCTTCACTAGAACAACCAACACATGGAAGTGTGCCCTAACGTATGCTCTAATCTCTGCCAGTAGCTTCAAGGCATTTAGACATCTCGAAAACAGACTTCAAATACTGCTATGAATAAAGTACACAAAGTGATTCATATTACCAATGAGGTCACCTCCATCACAAGAGCCCTGAATTCAGTTTATCACCTCTGTATCCAATATCTATGAAACCGGTTAGATGCTACCACATCGAACCCCAGCTCTGCCCCAGTTGAAGCCCAGCTAGAAATCTCTAAATTGCAAAAGGGATTCCACTGGCCTTTGTGGACGATATCAATTCTTACTCAGCTACTGGATACAGCCTTTGAGCATTAGTTAACCTTGCCCAGAAGTCACGCTAATGTCAAACTCAGCAATTTCCAATTCAAGACAAACATTGCGACCTCAAGGGCTATTTACACGTCACAACTGGTTGTGGTTGAGGCTGTGGTTTAGGCCACAAATACTGTCTTTGCGGTGTAATGTAAGCATGCTTAATTTGTTTAGTTGTGTTAATCATACAGGTCCTATATGTTTAAGTTTTGTATCCTTAGGTGTGTGGATCTACGAAACGACACCAAAAAGACATGTGTTTAAAAGAAGATGCAAGACACAACACATGCTCATAATTTGTTAGGTTTTCTAGGTTCAAAAGTCAACACAGTTGGGGGACGTGCCGCAGGGGGGGGGGCTATATGAACAATAAGAAAAAAGAAAATGTTCATTTTTGATAATTCATTGAGTAAGATCTTCATGTGAGCTCCAAAATTAATGAGAAAATCAACTACAACCTCAATTTGGGTTTGCTAATCATCTTATATTAATTTGAAATCCACCTGTTTAGTTATAGTTAAAGAGTGGATATGACCACCAATATTTTCCTTAGAGCACGTTCACCAATCTACAAAATAACCACTTGCAACGGTAGTGTGTCAAGATCATTCCAAGGGCACCCACCAGCTTCAACCAAGCCGAAACCAATCCATCCGTAGGCCTTGCAATCAACTCCCCGGGCCGTAACCTTGATGTGATTTTGTTGGCCTTTCTATGGCTCTTCAAGGCTAGCTAGTCAATGGTAGAATAGGGCAAGTCAAGCCCATGCCCTTGATGCTTTCCCACAAGCCGGAGTATGCTCACCCACCTCCAATTCTTGCGCAACTCCCGAGCATGCCCATCTACTGTCACGTTAGCATTGTTTGCAGTGCTATACACCTGCGTTGCGTAGAGGTGGCAGTCCGCTACCTACATGGCACTGACTCAGTCCACGGAGAAAGTTGCAGCTTGGGCAACAACAAAGGAACCAATAACCTCACTAATAGCTTTAGTTGCCATGCGGCGAATCAAAGAGACAATTTTCATAGTAGCAAAGGGGATAGGATACTCTTAGTTAGTTCATACCTATATCAATTTCATAAGATCAATCACTTCAACCTAGCAAAATAAGAATGTTTTTTTGGATGAGAATAGAAGATGTTTGGAACAATAAGTGGTCTAGAACGATTGCAGAGTAGTAGGCAAGAAGTTTGCAGATGAAGTGGGGGAGCATCAAGTACAATGTGTCCAGATTTCATGGAATCTCCCTAAATCTAAAGGCTCCCAATGAGAGTGGGAAGAGTAATGAAGATCTTCATTATGATTTTCATCAAATACATCAATTGAAGCATCCCAAGGGTTTGGATTTTTGGGTAAAAATATTAGTGGTGTATCTTGAGAAAGATACCACATCGGGTGGAGCTCCGTAACAATTTGGCAAAGGCTCCTCAATTCCTCAAGAGGAAGAGGTCCGCCAATGCTTTGGGTGCTATAAAAAACCAGCAATGGAGAGCAAGTTTGTGGAGCATTCATTTTTGGGCATATAAATAAATAAGGTTAGTAGGCACATCATCAAATCAACAGCTACCATGTGTCAAGAAAGCAAAGGAGGGATTGGTGAATTTGAGGAAAAAAGAATAAGTGACATATGCACAAACTCAAGTTTTGATGGTGGTGGCACGAGCAATTTTGCCAGAAACTGCCACACAAAAACATTTTGATATCATCATTGATGGCGTAGCAGATCCTATGGCATGGAAGTATCACACCTTGAGGCGAGATAAAGAACTTGAAAAATTGAATAAGAGGTTGATGGAACTGGATTTGGTACTTTGCGCCACATTCTAGATGGGTGTACCATTTAATCTTGCTCTTCACTCACCTCCTATTCATTGTGTTCAATTACCTCATATTCATCATGCTCACTCACCCAATACAAGGATCAATCCAATTGAAATGCATAATGACATTGTTTTAGAAAGATATATAATCCAGAATGATTATTATGATGGTGATCATGATTGGGAGAAAGAATGTGAAGAGATATGCAATTCAGAGAAAGGAGTTCATTCTCCCCACATGTGTAAAACAAACAAGACATTTGTTGAACTCATTTGTTCAAAACACACAAGACACTCAAATTTAAAATAAGAGATGTGTCAAGACTTATGAAAGTGCTCATAGCCAACATCATATGTTTTCATTTGGCATGAATTGTAATTAACTTTTATAGTTTAGGGATGTTTTTATGGTGTTCTTGTAGAATTTCAAATTACATATCAATCTCTCTAGCATTATACCCCCTCCCCACTTGACATTACTTGACTGGCCATCCAAACTCTAAATGCAAAGCCTGTCACGTTCACTCTGCAACCAACTTCGGAAGAGATTTATTGTGTTGCCTAATGCCTTGGGCATTTTAGTGATATATTATACACACATGGCCCTGTGTCTTAGCATAAACGCTACGTGAGTTCCAGCAGGGTTTTAGGAATTCTCCTACCTTATTCGAACTCTATCTAATAAGGTTTGAATAAGGTAGGAGAATTCCTAAAAGCCTTCGTCACACCTGCTTGACTTCGGAGAGAGCTACACTAAATATGGTATTTTGTGTCATATTGTATTTAATGTCACTATGGTAACTTTTCGGATGACACTTCTTATGAATAAGTGAACAAATATAAGCGAACATGGTGGTCTTGTACATCATTTGTGACAATAAAATAAGCCTTTCATTTGTCTCCTAAAAAAATACATAGTTCAGAATTATAAAACACCAAACAAGGTCTTGCTATTTGTAAAACATATGGACCCCATAACCATGATGTTTGCATCAATGACCTCTTAGTGAATTGAGATGTTAATTATCACATCCAACTTCCACAACATTATCCTTTAGGTTCATTGCTCTTCTGCTTAACCCTCCAAAAATTTCCTCGTAGGGATGCTCCCTCAAATATTTTAGAGCTATCCTTGGGTGTAAGCTTACAACACTTTATACCGCTCTAGGAATGATTGGGTCCAAAATACTTGGTATCCAAACACCCTTTCATACACCCTATCACTAGACTCAAGATTGGACTCAAGATATTTCAATGGTTTTATGTCAAATTTGGTGGAAAACTTAATATCTTTGAGTTGAGACTCAAGACTCACAAGATTGGGCAGGAAAGTGGCACCAAAAGAACACCACTTCAATTTTCAATCCCTGGACTCGACCCAAAGATATTTCATGATACTAAACTCCTTCCAAGGGTCCAAGAGTTTGCTCTAGACCAAAATAGTTGGTTTGTGTTTAGAGGTTCTTTAGGGCCACTTCACACACGAGCCAAGTGCCATGACCATGAAATTGTGAGAGCCCAAAAGAAAGTGCCCAAGGGTTGTCCCAACACACCTTCAAAATCATGTAGTGTGGTCACGGATCCTCAAGTGTAGTGTGAAGTCATATGTGACCAGGTCCTCAACTAAATGCTATTTCAATGAATTTCTATTCATGCGGGTCCTCACACATGATAAAATAGAATAAATCAACGGTTGTGAGCTTCAGAGTGAAATGGTCTTCCTGTTTTGTGTGAGGCCTACCTCCAAGAGGCGGTTTTTGAAAATAGTCCAAGTGACCATGAATCATGATCCATTTAATGCCATGTAGGAATCCATGTGGACTTTACATCCATCTTGCATTCACTCAAGCATAGTGTAAAGTGAACTTGGACCAGCTCCGCCTTTGCCACCAGTGAGAGTGCTTGAAGTGTACTGGTCAGGGGCTCTAAGTCTCGTGTGTGAAGCATGAATCATGATTCATGTGAGCACACTCTAAGGAAGGGAAAAGTTTCAGAGGGTATCAAGACAAGGCACGACGATGTACCTCTTCTTCAGATGGGTCTCCGTAAAATTGTACATTCTAGAGGACAGTGTTAAATCAACATCACATCTTACCAAACTTTAGCAGGGTTGACCTTGGAGTGGTGCCAAAAAGAGAGCCCTGTTGTGCCTCTTGTCAAGCCGGCTCTTCATAGGAATGTAGAGGACAAGGTTTCATTAATCCTCGAAACAACAAATTTCAAAAACGGGGGCCGTATGAGTTCCTTATGGAATCTTGAAGGTGGCGGCGCTAACTCTTGGAGGGTGCCAAGAAGAGTTGCCATGTCGCACCTCTTCTTAAGGGGCCAGGTTTCTACATAGAAGTGTAGACATAACATTATTAAGCAGTGTGCGTCCGTTCATGTGGATCCTGAGAATATAACCATGGGATGCCGCAGCTAGTGGACATTCAGACTCCTGAGAATATAACCATGGGTGAATGTCCACTAGCTGCGGCATCCCATGGTTATATTCTTAGGATCCACATGAACGGATGCACACTGCTTAATAATGTTATGAAAGACAACGTTTTCTTAATTTTGATTTTTTAAAGTAATAAAGTAGTAAAGTAAAGTAAAATGAAATGAAACTAGTAATGAGGCTTGGATGGGTTCCTTACCAAAGTTTAAAGGCGGGTGGACTCTCAGAAGGTGCCAAGATAAGGTACACCATTGTACCTCTTCTTCACGAATTTCTCTATAGATGTGTGTAATGGACAAAGTCTTATTGATCGAGCATCGATCTTGGTTACCAAAAACAATTCAGTAATGGCGTGTCACAACCAATTGCTTTATGATCATGTATAGATGAAAAATCAAGTGATCCAATTTCTGTTTTTTAGGAAATTGATTGGACCGGACAACACTGATAGTATGTGTTACACAGCAACTGACTAACCGAACTTCCAACTAAATTCCGAATGTAATGGGCTTCTCAACTACATAGTACACCAATCACGCCTATTATTGTGGCCTACTAATATCTTGAAATTTCCTGATTTTTTTTATCAATGTAATTCATTTCCCACACTACTTTGGAGCACACTTTAGTATCATATGTTCAAATTTAGGAACATGTGCTAAAAAAAGCTGCAATATGTTGGCTTAACAAAGAATTTGTATGTAAGAAATAGTCACCTCATGTGTCATAGTAAATAGTCAGATTAAAGTTACCTCTTCCAAAACCTAACTACTCCCTTCTTCCACTCAAGTCTTGCAATCCATTTTATAACACTATTCCAAAGAAAAGGTTACATAATCCTAAAATCTCATAAACATAAGTTCAAAATTATAATAGGCCATCTTAATTCTCAACCCACACATAAAATGTAGTGGACCACGATTTACCATTTTCATCTTCTAACTATTAGTAGCCACTTTGCTATAATTAAGTGAATCGATTTACACACACATGTGTAAAAAAATGGATTTTAACATCATATTAAACATTATGGGACTTTTGGGAGTCCCAAAATTGCAAAACATGTACATTTTGACCAAAATTCTACGTGGGAACGTGAATGGGAACTTGCCAAAGATTATGTGCATGTGTATGGGAACGTAGGAACACAGGGGGGGGGGGGCACTCAATTGGGAACCTCAATACGAGGAGTATGGACGAGATTGAGGAACTTCTATGGGAACCATGGCACATGGCTGGGCCATAACGTTCGCCAATGTACACCACTTACACACGATATTCGTGATATTCATAAATAATTGCCTGCGTACAAATTTTCACAACACATACGTACAGTGTCCCACTGCACATGTTTGAAATTGCGGGGAAGTTAGGGTTTAGGGTCCCTACATTGAGGTCTGAAAATCCATACATTAATGGGACCACACCATGCATGATGATATGACATTGGTTGAAATTTGCACATATAGCAATTAAGGCCATATCGACAAAAAAATGAGATGTTTGGTTCCAAACGTACTGCCCTATCACCTACCGCAGATCACTAGGGTCTTGACACTGGCTCATCTAATCCCGTATCACCTTCAATTCCAGTGTCTTTGATCACCGGGATGCGCGTCCCCCAGATTTACGTCTACCACCTCCATGTCCACGGCCCCCTCGATGCCCACTAGACTCCCCGTCGTCCCACCCACCCTCCCTGTTCCCACGCTCGGCTGTTGAACACCGTCGAAGATTATCTTTGGCAAAACCAATTTGCTCTGCTGGGATAGTAACCTTTAATGGCTCCACATCTTCCTGTGTTGGCAGAGGCCAGGCTGCCAAAATGCAATCGATCGGCTGCCAGTCGGAAACGGAGTATTTCAAATCTCGTTTCCACTTGAAGTTTGGGTTTGAGTCCCAACCATTCCATTTCTTTGAAAGGTCCCTCGCGGTTGAAGTGGGAGTGAACCACTGTACAAGTATTTGACGTGGATGATCTCCCGTGACCGCCAAGTTCGGTACAGACACAGCCCGGCATACCCAAATGGGTCTACCTATATCTTGTTCTTGGGGACGCAATATTAGCATATGCCCCTCGTGCACATTCTCTGCGATGCGGAAAGCTGCTGCAGGACGAAGGTTTGCTGGACCAACATAATGGTCGTCCGGTTGGTGCTCTTCCCGAAGCTCTTCGTTCTGCAAGAAGGGATGTGCATCTGCTTCGACTCTACTTCGTGGCCAGAATCCCTCGCATAATGGCAGCCCAACAGTGTATACGTTTTTGAGGGGTGCATCTAATGCCTCCTTCACCCCTATCCAATATTGCAAAATATGCATGTGTGAACCCATATATGCTCCTGTCGTGTCATGGTCACATATTGATTGCCAATAGTCAATGAACCCTTGCAATCCCACAAGAACCTCCTCCAGCTTGGCCATACCTCGCGGTGGTGCAGGAAAGGGGTCCCCGGATGGAATACATGGCTCCCCTTTTATATTTGATTTCCACATCTTCACACCGTCTTTGGGCAACCACTCCCCATGCGTGCTTAGCACTTTGTATTGCATAACTGGCCAACCATCATCTCGGACATAGAATTTGAACTGTTGAGCCTTGGTGTGCCCAATGAGTTTCTCCTTACCACTTGGGATATGCTTGCTGACGAATGTTCTCCAATCTGGAAGTTCCTCTATCATGTGGGGAATGACAGGAACCTTTTCCATGTCCATGTATGATTTCATAAGAAGGGGTATAGTGGGATAGTCGTGTTCACGCAGGTCCATACTCCACCTTCCAAATGATGCATCGATGTCATCATGGGTGTGGCCAACCAATAGATAAGATACATGTACCTCCGTGAATATTGCTTTCGCCGTGAGCATAGACCAAAATGCCTTTACAAACCTACACTTGTTGTCCTTCCAACAATTATCAAGCTGAACATGCAGAATGGGTGGAAGAGGAACTGCAGGTGTGGGCTCCGTGGGTGGGGGTTGTAATCCTCCCAAACATACATCGCTCCCATTGAGAACAGCACAATACAGAGGTGCACGCCCGGAACCATGAAAAAGATGTTGGGATGATGATATGGGAGGTTCCTCCAAATCGCGTAAAAGTCTCGCGAATGAGCCCACAGTATGGTTGCAATCTCCAGGGTACATGTCCAGTGCATAGTGGGCATATCTCTCATCTCCATGTCCATGGGCCATCATGCCTGTTACAGAAAGTGGTAGCTTTGTAAACATATCGGTGTCTTTGTTCTTGGAAGCAAAGCAAGGCGATGCGGTTTTGCCATGGTCCATTTTGTCGTGGATAATCGTCAACACCTTTTGGGGATGCTCAATTGAAAGAGCCCTCATGCATCGGTAAGCGTTGCGAGCCGATTCTTGTTGTGCTAGGTGTTTTTCCAATTGTTTCGAAAACCCTGTGTGTGCGGCTGAACCTTTCACATGTTGAAGTATAATTGCGGACAACGAATCATACTTCCCACAACGCGCAAAATTATCACCAACCCTTTTCTTTATGTAGTGCTTAAAGTAGGTATTTCGAATTTTGCTCAGAGTTGAAATAGATATTGGGAGCACTCCGCATTTGTCATTCACCTGCCCATATAGTATTAGTATAACATTAATAATACTTCACATGAACCATGAACCAAAGTGTATGAAATACGTTCATAATTGCCCCCTCGTGTCTATTCATTATACACAAACCCAATTCGATTGAATGTTTGATCTTCACTGTCAATGCGGGTAATTGGACTATACCAATTGCGTACCTCATTGATTGTAACCAAGAACTTCTTCCATTTGGTTCCGCGAGGCAAGACCATTTCTACAACTCGTGTACCATTTGGCAATGTGCGAGCCTTGTGAGGCATCATATCTGCTTTGTCTTCCAGTAGTGTCGAAAGTGTGGCTGTAGCTTGCTGGGTGGATGTTCGATTCCTTTTCTTATTTAGGTTCCTATGATCGCGTGGACGCATATCATTCTTGAATTCCGACCGGTTTCTGTAGAACGTCGTTTTCGAGACGGCAAATATGTGTCTCCATGCCTTCTCGCAGACATTGCGCCCACTCAAGGTGACGACCTTCGTTGAACTTACAGGTAGTACATGTAATTGGCCATGGACTTCGAGTTGCTTAGCATGTTTCATCCGTGGCGAACAAGTGTAGAACTCCGTTCGTAGCGCAAGTGCCTCTTCCCTGGGAAAATATCTAGTGCACTCCCTATCACAACACACGCTAACAGATAGTTGGTGGATGCTATTATTATTGAGAATCTGTGATTTCTTTGTCGGTCTGTTCTGCGGCGTCGTGCGTGATGTTACATATGCCCTCTTCCCCTCTTTCTTCCGTCTTTCTAGCAACGTGTTTTGCACACGCAACCTGCGTGTGCTCACTAGGAGGTGGTGTGCAAGTGTATACCTCTGTTGGAAAACCCGATCAAGAGGCCATATTCGCAAGGAGAACATCCATCCCATGTCCATCATTCCCTCTAATGGCTCCATAATAAGCACACCAACATTGTCTATTCCTAGACATTTGTCTTCAACACAATCCATCGGATTGACGTTGCAGCAGATTCCTTTTGCCACATTTTGTCCACTCACATTTACAAGCATAACAGGACTATGCAGCCATTCCTCCCTTCTCAGCCCGCTGCAGTCTACATCAATATCCTCTATGCCAACATCAGTGTCGTCTTCCGTGAACACCGCTTCAGATAGTGAAGATCCCTGCATCGTATTATCAGGTAAGTATGTTTGCCCGTACTCATGTCAGATACCACAATATGAAGTTACATCACATTGCAAAGTGGGGCAGTAACTGACCTCCTCGAGCTCAAATGCTCTACTTCAAGTTGCTCCATTACCCTGATAACAACACATAACTTCATTAACCATATTATTGTGCCACCTACATAAAGCTCTATTACATGAGAAGTATACACGAATATGGAAACCCATACCCAAATATTAAAGCACAACACTGGGCGTGGACATTCAGTAGTTTAGGCGAACATTGATCAACAATAACAAATACAAATCATATTTTATTGACCATGATCAAACAAATACACATCATATTTCAGTATGCCTTCATCATGGACCAAAGATATTGATGACACTTTAATTGTTCAAGTGGGTGACATTTATAGAGGGGTCCCCACGAAATTATGTCCATGTTTTCGGAATTCAATGGGGCTTTATCAATACTGATTACACTGCGACCTTGACAGTAGCAATTAAAGGAGCCCAATTGAATACAAGGATATTAGACACTATGCTATACGCGGAGGTTAGTATCATTGGAACCTATTCAGAGCACCGATTATAGGTTTATGACAATTACGCGTTTATCCGTCTTGTAGATTGAAGATGTGTTCGAGGATGTAAATACCGGTGGCCGCCCTTCACAACACTTCATTATGTTAAAGGATGAGCTACACCTACAACTACACCTACACCTATTAATGGATTAAATGATTTCCTCTCGGCGGAGAGGAACTTGGCGTGGAGATTCCTCTCAGCCGAGAGGAAACTTCTCTCCATGGTCTTTACACCCCGTGGGCGCGTGACTAGGACTAGCGGACCATGTCCACTTGCTGATCACATGGAACCATTCTCCACTTCAGTCTTCAAAGTTCTAATTTGGATTTAGGTTGGAGCGCAGTTTGGCGCCGTAACTCGGATATCGGTTCATCCCGCGTTGCCAGTTCTGACAACAAAAAATGGCCCAATTGGAGCTCTCATTCGCTGCCAGGGTACAGGGTGTCGGGTTTCCTCTCGGCCGAGAGGAAACTTGGTGCCAGGGTGAAGGGTGAGTTTTCCTCTCGGCCGAGAGGAAACTTGGTGGCAGTGTTCATGAGGAAAAAAGGGCTATGTCAGCTGGGCCGTACAACTGTACGGCTGCCACGTGGATGAAGTTGTACGGACAACTGATCGTAGGATCAACGGCAAAAGAAAACATACACTACTTGGACCGGCACCTGTAAAAGAGAGCATGTGTTGGGTTCTGAATGCGTGTAGTGTCGACAATGAGAGGTATGGAAATGCCTCAAGAGTGAGAGTCGGAGACGGTTGTGGGTATGGGCCTTATATAGTAGATGGGAGATTGGTGGTTTTGAAATAGACGGGATCCTCTCTTGTACGGAGAATCAGCAGTTGAGGAGGTGTAGAGAGAATGATTGTTTGGCAAGTAGATGTGCTTTCTAGTTGATAGTACATATAATGTACATTCTACACTACCTTCCATTGAATGCGACTGATCTCAAAATTTCGAATTTAGTGTACATATATCCTCTCCAATGTGTTCATTGATTGTTGATCGTGGTCTAGTGTGATGAACTCTCAATCCCACTATAGTCCAATCTCCTATAAACATGTGTCATTATGGTATTTGTTCTTTCACAATCACCGAACCACACACCGACCAGTGGGCCATGGTGGCAGCATGCAATATTTAGTAAATGTCAAAAAATTTACCCTAAACCCTTAACCAAAAAAACGGCAAGATGAACCATCATTAATATCCATGGGCCCACTATATAATTGCACTCAAAACAATGTGCCATTGATGTATGAATTTAAGACATTAAAAGGTAGAGTGGAAAAAAAGGCTACCCCCAAACCCCAAACCGTCTTGGAGTGTGAAACTAAACATTGTTGTAACGTAATATCATGTCACACTTGTCTGTAGCAAACATGATCCAGTGGGTGACTTGTGGCGAATTCCAAAAATGTGGGGTCAATTGCCATTTCGTAGATGCTTCCATGTTAAGTTCTTTGTTTGTTAAAATTATGAAAACAATCACTACACTGATTACCCAAATTGGTGAGGGATGGCTAATAGTGTTGTTGGGAAAGTACACTAAATAGGATGTTGAGTGTTTAATACACTAAATGAGAACAAATACACTCAATATCAATAACCATTAGTGTTAGTAAAGATATGGGAAAAATTGGGATATTATAAGGGATGTGGTAGTCGGGAAGAAAGCGGTACATTTATGTCCAACACTAATGGTTAAAGAATTGAAAATTAGTTTTGAGCAAGGTAGGGTGGTGGTAGCAAACCCCAAATATAATCAAACACTAAATATCTTATTTAGTGTAGTGAAGGTGATACTAAAGTTCTTTATGCTAGGGATTTAGTGGCAGCAACAGAGCTAGGAAACATTGGTCATCGTGAGTAATATTTATAACATCATTATTCATTTAAAGTATTGGCACTGTTCGTTGACAAGCAATGTGTTTGCATACGAAATGTTTAATCACACTACTAGCACCTTAGAGCACGCACTCATTTTCTCAAAATGAGCATGTATTTGTGAATTCAAAGATGTATGTGGAGTTTTAGAATGAGTCTTCGTATTATTATAAGATAGCTATGTCCAATTTTGGTTCCTTATCTTAATCAAACACCTAGTATATGTCAGTGATATGTGGTTTGATGTGGCTCCAAGAATGGATAATAAAAAAGAGCTTTATTTTAAGGTATGAGGAGCCAAAAAGCTCGCGATGGGACTAGAGGTACATGTTGTCAAAAAGGCTAATTGCGTGGAGTACTAAAGCACAAGGGCGTCTACGAGATAGCGGCTGATATCAACTTTATGATCCACTCGGAAAAAGACTTGAGAGTACTATGATCTAAAATAGGGACAACGGTCAAGATCATCATATGGCCTCCAAAAATGATTAAGAAATGGCTATATCATGACTTGGATAAGGTAACCACTTGTTTCATATCCAACGATAAGTGGGTGCAGAGGTAAAAAATGTCCATATAAGAAATGCTTAACTTAGCTCACTTACTTATTGACTTTATTAGTTTTTTCGGTAGCTATGATCTCATAATTGACATGATTAAGTATGCCTCCTTGATGCCTTTGACCTTGAAATGTGAGTGTATCTAATCCAGTATAACACCACAATGGGCCCACAATATATGTGTGAAATAGTGGAAGGGCAAGATTTAAATGAGATGCATGAAAATGGGAAAATGTTTAATGCACAGCCACATTTTAAGAACTAAAAAGAAAAGAGGATGTGGACCCAAGCAATGGGAATCATTACTAACCAACTAGATGATGGTCTCCATAACATTATTTAGTTGTTATTGAGTGTTCCGTTATAATAATAGTAGGGCTCGGGGCAATCACACCCCCCTTCCATTTCGTTATCGCGTGCGTTTACCGGGTACGCAACTCCCGTATTATGTGGCCCTGATTATAATCACTTACAATGCGTTTTATTCCAATATTGAGTGATGCAATTTGTTTTAATGTAGGAACCCCTTGTGGCCCTTCTAACAGAGGATCCAAAAATGTAATTATATGTATGAAACAAATATGTTTTGAAGCATATGATTGCATTGAAAACCTGATTATTTGGTTTTTTTGATACATGTACCATAGGTCAAACCACCCAACTTTGTGGAATTTTTGATAAAATTTCAACATTGTGAACGACTTATAATTTTCATGGCAGGCAACTAGTCGTGGTTTATAATTCTAATTGGAGGCAACTATTCGGGTGGATTTTTAGAACTATGTGTAGGCAGCTTTTTTCTCATCTCATTTTATTTAATTTGGTCTTCAAAAAAATGAGGGGTTGATATAAAACTATTCCCAGTAGGCAATGTTGAGAAGGCATAATTTGAAGCATCACATCCGATTTAATGAATTCTTCAAAACCAAGTGCAGCCTCCATGTAACAGGTGAGGCTATATTTACAACGTTACAACATTACACCATGATTAGAGACATGGATGCATTAATGATCAAAGTCGGTTCAACATTTTCCCATTACCATTTTGTAGATGTGATTTTTCCACTCACAACGTGAACTTTGGCCCAAATATTATGAGTTGCATGGCATGGATTTTAAAAGAGACATGTGCCCAACTTGGAGGTCATGTCATCATAATCAAAGTGTTGTAAGGTCAAGGTTTTGTGTGCCAAAAAAAACTATGTGTTACAACTTAATGTATTTCAAGTACCTTCTCTTGCATATTTATCATATGTTCTTAAAGAAAATATGTTTTGTGTGTTTATTATAGTCAAATTTCATGAAACAGTTTGGCACGCATATGGAAGATTTACTCATCACTAGTAATGCTTCTTATTTGAATGAAATACTCATGTTTTATAAAGATAGGTTGAGATAATTTGAATGAATTGCTCATGTTTTATAAAGGCAATAATTTGAAGGGTTGCTTGTATTTCATAGGGAAGGGTAACTCTAAATTTTCCCTTTCAAAATGAAGGGTTACCTCAAAAACTGCCTTTCATGTATGTATTGAAGTTTTTGTTGAAAGTGCACATTACCATGTTTATCATTTAAGCGACGTTGAAAACTATAAAACAAGTAAGACCAAAGAACACACATGGTTAAAAGATAGAACTATTTCATTAATGAAACATGGATGTTTGAGTACAATAAAACGGTAATGACATCTCAACATATTGATATCAATGATAATGTCGAGGACAACAAGAAAGCAGTAGTATAAAGATGTAAGAAACTCACAATCTAAATCGCGTTTGAAATCTTTTATGAATCATTCATGCACCTCTCCCAAATATCTTTAAAATGAAGAGACTCCATAGGAATCTTCGCCATACTCCATTTTGAAGGGTTTAATAAAAATCACCCCTTCTTTTTTGAAGGGTTGCAAATTTTTTTTTAAGGGAGTGTGAAGTTCTGGACCCCAAGAAAAGGGTAATAGCCATTCAATTTTTGTCCCTGCTTTATATCATGGTGCTTGCATAATAATTTATCTATCACTTAACAAATGAGGAATTGCCAAAGCGCAAGAAAATAAAATTGTAAGACAAGATCCATGTTCAGGGGTCTCTTTTGAGGTATGAAGCCCGCCTTTACATAAATATATATAGGTTTGCCTATGTGCCCCCCCCCGGTCCAAACATACTCTATCGACACATGTTGATTGGAGCTCCCCTACATGGGCTATTAGTCGGTATAGAGGGTCATCATGGGTAGGTGAGATGATCTTGGCCGTTTATAATGACGGCTCAATGTAGGCCGTCGATGCGGGCCACTATCCGAGGCCCCCGGGTGGAGTCCCTTCGGAATCATTGCGCCTTTTCATTTGTGGCCGCACCTCCTCCCTCCCCTCCTCCCTCTCTCCCTCACTCCAACTCTCTCCTCTTTTCCTCGCATTGCCTCACATTTCCTCGCATTGCCTCACATGTCCTCGCCTCATTGCATTTCCACGCAATCTCCCACTACTCCAGGTTTGGGCGCGGAGGTGCAGCGGCTTTGGAAATCTTCGGCGCGCCTCACAACTTCTGGTGAGTATTCCACCACTACACCAGATTTTGCTTAAAACTTCATGTTTGAATGTTGGTATGGAGCGATTTGATGCACATTCTTTGAGTCATTATCAGTATGTTTGTATGTGCTTTGAATCTGTTGGTCTTGTGCGATTTCTATGAACATCTGAAAATAACTGGTGCATCTCTCAAGTCAGATTTGTGCTCTCTCCACTTAGAGTATGTGTTTGAGTTATCTATCATGTTTGAATGTGTTGAGTTGTTGGGTTGAATGTGTTGAGTTGTGTTGAGTTGTTGAATGTGTTGAGTTATCTATCAGGGTTGAATGTGTTGAGTTGTTGGTTGGGGTGAAGAAATTTCAGGGTTGAATGTGTTGGGTTGAATGCTTTAGGTTGCTGAAATATCTTGCTTGAATAAGTAAACATAGTATCTTCAATGTTCTGTTCCTCAACTTCCTCAAATAATGGTGGATCTAGCTGAATATCAATGTAGCAATTGTAGCTGTAGTGGCATTCATCAATGTAAACACTAAACCCTAGAAAATAAACTAAGCAAATGTTCTTCTTTTCAATCTCCAGTGACTATATTGTATTTGTTGTTGCCGAACTAGTTCCAAAGTTTGTCTTTCTTCTGCGTTAATTGTTTGTGTGATAATCATGCAATCTCATTGGAAAATCACATCTTATTGCAAGAAATTGAGCCATTGCAGTCTGATAGAGCCATTGACACAATAGTTATGTTTTGGCATGTGCATTGATATCAATTGCATGAATTCAAAGTCGGTCTTTAATGCTTGATTCAACTCAATGTTACAAAACTCAAAATAGTGTCACAAAATAGTGTGGGTAACTTATCCCTCACACAAACCCTCCCTCAAGCACCAGGATGGGAGGGAAAACTTCCTCTCGGGCGAGAGGAAGATTTCCCTGGGGGTTCGCATTTTCAGAGCCCCCCACCCTCACTCTCACACTTGAGGAGGGTGAAAACTTCCTCTCGCTCGAGAGGAAGTTCTCCCCTGGCCTCTCATTCTCAAGAGGCCCTCCACACCCTCACTCTCACACTTGAGGAGGGTGAAAACTTCCTCTCACTCGAGAGGAAGTTCTCCCCTGGCCTCTCAATCTCAAGAGGCCCTCCACACCCACACTCGAGAGTGAAAACTTCCTCTCGCTCGAGAGGAAGTTCTCCCCTGGCCTCTCATTCTCAAGAGGCCCTCCACACCCACACTCACACTTGAAGAGGGTGAAAACTTCCTCTCGCTCGAGAGGAAGTTCTCCCCTGGCCTCTCATTCTCAAGAGGCCCTCCACACCCTCACTCTCACACTTGAGAGTGAAAACTTCCTCTCGCTCGAGAGGAAGTTCTCCCCTGGCCTCTCATTCTCAAGAGGCCCTCCACACCCTCACACAATGACGTCTCCCTAGCCTACAATCCTTTTTCAAATATTCAAAGATGTCAATTCTTCGAGTCATTTCTCTGTCAATATCGTCATCCTTGCACCAGGCAGAAGCACGTTTCAAATCAAGCTCATTGATGATCACATCACAAAGAACTGGATACTTGGAACCAAGATGTGTAATTACCGACAATCTTGAGTAAGTGCTATGATGAATGCTTAAAAGAGAAGTTTTTGATGGAGCTTGCGACTAAAATTACTTTGGTATGCAAATGTCTTCATACATTATTAATCGATTTTGGCGATTTGTGGTTGGAAAATGGCAGGTTCGTTATCTCAGACAGTTTCGCGAGTTGCGACTCCCTTGCCTTGAATTCAACCCTCTTTGCAAGGTACAAGTTCGACTTCAAGACAATGATAAAGAAAAAGAGTGTCATTGTTATTTACAACTGATATGTGATGTTTGCTCATCAATCCCTACTCATGGGGAGCGTGAGGACTGGTTTAATGTTTAATTAGTCTATATTATGTTAGTAAATCAAATATGGATGAATGGATGCATGTCTTTTATTTTGTTTTTGGTTTCCATCAATTTAGAATGATGTGGGTTAGGTATTCGATGACAAACCCCTATCAACATGACAGCAGGAAAGGGAAAACTTCCTCTCGAGCGAGAGGAAGTTTTCCCCTGCGCTCTCATTTTAAGAGCCCCTCCCAACCCTCACACGCAGACTTGAGGAGAGGGAAAACTTCCTCTCGACCGAGAGGAAGTTTTCCCTTGCACATTCATCCGTCACATTATGTAAACCCTATTTATCAACATACGCGATAGCCTCAAGGTGCAAGCTCTCTCAAGCTTGCTTTATTCCACAAATACTAACCATTTCAATTTGTCTTGCAGATGACATGGACAAGGAAGTGCTATGAACAGACCTTGTCGGGACAATGAAAATAGGGCAGAAGGGTGTCTATTGGGAATTAAAAGACACTCACTTGAGACACTGGTCAATTCAGGTACACAGGAGGGACAAGGAATCTCCGTTAAAACTAACCCTCGCATACAGGGTAGGAAAAAATTGGATTCCAAACCCAGGAAACGCAATAACCATGGCATCGGTCGGCAATCGCGACCAGCTTAATGTAACGGTGCTCGAAGGACTCGAAGAACGCACTTTGTCCATCGACTGCAAAAGGCATAGATTTCACCTAGAGCCATTCACCCAATCAATCGAAATGCTTCCTCCTGCGGATAAAGAAGAGATGGAGAGAATGATGGTCTCCGGTGTATCGAAGAAGGCAATTAACTTCCTTCTTGAAGCAATAGGTGATATCAATTCGAGAGAGGCAAACGAAATGGAGGCTCTGAGGACGCAAAAGAAGAAACAAACGAAGACACTTCTGAAATCTAGGACTGATGATGAGGGGAGTAAGAAGAAGAAACAAAAGAAGCAGAAACCCGGCGATCAAGATGTTGAAGGAACAAGAGAGGTGGCAAAGAAGCCCAATAAGGCTTCTGGTGAACTCGTTCCCTTGGCGACGCCTACAAACGCGACGCCAATTATGTAGAGCCATCCTCAAGAGACATCAGGTGCAAGGAAACCTCCGGCCTCAAAGAGGACTACTGATGAGGAGCGGAAGACAAAACCTAAGAAGGCGAAGGCTGCGGATGCATCGGAAGAAACTCCACTAGTGCTCACCGCAACAGAGAGGGGCAGAGTCATCGCACATGGCGAGGAACCAAGCCTGGAGGAAGCTGCAGCGGACTTCAAGAAATTCGTCCAATTATTTAGACACTTATATCCTTTCGGTATCGAGAAAGTTTTTCATGTCCACATAAAGAAGATGTTGAGCGCAAAGTCTTATCAGGTTACTCGCCCATTGGATGATGTCGGAGTAGCTCTCATGAAGAACTACCTTATACAGACCCCACCAGCGTGGCCCCATCACAATCTATGTCTCATGGCGAAACTCAATAAAGGTGAGACATGGAGAGAATGAATGACCTGGGACGATATCAAGGACGGAAATTTTGTGATCATCAACGGTCAACACAGCGTGGCTGCTTCGAGGCAGATTATAGGGCACAAGGATACAGATCAAGCACTCAAGGATAAATTGAAGATTTGGCCTTGTACGATTGTTTGGACCAATGATCCAAGCATGACAGTTCGTCTCTCCTATACTCTAAACAACTCTAATTCTTTTAACAAGTTCACTCCTACTTGGACAACACAAATTATGTACTGTCGTAGGGTGTGGGTGAAACTAGGGAGGCCCTCTAAACAACGGATCAACGCTGTGGGGACAACTATAGACCCCAAAATGAAGGAGGCATGGAGAGTAAGTTTTCATACACCCACTCCCATTCCAACTTTTATTTTTGCACTCCCACATGCAGACTCCTTTCACATCCCTCAATCAAGGCTCAAGGGCTTGAGGGAGGTGAGGGAACTTCCTCTCGGCCGAGAGGAAGTTCCCTCGCCTCCCTCAAGCCCTTGATCCCTGATTAAGGGATGGGAGGATTCATGGAACTTCCTCTCGGCCGAGAGGAAGTTCCCTCGCCTCTACCCTCCATTCATAGTTACTTCTACTTGTGTTCTAACACTTCTCCATTGCAGAATTTCACGACAAGTATGGAGGCTTCATTTACCGCCATTGCTAGAGGGATCACCCACAATGACCTTAATGCCGAGCTGGCACTTATCATGGCAGATGATGAGACCTCGAGGATGTGGAAGAAGGTATTTCAAGGACACGAGAAAGGGACCCTTATTAACCCGGACAAACCAAGCTCCACCTATTTAGAAGAATACCTGGACACGCAACAGAAACAGCGAGCCCGCCACGACAAGAAAAATTCGGCAACACCATTCGAGGAGAAGCCGTATGTTTATAAGCCATTGACCAGGGAAACTTTCAGGGTGATGGCATGCCTAACACGGCCCGACTATCTTCTGTGTGCGAGACGTATCCTCGAGGTGAGGCCTGACGAAGAGGTTCCTAAAGTCTCTCTTCGTGCCACGAAGAACCACGATGTCACGACCTTGAAGTCGTGGTGTAATTTTAGGAAGTGGAAGAATATTCTTCTGCAAGAGTTGTCAGCACACGACCCAAACGATCTTGGCATTTGGGGAAAGGACTCGGAGGACAATGAATGCCTTAATAGATCTGTTTGGGACAAATTCAAGAGGGACCATGGCATCACGAAGGCCAAATGGGTGAAGCTTTATCAGGTTGCAAGTGATGGTTGGCTAAATAAGAAGTGGTTGCCGAACTACAAGAAATTGGACCCCACCCCGGCATGCTTGCGTTTGTTGCAAGAGTGGCTGCAAACACCGGTAGAAGAGAGTCAAAGACAAGTGATCACTCGATAGGAAGTGGAAGAATATTCTTCTGCAAGAGTTGTCAGCACACGACCCAAACGATCTTGGCATTTGGGGAAAGGACTCGGAGGACAATGAATGCCTTAATAGATCTGTTTGGGACAAATTCAAGAGGGACCATGGCATCACGAAGGCCAAATGGGTGAAGCTTTATCAGGTTGCAAGTGATGGTTGGCTAAATAAGAAGTGGTTGCCGAACTACAAGAAATTGGACCCCACCCCGGCATGCTTGCGTTTGTTGCAAGAGTGGCTGCAAACACCGGTAGAAGAGAGTCAAAGACAAGTGATCACTCGATATGTAGATTATAATCCTCTGAAGCGGAAGTTGGTGATCCCTAATAAAGACAAGGTCGACACTGATTGGCTCTCGAAGTTCACCATTACAGGGGGCTTCATCGACTTTAGATTCATCCCGGGGTGTGTCGATCAACCAGTATCATCGTCGGTGGTCGAGTCCTTGGTGAAGTATGTTGCGGATCCGGTCTAGGTCCCGGGCCTCAAAAAAATCCCCGTTTGGATGATTGTGTCCGATTTGTGCAACCACCCCGCGGCTGAAGAGTTCATCTCCGCCTTGATTCGCAAGCACCCGGGGACGTTTCTGAACGTTCCGTCAGTTTATCTACCTTGTCACGCTGAGGATCAAACCTTCAACAAGGAAGTAGATTGGCTGAGGACTACCCCTCTTTTTTATGTGGACTTCCTCACTTGCCGAAGTATCCTCCCGCGCCACAAGCAGTTTCGATGTCCCATGATAGCGCATGTAACTCGGCGTTACAATGTGAACCCGAAGGAGTGGTCGGAGCTTTCATACGAAGCGAACAGAGGCGAGTTGCGAATGGAGGTTTACAACTCGTTTCTCAGCAACCTTGGAAGCTCGGGAGGAGTTGTGATAAATCTATTTGGCGGGTTGAAGCCTATTGCTGCCGCATTGGTGAGTACATACAACATCCGCAACCTTGCTTTTATTCGCAGGCTTGTTTATCTATTCTGATATTTTTCATGTATGCAGATGAACGAACAACATGTGTTCTCGTGCATGGACTCTAGCTTCATGCACACACTTCCCGAGAAGATAGATCACGTTCGGCGACTTTGGGCTGTGGACTTTCAAGATGACCAAGAAGACCATGAAGCTGCAGGTGACAGAGATGACCACCCTCAACCTCAGCAAGAAGCATCCCCTGCACTGTTGCTGGAGGATGTTTCGCGAGATCCGTCACCCGGTTTGGACATCGACGCCATGGACGTTGATAGAAACGAATCCGAGGGCGAGTATGAGGAGCCTGAAGATGACGACGACGACAAAGAGGCGCCTAGTGAACAGGATACAGAGGAGGCCTCCAGTAGAGGGGAAAGCGCCCATATGGATACGCAATCGGATGAATGCGAATCCATTCACACACAATCGCCACAACCACAGTCCGCTTCACCTATGCGCGGCAGGGTCCTGGAATTTGAAGAGGACGAGCATGTCACCTTTCTAGCGGAAGGTGACCCGGCCGAAGACCAGTATCGCGACGAGGATCACGAGGGAGATGCCAATGAAGAGCAAGATGCCGAGTACTCGGACCGTGAGGAGGAGTTTGAGGGAACGCTCCAGGGGGAGCTCGAGGGGGAGCTCGATGGGGGCCTTGACGACGCACAAAAAGGGGCTTGCGAGGGAGCACAAGAAGAACGAGAGGTGGCTCAAGGAGAACATGAGCAGGCTCGTGTTCAAGAGGAGGCCGAAGGTGATGCGGCTGAGCTCACACCCGAAGTGGCGACCACCTCCCGGCCTTCCACGGCGTCAATTGTGTCTGAGAGCGAAGAAGAACTGCCACCGCCCAGTGCCCCAAAATCCAAGGCCTCCAAGCGAGGCAAGCACAAGGACCGGCATACGAAAAGACATAGTTCTCGGGTTCCAGAGCCTGTGATAGCGGAGTCTGTATTGGAAGACAAGATTGTGGGGATCTTGAGAAGCACACTGCCCAACATGCTGTCGGGCTTGCTCCAAGAAGCGTTGGGCCTGGCAAAAAATACCCCCCCTCAGCAAGTGCCGATACCAACACCCACAGTGGATGTTGCAGTCGGTGCAGCCGAGCCCGAAAGGGTGGACGATCAGGTGGGCGCATCGCTCCCAGTTGGCGTGCAAGCAGTGGATGTCTCCTGCGTGGATGCAACACCGACAACCATCGACACCTCCGACAAGGCCGAGGTCAGTGTAAGTATTCGATCCCCGTGAACATTTCAGTATGCAAGTTTTTCTGTTCAAATGACTGAATCTCCACCTGGATGTTTGATCCAGGTCGGTGATGGCGCGGCATCTTGAAGCTAAAAGTGGACTAGGACGAGTAGAATAAATAGAGTTAGGGGTGTTGATTACCCGGAATTCCTCCCTTGTGGGGAGGAGATGCAATATGTTCGACCATTTATTATAAATAAAGTGGATTCCTTTGTCTAGCACATGTACTTTCTAGTTTGCATTCAATTGTCCTTAATGATGTCTTGCAATTCACAGGCTTGCCTGCACAACCCAGAACGAGTGGATGCATCACACACTGCAATTTTGTCTATTCAAACGTCACTAACCCTAATCGACGACCACCACATCAACCCCTTGCCTATTGTGGTTCCCATACACACTTCGGATGCAGCGGTGGTCACCCGCGCTCCACCCACGGCCCCGTCACCGCCAGAACATGTGCAAGCTCAGGTTCCATCGCCGCGTATGGCACTCTCGCCGACTGGCATCAAACAAGTGGCAAATTCTACAATTAGTGACATCATTCAAGAAGTTATCCAAGTGCCACATTCTGCGCAGCCTCCACTTGAGCCCTCACCTTTGGAGGTTGTCGAGCTATCGCCGCAAGGTGTGGATGATGATGTTGCCAACGAAGAGGCTTCAACTCCACCCGTGGAGTGCCCTCAAACAAAGCCACAGTCGCATGCGACGGCATCCACGAGTGCTGTCAATGTTATCCCATTGGACTCATCGAATCCAGAAGCCACCATAAATGCTCCACAAGCTGTTAGGAGGTATTTGACACGTTGGCCACAAGGCGAGAAGGCTCCCCATCCAGTATTCAACAACGTTAGTTGCCAAGATTTCCGGACGACGCACAACAACCAAGACGATCAGAGACGGCGTGCCGAGCTTCTAAAAGTGGTGCCTTCACATGTCAAAGTAAGTTTATTCCATCCAATGCATTCGTTAAAACGCACGTTAGTTTCGATTGACATATGTCTATTTCGACCTTTTCACCTCCCCATTTATTTAAATTCGCGTAGTTTTGGGTTCAGGCTCCACAGCATTCGATAGCGCCTTTGGATGCGCCTCTACCAAAAGACGTCGTCTATGATAAGCTATTTATTTACGATGACACATGCCCAAAGATCAATAGACCTTGCCAAGTTTTCACAAGGGAGATGGGAATCGCGTGTGCTAAAAGACTAATGTCTAAGTATCCCGAAGATCCTTCCCTAGGGTACTCTGAGCGATGGGAATTCAATCCAATACAGTACGAGGTATTGATCGTGGCCCATTTCTCCCTGTCGTTCGAGTTCGCCCATACCACACGTGGTTTGGAGGACTACACAATGAACTACTTAATGGTATAGTCCATCATGCCTAGGTTTGCGAGGTCATTCTATGTTTAATTTATATGTAGCACATGTCAGAAGCTCACAGTGGGTTCATGTCGGCAGGCGCCTGCTGCTACACCCAGTCGAAGGTTCATTGTGGTGTTCGATTTAAACGGCATATTTTGCCACTGTTCCCGACGTAACCCGGGTATGGTGACTGTGCCCACTTGGATAACTTACGATAAAGCACTGGACAAACCTCCGGCCTTGGTAGGGCCCAAGGTTGTCCTACCTAGACTGGAATACAAGGTGTTTTGGTTGCGGATGTCCTCCATGTTCCATGTTTGCATATGGTCATCCATGAAAAAATCCACTGTAGACCTTGTGGTGGAGTATCTATTTGCCGGGGGCCCAAAACCCGCATTAGTACTTGGCCAAGAGGATTGCACCTTGTTCAAGGACATGTGGAACAATGTCGTCATGAACCCTTTGAAGCCAGAAGCTCCTTTGTTTTTGAAAAGTTTACTCAACAAGTTTTGGTGGCCACCTATATCCTTCGATTCTGGAAGGATCACAGCTGCACCCTCCAACACCATTCTAGTAGACGATTGCCCTTACAAATCTGTTTGCAATCCGGACGAGTGTGGTATCTTTCCCAACCCATTCACATCCAATCGGGTGCAAGACGCAGACATGACAAAGGTCCTCCTTCCTTACTTTCAATCATTGTTCTACTCACCAATGTCCGACGCACGCGAATTTGTGGTCAGCCGTAGGTTTGGGCAACAACCTATACGGCATAACGATGCAGTCAAGGTGGCAGTTTTGAAATCCAACGGGCTTGAAGAAACCGACTCGGAAATTGTAGAAAAGTTGCAAATCGATCGAATAGAAGTAGCAAAGAAATAAGTAGGATTGTATGTCTAGTAACATTGTATTTTATGGTATCTTCAGCTTCCTCCTGCTGGGTACACACCATCCAGTTCCACGCCATCAGCTTTTGCGTGCCCCACTTCGGGGCTCTCACGCGGTCCAATAGAGGCGAAACAAGTTTCAGAGTCGCACAACCCAATGGAGGTTTCACCAGTGAAGAACAACTTGCACCATGTGCAATGGACAGATGGATCAACTCTGGTAATTTATTATTGTGTCATTTATTATTATAGTGTCATTTATTGTTTCGACAACGTTATTGTGTAAAGGTTATTGTAATATCAAACACACATTTCATTACCAATTCAGGGTCATTAGCATAAGTATACTTGAATCTGTATAAATCCAGACTCGCTTGAACGTGCATGTGTACGCAATTTTGGTTCAGTTGCTACCGCATATGCGAGTTATGAAATCATGATAAGTTGCAAACATATATATGTATGGGTGTATATGTGTATATGTGTATGGGTGTATATGTGTATGGGTGTATATGTTTATGGGTGTATATCTGTATATGTGTGTGTATATGTGTATGTGTGTGTATATGTGTATGGGTGTATATGTGTATGGGTGTGTATATGTGTATGGGTGTATATGTGTATGTGTATGGGTGTATATGTGTATGGGTGCATATGTGTATATGTGTATGGGTGTATATGTATGCACGAGTGTATGTAAATTAGTAAGCCAAATAAATGCGTGTCACTTTGTCACCGTGCAGGGTGTTGATCTCAATATGGAACCCGCAGTGGAAGATTGTGCATCCCCTTGTGAAACATTGCCCGTCCTGCGCTCTATCTCTACACGTGACCACCAAATCTCCCTCATTGAATCAAGAGGCCCTAACTCAAGGGGTGTTCACATGTTACGTGCGGGATTGGCGAGCATTGGCAAAACTTATGACCCACAACCTATCACGACCACAGTGCCAACGATACTTTTGAACGCGCAAGGTGCTGACTTCAATATGAAACCATTGGGACCACCTTCCACCCGCGAGCATCAAATAGAGCTTATTGAGTCAAGAGGTCCTAATTCAAGAGGCGTCAATCTATTGCATGCGGGGTTGGCTGACCTCGTGTGAGCCCAAAAGGGTGCCCACATTTAGTCTTAGACCCTTGAAACGTTAGTTGATGCACTTTGAAGTAGCATGTTACTTCACAAAAATATAAAAAGAGTGAAATGTTAGTCTTAGAAGTACCATGTTGTAAGAGGCTAGGATGTGAGTTGTTATTGTGTTTTTACCTTCGGAAGGATTTGAGTGAATGAGGATAGGTAAGGAGAACTTGGATTGAGTAGTTAGTGAGTAGGCTAGTACAAATGGATGGAGACAACCAAAGTGACTCAAGAGGCAAGTGCATTCGAATTGGGATGAATGGAGGATCACATGGAGCGCACAAGTGGACCACCTCATCATGGCCACTTAATGGGGAAGGCCCAAGGAAGAATGCAAGGTGGAGGATAAGCAAATTCTCAAAGCACCAATCAAATCACGAGTTAAGCATCGTGGTTTGAATTAAGTGGTGAGCGACGATTTGGGAAAGTAAGGGGAGAAAGTTATGGCGGCGGAAAGCGAAGGAGGCTAAGTTTGGGTTGAAGCATCCCAAGTTTGGTAAAGTGTGGTAGGTAGAAAGCCAAGGCTAGTTAAATGTTCGAATTAGGATCCTTGTTGATCATTTGAGGGAGGAAGGCTTAGAAGATAGGATTGGCGCCTACTAAGTAGGAGGAAATCTCAAGGGCTTATCGTGAGCCTTGAGGGTGCTCACCCCCTCAAGCTTACTATATAATCCCTCATTCTTCCCTCACTCATCCTCTCTTTCCTTTGTGCTCCAAGGCACCCCACGAGTTATAAGTGTGGGTGTGGGAAGCCATATTGGAGCACATGTGTGTGCTTAGTTTTTAGTTTGAGAGCCAAGGCTTGTTAGCCTTGAAGAGGGCTTGACCTCTTGGTAGAATTAGTGTTGACGTGAAGGATTTTAAAGTTAATTCATGATTCCAATTTGTGGTACTTTAAGTTCATGTTTTGAATACACGTGGTTGCAAGTTCCATGTTTAAGAGTTGAGCACTTGATGTTGTGATGAGTGCAAAAATATACTTGTGTGGATTAGTTAGTCTTAGTGAAGTTAGGAAATTCTCTCTCCCCCTCTCCTCTCTAGGATTTTAGGATTTTAGGATTAGAGAAGAATTGTGTGATTAGAAAGGGGTTGTTAGTAGAATTAGGGAAATTAGGTAGGAAGATTAGTTAAGGGCTTGAATAATTAGTGAGGTAGTTGGGGATTACAACTACAAAGTTGTGGGTTCATGAAGGAGCTGGGTTTATGAAGGAGCTGGGTTTGTTTAGTTAGAAAGTAAAGAGCTGGGTTTATGAAGGACCTGGGTTTGTTTAGTTAGAAGCTAAGGAGCTGGGTTCATGAAGGAGCTGGGTTTATGAAGGAGCTGGGTTTGTTTAGTTAGAAGCTAAGAAGCTGGGTTTATGAAGGAGCTGGGTTTATGTAATTAGAAAGTAAAGAGATGGGTTCATGAAGGAGCTTAGTAGATAGCCTACCTAATTAGCTCATAGACAAGTAGTTAGTTACATTATGCTAGTTAGTGTTATGTGTGGCTTTCACAAGTAAATGTATTTGAGATTGACTATAGAGAATAGTGTTTTTTTTAACACTTGCATCCTCTCTTTAAAAATAAACCACGTGCACAACTTAATGGAGAATGTGGAGCACTCTCGCGATGGCAAGACAAAGGAAGCAAAGACCAAAGTTAAATCCAAGACCACTTGAAGGGTGAACCTTGCACTATGGACTCATCCAAGTCCAAATCCAATACCGCGGAGGAATGTGAGGCCAAACCCCCCACCCTTAAGCGTCCGTAGTCCGAGTAGTGGGTTTGGGCTCACATTCCTCCGCGGTATTGGATTTGGACTTGGATGAGTCCATAGTGCAAGGTTCACCCTTCAAGTGGTCTTGGATTTAACTTTGGTCTTTGCTTCCTTTGTCTTGCCATCGCGAGAGTGCTCCACATTCTCCATTAAGTTGTGCACGTGGTTTATTTTTAAAGAGAGGATGCAAGTGTTAAAAAAAACACTATTCTCTATAGTCAATCTCAAATACATTTACTTGTGAAAGCCACACATAACACTAACTAGCATAATGTAACTAACTACTTGTCTATGAGCTAATTAGGTAGGCTATCTACTAAGCTCCTTCATGAACCCATCTCTTTACTTTCTAATTACATAAACCCAGCTCCTTCATAAACCCAGCTTCTTAGCTTCTAACTAAACAAACCCAGCTCCTTCATAAACCCAGCTCCTTCATGAACCCAGCTCCTTAGCTTCTAACTAAACAAACCCAGGTCCTTCATAAACCCAGCTCTTTACTTTCTAACTAAACAAACCCAGCTCCTTCATAAACCCAGCTCCTTCATGAACCCACAACTTTGTAGTTGTAATCCCCAACTACCTCACTAATTATTCAAGCCCTTAACTAATCTTCCTACCTAATTTCCCTAATTCTACTAACAACCCCTTTCTAATCACACAATTCTTCTCTAATCCTAAAATCCTAAAATCCTAGAGAGGAGAGGGGGAGAGAGAATTTCCTAACTTCACTAAGACTAACTAATCCACACAAGTATATTTTTGCACTCATCACAACATCAAGTGCTCAACTCTTAAACATGGAACTTGCAACCACGTGTATTCAAAACATGAACTTAAAGTACCACAAATTGGAATCATGAATTAACTTTAAAATCCTTCACGTCAACACTAATTCTACCAAGAGGTCAAGCCCTCTTCAAGGCTAACAAGCCTTGGCTCTCAAACTAAAAACTAAGCACACACATGTGCTCCAATATGGCTTCCCACACCCACACTTATAACTCGTGGGGTGCCTTGGAGCACAAAGGAAAGAGAGGATGAGTGAGGGAAGAATGAGGGATTATATAGTAAGCTTGAGGGGGTGAGCACCCTCAAGGCTCACGATAAGCCCTTGAGATTTCCTCCTACTTAGTAGGCGCCAATCCTATCTTCTAAGCCTTCCTCCCTCAAATGATCAACAAGGATCCTAATTCGAACATTTAACTAGCCTTGGCTTTCTACCTACCACACTTTACCAAACTTGGGATGCTTCAACCCAAACTTAGCCTCCTTCGCTTTCCGCCGCCATAACTTTCTCCCCTTACTTTCCCAAATCGTCGCTCACCACTTAATTCAAACCACGATGCTTAACTCGTGATTTGATTGGTGCTTTGAGAATTTGCTTATCCTCCACCTTGCATTCTTCCTTGGGCCTTCCCCATTAAGTGGCCATGATGAGGTGGTCCACTTGTGCGCTCCATGTGATCCTCCATTCATCCCAATTCGAATGCACTTGCCTCTTGAGTCACTTTGGTTGTCTCCATCCATTTGTACTAGCCTACTCACTAACTACTCAATCCAAGTTCTCCTTACCTATCCTCATTCACTCAAATCCTTCCGAAGGTAAAAACACAATAACAACTCACATCCTAGCCTCTTACAACATGGTACTTCTAAGACTAACATTTCACTCTTTTTATATTTTTGTGAAGTAACATGCTACTTCAAAGTGCATCAACTAACGTTTCAAGGGTCTAAGACTAAATGTGGGCACCCTTTTGGGCTCACACCTCGCGACACACACAGAGCACGATCCGCAAACGGTTAGCCTCCCCTTGGAAGGCCCAAAACACCACAATCAATGTGATGGACAGATGATTTGTCTGTACCCTAAATATGCTAGAAGTTAAACAATCCCGTGACCAATTGTGCGGGCATTCATATGTGTACACAATATTTAGTGCAACACTCAATATATAAAAGTGGCTAGACACTCCCAATACCCAACGCATTGTCTTATATCAAGTCGGTTCACATGTCAACCATGCTCTCATTTTGCTTACCATATCCACATGCTTGTTTGCACCCAATGTATGGTTCTTGCTTGTCCTTCGTAAATCCATCATCGAGCACTCCCCCATGTATGGGTGGAACATGTAGTGCATAAACGATACGGCGGAAGCTCCATGTGAATGTTTTCGTTCTGTCTTGCATAACTGCTTCATGGGAAGCTGCCCCTTCATGTAACCTATTTGTCATGCCCAAACTCTTCTGTGACTGGACACAACGCGTAGGGCGCCTTTGTCTTGAATGCACACTCCCAGAGGAACAACCCATGTGTGCACCATGTAAATCCGCCCTTAAGGTATAGACACCCTATAACCGATAACGATCCCATCACCGACAAGTAGAGTAGCTCATAAACGCGCATGGCTTTACTAGAAGTCGTTATGAATATATATAAAACGCGAGGACAATATGACTGTGGAGGGGAAGTTGTTTCCCATAGATATTGTCGGTCATGTGTGAAGCTATGTGTTGGTTATGGGCTTTGACCGACTTTCGCACAAAGAAATTTTACACAATCAATTTTGAAAAAAGGGTCATTATTCATGAACCTTATTTTCCTACGCACAAAAAATAACTCCTTGATATTCCAAGATATGCTATGCTGAAATGCTTAAGTTTTCGGTTATAGGTATCTGTACCTCACATGTTGAAGCGTTATTCACACTTGTTCGTACTATTCAATGCCGTGTCAGGATGCCCCTCCCAACCCGGCCAGTTCCCCCCCAGCTCCCCAGCCAACTGGGTTCGGGGAGGTCATTGCGAGAATGCAAACAGCTGAACTGCAACGCCCGTTAGGCCTCCCAATGGAAAGGAGGAGTATGGACGACGAGTTTAACAACTTAGCTTCAGATATTGATGTGTGCATGGAACGGTTCATGCAACTACAATCATTTATGACCACTGCTTTAGATAGATATAAAGGATGCCGCTTGGTTGGAATGGATGCACACATGCTTGGGAGATTGGTGGTATACAGTGCCGATATAGGGCTCACCATCCCACAAGTGGAGGCACTCCAACAACGTCTCCCAGAGTTGCACTTAATAGAGAACGATATGTGGGAAGCTACTCAAGCAATCGAGCCCCATTTAGATGACTTACTCCGCCGTGATTCAGAAGACATGTTGAACCATGTCTATGACATCACGGATGAGAACCTCCCAATCACACCATTGTTGGAAGCCTGTCATATTGCCGATCCACAGAATGATGAAGGAGACCCAGTGGAACCCACAATGGGGGAGCGTAACATTGATTACGAGTTTTACTACTTAGCATCGCAGATCCATGACGTAACGCGCGAGTTTATGGGACTACAGAGGACCATGACAACTGCTCTACAGAGACATACGGGCACTCTTTTGCTCGGCGATCGCATACACCGCCTTTGTATGTTGGTGTTAGCGGCAGAACACATTGGCTTTGACTCTCAACAAAAAGCCTATCTTGGGAGCAAAATACCGGACTTGGCTTACATGGAGAAAGTTACATGGGAGCAATCTCAGGAAATCAAACCTCACTTGCCAAACATCTTTGAGTCCATGGCCAAACAGGACTCCACAATTTGCGAAAGCCAAGGCACAAATGTAGAGTAATTCAAGTTATGGCATGTTACAGGCATTTATAGCACAATATTCAATCGAGTGGACGCCTCCTAGCATAGAATTGGTGTTTCAATGAAGAGGATTGTGGGTGCAAACCTCCTGTTCTGTGACAGTCTATGCAAAAGCCCATTGGAAGCAAAGAGTATTTGTCTCGCATGGGCAGGTCCATCCAAAGTGTCCACGAGTTCCCAATGAGTTCCCAATGAGTTCCCCATGAGTTCCCCACATACATCCCAGAAGTCCCAAAATCATCCTAAAGTCCCATAATGTTTAATATCGCGTTTTTTAGTCTTATAAGGCGTCATCTCCACTCTTTGTGAGTAAGAGGTGGAGCCAACTTAGCTTCACATTGGTGGAGTGGAGTCCCATAAAAATTGGGACACACCTTTAGCTTTCTTTATTGGGAGTAGCAAATGAACTCCATTACGAGCCGTGGATAGAGCCATCTTCCCATCCAAGGGCTCCCGTCACTTAGGGTTTAGTTGGGTGGGTTGAGTTATGTTGCCACTTTCTCCGCCATTCTCCACCCCTTTGGTTGCCACCCTCTTGCTCTCTTGGCTTGTACTTTGTAGCCTCTTTATTCATGTAGTGGCAATTAGTGGTGGCACTTTAAATTGATTGTAGTGGAGTTTAAGAATTTTGAGTACCAAATTTCAAGTTTCAAAGTGGAACGCGTTGGTGAGACTTAAAGGTGCCAACCTCCCTCCCTACCTACCTATTTGTACATGTATGTGTGATTGTAAGAATAATTTGTCAAAGCAATGATGTTTGTTATGGGTGCATTCTCTTATTCAAGTGGGTTGGTCCAATCTCTTTGGGTGCAGAAGGTATTACAAGTGTATAAAAGTTTCAATGCTAATCATCTTATATCTGTACAAACTAGTTCAATTATGGTGTAAATTGACATTTAACACTTGTTGGCCTAAAATGTTGCTAAACGCTTTAAACGTAAGATATGTGGATGTTGATCCTCTCATAGATTTGCAAACTACTTGAACTTGAAAACCTCTAGAGGTTTAAGGGGCTAGTGCGAATTTTGTTGGTGTAGCCAATTTCAATACGTAGCCAACTTCCCCCATTAGTTTGTGTTGTGTGTGGCCACATGTAAACTATGAATATACACATGGGGCCACTTATTATTTTATATGTGTTCACCTTATTAAAACATACATGTGGCCTTGTATTTCTTCCATGTGCAATTAGAAGTCGCCACCCGAATCAACATATAGGTTATGTGCATTCGCCAAATACTTCCTTGATTCATTTGAATGTAGCCACCTTAAACCCCACAAACAATCTTAAGCTCACCACCTTGACTGCTTCTAAAACTTAGCATGTAGTATGCCAAGCCTACTACATTTTTGAAAACAAATAAGAAGGGTTGACCACGATATTTTATACCCACTCTAAATTTCAACCCACAATACTAGGTGTGCTCGGTGTAGTTCTCTCTGTTGATTGATCTTGACGAATACATGCATCCATGAATGAGCTTCACACTTGGACACTAAATGTGGTGCCGGTAGTACTGCAATTGAGGCAGACACAAACCTTTGGTGGCTTCAATTGTGATGTCGTTACTGCAACTCTATGATCGGGGAGAAACTGGCAGTTAGTTACAGATGAACTGATTGAGTTTGAGAAATAACTGGTTGAAGTTGAAGACTGCAGGAAAATTACCAATCATTTTAGAGGAACTTATTGATAATACCCCACTTTAGTAAAGGAAAACCGAAGGATGTCAACATGTAACCGGCTGGACTTACAAACTCTAGGATCCCAACCAATTATGCATGTCCAAAAATCTTCCTGATCACTGCTGCAAATTGGTGCCACGAAGGCCCTCAATGTGAAATTCTTGTGGTCCTCATCATGAATGAATCTTAGGGGAATATTAGGTAAGTCGTCAATATGAGTACTCATATTGACTCTCACGTGTACAGATAAGAGCACAATTCCATTTATCATCTGGAGTTGGTTGATTGGCACTCAAGTTGATTGATCCAAAAAAACTGTCAGATCATCTTCACCTTGATTCTTGAAGCACACTGGCAGGCTGAATGCCTGTTTGCAGAGATGATTGATTTTGTCTCCGGGCTACTGCCAGTAGACTTGCAATTCCCTAGTCGAAACTTGAACCTGATAACATGAAAGAAATGTTCAGGGTTGGAGTTTAATCGCACATCTGTCAAAAGTACCTGACGTTCTAAGGGCTGTCTCGAGGTTATAATTAACTGTGAAACCATAACTTGCAGCTCACGAGCTTAAATTTGCTATTTTTGAACTTGATGTTGTTGAATGACATAGCTAGAGGGGGCATTTAAGGTAGTAGGCACACCCAAAATCAACACTAATATTGCAACATTGTCAGACAATTGAAGCCCCAAATTTATATTGATTGTGGGACACACTTTTGATCGGTTCTTATTCTTACTAATTTTTTTGGAAAGTAATAGGTTGGCCACATGGTGAGTTATGAAGCAACCAATGTGGCGAGCTTGAGATTTGTTTGTGGAGTTTAGAGTGGCTACATTTAGATGAATTAAAGGGAGTATTGGGCAATTGCACAGAACCTATCTGTCAATTTGGGTGGCGGCTTTTAATTATCCATGGAAAATATTCAAGGCTACGTGTATGCTTTGATAAGGTGAACAATGGCCCCACATATAAAACAATAAGAAAATAAGTGGCCCATATTCATATTTGCACTATAGATGTGGCCACACACACCACAAACTAAGGGGAAGTTGGCTACGTATTGAGATTGAACAAGCCCATTGAAGTCGGCTACAATAAAAAACTGCACTAGCCCCTTGAACCTCTAGAGGCTTCCAACTTTAATTATTTTCCAAATGTATGAGAGGATCAACATGCGCATATCATACATTTCAAGCACTTAGCAACATCTTAGGCCACCAACCCTTTAAAACTTCAATGTGCACCCAAATTGAACCAATTTGCAGACATATAAGATGATCAATGTTGAAACTTCGTACACTTGAAGTACCTAGTGCATTTCTACATCCAAAACATAGGACCAATGCTCTTGAATAAGAGAATATACTCAAAATGAACATCAATTCTTACAGAGACCACTCATATAATCATACATATGAGTATAAATAGGGAGGGACAGAGGGAGGTTTGCATTTGCATTAACATAATTGCATCCAAAGGTGCAATTGCGGTTCCAAAATATTATGTTACTAGTAGGTATCAGAATCTCCTACTATTCATATTCAACTCTCAATTCCACTCCTCCCTTTCATGAATCAAAAACCTCATCATAAGGGGAACTGACAAGGTTGAATTGCCTTTGGGAATATATATACCCACTAAAAGCCCCAATTGAGAATCTCCGCAAGCCACCTTCAAGCATCACCAATGTGCTCCACTCTGGAACTTGAATTTCAATCCTCAAAGTCCTTAAACTCCACTACAATCAAAACGTAGCATCATTAATCGGCACTACATGACCAAGGAGGCTACAAGGTACAAGCTACAAGAGCAAGAGGTTGGTGACCAAATGGGTGAAGAATGAACGAGAAAGTGATGAACACCACTCACCTCACTCAACTAAACCTTAGACCAAGTGAGCCTTTGGATGGCAGGATGGGCTTCATACACGGCTCATAATGGAGCTCATTGGCTACTGCCATTAATGAAGCTTAGTGGCGGGTCCCAATTTTAAGGTGACTCCACTTTGTTCATGAGAATTTACTTGGCATCACCTCTTACCCACAAAGAGTGGAGGTGGCACCTTACAAGCCAAAAATCTTGTTTTTCTTTAACATGTGTATGTAAATCAATTCAATTAACTGTAACAAATGGCTACTAGTAGCCAGGAAAAAAGGGATGACTGCATCCTATCAGATTATGAGCAGTGTAAACTAATAGTGTGTGCATTATCAGCAGAACTTCAGAACCCCCAATCCAACTCGAATTTCATGTCACATGTACAATGTGGTCAAAAGGAAAGTACTCAGAAGACATAGGTTCCAGTGCCAATGAGCACAGATTTTTTCAATATTATGAACTAAATGGGCAATACGGCCACAAGTATGGCTGCATAACCATCCATTACAACCCACCACATCTTACAATTCTAAACAGTGTACACTAAACTTGTGTGCTTCTATCTGCCAAAACTTCAAAACTCCTAGATCACATGTACACTGCTGGATGCTTTCTCTAAAAACACAATCTTCGGGTCCAAATTTCAGTTGGTTGCAACAGAGATCCAGTTACTTATTAGTTTCCTCCTTTGACATACTTACTAGTGGCGCCTGATCACTCCGCTTCACCGAATTCGATGTTCCTAGTAGCTAGCTAATGATCCAGCTAGATTCACCACCATCAAAAGAATGATCCTGCTGGATTTCACGCCTCGAATCATGAGCACAACAATCGCCATGTGAGTATTCGTACAGGCATTTGAAATGCCAGAGTTCTGCGATCACCTCCTGCCTTGAGTGATCATGCCACGCAATGTAAACAAAACTGGTCACTCAACTGACTGGAGGGCACTCCCAACAACTCTCTCGTGCACTTTGCTCTCCTCACAAAGGACATTTCAGACATAACTTATAGTTGGCATCCATGAGCAAATTGGTTATGTCCCATAGTGGGACGAGAGTTGATGGACGTCTCACTTTTATCACAGCTCATCATTCATTCTTGTCCATTGAACCCACAACCAGTCGCTCATCCAAGTGAAGAGTAGTTCCAAACAATTTCGGTATGTTTTCCTGTCCACGCATAGAAAAACATTTCATTCATGATTTTTGGTTCTCGTCCATGTGTAGACCAATTACGCCTCATAAACAGCTCAGATAGGTGGATGTCTTGTTGTTGTCGTCGTAGTCGCAAGTCGAAATCCACTCTCCTAGTCTTGCCGGTTACGTGATATGTAATCCGTACAGCCTAACTGGCTTGCTGACTGGGCTTCTTTTGCACTTTCTCCTTGATCCACTTGATGCCGTTGCTGGTGCCACTCTTCACCTTTTGTGCCCCAGTGGTCACCATACTCTTCGTCTTGTCCACACCCACACTCGCCGCAGCTTTCACCTTCGCCAACTTCTCCTTGCCACTCCCCTCAGCCTTTTGAGACCCGGCCCCTTCACCGCTACCATACTTGTCGTTGTACTTGTAATCCCATTGGTCTGCCCAACCCAGCCCCTGGGTGTCCGATTTCTTGTCATAAGCATCATATATCGACCCCATACTTATTCGTAAAACCCTCGCCTAATTTAATTTCCCCCCGAAAAAAACTTCGTCTATTACAAGTCCAACGGGCTTATACAAATCTAGCCACAACTGTCTTGACGCTTAACCTTAACTCGCCAATACATTGGTCTAACTGTCTCTTCTAAACAAAACTATAGTTACAAAGAAATAACCATCACAACCTGATCACAAATGTCCCAGGATTTCACTCCAACTAGTCAGAAATCGTACAAAACCATCTTACGGAAGGAAGGGTGAGTGAGAGCAACGTTCTCAGGTAATCCAACCTCCTCGATCCCTTGTTAAACAAACTAATAAGTCCTGCCGCTTCTATCTTAACATTGATCTTAACTTTCTCATCAACAACAAAACTGGTGCTGGAAAACCAAGTGCCAATTGGATACAATTTCTCTGCTAGAATTTTCTACCAACTAGTCAGAAATCGTTCAAACATCAGTCAGGTCACGGAAGGTGGGTGTGCGAGTGCAATGTGTGCTCAGGTGATCCAACCCATCTATCTATGTAGTGGACTTGGCGCCACTCACACACACACATTGCTTGCTTGCTTGGTGCCACTGATGAGCACGAGATTGCCTTGGAAAGAGCTGGTTGAGTGAATTGTGTGAGAAGTGATGAGCTTCCTTCCCATCGCGGAACTCAGTGGTGGGGTCTCCGGCGAAGATCCAGAGTTTCATGGCGATTTTTCGGGCAACAATCAGTGGGGGGCGCATCTGTTGGAGCGTGGACTCCAGTGCGTTCTGGAACATCGGCCACCTTCCTGCTCAAGTTCCTCCGCGAGTTGACCGTTCAATAGCCTCGTGCCGCTGGGGCCCGCTTCGAATCGGCACTTGCATTTGAATTATTAACCACACTTATTATTAACCACAATAATAATAACCTGAGGGCCACTTCACACACGAGACTGACAGCCCGTGACCAGTACACTTCAAGCACTCTCATTGGTCGAACAAGCGGAGCCGGTCCAAGTTCACTTCACACTACGCTTGAGGGACCAACGGAGTGTGTGAATGCACGATGGATGTAACGTCTACATGGATTCCTACGCGGCATTGAATGGATCATGTTTCATGGTCACTTGGACTATTTTCAAAAACCATTTCCTGGAGGTCGGCCTAACACAAAACCCGGAGACCATGGCACTCCAAATGTTCACAACTGTTGGTTTATTCTATTTTATCATGTGTGAGGACCCACATGAATAGAAATTCATTGAAATAGCATTTCGTTGAGGGGCTTGTCACATATGACTTCAAACTACACTAGAGGATCCGTGACCACACTACATGATTTTGGAGGTGTGTTGGGACGGCCTTCCGATACTCTCTTTTGGGCTCCCACAACTTCATGGTCACAACTCTTGGCTTGTGTGTGAAGTGGCCTCAAATTGCAAGGCTTCGAAGTTGCTTGTATCACTCTCCCACATGTAGTTGCTTGTCAGATTTGAACTGAATAGTATTTAGGTACTTTTCTTTTGGATGGTCTTTTATGCATATGGAATCACCAGTGCATAGATGATAGATCCTTGGGTGTTTGACTTGATCAATAAATAAAACTCACCCTAGTCACCTAAATCAGTATGGAGTATATTCAAAGCAGATATAATTAAGTTGTTGGATTAATAATGAAAGTGTCCATGATTGGAATTCAATGACTTCAAATAAAATATAAACAACATTGGGAGGACATTAAGTTCCCCCCACAAACTTTTCGGGGGAGGAATATTTGGGCAGGGCAGCTGCCCGTTCAGAAAATCAAGATTTTTTAACCCGATTGAAAATTTTTGCCCGCCCGCCCGACTTTGAAAAAACCATTGCCCTTGCATTCTTGAAGCCACTTACCACAAATCCCATATTGCGTGCACTTCATCTTCAAGGTTCCAAATCCAATATCTATCTATCTATCTATCTACACTTTCATTGAGTAAGTAAGCAATTAATTGAGATTAAATTTTCAAAGTGAAACTGTCAATAAAGCATGAAATTTACTTGGAAGTCAAAAATATTACAAAATCCTCATTAGTACTGAGGTTATAATTTATGTGATTTACCATTGAAAGGGTCTTTGTCATTCTAAAATGGAACTAAAATTAGTGATTTGTTTTTTAATATGTTAAATATTATAGTTTAGTTAATACCTTCTACTATCACAAAGTTTTCATACGCATTTAAAGTAATTAAGTGTGATTGAATGTAACTGAGTCTAATTAATTTTGATCAATCTTGATTAATTATAATTAAGCCCAATTAAATCAGAAAGCATGCTTACCAAATTAATTAAGCCTAGTTAACTATAAAATGTACTTACTGGAATTAATCATGATTTACTGGAATTAACTCCAGTAAATATAATTTATAATTAATTAGGCTTAATTAATGTGGTAAGCATGTTTTTTTATTTAATTAGGCCTAATTAGGATAATCAGAATTAATTAGACTTGATTACATTCAATCACACTTAATTAGGTTAAATGCATAGGAATACTTTGTGAAAGTAGAAGGTATTAACTAGACTTGCCTAGCAAGTTATTGGTGATTTCACTTTGAAAATGAAATCCCAATCAATTGCTTACTTACTGAGTCAATGGAAGTGAACATATCTCAATTGAGTCTACTTGCCTAGCAAGTTATTGGTCACATTGGTGAGGGATGGAGCTAATAACTATTATGAAGGCATAAAGTTCGAAGTGGGGTGGGTATTTGGATAGGAGGGAATTATGTCTTCTAAGGTTCAGGAGATAATTATAATTGTTAATTTGTGTGTTGGGGGAGAGGACAAGGTAAAAATGTCTTCAAGTTGCAAGTAGTGTGGTTTTATTCTCAGGGTGTTGGGCATGAAGTATTTCTTTTGTCTTTTTATTTATTCTTTTGGAAGGTTTTTTGATATGTGTTTGAGTGGTATGGGATTTGGCCAAATGTCACCTCCAATTAGTTTAGGCATGCTTAGGTCTATCATTTGATTTATGATTGTGGTTGTTTTGGGTTTCTGAAGCTATATTTTTGCAATCAAGTAGTATTTGATGTAGGTTATGTTGTTGTGTATTATGTTGTTATTGGTTTGGTAGGGCTTGTGCTATATAGGGGAGGTTATGATTTGTGGGAGGTGGTGTGCGAGGTAGACGTGTGTGGGGAAATAGGGAGAATGATGGTATGTATGATGTGTGATTTGTGGGGTGTGATGTGCCAATGTGGGTTGAGATTGATGGGAGCTATGTTGTTTATGAGGGGCATGTTATGGTTTTTTTTATGTGGAGGAGATTTAGGAGCGTAAGGATATATATGAGATTTTTTATTAGTGTGGGTTTGAGGTTGGTTGTGTGATGTGTATTATGTGTGGCTTTGGAAATTCTTGTGATTGTGTGTACCTTTGTGGTATTGGTGTAGAGTGTTTTGAGGATCTAGAGGCTAATGAAAGTGAGAGAAAATATAAACATATTGGGCTCTTTGAAGATGTTGTGTTTGGTTATATGATGAGTGATGTACGCATAGATAGTACATAAAACAAATAGAATGAGCCAATGGTGCTTCTAGGATGTGGATTGCAATGTGAGTGACTTGAGTGTGTTGAGGGGTACTATTTATAAGGGTTGGATTATGGGTTTGTAGTGGGGATTGTGAAGTCATGGGGTGGTAGTTGTAGATGTGTAAGTGTGGATACTTTGATGCCATAAGTTTTTTGTGTTAATTTGTGGATTTTTGGTGGTTGTGAGGTATTGGGTGGTGGTGGTGATGTGTATGTGTGTGTGTATGTACTAATTTTATTGATGTTTTGTGCAGGACTAGTGAGTTCTTGGCTAGGGCATGAGGTGGTTTTTCAGAGTGTTTTCAGATATATTTATTGAAGAGGTGTGTATCCGTTGAGGCTTTTTTGAAAAATTTAGTCTTTGTTTGCTTAAGTGGATGGCAATTCTTCAAGAAGGTCAGTGGTATTAGGGTTGGGCAATATTCTTCTTTCATAAGCTGGCTCACCTTGTTGGTTGTTGGGATTGATTGATGATATCTTGGGGTATGGAGTTTTGGTGGAGGGTTTTGGGTTGTTTTTGGAAGGTGCACATATGAGTGTTGGCGTTGGCACAACTTGAGTGAAGGTTTTGATGAGAGGGTTATGCGGATTGATGGATTAGGTCAATTGGTATGAGAGGTAGATGTAATGGTTAGAAGAGCTTTTGTGGGGATCTCTTGAGGGGGTTTGAGATTGGCATATTCATGAGCATTTATGGGATCATGGTCGGATTTGAGTTGAAAGTGTTGGATGGCATCTTCGGATAAGGAGCTTTAGTGAAGGATGTTGAATCACTGTTGGGAGGTGTGCACCGTTGTGGTGGCCGTAGTGAAGCTTAAGTGAGGGGTTTGGTGAATTGATCGTGAGAATCTGTTGAAGGGGTTCAGGTCAGGGCAGCACTCCACTCGATGACAACAACTTGTAATTCAGCGTACCCTCAACTTCTCTCTTCCGACTCTTACCAACTTTTGCTCGTAGGGCTTTCACAGGTTCCAAGTTTGCTTCTTGGGGTTAACAGCCATTGTCTTGCTTTTGTGAAATTAATGACAGATATTATGCCTTTGTTACATTCAAGAATAGAGCATAGATCAACTTAGCCCTTTGAATGGTCTTTGAACCGAAAAGTACGCTCATAAGAACAGAACCGATCCAATAAGCTTCAATATCTATGCAAGGTTGTCACTATGGAATAATGGGCGAGAGGAAAGTGGATGGCGAGCTGCATCCATCGAATCTTGCCCATTATAAGACATAACCGATCTGCTCATAGATGTAACTATTCAGGTTATGAATGAAATGTCCTATTTGTGGATAGAAAAGTGCAATAGAGTTGTTGGAAGCGGCCTCCATTTGCATGAGTGCAAAAATTCAAAATGATTACTGAACTGCTAGAAATTGGTTGAGTGGAGACATCCAGGATGAACTTGTGTGGGGAGAAAATCCTTGTATAAGTTTATATGCTTATTTTGTGGTTTGCCATATTTCTCGTCTACGATTAAAGATGATAAGTAGTATGACAAGAATGTGTGATGTGCACACAATTTGTCCACCACCTCAATCATATCCTCAACAGACGAATAAAACATGCCTTAACCACATTACGTTCGCAATCTCAAAATATTTGTGTTATGTTTCTTACCGACTGTTTGTGAGATGCACTAATCCAAGTAGAACCTGCGTAGATTCACCTGGTCATTGATCATACTCAAATCAAGGTGACTCCATCAACTTCCACAAATAGGTCACTGTTGAGAGACCACAAAGACCTGATCTCCAAAAACTCCGATGAGGTTGTTTGTAACCCTTGTCTATTAAAGAAAATGTCCAGTCAAGTAATCGGCTGCTTATAACAGTGAGAAAGGATAGTTTATGGTTCGGCAACAGACACTCTGGCACAGAATGAATGAGTCATGCCATACAAAACTTGAAGAGATTTTTGTTAAACTCTTGAGACATGAAAAGAGTGATGACTTTCAGAAGGAATTAACCCCTTCTTTGTATCTTCCAAAGTTCACAATTGCACTCAAGAATGTTTGAGCTGCTGAATAACAACAATACAATTGACATCAACGGTGTAAGAATGTGGGCATCCTCCACACCCTCCATTCTCAAAGAATTTGCAGAGCCTGTAATAATGTGCTAACATCTATAGCGTTTGAAGAGTGCTCGAAGTTGCGCCCAATTGAAAAACTTCCAAGTACACATTCTCCTTTCAAAGCGCAGATGCTCCATTACTTGCATGTGTGTAGAACTTGTGGCTGCTCATAGAATACTGAAAGAATATGGGCTAAATCTGGTTGCAACTAGACCCATCGTCATGGTAATTTTGGGACAAGTTCAAGCTTCTAATTTTCCAACCTCCCTACTGTTCTCCCCTGCTCATTTCGTACATATTATTAAAGAATCCCAACATGTGGGATCATCAACCCTAAAGATTCTACACAGAACTTCCTGCAAGCTTCGAATCTCACTACTGTACGTCCCTACTGTTCATGACCTTCTACCTGCTCATCTTTTGTACAATAGAAGAATCCAAACATGTGGGATCATTATGACCAACTCTCAAGATTCTATGCAGATTCAATCTTAAAATGTGAAGACGGACTACAGGACGGCCTGAGATTTGATGATCCTGAATATTTTGTGATGATGATCATGAAAACTGATCTGAGTTACCAGATTGTGGTTGTGTTTGCAATTACGTCGAGTACTCATTGTTGAGGCTTCTTTTGCACCTTCTCCTTGATCCACTTGAACCCCGTGCTAGTCCCACTCTTCACCTTTTGCGCACCGGAGGTCACAGCACTCTTGGTCTTGTCCACGCCGGCACTCGCGGCCGCTTTCACCTTGGCCATCTTCTCCTTGTTCCCGTTGTCCCCTTTGCGAGCGTCAGCCTCCTCGCTGCCCCTGTACTTGTCATTGTACTTGTAGTCCCACTGGTCGGCCCAGCCTAACCCCTGCTTCTCGGAATTATTGTCATACGAGTCATAAATTGCTGCCATGACGTTCAATCGACTCGATCTCCACTCACCAGCTTAATTGCAGAAGGCCACTCCCCAACTCCCCAACTCCCCAAAAACTCCCGAACAGCTGCAACTTAAACAGCACCGAACTAGACAAGTACAAAAAGGTGCACAATTCCACGAGGCCTGGACAGAAACTTCGGTGGAGCGAACTGCTCGGAGCTGATCAGGAAGCAGAAAACAAGCTGAACCACAAATTGATAGCAAACTTGACTAGTGGCTAAAGATTGCAATAAAGCGCAGGTTAATTAAGTAGTACTAGGATGATGAAGGTTCACTCAAAATTTCCCAACTCCCGAAAAAACTCCCTGCAACTTAATAAACCGCACCGAACTAGACAAGTAGAGCAAGACGCAGCTTTGCGCGAGGCTTGGACAGAAGCTGCGATGGAGCGAGCGAACTTAGAGCTCACGAGGAAGCGGTAAGCACAACGCGATGGCAACGCAACTCGAGTTGTGGTGGAACATTAAAGCGCAGGTTGGTATTAAGTAGGATGATCGACGATGGTTCCCGATTGGGTATGAATCTATAGGTATACAGTCCTCCGCCGAAAGTAGCTCGGAAACACACGAATCAACAATTCGACACGCTTTCCGGAACGGTCTAGCGGATGGAGGCGAGAGGCAGATCTTTGACGAGGAGTGGGAAGTGACAACCGGTGGCGGTAGCGGCTTCACTCCTCCAGCCTCCGCGGAAGATACATATATAGGTTGTAACTAAGATACTACCTTACGTTCCAGGCGTCGCCTCCACATGTCTAGAATGTTCCAAGCCTGCTTCTTGACTGGGTCGCTGCTCACGTACCACTTGCATCACATGCGTGCCACGTGTCTAGGAAGTATTCTAGACCTTGGACAACTGCCCAAATAACAACTCTAGTTAACTAAATCTTTTTCCATACATTTTACGGAACAATTATAGTTAACTAGAAAAATTGAAGTCCATATTCAAGAACGACTATAGTTAACTAAAAAAATAAAAATTCAGATAAAATCTTTGTTCTCCATCAAAATCAAAGAAGTTTGCCTCTTGATTTGCTTTAGTTGAGGGTATACGATCATTCACAGTGTTGGGCTTTGGAACAACCTCCATGTACACCACCAACACAAATAACACACTAGTACACTACTACAACATTACAACAAAATCCCATGAACAGGCTATGCTCAACTTTACTTAGCTACATATAACTATAGTTACATGCCCCGATCACACCAACTTTCCGTCAACTTCCGGATGCAAAATAGTTGGGGATGCCACCACAGTCGGATGTCAAGTTGTTCACACCAACATCTCGGCTTGTTCAACATTGTTGTTGTGATGTACAATTGCTCGCCCAGTTGCCCTACCTCTCCAGTGGCTAAAAACATTTGTGCAACAACAAAGCTGGCCATGTGGACAGACCACTACTTTTTGGTGGCAGGCACCACATGTCAAACACATGTCCACACATGGATGTTAGAGTGTAGGTTATAACCATCTCCGGTGTTGTCTTATAGATTGGACAGTGATGGCCCACCAAGAAAGTCATTGTGAAAGACTAATACACCTATAGAAAATACACTTTCAATTTGTTATGATCAGGGTTTCACTCTAAGGCCCAGTTCACACGATATCCATCCATGCAATCTCAATCGTTCAGATAGAACCTGAATTCATGAAGAATGGTCACAAAAATAACCACATCGCACAACCTCCTGTTGCAGCTTCTCCAGCCCCGACTCGTCCCCATGGCGTTTCTGCCAATCCAACCCTAACCCTAACCCTACCCTCTGAGGTGACGTGGCTGCCTCAGAGGGTAGCATTTCGGCAGGAGGCTCTAGGCCTCCTCCTCGAAGAATTTCTTTTTCATACCATTGTCAAATTTGAATTGCGGCTTATAAAGGCCTTTTCCTTTCCTAACATATACTAACCACCCCCCACCATTTGTTTTCTTCATTTGGGAGCATGTCTGAATTTTGTAAGGGTTGCAATTGAAACCATATTTTATTTCTTTCCAAGTGAAGATATTTACTATAAAATCATACTCCATTTTATTGTTGCAGCTTGAGATTTGCATCATATATAGCAGAGTATGTGTATTGAGGCTATAGTGAATCAAGTTGGAATAAGAATGAACTGTGCTTTAATTCACAGTTTTTTAAAATTACCAAATTTGCATAAATTATTGCAACACCACTACATGGCTCCAATTAGTAAGTGACATTACATACCATAAACAATGTAAATTGTGTTTCATCCAAAATGTCATTGACCACACAATGTCAATATATTGAGTTTACAAGCTCTCGCAGTTGATTTCTTTCAACATGATGTGTCCATACAATCTCCAACTCATGGGGGAAACCTTTTATTTTGATTTCTGATTTTCAAATTTCAAATTTTCCAGTACATCACACATAATTAGTGTTATTCTATCCTCCGGAATTGTGCCATTGCATGACTTGGGGTCCTATGAGATAAAGAGCACCAAATGGACCACCAAATATGACTGCTTAGGCACTTAGAACTTGAGGGTTAAAATCATGTGACTTATCATATCCAAAGTCACTCGCGCACTGTAATTTTGCTGACATGACTAATAACAATTTACCTAGTCCGTTGACAATTAGGACCCATAATATGGCAAATTGCAGTGGTAGAAGACTTTCATAAGTCCGCATGCGCTTGTAAGGCTGGCTAATTGCGATCTCGTGATGTTAATTTCATTAAGATCGATCCACTAGGTATAATCCAAAAAGGTTGCTCTACATCCTATTTCCTCCGTCCCAAAATGATTGTCCTACCTCCCGGATTTTTTTGTCTCCAAAATGATTGTCCGGTTTATCAGCCCGGTTAGAAATTTGAGGCTCAAAGTCAAATATTTTCGTGCCAAATTTTCATCATCAAGTAGTCTTTCGACACTGCAACTTCGAGGGGGGGGGGGGCGTTTCAGAGTAGTTGTTGTTTTCCATTTTAAGAGTCATACTTACAACTATTTGGTCAATAGTCAGCAGGCCTTAATCTCGCCAGAATTAAGAACACGGATAATCATTTTGGAACGGAGGGAGTACTACTACTAGCTACACACAAGTCTTGATGCAAAGCTTTTCAATTTGGGAAGTGAGCTTGTTGGAATAACTGATACTGGGCCAGTCCCCGGTCTGATTATTGGCACAGGCAATGTGCAAGGCTCCATGAATTGATGACGAGGGGTTGCAGCCCAAGTTCCGGCGGTCTCCGGAGCATTTCCATAAGTGGGTTGGAACACAAGTGAGGTATTGAGACCACGTGCCTTCCTTATTCACATCCATTCCTGTAAACCAAGCCCAACCCAAGCACTTGTGAAGTTGGGTTATTTAAGGTACTAATGTTGTCCTCGTACCAAAGGTGCCCTTTCATTGAGCTTTAGGGAACAAATTTTAAAAGAAAGAGATTAGGGAACATATGACCCAAGATTTCGGTTCCTATCCAAGTGTGTATCATTATCAGGTTTCCGGCATATGGGTGTCATCACTACAAGCATGTTCTGAGACTTGGACAACATTCTCTGTCGGTGAAGAATATATTACAAATCGATCGTTGTAGTATTTTCGGAAAATCTCATTGATGCAGTTAATGTTATCGAATTCTCATGTGCTTGTAGACTTGCATAGCACATGAGAAGTTTGTGAATTCATTGGATTACATACTTGAAAATTAGCTATCATTGTCAGCATTCATATTCTAGAGCACAAGTCATGTGCGACTGAGAAATTTGCAGGTGTATCGTGGTGGTAGATTTGCAATATTAATATATAAGATAAATTTCAAGAAATATTAATATTGAAGATAAATTCCAATGAGGCACTTGATGAGGACCCTTACAGATTATGTCTTCTTATTGTATAGCTCAGATATATTTAAAAATCCATCATCTAAACTTGTGCAATTACATCAATCTTGATACCATTGGTTTCATTTTGGTCTACCCTCCAAACCGACTTTACACCTAATAAAGTAGATTTCAATCCAAAAGTGACCACCTTGGAGTTCTTACATCAAACTAAATTGTTCTCAGACTACCCAAGTTTAGATTATGAAACACACAGGGGTGACATGTAATAAATTGAAAGGAACTCATAACTAGGATCTACTTATATTTGAATTTTTTTCATGATTTTTGGACGATTTCAACTGTCAATATGACATACACTAGATCGTAAAACTACACAAACATGGTGGTTGGCGAACATGAACTACAAGCATTTGAAGTTGTAGTTGTTATGCTATAGCTTTTGATATTATCATTTGATGTTTTTGTCCTCACAGGTGCACATCCCTTCTTATTTTTGAACAAGTAGTTTATCCAAATATACTTAAATGTCAGTTTCATGTGCTTCTATGCACTTGCATGAGCATAAACCCATTCAATATAAAGGAATATTCATGCAATGCAACAGTGGGTTCCTGGGTGGTGTCCTACGTGCATGTAAGTAGGAGGGTTTTGTTACCCGGGGATTAAGCTTTGTGCAGCATGCCATTTTTAAAGGAGGTCAATATGGGAGGGCTCGAGAGGGGGAGTGTGAACCAACCCACACATTGATTCCTTGTTGGATGACTACAACCCTGCCTCCAAAGAACTAAGGTAGAAATACCATAACCCGTGAAAATAAGGTGATTCGCATTGAAAATTTGGTCTGACAATCATGAGATAATTTTCTAAGATGGATGAGAAGGATTCATCAAGAATACAAGTTGTTTCATATTTTTTAATCCTACACAAAAAATGCTACAATTTTTCAAAGTGGAAAGTTGTCCAACCCCCTACTCGTTCACTAGGTTCTCCCTACACCGAACACGGTAATCCGCATTTTCATACAAAACATTGCCTAAATCGGTTACCTCATGAGTACATTAACACTTGACTCCCATTGGCTACACTAAGTGTACGCACATTGAAGTTGCCACTGAATCATGATCGGTTTTAGAAATGGCACTTCACCATTATAACAGCGGTCTAGTGCACGGCTAGAGGGTGGTTAATGGGTTATAGTATTTCTACCTTAGTATATGGATTGTTTTGCCCCAGCCGACCCCCAAAATGTGTGTATGTTTTCCATAGACTATTTAGTTGTGTTTTTTGTGACATGTAGTACCTGTGAACAAGGCGATCAACGCCATGGTGATGCCACCGATGAGAAGACCCAACGACAACAACCACGCGATGTTGAGCAAGATCTTGTTCTTCAGAGGCTTCACGGGGATGTCGTCCACATCGTGGATCGCGGGTGCTTTCAACCATGCGGGAGGATACCACCCCAAGTTTTGTTGAAGAAAGAACAAGTTCCCGAGTAAGAAACCGACGAACACGCCGCCCACGTTCAGGAAGTTGTCGACGAGCGGCATGAACCCGTACACGAGGTTCAAGATGATGAAGAAGGTGATGGCGACCAGGGTTTGCGTTCGGTGGCGGTGGGATTTCCAGTGGGTGACGACAGATGAGAAAGTCGCACCCAACAAGCCCATGAATGCAGCCGAGGCCCCGGTGGAGACACGTCCATGGAGGAAGAGGGCGGAGAGGACGTTCCCTCCGAATCCACTCAAAACAAAGATGAAGGCCACCTGCATGCAGGTAAGATATCAGGATAAACGGGTCGTAAATGGTTGTTTCCTTTTTTTCCCAGATTATTCCACTTCTTCCAAGATATTGAACAAGTGAATGATTAACAAATCCAACTTCAGTCCATAGCCAATTTTCTTCATAATTTCTGGAGTACACATGAATATTTCATCAGAAGTTGTCAAAGTGAAGAATCTCGTCCTTCTTGAATGATCATATAGGGCCACATATTATGATGCTGGCTATGGAACCTAGATCAGTTAACATACTTTGAGCACAGTTTTTTTATGTACAAATGATCAGCAACTTGCCTAAAGTCCTGAACTTGAACTGGTCATTTCTCAGACTCAAACGGCTATCTGTAACTAGCGGTCAGATCTCCCCGTTTGTGGTGGCCTACCACTCAAATGTGGGTGTCCGATCTAGGAACTGAATTAGACATGCTTAACTTATCTACATCAACGGTTGCTTGGCTCGTGAAAGGTTTTACAGACCTGTGGTCAATGGGAAACATATAAGGTAACCAAGCCTAATTTGGTTACTTATTTTGATTGGACACCTATATTAGAGTGGTTTGTGGTCTGGTGTGGATATTATAAACTTTTGTTAAATTTTCCTCATATTCTGGGAGTTCAAATAAATGGCTTGTTCAGTATCACAATGAAAGTTCTTGTTCTTCTTAAATGAATGTATAGGTCCCCTCAAATTATGTTGACTATTAAACATAGATTAGTTAACACATCTTTTTGATGTCCGTTCATAGCTCACTTTTTTTTTTCAACACATGCCATTTTTGGTGTCCATTCTTAGAGCATGCGCCATGCCCACCATGATGGACAAATTTTCTTGCTATCATTTGCTTTTGAGACTTTATGGGATTTGATGGTATGCTCATCTCTTTGTTTAAAACCAAATTTGCTCATTGTCCACCAATAATGTTATCATTTCATGTTATTGTTTCAGTGAACGCATGGTTCTACTAATCCACTGAAACTCCTCTCAACTTGACTTTTTTTGGTATGATATTTACTAGCTTCTAAATGTTTGTAATTTTCATTTTTTTAGTTTCAGTGCTAGACATAACTTCGGATATAAATAATATCGCACTATTTGTTACCAAATGCAAACATCTTGTGAGACGTTGTTTGTACATGTGACCATTTGCCAACATGCAGTGACCAGAATTCATATGCCTAGGTATTTACGGAGTCATCAAATTAGCAGGAAATGTAGTACCTTGAGGTAACCTATTTGGCGTTCGAGAGGAATACCAAAAACAAGTAACCCCATGAGGTTCCCAATTATATGGAAAACTCCTGCATGCAACCACATCGAAGTGAGCAAGCGCCAACCCTCGTGAGCTTTTGTCACGAGCTCTGCTTCCAAAGCTCCCATTCCTATTAAAGTCCTCCCTGAAGATCCCAATAGGGGATTCTCGCTCCACGGTTGAAAGGAAAATTTTCCAAGTGTCGGGAGAAGGCATAAATTTTTGTTGACGGCATTCTCGGGGCAGTTGTTGTGCTGCATGGTCATGATGAAGATGATTGCGTAACTGATTGTGAGTGTCACAGAAAGCCATGGCGTGTGTGTTTTATCATCTGAGTCGCGACCAAAGAATCCGAGTCCGGGTGTAGGGCAAATTGCTCCTGCGTACATAAGCATTGCAAAAAAATTGATAATTCTGTTGAACAAAATGATGAATAATCTGCCTCCATTGCCATATTGTTTGGATAATTAGATATCAAAATGCAAGTGACTAGTGTTCAATGTTGAGTCAGTGTCGATACACACCGGTCGGGGTTTACTATCTTTTCAGGGCAAACTCATCATTTAGCTAAATTTGCAGTTTCATTCATCATGGATTCGACTCATAATTCAGGGTCCTAAGTCTTGCAACTATAAAACATAGAAACAAAGATGAAAATTGCAATCCTATAGATGTTTGCGTGTCCATGCAGTGTTGTGGTTTGATATGATTGAATCAATGTGAAATTGGAATTGTTATTATATGAATTTAGAGGTTTGTGATGCAAGTATTTTTCCTCAAACACAAATCTGCAATGGTGAAGATATGGAGCTAGTTGAAAGCTGATGAGGGCGTTTGGTTCGCTAGAGACAACTATTAACTAACTCCCTACATACTTGAGCCGCAGAACATCATAGTCTAATTTATATTTCAGTGACTGTTCAAATATGTGCGACGTAGTTTACGTGGAGTGCAAGCCTCTTCAAAACAATCAAAGCTCCTTGCAGGCAAATATACATCACAGCATCTTACAGAGAAATTTGACTCACTGATTTTGAAACCCTAAAAAGCCAGAATACTCGGTCACGTATCTTATTTTCCTTCATTCTATCCATCACAAACCTCAAAACTCACAAACCAACAATAATCTCACATTGATTCAATCACATCAAACCAGAACATGGAACCAACGCCTACGTATCAAACATAGTCCGGTAACTTGTAATGTCAATCATTTGTTTGAATTCCATTAAGATTGCAACACCTAAAAAGGTCAAGTCAGAGTATAACTGAATCAATGTTGATGAACTGGCGTAGACATTGATGAGTTAGCACTGGTCCAATGAAATTAAACCCTGAAGGAGATGATGCATCATCAACATCGAACAATGGTGACTCTCTTGCATTTTGAGATCATGTAGCAAAGATGATGACTGACCAGCAATTTGATTCTGCAGTGTACCGGATTGATCCCATCGTCCGTTCGGCAGATAAAGTGGCGGTCCTATGGATGTGCCAACGGATGTGCGCATGGGGCTAAAGTAAAGAGGAGGGCCACAACCATGGATAGCTTTCCAATCTTCCGGAGGGTAAGGGTTGCTCAATGGTGTCAATCCTGTCGAAGTTTCAGCGTACGATGACCTGCTTGATGGCAGGCATCCTGATGCCTTTCCACCAACAATCTTCGGTGCACCTTGATGATATCCCTCCTTCTCCCTGTACAGCTCGTACATCGGAGGAGCGTTCGATGGTGTACTAGCCCCGATCGGCTGTTGCCATCGTGGCCAACTCTCTTGTGCATCAGAATTTCCTGGAGCAGGTTGTTGTACCGGTCCTCTCAGAGCCAGGTTGTTCATTGTTGATGCTTAAATGCTATGTCGAAACCCACTGCTTCGGAAAACTCATCGGTACGGGATGCCAATTGATGTTGTCTCTGAGGAGGACTGAATGTGGAGGTTGATTCTTAATTATCTACACGATCATGGACCGATCGAAACCTGCTGCAACATTGACGGAATTGCATTGACCGAGGAATGAAGCGCGACATTTGAGTCAGAAGATCATCAATATCGGTGTAGGCCTTGAAACCCGTGGCACGACATTTGAGTTTTGTTGGTGATGCTTTGTTGATTCGAGGAATAGAAGATCAAGATTGGTGTAGGCCTTCCAAAACCATGGTGGCACGACATTTGAGTATGTTGCGAAACGATGATGACTTGTTACATCTGAACAGAAGATCGAAATTGGTGCAGGACTTCAAAAACCATGGCATGAGGACCTGCAAAGTCCAATCACGACACTATTTAATCCGTTGAGAACCTCGTTGCTCCCAGACATCATCAATTGACGTGACGTGTCCCAATGCAGAATTCCATCGTCGACGAGACATTAAGATTCCTCCAAGGAGAGGACAACCATCAAGCTTGCAAACTAAGAAAATCCAGATACGCGTGAAATTTATCCAGGATGAAGAAAATGATGAGTTTCTACTTAGAAGGTGTGTAACCGGTACAATTCCACAGCGCAAGACCATGTGCCAGATGCAGAGAAGGATGGAATCTGTGTGTTGCATTGAAGTTCCTAGAGCAATTCAATGCAATGAATTCGGTTGGGAATGACATTTTGGGGTTCGGAGGGGAAGAAGAGATCGAGGAGGTGGCAGATCTTGTGTCCCAAGACAACCACCTCCGTTCCCTCAACTTCCCATCCCATCCCTATGTGGGTTCTATATATAGTAACACATTCGCACCTTCGCATCTATATTAATCTATATATAGTAACATACCTATTCTCCTTTACCATTTTCAAAAATTCACCTATTGATTTAGAGTCGCTTGGACATAAACATCATAAAAGGTATATACACATCGGCAATTACATATGCATAAGTTTTATTTACGCAAAAGATGAAAATTTAATAGTTTAGAAAGTTTTTTCTACTCTACCTCGCATGAGCCCCTGACAAGAATGTTAATGAACACTTTTGGTGTCCATTTTCACTTTAATATAGTTGCACTAGGTTGCCTTCCTTCCAGGGAAGAGCTTGCCATGCGATAGCTAGGCTTATTATATAAGTAGTGTGTTGCAATAGCCATTAGCCCTTGTCGATGTTGCCTTCTAATAGAAGAGGGCTCCTTCCAATGGCATGTGGCCCACTTTGCCACTTATTGGACTCGAAAACTAATCTAGGCCTGTTGAGGGCCGACTAGGGAATTCCTCGGGAAAGGAAATGCCGCCTTGGTGCTCTTGGCTAATTAACATGAGAACACATTACTTATTGTTACCCACACCATCAATGGATCCCCTACAACAAATCATGTAATTTGTTAGTGAATAGAAATTCTTACAAGGGTGCAACATTGATTGAAAGATCACTACATACACTAACCTTATGAAACTCTCTCTCTCTCTCTCTCTCTCGTTCTTCCCTTGCATTATGAGAAGATTTGGTAAACTTCAATTATCTCATGCTCATGTGGTGTGGACCAATTTATTGCCCAAGTGATGTTGAAGATCTGAACACTCCATGAGGTGGAAATCATATTCACTCACAACTTTTTTGACTCAAACTTGGAGGTCATAAATTATTTTAGTAGCTACTAAACTTGAAGAAAGCACTTATATATCAAATAGTTATTAATTCTTTGAAACATCCAAGCATTCAAAATAGTGAAGCAAACAAGTTAGACATCTAGGCACATAGTGTTCATCGATGGTTACACACATCGACTTAAAATGTCAAATCCAAGTGCAAATAATTTTTATAAAAGTTGAAATTCAAAAGATAGAGTGCAATAAGCTAAACAACATTCATACCAAACTAAATATTCTTGAACCCTTGTATAGAATTTTGTGGCTCTTGAAACATTTGAGGATTTGTACAATGGGATAATTTCAAATTAATGCACACATGACCATAGATTCAACCTAAATTTGGACAAGTTAGCAAAGGGAGACAAATTATAGAAAGAGAACATTGCATGTGACAATGGGGAACAACATGTCAATCAAGCAATTTTTTGTAGACCTTAGTTGATAGCAACTAGCCAAACCCTGGAAGATCAACGAAATGATGTTGAATTTAATTTGTTGAATTCCATGAAACATGATGAAGGACCGCTTAGAGCCAAAGAAATTGTTTGATAGTAAAAAATTTATTGAAAACATTCTTTATGAGTTTGCTTAGAATTTTTACTTTGGGGGGTATTAGCTTAGAATCGGAGAATAGAGATGGCCCGACCAAGTGTGGCAACTGCACAAGCTAAGCTTAAATCAAAACTCAATCTTCCTGCTACTATTCTCCCTCTTTAGTATGGCACGGTTGGGAAACACACAAAAAAATCGTACTATGAAGGTGTCGTCTTCTCGTCAATATGACAAATGGCGTAAAGTTGTCGTATGATTGAGGGAATACGGAAACATAACATGAGCTTACAAATATACACAACAAGTATAAGCAATATAGATGGTATGGAATAATAACTTATAACTCCAAACAAATACAAATATTCTCAACAACTCTTAAAATAGGAGTCCAAAGATCTCTAGTGTTGCCTACCCAAGTTAGCAACTCTCATTGTATCTAAATTCCCTACTCACTTTTGAAAACTAATAATTTCATTAAAAATATAAAGAATTATTTAATAAGAAACTACACAACAATGATGCATTACATTTAGCATCAAGATACCGATGATACTCTATCACCCATGTACAAGGCAACATATTGGGCAAGAGGCCACTCTAACCCTAACCATGTCCATTCTACACTAGTAACCCTAATTATCATCAAGATCCCGATGATAAGTGAAGTTCCCAAGTAGTTCCCAAGTGAAAATGGATGTATTTTAAATGTACATGACATAGATGAAAGGAACTTTAACATTGACTACCTCTTTAATATGACGAAGCGGAGATTCTAAATGTTGCATTACCAAATGTCGTAGTCGTATAAAAGAGGGAGTTTTGAACCAAAAAGTTTCGTCTTGCAAAAATGTGTCATAATATCGAGGGTGTCATATAAACGAGTGTCGTATTAATGAGGTTAGACTGTACATGCGTATGGGAGATGGATGACCCCCCTCCCCACACCATCCATTCAACCCTCGATCCATCCAATTAGAATTCATCCTGATATTCTGTTCATCCATCATCATCTGCTCCTGTTCCTGTGGCAATCCGAGCGATGTTTTCTCCTGGAGTCACCGCTCGCTTCGCCATCTTCCGACGCTTCGATCTCACGGCCACCAATCCCCCTCCTTCCCCAATGTCGTGCACTCCTGGTAAGGATCAACTTATCGCCTACTTCCCTCCAACTCCGCTTTCAATCTTTTGTTGTGAGTCGGAGGCCGCAGTTCGTGGCTGAACCATGTCCTGTGCGAATTCGGAATGGAAATGAAGCAGCTCGAAGTTCTGTACAGGATCGCTCTCAGAAACTCGAGGTGACGACCTTCTAAAGAAAATACAGAAGATTGAATTTTTACGCAGGAACCCCAAATTCTGGTCGCGAATTGCACAGAGTGTGCCTTAGAAGGCAATCTGTCGGCTTGGCCTGGCTTGGCTTACTGGGATTTGGAAATTCGGGAATTTGGGTATTGATTGTTTGGGGGAAAGGAAAGGAAAGCCGGTGTGAAATTTATTTGTATTTCTGAGGATGCCTGTGTATTGGGGCGATTTTGTCCAGAAAAAAATGATCTACAAAGTGACGAGTTTTTTAAAGTGTTAAAGCGTTAAAGTGCAGAAAGAGCACTATGGATTGACATGCGTATGTGGAGGCAGTCAATCATCAACATCTCTGGAGGGAGAGAATGCACTAGTTTTTTTTTTTTTTTCTTATTTAGCAGGTTTTTAACCTAGCAGCTGTGGTTGTTGGATCGGATTTCCAGATGCGAACATGGTGAATTGTTGGAAGGAGAAGTTTGAGATGCATCCCACTGGCTGAGCCGGCGTGTCTTCCTTTGCCTCCTTGCATTCAACTGTATGTGAATCTTTTTGGCAGCCAGAAATGTGAGGGAGGTATAAATCAAGTTTACTATGTGGCGGCCATAGCCGGGGGAAAGAAGCGTGAGGGTTTGAAACTCTTAGAGCAGGATTTTTCTGTTCCTCGAGGTGCAGCAAGAATGGCTGTGGCGGCAAGAATGAGGAATTATTGTGCTCTGTCCACTGCTTCGACCCCAACTGCAATGATTTGTTCTCCATTAACCAATGTAAGGTGTCAAGCATGTCTCATATTTGCAATATGTTAAGAAACTGCAAAGTGCTCGCATTAGTTAATGAATTTTCAGCTAAAATGTCACCACTCACATTAAATCTGGAAATAATTCAGAACCTCTTTTGCTTAAGAACATGTGGTTGAGTGTATGATGACTGATAAGCTTATGGGAAGAGGCAGTGAAAAGAAACCCTTCGCCTTCTTTGCCATCATTATGAGCTTCTAGTCAGGGTAGGTTTTTAGCTCCAATGCAGCCACCAAAAATTTCATGTAAGTTGAATAATTAACTCTGGTGAAGTCTGTACACAGACTTGGCCTGGGCCAAAGAAAAAAGGCCAGGAAATAGTGGTTAATGTTTAAGTAAATAGTAGAGTCCTCATTGTAATGTAAGGTGTGTGGGTGTTATTCGGTACGTTTTTCATGTTCTCTAACCTCTACCGACTAGATATGCACAACAAAACTTGTGTTGCAGTCGCAAATCTACGACAAAGCATCAGCAAAAATCAGGCCTCTCATGATTTAGTTTTGGTTATTGAAAGCGCACGTTTGTTGATTCCTTAACTGAATACTTAGGTCCTCCCAATCGTGTTCAGTATTGAGTGTGGAGTAGAACGTGAGTAAAATTTGAAGACGTAGTCCGAACTGTGTCTTCATGGTGTTTGTTCTTTGGTCCTCACCTAACCACAAACCAATCAAATATAGGTGTCTGATCAAGAAAAGTAACCGAATAACTCTCGCATACCTTAGAGCATGCAGATATAATGGATTTACGTCATTCATTAGGTCAACACATAAGAGTCCAGGGATGGATGAATGAATCTCCTCCAAGCTCATAATCTTTGATAGGTTTGCATCAACTTATCAACCTGAGAGCCCTATCTATTTTAGTTACTTCTTGTGCTCGAGTCCTTTGCTTTTGCACCCGGAAAATATTATTCATTAGAATCAATCATAATGACTACAAAATCAAAAGCCAGTCCAACCAACCTGGCCTTTTCTATGAGAAGGCATACGTGCTGCCACACATGCATGAACCTTGGGAGTTTGATGACTCGAATGACAACTAGAGACATCTTAATCTTTGTTCGCCTAGAACACCTATGTTATTGCTCAGTTTGCAAGTATTGCTATTCTTAGTAAATGATGACCGGAAGTTAAAGACATTGGCCCTTTCCTTGCAGAGAGTATTTAATTGGTCTGGAAGCACCTTTTTGTGTACTGGAGCCAAGTTTGCTACAAGCTCATCACAAAGGTGAACAGCATCACATTTCTCCCTGTTCCATGTCCAACTTGAACTAGCTTTCTTAATCTTTGTGAATGAGAAACATCTTTCACATTTATGTTGCCAACGTGGGGTAAGGGATTGCTTGGTGGAAGAGTCGACATGTTTTTTATAATTACACAAGCATATAATCACTTAGATAGGATCAAATATAACTTGTAAACGCCACCATATTTCAGACCTAGTTTAGGATCACTGTATGGTTTTTAAGTGCTGTATGTTGAGATGGTTTTAATCTTCTTCATTCTTGGAATGGCCGATCCTACTGCAGAATATGGCAAAAATAGGACCCAAATTGTTTTGAGTATCCCCAGTGTAGAATCTGGCTCATCTTGATCTTCCAGTGCTCAGAAACCTCAAAGTTAGTACAATATGTAGTGAAGTCAAATCATCAATGAGGGTATTCACAATCAAGGGCGTTTACACATAACTATCGTTCCGGTGGTTGATGGTTGTAGTTACTTTCTTTGTCTTTATTTTTGAGGGATAATGAGGGATAGGGTGCATTGGTGACAACTATTACAACTACTCTTACTTGCCCAACTACAATCCAAGGTGTAGTTGGGAGTGGTTGCGATGGTTGTAATTTACTGTCTTTGGTCCTATTTTGTATGTAATGCCTATGTGGCACCAGGTGAGAACTTCAAGGCCAATGTATGTGGAGGATGCAATTACTCTTAGACAAACTTTTCGCTAGAATCCATAAGTTGTTTGTCTCCATCACGGATTGCACCAATAGGAAAGACGATAATTGAGGTCAAATCCACCCTTCAACTTCAGCTACACCTTGTGGTGGTAGGCTTGATTATAAAGGGCAATTACATTACGTCATCTGTGTCAAATAGAACCATGTGAAGCCAATATGCATAAAGATTCGCAGAATAGTAGATCTGCAGGGTATCAAGGGTGGCTCAAACTCAAGGCCCTAATCCTTGATCTCATGGGAACTCCAAGGTTATTCCAGCTGAGGCCGGAATAGTACTCAGATGGGTGTGCCCTTCATAGCACTTGATTTCCAGGGCACCCTACCACCTATGGTCCACCCAATCATAGTGGGAGTATCCAAGTAAATTGAATATTCTCAACCAACCACTTGGGAACGTAGGGGCTTGCCCTTGGGGAGAGGCAAAGGTGTAGGCCAACTTGTCCATGCCCATTCAACATGTTCATCCTTGAAAGGAGGCAATAGTCTCTGGGGGCCCTCTAACTCTAGTGATGCCCGCTCGGGATCACATATAGACTTACACCAACTCGAAGATGAAGCAACACCATAATTTATGCCGGTGGCAACATAGGAGTCATCTTTCTTTCTTTCTACAAGATAACAAGAAGGGAAGACAAAGTTTTCTGCTCAATCATAGTGGGGTAATCCAGGTGAACTAGATATTCTGAACCAATCACGTGGGATCCTAGGGGCTTGCCCTTGGGGGGATATAAGTGCAGGCGAGCTTGTCCGCACCCATTCAAGGTGTTCACGTTTGACAAAGGCAGTAGTCTCTGGGGGGCCTCTAATTCTGGTGATGCCCGTTTCGGGATTACATATAGACTTGGACCAACTCAATGCAAGATGAAGCAACACCATTTTGGACACCGGTGGCAACATTGGAGTCATCTTTATTCTTTCTTTCTTTCTGCCTGCAGGACATCAGCAGGAAGGGAAGGAAAAGTTGTTATCACAGCTTCGCAACGGAGGGCAAACTTGTCTGTGAGGAAGAAGGAGCGCGTGCCACTTCCAACTTTGACTGATCCTACAGGAATGCCACAACATCTGAGCGTGTTTCTTCAACAACCGGCAGGAACACAATCCATGCTCAACACCAAGGCTTTGCAGAAATGTGAATACTTGGGTGACGATGTGTTTCGGTGCTACTTGCCAAAGCTCACCCTCTTGAACTTTGAGGTGGCCCCAATTGTGGACCTTTTTGTGGCTGCAAGTGACATTGATTGCCAGGTTGAAATGAGGTCGTGTATGGTGGGTTTCTCAAACTTGCCACATTTAAAATGGATTTTAGCAGTTTGGAGGCATCTGGAGTTGCTGGGTCCAGCAAACAGTGCAAATATGCCTTCTGTATCAATTTTCCACCATAATGATTTATTGACTTTAAAAATGCTTCGGCTTTGATTCTAGAGTTTCTTCAACCTTGAGGTTCATGTGGTTTTGGATCCTCAACTCTCGTTCATGTTTGGTGGTCTTTTCCTGCAGTTCTCAGGTTCCAAAGCTGTGGAAGACCAAAATGACCGTTTTTCTGGTACCTCTGCACTCTTGTCTCCCCACAGTAATTCTGGCCTAATCGTATGAAAGTTGTAGCTAGGTGGGGAGGTATGAGGAAATCACGGGGGACAAAATTTAGGGTCTCATATAATCTTTGAACCTAAAAAAAGTTATATATAAATATAGGATCCAATCAATTTAATTAGAGAATACAAGTAGAATATCTTGGGAATGTTCGTCAATTGTGATGAATATTCTAGGAATATTTTATTACGTATAGCCCTCATGAAAACACCCATTTGTCTTTGTAGTATGAACATATAGTGCAGCCCATGGGAGTTGTACTATGCTCTTTTTGTCATGGGACATGGTATGGAAAGCTTCTGTAGGAATGTCATGTTTTGCAATTTGTTTTGGAGGATCTCTGCATTTATGCAATGTTTCCTTCTTTTTTTCAAATTGTCTCTTTTTCTAAAACTTCTCCTTGCACTGATGTAGTGTCTTCAATTCAAGTAACTTGAGATGTTGGTGAAAGCTAGAAGAAATATGTTCTATTAATAGATATATATTGGTCGTAGATATATTCAGGTTTATGTGTTGTGTGTATGTAGCCAGCTTGAGGAACCATTTGACATGGCAATATACAAGCGAAGGCGATCAGGTGCTAGATCTAGACACAGAACTAAAGGTATCGTTGGAGGTAAGCCATGTACCATGACGTTGTCCTTATTTTTATCATTTGACTTCTGTGAGCCTTGACATATGTTGTAATTTATAGTCAAACTCACTGTTATCAGTTATTGTGACAAGTATGTGTTAAGAGAATGATAGCTGCCAGGTTCTTGTGAGACAGACATAACAGACTCAAGTTCTTTTCCATTTGAAGTTCTTGTGAATTAAGATCTGTCAACGCCAATCTTGACCATGCCAATTGCAGCTAACAAAGAAATCAAGAAAGAGATTTTCTCATGCATACAATTCTAATCACATTGTGGGTTGTCAGGTCTACACTGTTCCTTTCACAATGTTACCTCTGTCAGCTGTGGAAGTACCTGGAAACACGTAAGTAGTTTGGCATTCCAGCCCCTTTTTGTACTGCATACATTATCATAGGACTGTAGTTACCAAAAATGATGACTCTACCTTTCAAACATAGCTACGGTATTGGACCTCAAATAGATCATAACATTCTTCAGGTGGAGGGCTGGGTTTGGTGGGGCTGGCACCCATATCCTAGCTTCAACTAAGGTTTGTTCACATAAATCCGCCATCTCATTTTGAATCTGAGATGCGGATGGTCTAATGCTCGTGTCAAGATTGTCAAGGGTTCTTGAGACAGAAATATTGAAGCCATTGCTGATTGGTTTGGTGTTGCACTAACAGAATCATGCAAGCAATGCTGGATCGGCTTATTCCATTGTTCCTAGATCACCTATTTATTGACTACAAAAAATGGGTGGATGAGGAGGCGCTGAAGGTGAACCTTCCAATGAACACCATCAACCTTTCAGATTCTTTGCGAACCTCAAATGATGTGCCTGATTGCCTGCACAGCTTAGAGGTCTCATCTTGAGTTGAAACTGTACAAGCGGGTTACAAGTGGTGCACTCCTCTGTAGAGTTTTATGTTCCCTTTTAGCACACATGATCATTACAAGTTTGTAACCCTATAAACAATACATGTATGACATGATAATTTAGGTACATTGGCATTGACACTACAATGTGTGTTCAAGCCAGCAACTTTAATTTAATGAGTTCCAGGATGAGTTCTCTGGAGATTCTCCCTAATTAAGGGGCAACAATGCACAAACTTTCCCATTTTGTGGCAAATAAATGGGTGTGAAGTGGTTACTTTTGCACATTAGTATTATGATGTGCTTTGGTGAAATGATAAAAGTGAAGTTTATCAGAAGCATATCTTTCTTGCAAACAAAGTCATATATTCACATTCACGGGTTATAAAAATTCAACACGTTTCCTTAATTACAAGGCCGCACAATTAGGATAAGGAATTAACACTATGATTTAGTCCCAACATAGAAACTTCCTTGAATGACTCACATATTATGGATAACACTCATTGTATATCTTTGTATTAAAAGTTGTATATTCAATTTCAGCGACATGATCAGGAATTTACAATTTCTGTATTTTCTTGCAAATTCCCATACCAAGCCCTGTTTCAGAATCGTTTATGCTAAATGTACTACTGTCAACACCGTCCTGCAGATGATAAGGTTTCACAATTTTTCAAGGCCAACCTATGAGAGTCTCAGTAGCTGTACTGAGGCAAACAAAGCAGAAAAGACTGTAATGTCCCCTACACAAGGGATTCTACATTTTAAACGTCCATAATTCTATTCGCGTGACACTGTGCTTTCACCATAATCTAACCAGTCACGATTCGCAATGGGCTTTTGGGGTCTTTTATAATCTACCCGCTGCTTGACATCAGCCTTTACCACACGAGTCCAATTCTGATTTGCTTCCCTGAAAGCTTTTGCTGTCTTTTCAGCTTCTCTGAAGACCCTCTGCAGATCCACCCAGAAGTCCCCAGGGCAAAAAATCAAGGTAAATAAAAATCAAGGTAAAGACTCTTCTTCTGAATTGCTTATTGACCATCCTCATATGAAACCTACCAATATTTTTAATGAGCTCCTATCATGTCAGTACTTTAAAAAAAAACAAAGAACCGGCAAAGGTTATTTGACTGGGTTTTCTTAGAGCCATGGTTATGAATCAAATCCAGATATTTGAGAATTTGAGAACTGTGGTTATGAATTTAAATGAAACAAAGGTCATAACAATCTAACAGGGGCTTGATAGATGCAGAAATACTTGAATGCTACCATAGAATGATGCCTCACCTGCTTATCACGAAGCATGAGCCCTTTCTCACTTTCCAGGTCAGCAGTGCTGCAAAACCAAACAGTGATGGCACCAAGTGAGGTCTATATCTTACTGAGCTTCTTTGACCCAAAGAAAATCTACTTGATAACAGGAAAGGACACAATTACGTAGGAAAGTCGTCACAAAAACCTATGAACTTGTGATATGATCCAAAATTAGTGTGAGCATCCTTAACTCCATAGTAATTTAATCCCAGAGGCGCTAGTATGTCAAAAGAACCAAAACAGAGCAATCAGTACCTGAATGCAACCCGATTAAGGACTGGGGATTCAACTACCATCATTTTTATTTGTTCTCCAATCTCAAACACATCTGATACTTGATGGATGAGCCCACGGGCAATGTTACTGATATGTATCAATCCACTGCCACACACCAAATAGAAAAAGATATCACAATTACAGCAATCCAGTTACTGTATATTTCATGAAGTCCAGTAGCTCCCTCAAACAAGGATAACCACCTTCTTAAGTAACATGCATTTCAATATGCTTAACCGTGCAAATTAGTAACCAGCAAGAATGCCCAAAAGATTACTTACTTCGATTCATCCATTCAGATATGTGCAGTTTTTCACACTTATTGTACACCCCTACAGATCATCTATCTTGATAGGCAAGAACCAGCCAACAAAAACCTTTTACCTTACATCCGTTCCATTCACTTGGACTCGAGCACCAAAGTCAAAGATCTGAACTACAGTGCCCTCATGGAGAGTCCCAGGAGACAAATTTCTTCTTGCCTGCAAGAAGCATGATAAAGACTTACCATCAAGAATATGATCAATTCATCATTAATTTAAGAAAGAAAATTGCCACCTTTTGGTACTCATGTAGACATCCAAAAGGTTTAGTTACAACAAAACAATCAACTTACTCAATTTTTTGAACAAATCAAAATTGCATGCCTTCACACTTATCTTACATAATGTATCTCAAATGCATCAAATAAGTTGTGGGGTCTCAGAACCACCCCAAGTGACAAATACATGGTGATAATATAAGCATGTGCAAACACCTTTAGGACATGTAATGGGCCAATTTTCCAAGCCCTGAGTTCCTAGAGGAAAACTAAAACACAAGACCACTCATTTCTACACAGATGTACACAGAATGAAGGGAGTGTTGTGCAACATACCCATGCTTGCCTTTCACTAAGCACTAGATTTCCACGAATCTCTTCTGCGACTGTTACCATCACCCATAGTTTCCTACCCACCTTTTACATCCAGAAAGGTAATGTCAGAAGTCAATATGCAACGCTATCACATTAGGAGCTCTAAATACAGTAAGAGCTGACATATACATCCAAACATCAATGTCATCAATGAGTATTGCGTTTGCACCCACTTACAAAATCTTCAAAAGTCTCGTCAATCTCTTTGTTTGGAAACTTGGCAAACTCAACCAAGGGTAAAAAAGCCCGCAGCCCCTGCATTCAGATAGGAGTCCTCCTCCAAATAAGTTTGTGAGATTTAATGTTCAAGGAGTAATCCCTTCCTTTACAGATTACAAACATTCACAGAAAGTAATCCTCAATACTCATTCTCTACCTTGTATAAGAAAAACTCTATAGGTTTATGAACAACTCTCAGTCTATCACGCTACTGCAAGCTCAGGGGTTGACAATGCACCTCAATCCTGGATATAAGGCCTGCCTCGTTCCATTCAGTGATCTCAATCTCAATTGGTTCATTTTCCTCCTTGATCTGTAAACCCGGCAAAGTTTAGTAGACAAACACACCACAAGTTAAGTGAGAATATCTCCTCCATATATTGAAAAACAACACAATCGATCGAGAGAAGGCATAGCATTCTTAAGTGGTGTAGTGGGTGATTCCCTAGATGAACACCTTGGAGAGTATACACTCAGTAAGATGCATTTTGGCAAGGTCTTTAAGTTGAATCTTGGTAGATGGGAGAAAGCTTTGACCGAAGATAGGTAACAATAGAGGTGTGGACTAATGAGAGCTTGCCACTTGACTATGCTTGGCATTCATGCATGTAATGGACCTTGTTTCTTGGAAGTTTAGTCTTGAAGCTCGAGTAGAAAGAAAATGTCCTTACAGATGCTTAAGAATCTATAGGCAGAGCTTTTTTACCTGCCGGACACGTTCCCATGCAACCCGTCGCCCAGATCGGCGAGCTGAGAGAAGAGCATTTCCACCCACAGTCTCTCCCATTACTTCCAAATCCAGCACAGTTCCAACATCAATAGCAAGGGGGCCAGCCTCTTCAAGAGCAAAAATCTCATCATCATACACAACACGAGGATGGCCACTCGGTGGCACAGGATTTTTTCCTCCCTCGACATCCTCCGCCGGCAGCTCCCACTGGTACTCTTCAAGTTGGAATTTGTCAATGGGTAGAAGCTCCTTCACATGTAAGTGTCCAAGTTTTGCAGCTCCAATGTCTATATCGAGTTTTGCATGGTTACCGGACACCACCACCCCAATGACACGATGACCACTTTTCGGTTCATAATATTCAAGATCATCCAACCCAATGGGCGTCGATTGCAAGGAGTTTTGCAACTCTACAGCATGATGGTCATTGACATGATGTACTGGAGCTCTTGACTCCAAAAGACTCTCCTGTGTCACCATCGTCGTTGGAAGGTTTTCATCTTCAGTGACATTGATCGATTCTGCGGCCTCAAGTGTAACACTGTCTTCTCTCAAGGGTGTCATAATGGGAGCTTCATCTTTGCGACCTGTGCCCAAAGCAATGGAATCAAAGAAATCATCAACTTTACTTGAATGATTCACTGATGCAGAGGTTTCATGGAGTTTACCAAGGGTTTCCACATTGGTCCTGCTAGAAGCATCGTGACCATTGGTGATAACAACTGCGCTGGAAGTTAGTGTGGATTCAGCTTCCACAGAAGGATAACAACTCACATCACCAATAGAATTGCGGCTAGATGTGCGGTCATCTCTGCACACAAGACCCAATCTGGAACCTTGGTCTTGTAATTTTATTTGTGCAGAATCTTTAGATTCTGTGAACTCAGCACGTGGACCTGACCACCATGGATGCCGATGATGCACCGCTACCAACCTTATGTGCCCAAACCTGAAATCTCCATTGAAAATTTGGTCTTCTCCTTTAAGTCCTCCTCTCCGTTTAAGACTTGGGCTAATTCTTCTTCTTCTAAGGACAACAGATGATGATGATGATGATGATGATGAAGATGCTTCCTTCCTTGTTGTTCTTCTTGAATGCTGATGGTTACCCTGGTGGCAGAACAGGGAGGCGCCCTGCCACTGTTGGAAACACGCCCGGGCCAACATTTATGATGAAATCCTTCCAATTCTACACGAAATCGGTAAATCTACATGAGATTCACTTATGGTGCAAGGTTCATGGTCATTGACGACCGAATTTGAATGTTTTGGACCCTTTCCTACATACAAAAATGCTAATGAGTTGTCAAATCCGAAATTGGCCACCGCCGTCTGAAAGACGTGCATGGGTACAGGGTGATGAATGGATGACACCATCCGCCATGGAAGACGTATAAGACATGGAAAAAGGGTATAGGTCACATGGAAAATTCCTTCGGGCGTGACAACCTATGGATGTGTAAATATAACTTCCCCCAAGAATCACCAAACACCGTGGGCTTAATAAAATTGGATGAACTGAAAAAACACCTTGAAAGACAAAAACAGGGGAGGGGCAGCTTCGACAGCCACGACAAAAAAAAGGTTTCACAATAACAAGAGCATGGGGTGAGATAGACTTAAGATTCTGTGAAGAGAATGACTGCAATTATGCCATTGACTAGGAACTACCTATTACGAACAATTAACACTCATCCCTGTTGATGATGCTTCCTTTTTTTTATGTGCATTCCAGAAATGAAAAAATGAACTCACTACCTACAGACACTCAAGCTCTATGCACGAATATAACCAAGAATTGCAAAACATGCTTAAACTAACCCTACATGTTCGCACCTTCTTCTCTGTCTACACCAAAAGATGGGGGCAACTTCCTCACACACATGATGAACTGCAGAACTAAAACAGAAACTTCAGAGAACGCTAAGTTCACTTCGAGGTATCCTAAAATGACAGAAGAGATTGTGAATCCATCGAGCCAAACAACAGACTTTCCGCCTTGAGAGGCTGTTGCATGTTTGACGAACCTCGAAGCATGCATTCCCTGGGGGCCAAATGTTGAAGCCCGGTTTAGGGTTTAGGGTTTAAGATCTACATGCTTTCCTAGATTTGTGTTTGGATAGTAGGAGGCATCAGCTATCTCGCCCTATTCTAGATCTGGGTGGGACGGGCAGCAGTGAAGCTGGGATTCGTGGCGCCATGTAAGGCGTCCGTTAAGCTTGTCCTAAGGATAGGTTTGCGCTTGATTACCGTAGTTTCCTAGCAGGTTAGGCAACTTGCTGCCAAATATTTAATTAAAGTTCAAAAAGTAGGTTCGCCACCTAAAAATAGTATATTCATATTTTCAGCAATTTTCTCTTTTAATTTTTAAAAATTCGGCTTACATTCATTTTTTATTTTTTATTTCAACTTATATCTTGTACATCTCTCTTGCATTGAATGACAAGTAAGATGTGAGTGAAGAGTTGAGAATGCTCTGTACTTTATGCAAGTAGAGTGGAGTTGTGTTCAACAATGCATATGGGATATGTAAACTTTGAGGTGAAGCACCTAGTTAGACGTCATTTTTATAACACGCATAACTTTTGCATAGAGTCTTCAAATGACATAAAATTTGTTGGAGGTGGAAGATTACTTGATTTCTAAACTTTGCTTAGACCAACAAAATTCCAAAAAAGTTGATCTTCTATGCACAAATGAGCTCCAAAAAACTGTTATGAACGCATTTTAATTTTTTAATCTTTACACGGCTGCAATGTTTTGTCCATATCTTTTGCATAAAGACTTATTTTGACACAAAACTTGTTGGAGGTGGAAGAAGGATTGATTTCTCAACTTTTGTTAGTTGGACAAAATTCTATAAAACTTCATCTTCTATGCTCAATTGGACTCCAAAAATTTGTGTACAACACATTTGAAAAGCCTCGCCTAGAGTCTTGCTACTTCTTAACCCATATTCTTTGTGGACTAATGTACGTGAGCTTGATTACAAAACGAGCACCTTCTCCCCTTCAAAATTCACATATGCTTCCACTGTAAGTAAAACTCTACTGAGAAGTAAAAATTTCTTACTTTTAGGCAATTTTGAAAAATAATTAATTTTAAATTCGGCAAAAAATGCCAATAATATTCCAAAATTTTAGGCATCTATTTTTAGAATTATTTTGTGCCGAACCTGCTATTAAACTACGGTAATCCCAATTTAATTTCCATTAAGAATTGATTAAGGTTTACGCATGTTATTTGGATAGTCTTCTCTCTACACTCCAGTTCTCGTAGGATGTGAAACACGTAATTAGTGCACGATGATTAGGGCTTCTAATTTATTAAAAAAAATTAAATCCAAATTGTACATGTAATCATTTCTCTCATAGTTATAAAGGGCTTTTGCGCAAGAGTAAGGCTTCTTTTATCTTATCTTGTGGTTGGGTGGTTCATGCCATAAGACACTTAGAGAGTTCTCAATAGTTCAAGCTAGGCTAGCTTGTTATATTGAACCTCGCTCTAATACTAATATAACAAGCTAGCCTAGCTTGAACTAGTGAGAACTCTTTAAGTGTCTTATGGCATGAACCACCCAACCATGAGATAAGATAAAAGAAGCCTTACTCTTGCGCAAGAGTCCTTTATATACCTCCCCACCATGCATGGTTGTCTTATGTTTAACTAAAATAAAAGCATGTTCATAATTAGCAACTATAATGAACCCTACTTTGTGCTTTTAATTTAAACTCATTCTAGACTACTGTTATAGTTCGCTTTAATATTTTATTCGCTCTCAAAGTGAAAATTCTCATGGTTATTAAGTGGTCATATAGTCCCCCTACGGAATCATAATGACCATTGAGGCTAGAATTGCCACTCACCGCTCAGCCATGTCCATCCAATGACCATTATCAAATACTTGAGTTCACTAACTAATTCCACGTCTTTGATTTTAATCCCATAGTCAAATTAGTTTTTTCTTGAAGTGAATCTATAAGGAGTTATTTAGATGGCCACCACAAATCTTTGGCCCAACAAAGAGCCTTCTACAATAGAGGGACTAAAATGTCTAAGGTGTCCTCTCGAGGCTTCTCATATACATCTATGTGCTACTCCACCAAAGCATGCATATTTTTTTGTCATTATCGTCAATTTTGCACTATCTTCAACAACTATACTATTTATTGCATCCTTCTTCAACAAATAACGATGGTAGACTTTACATTGGATTTACCCTTTCATAATATCTCACTTAATAAACACAAATATCTTTGTCCTTCAAGGGTTTACATCTACCAATTGACCATTTTCCAAATGATCAATTTGGTTTGCTCAAGGAAGGTGCCACATGAGCACGGCTTCATTTTGGCTTAATAGTCATATACTCAAATCATGTCATGTTTTACTATTTCTAATGGTCCAATTATTGAATTGTTGGTGTTGTGATTCAGTGTGGCTCCAACCATGTTCTTACATGCTAAAACTTGAACTCTTGACATCCCTACAACATTCTTGGGCACCACCTCTGCACCAACATCGTTGATCATAACATTAATCATTGTAAGTATATCTCCTCTCTCCCTCAAGCTTCCTCAATATACATCTATTGGGTCTTCGCTAGCCCTCATATATGTTGTATTCAAGTAAGCTCAAATGAGATTCAAGATCACGACTATGTATTCCAATGGAAAAACATAGCAAAGCAAGAAACAATTGAAAAAGAATGAAACCTAGGAATATAAAAGACATGTAACTACCCATTAACACAAGAAAAACATCATTGACAACTTTGAATATCTAATGCATCTTTTTGATTTAATTTCAATGATTGCGATTGTTCAAGGAATGCACACATGACCTCTTAGGTCCCTTTGTCCCTACCCCAATTCTTCTAGCCTTATCCATAGCTTCCATACTCCTCATCGCCCTTTGCTCTCATACATTATTGTGGTTTTGAAAATTTTGAATATTTATGGGGCTCTTCAAACTAATGACCCCAAATGAACCAAGACCCATATATTTTGGTGTATAATAAGTTATATAATTTTTACACTACCTATCAATTAAGTTATCAATATCATCCACACTTCATCATAAGCAAGTTGCTATCCAAGAAATATTATGGTTGGTTACACCTACATTTTATTCATCAAATTGAATAGTCACAAACAATTTGCTTACATGAAATGCACTACAATAGGTGAAAATGTATCAAGAATTATTGTAACAACATGGGTGTGATGTATACTTAAGTTGATCTAACAAAATTGTGCTATCATACAACAATCCCAATAACTCATAACTCGCTAAAAGTAGCCCCTTATGCAAATGAATTATCCATGGCATGGAACTTGGAGAGTCCAATCTCCAAATTCTCATTAGACACAAAGTTGCATGCTTTCACCACAACGGGGTGGTAGTTGAGGTGCCAACTTGGATCAATTTGCTATCCCCAAACATCAAAGCTTCTCAAGGTCAAAGGTGTGGGGACACATCACCAAGGCATAGCGTCACATGTTGTGTTCATTGATTCATATATGGGACATGAAACATAGTCAATGATTTCATGGCAAGAAGACCGTGTAAAATTTGGACTCCTTGACACTAAGGCAAGGGATTGGGACCTCATCACACAGTTAGTCATGCATGAAATGGCATAATATCCCCGAAAGGGATAAAGAGAAGGTCAGACTTGGAACATGGATTGGGTTCCTTACGGATCACCTTTCAGACTCGGTGGTAGTTTTTTTAAATGAAGCCGCACTTGACCTCATTGCATTCAAAAAACCTGATTGACCCTTCCAATCCCAATTCCATATTTTAAGGTCAACCCACAACCTAGATGTCTTAAAGAATGAAAAAATCGGAAGGAGAATTTGAAAGGGCTTACCATGAAGTTATGATTATCAAAACCATTAGAGGCCAAAAGAAACACGAGGTCTCGTTCTTCTACGGCAAAAAGACATCCCTTCAATAAGACATGGACGTATGCGTTTGGAAAGATGCCACACAATTTTTGGACTATACTAGCAAGATAGGCGGGAACCTCCTCGACCCTCCACTCATCACTCCGATCATCCTCAATGAATGGAGAAGGCTTCTCCCGGATACCTACCAACTCAGATGTACAAGTATTTGGGACAAAGGAAGGGTTGGTAAGGAGGCAACCTTCATTTGGTTCATTTGGCACAAGGTAGTGGCAGTCAATGAATGACGTGTCAAGATATCCGCTTAATGCTCCAAATGTCTCCCCTTCACCAAGGAGATCCTCAAACATATATTATGGGATTGCATCCAAGCCCAACATATTTGGCGATGGGCTTTACAAATCCTCTTTTGAGCTTAGCGGCACCTAACAACACCTGCCTATTGAATTTAACTGGCAAAACGATATGTTTGGTCACGACATCCAAAAGAAATACAAACCTTGCTTTCAAATACAACATCTTCTCTGGGGCATTGCCTTGTGGATTATTTGGATCGAACATAATGACAAGGTTTTCAACCAAAACCAATGGCATAAACTCAAGGTTAAGAGCCATGTATGGGAAGATTGTATTTATTTATGGCAAAAGCCTCTTGGAAAAAGACTCTCAAACTCATTGAGAAATGCCTTCCTGTGAAGGACTTCATTATTGGGGAATTCACTCGGGGGGGGGGGGGGGGATCCTATGCCGCCACCATGGACTCACGGTCTCATGGAATTAGAAGATCATGGCCACGTACCCATCTTGGCCTTGGGGAATAGGTGGGTAGCTCTTACCCTTGGTTTGTAGTTCATTTGAAATTAGGTTTGACAAGGTTTTATAGGTTGTTTAACACTTTGATCACTGTGGCTTGGGGGTTGTCCTTGGTAGGTGCAGTCATGGTGGTCCTTGGTTGGGTGGCTTGGGAGGTTGTCATTGGTGAGGTTCTTGTTACTTGGTTCTTTATTACTTTTTACGTGGCAGTGTGGCGCATTTGAGGAGCTCCGCCTCCACTCGCAGTGGACATGTATTTGGTTCTTCATGCATTTGACGTCCACATTTTGGCCTTTTGTCTCAAAAAAAATCCATTAGAAAAAATACAAGAGTCCCATATTTGGTTAAACACAATTAGATTGTTTTTGAAAGTGTCCAATTCCTCTAGATACAAAATTTATACATTTGTAAGGAAGTATACCATTGGAACCATAACATAAGATTCGCATAGTCAAAGAGAATCTTCCAAATAAATGTTATTATTAAAATAATAAATAAATAATAAAACGTTTGAGACTATCTTGATCAAACTGCCTTTTCATACGGTGAAATTTGGTTTGTAAAGTTACCAAAATGTACATAAAGTCGCTGAAATGAGCCGAGGATACCAATTTTGGCAGGCTGGACTTACTGGTAAAGCTTATTTGGGTCTAAGTTGACCATTACACAATATTAAAATAAATAAAAACAGCATTATTATTATTATTATTATTTATCCAATAGGTATATGTGATACGTAACAGCACATGTCTACAAAAGCTCTACTCATGCACTTTATCGGTGTGGGGCCATGTTTACATGCACATGTGACTATTAGGACCACTTCACACACAAGACTGAAGGCCCGTGACCATTGCAATCTAAGAGCTCTCATTGGTCAAAAGGGCATTGATTGTCTAAGTTCACTTCACACATGAAGGTGAAGGTTTAAAGGCTCAAAGAAGACTTCATGGATGAAAAGTCTACATAGAGTTCTACACGGTGGATTATGGATAAGGTTTCATGGTCTCCCGGAATTTTTGTCAGGCCCACTTCCAAGAGGTGGGCCTGACGCAAATTCCAGGAGACCATGAAACCATGAATTTTTTAATATATATTGTCCAACATGTTAGATTTCAAAACATATTGCAAGGCAGATTCCAGAATAGATTTTAGGACAGACAAACATCACCAAGTAATTCTCTCAAATTGATAGAGTTTGAGACATATTATATTAAACCAAATCCTCCCCTCTTTTTCCACCAACAAAATATGCAATGGTCCCATTCTCACTGCACAGTATGCTTGAGGGCCCATGACTACATAAAACGGCTTTCCCAACACCCATGGTCCGGCCTTTGGATGAGGGTCAAGGGTCCTCACCATTACAAGGTCACGGCTCTTGGCTCATGTGTGAAGTGGCCCTTCGTGTGGTAAAATTTTGTCTAACATAACACCAATAATAAATATCCTCATTTTGATTGACAAAAATGAATGTGAATGATTAATGTCAGCAAAGCAAGAGTTGTTTTCAAACATCTTCAGAGACTACATATCCTTACAAGTATTGATATAGGACTGAAGTAGAACTTACAATGAAAGTTCACTGTCCATATCTAAAGCATGCTGACTACATGGTGCCTCAAGACCTCCTGTTCATCCTTTTGATTCTCTGAATATAGTAGATTGAAGTTAAGCAACCAATTGCTAAGTTATGTTGGCTGATTCTAATTTACAAGAGACCTTGTGCAAAATTTGGACCCAACTGCTTACGAATTTTGGACTCTATTCTGCCCCGTTTTCAAGAGGAATCTGTACCTAAGGTATGCAGGTGTTACTTGATTACTTATCTTTACAGGACACCTATAGTTGATTGATGTATGGTTAGGTGAGGATCAAAAATCAAATCATAAAGACACGTGTTCAAAAGAGATTGAACCACAATAGTGAACAAAGTTGGGAGGACCTATGTATTCAGTTATGTAAGCAACAAACATGCAATTCCTATAACCATACCTTAGGTCTGATTTTCAATCTGGTTTCTGTTGATATTTCATCTTAGATTCACTAATGCAACACAAATTTAGAGATGTACTGTAAATCTGATCAATGGAGAACAAGAAAAATAAACCAAAAAACACCCGCATACCTTATCAGCTAAATAATTGCAAAATTTAAAACTCATAACACCTTCTCAAGAGTACAACAATGCTCAACAATGCTCAACAATGTTCGCCACAATTAAAAACTCTGAATGGACATGGAGCGCACAGGTTTCACTCAGGTTAGAAAATCGTATAGCATTGATGTTCCATGTATAGTATCCTCATCTACTTCACCAATCGACATCCAATCTTCTGGACAGGTACTAACTATATTCAGAGGACATGACGTAATCTACTTTCTCATGCTATAGTACATGTTGTGCTGCACAAAGCTCAAATATGCCGTACATCGGTGTGTACAATAATTTACAACCTCATTCGAAGCAGTTCATTTGTTTCTGAAAAGGACTCAATTTTGGGCACTTTAGGTGCTCCTGCCTTTCCCTCTACTTCCTGACAACTGTGCAACCACATCTGGCGGCATGCCTTTCTTCATCCTTATACCCCCACAATTGGAACACTGCAGAAAAATCCACATTTATTTGGGTCAGATTCAATTTATCTTCCACTCCATAAACATTGAGTCTTTAACTCACATAGGTAAACCTCAAAAGACGCCCAAAAAGCAGGTATAATGATACATAAGAAACTCAAACATCCTCCATGCTCCACTTAGTCGGCCAAAATGTTGAACAACTTGGACCAGATGTTTGAAAAGCTTGAAGTATTGTTCAGTAGCTCTTACTAAACCTGCTTAAGGAAATAAGTCTCTCAATCTGCAAGGTTATTTATGTATACAAAATGTAAGACTAAGTGGAGAAACATCAACAGAGACACGGCCAGAATGTTATACCTTTTTCACACAGCTACCAAAGCATAGAGGGCAAGGGTCAGTGTGGAGCAATTTTCCTTCCCAGACAAGAATGCCCTGGCCTTTACAAACATGGCATTGTTGCACTCCATAACCATCACACTTCTCGCACACTTTCTGTGACCCACATACACAAGTCCATCTCAACATTAATATTCATCTGAGCAATATGGCTTGTAAACCAGTTCAGTCAGAATCAGCATTCAAGTGATAATGTCAGGAGGAAGGTAAATAAAACCATTGAAGGTAAAATTCATGTGACAACATCTCAAAAAGAACAAGAACCTTGCCTTATTGGTATGGTCAAAGAAACTGGTTAATCACCAGAGTGCAACTAAAGTGTGTGAAGACACTAATATATCAAACGAAAAGAATGGAGTGTGAACAACAAGATCACACCTGTGGGGTGTTGGGCAGCAATCCTTGCTTCTCGGCTGCTGTCTTGAGCCCCAGAGCTGCAACTGCTAGTGCCATTAAAACCCCTGCTGGCCCTGAACCATGGAACCAGTATACGTATGCATGTTATACTTAAAACTACAAATCAAGATTCGGTTGCCTCTACTAATTTATAACTACAAGCTTAGAATCTGAAAGATCAATTCCAGAAACATCAAGAGTTCCAAAGACACTGCACAGGTTCACATTCAGGTACATTCAACCATACCTTCTGCTCTACCAGTTTATAACTACAAGCTTAGGATCTGAAAGATCAATTACAGAAAAACTAGAGAGTTAACAACCGGTTGCAAAGTTACACATGGGAGGTTCATTCACCGATACCTTTGATCTTGCCACTACTTAGAGGCCGTCCAACTGCACCCACCGTATGGGTGACAGCATGCCTCCCAGCTGTGGAGAAAGTTTGTGACAATGACATGGACGGAGGCCTGGCTCTTGGACTCCTCGCAGTCCTCGCACCCTTTTTGGCCTCCAAATCATGTCCAGCCTCTGCCACAAACGAAAACCATCTGAAACGTTGAAATTTTATCCTCGACGAAACCACTTGAGAGGTCAGGGTCCTTCCAAAAACGGATTCCTACAATGCTAGCCATGTGAGCCACTGAAACTTTGTAACCACAAACCTGCAATTTTCTCCATCAGAGTGTCATCCCCATACGCAGCTGCTATGGGATCCTCCGGTGAAGTACTCAAATCATCAATTCCCTCTTGTCCTTCATCAGATCTCGCACCATGTTGTTCCCTACTTGTACCCAAATTCTCAGATGCTGGACCAAGCAGCACATTACCTGAACGAGATATCGTGTTCAGTTTGCTGGAGTTGTTGGTATCCTTTGCACTCCCTGCACCATGACGTGACTTATGTTCCTTACTTTCAAAACTCTCCACTAACGGTGAGTAATAAGACCTGCATTCCAACCCACAGAAGAGAGTCAAATTCAGCGAGCTACACCATGATGAAAAAAGGTTAAGATGGAACACCGTTATGGTAAAAACACAGGAATGCACAAATTCATGATGTGACACAAGAAATCCTGTGGAGGACCCGCCCCGCCCCTATACACACATCATCCACTTAATGCATCTCATGTGCACATTACAAGGCACAATCCATAGAGATAAGAGACATGCTTAAGCAATTCAACCCAATTGAATAGAATTGCATTCCACTGCTTGAGCAATCCTTCATTCCCAGTAAAAAAATAAGGAATTGAAGGAACACCTTGCCACGTTCATGCTTCTTGAATGTTGCTTTCCGCCCCGCTTCGTATCCATCCTTAGGCTAAGCCCATTTCCGGCGAAAAATGAAGACTCCGAGGAATCAAAGCTGCCGAAACCTGGTGATGCAAAAGTACCACAACTGCAGCATCCAGTACACCTCTGCATGTCCCATACACTTGCTGCCATGGCCGCCGACAATTCACCAAAACTTCGCAACCCAAAATCAACCCGCACCCAAAACCTCCCCCAAACCTCCTCAATCTCCACCCAAAATCACTCCAAACTCCTTGGCCCCGGCAAAGATCACCTGCCCGGGGGCCTGAGATCCCCCAAACCCGTGAATCTGTACCCTAAACCTGCGAGCTTGCAACAAACCCAATAAATTCTGGGAGCGGTGGAGCTCGGAGACGATAACAGCGAAGAAGGCACCTGGAGGAGGAGGACAAGAAGAAGAAGAAGATGGTGGTCGGTCACTCTGGCACTCTTCCTCTAACAAATGAAAAGTTACAAAGTGTTGACGTGCTGTTGAATTGAAGCAGGAGCAGGGGAAGGAGGCTATGTTCGATCTAAAGGTATTTGACACCACTTACCCCTGCCCTGCCGTGCCAGCAATAACGAAGCGACGTAAAGAAGATATGCAATGAGGAGAGCAAAGCAGAAGAGGACAAGGGAGGTTGGATAGATTGGGAGTCGTCAGCCTAATTGGGTAAAATGGAGGATTGCAATGAGAATGTCTAATGTGCAAAGGACGGGTGGGGAGGGGAGGGTGTGGCCAGGAAGTAAAGGCTGCGAGGCACCCCGCGTATCCAGATTTTCTTCTTTGTTTCTGCGAGTGGGAAGACAATCCAAGGACTTGGGCGCCAATGGTGGCCTCGCCTCCTTGCCACGGAGACGGCGCCTTGCTGGCACCAACTGACGAATGGGCTCTGGTCGTCGTCTTCCTCGTTTCTGGAGCCTTCTAACACATGCGGGCCTAATTCGGTTACTTATCGTATCGTAATCAATCACCCGTCGAAATGGGTGTGGTGGGGTGGTTATAGCATGCCCACAATAGGACTAGCGACTAACCCACACCAGTGAGAAATTCTTCAATTTAATAGGAGATTTTGTCTTGTATGTCTCAGTGAAGTGATAAGGTAATAAAATTGCATCACAACATACCTACACCATTCCTGGTATCTAGTGTCATGTCTTATTTGGAGTTACATTGTGCTACAACTTTTTATTATGAATCTCATGTTTTATCCAAAAAAATTACTTAAAAAAATTCAAATAGGTTGTTTGGACACTATATAACATTAATACCTTCAATTGGAAAGAAAAAAAATCATCAATAATAAAAAAAATTAGCAAGGTGTGATTCTGAATAATAAGTGATACAAAATACCATAAACATTGTAGTGAGGTTATTATGAGTAAGACAAAAATATTGACTAAGAGTGGTAAATTTTGGAAACATGTGAACTTCCTCATGCAAGCTCATCTTGACATATATCACCTTATCAACAAAAAAAAAAAGGTCTACCCATGCAATTCCCCCGCTTAGAAGGCACTTACGTCTAGACATACAAAACATTACCCACATTGCCTAATGTATCCCCGCCCCCCCCCCACCCACCCACCGAGAATGATCCACAAGCAATTTGCCTTTGGCTAGCCAACCTAGCAACTACTGCCAAAAACGCTAAAACCGAAGCCCATAAATTCACAAACTCACCAACAACTCATAATCGTTGCAAAGCCATCAGAAAAAACATAGATCTCTACTAAAAACAAATCCCGAAAAATTTGCATTAACGAAAATTCCATCCATGCCACCATACTACCTTATAAACAAAGACGGTGACTTAGCAACACTCCCATACGCCATCACAACAATCACACATACCATTCAAATTGCATGCTTCAAAAGACAAGCCCCCTTATGCTCGGACCCGACAAACCACTCCACTGATTGTGTATGTGCAGTCCGCCAATATCCATGGCAAACTACATATAGCTTCATCCTAGAAAAAATGACCTCCACACCCCTACCACTACTAGCCTGAGCCTCATCATTCACAAAAATATCTACAACACAAAAGCCTATCCAACAAAAAATCCCCACGACCAAATGATATGCTCAATGATATCCTCAAAGCATTACCAATTCACTTTCACGACATGATGTATCTTTCTTTTCTCCAATGTTACCACCAAAAAATCATCCCTAGTGAATGGAAGGATAGCACCACAATATTGCTCCACAAAAAAAACGATCCCATTATAATGACAACTATTGATTGATCACCTTGGTGAGCACCATATATAAATTACTTACAACCACAATCTAGAAGGGTTCTATCCAATGAGAAATATAGCTCGACAAATTCAATGAATCATTGCTACTCTAAAAGACACCAAAGTCACAAAAATGACATATACCACACTTATACAGACTTTAAGAATGCATTTGATTTCATAGACCACCCACAATCCCTAGCGATCATTGGAACCTTGGTTACGCTATAGCATTAGTCAACAATATGTACGTTGAATCTTCCACCTCCTTCAAAGGTGCTTACTTCACCATGACTCCTCCTATCTTAATTAGCCGCAGAACAATCCAAGGCAATACATTGAGCCCCTATCTATTCATCATCTTCCTCAAGCTTTTACTCCGATGGCTAGAAAAAAACCAACTAAGCTACCATTTTAACATATTGCCGAATAGCATCACAACCTCTGCGGATGACCTTACCATCCTCACAAATAACATCAACTAGGCAACCACAAGTAAACAAATTTAGTAGGTACTCACTCAAAATGGACCCATATGGACCTAGGGATAAACAAACATGTGGTAACAAGTTGCTTCAATAAGTCAAAAATTCAACCAATTGCTTTCAACACTTATCAAAAAACACAAACAATCGACTAAAAGAACCAACAACTACAAAACCTCTCAAAAAACAGACCATAAATGTACCTAGGCATCAAGCTAGTCCCATCCCTTGAATGGGTCATCCAAAAAGAAATTACAACTGCAAAAATAAAAAGTAAAGCACAACCTTCCTCCTATCGCCAACCTTCTTACAACAATAAATCAAAATCCTCAACACAATCATCCGCCCATGTATGAAACATGCTGTCGGAACATGGGATCGACAAAAACATCCGGTTAAGCATTTTTAGTGCTTTAATCCGACTGTCCGGATGATCCGAGTATCATTCCAGGGACCCTGTGAAGTGTAAGATGGTTGCTCCTCTCCTTCCTTGGTTGAAAATCAACCACCGGGCAGAATGGCCTTTCCGTTTCCGGATGGTCAATTGGAAATCCTCACTTCCGGGACTTGCCTTCCAGATGAACCACTAAAGCTAAGACTTACTCCTACTCCTACCTCCTCTATTCCTACCTCCGATGGTGATGTGGCTCATCCGAGAAAGATGCCCCAATCTTGCCACTTTCCGGTCTTTCCTCACAACCAATCCAGATCAGTTTAATCCAGCCTAGCAGGTCACATAAAGAATCCGTAATGTGTGCCCGGAACTACAACGACAGATTGATATGGATCCGCCAGGGTCTATAAATCCGGGATAATTGGGCGACCCGTACCGCTCTTCGAACTACCCCTCCCAGATACTGTGGGACCTCATCAGAAGGTCCGATGGCGTAAGTTCGAGTACCCCTCGCACCCCTTACCCATTCCTAACAGCGGCTATCCCACATAGAAGATATACAGGCAAACGAACCAGCGAGGCTTCACTCCCACTACACCTCATAAGTGATCAACCGGATCCGGAATCCTAACCTATCCGGTTTCTCTCCCTCTTCCGATAGACCTTTCCGGCTACAAGTGAATGGGGTCCAGTAAATCCGGGATAACTGGGCGACCCGTACCGCTTTCCGTACTACCCCTCCCATATATTGTGGGACCTCATCAGAAGGTCCGATGGCGTAAGTTCGAGTACCCCTCGCACCCCTTACCCATTCCTAACAGCAGCTATCCCACATAGAAGTTATACATGCAAACGGAACAACGAGGTTTCACCTCCCACTACACCACAGAAGTGGTCAACCCAATCATGTAGTCGGATCCGATCCGGGCCTTTCCCTCTCGTGTTATCATGACTTCCTAACTCTCATATTCTCCATAATCCTTGAACACACTCCGGACTGCTCATGCATAAACACACTAGGGCTATAGAGAATCAGATTTTTATTGAGTTAGAAAGCACAAACACTACTACAAAAACATGGCTTATATGACTGGACATATGACTACTTTGAGTTTACAAAACACTCAAATATATTTTTACTTCCTAGTCGTTTCAGGTTAGTCTAATAAGGCATAGTCAAATGTTACGTAGTCTAAAAAACATGGTGTACATTAGACTATGCTTTTGAACTTTACATTAGACTATAGTCAGTCAATAAAACATTGATACATTAGACTACATGTAGTCACAAGTAACAAAGTACATTAGACTACGGGTAGTCAAAACACATAGAGACATTATACTATGGGTAGTTAATAAAACACACATAAGTAGACTATGGATGGTCAAATAAACTACCGTGATGATTCATCTTGACAAACATTCTGAGACATAATAGACTACTCCTAGTCAATAAAACATAGTTTGTTGTGGCGTTGTTGACTACTTGGTGTATAGTAATTGACTATATTATGGTAGGGTTTATTAGTCAATAAGAACATGACTTATATGGTTAACTGACTATCGTTTGTGTACGATATATGATGTTGGGCATAATTGAATAGTCGTTTGTCTACTTGGAGTGCAAAGAACTTCAACATCACATCATCTTACAGTAAAAAAAGAGCATATTGCACTGGGTTCTTTTGCAAATTGACTAAGAAAAGATGGCAAGTTGTATTTTTTAAACCAATCAAACACATTCATAAGACTGAAATTAGTCTCCATTAGAGTCAATAAAACTTGCAACATGAGGCTAGGTAGACAAAAAAAAGGTATGTGGACCTTTACTATATATGAAGTCATGACAGTCTACAATGAGTTCCCTAATCCACCAAGAAGAACCAGATCCTCTTTTCTCCACAAAATTGGTGCAAATTGAGAGTCTTTCATCCGTACTTGTGAAGGATTCCCCGCAAGGTTTGGATATTACAATTTCGCATCTTGTACCTACACTTTGTTTACCAAAACACTAAAACATCATTCTGGAATTTCATCTCCGTTGTAGTTGTCACCTGGACAACCTGCAATTTGTCCTTGAGCAACTAAACTAAAATTCGGATCCATTATATCCACACCTGCACACCCCTTCTACTGCATACATCCACAAACAAATCACATGTTAGTTTCAAGTGAATATTCTCTTCCAATGTATTTGAGCAATTGGTATTCAAATACTCGAAACAACCCAGCTGATTATCTTTCTGCCTATCTCTCAAACTAGAAGACAAACATCAATATGAATTAGCACGGCCAGGAATACAAAGTATACAAAAGTATATGGGTTTATGTAGAGAGCCTCCCATTCTATGAACTATCTATTGAGCAGCTGTATTTGAGTGGTGTGTGGTTGAATGAATTATCTATTGAGCAATTGTATGTGATTTGTAGGAAGAGTTTCTGCACATTTGGAAAAAGAGGAGCAAAGTGAAGAATCCTAGAGGAAAAATGGTACCTAACAAAAGAAAATCACATGTGGATCACATTTGGAATGATTTTTGCTCTTGCCTCAAACCCTTGCCTGCCTCTTGAAGTTCTTTGAGATGATTTCTGCTCTTGCCTCAAACCCTTGCCTGCTCTTGCTTCAAACCCTTGCCTGCCTTGCCTGATTGTATGTCCTCAAACCCTATCCACCCTTAATGTTTCATTGTCTGATTGTATGTCCTCAAACCCTTGCATGCCTTGCCTGATTGTATGTTCAACTCTTGTTTGAGATGATTTATGGTTTGTCTTGTTGAAACCCACAATCTAAAACCCTTAGAACTATCACTTAAAAACCTTGTCTCAAACCCTTGCTCAAACGCTTGTCTCAAACCACTTCAGATATCAAAACCCTTGTCTCAAACCACTTCAGATCTCAAACCCTTGTCTGAAACCCTCAAACTACCACTTAGAAACCTTGTCTCAAACCTTTGCTCAAACGCTTGTCTCAAACCACTTCAGATCTCAAACCCTTGTCTCAAACCCTTACTTGCTTGAGATGATTTCTGATGATGTCTTAAACCCTTGTCTAAAACCCTTAGACTCAAACCCTTGCTTGCTTGAGATGATTTCTGAGATGATTTATGAAACTATTGTTTGAGATGATTTCTGCTATCTTGTTGAAACTCAAACCCTTGTCTGAAACCCTCAAACTACCACTTAGAAACCTTTAGTAGGAAACCCTCACTTACAAACTCTCACTAGGAAATCCACAATTGTCCACCCTTACTGTTCCTCACTGCATTCTTGCATTCCTTGCTTCACTTGCAATACATCTTGCATTCCTTGCTTCACTTGCAATACATCTTGCATTTCTTGCTTCACTTGTAATACATCCTTGCATTCCTTGTTCCACTTGTTTCACTGGCATTTCCCGCCTCCATAGAACCATGTTCCCGCCTTTTTTTAAAACGTTCAAATTTTAAATACCCTATGTAGTCAATAAGTTACCTTTTGACTCACAATATGTGACATCCAGTCAATAAAAAAATATTTATAAGCACCTCTGTGACTTATGTAGTCAATTAAGCACCTATTGACTAACCTTAGTATACATGGCAAAGACCTATGTATTGCAATATCCTATATGGCAAATAGTGTTTTAATTAATTTTGTGGCATACTAATATGTATATTAGTATAATGTATCAATATAATTATTATGGTATTATCTAATAATTGTTACAGCAAACATGGTGGAAGGGAAACTTGATCCCAACACCATGGAGGTTGCCATTTGTGCTAGAGAAGAACTACAAGCAAATCGTCTTAAGCTGCATGAATATCGTTGTCCATGCAACAAATGTCATGGTTCTCAAGTGCTCAACCGGACGACGATACGAGCACATCTCCGAAAGTTCAAGCGTGACGAATTCTTCACACAATCAATTCTGGTGAGTTTTTATTTATTCATACAATGTTGATAGTTGGATCAATTTCATTGTTTGCAACATAATGTAGATAACATAGACATCAAAGCTTGATGTTTTGCATTTATGTATGGTGTAGGATAAACATCGCCTGCAAGTGAAAAAATCAATGAGTTTGGCATTAAAGGCTTTTCTTAGAGAAGGCTTTTGCCAAGTAAGAAATGTCAGCTTCATTTGTGCCTAAGGCCATAACCCAATTGGTCAATTTTGACGTGGGGAAGAACTATGGCCAATGGCCTACTCTACCAATCCCACGGATGACCCCCTTCACATGGTGGAACCGTCAATGGGAAATTAGAATATCCACATTTCCGTACATGGGTTGGGGTCTATTTACACTTCAAAATTTGGAAGCAGAAGAAGAATTGATTCCATTTACGGGGCCTTGCTACACAACCAACCAATACAAAAAGATGCAAGGTTATTTTCCAAGAGTAAAATGCTATGCATTGAATGCGGAAAAAACATTTTACATTGATGGGGATGTGGAAAAAAAGAATGTTGCAGGCTATATCAATAGCTCTATTGATAGGCGTGAGGAGATTGAAAATGTCATTTGGGAATATCATGATGTGGATCCTAGACCATGGAACAAGAAAGAATGGAGATATGTAATGACTAGGTCAACTAGGCCTATCAAAGCAGGAGAAAAACTATTTGCATACTATAAAGCAAGATTTTGAGACTTTGAGGTTAGCAATGGACCAAATAACCTTTTTTTACTATAAATTTCAAAACATTTTATTTTTGTCTTGGTTGACTTGAGAACTTTACACTTTATTATTTAATTTCAAAATTTGGCAGGGACCGGATCCCGAGTTGGCGCCATTGGGTTGTGATCCTTATTCACTGTCAAATCGTGAATATCCCCATACATTGGGTTGTCATGGCAATCGAATTCAAGCACCTTGTACATGTTCATTCAATGAAAGCATAGATCCTGAAACTGAGTTGCATCGCATGTGTAATGAAGCATTTATCTACTATGACGAAGTCCATGGGAATAGCTCACGCGAAGATGACATCCCTGATGAGGTGGAAAATGATGAGGATGGGCATACATTGGACTCAGGAGATCCTGTGGTGGACCCCAATTTGGATGAATTACTTAAGTGGGCTAACACTCTTTTGTATCCAAGGAGTAAAGTGAAGCTCTTACAAGCTGTGTTGCTTATTCTTAATACATGCACAGTGCATAGTACTACGAATGGCCATATAGATGAGTTATTAACTCTCCTTTCTGAGGATATATTGGAGCCGGGCAATTTATTGCCGAAATCAAGATATGAAGCCAAAAAAATTCTAAGAAACCTTGGATTGTCCTATGACTCTATACACGCTTGCGAAAATGGATGCATATTGTATCGAGGGGAGCACAAGGATCTTGACAAATGCTCAAAGTGCGATTGCAGCCGATATGTGAAAGGGTCGTCCACAGTCCCGCGAAAAGTACTTCGCCACTTCTTTTTTATCCCAAGACTTAAACGAATGTACCATTGCAAATCCATAGCTGGGCTTATGCAACATCATGCACATAATCGACCAAAAGATACAGGATCTCTTGAAACAAGTGCAGAAAATGAGAATTTGGTGCGATCGGTAGCAGATTCCAAGGCTTGGAAGCACATTGACAGTATGTGGCCGGATTTTGCTGTTGAGACCCGTAACATACGATTGGGTCTAGCTACAGACGGGATGAACCCATTTGGTGATTTCAACTTGAAACATTCTACATGGCCAGTGGTACTTTTAAACTATACTCTACCTCCATGGCTTGTGACAAAAAGATTTTTCGTCATGTTGGCTCTCATCATTCCTGGGAAAGATGCGGTTAAGGATCATAACTTTGATGTTTATTTAGCACCTGTCATTGAAGAATTTCTCCAGCTATGGCAAGGAGTGTGGGCATATGATGTTGCTGCAATTAATGGTAACCATCGCTTCTTGTTGCGAGTTGTTTTGATGTGGACCATACATGATTTCCCAGCCCTAGGTCTTGTTTCAGGGTGTGTAACCAAGGGTTACAAGACTTGTCCAAATTGCCGGCCAAATACAATTGCAAGGTACTCGAAACCTATGCGGAAAATGATCTATACCGGTCATAGATGCCTACTCGCTCGCCCACATCCTTACTGAAAAAAGAAAAGCTGGTTTAATGGCAAGATAGAAAAAAGGACAAAACCACAAGCACTCTTGACAGACGAGATTATAAAAAATGCTACAGAGCGGGATGAATGGATTGCTAAAGGGGAAAAACCTAGAGCCATAAATGACCCTGTACACTTAGAGGACAATTCAGATTACCTTGGAATTTCATCTTCAGATGAAGAATGAATGTCATACCGGCTTGTGTATCTCATACGTACAAAGTAGTTATTACAAGGTGCACATAGCCATGCTTCTAATTCAATTTGTATTTGATATGCCCAAACTTTATGTAGGATCATGTGCCATGCATGCATACAAATTACTGAGTAAAAAAAACAACATATGCAATAGATAGGTTGCTTGCTACCAATAATGTATGAACCCTCAAGTTTTTAAGACTGTAGTTAGTCTAAATGTGTGATTGGGTCTTGAGTCAAAAAAACATATTCAATGCATAGTTTGCTCGCTCCCAATAATGTATGCCTCCTCTGACTTTGTGGACTATGTTTAGTCAATAAGTGCGATTGGATTGTTGAGTCAAAAAAACCAAGGGTGATTTGGGACTATGGTCAGTCACAAAAACCACCCTGACTATGAGGTCGGGCTACCTCAGTTAAATAAACATGGATAGTCAATTGTGCCGAGACATTAAGCCATGTTTTTGTAGTAGTGAAAACAACACAAAGGGGGGAAAAGACCCCTTCCCAAACTTCCAAGCCCCCTAATAAATAGTGGTCTTTGACCCCAAACTGAAGGGGCGGAGCTGTTGGCCGCTCTACCCCACCCTAACTGAGAGTGTCATGGAATCGACGCGTTTGCGGAAATTCCGGATCTCAGATCCTACTTTCACGCTAACACAAAATTTGAACTACCACTTCCCTGCACGACCTCCTACTCCTGACTATCCAACTGTCTAACTACCTAACTTAGGTGGTTCGGTGCTTCTCGGTGTTGTTCCTGCCTTGGACTGGCTGGCCATCCCTGCTGGCCCACTGATTTCGGACACCCCTTCACCTGGGGTCAGGAGCCTCCTCTCCTGAAGTCAGGTGAAGATCTTGCACATGTTGGGAGAGGGGGTGACCTCTTCCTCAGACTCCTCTGCTGCCGAAGGCCCTGTCTGTTCCAACGATATGTCATCCGAGCCAAAATGCTTTGTGCTCTTCCTTCGAATCGGAGGTGACCGGGCCCTTTCCGGCTCTAGATTCTTCTCACGATCTGGAACTCTACCGGATTCCTGCTGCCTTGATGTCCCTGCGACTTGGCTGGGCCTGGCAGTGGCCTGGGCAGTCGGGACGAACTCCACCTCGCCTATCACTTCGTAAATCATGGTCGTGGGCGATTTGGGCAAGCTTGAATCCGTCATCCGCCTTGGGGGTCCGCGCGGGGGTAGGAGCTTCTAAATTTCCTTTAACAGGCCTTTCATTGACATGGAGTACTTAACCAAGATCTACATGGTCTGCCGGGCCGAGGAGGGATTTGCCGTCTCCATGAGCTTGTCATACAAATGAGCTTTGTTGACGATCTTTCCTCGATGTCCGACCAGTTCCCGGACTCGGTTCAGTACCACTATCTGCTCCGCCTGATAGCGGCGGACCTCCTCACTCTTACGCGCAAGCTCCAGGGTCATTTGTCGCAACCCTTGCTAACCCCCCTTGACAATCTTGCCAATTTTCGTTTCTAGCAAAGGTTACGAGCGCTAACCCTTCGCATTCCGCCATGCTAATGGTTAGCTCCTCCTACCCCGGACCCTATAGTTCATAAGAGGGGAACCAACCCTCCTACTTTGATTTCGGGACTCACCCCTTAATCGGTAACCAATTCTTAGATGTGGACTTCCATCCTTGGAAGTCCACCCTTATGTTGATCATCGCATTGCCTAAGCAACACTACAACAACCCGAAGCATACTAGGCAACTATGGCCTCACATTGGGCCAAAGCCCATGAAGGCCGTGCCGTTCGGCCTCGGATGGGTGAGGCCACACCACCTCACCCATATAAGCCTCTAGGACTCTACGCGGGGCCCCTACCCCACCGTCAACCAACCTCTTGTCTCTCTACCAAGAGTTGGGGCCAAGTAGACATTTTCCCTTAGCTGCTGGGCCTAGAAGCCCCTAGCAGCTTCAGACCATCATAACTTCCTTGTATGATTTCTGATGCTAACAATCAACCACTCCATCTTCATCTACGCTTCACGTAGATACCGATGGACTCCTCACTTTACCCATTCAGGCAAGTACCGGTATTGGTGAAGTTATGCCTGTTTGAACCTTGGCAGTCCCGGGAATCACTCCCAGGCACTGCTGTACCAGGGCTCTGTCCCGGGACAGCGCCCCACTCAAATTGCCATAACTCCTAGCTCACACCTCCGATTGAGGTGTTCTTGATCATTCTAGAATCACCACGCCATGAGCTACGCATAGCTCATGGCCTCACCCTTGTGCCTCCTAGTCTTCGTGGGTGGGAGGCGTTCCCAACGCCCGGGGCCCTCACCCACACTCGGATCACTTGGGCCCTCTCACCAACGGCGCCACAAGTCCCGGGTGTCACTCCGGGGTCCCCCTTGTGCCCATGGTGTTTTGGGCACTCCTCATGGAGAGGTGCGCAACATCATTGTTGCCACATGCGTGGCCAATTGGGCCTTCTCAGTCTCCAGAACGTCCACGTACCTTTGACCAGTCCATCTTCTTGGCCAGTTCCCGGAGGATGTTTCCAGGTCTGCAATTGTCCAGGGCCCTGCTTACGCCCCGGGTAATATGCTCCAGCCGTAAATAATGATTCTGGAGGTGGGTAAGCTCCTCCCGGACTCGCTTGAAGGGGGTCTCTGGATATTCGAAGGAGGACACGTCGATGTCCCTCCGCGGTTTCCTACTTGGGCCGGCTTCGTTTCGAGGATGAGGAATGGCCGTTCTCCATGAGTCAGGTGTGGGTGTTGTCGGAGGCGGTTCAGGGACGGTGGGGTCGCTCAATGACTCCTCCGTTCTGGCTTCTGTCAATTCGACCTCCGTTCCCAGCTTGTAAACGACTTCGTCCTCTGCAATTGTTAAGGCGTCTTCCTCCGTCTCGTTAATGCACCCATTCCACTGGTAAAGGTGAAGAAAGTAGGGGGAGAGAGGAGAGGGTTTCTTGCCAATGTGAGGGATTGACTTCTCCACCAATTCCTGGATGAGCCGTCCCCATTTGACTGGCCGCGTTCTGGACAGGGCTCCGAAGATGGTATTGGCCATTGTAATGCTTAACCTCTTGGGTTTCTCCGGGTAAAGAATGGGGAGGAGATATTCTATCACCCTACGCTCCCTAGGGTTCCTGCAATCACTCGGATGGAACCCAACCTTCGGATCGTGCTCGGTTCTGAATTTCCTTATGAAGTAGGTGTCCTTTCGGTTCGCCCACCCGTCTCCCTTCCTCGGCGAAAACCCATAAACGTCATCCCATACCTCCGCGGTCCGTTGTTCCGGAACCCCGGGGAGTGCACTTAAAGTTAAGATTAGGAATACACGTGAGTGCATTTTAATGGCATACCCCCTACAATACTTGGCCTTAAAATAGTTTTTAAATTAATAAATTTTAAATGCCAAATCATTACGTATATATCTATCACTTGTTATAAATTTTAGGACAATTTTTTTTAAATTATTAAAAAAAATAGAAGTTTGAACTAAAATGTGTTGTTTTTTGCTTCAAAAATAATTTTAAAAATATTTACATTTTATTTTTTTAAATTTATACAACAAGAACTTTAGATTGTGTTTAACAACTTCACATTTGTTTTTACAAATTTTAGATGATTTTTTCGTACATACATAGGGGGGGGGGGTCAAAAGTGCGCACTCACATGATTCCTAGTCTTAACTTTAAGTGCACTCCCCGAGTCCGGAACATGCCGCATTGTCCTCTCCCACTGATTCCCTCTCTCAAACAAAAACTCCCTCAATGTGGCCTCGCTCCGCAAATTCCAGGGCTTCGCCAGAAGGCCCTTGCATCCCATCCGGGTGAGGTCCTCTATCAGCTCCTTCAGCTCTGGCTCCCGAGTCAAAATGGCAAGCGCTACATTTTTAAGGGGAATCGGAACAAGATCCTCGTCCTCCCGCACTTCCGGCATTGTGCACTAATCCATGTCCGTCCTAAAGCATAATCTCAACAATCCAACTGCTGATGATTCGACAAAAAGAAAGCTCCTCACCACTCTTTCTCTTGGCATTGTCACACTACACAAATGGCTCAAGGGGAGGGTTGATTTCCCTTAAGTGCCCCCGTCCTCCTCGAGTTCGACCCGTAACCGCCTAGGGTAACCATTTATGGTAACCGCCCTATTCCCATGCAATTGCCATCATTCCAGTTGGAGATGGCAGTTATTTAACGGTATTTTGGGTTCAGGCCCGGTTCGGTTAAAGGGCCGTTTTAGCCATTTTATTGCGTTTGGTCGGACGTACTTCGAGTTATTTCCTAAAACAGCTAAGCTATGCTAAAGTCTCTTAACTTAATCAAAACAACCTACCTACTTCCTTACTAAAGACTGGTTTGGCCGGTAATCCGGACTTCCTTGTAATTTCAGGCTCCCACACATACCTTCTACGCCACCCCTTTCTCAGTACTTGACATAAGAAATATGAACAAAGTACTTATAAGACTCACAAAATCCATATGCAATATTCACAAAGACTCCCTTAATAACCTTCACCCAACTACCTCAAGACACATTCAGAATAAAAGCATTCTCCCTCCTCCCAAAATACACCACCACACTTAGTGAACAACTAACACAAACACTCAATGACCTAGGCCCACTTGGACAAATATACCAAGGTCTAGTCAAATACGTTGTAAATAAACATGATGGAGTTGAACACCTCCTACAATTAGAATACCAAGCTTGTTCTAGATCCCCAATCACCAAAACCCTCCACATCTTAAAACATTTCCACATACACATAGACTTGATAGATACCACCTTCCCCCTAAACAAATGTATACTTCACAAAGGTGGGTATAAAAGCCCATTCTACCCATCCCTCACCCTCCACCAAAAATCCAATACGGAAAACATGTCATCAAACTTGCATTCTTTAATATTTGATAGCTCTCCCTCAAATCCAAGAATATACCAATACTTGCATCCTCACCTTCAAAGAATTCCAAACTATATACCACACAAAATCAAAAACAATAAAATCTAAAATGCCCTTTAACAAGCCTCGGTTATCTTCCCACCACTCACATACATGCAACACACACCCCCACAACCATGTGCTCCACCCCCGCCCCCACCCCCATCCCCCAAGAGAAAAAACCAACCACCACTGCTACCATACTCTCACAACAATCTACACCCACACAACCATTAGACACCCCAATTTCATCCATCTCCACATTCATCCCCACCTATAGGAAAGACAAATGGGCCCACACACACATACAAATCCATTGCATTGGCACTCCCCACAACAAAGGGTTCAAAATGGATCTCCCAAACACATATCTTAAACTCCGTCAACTTCCTCTACAAACATAACTTACTTCTCATCACAAAGATGTCACAACATACAATACAACAAACCATAAAAAATAAAATGCTCGAGAACCACAACACCCGACAATCATGCAACAAATCCTCAATTCACATGAATCTTTCCATCCTGCACCTTACTCTTCATATCCAAAAATGGAACCCATACAAAGACATCGTTACAACATCGCCAAAAATACAAATACACCACCCCCCTTTTCACCCAGATGCACAACAATAAGTAACTTCCAAACTTCTATCACAATGCAAAGGTTGATGTGGCTATGGGAGAGATACTCGTCATACTCCCCCACAACCAAACAATTTTTTTCCCCACTGATCTAAGACTTTGCCACATAAATACTTCTCAAATTGAACCAGTACATAAAACCACTACCAAAGAAAGAACCACCTACCATCTTTCTCATAAATAATCGTCTCACTCTTCCACGACCCATCCTAGATAACTCTATACAAACTTTTTAACTAACACACTCAAATTTCTCTAGTCCACTCTCATGCCTGATATCCCTCACACAATATCATTCACCACATGAGTGAGACATGATATTTCGCTCTTCGGGCCCGGCCTTCTCTACATGATGGGCATGCAATGGCTACGTTCATCTAATGGACTACTTATTGCCGTGGAACATACTAAAAAACTCAACATTGACATGTACATATTCACAGACATCCTCAATAGTATATACCTCCTCCTCAACCACATCAGAAGCCCCTCATCTCAAATATAACCACTTTGACAAACTACTCATAGCCCACATCATACATATAATAAACAACTCATCCCACAACAACCTCATTTGTAAAGTTAGAGCCACACTAACATCCTCAGCAATGATGAAGCTAACAAGCTAGCCAAACAAGGAGTTGAGGCCCCACGTGTCCCAAACACACTATTCCACCTCATTGGACATCAAACCCCATATTGGCCTTTTACCACCCCCCCCCCACCCTCCACACAACATGATGGCTCCATATGCAACTTAAAGGATTTACATCAAAAAAGAATACAAAAACGTACTTATTGCACATGCTAAGAACTCACTACAAATTGTTGATAAGTGGCACTCCAACAGAGACATCCACCCATAATGGTCCAAACTATTATAGGATGCTCCCTAGATCACATACTCGCAAATCACACAAACTCTCAAATCTAGATATGGCCAATATCTAGGTAACTACCGTAAAAAATATATCCTCAAACAAAACATACCCCAACATGCAACCTTTGTGCATCCCAAAAAAACGACAAATGCCTCCACCCACTCTCGTGCTTCACAAACAAACATATCAACAATCTTAGGACTAATCGCCACAATAATAGTACATGCCTTAGCAATCACACTATTAGCCCATCCCACCATGAGATGCTTCCACACTAATAAATGCCCAAAAAACTCAAGACAAACCACCAAGCAATATAATTCCATCATGGTTACTCCCATGCACGTGTTATCTACCCAAATGCAATGCCTTGCGCTTCATAGACCATATATATTATGTGCCCTAGACGCCTTGCCCACCGCCAAACCCTCATTCACTCGAAACCCAAACCTCAAAATACAAATAATCAAATTCATCTACTGCAATGATGAATTCCCAATAGAAACCACTTCTCACAAGCTCAACAATCATGCGCTACTACAATCAATGTTATTTCAATGTGGATGGACAAAATGTTCCTTTTTCCTTTTCTTTTTTCTTCGTTATCAAGAGGGACTCCTCATGCTGCCAAGGAGCAACAATTGGCTATTAAGTGCAAATTTAACTTGCACGTGCATCAAAACGACATCATGTGTTTTAAATATATTGGACTACATGTTCCAAATATATTAATTATTTTATATTGCATTTTTCTCTTTTTTTTGGGGGGGGGGAGTCTTTGTAGCCTTCTTATGGCTCATTGTCGGCCAGACTTGGATGATTCACAACAAGTTGAGATTAGCTCCAAAACTTTATGGTATTGATCATAGCTCTTGATATACATTTGTGGACATATGTAGATTTTAACCTCGTGAATCCAAGTAGTGTAAGGTAGCAAACAACAAAAAGTAGGCAAGTAAGGCCCATGTACCCTTACATTTTGCAAAAAATAATTTCAACCTTATGAATCACCTAGTATAAAGTTAGCAAATAACATAACGAAACCAACTAAAGCAAGTTAACATGTAGTCTTTGACATTCCATGTTAAAGCAACTTCTATGGTCAGTATAAACTAATTATCTCAATATTCAACATTTAGAGGTTTTGGATCAATGTTGCATGTTCATCCCACACATAAAATCCACATTTGCCATCAAGGCTTGTGTGATGTTGACGTCATCACTGACCTATATTAGATGGTATTTTTACTATATCTATGTAGAACGTTGATGTGAGAACACTTGATTTATATTAATCTTCATCTCGCACACAAAGTTCACTGCATGTATCATACTCCAGTTCATTGTTGATCAATTATTAAAAGAGAGATAATTATCTAAAGTTATCTATCTCTTAAAAGCAATGGGTAGTAAGGATTCCAAAAAAAAGCACGTGTACTTTGTGAGTGGGCCTGACATACATCCTTGCTCACCCAAAACCCCTTGTTGTTGGACATGCTCTAAGGGGCCAAGTATTTGTAACACATGTATAAGCTGAAGGCTAAAAATGTTAGGAACACTATTGTTTAATATCCGAAAATTTCATGTGATTCGATCGTGCAATTAACATCAAAGATCTAAACAAAATTACGAATAATAACATTAAGTTGAGATGAATTCTTCATAAACTTTTAGACAACATGCTTTGATTGGACCCCCCCCCATATGAATCTTAAGCCATATTCAAGGTTGGTTGTATCAACCATTGTCCAAATTGTTCCCTCAACATGCTCCGTAAACATGTCTTGGGTTTACATTGGAGAATGTGGCTTTGATCAAGGGTGAAGCATGTCTCATTCATGCCAACCTCTCTCTTACTTTGCAACAATATTAAGCACAACCTATGCAGCCAAGCAACTCAAGAGAAAGCCCCCTAGATGTTGAACGAATTTCCATCATGAGATGGATTCGATTCAATTCGATTCGACCTTTGTGTTTGTCAATATGTTTCAATCTTATCCTACCATGGTTGCCATTAGCATGCATGTCTTTATGCTCTCTGTTTAAAAGATGTATAGATAGACGTGTGTCACTTTTGACAACATACCATACGGATACCATAAGTAACACCATGATCAATCAACACTCTGCATGTTGATACATAAATTCTGATGCCATGTCACTTTCCATATGCTTAGATAAATCGTTTTATGACATGTGGCACTTTCATCTCAAAAGTGAGTGAATGAGAGTGTGTGTGTGTATATGTCTTTTTCTTTTTCTTTTTCCCAAAAGTGAGTGAATTAGTGTTAAAGCTGCCCTGCTACTATCATTTGTAGTTCTTTGAGAACATGTTCTACCATAAAACAAAAAAAAGGAACGAACATAAACATTGGTTACTACATTCAGTATTGTCATCCCAACTTATATTTATGTAATGAGATACTTACAAAGTTTGATATATTTCACAACTTAACGTTTATGTGATGAAATATTGTCTTGGATGATTGAAATTTGGATGCAAAATCACTTAATAAGTGCTAGTAATTGTAAATCTTTGATGCCCCGATTTTTCTACAAGGAATGACAAATAATATTAATTTTACATTTAGTGTTGGTGATACTATACGCGCGGGTTACAATTAGTATATGGAGCAATGGAAAGAGGTATAATTTATGGAGCAAGACAAATAGAATTGGTGACACTACAGTAGAGGCATCCATAACCAATCAGTTAAGTGATTTTGCGCTAGTTCTGGAGAAATATAAGGGGGTGCAAATTTGTCATGTGAAGGAAGATGGTAATAAAGAAGAATGCAATTTTATGGTATTTTGATTCTTTAAATTGAAATTACTAGGAATTTCCGAAGCCAAAATTGGCATGAACATATTACCAATGTCTAGAGTCAGCCATAACCGCTCATTCCTCCTTACTTTAGCACTCATAACTAAGACATGTGTCATGGCACTATTGGTTCCGCTCTAATCAAAATGTCATCATAACTTGATCGAAATTCAATCCTAGCATGATCAAATTCTGATACCCTATAGATTGTTGATGGGGGTCCCAATTGGGAATAGGCGCCTCTACTATAAATACAATACTTGGTGTAGCATGGAACCAAACAAGCGGTAGTTGAGTATGAAGTGCTTATAGTAGAGGCACCCATTCCCGATCAAGAACCTATCGGCAATCTATAGGGACTTGGAATTTCGATCACATTAGGACTCAATTTCGATCAAGCCAAAACCAACAATGCATTGACACATGTCTTGGTGTTGAGTGCTGAAGTGAAGAGGGATGAGCGGTTATGATAGATTCCAGACGTTAGTAATATGTTCATGCCAACTTTTGGTTTTAAAAGTGAGCGGTTATGATAGATTCCAAACTTAAATAATGTGTTCATGCCAACTTTTAGCTTCAAACATTCACAATAATTTCAATTTAAGCAACAAAATTACCGAAAAATTTGCAGTCCTTTGGTCTAGCGTTGAATGTTCCACGTCATCCAGAGGGTAAATCTGCTGATGTTATGCGTCCATCGCTTGTAGGAGCGCTGAACTTCGGTCCTAGGAGAAGACGAAAATTCAAAGGATTCATTCCGAACCCATTTCTTCTTCAATCGCATTCCATCAGCACTTCCTTTACATTGAAGGTCATTGGTTCAAGAGGTGGTGATTAGGATTCGTTAGAATGGGCCTCTTTGAAGAATAGGAGGCAGATTCAGACAAAAAATTAAATATAGAAGATCTTCTTAGGAGTTAGGCTCCGGTGGAGGAATCATAATCATCATAAACAACATGAAGTTTCATCTGTGCGGCGGATTGGATGCTCCTGATTGGATTTTGGCCAACATTGTTACCCTCTCATCTATCGTAAGAATCTTGTTCCAGAACGTTCCAGAAATCTCGTTGCTACAATGGCAAGGGATTCGTGGTTTAGGTTTTGGGTTTAGGGTTTATGAATTGTTTTATTCTTCGATCGAGGTTCTCGTGTGTGCGTGTGTGTAATTTGTGAAGGTTCCTCTCACCCTGTAAATAGCTAAATTGATTGCCAAACTCATTTAATAACTTGAACTTTCTTCAAGATCCCTGTTTCTGTGTTCGTCATCAGCTGTGAGTTGCATAGGTTCACTGGAATTTCTGTGATTTGTGTTATAGTGAAGATGTCCAAGGTATTCATTATTGGTAATTTGAGTGTTTTGTGTCTATTGTCAATTTCCGTATCTGAGCACATATTTCAGTATTGCCAACTTCTTGGGAGCTCATGAAGGTATTGGGGTGGGCAGTGGCAGAACTTAGCATCGTCATTTATCGATGACTGTTAGGATTGTGGAGACAGTGACAAAAATTAAGAGGAGAATATTGATCTCCTAAAAGTACTGTAGGAGTAACCTGGATCTATGTCACAGGGATGTGGAAACTAAAAGTTGCATCTTTAATTTTAAGAAGTTGCAATTGAATCTTTATGAGAGTCATGTTCTGTTATACTAATCATTTCTCCGGTTTTTGCTTTTGTAGCCATCAGCGAGAGTGAAGCTTCTGGTTGAGTACATAATCCAACGCATCGTGGAAGGTGTATTCGATGTATGTCACCATTATTTCCACCTATACCTGCATATTTTTTTGAATCCCCTACAGCTGAGAACTTTCAGATTTTCTTTAATTTTTTGCCCTGATATCGCACCCTAATTAACCTCCTCTTTGGCAAAATGTGTGTTCACAGTATGACAATGGTATGAAAATTGCAGCTGACGCATCTCTTGGTAAAGCTCTCCTGTCTCTGAGATTATCTGGCATAGGGGTGTCTTCGCTTTATAATTTATGTTCAATGGTGTGATGAAAAATAAAGGATCCTATATAAGATTGTCATATAAGAGGATTTCTTAGGTTACCTATTTTATTTGGGTTTTCTTGCTATTTTATTGCTAATAATGCTCATGGTTCAACGGATGCCCTTATCTTGATCCTCAAATGTTTGTGCAATTGTGAAGCTTGAAAAATGATAAATGATGCACATAACATTAAAGTGTTTATGGATCTCTGGGACCTAGCTTCAATCATGACATCTTGGTCAGTGTTTCTAGAATCTGAGCTGAGGAAGTGCTGTGGCATGTAGAGCAGGGGCGTCAGATGCAAAGGCTTGCATTGCAGCTCTCCATTTCTTGGTTTCAAACTCTGCCAAGTTTGATGTGGAGGATTTTACTCTTACACGTGAACTACAGCAGCTTGGACTACCTAAAGGTGAGTTATAGGTCTTATGATTTTCCACAGTACTCTCCACCATCTATCACGTGTACTCCTTTTGTTTCATTTACAGTGCACAATTTGAGTTCAGTGGGCTTTCTAAGCATATGAAAATTTGGGGGACTCCTACCCACATGTTCATCACTATCTTAGAGCTATGACTTTACCACTTTGAAATCATATCCATAGCCATTATTGGCACTTACCATTATCTGGTGGAAGTGCTCTTGGTATTCGATGGGGAGCGTTGACTCTACACAAGAGCTCAAGCAAATTCCTTTGGACTTGACTGCTTCCCATGAAGTAGCCTACATGCGGGTCAGATATGCTGTAGATGCCATATGCCATCAAGTAATTGGTTGGGACCTCTCAAAGGATGACATGATATTGAATTTAGGCAGAGACGTGTCCATTCAAATCTGAATGAATGTTAAGCCCACTGGTTGGTGATGTTCCTTGCCTTGGATCCAAAGTCTAACTGTTTATGTTAATGAACAGAACACACTGATGCTGTCGTAAGACCATACTGGGATCACAGGGAATCCCTCCAGACAAAGCTTCTTGAAGACAGTCTACGATGTAAGCTTGACAGCTTTGGTTTCCAAATTTGTTCTGCTTTCTTGTTGATGTGGTGGCAACCAGACTTTTACAGTTGCATTTAGATATTGTTACCAGTTTATTAGTCGATGGAAATCCAGGATAAGAGTGACAGTAATGTGCACATGGCAGGTTGTAGGACTGATGGAAGTAGTTGTTCATTGCAGTACCATGTTTACAAGTAAAGGCCTGGCAAGTGCAAGCAGATCAGTCCAAGAATGTGGTCATGCGCTTGAAGTCTTCCGCTGACAACTCTGAACTTCAAACAGAGAAAGCAGAGGATATGGTCGTATGTATGACTGCAGAAAAGTTTCTGGTACTTTATCATGGTAAGACTTTTCACATATGCTACTCACCTTGATTAATTATATCCTGTTGAACGTTCTGGAGAGTATGCTGCAATTGGGTGTAGGAAGTGAATTGATTCTTGCTTGCATTATATCTGAAGAATTTCAGGTGATTGATTTATTAGTGCAGAAAAGTTCATTGGATTGATTTAATTTATTGGTTTTGATTTTCCAGAGTTAAAGATTGCAAGGTCATTGATGGAGGAATACAGTTGACAGTTGGTTGACATATATATGCAAATGGAAGTTGTGAGTAGCACGAAATGGGTGATTCTTTCAAAGATCAACATCTTGAGCAGTTGCATAACATTAGAACTTCTATTTGGTGGAAAATTTCAACCCATGTTCTTTACCCCATATTGAGGGGTTACACTTCGAGCACCTGCCAAGAGAGCCATGGCTTGTCTATCCTTTCCCCTTCAAGAAGTTGGTTACTTTCATGCAACAATACCACTTCTGGGGTGTAGGTTTCTGCCTAGAAAGCAAATATCTCACATTGTGACATGTCGTTAGGAACATATTTTTTCTTTAATCTTGCACAGACCTGAATTCCATCACTTTGGTAATATAGGTGAAAACAATATTGAATTATTAAAAAAATCTTCATTTATTTTGAAAAATTATAAGCTCTCATTTGTGAGAGATTGTGGATAATAGGCAATACATCAATGAGAATTTTAAGACAACATTCTTAAGCATCATTTAACCCATTGAAGAATTTAGAAAACAGAAGGATGATTAAGTTATCCTGATAAGCGGCACACGTAGGACAATGTGAACTTAGAAATGCAAGTTCAAGCAACATTCAACCATAGAAAATTAGTCCATGCATTGTAGTCGGAAATACCTTTGACCCATGCCTTGAACCCAAAGTAGTGGGTGCTAGCAGTGGATACCAAGTTGTCCATGGCATCTTGTAACATTGTGGCTTGGGGCCACTTCACACACGAGCCAAGAGCCATGACCATGAAATTGTGAGAGCCCAAAAGAAAGTGTCCCAAGGCCGTCCCAATCACCTCCATAATTATGTAGTGTGGTCATGGACCCTCGAGTGTAGTGTGAAGTCGTATGTGACCCGGCCCTCCACCAAATGCTATTTCAATAAATTTCTATTCATGCGGGTCCTCACACATGATAAAATACAATAAATCAATGGGTGTGAGTGTTCATAGTGCCATGATTTGCCAATTTTGTGTTAAACCTACCTCCAAAAGATGGTTTTTGAAAATAGTCCAAGTGACCATGAAACATGATCCATTCGATGCCATGTAAGAATCCATGTAGACTTTACATCCATCTTGCATTCACATACTCGGTTGGTCCCTCAAACATAGTGTGAGGCGGACTTGGACCGGCTCCGCCTCTTCCGCCAATGAGAGTACTAGAAATGTAATGGTCACGGGCTCTCAGTCTCGCGTGTGAAGTGGCCCTTAGTGAGAGCCTCCACCTCTTCACCGCCTTAGTGTCTTGTAGGGGCACCTCGACATTGGGTTCAACGTCATGAGAACGTTGTTGGCATGAATTCCATTGAACTAAGAACTCTGCTTTGAGCTAATTAATTTGCATTGTAGTTGGGTATTTTGCATTTGGCTATTTAATCTGCATTAAGCTAATTTTCCATTTGGTCAATGATCTAGATTTGGCCAATTAGTCTGCATGAGACTAAGTTTCTTACATTACACTCATTGATTTGCATTAAGCTAATTGATCTACAATGGGCTAAAATAAACTCTAACCTCCCTAATATCATGCATGTGGTAACCAAAGTGCACATGATATTAAGGAGGTATGCAATGTTAACATGGATGTGTGATAATAGAGAATTAGTGTAGCATGTGACATTATGGAATAACACAAAGTGCAACATTGCAATGTCAAAATGGATGACTTCATATGTGGGACACGGATAATCTCCCAAAGTTCCACACATACGCAAAGTTCAAACTTTTTGGGATATGTTTGTTCATAATATCTTAACAATATCAGCAAAATGGCAACAACAATTCCACTTGTTTGGTCTTGAGGAAGACTTGTAGTAATTGATGCCCATTCATAATGGGTGTTCCCTAAGTTGACAAGAGCAAAGAAGGCGAATCGCACTAAACTTCACCACCAGCTGATTGATTGAAAAGGAAGCTCTTCGATCAATCATTTGACAACAATGTGTAGTAGACTCGTGATGGAGTTGGTGTCAAATTTGCATCAACATGAATGATGGAATTCGAAGTTTTCTACATATTGTAGATTGAGAAAACATATGAGTTCTACATTGACACGATTATAGATACATATATACTAGGTTGAGATAACATTTGTCTTGGCTGAGCGAAGAAATTAGCAAGAATCGGAAATTGATTCACCCTACATGAAGATTCATTATGGTGCAGGACAATATTCAAAATATGTTAATACAATTTCTAAACACCACTTCTACGTAGTAAATGATTCACAGTGTAAGAAGGGTAATGTTCGATTAATTAAGATATATTTTTCTCAAAAACTTTACAAAACAACCAGCTTGGGTGGAGCGAGTGTACAACTAGATGACAAGCCCTATCACCAATTTTGGAGTTGCATTTTATTTATATATTCTGACGAAATGCCACTAGAAGAGCCACTCTCAAACATATTCACATCTTCCTTGTGTAAAGTAAGGCTGCCAATGTTTTATTACTAATCAAGCACTCAGAGGTTAGTACTAGATACAGACCAAGAAGATGGATTTGATTTCCATCGAATGCTTGATTTCGCACTCCGTTACATCCAATGACAATCACTGACCAAAAGATACATTATAGTGGCGCTTGCTAAGAAGAGCCATCCACTGCCCCCCCCCCCCCCACCCCACTCAAATAAGTGTTGACGTGCTATAGGCTTAAGTAGTTGAATTAGGTTTGCTTACCTTAAGGGTTAATGGCCCACAAGACCTCCTTCCCAACACCGGTGTTGCGCACATGAGCAATCATCAGCCACTCCGCCTGGGTGGCGAAGCGGACCGTCCGCCTCAGTCCGGAATCCATGGGTTCGTCGCCCTTTATGGAATGCCAAAAGGGCCATATTATGTAAAACAGGGTACCCCGGGGAAGATGCCCGGTGCCCTGGGAAAGATTCCCTATGCCCCGAGCTCGACCCAATACACTTGGTGGATATCAATGCGTATCAAGATTCCTACACGTATTCATATATATACGGGTATTTTAATACCAAAAATTTCCTGGTCTGCCCGTCGGTCTTCATCGTGACCGTTTGGCAAGCTTAGGGTTTGGCACCAGAAAGCTTGCGGCTTGGCATCCCTCCTCATTCTCTTTTGTGCTCCTCTCGCTCGCCCGCTTAATCCTTCACAACTTTCATGTGCATTATGATAAACATCATGAATTATCATAATTAACAAGGATTATGTATCATCCAAGAGCGCTAAATCTGATAAGCAATATGTCTGGGAAGGCGAGGCCGATAACAGTTCATACACTATCCGGGAGGAGACGGATCCTGAGAAATTACTCTCCCTCTTGCATATGCCAAGTCTCTCAGGGTAGACAATCCACATGGCAAACATGGAATTTGATATAATGTTGGCTCTGGAGCTCGACGACGAGCCCTCCATGTATGTGGACCTGGAGGTCCTAAATCTTGAGTCCCCATGTGTTGATGATCATCACCAACATGCATATCTTGCACATGTGAAGTCCACCTGAAAATACACAACAAATATGAAATGAATTATTCTTATTTATGTTGTTGTAAATTGAACCTTTCAAAATAGAAATAGAAATTTAGGTAAAATGAACTCACCCGTGCAATCTCTCAAATTCACGGAAATAACGAGCTAGGACATGGGAAGGGCGAAATCTACCATTTTCATTGATTTGGCGAACTAGGTGTGTGTTCCATACACCAACATACTCGTCAACTACTTCTTGTAGAATTGGAAGAAAGACAACTACAAATGACGCCCTTTGGTAAGGATCATCCGGAATAAAGAAACCTTGAGTAACCATTTCTTTGAATGCATTCTTGTAGTACCAAAGTACTTTCTCCCATAAATACCGCCACCAATGTTCAATTCTCTGCACACAAAGTTCATTTACTGAAATATAATTTCCCCACAAAAATAATACAAAATCCAAAAAAATGATACCAAAAATAAAATAAAAATAGCAACAAGAAATGCATTGAGAAAGACGATACTTACCTGACTGTGAACTGAAGAAGCAACTAGAAAAGGGTTTCTCGTGTCCACCCGTGCCTCTTCCATAAATTCACGAATGAGTACATGTTCTGCTGCAAAATCTAAACGAACTCGTAGAGGGGTGCCAAACTTCTGCATAGCCACTCTAAATGGCTAAAAAATGGTTTCTTGAGTTTTATCTGTAGCAACTTTTGCATAAAATACGTAGTGTGATGCACCATCGATACATCCATGAATACGCAAGCCATACATTGCAAGTTTATCATATGTTGCAATACATGAAAAATAAATTAGTATAGTGAACTCAACATTTGAAAGAAAACATGACATAAAAAACAAGGAGAATAAATTAAACAACTAAATTAGAAAATGTAGATTGAACTCACAATCAATATGCCATAGTGCCATAGGCATTGTGACATTGTATTGTCGCCGAGTTAATGGAAGCCCTCGACGCCTCCTTTCATAATGAGCTCCTATATGATTCATCACATTGTTAAAATTCCCAATACTTGTAACAAGGATAGATTATTAACAAAGAAACAATGAAACCAAAAAATAAACACAGACCAATATAAAATAAAATTAATCATCACTAGTACTAAGAAATAGAAAGATATTTGACAATACTTGCAATGCTCTTGCAATGTTCCTTCTTGGAGGCATGTTATGTAGACGTCCCAAGGCTGTTTTCACATGAAAAATACCCCAATTGGCTCCATGCTCCTGAATCGGGAGGAGAGCTTGGATTTTGTTGGAGAGTTCTTTGATTGTGAACTTGTCAAACACCCTAAATTTCCGACCTTGTCATGAACCTCTTCAGCCTCCTTGGATTTGAGATATTCAAGGCTGCAACAATCCTTTTAAGTGGAATTCTTTTGCTCAACATGCTCTGAACATAGTCCACCAAATCCACAGGTAGCTCCATGCCTTCCATCACTGAATCTAATAGCGACCAAATCTACATTGATTGAAACTAAATGTCGGAATGAATGAAACAATACAAACTGCCACCATGCAGTCGGTTACTTTTTCTTAATCTCCGTTGTCTCGCAGTGTTTCTTTTTGACAAAGGGTCCAACCTTTCATGTGACGGCCAATTTTTACATCATCGGTTTTTTGACGGGCTGGTCATATTTTAGCATGTCTTTTGACACCCAATTTTCCAAATTGACAGGTCCACAAACCCTTACTTGCTTGCAATTCTATTTTATCCACAACAACAAATAGTAGTACAATTTGGAACAATATGCAATCAAATCAATTCCATTATCTTGTTTTCGATGACTTCAATGTCCATCACTTGTGATACAAAATTTCAAGTGATGTTTTGAAGCACTCACACATAGAGGAGTTCAATCTAAGACTAGAATGCGACGGTCCCTCATATTTCTCCACTCTTGAAGAACACCTTGCCAATCAATCTCATTAGCACCTAATCCACATAGGGATACATGCATCAATGCATCCAATGTGTTCAAATGCAAACGTGATCGTAATGCACTCTTCACTATATTTTGCTTGGAGAATCCTCTCTCGCATATTGCAGTATTGGCTGGTATGACAAGCACTTTTTGCCACAATTTGATGAGGTTTGACCAATTTGTATTCCACTCCAAAGTACAACCACATAGTGACCATGCCTCATGGATAGACTTCTGAGGACATTCATGTCGAATCGTCTCCACAAACTCCAACATCTCTGCTCTACATGCATCACGATCATTTTCAGAAGGTACAAACTTCTCCATCAACCTTTCCAACCATACATCTGTTGCTATGGTCCTATCTTCTTCATCTGTAGGGTAGTACTTTGGGCTGAATAGCTTGGCTGCATTAAATATTGGCAGATCCGGAAATCGTTCATTCAACGCATCAATGATCTTTTGGACATACTCTGCTGCAATCAACTTACATTCAAGCAGTGTTCCTGGCCTTTGATCTATAGGATCATTGTTGAGTGGATAAAGCACCTCTGTTCCATCCTCACGAGCAAACAACAACCTCATATCTGGCACACTTTCCCTTAAAAACTTTCCCAAATTCTTAGCAGCCTTTCCAAAGGTTGGCCCTGTTCCACATAAGAAGAGTCTACATAGAACTGAAACACATACCTCAAGTCCTGATCCAATTGATGTGATGTCCAGAAGATCATATTGGAACTTCTTGTTCAACTTGTTTAGTTCACACAAAACATCAACGAGCATGTGAAGAAGAAATTGGAACTGAAAAGATGTCATTTTCTGGTACCAGATTGGCTCTTCATCTTTGAATGCCTCTAAGATTGCAGACATCACATGAAGAAGTCGCTCCATAACTTGACCACGTGATAGCCAACGTAGTGAATGGAATCGTAATGGCATGTGGGAATCTCTATCAAACTCCTCTAACAATTCTTTTAGTTCTTTCCGTCGTATTGTGCTGTGCCCCATCCACTCATACACGTTGCTTGCAAATCGATCTAACACCAACAACTCAGGCAAATCTTTTGAAGCATCCGCTGCAGCAAGAGCTTCCCTGCAAATCACAATATATTCATCAAACAAACAAAACTATATATTTCTACAAAACAATATGTAAGGAGACTACTGCCCTACTATACCTGTGAGCAATGCAATGCACATTGACAAGTGAAGGCTGATCATTCCGAAGTCGAGTAGTAAACCCAATTCGAGAACCTATCATTGCGCTTGCTCCGTCAGTGGCCACCGCAACCAATTGATCTCGATTCCTCCACAACAGCCTAATCTTGAGATGAATCTACCCACAGAGCCCAGATTCTTTCCTCAAGAAATCGTCAGACAACTCTTTTTAATTGCTCAGAAAGTACTGCAATTCACCTGCTAGATAACTTATGATCCGATTCCACCAAGACCTGGAAGCATGGATGTTCACACCACAGCTTCATCCGCATTTGTCAAAATTCAGCTCCGGCTCAATTAGAACCTCTCCAACTCAAGCATCACCCAGCTGTAAGCCTCGCAAATGCATCTGCAAGATTCCAGCTCTGGATGAAGAAGGTTAAACAAGGTTTTGTAAGGAATGATTGCTTATCAGGACATGATTCGTGGTTTTTTTTTCTTTTTTTTCTTTTCTTTCTTTCACGTTCCAAGTGACCCGGTCACTACAACAAATTTTTGCAAACATACACAAAACCCGAGCTGGGCATTCGACATGAGGAGTTTCAGGATCGGCGACTTAGGGAAGCAAATTTCTGGTTAGTGGATCCGCCATTTAGCAACAATGTACACGAGATTGACAACTGCGTTACATCACGCGAAGAAAAGAAAAGCTCTTACAAAAGCGATCGAACTCTTACAAAAGCTTCTTGTAAGATCTTTATTCTAGAAAAGCTCTTACCAATGCGATCGAACTCTAACAGAGTAAAGCCAATGCTACGAACCCACTGCAAGCTCCGGGAGTCCTCAAAACTAATACAAATCGCATGTTCGAACAACCCTAAGCTTGGAATACCCGTTACCAACAACCAACATTCATCCAGCCTTACAAAAGTTGGGTGCCGTTGAAACCTGGACTTGCTTGCCGTATTGGAGCCGTCGTCGACACCACACCAAGCTCTGCTCCCTCGCTCCCTTGCTCCTCTCGCATGCGGCTACAGGTCGGAGGCCGGCTTCGTGCCTAAGGTCCGAGGGTCCTCTGCTCCCTTGCTCCTCTCGCATGCGGCTACCAGGTCGGAGGTAGGGTTCGTGTGGAGTGGCGTTCACGTGGGAGCCAGAGGATTTTTACTGCGTCTGCTTACGTGAAGCTCGCATTGATTTTTTCTACAACTTGTATTTCCCCCTCTCTCCTGGGTATGTTTTGTTTCTACTTGACTACCGCAGGTTACTAGCAGGTTGGGCAGAAAATAAGTATTTCTAAGAGTGCCTAAATTTTTTGGAAATTTTTGACTATGTTTGCCTAAAAATAATAAAATAAAAACTGGGTTAGCTAGCCACCCAAATAATTTAAAATTGCCCCACTTTGAGATATTATTTTTGGAATTGCCTAGCCATTTTTTGCACTTTAATTAATTATTAGGCAAAGTAAGTGAGCACTATACTTGATAACGACATTGTTTTGTGTATAGTAATGAAGGCTACCAGTTGGAGTGACACGTTACCCTAAACCTTTTACATGTGCTTTTTTTTAGCAACTAAGTTATAGCATATCATTCAGTGTGCCGGCTAACTACTTATTCTATTTGTAAGAGATAGGACACTCTTGGTAAAAGCTATATTAACAAGTAATTCCAACTAGTAAGATTTAATACAATATGATTTAATGTGTGTACTTTAGGGTTCTGCTGTTCTATAATTGCCCTTTCAATTGTGGAGTAATGTCACTATGTGAAGTAATGTGATTTACTTCATGAAGTAATGACATGAAGAAATGTTATTTACTAAATGAAGTAATGTCATAGTAATGTGACAATGTGAAGTAATTCTATTTACTACATGAAGTAATGTTCATAGTAATGTTATTTACTACATGAAGTAATGTCATTTACAATATGAAGTAATGCATTTTACTACATGAAGTAAAGACGTGGACTTTAAGTTAAAGAAGCCCACCATTACTAGGATCTCCAGACCAATTACAACAAATGTGGTGCAAAGGATGTTGCAGGTGAGTTTGATTCTTCATATGTGCCAACATCTTTAACCCGCTAATTGAAGGTCACATTGTGTCCACTATAATGCATTTACTTTGATGTAGAAACAAAATGGATGCAACATCGAGGCGCGCAATGTTGGACTTGGAGCTATGGGATGCGGAAGAAAAAGAAGCGGACAAAAGAAGATTGGCCAAGTACCGTTGTCCTTGTAGTATGTGTGCAGGGGGGAAGGTATTGTCAAGAGCAACCATACGAAAACATCTTCGTCGATACAAACGTGACTCCGCATTTACCAAATCCATATTGGTGAGTAAAATATGTGCCATTGTCGAATTATATTGTATTCTAAACGAGGCAATTTAATTATGACGTAAGATTGATTCCCTTCGTGTAGGCACAAAGACGACCCTTTGTTGAGGCCGCGGCCAAGGTGGCTATTCAATTGTTTTTTAAAGAGTCCACAACCCCGAAACATGTCCCCCAAGCGGGAAATTACACTAAGGAGGAGCTGAAATTGATGAATTGGAGGCGTGAAGTCTTCGATGGGCAGTGGTGCAATGGGCCCATACCTAAGTTCACTACTTTTAGTTATCACCAAAGAAATTGGATGGTGAAAATTTCAAAATTTTCATTCATGGGTTGGGGTTTGTTTGCCATGGACAATGCAAAAGAAGGGGATATTCTCTTGCCATTTCTAGGTCCCCAATATACCAAGTCAGAGTACAGAAAAATGAAAAGTCTTGTACCAAGCTTCAAGAGTTATGTCCTTAAAGCTGAAGAAGATATTTACATAGACGGGAGTGTGGAGAAGGGCAATGTTGCTGGATTTATCAACAGCTCCATAGGGCGAGAGGAAATTGGCAATGTAGTGTGGGAGTATAGTATGCTTCCCAAACCTTGGAAGGAGAACGAGTGGGGTTTTGTCATGACAATTGCATCAAGGGACATAGAGACAGGAGAAGAGCTGTATGCGCATTACTCCGTGAATTAAATTCCCGCGATCTTGTTGAGATATTTTGCAAATTTAATGCATCAGCAATTTTACCACTATGTCTTGTACTTGGAGCAGCTAAGAGTTGTGATGGGGTGTCATATATTAATCTCAACTGTGTATAGTAATGTGTTATTGTTCATAGAAATGGTGTATAGTAATGTGCTACTGTTCATAGTAAGTGCTACTATTTATAGTAATGTGTTAATGTTCATAGTAATGTGCTACTGTGTATCGTAATGTGCTACTGTTTATAGTAATGTATTAATGCTCATAGTAATGTGCTACTGTTCCTAGTAATGGTTCATAATAATGTGCTAATGGTCATAGTAATGGTGCATGGCTTTTAAGCTGCCACAATCATAATATTACTGTATATAGCAATGATCTACTTACAATCCAGGAATGCCACAGGTCCTGTCCAGTTCACCGTGCTTGCACAGAAGATTGTTTTTTACCATTTGGGGTGGTCCTTACTTATAGATTCTCAAATGTTCGTAAATACATTAGGTTACTAAGAGCAAATGTATTGTTTTCGTCTTCATGGTGCACATGTAGGAGGTCAACAATGACATTTATATTGCCCAAAATGACATATGTATGGCGACCCAAGAATGGAGGTACATGACGGCACAAGGAAATAATGGTATAGAAATAGGAGTAGCCGAAGACATTGATCTACACGAAAATGCAGAAGTGATGCGGGATAACAATGAGGAAGTGGAGGTAATCCGGATGGTCCACGAATGTTTCGAGAGGTTTGATGGTTTGCCCGGAGTGACAAATACCACTCCAAATGAAGAGGGAATGGAGGACGAACTTCAGGGAACTCAGGAAGATGTGGATGAATTGGCCAATACACATCCCCATGTAGGTGATGAAGTCATTGACGACATTGCCGACAACACGGAGGATTTATTGAAAGAAGCCAACACCCCACTATTCAAGAACAACCCTACCAACCGGTTACAAGCAGTTCTCATGCTACTAAACGTATGCACCATTTTTGGAGTTTCCAACGCATGTGTCGACGAGTTATTGAAACTACTAAAACATGATCTACTCCCAAGAGACAACACTTGTCCTCAATCACACTACGAGGCCAAAAGATTGGTGAAGAAGTTGGGTTTGAGCTACAATACTATCCATGCGTGCAAGAATGGCCATTGCTTATTTAGGAACGAACTCAAGGACGCAAAAGTGTGTCCGGAATGCAAGGAATCTCGGTATGTTCCGAATTCGGATAGCATTCCGGTGAAAGTGTTACGACACTTCCCTCTTATACCTCGGTTGCTCCGAATGTACCGTTGCAAACGACTAGCCAAGCTTATGACGTGGCATATTGAGGGGAAAAACAAGGATTCTACCATAAGATCGATTGTGGACTCAAAGGCTTGGAAACACGTGGACGCAAGGTGGCCGGAGTTTGCGCAGGAGCCTCGGAATCTACGCTTGGCACGAGCGTTGGATGGTGTCAACCCTTTCTCTAACCAATCTTTAAGTCACTCTACATGGCCAGTTGTATTGCTAAACTACAACTTGCCACCTTGGTTGGTCACCAAGCGGTTTTTTGTGATGCTATCCCTAATCATTCCCGGCAAAGAAAGTGTGAAAGAGGAAAACATACATGTGTACTTAGCACCATTGGTGGAGGAACTACAAAGATTGTGGGAAGGGGTGAAAGCAAAGGACGGATCCATTTTGGAGAAGACACATGAACGTGTAGAGAATACACACAATATGAACCCAAATTTTAAGCTTAAAGCGATTCTTATGTGGAGCATTCATGACTTCCCAGCATATGGATTGCTTGCCGGGCAAGTCACGAAGGGGTACCGGGGTTGTCCCCCGTGTGGGCCAAATGTGGCAACGAGGAGGTCCAAGTCATTGGGAAAAAATGTTTATCTTGCTCATCGTCGTTATTTGACAATGAACCATCCTTACCGACGATTAAAAAGTAGTTTCGATGGAGGAGAGGAACGCCGAGGCCCCCCGCAAATATTGTTGGCACGCGATATTTTGCGGTTTGCTAAACAAAGAGAAGATTGGTTGCTAGAGTCGCCGATGAATAAGGAAGGAGACAAATTTGATCCAATCCACGAGCATGGAGTGAAGAGGAAGAACGCACTTTATGCGTTACCATATTGGAAGGTGCATACCGAAAACTCGTTTTAACCGAATTGATGGGCATATGTTAGGGGTTTTATTTGAACATCAGAAGTTCACGAAGGCGGTAATTTGATTGTATCACAGTCGAAGTAAATGGTGAACGTTACTATAGGAAGTAAAACATGTCTATCAGAAGTGAATGAACATGACTAGTTGTAGTCATGCTCATATACCGTTACTTAATTAAGTAGTGGTATTGTAATGTTCTATGGGAAGTAATACATGTCTATCACAAGTGAATGAACATGACTATTTGAAGTCATTGAACATGACTAGTGGTAGTTATGTTTATACTCCATTACTTAACTAAATAGTGGTATAGTCATAAAAGGGAACAATTGTTGATGCACGTACTATAATTCAGTTGTAAGGAATGCAACATCCAACAATGCAGTTAACCTGGAATTTTTTGGTGCAACAGGGCCTTCTTATACGCAACACGCTGGATGTAATGCATTGCGAGAAAAACATAACGGAAAGTCTTATGAAATTCCTATTTGGGGAAAATGATACACTAAAGGTTCGCATGGACCTGAAAGAAGCCAACATAAGGCCGCATTTGTGGCCCATACCGGGGAAGAATCAAGGAAGCTTGACATTGCCGCAAGCCCCATATGTGCTGACAAAGAAAGAGAAGGAGGTGTTTGTGGATGTTGTGCGGCAGTTGAAAACCCCTACTTACTATGTTGGCCAATTGAGAAAAAGAGTCCACGTGGATGGGAGTCTGAAAGGATTGAAATATCATGATTACCATGTCCCTATGCATCAAGTTTTGCCCCTTTGTGTACGCACGATCATGAGAAAGGAGGTCCGTATATACATAATAAGATTGAGTAGGATATTCAAACGATTGTGCGCCAAAACCATCAACCCATCAGAAATGAACGACTTGCGAGAGGATACGGCCATCACATTGTGCATGATCGAGAAAGAATTTACACCGGCATTTTTTGACGTCATGACGCATCTTTTGGTGCACTTGGTGGAGGAACTAGATATTTGTGGACCAGTACATGTCCGTTGGATGTATCCTATGGAGAGATACTTGAAAACATTGAAGGGCTATGTTCGGAATCGCGCAAGACCTGAAGCTAGTATGGCTGAAGGATATGCCATAGATGAAGTGTTTGGCTTTTGCACATAGTACATGCAATCATATACCGTTACAAGTCGTAGGGTATGGGATGATAAAGAGGACCCTATAATGAACGACGAAATACTCGAAGGTGTTGGACAACCAAGGATACTCACACCAAAGATACGCGACTGGATACATGAGTTTGTGGTCAATAATGTGGCTCCCTTAGAGCCGTGGAGAGAGTAAGTTACTTCACCACACATGCATAATGCAATGATACTTACAAATGAATGTGATCTAATTGTTTGTTATGTCCATCGGAATTGAATGTCATTTGAGAGGAAAAAAATAAACATTGTGCCACCAATGTAGGTCACTTATTAATGTTCAGAGTATGTGTAGTTTAAAAACGTGAAAAAAAACAACAAATTACAAAGTATACAAATTACAAACTACACAAAGTCATCTTACAAGAAGATCACTTCATGTAGTAATGTCAAACTGCAATTCAGTATATCCATAATTGTACGTAGTAACTGTACATGTCATATCACAATGGCTAAATTTTAAATTCTATGCAGTAACATGACAAAGTCATATTAGTTCACATCACTGCCTCTAGTATTATTTGGCAAGAACGAATAATATTCATAATTGTACTCAGTAAATCTAGAAGCCCCTTATGTACGCACTGAGATAGTAATTATAGTAAACATGCGAGGTATCACATAAATGTTTTATTGTACAGGCGACACACTGCAAGTATGGCACAACGGAAACTGGAACGTGCAGAATATCGGAGGAGAAAACGAAATGGTCGGATTGTTTATCCTGAAGACCTTCGAGATGAAGTGTTCTCCAAGTGGTTCAAATTGGAGATTTCTCGCGCCAAAGAAGCGGGAGAGGCGATTGATGAAGATGTGCTTGTATTGTCTCTTCCACCGTCTAGCCAAGCAACATCGTACCACTCCATGTATGCCTTCGGAAATCATATCCACGTGCATAGTGCGGAAGGAAATTTGACCACGGTAGACTCTGGCGTGGCCGCCACATTCTCACAACATTGCCAGTCCAGTGTACATGCCAAGAACTTGAAGGTGGCAAACCTTGAATATGTGGGATGGGTGGAGGAAATATTGGCCGTGGATTATGGTAGATATGAATTGGTTGTATTGTATTGCAATTGGGTGATGGCAAACATGGTTGGGCATAATGCTACCATGGGGAGTGCTATCTTATGAGCGGTGAGCAATGAGCGATGAGTGATGAGCGGTGAGTGATGAGCGGTAACTTATGAGTAGTGAGGAAGATGAAAATTTTGGTAATAGGGCCATCAATATCCTATAACCGTGGAATTGTGGCCTTAAAAATGATGATTTTAGGGTTTAGTAATAAGAGGGTTGAGAAGGATAAACAACATGAAGTCTAAAAATTTATTCATCAGTAGTAGCACTAGACATGAAACTATCTTTTGCCTCATCATCTATATATATTCAAGCACCTTTGCATTGCGAATTGATTTTGGAACTATAGCAAGATTCTTCATTTGGATCCGAATCTTCGAGATTCAACATTGCAATTGCAACATTCTCGGCATATGATGGGAGACGCGGGCTACGGCTTGGACTTCGTAGGAATTGTCTATGTGCCCAAAATGGGAGACATGTCCTCTTTCCAATCGTATTCCTGAAATCAAATCGATGAAACATGTAAATAATGTGAAGAAATAAAAATGAACCAATAAATTGAATGAAACGAATGAATTGAATAAAAATTTATTGTATTAAGACTTACTCACACTCAAATTCAAGCATCTCCTCATCCGAGAGGTCATCATCTTCTTTTGTGAGATCTTGTATATTCTTCTTAGATGACCCCTCTTTCAAAACGTTTTCCAAAAGCGGTTTAAATATGTGCTCAAACATGTCATTATCACCCTCAAATGCAAGAAGATGTCTGCCACATGCGCGTGTTGCTAGGATAGAAGCTCCAATGGAACATGTCAAATCAACAACGCGTCCATTCGATGGTGTAAACAATTCAATAAGATTTTGAAAAAAACGCGGTGATTTTTGATATGGCCCCCTCCAAGGTCTTCCCGATTTTTGAAGAAGCATGTCTTTTTCATCCACAAAATTAAAAAACAAGTTTTTTAACTTTTAGTTTAGTTTAAGTTTTAGGTTGCTCATCCCAACCGTTGTGTTTTTTAACTTTTCCGCTTTGGAATTCACGATATAATATTGAATTGAAAGCCGCAAATTTCCAGGTTTGGATATACTCGGAGAGAGTAGGCACATCTGCAGGCAACTGAAGAGGAGATGAAAGAATACTTTGAAGCTCTTTGATAGCTTTTTTTTTCCAACTGTGCAGAATATGTAGACTTTGATAACCAATCATCAAGTGCAGAATCAGAGAGGGGCGATTTCGGGAAATGCAATGCATCTTTGTCAAATCTATTGCCATTCCAAAGCTTGAGCCATCTAACTTTGACTTCTGCATCCACATTATTGACAGCAACACGATGAAGTTTTTCTTGTAGCATTTCAGGCACCGAAAATGAACCCCAATGGTGCTTAACTTCTTCAAGGAAAGTAGAGGTAAGGTTGATGTCGGCAATCGCTAGTTGTTTCGTAAAACTAGAAGATAACATTGCACGTTTTTTGTTGACAGCTGCGGACATTGCTTTTGAAACTCCGTCTGATGTCCGTTCAAGAGGATGAATTTCATTGTACTGGTTGAGAGCAATATCGCTAGCCTCAGCAAGTTCTTGCTGAAAAATCAATCAAAAGTCAATATTTATAAGTACATATAGATGTAATGTAAAATAAAGATGAATAAACATAAGGCACATATTAGCAATGGTAGAAGAACTTACACTGTACATGTAATCCAAAAAAATTGTTCGTGTCAAAGAATACCAAGTTTCGACGGACTTTTCCTCACATCGTTTATAATTCTTTGGATCCAGTTGCTTTCTGAAGGAAGTCAAAGGCATTGTGCCAATACTTTGCATCCGATATAAAATATGCATCAAATTGGTGGATACGTGAGAATTTTTGGTTGACTTGAAAAAAACATTAAATTGATTAGATTCATGATGATATAATTTGGAAAAAAAAATATAAACTAGAAATAAGTATAAAAAAATAGGTAAGAACATTACTTGTTGATGTCATGCATAACAGTCAACAAACTTGGAATGTCATCAGGCTCGGACGCCAAAATGATAGAATCCACAAAGACATGACGTTCATAATCTTCGGTATATACGCGGTCAATATAATTTCTCCAAGCAAAATATCTGTGAATTCCATCCCATATAAAAAACATCTTGTTCTTGTATGACGTTAATGACAAATCTGTATCCAATTGAGATTCCAACAGGGCATTGGCTTGAGCCCAATTTGGGCTCCAAGATACGCGAACCTCATCATCCACAAATTAAAAGTTTCCCTTAGAATCGGTGGCATATATTTTAAACACACGGTCACCATCACGATAACCATTGAAAAAATCAGCCTCCAATTTAGTAATGCCACCCTTCAAAGCAGCACCCATAATGGGCATAGGAACCATGCGACATAAGGGTACACGGAAGCGAGCATTAGGTCCAGCACGGATTGAGGAAATTGTGGAAGTGAAATTGACCTTTCGTTTGTTCGTAAGCTCCCACACTTTCTCTTGATAAGTTTTATTGTCACCATCATTATCTTCATCCGCGTCAAAATCATCGAGGGATTCATTTATTTTTTTCTTTTTCTTAGTATGAAGATTTGACGATATGTCCTGATGATGATGAACTTGTTGAGATGGACGATCTTGAATTGAACGCATTGTGGAATCATCATCAGTAGAAATAGGAGTCGTTCTCTCCAAATCCATTGATTGGTCGTAAAACAAACAAAATAAGCTTCATAAATATTTCTAAAACCAGTAGCAACACATTAACAATACCATTACAAAAACAATAGCAATAGCAACAACAATAACAACAGAATACCACGAACACAAGGAAGAATGACAAAAACTATTGTAGACACTGCCATTTGTACCTTTAAATATTGTACGATTAGGGTGGCCGCTCACCCCAAAACTACAAGGGCAGACCCTGTGCGTTAACCCACAGGGTTTCTCCTCCCAACTTGAGCCTCCTAAGTTGCGCTTACAAACCCTGTGCATTAACACACAGTGTTTCTACTCCCAATTTTTTGCCTCTTAAGTTGAGCTTACAAACCCTGTGCGTTAAAGCACAGGGTTTCTTCTCCCAACTTTGGCCTTTCTGAGTTGCGCTTACAAACCCTGTGCGTTAACGTACAGGGTTTCTCCTCCCAACATTTTGCCTGATGAGTTACGCTTACAAACCCTCTGCGTTAACGCACAGGGTTTCTCCTCCCAACATTGGCCTTCCTAAGTTGCGTTTACAAATCCTGTGCGTTAACGCACAAATTTTCTCCTCCCAACTTTGGCCTTCCTAAGTTGCTCTTACAAACTCTGTACGTTAGCGCACAGGGTTTGACCTCCCAACTTTGGCCTTCCTAAGTTGCGCTTACAAACCATGTGCGTTAACGCACAGGGTTTCTCCTCCCAACTTTTGGCCTCCCTAAGTTGCTCTTACAAACCCTATGTGTTAACGTACATGGTTTTACCTCCCAACTTTTTGTCTCCTAAATTGCTCTTACAAACTCTGTGCGTTAGCGCACAGGGTTTGACCTCCCAACTTTAGCCTTCCTAAGTTGCGCTTATAAACCCTGTACGTTAACGCACAGGGTTTCTCCTCCCAACTTTGGTCTTCCTAAGTTGCGCTTACAAACCATGTGCATTATAGCATAGGGTTTCTCCTCCCAACTTTAGTCTTCCTAAGTTGCCTTTACAAACCCTGTGTGTTAACGTACAGGGTTTCTCCTCCCAACATTTTGCCTGATTAGTTACGCTTACAAACCCTCTGCGTTAACGCACAGGGTTTCTCCTCCCAACTTTGGTTTTCCTAAGTTGCGCTTACAAACCCTGTGCGTTAAAGCACAGGGTTTCTCATCCCAAGTTTTTGCCTCCTAAGTTGCGCTTACAAACTCTGTGCGTTAACGCACGGGGTTTTTCCTCCCAACTTTTGGCCTCCCTAAGTTGCTCTTATAAACCCTGTGCGTTAACGTACACGGTTTTACCTCCCAACTTCTTGTCTCCTAAATTGCTCTTACAAACTCTGTGCGTTAACGCACAGGGTTTCTCCTCCCGACTTTTTGCCTCCTAAGTTGCGCTTACAAACCCTGTGCGTTAACACACAGTGTTTCTACTCCCAATTTTCTGCCTCCTAAGTTGTGCTTACAAACCCTGTGCGTTAACGCACAGGGTTCCTCCTCCCAACTTTGGCCTTCCTAAGTTGCGTTTACAAACCCTGTGCGTTAACGCACAGGGTTTCTCCTCCCAACTTTGGCCTTCCTAAGTTGCGCTTACAAACCCTGTGCGTTAATGCACAGGGTTTCTCCTCCCAACTTTGGCCTTCCTAAGTTGCGCTTACAAACCCTGTGCGTTAACGCACAGGGTTTCTCCTCCCAACTTTTTGCCTCCTAACTTGCGCTTGCAAACACTGTGCTTTATCGCACAGGGTTTCTCCTCCCAACTTTTGGCCTTCCTAAGTTGCGCTTACAAACCCTGTGCGCTGTCGCACAGGATTTCTGCACCCAACTTTTTGCCTCCTACGTTGTGCTTACAAACCCTGTACAATAACGCACAGGGTTCCTCCTCCCAACTTTGGTCTTCCTAAGTTGCGCTTACAAACCCTGTGCGTTAACGGACAGGGTTTTTCCTTCCAACTTTGGCCTTCCTAAGTTGCGCTTACAAACCCTGTCCGTTCACGCACAGGGTTTCTCCTCCCAACTTTTTGCCTCCTAAGTCCGCTTACAAACCCTGTGCGTTAACGTATAGGGTTTCTCCTCCCAACATTTTGCCTCATCAGTTACGCTTACAAACCCTCTGTGTTAACGCACAGGGTTTCTCCTCCCAACATTGGCCTTCCTAAGTTGCGTTTACAATCCCTATGCGTTAGCACACAGGGTTTCTCCTCCAAACTTGGGCATTTTTAAGTTGCGCTTACAAACCATGTGCGTTAACGCACAGTGTTTCTCCTTCCAACTTTTTGCCTCCTAAGTTGCGCTAATAAACCCTGTGCGTTAAGGCACGGGGTTTCTCCTCCAAACTTTTGGCCTTCCTAAGTTGCTATTACAAACCCTGTACGTTAACGCACCGGGTTTTAGCTCCCAACTTTTGGCCTTCCTAAGTTGCTATTACCAACCCTCTGCGTTAACGCACCGGGTTTAAGCTCCCAACTTTTGGCCTCTCTAAGTTGCTCTTATGAACCCTGTGCGTTAACGTACAGGGTTTGACCTTCCAACTTTTTGCCTCCTAAGTTGCTCTTACAAACCCTGTGCGTTAACGCACAGGGTTTCTCCTCCCAACTTTTTGCCTCCTAAGTTGCGCTTACAAACCCTGTGCGTTAACACACAGTGTTTCTACTCCCAATTTTTTGCCTCTTAAGTTGAGCTTACAAACCCTGTGCGTTAAAGCACAGGGTTTCTTCTCCCAACTTTGGCCTTTCTGAGTTGCGCTTACAAACCCTGTGCGTTAACGGACACGGTTTCTTCTTCCAATTTTTTGCCTCCTAAGTTGCGCTTACAAACCCTGTGCGTTTACGTACAGTGTTTCTCCTCCCAACTTTTGGCCTTCATAAGTTGCGCTTCCAAACCCTGTGCGTTAACGGACATGGTTTCTTCTTCCAATTTTTTGCCTCCTAAGTTGCGCTTACAAACCCTGTGCGTTTACGCACAGTGTTTCTCCTCCAAACTTTGGCCTTCCTCAGTTGCGCTTACAAACCCTGTGCGTTAACGGACAGGGTTTCTTCTTCCAATTTTTTGCCTCCTAAGTTGCGTTTACAAACCTTGTGCGTTTATGCACAGTGTTTCTCTTCCCAACTTTTGGCCTTCCTAAGTTGCTATTACAAACCCTGTGCGTTAATGTACAGGGTTCTACTTCCCAATTTTTTACCTCCTAAGTTGCGCTTACAAACGCTGTGAGTTAACGCACAGGTTTGTACCTCCCAACATTGGCCTTCCTAAGTTGCGTTAACAAATCTTATGCGTTAACGCACAGGGTTTCTTCTCCCAACTTTGGCGTTCCTAAGTTGGGCTTACAAACCCTCTGCGTTAACGCACAGGCTTTCTCCTCCCAACTTTGGCCTTCTTAAGTTGCGCTTACAAACCTTGTCCGTTAATGCACAGGGTTTTTCCTCCCAACTTTTTGCCTCCGAAGTTGCACTTACAAACCCTGTGCGTTAACGCACAAGGTTTCTCCTCCCAACTTTGGTTTTCTTAAGTTGCGCTTACAAATCCTGTGCGTTAACACACAGGGTTTGTCCTCCCAACTTTTTGCCTCCTAAGTTGCTCTTACAAACCCTGGGAGTTCACGTACAGGGTTTCTCCTCCTAATTTTTTGCCTCCTAAGTTGCTCTTACAAACGCTGTGCGTTAACGCACAGGGTTTACCTCCCAAGTTTTTGCCTCCTAAGTTGCTTTTACAAAGCCTGTGCGTTAACGCACATGGTTTCTCCTCCCAACTTTGGCCTTCTTAAGTTGCGCTTACAAACCTTGTGCGTTAACGTACAGGGTTTTACCTCCCAACTTTTTGCCTCCTTAGTTGCTCTTACAATCCCTGTACGTTAACATACAGGGTTTTACCTCCCAATTTTTTGCCTCCGAAGTTGCTCTTACAAACCCTGTGCGTTAACGCACAGGGTTTCTCCTCCCAACTTTTTGCCTCCTAAGTTGCGCTTACAAACCCTGTGCGTTAACGTACAGGGTTTTATCTCCCAAGTTTTTGCCTCCTAACTTGCTCTTACAAACCCTGTGCGTTAACGTACAGGGTTTTACCTCCCAACTTTTTGCTTCCTAAGTTGTGCTTGCAAACCATGTGCGTTAACGCACAGGGTTTCTCCTCCCAACTTTGGCCTTCTTAAGTTGCGCTTACAAACCCTGTGCGTTAACGTACAGGGTTTTACATCCCGACTTTTTGCCTCCTAAGTTGCTCTTACAAATTCTGTGCGTTAACGCACAGGGTTTTTCCTCCCAACTTTTGGCCTCCCTAAGTTGCTCTTAGAAACCCTGTGCGTTAACGTACAGGGTTTTACCTCCCAACTTCTCGCCTCCTAAGTTGCTCTTATAAACCCTGTGCGTTTTCCTCCTGACTTCTAGCCTTCCTAAATTTCTGTTATATACCATGTGCATTAACGTATAGGGTTTCTCCTCTCCAATTTATAACGTCTATAAATTGCTACTACATGACATGTGAGTGAACGTATAAGGTACTCCGTCCTAACTTACAACTTATGCACTATTAAATTATGTGAACGTTGAACTGACTTATTTTTTTGTTTGTCGTTTTCTTTGAACCCGTCTTCAATTCGGACTCTGATATACGATCGTCTACATCTTCTTTGCTCTTTGCACCTTCATCATCCTCCATCGTATCAAAATCCAGTGTCTTCACAGTTTCTTCTACCATACTCAACAAGGTTCCTTTCTCTTCCTTATTTGCATTCTTCTTTCCCACAGTCAATCTGAACCTCTTTTTCTCGGAAGTGAAATACAAAGTTTTCCTACGTCTTCTCTTTGGCCTCACGGGTGTTCTCTCTACATCGTCCACCATCGTTGGTGTCTATGATATGTTTTCTATCAAATACTATCATTTATTCTTCCAATGTATCTATCTCACAAAATCCGGCGTATATTACGATCACATGTTGTAATTGGCGTTCAATGAACGAGATATTTCGACGCGTTTGTCATTATGTGTTTATTTTTGTTATATCCGCTAAAATTTTCTGATACCTACTTTGTTCTATTCATAATGATCAATAATTTATTTTTCGAACCAATTTTAATTCTTTCTACATCTACGTCAGTCCACACATATATATTTTAAATTTCTACCAATACTTTTAGTATTTGACGTCATTTTGTGTTTATCTTGCTCGTAAATATTCTCTTACTATTATTGTGTTATGTTCACTTCAGTATTATTAGATGCTATGTATCACACGCTTTCATCTCCATCCATTATTGTATCACACGTTTTCATTTCCATTCATTTCCTCACACAACTCTATACAAAAGCAACATTAACCCATATGTTTATAATGTGTTGTTCATATGTTCTTTTGATTTTCTATGGCTACCATTAGAGCTCATGGATCTTTTGTTCCCTTCATTTTGCCACTCCAAGATGATGGTCATGTGAGTATTTCAGATGATTTACTTAGTTTGAGATTCAACCTCCAGATAGGAACCATGTATTTAGAGCATGAGATGTACTCTGCAGATGGACAGATGTATGAAACGATTTTGGTTCCAAAAAATAGAATTGATGTTGGTTTTATGTGGATTTTAGGACCTGGTTCATTTAGGGTGATAGGACTTTCTGAGTCTCAGATGCAAGCTTCAACTGTCATTTTAACAACCGAATCCGGTACATCTACAGTTCAAATTCCCTCTATCGCTCCTGTTAAGGTGGAACCCCTTCATGATAGTGTGTTTGTGCTATCAGATTCAGAAGATAACATTTGTGCATCTGTTGATCTTTCAAACACATCGCCATTTCCATTTAAAAGTGTTCATTCTACTCCTTCCCAATTTCCTATACATGTAGCCAAATTCCCTTACGTTCTTATGTACAAGAAGATGGTTCCCCAAATCTCACCTTCTCAACGTCCTCCACTACACCCTTCACCTTCATCTATAGGGTTGACTATGGTTGATGCCTTGAAGCTGACAAAGTCAAGAAAAAAATCAAAGTCCGATCTTGCATCCATTGATTTTGACAGTATAGATGTTCGTGAAGTCAAGTACTTACCATTTTCTTTTAATGGTGATGTTTTGTTTCTCTTGCCTCCTGTGGCACTCAAAGCTCCAAGTACGTATGGTCGCTCAATGGATGGCATGGACAAGATGTGCGACGGTCACCCTTGGTGCACCACCAAAACCACGAATATCCAAAATGACTTTGGACTGTCCTTCCGGCGCTCTACTTGTGTTGGTCATCTCCAATGTCATAATGACTACTGTGATTATATGAATCGCAATGGGGGCCTCCGGAACAACACTGAATGGGCCGGTTCGACTACTATCCCATTTGTTGTGGGTGTTGTTCCTCCTACTAAGTCCACTGTCGAGTGTAAGGTATGTCGTTCCACACCTGTGTGCATTGCTTTGTGTAATGCTCGAATCATATACATCCACTCCACATCTGTTGGAATGTCCAGGGCTTGCATTCATCTTGGTGTACATGATCACCCTGTGGCCAATGGCACATGCCGTGAATCATTGGACATGGCATACCAATGCGTTGCAAATGAAGTATTGAAAACACCCACAGCAAAAAATTCAGCCATAGTTATGGCGGCAAGCAAACAATTCTTGGCCGATTACCTTCTCAAATCTCCCGCAAATGTCGAAGGCCATCACTTGGTTGGTTCATCCCTAGAGGTCGTCATGGACAAATTCAGCACTCTTGCGTCTCCAAATTGTCGTAACTTTGTATCTGGATCAAAACGTTTTTTGCGTAGTGGAATGGGAACTATGGATAGTATTATGGCGCTCAAAGACCACTTTGCTTTCAAATTCGTCCATGGTAGTCGGTTCCCAGGGCAGTCAAAGGACAAAGTGTTTGTTTTCAAGATGTCTGTAGACCTTCCAGGTAGTTGTGTGGAGCTTGTAAAGAGGATGCAAGTCGATGGGGATATGGAGAACTCATGGATTATGTTTGACCATGTCAAACGTTTGAAGGACTGGACGACCATGGCTTGCCATGTGTACGACAGTCGATACTGTAAAGTGTTGACTATTGCGTGTTGTGACATGCAATCTGAAGATGGTGCAGCACAAATTCTCTTTTGAGAAAATTTGAATGCTGTCATGGTAGAAAATTGTGTACCAAACGTAAACTTCAAAGGGTTTATGGCTGATAGTGCTCAAGCTAATTGGAATGCGGTGAGGGTGATTTACGGGGATGGTGATCCAAGTCTACCCATGGTTGCACGTGAGCGTACATGTCTTTTCCATTGGTCCGCAAGTTTGGATAAGGTGACCCAAAAGTATATCAAACCATCCTTGCAATTTCAACACAAACAAATATGCAAGGATTACAAAGACATGAAAACAATGGACGACGCTGAGACCAAGTACCATGTGATTCATTCTTGGTGGTTGTCATCTAGAGCTACCTCCGAAGAAGGCATCCTTGGCCTTTCAAAGTGGTTGGAATTTTGGCACTTTCGTTACAGACAATGGGGTGGTCATATGCTACTTGTAAGTACATATCAAACTTCATTATTCAATGTAATATATCTTATGTTTTTTTTATCTTTGTCTTTCTGTGTTGTTCATAGGATATGACAATAGAGGAGCGTGCGAGAATGCCAACATGCAACCTTGCAGAGACTGTACACAACAAACAACAAATAGTTTGGGTCGTTCGACCCAAACGTGGCAGTCATTTTGGGTCGAACGACCCAAACTACGCAAACAGTTTCGATCATTCGACCCAAACCTTGTAGGCAGTTTGGGTCGTTCGACCCAAACGTGGCAACCATTTTGGGTCGAACGACCCAAACCTAGATATATAATTTATCTTATGTTTGTCTTATCTTTGTATTTGTGTGTTGTTCATAGGATATGACAATAGAAGAGCGTGCGGAAATGCCAACATGCAACCTTGCAGAGACTGTACACAACAAATGGCTCCAACAGTCCGGCAACAAGATGACTTGTTTATATGAAGCTACAGTGGACGACATGATCCGTGCCTTCATGCAAATTGCAAATTACCGGACATGGTTGAAAGGGGGGGTCTGATGGTGAAGGTCCTGATTCGGCATCCTTGAAACTCAAAGCGGCTGCCAGGTGTTGAGATCCAAAAATGTTGGCCGATGCCATGAAGTCTTATCCAGGGGCAGAAGACGTCAACACTAGAGATTGTGCATTGGAAGGGTCAGAGCTCTTTGGTTCCACCAAACGCAAATTCAACCTACCACCGGGTGCTGATTGTGACTCTCATCGACCCGACAAAGTGAACTATTCCATTCCTCGTCCCAACACCCGAACAACTCGTCAACGCATAGAGGAATCGTTGAGTTCTGCAATTCATGGTGTGGCTCATACTACATCCGTGTTAGAGACAGATTGTCTTGCTTCCAAGTGGCACATTGCAAGATTACCACCCAACTCAGCCAAACGATGTTGGGCACTGCAGGCCATCACAGGGACTATGTACAATGCCAAAGTCGGGACTGGGAAACATGACACACCTGCTCCAACATACAAAGGGCTCAGGAAGGAATTTCGCTCTCCCAACAATGTGGAGTATGAATTTTGGTTTTGCCCTGACGACATCAAACGTTGTGTGAGTGGCAGTAAGAAGAAATATGTGTTGGACTGGCCTATAGTACCCAACACGTGGCCGGTGAAGATAGGTACCAATCTATCGCGAGAGGAGGTTTTGGCACTTGAAGATGCTGGATTTCAACTACAGCAGAGGGAGGCATTGTCCCCTCGTCATAGGCTTTCAACAATCGCAACTCTCCCCATCCCTCGCTCGCATTTTTCTATGCAACCAAACCCGGACGCCCACCCTACATTCAGGTTTGGGAAGACAGTGCGTCGTAATCCAACAGCACCGCTAGTGGATCACAAAAACAAATGGGAGAGCGCCGGACTCATGGAGGATTACTATGTGGTTGGGGTCACTGCCATTCCATATCCGGGCTTTGGAGTGATAATCAACATTGTCTCCAAGCATGATATCACATATCATGTCACAATTGGCGACATCCTGCATTGCACATGCCCGGATTTCACGAAAATGTCCTCTCATGCATTGGGGAAGAAAGGAAAATGGGTGTATTGTAAACATCTTTATTATGTGTTTAGATTTTTGTGCAAGATGGATTACAAGAGTGACAAGTTCATTCATGCACCTACATATACCCATAACGAGGTCATGCGACTACTTGAACTTGTTGGTATTGTAGAGTGTGAGTAGTATTGCAAATGGTCTATTAAGTACCATATACTTGAATGTCAAAATATGACATGTTTTGGTTTGGATTTTTATAATAAAAATCAGCAATGGGCTGGAAGTATTTCAAATGATTCAGTACGACCCAACCGTGAGCGGTTTGATTGATTGACATGGATAAATAATAACAAGTTTCTAAAAATAAAAAATAATTAATAAGATTCTACGCACATCCGCGTAGTAACGTCTTCTTGGTATCCGCCTATAGATTATTCTTACTTTATCACTAGTTCAATTTGGGATAGCACCAGTCAATGTAACCAACCGGATTCGAACCCGGGTTGATACAGACCTAATACCAGTCTCTTACACAACTCGCATCCACAGGCGGATGTCTCAAAACCTAGCAGTTACCTACATATTGATTATTTCTAATATCTAATTTCCTTCATTTGTAGATTCTGGGCCTTAACTCAACCCGTGAGCAGTTTGAGTGGCTCACAATTATGGCACCTACATGTACGTATAATGAGGTTATGCACCTACTTGAACTTGCTGGTGTTGTGGAATGTGAGTAGTTGTGCAAGTGTTGGTTGTAACTACATGTATAAGGATGTCAATAAATGACATGTATTGGTTTGGGTTATTATAATAAAAATCAGCAATGAATTGAAAGTGTTTTAAATGATCCATGGAAATAGGGCCCTTTCACTTGTGCTTCATTTAAAATATTGGCAATTTATAATTGAAAATATGCAATTAATTTGTCAAAATTTTGGTTGTGTACCCTAAACCCGTGTGTCTTTACTAAATTTGGAATCATTGCTCATATGTTACTGCTCACCGCTCACTGCTCATCGCTCATAAGATAGCTTCCCTCATGCTACCATGAAGAGAGACGATTATGGCTTTAGCCTAGTGAATTTTGATAGATTAGTGCCACTATCAGCCGAATCCTTCGCATTTCCACTACACGTCGAGCAGGTATTCTTTGCGGACGATTTGAACAATCATGGATGGAAGGTGGTTCTACGAAAAGAGCCAAGGGGAGCAAGAGTCATTTCTACAAGAGATTCTATACCAGACATAGGATGCCTATCTTTAGGCAATATGGAAGATCATTGTGGATTGAAACCAACATCATTAGAAAATGATACAACCCCAGCTGACCCAATGTTAGATGAGGTTGTGGCTTTAAGCAGTGATGAGGTGGTAGCAGCTTTGAACACAGATGACCATGAACCGTCTTCCGAAGACGATGATGAAGCTGCACTTGAGGAAGATGATCATGCTCTAATAGATTAAATTAACAAATCTTGAGTATGTGGTAATCTCATATTATGGTCGAATATGTATATTTCATTATGAGTTCAAAAATAAATGGACCATTCTTTTGTGAGCATTCTACCCTAAACCCAAAAACACATAACATTTTGAAGTGACATAGTGAAGTCGACCACTTCACTATCCGTAGTAATGAACGTTCTATGACGTTCCCAAACACGTTGTCAAGTGCGTTCCCAAGCACATTCTTGTCCCACATGACTACCATGACTGTCCGAAGTTAATGCAGTCATGAGGACAGTAAAGGTGGATTTCAACAATTTCAACCGTTCACTGTTCATGGTAATAAAAGACATGCAGTGAAATGGGTGCGGGAATAAAAGACGTGTTTTGTTGTAGTGCTATAGTATTTTCCTTTTAGCACACTTTGAATGAAAGATCGATGTCATTTTGTTTGTTTGACATTGATTTGAAAATGTCTACAGTACAGGATTTTAGATTACCATAGACCATTCAATTGTCACTCGTTTATGATCCTTCATGAGTTGAGGTGCTTGCTAACACTAGTTTAAATACGGTTAAATGTTGGCGTCATGTGGTCATTCTTTTTTATCAGACGCATATGTTTGAAAGATATATCAAAATATAGACATCATTCTAGGTTTAATAACTAACAAAATTGACAAGGTTCATGTGGTCATTCATAGAGAAAGAGAACCGTCACTTCGATCTCTTATAATTTTTGCATCTCAACTCTGATGATACCAAATCTTGGGATCACAATTGTTTAATTTTTAATTTTGGAAGCACATGGCGTTTTCCATCCTTATAAAAAATGGCACCTCAAAAAGAAACTCATTAATCTCAAGCCATGCCCGAGAGAGCAACAAGTAGAAAACCCACAACATGACCGAACCTAATGTGCACGTTGTCACACAAACAACACAAACCAAACTCCCATAAAGTCAAGTAACACAAAGCAAACCAAAGGTCAAGAGCCGCCAACTCCATCTCAACATGGTTGGCGGCACAAATCATGAAGTTAATCTTGTTTACATCATGTCACTCCACACCATAACTAGTCTATGACAATTTTTGCACCTCAAAAATGCTAATTGTATGACAAAAGTCCCGAACTTATCCAATGTACATAATTATATGTGCAATTGGAGGGGCCCAACCCACTAAAAAAGGGCATGTTTTACACGAAAGGCATTAGGGCATGGCTCTTAAATGACCATGGTACCCCACATTCTGGATACCACCTTCATGGTCCAAAGTCTTTTGGAGGGCACATGCCCTTACTGCAAACCCGAATTCATGTCGCAAATTTCATTGGGCTTACTTTCAAGAGCCGTCCCTAAAAAGATACCCTATTATCCCGGCCAACACTATTCACACTTGCCATGTGGAAATTCATATAGATTTTTCATCCACTAAAGATATTATGAACTGTGGTCCAAAACTACCCTCATGTAAACCTAAAGTGCATAGCCTGCGACGCTCTCAACCAATTAAAATTCAAGAACTCTTCATAGCCATGGCCTAATGGCTCTCGTGTAAACAGGCCCTCGGCTACTTAAACTTAGCTTACCTTAGAAAAACAACTTGCATCTCACACTGGTCAGAGACCAGGTTGTAAAAACCATCACTTCTTCAACGTCATCTTCACCTGACTTGAGATCGGTTAAAATCACGAGCTCTTACACTTCAGAAAAACAACAATTTACGAGGGAAATAACCAATGAAGGTAACTCCAACCAAGTCAGCCTGTATATAACTGAGGAGTGAGCTGCGAGACTCCATAGCTCATCTTCGCCTTCTGCACGCTCTTTATGCTTCTCTCCTACTCTCCATTCCTCAACATCTCTCACTCGCTGACTCAATAGAGAATTCCTTTAGACCTAGACTTCTTGTGCAGGATAGATTTCTGTTTGAAGTTTCGACAAATCTTATATCTCAGCTGGTCTTTCAGTTCCTTACACAGTAGAAGAGAATTTGTCCATTACAACCATCCGTTGTAGCTTGTCCATGGCAAACTCATATTGAGAATATGCATGAACAAATTTATTCCGTTGTCAAGCTGAGGTTTTTGGTTACATGTTTTGGGTAACCTGCAATTGAAGACCTCTTGTTGACAACCACAACGATGAATTTATGCATTTTCTCATCATGAGCTGCGATGTACAAATTGCAATGGTCGGTGACTTGATAATGGGCAAGATAATCCCACCTTCCTTCAATCCACACTCTTTGCTTTCCTCCCCCTTGGTGTGAGATGAGCTCCCTTTGATATTCAACTGAAGGAGACTTTCTTTTCAAAAGTTTTGCATTTTGTTACTACATGGAGTGTGTAGCCCACAAATGTCACTGGTTCATTGTCATTAGGATTTAGATTGTTGGTCTCAAAATCAACTGGACAAATAGATCTGGATACCAAAAAACTACCAGTATGGTGAAGAACCAACGAAGAATCAACGATACATGATCCCTGCAGTGAGTGAAAGGGAAAATAACATTGTCCATTCACTTGGTAGGGAATAGTTGTTGCCTCACCAATGACCACACTCTTGCAAAACATTCTGAGAGTATGATGGATAAGCAAGCAACTACTTGTACTAAGTAACTTGTACGTTCCACAACTCTATATCTCAAAAGTCAGTCTTTGGAGTATGAAAAATTGAGGTAAAACTAAAGATGAAGAGCAAGGTGTTGTAGTTTTGAATCTTAATTATCAGTATTAGGTCTTGTTATACCTGACAAGTTAGAAGATAGGTGAACTTGTTGAAATGTGGCGTCAAGGAAGCGGTCTGGTTTCTGTGCATTTAAATCAGTAATAGATAGGCCTTGCTCAGATGTTCACTACTGGCCATCATGGATCTTGTTTAGAAATCTTCCTTTGCAAGATAATATTGTACTGTAGAATGTGGATTAACTTTGTGTGTTCCTAAGGAGCTTAACAATGCTCGAGGACCCTCTGTGACTCATATATGTTTTCACTAAATCCCCTTGATCTTGCACCCAGTAGCAATGGAAGGCAAGTGATGGAGATGAGAGAGAAGGAACTCAATGTTTCTAATTAGTCTTTCTCATAGTTTATTACTCTCGAAATTTTGAAATAGGTTGTAGATCCCTCATCTTGATATAAGAACTACACTAAATATGATATGAAGTGTCACCATTTCTACTTGTCTTGCTCAATACTAATTGTAAACCGCAGTGTAGTGTCACCAACATTAAATGTTAACCCAACATTATTTGTCATTCCTTGTAAACATTTTGGGGGATTACACATCTAAAGTGGTGCAATTACTAACACTTACCAGGTGATTTTTCATAAAATACCATATGACACCATATATCATATTTAGTGTAGTAAGATCTTAGTATGAATTTTGGTACATGTGAAGCCTGTTTTGGTAGTGCATTTTGACTGAGTGAATGCCACCTTACTGCACACCATAATGTCACAAAGTGGACATTCTAAGCTTCTGTTGAGAGAGAATATCCACTTTTTGACATTGTTATGTGGAGTAAGAGCGTCCCCACCAGACCGGGCATAGGGCATGCCAACGCCAAAAATGGGGCATCCCGGGTTCTTAGGTGGCGGTACCGGCATAAATTGAGCCCCACCAATGTCCGGTCCGGCATAATTTAGAACCGGCCCGGGTATAGTAAGGGCCTTCCCCCGCCATAAATGGTTCATATGGCGGCCCTCCTCCGGCCCGCCAAGAGATTACTTTAATATCAGATACTCCGATATCCTACTTTATCCCATGTCAGATAATAGGTGTCGTTGTCTTATTGATTGCTTCCTAATTATACCGGGGGTATGCCTAGGCTTTGGTGGGCTCTAACTCAAGATGAGCTGCCCCGCCCAAGATAGAGGGCTCCCCAAAGGTATAAAATATTATATACTCTATTTGGCGTGTACCCGGTCTGGTGGGGACGCTCTAAGGTGACAATCAATTCAGTCAAGACGCATTTAAAGTGTGCCCAGTTCAGTTACTGCGAGCCATTGCCTTCAGTTCAGTCTGTAGACTTTTGAGAGATTTCTTGATGTTGAGGCGGAGCAAGACGGACAAATTCATGGAATGTCACTTAACTAGTAAAATCAGTTCATTCGAATGTCAATTAACTAGTAAATAAGGTCTTTCTTGTGAATCAGTTCATCCGAATATCAATTAACTCGTAAATAATGTCTTTCTCGAAAATCAGTTACTTCACAATCAGTAGCAGTACGGAGAAATACTTTAGCCTATCTACCCCTGTACCTACTTCGCAATCAGTAGGACGGACAATAACTTTATCCTATCTACCCCTGTCCGGAGAATCTGCATCCCGGACGGAGGCCACTTTCTGATTCAGGATGCGCACTTTCTGTTTCCGGATGCGGATGCAGATGCAGGCCGTGACTGGGATTGGTCTTAACTTATGGAGTAACGACGTCTACTGTGAGGAGTGCTTTATAGCAGCTTGCGCGGCGCTAGTTTCGAAGGCCAAATCGTGGACACCATAGCCACTGGTAAGTACGAGTGCTGCTGCTTCAACCACATCTCACATCAACGCTGTGAGATATCACACAAAGATCAAACAGAATTCGAGAAACCGCTCAAATTGGAATCGAATCGCCGAACAATCTCGTGGAAACATTGTTTCTTTCGTACTTCCAGGACTCAGGTGCTCAGTAATTCTGTAGCCTTATCCAATCTCCTTCAGCAATCTACACTGCATTGCTTGCCATAACTTGACTGAGCTCAAAATTGCGGTAAACATCCGATGGAGCTTTGATTGCGGAATTCGCAAGTGTCCTGAGCTTTGGTAAATCTCATGCTCTGCCTTGGCTGAAATATGATGCAGGGATTGTTCCTTTGACAGGATTTGTTTAGAATTGCGGAGTGGAGACTTTTCCTGCTACCATATCAGAGATATTGAAAGTAATTTCAATTTTCTGAGCAAGCAATTTCAAGATTGCAATGGCGGCTGCTGCGGGGGCTTCAATTCCTTTTCTAAATTCTCCGCTGGACCTTCCTCATCTAGGAGTGCAGCTGGAAACCTCAAAGACTGTCTCCAAGGTACACATCATCACGGTTGACTGAGAAAGTATTGTTCATATCCACGTTCAAATTGGCGGGCACAAAATTCCTCTCCAGCAATTCTCAGATAAACTATGTACCATCAATGATGTCACATGAGTAGAGTATTCTTATGAAAATGTATTCGCAGTTAATGCCAGTGTTGGCAGTAGCTTGTCAGCCGATTTCTATTTTTTACCAAGAGTTTTCGTTACAGCTCTGCTCAATCAGATCATACTAAGCATCGATGTAATCAATGGATTGGAGAATTTCTGAGGATTGATTCATTGTGCCATTCAATCATTGCACAACTCGCGCAAAGCGTTACCTACACGCCCTACTTTCTATTCTGTGCAGGTCGTCGTTTTGTGTGTCAACTTCTGTGCATCAGCCTCCCAAGCATATAATATTGTTAAAAATTGTAACACAGAGAGATTGTTTGGGAAGGGTCAGTATCCTCATTGCTTTGACAATGCAAGGCTATGTCACGAAGAAAACAATCTCATGATTTTAAAGTCGGTGGCGTTGAGCTTGCTTTTGCAGAGGTCGAACAAGAGGCGGTACTCAGTGTGCAGGTCGGCTCAATCTTCCTCAGCAGCTTCCAATCAGCGGCACGTCATCATTACTGGTGGCAATACCGGTATGCTTACCAAAACACCACTTCTTTGAAAAACTCAATGAGCTATTAATTCAGAAAGTAACATCATTTGCGAACAATAGCCTCTTCAACAAATACTACAATTCAAGTGGACCGTCTTAATTATCATTCTGAAGGAAACTATCAGGAAGAAAAGAAGACAATAAAGTTTAGGGTTGTAGTTGTTCAAGTACTCTTGAGAAGGTGCTTTAGGGGATGAAGTATGCAGCAGAGAACAAAGAGCATACAATCTGGTGACTTTATATGTGGTATATGGCATGGATTTGTGACAGGTATTGGAAAGGCGACAGCAACCGAATTGGCAAAGCAGGGAATGAATGTAACAATTGGTAAGTACCATCACACTGGTTGTTGTCCTCAATATGAACTTACAGTGATTTGTATTAATATAGAAAAATGACAGTTCTTAGGTCTATTCATAATCCAATTTCGTGATTGAGTAATGAATTGTCCGGGGGATTGGCTCAAGGAAGCATGCAGAAGCATGGAGAAAGGAGAGAAAGCTGCAGCTGAGATTGTGCAAACATCAAACAACCCAGCTGTGAGGTATCAGATTCTCATCAAGTTCATTGCCTTAATGCATTTTACATCAATAACGTTTGTGGACGCTCACAAGATTTAATTTGCAAGAATGAGAAATTTGGAAGCCACATTTACTGATCATGGCTTTGAACATCGAAACCTTTTTTGTTTTGCACAGGGTCATGCAACTGGATTTGGCATCACTAGCCTCAGTACGTGAATTTGCTGCTGAATATTTGGACACAGGTTTTCCATTACATTCACTGGTAAGGAGATAACATCTCTAAATGGAAATGGCATGTTGTGGAAATAGGTTATATGTTTGAGATATATATCCGTACTATGAAACACAGATTTAGGAAGTGAATTGCAATGCTTGGAAGATAACCTTCACTTGATAACGGTGTAAGTTCAATCACAAGCAGTTCATGTCCAATCCTCAAATGCAAAGCTTCAGAAATCAATAGGATGTGTTATTTTCCTCTCTTTTCTTTAGTGTCAGTTTATAGACATCACAACAATCAGAAACTTAAGGCACTTGGCTTGTTACTGTGCACAGGTGAATAATGCCGGGGTGATGGCATGCCCTCTACAGTACACTGTAGATGGCTTTGAATATCAATTTGGGGTAAGTAATACTTGTTCACAAATTTAAGTAATTAAGGGTGCAAAATATTCACAAACAATTTCGCCTCAAGCAGACATCATGATTCATATGTTGAATGTTGTATTCGATCTGCAAAAGTAGGCACTTGAACTCCATGCTCTAACCAACTTTCTGGTGTTGGAAGCTCATAGATGTCTTCCTGATTGTCTATTGCTTGGTTCATTGTATCTACAAGGAAAATATCGCTTTGTAGGTTTCCCACATCAATCATTTTTCTCTACTTAGGATAGGTTTTGAGTTTAACCATGATAAGGAGATGTCGAATTTTGATGGTTTGGATGAATTTGCGGCTCACAGGTGAACCACTTGGGTCATTTTCTGCTCACTGCTCTCCTCCTCGAAAAACTCCAGTCAAGCGCATCCACAGGGTAAAAGAACGCTAATAAATGGACGTAGTCAAGTTTTGAGATTGTTGTCGTATACAAAATTCAAATCCTGAAGAATAATTCTAAGCTTGGGCTCTCCGTTTTATGGATCACGTAAGAAGTTTATAGTCTTCGTTTCAAATATGAACTCTGAATATAGCAGCTGACAATGCAATTTTTTGTTTCCATCATCAGGAGGCAGTCGAGAGTGGTTGTACTATCTTCAGCTGCAGAGAAAATTGGCAACCTGGAGTTTGGCGACCTCAACTACAAATCTCGAAGTATGAAAACATTCACAATTGGAGTCCTTTCTTTTCCAAAGTGTCATAAAAAGTAGGACATATAAGTAATTGCATATTGGGACTTATTTTAAGAATGTTAGTTCTCTCTTATGCTTTTAATGAAATCAATAGTGTTAGTAGACAAGACAAACATTTCGGTTTAGACTGGCTTTAGTTCATATACTGGATCTGGTGAACTTCTTGCAAGAAGAATCTTTGCTTATCTGCAACCTTATTGAATAGGTTTGCCTTTTTTTTCCAGTTCATGATAATAATTATATAGACATCCTACAGGAAAACACTGCTATGTCCAGAATTTTATCCTTGAATTCTATGTGTAAGAGGTCAGCAAGACTACGTGAAAATGGGGATTTTGAGCTAAATGATATTTACTGTTGTCAAGTTCGTTAGTTATCCTGAAAGTACAACAGTTCGAAGATAGAGACGCTGCATTTGTCATCTAAAAATGCATCAGTCTTATTCTTCCAGCTCCAAGATACCATCCTTTAGACAGTGGGTTTGAAAAGACCTCTCTTGGTTTTTAGTGTATAGGATTACTGTAGAAAGCAAAACTGTTTTGAGCGTAGATTATTCTTTTTCCTGATAGCTTTCAGAAGTTAATAATTGTATACTGCACGTGCAGAATATAATGAATGGCTGGCTTATGGACAATCGAAACTGGCAAATTGCCTCTTTTCTCATGAGCTCTCACGACGATGTAAATCTTTACGAGTTCCAGTGACTTCAAATAGTATGCATCCAGGCATTGTTGATACAGAGGTCAAATTCATCCCCATTTTGAGATCTCTTATCTCAGTTACTTATTTCAGTGCTCGCACTTGCTAAGTATGTTATGGAAGTTGGAGTTGATTGGGATTTTTGTTGCAGTTAATTCGATATGTCTTTCCACAAGTAATGTCGAGAAGTCCATCACCATTTCAGAGCCTTCAGGCTGCAGTGCCAAGACTTCTAGGTCTCAAGGTAAGTCTGCATTCACTTCAGAAGCAAATTGCATCACTTTACTGATGAGAGAAATAGAGTGTTTTCGGTTTCTTAAAGTTGTTTAGATGGAAGATCTTTCTCCTATTCGATTGCTTTGTGACCTTCAAATTGCGAGTGCCAGGCTTTTGCTCTCAAGCCCTCTACAGTACACAAAATGTTACACATTTCATTCAATCAGTGTGGATTATGTTTTGGAGTTAAATAGTGTATTACTGAGGATGAAGAGTTTTACAAGTTCAAGATAAATAGACAGTATGCAATCAACGGAAATTAACACAACGTTGATGGTTAAATAAGTACGTTACCTGTAAGAAGTTTTAGCACTGCATAATCCACACTAACTGAAATAACTGTTGTAGTGGAAAAATTTAGCTTAGTTCAAGACAGACTCTGTTCCCAACCTGTTTTTAACTCGAGCAAGAACCATTTTAATGAAGGGGAATATTTGGTAGCTAGTTACAAATGAGCCTGTTCGTTTCTCCAAATGCCCATTCAAAAATATAGAAATTTTATTTTATTTTTGTAGCGAAACGGAGTTGTTCCATTGACGGTGTAAAAATACACCTAGTTGTCACCCAAGTTGAGAGACAACGATGTAACTTTAGACAATTTACCAAACCATATTCATGAAATATTCTATTACAAGTAACAGTACAAGTAAAAACCAAAGCATTTCAATGTACAGTCAAGACTCTATAAATGTTACAGGTTGGGAGTAGCAAAAAAATAACATGTATAGAATTATAACAAGTAACACTTATAGAATTCATACCGATGATTAATAACATTCATAGAAATAACACTTAAAATTTCCAAAAATGAAGAACATAACGTTTTATAAAAATAAAAAATGAAAGTACAAATGATAATACATAATACAACTAAACTAATTGAGAGAAATAATTTATGTAGTAGTAACTTGACAAGATTCTTCCAACTAAACTAACCGAAAGAAAGAGTCTATAGTAGTATGACGAGAAGATTCCAAACGATGAGATGAAACTTCCATCTGGAGTCCTTGAATGCTCCTGATGTGTGATAGGGCATCATTTGGTCTTTGTTCAAAGTATTTCTTCAAAGTCTCTAGAGAACGCTCAACAACACTAAATCCTTCAACTTCTTCTACCACATCAATTTCTTGATGTTCTGAGGAATACATATCCAAAAACTCCTCATTGGTAGGTTCATAGGGGTTGTTTAAATCAAACCCCATCTCATGATCGAGGTATTCATGAGCATTCATCACGTCACCCACCTCACTATCAAATGACAACAAACATCAGTTGATGAAGTAGAGTAGCAACTTCTACCAAGCGCCTAGCTTCCTCTATCTCCCTCTCAATAGAGATCGAAAAAACACCCGCATGCCTCCAACAATTTTGAATCGTTCACAAAGAATATGGGATAAATGTGATTACACGTTTAAAACGTATGCTCTCATACATTATTACCTTGATTTCCTCAAAACTAACAAACAAAGAAGGGAGTAGAGCATGTTATAACACTCAACACAAAACACTCACTAGTCTTACGAATTGTGTTTTTGTAGGGGAGTAAAATCTTCTTAACATATATGAAATCATAACGCTTATAGAGGTAACACTTATAGAGTCTTGACTGTATTGACAAACTGATGATCAAGAAGTTAGGATAACGGTCGAGGTGTCTTCAATCCCTTCCTGTTCACTGACCTACCAATCTGAACTATGGACAACATGTAAACAGTTTCATGTACCTTCTTCTTTTGTTGTTGTTGTTGTGAGATGTTGTGAGATGTTGTGCAGACTCCCGAACAAGGTGCATCTACAGCTGTGTACCTGGCTAGCGCTCCCGAGCTTGAAGGTGTGACTGGTGGGTACTATGAGAACAGTCAGAAAGTGAGCCCCAGTGCCAACGCTGTCAACAGCAAGCTGGCATACTCTTTGTGGGCAGTGAGTGAAGAGTTGACAGGCGCCACTGAGGCCCTCGAACCTCTTGGGTTAAGTGTACGAGCTGCAAAGTTGCCATCCTGACTTTCCATTCATTAATTTGCATCCGTGAAAGAGAGCTTCCAAACTTCTTCTGTACTTGAGTCCATCTGGTCAGAAGGAAGGACGATCTTCAAGTAGAGTAAGTTAGAAGCGTGTACGGTTTTCTGGTCAGCTTAATTTCGCGCTCTTTTTGCGAACTCTGTGCACATTCAAGAGGTTTAGGTACTCCATCCTGTGTCGTTTTCTTTTCACCGTTTCATTGTGTAGACACCCCCCAGCTCAAGTTGACAAAACTGCGGGCGGCTTGTTTTAGAGCCCTTGTTGCGGGATATTGCATAAAGTGGACTTAGACTGGGACGTAGCATTCTTGTAGAAAAACAAAAACTCTACAAAATAATGATGTAAATCAAATAGTTTGGATTTTTTTTTTATAATAGATTGATTGGTTTACATTGTTCTGAAGATAGTTTTGTATGACATGGTCGCCTTCATTTTGTGTTAAGGCAATTTAATCGGCGTTGTCTTGTTACAAAGTTTGGGTGAGCACCAAATGTTATTTATTTTTTGGACATGTAGGATTCCGTGTCACTTTCTCGTCCATTTTTGAAAACGATCACTCTTGGTTTTGGTGATCTCGTGTTGAAAAGAAGTGGAATTGCTATTCATTTCTCAACCAATGAGGGAACTTTAGGGTCAGTTTACACCATGGACCATGAAGTTGTCCCAAGGCGTCGTAGGAGCGTTGATTGGTTGTTGAACTCGTCCCAAGACCACTTCAGTTTATGCCAAGGAAAAAATGGCATGAAGGGTCGAGGTCCCCAACAGGCGTATTTTAAGGCCTGTCCAACGGGTTTTGCAGTGAGAGAGGCAAGAGAGGTGGTCTAGTAGGAAAAAGGCAGGGGCCCATGGCAGAGAAATATCATTGTAATATTTTTTTGATGAATTTTTTTTTTGGGGGGGGGGGGGCTTTATATACAATTCTTCCCACTAGGCACCCTTATAAGGCTCACAAAGCACACTTTCAACATCTATGTGATGTAATGAATGTTGAGAAGCAAGTATGCCCTCTATGTGCCTAAATCATATCATAGCCCATGAGACATATTGTTTCTTCCATACCCTACCCCTTAAACTAGCTCCCACATGTTTCACCAAACAATCTGTGACATCTAGAACTCGAGATTCCGAGTACACATGGTGAAGTGGGTTGCAAATAATGCTCAATGTACAACAAAAGGTACATGTCACATGTAAATTACATTGAACATGTACAAATTAAAATGCTCATTTTTTTTGTAAAAATTGTTGTGAGAAGATCTGCAAGCCACATCTTCAACACATTTAACAAGAAGTGAAGACAAGTGAAGCATAAGAGAAGACAAGAGTATGGTCAAACTTTCTTAAAAAAAATCTCAAAAATGCCCTTTTGGAGCATATATTAAAAAAAATGCACATTCATATTTAGGTGAATGGTCATTTTTCTTGATCCACATTCAATTTACACCTAGTGAGGGACCCAAAAACTTGGTAAATTGAATTTTTTTTCTTAAATCAGACCATGGAAGTTGGACCATCAAGTCGGACCATGGGAAAAGGCCATCTTCCATGGTCCGACTTCATGGTCCATGATGTAAACCGGTCCTTAAAAGCGGTAGTCGTGGTCCATGGTTATGAGTGTAAACTTGCCGGGATTCCATGTCCGGTATCCTCAAGGCACTAGTGGCTAGCTAGGAACTAGTATAGTGTGTCATTATAGTGCCCACCCCGAGAGGGGTTAGTAATCCTGCACCACTGGTATTATGCCCTAAGGGTATAAATACCAAGGGTGGGTCGAACGGGCATTCCAATCACGTTGATCACATGGTCATCGTTTCTTCTTTTGTAAACTTGCCCTTGTATTTGGTAACTTTAATTCCCAGTCAGAATAACTACCTTTTGAGCATTTCAGTCTGTTATCATTAGCATATCTGGGAATAGTCATTCTCTTCATCATATTGATTATTTATATCATAGATAGAAGAACAGAGACTGTGTTCTTGTCTTGTAAGTTACTTGACCATTATTGTCCTCGATGTGTTGTCCTTTGATTGAGAGTTAATTTTGTGTTATTATGAGATGACGGCACGGCAAGGGTTGTATGACATCCTTTCAAGTGGTGGAGGTAACTTATTTTGCAGTGTTGGAAATGCTCAGTACATTGAATATGGTATTTAGTGTCACTTATTATTTGGAATTACGCAATGCTATCTCTATTTACTGTGTATCTTGTATCTTACTAACAAATGTTAAACTGGTTGTTTGGACACACTACAAAGTATTAACAACTTTACTTGGTGAAAAATTACATCAACGGTAAAAAGATATAGCACTCTGGCAATCCAAATAGTAACTGACACTAAATATCATATGTTTGTGTAGTTCTCCACCAAGACTAGTTTATAAATTCAATTGGGAGGTAGTGTGACATGGGACCAGTGTCTAGGGAGACTTTTGGGCATAATCGGTCAAAATCCTAGTGTTTCTAAGTCCAACCAATTATATATTGTGATCTATCAATTTTCTTTATTAATTTGAGGTATAGTCCATGGATTTCTTTTAAATGATTAGTAATATATTTTCATGAAAACCTCAACTTAAACCATTTATATCTCAAACTCGACCAGTTCCTTTGTAACTAGCGGTCGGTTCTCCCTGTTTATTGCATGGACTACTTAGAGCATCACCACCCATCGAACTAAAACTGAACTAAAACAATGAAACCCAAAACTCAAGTTCATTGGAGTCTAGTTTAAACATCATTCACCTACCCCACCCACGTACTTGCTTTTCAAGGGATTTGGGCGAACCAACCCATACACTCGTTCCTTGTTGGATGCCTAAACCCGTGCCTCCAAGGAACCAATGTACAAGTTGTTTCGCCCCAACCTTTTTTCAGGGCAAGTTTAGGGATTTGATGGGAAACCAAGTGAAAATCAATCCACGCCAATGACTTGTAATTTTCTGTCAAGTCCCGAACTTCAATCGGTTACTTCTGACACTCAACCGGTTCATCTATAACTAGCGGTCGGTTCTCCCCTTTCATTGAATGTAGCGATTTTCGCAAGATAAATGTATTATTTTGTCAATTACTATTTGCAACCTCTCTAACAAAATAACATGAAAATAACATAAGCGTGATTAGGCTCTTGAAACTTTTGTTGAATTGACACTATTTCTTTTACCTCGCATGAGGTCTCAATAAGGTAAGTGGGTCTAAATCAAACATTTTATCATTGTCTCCACTTCTCATACTAGGCCATGATACGTGTGTAAGATGATAGACAAATTTAAATCGAGGCTTTCGCCAATTTTCTCAAGTGATTTTAGTTGGTTAAATGTAGTAATTTAATCACTTACCATATTTACTACTACTCACTTACTATTTACCACCCTATATAAAAAATATAGTTGGCCACCCCACCATTGTTCATGGTGCCTCTTGAACCTCATCAACTTTAGATGTCATTTTTTTTACTTAAAGCATATGCATCTTATCAAAGGCAATAAGTCATGAAAGCTTCTTATACATAGATATATATAGATAAATATATAGATTGACAAATAGGATGACTTACTTTTATTATTTTATACAATAATTTTTTTTAAAAAAATTTAAAGTCAATTTAAATGAGCTTACAAATAAATATTTCATGAAATATAAAACATTTCTTGCCATGAGGATATACCATCAACATATTGCAATATTTTATCTAATCACACACATGCTGGAGTAAATTATAAGTTCCCATTTAATGCCCACAAATGTTCCATGAGGTCATTTGTGAGCGAGTAGTGTGACCTTTCATCTCGAATCATTTCATGTCCATGAACATAATTCTCAAAGTTTAATCCACGATTCACTAGTCCACATCTCTACGGCTCATGATTGGGTAGTGTAATAATGGGCTCCATTTCTTGACCGCTTCCATCTTCAATGATCATGTTATGCATGATCACACATGCCATTGAAATGTCCTTGATGGTATTCAAGTCCCATTGACGACTTGGATTCTGAATGATACCCCATCTTGATTGCAACACACTAAAACAACGCTCCACATCTTTACGTGCAGCCTCTTGCATTTTCGCAAAGTATTCTCGTTTTTCTCCTCGAGGATCATGAATTGTGTGTACAAATATAGTCCATTTGGAATGAATCCCATCCGCTAACATATAGTAATGTGGGTACCTATGATTGTTTATATCTTAGCCATCACCCTTCAAAAAGTTAGCCACCAAAGGACTACGATTCAGTACATTAATGTCATTGATTCCTCTAGGCAAACCAAAGAAGGCATGTCATATCCACAAGCTTTAGTCTACAATAGTTTCCAATATTATGGAGTTTTTACCCTCTCTATCTTGAAAAGTTCTTTGCCATGCAAGAGGAAAATTATTCCACCCATAGTGCATACAATCCAATGATGCAAACATATAAGATTGATGAACAGTGTAAGAGTAAACATGTGTGCAAAAGTAAATACTCTATTGATAAGTAGTGTGTTTAGGCATGGATTAGCCAAGATAGATCTATGACATAGCATTACCAAGCTCATAATTCAGGTGTTGTGGGGTCATGAATATTTTGTAAGTGGTGTCAAAGGTAGATGTACCTTAGATGATTGTTTTTGACTCTACACCCACTTCTTGTAGGATATGAAGTATGCAATTAATGCAAGTTGATTAGCAAATCCAACTCATGCTTGTAGCCATTTGCCTTGTAATTTTTGGAGTTCGTATTCAAGCCTTATTGATCAACAAAGTGAGGATTTGCATGCTCGTGAAGTGGTCATACGTGAAGTTGTAAAAATTGACCTTGAACTTACAAACTTTAAAATATTATTTTTAAAAATTTTCAAAAACCTTCTAGGATGGATTTTTGGTGTTGGGATGTATATCGACAATTTTCATGATATTGTGGAATGTGGGTGGGCTAAGTTAGGTCTATAAAGAGCATTCAACCACGATTCCAATTAGCAGCCATGGAGCCAAGAATATTAGCCCTATTCAAGTCACCTACAATGATGGAAGATAAAGAAGAAGGTGTAGAATAAGAGACCAAAAACTTGCATGAAACTAGCTCCATTGAGAGTACAAAGACTATGATGTTTCAATGTGTCACCGAATCAACAAACAAAGAGCCTAACATCCTTTTATCTTGAAGTTGTGAAGATGAAACAATTAGCTCGTGCAAAAAATCCATGAGGAAGTAAAGCAAATGAACGTTTTTGTGTTTCACAACAACATACATACTCTTTCAATCCAAGGAAAACATAAAATAAGTAGATTAAAAGTGTAAGGAAATGATTGTTGTTTTTGTGAAAATATGATATTAGAGTGGTGCAAGGACAATAGGTAATTGAAAACTTGACAATGAGAGGGTATTCTAGAAACTTGACAAACTAGGTGTAACACTACATGGTGAGCATAATTTTACAAACCATACTTTTTTGTTAGTATATGAAGTTTTAAAGGCATAAACCATTGTGTTTCAACCTCCTCCATTGGTGTAGCTCTACCTCTACATGTGATTCTTATTGGCAAGATGGACCGTTAGTTCTACCAATAGCAAGTCAAAGTCAAAACAATGTGAATGTATTGGTTTTCACTTCACGTTTCAAGCAACCACTTGTCAACCTTAGAGATCAATTTGTAGTTTGCAGAGAAGATTCTACATCCATACTACAAATCAAAATGCAAAGAGTTCAATTTTTCTTCAAGTTATAGAATCATATAGTTCATTGATTATTGGTTTGTTCATACAAATGCATATATTTCGTGAGCTAAAATCGAGAGTTTTTACCTTTAGATTTGCTTGTTGTTCATCTCTGTCAATTGCACTATCATGCTACAATTAATAAATATGGTCCAATGAACGGGGAGAACCAATTGTTAATTACAAATAGACCAATTAGATTTTAGAAGAACCCAATTGAATCTATGGACTAAATCTAAAACGAGGCAATAAAAACAATTTTGGAACATCGCATCATGTATCTAGTTGCTAATTACAAACGAATTGGTTGAGTTTGAGAAATATCCAGTTGAATCTATAAAACATATCTCAAATCAAGTTAGAAGAAAAATTAAAAGATTGCAACATGTATATATCTAGCTGCTAGTTATAGATGAACTGGTTGAATCTAAGAAATATTCAACTGAACATACGGAACATATCTATCATCCAATTTTTTGAATGGAAATTATTCAATTTTGAAAAAAAAATAATGTTTAGCTTGAATCCTTTTTATAAGCTATGATTATGTGAAAGAACACCAAAATCAATGATCTTAAGGTAAAACATAGGATTACTAAGCTAAGGGGAGGATTGTTTTTGACTATTGACAAGAGATAGCAAGAGTGTTGATTAAGGGCTATAGACATGTGTAAAATGTAAGAACTATAAAGCCTTTATCAAGCTTGGCCATAGACAAGTGCAACTTTTGATAGTTGAGCCTTTCGTCATTTTTTTATATACATCTTTTGTAGGCTATAGTCAAAGAGCAGTTAGGGAATGACTTGGAATCAAATGCTTGAGTGTTAGAATCCTTCTTGTGAAGAGAGTTGAAATTTTGCCATAGTCGTAGTGCAATAATTGGTGTAAAGCCCTTTCCTATTCTAATCTTATCATTCTTGAGTAGTATATGATTGGAACTAATTACCTTGTGAACTTGTGAGAACCATTGTCTCGATTTTGTAAAGAGATTTATTGTGTGGAAATGAGAATTTGTAGTGCAGTTGTTTGTGTAATTCATAGGGTGTGAGACTCAATGCTATGTGAATTTGATTCATATCAATTGTCTATAGTTGTGACCATTCTCATTGTGTACTTTGTGTAACAAATTACCTCTTGGAAAGAGAGTAGACTTTTTTTGAGTCATAATTATTTGATGACCATAGTTTGAGAGTAGTGTTGGGTAAGGAAACTTCTGGTTTGTGGTGATATCATTTCATCTAAGTAATAGATGTCCTCGATCATTTACCTTGTAAAATTGAGTAATCCATAGTCTTGACTCTCGGGAAGAGAGCATATTATACCGAGTTTGATAATTGAGGAGGCAATTGTCAAGAGTCAAGACAATTGCCCTTTTTGATTTATATAGGGCCTGAGCCGAGATTAGGGTTGTCCAATCGTCTCCGCGTGTGAATTGTCCATCTACGTAAATTTGTGCTTTAATTTGATAAATATACTTACATGAGGGCTCGAATTGTTGAAGGATCCTTGTGAAAAGGATACAGAGTCTTTGAGAGACAAATACGTTACCATATTTTAAAGAGAAAGCCTTGAGTAAATAAGTTGAAATTCCCATTGATGAATGGTTTGCACAAATGATCTAATGGAAGTGATGATATATTTGATTAGTCTCTAGAAGAGAGAGAAGATGATAACTTATAATTGACAATAGCTTATCACCATAGTTTGAGTGAAATTGTAGAGTGCAAAACCTAAATCTGAATACGAGTGAATTCTAAGATGTAAGTTTAGGTGACAATTTCTCTTGCCAAAAATGATCCTCTAGAAGTGAAAAGACTACTCTATAATGAGTTCAATATTAACACCATCGTCTCCTAAAATTGAGGTGTGAAACTCTATGAGGTGAATCATTGTCCCATGTAGGAACAATTCTATGAGAGGATTACTCCAATGAATGTTATGTTGACGTAGAATTAATAAAGTTTTTTCCTCAAATCTTCAAATAAATGTGAAGCCTGAGAAGGGCCATGATTTGTTAACACATCATAAAGGAAATGTGAAGGACTAGAGCTGCAATCTGGCTATGGTCAATTGGAACCTGAAGGGGCGTAGTTGGTTCAGAAGAAGAGTTATCCCATAAGCAACACGAGGACCGGTTAGTGCAACTATAAAATGCGAGTGGAGAAGAACCATTAATGAATAACACATACCAAATTATAGACTATAATTTGTTGATTTGTCACATGGCCACATACACGTAGACTCAGGTTATTCAATTCCCTAGACTTAGCTACTTGACTCTAAAAGGCTAATGGTCTTCTAAATTGCCCTTGTCTTTTGTATGTCCTATAAATTAAATTATGGTAATTGTTAATCTTTTTGAGGATACATGGGCATTTTATAAAAAGAATAGCATGTGAATATAATATGAACTCCAACAAATTAATACAATAAAAGGTTCATTATAAAAAGAACATAAACCAACAATATGTGAATTATTGGTGGATGCCAACAAATCGAATGATTATGTAGCATGTAATCAAACTAACCTGAAGGATTAATGAACCATGGCATAGGCATTTATATTAACTTGTCATAGCCTATGATAATGGAAACTTACAGGTGTGATCCTCAGTCGGTCCAGGTAAGGACAATGGTCCCAATGCCTCATTAAATTGAAGATAAAATTAAAGAATGCCGTAAACCGTGGGGTTGTTACTACTTTATTTGATGATTCATTAAATCATTAAGTAATTAAGAAGAGACTATGGTTCCAATCAAGGCGCCTTTGGCCCAGGTTATATGTGGTTATTGGTTACTCAGAAAGACTATTCTCTAGATGTCCAATATGGTCCTCCTTGGTTCCATACACAGTGAAATCATCTAGAAAAACTTCAATGAACTTGTCGATGTAGTCCCCAAATATCTTCATCATGCCTCTTTGGAAGGTGGCTAGTGCGCACATCAATCTGAAGGGCATTACCGGGTATGCGAATGCTCCGTGTTCGGTAATGAAAGAAGTCTTAAGTTGATCTTCCAGTGTGATCATTATTTGGTTGTATCCACTGTACCCGTCCATCAACGTGTACATTTCGTGTCTAGCTTCTAAAATCGATCTTGTAAAAGGTAGAGGAAAATGATCCACCTTAGTGACTGCATTTAACTTCCGGTAGTCAACGCACACTCGGAGTTTCCCATTGATATTTTTGGGTACAATCACAATCAGAGACAACCATTATGTTTTATCAACGGGGTATATGAACCATGCTTCCGAGTATTTATCAATTTCCACCTTAACTTTGGCTACATAATTGGGGTTCCCGTGTAACGCATTTGTCTCACATGCTTTGCTTCCGGTTGTAGTTCAATCTTATGTTCACACACACACATGGGTATCCCTTTCATGTCCTTGTATGTAAATGCAAACACATCTTTGAATTATAACAAAAAATCTTTTACTTTTGTTTCATATTCACCCAAATCTTTAGCTATTTTGACTAAATTAGGATCTTCCATGGTTCCTAAATTCAAATTCTTGACTAAGTCTTCATCTTTTACAGTCCATCCCGCTGTCTTCTTTCCTCTTACTGCTTCCGCGGCAGGGGTGGTGTCCACCATTATATCCCCTTTCTTGATTTTGTAGAATTGGTCGGAGTATACATGCTTCTTTTCCATGGCTTCTTTCTCCTTCTTGGTTGTTTGCCTAGGCCGAGGTTCCTCATGTTCTCTTGCGTCTGCTCTAGGCCCTCCTCGTTTCTTGGGGGTATCAACCCCTACTGTGTTGCAGCTTGGTCTTTGTAATTTCTTCAAATCTTTTAAATCGAAATCTCCCATAGGCAGTAATTTTGGAAATGCTTTATAGACTATTGTTTCTTCTTCAGCTATCAATCCCATTTTCCAATCAAAGTCTTCCCAATACAAGGGTCTCTTCGCATGTGGCAATGTTGGGGTTCTTTGTGTGCTTATCTCCACCTTATTTTCCCCCTAAATCAATGTTAATTTGTTGAGAGGCCAGTCATGCTATGCTTGAGCCTCCTTCAACCATGGTTTTCCCAATAACATGGAATAATTATCTTCGGTACTCACCATGTCTAGCTATGACGGTGAGCATTGTCCTCGTCACAATTCCACCGACATCAAGTCGGACATCCCGGATGATCCCTTTGGGCATGACCTTACTTTGGTCAGCCATCTTTATGGTAAACAATAGCTCTATCTTCTTGAGTCTCAATTTCCATCTCAATGTGTCTGTGATGATGTTCACTCCTGATCCATCCTCAATCAATGCATTTGGAATATGTTTGTTTTTCACTATTATTGATATCATGGGCATTTCCTCGTCAAATGCCTTTGTCATTACTTGGTGTGTGAGTCGGCTCCTCCTACTTTTCATCATGATTTGTTAGTGCAACCATTACACGTTTTTTACAGTAGGAGACTAGCCCTATTGAGATGTTTGCTTTTGTGTGGTTCATCACATTCTCAAAAAAATTGTTTACCCTATCATGGGTCTTTGTTGGGACGCTCCCTTTCTCGGGGCTCCAAATTGTGGGCTTTTGTGCCCTATTCTATTTTTCTTATGGGTACCAAGGTGCGAGCTCCTCTAGCATAGATAGAGTTTTGCCCTCTTCCTCCTGTATCTCTTTGAGTGATTTACTCACCTCCCGGTGGACTTTTCTATCTGCTTTCCAATCCTCGCTATTGGCTCCTATCGGCCATTCCTTAATCTCATCATCCTCATCGTTGTGTTTATCTTGCTCAAACACGTTAGCCTTTTCATCATCGGAGTCTTCTTCTCCGTTTTCACTTTGGTGGTCTTCTTGCTCCTCCAAGTTGCCACTACTCGAATCATCATCATCATCGCTATCATCACTCTCATTATCCTTCTTGCCTTCATCAGTTGTGGCCCTCTGGGCTCTTGTCATCACACATACCACATGGAATACTGCGTTAGCTCCTACTGCCAATTTCATATTTATGAAACCCTTTAGTTTTTGTTGATGCTTAATAAAATGTGGATAGTCCGGCTTCCGGTGTCCTTTTTGATGATAGTAAACACATTCGTCGGGGTTGCCATCTCGCTGAGGTCTGCCAGTGTACCCAATTCTTAGCGTTGCCTTGGTGTTGTTACTATCCATCAAACTCCTAGTATATTCATTCATGTCATGGTTGATAGGTCCTCTAGGACCTCCTCGGTAGGGGTATTCATCTTCCCTCCGGTAATTTTGGCTTTTGTAGGGGTAATGTCCTTCCCTTCTATAATCATCCTTGTAGTTGTCATTGAGCCTATAGTATGGCCGATCATCTCTGCAATATTCATTTTCCCGGTAGGAGCCGCCCACCTCATGCCGGTAATCGCCTCCCCTATATGGGGATATTTCCTCTCTTTTGAAATCAGTCCTTGGTTCAAACCTAACTCTTCTCTAATTCGTTTCTCGCCTATGGGTTATTGCCCTTGGCCTTCGGTTGGATTGAGTTGTATTTGCTTTACCCCATATCTTCTATCTCGGGGTCTCCGAAATTCATACCTCTCATAAACACACTCACTTGTGTTATGGATGAGGCTATTACAGTTTGTACAATGCTTCATTTGACACTCTTGAACGTAGTGCCCTTCGTTTCGGCATTGCCAACAAATTATGCCCGTTCGAAATTTTCTGCTCCCCAAAGCTACTTCTTTTATTTCTTCCTTGAGGGTCTTGATGTCATCCTTGGTCGGGTCATCTTTCTTTGCTTTTGTTTTTTTTTTCTTCTTCTTCCGCTCTTCTTCTAAATCATCACTTGATTCATCGTTGTCATTGTCAACGAGGAGTCTTCCCTTCCTCATTTGTACTAGTTCTAATTTTCGTGTTGATGTTTTTACTTCATCCAAATCATCAATCGGCATTAAGTCAATATGTTTAGCATATTCCTTTTTCAATCCATTAAGGAACCGTGCTTTCTTGAATTGATTATTGGATTGGGGGTTGATCTTTGATGATTCCACCATAACCCTTTCATAGTACTCTTCGATTGTCTCATCTTTCTTTTGTTCGAGGGATCCTAAACTTTCAATCATTTCTCCCTACGATTTCTTTGTTCTAAATCTCATAAGAAATGCAATTCCCAAAGTTGGCTAGTCCGGAAAATGGTTCGGGCCAAATTGAGAATACCATTCCAAAGCTTGTTTCTTTAAGGTAACAAGGAATAATTGCAATTTGATTGCATCAGTATCTTCCTGGTTGGCAAGACAAACATTGTTAAATTCTTGCGTGTAGGTATTCGGGTCAGTCTTACCCTTGTAGGTTGGTAAGGGAACTTTTGTTCTCTGAGGTTGTGCTACCATGTTGGTTGGGTCAGGTGGGTTGTTTTTAACATCATGCGGGTTGTTGTTAATTGGGGGTGGTGGGCTAACCTTTGTATTTAGGTTGTTTCCAAAGTTTTGAAATTTCACAAACCTTTCGTCAAACTTCCTTATCAATTCATCAAACTCTTCTTGGCTAATAGGTTCCTTGGTTTCTTGGGTTTCTTGTTTTCTCTGGTCATGAGTTTCTACCCCGACAATGCTGGGACCTTCGTGCTTAAATGTTTCTTCAAAAAAAAAAATTAGGTTCTCCCACTCTTCTTTACTGGGAGGTTCCGTATTGAGTGTGTCTTCTTGATGGGTTTTACCCTTGTCTTGAGTTATCCTCACTGGAGTGTGAGTACTAGTGTTTTCTTTTGTGCCTTTTGTTCTCAAAACATAAGTCCCAAGAGGGGTACCTATTATCAAATCATCATCGTCTTCCTCACTTTCTTCTTGGTTCAAATTATCTTCATTCGAGTCTTCATGTCCTTCGTTTGTTTCACCATTACCTCCTCCTTCACTTTGACTTCTATTGTGGATGGGTTTAGGGGTGTGGGAACCTACTGTCGGTGGTTCCGAAGCATTTCGGTCTCCTTCGTTTCCTATGGTTCTTTGTGGCGTACGCTTAGCGTACCTCTCTTCTCTTTCTCTCTTGAGTTGTTCGGTCCGTCTTACACGGTCCTCTCTAGAATGCATGCGCTCCACATGCTTCTCTTTGCCTCTTGTTCTTTGGGGGTTGGTGATGTACTTCTCGTAGTAGATGTATCCTCATGATCAACCATGTATGCTACTTAGAGTGTTTCGGGATCTTGGTCTTGGCTAGCTTTCTCGGGTCTATCGCCTCAATGCACCCGTACTTCACGTGTTTCAATGTCTTGCTTCTTATTCATGCTTCTATTCCGAATCTTGGTTGCCCACACTACCATTCAAACCACCATATAGTGGTAAAAATATCTTCCTAACATATAAGTCATACAACAAACCTTCATGTTTGTAGTGGTATCCTCGGTGTCGGGTCGCTCCTAGCACATGAGCGCTAATTCCTTCTCCTTCGTTATTCCATACCTTGGAAAATATTAATGCTTGCAGTTCTTCTTGTAACTCATCAATGTTTCTTTCGAATTGAGACTAGTAAGTAAAATCTATTTCCTTTTCCTTAGGTAGTTGCCATATTTTATCCTCTGATTTTATTTTATTTTTGCATATCCCACATTAGAACATGGAATTTCTTTGTTCCTTCCCATTTCCTTAAAGTTAACTTACTTGTGTCATACTTTGGATAATCCCATGGCCACCAACCTATGGCGGGGATTCCTTGTGGTTTTAAATTCTCCTCCTCACCTTCTCTATCAATCTGCACATAAAACCCTCAGAGGTTAAATATTTCAAGTTTTCGCTCCACAACTCTTTCCACACGATTTTGTTTTCGTGATCCAAATGTTGTTGCTAATTCGCGTTCCTCATCTATATCTTGTTGAAGTCTTCCACACCATATGTGGTACATGTTCTCCATTCATTCTTGCCATCCAACTTGTCCCAATATCTTATGTTTGTAGTTAAATCTTCTAATGCAGGTAGGTGCAACGTCCATGTGGCGGATCCCCGGCATGGTTGCCAAAATGTGGAGGTCACTTTCAACCCTCAGCCCAAGACGGTGTAACCTGATGTTGACCGGTTTACACATATATCACTCCCACCAAAATTAGAACATTCTTGCTTCTCATTTCTACGAAGGCGGTCGTGTACATGTTATTATTGGTGTTCAGTTTCGTATAGCATTCATTTGGACGTTCTCAAAAATTCTGAGGGAGTAGTGTCCTAGGTTTCTAAGTTCATGTTCCCCTAAATCCTAATGTCAAGGTTAAGAGTCTTTGGAAGTAAAATTATTCTTAGCTCCAATCATCCTATGAATTTAATCTTATATCTTTCATGGTTTGAATGGCTTGAAACCCTATCCATAGATTCGATTTCAATTATGCTTAGTTACAATTTCAATTTCCTTAACATCTTGTTTGTTCACACCTCATCTAATTGAGTTGATGTAGAGTATGTCATGATACGTTATCTTGATAAACATGCTTCGGCCTACTTGACTACTTTCCATAAGAATTTTCTTTGCACTCCTTTATTCTTGGATGATGGCTTTCGTCCTTTTCAATTCGGCTTCATATGTTCCCATTCCGGATGTTGATGAACTAGATGTTTCTATTTGTGTAATTGTAGTGCATATCTTTATACCCTTGTTTGGATTTCTTGTCTTCCTGAGTTGGTACGGTTATGGGAAACTCTTTTGTTTGGTTTCCCTCTTTTGAATTGAATTGATTTTTCAATCATTATGGCTTACTGCATTCACAGGTTATGTTTTCCTCATATTAGTTTGTTTAGGCTCACCCTTGTACCTCGAGTGCAATGTTGCTGGAGGAATTGGGTTAAGCCTTGATTCACAGTAGTTTTCACTTGTGCCAAATTTCCAATCCTTTCCTAGATCATTCATATGTCCAAACCAATCAAGGCTTTTGAATTTCCAAGATCCTTTGAATCCTTAAAATGTTTGAGTGCAATTTATACGCACTTCTTCAATTACAAAGTGTTTCAAGTATCCAGGCACAATCTTAAATTTAAGCTTTCAAGTTTCCTTTAGCTCAATCTAGATGGCTCTTATAAATACTTGCTTCAAGTTTCCAACTTTCCTTAGTGTTCAAAATCCCAAATCTCTTTTCAAGTTTCCATTTCTATATTTCTAAGTTTCCATTCTATCTTTGTAAGTTTTTAGGTCTCGAGTGGTTTCCCACTTTATTGAGACCTTGATCGACACTTCACGTCGGATTGTTTGATAGCAAATGAAGTGTAATAGGGTTCGTTAGTACCCCTCTTTATATAGTCGTTGACATCTAGGTATTTGCAAATTTTGATAAATGTTAGTTGCGGCTATGATTAGCAATGTATCTATTTATAGCATGGATTTAGAGTCTTAACCTTATTTCTATAAATCTACCATCCTTGAAATGTTTTTACTAGTTACATAACCTTTGGTCTCTATTGGTTATGTATTCTTCGGTTCTTGCATTTGACCCTATTTACGACGCGTTCCCGAGCTAATGTCCGTGCCCGAACCATGTTCCCGGGTTGGCCGTTGGCTTAGCTATCGCCCTTCCCCTTTCAACTGTCTCCTTGTCTTTTCCTCCGCATGTCTTCTCTCACGTGATTGGGAGCCGGCTTCAAATCTCTTCCGCCTTGAGCTCTCAACTCAAGCTCGGTGTTGCTTCCTTTGAGCTCTCAGCTCCTCTGCCCCAAGCTCGATGCCACTCCCTTGTGCTCCTAGCACCGCTGTTGGTGCGGTGTGAGCCTGAATGGCTACACAGAGAGCTTAAGGACCCTATCACACTTCATTTGTTCTCGAACAACTCTACTTGAAGTGTCGTTCAAGGTCTAGATAAAAGTGGGAAACCACTTAGGACTTGAATTTAGAAGAATAGAATTGGGAACTTGAAATGATACTTGGAATTTGTATATAAATACTTGGATGAGTGAAAGCTCAAATTGAGTATTTCTCATGGCTATCTAAAATGAGGTAAGGAAATTTTGGAAGCTCAAATTGGAACCGTGCTCGGATATTTGAAGTCACTTTGTAATTATAGAAATGTGTACAAATTGCAATCGGTGATTTTAAAAATACAATGGAACTTGGAGATTGAAAAGTCCTTGTTGGCTTGAAAACATGTATGATCTAGGAAAGTCTTAGAAGGTTGGCGCAAGGGATAACTACTATAAATATAGAGCACCCACGGTGTTTTAGAAAATTGAACATTAGAATTGGCCTATCGGAGTGAGAATCAAATGATATTAGTTTTTGCAAAGTAGATTACATAGCGTGTGAAGGACTCAGGAGCTCCGAGCAAGGTAGGAAGTCCAACAATTTAAATAAATTGAATTTATCATAATTTGAAAGCCACTAAGGAACTTTACAAAGATGGTAGTTTCTCCAACTTGGCGGAAAATGTTTGGAAGTACCAATGAAAATAAATCTTAAAGAATCACGAAGTGAAAGGGGACTTTCAGCGGGATCATTGGAACAAGGGGTGAAGTGCTAACGTTTAAGTAGTGAAGAGACTTGGAAGACGAACCCTATTCCTCAAGTAACATTGTACTCGGGATGCAAGGATTAGCCTATCAAAATGATATGAATAAAGTATAATATGGTGGATAGAATAGGCCATAATGACTGTAAAGTCAATTCAATTAAAGAAAGGGAAACCAAACAAAAGAATTACCAATAACCATACCAACTCAAAAAGAGAAGAAATCCAAACAAGAGAAGTGATGAGATGTACCGCAATTACACAAATAGAAACATCTAGCTCATTAACATTTGGAATAAAAACACATGAAGTCAAGGATTAGAGAATACCAAACTATTAAGGAATCGAAACCTCAAGGTAATCTGAACATAATGGATGAAGTCAAGTTGGAAAGGACGGAAGCCATCAATCGAGAATAAGGGGTACAAAGAAAAGGATGCCCATGAAAAAGCGTCAAGTAGACCAAATCATGCTTCATCTTGTCTATACCTTATGAACTAAGATATTGTCTCGCAACAACCTAATATAGATGAGGTGTAAACAAATAGGATAACACTCAAACCATGATGATAAAGAGATTGAAGTTGTAACTAGGCATAATTGAAGTCGAATGTATGTATAGAGGTTTAGCCATTCAAACCATGAAAAGATGGGAATAATTTCATATGATGATTAGAGCTAGGAATGAATTTACGTCCAAAAACTCTTAACCTTGACAATAAGATTTAGGGGAACATGAACTTAGAAATCTAGGACACTTACTCCTTGAGGAAATCATGAAAACTTGAGAAAGGAATGTTATGCAAAAACTAAACATCAATGATAATTGCATATGACCACCTTCGTCAAAAAGAAAAATATATAGCATTCTAATTTTAGTAGGAGTAATGTTTATGTAAGCCGGTCAGTAGCACCGTCTTAGGCTGAGGGTCAAAGGTGACCTCAACAAAACACTCAATAATATGGAGATGAAGCAATTAGCACAAAAACCGGAGTCCTGATTTAAGTACAATTTGTGCCACAACCTATGGCAGATGAGCATGAGTTGTCATTGCATCGACATTGATAGGAAAGAATTTTTGCAAGGTCCTAGTATGTGTTTTATGGTGTTCTAGGTCAATGTCCATTGCCTAATACACAACAGTGGGAAGGCCTACATGGGGTCCATGCTTGCCTCACATGTTTGTTAACATAGTTTGGGTTAACATAAGTTTAGGATCTAATAGTATATTTTTATGCATTTTTATGTTGGATACATACATGTCCATGTGCTTAGTTGCATATTGACATGCCCATGACATGTGTTGTCTCTCATTTTTATCTTTGTATGAGCCCAAAATGAGTGCTCATATTTGTTTTATGTTTAGAATTCAATTAGAAGTGCATTTGGAGTGTTATTGAAACAATCAAAAGTATAAAAAGAGTGAGGCTTGGTGTGGTTTATGTTTTAGGCTTTAAGCCATTTTGTGTGGTTAAGTAGAAGCTTAATGATATTAGGGAGTGTTGTGATTAAGTGAGTAGTGTTTGAGGAAGCAAGGGTAAGGTCCTTTGATTTAAATGTTTGAATTAGAACATGCTCTTGTTGGTTTAAAGGGTGAAGGTTAGTGGATAGGATAAGGTCCTACTAGGTAGGAGAATGTAAAGGGGTTTGTGGCCTTGGGTGCCCTCCCCTCCTCCTCCTCTCCCTTCCTCCTCCTCTCCTCTCTTCATTCTCTCTTCTCCTTCTCTCTCTCTCTCTCTCCTCTCTAGGATTTTGGAGCTGTTAGAGCTAAAAAAATAGTGTAATTAGGAAGGGGGTATTAGGTAAATTAGTGGAATTAAGTAGGAAGATTAGATAGGGGGCCTTGGGTAATTAGGGGAATTAGGTGGAGGATTAGTGGGGGGTTAGTTTGAAAGTTCTCGCATACTGTTACAAGGTTGTTGGGTTACTACCGAAGCTCTGGCTTAATGTTGAGAGTGCTAGACTTACAGCCGAGGTCCTGGTTTAGGATTGAGGTTGCTGACTATGTTACCAAGGCTGTTGGACTTACAGCCGAGGTTCTGGTTCAATAGTGAGGTTGCTGACTCTGTTAACGAGGCTGCTGGGGTTGCTACTAAAGCTCTGGCTTAATGTTGAGACTGTTGGACTTACAGCCGAGGTTCTGGTTCAAGATTGAGGTTGCTGACTATGTTACCAAGGCTGCTGGACTTACAGCCGAAACTCTAGCTTAGGATTGAGGTTGCTGACTCTGTTACCAAGGCTACGGACTTACAGCCGAGGTTCTGGTTCAATATTGAGGTTGCTGACTCTGTTAACGAGGTTGTTGGGGTTGCTACCGAAGCTTTGGCTTAATGTTGAGACTGCTGGACTTACAACCGAGGTTCTGGTTCAAGATCGAGGTTGCTGACTCTGTTAACAAGGCTGTTGGGGTTGCTACTGAAGCTCTGGCTTAATGTCGAGACTGCTGGACTTACAGCCGAAGCTCTGGCTTAATGTTGAGGCTGCTGGACTTACAACCGATGCTCTGGCATAATATTGGGGGTGTTGACTTTGCTAAGAGGTTGTTGGATTCACAGTTGGAGGTCCCAGCTACGGTAGTTGAGGCACGGAGCTTACTTAGTGCTCGGCCTTGAGTGACTGGGATAGATGACTCGGGAAGTACCGTTATAATATAAAGGGGGAATCCCATGGGTTACATTAGACTCGAAAGAGTTAGTTACCTAGGTTAGCATTTCATATTAGTTTAGATGATTAGTTCATTAGCAAGCTAGGAGTACTTTAGGATTGTGATGATTGGGAAGAGCGTTTATTAACGCTTGTAAGATTATCGTGGAATGGATTGGTGTGCAATTATGGATGGGAAATGTCATGGGATCACACTAGTTTGGTCAAATGGAGTTGTGGAAATATGAATGTGATACCCATTCCCTCACCCGGACTAGGACGCTTAAGGGTGGGAGGTTTGGCCTCACACTTTGCATGGACACAATTAAGTTGTGTATTTCTCTTATTCTCCTTGATTCCGGTTTTGCATATTATTGCTTTCTAAAATTTCAACATATATCCTTTATAATTATCAACATTTTTGTGTCACATTCCTTATAAAAAAATCATTTCACTCCCTTGCAATTTTAATTATTTATAGTAAAAATAGCCCTCTACATCGGTACATTTTAGATATTTCATTAGAAATTCCATTTTGATTCAATTACATTGAGTGTAATGGCACTTTAAATGACTAAACTAACAAAATAATCAACACAAGCCCAAAATGATTCTTCTAAGTACCCAAACTCACCAATGTATCAGGATCATATGTGATTATAAGTTTTTTTGGAGGTTTTATGAAAAATCTAAGCATTTTGTATGTGATGCATTAAACAAAATCATGGAAATAATCCCTAGGGGTGGACTCTTCTTCGAAACCTAAATCTTTTGAACCTTCATTCATTTTTCATTAGGCTTAATCTCCACACTTATTGTTCATTATTGTTTTCTCAGTCATGTGTGATTCTGTCCTATATGACGATTTCTATCACTTTAATTTCATACCTACTTATACAGTGTTGAAGCTCTTTAGCTTTTGTGATAGTCTTTTTCTTTGGCAATCGTCTTTTGTATCTTGGCAATAGTCTTTCAATGGATTATCATCTTATTAGGGTTAGTATCTTCTTCCTTCATTAAAGTAATCATTTAATGTCATCAATCGTAATTCAAATTTCATTGCTCAAAAGATGAATTCCTTCTCTTATTTCCTTTTATCATTTTCCTATAAACTAAACTCATTCATGAATTATCACACATATAGCATCTCAAACTGCAATCTATGCACATATTAAAATAAACATATATATATATAGTATTCTTCACTAACACAAATCTCAATTAGCTTAATCTTTATCACGTTAGTGCATTAAGTATAATATTTCATGAAATTCATAATTTAGTCTCTAGGCTTAAGGACTATGGACTTGCATCCCCATCTATCAACAACCCTAATATTTTTAATTTTTTAGTTTTTTCCCCTTTCTACATTGTAACTCATTGTATCGTTTATTATGAAGGCTACAATTTTTTCATTTATGCTAATCCTCTCAGTGTTCCACTCACTGTCATGCTAACTACCTTCTAATGTCCTCACCTCACACAAGCCATTGGTAGTCTCTCATGGCTATGGCCTTTCTCATGCTTTCATAGTCTAACTCCCTAACTAAGATCCATGGCTTCCTTTATTAGGAACTTGAGACTATTGCCTCATTTTCTCAATGTAAAGTTCACACCTGATTATTGCTAACATCTAAAAAATTTGTATCACTCTTCGTTGATTCATTTCTTCCATCACATCCTTTAACTTTAGATTTCCATAGACATTCTCTATTTCATTTATGATTTAGTCTTTCAATCACATGTTTTATCACTAGCAGTTCTTTCACTTAAGTTACACTTTGATTGTCACAATATTTATTAAGAACATTCATGCATTCAAAATCAATTTCGTTCACTCATTTTGCTTTTGATATTTCAAGTAATTTAGTTCAACTATGCGGGTGATATTTTGATTATGCAACCACTTCAGTTTACTCTCGCCTCAACAATACCCCTTCTTACTCACGTTAGTTTCTACGTGTTATAGAGAGTCCATCCCTTGGGGAATCTTCTCAAAATAGCAAGTACATTAATATATTAATGCAATTGATTACATGGCAACATCAAGTGATTCATACATTACTAATTAGTGTTGGGTGCAAGGACAATAAAGTGGACGACTCTTGATCCATGCATAGGTTTAAGTGGATTTTATTCAAATTATGTACTAACTTTGAATTTTGTTTAAATTATATGTAAAACATTTTGAAAGCATAATGATGTATGAATCCAAGTAATTTATGTTGACACAACTATCTCATAAAAGTGTACATAATTTAGAAGACGGCGCAAGTGGTGTGCAAATGGTGATATTAAGAAAACAGGAATGCTACGATGTGAGCGGTGGCAAATCTCGTGAGCAGAAAATCGAAATTTAAAACTCCATTTAACGAAAGTTAGGACCCCTATGACCGTGGATTTTGCACATATTTCAAGTTTAATTTTGGAATTATGAGGCCGATATTTATGGAGTGCCTAATTTTTAGGACCAAAAGTTTCTAAAAATTACCAACGAGGCCCTATGGCCGTGGGAAAATTCAGTGTGGTTGAGAAGATGGTGGACCTATGGGAAGAGGCCTCGGATCCGAGGCCTCTTAGTTGTGGGTAGCTTATGCTTGAAAATCAAAATGTTATGTATATTTGAGTTGGCTACTTGTCTTTGCATTCGGCCATTTCTTGTATGTGTAGTGCATGAGGAGGACCTATAGGAAGAGGCCTCGGATCCGAGGCCTCTTAGTTGTGGGTAGCTTATGCTTGAAAATCAAAATGTTATGTATATTTGAGTTGGCTACTTGTCTTTGCATTTGGCCATTTCTTGTATGTTCTAGCATGAGGCGGACCTATAGGAAGAGGCCTCGGAACCGAGGCCTCTTAGTTGTGGGTAGGGTGTGCTTGAAAATCAAAATGTTATGTATATTTGAGTTGGCTACTTGTGTTTGCATTTGGCCATTTCTTGTATGTTCTAGCATGAGGAGGAGGTTTGGAAAGAGGCCTCGGATCCGAGGCCTCTTTTTTGTGGGTAGGATATGCTTGAGAAATCAAAATGTTATGTGTATTTGGTTTGGCTACTTGTCTTTAGATTGTCTACTAGTTGACGACCACAAAAGTGTAGTGTTATTTGAGAACAACGACAAGATGCATTCAACAAGATAATTGGAATATTGAAAACCACACCACACTTTATAAATCCAAATACCAATCAATCAAACCAAAAATCAATCAACAATGACGTTGTCACTACTAGATTCCCTACTTCCAAAGATACTCCCCTCATGGCCGCCCTCATCTGAAGAGGAATCTAAGGTATGGCATTCATTATCCACCTCTGCAAGAACATCGAAGAAGTCTAAGGCACGGGGGTCATAACGTGGAGACGGGGTACTAGCTTTGCTAGGAGAAGGTTGTGCCGCTAGTACCATCGCCATATCATGGGCATAGATTGGCAAAGAGAATCCCTTGGTAGGCGTACCAAACACATCCGCTCCAAGGCCAAGTCTGAAAACAAGCATGAAAATTGTAAGAAAAAGGATGGAAAATGTAAAAGCTAAGTGGACAAGGAAAAGAAGCAACTTAGAAGGTCATCATACTCACTTACTGCGAGGACTTTGGCCTCGATCGCTTCAAGGCCGGTGGCCTCTTCTGCGTGCCTTGTGAAGCCTGCGTGGAAGCAACAACAATGGATGGAGCCTTCACCGCAGGCTTAACACTCTTAAGTGGCTTAAGGACACGGTTGAAGGTGTCCTCGTCCTCCTCAAGAGCAACAATATGGCGCCCAAGCTGCTTGCATGTATGGATAGAAGTCCCTGTTGCGGAGGAAATGTTAGCAAAGGAAAAAAAAAAAAAAAAAAAAACTTAGAAATTGAAAACTTGGATATGATGGCAAGTGAAGTAGGACATACCAACGCCCGCATTAACGTCCACCACAACCTGTCCAATGTCCGTAGTGGCCATTATCAAGGAGGACATGAAAGAAATATCTTTCTCCCGGGGACCACGCCAAGCTTTGGAGCCGTCCATGAGAGGAGTTACAGTATAATTCATAATCGCATCATCCATATCGAGCTCAATGCCAAGAGCCTTGAGCTCATTGGCATCGCGAAGGCGGAATGACGAGTGCCGGGGCCGCTTATCAAGGTCGGATCCAATTGTTTTGGTGGCACGAACAAGTAAGACAACCTGGAAGAGGTTGGTGGTCTTGTCCACATGTTTAGGTGAATGAAGGCGAAGACGGTTGACTCCCAGCCACTCCTTAAAGATCGTGAACCCAAAAGCAGCGAAGTGGTCTTGAATGCTCTCCTTGAAATCACCATTGTCATCTGCATGAAAGAGGAGGAGAGCTCCATCGTCATGCAGGATCTCATCCGCAAAATCGAAGAGCTCACCTAGAAAATCGGTATCCAATGCATTCCAGGAAGGTACACTATAGGAAGGATCGGAGACATTGGGTACAGGCAGGTTCTCCGGGATGTCGGCAATGACAAGATCAGCCATGCCCACATCTAACCTCGCAACGCCTAGAGCTCTCCGCGGATAGGAGGGTGGAAGAGAAAGAATGAAGTTGGAAACCTCCTGAAAATGATGACGTTGATGAAGGATAGAGGCATTCAAGATGCATTCTAAAACAACGGGAGGACGCCTAGAAGATGAAAGAATGGGCGGAGGAGGTGGCCTGGATAGAGTAGGAACTTCACTAAGAGATGGAGTAGATGCAACTGCCGCCTCAGGTGAAGCAGGGGGAGGGGGATCATCCTCCACAGTCTTGAGCTTCCTCGCGCGCTTCTTGAGTGATGATTCGTCTTGAGTTGCACGCTTCCTCCTCTTGGACTTCTGTGTGTTGGCCTCATCGACAGTCGCAACAACCTCATCCGCCTCCGGAAGTTGACTGTCAAGGAGAACAACCTCATCGCTTTGAGCAGGAGGCAGGGAAGGTTCTCCACCGGAGAGCCGAATCTTCAACTCCGCCTCCTCATCCGGTTGCCACGTCCTCTTACATTCCAAGTACCAACAACACTCGCGGAGATGCGGGAGGGAGAAGTTGCGCTTTTGAGCCGGGGAAAATATGAAGGTAGGTGAAGAGGAATCAGACCATGCATCAAGAAACGGAGGGAGCTTCTTCAAAGCCTTCTTCTTGAAGAGCTCATGCTTGATGTACCTTGACAACGAAGGAGTGAGGCCAATTAGCAACTTAGAAAACAAATGGTTTGAAATAAATGAGGTGAACACAAGATTTTCCAACTAACGTACCTACAGATTAAGCGCTTGACAATGTTGTTAGCGCCTTTGACATCCTTCCACCACGTCCCCTTTCCGTATATATCTGACCCTGAGAAGTGACCAATGAACGCCTTATCCCAGAGACAGATTCGCCACTTCTCCAAGTAATCCGGCAATGAATCAACTTCCACGTCTCCGTCAAGCCCACCCAAGGCATTAAGTATATCGGGTAACTCCTTGACCGCGGCATCCTCTAGCTGTGGATAAATTCAAGGCCAAGATAAGAATTGGCACAAAAGGAAGAGTTGAAAGGTAAGGATGGATAAGGAGTATAGACGTACCCCTGCCCAAAACGTAGCTTTATTGAGCCAAGGTTTCAAGGTGTCCTCGCTTGCAGGACTTTTGGGAAACCGGATAGCTTCATGATTGAAACTTCCACTGTTCCACCACTTTAACCAACGGACTTTATACTCTGGCTCCACTGCAACTGTGGCAATAAGTTGCAATTTCTCCAATGTCATCTCAATCTTTTGAGAATGGTGGGCGCTATAATGCCTAGTAATCTGAAACACTTGCAATAAAAAAAAAAACGAAGTAAATTTAAGAATATATTCTTAGAAAGTGCTGCAAAGAATGCTAGCAGTAAGCCCTCACTTGAGACCTCTCCCATAAGCACATTCAAATCAAATCTATTTCAACTAAAAACTAACCTCTTAGGCCCCCTTCAAACCTCTCTGGTTAGCACCCTAACCAGAAATTTCTCAAAATACAACCATACAAGCCCTCACAATAGCCCTCAACAATAAGCTAAATCAAATCGATTTCAACAAAATGAATACCTCTAAGCCCCCCTAAGCCCTCCCCCACAAGCACCTTAGCTAGAAAATGCGAAAAAAAACCATCCCAGCCCTCACGTTAGCCCTCACCTCAGACCAAATTGAAGCAAAAAAAAATAACATGAGAGGTCCCCAAAGTGGCTACCCTGGGGCTGTCGGATCCGATAGAGGCCCAGGGCCCTCCCTTTGGAGCTCTCCCACTAGCACCTTAACCAGAAATTCAAAAATTAAAACCATACAAGCCCTCACATCAACCCTCATTCATAACCAAAATCAAATCAATTTCAACTAAAAACAAGCCTCTAAGCCCCCCTTCAAACCTCTCTCATTAGCCCCCTAACCAGAAATTCAAAAATTAAAACCATACAAGCCCTTACCTCAACCCTCATCCATAACCAAAATCAAATCAATTTCAACAAATTCGAAGCCTCTAAGCGCCCCTTCAAAGCTCTCTCATTAGCCCCCCAACCTGAAATTTCACAAAATACAACCATACAAGCCCTCACAATAGCCCTCAACAATAAAGACCTTTCCCATAAGGACATTCAAATTTAATTCAACCAAAACGTACCTCCTCTAGGAACTGTTTTCCAAGGGCGGGGTTTGCGATTGATTATTGTTTGTTAAACTTGTGCCCAAGTTCCTCAGTCGTCTTCTTAATCACAGCATCCAATACCTCACCCAACTTGTTCCCAGATTGCTCCTCTGGAGGAACTTCCTCTTTGTAGATTTGGGTTGCCTCATCTACCGCATCGGCTATCTCTTGCTGAACATATATTCAAAATTGTAAGATCATGATTAAGAGTAATGAATGCGAAGTAGAAGGTTGAGGAATTTGGAGTGACTTACATTGAAAATGAAGGATACCATAAGGTCTTGGGTCAGCGGGTACCAAAGGCTCTTGGGGCCTCTACTCTTGCACGCTTGGAATTGCTCCTCCGTCAATAATGGCTGGTAGTAGCTAAGATCATACGAATCGTATTTTTGAATGCGGTGTAGAGTGTGTACGAGGCTAGTTTTAACGTGAGCGGTCTGGTTAGCCCTATTGCGGTTGAGACAAATGCCATTAGATGCCAATAAAAAAATGAAAGAAAAAACGATTTGAAAAACTAACATACTTACTTGTTGATGTCGTGCATTGCGTTAAGGACATCCCCACGCCCACCCGTTGTGTTGAGGACAACACATTCTGGGCAACCATGCTTCTCATACCAAAGTGCATCGTCCTTGTGATCTGATTCGATATACTCCTTCCACGCAAGCAAGCGGTGGTTACCATCATACACGAAGAACATACATCCACTAAGGCTCATCAAGTCCTTATCCGCGCGTAGAAAAGACTTAAACTTATCATTTTCTGCAACCCAAAGCTCTTCCCATTCACGCCTGTCTTTCGCAAAAATGAATCGATTATCTCCAGACTCATTTGTAGTAGACACGTACAAAGTGGCAGACCCAGTTCGGTATCCAAATTGAAATGCCGCCATGAACTTTGTAACGTCGCTGCGGAGGGTTGGGCGAACCAATGGCATGTGAATCAACCTGCAGAGGGGGATTCTCATAGAGGACTTTTCTACCGGTTGTATCCTCATCCCTCAACAACTGAGAAGCTATCTTTTTTTAAATTGTGGCGAATCCGATACTCCATTGCACGAACACCGACATCCGATTCTGCAGGTGAGACGCAGAGTGGCATCCCGGATGTATAGGGTTCGCTACTACCTGGTGTAAGCCCAATATTTTTAGCAAGTGACAACGGAGACCCTTGTTCCTTATGCTCCTCAACACTAAGGGATGACTTAGCACCATTGCGAACCCCAACATCCAAAGACTCTCCATCCCCCACCATCTCAATGATCTCCTGAGAAGCAATTAGTTACAAAGGTGAGGACCAGCCAAATGAACAAAATATGCATAAGAATGACCACTTTAAAAGGTTCCGAAGTGGGAACCCATTTGACCTCTCCCAAAAGCAAAGTCAAATAATTTGCAACTAAAACAAACCTCTCAAGCCATCACTTCAGCCCGCTCCCACTAGCACACTAGTTAGAAAAAAAAAAAAAAAAACCATACCCGCCCTCACCCATAAGCAAAGGCAAATCAATTTCAACCAAAGCAAACCTCTAAGCCCCCCTTCAAAGCTCTTCCACTAGCACCTTAACCAGAAATTCCAGAAAAAAAACCCATCCAAGCCCTCACATCTGCCCGAGCCCATAAGCTAAATCAAATCTATTTCAACAAAAAGAAAACCTCAAAGCCCCCCTAAGCCCTCTCCCACTAGCCCCCTAACCAGAAAATTCACGAAATAAAACAAAACAAGCCCACACATCAGCCCTTTCTCAAAGCAAAATCAAATCAATTTCAACTAAAAACTAACCTCTTAGGCCCCCTTCAAACCTCTCTCATTAGCACCCTAACCCGAGATTTCACAAAATACAACCCAAAAAGCCCTCACAATAGCCTTCAACCATAAGCAAAATCAAATCAAATTCAACAAACACCAAACTTCTAAGCCCCCTAAGCCCTCTCCTACAAGCACATTAGCTAGAAAATTTGGAAAAAAAACCATACAAGCCCTCACCTCAGCCCTCACCTGAGACCAAATTGAAAATAAATAAATAAATTGAGAGGTCCCCAAGATGGCTTCCAATGGGCTGTCGGATCCGAAAGAGGCCTAGGGCCCTCCCTTTGGAGCTCTCCCACAAGCACCTTAGCTAGAAAATTCAGAATTTAAAACCATACAAGCCCTCACCTCAGCCCTCATCCATACCAAATTGAAGCAAAAAAAAATATCGTGAGAGGTCCCCAAGGTGGCCACCAATTGGCTGTCGGATCCGACAGAGCCCTGGTCCAGCAGTGCCTGGGAGTGATTCCAGGGACTGCCAAGGTTCAAACAGGCATAACGTCGTCAATACTTGTCTGAATGAATCAAGTGAGGGGTCCATCGGCATCTACGTGAAGCGTAGATGAAGATGGAGTGGTTGGTTGTTCAAATCAGACATAATACAAGAAAGTTATGATGGTCTGAAGCTGCTGGGTCCCCAAGATGGCTTCCAATGGGCTGTCGGATCCGACAGAGGCCTAGGGCCTTCCCTTTGGAGCTCTCCCACAAGCACCTTAGCTTGAGAATTCAGAATTTAAAACCATACAAGCCCTCACCTCAGCCCTCACCTGAGACCAAATTGAAACAAAATAAATAAATTGAGAGGTCCCCAAGATGGCTTCCAATGGGCTGTCGGATCCGACAGAGGCCTAGGGCCCTCCCTTTGGAGCTCTCCCACTAGCACCTTAACCAGAAATTCAAAAATTGAAATCAAACAAGCCCTCACCTCAGCCCCCATCCATAACCAAAATCAAATCAATTTCAACTAAAAACAAGCCTGTAAGCCCCCCTTCAAACCTCTCTCATTAGCCCCCTAACCAGAAATTCAAACATTATACAACCATACAAGCCCTCACATCAGCCCGAGCCCATATGCAAAATCAAATTGATTTCAATAAAATGAATACATCTAACCCCCCCTAACCCCTTCCCCACAAGCACCTTAGCTAGAAAATTTGAAAAAGAAAACATCCAAGCCCTCACATCAGCCCTCACCTCAGCCCAAATTGAAGCAAAAACAATATCTTGAGAGGTCCCCAAGGTGGCTACCCTGGGGCTGTCGGATCCGACAGAGGCCCAGGGCCCTCCCTTTGGAGCTCTCCCACTAGCACCTTAACCTGAAATTCAAAAATTAAAACCATACAAGCCCTCACCTCAACCCTCATTCATAACCAAAATCAAATCAATTTCAATAAAAAACAAGCCTCTAAGCCCCCCTTCAAACCTCTCTCATTAGCCCCCTAACCAGAAATTCAAACATTATACAACCATACAAGCCCTCACATCAGCCCGAGCCCATATGCAAAATCAAATCGATTTCAATAAAATGAATACATCTAACCCCCCCTAAGCCCTTCCCCACAAGCACCTTAGCTAGAAAATTTGGAAAAAAAAAAACATCCCAGCCCCCACGTCAGCCCTCACCTCAGCCCAATTGAAGCAAAAAATATATATCTTGAGAGGTCCCCAAGGTGGCTACCCTGGGGCTGTCGGATCCGACAGAGGCCAGGGCCCTCCCTTTGGAGCTCTCCCACTAGCACCTTAACCTGAAATTCAAAAATTAAAACCATACAAGCCCTCACCTCAGCCCTCATCCGTAACCAAAATCAAATCAATTTCAACAAATTCGAAGCCTCTAAGCCACCCTTCAAAGCTCTCTCATTTGAACCCTAACTAGAAATCTCACAGAATACAACCATACAAGACCTTACATCAGCCCGAGCCCATAAGCACAATCAAATCTATTTCAACCAGATCTAACCTCTCAAGCCCCCCTTCAAAGCTCTCTCATTAGCAACTAACCAGAAATTCCAGATAAAAAACCATACAAGCCCTCACATCAGCCCTCACCCATAAGCAAAATCAAATCTTCTTCAACCAGAACTAACCTCTCAAGCCCCCCTTCACAGCTCTTTCGTTTGAACCCTAACTAGAAATCTCACAAAATACAACCATACAAGCCCTCACATCAGCCTGAGCCCATGATCAAAATCAAATCTATTTCAACAAAAAGACAACCTCTAAGGCCCCCTAAGCCCTCTCCCACAAGCACATTAGCTAGAAATTTTAAAAAAAAACCCATGCCAGCCCTCACGTCAGCCCTCACCTCAACCCAAATTGAAGCAAAAAAAAAAAACTTGAGAGGTCCCCAAGGTGGCTACCCTTGGGCTGTCGGATCCGACAGAGGCCAAGGGCCCTCCCTTTGGAGCTCTACCACTTGCACCCTAAACAGAAAATTCATAAAATCTAACCATACTAGCCCTCACTTCAGCCCTGTCCGAAAGCAAAGTCAAATGGATTTCAACTATAGCCAACCTCTAAGCCCCCCTTTGGAGCTCTCAAACTAGCACCCTAACCACATATCACATTCAAATCTTATTCAACCACATTATACCATTCTACTTAAAAACAAAACAAAAAAACCTCTCAGACCTCACTTCAAACCGCTCTCAAAGGCACCCTCAAATTAAATTTATACCACATAATAAACATTTGCGAGGTTCTTTAGTGGGCTCTCCACGGTCTGTCGGATCCGACAAAGCCCCAGGGCACTCACTTCGGACCTCTGTAAGGAGGACCCCAAAATCGGCTCAAAAATTACCTCTTATACCTCACTTGAAAACTCTCACAGGACGACCCCCATATCATATTACCACAAAATGAATCTTTTAGACCTCACCTCAGACCTCTCCACTGGGCTACCACTGCCCTTCCCTCGAGTCTCTCCCCCTCTCCAACTCGTGGCTGCAACCCTGACCGCTGAGTGAAATCCTCGTATGCAGAGGAAAACCCTAGTTCTAAGATTTGTTGTAATGCGAAGAACGATGGTAGGTTAATGTTGCGGCAGTCTTGTTCCCTTCCCCTTCCGACGGTGTCATTGTGACCACCCTTTGGATGGTCAGTGCTTCGACAAGCCCGCACTTGCTGCCTTCGCTAGCTCACGATGACTACCCCTAATTTCTAGTGCATATATGTTTTCATCGACTTGAGGTTCATACCTGGGTCTCGCAAATTCTCGATAGATCATGTGATTTTGGGAACTCCACTTGTCTGGTCGTACCCACTCCAACTCCCTTCCTAGCAATGTCTTCACCACTCTGAGTCTGGCTTCTCCGTGTACGAGACCTTGACCGTGTGTGGTCTGGGGAGAATTCCAATGCCTTCACTGTGTTGTTTAAGTTATCATATGGTTGTTTTGGCTGTCTCATCCTAGATGCCCTTATTTGCTTCCTGTTTGAGAAAAATGCCTTCCTCCTCCTCTTCGCCTTTGGTTTCACTAACTCTAGTGGCGAAGACCCTGTCATGTAACTGACCCGACTTCACAAATTCTACACTGCCCTCCTTTGTGAACATCTCCCTATCAATGTATGTGTCTCGCCTGGGTTACATCTACACTTATATTCCATCTCATAACCTCCTTCACATAATCTCGATGTATGGTGATTACAGTCTAGTTGCTATAAACATATACGGAATCATAAAAAGGAACACTTATAGAATGAACACCGATGTTTAATAACATGTATTGAAATCATCCAGGAAAGATCTAAATTTAAGGAGCATCATGCTTTATAAAAATAATGGATGATAGTACACATGACAATACATATTTCAAACGAAACTAAATGAAATAAATAATCTGTATAGCCATAAATTGACGATCCTCTTCCAACTAAACTAACCTATTCTGGCTTAAAGGTGAATGCTCTACCCTTGCCCACTAATAAAGAAACACTTTCCTTTAGGGTGTCCCTTACATCCACTAAATGGTTCACGTGGTCTGGTGTATTAATAAATTCGCGAGTCGGCATCCAACCTCATTGTTTGGTTTTGATATATCTGGTTTGGATTGGCATATGATCATGACTAACTTAAGTAAATGCTGTAGTGCATTTTCAATTCTTATTCACATTGCTATAATGAATCGGCTTATTATTCCCCTACTAATCCAAGTCCCCGCCGTCATTCACAGATCCCATCTTGCCATGGCCTTCTAATCACAACACTATATACACCTCCCCACTTTGTGCTAATCCTTAAGTCCATTGCCCATTTGGCCACACCCTTCTGTGTACTCGCATTTACATTCCTTCTACAATGGCCACCATCCGAGCACTGCACCATTCCATCCCCCTTATGATCCCTCTTGGAGATGATGGTCTAGCCAAAGTCGTGGAGTCGTTCCTTAGTCTGAGGTTTAGATTCCACCCAGACTCAATTCATGTCGAGGAAGAGGTCTTTGATGACAACGGTGACTTGAGTCACACTGTCCTTCAGATGTCCTTTCGCATTGACGATGGTAGGGTTTGGTTCTTGCTCCCTCCAAAGTACAAGGCCATAGGCGTCACCGAGTCGGAGATGGCCACCACTACTGTGTTGCTAACACCAGGCGTGTCCCTCACCTCCACCACGCAGGCTCCTCTTCTGGCAACGGTCAAAAAGGAGCCCGACATCCAAGAGGTTACCTTGCTCAGTGATGACTATGATGATGATGTGCCACCTGCCTCTGACTTTGCCTCACTTACCCCACCTCCATCGCAGGATCAACCCTTCATCAATCCTCTCAGGATTCCACACTCGCCTACTGTGAGTCAACCACCTACTTCCAGACCCCCAGTTCACCCAGGTGTCTCCATAGATCGTCCCAGTGTTGTCCAGCAATTGAAGTTGCTTGCAACCCTACCAGGGTCCAAGAACATCCTCAAGAGTATTGATTATGAATTTGTTAGGCATGAGAAGGTTGACTTCCTCCCATCTGTTTTTGACGGCGACGTCATCTTTGAGTTCCCTCCTCTGGGAGCTGATGCTCCCCATTCCCATGCTAGACTCATGTTCGGAATGGACAAGCGTTTCGACGGTCATGCTTGGTGTAGGACAAAGACGTCTAACATTACCAATGATCTCGGCTTGACCTTCCAGTTTTCATGTTGTGTTGGCCATCTCTGCTGTCATAACGAGGGATGTGATTATCTCAACCGCCCCAATCGAGCCACTGACGTCAACGAGACCGAATGGGAAGGTTGTACCGCCTCACCCTTCACCGCAGATGCTGATCCCCCAGCTGAGTCATCTCTCGTTTGTAAGGTCTGTAAAACACCACCCTATTGTCTTGATACTTGCCAGGCTAAGATGTACTATGTTCTTGGCAGAGGTGACATGACCCGTGCATGCATCCATATGGGTCATCACCATCACCCCGTTTCGCAAGGTGTCTGTAGAGAGTCTAAGGTCAAAATTCATGATCTCATTGGTAGAGAGGTTGAAAGGACTCCCACCGCCACCAACTCTGCCATTGCATTGGCTGCAAGTAAAGAGTTCCTGGCCAAGTATCTTCTACGCACGGGATCTGATCCCAATAAAGTTATGGACCTGGAGTCCATGAAGTTTGTCATGGACAGGTACCAACACCTCAGCACCCCGAGTATTCGAAACACTGTCACTTCCTTCAAGCGCATTGGGCGAGGGGGGATCATTGACAGCATCACCGGACTCAAAGGTCATAGCAGTTGGCCCTATGTGCAAGAAAACAAATTCCCAGGCCAAGGAAAGCTATTGGAGAAAGTCTATGTGTTCAAGATGTCTAAGGTGGGCCCTGGCTCTAGAGTTGACATTGTCAGGAGAATGCAACCACACGGTGATTTGCAGGATGCTTGGGTCATGTTTGACCATGTCAAACGTGTCAAGGGGTGGACAACCATGGCTTGCCATGTCTATGACTCGGCCTACTGCCGGGTTATGACTATTGCAGTATGTGATATGCAGTCTGAGGATGTCACGGCGCAAAGCCTTCTTTGGCATGGGCTCAATGAAGTTATGCTCAGACATGGCATTGCTAAAATTAACTTCAAAGGGTTCATGGCGGACAGTGCACAGGCCAATTGGAATGCAGTTAGGATTATCTATGGCAGCGGTGATCCCAAGGTTCCTATGGAGTCTCGCGAGAGGACATGTCTATTGCATTGGACAGTGTCTATGGAGCGCCACACTGCCACCCACATCAAGCCCGACCTCCAACAACAACACAAGTTGTTATGCAAGCAGTACAAGGATGCCAAGACTCCCGAGCAGTCCGAGTCCCGTTATCTTGCCATCCGGGCATGGTGGCTTTCCTCTGGAGCTGCATCCGAGGAAGGAATCAAGGACCTTGATACATGGCTTGCATTCTGGCATTTTCGTTACCGTCAATGGGGTGGTTTCATGCAACTAGTGAGTACCCACCCACTTTCTATTTCACTTTTTGGTGTCAACTTTTTTTTTGGTTTTTTGGTGTCAGTTTTGGCTTTTAGCGTGTTTTTGTGCAAGGCGTACTCACCACATTTTATTGACTTCTCTCAGAATTTCACAGATTCTGAGTTGGCAGAGACGCCATCTTGCAACCTCTCTGAGACAGTCCATAACAAATGGCTTCAGCAGTCTGGAAACCGTGGCTCTGATCTATATGTTGCGACCGTGGATGATTTTGTGAGGGCGTTCATGCAATGTACGAACTACTACGCCTACTTGAAGGGTGAACGGTCTGGCACTGGCCCAGGAAAAGAAGAACTCCGCCTTCGTGCTACACAACGATCCGGTGACGCCAAGAGAATTGTTGCAGCCCTCGAGCACATGCCTGGAGCAGAGCATTGGTGCACCCGCAAACCCCAACTCGAAGGAGAGGAGGTCTTTGGCACCACCAAGCGCAAACTTGATATGCCCCCTGGTTCTGAGCAGGATTCACATAGACCCGACAAGGTCAGCTTCTCTCATCCACGAGTGAGCACTAGGTCAACCAAGGCACACACTGATTCCGCCACACCATCAAACCTGCCCCTCACACAATCCCCCGAGAAATCGATTCCACAACGGGTCACCCACGTCAATAACATTCAGGAGACCCACTGCGATGTCTCCAAGTGGCACATTTCTAGATTGCCCAAGACTTCCGCCAAGGCCTGCTTCGCCATGCAAGCTCGCACAAAGACCAAGTGCACCCAGAAGATCGTTCGGCATGGTAAAAGTACCCCAACTCCTACGTACACCGGCTACATGCGCGACTACAAGAAGAACAAGGAATTCTTGACACAGTTCTTCTTGTGCAACGACGACATTGAGAGATGTGTCAAAGGCACTAGGAGGAAGTGGGTGCAGCACCGTCCGGATGTCCCGGACGTCTGGCCTGTCCTCACTGGGACAAACCTCACTCTCCAGGAGGTTCTGGCCCTTGAAGAAGGGGGATTCCAACTTCAGCAGCGTCAAGATGTGTCACCCATAAGACTCTTCGGCGACTCCTCCAATGTTGCTTCATCCATGGCCGAACTCCCTACCCCGGCCCAAGCCAATCAATACCCTACGCTGAGGTTTGGAAAAAAGATCCGGCGCAGTAACAACGGACCATGCGTCCAACAACGCAACAAGTGGGAGTCAGCCCTCAACGTCGACGGTCAAATCACCTCCGTCACAATGATACCTCACCCAGGGATCAGGTGCATCATTTTGTTCCAGTCCCGAAAGAAGGCTAAGGTTGAAGAGTACCGTATCACTATCAGCACCTTCCCGTCGTGCACGTGCCCGGATTTCGTGGAGATGTCAGCAAGAGCACTTGGGAAGCGGCGCCCTTGGGTGAACTGCAAGCACTTGTACTTCATCTTCCGTGTGACCTGCAACTTGGATCAATACCAAGACACTTTCATCCATGCTCCGAGCCTTAGTTTCAATGAAGTGAAGCACCTCCTCAAAAGTGGCATCATGAAGCATGTGGGACCTTAGCGTGGATAACTATAGGAGCTAGGCTGCCCCCCCCCTTATTTATAAGTTGTCGCTAAGTATTATTGCGTTGAGTATACTATAGTATGAGTGCACGTTTTCCGAAAATATTGCTGATATATCAGACCTATCATTATCTACATGATGTGAATTGTATTCGTTTTTAAATATCTATAAAGGTTTCTAAATATTTATGGGTCTCTCCTTCCAACAATAGTTTTAGATGTTATTGAATGGTACGAGTTTTGCTACTTTGATTGAATGCTTGAATTTTTTGATTTAGAATTTTCTCTTACGTTGTGACCATAGCCTATGATTAACCGGCTCTCACCATAATATGGACAGTCAAAAGTTCCCTAGTTTAAGTAAATCATGTCAACTAGTCTCTCTGAAAGGTACCCTAAAACCAAGTCTTTGTCCTGAAAGCCCTCAAAATTTGCACGGAAATAGGTCCATCATTTTTACTAAAAAAAGAGGTCCCACAAATTTCTATTTATATTTTCTAAATTTGGAAATTTTATTACTATAATTGGAAAGCGTTGACTTTTTTCTGCTCACCGTGAGCAGATTTTCTACTCACCGCTCACCGCTCGCGTCCCACCGCTCACACGGTAGCGTCGTTGATTAAGAAAATAACTTTCAAACATTTTTTTTCTAAAACACGATAAAATTACATTGAGTTTATGATTTTCTACAAAAATATTTGACAATGACCTCGAGTTTACAATGAATGTAAGGAATATGAAAAACAATTAAGTTCAAACTAATCAAAACCAAAATTAGACATTTGGTTTTGAGCACTGTCTTTTTAATGACAAGCTTCCACAATCTCAGCTTGGTATTTTATTGAGTACTTCATACATAAATAAATGGTACCATGAACAAACAATCAATTTAAACAACATTTTGCTATTGTTTCTAGGTGTTTGACCTTAAAAACTATGGTTTTAGAATATCAAAGCACTTTGTTGGTCCACTTTACCATGTTTGTACCCAATTAAGGTTTATATGTGTTTTTTAAATAGTGAGATTATCTTTCTACTCCTTCCCTCCCTCCCCCTCTTGCAAAGCGGACATTGTCCAACATTTATCTCTCTTGTGTTTTGTTTATCCTTGGATAAATATCCTTATTGTTAAAAAGAATTATTTTTTGGAATATGTACATTGATACATGTAATCATGTTGCCTTTCCAAAAATATAGCCTCTTTTACCCATCCAAATTTTCTCGAAACAAAACTAAATCACCATTACTTCTAACATTTGTTTATTCGTCCATGTATTAAGAAGATAGTATTATATGCGTGTGTATTATTGGTGTTATGGTAATAAATATTTAAGATAGTGTGGGATGTCAATAAATTAGCATGCGGCAAACTAATTGCACATATCAATGTAGTTGCCCAACATGGGATCAAAATGTAGGTGTCGGAATTGGGAACTCGCTAAATTAGGTTTTCTAGCTCAATAGCTTGAGTCAGACTTGTGTTGATTCATTTCTCTTTGTTTTCTAGGATAATTGCACATAAAATTATCTTATTGTTATCAACCATTCCATTCTAATAATATTTAGTGATAGTCCTTCACTTGAATCTCACTTGTCTTTCAAGTTGAGTTTACTCGCTGACAAACATTAGTAAGGTATAATTCTAGCACCCTACATGACATATTCCCAACCCCACCCAACGTGGTCATTCAAATGAATAATGTTATGCTTATCCTAGAACTTCCAAAATGATAGTTTAAGTGTTGACAAAAAACGATCTAGACTGCAAATAAAAGCGATTTTCATTTGGTTAGAGCGTGGAAATTTACAACAAACCAATGTCTAAAATTATGTGTGCCAATGTTTGAATTCTGAATGACTTTCTCAACTATGAATGTGAGGCATATGTAAAGCAACTATTGACACCATCCCAATGCAAAATGCATCGATGTTCACCACATCTCAAATTATAGACATGTCGTCAAAATCAATAAGTAGCAAACTATCCCAATCCATAAAGATAAATATGATGTCACTCTTGCTTTTATAATGTAGTTGAACTTGAGGCACGCTTTGTGCTAGGAGTGTCCCCCTCTTCAACTGCATTAGAGATCGGTCTCTTTCCATGTAACAAAATGTAAATACCAAGGTAGATGGGTCTTAAATGATTGTTTTTTTTTCCAGTTAGCCCACTTCTCCTAGGATATGAACCACAAGATTAAGACAAGAGGATTACCACATCCAAATCCATATCATCGTCACCTTCCTCGTAATTTTGAAGCCCGTGAATATCTTATTCACCATCAAAGTGAACAACCTAGTGTTCATCAAATGATCACATACACTCCCCCCCCCCCCCCCCTTCAATCATGTTGAATATTAAACCTAGACGAGTTGTCGTATTCAAACACGTAGTCCAATCTTTCTTAACACATGTATTTTTGGTAATCATTCGTACAACCACACCTAATCACATGCCACTAAAACATAGGTGTCCGTTTACAGAAGGCAACCGAAAAAGGATTTTTAGATAGTCTCAAGTCTTCCTTCTAATTGGACCATCAAGTTAGCATTAGTCGCTATCTCACGAAGGCTATCTCATTATGTTAATCTAGGAAAGTAGTCTTTGTAACACCATCTTAATGTAGGTACTTCTAGTCCCAAAAGCCTTTTGATTTTTTGGACTTCTAAGGGCCACTTCACACACAAGGTTGAAGGCCCATGACCATGGCAATGTAAGAGCTCTTATTGGTCGAAAGGGCAGAGACCGTCCAAGTTCACTTCACACTAAGAGGTGAAGGCCTTAAGGCCCAAAGAAAAGTTTGTGGATGGAAAGTCTACATGGAATCCTACATGACAAGTCGTGGATAAGGGTTCGTACTCTACCGGAATTTGCGTCAGGCCCATCTTCAAGAGGCAGGCCTAACGCAAATTCCATAAGCCCTTGATTTTTTAAAATATTTTTCCCAACATGATAGGTTTCAAGATAGATTGCAAGGCATATTCCAAAACACACAAAGACCACCAAATAATTCTATTAAATTGATAGAGTTTGAGACATATTATATTAAACCAACTCCTCCCCTCTTTTTCCGGCAACAAAATATGCAACGATCCCCCAACATGGTCCATTCTCATTTCACACTGTACTTGAGGGCCCGTGACTACATAAAACGGCTTTCCCAATGTTCACCCATGGTACGGCCTTCGGATGAGAGTCAAGGGTCCTCAGTGCTCACCATTACAAGCTCACGGCTCTTGGCTCATGTGTGAAATGGCCCTCAAACCAACATCATTCTTTCTATTGTTTCAATGTATAAATGGAGACAAATACCACCGCCATTACAGTGCAAAGAACACGCCTAACCCTAGACCGGGCACCTCGATGCTGGCAAGAACCTAAATTTGAAAGCATCTACAGAGAGACTCACCCTTGTGGGGCCACTAAAACATGTAATTAACTTAAACCACCGTCTTTGTATAGTATGTTGGCACGTTGAGTGCATAACTTGGGGTGAGTTTCCATGTAGGCCCGCTATATTCTAGGAAATAGTGGGTCGGAGGCAATGTTCAAGTTTGAAGTATGCACGTGCATTTCAATGTGAATGGGCTTCAAAACAATCACACTTCACTCAAACTTTCAACTCTTTTGCAACACTTCACCCAAAAAAAACTTGTTGATATTGGTTGTTTTGTATCGACTATGAAAATAATATAATGTCTCACTAAATTGAAGAAGTACGTGCACTAAAACGAGGCACTAAAGTTATTTAGGTTCCCTAGATGCTGCACTTAATCATCGTCCAACTCCAAAGGCAAAGTCCTCTTGTTTTTGGTTGATTTCCAAGTGTTAGAAATTCTAGCCCAATCCATGTTTTCCTTCGGAAGACTGCATAACGACACTCGCATCAATGCATCCAATGTTTTAATTAACTTATGCGATCACTCTTCACTCAATTTTGATTGGAAAAGCCATGTTTGCATATAGATGTGCTTGCCAAGCCGGAGTTGCAGTTAGTGTCAAGCCAAAATTGCACGAGTTATTGGAATTTGGAAGTGTCTACTAGAGTGCCAAGATTGGAGTCCAATTATGTTTCTATTTGCAAATTGCAACAACTGTATTTTGTGACAAGCAATTTTTGGAGAGGCCTTCACTGTGACTGGTGGAAACTTTGTAGGGCACATTTTTGTGAACTGCACCCCCCCCCCCCCCCGACAAAAAAACTAAAAACCAAAAACCAAAAAAAAAAAACTTGCTTGACAGCCAAAATGCCATTTGACATGTGTTGAAGACTTCAATATTGAACATTGGTTGGAGGTGTTCACATGTAGTTAAGGACAAGCCACCTTTTGGCAGGCTGCTAGAATGATGGGGTGTTGTGGATACATGCCGCTAGACTTTCATATGCCTTGCCAAAGAATCTTTAATCTACAGGAGTTGGTCAACAAAATATTCAGAAACCGTTTTAGGAGGAGGAGGAGGAGGTGGGCCTAGATTTGAGAAGATGGGAGTAGCTAGTTGGCACATACAAACCCTATCCCACCAAATTCCCTCTACATTTGGGCAGGTTTGTCCGTATTCACACTAGAATATGATGGACGACCGACCTACATGGATACTTGCCCTTAGTACTCAATAGCATGTTAAGTTGTAGCCTCGCCTTAGCCAAATAAGTTTTGTCTTAACGTTCGGTGACTTGCTCAGTCATGATTCATTTTTAGAACCGAATTTAACAAAAAAAATGTCAAGTTAAGAACATGGCCTAGAAAGTACATCACATTACTTACAACGTGCTCTTGCACCGAGGGGTCAAGAACACTTTTCAAGCATGATAATGTTTTTTTAGTTTTTTGTCGGGGCTTCTCCTTGCAAAATGAACAGTGCTCAACATGAGTATTGTTCACTCCACCACAATTAACATACATGTGGAGATTTATGGACTTAATTGCACTGGGAATCCCCTAGTTTAGCCTTTGCTCAACAATGTTTTAAGTGACAAGTGGGAATTGTTGGGCCCTTGGGGGGGGGAGGGGACACATGTGCAATGAGTTGTTTGTAGTACTAGGTATGTGGGGCCAATATGTGTGAAATTTGCTTGCAAGGCTCCCCCCTTTAGAAAGGGAGCCAATCTTAAAGGTTGTCTAATGATATGTATGTATCATTGTTGCACATGAATTGTCGAGAAGAAGTCTATGGGCGATGAAAGCAGCTTATGGCTTCTGGTGAGGCCACGTTGCATGTGCTTTCACGATCATTTTTTATTTTTTATTTTTTGAACCACCGATGTAACCCTTATCTCCTCCGTTCATGCCACCACTCATCCACCGTGTTTAATATACTAGTTGCGAGGATATTCAAATATATACATATACTAAATTTACCCACAAGGTCATCATACATAAAACATGCGTAAAATGTTCAAGGATTTATAACTATTACCATGAGATTTTACAATGACATATGTGCAAAAACTAATTGGGCGGTAAGAATGCTATTGAAAAATGTGATCCATCGGGTAGGACATTTATACCCAAAACACATACCAAAAGTTGCGCAAATGTCCACTTTCTAAAAACTTTAGAGCAGTGACTAGTGCTTCTTTAAGATGGAATGCTCAATACACAATGTGCTTGCGCCAAACCCGCCTCGAGTTTAGGGTTTAGCACAGTATCTTTGTCCCCTCTCTTGTTCTCTCTCTCTTGTTTCTCTAAAACCAAACCCAGAAAATGGGCCTCTCGTATAGGGGTTAATAATACATGAAACGAACCTAGATATCCACAACACAATGGGATGTATATGAACATTTGCAGTGCTTGGTTGACCCAATTGGGACATTAAATTAGGTCATTGATGTCATTGGTAGCTTAGGGCCACTTCACACACGCGCCAAGAGCCGTGACCATGAAGTTATGAGAGCCCAAAAGAAAGTGTCCAAACACCGTCCCAAGACACCTCCAAAATCATGTCGTGCGGTCACGGGCCCTCAAGTGTAGTGTGAAGTTATATGTGACCGGGCCCTCAACCAAATGCCATTTCAATGAATTTCTATTCATACGGGTCCTCACACATGATAAAATAGACTAAACCAACGGTTGTGAGCGTTCAGAGTGCCATGGTCTCGCAATGATTTTGTGTTAGGCCTACCTCCAAAGAGGTGATTTTCGAAAACAGTCCAAGTGACCATGCAACATGATCCATTCTATGCCATGTAGGAATCCATGTAGACTTTGCTACGTCCATCTTGCATTCACATACTCCATTGGTCCGTCAAGCATAGTGTGAAGTGAACTTGGACCGGCTCCGCCTTTTCCACCAATGAGAGTGCCTGAAGTGTAATGGTCACGGGCTCTCAGTCTCGTGTGTGAAGTGGCTTTAATGTGTTTCTTTCATGGCACCGACCTTACAGTGTGCTTCACAGTTATAAATATGCATGCACCTACTACTTAACATCAGGTGCAACCGGCCCTTCAATGGAGATGAAGCTCATTATTTTCCGAGAGAGTTCATGTCACTTATTGGTGCACGGTATGTCTTCATGACCGCTTTATGCTTAGTGCTTGAGGGCCCTTGACCCGTGATATACAAATTATGTGATTGGTTGAGAAGAAGGATAAGGTTCAAGTTCACTTTACATTGAATCTTAATGGATCTAAGAGTTTCGAGTGGATGCAAAAGTCTGCATGGCATTTTGCATGGCATAAGGTGGATAGTGTTTTTATGGTCTGCCGTATATTGCGTTTGGCCCATCAAAAGGAGGCAGGTCTAACATACAACTAGGGGCCATGGCAAATAATTAGATTGTTGTTGGCTTGTAGAAATTTTATATTTCCATGGTGGGTCTTGGACTACAGACTGTTTTGAATTGTTTTTAAAATATGTTACAGTCCCTCAATAAAGTCCATTCTCACTTGTAGGTAGCTTGAGGGCCCAATAATTGTGCAATCGGATTTTTATTTCTCATGATACGGTCTTTGGATGATTTCCAAGGGAATGCCTCTAATGATCAAGTGCACCGCCTCGTTTACAATATGATGTAAAAGCTATGTACATTGCAATCTACGGAAAAGTTTGAATAGATGGCAACACACTTCGTGAAGTAATGTCCAACATTGGTGTTGAACAAGGATGTCCCCTCTCCTCTCCCCCACACTATTTGGCTTGTACATCGATGAACTTGAAAAATGTTTGGACAAGATCGACATAAATTCTATGTGTTTATTTAACATTGTGACAGTGGTTGCCATTCTTCTTTACATTGATGATGTTTTTTCTACTTTTTAAGTCAAGGGCATGCCTACAAAGACTCTTGAACAAGCTACATGAGTTTTGCACTTCTTCTAGTTTTGAAGTCAATATATTTGAAGACTAAAATCATGATGTTTGGCCGCAACAAAAGGAAATTAAGCCAATAGGCATTTTACCTAGACAAGGACCAAATTGAGATCACCCATGAATACAAAAACATTGGGATTGATTTTTAGTCACATGGATACTTTGAGCCATCTAGTAAAAGGTGAAGAAATGCATGTATGAAAGCATGGATGGACACTTTAAGGAAAATAATATTAATCGGAGTCACATGTTGGGGACTCAAATTCCACCTATTCAAGGTTTTGGTGCTTCCAACTTTCACATATGGCATTGGAATTTGGGGAGGCGACTTGGAAAACTCCCATTGAAAGGTTTTCGAGAAGGGCATAAAGATGCATATGATGTCTCATGTCAAAGTGTGTCCTTTGACTACCTATCATATTTTGTTTGATGAATTTGGAGAACTTCCCATATAATTATACACTCTCAAGCTTATTACAGGCTTTCAACAATGGCTTGCCCGCATACCCCCCTATTGGTAAATAAGTAAATCAACCTCGCTCTCCCAGGACCTGGCCAAACACGGACTTAATACCTGAAACAAATCGACAACCATGTAGAAGACATCATGGGGTCTCTTTCATTGGGAAACCTATGTCAACCCAACCACATTAAAACAAGCATTTGATATATCAAGGAGGTTGTTCTTGCTGAAGAGTGGAACTCTTTCCATCTCTCACAGGAGAAACTAGATTACCTCCACCTCGAGGGTTTTGTTGAGTACATATGTGAATTGTATTTGAAGGAATCATTGGCACCACCAAAATGCAAGATCATTGTTGCCTATTGCACCTCAAACCATAGACTTGGCATTGACATTGGATGATGGAGCACTATCCCTATCTCTAGAGATATTAGACTATGCCATTTTTGTCCTATAATGTAATTGAAAATAGGCACATTTCATGTTGAAGTGTCATTGTATAACCCATTAGGGATAAATGTCGTCATTATTTGAGAATGTAGGTTTAGGGAACCTCGAGTATTTCTTTCAATTAGCCCATTAAGTTGACATTAACCTCTATCTCACAAAGGTCACTACATCTCCGCCACTCTAAAGAAGTACACTAAATATGATATTTAATGTCAGATGGTATTTAATGTCAGATGGTATTTTATGTCATTATGGTAACTTTTTGGATGCCTCTTCTTAAGAATAAGTGGACATATATTGTCATGGATGATGGACGAGTCCATCCATTGGCCAAAACGCGACCTTCTCTTGTCGGCAACTTGTGATGAAATATTGTCATGGATGATTGAAATTTGGATGAAAAACAACTTGGTAAGTGACAGTAATCGCAACACCGTAAATCTTTAATCCCTCCAAAAGAGTACAAGGATTGACAAATAATGTTGGGTTAACACTTAGTGTCGATGACACTATACCGCAATTTGCAATTAGTATTGAGCGAGATAATTAGAATTGGTGACCCTAAATATCATATTTAGTATAGCTGGTTTGAAACCATCTTGATGTACTTTCGTTGACATTAACCTTTTCAACTTCCCGCACTTTTAACTCAATTTGATTTCATTCATTTTCATGCCAACATGGGTTTGAATTCCGGTACAAATATAGGGCCATATTTCACGGCCGGGGATTCGTGGCACTCAAGTAAAATCATCCGTGCGGATGAAAAAAACACAATAATCATCTAAATGGCTATTTTTGGGCAATTTGATTCCGTAAATAAAGTCAAAGGCCCCGAATTAGTCTAGTGATGTCACATTCGAATGAATCGGCCCTCAACCCCATAGGGGGGCTTTTTTTATTGGAGCCACTTCATCCACGATATCTTGGATGGATGATTTTACTTGAGTGCCACGAATCCCCAGCCATATTTCACGTGAACAAACATACATACACACATACATAAATACGGCAGCTTCTATTTTAATATGCTGCTATTGCAATAATTTAACTGCTTTTGGTATTTTTGTAAGTAGTAGCTTGAGCCTATTTTTTGACAACAATGTTTTCAAGGCCCAAAATAGAGTCGGTGACAATTGTGTGGAGCATTGTCTATTCTGATAGATGCTCACTACCTATTTCTTAAATGCTACAATATGATTCGAAATGCCAAAATATCTTGCTCACAACAATTTGGAACCAATCTAAATTCAAGTGGTGGGATGTTGGGCTAATAAAGGAAAGGAGTGCATTTTCAATGTTGTGGAATAGAAGTTGGCAAGGTTGAACGTGACAGTCAAGTGGTCAATTGCTTCATGTGCTTTGGCGTTGGCCTGTCGGCCTTCTGTCTCGAAGAAAAGAAAAAGATTGAACACAACACTTGAGCCTTGGGCTCAATCGCATCCAATGTTGGCACCATGCGGTTTTTTACAGTTGGGTTTTTCATGGTTTTTTTTTTTTTTTTTTAATAAAAGAACCCAATCATCTGAGGTCCAACAAATCCAGTTTTATTTGGTTTTATTGCAAATAAGTTGAGATTATAGGGCAGAGGGCCCCAATGTCCGCCAATGGTAGTGTCGCGTGCTCGAATGAAACCATGGTTTTATTCACAAAAAAACCCCATTTTTTTTTTGCATTAAAACCAAAACCTAATGCATCGGCCGGAAAAAAAAGTTGGGTTTTTTCCACCCTTGATCAAATCTATGTTCGGCTGGGCCCCGCCCCTCCCACGCCTCCTTTATTGCCGGTCTTCCTGTTTGCACCTACGTGGGAACTCCTCCTCAAGGGGTAGGAATGTGACAATATCCGGTCAAAATTACAAATATTCAAGTTGACATCACGGTCATTATTCCCAAGTTGATTGATGGAGTTCCGTCACATGCCAAAGGAGCTTAATGACTTAAGTGACCAGGTATCGTCACATTGGTCCCCAACGAGGAGGAGTTCCCATGCATGTGCAGGCAAGAAGACCCTGCAGTGAAGGAGGCATGGGAGGGGCAAGACCCAACCGAACACAAATGTGATTGAGCCCAAGGCAACACTTGATACTTGGACTACTTACAACACAATTGATGGGCCTCCCGCCCCTCCCCTCCCACGCCCCTCCCACACAATTGACTTGGGAATAATGAAACTAATGTCAACTTGAATTTTTTTAAATTGACTGGGTATTATCACATTGGTTCAGAACAAGGAAGAGTTCCCGCACATGTGCATGTAGGAAGATCAGACAATGAAGGAGGTGTGGGAGGGGTGGGGCTTAGCCGAATGAAGATGTGATCTAGCCAAGGCGTTTTTGTTGAGCATGATAATACTACCCATTGATTAATAACAATTCGTTTAGTAGATTGAACGTAGTGCAGTTGAATAAGATAATATGGATGATCACCAAATCAAAGAGTGCTAAGAGATGCTAAGTATATGGCCTTGGTCCATTTGAATTAATGGGTTATGTTTCTCGGTCTCTAGTAACACCTACAATGGTTTCATGACAAACTTTTGAAGGCACCTAACCTAAACACACTGCTCTTGAAAGCTTGATAAGGAGCTCATTTTTATATCGCCATCTTATGGACAAGGTAGAATGCCTCCCTTCATTTCATTCAAATTGGGAATCAACATCACTCAAACATTCCTTAAATATCATAAAATGTCAAAAATGAGCTAGAACTCTCTACCAAACCACAAGTTTTTTTCTATAAACTTTAAGGTTAACTCTAAAGTCACACACATTTAACTCCCGAAAATATGTTGTTTAGTAGACATCATGTTTACACGTGGATCTAAGCCTATGCCCAAGGGTGCACTCTCTTTGTTTCTCTTTGCATCAACCCTTTTCGTAAGTCTAGTCTAGGAAAGGAAAGCCAAAAGGTAAACACCTTCAACACATTACAATCAATTATCCTCTATATTGTAGGCATGCCAACCCTTGGGTCTTTGCAATAATATACAGTTGACAAATTTGTTTGCCACTTGTATGGGTGCTCCACGTTTTACGAGCTTAAACACTAAAATAACAAAGCGATGAAACTATTAGGTTGGCACATGCTAACTCAAGGACGTCACTCTCTCTTATATTAATGCATACACGTGTGTTCAAGACTTATTTATCAGGAGTTATTTACCTTGTAAAAAAGAATATAAGGTATGTTATTGTTCAAAATAAAGGTAAATGCTTGTATTTTAATACACCCTATCAATAATTATAAATTTATGGGGAATCATTCAAAAATACCCTATTCTACTTATACTACCAAAGAAAATTGGAAAGAATATTGCAATTATTGAAACAACGCGCTGAAAATTTCCCTCCCGGCATGTAGGTAGAGAACATTAACTCCACATTGGGTACGTTGGTTTAGTAACGTTCAAGCCAACCAACCTACGAAGTCATCCATCCAAGCTTTTTCAACATAAACTTACATCTTTTCATCCGCTAACACATACCCTACCCTAGATCCGTCACTCCTAGTGATTGTTTCCACATTATTTTACATGTATCGACTAGATAAAAGAGGCCATTATATGTGATGGTGTTTTACATGTAAACATGTTTTATTATTTTTAAATCCCCTATATTATACGTACGTTTTTGATAAAATTCATCCACATTCAACATATTGGACCCTATTTTTTTATCGCACATTGTTTCTATGATTTCTGCTAATGACCTCCCTAAGCATGCTAACAATGTATATTCCACAAGTCACATCCAACTCCAACCACCAAGTCTTGGGCGGCAAAATTGATCTCAAATTTGCCCGGTCAAGGCCTCCCAAAGGAGACATTCGGTAACATAATTGGTGGACAATGAATGTTTTGGAGTTGTATATGACGAGACAAGCATGTGATTTTCCCTATAAACTTCAACTAACAAATGCTAGAAGAATATACGAAGGGGCTAGCTAGGATTCATTATTGCGCTCGTTTGCGCCCCTCGCTAACAATGTGAACCCGATACAAACCCATCACCCATAAGGTATGAATAGTTGAAATCTGCACACACCCACCAACCCCATCACATCCAACACAACTGACCACTCCCGTACACATAAAAAACAACCCAATAAAATACTCTATACACTCAATAATAGACCACTGCATAAAACCAACTACAGATAAATACAAAATTATAAAAAACCAACATATATACCTATGTCAATGGGTACTACCCAATGGAACAATATATATCAAAAACCTTCCACAAAGAGAATTATTCCCCTACAATCTCCCAAGAGTCATACAACACAACTCAAACTTAATACTCACATACTACACCAAAACACAACATAAAATATACAAAAACATCATGAACGGAAATGACATGTTCACCCAAAACAAAGACCCCAAGCACGTCTCTCCTCCCCTAAACATCCCACTCGTGAAAATCTCAACACATGAATGTAACCCTGAAAAAGACATCAACACTAATACAAACAAAATCCAAATGCAAAATGATTATGCTCATATCTACGATGAAACAGGTAAACGCATTATCACCATTCCACACAATAGACTTGTATGGCTATGGAACCAATACAATCGTACATTACATCAACCACACGACCTAATACCCCCTACTCAAACATTTGAAATCGAAATAACCTGGCTATATCAAACATACAAACACAAAATACCGAAAAATAATCCATTAAAAAACGCACACCATTCTATGCCCAAAACACTATTAGACTACATCACAACATCCTTTGAAATCACACACTCTTATTTCTCATCCCCAGTCACATGCTCAACCCATCTAACAAAATTCTTCTCACCATTTCCTAGAGATAAAATCTTCGGGTCCATCGGTAACGCATTCTCACACAAGTGGCAAGGAATAGGATACGCCCACCCACACAATGAAATTGAAGCCCAAAAAGCAATCCATTGGGCCAGACTAGCAGCGAAGCAAGATCCATACACCACCACCATACTTATCATCCCATACCCGAATTGGTACCAGAACTTTACACCACATTTAGGTCCCTTCCCAGACACACATGTAATCACTCAAATACCAGTAGACACCACCAAATATGAAGAACCTACAAGACCACAAGAATCCAATGAGCCACGTGTAGAACCACTCACCATAAGAATCCTATGCGTACATCACCAAAACAATAGTATCAGCAATATAGAACAAATGAACACAATAAGAAATATATGCAACAACCTGAACATATCCCGCACAATCACCCAAATTGCCCCCCCTACCCCACAAAATCTAGAAGTCAACAAATGTAAAACATGGAATACCCTCACCTACCCAAATCCAAGCACACACCTACATAATACAATCCCACAAATTCCCAACTATGAAAACGAAACACCACTCAAATTCCCCTCCAAATATTGCTTCTACACAGATGGATCCTTTAACCCCCCCAAAAAGATAGGAGATAGTTGGCGGAGAGAAGAAGTTGGATACGGTATATATAACCAAGAAAAAATTATCAAACTTGCACTACGACTACCAGGCCTACAAAACATATTTCGAGCAGAACTAATGGCCATGCACCATATCCTTAAAATAATAATGAAATGACTTCCCAAATGAACCAGCACATATTTTCACAGACTGCCTTAACGGCCTATATGTAATCAAAACCCAAATAAAACACCCCACACTACACAATAACCACCCCGATAAAACTATCTTAGAAGAAATAGTGAACTTTCTTACACAGAGAACCCAACCCACAACACTATACAAAGTAAGAGCACATGCAAACATCAAAGGTAACGAAGAAGCCGACACACTTGCTAAAAAAAGGACATCAAAAGAACACTACAATGCCTCTCAACCATACGAATTTGGCCACTCAACGCCGTACTACCAAAGAGACACATGGCCATCAATGGGAACAACCCCAGACAAAGGACCCATTAGATTCCTAGAAAAACATCTAGTAAAGTACAATATGAATATAAATTTAGAATTGATCCCTGTAAAATACCCCAACATAGATAAATGGATAGCCAATGATAAAATAGATAATGAACTATCAAATAAATTTTGGACAAACAAAAACATAACTGACTCCCAAAAAACATGTCTTCTAAAAGACACGGTCAATACATGGGAAATGCCAGGAAACATTTGTTCTTCGGAAGAGAAGCTTTTCCATCAATTACATGCCCCATATGTGACTCAACAGACCCGGATACATGGCTGCATGTACTTCTAAAATGCAAACAACACCACATTCATGCCCTCCGTACCAAAAGACACAATAAAACAATATGGGAATTAAGAAAACTTAAAGTGTCATCAAAAAAAGTCAAGATGTTATATTCTCATGAATGCAGGAACATTCAATAATAAGCCCCCAGAAAACACGGTCCCTTCATGGATATTACAGTGTATATGTGGCCAACAAAGATGTCATTGCAATGCCATATTCAAACCAGATCTTCTATGTGTAAAAGGACTACCATATCAATCCTCACCCCCAATAGAACCTAATGACAACCTAACAATACAATTCATTGAATTTACATACTGTAACGATAGAATACATGATGAAACTATAAACCGTAAAATAGAAAAATATAAACCATTAATGGACAATATTGCCAACAAAGGTTGGAAGATAGACCCACTAATTGTCATCACTGCAGGCGCTAGGGCTGCCACACATATCCCCTCTATGGATAACATTGAAACAACATTTAAAACCCCTAAGCAGAGCATCAAGAACACATTTGAGGCAATTAATGTCATCGCTATACAATATGCTATGTCCATAATTATGCACAAAAGAAGGATAGAAAATAACGAGCCAATACCACTTGACACACAACTACCTTAAGAACTCCCAAAACACCAACCAATCAATAAATAAAAGATATCACAATAAACTAATGGAAGGCTCATGACTCAACATCCACCCCACAAAGTTATAACCTTTGCCCCTACAAGCATTACAACCGCACCAACACATGGCCAAACTTGGTCACCCCAGTTTCTACAGTGCCCACCCCGAGAGGGGTTAGTAATCCTGCACCACTGATATTATGTCTAGTGGACATAATATCAAGGGTGGGTCGAACGGGCATTTCAATCATGTTGATCCCATAAGGGGTCAGCGTTTCTTCTCTCTCTCTGAATAGTTGAACCCATCCCAAACTTGTCAAAAGACATGCGACCATGAAGTTGGTGTATAAAAAACCGGTTGAGGAATATACACATCACATAAATAACTAAGTTATTTGAAGAGTTAATTGAAAATCATGTAATGGCATCATTTATAGATTTATAGATGGTTTATTGTTCTTGTTTTGTTAAGAAACATAATGAACATAGATTAAAATGTACATGATATATAATAAGTTCATAAAATCATAATTTTAATTGGATTGTAGCATAGTTGATTTTGAGTAAGTATAAATCATTAAATATACGATTACCATGATTACACTATATGTAATTTGTTCATATCGTGCGTGAAAAATAAGTATTTTGAAAGGAAGGTATAAGTAATATGCATATTCTTGGAGAATTCTGCAAAATGAAATAATATTCACAAAGAATATTGTGAATATTCTCTCATTGGATTTATAATTCCAAACAGTAGACTCGGAGCCATGTTGATAGTCGATTTTATACTTAATATGTAATGTAGTTGCCACATGGACAATTCACGTATCATCTTATTCGACTTAATCTATGTTGAAGTTTGTCAAATTTAAGCAACCAACAGCATATTCCTATACATCAAAAGTTGGTTGGCTACGCCCTTTTAACCTTTAAGGGAACAAGGGGTTCATTGCACGGCCTCTACATACACTTTTTACATGCCTCGTGGAGTCTTGAATATTTCTCATATTTTAAAGGTCGAAACTTTATTGAGTACAACATTCTTTTGTCAAGGAAGAAATAAAAGCAAACTCTTATTTGCCAACAACAATCAAAGTATTAAGTATGTATATGCAACCAAGGGCGATATGTTGTGTATTTAAACCCGAATCGTCAATGATATTAAGGTATTCCATTAATTTGGAACATAACGTTACTCAACTAATGAGTTGTGTTCATGGGCCTCGTAATAGATTCAAGATTAAAGCCTCTAGATGCCGGAATCCTAGTGCTTCAAATTGAATTTGAAGTCATGGCAACTGAACACAACTCAACAACTAAGTAATGTTATGAACATGTACTTGAAGATTGAGTTCATTTTTTTATAGGCTCACTTGTGACACAATTGGCTAAACATGGAAGTTTGTACATCATATACACATTTTCGTGGATGGAAAGACCCATCTTGGGCCTTGTGGATGCTTAGGGGTCAAACCTATATTCAACACTCATTCAATCCTCATGTCCCTACGTTTCTTTGGGCATTGACTTCAATGGTTGTGGATAAAGCATAAAAGGAGGACGACTCTGATATTGCCACCAACATGAATTATGGAGTTGCTTAATCTTCAAGTTGGTCTAAATGTACACTCAACCCTAAAACGAGCATCACAATAACTACACGCCCCCCCCCCCCCCAAATATTATTGACTCTTTCAAAGGTGAACATCTAAATGGGTGCAAACAAACCAACATGCACCTAAGTATCTCCCCCAAGGACAAAACCCATACGTGTCTAGTGCGTGGTTGGTGAGAATTATCTTTTTTTGTCAGATACAATGTTCATGGAGATTATCGAACATAATCGGTTGAAATCCTAGTGTTTTCAAGTTCAGTTGCCAATCCAGTTATCCGTTGGCATTTTTCAATTGTCTATATTAAAATGGCATATATTCTATAAATATCTCTTCATGGTGGTTAAATGTTTGGAAGTCTCAAATTTCAACCAATTGTTTCTCAAAGTCAACCGGTTCATTTGTAACTAGCAACTGGCTCTCTATTGTGGCCCTTAAGAACTTAACCCTACAAGTTCCCATGGGATCCAAGTTAAGGCCGTGGGTTTAAGCTTTGTGGATGTTTATCTCAAGTTGAACCACCAAATCATGTGCTTAGTAAATACTTTGCTCATATTCATATACATAGTCAAACAATACACATCATGAAATATGGACTTGCTTTTGTTTAAACATCCACAAATGTTGATATGGTCAGATACTGCAATTGCTGTATTTTGTAGCTCAAGTGTGGCCTCAAGTTTTCAATTAAGCTTACTTGAATATGTGTTGTGTTTTTTTTGGTACAAGGGTGTTCATAATTGCTTTGTATACTATGGACCCTCAATCAGGCCCCGAGCTAGATCATATCTTCATTCGGCTGGGCCCCACCCCTCCCACGTCTCCTTTGCTGCTTCATCTTCTTGTCTGCACTTGTGTGGGAACTCTTATTCGTTGGGAACCAATGTGATAATACCCCATTGAAATTACAAATATTCAAGTTGACATCACTTTCATTATTCCCAAGTTAATTGATGGAGTTCTTTCACATGCCAAAGGAGCTTAATGGCTTAAGTGACTGGGTATTGTCATATTGGTTCCCAACAGGGAAGAGTTCCCACGCAAGTGTGGGCAGGAAGACCGGGCAGTGAAGGAGGTGAAGATGTGATCTAGCCCTGGGCCTCAATAATCAACTATTCATTACATATAGTATCTTCAAAAGAATGATGATAAAGGGTTATGGGTTCCAAATTGTTGTGGGTCAAGAGAAAACACATTGACCAAAGTAATCATGGTATGTCAAACTTAGAGTGGGCCATACGAAAAGGTGTGACAAGTTTATAATAGTAGTGTAACTAGAGACATTTATGAGCAACCTATGCACCTAGCTCGATGTAAGGTAGACAACCCTTATTCAATTGCTTTTTTGAATTGAAACATGTATTTGAGTGGTATGTTGTTTAACGCAGCTCCAATAACATATACCCAAAATACACATGTTCGAAAGGGATTAGATTGCATGCTCAAAATACGACAACCATTCTAGGCTCAACAATCAACATAAGTGTTGGGGGGGGGGGGTTATACAACCATCTAATGAGCATGAGAATCACTATGATAAAAGTAAGATCTTCATACGGGCTCCGAAAGTTGTGAGGAAAGTGGCTATGGTCTCAATTTGGATTGGCCAACTGTATCTTGTACTAAATCGCGTGTTCCATGTATCTAGGAGGATGGACCCCCATCGAAATTGGCCATGTTTGCGTGTTTCATATCCTAGGACGAGTGGGCTACTCAGAAAAAAAAAAACCACTTAAGATCGAGCCCACCTTAAGTTAGGTGGAGAGCCTAGGTACTACATTGATTATCCGATTATAGTATGTGTGGTATCGATTAATGAGACACACACTATTTTGCAAAATCTCAAAATTAGCGAGGATTGAAATTTTGACCGAGTGACACTAAATTCATGGATACATGCTCATTTACCATATATTTTAAGATACTTAGTACGTGCTCTAAGATGTTTGTAGAGTGCATATTTTGTTTTGCTGAGCTCGAAGAAGCTTCTTCTTCTCCTTCTTCTTCTTCTTCCTCTTTTCGATCGACGACATCATTCAATCATGAGGCATCTCCCCACATTAAGAACCTGAAGAGAACTTGCATGGCATTGAGAGTTTCCAGCACTTTGACACTTTGGGCTCCCAAAACCCTAGATCTTTTGGTGCCATTACTTTCCATATACGTGTATTGGAAGGGCGCATTGATTTCCCGTTTTGTCTCCGAAGGAAGGGAGGGAGAAAGGCTCCCGGGCATATGTCAGGCATGCCTCTTGCCTCCATTGTCGCCCTTTCTTCGTCGAGGGACTCGAGTCTCCGAGGGCACCTCCCTAGGGTTTCCTGCAGAGCTCCGGAGCTCCCGCTGGACGGACATTTCATCCGCGACTAGACAAAAAAATCTCTTCCCTCCGTGCGCTCATTGTCATCGTCATCACCAATATCACATGAGCGCGCTTCCGATGCAGCCGTGTATTTTAGGTTTAGAGCCACGGTGCAGGAGTGATTCGAACCAAGGTGGATCGCGGTGTAGAATAGAGCAACTGGTGATGAATTGTCAGGTCTAAATGTCGCGGAAAGGAGTGAGGATGAAGGCGCTGGTGGAGCTCTGCGATGTGCTGGCAGAGGATCCCACTCTGTCCACAGAAGGCGTGGGGTTATTATGGAGCCAGTGTCCCCCGATTGAGCTTTTCTCCGAACGACATTCGAATCTCACAGCCCGCCACGTCAACGGGATTCTGGCCTCCGCGAGGTACCTGTCGCGAACCGAGCAACCGGAGAATCGACAGGAGTTTTTGAATCTCATATTCGAGTTCATCAGCTCAGTTCCTAATATTTCAAGGAAGGACGGGTGGCCGGTATCGTTCACACCGGAAGCGTACGACGTTTACTTCGTTGAGCTTCTAGGTTATGTATCCGAGGTGGCTAAGAAATGGCCAGCTGTCACAAGTGATATGAGCAATGTGTTCACGGATTTTATCTTAAGCATCACTGAGGAAAGAGATGAAGACAATGTGGAGCCTCTCATATGGGCTCGCCATGCTGCAATTAGATCACTACTCGTGGCGTTGGCGGGGAACTTTCCAGCTTTAGATGGCCCTGACGCAGAGAGTTTGGCGAAATGCTTACTACAACACTGGTTGTCACTGCCTCAACCTTCGGTAATGGAGTTATCAGGTCGGAGTGTGTCAGCTCAGAGTTCGCCTTTAGGGTTTTACTCGTCCTCTTCCAATGGTAACTCTAGGTCTATGAAGGATTTCAGGCTTGCGCAAGGATACATGAGCGATGGCGCTGCGGATTCCAGGATCCTAAGCTCTGCGGATGATAGCCCTCAGTACGAAGCCAACACTTTCTTCACTCCCGCTTCTACACCTTCTAGGGGAACTCCCAGAAGAGAGTTTGATGGGATCGGGAACGGGAGTTTTTTACACATGAATGGCAATGGGAGCAGGGTAGTTAGTGGAGTTTACAGTGAAACTCGTGAAGCAAGTAGACAATCCCGACAGCTATTGAACTCTCTGGAAGCAGAATCTGTGGAGTCGCTAGAATGGCACGAAGTTGGGTTCAGATTGTTTGTACAATTACTGGAGAAGGCTGAGTTGGATGAGGACTCTGTCGCCCAGTTAAGATCCATGGCAACAGGTCAACTTGGAGCGCTTCTACCTCTTTTGAAGGCATGCCACTCACCTGGTATCTCTCTTCAGTTCTCAAGTTATATTGTTATTTTTATTGCGAGGGTTATATTCTCCACACATGAAATGAGTTTTGAGAAACAATTGAAGACACTGGTGATAATTGAAGTGGATAAAGTCAGTCAGTGTGATCATTAACAGATATACATCCTCGAGGTCCATTACCTATAGTCTCGAAGTAATCACCCGGGAGAAATCTATCGAAAATAATTTAATTTACACCATCAATCAGCATGAAAGTGTAGTGAGCACTAATCTTGATAACTCATATAAAATGCCATCTTGGGTATCTCTCGTCAGTTCTCAAGTTTATTTACTATTTTCATGTGAGGGCTTTATTTCCCTCATATGAGATGAAGTTTGAGAGACTATATGAGGCATTGGTGAATATTGAAGTTGATCGATTCAGCCATGTGATCATGAACAGATATACATCCTTGAAGTATATTATCTGCAGTCTCAAATGTAATCAAATGCACTTCTCAGCTTCTATATGACAGAAAGTGCTATTAGCATTGGATTCAGCTGTTGTTTAACCTACTGAATTGCTAAGTGGTACACTGATTATCCCAATTAGTGTGTGTTACCATTCGGAGTTATGCACTGCTATAATTATTAAATGAGAATGGAATATTTTACCAAGCAAAATAATTTATGTTCTATAATATCTGAACAACCTATTGAACTTTCCTTAGTAAAGATTGAACTCCTGAATGAGACATTATTGTACTGTGTTACTCCAAATAGTAACACACACTAGTTGGGATAATCAGTGTAGTAACAATCGAATAAAGAAGTCATTGTAGGATTATCCAAAAATTACAACTAATTGACACTAGTTGGAAAGCAGCAAGGTTTCAAAATGCCAATGGTCTTTATTCCAGTAGGTTCAATATTAGGTTGGTGGAATACTTTGTTATGTTTGTGCATTATTTCAAGTATGCACTTCCAAATCTCTGTTCTTCTTGTGCCTATATGCACTTTAAATCCAGTCAAAGTGTGCTCATTTAAGTAAGTTTGTTCATATTTCTGGACGTATTGGATAAAAACCAAGTGGTTCTTTTCTTTCAAATGTCCTCCTGAATTCGAAACTTGTTGTGACCTATTCTTTATGTCTTCTCAGAGAAGTTTGCCCCCCTTTTTTTTTTCTTCAATGGGGTTCCACTGCTCCGAAGGAGTTTAGATGAAAGTTTACCTCAAAATCTATTGGTCGCTGACTCTCACTGTTTTTAAGCAGCCTCAAAATTGTAAAACAGGGCTTCTGTTTTTTTGGAAGTTTTGAGGTCCTCAGGCTTAAAGTTGTTGTGCTGACTGGAATGTGCTGGGATCTGTGTTGTAAACCCTTCTACAGATTCGGAAAAGAGAGTGGCCCGTGGATGGGATGCCACTTTTGGCTAAAATGAATATGAAGCTGCAAATTTCACAAGCAGCAGCTGCTGTGACTACCCTGCTACTAAAAGCAGAATCACATGGGCGGCCTTCAAAGAGTCCTGTGGATGGTAGGGTGTTAAAAGGGCCTACACGGGAGACCCTATCTCTTCTAATGGATGTTGCAGATGCATGTATTGCATCCCCTTGGCGAAGATTGAGATCTTGCGAATCACTGTTTGGAACTGTCCTTTCTGCTGTATCTGAGTTGGGTGCATTACAAGGGAAACAGACACTCAGGGTCATTCTTTTACGCATCAAAACACTCGTGGTGTCTACTTGTGCACAAGTAAGCTTATATACATCTTATTTTCTTTATAGAGGATTGAATGTGCTTGAGGCGTTCGTTAAGTTTGAATTGGTGCCCACTAGGGATGGCAGCTCGACATAATAGAATTTTATAGGCCAAGAAAGCACAGACGTGCAGCTGTTGTATGCATTACAAGGAGAAGAATCTGTGAGATGTTATGACCATGGAATTCATTAATCCAGTTTTGTTGCACTATTATACAATGTAAGACTCCTTTTGGATGATTTTGATGCATAATAGTTAATTTCAAAGAAAGCTGCCTTATCAAAAAGGTGTGTTTACTTGGAAGTTCAATGTTGCAGTTCAATGTATGAAAATCTTTTTGATTTCCAAAATTTCCTCAATTGCAATTTAAATATGTTGGACCAATCAAATGAAGGTTGACTGCAAGGCTCAGCTAGAGTGTCATTGAGTCTTATTCTATTTAAAAGGAGCTTGTAAGAAGTGCATTGAATTTCAAAATGGTGTCATAGAGTCAGGCAATATTGATGAAATAGTCGTTTTGCAGGCTGACACCTTATCAACAAATCAGGGGCCAGTTTTTGTAAGCCTTTCCAAAGCAGCATGCAGGCTGATCGAAGTCAGTTGGAACTTAGACAGAGCTGCACTTGAGTCCTTTCTGTTGTCTCTGGCTGCATATGTTCGGGAGCGACTTGAACAGGTAATGGACTTCTTATATAGTTTTTGTATGTAACAGATGTTTGTGCTGTCAAGTGGAGGTACGTTCAGCTTTAAATGAATTAAATTTGGAGAAATTTACTGACTGATTGGTCTGAACAGGATTATTTTGCATCTCTTTCAACATTATGTATAATATTTCTCCTTGTCTATTTGAGAACTATCTGAAGTATCCATTCTTTGAGTTAAAGTGACTTTCTGAGTCTTGTATTGTCAATGTCCTTTCATTTGAATTGCCCTAAGTAAGATATGATGTTTTAAGTGGAAAAGCCATGAGTCTGTTGGGACTGTCTACGGTAAGCTTTGGTAAATTTTAGAATGAGTGTGAATGCCTGAAATTTATGACAATTCTATCCTCTTTGTGTCATTGTCATTATACATATGTATGGATGAAAGGCCTCTGGGCTTTTTTGGAAGCATATGAGGTGTGCTGTATGTAGCAAACACTGTGTACATTAACATGGTGAAGGTTATTGCTTCTGGTTTCTTTCACAGGAGAAAAAGGAGAGGCATAGTGCGGTGGTGACACAGTTGAATGTGATACCCCTACTTGCAAACATTGCAGTGCTACTGAATAAGGCAGAGGCTGTGGATTTGATTATGCCACTGTTTGTAGAGAGCTTGGAAGAGGGTGATGCTTCTGTTCCTAGTCTAGTTCGACTCAGGGTGGGTATTCTTTTTCAAGCTCATTTCTTGCTTTGGATTATTTGTGTCTGGACCTAATGATCTTGGCTGAACGTGGATGAACTGATGTCAGTATGGATTATTCATGGAACAGGTACTTGAAGCAGTGGCGTGGATGGCATGCTTAGGTTGTGAGAAATCATACAGAGAGGTTGTGGTTCTGTTGACAACGGGTTATCTCAAGAAGCTGCATGTGATGGGCTCCAGTGAAAACCGTGACCAGCCACCTGAAGCAAAAACTGAGCGCCTGGAGGTCTTTCTCCCTTCTTGTAACCCCCTAGATTTTCTTGAACAACATTATGGAGTTAGCATCTCTCAATGTCATAGTTATGTTATGTGGTTGTACTTTTGAGTGTATGTTGTAGCTGCCAATTGTTATTTTAAGAACATGTTTGAGCTGCTAAATTGTGGCTCAATTTTCTCAAAAGTACACTGAAAGATTTTTATGTACAGACTTTGCCTGGAGCTTTTCTACACATTGCGCAAGGTTTGAAAGAACCAAATCTTCGGGCTGATTATCGGCAGCGACTTCTGGTGCTTTGCTCTGATGTGAGTCTGGTTGCTGAGTCCCAGAATGGCAGGTTTGTCACTATATTGACCTTTACAATGTATTGACTTGAGAAAGTTTTGTAAGTTTGCCAAGTTAGGACCAGGAAATCCCCTGTACAATTTCAATCATATTATGCCCAAAAAATCAGTTGAAAATATCTTGTTAATCCATCTAAGAGCAGGGGCTTCTTGGATTTGAAGGATTGTGTCTTTTATAATGGATGTGGACTCAAGTGACAAATAGGAGAAGTTATGACCATGTAGATAGCACATACTCGACTTACTGAATGCCTACCATGAACTGACTATTCCACTATGGTTGTCAGCTCACAGGTGTTAATTTATTCATAAATTGTTGTACATTGTTGTTGGCAGATATGGGGCTGATTTTCTTGGTCCTCTCCTTCCTGCTGTTGCTGAAATATGTTCCGACCTAGATCCATTCCAGGATGTTGACCCTTTACTGCAGAAGTTGTTCCGAAATTTGTGGTTCTATATTGTTCTTTATGGATTAGCGCCTCCTATTCAAAAGTTCCAGCCACCCGCTACATACTCCAGATCCTTCAGTACTGGTAGCAGAGGAAACCTGAATGTACTACAAACTGTTGCTGGTCCATATGTTTGGAATACAGAGTGGTCAGCTGCTGTCAACAGGCTCACTCAATGCACTCCTCCTCTTGTAAGTTTTTCTGCTATCAGCTGCTGGTTTATGCTGATTGATCTGTGCAGCTGGCTTCCTTAGGTTATGGCCATGCAGTAGTCCCTCTTGTCTTACCAAGGCGTTCTCATTTGCAGCTGGTGTTTGTTGATGCATGCTGTTTGTTATTTAACAGCTCGCCTTTCTGAAGCACTATTCTGACTAGTAGAAGATTTGACATTCATTACAAATAGTTGGTTTATTTTACATGCACGCTTGCCATATAACTACTTGATGAAACCTTCCAAATAGTAATCATTAAATGCTTTTGATATCATAGTCACTCTAATGCCACAGAACATAGTGAGACACCATACATTCTTTGGTTGTTGAATGTGACAAACATATCTTCTGGATACATAATACCATCAATGTGTGGAAATCAATTAGGTTGTGACTTCAATAAAATGGCTCGAGGATGAAGTGGAATTGATTGCCCTGTACAATCCTGGAGGTAAACAAGGAGGTGGTAATGAAAGGGCAGCTGCAGGTCAGCGCAACCTCCTGTCTGCCGCACTGGGTGGTTGGTTAAGTGTGGCATCACTTAGCAACATCTCAGGTACGGGTATCAGTGATTGTTGATCCTATGCTTTACGGAGGGCATTGTTACCAATTTCTTTACAAGTTGAAAATGTAGTTACCTGAACGTCAATCGGAAGTATGGGACATGAGAGACTTTGTGGAGGCTCCTATACTGGGTTGACTAGTTGGAAACCTGGAGGGAGTCTTGTCGCGAGTTCTGTTTTTTTTTGGGGACTAGTTTCTCCAGACTATGTGGGAGACATGGGTGTTGTAAAATGCTTTGAGTAGTGATTTGTTGAAAGCTGCCCATTTTGACTTCGCCTCAAGTGAAGACTTGCTCAAGACAAAGTCAAAGCTCCATGATATATTTGACACATGTATCCTGTTTGAACTTGTTAGTTTCTTGAGCTTATTGTGATACTTAGCCCTCTTCAGTGGTAATATGCAGGTGTTAAGGCAACATTTCTTTTTGGTGTTGCATTTTTGGAGATCTTGCGTCTTGGCTACAATGGAGGTGTTGTGAATAGGGGCAGTATACAAAAGGATCCAATCAGTCTCTTGACATGTGTATTCAAATACTTGGAGAGTCCAAACCTGCCCAACGATCTTCATCAGTGCCTTATAGCTATAGTGCACCGTGCCTTTGATGCTTCTTTGACATGGCTGGTATGTACAGTGCATAAGTCAATGCGCATATCACTTAATGACACTGTATATTCACCATCTTTGTTTCTGCATACATCTTGCAAGGGAGCATTCCCTTATCTGTGCCATTTGTGAGATTCTTTCAACTGCAATGTTCTGTAGTGAAAATTTCGAGTAACCAACTATAGCTGGTTGTGAGTTCCCATTCTTTCAAGTTGTCATAGAGAGGTAGAATGCACTCTGTCTTCTTTAGTGAACTATAATTGAACGTGTCATGACAGGCATTGTCGTATGTCTCCTTGTAGGAGAGGTACATTGCATTTTTCTTCTTCAGCGGTACTGAGAATCTTTGTATTTTGACAGAAAGAAAGAGTTGCAACAAGCGGAAGGGAGATTTTGGACAAAGAGATAGTTCTTGCTGCTCATGCTTGCTTTCTTATCAAACTTGAAACTCATCGTGAGGAGGCAGTACGGGAACTTGCTGCTAGTCTTCTAGGCCAGCTGCGAAATAGCTTCCCGCAAGTAAGTGTGTAACAATTGAAGTTATGAAAATGCACATATTCCATTTATCTCTGCCTTTCTTTCATTGACAAATAGTCAGGACTAGCAGAGTATTCAGGCCTGCCCTGCTGAGATTGGTCCATATGGGTTGCTTTTAATTTCCAGAGCCTGTGTGGTCCACAATACTACATACCAACGTTGTATTTGATGGTTCAGATACTCTGGAATGGTCAATGCTTGGAGGCACTTCTTCGCTTGTTATCTGAGCAGCCAGCAACTTCGTCAGGAGATGGTCGGTCAAATCTTGCTTCTCGTTCTCAAGTGCACCAACAGGTGAAGGAGTGGCTGACTTATGCCCTGTTGCTTGCTCCATCTACCACGCAAGGCCTCCTGCAGGTACAACTTATGCTCATCAAATCAATGAAATGTTGCTGTATAGTCAAATCAGCTGATTTTGTTGATTTTCAAGGGATGTACCAACAAGTCAGCTGAAATTTTGTTTAATTTATGTTGAATTGAGTCAGCTGAATTTTGTGGCATAGCCCTCATGTCTTAACACATTTTTATTTGCTCACATCAGAGAATATGTTTTTTTTTCCCTCACATTGTTTTTGTTTTAGATATCACAGTGTGAATATAAATTATAAATTATAGAGAACCTGCAAACAGAAGTGCTTACAAGAATGCCTCCTGTTCATTACTCATCCTGGAGCCAATGAATCTCTTTGGTTTGCTGCTAATTGAGAAGAACTTTCCCCTCATTCCCCTTCTAGTGCAGTTATTCATCATTTGAGCTTGTGAGGAGTAAATTGGACAGGTTGAATGAAACACAGCTGTGGATGTCAGGCCTTATCAGGATAATATCTCTTGTTGGGTTGAGAAATTCCTACTCATACTCGGACCATTATGGTTCTTCAGGATTGATTTACTTTGTCCCTATATCTCAGCAAGAGTTGGTAGTTTTGAACAGGGCATATCACTGAGTAGGTTGGTGGTCACTTGTTCAGGAATACTTTCGACGGGTGGGGACATGGCAAAGGGTGGCTCATTCAAGTGATATAATAGCTATGCTATCTGAGATTCGGATGGAGACAAGCAACTCCAATGCAGCAACTGTTCCTGCTTTAACTGCTGCTGCTGCTGCTGCTGCTGGAGGTGATATGGGTAGCATGGAGGTGCTATCAATTGGAATAACGAGTGCAAATGTGAAATCAAACTACATGGGAGAGATAGCAGGCATGAAACGGCTCTTTGGTGGAAGCCTAAACTTAACTGGTTTAACCCTCGGTAATGGTCCACAGCCTAGAGATGCATCAATGCAAGTGGACTGCCGGATTTCAAATGGCCTCAAACCCAAAAAAGGTTCTGGGTCCCTAGAGGGGCTTTTGATAGCTCGTTTTGTCCAACAGATTCAGCAGTTTGTGACAGATTCCCAGCTTGGCCACACCATTGATGGTGAAAAGTTTAGGGCAGCTTGCTTGCAAGCCTCTGCTTTACTCCTCTCTGAGATTGTAAGTACATCTTGTATACATCATCACTCTCTTTTCACTATCACTCTCATTATTAATTGCATTTTCAGGTGTGTTGCACTCTCTAGATTGGTGGTAATATTTTTGTTTACTGTTTTCCTATGATCAGGGAGCGAGTGCAAATGGGCTTCCTGAAGGTGCCTCTCAGCTTTTGCGGCTTTTGTGTTGGTGCCCTGCTCACATATTTACATCTGGAGTGATGGAGACAGGAGTCTTTGTATGGACATGGCTTCTAGCAGCAGCACCTCAGCTGGGATCACTTGTTCTTGCAGAGCTTGTAGATGCATGGCTATGGACTGTAGCCAGCAAACGAGGCCTGTTTGCAGCCGGTACAGACAACTCTGGTCCAGCCGCAGACTTGCGTCCCCAACTTGCAGCAGGGGTCCCTAGAGGTCCAACTTCCCACAATCCTGTGGAGGCTATTACAGCACATCGGATCTGGCTTGGTTTTCTCCTTGATCGATTTGAGGTTTGTGATAAGTCTGGAAGGAACCATATCTACTTGCTGTTCCTGGGAGAGGGGTGGAGGATATTCTAGTTGTACTCTAATTATCCTCCTTATATTCTATGTGACTGTTTATATTTACTACCTTCGTATTCCTTGGAAAATTGTGCAGGTTGTGAGGCACGCAGGAAGTGATGAATTGCTATTAATGGTCCGCATGATGCAAGGATCAATGCAAGCACCATCACAGTTCTCATCTCATCCTGCAGCTGCTGGGACATTTTTCACTCTATTGTTTCTAGGCTTGAAATTATGCGATTGCCTTCTTCAAACTGGCCATCGGACTGGAACCTTTGGGGCGAACTTGCTCTGTGACCGAATCTACAGGTACCTGTAGTGGTTCAACCCTGTTGCAGTTTGGCAAGAAGGCATAGGTATCCTGGTCAATATAATCCTAAGGACAATCTATTGATGATGCTCCCCATGATATTATTGTTGGGTTTGATTCTCTTCTCCAAGAAGTTGATTATGAGAACAGCAGAATAATGTAAATCACTTAGTTCATTGGATTTTAGGTCAGGAATGGGTTGAGAATGGGTTTAGAAACAGAAGCTTGCAAATTTGGTACTCATAAGTAAACTGTTGGATGACATCAGAGCTGCATTTGCTTGGTTTTCGGTGGAGCCTGGGTGGTTTCAAACAGAAACACAGGGTCTAGCTCAATCTGAAGCACAAGCTGTATCTGCTTTTGCTCATTTTCTTTCACAGAGGACAATTGAGAATTCTGCTCGAGAGGAACCTCCACCACATAGACGCCACTCCAGAAGTGGACCTTTGCCTCCTGCAAACAACACAACACAACCACAGGTGGTATTTCTGTTGTGAAGTGCTTGCTGTCTTCTCTTGCCTGATATTTATAATGATGTATTACCTTGGCACCAGATTGTTTCAGAAGGGGGCCTCTAGCTGCATAGCTGGAATTGATTTACTTTTTCAAAACCTCTCAAGGCACACATGTATGAACTTTTCAATCCATCACACACAAGGATGTAAGCTTTTAAGAATCACCTTACTGAGCTCAAATATGACTACTAGTCATTAATACCTCAACTAACCAGTAGTCATCTGTCAATGCTTGAATCAGTTGGATAATCATCCAGTTTGGGGAAAGGCAAATAGTGATTCAGCGGTGCGAGAGAGGAGGAGGCTTCTGCTGATTCTATGCCAGCATGAGGCAGACAGGCTGGAGACATGGGCCTATCCACTCAGGTATTCTTCATACTTTCTGTAGTGATTCGAGGACTCCAAAGTGAATATGGTAAGTATTCATTCACTTCGGTGCAGTGAGAATGATGCTGTTTGTGTACTAATTTTTGTTGTAGATGTGGTCATATTAACATTGCATAGTATGTATATATTCATCCAATTTTAGTATATCATAGTAGTCTATTGCATGCTCAATATGTTTGTTTCATCTCAATCTTACAGTGAATGGAATTTGATAACAAACCGAAACATAATAGTCCTGGTGAAGTGGTGAAATACTTCTAGACATTTGGAAAATTGGTTAAGGACCAGATTGGTATTTTTAAAATGTAGAGAATTATACAATATTGTGACTTTTCTAATGTAGATGCATTTGGTCAGGGTCAATTAATAGTTATTGGGAATATATTGTTGATCAGATACTAATGGAAGACAAATGGTTGGCATGGACTATATTAAAAATTATGAGGGAAGTCTCATGATATCCATTTAACAAGAGACTCAGAATATTTTAATATCTCATTTTGGCCATTTTCCTTCTCACCCATTGTAGACTTGTAACTTATGAGGATATTTACAAACTAGAGAAGATTTACAACGAGGGATTCAACTTAATAGTCTTTCTAAACCCCACTACCTTGGTTTTGTGATACTGAAAGTCTCAAGTTCTTGACCTCTGATCAATTCACAGGGATCACATGCAACTTCGATATAAGTCCAATTCTGAGCGATGGGGAGATCATGTGGCAACAGCATGGTCTATTGACCCATGCATTGCACTAGCGCTTGTAGCGAGGTTTCCTGGTGCTGTTTCTTTGAAGACTGAAGTTGCCTCATTGGTCAAGGTCTGGTTGCTTCTTTCGTTCCACACCGCTCTACTGTAGGATTGTCAACTTTTTCTGTTTGGTCCAAACTTTTAGCCAGTATTTTCGTCAAAGTTGACATTGGACAGCGGTTGTATTTTTAATATTGCTTTGATGTCCATGGCATGCATAGGGCTACTTTCAGATTGTTGTCAAGTCTTTCTTTCCATTTCATGGTTTTTGAGGAAGTTGATAAACATCATTATCCTGGAATCTTTGTGTTATCTGCGAGGAGTAGTGGGAAGTGTGTACTTATTTGGAGTTTCACGAACAAAGAGATTGTGGTTGAAGCAGTTTCTGGATACGGTTCAGACCTAATTCAGTCATTATTATATTAAGCTTCTACGTTAATCCTGGATCTATGCAGAAACATATTTCAGACCTCACAAACATACCAGAGGCACTTGGGTATGTGGTAACACCTGCGGCTGTAGAAGAAGATTCTGAGTCTTTACAATGGCTTCCGCATTGGGCTCCCTGCTCCATCACTCGTGCTCTTGAGTTTTTGACTCCACCTTACAAGGGTCATCATCGAGTGATGGCTTATGTCCTCCGTGTAATGGAAACATATCCACCTGAGCGAGTGACCTTCTTCATGCCCCAGCTTGTACAGGCCCTCCGCTATGATCACGGGGTAACACTTCTTACTGCCCTGTGGCTCTCAGATCCTCCAAGAGTAAAGTCTTGTATGTCCGGAATGAATTCTTCTCAGTTGATGAGTGAGGATTGTCACATAGTGGTTTCATGTGGTCACTGAATGTCTGAGCCTTCGCTCTTTCCCCAAGTACTTGGGCATGCTCTGGCTGCCTTTGGACTTAGTTAATTAATGGCAATCTTATCTAAATGTCTGGATGCTAGTGGAGGCCCAAACTTCTATTAGCACAATTTATCCTCAGGTATCTAGGGTGAGTATAAGTCTTAGGGAAGGATATGTTTCTGAATAATCATGAGGTCACATATTGCAGCAGAAGATCATAAAATAATGCCCTTTTGGGATTTGCAAGGCCATATTCTTTCGTGTCTTGTGGAGGAGGTTTGCACTCTGGTTTCAATTGTCTGTTTCCCATGCATTGGATAGTTATTAGCTTGCTCCTAGTGCCAATGAGAAGCTGGAGAGGTTTGACTAGATTACAGATGTGCACACAACCAATTTTTAAAGATAGCCCTGTGTTGATCAAGTTTTAATCACCATGTTCTTGCTTGACATTATCATGATGGTCTTTGTTCAGGGGCTGGTAGAAGGGTACTTAATGGTTGCTGCTCAACGAAGCAATCTATTTGCTCACATTTTAATTTGGCAACTTCAGGTAATTATCATCTGCAACATGAATTGAATCTTTCACGATTTCTGCCTACATACTAATGGAAAGAAGACCTATTCCAGCTAAATTCAGATGGCTAGCTTTCATGGTGTGCACAATCTAGAACTTGAGTAACTTTATGGAGATTTACCTACACAAAGCAAGCTCCTCAACCAGACTCCTCAATTGTTGGTTTCCATCTGTATGTCCTTGGTCAAGGACAAAGAGGAAGATACTATTTAGATGCCAGAGTTGGCACTTGTAAGCTCTCCAATTTGAGGATCAGAGGTGCTTTTCACTTGAAATCAAAAGTCAAGAAAATAGTTGTGAATGAAGACTGAGCACATGATTTTGTGCTTCCGTTTGGGATGTTTCAGGATTGAGTCCCCTTCATTGGAAGTGAAGTTCTCCTTGATAAGATTCTGACCTTATTGGTAAATGCAGGGTGAGGAGGCCCCACCTGCAGAAGATGTGGGAAAGGAGAGTGTTAATATGAAGGTATTATGCATCTCTTGTTGACACTGATTTTTTTCAATGTTGGTGTCTTCGACTCTGGGCCCCTGTTAATGTAGACAACATTGTGACATTGTGTATACATTTGTGGATGCAAACCATGTATGCCACTAAACATTCTAAGTAATGTGAGCATGGGTTTGGCCTTGCAGAACAATTTATATGATATTGCTCCGAAAGTGAGGAAGCGGATCATTGATAGTTTCACCCCTGATGCTTTTACCTTATTTGATGAAGAATTTCGCTTCTTTGACAAAGTTACCTCAATCTCTGGGGTTCTCTACCCGTTGCATAAAGACGCCCGTCGAGCAGGAATCCGCAGGTAGGAATCTTTTCCTTGTTATTTTATTTCCTTTCCAGACAAATCTTGAGAGGATGCCAGATTGTTCAGAACAGTTCCATAAATTGAAACATCTTCAAAAGTACTTTTAGATGGACGATGAAAGAATGCACTCCATTCTACAGGGTCTCTGTGTGCCTTGGAATTGTTGCTAATGAAATGTGCTAAAAACATGCTGCTCTTCTAGACCTTAAATTGGTCATGGAGTTATGGATTACTGTCTATGCCAAAATGTAACATTAGCTAGTAAATTTGTCAACCTTGAAGATGTAACGGTCTCAGTAGGTTAATTTCTCCTTGTCAAGGTTGTGACCGTCTTTTCTCTAAGATTAACAAAATGCAGTCCTTGATTGGGATCTGATCATTAGATAGAAGCAGTTGTAAGTACAATCTAAACATCACCCACCCTACAGGGAGCTGGAGAAGATACATGTGGAGGGTGATCAGTTGTATTTGCCTACTGATCCAACTAAGCTGGTGAAGGGCATTGAGCTAGATAGTGGCATTCCCCTGCAATCAGCAGCCAAGGTTCCAATCATGATCACTTTTGATGTGGTGGACAAGGATGGGGATCCCAACGATCTGAAATTGCAGGCTTGCATATTTAAGGTTAGTAAGTGCTCGATGATCTTTGTGTTGGGCCTATTTTGCAATTTGCCTAGATCTGCTTGACCCGGTAAGGCATTTTGTACTGACGATCACGATGGATGGATCAAAAGTATATGTTTGGGCTGATGTATATTCGTGGGGCATTGTGCAGGTAGGAGATGATTGTCGCCAAGATGTGCTGGCACTCCAGGTCATAGCTCTGTTGAAGGATATTTGGAAAGCAGTGGGCGTCAATCTCTACCTTTTTCCATATGGAGTACTTCCAACTGGTTACGGCAGGGGTATCATTGAGGTAAAGTGCCTTGTCTTTGGTATGTTCTTGTGATCCACAAGAAACTGGAACATATCAGCTGCATAAAAGTTGAACATGTGGCAAATCTCCAGCTTTAGATGCTTGTGGCATGGTACAAGTACCAATAGCAGAAAAAAAATGAAAAGTGTGCCTGTTTGGCACCGTGCACGAGTTTGACAAAGTTTGTCATGAGGTTTGTGTGGGGATTCTTGACAAGGCAATTCAATTACACACTAGGCCAAAACGAGAACCTTAGTGAAGTAGTCTGCAAAAATTAACGCTGATTGCTGTGGGTGCAGGTTGTGCCAAACTCCCGAAGTAGAAACCAAATGGGGGAGATGACAGATGGTGGTTTGTATGAGCTTTATCAACAAGAGTATGGCCCAGTGGGATCTGTTGGTTTTGAGACAGCCCGCGACAATTTCATTGTTAGCAGTGCTGGTTATGCTGTTGCTAGCCTTGTGCTGCAACCTAAAGATCGACATAATGGCAACCTTCTCTTTGACAAGTGCTTTCCATACTCTTGCCTTCTCACATGACCGGTGGATGTTCATATATTGGGGATAAGTGTTTTGCTTGAGTTGTTGGTGACTCCTTCTGCATGGTTGTATTTGTGTTCTGCATAGAACATGTGCATCTTGTGTGTATCACACAAATTTGTTCTTGTTTCAGGCCTTGGCATACAAGCACACTGACATAAATTTGGGTTTCCATGTTGTTAACAGCGAGGGCAGGCTTGTACACATAGACTTTGGGTTCATACTAGAAACCTCTCCAGGAGGTAACATGCGCTTTGAGAATGCACAATTCAAGCTGAGTCACGAAATGACTCAGCTCCTTGATCCCTCGGGAGTCATGAAAAGTGAAACTTGGAACCGGTTTGTCAGGTATACATTCCTTCCCTGTTGTGGCCTGTGATTTGAGTGACTGAATTAAGTTGGACAATGATAAGCATGTGCTCCTCACAATAGTAACACATGTACAGTTTCCTTTCTTTCATCAATTTACATAAATGCGAGTATTGGGCTTGGGTGGATGGCAGTTTGTGCGTGAAGGGTTACTTGGCGGCAAGGAATCATATGGATGGGATTGTGAACACAGTCCTTCTCATGGTAGACAGTGGGCTGCCATGTTTTAGTCGAGGTGACCCGATCGGCAACTTGCGGAAGCGTTTCCATCCCGAGATGAGTGAACGAGAGGCTGCCAATTTTATGATGAAGACGTGCGCAGATGCCTACAACAAATGGAGCACTGCTGGCTACGATCTGATCCAATACATCCAGCAGGGCATCGAGAGATAAGTGAGGGAATCAGTTTCTCCTCCCCAATTTACAGTAGGAATCAGCTGGGATGCTAACATACATGATTTTTTTGTAGAGACGCCAATAAATCTGAACACCATTTCATGGTCCTCAGAACTGTAGATATGCCATGTCTTTAGTTTACAGGTATCCACCAGTGGTAGCCCATTCATTGTATAACCCCTCCATTGTTCAACTGTACCATAGTCTGTGAGCACATTGATTCAAGGGTTGGAGAGAATTTCGTATATTGAGTTGTTTTTCTATGAGGCAGTTGCCTCAGTTGTCTTATTATTTGTATCAACATGGAGTGCTTCAAATCAAATGAATGTCATTTTCATGTGACTAAAATCATATTGATCGTCTTGATATCCATATCATGAGTTCTAGACATTGCCTATGGGTTTTGCTACAGTGTAAGCAAACACTTTTGTAAAGAGAAGTTAAATTGAGAGTTTCTGTGTCGATTGCAGTTGATGTATGCTCTATTCACCAGTCCATTGTAGAGACTTGGAGGTTGTAAAGGAGGAAGTCCGAAAAATGATGCTAAGGTAAGCTATCCTAACAGTCACTTATCACCTATATTTGAGAGGTGCGTGGTAAGGGGCAGATGTTAAATCCTGTCTTTGCAGGGGCGGGTCTCCAGCTTGGATGAAGGCCAGGACCAGCTGCCTGCAAGCCTCAGGCCTTCTCCAGAAAACAGAACTCAACCAACCGAAAAACTATGTCCACATCTGCCCAACTTAAAGAAATGAATTGTACTTGCAATCTTGAATGGCCGTTTGACCACAAATCCCATATGGAGTGCATATTGAATGCCCAAAATCTAATGTATGTCCACTTTCATTCAATCAGAAATTTAGTGTACTCTTTGTCTAGTGGAAGTAGGACCGAGTCATCCATGTAGTGATCAACATTGGAGAGTTGGAAGCACATGGTAACCAAAGTCAAAGTGTCGCCTGTCGCTCAACATGCACCTTGACTCAGCAAGTGTACACAAAATAAGGTATGCTGCTCTATTAAAGAGGACTCCAACTTGAGCAATTGTTGCTATTTATGTAATTTGGCACCTGGCATGAAATGTCTCGCTCAACTAGAGAAACCGAACAAACATCTGCTACGATTGTTTTAGATTTAATTTATCATTTCTGAATTTGTTATGATAGATTTCAAAAGGTCTCACTTTAGAATTGAACAACTCTTACCATAGAATCAAGTCTTGTCTATCTATTACCTCTAAGTTTATCTTCACACAATCATCATGTGTTTGGAAACCGACACCTAATGAGTTAAATACCCTCACCAAGTGTCCTATATCCGACACTCTAGTCAACCAATCATAGCAAAGAAATAGGAAGGAATAAGTTGTTTTTGAAAACACATTTACCTTGACATAATTGGATACAGTGTGGTCTTATGATTGGTACTTGCCTCTCCTATTGTAAGTGCTTCCAAATTTCCTTCATGGGGATGGGGTCCACCTAACTCTGACACCACCCCTCCCTCATTAGTTCCTTGCATTGGGAGCTTTGGGAACCCTAAGACCTTATTTTGGGAATTTGTTCCCTAGAGCTCGAAGAGAAGGCCACCCCCTCAGTAATAGAACAACCGACCTTCTATTGAACACTGGAGAAAATGTAATGGAGGGTGGCTTAGCTTGCAGGTGGGGATTTAGAGATAATGTCCATTTAAAGCTTGGATGTCCATCCATGCCTGTACTAACAAGGGACGCAACCCTCAAGTAACTTAAATACAAACACTTTGCCAGCAAAGCTAGAGGGACAAATGCGAAGAATGGGAAACCAAAGCAGTGATCAGGAAGATTTTTGGGCATAATCGGTTGAGATAATCGGTTTACATGTTGACATCCTCCGGTTTTCCTTTATTTAATTAGGGTATATTCTAGAGATTCCTCTAAAATGATCAATAATTTTCCTGCAGTCTTGATGAACTTCAACCGGTTCTCCCCGATCATTGAACCAAAGTCCCAATGTACACTTGGAATCGGCAACACATGAGACATTATGATGTTGAAAACTGTAAGGTTTCCGAGTGTGCACCTTTCAAACCAAGACCAATAATACTAGGAGGGCAAATCTGGAGTAAATACAGACACTTTGGCCAGCGTGGGTGTTGCTGTAGAGGTAGAATCGGTAACCTAGAGTGACCAAGTCCACATCTTCCTTGATTATTAAGTTCTCGAGCTGGACTTGGCCAACCACGATCCTTTTGAGGAAACCGCCTTCTTCTTCTTCTTCTTCCTCTCCACCATAGCCAATGATCGGGGAGAACTGACAGTTAGTTACAAATAAACCAGTTGAGTTTGAGAAATAACCAGTTGAAGTTCAAGACTGTAGGAAAATTACGAATCATTGTAGAGGGATTTATAGAATATACCCCAATTTAATAAAGGAAAACCGGAGGATGTCAACATGTAACCGGTTGGACTTGCAAACACTAGGATCTCAACTGGTTATGCCTAAAAATCTCCCCGATCACTTACCATAGCCACCTTTCTATCCTCTTGTTGGCTCTTGTTCACCACCTTGGCTCTCACGATCAACCGACTCCCATAACTTATAGGTTCTTGTTGATGGTCGCTCGTGGCTTTCGACGGTAGTGATGTTCCGGTGATGCTTGGGGTCATTGAGCGTTGATTTACTATTCTTTGGGCTTCCCCGGCATTCTTGGATGCTATGTGTGATTCCATTCCGCAACGATGAACAAAGGGTATGTAACCGTTAGAAATATTGCTTGGTTTGATCATTTTGTGTGCAGCTTATGATGATTCTACCAAGAACTAGCAATTCGTTTGTTTCTTTGCTTGCTTTGTTTGTTTCTTTGAGACACGTGAATAGCCAGCCATTTGAAGTAGGTATTTGTCATGCAGAGAGGAGCGTAAATAGGAGCTAATCTACTTCACTTGTAGGTTGCTTCCTGTTTACTTGCGCTCCTCTTTGTGGATCAAATTTTGTTGGTGGTTGTTTGTTGAAGAAACTAGGTTACTTTTCTTGTTGAGTTGGGCATACACTCAACAATTTCAGGAGCAATCAAGAACTTAGTTGTATATGTAGTGTGGGATTAAAATTGGTGTGCCATGTTGATTAGAGTGGTCTTCATGATTTGTCATGTAGCAGTAAGTGTCTATGCCCTCTCTAGTTGCCACCCAGTGACTACAACACAATTACTATTGGTCGACGACAAATAGTGTGGGCCACCCTAACTTAAGCATTTAGTATGGTGTTACAGAGTAGGGACTCGTGCAACTCACTTAATAGCATGGCTCATGAAGATAGGGAGGTTGACTTCACATGCGATTTGACCACAACACCAGTGTGATGGGTATGTATTGTCCTTTCAACTTTTCCTTTTCAACACAGTCATGTGCTTGGATGATTCGTGTAGGAATTCATGTCCACCTTCTTGTTGGCTTCAAATTATTGCCACATTTGCGAACTATTGAATGACTTGCAAGAAGAACAATATAGTGCTACGTGATAAAGTTCATGAGTGGCATGTGCAGTCATCAAGTATTGCGAGTGTTTAGGAGCAAACTAATTATGTGAGGAGAATGGTGATAAGACTGTAAGGACAGTTTTCACCTCACCAAGAGACTGGAGTGAGATCATGGGAGGCCATTATTGAAATTTGATTAAACCATGCGAGATAAAAATATAGGGTACTCTTAACTCATTAGAGCAAAAATTTATACAAATTTTGAAATTACTATACCTTGGATGAAATGACACATACAATATTATATCTAAAATAAGGTAGGTGAAAAGTATAGGTAGTCTTTTATTTTTATTAATGAATTAGGGTTTGTAATATTTGGAGGAACAAAGAATTTATTTGAGGTTAAATAAATATCTTTGGAGTGGATGTGAAATTGCCTCAATTGACTAAAAGTCATCGAATCTAGATGTTGGCTATAGATGAACCTTTGAATTTATCAAAGGTTGACTTATTTGGCGTCAAAGGAAAGTCTCCTCGTGACAAATCTCACGTGAGGTGACCAATGAGGTTTAGACCCCCCAACTTTTTATTTCCATTCCCATTATTTGTTATAACTTATAATATTATTTTCTATATTTTTGGTAAGGGCAACTTATAGGGGGACTTAGAGCAAGGCATACTTAATAGGGTTTGAGGGGCCATGAAGAGGTTGATTGTTGAAGACTTGGGGAAGAATCAAGCTTGAGAGAGAAAAAAAAAAAAGGTTCCAACATGACCGAGCGCCACCAAGAAGATAGTAACTGGAAGCATTAACTCAGTGATGATTTGATCTTGTGTGCAAGCTTGGGGTGGTCACTGAGAGTTTCAAGATAGTGATGCAAGCATGTACTAGTCAATTTTATTTGCATATACTATTAATGTATTGTTGTCATTTTGTTATGGATTATCATCAATTTATGTCAAAACTCCAAGATTTTGATAGATGGTTTAGATGACAAACAACACAGAGTCTATAAAGTAATAGTACTAAGATCTAAGTAAATTTAGATAGAACAATCTCCACAAAGTAATAATGTAGTAGGCTATGAATAAGCGCCCGACCTACTTGACTTGCAGTAATGATGTGGTACGTATTATGTCCCTACTACAACCAATTGCATGATGAGATGTGTTCGTTAATGGAGAAAATGGTCATGCCATGACATGATGATGGATTTTGGACGATAATGTGCATCCTTGTCTCCAATCGGGAGTAGACATGTTAGCATAAATATCATGGGATGACCACTACGAGGCATCTGCAACTTGCCTTCTCTCAAATGGGCAAAGAAGAGGAATTATTGATATGGTAGTCTAAATTGTGAAGGATGAAGTCCTTGCAGCTGCAAACCACATATTAACTCCACACAACAAGATATTTAACACACTTCATAAGATCATTCAACACTGTATATTATGTCACAAACATGTTTATCATATGAAGCAATATCTTATGCTCCCCAATCGACTATAGAGCATTAGAACTGGTCTAGAGGAATTTATAGAAACTAATCAACACATCATTATATCCTTAAATTCAATATTTGATTTTGCTGAAGGTATTGTGTTGCATACAATAAAGCATTTCATGTGTGTTATACATGAAGGTGTAAATTATTATTTCTAGCTTTGGCTTTAATTTGTAGATAATTACGTGATCCTTCAAAATTCCTTCCCAATACAAAGTTCCTTTCAAACTATGATTCTATAATGTAGATTTCCTTGAAGGTATGTGGCAACCATTACATCATGGACAACTCCTTGCTATTGATGGAGTGTTCAAAAATATCGATTCAATTGATACCAAAGAAAAATTTATTGAATGCAAAATAGTGTTTGCATCTCAAAAACAAATTGAATCTTGGTGTAGAATGTATCAAGGTCCAATAAGTTCATGGCAATTTAGAACTTAGATCAAGCTTGGCAAATTTATATCGTTGTGTATGAAAATTAAGGCATTAATCCAAGATTGTAGTAGGGACAATTGGATCCGTGCATCATTATGGCAAATGAATAATGACGAAGAGTTTCATGAGTTACTTGAAGAGCTCACTTGTATTTCTAATACATTGTGTTAACAATTCCAAATATTAGGTATAACAACCCTTGACCTTCAAAAGACTATAGAGTTCAATCCAATCAATACAACAAAAGTGAAGTAAGACCAAAGGCATTGGTCTATCAATTGTTGGAACATATTTCTGCAAGAAATCCTTGCAAGGTATGCTTACAAGCAGTTGGTTTGTAAAATGGAAGGAGAAGGTGTTGAGTTGAATTGTCTTACATTTCCCACATACAGTTGGATTCCTCAACGATCAAACAAGTATACAAAACAAATTGCTTCCGCTTGGAATTGGCTATGAAGGTTTTTAAAGTGGTCGACATTGATTATGAGGATTTAGCATATGCAAATCTCAAGAAAGAAGTGGGCATCTTACCAGGGTTGAGTCATCCATGACAAATGGCAATATATAGCGATGGAGAAGATGGAGAGAATCTTGGAGTTGTAAGCATGAAGGACAATGATTTGCAACAATCAAATTTTGTTGTTAATGAAATCACGTTCCAAATTGTAATTGGAATGCTCTATCATCACAACATGAATGTTGCACATCGTGATTTGAAGCCTGAAAATATCCTTGTGAACTCCTTGAATGATCCCATATTGACTTCAATGGTGTATGTGAAAGCTAAATTGATTGGCTTTGGAGTCTCCAAAATTGAAGGAAAAAATGTTTATGAAGAGCCAATAAAATGGAATCTAGGTTCTATTGGGTTTAAGGTACTAGAGACATCTCTAAGATTTGTGCCAGGTGTTAAATCCTTGTCATTGCACGTGTCAGGAAAGTGAGGCTACTTCACTTACTAAGTTACTGACCAAGAGGAAGGTAGGTGGGCAAACCATTGTTGAAACCCCACAGTGACTTAACACTTAACTTCCCGAGCCTATGTAAGCGTTGTTTCGAGTGCATTCACTCAATATTGGTTGTGGAATTTTCATGAAGTTTTGAGGTTAAAATGGGATTTATCCATAAGATCTTGAAACATGAGAGATGACCTATTTCAAGGGGGGAAATGGGCATGCATGACCCTTTTCTTTCTCAATTATAGCAAATGAAGGAAGTGATGTATAGGAAAATGTATAGACCTTTGACCAATCAAATTCACTTGGAAAATGAGCAGAATGTTTTTGTGATCCACTAGTTAGGAAACCTCAAAAGTTGAGCACCTCCACCATTCTCATGCCATAAATGTGCTAACCAGAATAGGTTAGCCACCTTGCAATTGGAGTATGTAAATTGTCTCATATTTCTAACCACATATATGCAAATAATTCCTTAAAAACCAAAGAGTGTTGTAACATTAAACTAAACGGTGGATGTGAGCACAAAGGTCATTTATAAATGAACATAAACAATAATTTCACTTTTATCAAGATACAAATCTTTGATGTTCATGCAAAGTTTGTATTGAAGTGGCAGACATGGATTGGAATCATCACCCCTACATGAGCTCCCAACACAACAAAAACATAAGCACTGCTCATTTTGACATTTTTTTTTTTGAACACATTCCAATCATCTTCAAATTGGATAGGTCATGAGTTTATGGGTTGATATCCATGTTGGCTTGATGTTCATAGTAATTTGATTGCAGATTAATGTAGGGAAGAAATCATCCATCAACTAGAAATGGGTTTCTTGAGAAGTTAGGGTTAAGAGCGTATAGCTCAATGGGTAGTTCTCCAAATTCGGCCCACAAACTATGATAGGTAGTCAAAGAACTCATATTAACGTGAGACATCACATGCATCTTCATGCCCTTCTCAAAAGCCTTCCAATGAAAACTTTTCAAGTCGCCTCCCCAGATTTCCGTGCCATATATGAAAGTTGGAAGCACCTATAATGCATTGAGTATCTCAATTAGTGAGGGTGGGCTAATAGTCAGCATGGGAAATTAGTGAAGGTGATACGAAATTTCGTTACGCTATGAAATTAGTGCCACCAAAAGATCTTCAAAGCATTGTTCATCCTAGCATGATGCACTAAAAGTACTGGCACTTGGCACTATCCACTAACAAGCATGTGTTTCCATATAGATTTATCTCTCTACAAACACCTAAGAGCACACACTCATTTTCTTGAGACCTATAGTAAAGGAGCACGTATCCATAAATTTAGTGTCACTCAATAAAATTTTCAGCCCTCAATAACTTTAAGATTTGACCAAATAGTGTGTGGTCTGGGAATTAGTACCACCCACACCAATTGGGATAACTAGTGTAGTGAATACATACTATTACTACCTAGGTCACAAATGAAATTTATGCTTTTAGTATATTTATTTTCAATGTTATCTTTTTTAACATGCAAAAACATAACTAATTCAAATATGGTCCGATCATGTTGAAATTTTGGTTATAACTTCAATATACATTTGCCTAGTTCTATAAAAATTTACTAACAATTTGCGATCCTTCAAGTAAACATAAATTACTCATATGAAGTGCTTTGACTTTCTAGAAATAGGCCCAGGCATGTAGGGGTCAATTTGCAAATATCACGCCCTTTTATTAGAAAGGGTGAAATGGGCATAAGCCTAATCACGCTAACCTCCTTAATGTCTCGCATGTGACATCAAGAAGGTATGTAATGTTAACATGAATGCATGATAATAGTGCAGCAAGTGACATTATCAAATGACACAAAGTCAACACTGCAATAATGACAATGTGAGGCATGCAAGCACGCGGTTTGAATTCTTGGGTGGATTAATTTAATGTCACAACTTGTGATATACAGGAGGAAATTGTGGAAATTGTAGCAACAAGGAGGGAGATTTAATTGAGCACATCAATTGCCTAGGGTTTCAGGATAAGAGAGGGGGTGACAATACAGAGAGTGACATTACGGAGGCTAAGGTGCATGTCAAGTAGGTGCTCGATTTAATAATACAGGGTGTGCTTGCATTCTAAGGCTCATGAGGCATTGCCACATTCATCAAGATACAACTCAAGGAAAATAAGAATATCAAGAACAAATCGTGATTTGTCTGAGAACAAGGTGAGATTATCACCCAAGTCAATGAACATGCCCTACTGTCGGGTATCTACCGAGACATCTAAACAAATATGATTGGAGATGGAGTACTGTCGCACAAAGCTATCCTTCAACTCAAACCCCACTTTATTCAATGGTTGGTGCCCTATGATTGATTATCCATTGGTTCATTTACAGCTCAGGAGAGGAAACTGGGGAGGTGCTTCAACAGAAGAATATGGTGCTTGAGGGTTTCACAAGGGGCCAGGGAAAAATCACCTTAACACTTCTGCACAGACACCTGACAATTCCTACAAAGGGAAAAGTCCCCCAAACGATGATGTTCAAGGAAACCCCGGTAGTATTTCCCAGACACAGCAGAAGCTACTTGACCATACTGAAGGCCCACTCGCAATGATACTGAAAGAAAGTATGAGCCCTCCCACAGTTTGACAAAGGAAGTCGATGCATCCAAAGCCATAGAACCTGTGCTCATTGGCTCCCTCAAGACTGACAAAAAGAATTTTTACGTAACCCCATAAGTATTTGAAATCAAAATCTATACGGATACTGCTCGAAGTTAAGGCATACCTATCACTGCTGCTGGGCTGCAGAACGGTAGAGATTGTAAGCTACGACTACAGCAACACCAGCACCTACTACAGCCAAAACAGCTTTTGTATCCTGGGCCTCCCACTCGTCTATCCACCTTGGCCATTTGAATTTTGATTTCTTCTTCTCCTCATATGGTCGAAGGGGGGCCTCTTCCTCCTGTTCGTCTCCACACATCTGGTGCAGGTCTCGTGATCCAATGCGTGGCAGAAGAACAGCAGATAGCTTTCTGCTCTTTGTGGGCTGAGACGCTACTCCATTCTGCTTGGCATCCTTTGGTTGCTTCTGCTCGTTAGCATCACCACATGCACAATCTCCACATTCTCCTGGTTTTGGCCCTTCTACCCCCCCAGCATCTGCGATCCTTTTCTGCTGGATTTCTTTCTGTTCGTCTTCAGTGAACCCCATTTGGCCCCTGCAATGGAAATCCAGCCTTTAAAAGGTGTCCTAGATGCCAATGAGAATCAAGAGTTACCATAGTCATTTGAACACTGCAGGTAACAATTTCTGACAACATTTCATCTAGAACCTTAGGCATTATCAAGTACAGTTTTGCGAGCTATGCAAATGTTCAATACAACCAATTCAGAACATTGATTTGTAGTTCTACTGATACTATTCAAAATATTGTAACCAAGTGTTTTTTGCACATGAATAACAATGATACAAAAAAAACTGTTGAACAGCATTCATACACATATAGTAATCCCAGCTACGCTACCTGACAAGCTACCCAGACAAGGTTCTGGTCAATGCAAACCAGGACTCATCCTTGTAGCTATCTGAAGTTTATCACCAACGTGGAAGACATTAATGCACTCATGCTTGAAATAGTTTCAGTTCAGGTGTAGGATGAAGTCGGTAGCTCCATTTATGACATCCTCCCTCATCCATACTTGTGAAATGGATATCAGTGAGCTGCGTCATTCTGAACGATTGATACAATGTCTCTCATATATTTCAAAAAGGCAATGCCAAAAACCTGGGTCTTCTAAGCTTACTGAGGCACTCTATTTCACATGTTTGCCAACAATCCACATATCCATTTTTGAGGTAAATTAGGTTCTTAGTAAAAACATTACCTCCAGAGACGATCGATCACGTGGCCAAGACCAATGTGCTTCTCCAAAATTTCAGGAACATCTTCTGGAGAGACATACCCATACCTGAACCCCAGCAAAACTATCAGATGCTTACCAAAGGGAATAAAAATAGGTATTGACCCTACGAAGAATTACTTTAAATAAATACAACTGCAATTTCCTTCTTCGTTGTTTGGTGCAGCATTGCAACAGTCCCAATTATCTCAAACTTCATTCCAAGAAACTTTTGATTACAACAAGCAGCAAATAAACAAAGTGGTTGCCATGTGTTCCTTGTCAAAGACTGATCAATAGTTTTAGTGAATCCAAGAGGAATTATATCCATTAACAGTTAACTGGTGAGTCAAGTAAGGGGCTTGTTGGGCATGATTCATTGCTGCCAAAGGTGGTGCAAAGCAAGTTCAGTTCAGGATCACATTGAAATATGCTGACTGAACATAGAACTTCTGCTTCATAGGAAGAAGAACCTTCGTATATTAAACAAGTAGACCGCTACAAACTCATCCAGCCTGGTAAAATTGGTTCCACTGAGTAATGATGCATCTACAGAACCCAATAAGCCTGAGAAGAAGTGAAAAAGGTAGCATGAAGTACAAATCGTCCACCTTGATGGTGGCAGAAGGACTGCAATATATGAATGTTTGGTAGGTGTAGGATAAGAATACAGTGCACATCTCTGGTGCACCACAATGACATTCAAACCTCTTACCAATGCCACATTGAGCATCACAGCCATGTCAAATATAAACTTGCAGGGGAGATACCCCTCCACAGTAGCTGTCATGTAAGGTGTTCCTCATATTTACTTTGAATTATCAGAGCTTAAAATGTTTGCTGCAAGCTTAGAACACTTACCAGTGACCTGTGACCTCCCCAGCATCTCCATGCCTAAAGACAATCACGTTACCGGCATACTTGTGACCACCAATGTGTGAACAGAACCGAACAGACACTTGGTCCTCCAGTCCCCGGTTCGCAATTTCTTCAGTGAATCGGTCTTTTAAGACAGGCCCACACACCCCACATTTCCTATCCCGACTGCCGTGTCCACAAATAAAAACGTGGCTCCCAACAAGAGGCTCTGGTTCCCCAAGTGCCCACATTTCTCCCTTCACCAGTACTTCTTCCACAAAGGACTCCACATCTGATTCTCCCAATCCTCTGCAGTAGATACACACAAAAACACATAATGAGAGGAATAAATATAGTGTTTAATCAATGGATTTATGTCCATGATGTATGGCTATTGCAGAAACATTTGCAATTATCCGGAACAGATTAAATGGAAGAGACCTGGACCTGTATTCAGAAAAACCTCTTATTTCTTTGAATTGAGGACTATGTGGATGTTAGCAAAAAGCTAGATTACAATCATTGAACTGCTGATGCAAAACATGTTCCACATAAACTGCAAGAAAACATTTACTCAAAGTTTACAGAAACTAAAGAACAACACTCACTTGTATTTCACCATGTCTGGAAATAAAAGCACATCACCGTTTGTCTTTTCAGGACTCTCATGGCCTTCAGCAATAGTCAAGCGAGTCTGCCTCAACCACCCAAATTTTTCAAAAAGAAGGCTTGCGTAATACTTGCAGAGCACATATCCTCAAAAGCCTGTGGACTAAATGTACAAATCTCATTGCAACTTCCAAGGCGGAAAATGATCAGATCCATGCTAATTGAGCTCTACACAACTGGTGCAAAGTGGAACACTTGAAAGATTGCTGGATAACAATCTGGATCCTTCTATTTCTATTTAATTTGGTACAGGAGTATGGTGACTTTGATGCTATCTAACTATAGCATTGATGGAGTTTCAATAAATTGCAAATCCATAATCCTTCACACCCAGATATGACACTGCAGGTTGCCCAACCTGTTGCTCATTGGCATTCTCCCTATGCACCCAGAGGTCTGAATGCTCGGCTTAAAAGTCTCATTCAGTTGAGTGGTGAGAGGGCCAACCAAGGGACACTAATTCAGCTACGAAGCACCTCTGGGATATCGATACAAAGGCTCTGAAACAAATTGCCTCTTTCAAATATCATCATTCACCAGCGCCAGAAGGTTTGATGGTGTCCACCAACAACGATCTTACAAATAATAACCACAACATGACTGATTACTAAATCTAAGACAGATGCCCAGCATTCTCAATCTGAAATCCACTGAGTATAATACAGCCAAGTAAATTCCTCCAGACACGTTACCCTTTAAGGTGTTAGCAGAATTGGGCAATCCTCAGGGTATGTGAAAGTACATTAGAAAGTACAAAAGTTTCAACGAACCACAAGCAGTCTCAGGCTCGGGTCATTGAATGCCTTCTGATCCAATTTACAGTATAGTAATTTTCTAAGGTATATTCCTCTACACGTAACAACCTGTGACCAACAGTTCATGGTAGACTTATCCAGATAGTACAATAATCATACTATTATTTAAGTAAAAGACATTTCGCTTGCTTGTATCAAAATATCATCCAAATCTTCCAAACCAAGCGCCCGGAGGATCCTACGCAACCCCCTAGGAGCCTTTCTGACGCCACCAAGCATACACGCATACGTGTCCAGGCGCCTGGATTCCTAATGACTACCGTGATCAAAGCTAGAATCGAATAGCGGGCACTGAATACACGAAAGCCGTCCCTTATAACCAACCACGTACATGGATTTTAGGTTGGACATCCAGTTCTACGACTTCTCCAAGCGAAATATTCAGCAAATGTAGAGGAAAGTAACTCGGGTCAAAAGGTTAGAAGGTACCCTTGACTTGTCTGCTTAAAGTTTCCTTAGTCAAAATATGCATCATTCAAAATCAGCGCTACATCGCACAAATGGGACTAGTATAGATGGAAAAAACACAGAGAACAACACGAAATACAGAGGATTCTTCGACATCATCGTTCTCCTGGAATTGAAAGTTCCCTCTAATGATATGATTAACAAAGCACATGTCGAGTGCAAATTGGAAAGTAATTTGCTAATTCTAAGTGAGTAATGATGCTTTTCCATTAGAATTTTTAAAAACCTGGAAAACAGGGGACGACGACAAACCTTCTTTGACAACTCCTTCTTCCTGCTTCGCAAAGCATTCGCAAACTTGGATGGCAGCGGGTTGTAATCCGGAGCTTCCACCTTCGCTGGCCAGTTCTCGGGAGTGTTGTGACACAAGAACACATGCCGCTCGTAGAGCTCCACGCTTCCAACCAAAGGTTTGGAGTGCATTTCACTCCGAGTGAATCCATACTTGGCGTCATCGTTATCCCCGGCGCTTCCTGCCTCAGAGCCTGTCTTCTCTACAATTTTCTCCACGCCAGAAGGCTCCTCCGCTTGCAAATTAGTCGCCATGGCTACCAATCGCCTACCAGAAGCTCTAGAAGAAGAACCAACACTTGATCTGGGCGAAAGAAAACGATTAAACTCGGATGAAATTTCGTCGCCCGAAGCTGAGACGCAGCGCGACAAGAAAGGGACGCTGTACGACCGAGCTTCCAGAGATTTCAATCCTGATGAAGGAACAAGAAAGGCGGAACAGAGAAGCCTAGAACGAACAAAAGCGGTCGCCACCGAGAAAGCCAGGACTACAAAGCGACGCAACACGATTGAACGCTTACAAATTCTCCTACTCCACGCAGGCTAACTAATAAGAACACCACGCTTTCTCCTGGTTCGGGCCAGTAAAAGATTCAATTAACAGCAAGAACAGCTGCAATTTGAGGCCGATGCGAATGGTAACAAAAACACACTGACCTCGACAGGAAGCCTCCGACCTACACGCAATGTACACCACTTCACTTCCCCGGAATACGAGCCATACAAACCTCCTGGCAAACGAACGAACGTCCGTCCGAACGTTTTTAACTGTGGCAGACGCGACTCACGCAGGAGATCTTTACCAAGCTTACAGAGGAGCTTACACCGCGCAAGCTGAGACGCTGCGATCTGGAAGTGAGGACACAGGCAAGGCTCCTGAGGGAGAGAAGAGAACACACCTTGGGAGTCGCCTGGCTATGGAGGAGCACGGGGTTAGGGGGTTGCTTCTTCCAAGGAAGAGGCGTCCAACACCGTTCCAAGGGAAGTGCTGCTGTAATTTCCACCACCAGCTCCTCCAAGTTATTACACCACTGGGCCACTCTGATATAATCACTTCAGTGTACTTTCCGTCTCTGACCACTTTTGAAAGGCAAGAGGGAATTATCGCATGGTTTTGCAGTGTACCTCCCCTTCATCCAACATAAACATCCTGAAACAGTGTGCATCCCGGAGGCTTCCCTTTTTTATTACTTGATTTGACATCGGAATCCCCTGTCAAGGAGCCCTAATGGTTGGGGTGAACCAACCCGTACACTGGTTCCTTGGAGGCGCGCAAGGGTTTAGGCATTCAACAAGGAACGAGAGTATGGGTTGGTTCGCCCAAATCCTGAATTAGTCTAGTCTTGAGCCATTAGAGCGGTGTCCGGGGAGATTTCTCATTCATCCAACATAAACATCCTCAAACAGTGTGCATTCCGGAGGCTTTCCTTTTTTTATAGTTAATTTGACACCAGAATCCCCTGTCAAGGAGCCCTAATGGTTGGGGCGAACCAACCCGTACACTGGTTCCTTGGAGGTGGGCAAAGGGTTTAGGCATTCAACAAGGAACGAGAGTATGGGTTGGTTCGCCCAAATCCCGAATTAGTCTAGTCTTGAGCCATTAGAGCGGTGTCCGGGGAGATTTCTCATTCATCCAACATAAACATCCTCAAACAGTGTGCATCCCGGAGGGTACCTTTTTTTGTAGTTGATTTGACACCGGAATTCCATGTCAAGGACTCCGCATTAGTCTAGTTTTGAGCCATCAAAGCAATGTTGGGGGAGATTTCTCATTCATCCAACATAAAACATCCTGAAACAATGTGCATCCCGGAGATTACCTTTTTTAATAGTTGATTTGACACCTGAATTACCTATCAAAGGCTTCAAATTAGTCTAGTTTTGAGCCATTAGATCAATGCCTAGGGAGATTTCTCATTCATCCAACATTAAAACCTTGAAATGTCAATATTGACACCAACAAAAACACTCGCAATGGAATATCCGTTCTCACAATCGATGTCACCTATTAACTCCTCTTTCATCTCATATTTGGAGCCACTCAAAATATCCACTCGACGTGTGAGTATAACCATAGTCAATGTCTACGTCAAAATCACCTCTCTCCACAACATGGCCCCCCGCTTATCATCTTCTAGCCTCAATGGGATCTCAATGGTGGCAATTGGCATGTGCTTTGTAACATCATTATAAAATATGATTTGAGCCTTGGTAGTATTGAAACCGTGATCCAGATAGTTCCTCAATAATGCCCCCTCCCCACATGACTTTAGCTAAGCCTAACAGTTGGTTCTTAAAACACAATCTTCACACCATCGACATTATTTGGTGCCGAGCCCAGTTGGCAAATGACATGGCATGGTTTAAAAGTGGAGGGTTTTAAGCCTCAAGCACTGACCCTCCCATTGGTACCTAGACATGAGGCAAGAACGTAGGATCTTTAAAAGTGTCGCCTCCCGCCCTTGTGATTGGTTGCTTTTTAGTCTTAGCTATGAGGGCACGAGGAGCTCCTTCAACAAAAAAACCGATGGTAAGGTAAATGAGTGGTAAGGCATTTGGGGATGGGACAAAAACTATCCAACCTTCATTGCTTAGTAGACAAAACCATGAACATGTGTGAAAGCCACTTAATTAAAACCTACTCGACAATCTCCAGAGCAAGTTCTTGTAGGTGCATTGGGATAGCCGGATGCCTCCCCTAGAACCGAGGGAGCTTTACCCGGTTTTTAAGAAAGACTTTGGTTATTTGGTAAAGTCAGTCAGGTGGGGAGGGGGCATAGGCATCGTTCCCAATGACCAACCACTTTCATCTCCTTCCCCTTCTAGTTAGAAACCCTCTACCATGTGGGAGAACACCCTAACATGGTGTAAAATGTGCACGAATGTAGGGGTTGAACATCACCTATGCCAAGTATATCACTTTGTGCCACTCCCACAATCTCTCTTTCTCTCACACCCAGATGGGAGCCTCCCTAGCCTCCAAAATTTGACATCATGTCATGAGGAAGGGATAAATTGCCAACACCGAAAAGTAATTGTTCTTGCACGTCAAAATCGGTGGCCAATTGTTCACCAACGCCTAGCATCCCACAAACATTAGAATTTGATAGTCTATCCACATGTAAGTTTGGTCATCCACTAGCTATCAACAAAAATTTCATGCCATTCATGTGAGAATTGGAATATGTCACCCTAGTGTTACATGACACGACACCCACATGAGATTTTGGCAGCGCTTCATCATAGCATCCCCACCAGATCGGGTACACGCCAAATAGAGTATGTAATATTTTATACCTTTGGGGAGCCCTCCATCTTGGGCGAGGCAGCTCGTCTTGAGTCAAAGCCCACCAAAGCCTAGAAATACCCCCGGTATAATTAGGAAGCAATCAATAAGACAACAACACCTATTATCTCACCTGGGATAAAGTAGGATATCAAAGTATATGATATCAAAGTAATTTCTTGGTGGGCTGGAGGAGGGCCGTTATATGAACCATTTATGGCGGGGGAAGGTCTTTACTATACCCGGGCCGGTTCTAAATTATGGGGGACCGGACACTGGTGGGGCTCAATTTATGCCGGTACTGCCACCTAAGAACCCAGGATGCCTCATTTTTGGCATTGGCATGCCCCATGCCCGGTCTGGTGGGGACGCTCTCACTTGCGTTCGGATTACCTAATTCCCATGCATTTACACACATTGGCATAGTAAAAATTACACATCCGCTTGGTCCATAAATCACAAAGGCTCTCATCAAAAGCTTCATAAGCGGCACATCCCCAAAGCATGGTAAAAAGGAATATGCAAAATTAAAGCGGGGGCAAAATTAAAATCACTTGAGCTATCAACGCCACATCTAGGTAGGCAAGATGCATGGCGAGCTTGCTTCGAGGCTCGGAGGGCGTTAGGGCAGTTGATAGTGGGGTTGATGATATGCATGAGCGATGGGACCTTACATTTTCATTGTAATACCATGCAAAAATGCCACACTTTAAAAGACCAACCCTTCAACCCCTTGAAAAGACAACCCATGACCAAATATGGTTGATTAGATAGTCATGGTTAACTTAAGAAATTTTGTATTGATGGAGTTGATCATCCAATTTACGTTGTGTCCAAGGACCGTGACCATGAAATTGTGAGGACGCTTGAAACTTATCCAAAGGCCATGCCCATGGAACTCAAAGTTGGTTTTTGTGTGCTCATGGGCCTTCAATGTAGTGTAAAGGACATAAGCAATTGGGCTCTCAACTAAATGTGATCTCAATATATATCATTGTACTCACATGGACACTTGCCAAGAGGAAAATTGTCGCAAACGAACGTACCTTTCATCCATCCAACATATAAACTTGACCCCTACGGGTTGTCATTAGTTCAGTTCAAATGGCTTGAACTAGACTAATTCATAGCCTTGGATAAGATTTGGTATCAAATCAAGTTAAAAAATCAACTTCCATATTACATTCCATTTTCAAGGCTTTTATGTTGGATTAATATGACATACTCTCGTACACGATAATCCCCTCTTGCATGGACGTTTGTACACTCTAATTTACATGAAATCAAGAATCATAAGAATTACATATGTCATGATGTCCCAGTTGTGTTGAATTCCGTCTTTGAGACAAAACCTAGTAGACCATGAAACTCCATCAATTTTGTGCCATGTAAAAATCCATGTAACTTTTTTCTTCCATTTGGATTTCATGGGTACCTTAGGCTCTTAAGCTCCAATGTCACATGAAGTGGGACGATCTTGGCATATTCCATTAATGAGAGATTTTTAGATTTCAAGGTTTGTGGGCCCTCAAGCTATAGTGTAAAAGTGCACATAGCGACTTTGAATGGAACTAACTGCACCATTGAAAGGTGGTTGCAATCCACCCTTGATATATGTTAACATTTCAAAGCAAGGAAACTAGTACTACTTATGTGGTGTTAACTCTTTAACACTTGTCAAGGGCAACATAAATGATTTGTAGCACTTACATGAATAACACGTATGTGACTTTGAAATTAGAAAAGAAAAATACACTTATATAAACAAAGGATGAAATTACACGAGATATGAATTTCATCATACATCTAAGCATAATGGAAGAACGAATCTAGAGTAGTTCAACGAGATTTTTGTGCACATAAGATCTTATTTCCTCTTGAAGTGTTTGATTGGTATGCTATGAATGAGAGGTGTAACATCAGTAGGTTTTTGTTTCCAAATTTTATTTCAAGATCACTAATGCACTTTCATCATCCTTAAATCCCATTTTCCTACCAACACATCACCACTTTGCACATTGACAACTTATTCAAAGGGTTCATTATCAATTGCATCGTCTATTTCATTCATCATACCTTTATTTCATCCTCGATCTGTATGTAGGGATTGTTTAGATCAAATCCCAATTCATAATTGATGAATTCATGTGCATTCGTAGTGGGCCTAGTTTCACTCTTTGCAAAAGTCAAATACATGATGAACCTAATTCAACTTCATCCAAAACAACACGTATCAAGATGAATACATTGACAAAGAAAAACACAGTTTTCATAAAGTCTCCTGACAATTAACAATTAACACTTACTACAATATTTTATGGGTTTTTTTGAGGGGAAGAGCAATTTTCCTTTAACACATAGGCGATGTTAACACTTATTGGGTTGACACATATGGAGGGTGAACTTTATGGCAACTGCAAGGCACGGGAATAGGTCATTCTTGTTCCAAAGAGTGGGCGTCCAATACCGTGCCAAGGGAAGCAGGGAGGTGCCATAAATTCCACACCCTTGGATATCACTCATTAAATAAGTCTGTCCTTTTCCCTGACCACCTTTCTAGGCTCCCTTGCCCTTCACTTTGTGTGTGTAAGTCACTCACGGCACTCGCCATAATAATAATGGCACTTCCTCCTCACGGTCACAAAAGACTTAAATTGTTGAATTTCTTGCATTGAAACCCGGCTCATTTCTTTTGTACCCTCGCACTTGCAATCCAACATCATCAATTCGGCTAGGGTTTCCAAAGGACATTGACTTAGGGCCACTTCACACACGAGACTGAGAGCCCGTGACCATTCCACTTAGGGCGGGTTTAGACTTGGAGTCAAGGCTCAAAAATGGGTTGGGGTGAAAGAAATCCACTCCTCTCATTGGTAGAGAGGTTGGGACTTGCCTCTTCAAGTTTACACCATGAGTTGGGGCCAATTAACAAATAAATTATTTTATTCATCATGACAATGGCCTCAAGCCTTGGAAAAGAGAGCTCCCAACCTTGTGGACTCTTTCCCTCTAGTTGAGGCCATTGTCGGAGCTTTTATTTGCTTGTAGTAGTTTATTCTTTGAGCATTGAATAGGAGGGGAGAAATTCTAAATTTATTATACTTTAATCATTATCCATCAAATAGTTCATGGGTACGTTGGAACCTCTCATAATTGCAGCCTCCAAATGGCCCCAACCCCACCTAAATAGGTTTACACATGAAAGCAATGAATGGAGTTAGGTTACTTTCTTATTAATGGCCTTGGGGGCCCATTTGCATGCCACATGGGACATATTGGCCTTGTTCACCAATGGCCTTGGCCCCAAGTCTAAACAGGCCCTTAAAGCACTCTCATTGTCGGAAAAGGCGGAGCCGGTCCAAGTTCGCTTCACACTTCTATGCTTAGGGACCAACGGAGTATGTGAATGCAAGATGGATGTAAAGTCTACATGAATTCCTACATGGCATCCAATGGATCATATTCCATGGTCACTTGGACTATTTTCAAAACCCACCTCTTGAAGGTAGGCCTAACACCAAACCGGGAGGCCATGGTACTACGAACGGGTTGATTTAGTCTATTTTATCATGTGTGAGGGTCCACATGAATAGAAATTCGTTGAAATAGCATTTGGTTGAGGGTCCGGTCACATGTGACTCCACACTACACTGGAGGGTTTGTGACCATCCTACATAATTTTGGAGGTGTCTTGGGACGGCCTTTGGATACTCTCTTTTGGGCTCCCACAACTTCATGGTCACAACTCTTAACTTGTGTATGAACTTACAACTCAACTTCGTGGGTATTAGAGTCGGAGCACTTATCCCTACAACATCATGGCTTAACTTAGCACGCAACTCGTTTCTTTTGTTGGTTGTGGATTGGTCTCGAAAGTCAAAACTCTTTGCAATTAAAAAGTGAATGGGCGTCTTTCTTAGCAAAGAAAATATAAATTAATGAAGGTGAAAGGAAATTGTTGCATACAATCGTGCCCCTCATTCATCCATGTTACAAATATGTTCATGATTGGAACGGAATGAAATGAAATTGAGTTTAAAGTCCAAGAAATCAAAAGGCTAGACAATTAGGACCCTTCCTCGAGTTGTGTGTATCATTCTTGGTTAGTTCATCTCAACGTGTTTCATTACATTGATGTGTGCAGTTAGGGTATCCCATGCTAGTTTATTGACATTCCAAATTATTTTGATTCTCTACCACCATGGTAACATAACATGATATTCATAAACAAACTTATAAGTTTTTGTGATATGGTTTTGACCCAAGGTTATTTGCATGGGTATAGAGGTATTTGCAAGGGGATAGAGCAACCTAGACAAGAGTTGTGTGGGGATAGAGCCTTGATCTTTGTTGTTGGTTGGACATGGGAGGTTGAGATCCGTTCGTGTACTTTTTAAAATGGCAACCTCAATAATATCATCCTTCGTCCATCTTTCATTTATTACCGACATGGACTTACTTGTTCTCAACGAGTTGTGGGCCCAACACTTGGTAAGAGGAGCCACAAACTTCAAAGCAAAAGTAAACACATGCATATCCTAGCAAGGAATTGAACTTTGCTCATAGTCTTCCCCATGTGGGTATGCCCTAGTTGTGGCAACCCTCCACAAACTCTTGTATATCATTAATATACAATGTAAACAAATGTACATCACATAAGAAGAAAAATGTAGTGTATGGGAGTGTGATAATGGGGACATTGTGGAGCCCATTCCCACACCCCCGGAGCATTGCTCTAGTTGTTGTCATCATTCTAAAGTTCCTCATCCATCTCTAGAGAAAGTGCATCCCACCCAAAAAGCATGTTGCGTACCCCAAAATGATCTAATAGCCAAGGTCAAGGCTTTGTCCTCATACACGCTCCCATTTCGGCATGAGCCCATGATGTGGGCATTGCAAGCAACTCATGAACTATATTATACATAGATTATAAATAATGTAGTGTAAGGCAAAGTTATGAGTGTTGCATTGGTGCATCTATCAACATGAATATGTATGGATTGACATGAGGTCCCCCCCCCCCTTTCCATGTAGAGGATGGGGATATTAATTTGCTTACACCCTAACTTATTGTACATGACCCGTTCTTCTAAGCATCTCCTAGGTACACTTTACATGAGAACCATGGAGCCTAAGTAGGTGCCCAAGGCAAAGCAACTCTCATTCACCCCAACCTTCGGTTGGCTCCCTCTTACTCAAACCTTTGACAACCCAAATACTTACCACAAATCACATAATATGGTATCTTTATATAAGGACCGTGATACATCAACCTACTATACCTCATACAAATACATAAGCATATTGTTCAAGTACATTTAAAAGACATTGTACATATACCCTGGAAGTATGAGTGTACATGGCATCACATGGCCAAATTTTAGGGTTTATATTATACTAAATTGTTGGTCCAAGACGACCCTAAACTACCAGATGATGGTGGAAAGACACCCAAATTTCAGGGAAAAGGTTGGCGGTTCGATTCCCGGTTGTGAAATCTCCTCTCTACTTTTGTCATGTGGTCATCTGCCTCATGTGCTTTGGCGCTAGCCTGTCAGCCTTCTGTCTTAGAATAAAATAAAACATTATACTAAATTGTTCAAAGTTAGCTCCTTGTTTATGATTACGTGCACAAAGGATTGGGCCACTTGTGGGACATGTGGGAAGTGCTTGAGTGCGGCGTGCACCCATTGAGGGATTGTCAACATGCACGAGGCAATGGCTAAAAGGGATAGATTGCTTGTGAATAATCTATTATGCATGGAGGGATGGTGCTTTTTGTCTATGACCAAGAGAGACGGTTTTGGTTGTGGAAAAAACTTGCCCCTCCCATGCATGTGAGCAGTTACACAAGAAGAACCAACTTATTGTTACATATGAACCGGTTGAGTTTGAGAAATAACTTACTGAAGTTCAAGACTTTCAAGAAAATGACCGATCCTTCTTAGAGGACTCTATGGAGTCTACTTCAAATTAATGAAGGAAAACAGCAATATCACAACATAAAATTGGTTGGCCTTGGAAACACCACTAGGATCTCGACCGATTATGCATGCCCAAAAATCTCCATGGACACTAAATGCATGACATGTGGATAACTTAAATGAAGGAAAGTTTTTTGTATTGATTAAGACTTAACTATATAAACTAAAATTTGACTATAATTACTATTGGAAGCTACAATGTTTTGTGATTCAGTGTTGAGATACGCTCAACACTTACTGCTACGCCGTTTATGGTATTTAGTATCGCTTCGTATTTGGCATTTCGCAACATTACAACTTCTTACAATAGGTTTCATTGTGTATCTACAAAGATTGAATAGGTCGTATGGACATTACATAACATAAATGACTTTAACTTGGTAAAAACTTACATTATTAGTAAACAAATTGAAATATCGTGTATCTTTGAATAGTGAGTGACACTGAATACCATGAACTATGTAGCCTAATAGTATTCCACCAAATCACAAAGTTATGGGGGCAAGGGTTCACAACACATAAGGTATAAGCACCCAATTCCAACACCAACTCGAAATCTTGAAATCTTCATTGTCTATGTTACTTCTAGTCCTACTTTCAAAGTTTTTAAATTTCTTAAGATTAATGTACAATTTTGGATGTAAAAGCTTTAAAATGGTATATTAACATACCATTGCATCAAAAGGCTTGAATTCCAATATTATGTAATTACATGGTCCTTAAAACGTATGCCAAAAATAATAATACCCCCCCAATATATTGGATATTGCATGTATATGCAACATTTTACACTACGTGACCACCTGTGCCGCAACCAAGTCTTGTCACTAAACTATGCATTTTGTGACAGGTTCGACTATGGGTGGTTGGAGACATGTTGCACTTCCTTGCCTTGCAGGTGTAGGAAGCATGCAACCACGTTGTCCACAACCATACATGGTGCAACTCATTGTCTTTAGGTTTCTTATTAAAAGGAACAAATAACACATGGTGACATGTCCACAATGTTGCAATAACCCAATGGATTTCAACCTACAAGGCAAGTCATTTCTAACCTCGGGGGGTTACTCCCTCTTGTGTTATGTAACCATGTGCATACAAATGGTATTTTTATGGGGGCTATTTACCTCCTCACTTGGATTTTAAGAAATCATATAAGTAGAAAAAAACAAACTTCACCAAATATTCAACACCCTACAAGTAATTATAAAAGAAAACCTAGACTGCTTCAAATGATGCTAAATTACTTATAATTTTTTTATTTACTCGTTCCATACGAAGGCAAATTTAAGGTTCCAATATGACATGGCGTATATCCACATTGCTATATATTGGTGAAAGAAGAGTGTTCACATCATAACCTTGTCATTCAATTTTAATCCATTTTGCATGTATCATATGTGAATATACTCATTCTATTTTTAAAAAAAATCCTTTATTATTTTTGTCATACTAATTTCTTTCTACCTCAAACCTAAAGTGGGGGTTTTTTTTCCCTTATGCTAAATTATATATAATCACATGTTTTGCAATTTCAGTAGGCTATGGTAGATCCAATGTTTCTATAATTTTTCTTGCTAATGAATAAAAAAACACCCTATAGTTGTTCTCACGTGGTTTCTACTTTTCAGATGGTCACCCCCCCCCCCCTCTTGAGTTTGTAACCGATAGAGTTTGCCTACCATGTCACATTACCTTCGTGGACCCCACGGGGAGGTCACTTCATTGTAAAGTTGAACAACCACGTGCGAACACTTTACATGTAAAAAATCCTACTTTCTACATAAAGCATCACCAAAATGGGTCAAACTTTTATTAAAAAAAATTCATGAGTAGATATACACAGTACCTATTACATAGTTCAAAATGGTAACTAAATTTGATGATTTGTTTTTATTTTATAAAACATACCGTTTCTAACTAGAATGACGCAAAATTGAACTAAAAAATTACTACAAAAACGAAGATGACTAAAAAATTCAAAAAATATGCAATAGATACTATCAATGGTTATGTATATGTAGAAAAAATATCATAAATTTTAAAATTATCTATGGCATGTAATATAGGGGTAGCAAACTTTGTTCACACATGGTGTTCAACTTGACAATGGCGTGACCTCCCTGTGATGGACCCATAGTCCAATAATCAATTTTTTATGTTGGCCCCAAGGTAGCCCCCATTTCCAATGATTTTGTTTGTTGACTATACTAATGTGTGCAATTAAGTTGCCCCACGCTAATTTATTGACATTCCACACTATTTTGAATGTTTAGACATGCTAATGAAACCCATCTCGAGTTCATTTTATAAGCTCACAACTATGATCAAGACGAAGTGTCCCTCATTCACACCAACCCTCAAGACTAGCATTGTTGTCATCGTCGTCTTTCTTCTCTCTCTACCATGAGAACAAATTTAAGAAATTATGTTTATACTATAGATGCTATGCAAATGAATAAACACGATTGTAAGTTTGTAATGTGATTTTGACCCAAGGTAATTTGCATGGGTTAAGAGGGACCTTATTCGCAGAGGCAATCTAATTGCAGATATCAATGTATCTTAGGGCCACTTCACACATGAGCCAAAAGCCGTGACCATGAACTTGTGAGAGCCCAAAAGAAAGTGTCCAAAGGCCGTCCCAACACACCTCCAAAATTATGTAATGTGATCACGGACCCTCAAGTGTCTTATGAAGTCATATGTGACTGGGCCCTCAACCATATCCTATTTTAATGAATTTTTATTCATGTGGGTCCTCAAGCATGATAAAATAGAATAAACCAATGGTTGTGAGCGTTCGGAGTGCCAATGGTCTCCTGGTTTAATGTCAGGCCTACCTCCAAGAGGTGGTTTTAACACATAGTCCAAGTGACCATGAAACATGATCCATTTGATGCCATGTAGGAATCCATGTAGACTTTACATCCATCTTGCATTCACATACTTTGTTGGTTCCTCAAGTGTAGTGTGAAGCGAACTTGGACCGGCTCCACCTTTTCCACCAATAGGAGTGCTTGAAGTGCGATTGGTCACGGGCTCTCAGTCTCATGTGTGAAGTGGCCCTTACTTGGCTCTTGGGCATAATGCTTGGAGGAGTTTTATGGGTTGCTCTAGGCACGCATTGCAAGTTAAAATTATTGACTTTGTATTGGAATCAACCCGAAATGAAGCAATGAAAAACATATCAATTATTGACCAAAGCACGTTTGAATTCAAGTATAATCATGTCTCGAGATCCAAGATAGACTTAGAATTCAAATGAACACCCTAGAAATCATGTTTGTGAGATGAGACATTTGAGTATTACAACTAAACAAATTCAGCAATTTTGGGTTTATGTGTCACCACCACAATTTTGGGATTGTTATTAGAACAACCCCACATAAAAACTTGAGAGTCAAAATTCATTCAATAATAAGGCATATGTGCCATCTATCACCACACACAAAATTAAAGTGAATTGACTTCATTTGCATTCCCATCCACCATTCCAAACACACTTGTCTGGATTGATTTGATTTTTTTTTTGGACCTTTTAACAATCAATGTGTCAATGGCAATTACATAAACCCATTATCTCCAAGTTTAAGGCCGTGTCGTATTGGGGGTCTAGTTCCGTACAACTAGAGCTTCACGGGGTAAGATAAGCCGGTCTCATTCAATTACTTATCTCAATCAAACTTATATGTTTGAAGACGGTGTGGGTAGCGTGCATCTAAGAATGGCTCAAAAAGAGTGAGTTAAGGTTTATGTGGTGGCAGCTTGCGATTAATTACCTTCGTAAAAGTTTTGACATTTGTCGTAGCCAAGCATTAGCATTTAGACGAGTGGGTTATAGGTTAATATATAGATAGAGTATGTGTTGCCCTAACTTAACTAATTCAAATTTGGAGCAATTCCCATATGCACACACACACACATATTCATTCTCCTCATAGTTTGTTCATTTTCATAAGAAAAATAATTCCTTGCTATTACTCCTCCCAAATATATCAACTCTCTTTTATTGGTTATAGATGCCTCAACCTTATAGTTGTCATTATAGTAAGAGTGACTTTTGATATAAATAAATAACAAAAGTCGGGCAATTCGACGTGAATTTGAGCCCGTTGGCCCTACCCTACTCAAGAATCCTCTTGGTGCAAGGTGAGGTTTATTGCCTAACTTGTGCTGGGTGAGCTCTTGGCTTCCTACCTACCTAACTAGTTTCTCCATATCAAGTAGAGAAAAGAGTTCACAGCGGGAATTGAACCGCCAACCACTCCATTCAAAAGCGGGATACCTCTCCACTATCACCCGGTAATTTAGGGTCATCTCCAATCTCTTTCAAAATATATATATATATATATATACACACATATATAATGTATCATTGAGTTTTATTTTCACCATGTGGCACTCTCACATTGGCTGGGACACCTCAAATCATACGTGGAAATTATGTTCGGGCATCGGAGAATACGAACCTAGAAGCGCTTTAGGGGCATTGAAATTGGCAACAGCCCTTTGGTCATAGGTAGTGAGGAGGGGTCCCAAGACCTAAAATTAAGGCACGACATCGGGGGGAGCCTCGTGCCTAGTAGTATATTTTGGCCCTCCACTATTTTCAAGGGTTTGCCAACACCTCAAATCATTGAGATTTGAGGGACACTTGGCGAGAGAGTGGGCTCTTTTGACCTCTCCTCTCATACGTTATGAGGTAGATGTGTCTAATTCGTTTACCTTCCTTAATCAGACACCTATATTCAAGTGGTATATGATTAGGTGTGACTCCGAAAACGGATACCAAAAAGACTTGTGTTTAAAAATAAAATATTGGATTGCATGGTCAGAATATGATAACCGTTCTAGGTTCCATAGCCAACCTAGTTGTTGGAGGGACCTATACAACAGTTAATGACACACGAGAATCTTAACTTGAGAATAAATAAGATGTTCATGTGAGCTCTAAAAATTATGAAGAAAGTGGGGGTGACCTTGGTTTGGATGTGCTAACCATCTCATACTAATTCATATCCGAGGAGAAGTGGGCTAGTTGAAAGAAAGTAATCATTTAAGATCCATCTACCTTGCATATGCCATATGACACAACGAAAAATGATGCAAGGAATTTGTTATGTATGAGAATACCTCTTATCCATTTAATGTGTTATAAGATTCTCCCCTCTTGTGTTTGAGGTTAGTTCATCTCATATTTGCCTATATACACTAATAAGTTCAGGTCTTTGAAGCTAATTTCTACAGTAAGTCAACTAAAGAAGCACACTCCAACTACATACTATTTAAATGGATTAACCATTGGACAAATGAGGGTACACTGATAATTCCCTCTCGCCCATAGAGACAATACATTAGGTACCCAAGTGCACCATCTTGTACAAACAACCCACGTTTTGATGGCATATTTATCTTATTAAATACCATATAACACAATAACACTTACAAGAAACTAATCTCTTAAGGAACATACATAAGATTTATTCGTTTAATTTGATTGATTAGCACATAAGCTTTTTACTGTTTCATTACAACACTTGGGTGATGGATAATCCCAAATTCCGACAATTAAGCTACATAAGATATGCTTACAATTTTGTAGTTTTCATCACATTATTCAGATACACATGCTTGTTCCAGGGATTGACATTATTCCACGTAGTATTCTTGCATATTCCTCACGTTCAATATGAATATTGTTAGTCCCACAAAATAAGCATGTGTATCTCAATCATGTTATGTTTGTTTCGACATCAAAAGAAGGCTAAAAAAAGGAGAACATGTGAAAGTAGTCGAGGATGCAATCACGGGACCAACCTACTCTCTAGGACGAGGGTCAACAGAGGTGAAATAAATGATGAGAGAAATTTGTTGTGTAGGAGCAAACCTCTCATCCATCCAATGTGTTAAAAAATTCTCCCCTCTTTGTTTGAGGCTGATTTAATCTCATACGTGCCCACATACACTAATAAGTTGAGGTATTTCAAGCCAATTTTGATGGTAAGTCAACTTAGAAAACACACTCCAACTATAGACTAGTTGAAGGGGTTATCATTGGATAAATGAGACATACACTCATATGCAATAATTCCCTTCCCACCCGGAGAGACAATGCATTTGGTACCCAAGTGCATCTTGATTTGTCGTAAATGGAAGTAGAAAGCACGGTGCCATGATGTCCGTGTTCCATAGTTGGTAAAGTCCACTATAGTTGGGGACCTCGGAGTTTGAGACATGGCTCGGGACCTTATCTGTCCCGAGCCATGGTTGTGGACCTCAAGTTGGCGGGGCTTGCAAGGACACAACTTTTACACCATGCATAATAAGTCAATCATTCACAAAGGGGACCCCACCCCACTCCCTTCCCTCCAGGTCCCCAAATTGATGAGGTGGAAGAGGATATGGTTTGGGTTGTTGAGAGGAGGATACGCATCATAAGTTGCTTACTCCAGTATTATTTATGACCTTCATCGAGCTTCAATTTGAAAGTGGTGAGGTGGAATGGGACGTGGCACAAAAAGAAAGGGTGAGGTGGAGGCATGGCATGGCATGGTTGTGAAATGAACCCTTAATTTTTGCGTCTTGAAATGGACAATTCGTTGGTTCACATGGACATAAGATGAATTCAACATCATTCATTCATGTACATTAAAAACGATTTTAATTGCAACGGCCTCCTTGAATACCTATTGTACATGCTTCATCACTAAATATTCGTTTATGTTTTCATGTTTGATTCGAGCATGTAAAATTCCATAGACGTACACCATGGCCTGCACACATTAACATAATCATATTTTGTTGGTTAGTTTTTTCTTGTTTGGCTACATTAATTATCCCATTTAGTGGTGTGCGGTACTACACATGCTATTTTGCCAAATCTCAAAATTGATGAATGCTGAAATTCGGATTTGAGTGATACTAAATTCACGAATACATGCTCATTTTACCATACATCATGTTCCGAGGTGTTTTGTAGAGTGCTTGATTTATTTTGGGCGAGTTCAAAAAGGTTTCTTTTTTCTTCTTTTATGTCAACACCGCTCAGTCACGAGGCATGGAAATCGACGAGAGCTTGCATTGAAAATTACGACACTTTGACAATTTGGGCTCCCGAAACCCTAGATCTGCTAGTGACACTAATTTCATAACGTAAAGAAATTTAATATCAACTTAGTCCTACAACGCACAAGGTGGAGGGGGGAAAGAGCACGGAGGTCTTGAAAGAAGTGAGGTGGTAAAAGATAAGGTCCCAAGGGCCCTCATTCCGCAAATAAGGGCATGCCACGTGGGCAGGAGCCTGAGGGTTGATTTTCATTGGTGGAAAGCCATGTCCCAAGGACCTTGCAGCTCTCTCTTGGAAAATTACCACCGCACGATCAGGGATCCAATCAACGGCTCAGGATCGATAATGCAAAATACCCTCCTCTTGTTTTCCGTTGGGCAATTATGCACTGTAAGCCACCCTCTACGAAGAGAAATTCTTTGGAGGGCTTCAAAGAAAAAGGACGTGGCATGAGAATGGTGAGAAGGGTAGGAAAGGGGACCTCCATCCAGGTCTTGACCGAAGTGTTGAAGTGGGAGGGACCTGATATGGAGGTCCTGAAACGGGTGAGGTGGAAGGAGATCTGGCATGGAGGTCCTGAAACGGACGAGGTGGACGATGACGTGGCACGGGTAGTCTGAGGTGGAGGCATGGCAAGGGTGACGTGGAGGGTGGTAGGGATCGAGGCTGGTTCCTCGCTTGCAATCATGCAGCAACAGTGGCGAAACGGATGAAGGAAAGGAGCCAGAGAACTCAACCAGAGCGAGAGTCGGAGGGGGAGAGAGAGAGAGAGAGAGAAAAAACGTAGAAACAGAGCAAGCTAGAAAAGAGAATGAAGCGCCCGAGGGCCGACGAGCCTGGATGATTCGACGAGGCGGAAGCGGAAACATCAGCAGGAAAGCCCTGTGGACTCGAGGATGGCAGGAGTGCCGGCCGACACGCAGGGCAGCACCGCGCTCAAGGCTCTCGCCACCGAAAAGATCTCTTCCTGCATTCTGCAATCCGCCAACCTCCTCCACCTCCTCCGCAACTCCTCGCACTCCGAGGTCCCCTTTCCCTTCTTCCCCTTCCTCCTCTTCTTCAGCATCACTCTCCATCCCCGCTTCCTCAAACCCTACCAAACCCTACCTCCCTCATCTCACCTCGCCTTACCCTGTCTGCTTCCGCATTCTGTGGATGTGGCTGCATCTCTTGCCCTGCTCTGCCAATCTTGGATTGGAATCCCCGGGGGCGGAGTTCCAGCATTTGTAGCGGTTGTTTATTGAGAAGGAGTATAGTTTTTTTTGGATTGTTTTAGATGTCCTGCCGGGGGTTGTCGGATTGGCTTTGGACCGTCGGTGTTTTTGGTTCTGCTCGCGTGGACGAAGGACAGGCTTGGAAATGAACGCAATGTGGAGAGAGAGAGAGAGAGAGAGAGAGAGAGGGTGACTCGCGTTCTCCGAAGCGCGCCTCGTGTGTTGCGCTCTGTTTTTGTTAGTGGTCTTTCTCTCGTCGTTTACGAGACGTGCGCTGGGAGGATTGTTGTCTCATTTGTGTGATCATTCTAGTAGCTCGTATTCGTGCCTGAATCCATCTTTCCACCTCCAGAGGAAGGGGGATGGATTCGCGGGGTCCGTGGGAGGAGCATTTTGTTCAATTGTCGATTGTGATGACCAGTGCGTATGTCGTGGTTGTTGCGAAATTGTTATCTACTCGCATTCGTGAGTTAATCAGGTGAATTGTAGATGTCGAATGGGCGTGCTTTTGTTTCGTTCAGATTGAATGCGCGTCGTTTAGTGTGGTGAATCATCAGAATTGAATTGTAGTGTGCCATTCGTCATCTACGGTTTCATGATAGAGTTTTTGAAGCAGAACCTCGTGACTCTTCAAAAGCAAATTTGTTTGTGAGAACAGAGATCTTGGAAAGCCGCTTCCGTGATAATAGGCTCGAGTCTATGAACTCTGACACTTTATTTCAACTATAGATAGACAGAGATGTCCGGAAAGTGCTCAAGTTTATTTTGGGAGGGGACGGTGTAAATTTGGATGCAGTTGAGTTCACTGTTTCACTATGCCCAACGATTTGACTGGTTATAGTATACATCTCAATTGACGGCTGTCTGTGGGCTATGGCTAGATACTGCTATCCGTGTAATGTTCGCAATTGGGACCCCGGTCAAGGATTTTGAATGCTAGTTAATTCCGGTTCATCTAGTTTCGACACTTCAGTAAACTGACTGTTTGTTCGTTTAGCTGGAACTTACAAACAGATGCAGCACTGCATCCACGGAACACACCTACCTAGCTGTACTAAAAGTTCCAAATAGTATGAATTGCTTTCTATATTTTTACAAGGTTAAAGTAGTCTTTGAACTGTGCATACTTTCGAAATGTTCTGAAGGTGGTCACGTGGGCTGTTACTGTGCATGTGGCAGATTGTAGCCAAGCTGCCGAAGGACTTATCCCTGAAGATACCTAATGTCAAAACTACAGGAGAGGTATGCATGTGCTGTTAGGACATGGGTTAATGCGCCTCAACGTTAGACCCTGTAGTGAAGATGTTCACTCCTTAGTCTCAGGGTTTGAAAGCTTACATAATCGAATTTCAAGTGCCGCTACATGGATGTCTGGAAATTCAGATTCTTTGTTGCTGAGCAATATTCTCTCACCCCTCAAGTCACAGTCCAAATATGGTTGTCTGTTTTAAATATTCTGAGACTAATAATATCGATCAGGATCAGCCGTCTTGTGCTCAAAGACCGGGAGGAGTTTGATAGAATTATAGGAGTCTGATCCTTATATCACAGTGAACTCAACGGTGCAGTTGATGTCTGCAGCTGCTGGAGCAAATGCCTTCTGTGATTGTGGCGCTAGACTCACACCTAGACAGTGCAATTCAAAGGTATGTCCTAGTGATGCTGGAGGCTCACAAGAACCTTTCCGGTGATACATTCTGGTTTGAATGCATTTGTAGCAGTGGATGAGAACACAACTTTGCATTTTTACACTGTTGGGTATGGGATAAATTTCTATGCATTTTGCTGGGGTTGTCTAGCCAAATGAGCAGAACTTTTCTACTAGAGTGGAGAACCATGGGAAGGACGTTGTAATCCTTCTAGGAGGGCACAAAATCCATTTTTAGGTGAGAAGATCGGGTGTTCACAATCATCTTCCACTTCTCCAGGGATCCCTTGTCTTGGGAATGAAGTTCAGTTCAAATCTAGTGCAGTCAAAGGACTCCCATCGATGTTGTTAGGTGATTAGAGTTTATTGTAGTAACCATACAGGTGCTATTTTATGGAGTGTATTTTGTAGGCCTGCTGAATAGAAGGGTTATGTTTGTCTCACTAACCTCAATTGTATGTTGCTTGTGCAGTTCCTCGATGCTGCAAGAAGTCAGTTCCATTCTTCTTGACAATTCCCATATCTCACCAGCGCCCTTACCCACAAACTTTCCACAAGATCCAAGTCATGAGCACTGATTCTCCGATATGATCACCTAAACCCCTTGGGGCTGGTTCAGAGAGAAATCTTCTACCCCTGAGTAGTTGCTGGTGAAATGCTTTTGGCTTCCTCTTGAGGATTTTCAGAGTGGTCCGAATAGGATCAGAGGATTGACGGTTTAGTTAAGAGTGGGCAAGGTCAATAAGGTTTCATTGATGATACGTTGTTGAAGGATTTCTGGTCAGGGAGAGTGGAGTTTAAAGGTTAGAAGCCTACGTCATGTAGAGAGGTGGAAAGTAATGCTTGTGTACAGTTGCTTTTTGAACCTACTTTAACCCTGGTATGCAGTTAGAATCTCGTAAGTCTCTTCTCGTTCTCCTTTTGTACTCTTGTTGTCAGCCCTGTGAACTGTCCTGTGTCTAGTTGTTTGAGTGCATGTCTTCCATTCATGACAGGCTCTCAGAAAGTTAATCAGTCAGGATATTCCAACAAGTTTTCAGATATTTGTTACTTTAACTATTGCGAGAAGCTGCATGCTTGCATACATGCATTTTAGATATCGTTCTAGGCTCATCATCCGTCAGTCTCTGGGACTCCAATTTGTAACGCGAGAATCATATGTTGAGACGACTAAAGTGGAACAGTTGAATGAAGAAATATTGCAAGCTGAAGGCAGGAACCTGTGGAGTAATTGTTGGAAAAAGTGTGGGCTGGAGCAGGCAATGGGCCTTCCCAGGACTTCAAATATTCATTGTGTGATATTCTTACACTTTTGTTTGAGATTGCTATGGGCATTGGAGGCGGCAGCTCTGGCAGTGCCCCATCAACATCTAACTCACAGGTCCCACAATTTCCTCCAATTGGAAGCACATCCACTGCATCACCTGGGCAATATGGACGGGATCCTACAAGTCTGCGAAGCTCACTCTCCGTTCCAGCATTATCTACATTCTTGAAGTACAGTCATTCTGAAGGCCATTCTAATGGAGTCAACCCTCCACCCCATCTCCCGCCCTTGACTTTAATCAGAGAGGGGTTTCCTGCTCCAAGGATACCAAAACCCAGCAGGCCCAGCAGTGGTGGAATTAACACTACATCTGGGAGCTACCCATCCAGCCCTCACTGGTGGACTCAAGGGAGAGCAGCTGTTGCACTTTTTGTACTAGCGATTTTATTACTCTACCTTGGGTTTATTCTTGGAAAGTCATATTGGAAGAAAGAGACCCTGCAGTTCGCAATAGTGATTGATGGAGGAAGTACAGGTACACGAGTTCATGTGTATGCATGGGCACATTCGCTGAAGGACACTCTTCCTGTGATGGTCAAACCAACTTATAGTCGTGACAATAGTTCACCCTGGTACAGAGTGCCTGGCCAACAACGTGCTTACAAACGTGTGGAGACAGAACCTGGACTCGACAAAACATTGAATAATAATACGAGTGTAAGACTTGCCCTTGAACCTCTGTTAGCTTGGGCAGGGAAACAGATTCCTCCATATGCTCATAGGTCTACACGACTCTTCCTCTTAGCCACAGCAGGATTGAGAAGGCTGCCTCGAGAGCAGAGTGATTCAATCCTGGACAGTGCATGGTTGGTGCTGCACAAGTCAAGGTTTATGTGCGAACGCAGTTGGGTGAAGGTTATAAGTGGTGTAGAGGAAGCTTACTATGGATGGATAGCTCTTAACTACAATCTTGGCTTGTTAGGACATACACCAAAACTGTCAAATGTGGGAACACTGGACCTTGGAGGCTCCTCCTTTCAGGTGACCTTTGAACCAGAAGAAATTCCAAAGAGGTACAGTGTGAATATCAGTGTGGGGACTACAGAGCACAATTTATTTGCAGTCTCTCATGCTGGTTATGGCCTCAATGATGCATTTGAGAAATCAGTAGCACAGCTGTTGCGACCGCAAGCTGCTAGGTCCAATGGAATTGTATTTACAACAAGTGGACTTGTAGAAGTTGAGCATCCCTGTCTTCATAAGGGGTACAGAAAGCCATATGTATGCTCAACCCATTGTATGCTGCCCCCTTTGGCTTATGGAAGTCGAAGTGATAACTTGGGAGACAAAGTTGCTCAAGTGGAACTGATAGGAGGTGCGAATTGGAAGGCTTGTCAGTCACTTGTGGAGAAGGTTATAAACACCTCACATACTGAGGTGTGTCCGTCCCCTCCCTGTGCTCTCGGCAAACACCAGCCATCTCCTCAGGGAAAATTTTATGGACTTGCTGGCTTCTTTGTTGTGTACAAATTCTTTGGACTTAAGGCGGCGGCTCCTCTTGCAAAATTGCTGAAGAAAGGGCAGAAGTTCTGTGAGCTGAATTGGAAGGATGCCCAAGCAAAAGTGGTACCTCAACCCAGCATAGACAGATACTGCTTTCGAGCCCCTTATGTTGTTGCCTTACTTCGACAGGGCTTGCATCTTCATGACGATCAAGTTACAGTTGGTTCAGGGGATTTTGCATGGACACTTGGGGCTGCCTTGTGGGAAGCCGGTGCATTGCTCCCTACACGGACAGAATCTGAGAAGATTGTGATTACAAACACTAGGATAGCTTTCTCAGTGATGTTACTCCTGTTGTTGTTCTCAATTATTGGAGTTATTAGTTGCTACTTGCGTGAGATATTGCGGCCAGGACGCCGCCCTTACTTGCCCCGTTACAGTGGATTAAATTTCCCGTTGCGAGCTCATGGGCGCTTAGCCAGCCTAACGAACGGCCTTGGACTAGGTGTGCTTCTACTGTCACTTTCTTCTTTCATCACCAGGATCTATTCTTGTGCTTCTAGTTCTGAAGGATTAATATCAGCACCATAGATATTTCTTTCTTCTTATACAACTGACGATTCAGGGTGCTGAGAGATCGAACAAAGTCACAATTCAGACTAAACTCTAACTAACTTGCAATGGATGAATCTTCTATATCTAATACAGTGTTGACTTGTGGAATTGGTGGTGAACAACTATGTCAAGTATTTACAATGTGCAGTCTTAAATCACTAATCTTGAGTTTCTCTTGTTAGTTGTGTCTGAAATTTCTTGGATATCAAACAATCAATAGCAATTGAGAACTGATTATTTTCTCTTCTTGCCTTAATTCTGTGAGGGATGGGGAGTGCAGGTGATGGAAGCATCAAAACGCCTCATAGTCCAGTACCTGATGCGCATGGGCATCACAATCCAGTCTTCAATACAATAGCTTTCAATGGCTCTATTGTTGATTGTGAAGGCTCACAGTCATCAGCAACTGGTATGGGGATTTCTGCACCTGATCGTCAGCAGAAGTCAACAGGGAAAATGCAGTACAAAGGGGGCTATCTGCAGAGTCGTCGAACACAGTCTCGAGAAGATCTTAGTTATTATGTCTCAGACCCTCATGGCACTAGGGTTTGATTGAGTGGGCCAAATTTTGATGTGAACACTGTTTTCATCACGTTGTACTTTATTTCTATTCTTCTTACATTTGCCTTTTTCTTGAGTTCCATCTGGTTTCCTTGTTATTACAGGCTTGTTTCTGGCCCGTGCCACTTTCTACCATCATGATTTTCCCGCAAGTTTTATCTGTGAGCCTCAGTGTCACTTAATAGTACAGGTTTGGAGATGAATTTGAATCTAACAAGTCATGGAGCAGAAACCTATAGCACCTCTGAACTGCTTTGTTTGCATGTGTGTTGATGCTTTGTTCATGATTCTGCTGATGTTTGAACCTCTCAAGACTTGTAATAGATGTGAAACTCCAGCTACACTCAGTTGGTCCCATAGTTCCCCTCCTTTTGAGGGTCTTTGTGGTGCGCATGCATCATGACTAATAAACTGTACAAGATGTTGCCGTTACAGAGACTCCAACGTGGCATGCGCAGATGTGCCATTCTAACTTGGAGAATCTTGTCCCGTAAAATGGAAAGTGCCTGACCGATAACTACAATTTAGTAGGTTGAATTTCTTTGCCAGGCTTTTGGAATTGTTCAGGAAATAAAACGAGGGAGTTCAGAGGCATGAGTAGATATAATTATACCCTTGCCAGCAGGGTGTCATTGTCAATGACAAATGCCGTTTTCTCCATGTAGTGGCAAGTCTTTGTTTGTGTTGGACTTTAGATCATCTATAAGTTGTGGGTACTGAGTGGACACAGCTGAAGGGACGTATTCATCATTCTTCAAGATTTTGGTATGCACATACTTTGAAATTGTTTATGGCTGGGTGTATATTGGTAGATCAATCACTAAATTTTTGGTGCATATCAACCAAAGTATTTGTTCAAAGGAACCCTGCACCCTAGCTTTCCACAAAGCCCAAAAAAGATCTACTCTGAACTTGGATGGTGCAAACCTGAGGTAACATACCTTAAGTTCACTTGCTCTGTTCCTTCTGAGATGTAGCTTTGACCTGACCCGACCTGACTAAGGTTCTAAGTCAAGCTGTGGAAGAATACAAGTCAGGCTGCAGAGCAAGCATTCCATGAGTTACCTATTTGATGTTGAGGATTAGTGTTGAACTGAAGGGGAGTCATTTGGACACATGTATAGCTGCAAACGTGAACTGTCATCAAACAGATTGTTCAGCTCAAAGCAGTATAACTGGATGCATTCAAGTGGTTCTTGGCTCACTCTGCATTCCACACTTTCTGTCTGCTTAGGTCTCTTTCAATGATCAGTTGATGTATTCATCAACACATTCAAGTTTGACTTGCCCTTCTCAAAACCTCAGCAAATGTATGACTATGACTTGTTACCTGCAATTTCAAAAACATGGATGTAGTGTTAGAATGTATAGAAATCAGAGACGAACCTGCAAATGTTGCCCCAAGTATGATATGCTTGTGAAGAGACATTAAAGCAAGAGAGCAACACGAGGTAAGTGATCTGATCTTATGATATGCCATTTTTTTGCCTCTTTTTTTCTCAGATGGAAATCTAATGTCTTGTAAAAATTCTACAAATTGTAGCTGATGACCACTAACGGCAGCATCTCCTGGGCTACTTACGGGCTAGTGGGCTGGTAATTAGGAGACCCATGGATCTTGATTGTAATTGTATTTCTCAATACAATGAATACTCAATTGCATTCTAAACCAATATACCTGTTCCTCCTTTCTCAGTCACAGCTTTTGATGATTAAATACAACAAAATCACGAATTGTTGGGGACAGATGCATTTTTCTTTACAGTCTTGGGAGTATCGATCCTCAAAGTCCATCTGGATGTTCTTGAGGATTGGTTTTAACACTTGCTTCATGGTGTGCATGTTATGTGGTTGAAAACTGTCTGTAAATAAAAGTATAGCAAGTGACCAAGTCAATTCAGCATAGTATAACAATAATTGCTGGATCTAAAATCCCATAGGAAAGCCAACTTCCTTGGTTAGAACACGGTGTTTAATACATGCTCTACTGTATTGGGCTTTCACTAATGTAAATTTTAGTCATTGCACGTGCCCATCGGAGGTTGTGTTGAGTGGGAAAAACTAATGAATCCAAATTATAAAGAGAGCACAAACAGGTAAAGTTGGGGTTGCTGGTGTCTTCAGGTCCCCTTTGTTTAGAACTTTAGACAATCATGCAATTAATAGACTCCAATGACTACAATTACATGCCCTACTAAGAAGAACCATGGCTAAACCCCCCACCACCACCACCACCCCCCAAATCATGCAATCATGTCTTGCTTTGGAAGCTCATGTTTCCATTACATGTTAAAGATTTAGCAAATGCACGTATTGGGTTGAAAAATGATGTCGAGAATGCTCAAAGATGGCATGTATGCATGTCGTCATGCATGCCCAAGCTTCATGTTGTAGTGAACAACGAGCTTCCCATAGGCTGAGGGCCAATTCACTTTAAAATTGGGCCTCATCAAACCAATGTTGTGACTATGATGTCATTTTCAAAGTTAACGTGTTTCAAAAACAAACGGCTCGTCGCAAGAGTACTTTGCCCTAAGCTTTATCTTGCACATGTGGCCAGTTTGGGTTGGTTATGTGACCAAGACCAAACTTTGGCTCATTTCAGAGACTACTTTATATCAACAATCACTCGCAACTAAACTCCACTTGAAAAGTGAGTTACTACCACCATATGTGTGGTTGCCTTTGCTTGGTTGCCAAAGTTTGACCCATTTCACGAACCACCTCTAGGTCTCTTTTCCACATGGCAAAGCCGATAAAATCCCTCGTGCTATAAGATAGTATACTTTTGTTTCTACCTTCCCAGTGGATGAGTTTATGTAAGCATAACAAAATGTCAACCATGAGTTGCAATGCAAAATTGCAAAATTGCAAAATCAACTTCCTGGACTCCAAAATCAATTTCATTTCATAGCACCACATAATATGACTTGTGCAAAGGGGCATTTCTATGGCTTGGGATTCGTGACGTCTACGTAAACCCATCTATTGTGGATGAAGGGCTCCTGTAAAAAAAAGCCCATACAAGATTGAGTGTTGATTCGTTCCAATTCGACTCCACTCCACTACACTAATTCAGGGACTCTGGCTCTATTTCTAGAATCAAATCATCTTAGAATAATCATTTATAAGTTGTATTATAATTCACTGCGTTTTCGCCTTTGCAATGGATGAGTTTATGTCGACACCACGAATCCCTAGCCCATTTGTGTGCCCCATGTATGATTGGTAGGTAGGTGAGCGGGATACATAGGCCATTAACTAGGGTCCCGTATACATGTGTTAGGTAGGTCAATAGCTCGCTAGCTAGGGTTTAGCCACCCATCCGTAGGCGGGCCATTTGCTAGGATAAGTAATAAATAGGGTGGTAGGTAGCTTGGGAGGTTGGGAGGCCCGCCACATGACAAAGGTCACCCACCAATGACGTCTTGCTTGCTTGTACTATGCATTGGCACCAAGGTGACGATCGAGTTCTTCCTAACTATGGCATGGCCCATGCTACCACACCTTTCGCAATATTTGGAATTATAAATCATTTTGATGCCTCCACAAAACCCTTGTTCTCTTTGAAAAGTCGTTGGGCTCATAATTCGTGATTATTGCATACATCACACAAAATATGATGAAGTAATCCCTCGTATCATTGCAACACAAATACACATTTCATAAAAGTTAGGTATGATTGATTGTTTATTGTCTTGTCTTGTCGGATCACTACAAGGGTCATGGGTTGTTGCCACTGATTATTTGTCATTATAAGGTAGATTTTAGGTACCCAAATAGATTTGAGTACTTAAAATCTACCTTGTAGTGGCAAAGAATCAATGGCCCTCACTCGTGATCCTTGTAGTGGATTGAAGGACCTTGCATGTTTCCCAATATGAAAAAGGAAAGTCCAAAAAGCATAGATGAGTAGGTAGGTAGGTAGGTAGGTATTGGCCTTATCATGGACCCTTCCAACTTTATTTATGACTTTGGCCATTGTCTCGTTCAATCAAAAATTGAAATATCATGAAGATTCTCATTTTAAAGTTTTGAAACCAAGTTGAGATCCAAAAGTTATAAGTGGCTAGCAAGATTTAGTTTTTTTCCTTTTCCCAAACACATAGACTCGTCTTTAACCATCAAACCTAAGCCGGTTGCTATTTAAGCACATAATCCAATCTTATTATGGTGTTGGCTCTTAACTACAAGCTTTGGCAAATACCACCCATATATAGATGTTCAATTAAGAAGAGTGATAACACAAGCACAAAGGAACACATGTTCGTTCGCACTTTCATCATATATTGTGTTAGGACCTCCACTAGAGATCAAGAGGTAAAGAAAAAAATGAAGCCCCTTTGGCAATATTTGAAGGTAAATGGAGAAATTGGCTCAGGTCATGTGAAGGGGGCTCCAACACCCTAACATGTGGATAAAACATCAAGGTGTGTTTCCATTGATTGAAAAGCGGACATGAACCGATGGATATCACCTTCATTTACCTTCTCTAAGCAGGTAGCACTTGTTGAGGAAATTCATAATTGCACCTTCAGTTTTTTTGTTTTGTTAAAATTAAATTAAAATATATATTATAAGAAACAAAAGAAAACAACAACAACAACAACAACAACAACAACAATGGAACTGGTGACGATGTGTTCAAAAGTGTTTATCCATGTAGAAAAAATTGTGCCACAAATACTTGACGACATCAAACGTTATGTTTCCACTACTCAATGGAAGCGCACCCTGCCCCGATCACACCAAAATTTCCGTCCGGTTCCAACCGTGAAATTCATGGGGACTACGTCGAGGAATAGATGTTGGCCCTCCACTCTTCACGCTATTACAGCCAGAGATGCCGACAGATGGTGCCAGTAGTGGCTGGTGTGATCAACCCCTCATAAGCACAAAGCCAAATCTTCATGAGCAGTCTCCGGGAAGGATTTTGAGCACCATCGGTCAAAATCCTAGTGTTTCCAAGTCCAACTAGGTTACATGTTGTGATCTTTTGGCTTTTCACCACTAATCCAAGGTATATTCCAATATTCCTCCAAAACGATCGGTAGTTTTCCTAAAGCAGTGAACTTCAACAAGTTGTTTCTCAAACTCAACCGGTTCATCTACAACTACACTATTTTGCCTAGTAGTGTGGGTTACCATTCGGAATGACGTGTTCCTATAACTTCTTCCTGGCATTATCGTGTCTTACCAACTATGTTATTTCATATTCTTCAGTACCCATACTCACTACTCATGCTATTCGGGGGGGAAAATGATACTCTTGGTAAAATGTCATAGCAACACGTAACTCCGAATGGTAACCCACACTAGTTCGACAAAATGGTGTAGCGGTTGGTTCTCCTCGTTCATGGTTCATAAGAACATAACCCAACCCCTAAAACTTGGTATCATTGAAAATTTATATATATATATATATAAGGATGGGACAAGACAAGACACGAGATCGCCACCTCCATCTTTGCCTCTAGTTTCGGTCATTATTCTTCGATGCAATCGGGCCCGTCTTTGCCCCATGTACAATGCACCTTATTTAGGGTTCCGGGAGCTTGATTGATGCAAGCTTTGGCTCCTAGAAAGAAGCTCCGTATGCTTACACCTATTCCCCCACCCCCACTTCCAGCCCCTGCACATGGAGCCACTTGCATGGAGACACTCACTTTCAACTTTGACGGTGTGTAACATAAACATTGGAAACACACACTACGTCATTTATGGCATTTAGTGTCACGTAATACTATTTGCGAAGGGCCTTAAACTAGATGCCTAGAGGTTTGAAAACTGTCACATCCGTTGATTGCCAATATGATATCATTAAGTTCATATAAGTAACATTTTTTTTAAGTGAGATATGATTCACATTACGATATTTAGTGTCGCACACTGGGACGCTTGAGATGGTGGTTTAACATTTTAGTACATTTGAAGATATTATTGAGCCATACGAATGGCAAAGTGTCACGTGCTTGTATTTTAGCACGCGAGAGGAAGATAATCTTGAGCATGTCAACTGAAGCAACCAAGATGTTCAAAGTTTTGAAAACGTGTCGAGGTTTACTTAAATACATAATGTTTGAGAGGACAAATACATGCGTAATGTCATTCGAGTTTTCTTCATGCTTAAGTTACCATACTCAAAGAGTGGTGGCAAGCTATTGAATTTTAAATTTCTAGCCTTTCCTACTAACATGGGTGGTCCTTGCATGGGCCGATATGAGATTTAAGATGTTGGGTCATGTGGGCAAACCTCGTTTTGGATCATAAAGTTCGTGACAAAGTTTTTGGGATGATTAAAGGAAGTTCAAAGAGTTTAACTTGACTTTCAAAGTAACATCCGATACACATGATGAGCTAACAAGCTTTTGATTAGAAAAAATATATTTCAAAGAAGGATTAAACTCACAAATTTGTCTCCCTTCAAGTGACTTTACGCAAAATTCTATTGTGACCGCCTTGATTGTACATCCTAAAGGTCCTTAGGCCCAACATCTAGGAGAGCGAGATGTAAGGATCTCCATATACAAAATGAGCCACCAAAAGATTGTGACCCTTCTACCACACGATAGCAACTCCCCCACTTCATTTGAAACCCACGGTGCACTAAATAGTCCTATAGTGTGGGAGGACCATTTGTGCATAAAAAATTCATGTGGGTTGCAATATTTGTCTAGTCATAGTGGAAATAATGTGGGCCAAAGACCCCATGTCTTTCTTTAAGCCTTCCTAGAGACTTCCAACCCACATCTTGAGTAATAGTTCAAGGAGAAAAGTGGCATAAAACAAATTAGTCGTCCACATCCATTTCCTAGAAAGTGGCCTACACGAATTTTAAAGTAGAGATTTGGAGCGGGTTGAAAATTATCGTGGCCCAAATTGACTCTCATAATGAGAATAGTTGTGGCCCACACTAATATTCTAAATGGTGTACTTGTAAGGAAATACGCCTTTGACTAGGTTGAATTACGTTGCTTCACAACTTCAAATTTTCATGTCGAAAACGGATTACCAACAAAATTGAGCGCTTCAACTTACCTCATGTGAGTATTTTCCCTCCTTCATTTGAAACCCACGGATTGGATGAAAGTGTACCATTGACTAGGCTAAATTACCATGCTGCTTCAAAGCTTCAGTGTTTCAAATATTAAATGTAATATAGTATCATTTCTATTCACATAATGCATTCTAGATATCATATAGTACCTTGTAATTGTTGCGTATATTTTTTGTAGAACTGCATGTAGGGTATTTGTGTTTAGGATGGTTTAGGATGGTACAAAAGTTGTAGAGGGTCACAATGTTAGTTCCACTCACAACCTCAACTCTTGAGCATTTAGTAGTGTTGGGGTAGTGCTCTTGTAGTTGCTCGGTCATGTTATTGTAGCACTTTGGTATTATTTAGTAGTAATCTTGTAGTTGTGTTCTTGCTCATCATGTTGTAGGATTGCATCCATGTCATTGTTTGGTGTCTCGATCCCTTAGCTTGTCAATATTGTATTCTACCCTTTATCGATAGACTTAGTAACATAAGGCAACCCGCTCACATAAGACATAGGTTGCCTTGTGATACTAAACTTGTTTAGAAAGGGTGCCTTAAAACACCACACATACGATGATTTTAAAACAACACAAAGAGGCAATTTTTGAATCGACATAGGGTTCACTTTGAAGAAAACCTCTAAAATGTAAACCACCAAAGGGTGCAAAATAATGGGATATAGTAGAAGTTTTTTTTTTAATTTTTAAAGAAGAAGGTAGAAACAGAGAATATGTTAGATAAATAATCCACTTAAAAAAGCTTCGACGCACTTATATACACAACTATGAGATAGTGAAGTACCCAACACTTCACTCATGTGAGAAATTTCCCTCCTTCGGTTCCCGGCCATGGATCGAATGAAAGTGTAGCATTGACTTTAGGTGACATTACCGTGCTTCAAAGCTTCAAGTGTTTCAAACATCTTGATGAAGATAAAACAATATAAAGAAGGAGAACATATATACGACTACTAATTAATTAGATAGGGAGAAGCCATTTAAGTCACGTACTTAATTACTTACGTTAATTATGTGAGTATGTATATTCCCCTCCTTCATTTGAAACCCACGGATCGAAATGAAAGTGTGCCATTGACTTTAGGCTCATAGCAATTACCGTACGTGGTTAATTTCAGGCTTCCCATATATCCATATCACAAGGAAGATATCGGGGTGTAAATTAATTAAAGAAGGGGAACCAAATCAAACCTGCTAATCATCACTACCACAAAGCCGTTTAAGTTAATATAATTAATTAAACCCCATGTAGACTAGACTAGACTAGACTAGACTAGATAGATCGCTTGTCGTCACCTCGGTTGTTGGGGACCTCGTGTGAAGGGAAACCTCGCACAGCCAAGCACCACGGGCTACTTAATTAACTACTTAATATGCTATTAGGACGACTGCGTGCTTAATTAGTGTACCGAGATTAGTTAAGTAATTAATTAAATAATTAACTAATGAGTTCTAAGAAGGGTAGCGGCCGAGCTGTGTAGTAAGTGTCGCCAGGCCGGCTATTTAATTAGACCCTAAACCCACAACTAGAGCCTGGGAGGGGTCCGTTTGACAAAGCAGGTGAGGAAAACGGAGATCGATGTCCGATCCGGGGAGATTTTTAGGCACGATTTTGGGTTCATATCTTAGTGTTTTCGTAATAATAATAATAATAATACAGTCCACCCTTTATAAATGTTAGGCTCTGGAGTAAAATTTTCCTAAGATTTATAGTGAGTTAACATTGTAACAGTTATAAAGGAAGCTTTTTAAATGCTTAACAAATATAAATTCATTACAATTATGGAGAGAGAGTTTTGCAAAATAATCATATATAAAATATGTGTATCAAATCAATCTTTTATTTTTATGAAACAAAATAAGAATCAATATAGTCCAGATGAATAATTTGATCACAAAAGTCAAATTTGGTGGCTTTTGCCACTTTGAAAGGTTGTGAGTCAATGTAATGGATGTCATCACACATTATTGGATGTATTTCATAGGTTAACATTTATAAGTGGCAAATTAACAAAGAGGGGAGTAAATTATTGTTAACATTTAACATAGTTAACATTCTAGTTAGCAATATGAGGGGAGTACGATTTTGTTAACAAATATAATGAGTTAACGTTTATAAGTGTAACATTTATCGAGGGTGGACTGTAATAACGTTGGGCAATCTGTCGTGAATTTGAGTCCGTTGGCTCTAGCCTGCTCAAGGATTTTCTTGGTGCATGATGGGGTATATTGTCTGCCTTGCGGTGGGTGGGTTGTTGGTTTTTTCTATCAAGTAAAGAGAAGATTTTGCAACTATGAAGTGAATCGCCAACCCCTCCAATTGGATTTGGGTACCTGTCCAGTGTCATCCGGTAGTTTAGGGTCATCTTGGACATGTAGTGTTTTCAAGTTCAACCGGCTACATGTTGATGTCTTTCGGTTTTTTTTCGTTTTTAGAGTGGAGTGTATTTTATAAACTCCTCTAAAGTGATCAATAATTTTCTTGGAGTCTTGAACTTCAACCAATTATTTCTCAAACTCAACCTGGTCATCCGTAACTAGCAGCCGGTTCCTCCATGTTCATTGATGGAGAGTTGGCCGTGAATGATCCATGTGCTACCTAGTTAACGTGTTTGGGTGTTGTTTGGTTCGTTTTCTTCATGTTCTCCAACTTCTACCAATGAGTTGTACACGAGAGAACTTGTGTCGCGTTTAGCGAATTTCCTATGAAGCATCATTAAGAATCCGATTGAAGAATTGGGCCTCCCTTATTCAATTTTGATAATCAAAAACATGTGTTTGTTGGTTTCTTAACTTAGTACGTAGGTCCTCTGAATTGTGTTCAATATTGAGTGTGGAGTAGTCAATGAAATATGAAAGTCTAGTCCAATCTCGTTTAAACATGTGTCTTTATGGTTTTATTCTTCGATCCCCACCGAACCACCACACCAAGTAAATACAAATGTCTGATTAAGATAGAGGAAAGTAACGGAATAACACCCGTATGCATTAGAAAACATGTCAAAAAGGGCTCTCATTTCGGTCACATTGGTTCCCGACGAGGAAAAGTTTGCACACAGGTGCAGGCATTAAAAGAGGCGTGGGAGGGGTAGCCATATGAAGATGTGATCTAGCACGGAGCCATATAAAGGTCAATAAATTCAGGCATGCAACATTCAAAACAACTAAGTGCGAGGATGGCACATTCCAACTTGCATGTCGGACAACGAGGCAAACTATGTTGGACAATTATGTTGCCCCAAGATGCTTGAAGGTATTGGCAAAGCTTTGCTAATGTCAAGAAACTTTATTTTGCTTTGGTGGAACGGTTGGCACATGGAAGTGTGCTCTTAGGGTATCTCCACCATTGCCACCACATCATCCTCATGTATGTACTTTGAAGCGGCAATGGAGGAGCTTGTAAAGTACTAGTTGGAGGGTCTAAAAATAGGATGACAGAGACACCCCCACTACAATTGAGCTACAATACCGATTGTTACTATGCAAGTAATACATAATCTCAAAATGAGTAAGCAAATGTTGCGTGTGTGTGTACAATAACAAATGTAGAGGGAGATATGGTGGGTGCAGTAGTGATCGTTATGTTTCACACCCTCTAAGTAGTGTTGAAGAGGAGATATGGTGGAAGCCGTCGAGAGTGCCCTCAAAGCAATGCCACCTTCAATCTCAACCTCAAACATTGGATGACAATATGGGGTAAGGAAAGGTCAAGGCTTGAATTAAAATGAGGCAACATAGAGGTAGAATTGAGAGTTTGAAGCAAAGACCCTTCTCATTCATGGAGAGCCTCTTGCTATTTTTTGTTCACTCAAGTCCACTCTACACAAAGATGCACATGCCTTGCAAAATTAAGACAAGACATCATAAGAATACAAGGAGTGGCCCACTACTTTCTACACCCAACCTCACCATACAAGTGATTGAATTCATATTTTACACATGGTTATAGAACAAGCTATCACAACAAAAGAAGAGACAAATATGACCTCATATAAAGCACAAGGCTGGTATGTCAAACCACTCATCGTCATCATCATACGAGTAAAAGGACACCATACATACAAGAAGCATCGACCTCTTACAAAGCTTACACACCTCCCCCCCTCCCCAATGGAAGCAATTCACCAAATAGCCATCAAATATCTCATTTACATCGTATTAAACCAAACAAATTATATAGTAAACAAACATCAACACTCCCACCCTCCTAAAACAACTGATACAACTACATTATTTTGTCTAATTAGTGCATGTGACCATTTGGAGTTACTTGTTGCTATAACTTTTTTTTACCAACATTATCATTTTCTACCAACTACATTATATCATATTATTTGGAGTGCATATTAAATACTTATGTCATTTGGGTAAAGAACGATACTCTTGGTAAAATGTTATAGCAACGCGTAACTCCAACTGATAACCCACACTAACTAGACAAAATAATTTATTAAGCACCTTAAAAGAGCCCACCTACTGCAAGGTAAAATGCATCAAGGGGACTCTTGAGCAGGGCAGGGCCAACATGCTCATCTTCATGTTCGCTTATTGGTATCAGAAGAAAGAAAGAGGGTGCATGCAAAACAATATAATGCTTGAATGTTCATTGGCGTGGGTTTGACAAACCGAGAGCTCGACTCATTCTTAAATGACCTCCATGAGGTAGCTTAAATGTGGTTGCGAGCATGTCAAAAATAACCTAGAGTTTGTCATAGTTGTTCCACATGGGATCCATCGAGGTACCATCTAACTATTGTCAACATAGTAAAAACTTCAAGCCATGAAGTTGAAAGCTCAAGTGTAAAATGGATTGGAGTGAACATGGGAGTAGATGACTCCCAACCACACTAAATGGTCCCATTAGTGGGCCACATTAATTTTCCAGATCCCACTTTAACTCTCATAATGTAAATTAATGTGACTTAAATTAATTTTCAATCCATGATAATTTTCTAGTAGAAAACATGAATTAGCATGGGCCACATTAAGTGTTTTTTTTTCTAGAAAATTAGTGTGGAAGATTATTCGTTTTTATGCTACTTTTGATGTAAGGTGATTACTTTATTTTATGTAAGGTGTTGGTTGAAAGTCTCCATGAAGACCAAGGGGAAGACCTGGGGTCTTGGACCCACATTAATTCCACCCTGACTAGAGGATTATAGAGGGTTTGACACATTTGCATAGGATCGTTTTGCTATATAATTTCTACATCACCTTCAACAAATAAATAACCATATGCACACCACCACAAACATAGGACTTTTGTCGGCATCACATCTATGGATTTTTAAGCAAGTCGTTGTATGATTTTCCGCTCGTTCCCACTTCTATCTACTAAAAATCTCATATGGAAAGGGATCCAAGGAGGATGCACACTATTGACATGCGAGTACATAAACTGAGGACATGGTACACAAATAGAGCATGTGCATCAAATGCATAGGTTGCATATAACTTGCTAGTGAGGGAAGTGAGAGAGATGGTTTAAGCTATAATACGGCCATCACACATACAATACCACTTTCTAGAAGGCCTCATGGCTATGGGTTTAAAATTTATATTTTTTTTTCAAAAAAAAATCTTAATAAATTTTGGGATGATTGGTGACATTTATGCCAAGATATTCCTAGATAGGGGTTGTTCCAAATACAATGCCCATTGGCTAGCAATCCCAACTAGAACCAAATTTGGATCTTGGCAACCTTTAAGGATCAAGGTAAATGGACATGATTCATACACTTGTCTTAGTTGGATGCATGTATTTAATTGGTGTGTGGTAGGCATGGATCTAAAAACATATACCAAAAAGACATGTGCCATGTTAACAAGAGTGGCCTCCACGACTAATCATGTAGCAACAAGTGGCCTATGTCCCAGTTTTTGCAGAAATCATTTATGTTAATGAATACTAAATACTGTGGCTACACAATAACATGCACAAAGTGAAGCTCAAAACTTAATTTCCTCATTTTCAAAAGCAAATCGGTGGTAGCAAGCCAACCAACAATAGTGTCTATTCAAGCCTACTCCACATTTATATTCTTGCAAGTGGTGTAATTGAATATAGTCCACTCATTAGATATGTTGGAATCAATATCCATTCACCAAGTCCCCTCAATTAGATAATTGCATATGGTCTTTGTATATGTGGAACATAATTTGATGGTTGCGGTGAGCAATTGGGTATATTGTTGATGGTTGCGATGAGCTAAATTTGGGATAAAATTAGTGTATATGTGAAAGTTTCCTTATGATATAGTGGTTTATGTTTTTGTATATTATGGGTACGGAGATGCAGGCAAGCCTAGATGCAAAATGTTGTAGGTGCTTGAAAATTTCGGAAAGTTTGAGGAGCTTGTGGGTAATGGATTATTTTGGTGGGATCCATTATGTAAAGATCAAGTTGAATACACACGTGGTCCCATGGACACACACATAGAGTGTTCCAAACCTTGTTTTCTAAAGGACTTTGTATGCACAAATGATTGAAAACTCCGTGGAATTCAATAGCCACAATTTTGGGTTGGTTCATTTTGAGGGTTCAACATCTCGATCTCAAAGTGTCCATGAAATCTATGTTCTCAAAGCTTTGGATGTAAGGCACGCGAGTTCAAAATGGGCATTGATTGTAAAGTGGTCAAAAATTTCCAACTCTTCATTGTCCTTGTTGACCTGAGGGGTCGTCTCTTGCCGAGAGAGTATTCTAGGCGTCACATCACCATCTAGCTCAACATTATTCATTCATGTGGGTTGGCTCCATGACCCTAAAATATGTCAATTATATTCTGTGGGCCCTTGAACATAGTAAGAATATTTGTCTATTATTCATGGATTCATACTAACGCATGGAAACATGGGTGGAGTTGATACTCTTGGCACCATTCATAGGAATCATTGTCCATCCCAACATTATTCACCGAAAATACCGACACTATTCACATTGTTCATTATTTTTATTAGTTCATACTGGCACTATTACCGGCGTCAATTTCTTCCTATTCTCTAAGTTTCTTCCCATGAAGGTAAGATAGTGGAGGCATGTGTTATGTGCTAGATATAGAAAGATATACAACCATGCAACTGAATAATGTTATGAGGCCTCCCACTCGACATCGTAATTCTTATATATCAAGAACCTATAGGCTCAAGTCCCATGAGATTTCTCTTTGGTATGAAGGAGGACAATTCTCCAAAGTAAATTTGATCCTCATAGAAGGTCGCTCAAAGCAAACATGCACCAAAACTAGCATTCAAGTTCACTATTTGAGATGCCCATCATCTAGTCTATGAACTTTGACCACCTCTAAGACAAACATATGATTCTATGATCTCCAAATTCAGAACTTCAAAGTCTCACATATAGGCATTCTAAATATGCAGAGGTGATCTATTTCCATCTAGAGTCCACATCCATCTCATCATTCAAATTCAAATTCAAAAAAAAACCAAGGACTTCACTAGTTGCGCCAATTTGAAAACCTCCAACTTTGCAACCATTGGGTCTTCTCAAGTTTTGTTGAATTCAAGAAAATTTTGTTCAAACACCTCCATATGATGTTGCCTTCTACATACAAGTGGCCAACTATAACAAATGTTGATGATAGTGTGCTCAAATGCCTCGACATCAAGGGTGATATGAAAATTCCAAGTTCTTTGGAACGCCCTCCAATGTAAATATAGGTTAAAATTGAGCATATACATCAATTGGTAATGCTCATCAAAGAGGAAAAGGACTCTCATAACTTGTCACAATTCTGCATACATGAAGATGCATTATCATCCTAATTTTCACATTTTGTCCATGAGTTGATCGGTTATCAACAAAGAACACAAACTCTCACCCAACTTAAACTCCCACAGGCCATCATCCACTCTTCTCTTGTTGGTTATTTGGTTCATAATCGACTAACCATTTAGTTATCTTATAGGTGGGTCACATGTTGCACTAGTAACGATCGAAAAAGAAAAGAAAACCGAGATCGGACAAATCCAACATGAATTTGAGCTCATTGGCCTTACCCTACTTAAGAGCCCCTTGATGTGGGTGGTAACAATCATCAGTGTGTCCATACTAATATTTATAGAGTTGATTCAACAATAATTTTAATTTTAATTTCTTAACAAATTTTAATTTTGCATCAACTTAAAAGTTGACTACCCAATCCTTAAATTCAACATGCTCAAAATTATTTTTGACCGACCCACATGAATTATCTCCACACTAGCGCAAATGGGACATCTTCTGGTTTGACATAAAACAATTGGTTTTGGGAGGAATTTGACAAAGCGCTTAGTCACATTGGACAAGACAATTTTGAATCTTTCTTGAACATCACCTCTTGGCATTCAAAATGTTGAACCATGCATCACTCTATGGTAGTGACCAGAGCCCTACATTGGGTGCCCATGGGTTTTGGGTGGGCATGGGTGAAATATTATTGTTCATGGGTGGGCATGGGTGGGCACATGTCATGCTATGGGTGGGCATGGGTGGGCATAGGTCACTGCTGATGGGCATGGTCTGGGTATGGGTGCAATTAAAAAGGAAAATGTTGGGCTTTGGTAGTGACATAGACAACGTAGACAATGGAACCCCTACACTAAGGGGTCGTTTACACCATGCACCATGAAGTCATCCTAAGGCCATGTAAGATATGTGATTGGTTGTTGAACTCGTCCCATGACCACTTCAATTTACACCAAGGAAAAAAATGTCACGGTGACCATGGAGTTCGAGGTCCCCAAAAGACATTTGAAGGCTCACATTACACACTGACATGGTCCAACGGGTTTCGCGGTGGGAGAGGCAGAATAGTTGCTCTAATAGGAAAAGGCAAAGGCCCATGGCATAGAAATGTTATCATAATAAACTTTTAATGATTGTTTTGAAGGAAGACAAGATGAAGACAAGAGAATGGTCAAAACTTGATTTTATTTTTTCAAAACTGTCATTTCTGGGCATATATTCAAAATTATTATTATTATTAAAATTATTTTTATATATATAAACACACACACACACACACACACACATTCAGTGTTTGATGCATGGTCATTTCTCTTGGTCCACATTTGGTCTACACCTAGTGAGGGGTCCAAAGGCTTTGTAACTTGATTTTTCAATAAATCAGACCATGGAAGTTGGTCCATGAATTCAGACTATGGAAAATGCCATCTTCCATGGTCCGACTTCATGATGCATGGTGTAAAATAGCCCTAGAGTTCAATTTCGTCTTGTGGAGGCTTGGTGTTCCATGTTGTTGAGAGGGTCTCAATGATTCTTGCAAATGTGAGTAACTTTGATGCAATGTTGTGGTATTTAGTGTCATGTGCTATTCGGAATTACAATGTAAATTTCTACTTAGAATGTAAGTAACCTTGAAGTAGATGTTTTTATTCTCTATAGTAACCGGATAATACAATGGGCTAAAAAATAGCTTGGGTCAAGAAAAGTTATTTTGATCAACAGTGTGGTTTGTGAAAATTCTAGTGGACCACAATCCTAGGTGTGAAAGATGTAGTATGCATGTCAAAGAACATGAATTTACTCTCACTTGGTAAATATAATCTTAGTAAAAGAAAAGTTATAGACACACCATAACTCTAAATGACAACACACACTAATAAAACTATTTAGTGTAGCTGTGTGTGTTTTCCATATCCTAAGAGAAGTGGGTACAAAGATAAAAGTATCCGGTTAAGGCCCAATTACCTTATAAATTGTTGAGTTGTGATTCGTGAAGTCTTTGTAAACTCATCCATTGTGGATGAAGAGACCTTCGTAAAAACAAGTCCTAGACAAGGTTAGGGGCCGATTCATTCCAATTGGACTCCACTGAACCAGCCCAGAGCCTTCGATACTATCTCTAGAGTCACATCATCTAAAACAAATCACTTACAAACTAGAATATAAGTGACTACATTTTCACCTTCACAAGGATTAGTTCACATAGATACCACAAATCCATGGCTGGAGTTGTTGGAAGCCCAACTTCATCAGTTTGCATCGAATCTTGTATATTGCGAGCAATAACCTAATTTGCAAATGTGTGTCAGCCACTCACTGAGGAATGTGTGTGGGAAGGCGAAAAGAAATACAGTACCAGATATTATGAATGTGGGAGGCCCTAGGAGCCCATTTACTAACACTTTCCTTGTTGGGTAGAGTCAAATTACTATGCAAGTTCCAAATTGAATTGGGGCCCCACTCTCGCTCAAGGCGCTCCGGGCTAGATCACATCTTCATTTAGCTGGGCCCCGCCCCTCCCATGCCTCCTTCACTGCCCAGTCTTTCGGGCGCCTCTAAATAACCCCATTGAGCGTGGCTCGGAGGCCAGGTTCGGTGGGGTTCATTTTTCTGGCCCTCCCCATTTTGGCCCCTTGTGGACTTTTTTTTGGTTTTTTTGGTGCTAAATTTGGGTCATGCGGCCCCAAATTACTCTAGGAAGCCCCCTATGAGATCAAGTAAGGCCCCACCCAATTAAAAAAATAGGGGGCATGTTTTATCCCAACCCTGCCACCCCCTCCCGAACCTAGCCTCCGAGCCACGCTCGATAGGGGTTTTTAGGCAAATCCCAGTCTTTCTGCCTGCACTTACGTGGGAACTCTTCCTCATTGGGAACCAGTGTGATAATACCTAGCCACTGAAGTCATTAAGCGTCCGGTCACTTAAGTCATTAAGCTCCTTTGGCATGTGAAGGAACTCCATCAATTAACTTGGGAATAATGAAAGTGAAGTCAACTTGAATATTTGTAATTATGACCGGATATTGTAACATTGGTTCCCAACAAGGAAGAGATCCCACACATGTGCGGGCAGGGAGGCATGGGAGGGGTGGGGCCCGGCTGAATGAAGATGCGATCTAGCCTGGGGCACTCACGGCTACGACTACTTTAGATGTCTTGCTCTTTGAGTTGGTTCTAAGGTAGAAGAACATTAAATAGTGAAAATGAGGCGATTGGGCCAAAAAAAGTGGCTTGAAATTTGTGCAATGTTTTTCACATACGGGGTAGTGGAAATGACATGGAATGCAAGTTGTTTTGTGATTCTTTTTTCCAAGCGAGTGATTAGTTACATTTTCCCAAAGTGGCAAGTAAGTCAAACCCCGTACTTGTGCAATAGAGTCTCCATACTTTGAGCATCAAAAAGCGTACTATTCATACAAATGCACACAACACGGGTAACTCAATGGGCACCAAAAGTGATCCCAAGTGGTGTGAAACAACTTATATTTGGCCAATCACTGCATCCGACCTAACACCGCACTCTTTTCAAGCCACCACTTCTACAAATAGCCATTTTGGGTCCACACAAGAATCATTCTACTCCTAGTCTACTTCACTAGTAGTATATATGTTTTTCTACCATGTTTTCTAGTGTTATCGATTTCATACCATTCAAGTTTTGGTCATTCGCATGAGCAACTTGGTCGTCCTTTGGATGGACAAAGTTGAACCCATCGTGTTTGTCGTTACTTCACTCTCTTGAGAGTGCCCATTTGGGGTCACCCCTCTTGTGGTTGCTTTCTCCTATGAAAGGGCCGTCACACATGTTTGTAAACTCAATAAAAATAAATAAAAATAAGAAAAGGTTGAAAAAACTATCATCATGGAAATGTGGCATTACTTTGGATGAACATGTGATCATCCGCCTCACAACGTATAATTAATAATTTTGGAGAGAGAGAGAGATGTTTTTACTCCCTAATAAATGTCAAAGATCCCGAATCAGTCTAGATGCACTCAATTGGGATGAATCAGCCACAAACCTATTGCAACCATCATTTTGCCAAACCCCTTTGCCTTGGTAAGATTTGTGGTGGAGCAACTCAAAGAACAAGAAATGTGACCATGGCATTGGGGGTGGACATTTCATACCACATCCCACATAGGTAATCTCCCCCTTAAGTACACATCCCGCATAGGTGCGCAATTTTTTTAAAACAAAAAAACTTGGTCAATACTTTATTGTTTGAACATGTCATGCATAGTCATTTGGTGCGAATGCATAAATCTTTTATGCTTGACATTAGATGTCAGTTTGTTGACGTTTCGCTGAAACGTCTCAAAGGATGGTGGCAATTCATCATATATTTGTCCATCTTCCATTTGAACGTCGGAGCAAAGCAATCGGTCGTCGATGTCGAGGACAATGCTATGTATTCAATTTGTGCCAAAAAAGAAGAAGGAAAAGGACAATGCTATGTAGAGTTTCAAAGCCTTTGAAGTCGGTAGCACTTTCAGATTCAACAAATGTCTCAATAGGCTAGATTTCGTTGCAATATGTTCTCCCGATTGTCCCAAACTTTCCGAATGGTGCCTTCATTGATTTCATACTCCCGCCCCATAGCATGCTTGCTTGACACATTCAGCTTGCTCAACTTTGCAATGATTTCACATATCGTTGGGCTTCGGTCAAGCGGGTTGCCTCAAGTTTCATCCATTTCCCATTGCGATTCATCGAGTGAGAGGGTCCAGAAAGCGATATGAGTAAAGTACGCACCTACCAACTAAGTGCACACCAACGGCTCCGGTTCAAAGTGCTTACTTAAGCGGGAGATTACTATATGAACTAATAACGCGAGTGTAAGAAGGGGTAGTATTTGAGACATAAGCATACATAGTAAGCATTAAGGACAATTATTATTTTCTATGATGTGTACATTTAAAAAGCCTATTAAGAATTTTTAAAGCAAAGGTATATGTGCAAAAGAGGGTCACATGGTTTAGAGATTTTTTTGGAAAATTGATGTGTTTGTTTCATCCAATTCATGTTTTCATCCATTATAGTCATATTGTAATAGTCCTCAATGACTACCTTGTCCATTCTTGTTGGGGTTTGCATTTGGATTCTAGCCTTTTAAAAACTGAAGGCTCTTGGGGCGCTCACATGCTCCCTTGAGTTCTACTCTCAAAATTGCGGCTAAGTCATTATACCCATTGCCTTTGTTTGCTTGATGCAATCGTTGAGATACATGCTATGGATGAAAAAAACGTTCAATAACTTTCTCATTGGAAAGAGAAAGTAGATGTTATATGTAATAAATTCTTATTTAATTAAAATATTTATTATTTTGTAGGAAATGGATGCATTTATTACAATACATTAAAATTTTAGTATAAATATATGAGTCCACTTTCTAGCATACCGTTAATACTTGTTTCATCTATATATTTCTTGTCTACGGGGGGTTTGATTTCATAGCAACCCACGCATGTCATTCAAGTTTGTAATGAAGAGTCCACCCCCTAGGACCATGGCCCCCCAACATGGTCAAGGCTACACGCGTGTCTTGCTCTTTGAATTGAGTCTTCACCAATCTTATTCAAGGGGGAAACTATGCTTTTATTATATTTCCTAGATGTCTGAACTTCATAATTGAAATCAAATGCTTCAAAAAAATCTAAGTATGCAGGTGTTACTCAGTTACTTTTCTTACTTGGACACCCATATTTGATTAATGTGTGGGTAGGGGAGGATAACACAACCAACACCACAAAGACACACGTTCAAAAAAGGTTTGACTATGTCTTCAAGTTTTATTAGCTACTCCACAGTCAATAGTGAACACAATTGGGAAGACATATGTATTTAATCTAGGAATCAACAAACATGCATTTTTGATAACTATCACTAAATCAAGGGAGGTCTGATTCTATACATTATTTTCTTGATGATTCATCATAGATTTGTTGATGCAACACAACTGTGAAGACGTAAGTCTAATCAATAAAAAATAAAGAGAAGAAGAAAAACTAACGGGATTAACACCCGCATACATTTAGAGGGAGCCCATTGAGATGATTTAACCATACTCTAGTGCGACCCATCACCCACGTCTCCGAACTTGCCTTTCCTTCTTGAATTCCGTTTCTTGACCCCTAAAAACTTTTGAGGCATGATTTAAACCTCTCATACACGTGGTATTTTGAAGATGTACAACGCAAATGTACATTTTGATGTGAGTTTTTAGTAGATAATCATAGATTGTTGTCTTCCAATGTTTTTTTTTTTTTTTTTTCCTTTCCCTTGGCATTCAAACACAAAATAACTTGGAAAGAGTTTGATGACGATTTCGTATCATCCAGTTCAAAGAGATCATACACAACTAAACTATTTTATCTGATTAGTGTGGGCCACACTAAATCCCAATTACCCAAACTATTTTTATTTTACTTTGAAGTGGCCATGTATAATTTTTGAGTGTGAGGAATTATAGAGGGTGTGCTCTTCTACATATTTGGATAAAAATTCAAGGCAAGGCAAGTAATATAGAGTTAGTGTGGACCACACTCAATTCCAACCCACGTGAATATCCCATCCACACTAATTAGACAAAACAGTGTAGTGTAAGCATGCTAAGCACATTAGGGAATTAAGCTTAAAAAAATTCTGCCCTTAAAAAAAAAATCAGGATTCATGGTGTCCAAAACAATGGGAAGGGTCCCTTTCTTGTGATCGATTTTGGGCTTGAAGCCATGACTAGAAAAGTGGCCTCCCTTTTCTCCTTCCTTTTCTAAGACTTTCATTTTATGATTGCGTTGGGGGTTGTACCGGCCTTGTCATTTGTGTGGTAGCTATTTACATACACCAACCACCGATTTCATCCATCTTATAGAACCTTTGAAGGTCGATGAAAGAGGTCACACAACCGTATTGTTCACACAAACATAAGTCCTCTAAGTTACCCAAAAGGGCCCAAAATGGGCCTCGACCTTTTTCAAACACATGCAATGGTTTCGTATTTACCACATAGGTAAACATGCGACTCTAATGCCCCCTCCCCACCCGACTTTAGCTATGTCTAAAAGTTGGTTCTAAAAACATGGCCTTCACACCATCGACGTTATCTAGTGCTGAGCCTAGTTGGCAAATGATGTGGCATGGTTTCAAAGTGGAGGTGTTAAGCCTCCAACGCCGACCCTCCCATTGGTACCTAGACTTGAGGTAAGAATGCATGACCTTTAAAAGTGTCGCCTCCCGCCCTTGTGATTGGTTGTTTTTTAGTGTTAGCTACGAGGGCACGAGGAGCCCCATTATCAAATACCGATGGTAAGATAGGTGAGCAGTAAGGCATTTGGGGATGGGACAAAAACTATCCAACATTCATGGGACAAAATCTCCGGAGCAAGTTCTTGTAGGTGCATTGGGATAGCCGGACGCCTCTGCTATAACCGAGGGAGCTTTACCTGGTTTTTAGGAAAGGCTTTGGTTATTTGATGAAGTCAGGTGGGGAGGGAGCATAAGGGCTAGTTTACACCATGGACCATGAACTCGGACCATGGGAGATGGCCTTACTCCATGGTCTGACTTCATGATCCAATTTTTATGGGCCAATTTCTTAAATTATCAATTTACAAAGCCAGTGAGGTGTAAACCAACTCAAATAACCTTCGCCTCGCTCCTTCCACTATCCGCATCATACACTAGAATTGTACATAAGACACATGCCTCCAAAATATATTCAAAGGCAAATCCCTTGGACGAGATAGTATCCCCGACGATATCCTAAAAGTCCTTTTAGGCAACTTCCACGACCTGCAATGCTACCACCAAAAAATAGTACTCATTGAATGAAAACATAGCATCATCATGCTCCTCCAAAAATGAGACAATCCCACAATTGTCACAGATTATAGACCCATAGCCCTTGTTTGCACTATCTACAAAGATTTTACGAGCACACTCGCCTCCATCCTTGCCACATTTGGTGAACAACATAAAATCCTTCATCACAACCAAGAAGGCTTTAGACCCATGAGAAATATGGCTAGACAAATTCAAGCAATCATCGCCACCTTAGAAGATGCCAAGTTCACAAACAAAGATTTATAGCTAAATTACATAGATTTAAAAAATATTATTTTAAAAAATATTTTAAAAAAACATCGTATTTGGCTTCATAGACTACCCTAGATTACTGGCCATAGTGGAAGACCTTGGATATCCACCAGACGCCATCGAACTAGTGGGCAATATCTACACAAAATCAACCACCTTCTTCCAAGGTGAACACTTATAACAACAACACTAATTTAAATAAGCCGTGAAATCGTCCAAGGAGACACCTTGAGCACATACTTATTATTCCTCTTCTTAGATGGCTAGAGAAAGATCAACTAGGATATCACTTTAACATGTCATCAAACAATATCACAGCCATAGCCTACGCCAATGACCTAGCCATCCTCACCAACAACATAAAACACATACAACCCCAACTCAACAAAAGAAGATGATACTGCGACTGGGCACACATGGAACTAAGCATAAACGATTCACAATCACAGGATGCCCCACCAAATCAAAACTATAACCCATTGCATCTACCACATAGCTAAAATCCCAAAACATTAACTATAAACAACAACAACTCCCCATCCTCTTGCAAAATGAACCATACACATGCCTAGAAATATGACTAGTCTCATCCCTAAAAAGGGTCATAAAGAAAGAAATCACTCTAGCAAATATAAACATAAAACAAAGCGCGGCCTTACTACTATCACCCGCATCACTACAACAACAAAAATAAAGATCCTCAATACAATCATTCGCCTGGGCATTGAATATGCCTTTTATTCCTACTCATTTTTTGTTCTAGACATCAAGAAATTGGATAAACTCTTCATCAGACTCACAAAACTTATAAGTAACATCCCCAAAGACTCTCTAACATCTTGCCTAGCTACCCTGCGAAATGTTTGGCATTGAAGCATTCTCCCTACTCCCAAAATATGCCACTACACTTAGCGAACAACTCACACAAACAATCAATGACCCATTAGGCGAGATACACCAAAGAATAGTGAAATTTATAACCAACAAATATGGTGGAGTTGAACACCTCCCACGATTAAAATACCAAACATGCTCTAGATCACCAACCACTAGATCCCTGTACATACTAAAAAAACACTTCAACATCCATCTAGACTCCATAGATAACTCCTTTCCTATGAACAACTCCCCTCTATTGAAAGACTAGCACAAAAACTCATTTTACCCCGCTCTCACCCCACAACAAAGATCTAGTATGGAGAAACTCTCCTCCTTAAACATTACCGCCCTACCCCAAATTCATAATGGTACCAACACACGCATACTCATCATTAAAGAATTCCAAGATAAATACCATACCACATCTAGAATATTGAAAAGTGCATTTTTATAAACCACTACCGTCTTCCCACCAAAGACATACCACACATTACCACCCCCACCAACCCCCACCAATTCCCACAACCCCGAACTCTACCCCGCACCGAAGATATAACACAACCACACAACCCCTATGCACTCTTATGTCATACATCTCTAGCTTTAAATCAACACATAAAAGGGACAAATGGGGAGCCAAGCAACATACACATAAATTCCACTACCACTACCAAACCCCAAACACCAACCACTCCAAATAGATCACACAAACACAACTCTTAGACCCTCACACCATCCTATACGAACACAACCTACTACTCGTCACAAAGATCACACAAAAAATAAAACAACAAAAGATTAACAAAAACATATTACTCAATAGCCTAAAACCCCAACGAAATGTTCGCCCTAAACTTGACAACCCACACCTTACCCTCCATAGTCAAGAATGTAACCAAGACAAAGATATCATCGCCACATCACCCACAATACAAATACACCCCCCCTTTGGCCCAAATACATGACAACATGGGAAGCTACCGAACCGGTGTACCACTTGAAGGACTAACATGGCTATGGAAAAGATATTCAAAATAAACCATCAAGAACCACACCCTCTCCCCACCTATACGAGACTTTGCCATGGAAATTCTCCTCCTTATTTATTGATACATCAAACCACTTCCAAGACGCGAACCACCCACTAGCCCCCTCATCCATAACCACCGCACACTTCCATCATCAATTCTAGACAAATTCATAAAAACCTTCCAAATCACACACTCATGCTTCTCCAGTCAGTTCACATGTCCCATGCATTTAACTACATCACTACTCCCCATATGAAAGCGATGTAATCTTTGGCTCACTAGGTCAAGCCTTCTCCACTCAATGAAATGAATGTGGGTACCCTTATAAAACAACCCTAAACCCACTCCCCAAAATTACAAATGGGTAGGACTAGCCACACACACCAATGAGAACTTCACTAAAATTATTACCATCACATACGATGATTGGACAACCAATGCAACCAACCCGCTTCAACAACCACATGTAACTCTTATGCTTACTATCCCACCCCTCACTTTACAATATACCAAAACATTGTTATTCTCCGCATATTACAACAACAAAGAATCCCTACTCACCTCCATTCTAACACTCTCCTACACACACTCACCACACCACAAATACCAACCTTCTTCCAACAACTCCCTACAACACTCCTCCCCACTTGCACCACCTACCCCCCCCCCCCCCACCCCAATACAATAGAAAATACATCAAAATCCCTAAAGCATGGCACATAGCCCAACCCCTCACCATCAACCCAACATGCCAGCACCCCTCCCCCTCCCCCGACGCTTCCCACATGCCCAATCCTACTATCAGAATGGCTCATTCATACCACCAGATGAAGAAAGAAAATGAAATATTGTAGAGGACAAAGTTTTCAATGGATCACTGTAAGTCAATGTCGTTGCTCGCCTACTTGGACACCCCAATATTCTCATAGCATAATTATATGCACTCTTGATCGTTGCGGAACACACCAAAACACTCCCAACGGATACATTCATACTCATATATAGCCTCAACAACACATATCTTCTCCTCAACCACATAAGAAACCCATCCTCCTATTATATTCACCTAGATTATCTCCTTATAACCCAAACAATAAATATGCTAAAAACATCCACATTATCATCATATGCAAAGTCAGAGCCCACACAAAGATCGTTAGAGATGACGAGGTCAATAAATTGGCCAAACATCCCACCAAAATGACACATGCCTCCACCTACTATCATGTTGCAGTAATAAACACATAAACAATCTATGGACAAACCGACACAATAAAGCAATTTATACAGTAGTGAGCACTCTACTAGCCAACCCCACAACTTGTTGCTTTACCCTAATTAATGTTGGTTACATCAAATACCGCACACATGATAGCACCATACCTCATGGCTACTCTCATGCACATGCTATCTACCAAGATGAAATGTCTAGCTCAACTTAGACTTGATATGTTATACACCAACTTAGACTTCCCACCTACAGATAAACCACCCTTCACACCAAACCCAAACCTTAAAAATACAAATATTTGGATTCACTTACTGCAACGATAGATTATTCGCAGAAGCCACCAACCAAAAACTTGATAAATACGCCATTCTCCACCCACACTTATCCCAACTAGCGTGGATTGTACTACCACCCATTATAACCATAACATGAGTAATGGGCACTATACATACAACAACTATTTAACTCCTCCGAGACCTCCAAATCCCCAACCCCAAAATCCATAAACTAATGGAATCCTTCTCCCACCTTGCTATAAGGTACCTAACACACATAATCCTAAACAAAAGGGAATTAGAAAAGAAACAAGCCCTAGTCCCACTTGACCAAACACACTTAGGACCGGTTTACACTACGGTGGAGAAGGCCTCCGGTCGGTCAAGAATGCTTGGCCAAGACATGGTTATATGAGGCAAATGGTGGATGTGCCGGAGAAGAATTAAAGGCAATAAAATATTTCTTAAGGAGTCTTGACCGGTTGAAGTCTAAACACCTAGAGGAGAAGTGCACCGGAGAAGTTCACCTAATGGTGAAGATTTTTTGTGATAAAAAACCATAATTCTCTACATTCACATGGTATCAAAAGATTTCAACAAGAATTGTGTAATATAATGTTCAATTTTATTCAAAAGATAATGAAAATTGCCAAATTGCCAATTGTCAAATTTGGCCCATGTAGGAAATAAATGTCTCCTTGGGTGTTTAAGAATGAAGAGGGGAAAACCCATACACATTGGACAAAGCACTACTCTTTGGTATTATTTAAGACATGCTCTCCTCTTAATCATCCTCATCAATTTCTCTCTTCTTATCTTTGATCTTCAATCATGGATAATCGAAGAAGAGAGATTTTGTGCTCTCTTATGATCTTTATGGTTTTGAAGTATTTTATCGTTTCAACTATGGCAATACAAAAAACCATCATGTATCACCATAATGCTTCAATTATGATAATGGCATCTTGGCTACTACCAAACTGAAATTGTGAGTAACCAGCCATTGCACAAAAAAATCGCTAAGGAGCTACTACAGCAGAGAGAGAGAGAGAGAGAGAGAGAGAGAGAGAGAGAGACTTGCCAACACCTTAGGTTTTGAAAAAAACCAAATCTGTAATCTACGGTCCACATCTGTTTTTGAAAATTAATTTTTTATTGAGTTGGGCTTCTCCGGCCTTGAGGCCGGAGAAGCCCAACTCCAAAAAGTGCCGCCATGTAGGCGGCCATGTTATTTTATCATCCATGAGAAAAGTTCACCATCATTGTTTTCTTCACCTAGTGTAAACACCCACCGGTCAAGAGTTGCATTTTCGACCAATCACAATTGAGAAACGCCCTTTTTTTCATGACCGGTGGACCTCTCCACCGTAGTGTAAACCGGCCCTTAACACTAAAACCCAACACTAACATAGAACACATAGCACTGATACTAATCACATGGCCCACTTATGAAAATAGGCACTAAGCCGCCCCACTCATGCTCAAGCGGACATGAGGATGGCGGTGAATGGACATCGCATGTCAGGGTTAAAAACCATGACTTCTTTTCTTTTCTTTTCTTTTTACCTTTTATTGAATTTGAGCATGTTGAACCAAACTTGTCCAAGAGTTCAAAACAATTGAATATTTTGCATGTCACATTTTGTGAATTATGCATGCTACTCTGAAACTAAAACAAGTTAAAATAGTTGTGTATAAATGGCACGGACCAAACAATTGTCATGAATATTAGGACTACATGACAATTTGTACAAGCCCTCAACAAGTCTCAAAATAAAAGTCAACTTGGTCAAAAACATTACACCCACGTCTACCATAACCTATTTGCATGAAGGTTGTGAATATATGATCATATATGGCAATGGTGACTAGCTATATGTACCATGTGTTTTGATCCATGTCATTTATAGAAGCTCAAATTTTTTGTAAGTTTCATTCTACATGTATGTACATTACGATTGGATGAATGCAAAGGATATATGAGTTATTTTGGAGGTAGTCGATTTTGATGTTTTAGCACAAAGTACAAATAAATAGCTATGAATTGTATGATGCCTTTTATGCTCATAATGGGCCTCTTCAGTGTTTAAGTGTAAAATAATCGATAAAAAAACTGCAAAGTAGAAGTGACTTTACTACATCGTTTACGGTAAATATTGTGGGTCACATTATAAATGAAGAAACCAACACTAAAAATATCAGGCATATTGATGTGGATGTACTGTACAGTATATTTCAACCTCAAAGGTCTACATTATGGGTTACAATATTTCTATTGGATGGACAATAGTGTGCATTTGAGAAACCTCCATTAAAGTGAGGTCCAATTCACGCATGTTTTGCTAATGAGGTTTTAAGTATTTAATTAGACTTTGTAATAGACTTCAACAAACCTAGAAATCACCATTTTTTAATTTAAATTCTATTATTTTGAAACATATTATCCATGGAATTCTGGATATTTGCAAATTATTATAATTTTCATCAAAGCCACCTGGGTAGAGCGGGTATGAGGAGAGCTTAGTGCAAGAACAATTCCCTCGAGTACAAGGTTCCATGCTATTTTAATGTGTGATGGTGTATAATGTGGGCTACACTATAGTGTTCCGAAGGGTAAGTCACACTATATAACTGCAACTTTGGATTATAGTAGTACAATGCTTATCCCAATTAATGCATGTTACCACTCGGAGCTACACAATACAAATAACGTCTTACTCAAGAGTTCAATCTTTACAAATGAAAGTTCAATGGGTTGTTTGGTCATTACATAACATATATGACTTTGCTTGGTAAACTATTACATTCTTGTTAAATAGTCATAACATCACGTGACTCCAAATAGTAAGACAAACTAATTGGGATAATTAGTGTAGTTCATTTTACTAGTATATTAATATATTACAAATCTCACATTTATATATAGACATGACTTTCAATAATGGAAATTTTTTCTGGTGCACATGTTAGTTTGTTATGCTAATCTTTATAAATTGATAAAATAGTTCATAACATTACTTTGTTGATGATTTGTGTTCATTGACTGTGCAATAGATTCGTAAATAAAACCTCTAGATGCTGGAATCCCAATGCTTTAGATTGAAAAAGAAGTCAAGACTACTGAACACAACTCACCAACTAAGTAATATTATGCTTACAACCACGCTACGAACCTCGGTATTTTGATAAAGTGAAGAGTAAGGGTTTGTAATATTTACTATTGTCAATGTAAAAGTGAATGTAACTAATTTCTTTGAACGTTAAGTATGTCAAGGATCCTTATCCCCGGAGTTAAGTTACAATAAAGTTGGAGGAGTTATGTAGTAGTGTATTTACCACACCGTGAATCCATGAATTGTTATTGGGCGAACTAAACTTTGGAAGGTACTATATGCTCACATGCTCTTGTTGCATATTAAATGTGATGGCCTTCCATGAGTCTTGCCCTAAATGGTGACCTTGAATTACGTCCTTTGAGAATGACATTTGGCATAACAAGGCAACCTATAGGAGGTTCCATGAAAGCGGGTGGTAGAATTTTGTAGCTAAGGCACCTTCACACCCACCCGGTCTACTCATCTAGATTCCGACCTACAATTAACTACACTATAAATTTGATATAGTGTGACGCACACTATTAATCATCAACATGCATAAAGGACCTTACTCTAATTAACACGGCACAATAATTTTAATGTCATACTATTAGAGTTATTTCAATCTTAAAAAGGTTCCCAAGTTATCATAGAATGGCATTTGGCATAACAAGGCAACCCCTATACAAGGCCCTATGAAGTAGGTGGTAGAGTACATACCTAAAGACTCCTACGTATCCACCCGGCTCCCGGGGCCACTTCACCTAGAATCCAACCTCCGCTTACCTACACTATAAATTGATTTAGTGTGGCCTACACTATTCGTCATCGACCTGTGTATAGGACCTTACTCCAACTCACATGACACGACAATTTTATAAAAGTGTCATGTTAATGTTAAGTTATCTTAAAAAGGTTATTAAGAATGACGATCATGATTTATAACCTTTGAGAGTGCATCTCACATAACAAGGCAACCCTACATGAAGTCCTATTGAAACGCGTGGTAGACTTAAACCTAAGACTCCAACGCACCAACCTGGGTCACTCGTCTAGATTCCAACGTCCGATTAACTATCCTAGAATTTGTATTAAGTGCAATCCACACTATTCTTCATCAGTCTATGTAAATGGTCTTACTTTAATTAACATGGCACATCAACTTTATTATCATATTAGAGTCAAGTTATCCTTAAGCAACCCCCCAATGTTTGGAGGTGCTAACACGTTACTTATTGTCTTTGGTGTGCTAACCAAAAGCCTTTCAAGAGCCAATGAATACTCCTAATATATTAATATACATGTGGGCCCACCAACCTCACGGCTCTCAAGCTATGTTCGGGGAAAACCGACGGCTAGTTCATTATCAGCCGATGGATTTCCCCTCGTGGCCGGTCCAAATTTCCAACCATCGGATGGCAATCCGACTGTAATTTCAATCCTCCGGTAATTAGCCGATGGACCATAAAATGTCCCGGAAATGTAGCGATTCTTCTTGTGAGTTATTGGATTTCAACTGGAAGCATCCAGAGCGCTATTTGTTTGGGGCATCTGATGATGCACTTGAGGAAGTACCCTAAACCTTAAACTTTTTGAATTATGCAACCTTTCCATGACCAAATCCAATTGCTTCTATGAAGAATTGGGGGACCCTTGGCCTTCAAGCGGTGAAGGCATTGCTAGGTTCAATTCCTACCAAGGATATTAACTCTTCAAATTTAAAGTTTCGAACATGCCTTTCTTTTTACTTATTCAAGATTTTGTACTAAGAAATGATTTCTACTAACTTTTCATACATTTTTTAAACAATTAATGCCGATATGAATTCCATTTAATCGGATATTAGCCAATGAAAATATGAAAATATAGGCAATTGGGCGATTGATTTTACAAAAGACCGGCTCTTGCCGATGTAAATTGGAAAAACTCCGACCCTTCGTAGCAACTACCGGCAATTAGCCACTAACTTAAGGCTTCAAAAACTTCCCGAACTCTGCTCTCAAGAAGCTCCCAAGCTCAAATTACATGTTCCCAAAAAAAATGACCAAACTTGGGACTAAACTTCAGTGAGGCCAAAAATACGAGGAAAAACTCAACGACCGAGTGCTTCATTACAAGGAGAGACAAGCTATACAATAATAGAAATACTTTGAAACCCGGGATGTTTCCTTGTATCCCTCGATCCCAACATTTAAAGATATTTAACTCTATTAGAACCATTTTTTGGTGTAGTAAGTTAAGAGCCCGGGTGAAAAAACTATGTCGAAACTTGCTGCTCTTTATGCACGGAACGAAGAGAGTGAAAGACAAATGTTGGGATCATCCCATTCTTTTAAGGTACATGGGTGTTATTTCATTCATTTTTTTATGTTCTCCAACTTCTATCGATTTGGTTTACACAATAATTTTTGTGTTGCGCATTATGAAATATAAGATGAAACATATGCAAAAAATGTATTGAAAAGCATATCTACCCTAATTTACTTATGGTCATCATAAGTGCATGTTTGTTGATTTCTTAACTAGATACATAGGTCCTCCCAATTGTGTTCATTAGTGAGTGTAGTGTAATTATTGATATTTGAAAACGTAGTCCACTCTCTTTTAAACATGTGTTTTATGATGTTTTCTCTTTGATCCTCACTAAACCACATACCAATCAAATCTAGGGGTCCAATTAAGAAAACAAGCTACTTAAGACCCATCTATCTACCTTGTGTATAAGTACTATAGCGTGATGTGAGGCCAAATCCACCACCCTTTAACGTCCTAGTCCGGGTGATGACTTTGAGAATCACATTTATCTATTACAACATTGAAACATGTGCAAGGTAATTTTCATGTTCAAATGAACACATATTGTCTCACTCATTGTGCTTTATTAATGTTGGCCTCTTGGCTTGTGCTAGAGTTGGCTTTCTCAAGAGTCCAACCCGCGGCTTTAGCCGCACATGCCCTTACGGACATTCCCCTCACTCTTTTGATCTTCACCCCATTTCTCTTGCCATTGCAAGAGTCCTCCACATTCTCCATTAATAATGCAGTGAGTTATTTTGACCGATAGGTGCAAGTGTTGAAAAACACTTTTATCAATGGTTAAACACACTCATACAAACCCACACGTGGTACCAACTAGCCCAATGAATCTAACTATGTAGCCACCCCTAAGATGGCCTAATGTGATTTAGTTTTTTTTTATGTGCTAACACTCACTAATTGAGCTAGCCTTGCTAACCCCTAAACTTCCTAATGGTGGTTTGCCACTAAGCCGCTTAGTTGTCGTCTGTAGCCTGGTCGAACCAGCTGAGCCGGTGGCAACAACTTAGTTGAGTCTGTAGTCTAGTCGAACCAGCTGAGCCGGTAGCAGCACTTAGCTGAGTCTGTCGTCTGGCCGAACCAGCAATCTGTAGCCATGTCTTACCAGCTGAGCCGGTAGCAACAACTTAGCTGAGTCTGTAGTCTAGTCGAACCAGCTGAGCCGGTGGCAACAACTTAGCTGAGTCTGTAGTCTGGCCGAGCTGCAATCTGTAGCCAGGTTTTACCAGCTGAGCCGGTAGCAGCAACTTAGCTGAATCTGTCGTCTGGCCGAACCAGCAATCTGTAGCCATGTCTTACCAGCTGAGCCGGTAGCAGCAACTTAGCTGAGTCTGTAGTCTGGCCGAACTGCAATCTGTAGCTAGGTCTAACCAGCTGAACTGGTAGCAACAACTTAACTTGCCTCTAAACACAGCCATCTTAGCCCCTAATCAAATGTTCTCTAATCTTTTCTCCTTCTTTTTTCTTTTCTCCTTAACTAATGAACTAACCTCCACACTAACTTCACTAACCGCTACCTAATCCTCCTAGGCAATCTCAAGCTCTAAGAGCTCACTCACTTGGGAGGTGTTGAGAGAGAGAGCTTAACTAATTGACTTCACTAAAAACTAATATCACACACACGTGGTTCAAGCTCTTAAGAGCTTGCTCCCTTGAGAGCACTTGATGGAGAGAGAGGAAAATGAGAGAGAAAACACCTTAAGTAGCAGAGAGGGAGAGAGGGAGAGAGGGAGAGAGGATTAGCACCTCCAATCACAATCCCCTGACCTTCACCTCTAAAGTAGGGACTAATCCCCTTCCACCAAGCTTCCTTCTTCCTAAACTAACAAGATGGATCCAAAAGTGGGCATTTAACCCACGGAGCTCACCTTGCCTCGCCTTACCCCTTACTCACATAATCAAGGCATTCTCCTATTGAAATCAAACCTTGAAATAACCACACAACACATTCTAATGCCTAAACTTAAATCCACACCACACTTCACTCTTTTTATGTTTTGTGAATCATCATAACACCTCAAAGTCAAACTAAAATTGGTTTCGAAGAGTTAATCACCACATGTGGGCACCATTTTGGGCTCACACGTGATGACTAGTTTGACACAAAATGAATACAACTTTATATTGCCATGTGTCACATGTGCAATGGTGAAGGCATATTGAATGTACGAAATATGGGTATTTAACGTACCAAATTTGTAAGGATATCGAGTTGTGGTAAGGTAGACGTGCCTAGTTTAGTGTTTGATTTTGAACGGACACCCCTATTTGAGCGGTGTATGGTTTGGTGTGAATTTAAGAACAAACGTCCAACAAACACTTGTTGAAAGAAGATTGGAATACACGTTCAAAATATGTTAACCATTCTAGACATAACAAACATAATAAAGGGGGGATATATATGATCACTCATAGAATCTTTACTTTGACAACGAATAGGATATTTATACAACCTTGGGAAATTAGGAAGAGAGTGACTACATGGACCAAACGTGATTTGAATTTGCTAATTATCTCAAACTTATTGCGTATTTTATATCCTACAAGAAGTGGGTGTAGGGAGAAAAAATGTCAATTGAAGACCAACGTACCCTATCAGGGAATACGGGTTAGAACTTTGTTGTTGTTGGAGATAGGAGCACCCAACAGAGAGCGAGCGACCCAAGAGAACGCCAAATATCATATTGAGCGCCTAGGAAGCATATCAGAGTTGATAAAAACATATTGGTATAAAATAAGGAAGAAAAACCTAGACAACAAACCATGGATCTAGCTAACAAGACCAAAAAGGAGACAATTGACCCCAACTCTGCAAATCACCACCTATGGAAGTAGGTTCCAACCTGCAGAAGAAACGAAACACACATCGAAGTGCAAGATGGTAGCCAAAACACCCACAAGATCTGTAACGGCACAAACATTGGCAACACAACAATACTCGAGATTGGGCATCCCCGATGTAAGGCAATGAAGATACAAGCCGCAAACAAAGAGGAGAATAGGAAAGTAACATCAACGCGGCAGTTGAGACTGAAGCATGTCACATTCAAAACTTGTGAACTCCATCCAACACGAGAGTGCCATCAACTATATTTACAACCCTCACCTTCTTCACTTTGCAACAATGTATCCATACACTCCCACCAAAAAACCCTCCTCACCTCCAACAAGTGTACTCTCCACTAAGATATCCAAAATCCCTCATCAAGTTCCACTCACCATAAGCTCCACACATAAGCCATAAGGCTCATATCCAATGCCTCACTAAGTTCTCATAGCAACTCAATAAGATCTACACATAATACCTCCTCCAACGGTCCTAAACGCCACAAAAAGACCACAAGATGGATCCTCGGAATCATGAACACCTTGGTGAGGAACTTGCACAACGAACAAGATGAGATGGACAATTAAACCAACATCGACAAGAAGGAAACAAGACTTAAGAGAAGAAAAGGAAACAAGACTTAAGAGAAGAAAAAGAAACAAACAATAACCCGACTTGACAATGAAAGGACACCTTCACAATAGAGTAAGCAAGGAATAACATACAAGGGCAAACAAAGATGCTAAAACCCCACTGCAACATCCAAAAAACAACAAACTCAAGAGCATGGTGCGCATAGGCAAATGGAAGAATGAAAGTAATTGGGAAATAACAACAAAAAAGAACACACCATCACTGCCCATGGCAAAAACATAGGTGCCACTCACAAAGGCCACACACACTATAACATGTGTAATTGCAATTGCCAACCGTGCATGGACGTGGAGGACCAACACAGAAAGACGCCCTACAAACGAGATCACTCAATGGCTATATCAATATATAGAACTAATATCACGAATACCAAAAGGAGAGACTCAAGGGCAAAACACAACAAATCTCCAATTTTGATGAAAATGAAGACATGGACTCCCAAGTGGAGAATGTTTCACCAGAGGCAGGTGGCAACTCTCTCCAACTCTCCCTTGTTGAGATCTCCAAATATGTGCAACAAGTAGTAGCTCCTATATCCCCGCGCTTTGCCAAATGCACTCCTCCAACCCAACAATATCCCAACCCAAGTATTGAATACAAGTCGGAGAGCCAAAGTGCCAAGCAAAGGAAAGATAATGGTTACACCTACACCCCAAGAGGCACATGGAGATTGCACAAAATGCCAACACACACTTAAAATAAGGTGGCAAACCTTAGCATTGGCATGACTGGACAAATTTGTACGGGATTCCAAATGCACGAAGTGGTTGTCATACAACATGGGAAAAATTTCTTGAATGAGAATAGGACCATTGAAGAGTTTACCACCATTTGAATGCCCACAAATGAAGTTGATGGGTTCTAAACATTGAGGTGGTGGTGAATTTTGGTGAGAAACCTAGACCAAGATTCACTACCACCTCATTCGTAGTATGTCCTTGTACTATTGTACTTACCTACCATAGAGTATGCAAATTTTGTGCATGTTTAAATGAAACCCGACAATTATCTTGGGTGCCCACCAATTTACATAAAGCATGTACCCCTTAGTCCAGTTAGGGGATCAACCAACTTATGAGTTAGTGAAGATAATTTAAGGATTTTCCAATTAATTTAATTCACGTGCATATCACACGATGAGGATACATTGTTTATGGTAAATATTGGGGGACAAACTTATAGGGCGACTTGCCCTTTGTTGCAGTAAAGTGTGGCCCACAATATACACCGCAATGGATTAGAATAACATGGGTCCTTATACTTAAGGGTATTAACATTGCATCAATCTCTCCACAAACCCGTCCTACCCTAGGCAATTGCAATTGTAATTAGGTATACTATTTGCATATTACCAACATTTGTAGATGTGCAATTTTTAATTCAACCACATTTAAGAACATATTTTTAAATGGAAAAAATTCAATCTTTGTTGAAGAGTGTTTCTGGAAATGCAATAAACATTGGAATCTTATATTGAACCGCACATGTAAGATGGGTATAAATTGGAATTCACTTTGCTAAAAGTCTCTCAAATGCACATTATTTTCAATCCAATAAAAATAGTGTAACCTACAAAGCAAATCTCCGATGTTATATATTGTGGGTTGGAGTCATGTGCATCCATAGTACTATCCCCAGTGTTTTTAGTGTTGGGTTCCTCATTGGTAGTGTGGTCCACAATATTTCCCATAAAACATTGTAGCTAACATACAAGTTAGCGAGGTTTGACTATTCAAACCTCATGACCCTCACCCGCACTACTCCATCATGTTCAATAAAAGGTTGACCGATTACAAATGCGAGTTCATGTTGATTGTCCAAAATTTTCACATTCTATGCCCAAGTGTTGAGCATGGCATATATTACAAGTTTGTTGTGGCCCACATAATTTGAAAATAAATAAATAAATTCTCTCATTTTGGATGCCCCAAAAAGGTGTCCCCCACTTTGTAGTGAAAGAAAAACAAAAGTAATGATCACGTCACACACGAGCCAAGAGCCGTGACCATGAGATTGTGAGAGCCCAAAAGAAAGTATCCAAAGGCCGTCCCAAGACACCTCTAAAACCATGTAGTGTGAAGTCATATGTGATCAGGGCCCTCAACCAAATGCTATTTCAATGAATTTCTATTCATGCGGATCCTCACACATGATAAAATAAAATAAATCAACGGTTGCGAGCGTTCCGTGTGCTATGGTCTCCTAGTTTCGTGTTAGGCCTACCTCCAGAGGTGGTTTTTGAAAATAGTCCAAGTGACCATGAAACATGATCCATTCGATGACATGTAAGACTCCATGTAGAGACTTTACATCCATCTTGCATTCACATACTTTGTTGGTCCCTCGAGCGTAGTGTGAAGTAGCGAACTTGGACCGGCTCCGCCTTTTCCACCAATGAGAGTGCTTGAAGTGTAATGGTCACGGGCTCTCAGTCTCATGTGTGAAGTGGCCCTAAATACCTCCTATTTGTAAAACTTCATTGCTTATGAAGTGGTGGGTGTGTGCCCTTATCCAGCCATCAATCGCATAAATTACTCTAATCGAAGCATGCACGTTTGTAAATTGAATTACATTAGGATTTAGGTCCAAAGAACTCCAAAATCGAGCATTCCAATTGGCCACATGATGTTTGGATCAAAGGTGTGTAAGGTAGACAACCCCATTTCCAATAACTCAAGCAATTTTGCATAAGTGTGGTACATGCGTGGTGATGGAGTGATTTTCTACAAGCTGGAGAATTGATATCATGATGTTCAACAACAAAAAAAAATCACTGTTAATTTTGAAGTCATGAAATTACAGTAAATTTCATTCATATTGACAACAAATTTAATGTATCTTCTAGTTGTAAACCTTCATTGTCATAATACTTTGACAACCTAATATACTTTGTTGGCTCAATTTGGAGAACTACCCATAGAATTATACGCTCTCGAGCTCACTGCGGGTTTTCAACAACCGCTTGCTCACCTACCCTTCTCTAAGCTAGTCAATCAAACAACCTCACTCTTCCTGCCACTTTGTTGAACAAGGATTTCACACTTGGCCCAAATCATCAACCATGTGGAAGGCATCATGGGCTCTATCTCGTTGGGAAAACGCAACCACACCGAAATCGCATTTGATGATATCAAGGAGACTTTTCTTGCTAAAGAGTGGAACTTTTTCCATCTCTCAAGGAAGAAACTAAACTACCTCCACCTCAAGGATTTTTTCAAATATGAATTTGAATTGTACTTGAAAGGAAACCATTGACACCACCCAAAATGCAATATCATTGTTGCTTGCCACATCTCGAATCATAGACTTGCCATTGAAATTGGACAGTGGTCAAGTGTCCCTATCTCTATAAACTATGCCACTTTTACTCTTGTGATGTAGTTGAAAACGAGGCACACTTTGTGTTAGATTATCCCGTATACAATCCCATGAAAGATAAGTTTCCATCACTATTTGAGAATGTAGTATTAAGGAACCTCGAGTTTTTTTCTTTGCAATCGGACCAACAAGTTAACATTAGCCAGTGTCTCATTGGCTACCACACTTCGCCACTCTAAGAAATTAATTGGTTTCAAACCATTCTAATATACTTTAACTTCCATGAGCCCTTTGGCTTCACGGATATTTAAATTCATTTCATGGCTTATACAAGTGGTGAGTGTGTGACCTTATCCGGACTTATCCCTTCAATCATATGAATTATTCTAATCGGAGCATGCACATTTGTAAAGTGAAATACATAAGGGCTTAAGTCCAAAGAACTCCAAAATTGAGCATTTTGATTGGCCACGTGATCAAAGGTGTGTGAGATACATTAAGGACCAAGTCCAAAGTACAACGTGCAAATGAACCGATACTTATGTGGTCCTACATCAAAGGAAAAATTGAAGCAATGTTGGAATCCCTACTTTGGACCCACCCTAAGCAGCCAAATCCTTTATGCCCCCTTTATATGGTCTTACCTCTCTAGAATATATCACTCCACACTTACAATATGATATGATATGATATGAATTAATCACTAGAACATAATGTTATCATGATATTTATTGATGATTTTTTAGTGGTGTAGTTAACTTCAACTAGAGAGGTAAATTCATATACAATGAAACCATTGATTCTAACTTGTACATCTCTTATAGTTCTCATTGTAGTTCATCGCTTGAGGTGACAACCACACAATAATATGGAATGAGAAAGTCTCGTAAATGTGCCATAGCGAAATTACCGTCATTTCTACACTAATTTATGACGTATGTTATATGTGTGTGGTTTATGGTGCAACCACTTCCTTGTTGAGTGATGCATAAGAATGATGGCAATCTTCTATCTACAAACTCCTTGAGGCTAAACCGTCATGTAATGTGATTTGGAGAACTATGTTGATTCTTGTCAATATAAGTAGTATGGGAGGTGGAAAATTTGTTGAATTCCATAGAACCAATTTTTTCCACTTGCACACTCTACATGAATAAATAACCAAAATTGGGCAATTTGACATGAATTTGAACCCGTTGGCCCTACCCTACTGAAGATTTTTTTGGGTGCAAGGTGGGGTTTATTATTCATCTTGCAGTGGTTGGGCTTTTGGCTTCCCACCTAGCTAGCTAGGATCCCCCCCCCCCCCCGGTCAAGTAGATAGAAGATTTCACAACGGGAATCAAACCACCAACCACTCCATTTGAAAATGGGTACCTCTCCACTGTCACCTGGTAGTTTAAGATCATCTGAGACCAACACACTCTACATATGAAAAGTTGGGATAGTTGACACACATGATGTATTCCAATAATTTAGACGAATTTGGATTGGTTGAGTTGGTTGAAATTATATTTTCTTCCTCATTGTCTTACCGTTAATCACCAAGAGTGAGTGAACTTTTATGTACTCTTATTTCCATTGGTGGGATACATTAAGGAGGTTAAATTTGTTAAAGTGTTGAAATTGAAAGCAACCAAAGAACGAATATTTTTAGTTGTAAGTGAATCTGATGAAGGAGAGGTTTCCGTTATTCCATGAGTGGGTAGGGAGAGGGGAGAGAGAGGGTCTTGGGTTTGGAGGCTTTTGATGAGAATGGCATGAAGATAGAATAAGAAAAGGCACGAGCAAGGCAAATTTCAATTGCAATTGTTGTTGAATGGGTGTGTACTTGAGACAATTTTTCATTAGTGAGGCATTTTCAAGTGGTTTGCAAGGAGAAACTCTTCAGACCTTCGACAACTAACCAACTAATTCAATTATTAGTTAATTAGTTGCCTTTCATAATTATATAGTTGTTCACGATTTTAACCTACCAAAAAGTGTAGTTAATTATAGTTGTTCTACATTTGGTATAACAACAAATATAGTTAATTATAGTTATATATATTTAGCTAACTAAAGTTGAGCGTAGCTTGTTCACAAAATTATGTTGTAGTGTTTTTTTGTTTTGTCTTTTGTCTTTTGTTTTTTTGGCACAAATTGCGAAAATCAATTGCAAAGGAAGCCAAAATACAACCAACCCGGGCAAGCCAGTGCAACCCGAATGAAAAGCAAGATGTAGTGTTGTAGTGTCACTAGTGTGTTATTTGTGTTGGTGATGTACATGGAGGTTGTTCCGGAGCCCAACCTATGAGTGATCATATAAAGATGTTTCTTGATGATTCTTATTGGCTTAAGGATATCAAAGACCCTCAACTGAAGCAAATCAAGAGGCAAACTTCTTTGAATATATAATAATACGTGGAATTTTTCTAGTTAACTAGAGTTGTTCTTCAAATCGGTTTGAAATTTTTCTAGTAAAGTATAGTTGTTCCCTAAAATGTATTGAAAACAAAAATCTAGTTAATTATGGTTATTTTGGCAGTTGTCCAAGGTTTGAAACTCTTGGAAGCGCCTTTGTTGTGCTTGTGAATGTGAAGCATGTGGATTAATTGTTGGGTGTTTGCATTTGACAAGCATGTGGGGCCATGTATTAGTTTGAGGGGCATCGTCTAACACGTGGGGTCAAACATAAGAGAAAGTTTTCCGGGCCAAAATAATGTTTTGCGACAGTTGCCCTTGTACTATATATGTATTGCACGATTTGCGTGTTTGGGTGATTTGAGGGGGTTGGGACCGTTAGAATAGTCCCCAAAAATGGAGTGTCAATAAAGGCATTGTTGGCCCATTTGTGCAATGCAATGTGTTGGGAGCCGATTGCCTATCTTAGGATTGCATCCCAAAGGATTTGATCACGAAGGTAGAATGAGTTACATGGTAGATGTGGATGAGACTTCCACCCATCTCTTCTAGGGAATAGAGAGCAATAGCAATAGTCTCGTTCACCATGTATACCACTATGTTGCCTTTGAAGCCAATGTGAGAACACACTTCATAATAAACTTTATACCTAACTCTCAACCCTAGGTTGGGGTTTCGGGGGATTTTATTTACAACGGTGCCTTTTCTTTTTCCCAATGACATTTCGCTTCTCACAATCATCTCGAGCTCCAAATTTCGTTCAAGTGCAATATTGTGTCCTCTAGATCATAACCATGTTGTGCATCACCAAAACAAGTACTTCTAAATAAATAAATAAATAACTAAACGACTCCTACGTAACTTAGGGCCGCTTCACACAAAAGCCAAGAGTCGTGACCATGAGATTGTGAGAGCCTGAAAGAAAGTGTCCAAAGGTTGTCTCAACACACCTCCAAAACCATGTAGTGTGGTCACGGATCCTCAAGTGTAGTGTGAAGTCATGTGTGACCGGGCCCTCAACCAAATGCTCTTTCAATGAATTTTTATTCGTGCGGGTCCTCACGCATGATAAAATAGAATAAATCAAAGGTTGTGAGCGTTCGGAGTGCCAATGATCTCCTTGTTTTATGTCAAGCCTACCCCCAAGAGGTGGTTTTAACACATAGTCCAAGTGACCATGAAACATGATCCATTCGATGTCATGTAAGAACCCATGTAGACTTTACATCCATCTTGCATTCACTTACTCCCTTGGTCACTCAAGCGTAGTGTGAAGTGAACTTGGACCGGCTTCACCTTTTCCACCAATGAGGGTGCTTGAAGTGTAATGGTCACGGGCTATCAATCTCGTGTGTGAAGTGGCCCTTACATACATGAAAATGATGCTAACTTCCTCCATGTGACAAATCTATAGTTTTTTTTAGTTTTTTTTAGTTTTTTTCTACAAAAGTATAGAATATAGGCATTGACTAGTTTGGAATACATGTTTGCAATTTATTCCTATTCTTTAAACCATCCTCGATATTACAACACATTTTTGCGAGACCAAAATTTTTAGTTTAAAATTCCCTTTTTTATACGACTACGACACTCGATAATGCGACATCTAGAATCTCCATTTTGTCATATTAAAGAGGTAGTTAATGTTCAAATTCCTTTCATCTATGTTATGTACATCTAAAATACATCCATTCTCACTTGGGAACTACTTGGGAACTTCACTTATCATGGGGAATGGACATGGTTAGGTCAGAGTGGCCTCCTGCCTAGTACGTTGCCTTGTACACGGGTGATATAGTATCACCAATATCTTTGTGCACTCGCATTCTCGCGATCTCCAAGAAGGGGAAGAGATTACTGAGCTAAAATTGAGTACATATGAGTTGGTGGATGTTGCTTTGGAAATCGATTATGCACAAGACTTTGATCTTAATGTTGATCTAGATTCAGTAGATGTGGACGATGTTGCTCCACCTACATGCATCGTCGTTGTCTAGCTTCTTATTAGAGAACTCTTTATACATTGGTGTTAATGACATTATTAACTTTCAAACGTGAGTAGGGAATTTAGATGAGATGACAGTTGCTAACTTGGGTAGGCAACACCAAAAACCTTTGAACTCTAATTTCAAGAGTTGTTGAGAACATTCGTATTTGTTGGAAGTTATAAGTTATTATTCCATACCATCTATATCGCTTAAACTCGTTGTGCATGTTCTTAAGCTCATATTACTTAGGTTGTTTTTGTATTCCCTCAATCATACAACAACTTTACGCCATTTGTCATAGTAATGAGAAGACGACACCTCAATAGTACGATTTTTTTGGGTTTCCAACACGTGGCATATTAAAGAGGGAGAATAGTAGTTGGATCTCAGACCATGAGATCCCAACTACCTATAAGATTCTGCCAAGAATTACAGCAAGAAATTTGTGTATAAGTAGCCCGCATGCAAGGAGGAAAAGCACTACCGGGGCTTCATGCATGAATCACTTAAGCTATGTGGGCCACCTTTTTTTAGTCCCTTTAATGTATGCTTTTACTTTGAGGAGTTTGACCCACATCGATCTTGTTTTTCCCTTTCTCTTTCTCTCTCCCCCCGCTTTTATTCTTTGATTCTCTCCTCCTTTCCACGGGGAGGTCACTTCATTGTCAAGTTGACACCACGTGCGGACAAAGTTTGCTACCCCTATATTACATGCCATATATAATTTTAAAATTTATGATATTTTTTCTACATATACATAACCATCGATAGTATCTTTTGTATAATTTTTTGAAATTTTTGGTCATCTTTATTTTTTTAGTAATTTTTTTAGTTCAATTCTGTGTCATTCTAGTTAGAAACAATATGTTTTATGAAAAAAACAAATCATCAAATTTAGTTACCACTTTTGACTATGTCATAGGTATTGTGTATATCTACTCATGAAAAACATTTGATAAAATTTTGACCCATTTTGGTGGTGCAACTTACCAAAAAAATTTTTGGTCGCACGTGGTGTTCAACTTGACAATGGAGTGATCTACCCGTGCTCCTTTCTCAATCTTTGTGGATCCCATCTCCTTCTCTCAAGTCTTAGTATTGTAGGTTGATAGTAGGTTGGGTGGAAAATAATTCAAAAATAATGAATCCCATTTTTTTAATTATTAGGCTAGATGGTCTAAATGAAAAGGAAAAATAATCATCAAAATGTCTAAAATTTAGGAAATATGTTGCCTTTAATATCTCAATCTAAAATCATGAATGAACCAAAAAAAGTAACAATACATGAATTTGTATGTAGGATATATATATATATATATATATATATATATATATATATGGTTGTATGTATATGTCTAGTTTACAAAAATGTTTTTATGGACCGTGTAAGCCCTGTTTGGAAATTAACTAATTACTAGGCAAGATTTGCCCAACTTGCTATGCATCAACATACGGTATACTACCCTAAATATCGTATTTGGTGTCACCGATCCTATTTGTCTTGCTAAATGCTATTTGTAAACTACATGTGTAGTGTTGTCGACACTAAATGTAGACCTGACCTTCTATGTCACTCTTTGTAAAAATAGACATTTGATCATCATCGATATAGAATGTTGCAATTATTGTTACTTACAATGCTTTTTCATCCAAATTTCAATTCATGACAATATTTCATTACAAAAGTGTTAGGATGCCAAATATGCCAAAAGAGGATAAACCAAAAGGCAACTTGGGTTGACAATATTTGGAAACCTATTCACAATTTATGGGATTTGAAACTTTACTCACTATGTTATTTTATGTCATAAAATAAAACAAAATGTTATTCTTATGCGACACTGATGATCGAAATGCAAAACATGTCTTTGTAACCAAGGGCACTCATGTTGTGTGTGTTTGAACTTAAATCTTCAGTAACAATAAGGTATTTAGCCGATTCATAACTCGCACCTGGAAGTTAAGCTAATTTAGAGAGGGTCACTTTGGACATAATTAAGTACAAACTAAAAGATTGTAGCTCCAATACACATTTGTGTGCAAAGAGAGGCCCAAACTTGACCTCTTGGACACTTAAGGGCTAGCCTAGATCCCATGGGAACTTGAAAATCCTCCCTTTTTGAAGCTACACTCTAAACTCCGTAGTATCACACACGTGGCAACCAAAGTGCGTGTGACATTACGGAGTTTTGTAGTGTTAACATGGATCCGTGACACTATAGAATTAGTGTAGCACGTGACACTATGGAATAACACAAAGTGCAACATTTTAATGGTGTGGTGTGGTCCACTCCACTTGACCTCCCGGACAATGTGGCATATGCATGTACCAACATTCAACAAGTGTCATAAGAAGAAGAATAAGAAGGTGACACTCCACATATTGACACATAGCGCAATGCAAGCATGTGGGTTGACTTCTTTAGTAGTTGCATTAATGACAAAATTTGTGATATAAGGGAGAGAAATGAGACAATAAGGAGTGAGATTTGAACCACGCATATTCGTTCCTTAGGGTTTTGGGATATTAGAGAGTGAGTGACTTTATGGGGGTTGATATTATGGAGTTCAAGGTGTACTACTAAAATTGTGTGAATTCAAAGATGAAATGGCGACACCATGACTTATGTTGGTGGCAACATCGGAGTTATCTTGTCTCTTTTGTTAAGGTTTGTTTTTTTGGCACCCCCAAACCCTAATAGCAAATAGCCAAGGCCCTCCATATCCATTTATCCAATGAAAGGTGGACACGTGCAATGAATACATCTCAAAAAAATGGAAAAGAATGCCACCTAGGCTTATGAGTTGGCAACCACGTGGCAATGATATTCATGGTGATTGTGCACCTAAAATAGTCGGTTGTAACATAAGATATAAGCTCAACACTATAGCACCCTTCCCACTTTGTCGAAGTCAAAAATACTACAAGGTACCATTCCAACTCTCATCGTTACATCACCACATGCTTCCCTCGTGTTATTCCAAGTGGCATCTTTTACTTGAGATTCAAGCTCGTAGCCTCTTTGGGAGGGAGGGGATTGAGGTAGAAGCACCTATCGCAAATGCTTTTAGGGTGAGAGGAAAGTTTCGCGTGTGAGCATACTTGTCATTCATCCAATGAAAATGTCCTAAATTGATATGTAGTCAAGAGGTTGATTATTTTTAGTTGATTTAGCACTGGAATTAGTTCTAAAGATCCCATATATGTTTAATCCAAGTCATTTGTCTTGAATAAGCCACAAACTTGTAGGGAGTCAAGTGTTTTTAAACTTTAGATGGAAGAGAGGTATGTATGTATGTGATAATTATCCATGGCCTACTTTGAGCACCACGTTCCCTTACCGAGCTTATACAAACTATATCATAATTTGCTTGGAGTTACAATTATGTTGTGAGCGCAATGACTTTAAGATCACACATATGAAAATATATATGATTTATATGTAAATATTTAGACCTACAAACTTCATTTCACCCATCCTAGTTACAGAGCCCTCACCCCAAAGTGGACAAGTGTTGATTGTTGATGTTTTGTCTCCTTCAATCAATGAGTTGCGTTTTTTAGTCCTTAGATTAATACATATAGTGTTCATGTTGAAGTATTAAGTCATCCACTTTGGGGGGAAAGTAGGTGTCGGAATTGGGGCTCGTGACATAATTGGGCACTTCTACCTTATCACATACGAACATACTCCTCATTCATCCGCCATAAAAGTCCTGAAATAGAATGCATGCTCTATGGTTTATTTTGAGTTATTTGGCACCATAGTTAGCTTGAAAGACCCCAAATTATTCCAGTCCAACAACCCAAGTCATTTGAGATGAACCGGCCACAAACATGTCGAGGGTCAAGAAGACTTTATGTTGGATGGTGAGAGGTAAGCTTGTAAGCAATAATTCTCCTTCCCCACATCATTGCCATAAGTGCCTAGCTAAGTAGAGATTTATACCCATCTTCTTTACATCTTTAAAGTCATATTAGATAACATTATTCAGCCATGTGGGTCGGTTCCATGACCTTGGACTATGCTAATCATATTCCGTGGGCCTCTTGAAGGTCGGATGTTTGTTCAAGAATGCTTTCATGCTGACACTTGGAAATTTGTGTGAAGTTATATTCCTAACATTATTAACACGAATCAATGTTCATCCCGACACTGTCCACAAGAAACATTGTCCATCCCAATTATTATTCATTGGAAATATAATTTTTAGCATCACTATTACCACAACTACCGACATTAGTCACAATATTCTTAATATTCATAACAACACTATTCATTATTCATACCAACGTCAATTTCTTCTTATTTTCTAAGTTAATTCTCATGAAGGTAAGATAATGGAAGCCCATGTCATGTCTTAAATATAGAGTAAAATACAAGCATTCCACTAAATATTGTTATGCACGCATGCTAGTTCATCCTATTGATGCAAGGGGATTATGAATGCCTCTATAAAACACACTCCCGCCTTTTTCTTTTATCCTATCCTTTTTTCCTCTTTGAGAATAATTTAGGAAACCAATGGGAAAACAAGTCACTCTTAGAGTAGGTATCAATGAAGCAATATCAATATTACACTTACCTTGGATGTAATACCAACCAAGGTGACATAGATAGGCATGTGATGACGCACCTAATTCTAAGTGGTGAACTATGATTGCATATTACACTCAACGCAATGTGAGATCCATTCTCATGGTGATTGCTACGACATTGCAAAACTTTCTCATTGTGTGAGGATACTTAGTCCACACTCTATCACAATTGTTCGGTGAAAGGGCATATGGAAAATTTGAGCTTTAGATGTGTGTTTAGGGACATTCAATGGTTACAAGTACTCCCCACCGACATCCGGGGAAGGTTTTGGGCAAAGTTGTTGAAATCCGAGCGTTTTCAACTCCAAACAATTATATATTGATATCTTTGGCTTTATCTACCATAGTAACAAGGGGAACTCTTGAATATAATAGGGTCAACATGCTCAAATTCATGTCGGTGGAACACACGGATGTTAAATTTATTTTCTTTCCATTGGAGTTATCATGTGTTAATTTAAGATACATTCTATACATTCCTAGAAAATGATCAACAATTTTCCTTACACTCTTGAACTTAGAGCTGGTTTCTTCTCAAACTCAACCGGCTTATCTATAACTAGTGATTGCATCTCCCATCTTTGGATGCGATTCTACGTCCCTTCAAACTCCGTCCCTTCAAACTTCCATGCACAAATATGCCGAAAGCTCTTCTTATTATTCAAAACGTTGTCGAAGCCGAGACTTGTGTAACATATGAGTTTTCACTGAGGCACCACGGGCCTTGGCTTGGTGGTTAGGGCTCATGGCCCCCAATGAGGAGGTTGTGGGTTCTATTCCCCATGCCAGCGTGGTGCTCACCACCTTAGTCCACCCAACTATGGTGGGGGGTCCTTGGACCTTGTTGTATGGGTACCTCAAAGCCCTTTGGGGGGGATACTATGTCCGGTATCTTCAAGGCACTACTGTAGTGGCTAGCTAGGAACTTGTATAGTGTGTCACTATAGTGTCCATCCTCGAAAGGGGAGAGTAGTATTTGTCCCAATGTCCCCTTGTCCAGTGGGCATTGGGTCATTGACATTACGAACAAACACTTTATTCACGCCGGCCCCTTGCTTGGAAAGGGGTTGGAGTTTCTATCTATCTATTTGAGTTTTCACTATCTTTAACAACGGCCCGTAACACCTCTTCCATTCAATTGTGATAGGGTGAGCTTGAAGAGGATGATGGCCCCTACTACCTACCACGACTATTTTCATGCAAATTGATGGATGAAGGATTGAGCATAGCATCATTATTTACCTTTGTGTCCAAAGAGCAAGGTAATCCTCACACTTATACACACAAGTAAGGTAGGAGCACCTTAAACCAAGTCATCCCCAAGGACCAACACCCTTGAAATCTTGCATAATAACTACATGCCATTTACAAGAATGTTTGGCATGTGAACATCATGCCAAGGTTTTGGGCGACAACGTAATTTTCACTTCAAGAAATTATATTGTTTCAATATCGGGGGGGGGGGGGTGTTCTACACGAGATTTTGTTTTCTTTCTTTTTTTGGTTCATCTGGCTACCACATGTATGCCAAATATCTTAACTTCTCAATTTGAGATTCTACTACCTTACATCTATCATCGCAACAATGGATAGGTGGTTGAGGCTAAGACTTTGTGGTGTTTATTTAAACTCGTCCACCGGGAAGGTGATAACACAGGGAGCTAATCTATACCCCACAAAGAAGGCGATAACATGGGGAGCTAATCTATAGACTACATGACTCTGGTTATGCGAATGTTCGCCAAGTGAACATCATGCCCCTCTGACAGTTTTGGGTGACAACATAATTTTCACTCCAAGAAATTGTAATGTTTCAATACTGGGGGGAATTTTTTTTTGGGGGGGGGAGGGGTCTACATGAGTTTTTTTTTTTTTTTTTCTCTCCCTTTCTTTTCATCAGTTCATTCTGTTACCACATGTATGCCAAATACCTTAACTTCTCAATGCAGGGTGCTATTACCTTACATGTATCATCGCAACAAATGGATGAGTGATCGGAGCCATAACTTCGTGGTGTCATTTTTAACACGTCCATTGGGAAGGTGATAACATAGGGAACTAATCTACAACCCACAAGTTCTTCTTTGTAGACTGCATGACTCCGCAAATGACACAAACAAACAAAAAGAAACCCTAAATTCATCTCATAGACACAAGTCTAAAAGAGTCTCTTCATCCATAATGAATGAATTTTTATATCCACCACGAACATCGAAACAACAACTGGGAGTTTCATCCTTTAGTACGTAGTAGTACAATTAAAACTTAGTGGCCACGCTATATTGTGTTCTAGAGGTGGAAATTTCTTGGTCCCGGTGTGCGGGTGTGTCCACATAATCTAACTAAAGTTTTAAAATGAGGCACGCAAAGAATTTGTTGACTTATGAGAGCCGTCATTTTGGGCACAACAAATTAAAGGGGGGGTTGGAAAGAACGGTCCTTGACCACGTTTTATTCTCATCGGAAGTCCTTGTGTGTGGTTGACGTGGTAAACTTGCGGATCTTCCTAACTTATAGCTACACTTAATGTTGTATTTAGTGTCATATGGTATTTTATGTCACTAAATATGATACTTTCTATGAATAAATTCATACATATTGTCATCTCAAAGTTACTCTTAAGTTCACTCACTGCACAAAAACCATACCCTACTCCTACATGGTTGTTGATGTGTAGTTGCATGCTTGCTTTTGCTTCCCCGCTCTTTTGTGGCATAATGTATGAAATCCATACCAATTATTGAAATGAGGTTTGGTATATTTTAAATTCTAAAAGCTCTGTAATGAATATATTGTCATGGATGATTGAAATTCGGATAAAAAATCATCGTAACATTATAGTTTTAACAAGGGATCGACCAAAAAAATGGTTAGGTTTACAAATAGTGTTGGTGATATAACACGTGTGGTTTACAATTAGTATTGAGCAAGGCAAATAGATATGGTGACACCAACTACAACATTTGATGTAGTGCCTGGCCTAGGACAAGTGACCCTATGCGTGGGCCAAAGCATGGTAAAGTGAACAAAACTTGTACCCTATCAGTTTAGAGGGGCAACTAGCCACATTTCCTAGTTATATAACTCATGATGATTCAGGTCAAGCTTACTAATAAGGATGTTTTCATAATTATTTTTGCAAAATATGTTATTTACATTTATAGAAGTAGATTCTAAAGTTTGTAGAATCTATTTCCATAATTATTGGTTTTCTAAAAGTGAAAGTGAACATACCTTAAGAAAATGAATTTTACCTCAAAAACATTTACACACTAACATACAACATGATCTTCCCGAACACTTCGATCATAGACAAAAAATCATAACAAAGTTTGTGTAGGTTTTAGCTCACTCAATTTAGGAAGTACTTCTTAAGTACCTCCACAACATTAATGAGGCACGCAATTTGTACTTTATATAGTTCAAACCCATCGAGGGGCTTCATGGTCTCGAAATGACATCTTATATAGAATTGGGTCTACTTCCCTTACTGTATGAAAAATGCATCACAATTGAAGGGTGTCCCACTTTTCTTGTTCGCTTTACCATGCTTTGACCCATGTAGGAATCCCTATCATAGTGGGCATGCTCATCATGTACACTAAAATGTCCTATTCGTGTGGGTTACCATGTAAAGTTACATATTGCTATAACCTTCTATGAAGACTATCATGTTTTACTCAAAACAAGACAAATTACTTCACTGATAATCATAATTAGTGAGGGAGGGTTAATAGTGAGTGTGGGAAGTTAGTGAAGGTCTTTACGCTATGAAAATAGTGCCACCAAAAGATCTACGAAGCATTGTTCATCCCAACACTAGTCATTAAGAATACTATTCATAACAACATTGATCACTGAAAGCACCCGCACTTGGTACTAATCATTAACAAACATGTGTCTCCATATAAATTTTCTTATATCACTCTCTAAGCACTTCAGAGCACGCATTAATTTTCTCGAATCTTTGCAAAATGAGCATACATTCATGAATTTAATGTCACTCGGTAAGAATTTCAATCGAAAATGTTGTTGAGATTTTGACTGAATAGTGTGTGCTTTGGGAATTGATATCATCATCACTAATTGGGATAATCAGTGTAGTATGCAAGTTAAAGGACGTGAAATAACTTACTTGGTAAAATCTAATAATCTAAATCAAGAGTTATAGTAACCTGTAACTCCGGACGATAATGCACACTAATTAGACTATTTATTGCCATGCTAATGGTTCATTCTCAAACCCAAATTGTTGATGTCCGTGTGAAGTTTTTCTTTCCCTTCCATATTTTTAGGGCCACTTCACACACAAGACTGAGAGCCCGTGACCATTACACTTCAAGCACTCTCATTGGTGGAAAAGGCGGAGCCGGTCCAAGTTCGCTTTACACTACGCTTGAGGGACCAACTGAGTATGTGAATGCAAGATGGATGGTAAAGTCTACATGGATTCCTACATGGCATTGAATGGATCATGTTTCATGGTCACTTGGATTGTTTTCAAACACCACCTCTTGGAGGCAGGCCTAACACAAAACCAGGAGACCATGGGACTTTGAACGCTCACAATCATTGATTTATTCTATGAGGACCTGCATGGATAGAAATCAATTGAAATAGCATTTGATTGAAGGCCCAATCACATATGACTTCACACTACACTTGAAAGTCCGTGACCACGCTAGATGATTTTGGAGGTGTGTTGAGACCGCCTTTGGACACTTTCTTTTGGGCTCTCACAATTACATGGTCACGGCTCTTGGCTCGTGTGTGAAGTGGCTCTAAGTACACACGCAATGGCTTGCGTTTTAATCTCTTCCAAGGAAGGACCACCTCCTCCCAGGCCTTTTACCCAATGTGGATTGACTTGGCCCCCCTCACAATTGCAAATAGTTAACCTATTTTATGAATAATTATTGGCTTGAATCATGGTCAACCTTGCTAAGCTCAATGTACCGTAGAGGGCTAGCTAATTTGACCAACATATTTTTTTCCCCTCAAATTTGGCACGTGGCATGCTCACATTTGTCACGACCTACTTGTATCCCATGTGGAAGCTACATTCCGGTACATGTAACAATGACTTAGCGAGTCATGTGTAGTATGTGGGTGTTATTTTGGTTCCTCTTCCTAATCGGACCCTATAATTGATTGATATGTGATTCAGTGAGGATCAAAGAGCAAACAACGTAAACACACGTGTTTTAAAGAGATTGGGCTTACCTTCGAATCTTGTTAACTCCTCTACATTTCATAGAGAACACAATTGGAAGGACCTATGTATTCAGTTAAGGAGTCAACAAATGTGCACTTTTAATAACCATAACTATGTAAGGAAGGTCCAATTTTCAAATATTTTTGTTGATGCTTCGTCGTGGTTTTGCCAATGTAACACAAGTTTTCTTTTCTTTTGTTTAAATCTATTGGCAAAAGTTAGAGAACATGAAAAATGAACCAAACAACACCCACATACCTTATACTAAAGAAAATGTTTCTCCATAAGAAGCTTTGTTGCCGCTTATGAAGGTGTTGCCGACTAGATACAAGGACGATTCCTTTCACAAATAATCTCCCTTGGGAATGGGATTCGCATCGGTTCTACAAAGCTAGGTGCTAATGTACGAAGATGTTATTTGGTTTGTTTTCCATGTTCTCCAACCTCTAAAAATTAAGTTTTTTCACAAAGAAACATGTGTTGCATTAACACATCTACAAGCCAAAAAAGAAGAAGAATGAAAATCGGAACTCTCATGATTTAGTTATGATTTTCAAAAGTGCAAGTTTGTTGATTTTATAATCGAGTGCATATGTCCTCTCAATTGTGTTCACGATTGAGTGTGAAGTTGTAGTTTGGCATTACGAACAGACACTTTATCCACACCGGCCCCTTGCTAAAAAGGGACCGGAGTTTCTATCTATCTGAAGTTGTAGTCCAATATTTCTTAACACATGTGTCTTTAAGGTGTTCTTTGTTTCTTACTAAACCAAACACCAATCGAATGTAGGGGTCAAATTAGGAAAAGTAATGAACACCGACATACCGTAGTCCATCAACTTTTGCCTTCTTTCAAGGTGGTCTCCGCTAAAATAATAATATGATAACTAAGCTAGGGTTGGGGCACCTCCACATGTAGTAGGTGTCACGCTAGCTGAGATATGTTGGTAAGGGCTCAATGAGAGAGAAAGTTGGGCATTTGTTGAGTGGATCTATGCTTATATTCAAGCATATTCTCTAGAAGCCAAAATTTTGGCTTTTTCGTTGAGGCCGAAGGTTTTTGAAAATTGCACCAAATAAATAAAAAATATTTTTGATTTATTTGAGAAAAAGAAGAAGTAAAACTTTTTTCTTTTTTAATTTTTTCGTTTCTCCTTTTCGCTAAGCCAAGCCATTCCAGCAATGGAACAGCTTAGGGGCCGATATGATGATTGGTTTAGGTACCAATTTTTGGGCTAATTCCCTTTTTATACTACCAAAAAATGAAATTCTTGCCGAATCTGAGTTTGCTACTGCAACAATTATCAAATTAAATCCTATTTTATTTAGTACTTTAGGTGCTTTTATAGCAAACAATACATAAGCATAGATTTGAACAATGCATCCTCTTGTTCAAAGGCCAAACTATTTTTCCACATATCTATGCACCTTTCAAAACCCAGGAGGGTGGGTGGGACCATCCCTCATGGCCATATCGTTGCATAGTTGTCATCATACTCTAATAAACATCTCATCTAGGTATATACTTTAACAAATTAAACCATTGAGTATCAAACTACTAAGGTTGAAATGTTTGCACCCTTACATAATATGTTGCATTCCATAGCTAATACATGCATTGTCAAACTCAAAATGCATCCTAAGACGCTTGCCAAATAGATTTCAAGGTTCAAACGCTATTCAAAACTGTCATGCATTCCACATTACTTTGCGGAATATCTATACATTATACACACACTATTCTTGAAAGAAGATGGTATATATAACCTAAGAGAGCCGTCAAATTTGTGAAGGGTTTGCCTCACTTGTGCCCATGCCAGTAACCAAATCCAAAGAGAGGGTTAGTAACGTACACGAGGTGAATAACAACAAAACCCAATTGTTATCTATGTCACACAAACAATTACGGCATAACCATATATTTTGTATCAATGCATACCCAATATTATCATTGAGTATTTTACCTAATCCTTAGCCATTTGAAATTTATGTGTCCAAAACTTGAGGTAGTTTACATGCACTTCCCATGAGCCCACACACTTCACACTAAACCTCAAAGTTACTTAGGGTAAATTGCCACTGCGGCTTAACCTTGGAAAGGAGGTTCCCATGTCTCCTTCCTCTTAATATAGGATTAGGTAAACATCCTTGTCCGTAGATGCATATTGTTGGATCTATGGTGGACATTTTCTAAACAAACCTTTTCAAACCCTAAAGTAGATAATCCTTTGGGGTTATGTTTTAAGGTTGTGCTACACTAAATAGGTAGATTAATGTTAGATGAAGATTAGTGTTAGATGCAATAGTTACCTAAAACACTAATTGTCAACTGATATTACAATTAGTGTTTGAATAGGGTTTGAACAAATTATACCTTTTACGAGGTTCTCATATTCTTCTTCCTTCAATTCTTCATTCCAAGATTTACAAAAATCATCTAACACTAAATGCGCTCATGTAAATATTTAAAGTTACTACTTGGTACAAATAGTGTTAGAGTTGACATTTAGTGTTCTAACACTATAGAGACAATTTACATTTAGCGTTTTCGTCGACTATTAGTGTTTCCAACACTAATCTACCTATTTAGTGTAGTCTTCTAAGGCAAAGTAAAAACATAGGAGAGAGAGAGAGGTCAACCTGGTTATTTGTTGTGAGGGTTTTGTAATAGGTGAGGCCCTCAAGACATGACATTAACAGAAAGAAGGGCCCTCCGAGGGTGGAGCCTCATTGGGGGGACTTATTTTTGACGATGTCTTGTCTCGAGGGCCTCACTACACGTAGAGACTTGGCTATAATTTCTAGGTGTTGCCACACTTAATAGGAAATTACAATGCCGCCGGTACGTGGTTAATTAGCCTTGAGTGTCCACATCCAAGTGGTATCCTTTGATTGTTGGTTGCTATAAATGTTTTTATAATCTTTGAAGTTTTAAGAGGTCCGGAATGGGTCTCAAAGCATCGTATGGAGGTGTTCAAGGTTGCTTATTTATATTTAATTATAAATTTTATCAAAGTGAATGCACGATAATTAGTCCGTTTATCAATCATAGTTTCCAACTAGATAATGCATACCGTAGCTCTCTAGTAGCTTGGGCACCTTTCTGCCTAATAATTACTTAAAGTGCAAATGTAAGTTAGGCAACCCATAAAATGTATATTCTAAAACTGGGAAGATTCAAAAAGTAATTTAAAATAAGTTAGACGTTCATCCAAGTTATTTCTATAATCTAGTTATGGTTTTCCTAACTTCATCTATGACAACTACGATTAACCCAAATACTTCCATTAACCAACATTCCTTACCCTAAAGTTTGTCTTTTACTTGTATGTCGGGGTTTTGCTTGGCAACACATTTTGCTTTGTGGAGCAAATTCATGCTTGTATCGTTGTTAAACCATGAGTGGGATTGATGCCGCTATTGAAGTTATTTTGTGCTACTTTGTTGGGTTCTAGTGAATCTCACTTGCATTATTATGATTTTAGGCACTCTTTAATTTTTAATTTTTAATTTTTTTTGGGGGGCGGAGCCACTCAATGAAATTTATTTCCCATAAATTTTGGCACCTTCAAAAATTAATTATTTTATGCCCAAGCTGCTAGAGAGCTACAATATATGCAAAAGATTAGTTAAAGAGAGGTGGGCTCATATAACGATCCGTATTGAATTTCATGCCACATATATGTAAACATCATTGTCACTTATGTTTGTATCCTCTATTATTGTCAACATGTCCTTTCTTACAATTATTGTATATTTCAAGACTATTTTTTTTATAAGTGGGTGTAGATAATGCACTTGCACACTTGAAAAAATTGTAGTGGGCACTTGATGTGGCAACAATTCAAATTTGACCTTTGTCATTTCAAAAGGCATAGAAAGTGTTGTTCCATATGCTTTGTTAAGGAGAGCCATAGTTTATGTCATGTGAAAGTCAATTGATTGGACTAATAAAAAAAACTTTATGCGCGTGATGCTTATATACGTATAAATTTGGCGAATATGGTAAAGAAGAGACTGGTACCACAAAAGATACTGTAACTTTAAACCACATGACTCACTTGCTCATGAAAATTTGTTCTATAACTCTTGGGATTCTTTTTTTAGAGTTTATGATGGTTTTAAGTAGAATGATATCGGAGACAGTAAACCTCCAACCTTCTAGGGCCAGGGGTACACCTTTCATTAAATCACATGCATTTGCAACATACTTAAATACCCCCTATATGCAAGTTTTTTTGGGTAAAATTTAGCAATATACATACAATTTAAGTGATAAAAATACAATGACAATATGTATACATAAGAAAATTAAACATATATACATTCATTGACATAAGTATATAAATAAACTTTTGAATAACAATCAACCCTTGTCATGCAAAATTCTAGCATTCCTCAATAAAGTTGTTGAAGACTTTTCATCTCCATGATGACACTCATAAGCATCTAAGTTTGCAATATATGTCATAGAAGCTAATGTAATTACAGTTTCTAAAGTTTACCATCAAATGATATGTATGATTGTATGTCCGCTTGTTGTTGGTTCCTTTTTTATAACCAATGTAAGCCAGTGTAACATGGGGGGTGCGTTGTATTAAACACATATGAGTATACATGAGGGCACAAAAGGGGTGTTAATTTCAACTTTGCCATACTATGTGTACACAAGCAACACAAATTACAATCCTTAGTTGTTAATGAAATTGTAGAGCGGACACTGTGCCACAAAGTGTCTAGGAACTTCAAATGTATTGTAACGACAAAAGTGGCATATTTTGTTATCTTCAAGGATATGGACAGTGGGTCATCGCCAAGTTTCAATGGCGAGTCTATATTTTGAGTTGTGGTAAGCAACGATGATTTTTGGGTTGGGATGGTTGCTTCAGTATACACCCTACATAATTGCATTAAACTTTTGCATTAACTGAAGAAAAATATATGCAAATATGAAAATCCCTCCAAGTTGTTTTATATGTACTTCTCCTCGCCATCGAACTTACCAAACGCTTACCACATATTCATTCATCTTTACAAACATCCTCAACAACATACACCTAATTCTCAATCATAATTGCTACCCCTCCTCCCACACAATCATTTGAACAAACTTCTTATTGCCCATATTAATGTGGTAATCGAATATACCTTCTCTCATAACATTCTTTTTTTTGGCAGAAATTGAAAATTCAATTACAGGATGAACCTAAAATACAACCAGCCCAGCCGAAACAACACATCCCGAGTGGAAATCAAAAAATAATCTTCTCTCATAACATCACCATTCGTAATGTTTGCACACAAACATGCATCTCTAGAGATGATGAGGACAATAAACTCGACAAAAAGGTGCCTAAGAAGCTTGGATTTTTGTCACCCCTTCTATCGTATTGGCCACACGAGCCATATTGGTCGTCCATCCCTCCATCCCTCCATCCCTCCCACCTCCATCATCCATGATGGTTCTTGTGTAACCTCGAACATTATATCGAGAAGAAGAAAAATATGTAAGAGCACTCATATTGTTTGCCACCAACACATATATCCATATGTAAATAGATGGTTATCCAACACCCATCTCCACTACATATGGTATAACTCATTTTTAGACCCACCTTAAATGATCAATGCCCAATCTACACATGTCCATTATCAACACATACTCATAAATAATATCTCCCCATTGTCTAACATATGCACCTTGATTTTTTGACAATTGTATCCACTTACTATCATGTTGCACAAATTGTCATACATATTGTCCAAATCAACCAACGTGACAAAGTTGTCCATGCGTTGGTTGACACCCTTCTTTCCCACCCTACAATGCAATGCTCTGAAGTACTAAATGTTGGTCACTTCAAGGACCACAAACCCATAAACAACATCCCCTACCTTGTTCATGCCACCTCCATTGTTGCAGATGCCTAGCTCGTTTGTGGCCTCATCGCCTTTGTATCCAAGTCACCCATCCATGGCCAGACCCCCAATTCTCATCCAATTATATCTTTAATGTGCAACTCACTATCATATATTTGCTTACTACAACGATTGATTCTCTGATCACCAACAACCGCAAGTTGACAAAGATGTCATCCTCCACACCCTTCCCCCAAAATCATCATCACCGTATTCATTTGGGGCACCATCCACAACCCAACCTCTCTATGCCTCCTTGACCTTAAAATTCATGCCACCAAGGTACACAAACTTATGGAAATCTTCTCACATTTTTTCTATCAAACACTTAACCCATATCATCTTTAACACACGCAAACCGAACCCAAAAAAAAAAAACATACAACATTCCCTTTGAATTAATCTCTTGACCAACACAATCCACCTATTGCAAATAGGTGTTAGGCCACCTCAAGTATTTTCAGCCAACTAAGGATGTTTTGATGTTAATGCGGAGAGGTGTAAAAACAAAGGAATTTTTCTCACCATCGTTTCTATACAAATCCATACTTTGTTTACATGTGTTGAGTTCAATAATACACCATTAAAAATGCTAAAAAAAACACCAACACATTCACTTTACGACCCCCACAAATGCCACGTTTTAATTTTTAGGGTCTTTGCTATGGAATTGGATATTGTTTGGGTCAAATTCCAATTTTTTGATTTATGTACATGCGGACCTCAAAATCTAGATCCCAAATGATAAATATCACATAAAGAATACAACAAACAACTTTAAAAAATTGGTGCATAAACACAAAAATCAAGGAATGTATGGCCCCCAAAATAACACCCTAACCCCCCCCCCCCACCCCCTAAATGAGGCCTAAACCAACCAATCGGGGGAGAAAATATACCGTAACACCATAGCAGGTTCGCCGCCTGCCGCACGAATATTTAATTTTTTTGAAAAAAGAAGGTTCACGTTCCAAAAATAGATTTTTTTGAAATTCGTCTTCTCATTTATTGGATTAAAAATCATTCATGTTTAGGGTGGGAAAGATGTGCAGAAATTCCATCCTAATTGTGTTTTTTATCCATTTATGGCGGCCCAACTTGTTTAAACCTAAGTCATTACCCTAATCATGATTTTATGTCTTTTCGTTTTTATCACAGTATAATTTGAGAGTTATTCGTTTCTCTTTGCCTGTAATTTATGTTTTTTTATGTTTTTTTTTGGGGGAATTATTTATGAACGAACTTGCTATGGTGTTACGGTACTAGAAATTCTAACCATGGTACATTTTCAATTCTCCTAGGTCTCATGTATGGTCCAATTTGAAAAAAGAAAAAGAAAATATTATGGATACCGAATCTTATATCACCCAATGTACTAGCTATCAATTAACATGGGTCAAATTGAATCAATAAATGATCTAAAAACTCACAAATTAAACATGCATTTTGGCACGTATGGCTCCATAAGGACTTAGGGATTCTTGGACTATTATTGGAAGTGGAAATCTCCAAGGGTAATAGGTTGAGTTGCATATTTCACAAATCCACATTCTATGCCTGAATTGGTTTCGCTAGGGTATCTACACAAGACCAACATGTATTGACCACAAACCTAGAACGTCGTGTTTGTATTACTTTAGACACACCTTCATAACATTGTTGAGCTCCTTATGAGATCACCCTTAAATGTAGTATCCAAAGCCATTGGAACAAAAATACAAACCGAAACTGAGCATTCGTGTTGAATATGGTAAGTGACCTAATAAGTTTGTTGTTTGTTTTTGTTTTTGGAACACAAGAGGCGCTTGACCACCTGGCTAGTCTTTTTGTCAAGCAGAGAGACGATTTCATGGCAAGGAATCGAACCGCCAACCACTTCGTTTGGTTTGGGTACCTCTCCACCATCATCCAGTATAGTTTAGGGTCATCTCATACCATACCCTAATAGGTTTGATTATGCTAGCTTGTATAGACTTACATGTTGAGGCAAAAGAGTCAACATACATGGGTCCGTGTAATGTTTTGTTCCTATGAAACCCAAACACAACAATTACAATGTTGAGACACATGCTAAGATAGACCAATGTTAAATCCAACACCCCAAAAATGTAGGCATCTTTATTTGAACGGTGTGCAGTTAGGTGTGAATCTAGGAACAAAACCAAAAAAAAAAGTTTGCATTTAAGAAAGATTGGACTATGTTTTCAAATGTTGTTAATCATTCTAGGCTCAATAGTCAACATGATATTTATTTATGTTGGGGGGTGGGGATGATGGACGGGACCTCTATGACCATTTTCTAAGAACAAGAATCTTCACTTTGATCGTGAACAAGGTATTCACACAAGCTTTGCAAAAATGTGAGGGAAATCGCTACAAGAGCATATTAGATTTGTTAATTGTCTCACACTCATCTTTGTGTTTCAATTCATATGGAAAGCGAGTGCAAATCTAAACATGAGTATTTAAAGCCCACTTACCTTACTTGTATGCATCATGAGGTTAGAGGTGTTTGTAGAAAGAAATCAAATTAAGAAAGACAACTATGATGTTGCCACCGGTGTGAATTAAGGCATTGCTTCATCTCCAAGTTGGGTCTAAGTTTATATGTAATCCCAAAGGCTATTGCCTCTGTTCAAAGGCGAACAACTTGAGTGGGTGTAGACAAGCCAACCCACACCTATATCCCCAAGGGCCAACCCCTAAGGGTCCCAAATGGTTGATTGAAATATTTGGTTCACTCGGGTACCCCATTATGATTGGGTCAATCGTAGGCCGTAGGGTGCACATAAAACCAACTGCTATGAAGATCACCCATCCAAGTATTGAAGTTGAGGCATCTAAATCCCATAAAATAATTAAAATTGCATTTGTTTAGGAGGAATAATATCGAGGAATTATATTTATTGCAAATAGGAACATACTCCAAGGAGGAAGCAAAAAAAAAATCATAAATATGGAAATTGCTACAAATTCTAAAGCACTGAAGTTTGGCGACACACTGTTGATTTATAGGTTAACCCGTGACTGCTCATCTGAAAGCCAATTGTTGGCTATGATAGTTGTCAAAACTCTTAGGAGGGTAAGGAATCACAAGTTGTTACCACATAAACTTTATCTCCATTCACCTGCAAAATATAAAACTCACTCATGTTGGCATTACATGACCCTAGTGAGGGGTAAAATGGACATGGTCGACTATGAATGCCTCAACCTTATTCCGGTCCCAAACAACTTAACCTGGGAGATTCCATGAGATCTTGGTTAAAGCCTTAGGTTTAAGCCATCACGAGGTATTTATTATACCAACTTGTGGCGATGCCCTTACTTTTGTGGTTATAGCATACTACATTAAATATTGTATTTAGTGTCACCATTTTTATTTAACTTGTTAAATACTATTGTCAACCACCCGTGTACTGTCACTAACACTGATGTAAACCTAACATGATTTGCTATTCCATGTGAAAAAGACTTTAAAATTAAATTATAGATCTATAGCATCGCTATTATTGTCACTTACTAGGCGATTTCTCATCCAAATTTCTAACATCCATAGGATGCAAAATATACAAGAAGTGGATGAACTAAAATCAAGTTGGGATGACAACACTTTAATTCTTATTCATAATAAGTGTCATTAGAAAAGTTATCACAACGATGTAACATACCATATGACACTAAACACAATATTAAATATAGTTTGATCCGTGATGTCCCAACATAACATTATTCAAATCCATAACAGTGTTCCGGGGGGCTGACAATATTCCACAAAATATTTCCAGATATTTCCAACATTCAAACTGAATTACACCCATGATCCCTATACGTTTGAAAACGGTGGATAAACAATGCAAAGTGATGGGACAACAACCGCTGCCACCACCACCACCATGTTGTTTGATGTATGAGAAATTTGATAATCCGACCCCCTTTTGAGACCTATTTCCATGGGTGGGTACCCATAGTAGAGGCTCTTGTGTCTAATTTGGACACCATCGGGAACCTACAGGGTGCCATAATGTTGATCAAGCTAGGACTAATTTTTGATCACACTAGAATTTACAGTGCCATGACACATCGAGTGCTACGGTGAGGAGGAATGAGCGTTTATGGCATAGTGTAGACATTGGTAATATGTTTGGGCCAACTCTTGGCTTCGAAAAGTCACAATTATATCAATTTAAGAAAGAAAAAAAAATCCCATTTTTTTGGGGCGATCCTCTTGATTTCTCTCTTCATGTGTATGGAAAATTTGCACCACCTTATACTTCTCTAGACCTAGGGCATAATCTCTTAAGTGATCAGTTATGGGTACTCATACTCTAGGGCCACTTTATACTTGGACCGGAATGACGGTTGGCCCGAACTCTAAGAATTTGGCCCAATAGGTTCACTCGGTTTCATCAAATCCGGCCCAAGGCCTTTATAGTAGGTTTCAACCCAAACACTCGTTCATCCCATGTGGCATCCTACGTGGCACAACTTTGGCGCCAATCCCTTGGGCCAACTTGAAGAAATCAGGACGAGCTTTTCTTTGGCCCAAACTCCCAACATGGGTTGGATTGGGCTCATTCGTTGGATAATGAACATCTCTACCCTCGATCCATGGAAGGTTAATTCTATGCATTGCACTTTTTCCCTCAAGAACATCGGGACCTCAAATCAGGGCCTCATCACTTTCCATGTGACAAGGTTGGGCCCGAAAAAAGTTGATAAAGTTGAACCAAATTGAGAGCTTAATCCACATGAATGGGGCCGGTGCTAAGGTTCGCCTCAAGTTGTGTATAAAGTGGGCCTTAATGTGCACAAGTGGGAAATGGGCCAATGAACGGGGAGAACCGATTGTTAATTTGAGAAATAACGGCTTGAAGCTCTAGACTTCATGTAAATCACCGACCCATTCAATAAAGAATGTATGGAATATACTCAAATTCATAAAGAAAAACCCAAAGATGACAACATGTAACTGGTTGGACTCGGTAACACTAGGGTGTTGACCGATTATGCCCAAAAACTTGCCCATACACCGAAATGGGGTTCCGGATTTTGGTCTTACTAAGGGCTTGTGTGCCACTTCACTCACTTTCTTCAAGTTAAGCTGGCTTATGTAATATCATACACTGTTAGCAATTTTTTTTTAAATAAAAAATAAAAAATAAAAAATTGGGGGGGGGGGGTAATTAACAAGTCAAATGGTCTAAATGGAAGGAAAAGTAATCCTAAACTATTACAAAATCTTTCAACATTCAATGATTTCCCATACTTGTCAATGGGATGGAACATAGTGCTAATTAGCCTCTATCTCTTAGTCATGCTTGCAAGTTTTCAAACACTCTTTACTAAACATGAGTATAAAACAACGGAAGAGACTATGTATATGTTTGTTCATTCATTCATTAGCAATATAACATACATACGAATTCATGAATGAACAACTTTATACATAGTCTCTCCCGTTGTTATGTATGTACGCATGTACATACATACATACATTGTTGTTATTTGTAATTTATGTTATGTGCCGAAGCAAATAATTATATGTATACATATTTGCCTATTTTCTCGCAAAAATCTTCATGGAGCGCCTAGCCCTATTTTGAAATAGATTGATTGATGGGCATTTTTTTGCCCAATGTGCTATCAACCTACAATATCGTGGACACAACTCCCTATTCTGATGAAAAAATATGTTTCTCCCTTTCATATTTCTCCACATGTCATTCTCACGGTTGCTTTACACACAAACCAAGAGTGATGACCATGAAACTCTAATGGCCCTTGAAAATCATCCAAAGCACATACCATCTTACAAATAAATTTAATTTTGTAATTGATGGGCCCTCGAGCTTTGTGTAAAATGAATGTGGACCATGTTGAGGGACCGTAACATATTCTATGGACACCCAAAAATAGCAGGTAGTCCGGGACCCACCATGATAATATGATATTTCAGGAGCCAATGGCAAATTTAATTGCTTGTTGATGCCCCTAGCTTTGCGTTAGAGCCACCTCTTTTTGATTAGCCTAACACAATATCCAGTAGACCACAAAACATTATCCACTTGATGCCATGTAGGACACCATGTACATTTTTCATCCACCAAAAGTTCTTTGGTCCCTCATGTCTTTGGAGTCGAGTGTAAAACGAACTTGGACCATCTCGGCTTCTTGACGAATCGCATAATTTGTATATCATGGGTCAAGGGCCCTCAAGCTCTAGTGTAGAGTAGCCTTTACATTGGGTTGAGGCCCACTCAAATTCCATGTTGAAACTATGTTCATTATGACATCAATATAGATGAAATAGTGAGGTCTCTACCTATGTTCAGGGAGAACCGACGGCTAGTTCATTATCAGCCGATGGATTTCCCCTCATGGCCGGTCCAAATTTCCAACCATCGGATGGCAATCCGACTGTAATTTCAATCCTCCGGCAATTAGCCGATGAACCAGAAAATGTCCCGGAAATGTAGCCGATTCTTCTTGTGAGTTATCGGATTTCAACCGGAAGCATCCAGAGCGCTATTTGTCTAGGGCATCTGATGATGCACTTGAGGAACCTTAAACTTTTTGAATTATGCAACCTTTCCATGACCAAATCCAATTGCTTCTATGAAGAATTGGGGGACCCTTGGCCTTCAAGCGGTGAAGGCATTGCTAGGTTCAATTCCTGCCAAGGATATTAACTCTTCAAATTTAAAGTTTTGAACATGCCTTTCTTCTCACTTATTCAAGATTTTGTAGTAAGAAATGATTTCTAATAACTTTTCATACATTTTTAAAACAATTAGTGCGGATATGAATTCCATTTAATCAGATATTGGCCAATGAAAATATGAAAATATAGGCAATTGGCCGATTGATTTTACAAAAGACCGGCTGTTGCCGATGTAAATTGGAAAAAATCCGACCCTTCGTGGTAACTACCGGCAATTAGCCACTAAGGCTTCGAAAACTTCCCAAACTCTGGTCTCTACTATAACTTCAGAAGAATTAGTAGTCTACTTGTTTGATATCAACAATAAACATCTTACGCAACGTGGTCCACACTATTCGTCATTGACTCACGTTAAGTGTCTTACAATCATTGAGTGGCAACAAGAGAGGGTATGACATGACCGAATTACGAAGACCACCCTCATTAACATAACACACTAGTTTTAATGCCACGCTTAATATATTTGAGTTAGAGTAGTTTCCATGGAAATGTGACACCCTACAACAAACCTACTTGCACTAGTTGATCAAGGAAGGAGTGGATGAAAATTCGGCATCTAGTGAAGAACCAAACTAGGCCAGTGTATTATTGTAGACCGCACAACCACAACACACACAATATTGTAGCTCTCTAGCAGCTTGGGCAAAAAAATAATTAATTTTAAAGGTGCCTAAATTTATGGGAAATTAATTTTGTTGAGTGTCCAAAAAAGAAAGAAATTTCATTCAGAGAGTGCCTAAATTTGCAATAATGTAAGTGACATTCACTGGAATCCAACAAAGTAGCATCAAATCAAAGCAAAATTTGTTGCCAAGCAAAACCCTAACATACAACTAAAAGACATACTTTTGAACAAGGAATGTTGGTTAAGGGAAGTGTTTAGGTTAATTGTAGCCACCATAGATGAAATTAGAAAAACCATCCATGAATTATAGAAATGATTTGGATGAATGTCTAAAAAAAATTTTTTTTTTTTTAAACGCCCATTTTTAGAATATTGTTTTTTGGACTCCTTAACTTACTTTCACACTTTAATTAATCATTATGCATAAAGTTGCTCAAACTGCTAGAGAGCTATGGTACTTGGCTACATGGAATTATTGCATACAACCATTGTGTCTCCCATCTATTGAGTGAAAATGTTGTGATATCATCTATGACCATAGTGTGGTGGTAATTTCAACATTTGTCGAAACATTGTGGAACAGTTGAAATCGAATTGTCAAAAAAAAATGCTTAATTTTTGTAAAGGAGAAGTTAGAATAAATTAAAATACTTGTTTTAAAATATTAAATATTTAAGACCAATAAATGTTCAACATTAGTTTGCTTGAACTGCCACGAGACTACAATAGTCCAGAAATTGAGATATTACATTTGATTTGATAATCTACACCAACTTTCTTGACCTTGTTATGTACAATTCAACTTGATTTCCATTGCATAGCTATTTCTTATAAAAATCCCATTAAGGAATTGCTAAATGTCTCATAAATCATGACATGTTCTCGTGATGTTTTGGCACAATCTTGCTAACCATTGACGTTTAGTGTGTTTATTAGGGTTGGGGCCCATTTTGTTTGTTTTAGGTGTTTCCCAATGGGAGTCACTCGTGCTTGCTAAAGTTTCAGAGGCAACAAAAGGGTAAGGTCTTATGTAACCTTTTTAAACAAAACTTATAAGTTGTAGAGAGATTCAATATATTGGAATATGTTTTGATACATTCCAATAAAATTCATCAAATATGGGGAATATCCCATAAACATGCACATAGTCCCCCCCCCCTTTCTCCCAAACACATATGGAGAGGCTAGGATTGTTGTGGATGATAGATGGTAGAGGGGATGAGTGAAGGTTGAGTGTATCTTAGGATTGAAAGACCATGCCTCTTATGTTTGCTTTCTTATGTAAAACATGTCATAATGTTTTCTTTTGGTTTGAAATGGATTGGGTAGTTATATATCAGAAGCGTTTGTTGAACATCCTACAAATTTAGATGACTTTGATATTAAATTTACCCTTGTAGAAGCTTTGACTATTTACAATTTGGTTCTCACTTTGGTATCTTAATTTGCCAATGATTTATCTACATCTGAATGTTTACAAAGTTTCATACTTTTGATACATATTTCTTCATTTTGTGGTGGGGATGTGGAGGCACTATGTGTTTGTGGTGTTTCATTGCCAAGATGGTAGCAGAAGGTCATGGCCCATACTATTCAATAGTTTTATATGCCCTCCCAATTTTATTTTTTATTATTATAGATTTAAGTAGTATTTTTTGAAGAGTAATTAACCAAGGCATGAGGAGATTGGCTAGGACTACCTATGGTGTGGATGGGATGGGTGAAGGTGGGGACATTTGCTAGGGTTGGAAGGCCAAACCCTTATGCCTCCTTTCTTTCTTCCTTTGAGCATGCATTATTCTCACTTCATCGTGGTATTGTACGGGAGCAACACATGCATCACTGTGGAGTGTGATGGCGTCCTTTGTGTTCGAGGTGTTCAAGGCCAAGATGACAATGCAAGGTCATGCATCATGGATTTGCTTACCCTTTCCCTCATTTAACATATTATTGGTTGGACACTAAAGAAACTTGTAATTACCCCTGGCCCCCCATATAATGCATAGAGAGGGGCACGCTTACTTTATCTAGAGGTGAGAATGAGAATGTTTGAAGGGCATACCTCTATGTCTCCTATCTTTTGTAAAGAACATGCAACTTTTCTTAATCTATTATTAAGGACATGTTAAGGACAACATTGTGTGCATCATTATTTATTGTGAAATGTCCTACTAGAGGGGGTTCACATGTATGAGGTGTTCAAGGCTTTGATAATGACAATTGGTCACGTCCCCCACCAATATTACTCACGAAACTTTTAACAATGACTCCTCCCCAAATGACACAAAGGTAAGGCTAGCTAGCTAGACTAGCTAGAGCATGTGTGGATGTAGAATGGTAGTTGAGGGTATGGGTGAAGGTGGGGCGCATAATGACATTGGAAACTTCACACCTCAATGCTTGCCCCCCCCCCCTTTTTCTTTCTTTTTTGTTGGGGCAAAGAACATGTGGAGAATTATCTCTTATCATGGACAATGTCTCATGCATCAAAACATTTATTGTTGCATATTTGAAGAGGTGTTGAATACTAAGAGCATCCTCAGTCGGTCTAGGTAAAGCTCACTGCAAACCAAAACCTATCTTTTGACTGACCTAAAATTAGAAACTGAAATTACCATCATTAGAAGCACACCTAAATAAACGTGAGATATTTCTCAAGAAAAAAGAATTGTAAAAATTTGACGTAGGTGAAATCCCTCATTGAAAACACCACATTTTCAAAATTTAGAGGGAGTGCACCAAATCTTGCTTTAAAATGGAAAGATCCTCCCACACTCCCTCCAAATTTTTGACATTTAGAGGGAGTGTGGGAGGATCTGTCCATTTTAAGCAAGATTTGGTGCACTCCCTCTAAATTTTGAGCAATTTTAAGCAAGATAGGTCTTGGTTTGCAGTGAGCTTTACCTAGACCGACTGAGGATGCTCTAAGATGGTAGCAAACGGTCACACCCCCACATACTATCGCTTGGTCAATAAAGGAGCATTTTACTAGTGTCCCTTATCCCAAATAACACGTAGGTAGGGATGCTAGCTAGTATTACTTAGGTAGCGGAGGTGTGGATGAAATATGAATGGTGGAGGGGATGGATGAAAGCATGGCTCGTGCTAAACCTAGAAGGCCACACCTTTATGCTTTTCTTTTTTTCTTGTGAACGCAAAGGGGATGGGTGAAGGTGAAATGCATATTGGGGCTAGAAGACCAAGCATTTATGACTTCTTTCGTTTGAAAAAAAAGAAAAAAGAAGAAGAAGAAAGAAGTAGAGTTTTGCTTGGTCATTGAAGAAACACACACACATGTGTGTGTGTGTGTGTGTATATGCCCCCCTTCCCAAACAACACATAGGCAGAGAGACTAGGATTACCTAGTTAGAAGTGGCGCGAGATGAAAATGATGATGGATTGTTGATGGAAGGCTATGCGTCTATGGCATATGTTTTTTTTTTTTTTTTTTTTCAAATAACAAATTGTAAACAACTTGGAAGGTTCTACTTGTTGTCAAAGCACCATACCAAAAACAAACATAGCTTAAATGCATTTTAGACCCATCGAGGAGCTCAAAAATAGTTTAAGGGAGGTGGGGTGGGCTGGGGGGGGAGTGAGGGTATAGTGGGTATGTCATGGTATCTACAAGAGGTCGTGAGCGGGCCCAATTTGGAGGGCCAACAAAGGTCTTGACTGCCTCGTGCTTTCCTTCGTTACTTATGGTTGAAATCGCGGGGTAATTGTTGAGGAAGGGGATAGCCATTGAGAATGTGATGTTAGTTGGAAATTGAGTCTAGCTAAAAACCAACAACTATAAATACTACCCAAGTGGCTAGCAAGAAGCGCATGCATGGGGCCACCTATGTTGCTACCCGACAACTCCTTAGCCTACCATGTCATTCAAAGCATGTTGCCTTTTGCCTATATGCCCGACATCTAAGCATTCAAGCATGAGTTTTAGCAATCAACTACAAAGTCCCGAGATAGCAACTAGGGCCCTAAAATTGGGTTGCCATGTCTAGCCCGAGGTCTAACAGTGGTTGAGTTAGCATTTAACTCTATTGAAGAAATATTCAATTATGCCCCTCCCCAAATGACACATGGGTAGAGAGGCCACGTAGTTAGCATTAACGAGGTGTGGTTGAAAACAATGGTGGAGCTTATGGGTGAAGGTAGGGCATTTGTGGGGCTAGAAAGCCGTGCCTCCATGGTATATGCTTTTCGTATATGTAAACAACATGTAGAGATTTACTTGTACACTGAAGAAACATTTTAAAATGGCCCACCCTCCCTAAATGACACGTGAGTAGAGAGGCTAGCTTTGTGTAATGGAAAAAATAATGGTGGAGGGGATGGGTGAAGACCATTGGAAGGGGGGGGGGGGCACAAGGGAGGCAATCGGTGGGCAAAATGTGAGTTACGATGAATGGGTCGATTCAATTCCAAGTGGTGGAGTTTATATTGAACTTTTAATGACAGAGCATCATGTAATGGGAAAGTTCCAATAATACATGGAAATTTGGTTTTCATAAATAAATATATAAATATATATATATATATATATATATATATATATATATATATATATATATATTCTAATGTGATATACATTGATAAATTTGAACAAATTGTTTTTTTGGTTGTAAATGTGATGTGTCATGATCATACTAGTATCTCAAAGTGGCTATTGTTTGTCAACAATTTAGGGTACAAAGTTCTAAGTTCTAGTTTGGAATATTTTGTCATTCAATTGTCATATGTATTATGTGTTGTTTTGGTGGTTTGGTGAATACATTTGTTTGCTACTTTGCCATTGTCATGTCTTTAGTTTGTACATTGATTGTACCATTTTATACTCAAAGCTAGATTTTTTTTCCTAGCATATACAAGTAATGTAGTATGCTATAAAAAAAAGGATCCCGTGATTTCTAGGTAAGAAAGGGTACAAGAAACGGGGTCCAAGTGCAACTACTGCATGTTAAGGGTTTCACAAACTCTTGGAACCCAACACAATAGACCACATAATAACACCCGATTCACGCACGTGTATACAAATCATAACGGAGTGTGATTCCCCCCAACGGGGCATATAATGCAGCTGGAAGGCCTTGCCCATATGGCATATGTTTTTTTTGTGTTTGTAAAGAACATCCAAATAGTTACTTGAACTTTGAAAATTCGTTCCAAACCCCCCCCCCCTCCTTAAATAACGCACATGCATAGAGAGGATATCTAGGTGTGGATGAAAAGTGATGGTGGAGGGTATGGGTGAATGTGGGGCACCTAATGGGGTTGGAAGGTCATGCCTCTTTGGCATATGCTTTCTTTTATTTGTTAAAAACATGTACAAATACATTTAGACATTGAAGGAATATCTCACAGTGTCCCTCCCCAAACAATACACGAGTACAAAGAGGCTATGTAGCTAGAATTGATCAAGGTGTGGATGAAAATTGATGGTGGAGGGGATTGGTGAAGGTGGGCCACCTGTTGGGGCTGGAAGGTAGTGCCTCTATGAAATAAGTTTCTTTCTTTCTTTCTTTCTTTTTCTTTTTTAAATTTATTTTACTTGTGAAGAACTTGCATTTACAGTCCACCCTCTATAAATGTTACACCTATAAGTGTTAACCCTCTCTAAATGTTAACTTTCTTCTACTCCCCACATATTGCACACTATAAATGTTAAACGTGTTAACTGTTAACAAAATGGTACTCCCTTCTTTGTAAATTTGACTCTATAAATGTTAACGAATTAAATACAACCTTAATATAATTAGTTTGGCTACTAATAGTTCTAGTGATGGAAGTTCAAGAATGGAGGCACAAGAGTATGTGCAATACGAATTAGACTTTGATTTGAACAATCCATATGAGGTCACCGAAGAGGATGTATGGGATGTTTTAGGCTCTATTGGTGGGACTTCTAATGTCTCAGATGATGATTGTGAGGGAGAGGAGTGCGAGGTGGAACCCATTCCATCTTATAGTGACTTGCAATTTAGTTTTGGTATCATTAGAAGGTACATGGAATCATGTTCATGTGATGTGTCCAAGTATGTGGGTTTGTTGGTGCAGATTGAGAAATATTTGCAAGTTGTGCATGCAGATGAATCTCACCAAAGAACCATTGATTCATACTTCACCCGTGATTTGTAAACTTGATATTGAATAAAGTTTTGATTGGGTTTGCAATTTTATGAATGGTATTCTCTCACAAGGACTCTTCACAATTGCTTATATTAATAAATGTTAAGATTTGTATATTGCTCAAAAAAGTAATTTTATAATTGTTAATTGTTAACACCTCTATAAATGTTAACTTTGATCCACTCCCGAGGGTTAACATTTATAGAGGGTAGACTGTACTTGAACACTAAAGAAGTAATTTATAATGGCCGCTCTCCCAAAATGACACACATATAGAGAGGCTTAGCTAGGCGTGGATGGAAAATGATGGTGGAGAGGATGAATGAAGGTGGGACACTTGTTGGGGTTGGAAGGCCATGTGTCTATGGCATATGCTTTCTTTTATTTGTAAAAAAACATGTGAACATTTACTTGGGCACTGCAATTTATTCCTTCAAATAACGCCCCCTCCCCAAATGACACGTGAACAAATAGGCTTAACTAGATGTGTATGAAAAATGATGGTGGACGGGATGGGTGAAGGTGGGCCACTTGCTAGGGCTAGAAGGGCCATGCCACTATGACATACATATTATTTTATTTGTAAAGAACCTACAATGGTTTACTTGGACACTAAAGCAACTTTAATTGATGCCCCACCTTCACAAATGACACATGGGTAGAGAGGCTTAGCTAGGTGTGGATGAATAATGACGTGGAGAGGTTGGAAGGTTGTGCCTCTATGGCATATGCTTTATTTTAGTTATGAAGAACCTGCAGATATTTGGTTGCACACTAAAGACATGTTTAAGTGTGCCCCCTCCCCAAATGACTCGTGGGTAGAGAGGCCTAGTTAGGTCTGGATGAAAAAATAGTGATGGAGGGGATGGGTGAAGACGGGGCATCTAATGGGGCTGGAAGGCCATGACTTTCTTTTGTTTGTCATGAACATGCAAAATGTTCTTGGACATTGAAGAAGCGTTTAACAACCCCCCTTTCCCATATGACACATGGAAGAAATGCTTAGCTAATTGTGGATGAATATAATGGTGGAGGGGATGGGTGAAGGTGGGGCACCTGATGGGGGCTAGATGGCCGTGACTTTCTTTTGTTTGTAAGGAACCTGCAATGATTTACGTGGACATTGAAGAAACATTTGATAATGTCCCCCTTCCCCAAATGACACATGGGTAGATGGAGGTTTAGCTAAGCTAGATGAAAACAATGGTGTAGGGGATGGGTGAAGTTGGGGCATATGACGGGGTTGGAAGGCCATGCTTTATTTATTTATGTGTAAGAAACATGCCAAGACTCATTTGAACTTTGAAGAAACAATAAATATCGGCCCCTTCTCCAAATGACACATGGGTAGAGAGAGGGGTTTAGCTAACTTAGATGTGGATGAAAATGGTGGCGGAGGGAATGGATGAAGGTGGGGCATCTGACAGGGCTGGAAGGCCATGGCCTTCTTTTATGTGTAAGGAACCCATGAGGATTTACTTGGACATTGAAGCAACATATACTTTTGCCCCCCCCCCCAAATGACGCATGGGTAGATAGAGAGAGAGAGAGAGGAGCTTAGTTAATTAAGGTGTGAATGTAAAAACGGTGACAGAGGGGATGGGTGAAGGTGGGGCATATGATGGGGCTTTCTTTTATTTGCAAAAACCTTGCAAAGATTTACTTGGACATTGAAGGAACAATTAATAATGCCCCCCCAAATGACACACATGTGTAGAGAGTGGCTTAGCTAAGTTATAAATGGCGGTGGAGGGGATGGGTGAAGGTGGAGCATCCGATGGGGTTGGAAAGTCGTGGCTTTCTTTTTAGTTGCAAGAAACCTGTAGAAATTTACATGGACATTGAAAGAACATTTAAGAATGCCCCCCCCAAATGACACACGGGTATAGAGAGTGACTTAGTTAAGTGAAAAACGGTGGTGGAGGGGATGGGTGAAGGTGAGGGCATATGATGATGGGGTCGGAAGGCCGTGACTTTTCTTTTGATTTGCAAGAAACATGCAAGGATTTACATGGACATTGAAGGAACATTTAAGAATGGCCCACCCCCCAAATGACGCACGGGCATAGAGAGAGAGGGGGCATAATAGGGTAAGTTAGGTAGGTGGGGGGGGGGGTGGATGAGAAATGGTGGGGGAGGGGATGGGTGAAGGCGGGGCTGGGCGCCTGCTGGGGCTGGAAGGCCACGCCTTTATGCTGGCTGTTCTTTCTCCCTTTCTTTCTGCTTCAAGCGCAGGTAGGCAGGCAGGCAGGCAGGCCGGGGAGGGAAGGCAGGCTACGCTGTGTCCTGCTGCAGTATTGCGGTGCTTTTCCGCCGCAGCAGTAGCAGCAGCAACAGCAAGCGCTTGTTGCTGTGGAGTGTGGTAGCGTGCCTGGCTACCCTGGCCCACGCCTTCGCAGCTCCGTGGACGGTGGCCCGGCCCGATCCTTTCCCATTCCCCTCCCCTCCTCTCCCTTCCCTTCCCTTCCCTTCTCCTCACTCGCAAATGGTACACCTGTGACCACAGGCATCAGCATCATCAGCAGTTGAGGTGCCATTGCAGATCTGCTCTCTTCTCTCCTCTCCTCTCCTCGCCTCTCCTCTCCTCGCCTCGTTTCTTTTCTATCCCATTGCACCGTCAGCCAAGCAAGTGTTTGACTCGCCGCAGTCGCAGTAGCAGCCATGGCATGCAGTCGGGGAGGAGTAGGAGGAGGAAGAGGACGAAGAGGAAGGGGATGGAGAACCACGGTGGCACCCGCTGCCTTTATGCTCGGGCAAGCGATGTAGCGTGCCGTGCCGTGCTTTTAGAGTGGAGTTGCGATGCGAAGGGAAGGGAAGGGAAGGCAACGCAAGGGAGGCGTGCGGTGGGAGCGAGCGTGGGGAATTGGCGGCATGTAGCGCTCTGATTGGCCGCCCTTGCCGTTGGTCGTAGCTTTTGTCTTGTCACTTTGGATTGTGTAGCCTCGCGACAACCTGTGAGGGCTGCAAGGCTTTCGTGCAAGGGAATGTTTGAGCTGTTCTGGTGCGATCTCGAAACAGGGGTTGTTGGAGAGATTATTGTGGTCACCGACAGATGACGCAAATTGCAGCCCCGGCGGACGCGGTACCTTGCCTCCTCATGCAGCTTGCGTAATATTGCACCTGATTGATTCGAGAATGCCCTGTTGTCCTTTGTGTGTTGATATGGCGTACCGTGTTTGTGTGCGTGCGCGCGCGCGTTGGAGATCTGGTGTCCATAGGCTGGTTTGCGATACCAGGTAGCACGGATCGCTTCGAGAGCGAATGGCTTCTGATGCGTACCTTGATTTGCCTCTGCTTTGGGGGCTGTTTTGTTAGGCTTTGTGGATGTGTCGTTCTGTAGTGGTGTGTGCGCTTGGTTGTAATGTTTTTCAATGTTTGCAGTCCGACGTGGCAGTAGCGTTTATGATGTTAGCTCCTTCGCATGCATGGAAGTGCGAAGAAGACGGCTTATGGCTTGTGCAAGGAAACATAAAGCATGAGATGACTCTGGTATCTCGTGCGTTCTGGATTCTTGATGATGCCATATAGCCAGGCCGATCAGGTGCTGTCACATTCAAAGAGGATGTTTCCTTCAACGGGGCTTTAAATCGAGTTTTTTTCGTTGCTTCCTTGCGGTTTCCTTTCGTTCGCTGTTCTTAATTCTTTTCCGCGTTGCTTGACGCTGAACATGTACCTTGCTGATGATGTCAGAGTGTCTGCTCTCTCGGTTCTTGTCTGTGGCTATGTTCGTACGCACGTGTTCTGCAGACCTGCTTTACTTGTGTATTAGGTCCTTCTTCGGTTGTTACGCTATCAGCTTCTTCGTGGTCTTTGGCCTGTCTCAGACGCTTTCCATGCATGAAAACGGGAGCTCTGATTCGTGAAGTTTTGGAGCCGGGAATTGTTGGGATTGTACCGGATGATAGTTCTCGAGGTCTTTATTGTTGGAACTCTCTTTTGTTCTCCCCTTGGCTGTTGGATCTTGTGGAGTGGTAAGAGAGAGCTTTGGGTGCGTGCTTGTTATTGGGAGTCTATGTGCGATCAGTGCATGCGGCTGTTGGCTTTATGTTCGTATACTAGGAATATTGCGTGAATCACTTGTCCCGGTGCACTGTTCAATGGCCTTTCTCTAAAGCGACGGACGAAGGGTATGAAAAATCCGCCGCTTAGGGTATGGACAGAGAGGAGCGGTGATAATGGATAGAAGTTGGTGCAATTTGCAGAGTACATGCGTTACTCGTGGGAAAATTTGTGCTAACGTTGGAAGTATGTACATGATATTGAAAGGCGAGGAGAGGACCAAAGATGCCGATGTCTGAGCCTTGATTAGAATCCAAGAATTGAAATTTGTTAGGGTTTCTATCTATTCAGGGCCGTCCTGCCGTTTCACTTGTGGCCATCATCAGATGTTGGAGCACAAGGGTAGCCCCGAGTTCTGGATTCTAGCGACAGTAGTTCTTCATCTGGAAACATGAACAAATGGATCATGGGCAGGATGTGTATATACACAATTGAATGTGGAGGATCATACAAATGGTACAAGGATTGCGTGTACTGGTGTCGCGAGTGGTATCTCACCAACGAGTCAGGATGTGCTCAGAAGTCGTCTTCTGAAGGACATATAGATGACCACTCATAGTTGTGGTAGATCATCAGTTGTGCTGAGATCCATCATGTTAATTTCTAAAATGCCTGAATTGGCCCCACCCATTCATTGGTTTAGGGCTCATGCATCTTCGAAACGGACTCAATGTTCTGAGCAAACCTCATGTTACTGGCATCCTGCTGTCATGCCAGTGTCGGTGCTGATGATTGGATGGCAAAGTTCGTAATTTGGTCGACCCTCACAGTATGGCAATGTTTCTGCAAGAGAATATGATGCTTCTAGACCTAGCTGCATCATGTGTTCTTCCTGCTCATATAAATGCCGTCCATGATCTTGATGCTTTTGTTTCTTAGGGCTTATCTGGGGTTTTTAGATCTATTTTTGTCTGAGGAGGATTTAAATTTCTTCAATTTAGATTGTATTTGTCTGTAAGACTGGATGAGAGGGTCATGTCAATTGGGAACAATGTATTCAATGTTATGTCTGGTGTTACCATAGTAGGTCTGTCGCTTTACATGTCGAGGACAAGCGGCAGACTGGAGTGGTGTGCATCTGTGCTTCCTTAATTATAAAGTAAACCAAGGAGTTTCAAGACTCACATTATTAAGTTTGACATAAATCTTTCAGCTTATATTTGAACTTAGGTCTAGTAGAAGCTGACACAAGGTCACGTAGGTAGACATATGAGCTGGTACCCTTTTAAGTTTTCCTTAAAAGGGCCTTTGATCGTTACAACTAAGGCTCTCCGTTTGTGAACTTTTATTGTGCTTGTAGGCCCTTACACATTTTGATATATTTGTCTTGGATAGAGTTATTTTTGCCAGTTGCGATTGCAGTCTGAATGTCCCTCAAAATCTTGTCGTCGGTGGGTGTTGGACGCCAATGAGTGTTTCTTCGTAGGAAAATGATGGTAACTTGTGGAGAGGGGTGATTCATGTACAACTGAATGCATGGTCTTGATTGGAAGTGGATTATCTTGTTGTGACGACCATCTGACATTTTACTGCTATTTTGTCATGTGAACAGGCTGTTTTTCAGAAGTTCAGGTGTTTGGGACGCTCTTTACAGAAGCCTAGTTTTTAGACCTACCGTCGGTTTCAGAAGCATGGGAGGACTGACGGAAGCTGAATATTGTAACTCTTCTTTCTGAGAGCTTGCAGTTGCTCCAGTCTGCAGTGTTCAGCCAATATCAGTGTCTGGTCCAATGGAGGATGGGATGGATCCAAGAAGAGGTCCTCCAGTTATGGGGGGGAATCGATGGGCCTCTACAGATATGAATTATCATTTGGGAAGTAGCAGTGGAGAGGGTGGAAGCAACAACATCACAAGGATGATGACGAGCTTGGAGGAAGCAGGGGAGTCACCTACAGGGGGGATGGTTGGATACCAGGAATCGGGTAAGGGTCCAGAGTGCAGCAGGCCACCAATCCGAAAGCCATCGCAGCCATCTCCCAAGCTGGTTGCTGCCCGTTCTTCTGGAAGTCGGAGGTTGCAAAGGCCTCATCATCCAGGATGGCATGTATTAAATGGTTTTGCGGATGGCCATATCGAGGCAGGGTCGGAGTCAGTCAGTATGGACGCCGATGGTAATCTTGGCATGGGACTTGGCACACACTTAGGTTTCCCAGAAGAGATTATTGTACATCCAGCTCATGTACATTCTGCTCATGTACAGCCACTCTCCAACTCTGAGTTCTTGGGTAGAGGAGGAGGTCGACCAGGGGCAAGCACGCTTGACTTCCTCTCTGGGAGGAATCCTATTCAGGGAAATAATTTCGCTGATTGCTTTAGAGGACGAACTGCAGGTGAAATGGGGGATGACATGAGTTTACGGGTTGGTCCCTCAGGATTGCCACCACTAGGTAATAGGCAAGTTCAAGCAGATGCTGGCGCTACTTTTTCTGGAAGCAGGCCTGGACCGGATGAGAGGATTGTGGATGGTGCTGGAGGAAGCATGATGTTCAATTCTCTTTTTGTGGAAAGACAAGACTTAAATGGTGGTGTGAGGAATGTCATGAATGATCAGAGATATGAGAATACTACTGAAAACATGATGTTCAACTCTCTTTATATGGAGCGTCCAGATTATCAAGATGAAGCGCAGTTGCAAGGTAGCAGTAGCAACTTCATGGGTGCAACAGAAAATTTTCTACCAGGTTCTGGGAGGAATCAAAGTATGTATGATGATTCTGTAGGCTGCAGTTCTGATGGGCGACGCTTTCTGGCAGACAGACATCCTTCGCTGGGCAATGTAGGAGGTGCTCCTTTGGAAATGCCATCTGGAAGTCATGGACATGTGAGTAGCAGCTCAAGAAGTTCAGCATGTAAGAGGAAGAGTTGTGCGCCTGTTGTGGCAGGTAGCTTGTCCTGCCGCAGTGGTTCCCCTCACAGGACTGCCTTTCGAGATAGTTACAGTGGACGGGTAGGAGGTAGTAGTGGAGCTATTAGACGTACTGCTGGCTCTGGTGGCTGCACATCTTCTTCAGATATTGTGGCCTCTAGCTCATCCCCACCTAATGTGGGGATTTTGGGACGGTATGGTGAACCCTCTTCTGTAGCTCCCGGATTAGAGGAGCCCTTCTCACGGAGAACCAACTTCATGAGAGAACCCATTGATTTATCTCCAGATTCCCTAAGGGAAGGGCGTTATGGGAAGTCAGTAGCAGGATGTAGCAACACAAATGCAAATTCCCAAAGAACCACAAGAACTGCAGGCGTTGGAGTAGTGTTGACAAACCCTGGAGTAACCCCATCTCCTCCTTTCTCTCGAACAGTGCGAAGAGCAATGCCTTCACATGACAACATGCCCCGGCGCATGCCTGTATCTGATTCTTCCATGGATGCAGATGAGGGGATCTCGAGTAGCAGCTTGCGGGTTGATCAAATGTTCAGTGCAAGCCAGCCTCGACGGAGTGACAGTCCTTTTGGGGGAGGAAGGAATGGAGCTTCAGGATCACCTCGGCCCAGTGATGCTCCATTTGGCACAAGTCCTGGAGATCGGCTCATGCACAGGTACTTGGGAAGCAGCACCAGGGGTTTGTCTAATACTTCATCTAGCGCAAGTCAGCTTGGGCCCGCAGTTCCCTCAGAGAGCCGCATGCGCAGTCGTGGCATCAGCCACTATCCAAAATCGTTGTCTCAACCTGTTCCTCTCACACTGCAGACTCCTGTACATCCAGCTTCTTCTTCTGCACCTTCTCCATCAAGACCACCCCCACATCCCCCAACACTACGGGGGAGGTTACATGGCAGCAATTTACATACACTATTGCCACCCCCTTCACCATCAGGGCCAGCACCTTCCCGCCTGCCTCCCTCACCACCTTTGAATCCATTGTCGTTTGCTCCTTCGATTGATGCTCTGCCATCTCCTAGCAGCCTGTTCCGAGGATCATTGTTACATGGATCACCTGCAGCCGGATTACGTGACAGGGGATTTGCTTCAGCAGCAGAGAGTCTATTGGGCATACCTTTTCGGGGTTTACAGATGTCAGGAGGGGATGGAGGTTCACAACCACGGCTTGTGGAGGGACTTGCTGAGGTGGGATATTGTTCCCTTGTTTTGTTTCGACAGACTTAGATTTTGAAAGATGTGCTGTCTTTTTCTGCTTTCGTATGTGCAATGAGGTTTGGCTTGGGTGGAGATATTTCTTGGACCAAACCATCCAATCTTATTTGTTGTTTCATTTTGTTTTAAATATTGGGTTTCACATTTTGGGAAGATGACTAATTGTGGTGTACTGGCTGAACACTTCGAATTTGGAATGAATGTTATGTGTAGGGCATTGAGCAGGCTGTTGTATATGTGTCTCATATTGAAGTCTCTTGGTTTATGTTCAGATTCTCTTAGCTCTGGAACGTGTGGAAAGAGACGAGGATCTTACATATGAGGTATAACTGGCACTGGTGGCTTTTTGTATTCCTTAGCATACTTGTTATCATAGTGGCTGAGCTCATTATGTCTTCCATCTTAGGAATGATCATGTGAAGGAGATGTTGCCTCCAACTGCAGTAGTAATAAATGCCCATGAGCATGTCGGTCGGAGTTCTTTGAATGGTAGGGTGCTCAGGTCTGTTCATCTGCAAGCGTGTTGCTTGTTAGTTTGTTGTTAGTTTCTCCCATGTTAACTCGATCAGTGTCTTGCATCTGAACAAGTCTGGAACTGTGTTTCTGCTGTGTCCAGCAACTTTTGATGCTGGAGGCAACCCTGCTGTTTGGAGGAATGGGGCTGCATGACCAACACAGTGACCTAAGACTTGATGTTGATAACATGTCTTACGAGGTATGATTTAATTCAATTTGTATGCGGAGCTGTTTATCATAATATGACTTACATACATGAGTAAAGTATGTGAAGAGTAAAGAAATGACGTGTTTATCATGTAAGAAAGCCATGTGATATGTTTAAAAAACTAGTTCTTTCAAACGGTGATATCAAGTTCAGACCGTGTAACAGGATGTGTGTCGTATGAATTTTTTCCTATGAGACCTTTATCTTGCAAGCCCTAAATATCGACTGGTGATGCAGGAATTGTTGGCTTTGGAGGAGAGAATAGGCAATGTGAGCACAGGAGTGGCCCCTGATGTCCTAGCGCAGAAGCTAAAGAAAAGTCTTTACTCCTCGCTGGATGTAGTTGTTGCCCGGTTCTCACAGGAATGCGATGTTAAGTGTAGCATCTGCCAGGTAACTCAACAATAATCTACTTCTCATATCTTCCTCATAGTTTGACTGGCACCATCTTGTTGTGCGCAGAAACTGTTGATGCCTCGTTCCTACCTGTACACGCTGTTGGGATGAATGTTATGGAAGTGCTCACGATCCATTAAGTTAGCTGAGTCCTGACTAATCGTTGATAAATTTCTGTACACGATTCCAGGAGGAGTACGAGGAAGGCGACGAGTTGGGGAAAATCGAGTGCGGGCATGGTTACCATGCACACTGCATCCAGCAATGGCTTGTGCAGAAGAACCAGTGCCCTATTTGCAAGGCAGCTGCTTTTTCTTAGTGTTAGTCTTGAGGAATAAGCCTCGCAATCTCGTATCTTCCATGAGGACAATAATTGTAGCTGGTCTCTGAAAGGTAGCAGAAACCAACAAAATCTTTGGACAATGTTAGGGTAGCAGTGGTGGCATGCTTGCTCCCTCACCTAAATGTAACGCTGTTACATGTGGTGGAGAGTCCGTGCTCTTTATCTTTCCAATCGAGGTTGTTTGTCTTCTCTGTCAGTTCGAGTAATTCGAAGAAACTTAAGCAGAGTCCAAGTAGTGATGGGTTCGGAGTTGTGTTCTTTTGCACACATTTCACGGTGCATTGCAGGTGGAGTGGCATCAGGTGCATGCTGACACGAAGAATGCCCACTTTTCTAAGCCATTTTATATGTCCCGTGCATATGTTTGAGGCCGGCACCTGATGGTGGCCACTCATTTTTTGTATAAATGTTTTTATTCTGGACCAGCGGCTGCTGTTTGGATAGAGATTCAAATGTTGAATGTAACAATTAGACTAGGTATTGGATATTTAAATTTCAAATACTTTAGTGTGCAATCCTGTGTTTTTATATAGCTTCAGAGTGGGATTCCGGGACGTGAATGTGTCACGGGAGGTGGGCATCGTCAAACCTCTTATGGCTTGCAGGAGGCGCTTTTTCAAAGATACTTCTCGCACGGCTGAATCAAATTTTCGTAGTTTGTTTTTCGCTCCTCGAACACACCAATTGAAGTTATCTGTTAGCAAAAGAATTAGGTGGAACCCTTACTTTCTGATTCAAAATTTTCTATCTGACTTGGCAGTCCTATCCATGAGGTTTAGCTTCCACCCATCTCTAGTGAAATGCTCGTCCGAATCGTCCAAATCCCAATGTCAAATACTATTACCACATACTATTGAGACCATGGCTCATTCCTTGAGGACTAGGAGGCCAACTTGTGGACAAGATATGTACAAGGCTTCCCAATGAGTGGTAGGGAGAAGTGTTAGCTTTATCTATTGTTCCACACTTATATGTGCGGTCACACTCCAACTATTGCTAAGTTCTATTTTGTTCCATGGGCTGTTCCATGGACAGGTATCTTTTTTAATGAAGGGCCGCTTCATTAATCAAGACATGGGGTCCCAGGTCCCGAGTTCCACTCATGCTTGCAACAACTCCCAACATGGAGGCCAAGTCCCAACGTGGAGGCAAAGTCCCAACTTTTGAGCCTCAAGAAACCATTGGAATATGGTTTTATATCCATTGGAGTCGGATCTTGATTACTTTATGAACATTTTTTTTGTGGGACTCGTGCTTTTTGTTCGACCCGACTCTCAACACAAGTCTCGAGCCTCACCTCCAAAAGGGGTTGCTATGGTGTCATACTTGGGACTTGGGACCTGTGTGAACTGGCGTAGCTCCTTTCCACAAATGGACATGCAGAGATCTGAAAGACGAGGATTAAGCAAGCTTAACATAACTACATCGATTATTCCAATTACTGTGCGCTACTATTTGGAGTTATGCAGTGCTAGTTAACAATTTATGATTATATTTTATCAAGCAATGTCATTTATGTTCTATAATGCCCAAAGAACCTACTGAACTTTCATCAGCAATTTCCAAGCTGCGTAACTCTGAATAGTAACATGCGCTGATGGGATATAATTAGGGTAGTCTTTAATCCACGCCGCATCCATTGCAGTATTGAAGTTTGTGCATGTGATCACCAACTTTAATATCTAAAATTTATCCTGGCCCTGGGAATTTCAAAAAGGGCAGAAGGCATCGATACCCAAAGGGAATAACAACAGCCCTCAATTTGTGCCAAAGGCTCCAACTGAATGTGGACTCGTTCTATGGCCGTTCCTTGTACCACACTTTTGGTTATGGCAGCTTCATGTTTTGGCAGAATCGGGGACCATTTAAGCCACCAACTTCGCCTGTCAAAGTTGGGTTGTTTTCAAAAGAAATTTTCGAGCTGTGTTTAGGGAAAGTTTAGCAGTCGAGATGCATTTGGTCACACCTGGACATGGGATCGAAGGGAAGAAAGATCAATGGCCTTACTATAAGGTAGTTGAGCCTGAAAGCAACACTTCCACATTGAAACTTTTGCTATTTCAGGCAGATTAAAAAGCTCAATAAATTGTCCAAAAAAAAAAATTCATTGATTTGCAAAACCATGAAGAGTTTACAATTTTCTTTTCAAAAAATAATAATAAGCTTATATGCAATCTTCATATAATTGTAAAGTTGGTTTTGAAGAAATGAGCCTTTTACTCTCCACTAGGGGAGTTCATCGATGTTGGATTGCTAGGTGAGGATCGCCACAAAACTAGTCTTGTTGTGGGTGAGAGTCTTCTATCAGATGAAGGTGTTGTCCCCCCTTTTGTGGATCACATCTTACACCACCTCGTTGAGTAGAGAGATCCTCAATCAACCATTGTGAAATGGCCAAAGTGGTGTTATTTGATACTTGGTGCTGCACACTTTTAACGATGACTTACTCAATGGCACCGTTGCACTCACATATTGATGGTTTAAAGATGAAATATAGGTGTTGCCAAAAGGAAGGTGTTGCTTTAAGGCACTGCTACCTTAAAGGTACAACTCGCCGTTCTTTTTCTTCTTATAAGTGCAAACAATCAAAACTAAGACTTTGGCACACTTTCCACACACGCGCCGTATCAACTTCTTCGGTCTAAATAGGCAAATGAGTCCAACCTCCAATGGAATGGAGGTTTATTGAGCGTGTGGAGGAGGGGAGGTTTTGAATGCATCAATGCACAAGCCCTAGCTCCGGTACCAATTCCCCCACCACATTGGCCCACCTATCATGCGAGAAGGTCCTAACTCAATCACCATGTCCGATAAAATTTGGATTTGAATTAGATCTTTTGGGACTTTTCTCTTGTTACATGATGTGAGTGGCAACCACACATGAGATTTTTCCATTGTAAGGTAAAGGGGCTTAAATCGCTTTTTCTATTCCGAGTAGCCCAATTCTCCTAGGATATAAAATACACAATTAGTATGAGATGGTTAGTAAATTCAAACCAAGGCCATAGCCACTTTCCCCATAATTCTTGGAGTTTATTATCAAAGTGAAGGATTTCATGCTCATTAAATGGTCATACAAGGTCCATCCAAACTATGTTGACTATTGAACCTAAAATGGTTATTTTATTTTGAGCATGTAGTTTTAATCTCTTTGGAACACAAATCTTTTAGGTATCTATCCTTGAAGGTACACTTAATCACATACCACTCAAATGTATGTATCCAAGTAGGACGAGTGACCAAATTAAGCACGTCGACCTTAGTAAGGATGTTGGTGACATGAGAGTTTTTTTTTTTTCCTCCACAATGTCATGAAACTCATAGATGCATTTAGTCAATCAAAGAAAACTTGTTTGATTTTGATTTATCTTAAAATATTTGTTACTTATGAAAGACAATGTTTTCAAAATGATTTGGCGACAATTATTGCCAATGCTCCTTATTCGGACCATAATGATATAAGGTAGTCACACTTATTCTTGAAATTGTGGCGACTTTGAATTCTTAGAGCAAGGCCACCCCAACCCAATAAAGGACGAATTTTTATTTTTGAGTTTTATTTTTATTTTTTATTTTGGGGGTGGGGGAGGAGGGGAGTGTGTGTGGTTGAGGTGGTATTGGAGTTTACATTCCAAACCCTTAGCCTCAACTAAACCTTTATTTATTTTTTTGTTATTTTTTTGTTTTGCTACTAGTAGCCACTTTGTTACAGTGAAGTGAATTGATTTACACACATACTTTAAAAAAAATTGATTTATGGCTTGTAAGATGCCACCTCACTATTTGTGGGTAAGAGATGGGTCCAACCAACTTTTCATGGGGGGGGGGGGGGGGGGTAGAGTCACTTTAAAATTAGGATTTGCCATTAAGCTTCATTAATGGGAGTAGCCAATGAGCTCCATTATGAGCTGTGATGCAGCCCATCCTCCCATCCAAGGGTTCGCTTCGCCTAGGGTTTAGTTGAGTGGGGTGAGTGGTGTCACCACTTTCTCCTCCAATCTTCACCCTTTTGGTTGCCAACCTCTTGCTCTCTTAGCTTGTACCTTATAGCCTCTTTGGTCATGTAGTGTTGATTAATGGTGCCACCTTTTGATTGTGGTGGAGCTTTGGAATATTGGGGATTAAAATTCAAGTTCCAGATGAGAGCACATGATGATGCTTGAAGGTGGCTTGCAGAGATTCTCACTTGGGGCTTGTAGTGGGTATATATTCCCAAAGGCAATCCAACCTTGTTGGTTCCCCTTATGATGAGGTTTTTGATTCATGAAAGGGAGAAGTGGAATTCTGACGGTGTGGAATCGAGAGTTGAATTTGAATAGTAGGAGATTTTGATACCTACTAGTAGCGTGATATTTTGGAATTGCAATTGCACCTTTGGATGTAATTGCGTTAATGCAAATGCCAACCTCCTTCCCTACCTATTTGTACTTGTATGTATGATTATATGAGTGGTCTTTTCAAGCAAAGATGTTCATTTTGAGCATATCATGTTATTTAAGAGGGTTGGTCCAATCTTTTTGGGTGTAGAAATGCACTAGGCTATTCAAGTGCATGATGTTTCAACACCGATCATTTTCTATGCATGCAAATTGGTTCAATTTGGGTGCACATTGATGTTTTAAAGGGTTCATGGCCTAAGATGTTGCGAAGTGCTTGAAATGTACGATACGTGCATGTTGATCCTCTCATACATTTGCAAACTAGTTGAACTTGGAAGCCTCTAGAGGTTTAAGGGGCCAGTGCAGTTTTTTTTAATGTAGCCAATTTCAATGGGCTTGCTCAATCTCAATACGTAGCCAATTTTCGCCCTTGGTTTGTGGTGTGTGTGACCGACCATGTCTAAAGTGTGAACATAAATTTGGGCCACCTATTGTTTCATATGTGGGGCCATTGTCCACCGTATCAAAGCATACATGTAGTCTTGAATATTTTCCATGTATATAATTAGATGTCACCACCCAAAATGATGCATAAGTTCTGTGCAATCGCCAAATACTCTTTTTAATTCACCTAAATGTAGCCACCCTAATCTCTACAAAAAAAATCTCAAGCCCGCCACCTTGACTGCTTCATAGCTCAACATGTAGCCAACCTACTACTTTCTCAAAAAACAAATAATAAAGGTTAGCCTCATCCCAAAGCCTCGAAGTAGGTCCCAATGGTGAAAGGGCATTTTTATATACCAAGAAAGATTCTCCAATTTATTACATATTCACTTGAATTGATCACTTGATTAGGAAGCGAAATTGTCATAATTATGCATTTAAGTGAAATCATAGATTTTTCTTGACTCACTATAACTACGTACCCATTCATATCTAACACCCAATTTCAATGCACCTACATACATGTGTTGTGCTTGTACTTCTTAATTCCACATGCACTCATTATCCTGTTTATTGTGTGTTCATATTCGGAATTAGGCATGGCTATAACTATTTGATGAGAATGTAATATTTTATCAAGAAAAGTCATTTTTGTTCAATGATGTCCAAACAACATATTGGCCTTTTGTTAGTGAAAATTGAACTTTTGAGTAAGATGTTATCGCATTACATAATTTCAAATAATAGCACACACTAAATGGGATAATCAATGTCTTTTTTAATGATTAGTACATTGTAGGTTCTACAACTTATACAAGTGGAAGTTATGATACCTTAAGGTTTCATAACATTACTCAACCATGTGGGTCGGTTCCATGACTCTGAAATATGTTTAATAAATTTGTGGGCCTTCTGAACAAAGTAAGAATTATCATTTACTATTCATACATTCAGGCTAACATTGAAAATTTGGGTGGAGTTATACTCCCGGCACTATTCATAAATAAAGAATAAAACACAACCATGTAGTTGAATGATGTTATGTCAACTCTGATTCAACTTGTTGAATATTGAGGCTTGGGTTCAATTTGTGCTCCATATTTAGGGCCTAATCTGAATAGAATTTTGGGGCTTTGAGGTTAGTGTGGGAACATGAATTGCGCTTGAATGTATATTGCAAGCATTATTGGGGATTTGAGGTTAGTGTGGCCTTGCCCTTAAATTGATCTAATTATCTTGTTGGATTAGGCTTATAATGTGGATTTGGGAGCCACAAGACTAAAAACATTTCACCATATTTCAATTCTTTACGAAATCTTCAAGTTGGAGTTTATTGTGGTCATGTGGGCCATCTATTTGTGTTACCCATATAGGTGATGCCCACCTTTTGCATGAGGTTGAGGCTAGATAAATAGATAGAAATGCCAGCCTCGATTGAGGCAAGCATGAATGAAGAGGTGAAGGCCATAATTACTACTAATGGCCTTGCATGAGACATCATGATGGAGAAATGTGGGACTACAATTGACATTCCACTCTTGCTTATTATTCTCATATATAGTTGATGAAAGTGTGAAATTGGCAAAGCCATGGCCCCAAAAATGGTGGAGAAGCTAGGCACTTGTCATTACCATGGTGTGGAAAGCGCTAGGCAATATGTGCCTAAGGAAAACAAAATTCTAATGTGTTGCTTGCACTTGACTATTAATTTCATAGGTTTCTTGTATACACAATGTGCCCCTTATAACCTCAACCCTAGTTGCCTAGAATAGTTCACAAACCAAATAGGTACATCTTCCTTGGTTTAAAATTAACTCTTCATAACTTTCTCTTACATGCCAACTTCAAATAAGATCTTCAACTCATACTTTACGCAACATTCTTAGTTAGGCTGAGAAAGAGGTCGCTATGATTGCAATTTACAAAATCGCTAATGTTTAAATTGGGTCCCTAGAATTTATTGGATGTTATTAAAACATTAATTGTAACTTAGGGCCGCTTCACACACGAGACTGAGAGCCCGTGACCATTACACTTCAAGCACTCTCATTGGTGGAAAAGGCGGAGCTGGTCCAAGTTCGCTTCACACTACGCTTGAGGGACCAACGTAGTATGTGAATGCAAGATGGATGTAAAGTCTACATGGATTCTTATATGGCATCAAATGGATCCTGTTTCATGGTCACTTGGATTATTTTCAAAAACCACCTCTTGGAGGTACGCCTAATACAAAACTGGGAGACCCTGGCACTCCAAACGCTCACAACCCAACCATTGATTAATTTTATTTTATCATGCGTGAGGACCCGCATGAATAGAAATCCAATGAAATAGCATTTGGTTGAGGGCCCGGTCACATATGACTTCACACTACACTTGAAGGTCCGTGACCACACTACGTGATGTTGGAGGTGTGTTGGGACGATGGCCTTTGGACACTTTCTTTTCTTGTGGGCTCTCACAATGTCATGGTCACGGCTCTTGGCTTGTGTGTGAAGTGGCCCTTAGGTATCTGGGAATGTTATGCAGAACATGTGATGTCTAAAAACAACATTAAAGAGCATTCTTGGATTGTTCCCACGATAGAAAATGCCCATAATATGCCATCATATAATAGTTCTTCGTAAAACATCCCTTTATGCAGATAGTGAACCAGAGTTGGGGAAGTTTTTGAAGCCTTAGTGGCTAATTGCCGGTAGTTACTACGAAGGGTCGGATTTTTTCCAATTTACATCGGCAACAGCCGGTCTTTTGTAAAATCAATCGCCCAATTGCCTATATTTTCATATTTTCATTGGCCAATATCCGATTAAATGGAATTCATATCCGCACTAATTTGTTTAAAAAATGTATGAAAAGTTATTAGAAATCATTTCTTAGTACAAAATCTTGAATAAGTGAAAAGGAAGGCATGTTCAAAACTTTAAATTTGAAGAGTTAATATCCTTGGCAGGAATTGAACCTAGCAATGCCTTCACCGCTTGAAGGCCAAGGGTCCCCCAATTCTTCATAGAAGCAATTGGATTTGGTCATGGAAAGGTTGCAAAATTCAAAAAGTCTAAGGTTTAGGGTACTTCTTCAAGTGCATCATAAGATGCCCTAGACAAATGGCGCTCTGGATTCTTCCGGCTGAAATCCAATAACTCACAAGAAGAATCGGCTACATTTCCGGGATATTTTTTGATCCATCGGCTAATTGCCGGAGGATTGAAATTACAATCGGATTGCCATCCGATGGTTGGAAATTTAGACCAGCCATGAGGGGAAATCCATCGGCTGATAATGAACTAGCCGTCGGATTTCCCCGAACATAGTAGTGAACCCCTATGGGAAGTGAACTTCCCGGGTTTGACATGAACATCCAATGACTTATGGGTGAAATATGCATGTTTTGAGTCACATGGACTACCAATTCGAAGGAGAAGTTGTAAACTTCAGCTTCATTGTAAATGTGTGAATCAATAAATGAGTATCTATAAAAGGGTCAATTCATTGAAAAGAGTGACTACAAATGGACAACTACAGGTGATCTCAGAACTTGAATGCATGATTTTGAGTTTTTGTTGGACTGCAATAAATAGGGAGATGTGTTCCAAATTCATTCACGTTGTCAGAGTTTCTATCATTATTACAAGTTGCAACACGTTTCATGTGAACGTCTACAGCAATGAACGGGAAGAGCTCACTGCTAGTTACAGATGAACCGATTGAGTTCGAGACATTCGGAAATTTACCGATCATGTTAGAGGAATCTATAGATTATACCTCAAATTAGTAAAGAAGAACCAGAAGATCACAACATGTAACTGATTAGACTTGGAAACACTAGGATTTTGTCTGATAATGCCCCGGAGACTGAATTACAGTCAAGAAAAGTGCTACAAATTCATCATTTTGCGAGTTGAGTACATGCAAGGTACAATTCCAGGATTGAAAATGAGAGAAGACATCGTGTAAGTCATAAACATTTTGCTCATCATATTAAAAGCAAAATACACGTCACTGTCTTGCAAGTAATCTGCTATTTCACTATAAGCACTAAAGGGCAGTGTAGTAGTTTGATCCAGAACAGAGTGTGCTTCTGGACTAGCTTGTGTAAGTATGTGTGTTAGTGTTAATGTGTATGCAGTGTCTCAAAAAACTATGAAAATTGTAGAGTGATAAATCCGTCTAACTAGAGAGTTTGTATAAACAAAACACGTATCAGGTTCCACGAGGAGCAGATAAGTGGTTGGCACAAGCAGAATGTCATGACTCGCTGCTTCATTTAAGCAGCCTCACCCTCTTGTAATTGCAGATCAAAGTGGTAAACACCTGGCAATACAAGGACAACTTCTTAGTATGCGTCAATGGTCTTGCCCATTCTGACATATTAAGGACAATGAAGGGCTCCCCAAAGATATCAATTCAGTAGGTTCTTGAATACGATCAAGATTGTGAACTTACCATGACCCTTGCCAACCCTCCTAAGCTGAGACACATAAGTTGAAACCTTCTTGATAGCTTCCACCTGCTCAATTGTGCAGACAAAGTTAGCAAAGTGCAAGCTCCACTTGTCTTGGTGATTGATACTGTACTCATAGTCTGCCCATTTACAGGAAGAGAAGGTTTGAAAGTATTGCATCTAACAATGAGTCTGCAGTGCATATGTTTGTCAACTGTCCCAAAGGAGCATACCTGCTCAGTCAGAAACTCTGACTCAATGAAGTCACACATCTGAGGATCATTGTTGTCTACAGCAACCTGCAGACACAAATTTGCACAAAATGGTAAACACCTTGTGCAAAGAGTAATTGACGCTCAAAATGGGTGATGGAAGCTCGAGAAACATTCATCTTCCTTGGATAACTCAGCGGAGCTCCAGGAATACACATCGGGGATATCTTGTCCAGAGATCTGATTAATGCACCACTACAAGCTCACCTGGTGAAGTGACAGTAACTTCTCATTCGTAAGCTTCTCCATCGCCAAAGCAAGTTCCATGGCTGCAAAGAACCAGAATATGAGATTTCGGGAAGCGTCAGCAATATGGTAACAAACTGAATGTGACAAACAACTACGCCATGTGCCAAACATGTTGAGTGATGCATCACATAAATGTTGGAAATGAAGGGCTTACAGTAAAGAGCGTCCCCTTTCTCAGCATGGTCAAACTCCATCACTGGCGACAAGATGGTGTTCAGCTTTACTTTTCCTCCACGCTTGTTCTATAACAACATGTGACACAATCAGAAAGGATAATGAGCTGCAGCTCAACGATCACTCAGTTGTAAAGAGCAAAATGGATCAAAAGTATCCTGAGGATCCTTGTCAGGACGATTCCCCGTAAACTCAAATCGACTCCTAAGATACGTGATTTTCCAGCATTGATTCGATTCTTGCCAAGCCAGACCAAATAAATAAAAGAACAATACTTCCGAATCAAGGTAATAAAATCAGCAGTCGTAAAAGAGAACAGGTCCAACAAGTTCAATCTCCATATACCTGGTACGCCATAAGCTTCTCGGCATGTTCTCTCTCTTCCTCGCTGCACTCCTTGAAATACCTGCAAAGAAAAAGAAACGTCCATGAGTATTGTATCTCCTCTCGAAAGGAAACGACTTAAGTGGAACCGGGAACTGGGAATCGACTTGAATGATGCGAAGGACCTACTTGGCAAATCCGGGGAGGCCAACATTGTCCCTGTCGAAGTAGGAGTACAGGGCGTGGTAGACATAAGAGACGTTGTACTCCACACTGTAGGTGATCAAGCGTTATACAATGGATCAGTACTGTATGCATATTAGGGAAAGTGCAGCAAGTGCAGCGCTTGAAATCCTTAACTTAACTCGGATACACCATATAAGAGACACAGAAGAAGTACAAATGAAGACGCACAGAACTTCACAGTGGACTATATCTCTCTGTTCGCATATGCAACAAGGTACACAGGAATGGAGTAATGGAAAAAAGTCGGTGTGTCACCCAATATAGAGTGTGCTTGATGTCAAAGATGGACAGCAGAGCAGGTTCTACGGCAAAGCACTTGGTTGAACTGGAATATCCACAAACCTTCGTAACATAAAAAAAGGAATATGATAAGGTGACCTATCTGTCCTAAATGCCAAGAAACTCTATCGCCCTCGCATGTGTCTGGATGTGTCAGATCATAACTGACTTAAGTCAATGATGACCAAAGGAACCATATAAATCACCGACGACCTATAGAGAACACGGACCCAGGCCGATCGTCAAACAAATGATAGCAATCGTAGACCTACGAGAAAGGCCCCAGAAAGACCCTGGCTGTGAACAAGGACGTGACCAGGTAAGAGCGCCACTCAAAGAGGAGAAGAGAATTTCATAGCAAAAAGCAATGACATACTTGATTTGGTCGTTGATAGCGGCTTCACTGGAAGTAGCGTAACGTTGACGAGCCAGAGACTCAGAGTATTCAGTTGGAACCTGAACGAGCTGGCTCTCCACTTCAACAAATGGTTCGAACACAACACCGGTTATGGTGCGAGTTTCTGACTCATCGCCTCCCGCTGCGCGCACGGCGAGGTTGCGTTTGGGCTGCGACTTCCATGCGCCAGAAACATTAACGGAAGAAGATACTTTCAGAGAGGCCTTGGTGGCAACGGAAGTTGACAAGGTGGCCAGAGAGCCTGCTGAGGCCGTTACTGCTTGCGCCATTTTGGTAAGCTTCTACTCTGTAAAATCGGCCGCTGCACACATTAGCAATGTATTTCAAATAAATAAAATGACAAAATTGCCTCCTAAGTATAACCGTCATAACAGCTTATGAGATTGGCGGACAACGAGACAGCTCACTTCCTTCTCAATAACCCTTACTCCAGCTAGCTCTTCTCGAACACCTGCCGGGAATAATCTGACTGCAGTGGAAAATGTAGCAAACTTCTCGTTCACTATCTATTGCAAATTTCTGCTTCCAGAACCGACTCCTCCATGGAAGTAATGTGGAAGCAGGAGTGACGGAAAAATTAAAAATAAAAAAATAAAAAAATGGAAGCATAGAGTGTCCAGACCGTGCCGACACATTTGCATGATACACAAAGATCAGCAACCGCTTGTGAGAGGAGCAGTTGCCAGAAATCGAACAGAGTCCAACTTCACGAAGACTTCGAGACGCTTCTCTTTGTGACAACTGCAGAGATAGCATTTGAACTAACTCGATTCTCGACAGACAGTAAAACGTGCACGGAGCAACAATTCGGAGACTGAAGGCAGGAGCTGCAGAGCAAATGAAATTTCTATTGTAGGTCCTCCGGAGTCCAGATTGCATCACAACAAGCAGTCTCCAATTCAGAACAACACACTCCTAATCTAATAACCAGGCGTTGCTGGAAAACTTCACCTACCACAAAGGTAACAGAAAAAAAACAGAGCAGAAAAACTAACAGAGTCTAAACCGCGCGCTAAGGTCGACCGAACCTCGAACAACAGTGTCAGTCAGCAAAATGGAGACGAATAACGCACTCAACATCCACGTGACCAGTGTATTATGCGAGCCTGTGAACTCAAGAAGAAGAGAAGAATCTCGGCAGCGAAGATGAGATGGCAACAACAAAACAGGAGGTGAGACGGCATTGAAAACCTGAGGAGGAGCGGGTAGGTTTGGCTGTTGGAGAGTGAGCGAAAGGCAATGCAAATGTGTTGGATGATGCAAAGCGCGAGCTATGGCGATGAACACGAAGGCGAAGTGCTGCGGCTGCGCTGCTTCTGTTGCCTTCTCCGCTTGACTCGCATATTATAGAGGCCTCGCGCCACTGGGATACGTTTTGTAGTATACGGTATCGTATATACCATTCCCAAAATACTAACGGGCAGACCGGGGCATGAGTAGAAAAAACTGGGAGGGAGGCACCGCCGGGGTAGGTGGATGTGCTTAAAGTATCCCAACCTTTCACACCTATAACGGATGTACAAATCAATTGTCCACAAGTTGTACCAGCTTTTCATCCATGTCCCAAAGACCTTGAAAGGGAGGGATGGAATTTTTGTATAGGAGAGAGTACCCCTCATTCATCCAACATAAAAGCGTTGAAATAGTATGCATCCCGGAGGTGTTCTTTAAGTTGATTTGACACCGGAATTAGCTTTAAAGACCCCATATTAGTCTACTCGAGATCAACTCGAGATCACTTGGGATGAATTGGCATCAAGTTTTTATGTTGGATGGATGAGAGGTACATTTGTCAGCGATAATTCCCTCTCTCCCCACGAAAGGTTCATTTTAGGTACACCATGTAGGCATTTCAAATAGTGTAGGCCGCACTAATTTGGACCACTTACATTTTTAGATTGATATAGACCATAGTAACCACAAATTCACATTTCATGTTTACTTACGTTTTTATATTTAAAAAAAAGGTGTGTACCATATGAGTCATTTTGTATAGTGAGAGGGCTGAAGGGAGGGCATTCCCACAGATGAGCGCCCGATCCGAAAGGCCTTTCACTAGGTTCCATGGCACGAAACGTGAGTGCAATTAATCCATGTTGTAATTACACCGGTGCAAGTGGAATGCACCACAAACATCCTTACATGAGGAGCTTATATAAAGAAGAGAATATTTGTCATTTGTCATGGTTGCACCTTCATTGATATTTGTATCATGTTGTTAAAGGTGGAGCATTGGATTGCTCGTAGTCATAGAAATGTAATTCTAGAAAGAATGAGGTTGTCATAATCCTACAAGGCTGGTTTGTAGAGGAAGAAGAGTTATCCCATATTGTTTGTGAGAACCAAGTTGAAGATGAGCAATAAAGGGCAAAGCAAGGGGTGAGGATGACCATCTCAATCTAAGCATTGTTCATTCTAAGGATGCCTTTTTGTATGTGTAATATACTTGTGCAATCTAATCTCTAAACCTATTGAGTTCCAATAAGTTATGGGCCCACTATGCAAGTGAAGTGCCTAGATATTTGATTGTTTTGGAGGTGTCCGGGGGTGCATTTGCTTGTTATAAGTGTTTCTTTGTGTTTTGCTTTTGCTTGAATGCTTGTTTGATGCAAAAATGTTGACTTGTGAGCCTTGAGGGTTGAGAGGCACATTTAAGAGGTTTGGAGGTGTTTAGACTTTGAAAAGATTTGCCTTGAGTGTGGAGGAGCTTGTTTGAGAGGTTTGGAGGTGTTTAGACTTCCAAAGCACTCGACTTGAGTAATTTGATAGTTCTAGGGCATATTTGAGAGCAAGAGCTCTCATTTGTTGTGAATTAGATTTGACTTGAGCGATTTGATAGTCGAAAAGTCCATTTGACACCACGAGAGTATTTTTATTAGTGCAAATGGACCTTATTTGAGTGGAGTGGAGTGGAGTGGAACCACAATGTTTGAAGACAAAAGGGTTCATTTGGAGTTTGAAATGATCTCACTTGATCATTTGAATATTGAAATACTGACTTGAGATATAGGCTAATCATTTGAGCTCAAGAGGAGCATACTTGAGTGTTTTGAGTGATTTGAGTGTTGGAAAACAAATTTGAGGGATAAGGCTAAGAATTTGAGGAGAAGAAGATATTGTTTGAGTGATTTGAATGTCTTAAGACTTCTCTTGAGATGTAGAGGATCCAACTTGAAGTATTTTAGAGTGTAAGGCACATTTGAGGTGAAGCATATATTGTTTTGAGTGATTTGAATGTCTTAATACTTTCCTTGAGGTGGAGAAAATTTGACTTGAAGTATTTGAGGGTGTAAAACACATTGAGGTGAAGGAGAACTTTTTTGAGTGATATGAGTATCCTAAGATTCCTTTGAGGTGAAGAAGATCCAATTCTTTTTTTTAAATATACAAACCCATTCTTGGAGTGGAAGATGACATATTTTGAAAGCGAAGCAGCTAAAATCATGGATAAGTTCCACGAAGAGAGATTTAGCCTTTGAAAGTTCAAAATGGAGATGGTTTTGGCTTCCATGGACCTTTGGGACATTGTAGACAAATCTGAGAAAGCTCCACCTTCCAATGCAAATTTTAAAGTATTAAAGGAGTACCAAAGGCGCGTCAAGAAAACTATGTCTGTCATCACCATCAACTTGGCAGACAACCAACTTATGTACATCAAGAGTTGCAAAAGACCAACATAATGTGCAATTCAAACCGTTATTACAATAGCAAAGCATATCCTAGAAGCTCAAAAACTCGAGAAATCGCTTTGGGCAGAAACGGTGGCAAATGCAGACTATACACTAAACCAATGTTCGATGAGGGCCTTGCATTTTGTTACACCTGAAGAAACGTGGAGAGGGAGGAGGCCTTGTGTTACACACATGCGTATGTTCAGAAGCCTTGCATATACAATGGTTTTGGACGAAAAGAGGGGCAAGCTCGATGCCAAAGAAACCAAATGCGTATTTTTCGAATATTGCAAAGGTATGAAGCCGCATAGATTGTTGAAGGATTTGGCGAGGAGCAGCAATATCCCACGAGGCAGCGGTGACCGCTTGGAGAATGGTGGAAGAACCACATTTTGCCTCAACATGGTAAAAAATGTGCCAATGTGGTAATAATTGAAGGTCCTTGGAATTGAAGTGAGGCAATTAGGCATAATATGGAGAATACTTATGGGGTAATTTCAAAAACTCACTACATAGGATTGAGAAACTAAAAAAACTCAATAGTCCTACAAATCTTTGACTACTCGCAAAGTGAGAGTGTTAAAGGTGAAGCATTAGATTGCTCGTAGTCATAGAAATAATACTGGAAAAAATGAGGTTGTAATAAGCCTATAAGGTTGGTCCGTAGTGAGAGAAGATTTATCCCATATTGTTTGTGAGAACGGAGTTAAAAATGAGCAATAAAAGGCAAGGCAAGGGGTGATGATGACCATCTCACTCTAAGCATTGTTCATATGTCTTTGTGTATGTGTAATATGCTTGTCCAATCTAATCTCTAGACCTATTGAGTTCCAATACATGTTAAACCATGCAACACTATTAAACCTGACAAGAGAGGATCGTTGCCTACAAGTGTACCTCTCATTTATCTAACATAAAAACCATGAAACACTATAAAAGTTACTTCTAAAAGTTGATGTGATATTGGAATTAGGGTCAAAGGCCCGGTATTGGTCTAGCAAGACACAAATAAAATGAACTAACCCCAAATTTATAAAGGGCAACTTTCAAACATGGAGGCATGCATGGTAGTCTCATATGCAACATCCACCACAACTTCTACAAACTTACTTGGAGATTTAGCCCTTTCTTTCCCAAGTGTGCATGCCAATGAACTTGTACGTTTAGACCACCCTTCACATTGAGATCATTTACAACCCCACTACTAATGAAGTGTTTTTTTTTTGGATCAAGCACTTCTATGTGAATGCCAACTCCACTATGAGTTTGGAAAGGAGAAGCTCTACATGGAATCATAATCCTCTTATTGAGTAATGCTATTTTTCATATTGAACACAAAAGCCATCTCATGGGAGGAATTCTTGTCTTTCCACACAAACCCCTGAACAAAGTATTTTTATTTTGTTACTATTCATACATTCAGGTTGACACTTTGAAATTCGGGTGGAGTCATACTCCAAGCCTACTCATAGGAATCATCTCGACACTATTCACGCGAAACATTATTCATCCGGGCATTATTCACTAAAATTACTATGTATAACAAAACCATTCACTGACAATACTGGCACTATTCACACTATTCATACTAACCCTATTCACTATCATAGCAGCATCAATCTCTTTCTATTCTCTAATTTTTTCCCATGAAGGTGAGATAGGGGAGGCTCATGTCATACACTAAATATGGAATGGAATACCACCACACAACTGAATAATGTTATGTGGATGGTTTGAAAAGCATATACATGGGGTTCGGTCACATGAGAGGTGAGATAACACTTTCTTTGGAGCTAAAGTGGTGTTCATCCAACTTCTCGAAGTGAAACTTGTAGATGACATATAATGAATCCTTTTCAACATGAACGTTTTCATGCTTGAATGTGTATCTATGTGTGAGAGACTATTATAGGTCATTCATTGTCCACATTAATCGTACCCACTTTAGATCCACCTCTTGAAGTACGCCCAAATCACCAACCAATGACATTCATACATGATGGCGTGCAAGTGATGAACGTCGTAGATTTTTGTTGCATGATGAAGACTATGATGGATTGTGACCCTCTATGTCTTTATTTGTTTGATACGACCATTGAGTTACATTCTATGGATGGAAAAAAGGTTCAATGGTACAACCCTAGATTAGCTAGGCCAAAGTTTGGCCAACCAATAAGAGTATTTAAGAACTCATCATACTCAGGCCGGTCCGTAGTATGAATTTGCCGTCCATGGACGGGAAGAACTGACCGCTACACTAAAAAGGATAGTTGGTATTTGATTGTTTTTAATGTTGTTATCATCTTACCTTGTTCAACACTAATTTTTAATTTCTTGATAATTAGTGTTAGACATAAATGTGCCGCTACCTTCCCTACTGCCACCACCCTTCCTATGAAGTGTGGATTTCATTGGACTTTCGTATCTTTACTAACACTACATTCAAACATGTAACTTCCACATATTACCATAGTTGATATTTAGTGTTTGGGTTTACATTTAATGTTACTTACTTTCATAAGGTTGTTGACATTTAGTGTACGCGTTTGTATTTAATGTGTCAAACACTAAATATATATATAGTTTAGTGTAGTGATAGATGAACCTTTTGAGTTTAAAAAATAACCAGTTGAAGTTCAAGACTTTAGGAAAATTTCCGATCGTTTTAGATGAATCTAATGGAATATGCCTTGAATCAATAAAGAAACACTTGGAAGATGTCAACATGCAACTGGTTAAACTTGGAGGCACTAGGATCCTGACCGATTATACCCAAAAATGTCCTTGGACATTGATTGCCGTTCACCTACAAAACGATAATTTAGCTCTAACATGAAACATCAGTGTGGTTTCTTAACACCAACCGAGGGGGTAAGAGTAAGAACATGCCCCCTATAGGTTGGTTTGTATATTCACCCCAATTTAAGCTCACTAGGTTAATCCAAGGTCTCATACCCGATTTAGGGGTATATTTAACTATTAATACAAATATTATTATAAAGAACATTTTCATCATCCCCCTCCCCAGGTCCCCCCCCTTTAGTAGGTTTTGTGAACATTCATCCCGAGAACATGATTTCAATTCACGACAACTAGGCCTACCACGGGGTTGTGGGGTGAAAACTTGACTCTCCCAAGTTTGTTGTTAATTTTGGTCCATTTCAATTGGGTCTCCTTGGACCCCAATTTAAGAGTTAGTTTGACTTGAAGTAGAAAGAGGTGTACTATACAATGGTAGTGTGTGTCTTCACCCTTCCCCATGGTTAGTGTCACGAAATCTTACCCATCTATCACTCTAATTGAAAGCAACACCTATTTATGGAGTTACTAAAAATATATACTCGTGAATAGATATAGGACACACGCTTCATGGCATGTACGTAAACTTATTTATCGTGGATGAAGGAGTCATAGCAAAAATGAGATTCCTTATAGGTTGAGGATCAATTCAATCCAATTGGACCAAATAAATAAAGTAGGAGTCTTTGATTGACACGTGGGAGAGGGGGAGGGTGGGGGGAAAGTCCATGTTATAAAATGGTTTGTTGCATTTTCCACCTTCCCAGTGGATTACGAGTTTACTTAGACACCATGAAGCTTGAGCCTATCAATATACACCGTTTATGGTATTTTAGTGTCACGTAATACTCTCTGCAAAGGGCCTTCATAGAGATCTTGGAGTGTCACGCCTGCTAATTATCAATATGATACCATTCATCAACATAAACTAGAACAAATGTTTACATCATGACATTCTGCATAGCTCATTGGGATACTTGAGATGATAGTTTTGCGTTCTAGTTTTGCAACGGGAAAGATATTATTCAACATACTAATGGCAAGTGTCATGTGTTCACATTTTAGTATGCAATGGGAAGGTATTAGTGAACGAGTATACTCATGCCAACTGTCATTTTGTATACACTTTTAGTGTAGACCATTGCGTAACATAAGCACACACCTCAGAACACTACTAAACATACTCGTGCCAAGATACTACTAGACGCACTTGAACGCCAAGTGTCACGAGGTGTCACTAACGATGAAGTTGTGGGTCATTAGTGTAACCTAACATACACCTCAAAATTAGGGTAAGTGACCCTATGACGCACGTGGCACTAATAAGTACCATAAACGGTGTTGGGTACTTGTGACAAAGTCAAATCTACCAATATGATGATATTTTTATATTTATTTCTTTTAACTTGGAGGTCATGTCCTTGAAACCCCCAATTTATATCTACGTGAGTCGTGCCCACCCCTTAGGGTACGACTCAAAATAAGTAGCCGGACATTTTCAGTGTACCCACAACTAACACTAATGTAAATTGTGGGATCTGAGACTTGGAGTAACTTTCATGTGGAGACTGTGAGAAGAAGTGCCGATTCTAAGTTAAATCTGGCTCAATTCACAACATTCTGCCAAGACCCAAAAAAACTGAAGGCCAAACGGTTTTGAAGGTGTTGAATATATAGGAGCATATGTAAATAACATTGTGAGACCGTTAGTGCAAATTGAACGAGTTCTCATATTTGGGGTCACTTCACACACGAACCAAGAGCCGTGACCATGAAATTGTGAGAGCCCAAAAGAAAGTGTCCAAAGGCCGTCGTCCCAACACACCTCCAACATCATGTAGTGTGGTCACGGACCCTCAAGTGTAGTGTGAAGTCATATGTGACCGGGCCCTCAACCAAATACTATTTCAATGAATTTCTATTCATGCGGGTCCTCACACACGATAAAATAGCATAAACCAACTGTTGTGAACGTTCGGAGTGCCATGGTCTCCCGGTTTTGTGTTAGGCCTACCTCCAAGAGGTGGTTTTTGAAAATGATCCAAGTGACCATGAAACATGGTCCATTGGATGCCATGTAGGAAGGAATCCATGTAGACTTTACATCCATCTTGCATTCACATACTCCGTTGGTCACTCAAATGTAGTGTGAAGCAAACTTGGACCGGCTCCGCCTTTTCCACCAATGAGAATGCTTGAAGTGTAATGGTCACAGGCTCTCAATCTCGTGTGTGTGAAGTGGCCCTTATTCACCTCTACTTCCAATAGTGGACCTCCTCTAGTGTTGGGGGAGTTTCTTGGTTGATATCGGTTGATATCCTAGTGTTTCCAAGTCCAACCAGTTACATGGTGTCATCTTTCGGGTTTTCTTTATTGAATTGGGGTATATTCTATAAACTCCTCTAAAACGATTGGTACTTTTCCTAAGGTCTTGAACTTCAACCAGTTATTTTTTCAAACTCCATTGGTTCATTTGTAACTAACAATCAATTCTCCCTGTTCATTGACCCCCTCTAACAATAACCCAATCATTTAGAGAAAGAAAACGCTATAGAGGTGTCATCTGATGAAAACATATCCACCAAATCTACCTTCTATCCCTCCCTCTCTCCCATCCTTCTCTACCCATGTCTCCCTTCCTTTGTATCTTATGCATTCCTTGGGCCTTCCCTTGTGCTCTCATGTACTTATGGTTCTCATCATATGGTTCAGCTAATGACAAGATCAAGGAGAATAGAAGACGTGCAACTATTAATTAACATAAGAAATGTAACTAAATTGATGGCCTTGATTGTCCAGTGCATGTTTCAATACAGTGTCAACGGTCATGATTGTTCAAGAAATGCACACTTGACCTGATTTTCCTACCCTTGTTTCCTAGCTTCTAGATCCCTCGTTGCCTCCTACTCTTATTGGTTGTTGCTATTTTGGTTTTTGAATATTTGTGGGGGTCCCCACACTAATGACCCCAAACGGAACAAAGCCCACAACAACATGTGAGTAACTCCAGGAGCAGTGAACTGATGACACACTCTTCCACTTCATGATTCTATTGGTTGCCTCACCCATAACCAAACTATTGTCAGTTACGAATTATGAAACTCACATCAAACTACGTGTTTACCATAAGGAATGAATAAAAATCGCCGACCCAAAGAATATGACACGAACTTAAGTATAAATAATAATGCATCGAGAAACATATGACACTTGACATTAGTATACTCAATAATACCCTCCTCGATCATACTTAAACGTAACACTATCATCTCAAGCACTCCAATGTGTTACACTAAATATCATATCGTATGCACTTCATGAAGTTCCTCATGTTGAAAATTAGTGTCATGTTAATAATTAGTTGTAGTGACACTTCTAGTCTCCTAGACACCTAGTTTAGACCTTTCACTAATAGTGTACGTGACACTTTATACCATAAACGGCGTAACGAAAGCTCAATAATGTTATTGTGGTTCCCTAGGATTCTTGGCCTGATCGTCACTTAGCAAGCAAACAACACAAATGAATCCACAAATGGAATCAATGAACAAGGAGAACCGGCCACTAGTCCCAAACGAACCAGTTGGGTTTGAAAAATAATCGATTAAAGTTCAAGGCTCTAGGGAAAATGGTCCGAGATGACCCTAAACCACCGGATAATAGTGGAGAGGTACCCAAACCAAACAGAGTGGCTGGCGGTTCGATTCCCAACCGTGAAATCGTCTCTCTACTTGACGGAAAACTAACCAGGTGGTGAAAAAATACCTCCTATGTTCCCCCAAAAAGGGGGAGACGCACCAGGCTAATTACCAATCGTCTTAGAGGAATATATCCATATACCTCAAATTAATAAAGGGAAAAACCCTAAAGATCACAACACGTAACCGGTTGGGCTTTGGAAACACTCGGGTGTTGACCGGTGATGCCCGAAACTCTCCCCCGACATTGAATGGCCGGGTTCCAAATGCCTGCCCGGAATGATGGAGGGGCTTTGAAGGGCAAAAGGGTGGGTTTACTTATTACTCCCCCCTCTCAGCCTGCCCGGCGCAAAGAAAAAAGTGGACCCTGTTTCACATACGCGTATTCATACGATGGTACATACGTGGCCATAATGGACCTGGACTGTAAGCGCTGGCGGCTAGGGCCATGCCCTGCCTGGATAGGGCCTGAAGCAGCCACGTGGACCCTAGGCACGTGCATGACGCGCGCCTTCCGCCAATAGGAGACGAGTACGAGAAGATAAGGCGTGTGGAAACCACACGCTGCGCGGGCCCGGGATCGTACCCGCGTTTGGCGTCTTCTCGCTTTTGCCTTTCCTCTTTATGCCCCCCCCCCCCCAAACAGTCCCACTTGGTATCATTGGTGGGCAGGTAGGGGGGGTGGGGGAGAAGTTTTCTGTATCTGCCCGAGAGCCTCCCACACCTATGTTCGGGGAGAACCGACGGCTAGTTCATTATCAGCCAATGGATTTCCCCTCATGGCCGGTCCAAATTTCCAACCATCGGATGGCAATCCGACTGTAATTTCAAGCCTCCGGCAATTAGCTGATGAACCAGAAAATGTCCCGGAAATGTAGCTGATTCTTCTTGTGAGTTATTGGATTTCAGCCGGAAGCATCCAGAGCGCTATTTGTCTGGGGCATCTGATGATGCACTTGAGGAAGTACCCTAAACCTTAAACTTTTTGAATTATGCAACCTTTCCATGAACAAATCCAATTGCTTCTATGAAGAATCGGGGGACCCTTGGCCTTCAAGCGGTGAAGGCATTGCTAGGTTCAATTCCTGCCAAGGATATTAACTCTTCAAATTTAAAGTTTTGAACATGCCTATCTTTTCACTTATTCAAGATTTTGTACTAAGAAATGATTTCTAATAACTTTTCATACGTTTTTAAAACAATTAATGCCGATTTAAATTCCATTTAATCGGATATTGGCCAATGAAAATATGAAAATATAGGCAATTGGGCGATTGATTTTACAAAAGACCGGCTCTTGCCGATGTAAATTGGGAAAAATCCGACCCTTCCTAGCAACTACCGGCAATTAGCCACTAAGGCTTCAAAAACTTCCCGAACTCTATCCCACACTCCTTGCAGTGTCACTTCCCGCACCTGCCCGGACCAATAATTTCGTCCTGACTCGCTGCCCGCTGCCCGCCCGCTCGCCAGTTGTTGTTGTTGTTGTTAGGGTTGTTGTTGCTAAGGCAAGGGGGGAGTCCTCTTGAATACGCATCTTTCGTGTGCCACTTTGGTAAGTGAAAGGAGTGTTGGAAAGGAAAGGAGTTATAAGGAATGAGTTCGTACACGTGCATATATGAATATATGGAAGCGTGTGTCCATGGGGCCGGGTCGAGTGTGAAAGGGAGGGGAGAATGTGGAGGGCTTTGTTCTCCTTCTTCCAATTTCTTTGTTGAACGACGTGGCTAGCTATTGGCCTTATGGAGATTTCATGTGTGTGTGTGTGTGTGTGTTGAGGGCGAGGGGGAATTATTGCATACTAGTGTACGTCTCATGGAATAACGTTTTGAAACAACGTATAGCCCTGAGGTTGATTTGACACGAGAATCAACTTCAAAGGCTCCTAATTGACCGAGTTAGGCACATTTGAGATGAATTACACAACGTTCGTGAATGACACGCTTGTAATGAATCAACCAAGGATCAACCGGAAACTTATATGGGCAAGGTTTTGAACATGGGTGGATGAGAGGTATGCTTGCATGCAACAATTCCCACCTGCATGTGTTAAATTGGTAGCATGTGTCATTTGATGTCGCTGTAAAATCTAATTGTAGTAATCTACCGCATTAAGAAGAAGAAGGGGGAAAAAAATGTATGTGTTCCGATCAATTACTATGTGACATGTGGCACCCTCACTCAAGGAAATGAATATCTTTTGCGGCGAAATTTGGAAAGGTAGTACGATATTACCTTGTAAGTGCAAGTTTATGGCATGTATGCCTTTGTGGGTTTCCCTTGGCCAAAAGTTAATTGCATTATGGCTTGAGTTGTGGGCACAATAGAGTTATCCATATAGGGTTCATATAGTGGCAAAGGGGAGGTTTTGGAACACATGAGGCGCTTGACCACCTAACTAGTTTTCTGTCAAGTAGAGAGACGATTTCACAGTTGGGAACCGAACCACCAACCACTCTGTTCGGTTTGGGTACCTTTCCACTATCATCCGGTAGTTTAGGGTCATCTCATACCATTATTAAGATGAGTTGATGTCAAACCCATTTAGAAGCTCAAGATATCCCTTTAAAACACAAAATTACTCTACATACAACTCTAATGTCTAGGATTAAGCTCGGGGGGTTCACTGGCGAAAATCGTAGAACAACGTGCGATAAAAAATAAGGTCCAATATATTCATTGTAGATAAATTTTATAAAAAATGTACATGTAAAATAGGGGATTTTAAAATAGTGAAACATGTTTACATGTAAAATACCATCACATATAATATTTTCAGGCTTTTTACATGTAAAATACCATCACCTTATAATCTTTTCTGCAAGGTAAATAACCCCCCAATAAATATGTCCCGAATGCACGTGTATGCAAAATATAAGAGGGAGTGAACCCCCCGAGGGATTAAGAACAAATCATGTTGGTTCGATTTCAAAGATAGAAAGGAAGGATCATGGTAGGGGCTTTTGAGACTACCAAAGTTCCCATTGTCAACCTAAAACCAAGAATTTAAGGCATTTTGGCATACATGTGGTTTGGGATTTTATTGATTATTATTGTTATCGTTCTAGAAAGTGAAGAAGTGAACATGTGATGGCAACATATGATATGTGTGGTACACCTAAAGCTTGGGTGTCAAGTTATACCATAGCAATGTCATGCAAGGACACACGCAAATGTAAGTAAGACCTTTTCCACGGTGAAGACTTGGAGGCCACATGGAAGATGCAAAAGGAAAGGAAAGGAGAGGAGAGGAAAAGCATTTCACGGAAGTCCGGCTTACTAGGATATTTCACAAACTTCGGGAAGTTCATGAAGAAGCTCGGAAGAAACTTGAATAAGGCTCACTTACTAAGGTACCGATGTTTTTAAAGTAACACATGTCCATTAGTAACACCTACTTTGGGTCTCCAGCATGAAGCTAGCTAGCTTGTTCATTGCATGTCTCCAAGCTACTTAAAGCTATGTACGTGAGTGGCTAGAGTACAAGGGAACATGCCCACATGAATAGACCCCCCCTACTTAGTGTTGAAAGGTTAAAATTAAAAATGACCTTTCTGATTTTTCCCTTAACTCATATAAATTTTGTTTACGTTGAAATTCTAGTTGCTTCAATCTAACTTGAGTTCGCTAATCTACAATATTTTGATACTTCTAACTATCTTAAATTATAAAAAAAAACTCTAAATGTGACACTTTAAGGCCTCGGTATCATTCTATTATTGCACTGTGTAATAGTACTACTACATCAAGTGTAATAGTTGGTTTTTCAATCCGATCCCAAATGCTTCCAAGTGCTAGAGACATTTCCAAGGGAATTATTGCATACAAGCATATCACTCATTCATCCAGCATAAAAGCCATGAAATTGGTATGCAACTCAAACATTATTATTTTTAGTCAATTTGACATTGAGACTATCTATAAGGCCCTGAGATAGTCTAATCCAAGTCATTTGAGATGAAGTGGCAACAAACGTATAGGGGGTCAAGTTCTGATGTTGGATGGATGAGAGGTATGCTCATATGTGCTAATTCCCTCTCTTCATATCTGAGTAGGTAATATTAATCTTAGGCCTCCTTTACGAAGAGAGGAAATTATCACATGTGATTGTACCTCTTGTTCATCCAACATAAAAGCTCTAAAACAGTGTGCAACATGGTTGCTATTATTTCTCGTTAGTTTCGTACTAGAATTAGTCTCAAATTTGGAATTACTCTAGTCCAAATCACTTGAGATGAATAAGCCACAAACCTATAGGGGCGATCAAGTTTTTCTCCTTGATGGATGAGAGAAATGCTCATATGCAACACTTCTCCCTCCCCCTCCTTCAAACTACACAGTTTGTGGTATTTAGTGTCACTTACTATTTGGAATGACTTGGTGCTATAGGAATTTCTTACTATAGATTCGCCAAAAATTATTAAATAGGTTGTATGGAAATTATACAACATAAATTACTTTATTTGGTAGAAACTAATAATATTGCTAGCAAAAAGCCAACATTATGTAATTATAAATAGTAAGTGACATCAAATACCATAATGGTGTATAGTTGAAACTTGCATAAATTTGGGAAGTTTCACACGTACATTTGATGAGCACTCATCCAAAGCTCAAAATTCCAATAAGAGCTTGACCAATCCTCAAACTCTCAAGTGTATAGTGCCTAGAGAGAGAGAGAGAGCACTCGTATAAGCTTATTGACCTACATGTGGACCCCAACCTCCCCATCAAAGTATGGAATGTCTATCCCCGAAGTGAGGCCAACAACCACTTTTGGGGTTAACATTCCCACATGCTTTTATGGGCTATGTAGGTTGCGTTCTTTTGCTTGATTGGGATGTTATTTACCACATTAGAGAACCCTTAGGAACCACCTTTCTATGGTAGTTTTAACACCCCAATTAAATACACTATTGGTTTTAAGCAATCAAAGGAGTGTTGCTCAATGTTGTCCTTAAGGGCCACTTTATTAGGGCCCATTTGGAGTTGAGCCCACTTGGACTTGAAGTGGGCCTTAACTTTAGCCCTACTTTACAAAGTGGGCCGTTGAGTGGGCCTTGCAATATAAAGTCCATAGGCCCACTTGTAGGGCCCAATTTGGAAATTCTACTTAAAAGTGGGCCTTCCAAATGGGCCTAGGGACTTTATATTGTAAGGCCCAATCCATGGCCCACTTTGTCTTAAATGAATTATGCCCTTGCTTGAACTAAAGTCATAAATGATTATATGACGGAAATTGGGTGAAGGGGGCCGTAGGTGCGAAGTGGGTCTCCATAAACCCTCAACCCATTTTTTTGCCTTCGGCCCACTTTTTTCCCTCCAAAATGCCACCATGTCACCCGCCACGCAAGCTTTAGGAGAAGTGGACTGACTCTCAATATAAAGCCCTTGGGCCCATATTAGGGCCCATTTGGACAATCTAAGCACTCTCATTGGTTGATGCCTAGGGTTTGGAGATGGGCCCTAGAAATGGGCCCTAATATAAAGTGACCCTAAGAGGCAGTGTGTGACGTATGAAGGGTGAGCCCCCACGCGTTTGCTTTCATGAGGCTCCTTTAGCACCTTTAGCACCACGATGATGCCACGCGTGGGCTTAGCCACCCTTGGGCGTTACTTTGCACAAACTTGGGCATCACCACAAGGTCCACCTCCATGAGGGAGTAGCACGTAAATCCAATCAAGGGTGTGACAAACAAGGTGCTATCTAGAGTAGATAGTGTGATGAGGTGGTTACCCAACATTGAAAAGGCTCTTTCCTTGAAGCTCTCACGTTTTCTAGTGTAAAGAGGACCTTAGACGAGGTACATTTGTGAAGCTAGTCTTGTGCAAGTTGCCATGTTCATACAATTCGAATATTTTCCTTTTCTTTCTAGTCCAAAAGCATGTAAGTTTCCAAGGTAGTCACACCTATTCTTGAAACTTTGGTGAGTATGGGTACTTAAAGTGATCCAATTTATGTGGTAATTGTCTCCTAAGCAACCATGGTAAAGTGGACCCAAAAATGTTCTAGTATCCTAACACCAAAAAAATTTGGGTCAAAAGTCTTAAAGTAGTAGCAAAATGTTGTTTTGTTTTTGTTTTTGTTTTTTTTGTGGTGACCTCTATTGTTGTGTTAAGTCATCCAAGATGAGATCTTTGAAACTTATCATTGAAAGTAATGCTCAAAGCAAATGGCTAGATCTGATTTTGGACATAAATTTCATGACCTTAACTATTTTGCACTTTTTCATATTCTTTGAATTCATTATAAACTCAAGGACGTCATCAAAAAAAATTAAGAAAAAAACCACACACCAATGTACTTTTATCATAGTTTAAACAAAAAAATTCATAATTATTTGTTCAATATCACCACTTGCACACCCACTTGCACCATCTTCTAAATTATGTAAAAATTTTGAGATTTTTTTTTTCAACATAAATTGCTTGGATTTGTAGATCAATGTAGTTTTTCAGATGTTTGTGATTTTTTTTTTTGCACAAAAATCAAAGTTAGTATGTTGTTTGGAATCACTTAGACTTAAACATGTGCAAGAATCAAGAGTTGTCCACTTTATCATGCTTGCACCCATTAGCCTTTCAAAGTGAATTCATGAGCCAATTGACTCCAAACATGCAAGTCACCTCTTAGTTCCTTATAGTATTTATACCCCAAAAGTTTCCAAACCTATTGTGGTCATGTTGGGCCATCCCATTTTGTTGTCAATCTAGGTCATGGCATGTCATTTGTGTGGGGTAAACTACTTCTTGCATTATCTTTTATGGCCTTGGCTAAAACTCATAATTCTAAGAATGATGAACCACAATTGGCATGCCAAACTTGTTCATGATGCCTTTTAATGTGTAAAATTGACAAGTCCATGGCCTAACTACGTCATAATCTCCACTCACTCATCTTCGTTAGAGTCTACTACATGGTGGGTCCATATGTGCACATGGGTCATGTTATGTTTCCATTATGGTTTCCATGTCCTCATGGGGAACCATGTAACATATGCTCCATGTCTATTGTACCCTTAATTTAGGTGCCTATGATAGGTCACAAATTGAAATAAGTTTCTCTACCTTATTCTTAACAATACACTAACTATTTTATGTAGTGTGGCATTAAAATTGGTGTGCCATATTAAATAAAGTGATCTTTGTGACTTTTGTCATGTAGCACCAAGTGTTATACAACATCCTCTCTAGTTGCCTCCAATGACAAGTAGTGACTACGAGACAACTAACGAGGCTTAATGAGGAGTAAAGTGGGCCACACTAAATCATACGTTTAGTATAATGAGCGCCAAACGTAGTTTACCATGATAGTTGTTAATGTACTAACCTTAAAATAGGCATGTCAATGCATGCCCATCCATGTTGCCTCAAAGTTAGCACACAATATTACCTTCCCATAAATTTGAATCATAGTTACGTTAGTTACACTATACCAATGATCAAATTTACAATGTTCCCTTAATAGAATTTGGTGTTCCCATTTGTTCCTTAAATATTTTTAATGGTGAAGAACAATACAAGATTGTATTTTGATGTTCACATACCGATCTCCATTTCTAAGCACCTCAAATTCTCTCAATAAAAAACTAAGTCCTCTAGTTTTGTGCTCAAGTCTGAAACACTGAAACATTGGAACACCATGGGACTGTTTACACTATGGATCGTGAAGTTGGCCCAGGGCTCTGCAAGGCAGCTAATTGGTTGGTGACGTTGTCCCAGGAAAACCTCAATTTACACTAAGAAAAAAATGTCAGAGGGACCATGAAGGCCGAGGTCCCCAAAATACAATTTTTAAGGCCTAATAAATGCATTGACATGGTCCAACAGGTTTTACAGTGAGAGAGGCAAGAGAGGTGGTCTGGTAGGAAAAGGTTAAGGGCTCATGGCAAAGAAATGCCATTTTCGTAAAATTTTAATGAATCTACCCCTCTCTATGCCTTAATCATATCTTAGCCCATGAGACATACCATTATTACCTTGCCCTACCCCTTAAACCGGCTCCCACGTGTCTCACCAAACAACGTGGGACATCTAGAACTCAAGAATTCAAGTGCATATTTATTTTTTTGGTCTACCAACTGTAATGTTTGTTATTTCAGGGCTTATAATATACCTTTGGAAAGGTCTTGAAAATACCTTTCCAATGGTATACTACACACCCCAAAAGTTTAAAAATTATAGTTTCAAAACAAACAACAAAAAATTATAGTCGTTTAGTGTAGGGTGGTAACGACATTAAATATAATCAAACACTAAATATCCTATGTAGTGCAGTGACAACACAAGGTACATGTCACATTACATTGAACATGTACAAGTTAATCCCTCGTTTTTTTGTAAAAATTGTTGTGAAAAGATTTGCAAGCCACATCTTTGACACATTTAACAAGTGAAGACAAGTGAAGCCCAAGAGAAGACAATAGAATGGTCAAACTTGATTTTTTTTCAAAATTGCCTTTTTTGGGCATGTATTTAAAAAATCATCACCTTCGTTTTTTGGTGCATGGTCATTCCTCTTGGTCCAAATTCGGTTTATAGAAGGTGGGCTCACAAGGGAGTAAATAGCAAATAGAAGCTTGCTATCTGACCATGCGCAACACCTGCTCAACATTCATTTCTAGAAATGAGGACTTTGACTCTTGGAGAATAAATATTATTTGAGCATAGCATAGAGCATGTTAAATCCATTGCCCTACCCAAAACCAACACCCTAAAAAATTTGTATTGTTTGCACACATACCTACACACATATTGATTACGAGAATGTCTACCACCTTAAACATCAATCTTCTATGTTGGTTTTAAGTCATCTATCTATAAGATTCTAAGTTGTTTTCACTTTTGCATGCAAAATCACAATAAGACATACTTTGGTGCGCTGGAATCCATGCCCGGTGACAACAAGAATAAATTTCAAACTGGAATACAATAATAGAGCAACATTAACCTCTAAGTGCTCAAGCACTCTCATCCCAACACCAATACTTGAATTTCTAGTCATGTAGCAAAGTAGAATTTGTTTTTCTCAATTCCAATCATATGGGGTGTGAACTACACTACCATATATTATCACTATGAAAATTTAGAGGCAATTAGACTACATTTGCAAGGTCATGTTGACATGTGAATAGGGCATTCATCAGGGGGGCAACTCCACCAAAATATGTAATTATCCATTTGATGCTCACTTGGGTTAAGGTAAAAAAAAAAAGATTGCAGGCTTGAAATTAAGCCATAATATATTGTTGATTGTCAAGTGAGCTCCCACTGAGTATTTAGGTTTCTTTGATGAAATTTATATCAAGTCCGCCACCCTCGAAATTGAAGGGCTAAATGAAGACAATTTTGGAGATTTACCCTTTGACTCAGGTCTTTGACATGTACACTCAAAATTTGCCAAATTTTCTAGTGGAGTTGTGCACATCTGTGATCTTGTCTGGTGGGAAAAAATCTCACTCAATTTGGACATGCTAGCTGAAATATATGGTTCGCAAACTAGAAAGGTCGCATGTGGTTATATTTGCACTTGACAAACATTGTGTAGCTCATGGGACCACCTCCCAAAACATGTAGTTCCAAACCCTCAAAAAATCCTATATGCTTGGAGTATGCCTTTTATATATGTCATTCTAGACCACATGATAGTGGGCAACACCCTAAACCAAGACATACCTTTCATTTACATAGATTTCCACCTAGTGGGTCGCAAACCCCATGAGAATATTAGGTGGCGCCCCATTTTGGGTTGCAAGAGCGCTTAAGGGGTAAATAGATAGAGAATGAGCTCACAATGGTTAAGAATGTTAACAATGTTTGTTTCATAATTCTTAATTTACATAAAAACACCACATTGCATTGTGTAGCGTGCACCTTACCGCAATTACAAGGTGTAGGGGGAATGTACATTCTAGCTATCGTGGTTTTATTCTTTACACAATCATTACACTAAACATATGAGTTAAATGTGGCCCATGCTTCTCCTCATCGGCCTACACCAATTGTATTGCAATCACTGGGTGACAATCATGACACTTGATGCTAAGTGACAATTGACAAGGACCACTCTAATTAACACCACACACCTATTTTAATGCCACATATTCAATACATAAATTACAACGTAGATGAATGAATTCAAAAGACTCAGTGTGGGGTTTTAAATTTGTGTAACTAGTGTGCAAAGCATAAATACATAAATTACAAATGAACTGATGTATTCAAAACATTTTTTTAGTATTGTAGAAGAACAAATTATGTGTCCGCAAAAAAAAATATTAGCATGATGTACATGGAAAATAACATTGCTCAAGGGGGGGGGGGGCAACAAACATGGGCACAATACTCAAGAACAAACCATGCCGATGCCTAGATGTTGTGGGCATCATATTGAATATGGGTGGCGAATGGGAGACCTCACCCAAACCCATTTGAACACACATGCACTTTGGAACAATGTTATGAAATTGAGCAAATGATTGGGAAATAAATAGTATTGAGGCTCTTGAAGTGATTAGATTTGTGAATAAGTTCAAGGTATAAGAAAATTGATTGTAGATATTAAGGAATGATTTCAGGTCCTCCAATAATAAACACTTCACCTCTGTATTTCATGATATATTTAGATTAAAAAACATTAACACCTTGGAAGCAAGCATAATAAATGGTCCCTTTGCCCATGGGTTGGTACCCCTTTTGTGGGTGGGGTCTATGCAGGAACAATGGTATCTTTAACAAGAAAACGGTAGAACCGTGAGGCTCTGTCCTTTACTATGAAAGACTACAATTGTACCTGTCCACTTTGCTCATGCCAATCCATGGTTATTCACTATACCAAACATTTCTTGGATTTTGGGCACCTTCTTCTCAAATGCGGGTCAAGGATTGAAGCTACTCATTTATAACCCAAAAATTTTAAAATAAATAATCAAGAACTGCCGAAATAACTATAGTTAAGTAGATTTCTTACAATGCATTTTAGAGAGCACTTATATATAAACTATAGATAACATCCACATTAAATACAATGGACCCAAAATAACAAGAACAAGTAACGTCCAAGTGTGAACACAAAGTGGTTAGGAAATTTGCTCTTGAAACAAAGAAGTTGATGCATAGTCTCTGTCCTACAGACAGAGCCAATAAAATTGTGGGTCCATAGTGGGTTGATTAGGATGGAGGAAGGGATTTAGAGTCATCTAAGGGATGCATAGGTTGGTGGGTGAGGGTGAGGGTGAGAAAGGGTTGTGGCAAAGGTCCATGTTCAAATCCTATCAAGCCGTGTTCATAGCAAGTAAGTGCATTCCCTTAACACATGTTAAAGGAACGGAGAGACTTGCTTGCAATCAATTTATTTTTTTGGAGGGTTTTGTTAGGTGGGTTGCGCATAATAGTGGTGGCTCGGGGGGTTCACTGGCGAAAATCGTAGAACAACGTGTGATAAAAAATAGGGTCCAATATATTCATAGTAGATAAATTTTGTAAAAAATGTACATGTAAAATAATGAAACATGTTTACATGTAAAATACCATCACCTTATAATCTTTTCTGCAAGGTAAATACCCCCCCCCCCCCCCCAATAAGTAGGTCCCGAACGCACGTGTATGCAAAATATACGAGGGAGTGAACCCCCCGAGAGTGGTGGGGAAAGATGGTTTTGGTGGTTCCATTGTTCTTATGTTTAAGACTAAGGCAAAGCGAGAGGTTAATGCCGTAGTGTGGAGATGTTTTTGTAGGGTTTGGAATTTGGGGGTGGGAAGTTGGAGTTGCTTGTTAAATGGCGGTAGATTGTGGGAGTGTATTTCTCCCAGTTGTTCAACACCACAATTTATTTGCATATGCTTGATTATGCATGAAGTTCTCTCATCTTCAATAAAAGCTAGTTAGGGGAGAGGCAAGAAATGGTGCGTCCTCCTTAGACTAGCATAGTCACTTCTTTACTTCAACTTGATTTGCCACTTTACATCTTACCATAAGTTATGAGGTAACGGGCGGGTGGGTCTAAATAGCCCCATCGAGCGTGGCTCGGAGGCCAGGTTCGGTGGGGTTCATTTTTTCTGGCCCTCCCCGCTTTGGCCCCTTGGGGACTTTTTTTGGTGTTTTTTTGCTAAATTTGGGTCCTGCGGCCCCAAATTACTCTAGGAAGCCCCCTATGAGATCAAGTAAGGCCCCACCCAATTAAAAAAAATAGGGGGCAAGTTTTACCCCACCCCTGCCACCCCCTCCCGAACCTGGCCTCAAAGCCACGCTCGATGGGGGTATTTAGACAGATCCGGTAACGGGCTCTTATCCACATTAAGGCAAAGTATTGATGATCGTTTCTTTATCATTCTTATCCATGAGTGTGAAAGAGAGATCCCATGTCATCTTCTATGATTGCCACTCATTGATTGCAAGGTCGTTCACATAGCTTGATGATGAAGAGTGTGGACCAATTTTGAAGAGGTGTATAGTGAATGCATGCATCAATACACAATATCAACAATGATATCAAAGAAAGTTGAAACTACCCATATTGTATTAAGATTATAAAGCCAGTCAAATATCAATATTTGGTGGGTGTCACAAGAGAAGAGAATCTTGGTGTACCTCACTCATTGTTTGGGTCAATACTAACGTTGGACCGGTGAACAATGAACGGGGAGAAATGACTCCTAGTTACATATGAGCCGGTTGAGTTTGAGAAATAACCGGCCGGAGTTCAAGACTTCCGGAAAACAATTGATCGTTTTATAGGAACATGTATTAGGTAATCGTTTTATTGGAACCGGTCATCGGTTCTGCACCGGTTGGCCGCTTTGTTGAGCCGCGTAGGTAACCTGAACAGTGGGTCACCTGTCACCATAACCGATTTAGATGATCATAACCGGCTAGGATGTTGAGGTTATCGTGTGCAAACCTGTGTGCTCAGAGCCAATCGTGTAGTGCCACCTCGGCGAAACAAAGTGGCCAACTGGTTACGTAGAATATATCCCAGATTATTAGAGTACAAACCTTAAAATCACAACTAAAAGAGGTCGGACTTGGAAACACTAGGATTTTGACCGCATTTGTCCATAAATCTCCTCGGACAATGTCGGTGTATAGGCGAATGCATAGTATCAATAATCAAAATCAATAGTTGGTACCAAAAGAACCTACCCGTGTGTGTCAAAGTTGTACTGCCAAACAAATAATGATTTTGGGTGGGCACGTCGAGATGAGACAATCTTTGTAAATCTGAGTCAATACCATTTTTCCACATTTTGATGCTAGGATAATTTTACTTGGGTACGAGGTATATAGACCCAAATGGTATAGAAAATAAGAATACGGTCAAACACCTATCCCTCAAGTATATCTCATTTTAAAGTAAATCTAGACATTTTTCTTAAAATCTATACTTCTTGGTTGCTCCAAAATTATGGTTGGATCCGTCAATACACTTCTGACATAGCTAAATTTCATGGAAGATATGCGAACCCTTGTTATGCTATCAAAATATTATATATATATATATGTATGTATGTATGTATGTGTATGTACATATACATGTGTATGTATGTATGTATGTATGTATGTATATTTTGATGTTTTGATCTATGTAATCAAATATCAAGTAATGAAAATATAATGAAAATGACTGCTACAGTGTTATCATCATAAAGTCTTTGTATTTTATTGGAGGATCTTGCCATACAATCCTATGATAAAAATCAACATGTTCTACTTATGGACTTGGACGTAGTCCAATTTTACGTGAATATATATTGTATCGAAAAGTGTGAAATCCTCATTATAGATACCCAAATGGTATCATAAGAAGATGGCGCCGGTCCAACACTAGTGTGGACTACACTATATCATGTACATACTAACTTAGCCTAGTTAAGAGAGTTTTAATAGTGGATGACCATGACCATATCTGAGACAATCTCGGGTCCTTGGCATTCCCATTATGAGTGTGACGGTGGACAAGATCGCCAAATCCCAAGGAACGAAAGGCCCTAGGCAGCTGTAGTAGCAGTAGTAGTAGTAGTAGTAGTAGTAGTAGTTGCCCTATCTGAGTCCCTGGTCAGCTTGCAATGACTCCTTAGCTCTAGCCATAAGTACTTATTGTCAGCAGCACCATTAAGCTTTGAAACAAACTCTTAGCCCCCCCCCCTCCCCGTCCCCGAAGATAACCGGGTGTGGTGTTATTTAGGGCCACTTCACACACGAACCAAGAGCCGTGACCATGAAATTGTGAGAGCCCAAAAGAAAGTGTGCAAAGGGCGTCCCAAGATGCTGCCGAAATAACGTAGTGTGGTCACGGGCCCTTGTGAGCCCAATATGGTGCCCACATGTGTTCTTAATCCTAAAAGATCGTTAGAACTTAGGCTTGATATTTATTCAATCATTCAAAATTATAAAAAGAGTGAAGCTTTTATGTTTAGGTTAGAGTTAAGGTTAAAGACTTGAATTGGTGTCACTAGGGGTGGAGGATTGTGGAGTTAAATCGTGATTAATCAATGGTGTGGCTTGAGTTTAAAACAAGCGGTTACTCTTAGGTGTGTGGGTGTTTGTTTTAGGCTTAGAGTGGATTCATTGTAGGGGGGAGGTCGTTACCAACGGATTGGGCTACTGCCGGATTTCCGGATCGGTGGACAGGGGTCAGGAAAGTCCATGGCTCGCTCTTCACTCTCTCTCACACACACCACCACCGGAAGGCAGTCCGGAAGGGCAAAGCCCTGCCGGAATTTGTGATTTTGGCAACGTGATGATCAATGTCGAAAGGAGGGATGGTGGAAGGCTGGCCTTACCAGCTAATACAGAGAGCAGGTAGTCAGGCGGAGGTTGCCGATGCTCACACTGGTCTGCTAGTGGAGCGGTAGTTTGGATTAGATCTCGGTTTGGATGGGTCGAGTTTTGTTGCTGTCAAAGGCAACATTCCGTAATTGAGGCTGCTTACGTAGATTGGGTTACATGTGAGGGCGGAATCAGACTGGCATCGCGGTAGAGAAGGTATCACGGCAGTAGAGGTGGGATTCCTCACTAGGTGGAGATAATTGGGCAGCTAGCCCTGATACATACACAACACAGTAGCGGAGCAGAGGGAATAGGTTGCGGCATTCAAGCCGCAACCTAATTGATCATGCCTACCTTGACATTACAGATTCGAGAGATGCCGACAAAAATTCACTTGGTTGTCAAAACAGCCCATCAGAATCACAAAAAGGAGTGAATCCAGCAGGTGGTCTTCTCCGAATCATGGCAGGAGCATGTTGGCGACATTGTCGCCGAGGGATGTAGAGCATCTGAAGTGCCGAAGTGCACCTGTGCAGCTCCGACGGAAAGGAGCTCCAGCAAATCTCCCGATTGCACATGTTGGCCGAAGCCTGACATTGTTGGTAGGGCTGCGGAGGGAGTAGGGGGAGAAATCAGAGGCCACACAAGAGGTCTGCCGAGCCTGGGGTAGGATTAGAAGAGAAATACGGTCATTAGGATTCACCGAATGCAGGCTGAGGAGTAGAAGGAAGGTGTGCTTCGGACCGAGACTGGAGCTTAGCCCAAAACATGATTGTGAGCCTTACCGGTAAGAGGGCAGTGGATAGGCTATTGAGGCTGCCGACTCTGTAGTTGATGGGAAGGGGAGCTGCTAGACACCAGGGGCCTGACATAGCCCAAGGCATATGAAAACAGAGGATCAGTTAGTACCTTAGGGTTTTGCTTTGATTAGTTAGTTGAGGTTAGTTCATAATTGGTGGTCCCAACTGTTGAGGGCAACCAAGTTAGGAAGTTGAATTTAAGTTAGACATGGAGGGTGAATGGAGGGGCTCAAGTGTAATGTGTGGACATTTGTTAAAGAGTGTGATTGTGAGACAATGACCATAGGGGAATGAAGTATTTGTGAATACTCAAGACCTTTGTTCTTTGAATAAAAATTGTGCATTCAATGTGTATGTGGGTTGAGCATTGGGTGAGGAGTTCACTAGCTAAGTGAGGCCACTCAACTACATGTGAGTCTTAGACTTCCACCCGGACTACGACGCACAAGGGTGGGGGTTTAGGGCTGACAACCCTCAAGTGTAGTGTGAAGTCATTTGTGACCGGGCCCTCAACCAAAAGCTATTGCAATGGATTTTTATTCATGCGGGTCATTTCACATGATAAAATAGAATAAATCAACGGTTGTGAGCGTTCAGAGTGCCATGGTTTCCAAGTTTTGTGTTAGGCCTACCTCCAAGAGGTGGTTTTCGAAAATGATCCAAGTGACCATGAAACATGATCCATTGGATGCCATGTAGGAATCCATGTAGACTTTACATCCATCTTGCGTTCGCATACTCCGTTGGTCCCTTAAGCGTAGTGTGAAGTGAACTTGGACCGGCCCCGCCTTTTCCACCCATGAGAGTGCTTGAAATGTAATGGTCACGGGCTCGCAGTCTCGTGTGTGAAGTGGCCCTTAGTTCATTTTTCATGTTCTCCAGCTTCTACCTATTAGATTAACACAACGGAACTTGTGTTACATTTAGCAAATCTACGACGAAGTATCACCAAAAATCGGATTTCCCCCGATTTAATTATGGTTATCCTAAGTGCATGTTTGTTGATTTCTTAACTTCCAATTTTGCTAACTCTTGAGTGCGGAGTAGATTTTTTTTGAGGATTTAGTTCTGAGACATGTGTCTTAGTGGTGTTTGTTCTTTGATTTTGAGCTAACAACACACCAAATCATATATAAGGGTCCAATTTAAGATAAACAACTGAATAACACCCACATACCTTAATTCCTCCCAAAATATCCTTATGATTAATGTGCACCTTGAGCGTCTTAATCAAGTGTTTGCTAAGGAGAATGATCGATAAGCCGGATGGTGCTAAACCGTCACTTTGAGTGCTAAAAGCATATATTTTATACAAACATTTTATAAGTTGCCTAAATGTTTATCATTGGCGGTTGGTATGGAATTCCAATGCACCAAAAATGTCTTGTTTGAATTCCATATCCAAAAGTTATAAGGGCTCAAAGTTTTATTGAGAGATGACCCAAAACCAACACATGAGCTTGATGTTAAGGTGATGAACATTCTCAAAATCAATATGTTCTTAATATGCAAGATGTGAACATGTTGGTTCCTGAATGGGACGTTGCTTTGACCACCATCTATCTTAAGCAATGTTGAAGGTTGAAGTCCTCACATTCATTTCCAATTGAAGAGCACCAAAATAAATGCACTTCACATTTCTTTTTTGATAGTCCCTCACAAAAAGTAAAAAAGTAAATTACAGTAACTTGTCAAAGTGCTATAAAAACTTTGAAAGTAACGTTTGTGAATATCATCATGAGTTAGATGCACATTACAAAACCATTGTCTCTTAGTTAAGATCTTCAAAACGAATAGAGAAGAGTGTTATGCATATATTATGCTAATCAAGAAGGCCTTCCATATTATGTTTATTGTATTTACAAAATGGTTTGTCTTTTAGGTACAATAAGTTGTTTGCAGCAAGACATAAAAGTTATCCTTGAATTCAATAAGTTTTTTGGTTGGGAGTTGGTTGTTTTGAATACAATACTTTTCATGTTCGGTAGGTTTTCAACGCATGGTTAAAGTCAGCATAGAGGTTTGAATGAAGAACATTCTATGTCAGTTCATTGAGGATCAAACTCATCCTCAAAACCATGCGACCCATAAATATATGGAAATGTTGTATGCAACTCGGGGGGTTCACTGGCAAAAATCGTAGAACAACGTGCGATAAAAAATAAGGTCCAATATATTCATTGTAGATAAATTTTGTAAAAAATGTACATGTAAAATAGGGGATTTTTAAATAATAAAACATGTTTACATGTAAAATACCATCGCCTTATAATTTTTTTTGCAAGGTAAATAATCCCCCCAATAAATAGGTCCCGAACGAACGTGTATGCAAAATATAAGAGGGAGTGAACCCCCCGAGGTATGCAAAATAACCAAATCATGACCCAAAAGCATGTTGGATTAAAAAATTCATTGATTTGCACACAATCATACCAATAATTGTTCACTGCATGCTTAAGCATGTCAACCATTGTGATACTCATAGAAAATTGAGTCATTTTGTGTAAAACATTACATGCCAAAATTACGATTCATTCTTAAAATACTTCCTCTAACCTCAATTTGGGTCAAGAAATTGCATGATGTGTGTAGCATGTTTATTTAGACCCGAGCCTCCATTGAAGTACATATATATGAATGGTTGACAAGTTCGGTCCAAGAACAACAATTTAAATTTCATTGGAAATTTCAATTATGAAATTCAATATTAATCAAATTAAATCTTGACATCTTAGATGTGTTCACAAGATTTTTGATGACACTCAACTGCCATTTCTTTCATTAACAAAGATTTAACTAAAAGGAACAAGATTATTGTAAAGCATGTGAAAATTGTGAAGGACATTTTTCAATTATCATGCACTTTGAAAGGCTCCCCCGAAAAAGTCCTTCTTTGATAACCAATTTCACATTTGACAAACAATGAGACTTTCAAAGTATAACGCAATTGATAGATTACATATTCGTTGTTCTCTAAGTCGTCATAGAATAGCACTAAGAAGATTCTCCTAAAAGTCCAAAAACATTCCTAGCAATATACTATTCAACTTGAATATGAAGATACATGAGCAAACTTTCTTACTTGCATTGAATCCCCTTCAAGAATATCTAGAGTAGATTGGTCTCCAAAGCTTGCTTCTCTTAGGATATTAAAAACACAAATACTTACGTTGCCCCATCAACAAGAATTTGATGTTGGCAAGATGACTTCCAAGTCAAACCCTAATGAAGAGGATACGCCACACTTTCACTACACTAAATATGATATTTAGTGTTAGATACACTAAATACGAACACTACACTAAATATCACTAACCCTATGAAAGTAAGTAACATTAAATGTAAACTGAAACACTAAATATCATCTATGGTAATATGTGAAAGTTACATGCACGAATTTAGTGTTTAGTAGGAAAGAGGTGGCAACAAGGAAGGCGGCGGCAACGCATTTATGTCTAACACTAATTATCAAAGAATTGAAAATTAGTGTTGAGCATAGTAGGGTGGTAAAACACTAAATCTAATCAAACACTAAATATCATATTTAGTGTAGTTCACAAGCAAATTTGAACCCGGGACCTTGTTGGGCCAATTCCCTTTGACCATCACCCTTGAATTCAAGTTTCATAACATGACATTGTTGGATGATGATGGATGACTCTTTGCTCTCATCATCTACCTCCTCTAAGCAATTATTTATCTTGTCCATCGTTAGCTTATGTGATGCACATGAGCACCAAGTCTTTAGAAGCTTGAGTGGTCAAGGCTCACCTCTATCACCCAAGTGTGGGTCTCAATGAATGTTGGGTTGGTAACTTGGTATCACCTTCTTCTTTTTTATACCTCTTGGGTATATATAATGAGGATGTTTGATGTTGGTAATGCATGGGTATTTATGCCATGCAAAATCTTCATGCCTGGGTAGAATCATCCTAGTATCAATACGGTATTAGGATTGCATTGATCCAAACATGAACTCTAAGTATGTATGAAAATACTCTCCCGTCTTGTGATACCCGTCAAGTATCACCATATGATTGGTATTACTACTTTGATGCTAGTCGAGTTGGTTATTCAATATCATTATCGATATTTTTAATTGACACTATACATCCGCCTATAGAAGGTCGAGGCATCCACATCGACCAAGTCCATTGAACCGCTCACTAGGGTCATGTAATGTTGACATGGATGAGATCTATAATTTTAAGGCAAATGGATTTAGGGTTTATGTGGTGGCAGCTTGTGGTCGATTACACTCATAAGAGTTTTGACGAATTTTGTAGCCAAGCATTAGCATTTAGATGAGCAATTATGAATCAACATATAGATGGACTATGTGTTACCCTAACTTTACTGCTTCAAAATTTGCAGCAATTTCCATATTCTTGAAAAAAATAATTAAAAATTGCACTCTCCTTAGAATTTGTATCCCTTCGCAAGAAAAACAAATCCCCGCTATTACTCCTCCTTACATATGCAAAATCTCTTATTTTATTGGTTATAGATGGGGTATAGATGCCTCAACTTTACCAACCCAACACTAATTTTAGTCTTCACCAAAGCATGCTTCACTCAAACCGGTCATTTAGCCCAATTCTAACATCAATGGTTAAATAGAGTGCCCTCTACAAATACACTCCAATGAATGGCGCACCCTCATGGGAATGGAGAGAGGGAACTATCATATACGAGCGTACTCCTCATTCATCCAACATAAAATCCCCAAAATAGCATGAAGCTTGGATTTTATTTCGTTTTATTGATTTGACACCAAAATCATCTTCCAACCCCCCCCCCCCCCCCAATTAGGATACTTGAAGTGATTTGAGATGAATCGGCAACAAATCTATAAGTAGGGGATCAAGTTTTGATGTTGGATGGATGAGAGGTACACTCGTATGCGCAAATTCCCACTCTCCTATGCAATGAACGGGTAGTGCCGGTAGTTAGTTACAAGCTAGCCGGTTGATTTTGAGAATTTCCGAATGCAATTGGAAAGTTTAGGAAGGGGTTATGGAAGAAAATGAAGGTTTACGGAAATGGGCCGATTAGAAGAAAAAAATGCCGGCATTAAGGCAAGCTGCCCTAGAGTATATATCCATGGCAAATTACCCATTGAAAATTTATTTTCACGGCGGGCAGCCGACCAAATATATATTTTTTAGGTAAATTTTTCAATACTATGCATAGTTGGAGACTATGCCTTGTTGGCTTGTGGTTTAGGGTTAGTGTGGCTTATGGTTTAGGGTTACTTGCTTCCCGCCGCATTTTTTATTCTGTAGCGGTGGAGCTTGCATTTTTGTTTGCATTATGAGTTTTTGAGTTCTAGAATTGCTAGATTGTTGAGTGACAATAGCTTCAAGAGGTTTTTGTTGTTGTTGCTTTGCGAAAATGTGAGGAGATCTGCGAAATTGCGAGGTACTGTACTTACAGTGAGACAAAAATAATGCGTGCTTTCAGTGTGCAGAATTTGATCAAGACCAAAGTTAGAAATAGGTTGGGTAGTAAGAATCTCGATGCAATGCTGCGAATTGCCTTGGAAGGGCCAGATGAGGAGGTAGATGACATAATTGGTGACGCTATCCCACTTTGGAAGAAGGATAGTAAGTACCGTTTTTTTGTATGCTAATCCCTCTTCTTATTTGAATTCTCCTAATACAGTGAGTGTGAGTGATGTGTCTTGTTCGTTTGGGGCAATTGATACTAACGGCAATGGTACGCAAATTTCGTGATTTTTCAATACTAACTAGCCTCCGGATAATACTTGGACCCTTTTGTGGTGCTTGTATTTTCCAAAGGCTAAATCCTTAGCCCAAATATGGCAGGGGCTTTGCCAGGTTCAACTCATGCTAAGGATACTATTTAGACGAAAAAGAATGGAGAGTGAATGCCCACATTATTTAATCCTAAACACTTGAAAAAAAAGAGAATAAATGACAATGACACATCCACCACCAAAATATAAAACCGGCCCCACTTCTTACCTTTCGAAAATTGCATGAATGAAAAAACAAATGTCGGCTAATTGCCTAAATACATTAGGAAATGGGGGCTATCAACCGATAAATTTTGCACTCTCTAGGCCCACTTCCGGATAAAAATTGAGAAATCCGAGCCACCTCCATAAAGCTCGGCAATTAGCCATTTTCTCTACGAAACTCCCCCGACTCGGCTCCTATGTGGATGCTCCTAATTACCATATCACATTTTATCCATCCATGGTCCATTTCCATGTCCTTTCTTGATGCCATCATGCGTTGTCCAATGGCTATTACTAGAAGATATGGGTGTACCTCTCGATCACCCAATGAGTTTCATTGAGATCGTTAATAGTACACACTCATAAAACCACACATTGCCAATGCATACCAAGTCATAGGGTAGACGTGCCTTAGATGGATACTTTCTCACTCTACACCCATTTCTCATAGGATATGAAATATGCAATCAATGCAAGATGATGAGCATGTCCAAATCATGCTCGTAACCATTTGTCTCATAATTTTTGGAATTCATATGAATATCTTGTTCATTAGTAAAAGTTACGATTCTTGTGCTCATTAAGTGGTCGTATAGCTCTCTTCAATCATGTTTATTGTTTAGTTTAGAATGATTAATAAATTCTTAGCAGGTAGTCCAATTTCTTTTGAACGCATGTTTTGTTGGTGCTAGTTCTTAGATCCACACTTAACCACACACACCACTCAAATATAGGTGTCTAGATTATTGTCGTGTTTAATTTATGCATGCTTACATTACCCTGGAATTAATATGCTCTTATAAGTGGTCTGAGATGATCCTAAACTACCGGGTGATAGTGGAGAGGTACCCATTTCCGAATGGAGTGGTTGGCGGTTCGATTCCCACTGTGAAATCCTCTCTCTACTTGATGAAAAAACCTAGCTAAGTAGGTAGGAAGCTAAAAGCCCACCCACCGTAAGGTAGGCAATAAACCCCACCCTGCACCAAGAGGATTCTTGAGCATGATAGGACCAATAGACTCAAATTCACGTTGAATTGCTTGACATTGCTTATTTATTTATTTATTTATGCTCTTGTAAGTACCCTTAGTTCATACACAAGAGATACCAAGAATCGAGGCATACCAAAAGCATTGACGAGGTTTACCAAAAGCTATATTGGGAAAAGAAAAAAACTACATCGGTCATGGTATTTAGTGTTACATGTGTAATAGTGTCACTTATCTTATTTCGAAGCTTGTGCTAGATTACATTTAGGATGACCAACAACTTGATCATTAGTATCACCTCATGACACTTGGCATTCAAGTACGCTTACTGATATCTTGGCATGAGTATGTTCAATAATGTTTATGAGGTGTTTTCCTATATTACACAATGTTCTACAAGTTGACTAAAGTGTATGTTCAATAGTGTTATAAGATGTTCTCCTATGTTGCACAAATGACACTTGACATTGGTCCCACATTGGTACGCTCAAGAACATCTTCCTCTTGGATATTGAAATGTAAACACATGAATGTTGGATAATAACTACCCTTTGCATACTAAGACTCAAAATTATCATCTCAAGTATCCTAACATGCTACACTAAATGTCATAATGTAAGTTATTTTCACTTCAAAAGTTACTTATGTTTACAAATTGGGTCATGTCGATAACTAGTGGACGTGACATTTTGAGACCCTAGGCATCTACTTTACATTGTTTGCTAATAATGTGCGTGACACTAAATACCATAAATGGTGTAGTGTTGACACCTCTTTCCTTTGTGAATTACAAAAGTACCACAACATCGTTATAACTTGATTGTCTTAACTCTTTTGCATAAATGGGTGGCCTAGGCAAGCTATCATGTTTAAGGTGAGTAGAAATTAAAGTAAGCTATATTCAACTTTACAAAGTTTGGAATTAACCCATTATTATTTTTGCATTAGTTTTTAGTTTCTTATTAAAGTGGCCTCACAAGGAGGTTAAAAGTATAAGAGTCTCAAGATCAAACATTGGACGAGTTGGCTAAAAAGTGAATTTGAGAGCTTGTGCATAAAGTTGTCCAAGTCTTCTTGAGGCTCATATTAACATGCTAAAAAGTGGGTCATGCTACACACACACACACATCACCTGTGACATGGGCTGATTCAGAATTTAGCGTGACATGTTCCATTGGCATACCCTATTTTAGATCTTAAAGTACTCAGCAATGCTATGTGCAATTAGGTTGCCTTTGCAAAAAAGTTGCCTTTATTTCATAGTCGATTACGAAAGTCATTTTAAAATCCAATGCAGAGTGATCCCCCACCCCCATGGTTGGAGAGAGGAGGTCCAAGAAATTTCACCCAACTTTTAAAATTAGACTTTGACACAACATGCTCAAACGACCTCTTAATAGAGAACTCCCTTGAAGAGGCACCAAATCTCTACTTTGGTCTTTCTTTGATGAACTTTGAGGGTAACTCTAAAGCTAAAACCGATTTGAGAGGGATTCGATTCTCATATTACAATCGACCCGACTTTCACGTGGTGGTCATCTTCATTAACGGTGCATATAATTTACCACAATTTTGCCCATCTTAGAGTCGCATATTTTCCCTAGGTGATAAATTGCCCAAAGGTTCTGTTGGAAATTGATAGGTTTCCAACTTGCAAGTATTTTTTCATCCTCAATGTGCAACATGAATTCACAGTGGATTTCAAGGTGGTTGGAGTGCCAAGCATAAGGGGACGACAACGGTGAGCATGGCATGGGACCAGCTGTGGCAGTCCGCAAGCAACTGCCATTTCTAAAAGTGATGGCTATGGACATGTGTTGGAAGAAGATGAGATAGTTTTGGGAACGGTGTTGTTGGGGGCGATGTCGGCCTACACTACACATACATATTCTTCCCATGTGCTATTTTAGGGCATTATGCTATGGGTTAGAGGTGTGAGGGGACGTAAGGAGGTCTTTTAATTTTGCTTCCTTTTTTGGCCGAAGTAATAAAGTTTCCGGAGCTTGGATTTTGTTGACGTGTCTTTTTGCTTGTGTTTTGTTTCATTTTTGGGCCTGTCAGCCAAGGTGATGTTAATTGAATACATTGGTAAACAGCATGCACACACCTAAGAAATATTCCATAGATTCCTCTAAAATGATGGGTAATTTTCCTGAAGTCTTAGAACTTCAACTGGTTATTTCTCAAACTCAATCGGTTCATCTGTAACTACTGTATCTAACACTAAATATCATATTTAGTGTAGTTGTCCAATCCCCCGTTCATTGCAATGAACTTGACATGTGAGAATCTGATCGATTTTTCAATAGTTTTTTACCAAAGACTTGGTGCGGACATCATGGCGATTTTTGAAGGAGCATAACATTATTCATACTCATGGGCCTTCAAGTTGTTGCATGGGTGTGTTGTGTATAGCTCCTCTTACACTTAGGGCCGCTTCACACTATGGCCATCCAAGTCGAGAGGCCGTGGGATAGAGTGGCCAAACTTTGTTGAGAGTCCAAAGAAATGAGCTGAAAATAGTCTATAAAATATAGTAAGTGGAGCCTTTGGCCAGGCATGCTGTGAAGCTTCCAAAGGCTAAGCCCAAACTCCTAACCTTTGGCCATGAACTCCCATGGCGTCTCGACTTGGACGGCCATAGTGTGAAGCCTCCACAGGCTGAGCCCAAAGTCCAAACCCAAAGGAGCATCCCACTTTATTCCTTGCTCAAAATAACCCCTCCAATCTAATGCTCAAGATCTTGTCAATGATTGATATTTTAATGGAAAAAAAGTTCGGCCTCTCGACATAAGTTTGGGTCGAGCATTTTGCTCGACCCAAACTTTGCTCGAGAGGCCGAACTCTTGGCGCCATAACTTCCTAAAAGTGCTGCCACCTAGGCTCTTTTGGAGGCGACGCCCTTTGGATTTCAACCTCTAGTGTGAAGGCCGAGAGGATGAACTTTGGACATTTCTGCGTTTTCATTGGTCCAAACGCTTCTCCTCTCGAAGTTTGGCCATAGTGTGAACCGGCCCTTACAGTGATAACTATTAGAGGGTTGGTGGTCCATCCTATGTTTCTACGTGCTTCTACGTGCCCCAAATGAGTTGGATTTTCATGGAGCTTAGAGGAAGTGCCTCAAAGTTGCCCAAACATAGGGCAAAGTCATCTTGGGCCTCTGACACCTCCTTCACCCCCCCCCCTCCCCTTCCTTGGGCAATTATGAGCTAATCTTGTAAGGTGTGTTGCCCTAATGTAGGCACTTTCAACACCACAACCAATTTGGACTGGAATTGTTTCATCATGTTGGCAATTACGGAACATAAACCTTGTTGTTTGACCAAATGGACTCCAAAAATAGGCTAGATTAGCCAAAGGGTTGATTTAAGCACCTCACATATGAGCACATACCTAGTCCAAACCCATTGTGACTCGTTCTATACACGTCTTCCCACATACCACTCAAGAATACATGTGTCCGGTTAGAAATTGTGATCACATGAAAGTCCACTTACCTCACATGTATGTACACGTGTTAACAAAAAAAAGATAAATATAGACTTATGCATGGCGTTTGGACGTAATGGAATTAACCACATACCGGTAGTTGTGCCTACTTGAAAAATACAAGTATGATGGAGTGTGTGTGGAATCTCTTATGGATTCCTTTCAAGATTCCCTTCATACAATTGAATAGGTAATGAGAGTTGTAAGAACAAGAGTGAATTTATAATACTATGTCTTCCTTTAGCCAAAAAAAAAACATCCACCTTAAAAAATTCTTCATATGTACATTTTCTTGTAGTGAATGTAACGTGTCAATTTCTAATTGGACGCGCAAAAAAGTTGAAAGAAATTCAAATACATCAAAAGACACGTAGTCAAAATGTTACCCGTCAAGACCCGTCACCGAGGTGTCTGCCAAGGGCCCACCGCTTTCGACATACTAAAAGAAGACGACGAAGAATCGGTGGCGGCCAAGCTCAAGGTATGAATTTTTTACGATCGAAGAGCTCATCACAAATCTTCAGTTGTTGTGTAGCGATTTGGTGTCTGCTGCGATCATCTCCGCGACGCTCATGGCCGCGGCCTACTCCTCCATTCGAGGGCTCCACCAATCGCTCATGCATACTTGGCCTTCTTCTTCCCATACGTCTTGTTCATTCTCACCCTTTGCTTGCGTCTTCAAAAACCCTAGGCAGCAACAACATCAGCAAGCATGCTGTTCTTGCATTTCGATCACTCTCTCAAAGCCTACACTAAACCCTAGGTTGCAATCTTGTTCGTCGTGCACTTCCTTCGTCAGCCCCACACTGAAACCTAGGCGTCAGCTGCAAGTATGTTCGTCTTCCTGCCCTTCAGTCACCGGCATTTCGAGTCCGATGTCGAATCTTGCAGTAAACCCAAGGTTGCAATTTTGTTCATCGTGCTCTTCCTCCGTCAATTCCATACTCAAACCTTGGCGACAGCAGCAAGTATGCTCGTCTTCCTGCGCTTTATTCACAGGCATTTCGAGCCCTGTGTCGAATCCTGGAGTAAACCCTAGGTTGCAATTCAGTTCGGTGGCGGCGAGGCGGGGCGGGATCGCCACGGGGAGTCGATCATGGGGGAACAATACGGAGTGGCCAGCCGCCGCCGTGGGATTAGACTCGTGGTTTGAGAATGAGAGCAGCCTGAGTGCGCAGGAGGGATTGAACGTGCTACTGGCGAGGGATTGTCATTATAAGGAAGCAGTGGAGGCATTGGAGAGCTCGCAAGTGATCGCAGTGCCTACGGACACGCTCTACGGGCTAGCTTGCGATGCGTGCTCCGCAGACGCAATTCAACGGATCTACGAGATCAAGGCGAGGAAGCTAAGTAGTCCTCTGGCAGTATGTGTTGCGGATGTGGAGGATGTGTCCTCGTACAGCGAGATATCGCACTTACCGTCCGGGTTGCTGGGGGAGCTTTTGCCTGGGGCTGTTACGCTACTACTGCCCCGCGGGGAGTCGACGCTTCTGTCCCCATCTCTTAACCCAGGGGTGGCTAGCATTGGGATCAGAATTCCAGACAGTGAGTTCATTCGGGGAGTGTCAAGGTCTTTTGGTGGAGCTTTGGCACTTACAAGTGCCAACATCAGCAGCCACTTGAGCACTATTAGGGTTGAGGAGTTTGAGCATCTGTGGCCGCAGTGTGGGTATGTGTTTAATGCTGGGGTGCTACCTGGTGGGCGTTCAGGGTCTACCATTGTTGATCTTACACAGAAGGGGTCGTATAAGGTGATCCGATCAGGGAGTGTGTTGCAGGAAACTATCCAAGTCCTTGAGAAATTCGGGTTAAGAGGGGTGTAATTGCATGCCCTCCCCTTTTAAAAGTTTTAACAATCTCAACGCATCCGAGGTGGGCTTCAATGTGAGACTACTGGAGACTTGTTTAGGGGTTATGAGAGATTCGGTGGAATGTCGGGATGTCAAATTCTTGTGCAAGCTGCGACGAGAGGAATTTAAATGAGTGGATTCATTTAAGCAGATTTCTGGCCTGTTGTGATACTTGTTGATCGGAGCGCTTGGATTTCAATTCAAGGCCTGTATTGAGGATATGAGGTTACATCAGGGGTAAATCGTGCAGTCTGTTACAATTTGTGGTCCCCAGGAAGTGAAGAAATATCTCCCTATCTACACGATTCTTTGCTCTGCATGAGACAAGGACCTGAAAGGGCAGCCACATTTTCCACAATTCTTTATCAACTTACAATCTTGCTTGTAAGCGTAGCAAGACGACTTGATTCTGAATGACAGTTGAAGCTCTGATAAGGCAGACATGGATCTTTGCTAAGGGGACGATTCCCTTATACTCTGAAGGTCGTTTATTTGCATCAATCCACTCCTTGCAAATCGATAAACCCCGTCCTCTCCTCGGTGCATTAATTCATGAGGTTGAGCGAGCTTGAAGGAATTTGCTAGACCATGCAAGCAGGTTCTACGTTTTGTAGATGTGGTTCAGGGTTCAGATGCTCCAGCTGAATATTTCTGTTGCCTATTGAGAATTAAGAAAAATTGATTCCAACACTTTCTCGAAATGTATCTCCGATCTTTTGGGGCTTGGCGGGGTAATGGTGATCTTTCAACCTGTATTTTGCATCTTATCATCTTTCGCAGTTTCTTTGCTGTTGGAATTAAAAAGGGCCATGAACAAGAAGCGGTGTTGTCGCATCATGTTACAACCGTGTATCTTAAAATCTACAATCATTTAAAACCTAATAACAGATTGAATGCAGAAAAGCATGCTGTCGCTTCCTACTGTCACGCAATTTCTAATTTATTTCAAGAACTTCCACTCAGCTAGGTTCCATCTTTTCCGGAATGTCCATAAATGACGCATGGATTTCACATCTGCATGGGGTGTTGATTGACTATACACATCTGCAAAACCCAGCGCACCAGAACACCTATTCCAAGTATATTGACTCAAGTCATAGCTCACAGTACTGGGTGGCTACATCATGTCACATTGAGCTAGAGCCCATTTGTGTGCTCTTAGTGGATGTACATTGGTAAGGTTTTCATGTTGCCAGTGGTTCTGCAATGCTCATACTCTGAGCAGGAGTTCCCAGCCATGAATGCTATTGTGACAAATGAATCTGGAATGGAGTAATAGAAATGCTAATTTTCAGATAATTGATACTGAACAATTAGTCACCCTGTGATGGTTCAACCATGTGGTATCAGTCTGACTCTAGATCCACATCTGTCACTAACAGTGATCATGGTAATCAAAACTGCACAATTCTCCAATAAGTATGGATCACATCAATCTCACAAGAGAGGTCACTAACATGACAACAGTGCCAAATACAACGGTTTCAAAATCAGAATAGCACTCAAGGACTTATCACAGTGAGTTATTTTCTCAGACTCCTGGAGTGCAGGATTTTCGTATGAATAGTGCTATCATAATTTATCATCCAATGTGTTTCAATCTAGGCCTCACTCGGTGCAGATGTGGTTTGATTTGACCCACTTGTGGATCAAGTTGTGCCAACAATGCTTGGTACATAAATTTCACAAATAGTGGGACAATTTTGCGAGAGCATAGAAAATTCTGCAAAACCTCACTTTTTCCCATGGAAATACAGTCTCCCACTCGTGGAATTGAACACAACAAAACAATAATAATCAAAGTACAGGTACATTGCTTACATGCTAAACAGACAGTGAAGTGCAACGACTTCAGGGTTCTTACAAAGTTGCAAATCAGTATACACTGAAACAATTCTATATAAAAGTTGGGCGATGAAGCCCTGTACATGCACAAATGAGCATAACTATTCTAGCGTAGCTCATTATGTTGAGTGTAAAGAGAATGACCTCCTTCTTGAAGAGCTCATTGATCCAGAATTACCAGTGAAGAAATCACCGATAGCAATTTCAAGGTCTTCAACTGTGTACTTGATGTACTTGTCAGGATGCCTTCCATTCTCAATATAGTGGCCATATCGGCCAACAAAGGCTCGATATGCTGGGAGCAACTTGTCAGCAATGAAAATTTGCAGTTCATCACGAAGCTGAGGATCTATAACAACCCACTGGGACTGCGCTTTGTGAACCTCATCAAAAACGGAATTGAAGTTCTTGAACCTTTCTTTAAGGACAACTCTGGAGACCCCATTTGCCGTTCCTGCAGTTTGGATGCCTTCGCCCCTCAGATAAGACAGAACTTTGCTCCAGGCGGCCCTTTGATAGCCTGTTGCATATTGTCTAACCAGACTGGTCTGCCTCCTCACCCAGATGTCCCCAACAAGAGATCTGACCTCTGAGGTTTTCACCTTCTGCACTATATAATGCACATTGTTCATAAGGAAAAGGTGGGTCAATGCAGGGTCCTGGTATATTTTTGCCTTCCCCTCTAGGTTGGTTTGGAGTGCTTGAGTAAGTCGGTTCAATTCTCCAGCCAATGGGGAGAGTTCCTCCCTAGGTTCTCTCCTGTCATCTGAACTATGCAGAACTCCATCCCTACCACACAATCCTGAAGTTTCTTTATCTCCAAAGACTAGCTTCAAGGTGGGTGCATAGTCACACAGAAGTTTAATATAATTCATCACATAACGTGTGAGAGGGTGTACTGCTCCTCCAGGAACAGGTATCTTTGAGCCATCTCGTTGGATAGCATTCTCAAATTCAGCAAAGTTTCCTCTTGAAGCTTCTCCTAGACGCTTGAGGAGTTCCTTTGCTTCCGACCTCACACTTGCACCCGAGATTCCAGAAAAGACAGCATCAAGTTCCGGGAGAAGACCTTGTAATGTATCATACATGTCAAGAATCTTGAAGAGCTTCTCAGGCGACCTTCGGCTGATAGCTATGGCTTCCCCAAAGTTCAGAAGCTGCATGGCAGGGCCTTTTGCAATGTCATTGAAGCATGTGTCAGACGAGGAAGCTGAAAATATCTGTCCACACAATGCTCAAGGTCAGAGTTTGATACACATGTTGCTAAATGTATGGAACAAGAAGAAAACAATTGATGGAAGAGATCTGTGCAGTTTCGAAGTGTGTAAAATCTCATGAAGCATTAACAATAGTGCACAAAAGACGACACATCAAAGAGATAATCTGTGTGGACTGACTTACACTCGACTTGTCCAGAATTCCTTCAACCCAGTAAGCTTAATGACCTCACCATCTCTACATTGGCAGAGGAGAGGGGCAGGTTTACACATTCCATATTCTACTCTATTTTTGGATCTTCGAAATGCTTGTGACAGAAAATGCAAACACTCGACACCATCATCTCGCTGAGTTCAAGGACGAAGCATGATGGACAGTATATCCAAAGATAATAGTGTTTGGAAGGCATGTGATTCAATGATTTCCCATTTTCACATGCCAATCGTGCAATTGCTGCTTAGGAAAAAGCAAGAAGGAAAAAGCAAGATTTGTGTTTGTTTCTTCCTACAGGGAAGAGTGAGTAGTGCACCTGATCACACAGTTGCTTCTCACTTGCAAACAAAACCCTCACTCCCACTTTGATGGCTTGATTCCACTTCTTGATTTTCTCTTCCTGAAGAGGCCATCCCATCTTCTGCACCTCGTCAATAGACAGCCTCTCGGCACCCAAAGAAGACAAACTCTCTTCCAACACTCCTTTTCTCGAGCTCACATACACTTGGACACATTCCCTCTTGTACCCGCCTGCAATCAACCGCGTGGCGATGTCACTCAAGCCTTGCGCTACTTCAGCTGGCACCAAAGCCACCGTAAGTTGAGGTTCCCCAAGCGGCCTCGATTTGGACACATCACCATCATCATCATCATCATTCTCAGCATCATCATCCCCGGAGGTCGTCTCTGCGTCCGGGTTGCTACTGCTACCTTCCAGGTTACCGATCTCATTCAAAGCCTGGTTGAAAGAGCCAGCAGAGAAAGAATCCAAGAGCAAGTCAGGGTCAACAGATCCACTACAACTCTCCAACAAGTGCCTGAACTCCTCCACCAATTTCTCCATAGCCAACTGGAGCAGGTTCTGCGCTCGTTCCAGAGTCTCCGGGTCTCGGTTGTGAATTTTCATCGACTCCAGTTGCTTCAACACTTCATCCACCGCCTCCATGCACGAGCTTGACTCCTCCTGCGGGCCGTCAAAGATCCACCTCGATTCCTCATCCCCCGACATCCCCCATTGCTCAATCACGCTCTCCGCTGCGTCCAGGGCAAAATCGTTTGCCTTCGCATGCCTTCCGCCTCTTGCACCTCGCGGGGCAGTGTGTTGTTGCTGGTGAGGAGGGACGGAATCCTCCACTTTCTGGGAGGTTGAAGGCTCTGGCGACTTCTTGTCGTCCATCATTATTTTCTTCTTCTCCGTCATGCCGGAGAAGCGATGATCAAACTTGGACAACACTTGTATCATGTCATCCGTCATGGCGTCCGTTGTGCCTAGCGCTTTCACTATGTGCTGCGCTGTTAACAGCACCCGTGCCTCCCCATCCAGCACCGCCATTTTCCCCAACCTCGCCACCTTCTCAACCTTTCCCTAATCTTCTTGCTGGTGCTATTCCTCCTCCTCCCAGATCAAACCAAAACCAACCGTCTGCTCACATTCCTCCTCCACAACACCAATCTCGCAACGAACTCCCTCCCTCCTCCTCCGACACACATCAATTCATCATCACAACCTAGGTTTCGCTCCCTCCTCCCCACACGTAATAAAAACTCCTCGTTCTCGGACAATCCAACTCCCAAACTACTGCTCTCTCCTCCTCCTTCGCTCTTGCCCTCGCCCTTGCCTTCCTCGTACCAACAGGATCTCGTGCACAGCGGATCCCACAGCCCCCCAGCACGCACAGATCTGTCGCCCAATCCGAGCGACATAAAAGCACACCCACTTAAGTTACGTGGACAATTGATGAGGCTCGAATCCTCAACTCCTCGCTCGCTACCTAAGCTCTAATAGGCACCTCATTAACTCTCACCGAGCGAGCGGAAGTATGTATACGCAGAGCAGACGAGGCGATGAAAGTTGACGCGGACAACGTGAAGGTTATTAAGCTACCCCTCCCTTCATTCCCTTGTGCCACCCCTCCCGTTCCGCTGCTCCGGCGTTGGTGGCGATGGTGGTGGTTGCAGTGAAGGGATTGCTATTCCTGAAGCTATTCCTTTCCTGAATGCGCGTCTCCGGCCGCGAAACAGAGTGCGATTGCGAAACAGAGTGAAAGAGCACGTGCGCCGCGGCAGGAGGGGACGGAGCGAGGAGCCCATCGCAGTCTGTGTGTAGTAGGTCTCCAGTACTTAATTAGTGACTTCGCCCACCACCATCGTCTTTCTACCCTCTATGCTACTAACTTAGTGTAGCCTCGTCTTTACTAACTACCACTACACTAGATATAGAGTTGTATTTCATCTTCATTTAGCGTAGGCCACACTATTCATTGTCAACCCAACCCATGATAATGAGCATCGGGCGAACAAACGAACGGGGACATGTGATCCTAGCATGTACAGTATGTATGTATGTAGTGAGCCCCCTCCTTCTTACATTGCTACATCAACCATCATCATCGTCATCCATCATCATCGCCATCGTTTTTCTACACTCTATGCTACTAGTGTAGGTTCATCTTTACTAACTACCACTAGATTGGTTAGCTACCACTAGATATAGTAGTATTTGATCTTGATTTAGCATGGGCCACACTATTCATTGTCTACCCAACCCATGATAATGAGCATTGGGCGAACGAACGGGGACATGTGATCCTAGCATGTATGTATGTATGTATGTAGTGTGCCCCCTCCTTCTTACATTGCTACGTCAACCATCATCATCGTCATCCATCATCATCGCCATCGTTTTTCTACACTCTATGCTACTAGTGTAGGTTCATCTTTACTAACTACCACTAGATTGGTTAGCTACCACTATATATAGTAGTATTTGATCTTGATTTAGTGTGGGCCACACTATTCACTGTCAACCCATGATAATGAGCATTGGGCGAACTAACGTGGACATGTGATCCTAGCATGTATGTATGTATGTATGTAGTGTGCCCCCTCCTTCTTACATTGCTACGTCAACCATCATCATCGTCATCCATCATCATCGCCATCGTTTTTCTACACTCTATGCTACTAGTGTAGGTTCATCTTTACTAACTACCACTAGATTGGTTAGCTACCACTAGATATAGTAGTATTTGATCTTGATTTAGTGTGGGCCACACTATTCATTGTCAACCCATCCCATGATGATGAGCATTGGGCGAACTAATGTAGACATGTGATCCTAGTATGTATGATGTATGCATGTATGTATGTAGTGAGCCCCCTCCTTCTTACATTGCTCCATCAACCATCATCATCGTGATGCATCATCATCACCGTCATTTTTCTACCCTCTATAGGTTCACCTTTACTAACTACAACTAGATTGGTTAGCTACACTATGATATTTGATTTAGCGTGGACCACACTATTCATTGTTGACCCATGACAATGATCATTAGGCTAATACACGTAGGCATGTGATCCTTGTACGGAGTGACCCCTCCTTGTTACATTGCTTTGTCAAAAATCATCGCGGTCGTTTTTCTATCCCCGTAAAGGTTCATCTTTACTTACTACATTGTATTGGTTAGCTACACCCTAGTATTTGGTTTACTATGGGCCACACTGTTCATTGTCGACCCACAACAATGAACATTAGGCTAATGTTACATTGCTTCATCAATCATCATCATTGTTGTCGTTGTTGTTTTTCTACCCTCTAATGATTTCATCTTTACTAAGTATATTGGATTGGCTAACTACAATACATATGATTTATCGTGGACCACACTGATCATCATTGATACACGACATGAACATTAGGCTAATTAATGTGGCAAATAATCCTAGTATGCAGTGAGCCTCCTTACATTGGGCCATCACCCGTCGTCGTTTTCACCCTCTACATGTTTATGTTTACTAAGTACACTAGTTTGGTTAACTATAGAACATGTCTGATTTGGTATGGACCACACTAGGTATTCGTTGTTGACCCACAACGACGAAAATAAGGCTAACTAATATGGTAGGTTATCTCTAGTTGTAATGAGCCTCCTTACATTGGTCCAATAACCATCATCAATGTTGTTTTTCTACCTTCTATTTCATCTTCACTACATTAGATTGACTAAGTACATTATCTATCTATCTATCTATCTATCTCTATATATGTACGATTTAGTGTGGGTCGCTCTATTCATCATCAACCCATGACAATGGATGCGAGGGTAATTAGCATGGCAAGTAACCCCAATATGTAATGGGTCTCCTTACATTGGTGCATCAATCATCATTATTGTCAATTTTCTACCCTTTATTCAACCTCTGCTACAATGTATTGGCTTAGCTACACTATATATATATATGATTTAGTGTTAACCACACTATCCACCATTGACCACAACAATGAGCATTAGGCTAATTATCATGAGCCGCATTATTTGTATAGTAGCACCTTTGTCTTTATCGATGTTTGTTATCACGTGTCATGTGATTTATCATCAACGTTGATTGATATGGGTCAGTACTATAATGACTCAAAAATAAATAAATATATAAAGGTGAATAGTGCCAAGATGAATAATGTTAGTTGTTTTAGTGAATAGTGTTAGTGAACAGTGTTTTCAGTCAATTTGTGTTGAGCTGAGTAATGCTTCTTTGATGACACTAATTCACAACATAAAGAAATATAGTATCACCTTCACTAATTTCCCACACTCACTATTAGCCCTCCTTCGCTAATTTAGGATAATCGATGAAATCCATAAAGTTATTGTCTCATGAACTACTACAACTTATTTTGATAACACCAATGCAATATGACGAGACCAATGACATTGATTTATGTAGTGCCAACATGCACATAGCCATGAACAGGGAGAACCGGCCGTTGATTATAGATGAACCGGTTGAGTTTGAGAAATAGCTAGTTCAAGGTTAGGACTTCATGAAAATTGCCAATCTTTTTGGATAAATTTATAGAATATACCTCAAATTAAGAAAAGAAAAAACTGAAAGATGTCAACATGTAATTGGTTGGACTTGGAAACACTAGGATGTTGACCGACTATGCCCAAAAATCTCCCCAGATACTAGCACATAGATTTTACATGGATTGCAAGTAAGTCTCAACCAATGTAAGAATGACACATGACAACATTCAAAAGTTATTCGCTCACTCCCACTTTAATTGACATCCAAAATCCCTTTTATGATAGAACTTGAGTTTAGAGTTTCCACATGCAATTGAGATTGTAGGCAATCCCAACATGGCTACCATACCATGTACAACTTAATGTGAGTGTGAAAAGGGGCACTATTTGAGATGTTATTGTACATGATATACACCAAGGGGAGGTATTATTTTTCTCTAAAGTGTACAGACAAAAAAACTATTGAGAATTTGACCATAAAGGTAGATGTACAAAAGAGGTCCCTAAAGTTTAGAGCAATTTTCGACAATAGAGTTATGTTGTAGGGTCAAATTAATATGAATTGGATCCTATGGATGAACAAAGTCTTCAATAACTTTCTCAATGGAAAGTGAAAGTGTAATGTATACGTATAGTTAGAATCATTTTTGTCACGATTTAAATTATGTGTATGTAATGGATGTATTTATCACATTAGATCAGAAAACTTAGTATAAGTACATAAGTATATTTTCTACTAGATTGTTAGTACACATACCTTTGTTTTTCTTTGTAAAATTTGTTTTATTTTTGTATATAAGGGATTTTATTTCATAATCACCCACACACATCATTGAGAGCTCCAATGAAAGCATGACCCCCTCATGGTGTACATGTCACCTAAAATGCCATAAATTTTTTAATTAATATCCATGGATTAAATTTTCCAGCATGATTGAAACAAGAATGAGGTCCAAAGATCCTGAATCAATCTACATGGTGAGAGATTAACCACAAACCTAGGTGGGGCATGTGTTTTAATAGGGATGGATGTTGTATGCAACACTACACATGACGTATCATATGTTTTCATAAGTCAAAATAAATAAACGGTTGGTCTCACGAATGCTATGCCCTAGTATTATCTTGAAGACATGGCCAATTTTGGTTTAATTCTTACATCAATAGTCATTTGCAACTAGACTCCCCTTGAAGATCAAGTTACTAGCACCATATGTGGCCGATTATGATTGGTTACCAAAGTTTGACCCACTTCAAAGACGACCCCTAAGTCTCTTCCCATAGAGTAGAGCCAATAAAACCAATTGACTCGATGCAAGCACATGTTGAAGACTCATCTAGAGTCTCTAAAAGCAACACTACCCCATAAGAGAGATTTTGCATGGCTTGGATGGAATGTTATGCATTTGTTTTGTAGTAGTAGTTTATTAGTTCATCCCGTGCCAAAGAGCCAACCGTAGCCTATTCCATTAGTTTAATTTGTGCATGCTTCTTGGAATTGGATCCAAAGCAATGCGAGCACTCATACCCAAAATATGTATCTTATAGAGCCCACCAAGGAAACTCAAATAACCATCCTTCTAGCATCGGGCAAAGGGCTCTCTGAAGAGGCTCTATCAATCTATCATACTTAATGGACAATGAAGAAGCTTAGAAAATTATACTTTACATGAACATTGAAGGCGGGTGGAGGATGCATCATGCAATCATGTCTTTAATTCCTAAATGCTCAAGCCTTCACGTTCGATTTTTGGATAAGGGCAACACCAATGTTTCAATTTTTAGTCATGTAGCAAAAAATACTTCTATTTTCCCGAATCCAACCACATGGAGGTGAACTAGATTATCATATAATTTTGTTGTGAAAATTTGAAGTCAATCGGATCACATTTGCTAGGTCAGATTGACTACATCAAGGAGGGGGGGGGGGGCAACTAGAGAAAAACTATAAAATTGTTCATTTCATAACCATTTCAATCGGGCCACATTTTTTTTTTGATAGCTGGAAAATTTGCCATACATGTCTTTTGTGGTTGACAAATGAGTTGCTTGCAAAAAAAAAATTGGGGTTTCTATCAAAAAAAGAACAAAAAGAAATTTTGATGAATTCCATCACCCTCAAAGTTTAAGGGTCACTTGAGGACATTATGAGATATTCATTTTTTGACTGGGAGTAAGCAACACTTGCACTAAAAGATTTCCAAATTCATCTAGTGAAGTCATGCACAATTGTCACAACTGTCATAAGGTGGGGAAAAAACCCACCCGAATCAGGCACCATATGTGAAAGATGTTGGCTCCTAAATTTGGCCCCTAGATTTGGGCAACTCACAGGACCCCCTCCCAAAACAAACAATTCCAAACTTACAAAAAAAATCCTACGTGCTTCATAACATTGCTTAGCTCACATGGGGCATTCCATGTGCCATGCAACTCCCTCAATTAGGTTTCAACATATAAAGCCCGGATACTTTTATTGCATATCACTCAGTATGAATCTAGGCACCATCATACACAATGAAACGACCATATTGGTTCATGGGGAGCTCATGTGGACCCAAGCTCTTTTTTCACAAGCCACCCTCTACAAATAGAAAGAGAACACATTCTATGTGCTAAGAGCATCCTCAGTCGGTCTAGGTAAAGCTCACTGCAAACCAAGACCTATCTTGCTTAAAATTGCTCAAAATTTAGAGGGAGTGCACCAAATCTTGCTAAAAAATGGACAGATCCTCCCACACTCCCTCTAAATGTCAAAAATTTGGAGGGAGTGTGGGAGGATCTTTCCATTTTTAAGCAAGATTTGGTGCACTCCCTCTAAATTTTGAAGTATAAGTAATGTTATATTGGAGTATGAGATTTTTTAATGTTATTTTGGCCCACATGGTAGTGAGCACCACCCTACACCAATAGATATCTTCCATCCACGTAGATTGCCACCCAGTAGGGTCGCAAAACCCCATCAAAATATTAGGTGGTGACCCATTTTGGGTTGCATGAGCATTCAAGGGTTAGAAAGCTTCTAAAAGTTCACATCGATACGCTAAACATTTTTTTAGCATGGCATTGAATTTGTTGTGTAATGCTAATTAGAGTGGTCTTCACGACTACACTAAATATTGTATTTAGTGTCACCAATTCTATTTGTCTTGCTCAATATCAACAGCAAATTGCCTGAATATTGACATGAACGTTAAATGTGAACCTAACAATATTTGTCATTCCTTGTAAAATGTGTGGGACATTGTAGATTAACAATGTCATAATTATTGTCACTTGCTAAGTGGTTTTTCATCTAAATTTCAATCATCCATCACACTACTTTCATTTCAAATTGTTAGGATGCAAAATATACCAAACTTTGTAAGTATTTTACAATCACAAAAATTGAAGTTCCAATAACAACTTCTGTAAACTTCTCCATGAGAATTGTCATCAGAAAAGCTATCACAATTACATAAATTGGAATATGACACTAAATACAATATGTAGGGCCGGTTTACACCGTGGATCGGGAAGTCGGACCAAGGCATTGTAAGAGCATTGATTGGTTGTTGAACTCGTCTCGGGATCACTTTGGTTTACACTAAGGAAAAAAATGGCAGAGGGACCATGGAGGTCAAGGTCCCCATAATATATATTTTCAAGGCCTAATAAATGCATTGACATGGTCCAATGGATTTTTCGGTGAGAGAGGCAAGAGTGGTGGTCTGGTAGGAAACACCATGGTCCCATGGCAAAGAAATGCCACTATAATATTTTTGTAATGAATATTTTTGGGGGGGTTTTATATACAAATCTTCCCACTAGGTAAGGCTCATAAGGCACACTTTTCAACATCTATATGATGTAATATTCAATGTTTGATACACTAAATACAAATGCATACACTAAATATCAATAAGCCTATGAAAGTAAGTAACATTAAATGTATCTCAAACAAAAAAAATCAACTATGGTAATATGTGGAAGTTACGTGTTTTAATTTAGTGTTAGTAAGGATATGAAAAAAAATAGGGGGCATTCACGGTTGGGGTACTACTTTTGGGTGTCTAACGGTTAAAGGACTAAATTGGATAACTTTACATAATTGGTGTGCTTAGATTTGTATTGTGGAGCGTATTTTAGATCATATATACATTTAATATTCCATATTGAGTACACCGGCAAAGTTAATTTACAATGAATAGGGTTATCTAAGATATCATTTTGATTCAGTAACGGACATCCATGGGTGTTATCAAAATTGTTGATCTTAGTATCAAGGAATGAAAAGGACAACAAAAATTAATTGAAATGATCCCAATTTTTTTTCCTCACAATCATCGTTCAATTGTGTACCAATAAAACTAAAAATGTATTGCATACCAATTGTATAGCTTTACATATGACACCATACATGGCCAACAATACACAATAATATGGCTACATGAAAAAGGAACGTTTAGTATTAGAATTGGACATAAAAATATATATGTATGGACACATGACACTTACACCAAGGTACTAGGATGGAAAACATGAAATAATTCACCTCCGATGTACACTTCAATAATAAAATTGTTATTGATGTGGCCCAAACAAGTCATATGACCTCTTTACAAGTCCTATGGCCTATCTACTCATTTCATAAAGGATTTATTTATTATTGGTGATTATTTAATATCAAACAATATCTTTCTTGATAAGTCTTTTAGCCTATCTACTTATCTATTTAAAATTTATTGATCAAATAATAGTAAATCGTAATAAACGCCGAGATCCAATGCGACATGGTCCTTAATTCCTTTGTCCCAAAAGTAGTACCCCAATCGTGAATGGCCCCAATAACAATGATAAAAGGAAAATTCCAACATATCTTCTAGCAAATATTTTAATAATAATTATCAAAGAATTGAAAATCAGTGTTGAGCAAGGTATGATGGTAACAACATTAAATATAATCAAACACTAAATATCCTATTTAGTGTAGTGACGACATACATGCCACATGTAAATTACATTGAACAAGTACAAATTAAATCACTCATTTGTTGTAAAAGTTGTTGTGAGAAGATTTTCTAGCCACGTCTTTGACACATTTAACAAGAAGTAAAATCAAGTGAAGCCCAAGAGAAGACAAGAGAATGGTCAAACTTGATTTATTTTTTCAAAACTGCATTTTTTGGGCATGTATTACAAAAAATCAACACATTTTTCTTGGTTCACATTCGGATTACACCTTGTGAGGGGCCCAAGTCTTTCAAATCATTTTTTTAAGAAGTCGGACCATGGAAGTTGGACCATGAACTTGGAGCATTAAAAAAGGCCCTCTTTCATGGTCCGACTTCACGGTCCATAGTGTAAACCGACCCTTAGTGTAGTCAATGGAGCAACGAGTGTCAGCTGACACCCTCCCTAGTTGTCACCTAGTAAACTTAATACAAATATCATGGCTCGATGATGAATAGTTTGGACCACACTAAAACAACACATGAGCTCCAAATCACACATCATGCACAACTAACTTTTTAATGTAGTAGTATGCAAATTTCACATTTACGCATGACATGTGTTTTGGAACTTGTATGATGGTAGAATATGTAATAGGGACTATGGAGAAAGGGACAATTATCTATCACCCGGTGAGATGTGAGCTCTCTCACACCACATTGAAGCCTCTAATCTTCTAGGGGAGGATGGTGCATTCTTCCTCCATTCCCACTTTCTTTACCAATACCTAGTTTAGTTTATTCAATTTAAAATAGCAACTAAATTTATTTTTTGACGTAACAAAAAGTCAACTGCATGTAAGGTTAATGGGTCTTGAATGGCTAATTTTTTGTTGTTTGCCATGATCTCAACCAATGCTCCTTTTTTTTAATGGGCCCACCTTCATTTTATGTGGAGGGTTACTCTTTTTTTTTTGTTGCCTTTGTATAGAAGTTTGAACTGCATACAATATTTAGTCCAAACTAAGAAGTCTCTAATTTTTCATGTTGCGTCATAACTCAAATACTACCCTCCAATCCATATTCTCCAACTCTATCTCGCATAAGGATACTTCTATCAAAGCATCCAAAGTACCCAACTTCAATGAAGCTCACAAGTGGCCCTTGATAGCATTTTTTTTTGAAAATCCTCTTTCACAAATTGTTATGCTTGAGGGAATGACAAGTATTTTTTTGCCAAAGTTTCATGAGGTGTGGCCAATTGGTATACCGCTTGTTGATGACTACAAAATTACCTTGCCTCATACAATAATTTGTTTCACATTCATGCCTCAAAGTTTCTACAAACTCAAGCAACTCAATATTTACCTGCATTGTTGTCAACCTTCGTCAATCCAAAATTTATGATCAATCTCTCCAACCACTGCTATGACATAGGTATACAAAAAGGCACCACGGGCCTTGGCTTGGTGGTTAGGGCTCATGGCCCCCAATGAGGAGGTTGTGGGTTCTATTCCCCATGCCGGCGTGGTGCTCACCACCTTAGTCCACCCAACTATGGTGGGGGGTCCTTGGACCTTGTTGTATGGGTACCTCAAAGCCCTTTGGGAGGATACCATGTCCGGTATCTTCAAGGCACTAGTGGCTAGCTAGGAACTAATATAGTGTGTCACTATAGTGTCCATCCTCGATAGGGGAGAGTAGTATTGCCCCAATGTCCCCTTGTCCAGTGGGCATCGGGTCATTGACATTATGAACGGACACTTTATTCACGCCGTCCCCTTGCAAAAAGGGACCGGAGTTTCTATCTATCTATCTAGGTATACAAACTTCTTGATCACTTGGATAATAATTTGGGCTGAAAAGTTTTGATGCATTGAAAACATGCAAAACATAAAACCTCTCATTCAAGCTATCCACGTATGCTTGCACATATATGGCATGTCGTAGAATTCAAACCAATTGGAGGAAAAATGAAGAGCCTCCCAACTAGTCACCGCAAGATTTGGGATATTGTTTTCTCTTGTGGTCACGCATGGACGATTTTTGCATACTTTTGCAACTTGCTCCCAAACCCCCTGGTGAGTTAACACAAAATTCCTAAAATGCATAGCATTTCGTATAACCATGTGTATATCCACCATGTGGCCTCATGTGCACAAGCCATTTCCTGCCAATTTTCCAAGATAATCTAGATTTTCTTTTATTTGTTTGTGCCTGAGCTCTTGTGGGTGCAAATTGTTGAACTTATTGGGTTCAATAAATCATCATCAGATTGTGAATGTTCACCACTTGAAAACGGCTCATTCACTTTAATTTGAGATGCAATATGTATAAATCCATCTTTAATTGACTAAAGTGCAAGAACATGAAATTTTTTTTTTTGGTGAAAAATAACACAATATGAAAAAAACACTTAAACCTTTGTTATAGGGTAATATTTTCTATGTAAGATAATACTAAATATATTTATTCTTTGCATGGATTATTCACAAGTCAATCGTCCACGTATAAAATATGCATAGTCAATAACTTCAAAATTTACATAGCCTAAAGGAAACGATATAAAATATGTACTTCTTGAGAAGGTTCATGTTCATGTGAACCTTGAGACCAAATAAAGATGTTACAGAGAGAGTTGACGAGGAGCCCTTCTCGGTGTTCCCAACCTTGAATTACAACCTGATGTAATATTGAGGTTGATTTGATAATCTAGTTTGATAAAACAAGCAATTAAGATGCGTTCATGTATAATAACTTGGTATTTGTATGCGGACCTTTACATTTAGATATAATTTGAGCTCATACACCAATCATGTATCTCTAACATCACCACACTCATACACACACATGTGCATTTCCTTATTCATCTTTGCAAAAAATCATTTGTTTTTTCAATTGGAACTCTCGTACATGATTCAAACTCACAATTACTCTAAACTATAACATTATACTTATATGACAACAACTAACAAGCTACTTTGCCATGTGTAGAGAAATACGCACACACCCACACCTAACGCAGTAGAAGGGCAAGTAATTATTTACTAACTAGACAATTAACTAATGATGAAACCACCCTACCTTAAAAAGAGTAATATTTCATAGAAATCAATAGATTCCATTGCAACCAAATGTTTTGGTTTTGGACAAATTATTTGCAAACACGTTCCTAGACAAACATTTTTGTATTTAACACAATGCACAATTTGCTCCAAGCTCTACATGGTCAATACGATTAAGTGTAGTGGATGTGAAAATTATAGAGATAGGATTTGACTAGCAAGGGATAGGTCAAGAGATTGCAAGGAAAACTTGTACAAGGTGTGGAAAACTTACATGTGCAAAAACTGACTCGTACCTCCTAAGTCAATGCAATATCAAAGTGTGACTTATATATTATGAGATACAACATTGTATGCCCATAGTTATGGAATATGGTGGACATGTAATGGTTGAGGATGCATTTCTATTTATGGGTTGTTTTTTTGTGCCTTTGCATTTGACAAGCATTTCTTCATTTTGGTTTTTCTTTCGATGGGCAAGTTTAATTTCAATTATGTATGCTTTGCTTTTTGCTTGTGATGGGTGCCAAAAGGAGCCTTGATCTCAACTTGGGTTTAAGAGTTGGGATTTTGATTAAATTCGTGAATGTGAGAAGAGATTTTAGCAACAATCGATCGCTTTGGAATCCCCATGTTGATTTTGTGGGTTTCCAAAGTCAAAAGTGCCAAAGCCATAAAACAACCAAATAGATCCCCGATTATGCTAACTATTGAGCCTAGAACAATTCACAAATTCTGATCGTGAAGTCCGATTTCTCTCTAAACATATGTTTTTGATGTTTATACTTAGACCCACAGCTAACCATGTTAAAAAAGTAGATCATCGATTAAGACAAGTAACTAGATTAGGCACGCTCACCTTAGGTGTTCACTTTTTATTCTCACACTTTTGCAGTTGTGCCTACTTACATATTCCATAGTCCATATTATCACGTTCCTTATTTACCTTATTGTCATATATTTCCATGATTTCAAGTGAAAAAAATATTGCTTATAAACAATTATTTTTGTGACTAGCCCCTTCTTTTAGGATACACAACACATGATTAATACAAGTTGGTTAGCAATTCCAAATCGAGGTCGTATCCCTCATCTTCATAATTTTTGGAGCTTGTATGAATATCTTTTTCATTATCAAAATGAAGATTCTTGTGCTCATTAACTTGTCACACATGTCCCCCCCCCCCACCCATTATCATATTCCGAGCTTCTAAGCACATGTCTTTTGGTATCCGTTTTAGGAGATGCACCTAACCACATACCGCTCAAACACACGTGCCCTAATAAGAAAAGTAATCAAAGGAGGATTGTATACCTTAGTTACCCACTGACATCGTTCCTACCAAAACATGATGCTAGTGTTGAATAATGTTACAGATTAATCAACCTGAAGTGGCTAAAATTGAGTAAAATTGCACCCAATTAGCATATTTTACCATATTTTTAAGAGTGAGAATTTTGAAACAAACCCCTCTCCCTCCCTATAAACGTGCAATGATGTGATGCTAGGCAATAAGTTGTTACTCTAAAACACACATACACCTTGTAGATTTTCAATGAATTTGGTAAAGAAGTGCAAAATTGCGAAAACAAAGTGTGGTATAAATAGATAGGTGTAAAGATTGGCATCATGAGGAAGTAAGTAAAATCGAAGAGCCTTTCCATTTGCAACTGCACTAAATAATCTTATTGGTGTGGGTGGAAAATTAACATGGAAATAATGAGCACATGCCACACTAATTATCTAGTCAAGGTGGAAATAAAATGGATCCCAGGTTCCGGCTCTTCTCTAAAGTCTTCACAAAGACTTATGACCAACACATTGTATACTAGTGTTATATGACAAAAGCAACACAAAATAAAATAATCACCCACACTAGTTTTCTAGAAGAAAAAACAATTAATGTGGCCCATGTTAATTTTCTACTATAAATTTGACATGGGTTGAGAATTATTATGGTCGACATCAATAAGATTATATAGTGTACAACCACCTTTCTATGAGGAGCTCTTTGATGCCAGAGTGAGGTTACATTATTTATCAAAGAAAGAGGATGGAGTCCTGAAGGGGTGGGGTAAAGTAGCATGATACACACGAGAGAGAGCTGACTAATCTTGTCTTGATTATTGTCTTATCCTGTTAGGATATGTCATCACTATACAGGTAAGGTTAAGTTATGTAATGACAACATACATCCCTTGTTAGGGTCCCGGTAATCAAGTATATTACTCATTCTTCATATCTCATCCTTCCCCAAAAGAGGCTTGTCAGAAGAGTTTCACCTTTTTGGTATTATGTAGACTATACATAAGAATACATAATGTTATAAAGACTGAATTGATATAATTTCAACTGATCTAGTTAACTCATAACCAATAGAGAAGTCCTTTGTTTGTTGTTTACTGAAGTAGTCACCCCATCCTGTGAAATGGTTGTATATATACTCCGAATAGGAAGTTGAATACCCTCATAGGTTAATACTCCCCATCATATTTCAAGTATGGAGATATATATGTATACATATCAATGTATAAATTTCTCATAGTTCCCAAATATTTTCAGAGAGCAGTGGTTAGTCGAGAATCAGTACGATTCCAACTATTATTGCAAACTCCATATAATTAGTGTAGACATCTGTACCTAAACAGTGGTCTAAATTACTCAGCATATAGTTTGGTCAGCACTTAATGAGGAGCCGAATTACTCATTTCTTAATATATGGCAGGTAAGTAGATATATAGATATATATCTTGATTACTAGGGAATCAATTTGATTTCAGCCACTTCAGTCCACTGTGGTCAGTAATGTGAACTTAATACATATTAAGTAATCCGACCTGCCCATCTCACCATCTGGTCATCAATGAACATAAACTAACAGACAACATACCAACATATAAGTATTTTTCCACTTGCACCAGAATCTTGATACCAAATCCTTTCAGGGTGCACATTTTAAGCCAGTCAGAACCATGTAGCTTCAAGAGAGTATATCTGAGTATAATATGTATGACCGGTCACAGAGTTCTCTTAACTCCGTTTCTTTATTTTGTATAGGAAATCAAGAATTACTGATTTTATTTAGTTTACCATATACAATGGTGTGATAGAACTCATAATCGTATTCTTGATATCTTTATTGTATTCCTCAATTGCTTCATATAGAGCATAAGTTGAGGAACTACTAGAGAATGTAGTATTTAAAGAAAGTATGGTGTAAAAACAAGAAGTACTCCAAATCAATTTCAAGAGCATGAAATCTTTTAGAAATTGAGATGAGTGACCGGATCTTCGGAAGGCGTATACCGCTTGTAGAAGAGGTCCTCACCTGTGCCCATGCTCCCCACAATTACAAGAAAAGTTAGTAGAGCGTACAACAGGTGTAAACGGACCTTCTTACTTGTTATCAATGTCAACAAGTTTCAACTCCTTCCTTAGATGTAGGAGGATTTACACCAACTTTACAATTCTCAAAATCATACATATAGTACTTAGAAAGTAAAATGTCATAAGCACAATTTGTGTTACTCTCATATTGTATGTGCTATGTAAGTTTTTTAGAATTCAAGATCATCTTGCCACCTTGAACTCGTCAGAAGCAGAAGCATTGCCTGTCTTGTCCATCTTGAGGTTAGTACTGTGGTAATCAGATGTTACTGCAGTAAATTCTGTGAGCTCAGCAGTCTCTGTGCACGGAACTTGGTTACAGATCTACAGGTGAAGGATAACACTACTGTAGTGTTCTGTATAGCTATCCTGCAGAGTAGGTGTATGCAGAGATCAGTAGCTGTGACTTCGGATACAGAGTGACTGCTACAGAGTGAGGCTTAAACTGGTGCTTTGCCGCACTCTGGATCGTGTATAAATATCACTTTCTGCCTGCATATTTTCCGGGCAGCCCGTGATTGAGACCAGGAAATTCAAGAAGATCAAGAAAACAGGATTTGAGAGAGAGAGAGAGAGAGAGAGAGAGAGAGAGAGAGAGAGAGAGAGAGAGAGAGAGAGAGAGAGAGTTCACCTTGATCATAGCCACAAGCTCATATGTGAAATTCCGACATTTGAAAGTGTGTGTATATATCAAGCATTAAGTCAATGAATAACACTTCTCATAAAATAACTCAATCCATGAAGCTTATTCTCTCCTAGAGCTAGCAAAGCATGCTCCTTCTCTTCCACTCACTTATGAATGAAGTGTATGCACCACACATTTTTCTTATGAAGTCAAAATGCAACCAACTAAGATTATTCTCATAAAAACGAGCATGCTCTCCTCATTTAACAAGGTCATCCTCTTATGTATCATATACATCACTTTTAAGGAAGCCTTGATCAATTCACGTGAAAGTTGGCATCACCTCATTGCATCTATTTTTCATCTCACCAAACCAAGTTATCAACCACTGACCCTTGACCAAAATTAGGACGACGACAACAACAACAACAAGGTGTTGCACTTGAACACCAATAAGGTAGGTGGAACTAAAATGAACGCCCTCCCAAATCTACCAACCTAAAATCTTGCATAATTAGTACACATTGATTACGAGAATGTCCACCGTCTGAACATCATACTCACGTGTCGGTTTTAGATAATCTAACCAATAATATCATATAAAATTTATAACTATTGCATACAAAATTCAACTAAGACGTGCTTTATTGCATTAGAAGCCCCATGTCAATTGATGACGAAAGTCATTATTATCAGGGGGAAGAAAAAAACCCAATACTAGTTGTAGTTAACTTTTCGGTTACAAACAAAAACCCGGGGAAACAATCAGGGAAGACTTAAAAGGTGATTTGTGCAACATCTAGGTGTCTCAGATAATGTTGAGTAGGAATACATATGACATTTGCACATTATTTCAGCTTCGGCATGATAATCGCATCAAATAAGGGATACAAATTATGTATCACTCAATAACAGTACATGCAAATTGTGACAGTCACTCTTCTCACTCTAATTACCCTGGCAATGGTCTGGCAGTGGATTCCTTTTACTAGGACCAAGTGCGGTGCACAAGCATAGGCGTAGCCATCGACCATAGTCTTGTGTAAGTAACCCATTTCAGTCTCATCACCAAAGCCAAGGGCACTTTGGTATTGTCAATAGCCTTTTGTTGATTAATTTCCTTTCTTAGGGTGACTGAAAAGATCTCATACAATGCTTAATTCAATATTAATATCAACACAAATTCATACGCGCTTAATCACGTACCAATCCATCATAAGGTCGAACTGTTGATTATCTCCTCACCCTTTCACGGCCAATGGTTTCGGAACAGGGTCCTTTCCTGTCACGGGTTAGGAATTATGCGACACAGTTTTCCTTCGGGAACAGACTATAGACTGTTTGAACTTCCAGAGAGGAAATTAACATATAAAGGGTAAGATCGAATCAGGCCATCCATGTAATCAATATTATCCTTTCAATCAAACTCTCAGAGAATTTATCACAATGAACGCCTGACAATTGACTATGAAATAGATTTCTTCATCACTACTCAAGATTTCTTATAATCATTCATTTTCTCCCTCCCTACGAATTAAGGCGCTATAACCAGTTACACAAAGAGCAATCATAAGGAGCAAAGATTCATACGAATACCAGTAACATTCCAGGAGTTAGGGTTTCTTTGGACCATAGACTGGTGATTTCCTTGCACGAATGAAGATGATAATATAAGAACTTATAATGATCACAAATCCTATCTTGAAGAGTAATTTTGCATTCCACTTTTCAATCAGAGGCTACCCCTTACACCGGCAGGTTCCCTCTCCTACTCAAAATCATGAATTAATCAAAGCGAAGAATCATTCCCAGTCACATACTTATTCAATATCCTGGAATTACAACTCAGCCATGAGAAGTATCTATCACAGTCAATATTAACTCCTCTGCTCATCTCATCGCTGACATTCACAGACTATTGACTACGCTTCATAAACCAGATACTTGTAAGATAGAAACATTGAACTCAATCGACACCACAGGAATACACACCACTCTAAACCACTTTACTCGACAATTCCATTAAAAGGAAGCGGATACATTTATTCACATAAAGATTAAACTTGACTATATTCACCCTGGAGACAATCTCTCATTTGTAAGAAAGCATATATCAAAGCCAAGACTATATCTCCAAAAGTATATGGCAGTTTCTTAAGGGGCTATCCCAGCCTCTTTGTCCTTCTCCTTCCCAGCCTTTTATAGTCACCAACTCCATAAGCTACGTCTCCTCCTATCAGACCATAGTCTCTACAATCCTCCCTTTTTCATATCTCCTTAACTATGGTCTTACTTGTCACACCAAAACTTCCTAAATGGTTCTATTTTACCCTTATTTACACTTCTCTTCTACTTTAAACCAGAAAGACAAAAAAAATTTAGCTCCACACTAGTATATATATTCCGAACGCTTCAAGTGACGCCATTGGCACCATCTAATATGGTGCATACCGTATTGTGTGGGAGAAGGAGACCGAATCGGTCCATCAAGAATGCTTCCTTTGAGTTGGACAAAAACAAAGCGAAGTGGTCCATCCGACGCGAGCTCCAAAGCATCAAAGTTGTTGTATTAGTGGACAATGCTTTGGTTGTTTGAAGAGTTCAATTTTATCATAAAAGGGTACATAATACGTCGCTTCAAATGATGGGGTTGCGGTTGTGTAACCAATGAGGGATCTAGACTCCCAAAACTTAGTGCTCCTTTTCCCATATATATGGGCCTTACGTGGTCACTCTTCTTAATTGGACATCTATATTTTATTGGTATTTGACAATGTATGCAATTAAAATGAACACCGAAGAAGACACGTGTTGCAATTAGATTAATGAATGAATTACCATGTTACCATATTCTAGGTTCAATTAACAACATAACCATGACAAGGCTCATGCGTCACTTAAAGCCAAAAAGTAATCTTCATTTCACCGTGAATGCTTTTTGCATTCTACTCCAATTTTGAAAATTGAAAAGAGAATATGGGTGATTTGCACTTGCTCATAAAATGATATAGTTCAAGGTTTGATTCGATGGTCATAATTGTACGTGGTTTTGGAAGTCCCTACAATGGAGCCACATAACTTGGTGTGTAGCATCAATCAAAATGGACAATGTATTTACTCAACATATATGCAAATGATCAAAGGTCCGAGATGACCATAAACTACTGGGTGATAGTGGAGAGGTACACATTTCCAAATGAAGTGGCTAGCGGTTCGATTTCCAATGTGAAATCTTCTCTCTACTTGACAAACTAGCCATGTAGGTAGGAAGCCAAGAGCCCACCCACCACAAGGCATGCAAGAAATCCCGCTCTTCATTAAGAGGATTCTTGATCAGAGGAGGGCCAACGGCCTCAAAATTCACGTTGGATTAACCGACATTGATTATTTATTTACTTAAAAAAATGATCATATGAATTCAGTGCCAAATTATATGATTGGCTCAATTCTAACACCTAAATCCCCTCCCCCCTTCCCCCCCCCCCCCACAAAAAAAGAAAAAAGAAAAGTGGTCGGTGACATACTTCAAAAAAACAACAATCATACGATGAGCACAATGAAAAGAGTGTAACTCATTGGTTGAAGTTAACACCCCCCGGGGGGGGGGGGGGATGTAAGCACTTTAAATTCCTTTGACTCTCACTAATCCAAGGAGTTAAATTTGTTGCTTACTTGTTTGTTGGTGAACAAAGTAGTCAAATGTTTTGTCTAAACCAAAATTGTGTGGATTACACAATATCAACATCTAATGAATCTAATTAATTGAAACTTAAGGACCTTCTTAAGGGGGTTTATATTTTTAGGAAATATTGTGAATATTTTGAGCATGTACTTGAAGTGTCCATGATATAGACACTCGTATCTTATGAGAACAATAAGTGAAAAAACATGCATGAGATTCAATGGATTGTTAAAAAGACAAAGTCCTTGGACTTGCATTTCCAAGAAAGAAATCTTCAATGTTTTTGCAATATTATTTCTAAACATTTTGACTCAATGTTCATGCAATATTGTTTCGATTAGATGAACAAAATTGTAGACGACGATATCAAAGCCAAATTGCGACAATTCTCATTGACTTCATCTCGTTTCAAGAGCTTCATATGATTCACATAAAGTTGTGGTCATAATGAGACAAATTCGTGGAATATATGACATGATGTGAGTGATTTGTATTGTGGCGATGATCAAACATGTTTTTGTTTCTTCTCTTTTCAAAATGAATCCTATATTTGGACATTTTGATTTGTGAGAACATTGGAATATGCTATAATGACACGACAATACAATAACATCCATATTATATTGTCTCAATATTATGATGACTTCCAATTAGAGTACAATATTGATACAACGATGAAATACATGGGATCACTTTTGTAATAGTAAATAGTGGTTGATTCCATAGTACCATGGCAAGTTCAACACTACCCGGTTAGACTACCATCATTTTTGGTGCTAGATCAACCCTGTTGCTACACTAAATAGTCCTATTATTGTGGGCCATAATAATTTTCTAGAGCCCATGCTAATTCTCATGATGAGAATCAACACCGGGACACATAAATTTCAAACTACAAACCATGCTATATTTAGAGTATAAAATTAGTATGGACCATAATTACTAATTTCTACAAAATTAATTGGGCGATTGCACGGGTTGAACACCACGTGCGACCAAAAAAAATCTTCTTTTGGTAAGTTGCACCACCAAAATGGGTCAAAATTTTATCAATTTTTTTTCATGAGTAGATATACATAGTACCTATGACATAGTTAAAAGTGGTAACTAAATTTGATGATTTGTTTTTTTCATAAAACATACCATTTCTAACTAGAATGACACAGAATTGAACTAAAACAATTACTAAAAAAAATTAAAGATGACTAAAAACTTCAAAAGAGTATACAAAAGATACTATCAATGGTTATGTATATGTAGAAAGAATATCATAAAATTTTAAATTATATATGGCATGTAATATAGGGGTAGCAAACTTTGTCCGCACGTGGTGTCAACTTGACAATGAAGTGACCTCCCCGTGGGCGATTGTTTGTGTTTGTGCTACTTTTGATGTAAGATGACCATTGTGTTTTATGTAAGGTCTTGGTCAGGAAGTCTCGTGAAGACGCAAGTTCTTGAACCCATGATAATTCCACCTTGATTGGAAAATTAGTGTGACCCACACTATTTATTTCCATGTTATTTTTCCATCCACACTGGAAGGACTATATAGTGTACTTTCATTTGGTAAGTTTGTGACACATGGCAACTGAATTACACATCAAAAATGAAATTACAAGTTGCCATGATACTATGGTAGTTGACTGGTTTATGGATTTCAATGCTTTCGTTTGTTTTTTCTTTGTCACCAAGCCCACACCTCTCACTAAGGGAGAGAGATAGAATTCTTGCATATGAGCATACCACTCGTCCACCCAACATAAAGACTCGGCCTCATATAGGTTTGTGATGGGTTTTTTAAAAATGGCACGATTTAGATTAATATGTGTGTCTTTGAAGCTAATTCCAATGTCATATCAACTAAAACTTAAAAACATCCTCGCTCTATACTATCTCAAGGCTTTTATGTTTGATGAATGAGAGGTGCATACTCATATTCACTAATCCCCTATCTCCCTCAATAAGTGACGACCATTAAGAACAACAACATACATGGGTAAAGTGCAAGAACACCCCATAGATTATGTGGTTGGGAGTTCCCCTGTAGTGTGGACAGTGTATGTTTATTCAATTTGTTGTAATAGTTAGGCCAATGATAGGAAAAGAAAGAAAAACCAACGTCGGGCAATCCAATGTGAATTTGAGCCCATTGGCCCTACCCTGCTCAAGAATCCTCTAGATGCAGGGTGGGGTTTATTGGGCTCTTGTTTGTAAGGCCGATGATCATTGTTGTAAAAATACTCTTATTTTACGAAATTACTTTGGATGTGATGTGACATTCACCCTACAATGTGCTAAGAAAAATACTACGGGTTGTTACAAAGAGAAAAAGAAATGTAGGAAAAAAATCATGTCTTTCGGCAAAATGTTTTATTGTTGGGATTTGAGGTAAACATTTTGTGAATATTTGCCAAATAAACATACACTGGTTGTGTTTGAGTGTTGGAGAGTGGCAATATAACCCAAACATACGACATGTCTACACAACATCACTAAGCAACTACATGGCAGTCTCTTTCCCAAAAAAAGAGGTTGCGATTTTTTTTTATATAATATATAGTTCTTGTCGAGAAATTCACAGTACACATCGTGAATGCTCTTCATAAACGGGAAATCCCATAATCAAAGAAGTTTTGTGCTCATGTGACATCTAGTCCCACAAAGTGCAACCAAAGAGTCTTGTAATGTTATGTACATATGAAATGGGAGACCGTTATCTTTTAAGTACCTTTATCAAAAAGAGGGAATGAAACTTTGAACAACTTGAGTGGTTGCCACGAAGTCATTGGCCAAAGAAATTAGTCTTGCCAACAAAATAATTCATCCATATTTTGAGGGCTCAAAAGATGGGAATATGGGGGCATTTGCCCCTCCTCCACATCATGTCTTTTGAACAAAGTTTAGCTATACGGGGAAACTTTGCTTATATGCTTTTATAAACCTTGTGTATGCCGGTTAGGTTGATGGATACAAAATGCTCCCCAACTCCAATGTGACACTTAAATTAGGTGGGCTTGCACTATGGCCCAAATCACAAAGAAAAAAAAAATTGTGAGTTCAAGCAACCTTAGGAGCCAAGCATTTGGGTTCGAGTAATTCACAACCGGGGCCGAGTCCAAAATATGTAAAGAATGAAATGGTATAAGTGCTATCCCGACTCAAGAGGCCACCACTACATCCCATTTTGAGAAGTCGAACTTCAAGCTTGGGCCCATCATAACATTGTTTGATTGTGTTATGTTATTCATAATCTCATCAACATTTTTATTTTTTTTAATGTCCAAGTAGCACTTGCCAATACAACTACTCTTCGAGCTATGTAATGGCTTGAAGATTGGTACACCCTTTATTCATTTCAGCCATGATAGTGGTACACCTTAGATTTGTCTCCAAGCTCACAACATTGCCTCAAATTTACACAATTTTTTTTATACGGTATTCAACATCGTAAGACAATATAATTAGAGAATCATTTCCAAAGCGAGAGAACATTCCAAATAGTAAGTGCCAATAAACACCACTAATGATAAAAAAAAAAATTACAACCAAATTGTATGTGATATATAGTGTCATTTCCAAATTCACTGCAAATTATTACGTAGATTTCTCTCTTCCAACATAAAATAATCAATTTCCCTCAAAATTTGTCATGTGTCATGCTATGACCCACTTGTATCCGACATGGAAACTACATTCCCGCACATGTGGAGATGGAATAGGGAGCCTTCTACAAGTGTTAGAACTTAATAGTAAGAATGTTATACAATATGGCTAAAGATTTTGTGGCGTCTACATAAACTTGTCCATTGGGAACTACATTGATTATCCCATTTTGTACGTGTGGTATCAATTCCCGAAGCACACACTATTTTGCCAATTTCAGAATTAGTGACAGCTAAAATTTGTATTGAGTGATACTAAAGTCATGAATACATGCTCACTTACCATACATTTCAAGAAAATCAACGCGTGCTCTAAGGTGTTTGTGGAGTGCATGCATGATTTGCTTTGGTGAGCTCAAAGAGGCTTCTTCTTCTTCTTCTTTTAAATCAACGCCATATACTCTTGAGGCATCTCCTAGCACTAAGAAACGAAAGAGAGCTTGCATTGAGAGTTTCTCGAAGCCCTAGATCTTATGGTGGCACTAATCTCATAGCGTAAAGAAATTTAGTATCACCTTCACTAATTTCCCACACTTATTATTAGCCCACCCTTGCTCAATGGGATAACCTACGTAGCTTTGGTATGGTATACATGTATATAGTACCACGTAACTTGTAATCAATATCAATGGTACCAAATAACCTATTGGCAAGTTTTTTTTTTTTTAATACTAGTCAAAAATTGAAATGTGAAGGGTATGTCAAGGAGATAGAATCTTTGCATACATGAGTTATTATTTCGGTCAATATCATTCTAAACCATAGTTGGCACTAGGGTAATTTTGTCTAGGTGTGAGAGTTATTGCATGATATATATAACCAAATGATATTAAAAAATGTGAAATTCTATCAAATACCCATAATTTATTGGTATCAAAAATTGTAATATCCACATTATACTTACCTAAATAATTTAAAAAAGAAAAAGACAATACAAGATTAACATTGGTGAAAATGTAGTGAATTTATTCTATAGCCTTAAAATAGGTATATAGGTAGAACTTGACTACCATAGCATCATACATGGATTGTGCAAAAATAAGTCCCCAAAAAATAAACCGTAAAAAACCAAAAATTATGAGCCCAGTCAAATGAATAAGTGAAAATTTATATTAGGAAAAAATTGAATATTGCTGGACCTTACCGGAAAATTTGAATTAATTCTTTTTAATCATAGGGCAAACAAAATTTCAAAAATCGTATTTTTAGCTAACGAACCTTATTTTCAAAAATAAATAAATATTTTGTTCAAGGTGCACAAACCACCTATGGTGCTATGGTATGAAAATAACATCATAAATCTCAAATTAAATTCATGTGGGATTTATTTGGAATGAGTAGGCCCTCAACATGTACACTAAATAGGATATTTAGTAAGTAACATTATCAAACACTAAATATGAACTATGGTATTATGTGGACTTTACATGTTTGAATTTAGTATTAGTAAGGATATGAAAAACAAACAAAAAACAAACAAAACACAACAAAGATAAAAAGGAGAATTCCAACATATCTTCTAACAATGGTTGTCCAAAATTTAAAAATTAGTGTTGAGCGAGGCATGGTGGTAACAACATTAAATATCATCAAACACTATATGTTGAGAGGAGTGAATTTGGTTTCATTGGAGCCCCTTCATCCACGATGGATGAGATTTACACATACTACACAACCTCCAAACCCATTCAACGTGCCCTCACACCTATCTTGGTCATTTTTTTTATTTAAAATTTTTTAATGGTTTTACGTACCTTGGAATAGTAAACGACAGTAACGACCCTAAACAGAAAGAACCAAGTTCACAAATTCCGGGGATAAAACATGGCATGCTCGAAGCCTCATCCAAATTAACGTGGCAGTCGAACTTCTAGCGCAGGTAAATCACAACTTTAGCATCGGAATGGACTCCAATTTTATGCGGAGCGGAATCAAGTCGGAATTCACTAGAGCTCAATACGCGCAATCGCATGCCCCCATCACACCAAAACTTCCATCCGGTTCGAGCCGTGAAATTGTTGGGGATTATGTTGAGAAATAGAAATTGGGCCCACCGCTTTTCACACTATTACAGCTGGAGATGCTCACGGATGGTGCCAGAAGTGGTTGTTGTGATCAGCCCCTCAACCGTCGAGAGCATGGAAGTTGGGATCTACCACTTCATGGGGGTCTCTAGTCCCTAAGTCCCGAGTATGACATGGATGCCTGCATGGGAACACTTTTTGGAGGTGAGGTTCATGACTTGTGTTGAGAGTTGGGTGGAGCCAAAATCTTAGACCCAACTCTCATCACAACTCATGCGAGTATTTTTGCATAAAATGATAAACTTTAATGCTTCAACTTTAATGACAACTAACCATATTTGAATGGTTTGTAGAGGCTCAAAAGTTTGGACTTTGCCTCCATGTTGGGGCTTGCTAGCACGAGTGGGACTTGGGACCTCATGTGGACCAGCCCTAATAGAAATTGGAAGAAATGGGTAGGTATCATTCATGCACGTATGTAAACTTTGTAGTTGTCAAGCACCGATTAGGTAGGGCTAAGGGTTTGTGGTGTCTGCCTAAACTCATTCGTTATCAAGGTGAAAATGTAGCGGGTTATTTCATAGCGTTGATGTACTCATTTTTAGATAAGTCGACTCCGGAAATGGCATCAAAGACTTTGATTTAGTCTAGCGAATTTTAATTGAAATGGACCAGGCCTCAACTTTGTAGGGATGTTGTTTATACCTGAGTACCTTCATCCACGATGGATGAGTTTACATAGATGCCATGAACACCCATCCACAAGATAAAAACGTCTTAAATTTACACTTTCTCTTCTCCTGACTAGCTCACTTCTCCTAAGGTACGAAACACTTGATTAGTACGAGATGGTTAGCAAATCCAAATCGAGGTTGTAGCCACTCTCCTCGTAAATATCTGAAGTAAAAAATGAATATCTTTGTTCACTATCAAAGCAAATATTCTCGTGCTCGTTAATGACCATGTAGGTCTTCCAACTTATGTTGACTATTGAGCTTAATTAGAATGGTTATTGTGTTTTGAACACGCATTCCAATCTCTTTGAACTATATTTCTCTTTTGGTATGTATTCGTAGAGCCCCACCTGACCACATAGTACTCAAAAATAGGTGTTTGATTAACATAGGTAATCAAATGAGGCACATCTACCTTACTACATTGTGGGAGAATTCTTAATATTTTCAAAACATAAAATCATAGTACTCTTTGATTCAAAAGTGCACGGTAGGAGAAGTCTCTTAAAAAGATTGCATAAACTACATGCCATTTACGGGCAACTCCATCTTGTTTAAGATAAAGGTTCGATGTCAACGGATAGAGTTTAAGAAAGAAAAAATGTACTTGATACGGAGAGAATGGATCATCCCATATGAGCGTACCTCTCGTTCATTAAAAATTTGATTTAAAAAAAAACAACACTTGAAATAGAACGCAGTTCAAAGGTTAAACTACTAAACTAATTTGATGTGTGAATTAAATAGAAACTAAATATATAATAGCATAGATTAATTGAAATGAATTAATCACAAGCCTATAAGGGACAAGTTTTTCTGTATGGATGGATGACATGCAAGTTTGTAAACTCGACAAATTCCTACCATCCAAAAAGGTCAAAATATAAGCAAGGACTTAGTGATGGTTTTTTTGTATATCTTTAAATTCAATATCATCACACAATGTCTTACAAGCACGTGATATTGGTGTACTTTCATAAGTAAAAATACTCATACTACAGTAATTGAACATTTTCATCCAAAACTCTCTATCCTAAGGGCCACTTCACACACGAGACTAAAGGCCCGTGATGATTGCATTTTAAGATATCTCGTTGGTTAAAAAGGCTAAGACCATCTAATTTCACTTCACACTAGAAGGTGAAGGCCTAAAGGTCCAAAGAAATTATTACAGATGAAAAAGTCTATATGGATTCCTCCGTCACAAACTATAAATCATGTTTAGTGTTTTGTGAGAATATACATTAGGCCCACCTCCAAGAAGTAGGCCCGATGCAAAATCCTGCAAACCATGTTAGGGTCACTTCACACACGAGACTAAGAGCCCATGACCAATACATGCACTTCAGGCACTCTCATTGGTGGAAAAGGCCGAGCCGGTCCAAGTTCACTTCACACTACGCTTGAGAGACCAACGGAGTATGTGATGCAAGATGGATGTAAAGTCTACATGAATTCCTGCATGGCATTGAATGGATCATATTTCATGGTCACTTAGATTATTTTCAAAAACCACCTCTTGGAGGTAGGCCTCACACAAAACTTGGAGACCACAACACTCTGAACGCTTACAACCGTTGCCTTATTCTATTCTATCATGTGTGAAGGCCCGCATGAATAGAAATGCATTGAAATAGCATTTGGTTGAGGCTCCCGGCCACATATGACTTCACACTACACTTGAGGATCCGTGACCACACTACATGAGTTTGGAGGTGTTTTGAGATGGCCTTTGGACACTTTCTTTTGGGCTCTCGCAATTCCATGGTCACGGCTCTTGGCTCATATGTGAAGTGACCCTTAATGATGCAACTTTTGAATCACATGATCACGCCCATTGGCTTGTGTGTGAAGTGGCCCTAAAATCCTTTAGGAATAAAGACACAATAACTTAGTGTACTATGATCCTAGTATCATTTATGTTGTAATACAATAATGAGCATGTTGTATCTTTGGCAAATGTGATCAGTGAATGTACATTTTTACGTACAAAAGCAACACTTGTTTTCCATCTTAAGCCCAGGTGTATGGTATTGCAAGGCTTGCAATCCAAGATTAGTAGTTTGAGATATGGTCTCTTTCTTCCCAAACTTCAAATGAAAAGTTTGACATTCTTTGGAATCATTCGGAAGTGATAATCACGTGGGCCATGGGAATTGCCAATTGCATGCACATGTGGTGGGGTTTCAATCTAACAAGAAAATAATAAATATATGATTTATGAACTTGGTGGGGCTCGTATAGGTTATGTATATGGACATATGTTGAGACCTTGCATCCTTTAAGGGTTTAATGTGTTACATGTAGGAGTAGTCAATCATCAAATGGTTGGGATCAACATGCACGTTGTTGTAGGGTGACCGGTCTTTAAACAACAACTCCGTGTATTTTTTTGCTATGGTCCGGGATGACCTTAAACTACCAGGTGATATTGGAGAGGTACCCACTTCTAAATGGAGTAATTGGCAGTTCAATTCCGGTTGCGAAATCTTCTCTCTACTTGACGGAGAAAAATGAGCTAAGTAAGTAGGAAGCCAAGAGCCCACCCACCACAAGGTAGGAAGTAAACCCCACCTTGCACGAAAAGGATTCTTGAGCAAGGGTGGGCCAACAAACTCAAGTTCACATAAGATTGTCCGTCGTTGTTTTTTTTCTTTTTTTCCTTCTCAATTTGAATTTTTCACATATTTGAAAATTGTAGAGGAAATGAACCCATGTTGGCAAACGGATATGAATTGCAAAGTGTACTACAACAATGGGTCTTTTAGCATCATGTGGGAGGGGGGCGTCCACTAATGTTGGGTTATTAGGTGAAATTGCCAAGGTATAGTTGTGCGAGAGTCTTAGATGGAATTGCTTAGTACACAACTAATTTATAGGAGTTACCAACCAATGATTTATGGCAACCATGTAAAAGAATCCGGTAAGAAATTATCCACGTGTTCGTTTGTGGTTGTATCCCAACTTAATCTCATCTAGATTGATTTGAGATCGTTGATGTTAGTATTTCGGTCAAATTAACTTTGAAAAATGTTAGTTATGTGTTATAAGATGTTCTCAACTTTTTTGCCTTTAGACAAGGTTGCCACAACTCTTTGCATGGAGTTATCTAGTACCTCCAACTTAAAAACTTAAGCCCCTAAAAGTTTGTGGTTGATTTATCTCAAGTGACACATACTGCAACTTTTGAGGTTATACCTTTCATACCCATTAATCGTGTCCCACTATAATTTAGACATACCACAACAATTATGGTCACTGGTTTTTTTCTCGACCCACGTTATTTTTTCAGCCTACAATGTCATATGTTCAAAAGTAGCAATATGGAATCAACTTGTTATTATTAAAATTCCACACACACAAAACACAATGGACTATGTATTAGGTAATCGTTTTATTGGAACCGGTTCTGCACCGATAACCGGTTCCAATAAAACGATTACCGGACGTAACCGGTTGGCCGCTTTGTTGAGCCGCGCAGGTGACCTAAACAGTGGGTCACCTGTCACCATAACCGATTTAGATGATCATAACCAGCTGGGATGTCGAGGTTATCGTCTGCAAACCTGTGTGCTCAGAGCCAATCGTGTAGTGCCACCTCGGCGAAACAAAGCGGCCAACCGGTTACGGTACTTTCTACGTGTGCCAACTTTCAACCCACAATATTATATGTGAATAAGTAATTTTTTTAGGGAATTTATGTTGGACGAATGAGTGGTAAGTATGCTCATGTGCAATGCTCCATTTTAGCTTGAGGTTCGTGGCATCTATGAAAACTCGTCCACTGTGGATGAAGGGGCTCTACTACAAAATCAAGTCCTCTACAAGGTTGAGGGCTTATTCATTCCAGCTAGACTCCACTAAACCACTTTGGGGTCTCTAATGAGTAGTATTTAAGTGTATTTGAATTTATGCATGAATTGTGCACAATTCATGCCACCAATATGACATACATTGGATCTCAAAACTACATAAATATGATGGTTGGTGAATATGGAATATAAATATTTAGAGATGTGGATGTTGTTGTTGTTGTCAGTAAAGTTGGAGCTTGATCATTTTATGCAAAAATACTCGCATGAGTTGTGATGAGAGTTGGGTCTAAGATTTTGGCTCCACCCAACTCTCAACACAAGTCATGAACCTCACCTCCAAAAAGTGTTCCCATGCAGGCATCCATGTCATACTTGGGACTTAGGGACTAGAGACCCCCATGAAGTGGTAGATCCCAACTTCCATGCTCTCGACGGTTGAGGGGCTGATCACAACAACCACTTCTGGCACCATGCGTGAGCAATCTCCAGCTGTAATAGTGTGAAAAGCGGTGGGCCCAATTTCTATTTCTCAACATAATCCCCAGCAATTTCACGGCTCGAACCGGACGGAAGTTTTGGTGTGATGGGGGCATGCGATTGCTCGTATTGAGCTCTAGTGAATTCCGACTTGATTCCGCTCCGCATAAAATTGGAGTCCATTCCAATGCTAAAGTTGTGATTTACCTGCGCTGGAAGTTCGACTGCCACGTTAATTTGGATGAGGCTTCGAGCATGCCATGTTTTATCCCCGGAATTTGTGAACTTGGTTCTTTCTGTTTAGGGTAGTTACTGTCGCTTACTATTCCAAGATACGTAAAACCATTAAAAATAAAAATTAAATTAAAAAAATGAGCAAGATAGGTGTGAGGGCACGTTGAATGGGTTGGGAGGTTGTGTAGTCTGCGTAAATCTCATCCATCGTGGATGAAGGGGCTCCAATGAAACCAAATTCACTCCACTCAATTGTGTTTAGTGTTTGATGATATTTAGTGTTGTTACCACCATGCCTCGCTCAACACTAATTTTCAAATTTTGGACAACCATTGTTAGAAGATATGTTGGAATTCTCCTTTTATCATTGGTTTTTTTTGTTGTTTTTTTTCATATCCTTACTAACACTAAATTCAAACATGTAACTTTCACATAATACCATAGTTCGTATTTAGTGTTTGAATTTACATTTAATGTTACTTACTTCCATAGGGTTATTGATATTTAGTGAATGCGTTTGTATTTAGTGTACATGTTGAGGGCCTACTCATTCTAGTTAAATCCCTCTAGAATTTAATTTGAGATTTACAATGTTATTTTCATACCGTAGCACCATAGTTGGTTTGTGCACCTTGAAAAAAGAAAATTATGTTTTTAAAAATAAGGTTCGTTAGCTAAAAATACGATTTTTGAGATTTTGTTTGCCCTGTGATTAAAAAGATAAATTCGTTTTTTTCCGGTAAGGTGCAACAATATTCATTTTTTTTCTAATACTGAATATTATGATAACATTGTCTAATGTGTTATCGTGGTTAGATTGTAGGACTATTCCAGTGCACCATGTTGTATGTGTTATGTCAAATAAGTACTATGTAACTCTAGCTAAAGATTCAAGCGAGAGGCAAGTGTTGCATATAACATTGAATAGTCCTACACTCTAACCCTGTCCTAAAATAACTCGAGACATCGGTGTCCCAAATAAACCAGAGCCTCCTTGATGATTAGTTTTGTGGTTGTAAGTGATTGAAAATAGAAACCAACTTTGAACATCAGAGCGTGTGTAGGACGTCGAGTTAATCTCAACGCCCCTTTGATTGCCTTGAACTAAACATTTTTGACATCGACATGGGCTTTAGGGTTTAACCAATGTATTATGGGACACTTATGTCTTGCCATAAGGTTCATATAATAAAGGTAATTAATGTGTGTATGTGATGAGACCCATAATAGGATATGCCTTGGGCTTGGGGAGTATATGGTGGTCTCATCAATGGGTTAACTTAAGCTAACTAAAGTTAATTATTTAAAAACCTTAGTTTCAAAACACACATCGCACTTTTGAGTCTTTGAGTATGGGTGGTGGTTGAAAGGTTTAGGGATTGCCAAATTTGAAGACTATAATTATGAAGTGTTGATTTGTCTTCTTGATTTGAAATTGTCCTCACACTTGAATCTCACATTTCTTTAGTTTGGAAATATTAGTTCTTGCCAGCTTATGCTCCTAAGTTTTCCCATGCCGCTCTTCAATGTCGTGGCTCTAGAGGCGATGGTAGTCTTGATGCTTTTAATTTTGGTTATAATTTCAACAATCACAATGTTGATGACCACATATGCACACAATTTGGTAAGCACTAACCTCCTCTGCATTGGTTATGGCACTGGAAGATATTTAAAATATGGATGAGATTGGTTTTCATTATCGTGCCCAACCAAACAAAAAACTAAGCACAAGAAAAAGTTTGTGGGTGCAAAATTTAGAATGACCATCTCACTCTTGCTCTTATAAAAACATGACATGCAATTTTAAGTTGAAACTCGTGATTATTTACAAATCTCTATATTGAAGATGTTTTGGAAGGTGGTTGCCAACAAATTATGTGTGGTGGTTTGCAAACCAAACGGCCTGGTTAACATTAAATGTATTTGAGAGTTGGACGATGAGCCTTAATGTACACTTCAAATCTCAAAAGAGGAAGGCACTCTTAATCACGGACAACTATGTTACGAATTATGTTAAGCATGTTGGTAGGGATGAATCATTTGGTTTTCCAACCTTGTAGTTCAACAATTTTACTATTGCTTTCCTACCACCTGATGGTACAAGTGTGGTACAACCTTTGGATCGCGAAATAGTTGCTTTATTCAAAGTTCAATATAAGAAGAAGTTTTTGGGATGAGTTCTCTCTCGGTTTGATTATGCTACTACTCACTATGACTTTAAGAAACCGTGCCTAATATAAGGCATGCTATTATGTGATGTTCTCAAGTGTGGAAATAGTTGAATCCCAAAATCATATGAAACAACTGGAGGATGGCCAAGATTTTACTTGCAGATTGGAGTGTTGATTTTGCCATGGATGATGAATGTGAGAAATCGAGAATGAAAGAAGCAACAAATCAATTGGCAAGTCTTATTTCCTCTTTGGATTTTGGAAGTGAAGAAATGCTTATCGAAGAATATGTGCAATTGGCAAGAGAGAAAATTGATGATGCAAAGTTAAACATGGCTAAGTTGGTGGATTTGGCATGGGGTAGAGAAGTCCATTCGAGTTTAGCTTTGAATGAAGAGCAAATGGAGGAGAATGATGTGGATGACCAACCAACACCAATAATAAAGCTGCTACAAGCCTACGAGTACACCCAATTACTACGAAATTTTGCAGTGGAACATCCTTTTGAGTTTTAAGTTATATATGTGAGGAACATGCAATCTTCTATGGATAAATTGAGAAAATTGTCAATTTCCAAATATACAATAAATAAATATGGCACACACTTATTTCCTACTAGAAACTTAGCGTGAGTTGAAAATGAATGTGGCTCACATTATTTCTCATTATGAGAATTACCATGGGCTCTAGAAAATTACTGTGGCTGGCAATAATAGGACACACAATGTACCCACTAGGTACATGTTCACTACACCTACCATTTGGGAAGGTAATAACCATTGATTTCTATGTAGGAGCCCATAAACTGATTTCTAAAGACAACACAACACCTACATCATGATCAAACACCCCAAATCAACCTACTAAAGCTAATTTACTTTAGATCAACGATAAACATATAGGGATAGATTTTTACTGCACCCGGAATGGTAGGTGTTTTAAAATGTAATTCATGCCTACTTAGCTTTTAGTTTTAGTTGATAAGTGATTGAGTTTCTAAAGTAAACCCATTCTTAACATGGAAGATGAGCTCATGGGAAAATGGTTTAAGTGTGAAAAGAATAAAATAAAAAAGAACAATAGTAAAATTGTTTATATTATATTGGAGGGGCACAAGTTCCAACTCTACCTACCTCATGTTGCATAACAATATTGGGTAGGATACGGGGAACCTTGCATTGGGATTTGATATTTTTGGCCCAGTTATTTATTATTCCCTTCAACAAACACTTATGATCGCGGAGAACCGGCAGTTAGTTACAAATGAACCGGTTGAGTTTGAGAAACAACCGGTTGAAGTTCAAGACTGCAGGAAAATTACCGGTCACTTTAGAGGAATCTATAGAATATACCCGATTTAATAAAGGAGAAACCGGAGGTTGTCAACATATAACCGGTTGGACTTGCAAACATTAGGATCTCAACCGGTTATGCCCCAAAATCTCCCTGATCATTGACAAATACTTGTCCCTCAACATTGGACAAGACTTAGGGTCACTTCACACATGAGACTGAGAGCCCGTGACCATTGCGTTTCAAGCACTCTCATTGGTGGAAAAAGCGGAGTTGGTCCAAGTTTGCTTCACACTACACTTGAGGGACCAATGGAGTAAGGGAGTGCAAGATGGATGTACAATCTACATGGATTCCTATATGGCATCAAGTGGATAATGTTTTGTGGTCACTTGGATTATTTTCAAAAATCACCTCTTGGAGGTAGGTCTAACACAAAACCAACAGACCATGGCACTCCGAACACTCACAGCCGTTGGTTTATTTTATTTTATCATGTGTGAGGACCCGCATGAATAGAAATTCATTGAAATAGCATTTGGTTGAGGGCCTGGTCACAGATGGCTTCACACTACACTTGGAGATCCGTGACCACTCTACATGATTTTGGAGGTGTCTTGGGACGGCCTTTGGACACTTTATTTGGGCTCTCACAATTTCATGGTCACGGCTCTTGTGTGAAGTGGCCCTTAGTGCCTTTGGTTGCCTTCGTGAGGGGATTGGACGGACGACAAGAATACATAAAGATTGACGAATGACCGACGATATCATGTTGATTTGGCCAACGCGCGTCATCGTCGACGAACGAAGGATATATCGTCACTTTCTCGTCGACGTCGACTAACGATCGACTATACCGTCTTTCTAGTGTCGTTTGCCTTCGTCGGTGGCAGGGCTTCGGAGACGGAGACTCGAGGATCGGAGCTTGCTATTGTTGTGTTCGCCATCGCCACTTGGTGGAAGTGCGGGTTAGCGGAGTGGTGCAAACCGTGTCGCAGAACTGGCACAATCATACGTAATCATGGTAAAGTCTTCTTCTTCTTCGCACTTGTTTGGAGTGATCTCTGAATCCACAGATTGTTCTGTCGGCTGAGATTTATTGTTCACAGAGTATTTTCTCGCGGATTCTTGACGTTCGGTAATGGCCTTTGTTTTACATGATTTCGTCGAATATGTTTAGGGTTTCTGTGCCTCTTTTGAACTTCATAAACACCTATCGCCCATTCTTGTGACCAACGCTTATAATTCATAACATAAACTCTTCTGGATCGTCATGAAGCCACCGTCCGCCTGAAGCCAGGGAATAAAGAAATCTGGTTTTACGGAGTGCTAGAAACTCAAGGGGTGATTTGAAGCACTAGAATTAGGGTTTTGCGATCGAGGAGCAGCATGGGAGGACTGAACAATTCTGAGAGAGTAGTGTTAGGGTTTCCTAGAATAGCGTCACGTTCTGGAGAAAAGTAACTCTATGTAATTGAAGGGATAGTAGCCTGACAGAGGATTAATTGAGCATGCATTATGACATACTTTGAGAACTTGATTGCCGTAAAGACAGCTCTCCTCATCTGAGTTGAGAGAGGCCTTTCAAGTTTCAGCTGTATTGCAGTCTTCACACCACACGAATGCTAGACCTAAATTTGGATCTCCTCAAGCTTGGTTCCAGCTTGCCAAGTTTTTTGTTACTTAGGTAAGCAGGTCTTAAATAGACACTTTGAGCTCGAACCCACCTCTTTCAGGATACGAAACATGCAATAACTGCAAAATGATTGCCAAATTCAAAAACATGCCCGTAGCCGTTTTTCCTCATAATATCTGGAACTCATATGAATATTTTATTTATTTTCGAAGTGAAGATTCTCTTGAACATTAAATCGTCGTATGCGCCCCCCACTTATTTTGAGTATTGAGCCTAGAATGGTTAACAACTTATGAGCATGTAGTTCAATCTCTTTTAAACACATATGATTTTGGTGTCTGTTCTGAGATCCACAACTAACCACACCACTCAAGTATAGGTGTCCGATTAAGAGAAGTAATTGACCTCCTATCTGGAGTCTCCTCCTATCTGGAGGGAAACCTGCTTTGCTTAAAGAATTATTTTGCTCCTCATACATATTATAAAGATGTATTTCTGTATGCTGGAATTGTCATTGAGAAGTCTTCCACTGCTCAGGTTTTTAATGCTAGACTTGACTGCCCACTCATCAGCTTGATTTCTGAATCTATAACTGGAGTAGTAGTCCAGTATATTCCTCCACACACACAAATACCTGTTCGATCATACTCAATCTGTTAGATTGTTGTGATATTCATTGAGGCTGGGGAGCTTCTTGTTCTTAGTCTTGGTACCTGGAGGTATATAATAGGAAAGGTTCCCAATAAAGAGTCATCATACAAAGCAGAGTGAACTTCTCTTTGCTGTCAATCCTGGTATGATGTAATCTATAATGTCTGGAACATGGATGAAGTGCTAACTATGTAATACACATGTGCAGAATTACTTGATAGGTGCATTTGGTCCCCCATGCACTATCTCCATTGATTTTGCCGATGCTGAGACACGGAAGCAGGCAAGCGTCAAGAAAGAGAATGGACAGACAGTCTTGATTCCTCTCTTTCTTGGGCAAGAGAGTGTTGTTGGTGAGGTTAGTAATAGCCTATCCCTAATCGTCAACAGCTTTGACATAATTGCAATTGAAAGGCAATCTGGTTCTTGACTGCATTAATGTCAATGTGCACTGCCTTTGGGGTTCATGTTTTAATCTGAGTACAGATCCTACATGAAATGCTGTTCAAAACTGTTGCATCTCATTTTTTTTTAAAATTTAGTCTTTTGTGATGTCTTGCAGGTCCGAATCGATCCCTTGCCTGGGAAAAAGGTTGAGCATACAGGAGTGAAGATTGAGCTCTTGGGTCAAATAGGTACTACTCAAACTGCAGTGTGGGGATGTTAGACTTTTGAATAAGTTCGTCAAAGACAGTGAGGTCTAGATGCCTTTTCTACAAATAAGTTTGGGATTGGCTATATTGTGCTCTCTGATTTTGTACATTGAGAGTGGAATTCTTGAAATACATTTACGTCTCAATGAGCTAATAGGTAAGCTTCATGTAATGACAGGAGAGGGATATTATCACTTTCATGATTTTCAGAGCCATTCTTGAATAACACTGTTTATTTTTTAACACTGTGCAGAGCTATATTTTGACAGGGGCAGCTTCTATGACTTCACATCCCTTGGTAAACTGACATTTTCAATTGGATGCTTTCAATTGGATGCATGGTGCATATAATTTATAGGATTTGTGCTGCAGTAATGTTGGCTGTGAATGTTGACATGGGGTTGGAACTGCAGTCCGAGAGCTCGATGTGCCTGGTGAAATATTGGAGCGGAAGACCTATCCCTTTGAGTTCTCCACTGTTGAGATGCAGTATGAGTCTTACAATGGTGTTAATGTGAGACTTAGGTAGGTACAATTATCATATTTGCTTATTCATTATCTGTTCTGGAGGATTTGCATTGAAACATCGTTTTAGTGTGTTACAAGGTGTGTAGGCACTGGTCATGACATGCTGGAAGCAACTCTGAGGATTCTCATCAAGTTGACTTCTTGTCTTGACCTTGGTGTTGAAAAGAACATGTAGGCTTCACCTTCTGTGTCATCGCTTATTACTACTCTGACTGACAGGTACATTTTGAAGGTTACCATCAGCCGGAATTATGCCACCAACATTGTGGAGTACAAGGACTTTTGGGTAAGGGAGGTTCTGTGCAGATGCCATGTTGCACCTGTTGAAATGTAACATAAATTTGTGTTAAAAGATGAAGTTATTGCCTCAATTTCCATAGTCACTTCTCTCGTGTAGGAGCAAAATTGCCATGTGAGTAGGGGATGCTAAACTCAAAAGGTGTAGAATCCTCTTGGAGAGGGAATGTCTTACACCAAATGAGGAGACCTCAGGAGCCTACAGTTGAGTTGGTGAGGAATTGTTTCCATTTTGGTTCTGAAGGGGCTGCTTTTCAATTAGGGAGTAATGGTCTGAATTAGTGACACAGGGCTCCTGGACCTTGCAGCTGGTTGCAAACATGTTGGGATGGATTTTAAGGAAAGGGTGTTATGAGGACTAAACAGTGTTTGGTTTGGCAGGTGCGGAACTTCAATCCTCAGCCTGAGATCAACAACAGCATCAAGGTAAGTAGACACTTCTGTAGTAATGGATCTGTACCCGGATGCCTCTTTATTATTTAGAGACTATACAATTTTCCACTTTCATCATGTGTACTCTATTTCTCACATGAAGGTAGAGTCTCTTGTACAACCTACCTAAAAAGAATAAGGGCCAAACATGTGAAAGGCTTTGGTTGTTGAGCCAATTAGACCCGCTAGCAGCCCATGTTGTGGGTAGTATGAGCTGTGCTGTGTATTTACAGCTTGATTTGCACCTAACCATGTGCACCCAACCCTTAGGCTTCTGGGTTGGGGATGACCTCCTCTGGCAACTGGTGAACATGTGTCAAATGAGTAAATCTAAAAAGCTGTGATCAGTCAAACTCAAAGCGAAGCTTGCAAGTCCCAGTCTCTGTTTTTGCGTTTGCTTTTACTTGTTCCATGTTATCGATGTGGTAACTTTTGCTTAGCAGATGGAGGTGGGAATTGAAGATTGCTTGCATATTGAGTTTGAGTACAGCAAAAGCAAGTAAGCTTAGTTTATCTGAAGCAACTATATGCTTGAGTGTGAAAAATAAAGCAGAGTATTGTAACCCTTAAGATGGAGCACGTCCTTATTTTTCATCCCCATCCCCATTCCTATTATATTGTCTAACAAAGAATTGATGTGTGCTCCTTACCTATTGCCCTAGTTGCTGCAGTAAGAGCTGTATTTTTGGTTTCCTTCAGTTTCTGGAATCCTATTTGTTGCAGTTAACATACTTTGAGTGAGCTTATCTCTTCTATTTGTAGTGTTTCCTTTTCATCATACATAGTTTCATGCAGGTATCACCTAAAGGATGTGATTGTGGGAAAGATTTACTTCCTACTTGTCCGAATCAAGATCAAGCACATGGAGCTTGAAATACGACGGAGGGAGTCAACTGGATCAGGCCCTAATACGTACAATGAGAGTGAGACACTAGCAAAGTATGAAATCATGGATGGTGCCCCAGTTCGTGGTTAGTTTCTTCACTCTTTTTTAGTATCTTTTGTACATCTCTATCAATGTTGCACACGGTGCCTCTTTATTTTTTTTGCAATGTCATGAGAAGTGTAGGTTGAGCTGTTCGAAGGACCTGAGCTGGATCTGTGATCTGATCTCTTTGAGAACTTATTTGCTGCAGGTGAGTCGATACCGATCAGGTTATTTTTGAGCCCCTATGACTTGACGCCAACCTACCGGAACATAAACAATAAATTCAGTGTGAAGTACTACCTAAACCTGGTGCTTGTTGATGAGGAAGACCGGCGATACTTCAAGCAACAAGAAATCACCATGTATCGAGCAGAATAAGGAGGGATTTGTATATCTGGAAGGCAGCTTTTTGGTACCAAAAGTCTTGCGGTTTGGGAACCCCACCATATCACATGTTTATCAGCCCAGGTGGACATTTGAGATATGCTCTCAAGAGGAGCTCATGGAGAAGCAGTTTTTTTAGCAGGCCTGATATTTCTCTCCTTTCCCATGGAGAAATATGTTGGTTATTGTACACTCGTTGAGCAAATCTCGCCACCTATTGTGGACTTCAAGAGTGCACAGTTGCAGCGAAGTGAGTGACTTGCAAAGTAGCTGATGGTAAATTGCTTAGTGAGTTTTTGCTTGAAACATGGATCCACACTGTAAGTATAACTGTTATCTTAATATGTGCAGTTTGTTTTTGAGAAGCAGTTGATTTGTTCTATAGCAATCTGAACCTGGAGCAGCAAAAGCTATTTATAGGAGAAGAGTGGAAGTCCAAACTACCGTTTAGATTATTTCTGCAATTATGCGTAACTGAGGGAGAAATAGGTCCTGGTTTGATGTTGATAACAAGGGACTCCAAATATATTATCTTGAGATCATATGAAATTGCTTGTTCAGAGAATAGGTGTAGTTCATTTGTTACAGATGCACCTGTTGGATACTGGGTGTCATCACTGACATTGTTGTAACCTGCATAGTCAGGCTCCTCGAAAGCTTGAGATTTTTGTTCATCACGTTGATGCCAATTTGGCATTACGAATTGGTGGAAGGCGCGATGTTCTGATTTCCCACTTTGTAATAATGACAGCTCTTTAGTCACAGATTTTCTTTCACTCCTCTCTCTTAATCCCTCAAATTCATTCTTAAACTTATGCTTGATTCTCATTTGTGTCCACTTCAGTGTAACTCACTTTTGACATCGAAGAAGTTTAAGATAATGTATCTGCTGCCTCATGTGTTCACTTGTCTCATGTGACTAGTTAGTTCAGGGTTTTGAATGGAAGCACGTACAAATTGGCTAGATTTCGAGCTTTTGGATATCAACAGTGATTAGGCCATTCTAGCCATAATTGCGCAACTTGGAGCAGGCATCCACTTTCATAGATGGAACTTGATGTGAACAGTTGAAGGAGCAGAGTCTTATTTTGTAACCATTTTGGGGTCATTGTCATAAATCTAACACGTCTCACATAAATCTAACACATGAATGTGGCAAAACATTCTTTACACATCATTTGTCACCCAAGTAGGCATACATTTGCAATTTGACTGGAGATCCTAGGAGCATACAAACTTTGATCTCAAACTTCTCACCAGCATTCTCCCTCACTCATGAATGCTAGCAGGCCATATGCTATAATTGAATGTTGTATGTACTTTCAGCTTCACAAAGCATAGTGGCTCTTCTGAATGTCTTGGGATGTCATGGTCTAAGCAAAGTTGTTTCCTTTGATTCATAGAAGGTAATCGAAATGATTGGAGTGCACCTACACATGCCTATTTGTGTCGATTGGATTGAAGATGTTTACTTTTAGAACTTTCGTGTGAAGTTTGGAAAGCATTCCAACATGAAGGATACAAAAATCTGCATCAACTTCAATATGTATTGAAAACCATGGAAAGGAGAAAAGCTGACAATACTTTCAGTTTTCTTGTCTCTTATATATGACTGAGGTCCACCTTCAGAGGTGCCATTTCACAGTAGACTGAATGGTTTTGGAGCTATATGGTTCATTAAGTTTAAAACTTTTGTCAAATACCTTTTGTGGGACTTAAGTGGTCACTCTCCTTAATAAGACATTTATAATTCAATCATATGAATTATGGCAAGGGCTGTTGGTAAGAACAGAAGAGCAGGCACTAAACAGACATGTCACGATGAGATTGGTCTATGGGGCCCAGAATATGAGGTCAATGGGTCTTAAATGGTCACTTATTCCAAATACCCCACTTCTCCTAGGATTTGAAACATGTAATTAGGACAAGATGGTTAGCAATTCCAAATCGAGGCCATAACCACTTTCCTCATTAATTTTTAGAGCTCGTATGAATAATTTATTCATTATCAAAGTAAAGATCTTGTGCCCATCAGATGGTCATATAGGTCCCCCTAAATATGTTGATTATTGAACCAAGAATGGTTATCATAATATTGAGCATGTTAGTCCAATCTCTTTCAAACACTTCTTTCTGGTATCCATTCTCAAAGCCACACCAAACCAAATACCACTCAAATATGGGTCTGATTGATGTAAGTAACTGAATTAAACACGTCTATCTTAGACAGCATTCTAACTTGAAGACCTTGTTGACACATTTGGGAGGGCCTATGTGATTGATTATAAAGAAAGAATCTTCACTAGAACTTCTCATAACTTTTGCATTTGAACTTTGTTTCTGGAACTTGAAATGAGTATCTTCATGATTCCAAATTGCTAACTGGATGAGGCAATGCCTGATCCGATCCAACACCCAAAATTGAATGGGGTCACATACCGTACTATGTTTGTAGACCTATCAGGATTTAGGACCCCAGTTAGGTGTTCATTTTCATTTTTGGAACAAAGGTCTTTTCATTTTAGTATTCATTAGTGAAGGGTTCAAAGGTGAAAGCTAATGAACAAACACTGCCCGGGCATATCCCATGGATTACATCATACAAGAATTAGAACAAAGCACCAAATGTTCAGTGTTGGTGGATCCTTATATTACAATGTTCAGGAAATAAATAAATCCAGAAAGGCCATTCCAAACTTTCCTCGAGTGCTAACTATACCTGCTGGACCAAATCAGTTTTTGGATCCTCTACCTTGTACCTGCACTAATTGATGTCAAAATTCTTCAACATCCTGAGGTCTGATCAGAGGAGGTCAAAAAAGTATTCCAATCCTTGCCCTATTTCCCAAATCGAAATTCCTGCACCTGCTTGCTTAGCTTCATCAAGCCGAATGGATATGGACTTCAAAGTGGGATAGAACACCACATGCTTTTCTTTCACATTCTCATAAATGAAGAGATGCTCATCAAACTCTTCATCCCAATGAATTTCAGGCTTATATTTTTCCAACAATGCAACATACTGGTGGCCAGTAATGGGACCTCCACCTGTTGCAAAACTCCCAAATATCAGCTTTATCTCAACCATAATGAAAACAGATGATCTGTCAAATGACGAGAATTTCACTGTAGACTCGCAAGGGCACTTTACGCTAGGGCTTGTGACCATTGATATTTAAAATCTCTCATCCCACTTCACTTTACACTAGACCTTGAGGACCTAAGGGACCAAGGAAGTTTGAATGGATGAAAAACCTACATGGAGTCCTACATGGAATGCAATAGATTATGTTTCATGGTCTACTGGATTATGTATCAAGCCCGCCTCAAAATACATGGGTTTCACACAAAAGCAGGAGATCACGACACTTCAAAATCTTACGACCCTTGGTTTATTATCATGTAGAAGAGCCCACATGAGTAGGATGGTAATAAAGCATTTGGTTGAGAGCCCTCTCACATATGTTTATACTCTTTTAAGGGCTGTGACCACACAAATTTCAATTTCAATTTTCTATGGTACAGCCTATGAGTTTTCATGGTCATGGACCTTGGCCATAGTTTAGAGTGGCCCTGCAACATCAACTGGATAAACCTGGTTAGACTCTATAATAACAATGGGACGATTTATAGCATGCAACCCCAACCATGTTCCTTGAGCTTCTGTACCTTGTGGAAGGATAAAATCATTTCCGTAGAAGTTCAAACCCAAGAGTACATTGGAGGCAGCACCACCCTTGGACTTTGGCAGGTTTTGCAGGCATTTCTTCACCCATGAAGCTGGGGCATTGGGGCCTGGCTGGTTGGGGCCAGAAAAATCATATGTCATGACAGATAGACCGTCAATGAAGCCCTCCAGAACTGCCATGTCTGCAGGCGTGAAAGCTCGCGTGTCTCTCTTGATGTCAGTAGGTGGAGGTATAACAAAGTGTAACTGCATGCTTCGTTCCTCCCTGCCTAATTTTGAGGCTTTCAGAGAATGTATTGTTGATCCTAGCGCTTGCACAAATTCCAGAGCCTGAAGTGATCAGCAGCTGAGTTAATACTAAAACTCCCCAAATTACTGCACTATGCTTCTATACTTCATACTTGCCTTAGCTGTTAGAGTATCCATTGGATGGTCTAAATCTACAGGGTGCTCAGAAACACCTAAGAATTACATCAATTTCAATTTTAATTATAAATGAGCTTAACTAAGAATTAATTTCAATTTCAGATTATATCAATTTCAGAATTGGTTATACAGGCAAGGAGTCTCTTCTCCAGGGCAGTCTTGTTCCAATTGATATGAATCACAACCAATTTACCCAGCTTCTGTCATCCCGTTCTTGGATGTGGATATCAATGACAACATTCAGGAATCATGCATACTGGTATTACTCTGTAGTTGGTGTTGGGAGAAAGTTCAGAGCATTACCTTTTGTCGCAAATCTGGTTTGTCAAGTACATCGTACATGGCCCATGCTGTCCATGCTTCCAGCACAATTCCATCATATGCCATATTTCTGCAAGTATACCAGCATTCTCTAAGTGTTGGAAAACAACCATGCCAGCTGTTGGAACTAACAGGTGCTTGCATAGAAATCTCTCCTGCTGTGTAAACCTGGTAATTCTATGGTCCACAGAAATTTTCAGGGTCAAGAGGAAATTACTTGCACTCCCAAGCAATGAGGTCAATAGCCTGCTTTTGTTCTGCAGGGTGCACCAGCATGCCTATGGGCCAGCCTTCCAGAACCACACGAGGTACTATCTGCACATACATAAACACTGAAGACCACCTTTCATTCACTAACAAGGGCTACCATATTATGAAGCATACATTTGACTCAAAACATGAAATACAGAAAATCTAAGGGTCCCTCTGACTATCACCATTTAGAACAAAACATCCCATATATGAAGATTACAACAGCACAAAAAGGAATCATAAAGCTCTTTCCCTCTGCTGACTTTCTCAGCAAATTCGATGATTTGAATATTGATGGCTGTTTCTTGGGAAGCATACCATTGGGTGCCCTTCCTTCCGGACATCATTTATCCAATTTCTGTCAACGTCATGCTTTCCAAGGAGCTCCAACTTCTCTCGGTCTCTGCATTTATCACAGCAAATTAAAAACAGTATATGGGCGATCTGCTCCTTTATGAAAAAGCTTTGCTTTGCCTCAGAAGAATAAATAAGGACAAGAAAGGCTTGTTCAATACAGCTAGGATTCCCATGCCACATTATCAGACATACTGGGAGATATTACTGGCAGACTAGACGAAGTATATAAACAGAAGTAACCAACCTCTTCAGCTGATACCAAACAGGTGACACATGTGTAAATTTAGCTCGAAACTTCTTAGCCATATCGTAGCCTAGAGAATTCCTGCCCATGCACATTGGTCTCATTAGTCACTACAAAGAGAAGTAAAGACAAAATACTTCCCATGCAGTATAGTTTTTCAGTACCAGATTCAGTTCATTAAGGCTGCTAACAAGCAAAGATCTGATGTGAAATCCCTCTATTTTTCAGATTCACGTGAAATAATCATGAGAGAAAAAACTCAAAGTTGTTGGCTCGACTACCTGTACTGATTCTACAGTGTCAGTACATTCTTCCATTGGATTAGTTGATTCTTCATCTGATACCCATAAAAAAAAACTTCAGTCGAAGGGTCACATTTCTCAACATTTAGACATTTTCCATCAGTGGCGTCATTGAAACCTTGATCTTACCAAGGTGTGACATAAGCAAGAACTGAGTTTAAAAAGTGCCGGTGTGTAGTGTTGCTCCCTGGCTTTCCATGCTCCTGTATCAAAATCATCCATAGTACCAGGGACACATTTAGGAATGAAACATGGAAACAAACCACAGGAGCAGATTGTGCATTAGGGCTCTTATGAACAGCTGTTCAAATATACTATTGCCTCTTCTTTCCCCATCAAGAAACTGGCCAATGAGTAGGCTGTGCTTCAAATCCAAACTCTTCAAACGCAAGCAGCTCCTCTAAACCAAAGTGAGATATCAATCCATCCATTTCAACATACTGGCCACATTCATCCTGGAGCGTAATTGCACCATTGTTCCAGATGTCTTCCTGGATCCATCTTAACAGAGTTCGACATGTCACCGACTGATTACTTCAAAAGCATCGAGGCCATGGACAGTAAAGGGTTAGCTGTGTGAAATTTCAAACGTTCTGTTGTGCTCGGTCTCCACAACCTGAGCTTCATCCTGAGGGGTTAGGACTCTTGAGTTATCAGTTTTAACGATTCTGGCCTTCCATTTGCACCTCAAAGTGCGTGCACACGTGCACAGAAATCTAATTCTTAAGCCTCACTAAAGGCCTGTTTCTAATGCTGGAGCGTGAATGCACCATTGTTCCAGCTGTCTTCCTTGATCCACTTTTAACAGAGATGTTCGACATTTCACCAAATGATTAATTGTAAGGTTACAGTACGTCGGGAGCATCGAGGCCGTTGACAGTGAGGGTTAGGTGTGTGAATTTGTTGTGCTCGGCTTCCACAATCTGAGCTTCGTCCTGAGGACTAGGATTCTTGACTTATGGCCTTCCATTTGCAATTTCAACGATTGTGGCCTGCCATTTGCACCCGAAGTGATTGTGTACGTACACAACATTTGATTCTAAAGCCACACTGATGGCCTGTTTCGGTAGTGAAGACATGCTCTGCGGAATGTCTACCTGAGCAGTTCCTAGAGCCATTTCAGCGAAGCGCTTGTTTATTGCTTGATGGCGTCGCCTTGCTCCGCTCAACTGGATCCAAATCAAGCATAAACCATCTAGGGTGGGACTGAATATATACACAATTGCAAGATTTCAAGAACCTCGGATACGTACCGCAAGAACAGAGGACCACTCCACGTTGAGGGAGACGAGGCCTCGCTCCTGGACGGAGGGCGTTTCCGTCCCTGGCATCATCACAACTTCCTTGTCAACTTTGGCAAGGATAACATCTTCCTTGCCAGCAGCTTTCTCAGGTTTACTCTGCGCAAGATTGGAGTTATCCGCCGGAGGGGAGGCCGCAGGGGAGGTGGTAGACGTTTGTTGCCACACGAAGATGCCAAGGAGGATCGCGACGATGAGGAAAACAGGGAGGCCGGGTGAGACTTGTGAGCGTTCCGTCTCTTTCTGCTTGCGCAGCTTCTTAGTTGCCCCCGGCACCTTCGAGTCCTCCGACGCAGCATCGGGCTTGGCTGCCTGCGAGTTTCTCCTCTGCCGCCCCGCACTCATCCCTCCTCCTCGACTCCTCCTCGACTCCTCCTCTGCTCAAATCCCTACACCTAGACCTTTCCTACGCACATTCCCTTCCTCGTCAAAATTTCCCTGCAAATTGCTGCTACCTACGCTTGTTCCGCTCGGGGATCACTTCACATCAATACAGATGCTCTCAAATTCCCGATTCCAGCTTCTTGATACACGAGAATTGAGTGGCCATACAAAGAAAAATTTGTTGTGGCTTTGTGAAAACAGAGTTTATGTCCTACCTGCGCTTGTTCCGCTCGGCGACCACTTCACATCAATACAGATGCTCGCAATTCCTAATTCCAGCTTCTTGATACAAGAATATTGAGAGGCAACACAAAGAAATATTGTTATGGCTTTGTGGAACACAGAGTTGATGTATGCAAGCACCTTTTCGTTCCCTTACAGTATTGCGATTGCGGTAGAGTAAACTTAAAATGGCAGAAATAGCAGAGGCGATGAATATAGAATCTCCAAATTCTAACTCCAGCTTCTCGGAGGCCTTTTAAGAGTGAACACAGAGAAGGCGTCGATGTGTGCAAGCACCTGTTCCATTCCCTCACAGTACCACGATCGCCGTAGAGTAAGCTGAAAGGCAGACAGAGCAGAGGCGCGATGGCGTTGAATACAGATTCTCCCAATTCTAATTTAAGCTTCTTCGAGGACTTTTGAGAGTGAAGACAGAAAAATGAAATGTTGGTGTGGCTAAGTATGTGCAGAACAACGTTGATGTGTGCAAGCAAGCACCTGTTCCGTTCCCTAAGGGCAGAAAGAGCAGAGACGATAGCTATGACAATGGCGGACTGCAACGTTTGGGAGAGGCAAAGAGAGAGAAGGTAGAGAGAGAAAGAGAAAGAGAGAGAAAAAGAGAGAGAGAGAGAGAGAGTGTAGTGGGGTGGCTTCCCTCCTCTTCCCATCTCCCATCTCCCATCCCACCTTCCTTCCCTCCATAAAGCCTTCCCAATGTGACAATAGGGGTACCTATTATTTTTTAAATGAGTACATTGAAATAAGAGGGGTTAAATGGACTACCTAGTGAACCAACAAGAGGAGAGAAGATGACAAGAGCCGGTGGAGAGGGGAGTCATCCACAAGCTCGAGTTGATTATCGTATATAACTGAACAATTCATGGATTCATTCTGTAAATCATATGTGATATTGCGCCTCTGTGGATGAAAACATGTGACGACTTCTAATAAAGAAATTTTTCTTGAGGATGAGTGATTGGTTATGTTCATTTTAAGCTTTGCACCCACTTCTCGTAGGTTGTGAAACACACAATTAGTTGAGATGATTGTGGATTCGCAATCGTGGTTGTAGTCATAGACAGCAACCAATTGCAAACACCGTGAACTCGCTTGATATAGTGGACTCACTTGGGAAGATTTGGTCCTCAAGCTATAGAAGACTTCCTTTATCTCGAATCCCTTCACAATCATGGATGAGTGCCACTAAGCTCCAACCGTTTGGAGCAATTGGCGAGGTATACTCAAGTCATTTGTAACCACTCTCCTCATGGATAGAAATCATAGGTTATGGATGAAATTATTTGTGTGGATAGAAAAAGTACTTGGGAGTCATTGGAGACCGGTTACGGTGGGGCATATAAATCAACAAGTAGAAAACAAGCAAGGCAATCGTTTCTTGGGTCGTTGGTGTAGTGAAAGAGTCCAATGTTTATCACATGGCACACCTAAATCCTTGTGTTGATGACTTTAGGATAGGTAATGGATGTTTGGATGAATTGAGATGTATGTTTATCGTTTAGGGTTTTACACACATTAAAACTATGTTACATGGTCTTAATTTTAGTGTCAAATGTGTTCTCCTAGATAAAATACACCCTAACCTCCATAATGTCACTTCCTCTCTCATATCCCCAAACACTAGGGAACGGATGTGCTTAGTTCAAATCTCTCTCCTTGTTGTCACATTGCCCTCCCGTATATCACCAAGGAAGCACTAATAGAATTACCTAGACCCAATTACCTTTATTATTACATGTTTCTCTTTTCTCTCATCAATTCACCCTCGTGATTGAGGATTGGGTGGGTTTTGGAGTTTAGGGTTTGGGGGTGTAGGAAGCACAAATCTACAACTTTGAGAAGGCTTGAAAGTAATTCCCGTATCCAAGTATTTTCTGAATCCTAATTCCTAGAATCCGAGTTTCTGTGGATCCCTATGTCAAGAGTGGTAGCAGTGTTGATGATGAACCAGATTTTGCATTCTGGATGCATTCTTTAAGATCGCAGATACCTTCAAAAACCCCAAGTGGGCAGTGGCCACTTGAATTTGACAGTTTAGATGATCTGGCTACAACACAAGCTTAAAAAGTTCACTTCTGCGATGGTACGATTCTTTGGTTCCGCTTTTTCTTGAGCTGCGATCTCCTTTTTGTTCTTGATCACTGAAGCGGCATTTCATCTAAGATGTGTAAATTTCGTTCTCCGTAAAAAAATCGACCTTCGAATGCAATATCCATTTCAAGTATGGGAATTTGAAGTAGGTGACTATCAGAGTTTGCACCTTGACTCTCATTTCACGATTTGAAGCCAGCGCTTGGGAAATAGGATTCAGAAATTCCAAACTAAGCAGATCCAAAGGAATTTTGACTCACTGTTCGAAACTGAAAGTGCATTAGCTATGACACATATGGTACATCTTCCATGAACTCCTGCATGACAAGCATGAGGAGTGAAAGCTGAGTCTGCTCGTCGTGGATCATCCATCTGACAAAATAGGCATCTAGGAGGGAGATGTGCATTTCTAGTTTGCTCCACATGTTGGTTGAACATGGATCCAGAGGATTGAAAAAAAATCAAGAGTTTGAATCTTAAAGTGTAAAACTGTGAAAGCTCTCCGATACAAATTGCTGTCAGATGAGAATTAGGAAGTGGCTTCTGTGTATCACTTAATTGACAACTGCTCACAGAGAGTTGGATTCGTGTGATTAATTGTCTCGAGCCCCTTCTGGTGCATCGTTGAATCTCTTCATGTAAGTGTCTTTAGTAACTGTGGACAAGAGGATCACGTGGTATTTTCATGACGTTGAATCTCTTCATGCAACCACTACCCCTACTTCACAACACTGCTTTGTTGAATGAGATCGATGCATTTTCAAATCAAATCTTTCCACACCTATCAGTCAGATCTTATGAGTGTTGAGCTGCATGTATTGGCACCTTGACTGTAAGTTCAGTGGTGATGCGGTAATGAATTGTGTTTGTTTGTGCAGCGTGCTTCAGCCTCTTCTGACAATGCAGTTGCTTGAGTCGAGGAGACAGCGAGTTCGGGTGGCATTCTGCAATTTGTTTGGGAGATTATCCATGTCCGATGAATTTCGGCATTGTTCCATAATGTCACACATCACACTACCTAAATTCTCTGTTATCATTGTCAACACTATGCTAAATCCATGTCAACATTCCAAACCTCCTTAATATCACGTGCACTTTGGTTGCCACATGCGTGATGTTAGAGAGGTCAAAGTGTAGATAAAACACAAGCTTAAGTTACATCTTACCATGAGCAAGGTTTTGTTTTATGTGCATGTCTGGTACATTAGATTCAATTCTACTTCACTAATCCATAGACTTAGGGTTCTATTTCACTCACCACTTGGTGGAATCTACAGTTCCATTAGAATTTGGTGGTTGAGTGACCTACATGAAAACTAACACTTAGTAGATTGCAAGCATTTTTATTTTATTTTTTGAGTTTGTCATGGGTGTGTTGAATTGAGAATTTGACCTTTCATTGCCAAAGGGTGCATTCTAATGATCTTGAAAACATCGGAAAAAACATCAGAAAATTGCTCTCCTTCAAATGGAAACAAATTGAACAAGACTAAGTTACACCTATCTATTCTTGTAACATTGAAGAATCTCCATGCCAAACGGGGCCCGGATAAAGACGTTAAGCTTTGTGGGAGCCTCTTGGGCAATAAAGGCCAAGCTTTAAGACTATAGTACGTCCAATGTGAAATTCACCAAGTATTTAGTTCATCATTCAAGGTTTGAGCAAGCAACAAATATGGTCAGAGGTCATGCATATGGGGGGCCTAACAAAGTATAGATTCTTCAATGTCATCAACATTCAGCTCAAACTTCAAAAGGTAGCAAAAACTGTTGCAGATTTCTAAATGTGTTCTTGTCTTGTGAAAGGAATTGTTTGATGGTGTGGGATCGTGTGTAAAAATAAGAACAAGTTGAGATGTTCCCCGTTGAAATCTACATTTAGAGGATGATCGGGGACCAAAATCTATGTAACAAATGATGAATGGGACATGTTTTGGAAAGGTTCACGGTATTTTAATATTGCTTTGGATTGTCACAACGTTATGATGATTGGAGAAGCAAGTCTTTAGAACTTGTACAGCCGCTAGCCCACAAACTTTTTGGGTTAGCGGCTAACCCAATAGCTAAGAATTATGATTGAAAACGGTACTTGAAAAAAAAACAGGCTAGCCCAGCTATAGCTAAATCGAGACATGAAAATTATGGGCTAGCTTAGCTAGTTATTAGCTAGCTAAAGATAGGTCGAGTAGCTCAATCAGCTCAAGCTAGATGAGGTAGCCAAGTTGCGTGGAAAGCAACATTGCAATTGGATTTGTAAATATGGCGATACATATGAGGAGTTGCAGATTGAGGATGATGACGGTTCGTTGGTAGAGAATGGCGAGCAACATGAATTAGACATCGATAACATTGAGTGATTTTGACTGATATGAAATATGATTGTATTGATAAAACGATGCCTCCTTGGATTCAACATATGAGCTAGTTGAGCTAGCTTTTTAGGTCAGCTAGCCTAGCTATATGGCTAGATCGAGGCCTGAAAAATATGGGCTAGCCCAGCTAGCTAATGAGTTGTAAAAGGTCTGCAAGTCTTGCAGCAATTCCTTGAACAAGCCGTACGTTGCCTTGTCAAACATGAAATTAATTTTTTCCACCGTCATGTATGTACGAAACAAAGTCATCCAAAACAAGATATTGAGCCATAGAGTTGACATATGGGATGCTCTAAAAGTTGTGGGAATCCGTATAGGTTTAAGGATACCTTTTAGGATAGGAAATGAAAAAGGGGATGATTAAAGCAACCACACATTGGTTAAAACATCACGTGCAGAATCGTTGGCTAAGATGTTTAGTTCATTTAGTTGGTGAATATTATTAAAACTAGCATAGAGTTGAAGTCTCGCTCCTTTTCATGAATTTATAGGTCATGTGACCATGCAACGCATCTTTGTGGTCATTTTAACAAATTGGGTGATCGATTTAACAATTCCCATGAAAAATTATAGTTGTTGTAGTTACTAACAACAACGAAGAAGAAGTTGGAGCGATGTGAACCATGGATTGGTCATCGCTCGTATGTACGGGCTCTTGTAAAATGAGTATAAATTGCATATAATATCAAAGGTCTAGGTATTTTCACTTGCAATCACAACCTTTTTAAACCGGTAAAGGTTTGGGGGTTTTCATCATAAATCAAACATGTCTTAGGAAAATAAGAATCATAGGTCTTATTTGGAGCTCAGGGAGGTCAGTAGCGAAAATCGTAGAAACATCATGCAATAAAAAATAGGTCTAATATATTCATTGTAGATAAATTTTGTAAAAATGTACATATAATGTAGGGGGTTTTTAAATAATGAAACATGTTTACATGTAAAATACCATCACATATAATGGCCTCTTTCATCTAGTCAGTACATGTAAAATAACGTGGAAACAATTACGAGGGTTAGCGGGTCTAGGGTAGGGTATGTGTCGGTGGATGAAAAGAGGTAATTTTCTGTTGAAAAAGCTTGGATTGATGACTCCGCAGGCTAGTTAGCTTGAACTTTATTAAACCAACGTATCCAATGTGGAGTTTAATGTTCTCTACCTACATGCCGGGAGGGAAATTTTCAGAGTGTTGTTTGAATTGCAATCTTCTCTCCAATTTTCTTTCGTAATATAAGTAAAATAGAGTATTTTAGAATGATTCCCCAAAAAAATATAAATAATGACAGGGCGTATTAAAATACAAGAATTTACCTTTATTTTGAAAAATACCATACCTTATAATCTTTTCTATAAGGTAAATAGCCCCCTGATAAATAAGTCCTAAGCACACGTGTATGCATTAATATAAGAGGGAGTGATCCCCCCCCCCCGGAGATTTGGAGTTTATGTGCAAGAGAAGTCTTAGAGAGTAAAATTTAAACCACATCTTTCCGGTCATAGCAAGAATCATGATCCTAGATTTACACCAAATCATTTTTTGAAGCAATTTCTTTCATAAAAGAATGAAAATTTCCAAAATGTGTTAAGATCGCTTGATCTTTCATTTTGTAAGCTAAATATATGAGCTTCATAACTTCATGGGGAGTGTGAAGAAATACTCATTACATTTATATGTTTACTTTCCTTAAATAGTGTAGTGTGTAACAAAGAAAAAATGAAGGGTTCCAACCACTTCAAAGCCCATACATTAGAGTTATTAATAGATAATTTCGATCAACTTGCTCTAGATGATGTAAAAAATTATTACTTAAAGTGCCAAAAAAAATAAGATAAATTTTTTTATTAAAAAACAAACCGACTTAGAAACACTTAGCATTGAAAAACGCTTTGAACCACTTTTTAATTTCTTAGACATTTAGAAATTAAGCATCAATTTCATTTGGTTGAAGACATTATCCTCTAAACCGTACTTTCCTTTATAATTCATAAACCTTCATACACCAATTCCCATCGGTTGAAATCTATCTATTTGTATATTGACCTACCCAACAACGTTGAAATATAAATAACTAAGGTCATGATAAGGGTCAACAACTTTGTCAATACATGGAAGTACACAGGGTACATTTCTATGGGATACTGTGTCCAAAGGCTTGCATAACTATCATCATGTGTAGGTTGGATTGAAACTATCATCCATCAATATTACAATGTGTTGATAGAAAAGTTAAACTTTTGTATATGTTACACAATGCAATAACATTTTACTCAAGAGTTCAATTTTTATCAACAGAAGTTCAATGAATAAATAACCAACAACAGGCAATCCAACGTTAATTTGAGTATGTTGGCCTTTATCTGTTCAAGAATCTTCTTGGTGCAAGGTGAGGTTTACTGCCTACCTTGCGGTGGGTGGGCTCTCGGCTTCCTACTTACCTACCTAGTTTTTTTGTGTGTCAAGTAAAGAGAAGATTTCACAACATGAATCGAACTGGCAACCACTTCATTTGGAAATGGGTACCTCTCCACTATCACCCAGTAGTTTAGGGTCATCTCAGACTTACATAAGTTCAATAAGTTGTACGGACACTATGCGATATATTCAGCTTTGTTGATTAGTGTAATAAGAATATGTAATTTGGTTATTGAACTTTTGATTTACTTCTTGATATACAATGAAATTAGTGATATGTAATTAATGATGATAGGCAAGGAAAGGTCTCCCACATGTGATGGATCTATCTTAGGGTTGTCACCTTAGTCCGGTTTGGACAAACCAACCCATGCACTCGTTCCTTGTTGGATGCCTAAACCCTTGCCTCCAAGGAACCAGTGTACGGGTTGGTTTGCCCCAGCCCCTTAGTCCTTGCTTCACTCCTCATTTCTTAACTCTTTACACTAAATTTCAAGATTATTTTACTTTTTTGATCATAAAAAAATTATCGCATGTGGACAAAGAGTTACAGGTTGATTGTAAAGTGGACTTGATAACTTTGGAGTCGTAGACAATTTACTATAACCGTTTGCAAGTGGTGTACATGAAACGTATTCAAGGTGGGCTTGCATTAGGGTACGGGTCAAAGAAAATTGGGGTTGAAAACTTATGTGAATGGACCTCACTTTTGGACTCAGGGTTTAACTTGAGTTTTACCCCAAGCTTGAAGATTGGTAGGAGCATTTATTTGAATGGGGATTGTTGAGATTTGGCAAGAAAATGATGCCACATTAGTGAAAACTATGTTTTTTCACACCTTGAAACCAATCCCTGGTGCAGTCTCCTTGGGTTCAAATGTATACTCTTGACCAAAAGGACTGTTTATTTTTGGAGTTTACATGGACTTGAATCATAATGTAAACCCACCATGAATGCCATTAACAATGTAGTGTCCTAATTTCCTCTTTTTTTTGGTACAAATTGAAAAATCAATTGCAAGAGAGGTAAAAATACAACCACCGCGGGGAACTAGCGCCACCCGGGGAGATCAAGAAATAATACCCATTTGAGGTCTAACCTTCCAGGTGACCATTAAGTTACTATGGGTCACTATGAGACCTTTGACCCCCCCCCCCCAAGTCGAATCGAACTCGTTAAGAACATCTTGGTAAGCAACATCCGGGGTTTTTTTTTTCTAAATCCAAGAGAGTCCATTTCCACTCAATCCTACCATAATCTTGCAGGGCGTCCCAAATGACTTGATGTGATCTCAATGGACTATTGCAAAGTATTGAACAACATATCGTTCTGTTAGCACGAAATTACCCACATAATGCCACTCCTCAAGAAAAACCAAATGCGGTTGAATTATTTCAACACCTTGCACAAAGGTTGATCAAAAGTCTTAAGTGATGCAAAATGAACTTTTGATCAAATTTGCACTTTTGTCACATATTCCACATGAATGAGTGTATCAACTATAATTTGTAGAACTAATTTTGCCACATGCTAATTATTGACGTTCCACACTATTTTGAATGCTTGTTACCGTACTAACAAAGTACTTTTAGTTTTTTTACCATGGTTGCCATCCGGATGAAGAAAAGAAACTAGAAGGTTATGTGGTCTAATTTCAAACCCAAAGTAATTTGCACGGGTAAATAGGCAACCTATTCAAGAAGGCAACCTTGTTGTACACATAACATTATAAATTTGGAAACAACATCATCAAAATTAGTCTTGTACTAATCTCATTCATATTTTCACCAAGAAAATTATACTTCTCATCAAAGTTTGATAGCAGGGTCGCCGAGACGACTCACCGTTATTTGGTACATCAAAATCCTTGAGACAATAAACAATGCCAACCACATCGTGTTGGCATGAACGAACAAAAGACACTTCACCTTGATCGTAGCCTCAAGCTCATATGTGAACCTGAAACATGTTTATGTAGCAAAGTTATGATTCCTTGAGACCAAATAATAAGATTATTCATTGTTGTTGTATGTGTTTTTATTTATTTATTTTACACTTCAATCCTTACCCTTGAAGCAACCCAACCAACTCCGCTACTTTATCAAAGTCCACAATCTAGTTGGAATTTGAGCCCAAAAAAAAGAAAAAAGAAAAAACACAATCTAGTTGGACTTGACTTCCACCCTTGACTAGGCAAGCGACAAAATTTGGATCCACCCACAATACTAAATTGTCCATCCCCAAGATCTTTCAAGCTATGCATGTACCTTCAATAGTGGACCCCAACCCCCCCCCCCCCCCTTGGAGAATGAAATGTCTATAAATATGCCACATGTGGAGTCAGCCAAGTTAGATAGATGATTAACATATTAACTTCGTCTAGTCAAAACAAGTAGAGTTTCATTTCCTCCTATGCAATCATTCCATGTCAATGAAAGAACAATGCAAATCTATCATTATGTTAAATTCGTTAATAAAACAAAATAGGGACATACTGGGACAAGTTTCTAGTGACACGTGTCAATTGCATGGAACTCGTATGTTGTAGTGATCCCCTGTTCCATCGTCATCTCCTCCGTTTTCCTTGCAATTGTTTCTTTCGTTGAATTCTTCTTTTCTTCCTACTCCATGCATTTCTTGGGTCTTTTCTTGCGTCCAAAACATCGTGTTCAATAAAGTTCTTGAAAAGAAAAAGGGAAAAAGGAAAGGGAACTTCAATTCATTTACATTGATGCGCGTCTTCCATTCATCGCCTCCGGTCCACTTGTGTTTGAGGGTAGTAGCTTTTTTTTTTATACATATAAAAATCATGATCATGTATGTGCTCAAAGGAAAAAGCAACTCGGAATGAAATAGCCACATAAATTTAAAAACACTATAAGCATATGAGACCCATGCAACTCATATTGCATCGGTGGTTTTTTTTGCATATAGTTACAACATTGCGTAACTCCCAGTAGTTACACAAACCACACAAAATATGATAATTAGTGTTTGGTTATATTTAGTGTTGTTACCACTCTACCATGTTCAACACTAATTTTTCAATTCTTCGACAATTAGTGTTAGACATAAACGTGCCGCTACCTTCCCTACTGCCACCTCCCTTATTATATCCTTTATTTTTCATATCCTTACTAACACTAAATTCAAACATGTAACTTCCACATATTACTATAGTTAATATGTAGTGTTTGAGTTTACATTTAATGTTACTTACTTTCATATGATTATTGATATTTAGTGCATGCGTTTGTATTTAGTGTATCAAAAACTAAATATCATATTTTGTGTAGTTGGGATAGTCAATGTAGCTACCCCGAGTGGAACAAGGTCCACATATTGGGGTCAACACCGCAAACTAACCTCCTTCCTAGAAGTTATGATGAAGTTATTCACACTAGTAGTGACATTGAAGCTCAAAGTTTGGTGGTGCAAGGGCCCGGGCTCAACCCGCTCGTGAACAAAAAAATTAGTGTTTGATTACATTTAATGTTGTTACCACCCTATCCTGCTCAACACTAATTTCCCATTCTTTGACAACTAGTGTTAGACATAAATGTGCCACTACCTTCCCTACTCCCACCTCCCTTCTTGTGAAGCATGAATCTCACTGGAATACTAACACTAATTCCAAACATGTAACTTCCACATATTACCATAGTTGATATGTTGTGTTTGAGTTTACATTTAATGTTACTTGCTTTCATAGGGTTATTGACATTTAGTGTATGTGTGTCGTATTTAGTGTATCAAATACTAAATATCCTTTTTAGTGTACTGGGAAAGGTGGGTCTACACGACATGTCAATCTAACACACAAAGTGTCTGAAATGACACCACGTCGTGTTAGATTGGCGTGTCATGTAGACCCACCTGTCCTACTAGTGGAAGTGTTGTGTGTCCTTTTCCTTAGGTCTTGACTTGGAGGTCATCTTGCCAACACGAAAGTCTTGTTTCGTCAATATAAACATCTAAAAAACCTACACAAGTACATAGTGAGGTAAGTAGCTTGTTGAGAAAGTTGGCTACTTATGAAACTCATCCGTCATGTGGACACGTTCTCAATTAAGAGTAATTGTCTCCTATAGGTTGAGGGTTATTACAATTGAAACGAGTCGCACTAGGATAATCATGGATCTTTTTTGTAGTTCCAATATCAAACTAGTTTATATAGAAATCATTTATTAATCTAAAAAACAAACTCTTTGCATTTTCACCTTATGGATGGATGTGTTTACAAGTATTCTATCCATTTCAACTTCAGATGTGACATCAATTACACCGATTTAGTTTAGTGGGGTTTTCAAATTTTTAGAGGACTAACACTATTCAATTGCTATCAACCGTTTCATTATAATAATATCAGTATATCGCTTCACCCAAGTTTTTCAGCTTGAATTTGTCAATGAAGTGCCATGATGTGAGAATAAATGAAGTGTTGTTTCAAATAGAATTTGGCTTATTTCCGGCCTCGCCTAGCGTATAGACTCAACTAAATAATGGGATGGGGTTTGTCTTTACTCCTTCGCCCACAATGAACGACTTTTTATAATCGCCACATAATCCAAAGCCACAAACACCAAATTGATACATATTGTATGGCTAGAGGTAGACACCCACTTCTTTGAGCTAGACTTTACTAACATTGTCCATGTAAAGGGGGTCAAGTAAAGACATGGCCCCATAGATTTCAGTTAATTCACCTTGTGTGGGTTCTTACGGATTAATTCGGAGCCTCTTATGTAAAAGTTGCGGTCAAATCATATGTGATAATAACATTCATAATAACACAAACTATAATATTATAGAATGTGTTTTCACCTTGGGTTGTGTTGGTGGGGGGCCAACTCAATGAGGTGGGTGTCTAGCCCTGGCTGTATTGTATGGGTTAGTTTGTTGCAGGACTATAAATTTTTTGTTTCATTATATAAATACATCTTGCTTGTTTTTGGGGGTCATAACATTACTAAGCAACTAGATGATGGTGTTTTTCTAAAGAAAAAAAATTATTTCTTTAATAAATTACAAACGCTTGTCAAAAACTCTACATTACACAACATGGGTGCTCTTCCATGAACGGGGAATCATGAAATTGAATGATAATTATGTTCACTTGATACATGTTCCCATGGAATGCAACCAAGGAGCTGAGTAATGTTATGGTGATAATTCACTCAAATGCACCTAAAAACACTGCAAAGGTTTGGGCGTGCTACCATTTTGTTAATGTAAGTGTGTCATGTACTAGATATATATTGTAAGGCCCTCCTTTTGGGCCTTCATTGTGCAAGGAATACAAACGGCCCTTTAAAATGAGTACTCTCTCAAGGGCACATCATTTCTCTTGGGATAAAACCCTTGAATCCAATAATGCCATCCACCTACAGACTTTTCCTAAACATACTCCTTTGGTAAGATGACTTCACACAAGTGCAAATTGAATTTCATGAAGGTTCCAAGCTAGTTCATGAACCTTCCAATCAATGTTACCAGAGTGTTCTACCAATTTCACGAACCTTGTAAATTAATTCGTGAATATTCTAAACCGACTTGACATGCAACACACCTCAATTGCATGATAGTAGACCTTTACCTCCAACAACTTCATGAATCTTCCAAACTAATTTTATGCACTTTGTGGTTTTCGTCTTCTCGTCTTCATAGCTTCTTGCCTCCTCGTTTCGCATTTTTTGTTGTTCATTGGTTCCTCTTTGTTCTATGTTTTCTTGGAAGCCTCTAGCCTCAATGTTGATGTCTCTTTGGTCTTTCATCACAGCATTTCAAGGCTAGAAGCAAGCAATGCCTATTCTTGGACCAATTGGACAAGAGAGGTCAATCAAAATATTGGTAGAGCTTGTCGTGTGGCACAATTTAGAAATTCATGTACATGATACATCATTCCTTGTGAACTACACTTATACAATTCATGGATTTCATTTTGTGAAGTTGTGAACATGGGTACCAAATCATTAAATTGTTCACAACATGTAGTGAAATCGGTTGAAAGTTAAAGTCAAATTGGTTATCTATACAATGAACTTGGTTCATGGTATAATGAAATTGGTAGAACCTATTGCTAAATTGGTTTCTAAAATCATGAAATTGAGTTTGCTCTTCTGTGAGTTCATCTTACCAAAGCAGTAACTTGAACGCAAGCATATAAATATTGGACAATTGTCATACGTCATTAGAAAATTGCTACGTCTCATTGAGAATCATATATTTCTACCACAACAATACATTTGCTTATATATATATATATATATATATATAATATATATATTCATTCACCAATGCATACGTATTGTCTAGGACTCATATGTTTGTGTTGTTGGAATGCTCTCATTATCCCCCCCTTTAAATGCCACAATTATTAATGTACACCAATTAATGCCACACCTTTATATTTGTGCATCTTTCATCACCTCGTTTGTTCTCCTTATTCTTTAGGATGTGACCCCAACGTTCTCACTCCACCTTCACTAACTTGTGTTCTTGACCAAACCACTTATCCATTACCTCCATAAGATGACCCTATGAGGAAGAGGTCGGCGGTTCGAATCCCGGCTGTGAAATCTCCTCCCTACTTGACGGAAAACTTTCCAGGTGTGGTCAACTGCCTCCTGTGCTTTGGCGTTGGCCTGTTGGCCTTCTGTCTCAAAAAAAAACCAAACATAAGATGATCCTATGTGTTTAATATAGTCAAGAGTCGTATCAACTTTCATTACCACATGTCACAAAGCCCTCCACCAAAACGAGCAAAGAGGTGCTTCTTTTATGCTTCCATCCTTATGAATCCAATGTTTAATATCTATCTATCTTGGAATGCAAAATTTTGAGAATATTTTTTACTCATATTCAAGTAAAATTGGACAAGACACATTCCATAATAACAACATGCTTGAGGTATATGCTAAGATCTCAAAATAGAATTGCACATAGAAATAACTTTACGCTAATATAAAATTATAAATATGTCATAAATCACCTTTTGTTAGTTGAAATAGTACATGGATTAAGCATCCGAAATGTACTTTTTAGTATTTAATTGTAATTTAACATCATACATTCAAAAAATCACTATGGGTTCGCATACTTCTTATGTACTCTAGATTGATTGAAAACGTTATTAACAGATCCACCAATCATAAGTATGTCCGATTTAATTTAATACAAGTTTCATGCTCGTATGTTCAAGCTATTTTTATTCTAGACATGATTTATAGGGATGAGTTCAATGAAGAGTCACAATTAGGTGTAATCACTAACGGTTTGGTATTGTATATTGTTTTATATTTGGTCCGAGATGACTCTAAACTACTGGGTGATAGTGGAGAGGTACCCATTTCCAAATGGAGTGGTTGGCAGTTTGAATTATGATGTGAAATCTTCTCTTTGCTTGATGGAAAAAAACTAGGTAGGTAGTAGGTAGGCAGGCAGTGAACTTCACCTTGTACCAAATGGATTCTTGAGCAGGGTAGGGTCAATGAGCTCAAATTCACATCGGATTGCTTGACATTGGTTATTTATTTATTTTATCATTCGAGCATCTATAACGAGGATTTCACTTTTTGGATACTACTAGTGTGGATAATTGACGATTATGTGTTTTGTTTTCAATACCATTAAGGTCTATGTTTAATGCGAGAACCTTCATGCATGGGTGAAATAGCCGTAGTTTCGATACAAATTAAAATGATATTGACCCAAATTATAACTTGGGTATACGAAGATTCTTTCACCTTGACATACCCACCAAATATCAATATTTTACTGGTATCACGATTTTGATACTCGTGGGTAGGTTCTCTAATACCAGTGTTTTTGTTGATTATTGATGCCCATGCATTTATCTATAAATCAATCCAACATTGTTATGTACACTAAATAGTCCTATTATTATGGGGCACACTAGTTTTGTAGACCCCACGTTAATGCTCATATTGAGAATTAATGTGGGCTACATTGATTTTCAACCCATGCTAAATTAATGGTAGAATATCAATGTGGGCCAAAATTGTTTTTTTTTAAATTTAAAAAAAAATTAAACCATAAATTTTTATCCAGATAGGGGGTATGACCTAGGGTCTTGAACCCCATGTAATTCCGCCTTGACTAGAAAATTAGTGTGACCTACACTAGTAGGACTATTTAATATAGTTACCATAGACAATGCAATGGTTCTCGATTTTATGTTCCCCAACCCATATGAAGATATGTGGGTGTTATTTGGTTCATTTTTCATGCTCTACCAATTATATTTACACAACAAAACTCGTGTTGCATTAGCAAGTCTACAATGAAACATATGCAAAACCGGATTGAAATTTGGACCTCCTCTTATTTAGTTAAGGTCATTGGAAGTGCATGTTTGTTAATTTGTTGATTGAGTACATAGACCCCCCCCATTATTGAGTGTAGAGTGGTTATTAATATTCAAAGACATAATCCAATCTCTCTTAAACACGTGTCGGTATGATGCTTGCTCTTTGATCCTCACCAAACCACATACCAATCAATTGTAGGGGTCCGATAAAGAAACGAGCCATGTCTACCTTACATTTGATTGAATATGTCACGAAGCACTTTCCATGTGAAGGTGTTAGAAAACAAGATCCAAGTGTAGTTTAATGAAAAATTGTGATGTCATGTGGATGATGTTAATACGTGACATCAATGGGCCCAACCTTTTGACCCCAACTTCGGAGTAAGTTATGCAAAAGTGCACTCTCTCATATAACATTATTTAGTTGTACGGTTGTGTTTTGTTTTATATCCAGCATCTAACATGGGTCTCCACTATCTTACTTTCATGGGAAGGAACTAACACCATTATGAATAATGAATAGTACTTGTATTTTTTGTGATAATGCTGCTATGATTAGTGTTTATAGTGGATAATGCGAGAATGAACAATGATTCATGTGAATAGTGTTGGGAGCAATGCCCGGGAAGTTTTTGAGCATAGTCGGTCAAGATCTTATTGATTCTAAATCCAGCCGGTTACATGTTGACATCTCCCGGTTTTGCTTTATTCATTGGAGGTATATTCCGTAGATTCTTCTAAATTGAATAGTAATTATCCCGAAGCCTCGAACTTCAACCAGTAAGTTTTCAAGCTCAACCGATTCATCTCTAATTTACTACCAATTCTCCCTTGAGCAGTGATCGGGAACATGACTCCACCCAACTCTCCAAGTGTCACCTTGGATAATAAATGAATCTCCTACTTTGTTCGATGAGTCCCACAAAATATAATTGACATATTTCAAGGTCATGGAACCGACCCACATGGCTGATAAATGTTAGGCTATCTTATTTCGAAGAGTAAGAGGATTCCATTCTCGTTCAAAGCTTTTAAAGTACTCCTAGTCTCCTTTCATTATGAAAGTCATCTTAAAAAGTGCACCGCATGCAAGAGGGGGAATTTGATGGGGAACGACTTCCAAGTGATTATAGGGGTATGCTTCATATGAACACGAAGACCCGTATAGAAAGAAAAAAATATCTTGTTTTGTACTATCATGTACTACTTACTTGTTGGGTGGCTTAACTTCTATGTTACGACTTAAGTCATTATGCAAACAATGTGGCTATATAGAATAGTAGGGTACAAGGACGGCATGGTATCCATCACCGCTCTCCAACTTATTATTCTAACGTATGTGGCCATATCATGGCCACTTCCAACTCTATATACATTACGAGATTCACCTTTGGATTGAATCGGAAATTGACTCATCATGATAGCAATTGTGACTCACAAAATTGACATTTCATGTTCCATAATCATAGTTTTTTTCTTCCCAATGTTTATCCCTCGTAGTATTTAAAATCAAAAGTGGCTCCTTAACTTTTGGGTGGAATTCAAAGTAAACCCATAACATACAAACAAGTTTTATTTTTTTATATGAAAAATTATAGATTATACAAAATCTTGCAATACACATGCATGGAAGTTAGGCAAATTGTAAGCTATAATTCGATCTTAGAGGAGGACTTTTGTAACATCAACCAAGACCTCATTGAACGATCTTAAAAATTGTTGTCCCTCCATGCAAATGCATAAAACGTGAGGAGTTCTATACATTTTCATACAAATGTGATGTGTAGCAACGTCGGAAATCGTATGTAGTCATCAGTAGTTGGTTTTGTTTATTCAAGTCATGCCATTGTCAACTCCTTGTGAGTCGGGTTTCAAAATACTTTGCAAAAGTTGATAAGCTAGTGGAAATGTTTCACCTTTACGTCAACCCTCCGGAAAGGAATACAAGCATCACAATTTCATGAAATCTCTTTTAGTTTACATCTACATATAGGTTGAAAGTACATCATTTATAAGTTTGTCTTTTGCGGCATTTTATTTGGCGCCTAGGAATATATGTAGTAGTACTTGGTATTCATGCAAAACTCACAACATTATTTGACCGGGCAGGGCTGGGAATAAGCCATACGCTATTCAAAATTATACTTTGTTAATTTCCACAAAATAGCATTGCACTGGTGAATTCAAGACGGAAAAAAACATAGGTGAACCTATGCACTTATATTGTTAGAATGGAATGGTTGATATCATATTCACAATGGTATGCTAAACTCTTGTTGGGTAGATACTGATGTAAGTAGCTCCAACTTGGCATATGGGTGGGTAGGCATATTGATACCAATGTTATCAAAGAAGTAAGTTTCAAAGTTTTGAGGGAGAACAAATAAAGAATTTGATACAATCAACTTCCTAGCCACAAGAAAGCAAGAGAAGAGAATGTCTCTTCTAGATTTCAATTTAATTTGTAGTTTTGAAAGTCTTTCTCACAACATTATTGCAAGAAAAAAAAAAAAAAAAAAAACCGTTGGTGTTCTATAACCAAACGTGAATGTGAGCCAATTCAACTTATACCGATCATGGTTATTCAAGATGCAATAAATGACCCAATGCTTTCCTTTCGGGAGGTGGGTTGCATTCCTTCTTGCACCTCAAGCCTTCAAAGTCCATAGGTGTTTACGCACTACTAAACGCAAATCTTACCTCATCCATGGAACCTTTTTACAAAAAATAATTGTCTTTGCACATTACAGTGATCACTTCAATGAAGCCAAGTAAGTTATGTACCTTAACATGCACCCCACTCGATAGTTTTAAAACTTTTTGTTTCTTTTCATCAACACAAAGTAGGTAATCAATATGTCTTTGCCCCGAATGTGTGTGCATGTGTGTGTTTTGATGATCATAATAATGGCTAACCAATATTTTGGTGATGAGATTTCATAGAAAAGTCTTAATTTTGTATGAACTGTAAAACAAATAGTGTTTATTTAAAACACCTTTATAAAAGCGTGATTGGACACACCTCATAGATTTATGAAAGATCACAATTTTGTTGACTTCAAATACATGAATTTGTACAATACATATTTTGAAGTCGATGTTGCTCAAATTTGACATTATGGAAATTCCAACTTATGAATTGGACAACAAATTGAGCACATCCACAATTCACAAAATCAACTAGAAATGTGATGCATATGCATAAAACCGGATTAATATGAAAGACATTAGATCCATGCGAACACCTCTTGAAGCATGGTTGCCACTCTTGTAGTTTAAGGAGGTATATCCCATTTGGTGGGAAAGCAATGTCATGTTTTTCTCATGCTTTGGACTCAAACCTTAGAGGAAATGTCTTGGGGTTTATTCTTAACCAACATGATTGTTAGAATTTGTAGTTTCTTTGGTCTTGGGCCTTAATGTAACCCCACCACTAGGGTATATTTATATTAGGGTTCAAGACCAAAGAACCCCAAGAATCAAGCATTTCTATTGGTCGAGTCTAGCAAAAAATTGGATCCAAAGAGTTTTACAATAGAGCATGGGTCCAAGGTACAATTTTTTTGAAGTGGTGCTAAAGTGGCATCATTATCCTGTCATATCTCATTATTCCTTACTCAAAAAAATAAATAAACTCAACCCAGTTTGAGAACCCAAACTTGAAGCTTGAGTCCAAAAGTAAGGCCCATGGAAAGGAAATTTTGAACTAGTGTTGGTGTGGTGACGTTATTTTTTTGATACCAATAGGTATTGGCATTTGTGAGGCCAAACCCCCCACCCTTAAGCGTCCGTAGTCCGAGTAGTGGGTTTGGGCTCACATTCCTCCGCGGTATTGGATTTGGACTTGGATGAGTCCATAGTGCAAGGTTCACCCTTCAAGTGGTCTTGGATTTAACTGGAATTTCACGTTTAACAACTCAATGTACGATTTCAATACGTATGTGGAGAATGCACAAGTTAACTATGTTATTTTAACCTCCTTATGCTCGGGTGCTATTTTGTCTTTGTTTGCTTCTAACGTCCATCCGGCCGCTTTAGCTACACAAGCCCTTAAGGATATCCCTCTCCTAAATGGAGTCCGTGCCGTTGACTCTATACTATCACTTGTGTATTCCGTATCGCTACTATAAGAGGTCTCACTTGGTGTCTCCATACCGTACATAAGCCTTTAAGTATTAAGAAATACTTATGTGACTTATGTCAATCTCTCCCTCGCACCTTTGGTCTTTGCTTCCTTTGTCTTGCCATCGCGAGAGTGCTCCACATTCTCCATTAATTTGTGCACGTGGTTTATTTTTAAAGAGAGGATGCAAGTGTTAAAAAAACACTATTCTCTATAGTCAATCTCAAATACATTTACTTGTGAAAGCCACACATAACACTAACTAGCATAATGTAACTAACTACTTGTCTATGAGCTAATTAGGTAGGCTATCTACTAAGCTTCTTCATGAACCCATCTCTTTACTTTCTAATTACATAAACCTAGCTCCTTCATAAACCCAGCTCTTTCATAAACCCAGCTTCTTAGCTTCTAACTAAACAAACCCAGCTCCTTCATAAACCCAGCTCCTTCATGAACCCAGCTCCTTAGCTTCTAACTAAACAAACCCAGGTCCTTCATAAACCCAGCTCTTTACTTTCTAACTAAACAAACCCAGCTCCTTCATAAACCTAGTTCCTTCATGAACCCACAACTTTGTAGTTGTAATCCCCAACTACCTCACTAATTATTCAAGCCCTTAACTAATCTTCCTACCTAATTTCCCTAATTCTACTAACAACCCCTTTCTAATCACACAATTCTTCTCTAATCCTAAAATCCTAAAATCCTAGAGAGGAGAGGGGGAGAGAGAATTTCCTAACTTTACTAAGACTAACTAATCCACACAAGTATATTTTTGCACTCATCACAACATCAAGTGCTCAACTCTTAAACATGGAACTTGCAACCACGTGTATTCAAAACATGAACTTTAAGTACCACAAATTGGAATCATGAATTAACTTTAAAATCCTTCACGTCAACACTAATTCTACCAAGAGGTCAAGCCCTCTTCAAGGCTAACAAGCCTTGGCTCTCAAACTAAAAACTAAGCACACACATGTGCTCCAATATGGCTTCCCACACCCACACTTATAACTCGTGGGGTGCCTTGGAGCACAAAGGAAAGAGAGGATGAGTGAGGGAAGAATGAGGGATTATATAGTAAGCTTGAGGGGGTGAGCACCCTCAAGGCTCACGATAAGCCCTTGAGATTTCCTCCTACTTAGTAGGCGCCAATCCTATCTTCTAAGCCTTCCTCCCTCAAATGATCAACAAGGATCCTAATTCGAACATTTAACTAGCCTTGGCTTTCTACCTACCACACTTTACCAAACTTGGGATGCTTCAACCCAAACTTAGCCTCCTTCGCTTTCCGCCGCCATAACTTTCTCCCCTTACTTTCCCAAATCGTCGCTCACCACTTAATTCAAACCACGATGCTTAACTCGTGATTTGATTGGTGCTTTGAGAATTTGCTTATCCTCCACCTTGCATTCTTCCTTGGGCCTTCCCCATTAAGTGGCCATGATGAGGTGGTCCACTTGTGCGCTCCATGTGATCCTCCATTCATCCCAATTCGAATGCACTTGCCTCTTGAGTCACTTTGGTTGTCTCCATCCATTTGTACTAGCCTACTCACTAACTACTCAATCCAAGTTCTCCTTACCTATCCTCATTCACTCAAATCCTTCCGAAGGTAAAAACACAATAACAACTCACATCCTAGCCTCTTACAACATGGTACTTCTAAGACTAACATTTCACTCTTTTTATATTTTTGTGAAGTAACATGCTACTTCAAAGTGCATCAACTAACGTTTCAAGGGTCTAAGACTAAATGTGGGCACCCTTTTGGGCTCACATAATTGGCGACCATCGGGGGATGAATCCAAACATCTCTTGCTCCAAGGGTAAGTTGCCTAGTCAAGCTCGGTACTCCTTACATCTACTTCCCGATGTACGGGTAGGAAAGAGCTCACCATTCAACGTTTCCAATTGAATTGAATTATTAGGAAAGACCTCATAGACAAGGTAAGGTCCTAACCATACCGCATTGAATTTCGCCGGAAATTCAAGCTTTCGTGCGTCTTGAATCATGACCATCATTCCCGGTGTTAGGGCCCTTCTCTTATGTCGTTTGTCGAAAGTAATCTTTCTCCTTCTTTGGATTGCCTCAATATGTTGAGCCGCCATTCTCCTCCCTTCGTCAAGTGCTTCCAAATCGGTTAGTCGATTTCGTAAGGATTGACTTTCGGTAAGTCTCGTACTCACGGCCACCCTAAGTGACTCGACTTCATATTCGATTGGTAGTGTCGCTTCAAGACCATAGACTAAGGAAAATGGTGTAGCACGCGTAGTTACCTTATAGGTTGTACGGTATGCCCAAAGTGCCGCCGTTAGTTTCGTATCCCAATCCCGCTTCGAGTCTATAACCGTCTTGCGTAGTATACTCACCAAAATTCCGTTAACCCTTTCCGTTTGTCCATTGGTTTGTGGGTGGTAGGGAGTAGTCTTCCGGTGATCAATTTTAAATTTCTCTGTCATCTCTCGAATCAAGTCACTCAAAAAGTGAGTACCCCTATCGCTTACTAGGATCTTCGGCACCCCGAACCGCGAAATTATGTTTTCGTACATAAATGTTGCCGCGTGTTCCGCCGTGTCGGTCTTCACCGCTTTGGCTTCCGCCCACTTGGTGAGGTACTCGGTTGCCACCACAATATATTTCATTCCTTTTGAAGATTGGGGATGGACCTCACCCACATAGTCGATGCCCCATTTTTCGAAAGGAATTAAGGGTAATGATACATGTAAAGGCATCTCCATTCTAAGGTCGTTTCGGGCATACCGTTGGCAAGCGTCGCATTTCCTTACATAGTCATGGGCGTCCTTAAATAGTGTAGGCCAAAAGTAGCCCGCTCTAAGTATTTTTTGCCCGGTGAGTTGACCCGAGAAGTGACCGCCGCAAGCGCTATCGTGGCAAGCGATTAAAATCGCTTCAACCTCCGTTTTTGACACGCATCGTCGTAAAATACCATCGGACCCCCTTCTAAACAACCTATGGCCCACTACAACAAATTGCCTACTATTTACCCTCACCTTCCTTCTCTCTTCTTTTGTCCACTCTTTGGGCAACTTGTGGGTTGTTAGAAATTCCACTATGCCCGCATACCACTCCGGTGTAGAAGTGACCACAAAGAGGCTATCATCTACTAACATATCATTTACCGGATTTTTTCCTATCTCCTCCGACAACCTAGACAAGTGGTCGGCTTGTAAATGCATACGACCCGGTTTATATTCCACCGTGTAGTCGAATTCTTCTAATAACAAAACCCACCTAGCTAACCTACCACTTAACTCAGCCTTGTTAATTAGATACTTGATAGCCATGTGGTCAACAAAAAATACAACCGGGTTGCACATGAGGTAATGCCTAAACTTTTTAACGGAAAACACCATGGCTAGGCACTCCCTCTCCGTTGTAGAGTAGTTTCTTTCGGCGGGGGTCAATTGCTTACTCGCATAAGCTATAGGTTGATCCTTCTCTTTTTCTCCCGTTGCTTGACAAAGCGCACTCCCTATTGCCACATTACTAGCATCACAATAGACGTGAAAAGGTTTACCCCAATTGGGTGGTATCAACACCGGATAGGTGCTCAACCTATCCCGCAATTTCTCAAAGGCTTTTTGACAAGCATCCGTCCACTCGAATTTGACATCCTTTTTGAGCAAATGGGTAATGGGCACCGCTATCTTTGAAAAATTAGGAATAAGTTCCCGGTACCATCCCACATGTCCTAACAACTTAGAGATCCCCTTGGAATTGGTTGGAGTTGCCAAGTCGCTTATGGCCGCAATCTTATCCGGATCGGGTTCTCTACCTTTCTCACTAACAACATAACCCAACAACACTCCCTTATTCACTCCCAAAAATGTCTTATCCGGGTTCAATGCTAACCTCATCTTCCTACACCTAACCAATGCCTCCCTAACACAATGTAGGTGATCATCCACATTACTTTGTGTGCTAAAATCGTCCACAAAGACGGTCATGGATTTGAACAACAAGTCGGTGAAGATATACATTACTAATCGTTGGAAAGTAGCCGGGGCATTACATAACCCAAATGGCATCACTACCCACACAAAAGTACCCCAAGGTGTAGTAAAAGCCGTTTTATGGATATCTTAGAGGGCTATGGAAATTTGATTATAACCCGCATACCCATCCATAAAGGTATATCGCGAATGACCTCCAACCTCCTCAAGCAACAAGGTGATAAAAGGTAAGGGGAAGTGATCCTTTTGTGTGCACGAATTCAATTTCCTATAGTCGACACAAACCCTTAATTTCCCATTTTTTTTCTTTACTAAGACCATAGGAGAAACCCAATCCGTGATTTCCACCGGCTTGATAAACCCGGCCTTCAATAACCTTTCCAATTCCGCTTTCACCAACAATTGCAATTGAGGATTCATCCTCCTCTCCTTTTGTCTAATTGGCCTCGCCCCCGGAATTAAAGGAATCCGGTGCTCTACCATTTCCCTAGGAATTCCCTTAAGCTCATCGTAGGACCATGCAAAAGTATCACTAAACTCATCCACCAAATTGCTATACTCCCTAACCTCTTTCTCCCCCAATTTGGAGCCCATCTTCATTTGTCGGGTTTTTCCATTCTTTAATTTCACATCCACGTACCGCCAATCCGCTTCCGACACATGTGCTTGTTCCTCTTTGTTCCGATACCAATCGGAAGGCACATTGGGGTAATCTTTCACATCTTGACCTACAACTATCCCCGTAGACGTGGTCTTGAAATGTAAAGGCTCCTCCAATTTCGATGACTCAATAATCACATCCTCCTCTTGAGTCCCATCTACATGAATTAAACTAACCTCACCCTCTTCCACGTCATCTACCCAAGGTGTTAACCCACCGCTAACCCACTCTTCCTCGGTGAGCACCTCACATGGCTCCAACAATGAGCCCTCTCCTAAACTAACACTAGGAAATTCACTCCCTAAGCCTACTTGGTGAAATGTAACCATTACATCAACCTCGGACTCGGGGTACTCCCTTAGCCATTGGGAATAATCCCCATTATCCCCATAATTGTAAAAATTAGGACCTAGACTTCCCGAGCCCGAATCTATAACAACCCTTTGACCTTCGGGATGGACGACTCCCACCAATGCCTTGCCAATCTCATTCTCGTTTAAGTCATCAATTTCCTTCTCCAATGGCAAATACATCTCCTTCTTCATCCATCCTTCTAATGAACCAATGGACACTATGACCCTATTACCCTCCGGACCATAAGTGATGGATGGTTTAGGTCCACCCCAATTGACCATAGCATTCGCCATCCGCAACCAAGGCCTACCTAGCAAAATGGGGAAGGTGTCCTTGTTGGAGTGCATTTTAATGACATGGAAGGTGACCAAGTACTCCTCACCTCCCGTAGTCATTCTACAATCCTTGATCATCCCCAAAGGCGTAGTCGAACTTTGATTTGCCATATTTATGACCAAAGGTGAAGGCCCCGTGAGTCCAAGTCCCAATTTTTTCATAGTATCCTCCGGTAGTATATTTAGACTACTCCCTCCGTCGACTAGCACATTAGGAACCACCTTATCTACTATAACAACTTCTATTTCTATAGCTTTCACGTCTCTTCCACCTTGTGATTGGATCCTAGCGGCTATTTTAGCTTTCACCTTCCTCATCCTCTTGTGTACCGGCATTCCCTCCTTTAATGTTTTCCTTGCCGTGGGTGAAATTTCCAATAGTTGGCCGAAAGTAATATCCGCCTTGAGTGTACTAAGGTCCGCCCACAAGTCGTACCCGGTAGATCTTTCCACCTTAGAATTACCCACTACGTCGAATTCGTCTACGGGAACCCCCGGTCCTTCCCATTCACCCACATCGCTATTATCCAAGTCATGTACCGCATTAGTCCTCTCCCTATCTTGTAAAATTATATTTTCCCTCTCCACATCCTTAGTAGCTCTTCTAGCTACCCTATCCAACTCGGAGAGATTAATCTCTTCATCCGAAGAGTAATTTCCTTGCTCTCCTATTCCTACCTCCAACGGGGCATCCCCTCTCCTAGCCCTAGTAGTCACCGCTAGTGCAGGTGCTTCTTCAACCACACCCTTACCCTTCACTAACTCATATGTAATAGCATTGGTGTGAGGAGGCCATTGACTTTGCTCCTCTCCAATTCTCGTTGGGAGAGGAAGCATGTCATCACATGTGGCCTCCAACACTCCATCCATGAACCTAACATCTTGGGAGTGAGATGGTCCCGGATCCGTTGGAGGCGCTTGTCTCCCGTTACTACCATTAGGTGGAACTCCTTGTCTATTTTGTATTGGAATGTAACCGGTTGTAGTTTGCAAGCCCGCCGGTGGATGAAAAGTTTGCCTAGCATTACTATGGTCATAGTATAAGTTAGGTGGCCTAAGTTCATTGGCCGGTACTCCTTGTGGCCTAGCACCTCGCATATTATCCCTTGCTTGTTGTTGTGGATTAGCCACCGGGTAAGGGACATTAATTATTTTGTCCGGTTGGCGACACGTATCCGAGGGATGACTTCCTCCACAATTGCTACAATTAAACTCTTGACCTTCGGACCAACATTGTCCTTGAGCGTGCCACCTTCCACAAAAGGGATGAAATTCCTTCTTCTCTAAATTTTGGCCACCTTGCCCTCTAGGTTGTGGTCCTCTATTGCTTCCATTTCCATAGTGAGGTGGCGCTTGACCTCGTTGATTTTGTTGAGGTGGGTTACCGTTTCCTCTTTGGTCACGGTTTTGTCCACTTCTACAAAATTGACGCGTGTGGCCCGGTTGGCCACATTGGACACACCATAATCCGGAAGAATGCCTACCCGACTCAACCGGGGGTGGAGGCCCCGGTTGTTGACTCCGGATCATTAATGACATTTGATCCGTGAGGCTTTGCATTTGTTTTATCATAGCCTCTTGGAATCCTAGTTGGCTAGCACCTAGTCTTCTCTCAACCTCCTCCAAGTGTGGATCCGTTCTAGGGGCCGGTAGTGCCAAAAGAGGTGCCGGTTCCCTAACCGCTAAAGGTCGGGGACCGGTGTCCACAATGGCATATGGAATTTGGTTCTCATACTTAGCGGGTTCTACCGCTACCACCCTAGGGCGTATGGGGATGAATTGTGGGATCAATTCATCCTCCCTTCTCCATAGCCTTTCGTGATCTTTATCCAAGTTTTCAATATCTCTAGCCGCACGCTTGGCATCCGCCAAGGTCAAGGGATTCCTTTCTAGAACACCCCTAATAGTTCCGGACTTAAAAAACCCTTGAATGAAAAATTGCTTTAGCGTGTCGTCGTTGAGCATGGTACCCACAAATCTAGTGCACACTAAATCAAACCTCCTAATGTAAGCCGAAATTTCTTCCTCCCTTCCTTGCTTCAATGACGACAATGCCCTTAATGCGGTACTTTGACCCACTTCCGGCCTAAATTCGTTAAGAAACTCCCTTTGTAATTGTTCCCATCCCCTAAAATGTCCCTCGGCATGATCCCGATACCATTCATAGGCTTCCCCCTCTAGAGTGGTAGGAAACCACACTAACCAATAACCCGGGTCGGTTATGAGGAAGCTAGCCAACCGTTCGATATACCGTTCCATGTGCCGAGAGGGGTCCTCATCCTTGGTCCCATAAAATTTAGGGAGATGAGATGGCATATCCATCGCCGCTAAATTTTGTGGAACCACAATTGGTAGGCCTCTTGGCCTAACCAATGGGTCTATTGGAGGTATAGGAGGTATGGGCGGAATTGGGGGTATGGGTGGTGGATCCATCCCCCGTTCCTCGGCCATGGTGACCGGTGAACTATTCAACAATCCCCTATCAACTTCTACCGGGAATTCTTCTCTAAGTGTGTAATTTTCCGAAGAAGTTTCACCACTCAATTTGGAGGGAGTGATCTCCTCTTCAAGTTGAGCTCCAAGTTCTAAGGTGTCTAGAATTGACCTAGTCCTAGGTTCGACGTTCAAACAACTCTCTATTCTAACATTATCTTGTTCTAATCTATCACTGATTTTAGAGGACCGCCTCTTTCGAGTAGATTTCTCTAGTCCTACTATCAAACTTGGTTTTTGTGAGCGAGTCCTACCTTGCATTCCATAAGAATCGATCGACCCTCACTTGACCACACATAATCCTAGCAATTCCCCTCTTAATATTTTCACTTGTCTTGGTGTGGTTATAATTTTTTTAGGAGGTGAGGAAAAGAACCTGCAAGCCCACTTAGGTGAAAGAATCCCAATAGGGGATAGGCATGTTCATGTTAATTTTTTGGTTAAGTCGGAGCATCACCTCCGCACCTTCCCGCAAATTAACACTCACCACAATACCGATTGTGAGGGGGTGACCTTCCGAGTAGATTATGTTAAAAGTCGAGGCTTCACCCTTCAACTTCTCACACCATCCACAATTCGGGAATTACCCTCTACAACGGATAACAACAATCACGAGTACAAAAGGCATTCCTTAATTAGTTAATGAGTTCACTTTGAAGAAATAAACATACCTCGAGCAATCGCATCCCCCTGTGAGTTAGCACTCCCCTCAATCGTGACTCAATGTAACAACACCATAAACTTTGTGAAATATTAATTTAATATAGAGCATGAAATGACAACTCCCAAAACTTTGAGACTCACCCCGAGGTGAGTGTCAAAGTTCAATGTCCTAAGGTGAATTTACCCTCTAATGTTTTAATGAGCTACTCGGTTATAGGTTCCTTTTAAGTTCTTAGCAAATCCCCAAAAAGGTTGAGGACGTACCTTCGCCGCGCTCCTTCCTCAAAAATGAATTTGCGTAATTGACAATGCAATTCATTCCAAGGAATAGTTGAAATACAATGAATTCAAATGTAACCCAAAGAGAGAATACTTACCGAGTTTCGGGTGCTCCTTCCCTTCTCTCAAGTTTGTGTCTCCAATTTTTCCTAGTTGCCTCCAAGTCTCCTAGTCGCCTCCAAGTCTTGTAACTACCTTCCGCTTCGCTCCCGGCGGACGCACCAATTATGTGAGGCCAAATCCCCCACCCTTAAGCGTCCGTAGTCCGAGTAGTGGGTTTGGGCTCACATTCCTCCGCGGTATTGGATTTGGACTTGGATGAGTCCATAGTGCAAGGTTCACCCTTCAAGTGGTCTTGGATTTAACTGGAATTTCACGTTTAACAACTCAATGTACGATTTCAATACGTATGTGGAGAATACACAAGTTAACTATGTTATTTTAACCTCCTTATGCTCGGGTGCTATTTTGTCTTTGTTTGCTTCTAACGTCCATCCGGCCGCTTTAGCTACACAAGCCCTTAAGGATATCCCTCTCCTAAATGGAGTCCGTGCCGTTGACTCTATACTATCACTTGTGTATTCCGTATCGCTACTATAAGAGGTCTCACTTGGTGTCTCCATACCGTACATAAGCCTTTAAGTATTAAGAAATACTTATGTGACTTATGTCAATCTCTCCCTCGCACCTTTGGTCTTTGCTTCCTTTGTCTTGCCATCGCGAGAGTGCTCCACATTCTCCATTAATTTGTGCACGTGGTTTATTTTTAAAGAGAGGATGCAAGTGTTAAAAAAACACTATTCTCTATAGTCAATCTCAAATACATTTACTTGTGAAAGCCACACATAACACTAACTAGCATAATGTAACTAACTACTTGTCTATGAGCTAATTAGGTAGGCTATCTACTAAGCTTCTTCATGAACCCATCTCTTTACTTTCTAATTACATAAACCTAGCTCCTTCATAAACCCAGCTCTTTCATAAACCCAGCTTCTTAGCTTCTAACTAAACAAACCCAGCTCCTTCATAAACCCAGCTCCTTCATGAACCCAGCTCCTTAGCTTCTAACTAAACAAACCCAGGTCCTTCATAAACCCAGCTCTTTACTTTCTAACTAAACAAACCCAGCTCCTTCATAAACCTAGTTCCTTCATGAACCCACAACTTTGTAGTTGTAATCCCCAACTACCTCACTAATTATTCAAGCCCTTAACTAATCTTCCTACCTAATTTCCCTAATTCTACTAACAACCCCTTTCTAATCACACAATTCTTCTCTAATCCTAAAATCCTAAAATCCTAGAGAGGAGAGGGGGAGAGAGAATTTCCTAACTTTACTAAGACTAACTAATCCACACAAGTATATTTTTGCACTCATCACAACATCAAGTGCTCAACTCTTAAACATGGAACTTGCAACCACGTGTATTCAAAACATGAACTTTAAGTACCACAAATTGGAATCATGAATTAACTTTAAAATCCTTCACGTCAACACTAATTCTACCAAGAGGTCAAGCCCTCTTCAAGGCTAACAAGCCTTGGCTCTCAAACTAAAAACTAAGCACACACATGTGCTCCAATATGGCTTCCCACACCCACACTTATAACTCGTGGGGTGCCTTGGAGCACAAAGGAAAGAGAGGATGAGTGAGGGAAGAATGAGGGATTATATAGTAAGCTTGAGGGGGTGAGCACCCTCAAGGCTCACGATAAGCCCTTGAGATTTCCTCCTACTTAGTAGGCGCCAATCCTATCTTCTAAGCCTTCCTCCCTCAAATGATCAACAAGGATCCTAATTCGAACATTTAACTAGCCTTGGCTTTCTACCTACCACACTTTACCAAACTTGGGATGCTTCAACCCAAACTTAGCCTCCTTCGCTTTCCGCCGCCATAACTTTCTCCCCTTACTTTCCCAAATCGTCGCTCACCACTTAATTCAAACCACGATGCTTAACTCGTGATTTGATTGGTGCTTTGAGAATTTGCTTATCCTCCACCTTGCATTCTTCCTTGGGCCTTCCCCATTAAGTGGCCATGATGAGGTGGTCCACTTGTGCGCTCCATGTGATCCTCCATTCATCCCAATTCGAATGCACTTGCCTCTTGAGTCACTTTGGTTGTCTCCATCCATTTGTACTAGCCTACTCACTAACTACTCAATCCAAGTTCTCCTTACCTATCCTCATTCACTCAAATCCTTCCGAAGGTAAAAACACAATAACAACTCACATCCTAGCCTCTTACAACATGGTACTTCTAAGACTAACATTTCACTCTTTTTATATTTTTGTGAAGTAACATGCTACTTCAAAGTGCATCAACTAACGTTTCAAGGGTCTAAGACTAAATGTGGGCACCCTTTTGGGCTCACAGCATTTGACAATGTTTTTGGTTTCAATACAATGTTAGGTCCATGCACCATGCAACAACCTTCATCTAGGTAAATTTCTCAAGTATCAACATGGTTTAGATTGGTATTGACCCAATATCTTCTCACCTCGAGATATCATGAAATATCAATATTTGACTAGTATTACAACTTTGATACCCACGGGTAGGTTCTTTGATACCATTATTGATATTATTCATTCACTAATACACCAATCCAACATTGTTCAAGAACCCGAGTTTATGGCCCCCGGACCCTCTATGGAGAGAGAGAGGGAGAGAGAGAGAGAGAGATACAAACGTTCCTCTTATCCATCCAACACAAAACCTTGAGCCCCTATAAGTTTGTTGCCAATTCATCTCAAATGACCTCAAATCGATTAATTTGGTGTCTTTATAGTGTCAAATCAACCAAAGAGAATAACCTCCACACTAAATACTACTCCATGGTGTTATTATTATTATTATTATTATTATTATTGTTTATAATGTTGGATGAACAAGAGGTACGTTCGTATACGATAATTCCTTGTCTCCTAAACCCACCCTTATCCATAAGAGAAAACCCTTGAAATAGTATGCAACCTAGAGCTTACGATATCTAGTTGCTTTGACATGGAAGTTAGTTCTAAAGACCCCGAACTAGTCTATTCGAAGTCATTTGAGACGAACCGGCAACAAACGTATAGGAAGCTCGAGGTTTCTAATTATTGGATGAACGGGAAAGGTACGCTCATATACAATAATTCCACGTCTCCTAAACCCGCCCTTATGCACATGATAAAAGTATGCGTGCAGTCCAAAAGTTATTACTCGTAGTCGATTTGACACATGCATTAATTTTAAACACCCCAAATTAGTCTACTCAAGGCCATTTGAGATGAAGTGGCAACAACCCTATAGGGAGCTCAAGGATTTTAATATGGGAAGAACGAGAAGGGTAAGCTTGTACACGAGAGATAATCAATCCCCGCTCTCCTTAATCGTGTGTTATATCATCCTTAAGATAAACCATAGGGACACAAAGTCCACTTAGGAGGGAGGGAGGGAGGGAGCTCAGGGAGGGAGTAAGTGGGAAAGTGTATGTATGAAGTTATTGAGGGGGTTGTCGAAAGTCGACTCACAGGAAATGTGCAATTGTCGTGCTGGCCCTACGAAAGCAAGCGAGGTGTGGCCATGGCGGAGGGTGTGGGACGAAGAAGAACAAGCGACGAAGCAGCTGCTCCTGCTCCTCAACGACACCACCACCACAGGGAGTCCGCCAGGAATTATTTGCTTCTTCTTCGTCCTCCTCTGCCTTCCTTCGCCCCCTTCTCCTTCCTCGCACCCCTCCCTCCTCGTCGCATCCGCGAATAAGATGCGCCCCAACACCTCGCTGCGGCTTCGCAAATGGCTGCACCTGTAGTGGCGGTAGCGGCGTCGGCCTCTCTTCCTCACCAGCAGCAGCAGCAGCAGCAGCAGCAGCATCGTCGTCGTCGTCATCATCATCAGGAGCTCCTCCTGCGACTGCGTTTCTTATGGCCTTCACGCGGGGACCAATAGCCCCCGGGGTGGGCCAGGCCCTTCTTGGCATTCAAACCTCGGGGCTGGGGTTGGGGTTGGGGTTAGCATTGGGATTAGGATTAGGATGCGAGAGAGCGGCCGTGGCTTGGCTGCTGGGTAGCGGGAAAGTAACGGCGATGGGAATTTGCTAAGAGCTTCCGGAGGGAGTCAGGGTTTGGTTTGGTTTGGTATGGTATGGTATGGTATGGTATGGTTTGGTTGCGAGTATGATTGAGGTTCTGTGGAAGGGGGGGAGTTATGGCACTCTTCTTCTTCGATCTTGAACGGGCGACGCAGGAGGCGTGTTACAATCGGTCAGGTGGAATTGAGGTGACTTTGTGCGTTTCTTTGGATCTGTGAGCAGTTTGTTGGCGGTGTGTGGAAGCAGAATTTCGGGCTCGCGGTTGCGGGAAAACCTCAAGGCTTGGGGGTGTGAGAGAGAGAGAGAGAAAGAGAGAGAAAAAGAGCAGTTAGGGAGGTTGAAAGGAAGGCGCAACGATGGCAGGACCCGATGGGGAGGCACGGGTGTTATTAACAGCGCAGCATATAGTGAAAGCCCTAGGCACAACAGACACGATGACGGACGACATGATCCAGATCCTCTCTAATTTCGATCACCGATTCTCCAGCATGAATGAGAAAAAGATAGAGTTAAAATTGGACGACAAGGAAGCGGAAATTGAAGACGACTACCATCAGCACTCTCGAAACTCTCGAGCTAGCAACGCGCGAAATCCTAGCCATGCGAGAGCGAACAATTCCACTCTGGATAGAGCGGAGAACGTTGTGGTGCAATGGGATGCGGGGTACTCAGAGCAAGCGAGACAGAAATGGCTATTTGAGAACGGAGAGGAGTCTCTGACGTATTTGAACGCCGTAGATGATGTTCTTAACCAATTAGAGTCAATGAAATCCCATAACAAAGATCCAGGGACGCTCGAGAGGGCTCAAAACCTACTCCAGCTGGCGATGACGAGACTTGTAGAAGAGTTAAGACATTTGTTAGAGACGTGCGGTAAGTCAGTAGACCCTGACTGGCTTTTAGACTCGTGGGCCGCAGGATACTTTAGAACTCCTTTGCCTAACGTCGTTGATCCAGAGTCCGAAGGCTCCGAGGACGATGAGGACGACGACGAGGATGACGTTCCTGTCGCGCAGCCTGTTGGAGCAGTCCAAACGATGGTCGATTTGGTTCCCCCTGATGTGGCACAAGATATGAGTGATATTGTGTCAAGGCTTATCTTAGGAGGCATGAAGAGGGAGGCCAGCCAAGCGTATGTTAGCTCACGGAAGAATATGTTGGAAGAAAGTCTATACGAGTTGGGAGTGGAGAAGTTGACTATCGATGAGGTGCAGAAAATGCAATGGGAGGTTCAGGAAGACAAAATCAAGAACTGGAATCAAGCCATTAAAGTGGGTGTCAAGGTGTTGTTTGCCAGTGAAAAGCAGCTGTGTGATAAGGTGAATGTCAGTTTTCCATTTCTTGTCTTTAGCCGCGTCGTCGACATAGTCATTGTTTATTTATTGAAGTTGGGTCCTCGGAAACCTGTTTTGGAAACGATGCAGGTATGTAAGTAGGCGGGGTTTATTATAGTCTTTCAGACTCTATGCACATACTTGAAGCTGCAAGACATGACTTGCAAATATGTGCATTTGAGAAGTTTTCAGTGCGATTTCAAAATTTGCTGTAAACTAATGTTGTCTACAAATGGCCGTCATGGTCCTGTTTGCTTCACCTGGTTTTGAATATTTCGATTTCTTTAGACTACGTTTTGAAATTTTTTGTCGAGCTCCTTGTTTTGTATTTTGGTTGGAGGTAAGTAACAGCTACTGGAACATGTATACTAACTACATCCACCTTACCGAAGCGCTTTACCCTTTTGTATCTTCTAGTTTGCATCAATCGTTGTAATTTATGTCCCGAAGGTCTGCAATAGTTCGGTCCTAAACGGTCTGCTTTCACAGTGTGATAGTTGAGGAATTGATTTGTCAAAAACTGAGCTTTGGTGGCTGCATTTTTCTAGGTATTTCTACAACCTCATACAGACACATGCTTCAACGACATTGCCAAGGGAGCTATGATGCAGCTGCTCAGCTTTGGGGAAGCTGTAGCTATCAGTCGCAGGTCTCCAGAAAAGCTCTTCAAAGTTCTTGACATGTATGAAACGCTAAGAGACCTACTCCCAGATTTGGATGCAATCTTCTCTGGACCTCCTGGTGCAAGTGTGAGGTCAGAAGCGAAAGGTATCCTGATGCGCTTAGGAGAAGCAGCAAGGGGAACCTTTGGTGAGTTTGAGAATGCTATTCAAAGAGACGCCTCTAAAACCCCGGTTCCTGGAGGAGCAGTGCACCCACTTAACCGGTATGTGATGAATTACATCAATCTGCTGTGCGACTATACAGATACTTTGAAGCAGCTGTTTGGTGAGAAAAAGAAGGGGGTCCAGGAGTTGTTAGGAAGTGACGCTGCACTGCCGGTTTATGCAGACGATGAGAGAGGGGACAAAGAAGGCCTCTTGCCATTGGCTGTGCAGATAAAGTGGCTTATGCATGTACTTCAGAACAATCTGGAGGGAAAGTCAAAGATATACAAAGACCCTGCATTGACTAACTTGTTTCTAATGAACAATGTTCATTATATGGTCCAAAAGGTAAAGAGCTCAGAAGTCAGGGCGCTCATTGGGGATGACTGGGTGAGAAAGCACACTAGTATGGTGCGACAGTACGCAACGAGCTATCAGAGGGCTGCATGGAGTAAAGTTGTATCATTTTTGAAAGATGAAGGAATTCAGAGTGCAGGAATGTCAAGTGGAGTTTCGCGAGTGACTCTAAAGGAAAGGTTCAAGAACTTCAATGCGGCTTTTGATGAAGCTCACAAATCACAGTCGCTATGGGTTGTCTTGGATCCCCAGCTTCGCGACGAATTGCGCATTTCCATTGCTGACAAGTTGCTCCCAGCGTACCGTGCCTTTGTGGGGCGATATGGGCATGTTATTGACACTGGAAGGCATTCCAACAAATATATCAAGTATACAGTTGAAGACTTGGAAATGGCTATCGATGATTTCTTTGAAGGGGCAACTGGATCGATGAGTGGAAGAAGATAATTATCCCAGCTACACTCCTTGCAATGATATCCTGTCATGCATGCATGTGCATCCTGTACAGGGCTGGAATGGCCCAACTTTCAAATAGAACTTGTTCAGCACAAGGCGTTTGCCTATATAAGAACTCCCAATATGGAAAACAGTTTCTCTCTGATGTCCCAGAGAGTTTACGTCCTCTCCTCTGGATGTGAGGTACGATAATTCTGTGGATCATATTGTGATGGAGTGTGTTCTAGCTTGTGGTGGTTGTGGTATGTGCAAAATGTTCGAAATTGTGAGTATCAGAGGAGTAATGACGACTCTATAGCTGCAGTCATGAACATTTGGGCTGCGGGCATTCTGGTGTTCAGGTAAAGTTGAAGCCCTCTGCCCAGTTCCATAAATTCTGTAAAGTAAGTTTAGAAATACAATGCTCTCTTTCTACTGTTCCATTATCCTTGAAGGTGTTGCTGGGGGAAAGATTTCACAGCTTGGTTTCTGTGTCTCTAGCCGGGTCTGTCTCTGCTGTAGCAATCAGGATCTTGTGATATAGAGGCCCACCTTTTACTTTTCAACCTACTGCTGACAACAGTAGATGGCATCGTGAGGTTAAAGTACATCTGAATTCTATACATTTGATACTAGTCTCTGCTGTTAACACTGTACAGGACTGCATCATGAGTTTCAAACTTACAGTTTTATCCAAATGTGAAGAATTCCACTCTCTGGACTCAGTACAATCTTATCTGTGGAAGAATTTGATAGTACTTGGGATCAATGAATATTTACCCTATATAAGTCATCACTCAATAGGGGTGATTGTTGTGAAACGAAGGTCCAGGGAAAACGACTTTATAGTGTAATATGAAGAGGATACTACACTAGATATTGTATGTAGTGTCAGTTACTATTTGGAGTTACACAATACTATATTTTCTTACTGTTAACGTAATTTTTTACCAAGTGGAAATGTGATAGTTCTACAATGTCCAAAGAATCAATTTGACCTTGGCAAAACATGAGAATACAGTACGTACATTAAATCTGTTATTCAGTGTTACCAATTCTTATTGTCCAGCTCAATAATAATTGTAATCGTGATATAGTGTCACCAACACTAAATGTTAAACCAACACTTTTTTCCATTCCTTTGTAAATTTTTTTGGGGATTAAATATTTATCATGTTGCAATTACTGTCACTTACCAAGTGGTTTTTCATCCAAATTTCAATTATCCATGACAGTATTTCATTACAAGTTGTTGACAAGAGGTGGTCGCCTTTTTGGCCAATGGTAGTACTTATCCATCATCCATGAAAGCATTTGTTCACTTGCACATTAGAAGTGTTATCCGAAAAGTTACCATAGTGACATAAAATACCATATGACACTAAATATCATATATAGTGCACTTATAGCATTGTATATGATTCCAAATAGTAAGTGACACTAAACACAACATTTAGTGTAGACAGAAAACTTGCCACATCTCTGCCAAAATATACCTGTGGTGGCAGCTGCAACTAAGGTCTATGAGAGGTTTAATGAAGAACTAAGGTCTGTAAGGTCATGTTGACATCCAAATAAGAACCTCAGTAATTAAGGTCTATAAGACCTCCAAATTTAATGAAGAAAACTCGAAAGATGTCAACATGTAACCTCTTACATGTTGACAGTTTTCAAGTTTTCTTCATTAAATTTGGGTATATTCTATAGATTCCTCTAAAACGATTGGTAAATTTCTAAAAGTCTTGAACCAGTTATTTCTCAAACTCAACCGTTCAATGGTGTTCAGGGAGGTAACCTGAATGATCACTTCAAAGAAATTGATAGTGTCAACACGAGTGAAGTATGACCTCTTGGAAACAAGGGCAAGTGACAGACCAAAAAATGAAACCTTCAATAACATATTCTATAAAAAATAAAAAATAAAACAATAACTTAGATGTTTTGTTACACTGATGTGAATGGGAGCTTGTTCTTCATTGCCTTGGTTATGTTTACCAAGCTTCAAGGAAAGGATTCTTCTTTCCTTTCAAAAGGTGGGTTCCATTGAGTAACATGATGTTTGGGGGATTATCATCCTATGTTGGGTCTAGAGGGACTTGTTTGTTATCCATTTTTTTTGTTTAGCAATAGATATGTAAGATTATTTTTTGACTGTTTGGTGTATGTGTTTCATGAGTTTTATTTTGTTTGGGGGTATGTTGAGGTGCTCTAGTGCTTGGATTGGGTGTTTGTGGATAGTGCCTCTTACCACTATTGTAATAGTGATGAAGGGGTTGACTTTCCATCATGTAGCTTTAAGCGTTTGTATGAGTGGATTGTATTGATGTAGTTTCTCTTTGGTGGCGGCAGTGGGGATTCTATCATGATAATAGTTGAGTTCTATGAGTTGGATGGTGTTTGGGCTCCTAGTGTACATAGAATGTTTAGTCTATGTAGGTGCATGGGATCATGTCTAACATATTCTAAATAGACACATCCAACATTTCAGCATGTCTGTAGGTTTGAAATGAAAATATAAGTTGCATGAACACATTAGTGTATGTAAACGAGGAACATGAAATTCAGATTTCTTATTTTGTATTCACTTTGGTATCTCCTGAATTAATGAAGTGTTGCTCATGGATTTTTTGAATGGTTTTCTAAAATACATGTAAATTTCAAACTTGAATATGCACATGCATATTAATTTTTTTTGGTCAATTTAATTAATTTGTCCAAATTGAGCAATGGATTTGTGTTACCAAAGAGAAAACAATTTCAATCATCACAACAAAGCTCAAAATGGGATGCCCAGGAAAGGAGGGGAGAGGGGGAAGAACTAGGTTGAAATATTGGTTGCTGCTAGCATGTTAGGAAATCCCTACGCACCACACCTAATTGTTCGTAGAATTGAAGATAATGAGGTGAGTCTTGACTTTTAAGAGAACAAATAAAATGTGATCGATTCTAAAGCCCGGGAAGCCCAAAGGCTTATGGGACTAACAACACATCAAGATGGCAACAAAGAGACTAAGTCCCTAGAGGAATGGAGTGCAATGGCTCTCATGAGATAGAATGTACTATCAACTTGATGGTCCAATTGGAAGAAGCCGCTTTAGATTGCCTAGCATTGTATTCTAAAATTGGGAAGAAAGTATATCTCGAATAGGGTTGTAGAGGAGCCACTCTAGCACAAAACATGTTTCATTATCAACTACATTGTAAGAGCAAAAGTGGTGCATAATACATTACCTTTAGGGGTTGGGATAGTTGACCATATGCCAGTTTCAATGGTAAGCCTATGATTAGAGGTGCGGTAAGCATGAATGATTTGGTGTTGGGACGATGTTGACAATGCTTGCTTCATGTACGATTCATATTCATATTTGGAAAAAGTCCTTGAGATGAAGATAATCTAATTATTCCATCCTCCGAGAACATCAAATGTGATTTTTGCGTTGATGTGGGGATGTTGTGAGTCGTTGAATGCGATAAATCCCACAATGTCTTCCAAGTGGAGATCAACATTAGGAACACCACATTTTCGAAGGTAAGGCGGGAAGTGTCTCAACACATGTTTTCTCCATTTTGTGAGCTTAATACACTGTGAAGTTGGCCAACTCTATCCAAAAAGTTCAAGAGAGTGATCTTTTGTGATAGAAGTGTTCGGACAGTCTGTAAGGGGCGCTTCACACTATGGCCGAAGGTCGAGAGGCTGTCGATTTCCACCAATCATATTGCAAGAAACCAAGAGTTCAGCCTTTCGACCCTTCACACTACAGCCAAAGGCTGTCACGATTTAAAATGATTACTTTTTGAAGAAGGCAGCGGACTCTCAAAAGAAGTTTGGGTTGGACGGGAATGGAAACCCAAACCATGGTTGAGAGGCCGTTGGTTTTTTTCCATTAAAAAATCAATCATTGACAAGATCTTGGCCGTTAGATTGGAGGGTTTATTTTGAGCAAGGAATAAAGCAGGATGCTCCTTTGGGATTGGACTTTGGGCTTGGCCTTTCGAGGCTTCACACTATGGCCGTCCAATACAAGAGGTTGTGGGAGAACATGCCCAAAGGTTTGGACTTTGAGCTTGACCTTTGGAGACTTCACACTATGCCCAACCGAAGGCTCCACTTACTATGTTTTATTGGCTATGTATTTTCAGCCCATTTCTTTGGACTCTCAACAAAGGTTGGCCACTCTATCCCACGGCCTCTCGACTTGGATGGCCATAGTGTGAAGCGGCCCTAAGACCCTACTCTTGAATGCTCACCCAAATCATAAAATCTACCTAGACTATGCTCTAAAATGTCTCCAATCACTCCACACTTGGTCGCGTGGCCTAATGGATAAGGCGCTCGCCTCCGGAGCGGGAGATTGTGGGTTCGAGTCCCGCCGTGATCGTAGTGTGTCATCACATATGAATTTGAAGGGTTCACCTAGCAAGAATATTATGTATGAAGTGTTGCTTACTCCGTCTATCTCGAAGTCTTTTGAAGCATGGATGTTCTCCTTCTGTGCTTTGCCAATACACATTAAACAGGTATAGCTTCGACAGTAAAGGACAAAGAGATTAATATGGTCTCTATGGTAGTGAACATCACATAATATTTTGCCAAAACTACAGCAATCCAAGTGTAACCATCATGACTACAGCAGTGTATTTTGGATCCATGAACACATGCATCCATGTTGCACTGAGTCACCGCTCTCATGAGGATATTGGAAGTAGTGTTTGGGGAAAACTTTGTCATTGCCATGAATTAGAGTGGCCATGGAGTGGATTAACTGAATTTTGCGGTGGCCTTAAGTGATTGTATTCCTTAAATTGAAACTTAAGTAACTTAAGCAGTAAAATTTGAATTGAAATTAAATTGAAACTTAAGTAACTTGAGTAGGCAGATTTGGAGAAGTATAAGGCGGTGCATATTTTTTTCCATGTAGGAAGATAGAATTAGGAGGACTGCATTTTTTTTTGGTAATTTTGTTCCTTCTTTTGAAATTACCATGGTTTTTGAAGCCAAAAGGTGGTCCAAACATGATACCAATGTCTAATGTCTACCATAATCGCTCATTCCTCCTCACTTTAATACTCGAAACTAGGACATGTGTCATGGCACTATTGGTTCCGACCTGATTAAAATTTTAGTACCCTATAGATTGTTGGTGGGGTCCTGATCAAGAATAAATGCCTATACTATGATCTCGATAGCTGGATTGCTCTGTGAAACTGTGTGGATGTGAGTGAAGGTAGAGGGTGCTATAACCAACACTCCACCTAAAACCAACACTTATGCACTTCTCCTAACTCCGTAACCAAAACACACATGTAACCATTTGAATGTCTCCGACACAAGATATGGGTGAATTTGGGTGGAAAGTGGGGGTGGTTGCCCAAAATGCAAGGTTGGTATTGGGCAAAAGTGGGATTGAGATTGGGCAAGCATAAGAAGGTGAACCAACCTTGATGTGCCATGCATGTAAGCTCACGTTTGTTTCTTATTTAACCGTCTCTTTGTCTTACCTTATTCACTTGATCTATAGGCCTTGACATTGTTGGCACCCAAATTCCTAAGAGGGTACCTGGGCTTGTCCCACCGGCTACCTAATACAATTGGCGCTCCTTCATTCTTAGGAACATTTCCTTTTTGTATTAGGTAATCGTTTTATTGGAACCGGTTATCGGTGCAGAACCGGTTCTGCACCGATAACCGGTTCCAATAAAACGATTACCGGACGTAACCGGTTGGCCGCTTTGTTGAGCCGCGCAGGTGACCTAAATAGTGGGTCACCTGTCACCATAACCAATTTAGATGATCATAACCGGCTGGGATGTCGAGGTTATCGTCTGCAAACCTGTGTGCTCAGAGCCAATCGTGTAGTGCCACCTCGGCGAAACAAAGCGGCCAACCGGTTACGTGGCTATAACTCCTATTCTGATTGCTTAGTGTTGTGTTTTGTATGTACCACTTTTGGAAGTGACATGCACATTGTCGGTTTGGGGTTGAATTTGGGCTATGTGGTGCTTTCTCAGTGGCTCTGAGGAGGCTGATTATATGACGATAATCACTATTGATAGGTAGGAAGGATGTGACAAAGCAATCACTGGCCAGATACAACCCTACAACCGATTATGTGTGGTATTGGTTTGCAGAAATGCTATGGTGTGGTAAGTGATCATTTGGATCTTTCTCGGTATCATAGAAGCCACTTTGATTGGCATGCAATTTGAGGTGGTCTCCTGGTGTGGTGAGTGATGTTCGAGTAGACAATTTCTTCATCGATTAGTTGTTCATTATGCATTCTCTGATAGCCGCTCTTTTTCAAGTCCAACTCTATGCTCCTGGTGTGGTAAGTGATCTTTTGGATATTGCTTGCAATGTTGCAGTATAGAAAAAATTCTTCATCGAATGATTGCTGAATACGAGTTATGTCAATACTTTTGGGAATGAAGCCGCTCTTTCCATGTACAAAAGAGTAGTTTTCTTGATATCATAGACACTACCTTGTTTAAGCATGTGATTTCACCTCCCAACTCCTCAGAAGAGCCAACTTGCTCTCATCGGGCTCTGGTCATCTTCTTGTGTGGCCTATTCTTTCGAATGACGCCATGAAGTTTTGGACGTTCCAATGGCTTGCCAATGTCATCTTGAACAAGAGCCACCTGGATTTGGTGTCCCTGCTCTTCTGTGTGACTAGGTTTGGAAATTGCCGATGTTATCTACTGATAAGGTTGTGTGCAGGTGATGATGGCAATCATGGTGAATCGCCACCGAGCACCGGCGATGAGGTTTGTTCTCCTGGCAATGAGCCACTCTTTCTTCATCCTCACCGTGCCTAACTCCGTGTTGGTAATGACTCAATTGTCTCTGGGGTCCTCATCCTCGTAGTCGTCGGGGATTGAAACTCATCCCCGAGAGTTTGGTGACCACCCCATGTTGGCACCACCCTAATTGCCGCGAGGATCCTCATCTTCCTGTTGCATCCTCATACGCGTATATACAAGTGCAGCTGGAGAGATTGGCATGGCTCCAATTACGGCGAGGATCCACATCCCCCCTGGTGCCCTCCTAATACTTCACTTTGTTCGTCGTCGGAGGCCATGGCCAGGATGAAGCTGAGTTTCCATGTAGGCCGCTCGCCCACTAGATTCTAGATAATACTGTGTTGGAGATGCTCTTGTGTAGATAAGCACAAGTCTTCAACCAACCACATTCTGGGGGTCTACTAGAGTAGAGTCATCTTAACCAATCATTTAAGAGATTCTTCTCTGGATTTAGAGAAGTATAAGGTGGTGTAAAATTTTCTTGTATATATAGGAAGATAGGAATTGGGAGGATTGCAATTATATATTTTTTGGCACTTTTCTTCTTTAAATTGAAATTACTATGAAATTTCAAAGCCAAATGTGGCCCGAACATATTACCAATGTTTAGAGTTTGCCATAACTGCTCATTCTTCCTCACTTTAGCACTCCAAACCAAGACATGTGTCATGACACTATTGGTTTGGCTTCATTGAAACTCAATCCCAACATGATCGAAACTCAATCTTAGCTTGATCAAAATTTCGGTACCCAATATATAGATTGCTGATGGGGTCTTGATTAGGAATAGGTGCTTCTATTATAAAGTACTTTTTAATCTACATGTGGTGGTCATCAAAGGGTTGAAGATTGGTTTTAGGAGGAGGAGGAGATTTTAACATGGAGGAGGAGGTTAGTAGGTACGTGGGCCTGGATACGAGAAGATGAGAGTAGCTAGTTGGCACATACAAACCCTACCCCACATCTACATTTGAGTGGGTTTCTCCTTATTCCCACTGAAATTTGGTGGGCGAACGGCCTACATGGAAACTACTAGTTGTTTGTCACTCCTATTAGTCATGCTATGCTTAAATTTAGCATGAGAGGATTGATTGAGAGTAGTTCATAGATGTTGCAATGACAACAAATTCATTACATTGGTTTTGGTATTTATTGTCACATGTGTAATTGTATCACTCACCCTATTTTGAGGCGTATGCTAGGTTGCGCTAATGATGAACAACTTCGCCATTCGTGTCACCTCGTGACACTTGGTGTTCACATGTGTGCTTACCAAGTGAGTATGTTCAATAGTGCTACGAGGTGTATGCCTATATTACACAATGATCTACAAGTTTAGTCACTAAATTGTACACAACTGACACATGGCGTTATTATTCTCAAGAATATCTTCCTCTTGCATGCTAAAATGTAAACACGTGACACTTCCCATTAGTATGCTCAATACTATCTCCCCCTTGCATGCTAAACGCAACATTATCATCTCAAGTATCCCAATGTGCTACGCTTAATTTCATAATGCAAATCGTTTGTTGACTTCACAAATTTGATAGCATGTTGATTTGTAATTTTTTCGAGCATTTTATTTCAACGTCAAGGGCTCTGGAGAATTTTTGAACGTTCACATGAAGTGCAAGGGTCTCAAGTTCTCATAGAATTCACGTATTTTCGTCCATTGTTTGTCTAGAGGTTTGCCTTTTACAAACCTTCTCCATGATTTGAGCTTAGAGTTCTTTCCTGACGCTACATATCAAGCTTAGCAAGGAGTAAATTTGAAGGGCTATATATTACCCTTATTTTGGGGTCCAGCCCTTCACTTTCCCTTCAAAATATTTTGCAACCCTTCAAAAAGGAAGGGTTAATTTTCTATAAACCCTTCAAAATGAACGGCAAAAAAAAAGTAACCCTTCCCTAATAATACTTATATTATAGTTTTCAACATCGCTTAAATGATAAACATGATAATGTGCACTTTCAACAAAAACTTCAATACATACATGAAGGGCAATTTTTGAGGTAACCCTTCATTTTGAAAGGGAAAATTTTGAGTTACCCTTCCCTATGAAATACAAGCAACCCTTCAAATTTATGCCCTGAAGCTTAGTACCTGCAAACAAAATGGAATCAACAAAAGTAAACTATGACCACCATAATCACTCCAGTCAACTGTGCCTTGCATTGTAATTGATGAAGTGAGAATATGAAACGTACTTGTTATCGTAGTTATTCTTTGGTAATGCACCTTATCCTAGGTTTGCCCTCACATATACCTAGTCTTTAAGAAAGTAAAGCACAATCATCAACCACTATGATTGTGGTTGTATATAAGGGTGAGTGCACTGATCATGAACCATAACATATAACGCATGACCCAAGTTTGAAATGTGCATATCTGAAAGAAAGAAAACTATCATATGTCATTATGACTAAGGTTAATGACTTTCACTTCAAGAATTCATCACCTTAACTCAAAAAATAGCAAGCTCAACCTTCACTTGGATTTGCTAACGTGCTTGCGTAATTTTTATTTTGTCCAAAAAGTGTCCAAGAATAGATAAAGTCACGTTAAAGGCCCCTTGAAAGAGTAAGGTACGTGTACCAAATGCAACGTTGAACCTAAAACCAACAATATGTACCACCGGCATACATTTGGTTCTCTCAAATGTACGAAGGTGGTAGATAGTAGTGCTTTTGGGTTTGGCCTACCTGAGACCCCATTTTCCTATATAGCCGTTGACAATCGCCCTATTCTCCACGACCCACGACCAAAGGCGGGCGCTTGTTCGCAGGAGAGTTCCCATAGGGGAACTCGCAGGGAACGTGAACGTGAGCTGACCTTTAGCCTTCCTCGTCCGCCGACGAGTATGTCCGTTGCCACTGCTGGCGTGGCACGCTCACCGAAGGTTCGGGATCGGCTCGCAGAGGTTCGGTCGAGGCTCGGCAACCGGGTCAGGTGCAACGGCCTTGGAGCCCCTCTCTTGCTTGGCCGTTTCCGCCATTACATCCCCAGGCAGCGATCGTCGTAGTAAACCATTGCCATTTGCATTGTCGCATTGTCAATCCTTACTGTGTAGTGAAGGTCTGCCGGAAAGGGACAGAATTTACTGCTCGTCTTTTGGTGCACTATGAGGGAGGTTCTCGTCTTCATGTTTAGATTGCTCTCTCTCGCTCTCTCTGCCATTCTGTCTGCTTAGTTTTGTGTATTCTCTGGGTACGATGCAAATTTCAGGTGAAAATCTAATAGTTTGATAACGCTGTGAAGTGAAGAGGATGATCGAGTAGTGAAGTTGGTAGATCGTTGCACACTATTGAGTGAGTTTTCGGTTTTGTGCTTGGATTTCTCTCTCTTTGCCATTCTGTCTGCTTCGTTTCATGCCTTCTCTTGGTACGATGCGCATATTGCTGAAAGTACATAATCTGTAGACGCTGCGAGGTGAAGGGGAAGATCGAGTAGTGAAAGTTGGAAGATCGCTGTGCACTATTGAGGCAGTTCCTCGGCTTTATGTTTAGATTGCTTTTCTCTCTTACATTCTCTTCTGTCTGCTTCGTTTGTTGCATTCTATCGGAACGATGCATATGTAGCTGAGAATTCATAGCTCGTAGAAGCTGCGAGGTGAAGGAAGGGGACGAGGGAGCAGTGAAGTTGGAAGATTCGTGAAGCAGAATAATGAAGGGAATGGCAAAGGGCATGGCGATGCGGCGGGTAATGCGCAGGTGGGAGCGTATTCGGGGAGCGAGAATCATTGCCAAAGGATCTCTCCCTATCACCGATGACATGCGCCCTCCGCTTCTCACCAAGCGCCCCCGACAATCTACCAGCAGCAGCAGTGACGACGAAGCCATCCCGCTTGCAGACTCCAGCAACAAGGCTTCGTGCGTACCATTGGCCCTCACACTCCACAACCACAACAACAGCAACTCTTCTCTGGCCTGCGTAGGGTTTGGTAAGCGTAGAAAGAGCCTGGTCACCCTGCTTGTTGGAAAAGAGAGGCAGGTGTTCAAAGTGGAACCGCAGATGATGGAGCACAGGCTGTTGGAATGCTTGCTGGAGCGGACACGATCCAAGGCATTAACCTCCCCTTCCTTGGATTCACCAACTCAAGCCCTGTGGGCTGATAAGGAGAATGAGCCCGTGCACACGAACAACAACAAGAGCGGGAACTGTCCTATTTTCCTTGACTGCGACGCCATCCTGTTCGAACACATCCTGTGGTTGCTTAATAACGATGACCCCGCCATCCGGCAGCTCAACATCGAAGAGCTCATGGAGTTCTACGAGTGACCAGATGGTTCTATATTGCTCGTGGTGCGAGTCTGTTGAGGTGGAAGATGCGGGCTTTTGATATCCTTGTGATCCTGCGCAAGGAAGCCCTATGCCAAGACGGATGACATCCTACACATCGTCTCCAATTTCGTAACGTGCGAAATGCTTGCCATGCGAGACTAGTGAACAATTGCACCTGTACAGAGTAGAGCAGAGAAGAAGGCGGTGGTGCAAATGGTTCAATGGGATCCGGGACACTGATCATAGCATGAAGCGAGACATGAGAAATGGCTATACCAGAACGCCGAGGAAGGCTCTCAAGTATTTTAAGGATGTACATAATGTTCCATACCAAGAGTCCAAGGGTTTAAACAAGGGTCCAAGAGTTTAAACATTTGTTGGAGATGTGCAGTGAGTCAGTAGATCCTGACTGGCTGTTAGACTTGTGAGCGGCGAGCGAAGTTTTAATCCAGAGTCTGAAGGCTCCGAGGACGATATGTAAGCATGTTCCAGTGGCGCATCCAGTAAGAGCAATTCACACGATGCTCAGTTTTCCAGTGTCTTAAGCAGCTGTGTGATAAGGTACTGCCAGTTTTCCATGTCTTCAATAGAATTATCCTCAATAAACTCAACATGACTTTTGCAGAGTTTGGGATTTTAGTTATTTTGCATACAAGACCATCCATGTTTGGTAAGTTTTCTGTGTATGCTCGGAGCCAGTATGGAGGTTTTAACGAAGACCATTCTATATGGGTTCATTGAGGGTCGAATTCAATTTGGCATGCCAAGAGGTGTTGAAATGAGTTTGGCTTGGCCCTTGATGAATCGAAATAGGTTTCTCTTTATAAAGTTCAAACACTACCTCCGAGCATGCACTACAAGTGGAAAGAAGTTACTGGTTTTGCATGCAAAACCTCCAATGGAATATCAGAGGGGACCACCTCTCGAAGAAAAGCCCCGTAGAAGGATATGACCTGCAAATAGTGCATTATGTTAGCACGATGTTAGACGTTTTTCACCTTGTTTATTACACATGTCGTCATGGACCTTTTTGCTTCACCTGTTACTGGACAGTGGAATATATCCCTTTGGGCTGCTCTTAATGATTCTTTTGTCCAGAAATGTACTTTGCAACCTGGGTGAGGTATGCAACAGATACAAGAGGCGCAAGTCTAGTGGTGTTGCTGTCTTGTGTCTTCTCAGGTGTCGAGTTACGATGTGCTCTACGGTCATGGTCTGACAGGTTTGGAAGACACCTTTCGGCGACGGTACTGACCTCGGGTATTCCTGTGGTCGTAGGTCTCCAGAAAAGCAACTCAAAAGTCGTCGACATGCATGAATGCTCAGGCTTATAACTACCAGATTTTGCTCGCAAGCTTCTCCGGAGCTCCTGGTGTAAATGCGTGGTCAGAGGCGAAAGCTATTCTGAAGCGCTTAGGAGAAGCTTAGTAGTAAAAGCTCCAATCCTTATTCCAAGAGAGATGCCTCTACAGTCTTGACCGGTTTCTGAATATCCTCGATCGGCGAAGCAGCTGTTTTGAGAGAGTTTTGAAAGGGTTTTGAAAGATGCAAGGTGGTCTTGTCTAAAATTGTATGTAATTGGAAGCCTTCATATGTCTGTTTGTGATTTCCTTGGAGGACCTACCTGTCCGATTGAGAGGAAGCAAACAACTACACTGGAAGTTTGATTGCAATTACGTCCTGTTGGACCTGAAAATATGCGCTATTGGGTATTAATTTAAATTAGTTTCAACCAGCGATTTAACAATGCTCTCTTTCTACGGTAATCCGATTACTTTCAAACATGTTATTGTGGATTCTTTATAGGGGAGATTTTGCAAAGACAGTATATTGTGACACAGGAAGGCAATCGGAATGCATGTGATGTAGCTATCGCAATATTGGCATCTTTTGCTTTGTTAGGTTTTGTGCAGTACTATCTGCTTTGCTAGGTTTTCTGAAATCTGTCAGCAAGCTTTCATAATTAGAGACTCTGTTAGATGACATTATTTAATCGATTCATTCTTAATTGTGATCTCCAGAACGCGTTAAAGACATTAAATACGTAAAAGAGATTTGCTGTTTACACAGTTCATATGACAAATGTCATTCAACCCAATGCATATTTTCGAGAGGCCATTTGACAATTTGTTTGGAGGAGGAATTTCACAAAGTGACGATGTGTACTGTTATGAGAGACCAGATTCAACTGCATATCAAACCTGAAAATAAAAATACTTCAATGAAGCTGCCTGCTAGAATACTAGACATTCAGTGTAAAACTTGCATCCGGCATATTATCATCATAGCAAAACTAAATATTGACATAGATCATGAATAGATTTTCAATAAGCAATTCAATATTCATGCTCGATACTCTCATTATCAAACTCAGCCACTTTTAAAAGTACTTTGATCTCTAAAGCAAATGAGCCAAGCACTGCACCATAAGTCTGATTCTCTGAGATGAATCATTTCATTTCATGGTAACTAAAATGTAGAAGACAAGCCTCAATCTAGAGTAGACATTGTGAGTTCAACAATTCTCAAAATGCTCTAAGGCAATTGTAATGTACCGAAGGGCTAAGTATACATTCCTCGGAATTATCATCAGTGAAATTTGAGAGATGCATCTCAATTCCAACTGCTCAATAACTCGAATATTTTGAGATATCTTGCACCGGAGCTTAATACAAACTACTGTGACCTAACTTTCTCCCAAGTATCCTGATTCTAATGCACACTTTTGACTGTTTGATAGCCCACATCCTTTAAAGGGCAATTTCCTACCTGAAAAGATGGCAGTTGGTTGACAGATCTTACTTCCACGTGAGAATGTCCCATTCTTGGATTCATAGATGTAATTGGAGATGAATGTTAATTGTCAATGCTCACTTCAGTAACACAACTTAGCAAGCAAGTTATAGATAGCCTGCAAACCACTCAAAGCTGAACAATTTTCTCCTGTCGTGAACAAGATTGTCCAGAAAGTATGAGGACTAGACATCCAGCTGCTCCAGTTGCATTTGTGCTGCTGCTGTTTGAATAAGGTTCCTTCGAGCTTCCACCTGACATACATAGAAAGTGAAATTGGTGGACAGTTAAAGTCCGACACCCAGAAGTGTCTACTTAAGCCTAAAAAATCAAAAAAGCAATGACAGGGCTTTAATGACAAGAAAAATATAATTTTGCTATTGAGGATTTCAAGTCTAGTCTTTTCTTAGGAAAGTAACCCTTGTTGAGCTACATACTTCAAATCATCTGACGAGATTCTCAAATTAAAGAGATACTTGAACAGTAGGGTGCAAATATGGTCAAGTACATGAAGGTATCAAGCATACAATACTATGTAATATCTAGTATTTTTATCCACCATTTCTACACATGAATGTGTTGTTCAAATTTTTCAAGGTCTGTTGTACACCAAGATAGTTTTGAACCTTGAGACACAATTTCATTGAATAATAACTCGCTATGAATTTCTTTATCAATATTTGCAATCAAATTCTTACAGATGTTTTTTGACATGTCAAGATGTTAAATTTATATTACTACCATATAGTCTTTGAGTGATTTGTAACAACTTTTCTTGCAATGCAAACAACATGGGAACAATGAAAGCCTTTCATTTTAAGTCACCTCAATTTTCCAATAACATCCTATGCCCTTTTAAGGATTAAGTGGCAAACGGTAACAACTGGTTACCATTAAAAAAAAACAAGAAAGTCATAGGATGGTATTTATGAGCAACCTTGTCCCCCATAAGCACTGAAAACATCTGCCCAGCCGCAGCTGCATCTTCAACTGTCAGCTGCTTCAACATACGCTTTGTTGGATCTAGAGTGGTCTCCCAAAGCTGCAACGGCATCATCTCTCCCAATCCTGCCTCATCAGTTACCACCCCCAAAATCAGTCAAATCACAAAAACAGTTCAAAAGTGGAGATGTAGAAACATACAATTGCAACTTGTCAGAAAGTGTAGTGACCTTTGAACCGCTGAATGTTAATGGTTGCATTTGAAGGTAAACTTTTTTGCAGCTTCTTCAGGTCTGCTTCATTAAAACAGTAGTGGATTTGCTTGCCTCTTTCCACCTGCACAGCCATTACAACAATCAATACCCTTCACACAAATCAGGTAAACCTTCCCAACAAAATCCTCAGGTGCTTAAATATTTCTACAAACATATCAATCATCAACAATATTAAAAAACCTTCTTTACCATTGATGCCACATTCATAAGTAGATGGGTGGAAAAGGAGGAAGACCTTGTAAAGAGGTGGAACTCCTACATATATGCACCCGGATTCAAACAGAGCTCTCTGTACATCACAGATTTTGCAATGTGATTTAACACGACATCTGAATATATATCAAGAGTGAGGATGAGAATATTCATTCCCCTCTACATAAACTCCTGCTTCTTACATCTAAATATGAAGGCATACTCATACAACATTTTTGCCACACTATAAGTACAATTCATCTGTTGTTTTTGTTCACTACCAAAAGTAATAAAGGTTAACCCTAATCTCCTTGCCTACTCTTGACAGTAGCAAGGTAACTCAAATCTCAAACTTGATTTCAAAATCCAAGTCACCGACCTAGAAACATATGGCGTGGATGTTAAGGACTTGGGAAAATACTCCTACTTGCCTGATATCTGAAAAAGAAAGTGAGCAGCAAGGTGCGGATATGTGCACCATCCACATCAGCATCTGTCAGTATTATGATTTTGTGATAGCGAAGGGCATCCTTGCTGAATTCCTCACCCTGAAATTCAACCCCATACCCAGTCAAATTACAAATTGATTTGCCTTCAAAGCTTAATCTCAAAAATATGCTCCATGAACTAAGACTGTTTCTGTTTGTCACTTACCTTTTCTTGAAATAGTGTTGTAACTAATAACAATCTGAATATCTAGGTAGCCGATTTATAACATGATACGAGTTCATTATTCAAATTTCAAAATAGGTATTTGATGTTAGTAATTTTTCCTATGGAACCCCTGAGTTATTAACATGAAGTTTAAATAAGTTTAAATTCAATTGCCACACTATGTAATTTCTGATTGATGGGCTGGTGCTCAAATCAGTGCTCCAAGCACTATTTTTGAGCGGTGTTGGATTATTCAAGTCTTCAAAAATGGTGTGGCCCGTGCTAATACACACAAAGAGTGAAGCATAGGGCCATGTATATGCGTACCTTAACGCCAAGGCCTAGTGCAAGAATAAGATTTTGGAGTTCCGTGTTCTTGTAGATAGCAGCATCGTCTTTACGCTCAATGTTTAGGATCTTTCCCCTTAATGGTAATACTGCCTGCTCCACATGCACCAGACATTGCATGACATGGCAAGACTTTGAATTGCCCTACTAGATCCATGTGTAGCCTCATCAAGTGCACCAACTCAAAGTTGGAATGAATTTGGTCATTTGCACCAAGCTTATTTATAATAATAACAAGAATATCATAAAAGTGCTCCAAATTCAGCTTTAATTATTGCTTTCCATCCACCAATCTGAACAGACTGGATCATAAATGTTTGACAACTGTGCTCCAGCACTATTTACTGCCGGGCAGATTTCTCACCTGAAACCGACGGTCACGACCTTGTCTCGCACTTCCCCCAGCAGAATCTCCTTCCACAATGAATATCTCTATTGGAGCAGACAACCAATATTTTATATTAAATCCTCATCATCATATAGAATTCTTGAAACAGAAGTTTCAAATCTCAACACAAGGGAGGTTCTATTTAAGTATAGAAATTCAGATGCATGTAGCCAAACTCCAGGTAAATGTGCATGGGCAGATAAGTTGGAGGGAAGGAAGAAAAAAGTGACTCTACAAATGTCCTAGGTTCTTTCATGAACAGCATAAAATCTAGGGGAAAACAATTACCAGCATCCTTAGGATCTGTACAGGAGCAATCCGAAAGCTTGCCAGGAAGCATTGAGGTTTTCAACACATTTTTTCGTCTCACTAGCTCTCTTGCTTTCTTTGCAGCCATGGCTGCCTGCATAGACCACAATTTTGTTGTGCTTATCCTCGTCCATTGCAAGAATCACAGTAAGTTTTGCTTGTGTCCCTCCAGAACAAAAAGGAAAATATTTACCAAAAGTAATGTTGCATTACAACAATGGCATATAACTGCCAATGATAGCAAATTTAGGCACTAAGGTAAGTGGGCCTTAAACAAACACTTTTCTTGCTGCACTCAATTCTTGTAGGGTATGGAACACAGAATTAGTGAAAGATGATTAGCAAATCCAAATTGTTCCAGTATCTATCTATTTTCCTCATATCTTATGAAGCTTCCCATGCTCATTACATGGTCGTGCAGGTTCCCCCCCCCCCCCCCCCCAATTAAGAATGATAAGCAAATTTTGACCACGTAGTCCACTCACTTTTAAACACAGGTCTTTTTCCTAACCATGCACCACTCAAAGATAGGTGTCTACATCGCTATGTTGGACTACCACTGGCTACCTTAGTGGCATTTCACCAAAGAGAAGATGAGCCCAGATATTGAAGTTTAAGGAGGCCGCCACATACCCGCAAGGCTTGAAAGGCCTTGGCCAAAATGGCCTCCAGTGTGTTAGGGTGCATCTCCAAGTACTCTGTCACTAGCTCCTGAACTGCTTGCTCAACAACCTTTCGAACTTCTGGATTCCCAAGCCGTGTCTGTTCCCATCCAACCCTGATGTAAATCAACAATATAAACGCAGTATATTGATTACTAACCCACTGTTCACAAATATTCTGATTGATGAAACAACAGTACACAGCACAGCACACTCATGTGGTTCTTATAAGTTGACTATATGCTTCAGCAATACCAAGGCTCATGAGCTCAACATCCAAAGTGAGCACAACCATGAGAAATGAGATGCACCATACTTTATTTATCAATGAACTCATATGTAACCAAATTTCATTGAACGCTTATTAATGACCAGATGCAAAGTACATATCTGCAGGTAATACCTGTAGTGTCAAAATAGGTTCACAACGAAAACCTAATCTTGTATGTCCATCACAAGTAAACGAGTTATGAACTGCATCATCCATGGAAAGCAAGTCTTTCGCAGCTACAGTTGTGGAAATTAAAAGCATGCAAAAGCTCTAATGAGTGAGAGAGCTTCAAGTGCATACAGCCTGTTTCCTCTTTCTTAAAGTGTAAAAAAATACAATAATAGGATTTGGAGACCTCACATAATCCAAGAGTGTCAACAAGTACCTACACTAATATGTACAATTAGGTCGCCCCAAACTAATTTATTGACATTCCATACTATTTTACATATTCACTACTACAGTAACAAAATACAGTAATTATGTTTTACTGTAGTTGCTATAGGGATGCATAAACAAAGTAAAAAGTTTTGTGATCTGGTTTTGACCCAAGGTAATTGCATGGGTAAGGAGGCAACCTATTCGCAAAGGCAACCTTATTGCACATATCAGTGTAGAAAGTTGAACATTGAGTACCTTTGTTTGCCCTTCAAACTCTGGATTGGGAACCTTGACTGCAACAATGCAGGTGAGACCTTCCCTCGCATGCTCACCAGATAAATTCTCATCCTTCTCCTAAAACATCAAAATCACACAATGCTATCAGTAAAAAAACTATTTTGTGGGCATCAAAGATAGAAGAGGTACTGAGATCATTTTCCCCTGGAATAGTATGTCTTTACGCAGGTATCTCAACCAGCACACATGTGCAGGTTTCTTCTGCTAAAAATAAAGAAATGCCCCATTTCAAACCACAGGACAGCATCCACAACACTTATCTTCAACTACAACCCTCAAATTAAAAGAGGTGTGTTCAAAAAGACAACCTTTATAAACTTAGACTTTCTCCCAAGAGTGTTAAGTGTGCGGGTAATAGCAGCCTTCATGCCATCCAAGTGGGAACCACCATCACTGGTACGAATGCTATTGGCATACCCAAGAAGTGTATCGGTATACGCATCAGAGCACCTGATTGACCAGAACACAGAGAAACCAATGGTCAAGGTCAGTACATTCAATTTGACCAATATGCCATAAGGTAAGCAGGCCTTAAACAGACACTTTCAGCTCTGCACCCCCCTCTTGTAGGATATGGAACACTCAAATAGTGCAAGATGATTAGCAAATCCAAAGCGTGCCTGTAGCCATCCTCATAATAATGGAGCTCACATGAATATCATATTCAATGTTAAAGGGAAGATTCTCTTTTCCATTATTTTAAAATACTATATACATAAAATACTATGTCTTATGGCTACTTGGCTAATAATTTTAATACAAGAGTGAAGAAAGAATATGAACACATTACCACTGCAGAGCAACATCCACAGTAATGCCCTCCCTCTCCCTATGTATTGAGATAGGTTCATGCAGGCGCTCCTGTCAGTTTACCAAACAAATATTCAACAGGCACTCCATTGACATCACCCTGTGCTTCAAATATGGTTATTTACATGTGTGCCTGACATTCTTAATTTGGTGCATATGCAGTATGCATCATATCAAAATAAAAACAAGATTCAAGAAACAAGACACTTGAAAAATTTGAAAGTATTTAGGAGGGAACCTTTTCATTGTTGAGCCACAAGACATACTCAACAAGGCCCCCAGCAAAGTGAAACACATCGGTCCGAGACTTGTCAGGTTTTTCATGCTCTAGTTTCAGGTTAATAGTAACCTGCAACAGATCATGAAACCCATTTCATAGTCATCTTACACACATTCCAATCAAAAACTCATGAGAGATTCAAATACTCCATTCTCACAGTAAGTAATTCCTGCTTAAGTCACTTCTTGTACAATGTATATTGGCAAACAAGTATTAGATTCTAATGTGTTTGCAAGCAAGGAGGAACACATAACATATAAACTTGCTGTCCTCAGTAAGCAAACCTGAGGATTCAGAAATGCAAGCTCACGGATTCGTCCAGAAATAGTGCCATAATCAAAGTCCGTGGTAGTTGTGAATACTGCACCAACAAAGATATCACCATAAGATTCTCAAGGTCAATTTTGACAACAAAGCTAGAAATAACACAATTTGTACAATGGCATGAAAAGGATCCCATAAAATCAGAAGCATGCTCCAAAGCTAATGTGAGGTCTGTAGGAGTTAGTCGAAGGTCTGGCTTCCATGTTGCTAGGTTGCTAATGATCTTTAATAGCAACAATGTGTCCAAAGACATAGGGCACATGAATAAGATATTTAGAAAAAAATATCATGTTCAAAGTACCTAATAACCACCGTGATTTTGAGCCAATATAAATAAGTCCAAACAGTGACTTGCCTTGCTTGTCTGGAAGGAAGTTAACACGTGTGCCTGTACGCTCTATTTGGTCACTTGGTAGCTGAGAACTGAGTAAAGTTCCTAAAGGTTTGCCATATTCAAAAGCCTGTTTGTATTCCAGACCATTACGCCACACTGTAACCTCCAGCCTCTGCCAACAGCAAAGCCATGACATGGTTGAGAATCTAAAACTTGGTCCAAGAACTACAACTCCTATTCTGGTCTTAAGTTGTCTACTACAAAATCTGCAACACGTCATATAAAGAGCAAGCAGTGATTGTAATAATACAATGTAAAAGGCTACAAACAGAAGATTTATTTCGTTAGTCCATCCAAGGACATTTTGAAATGCACCTTCAGAACACCAAAAACAGAACCTAGAATTCCAAGCAGAGACACTACCTCAGGTGAGTTCCAATCCAAGGCAGCCTTCATCTAGACTGAATTTACAAAATTAATGGAGGGCTGTTCAGCAATGTAAGGAAGAGAAATTGGAATAGAGCATTCACTACCAACACCGACATAGAGGGAACAAAATACCTCAGAAAGGGCGTTCACAACTGACACACCAACTCCATGTAAGCCGCCAGAAACATTGTAACCACTGCTGTCCCCTCCAAACTTACCACCTGCATGCAAAACCTAACCTCCACAACGATTCAATGTCGCCCCCTTAATTACATGCCATCAACATACTCATAAAAGAGAGCTACACCCAAGAAGCTAACATTTTCAAGATGTCCTGAGAAAGGACTCTAAAAAGCACTTGCCTAAAAGTCTCCTGATTAATTTTCCCAAATGCAAAAATCATGACTACCAGCAGTGATAAGAAGCCCATAAACAATGTTACCCTATAAGGTCACTCAAATATGGATGATGAAGTACCGTAAGAACAGTTTCCAAAGCAGATTTTCCAGTTACTGGATGCATGTCTGTAGGAATCTGCAGAGAATTAAATCCTACTTCAATATTATGATACGTAACCTCATGACAATAGCAAAATTTAAGATGGAACTAAACAAAGTTACATAACGCAAAAAATCAATGTCTATCTCCATTTTGTGTGCCCGTCCTTAGAACTACCTTGTCCAAGAGCGGCGTGACAAACCAATGGGTCCTCAGGCTCAAATAAGGTAGTGTCAGAGGTTTTGAATTGCAAGGCAGAAGTAACCCTGAGGTTTTGTCTTCTGAAAAACTTTGTTCAGAGCTTTTTTCTATGTTACAATTCTTGAGCTTGGACTGCATCAAGCTTGGAAGGTTGCCTCTAATGTGTAAGGTTGCCATAAATTCATTTCAAATGGTAATTGAGGCCATGACCAGCCTTCTCATGTAACAACTTCTGATGGCTTTTACGTCCATAGCCAAAATGAAAAGGATCTATAGCATGAACAGTTGAAGGCAATTAGAGAAGGGCAACGATCCCCCAAGTTGCTAAAAGGTGAGGAAGTAAATGACTGAGAAGAGACTGTAAAATACCCCCCGTCCATTGTCTGTGACACTGACTGAACCATCAGTATGGAGAATGACATCCACGTCAGTCGCAAATCCTGCTTGAGCCTCATCAATTGCATTATCTAGAACTTCATATACCTGCATCCACAGAAATCAGTCCATTCACCAATTCAAAATCATGTCTCCAGTGATTAGTTCTCGCCTAAAACACATTAGACCACTCCAAGGTAGTTGTGCTTGTAGACAAACAGTGCCCTGTAATGTGGTAATGTATGCTAGAACCTGAAAGGCTGATGCATTCCCCACCCTCGCAAACATGGTTCATATTAAGAGTAATCACCAGATGATGTAGGCCCCGAGGTCCTGTGCTGCCGATGTACATGCCAGGCCGCTTACGCACAGGGTCCAGTCCCTCCAAAACCTGTTATAAATTCCCACCATGCTTCAACTTAGCATTAAATTTGGGGCCGCTGCACTGATAAATGTCCAAGTAGACAAATCCATCAGGAGTAAATTTCTCTACCACAGACCAAGACTGAGAAGGAGTTGCCAGGATAAGACCTGAATCTGGCCTGCATCGTAAGCTTTCACAACTTCTGCAGCAGGAGCTTCGCTGGCAACACTACATGTTGTTATATACCGCTTCCCACCTTCCCCACAGACATGTCCAGGCCTACCACCGACCCCAAACGAATTCCTGCCCCAACCCACAAATTCATCAACTTCATATCATAGCGTCATAAAAGTTTAGACTCAAACAACTCCAGCTTCAAAACTCCATAAATTTGGTCCAAAATTGGACTTTGGATCTCATGAATGTACACCCCTCGTAAAAGAGTGGCTTAAACCCAAGGCCTTAACCTAAATCCCATGGAAATTCCGATGGGTGACCTTCCTAGTTGACACACACAACTCAAATACCCTAAATAGAGTCATAAAAAATTTAGACCTAAAAAAACTTCAGCTTCAAAACTCCGTAAAGTTGGTATGAATTTGGAATTTGGATTTCATGTATGTAATAGGCTTAAGGCCTTAACCGGGATCCCATGGGAACTCGGATGGGTAACCTTCCAGTTGATGCACATAACTCAAACACCCTAAATTGCGTCATAATAGTTTAGACCTAAAGATTTCCAGGTTCAGAACTCCATAAATTCGATCCCAATTTGGAATTTGGATCCCGTGTGTGGTACATCCCTCATAAAAGCGTGGCTTAAACCCAAGGCCTTAACCCGGACATGGCAAACGGATGGGTGACCGTCTTCCTAGTTGATACACAAGAGGTGTGCAGTTGTCATTCAATAACTTTTCTTGATCGGACACCTATATTTGAATGGTGTGTGGTTAGGTATGCATCTAAGAACAGAGACCATAAAGACAAATGTTTGAAAGAGATTGGACTATGTCTTCAAATCTTATTAACTACTCACACTCTATAGTTAACGCAATTGGGATGACCTGTGAACAGGAACCAACAACCATGCACTTACGATAACCAACCGTAACTAAATAAGGAAAAGTCCGATTTTCAATCCCATTTTTGTCGATGTTTCATCATACATTTGCTAAACAGAACACAAACTCCAAGAGGTGAACCTGATCGATAAAAGATGGAGAACAAGAGAAACGAGCTCACTTAACACCCGCATACCTTAGCTCAAATACCCTAAAATGCTCTGAAAATCAGCAGGGAGGTGCATACACACCTACGAAGGTTGGTGGTTCGGCACTGGGAGATATGATTGACACGGTGGCGAAGTGCAAGCGGATGCTGAAGCAATTGCAAACGCGGACCAGCAGCAGCAGCAAGAGAAAGCGAAAAGGAGGTGGGATGCCGAACAGCAAACAAAGACCGAATGAGGCGCATGGATGGAGCCCTCGAGTGGAGCAGAAATCTGGGCGAGGAGCAGGAACTTGGAATGAACAGCAAGGCAGCCATGCTCCCAATTCAATTCAATCCCCGACACTTGACTTGCCTTCTTTCCTTCCTTTTGCCCCAATTTCTCCTCACTCCTCCCCCACTTCTCCCTCAATCGTCCTTCTCCTACTTCTTCTGTGTGCCCTACATGCTTGCATTTCGTCTGAGTCCCCGCACAAGCCACAAACCACGACCAGAATCCAGCAATTGGGCCTTTTTATGCTGGAGAATCCGATTTGTCCAGGAGTGTGGAGGGTTTAAGGGAAGCAAGGGTGGTGGAGAGGAGAGCGCCACAGCTACGCTTGAGAGCATGATCCTTGGCTAGGGTTTATGGCGGGCAGCCCGGGCAGGTACATTAAACTAATATATTGTGTCATGTATTGCTGACATGGATGAAAAAATGACATGGTTGGCAACGTGGCGACACTTTTTTCAAGGGGAGTTCTCCAGAGGTCAAGTTTCTTGGGCAACCTCAAAGCCTTGGACAACAAACTTGGCCTCTGGAGAACTCCAATTTTAATAAAAAATATTTCTTCCTTAGAGAAATCTCTCGAGGGGTGCACTCCATTATCAAGTTAAACTCCACATGCGATTTTTTTTTTAAAAACTATTTTTACATAAAGCATCACCAAAATGGGTCAAAATTTTATCAATTTTTTTTCATGAGTAGATATACACGGTATTTATTACATAATAAAAATTGGTAACCAAATTTGATGGATTTTTTATTTAATATTTTTAATAAAACATACCGTTTCTAACTAGAAGGACACAAAATTGAACTAAAAAAATTAATTAAAAATTTTAAGATGCCTAAATTTTTCAAAAAAATATACAAAAGATAGTATCAATGCTTATGCATATGTAGAAAAATATCATAAGTTTTGAAAAATATATATGGCATATAATATAGGGTAGCAAACTTTTATCGCATGTGGTTATGAAACGTAAGGGGGTGTGATCGCCCCGAGAGAAATCTTTGCACTATTGTTCTCCCTCTTTAATATGACATTTTTGGGAAATATACAAATTGTCGTATCATCGAGGTGTTGTCTTCTCATTAATATGACAAATGATGTGAAGTTGTCACATTGTTGAGGGAGTACGAAAACATAAGTAACATGAGCTTAAAAATATATACAACAAGTTTAAGCAATATAGATGGTATGAAATAATAACTTATAACTCCAAACAATTACAAATATTCTCAAGAACTCTTCAAATAAGTGTCCAAAGATCTTTGGTGTTGCCTACCCAAGTTAGCAACTGTCATCTTATCTAAAGTCCCATCTAACATTTGGAAACTAATTCTTTCATTAACACCAAAATATAAAGAGTTCTCTAATAAGAAACTAGACAACAATGATGCATGACGTTTAGCATCAAGATATTGGTGATATTATATCACCCGTGTACAAGGCAACATACTAGGCATGAGGCCACTCTCACCCTAACCATGTCCATTCTACACTAGTAACTCTAATTATCATGAAGTTCCCAACAATAAGTGAAGTTTCCAAGTAGTTCCCAAGTGAAAATGGATGTATTTTAGATGTACATTACATAAATGAAAGGAATTCTAGCATTAACTACCTCTTTAATATGACAAAACGGAGATTCTATACGTTGCATTATCAAGTGTTATAGTCATATAAAAGAGGGAGTTTTGAACTAAAAAGTTTGGTCTCATAAAAATGTGTCGTAATATTGAGGGTGTCGTATAAAAGAGTATCGTATTAACGAGGTTGGACTATACCAACATGTAATTTCTTTAAAAATCAATAAGAAGATAATGCTACCTACCTATTTACCCTGATTTGGATGTATTATAGAGGTGGAACATTTTCAAATAAATTATTGTCATGAAAGAAGTTCTAAAACATTGCCATACACATTTTATTTTATTTATCAACATAAAATTTTAAAATATCAATACAATGGTCATTTAGGGGGTAAGGTTTCTACTATGGCCGGCTATGACCGTTTTGTGAAGTAGTCCGGTGGACTTCTCCTCTTGGTGAAGTTGTCCGATACACTTCTCCTCTAGGTGGTTACACTACGGCCAGTCAAGACTTCTTAAGGCATTATTTTTTTATTTTTTTTATTTTCTCCAGCATATCATCCCTCGCCTCAAATTACCATATCTTGGGCTAAGATTCTTGACCGACCGCTGCACTTCTCCAACGTACTGTAAAGCGGCCCTAAGTGCCATCCTAGGATGATACCCGCCAATTTTAGAAACATTTTGAAGTTTTGCACATGACTTTATAATCTTCATGGATGAACATGTTGTTAGCCCTAAACCCCCACCCTTATGCGTCGTAGTCCGGGTGAGAGTCTAAGGCCGGCATGCTATTACTTTGACCCCCTGAATCTTCTCAATACAACCCCTGTAGTCCAATGATGTGATCATAGAATGCAAAAGCTCTTTATTCACCGGCAAGGTGCCAAGTGTTCATAAACACTCCACACTGCCTCAAGCCCCTAACTCATACAATGAAATAGCCAATTAAGCTAGTAAATCCTAATTATCACTAACCCCAATAATCCAATTAGTAATCCTATGCATTTCCCATCCCCTGCCTAGTCCAATCTCCACTAATCCCCGCCATTAAGTTCCCCCCAGATTACCACCTCCAACCGAACTGATGCAGGACCCTAACCAACAGCTGGCTTCGGTTAGTTGGGTACCGAGGCCCCTGGTTCATTCCCGAATGGCATCCAGCTACCAGTTGCCCATTCCCCTCGGCCTACAGACCCCCCACATACCATTCACTGTAGGGCTTCCAACCTTCCTCGTAATCCCTTCCTCCCCATTCACACGCCCTTCGGCCTCTGCAGCCACAGCCCCGGTGTCACCTAACCGCCGAGTTCAGCTAGCGCCACCTTGGCCTGCGTCTCTCTGTTCGCAATCTGTGAGTTCTTCCCTCACTTTAGATATGTCATCTCAACACTCGGCATTCAATCCACAAGGTTGGGGGTTGAATCTCATCGCTCTGCCAGGTGAATCCCTGGGTCGGTTCCCTCCTTACCGAAGGTGCTCGGTATCTCTCAACCTCACATTGACCCTAAACCCTGCTCCCACAACCTTGTGCATCACTCAATTTGGCATTTTTGTGGCTCATCTCGGTTCAATGGTGTGAATTAGGACCGAACAGAGTGATTGGCCACCAAAATCAATGCCTCACGTCCAATGCCCCTAATCCCCTGCCTAGGAGCATGCCACTCCTCACCTCTCTTACCTAAGATTCCAGGCTCACCTCCACCTCAGTCCCATTCCTTGTGCATCATCCCACACACACCAACACCTCAAGTTTACTCGCCCACTGCTACCAGATTGTGATTCCTTCCGTGCCGGGGACCCATCCATCCCTGATAATCCCACCCTTTCCTTCACTGGCGGCATGCCTTGATCCATTTGACTCCCGCCCTTCCCAGCCGGCATTGTTTAGCCATGTGGCTGCAACCCCCAATTCGGCAGCTTCACCCACCGCAGCCATGTTCAGTCCCCTGCATTCCCAGTGGATTCGGCAGAGTCCTCCACCATCAGCTGTTGCGCCTCCTTCACACCTCTCTCTGCCCTCCACCGCATTCCTCCTCAGTCCTCCTCTCCGCAGCTAAGTTCCCAAGCCCGTGAATCGCTAGGGTGCAGTGGTACCCCCCCCCCAATTCAGACAGTTTTGACCTCTCTCTTAATTGAATTAACCTTGGCTCAATGGGCCTTGACACTAAATTCTCAATGCTAGCTACTAACAAATCCTCACTAACTAGCTAACCTTTATCCGACTGACTGATCCTCACGTTAATATTGCTACCCTTCAACACCACACTAACACTCCAACCCTTAATTGAATTTGATCTAAACTTAAAACATAACTCTTTTTATATTTCTTTGAATAATTGATGCAATCACAAAATCCGGTCTTAATGAATTTTGAAGTTAAGAACGTATGTGGGCACTCTTTTTGGGCTCACACCTTCCGAGGGAGCCTAAAAGTATCACACAAACCCTTCTTAACTCTAAGTTCTAGCTCCTTGATCGTGGTGTGGCTCGGAGGGCCAGGGAGTGCTAAGAGCTCAGGGGGTGGCCTCATAGCCAAAGGAGCTGGGGCCACTCGGTGGATAACGTATGAATCCAGTCGGGATGACTCCAGCTGAGAAGGCTTACTCTGCTCGGGAGGAATGTAGGTTGTGGGTAGGAAGGCTGGCACATGTGCAATAATGTAATTCCACATCCACTCATTCCGTTTGTCTACACCTTCGATCCTCCTAGCCTGGGCTTTAGTTTCTTCCATATCATGAGGGTTCGAGTTAAGAATCTCTCGGATTGTAACTTGTTTGTTGAACCCTTGTATGAAGTAGAATTTAATCGTGTCATTTGTGAGAAGGGTTCCTACATAACGAGTTACCACCGTCTTGAACCATCGGATGTATGATGTAATACCCTCGGATGGGCCTTGGCGCATGTTCGTTAACGCCATGAGTGCACTTTGTTGGCCCATTTCCGGTCTAAAGTGTCTAAGGAATGCCGTCTGCAATGCCTGTCAATCCCTAAACGCCCCCTCAACGTGGGATCGGTACCACTCATACGCTGCACCCTCTAGCATAGTAGAAAATCAAATAAGGTTGTACGTGTCTTCGGCTATCACGTTGGTCAACATTACCTCAATATATCGTTCAATGTGGGTCGAAGGATCCTCATGCGGGATGTGGGAACCGGTAAATGCACGGAAGTCCGGATTAAAAGCCAAACCGGTCTTTAGGGGAGGAATAGCTTGTATGTTTTGATTAGGCTAAGGGAATTTAGGGTAGCTTAGCTGTTATAGGAAATAACTCTTTGTACGTCCATCCAAACGCAATAAAATGGTTAAAATGGTTAAAACGGTCCTCTTAGCCGAGCCGGAATCGTACTGAAAATACCGTTAAATAACTGCCAGCTCCGGAGCGGCCGGAATGATGACAGTTGTATGGGACTAAAACGGTTACCACAAACGGTTACCATAGATGGTTATGGGGCCAAACTCAAGGAGGACGGAGGCACTTAAGGAAATCAACCCTCCCCTTGAGCCATTTGCGTAGTGCGACAGTGCTGAAAGAACGAGTGGTGAGGAGTTTTCTTTTTGTCGAATCATCAACGGTTGGATTGCTGAGATTCTGTTTTAGGACGGATAGGGGTTACTGCACGATGCCGGAGGTTCGGGAGGACGACGATCTTGTTCTGATTCCCCTTAAGAATGTAGCGCCCCCCATTCCAAAACGGGAGTCGAAGATGAGGGAATTGATAGAAGACCTCACCCGGATGGGATGCGAGGGTCTTCTTGCAAAACCTTGGAACTTGCGGAATGAGGCGACATTGAGAGAATTCTTGTCCGAGAGAGAGAATCAGTGGGAGAGGACAATGAGGCAAGTTCCAGAACAATGGACTGCAGAGGTGTGGGCTGATGTTTATGGGTTTGCGCCGAGGAAGGGAGAAGGGTGGGCAAGCCAGAAGGACACTTACTTCGTGGGAAAGTTCAGAACGGAGCATGATCCGAAAGATGGGTTCTATCTGGGAGATTAAAGAAACCCTAGGGAGCGTAAGGTAATAGAATTTCTCCTCCCTATTCTCTACCTGGAGAAACCCAAGAGATTAAGCATTACGAGGGCTAATACTATCTTTGGAGCCATGTCCAAAACATGGCCGGTCAACTGGGGGCGACTCATCCAGGAATTGGTGAAGAAGTCGATCCCCCACATCGGCAAGAAACCTTCTCCTCTCTACCCCTACATTCTTCATCTCTCAGCGGAATGGGTGCGTCAAAGAAGAGGAGGAGGATGCCTTAACAATTGCGGAGGACGAGGTTGTTTACAAGTTGAGACCAAAGGTTGAGTTGACAGAGGCCGGACGGAGGAGTCATTGAGCGACCCCGCCGTCCTTGAGCCGCCTCCTACCGCACCCACCCCCGACTCAAGGAGAGCGGCCACTCCTCAGCCCCGTAACAAAGCTGGCCCAAGCAGGGAACTGCACTAGAGTGACATTGACATGTCCTCCTTCGAGTATCCGGAGACCCCCTTCAAGCGAGTCAAGGAAGAGCTGACCCACCTCCAAAATCATTATTTCTGGCTGGAGCATACTACCCGGGGCGTAAGCAGGGCACTGGACAACTGCGGGCCCATAACATTCTCTGGGAATTGGCTAAGAAGACGGACCGGTCAAAGGTGGACGCATTGGAGACTGAGAAGGCACAATTGGCCGCGAAGGTGGTAGCGATGACTTAGGAGCTTGCGCAGAAGAGCGTGGAGATCCGCCTCTATCAAGCATAACAGACGGTGGTGCTGAATCGGGTATGGGAATTGGTCGGACATCCCGGGGAGATCGTCAACAAGGCCCACCTATACGACAAACTCGCGGAGACAGCGGATCCCTCCTCGGCCCGGCACACCTTACAGATCTTGGTTAAGTACTCAAGGTCAATGAAGGAGATACAAAAGCTCCTACCCCGCGCGGATCCCCGAGGTGGATGACGGATCCAGGCTTGCCCGGATCACCCACGGCCGGGGTTTACGAAGTGATAGGCGAGGTGGAGCTCGTTCCGACCGCCCAAGCCACTGCCGGGCCCAGCCAAGCCGCAGGGACATCAAGGCAGTAGAAATCCGGCAGAATTTCGGATCGCAAGAAGACTCCAAAGCCGGAAAGGATCCGGTCACCTCCAATTCGAAGGAAGAGCACAGAGCGTTCGGCGAGGTCAGGGCGGGTCCAATCCCCAACGGCGGAAAGGGCCAAGACGCCGGAAAGGGCTAAGACGCCAAAAAGAGCTAAGACTCTAGAAAGGGCTAGGACTCCAAAGTGAGCAAAGACCCCGGATCGCGGTAAGGCCCCTATGGTACAAGTTTCGCAGCCGCCCCCACCCGACTGCATGATTGTGTAACCTTGGGGACAACCGCCTCCTCAAGCGTTGGCGGTACGAGAGCAAAAGGTTACCCCAACCCCGTGTAGTCAGAACAGGGAGCGGACGGCGGAGAGCGATCATTCACCACGGCAGAGCTCCAGGAAAAAATAAAAGGTTCCGACCCCGGAGCGTTCCGGCTTGGACGACGGATCGTGGGAGCAGACAAGGCCTTTAGCAGTTGAGGAGTTTGAGGAAGAGGTCACCCCCTCTCCCAGCATGCGCAAGATCTTCATCCGACTTCAGGAGAGGAGGCTCCTGACCCCAGGTGGGGGGGGGGGCGTCCGAAATCAGTTGGCCAGCTGGCCCGTCCAAGGCAGGGACGGCGACAAAAAGACACTGAATCACTTGAATTAGATAGTTAGGCAGTTGGGTAGTCAGGAGTAGGAGGTCGTGCAGGGATGTGGTAGTTCAAATTTTGTGTCAACGTAAAAGTAAGATCTGAGATATGGAATTTCTGCAAAGGCGTCGATTCTAGGGCACTGTGAGCCCAAAATGGTGCCCACATGTGTTTTTAACCCTTCGAAACCATTAGAAGTTATGTTTTGATGTTTAATGATTATTCACAAAAATATAAAAAGAGTGAAGCTTGAATGAAATTATGTTTAGGCATTAGGTTAGTATGGAGTGGATTTATTAGAAGTTAATAGCGTGAAAAAGTTCCTTAGGTAGGTGAGTGTAGTGGGTGGTGAACCAAGGGTAGTTTCTTGGGTTAAATATTTGAATTAGGATCTATGTGGTTAGTTTAAAGAGGCGAGGGCTTAGAGGATAGGATGAGAGCCTACAAAGTAGGAAATGATCACAAGTGCTTATTTTGAGCCTTAGGGGTGCTCACCTCCTCAAGTCATGATATAAACCCTCACTCTTCCCTCTCTCCTCTTCTTTCCTTCTTGCTCCTTTGGCACCCCATGTGTTATAAGTGTGGGTATGTGGGGAGTAAAATAGGGGCACGTGTGTGTGCAATGTTTTAAGGTGAATAGCCAAGACCAATTAGTCTTGAAGTTAACTTTACATTGCCTAGATGTAGCATTTGACTTAAGGCATTTGGAGATAGCGTTTAGTTCATGGTGTTCAAATTATAGTATTAGTTTATAGAGCTTAGTTTGAAGTATTACAATTGTAGCATCCATCGTAGTGTTGGATGGATAGCATTTAGTTTTGTTAGTTTAGTATTTAGTGAAGGTTTGAAAAGTATCACAGAAGGCTGCTGGAATCGGGACTATTGAAGGCTGTTGGGGTTGGCCAACTGGGTTAAGTCTGAAGTTGAGTATGCTAGTCTAACACAACTGGGTTAAGTCTGAGGTTAAGTCTGCTGGGTTAGCCATCTGGGTTAAGTCTGGGGTCAAATCTGATGGGTTAGGCATCGGGGTTAAGTTTGAAGTTGAGTCTGCTGGTCTAACACAACTGGGTTAAGTATGAGATTAAGTCTGCTGGGTTAGGCATCGGGGTTAAGTCTAAAGTTGAGTCTGCTGGTCTAACACAGTTGGGTTGAGTCTGAGGTTAAGTCTGTTGGGTTAGCTATCGGGGTTAAGTCTGAAGTTGAGTCTGCTAGTCTAACTCAGCTGGGTTAAGTCTGAGGTTAAGTCTGCTGGGTTAGCCAGCTAGGTTAAGTCTGGGGTTAAGTCTACTGGATTAGCCATCTGGGTTAAGTCTGAAGTTGAGTCTGCTGGGTTAACCAGCTGGATTAAGTCTGGGATCAAGTCTGCTGGGTTAGGCCTCTGGGTTAAGTCTGGGGTTAAGTCTGCTGGGTTAGCCAGCTGGGTCAAGTCTGGGGTTGAGTCTACTGGGTTAACCATCTGGGTTAAGTCTGAAGTTGAGTCTGTTGGGTTAACCAGCTGGGTTAAGTCTGGGGTCAAGTCTGCTGGGTTAAGCCTCTGGGTTAAGTCTGGGGTTAAGTCTGCTGGGTCAAGTCTGGGGTTGAGTCTGCTGGGTTAACCATCTGGGTTAAGTTTGAAGTTGAGTCTGTTGGGTTAACCAGCTGGGTTAAGTTTGGGGTCAAGTCTGCTGGGTTAAGCCTCTGGGTTAAGTCTGGGGTTAAATCTGCTAGGTTAGCCAGCTGGGTCAAGTCTGGGGTTGAGTCTGCTGGTCTAATTCGGTTGGGTTAAGTCTGTTGGGTTGGCCATCTGGATTAAGGCTGAGGTTAAGTCGGGGTTTAAGTAAGTTGGGCTAGCCCGCTAAGTCAAGTTAAACTGGGCTAGCCATATGCATTAAGGGGTGCACTTGGGAATGAGATGTGGGAGAATTGCGGAAGAGGATGTAACGCTAAGTGATGAGAGTGATGGGTGTTTTTTAACACTTGTGTACTCATCATATGGAGTCAATAAGTCACAACTTCAGCGAGGTGACGAGCATTAGTGAAGAATCAATGGCCAGAACTAAGGTTTCAAGGGGGAAGTCCTTAAGATCATGTGTAGCTAAGGCTGTGGGATGGACCCTTGAGGCGGCCAATGCTATACCCACTCAAGAAAATTGCATTAATAAAATATTATGACTTAAGAGAAGTTGGGGGTTCATTGAGATGGGACTTATATTTCATGTTGTTACTTTTGGTGTGACACATGTGAGTCTCAAAACCATCACCCGGACTAGGACGCTTAAGGGTGGTGGGTTTGGCCTCACAGGCACTCTCAGTTAGGGTGGGGTAGAGCGGCCAACGGCGCCGCCCCTTCAATTTGGGGTCAAAGACCACTATTTAGGATGTTTTGAAGTTGGAGAAGTCACCTTCTCCCTTGTTGTTGTTTTGTGCTTTCTACTCAATAAAAACTTTGATTTTCTATAACCCTGGTGTGTTTGTGCATGAACAGCCCGGAGTATGTCAAAGGATTAGAGATAATAGAAGGATTAGGAAGTCATGACATAACGAGAGGGAAAGGTCCGGATCGGTTCCGACTACATGATTGGGTTGATCACTTCTAAGGTGTAATGGAAGTGAAGCCTCACTATTTCGTTTGCCTGTATAACTTCTATGTGGGAAAGCCGCTATTAGGACTGGGTAAGGTTGCGAGGGGTACTCAAACTTATGCCATCCGACCTTCCGATGAGGTCCCACAGTACCTGGGAGGGGTAGTACGGAAAGCAGTACGGGTTGCCCAGTTATCCTAGGTTTATTGGACCCCAGTCACTTGTAGCCGGAAAGGTCTGTCGAAAGAGGAAGAGAAACCGGGGAGGTTAGGATGCCGGATCGGGTTGATCACTTCTGAGTTGTAGTGGGAGTAAAACCTCGCTGGTTCGTTTGCTTGTATAACTTCTATGTGGGAAAGCCGATGTTACGACTGGGTAAAGTTGCGAGGGGTACTCGAACTTATGCCATCCGACCTTCTAATGAGGTCTCACAGTATCTGGGAGGGGTAGTTTGAAGAGTGGTACGGGTCGCCCAGTTATCCTGGATTTATAGACCCCGGGCGGATCCAGATCAATATGTTGTTGTAGTTTCGAGCATACATTACGGATTCTCTGTGTGACCTGCCAGGCCGGATTAAGCTGATCCGGATTGGTTGTGAAGGAATACCGAAACGTGGCCACAGCGGGGCATCTTTCTCGGATGAGCCAAATCATCATTGGAGGTAGGAATAGAGGAGGTAGGAGTAGGATTACGTCTTAGTTTTAGTGGTTCATCCGGAAGGTAAGTCCCGGAAGTGAGGATTTCCAACTAACCATCCGGAAATGGAAAGGCCATTATGCCCGGTGGTTGATTTTTAAGCAGGGAAGGAGAGGAGCTACCATCTTACACTTCATAGGGTCCCTGGAATGAATACTCGGATCATCCAGACAACCGGATTAAGCACTAAAAACGCTTAACCATATCATTTTGTTGATCCCGTGTTCCAACACGGGAGGCCACCAAACTTCGGAAAATAACTCGGCATTGCCCTTGGTGCTAATGCTTGTGGCATTACAATGGGAGGCCCCCTAGGAGCCATCATGTCATCCAAAGGATTCGCCATGGCTTCGGGTCGTGCCACTCTAACCGGACTTTGTGGGGTGGGGGATTTCTCCCTCTCGCGGTTGGACTCTGGACCTAGACCTTTATTTTTATTTTCCTTAGTCTTTTCGGGTTTTGGTGGTTCATTCTTCGGCCTCCTACCTTGTGTTGCCTTCGATACAGACGCGGTTGTTGTTGTTGGAGTGTCGTATAATCTCCCCCTAGTACTAACCATAGCACACGTGGCCCATAACGTATGACTAACTTCTATTGGGTTAAACTCTTCTTCTCTTAGTCTAAACATATAAGTACTCAAAGAAATATCATGCAAGCATGGCCGGGGTATCCACCCTCCCGGCAGAAACACCAATTATGTGGCGTTTTTGGGCCACCCCCTTCCGAGGGAGCCTAAAAGTATCACACAAGCCCTTCGGTAAAGGTGGCTTGCACTTGCAGGTGGCCAAGCCGAACCCGGATAATAGGTGTATAACGTGAGTACTTAGATTTTTGGAGGAAAATTAAATATGCGTTGTAGTACCTCTAGAGGTTGGACCTTAGTTTTTTACTATTGTGGCTCTAAACTCCACTAATCAATTTCATATCTAATTCTAACCTAAACCTATAATCTATTCTAAACATACATACACCAGCCTTATAACCAAGACAATCCTAACTTGTGAATTGAGATACCTCTGATACACACCAACCGGGTGTGACTCATACCAACCCTAGCCCAATGAATGGAATAACGACGATTTAATGGACCATTCAATTCTTTCTTATTTGTTTACTTAGTTATATTTAATTTCCTAAGCGGGGGGACTTGGCCTAAATCCCACCTTTTACAGAAACTCCTTCTTATTTAGTTAATTTGGTTTACACATTCTACCTTACTACATTCATATATTAGACATCACCCCTTACCTGGTTGATGCACCCCTTAGCTCATAACCTTCTAAAGCCTCATGCAGGTCCTTTGAAGGTTGACTGACATCTCAACCCCTTCGGACTTCAACGGTCCGAAAGGTGGTGTCACCCTACCGAGTTAAGTTTCCGATTCGGATCTTTTGTCAACAAGGGTTTACGATTTGTTTTATATGTTTCTAATTGTTAAGTATATTTACACTGGATAAATCACGAAATACAACTCAATGGGACTAGGATGACGGACAATCTGTAGATTCAGCCTATTGCACAATCTTCATAAATTGGGCTATTACTCCCAATTCACGGGGCCAACAACATAATAATGAATTCCCATGTTATTAATCCCACCTTTCCACCAACAACATTAAGAGTGGTTGTATCGGTGATTAATCAACTTATTACATACGGAAGTTGCTAATAAATAAAACTACTACCACAAAATATACCAGGGGTCCGAGAAGAATGGAAATGGATACCCCCTTTGCGGTCAAGTGGTCAAGCCACTTGACCTTACGAGATAGACGAGTGGGTTTAGGGATGTATACCTTGGCCGCGCTCCCTCCAATCCTAAATAAAAGGCTAGGGTTAGTTAGTTTACCTCAATTCTCTTCCGTTAATTGGGCTTGATGTAGGCCGAGCCGTTACCTCTTTCTTTGATCCACTTCCCGGACGTTGACCTTGTCTTCTTCCTTGTAGTTATCCAACTTCCAACTTCAAGAATTCATAGTAAATTCATTACTACTTGAATATGGGTTTTTCATACACCATTGGAAAATTATTAACAAGGTTTAATTGATAAAAATATAATATCAGCAAGTTAAGCCAAGATAAATCCAGCAGACTCCTTGTAATATAGTAATCAACCAGGTTGTCTTAAACTATGTATTTTGTCTTTAGAAATTCGAATCTAATTCATTTCTTATTCAAATCAAATGTTTTAAATAATATTAAAATGATATTAAAAATATCTATTTGAAAAAAATATGCTATCAACAAGTTAAACCAAGATGAATCCTATAGACTCCTTGTGATCTAGTAGTTAACCATAAAGTCTTAAACTACGTATTCTGTCTTTAAAAACTTGTATTTGATTCATATATTATTTAAATCAAACGTTCTAAAATAACTTTGGAAAGATATTAAAAATATTTATTTTAGAAAAATGTGTTATTAGCAAGTTAAGCCAAGATGAATCTAGAAGACTCCTTATAATGCAGTAGTCAATCATGAAGTCTCAAACTACGTATTCTGCCTTTAAAAATTCATATCTAATTCATGTTTTATTAAAATCAAACATTTTAAAGAACCTTGCAAAGCTAGACAAAATATCTACTTAGGAAAAATATAACTTTTAAAAATAAAAAAATTCATTAGGCTAGGATGTCTAATTTAGCAGCCGTTATCCAAAAGAACACCCTCTTTTTCTATTATATCTTTGAAAATTTATAACTAATTGCTACTTTAACCAAATCACAAATTGAAAACAAATACAAATATTTATATAAATAAATAAAAATTATTTTGTTCTAGATCATGAACTAAGTGTTCAGGCCATCGACGGCTGAGGTTTACAATGCCTTCACTTGCAATTATACAATCTAACCTACCTCTACAAAAGAAAGAAAGAATTTTTTGTGTGTTGACAAACACACATTCTAACTAAAAGAGATAGTAGAGGGTTTTTTCAAGCCTTGCTATTAGGCCATTGAGAAGGCAAAATAGGAGTTTTTTTTTCCTTAATTACATAGAAGTAGGGCTTCGTCTAAGTAATTAGAAGAAGAAGGATAGTACAAAGTGGAAAGAGTGAGTTTTTAAATCATTTCAGAAAATATTGGACCTTTCCGCCACTGGCTTCATTCTTCGAATATTTCCCCAGATTTTAGGCTTGGAGGTTTTTCCAGTTGACGTTACCACCCTCTCGCTGAGGTGGTTCCGACGGGAGACCTTAAAAATATTTCTAAAATTTTACCATTGAGTTGGCAAGGGGGCAAGTGGGCAAGTAGTTCCTTTGCTTTTTTCTATTTTTCTTCAAAAATCTTCATGCCAATTTCTTCTTCTTATTCCAAGCACCTCCAATTGTCTTGTGTAGCCCATATTAATTAATAAACTAATATTTAGTTAGTTAGCATCTACTAACTTAAATCTTAGCTAGTTGTTTTTACTAGCTAGCATATTTTTTCTACTTCACTATTTTCTAGCACTATGTAGTTTTCATATTGGCCAACCTTACCCTTCACTAGATTTTTGTTTATTTCGGTTGAAGACCCGAGGTCCTCGGTAATTCACCTTCTTGCTTCTAGGCTAAATGCTAAATGAACTTATTTTCCTTAAATTCCCTATCAATTCTAAATTTTAATGCTAGCATCCTAACTAAAAGTGATACTGAGAAGTGGTGGACCACTCTAGGGGTTTACATGAATGACTTTGTACATGAAGATAATGGGGATGCCTCAAATATAAGTGAAGGACAAAAAAATCTCTCCAATTTGTAGATTGAGAACTAGCACTAGGACAACCGAAGACTTTACAAAATTTCTCCTTGAAAGGTATTGACGGTACCACTAATACACCTCGACCCTTCGAATGCGATTATAATATTTTTTGTGGGGTATTAGCGGCACCGCCAATAGTCGTGGACCCTATTAAACTTATTATGATTCTAGGGAAAAAAGAAGTAATGAATCCATGAAAATAAAATGAGAATAGAAAATAAGTCTTAGAAATGGGTACCAAGTTATTGTAGTAAAACATTGGCCAAAGTTTAATATCTTATAAATCTTAAAGCAAAGACTTCGAGGTTTGGTGTAGTGGTAAAGCCATGGTTTTTCTTAAAGTCCAAAATTCGTAGATTTTTTTTAAATTTTTTTAAATATAATAAAAAAAATTATGTTAAAATTTTTTGGGACTATAGAATCAAACTTGGTTAGTTCAACTTATCATTTTGAGGATTTAAAGAAGCTTCTGGAATTTTACAAAAATTACCGAAGTCCGTTGTTTTTGTGTTTGGTGCCTAAGATTTCCAATTCAATGTGCCTTCTCGGTACGTTTTTATTTTTTCCTTTGCGATACCTCTTGTAAGTTGGGGTCTTTAATTGTTTAAAGAAATTGCAGATGTGAGTGAAATCATATAAGCCCAAAATGGGTGCTCACATTTGTTTTATGCTTAGAATTTAGTTGAAGTTGCATTTGACGTCATTATTGAAACATCAGAAAGTATAAAAAAGAGTGAGGTTGGGTGTGGAATTATGTTTTAGGCCTTAGGCTTATGCGGTGTGGTTAATTAAAGGATTAGCGGCATTAGGAAGTTGGTTGAATTAAGTTGAGAGTGTGTGTGTTAAGTAAGGGGAAGGGCTATGGGTTTAATTGTTTCAATTAAGGCCTTCCCATGTTGGTTTAGGGGTTGAGGGTTTAGTGGATAGGCTCGGGTTTATTTTTAGCTGGAAGGGGTTTAAGGGGTTCGTGGTTTTGTGTGTGTGTGTGTCTCTCTCTCGGCGGCGAGTTGGGGGCAGCCGCTACAGGTTTGAGGCAGCTTGAGCAGCTGCTACTGATTGAGGCTTCTTGAGCAATTTGCTAACGGATTCGAGGCAGCTTGAGTAGCTGCTATAGATTCGGTGAGTTGGGGTAGTTGATACAGATTGAGGCTGCTTAGGCAGATTGCCAACGGATTCGAACCAGCTTGGGTAGCTGCTATAGAGGCTGCGAGCTTGGAAGGCTAGCAGTGGACGGCTCAGCTCGAAGGACAAGAGGTTGCACCAAAGCCTTTTGACATGCGATGACGGGTGCAGCCCCGAGCCCGACAGCGTGGAAATTCGGAAGAATGGTTGAGACTAAAGTTGATCAGTAATGGGGGGGGACTAGTAGTGTTTACACTATATTATTTTATAGTTTAGTTAATTAGGTTTATCACGGAATATTAATTTAGATAATTAGTTTATTAGCAAGTGAGGGGACCACGAGGCATTAGATGGTGGGATTAGGGGGTGAACTTGGATGTGAGTTGGTTGTGGGGTTGCAATAGGGTGTGTTAAGATTGTGATAATAGAGAAGAGCGTTTGTTAACGCTTGTACTCATCATGTCATGAAATAAATCGGTGTGCCAAAGTTGATGGGAAATGTAATGGATTTTAACAACATTGGGAAGAGGGAGTTATGTGAACATGAATGTGATCCCCATGCCCTCACCCGGACTACGACGCATAAGGGTGGGTGGTTTGGCCTCACAAATCATCTAAATGATTCTGACACATGTTCATTATGTTTTTTTTCTACATCTTCTTCATATATTATTATTTTATATGATTTCACCTTTAATGACTAAATAATTGTTGAAATGTTCTACTTTGTTTGTTTTTTTATCATTCATTGTTTTTGAAATTTGTTTTTTAGTTTTGCAGACGGATAGTACTAATTCTTCTGATTATTTTTCTTCTAACTCTAAGCAGCTGGATGTTACATTGGAATGTCGTATCAACGAATTTTCTTCTCATTTGAGAGCAAATGGAATTTTGACTGATCATGTATTTGATTCAAAATCGGTCATTGACAAGCTTTGGTTTCAACCTTGTTTCAAATCAAGAATTTTGATTCTTTTGTGTCGTTTGTTATCTATGCCTTTAGTTAGACCTACTTTGATATCCGATGTTCTGAAATTGGAGCAAGGTTTCGTTCATGAATACATAGTTGGGGGTGATGTTTTTATGTTTCATTGACAAACAATCATATGAAGACCCAAGATGTCAATTCCGAGCTCTTTGATTTTTGGAGTGTTCATTGGAATAAATCTAGTGAACAATTTGATGAATTTTGAAGCATGTTGAATATCTAAAATGTTTCGTTGGTAAGAAGTTCTAGTTTTGGGATGAAAACCATCGCTTGCATTCTTGGAAATTGGTTATTAATAATGCCTACTCTAATGAGCCCGATTGGCATATTTTTGTAGACTAGATCTTGTTGACGCCATCTTCAGATATTGTTGTCATTCTCATTGCTATGCATAACCCTAAAAAATACTCCGTCCATCCCAAAGTTATTGTCATTTTCACGATTTTTTAGTGTCCCAGTTTTATTGTCTGATTGTCACAGCCACACCGAGTTCAGACAACAGAACACGCTTAAGCGCTCTCATACAACGCCAATGGACACGTTAGGTTGTCCAGGAGACGGCCCTGGCGCACCAGCTTCTCTTTGCCCATGTGCGGAAGCTTGTAGTTATTTTTGCCGTTGTATTTCAACACCTCGATTAGGTAGTGCTGCAATAACATGAAGACATTGTTGAGCTTGTCATGGCCCATCGCACTAAACGAATTCACGACAGCTTCGATAAACTCATCGATGTTATTCGGCGCATGTTGGTGCTGCAACGATTGGATTGCTCGAAAAAATCCAACATCAAGCACATTCATGTCATGACTGTTCGGTGGTTGACAGACCAATCGGATCTCAAACATGTCCTTGTCTCCCTCTCGGATTAGGTTGGAATCATCGACTTTCGAGTGGGGTTTCACATTGTCATGTTGGACAAATATTTTAATGGGACCCGACTCGGCACTAGCAGTTGGTCGCCGAGGCCATGAAGCCCGAATGGCCGGGAAGACATGCTCAATGAGAAATTGCTCGGTCACAATCTTATTCTTGGATCGATAGGCTTTGTCTCCAATGTCCCAGCGGGGCGATTCTTAGAGGAGCGTTTCGCAGTCGTTTGGTACACCATAGGGAAGATCCCGATCTTTCCGGCATACCATTGGTTCCAGACAAGATCCCATCATGGTCGTGCCACTACAGCCAGGAACATCACCTTCAGGATGAAACGCTTACTCTTTCCAGTTTGATGCAGTGGTTCTTCGCCAGCGGCAAGATAGAAGGTGTCACACTCTTCAGTAAAATAGAACCATTTCTCGTCAATATGAACACGACTAAATTGGTTTAGGAACTGCGGATCGCCACCTGTGAGCGTAGGTTCATCGATATGCTCAAGGATATATGTCAGCCGGGCCAATTTATTCGCATCGGTCAGATACGGCTTCCATGCATTTGTATGGCGCTTGATGATTCCCTCAATGATGCGCCGATGGAGCGCCAATTTTGATACTTTGGTGGCGAATGTTCTTTCGTTTACGGCGATCAATCGCTTTGTACTTCTCCATATCGATGACAATATTTGTGCGCCTTTTCTTGCCCAACATTCGCGATAATATGTTTGCGAACACATTGCCATTGGCAAGAGACTCCTGACCGCGAGTCCATACCCGATTCATCGTACGCGTAGTGACCCCAAATTTGTCAGCAGTTGCTTTAACGACGTCATATTGCAGCTTCCCATCTTGAGAGTGTGCCAAGAGAAATTCATACACTGCTTGACGCTCTCCATTAGTCAGATTCTTTAATTTCTGAGGCACGGACCCCCTGCCGGACGCCTCATCGGGCACCACTCTGTGTTCATTCAAAAATTGTCCAATTGAAGGCGGAACTTGATCAACGATCAATTCATGATCTCCACTACCAACACCTTGTTCGGCGGATGCATGAACAATCATGGTGTATCTACCGGTGCCTTTGCAAATTGGTCACAATTATGGGGGTGGTTTTGGCGTCAAATCTTTGGTTTGCAGAGGGTGCCGAAGTTCAAACTTTCAGGAGACGATTCAGCGGCAATGATCTACATATTTGCAGAGCAATACATGAACAAAGTTGATTTTTGACATTAATCTCGAAGGTTTACACAAGTCAAACAATAACTTTGGGACGGAGGGAGAAATTTTTATCATTTATCATTTTGTCTTTTGATTTTTTTGGGTTTTGGTTTTGTTTTTGTTTTGATTTTTAGTTATTTATTCAATTTCTTACTTGATGTATATTGGTTTGTTTGTTTTAGTCATATTGAACATTCACATGTCAAAACAAATCTCATTCATCAATTATATCAAATACAAGCTATTGGAAGCTTGCAAATCGAGAGTTTTAAAAATAAACTGATACCTGATCAGTATAAAAAATGTGTGACTAAAACTCTTGCAACGTGATATTCACTTACCAAGGATTTTTCCTTGGATTATTTGTACAATATAAGTTTATTCCATATTTTCATTTTCTTTTATTTATGAAAATTCTTACATGTTAACATTTATATCATATCATTGTGGTTGTTTAATGAATCTTCTTATTTTTTAGCATGAGATTGCCGAGACTGGAGATCTCGCCCAAAAAAATATTTTTAGCTCACACTAGAGCTAGAACGGTCCTTTGAAGGTGTATTTGAGGTTATGAATGCATCAATGAACGCTTAACGTGTCAAGTGAGATCGAAGTCTTGCAAAACATTTGTCTATTACAAATCCTTCTCTGGGTCTTGAATTCTTAGCTCAAGTTAAAAAATATTATGCCTTATGCTTTGATGAGCCACAAATGAATCAAGAAAAACTTCAACATCTCGTGACATCGAAAGTGGATTCTTAACAAAAAGTAAAGTGCTTGGAGATCTGGAATTCTACTCCCGCTTTTCGGATGGCTTTGAGATTCTCGAAGATGCCTTTCTCCGATAAGCCTTTTGATGTTTAGTCACACAAAGCCACATTTTGGAGTCATGCATGCACATGATTTTTATTTTTATTTTATTTTTGTGTTCTATTTTGTACTTGTATTTTATTTTAAATTTTCTAATTTTTTTTCCAACAATTGGCTAAAGAAGCTTCTGCGCTTTACGATTCCACAATTTCTGAGTTGAAAATTATTATCAATGTAGATCCAAATGTAACTGAACCTTTGTGAATTTTTACAAATTATATTGAGTCTTGGAAGGTGGCGTGCTGGGAAACAATTTTTTTTCACATGTTCAAATCGACTGATTGTGTTATGAAAAACAAAACCTTTGAAAAACAACTTGGTGGTTTTCAAGCTATGAGACGGGTTGTTTGCATGTACCCTCATATATATTATATTTTCTAATTTATTTTTATGTTTTTTATTTCAAATTTTTTAAATCCAATTTTAGTTTTTGTAGATTCTTTAAGCGTGTCTTGCTTTCTCTTAATGCTTTGGACAAGCTACCACCTTTTTTTGATAATTTCAAGGATGTTCAATCAAAATTTTCCATGTTCTTTCTTGATATATGCAAACAATAGAAATAGGTCCATTGGTATGAATGTGGATGGTATCTAGGTTGTCCACCTAATAAAACTCCACATTCCGAATTTGAATTGTGTGACCATCTTGAACCTATCCCCCTCAAGGCCTCCCTATCTATACTGAGAATATGGCTTCCTTTCTTGATGCTCAACCTTCCCTTTCAATGCCTAGAAACACTAAATATTATGATCGGCGGGTTTTGGATTTCATAGATTTAGCCGCCGATTCATGTTCATGATCCATCACAACAAGTTCTAATGATGGTTAGTTCTTTGATGGCACGTATTCAAGTACCATAACTGAGGCTTTTATTCATTTTTTTTTTAATATATATATATACACTTTCATTTATATCTCGGAGTTACACATGATATTTATCCACTTTTATCTTCCTTGCATTTTCTATTTTTCTATTGTATTATATTATTGACTTATTGCAATATTAAGTGTATATGTCACAATATAATAAGTGTATATTGTCAAACTTGTATTCACAACATACATTGACCCATTTCAACTAACTAGTGGACAAAAACTTGAGTACGATCAATGTCCTTTTCAAGGAACCCAAATCTGTGCCTTCTTTCTTACTTAATAGTTCCTTCATGCTATCTTAGATGTGATGTTGACATGTGAAACACTTCAAGGTTTTTTCCATCACATTCAAAAATGTTCGCTACATGTGTGGAGCTTAACAACTTTAGGGGACTCTATGTATTAAGATTGGGGGGGGGGGGGGAGATTATAAAAAAGGGTATGTCTACTCTACATATACTAAGTCGTATCCTCAAAACCAACATCCACACTCTAGCCACTAGGAGTTTCAACCTTCGTTGATTTGTCTACTCCTTGAGTTTACCAAGGGGTTAACACAATCCTTCGAAGATTTTTTCCTAGTTCAACATAAATATGCTTAATGCTGAAGATTTTATTCTTGCTATAAATGAATATGTATGTAGTGCAAATAAATTGACACATATGTTTTCACGACCTACAACATGGAAAGGTATAAGAAATATCTTGATAGTATTGGCGTGCTTGACCCAATGCCATGAGTGGAAAATAATGCCGATACATGTGATATTCCATCATGAACATACGATGTAAATCTTTGCCTTGATTTGACACAAATGATTGTCGTGCCCCTCCAAGGTAGCCTGGGAACCCTGTACCTGTAAAATGTTCCTCCTCCCATGACCCATCCTTGCATTGCATTCTCATGAGATATATGACCCCTTTATTGATGGGTTCAAGCTCCGGTCCAATGTGGCCGCCCTGGTGAGGTTGGGCTGCCAATAGGCCAAGCAATGCCCACCCTGTTTGGGTTGGTGTGCTTGGCCCATGGCCATGTAATGTGGGGTCCACATATGATGTGCACAACTCTCCCCACCCACCATCCTCATTTTGGTGTAGCACCAACCAACGGACCGCTTTGCGCACGTAGGACGAGTTCATGTCCTCGCCCACAATGCGCAATGCAGGCAAGACCGTGCCCACACCGTAGATGTAGTTGACACCCCAACGCCCAAACCAACTTCCATCCAATTCTTGTTCGGTGCGAATCCAACGGATGGCCTTAGCAATGCGAACGTCCTCCTGGATGTGGAGACCCAACGTGCCCAGCGCTTGAAGGACATGTGCCGTGACATCCACCGATGGTGGATCAATGACCTCGCCGTAGTCGCAAAATGGGAGCATGCATGCGATAAAATTTGTATTGTCTTTGTCAAATGCGGCCCATGCTCCATTGCTACATGTCATGGCCATCATCCATTCTACACCTCTATCCAATGCGGTGGAGATCTTGTGTCCAAAATAATCACATGACTCAATAGTGGTATTCTTGTCATGTGATTCTCTTATTCTGGACATTCTGGCATGCATACTGCGGGCAAGCACCATCACAGCCAATGCTGTATCATCCACATCCGGGGAGTTGTCATTTTCATGCTCAAAGCACCAACCTCCCGGATTAGTATTGGGCACCTTCATGGACCAATCACCTTTGACAGTTGTCACTTGTTTTGACAAGATGTAGTCGAGAGATTTGGCAAATTGGGGGTGGGTCACATTGATCCCACAATCCAAAAGAGCCGTTTGAGTCAAGAGGGTATCCCAAGTGCTGGATATGCTCGCTTGAATGAACATGCCTTGGTCAGTTTCAATTGCCCATGGGTGGTTGAGAGCAGCATGGATCCCACTGCGAAGCACGGGGTGCTCTACAGGATACCCCTCACAATGGAGTGCCATTAAGGAGAAGACCCAAGGAGGTTGGATCCCATTGAAAGAGCCCTCAGCTGCTTGGCGCTTGACTATCCATGCTACACAACAATCAATGGCTGTCTCACGACCAGGTTTTGCGATGAAACGACTCTTGCCATACCAAAGAAGGAGTTTGTCCACGCACTTGAGGAACTTATTCCACATGCCTTGGTCGGTAGGAGACCTAGGGAAACCATTCGTAATCTCATTTATGCCTCTAGATTCCTTGAGCTCATGACAACAACACTCGGGGGGCAATGGATGAACTGCTCGGCGTGTAGAAAGGATGCTTAGGGAAACAATGATAGGCCTCGCCCAATTACTAAGGTTGTAGAGATGAAATGGGAAATATTGGGGAAGGAAAATCAACTCTGGAGGAATGCAAGGAACATCATCCCATGACAATTCCCCCACTAGGGCTAACCAAACTTTTGTGAACATGCGAAGGACACGCAATCCTCTGTGCTCGAATATCCATTTCCGAGCAGCCACCATGGCATGGTCATCAGCACGTACTCCCATGGCTTTCAAGGCCACATAACACTCAGTGGTGATATTAATGTCACCCATAGGAGCATCATGGAACATAACCCATGACCCGTCCGCTTTTTGCGAGGAGCGAATACTCCTCATCAAACCATCCTTCTTGGGGTTGTCTTGGAGGACCCCTAAGAAATGCATGGTGAGGATCCATTCAGCTTCCATGCAACTATTGGTTTCCAACCGCCCCATCCAAAAGCCGTCTACATGTTGGTTTTGAAAGCTCCACTTCACTGCATTGTCGATCACCTCGTCTAGTTGTGGTGCCGATGAGGGCAACATTGCTAATGGATTTCTGAACAACATTGTGCAGATGATGATTTTTTCATTAGATTAATTTGTTAAACCCCAACACTAAACTCAAATGGAAAAAGATGACTCCGACGATGTCACTAGCATGATTGTTCAAGTTAATGTAATTCTATATATAATTCCGAGAAAACCACTCAAAATATATATAAACATTGGGATGGGATCCCTCCCATTTGGACCAAGTATTTCTAAAGCACTTCTAAGGTTTAGAAAATCAATTGATGATTTTGTATTTTGCAACTTGGGGCATTGTGCTTGGAAAGAGCATGGGCATTGAGAGGAATGCATTGATATCATTTGTGTTTGAATTAGAAAAAGGCCTATTTTTGTTATTGTCGGTTTACAACCTAATTAGAAACAAATTTCCTAAGAATCACAGGAGTCATGACTCCCTACTTAGATCTCCCAGATATTTATTTTCACTTCTATAAATATTTATGGATTTCTTGTGACAAGAAAGAACTCCATCAATATGTTTCTTTAGAGTACATTTAGCCACTTCAAAGGAGGTTCTAAAGACAGAACCCCCGACGAGTGTTATACATAGTTGACACCCATGAAGATGACATATATCAAGGTTTTGTGGATTTCCATTCTTTAGTTAACACTACATATTGTATTTGGTGTCACTTACTAATTGGAATTACACAATGATATAACTATGTATTCAATATCTCATGTTTTTGCCAACGAAGGTCAAATTGGTTGTTTGGACATCATAGAACAGTAACATCTTTACTTGGTAAAAAATTACAATAATAATAATAAAATATACCATTTCGAGCTTACTAATGGCAAGTGTCATGTGTTTACATTTTAGTATGCAAGACGAAGATATTCTTGAGAATTCTAATGGCTAGTGTTATTTGTGTACACTTCAGTCAACTTGTAAACCATTGTGAAACACAAACACCCACCTCATAACACTATTGAACACACTCAAGCAAAGATATTAGTAAGCACACTCAAACTCCAAGTGTCATGAGACGACACTTATCATGAAGTTGTTAATCATCAATGTCACCTAGCATATGCTTCAAAATAGGGTCTGTGACACTAAAAACCATAAACGATGTACTTCTCTTCCTCTACTTAATCAGTTTCACAATGAAAGAATGGTAGACTTGAACTCCAAGTTCATAGATTTGATAATTAGCTAGTGGAAGAGAATTATACAGGCTTGTATGAGGCTCCCAATACTTGAAGAATCTGATTGCTATGATTTTGAGTCTGAAAATGGGGAAGAACGTTGATTTTCTAGGTCCACTGTACATAGTACATACTTACCTTAAGTAAATTACTTGTACGTAAAACCCATACCTGAATCTTTGGTATATATAAGCTTGTTAGAATTTGCTCAGAGTCTGCTTTCGAGATCTTGAATGTCACCACCTCTCAAATTTGCCTCCAATAGCGGTGCAGCAGTGTTGAATTGACGGCACCGACAGGGACCTTCTAGTCTGTGTGTCATGTGCAGAAAGAGAAATATTTCTTAGCTTCACACAATCATAGGCAAAGAAATTTGCGGTATATGACGACATGTTGCTTTGCACCCAACAGATGCAAACCATGGCTCTTTTACAAGCGAAGAACAACGTGTGAAAATTCAGACATAATGAAGGTTTGTGAGCCTAAAACAGACACTTTTCCTCAATGGCCACAACGATCCTAGATTTGTTCTCTAATTAAAATGAAGAGACATACTACGTATTTTTGGAAGATTATGACCCCTTCACCACTTGGTATCTGTTTCAAGCTCACAACTTAATCTTGATTCCAGAAGTTCGTTGCTGTGCATGTACGGGGGATCGCTCCGTCTTACCATTAGTTTTATTCCATGAGATCAATCCATGATCAACCACAATGCTATATTCATAGATTTGAAAAGCTTCTAGTGGAAGAAAACCAGTGGCCACTACTGTGATCCACTGGATTTCATGTCATATTCGTTTGTCAATTCTGCGACATTTTTGAAGCTCTACTGAGAGAGTGATATGTTTGCGACAGTACACTGCACTAACTCAGTCAAAATGCATGAATGTGGTAACTACGACCAAGCAATCCCCGTAGTGTTAATGTACAGAAGATGTGACAGATGAGAACTGAAGCAAGCTCTCAGAGTTTCACGAAATGTTGACGTTAGCTTTACTGCGATAGCAGGGATGGAAATACATACCGTGATGGGTGACTAGAGAATTTCCACGACTACAGGGGCATGTGAAAACCTCCTAGTTCACTTAGTCAAGTAGTGCACGTTGAGCATTTGCATGCATCGATGAAGAGCCAGCCTTCACAAGATCAGACTGAATAAAAGGAGACGACCAATGAACGGGGAGAGCCGACCGCTAGTTAGAGGAATCTATGGAATATACCTCACATTAGTAAAGAGGAACCGAAAGATCACAACACATAACCGGTTGGACTGGGACACACTAGGATCTTGACAGATAATGCCAAAACTCGCCCCAGACACTGTGGTAGACTGAACTGGAGATGATTAAATAGCAAAGGAGGCAGATGCATTAGAGGCACGAGCCAATAATTCAAAACAACCCAGGTACATGTTGATAGATGTTTCTGGTCAGAACTAAGCAGACCTGCATAGCTTTACTCGTTGCAGGTTGGATTCATGTAATTATGAGGACGCGTAGCGTATCTGGCTCATATGTACAGTTAGCATGTCATTATTCCAGCTTTAGTTGGTGCAATAATCAAAGGCGTGGATAGAACTTCTTTATGAGGTTGTAAGTAACTTAGAGTGAAGGACATCTCAACCTAGGCAAAGTTTGAATCTGAACAAAGTTTGTTTTGCATCCTGTGTATCAAATGTTCAATTAACACTCAAAATTATACATAAAATCTGAAAATAATTCATGTCCCGGATCTTTAATGAAAAAACCGTTCTGGTCCCTGAACCGATTTGTTTCTCCTGTGTTTTTCCCCTACCTGATATTTTATGAATGTATTTAATGTTATACATAAGCTTCTATCACTTCGTTTAATATTTTTCTTAAGCATGGTTCTTTGATATTTTGCTAGAGTTGAACAAGTTGACCAAGATGTTTTAGTACGTAACTGTGATATTACATACTCAAATGAGAGGCAAGTTGAACATTTGCAACACCTTGCACTAGAAGAAAACATGTCCGTTACAACTTGTCCATCAAAGGGTTTGGGTTGTCAATTGGTCAAAAACCGCAACCAAAAATCTTCAGTTAACAACCAAATTGATTTATTTATGCACTTTCTTGCTATGAGTTGTAGTGTTGCATTGAAGAGTGTTGATTTTAGGACCAGGGGTAGGAGACGGCGAAGGCCTCGAAGATTGAAGAGGGGGGAGGGGGGGGGGGGGGGCGAAATGATTTAAAGGCGGACCCACAACCCCACCAAGAATTCCCAGCCCCAAAACCTACTCAAGACTCTCTCCTCAAGACCCCAACGAAGACCCCTGCTTAATTCCCCCAATCTAAGACCCCATCCCAAGAACACTATCAAAGACCCCACTCTTGGGAAATGACAAAGACTTAGTATTTAATATATAGGACTTAGGAACTCTTAGACCTAGAAAGTATTTGAGAATAACTACATTAACCACTATATGTTTGTGAAAACTAGATAATATTAGGAAACGGTTAGAGCCACATCTTTAAAATGTAGATTTATTGTTACTAAATATAGTACATATAGACATCGACGTGCTATATCTATTAAATATAATAACCAAAATGTAATTAGTTTATTTCTAGATTGTATAGACTATAAAAAAAAAGGGAAACCAAAGGACCTATTGCACTTTATTTGACCCCGAACAATTTACATGAACTATTACCTAGCATGACACTTGGAACTCGGTCCACGAATACTCAAGATTTTTACTTAGAAATCCTAAAGCTCCAATTTTAGTATGTGTATTAGAAATTACTTAAAACTCAAAGACTCGGGGGTTGAGCCTTCTCATCACTATTCAAGATATGACCGAGGAAATAAAGATATGTGTAAACTTCTTCAAGATAAATGAGAAATTTTGTAGAGCTAAGACCACTTGAATTAGAAGATATTATTCATTGAAGGCCTATTAGCTTCTTGGATCTTGAATAATCAAGTTATGAACAGAAGAATGGTCAAACTTGGAAGTTCCAAATACTTAGAATCAAATTTGGAATTGATACTCAAGTATGAGTATAAATCCAAGTTCCAAATTGAAATTTGAAAGATTGGTGAACTTGGGTACTTTGAGAATATTACTTGGAATTTAAGAACTCAAGCATTCAACCAAATGTGAGAGTTAGACACTTAAAGATTACTTGGAAACTTACCATGCTTGGAAATTTTGTTTTACGTGGATACTTGAAATTGTGAGAATGACATAGGAAATCTAATTGGGACAAAGTGAAAACCATCATTGGAAAGGATAATCAAAGGTGAAAGATGATTCATATGAGGTTGCCAAGTAAGCCAAATCAATCATCATCTCATCCTCAAGTTTTAAGATTTCACATCATAAGGGTCCTCCATAAAATCAAGTAGGGTTAAAAAATTAAAGGAATAAACCTCCCAATTGTATATGATAACTCATGAAAGAATTTAGAAGGAGATCTTTGACCAACAAACTTGAAATCAAGATAGGAGGATTTTCCACTTAGTCCATGCAAGTTGTAAAGGGGGCGAGGAATCACTTAGCCTTAACATTAAACTTCATAATAATATTGGAAGACATAATCCTAGTTCTATCCTAAAGACACCTAACTTTGACATTAAGATATTAAGGGGACATAGGCTTATAAATATGCTTGAGCACCTAATTCTTAGAAGCATTCAAAAAGGCTTGATAACCCATTCAAATAAGAGGAAATCTTACCCCTTGTAATTAATTGTAGATATTTTTTATCATTAGGGGCTTTAGAATTATGTGAAGTCTAATTCCGATAGGGGTGATGTTCATGTTATTGGTCAGTAGCGGCTTACACCGTCTAAGGCTGAGAGGGAGGCAAGGTGGTGGTTATGGTAGTGACCATTCCTACCACTCACATGAGAAATCACGGGTAGATCACTCCATTGTCAAGTTGAACACCACGTGCGACCAAAAAAAATCTTCTTTTGGTAAGTTGCACCACCAAAATGGGTCAAAATTTTATCAATTTTTTTTCATGAGTAGATATGCACAGGACCTATGACATAGTCAAAAGTGGTAACTAAATTTGATGATTTGTTTTTTTTCATAAAACATACCATTTCTAACTAGAATGACACAGAATTGAACTAAAACAATTACTAAAAAAAATTAAGATGACTAAAAATTTCAAAAAAGTATACAAAAGATACTATCAATGGTTATGTATATGTAGAAAAATATCATAAATTTTAAAATTATATATGGCATGTAATATAGGGGTAACAAACTTTGTCCGCACGTGGTGTCAACTTGACAATGAAGTGATCTACCTGTGAACGCCAATGTGGATGAAGATTTTTTTGTGATTCCTTTGCAATAACTTGGGATGACTAGAAACATGTGTAAGGAAAAGGTCACAAATGAGTTAGGAAATGTTGTGGAGGTTGTTGTGGTGTCATCATCTTCTCCTACCATAGTCAAGGCCACTAAATTAAAAGTCACTTAGACGTGCCATTCGTCATAGACAACTATTCATATTTTAGCACGAAGGTGAGATATGGGTCAAAGGATTATTTTATTTTTATTCAATTGTTTATAATTTGAAGGTTCATTTGAATGGTATGATGAAGAAATTAGGGTTGGTTCAAGTAAGGATGATGTGGTTAGAGACCATAATAGGCTCAAAACTTGGAAATATCATGTTGGTCATTTTCTCCAAGAATATCAGGTGAGTTTTCATGATAAAATCTTTCAATTTGTTGTTGATCATGTTTTTCACTTTGTTAAATGATTAATTATGTGTCCACTTAGGCGAGCTCCTTTTTGTTGCCTTTGAATTGTTGGCTGTATTCCCCCAACTCCAAGTCCTTTCATAGAAGTCCATTGGGTGATCAATGGTAGTCTAAAAGTTCATAGTTCATTGTGTAATGATACTGCAAGGAACCATGTGCTGTCATGAAGTATATCCCTATTAGAGCATTATCACACTTTGTACATCAAACCTTAACACAAAGGGATACTAAATTGGGCAACATTACTTTAGAGGGAAGTAGTTTCATTATATGTTCCACACAATCACTCTATACGTTTATTAATTATAACCATCATGATCAAAACTAATAATAACATGGCTTTTACATAGAAATAGTTAAAGCTAAGATTCTCTTTGGTAAAAGATTGTGAGGTGTTGATAGTTGATTCTCTTATAGAGGAAATAAAAGTTGGGCCGCAATATACCCCAAGCTATTCTGGGCCCTGCCAACAATATAACAGGAGTTGGGCCTGAGGTCTAACTCGCAAGCTAAACCCAACACTATCTTGTTGTGGGGGCCTATAATGATATATGTGGTCATGCTCTTAGTCCTTCATGTTTTCTTACACATATCTAAAGTCCTACATGTTACTTGGATAATTGAAACAAATTTCTAGAAATTCATGGGTACCTTATGAGGCAAGCAATCTTTCTTTGAAAATGATTAAAACTTCAATTAAAGAAGTCTATATTACTCTATATTTACATTTTGTGTCAAAACTTGTAGGACTTTTGCTGTGCTATACGTGTTTCCTTTTATTTTGATGATTTCCAAGGAGTTTTGCAATCTTCCTTTCATTTTACCCTATAGAAAAAGTAAACCTATGCATCTCTTTAAAAATACTTTTCATGGAGTTCTTTTTCATGGACCTAAATTTCGGGCACTTATTGCGTTGTATTCACTTCTAGATTGGGTTTTGTTTATACAATATTCAAAGCTCATCTCATTCCACAAGCTATGCTTTACTACCTCAAAAATTCTAAGGATTTCAATACATGTTGTTATTAGTGGCACAAAAATAATGACAGAGATCAAGGTGGTTGTGAGGCCAAACCGCCCACCCTTAAGCGTCCTAGTCCGGGTGAGGGTATGGGTATCACATTCATGCTTACATCCTACCTCTTACCAAATTCATAAAAATCCATTTCACTCCCCATCAACTTTTACACATCAATTTATTCCATAATACGAGTACAAGTATTAAAAAATACTCTTCGCTAGTAGTCCCCTCTCCCTACACTGATTCAAAACTCAACACTCCAATCTTTACCAAAAGCTTGTTCCCTTATGTCACCCTTTTGCATGTTAGGGACCTCCTCCCTCCTTAATTTCTTAAGGAGTTAAGTCTCTAGTTTAGTCTCCCTATCCCTTTACTAATTAGCCAACCACCGTATAATGTGAACTTAATCCTCATGTACCCCTCCGAACCATAACTCCGGCAGCTCCCCAAATGTAAATCCAACGACTTCACTAAGTGTAAAATCAGTAGCTCCCACAATGTGAAATCGGTAGCCCCCAATTGCAACCAGCAGCTTCACTAAGTGTAAAATCAGTAGCCCCCGACTGCAATCAGCAGCTTCACTAAGTATAATTTCAGTAGTTCCCCTAACCATAAATTCAACCTCTTAACACCATAAGTTCCGTAACTAATCCTCTTACCTAATTCTAATAATTCCACTAAATCCCCTACTAATTCACCACTTAATTCCACTATCCTTCTACTTCTAAGAGCTCCAAATCCTAGAGAGGAGGGGGAGAGAGAGAGGAGAGGAAGAAGAAAGAATGAAGAGAGGAGAGGAGGAGGAGGAGAGGACACCCAAGACCACAAACCCCTTTAACATTTTCCTACTTAGTAGGACCTTATCCTATCCACTAAACCCTCACCCTCTAAACCAACAAGAGCATGTTCTAATTCAAACATTTAAATCCAAGGACCTTCCTCTTGCTTCATCAAACACTACTCACTTGACCACCACACTCCCTAATATCACTAAGCTTCTAATGAGCCACACAAAATGGCTTAAGGCCTAAACATAAATCCACACCAAGCCTCACTCTTTTTATACTTTTGATTGTTTCAATAACACTCCAATTGCAATTCTAATTAAATTCTAAACATAAAACAAATATGAGCACTCATTTTGGGCTCATAGTGGTCGTCAACAATATGTGGGTTGCAATTGTACACCATGGAATATGTAATTGATTTTGTGCATGTGGTTGTGATGCCATAGTACATACATTGTTGATGGTTCAATTCATGGTCATATAGTTATTTTTGCTACAAGTCATATGTACAAGTCACATAATAGCAAGGCAAAATCCTATGGTCTAAGGTTAAAGGTCAAACCCGGTTCAAAATGTCAATATTGTGGCATTAAGAAAGCTACCAATATGCAATGAATAATTAAATATATACAATAAACACTATATTTGTTAATCAGAGACTTTGGAAAGTCTCAAAATAAAATACACCCATAGTTTGGGACGCCAATATTGTGAGCATATGAAACATTGGGAACATGACGGTTTACAAATTTGCAAACGAAGAATATTCACATTACTAAAAATAATATGTCTTCATATCATAATATAAACCTGAACTACACGTGGAAAAAACAATCGAATCCCAAAATCAAATAGTTTTATGTCATTATAAAGTTTAGGGTGCGCATTCCATATATAAGGGTCTTATGGAATTGGATGGCACATCCCAAACGTATGTATAAATTTGAATATTATAAAATTAAATATAATAATTACAATAATACCAAGTATATAAAGTGCCCCTATCTTTAGCCATTAATTCCAACTTATGTTATGTTTCCTCGTCTCCATCTTCCGCTTCATATCCATTCTCGGCATCATTTTCCGCAACTGCAATACGTGCCAAGTTGTCTTTGGCAAAATCTTTATGTTTTTTGGGGATGGTCATTGTTTCCGATTTAAAACTCTTACACGGCTTCCAAGCACAAAGTATGGTATCTGTGTTTATCCAAACCGGTCCATACGCTGAGTCCACTGTCAACTTGAAATTCTTTTTTATTACCCAACCTAAATAGGTGCAAAGTACGTTATGGTCTTTGGTATTTGGATGACAATATTCCACTTTAATTTGACTAAAGATGGGGCTAGTTCAAACAAAATTGGGTGAAGACAATGCTTTCACCAACCAAATTGGCTTGGGGTGCTCCTCATCTCCTGCTCGTACGAGGACCATATAACCTTCATAGAAATCAACACCCACACGAAACAACGGTGCTGGCCGATTGCGCACATGACCAACGTAATGCTCGTCTATTGCGAATTCTTCATGAACCTCTTCATTGTCGAAGAACATGGTGTCGGACTTCACAACCGTCAAACAATTTTGTGGCCAAAATCCTTGTGTTAAAACCATACGGGTGTCGCCACCAAGTGTCATCAAGGCTGAGCAAATGCAATCCCAATACGCGATCAACAGTTTATAAGTATCCCTAACACGTTTGGTGATGTCTTCCTCACAAAACTCTTTCAATAGTCAATGAATCTAGATATGCCTTTGATGATTTCCGGCCCATTCTTCATGGGGTCGGGTTTGCAAGGCTTTGGATTCCCATCCGGGAGCAAACATTTCCCATCCTTGTTCTGACGCTACACGAGTATACCATCCTCCAGACCCCCATTAGGAAATGTGCACAAAAGCTTGAACTGCATGTCGGGGACATCATCATCCCTCATATAGAAGCGGAATTGTTTTATTTTCGTATGTCCCTTCAAATGGTCCACTCCCTTCAACATGTATGGCTTGATGAAGGCCTTGAAATTAGGTACTTCCTCAATCATGTGCGGAATCACGGGCACATTGTCCAAATCCATGTATGATCTCATGAGAAGCGGTATGGTGGGAAAATCTTCTTTATGCAACTTCATGCTCCAACGCCCGAATGACGCATCAATGTCGTCGTGTGTGTGCCCCACCATTAAGAAAGACACAAATACCTCTTTGAATATGTCTTTTGCCACGAACAAAATACGTATCGACAATTGTTGTCTTTAGCATAATTATCAAGTTGAACATGGAGAGTTGGAGGCAATGGTTTTCCGAATGTGGGTTCACTAGATGCTCGGGGGGGGGCACTGGCGAAAAACGTAGGAACTACGTGCGATAAAATATAGGGTCTTGTATAAAAATTTGACGTAAAATTTATAAATTATTAGATGTAGTATAGGGTGCTTTGGGATTGTGAAACATGATTATATGTAATATAGCATTTGACCAAACATGATTAAATTACCTAAGTGGTACATATAAAATAGCATGGAAAAAAAACGATAGTTTCAAAAATTAAATACTTTGCCACCAAAATATGGCATGTTCTATATAGGAAGGGTTCAAAAGATAAGGGTGAAGGTTGGTACTAAGTGGGGCAATTGTTGGCAACCCATTAACTTGATGAAACGTGCACTCCAAAACGGAAATAGAGAAACGCTCTTCCCAACTGCTATGGCTTACCTTCATTGGTTCAAAAAACAGCCGGGTCTCAACAAATATAAGTATGTTGAGAGTGACTGTGTGTGGGTTGATGTGCATGCTATTATCTCAACTGTGTCTCTACTGTATGAATCAACTAGCAAAATCTACACCTTAGATGAGGTAGATGCAAACTCATTGAGTGAGTTCATTTCAAATAAAAAATAAAACTTGCTAAATTTGTACTATCTCACACATGTGGAGATATAATTTGGAAAAGGGCTGAATGATCATTAGTATACCTTGAAATCTGTAGTAGTCATTTCAATTCGAGTACCCTCATATCTCCCACGTGTGTAAATGGTAGCCTAGCTAGTTTAGGTGGATTTTGCTTGCATGGCGTGGGATTTTCCTCTAATGTGTAGGATTGGAAGATCAAGGCATCAATTGTAGGGATTCTGCAAACCTTGTAAATGTGACTTTGAGACACATGTGGTTGGCCTGTTCCCTAAGACCTCAAGGTTTCTAACTGTGTTATCCAACACAACTTTTATTCGTTGGCTCGTGTTGCTTAATGACATGTAATTGCAATCTATTGTTGTTATTGTTTAGTGTTTTGCTTTGCCCGGACTTCAGTGTGACCCTGAACCTTAAACCCTAGTAAATGTTTGTTTCTCTTACTCTGTACATGTGCTTCTAACGAGAATTCTACTGTATCATACACTTTAAGGAATGGGGGCAATCAGGGGAAAAAAATACATATAAGTAATATAGGGTACCATAAAATCAACCATCCAAGAATTTATAATTACCAATAGGGTGCAAATAATCACAACAATTTACCATTATTTCAAAAATTAGCATCCCTTATAATCCTTTCTCATAGGTAAATAGCCCCCATTTTAATAGGTCATTATCGCAGGTGTATGCAAAATATACAAGGGAGTGCCCCCCCCCCGAGACTAGATGCTTTCGGCAATGACGATATACAAACCTCTTTCCCCCGAAGCATTGCCTCATAAAGGGGTGTCGTTCCACAACTGTCGTAGCACGGTGGTAACGTATTCATTAAATTAACATGATAAACGTATAAAACGTCACCGCCGCGTCAAGTTCGTTCCCATAAAGAATTTGCAGTTGTTTACAACACAAGAGAGAGGAAATCTTTGACAAACACACACACACACACAAGAAACACCAGAAACTAAGATAACACAAATCGGATTAAGAAATCCGGGATATTACAAAAATTATAGCACGGTAGTTTCCGCTTTCCTGGTAGTGGACAGAGGTAGGGAACACAACACAAAGTATGGACAAGCTCCCACCGAGAATCTTGCATATGGAAATTTATAATAATTTTAAAACTTGCGAATAAGTTTTGAGTTCTTTGTTGTTATATCAATTTCTATACTTATGAAAAATCGTTCCATTATGTTGAAGCTAAAAAATTTATTTAAATTATAGCAAAAAAATTGTAGAAGTAAGTAGGAAATTGATAAGGATTAGAACAGATAATATTAGATAATGATAAGGTGTAGGGTTTTATGGAAGAAGGCCCACAATTTAAAGAAAGACTAGGAAGGAAGATTAAGGAATGAAGGACTTGGTGTCTAAAATTTATTTAGGGGAAGAGGCACAATTTTTTTGTGTGACCATTTTTTATAAGTGCTTTAATGTTGTTTCCTGCATGTGTTGTTTCGGTTGTAAAGGAGAATAGCATTACTTTTTGTATTAATGATTGTCAATTCCAAGGAGCATCCAGACAATGTATGTATATGGAGTTGGGACTAATCACACCCAAAGAGGTTGTATGAATCTAGAGGTTGTATGAATGTAGAGTTTGGACATGTCTCTCACGGTTACTGGTGATTTGTGGGGTCAAAACTTATACCAGGGAGTAAGTCACAAAGATTGTAATTGAAGAATGGATGATGAGCAACTAAACTAGCTACTACCCATGATAGAATGCATGATCGAGTAGTGATACACAGTCTTAACATAGGCTTATGAGGTAGCGAGGTACATGAGATCTGGTAGAATGACAAGGTAACCCTACACTAGCAAGATTATCTCAAGGACAGATTAATAGTTAAATGATGGAATACATGCAACCAATATCAATATAATGGCAAGGTAGTCATATGTTACCTACAAAGTGTCTTTGTCGCAACCCTCACTAGCTCCCCTTAACTAACTTGGTCATTTTTTCAATTCTAGCAAGGGTCACGAGCGCTAACCCTTCACATTCCACCATGCTAATGATTAGCTCCCCATACTGCGGACCTTATAATTCATAGGAGGGGAACCAACCCTCCTACTTTGCTTTCGGGACTCACCCTTAATTGGTAACCAATACTTAGATGTGGACTTTCATTCATGGAAGTCCAATCTTATGTTGATCATCGCATTGCCGAAGCAACACTATAACAATCCGAACCATATTAGGCAACTATGCCCTCACATAGGACCAATGCCCATGGAGGCCGTGATGTTCGGCCTCGGATGGGTTCGGCAACACCACCTCACCCATATAAGCCTCTAGGACTTTGGGCAGGGCCCCTACCCCACTATCAAGAAACCTTTTGTCTCTCTATCAAGAGTTGGGGCCAAGTAGACATTTTCCCTTAGCCGCTGCAGCTAGAAGCCCCAGCAGCTTCAAAACACCATAACTTTCTTGTATGATCTCTAATGCTAACAACTGACCATTTCATTGTCATCTACGCTTCAAGTACATACCAATGCACTCCTCACTTTGCCCCTTTGGGCAAGTATTGAGGAAGTTATGCATGTTCAAACTTTGGCAGTCCCGGGAGTCACTCCCAGGCCACTGCTGTATCAGGGCACTGTCCCATGACATCGCCCCACTCAAATTGCCATATCTCCTAGCTCACACCTCCGATTGAGGTGTTCTTGAGCATTTTAGAATTGGCATGCCATAAGCTACGCATAAGTCATGGTCTTACCCTCGTGACTCCTAGTCTCCGTGTGTGGGAGGCATTCCCAACGCCCGGGGCCCTCACCTACACTAGGATCACTTTGGCCCTCTCAGCAACGGCACCACAAGTCTTGGGTGTCACTCCGGGGGTCCCCCTTGTGCCCATGATGTTTTGGGCACTCCTCATGGAGAGGTGCGCAACAATCTTGGTAAGAACCAAGAAGGAAAAAACCGGTAATACTAAGAAGTGATAGAAAGGATGAACTACCGGCTCGCAAATAAGTGTTCGTTTTGAATACGGGTAGTGGATGAGTCCTATATGAGCAATTTGTCTCATGTAAGCAATATCGCATAAGTGTATTACATATTTGATAGTCGAGTGATTTTTCAAAAGTCTGGTAATTAATATCACAACATTTAACCCAAAACAAAAACACAACTTATTTCCATGTTTTGAAATTAAGATAAAATGTCAAAAGCAAAATTCTCTCCAAACTTGCATTTACAACATAGGTTGACCTATTTCAACTCATTGGTAGACAAAAACTTAGGTATAATCTATGTCCTTTTCAAGGAACCCAAATCCGTGCGTTCTTTTTTACTTAATAGTTCTTTCATGATATCTTAGATGTGATGTTGACATGTGAAACACTTCAAGGTTTTTTCCATCACATTCAAATATGTTCGCTACATGTGTGGAATTTCACAACTTTAGGGAACTCTATGTATCAAGATTGGAGAGGGGGGGGGGTGTGGGGTACAAAAAAGGGTATGTCTCCTCGACATATACAAAGTCAAAGTCTTATCCTCAAAACCAACATCCACACTCTAGCCACTAGGACTTTCAACCTTCATTGATTTGTATACTCTTAAGGTTTATTAGAGGGCTCACGCAAATCCTCTAGGTTTGTTTTCCTAGTTCAACATAGAGATCCTTGATGCTAAAGATTTTATTCTTGCTATAAATGAATATGTATGTAGCGCAAATGAATTGACACACATGTTTTCACGATCTACAACATGGAAAGGTATAAGAAATGTCTTGATAGTATTGGCGTGCTTGACCCAATGCCATGAGTGGAAAATAATGCCGATACATGTGATATTCCATCATGAACATACGATGTAAATCTTTGCCTTGATTTGATACGAGCGAATGTTGTGCCCCTCCAAGGTAGCCTGGGAACCCTGTACCTGTAAAATGTTCCTCCTCCCATGACCCATCCTTGCATTGCATTCTCATGAGATATATGACCCCTTTATTGATGGGTTCAAGCTCCGGTCCAATGTGGCCGCCCTGGTGAGGTTGGGCTGCCAATAGGCCAAGCAATGCCCACCCTGTTTGGGTTGGTGTGCTTGGCCCATGGCCATGTAGTGTGGGGTCCACATATGATGTGCACAACTCTCCCCACCCACCATCCTCATTTTGGTGTAGCACCAACCAACGGACCGCTTTGCGCACGTAGGACAAGCTCATGTCCTCGCCCACAATGCGCAATGCAGGCAAAACCGTGCCCACACCGTAGATGTAGTTGACACCCCAACGCCCAAACCAACTTCCATCCGGTTCTTGTTCGCTACGAATCCAGCGGACGGCCTTAGCTATGCGAACGTCCTCCTGGATGTGGAGACCCAACGTGCCCAGGGCTTGGAGGACATGTGCCGTGACATCCACCGATGGTGGATCAATGACCTCGCCGTAGTCACAAAATGGGAGCATGCATGCGATAAAACTTGTATTATCTTTGTCAAATGCGGCCCATGCTCCATTGCTACATGTCATGGCCATCATCCATTCTACACCTCTATCCAACGCGGTGGAGATCTTGTGTCTGAAATAATCACATGACTCAATAGTGGTATTATTGTCATGTAATTCTCTTATTCTGGACATTCCGGCACGCATACTGCGGGCAAGCACCATCACAGCCAATGATGTATCATCCACATCTGGGGAGTAGTCATTTTCATGCTCAAAGCACCAACCTCCCGGATTAGTATTGGGCACCTTCATGGACCAATCGCCTTTGACAGTTGTCACTTGTTTTGACAAGATGTAGTCGAGAGATTTGGCAAATTGGGGGTGGGTCACATTGATCCCACAATCCAAAAGAGCCGTTTGAGTCAAGAGGGTATCCCAAGTGCTGGATATGCTCGCTTGAATGAACATGCCTTGGTCAGTTTCAACTGCCCATGGGTGGTTGAGAGCAGCATGGATCCCACTGCGAAGCACGGGGTGCTCTACAGGATACCCCTCACAATGGAGTGCCATTAAGGAGAAGACCCAAGGAAGTTGGATCCCATTGAAAGAGCCCTCAGCCGCTTGGCGCTTGACTATCCATGCTACACAACAATCAATGGCTGTCTCACGACCAGGTTTTGCGATGAAACGACTCTTGCCATACCAAAGAAGGAGTTTGTCCACGCACTTGAGGAACTTATTCCACATGCCTTGGTCGGTAGGAGACCTAGGGAAACCATTCGTAATCTCATTTATGCCTCTAGATTCCTTGAGCTCATGACAACAACACTCGAGGGGCAATGGATGAACTGCTCGGCGTGTAGAAAGGATGCTTAGGGGAACAATGCTAGGCCTCGCCCAATTACTAAGATTGTAGAGATGAAATGGGAAATATTGGGGAAGGAAAATCAACTCCGGAGGAATGCAAGGAACATCATCCCATGACAATTCCCCCACTAGGGCTAACCAAACTTTTGTGAAAACGCGAAGGACACGCAATCCGCCGTGCTCGAATATCCATTTCCGAGCAGCCACCATGGCATGGTCATCAGCACGTACTCCCATGGCTTTCAAGGCCACATAACACTCAGTGGTGATATTAATGTCACCCATAGGAGCGTCATGGAACATAACCCATGACCCGTCCGCTTTTTGCGAGGAGCGAATACTCCTCATCAAACCATACTTCTTGGGGTTGTCTTGGAGGACCCCTAAGAAATGCATGGTGAGGACCCATTCAGCTTCCATGCAACTATTGGTTTCCAACCGCCCCATCCAAAAGCCGTTTACATGTTGGTTTTGAAAGCTCCACTTCACCGCATTGTTGATCACCTCATCTAGTTGTGGTGCCGATGAGGGCAACATTGCTAATGGATTTCTGAACAACATTATGCATATGATGAATTTTTCATTAGATTAATTTGGTGAACCCCAACGCTAAACTCAAAGAGAAAAATATGATTCCGACAATGTCACTAGCATGAATGTTCAAGTTAATGTAATTCTATATAGAATTCCAAGACAAACACTTAAAATAGAAAGTAAAACATTGGGATGGGATCCCTCCCATTTGAAACAAGTTTAGATAATGGATTGATGATTTTGTATTTTTCAACTTGGAGCATAATGCTTGGAAAGAGCATGGGCATTGAGAGGAATCCATTGAATCATTTGTGTCTGAATTAGAAACGACCTTTTTATTATTATTGTTGGTTCACAACCTAATTAGAAGCAAATTTCCTAAGAATCACAGGAGTCATGACTCATTACTTAGATCTCCAAGATATTTATTTTCACTTCTATAAATATTTATGGACATTTATTTTCACTTCAAAGGAGGTTCTAAACATAGGAACCCTCACGAGTGCTATACATAGTGGACGCCCATAAAGACTACATATATCAAGGTTTCATGGCTCCCAATACCTGAAGAATCTGATTGCTATGATTTTGAGTCTGAAAATGGGGAAGAACGTTGATTTTCTAGGTCCACTGTACATAGTACATACTTACCTTAAGTAAATTACTTGTACATAAAACCCATACCTGAATCTTTGGTATATATAAGCTTGTTAGAATTTGCTCAGAGTCTGCTTTCGAGATCTTGAATGTCACCGCCTCTCAAATTTGCCTCCAATAGCGGTGCAGCAGTGTTGAATTGACGGCACCGACAGGGACCTTCTAGTCTGTGTGTCATGTGCAGAAAGAGAAATATTTCTTAGCTTCACACAATCATAGGCAAAGAAATTTGCGGTATACGACGACATGTTGCTTTGCACCCAACAGATGCAAACCATGGCTCTTTTACAACCGAAGAACAACGTGTGAAAATTCAGACATAATGAAGGTTTGTGAGCCTAAAACAGACACTTTTCCTTAATGGCCACAACGATCCTAGATTTGTTCTCTAATTAAAATGAAGAGACATACTACGTATTTTTGGAAGATTATGACCCCTTCACCACTTGGTATCTGTTTCAAGCTCACAACTTAATCTTGATTCCAGAAGTTCGTTGCTGTGCATGTACGGGGGATCGCTCCGTCTTACCATTAGTTTTATTCCATGAGATCAATCCATGATCAACCACAATGCTATATTCATAGATTTGAAAAGCTTCTAGTGGAAGAAAACCAGTGGCCACTACTGTGATCCACTGGATTTCATGTCATATTCGTTTGTCAATTCTGGGACATTACACTGCACTAACTCAGTCAAAATGCATGAATGTGGTAACTACGACCAAGCAATCCCCGTAGTGTTAATGTACAGAAGATGTGACAGATGAGAACTGAAGCAAGCTCTCAGAGTTTCACGAAATGTTGACGTTAGCTTTACTGCGATAGCAGGGATGGAAATACATACCGTGATGGGTGACTAGAGAATTTCCACGACTACAGGGGCATGTGAAAACCTCCTAGTTCACTTAGTCAAGTAGTGCACGTTGAGCATTTGCATGCATCGATGAAGAGCCAGCCTTCACAAGATCAGACTGAATAAAAGGAGACGACCAATGAACGGGGAGAGCCGACCGCTAGTTAGAGGAATCTATGGAATATACCTCACATTAGTAAAGAGGAACCGAAAGATCACAACACATAACCGGTTGGACTGGGACACACTAGGATCTTGACAGATTATGCGAAAACTCTCCCCAGACACTGTGGTGGACTGAACTGGAGCCCAACTGGTGATGATTAAATAGCGAAGGAAAGAGATGTATTAAAGGTACAAGCCAATAATTCAAAACAACCCAGGTTCACGTTGATGATGTTTCAGGTCAGAACTAAGCAGACCTGCATAGGTTCACTTGTTGTAGGTTAAATTCATGTAGTTATGAGGACGCGTAGCATATCTGGCTCAAATCTACAGTTAGCGTGTCATTATTCCAGCTTTAGTTGGTGCAATAATCAAAGGCATGGATAGAACTTCTTTGATGAGGGTGTAAGTTATGTAACTTAGAGTGAAGGACATCTCAACCTAGGCAAAGTTTGAATCTGAACAAAGTTTGTTTTACATCCTGTGTATCAAATGTTCTAATAACACTCAAAAGTATACATAAAATCTGAAAATAACTCATGTCCAGAACCTAAAGTGAAAAAACCGTTTTGGTTCCTGAACCCTGTGCCCATAGATTACCTACTCTATCATCACACGTCTTTCTCTTAATTCCACGGTAGTTTCTAATTCCGTAGTCCGCCCGACTCCTTGGTTTGCGGCCCCTAGAACTGCGCGTCATCTGTCCAATGTTGTGGTTGCTCCTGATTCCGTGGTCGGTCCCTTCCAGCCTTACATTCGTTCGTGGCTTAGTTTCTCTATGACTGCCACTTCAGTGCCTCCAGCCTTGGTTGCTACTATGGTTGCCGCCTCAGCCTCCTCAAATGTTTGCTCGTTGTTTATGTTGCCAATCTACACTTGATCTTAACACTAGCCCCAAGACCTACCCAAAACTCTCTCCTCAAGACCCCAATGAAGACCCCAATCTAAGACCCCATCCCAAAAACACTATGAAAGACCCCAATCTTGGGAAATGACAAAGACTTAGTATTTAAGATATAGGACTTAGGAAGTCTTAGACCTAGAAAGTATTTGAGAATAACTACATCAACCCCTACATGTTGGTGGAAAATAGATACTAAGAAACGGTTAGAGGCACATCTTTAAAATGTAGATTTATTGTTACTAAATATAGGTTGTGTAGACATCATATGCTATATTTATTTTAAAAAGAAACTATAATTAGTTTATTTTTAGATTGTATAGACTATAAAAAAAAGGAAATCAAAGGTCCTATTACACCTCATTTGACCCCGAACAATTTACATGAACTGTTACCTAGCATGACACTTGGAACTCGGCACATGGATACTCAAGATTTTTACTTAGAAATCCTAAAGCTCCAATTTTAGTACGTCTATTAGAAATTACTTAAAACTCAAAGACTCGGGGGTTGAGACTTCTCATGACTATTAAGACATGACCGAGGAAATAAAGATATGTGTAAACTTCTTCAAGATGAATGAGAAGAGAAATTGCTTTGGACACGTGCGATTGATACTTAGAAATTTTGTAGAGCTAAGACCACTTGAATGAGAAGATATTATTCATTGAAGGCCTATTAGCTTCTTGGATCTTGAATAATCAAGTTATGAACAGAAGAATGGTCAAACTTGGAAGTTCCAAATACTTAGAATCAAATTTGGAATTGATACTCAAGTATGAGTATAAATCCAAGTTCCAAATTGAAATTTGAAAGTTTGGTGAACTTGGGTACTTTGAGAATATTACTTGGAATTTAAGAACTCAAGCATTCAACCAAATGTGAGAGTTAGACACTTAAAGATTACTTGGAAACTTACCATGCTTGGAAATTTTGTTTTACGTGGATACTTGAAACTGAGAGAATGACATAGGAAATCTAATTGGGACAAAGTGAAAACCATCATTGGAAAGGATAATCAAAGGTGAAAGATGATTCATATGAGGCCACCAAGTAAGCCAAATCAATCATCATCTCATCCTCAAGTTTTAAGATTTCACATCATAAGGGTCCTCAATAAAATCAGTAGGGTTAAAAAATTAAAGGAATAAACCCATCAATTATATTTGATAACTCATGAAAGAATTTAGAAGGAGATCTTTGACCAACAAACTTGAAATCAAGATGGGAGGATTTTCCACTTAGTCCATGCAAGTTGTAAAGGGGGCGAGGAATCACTCAACCTTAACATTAAACTTCATAATAATATTGGAAGACATAATCCTAGTTCAATCCTAAAGACACCTAACTTTGACATTAAGATATTAGGGGGACATAGGCTTATAAATATACTTGAGCACCTAGTTCTTAGGAGCATTCAAAAATACTTAATAACCCATTCAACTAAGAGGAAATCTTACCCCTTGTAATTAATTGTGCATATTTTTATCATGATGGGTTTTGGACTTATGTGAAGTCTTATTCCGATAGGGGTGATGTTCATGTTATTGGTTAGCAGCGGGTTACACCGTCTAAGGCTAAGAGTTGAAGGTGACCTTGACAACATGAGTGAAAAAAGGGTATTATTTGAGGCATTATTGTACATAATAAACACGACGGTGATGGCAATGGGTTACACCGTCTAAGGCTAAGAGTTGAAGGTGACCTTGACAACGTGAGTGAAAAAAGGGGTATTGTTTGAGGCATTATTGTACATAATAAACATGACGGTGATGTAACATAGAGGATGGACTCTTCATACCACATACGAACTAACGTGAGTGTCAAGAGTTATTATTTGAGGCATTGTCGTACATATTATACTAAAGGAGATGTAACATGGGGGGATGTATTCTTCATACCATGTACAAACTAACGTGACTATAAATACACGTATTATTTGAGGCAGTAATTTAGGGTCATATCATTTTGGTTTACATCCTATAGATGAAAAAAAATGCTCAATGACTTTCTTGTTGGACAACGAAAGTGGATTGTATATGTAATAAAAGACAATTTATTTCATGGTTTTATACTTTGTCGTATGTAGTGGAGGCACCTTCACATTAAGCTTAGTATAAATACATAAATCCATTTTCTAGCTTGCCGTTAATATGCATACATTTTTTCTCTATAAAATACTTGGTTATAGGGGTTTCTATTTCACAGTCGCCCATGCACATCATTTAGGTTGCCAATGAAGAGTCCCCCCATCCCCCCCCCCCCCCACCCTCTCTTGCAGATATCCACACAAGACAAACTAGTAGACAACCCTTGGCCAACAAAGTGCCCTCCCTATTCCCTTCTACATGGATACAAAAAGGAACCACCTTTGACATGAGGCAGTAGCACTAGACCCATAGCCATGCTCGGTAAACCAATTTTGGGTGTCATAAGGCCAAATATTCATCAGGGAAATGTAAAAGTAGACTTGCATCAAGAGATGTTCACATTAGAATTCATTTGCAAATTGAGTATGCAAATAGAAACCCAATTACATTAATATACAATGGAAGACAAGGTGGTGGTTATGGTAGTGACCATTCCCACCACTCACATGAGACATTTGGCAATAAATATATAATTTCTTTTAAAAGGGAGCTGGGTGGTCCCACGTGTCAGACCCTGGAGCAAAGGGCAATGGTCTTGCTTGCCATCATGACATGATGGGGACTACATGGAGATGTGTAAGATTGGGGGGGGGGGGGGGGGGATTACTCATGGGGGCTGGTGGATCAACCATGGGGGATGGCATCATGGGCATCAAAGGGGGTGATGGGTCACCATTATGGGGTGGGAGGGGGCATGAGAATTTGTATTATCATTCCAATAGTTTGACCAAAAAAAGAAAAGCAATCAAGTAATATTTAAAGGGGATTGATATTTCCACCCCTTTTTTGCTAGATTCACACCTTTTTGCCGGTTCGGTTGCCGTGTCACTGAGGCGCTATATATGAGATTCTTCATGGTGCATCCGGACCGTTGATCCACCAAGGCCCATCCAAGGGCCTCAATGATCCTAGGTGGCGGTGGGGTGGGGGGCGGGGGTGGTGCTTGCCACCAAGGCGGGGTGGGGCCGTGGGCCTCATGTCTTTTTTGGGGAGGCCGGATTTAGGGTGGTGTCGGGCCTAGTGGCTAGGCGGGCCCAGTGGCTAGGCCTAGTTATTATATAACTAGTTGGTTAGCCTTACTCTACTTACTAAATGACTAGTTGGTTAGCCTTACTCTACTTACTAAATGATTAGTTGGTTACCCTTCTAATGACATTACCCTTACTTGGTATTTTGGTAGGCTAATGGTTGATGGTTCAATTCATGGTCTAAACTTGGTAACTATAATATACCATTTTAGGATTGGTGTTCAACCATTTTTCTAATAACTAGTTTCCATTGACATTAGGCGGTTGAAGTGGTTTCCTAACTTCCTTAAAAATCTTCTGCTCAAGTTTTTTAAGTTCTAAGACTAGGGGTCTTTAACTATTTCCTAAGACTAAAGGTCTTCAAATTCTTCCTCCCAAGTCCTAGGGCCTTTGCTGCTTCTCAAGACCGGGGTCTTCGCTGCTTCTCAAGACCGGGGTCTTCGCTGCTTCTCAAGGTCGGGGTCTTCCCTGCTCACCCCAAGACCGGGGGTCTTCGAGGGGTCTTCGCAGCGTTCCCTTCATAGGTTGGTTTCGCCGGCCTCCAATCATTTTTGCCGGCTCACAGTCCCTTTCGCCGGCTCCCGATCTTCGTCCTCTTGGGCTCTCAGCCTTCTTATCTCCTAGCTGCTATTGGTCTCTTCCTCCTTGGGCTCTCAGTTATGTTGCCGGTGCGGTGCTATTTCCTTTGCCAATGTGGTATGAGCCAGAAGGGTTCCACACCCTGGCCACACCGTGGTGGCCAGGCCTAGCCAACCAGTGGCTAGGTCTTGGGGAGCAGCTGGCTCAGTTGCCCCAGTGTGGCACCCAACGGGCCAATTAAACATGGAGAGTAGTCGGTAGGGTTTGATGCCCTTGCCTGACATGAAAATGATGCGGAGAATGATGTGATTTATAAAAAAAAAAAAAAAAAACCATGTCGAGGCGGCCGTAAGCTTGTTTGAATGGCAAGAGCAGGTAGCTCCGCATGCTGGATGGTTGCATGGGAGGTTGCCTCCAGCCAACCAACCGAGGCCCAGGCATGGCGCCTAGCGGTCTGGTTGGCCGCCGTGCTTCATGGGCCCCGCCATACATGACTGGTTGGCTAGCTGGGCCAGCCATCTAGGCAGTGTGCCCATGCTATCTATGCTTAGGGGTTGTTTACATCATGGACCATGAAGTTGTCCCATCCCAGAGGGCATTATTCCATTGTCATACGACACAGTCGCACTTCCATGTCCTGATTTCTCCAAATATGCATTTTTTTGAGCCTTTGGGCCCTTGATTAGGTGTAAACTGAACGTGGACCAAGAGAAGTGACCATGCACCAAAAAATGGATGTCTTGATTTTTCTAATATATGTCCAAAAAGGGGAGTTTTGATCATTTTCTTCGTGTTTGACCTTTCCCCTTCATCCCTTCTTACTTCATAACTATGGAAACATTTGGGCAAACAAATAACGGCATTTCTCTATCATGGTCCCTTGACGTCTCCAACGAGAGAACCTATTTTGCCTCTCCCATTGCAAAACCCATTGGACTATGACAGTGGATAATGTAGCCTTGAAAATAGGCCTTTAGGGGGTCTTAAGTTCCATGGTCACTCTTGCATTTATTTTCTTGATGTAAATTGAAGTGGTCACGTGATGAGTTCAACAGCCAATGACATATTTTAGAGGAGCAAGGGAAGACCTCGTGGTCCATGATGTAAACATCCCCTTAAATTGTGTCGTTTGGTTTTGATTTCAATGTGTTGGTTTTATGTTCAACTTTGGTTGTTCTTAGATGACAACTTGGAGGTGGCGTTCTAAGCCTACAAATGTTTTTTTTTAAGAAATAAGGTTTTGGTTTTGGACAACTTGACATGTGTGTGTGTGTGTGTTTGTTCTCTCTTGTCATTGGTTGTGGAAATAATTTCTTGGGACTTGTTGTTGATTAGTAAAAATACCATGCAATTAGCTGTGAAAGTTGGGAGCACCACAACCTTAAATAAATGTGATAGAATCTTCAACATGTGACTTCAACTACTACTTCTTTCCTCAAGGCATCAAGGCTTTCCAACCTACAATTCTTCACCATTTACTTGATGATTCGAAGTGGCCATGTGAGTAGAAATCAATTCCACGGCATTTATATTCATGAGTAACGTTAATTTGGTCCTTGCCTAGGTACAATGTCTCTTGGTTTAATTTCTTTTTAATGCGGCCAAAGATCATGATTTTGGTCTTAGATGAATTGACATCAAGGTTAGAAGAAGTGCAAAATCTTAGATAGTTTGTTTAGAAATCTTGGTAAGATTGATCATGATTTAGAGAGCAAAACGACATCGTCAACATAGAGAAGAATGACAACTATTGTATTACATAAACATGTTTTCTCTTGATGGTGAAGTATTCAGAATTTCAAGTTAAGTTCTCTCAAGGTCTTGTAAATGTCAAAGTTGAGTGCTTAACTTAGAATCTACTTAACTCGTAACCATCTGTTCATAAATAATTTTCCAATATCCTTGTGATTAAAAGAATGAGAAATCCAACCATATTGCTATTATTCCTTAGCTCAATAGGATATCCATGAGATACCTTGTACCCATGTGAAAATACAAATGTGGATTGTACTTGAAAGAACTATTGACACCACCAAAATGCAAGATTGTTGTTGCTTACTGCACCTCAAATCATACTTGCCATTGAAACTAGACGTTGGTCAACTATCCTTGTCTCAAGAGATAATAGATTATGCCACTTATGCTCTTATAATGTAGTTAAAAACGAGGCACACTTTGTGTTGGATTGTCCCTTATATAACTTCATCAGTGATAAGTATCAATCACTATTTCCAAAGGTAGGATTAGGGAGTCTTGAGTTTTACTTTCAATTGGATCATTGAGTTGATATTAGCCTCTGCCTCAAGGAGGCCATCATGCTCCACCACTTCGGGGGGTTAGCCATCTTGATGTGCTTTTAGTCCATAAGCCTTTCACCTTCTCAAATCTAAACCTAGTTTCATTTCATAGGCAATATTGTAGATACTTGAAATTAATTAAAGAAAATTATAATGATTTTATATGTTTATAAATAGTGATACTTCCAACAACTTGCAAAGAAAGTGGGCCTTATATGGTTATCCATCATAAATAGACACCAATATTTGAATGCATTGTGGTTAGGTGTGGATCAAAGAACATACGTAACTATACATTTGTTTAAAAGAGATTGGATTATATGCTCAAAAGATTTCAACCATCTTAACCCCTAACGTCCCAAGCAACCCATTATTGGTTGGCAGATGATTTGTTCCTTACATTAAACCCACCTAACTCAATTTCCGCTATCAAAATAACTATAAATATCAATCCACCATTGATATTTATCCATAGGCACATGAATTGTGCTTTGGAGATGATTAGAATGTGGGAAAAACATGTCAAAGTGCGAAGTGATCATGTTTTTATTGTGTTGGGAGCTTGACATGTGAGGGTGTTGACTTCAATCAATGGTTGCCACTCCAATAAAAAAAATTGCATGATCGTCAAGGATATTTGTTTTGGTAAAGGCGAAGTATTTCTCGATGACAATGGCAAACAACTTTTGTGCTCACATCGACCAATTGGACACTCTCTAACTTGTAAGGAATCCCTTGCATATGGGTGGTTAGAAACATGAGGCAATTTACATACTCCAAATGCAAGGTGGCTAGCCAATTGTGGTTTGCACATTTGACATGAGAATTTGTAGAGGTGCTCAACTATTGAGCCATTCCCATTTTGCTCACTTTCTATGTGATTTTGATTGGTCAAAGGTCTTTTGAGGGGATGAAATATGGCAATTTCTTGTGCGACCATTCTTTCAATTGTTATAATCTAAAATTCATAAGGGTTCTTCATGCCCATCCCCCCCCCCCCCCGCTTAAAGTAGCTCCTATCCCATATTTCAATATCTTGTAGATAAATGTTAGTTTGACCTCAAAACTTGTCCATGAAAATTTCACAACCAATATTGAGTGCAATGCACCTGAAACAACCATTTCATAGGCTTGAGAAATCAAGTTTCAAGTTCACAATAAAAATAAAATAAAATAAAATGTGCTTGCTTGCGTTGGGGGGGGGGGGGTTAAATGACCATTTAATGAGATTTTTCCACTTTCATATTGGATCAAATATTTATACAAGCTTGACAAAATATGAGGAAAATGGCTACGTCCATGGGTGGGATTTGCTGATCATCATCAATAATTACGCATTTCATATCCTACTAGTAGTGGGTAATAATAATGTCCAAAAAGAATATCACCAATTTTTTTAACCATAAGTATTTGGATTTTTTTTGAATCCAAAAAACTGAAAGGCCAATTATCTTATACCAATAAAAATTGCATTGCATTACAATGGAGTGAAGGGAAACTTTTCTTAGCTAATAAATCCAACAATAGTTTGTTAAAAGATATTTGGATTTTGATGAAATATGTTGGACAATTTACCACGTTAAATTTCAAATTTGTACAATTGTGCACAAAATTGTACATTTGGTGAATAATGCTACAACATGGGTGATGAATGAAATATTTTCATCTAGACAATTTTTGTCCATCTCAACCTACATACAATTTTGTGACAACATTTGTGACATCTAAAAATTAGTGGTGGGATACCCATTTTATTGGACAAAAATTCATACATGAGGTTGTACTACATGTGCCAATGATGCTCGGGGGGGGGGGGGGGGGGCAGTGTGTTAAAAAGTTAAGGATATAGGTGCGAACAACCATTATTTTATAGGGGGGTATTACTTTCAATTCTCTTCTTTTTTTCGCATGCTATCATTATGTAATTTTCTACTTTGGGTTAATAGAAAAATGGCTTGCATTACTTATAATTCCAAATTACCTATTATTCCATACCCTATAGTACTTTAAAGATGTCCAGTGCCATTTTTGATACCCTATATTACTCTTAAGTCCATTTATAATTTTTTGCCCCCATGTTTTTAAAATACCCTATCATTTGGTCGCACGTATATTGCTACTCCAACCAATGACTCCCCCCCCCCCCCCCGAGCAATGATGTCATGTAATATGTTATAATTTTGGGTCATTGATTGTTTGTTAGACATAGGAACAAATTTTCACAACTTCAATTGTGCTTTATCTTATAGTTAATAATGGGTAAGTATGTCTCCAATAAATTTATAATGACATGTTTTTTTTTTTATTGTATAATATTAGACTCATTAAAAAATGAAGTAGCTTTGCAAATATAAGTTGTGCCAATTATGTAGGAGGAAAACCAACCTTGTACCTTTTTGTGTGGATTAAAAGGTCAATACCAACCTTTCATATTAATTGATCATTCATAGTCATCATTCTGAAGTGATTGTATTATTGTGCATAATGAACATGGTGAATGACCTTGAGGCCTTTGATGCATCATGAAATACTTAATGTATGTTGGTGAGTTGAAGTTGACTGCTCTTGTTGTGAAATTCGGTTCATCATTATGTGACATTTATCCATAATGTAATTTTTGCATTATGATGTACGTCCTTTTGATGTACCATTTTTGTTGTTGTTCTATATGCACTTTGGTGCATGATCATTTTAATGCATTGTAATGCACATCATTTTTCATGCACCATAAAATATACATGTAATGGCTTCGAGTGAGTTCTCTAAATTTTACATTAAATTCATCATTAATAATCACCGTCCATATCATTAAGTAGCAATGCTAGGAGGGTACCCTTTGAGTGCTCACAAATTTACCTGAACAAGAAGGGAAAACCTTGCAAAGCAAGGGTGAATGAATGGATAATGAATCAAATATAAAAGCTTCAAACAAGTATCAAAGATGTTTCCAATGCGAGTGTCGGGAGACTTTTCTAAAAAGTGCAACTACCTTTTTGACCTCACCAGCTTTCCCGTTTGCTTTATAGCTATTTAGATTTGTTTAGATCCTAATTTAGTCTATATTAGAACTTTTACCACCACTTGGCATTAGTTTTGTCCTAGAAACCGACATAATTAATTCTAAGAATTGAAAGTAACTACCCACGTAGATTTAAAATAGCCTAAGTAAAACTCAAACTTTTAGTGCTAGCTTTGCTCTTTTGAAAAGGTCAATATGGGCTTGCTACTTAATGTTATGTTCTCAAGTGATTACATTATTGTGCTTTATGAACATGGTGATGAATGACCTTGAGGCCTTTGATGGACCATGACATACTTAATGAGTGTCGGTGAATTGAAGTTGCATGTTGTTTTTGTCAAGTTCGGTTCGTCATTATGTGGGCGTTATGCATAATGTCATTTTTGCATTATGACGTACTCCCTTTTGATGCATAGTTCATTTAATGCACCATCATTTTGTTTTTTGTGCACCATGATACACGGCTTTTTTAATGCACCATGAAACATACATATAACGGCTCCGAGTGAGTTGCTTAACGTACCCTTCAAGTTGTCATAGTTGGGAAGCTTGTTTGTTGAGCTTATGTAGATGTTGTTGGGAGCCTCGTTTGTTGAGCTTATGTAGTTGTTTTGGGAGCCTCGTTTGTTGAGGTTGTTGTTGGCAATGGTAGCAATGGTGGAAGACTTGTTTGTCGAAGGTCATAGTTCATGCAAGTTATAATGCTCATGCATGTTGAGAGTCTTGTGAACTACTATAGAATCTCAAGTCATAAAATCAATAGTTTATACTTATATTTGCTTAGATTTGACCTCCTATAATTCACATGAGGTCTGGCTTTAACCTTTTTCCCCTCTTTTCTTTGACTAGGAAGACTCTCACAAGTAGCCACAACTCTATTTCTTAACAATAGACCTTTGGACTATCTTCAAGGGGAGGGCAATTTATCACAATCTTGAACATATCCTCCTTTGAAGTGGATATGAAGACCTTGCAACATGAAGAGGTTCTTGACGCCACAATCACCAACAATGTAAAACTAGCTAGAATTGATTCTATGTTGAGGATTGTTGATAAGGATAAAACATCAGAGGTGGATGACAAAGATGTGAAGAAGAACAAGATGTCCAATGAGAGAAAGAAACATGATGATGATCTGAAATCAATTGCTCTTATCAAACTCTTCGCCTTTGCGGATTCCTTTGATTATCTTTTGCTCACAATAAGATCCATGGGAGCTATAATTCATGGATGCGGTTTACCGATCTTTTGCTTGATGTTTGGGAAGCTACTCCATGGACTTGGTGCCAATGCCAACAACCCCAATGTTGTTGCTCATATTGTCAATAAGGTAATAACTTTTAATGACTTGCTATTTCTTCCATATTCTCGCTCGCATTAGTTGTGTACTATAGAGTATGCATCCCGTCATTAGATCAATGCTTGCAAGGACTCCTTAACCCTCAATTATTTGTTTTGATTGGAGATGTCATTGCATGGAGAGAACATCTCATATTGGTAGTGGGTGGCACCACCCGACAAATTTATATATAACTACTATAAAGTGATGAATGTAGCATGCACAATCTCACTCCAAAATACTTGTGGGTTTATTTTTCTTATAACTTCTAACTAAATGGCATAGGTTTGCCACAATTCTTTCAAACCTTTCAACATCGTCCGAGGGATCTCATAATGTATGCAAAGTTGAGTAGACATTAATATGCCCAATTTTGGCAAATATCTCAGTTATTGAATCGTCCAACCCTCAAATGATTTTACTTTGACCACGCATATACAATTCCATATAGAGTATACATTGTAAACTCAAATGTCAATATCTACTTTTGAAACCCTTGGTAAAACATAAAAGAAGAAATTTCAATTTAAATATAATTTTTGTATTTTAGATAAATAAAAAATATTTCTTAATGTCGCCTATTATATTTGGCAAAACTTTGACCAACTCTCCCAATATCATATACAATTTTTACACCATATTTGTTCCATTGAGTGGGTATTGAAATTGTCTACGTGGTGTAAATTATTTCATGATAATTTTTATTCATGAGTGATTAGAAAATGATGTTGTGTAAAGCACAATTTTGTTTTAGCTTCCATGAGGGTTTTACTACCTTTGTTAATGAAATTGATAGTAATGTATAGTATATGCATGATGTGATTGTGCTGTATTTTTTATGTATATGCAAGGACAATATATGGATCAAGGATTCATGGATATGTAATTTGATTACCTAGTAGGTTTTTTGCATCGAAGAAATAATATTCTAATTAGGAGCTAACAATTACATATTTTCAAAATTATGTGATATGGCAGTATTCACTATACATATTTTACTGGGGACTTTTGTTAAGTGTTGCAGCATGGACAGGTTGGTTTCATATTTTCCTTTTATTTTCAATATTTAATTGATGTTATTGGCTTAAGTTGGACTATACACCTAGAGAATGGCACGAAAATCTATATGACGTGCTTTTGAGAATCGTTCAATTTGAATTATGACATCTATAAGGGATAAATGTGTTGAGTGAGGAATGTATGGTAGTTTGAATGAGAGAGGATGGAGAACATCTAAAAGAAATTGAATGTAACATGGTTCAATTTGTTTTTGCTATTAAGCTAATTGAAACTCAAGAATATTATAGTGTTTGTTGCGATTCCTACCTTTTATTCCAAAACTTACATATTGTTGAGTATAAAATTTCACTTTTGCATGTAAAATACTTTAGAGGTGGCCGCATGGATGTACACTGGAGAGCGGCAAGCAACCCGCATTCGCATTCACTATCTCCAGGCTGTGCTAAGGCGAGATGTGAGCTTCTTCGACGTTGACACTCGACCTGGTGAAATTATGAACAACATTTCATCCGATGTTCTTTTGATTCAAAATGCCATTAGTGAAAAGGTATGTGTATTTCCCTTGGTGTATTTTATCTTCAACAAAATTTGACGATCTATGATTGCGTACATAAAAGTATCAATGAACAATTTGATACCATTGTCATCCATTTTGGAGAAGTGCTATGCCTTTTTTATTTTATTGGTAAAGGTGCAAAGTATTGCAAAATTGTTATAGAATATGCCAAGCACTGACTCCAAGCAACCTTATTTTGCAGATGGGCAACTTCATTCACTTCATAGTTTGTTTTATAACGGGTTTTGCCATTGCTTTCTCCATGTTGTGGAAACTTGGGTTGGTTACTTTAGCTATCCTACCTGCCATTGCTATATCAGGTCTTTTGTATACTTATACACTAACAAACATCACTTCCGAGAGCCAAGTTGCTTATGCAAATGCAGGTTACATTGTTGAGCAGGTACAACCATCAATACCTTCTTGAATGTTCTTTGGATACATTATCGATTTTAATTTATGTTTCATGAAAGAATTGGATGAGAAGGAATCTTAATGCTTTGATGGTTGCCAAGTCAAGACCTTTTTATTTAGCGTGAGTTTGCAATTAATGTGGATGCAATAAATTTGGCCGCACACTACTTGCAAAGGTTATTTGAAATAATGTGCAAATACATAATCCACAAAGATCACATATTCTACCTAACACATTGCATTTAGGAAATTTCTTGCCTAATGAAAATCAAATTTATACCATGGCCCTTAGAAATTGAAAATAATCCATATTCATAATTTAAAAAAAAAATAGTGTGCTTCATACAATGACAGTGATCAAGCACTCACATATGCAAGCATGAGCGAGTGTGTGTTTGCATGTTGTTTTTTAGGAAAAAAATTGGTTGGGGGTTGGTATATCCCAAGAATATTATTAACTTATAAATAAATTATCTTATGTAATGTAATTAATGTGTTTATACAATATTATGGGGCCCGCTTTAGGCAAAAACAATGCAAGATTTTGAAATATTATGGTCATTTTCAAAAACTTATTTAAAGTACATGGTCTAAAAGCAAAGTGTTGTAATCGACAGGCAATCGCTCAAGTGAGGACCCTGTACTCATTTGTGGGCGAGCAAAAGGTTGTGCAAGCCTACATCAATGCTCTCCAACATACATTGAGGATTGGATACCGTAGTGGTGTTGTCAAAGGCCTTGGACTGGGCTTTACCTTATGTGTGCTATTTAATTGTTGGGCAATCTTATTTTGGTACGGTGGTGTATTAGTGCAAAATGGTGAAGCAAATGGTGGGAAAGTGCTTTCCACAATATTCGTGGTCGTGGTTGCAGGAATGTGAGTATCTAAACACCTAAATCTCAATTGGTCTCTTATATAGTTGGATATTTTTATGAATAGTTTCAGATATAAAAATTTATTGTATGTACATAAAAAAACAACATTTTATGATTTAAAGATTTATGGATTGAGCGTTAACAACAAGTTCTTGTCTTTGTTTGAAAATGAAGGCCATGACTTTGAGAACTTACTAACCATGTTATTTGAAGACAATTGGATGCATATTAGCTTGAAGATGTTATTTTCTAAGCTTAGTACACCATCAAAAGGTAATGGCAAGGATTAGCTCTTGGTTGTTGATCAAATATCTCAAGACAAATCAATCATTGGGATATCTTTCAAATTTAAATAGATTAACAATTAAATTTAAGGTGTTATAGAATGTTGACTCTATGGTTGATTGCATACTCATTGTTAATGTGCACTTGAACTCAAAATTTGTACTTAATTAAAATATATTTATAAGTGTTATAAAGAATTAAGCATATACTCAACTTATAAACTTTCATATGAAATTTATATTGACTACAAGATATCACTAAGATGAAGACTTATTATATTGAAAGTAAAATTGATGTACTTGCATACTTTGGGATTCTTTTGGGTATAAATACAATGATAAAAAAACGTGTGCAGGTCTTTAGGTCAAGTGATGACAAACATAAGTCCATTTGCAAAGGCCAAAGCAGGGGCATTCAAATTATTCATGATGATAGACTACAAGTGCATAATGAACATTGAAACAACAATGTTTAAAGAGATATCACCAATGCAAGGTTGTATAGATTTTAGAAATGTTGATTTTGTTTACCCATCACGACCCGATGTGCTAGTCCTTCGCAATTTCTCATTCACAATTCCAGCAAACAAGACAATGGCCATTGTAGGACCGAGCGGCTCTGGCAAAAGTTCAATCATCTCATTAATTGAAAGGTTTTACGGTCCGTCTAGAGGTGAGCACACTACAATGTTCATTTAAAGTTAATTTAATCATATTATTGACATATATTGTACCATGTTTGGACCAAAGTTTTGTTGTTATATGAATTCTATGAGCTTCATATTTGAGATTCTCCATAATTTATATTTTATGCATGTTTACATAATATGCCTTTGAGGCATAATCTAGATATGCAATTTCTCATAAATATGTCATCGATGAAATTTTGTCCAAATGTGGATAGATCATTGGTTTTTTTTCCATGCATATTTTTATATATGTAGTGATGGGTGTAAAGAACTTTTTGTAGTTAGATTTGTTGTGCTATTTTTCGTTGAGATGTTTAATTTGCCCACAACGATATTAATTTTTGTTACAATGGTTTTTTTTAAGGTGAGATACTACTAGATGGGACAAATATTAAATCATTGCAACTTACATGGCTTCGAAATCAAATTGGGTTGGTGAATCAAGAGCCTTCACTCTTTGCAACAAGTATCAAGGAGAACATCCTTTATGGTAAACCGGATGCTACAATGAAGGAAATTGAAGACGCTTGCAAGGCCTCCAATATTCATGAATTCATTACAAGTCTCCCTGATGGTTACAATACCGAGGTTTGATTTCCATCTCATTAAATTAGGTATTTGCATCAACATTAAATTGTGTTTCAAGTGAAAATATTAATCATTTAGTAAAAGATGTCATTGATTCCCCTAGAATCTATCATCGTGTGGATACTGAATAACTATGCAAATAATGTGTAATCATGTGCACGTGATGAAGATCTTCTATAAGTTCTTACTAACAAAAAAATCACTTGCCACTTTGAACCACCTTAATTGTCTTTTTAGCAATAATGAACTAACATAGCTCCCACTAAATTGTATTTTGGTCACAATTGATTTCTTGTTAATCTTCAACATATTTCATTCACTGATTTGACATTCTTATGATGTTTTTAAGTAACAAGTTGTCATATTTGTTTTGTGTTGATGCTCACATATCTTGAATGCTAACCTTTTGCATCCTTATTGGCTAGAAGGTGGGCGAGCGGGGAGCCCAAATGTCAGGTGGACAAAAACAACGTATTGCAATTGCAAGGGCAATCATTAAAAAACCTATAATCCTTCTTTTGGATGAAGCTACTAGTGCCTTGGATTCAAAATCTGAGCAAGCGGTGCAAAAAGCATTGGATAATTTGATGGTGGGTCGCACTACTATAATTGTTGCTCATCGATTGTCTACAATTCAAAGTGCAAATATCATTGCCGTACTCCAAAACGGAGAAATTGTGGAATATGGTGACCATGACATGCTTATGAAGATGGATGGTGCTTACTATTCTCTTGTACAAAATCAAAAAACGGGCAAAGGGAAAGATGGGTCCTTCACCGACAACAATCTCAAGAAGGAGTTGAAAATGTACACCCACACACCAAAATTTCTTCCAAATATTAGATTTTGTTTGTTTATGATGTTCTTGATGAAACCATTCTATAATTACTAGGTTTCTTGTTTGTATGCTAATAGTCTCTATAATTAGGTTATTTTGTGATCCTATCAAAGTAATACCTAAAAATATTTCATGATTACACGATGTGTCAAAATCATAGTTGTTCAACATATTATAGAAATTATTGATATTTGTTGAAGAGGTGATTAACGTTTGTTTCAAGCTACAATTTGTTTGTAATACTGACATTATTTCTTTGGTATAATCAGGTTATCAATCTCAGAAACAAAAAATAATCAACCCTGCAACATGCTATCAAATGTTGGTTCTTCCAATGTCTTAACAATGGACATGGAGGTTGTCGGTGACCCTCCTCAACTAACATCCGTGTGGCAATTGTTGAAATTAAACAAATCTCAGTGGAAATATGGTATTTTGGGTACTATTGGATCAATTATCACAAGTCTTATGATTCCGAGTCTTGCGTTTTTAACGGCAAATGTTCTCTCTGAATATTATGATTATGATCATAGTCACATGAAGATGAAGATCCAAAAAACTTGCATCAAGCTCGTTGTTCTTGGTGGAGTTTCAATGTTTGGATGCTTTATCCAACATTGCTTTTTTGGAATCATGGGGGAAAATTTGATTGAACACATTCGAGAAATGATGCTTGCAAGTAAATCCCCCACCCCCACCCCTTTATATAGGAGTTTTGATGATGTCACAATTTGTTTTTCTCAATGACATATTTTGGCAATGAATGAATTTATTGTAGTCACTTCTAGGTTTGGAAATATTCAATCTACAATTGACATAGATGGATTTACTATGTAGGTTTGAGATTATTTATGTATACTCACTTTCAGGCATAAATGATTGGTCCATATGTCCATCCTTCAGGTATTTTAACAAACGAGGTGAGTTGGTTCGATTCAATTGAAAACAATAGTGGAAGTTTGTCCACTTGTTTGGCGAATGATGCCACAACCATCAAGGGTGCCATTGGGGAGCCCATTTCAGTGTTTGTGGAGAATGTCACCATGCTTTTGGCAATATCAATCATTGCTTTCTCATATCAATGGAAAATGGCACTTGTTATCTTTGCTACTTTTCCATTCCAAATTACTGCTACAATCATTGAGGTAATTAGCTTGAAATTATCTAGTTCTGCACAAATAAAAATGTTATCAGATTGTTATAGTTGCAAATCACACGATGCAACTCTCTCTTAATTTTGAATCTTACTATGAATGTTCTAGATTGTAATTGATCCAATTAACATATCACATAAAATATCAAAACCTCAAATATTGCTTGTACACTCTTCATAGCCCATATGAATGCAAAGCGTATTAAAGGTTTTGTCTAAAGAATCAACAAATGTTGTATACATATGGCAATTATTCTATCTTATGCTATAACTCAATTCCAAACAAGGTTTATAAAAGCATGCTTAGAGGTAGGCATGTCATTAGCCTGCTAGAAGGTACACGATGATCAACTTAATTTTCTTACATTGTTAGATGCACTCTTGCTTTAATTTATTAGATGTATGTTTGTAAGGGAGTTTATTTGAAAGTTACACATGCAAAATAAACTTAATGAAAAGTGCCTCCTTGACCAACCCCTCCCGCCCCCCAAATGAAAAGAATAGTGTGCCATTTCAATGAATAGTATGTAACTAATCATCAACTAATGGGGTTACATTATGCCATGCAGCAAAAGTTTTTGAAGGGGTTCTCCGGGAATGTTGCACTTGCACAAGCTCGTGCCAACATGATAGTTGGAGATGCAATTAATAATATACGGACTGTGGTTGCCTTCAATGCCGAAGACAAAGTTATCAAATTATTCTCACGAGAGTTGGAGGTTCCTTTAAGAAGGAGTCTCATCCGTAGCCAGGTAAACGAAAATCATGCTATAATGGATTTAAGTTTGTCAATATTTTAACCATGAAAGTATGGGTATTGAAACAAATAAAAGTGGATCCATCATAATTTAGAGTGCTACTTCCACTATATATTTACTGAAATAATCATTCTTTAAGATTTGCTACTTGGTAGTTTTACATTAGTTGATATCCATTAAAAGTCTACATATGATTCAAGATAAATTGACATCAATTTAGATGAGTTATAAGACTTCTACAAATAGCTAGAAGTGAATGTTGATGATGACTTTGTGTTGCTTACCAGTTCATATCAATAGCATGGTCTAGAGATGTGCAGATGGATTGACGCATCAAGTAATTTTCTATCCTTCATAATGTTGGGATATTATTGTCTCCTTGGAATTATTGTAGGGAGTGCTTGGGGGAGATAATTGTAACTACACCTCAAATTGATGGATTTTGGGTCTCACTTAATATTATGTGTAATATTCCTCTAAATTTCCATTTGTGACATAGGTTGCAGGTTTTGGATTTGGAGTTTCCCGATTATGTTTATTTGGCTCATACGGACTTGGCTTATGGTTCGGTGGGACGTTGGTAAGGGATGGGGAAGCACATTTTAGTGACATCGTGAGAGTATTTTTTGTGATCATCTATTCTTCCTTTGCCGTCGCGCAAACAATTGCACTTGCGCCAGACATCTTAAAAGGGAGTCAAGCATTGGCATCGGTGTTTAGCATCCTCAACCGTCGCACCAAAATCGACGCCAATGACCCCAAAGCCATGACCATGGACGTTGTGAGAGGCGATGTTGAATTCAAGAGTGTCAACTTTGCGTATCCAACTAGGCCAAACATCTTCGTCCTCAAACAATTCAATATGAAGGTTGATGCAGGGAAATCGCTAGCCCTTGTTGGCAAGAGCGGGTGTGGGAAAAGTTCGGTTATTTCCCTCATCGAGAGGTTCTATGACCCAATCTCCGGTTGTATCCTTGTTGATGGAGAAGACATCCGAAGAATCAATTTAAAAAGCCTACGGAGATTCATTGCGCTCGTTGCCCAAGAACCAATATTATTTGCCACTTCCATATATGAAAACATTTTGTACGGACTCGACAACGCTTCCGAGCAAGAGGTTCATTGTGCCGCCAAAGCCGCCAATATACATGGTTTTATTAGCGACTTACCTAATGGCTATGACACCCAAGTCGGCGAGAGAGGAGTCCAACTTTCCGGAGGCCAAAGGCAACGCATCGCCATTGCACGAGCGGTGTTGAAGAAACCAACCATTTGGCTTTTGGATGAAGCGACAAGTGCTCTTGACAATGCGACCGAAATCGTTGTTAAGGAAGCTTTGGATCAGCTCACACAGGTACTAATGCATACCTAGTCAACATCTTTGTCACCATAATCTTAGGGCCGGTTTACACTACGGTGGAGAAGTCCACCGGTCATGAAAAAAGGGCGTTTCTCAATTGTGATTGGTCGAAAATGCAACTCTTGACCAGTGGGTGTTTACACTAGGTGAAGAAAACAATGGTGGTGAACTTTTCTTATGGATGATAAAATGACATGGCCGCCTACATGGCGGCACTTTTTGGAGTTGGGCTTCTCCGGAGGAGGAGTTTCTTGTCCGGCCTCAAGAGGCCGGAGAAGCCCAACTCAATAAAAATATTTTATTGCCTTTAATTCTTCTCCGACACATCCACCATTTGCCTCATATAACCATGTCTTGGCCAAGCATTCTTGACCGACTGGAGGCCTTCTCCACCGTAGTGTAAACCGGCCCTTAGTCACCATAATCTCATGTAAACAAACACGGTGAATTCGTAAGGCAAAGTCGTTGTTAATTAGCAGTATTCATGGACTAAATCAAACTCATTCAAGTATTTGTACGATTCAATTCGATAGGAAAACCCCCTCCAAGTCTTGCTACTTGTTAAGAGTGTTGTGGCATGATATTGTGGTCACATTGGTCGATAGTTATGAAGAAGAGGTTATCATGGCCCATGCTGGATTGTAGAGGTCTGTTGAGCAAGCGTAGTTGGAATATGTTATGAACATTCATAAACCGTGAAACAAATTGAATTGAATAATTATAGACATATGTGATTCTTCAGACATAAACTTATACTGTTCATGCACGTATATCATCAATATGGTGTTTACATATGACTAGAATGGAGCTCTATTCGTTGCGTATGTACATTAGAATAAGTCTAATCCGATGGACGGGGAGAACTGACCACTAGATACAGATGAACCGGTTGAGTTTGAGAAATAAATGGTTGAGATTCAAAACATCAGAAAACTACAGACCATTGAAACGAGGAATCTATAGGATATACCCCAAATTAATAAGGAGAAACCGAAAGATCACAACATGTAACCGGTTGGACTTGGAAACAATAGGATCTTGACCAATTATGTCCATAAATCTCCCTGGACACTTAGGGCCACTTAGAGCCATGACCATGAAATTGTGAGAGCCCAAAAGAAAGTGTCCAAAGGCCGTCGTCCCAACACACCTCCAAAATCATGTGGTGCGGTCATGGGTCCTTAAGTGTAGTTCGAAGTCATATGTGACCGGGCCCTCGACCAAATGCTATTTCAATGGATTTATATTCATGCGGGTCCTCACACATGATAAAATCAACAGTTGGGAGCGTTCGGTTGTGCCATGGTCTCCCAATTTTGTGTCAGGCCTACCTCCAAGAGGTGGTTTTTGAAAATAGTCCAAATGACCATGAAAACACGGTCCATTGGATGCCACGTAGGAAGGAATCCATGTAGACTTTACATCCATCTTGTATTCACATTCACATTACTCCGTAAAATCATAGTCATATGATGACTAAACTTATTTCTAGTCACGACTTTGGTTCAACATGACTACCATGAAACCAATAGTCATATCTAGTCATATGGCCGTAGTCATTTTTCTGTGTTCTCCTTGTAGTGTGATCCCTCGAGCGTAGTGTGAAGCGAACTTGGACCGGCTCCGCCTTTTCCACCAATGAGAGTGCTTGAAGCGTAATGGTCACGGGCTTGCAGTCTCGTGTGTGAAGTGGCCCTTAGTCTAATTTAAGAGGAAAATGCTCAGATTATGAAAAACCTTTTCCATGTGTTAATTTGAGTATTCTCTTCTTGAAGTTGTAAACCCTGTCATAAGCTTCATTTGAAACGGGTTTTGAATACTTGAAAATGTCTGAGTGGATTTCTCAGGGATGCACTTCAATTATAGTTGCACAACGGCTTTCGACAATTTGGAATGCCGATAGCATAGCGGTGATTCAAGATGGAGCAATTGTCGAGCAAGGCACCCACGAAGAGCTCATTGCCAATACACACGGTGTATATTCTAGCCTTGTTGATTGTGCAAAGAACTCACCAAAGGGTTTGGAGGAAACCATCGGTGGTGAGATTGCGTATATATCATAACTACTATGTATGTATAGTTCACTTTAGCCTGAATAGGCGCTTAGGTGGCCAAGTGTACTACACTAAATAATGTATTTAGTGTCGTATGATATTTTTGGTCATTGTGGTAACTTGTCTTAGTGACACTTCTTATGAATAAGTTGGCAAGTACTATCATGTATGATTGAGATTTGGATGACATCCAAGTCGATTATTGAAACAAAGTTTGGTATACTCTGCAGCCTAATATTTCTAGAATGAAATGTTGTCATGGATGATCGATTGAAAGTTGGATGAAACGTCACTTAGTAAGTGACAGTGATTGCAACACCGTACATGTAAATGAACATCTCATTTAGTGTGACATTAAAACAACGTGTCATGTTGATTAGATTGATCTTTGGAATTTGCCATGCAAGACCATATACCATGTAAATTTGTAGCTCTCACCTGGTGGTTGCAAGGCAATTAATGTGGGTCGACGATGAACAATGTGGGGCACACTAAACCAAATGTTAGTGTAACTTAGTTTTATGAAATTCAATCCGTTGATACTTTAATTTCCTAGGGAGTTAACCTTTAACATGTGCCTTCAAAAGAATTATGTTTATTCAATAATAGGTGTAAGGTGAGATCTCCAAGCTTGATTTATAAAACATTCATGAAGCAAAATCGTTGACACAAAGTCAAAGATCACATCCTTGTAGTTGGATCTTCACTATAAAATCATCACGAGGTTCGTGTAAGAAATCTCAAAGCGCAAACTTGGAGAAACTTGGAGAGCTCACCTCCCCCGAAGCCAAAGGGGAGGCCGGAGGGCAAGAAGCCAAGCAAGTGCGAGGAAGAGGAAGCCACCGGGCCAGTGGCGGTGTGAACTCAAAGGCCATTGGGAACGAGAGCGGCCATAGGGAACGCGAGTGCAAGCGTAGGAACGTGAGCACGGCCGGGAGGGGAACGCCTTACGACTCAAGAATGGCCCCAAGGCCAGTGGGAATGGGGTTGAGTGAAGGAGGCGAAGAGGCATCCACCCGTATTTATAGGACATGTGGTCAATAGAAATGGATGGATGTACTCGTAATGAAAATGTAACCACCAGATACCAAGAGATATGTAGTTGGTAGAGACATCTTAGGGATGGTAGATCTAGAGAAATAGACTTCAGACTCTAAATAGATGATATTAATAGACAGTACCCTAATTTTAGCCGCAGATGACATTGATCAAATTCTACCAAAACATAGATGTCAAAGACTATTTGAGAGGCCAAGTTAAGGGCCCTAATGCACTTCATTCTACCACGAAGAGTCAACATGAGTGTCCGAGACTCCTAGCCTACCAAAGCTCTTATAGGCACCCGTGGTGCATTAGCAAATTCTATTTGACTTTTAGGCACCCGTGGTGCGTTAGAAGATTTCACACAACTTATAAGCACCCGCCGTGCATTAGGGTTACTACATAGGCACCCGCGGTGCAATCGGATTGATCCCACAAAGTATTAACACACCACTGAAGAGATTGAGTATTCTGGGCAATACGGGATGGTCGAAGACTCGGAAAAAGAAATCAAAATTATGAAAACTTGCATGACTAAGGAACTTGAAGAATGCGGTGAGGTTGGAATCTCAAAGGACTTAGGAAAATGAACACGAGATTTACCTAAGAGGAAAATACTTGGAAGAGATTATGATTTGGAGCCTCAAAGGGGCTATCTCAATAGATTACTAAAATAAGGATTAATGTACTAAGACTTGAGCATTGAGGGGGATTGGATTACTTACCTACATGCTTTAGCAACTTCGGATTTAAGATGTTAGGATCACATCATTGTAATGGCATAAGAAACTCAATCTAATGATTACACACAAAAGAGGGGTCGCCAAGTAGGCGATTCAACATCCCATCACCGTCATGCCTATATTAAGATTCCATATCAACCTATACCTCGTGTCAATCTAAGGAGACTTAAAGGGGATTAAGTAGGGTATTTGGAAATGAATGTGAGAATTAATCAAATACCTATCTTTGAGAGATTCCTCTGAGGAATCTTGATAGATATTATTCACACACCTTTTGAGATTGAGATTACACATAAATGGGAGGGTGTGCATTTAGGTTTAATGGACTAAGAATAATTCCATGATCGTAAGGGTAACCAAACGCACTTCTGAGAAATTTAATTTAGTGAGGGAATATGTTTGCCTCATACCTATTGAGATTTTGAATTCGAAATGTATAGATAGTCATTCAAACCATGAAAGAGATTGGATTAACCCTACAAGATATTAGACATAAGAATGGTTTTCCTTTAAGAACACTTAACCTTGACATTAGGATTTAGGGGAACATTAACTTGAAAATCTAGGGTACCTACTCTTTAAGGATTCATCAGAGAAGAACATCATATTGAGTATAGAAATTAATAGGCATATGACCACCTTCGTAAAAGAACATTATAAGAGCGATCTAATTGGGTAGGAGTAATGTCTGTGTAAACCGGTTCAGCAGCGGGTTACACCGTCTAAGGCCGAGGGTTGAAGGTGGCCTTGACAAAACTGCATAAAATTGCATGAATGTAATGCACATTGGTTTCATAATAAGGACTTGTGACATATTTCAAGAACCATATTCAAGAATATGATCACTTACACGGGCACTTACATAGAGTGTGAACAAATGTTTACTAAGGAAAATGAAATCATGTGAGTTGGATCATCAAATTTTATTTTGTGTTTCCAAAATTTCTCATCCTACATACAAAAAAATATTGGTGATGGACATGTCAAATTTGAAACAAACACATTCAATATTTCCTATGAATTGTGGAAGTATTTAATGATTTTAAAAACACTATCAAATTATATCACCTCTACACCGCATTTTATTTTTGCGGGAGTGAAGAAAAGCATTCTTGACAACTCTTCTTTGGAGAGGAATACAAATCGATTATTGAAAGCCAATAGGTATCATGAGTGTAGCGATTTTGATCGGAAGCCCATTCACCATTCACCGTTTGGGAGGTTGGCTATGAGCATCCACTTTTCAAAACTTGGTTGTGTGGTAAACCTTGACTACTCCCCTCGATATTTTTTGTTTGATTTATTGGTGTCAACTATTTGGGGTGCAGAGAGAGAGGGGGGGGGGGGGGGGGAAGAGGCATAGCCAATTTAAGGAGTGGGGAGGGTGAAATTCGGCTTGTCAAGGGGCCTTTTTGGGGGTGCCAAGTTCATGCTTACGTCCACTTCACACATGAGCCAAGAGCCGTGACCTTGTAATGGTGAGGACTCTTGACTCTCATCCAAAGGTCGTACCATGGGTGTTGGGAAACCGTTTTATGTAGTCACGGGCCCTCAAGCATAGTGTGAAGTGGGAATGGACCATGTTGCGGGATCATTGCATATTTTGTTGGCGGAAAAAGAGGGGAGCTTTTGGTTTAATATAACATGTCTCAAACTCTATCAATTTGAGAAAAATTACTTGGTGGTGTTTGTCTGTTGTGGAATCTATATTGGAATATGTTTTGGAATTTGTCTTACAATCTATCTTGAAATCTATCATGTTGAAAAAAATATTAAAAAAATCATGGTCTCCCGAAATTTTCGTCAGGCGGGCATGACGAAAATTCCAAGAAATCATGAAACCTTATCCGCATTCTGCCATATAGGACTCCATGTAGACTTTTCATCCATGAAGTCTTCTTTGGGCCTTTTGGCCTTCACCTTCGTGTGTGAAGTGAACTTGGACGGTCTCTGCCCTTTCAACCAATGAGAGCTCTTAGATTGCAATGGTAACGGGCCTTCAGGCTTGTGTGTGAAGTGACCCTGAGTACCATCATCCGTGCAAAATGTGAAACGGGTGTGGAGGACGCATGCACTTGGTGCAAGTGCAATGCCTATTTTCGTATAAAGCTTTTGGGGAAAACCATACGATGAACATCTTTTATCCATTGGGCATATATAACTACATAAGCATATAAATATCAATACAAATAATTTAATACGCCTTGGTTGAATTATCCATGGATGTGTCACACGGTGGAACCATTTTGTGAACGGTTCTTCCACCCCCTCTTCCCATGCAAACCACAAAGTCTTGATGAGGACTCTCTCCTAGAAGTGCACTTGCTCCCCACTCCCCTATGAATGCCTCCACTATGAATGCCTCCAAAAGGTATGCCCCGACATTGTCATAATTGAAGGCCTTCCCACCCTCGCACGACTCCCCTCTCAAATGATAGTACATCGAGTTCATATACTATCATGACTAATTCCCCAACACTACTATCCAACAAAAACAAGACAAACATAATTTCTTAGGCCCTTATGATCAAGTGTGAAGTGAACTTGGACCGTCTCCAGCGTCTTGACCAATCACATAACTTGTATATCATGGGTCATGGGGCCTCAACCTCTATTGTAAAGTGGCCCTTAGTCAAGTGGTAATTGCTTGATGCAGTTAAGAGGCCATATGGAATTATCAAAATACAACGAAATTTGAAACCCATCTCTTGAGTCAAGAAGAATTAAATGATGAAATATGTGATTTCCAACAGTGTGCCAAGCATCAAGTCCATAGTAGTATAAGTAATGCATAGCTTGGTTATGCCTCGTAATATTATTAAGCAATGTGCATTCGTTCATGCGGGCCCTAAGAATATAACCATGGGATGCCTCAATCTAGTGCAAATTCAAACTTAGTTTGAGTCTCCTTGCACTAGGTTGGGGCATCCCATGGTTGTATTCTCGGGCCCACATGAACAAACACACATTGCTCAATAATGTTATGCTAGCCCGTGGACTGAAGCTTACTTATGTGGTCAAGCGTGTAACAAATCTCCTACCTAGCATCCTAGCTCACCAGGGCCTATCTACATTAGCCTAACTTGCATGGGTTTTAATGAGCCTATCTGATTTTAGTTGCTAGCAGTGTAGTATTGCGGTCCATCAAACACTGATGTACCCCACCTTGCCTTGGTGGCAAGCACGCCCATTTGCCATGCCACATAGGACCACTAAGGCCCTTGGATGGACCTTGGTGGATCGACAACTTGGTTGCACCATGGCCGCGACCCACGAGGTCCATTCAGAACTCAACGACACAGGACCCTCATTCATCTTCATGACCCAAGAAATGTGAGGGTTTCTAGGGCAAATAACTTTCATTCTCCTCAACAATGAATTTTCGATAAACCCACCCTAAAGTGGAACTTAGGATTTGTGACATTTATGTAAACTCATCCATCTTGGATGAAAAGCTTTGGATAAAATAAGCCCCCTTCAAGATTGAAGACGGATTCATTCAATTGCAATATGCTAGACTAATTCGGGATCTCTAATTCTATTTCCGAAGTTAAATGATTAAAAAATAGTCATTTCCGGATTATGAAAATTTCGCTGCGTTTTCACCTTGCAAACGGATGAGTTTACGAAGACACCACGAATCCCTAGCCCTAAAGTGGTGCTTACACGAGAAATACATTTCTCCTGCCCTGCCCTGCCCTGCCCTGCCCTGCCCGAGAAAACCTCTCTCCCTACTTTCCAAGCGTCCGAAGAAAACGAGGGTAGTAAGTTATGTAGACAAGAGTTTCCAAGAGCAGCTGCAACGTTCTCTTTTCTTCTCTTCTTGCTCACCTCGAACAGGGAGCCACTGCTCACATCACTGACTCATTGCAAACGTGTGTGCGTGTAAGTATCCATTACAGCAGTATATTTGTTTCTGGACTGTAGAATAAACAAGAGAAACGAGAGAAACGCACACAGACACTCGCAGATAAGGGTTGAGAAGATTGGTGAGATGGCGGTGAAAGCAGAGGCAGGAGTGGATTGGGACGGAACCAATTCCCTTCTGGACACCAACAGTTCCGAGAAATCGGTGTGGTTGTTGAAGGTGCCGCCGCTAGTTGGCAATTCGTGGCAGCAGCATCCCGAAACAGGCTCGCATCTCGCCAAAGTCATCATGTCCATGGATCCCTTGAACCCCAACCCTACTGCCGGCCTTCAGGTACCGCGAGAGAGAGAAAGAGAGAGAGAGAGAGAGACACACACACACACACACGAGAATCCGATATAATTCCTGTGAAGAAGTTTTAGGGTTTGGAATGAAGTTCAATAGAAGGAGAGAGCCCTTATTTTTCGGTTCACAATTGTAAGATAGAAGTCTAAGAGATATACATATTGCCTTGATTCCGAATCATATCTCAGACGTTTCCTCTTCATTCTCCAATATCTCACGGAATATACTAGATTGTCACCTGCGACATTAAAGGGTCAATGATCACTCGAGGTTGGACAAATTCAGATAGCTTGTGTATTTTCATGATCGTCTGCCGTGGCACAGAGCAGGAGTGAAGAGGGTAAAAGAATTTATTTGACTTAATTCTTGTGAACAAGTTCTAGGGTTTGGAGTGAATCTCAGTATAAGGAGAGCGCCCTCATTTTACGCCTCGCAATTGTTAGGCAGAAACTGGGAGATAGACATGTTGCCTTGAATTCCGAATCATATCTCAGACATCTACACGTAGTTCTCCAAGGTCCCACGGAATACACTAGATTGTCACGTGCGACATTAAAGGGTCGATGATGACTTGAGGTTGGACATATTCGTGTGTTTTCATGATCGTATGCTGTGGCAGAGAGGGCAGGAGTGGCAAAGATAAAGCGAAAATCTGATTCAATACTTGTGAACAAGTTTCAGGGTTTGGATTGAAGCTCAATATAAGGAGAGAGCCTTTATTCTACAACTCACAATTGTAAGACAGAAACCTGGAGGTAGACATATGGCCTTGAGAACCGAATTATATCTCGAATGTTTATCCGTAATTCTCCAATCTCACGGAATACACTAGATTGTCACATGCGACATAAAAGGGTAAACGATCACTTGAGGTTGGACAAATTTCTGCAGCTGCCATTATATCACCCAATTGCCCTGATATTACTGTCAGCTGTGCAATATACCATCCAGAGAGGCATTCTAGTATCTATTGTGGCAGAGAGAGCAGGAGCGATGAAAATCTGATAGAATTCTTGTGAACAGTTCTAGGGTCTGGAGCCAAGCTCAATATAAGGACAGCCTTTATTGTACGACTCTGTAAGACAGAAATCCGGAGATAAGACATATTGCCAAGAATTTTGAACTATTGTATCTCAGGTGTCTGCTCTTAATTCGCCTAGATCTGATGGAATACACTAGATTGTCACCTGCGACAATAAAGGGTCAATGATCACTTGAGGTTGGACAAGTTTCTGCAGATTCCATTATACAATTCAATACACCACCCAGAGAGGCATGCTAGTATCTAGTATTAGCATATCCTTTAAGCCACTTGTGCATTAGTTTCACAAAACCTCTCTACTGGTTTTTGTATGCAGTTTACTATGACACTTGCAGAAAAAGAGGCAGGCGTTCCACCTAAGTCTTACACACTCAATATAACAAAGGATCTCGTCCCCATGCATATTTTCTCCGAGACACCCCAAGGTACTAATTTTTATATTTTTCCTGTGGAATCGGTCACAATTACTATTGTCTCTGGTTTAAATTGAAGTACTAAATGAAAGGCTCGCAGGATAAGTAAGGTGACATTACTTAAGTGTGCTGAGGTCTGCATAAAGAGAAATTGAACTGGAGAATTTGTAGAGAAGATGCTAAGATTTTTGCTCATTCATACCAAGAATTCAGTGGTTTCAAATGGTAAGCGAGTTGTATGTACTAAGCCGAGCCCACTTTCTGGTATGGATGTGCTAGCGCCAAGTGCTTTCCAACTATGTTTGGTTATCTGATATGTGCCCTAGATATTCAAACCTAAGCTCCTAGAATTTGTATCCTCATTTTCATCTTCTTCCAGACCAACGTGTATCACCCCTGTGCATACCCCCTTTTTTTATTTTTTTATCTTTCCTTCCAGTTCTTCATAATTTCTTGTTAAAAATACACAGGAAAAATAGTCAACTTGATTTCTATCTTCACTTTTTTTTCTTCCTGCTGGGGTTATTTGTTTGTGGAGCGCCAATTACTGTGAAAATACAATATGCATCTCTATAATCACTGTATTCTGATAACTTATTGATCTTGTACACTTACAAAGTCCAATACTGGTGTGCCCACTGTGGGGTTATTTTAATGTCTGCTTGTAGTGTTAGACATGCATGCAGGTTCATTGAAGTGGTCCAGGTTAAGTGGTTGATGCAGGCATGTGGTGATCCACATTGCAATATGTTGCAGGGAAATTGAGAGTTGAAGGCAAAGTGGAGCATAAATTTGACATGAAACCAACAAATATTGGCAACAATGATGAGTACAGAAAGCTGTGCAGAGAGCGCTTAAATAAATCCATGGTCAAAACCCGAACAACACAGGTGTATTTTCTTGCTCCCTTTCATCCCAGCTGAGAAATACCTCTGGAGGAGGAACATGAATTCCTGCAGAATTTCATGTAGTTGCTCTCAAAAGTTGTGAATGGATGGTTATCCATTTTAATCATATAAGGATCATCACCTGCTGATGCGCTTTACTATGGGGACTGAACCTTATGTTTATTTTGGTCTGTGTTGTGTAAAGGTCTTAACAAATGATCGTGGAGGTTATATGAGACCACCCCCTATAGATGCCTGGCCGGTGTCAACGTTCACTTCTAAGGTACTGCAGCAAATTTCCAGGTTTCTATTCTTCTATTTAAGTAGAGTAATGCAAGTTATCTGGGGCTGGTTAAAAGTGTGACATTATGGACTTTTAGGGCTAAAATTGTGTTATTCTTAAGTATCTGCATTTGGGTTTAAATCATATGTTCTTTGATGTTGGCTTGCTGTGTTACAAGTCTGTATTTTCATCAGAGCAGAATGAGTGTCTGTTTTTGGTGAAGCACTCTTTTGTTGCATGCTTATGATGGTTGGTATTATATGTTGGCATTCCAACCATCAGGATAATAAGAAGAAGGCTCCATCAAGTACTGTCAAGGTTCCAGAAGGTAAGAGGATTCGAAGGGAACGAGGAGAGTTGGAGGAAATTGTATTTAAGCTCTTTGAACGGCGACCAAATTGGGCCCTGAAGCAACTAGTGGAAGAAACAGACCAGCCTGTGGTAAGTCCATTGTTTGAGCATTCCCTGACTGTTCATTGGAGTTGCTCAGTAGTCTTTGAAGTGCCCAATTTTCTTTTACCAAGTTCCTTCTCTTTATGTATGTAGTGTTTTAAGAATCTCAGGCTCGAGGATGTTAAGGTAGATTTTTCGGTGTTCAAACTCTCTCAATTCTTCACTTTTCTTTGTTTTATTGTCATGACAATAATAGTCTTCTAGGAGATTTTGATACATAATATAGATGTTATGTCATTGCACTATTGCTTTGATTTATAGGGTTCAAAGAAGTAACAGCTTAGGAGACAGTTCGGATGAGCCACCAGAATAATAAGTGTTTGGGTAATGGCTTCTGTGTACAGGCATTTCTCAAGGAGGTGCTTAACGATCTCTGTATCTATAACAAAAGAGGTGCCAATCAAGGTACCTATGAGCTGAAACTTGAATACAAGAGAAACGCCGCGCAAGAAGATGTCAAGCCGGCTGTTTGACAGATACTTGCCTTGTGAGGTGACACGTTCTGGGTCCCACTCAGCTAATTTTCGTCACCAGAAGGTGAATGTTTTGCGGGGCACAGAGTTGGCTGCTGACTAGAGCAACCTCCTGGAGGAGTCCTTCCAATGAACAATGTATATAACAGCAAAGTGTAGATTCCTTGTTGCTGCAAACCTTCAGAAATTGGAAGGACAGAGGAATTGCGCTGTTGTTCCTCTAGAATTGCACACATTTGGAAAGGAGGCAAGCAAGCTCTAAGTGATGGTCCAGATGATTTGGAAGGTAGCTATGTTCGAGTAGTCATGTCTGGTACCTGCTCTAGAGGACTACAGGCACTGGTCATAGTTCTCAAATTTCAACCTGATGCTCAATGAGAGGTTGAATCTGATGACTTTGACTGTCATGTACACTGATTTGTATGAGTTCCAGCAATGTCAACTTGGTCATTTTAATCTTGTTTGAATATGGGTTCTCTCTACTTTTATGCTGCGTACCTATCTTCGTCGAATGGAGTACACTGTTGCTGAAAGGGTGTGTTGCATGCACTTTTGGAATGCTTAACATACTCTACATTTTCCTTCAATAATCTTAGATGTGGCTATGTTGCACATCTTGGCACTAAGGTCTTAAGTGGCTCATTTTCATAATTGGACCAGTATATTGCATTGGTCTGTGGTTCAGTGAGGATCAAAGAGCAAATATCATAAAGACACATGAGTAAAAGAGATTGGACTACATCTTCAAACTATTTTACACTCAACAATGAACACAATGGGGAGGACCTATGTGTTCAGTTACAAAATCAACAAACATGCACTTTTGATAACCATAATGAAATCAATGGAGGTCTAATTTTCAATTCAGTTTTGGCATATGTTTCATCGTGTTTTTGCTAATGCAACACGAGTTTTGTTGTGTAAATCTAATCGGTAGAAGTTGGAGAACATGTAAAAAGAACAAAATAACACCCACATACCTTATTGTGTTGTTGCATTCATTCCAATGTTCATTGACTTTTATCATGGACTTTAAAATCAATTTCACATGATTGAGGTTTATCCTCATTGAAACTATTTAACCCTTAAAAGCTTGGGGATCTTAGCTTGAATCAAAGATATACTATAAAGTATGAATCAGAAACTTTATTTTGTGTTGGCATACAAGAGAAAGTTTGAGAGAGATAATTATAAATCATGTATGTGCAGTTGGGTTAGGGATTTTTATCCTTGGTCTCCACCAAATTATTTTACAAGCATTTCCCTTCATGAATTAATAAAATTCCAAGACGTATCAAAACCACTTGATCTTTGATATGTTTGGCTAAAATTATGAGTTGCATAATTTGGTGGGAAAAACCAAAAATATTCATGTCATTCATATTATTACTTTCCCAAATAGAAAATTCTCTAACATAGACAAAATTAAGGGTTTTAACCACTTCAAAGTTCATACCTTAGAGTCATAAATATAAAATTTTGATCAACTTGCTCTAGATGGAGCAAAACTTTATTATGTCTAGGTGCCAAAAAAAACAAGAAAAGAAAAAAGTTTACCTTGGAGATGTATCTTTTGAAAAATGCTCACAAAAACTTTTTGGTTTCTTGGGCATTTAGGGGTTAATATACATTTAGAGTTTTTTGAGCACTACTTAAATATGGGTTCTACTCTGTCAGACAATGTCATGGGGACACTTGCCTACATGTGAAGTAGACATGCTTTACCCTAAAATAGATTAGGAAACTATATGAACCTACTGCTCATTCCTAATTTTTGAGTTATGAGAATTCAAGGATTGGGGCTAAAGCTCATGCCATTTGGGCGGGCCCCAACTTGCCATGCCATCACCAAGAAGCAATGTACGGGAAGTACCAACGTTTAGTTACGAGCTAGCCGATTTTTTTTTGAGATTTCCGAATGAGTTTGCAATGATTCGGATGAGGTACCGATGTAAAATTGTTGAGGTCGGAAATCAACCAGTTCAAGGGAGAATAGACCGGCAATATGGCCGGTTGAGGCATTATAGTTTGGGATATTTACCGAGTCAATTTTTTAATTTTAGGCAAGTAGCCGAAGGGACTAGGGATAGGGCGGAAATGTTACTAGGGTAATACTAGACTCATGACTCATAAAGTCAAAACCATGGAGGCTAATTTTTATGGTTGGTTCCGTTGTCATTAGGCCGATTAGGGTTTTGAGGCTCTAAGCAGCCGTGAACCCTCTTTCACAAGTATAAGAAGAGTTTGAGCCCCTTGGGCAAAGTACCTTATTCCTTCATTAGGGTTTTTCTCTCTACCCCATTCTTGCTCTAAGCTTCCGCTTCCGCTCTTGTATTTTCAATTGATGTTTTCAAGCTCCATGTTTGGCGTCAAGCTTAGTGGGTGGCTTCCGATCTTGTACCACTTGTCAATCTCGTTCAAGGGTACATTCAATTAAGTGTTAAAATGCTAGTTTTTTTTTCCATCTTTTCTTTTGGTTTTGCAATTGTGGGTAGTAGTAGTTATGGTGATTGTGGCCATGTCTTGACAATAGATCAATTGTAGGTTGAGTGATGATGTTTGTGGATGCATGAAGGTTTGAGGAACATTTATGCTGGATTTTCATGTTGGTGGGTTGATTGTAAGTTGTGGGTGCTTATGGTGGTTTGGGGGATCACATTCGGATGTCAGTTGTGAGTGAATAAGGCCCGTTGGGTTGGAAACAAAAATTTGGAAGCTATTTTTAGAATTTATTGGGAGGGGCCATTTGAGAACTTTGATAATATCATTGAAGAGGCAATTCCTTTGTGGAAAAATGGAACTAAGTACCGGTTCCTATATGCCAACCATTCATGTTATATGTCTTCTGCAAGTGACGTTTTTTGTTCAATAACTTCAATTATGTTCCAATTCTAAGGATGTCAATTAGTTTCAAGGTTGCATATATTGTTGTACTAACCAACCTCTTAAAAATGTATGCACTCTCTTTGGATCCATACATTTCTCAAAGGCTACATTCTTGGCCCCAAGATGGTGGGGGCTTGGTAAGGTTTAACTCCTTCCAGGGATACTTGGGATTTCTTTCAACACAAATACACTCCCTTAAAAGCATAACACCAATTTTAAATTATAAAAAAATATGACTTAATATACTTAACTTTGGAAATATACTGAAGTAAAATTTAGTAACTAGGAAAATTGCCAAATGGTAAAGGTAAATCTTGGAATTTAACCGAGAAAAAAATTGACTTTTGATAGCTTCCGAGTGAAAAGAAAAAAAATCCGAACCATTTTATAAAAGGTAGGAAATGTACCGATTCTTGTATAGAACTTCCCATACTGTGCCAGGAAGGGGGTGTTAGGGCTGCAGTCTACAATTGGGCACCCCCACCAAATTTTATTTATTTTGAATCCCAACTAACAATTGTTGCCCGCCCTACCCAATCCCCCCAAAAAATCACCCTTGCAGTCTTGAAGGCCGTCTTGTCCACAAATCCCATATTGAATTTACTTCACCTCAAAGGCCCAAAATTCAATATATATGTTCACTTCCCCTTAATAAATAAGCAATTGATTGGGATTCCATTCCCGAAGTGAAACTGAAAGCATGTAAATGAATGTCAACAAAGCATGTAATAAACACAGAAGTAAAAAAATACTACAAAATTCTCATTAGCATTGAGGTTATAATGTATGTGACTTACCATTTGAAATGGTCTTTTTTCATTCTAAACAAAACTTATGTTTTGTGCTATTTTTAGTTGTTTGTTTTATAGTATTTTGATTAATGCCTTTTACTTTCACGAAATATGCATACATATTCGAACTAATTAAGCTGAATAGATATAGCCTATTTAAATATAATTAAAAAAATTAATTATTCTTACCAAAGTATTTAAGCTTAATGATATCTAAAATGTGCTTACTTGAATTGATTATGATTTATTAAATTCAATCACACCATATTAGTTTAAATATGTATGAATACTTGTGAACGTAGGAGACATTACTAAGTTATTATGAAATAAACGAACTAAATAAAAGTTTCATTTTAGAATGTCAAAAGACCCTTTCAAATGGTAAGTCACATACATTATAACCTCAATACTGATGAGGATTTTGTAATTTTTGTTGCTTCCAATTTCATTACATGCTTGACATTCATTTACATGTTTTTGGTTTCACTTACTTCAGGAATGAAATCCCAATCAATTGCTTATTTATTAAGGGGAAGTGAACATATATATTGAGTTTTGGGCCTTCGAGGTGAAGTGGATTCCATATGGGATTTGTGGACAAACGACCTTCAAGAATGCAACGGTGATTTTTATTGGAAACATGCAGGGTGGGTAAGGATTATAAATAAATAAAAACTTGGTGGGGGTACTAGATCACATGCCATGGCCCTGACACCCCCCCCGGATGGGTGGTGGCTCAATTGATTGGGGCTTGCCCAAATGGCATGAGCTCTAGCCCCAACCCATTTCAAGCAACTTGTCTTCTGATTAGGACATTGCAAGCCTAGACCTTGCATCCACGATTACTTAAATATAATATATTAAAGAATGGTTTGATAATGGAAATAGCTTGGTCTAGAAAAATGCAAGGAGGTAATTCCTATTACAAGAATGTATAGCTCCATAATTTTAGTGATGGACTTTAAACAAATTTGCTATGTACCCAACTTCCACATTTCTTAGTATGCCTTGAAGGCCAAGGTGGTCGTTTTTGTCTGGGCAGTTACCACTGTCCAACTATGCCAACACACACATCTTCATTATAATCTTATGATTTTAAACATGTGAACGGTTGGAAATTGGTGTGGACAATCCTCACTTTTATAAAAATGTCATCCAAATAGTTTATGTTTACCATATGAGGTGCCAATTACCCTCAATTAACTAATGGATTATATCAAATTGTGTTTGAGCCATCATATTGGCTTATAATTTAGTTGTAGGAAATTTAATAACAAAAAAACATTTGATTAGAGTAGTTCATTGGTTTATTTTATATTTAACCCTTTAAAATATGTTTTGTGGATATAAACTAGGAAGTCATTGCAAAATTTAGGCAAATGTGTTGAACTGCAAAATAAACATGAGAGTATAAGATCGATTGAGAATCTCAAGTAAATTAGTAGAATTGGAGAATTTTAGATATTAGGTGGTAGTGAAAATAAAAAGAATGAAAGTTGATGGTAGAAAATTAGGAATTTTAGATGAAAGAAAATGTTTATTTAAAAAAAAAATCTCTTCCTTCCATTCTCTCATTTTTTTTCTTTCTTTTTGGTTTCTTTGGGGAGTGGGAAAAAAAATGAGATGCATGTACATTGATGGAGGAGAATAATAGAAAGAAAAAAACAAGATTTAGAATATGGGTAGAGACATCTTGATGGGTGTAGAAATGAATATGTGATTGAAGTAGAAAATATTATAATAATAATAATAATAATAATAGAAAATACACCAAGATGATGGAGGTATTGATTTGGAGGGCGATTGTAATTGATTGGAGGCAAGGCTTGAAGAGCCAATCTGTGGAGAGAAGAACCTTCAAGTTGGTTTTCCAATAAGCTCAAACTTGTTGTCATAGGTGCAACAAGGAGGAAGCTATGGCGGATCTACCAAGACAACTTATTGTTGGTGGTAATTCAACAATGCTAACTTGAGAGGCAATTCCGATTAATGGTTGGTATTTCCCCTAAACTAAAGTTACCGGATCTATCACCCCTTTGTGCTAGTGCTTGGTGTACAACATGTGGTAGGGGGGAGGGGACATTTCCAAGGAGGCTATGAAGTAATGTGCATATTCATGGGAGATTCTTCATAATCGAGGAATCTTTTAAAACTATACCCAATAACATAATCTTAAAATAATTTCCAACACCACATCTTCTTCCCTTTTTCCTTTCTCTTTCTGAAGCAAACATTCTTGATTTTTTACCTTGAGATTCTCAATGGAACCCTATCTTTTATCGCACCACGTTTCCTACTGAAACAATGGTCAATGGTCACTCCCCCTTGACGTGTGGTGATGCTCTTACGAAGGATGAGAGGTACACTACTGATCCCATGCAACAATTCCCCTCTCCCTGTCAATCCTCAGCCCTCTCAACTGTACGAAGTTACCCGGACAAAGGTGCTCATCACTCAACAGCAGCACAGGCCACAGTGCCCAGGCCCAGGTACACATCATCTCCATAGTCCGACAACCGAGAGAGCTTATGCGATCCGTGATTCTGCCACAATGGAATCAATATCGCACCAAGTGCCTACCTTAACTTAAGTTAGGTGGTAAGGTAATAGCTTAAAAGCATGATGGGAGCGAGGCAGATTCGTGTGACCAAAATTAGGCAGGCCGGCTGGCATGTCAACGGCCAAGAGTAGTTCAGGTGGTAAGCAGTGGGATTAAGTTCCTGACAGTGTCCGGGGGAGATTTTGGGGCACATATAAGTTAATCGGTCAATATCCCAGTGTTTCCAAGTCCAGCCGGTTACATGGTGTTTCACATCTTTCGGTTTTCCTTCATTAATTGGAGGTAGATTCCACAGATCCCTCTAAATTGATGGGTAATTTCCCTGAAGTCTTGAGCTTCAACCGGTTATTTCTCAATCTCGACTGGTTCATCTGTAACTAAGCAGCCGGTTCTCCCCGTTCATCGGTTCCTGAAATCTATCTGTCCTAAAATGGAAAGTCTCTGCTTATACTTCAATGAAGGGGGAGAATCGGGTGCTTAGTTACAGATAAACCAGTTGAGTTTGAGAAGTAACTGGTTTAAGCGTAAGACTTCAGGAGAATTACCCCATCAAGTTAGAGGAATCTGTGGAATATACCCCATTTAATAAAGAAAAACCGAAAGATGTCAACATCATGTACACCGGTTGGACTTGGAAACACTGGGATCTCGGCCGATTATGCCCAAAAATCTCCCTTGACACTGAATCACACACTAATCAAATACATGTGTCTGATTAAAAAAGAGTCACTGAATAACACCCGCAGACCCCTGTACTCCCTCCGATAAGTTATGCTACATAGTGACATTTCAGAGGATTCGAAGTTACGAGCCCTACACTAAATATTGACCGATTATTGCCCAAATTCTCCCCAGACACTGCTCATACTGATGCCCAGTCAACAACCCACCCTGCCTCCCTCCCTCCCCTTTCCTTTCCTTATACTATCTTAAATTACATAGCTTTAGCTTCCGTCCTACACCATTTTATACCCTTCCCTAATTCCTTCCCTCCATTTGGAGTCTGGACCTAGCCCACTTGCATTCCTTCCCTCCCAGCTCCCTGTACACACACATCACAAAGTCGGAGATAGAGATATACCATACCAACAAGCATTTGACTCGCAAGTTAGCGGCACTGCAGTTGTACTTAGTGGCAGTCACACTAAACTCTGACCCTTGTCCGTGGCGGCAGCGGCAGCAGCAGCAAACAGTAGAAGTGGGGGATGGGGATGACAGAGAAAACACAAGAAGAAGAAGAATTAGAAGAAAGAATAGAGCTTTGGAGAGTGTGTGTGGCTGCTCCTGTGCTGATGAATGTGCACAACAGACAGCAGCAGGAGCAGGAGGAGGAGGAGAGAAATTGTTGGGGGTTCTCCAACATGGTGCTGCTTCCGAAAACAGAGATTTTTTGCTTCTTGTAAGTCTGTTTTGGAGGGGGTGAGCTGAGACGGTGGGCAGGATCGGCTCAATTTGGAGTTTGGAGGTTTTTGCGGGTTTGGTGCAAGGCTGCGAAAGTGACAGGTGTTTTGCAATTGTGTCACTCTCCACTCTAAAATTGGGAGAAAGTACTCAAACGGTTGAGGCAAGGGAAGGAAAGGGGAGGAAAAGAAAGGAAGGGGAGAGTTGAAGGAGAACAACGGGTTGTCCGTGTAGACGGATAGATACTTCAGGTGGCAAGAAGTTTCTCACGTTGGGAGCTTAGCCGGCGGAGGAAGGAGTTTTGGTTGTTTGTTGATGATATTTGTTCGTCACTCTGATATGATTTTTTCGCCTGGTGCAACAATCTTTCCTTTCTCCTTCGTTGTGGTTCTTGTTGTTGCGAACCGTCGTCTAGGGTTTGGGCGCAGTCTCGAGCATCGAGTTTTGTGACGAATTAAGCTTCCGGATTCTGGTGGAGGTCACTATTCTGAATTGTTCTTCGACGAAAAAGAAGAACCGCCCAAAGCTTTTCACCTGCTTGAGTTGTTATGGGAGGGATGGGATGTGATGACCATCGTCCCCTGTCGACCTTGTAAAATACACAGCCGTCGTTCAGTACCAGAGGAGATGGAGCAAGAAGATGGCGGGAACCATGTTTTGATGAGGAGTAAATTGTTCTGTAATTCGGCGTTCTAGGTTCAGAGGAGCTCGTTAGATGACTACTATAGAGTTCGACCTTCTTTACGGCACACGAGGTTGTACTTAATCACAGTCAAAGAGATCAACACCTTAGTCAAGCACACACTTTGCGGAGTTAGGTTGTGTGTGTGAATTTTTTACACTGGGGAGAATCAGTGAGCTGATGGTTAAGCAACAATTGGGATGAGTAGTACAACGGCGGCTCTCATTGAAGAAAGCCGTGACGAGTAAAAATTATTCGTGACGATGAACTTTGCGTGGGGGGACGTGGAGGAGGATGGGGGGCAGGAGAGAAGCAGGGGTGCACTTCAGGTTAGGGTTGGGCAGAGGGGGGTAAACAATCATCGATATGGATCCTCCGCCAATTTAGATAGCTTCAACAGACAAGATAGGGGCATCCACAGGACTGTGAGGGACGGAATTGGAGGCGACTTGCATGTCACGATGCCCGTGGGGGGAAGAGGGCAAGATGATGGAGCAGCATCTTTGAAGAAGGGCTATAATGATGGCAGCAGAGGAGGCGGCCAGAGCAGGGGTAGAAGGGAATTCAGAGGGGAGAACAAGGTAGAACGGAGAAGAGGGAGCTCCATTAACAACTGGGACAGCAGCAGTGTGGCTTCAAATGAGGAGAGAGGGACACACCATCATCATGGGAGGCCGCGAAGGGATGTGTCCACGGGCTCAGCTGGCTCTTGGGATGGTTTGCGCAGTCCGACAACGTTCCAAAGATCACCCCAGCAAGGCAGGGGTAATGGTGGTGGGAGAGGAGGAGATGCATGGAAAGCTTGGAGTCCACAAGGGGGACCATGGATGGGTGCAAGAGGCGGCAGAGGACGAGGCAACGGTAGAGGATGGAGGGAGGAGGATTATCAGAACAACAACAGGAGGGATAGGGATAGGGATGGGAGACAAGCTGCAGACACACGATGGAGAAGGGGAGGAGGGAATTCTTCAAACGCACATTCGAGCCATTCAAGCCAAGCTGCAGACTTCTTTCAGAGCTCAGGAAGGCCCACTGAAGAATACAAGGCACATGCATTCCATGATGGTGGTGGCAGCAGACCTGGGCCACCGCCACCAAAGCTAAGTCCAACCCAAAGCTTGGTGGGGAGGAGCATGAAGGTACCTGAAGATGCACAGAAGATTTCGATGGTCAGCATTTGCATCACCATCATCACCATCATCACCATCATCATTATCACTGTCTTTGTGTGGTTGTATGTTGCGGTGTTATTATGTAGTCCATTAGTTGAGTCCCTAAGGGTGTTTGTGTTTGAGCTGTGCAATCTACAGATGGTTGCTGTGCGAAATTGTTGTAGCTGATGGTTGATGGTTTGAGAATGGATGTGTTTGCAAAACTGACAGATACATGTCAGTCAAGATTATTTCTGAAACTTCTCTTGCCTGCTTCTTTTTTTGGCGTCAATTTCGTCATCAACATCACCATCTCACTTTGTCTTTGTGTGGTTGTATGTTGGGGTGTTGTTGTATAGTCCATAAGTTGAGTGCCTTATGGCGTTTTTGTCTGATCTATGCAATCTATGGATGGCTGCTGTGCAAGATCATTGTAGCTGATGTTGGTGGTTTGAGAATGGATGTGTTTTCAAAACTCACAGATGCATGCGAGTCGAGAATCTTTTTGAAACTTTTCACGTGCTTCTGTTTTTGGAGGGAGTGGTGATGTCAATTTTGTCCTCATCATCATCACTTTGTCTTTGTATGTGTAATTGTATGTTGCATTGTTGCAAGAGTTTTTTTTTGGGGGGGAGGGATAAAGTTTGTCCTTTGGAAATGGTTTCTAACCTGTTTGATTTGTTCAAACTACGGATGGCTGCAGTGTAACTTGTTGTAGTGATGTTAATGGTTTGAGAATGGATGTGTTTTTGACAGCTGCATGCTAGTTCAGAAATCTTTCTGAAATTTCTCTTGCCTGCTTCTGTTCTTGGAGGGAGTGCCGGTGTCTCACAGAAGCTGAATTGGGATTTTTGTTACAGGATCAGGAGACCGTCTTTGGTACGAGCAGGGAAAAGGAAGTTGTACCTGCACGTGCTCATGCTGCGTACACTGAAGTTGGTCCAGGAAATGAAGATGATGATGTCGTCTCAAGTATTGTTGGAACTTGCCCAGACATGTGCCCAGGTGAGATTCTTGGTTTTAGTTATTGAGTTGACAGGGTACCTCATATAGTTTTAAGGAGAGGACAAGAGTCATGAGATTGCACACCTGAGTTTACTTAGGGCACACTTTCATGTGCTGCCGAAGTTGGTGAAAACCACTAGATGAAAAAAAATGTGGACCCCCTTCCACATGGAAGTGTGCGCTAATTTTTGCCAGAAAACTACAATCGGTGGCCAACATGATTGAGGAGATAGTTGAAGTTTGAGAATGGGGACTTTATTGATTATCTATTACGGAACCTGGAAGTTGACTTTCATAAGAGGGGGAAAAACTTGGTTTTCATAAACCTGTTGTGGACCTGAGAATGTCGTATTTTACAATAAAATTTTCCATAGTGCCATAGTCAATTTATTCAAACCTTGCCTGGAGTTTTCGTAATTTTTGGATGTGTTTTCTTTTCTCTAGTATCTCAAGATACTACACTAAATATTGTATTTAGTGTCACCAATTTTAATTGTCTTGCTCAATACTAATTGTAAACCCCGGTGTAGTGTCACCAGCACTAAATGTTAACTTAACATTATTTGTCATTCCTTGTAATTTGGGGGATTATAGATTTACAGTGTTGCAAGTACTGTCACTTTAGTGATGTTTCATCCAAATTTCGATAATCCATGACAATATTTTATCACAGATTCGTTAGGATGCAAATTGTACCAAACTTTGTTTCAATAATTGGCATTTGAATGAACTGAAAGTAAGTTGGGATGACAGTATTTGTCAACTTATTCATAGAAAGTGTCACTAAAAAAGTTACCACAGTGTGGACAACAAGGCAAATCTACTCTTGCCCCCCCCCCCCCCCCCCCCCTTATGGAAGTGCTTGGGCAACAAGATGCTTGAAGATACTGGCAAAAGCTTCACCCTGTTTTGCTTTGCCAGAGCAGCGGGCACATGGAAGTGTGCCCTCATGATGGAGTATGTTGACCTTTGATGTATGTGTGTGGCAGTTCGTGAACGAGAACAACGACAAAGGCTTAGGGACCTGGCTATATTTGAGCGTATCAATGGGAATCCTGCCAAAACATCAGCAGAACTTGCAGTCAAGAAGGTGAAGACACATACCCCTATTACACAATCAGATATAATATATAGAAGTTTTGTTCTTGGATAGCAGGTTAGAAAATATGAAGATGGTGCTTGTAACCTTACATGGGTAAGCAACAGTTTTGCAGGACTTTCTCAAGTGCTGGCTTGCAAGCTTCAGATGTCCGACCTCTTCCTGTATTATGGCGAACACTGAAGTATTTATTGCATATGCTGGACCGCCGTGACTGCACATTTGAAGTTGTTCACTCCTTCCTATTCGATCGCACCCGGGCAATTCGTCAAGAACTGGGCATGCAGTGCATTGCCAATAGCCAGGCTGTTACCATGTTTGAAGAAATAGTGAGTTGGTGTTTCCCCCTCAAATTACTTATTATCTCTCTTTGGACTTTCTGAAGGAGTCAGAGGTGTAAGGTAAGCAGGTCTAATTTGGTTTTTTATCTTAATCAGACACCTATATTTGAGTGGTGGGTGCAGATTTAAGAAAGGACATAAAAAAGACACGTGTTTAAAAGAGGTTGAACTATGTGCTTAAAAACAAATTAAGTATTCTAGGCTCAATAGTCGACATAACTGGGGGAACTATGTGGCCTTCTTATGGCTCACTATTAGTGGACTTTGAAAATCTAAAACAATTCAAGGTTAGCTCCAAAACCTTCTGAATTTGATACTGGCTTCTTCAGAAACATGTGCAGATGCACATAAATTCAACCTCAGAAATCCGAGTAGTATAAGGTAGCAAACTGCAAAAAGTAGCCAAGTAAGGCCCATCTACCTTGATGATTTCACGCAAGGAGATTGCACATCAAGAGACAGATATGTATGTGGGGTGAGGTTTCCTGACTGTTTGTCTGTCTGCAGGTCAGATTTCACATCATGTCAGAGAGGGAGCTGCGAGAAAAAAATGCAAGTCCTGGAAATGATGCAGACTCACATTTGAACTTTCAGCAGCTCTCTAAATCACTGCTCACTCTCCTAAATCTGTACAATGTTGTTGGTGCTGTCGATGGATCCCGGTGTCGACGTGAAGCAGAGTTTCACAGTTACTATATGTTGTTGAACTTGGGAGACAGAGAACACTTTAAGGTTGGCCCTCTTTATCCTCTTTGAGCATCTATTAGAGTGCTTTGCAGTTTGTTCCTCAACTATCCTTTTTCCTGTAATTGGTTCAAATAGTTACTACATTCTCACAATACATCCAGTTGATCGTTTAAACCGAGATTTGGAATGCAACATTTTTGCAGGCAGAACCTCTGTCATTATGGTTCCGCAAGGTACATTCATCTGTACTACAAGCTCCTGAATTTCAGTTTGCTCGAAAAGTATTGAGGTAATTCAATACTTCATGGACCTATTTCTGTTCATTTTTGTAAAATAGGAATCTCCAAAAAGAGATCTATATTTCAAAAGCTGGTTTTTAGTTCATATGTTGATGTTTGATGAACCTACATGGTGTAGTTGGTAAGGTATGTTAACCTAAGACCAATACCTCAGCTAAAACTGACACCAAGAAATCTTGTACAATAGGTACATATTGATTATGAGGATGTCCACCTTCTGAACATCTAATATAGGTGTTGGTTTTAGGTCCACAAATGAAATTTCTAATTCTTATAACTTTTGCACACAGTATCCAAGCGATCTGTCTAGTGTGTTGGAATCCTCTCGATCTTGTAAAAAAGAAAGCTAAATTTGAATAGTCTAAATAAATAAAAATGTGCTCAGTGCTAATTATGTCGGTTTTAGGTGTGATTATCTTGCACAAGTTTTAGAGGTGCTTACAAAATGCTCTGGGTTACTGCAGGTGCTATAGAAATGACAATTACAGTGGGTTCTTCACATTAGCAAAGGAAGCAACATACCTCCAGGGTTGCCTAATGGAACTTTATTTTGGAAAAGTACGTCGATTGGCACTACAAGCTTTGAACCATGGTGGATACAAACTACATCCATATCCAATGGGAGACATTGCAAAGCTTCTACTAATGAAGGAAAGTGACGCGGAAGAATTGTGTGTTACCCATGGCCTGAAAACAGGCTTTGATAAATCAACAAACGTCCTGTCCCTACAGGCCAAGCAGGCACCCTTCACACACTCAGAAAAGTCGTTCCGGCATCAGTCTTCAATGATAAACAGGAAAAGGGCTTCCACCTTTTTCCAGGAAGTCACTGCTGGAGGCTTTCATAGTACTCGATAGTTTCCTGTGCCACCCTTGAACCTTGTAAAATGTCAACATGGATTTGGGCTGGCAGATAGAAAGAAATCAATGTACAGTGAAATTCATAGATTCAAAAAGACTTTGTTAAAGAGAAGTGTTCCTTTGCACAAGTTAATGAAATGACTGGATTACGCATTCAAAATGTTTGTATATGCTGGTAATTTTTCAGACAGGCCTGTTGTAAGCTATTTTATTTTATGTCCCTGCTGTGAACTGTTTGCTGTTTACCTGCTATTAACTGCTGTTGCTTATAAGATCCTCCATCTGACTTGAAGTAATATGAACTTACATGGTACACCACCCATTTGAGATGTTAGGCTTCAGAGCCCCCTTCCCAGCTCTGTTGTACAAGAATATATTATATCTTTTAATATTAAATAAATTATATCTTAAATCAGTGCAAGAATTGAGGACATTATATACTACTGGTTGGATATGGATTTAGGCACTACACTAAATATTGTAAATAGTGTCAGTTGCACAATGCTGTATCTATTTACTATTAATGTAATTTTTACTAAGTACAGATGTGAATGTTCTATAATGTCCAAACATCCGATCTGACCCTGTTTGGTAAAAAAGAGATCTACAGTAAACAGTTATAGCATTTAGTAATTCCAAATAGTAAGTGGCACTAAATACAATATTTAGTGCTTTGCTCCCACAACATTAGTGTCATGGTAACAGCCACTGTAGTTGCATTGAGAGATTATAAGATGCTACATCTGCTACTAGATACGTAGGATGCATTCATGAAGCAAGACCTGAATATAGATTTGGAGCTTTAGCTTTCATAAAAGAAGAGATCATTGAAGACAAGGGTACCTGAATGAAGAGAAAAGGAAAAGAACACCAGTGAGGGGGACACTGGCAACCAATTAAGAGTCCTTCCTTTTTGGAGTATGGTTGAGGGAGTACTGTACACCTTTAGAAAGTTAGGTGCACCAAGAACCTGAACCAACACTATACCTCTATAGAGTCACTATCCACATGTTTAACATTGATAGAATAATGTGGAGAAGGGTCAAATGAAGATGGAGAGTAATGTAGCAACAAATGCACGTTGCTGTTCATTCACTCATCAATCTCATGTATCCCATTTTGTTCCACTCTGCATAGATGACTTATCAGAGAAAGGCTAGATTCCTCCAAAAATGCTTGGATACACCCTCAAAACCCAACAATCAAGGGAGGACCTTGATCAAAGGCAGCCATGCAAACATTTATAAACTTAATACGAAAGTTTTTTAGTGTTATGTTCTTTAAGACTTCACTGTCTGCATTCATGACTGAAATTTTTCTTCGTACTACTACCCTATGAAGTAGGTGTATCATCTTTCACCTTACATCTTTTTCTATATACCACACTCTGCACAAATACACACCTAGTGGATTAATGAAGTCATCACTAGATATAGCGGTCTTCTCATGATAGGGTCATCAATTACAAGTGATAATGTGCCTCCTCGTATCCAATGAGGAATAGACACATCGATCAAATTGCTTGGCATGACCACCCATCAACATGACAAAAACCTACAGACTATTGAGTCAATTGATCCTTCAAATTTCCCTTCAAATGTGTGCGAGATGCTCATGGGACTTAAATGTGATATGTCCAAGGGTAGAAAAACATGAAGACAACTCCGATGTCGCCACCAGGTGTGAATTATGGTGTTGCTTCATTTCGAGTCGGTCTAATTCTATCTGTAATCCTGAAATGGGCATTACGAGAATTAGATGGCCCCCGATGACTACTACCTCTTTTCAAAGTTGGAACACCTTGAACATGCGCATACAAGCCGGATGGAACCTATCTCCCTTTAGGACAAGTCCCTAGAAAGCACATGGTTGGATGAAAATATATGTTTCACCTAGATACCCCCACTATGATTGGGTGGATCATAGATGGTAGGGTGCACTAGAATTCAAGTGCTAGGAAGGTCACCCATCTGAGTACTATTCTGGCCTTAGGCAGCTTAACCTCAGAGTTCCCATGGGATCCAGGTTTCCAGCCTTGAGGCCTTGGGTTTAAGCCACCTTATGTCCAGGGGTAATCAGGGCTCTGGAAGAGAATTATTCTTTTCACTGCACATTGCAGCAACACAGACGTCCCAACTAGTTTGCAGAGTGGATGAAGCAGCTGGATATTGCAAGCACAGCTGCTCCAAGTCACACTTCCTTTTCATCATTTCCACCACTCCTGGTATTTCTAGCTCCCTTCCTCGTCCCTGCCATTCCAAATTTATTTGCAGTGTAATTCACAACTGCCAACCTTATAGACACAAGTTTCTTGAAAATTCAGAAATCATTCAAAAGCATACTCACCATCAGAGCCAGACACTCAGCAAGTTCTGCATACGCAAGAGGCCATCCAGGAGCAATCTGCAAAATCAAGCGGCTGTCTGTTACTACCCAAGTTATTACTTGATCAATATCATTCTAAACCATATTGATACTAGGGTAATTTTGCCTAGGTTGCATGGTATATAAATACCCGAATGGTATCGAATATAAAAAACCCATCAAATACCTACACCCTATTAGTATAAAAAATGGTGAAACACTCATTATTGAAACCCAAACGGTATTAAAAAAACGATTCCACTCCAACACTGGTTATTACCTCAATGGCTCGAAGCAAGAACCTCTCACCATCTTCCAACATGCACTTTCTACCTGCTCGTCCGCCTAGTTGGCCTATTGGGGCACTTTTCAAGCAACACTGCCCTGCCTGCTCCAACAAAACTCAACAATTACTACAGTTTATGCTCAAAGCAACAAACATTTGGTTAGACAAAATTGTCCACCTGCAAGATATTATTCCATTCCAGCTTTTCTTGCCTTGCTAGATAAGGTGGGAGCACATACACAAGTCTTGCCAATAGAGCTATGTGCAAATTATCTCACAGAGGAACCAAACTTGAAGATTGGACCCTCTTTGAGATTTTTTCTATTCAGAGAACTTGTTTGCTTGTTGCGTGTTAGAACCTAATTTTGAAAGTTGGATGAAACTCCTTGGACCTCCTCTTTCAATATCAAAAGCTGAGAAAACTTTAAGATTTCAACTAGGATTTGTAAATCTAGGATAGACCTATGTAAGGCTAGCTTGGCACATCGATCCTAATATGACAAGCTAGAAAGTCGATTTTTATAGCTCAACCCCAATCTTTTAGCATGTTTATTACAACTTAAGGAAACTTGGGTGACTTTACAGATTAACTCTCGCCTCATGTTTGAGCCAAGACTTTACACATAACTCTAATAGGACAAAAAGTTCTAGATAAAGTTCCCTTCACGCATATATTTCACATGAGTGCAGGCCTCAGAATATCGAAACCACAGGTCAACTTCCTCATTTCATACAGATTACAGGCTGTCTATAGTGTCCTCGAGTGGGAAAAAATAAAATTTTGGTTTTAAAAAACTGCACCTGAAGAGCTACCCAGTAGCAATTTGGTCGTAGACCCGCTAAGCGCTGCAGCATGGAGAGGGCTCTTTTCCATTGTTCATCTGCACACACATGAGGTTTACCCAGGTGACTACTTTTATTTGTCCAGATCCAGTTGATAAAGGCAAATAACAAGGTCTTGCTAAATTGGTTGCAAGAGAGTTTAATGCAAACCAAGAGTGCCAGAAGTGAATCTCATCTGTGTATCTTGTTCATCTCATACTGTTATAATAAAGTAATCCTTTTGACTCAAAGAAATGCTTTGTAGGTAGATTGTCCTCTATGATTTCCCATTGGTTGTTTTGCATAGAAACCCCAAAATTTCCTTCCACTTGTGGTGCATTCTTGGAGGTACTGTTTAAATTTGAATGAAGAGCAACCTATTTCAATTCATTAAGGGCCAAAGTCATTTTGGCATGCTAAACTCAAGAGGTAATAAAAATGAGTTTGGCCCTCAATGAACCAATACACAATATTTTGTGTTCAAACCTCCACACCAACTCCAAGCATGCAACGGAAACTCACCAAACATGGAAAGTGTTGCATGCAAAACAACCAACTCCTAACCAAAATACATTTTGCCCTAAAGGGTAACTCTAACATCCTTAGGAGTATCCCCCTCATGGAGCCAAAAATGGGCCTTTACCATTGGTTTTTTAGACCTTTTAAAGCAAGGATGCATGGTTACTCCTTCCCCAAAACCCATATATATTCTAACTTCTTATTGCCCACCAATTATGTTATAAAGGGCCCTCTATCAAAAATCCTTTTGCTCCGTCCATTTGGAGAGCCTAAGGGCTTTCTCAAGATCCTTTATAACACAATCATTGGCCAATAAGAAGTTAGGATATGTGTGGACTTTGGGGAAGGTGTAACCATGCATCCTTGCTTTAAAAGTTCTAAAAAGCCGATGATAGAGGCCTGTTTGTGGCTCCATGAGTGAGGATGCCGTTAAAGGCTCAAACTGGATACTCTATAAAACCAAGGGAGATTATCTGAATATCCCTAATGATATTCAATACATACTTTACCAATTGATAGCTGAGCACACATAAGCAGAGCTTGAGGAAGAAAATACTGTGTAATTCGTATATTAGCTCAACCTTTGATAAATTCGACGGTGGAATTCTGGAGGCACCAGGCAACAAAGTCTCGAGGGGCAACCCGAGCTCTTAGAGCTGGTTTAAGGATGCATAATCCTGATGGCAAATCTGTCAGAAGGTCTTCTTGCCATCCTCCAAACTGGGCTTTAACGTCTTCTTGCTGCAGCTGATTCATTTCATCTTCCACGTTCAAGAATTCTTGTGTCACATACTGTGATAATGGAAGCCACCCCCTCCACATGTTCTCACTTTCCTCGCTACTGCTTCTGTAGACAGACTCCAAATTCTTAGATAAGGTAAGCAGGCCTTGAATGGACACTTTTAGCTTTGCACCCACTTCTTGTAGGAAATGAAATATGCAATCAATATGAGATGATTTGCAAATGTAAATTATGCCTATAGTCGTTTTCTTTGTACTTTTTAGAGCTCATATGAATATTTTATTCATAGTCAAAGTGAAGATTCTCTTTCTTAGAAAACAATCATATTGATTCCCGAATTATGATGACTATTAAGCTTATAATGTTTAAAAAATTTGAGCCATAGTCCAATCTCTTTTAAACACATGTCTTTCTGATGTCCATTCTTAAATACACACCTAACCACAAACCGCTCAAATATAGGTGTTCATTAAAGATGTGTAACCAAATTAAGCCCACCAAATGACTCAGGTTAAGCAACCTAAGGCTGAGATAGGGCAAGATGGGTGACCTTCCTAGCTCTAGATTTTTCAATGCACCCTCCCACTATGGTCCACCAAATCATAGTGGAAACATTTGGGTGAACTAGAAATTTTCAACCAACCATGTGGAAACCTAGGGGCTTGCCCTGGGGGTTGATCAGGTGCAGGGCAGTTGTCCATGCCCGTTAAGGTGTTCACCTTTGAAAGGAGGCAACATTTTTTAAGGTCCCTCTGATTCTTGTAATTTCCGTTTTGGAATTACATATAGAATTAGACTAACTTGAAGACAAAGCAACACCATTATTGATGCCGGTGGCAACATTGGAGTCATCTCTTCTTTTCTCTACCAGATGTGCCTTGTCAGGACAGCATGACCAAAGACAGACAACACACCAATGTACCTTGAGAATATCCTGCACCTCCTTCCAAGAGCCTGATATTGATGAAGGAACATTTTTGCAAGGAACAATAGAGTTATCCTTTAATTTTAATGGGACTTTTTGACAGTAGTTGGTCCCCTTTGATTTCTCATTGGTTGTTTTGCATACAACATCAATAGTTTCTATTCAATTGTGGTGCATGCTTGGAGGTGTTTGAATTTGAATGAAGAGCAACCTATTTCGGTCCATTGAGGGCCAAACTTATTGGCATGTCACCACGTCTTGGCATGCCAAAATGAGTGACCCCCAATGAACCGATATAGAATGTTCTTCGTTCAAACCTCCACATTACCTCCAAGCGTGCACCGAAAACCTACCAATCATGGAAGGTGTTGTATGCAAAATGACGACCTCCCGACCAGAATTCATGTTGCGTATTGAATGTTGTATATTCCATTTGGACTATTTAACACACCAACAAAAACAAACTTTGCTACATAAACCAGGTAAAATTTGAAAATAGAGGACAACCTTGAGCCTTGACTTTTTGATGCCAAATCTCCTATGTGGATAATAAGAAGGTTTGCAGATGATGCAGACAAGTTAGGTGCAAATGTGCGAGCCAGCCAAGGGTGAAGCAGCACCATATCTCCACACCCCAATTCCAGCTGCATTATAACATTATAACCATTTTTAATGTTTGCCATTTTGAGGAAAAAACCTGACTGCTTTAATGACCATGTCATAATTTCAAGTTGAGTTGGTTCAAAACTGTTGAACGAGTTTAATTTGCCTCTTGATCATACTTTCCTAGAGTCCAGAAAATTGATTTCTTTTTATGAACTTTTGCAATAGAATCACCTCAATAGGAGCAGCAGCTGGCACATCAGAAGGCTGTGGGAATGGAGTTCTATTCAATGCAGAGGTTGCAATCCAATCTTGTATCAGCCAGTGACTTCGTGGAAAAACTGCTACTCCTCCAAAGCTCTTTCTCTGTGTGTTATCTGTGTGACAAATAAACATACCAAACCTATGTAAAAACATATGTTGATCTATCCATCACATGCGACAATACCAAAATGCAGTGTGCCATCATCGATTGACTAACATGACTATAAAAATCAATTTGCAATCTGGACTTTGTAGCACTCAAATACAAGAACTGCCTTCATCACCACAACTTTGATTCTTGATACCATGCATTCACATATATAACCGGTCCAATATTGGTACAGAAACACATTTTAGAACATCATTGAATCCGAAAAGAGGATCATGTCAATATAATTTACATACTGAAATGATCTCATTTATGTGGAAGCAACAGTTCAGAACATACATACAAAAGAAAGAGCTAATTTCCACAAACCCCCATGACAAACCTGAGAGGGATATAACTAGCGTAGCAACCCAAGTTGGTGTTTGTAAAAAATTGAGATCATCGCCACACTCCAGACCGTCAACCTGATTGATAATTCATCTTACACCCACCACGTACAGATTTGTCAAACTTAAGATGAAATCTCTACTTTTGTGGTGTGAACAATCAGAATCAAGGCAAGCAAAACTCTTTGACATTGGTTCTTCATGATTTAATAAGGTTCTTCACAGCTTGACGTAGATTCATGTACCATACATATAACTAGCTGAAAATTTTGATGGGATCATACTGCCACAAGTGATTGACTTTTAGAACCACAAGAACAAGACATCAGGTCCCTCCAAATGCTGAAACTTCTTGTATGCAAGTCTGTTTAGCTATCACATTCAACAGTTTGAAAATGGAGAATGAGAATACGCATAAATAATTCAAAGATGAGAAAGAAGTCAAACTGCTGGAGGGAACGACATAGGAGGTTGTATTTCCACCACTGTTACTACTTTGCCAGTACACTGAAACAGTTGCCGATCTCTTCATTCTTCTGTCTTATTGCCTGACCAACCCTAATTCAAATTGAAAGCACTATGAGGTATACAATCCAACACCCCGGGCTGATCAAATATCGTTGTAAATATCAAGGAGGCTCAGAAAACACTTACAGACTAGGGTAACTAGTAAACCTTAAAATAAGTATCAAGAGAGCTACACCAAACAACTGCGTCAGTGTGGTGCACACTATTTCCTCATCAACCTGCATTATTTGTCTTGCAATCACTGGGTGTGGCAACTAGAGAGGGTGTCACATGGCACTTGATGCTACATGACAAGTCACAAGGGCCACTGTGATTAAACATGGCACACCACTTTTAAGGCCACATTAAATCAGATGTATAGTGTAGTTTATAAAAAACTAGAATGAAATAGAAACAAAGCACACATATGTGGCAATAGCCAAACTTATGGTGGCAAGCCATTTGACCAGAGGCCATCCACAGCATTCTATCTGCATAAGGTAGACAACCCTTATTCAGTTACTTTTCTTATTGGGACACCTACATTTGAGTGATGACTCTTTACTTTGATAATGAATTAGATACTCACATGAGCTCCGAGAATTATGAAAGTGGCTACGGCCTCGATTTGGATTTGCTAACCATCTCGTACTAATCACGTGCTTCATATCCTAGGAGAAGTGGGCTAGTTGGAAACGTAACCACTTAGGACCCATCTACCATAGAAGGAAGAAGCCATGTTCCACGACATCCCCACTGACTTCTTCATCGTTCCTTGTCTTGATGAGTTTTTGCTACTGATCTCCAGAGGCAACAACAGGAAGACTCAAGCATGTGTACTGAGACCTTGTTTCGATACAAGGAAACCAGGAGAGAGAGAGAGAGAGACAAAACCCTGAAGTAGGAAAAACAAAAGCCAAAAGTTTTAGCTTACCCTATTTTTGCTACACGTTCCAAAACAGAGCCCATCAAACCCTAATTCATAATTCCCAATCAGCACAGAAGCATGAACAAATATTTGACCACTCCAAGAGGAGTGGTCAAAAGTGCAATTAAATTAAACATACCTGCCAGGATTGATGCCACCACGGCTCCGCTGAAGTGGACGCATCATCTGTGCAGCGAAATCCCTGCGGATGCAGCAATTTGCGCTCAAAAACCACATCATTAGGGTTGCTGATGAAACATTCGAGCACTTCTTTTTGACGTTTGCCGACCATAGCTGATGATCCCCCTGCTGGTGCTGCTGCAAGAATCTCCTCCTTGGTCCACTGTTTTTGAAACACTGCAAATCCATCCTCCACAACTTGCTTCCTCTTCCTTTCCACATCATTCGATACTCCACCTGCACATCCATCCACCCACCGCATCCCAAACCCACTCATCGTTCTGCTTGAAATTCTGGAGGGAGATTGGCTGACCTAATACCGTCCTAAGCATTAGGTCAGGCCACCCTGACCTCGCGACCTCAATACTGGATGACAACATAGGTTGGGGAAGGGCCACATTCCCGCCCCAACCTCAATCTCGACCTCAAGCCCGACCTCGATAGCCCAATATCTCCACATTGGATGACGATATAGGTTGAGATCGGAACATTCCCCCCAAACCTCAATCCCGACCTTAAGCCCGACTTCAATAGCCCAATATCTCAATACTGGATGACAATATAGGTTGGGGTCAGAGACATTCCCACCCCAACCTCGATCTCGTCCTCAACCTGACCTAAATTGCCCAACATCTCAATGTCGAATGACAATATATATTGAAATTGGAGACATTCCCACCCCATTCTCAATGGACCTCAAGCCCGCCTTCAATAGCCCAATATCTCAATATTGGGTGACAATATATGTTGAGATCGTTGACATTCCCAGCCCAAACTTAAAACACATTAGGATCAAGGTCGGCTTGAATAGCCCCCGCTGGCTTGAATAGAAGGCTCTAAAACCCAGAACTTGCATCTGATGTGCAAATTTGGGTTGCAATTCAAAGTTGTCGGAATTCGAAGAGTCTAAGTTTTTTCACTCACCAAAAGGTCTCCAGTAACCCTATGCATTCTAGATGAGGAACTTAAGCTTTTCTACATTTAAATCAAAGAGCCTCGCGGGTGAGAGGCAGAGCAACAACTCATGTGACATTCCTACACTAAAATTGGTAGAGAGCCTTCCTCAAATCAATCTCTCTCTCTCTCTCTCCAAAGTGTGACAAAATTCTAGGAAATGTGAATAATAATTGTAACTACTGCTAATCGATATGCTTCAAGAGGTCAAAGCATGACTCATACCCTATATGTGAGACGCCCACAATGGTGAAACATTGGTCTCCACAATCCACACAAACCACATTTCTTGAGTGAAACAAAATAGTGCCACAATCTAATTGCCACCATCATTGTCATATAGGAGATGGTGCATTTCCATTTGATTTGGTGTAGATTTGGATTGCAAAGTGTGACAAAATTCTAAAGACATGAGGAAAAAGATGTAATTCTTGCTGATCGATAAGCTTCAAAACATACAATGCATGGCGCAAACCCCATACATGAGACGCCCACATCGGTCTCCGTAATCCACGCAAAACCCAAAAATTGCCACATTCCAATTGCCATCTTAGCCAGACAAGAGATGATAATGGGAGGGAGGGAGGGAAGACAAGATTAGCACCTGGAGAATGAGATTTGCAAGTAAGGGAGAAAGAGCCAATTCTTCCCCTGCCGCTGTTGCTGGGAATGTTGCGTAACTTCGGAAAAGGGTTTTTGGAAGCATGACTTGACCCTGTACACGCCTTGAGGTGCATTTCATAATTCACTGCCACTGCTGCCATCGCTGCAATTCCTCTGCAAAACAATAATCGGGCAGAGGAGGAGACGAAGTAGAGGAGATTTCTGTCTGCAATAGCTCGGAGCAAAAGAAGATTTTTTTTAAACTTTTTTTATAAAAAAGGAACAGAATAAAACATGAATTGACCTAAATTACAGTACAAAGATTCAAGTAAGTACTCTAATCTCAAAAACTGTGAAATTTTGAAGTAAGGAGCTGATCGATTTCATCTGAGCTTCAATGGTGGGGTGACCTCTGATACATTTGGAAACAGAAGATCCTAATGAGTCATGCTTCTAAAACCCATGAAAATGTTGCACTGTTTTAGAGGAGAGATTCCAATGAAATTGAAATGGAAATTGATTTTAGAGTATGAGAAGCCAAAAGGCTTATGAGACTACAAAGTACATCAAACCGGCATCCCTAGAGTGGCGTAGTGTGGTTAGCCTCCGTGAGGTAGAGGTTAATTTCAACTTGATGGTCCAATTGAGAGAAAGACTCGAGACTCCCTAATACTACCTTCTCAAATAGTGATTGAAACTTATCTCCAATGAATCCATGTAAGTTTATCAAATTCGATAATCCGAACTTCGAGGTGTTATTTGTGAAGACGTGTCATTTATGTTTATTTGGCAATGACTCAAAATGTTTCATTTGTCTCAGAAATAATATAATGTAAATGGGTTGTCATTCTCTTCACTAGATGGCCTAATGCCATTCTATGAGAGCAAGGGGTAATGCAATTAGTGGGTCATGTGCATATTCTTCGAAAAATCATGTTTTGGAACAGCAACAAATTTGGCATTGGACAATCAAGGTGATTGATGTAGTTCTTCTTGTGTTAATTTCCCTTCATTTTTTCCTTGCTCCTAAGCAATGATGGATTAATGTTCAATTGCTCTCCAACTCACACCCCCCCCCCTCAACTCCCTTTTATGAAATAAATAAAATAAAACAAAACCAAAAACAACGGGTTGTCAACCTTGCAATGCTCATCATCCATATCCTAGGAAAAAATAAACCATGGGTTTCATCCATAAAACATTGCAGAATAAATGATCTTACCAAGCCTTGATTGATGAATTGAGATTAAAGCAAAACTTGTTGAATTTATTTTTCAATTGGACTATGTGATAGACCACGTATTTGCATTCTTGCAAGTTCTCATGTAGTGGAAGATTGAGTGTAGAAACTTGTCATCTATGATTGAGGTCACTGATACAATGTATGAAATTAGTTGCTAGGCAACAAAGTTTATAAACAACTTTGCTTATACAAATTTAGATGCTTGCTTCCATACACATTTTTTGTACAAAAGAATAATCAAAGACATAAAATCTTGATATAATAGAGAAGGCCATCATAGACGGGGTATGGACTTCCAAAAAGTCAAGTTTACAATGTTCACGAATCATTGTTTAAAATGAATCATTTTTTTGTGTATTTATCCAAGGACCATACAATATCATGACCTACGGGTAGTGCTCTTTAGGCATTATTTCATCTAGTGCACTCGATGCATAAGCAAAGGTTGTTGACCACCTAGGCCCAAAATTCATAATGTGTGCCAGGGTATGATACTCAAAGGCTGGCTCAATGGAGGCAATCAAAAAAAGTGCAAAAACAATCCTAATGGTTTTTTAAAAAATGAAATGAAATGAAATTATTGTTTGGTCTAATAATCATGGTAGCTCAAAATGTAGCCTTCCAATTCTCAACACATCTATGAACATGTCACATGAGTGAGAGTGGCATCGTATCTAGAATTGTCCACCAAATTGTTTGTGACCAATTTTCATTTGATCAGCACAACCACTGTAGTACTACACTAAATATGATATTTAGTGTCACCAATTCTAATTGTCTTGCTCAATACCAATTGTAAACTGTGGTATAGTGTCACCAACACTAAACGTTAACCCAACATTAATTATCACTCCTTGTAAATTTTCGGGGGGATTATAGATTTACATTGTCGCGATTATTGTCACTTACCAAGTGATTTTTCATCCAAATTTCAATCGTCCATGTCAACATTTCATCACCTAGTTGACAAGAGAAGGTAGGGTTATGGCCAATGGCTGCACTCATCCATCATCCATGACAGTATATTTGTTCACTTATCGTAAGACTTGTCATCCGAAAACTTATCATAGTGGCACTATGAATATCATATGACACTAAAATATCATAAAAAACCATATGACACTAAATATCATATTCAGTGTAGCGACGACAAAGCCACATCATGAAAGACTTGATGCGATCCCTGCTAGCTGTGTATTCCTGCAAGTCCATCAAACCTCAGTAGAAGAACTTTGGTTGTCATATTGAGCCTTGAGTATTGACTCCACATAGTTGGCAGAAAGGTAAATTTTGAATCAATAATCCATAGATCACACACACCGAGATCTAGAAGTAGAACAAGATGGTTCCATACATATATATATATATATATAAGCTAAATCGCAGGGCCCCGAAGTCATCGCCTCTGTTATCTAGGATTCAGATACATATATAGCAGACTATGGTGACAGTGGTATATATCTCTCAATTCCCTAGATATTGAGAAAAAGGCGATGAACTTTTGAGGGCCCTTGTGAATGATGCCACAGTAAAGGACTTTGAATAATAATCAGCAGCATTCACCAAATAATAAGTGAGAGAAATGAGGACTGCTTATCAATATTGACTCCACAAAGTTGGTAGAAAGGTAGAAGTAATCCATGACGCACACACACTGAGGAGGAGGACAAGATATGATCGGTTTCACACGCCTGCTGTATCACAACTTGGGCCCGGAATTTCATCACCTTCCTACTTCTTCTTCTTCTTTTTTCTAGAAAAAAAGAAATCCCTGAGACAAATGAAACAAGATTTGCTTCATAGTTAGTAACATGCAAGGCCATCAATTGAGGTTGAGGCATCTTGAACCGTTAAAACAAGATAGTTTTGCATCTGTTTTGGAGGAGTAAGAGTGGGGACTTAATTTCCTTGCGAAGAGGAACAAATTGTAAGGAGAATGCAAGTACTAAAAAATCATGAATATGGAAATCGTAGCATAAATCATAGGGTTATGAATAGTTAATCTATAGGTGAATCCATGACCGCTCATCTCAATGCTTATTTTTAGCTATGATAATTATTGTCAAAACTCTTATGAGGGTAATCAATCACAAGTCACCACCTCGTAAGTTTTAATTTTGTTCGCCCAAAAAATGTAGATCTCATCTATGTCGGCATTACATAACCTAGTGCACGGTTAAATAGGCCTAGTCGACTATGGATGCCTCGACCTTACCAAGAAAGAGAGTGAGAAAATTTTCTTGGTTGAACCTGGTGGAATCACAAATCTTCAAGCAAACGTGAACAATGTAAGCATGATTAACTAAGCCAACATTGGGTGTACAATTGTTCTCCGTGATTTTAGAATTAAACATATGGTAGAGGAGGTCGTTGCCAACCCACATAGCACCGAACTTGGCAAGAACATCATAATTCATAGATGATCTCCCTCTTTGAGTCTTTAAAAGCTTTTTCCTGGGCAATCCTAGCAAAGTCATTGACAAGAAGTAAAGTGTATTTGAATTTTATGCATGACTTTTGAAGAATTCCAACCGCCAATATGATGTATACTAGATTGCAAAACTACACAAATATGGTGGTTGGCAAACATAGAATACAAACATTTGAAGTTGCGGTTGTTGTGTTGTTGCTTTTCCTATTGTCGCTTGATGTTTTTGTCCCCACAAGTGCACATCCCTTATTTTTTTGGACAAGTGATTTGTCCAAATATACTTAAATATCATTGACAAGAAGACATTGCCATATTATTTGCTTCACCTTACTAGCATCCCATCTACTATTGTTGAAGGTAAGTTCATTCCTCTTGATTCAAATGGCCCACAACATTATGCCTCTAAGGTTCCAAATTTTGGAGTACTCGCTAAGAGAGGCCAAAACCTTCTTTCCGGAAATCTCATGATACGTCATACTAGTGAAACCTTCTACATAGACCTTTCTTATGAGCTTTCATGGAGTTAATGATACCAATGGCAAACTCCCACGCTTTCTTGCAATTTTGCAATGCCAAAAATGTGTGTGATGGTCTCGAGAGTGTTTTGTATCTAGGACAAGTGGTACATCTACCATGTTCCTAGCTATTAAGACAAAGGTGATGAATTCTTGAGGTGGTAACTATTCATAGCACTCTCATGATTCACTCTCTTAAAAAATATGGTTTGAAGCTCGTAAACCGTTTGTAGGAAGCATTATTTGGGACTTGCTTGCACATTATAAACATTTATGAAACTATAAATTCTATTAAAATATGTTAGTTTTTTAGGAGTAAAAAAATAGATAAAAATTGTATCAAAGGACTTCTCGCAATGCGCCATGTCCAAGCATGTTGCTACTCGTTGTGAAACAACAAATCATCAACTCATTAAGCATTAGAAGTGATTAAAAAACAGCTACTCTAAAGGGGAGAGGTGCCACCCTAGGAATGAACTTTTAGGGCCCTTGTGAATAATGTTCCAACAATGGTGAACCTCCTCCGGGACTTTGAATATTGATCATTAGCATTCTTTGAATAATAAGTGAGAGAAATGAGGACAATTTGTCAATATTGACTCCACAAAGTTGGCAGAACAATACATTGATTATCCCAATCAGCGTGTTACCCAATTAGGATTGCGTAACCCTGAATAGTACAACACACCAATTGGGATATCAGTGTAGTAATAATCCATGGCGCACATACCTTGAGAAGAAGGAGCAGTGAAGACATTTGTTTCACTTGCTTAATCACATCATGGGCCCTAAAGTTCAATCACCTTTGTTTAAAGATTATCTAGGAAGAGTATAGATAGTATCACCGGTGAAAGTGGTACTATCTAACACCGTTCCTAGATATTGGGACACATGTGATGAACTTTTAGGGCCCTAGCGAATGATGTCACAGGAATGGTGAACCTCCTCATTCAGGGCTTTGAATAATGGTCATCAACATTCACCAAATAATAAGTGGGAGAAATGAGGAGTACTTGAGCAATGGAGCATACATTACAGTAAATGCATGGTCTTCTCATTTATTTCCCCACGTAAGTGGAAGAAGCATGATTGGTAAGACTACATGATCCTCTTAGTGTTTATGTTGAAGCTTTAATTGAATAACATAATAAATGTGATCTAGGCTGAAGATGACCTATTGAAGTTTGTCGGGTTTAGCAAAGTCAATATGGGATCATCACAAGGGTCTTGAGAGAGAGAGAGATTCGTATGAAGAGATGCCTCATTTTACTTTTATTTTTAATCAAAAGTCACAAATTTTAGTGGAAACCCGAGGTGGGTATATCCCAATATCTCCTCCAAACCATGGGCATCACCTTCTTAAACCAAAGTGGTTGTGTGGATATTCAAGGTACAAGGTTGAGTACATGAGTAGAAAAGTTAAGTGTTCTAGATATATCTATTGTGATTGGAGTTGCATGCCAATCATGAGGTATTCAAACATGCAAGTTGTCATGTTTTGAGGTTCTTACAATGAATCTTAAGGGTTGACCCCAAATCACCCTCACATGTTTAAGTTTCCTAATACGTAGAAGTTAGTGAGATTCAGGTGAGATTTCGTGTAGGCCACTCGCCCACTAGATTCTAGATAGTAATGGGCTAGAGGTGTTCGCATATAGATAAGCACAAGCCGCCATACAACCACATTATGGCGGTCCACTAGAATGTGGAGGGCCGTGGACATGGGCCGCTAAACTTCTATACACCCTCTAAAAAATCTTAAATCTACAAATGTTGGTCACTGAAGGATTAAGACATATTTTTAAGAAAAGGAAGAGGGTTCAACATGCATGAAGAGTTTAATATGTGAACCCCAATTTGAGAAAATGGGAGTAGCTAGTTGTCACATAAGAATCCTACCCACCATGCTCCCTCGACATTTGGGCAAGTTTGTCCTTATTCACACTAGAATGTGGTGGACAAGTGGCCTACATGGAAACTCACCCTTAGAAGCTTGCAAGAGGTGGCAATGTCCCAAGGATCAAACATGGTCAAGAGAGATGGGTCCCCCTACAGCAATAGCCTCAAACAACTACCTAACCTAAAATAGCATAGGCTCCTTAATTGAAAACCATTCCTTAGATATTGAAGATTTGAAGTTGAGTACATGAAGTTCAAGTAATACGGTTTTTCAAGTTAATTATGCTGCAATGTGGGTCAACGAACGGGAGGAACCGACCACTACACCAATTATCCCAATTAGTGCGTGTTACTATTCGGAGTTCCACAATGCTATAACTATTTAATGAGAATGTAATTTTTTACCAAGCAAAGTCATTTATGTTTTTTAATATCCATACAAACTATTGAATCTCTATTAGTGCAAATGAAACTCTTGAGTAAGACGTTATTGCTCTATGTAACTTTGAATAGTAACACGCACTAATTAGGATAATCAATGTAATTACAAATGAACCGATTAAGTTTGAGAAATAACCAATTTAGGAAAATTATAAATCATTTTAGAGGAATTTATTGAATATACCACAAATTAATGTTGAAAACCTACATACATCATGTATTGAGGAGTATTATGCTTGCGTGAGCTCCTCATGGCCATTTTTGTCATAATGTTTTGGAGTTTATTCATTATCAAAGTCAAGATACTTGTTCCCACTAAATGATAATAAAGACTCCCCCCCCCAAAAAATAGAATGACATTGAATACTAAACCTAGAATGGTTAATAGCCAATCTCTTTTGAACATGTTATGTCTTTCTAATGTTTGTTGGCTCTATCCCATATCATGGGATAAAGGCATTGTGCAGACACCTTTGAATGGCAATAGGACATGGGTAATGCATGGCATAATGTAATGGATACGGATTGGTGAAGAGGAAGCTCAGTAAAAGCTGAAAAAAATTTCTAATGTAATATGTCATATAATCATATAAACATGGATTATTCCAAACATTCAAAGCCCACATTCCCTTGTTCTTTTATCCTCACGGAACCAAACACCCACCAAGTATAGGTTTCTGATCAAGAGAAAGAACCGAATATATATCACCCGCACACCTGACACGATACGGAAAATTGATTGTCATTCTCTCTGGAAGCAAGCGGTGCACTTGTTCGAGCGGCTCCACTTGGTGGCGATGTTGGCCAATCGAGATCTGTGTCAGAATTGTCGAACCGAAGCATGCAAGAGACGATGAATATGTTAGAAACTGATTTGCAACACTTTGTCCCCGCTTTGTTCAAATGGCCGGGATGCGATACCCCACTTGCTCATGATGTGTTGATAGGTATATGCCCCCCTCCTGCATGCTAAAGTACTTCACATATTGTAGGACTTTTATATGTGTATATGTATATAAGGCTGCTGCAGCCTGAGTTTCTCTGACAGTGTTGTCTGGCCGACATCGAACAACCTTGTATGTTCATCTAGCGGCGTCATGAGTCAGTGTAACTTATATGTGCACTGCCACCTACTTGCTTTTATAATCTCCTGTCATCATACCCACCGGCATTAACACGCAGCCGTTCAATCCACAGTCTCACTTATGGACAGGCCTTTCAAGAGGTAGGGAAATTTCACATACGTGTATATATAGGATGATAGATAGATAATGAATGAGTACACTTACTCGCGGTTCATAATCAAACACCGATACTTGAGTGGAATGTCCAGCAAGGCTTGTAAGTAACTTGATTGTGGACACCAACAAGACACCCGGCACGATACAACTGGACTGTGTGCTCAGAAACCATTTGTTATGCCTCACTGTAGAGGCTCGATCGATAGTGAACACACTTCAGGGGAGGTTGTGTGATTTTTTTGAGAAGAGAGAGGATCTTAGCTTTGACCTCTCGTGTAGCTTTTGCTTCTCAACTCGTCTGATGATTCTGGAACTTGGAACGACTATAATTCTTCATGATTCGCAAGTAGTAACTTGATGAGACGATTCCCAGGTGTAATTATGTGGTCACTCTTCTAAATCGGACGCCTAATATGTACCATAGTTACATGTGGAAACGAGTTGAGTGGTATATGTACAACCTGCATGTTGTTCAGAACGGACTTCGAAAAGATATGGAAAGACATGATGTGTTACAATGAGATCATTGCACTTATGTGACCAAAATATAGGAATCACTCTAGGTTCAGTAGTTAACGAAATTCAGAGGGACTGTGTGATCAATTGAAGAGAAAGAAGAAGGTCTTCACTTTGACCAAGCTGCTTTGACCTCCCGATAACTTTTACATCAGCGAACTTCTTCGTTCGCTGATGTGATTCTGAAACTTGAAGCGATTTGCGCGATGTACAATTGCAATCTAGACGAGGCGCTTCCCAACATGATCTCACGGTTAAAATTGTCTGTGGAGCTGGAAGTGTCCACTAATGGGCCACATATTAGTAGTAAACCTTAACACCACCGCAGTCAAAATTGACCCCTGCTCGGTGTCCACCATCGGAACACTGGGTCCTGCATGCATCCGGAAACCACTTTCATGATGACGGGGGTGAATGATCGATGTGCAAATGAAAGGGTGGAGCGATACAGCCATGTTGCGACGTCGAAGGCACGCAGGAGGGTCGAATTAGCTGACGCAAGGCGCTGCTCTTTAGGGGACACAAAAGGATAAATCGACTCTTCTCTTGAATGGGTTATATTGCCTGCCCAAAGAGTATTGCCGAAAGCAGGAAGGGCCTTGTAGCAACCGACAAAGCAGTTGGGGTTGGAAATTATGGGAATCAGAGTCTGCACATGCTGCCTGCCGTCTGTAGCTCTTAGATCATCGACAAGACTCCAAATGGCTCCGGATCATTGTGTCAGGGCCGAGAGGGGAGCTGTCAGAGATAGCCGACTTTATAACGTGACGCTTTAAACAAAAGGGGAATTGCAACACGACTTATTGGAGAATCATGAAGGCTTGATTTGACGACCTACGCCCCTTCCTACTTTACACTAGTGCTGGAGATGAAAACTTCCTGAATTTGCAGTTTTGGGGAGTTTGGTAGATACTTGGGTTTGACAAGCTAGTTTCATCCATGATGTGAAACCAAATTCTATTGAGAGCTTAGATCTTGCTGTGAATAGTATAGTTTGAGTACGCTCAAAGTGGTGATCATGCTCAAAGTGGTGATCATGCTCAAAGTGAGGTGGTCAAGGGGGGATTTTGCGACAAGCCAAGAATGCTTAGACCCCCGTGGGCCAAACGAGAACTCCAGAATTCGAAATCTCAACAGTCTTAATTAATCAAGAGACCGTCGTGAGGTAGTTGTGGGGTTTGACCAAGAGCTTCGTCAAAAATGACCGAGAGCTTGTCATCCTCATTCCACGTTCAAGCCGCCATCTAGAAGTATTGTAAGTTGGGTGAAAAGATGACGCTCTCAAGTTGAGAGCTCTAATGTAAAGTGGACTTGAGTAAGAGGGACTTTCCTTGTCTTCAAGCTCTCAACCTCTCTAGAAGTGTAAAGGGGAGCCTAAGCTTTGTTGCAGTTACAAGGAAACTCAAAAGTCTTCTACAATATGATTGGACGTGTGAGCGCCGCTGACCATGATCGATAGAGATCATTGAGCTAAGGTTAAGGCTCGAATTACGAGGAGGCGCACCTAGCACATGATCATGTACTACCCGTCCATATACTTATATCTTATATCTCTACAAGTTTGTCTGTCTCCACGTCCACTGGCCTGCAACCCTAATTCTGCAAGTACTCACTCAGGGTGATCTATACGAATGATCCTGTTCGCAGCTACAAACCTGCACACCAAACAAAAGTTTGTCAATTTACGACAACACAATCATCCACCCTATGAGCACTGACAACTATAATATGCATATACATCAAGCTCTAAAGAATAACGCTGCTTATTGCAAACCGTAGCATCGTACTGGGGGGTTGGAAACCGGTTTTGTTGAATTATGTGACTGACACCCAGTGCACACTTTCAATCATCCATTTGTAGTGACTGAGCCAACATTGTTCGGCGCTGCTGGGGCCCAATCTCCAGTCCTAGCCTGCAGGTAGACGGCCCACCTCTTTCTCTCTCTCTCAAAGCTCTCTCATCGAGGGATTTCGTTTTCCAACACCTGCCATCTGGGTGCGGTAAAAACATGCGCCACGTTAAAATAACTTCATTAGACTGATTTGGGATCTCTCTAGGCGTTGATTTGTTTTCAATAGTTCATAACATAACATTACTTAGTTGATGAGTTTTGTTCATGGGTCCCGCAGTAGATTCGAGAATAAATGCTCTGGATGTTGGAATCCCACCGCTTCAAACTAAACATGAAGTCAAGAGTCAGGACAACTAAACACAACTCATCGGCTCATTAATATTATGTCCTCCTAGGCTCTGCAAAAGAATTAACATTTTCACCCCCTCCCCCCCTACATTGATATGTGTTGTGAAGGTTTACCTCTCATCGTTCGGGTTAGGTTTCTTGACACCCACCAAGGGGGACAGCGAAAACTTTGATAACTATGTAACACTGAAAGAAAAAGTATTTATACGTGTATGTATATAAACAAAACGAACTAACCACGCCAACAGGGCCGGGGATTCGTGGCACTCATGTATTTTCATTAGTGAGAGTTCATTCATCTTTGCAGATGAGATGAACCACTTTAGACACTACCTCACGTTGTCGGCTCCTTGTCTCAAGGGTTTCAAAAATACCAAGTTTTAGTAGTTTTAAATGATCCTAGTCTAATCTAATACTTAAGGCAATAATGCAAAGGGGGTTAGATAAAATAAAAATGCCTCATATAGAAACAAGTGGGTGCATCATGCGTTGCCAACCTATGATTACTAGTCCGGTTATTTTTAAGAAATTAATATAGGCGGACATTTTATACCCCCTCACGAACTTTCGGGGGTGTCAAATCCGGGCTAGGGCAACCCTATAAAGAAATTTCTGAACCCAATCGAAAATTGTTGCCCATCCTGCCCAACTTCGAAAAAAAACATTGCCCTTGCATTCTTGAAGGCCGCTTGACTACAAATCCCATATTGAGTGCACTTCACTTCAAGGTTTAAAATCCAATATATATATATGTGTGTGCACTTCCAATTAGTAAATAAGCAATTGATTGGGATTTCATTCCGGAAGTGAAACCATCAATGAGACACGTAATTAACTTGGAGGTCAAAAACATTACAAAATCCTCATTGACATTGAGGTTATAATTTTGTGACTTAAAACTATCTTTGTCATCCTAATGATAGATTAGTGCAAGTGTTCATAAAATGACCAAAATGAAACAATGAACGTAGAATATAAAACATACAACAAAAAAATTATATAAAAATTAATCATATTTTTTAGGTGATATAATATGAGGTATAAATAAATGGTATGTTATTTGGAATTAGACTTGTGGGACAACGTTATGGATGGGGTATACTCAGAAAATCATAAGTTTCTGACTATAGCCTATCTGAAATATTGTAATTATATTTTATCCTCATCAAATATTCTATTATCTTTAAAATCACATGGTGTATATTAGTTATTTCAAATAAATTTTACTATATTATTACTATTATTATTATGAATTTAATTTTTAGTTCTTGAACCAATTTACCATAAGTTGATATATATTATTTTGACATATTACAAATTTTTGAGCAATCACACCCGTGCAAAATAAATGAATTATGAACAAAAAAGTGTTTATGACAAAAACACATCATTATTATATATTGCGCACGTTGATATCTTGCGATATTTATCAAAATAACCATGTGGAATTCAAAGCCACATCATGGCCTTGGAAACAACTTATGGGAGGTTAGAAAATAAACTTAGAGCATTCCAATCCCATATCGTTGCCTCTTGCCAATTAATTGATATTTACAAAATAGCTAGTAGTTCACAATAGCTATGAGGGAGAAAACAGGTCTGACATGCCAACTCGGAGGCGTTTCACTAAAGTAAGCTCCATCCATCCAAGCTTCTTGATGGACTCATCTAATTTTCGTTACCAGGAGACTTTACTTGAGTGCCACGAATCCCCGACCCTAAAACAGGTTGAGAAACTACACATTAATCTAGTAATTAAGTTTGATTTGGGATGAATGGAACATGTGAACCTACAGGCTAGGGGTGGGTTTTATAACCCCCTTTGCCCTCGGTAGGTGTGGAGGACCGATTCGCAAGCATTCATGAGCAAATAAAACGTTCTATGCTTACCCACATGGGCCCCAACATTGTATAGCTTCTGACATGAAGATATTCATATATACATGCTATGTGTGATGAATATATATATATATATTAGCAAATCGGTGCCAGACCTTCAAGCAAGTGATTTGCCATCAAGAGAGAGAGGTCAACTATGTAGTCAAACCAAGGCACCGGCCGTGAGAGAAGTATATATCAATGTAGATTTTTGATTCAATACCGTACGTTAAGGGCAGCTTCGGCGCTCTTTTGCCGAATAATTATTAAAAGTAAAAAAACAGTTTTCCGCGGCAAAAAAAAAATTACTAAAAATTTTGGCATTTTAAATAGTTTAATAATGCAATTTCGGCATACATCCAAGAAGTTATTATCTAACGGTAAACAAGGATGTTTATTCACGATTTCACAATTTGTGTGAAGAGTTTTACAAAAGATGTAAATCTTTCACGATTTTGTGAAGAATTGAGAATGCTCTGTGCTTTATACAAGTAGAGTGGAGTTGTGTTCAACAATGCATATGGGATATGTAAAGTTTGAGGTGAAGCACCTAGTTAGACTTCATTTTTATAACACGCATAACTTTTGCATAGAGTCTTCAAATGACATAAAATTTGTTGGAGGTGAAAGATTACTTGATTTCTAAACTTTTCTTAGAGCAACAAAATTCCAAAAAAGTTGATCTTCTATGCACAAATGAGCTCCGAAAAACTGTTATGAACGCATTTTAATTTTTTGATCTTTACACGGCTGCAATGTTTTGTCCATATCTTTTGCATAAAGACTTATTTTGACACAAAACTTGTTGGAGGTGGAAGATTACTTGATTTCTAAACTTTTCATAGAGCAACAAAATTCCAAAAAAGTTGATCTTCTATGCACAAATGAGCTCCGAAAAACTGTTATGAACGCATTTTAATTTTTTGATCTTTACACGGCCGCAATGTTTTGTCCATATCTTTCGCATAAAGACTTATTTTGACACAAAACTTGTTGGAGGTGGAAGATTACTTGATTTCTAAACTTTTCATAGAGCAACAAAATTCCAAAAAAGTTGATCTTCTATGCACAAATGAGCTCCGAAAAACTGTTATGAACGCATTTTAATTTTTTGATCTTTACACAGCTGCAATGTTTTGTCCATATCTTTTGCATAAAGATTTATTTTGACACAAAACTTGTTGGGGGTGGAAGATTACTTGATTTCTCAACTTTTGTTAGTTGGACAAAATTCTATAAAACTTCATCTTCTATGCTCAATTGGACTCCAAAAAATTGTGTACAACACATCTGAAAAGCCTCACTTAGAGTCTTGCTACTTCTTAACCCATATTCTTTGTGGACTAGTGTAAGTGAGCTTGATTACAAAAGGAGCACCTTCTCTCCATCAGAATTCATATATGCTTCCAGTGTAAGTAAAATTCTAGTGAGAAGTTAAAATTTCTTACTTTTCGGCAATTTTGAAAATTAATTAATTTTATATTCGGCAAAAAATGTCAATAATTTTCCAAAATTTTCGGCGTCTATTTTTAGAATTATTTTGTGCCGAAGCTGCCCTTAAAGTACGGTAGGTAAGTCAATTAGGGCAACTAGAGAATATGGCATGTGACCTAGCTACTTCAAGATATTCAAGAAGGTCATGATTCTAATTAACATGCATGGCACATCAATTCTAGTGCTACATCGAGGGTTTTCTATTCTTCAATCTAGCTCATTATTAAATGGGTCTTTAGGTGTATTAATTTATTTGGAGGATTTAAGTTGTAATTAAGTAAATCTAGAGATATTTTCAAACTCTTGATTTTTTTGGTTGTGTCAATTTCATCGTACTGTAGGATCCTACAATACAATTATGGTACACCTAAATTCTATGGAAGATGTGTGGATCTTTAGTGGCTACTTGAATGTTATGCTATTAAAATATGATGGAAATAATCAAACCCTTTTTTAAAATGTTAACTAGAAATAGATAAATGTTGAATAGCGAAAGTACAATCAAAACAACTTCTATCATTGTCAACTCTACACATTCTACATAATCTACATATTATCACAGTATTTGTGTATTTTTGCCAAAGTTTTGCAAGTTTTGACATTTGACACACAAAAAATTGCACATCGATTGACACACACAATTTAATAATTGACATGTAGTGTGACTTATGAAGAGAAAAAACCACACGTCAATTAACACATTAGAAATTGAAATAACACGTACTACTAGGCATGCGACATCAAGGTGACAACCTAGAGAGAAAAAATGTACATGTCCATTGACACTTTGGATTTGAAGTTGAACATCAAATGAAAGTTGTCAACCCTAAACACACACACACACACACACACACCCGTCCCCCACATGGAGGCCCCACCGGCCCATCCATCTGGGGCCCAACTAGCTTGGCCAATACCCCCCCCCCCCTCACATGCCCATCCAAGGTGGATGGGACAGGGTCCCCGGTAGCCTTGGCTAGCTAGATGCAACACCTACCACAGGGCTACTGGGGACCTTGTCCTATCCGTCCTAGATGGGCACCCCCAGTTGTTGGGGGTCCGCACTGTCCGGGCCGGTGTGGCCCCCATATCACACACACACACACACACAACTCCGTGGGCAACTTAGACATAATATAACATGAGAGAAAAAACTTCAAAGGAGAGTTGACAAAGACAAGTAACATAATAATAATAATGAGCGAATCGCACTAGTTTGGTCACTCCCAACAGAGCTAGAATGAACCAACCCGTACACTAGTTCCTTGGAGACAAGGGTTTAGGCATCCAACGAGGAACGGCCAAATCCTCCCAACAGCTGCAGCAACAAGGGCGGGGGGGTAAGTACTTGATTAGTAACATACTAATACCTTACTAGTAGTTAGTGACTCGTCACTCCTAAAGCTAGCAGTAGGCGAAGCAGCCAGTCCCTACGCCTGGCTGTCTCCCTCGGTCGCTCACTCGCTCCCTTTATTGGCTGGCGCGGGTGTCAGCTGATTGGGAGGGGCCACGCTCGTCATTAGTGGCGTATTAGTCAGTTGGCAGCGCCAATCTTGTAAGCTTAACTTCCTGACTGACACAAGGGGAAGTTTGTTCCACCAATCCAGGCAGCCGCCCAATAGTCAGTCTCCATGCACAACCTCCTTCCCTTTACTTTGGCCCCCACCTCCTGCTCTCTCTTCTGACCCTTGTCCCTACCCCAGTGCGGCTGGCTACGTGGAGGAGATTAGTGACTCTTAAGGGCCGGCTTATTAGTCAGAGCGGCTACTAAACGGGCAGGATTAGTCAGTCATTTAGTCAGTCAGTCAGTGGGCATGACCTGAGTGTTTTTTACTTGACTGGGTGATTAGTCAGGTAACTAATTAATCAGCTTGCAGGCATCGATTTGTCCGGGGCCATATATACATTGGTGGGCGGTCATTGGTTGAGATCCTCGTGTTTTTTCCCGACTCCGGCCGGTTACATGTGCAGAGTGTTTCAGCTTTTCTTCACTAAGGTAGAAAAAATACCATAACCCATGAAAATAAGGTGATTCGTTCGCATTCAAGATCTGGTCTGACGATCATGAGATCATTTCCCAAGGTAGACGATCGAGGAGGATTCATGATGAAGAATGCAAGTTGTTTCATATTTTCTTGCCCTATACAAAGCATGCTACAATTTTTCAAAGTGGAAAGTTGGTCCAAACCCCTGCTGGTTCACTAGATTCTCCCTACACCGAACACGGCAATCCGCATTTCCATACGGAACATCGCCTAAATCGGTTACCTCATGAATACATTAACATTTGACTCCCATTGGCTACACTAAATGTGCATGCATTGAAGTTGCCGCCGAGCCATGATCGGTTTTAGAAATGGCACTTTGCCATTATGACGGCAGTCTAGTGCACGGCAGTCTAGAGGGTGGTTAACGGGTTATGGTATTTCTTCCTTAGTTGGAGGCGTGTTCTCGAAACTCCTCTAAAACGATCGGTAAATCTCCTTAAGTCGTTGACTTCAACCGGTTGTTTTTCAAACTAAGCCAATTCGTATGTAACTAATGCTTTTTGGCGTACAACTAGTGTGGGTTACCGTTTTGGTGTTACGCATTGCTATTAACGTTTTACCGAGCGTATCGTTTCTTACCCAAACAACATAAGTACATTGAACATGGTGTTTAGTGTCATGTGGTATTTAGTGTCACTATGGTAAATTTTTGGATGACGCTTCTTATGAACAAGTGAACGAATATCGTATGTAGGATTCCAGTTTTCATAGAAGTGGATTGGCTCGTATGACATGCTTTGACCGTGGAGATTTAGCTTTGGGGATTTGGACTTATATTATTAACTTGTAAATATATGAAGCACATGAGGTGAAGGGGTATTTTCAAAAGGGGAGGTGGAGGGTAATGAAGTAATGCACATATTCATGGGATGCTTCATGTATATTGATAAATATTCTTGATTCGAGATTTCTTGTTTTGTATGAAGAATCAAGAATATGATTTTTTAATATTGTAAGATTTCTAAGACCTTCATAATAGAGCACGGGTTACACTCCCCACTTTCCCGGTGGGGGGACACCCACCATGTGGATATGGTTTTAAAATCAACTTCAACAACTTTGCTCCACATTACAACCTTCACTTTATAATAGATGAATAAATGTGTGTGTTCCTATATGAAAACAAGGCTTGGACCTTTCAAACGGGAAGAACCAAACCCAATTCGCTAAAAAACTAAAAGTTCAAAACAATGGGTCTTCTTATTGGTAGGGAACCTCTTTTTCATGCATGTTCGCACAAGTCCAAATTACACTTGAGCTTTCAACTTGAGAGCTTGAACTTTTTGCATTGCTTGTGACGTTTAGATCATGGTGTCTTGATGGATTCCATGTGAAACGGCTCTCTCAAGCTCTTGGTCAAAACCCTAACCTATCTCATGTCCCTTTACATCACAAAGGTTTAGAGCTCAAAAACGAGGCTTTCTCATTGGGAGGGAACCTCTTTACAATACTTGTTCAATCAAGTCTACTTTACACTTGAGCTCTCAACTTCAAAGGTGGAGCTTTTATCTTAGCTAACAACTTTTAGATGGCATCTTGATGGATCCCACGTGGAACAATTATTACAAACTCTCCCGTCATTTTTTCAAGCTCTTAGTTAAAGTTCCAAGCTCCCTCATGGAGGTCACTTACAAATGTGATCGAGATTTCTTGTTTTGTAACTCCCAAGCCAATGGATTTCCAAGGATCCATTGGCTCCTTAGTCTCGTGTGGTTCATATCATTCCATGCTTCATACCTCATTGTGAGCATGGCTACTCTACACTTGTTCAAACTATAGAGAGCTTGAAGATTGGTAAACCCCTCAATAGCTTGAGGTTAGGCTGAAAGCTTGCCAACTCCAAGTATCAAAACCCCCAAAAATTGCAAGTTCAAGCTCTCAATCTAAACTCTAGTGTGAAGAAGGCCTAACTCTCGAGCAGTTGTTAAGTAGCCTCCTAGTCAAAGCAACCAGTAAAAAGGAAGGATCAATCACTAATTAGTCAATCTACACTGCATTTAAAATCAAAAGTATACATGTGCCACATCGATGCATTTAGGGCGTTTTTAACCCCCTAAAGCCCAAAGCAAGTTCTTCCCCCCAAAAAATCTAAAACAACTCAATCCGATTTAGAATTTCAATATATTAAATATGAAAATAGAATAAAACACACAAACGCACACATGTGCACATGGCAACATCTCTTATGATAATTTTAAGCGTATAGATGAAAAATTTGTAAAGTTAAGATTGTTCACCCAAATTTTCAACCGTCGATGTGTCCAAAATTCAAAATTTAGAAGATAAAAATGTAAGTCGATGTGTCGGGCAGCAGTGAGTGCCCGGTGAAAACCTCTGCCTTGGCCTTTAGGGGTTAATGGATAATAGTCACTAAGTACACAATTTTGCTTTTTTGAGGTTATGTGTTAGTTTTGGGGTAAGCCTGGTTACTTATTGACTAGTTGGAGTAGTGGGACAAAAGCTAGCCCACCTGGGCAGAGAACATGCCTAGGGGTTGAATAGGGCAAACATTAAACACCCCCGCACAAACTTTTAGGGGTGTCAGATCCAGGCGAGGGCATCCCTCCCAAGAAACTTTTGAACCCTACTGAAAATTGTTACTCCCCCGCCCAACTTTGAAAAAAACATTGCCCTTGCATTCATGAAGGCCGCTTGACTACAAATCCCATATTGAGTGCACTTCACCTTCAAGGTCCAAAATCCAATATATATGTTCACTTTCATTGAGTAAATAAGCAATTGATTGGGATTTTATTATCAAAGTGAAATTGTCAATAAAGCTTGTAATTGACTTGGAAGTCAAAAATATTACAAAACCCTCGATAGCATTGAGATTATAATTTTTGTGACTTACAATTTGAAATTTTCTTTGTCATTCTAAAATGATGCTTTAATTAGTGTGTTGATTTAGTTTGTATATTTTCATAATATTTTAGGTGATGTGAAAGTAGACGACATCACCTAAAATATTATAAAAATACACAAACTAAATCAGCACACTAATTAAAGTGTCATTTTAGAATGACAAAGACAATTTCAAATTGTAAGTCACAAAAATTATAATCTCAAAGCTAGTGAGGGTTTTGTAATATCTTTGACTTCCAAGTCAATTACATGCTTTATTGACGGTTTCACTTTGATAGTGAAATCCCAGTCAATTGCTTATTTGCTCAACGGAAGTGAACATATGTATTGGAGTTTGGACCTTGAAGGTGAAGTGCACTCAATATGGGATTTGTAGTCAAGCGGCCTTCATGAATGCAAGGGCAATGTTTTTTTTTTGGGAAGTTGAGCAGGGCAAGCAACAATTTTCAGTCGGGTTTTAAAATTTTCCCAAAGGGTTGGCCCCGCCCGAAGATGACACCCCCAAAAGTTTGTGCGGGGGTGTTTAATGTCTATTGTTGAATAGAGACCATACTACAACATTGTGTTCAAAATACTATAAATTACAGTAGCATCTTAAGGAACAGGAATGGCGTAATTTAGCTTATAAGCCCATTTTTGTGGCAAATGTTCAAGCAACCTTGCTTTGCAACCTTTAGAGATCCAAGGCGACTTAACACATAAATAAATAAATAAACAACGTTGGACAATCCGACGTGAACTTGAGCGTGTTGGCCCTACCTTGCTCAAGATATCCTCTTGGTGCAAGGTGGGGTTTACTGCCTACCTAGCGGTGGGTGCCCTCTTGGCATCCTACCTACATAGCTAGTTCTTTTCCGTCAGGTAGAGAGAAGATTTTACAGCAGGAACCGAACCACCAACCACTCCATTTGGAAGTGGGTACCTCTCCATCACCACCTGGTAGTTTAGGGTCGTCACGGAACTGGCTTAACACACATAAGTTATACATGAAGTAATGAAGCAAGCAAGTTATCTTTTGCCACTTGCTAATGTTGTAGGTTTATCAGTGACAGGCCTGTTCAGCACATGTTGCAGGTGTTTGTTCAAACTTGCCGATCCAAAGGAAAGCTGTCACATGGGTGAGCTTGCATTATATAACCTCACGAATAAATGCGTGAGGGAGCTAGGGCTCCAAGTTGTGAAAGCCACAACAAGAACATGATCGAGATGCCCTTACTATCATATGAATGAGTCCGTGAAATGTGCAAGTTAGTCAACAATTCAGTTTGGTTTGAGGTGATGCATGTACATTGTGTATATGAGAAGCACATGCTAAATTACAGTGTGTCAGGCAGTTTCAATACAAGAAGCTGGAACCAGCTGCTGCTGATGATCGAATGCCGCGTGCGAATTGTATATATTGAATGTTAGGTCAAATGGAACAATCCACGCAGCAGCTGGTAGCTAGCTAGCATGATTTTTGGGTGGTCATGCAAATCGTTTTGTGAGATCGAACCCCTGACATGCGTCACAGTCCGGTTCCCTGTTCCTCCAACAGTTGACAAATTCTCACACACATGAATAATCATAAAGAAATCGCCCCTGGGAAGTGCAACAGTAATAAAATACTACACTATGTGATTGAGTGAACTATTTTTGACAATTTTTTTTGTTGGTCAGGACATATAGAACATTCTTTATTTTATTTTTACAATTGCCAAGAGATATATATATACAAGGGACGTGGATGGTGGCCCTGAAAAAGAGACTTCAGCACAAACTTGTTGAGGTTGAAAACATATCCAGTATTTTCGCACATCCATAACATTATTCAAATCCATAACAATGTTATGTGGGACTGATAATATTCCACGTAGTATTCTCGGATATTCTCCACATTCAAATTGAATATCCAGGAATACTACGTGGAATATTGTCCGTCCCACATAACATTGTTATGGATCTGGATAATGTTACGTCTTTGGGTTACGCGCAGCAATTGAATTAGTCCATCATAAACCAATCCAGCGTTTTTCGTGGCGGTGTTTCACGTCCGAGGGGCCCGCCTCCCCTTGCAGTCGGTGCGTTTTCTTGGTTCTCGATTCATTTGGCATTGGCTTTGTTGGCCTCTTGTCTCAAAAAAACAAAATAAACCAATCCAACATCACCAAGTATTTCATTGTATACGTCATTATCCCCATGGAGTCAATTCCAAAATATAAGCCATGTGAATACACGTTTAAGATCCACTTACCTTATTGTGAATAGAGACAAACAATGAACATGGATGGAGGATGTTATGTGCCCACAATAGGGCGACATATGTCACCTACATTGATATGTGCAATAAGGTTGCCTTGCGAATAGGCTACCTCTTTACCCATGAAAATTACTTTGAGTCACATTAAGATTACAAAAAATTACAATTCTTGTTCATTTCTATATATATAAACCTATATATATATATATAATGTAATTTGTTACTTTGATGATGAATGTTCATTATAGTGTGGAATGTCAATAAAGTAGGGTGGGGCAACCTAATTGCACATATCAATGTACGTACCGAAAGCGAGAGTGAGGCCGTACTTCACACATGAGATTGAGGGCCCACGACCATTGCACTTCAAGCACTCCCATTGGTGGAAAAGGCGGAGCCAGTCAAAAGTTTGCTTCGCACTACGCTTGAGGGACCAACGGAGCATGTGAATGCAAGATGGATGTAAAGTCCACATGGATTCGTACATGGCATCAAATGGATCATGTTTCATGACCACTTGGACTAATTTCAAAAACCACCTCTCGGAAGTCGGCCTAACACAAAACCGGAAAACCATGGCACCCTAAAATCTCACAACCTTTGATTCACTATACATTATCATATCTGAAGACCCCGTGTGAATAGAAAATCCATTGAAATCGCACTTGGTTGAGGGCCCGTGACCACACGCGATGGATTCAGGAGGTGTCTCAGGACGGCCTTTGTACACTTTCTTTCGGGCTCTCACAAATTCATGGTCACGGCTCTTGACTCGCCTTCGAAGTGGCCCCGAGTGAGTCCTTACAAGTCCTTTGCTGCGGCGTCCTTTCGGCCAACACAGAAGCAGCACTTGGTGGACCGTGATTCGTGTGCAGGCTCGTTAAGATTAAGAGTGATGGGCTTCCCAAGATTAGGGCCGTGTGTGTGTGGGTGGGGGGCAAGCGGATCGGCTGCACGGGAGGTTACTGCAACAAGCTTATACCGGTCCTGGCAGTGGGGGCTGATACCAGGGCCACACCAAAAACCCCAACAGCTTCAGTAGACAGAAACACCAGCCCTACGTATTCTCCGGGAATACAGGGTTGGGATTTCAGATGGCTGGAGCTACTGGAGTGGCTGGAAGAAGGCGGGTAGCCTGCAACCAGCAGCTCCAGCCATCTGATTATATCCCAACCATGTATTCCCAGAGAATACGTAGGGCTGGTGTTTCTGGCTGGGCCTACCGGTGTGGCCCTGGTATCAGCCCCCAGCAGTGCCCGGGAAGTTTTTGGACATAGTTGGTCAAGATCCCAATGATTCTAAATCCAGCCGGTTACATGTTGAAATCTTCCGGTTTTGCTTTATTCACTCGAGGTATATTCTTCCATAGATTCTTCTAAAATGAACGCTAATTCTCCTGAAGTCTCCAACGCCAACCGGTTATTTCTCAAACTCAACTGGTTCATATGTAACTAACCGTCGGTTCTTCCCAGACATAGGCCCCCAGCTCCCTGATGAATCAGGCTGGTGGATGCAAGGAGCCATTTCAGTGGCAGAGACACACACACACTCATTCACACTCCAGGCCCCAGGCTCCCAGATCTCCTGACACTGGCTCTGCACCTCCAACCAGTGTCAAGGGAGATTTGGGGCAACGTTGGTTGAGATCGAATTGTTTCTGAGAAGGCCAACGCAATGAACGGGGAGAGCCGACCACTACTGTCGTTTACTGCAGAGGAACCAGTTGACTTTGAGAAATAACTGGTTGAAGTTCAAGATTACAGGAAATCGCCGATCGTTTCGATAAAAATCTATGGAACACACCTCAATTCGATGAACGCAAGCCGAAACGTATCAACATGTAGCCAGTCGGACTTGGAAACACTAGGGATCTCGATCGATTATGCCCCAAAACCGGTCGAAGTTCAAGACTTCAGGAAATCGCGGATCGTTTCGTGAAAATCTACGGGAACATACCTTAATTCGATAAGCGGAAGCCGAAACGTATCAACATGTAGCCAGTTGGACTAGTGTCTGGGGGAGCTTTTGGGGCGTACTCGATCAAGATCCAAGTGTTTCCAAGTCCAACTGGTTACATGTTGACATCTTCTGTTTTTTTTTGTGTTTTTTTCCTTCCCCTCTGTATTGATATGAGATATATTCCATGGATTCCTCTAAAATGATTGGTACACTATTTATGATACTCAGTGTCTGGGGAGGTTTAAATCTTGAACTTGAACCAGTGATTTCTCACAATCAACCAGCTCATTTGTAACTAGAGTCATCTCCTTTGGATCTACTCATTACAACGTTTATGGGGATACTGATGGCAAGTGTCATTTGTGCACACTTTAGTCAACTTGTGGATCATTATGTAACATAGGCATGTCCCTCATAGCATTATTGAGCATACTCATGCCAAGACATTAGTGAGCGCACTTGAACGCCAATTGTCATGAGTTGACACTTGTGGTGAGGTTGTTAATCATCAATGTAACATGGTATACGCCTCAAAACATGGTAAGTGGCACTATCACACATGTGGCAGCAATAACAAAAACGGTGTAGTAGTCTCTAACCCAACCATCCATCTCCTTTTAGCAACCCATGGGTGTTATTCAATCGATTTTTCTTGTTCTCGGTGTCTATTGATCAGATTTACAAATCTTTGATGAAACATCAACGAAAATCAAACCCCCTTTGAGTTGGTTATGGTTATTGAAAATGCATGTGTTGGTTTCCTAAATGAATACAAAAGTCTTCCCAATTGTGTTGGATTACTAAGTATAGATTATTTCATGACAACTTATTAAATAACATTTAAATGTGTAGTGTAATGTTTGTGTCTTTGATGAACTTATCTACTGTAGGTTGACTGATAAAATTGTGTGACACAATTAAACGGATGATGCGGGGTTAGTCTTGCATGCTTGGGTTACTTACCCACCTTGGAGTTGTGTGTGGTTCCACTTCGAGCACCCAAAGAGAATTCCCCGGGCCACTCTAGCAGCCTTGCTTGTGTTTTTGGCAATGACACAAAGTGTTGTTTCATTTGTCTTTAAGAATACGAAAATAAACAAACAAAAGAGAAATAGAGTAATGTTACGTTTCTTTCTCTTTCATGAGTCCCATCACCGGCTTCCCAAATGAAGGAAGGTAGGTAAGCCATGGAACTCATATATAAGGTACACCATGATGAAGTATTATTTGCTCCGGTGTGGGATGAAATGACGGCAGAGGCTAGGAAGCACTCTGTACATGCTGCCAGGTGGCAACTCTGCAGTGGCCGAAACCCATGTAGTCAGTCCCCTCTGGCCCCGGAAACGAGCGCCAAGGCACACTAATTAAGGTAACTTGTATGTGGGGGTGTTCTCAAATGTGACGGTCACTCTCAGACCACTGTAGTGGAGTGGGAATATGACAAGGTTTGTCGTTTAAGAGAGGACACTCCAAAGACACTTGTCGCAATGAGATTGGACTATGTGCTTGAAATGTGGCCACCATTCTAAGTTCATTAGTTAACACGACTGGAGGAACCTAAGTCATGTGATCATTTTGAAGAGGACAAGACTCTTCACTTTGACTTTCACATAACTCTGGCATCTAACTTTACATAACATCACTCAACACTTAGCTGGTGTCAAGCGCTCTCGTTCCCAAAAAAAATCCGGAGCATGTTTACATTAGATAAACACTAACATGGTTTACACCTACTACTGTGTGATGAACATTTGCGTGCGTAGAAAATAGCATGGTCAACTGTACTTTATGTGTGGATTGAAAATTAAGGTGGCTTATGAACTAGTACAACGCTTTTTTTTGTAAACATAAAATATCAAAAAATATTGATATTTTCGGTATAGAGTGCATATTATATTTCTCAATCCACAGTGTTTCATGTTTGTGTAAAAGACATTGATTCGAAGTTCCTAGTTTTTGACTGTATCAAAACGTGGGCTCAAAAATGGCGTGGGTCAAAGAAATTGACATGGATCAAAATTATAGTCTCCCACAATAAAAATGTGTAGAAGGTGTAGTTAGAGGGATGTGAAGAAGTGAGTTACCGGGTCCATCACATGCTCCGGTAGCTTCCAATGCATAGTGGCGCGAGGTGGCATGGTGGTAGTGGTTCAAAAATGTGAAAAATTGGTTTGGTTCAACTTGGTGACAACAAATTGGGAACAACCAATAATAAGGGGACCACAATGCCAACATGTTAGTGCCAACCTCAAGTTTCTACACTTGGTTTAGCCTAAATCACGTGGGAGGTGGATCTACATTGACTGAATTATCCATTGCAACATATTTGTGGGCCTACAAAGCAACGTTTTGGGACCGAATAACACTAAGCCTGATTTTGAAAATTAGAATGACAACTTATGTGATTCGTAGTTGCTAACCGAATGAGACAATTCATGATCCCATCCAACAGCCAAAACTTTATGCGGAGTTGGAAGTGGCCATGCTTAAGTAGGGCCATGCAGTGTCCGGGGAGATTTATCGGTTGAGATCCTAGTGTTTCCAAGTCCGACCGGTTACATGTTGACATCTTTTGATTTTCCTTGATAAAATGGAGGTATATTCTCTAAATTCCTCTACAACGATCGATAATTGTCCCGAAGTCTTGAACTTCAACCAGTTGTTTCTCAAACTCAACCGGTTCATCTGTAACTAGCAGTCAGTTCTCCCCGTATATTGGGTCCTTGTCATCCCTTTTTTAAGGCCACTTCATAAACGAGACTGAGAGCCCGTGACCACTACACTTCAAGCACTCTCATTGGTGGAAAAGGCGGGGCCGGTCCAAGTTCACTTCACACTACGCTTGAGGGACCAACGGAGCGAGTAAGTGAATACAAGATGGATGTAAAGTCTACATGGATTCCTATGTGGCATCGAATGGATCACGTGTCATGGTCACTCGAATTATTTTAAAAACCACCTCTTGGAGTTAGGCCTAGCACAAAACCGGGAGACCATGGCACTCTGAACGCTCACAACCGTTGGTTTATTCTATTTCATGATGCATGAGGACCCGCGTGAATAGAAATTCATTGAAATAGCATTTGGTTGAGGGCGCGGTCACACATGACTTCACACTACACTACACTTGAGGGTCCGTGACCACACTACATGATGTGGGAGGTGTGTTGGGACGGCCTTTGGACATTTTCTTTTGGGCTCTCACAATCTCATGGTCACGGCTCTTGGCTCGTGTGTGAAGTGGGCCTTAGGGCCGCTTTACACCTAGAGGCCAGGCCAATTCCCCTTGAGGCCGATTGCATGAAATTTTAGCCCCTTTTGGGTTTGGAGGCCAGCCTCAACTACACATTACAATAAGATTATAACAAAGGCCAATTTTCCCATATGTAAAGGCTTTAGGGCCAAGAAGCCAGGCTGATTCAATAAATCTAGCATAATCGAAGCGATCTAGCATAGAGCTGCTCAAGTTTCCACAAAATCCAACGGATTTGGTTCGCTGAATAAATCACATTTTATTTTAAAAAGTTCTTTTTTTTTAAAATCTGACATTGGCCTCGAGGCCAAGAATTGGTCCTCCATTTTGGGTGCACCCAATTCAACGGGCTTGGGCCATGTTAGAACATGCATTTTTTGATTAAAAAAATCGTACCACCCAATCGCCCCAACCTCTAGGTGTAAAGGGGTTGGGGCCAATTTTAGCCTTTTGACCAATCACAAGTGAAGATTTCAAGCCTCTTACACAACGAATTGGCCCGCCCTCTAAGTGTAAAGGGGTTGGGGCCGATTTCAACCTTTTGACCAATCACAAGTGAAGATTTCAAGCCTCTTACACAACGAATTGGCCCGCCCTCTAGGTGTAAAGGGGTTGGGGCCGATTTCAACCTTTTGACCAATCACAAGTGAAGATTTCAAGCCTCTTACACAACGAATTGGCCTGCCCTCTAGGTGTAAAGGGGTTGGGGCCGATTTTAGCCATTTGACCAATCACAAGTGAAGATTTCAAGCCTCTTACACAATGAATTGGCCCGGCCTCTAGGTGTAAAGTGGCCCTACGTAGTGTGGGCTTGGCATATGAGTGGCTGGGCAGACTGCTATTCTAATTCTAAGTTTAATTGGGTAGCGTTCACGAAGGTGCGGCTGCCTGCATCTGAGATCTCATCAGCCTGTTCCTCCTCAGTGCCAGTTCCCCAGTTGACATTTGCAAGGGGACTTTGTGGCCACACCTGCCTCTGCCTCCCCTGATTTCAATTCAATAGGGGGCGGTGGAGGCCGGAGCTCATTAAGTGCCAAACTGCCACTTCCACTTATGACTAGCCTAGCTAGCTAGCTACTACCCCAACAGTCTTCTTGTGACACTTCTTCAATGGCCCGGCCCCTCACTCCCCACCCGACTTTAGCTAATAAGCCTAGAAGTTGGTTCTAAAAACACGGCCTTCACACCGTCAACATTCTATACTGCCCAGCCTAGTTGGCAAATGATGTTGCATGGTTTGAGGGCGGAGGTTCTAATGCCCCCTCCCCACTTGACATTAGCTAAGCCTAAAAGTGGGTTCTTAAAAATGATGAGTGTTCACACCATTGACATTATCTAGTGCCGAGCCTAGTTGGCAAATGATGTGGCATGGTTTAAAAGTGGAGGTTTTAAGCTAAAAACTACCGACCCTCCCATCGGTACCTAGACATGAGGCAAGAATGTAGGACCTCTAAAAGTGTTGCCTCCCGCCCTTGTGATTGGTTGCTTTTAGTCTTAGCTATGAGGGCACGAGGAGCTCCATTAACAAAAACCGATGGTAAGTATTAAGGCATTTGGGGATGGGACAAAAACTATCCAACATTCATTGGTTGGTAGATAAAGCAATGAACATGTGTGAAAGCTACTTAACTAAAACCTACTTGGAAATCTCTAGAGCAAGTTCTTGTAGGTGCATTGGGATGGCCGGACGTGTCCGCTATAACCGAGGGAGCTTTACCTGGGTTTTAGGGAAGTCTTTGGTTATTTGCTAATGTCAAGTGGGGAGGGGGCATAAGCCTCAAGCACCGACCCTCCCATCGGTAGTGTCGCCTCCCGCCTTTGTGATCGGTTGTTGTTTAGTCTTAGCCATGAGGGCACGAGGGGCTGCATCAACAAAAACCCACGGTAATTAAGATAGATGAGCAATCATGCATTTGGCGATGGGACAAAAACTACCCAACATTCATCACTTGGTAGATAAAACCATGACCGTGTGTGAAAGCCACTGAACGAAAACCTACTCAACAGTCTCCGGAGCAAATTCTTGTAGGTGTATTGGGATAGCCGGACGCCTCCGCCATAACCGGGGGAGCTTTATCCGACAATTATTAGGAAAGACTTTGGTTATTTGGTAAAGTCGGTCAGGTGGGGGAGGGGGGCGGGGGGGCATTTTCTTTGATCGATATTTAACACGGGAAGGAAAGGGAAGTGAGGAAATTGTGATGCTGTGATTGAAGTGGGCGGGGCCTTTGATGGCCGGGCAGTTGATTGGATTGCCGGCCAGTACCCACAAACTTTCAATAAACTTCTCAGGCCTTGCCAGTGAGGTATACCACTGTTTTTTTTTTTGGGGGGGGGGGGGGGGGGGGCTTATGCGGACAGTCTTCTATGATTGGACCGTGGTACTTATATGCGTGGTAAGTTGTATAGCAAGGCTTGTGTACGACTCCTAGAAGCCGACGTGGATGTTTTTGTCTGAGGGGATTTGCCTGAACGGTCCTAACTCTATAGAGCTTTCAACTGTGCGGTCAAATCCGTTTTTGTTGAATAGGGGTGGATCGTTTTAGATGATTTTGGAACGATTTCGTTTCGATCTTTAGGGGGTACAAACCGGACACTGGAAAGATATGTGTTACTTTGGGATTGGGTTGTATGCTTGAAATATACACACACCATGTTGGGTTCTAGAGTGATCCTCTAGCAAACACATTTGGGAAACTCTTTGTGGTGAGTGAGTGATAGAGAAAATGACTCTTCACTTTGAATTCTTCTGACGTTTGCAATCTCTACTTCGATTTCAGGATTTCAATACACAATCTTTGTTATAGGCGTTGGCTAAGTTGGATGGGCCCCAAATCGTGATAAAATTGGTTGAAACCAAAGCGTTTTCGAGTCCAATCAGTAACATGTCGATAGCTTTGAGTCGATTTCTATCGGTTTAGAACATACTCTGTAGACTCCACTAAATTGATCGACAATGTGCCTAAAGTCTTGAAATTCAACTGGTTATCTCTCAAATTTCACTGGCTCACCCATAACTGCATTTTTCAACTAGTTTAGCGTGGGTTACCATTTGGAGTTGTTCATCGCTGTAAAAATGATACGGAGAGTATCACTTTCTACCCAAACAACATAAGCAGCTAGTACGCACACCGAAGACAACGATAACAACATCGTTGGTTAAAAACAAGCATGTCGGTCCAAAAGGAAGGCTATAGCCACACATGACTCCGAATGGTGGCCCACACTAATTAAGACAATTTGGTGTAGCGGCAAGATCTCCCGGTTGTCGTAAAATCATAGCAGTTGGCGAAGCGCGAGGCCCGAAAAGAGACATACATGTATAGTGGAAGTTATTGGATCGGGTGACAGGTACATAGGTCGTAAATAACTCGACATCGCTTCCATCCATTTATGGTGATGAAAACGAGTCCATCGATCATCACTCGCAACCGATTGATGAAGAAGAAGGCCCGCCCGGGGTCATCATGGAGACCTTTTACCGAGTAGTTTGTTTCCATTCATGGCCGACCGATCTTCCCTGCTGTGAAGTAATAAGTGTGTGGACTCCATGACCACAGTTAATAACTGGGCGTGTGTACCAGGAATAAGACAATTCTAGGGGTCTCAACTCCTCTTCAATGTTCCGGTTCTTATTGCATGACAATTGGTAGATGATTATGAGCAGACTAGCTACTGCCATCTATGAGTTATGAAGTGGACCTCCTCTGACATGGGAAAGGGTTACTAGCTGGTCCTTTGAAGTTTGGAGCATCATATATGATAAGAAAACTCCTGAGTTTGGGATAAGATATGCAAATACGTACCCGGATTGGTGTACTGCAATCATCCGAGGTCGAGGGAGTACAACAATTTTCAGTCTATGTACACATAAATCCCCAACCTAGGGCCACTTCACACACAAGGCTAAAGGCAATGTGAGAGCTCTCATTGGTCGAAAATGCCGAGACCGTCCAAGTTCACTTCACACTAGGAGGTGAAGGTCTAAAGGTTCAAAGAAAAGTTCGTGGATGAAAAGTCTACGTGGAGTCCTACATGGCAGGTTGTGGATAAGGATGCATGGTTTGTCGGAAGTTGGGTCAGGCCCACCTCCGAGAGGTAGGACTGACGCAAATTCCGGGAGACCGTGACTTTTAAATATATATATATTTTCCAACGAGACAAATCTTAAGATAGATTGCAAGGCAAATTCCAAGACAGACAAACACCATCAAGTAATTCTCTTAAATTGATAGAGTTTGAGACATATTATATTGAACCAAATCCTCCCTCTTTTTCCGCCAACAAAATATGCAATGGTCGTGCAACACAGTCCATTCTCACTTCACACTATGCTTGAGGGCCCGTGAGTACATAAAACGGCTTTCCCAACACCCATGGTACGGCCTTTGGATGAGAGTCAAGGGTCCTCACCATTACAAGGTCACGGCTCTTGGTTCATGTGTGAAGTGGCCCTTAGCTAGTGGGAAAAAGGCTTAGGATTTTGCAATGGCCATGTTAAAGTTACATGTAATAGAATTGTGGGTTTGATCTTTCTTTGAGGAAACTTTCTATTAAGGGCTCGTTAGCTACTCATTGTGTAGTGGAGTTTTTTTTGAAAGTTGGGTGAAATTCTTGGGATCTTTTCTTTTGCACTTTTCAAATTTTGAGAGGATTTTAGGATCTAAAATAGGGTACACGCATGGGACCTGCTGTCCTAAAACACGGAGCGGCCTATGCAAGGCTAGCTTGGCCCACCCATTCTAGTAGGACGAGCTATAAAGTCGGTTTTTATTAACATGACACCACTCTTTGTGTATGAGAAACTAAGCATAAAGAAAACTTGGGTGTCTTTGTGTTAATTCTCATAAACTCTTGGTTGGGGACTAAACCCATGATTAGGTTTGCTTTACTTTATGAACAACTCTATTGATTAGGGGCTTGGGAAAAATCTATACTCTCTAGGTTCATAGTTGATTCATTCCATGACAACCATTGACACATAATATCATTCAACAATGGAGCCTACTTCAATAATTCCCAACCTATCAATGGGATGTTCAAAAGGGCTCCATATTCAGTCTGAAATTGTTTTGATCTCATTATGAATCAACAAGTTGTTGGCTATTCTAGTTGAGATGGCCCACAACAACACCCAAGGTAGATGAGGCTAATTTGGTTAGCTCCTCCTCCTCCTCCTCCTCCTCCTCCTCCTCCTCCTCCTCCTCCTTTGTTAAGCTTGGCAACAAAGAAAAGTACAATTTATGTTCATACTTGATTTTTGTCCAATGGCGCACCAGAATGAACCCTAACATATGTGGATGGAGTGTTTGGGATGACAACACAAATTTCATCCAAAGTGATGTTAAACAAGGCAAGTACCAAAAAATTATTGTGGGCCACACTAATTTCCAACCCACATGAATTTCCCACCCACACTAGCTAGTTAGACAAAACAATGCACTATTGTCATCCATACATTCAAAAACACGATGAGGTTGATATGATATGTGCCAACTTTTGTTGTAAGTAAACCCAAACCCAACTCATAACCTAAAGCCAACACTATGTATCACTATCATATAGTGGGAGTCACCAAATGCAAGATTATAATTACCTAGTGTTGATTTAAAGTTAAGTGTCAGTTATGGGCATGCCTATCATTGGTGGAAGGCAATTTTTCCGTGCCACAAATCTCAAGTGGTCAGCTTAACTTCCTCAAACTTTGAAGACTGAAAATTTGTAAATAAAAAAATAAAATGTGAGAAGGGGGTCGTTTCTTGCGATATAGACGATGCTTTTGATGGGCTTACCTAGCACATGGATGGTGGACGCGTGCTTCGAATCCAAGTGAGCTCCATTTACTACTTTCTACCAAGCATTTAAAACTCATCGTGTGTTTATGATACAAATATAATACCATTTCCTAGTCAACTATTGACCTTTGTGAATCAATAGTTAAAAGGGTGCAAGGTTGGCATAGGGTCACGTAGTAGAAAACTACAGTGTAAGTAACACACAAATGGAGGTCTTATCCAACCATAACACTAATATAATCCGTAATAGTGATATGTGGGACTGACAATATTATGTGAAATATTCCCCACATTCCAAGTTTATGAGGACATGCTACTTATGACAAGACGAGACCTTTTGGACGTAACGTGTATTGTGGGTGGGTCTACAATACTACGCGTGACTCACATGGTGTGCTCATGTGTCGTAAACCTTTTTCACCTCTAGGAACGAAATGATGGAGGAAGATGAGCATGATCAAGGGGATAGTAATGATACGAACAAATTATTGACATGAATCCTAGGACCTTGCTCCTTGCACACTTTTATCTACCTAGCCGGCTAGCTAGTGCTCCGTGATGTCTTGGGTAAAAGGCTCATCCATTTGAGAGGGTGCGAATGCAATGAGTTCTATGATTTACATAAACTACAACATGGCCATGTTGATTTGATTCCCAAAATGACATCATAGAGCCCCATAGTGATCGATTTGTTAGGATCAAGTTGGATGAAACGGTCCTTGATCTATAGGAACCTTGCTCCTACTATTCCCCATTCATTCATCCATGATGGATGGATGGACGGATGAGTTTGCCCACACGCCACAAAGCCCGAGCCTTCCGTATCGCCTACCCTACATCCCATCTACTATAGCATCTTTTTTAAAACAGAATTTGGTACAATATGCATTGAACTTAAGAGCATTGAAGCCCTGAAAACTTCGTGCCATTTTACTTACGAGTCATACTTCATTGCAGGTGGTGAATTATGGGAGGAGCTAGCTAGCCTCTCTTTATGAAAAATATGGTCAATGATTTTTGTGTGTGCCAGTCAGATGTTTGGGCATAATGATGCTAGTGTTTCCAAGTCCAACCAGTTACATCATGTTGACATCTTTTGGTTTTTCTTTATTAATTTGAGGTATATCCCATAGATTCCTTTAAAATGATGGGAAACTTTCCTGAAGTCTTGAACTTTAACCAGTTATTTCTTTCTCAAACTTAACCGGTTCATCTGCACCGGTCATTTCTGCACCGGTTTATTTCTTGAACTTTAACCGGTTCATCTGCACCGGTTATTTCTGCATCAGTTATTTCTCGAACTTAACTGGTTTAAGTAGCGGTCGGTTCTCCCTGTTCATTCGTGCCAGTTTCTCCAGAAATGCTACTTAATTAAGGTACCTACTACGTGAAGGAGAAATAAATCAACCCACAAAGGAGGCCTTCTTTTTGGTAATGGCAAAACAATGATGTTCGGGAACTTTTTACTCACTTTTATCCTTTTACCTCTTTACTTTCCCAAAAGAGTATCAAAGTGTGATCTGTACTTCAAGACTGTTGTATCTTCAATATGTATTTCTCACATCTATGAATACCAACTGCACCTCCTATGCAAAGGGGCGTAGGCTTTCCAATTTATGGCAATGCAAGCAAGTACAACTAAGTTAGGGCTTGAGCTTTGTGGTGTCTCCGTAACTTAATCTCATTCATCATGGTTGAACGAGCCACGATGAAAAAGGAAAAGAAAGAAACCCCCTCGCTTATGTATATATAAGATGGAGGGCCGATTCATTTCCAACTATAGTTCAAGGGTCTTTTGATATCGTTGGGGTTGTTTATCGAATTTCAACTGTTCTAGTTCATTATGCGTTACCAAACATAGTAATCATACTACAATGTTGTTGTGACTTGGGTTTCTCTTGTGATGATGCCTATGTCCAAATCACAAACTGTTGTTATTCTAGTACGAATGACACATCCACAAAGCTTTGCAGGGTTGTTGTTATCCTTATTAAAGTTGTTTGCTTTTCACTATGTGTACCCTAGAAAGTTGTCTTGCTCTATGCTAACAAGCTCCAATAACCTTAACATAACGTATGTTGTTCTTTTTGACAATGAAACAAAATCCTTCATTCCGATTATCTAAGTAATCAATTTCACAAAATTAAAAAAACGCGTAGACATATTTCGGTCATTCCTAGGAGACGGCACATCATATACACGAGGCTCAATCTCAAGACAAGACTCCGAAAATCATTGACTCTTGTTACTCATGTTGACTCCTCCTTGTTGTTCTATCTACCGTATGTATGTATGTACTCCATGAGTCCGTTGGCCCCAAACATCATACAAATTGCTCAAAAAAGGGCACTTGGTAGTATATGATAGAGGCTACCCATCCCACATCGTCGGCAGTACTAGCTTGCTTACTTACGGAAAAGCCTTCTAGACAATGATATTCCTACGGGGCTATCCATTGCCATTCTTGCTTTATGCCGCCCCCAACAATCATTCACCGGACTTGTTGTCATTCACAACCACTTACGAGCAATCACTATCACTCTATGATAGGTGGTGTGATTCTACTCTATGACACTTAACTTACCCGATCCAATAAACAACTCATTTCGGGACACACAACAAAACACCACACTACAAACCAAAAGGAAAACGAGATGAAACCAAAGCAAAAACGAAAATGAAATCAAAACTCTCCATCATAGTTGTGAAAGAAAGCCACACTTGGACTTGTCGAAAACGTCACGATTGGTTCGTAGATGCACCTTGACATACAAAGACCACACATGGACGGGTACCATAGGTAGCGAGATAGGAGAATTAATTGAGAGGAGATGAGACAATGGGGTCAGTCTAGGTGGGATCGTTTGTTTGAAATTCGTGATGGAGGGTGTCACACCAATGTTCATCGACCTGGTTTTTTTTTTTCTTTTTTGGAACACATGAGGCGCTTGACAACCTGGCTAGTTTTCGGTCAAGCGAAGAGACGATTTCATGGCCGGGAATCGAACCGCCAACCACTCCGCTCGGTTTGGGCACCTTTCCACTATCATCCAGTAGTTTAGGGTCATCTCAGACCGTATGCTCATCAACCCACATAACATTTCATAATTAGCCTCTCATTGTTGCTCCCTTTCTAGGCCGGGAGTGCACAAAGAGAGGTTGCATGGGTTCCGGAATTCCCACCCAGTTTTGCCCGCTCCATGTCACGCTAATTTTTAACTAGGCTAATCTACTTAAAATAGGAGTCACACACTCATGCACACCTTCACACCAAACATAACACAAACATAACACAAACATGATGAAATCGGTGGATGCAAGTTGCGAGCCAAATGGTTGAAGTTTCACAAACTTATGGGAATACAAATCACCCAACCAATCTAAAGGAACTATACAACTTAGCCACGATGCTCTTAATTTCTTGAGACATAACCGATACTCACTATAGATTGCCTAATACACGGTTCAAGGCATTTTTCTAAAGTAAAACTACATTTTCACATGTTGTTGCAACATTGGGATTTGGCACTCAAAGTGTTGAAGCAGGTAGAATTTAGCCCTTTGCAGTCGTGTACCGAAGAGAGTGTTCATGTGGGATTCAAGCGGGCTTTAGCCAACGTAGGATCCGCACGTGGCACACTTTGAAGGCGGAGTGATGATTGTTTTGTTGGAATAGAGAGTCCTATACATGATAGTGTACTTCCACCAAGTTTCCACCAACTACATTGAATATGACGTTTAGTGTCACTTGCTACTTAAGTTTTACACAATGCTATGTCTTTTCACTATTGATGCAAATGTTCCATAATGTCCAAACTACCAATTTAATAATTGTTTGTAAAAAAATGAGGTATATAGTAAATAGATATAGCATTGTGTAATTTAAAATTAGTAAGTGACACTAAATATCATATTTAGTATAATATATGTTTTCCTCAATTCAGTGTGGAAAATTAAATTAAAAAACCCATCAAATTAGGATGATTCACTTTAATAGAAGTTTTTTTTTGGGGATGAAATAAAGTGTCTTACTAAACTAACTGTTGATGGAAAATCATGGGCCTTCTGCATACGTAAAGTTTTGCAAGCACTTGCTGAAGTGAGAAATGTGTGTAAAATAGCTCCCGCTTTGTAAAGATCTTGAGACCCCTTGCATATATAATTTTCCCACCACTCTCAAAAGTGAACAAGTGTGCATGTCCACATTTAATAAGTCCACATTAAATAACGCGATGTTGGTTTAAGCCCATGCTACATTGTGAATGTAACCATGTACACTAATTTCTTCATTTAGTGGAATAATATGGTGCCATACTACCGTACTTTAAGGGCAGCTTCGGCACAAAATAATTCTAAAAATAGACGCCGAAAATTTTGGAAAATTATTGACATTTTTTGCCGAATATAAAATTAATTAATTTTCAAAATTGCCGAAAAGTAAGAAATTTTAACTTCTCACTAGAATTTTACTTACACTGGAAGCATATATGAATTCTGATGGAGAGAAGGTGCTCCTTTTGTAATCAAGCTCACTTACACTAGTCCACAAAGAATATGGGTTAAGAAGTAGCAAGACTCTAAGTGAGGCTTTTCAGATGTGTTGTACACAATTTTTTGGAGTCCAATTGAGCATAGAAGATGAAGTTTTATAGAATTTTGTCCAACTAACAAAAGTTGAGAAATCAAGTAATCTTCCACCCCCAACAAGTTTTGTGTCAAAATAAATCTTTATGCAAAAGATATGGACAAAACATTGCAGCTGTGTAAAGATCAAAAAATTAAAATGCGTTCATAACAGTTTTTCGGAGCTCATTTGTGCATAGAAGATCAACTTTTTTGGAATTTTGTTGCTCTATGAAAAGTTTAGAAATCAAGTAATCTTCCACCTCCAACAAGTTTTGTGTCAAAATAAGTCTTTATGCAAAAGATATGGACAAAACATTGCAGCCGTGTAAAGATCAAAAAATTAAAATGCGTTCATAACAGTTTTTCGGAGCTCATTTGTGCATAGAAGATCAACTTTTTTGGAATTTTGTTGCTCTAAGAAAAGTTTAGAAATCAAGTAATCTTTCACCTCCAACAAATTTTATGTCATTTGAAGACTCTATGCAAAAGTTATGCGTGTTATAAAAATGAAGTCTAACTAGGTGCTTCACCTCAAACTTTACATATCCCATATGCATTGTTGAACACAACTCCACTCTACTTGTATAAAGCACAGAGCATTCTCAATTCTTCACAAAATCGTGAAAGATTTACATCTTTTGTAAAACTCTTCACACAAATTGTGAAATCGTGAATAAACATCCTTGTTTACCGTTAGATAATAAGTTCTTGGATGTATGCCGAAATTGCATTATTAAACTATTTAAAATGCTGAAATTTTTAGTAATTTTTTTTTTGCCGCCGAACACTGTTTTTTTACTTTTAATAATTATTCGGCAAAAGAGCGCCGAAGCTGCCCTTAACGTACGGTATTATCTACATCGCATCATATTGATCAAGCGAATAGAGGTAAGCATGCCTCATTTGGTTACTCATCCTAAATGAACACTTATATTTGAGTGGTCTTTGGGTTAGGTGTGGATCTAAGAACATACACCAAAAAAGACATCATGTGTTCAAACATAAATTATCGGAGCAAGTGCTCACAATTCATCAACTATTTTAGGCTCAAATTTAAACATAATATGGGGGTCTTCTACGATCGTCTGACAAGAAAAAATAATCTTGACTTTGACAATGGCTACAAGTGTGACTTGAATTTTCAAATCCGTCTCGCATTTCCTATCCTATGAGAAGTGGGTGTATAGCTAGAAATATATGTTTGTGGCCTGCTTACCTTATGTCATTGACACATGATCCGAGATGACCCTAAACTACCAGGTGATAGTGGAGAGGTACTCATTTCCGAATGGAGTGGTTGGCAGTTCGATTCCCGCTGTGAAATCTTCTGTCTACTTGACGGAAAAAAAAAACTAGTTAAGTAGGTAGAATGCCAAGAACCCACCCATCACAAGGTAGGCAGTAAACCCCACCCTGCACCAAGAGGATTCTTAAGTAGGGTAGGACCAACAGACTCAAATTCACAGCAGATTGCCCGACGTTGGCTATTTATTTATTTAATTATTTATCATTGACAAAATATCTATATAGTTACATAAACCCACACTATTAAAGAATGAAAAAAACACAACTCCAATGTAGGGTAAGGGCTTGCTGCAAGTGGATTCCTTGGGACCCACGTGTGCTAGACCCTTCCCCGGCATGAATAGTGAAGGGAATATCCACTAGCCAGGTTGGCAAGTGGATTAAGCTCCATAACTCTCAAGCTGTGAAAGACACGCTCCTGAAGCCATTCAAGCTAAGGTAAGTCTACCTTAATTCCAACATAGCAATAATTGATATGTAGTTAGGCGTGGATCTAAGAATAGACACCAAAATGACACCTGTTTAAACCTATTCAAAAGATGTTGGATTACGTTCTCATAATTTGCTAACTATTCCATGTTCCATAATCAACACAATAAGGGAAGGGGGGGGGGGGGGGATATTATGAGCATGAGAGTCTTCACTTTGATGATAAATGACATCTTCACATGAACTCCAAAAGCTACAAGACAAATGGTTACAATCATAATTTGAATTTGCCATTGATTCCACACTGATTGTGAGTCCAAAGGGAAAGTGATTGAACTAGGCATATCTACCTTAAAATGAATTCATCCTATAGTTCTTTATCCAAAAACTTATTAGATTGTTTCCAAATTCTCCCCATTAGTTGCCATGGACTCTCTCTCTCTCTCTCTCTCTCTCTCTGAGGATTGGTGTCTTTGGTGACCCATCCTTCAACTAATTTAGTGCGAAAGACAAGGAGGCGGTGAGATTTTTTTGGGCTATTCACCACTCAAAATGCTACACATTTTTGTGGGGAGGGAAGATTCAACCACCTATCCTCTCTCTTCGCGCAAACGATATGTTGAACTCTTCCCAAATTTGGAAAGGTATCGCTCTATTTCGGATGAAAGTACCCAAAGTTGGATGAGCATATGCACTTCATCCACATTTTCCATCACCCATCCACTACAATGGATGTAACATAGCTACTTCTCTCTTGAGTAGACTGCATACTACACATCTCCCTATGAAATTTGAAACTACAAAAAAATTCCAAAAATCATAACATCACCCAATGTTCCAAGTGAGTTGGGTGGGCCACGGGCCCTTGCATCTAAGACGCCGAGAATGTAACGTCAATCCTTTACCTCAGAAACGAGAACAACGTCCACTCGATCTCAAGCCATGCTCGGAAACGAGCTCTTATATTGACTAATGTTATGGGAGGTGGCATCCAAGGAGTAGCATAACATTATCCAATTACAACTGTAGATTGGGCGAGGCCGACACTAAGTCAGATACTATTCAAAAGTCTACCATGCTTATTCTCTCTTACCAACATATTCACCCTCATAAACCCAAGTGAAACACTGCCACTCATAATATCATAATAGAACGGCTCTTAGCAACTAAACAACATTATGAGAATAAAGTAGAGCGTGGGGTAGTAGTATACAACAACAACAACAACAACAACAACAACAACATATTCACCCTCATAAACTCATGTGAAACAATGCCACTCATCATATCATAATGGAGCGGCTCATAGCAACTAAACAACGTTATGAGAATAGAGTAGAGCTTGGGGTAGTAGTATACAACAACAACAATCAACATATTCACCCTCATAAACTCATGTGAAATAATGCCACTCATCATATCGTAATGGAGCGGCTCATAGCAACTAAACAACATTATGAGAATAGAGTAGAGCGTAGGGTAGTAGTATACAACAACAACAACAACAACAACAACAATCAACATATTCACCCTCATAAACTCAGGTGAAATAGTGCCACTCATCATATTAGAATGGAGCGGCTCATAACAACTAAACAACGTTATGAGAGTAGAGTAGAGCATGGGGTGGTAGTATACAACAACAACAACAACAACAAAGCGGAAGGCGGGGCTGGGGATGGGGATTGGTTGCGGTAGTTGTTGTAGTATTGTACTGGCCAGTAAGGCAGGGAGGGGCGAAGCCTGGGAGGTGGGAAGTTGGGCCATTATATAACCTCCACCGCCTGCACGACCCCAATCACCCAGTCCACTCCACTCGCCTCGCCTCGCCTCGCCTCGCCTCTCTCACAGATCCATCGCTCTCGCACACCCACAACTTGTCATACATCTCACTCACACGAGCTTCATACATTTGTGGGGATCTACAGCCACACATATAGCTCAGGGGATCAAATATACACACATTAACACAGACTCGTTCATTCCTGATCACCTCTTCCACCTGCTGTGATCTGCCTGTCTGTGTGTGTGTGTGTGTGGGGGTGTGGGTGTGAGGAGCTCCATCACAGTTGCCGGGTCCGGGAGGATTTGTACAGGGGGAAGTTGGAGTTGGTTGTTGGCAATGGCGAGGATGGCAGTGGCTGTGAGCATGCTGGTGCTTATAGTGCAAGCACTTGGGTTGGTGGAGGGCAACTATGGAGGGAACTTTCTAGGGGGCGGGTGGGGGCAGGCTCATGCCACTTACTATGGGGGAGCGGATGCGTCAGGGACCCAAGGTGGGCAACTGAGCTATATGATCTCCTTGGGAGTACATGTGAGAGGAGAGAGTGGGTGTTATGTGTCATGGCTGAAATGTCGATGCTTGTTGCTTTATTCATGTAGAGGTGGCCGTTCATAAGGTGCAGCTTAATTTGAGGACATTGCCCCTCTTTCCTGCACCATGCGTTGATGATCCGTGTTGTTGTTGTTGTTGTTGTTGTTGTTGCTGCTTCTTCTTCTCCCTCAGTTTGAGTGGTTTGTGAAGTTCCATCTTCAGTCAATTAGGGGAGGCCGATCTTGGTTATCTTTGCTGTATGTTCTTATGTCCTATGCATGCTGCGAGGCATGGACGGGCATGGGCATCATTAGTGGTGGGTTGGGAGTTAAGGGGGTGTGGTAACTTGTGTTCAGTAAAGATTTCTTGTATTCTTGGAATCGCCCTCCAAACATGTAGGTTACTAAATAGTGTTGACGGGAGCCTCGGAGAGTGTCCTCTAATTTAAGACTGATGTAGAGGTCGGTACATGTAGCCATGGCCCTCATGAGTCTCCGACGATGTAATTCGCAGATGAAGTGATGTTGAGAGACTATTCTGAAATGGGTCTGTCTTCTCCCCTTCGTTCACTTGGATGTAAACTGTGAGATTTGGGTTTGGAGTCGGGGTTGTAGTTGGAGGTGGTGGTTAGGTTGTGTGGACTACAGAATGCTTCTTTGCATTTGTCGGCTGGGTTCCACTACCATAGCTTGAACTGTGTGCCATGTTCAATTGGCATTTCGAGTCGGGAGTAGCAGCAGCTGCGGGTCGGAGGTTAATTTGATGTCCTGTTTTGCCATTCGACATGGCCGCATTTGAGATTCTTGTGGTGAGGTAGATACAATGCTGACATGGATGCTCTGTTTTGGCGATGATGTCTGCAGGCGGTGCTTGCGGGTTTGGAAATTTGTATAGCACTGGCTATGGAACCAACACAGCGGCTCTGAGTGCCGCTCTGTTCAACAGTGGCCTCAGCTGCGGAGCTTGTTATGAACTCGCATGTGACCCCAGTGGCTCCAAGTATTGTCTGGGCGGGGGAAAGACCGTCACAGTGACCGCTACCAATTTTTGCCCCCACGGCTCTCTTGGAGGATGGTGCGACCTTCCCAGGCAGCACTTCGATCTTGCTCATCCCATGTTTGTCAGCCTTGCCCAGGAGGTTGGGGGCGTCATCCCCATCAACTACAGGCGGTGAGAGCTTCAAACCAAACACGTCCAACGTTTCTTGACGCATTGAAATCGCCTTGCAACCACATGCAACCTTTCTTGAAACTCTATATTGAAAGCGTTTGCAAACACATGCAATTTGTCTACTCTGTGATGGTTGAGATTATTAAGTGGCCATGGTTTGTGTCAAGAATGTGTGAGGAAACCCTCGTTGACATTTTTTATTTTCCTTTCTTTGGCAGAGTTTCTTGCGTAAAGTCAGGTGGCATGAGGTTCACCATCAATGGAAACCCGTGGTTCCTGTTGGTCCTTGTCACCAATGTGGCCGGCGCCGGTGACGTGCAGCAGCTGTCATTGAAGGGGTCCAACACACAGTGGCAACCCATGAACCGCAACTGGGGACAAATGTGGCAATTCACAGGAAACAACCATATGAAGGGACAGGCTCTGTCCTTCAGGGCAGTCACAAGCGATGGCCGAGTCGTCATTTCTCAAGATGCGGCACCAAGCAACTGGGCTTTTGGGCAGACATTTGAGGGCTCCAACTTCTAGCAGGCTTCAATCAATCAAAGCTGCAAGCAAGAAGATGTGTTGCGCGCGGCAAAGAAAGTTGATACTTATAATTTTGATGACTTATGGCTTTTATCATCTCTTTTCAAAGTGGCAGAGGCGTGTACATCTCGCCCGCTCGCTTGCTTTTCTGATACATTCATCATCTCACGCTCCTTGTAGGTCTCTCCCCTCGCAGGTTAGGGCTGCCGATACGAGCTTTTCAGTGATTACACTCCCAGTTAGCGTAGGAGTAAATTAGGTTGCCGAGGTGTGTGCAAATTGCTACACCACCCGCTCCTACATGTATTGTATAACACCATAATCCATCCTTAGATAGTAGGGCAGGCTTTGGTTTTTGTTCTCGAGCACCAGCTAGCCATGCAACAACATCATTAGTGGATGCAGCAAGAACTTCTTCAATCTTGCAGCACGCATGCTCCGATCATTAGGAAGTGCAGAGGTGTGATATCTTATATATTTTACCCGCACTCTCTTTTTATCTACTTAATAAACACATTGAGCAGTGCACAACTGCATTGTTGGTTTGACACGCACAACACTTGTACATGATCTTGGTGATTTTGTGACGAACCTGGATTTTGGTTTGTCAGTATTCCATGTCCATGGCATTTGGGGAGTACCTTTCCTGGAAAACCTCAAACCTGGACTATGTGTTATTAGGTCAGATCTGCCACTTGCGGTTAGAAGGTGTGCACTGAGCTGCATGTTTATCGTCATGTAAATCCATTTTGGTTCAAAGCGAGCTTTGAATGTCAGGACAGAAGTCGATATTTGCTGCACCTCCTTTTGGGTTGTGATGGTGTCGCAAACATCAATGAGCTTGTGGCTTGCATATTCGCATATTCAACAGAAGCAAGGTCTTAGAACCAGGTATGCGCACTACCTAATTTCCTCTGTTTTGGAGTCATTTACTTTCATCTCAAGTTCAGCACAAGAAAATCTGTTCAATGTGGCTCATGGGAAAACATGTTGTATAATGTTCTTGGTTTAGTCGCACTGTCTAGGTATTGATTGGAAGTTGTACAATAGTGTACCATGTGAAAGCAGGTTTGAATAACGAATATCGGGCCTTGTGCAGAATGAAACTTGGGAGTCTGGCTTCAGCTACATTGTACACTAACTTAGCCAAAGACGCTGCTGGAAGACCACATTTAGAGATCATGTTAAGCTCATCACTTCGTCATTCAGATATATGTATATATTTTCAAATGGTGGAAAAGCCACCTGATGGTGAAATGTACCTTCAAAGGAGGGCATTGTGATAAGTATTAAGAACCATATTCGTGTGGGTAGTGTTTCTCTGTCCTTCGAAGTTGTGCAGTGACTTTCAAGGAGATCATGGGTTGGTCTGCCCATCATGTGCACCATGTTATAATAAATTGACAAGACATGGTGTGGGCCGCCTGCAAAGGACCCCTATTGGAGTCCTGAAAAATTGAGATAGGTTTGCCGTTGCAGTTGCCCTTGTGTGTTGAATCATGTATTAAAGGATCAGAGGTGAATTTAAAAACAGCACGTCCTGCTTGTACTACTCTTATTATCAAGTGCCTTTAATTTCATCAAGGCCAAATATCGATTGGCATAAAACATTAACTCATGCAATGTGAATGGGCAAGTGCAAAAGCGCTCTCAGCAGTTGTGCGGTTGTTATCATGTCCTGCCACAATGTCAGCTGATCCCCCCCAGTCTTGGAATGAACTACTTATGTATACAAAGCGGCTGATTTATCATATCGCAAGGACTGTCAGAGAGAGAGTTGAAGCCTGACACTGATGCTATGCCTCCTCTCTGAAGTCTCTCTCTCTCTCTCTCTCTCTCTCTGTGTGCGTGTCCGATCAAGAGTGGGCCAACTTGGCTTCATCCACGAATAAACTTGTACTTATAAATATAAGTCCGAGCCTGAAAATCGTCTCCAAGCAGAGCACGCAGACGGGACAAAGTTAAGTACCCATCATCCCTTGTTCACACGGGATACAGTTATTTTCACAGGCACATTGCCCATTCTGTCAGCGTCACATCAAGCTCTTGTCCTTGCCCTAAATTATGAATTCCTATCCGATCTGCTCAACACCATCACCTAATCTCCCTCGTCACACCAATACCCCAAAATTATGATGAATTCCCTGCTATGTTGACAATCTACTTCTGTGACTCTGAAGGACATGTATAATGCCAGTAATCAATGTCCTGTGAACCTCACTTATTCACAAGAAAAGTGGAAACTTCTCCACTGGTAGCGTACACGATATAATCTCCCTCAAATCGGTGGCTTACCCTACTCGGGAACTTGGCATGTGCTAAATGCAATTGAGAGGGGGCGGTGTGGAGAGAATTGCGGCGAAGCCCCCACTTACTCCACACCATAGCCACCGGAATTCCCCTGCCCTGCCCTGCCCTGGAGCTAGCTTCTTGGAGCTTGAGACGAACCCTAGTTTCCTACTGACCCTGGAAGCTCAGACAGCTCTCAATCTCCCTCTGACTCAAAAGTTCAATTATGGAAAGAAAAAATATGTTTTTAATTGTTTTTAGGTTTTTCTTTTTTTTCTTTTTTTTAAAGGTTTGGTTTGGTTTGGTTCGGTTTTGTTTCTGTGACGACGTTTTTGAAATCGTGAAGATCACAGCTACTAGCATACAAGAGTCCTAGAGCACACATATTGAAGTCTATTGAAGCAACTGGAACATTAAAAAGTCTACCACTGGGAGAGTGTTGCATGTCTCAACAGTTGTGCAGGATGCATGTGCTCTGGGATTTGTATGCTAGTAGTGGATGGACACTCCTGATGTAGTATTTCCAATTTGATTGAATTATAGCTGAAAATTTGTCCCAAATTGATGGCATATGCTTTTGTCAGTCATAATACTTATGTTGAATTTATCCTTCTCCTTTGTTGTACACAGTTATCCCGTTACTTCTCTTTATCAAACACCTTCTGATTTGATTGGTGTGTGGTTGGGTGAGGATCAAAGAACAAACACCATAGAGACACATTTTAAAAAGAAATCGGACCATGCCTTCAAATTTTATGAACTTTTCCACACTTGATAGTGAACACAACAACTAGGAAGACCTATGCTTGCAATTAAAGAATCAACAAATATGCACTTCCAATGACCATGACTAATTCCACGGACTTTTGATTTTCAATCTGATTTTTGTTGATAGTTCACCATTGATTTGTCACTGCCATGCAATTTTGAAGATGTAAATATGATCAATAAAAGGTGGAGAACAAGAAACAAACTAAGTAACACTTGCATACCTTACTATCATGTCACATAGGTAGATAAGTTACTAGCGCAAGATACTAAATGTATCATTAGCATGATTACTCACATGATACACCCCCGATTCAAATGCTCGGGGGTTATCTTTGCCATAGCATAAATACCAACATCTTTGATTTGAAAATACGTTCTTGTAATGAATAAAAAATGTTAGTATATATTGCACATAGGAATATCTTGTTTGAATCATCAATGTTCCAATCACAAGATCCACAAATTAAAATACTCCCTGAGTTAGTGTAATAGTAAGGCACGTGTGTTATTGGTCACTTGTCTTGTGTGGCTACCTGGTTTGGGATTTTCAATTGGAGTTTGAGCACACACAAATTGGCTAGATTGTGATCAAGCCATTGTAAGCATAGTTGCACAACACAAAACAAAAGCCAACTTCATTCATGGAACTTGATGCTGGCAGTTGAGAAAGATCTATCCACCCACTTTGGGACTACTTTCAATTAAAGGAGGAGCATGGTCTTATTTTGCAACTACTTTGAAACCACTCCCACATATCCAATACGTGCTTCATAAGCAAAGCTTCAAATAAGTGCCATGTTTGTTTGAATGCAATGGTAGATTATTCTCTTTACACACCATATGACACCCAAGGAGGCACACAAATATTCTCATTTTAAACATGTGTAAACATCAAACCTCAAACTTTGATCATAAATTTCTCACTACCATAGATACTTCCCCATTTAGATTTGCTAGGATAATGGTTTCTTCAACTCATTGGTCCAATTGCCAAATTGGTCTTTGTGTTGGAAGTGCCCACAATAGGCCTTAGCTATCAGTGCAACTCACTCCATTTGCTTCAACTCAACATATAAGTCTATGTGGCCGTAAGGTGAGTACTTCCGACAACCCATACAATTTTGACCATTGGATTGGCACATGAATTGTTTCAACCGGTTAGCAAATAAATTATTGCAACGCACACACATTGTCACGTCAAGTCATACATGCGAAATTTAGATGTGGAAGTTATAGGATTTCAAAGCGAAGTTTCTTTTCTCTTTCAATGGTTGCATAATCCCTCCCAATTGTGTTCACTATCGGACCAAGATTGTTTTGTACAATTTGTGCAATCTTGTCATAACACACGTTTGTTAAGTGTCCATTCTTGATTACAAACCTTGCTTTATACACTCCAATAGAGGCATATGATTAAAGAGTGACCACATAAGGTCCACATAACTTAATCAAAATATTGTTAATATTCATGTTGGTGATTGAAAATGGCTAAAACCATATGCTCACCTCTTTGAGCTAGCGCCCCCCCCCCCCCCCCAAACCAATGTTACTTAAGGCGAAACGCAAGCCAAATTGCATTATGGCTTGTAGATGTCTTTATTAAGACAATTCAAGCTTGGAATTGACAACAAAGGCCGCAAATTTGTCTAAAGAGACCCCACTTGAGATATCTTAAGCACAAGACTATGGGAGTTAGGTTTCGTACTACCCTCCTTTACCTCGGCATTAGTATGATGGGGGCCCAACTCAAAGAGGTGGGTGTCTAGCCCTGACCGTGGTTTAATCTAACGTTCCACATGATACACAGTTTGGTTTCCTAACACCTACCGAGGAGTAAATAATAAAAATTGTCCTGCTATAGGGTGGTTGCTAGCTCATCCCCATTGAAGTTCACTAGATTAATTCGGGGTCCCTGACTCCGATTTGAGAGTTCATCTAGCTTAAACTAATAATCCCCAAGCTCTACAACAGTCAATGTTTCCACCCTCCCCTCCCTTGGTTTGCCCTCCCCCTCAGTAAGTATTGTGAACATTCACCCCATGACACACACCATTCACTCCGAACGCCCACAACCATTGGTTTATTCTATTTTAACATGCGTGAAGACCTTTGCACGAATAAAAAATCATTGAAATAACATTTGGTTGATGGTCGAGTCACATATGACTTCACACAACACTTGAGGGTCCGTGACCACACTACATGATTTTGGAGGTTTGTTGGGATGGCCTTTGGACACTTTTCTTTTGGGCTCTCACAATTTCATGGTCACGGCTCTTGGCTCGTGTGTGAAGTGGCCCTTGGTGTCGTGGTCGGTTCTCCCCGTCCATTCAAGGCTTTTCCATGTACGGTGGTAGTACAACAATCTAACGACCCACGGCACCCATTTGCCAAATAACGTCAAGTAGGTTGATGAGTCACCATTACCACTTCCATTCATTCGGGCAATCGGCCTCCAAAATCGTACGAGGAGGAGTGGTACCCGTTGTTTGAAAGAGAAAAAGCGGGGCGGCCCTTGTATTGGGGAGCAGAGTTCGGGAAGTTTTTGAAGCCTTAGTGGCTAATTGCCGATAGTTGCTACGAAGGGTCGGATTTTTCCCAATTTACATCGGCAAGAGCCGGTCTTTTGTAAAATCAATCGCCCAATTGCCTATATTTTCATATTTTCATTGGCCAATATTCGATTAGATGGAATTCATATCGGCACTAAGTGTTTTTAAAATGTATGAAAAGTTTTATTAGAAATCATTTCTTAGTACAAAATCTTGAATAAGTGAAAAGAAAGGCATGTTCAAAACTTTAAATTTGAAGAGTTAATATCCTTGGCAGGAATTGAACCTAGCAATGCCTTCACCGCTTGAAGGCCAAGGGTCCCCCAATTCTTCATAGAAGCAATTGGATTTGGTCATGGAAAGGTTGCATAATTCAAAAAGTTTAAGGTTTAGGGTACTTCCTCAAGTGCATCATTAGATGCCCCAGACAAATAGTGCTATGGATGCTTCCGGCTGAACTCTAGTAACTCACAAGAAGAACCGGCTACATTTCCGGCACATTTTCTGGTCCATCGGCTAATTGCCGGAGGATTGAAATTACAGTCGGATTGCCATCCGATGGTTGGAAATTTGGACTGGCCATGAGGGGAAATCCATCGGCTGATAATGAACTAGCCATCGGTTTTCCCTGAACATAGGCGCAGGCTCCTCAAATTATCAAAGAATCGTTGTCAGAAATTAGTGTGGTTTTTTGTGGGTTGGAGTGAAATGTCAAGATTGTTAATAAATAGTGTGATTCTAATATTAATTTAAAATCATTGTCATGGTTTCAAATGCCTGCATTATAGTATATTTTATTATGATTAACGTTTACAGTAAACCTTGGATGTAAAATTAATCATGGAGATCACTAAATTTTCATTGTTGAGAATTGTGAGATAAAAATTAATGTGAGACATATGAACATGCACATACATATTAGTGTGAGATTTTGAAATTAGTGTGAGTCCCAAATACAGTGTACGTACTACACTACCTTTGATATTTAGTGTTACATGTTATTTTATGTCACTATGGTAACTTTTAGGATGACACTTCCTATGAATAAGTGAACAAATATTGTCATGGATGATGGATGAGTTCATCCATTGGCCAAAACCCTACCTTCTCTTGTCATCAAACTTGTGATGAAATATTGGCATGGATGATTGAAATTTGGATGAAAATTCACTTGGTAAGTGACAGTAATTACAATATCGTAGATCTATAATCCCTCCAAGAATTTGCAAGGAATGACAAAGATTGTTGGGTTAACATTTAGTGTTGGTGACACTATACCGTAGTTTACAATTAGTATTGAGCAAGACATTTTGGAATTGGTGACACTAAATATCGTATAGTTTCAATATAGATCACAATATTTTAAAGGGTGGTGTACAACGTAGTAACCTGAGGAGGCCATTTCCTTGTGAAGTTCAAAACCACAAACAAAAATACAAGTAAACATCTATAATAACTATAATAACTATCTAATTATTGGTAAAAAAACAAAAAAAAAAACGATCAATTTTAGTTGAGGAGTAGGTGTGCTTGGTTTAGGGTTCTGCCACAACGTTTAATCACCAAATTTTGTTAACCCATTTATCGCCAGAGGGTGCATTCCAATGAACTTCGAATTTTCATACTTGGATGTCATGGGCAATTCAACCCACAATCTAGTATCACTAACCAACATATTTTATGATCAACCACTTGGATGTGTGAGTCAACTTCTTTATAAAGACATGCAAAGAAAATATGTCCATTCCACTTGAATTTGAGAAAGATCCAACAACCGCAAAGTCGGAGTTCTCAAGCTGGGTAACTAGTGAAACCATTGTTTTCCTAAAGTGGATGACGCGAAGGATGAGGTAGTTTGATAACATAGAAACAATTATGTACATTTAGAATCACATATGTGGGATGAATTTGCAGTTTATATGCTTATTCTAGAGGTGGTCAAAGTTCATTGACCAGATGATGAGTGTCTCTCACAATGAGCTTGAATGCCAATTTTGAAACATTTTTGGTTTAGGGTGTTGCCCACAATACTAAAGATCCTTGCAATGGGCAACCCCTTGGGCATGAAAATTTGCCTCCTCCTTCAAGTCTTAGTCTATTCTCAAACATTAGAGAATTTGCATGCCAAGTGGGCCAAGTGGGATGAAGACATGAGCACACAATGACATCTCTTTTGGAGAGAGGCCTCATGGGGTTCCCTTTGGAAATAAAGAGTTAAACTTTTTGGGCATAGAACAACCTACCTTGTACACAACATCTTGCATGATGTCACTACAAGCATATGACTTGTGGACAAATTGTCTTGTGTTGCTGCCAAATCGTCCTACGTCAGTGGAATATATGCAAATTTACCATAGTAGTAGATTTGCGTATTTCTTTCACCGACGCATGATGTTAGCCTAGGCTTCATATCCTAGTAGTGTGTTCTCCAATATCTTTATGAGCAGTTTGAGGATAAACTACTATCTTTAAGGTACACATGGAATTTGAATTGCGGGTCAAATTCAACTACATGTTGAATATCATCTCAAATTTTTTTCTATATTTAAAAAAACCGTAATTGCACTATACCAAAATTGGTTGCCATGGTATTAATTTGTTGTTGTTGATGATGATGACAATGATACTTTCTTAAAACTCAATACAAAGAGGACTTGTGAGACACTATCAAGGGATCACAATGAGTTTAAAAAATGCATTAAATTTGCCCCCCTCTTGCAATGAAGTTAGAAATAAGAAGTTAAATCGAACATTTATTATACTCACAATCCAATCATTTGGATGAGAAATTTGCTCTTGCTAGAAAATTATAGACGCCGTAAACTATTAGATATTTGCAAGCATAATATGGTTTTCAAGCAATCAAACTATCAAAATGTCTCTTTGACTTATTGAAATAGCCACGAGCTACAAAGAATAACCATTCGTGGACTTTTATGATCAAGAATTTAGAGGTTGAATTAGTTAGTTAATCCGTTCATTAGTTAGTTCATTAGTTTAGTTAGTTATTAACAATCGTTTTTTAAATTTTTTTTTTGGGGGGGGGGGGTGGTTAGTTTCTTAATCAAGCAGACTAGTTGACTGGAAAGCTAACATGGAGCAATTTGAATGGTTTGATATTTTATTTTTCTCTCTATAGGAGTTTTATTGCATTGTCATTTTATTATCATATTACTTTGCTCCTCTTATGGTGACTCGGGGACATGTCCCATCACTTCTTAGGACATGATGAGACATCCCGTCACGTGACAACCTTGCTTGAAGTGGATAATTCATTGAGGTAGATTGAATGCTTTTGCTAGCATGTGCACATTACATACATATGACATCGTTTTCATTTATGTTTCCTTAAACTTTTGATCACCTTCGTGTTGTTCTTGGAAGCTGTATAAAGTTGAAATTGCATATCAAGTGTTAACAAATGATGAATCTACATCGTTCAAATTTTAGAAATGCTTGTAAAATTTGATGTAAGGAACACCTTCGTAAAGAACGTTGTAATAAATCAATAATGTCAATTTTTTTAACATCGTCAACTTTGTTATTACCTCAAGATCTAACATTCAATGGCCAAAGCTAGCTCCAAGTCCAAACCTGAAGTTGAATTAGGTTGACTCCTTACTCGAATCCATTGCTCATCATTCACTCCTCACTCACCACCACTTAGTCGTCCCCCATTCGGGTTTGACGTCCATTTTAAGAGTAAATGTGTGTAAATCCAACACAACAAAAATCTAGACACCTGTATGTAAGTGGTGTGTGGCTAGTTGTGAATTTAAGAACTGGCCCAAAAAACACACGTGCTTAAAACAAATCGGACTACGTACTCAAACTACGCTAACCATTCTAGGCTCAACAATCGACACAATTAAGGAGACAAGTACGACCACTTAATCAACACGTGACTTTGCACTTTGATAATGGATAAGATATCCATATGAGCTCCGAAAATTATGAGGCAAGATGGGTACAAGCACGACTTGGATCCGCTAATCGTCTCACACTTATTGTGTGTTTCGTGTCCTACGCGAAGTGGGTGCAATAGAGAGAAAAGCATCCATCTAAGTGAGCACACATCCCTTACCTTACATGGAGTCCTTACAAATGAAACCAATAGTATTATAGTCCCTCGTTGACCTTTGGGCAATTAGTGCCCGCTATCAACATATCGACAAATTATTGGGTCATGTTTGTTTGTGGAGTCACAAGAGTAACTGTATATGTAGTAGTGTGAACGCGGCACTTTTCAAAACGCAGGTCATGCGTTGTCTCACTTAACTTATATTTTATTATTGTTGGCTCTGTGAGAGCCTGACTTCTTGAGTCATTGGCAGAGAGAGTATGCGGTTTTTGCCTTCAAGGACAGTGTGTGCTTTTAGACAAAAACTGTTGGAGCCCTTCAAATTTTGACTCCCCACTTGTGGTGCATATTTACTTGTAGGTGGTGTTTGATTTTGAACGAAGTGCAATCTATTTCGGTCCATTCAGAGCCAAACTTTTTTTTTTTTGAAGACAGAAGGTTGACAGGCCAGCGCCAAAGCACAGGAGGCGGTTGACCACTTGGCAAAATTTTCATCAAGTAGAGAGGAGATTTCACAGCCGGGAATCGAACCGCCAACCTTTTCCTTGAGATTTGGGTATCTCTCCATCATCATCTGGTAGTTTAGGGTCATCTCGGACCCATTGAGAGCCAACCTCGTTTTAGCACATGTTGGCATGTGAAAAGGTTGGCGTTAAACATCTCCATCCCCCCCTCCCCCCCCCCCCCCCTAAACTTTTTGGGGGAGGTAGATTCGGCTAGGGGTAGCCTCCCCAAAAGAAATCCAGAATTTTTGGACTTGATCGAAAACTTTTGCCTGCCCGTCTGCCCGACTTCGAACAAATCTTGCTTTCTTGAAGGCCATTTCCCACAAACCCCATATTGAGTGCACTTCACCTTCAAGGTCCCAAATCCAATAACTATGTTCACTTCCATTGAGTAAGTAAGCAATTGACTGGGATTTCATTTTTGAAGTGAAACTGATAATAAAGCATGTAATTAACTTGGAAGTAAAAAATTATTACAAAAACCTCATTAGCAATGAGGTTATAATTTTTGTGACTTACCATTGAAAGGGTCTTTGTCATTCTAAAATGGAGCTAAAATTACTAGTTTATTTTTAGCATGTTGATTATTATAGTTTAGTTAACACCTTCTTCTTTCACAAAGCATTCATGTGCATTTAAACTAATTAAACGTGATTGAGGTATGAAGTTTTATTGAGGACATAGACCAAGTTCTCAGTGTATAGTCTTGTAGTGTTTGTCAACCCATATTCTTTGCGATGACTAACAATGACTTGGAATATAATGCTAACCCCTCCTCTTTGTAATGCTCTACAATGAATTTTTTAACACTACATAAGCTCGTGTAGAGCGAAAATTCACCATGTTTTGGTAAATGTGCAAGGTTAACTAAAGTGAATTTTGCAAATTGTGTTTCTTATTTTCAAAATAATCCAACATCTCTTTTTATGATCATTTTGTGTTGGACCGGCCATCCAACCAAGGTACCTTTGAGCACACCAAAACAACACCAAATGTGGAAGGTGTTGTACACAAAACAATCAAATCCCAATCAAAACTTCCATCGCGTTTACGGGTAACTCCAATTTGTGTGTGTTGTTCAACTAGAACATTTGGTGTAAGACTTGAATCTTACAATTGTTTGGTTTGTGAAGCTCTAGAAGGTAAAATGCTCTTGGTGTTTCCCACTTACTTACCTCATGCCCCCTTCCCCACCTGACTTTAGCGAAGCAGCCTAAAAGTTGGTTCTAAAAACACAGCCTTCACACCATCAACATAATCTAGTGCCAAGCCTAGTTGGCAAATGATGTGGCAAGCCTTCAACACCGACCGTCCCATCAGTACCTAGACATGAGGCAAGAATGTAGGACTTTTAAAAGTATCGCCTCCCGCCCTTGTGATTGGTTGTTTTTTAGTCTTAGCTATGAGGGCATATGAGGAGCTCCATTAACAAAATCCGATGGTAAGATAGGTGAGTAGTAAGGCATTTGGGGATGGGACAAAAACTATCCAACATTCATGGCTTGGAAGATAAAACAACGAACATGTGTAAAAGCTACTTAATTAAAAGCTACTTGACAATCTCCGGAGCAAGTTCTTGTAAGTGCATTGGGATAACTTAGTCGGATGCCTCCGCTATAACTGAGGGAGCTTTCCTCGGGTTTTAAGAAAAACTTTGGTTATTTGGTAAAGTCAATCAGGTGGGGAGGGGGCATCATTAACATTGTTTGCCATCAATTAGGTACTGAAGCTTGGGGAGCTAGATTTCGCTTCAAACCATGGTTGCAAAGTAGAGCCAAGCGAAAGATGTGAGTGGCAGCTTTGACTCTTGATTGCATGCATAGGCCTATGTCCGGGGAGAACCGGTGGTTAGTTACAAATGAACCAGTTGAGTTTGAGAAATAACCGGTTGAAGTTGGAGACTTCCGGAGAATTAGCGATCATTTTAGAGGAATCTATAAAAAAATTATACCTCCAATGAATGAAAGCAGCAAAATTGTAAGAAGACGTCAACATGTAACTGGTTGGATTTAGAATCACATGGATCTTGACCCACTACTACTATGCCCAAACACTTAAGGTAGAGGGTGCTTAAACCAACTCTTTAAGCTATTGCACATATATATGGTTACATGGTCAATATATATATGTATTAGCCTTTGTTCTAAACTTAGGTATAAAGAAAGAAAAAATATTTTTAGCCTTGATTAGATATTTGATGAATATTCAAAGTCAAAACCACTAGCTTCCTTAAACCAATATATAGGCCCCGTGTATGACGACCTTTGATATGATGAGGATCCCCATCTTCATAGCCTAGAACCAACACAACATAGTTGGGTACTAGACCCAAGCTAGATCAAAAACCAACTAGTAACGGTGCTCAAAGCCACATGGCCACCTCCATGATCCCACTTAGTTCGCTTGCAAAACCATCACCTTGCATCCTGTGTACCAACCTATGATTTTGTGAATTGAACCCCCCCCCCCACCAGGCAATGTATAGAATGGTTAGAATAGGCATTGACAAGCCACCCTAAACCCACCTTGAACCAACCCGAGACAGAGTGAAGCCCGTTACCTACCCTACATGAAGATAGTGGAGGTTGCTATGAGGTGGTGCCACTAATGACACCTGAAAGAGTCACTCTGTGGGCCCATACACTCCTACACCATGAGGAACACTTCAAGGTAGTAGAGTGCTGGTGATTGGGAGACGTTTATAGGTGTTGGTTTCAAGTGGGATGTTGGTTTTAGCACCCTCTACCTTACTTCCTGGGCACTGACACAACATACTACATAGAAGTAGAGTTACAAAGGAGTAACTTTGCGTTTGCAAGTTACTAGGCCCCTACAAGTGTAGAATTATGACAATTATACGAGAAATAGGTGACAAACCCATACTTTTGTGAACCAAGACGTGTGTTGTTCAAAGCAAGTGAGGGAGTGATAGTTTGTTTTTTTCGATTTGTTGTTGTCCCTCGTGGCGACGGTGGCGTGAGATGAGCCATTCTCATGCTCATATTTTATCTTGGGTGGAGCCTTCATTTTGCCATATGTGGTCCCTACCCTTTACCGGTCATTTTTGCCAAGTCTTTAATGTGCGGTAGTGTGGTCATGGTCACGTATAGACCGAATTGACCCTTGCAACTACAAAGTAGCATGATGCATGGTCTTTGCTTTTCCTCAGTTACCATCACCACTACACTAAATATGATAGTTAGTGTCACCAATTCTAATTGTCTTGCTCAATACTAATTGTACACCACGGTTTAGTGTTACCAACATTAAATGTGAGCCCAACATCATTTATCATTCCTTGTAAATTTTCTGGGGGATTATAAGATTTACAGTGTCGCAATTACCATCCCTTACCAAATGGTTTTTCATCCAAGTTTCAATCATCCATGACAACATTTCCATCACAAGTTGCTCACAAGAGAAGGTAGGGTTTTGGCCGATGGATGGACTCATCCATCATCCATGACAGTATATTTGTTCAGTTATTCATACGAAGTGTCATTCGAAAAGAACCCATAGTACACAAAATACCATATCACACTAAATGTCATATTTAGTGTAGCATTGCGGTTTCCACTAAAAGTCTAACCAGCTACACGTTGACACCTGTTGGTTTCTCTTTACTAAATTGAGGTATATTCTCTAAATTCATCCAACATGATCGGTCATTTTCCTGATGCCTTGAACTTCAACTGGGTATTTCCCAAACTTGACCAACTTATCTTAAACTACACAAAATATGATATTTAGTGTGACTTACTATTTGGAATTACACAATGTTACAACTATCTACTGTGCATCTCATTCTTTTACCAACCATGGTCGAATTGGTTGTTTGCACACTACAAAACATTAACATCTTTACTTGGTAAAAAAATCATGTTAATAATAAAAAGATATAGGAACATGTAACCCCGAACAGTAAGTCACACTAAATATCATATTTTGTGTAGTTGTTGGTTCCATGTCTCACATTCTATGGTTCCGAGACATTAGGGTCCAAGACCAAAGAAAGCGATTTTATTGGTCGAGAGCAACATTTTGGATCCAAGGAATTTACATTAGGATGTGGGTCCAAGGTATGAAAAATTGAAAAATTGAAGTGGTGTTAAAGTGGCATCACCATCCCACCAAATATTGGTGGACCCAAGTGAAGCAACTATCTCTTTAGTTTGAGAAACTGCTTTATAAACTTGGGCCGGATCTTGAGTCCAAAGTAAGGCCCATAAAGGGTTGTTTTGGACACCTACTTTTCTGGACCCAAACCCTAATGTAAATCCATTGTTACCTTACATGAGACGTGAGTATGAAGGACTGAGGAGCATCCGATCATTCAATCACAATTAGAACATTGTTTGTGTGACTCGGCTGGGGTTTTGTAATTCATTAGTGGTGAGCATAAGTGGACAAATAGGTGTTTTTTAACTACACCATAACTACAAGTTGTTGTCCTTGTCAAAAATGTTTACTGAATAGAAACCTTGCAAAGTGCCACGTCAACCAAATCGTATTCAAATTAATGAGAAAAATCCACATAAGGGCAAGACATTCTTCCCCGTTTGTCACCTCTAGTCATGTTGAATTCCTTCTCCAAGTTGTGCACAATATTGGCAACCCAATTGTTACTATGAAAATCTAAGAAAATCACATCAAATCATCCCCCTCCCCCCCCTCCTTTTCTCTTCCTCCCTCTTCTCCCTTTCCTCATCTCTTCCCCTTTCTTCCTTCATTTTGCCCTCCTTAGCCTTTCCATGCCCTCACATACATTGTGTTTGTTCAAGCTCCAATAAGTTGCAAGTCTATAACCATATATTCTAAGGAAAAACGTATGCATTCAAGATTCTATGAATTAACCAAGGGACATATCAATCAAGTTACTACTACTAGTTAACACAAGAAGTCTTGATGGTTATAGTTATGAAAGACACCTACTAACACTTTAGCTCCACTCTTGAGGATGATCTATTTTTAATGGTAACATCAAGGTTTTCATATACTTCCAATAACGCTTCCTTCCCTTTGTCTAATCCGCCTTCATTGTAATTTTCTCTCCTCTCTTACTCTTTTCCTCCCTTCCTTCTAGTATGTACTCCTTGGGTCTTCTCTTGTTTTCATATACATTGTGTTCAAGGAAGCAGTTGCAAGTTCAAGAGTATACAAGTTAAGAATAAAAGCAAAGGCATGAAAGAAGTAATGAAATAAATGGGAAAAAAAAAAAAACATACATTCACTCCTTACCACAATAAATGCTACATTGATGGCTTTGATTATCCACTGTATGGAATTTGATTTAGTTCTAGTGGTCACGATTGTCTAGTGTGTGGACTCCAATTAAGTATTAGTGGTCACAATTGTCCAAGAAGGTGCACATTACCTCCAAGGCTATTATCCCAATTCTCATAACCTTGTCACAGAGGCTAACATGGCATACTCCTCATTGCCCATCGCTTTCATTGGTTGTTGCCATTTCAACTCTAAATATAGTTGAAGCTCCCCACACCAATGACCTCAAATGGAACAAGGCCCCACATATTTTGAAGTGGAAAAAAATATATAATGACATTGGCGGAACAAAGCTATTTGAATGCTGAAGTACATCATAAAAATTTGACACATAAATGTAACTTGAGGTGTTTGAATTGTAATATGGACCAAGGTGGAATGCTTAAATGCCTCTAGGGGCCATTTACTCAACAACAACAAAATTAATAATAGATGACATGAAGATAACATCCATAGGGTTAGAAGTTGTATTGTCTCTTGTCCAATGCTTATTAGTTCAAAAAAAATTTGAACAAATCACATGGTATTAAAATGATCCTTGAGTTTGCATGTGATATTGGAACCGTATTTACCATGCTCTGTTACAAGAATTCGTTTGGATTACAATACATGTGACAATGATGGCCAACTACACTAGACATAGAAAGAAAACCAACACACGTATTTTTGTACTTGCCCATTTTTAAACATGTGTTTTGTTATAGACATGTGTAGAACACTGATTTCAAGAGTGTAATACATGGGTGGATGCAAAAAATGCAAGAATCACCGATTCAAAAACTTGCAAAGGCTTCTTGAAAGCATCAAGGAGAGCTCAAATCTAGATACAACTCAAAAGATTGTATCGTAGCTCTCTAGTTGTTTGGGCATCTTTCTGCCTAATAATCAAATTAAATGTGAAAATAAGTTAGGCAGTCCAAAAAATAATATTCTAAAATTGGACATATTACAATAGTGATTTAAAACTAGTTAGACATTCATCCAAGTCATCTATATAATTCATGGATGGTTTTCCTAATTTTATCTATGGCGTCTAAGATTAACTTAAACATTGCTCTTAACCTGTCACTTGCATTATTATGATTTTAGGCACTCTTTAAATTTACTTTATTTTATGTATTTATTTGTTTTTTTGACACTAAAAAACACTTTCCTAGAAATTTAGGCACCCTTAACATCATTTATTTTCTGCCCAAGCTGCTAAAGTGCTACGGTAGTTTGGCATTGTAGATTTTTCATTTTCTATTTAAAAAAAAGCAACATTCCCTTGTGCTCCTTATTTTGAAACCAATGTCATTCTTTTTTGTTTGGCCCATTACTTCATTCATACCATGTTGTGAGGCTTTCTTTTTGTCTGATATCTTTACCACGATGTTTTCGAAAAAAAAAAAAAAAAAAAGAAAAAAAGTAGAGTGTTTCGTTCTAATGTGCTCACATACCAAGTCGTGAGATTTTGGGTCCAACATCTTTGCCATGATTTCATTCATTCATTTGTTTATTCAAGTTTTTTAGTTTGGGGTTTTGGTGGGTTGATGCTCAACATGTTGACCCGACAAGATACAATTTGGAGTTGGCAACTATGATTCTTGTCATAGTTTGAACTTTGCATGACGTTCGACTTCTTGACTTATTATCCTACTTTTTGTAGTTACTTTGAGTCAACAAGTGGATGTGGTGGCAAAAGAACAAAAGAAAGAGATTTTATTCTATTCTATTTTATGGGGAACGAAGGTCGAGGCGTGTGGCCCTCTTGCTAGTTTTTTCCCGTCAAGTAAAGAGAAGATTTCATGGCCGAACATCGAATTGCCAACCACTTCATTTGGTTTGAGTGTCTTTGCACTACTGTCTGATAGTTTAGGGCCACCTTAGACCCCATGGATTGATGAATTTCTCTAACTTAGGGCCGCTTTACACACATACCAAGAGCCACGAAGTGATATGTCATTTTTCAAAGCTTTTCTCAAAGCTTGATTTTCCTCTTTTCAGAGGCCTTTTCTTTTTTATGCTTCATCAAAATAAAGCAAGGGTGGGTGGTTGGGATTTTCTTTCATCACAAGTCTATTGCCTCCCTAAACATAGTATCCAATATTGTAACTATGGATTTAGTGCTATGTTTTACATCATAGTAAGTTGATTGAACTTTCAACTAGGAATGTGTATGCTTGTCAAAGTAGTTGGATACTCGGCTATGTTTCTTTGCTTTTAAATCAAAGTTCAATAGCATGGGTTGTCATAAAGGCATAAAGTACTAAAATGTTATAATATATGTCATGGTAACAAGTATCCATCACATATGGCAACTGAGTTCAAAATATAGTCTAATATATGATTGCATTGTGCTCAGTACTTATTGTTATTACCAAGTAATAAAGCAAAGATGTGATAGGTAGACTTACATACCTCATTTGTAGGTATTCTCAATGTCTCAACTACTTTCTGGAATTTGTGTGTACATCAAAATACTAATTCAAAGTAACATAATAACTTTCACAAGTGTAATATTTCAATAATGAAATAGCATTCAAACATGAGTAATGCACTATTGTTGGTGTTGAAAATGTGAAGAGCTAGCCTCCACGGGTAGATCACTCTAAGGCATTTTTGTGCATCACGTGCGGCTAGGGGTTTTTTGTTTTGGGGCTATTTACCTTCAAGGGCTGAATTAAAGCCTCCCTATAATTACTTAAATTTCAAAAATGGACCATTTGTTTGCACCCTTCCATTACTTGTATTGTCCAAGTCACTGGAATTTTTTTGTACTCTATATTCTTTTTAAGTAATTTTGGACAGACAGAAATCCCAATTGTCATCCATCCCCGTGAGTCCTAAACCCATTTACATACCATACTAAACATACCTTCTAGGATCCTTATCTTCAGCCCCTATATTAATTTTACAAAAAAATAATGGCCCACGTTTTATGTCCATCTAACTTACTTATAATGGGATTGTCTACATTTAATGGCCCCTTCATTATTTGGAATTCCTTTATAATTTTTATTTCAAATGATTTTAATCCTCTCTATATTATGCCGCACGTTGTTTTTAAAATGCACTAAGTGATCTACCCGTGCTAGCCTCACCTGCACCCGTGCCAATCCAAACATACATTTGTGTGTTAGAAAGCCGTGTGTCAGGTGTCTTCAGTTAAGCTCAATTGAAATCCATGTCACATAATTACCTCGCTTGTCAAGTCCATTGAATGTTTGCAAACACTCATACTCAATACAAAACAATGACTATACTCTTTTGCCATATTGTGTAACTTTCTTGAACAATAACAACCTTTTGTACACCAAACACCATGCACTTCCACACTTATCATGTATTTACTTAGCCTTATTGAACAATCTAAGCCAAGTGTTTCCTCTTTCAAGCATGTAAAAGATTTTTCACATGGAAGAGTCTAGGGTTTAAGCATTGGTTTAGTAAGGTATAGTGGCCACTTTAGGTCATTGAAACCCTAAATAATGGAGCGTGGTAACTTCCTTGACCATAGTTAGTTAACTCATGGTTAAGTATAGTGTAATGTTTTAACTTTGATGTAGAGCCTACTAAGTATTCCATGCTTTGTAGGAGGTTTGAATCAAATTTGTCAAGAGTATCACATTTGACTATTTATATAGTGTGAAGGCAATAACAAGTGCAGAGAGAGAGAGAGAGAGAGAGAGAGAGAGAGATTATCATATATGAGTGTACCTCTCATGCATCCAACATAACAACCGGTTGAGTTTGAGAAATAACATGTTGAAGTTTAAGACTTCAAGAAAATTATTGATCATTTTGGAGGAATTAATAGAGTATACCCCAATCTAGTAAAGAAGAACTGCAAGTTGTCAACATGCAACCGGTTGGACTTGGAAACACTAGGATCTCAACTGATCATGTCCAAAAATCTCCCCATACACAAGAGTTATCCGTAAAGCAAAGTGGATGAAACCATGGGTTTAGTCCCAAACTACGAATTTATGAGAATTAACACAAAGTCACCCAAGTTTTCGTAATGCTTAAATTATTACTCCCAATGAATGGTGTCAAGCTATTAAAACCGGCTTTCTAGCTTGTCCTACTAGGATGGGTGGGCCAAGCTAGCCTTGCATAGCCATGATTTAGGATAATGAATCCCATGTACATACCCTTTTCTACATCCTAAGATCCTCTCAAAGTTTGAGAGATGGAAAGAGGAGGTCCTAAAAGTTTGCACCCAACTTTCAAAATAGGCTCCAAAACATGATGAGCTAGCGAGCTCTTAATAGAAAGTTTTCTCAAAGAAGGATCAAACTCATGATTTCGTCTCTCTTTGAGGGACTTTACGGATAACTCTACTATCCTATAGGCTTGTTGCCGATCCATCACGAAATGATCTTGAAGAAACAAATTCATGGTCTTTAAAGCTAATTATGGTGGAATATTAACTGAAATAAGTAATATTTGGGATACATACTAATTTGGGGCTTCTATGTTGGATGAATGAAAGGTACTCTCTCGTATACGATAATTCCCTCTCTCTTGGAGCCATGGCCATGAAAATCTAAGGGCCCTTAGAAGTCATCCCAAGGTTGTACCATGGGAAATAGAAATCAAAATTTGTAATCGATGGGTCCTCAAGCTTAGTGCAAGCGCAAGTGGACCATGTTGAGGGACCGCAACATATGTTTAGGTTTGGGTCCTCATTGTGGTAACATGAAATTTCTAGGAGCCAATGGCATTTGAATTCATTACCACATCCTCTTTTTGATAGGCTTAACACAAACCCGGAAGACCATGAAACATTATCCACATGTTCCCATGTAAGACACCACATGAATTTTCCACCCATTTAAATTTCTTTCTTCCCTCAAGCCTTCAAGGTCCAATCAATGGTCGGGGAAAACCGACGGCTAGTTCATTATCAGCCGATGGATTTTCCCTCATGGCCGGTCCAAATATCCAACCATCGGATGGCAATCCGACTGTAATTTCAATCCTCCGGCAATTAGCCGATGGACCAGAAAATGTCCCGGAAATGTAGCCAATTCTTCTTGTGAGTTACTGGTTTTATGGGACATCTGATGATGCACTTGAGGAAGTACCTTAAACCTTAAACTTTTTGAATTATGCAACCGTTCCATGACCAACTCCAATTGCTTCTATGAAGAATTGGGGGACCCTTGGCCTTCAAGCAGTGAAGGCATTGCTAGGTTCAATTCATGCCAAGGATATTAACTCTTCAAATTTAAAGTTTTGAACATGCCTTTCTTTTCACTTATTCAAGATTTTGTACTAAGAAATGATTTCTAATAACTTTTCATACATTTTTTAAACAATTAGTGCCGATACGAAGTCCATTTAATCGGATATTGGCCAATGAAAATATGAAAATATAGGCAATTGGCCGATTGATTTCACAAAAGACCGGCTCTTGCCGATGTAAATTGGAAAAAATCCGACCCTTCGTAGCAACTACCGGCAATTCGCCACTAAGGCTTCAAAAACTTCCCGAACTCTGGGTCCAATATTAATTGGACTTGGACCGGGCCCGGCTTCTAGACAAGTCACATAATTTGTATATCATGGGTCAAGGGGCTCTGAAGCTCGACACTACATATTGTATTTAGTGCCACTTACTATTTGGAATTTCACAATACTATAACTATTTGCTATATATCTCAGTTCTCCGCAACAAAAGTCAAATCGATTGTTTGGACATTATAGAACATCAATATCGTCACTTGATATAAAGTTACATCAATAGTTTTTTTTTTTTTTTTTTTTTTTTTTTTTTTTTGACAGAAGGTTGACAGGCCAACGCCAGAGGACATGAGGCAATTGACCACCTAGCAAGTTCTCCGTCAAGTAGAGAGGAGATTTCACAGTCGGGATTCGAACCGCCAACCTCTTCCTTGAGAATTGGGTATCTCTCCACCATCATCCAGTAGTTTAAGATCATCTCGAACCAAAGTTACATCAATAGTGAAGAGAGATGGCATTGTGTAACTCCAATTAGCAAGTGACACGAAATACAATATTTGGTGTAGGATAAAGTGGCCCTTATTGGTTACCTCTAAAGTTGAGTGATGAGAAAGACACAAATTTCACTGGGCCAAATGCTTTTGGGAACTAATAATAGGTAACTTAGCCCCTCATCCACTTGTCTCGTGCCCATAAGTAATAAACTCCGGAACAAAGCATATTAAAGTAGTACTTTGACTAGAAAGGCAGTTGAGTGACTGAGAAAATTATGGATCCAATTGACACACATATACAGCCGAGTAAATTCATAACCTAGATAACACATTCACCGGTGACCAAGATTCCGCTCGGGCAAGTGTAGATGCACAAAACAACAATGTGATAAGGTGAATTAGGGCCACTTCACACACAAGGCTGAAGGCCCCTGACCATGGGAATGTAAGAGCTCTCATTGGTTGAAAAGGCGGAGACCGTCCAAGTTCATTTCACACTAGGAGGCAGAGCCCAACATTTTCCTTTTTAATTGCACCCATACCCAGACCATGCCCATCAACAGTGACCTATGCCCACCCATGCCCACCCATAGCATGACATGTGCGCACCCATGCCCACCCATGCTATTCAAATTGCGCCCATGTATTCAAAAATTGTGTAATGTGTATTGTGTAATTATGTAATGTGTCTTGTATGATTGTGTAATTGTGCCCCACCCATGCCCACCCATTATAATATCAAACCCATGCCCACCCATGAACAATAATATCGCAGTCATGCCCACCCATGCCCACCCATGAACAATAATGTCGCAGCCATGCCCACCCATGCCCACCCATGAACAATAATATTGCACCCATGCCCACCCAAAACCCATGGGCATGGGTGGGTATGGGCATGGGCATGGGTATGGGCACCCAATGTAGGGCTCTGCTAGGAGGTGAAGGCTTAAAGGCTCAAAGAAAAAGTTTGTGGATGAAAAGTCTACATGGAGTCCCACATGGCAGGTTGTGGATAAGGGTGCATGGTCTGCTGGAATTTGCGTTAGACCCACCTCCAAGAGGTGGGCTCGGGGTGATCACACCCCCTTACATTTTGTAACCACGTGCGATAATGGGGTATTTAATGGGGGGATATTTATGCACCTCTCAATATTTTCACCTGCCTTATTTGTAGATATAAATCTACTTTGACATATATTTTGAGCACCCTATATTTATTTGTAATTATTTAGAGAGGCTAAATTTTGGCATCATACTTTTTTTATAAATCGTACAAGTACCAAATAGTAAAACGGAATACTATAGCATTGCAAAATCGACTATGTGAGCAACAAACATTCCATACCATCCATCTTGTCATTCAATTGGTTTCAATTAGTTATACCATTCCTAAATCATTCAAAGTACCATTCAAAACACAACCAATAGCATTTGGGTACTAGTTAAAGGCTTACCAATAGACATGGAAATAAGCTAACATAGAAGAGTTGTAAACATAAATAGAAAAAAACAAGAATTATAATCAGTTGCGACAAGACATAGAATTTTGCAAACTACCTACTCCAAAAAAAAAAAAAAAAAAAAAAAAGCATTAAAAAACAAGAAAAGCTAAATACAAAAGCCATAATTATTTTATTGATCCTACTACACACTTTTAGGGGGATCCAATATCTATAAGTTTATAACCCTATTTTTTCTACTAATTACTAAAATGGAGGAATTATTCACCACCATATTTTACATATGATCGTGTAGGGGACATATTTCCAATGCTATGGTAGATCTAACGAAATTGTAATTTTTACCCTCAACGAATTAATTAATTAATTAATTTTTATTTATTTTTATCTCAAGTGGTTTCTAAAATTCTGATAGTCACCTCCCCGAGGAGGTGGGCTTGACGCAAATTCCGGGAGACCATTATTTTTTTAATCTTTTTTTCCAGCATGACAAATTTTAAGACATATTGCATGGCAGATTCCAAGAGAGACAAACACCACCACGTAATTCTCTTAAATTGATAAAGTTTGAGACATATTATATTAAACCAAATCCTCCCCTCTTTTTCCGCCAACAAAATATGCAATGGTCCTACAACATGGTTCAATCTCACTTCACACTATGCTTGAGGGCCCAAGACTACATAAAACAACTTTCCCAACACCCATGGTAGGACCTTTGGATGAGAGTCAAGGGTCCTCACCATTACAAGCTCACTGCTCTTGGCTCATGTGTGAAGTGGCCCTTAGAAGCGCCTATCGTGGACACTTCAATTGAGCACTAGGGTTCATAGTGGCGATATTGAAGGGAGGTTGCGGTATTGTTCTACTTCTCTAGTATGACACGTTTAGGAAACACACAAAATGTCGAATTATCGAGGTGTCATCTTCTCATTACTATGACAAATTGCCTAAAGTTGTCGTATGATCGAGGGAATGTGAAAACATAAGTAATTTGAGCTTATAAAATATGTACAACGAGTTTAAGCAATATAGATAGAATGAAATAATAAATCATAACTCCAAAAAAATACAAATATCCTCAAGAACTCTTGAAATTGGAGTTCAAGGATCTTTGGTGTTGCCTACCCAAGTTAGCAACTGTCATCTTATCTAAATTCCCCACTAACTTTTGTAAACTAATACTTCGTTAACATCATAATACAAAGAGTTCTCTAATAAGAAACTATACAACAATGATGCATGATGTTTAGCATCACTAAGCTTTACTATAGGTGAAGCAACATCATCCACATCTACTGCATGTAGATCAACATTAAGATCAAAGTCTTGTGCATAACTGGTTCCCAAAGCACCATCCACCAACTCATTAGTACTCAATTCTAGCTCAGTAAGCTCTTCCCCTTCCATCTAAATGTAAGTCTCGATTGACATCTCATCATCACCTAATTGCAACTTTGAAATCAGAGCACCAACTTCATCTAACTATGTTTGCATTCTCCCTTTCATCAACCAAGGCAAAAATTAACATTCCATGTTGTAGGTAATATATGCACCATCCTCCAACAATTCATGCAAGAGAGTGCACAAGATACTAGTGATAGTATATTATCATGAGTACAGGGCAACATACTAGGCATGATTCCACTCTAACCCTAACCATGTCCATTCTACACTAATAACCCTAATTCTCATTAAGTTCTCAATGATAAGTGAAGTTCTCAAGTAGTTCCCAAGTGAAAATGGATGTCTCGTGTTCACATGTGATATGCATACTATTAGAATTGAGCCAACTTTAGTGTGTTGAATTTCCAATTATCATCCAAAACCAACTAGCCACACAAAACAATGACCACATTAGACACACATACCTCAACATAGAAGTCCCAAACCACATGTCATGTGCTTATAAATCCACAACTATGATAGTTTGTAAAAGAATTAGTTGTACGTGAAATGTGCTCTAGGACTTGGGTTGTGCTAATAGTGCACCTAATCGATCACAACTTCCCATTCAATTGGGTAGAGACCCGGTTTAGTCTAGGGTGACATGGTTGAGATGAATTAACCACTTACAATGGGAGCCCTAATTTGTGGATGAATCCACTTCACATGCCAAGGAGAGTCCTTTGTGAATAACGGGGGAATGCTAATGTGGATTCACCTTGAGTAGGTGCACAAAAATCAAGTATGTCAAATGGGCACATAGCTTGTGTTCAAGCCTACCAAGATATGAGAAATAAGTTGGATCTTCTTCCGAGCAAAATATTTCAAGTAATTATACAAGTGGAAATGCTCGAGACATTTGTGTGGTAGATGGGAACTTACATCCTTTCTCATGTTTAGAATTGAAAACACAATAACTGGATATATTTACAACATATCCCATACTTGATACTTAAGTAAAACTGAACTAACTTCAAGTCCAAAATCACAACATGTTGAATTGTATCGTAGAATCCTTCTTTAGGATTGGATTGTATGATAGGATTATTCAATGTAATATATATAGAATAGGCACCTATTTCTTATCAGGATCCTATCAACAATGTATAGGGTATCATAATTTCCATCAAGTTGGGGTTGAATTTCAATCTGGCTGGAACCAATAGTGGCATGACACATGTGTTGGTGTTGAGTGGTAAAGTGAGGAGGAGTGAGGGGTTATGGTATGCTCTGGACATTGGTGATATGTTTGGGCCAACTTTTGGCTTCAAAAATTCACAATAATTTCAATGTAAGGAATAAAATTACTGAAAATTTTGTAATCCTCCTTATTTCTACCTTCCTACATGGGAAGAATTTGCATTGCCTTATACTTCTCCAGATTTGGCGCAAAATCTCTTAAGTGATCAGGTATAGGCACCTCTACTCTATATCGTTGATTATGATAATATTGTAACAATGTTTTTTTTGGCAATGTTCTTGTTCCTTATATTTACTTACATAAAATTAACATTGAATAATATTTATTTGTTTTTTTCCATCATGTTTTTATAGCACAACATTTAAGTAATCACCAATGATTCACATATTGTTTACGAAATTTAAGTAGTTTAGAAGTGTGTTGACAGATCAACCCATGAAATCAAAACAACCAAAAAGTCCAATTTTTGAGAGTATGTCTATATTCACTTAAATAAACAAGAGTTACACATGCCTATCACTCATAATAGGAATGGAAAGGCCATGCTTTGTGGAAGTATGCAATCAAAAGATGTAATAAACACAAGATGCAAGGGGAGGGCTTTCATAGGCTCTCGAAGAGATTGCTTAGTTTTGAAATGCTTAGTTTTGCTTAATTGACATCAAAGACCTATCGTAGTTGAACAAAACTTGTATCAAATTCACATCAAGTGAACCATTTTTTCTTTTCTTTTCGTTTTTCTTCTTCTTTCAGTGAACAATTTTTTAAAATTTTGTTTTCTTTTCTTCTCATTCCTTTTCTTTATCACAAACTTGGCTTGAAGGTAAACAAGACTCTTTCCAATTAAATAATGCACCACTCATCATAAAGTATGGGTGGCGATCACTTAGATTCTCTTCTTAGGATATCGTGAACACATTTCAAATGAAGGGTGGGGATTGAACGGGATGACCTTGAAGTGTGTGTTGCATGGGAGATGATAGTTTGCATTACTACGGGGCTCGACTCTAATTATAAATTTTCAATTTTGGAGTATTAGGGACACATAAAGTTTGACAAATCAACCTAACACCGTTTTGAAGTTTGTAGGGACAAGGACGGGGAGGGCGGGGGTGTCCTTTGGGCTTAACTTTTGACAATGTCCTCAACATCTTGTCCTAAGCTCATCTCCTTGAGTCGGACAAGGCCATGCATATCCTAAAGGAGTAGTTTACCCAACTAAGCTATGAATGGGGTGATTCGACCACTAGTTACAAATGAGCCGGTTGAGTTCAAGAAATAACCGGTTCAATTTTAAGATTGTAGGCAAATCACTCATCATTTTATAAGAATCTATGGTATATGTGTCTTAAACCAATACCAAAAATTTAAAGATATCAACATGTAACCGGTTGGACTTGGATCTCAACCAATTTGGCCCAAAATCTCCCCGGACACTGCAATGAAGTGACGTCAGCCACAATGTATCCGTTTTGGGAACTCTAACTTACATAAGTAAGGTATGTGGCTATATTGTTGTGGGCACTTGTAGCTGCAGATATAATTTAGTTGTGGTCATCAAAAGTGCATGTTTGTTGAATTCTTAACTGGATACATATGCCTTCTCAATGGTGTTTAGTATTGAACATGGAGTAGATATTAACATCTGAAGACGTACTCAAATCTCTTTGAAACATATAACTTTATGATGTTTGCTCTTTGCTCCTTACCGAACCACGTATGAGTCAAATATATAGGACTCCAAGTAAGAACATGAGCCATTTAGGACCCATCTACAGGGTATGTATGAGGTTACTGGGCTGCCACCGGAAACACCAAGAATGAGCCGAACGTCACTACACTAAATAAGATATTTAGTGTTTGATTATATTTAGTGTTGTTACCACCCTACCCTGCTCAACGCTAATTTTCAGTTCTTTGATAATTAGTGTAAGACATAAATGTGCTGCCACCTCCCTTGTTATATCCTTTTTTCCCATATCCTTACTAACACTAAATTCAACCATGTAACTTCCACATATTACCATAGTTGATATTTAGTGTTTGAGTTTACATTTAATGTTACTTACTTTCATAGGGTTATTGATATTTAGTGCATGCGTTTGTATTTAGTGTATCAAACACTGAATATCCTATTTAGTGTAGTGGTATCCAAATGATTCTCAAAAACAAGCGGTCTTGGACTTTGGGCTCATCACTCTGCTTTTCAAAAGTTTCTTTGAAAATTTGTCCGAGTCTGATTTTGAAGTGAGTTGCAACTAATAAACGTGCAATAATTTGAATAGCCTATTTAAAAATCAGACCATGTCATATCCCTAGATCTATAACCAGTGTTTGGGAAGATTTGGGGCATAACCAGTCAAGCTCCTAGTGAATTTCCAAGTCCAACTGGTTACATGTGGACATCTTTCGGTTTTTAATTTTTTAATTTTTTAATTTTTTTTGAGGTAGAATCTATGGGTTCCTCTAAAATAATTGGTAATTTTCTTTAAAGTAGTTATATTAATAAAAGAATTAATTTTAAATTTGGAACACATGAGGCGCTTGACCACACGGCTAGTTTTCAGTCAAGTAGAGAGACGATTTCACAAGCAAGAATCGAATCGCCAACCACTCTGTTCAGTTTTAGTACTTCTCCATTATCATCTGGTAGTTTAAGGTCATCTTGGACCAATTTCCCTGAAGTCTTGAACTTCAACTCGTTATTCTTCAAACTCGATTGATTCATTTGTAACTACACAAAATAAGATGTTTCGTGTGACTTGCTATTTGAAATTGCACAATGCTATAATTGTTTATTGTGCATCTCATGTTCTACCAACCATGGTCGAATTGGTTGTTTGCACACTATAGAACATTAACATCTTTATATTGGTAAAAATATACATTAATAGTAAAAAGATATAGGAACATGTAACTCCAAACGGTAAGTCACACTAAACATCATATTTTGTGTAGTGGTCGGTTCGTCCTGTACAACGAACTTGGACCAGTCACTAGACTAAATATGATATTTGGTGTCATATGGTATTTTATGTCCCTATGGTAACTTTTCGGATGACACTTGTTATGAATTAAGTAAACAAATAGTGTCATGGGTGATGGATGAGTTCATCCATTGGCCAAAACCCTACCTTCTCTTGTCACCAACTTGTGATGAAACATTGTCATGGATGATTGAGATTTGGATGAAAAGATCACTCGGCAGAGTGACAGCAATTGCAACACTGTGAATCTATAATCCCCTCAAAAAATTTACAAGGATTGACAAATAATGTTGGGTTAACGTTTAGTGTTGGTGACACTATACCACGGTTTACAATTATCATTGAGCAAGGAGGTTTTTCAACCTTCCAAGACTTCTCATTTGGATTAAAACATCCTCATGGAACGATAATAGGAGTTCAAGTATACAATGCAAGTGAATCTTAGATGTTTTGCACTAAATCATGATCTCTCCTTTCTTGCTATAATATCCTCCTTTCAGTGGTGACCCCCATGAATTCTTGACATCGCCGGTACTTCTCTTTATATCAAAGTATTAATTGTCTCATTATATTACTAACATGTCTATGTGTGTGTTGTTATGCTAGTTCGGGTGAATACTCCTAAATGCTACTTTGCCGTTGTTGTGCTTAGGGTGAGATTCGTTGTCTAGTATCTATAAATGATCAAAGGTCTTTTATTAAAAGGGTCAAACCGCAATTACATCTACAAACTAACAATCTCCAAAAATCCGACATAATAAACCCGGTAATAATACACGATTAGTGCACATGCCTACATCTAAAATACAAAGAACGTCTTGCTTGATGTTGTTCATGTAGCTAGTCATATTTAATTAGACTTGTATACGTCGACCTTTTTATATGGAGACATGAATCCATTGGGTGCACTCTAAGAACTTGCCCCTCTCTCTATTCCCGGCCTAGGTGGTTTGAATGACTACTTTTTGACATTTGATAAACCTCCTTCGTTTTGTCATTTCTTTTCGTTTCGGTTTTGAACATAAAGAACATGCCCCCCATGTAGTCGAAAGTGTTACCTCTTTGAAACAAACTACACAAAATTATAGAATACCATACTCCCACCACTTTACACTTATAAAGGGCCAATTGTAGACCCAAGGACACGTCATGAGGTCATCACCATGATGGCGGTGTGAAACTCACATGCCCCGGATTCACAAATCGTGCATCGAAGTGAAGCCCGAGGTGTGGTTGAAGCACAAGCGGCAAAGGTAAAGTGTGATGGAATGATGACCATGTGCACATGCAAATCCCACCCACATTGCTTCTTCCTCCTCCTCCTCATGCTCGAGAGGCAAGTAAGTGCTAGCTTCACTCATGTTAACTTAAAGCTTAGTCGCACAATATCTATCATCACAAACCTTCTACACCAAAACTACACTAATTGTGGTATTTAGTGTCACATGGTATTTTATGTCACTACGGTAACTTTTCGGATGACACTTCTTATGAGTATGTTTACAACTACCGTGGTGGATGATGGACGAGTTCATCCGTTGGCCGAAACCCTACCTTCTCTTTGTCGGTGGCAACTTGTGATGAAATGTTGTCGTGGATGATTGAGGTTTGGATGAAAAATCACTTGGTAAGTGACAGTAATTGCAACATTGTAAATCTAGAATCCCCCTAGAAATTTACAAGGAATGGCAAAGAATGTTGGGTTAACGTTTAGTGTTGGTGACACTACACCACGGTTTGCAATTCGTATTGAGCAAGACAGTTAGAATTGGTGACACTAAGGGCCGCTTTACACCTAGAGGTTGGGCCAATTCTCCTTGAGGCTGATCGCATGAAAGTTTAGCCCCTTTTGGGTTGGAGGCCAGCCTCGACTAAACATTACAATAAGATGATAATGGGGGCCAATTTCCCCATATGTAAAGGCCTTAGGGTCAAGAAGCCATGCCGATTCAATAAATATAACATAATCCAACGGATCTAGCATAATCTAGCATAGAGCCGCTCAGATTTTCACAAAATCCAATGAATTCGGTTCACTGCAAAAAATCATATTTTATTTTCATAATAAAATTCTATTGAAATCTGACATTGATCCCGAGGCCAAGAATTGGCCCTCCATTTTGGGTGCACCCAATTCAACGAGCTCGGACCATGTCAGAACATGCATTCTTTGATTAAAAACTGCATACCACCAAATCGGCCCGGCCTCTAGGTGTAAAGAGATTGGGGCCGATTTCAGCCTTGTGACCAATCACAAGTGAGGATTTCAAGCCTCTTACACAATGAATTGGCCTGGCCTCTAGGTGTAAAGTGGCCCTAACTATCATGTTTAGTGTAATGGAGTTCGTACATTGTGATTTTTTTTTTTGGTTTATTTCCGCCATAGCTGGAAAGCTTCACTTTGTGTGGGACGATGCAAGACACCTACGCCAAGTTATCCACACACATTGGGATCTTCATGTCTCTAACTAACTCGGTGCAAATAAGCCACCGCCGGCAACGTCCGATCCAACCAACACGCAAAAAAAATTGGAGAATTTGGTTGAGTTCTAAATGAAACTCCACACTAATTGAGTAAAGGTGTAGCTTCCACTACAAGGAGCACGTAGCCGAACCCTTGGACCATACTGCCCCCTCGGTGGGGTCGACACCTAGGGGCCAAGATGTTAGCATTCATTTTCAAAAAGCGAGAATCTAAGCTTTGAGTTCAAGATTTATTAGAACACAAGGGAATGTGATTAGTATCATTTGTAAGGTAGGGGTGGCAATTTCCGTTCGGGTCCTAAAGTCGACCCCTATGTCGGAAGCACCTTTCTAGGTGCTTTTACCTGGGTTTACAAAAGCACCTATCAAGGTGTTTTTACCGTTCACAGCGCTGCCAACGGTCGGTTTTAGAAATCCACCCTGTGGATATACCACGTACCGTATGTGCGAGTGTTGGTCACTCTACAAGGTTTCCTTTAAAAATTTGTAGGAAATCACAAACATGCTGGAAAATTTTGATTTTTTCATAGTTGCTCTTGCACTAGCTTTGCGGAGCGCTCAAAATTTATAAAAAAATAGTTTCAGCATCCCAACTAGGCACATTTGAAATTTCGACAGAAATAACCACCCCGACCTTAGCATGTGTGTACATTGTTTACTCAAAGAAGTCGGGCATGTAACCGAGTTGTCCACCGGAGAGTGACCGGGCTCCTTCAACATAGAAGCGGGACATGATTTTTGTTTTAGTAAAACAAAAGCAAGTGGTATACCCCCCCCCCCTCCCCCCTCCTTAAAGAATGTTATAACTCACCGGTGCATGGATCATTGTGACAATGCAACACCAACAACACTAAGGGTTGCTTCACACTATGGCTGTCCAAGTCGAGAGGTCATAGGATTGAGTGGCCAAACTTTGTGGAGAGTCCAAAGAAATGGGCTGAAAATATATTGCCAATAAAATATAGGAATTGGAGCCTTCGGCCAGGTATAGTGTGAAGCCCCCAAAGACCAAGCCCAAAGTCCAAACCCAAAGGAGCATCCCCACGAGCATCCCACTTTCTTCCTTGCCCAAAACAACCCCTCTAATCTAATGGCCCAAATCTCGCCAATGATTGGTTTTTTAATGAAGAAAAACCGATGACCTCTCAACCATAGTTTGAGTTTCCATTCCCGTCCAACCTAAACTTCCTTCAAGAGTCTGTCACCTTCGTAAAAAAAAAAACAAGCATTTCAAATTGTGACAACCTTTGGACTTTGATCACAGTGTGAAGGGCCGAGAGGCCGAACTCTTGGTTTCTTACAATATGATTGATGGAAATCGACGGCCTCTCGACCTTCAGCCATAGCGTGAAGCGCCCCTAAGAATCCCACCGGTTTCCATATCCAATCCAATAAGGTAGAGGGGCCCTTTTCCGCTCGGGTCCTTAAACCGCTCACTAGACCTATCCAAACAAGAGGTACATTATAGCTTCCAACCTCAAATTTTTATGTGATCATGGTGTACATTTTTGGGGTGAGTGGTTTTGGGAACCCCTATGAGTTCTCCTTCCAAAATTCATAACTAATTCAATATTAATCCAAATTTAATTATTCCAATTGGTCCAATTTCCAATGTACTTTGCACAGCTTTCAAGATTGATTCCCCCTTAATAACTCCCCAATGAACATGCCAATCTGAAATTCGAGCGGGAAAGGGCCCCTCTACCTTACACGTAGAAATTGAAAAGAAAAAGAAAGCGAAAGGGGCTTTGTTGTCCAAAGTCACTAGGACCACTTATTGGAAACCATGCAGTTTTGCACACAGCCGCCATAGAAACGGTGCAATTCCAACCCACTTACATGGAAAGCGCTTCCTACATAAGAGCATGAATAAAGACTTTAGGCAATGGTGCCTAAGTACTATTGCAATTCACAAACATTGAAGTCCAAGATGCTGGCACAAAAAGGCCAGCTCTCCCTGTAAGTTACATTGTGTCTAAGGGCCACTTCACACACGAGCCAAGAGCCGAGACCATGTAATTGTGAGAGCCCAAAAGAAAGTGTCCAAAAGCCATCCCAACACACCTCCAACATCGTGTAGTGTGGTCACGGACCCTCAAGTGTAGTGTGAAGTCGTATGTGACCGGGCCTTCAACCAAATGTTATTTCAATGAATGTCTATTCATGCGGGTCTTCATATATGATAAAATAGAATAAATTATAGTTGTGAGCGTTCGGAATGCCATGGTCTCCTGGTTTTGTGTTAAGCCTACCTCCAAAGAAGTCGTTTTTGAAAATAGGTTAAGGGATCAAATAACATGATTCATTCGATGCCATGTAGGAATCCATGTAGACTTTACATCCATCTTGCATTCACATACTCTGTTGGTCCCTCAAGCATAGTGTGAAGCAAACTTGTACCGGCTCCACCTTGTCCACTAATGAGGGTGCCTATAGTGTGATGGTCACGGGCTCTCAGTCGTGAGTGTGCATTGGCCTTTAAGTCCCACCCATGTCAACAAATCCCAACATGGAGGCAAAAGTCCCAACTTTCTAAGCCTCAAGAAACCATTCAAATACAATTAATTATCATTAAAATTGGATCTTGATAATTTTTTGCAAAAATATTTGCGGAACTTGTGTGGAGAGTCGGGTCTTAGCTTTTTGCTCCACCCAACTCTCAACACAAGTCCCAAGATTCACCTCCACAAAATGTTACCATGTAGGCATCCATGTGGTACTTGAGACTTAGGACTTGGGACTTCATGTGAAGTGATAAGTCCCAAGATTAACAAGCTCTCAGTAGCTGGGATTGCACATATGGACCTCAAGTGACTTGGGACTTAGGACTTGGAACCCCATGTGAAGTGATAAGTCTCAATTTCCATGCTCTGAATGATTGGGATTGCAAGGATTGACCTCAAGTGACTTGGGGCTTAGGACTTAGAAGCCCACATGAATTGATAAGTCCCAACTTCCATGATCTCAATGGCTGGGATTGCATGGATTGACCTCAAGTGACTTGGGACTTAGGTCTTGGGACCCCATGTGAGAACCGGCCCTTACATACCAACATGTCTCTAACATACACAAATGGCTCCTCCATTACACTCAAGGTAGTACGTCCATACAAGAAACACATCTCATATTCTTCTCTCTCACACACACAACAATAAATTGCACATGAGACACGTATGTGGAAAGCTCCCTCGTGAAGGCAACTCAAAAGGATAACAAACAATATTCCTCCAATGCAAAACTGAACATATATATATATATATATATAGAAGAAGAAGAAGAGAAAGAAGAGAAACTTCGGTCTCCGTTGGGAGGCCGACGTGAATGAAGTGTTTGTTCATTCCACCCCCAGACCTATGTCCGTTGGACAAAGGAAAGGGGGTATAGAACTACTTCCCCCTTTCGAGAGTAGACACTATTATATATATATATATATTCAGATAACTGAAGATGTAACTACCCCGTAACTATGGACATTTCTTGGCAAACAAACGACATAACGGATACAAGACCACGGGAATATGAGCATTGACAAAGGCTCCCCAAGATTATGGAGGGGGAGAACCAACCGCTAGTTAGAGGTGAACCGGTTGAGTTTGAGAAATCACCGCTTGAAGTTCAAGGCTTCGGGAGAATTACCGATCATTTTTGGGAATCTATGAAATATACCTTGAATTAATAAAGAAAAACCGAGAAATATGATAACATCATGTAAGTGGTTGGACTTGGAAACACTACGATCTCGATGGATTATATACATGCCCGAAATTTCCCTGGCACTTGGGGCCCAAGAGCCTTGAGGTCTTTTGATTACCGTGACCTCACTTCGTGTCCAAGTAAGAACGAACCTGCACATGTAGCTCCAAAAAAGTTCTAAAAGTTTCTTTGGATATTGAATTTTGTGTCATTGGCCATGTATTGGTTTGTATTACTTGCAATTTATTTTAATCTCGGGTAGGTCAGTTAGTGCATTTTAAAAATGACGTGCAGACTAATATAGGGAGGATTGAATCCCTTTGACATGAAGTTTATGAAAGACTTCCACATAATTTAGGGTTTGTTGAAAGTAGATTATCCTATTACAAGTATTGTAGACAAAATTTAAATGTGGATCATTCAAATTTCTCGTTGATTATAGAGGGGGTTGAAGACAAGGACCTCATGACTGTTGTGTTTCCACTCTAAGCCTTTTTTTCTTTTTTCTTTTTTCCTTTTTGTTTGGTGATGCATGATGATATTGTAATATTGAACCCTAAATATGTAGACTTGTAAGTAGTGCATAAATTATTTGCCTAATTTTCTCGTTGCATTTTCCATTCAAGCTACAGTCTTGGAATGGGTTGCTTCATGTTGTTGAAGTTGTATTATGTTGTGTCTCTCTGAAGTGTTGCACTTGTATGGTTTTGCAATGGTATGTATGCATTACGCATTTTTGTTGCCATGCTTTTTTGCCAACACTTTTGAAATGAACTAGGATTCTAGTAAATATGGACAAAAGACTTATCCAAAATTAACAACGCCTTTGAGAGTATTTTTTGCAAAGTTGGGACATGCATATTGCAAAAAACAAGTATTTGGGGAAAGGAACTAGAAGACTATGATGGAAACGCCAATTTTAGATACTTTAAGAAGTACTACGGTCAAATAATCCATTTGGATGTGTTATTATTGATAGTGTGCATGCAACTAACACGTGCTACAACAAATGATGCAGTGGACATCTAAAATTAATTGGTGTCATTTCTATCATAGGGTCTACCGGTAAAAGTGCACATATAAAATTTCAATGTATCCATAATTCATGCATAAGTCTAGTTTTACTTTGAAACATAATTAATGCATATACTACTGAATGAACTTTTTTTTTAGTTAAGAGGAATATAGACTACCAAAAAGTGCAATAACATTGGCAATATAACTAATGATAGGGTGGAATAAAATTGGTCATTTCAAGAATCAAGTGATTTGAAAGAGTTTTTAATTCATGCCTTGGAGGTAAGTAGCCTTTACACAAATACCCCTCAACCACACACTATGCACAAAAGTTCTAAAGAATGACATACCCAAGAATTTTATAATGGGTTTGATTTTGAAAACATGTTGGATAAAGGCTAGGCTTGTCTCCATTGCATGTGATCACGTAAGTGGGTCTTCAACAAACACTTTTCTCTCTTGCGCACCCACTTCTTGTGGGATATGAAACATGCAATTAGTGCAAGATGATTAATTAGCAAATCCAAATTGTGTTGGTAGCCACTTTCCTCATAGTTTTTGAAGCTCTTGCACATTTCCTATTCATTGTCAAAGTGAAGATTCTACGAGTTCATAAATGAACATATATATGGTCCGTCAAGTATATTGAGTATTACTTCTAGAATGGTTAACAAACTTTGAGCATGTAGTCCAATCTTTTTTTTCAACAAACATCTTTTCAACGAATGTTTTTAGATCCACACCTAACCATCAAATACCAAATATAGGTGATAAGAAACTAAATTAGACCCATCTACCTTACAATTGGTTCTCAAGATGCTTTCATGACGCAAGCTTCCAAAATTGTTCCAAAGTGGATAAGTGAAAGTCTGAGATGACCCTCAACTACTAGATGATAGTGGAGAGGTACCCAAACAGAACAAAGCGATTGGCAGTTCGATTCCCAACCATGAAATTTTTTCTCTACTTAACGAAAAACTAGCCAGGTAGTCAAGCGCCTTCTGTGTTCCACAAAAAAAAAACCAAACAACCAAACAAAGTGGACAAGTGAACTTGGAAGGATATGAATATTCCATATTTTCAAAATTCTGCAGTCGTCATTTTGGAAAACTAAACTCACTCATTCGTAACTACACTAGATAGTCATGTTGGTGTGGGCCATAATAATTCTCTAGTAGTCCATGTTAATTTTGTTGATGGGAATTAATGTGGGCAATGTTGATTTTTTAAACCACACCCCATCTCTACTAATGAAGTTGCAATATACTCCATCTTGAATATTAATGTTGACACCGAACTGAATTACAATGACAATATTCACATTATACTAGTAATTTGAAACTAGGTTGTGGAATTTCTAGCATGATTGTTGTGACCTGATGGATAATTCATTTCGAAGATGTTGCTGAAGTTGCATCATGTCACATTATATAGACATGTGAAACCAAAATTAGTGTGGCTTTTTGAATTTCCATTATTACATTGTACATGCACAAAACATGATATGCTATACTTAGGAAAATTGGTATTTCTAAGGAAGACTTTTAACAGTGTAGTGACAAGGAGATCCCTGCACCGAGAAGTAGCCGCCTATGATAAAAGTATTTAAAGAGTTTTCAACAAAGGAATGAGCACGAGTTGTTATATTTAACTTCATGAAACTTGAACTTGCATGTAAAACAGAATGTCTATGTAACAATGAGAAACATAAGTAATTTCACTTACTTTATCGCATGTCAGAGTGTTAAATATAGAATGATAGGACCATTTCCATTGCCACTCAAACTGTATTGAATATGGTCAATGGGGTGCAATGTGTATGTTTGACAAATTTCATTTGACATCCAACTTCAAATCCAAAGTGTCACATGACGTTTTCAAGAAACAAAAATGAATGTTAATTGACATCTACATTTTATTCTAAAATATCACCTCAATGTCACATGTCAAGTGATACGTGTCATTTCAAAATTTAAAGTGTTAATTGACGTGTGGTTTTTTTCCATCACAAGTCACACTACATGTCAAAATGTAAATTGTGCATGTCAATTGACATGCATTCTATTTTTGCGCAAGTTTTAGCATGTCAAATGTCAAAAACTTCCGAAACTTTGTCAAACATCCACATTGATGGGGTGGTTGTTTGGCTTGGCCGGGTTCACGCAATGGCCATTACCTAACAAAAAAAATTGTTGGGAAGAGATTGTGGACATCATTGAAGAACTTGATATACAATTTGTTGGATCACAACACATTATTCAGGTGTTATTAGCCGTTCCATTTTTTTATGATATATCAATGACAATGTGTCACTTGAATCTCACTCATTTTTCAAGTTGAATCTACTTATTGACAAGCATTCGTAAAGGTATTATTCTAGCACCTTGCATGACATATTCGTGGTCCCAACCAACATGGTCACTCAATTAAATGATGTTATGCATACGACATTTTTTGAATGAGGTGAACGTGTTTGAATGTATAACTTCACCCTAAGAAACTTCGAGTGATGGATATAAGTTAATCTCTTCAAGATGGGATCAATGGGTTGAGTGTTACTTACATCACCAAGTTAGCTATGCGGCAACTTCGAACAAACATCTACTAGCTAGGTGAGAAAATCACATTATTAATAATACAACTAAGCCTTAACAACCAATACCTAATGTAAATTTTGTTGGGTATGAGATTACGCACATTATTGAAAAACTTCATGATAGACAATTTGTTGGACATTTGTAACGTTCCTAGAGCCATTTAACTTGGTCTAGTGTGAGTGTAGTGATGTATGAGCTGTCGTGGTCAAATACAAGGGCATAGTTCGACTAAATCTAGATAGTTGGGTGTTGGGTTTGGATGTCTTTGTGTGGGTTACATTCTTGGGCAAATATATAATTTTAGAGCAATTGTACGCTATACTTTTAAGAATGTGGCTCAATGTAAGAAAAACTTTGGACGATGTGTATAGTATCATGCCCACATTAGCACCAGTGATTGGTCCACAACAATGGGAGAGTTTCCATCTTGATAGGCATTTATGTCTTGTAAGGTGTGAAGTGAACAAGCGAAATTGCAGTACATTACATCTAGTGAGGTTACTATGAGTAGGACAAAAAAACCCTACTAATAACAGTAAATTTTGGAAAGAGACGAACTTCCCCTATGAAGAGGGACTCCTCATGTTGCCAAAAAAACATCGATTGGCCATAGTGTGGGTATGACATAAGTTAATCTCTCCTCAAGATGAAATTTATGGTTTAAATATAACTTACATTGCCTTGGATACGCGGTAACTCCCAATCATGGGCATCTAAAGCCACACTAGGTGAATTAGGCCACACTATTAATAGTGCAATTGCTAATTAAGCCCCTTTGCTTAGTTGACGCATAGAAGGCCCTAGATGGAGTTGGGTGAGCCCGTTGATCGAACAAGTCGCGGCGAGAAAATGGGCGCCAGACTTGCCGCCTTGGAAGGGGTCGGCGTCGGATCTCCTGCCGCACACAGCCGCAGCTAGACTCTTCTCTCGTCCCTTCTTCTCACTTCTCCCTTCCCTTGTGCCAATTAGCTCCCGCCCCTCCTGATCTTCGTCGCGCCGGACGGAGAGAATCATCCCAGCAGTTAATTAAATTCACATTCTAAATTCAATCCTACGCCATCAATCTCCCTCATGCAAGCGCCTTCCGCGACACTGCCTCGCACCGCTGACTTTGGATTTTGTACACTCTCATAGGCTGCTGCTTGCATCAATCTTCTCGTGTAGGTAGCTCACCTAGTCTAGGCTCAACGCCGCAGATCGAGTCTCCATCTTCTTTCGTCTTCATCATCTTAAGGTCTTATATATGTGGTTGCACTGCAGGCAACCGTGGTAAGTTCACATTCCAGCAGTTGTTTGCGGTGTCGGGGGACGTCGGGTGTGTTCAGCTCCATCTGCTGGCGGGTGCATCTGACGTGCTTCACTGGAGGAAGTCTAGGGAGCGAGGATTATCATGGCGGCAGCAGCGATGGCTAGAGTTGTGGTGATCCTCGTCGTAACGAGTCTAGTAGTGCTCATGTGCGCCGTGGGAGGCGAGGGGGCGGGGTACGCTGGAAGTGGCTGGGGATCAGCTCATGCGACTTATTACGGTGGAGCGGACGCGTCTGGTACTCAAGGTATGATAAGGAAATATACTTGTACGAGTTCCTCTGCGTACTCTAAAGCGAGGCTTTCATACGTCGTGCTATGATGCATGGTCGTGCAGGCATTTGGAGCTAGCAGTGTTGCTCATTATCATCGAAGGTTGCATTTCAACGTTTGGGGAGGGCCAGGCCAGGCTAGGATACGTGCATTGCTCGTGTTTGCCAATGAGCGACAATTGTCGATAGAGAGATGATTCTTACAGGCTTCTTTCCGTTCCGTGAAGCGACGAATTCAATTTACGTCGTGCTATGATGCATGCATGTATAGGGATGCGGAACTAGTGGTGTTGTTCATTGAGGTTGATACGTGCTTCTTCGCATTCGGGAGGGCCAAGCTAGGCTAAGCTACGTGCATTTGTTCAAGTTTGCGGATGAGCGTCGACTCTCGATAGAGAGTTTTAGAGAATTTTGTTACAGGCTGTGGATGAAGCGACAATGTAAGACTTGGATGGGAGACTTAGAACCTTGTAGCGGTCGTGGTAGCCGTTTTGATCAGTACCTGGTCGCTTGGAATTTTTCTTAGTGCTCCCCGGTCCAGAGAATCGTAGCTTGTAGGATCATTTGGAGGTTTACATTAATGTTCCTGGTCGGCGTGGAGGTCATAGTAGGTTGTGCATTCTCGACACTTTCCTCGAGAGGAGCTCATCAGGTAATGATGCGATGAAGTACAAAACGGTCGGTTTCTTGGAGAATCTTCCTGTGGTTACGGCATAGGTAGTATTGATGTCATTGCCATTCTGTCATAACAAAATATTCGCGTGCACTTTCAGGCGGCGCTTGCGGCTACGGAAATTTGTACAACACCGGCTACGGTGTAAAAACTGCGGCTCTGAGCGCGCCTCTCTTCCAAGGCGGTCGTGCCTGTGGAGCATGTTATCAACTCACCTGTGATCGGAGAAACACAAGGTGGTGCTACGCTGGCAAGTCAATCACTCTCACGGCAACGAATTTCTGCCCAACTGGATCATTGGGAGGATGGTGCGATCCTCCAAAGCAGCATTTCGATCTCGCATACCCGATGTTCACCACTCTCGCGCAAGCGGTCGGCGGCGTCATTCCTGTCAACTTCCGAAGGTACATCTAGCCGTGTGTGTGAAAAGGAAATGATAACCGCAATTCTTTTCTGCTACTTAGGAAAACAGCTATCGTACTTCTGAGAACTAGCTGGATCAAGTGTCGCATGTGTCTTTAAAGTAGTCTTGCGGTACGATCCAACAGAGTCCAGAGGCCCGTGGACTTTTCTTGGATGGAGGTGCATAGTGGCGTGGACGCTATGATGATGTTAACAACTGTTCATTCACTCATTCATTTTCGGCGGTTGCACAGGGTTCCTTGTTACAAGCAGGGTGGCATGCGGTTCACCGTGAACGGAAACCCGTGGTTTCTCTTGGTACTCGTGTACAATGTAGGAGGCGCCGGTGACGTTCAGCAGCTGTATATCAAGGGCTCCAGCACTGGCTGGTATGGTATGTCGCGCAACTGGGGACAGATGTGGCAGTTCAGTGGAAACAGCCGTCTGCAAGGACAAGCACTCTCGTTCCGGGCTGTGACGAGTGACGGCCGATCCGTCACTTCCTGGAATGCAGCTCCAAGAAACTGGCAATTCGGCCAGGCTTTTGAAGGAAGCAATTACTAACCGCCGAGCACGGGCCCTTGAAGGAATAGGTGTAGGTTAAAAAATGGCCCTTGAGAAGAGGCGCTGTTGTAGTTGTAATGACGTCCGCCCGCTCCCCCGAACCATGACATTATTGGCGCGAAGTCGATTGGCATGGTGAAGGTTTAAATCTTGTTACGTTGTTTCATAGTTCACAGTGGATGCCGACCAAGATTCTCGGCCATTATACGCTGGATGTGAGGGAAGGTTGCTGCGGTGTATGCAATTGTTGTTACCACCCGCCCCTTCTGTCAATCTGTGTCACCATCCTAATTAAATCCCCGCCGGGCAGTTTTTTTCAAGGGCCAACGAACTCTCAGTCCATTCTAGCTCGATCGAACTCGCAGAGTATGCAGTTGGAATTGTTTTGGAAAATTTCCAGTGGTGACATTCTCACTTTCAGAAAAATGTGCTCTAGTATGCACATGATGTAATGCGACGTCCATTACACAAATATTAATTCAATTTTGAAAAATGGGAACATCATCGTGTCCACGAAACATCTCTGTATGGAAAATCAATCTTCCGGTCAACCTTCTGGGATATATGTTCTTCATTTCATGTCACAACTTGAAATCAGCGCACGTAGTACGACCTTCCAGGACCATTCACACGAGATTTGGACATATTTATCCAATTTCTAAAAGATTTGGTAGATGCACCTCTTTCTACCCCTATCCTATATACTAAATGGAAGTCACGAGCTCCCAAGCCTTGATGTACACCAGAGAACCTTTTAAGTCGTTGACTAGAAGCTGGAATTGGCTAATCCCATTAGCGATCTAGCCTTGGTGTCAATCGCGAACACAAACACAACGAAAGTTTAGATGCTCAGGTGAATATTATGTTTCTCTTCAAACAAACACACAAGCCTTCCACTTGTGTCTTAAACATATGCGGGGTGTTGTTCAGACAACTTTCTCTTAATCTTAATTTGATTGATGTGTGCTTCGGTGGGGGACAAACAACAAACACAGTCCAGACTCATATTTCGAAAAAGAGATTAGACTACGCTGTCAAAATTTATCAACTCCGACACTGGGGAGGGCCTCTTAATATACTCAGTTTAAGGAATCAACAAACGTGCACTTCCTATACCTAAATCAGGGGAGATTCGATTCTCAGTCCGATTTTTCGTTGATTGATTTGCTAACGCAACACAAATTTGAAGACGGTAAATCTGAACAACAGAAGATGGAGAACAAGGAACACCAGCGCGAGGTCTGGATCATTCCATATTTCAGTATGCATCAGATTCACGGGAGGACAGGAGCAGGATTAATTACTGGAGCATCCTCTGATCTCTTTAACCCTTTGTACAATTTTTATGCAAATGCCTCGGAGGAAAGTCATATCCGGAGATCGAGTAGTACCTGCAATTTCCGAATGACTTCGGACTCCTCAGCAGCTGATCCTCATCAGTGGGTCGTCATCGATCGAAATACGTATAGTAAATCTCGGCTACAAGTGAGGTGAGGGGCAGTTGGGAATCTCCTGACGAGCAGCGAGTCACCGCCCTGGGAATTTGGGGCGCCAAGCATCAAATTCAAGGTGTTGCAATACACGTTGAATATTTTCTTGCTAAAAAAAGGAAACATCGACGCCTAATTCCAGATGGGCTGCGTATTAGACCTCATTATTGCACGACGACATTGGTACTAAACTGTACCTAAATTCAAACATGAGGCTCTCAAATCAGGCTAACCCCCGAATTTCAATTTCGTCCGGGGAGTGAGGAAGGATATGGGGGACCTACCAAGACGATACTGCACTCAATACACTAAATGTTGCACTTTGTGTCACTTACTGTTTCAAATTCACGCAATGCTATATCTTTTTCACTGAACATCTCATGTTTTACAAACTACACAAAATAGGATATTTAGTGTTTGATACACTAAATACGAACGCATACACTAAATATCGATACCCCTATGAAAGTAAGTAAGATTAAATGTAAACTCAAACACTAAATATCAACTATGGTAACATGTGAAAGTTACATGTTTGAATTTAGAATTAGTAAGGATATGAAAAAAATGATATAATAAGGGAGGTGGCAATAGGGAAGGTAGCGCACATTTATGTCTAACACTAATTGTTAAAGAATTTAAAATTAGTGTTGAGCAGGGTAGGGTGGTAACAACACTAAATATAATCAAATACTAAATATCATATTTTGTGTAGTGTCACATTGGTTGTTTTGGAAAGTTAACAACTTTGCTTGGTAAAAATTTACAAATAGTGTAACTGCAAATAGTAAGGGACACCAAATATCATATTTAGTGAAGTCCTATCATTGTGGATGAATGTAATTTTAAAGGCCCTCAGTAATTCACAAATGGGTCCAATCAATGTGGGTCAAATCAAAAAAAAATTCTAGAAACTATGTGAGTAAGTTTCATTTTTAACGATAAATTTGATGGAATATGTTATTTTACGTGAGGTGTAGGGTTGAAATGGAATGCTCAAGGAAAGACCCGGAGTATTAGACCCGCGTTAATTTCACCTTGACTAGAGGATTGGAGTGGCCCATGTTGTTTATTCATCCATAGTCATAGGACTATCCAATGTACTATTGCTTGATTTAGAGAGGCCCGAGCTTTGCGGTGTCTACATGAACTCATCCATTGGGAAGGTTGGGCATGTTCCCGTGGCAAGCATGCCCAGGAATTGGGAAGGCGAAAACTTGCCCCTCCCAAGTTTGGTTGAAGTGGGTCTCCTAAAATTTAGATGTAATATGAGACTTTGACTTAGATGTTTATTTTTTTCTTTTTAAGATAGAATTATTGAGGATATACATTGCTTCATTTGTAGAGTTTTCACCTTTCTTGCTTTAAGATTTCCCCAAGTTGTATGGGTTTCCTTTTTTTACTAGAGCCCCTCCATCCACAATGGATGAGTTTACACAGACATCACAAAGGTCCAACTATCCACAAATCCAATGTCATACAATTTTTTTGCCTCTTGGTAAACCCATCCTTTGTGGATGCAGATGCTCTAGTGAAACAAGCTCCCTACAGAGTGAGGATGATTCATTCTTTCATTCTTTCTTTCTTTTGAGACAGAAGGCTGATAGGCCAACGCCAAAGCACAAGAGGCAGTTGACCACCTGGCAAGTTTTCCATCAAGTAGAGGGGAGATTTCACAGCCGGGATTCGAACCGCCAACCGCCAACCTCTTCCTTGAGATTTGGGTATCTCTCCACCATCATCCGGTAGTTTAAGGTCATCTCGGACGTGAGGACGATTCATTCCAACACTAGTATCCAATTTAGTGTGATGTTGATATTGATAAGGCATGTTGATTAAAGTAGTCTAGCTCCATCATTTTGTCAAGTCCCAACAAGTGCCATCTTCTCAAGTTGCCACCCAATGATTGCAAGATCATTTACTTGAACCAATAGTGTTTAATGTGTACCACATAAAATCATATGTGTAGTGTAACCCCATTAGACTTATTCGAGGTCTTTGACAACATTTTGAAATTATTTACTAAAAAATTGGATAATTCCTCGCTTGCTTTCATTTTCATCTTCCCAATGTATGATATTACCTCGACAACATGAACCTCTAACCACTGGGCTGAGGCTAGACATCCACCTCTTTGAGTTGGGCCTCCATCAATATTACCCAAGGTGAAAACGCAAACAACTATATATTATAACTTATGTTTTTTTTATATTCAACAATTTGACACCAAAATTAACCCATATATCCCAAATTAGAGCCAAAAAATGCATTTCAACAAATTAACCATAAATATACGAGGGTCATGTTTTTACTAAACCCCAAAGTTTACCTCGATAATGTTGGTGGGCGGCTAGTCCCAGCCCTAACCCATGTACTAGAAAAGGCCCAATGGAATGGAGCAAGTGGAAACATGGCCGGGGGTGGCCACAATGGCAACTACAAAAGGGGAAGTACTCTGCAACTGACCACCCTCTCACCTGTCAAACCTTACATAAAATGCGTTGAAAACCATGCCCACAAATTTAGAGCATTTGAACCGACCACTTGGGGCCACTTCACACACAAGCCAAGAGCCGAGACCATGAAATTGTGAGAGCCCACAAGAAAGTGTCCAAAGGCCGTCCCGGCACACCTCCCAAATCATGTAGTGTGGTCATGGATCCTCAAGTGTAGTGTGAAGTCAGATGTGACCAGGCCCTCAACCAAATGCTATTTTAGTGAATTCTTATTCATGCGGGTCCTCACACATGACAAAATAGAATAAACCAACAGTTGTGAGCGTTCGGAGTGCCATGGTGTCCCGGTTTTGTGTTAGGCCTACCTCCAAGAAATGGTTTTTGAGAATAGTCCAAGTGACCATGAAACATGATCCATTCGATGCCACATAGGAAGGAATCCGTGTAGACTTTACATCCATCTTGCACTCACATACTCCGTTGGTCCCTCAAGCGTAGTGTGCAGCGAACTTGGACCGGCTCCGCCTTTTCCACCAATAAGAGTGCTTGAAGTGTAATGGTCACGGGCACTCAGTCTCATGTGTGAAGTGGCCCTTAGTTACTTATGAACCGGTTGAGTATGAGAAATAACCGGTTGAAGGTCAAGACTTCAGAAAAGGAACTAGCTGATCATTTTTTTGGAGAAATCTACAGAATATACCTCAAATTAATCAAGAACAAAAACATGAAAGATGGCAACATGTAACCAATTGGACTTGGAAACACTAGGACCTTGACCGATTATAAAGCTCAACAATCTCCCCGGCTCTTGATTCGAAAACTATTAAGGGCCGGTTTACACTACGGTGGAGAAGTCCACTGGTCATGAAAAAAGGGCGTTTCTCAATTGTGATTGGTTGAAAATGCAACTCTTGACCGGTGGGTGTTTACACTAGGTGAAGAAAACAACGGTGGTGAACTTTTCTCATGGATGATAAAATGACATGGCCGCCTACATGGCGGCACTTTTTGGAGTTGGGCTTCTCCGGAAGAGGAGTTTCTTGTCCGGCCTCAAGAGGCCGGAGAAGCCCAACTCAATAGAAATATTTTATTGCCTTTAATTCTTCTCCGGCACATCCACCATTTGCCTCATATAACCATGTCTTGGCCAAGCATTCTTGACCGACCGGAGGCCTTCTCCACCGTAGTGTAAACCGGCCCTAAGTATGGTGCATGTGCGTGCATAGTAAACTGTAACTCTTTTTCACAGGTTTCAGTGCTTAATTTTAGACCTCGGATGGCATGGAGGGAACTTACTTAAAGGTACCATCACCTTGTGCATGCGCACACTCCCCTAAGCCTGCCCACGAGACCCTAAAATTACTTACTTACTTACTTATTTAATTAATTGATTAACCCACTAATTAATTGATGGATTAATTAATAAATTAATCCAAGTTCGTGCGATCCTTGCCGCATGTAAGGGCATCTGTAGTGGATCTAGGTAAAGCTCACTGCAAACCAAAACCTATCTTTTGACTGACCTAAAATTAGAAACTGAAATTACCATCATTAGAAGCACACCTAAATAAACGTGAGATATTTCTCAAGAAAAAAGAATTGTAAAAATTTGACGTAGGTGAAATCCCTCATTGAAAACACCACATTTTCAAAATTTAGAGGGAGTACACCAAATCTTGCTTAAAAATGGAAAGATCCTCCCACACTCCCTCCAAATTTTTGACATTTAGAGGGAGTGTGGGAGGATCTTTCCATTTTTAAGCAAGATTTGGTGCACTCCCTCTAAATTTTGAAAATGTGGTGTTTTCAATGAGGGATTTCACCTACGTCAAATTTTTACAATTCTTTTTTCTTGAGAAATATCTCACGTTTATTTAGGTGTGCTTCTAATGATGGTAATTTCAGTTTCTAATTTTAGGTCAGTCAAAAGATAGGTTTTGGTTTGCAGTGAGCTTTACCTAGATCCACTACAGATGCCCTAAGGTAGTGCCATGAGGCGGGCGCATCATGGCATGAGCAAGTCAACGCGGGTGGGATCCAATGGGGCTAAAGGAACTCTAATGGGCTATTTTGGCAAAAGGTGCGTGAAATTACTTCCATCAATGGAAGTGGGGAAAGGACAAAGAAATTGAGGGGGAAAAAGGGACTCAATGGAGGGAGCCTCCAATGGCTCACAGTAAAATTAGCTGACAACCCCCCCCCCCCCCCCCTCCCCAACCCCAACACAAAGCCAACAAGGACCCAGGGGTTAGGTTAAAAGTCCCTCAAAACAACTGGGGCCACATTTTGCTCCTTTTTATCTGATGACGTTGGCCGCTTGTTTTCCCTTGCTCACTTTGCTCCATTTGCTTCGTAACTTAGCTAGGGTTTTGCTCTATTTGCTTCGTAACTTAGCTAGGGTTTTGCTCCATTTGCTTCGTAACTTAGCTAGGGATTTGCTTCATTTGCTTCGTAACTTAGCTAGGGATTTGCTTCATTTGCTTCGTAACTTAGCTAGGGTTCCATGAGGTGTGTAATGTAGTCTTGCCACGTGGCCACTACGATTCATCTCTACATTGTTGGTTACATCTTTCTAGAGGAAGAATTCTCCTTGAAGTCATTCGGAATTTATGGCACTTGGGCCCACTTATTAAATATGATGGATGGATGGATGGATGGATGAAAGACCTCATGCCAATGCTCGATGCGGACCATTGTCTAGGGGGGTTTTCGAGCATAATCCGTCGAGATTCTAGTGTTTGCTAGTCCAACGGGTTACATGACATTATTTAGTTGGGTGACCAAGTTGGATGGGGTTGGGAATATGTCATGGAAGGCGCTAGGATTATATGTTGTGTGGATGCTTGTCAGTAAGTAGATTCAACTTGAAAAACGAATGAGGTTTCGGGTGAAGCACTATCATTTGAGTATTATTAGAATGGAACAACTGATAGCATCTGAAGAATGTTAGGTGTACATTCTTGACGACTTTTGGGTTGTCTTCATTGATTTGAGATATATTCTCTAAATTCCTCGAGAATGATCGGTAATTTTCCCGAATTCTTGATTTTCAACCAGTTGAATCTCAAACTCCACCGTACATCACAATTTGTGAAAGGGTTACACGAAGTTGTTCAGTGCAATCTTAGAAATGTGGTGGTCACTATGTGTCTGCAAAAGTAATTTCTTGAAATGAATAGTTGTTTCAATTGAGAGTCGATGAGGAGTGAAGAAGTGAGATGACAATGTAAGGGTAGGCCACCACATATGAAATCTCTCCCTCTTTAATAGTTCACAATGTACATACTAAATTTAAATCCACAAATTACTCAAGATTTCATAATCACAACCATACACACACCTCTTTCTTTTAGTGTTTGTGGTGAACGGGATGCCCCTGGAAATCACCACATCTGTCACCAATGATACTTGGATGTCACAAGCTTAGAGGTGGCATAACCCAAACCCTAGATGTCATCATAGTCGTGAATAGTTTCAAACATTTTTTACATAGTAAACAAGAAAACGGTAGAACCGTGAGGCTCTGTCCTTTATTATGAAAGACTACAATTGTAGTTGTCCACTTTGCTCATGCCAATTCATGGCTATTCACTATACCAAACCTTTCTTGGATTTTGTGCACCTTCTTCTCAAATACAGGTCAAGGATTGAAGCTACTCATTTATCACCCAAAATTTTTAAAATAAATAATCAAGAACTACCGAAATAACTATAGTTAATTAGATTTCTTTCAATGCATTTTAGGGAGCACTTATGTATATAGAAACTATAGTTAACATTCACATTACATAAAGTGGACCAAAAATAACAAGAACAAGTAACGTCCAAGTGTGAATACAAAGTGGTTAGGAAATTTGCTCTTGAAACGAAGAAGTTGATGCATAGTCTTTGTCCTATAGACGTCCTATAGACAGAGCCAACAAACGCATCACTACACCGTTTAGGGTATTTAATGTGACTTACTATTCGGAGTCACACTATGCTATAACTTCTCACTAAGAATGCAAGTTTTTCATTACCAAGTAAAGTTGTCAATGTTTGTGATGTCCAAACGATCAATTTTTTATTATATATATACATATATTTTGGGGGGGGGGGGGGTAAAAGTGTCAATCAACAATAGTAAACAAGTTATAGCATTCCATAAATGCATAGGGTAAGCAACACTAAATACCGTGACCGGTGTAGCAACGTGTTAACAATATGCTCATTGTCCATAGCATCGCTTGTTTGTAAATCCTTCAAACCACGAGGGGCCAAGGCATTGGTAAGCACAATGACATGGTTTCCAAGATTTCAAACACCTTGTGAATCTCTTCTTCAGTGCTTTGATTTCTTGCCCCTCTCCTTCTGTTGCGCAAACGTAAGCGATGGCGGCTTCGATTTCTTAGCACCTCGAATGTTCATGAAGGAACCATATGCATTCACTAGCACATTGCATTTGCACACCTCTTGTTTGGTGCAATCACTCCTTCAGGACAAGCCTGGCCTGAAATTAATTACACTCATCATCTCAATTAGTGCGTGTTACTATTCGGAGTTACACAGTTCTATAACTATTTCATGACAATGTAACATCTTACCAAGCAAAGTCATTAATGTTCTATAATATTGGGTCAACATGTTGAGCCATTGTGGGTAGAAATCGAACTCTTGAGTAAGACGTTATTGCATTCCGTAATGGTCAAGTGGATAGCTCCTGAACCCTACATAGGTTTAAGTGAAAGTAATTCAAAACTATATACTAACTTTGAATTTTGTGAAGAGAAAAATCATTAAAACACACACACACACACACACACACACAATGATCTACAAAGCCCAAGAAATTTATTTTGACCAAAAAAAACTCAAGAATAGTCTACATATTTTAAAAGACGGTGCAAGTGATGTGGAAGTAGGTGATATTAAACAAGTAATTGTCTAGTTTTTTAATTATGATAAAATTACATTAAGTTGATGGATTTTCTGCCAATTTTTGTAATGATGCTCTCAAGTTTAGAATGAATTCAAGGATTTTGTAAAAAAAAAAAACCAACTTCAAAATAATTAAGGTCATGAAATTTACGTCCAAAACCAAATCTAGCCATTGCTTTTTGAGCATCACTTTTTAATAATAAAATTTGAAGATCTCATATTGATATTCTATATTTAAGTATTTAACACAATAATAGAGGCCGTCACGAAAAAAATTCCAACTTAAACAACACTATGCTGCTACTTTTAGGGATGTGACCAAAACATTTATAGCTTTAGTATGTAGCAAAGCACTTTTCTGGTACACTTGACCGTGCTTGCACTCTTGATGCATTTGCATGAATAAATCTTGGAGATAATGAAAACATGGCCCATTTTATGTACTAGATCGGCAAGTTGTTTTGCTATCATTTCAATGCTACCCATGTAGTCCACAAGTGAATGACCATCCGCAAGGTGAAGCATCACTTTGTTGTCTGACACATGAATATCTTCATCCAAATTCGGTTGTGAATTGTTATGCATCGAATTTCCCACATCTTTCCATATTTATCACAATTGGCTTTAAGTACACACGGAGACACTAATCCACATATTTCCATCTACAATTTGCTTCTCCTTGTCTCCACTCCTGTAACAAGTTTCAATAGCTTCTTAGTTCAGAGTAACACGTTCATCTCAAACCTCCACAAGAGGAAGTCATTGTCAGCCAACTTTTGTATAGTTGATCGTTTGCTCATCTTTGAGCATCATCTTCAACACTGACCAAGTTTTATTATGAACTGACAGTAGCACGTGTCCTGTCCTCAAAGAAATTGTGGGATGGTGTCTTAAGGCTGAATAAAATTAGTTGAATTGAAAATGGAAACATTTGTGAATCTCTCAACCAGCAAATCAACCACCCTTTGGACGATACATCCGACGTGAAGTAACAATTAATGAGATGAATAAACTTCAGATGCAAATCTCCAAAGACAACGCCAATGTCTTGAGCTTTATAGAAATTCACACATTGATTGTAAACTCTCATTTCCGAAATTATGCGTTGCGCTGAAAGCCAATAACGCAATTGCCTTTTGAGACATACTTTTAGTAGTCTCTGCAACGATGACATCACCAGTGAATGTAGAAATGCTTAAGAGAGAGCTGCTTTGAATAAGGTTTGAGCCAAAATTTCACTTCGACCTGGAGCATGTTTCAGGTCTCCCTAAGGATTCCTTGCAAGCGCAATCAGAGTCTCAAGCATTGAATCAATCAGCTGTTGACAAAATTTCTCTTGGACCTGGAATGCTTTACTAAGAAACTTTTGATCATGCATGAAAGTGTCATATATATCCGAATGTCATACCATTTTGGCCTCAAATCTCACTGTCGAGGTTTTCCAAGAAAGAGGCCTATTAAATGTAAAATGTCATTTTGTATACATAATAAAGATACAAATGTATGCAAGAACATTTCTGTAAAGAAATATGATCACAATGTCACACAATATGGAGATTTATATATATATATCTATATATATATAGTCCCATGATGATGTTTTCACCATATCATACACTACTTGAGTAAGAATTTATTATATTTTGATGATGTTTGGTGATGTTGGAAATTGGTATTTTGTTCAATTTATTCATTAAAAAAATGCTCATCACATTTGCAACTGAAAAATCTGAAGAATTCTTCAGTGCAAAATTTACTAGCAATTGGACATTCTACGGGCTTGAGGAAGCTTGACTACTAGTTTTGGGTGGTCATCCACATCATTCCCTTTCATTGGCTCTTCATTCAAATCAAAATTGATTGGCTTTTGTTGTTAGCATCTCATTAATCAAACAACAACCTCTAATGCGAATTTGGAAATAAAAATCATTTGATTGAAATATCGACTACAAGAGAACAATCCAACATAGACCAAACTAATTTGTCATTGCATGAAGGCCAAAACAAGCGAGTGCTAGAATCCACATTACAAAATCTAAATTAGAAAGTGTGGGAGAGATATGCATCTACTTGAACCATGCTTAAAGGGTTGACTCAAACTCTAGATACATGGCTTCTTCGGTCCTCCTGACTTCTTCAATCATCACTTGGTTGCATAATCTTCATAGTGTTTTAGAATTTGAGAAATCGAATTTCTGTTCACATCCTTTCCCACATGCTTTTGGTTAAACTCATTGGCAAGTTGTTGTTGTGTCCATCACAAAGTGGACTTATGCAATAAAGCAAACTCCGTCTCTTCTCTAGTCAAGTCTGTTCTCTTTCTCTTACATGGATCCAACCTGCAAGAGTACAATGAGAGTACAATGCAAGAGTATAGTGCCCGTAATCACAATAACCCCAATGTGTAGGAGAAGTTAGAAAATTTGTTCCCCTAGGTTCCCTTGTATGTTCCAACGTACTAACCACCTACAAACTTTGAAATATACATGGATCCCACCACTGCCAGTTCTTCCCAAGCAGTGCCTCCAACGATGGCATAGATCCAAGACTTGGGAGTAGTTGAATATTAGGGTAACTACCAAGTACTCTTGGATGATTTGTAGCCGAGAAATAAGTACAGCTCACAAAGTACATGCCAACTGAAAAATTAGTGAGACATTTCATACTGATATGAATCGCAAAATCTACAATGAAGAATGCACCATTTCCTAGCACACCAGCCCACCTGGAGTTGCCTAGGACTGATGAATACTTAGCGCTCTTCTACTTCATCTTTCAGAGGAATTATACAGAGAACGTTGAAACCTAGAGCCACATGTAAGTGACTCAAAGTCCATCAAAATATATTATAGAGCGTCATCCAGTGCGGCTGGGTTAGGATTAGGTGACAAAACGTGAATAGGACTAATAAGATGTGCTGTTCAAAAACATCTCATAAACATGTAACTCTCTGTAGAATATATTCCAGTGAAAGACCAACTCAATTAAAAAATGAAGAACACTACATTCAAAACCATGTTGATGCATATGTATATGCAATGGAGAGGTGTCCCAGACACCCCATGGGACATGAATTCAAAATTTCTTGAGTGTCGATAAGGTTTCAAACTTGTGCACTTGCAAGACCTAGTCATTGCACTGGAAATGGAATTTGACAACATCTGTCAGATGCTAGGCTAACCTCTGCCTATTACATACTGTATCCTTATTGCTAATTTTATCGCAATGGTACAGCTTGGTGAGGTGATAGAACAAGCAAAGTTGTGAATGTACATGATAAAGTCACTGTCCCTGTATGTGTCATTCCATTTTTGACATCCCCTTGTGCGATGACTAAGAAAATAACCAACCAAAATCCAGAATGGGCCATTATACCTTTGTAGGTGTAAAAGTACCTCCTGTTTGAAAACCATGCTAAAGGTCGTGCACTTATGGAAAGGGTTGAACATGTCTCCCTGCAATTGGGTGTCTGAAGTTCTTGAATATCTTCACGCGGAAGGAGAAAGAATGGAGGATCCGCAAAAGCACTGTTTGTAAACTGGTTTTCTTACTTGCCACTAACTCAACTATGAAATACCATGCCCTCACTTGTACCAACCTGCCATAAGATACCGAAGCAGAAAACAGAATGCACAGGCCAGTACCTGCAGCCATGGAATAAAAACTTGTAAACTCTCCAAATCCTCTTCCAATGCACATAGACTGTTACAACAATACAGCAACTTGATCATCAACCACATGGCAGTGAAAATGCGCTACACTACTTCACCATTGGAAAGTGACCATGGGTACGTATAATAAATGCATCAATTTTTTACCTGGAAAGCCAACAGCCTTATGCAAAGAGCTTGCTCAGAGCAACGCCCAAACCACCGCAAGAAGAGATTCACTAAATTCATATCATTGCTGCCGGTAAGCAGTCCTGATTTGGGATCATAGCTGCAGTGACCACAGATACTTCAGAATATTGCATACATTGATTTGATGCCTCTTCAATTTTATTCTAAGTTTTTTTCTTGGAAGAATACAACACAGTTACACTAACAGAATTCCAGCAATGTGTAACCAACAGAGTAGATGTGAAACCTCAAATAGACGAAGTACAATCAAATAGTCAACAAAACGGGTGGAGTCCCTTACCTTGGGAGCCTATGCCGTGGGCATGGTACAATCTTGAACAACTGCAAACAATAGATACAGGCCACCCATCAAATATCATTTAAATACCAGGGACTAGTCTTGGTGAGAAAGTAACTGATTCAGTCGGGACACATGAATTACCTGTGGAATGGAGTAAAGGAAGTTGAGAATCTGTGGCAAAAAGAACAGCAGCAATGTTTCACTGCATCAAATATTACACTTATCAGAACCTGCAAGGTGAAAGCTCAGTCAAACGATCTGTTCAATCACCAATTTCTGCAACTGGAGTCTTTGGTTGGAATACACCACCATAAAATTGCACGAAAGAAGCAAGGCCTCACCTGAAGTGACCAAGAATGCCTACAACTGCCATAGCCATTCCTGCGAAATATGTATATGTATCACCAACAAAAACTGATGATGGATACCTGCACCCAGTGGTTTCATCCAACTTGTTCAGATTTTGTACCTGGACCCTCATTAGAGAGTAGACTACTCCTTAAGACTACATGGATTAGTATCCTTAGAATCAAATATCTGAAAGTGCATTAAGGTATGAGAAACCAGATGAGGTTTGGCAAAATGAAGGAAAAACGCAACTCACCAGTTGAAAGCCAGTAGGCCAAGAGAGGTCGCAACAAGGGGTTGCATAAAATACAACGAAAAAGCATGAGCCTGCCGAGTTTCTTCACTACGTGATATTTGCATAACATTATGTATTAACACCTGCATAACACCAGATGTCAATAAGTAATGCGCACAAACTCTCATTCAACTTCTCTACATTTTAGCTTTGATGAAGTGATTCCAGACATGACCAACATGACCAATTGTAGAGCAACTGGTTTAGAGAGCATACTGCACAAGCTATGATGACAGTCTGGCCGACTTCCAGACCATTCACACCAGCCAAGATGTTCACAGAGTTGGTACAAAATACAGCCATCAGCCCCATATACATCTTGTACAGCCAACCTGCCAAAGCAATGCAAGTAATACCTGAGTTCACTACCGTACAGTCATACGTGACTTGAATTACAAAAAACAGAGACATCAAAGATACTCCAAGAACCTCGAACAGTATGATGAGAGCAACTTACAGCAAAACTTGTTGAATGAGCTAGAAAGATATGGAAGCATGGAGACTGAGGTTTAAGCAGCTTGACAGAAGAAAAGGACGACAGGCAATAAATCACAAATACAGCACACAGCAGCCCAGAACCAGTTTCAAAATCATACATACCAAGATCCAGCTCTGTAAGTCCGAGGGAGGAGCGTAGGGGTTTTGGGATAACAATGGCGGTCTTCCCAGCATATGCCATTAACAGCGGAAGAGCTGCAATAGATGGCAGAAATAATTTCCTGCCCAAATAGTAACAGTACTCGTATTAAATGTCTACCGGACACCACAAAGCTAAGCTTAACACAGCTGACAGTAACTGCATTTTACAGAGAATGTATATAAGTAATTCTTATTGTCAAGAGGAGAGCACTATTTCTGCATTTTACAGACTTCATGTATAGCTCAATTTTTTTTTTTTTTAAAAGGTGGAAGGGATGTAAATTTGGAGAATGTTTTCCTACATTCCAACACCGAGAGATGGTCCAGGACTTACACACGCCATGGAATATCTAGAACGTCATCGACAAAGCCCAAGAAGAGCATGAAGCAAATGGACGCCAGTGCTGCATAGTACTCCGTGAGCCACTGCCAGCATACCAAGACACATCCTCAAACCCCAATTGCATGCTATTTGCCCATATCAGAACTTGTAAGCAGACTTTACATCATAGCAAGACATAGCTTTTAAACTTCGATCACACTCATCCTTCACCTCTGATCGAGTGTAATCTACCATTTATCCATATGGGGCTCTGTAGACCTATACACCACAATTCACCTATTAAACTGGAAGTTGAGCTACGCAGATCGTATGCATCGGTCAGCATTGTAAACCCCGTAGCCATATATCCATCCTCTCTTGCCGACTTGCCGACTGATGGAATTTGAGCTGAGGTTTGCTTTGCTTTGATGAGAGCATTCGAGAGAATGGATATGTGACAGTACGGCACACCGATGTATCTTAATAGAAATCCTAGAAGGATGATTACCGCACGAAAGGCTGGAAATAATCGCATACAGCGTTTTCAGGCGGGTAAATCTCGCGAATGCTGTTCTCGGGCGTGAAGTAGAACTGTTGGAATAGGATGGTGACCACCAAAAACACAATTCCCGTCACCAACCCCAATGACTCCGGCCTGCAAACATTTCCCAACCACAATTACAATCACTCCCCCCTTGCATAATACACTCACCTACCCTCCATGCCAAAAACAAAATTTTAAAAAATGAAAGTCAAAAGGATCGTGAGCAATGCACGGAATCCGAAAAGCGTAATTCATCCAAGAATTCATCAGCGAGCAAGAGAGAGGGACTTACACTTGCACGCTCCCAGCTGGAGAGCCCTTCTTATTGATATCATACCCAAACATGTTGCGCCTCAGCACGTACTTGGATGCCACGGGGATGAGAAACAGGACGACGAAGAATCCTGCAACGCTCATCGCAAGGTTGATGAGAATGGAGCGCAAGAGGCGTGGCTGGATGGGAAGCACGAACAGGAGCAAGAGGTAGGGCGTCAGGCCAAACCCTGCCAGGATGGCCAGCTTGGTCCATTTGATGCTCATTGGCGCTGACGATGGAGGAGCGGCAGCGGCATCGGCATCGGGTGTGGCCATCACCGCAGCGGCAGCGGGATTGCTGCCGGTCGTGCGACGGCGAAGGTCGGCCATGGCGAAACAATTCTCAAAACCCTGATGAAAGCAAAACCTCGGAGGCAGGTCAGCTATGGCGATGAAGCTCCCTTCCCTTCCCTTCCCTTCCCTTCCCTTTGCGTGGCTCCCTCCTCCGTCTTCGTCTTCGTCTCCGTCTCCTTTCTCCCCCTACATGGCTCCTGTCCAATCAGAACGCAGTGCCACATGTGTTTTCCTTTGGCCAGGTGGGATGATTTGGCATTCCTATGTGGCGCTCCGTCTCGTCATGTTCGTGCAGAGAGCGAATGGCGACGTGCCATGTGGCCACCTCCTTCCCTTCTGCTTCGTTCCCTCTGTTCATCTTCCGAGTCTCCTTTCTCCTCTAACTCACATGGCTCTTGTCCAGTCAGAAGGCAGTGCCATATGTGGCTTTATGTGGCTAAGAGTATGTGGGTGTTATTCGGTTTGTTTTTCATGCTCTCCAACTTCTACCAAATCTATTTATTACACAACAAAACTTTTATTGCATTGGCAAGTCTACAATGATGCATCAACACAAATCATATTCAAAATAGGATCTTCCGTTATTGAGTTAAAATTATCGGAAGGGTGTGTTTGTTGATTCCATTTGATGAGTTGAAACACACATATGTCCATCCAATCATGGTTATTATTTGAGTGTAGAGTAGTTGATAAAATTTGAAGATGTAATCTAGTTCCATTGATGACCTGAAGGGGTTGTGTAAATAGATGCCCTTTGTGATGGACTCCGAAGTGCTCAACCATCAAAGCTTCAACTACACCTTTTTGGGCATGTTCCATACACGTATAATTTCAACACTAGGGTTGATCTGAACATGTTCTTCACATTTGCAGTAGTTTTGATGAAATAGGTGAAGGTGTAAGAATAGAAAGAAGAGGATTTAAATTACTCATAAAGTGTACTAACAATTGTAATAGTATAGCAAGACCAGAGCAAAGCAAAGCACAAACCAAAAAAATTGGGTAGTCCATGTTAGCAAATTGTGGCCAAAAAAACCTTCATTAAAGGACAAAAAAAACAAAGACAAACTATCCTAAATGGCCTCCTCTAGGCTACTGGTGTGGGGCCCCGCACCGGCGCATAAAGTAAAACATGGCTAGACATGCGACTCTAGCCGCTAGCAGAAGAGGCGAACATGTTAGAAACCGCCCATGTGTGGCTACAACTAGAAATGGTTCCCCGACTCCAACCAATTACTAAGGCTGGAAACCACCACTGTGCAACAAAACCCAAACCAAGAGCTCCAACGCATGAGGCTCCAAACCTCCTCACATCAATGATCAAGCACAAGCTCTTGCGCTCTAAAATACCTCATGTTGGAGACATCCATCATGGTGTCAAAGAAGATATTGGAGATGTTGTCCATGGTGATATCGTGAGGGTTCATCATTGTCTTCCATATGGCAACCACACGCTTGACATCCATCCCTACATATCTCAATGGAATTACCCAAATTGGGTTGGGGTAGAATTGCCCGCTCTTGCAAATATGGAAAAGAGTGTTGGGGAGACAAACACCCAAATACTTTTCATACAAAATCATCATGCCCATTGATGAGCTTTTTGCAATATGTTGCTATGAGAGAGATTCACACAATTGTTCAAACTAACTTTCCCAAACTTCGCATATTCCAGTTTCCCTCATTCATGTCCTCCACGGTGACATTATGATGGTCAAACTCAAAATGCTCCTCCCCTTTATCCTTCATGCAATATTCAACCATCCCTAGGAGTATATGCAAGCCTTCACCCCTCAAGTGCTTGCAAGACACCACATGACTCGTGGGAAAACTCTCATCCCATCCCAAACAAATCTGAATATTTTTTGTTTAACATTGGCAGTCTAGTGCCATTCCCCTTCACAATCACTTGAAAATGTTTGTGCGTCAATGCGCCACCCCTCTCCATAGAGCACAACACCACAATGCACTCCTCCTTCATAAACTTCCTCAATTTTATAATAACTCTAATGTCCATGTCCGTTCCTCCCACGGCCATTGTCACGAAAGCTTCGGAATACTTGAAGCAAGCATGAGTCCTCTCTTGCCCTCGAGAGCGGACGAGAGCGCGCATTCTTGGAGGCATAGTGAGAAATTAGAAAGGAGGCATACTCAATTCATAGCAACCAGACAATCATATACCAAAACGGAGCACCAAACCTTGTCACGGAAGCTTGCAGGTACTCAAACTGCAAAGCACCAAAGCCCATTGCTACGCATTGTGTTCCCATGCAGAACTCTTGTGCCGCACTCATGGTTACCCAGTCCCACTGGACTTCACCGTAGCAAATCTCATCACCTATCAACTATCCCACCGAAATTCAACACAACCATACCCATCCACCTATCCGGCTATTGGCCAACCCCAATACTTCTCCCAAAAAATGACCAACCCACCCCCAAACCAATCCCAAGGTTGGCCAAACAAAGTTATCCCCGTCATTGCCCCCCCCCCCCCTCCCTCCCCCCCTTAATGTGCTTGATCAGGTCTTACTTATTGGGTTGGCTTGGCTTGGCTTCGAATCCGGTGTGCATGCAAGAAAGAGAACATGGGAGGGGGAAGTTTTGTGAAGTCTTTTTTCCCTTCTGTAATCTTACTTTTGACACCCAAAATCGGTGTTGCATTCATTTCTACTCTTCTACACAAATACTTTTCATTTCAACCAAACCCTTGGCATGTGTTATGCCACAATCGCACACTTCTAACAATGTTCTTCATCCTCCTTGCAATCTTCTTTGCAAAATTTTAAATTTTTAAGCATTTCATGGTTTTCTTCAGGGTAGTAATTTGCTCCTAGCAACTTTGCTTTTAGTGTTTTCCTACACATGGAAGATCTTACCCGTACATTGATGCCTCAATGATGCATGGTTCAACACTTTGAGTGCCAAAAGCCAATTTCCACGTTAACTTGAGCATGAGCCTACCCAAAGTGTATACGACACGTCATAAAATTGTTTCCAAAAATAATTTGTGTGGAACCAAACAACACTTACAGTGTTGTCCGTCAACTATGTAGGATTGGGTTATGTATGGTTTGAGCTCTATTAGGAGTGTATAGAAAGTTTTGTGTCATGAAGTGACTACAAACCTATCATTGTGTTAGGTAAATTTCAACAAAATGAATCATACAGAATCATATAGGTTTGGACACTAGCTGAGAGGGATGAATCTTTCGGTCCGGGATGATGACCCTAAACTACTGGATGATAGTGGAGAGGTACCCAAACCAAACGGAGTGGTTGGCAATTCAATTCCTAACCATGAAATCGAAATTGTCTCTCTACTTAACAAAAAAAAAAAAAAACCAAATGATCGAGCACCTCATGTGTTCCAACCACTAAATAGGGAAAAAACGAAGACAAAAAGAATCTTCACTTGTGCTGCACTTTGTTTACAAGCGTAGGGTTTCATTTATCACCATGCTTGTGGCATGGGGGAAAAATGGTTATCATTGAGGATACTTATCATGTATCCCCATTGTCATTTAAAAGCCTTTTCCTTCTTTGTAGGGTTCGGCCATCTCTCGGTGACTACTATAGAAACTTAACGCAGTCAATTACTCCCCTCACATTGTCACTGCCACTCAGACTTTATTATTTACTATTAACACATACTCCTAATTTCTACATCAATCCCAATTGCTCCTACCCCTCATAAACCCTCTCATGAACTTTTTAACTTACTGCCTCAATGTTGTGCTTAACTTAAGTCCACCAATGAGCACATCCTTCATCTTACCAGAAAACAAGCCATCGGTGTGGATTACATCATTTATTGGAGATACTTCATCACCTTCACAGGGCTTCAGTTTACGGTTTTAGAGACCTCCCGTGAATTTCCCAATGCCAACATTGATCGAGATTCTCACTTGATCTTGATCTTGCCAAGTCTTCATCATGGAAAGTATGATCCTACAAAGTTTAAATTGGGTGGGCACCGAAAGGGGCAATCCAAAAAGAAGGGTATGTATGTCTGTGGGCATACCCAACACATAGATTTCTTCAATAAAAAAACAAAGGAATAGTTCGCTTTGTGTTGAGTACCCAATTTTGTAATATCTACAATGGCCAAAACGTTTTAGAATTAGGTAGTTCTTGGGATTCAGTAGGCTTATCAATATTATGAGGCAATGGCAACTCCAGAGTCCCGAAGGTTTGTTGGAGAGGTAAAGGAAAGTTACTTGCCCATATTGTAAACAATTGAAGCTTCTCGGTGAGGTCAGCGATGCTTATACACACTGGTTTATAGAATGAGCATGTAGATCATCATTGTTTTTTGAAGAAGAAAGAAAGAAAGAATGTTCACAACACCTATTCATTAGACATACTACTTGACAATTATGTCAAGGAGGCCACATGTAGTACTATAATTCACATCGAATTCCGCAAAATAATGTTGAGGTCACATGCCATTTGACAAACAAAACAAATCTTGATTGAATGTTATGGGATTGTTGCAGTGTTGATTGAGCAATTATCATCACTTGACACTTGTACTCCCCAAAGTGGTCAACTAAAACACCCAATAAAAGTGTTGATTTCACGTGTTCATACGACATAGGTTTTTATGTAGTGGTTTGTGTCAAATGAACGCCCTTTCTCCACATGTGGAGATTCCAGTGCAAATAGTTGGAGTCTTGTTATTTACAAACATATGGTCTGCATACCTCCTGGTTGCATTTGTATGTTTCTTTGTATTCGTTGATAGACCTACTTGCTTCACTGGACCTGATTGTAAAGACTTCTGTCAGCATGGTCTAGTCCCACCAACTTTGGAATGAAGAACAACTCCTGATTCCTGAAGACACATGTCTCTTCTGTTGTTAAATAAAACGCAAAGGGATTTGAAGGTAAGGCATCCCGATGAGCTCAACAATGGTCTCACCATCCTCATTAATGTGCTTTACCACGCTTGAATCCATAGAAGCAAAGAGCTGTTGTGATATTTGATACTCACGCACAGGAAGTTGTTGTCACGATCAAAGAACAAACACCATAAAGACACATGTTAATTTATAAGAGACTGAAGTATGTCTTCATATTTAATAACCTTTCCACACTCAATAGTGAACACAATTGGGAGCACGTACGTATTAAATCAAGCAATCAACAAACATCCACTTCCAATAATCACAACAATCATGGTAAGTCCAATTTCCGATTAGTGCCGATGCTTCATCATAGATTTGCTAATGCAACACAAGTTTCGTTGTGTAAATGCAATCAATAGAAGTTAAAGAACATGAAAAACGAACTGTACAACACCCACATATCTTACATGGACTCCAATTATGTCTGAAGCTTCCGATTAGACACAATGCTCTCCACCGTATACATGTATGATTTCGCCTTCAACTCTCATATTACACTGCACACTCCTCCTGCTTGAATTTGAATTGGGTGGGCCTTTTGAAGGGGCGATCTATCCCAAGAGGTGTATTCAGTGCACAATAATCTTTAGTAAAAAGCGAAAGAATAGTTCGCTTTGCACTGAGAGCATCCGGCATTGTGATTTCTCCAGCAGCTCATAGGGCTTCTGTATCTTGCTGCTTCTCAAGTTATATATTCCGCCCCAAGTGTCTGGGGCAATGGAATATAGCTTCACTTCTGCCAATCATACCATGACCACTACATTTGTGTCTCGGCTGAATCCACACACTGCTTAGGTGTATCTGTTGAAGAATATGAGATCAGCAGCGTTGCGCTCAAGAGGAAGTTGGAGTCTGCTTCATTACCTCCATTGGTTGATGTTGATATGAGCGTGCAAAGGACTACATTTGTGTGAAGATACACATGACTCCGTGAGAGAGATACCAGGTCATTCAACACAATCTGTGCATTTACAGAGCTTGGGCTTATCTTGGAGCTTTATCATTGACTTCGATGAATGTTGATGTTTAAACAAGCAGTTATTCATGATCCACAAATAATGCTTTTGCAAAGTACACCCAACATATTTTCAAGAATTAGCTTCACGATCAATTTGTTGAATCATGTCTGAGATGTGAAGAGTACACATGCATGAGAGCAAACCTCAAAGATCATCACCGATTGACACAACAATCATTATGTTTATCTTGCAGTTCAACATAAGATTGCCCTAGAAATTGACATATACAACACTTAACAGTCTTAGCCAAAAGGGTGAGAAAGGTGTGCTCCTCCTCCCCTCTTGTTATACCTTCTCTTCAATCGCCATTCACCATTGTCTGCAATTCCTATGGGACAACCGCTACCTCCCTCCCTCGTTGCTTCTCCAGCACATGAATTACATGTTAACTGCTCAACACCAACTCCACTCTAACCACTTACCAAAGATCGCTCAAATATGTGCTCTTTGAGAATTTGCCATAGTTTGACATTTTGTCACCTTATCTTATTCTCATGAAATTGAATTTGTAAAATATTCGTTAAACAACGGCATCCCCCTCCCCCCCCCCTTATGATTGCACATAAGAAAAGACCAAAGCTCTTGAAAGTAACTATCGGATGCTACTCGTGTACCTTAGTGCTCTTGGAATGTGGGGCACTTGTCACATTGTCCTTACCACTTGGACTCGATCATTTATTTACACATCCCCTGAATTTCCACATCACTCCCAAGTGCTCTCACCCTCAAATCCTCTGATTCATAAACCCTTACCCTTAGAAATATGTGTCTTGTATTCCTCATGTAACAAATTGATGTTGTGCTCAAGTCTACCAATGAGCATGTCCTTCATCTTCACTAAAAAATACAACCCATGCTTAGTATGAATTGCATATTACTTGTTGAAGAAGATACTTGGCCAATTCCTAGACAAGGCTTCAATTTACGATTTTTGAGACCTCCAATGAGTTCTGTCATGCATGGACATAGCCAACATCACTATGCTTGCTCTCTCCCCAAATCTTGCACAATTTGCCAATGTTGAAGCCAAGTAATTAAGTCTTCACCATGCCCACACAAACATGTGTAAACAAGAGGAATGGATTTTGCATGATTGTGCAAAAAAACACAATCGTTCCCTTTCTTCTTTTTTTCTCTCGTTTCTAGTCCCACCATATAACCACAATTCATAATTAAAGACAACAACGTATAATATTCTAGAATAGCTTCCAACCATTGAGGAAAAGGGTATTGTCTTAGTAAGTGGCCAATTTTAAGCTTGCCAACATGTCACATTTTGGTTGGCGTTGAGGACGAGTTCCCCAACACTAAATACTTTGACCTTTGTTTTGTGAATATGCGAAGACTTTATGCATTTTTGTAGAAAAATCTTATCTTCTACCTATCAAAATCCGTTGTTTTTACCATGTTGATAGTGATTGACATCAGAGGCTTAGGAGGTTGAGCAAATCACATTGTGCAAATTTGGGTCGCATGCAAAAGAAAAGACATGTAGCAAATTGGAATTTTTTTAATTGGTGGCATTCGAAAGCATCTAGGCCATTAATAGCAAGGTCCTTTTGGATGTAAATTCGATCCAACAACTTGTGGAAGACCAAAATCAACTACATAAGGTAACTAATGGGGCTCCCCTTGCTACCCTCATGGGAATTTGGGACCCAAAAATGTAAGATGGACATTTTTTCTTCCTTGTATGTCATTTTACCTTACAAGCATGCAAGGTCATATGTAGTTCTAGGCATTTTACCACTTGCAAGGGAGCTCCTCCGATGAGGGACAAAGACTAGGGTCTTAAATTTCCAACTAAGTTTATTTTATTTTATTGTTGTTCTCTATCCACCATCTAATATTAATGCATGATTTTAATGATCCTTGATATGTTGATAAAGGATTTCCCACTAATGTTCACCATCTATCATTCATATCCCTAATTAAACTGACATCTAAGTATATGTCGACAAACCACTTTGTCCAAAAATAACAAAGGGATGTGTAGTTGTGGGACAAAAACATCAAATGACAACAACAAAAGCAACAACCACAACTTTAAATGTTTGTATTCCATGTTCGCTTGGGGGGGGGGGGGCAGTGTGTTAAAAAGTTCAGGATATAGGTGCGAACAACCACTATTTTATAGGGGGGTATTACTTTCAATTCTCTTTTTTTTTTCACATGCTATCATTATGTAAATTTCTACTTTGGGTTAATAGAAAAATGGCTTGCATTACTTATAATTCCAAATGACCTATTATTCCATACCCTATAGTACTTTAAAGATGTCCAGTGCCATTTTTGATACCCTATATTACTCTTAAGTCCATTTATAATTTTTAGCCCCCATGTTTTTAAAATACCCTATCATTTGTTCGCACGTATATTGCTACTCCAACCAATGACTACCCCCCCCCCCCGAGCATGTTCGCCACCACCATATTTGTGTAGTTTTGCAATCTAGTACGTCATATTGGCCGTTGGAATAGTCCAAAACTCATGCATAAATCCAAATATACTTAAATATTAGTTAATATATTTTTGAATATCCATTTAGTATATGTAATTAAGATAATTATGTGAAAAAGGCAAGCAAGAGTCTTGGAGCCAAAGAGTTGTAGAGAGCTTTTGATTTATATTGTTGTCCTTGACATACAAATTTGTTGGTGTCCTATTCTTTGTTGCCATGATTTGAGCCACAATGAAAGCAAGAGAAGCAAAGAAGTTTGAGAAATTTTGTCCCTTGGGCAATTCATAACTTAGGCATAACTTGGGTAAGTGTGTAAAGTAAAGGCTAATCTACATAACATCAAGTCTTGCATCCATATCAGGTCTTTATCTCAGGCACTAAGGATTTGCAAGGCAATAAATATCACCCATCTTTGAATCTTACTCAAGGGGCCAAATCAATTAGTAGTTCTATTTGTTGTTAAATGTTTCTAATTGTTGTAATGAAAAGCAATAATTCCCATTCCCAAATAGGGCCTCATCCGCATCTATAGGGTACCGGAATTTTGATCAAGCTGGGACTGAATTTTTGATCATGCCATAACCAATAGTGTCATGACATATGTCTTGGTTTTGAGTGCTAATGTAAGGAGGAGCAAGTGGTTAAAATGAGCGGTTATGGTAAACTCTAGACATTGGTAATATGTTATGGTTAAGTTTTGGCTTCAAAAATTCACAATAATTTCAAAAAAAATCGCAATCCTAGTGATTTCTATCTTCCTACGTAGGAAAAAATTGCACCGCCTTATATTTCTCCAAATTTGGCACAAAAATCTCTTAAGTCATTGGTTTTGGGCGCCTCTACTCTCGATTTACACAACAAAACTCATGTTGCAACATCAAATCTGGAATGAAACACCTACAAAAACCGGATTGAAAATCGGACTTGGACCCTTGATTCAGTTATGGTTATCTGAAGTTTATGTTTGTTGATTTCTTAATCAAATACTTGGATCCTCCCAATTGTCTTCACTATTGAGTGTAAAGCAGTTATTAATACTTGAAAATGCAGTCCAACCTCTTTTGAACACGTGTCTTTAGTATGCATGTTCTTTGATCCTCACCGAACCACATATGTTACCAATCAAATGTAGGGTTCCGATTAAGACAAAGAGCCACTTAAGACCCATCTAGATTACCTTAATAGAAGACATACACCATGAGACCAACAATGAGGAGGGGCCAATGGGAGAGCAAATCGGGGGTTGCGAATTAGATCGCATGCAGGCGCCAGCGACGCCGCGTGTCGCAACTCCTTATCCTGCAAAATCCGTCGCTCCACGTGTCAGGAGCTGGCAGCCCAGCCTCGTCAGCCGCCACTTCTCTCCCCTGCGCTTCTTCTTACTTATATCGCAGCCCCTCCTCTACCTTCACATGCATCGCAATTCAACAACACAATACGCCTATCCATCTCGATCATCCACCATCCAATTTCTCCCCCTTCCCAATTTCTAGGTCACTTTCTGCAATCCGTTGCGCAACATTTGAGTGTGCGTTTGGAGGGCTTTGTTGCAATGGCATCGACGACAGCTGCTATGGTTGGATCCAGTGTTGTGGCTGCTGCTCCCGCGAGCTTGTCTTCCACCTCTGTGTTTGGATCCTCGTGCGGAGTGTCCAGCTTCGCCCCTGTCGCCACTCGGGTTAACAGTGCCCGGTCTGTCGCCGTGCGAGCTAGCCAATCTTCCAATGAGGTGAGAGGTTGTTGCATTTTGAGTTTCTTGGACATAACTGAGTTATTCTCTAACTCGACTTGAGATTTGGATGTTTTGCATACAACACTTTCCATGTTCGGTAAGTCTTCGGGGAAATGCGAGGAGGTAGTATGGACGTTTGAATGAACAACGTTTTACATGGCTTCGTTGAGGATGAAACTCAATTTGGCATGTCAGGAGGCGCTAAAACGAGTTTAGCCCTCGATGAATCAAAATCATGGGTTGCTGTTCAATTTTAAACACAACCTCCAAGTATGCATCACAAGTGGAAAGACAATTTTATGTTTTTATGTGAAGCAACCAATGGGATGGGATATGATAGGGAACCAACTCGTAAACGAGAAGTCTGATTGAGTTAATCAAGGATTCAACTCTAAATAACTGTGGTGGAAGAGATTGGAGCAATGCCTCCTCTGGCGGATCGGTAACGATTTCGTCGTGTGGAATTTAGTTGCATGTGGCATTGAGATTGCCTGTATGTAGCGGTGATGGATGTTGGATTGCAAACTGTGCGATCTGTCTCTGTCCATTTCATTCGTCTGCGTGGACTGACCAATTAGCGAGTGGTTTGAATTTGTGGAAACTTCACCAGATTTAGTACATTGAGATTCACGCGTCGCAACTGCGAATCATTGCTAGTAACCTAACACGACGATGATGTCCTGTGAGCAGGAGATGAAGGCAGCAAGGAGAGAAGTGATCACCGGCCTGTTCGCTGCAGGTGCTCTATTGGCCTCCGCACCAGCGTTCGCATTATCTGGTCCAGGTGGCGATGGCGCTGAGCGCACTGCCAAGAAGGCCGATGAGCTTTTGAACAGCGCAGATGAGTTAACAAAGAATGACTCTCCCCCGTTGTTCGGGAAAGGTGGTGTGCAAGGTGCAGTGCAGGAAGCCGGATCCACAGCCAAACAGTAAGTGATTCTCCTCCCTATTTGTTTGCATTACAACGTAAAGAATGCTCAATGCTTGCAACATGATAAAAACTTGATAAACAGGGCACATTAAGTAATTATCATCACATTTTGTTGGCCTAGCAATGTAAAGAATGCTAAATGCAGCATGATAAAAAAATTTATAAACAGGACATGAAAGTAAATGTCATCCCATTTTGCTCACATAGCAATGTAAAGAATGCTAAATGCTTGCAACCTGATAAAAATTCTATAAACAAGCTGCATTAAGTACTTCTTATCCCAATTTGTTTTTGCGTAGCATTGTAAAGAATGCTAAATGCATGCAACATGATAAACATTCCATAAAAAATATACAGTAAGCACTTCTCATCCCATTTTTTATTCATAGCAATGTAAAGGAAGCCCAATTGCTTGCAACATGGTAAAAGCCTCCATAAACAGCGCTGAATACAAGTTCAAACTAAACCCTAAGCTTGTCCTTGGTGCTGATAATTTCTGTAAATTTTGGTTTGCAGGGCGGGGTCAGGCACAGCAAAGAATGTGCAGGATGTTGCAGATGCAGCCGTGACAAATGCCAGGAACAACTTGAACAAGGCTAAAGCTAGTTTCGGCGACCTCATGGGAACAGGTGAGCAGCGAGATTACGTAACTACACTCGTAATGTCACTCTAGCAAGCGTTGGTGTTCATGCTGACGATATGTTTCATCAGATTGTGTTGTTCGGTAAATGGCAGGGTTGCGGGAACTGTATAATAGCTCTGCTGTTCTCAATCACATCTCCATACCATCAGATTTGGTGATGGATATGTTTCTGAGCTGCACATTTGAGATTTGGCTCAAGAAGCTTTATCAATGGCCTGTCCAATTGTGATATTTGTGATAATGAATCATGTGTTTTTGTGCAGGTAAGTAAATGTTCTTCAGGTTGAAGGAAGCTGGGGTATGACCAAATGACGGAATAGCCATTTTGACAAGAGTTTGATTTTTGTATTTTTGTAACCAGCAATACCGAAAGTGATGTTTTGTCCGGCTGCATATGGAAAGTCTAGCCATTGGCGTAACCAGTACCAAGATGAAGATGTAACAATATGTAGGGAAACCAAATATCTCAGAGCGGCACTGTGTGCATGTGTATCATAGCCTAGAATCGCTGCAAGAAAATGTCTGCAGCAAACAATTGAAATTGTACAAGTATTGCAGTTGTAAGGAGATTGCATTGCATTTTTCTGACATGTCCAGCTCTCTCTAAGAAACGCTCAACTTGTTTCAAACGTCTCACATGCACACATATCTCACATGCATGCAAGATATTCTGAGTAGTTCTGACATTTCTGCATTGTTATGCTGGCTTTGTATCACAATAAGTTAGCTGCTCTACACCAATGCTCTCTGTGAACCTCTCTATGTCGTGCTATGGTGCAAGCTAGTTGTCAGCTCGAGCATTGTTCAGTAACGTCCAAATTCATGTCCGGCAGTTAAGAACAATCACCGTAATGTGACATCAGAGAACAATTATTGAGTCACCACATCCGTTCTTGAACATTTCTACCTTATTGTGACAATAAAGGTTTGATGCATTTTTGTATACATATACGGCTCAAGACTACCACATTGTTGCTCCAGATTTTCTAATCAATCGTAATCTAACTCACCACCCCTGAGACCAGCAATGTTAACGCCGTGTGCCTTTGTATCCAGCTAACAACTCCACAACCATGCACTTCTGATAACCATAACTAAATAAGTGGAGGTATGATTTTCAATCCAGTTTTTGTAGATGTTTCATCGCAAAGTTGCTAATGCAACAACATGAGTTTTGTTTTTGTTATGTAAATCTAATCAATAGATGTGGAGAACATGAAAAACGAATCAAATAACACCCACATACCTAAGTTCATGCCAATCATCAATGGCAAAGGTAACCACTACACTAAATATTGTGCTAGTGTTCACCAATTCTATTTGTCTTGCTCAGTACTAACTGTACACCACTCATGTAAACCTAACATTACTTGTCAGTTCTTGCGAAAAAATCGGGCATTATAGAAGTGCAATGTTGCGATCACTGTCACGTACTAAGTGATTTTTCATCCAAATATTAATCACCCATTATAATATTTCAATACAAAATGTTCAGATGCAAAATATATGAAGTTTCCTTTTCTAATGCTCGGCATGGATTTCATACAATATTCAATCATCCACGACAGTACTTGTAAACTTATTCATAATGAAGTGTCATTAGAAAGTTACCACAGTGACATTAAATACCTTATGGCACTGAATACAATACTTAGTGTAACACTTCCAATATGCATATGAGACCGGTCACCAGTGAAGCAGGGACACACATGTGCTTGTGACGTCACAATTCGAGGGATCGGAAGGCACTCTTTTCTTGATAAATGCGGTAGTAGAACTGTCACGAGGTTTTAGGGTTTTAGGGTTCATTTACATTTCATACTCTCTATTCTTCTCAATTGATAGGTATGCTGATAATCATAAAACTCACACAAGTATTGGACACAATGGCCCATGGATGCAGTTGCCTAGGGGTTTAAGTGCGCCCTTACAAAAAAGGCTGTGAACAATGAACGGGGAGAGCTAGCTGCTACACTAAATAGTCCTATTGTTGTGGGCCACAAAATTTTTTTAGAGCCCATGCTAATTCCCATTCTGAAAATTAGTGTGGGTCACATTAATTTTTCATCCACACTAACCTTCGAGTAGAAAATTAGGGTGGACCATAGAAATTGTTTTCCTAGAAAATTGATGTGAGGGATCATTTTTATTTTGTGTTAGTTTTATCCTACAAGAATTGTTCAGTGTATTGGTCGGAAGTCTTGATGAAGACTTAGGGGAAGACCCGGGGTCTTCGACCCACGTCAATTTCATGTTAACTAGAAAATTAGTGTGGCCCAAGCTAATTATTTCTATGCTAATAGATTCATCCAGCTTCACTCCTATGATAGATTTGGTGACTCACTGTTCTTATGGGATCTCATTTGCAAGGGTTAATTGTCCATCACGACCACAATGGGCGACATGAATGAATCCTAGCCCAATCTTAGTGCACTAGAAAACCTCGTTTGATAAAGGAGAAGGTCATATTTAATGTCTCAAAAAAAGAACTAAAAAATCTCTTCGGAAGTTGAAATTCTTATTGTGAGATAGTACCATGAGCATAAATCTTAATAATATTCAACAAATATGTGGAAGGTCCCATGAATATGTGCATTGCTTTATGGTCCCCTTTGAAATACCCCTTTATTTTATATGGTTTATTTATGTTCAACCCCTCTACGTTCACTCTCGCATAAGAGAGAGGTAATCAACAATATCATGCCTATATAAATAAGTGATGCGAAGACACCCAAAGTTGCAGGGGACAAAATTAAGGTAGATGGGCTGTGAGTGGTTTGATTTCTTAATGAAGCCCCTGAATTCGATCGGTATGTGGTGCGGTGAGAATCAAAGAGCAAACATCATAACGGCAGATGTTTAAAAGAGATCAAAGTGCATCTTCAAATATTGATAATTACTCTACACTTAATAGTGAACACAATTGGAGGACTTGTGTATCCAATTAAGAAATCAACAAACATGCACCGTTTCAATAACCATAACAAAATCCGAGGGAGGGAGAGGGAAGAAGAAGGGGGGATCCAAATTTCAATCCAGTTTTTGCAAATGTTTCATCGTAAATGTGCCAATGCAACACTAAGTTTTGTTGTGTAAATATGATTGGTAAGAGTTGGAGAACATGAAAACGAAGCAAATAATACCCACATACATTAAGTGAACAAAAGTTGGTGGAGTGGACATATTGATAAGTTCACTTTGAGATGAAGGGAAGTCGAATAGTGGCTCCATCAACATTCTCAATGACGCGGTCAATTGTCTCCATGTAGTGGTAAAGGAACCTCAAACGCTAGGGTTTGCCACTTTGGAAGAGAGACATGGACTCGTGTGTTTTCTCAAGTCTGTTTGAATTTTGAATATTACATGTACAAAAACTAACGTTGGTGGTTTTGTCGTTGACGTGAATGTGAACCCCTTAGCCTTTAAAGGGGCCTAATAATGCACAAGAGGTACCCTTATGGCATACAAGAAGCATAGGTAATCTACATATTCCCACATTGCTCATAAAATTATTTTTTAAATAAATAATAAAAATAAAACACACACACAATGAAAATTATTCACCAACTAGCCATTAAATATCCCACATATCTCACATACCTTGTATTTCATAAAAGAAAGCTTGACAATAAACAAGAACCCATAACCCCCCCCCCCTCCCCACACACACACACACACACATAATAAATGGTTATTAAAATGTTTTTTTACAGATGTTAACTAGTATTATTATTTTTCTAAAAACAAGAGCCTACCCACCACAAGGTATGTAATATACTCCACCCTGCATCAAGGGGACTCTTGAGCAAGCTACGGCCAACATGCTCAACTTCACGTTGGTTTTCTTTTTCTTCTCTTTTAGGTGGGCTCATTGGGTGTGCTTGGTCAAGGCTCATTCTATTTGAGGTTCGGAAGTTCCAAACATTTGAATGTTGTGAGTGGTTGAGCTATTGTAGCCTTTGCCGTCATTGCACTCTCTAGCATTGACAAATAAGAATGTAATTGGAAAATTGAATTGCAAAAGGTTAAATGTTCATGTCATACATAGAAGGATAAATATGTTGATGGTCGGAAAACACACTTCCCCTCTTTTTGGGAAGATTGTAGCAAGATATGAAATTTGTTAGTTTGGCATGCATGACATTACAACGCACCTTGGCTAAGGATAGGAGCCCATGGAGAGCCTTTGATTGGCATCATGGGATTTTGGGAAGAAGTTCCTTTGTCTCATAGCAAGTATGCTAGAAGTTGGTTTCTTTTCAGTGGCATTACCTCATGGACTATTTGGTTTGAAAGAAATGATCTTCTCTTCAACATTGTTCTAAATGGGTTGAGGGAAAGAATACGAAAACCATGTGGAAAGGCATTAATGACTATGTTGTACCCTAGAGAGCTCCCTATTTTGACATTGAATTACAATTTCCCCTTTTAAAAAAATTGCCACATGTCATGCTCGCATTCGCTAAGACCCATGTGTATCGCATGTGGAAACTATATTCTCGCACAAATGAAGATAAAATATAGAGCCCTCTATGGTAGTTGAGTGGGAGAAAGCCTCAAAAGAATCACAATGTCTTGGTAATTAAGGTGATAGAATATTGGTAGAGAGTAATCCTGGTGTGTTCCCGAGGCCAAGGTTGTAGGTGGACCACTAGCAATTGTTAATCTCAGTGTTGTCCCATCTCACCTCATAACATTATTCAGTTAGTATTGTATGATGGGTGGGGCCAGGAATAAGTCATATTCAATTCAGAATTATACCCTACTTCTTCTCTCTTACCAACACATTCAACTTGATAAACTCGGGTGAAACATTGTCAGTTATTAATCTCAATATTATCCCATCTCACCTCATAACATTAGCCAGCTAATATTGTGTAATGGGTGGGACCGGGAATAAGCCAAATTCAATTCGGAATTATACCTTGTTTCTTGCCTCTTACCAACACATTCAACTTGATAAACTCGGGTGAAGCATTGTCATTGATATTATTAGAGCGGAACAACCAATAGCAAGTATATAATGTTATGTAGTTAGATTCAACATTGAAGCCGACATATGAGAGAATTGCTAAAGAAATTGTGCGGGGAGCAATTGCATATTATTCATGACCCAAAAACTAATGCCCAGGTGGAGGAATGTTATGACAATAGATATCGCCAACAATAGATTTTTTTTTTTTTTTTTGAGAGAGTTTTTCAAAACGAGAGCAGTAGGGGCTACTACACACAAGGGCCAAGAGCCATGACCCTGAAATTGTGAGAGCCCAAAAGAAAGTGACCAAAGGTTGTCCCAAGACGCCTCCTAAATCATGTAGTGTGAAGTCATATGTGACAGGGCCCTCAACCAAATGCTATTTCAATGGATGTGTCTATTCATGCGGGTCCTTACACATGACGAAATAAAGTAAATTGACGGTTGTGAGTATTCGAAGTGCCATGGTCTCCCAACGATTTTGTGTTAGGCCTACCTCCAAGAGGTGGGTTTTGAAAATAGTCCAAGTGACCATGAAACCTCATCCATTGGATGCCATGTAGGAATCCATGTAGACTTTATATCCATCATGCACTTACTTACTATGTTGGTCCCTCAAGTGTAGTGTGAAGCGAACTTGGACCAGCTCCACCTTTTCCACCAATGAGAGCACTTGAAGTGCAATGGTCACGGGCCCTCAGTCTAGTGTGTGAAGTGGCCCTAAGTTTGGCAGGGTACCGGAAGCTCCCACATAATCCCCCAAAAGCAAGGGAACAACTTTGTTGGAGCCCCATACACATGTTTTCTAAATGGAAAATAAATGTGTGGTGATCCATTCTTTTGTGGAGCCAATTTTTTAGCTTGGGTTGTCCCCAAAAACAAGGTTGGGTTTACTAGCCCACCATTTGCATGGAACAAGGCCCACTTGCTTCATATTAGCTCTAAGGTATGTGGGCGTTACTCCGTTAGTTTTATGTGTTCTTCATCTTCTACTAATCATACTCTTGTAACAAAAATTGTGTTGCATCAACAAATCTATGATGAAGCATTAGTCAAAAAAACAAATAAAATATCAAACTTTCTTCGATTCAATTATGTTATTCAAAAAAAACGTGTGTATTGATATTGTTCCAATTTCTAAACCTAGTTGGCATTGTTCATTATTCTTTGGACCTTGTTCACTGCCTCATTAAATATTGTTTACAATAATTGTTGGCCATCTCCATTTCAAATTTTTATTGGAATGGAGGCAATATTCAAATATAATTGAGTTTATGCAAGCATCCACATGGCTAGGTATTTTCCCCACCAATCCCAACTAAAAAATGTTATCATCCTTTTGCTAGGGCCACACAATAAGATACCTTACCTGGGTGGGCCAACATAAACACAACAAGATTAATTCTTGTTCCGTTGTTGTCTTTACTAATTACAATAATGGTTGGACATCCCCATTTCAATTTCAAAGTGAAATGAGGGCAATATTCAAACATATAGTTGAGTTTATGGCAACATTTGGCAGCTAGGCGTCGGCCCCACCAAACCCAACACCCCAACAGGCCACCAACTCAAGAATGTTGTGATCCTTTGACTAGGCCCACATAATAAGAGACCTTACCCGGGTGGGTTGGCATAAACAACAAAGATCAACTCATGTCCATCGTCATCTTTACGACAACGGTCAGCCATCCCCCATTTCATTGTCGAAGTGAAACAAAGACAATATTCAAATATAGTTGAGTTTCTGCCAGCATATGGGAGGCCAAGTGTTGGCCCCACTGAACCTGAACTCCCCCCCCCCCCCCCCCCCCCCACACACACACACCACCCCAAACTGAAGAATGTTATGATCCCTTTGACTACAACCACATAATTAGATACCTTACCCTGGGCAGGACGGCGTAAACAAGAAGATTAACTCGTCTCATGGAATGTTCGTTTCCCGAGTACCTACCCCAACTTATGACTCCGCCACACACGTATCCATTGGAAGTGAGGGGCTTTGGTTCCACATCCATGTTGTCCGTGACCAAACTCTGTTCATTCATGAGTGTCAATCATGTCCAATCCCAAGACGGTGGCCGGTCGAGGGCGGGCCAAGTACCGTAAGGTAGGTAGGTATGTGTATATATATATATATATATATCCCCATTCCCAAACCATGGTTGCCACGCGGGATTGATTGGGTTTCAAGCAATGTATGACTGCCACATGGCAATCGTTTTTCCAAACAGGACTTCATCATCATCATCGATTGAAAAGAAGCCGCATGCATCGAGCGCGAAGGGAAGGGAAGGGAAGGGAAGGGAAGGGAAGCAGCAGCGGGATGGATATGGTACTTGGTGGAATGCCTTTGGAGCTTCCTCAACAGAAACCAACCGTATGCCCTTTCAATGCGGGTGCGGTACTTATGACCCCAACTTCCCTTAACTGGTTTTCGGTTTCTTAATGGCACGCGTGGCACGTGCGGATTGGCCCCCACTCACTCGAGGTGGTTGTGGTGGTGGGGCTGCTGGATTATTATTGTTATTATTATTATTATTATGACTACTATTACTATTATTATTATGCAGTGAGGTCAAAACACTGCTGAGATGATCACTTCTTTAAGTGGTGTCCCCAGTTTTTCCACTTTCTGACACTGCTTGGGCCTTGGCAGTTTACGAAATTCCTGTGATCGCAAGTGCAAAGGAAATCATTAGCATGTTTATTAACCCTAGCTCGCACGCGGGACAAGAATGAGAGGGCCGGGGGTCAATTGTAATCCACTGCATCATTTAGGGTATTAATTAAGGTGGGGGTGCCAATTTCCGTCCAAATTTCAGATGTGCCTAGTTGGGATGCTGAAACTATTTGTTTTTTTATAAATTTTGAGCGCTCCGCAAAGTTGGTGCAAGAGCAACTATGAAAAAATCAAAAATTACGGGCATGTATATGATTTCCTACAAATTTTTAAAGGAAACCTTGTAGAGTGACCAACACTCGCACATAGGGTACATGGTATATCCACAGGCTGGATTTCTAAAACCGACCGTTGGCAGCCAATGAAATGTTGGCAGCGCTGTGAACGGTAAAAGCACCTTGATAGGTGCTTTTGTAAACCCATGTAAAAGCACCTAGATAGGTGCTTCCGACCATAGGGGTCGACTTTAGGACCCGCACGGAAATTGCCACCCCTACCTGAAGTGCCCACTGTTACAGTCTGGAGTTACACATGTGTAACTCAACCATTTTCACTACGAATGTAAGTAAGTGTGTGTTTGCAATATGAAAATGGGACACCTTGGCGTTCCACGATGTTCAAATACCCTACTATATATGTTTACCCTGTGTCGGTGAGAAGTGAAATCTACAGTATGAGGTTATATATATATGGACTTGCGTGATTTCAACTAGTAAAGTGACACTAAAATACTGTAAACAGTGTACATGCCTCTCAAGTTTAACCACGAGCACTATGTTGTGGAGTTTAACACTAAGAGAGCCATCAAGACCATAGGACATGACATGTAATACACGACACATGATGCGGCCAGTAAATTGGATTGTCACAGTCTAGTAACCATTATAGCTGCCCTCTCTAATGGGTGATGGCAACAAGAATTTAGAATATGTGTGTGTGTGTGAGAGAGAGATACATAAAGCTTTAATGTTTAATGAATGAATGAATGAAAGAGAGGTATCATATGTGAATCGTAATAGTTCCTTATCGCCCTCGAGATCGCCCTTGAGAAGCACTACAAGATGGAATTTTAATTTTTTCACCACAAATAGATGAGCAAGATGAAGGACATTTCATCGTTTGAAGAATCTAGGCAAGCTTTAGAGGCTAGTGTTTTCCTTGAAGGGAAAATTTGGTAATGATCACCTGTTATTTAGTATCTTCCCATTTCAAGGTTAGGGTTGGGGGGGGGGGAGGGAGTTCACTTGTGAAACTTCTTAAAGTATGTGAGAAAAATATAGGGTGTTGTTTGAGCAAAAACTTAGAATGCTCTTAGATATAAATAAGGTCTATGATTAAGAATATCTATAGACTATCTCAAGGATACCATCTAGATTAGCGGAATATCTTCAAAACACAAATTACAATGTCTAACCCCCTAGGTTATCGATAGGGACCACCTCTAACAAGAGGCAGTAGCAGTTGTTCCATTGTACTACTCCATAAATCCATTTGGAGCTCGTTGCTATGATCAAGGTGAAATGTCCCATATTCACCCATGTCCCATGGGACTGGCATGGTCTTTCTTTAATCCCTCGGACCCTTTGAAAATACCCTTTGTTCTCAAGTGGTGTCATCAAATATAAAGACTGACCCTTTGACTCCCCCTCCCCAAAAAGAAAGCCACTCGTCCAACACCTAGTCTTACATTACAATCCCAGATAAGCTCCCACATGCTACCACAATTATATACACAACAAGCCTTTAGTGACCCAATGCCGTAGCTCATATCATGGCATGCATGTACGTGGTCAATTTTCTCAATTAGACACCTATATTTAGTGGATATATGGCAAGGTTTGTTCCTAAAAATGAAAAGCAAAAAACATTACAACGAGATTGTGTTATGTGCTCAAAATATATCAACCATTTTAGATTTAATTCTAGTACAATCGAAAAGTCCTTTGTGATCACTCAAAGAGAACTAAATTTTGTTTTTTCATTTTGACCTCCGATACATTTTGCATCAACTCCAATTTTAAAACTTGAAACAAGAACCTACATGATTTGGAATTGCCAACCAGATGAGAATATTGTTGATTCAATGCAACAACCACAATTGTCTCTAGAGCTGAAAGTGCCCACAATAGGACCTACGATTTGAGTGGTCTATGGTTGGACGCGGATCTTAAAACATACACCAAAGAGCCCATTTTAAAAACCATTGGCCTACATGCACAAAAGTTTGTTAACCAATCTAGGCACAACAATCAACATAATCGGGGGGGGGGGGACACTAAGATTTTCTATTAAGAAAGAGAAAAAATGACTTTGATTAAATGAACAAGTATTCATAAGAGCTCCAAAAAACACAAAAGAAACATGGCTACGACTCTGAGTTGGATATGTAAACATGACAATGATGTATTCTCCAAGTTTTCAAGGTAGCCAAATGGGTGACAATCGTTGGAGTCACAAAAGCAAACATGGATTATGATACATCTTTACATCCAAATATAAGAATACCCATTCCCCAAATTGGCAACCACCCATAACATTATTAAGCAGTGTGTGCTCATTCACGTGGACCCCGAGAATATAACCATCAATGCCGCAACTAGTGCAAATTCAGTCTGAATGTGCACCAGCTACGGCATCCCATGGTTCCATTCTCGGGGCCCACCTGAATGAACGCAAAACTGCTTAATAATGTTATGCCCATCTTCTATGATTTCGTTGCATGTTTTTTTTTTACCAATGAACGGGGAGAACCAACCGCTAGGTACAAATGAACCGGTTGAGTTTGAGAAATAACCGGTTGAAGTTCAAGAGTTCAAGAGAATTACCAGTCGTTCTAGAAGAATCCATGAAATGTATACCTCAACATAATAAAGAAAAAAAAAACTAAAAGATCACAACATGTAACCAGTTGGACTTGGCAACACTTGGACTTTGACCGATTATGCCCAAAAATCCCCCTAGCGACCGTTTTCGACGATTTCATTATTCAAAAGGGTGCAAGCATGGTAAAGTGGACCAAAAAAGTGCTCTGGTATACTAAAACCATAATTTTTTTGGTCAAAGGCCTAAAAGTAGTAGCAAAGAGTTATTTGAATTGGAATTTTTTTTATATGATGACCTCTATTGTTGTGTTAAATACTCAAATGTAGAATATCAAGTTGAGATCTTCAATACTTAGCATCAAAAGTGATGCTCAAAAACAAATGGTTGAGTCTGGTTTTGGATGTAGATTTCATGACCTTAACTATTTTGAAGTTAGAATTTTTTTTTTATTCCTTGAATTCATTATCTACTGTCATCATAAATTGCTTGGCTTTGTAGATCAAGATGTTTTTAAAATGTTTATGGTTTATTTCTTCACAAAATTCAAAGTTAGTACATAAAATTGAATCACTTTCACTTAGCACTAGGCAGGGATCAGGAGTTGTCCACTTTACCGTGCTTGCACCTAAAACACTTGGAACTTTTCAAAATAACCATGATTCGATAAGAGGATGTAAAATCCCCCCCCCCCCCCCCAACACACACACACACACATTGATTATCATGCGTTTAATGCTCTAGTAGAAGACGTGGGCTCGTCCGAAAAAAAAAGCAACCATTTCAACACCCGTGTACTTTAATTTACCCCAGGAGACAAAACACCAGGACACACGAATCCGATGCAGTCAATGTAAAATGGCAACATTAATTATTTCTTTTCCTTAAATCTTGCTTTCCGAATGAATGGCCGAGCCACAAAATGCCATGGCAGGGTGTGTCAGCTTACTTCCAGGAACAAATTTGCATGATTAATTTTGTTTCAGAGTAAATTCTTACCCTCACATGCAGTGAGTGAGTAACTGAGTGGGTGGGTGGGTGGACGGGCTGGTGACTGATGAGAGACACCATTAATTTAGCTTACTTTCCACTTAACTTATTTACTGAGTTAGCCCACTCTCGGGTTGCCAAGTGTCACATAGCGTCACAAGTGTCCCTCGCAAGGGTGAATGAACAACCGTTGAAGATTTGGGGACCACGAACGAACAATCGATGACAAGCTTCATGCACGAGGAGTCGGTCACACTTGTGACGTCCTGGGCCTTCACTTCAAAGGCCGGACACAAGGCTTTACAATAAAGTGTGTAATAAGTAAAGTACTTTAAACGTTTCCGCACTAAACCTCACGCCTCTGAAAAGTGGGAGATTCACAAAGTAGTACTTGATCACTTCTTAATTACTGCATGTTCAGTTGGTCTCGTAGTAGTAGTAGTAGTAGTAGTAGCTAGTGTAGTATGCATGCGAGGCGCAAAGATGGATGAAGGAAAAAGAAAAAAAACCAATCATGACCACTTGCAAATGGAATTTAAGACTTGATAAGGTTTGTGTGCCTTGCCATTTAATGGAGCTCGGGTGGCCCTTAAGGAAGACATGCCTACTTCGGTTTGCTCATCGTTAACGGACACGTATGTGTGGGTTAGGTGTCCGCTTAAAAGATGGGTGCCAGAAAGATGTTTGTTTGAAAGAGATAGGATTACGTGCTGAAAATGTGATGACCGTTCTGAGTTCAATGATCAATATGATCAGGGGTTGGGGGAAGGACTTGTATGATTGTGTAATGAGCATGAGGATTTTCATTCAAGCTCCGGACTTATGAGGAAAGTGGTTACAAAGCATATCCCTCTCCCCTACTGTGTCCTTAATCTAAGACTTCCATCTTCGTGATCAGATGGTATGCATGAAGGGGGGAGGGGGGTCTCGAGATGGTTATGTCTAGTAACCCCACTCGGTCCTCCCAACTCTCGATGGTTACCTACTCCTGAATACCTACCGAAGAATGGATTTTGAAGACCTCAACATCTCCAAGTACACACACAGTAAGATTCAATTGACGTGTAAGGTGTGTGGGTGTTAGTTGGTTTTTTCCATTTTAGTTTTCAAATGTTCTCCAACTTCACCAATTAGGTTTACACTACAAAACTTGTGTTGCATTAGCAAATATGTGATAATACATGTGCAGAAACCGGATTGAAAATCGAACCTCCCCTTATTTATTATGGATATAAAAAATACATGTTTGTTGATTTTTTTCATAGAAACACCACATAGGTCCTCCCAAATTTTTATGTTCACTGTCGAATATAGAGTAGTTGTTAATACTTGAAGACATAGTCCCCTCTACCTTCGACTCCACGTCTTCTTGTGCTTGTGGATTATTATTATGTGCAGATCTCAACACTTCAACCGCCGGTCCACATCGTAACCTTACCTTTTACAAATGAGCCAAACGGGTCAAATTTGTACCGCAATGGGAAAACGATCGTGGTTCTTTTTTGCATAGTTTTCTACTACATTAAATAGGATATTTAGTGTTTGATACACTAAATACGAATGCATACACTAAATATCACTAACCCTGTGAAAGTATGTAACATTAAATGTAAATTCAAACACCAAATATCAACTATGGTAATATGTGGAGGTTACATGTTTGAATTTAGTGTTAGTGAGGATATAAAAGTAAATAACAATGATAAAAGGAGAATTCTAATATATCTTCTAACACTAATTATCAAAGAATTGAAAATTAGTGTTGAGCAAGGTAGGGTGGTAACAACATTAAATATAAACAAACACTAAATATCCTATTTAGTGTAGTGACAACACAAGGTACATGTCACATGTAAATTACATTACACATGTACAAATGAAATCGCTCATTCTTTTGTAAAAATTGTTGTGAGAAGATTCGCAAGCCACATCTTCGACACATCTAACAAGAAGGGAAGACAAGTGAAGCCCAAGAGAAGACAAGAGAATGGTCGCACTTGAATTTTTCTCAAAACTGCCCTTTCAGGACATGTATTAGAAAAATCAGCACCCTCACTTTTTGGTGCATGGTCATTCTTCTTGATCCACATTTGGTTTACACCTAGTGAGCTAGGGACCCAAGGCTTTCAAAACTTTTTTTTTTAAGAAGTCAGACCATGGAAGTTGGACCATTGATATAGGCCACCTTCCATGGTCCGACTTCATGGTCCATAGTGTAAACCGGCCCTAAAATACTTGCACATGTTTTTTTGGCCACACTTTAATTTGACGCTAAACAAACTTACACCAACGAGTGCGGTGAAATTATCATATGCAATTAAAGGTACATGAAATCACGGGTACAAGTTGAAGTTTGTGTCTCATCGCCATATTAATGCTTCTCAATCCATGTGCATTTGTTGCTTCCAGTGTGTGTGAAGAAAGGGTTGCTCTTTCTAGTCCTTGCGGTCACTTGATGTTGCTTGAAGTACACCACAAATTTCCGGGCACGTGATTATTATTACGGGAAAATGATCTAATGTTGACACACCATGAGAGTTATCCGTGAAGTCCTTCAAAGAGGGACGAAACCGTGGGTTTGATCCTTCTCTTGAATTGAGAACACATTTTATTAAGAGCTCGAAACACATCATAAGTTTCCGGAGGCAAGAGTGTATTTATTGTGAGAAAATGATCTAATGTTGACACGGGTAGATCACTTAGTGCATTTTAAAAAGACGTGCAGCATAATATAGAGAGGATTAAAATCATTTGAAATAAAAATTATAAAGGAATTCCAAATAATGAAGGGGCCATGAAATGTAGACAATCCCATTATAAGTAAGTTAGATGGACATAAAACATGGGCCATTATTTTTTTGTAAAATAAATATAGGGGCTGAAGATAAGGATCCTAGAAGGTATGCTTAGTATGATATGTAAATGGGTTTAGGACTCACGGGGATGGATGATAATTGGGATTTCCGTCCATCCAAAATTACTTAAAAGGAATATAGAGTACAAAAAATTGCAGTGACTTGGACAATATAAGTAATGGAAGGGTGCAAACAAATGGGCCATTTTTGAAATCTAAGTAATTATAGGGAGGCTTTAATTCAACCCTTGAAGGTAAATAGCCCCAAAACAAAAAAAAACCCAGCCGCACGTGGTGCACAAAAATGCCTTAGAGTGATCTACCCGTGAATGTTGACATAATGTTAGAGTTGTCCGTAAAGTCTCTCAAAGAGGGACGAAACATTGATCAACAATGGGAGAGTACTCCATGGGATTTCGGGTATATGTGAAAAGTGTTCATGGATAATGGGTCTCTAAATTTTTCATAAGACCCCCGGTTTGGAGGTCCAGCAAGCATGGACAATTGGGGATGTTGTTGGTTTTCAGAAGCGGAGCACCCTCTCACTAATGATCATCATTATGAAATTTCCAATAAACGTCATGAGAATTAGAATATTAGAATATTTTCATTGATCATATGTCATGTTATACAACAAAAGTAAACGTATGTGTGTATATATAGATATAATGAAGCTATACACCACTAAGTGTACTTTTGACGTTTAATAATTTCACAATTGGAACTTTATGATGTAATTACTAATAGTTGCTTGGGTATAACGACCCCACATCATCACGGATCACCTTGTATGTGAGAGTAACATGATAGTGACTATTAAAAACAAAGAAAAAAGAATCATTTGTGTTTGTTGGCTCTGTCTATAGGACAAAGTCTATGCATCAACTTCTTCGTTTCAAGAGCAAATTTCCTAACCACTTTGTGTTCACACTTGGACGTTACTTGTTCTTGTTATTTTTGGTCCACTTTATGTAATGTGGATGTTAACTATAGTTTATATATCTATATCTAGATATATCTATATATCTATATCTATATATCTATATCTATATATCTATATCTATATATATGTGCTCCCTAAAATGCATTGAAAGAAATCTAGTTAACTATAGTTATTTCTGTAGTTCTTGATTATTTATTTTAAAAAATTTGGGTGATAAATGAGTAGCTTTGATCCTCGATCCGTATTTGAGAAGAAGGTGCACAAAATCCAAGAAAGGTTTGGTATAGTGAATAGCCATGAATTGGCATGAGCAAAGTGGAAAACTACAATTGTAGTCTTTCATAATAAAGGACAGAGCCTCACGGTTCTACCGTTTTCTTGTTTTACACTAACACGCGATGTCGGTTCACTGTCTCTAGAGTCTTGTCCATGTCCATGTGGTCATAGGGGACGGAGGTGACATAGTACCTATTCTTCGTAGATGGACCGTGAGAGTGACTATTACTATAAAGGATAACATTTATTGCAAGTTGAGCGCATTCATATGTTTTCTCATGTTGCGAGGGGTGGGGATCATTTCTACAAGTTTCAATAATCTCCAAAAATATTTACAGTCTAGCCTCCTTAATACGACACTCGTTTATACGACACCCTTGACATTATGACACATTTTTGCGAGGCCAAACTTTTTACTTCAAAACTCCCTCTTTTATACGACTCCGACACTCGATAATGCGACATTTAGAATCTCCGTTTTGTCATATTAAAGAGGTAGTTAATGCTGAAATTCCTTTCATCTATGTTATGTACATCTAAAATACATTCATTTTCACTTGGGAATTACTTGGAAACTTCACTAATCATTGGGAATTTAATGAGAATTAGGGTTACTAGTGTAGAATGGACATGGTTAGGCTTAAAGTGGCCTCCTGCCTAGTATGTTGCCTTGTACACGGTTGATGTAATATCACCGGTATCTTGATGTTAAACGTCATGCATCATTGTTGTCTAGTTTCTTATTAGAGAACTCTTTATATTTTGGTGTTAATGAAATTATTAATTTTCAAAAGTTAGTAGGGGATTTAGATAAGATGACAGTTGCTAACTTGGGTAAGCAACACCAAAGATCTTTGGACTCCTATTTCAAGAATTCTTGAGAATATCTGTATATGTTTGGAGTTATTAGTTATTATTTCATACCATCTATAATGCTTAAACCCATTGCACATATTTTAAAACTCATCTTACTTATGTTTTCATATTCCCTCAATAATACGACAACTTTACATCATTTGTCAAACTAGTGAGAAGACGGCACCTCGATAATACGACCCTTTTTTTTGTGTTTCCCAAATGTGTCATACTAAAAGGCGAGAACAGTAGTGTAATTATTTTGAATCGCCCACTAAATGCTAAGAATATCCAATGTGTGGAGATTGGTGGTAGGTGCACTAACCTTTCCAATGAACATTCAATAATGAATACATTAAGAGATTCTTGCGGGTTTCTCCAAGAATATGAGTCATGCATAATAATATTGTGGAGAGAGGTCTATACCATCTTGACCAATCCGGAATATAGTTTTCACATGGGAATCAATTTGGTTAGACCAACGTAAGAATGACATCTGGCAAATTTTGAAGGAATATTAGTTTCTTCTTTTCTTTTCTTTTGGTTTGAAATAGGGAGTCCTCTATGGTAGTTATCATTTGTAAACTGGTCCAAGGTCATCTACATAATTGTGGTCTTGGATGTTTGTGTAGGTAAAGTTGTGAATTTTGTACATCGTTCATGGTATTTAGTGTCACTTACAATTTAGAGTCACACCGTGCTATAACATTTTACCTAATACCTATAATACAAACCTATACTTGGGAAAATAATTTATGTTCCATAATGCCGAAACAATCTATTAGATCTATGTTGATTTATAAATATTTTTTGACAAGAGTTTATAGCATTGAAGTGACATTACATACTGTAGAGGTCTCTCTATTTCATCTTTACTAATGCCGGAATGTAGTTCCCAAGTGGGATTGAAGAGGTCTCAACTAATGCAAGATTGAAACGTGGCAAAATATGAGGGGAAATCGTTACTTTATGTCAAAATAGAGAGCCGTCTACGGTATCATAAACGGTGTACTTGAATGCCAAGTCATTGGTGACCAATATTGTGAGTTGACCACCAATGCAAGGAAAAGTATGCTTCAATGAACATAAATTTTGGTGGACAAACCATTTTACTTCCCAAAAGCTACAATCTTTGCATGTTCTTTCACCGGTGCTCACAAGTCCCATCTCCCAACCCTAATAAAGGAGTTTTTTTGTGTTGAAGTCTTCCGCATTTATGGATTCCCTTTTGAATCCCACATGGAAATCACAAAAAGTGAAAATTGCTAAACCAAACGTAACATTACTAAACAACTGGATGATGGTCTCTATTCAAAGAAAGAGGTTGAAATTTTAAAACTTTGAATTTATAGTTGCTCGTTGGAAAACTCCAGAATACATAGCCCGAGGGTTTTGCATAAATGGGGAATCATGAGATTAAAAGAGAATTATTCTCGCCCAACTCACAGTCCTACGGAATGCAGCCAAGGAGTTGAAAAATGTTATAGAAGAGTTTGGTATTCCTATTAACTTAGTTTATGAAGGTTTTACTTGTCTTGCATGATTTCCAATCAAACATGTGGATTGATTGATTATGAAGTTAACCCCCAAATGTCACATGAATTTATTTATTTTGGTAAAAACAAAACCCCCATCACTAGGTGAAATATCCAAGATATCACTTCTTATGTTCTTTAGTCTAAGAGGTTTTACTTCTCAATGTTTCACATCAGCATTGTTCATTCATATGTTGTGAATTTTTCAAAGGTAATTTTAATACCATCAAGAACCAATGATAACAAGAAATTAAATTACTTAAACAAAATGATGAGTTTTAAGAAGTAAACTTAGTACGCACTACAAGCATATGAGATGTGGGCAATATGTGAGGCTATGGCGATGAAAGTTGACATGGGATACGTGTAAGGAAGGCCTCTGTATATCCTTCCCTATCAATTTCATCTAGGATTTGATTCATTAAAATTTAATAATGAATTAGGGAAATTTATAGAACATTCTTATAGGGGGCGGATGAACATTCATTGAAGTTAGAGACATTCCATAAACAAAGCACTTCAACAATGCACCAAAAACTACAAACATAATTGGCCATAAGAGTCGTTTAATCTTTAAGCTTGGTATACTTCATGATTTAGTATATACGAGCCACCCTGACAAAGATGAATTAGTTAACTACTCTCGGGGGGTTCACTGGCGAAAATCGTAGAACAACGTGCGATAAAAAACAAGGTCCAATATATTCATTGTAGATAAATTTTGTAAAAAATGTACATGTAAAATAGGGGATTTCAAAATAGTGAAACATGTTTACATGTAAAATACCATCACATATAATATTTTCAGGATTTTTACATGTAAAATACCATCACCTTATAATGTTTTCTGTAAGGTAAATAACCCCCCCCCCCAATAAATAGGTCCCGAACGCACGTGTATGCAAAATATAAGAGAGAGTGAACCCCCCGAGTAACTAGTTAGAGGAGAGTGGATGATGAGTTGCGGGAGGGTTTGATTTCAATACTTGTGGAGGGCTTAGACAAGCTAATGCGTACTATGTTAGTGAATGTGTGCCTTCAAGGGTTGACCCTTAATCTTAAATACCCCTTTTATGTATTTTCAGGATCACCAATGAAAAGAGGTTTGCAAGCTTGGATTATGGAACAATCATGAAGGAATTTGTTGACGTGAATCAAAGGTCACATCCATACGGTTGGACCTATTATATAAGGTCATGAGCTTCATGTAAGCACTTTCACAGCAAAAACTCAAAATTAAGGCTTCATATACTAGAGGTGACATTAGCTTGCATGGAAATTTTGTAGATATGTTCATCTTCTGAAGACTTATGACGTATTCTAAGAAGAAAAATTTAGTATGATCATGTTTTTATAGTGTTTGAACAACATTTGTTAATGAAATTGGCAACAAGTTGTCATTTAGTTTAACCCAAATTTTGAGTTTCGTTTTTAACTATTCTATGATGCATGCAAAATGGACGGCTTAGTGATCCAAATACCGATTTTGAAACAAAAGTGATGAAATCAATATTTGTTATGAATAGTTTAAGTTTATTGCTTTGTAAAAAACATTTAGATAATTTCAAATTTTCACTACTATATATTTATTTATGCATGAATAGGGAAAAGTATTCTCAAATCTTTGAGAACGGCAAGTCAATAGTTTTATGAATGTAGTAATTTCATTGGGAACTTTGTTCATTGGTTGGGAGGTTGGTTGAAAGCTTATCCACTTATCAAAACATCCTATCGAAGCAAACATTACACACTCTCTTCAAAAATAAAAAATAAAAAATAAAAATCTATCTATATACATTTATATATATTTAATTTTTTTTCAAAAGGACCTACCAAGGGTTAATTAGTCTCAAGGGTTGGAGGAATGATGTGACAACCACAATGTGGTCTTGAAAAGCATCAAGGCCCAACATTCAAACAATCTACATCATTTTCACATGTTTGCATTGACTGGTCACCAATCTCTTGAAAATATAATTCATTCTTAAGGTTTTGAAACATTTTTTTGTACAATGTTTTTGGTGAAGGAAAATTTTAAATACATCCATTTGTCCCGATATACCTAGTATAAAATTGCATCACTATGGGCACCCATGTTGTGTATTTGAACTTGGGTGCTTATTTATATCATGATGTGGTATTAAGCATGACTAAGAGTAGGCGGTGAACTAAAACATGTGCTATGAAGTATGGTTGGGACTAGGGAGTGATTAATAACTAAAAAGTGAGAGGGACTTGTTGTACCTTTCATCTAGCCATGTTAAAAACCTATCACTGTTTGTTTGTGGTTGACTTGTTTCAAATTTCGCTCACACTATGGGGTCATGTGGTCTTCCTACTACAAATTTCACACCTAATATCGTGGTTTACCATTTGGAGTTTCACACTACTATAAATGCTTGCTTAGAGTGTCATTTTAAATCAAGTAATTTATAATATGTTCCTTAACGTGTACACTATAATCATGTTTTGGGGTAAAAAGTGATAATATTGGTACACCGTTGTAGCAACACATAACTCCAAATGGCAAACCACTCTAATAGGTGTGAAAAGCATACTTCTCTATCACAAGATGGTTCTATGATCCACTACTATGTTAGATTCTAAATCCACACCCATAGATTTTATATCCATCTAATGGAAGACGGCCAACATTAAGACCACCATACCATGTAGTCCCCATAGTGTCATTGGACTAAGTAAAGGTCTTTGAAACTAATTATGGGATGTCAACATATCTAAAATTAGTAACTTACAAACTAATATCATTTAGGGAAATTATCTTGGTGGTTGTAGTGTACTATCTTTGATTTTATTTATTTATTTATTTATTTTGGGGGGAACGGTCGGGGCACAACCAAGGATATTTCTGGGAGGTATGAGAAGGAATGATAAGGTGCATTGATAAATGCCAACTATAAGAACCACTACCAATAATTAAGTAGTGTGTTTGCTCCTCAATTCTACGGTGGTGATGATGCCTCGTGCACTCAAGGAGGGTAAGTTACATATTGTTTGCTATGCTAATTTAGCTGGTGCATGAGCTCTTGCTCAAGGCTTACAAATTTGGTGTGTTTGGGGACAAAAGTTTGAGGATATGGTGGACATGCATATTAGAAGGTAGCTAGTTGCATAGCAAGATTGGTGATGAGGTGGGTATGGTGGTGTGAGTTGGTGTCAAAAGGGGTGTAATGTACACACAATCACAACCATGGTGGTTGATATTCGATGGGTGTAGTTTACTTTCTTTGGCTCTATTTTTTGAGGCATGTGAAGGAGAGTTAAGGTGCATTGATCAATGTTGCCAATCGTAATAAGCGCTTCAAAAAAAATTAAGTAGTGTGATTTTCCCTCAATTCTATGGTGGTGCTGACACCCCATGCATTCAAGGTGCATAGATAGTTGTTGTTGGCTACTATGCTAAGTTACTTAGTTGCATCTTGTATGAATCATGCAAGACAAGTACATGAGCTCTTGCTTAGGACTCATGAATTTGGGATATTCAAGGAATCTTACTATGGTATCTTAGTTGTTGCATGAATCATGCAAGATGGGTATATGAGCTTTTGGGCAAAGTTCACGAATAATTTGTGATTTTTTGGGATCAAAATGCGGGGGATGTGGTGGGCTACATTGTAAGCTTGAGTCAGGGTGTGTCGGTGTGATGAGTATGTGACTTGTATGTGGGAGATATGGTGTTTCAAGGGGCGCTTATGAATCAGTTAAGACAAGTACGTGAGGTCTAGCCCGGGGCTCACAACTTTGGGATGTTTGAGGACCAAAATGTGGGGATATGGTGGATTGTATGCATGTCAGTAGCTAGCTGCATAGAATGCATTATAGGCAATGGATGGCAGTGGGAGTTCTTGGTGTTCCATGGCGTGTTTGCTTAGAATCGTAACCATGATGGTTGTTGTTGATGAATGGAGTTATTTCCTTTGGCTTTATTTTGAGGATGAGAAGGGAGGGATAAGATCCATCGACGCCAATGGCAATTCCAAGTACTCTAATCTCATCATTACTATGATAAACGGGCCTGGTTGAGGTGGGGTTGTCAGTATATTGTAGATTTCTTTCTTTTTCTTTGGTTCTATTTTGTTTGTAATTACTATGTTGTGTTAACTAAGATAGAACTTGGATCCCAAAGCATGGGGGAAGGTTTGTGTGGATGTTTAAGAAACTTTTTCTCTACCCACGGCAGAACTGGGTATTCTTACCGGACTCTACATCGTATGAACTAGGTAGCTAACATAACTCTGACCTCGTGGTTACTACTGGCTCCTCCCTTTCTATTGGTACTGCTCCGTCCATGTCACTCTGCCATGAACATTGCCTTCTCTAGTAGATGATGTTGTGTAACCTATTCTAACTAGTAGATCAACATCATCCTTTAAGTATCTCGTGCAACTACATTTTCATTAGGTGTGGGAGGATACTAAAGTGGCTACCCTACTTTTGACTTCCCTAGTATTCCTCACATTATTGGTACCGGTACTAACTTCCTTTACTTGTACCACCACCTTAGCCGTCATTAGTAAGATGTATCTTACTCAACGAGATCTTATCACCTTTCTATTACAACTCTGCATGTAAACTAAACGCTTAGCCAACTCTATTTCCTATCCAACTACTGGCAGTTCACCTTAGTCATATATATCGACTTAGGAAGTTTACTTGCCTACATATTATTCGGTTGACTAAGTTATGACTAGTACTACCTAGAAACCTCGGTTCTTCTTGCTACCTTATACAACATTAAATTTTTATTCCAATACTACTCTCCATTCTTATCACAGTCATTTGGCATCACTACTTCTCTAATCCTACTTACCAAGATTACACTTAATCGACTCATTCCTTCCAAAACTATTGGATTTTCACTAAAGACACAATTCAACACACCCTTTCAATGCATAAAAAACGAGTTAGAACTTTCCATCACTACCATACATACCATCAACTACTATCAAGAGGTAACCCAACACAAATTCGTCATACAAAAAATTGGTCACACTCAACATTGTTCACTCTTATCTTAAATTTTTTTTTCCTAATTCTATCTCAATTTCCTTGCTTCGAGTCCTAACTATTCCTTCACCAATGGTTTTTCTTCATTGGAACTTCCTACCTTATCTTGATCTAGTCCCATGGGGGGTGGACTCTTCATACCACGTATGAACTAACGTGAGTATAAGGAGGGGCATTATTTGAGGCATTTGTTCTTTTCGTTTACTTTTTCTAACTTTTTTAGCACCAACAAATTCATTCAAACGTACATCATATATACATAAGGGAGAAATATTATTTTTCTCTAGTGTGTACATTTATAAAGGTTATTTAAGAATGTTGAAGTAAGGGTAGATGTATAAAAGGGGTCCCTAGAGTTGAGAGGAGAAAATGACAATAGATGTGTTGGTTCATCCAATTTGTGTTTTCATCCATTGTTGTCATCCGGTGATTGTCCTTAATGACTACCTTGTCCATTATTATTGGGGTTTGCATTTGGGTTTTAGGTTTTTACAAACTAGAGGCGTTTGGAGCACTCATGGGCTCCCTTGAGTTTTGCTATCTAGATTGTGCTAAGTTATTATCCTCTTGCCTTTGTTTGCTTGATGTAATTATCGAGTAACATGCTATGGATGAAAAAATGTTCAATGACTTTCTCATTGGAAAGTGAAAGTGGGTTGTATATGTAATAAATGCTTATTTAATTTGAGATTTATACTTTGTATATGTAGTGGAGACATTGTTATGCATCACACTAGAAAACTTAGTATAAATACATGAGTCCATTTTCTAGCATGTTGTTAGTACATATACATTTGTTTCATTCTATACACTTCTCATATATAGGGGATTTAATCTCATGGTGACCCACGCATGTCATTTAGGTTTCAAATGAAGAGTCCACCCCATGAATCTAATCCTCTTTTCGACTAACCCTTATCCCTTCCTATTTACTTCTACATTATGCTACTTAGTTAAGGTAACTCCTAATTACCATTAACAATGGAGTAGGTCATTATTCTCATACGGATTTTCTAGTAGAATCCTTAAATTATGTGTTACGAATCTAGGTGGAGTTAGTACCGAGGTTGCTGTGCTTGCATGGCATCCTTTTGCAAAGTGGCGAGTCACTCTTGTAATTGAGAAACATTTTTAGTCCATTTCGAGAGGGTGGGCTACAATGCTAGCGAGAATATACATTAATTGGTGTAGCTAAGCCCCAAGCCAAGTGATGTGCAAGAATCCACATTGCCATCGTTGTCTTGTGAGTAAGTGGTTTGGATGTTGAAGCTAACATGCTACAAGTATTTGAGCATTCTTAGTGCATGGTGATGATGGTTTGGTGTTGTTTATGGATTTGGGAACCTTATAGCACATGCTATGGGACCAACACGACGGCCTTGAACGCGACGTTGTTCAACACGAGTCTCAATTATGGCGCTTGCTATGAGTTGGTGTGCGATCCTTGTGGCTCTTAGTACTATTTGGGAGGCTTAAGGTAGGGGTGGCAATTTCCGTCCAAATTTCAGATGTGCCTAGTTGGGATGTTGAAACTATTTTTTTTATAAATTTTGAGTGCTCCGCAAAGCTGGTGCAAGAGCATCTATGAAAAAATCAAAATTTTCCAGCATGTCTATGATTTCCTACAATTTTTTAAAGGAAACCTTGTAGAGTGACCAACACTCGCACATAGGGTACGTGGTATATCCACAAGCTGGATTTCTAAAACCGACCACTGGCAGCCAATGAAATGCTGGCAGCGCTGTGAATGGTAAAAGCACCTTGGTAGGTGCTTTTGTAAACCCAGGTAAAAGCACCTAGATAGGGGCTTCCAACCCTAGGGGTCGACTTTAGGACCCGCATGGAAATTGCCACCCCTACCTTAGTGGTGGTGATGGCCACCAATTTCTACCCCTCTAGCTCCAATGGTGGATGATGTGATACCTCCAAGTGGCATTTTGACCTGGCGAAACCCATGTTATGCTAAATTGCCCAGGTGATCGGCAGTGTCATCCCCGTCAACTACCCCGTGTAGGTTAATTAATCAACTATGCACTTGAGGCCTATGATGCATGCCAAATAAATCACAACTATATTGACTGGGAATGAGCTGGGGATACGACCATTGTTGTTTCTTCCGACTTGAGAGCTAACCCCACCGACTCGGACAAATGTTTCTTGCTAGTATTGGTTGTTGGAGCTTTGTAAGGTAAATCAACATGCTTAACTCATCATGCCTAACCATATCTCACCATGTATAAGCAAAATTCTCTCTCCTTGCTTCGTGATTGTACAAGCGTAACCTCTTTACTATGACATGATTGGATGATACGACAACCTCAATATAAATAATGACACTAATATTGCAAACCAAACTTTCTAGTTAAAATCTACCTCTGTAATACGATTGTGACATACGATTGTGACAATTGTTAATACAACAACCTTGGTCCCCCAAATTGTTATATCATAAAGGTAAATAAATGTATATATATGACATGTCCCACACATGTATGAGTACATAATTAGTTTACATTTATGTAACTTTCACATATGAAATGTGGATAAGAGAAAATTTAATGCTAAATGATGTTCAAACATGGGAACTAAGGGAACTAGGTTCTCTATCTCAAAACCTAATCAAGAGACTCATAACCTTTTGTCTCTTTCACATCAATTTTTCACCTTCACCCTAAACCAAGGTGCACAATTTGTTTTCGAGCATTTTGAGCTCAATATTTATTAGATTGCTTTGATCTACATATTGTTGGAAAGCTCTTTGAATTTCCCTTTTTTGATGGTAGTTTGTGTCCAACTTTGGATGTTGATGAGAGACCTCCACCTTTTGTGAAACTTTTGGATGCTCAACATCATGCTCAGTTGTTAGCCACATTCTTTTATAGATAACTCATCAGTGTTTACTCCAATAGACGTAATGGAACTACATGCCATATCAAAGAAGATACATGCTGCTAGATTGAAATGGCAACATTAGCGGACTATCAATTCTTGCTTCAAGTCCACATAGATCTCATGAAAGGAATCTGCATATTTATAAAGATATTGGAAAGAAAATTTGTTTTGCTTTCACGAAGTACCTCGCTATCATGACAAAGAGGTCCAGTTTGTCATACTATTGAGTGTGTGACACCTTAATAATACGACGGTTTTCTCGTTTCCCAAGCGTGTCATATTAAAGAGGTCGGAGTGTAGTTAAGAAGGACTCTTTCTGCTGGGCGCATGTGAAGAGCTTCACGGGCCAAGACCTCTTAACCCTAATCGGTCGACAGTGAGAAATATTGGTTGCAATCGAAGCAGCAAGCATGCATATGCAAGAAATATGGAATGGCCATGCTCCCACAATAGCCAATGCATCCTACAACAACACATTCATTTTAAGTAACCCACTCACCTGCCTGTTGAAGGGAAAAAAAAAAACAAGAAAGCACGTCATACATATGCATCATTCTTCCACCTGGATCGAACCAATGTGCAGCAATTGGTGTCTGCACTCTTCCTCATCAAGTTGCAGTGCATTCTTTGGGAACGATTAAATGTCACTGAAGCCATAACCTGCACTCCTCTGGGGCAGGCTGGAGTGGAGTGGAGTGTACCGCCGAGGTCAAAGTCTATACTTGCTAAAACCATGACACGATTTTGACACCCATTTGCTAAAAAATAAGACTGATCCAGGATGACACCTTCTCCACAGTGGTTGCAACTTGAACAACATGTGTGTTGGTCACTTAACAGTGTCAGATTAGTGTCCTTTTTGTGTGGAAAAGGACCATGTTTCCTTCTAGTGTGTGGAGGTTGTTGAGGTGTGTCGATCAATTTGTGCACTTATGAATGCACATTTCAACACCACCCGCTCCTTCAAGTGTATTATGACAACATAATCACCATCGACATCATCGCTATCCTCGCTCTTGTCACCCTCCTCGTCCCCATAACCCAGTCTTTTTGTTGAATTGGCTGCAGACCATATTTCAGTATCCATTGCCAAGACTCACATTTGTGAAAGCTACACTAAATATGATATTCAGTGTCACCGATTCTAGATGTCTTGCTCAATACTAAATTGCTCAATACCATATGGCACTAAATATCATATTTAATGTAGCTGTTGATATCTCATTCACTGACATGCATTGATGCACAGTGAAACCCCGGCCCACCCCATCCAGGAAAAAGAATTTTAATTAATTGTGAGAATCACACTTGCCATGACACATGATTGTAAGATGGTTCCTTGTGTCAATTAAATTAGTACAGTGGAGTAAGTCGTTACGTCAAGTCAACTAAGCTAGATTTTGCATGTCCCACAACAACAGCTTTCTTTGATGAGCCCATCTAATTAATTAAGCTGTAAATGAATGGTATGCATTTTCCAAGTGTGCGCATATATAAGCTTTGATGCTTATCCTCATTGGCAGTTATATAATTTTGTGTCAGCTAGCTGAGACATGCTGCTTACTCTGAAATAATTTCTCAACATGTCACCGGAGAGTGAGTGAGTGAGGAGCCTTAACTACTGTAGTGGGTCAACTAGATTCGCATGTTGCAGAAACATGAGGCACTCTCTCTTCATGAGCCCTAGCCTGGACCTTAAATTTTGATGTCGTTGCCATTGTGCTGCATCAATGTTATATATCCAAGAAGTCTTGGGCTCTTCAAAGTTGAATCAATTGTAAGTAGTTCATCAATGTGTCAGTCGCGTAAAGTGGGCCAGTTTCTTAACACATTGCACAACCGTTCTTGCATACATACTACCGTACGTTAAGGGCAGCTTCGGCACAAAATAATTCTAAAAATAGACGCCGAAAATTTTGGAAAATTATTGACATTTTTTGCCGAATATAAAATTAATTAATTTTCAAAAGTGCCGAAAAGTAAGAAATTTTAACTTCTCACTAGAATTTTACTTACACTGGAAGCATATATGAATTCTAAAGGAGAGAAGGTGCTCCTTTTGTAATCAAGCTCACTTACATTAGTCCACAAAGAATATGGGTTAAGAAGTAGCAAGACTCTAAGTGAGGCTTTTCAAATGTGTTGTACACAATTTTTTGGAGTCCAATTGAGCATAGAAGATGAAGTTTTATAGAATTTTGTCCAACTAACAAAAGTTGAGAAATCAAGTAATCTTCCACCTCCAACAAGTTTTGTGTCAAAATAAGTCTTTATGCGAAAGATATGGACAAAACATTGCAGCCGTGTAAAGATCAAAAAATTAAAATGCGTTCATAACAGTTTTTCAGAGCTCATTTGTGCATAGAAGATCAACATTTTTGGAAATTTGTTGCTCTAAGAAAAGTTCAGAAATCAAGTAATCTTCCACCTCGAACAAGTTTTGTGTCAAAATAAGTCTTTATGCGAAAGATATGGACAAAACATTGCAGCTGTGTAAATATCAAAAAATTAAAATGCGTTCATAACAGTTTTTCAGAGCTCATTTGTGCATAGAAGATCAACATTTTTGGAATTTTGTTGCTCTAAGAAAAGTTCAGAAATCAAGTAATCTTCCACCTCGAACAAGTTTTGTGTCAAAATAAGTCTTTATGCGAAAGATATGGACAAAACATTGCAGCCGTGTAAAGATCAAAAAATTAAAATGCGTTCATAACAGTTTTTCGGAGCTCATTTGTGCATAGAAGATCAACTTTTTTGGAATTTTGTTGCTCTAAGAAAAGTTTAGAAATCAAGTAATCTTTCACCTCCAACAAATTTTATGTCATTTGAAGACTCTATGCAAAAGTTATGCGTGTTATAAAAATGAAGTCTAACTAGGTGCTTCACCTCAAACTTTACATATCCCATATGCATTGTTGAACACAACTCCACTCTACTTGTATAAAGCACAGAGCATTCTCAACTCTTCACGAAATCGTGAAAGATTTATATCTTTTGTAAAACTCTTCACACAAATTGTGAAATCGTGAATGAACATCCTTGTTTACTGTTAGATAATAACTTCTTGGATGTATGCCGAAATTGCATTATTAAACTATTTAAAATGCTGAAATTTTTAGTAATTTTTTTTTTGCCGCCGAACACTGTTTTTTTACTTTTAATGATTATTCGGCAAGAGACCGCCGAAGCTGCCCTTAACGTACGGTACTCTACGACAGATTTCCAAAGGGGGTTGTATTATGTAATTAATGCACTTGAGCCAGGGTTGGACTACGTAATGGGCAATAGCAGCAAAACATCCATGGTTATGGGACATTAGTGGTCTGCTTGTGGATTTAAAATATAGGTTATGCATGAAATATCCTCAGTCTATGTGGATAGAAAAGTGCAAGGGAGTTCTTGGAAGTGGCCTGATGAGAGTCCAGTTATGGTTTGGTATCATCTTTTTCCTTTTTGTTGGTATCATATGGGTATTTGTAATGAGTAAATTCTTATTTGATACTAGTAGGGTATGAGTCTTCGTTGGTTTTTTTTAGTTTTAAAGATCACTTGGGTCTATATATACCGTCACCACGGTAATATCAGCCTCCGTAGTTGCCACTCTTTCTCTTATATCCCCAAACCCTAGAAAATGGAGATTCTCACTTTAACTCCCACACTCTATGTTGTCACATTTCCCTCCCATATACGACAAGTTTCGACATCACTCCTAGAACGGCTCTAGCTACACGAAATGTGATATGTAGTGTCACTTAATTACAATTTGGAATTACGCAACGCTACAACAAACCTCATTGTGCATCTCATCTTTTTACCTGACAAAGATCGAATTGGTTGTTTAAACATTACGAAACGGTTAAAAGAGATACTTGGTAAGAAATCACATTACTGGGAAGAAAGATATTATGAACGCATAACTCCAAATAGTAAGTGACACTAAACATCACATCTGGTGTACCATTCACTGCCACACTTAGAGATCGGTGTGGCAAGAGAAAGGGAAAAAGGAGGCCCAGCAATTCGACACTTGGCAGTGGCGTGGAGTGGTGCCAGGGCATCTTCTTGGCCGCCTGAGAATACAAAGCCGGGTATACATGAGATGAAAGTGCAAGTGCAGAGATCGATGGAGTGGAGATGGTATGGTCACAAACCCGAAAATGGAAAGGCCAGGCCAAAGATCCATCAGATTGAGAGAGTTCATGAAGGTCTGATCTCTCTCCTCAACTTCGATCACCAGTTGCATATACTGTCGTGCATCGGTTTTTGTGAACTTGGGTTCGTGGAGTTGGACCAAATTGGTGAAGTCCAGTTTCTCATCAGTTGCAAGATTTCGGGGCTGGACAAGTTGGCAACCAAGAGTTGGTAGTTGGAAAAAATGGCGGTGATTTCCTCGATCCGAGGTTCACATTTGTGAACTCGATCTTGTACATTGAGCGTTTGTTGCTCCTGTAACAAGAATATCGGTGAACTTTTGATGCGTTATCTGTGGTGTCGATGGTCTTCCTGTGTGTCAGTTCAAAGTGCAACATTGCAATCCTGAAATTGGTGATTTCATACATAAGACAAAGTGAGAATAATCACATGGTTACGTGGAGCCATTGAGTAGGTGACGAAGGATTGTAAGTTTGAAAGCCTTGATGGGCGCCTTAAGGAAAGAAATTAGTCGTCATAGTCACATGTTGGGGACTTAAATCCCGTCTATCCAAACCATGTGGAAGGTATCACGGGGTCTGTGTCGTTGGGAAACCCGTGACAACCCCACCAACACAATATTCATTAAAATGAGAGTTTTCCAGTGAATTGAGAGTACATAAAGCAAACTATTAATCCAAGAATGAAATGAAAACCACTGGAAAGTTGTGGAGTACAAGTAAAAAAATAGCATTTGATTTTCCACGGTAAATTCCGCCGTAGTTTCCATTAAAATGAGAGTATGTTAAGCTGGGAAATCGACTCATTTAGGTCGACTCAACCTAAATTGACAACATATTGTCCTCATTTAGGTTGACTCAACCTAAATTGACTAACATAATTGTCATCATTTAGGTCGATTCAACCTAAATTAACAACATAATGTCCTCATTTAGGTTGACTCAACCTAAATTGACAACATAATGTCCTCATTTAGGTCAACTCAACCTAAATTGACAAAAAATTGTCCTCATTTAAGTCGACTCAACCTAAATGAGTTGATTTCCCAGCTTAACATACTCTCGTTTTAATGGAAACTACATGTCTAAAGTATAATCTAGTATTTATCAACCTAACATGACTTTTAGGTGTCCAAATGGCCAATATTATTTTGAGAGGATCCCACTCTCTCAAAATATTGAATTTCGTGTTCACCGCGTTGAAAATCACATTTGATGATATCGAGGAGGTTTTGGTTTACTAAATAGTGGAGCTCTTTCCATCTCTCGTGGAAGAAACTAGATTACCTCCACCTCAAGAATTTTCTCAAATACGCATGTGAGTTGTATTTGAAGCAACCAGCGATACCACCACAACGCAAGATCATTGTTGCATACGGCACCTCGAATTATAGGCTTGCCATTGGAAGCAAGATGGTGGTCAAGTGTCCCCATCTCTAGGGATACTAGATTATGCCTATTCTACTTTTATAACGCAATTGAAAATGAGGCATACTTTGTGTTGGAGTGTCCCCTATGTATCCCCATCAAAGATAGGGCTCTTTCATCAGTATTTGAGAAGGTAGTATTAGGGATCCTCCAGTCTTTCTTTGAACCAACAAGTTGACATAGCCTCTATCTTGTGGAGGTTGTTGCACTATGCCACTCTAGGGAAATAGCTTGTTTGAAACCATCTTGATATATTTCTATTCCCATTAGCATTTGGGCTTCCCGGACTTCGATATCAATTTCAGTCCAACTTCCAAGCTCGAGAAAGTTGGGATCCAAAATACCCCTTTACGAACCTTGCCTTTTGGACTCAAGAATCGAGATTAACTCCAAATCCCTCCAAGCTAAGATTCAAGTTTGGTTTTTCAAAATGGACTAAAACCCTAGTGTAAACTATTTGGGTCCAAAAAATTTCTCTCAAGCAATTTTTTTTTGCTTGAGTTCGTAGTTTCTTTGGTCTAGCCCACCCACCACAAGGTAGGCAATAAACCTCATCCCACACCAAGGGGACTCTTGAGCAAGGTTGGACCAAACCCATGGGGTGGACTCTTCATTGGAAATCTAAATCATGTATGTGGGTCACTATGAAATTAAACCCCCTATATATGAAAAGTTTATAGAGAAAACAAATGTATATGTACTAACAGTAAGCTAGAAAATTTAGTTCATGTAATGGGATTAATGTCTCCACTACATATACAAGATATAAATCATGACATAATCATTCCTTTGTTACATGTATTATGCATGTTCACTTTCTAATGAGAAGGTCATTGAACATTGTTTTCATTCATAGCATTGTAACTCAATGATTGCAAAACTCAAGGGCGCCATGAGCACTCCAAAAGCCTCTAGCTTATTCTAGAACCGAAATGCGAACCCTAACAATAATGGACATCGGAGTCATCGATAACTTTTACCAAATAACAACAACGAATGAATGTGAATTGGATGTAACTAACACATTTACTGTCAAAATTTTCTCTAAACATTAGGACCCCCCTTTTTAGAACTACCATTACTTAAAAAAAAACCAACAACCATTTCAAATGTACACACCATAGATAATTAATGCCTCTCCCTTATGTACTATAGTATGTACGTAAATGCCTCAAATAACACCCCTTCTTACACTTACATCGTGGTATGAAAAAGTCCACCAACTGAGGGACTAAAGAGCTCAAATTCACATCGGATTGCCCAACATTGGTTCTTCTTTTCCTTTTCTTTCTTTGGTCTTGGACCCTAATGTAAACCCACCCTTTGGTAACCAACAACGCGATTGTGGGCAGTGCGTTTCGAGCTATGATTGGGGAGAACCGGCAGTTAGTTACAAATGAACCAATTAAGTTTGAGAAATAACCAATTAAAATTCAAGAGTTTAGGAGAATTACCAATCACTTTAGAGGAATCTTTTGGAATATACCTTATATTCATATGGAAACACACCGAAGGATGTCAACTTGTAACCGGTCGGACTTGCAAACACTAGTATCTCAACCAACTAGTATGCCCAAACAACTCCCCGATCACTCATTTGGAGATCAAACCTACGCACACTTGCTTTAAACCCCGAGACATTTGAAGTGTGTCGAATGTTTAAAAGATGTGGCATAATTGAAGGGAGTTAAAGTTGGGGAGATGATGATGTCACGAGTCCACGAAAAAGGTCCACTCTAAAGAAAAGAGAAGAGAAGATGATTGCATTGTCGCCATCAATAATTTGAAGGTCGAGGGAGCGAGGGAAGATGATGATTCCGATGAGCCTTTAATTTGAAGGAGGTCCTCCTCCAAAAAGCGGAAATGAGGGCCTTAATGAATGTCGCGCACCCACTCATGCGATAGTCTTCTAGGTCTCATAGTAAACCCTAAATCCCCCCACCTTATCCTAGCTACAAAGTCTTAGAAAATCTTTAGGGCTCTGACCACTCTAATTGCCCACTTCCTTGCACTCATAGCTAGTGACCCCAAATCTCAGATGGGGACTCACAGGTATGTGTTAATGGTAAAGGCGTACTTTGTTCCGGCTGCCTATCCACTATCTCAATCATCACAATTTTGCTTCTACTAACTTCCAAGTATGTGGATTTTTTTGTTTTTTTGTTTATTTTTTCCTAATATTTGGTTGTAATGAGCCTCTACACGATCATGGTTGCGCAATGCGTAATGAAGAAGAATGCCATTTGGTGTCTTGTTTGTTGTATCCAAATTTGAAGTTGGTCATAGGATGCAATTCTTGCCCTAAAGTTTGGAGTTGGGTCATTAGGAAGGAGATTCTATGTTTGGTTTTGTTGGAGATGACGTAGGTTGTGTACTTGATATATGATGCGGAGTTGGCACTAGTAATTTGCGGAACCATGTTGTGTCGTTGCAGCTTTTTTCATCCCTTTTCCCTTCTTCTCAAGTTTTGGTTCTAAAGCGAAAAGGCCAGCTTACTATTTTTTGTGCAATTTGGTCCATGAAGCACCAAAAAACAATGCTTAGAGTTATGTGGGGGGTTTTTTTTTTTTTAACATGAACAATACCCCTTTAGTTTCATTGTCAAAAAACACACAAGACCACTGAGACTTGAAACAAAGAGCGGGGCAACTCTATGGGGTGTAAAGTAATGAACACTAAGACTAAAGAACTGTGAGAAGCCTAGTGGGATGCCTAAGGATGATCAAGTAAGTCCACATTGGGGACCTTCAGATGCCATGAAATTCTAGAGTTCTATATGGTAGAGGATGTTGTTATTTCCATTTTCAAAAGCACACAAGATCGTTAGGATCTTCAACGAAGAGCACGGCAACTTTTTAGGGTGTAAATAATGAACACTAAGACTAGTGAACCCTTAGAGGCCCGGTGGGATGCCTAAGCATAATTAGTCAAGTCCACATCATGCACCCCAAGATGCATAAATTCATAGAGTTTGATCTATGGTAGGGAAGGCTATTATCTCCCCCACCCCACCCCGCCCCCAAAATAAATTAATAATAATAATAAAAGGAAGAAAGAAGAAGAACAATAATAGCAACAACATTTGAAGATTGTCAAAGGTTTTATGGTATATAATAGCATTCTCAACTTACTTGAAAATGGTTGGCTTCTCCCATGGAATTTGAAGATAGTCAAGAACACCTTCCCAAAGGATTTCACTTGGTGACGTCTCAATCATCACTACATTGTCAATGGACCTATGAATAGTGTGACTTACTACGTAATGTTATAACTTCTTTTCAATAATGTAAGGTTTCTACCAAGTAAAGGTTTTAATGTTCGATGATGTTCAAACAACCACTTTGACCTTTGTTGGTAAAAATGACATTTTTAGTTCATAGTTATACCACTACATAATTCCAAATTTTAGTAAGTGATCCTAAATACCATAAACGATGTGCAAGTATAACATATGTGGACCTTTGGGTAAAGTATCATGACCTCTACCAGGGGCCGCCGGGGGGGGGGGAGTGGAACAACATGAGGGGGAGGGGGAAAGTGATAATGTTGATTACTAATATAGGGCATGAAGTTCCATCTCAAACCAAATTAACCTCTAAATTGGGGTCAAAACCCCCAAATTGGTCTATTGAGCTTAAATGGGGATGATACCACAACAAACCTATAGGTGGCAAATAATTTTAACTATTCCCCCGTTGGTAATAATGGGTTGTGAATCGAAATCCTTGACCTTGTATGTGGCCATTATTCTAAAATAGACACCTATATATCAATGGTGTAATGGTTACTAATAGTGATTTGGTTGCATACGTCATTCAATCATAATTTACTGCTCAACAACAACGTAAGGTCATGGACTAAAAGTTTCTAGTGAAAATTCACTTATTAATTTTTATCATGGCATCCATATCAAGAATTTGTATATACTTTACCTTCCGAGTGTAAAATTCAACAACTGGAATTTATAGATTTTGTTTCTAGTCACTACAATGTCTGCAAACCCAATGTTAGCTTAATATTATAGGTATTCACCTCAAAATGCTCAAGAAGTCAAATGTGTCAAAAAATGGATGTGGTTTGTGTAGATATTGTTAGTTGAATTTAGTCTTTTTTGTTTGTTTGTTGGTATCTTAGCATGTTAGGTGCTATAAGATTTCATAGCCTTTGAGATTCTTTTGCAAATGAAATTAGTTATGAGACTAAAGGTTTTTTTTTATTAAAAAAAATGCACATAAGTGAGGATTTCTAGTGTATTTGTTCCATTGATTGGGATATTTAGGTGGTTTAGAGTGTTCACCATTGGGGACCATATCTCCCTCAAATTTAAGATTTCATGCACAATTTTTTGAGTCTTTAGTATTATGCATGCCATATCTACCATTAGGTTTTGGATTTTGAGGTCCACATATACTTCTATAAAGACATTGGGATTTGATCCGAGAATGTTCAGCTTCCAAAGCAAGGACCCTCAAAAATTCAAATGCGCCATTCATAGGAATTCCAAGTCGCACGTCATTGGTATTTTGCACTACAGTACCATTCTAATGATGGACTATTAACCTCAATAGAAACATGAATTTGAATAAGAGACAAGAGCACTTAGAAATGTTTGAGATACTCCTCACCCTACATGTTCTAAACATCCATATGATTGGATTCGAAATCCGCTTATCGGATGTGACAATAAAAATCGTCAAGGTTTTGATATTCATGTATGAGTGGATTCCAAGGCCCTATTTGGGGCCGGCAAATGGAGCAAGGATGTTAGGGTCCATGAATGGGGAGAACTAAGCGCTAGTTACAAGCAAACCGGTTTGAAGTTGACGACTGCACGAAAACCACCGATAATTTAAGATGAATTTACGGAATATACCTCAAATTAAAAACCGAGGGATGTTGATATGTGACCGGTTGAACTTGAAAACACTAGGATCTCGATCGATTATGCCCAAAAATCTCCTCAAACATCGGTAGGGGTTAAGAGGGAGTAAATTGTCATGGTGGAAATTTCATAAAACTTACATCTAAATATAAATAACCAACGTTGGGCAATCTGATGTGAATTCGAATCCATCGACCCTACCCTGCTCAAGAATCCTCTCGATGCAGGGTGGGGTCAACTGCCTCTGTTGCGGTGGGTGGGCTCTTGGCTCCTTACCTATCCAGCTACTAGTTGTTTTTCCATCAAGTAAAGAAAAGATTTCACAGTGGGAATCGATTCGCCAACCACTCCATTCGAAAATGAGTACCTCTCCACTATCACCCAGTAGTTTAGGATCATTTTCGACCACATGAAAACTTATTACTTAGAGGCACGACTCTTGGAGTATTTTGCATCGAGCCGGGTAGCTCCCCTTGTCATACTAACACCTCTTCAATCCAGCTGAAGACAATATGCAAGTGGTTCCAACTTAAAAGCAATTAGGGTACTCTAGTAAAAACCCTGCACAATCATTCTTAAAGCGAAAATCGCATCCGCGTTCATTGAAGGGAAGGAGAGATAAAGAGAACAATGAACTCAACTGCGGCACACAGCTTTTAATCATCAAGGGCCACAAGGTCAAAGTAAGTTCCAGTCACTTGATGCAGGCTAGGTTAAGTGTGTGCAATCAAATCTTTCAGTTTAGATTGTTGTGGACCTTGCATTCTCGGGAGGGCGGGGTAGTCATGGATTTGCCTAAATACCCCCGACGAGCGTGGCTCGGAGGCTAGGTTCGGGAGGGGGTGGCAGGGTTGGCATAAAACATGCCCCCTATTTTTTTAATTAGGTGGGGCCTTATTTGATCTCATAAGGGGCTCCCTAGGGTAATTTGGGGCCGCAGGACCCAAATTTAGCAAAAAAAACCAAAAAAAGTCACCAAGTGGCTAAAACGGGGAGGGCCAGAAAAATAAACCCCACCGAACCTAGCCTCCGAACCTGACACCTGCAACGCTCGTCGGGGGTATTTAGGGAGCCCCGGTAGTCATTGGTTGGAGTAGCAATATACGTGCGAACAAATGATAGGGTATTTTAAAAACATGGGAGCAAAAAATTATAAATGGACTTAAGAGTAATATAGGGTATCAAAAATGGCACTAGACATCTTTAAAGTACTATAGGGTATGGAATAATAGGTAATTTGGAATTATAAGTAATGCAAGCCATTTTTCTATTAACCCAAAGTAGAAATTTACATAATGATAGCATGTGAAAAAAAGAAGAGAATTGAAAGTAATACCCCCCTATAAAATAGTGGTTGTTCGCACCTATATCCTTAACTTTTTAACACACTGCCCCCCCCCCCCCCCCCCGAGCTTGCATTGGGGCCCTATGAACTAGTGGCCGGGAAGTAAGTTAAGTTTTTGGGCATAGTCATAGTCACTCAAGATCCATGTGATTCTAAATCCAGCCGGTTACATGTTGACGTCTTCTTTCGGTTTTGCTATTTTATGCACTTAAGGTATATTCTTCTATAGATTCCTCTAAAATGCTCGCTAATTCTCTTGCTGAAGTCTCCAATTATAACCGGTTATTCGGTAAACTAGCTGTCAGTTCTCCCCAGACATCGCTATGAACTGTGCATCGAATAGTGGCATGAGACAGAAAAGAAAAGAAAAGAAATACATAACGTTTGTATTATATACTGGCATGAATGTGAGCCCGTTTATCAAATGTTGATCACAATAGTTCATGATGTAACAGGGGGTGTTATGCCTATTTTGGCATGAGGCAAGTTAGAGTCGGACCTTGACTAGGGTTTTCAGTAAGTAAATACGGAGGAAGAAAATTTGATGGTGGGGAGTTAGTGATGCACATGAGAGTAGTATTGTATGTGTCATCAACACTTGCACACGCGTTGCACATTGGAAATAAAACATTGTTTGTGAGGTGAAAGAAACAAGAAGCTTACCGTGGTGATCCCACTCGGGGAGGTTGTTGGGGGGTCCACTCCTTTTGAGGAAGTGATAGCTCTTGAGTTCAAGGGGTATTTAGTTTGGGGGGGGGGGTGTTATTTTAGTATCCTTTTAATTACCTAATATTTCCAGCTAGTACTTTTGTGGTCCTTGCTAGTAAGTATAATTTTTCCAGAATTCACAATTATGGTACCCTTATTGAGATATAACAAACACAATTCATGATTACATATAAAAGTCATACAATGACATAACACCGACATTCAATAATCACATTTGTTACATTCACAATGCAAGAGGGATTTATCCACAATACTTAGAAGCCTCTATTCTTAGTATTAAGAAACACAAATTGAACATTTACAGAGAGCTTCATGCAAGTTTCAACAAGTTTGCATAAACTGAGGAAGCATCAAACACTATATTCGGTAATCGGAGACTTTTTGATGATTTTGAGACTATTCAAGGACGTGGTTTTCAAATTTGAGCCAATGTTAACAACATTAAAATACCATACGTATAACATTGGATATAATCATCAACATAAATGCATCAAAGTGAACAAAAAAATGAACCATACATGAAAACATATGTGTATAAAATGACAAATTGTTGCTAATGGAAAGGAAGATGTGGAGAATGATTGGAAATTGAATCTATTCAACGGGTTTGAAATACAAACATAATGGAAATACCATTAATGTCTTGAAGACCTTCAAATAGAATGGATAACCAAGCACTATGCTCTACCCCTACACACATTTAGGGAGTCTGTAGGCGTTTATAGTCCCACTAGTACGTCCCACTATATTTTTTCTCGCGGCCATGTCCTTATCTTTTACGGTGGCTTCTCTCTGTAATGCTCCAATGGCCTATATAGCTTTGAAAATCTCCGGCCTGCAACTATAGCCAAGTTTGTTGACTGGCCTCGAATATGTGTCGTTCTTCAATATGTGCCAGCTCCCGTGGGGGACTCCCTCCAATAGGGGGACTTCTAGCCACAACCTGGACCTCAAGACCTTGAGGAAATGTTGCCCTCCGCCTCGACCACCAAACTTGGGCATTGGCACACCATTCTCGTCAATTAGCTCATCGCATACTTCTTGGCCGAGAACGAGGCAAGGGCTTGGGAGATCACAGATGAGGAACTTGAAAATGGGCACCGTGTTCTCCAAGACCATACTTTATGCACAATATAAAGTATATCCACACTCAATTGTTAAAGTAGATTTTGGTAGCATATTTACGAACAACCGTTCGTAAATCAGTGTAATGTGTAATCTATAAATCAACATTACTTATTTTTACGAATGTGTGTTTGCAAATATGTATAGTGGTTTCGTTTATTTGCACAAACATAGATAAGATAGAAGTTAAGGTAGAAGTTAGCACCGTGTTTTAAGAACATAAAATGTTCATAGTAAACCAACCCATCAAAAACTGACTAGTTGGTCGCGAATTGTCGAAAGGGCAAAAGAATGCTAGTTTACTAGTTGACGTCAAATTTGTCCCTAATGCAATTAGTTGTTAAAACGTCCACTAATTGGTTTTTACTGTTTTACTACTGAGCAATTTATTCAGTAGTAGTAATTATTTGGTGTTAATAATTTAGTTGGTCAGATAATGACTTGTTGGTCCAAAGTTATTAAATAGCATTGCATTTCTTTGACTAGTTGATCATTTTTTATGACCTCAGTGTGCCAGTTGGTCATGTACTGGACAAAGGGCAAAAACGCGTGAGGACAGGTAGTTGCAGTGTTTTGACAGGGTGGGAACCTACCAAGTTGACCCACCTAGTAGGTAGTTGTTTTGAGGTATATAAAGATTGTCCTAGAACCTTTTGGCTCTCTTAGTACACATATGTGAAGATAGCTTAGACTCTTAGAGAAGGTGTGTATGCTTGTAAGTTTAGACCTAGAAATGTGAGGCAGTCCAGACGGACAACAGTCTTGGAAAACAAGCAACAAAGTGTTGAAAGAGGGATTTGAAGAGTAGATTCATTGTTGGCATTCTCCTATTACTGCTCTCCTTCTAAGATAACATAGTCCTTAGTGTTGGCAAGACAAAGGTGTTGAAGTCGTTATTGAAAATGTGCATTGGACAACTTGTCATGTAGGAACAAAGAATGCATTAGAAAGTAGAAAGGGTGGGTATGCGCGAATGTGACACTCATAGGAGACGTCTAGAGCAAGTAGTTAGAATGACTTGAAAAATGTACCATAGGTTGGTTGAAGCTTAGAAACGTTGGATCTCAATTCGGTTTGCGAAAACCACCTTTGACCAAAAACGTTAGCTAGTCATCAGGACCCGAAAACTCCACTATAGGTTGTAGAAGATTAGAGATGCCAGCTCTAAGCTTATATTATGGAAACAACATCTAAAAGTTGGCCATTCAGACCAAAAACGTGAGCTCGTAGGTAGTGTCCAAGACATATTTTTTAGCCTTAAACATAAGTTTAAGGCGATCATACGTCAAAGGTTTTTTCTAGAGATGCACTAGGTTGGGAGGTGTTTTTGCAAGGCTTGGAAATGACTAGCAACAAAAGAGTTAATGTAGCAAGGAAGGACTGCAAACACCCATTAACAATGGGCTTTCATATATACGTACTCCTATTCCCTATTGATTATTGTAGCAGGGGGGTGGTGCATATTTTCATTGTATGTAGCCAAGGTTTATGAGTGTGCATTCGTAAACATGCAGCCCTTGGTTATTACGCCGAAGATCACAATTGCATGTTCGTAAATATGCAACCTTTGTTGTTGGCCAAGGTTTACAAACGCGCATTTGTAAATACTCGTCGAGGTTTACGAACGCACATTCGTAACAGTGCAACACTTGGTTGATGAGCAGAAGTTTACGAAAATGTGGGCCGAGGTTTACGAACGCCCGTTCGTAAAAGTCGGCGCACATTTACTAACTATGCAGCACTCGGTTGCTGCGCAGAATTTTACGAAAATGTGGGCCGAGGTTTACGAACGCTCGTTCGTAAATGTGGCGGAGATTTACGAACGCCCGTTCGTAAATGTGGGCCGAGGTTTATGAACGCCCGTTCGTAAAAGTCGGCGCACATTTACTAACTATGCAGCACTCGGTTGCTGCGCAGAATTTTACGAAAATGTGGGCCGAGGTTTACGAACGCTCGTTCGTAAATGTGGCGGAGATTTACGAACGCCCGTTCGTAAATGTGGGCCGAGGTTTACGAACGCCCGTTCGTAAAAGTCGGCGCACATTTACTAACTATGCAGCACTCGGTTGCTGCGCAGAATTTTACGAAAATGTGGGCCAAGGTTTACGAACGCTCGTTCGTAAATGTGGCGGAGATTTACGAACGCCCGTTCGTAAATGTGGGCCGAGGTTTACGAACGCCCGTTCGTAAATGTGCACCGACGTTTACGAACACACGTTCGTAACTATGCAGCACTTGGTTGCTGCGAAGAAGTTTACGAACGCACGTTCGTAAATGTGGGCCGAGATTTACGAACGCACGTTCGTAACTGTGCAGCACTTGGTTGTTGCGCTAAAGTTTACGAACGCCCGTTCGTAAACATGCTCCGGTATTTACGCATGTACATATGTTTTTATATTCATATATAAACAAATATAAATATGCATTGGTCTATAATGGAGTGGTTGATATGTATCAGTAATTTGTCCATTGCATCTTGCCACTTTTGGTTTGTGATTGATACCTATCAATCTTGAATTGGTGCCTTTGCATACTGCAAGTGAAGATAAAACTTGAGAACGATAAAAATTGAAACAACCGAATGAAAACATAATTGAGTTTCAGGTTGTGAGAGAACACTAAATCGAAAAATATGGGGAAGCTTGCAAACAAAACATGCCAAAGCTCAACATACATGGAAAAAAACACATGGAATTCAACAATGAAAAAAATTTCAAAATGTGAAGGAAGTGAGTTCAGGGGGATTACACTATGCACGTTGAATTGGTATACATCCAAAACTTGTGCTTCCTCATTTAGTGAAAAACTTCGAAAACCTCAAAATTGTAAATTCAATCTACTGCACCCTCACATTAGTCATTCCTCCCTCACACTCTTAAGCCCTCGCACGTTACATACAAACCCTTGCAACAACTCTTATGTGTATGCAACTTTCAAGTTTGTAGCTCTCAAGCTCTCTACTAGCAAACTTGCAACTCTCAAAAGAAATCTGCGACTCTCAAACACGCGCACCAACAAAACAAAGAAAAGATATGAGTAAAGAAATGACAAGAGCTCCGCTCCGCATGTGCTCAACGTTCCGCTTCTCCTTTCTATGCTCCAAATGACAATGAAAGGAGAAGAAGGGGTGCGGGGAGGTAGCCAACGCCGCTAGGGTTTCCCTATCGTTGCTACGTGGCCTCCTCCACGTTGGAAGGGTTGGGATGTGCTGGGATGGGGTGTGGGGAGGGGATGGGATGGGATGGGATGGGATGGGATGGGATGGGTTGGGATGGGATGGGATAGGGGTGGGGAGGGAATTTGGTACCATTGAAATGTGTTAGTTTCATCCAAGTTACGATACATGACTTGTTATCATATTATGGAGGCAGTCATATGACTACCTTGTCCATACTTGTTAGGATGGAAGAACGTTCGATGACTCTCTTGCATGAAAATAAAAGTAGAATTTGTAAGTAAATGAAGGCATGCTTAATTCATGTTTTGTATTATGTATATGTAGTATAGGTGTTTATCATATTGATTTGAATAGCTTAGTATAAATACAAATGAATTTTTTCTCCCCATTCTATTAGTCCCTATACATTTGGTTCTTTTGTAAACATTAGGTACATAGGGAGTATAAATTTGTAGTGAACAATGCACATCATTTAGTAAAAATTTGATGAAGAATCCAACCACAAGGATGCTCATATGGTGTTTTGAAATATAATGTTTTCAAGAATGAAATATCTTTCAAGTTGTTCATTAGTTCCTCTAATCATTATTAGCTTCATAAAATACACAATTTGAGATTAAGGGGAGGGGGTGAACTTAATTTTAGTAGAGGTGGAGGGAAATTCAATTTCGAACATGTCATCAATTCATATAATTAGGTGTCAACTTGAACTAACATTTGTATAGTGCATTGAACTTTAACTTCAACTTGAACTAAGTGTATTTGAGCCATGTGATCGGATATTTGGCAAGTATAAAATGTGCATTCTACATAATTAAGTGAGTGCAATATGGGCTATTGAGTAGTCAATATCGTTTGTGTGTGTAATCTATTGTATTAACTGTCGGACATGCACAACTTTCACAAACCCTAACCCCAAACCCTAAACCCTACATCCCTAAATCTTTTAATCTTACCAATATTCAAAATATGTGGCCATGTTGTGGTATGTGGGCATGTCCAACTGGTCTACCAATGTTGGTTGGATTGGATATTGCTTCATCCGGTTAATAACAACTATTGAGAATCATGCCGATTGTCATTTCAAGATTCAAAATTGGATTTGAGATACAACTTTGGTTTATGTCAAAAGTGAAGTTTGGAATTCTTCCTCGTTCACCTTAATAATGTTGAGTGCATTTTGATCACACAGTCCATACTTAATCTTATTCTAACATGCATGTCTTAAGACTCAACTTTAAATGAATACTTTTAGTTATGCACCTACTTCTCGTAGGATGCAAAAACATGCAATTAGTGTGACTCGACCTAGGTATGTTTTGAATTCATATGCTTACTCTACCTTATGTACCATTCCAAATTAATTTCAGTCTTGCCACACATTCCGGATTAATTCAATCTTTCCACATCTAGGTTTACACTTAAATTAAGACCTACATTATACCTAGGTATGGTTTCATATCATATCCTTCCTCTACCTTACAAGCCATTCCAAATTAATCCGACTTTTTATTGGTGTCCACACACTTAGTGAGCATATTCTGGACATGTTTTGATGTGAATCATATAATATATACAATTTTAGGGACCTCCATAACTAATTTTGACCCACTCCTACCTCATTGTATGTATGTGTGTATATATATATCACTTAGACCTTGGTAACATATAGGTATGAATTGCCCAAAAACTTGGATTTCATAACTTGGTCGCAAATCATTTATTTAATGTTAAGCATCATCATATTTCAATAACATTTGACTATTATAGTATTTATGTTTTTATCCTGAGGCCTTGGTAACACCTAAGGTGTGCGAGCGATATTAATATTTTCAATATGTTGCATGCATGCCATACATGTTCCATACATAGCGTCATACATGTTTCGCATGGATAGAATGACATATTGTTAGGTTAAGGTAGGCGGCGGGAATCCGCTTTTTAAAGAGCATCCAAGGGATTTTGAATCGCCCTAGAGCAGTACTTAAAGGTCTTCCCCCCCACACCATAGCTCTTTTTTGCGGCATGCTCTAGAGACTGCTCTAGAGACTTGTAGGAGTGCGCGCATATCACATTTCTATGCGTCCACACTACACACTTCATGTACGTACAACGTATATCCACCGCATATACCGCCGCGTATTCCGGAGTTTTACGAACGCCCGTTCGTAAACGTCGGCGCACATTTACGAACGCCCGTTCGTAAACGTCGGCCCACATTTACGAACGGGCGTTCGTAAACCTCGGCCCACATTTTTGTACACTTCTTTGCAGCAACCAAGTGCTGCATAGATACGAACGTGCGTTCGTAAACGTCAGCGCACATTTACGAACGGGCGTTCGTAAACCTCGGCCCACATTTTCGTACACTTCTTTGCAGCAACCAAGTGCTGCATAGTTACGAACGTGCGTTCGTAAACGTCAGCGTACATTTACGAACGGGCCGTAAACCTTGGCCCACATTTACGAACGGGCGTTCGTAAACATCGGCCCACATTTTCGTAAGCTTCTGCGCAGAAACTAAGTGCTGCACAATTACGAACGTGCGTTCGTAAATCTCGGCCCACATTTACGAACGGACGTTCGTAAACCTCGATGCACATTTACGAACGGGCGTTCGTAAACATCGGCCCACATTTTCGTAAACTTCTGCGCAGCAACCAAATGCTGCATAGTACGTATATATGAAAGCCCATTGTTAATGGGTGTTTGCAGTCCTTCCTTGCTACATTAATTCTTTTGTTGCTAGTCATTTCCAAGCCTTGCAAAAACACCTCCCAACCTAGTGCATCTCTAGAAAACTCCTTTGACGTATGATCGCCTTAAACTTCCGTTTAAGGCTAAAAAATATGTCTTGGACACTACCTACGAGCTCACGTTTTTGTTCTGTATGGCCAACTTTTAGATGTTGTTTCCATAATATAAACTTAGAGCTGGCATTTGTAACCTTCTACAACCTATAGTGTAGTTTTCGGGTCCTTATGACTAGCTAACGTTTTTTCTCAAAGGTGGTTTTCGCAAACCAAATCCAGATCCAACGTTTCTAAGCTTCAACCAACCTATGGTACAAATATAAATCACAAATCACAAATCAATGCATTTGTAGTATTGGTTCAAACATAGATGATGGTTGAGAGTTTACAAACGCACGTTTGTAAATCACAAATCAACGCATTTGTAGTATTGGTTGAAACATATATGGTGATTGAGAGTTTACAAACGCGCGTTCGTAAATCACAAATGAACGCATTTGTATTAATGATTCAATCACATGTGATGGCTAAGAGTTTACGAACGTGCGTTCGTAAATATCACCTGTGAGTATGGTCTATTTATCTAGCAATATCCATAGATAGACATACATCTATGCATAGACCCAAACAATATATCATAGTGATATACGAACGTGCGTTCGTAAATACCACCTGTGAGTATGGTCTATGTGTCTAGGAACATCCATAGATGGACATACATCTATGCATAGACCCAAACAATATGTCATGGTGATATACGAACGCACGTTCATAAAGATATGACCCAAAGCCTTATGAACGGTCGTTTGTAAATACCACCTGTGAATATGGTCTATGTATCCAAACAACATCCATACATAGACACATCTATGCATCGACCCAAATATGATGATGATATATGATACAAGTCTGTCATGATGATATACGAATGGACATTCATAAAGATACCTACCAAAGCTTTACGAACGGCCATTCGTATGGAGTATACCAATCCAATTGCCCCAAATACCCGTATGATGGCATACGTTTTGCGAAAGTACATCCGTAAAATACCACAATTATTACAATCTAAATTTTATCTGCCATAAAAAATACAACATGTGACATACACGCGGCCGTTCATAAAGATACCCTCCTGGAATATGTATAGGGAGGTATACGAACGCCCATTCGTATATCTCAAGTCGTATTTTTTTGTATTTTGGGCCTATAATCGACGACATACATCGTGTCGACTGTGTATGCGACTAATATTTTTTAAATCCATATCATTCAATTTTTTTCATATGCATGTATAATGTTCTTTGACACCAATGTGAATATATGTATCGTGTGATCTTTAACATCATGTGTTGTTTGTCCCATGCACATTTGATCATGAAATGGGATGTGCTTTACGACCGCGCGTTCGTGAACATATGTGAAAATCATGTCTTGTATTGATGTAGAACCATGCCCATGGTTACTTAACAAATCATTTCAACGCCTTCTAAAGATAATAAATAACACCATGTGATGCCCATGTTTATTGGAATGGAAAAATAAGGATTATTTGCACTTGACCATGGATTGTTTTGGAACACATGTTCGTGTTTATTTATGAGGTTCTCCAATGGTATCCCAACACCTACTTTTTAATGTCCACAATGCGAGCGTGTCTTTGGTTTGCTAGTCACTATTGTCTCTTTAGTTGGAAAATGTATGTATTTCAGGTCATATATACTCACATATAGTGTGTCCACTCTTATTTGCATAGCATCGGTTATGCGGTTGTCCATTCCATGGTTGTTTTTTAGGTGTGATGGTAGTGGATGTAGTAGATAGTGCCTTTGTGTTGTCGACATATGCATCGTCTTTAGATAATGAATGTGAACTCTCTTCCCGATCGGCTGACAATATTGACGGGACAATCGTGGTGGGTGTGTTTGTGGATACATCTTTTGGTGGACATAACATAGGTTGGAATTAGTGTGAAAATAGGGGCATTATATAGTCTTGGTTGTATTGCGGCTACATTCAAACTTATTTTAAATAAGTTTGGGATATGCCATCTAATTCAATAAGACCTTTCCATATGGGATGCGCATCCTAGACTCTATAATGATATAAAACTATATTTTGGGAGATTTGATTGTTATTTTCCATGTGAAGTTCATGTTTTGATCACGATATTTTAAAATTACTATATTTAGTAATGTAAATATTCTTTGCGTACAAACTTATGAACTATCATTTTCCCAATGTTCCCAATGTTCCCATTATAATGTATGCTCACAATATTGGCATCCCAAACTATGGGTGAATTTGATTTTGAGACTTTCCAAAGTCTCCGATTAACGAATATAGTGTTATCACTAACATGTGTTCAAAAACATATGTTCAAAAACATATGTTCAAAACATTCACGTGTAGTTTGCAATGGGTTTAGGGTTCAACTTGCAAGTGGCAATATGTTTCTAGACAACTCAAATGCCTCATATGCATGTGCTAAAAATTACATGCTCATAACATTTACAAGCACTTTGGAATGGATTCAGGGTGCAAGTTTCAACCAATTTATGAATACTCAAAATTCTCATATACATGTGTTAATAAACACATACTCAAAACAATTACAAAACCTTATGTGAGAGTTTAGGTCAGTGTCCTCCCCGAGTAATCCCAATTTTACAGCCATTGTGAGATATGATTAGTTGAAACACCACTACTAATGTGATGAATTTTTGGAATGAACACCATGTACATGCAACAAAAACATATATGCAAACCATGATGTAGTCCAATCTACTATTAATTTTTGTCATTTTTTCATGAGATCCACCAATAAAATTGCATGAATACAAATTTTATTTTTGTTTTATGGAAACATCTTATTCTATTTTAAAAAATAAGACAAGTTTATTTCATTGTCAATGAACATACATGGGCACCAACGCCCGAAGGACAAAGTGGGTACACTCTCTAGGCTATGCCTGGTGGAGCATTTATACATTTTCATTGGGTCTAAAACCAATGCATAACTTTATAGTTACTCATTACCTAATAGTTTTGGATAGAATTTGAATCCCTTAATCAAGTTACATACAATGAATTTTATCAATTATAAACCCACATTCATAGCTTCTGCAACATTGAGTGGAATAGAACTTGTGATAAGACCCCACAATTCTTGTAGTGATATAGCCTCTTTATAGTGCAAAGGCATGTGTTGCACAAACTAAGCATGCTAAATTAATTCAAATATCAACACTGCCATCATAACTAAGAGTCCCGTAGCACACCACATGTGCAATTGAAACTCTTCCAAATCTACTACCATAATAGATTTGCATTTTTCTTGGTATGTGGACCGGGACTTGTATGTTGATAATGCGAACATGAAGGATTGTATGACCTATGATGCATAGGAGAAATCTACCATCGTGATAGGTTTGCATATTTTAAGTTGGGTTGAGAATGGATGGAGGTGCTCAACTACTGAGTTGTTCCCCATCTAGTGGCTTGCACAAGCATTCCGCTCGTTTTCCAAGTGAATTTGATTGGTCAAAGGTCTTTTTCAGGAGATAAAACAAGGCACTTTCTTGTCCATCAATTCCATCAATTACTATAATCTAAAACTCCAGAGGACCATTCACGCTCATTTGTTCCCTTGAAATAGCTCATCTCCCATGTTCCAAGATCCTACAAACGGACCCCATTTTAACCTCAAAACTTGTCCATGAAATTTCCATAACCAACATTGGTTGAAATGCACTCAAAACAACCCTTTCGTAGGCTTGGGAAGTAAAGAGTTAATGGATGGTGAGCAAATGGATGAAGGATGAATAATGAATAAGGCGGGCAAGTATAAAGGGAAACAATTAACTTAAGAGTTATCATTGTACAAACCACATAATGCATAAGTATGCTATCAATATCGTTAGTTATTATGATGGTAAGTTCTTAAGAAGTCAATAATTTTTTTCAAGTGCAAAGCTTTTCTATACGTGCACTTCACATTACATAAGGACCATAACATGTGCAATTACCTCGCATAATGGTGTGGGTTCCAATGGTCTTGTATGTTTTTGGGCAATGGAATTGAAGCGTTTCATTTATCCCCAGGTGACAAGACTCTTAAGAAGAAGGAAATTTGCAACTGGTTTGAAAGTTAAAAAATGTGGACTAAAAGTTTCTTTCAACTCAAGTTTTGTAGAATCAACTAAAAAGTCGACACTTGCACATGGAAACCTTATTGTTAGATGTACGTACCTTTCTTTCATCCAAAATCACGATCTTGTTCTCACATTGATATTCTAGAGTTCACTCTATTATAAAGAATTATGTTAAAAAGAAGTAGAGCTTGACACACAATTTCTTCACAATATCAAATTTCTAGAAAATAAAGTAAAAATCAACACATTGCTTCATTGTCTAAAGGATTTCTTTTATTCATTTGATTGTGTGGCAATTATTTTTCCCACAATGAATACCATCATAAGATACCAATCATATAAACTTTTGACCTAGTCTTTCCACCTTACACATTCACTGTTTTTCTAATTGTAAAAATACTAACAATTCATGACGAATTCTATTTTTCTAAATCTAAATCTGAGATGAGTTTTCCCATATGTACTACACTAAATAGGATATTTAGTGTTTGATACACTAAATATGAATGCATACACTAAATGTCAATAACCCTACGAAAGCAAGTAACATTAAATGTAAACTCAAACACTAAGTATCACTTATGGTAATATGTGGAAGTTACATGTTTGAATTTAGTGTTAGTAAGAATATGAGACAATGAAAACAATGATAATAGGAGAATTCCAGCATATCTTCAGCATATCTTCTAACACTAATTATCAAAAAATGAAAATTAGTGTTGAGCAAGGTAGGGTAGTAACAACATTAAATATAATCAAACACTAAATATCCTATTTAGCGTAGTTAGCTAAACCATAATTTTACACTTCATACATATATGTGTGAATACAAACCTAATTTGTCAAAAAAAAAACATATAAAAAAAGTAGCAGTGGCACTTACATGGCATTGTATGTGTAGAGCAAGTGAAATCACCATTCAAGAGGCTTGGAGGTTGTCCCTTATTCTCATATTTCTATGAGCTTTTCTCCAATAATAGACTTATTACCAACATATGATTAAGGTAGACATGTCCAACATTAAACCTAAAAGTTAAGACCAAGATTCATAGATTCAATGCTCCTAAATGCACGGTCTTTGTAAATATTGATAGTTTCATATTCAATGCTCATTCTGGATATACTACTATACATACAACAATCCAATCTTCATCAAGAGAAGTATACCACGTACTTCAAGTTTGTATTATGGTCTTCTCAAATGTCATCATAGTTCATATATCGCTGAAAGTTATCTAATTCAAAATAAAAATAAAAATGATGTAGATGAATTTTGACCATGTTGAATCCGAAGTGAAAATTACCAACACTCAAAGTGTTAAACCATACATCACTCTACAACAACAAACGGGTTATAATAAGACCCAGGCAACTTAGATGCCATGGAAGTGTTTTTGAGACACAATTTGTGTTAGGGTTAGTTTCCATGTAGGCCACACGCCCACCAAATTCTAGTGAAAATGTAGATTTCACCTTGTGACATCTACATTTCCATCAACATCTACATTTCCACTAGAATACGGTGGGTGAGCAGCCTACATGCAACCTAACCTTTGGGCTTTCGTCGTATCTTTTGGGCTACGATCAAGCACTGCAAACTGATGATGAATGGTTGAGATAAAAAGAATGAATGAATTGCTGGTGAGGACGCCTTTTGACCTTACTCTGCTCCTCATATACATATATCTCTCTGTGGTTGGAGCTCACTTAATTACTACCAGCAGCTTCGGGTGTGTACTTGTGTCAGTTGCACAAGCGCCAAATTTTTTTTTAATAAAAAAACCCTAAAAAATGGTCACACAACATCCCCGACACCATGAGTCGGAGGTGTAAGTTAGTAGTCGAAAGGGAGAGGAAACCCATCAACAACTTAGTTTCTAGTGTTTTATGTGTATATTTTATTGGGGGGGGGGGGGCTGTCAACGACAAGCTGACAAAGCCTTTGACGAGGTAACAGAATTTGCATCATCCGGCTGTGGATGGGGCCAGGCCAGTTGTTGTCAGGAAGCCCTGTGGCCAATGAAGCCATTTCTGTCGAGCTTTTTGACAACGGAGACCACACTTGAGAGTTGCATACGTAATAAGTTGGAGTACAAAGTATTATGAAGAATAATACCAACTTGAGAGGCCTCCTGCTGCTGACTCACATTCGCTTCTCATCACAACTAATTAAGTTTCCCATGCCATGCCATGCCCCTCCCCTCCCCAGCTTGTTGTTGTAAGTTGGTTTAGGGCCACTTCACACACGAGACTGAGGGCCCGTGACCGTTACGCTTCAAGCACTCTCGTTGGTGGAAAAGGCGGAGCCGGTCCAACTTCGCTGCTCCACACTCCGCTTGAGGGATGCAAGATGGATGTGAATGCAAGTCTACATGGATTCCTACGTGGCATCGAATGGACCGTGTTTCGTGGTCACTTGGACTACCTTCAAAAACCACCACTGAGTCACTGACACAAAACCGGGAGACCGTGGTATTCCGCACATCCACAACTGTTGGTTTGTTCTATTTTATCATGGTCGTGGAGCTGCGTGAATAGACATTCATTAGAATAGCCTTTGGTTGAGGGCCCGGTTACATATGAAATTCGTACTGCACTTGAGGATCTGTGACCACACTACATGAATTTGGAGGTGTCTTGGGATGGCCTTTGGATGCTTTTTTGGAGGCTCTCTCAATTTCACGGTCATGGCTTTTGGCTTGTGTGTGAAGTGGCCTTGATCTGATTGGGTTTTGATGGACAAAATCGGAGCTTTCGCCCGATTTAAAGTAGAAATTAACCGGGTTATACAAATGGTTACGTGCGTTTTCACCCTCCCACATGATGAGTGTCAAGAAATTACAACATGTTGACTGACATTGTGACTTGTCCGCTGGAACTCGTGACAAGAAAACGCATGAATGGATCGTTTTGGTTGCCAAGCGGAGGTTTCTTGGTTGCGGATTCGACAAGTTGTAACGGATGGTTGGAATGGACGGTGCAAGTGCTAGGACCAATTGGTTGGAGTTGAAACAACGCGTAAGTATACAAATGGCTTATGTTAAGGTATGTGTGCAAATTGTGGGCATTTTAATTTCAACTCCATTGACGAATTTGGCCATTGGGTCGGTGTGTTCAAGATTCACTCATGTCAAATAGCATGTTTGAAAATAGCAACCACTTAGGACCCATTTTTGGCAATGGCATCAACATGAATTTCATTGTCTCAAAAACAAAGAAAATCAAAATGGAATAAGGCAAAGAGGAAGAAGTCCCATTGAATGAAATGAAATTGATTTTAGCGTCCGGGAAGCCAAAAGGCTTGTGGGACTAAAGATACATCATGGTGGTGTCAAACCGGTTGATTCCCTAGAGTGGTGGAGTGCGGTGGCCTTAGTGAGGTAGAAGCTAATATCAACTTGTTGGTCTAATTGAAAGAAAGACTTGAGACTCCTTAATACTACCTTCTCAAATAGTGATTGAAGCCTAGTATCTCTAATGGAGTTATATAGGGAACACTCCAACACAAAGTGTACCTCGTTCTCAACTACATTATAAGAGCTAAAGTGGCATAATCTATTTTCTCTAGAGATAGGAATAGTTGACCACTGTCCAATTTTGAGGGCAAGTTTATAATTTGAGGTGAGGTAAGCTGCAATGATCTTGTGTTGTTGCGATGGTGTCAATGGTTGCTTCAATTACAATTCACATTCGTATTTGAGAAAATCTGTGAGATGTAGGTAAATTAGTTTCATCCCCAAGAGAAAGCAAGAAAAGCCTCTTTGATATCATCAAGTGTGATGTTTGATGTTGTTGGGTTGCCCCCATGATGAGATAGATAGACCCCATGATGCTTTCCACATGGTTGTAGATTTCTGCAAGGTATTTGTCCTCATTCAACAAGGTGACGAGAAAGTGAGACTGCTTGACCGACTAACCAACAACAGGAGGGTACTAGGTGGACAAGCCGTTGTTGAGAACTCAAAGTTAGCTTTAGAAACGCATATATAATTCCACGGGAAGTTCTCCAGATTCGACCAACTGCATATGATAAGCTGTCAAAGAACACACTTTGACGTGAGACATCATATGTATCTTCACGCCCTTCTCGAAAAGCTTTCAAATCACCTCCCCGAAATTCAGTGCCACAATAGGTGAACGTCGTGCCATAATATGTGCCTTTCACTCGATGCTGCTTCAAGGTGGCAATGTGAGTCGAGATCAATCTCGAGGTCCACCATTAGATCACTAATTAAGTAACGTGCCGTTCGATCCGCATGCATGAACCTTGGCTCCAAGAGACGGCGATTCAAACTGCGCTCCAAGCGTCCCACGGTTACAATTCCCAAGGCCACGACTGCTTAGGAACGTTATGACACCAGGGGAGCCATGGACAGCAAGCGAGCACATAAGTTAAGGCACACATATTTGAGCCCATCCTCGAAGCCCAGGATCCAACATCCTGTTGGAATTGTCATCTTGTTCTCAGGCTCTCGTCGCCTGTATAATTATACTATATAATCTTCTTGTTCATGAGCCTGCCTGCCTGCTCCTCGACTGACAAGCAGGGGGGCGTAACTTCGAGCAATACTACATGGGACTGACATTCCACTCACATTGTCTGGTAGGTGGGTTGCCTCTTGGACTGCCCGCCTGAACAAACAAGGGAAGGGGAAGGGCAGGGCAGGGCAAGGCAAGCAGCAGGGGCAGGGCCACTTTCTTCAGTCGCAACCCAGTAACCAGCAGCTTAGAGATAAAGATGAGGAGCCCAACGCCGCCTGCATGTGTCTCATAATTTAATAATATCTGGAGACCGAATGAAACCCCTTTATTTCACTGTCCAAAAACATACAACGTCACGTTCCCTCACCCACAAGCCGCTATGTTGCGGGGCTAGGCGTTTGGTGACCACAATGTCCTTTTTTTTTTCTTTTTCTTTTTTTGGTTGGGTACGTTTTCCTTCCGAAACGAACAATATTCAAGTTCGAGTATTGTTCATTATGTGCCTATGGAGTGACAGCTGGGAAGCTTCTGAGCTTGCCTTATTGAAGATGGAAATTTTAGTGTATTTATGAGCCTGTGAGAGTCATTAGCGGGGGCGACCTTTTGGGTAGATATGCGGCACTAACTGACCATGATTTAAATCTAGAAGTCTCCCGTTATTCCTACCTGGAGTTAGCTATCATCCTCACAATGAGCAATCTCACTATGCAATCCTTTTCTAGAAAGGAGGCAACACAATGAAGGTTGAGTGGTGTTATGAAACCCACCGGGATTCAAAGTAAACAGAGGACAACGCTCTGGAGTGCGCATGCACATGGGGGAAGCACACCACCCCAAGAAAGGTATGCATGACGTTGGAGCATGGTCAACTAAACCAACAACACAAAGACTTGACATTCCAAAAGATATTGGAGTTGGACCGGCAATACATGATGTTGTTGCCTCCCCACAACATGTCGAAGCTCACAATGACTTCTTCTTCTTCGTAGTTGGTGGCCTCGCTCCTCCGCACCCTCAAGGGCTTGCGCCCAAGCAATCACACTAGCATAATACTCCAAGATGGGCCTTACCAAATAGTCCAGTTCGCTTTCCCTTCATCCCATGAGGCGGAGGAATTATGTGGCATGTGAACCTAAAACGGACACAGATCATAGATTCACTGCAATCTAGGAGCTTCATACATCGAAATTTGTCCACCAAAGGATTGGATTTCACCGTCCTTTTTTTCCATGCGCACTTTCATTGGCGCACCATGCTGCAAGTGTGGGTTTGTTGTGGTTGGAACCCACAAATCACAACAACACGTACACTACCGCCCCTTGGCTTGACCAGGATGATGCCCTCTACCTGTATGAATGTAGAGTCAGGATACTCATACGAGCTCCGACAACTACGAGGAGAGCGGCTACCAATCCATGGGGAGAACCGACGCTAGTTACAGACGACCCGGTTGAGTCGGAGAGAGAACCGGTTGAAGTCCAAGTCTTCAGGAAAAGCACCGATTGTTCGTGAAGAAGAATCTAGAGAAGAATATACCCAAAATCAGTAAAGAGAAACTGAAAGGTGTCGACATGTAAGCAGTTGGACTTGGAACACACAAGGATCTCAACCGATTACATATGCCAAAGAATCTCCCCCGACACTGGTGGCTATGGGCACGATGTGGATTCGCTGCTAGCTAATCAGCTCGCACTAATCCCATATTTCATAGCACCCTACGAGAAGATGTACAGAGAGAGAGGGGGGGGGGGAAACAATGTCCATTTAAGACCCGCTTACCCTGATCAGAGAGAGAGAGAGGGGAAACAATGTCCATTTAAGACCCGCTTACCCTGATCAGCGAGCGAGCAAGAGAGAGGGGGAGGGGAAACAGTGTCCATTTAAGGCCCGCTTACCCTGATCAGCGCTCGTGCTGCTGCTGCTGCTGCTGCCAGATACTAAATTCATACATTTAATCCGTGATCGCTGCTGATCAAACCTGCCAAAAATGGTTTCCCTGCCTGCTCCCCACTTAACGCCACTGGGTCACTTGGCCCAGTGTTGAAAAAGCTGAGGACACCGGCTTCTAAGTTATAACTTATATGGCCAGGGGAGCATGAAGAGCAAAAACAAAACTGGCAACCCCCCCCCCCCCCCCCAAACTACTTACACAAGTTGACGTAATAAGGTTCCCACATTCCTCCTCCCACCACGAAGTTAATCAATCCTGATTCATGTGGCCGGAGGTGAAATTAAACCCCCGTGTCAGGAGACCCATTACAGCTTGTGGTCTTCAATGTTACAATATTAAGTTTGGCTTACCTATCCAACCTCATTAACTGTACCCTTAGTGTACTCTGTTGTGTTGTCGCGGGAGCCTTTATTCAGCACCGGTGTGCCTGACCCTAGCTTATTACTAAGGTAAACCGGGTACACCATGGCCGCTAAGTTTGATATGGTTTTTGGGGGCGGTAATTAAGAACCTCCGCTTACTACCGTATGTCAACCTCTAAAATCACGTGGAACAATCGGGTGTCAAAGTTGGGTCACGGCCCTAGGGAGATCACAAGCTATATGTGTTTGTAAACCACGTGTGGTTGGGGGTTAGTTAGTTAGTTATAGATGGGCTATTTGTCTAAATGAATTGAATAATTGGCACCCTGTTAGTAAATAAGATGGTCCTTTGAGGTATTTTTCAAGGTAAATCTAATTTATACCATAAATTTATTGTATAGACTCTGGTTTGTATGTAAACTATATCATTTATGAAAATATCAAAATTTTGACATAAATTGACGCTGATCCGTAATAAAATGGCAACGATGCATTAACAATACATGCAAATGAAATTGACCTATGGAGAACTCCCCTATCAGAAAGTGTTGTCTGATTGGCATCCATGTCATTTTTTATCCAAGCTTGAAGTTCTCCACCGGAGAAGTCCTGGACATAGTGTAAACCCTAGCTGGTGAAGAACCTATTTCATAGTCACTCATATAGTTCACCCTCTATAATGTTTGTTAACACTTGGGAGCAAGGTAACTTGTAACACTTGTGTGGTGTTAACACTTTAACACTTATCGGGGGTAGCATAGACAATAAAGGATGAAACTATATAAGATATGGAGAAGATATGAATGTCATCATACATCTAACCATAATGGAAGAATGAATCTATAATATTTTAATGCCAAGATCTTATTGCCTTCTGAAGTGTTCGAATGCTTTGGATGAGAGATGTAACATCAATAAGTCTTTGTTCCAAAAATTATTACAAGGTTACTAATGCACTTTCAACCTCCTTGAATCCTACTCTATCTACCACCACATCACCAATTTGCCCTACTCTATCAATTTCATCCAAATTATAAAATTTCATAGCCTCACTTTCATCCATATTGACCCTTATTGATGTGAATTCATTGAAGAGGGGAGACATTTTTTTATTATAAATTCTCTTAACAGTCAACACTTACTAGTGTATTCTTTGGAGTTTTTTGGAGGAGCGCACAATTTTCCTTAACACATACTATGCATTTTTAACACTTATCAAAGTAACACATATCGAGGGTGCACTATATTGCTCCCTTCCCCTAAATTTTTGGACCAGTGCAATTTTCACTGTAGTTTAAAGCGGCCCTTAGTTGATCATGTTTCTTTGAGTTTTTACTTTTGAGAGGATGCAATGGTTCCACCGAGTGCGTTCAAGAGAGTTGCCAAGCTCTCTTCCCTTGGTCCTCGATGGTCTTGTGTTTTTGTTTTGTCTTTGGCGATGAGGCAAAGTTTGGTTCATTTTGTCTCAAAAAGAAGAAGAAAAATAAGCGGTTACACCAAGTTAAGTTAGTTCACGATCTTGGAATACGTATTACATCGTTGGAAAGCCAACATGTTATTTCTAAAGTGGACGAGCCTATTACATTGACATTGTCTATGGTGAAAATTGTGGGTATTATTTTGATAATGTGACTTAGCCTTTGTTGCACTACTATATTGTGGCCCATAATATACACCATCATGCATTACAATTAGGTGAAACCTGTTATATTTGAATGGTTTCACTTTGCTGGAAATTTATCAAATACATAATATTTTCCATTCAATAGAAATATTGTAGCCTACAACATAGACCTCCGATATTATATGCTATGCGTTGGAATACAACGTGCACCTACAATTATATCCCCAATGGTTTTAGGTCAAGGTTTCCTAGTTTATAGTGCGATCGGCAATATTTGATATATAAACAAAAGTGCTTCTAAGAGATTTGGTCGCAAACCATGTGCAATAATTCAAGAATTAACCAATTATTAAGTCTCGTACAAAGCGAATTGCCCAATGATACGAAGTCAAGGTGATTCAACCTCGATTTGTGACCACTTTTCAAAAACATACATGTGATCTTCTTGAGTGATCATGTGGGAGTGCCTAAAGTGGTTAGTGCTCATCGTAGGTATTGAGCCTTGACGATCGCATGTCGTAGTAATCCTTAGGGCCACTTTACACCTAGAGGCCGGGCCAATTCCCCTTGAGGCTGATTGCATGAAATTTGAGCCCCTTTTGGATTGGAGGCCGGCCTCAACTACACATTACAATAAGATTAATTTATGATGGGGGCCAAATTTCCCATATGTAAAGGGTTTAGGGCCAAGAAGCCAGGCCAATTCAACAAATCTAGCATAATCCAACGGATCTAGCATAAAGCCGCTTAGATTTTCACAAAATCCAACGGATCTGGTTTGTTGGAAAAAGTCAAATTTTTAATTAATTAATATTTTAAGAATTGAAATCTGACATTGGCCCTCCATTTTGGGTGCACCCAATTCAACGAGCTCAGGCCATGTCAGAACATGGCATTTTTATTAAGAAATTCATATCACAAAATCGATCCGGCCTTTAGGTGTAAAGAGGTTGAGACTGATGTCAACCTTTTGGCCAATCACAAGTGAAGGTTTCCAGCCTCTTACACAACGAATTGACCCAGCCTCTAGGTGTAAAGCGGCCCTTAGATAACATCATCAGTACTTGATATAGAAGACTATCAAACCGTATGGAACACAAAAGTAGATGTTTGAGGAAGAGATGTCTACCTTTGTGTAGTGATGGCTAAGTGATTGGTCGATCTGCGTACGTCACCTACAAGGGGTTTCAAAATGTCCAAGATATATATGGGGATATTACAAACTTCTGTCTACAGGCAAACTTCATACATCATGTAAAAGTAATGAACAAATCTCAGATAAAATCACAACAAAACTTCCAATCGATTTCATGATAATATATATACCTGTATATGCTTTGTCTCAGTGCTGTCTTTTGTGGAACTACTCCTTGAAGCAAGTCGATACATAAAATCAACACATTTATTATACGATAAGTACATCTCACACACACACAACTAGGTGATTGCAATGCAATGAATGGGGAGAGCCGACAGCTAGTGACAGATGAACCGGTTGGGTTTTGGAACAAATAACTGCTCCAAATTCAAGGCTTCAGGGGACTTACTGATCAACATCATAAAAGAAAACCCGAAAGATGTCAACGTGCAACCGGTAACATTGGAGACAATAGGGTTTTGATCGATTATGCCCAAAAATTCTTCCTGGACACTGTTACAATGTCTGTGATAATTACATACACAATGCACTATCCATCTGAAACTTAGGATGCGTTCAGCTCTCTTCACAATTTGAGGAGGATCTTGCGAGTCCTCGCCCTTTAGAAATCACATGTCAAACATCCATAACCGCACAATATGTTTTAAGGCTCGTGAGTTCAGTTCTTATGAATCATTGACGAAGGCATTACAATTGACTTCATGTACTATAGGTTTGTGGCCGATTCATCTCAAATGACTTGGACTAGACTGATTTGATGTATTTAGCTCGTAAAGGCTGAAGCGGAACCTTCCCAAAATTGTCTAAATAATGTAGTCCAATTTAACAATTTTTGGAAGAAAACCGTCACATTTTCTAGTTAGGTTGACTCGTATAGATGGAGTCTTTGTAGAGTTACGATTGTTCACATAAGTTTTTAGTCGTCCACGTGTCCAAAGCCAAAAGATTATAACATACTAAACATGTACATTCATATGGTTTGGCAATGGTGGCTACGTGGACAAAAATATCCACCTCGATGGTCTTTTATAGTTCAAAACCAATTTTGTTGTAAAATCAACTTCAAAAAGTACCTTACAAGATGCATATTATATCAAGGTCGTCTGATGCATGAAGGAGAGGTATGTTCGTATGCAACAATACTCTCTCTCTCTCTCTTTCTCGGGCCTCTAATCTATAATTTCGTGTTTGCCCAAACTTCGCTTCTGTAAGACATTATTAAGCAGTGTGCATTTGTCCATGTGGACCCCGAGAATAAAACCATGAGATGTGTTATAAAATCGTAATCTCTCTTCAACATGGACACGCCACTTAATTAATACTTGGGATGTCATAAGCGTTTCCCCATGAGCTGCTCATAAAGGCAAGCAATCACTTGCCGGGCCATCAACTCAGGGAAAGGATGCACTAGTAAGTACAATACAGGTACCAAGGAAGGTATGTATTTCTACTCTATATTATGGCTCCTTTCTGAGAGGCATTATGCTTTGGAGCACTTGAATCTAAAGGAATTAAACCACGGGGATCATATGTTCAATTAGGCTTAATATGCTTAATTAAATTCAATCACATTTAATGATAGATAAGAAGAGTCCAATTTCTAGTTGATCTAGCGAGCTTCATAATGATAGATAAACCATGAAAGGGTTGGGGCTAGAGCTCATGCAAATTGCATGGGCCCCGCTTTGTCACTCTATGATCCAAACTTCTATATTTACAAACTTCTAGGGGGAGGGGTGTTAAGGCCCGGGCTGCAATCCAACACCCTTGGGCAGCCCCGCAAAAAAAAAACTCGGTTTTTTTTTGTTTTTAATCTCAACCAAAAATTGTTCCCTACCCCGCCTGACTTCAAAAAATAAAATTGCCCTTGCATTATTGAAGGCTTCTTGTCCACAAACCTCATATTGAGTACACTTTACCTTCAAAGTCAAAAATCCAATATTATATATGTTCACTTCCCCCTAGTAATAAGCAATTGACTGGGTTAATTTTTAAGAAGAGTCCAATTTCTAGTTGATCTAGCGAGCAGTTATGCGGTACTCTCAAAACTGTAGCCCCACGGATCGGAGTTCAATCCGCCTACTCAATGCCCCAAACTCGCGCCCGATTCATATCCGAAACTCAACGATTTTTTAGGGTTAAAATCGGACCAAGGCCTCGCCCATCACGATAACGCAACATGCTCGAGTCGTATGAACACATTCGTCCACACAATTGGATTGTGGATTTAGAAGGGACATTCGAAACATTTCGAGACTCGATCGCTAGAGAGTACCTCGTTCGCTCCGCACGTAGCATTGAAGCGGCCCATGGCCACTTCAACATTGAGGGCCCTCAATGCCGAGGGCGATGGTCCGGTGGTCTCCCGGTGGTATGGCCTGAGGTTTGGAACGTGACCGATGACGCGTTCCATGCCCAAACGCGCTTGTGAACTGGTGACCTCGCCTCTTCCCAAGGGCCTAACTTGGACATCAGTTTAAATGTATTTTGGAAACCCTTGTATAATCGCCCCACGTTCCTTGGTGGAATGTCCATTTAGCTCCCCCCTCGCCTCCCTTTGATGGACCATTATGGGAGAGGGAAAAAAAGCCCAACACAACAACAAAACAACTCATGGAAACGGGGATTCAAAACGCCAACATGCATACAAAGGCAGCGGATCCCGAGAAACAGCGAACGAGACAAGGGCCTAAAATGCACCAGTGGGTTGGGAGCGCTTTGGTCGGGTGGGGGGTGGGGTTCTCAGCCACTGCTTGGTCAAACTTACAGAATCGCCGTCTTCTTCCATACAGGGGCACAGACGAGTTCCTGCACTAGAATCGGCCCATGACTTGGGCTTTAATACACTGTGCCTTAACCCCTTGTCTCTTGCTACATACTAGTCTCCCTCCCTCCCTCCTCACAACAGAAGAGTGGGGCCGAAATTGAGCGAACCGGGGCAGCAGGGCAGGGCAGGGCAGCAGGGCAGTTGGGCGGGGGGCAGGGGGCAGGCAGACAGACCGACCAGGCAGTGCGCAGGCTGCCAATCAGAGGCCAGAGAAGGGGGGCAGCGGGCGGGCGGGGGGCGACTGCCCGCTCCCCCCCTGTGGCTGCCCGGCCATTGCCGGATTCCTGCTGCATGCCGCCCCTCCCACCCCCTCCAGCGCCTCGCCAATAATAAGAAGAGGCCGGCACCTCCACTTCCCTCCCACAACTCCACCACCCCACTTCCCTCTTCCTCTCTCTCTCTCTCCCTCCCCCTCTCACTCTTTCTTCTCGCCCTCCCGCCTTCGCTCGCTCGCTCGCTTACCTTCGTCTCCGTCTCCATCTCCCGCCATCTCTTCTGCTCGCGTCTCTCCACCTGCAAACAATTTGGCTGAACTTACCCACATTCTCCATCCTCAGCCTCAGCCGCACCTCGCCCCAAGCCCCAGTCCTGCCTTGCGTTACTTATTTACCTCTCGATCCGGACCTTCAACTTGATACGCTGCAGCGGCAGGGCTCGATCAGCAAGCCGGCCAGCCTCGATACTTGGGAGGTTGGGAGTGTTATCACGTACCCGATAGTTCATAGCTTCTTGCCCGACTTACCACACGCAGACACTCCCATTATATTATACACAGAGTTCAGGCTTTTCTAGCGGGCTTCAGTTTGGCTGCTGTGGGTGCAGGCATTGGGTGGCAGGGAGGTCAGAGGTTCCAGGTTTCAGTTTTGGGGGGTGTGAGTGGAGAGGGAGGGTGTGTGGATAATTTGCTTCGGAGCTGGTGAGAGAAGAGAGTGGTGCCGTGATTGTGGGGGGAGGGAGCTTGACATCTGAGGCTTCCAGCGTTTGGCACTAGCTGCAGCGGCAATGGCGGTTCAGGTGCTACACCCCACCGGCCTGCTGCGGCTAGTGGCGTTCGTCGTGCTGTTGCGGATGGCTGTGGCCCATCGGTGGCATCATAACAATCATGGCGGAGCCGGAGCGGGTTCGGGCGCGGGCGCTGGCGCGTCCACTGGGGCGGCACCGGCACGGTCGAGTTTCTCAGGAGGAAGCTGGAGCCAAGCGCATGCTACTTACTATGGCGGGGCTGATGCTTCAGGAACTCAAGGTGTGTACTGAAGGGCCATTACTACTCCTCTTATAGCTGCTCTATCTGCGCGGTGCTTGGATTCCAAAGGCTATTTGCTTACATGTTTAAGAGCCTAGGAGTGTGAGTGTAGGGGACGTGTCCATGTGTTACGATGTTCTGGAGACATTGGGCTTGCCTCTGGGTCGACTCAAGAACATGGCAGTAGCCATATGTGCCGGTGTTTGGAAAGTCGTTCTCATTCTTTGCAAGCTCGTAGTCCATGTCCAGTGATGGTAAACCGCACTTTTAAAAACCGGGGAGCCCACAGTTGTACATGCCGCGAGAACCTGTCAATGGTTTGAATATGCTAAGTCATTGTAACACCTGGTGACTTTTTTACGCAAAGTCCAAGCGGCACATTGTAAGCGCTTGGTAGGAGTCGCCACATGTGCCTGCACTTCTGGTGTGGGGTCTAGGTAACATAGAACACATTGCATTGCTGTTTCTTGTTGACATGCAAGTAGTTACGCATTGCAGCTTTCTTGCTATGCAGCTATAGGAGCCATCCTCGTGGAGACGGTGTTGAGGAGGCCAATGGCAAGGAAAACTAACGGTTCTTGTTATGCTTTCTGCAGGTGGTGCTTGCGGGTTCGGAAATCTCTACAGCACAGGCTACGGAACCGACACGGCTGCTCTGAGCTCCACCCTCTTCAACTCGGGGCTCAGCTGCGGAGCCTGCTACGAGCTCACCTGCGACATGTCTGGCTCGCAGTACTGCCACCCGGGAGCCTCGGTGGTGGTGACGGCAACCAACTTCTGTCCCCATGGCTCCAACGGAGGATGGTGCAACCCCCCGAGACAACATTTCGATCTTGCGCAGCCTGTCTTCACGAAGCTGGCACAGGAGGTCGGCGGTGTCATTCCCATTAACTACAGAAGGTGGGTCTCATCACCATGCATTTCCTTAACCTCAACATTGATGTTGCATGCCCCTAACCCTTGTTACCTTCTTTATGTCTGTCTAAAAAGTGTTCTGTTCTTTGGCAATATTACTACATCCATTCTTGCCATGTCAATAACAATAGGAGTGTGCGAATTGTTAGCATGTCTCGTGACTTCTTGCAGCAGTTTCTTCACACCTTAACCCTCACCTGTAACAAAACTTTGCATCTTTTGTCTGGTGTCTTTCGAGGATGATGTTGCCGTGACTTTTGGGCTGATGATGCTGCGGTTTTCGTGACAACGAGACTGATGTGTGATTTTTTTTCTTGGGAACAGAGTGTCTTGTGTGAAGTCGGGAGGCATGCGGTTCACCATCAACGGAAACCCTTACTTTCTCCTGGTTCTCGTGACCAATGTGGGAGGGGCCGGTGATGTACAGCAGTTGTACGTGAAGGGTGCCACCACGGACTGGCAGCCCATGACTCGCAACTGGGGTCAGATGTGGCAGTTCACAGGCAACAGCCGGATGCACGGCCAAGCCCTCTCGTTCAAGACCATCACCAGCGACGGCTCTGTTGCCATCTCGGTCGACGCTGCCCCTCCCAGCTGGGGTTTCGGCCAAACCTTTGAAGGCACCAACTTCTAAGCCCCACCAACCCTTTCAAGGTTGGTTGGTTGGTTGGTTGGAGGCCTTTCCATTCGTTCTTCCTCCTATCCCGCACAGCTGAGGCGCGCAATACGTACGCCGCCCGCTTCGATCGGAGAAGACGAAGAAACATGAAGACAGACACTACATGATGATGATGATTATCAGAGGAGGTTAAGTTGGCATCTCTCAATGCAAGTGTTGATGCATGAAAAGAAAGCAAGCATGCTTGCACATACACAGTATATTGAGCGGTGTCAACCACGACGAATGACGAATCTTGACTTGACTCGACTCGGCCCACGTTGAGCCGGGTGAGTGCGTGGGGTGCAGGAAGCAGAAGCAAGTGATCATGTGAAGGTTGCTGAGGTGTGTGGCCTGTCTGCATTCAGACACGCCGCCGGTACCCGCTCCCTTCCGATTTGTATTACTACCGGCGTCATCACCCGATGATCTTCCTCATCACAGGCCCTTTCTTTAGTGTCATGTATTTTTTTTTTGCTGCTGCTGCTGCAAGGACTTTTTTGACGGGAGGATAATGATTTTTAGTTTCATGATGAGAGTGCCGAGGTGGTTTCAGACACATTGAGCTACAATGACCACCCGCGCTGTGAACAATATATTGCAGATGTTAGTAGTAATCTATACAAGTTATATATGTGCAGGGTGGGTTGTAATCCATCGCACTAATTACCAGCTTGCTATGTACTCTTTTACGAAATTTTTTCTACTGGTAATATACATATAGCCCATCTTCAACTAACATCTTTTCCTCAATGCATGGATGAAGAACCACTGTCTGACAAGTGCTTTCAGTCTGTTTTTTAATGGGACTTGGGATAAGTCTTGCAATGATTCCTGCAAACATCTTCTTGTTCTCTGCATGCCTTCAGTAAGATTGATACAAAACCATGACATGTATGTTGAGATGGAGTTTCATGAATCTTGGTTGCTAGTTGATATCCTTGCTTTCACTGGTATTAAACATATAGCCCACCTCAGCGAACATATTTCTTCCAATGCATGTCTCACTCTGCTTTACAATTGTTGGTCGGTGTTTGATGGGACAAGTGTTGCAGCTACGTTTCAATGATGATGCCTGCAAACATCCTCTTGAGTTTTTGTAACAAACCTTCAGCAACCCTGACACAAAATCATAACCTCTACATTGAGATGGAGCTTATAAATTTTGCTTGCCAGCTGATGAGAAAAGTATATTCACTACTGCCTCTTATATAGTTCCTACTGGTTATTTCCTCTGGTAGACGTACAGACCACCATGAACTAACATTATTTTTGCAACGCATGAAATATTCCGCTCATATACTCATGGTCGGTGTGATGGGATTAAGTGTTCCCTGCAAACATCCTCCTTTTCTCAAATTTTTGTATCAAACCTTCAGTGTGTTAGATGGAGCTTCATAGATCTTGGTTTCCAGTTGATAAGAAAAGAAAGGTAGCATCAGTGCCTGTTATATTTGAGTGTCTTCTCCTTATGCACAATCTAAGTATTTCAAACCTTTTGGGAACCCACTTTGAGTCGCTTAGATTTTGTGTTTGTCAATCATCAATGCACCTCAAACTCAATTATCAGCTTGTATTACACTCGGTAAACAAATCCTCAGGTCTGTCAGACACAGGCTGATCTCAAAATCTGTCACACTGGAAGCACTGGCGAGATTGTATGGTACATACACCCCAAAACTAAAAAAACTAAATGCTCCATATCTCTAATGTACTCGACAGCTTTACCTTTCTGGAATCTGTACGCAAGCTATACTGGTGAAGGCACCAATAAGTACCATAAAATGCCAGGGTAGTAGTCTGGTTGCTGAGATGATCACAAGCTGTTGGCTGCAGTGAGGACGAAGAAATGTCAGAAATTTGGAGAATAAAAATGTAACCTCTTAGTAACCTTGAGACTGCATCCTTAGAAGCAGTATGTCCCTATAAGTAGGTATAATGTTGAACTAGTTAATGGGTAAGGGTCATAGGTAAACCATAGACACCACATCCATACTCTTAATATCTAAGAGCACCCCTACTGCCCTAGGCGTGCTGAGGTTTTAAATTCAAACATGTACATTGAAACCAAGTTTTTCCTAGTATTGATTATAGCAATAACTTAGTAATCTCCTTGAGTTGGGTACCAATAATTTGTTTTTTGCCATGACACAATGACCAGGCTGAATACTTTTCCCGAATCAACGCTATCAACGAAGGCCTTGATTTTAAGGTCATTTACATTGACGAACAATACCAGCTACATTTTGACAAACTCATCTTCAACAAACAACCACGAATAATTCATAGGTTCTTTTTCAAACTTGAAAATTTGATATGATACTGCACAAACTTGTGCACATGTATGTAAAATTTCACATTACATTGATAGTAAGAAAGTATGCTACAAAGCCAAATGAGCAATTATATACATATACTTAGTTTTGTTCAAGTTACCTACAAAATCTTTAGTAATTGGTCTAGTAACCCCTACTCTTCAACACAATGTCAATTCTTCTTGACATGCTCTTATAAAACACCATGCAATCATGTTCATTGAAATTGGGAGACACTAAACAAACATGCTCCCACAAGTCTTGGTTATCTCTTGGAGGTGTCGTAAATTCGTTCAAGTGTCGTTTGAAAAGTGTCTAGAAGTGTTCAATGAGATTCAAATCCTGAGATTGTGCAGACCATTGAAGGAGTTGAAATGGTTGTGATGCCAACCATTCTTGCACAATCTTGCTCGTGTGCTTGGGATCATTATCATGTTGAAAGACCACCCTACTTAGATCCAAATTGTAATTCTATATAGTGGACCACAAAAAAATTTCCAAATTAAATTTGTACATATGCTTATCCATCCTACCTTCAATTCTGTACCATGCTCCCATCCCAAAAGCCGTCATGTGTCCCAAATCATCACCAACCCACCACCATGCTTCACGGTCTCATGGACATGTTAAGGTCCAACGCGTTCTCCATCTCCAATCCAACACCATGACCTACCATCTAAGTTAAGTATATTTATCTTTGTCTCGTCATTGAAAATTACATGTTTCCAATCATCAATGATCCAATTCTCATGCCTTTGAACAAACCTCAGGCCTGCAAGAACATGTTTATAACTTAGAAATGACTTGCTTTGCTGCACTTGTGCACCCAATCCAACCTCTCTCAAAGCATGCTTCATTGTGATGTCAGACAACAATTTTCATGTTTCAGACCAAAATTGTTTTGCTATCGTAGATGCAATTCCAAGTCGACCTTCAGTAACAAGAGTGACACAACGTTGTTTCTCTCAGTCTGCAAGAAGCTTTGGACGCCCTTCTCTTTGTCTCTCAATCTCCCCCCTTACATCCTTCCTCAGATGCGCTACAAAATATTAGCTCATGCCCACTAAAGCAACAACTTTGCGAGTAGAAACAACACTTCTAAGTTGCACCAAAGCTTGGTGCTTTTGCTCTTGAAACAACGGAGGCATATAGCTACAAACAATTCTACCTCACTTACTATGGAACCAAGGCCACACAATGCACAACAAATCTCACAACGTTCTCAATTATACAATGCACACAAAGATGTCGATATTGGAAGAATGGCGGCGAACAAAACCTAGTATTGTAACCCTAACTACTTCAACATTCCTTATTTTAGAAACACTAAACGCTTTTCATTTTTTGGTTTCACATTTATGTAATTGATTACTTGGACTCTTGCTTTGATCACTTCATCACTTTGTTTTTTGATTTGAATCGACTAACAATGGGAGCCGAAGTTAAATTTGTGTACAACGTACTCAGTTTTGTTTGTTATTGTATGTAGGCATATTTCTAAATGTTGGAATTCAAAAATATTTCATAAAGAATGGTTAATAATGGACCGCAAGCTAGATCTCCAAGCGTTGATTACACTCAAAGCAGTGGCGTTTGCAAAATAACATGATATTAACCACCAGCACAAAACTGATGGCAACATCTGTTGTTACAGAGACATCTCTTGCCAGAACACCTAATTATTGTGCACAACATGAAGTCGAACGCAGTCAACAAATCGCAATTGATTTCTTACCAACAACACTGCTTCACTTAGAAACACGTTCTTCGTACCATAAACTCCACGGATTTCACCTGTCCTACAAGTTACAACCATATTTTCATTTTCCAAAGAGAACTCAGCCTTTATGGGCATTTAGAGGTTACGTCAAAGTGCAGGCAGCAGTACAGTTGCAAACAAAATTACTACTTGGAATTGAGCAAGATTGAGCACAACAAGTACTGGGGTGTATAAAAATGTCAAATATTAAAGTGCACCTGGAGTGACATTGATGTCTGACCATCCCTGGTTCTTGTGGTCATAATTTATTCATACTCTTTTTTCACTCTGAAGCTGAATGAATGATACGCACACATTGCAGCTCTATCTGGGAGTCGGACTGAGCAAATAATCAAGTGATATTCAGGTAACTTTTTACCTTAAATTCATGAGTTTCTGACACTGGCCAAGTCTGGACAGTGAAAAGTCACAGCAACAATCAGTGCTGACAACTCCAGGTACCCTGCAAAACTGCCAATGGAAATGAGGCCTGGAACCCACCTCTCACCTCCACATATATACACTCGAGCAAATGTTGAGTGCACAAATAGACAGAGTCCAATGACAATGACAAAGAAAACCAAAAGAAAACTCAAGGACAATCAACACCGGGCTGTGACGAAGTATTCTCGACACGTCACCAAAATGTCGTGTGGTTGACACTTGTAGGAGCACAATTTCTCAAATTGTGACAGAAAAATGAAGGTGAACAGTTTTCCAACTGAGCTTCAGGTTGGTGAGGGATCACTCAAGAGTATATAAACACACTGTACCTTGCCCCAGCCAATGTAAGGTACGATGTGGGACTTTTATGTTGTCACTCAATTCATATTTTGACACCTATATTTGAGCAGTATATGGCAAGGCTTGTGGTTAAAGTGGGGCACCAATTGGACACATGTCACAATGAGTTTGGAGCTCAAATTATAGATGCCCATTTTAGGTTCAATAATTAACAAAATTATTGAGGGATCGTTCTATGTGATCAATTAACAAGAAAGAGAATGATCTTCACTTTGAGATCTCATAACGTTTCATTATATAATTCCTAAGAATCATCCTGCATTGGTGAGAAAACAATTCAAATCTACACCTATGATAAATTTGCATATTTTCTTGTGATGTAGGACAAGTTCCCAATGATGCAAGTCAATTGTTAGGATGCACATGCTTGAAGTGTAATTTTAGTATTTTCACTTTGCTATTAATTCGAGACTTGAAATGTATTCCTTATAGGTGTGTGTGTGTGTGTAATATTTTTGATTTCACAGATGAAACAAATTGCCAAGCCTACATCCAAAGTTTTATGTGGAGTTGGAAGTGTCCGCAATAGGGTAACAAACCTTCTATGCATGTAGTATTTGTAGTGAACAATGAAAAAATGAGCAGATGAATGCAACACGCAACAAGTTACAAGGCATGATGGCCGACAACCAGGAAGAGTTTCTCATAATATATGATAATAGTAATGTTGTTGAAATATATCCTATAGCTCATGAAAGCTTGACACTATTGTCAGAGACCACTTTGGATCCATTCGCATACTTGCTTTTTGACATCACACTTGCAACGTTGTCTTTTGGCGCAAGTGTTGCTTTGACTGCCCACATATTGTAGAGCCATGTAGCCCTACCCCCATTTTGCTAACTACTCTCATTGCATGCCCCCTCTTGTATGATTTGGATATTTCATCAGGTGGGAGCAATCAGATAAAACTCATTGCCTATGATCTAATACGTCAAATGACTACCTATCCTCACAAATGGGTAGCGGACAAAAGGGTACGTCTTGCTTATAATTATGGATTATTGGCCACCCCATGGTGGTTGCTAGAAAATAAGTGAGTACTCTTTGGATGCAACATCAAATGTTGGATGTGACCCAAACCTCTATTCCTATACTAGGTGGAATGCACCAAAGCTCTCTCACCACCAAAATGCACCAATTATAAACCTCATCAGAAGTAACCAAACTCCATCGATCGATTTTTTTTTTACATGTATTGCCTTGTAGTCGTGTAGTAATGTGGGGTTATTCCAAATATTAATTCAGGTGGGATCCATGCAATGACCCTAAAAATGAATTTGTAACTAGTGTATTCAACCTAACATGTATATACTTGTCTTCACATCTATTATATATATATATATATATACATAACTTATACCTTTTTTCAATATGTAAAATGAAAAGGAACACAATGTTTGGTTAACTGCCTTTCGGAGTTGGAAGTATATCTTCTCATGGCCATAGCCATACATTACCAAAATCTTGCCACTAGTTCTCTCCTACTAGATGGTATTATGATCTAATATGATGGTAGTTTCTATATCCACATTCAGAGATTTCATAGAAAGTCATCTAATCTGCATACAAGTAGATGATTTAGTGGCTTGGAGCTAATCAAAAAAATTGGATTATGAGTACAGTCATCACAGGAATGCCCCAGGCAGCTTGTTGGGTAGACCACCTATATGATGCTGTGACGTACTAATTAAACTTAATTAGCTGGGTTCTTGTGCCCAGATCCTTGCCAGTATGAAGAGTCCAAAACTTTTGTCTCTAATCCTGGTGTCCCTAGACATTCATCATTCAGTTCACTGATCTGCACTGAAGCCCAACCCCCCTGAGGTGCAGGCCACTCCATGCCAAGAGGTACATCATGTGATTAGCTGCACCCAATTCCAACCATATCACCCGAATTGGTCCAAAAGAACAATTATAAGATGACCCATTCTCCCATGACAAGTACAAAATTGTTCCTTGTTACATGATCCATACAGCCAAGAGCATAATACAGAGCTAACTTGTAGTTGCCAGTTGGCGCGCCTGTGACTCCTAGTGTACATTGATGATGATGTTCTGTATTTTACCCTGAGAAGAGTCAATATGGATATATGTGTGTATATATATATACACAAAATCAAGACTACAGGGTTGAAACGAACCCAACAATAACGTCATCTGATAGGCAATGTGTCCTTTGATAAGAAAATTTATGGAGCATGTGATTCCTGCAGAGACAGAAGCATTGATGTCGCCAAACTTCCTTCTTCCGAGCAGCTACCCTCAGCTGGTAAAATTCACATCCACCAATCATACATGTTGCATTCAGTCGATGATGATCTGCAGACTCAGTATCCCAGCAGCCCAACCCTCTAATAAGATTCCAGACAACCTCTGGCCACTGTTGTGATTGAGGAACGACCAGAAATTTTCCCAGTTTTGGTGGCCCCGGAGACAGCTAGAAAATCTAGCTCCGACGATCAGAAGGGCCCACCTGCAAAAAAAACCACCTTCGAGGGTAGAAAATTGAAGCGATGATCTCATGGGTGCAATATAAGACCTGTGCACTTGGGTTCATCAAGTCAGGCTTCCAACACCACCCACCACCACCACCACTACTACTGCTCTCAGTCCTTCTCTCCCTATGTCTGTCTCTCTGGTCTAGTTCAGTCTACTTGTGCAGAGCAGTAGTACTGGACTAACAACTTAGCCAACATCTTCCATAGAATTATTGCATCCAGCGTCTGCTGCTGCTGTGATCAGCTGTGAGATTTCAGTGCCTCTCTAGCCGTTGTAGCTAGAATTTCAGTCCCGTCTTTCTCCTACAGTTGCAAGAGTTCTTCTAGCTATGGCGTTTCAAAGTGCTCATGTTGTGGTGGCGGCGTTGCTCGCAATGGTGATGGTACTGAATTTGGTGGACCGTGTCCACGGAGGAGGATTTTCAGGCGGTGGTTGGAACCAGGCACATGCCACGTACTACGGTGGTGCGGATGCCTCCGGTACTCAAGGTATGTGTAGATCTGCTCACATCATCGATTTCATCTACCTTTGTGCTTGAATGCAGAGAGCCAGCTCCACCTCACCTGACATGATAATTTCATCTGTCTTGTGCTTGAACGAGTCACTGCATGTTGGATCATTTGAGGGGCCTGATTTGCATCCCCTATGGGTTATTTTCTACTAAGATATTGGTAGTAGAGTGGTCGCTAGCTAGTTATATACCTTTTAACACATTAAGTTTGACAATCCCTATGTTCTACAAGAGAGTTGAGTACTAGATTGCATTGCAATGCATTGCAAAGTACAACCACTCTTTGTCTGTAACCTTCAAGTGTTGAGTTGTGAGTAGCTAATATGTGACTGCGCGCATTGAGCTGACCAAGATTGCGGTTTGATGATTTGATGCAGGTGGTGCTTGTGGATTTGGAAACCTCTACAGCACAGGCTACGGCACCAACACAGCCGCTCTGAGCTCCGCCTTGTTCAACTCCGGGCTTAGCTGCGGGGCGTGCTTCGAGCTGGCCTGCGACCCCTCTGGCTCTCGCTACTGCCTTGGAGGATCCTCTGTGGTAGTGACGGCCACGAACTTCTGCCCCCACGGCTCCAATGGCGGATGGTGCGACCCCCCTCACCAGCACTTCGACCTGGCCATGCCCGTCTTCAGCAAGCTTGCCCAGGAAGAGGGAGGCGTCATTCCCATCAACTACCGAAGGTAGCCTTCGGCTTCCATTCCTTCCATTTGAAATTTTGGCTTAGCTTGACTAAAACCAACATTCACATCAGAAATCTATGTAAGAAACTCATTGCAGCTACTGCATGTGGAGGTCATTAACGTAACCTCTACTCTTAAAAACATGCTTAAGAACAGACATGGAGGAGCAAGAAGAAGCATCATATCATCTTCTTCTAAGTGTTCGAGGGTGATGGCTCAAGTTTCCAAGAGCTAATGCATGGACCATAGCTCAAGTTAACTGGAAATCCATGTAAGGAACTAAACAGAGCTATGCGAGGGTTGACGTTATAACTCCCACTCTTAAGATGTATCAGGGATAGGGGAGGTTTGGAGAAGGTGAGTTGGAGATTCAGCAAGAAGCATCACATCAACTAATGTAGGGCCAATGGAGTTGAAGGATGAGGTATTAAGTGCTGTGATTGTTGAGGAGTTTGGACGTGTTGACTAATACATTTTGTGTTGGCTGGAATTGCAGAGTATCGTGTGTGAAATCTGGAGGCATGAGATTCACCATCAATGGAAACCCCTACTTCCTGCTCATTCTGGTGACCAATGTGGCAGGAGCAGGGGATGTGCAGCAGTTGTATGTAAAGGGCGCCAACACCGACTGGCAACCCATGAACCGCAACTGGGGGCAAATGTGGCAGTTCACAGGAAATAGCGGGATGCACGGCCAAGCCCTCTCCTTCAAAGCCGTCACCAGCGATGGTTCGGTCGCCATCTCCAACGACGCAGCTCCCCCCAACTGGGGATTCGGACAAACTTTCGAAGGCTCTAACTTCTAAGACCATCGTCGTCAACATCATCAGCCTCAACATCATTCATCAAAAATGCTCTTTCCTTTCTTACTTCGGACGTCCTTGCAATCAGATTGAAATAGCCGAGGCGTGTGCAACCAAATCTTCGCCCGCTTCTCGTCAGAATGATCAACATTCTTTTTGACGAAAGAGTTGCGAGCATCATCATCATCTCTCAATGCATAACATTCTGTGAGACATCAGAATATATATGAGGAGGCTGAGCTTGCAGCTATGATTTCTCTCTCTCCTTCCTTTCTTGCTCCAGGTGTAGAGAGCAAGAGCGAGCGAGAGAGAGAGAGAGTATAACAGGTTGCCGAGGTGTGAGCATTTATTTATGTTAAATTACGTCACCCGCGCCTTCAAATTGTAATAGTACACATCACCAACAACAATACATGAGCTGGGCGTGGATAAAATTTTGCCATATGAAGAATTGACTTCCTTCGGATCATAATGATCATCATCAGCTCTTGTTGCTAGCTAGGACCACCATTCGCCGCAATCGGCTCCAATTAAGTTAGCACTAGGTATTTGACCCCCTGTTAACGTGACACTCTATGAATAAAGAAGCTGCACGCAATGCACAAGCGCATTGTTGGACTCATTCAATCATCCAGATTTCCTTCTCTCATACTTCAATGTGTCTAGGTTGTATTTCTGATCTTCCAATAGATAAGATTTCAGGAAGAATATTGTGAGATGCTGCTACTTGCACCCTGCAGAAACATGCTGTTTTTGTTTACATGGTAGAGTCCCATTGAATTTTTTTGTCCTGAGCATAACTTTCATTCCTTGACTACAATTTGTTGATGCAGTGGATATCATTGTACTGGAAGTAAATAGAATCCTGTAGTCTTCGGCGTTGTGGATAGAGTCTTGAAGTTATTCTCGACCTAAATAAATTGCAAAGGCCTTTTCTCAAGTGGGAGGGTAGTACATGTACATTTGCTCATTGAGTGAGGAGTTCAACCAGCTTCGATCCTGGCAGAGAAATGGAACAATTTTAGAATGCCCTTATGAACTCGCTCCTCCAACCTCCTTCACAACGATTCAATGACGTCGCAGCTGAACAACTCTGCTTTGCACATTGAGTAGACTGTACATGTGCTTCTTGTACATGTTTTCAGGTTTTTGGTTTATTCTGAGAGAAATGAATGAACCACTGATGTTGCCTGGCAACTAGTTCGGTAACTCATTGAGTAGCGAATATTGTTGCGGTCAATTTGTTAAAACAGAAATTATTTTTTGTGAAATATATTGATCCTGATCCCATTGCACATGCCTAGGTAGTACACTAAATATGATATTTAGCGTCACCAATTTTGCTGCTCAATACTAATTGTAAACTGCAGGAATAGTGTCACCAACACTAGTAATTGTTAACCCAACATTATTTGTCATTCCTTGTAAATGTTTTGGGGGATTTACAATTTTGCGATTACTGTCACTTATCAAGTGATTTTTCATCCAAATTTCAGTCATCCATGACAATATTTCATCACAAGTTGTTGACAAGAGAAGGTAGGGTTTTGGCAATGGATGAACTCATCCATCATCCATGACAATGTCTTTTCACTTCTTCATAAGAAGTGTCATCCAAAAACTTATCATTATGACATCAAATACCATGACATCAAATATCATATTTAGTGTACCTCTTGTCGGTAATAGTGCCACCTAGGGTGCTCTGTGAGATGAAGATTGTCACCTCCCCACTGCAGCTACGTTTAGGAAGTGAAATTCGACTTGATAGGCTCCAGAAACCTGACAAACTTATTACTTACATCCATTTGCTTCAGCACACAGGAGCTTTCTTTATGCCTTTAGTTCCTGAATCAGTGATTCAGCTCCTCTGCTGCATGCCTGTTTCTGGCAGCAGTTCAGTTACTCAGTAATCACATTGCAGGTCCGTATTTTTATTTTTATTTTCTTATTAAAATCCTATGACACCCCACTCACCCTGTCTGTTTAGGAGGTGCTCTGCCCTGCCTGCCTGCAAATTCCACTGGAGTCTGGAACTTCTGCACTGACTGGTTAAAGAGAGAGGGAGTAGGCAGCTTACAACAAGTGAGCCTCTGTCTCTGTCTCTGTCTCTGTCTGCACAGAGCATGCCTTGCTGCAAGCCTCCTGTAATAATTATGGGTTGTCAACTCCCCTGTGGTTATAAGGCTTTGGCGTAAAAACGTGGTAGTTTTTAACAAGTTGAGCTTGGTGGTGCTCACAGTGCTGGTCATCATAAGGGATTAAGATGTGGAGACTCCTCCTCGATTTATGCTGCGGGTGGCAGGCTTGAAGCACTTCCCTCCCGTGCGAGCTAATGGTTTCAGTAGTTTTCTTATCTGGGCGAGATGCTGATGATCAAGTTCACACACGAGGCTATGCATGTCAGAAGTTGATCAGGTTCTCACACTCGGACCATGGACCCCCGCCAATTATTTAGCAAAGTGAAACAGACGAGGAGGAGGTATAGACCTGCTTCCATAGCTGGAAGCTGGCTCAAGGATTAATTTGGACTGTCGATGATGTAAGTAAGGCGCCTGATCAGATCGAACATGCCTGAAATGGGAGAAGCAGTGTAGAGGATTTAGCTAGCTGTCCACTTTGACTTTGTGCAAGTAGCTTAGACAATTCTTGTCCTGGGACTGCTTTAATTGAGTGATTTTGACCATTACCTGCAATTCAACCTCAGTACTAATGCTCAAGCGCATGACCATTAGAAACTGAGTAGAAAATTTGAAGTATATATCAATAGTCAATTGAACACTGTGATGACCAGGGCGAGGGTGATCCCAAGGACAAAACTTTGAGCAGATCGTTGGACATGCAGTGAGCTTCTTGCTGACCCACTTTTCACAGATCCCCACTTAGTTTACACGCAAATATAATTAGGAGAGTGGCCATGACTTTGTATTTTACTATTTCTAAACGTTGAAACTCTGACCTTGCCCTTGCACCTCAAGTGAGTCGAGGAAGTTTCACTTGTTCCAATATTTTTTCCAAAACCATATATATGCCCAATCGAAGCCATTCATTAGCTCTAAGGACCTTCTGTGCGATAACCAATTTATCGCACTCTTAACTTACCATAAAGTAGTGCCTGAAGCTGCTTCTATTACTTCAACGTTTCAACTTTTAAGTACTGGGTGTTTAAAAAAGCCCTTGAGTTCTTTGCACCGACCTCATTGGCTCACATTGAAACTGACTGAAACCAACACAGAAACAAGCTATAAGATTTTCTGAGTTTGCAGAGTTTTTAGTACAGAATCTTATTGTCGACGGACACTTCATATTCCGGGCATGCCAGCCAGCCAGCCAAGGCCTGGCATCCCGGCCTTCCTGCAGCCTTGTCAAGAGTGCGAAATATTCTACAAAATGGCTTAAATGGCAACAACTACCATAAACTCCTGCAGCCTTGTCACATCAAAGTGCAAAATATTCTACAAAAAGGCTTAAATGGCAACAACTACCATGAACACATGCATGCCTTACTAACAGCCAGCTGCAACTGTACTTCTATGGTTACTTGACTCACCCATAGTTTCCTCAATCATCACCAAATTTCCCAATTTCCACTGCTGAGTCAAACCACAGCAATCCATCTCCTCAATCCCCAGTGCTGAGTCAACTCATAAAATTGTAACAAACCCCATAGATAATTTTACTTATAACTCACAAGACAGAGAGCATATAAGGTGTCATGTGCATGCATGTTATGTGGTCACTTTTCTTGCTCAGATGCCCATATTTGAGTGGTCCAAAGGCTTGTACTTAAGAAAGGACACCGAGAAGACATCGCAAGATTGGAGTATGTGCTCAATACATAGACACCATTTTAGGTCCAATCATTAACCCAATTGTGAGGGCTTATGTGATCATTTCAAATGGAAAATTATTTTTTGGGGATTTGTTTGGCCTCGTGAAGAATCTTAGCTGGGCCTCCAACATGTGAAAGTGGAATAAAAATTGACCTTATTGAAGGTGGCGGAATGCTTGACGTCACTACCAAACTTGAATGCACCTAGGTGCAATTTGGTCTCAAAACAAAGGAGAGCTTCCACTTTGGCTTCCTATAACTTTTGCATCTCAACTTTAATTGTGAAACTTGACATGACCGTCTTCATGACTGGCAATTGCTAATTAGATAGATAGAATAGTTTCTGATTTGACCGCAGGATTGAGATTGTTTGTGGAGTTGAAAGTTACCAACAATAAAACCTCCTAAGTTACCTTAAGTCATGTTCCAATGCGTGGAGGTCAGTTTGATTCTCTAACAACTACCGAGGGGGTAATAGTAACTGACCCCCTATAGATTAGTTGTTGATTCATCCCAATTTCAGTCTAGTTGTAGACTAGATCTCCCCAAAATCACTAAAAAAATTCAATTTAATTTAGCAAAGCCTTATCACAAAAAAAAACAACAACAACATGTAAAGCTAGGATTGTTCACACAAATTTTCAACCATTCATGTGTCTGAAAGTAAAAAAAACTATAATTGAAACATGTAAGGTAAAGTTGGACAAAGACGAATGCTAGACAGTAATGTCCTCCTTGACTTTTACAACTTAACAAATCCGCGGTCTCTACAATAATAATCAGTGTTCCACACCCCCACATACTCCCCCTCAGTAGGCGTTGTGAACACTCACCCCTTGCAGTGACTGGGGAGATGTTTGGGCATCATCGGTTGAGATCCTCCTAGTGTTTGCAAGTCCAACCGGTCACATGTTGACATCCTTCGGTTTTTCTATATTAATTTCAGGAATCTAGGTCCATTAAATTCCTCTAAAGTGATCGGTAATTCTCCTGAAGTCTTGGACTTCATCCGATTGTTTCTCAAACTCAACTGGTTCATCTGTATCTAAGTGCTGGCTCTCCCTGATCATTGACCCCTTGGAGGCGAGGCGATGGCCTTCGTGCCGGGAAATAACTGAGTGAAGGGAAGGGAAGTGCATGGAACAGGCACAGCACGGTAGGCAAGCAGCAATGGTGTCAGAGCAGGAAGTGAGGTGCAGAACATGCGACTGACAGCCTCCTCCAACTTGTCGGTTGGAGTGTCTCCTCACTAATGAGGGCCACGCTGCAAGGCAAACGCAAGCAATGAACGCGGGGAGGGGAGGGGGGAGGAACTGACCACGTGGTTGAGTTTGAGAGATAACTGGTTGAGGTTCAAAGACTTCAGGAAATTTACCGATCTGTTCAGACAAACATCATGGAATAGATCTCAAATTAGTACATCCTAAACTCTGTAATATCAACCCCCATGATGTCACACACTCTCTAGTATCCCGAAACCCTAGGGAACAGATGCTCATAGTTCAAATTTCACTCCTTATTATTGTCACATTTCTCTCCCTTGTATCACGGAATTTTTCATTCATGCAAACCACCCAAGAAGTCAACCCACACCTTCGCATCGTGCCATGCGTCAACATGTGGAGTGTTACCTTCTTCTTCTTCTTCTTCTTCTTTTTCTTCTTCTTCTGCCACTCATTGAATGTTGGTGCATGCGTCCGTCACATTGCCCAGGAAGGCCAAGTGAAGTGAACCACACTAGCGTAGGTGACGGGAGAACGAATTCAAATCGTCCTTACACCTCCTTTGTGTTATTTCATGATGTCACATGCTACACTAATTCCATCGTATCATGCATCCATGCTAACATTACAAAACTCCGTAATATCACGTGCACTTTGGATGCCACAGGTGTGACACTATGGAGTTTAGAGCGCAAAGAAAAACCAAAAGATCACATCCTGGTAACCAGTTGGATTTTGGAAAGTGGAGTGGACCACGCTAGCGTACGAGGTGACGGGTGAACGAATTCAAATCGTCCTTACACCTCCTTCGTGTTATTCCATAATGTCACATGCTACACTAATTCCATCGTATCACACATCCATGCTAACACTACAGAACTCTGTAATATCACGTGCACTTTGGATGCCACAGGTGTGACACTGCGGAGTTCAGAAGACCCAAAAGATCACGTCCTGGTAAGTAACCGGTGGGAGTTTGGAAACAGGAGGAGGAAGTCGAGGACCGGCTGTGCCCAAAAATCTCCCCGGGCACTGTGCGGGGCTCGACCACCAACACCACGATCGATGTTCATGTTCCACAGCAGCTGGTCCCATGACCATGGCCATAGCCTCAATCGCCCTCCCTCCCTCCACCCTCCCCATGTGGCTTGCTCACTCTGTGTCAGTGTGGCCACCACTTTCTGTTCGGTTGGCAGGGGTTCTAAGCTACCATGTCCCTGCTGGGTAAGTTATGAGGTTACTGCATGCAGCATGCAGGCTGCTCCCTCCCTCCCTCCCTCCGCCCATGATTGGGGGGGGGGGGTTTCGCTAACCCACCACCTAAGCTTAGGGCCGGTTCACACTATGCCCAAGTCGAGAGGAGAAGCGTCATTTTTCTGGACCAAACTATGTCGAGAGGAGAAGCCTTTGGGCTGAAAAAATATATTAAAATAATCCACTGTCAGATTTTGAATATTTTAATGAAAAAAATTTGGCCTCTCGACGGAAGTTTGGGTTGAGCATTTTGCTCAACCCAAACTTTGCTTGAGAGGCCGAACTCTTGGTGCGAATATTTTTTTCATTAAAATATTCAAAATCTGACATTGGATTATTTTAATATATTTTTTCAGCCCAAAGGCTTCTCCTCTCAACATAGTTTGGTCCAGAAAAGTGACGCTTCTCCTCTCGAAGTTTGGCCATAGTGTGAACCGGCCCTTACTTACCATGCCGGGTGCAGTTAAAACCCACTCTTGTGGGTTCTTTCTTGATTTATTCTCTTTAAAACTCTTCTTCGGTTTCGGTACCTGCTCTAAACTCCGTAGTATCACATATGTGGCAACCGAAGTGCACGTGATATTACGGAGTTTTGCAGTGTTAACATGGATGCATGATACTAGAGAATTAGTGTAGCACGTGACATTATGGAATACCACAAGGTGTAAACGTTGCAACGCTCAAATCAATGATTTCGTACAGGGATCATTGGTGAATCTCTCAAAGTTGCACACATATGCAAAGTTCAAATTTTCTAGGATGGTTTAACTTTGTTGGCAGCAAAATAACAGGGCAACAATATGGCAGCTATGCCTAATTCAGTCAAGTATTTTTTTCATGTTATGTTTGATGCTAGTGATTGCAATCGGCTTACTACCGAGCTACTTGGTGAACAATTTACACATTTTCAAAAATAAACAAATCAAATCAAATCAAATCAAATCAAAAATTCACACTCTTCATGTAGTCGTTTAACCCTCAACCTTGATCCTAATCCTCACATGGGTTTCTTTCTATACCACCCGAGGCACTTGAAAGTTGTAGGAGGGGAATTTATTTTCTGAGATCTCAATAGCAATGATCTCACCAACAATCCTTGCGTCCATACAAGACACAAGACATTCTCCATCTAGCCATCATCTATGCCACCTGAAATTGGTTAGCTATCTGCATTCACTCTGTTCTTTGAGATTGTTTTTGAAGCTAGCACTACAATCTAGATATTAGAGAGTGAGTGGCATTAGAGGTCGATATTATAGAGTTCATGGTGTACTTTAATTTGGGATCTTTGACCTCGTTTTTAGATGTTAACTTTTCTAAATATAGTAATCCCCATGCTCCGCACAATAACTTGTGTTTTCACAATAACAAGTGGTAGGTGCTATGAAATATGATCCATGATCAAGGACTTGAGAGTCTTTCTTTTCCATAATTTACACTGCATTAGTATCACATGTTACTATGGGTTGAAAGTTAGGTTCGGTAGAAAATATCATGGCCCTCTGTATTCTATTAGTTTGGCCCCGTACCATCTTGGCCCTTTGTATCGGTGCATATAACACATCACTTTAATATGGATTCCTCAACTTTTTGGAACGGTGGGACGATGGAATCACCACCACCTCCACGTCTTCCATTGTGTACAAATGTTTGGGTTGAAAATTAGGATGGTCCACAATAATTTTGAACCTAGGTTTATAAGATTTTAGGATTTTGTGTCCTCTTCTTAACACGATGTCATAGGGTCTTGCATGATTTGAGGTGAAGAAGCGAATAGGTACAAGTTTTGGAAAAAGGGAACCCTAAAGGGCACATGCAAGGTTGGTTGCCCAAAAGGAGTGTCCCCACCAAAACTGCCAATTCTTGAAGGCTTTCAAGTAGCTTATAAATACATCTTCTTGTGAACATAAGAAAATTGATAGTCCTTTGTATACCATATAGTATTGTAACCCAAACTAATGGTATATAATGATGTTGATTTATTCTAAATATCCTTTCTATTGCATTAAGTATCTTTTACTTGAAGGAAAGCAAAGAAATGCCTTCAGTGTGAGACCATACATCATAAGATGCAACATGGTTTAATCAACATGTAAGCATCAACATGAGCTCATAAATACATAAAATTCCATTTAAGAAAAATAAATTTTAGATTATAAATAAATGCACTTGATTATGAACAATAGGGCAACATGCCAAAGGACCTCTATTTTGACAATACTTGGTGGTTTCAAAAAATATTTACACAAATTAGGATGTAATGGAGTGATACAAACTTAAAGTATTCTTAACCACATAGAAGACATGTACAAATTATTCATCTCAAAGCACCAATTGCCTCGTAATTATAAATATGAAAAAAAAAATTGTGGTTATTGACAAAATTTTGAGTTAGAAAATTGCTTCTATATCCATACTAGCTTTTTGTGTTATTCTTTTATTTTTGGGAGGCATTTTTGCATTTCTTACGTCAGTAATAAAAAAAAATCTTGATTCTTGAAGGGATACCCCAACCTTGCATGCACCCTAGAATCTATCATTATGATAAGTGAGGTGGAGATTTCTTACAAATAAATTTGTTTGAAATGCCACATGTATTGATGTGAATGTGATTACTATTTTCATCCCATATGACTAAGTTCGAACATATGTACTTGGCGTGAGTCAAGAAAAGTTGCATTGCCCATAATTATTTAGGTTGTCAAAATTATAGTGGACCAAAATAATAGGTTGTTACCAATGTAGTTGCCACCAGACAATTCCACATGGGTTTCAAACTTGTAGTGATCATGCCAAACATTTTTTTGGGCGCATCTAATATTGATTGGATATAAGAAAGCACAATACTATGACATGTAATCGATGATCATGTTATCTTTATGTCATGGTGTAGCCATAATTTACATCCAATAATGCATACATGTCACCCTACCATTGTATTATAGTATAACCAACATTGGGCAATTTGACGTGAATTTGAGCCTGTTGGCCCTTCCATGTTCAAGAATCCCCTTGGTGCAGGGTGGGGTTTACTGCCTACCTTGTGGTGGGCGGGCTCTTGGCTTCCTACTTATCTAGCTAGTCTTTTATGTCAAGTAGAGAGAAGATTTCATAGTGGAAATCGAACCACCAACCACTCCATTCAAAAATGGGCACCTCTCCACTATCACCCAGTAGTTTAGGGTCATCTCGGACCACTACCATCGTATTTACTAAGCACCCAATACCTCCTTGCTGCTTCCGCAGTTTGGTGGATTGGGCGCTCCTCAAATCTATCACCTTATTTGGTGGGGTAAATGGCCATAATGTGGACATACGCCTCCAACCATGTAAATTTTTGTGACACCTATCAAGGGTGGGGCAAACCGAGGGAGGGAAGGGAGAAATCGATGATAATCTACTATTGCATAGCATGTGTTTTTCTTGTTTTTTTTAGCATGATTAACCCTTAAGCGCTCATAAAACCCGAAATGTGTCGCCACCTAATATTTGATGGGTTTGCGACCCCCTAGGTGGAAATCTACGTGGATGGAAGGTATTTATTGGTGTAGGGTGGTGCCCACGACCATGTGGGCCAAAATAAGATATAAAAACCTCATACTCTAAGCATGTAGGTTATTTTTGTTAGGTTTGCATTTGCTTGTTTTGGGAGGTGCTCTCATGAGCTATCTATATGTAGGAGCCAATATCTTCTACATCTGTTGCACAATTTGAATGGAGTTTTTTTCCTCTTAGGACAAGGTGATGGTTGTGCACAACTTGACCACATGGATTTGGAAAACAATTAGCGCACATGTTGCTTGCTCCATGAAAAAGGGAAAATCTCCCCAAACTTACCTCATGTGTCCCTCCAACTTTGAGGGCGACATACTTCATCTAAATTTGCTAAAAAAAACCCCAAATTTTGGGGAGTAGCTCATTCGACATGCACATAAAATATCGCCCCATCCAAATTGGGCGTCATATGTGGAAGACACTGACTCATTATGGGAAAGTTGCCAACTTTCTAATACTTGTGGCATGACCAAAATGGTCATGAAACGAAACATTTCAAAAAAAGAATTCTAGGTTCCCCCAGAGACCATGTTCATATTCCAATAATCTAACTGTGATTCAATTGACTTAAAATCTTCACAGCAAAAATATATGGTAATCTAGTTCACATATGTACGGTTGGATTTCAAAAAAACGGACTCTAATTTGCTACATAACAACAACAAAAATCAACATTGGTGCTAGAAATGCCTGAAAATGGAATGTGAAAGCTTGAGCGGTGAGGGATTAACCCCTCAATGCGGATCAAATCCCCTAAATTAGTTGAGCACTCGGGGACCTTCAAGTGCAGCCACACCTGAGGGGGACCTAACCGGTTGAATCATGTGTCATGATCTAGATGCGGCCAAGCCCTAAGTTAGTTATGGAGATGGCCGGTGAGCTGCATTATACCATTAATGGTTTGTGTAGGAAATTTTCACTTTTAGAACGTGTGGAGATCATTGTATAGAATTAACTACGTTATTCAAGTGTGACCCCATCAAAAGGTGTTGGTTGTCAGTCCTCCAACAATACCAACTCATAAATTAATTGCTAGTTTACACCAATCTTGTGGGAGTTGGTATTGTTTTTTTGCATACACCGCTGATGATTAGGCGAAGGTAATGAATGGGAACTTTTCGATTTTGTTACTTCGCGAGCCATGGTGTTGAATGCATTTGTCTACAGTCCAAGGGTGTAGAGATGATGCCGAAGATTTTTGCGATGGTATTCATATTTTGGAGAGATTTTCCAACTGGGAGAAATTCGAGCCAACTTGGTCACTATTCTTACTTCTTCATCATTCATTAGATGTTCTTTGAAATGCTTCGAGTATTCCTTGTACTTGTTTTCATTTCAAAATAACTGTTCCAACAAGTTTTTTAAAGTTTCAATTTTGAATTGGTAAAATGAAGTGGTTCATCTATAACTACACTAAATAGATTTATTATGGTGGGTCACAACAATTTTCTAGAGCCGATTCTCATAATGAGAGCTAATGTAGGCCTCAATAATTTCCAGCCCATGCTATATTTCTTTTAGAAAATTAGGGCCACATATAATGGTTTTCTAGAAAATTGTTGAGGATGATTAGTTTTTATTATGTGTTGCTTTTCTCCTCTAACTAATATTCAATAAATTGGTCGGAAGTCTCCACGAAGACTTAGGGGAAGACCCAAGGTCTTGGACCCACATAATTTCCTCCTTGACTAGAAAAGTGGTGTGGCCCATGTTCATTAGTTCCACACTTATTTCCAAACCACACTAATAGGACTATTTAGTGTAGTTCTTGCTTCTCCCCGTTCAATATTTGGTGCACGTTTCAAGTGGGCATCTGAATTGATACTTGAAGGATGTGATACCGACGGGGTCAAATCTTTTGTACCATACAGATACTCTAATTGATACATGGCCCTAACATTACTCAATTGATGAATTGTGTTTAGCTATCTTGACTTCATATTCAGTTTGAAGTACTGGGATTCCAACATCCCGAGGCTTTATTCTTGAATCTACTACGGGGCCCATGAACATAGCTCATTAGCTGAGTAATGTTATGGGGTTCATCGTATAACATTGGATTCCACTAGTCGATTCACTTCTTTATACATACGTGATGATGGACGGAGCTATTATTACCAATGGCAAGAACTTGAAGCCAAGTTTGCTTGCCTTTGGAGTTCAAGAAGAGACAGGATCGGAGCATGCTATGCAATAATCCAACATCTTGGGCAAGATTTAAGTGCAGGCTTGGATCGGAGCTAAGAATTAACGCAATGTCATGTTCGCTGAAATTGGGTGGCCGGGAAGTGAAGTGGCTGCTTTGCAAGGAAGCTGTGACGAACTTTTGTCAAGGCACACTGGCAATAATAATTGTTGGTCCATCTTTATGACTAGAGTACTTTTTTCAGAAGACTTGCTTGTATTCCTTCACTAGAGAAATGAAGTCTTGCAGTTCATTATTGAGGCTCCTTATTGGTAAGTATTGCCATCCGACTGATTTATGTTGTGGTGGTACACCTCTAGATAATTAATTCCTGTAACACCTTACTGCAAGCCGCTGCTCCAATTATCCAATCAGCATGGACACTTTGGATTGCAGCATTTGCAAGCTCACTTTGCAGAGAAGTACGGCAATAGGCCTCAATCAATTCAAAGTCCTCCACAACACGTCAATTGGAAATTCTACTCCTTCCCTTTCTACACAAAAAAGTTGACTTTTGAAGCCTTAATAAGGTCATACTGCAGCAGGTTATGTGTGGCAGCTGTCTGGAACAGTACAAATGTTAAGAGATTTTAGAGAAATTTATAAAGAGTGATCATGATGAAGTCACTGAAGAAAAAGCAGAACACGATGAGCTCTTTGGTGAATTAACTTAAGGTACTATGTATGTCTAAAATCGACACTTCCAGCCAATGTACCACTTTATGAAGCCCGAAAATCCAATGATAATTGCAGCAGATTTGTGAATGCTCTAGGAGCTCAAATCTCTGGCCAGGAAATACTACAAGCCTACAAGTCCTCGGTAAATGACCTGCATCACTGGAAAATGTCTTTTCTCACTGAAAAATCTGCAAATCTATGCCAGTAATAAATTTGCATATTTCTTTGAGGAAACTATCCGTTACTTCACCTATACTTGTTCCTCTACTTCCAAAGGTGGAGCCCCATTTAATGAATCCCAAAAGAAAAATTAGAATAACAAAATTACATAGAGGTGCCAATGATGTGTTGTCAAGATGCCAATTGTGCATCTATAATGTCAAGTTTCCTTCCTTTCTCTCCTCCAGGAGGACCTTGTAATTTTCTTAACTTGTCTCTCTCTTTTCCTGCCTCATGCATTCCTTGGGTCCTCATATACACTATGTTCAATTAAGATTTAGCAAGTTTTAAGATGACGACTATGTGTTCCAAGAAAAGAATAAAGACGCGCAAAAAGAGATGAAATGATCAAAGATAATAAAGACATGCAACTACTAGTTACCACAAGACATATGTCAGTGATAACCTTGCTTGTCCAAAGGGTCTTTCAATTTAGTTTTAATGGTCATGACTATCCAGGAATGTACACATGATCTAAGTCTCCTAGCCTTATCCCTAGCTCCAACACCGCTCATTGCCCCTTGCTCTATTTTAATTCCTGCTATTTGATTCCTGAATTGTTATCGGGCTCCCCACGCTAAAATCTAGTGGCCCCAAATGGAATGACGTCTCAACAAAGCCTAGACTAGGGTAAAATATGACCTTAGGTCGTGCAGGGCTCACATAAAAAGTGGAGCCCAAGCATCTTGTGTTGATGATGTGTTTGTTGACATGTTTGTTGATGAAAAGTGGAGCCCAAGCATATGTTTGTTGATGATAAGTCATGGCCAAGCAAAATTTGCACCATTTGCAATGCCTCCGCTGTTTCAAACAGGATAGAAATGGGTCCCCTTAATTGAAATTGTGTTGAAGCCCGCCTCCTGTTGATTTTGTTGTGCTACCTCAGAAGGTGCTCTATTTCATCAACCCATGCCGGAATAATGTAGTTTCCACATTGGATTCAAGTGGGCTTCCACCAATGTAGGAACGACATGTGGCAAATTAATTAGAGAAAAAACACATGTTTTCATAGAAATAGAGTGCCCTCTATGGTATGGTCAGCTTCATGCTGGGGGATGGATGGGTACAGCAGCCTTGATTCCTGAAGATAAGTTTCTAGGTTGGCTCTTTTGATCAAGTCTCAGTTGAAAAATGTTCTCAGTTCCAGGTCACAATTTCTTCGGCGCTCAGTTTCTGTAGAAACTTTGTACGAGACTGTGTCTGTGCCACAAGCGCAATATTGCTGCTGATTCTGGTTAGCATCAATTTGATTTTGTAGAATGTCTACCTTTTGGCGTTTGGTATCGGCCGATCTCCGCAACACATTTCGCGTCCACCTTGAGAGATGGGTGGCGTTTAGTCCCACCTCTCTGTTCTTGAAGAATAAAATACACCGGATGTCGCCCTTAATCTCAGGGAATGGGCATTCGGGGCCCTCTGTGTCCTCCCAATAACCCTCGTGCACTAGGCCCACCCAATTAGAAATCCATTCGAAAGCTTTCTGGCTACCTCCCACGTATCTGAGCCACCCTTTGGGGAGTAACTCCATTACCTGGGATCCAGGCGTCATGAAGATGATGTTGGTCATTTGCACCCCATGCACGGAAACTACTATATCGGTGTTACTCAGCAATGACACCTGCCATGACCCACATAATCCCTATAAATAACTTTCATACAATCACCAAGGAAAATATTAACAATTGTCAGAGATTTTGCTCCATGTTTTAACCCTTCAAGGCCTCAAGGAGAGCGTTTTCTAGGATGTGATGTAAAGTAACGTTTCTAGGGGCCCTTGAGAATTATCGCAGAAGATAAGTTGTGGGACACCATTAATTCCCAAAGGATTGCATCCAAATGGTTGAAAACACAAGAAATACCTTGATCCTCCCACTAGGAATTTCGAAGCAAAAACGAGTCTGAAAACTTGGTTTTTATGAGAATATTTATATGGTTGGCTGAAACTAACAGATACTATAGATTGTTAAAGCTACAAGCATGAAATGATGGAGTGACATTTAATTTTTGAATTTGGAAATTCATATCACCCTGTAGGAAAACCTGCATAATTGAAGATTGAGGGATCCAAGTTATGGGAGCGTTTCCTCTAGGCCAATAGGAAGCTGACAAATAGGCAAGCCTAACCATAAAATTAGCTCAGGAAGCATAGAGACGATATGATCAGATTAATGCACGCAATCATGCTGTAGGAGTAGGAAATTAGCTTTGTTAGTTGTTGGACCCAATGACTATCTATAACATAGACCATAAGCAATAGATTCAAATCTAGATTTCGACCCACCCAAAACTCCACAGATTTCAGATTCATGTAGCAAACACCAACAATAATTCGTATAATAGCGAGTGAGTCACCTGTTCACAGAAGCTGTATCCGTCAAAGTTGATGACCTCCAATTGGCAGCCATCTACCTTGTCGCATTCCCCTTGGATGACCTCAGCCACCGCTGTTGTATTTTTGAACGCCCTTGCGCCATTCCTTGTCAACAAAGCCACATGAACTGGCGGTGGCGAGGATTGTCCATCATCACCTTTACGTCCTAATTCCTCTGATGTAATCGCGCAAAATTTGCGTACTTTGCAACGAATCGTATCGAAGAGCTCCCGTCTCACATTGTCATCCATCCCTTCCATCCCACGCCGGTGGACAATGGCACGTTCAAAACACACTGAGGCCGAACTGTTGCGGACTGTCTGGTTTTGACTACCCTCTTGAACACCGGAACCCTGAGAAGTTGAGGCTGGGAGCTCCAAAACCGTGATCTCTGTGCCCACTAACACATGCAACAGGTGTTGGAGCCACTTTGTCGTGTTTGATGCGTCACAGACCTCCCCCCAGTGGTACAACAACATGCGGTCAAATTTTGTGCACTCGTGCCGCATGCGCCACATGCCAATGTTCACGACTGCACCCATCCCATGCCACAAGTTGCGGTAGTCCCAGTAATTTTCGTTCACGAATGTGGTGCCGTTCAAGAGGGTGGAGTTTGGGGGCAACTTTGCTGCGTCAAAGAGGCCATAGCCGTTCTTTGTGCCGTCATGTATGTTGTTCCCCTGAACACATAAAATCCGACCGGATGGGTCATCCCGGGGAAGGTCGAAAGCCTCCGGGTGGCCAGGATCCGGCTTCCCTCTGAGCCCACTCATGAACCAGTTGGTGTCCGTGGTGGTGTGAGCTGGCAAACTCGGGTCCTTTAGAGGTAAGAAAATGTCACCTGGCATGGACTTGAGAAGCTCATTCTTCTTGTAGCGCTTATCTGAAACAACACTAAGTTAGCACACTCTAGCTTTGTTGAATTCAGCTGGTCATCAGTAGCATTCAATCAATTTGGGAATGATGCTGGATCCATTGCTTATAACAATTATGAAGGAAGGAGGATTTCATACCTAATACAGGGGTCGAGGCATTGGTGCTCAGCTTATGATCTGAAACGCTACCAGATTCCAGCTTGTGTGTTGCTGCAATATCCTGTTTGATGAGATTTGTAGTATTCTGATCACCAGGAGCGGTTTTGGGCATAAGTACTAGGCGAGAAGGCAGCGGTGCTGGGGAGTCGGCAGATTTGATTACATTTGGGCGATTTTGATCAGAGCCAAACATTCGCTTCCTTCCTGCAACATCCAACAAAATTAGGTCATGTTCACCCGAAGATGAACATTCAATAACATTCTTCTTCTTAACAAAAGAATTACAATAGCTGCAGTCTAACTCATCCTCACAAGGAACTTTTGGGCAATTTACGATCTAGGAAATCAAGAACATCCTCAACAAGGACCGGTTCCCAACTATCTGGAGATCTGAGTACGATGCATCAGTCTCTGCAAGCTCATCAAATTACTCACGCCATAATTTGATTATGAAACATGGGGTAAAGTGGACACAACCTGGTCAATGGGCCTCCGTTCACCAGGTTTTTCCCACTTTACCCCTACGTGCAGTAAATTGCCTGAAGTTCCTTAGGTGAACACAAAAACTCTGAGCTGGTATTTAGGAATCTAGTGACGCCTGTTTCTCTTTCAATTTCTTCTCATATCGGAGACTCAAGAATTGGCAACTTCTCTCTCAAGCCACAGACACAGAAAATATAAGATTGTGTTGGAAAGTTGATCCTACAGTGTCAATTCGTGGAGTCCAGACAAAAGTCCTTCCTGTACAGTGTAGATTCAGCTTCGCCACAAGCTCATCATTAGGGGAACCATCTCGGAACGAATACAACCTCAACCAAACAAGAAGTTCTGGCGCCCCTGTGCCACGTGTAGGTTCGAGAATCGAAAAATGAGAATGCTTTAGGATTCCAAAATTCTACTAGGGCATTAGGGTTTGACGGTTTCCCGCTAAGCAGGAGGTCATGAGATAATACTGCTCATGCGAGTTGGTCGGATCGCATTTCAAAACAAGTAGCGGTGATCCAGTCGCCTAGCCAAGGCAGGATGTGACGAAAGCATCATCAATATTAGGTTTGCCATTTCCTTTCATACCTTCCAATCCCCATCGGTAAGTATTCCCAGTCATGAGCAGCAGCAGGAATCAAGGTGTCCAGAGTCCAGCACCAATTCGAAGAGTCTAAGCTAATAGCTCAATTACCAAAAGGTCTCACGTGACCTTATATATGTTCTTATATATGAGGAGCTTAAGCTTTAAAGTAGATGAACAACCAAGTGTTTGGTGTTCTAGTATTCGTGTCAAGAGACTACAAGTGTAATCTACATTTGAATAAGAAGATGAGCCTCTTAAGACGTAGAGCTTACGTGACTTCCTTCTCTAAGGTTGGGTGGACTCTCACTCTCTCTAAAACACCAATATGTCATCATACATGTAAGATTCATCGCAACAGAGTGAGCATCTAGTAAGAGTATCCGAGCGACATACCTATATTCAGGAATCGGTGGTTGAAGAGCAGGTCGTAGGAATCGCTGAATCTGGTTTTGGACATGGCCCGCGAGGCCAACCCACTCACTCCATCCTCCAGCACAAACAGCTGCAGGACTCCAAACACTCCGATGCAAAGCAAAATGGATGTGAAGAACGACGACGCTAACCTCTTCTTCGTCGACATTGTATCCGTCACTGTTGCAGCAGGTTGTCCAAAACCTTATGCATGAAGCACCCTGCAACTCCTTCCCAATGTAACTTCTCTTCACCTCACGGCACCTCTTCTCACCTCTTAATTAGATACAGCTACCGATATGACACGGTACGTGGACGATGTGCCGGCCACATTACCAACACCATTTTCATATCAATGTCGGTGGCGACATCCATTATTGCTCCTGGAGTAGTGCTGCCACCACCAACATATGCCTCTGTCGATGCTCCAAGTTCATTGAGTATCTTTGACCAATCTCGAACACTTCAAGAGTGTGTTTAATTATCTGAAACTGACTCGGTTGCAACCGCAAGGTTTGGTTAAGGTCTGCAAGTACTTCTAGTTTGAACGACGTCGTAGACATAAGAAAAGTTGCACTCGACCTGCAACATTAAGCTTCGCTACTCCTGCACTCCCATGACCATCCACATATCCCTTGATGCGATGCTGCAAATTGAGTGAGTATAATCCACAACCAAATTCGAACACACGATCACGAGTGTGCAAGCAATCTGGTGATCGGGGAGCCCGAACTGATCATCGCAACCGCAAGGTTCGATTAGGGTTAGGTACTATTTCTGCAAGTTCTGGTATAAATGAGACTCACAAGCTGCTGTACTCGACCTGCACAATTAGCTAAAACGGCGCTCAGTTATGTATAACTAAGTGCACCCGGGCCACCTAGTTAAGCTCATGCGAACTCAGTAGTTCTGCAGGGATGATTCCGAAGGAGGCAGTGTCCGAGGAGGTTTTTGGCATAATCGGTCAAAATGGGTCCAATTCCAACCGGGTACATGTGGTGATCTTTCGGTTTTCCTTTACGAACACGAGGTATATTCCTCAGATTCCCCTAAAACGATCGGTGGTTTCCCTGAAATCTTGAACTTCAACCGGTTCTTCCTCAAACTCAACCATTTCGTCTGTAACTCGCGGTCGGTCCTCCCCGCTCATTGGAAGGAGGAGCGAGCTGCAAACGGGTGGAATCTGGATGCAATTCGACACTTGCTCTCCTTTCTCAACTAATTAAGTAGATAATCAAGTTCGCGGTCCGGACGCCGTCATCGAGGGTTGGAGCGCAATGATCAACAACGCAGCTTCAGGAATGATCTGTGCAAGCCGCCACCAGCTGCCAAAATCATACCAGCTTATCCCCGTCACGAATCAGCCGCCGACAACCTTAATCTACATAATTTATCAGTCAACGGGTGCACGTGTGGAATATCATATTCACCTTGGGCCGGGAACAGTTGAAAACTGAAACATCGAGAAAAGAAATGAAATGAAATGAAATTGATTTTAAACCTCGGGAAGCTAAAAAGGTTTGTGGGATGAATGGATATTCCACCATTGCACCCATGACCACATAATTTCCATATCCTCAAAGGCCGCCCCTCGGCACTAGGCGCTCCTCGTTTGTGAGGAGTTGCCACTGCCCAAAACAGTTTGCCCTGCCCGAAACACATTGCGCTGCCCGGCCCTGCCACTGCCCGGCTCTCCCGCTGCCCGGCTCACAAGGCTGCCCGACTCTGCTAACTTGCCCGACTCCGCCCCTTATCTCTCTGTGAAGCTCGGGGTTTCACAGAGAGCTCCACAAGGAATTAGCAAAGTGTGTGGCTAGTTTGAGCATAGTTTGAGCATGTAGTCCAATTGCTTTTTGGTGTTTGTTTGTAGATTCATACCCAGTCACATGCCGCTCAAATGTAGGTGTCCATATTATTGTTGTGTTGGGATTAGGCATGTCTATCTTAGTATAGGATTTTGATTGACAGGTCATCAAAAATGATTGAGAGACTTGTTGTAGTCAATTCACATGAGATCCACCAAGGCACTCTCTAGAACTTCCATTACCATAAGGAAGTTAAGAGCTCTCAACCTCTTTAGTCCTTAACCTCTCTAGTGTAAAGAGGGCTTAAATTAGCTATTCTTTGGATTGGATAATGTTCGTGTAAATAATAATGTTGTTTTCATGAAGATCGTGTGAATGGTTTCGTGAGATATCTGCAATACATACGTAAAAATAAAATAAAATAAGTTATTCCATGAGTTCACTTTATGAATACTAAATGCTGTAAATTTGAAGTACCCGGTGAAGATTCAATTACTCCACACTGTCTCTGGACTTTTGAAGGATCCAATTGATTAAATAACCAAAAGTTTAAGTTCTATATGACCGAATTAGTGTAAGATACTGTGAGTGCGTATAAGTATTGCAATCTTGAGAAAAGAATGTAGTATGATTTCTTAAGAGGATGGATGTGAAATCCATACCACTGGAGTAATTATGATTATGTTGCTCCCTGAGTTACCGGATTTGTTGAGAGTTTCCTTGAGAGAAAGAGTGGAGCAAGCTGTCTGATAATTCTACCTTTAAATTTATGTTCCCCACACACGTGTCAATATCCTTCTCTACAAGGGGAGTGACCTACGGCGATTGCATATGAGTGTCAGGTGCCAAATCCTCCTGTGAGAATGAGTGTGTAAGCATGTGAAGCTCTCACAGTGGGAAGAGTGAGGGAGGAGTGGAAATCGTGAACCACCCCAAGTGGGAGAGCGTCTCACCCATTAAACCCATATGGTTTGGGTGGAGGCAGTGAGGCAAGTATAAAGGGAGGGTCTTACCCCTTCTCTTTCGAATACACTTGGACTTTGACTTGGTTTTGAGACTATGGACTGCCCATTATGGTTACTCGTGACTAGACATTGATACTGATTATTGGTGACGTTATTTGATACTTGTGATTGGTTACTGGGTTACTAGACTATGGAACCGTGTTACTGAGGCTCTGCTTACTGGTACGTTGGCTCACTCACTTAGGTCCCCGTTCGCTTAGGTCGCTCGATACTAGACACTAGACTTTTGTTGGAATTTCATAAGTTAATGTAATTGTAATTATTTAAAGGATGTTTGATGTAATCTCATATAAGGAATTAAGTGTTAACTTATCCTTTTGAAGATGAATGGATATGTGATGTGGTTACTCATACTAACTTTGTGGGTTACTTTGTGACGTTACTTGATACTTGTGATTGGTTATTGGGTTACTAGACTATGGAACCGTGTTACTGAGGCTCTGCTGACTGGTACGCTGGCTCACTCACTTAGGTCCCCGTTCGCTTAGGTCGCTCGATACTAGTTACTAGACACTAGACTTTTGTTTGAATTTCATAAGTTAATGTAATTTTAAACCTTTAAAGGATGTTTGATATAATCTCATATAAGGAATTAAGTGTTAACTTATCCTTTTGAAGATGAATGGATATGTGATGTGGTTACTTATACTAACTTTGTGGGTTTGGCATAAGGAAGTGAATTTTTGAGAAATTACAAAAGTGGTTTACGTAAAGTTTCAATATGGTGGGAAGCAAGCCTCATCGCGCCACATCCACGCATTCTAATCATTGTCACCTCGTCATCAAATAAAAAAACATGACTTTTTATATCCTATAGTATAAGATGACACCTCAATTTCAAATTAAAGCATTTGAGACCTCACTCATCACATATAGCTAGGTTTAATTTTCCACATACACTCCACGAACTCTTCCTTTTCTCTTGACTACTTGTACTTCTTGAGTTAGAGAGTGTAGTGGAGGGAACATGATTAGGGGTTGAAGTACATGAAGGTGCATTTTACTTCCTTCTCACTTGAGTAATAGAATGGTGAATGTGTTTTTTTTGTGTGTATTTCTTTTGAAAAATAGTCTTAAAGCATAGAGGAAAATTGTGAGTTCTTGGGTGATGATTGCATTTATCCTTCCGATTTTGAAGAAGAGTTATTTGATGTAGTAAGTGTAGAGGAGCTACTCCAAGCACCACAAGAAAGCAATGATTTTGCTTCATGTAGCACCGTCCGAGAGACCTACTTTCACATCTCCGATTATGAATCGGAATTTGAAGAGGATGAAGAACAAAGAGGAGAGTGTGAAGAAGGAGGGAGAGATGCAAGCTTCACTTCTTTGATTGGGATCACTCCCAATTTTGTTGATGAGCCTACTTTACATTCTTTTGCGGATGTACCCATTGAGTCTTTTCCAAAATTTGTTCATTTTACAAATGCTAGTAGAGATCTCATGATCAAGTGTTTACAAGGTGGGTTTACTCCAACATTTAATGAAATTCGTGAATGTGATGCAAGTTTTAAACCACACTCTCATAGTTATGGACGTCCCATTGATTCAAACGATAATCATCATATCATTGAACGATGGCAAAAAATCCAAGAGAGTGTGAAAGTCATAAACATTGGTGATAGACTTGGTCTATCACCGTTGAAGGATTTCAAAAATAGAGAAATTTCTTCTATTGAGAATTGGAGCTGGATAGTACAATCTTCTCATGTAGATATTTGTGGTAAACATTTGACGTTTCGCACAATCTTACCCAAAATTCGGAAGAATTGGAGTATGGATTCTAGAGTAGGAGGCATTTCTTCAACCTATGTTGAAAAATGTCTTCAATCTTGTGAAATTTGTTTGAATGCTCAATTATGGGATGAGGTGCACAATGTCCTAATTAAAAAATTGGATGTGACATTAGACAAATTGTGTGAGAGACACCTTGTACTACGACGATGGGTTCGTACTTATCAAGATAAAACTCATGTTGTTAAATACTACCGTTGTCATAGAGGTGGAAAAAGAAGGGTATCAACTAAACCTAAGGTGAATAGGTGCACAAGTAGTATCACCCAAGAAAGAAGAGAAAGAAAATCTAGGTTATGTAATTGTTCATTTCAAATTAGAACAATAGAACCTGTAAATAAAGGGAAACAAATTGAAGGTTCAAGCGCCGGAATGACTACTATATCGTTACGTACAAAGCATAGTGGACACCAACCCGGTACGAATACCGATAAACTATTCCTACCGGAGCATCCAATAGTTATGTCCTTAGTTATGGAGAATTTGAAGCGGATGGTGTCCACATCTACGGTTGCATTAGCATCCAAAAACGAAAAAAAGAAAATCATGAGCATGGTTGGAGGATTGGAACGAGTCACTTTTCGATTCTACCTTATTGCAAAGGAGGTGGAGCAAATGCTATATTCAATGAAGTTAAACGGTATGTTATATTATATATTATTTATGTTTTATGAGTTACTTTGTGTTATAGTTTTGGTTCTTATTGAAGTGGTGATTTGGTTTTATTAGATTCTTTAAGAGTGGATGATTGGGATTCCGCTCAAGTGGAAGTGATGAGGCTACAAGAACAAGGCAAAGTCATATTTTACCAACCATATGTACCAAAGCACCCGGAGAGAACAAAACGACCGTTTGTTGTAGTTATTCAAAATGAGTTTATGAGAGTTGTGGCAATTTTTTTTTCAAAGGATAATGCATGGGCATTGGATTCTACTTTCAAAACAAACCAATGGGATTTACCTTTATATGCGGCTATTGTTCCAAATCAAGATGGAAAGGGGATGCCGGTATTTTATATAATGTGTACGAAAGACAAAAATGAAGGGCATGAAGGTATTGCCATTGAGTTGGCATTATCCGCGGTATTTGCATCTATCGGAGAGGTAAGACCCTCCGCAATAGTCATTGATAAATATAAAACGTCTTTTAACTCCATAAACAAGGTCATTTCCAATGACATTCATTGTTGGAATTTTATGAATGCCACAAAAGTTCAAATTGCGGGGAGAATTCTCCTTTGTCATTTTTATGTGATGAAGGCTTGGAATGAGAATTTGCTTACTCGCGTTCCGGAACCGGATAAAGAGAAGTTATGGCATTCATTGCATGTTTTGATGCATTGCCCCAATGAGTCTCATTTTGAAGTACATTTACAAAAGTTGTACAATGATTTTCAACACATTCCAACCGTAAATGTTTATTTTCGATTGGGGTGGAGTGATCCGGATGTTCCGTGGAGAGCTTTATGGCCAAAATTCGGAAGATTATTTTCTTATGGCGGTATAGATACTACTAATCATGTTGAACGCCATTGGGAGTGGATCAAATACACTTTGTTACAAGGCAAAGTAAATCGTTCACTCCAATATGTAGTTGTTGCAATCATTGGAAGCGCGGCGGACGGTACCCGTGTTGGGGGGCCTACCTTGTTGGATCACTTTCAACAAGTTCAACTCATAAGTAAGTTTAGTCTAAGTTGTTTATATTTTTGTCATGGTTAATAAGCTATGGTCTAGTATGACATTTTGTTATAAAATACGATATTTGAAAATTTTAAAACTATGTTTTTAATTTGTTTTGTTTTAGGTGATTCGGGAAGATATTCAAGAAGAGCAAATGATCGACATCATCAACGCCGGTTGAAAGGAGGAGATAGAATATTCAAAGCATTTGAATTGAATCCGGAAAATACTTTGAAGGTGATAAGTGAAGAACAATTGTTATTGTCGCAACCCTTGCTAGCCCCCCCTTGACCATCTTGCCAATTTTCAATTCTAGCAAAGGTTACGAGTCGCTAACCCTTCGCATACCGCCATGCTAATGGTTAGCTCCTCTAACCCCGGACCATTAGTTCATAGGAGGGGAACCAACCCTCCTACTTTGATTTCGGGACTCACCCCTTTAATCGGTAACCAAACCTTAGATGTGGACTTCCATCCATGGAAGTCCAATCTTATGTTGATCATCGCGTTGCCGGAGCAACACTACAACAACCCGAAGCATACTAGGCAACTATGGCCTCACAATGGGCCAAAGCCCATGGAGGCCGTGCCGTTCGGCCTCGGGTGGGTGAGGCCACACCACCTCACCCATATAAGCCTCTAGGACTTCACGCGGGAACCCTACCCCACCGTCAACCAACCTCTTGTCTCTCTACCAAGAGTTGGGGCCAAGTGGACATTTTCCTTTAGCTGCTGGACCTAGAACCCCCCAGCAGCTTCAGACCATCATAACTTCCTTGTATGATGTCTGATCATAACAACCAACCACTCCATCTTCATCTACGCTTCACGTAGATGCTGATGGACTCCTCACTTGCCCCATTCGGGCAAGTATTGAGGACGTTATGCCTGTTTGAACCTTGGCAGTCCCGGGAATCACTCCCAGGCACTGCTGTACCAGGGCGCTGTCCCGGGACAGCGCCCCACTCAAATGGCCATAACTCCTAGCTCACACCTCCGATTGAGGTGTTCTTGAGCTTTCTAGAATCACCACGCCATGAGCTACGCATAACTCATGGCCTTACCCTTGTGCATCCTAGTCTTCGTGGGTGGGAGGCGTTCCCAACGCCCGGGGCCCTCACCCACACTAGGATCACTTGGGCCCTCTCACCAACGGCGCCACAAGTCCCGGGTGTCACTCCGGGGTCCCCCTTGTGCCCATGGTGTTTCGGGCACTCCTCATGGAGAGGTGCGCGACAGTTATACCGTGTGAGAAGTGAAAGTTGTTATACCACAAAGTACAATGTTTCTATACAAGCGTACTTTTGTGATTGTGCGGCGCGCGTGTCAAGTTGCAAGCATATCTTGGGAGTTTAAATAATTGTGAATATGTATTTACTTCCACATACACACAAAGATGATGGATTCGAAATATTTTCGCCTATAGAAGGTACATGGGTTGGAACGACAAGCTTGGATGTGGCGAATGAGGAGAACATGGAAGATGCATTACCAATGGAATCAAAGGAACAAGAGTTGTTTGTCTTGCTTCAAGAATTAGAGATTTTAATGCAAGAAAGTAAACTTTCAATTCACAAGTACAAAAGAGAGGAAGTTCTTTACAAAATTGAAATAGGAAGAAAGTTTTTGGCATCGTTCAAAGAGCCATTTACATTTGACCGCCCTCAAATAGTTGATCTTCCTTCAAGGGGATCTATAGTTTTTCTTCAAGAACACTATATTCGGTATTTGGTGACTTTTTGTTGATTATGAGACTATATAAGGATGCACATTTCAAAATTGGACCAGTAATGACGACTAAAAATCCCATATGTATAATGGTATGCTACTATTATTATACATAAAGGCATGGAAGTGAACAAAAATGTGAGGCATACATGAGAATAGTTGCGTATGAAATGACAACTCGTTATGAATGGAAGGGAAGATGCGAAGAATGAATGGAAGTTGAATGAATTAATTGGGATTGAAATACAATTATAATGGAAATACCATCAATGTCTTGAGTAACTTGGAATAGCATAGAAAGTAAGCACTTAAATATGTTCTACACCTAAGCCCATTTAGGGAGTCCGTCCCACTAGTACGCTTCTAGACGTCACACTAGTCCGACCCACTATTTTTTTTTGCGGCTAAGTCCTTTTTTTGGCGGCCTCCATGGCTCTAAAAATCTCAGGTCCACGACTGTATCCTTGTGTGTTGCCTGGACAGGAATATGTGTCGTTCTTGCATGTTTCAAGATGCGCTTCCGAATTGTAAGAGGTGGTATTATAAGTAGAATGCGAGGGTGTTTGCGAAAGGGAACGTCTTGCGCTTCTCCGGAGGGCCAGACAACGATCGGACTCGGAAGATGCGGCCTTGAGGGCGTGCCTATCCAAGGAGGACGTGGAGGAGGGCCGGGCACCAAGCGAGCGGGTAGCCACCTGCGAAACAACGTCACAGGAAGATAAGAATAGGAATGGAGTGGGGAAAATAATGAGGGCGGTTTGGGATGGGCGCTCGTAAAGAGAACGGCACGCAAACGGAAGACAAGGGAAGCAAAAGCGGGAAAGGGGTTTAGGGTTGAGGAGGGCACCTTGGCTTTGGGGACGTCCATGCAGGGAACGGTGGGAACGAGGGGGGCGTCGACGGGAGCATCCGGAGCCGATGGAACTATTGTATTGGTGAGTGGCGGGGGGGAGTCGAGGCGTGGAGGGCTCACGATGGTGGAGGACGTTGCGGGGGGAGGAACGGAGTCGGCGGGGGAGGTGTGGCAACGGGGGCCTTCCATGCGGAGACGCCGGCTCGGCCCGCGACGAGCGACGCTGTCGTCCTCAGAGGGCGAGAGGTGCCCCAAACGAACGAGCGTCCGTTTCTCCTTGGAGAGGGGGGAGGGCGATGGGGCGTAGGCGCGGGCGACAACTGCGGGGGGCGGGCTGTTGACGACGCCGTCGTCGATGCCGATGTCGCGGGAGTAATCCACGGCCGAGGCCGCGTCCACCGCCGAGAACTGGTAGAGGGATGGCATTTGGAAGTCCGTGACGTCGCGGGAAGGGGAGGCAGGGGGCGAGAGGGGACGGGAAGGGCCGTCGACCACAGGGGCGTCGCATATGGGGGCAGACTATGGGCAAGAACAACAACAACAACAATCACAACAACAAAAGACATCCAAAAACAAAGCAAGCATTAGTAAATGTGAACCACATGATACAAGCAAAGACATGGAGGCATTTCAAATCAATTTATTGAGTTTGGCGAGCCTCATGATGCTCTTGAATACATTATCGCGGGGGCTTAGTACCGCATTGCCGAAGGGGTTGGACCTAACAAAAAATGGGATGCTACCGGCGTGGAGCACGAGCCTTCTAAGGTAGGGGGCTAGCCTATCGACCAAAAATGTGTCTTGCCTATCGCCGGTCCAAGTGTCCGGGAAGATGACGTTTCCCGGGGGGTTCAAAACGCTCTTGGTGGGGCTGTCGTCGATGAGGACGGTGTTCTCTGGAGTCGGCCACCACCCGTGCGGCGTCCCTTGCAGACGGGGGACGCCTCGCCAGAGTCTCGAGCGGAGGACCTTGAGGAACTGTTGTCCTCCGCCCCGACCGCCAAACTTGGGCACCGGTTGACCTTTCTCGTCGAGCAGCTCATCGCAGTCCTCTTGGCCGAGGACGAGGCACGGGCTCGGGAGATCGCGGAACAAGAAGTGGACGATGGGCTCCGTGTTCTCCATGACCATGGAGCTCCACACAATGACGTGAGCGAACTCGACCACCTCGCGAAGGAAATCACGCAAGCCGGGACGGGCGCGGACAGCCTTGCGGTTAATGAGGGTGTCGAGCTCGCCGTCGTAGTCCCTTTCGTCGGGGTGACGAAAGGGACGTGTGGGGATCCTTAGGATGTGTTGGGTGTGATACAACACCCCGTTGAGGTCAAAAACGATGAAAGGTTTGTGCCGGGTGGGAGGTCCACTGGTCGAGGGGTTGCGACCTATCTCCGGGGGGTCCTGTGATGAACAACTCGACTAGTTTAATTCTATGATCCAATAATGAAATTTTGCGTAGAAAATGAAGACGGTGCATTATGGGGAAAGACGAGGAAGTGAGGAGAGTGCAAGGAAAATGTGCTCAAGGGCACACTTGCGAACGAGCGTTCGTGAATGAAGGCTGCGGGGGCGGTGCGCATCATTTACGAGCGCTCGTTCGTGAGCGCGGCTACACGTACATTTACAAGCGGTCGTTCGCGAATGAGGTGAACAGTGGGTCGCAGCCTTTCACGAACGAGCGTTCGCGAATGAGGTGGGGTATGCAAGAATGAACATAATCTCATCAACATATACAATATACGAGAAGGGGTCGAGGGCAGAGAATTTGAAGCAATGCGATGCAGATAACATAGGCTCATATATTAATCCGTTGAATATTTACATTTCTCACGTGATAGTCTATCACATTTTCCTAAGGCAAAATGATGCCGTGTCCTACAAAACTGTTCGGCCCTAAGGGGGACCACTGAAGAGGGCTCTCGCAAGGCCACTGGATGTCGATGAAGAGAAAAACATCGCGATGTTAGAGAGGTTACGAACGCGCGTTCGTAAAAAAATGGTATTCTCAGAGGAGAGTTACCTCGTCATCGGAGGGAGGGGCAGCGGCGCTGGACCGAGCAGCAGGTCCCTCCTCAATGATTAACGAACGCGCGTTCGTAACCTCCACAGCTGCAGCCGCCTCTGTCTCCATGGTCTCTGCCTCACGCTCCGGTTGAGACGCCTGTGTCGCCTGGATGCGCAAAGCGTCTTCTTCCTCGGCGCCCAGGTCGAGCGCGTCCATCCTGACATCCTCCATCCACGCCGCATGGGTTTCTTCCACGTCCATCCCATGCACCCCTGGTGCGTCATTGGGGCTCCCCTGCGTGTCCTCCACAATGACCATGTCAGTGTGTCGCGCAGAGTCATCGCCCTGTCTGTCTACTACCCTGGGGACGACGGTGAAAGACGACGCATCGGTGTATGAGGGCAGTCCTACCCTTGAAGGGGGAGGGGTGAGGACTGGAGGACCTGAAGATTCACGAACGCGCGTTCGTAAATCCTCGTCCTCCTGGATGGCCACAGCCACAGCATCGTGGGAGGTGGTCGAGGGAACCTCTGGGGGTGGAGGGGTGCCAACAGGCGTAGGGTGGGGCGCCTGCTGGCAGGAAGGCCCTCCGGTGAACATGCCTGGTGGAGGGGATTGGGAGGGGTATCCTCCAGGGAAGGGGTAGGCCGGCTGGGGGGGCGCCGAGAAGCTCTGCATACGCTGGAGCATGGCGAGGATGGCGTCCGTCTTCTCGTTGGACTGCCTCAGCTCCTCCTGAATTGCGAACGTTTTCTTGGCATTCTCCTCTGCCGCCTTCGCTATGTCCTCCTTCATCTTTTGCTCGAGCTTGGCGTTAAGCTCGGCGACGGACAACGCCTCCTCTTTGACCCTCTTGTTTTTGTCAAAGTCTACCCCCAGCTCGACCATGATCTCCATGTCGCCCTCGTCCTCATCGGAGACCTCGATGATTGCCCCCGCAGGCAGCTCCACGTAGGGGGTCTTCTTCATCCTCCGCCTCGTGTTGCGGTAGTGGTCCAACGTCGGTCGGGACCGTTGGTCCAGAACGTCGAGGTTCTCCATCTTGGGAACCACGATCGGCCTGGGCGACACGGATGTCGAGCATCCCCCGGGAGTGCCGAATGCCTCCGCTCCAGACGTTCTCGCGGGGAGGACATCTTGGGTTGTCCCCACCGACGACCCCGTGTATCCACCCGGAGTCCCTTGCACGTCGGATGGATTTCCCGACGGCGCCAAAATGCGGAGAGGAGTGACGTCCAAGGATCGGAGGATCGCCTCGACGTTGTAGGAGGGCGCGGGCTCGTCGTCGTCCGTCTCCATGGCGGGCATGCCCTCGTCGACGGGCATGTTGATGTCCGTCCTCGGGAGGGGCATGTCCTCCAGGTCCATCGTGGAGGCCTTCGCCCTGTGCACGTGGAAGTCCTCCTCGTCGATGGCTTCAATGAAGCTGTTGACGACCAGCCCCAGCATCTGAGATTCAAGCAAATACGTTAGAATATACGAACGTGCGTTCGTAAACATCAACGACGAGAAACAATGTCATCAAAACCCAAGACAAGTTGAGGTGAACTTTACGAACGAGCGTTCGTAAATATTAGTTGGAGAGCTTACCATCGCAGCGTACATGAACTTGCTGCCTCCACAAACGTTGTACAAGGTCTCTCCGCTTATTGCCACGCTCTGCAAAACGGAGACGTAGAACTCCAACCTGAGTTCCATCGCCGGGAAGACAGTGTACAAGGTCTCCTGCAGCAGATCCTTGGGAGGGGGATGGGGGATGATGTAGATCTTCTTGAACGTAGTATTCGCCCTGACAGGGGCTCGCCCATTCCGAAGCGCGTTGTACGTTAAGAAGACGAGGTTGACCGCCCCCACCTGTTTGTTTCCCCTGGCCTCGTTGATGGCCACGATCCCTTCTGTCTTGGCGGGCACGTAAGTGCTGTGGAAGATGCTGTACTCGAATTTGATCGTCTTCTCGTATAGGTCGACTACAGCAGAGAGCTTTTCCTGCTCCACTATCCACAGCCAAACGTGAGGCTCCCTCATGTCCGGAGACTTGTGCTCCTTGAACTTGGCCATGAAGGGGTCGTAGAAAGGGATGTCCTTCCCCCCCCTACCTCAACGCACCGGGGATCCCCCTGAAATCGATCAGGGCAAATGGGCACCCCCGTCGATCCTCCCTCACCTCGGCCCTGCTCATGGTCCGGTCCCACTTGGAAAATGTGACCCTCTCCACTCCGGTTGTCACCAAACAAATCTGGCCACTCCTTCGAATGTGGCCAACCTCTTCCGCGCCAAAAAACTTATGTATTGCTCCACCTCCTGGGGATCCGTCTCGGTTTTCTTTGTCCTCTTGTTCCCCTTCTGATTCAAAATGGAGGCGTGCTCCTTGACAAGACAACGCATTGAGGGTCTGGAGATGTTGTAGTCGACCTTGAACATCTTCTAGCTGGCCCAATTAATGTCCCCGTCGGCTAGGATGAGTGCGTACTCTGGTATTAGGGCGCTCAACTCCCTCATTGCAGCAATCTTCAGCTTGCGGTGTTCGCACCATTCCTTGATGGAATACGTGCCGGGCTTGTGTCTTGGCCTCTTCAAAAATATCTTCGGGTATGGGATGGTTATTCCCACTGTGTTTCCAAGAAGATGCACCGCGCACCTTTGCAACTCGGACTTTGTTAACCCTTGAAGGGACCTGAAGAACTCCCTCAGTAGTGGAGGGGCCTCCCCGGTCTTCTACGCGCTGTACTTCTCCTCGGTGTCGGGGTTGACCAGATCGCCCGAGCTATGCGCATCAAAAAATTGTGTCCACAACTCCCAAGTGTCCCTGTTGCAACAGATGAGGCGGAGCTCACCCTTGAGCTCCAGGACAGACTTGGTTGTTGTAGACTTCATGTCGATGGAGGAGAACTTGTCCACCATCGCGTCGCAGAATGCCTGCAGCAAGAAAGGCATCAGTAACGCACAAAATACGAACGCACGTTCGTAAGTTTGAATGTCAAAGAACTTGAAATTTTGAATGTCAAAGATATTTACAAACGTTCGTTCGTAAACTCACCTTCCATTGTGGAGACGGCGTCTTCGCGTTCTCCCTTTCTTTGGGGGGGCACCCGTGGGCGACCCAGACGTCCCTTGCAGCCACTATGTTGGCTGCCCACGACGCCTCAAAGGCCTTGATCTTGTTGCCGGAGTTGAGGAAGGTGGATATCTTTCGCAGCTTGTCCCAATCGTCCGACCACACCAAGAACGCCTTCCAGTAGCGCAAATCCTCCTTCAGCTCATGCTGGAAGTTGTCGTCCTTGAGGATTATCTAGGATGCCTCCAAGCTGTGTTGGCCGTCTATGATCCAGAACTCTCCATTCTGGATCCGTGGCCAGTCCTTCTCCGTCGGACGGGATGTCAGCCCCTTCGGCATGACGCAGATGGTCTGCCTGTCCCACTTGACGTTGTTCATTAGATTATTTATCTGCCACTTCACACCACCGCTCTCGCGAGACCGAACCACCCATTTGTTGGGGGACATCTCGCACTTGAAGCAGTCCACGTTGAATGTGAAGTGGCGTCCCATGGGCCAGCAATCCTTCGAGTAGTTGTTGAAGTCTCGAAGGATCCTCGTGGCCTTCACAGCGTCAGGGTTCTCGCCCTTTTTCAAGGGGGTGGGCATTACGACAGACGAGGTCACCTCCGCGGTCTCTGTTACTCCCGATTTCTCCATCTCCTCCCTTGTCTTCTTCGATGGCGTGGAGTGTCTACTGGGGCCCTCCGTCGCCCTGCTAGCGGAAGGCACAAGCCTGGGTGCACTTCTAGATCCTCCTGCCCCTGATGTGGATGGTTTCCTGGGGCTCTTCTTCTTCTTGTTTGCCTCAGTGACCACACTGTTGTATTTGGAGATGTTCAATGCAAGGGCCGTCAATTTCCTTGCCGTCCAGTATGGGCTCAACGCATATTTGGAGAAGAGGCCGTCCAGGTCGAAGTGCTTGGCATCTTCCGCTACGTTATTGGTGGCCTATTGGTAGGAGAAGGTATTTTTCTGGAAATGCAACAAGAGGTTGATATGATCATTCTTGTTCTTCATGTCCAGAATTACATACTCCCCCTGGGCCTCTATGGACTCTATCTCCCACGTCTTCATTTGAACCCACTGTTCGGGCTGGTCCGGTCTTGTCTCCAGCTCGTAGGTGAAGCGCATGCAGAAAAGGCCGTCCCCGATCTTCTCTGGCAGTGCCGTCCACTCCCCCATGAAGTCTTCCTTGGGGACATAGTTGTCGTTGCCGTTATCGTCTAACACCGACTCTGGGAGGCCATCGACCTTCACCGCGAACATCTCAATGGCGCTTCTGCTTGATCTTGCCATCTGCAACAGAATATAAACAATTAGTGACTTTACGAACGAACGTTCGTAAGTGACATGCATATCCCACAGACTACGCAGTGTTAATGCGTCTTTGCAATTGATGTAATTATATTTACGAACGTTCGTTCGTAAATGAGGGGTTGCAAGATCATATAATTTTTTAGTATTGAGTTTACGAACGAGCATTCGTAAAAGATATGAAGATCAAAGAGACTACTCGTCATGAATGTATTTGTAATATATTTGGTTATTTTTACGAACGATCGTTCGTAAAAGATATAGGTTTTATAGATTTGGATTTATTTACGAACGTGCGTTCGTAAGTATGTTCATTTGGTCTATCTTTTCGGACATTTGGTTGATTTATCTTTCATAAGTACATGTGATTTGTTTTATTGGTGTTCGCAAAATTATATTTGTTCTTTAGATATTCGTAGAGGTTCATATTAAAGTTAAGGTTACATCTGAGTGATATTTTGAGTATATTTACGAACGTGCGTTCATAAATATAGATCATTTCAAAGAACGTGGAGTGCGTATTTACGAACGCACGTTCGTAAATGGAGGTTCGGTATGCAGTGTATGTCCATTTACGAACGAGCGTTCGTAAATGGAGGTGGGTATGCAGTGTATGTCCATTTACGAACGAGCGTTCGTAAATGTGATGGTTTTGGGATCCCCTGTCCGTACATATATATATATATATATATATATTCGTATATATACGAATATGTATATAACTCACTTATTAGCTACTCTGCTTGCAGCGGTGCCTGCAAAATTTTGGTCAGAATGATGCAAATCTTGAATCATAAAGCAATTGAGATGCAAAATGAGATGTAGAATGAAACATGAAGAAGAAAGTGATAATTCACATTGCATGTAACAAAAGAAATTGAATTCAAGAAGCAACATTTTCAGAATGTGAGAGGAGTTGGAAAGGATAACAAATTACATTGAAATGCTGCACACTTCAAACCCTGCTTCTTCTCTTTCTGAAAATCCCAGAAATCCTCACAACTGCACACTCAATTGCCTTTCAAATGCACACTCAGATAACTCTCTAATGCAGACCTCAAGCCTTCACAGCTTATATACAAACCCTAGTATACTCCCATGTACACAAAACTCACAAGCTTGTAGCTCTCAAGCTTCTGAACTCTTAAGCAAACCCTTAACTCTCAAGCTTCCCTAAACACTCAAGCTTCACTTCTGAAGCTTCCCTAAACTCTCAAGCTTCAACTCTGAAGCTTCCTTAAACTCTCAAGCTTCTAAAGATCACCCTCAAGCTCTCAATCCGAAACTCTGAAGCTTTCCTACTCAAGCTCTCAAGCTTTTGAAACTCACAAACTCTCACACTAAAAGCTTTCACAAACTCACAAACTCACAAGCTTTCATAATGAAAGCTTTCACACAAGCTCTCAATCTGAAATCTCTCAAAACTTGCAACAAAACTAATTTAAAACTTCAAGACTAAAAAAAGCAAGAGCTTCGCTCTCTAAGCGCTCCGCTCCTCCTCTCCTCGAAATGACAAATGAGGAGAAGAGGAAGGGGCGTGGGGAGGTAGGTGCGCCGCTAGGGTTTCCCAGCACCTGCCACGTGGCACAACTCCACTGGCTAGGGCTGGGAGGGAGATGGGATGGGATGGTATGGGAGGTGATGGGAAGGGATGGGATGGGATGGGATGCGATGGGAGATGGGAGATGGTTGTATATTGGAACCCTTCATGTTATTCTCATGCTTTGACATATTTATATATAATGGACGCGTTTAGGGCATTAACTTGAAAAACTTAGTTCAAATACATGAATTTTACTCGTTTTATTTCCTTAGTACCTCTACATTTGGATTCCTTGTAAACATATTTTAGAAAAATATGCTCAGTTAATTCGTAATAAACAATGCATGTCATTTCCTAGGTTGTCAATGTAGAATCCACCCCCAAAGATATGTATATGGTGTTTTAAAATATAGTTTATGTAAGAGCTAGATATCTTTCAATTCATTCGATGGTTCCTCAAATAAACATTACATGCAAAATGGAATTCATAATAATATGAGATTGCGCAGAGTTGCTATACGATAGGATGTCAATTCAAGTTCCAATATTAGGTGTTAGCTTGAACTAATGCATTTTTGGAGTGGTCAACTATTTTGCTAGCATCAACTACGAGCTTGCGATGAATGAAGTTAGTGCAATTACAAGGGTTTTTGAGGAGTCAATATTGTTTGTGTGTGTAATGTCTCCTAGTAACAATCTAAAACCTAAACCCAAATACCACATACACAACTTTCACAAACCCTAAACCCCTAAACCCTACCCCCAAACCCAAACCCTAAACCCTAACCGCAAACCCTAAACCCTACATCCCTGCATCTTTTTATCTTACCAACCTTTCTTATATGTGGCCATGTTGATTTCTGAGGGCAGGTCAAATTGGTCTACCAATGTTGGTTGGATGGAGAATGCTTAATTCCGTTCATAACAACTATAATAATTGATAATGATGCCAATTGTCATTTTCACATTCCAAATTAATAGATTTGAGATCAAACTTTGATTTAGGTGATAAGTGAAATTTCAAATATTCCCTCTTTCACCTTAATAGTTCTGAGTGAAATTTCATCACACAATCCACGATCTTATTATAATAACATGCATGTCTTAAGACTTCAATTTATATCAACACTTTAAGCTATGATGATGCACATCCTTCTCATAGGATGCAAAACATATATTAATTGTAAGTACATACTATTGTATGCACCATTCCAAATTAATAGTGCATTTCTCCAAACCCTAAAAGTCTATTTCCAATAGGACCTCAACTCATTTAATCATGTGTCAACTTAAACTAACAATCAAACAATGCATTCAACTATAAATATCACCAATGATCTAATAAACATTTAACCAATGTGTATCCGTACCCTTACAACAAGTGGACGAAAATTCAATTTCCAATAGGACGTCAAACATATAATAATTGTAACTATGATTCAACGTTACGGTAGCTAGTATGGTTTCAAGTCTCAATGATCATTACGCTATCATATTATGCAGCATTACAAATTGATTAATCCTTCCTACTCATGCCATTTTAATTCCTTATTTTCACACCTAGATACCATTTGAAAGAAGACCTAACTTACATATATTATTAGGTATAATTAGTTCATAGTATCCTCAATCTACCCTAGTGCAAGCCATTATGGATTAACCCGATTTTTTAGTTGTATTCATGCACTTGGTGGCCATATTACGGTCATTTTTTGATGTGAAACATATGATACCTATAATTTTAGGGGCGTCCGCAACATGTTCTTAGCCACTCTGACCTCATTGTGTGTGTGTGTATATGTGTATATATGTGTGTATATATATATATATATATATATATATATATCTATGACTTCGACATTCATAACTTTATTAGGCATCAATTGTCAATTAACTTGGACTTCATACCTTAGTCGCAAATCATTAAATATTCAATGTTAACCATCTCCATATTTAGACATTATGTGTATATATATATGTATATACATATATTTCGATGAGACCTTGGTCACAACTAAGGTGTGCAACCGATTTATATATTTTCAATATGTTGGCGTGCATGCAAGACATGTTCCATACATGACAGTGCTATTTATATAATTCCGCATGGATGGAATGGGAGATTGTTAGGTCAAAGAAGGCGGCGGGAATCTGCTTTTTAAAGAGCATCCAAGGGATTTTGAACCAGCGGGGTGAAGTACTTAAAGCTCTTTCCCCCACAACAAAGTTCTTTTCAGCGGCACATGCAAGTGTGCGCTCTACAGACCTGACCGAACGCGCTCAAGCCATTTGGTGTGCGCCAACCCTACACCACCCAGGTACAGTACAGGCTGTACCTACGCATATACCGCCGTAAATACCGGAACTTTACGAACGCACGTTCGTAAAGATGAGGAGCTTCAGGTTTAGACAAACGATTCGGACCTGTACATGGCAAGGATTTACGAACGTGCGTTCGTAAATTCCACATGAGAGCATGTTCTGCATTGAGCTACTCATATGGATAGTCACATGCACGTAATCCATGTCAGTTATTTACGAACGTGCGTTCGTAAATATGCCTTCGAGGACCATGCAGACATATTTGACCCTTATCTATTGGTACCTGATGGTCGGTAATTTACGAACGTGCGTTCGTAAATCCCACCTGAGAGCATGTTTTGGATTGAGCTACTCATGGATAGTCACATGCACATAATCCATGGCAATTATTTACGAACGTGCGTTCGTAAATATGCCTTCGAGGATCATACATACATATTTGACCCGTATCTATTGGTATCTGATGGTCGGTAATTTTACGAACATGCGTTCGTAAATCCCACAGGAGATCATGTTTTGGATTGAGCTACTCATGGATAGTCACATGCACATCATCCATGGCATTTATTTACGAACGTGCGTTCGTAAATATGCCTTCGAGGTTCATACATACATATTTGACCCGTGTCTATTGGTACCTGATGGTCGGTAATTTACGAATGTGCGTTTGTAAATACCACATGAGAGCATGTTCTGGATTGAGGTACTCATATGGTTAGTCACATGCACTTAATCCATGACAGTCATTTACGAACGTGCGTTCGTAAATATGCCTTCGAGGATCATACATACTTATTTGACCCGTATCTATTGGTACCTGATGGTCGGGAATTTACGAACGTGCGTTCGTAAATACATGTCATTATTGTCTACGCATCCAGCAACACATCTTCATTCATGCACATCAGTATGGCAGTAATTTACGAACACAGATTAGCAAGAAAAATATGCTCATCGCTCGTCCGTGAAGGATGTGAACACGGGGTCGCACCCATTTACGAACGTCCGTTCGTAAATGGGTAGGTACGCAAAAGTCAACATAATCAAATTCACAATATGGAGGTGCTCAGTGTTCAAAATATTGTTGGAGTTGATTCAGGCATCATCTGCAGATTTACTACTTTTGTGCGTATGGACAAGTGTTCTCTTGTGATAGTATATCGCGCAGGTTCCTAAGTCAACATGGTACTTTGACCTACAAAACCGATATTCCTGAGGGTGCTCTCAGATGAGGGATCTCGAAGGCCGCCGGATGCACATGGAGAAGTTACTGAGGTCACGAACGCGCGTTCGTAAATGCATGTGGCGTTCTCGGATTTCTGATTTCGTCGTCGGTTGTATGGGGACAGGCGGTGGTCCGAACAACAGGGCCCTCCTGGACGACTAACGATTGTTCTCCTCTTTGTCCATGTATTGTTTACATTAGTGAACAACCTAGACGTATGCTTAAAACGTTTTTTTGGGACGCGCGTTCGTCTTTGTGCGTGAGGTTCTCCAATGGTGCACCAAAATTTGTTTGTCAATTTTGGGCCATTTATCTCCACATATATTCTATCCTCTCTTGTATGCATTGCGGTGGTGGTTGGGTTGATTATTTCCTGGTGGTTGGTCTAGGCGGTATGGCGTTGCATGTGGGTGATAGTTCATTGGAGTTGTCGACGTATGCATCGTCATCCGATGCTGAATGTGAACTGTCTTCCCCGTCGGCAGATAGTAATGGTGTGCCAAACGTGAGGGGGGTGTTTGTGGATACATCCTCCCATGAATATTTGGAAGTCCACGAACAATCTCTGCATTCCGGAGATGACCACGATGACATTCCGTTGTGTGCCGGTTTCGGGAGGGAGCAATGGGTTGGCCTTGATGTCGTTCTACTCAACGAGGTTGGTGTCCCGGTGGCAGATGGCATATGTAGAAACTCCAATCCCCGTGATTGTGTCGATGCCAACGCCCTAGGTCTCGATGATGTTGGCGTGTGCATCTTGAACTCTTTGCTTCCGGTAGAGGTCCCGGTGACATGGAGATTTTCCTTGCGTCGATGGCCGCTTCGTCAAGTTCTACATGAGGAAGTGAGTTTGTGGGATCATGAGCGGCGGCATAAGCAAACACAATTAGCTTTGTTGGCCACAACACGTCCTCGCAAAGGCCTCCGTAGATATGATTCAAACCGTGTGCCTCGCGGAGATAAGGAGCGTTGACGGGATCGGCTTTTGGGGGACGAATCTATCCGTCTAGTGTCCGGCAAGGATTGTTGCGCGAGGAAATGTTGCCAATTTTTCCCACGGGAGAAAATTAGATCTCTGCGTCAAGAGATGTGGCTTGCGGATTTTCGTATGAGGTCGGCTAAGAAACTCGAGGTCCACAGAAATTTGCACCTTAATACCCATGGGCATAAGGTGGTGACACTTGAGAATGTTGATGTGTGTTGTACAACGTGGTATACCATCCACGCCGTCTCCAAGGCTGACTTTTATAGGTTTCGAAAGTATTCATCGTTGGGTCGCCGCTCTCGATTTCATGGCGACTCGGGCACAAAGAAACCTAGGGAGGCTACACTGCAAGCGTCCGCGACACTATCCACCATCATAGTGCCTTTGGCCGATGCAATGCCCCACAAGACGAGGACATTGTCGTCAGGGGAGAAGGTTGTTCAAATGGTGTTGCCCACGGGCACAAAATGGAAGAACATCTTAATGGACATCAATGAAGTGGGTCGCATAGCGGGATGTGGGCCCATTTCTTTATCCAAGTTGAGTGTGATTAAAAACCAACAGTTTGCGGAATACATTCTGAAAAGACCCGGGGACAAGTTCGCTAGATGTACGACGTGTGAAAAATACAAAGATCTTCGAGACGCCCACCCCATAGGCACTGAATCTCATTCCAGACACCAGAAAAAATATATTGAGCATGTCAACAATCAAGAGGCACACCGTCAAGATTACTATAAGAATCGTGCTCTATCCATAATGAGGCCCACAGAGGTTCTAACAGTCATCCATGATAAAATGGACCACGCCAAAACCGCATGCCCTTGTTATGCACGCAAAATAAAGGCCACGGATGGTCTCTTCAAGTTGCCCGTAGCTGTCACAGGTTTGTATGAAATCACAACTACGTGTTTAAAGTCTATCCAATTTTCTTGGGTGTGTTTGGCAAATGTCCAACTCCATACATCCGTTTAGTGGTTATTTGATTATTTTGGTCACGTATCGTTTGTTTTTTCCAGGTATGATTGCCCACGGCCATGGGGACGTAAAGTATGCCCATTATGGTTTGGATTTTTACCCTGGGGATGCTAACCACACGGTGGGTTCATTTGCAAAACTGTTGCGCGATCTTGAGAAGCCACCGGTACATTCTTCCCGTGCACTTTTTGATGGTTGTGGAACCACATCCCTTTATGAGGCAGTGCTTGCGGGGAAGGAGGTTTGTATGTCGTCATTGCCAGAACCACCCGAAGAACCCATTTGTGCAAAACCATTGCCTCCAACTCTCCACGTTCAACTTGATAATTGTGCGAAGGATAACAAATGTCGATACGTATTTTGTTTTTGGTCATTGCTCGTGGCGAAAAGAATCTTCAAGGAGGTGTTTGTGTTTTTCTTGATGGTGGGACATACACACGACGACATTGATGCATCATTCGGACGGTGGAGCATGAAGTTGCATGAAGAAGATTTTCCAACCATACCTCTTCTTATGAAATCGTATATGGATTTGGACCATATGCCAGTAATTCCGCACTTGATTGAGAAAGTACCAGATTTCAAGGCCTTCATCAAGCCATACATGTTGAAGGGAGGGGACCGTTTGGTGGGGCATACCAAAGCACAACAATTCCGATTTTATATGAGGGACGATGGTCTCCCGGCCATGCAATTCAAGCTTTTGTGCACATCTCCTAATTGGGGCCCGGATGATGGTATACTCGTATGGCATCAAGACAATGATGGAAAATGTTTGGTCCCGGATGGGGAACCAAAGCCTTGCAAACCCGAACCCATGAAGAATGGGCCGGAAATCATCAAAGGCATATCCGGATTCATTGAATATTGGAAAGAGTTGTGCGATGAGGACATCACAAGACGTGTTAGAGATACCCATGAACCGTTGATCGCGTATTGGGATCGCATTCGCTCAGCCTTGATGACACTTGGTGGCGACACCCGTACGACTTTGACACAAGGATTTTGGCCACAAAATCGTTTGACGGTTGTCGAGTCCGATACTATGTTTTTCAGCAATGGAGACGTTCGTGAAGAGTTCGCAATGGACGAGCATTACGTTGGCCCTGCCCGCAATCGACCGGCACCGTCGTTTCATGTAGGTGTTGATTGCCATGAAGGGTATTTGGTCCTCGTACGAGCAGGGGATGAGGAGCATCCCAAGCCAATTTGGTTGGTAAAAGCTTTGTCTTCACCCAATTTTGTTCGAACTAGCCCCAACTTTCGTCAAATTGAGGTGGAATATTATCGTCCAAGCACTAAAGACCAGAACGTGCTCCGCACTTATTTAGGTTGGGACACCAAAAAGAATTTTAAGTGGACAGTGGACTCAGCGTACACACCGGTTTGGATAAACACGGATACTATACTTTGTGCTTGGAAGCCGCGCAAAGGTTCCAACACAGAAGCAATGACCATCCCCCAAAAACATATAGATTTTGCCAAAGACAACTTGGCACGTATTGCAGCTGCGGAAAATGACGCCGAGAATGGATATGAAGCGGAAGATGGAGATGGGTAAACATAACATAGGTGAAAGTTAACAGCGGGAAAAAACATTAGTGCTTAGTAGTCTTGGTTTTTAATAGACGTAGTAAACTTGTCACACTCCATTGTGGTATACGTTTGGGATGTGCCATCCAAAACCATAAGAACCTTACTTATGGGATGCGCACCCCAAACTCTATAATAACATAAACCATTTGTTTTTAGATTCGCTTGTTATTTTCCACATGGAGTTCACGTTTTCATTATAATTGCAATTTTCTATTTTTAGTAGTAGGAATATTCTTTACATGCGAATTTTTAAATTGTTATGTTCTTGATGTTCCCAACATTCCATATGCCCACAATATTGGCATCCCAAACTATGGGCATATTTTATTTTGAGACTTTCAAAAGTCTCCGATTAACGAATATAGTGTTCAAGCAAATGTACAAAGAACAAGAATGGGACATGGGAAAAAAAAAGCTATTGACGACACACGAAAGGAGATTAGTGAGAGACCACCTTTGAAACACACTTCTCACAAGTTAATCTCCATTGCCAAAAGAAAAAGATCAATTTTTCCTAGAATTCTTAAAGTTACTTGTGACATTTGTAGCACAAAGACAATGGTAGGAAAAGATGATGAAGTGGTGACATGTCGTAATTGTGACCGTACTTTGAAAGTAGGATAGCATTATCTTAGCCAAATTTGCATTTAACAATGCTATGTACAATAAATACATAAATTCAAAATCAAATGTCTTCACTATGATATATTTTGATAGCTACACTATATTTTGCTTGAAAGTTATATCTTCCGTTTGCCTTGTGTTTTGCCTTTGACTTGGTTTTTGGCCTTGCCTTGTCCCTTACGTTTGACTATCTTCTTGCATTCCGCATTAGTTTGTTCGTCTTCTCGTTTTCGCTTAAGTCTTGCTTTGGTTTGTTGACTCCGGAGGGGATAAAGAAGTGCCCACTTCCTCATTTTTTTCGTAATCCATGCTTTCTTCCATGCTTCCTCATCATCCCACAAAGACTTGGCATAATTGTACTCATTGGCTTGGAGTACACAAACAAGAGCATTTGCCCTCAAAACTTGTTTATCTTTGTGGTTGAACGTTTCTTCTTCTCCTTCAATTTTGAAACAAGTAGTTTATGAGCATATTTCAAAATTCTAAATGAGGGCTATGCTATCTTTCTTTAATTGAAATTGATATAAGATAATGACTATTGAAAATGAAAATGATATGTACATTCTAATGAACAAAAATTGATTGCATAAATAATTTAAAATTTAGAATTGTGTCAAAAAAAACAATGAATGAGAGATAGAGATTTTCATTTGAAACTCACCTAAGAATCCCCATTCACAGTCATTCAAACTAGTTTGAATCTCATCATATCCATCTTCATCGCCGGTCAAATCGTCACCATAGACACTCAAAACATCTCGAATTGCTTTAACGTGGGGGTCGGTGTATTCGAAGAGTAGATTCACAAGGAAGGCCTTGTTCTTCATGCGGTAGTGTTTTAGAAAATCAAGTCTTCCATCCTCCATTGCGGTGACCAAAGCACAATGTATACTCCCTCATCTAATTCTATTGGCCTTGGGTATTTCACACACTCACTTTCCAATTTCACCATCACCGTATCGTTTGCTCTTTTCAAAGCTTGATTGTGAGAGTTTTTCTCATTTTCCACCAAATGATTCTCCCTCCTTTCCTTTTCTTCCTCGGTTCTCCACTCTTTCTTCTTGGGAATAGCCATGTTGAAGAAAAAAAAGAAACCTTCACAATCCACAATGTGTCATAGTTAGATTCAAAACGATTATCAACAAAGTGGTAGACCTCTATCATAAAACCTTCAAAAACCCCTCGAGCCCTTAAAATCAATGAAACAAATGTTTACATGAATGGAACCATGAATGGATTGAAATGTCCCAAAACTCCCTATTCCAAATTCAAATCATTAGATTTCTAATTCTACATTAATCCTTCCATGAGCTTATTAACTAACAATTTGAAACAAGTTTAAACCCTTCAAAAAAATACATCATCAAATCCTAAACTATGAAAATTAGAACCTAAACCTCAAATTCTAAATCCTACTTTCAAACCCATTCAACCAAACCCTAAATACTGTACATTTTCCACACTATCACAAAACAAAACAAAACAAAACAAAACAAAAACTTAATACAAAAAAAAACCACATGCTTACCTCAATGCTTGTGGTGCTCACTAGAAACTCACTCCCCTCGGCTACCTAGAGCAACATAGTTAGCCACACACTTCGCTAATTCCTTGTGGAGCTCTCTGTGAAACCCCGAGCTTCACAGAGAGATAAGGGGCGGAGTCGGGCAAGTTAGCAGAGTCGGGCAGCCTCGTGAGCCGGGCAGCGGGAGAGCCAGGCAGTGGCAGGGCCGGGCAGCGCAGAGTGTGTTTCGGGCCGGGCAACGCAGAGTGTTTCGGGCATGGCAGATTGTTTTGGGCAGCGGCAACTCCTCACAAACGAGGAGCGCCTAGTGCCGAGGAAGGCCGCCCAGTGTATCTTGATAACCCCTAACTTTTCACGTCCACTTTTCCTCCAATTTGTCCAAAAAATATGACATCGATGGCAGCAACGTAGCTGAAGATTTAAAGTTTTTTTGACAAATCCAATCGTGGAGATGTTTGCAGGTTAGGGGTCATTACTCACCGTCCAAATTTAAACGTTGAAGTTCTATTATGTAGGAGAATATAATAGGAATGTCCATAGTGATCTTGAGGGCCAGCAGTTTAAGAATTTTAGTGGGGGTGGGTTTTTTGATTGAATCTCCACTCAATTCATCTCCAAATGACAAAATTCTACCCTGCATTTACAAGGGGGGGTAATATGCCTACTCAAATTAGCTCGCAAAGCTTGAAACCATTATTTTGTGATTTTGTGGAAACCTTTGCAATTGAGGCAGTGGTGCTACAACTAAACACATTCCACATGGATTTATACCCACCAACACATGTCCAACTAAAAATTTCAGCAGTATATGTTTAGGATATGTTGTATTTGAGTGTCATGCAAATTTTAGATCAATTGGGCATCATTTGCACATAAGGATCAACAAAAAAAACATGTTTTGGATTTGTTGCCCCTAAACCGCATAGGTGACAAATGTCAAGTTTTGGTTCGTGAACCAGTTCCACTGTAGACCATATGAGAGCACGCCCCCATATGTAAATTGATCCAAAAATAGCTAACTCTATTGAATCAAAATTATCCATGTGGTTAAACATAGCAGTCTTGAACATGAACAAGAGGAGGAGTTAAAACAATCAAGAAACCATCCGAACTAGTGTCAAAAGGGTCAAAGCATAGGACATTAGGGGTTAAGGTAGATCTACCTAACAACAACACCACAACTACTTAGGGCACTTCGCACACGGGACTAAAGGTCCGTGACCATTGCATTCTAAGATCTCTCATTGGTCAAAAATGCCGAGACCGCCCAAGTTCACTTCACATTAGAAGATACAGGTATAAGGGCCCCACGAACTTATCATGGATGAAAAATTCTACATGGGTTCCTACATCATAGACCATGTCACTGGTTGGTTGAGAAACAAGGGTCCTCACACGTACATGGTCATGGTCCTAGGCTTGTGTGTGAGTGGCCTTTAAGCTACGTTAATATGTGCAATTAGCTTGCCTTCGCAAATGCAAGAGGGAATAATTGTATACAAGCATACCTCTCATTCATTAAACATAAAAACCTTGAAATGATATACAACCTGCAATTTTTATTAAAGTTGATTTGACAACATATTTTGTTTCAAAGACCCCAAATTTAGGCAACTTGAGGTCATTTAAGCTTAAAGGTTTCCTTGTATACAATAAATCCCTCTCCTTCACGAATAGGTTGCCTCTTTATCCATGCACTTATCATGGGTCAAATTAGATCACAAAACTTAAAGCTTTGTTTATTCACTTGTATATCAACAAAAATCAAATAATGATTCATTTATTTTGATTTTGTGATAACCACGGGGGGGTCACACCCCCTTACATTTTGTAACCACGTGCGATAATGGGGTATTTAATGGGGGGGCATTTATGCACCTCTCGGTATGTTTTCCCTCCCTATTTGTAGATATAAAGTTGCTTTGACATATTTTTAAGCACCCTATGTTTATTTGTAATTTTTTAGAGAGACCAATTTTTGGCATCATATTTTTTTTATAAATCGTACAAGTACACAAATAGTGAACGGAATACTATAGCATTGCAAAATCAACTATGTGGCCAACAAACGTTCCACACCATCCATCTTATCATTTAATCGGTTTCAATTAGTTATACCAATGCTAAAGCATTCAAAATGCCATTCAAAACACAACCAATAACACTTGGAATTTAGTTAAAAGATTACCAATGAATATGAAGATAACAAAATGTACAAGCTAACATAGACAAGTTGTAAACACGGATAGAACAAAATAAGAATTATAATCAATTGTCATAAGACATGAAATTTTGCATAATTATATACTCCAAAACAAAAGATTGCATTCAATTGAAAAAACCAAATACAAAAATTGAAAACATTTACTTTAATTGTGTTCATAAACACATTCAACCTTGTACCAAATATTTACAATGTGAAGGGTTAGGATATAACTATGCACCCTCCAATACATGTCAAGGTACATATCGATATCCTCTATAATGTCATGATAAGACAAAATGTTTTGGAGAGGTTTAACACCAATGATGACAAATAACTAAAACTAATTGTTGGCATGAGGCGGGCAACCTTCGAAGTCTCCAACCACTCCAACACGTATCCTCCAAGGCAAAGTGCAATCCTCCGAGTCTGCCATGGTGAGGTGCCAAATGTTGTAGCGCATCATCGATCATCTACAAAAGGTTGTTGTAGCAAAAAGGCAATGAATAGAATGTTGGCATATTAGACACTACTAGCAAGACAAGTAAAACTAATAACAAAAATTTATGAAGAATGAACTACATTCCAATCTTAATTCTCATAATTTCATGGCTTGAAAACTAGGTTTTTTGAGTGAAACACCTGTGTGAATGCTATGGAGCAATGAAAAAAGCTCCAAAAAATGTGTCTTACCTACCGCCTTTGTGCCACGCTTCACTACTTCACCCCTTCACGCTTCATGCTTCACCAACGCAAGACCTCCTACCCAAACGCTTCACCGCCTTCACGCCACTATGCTTGTCCAAACCCTAAGCCAACCCAAGGGCCGTTGAGAAGTCACAATGTTCCTTCCCCCAAAAAAATTCACAACATTTTCCCTCCATACTAACACTTTTCATTCAAATTTGGACAGAATTTACACAATTCTTCATCCAAGTAGTCAAACCCATAATTATTCTATTGATTCTACTACACACATTTGGGGGGATCCAATATCTATAATCCTATTTTTTTTCTACTGATTACTAAAATGGAGGAATTATTCACCGCCCTATTTTATATATAATCATGTATGGGACATATTTCCAAAGCTATGGTAGATCTAACAAAGTTATAAATTTTACCCTCAACGAATTAAATTGACCCTATTTTTTATCTCACGTGGTTTCTAAAATTCCGATAGTCACCCCCCCGTGGTGATAACAAGTACCCAAACTAGTGTAGGATGTTGATCAATTAGCGTGGGGCAACCCAATCGCACACTTTAGTGTAGATTCTCCAATTCAAACATCAACCTTCGAATTAGCCCCATGCATGCATTTGGGGGTTGCCTAATAGACTTAATTGACCCACATCAGCAAGTGTGGTTGGCAACCTGAAAAATTAGTGTGCCAACAAGGATTAAAGGCGATTTGTAGTGGTAGGCAACCAAAAAAACGTTACGTGGTAGGCAACATCTGGTAGCTAAAATGGTGGAAACGGACAAAATTTCTACTAATGTTACATGGAGGTCATACACGTTCAAAAACACCCGTTTCAACACGGAGTTCGGTGGATCAAGGTAACAGAATTTGGCCTTGATGCATATTTAACCTCAGGGAGCTTAGTTTAAGGTCAACTCTCCTTTGTTTAGCATACACCTCCATTTTCAACTTCGATCCAAAACAATAATTTTGTAAGGTTCAACTTTAAAGCCTTCGATTCTTCTTGAAATTGGGAACAAACATTTTGAACCCAAAGATAAACTTGGGACCGAATGCTTCAATATCCTATGTCAACTTTGATCCTTCTGTGTTGATGTTGGAGCATTCTTGGAAATAATTGGACCTCCCATCAATGACAGGGACAACCGACCACTAGTTACATGTGAACCAGCTGAGTTTGAGAAATAGCGGGTTGAAGTTCAAGATTTCAGGAGAATTATGGATATTTTTAGAGGAATATATGGAATATATTTCAACTCAATAAAGAAAACTGAAAGATCACAATATGTAACTAGTTGGACTTGGAAACACTTGGATTTTGACTCATTATGTCTAAGAATCTCCTTGGACACTGCCCTGAACATTGCCCCCCTGCATTATCTAACCCTAAGAGATGTTCACACATTGTAAGCCAAACGCAACACACAAAGGGGTGCTAAATAAGGTAACATTATTTTAGAGGGGAGTAGTCTCATTATATGTCCCACACGTTCACTCTTTGTGAGCTTCATAAACTATGGGTCCCATGATCATATTTAATATCTTATAATACATGGGGCTTTACGTAGGAACAATTGAAGCTAAGTTTCTATTTAGTCAAAGAATGTTAGGTATTGATAGTTGATTCTCTTATAGCAAAGTTGAAAGCTAGGCCATAATATACCCAAGTTATTCCAGTCCGGGAGGGCTTTCAAGCCCACCAATGGAATTCTAATGGTTGGGTATGATGCATGGGTCCACCTCCCATGCTAAACCCAACACTCTTATGTTTCGAGTAGTGTGTATTTTTGACAATTTGTTTTTGCAAGTATTCAATAATTGACACGCAAAAAATTGCACAAAAATAAATGCACACCAATTGACACCCAAAATTTGGAATTTGACATGTAGTGTGATTTGTGAAGAAAAAAACCACACGTCAAAACACACGTACTACTAGGCATGTGACATTGAGGTGACATTTTAGAAGAAAATATAAATCACAACGGTACTTAGGTGACGAGTTGGGTTCATGGGTTTAGGAATTTGGAGGGAGTGTGGGAGGATCTTTCCATTTTTAAGCAAGATTTGGTGCACTCCCTCTAAATTTTGAAAATGTGGTGTTTTCAATGAGGGATTTCACCTACGTCAAATTTTTACAATTCTTTTTTCTTGAGAAATATCTCACGTTTATTTAGGTGTGCTTCTAATAATGGTAATTTCAGTTTCTAATTTTAGGTCAGTCAAAAGATAGGTTTTGGTTTGCAGTGAGCTTTACCAAATTTCAGAGGGATTCACTATTTCTAATTGCTCTCAAATTCCTCGAAACCCCACAAACTCCTACAAGTACTACCATTTTTTAGCAAACCTGCATATATACATATATATATATAAAGTAACCCATAGAATTGTGAGTCAAAATTTGTTTATCCAGCAGCACTGTTCAGTGGCAGGTGAGGTAGGCTTTTCTCAGCAGGCCGCCAGCGTCAGTAACCATGACGTGAAGTTATGTTTACAATCACCCAATATATATATATATATATATCTAATTTTTTAATATACCCCAATTTTTAGCCCAGCCTTGTCTCAGGAGCACTAAGGGCCACTTCACACACGAGACTGAGAGCACGTGACCATTGCGCTTCAAGCACTCTCATTGGTGGAAAAGGCAGAGCTGGTCCAAGTTCGCTACTTCACACTACGCTTGAGGGACCAACGGAGTATGTAAATGCAACATGGATGTAAAGTCCACATGGATTCTTACATGGCATCGAATGGATCATGTTTCATGGTCACTTGGATTATTTTCAAAATCCATCTCTTGAAGGTAGGCCTAACACAAAACCGGGAGACCATGGCACTTCAATTACTCACAACTGTTGATTTATTCTATCTTATCATGTGTGAAGACCCGCATGAGTAGAAATTCATTGAAATAGCATTTGATCGAGGGCCCGGTCACACATGGCTTCACACTACACTTGAGGGTCCGTGACCACACTACATGATTTTGGAGGTGTGTTGGGATGGCCTTTGGACACGTTCTTTTGGGCTCTCACAATTTCATGGTCACGGCTCTTGGCTCGTGTGTGAAGTGGCCCTAACTACTTAACTTATGCCGCCTTCCCACCTGACTTTACCAAATAACCAAAGTATTTCCTAAAAACCAAGTAAAGCTCCCTCAATTATAGTGGAGGCATCCGGCTATCCCAATGCACCTACAAGAACTTGCTCCGGAGATTTTCAAGTAGGTTTTAGTTAAGTAGCTTTCACACATGTTCATTATTTTATCTACCAAGCAATGACATGTTGGATAGTTTTTGTCCCATCCCCAAATGCCTTGCTACTCACCTATCTTACCATCGGATATGTTAATGGAGTTCCTCGTGCCCTCATAGCTAAGACTAAAAAGCAACCAATCACAAGGGCAGGAGACGACACTTTTAAAGGTCTTATATTCTTGCCTCATGTCTAGGTACCGATGGGAGGGTCGGTGCTTGAGGCTTAAAACCTCCACTTTTAAGCCATGCCACATCATTTGCCAACTAGGCTCGGCACTAGATAATGTCAATGGTGTGAAGGCCATGTTGTTAGAACCAACTTTTCGTCTTAGCTAAAGTCAAGTGGGAAGAGGGCATTAGAGCACACAAGATCAACCTAACATAATTTGTAAAGCAGCCAATACTGTAGTAGAATGTTTGTGACCTAAATATATCGACAAGTTGACTGATATTCCACGCTTAGGGCCACTTCACACACAAGACTAAGAGCATGTGACCAGTGCACTTCAAGCACTCTCATTATTGGAAAAGGCGGAGCTGGTCCAAGTTCGCTTTACACTATGCTTGAGGGACCAACGGAGTATGTGAATGCAAGACGGATGTAAAGTCTAGATGGATTCCTACATGACATCAAATGAATCATGTTTCATGGTCACTTGGACTATTTTCAAAAACCATCTCATGGAGGTAGGCCTAACACAAAACCAGGAGACCATGGCATTCCAAACGCTCACAACCGTTGGTTTGTTCTATTTAATCATGTGTGAGGCCCGCATGAATAAAAATTCATTGAAATAGCATTTGGTTGAGGACCTGGTCACATATGACTTCACACTACACTTGAAGATCCATGACCACACTATATAATTATGGAGGTGTGTTGGGACGGCCTTTAAAAACTTTCATTTGAGCTCCCACAACTTCATGGTCACGGCTCTTGGCTCGTGTGTGAAGTGGCCCTTAGATCGAGGGAGCAATGAATGAGGAGAGCCAGCCTCTAGTTATAGATGAACCAGTTGAGTTTGAGAAAAGTGCGATTGAAAGTTCAAGACTTCCGGAGAATTACAGATCGATTTGGAGAAAATCTATGCCATGCACCCAACTTCAATGAAGAAAAACCGAACGATCCCAAGATGTAACCGGTTGGACTTGGAGACACTACACAAAATATGATATTCAGTGTTTGATTACATTTAATGTTGTTACCACCCTACCATGCTCAACACTAATTTTTAATTCTTTGACAATTAGAGTTAGACATAAATGTGCCGCTACTTTCCTTACTGCCTCCTCCCTTATAATATCATTTTTTCATATCTTTACTAACACTAAATTCAAACATGTAACTTCCACATATTACCATAGTTGATATTTAGTGTATGCGTTTGTATTTAGTGTATCAAACACTAAATATCATATTTTGTGTAGTAGGATTTTGATTGATTATGCCCAAATTCTCCCCGACGTTGCAATGGAGATACTTGGGCACGCATGCAGGGCACAATGGAATATGGTAACAAGACTCCCTCATGAAGTTGGCGTCTTCCTCTTAAGCGCTGCTTCACACGGGGTCCCAAGTCTCATGCCTCGATCACACCAAAAACTTCCGTCCAGTTCCAGCCATGAAATTGGTGGAGATGATGTTGAGATATAGATGTAGGCCCACCACTTTTTCACATTGTTACATCCAGAGATGCTGACGGATAGTGTTTGAATTGGTCAGTGTGATCAGCCTCTCAAGTCCCCCACTCATGTTAGCGAGTCCCAACATGGACTCGAGGCAACGTCCCAACTTTTGAGCCTCAACAAACCACCAAACTATATTCTATAGTCATTGAAGTCGGATTTTGATTACACTATGCGAAAATGTTCACGGGACTTGCATAACATTCTAGCATGTATTGGTATGTTCTTGTATACCATCTAGTACCCTTCACCATCAACATTGTAAAAGTTGACAATACATACATTGCATGGTTATTGAAAATGGATAGTATGGATAAATATGAGAAAATGAATAGCATTTGGCAATTTTGATTGGAAGTAAGAGCATGTAACTTTATTAATCAGTGCAAGCAACCTACATGTTGCAATTTTAAACCATTGTTGCATCTTATTGGTTTTGCAATTGAATAATTTTCAATTTTGTGAAATTTTGATACAAAGGTTTTACTAGCATATGATGGTTTTCTTTTCCAAATTTGTGTGGTAGGATCGTTACTCTATAGGGGTTCCTAACTGTACCATTTACTCAAAATTTGAATAAGCATTTCTAGCACATGGATTGAATAATTAAATAAACATGAAATTACTTTAGAGAGTAGAAGTTTTTTTGATTATTCACATGCAAATTGAAAAAATAAACTAAAAAAATACACATAACATATAGTAGCACACAAATTTTGAAATCAGGCCCCTCCTTGACTTAATTTTGGACTTGTGAGTCTATACACACTAAAAAATCAATCCACTTGCCCTTTGCAAATCCATTGTAGAACATGTGCTTGATATGCAAACATAAGTTGGCTTTCATTGAAGGGTGGGTGAATGCTCTACTTTTTAGCCTTTGCTTTGAAACGATGAGCATGTCAAGTGTGAGGGCACATGACAGAATTTTGCAAATTGGTAAGGAAACATTTGCGACAAATATTTGTACAATTTCCAAGTCAAGGAAGGTTCAAAATATTGGCAAACAATCTACAGGATACCTCCCAATATCGAAACAATTGATGAATCTAACAATTCAAAATCTCGCCTCGGTGATTGGATGCAATAATTATTATTGCAGGAAATCTTTCCACTCGGCATCACTTCAAGGTATTGTAGACACAAACTGGTTTGAGTACATTTTTATATTTTCTTTGACATAAGACAATGTATATAATAAGGTTTCAAACACACACATATATGTATATAATATGAATTATGAACTTTGGTGAACTTCTAACCCAAACTTCTTTCTTCTTGGAAGCACAAAACATTGCGCTCAGAGACAGAGAGCTGACCAATCTTGTCTAGATTATACTCTAGTAAGAATAGGATATATTATCCCTCTTGTAGAGTTATGTTATGTAGATTTAAAGACAACATACATTCCTGTCCGAATGGGGTCTCGATAATCAGATAGTATTTTCTTATTCATTTCTCACTGTATCAATCATGCGTTGGTAGGCTATCCTTCTGTCCTTATTAAGCAAACCTTTCTGGCTTAAAAGAGTGGATCAAATATCAAAGTTAGTAATAGCTTCATGGTTATCAATAATCCCGGTTTATAATTCACCCTAAAAGCTTAAGGGCGCTAAGTAACGTCTGGTCTCAAATGGTCATCCTTCTTATACAGAGTATGAGTAACAACACCTATTAACAGTAGTTTGGTGTGTTAACTTCTTGTGTAGTTGTAACATATATCATATGATCAATGTATATACTGAATCTGTATGTCTATTTTATATCATCTCTGTTTCGACTAACTCAACAGGTTTATCGAAGCATGTAATAAGTATGAGTGTAGTCATAATTATTCAACATTTCTCTCGTACATGATCATATTCAAAGAAATATCAGGTGCAAGGATCCATGCGGTTTCCTTTTCTGCACCAATCCAATAAACCAAGCTCTCACAGGCAGGGCTGTTTTTTCACAAAGTTTTTACCCGTCCACGTCCCAAAACCTCGAATTGAAAGGCAAAAAAAATTGCAACCCGTCCCAAAACCGGTAATTTCAAAACCAACCCATCCATGGAAAGGTTGAAGAAAAAACAACCTGTCCCAAAACCGGTAATTTCTAAACCAACCCGTCCATGAAAAGGTTAAAGGAAAAAACAAATTGATAAAGATAACCCGAAAGATGTCGGCATGTGATTGGTGCACTTGCCACTTGGAAACAATAGTATCTTACTATCTTCGTTCATTTCTTCTTTTTCTATTATAATTACCAATTTGCCAGACTGCCACTGCCCCATTTTGTCTGTTTGTCCACAGACTAGTTCAGAGAAACTGAACTAGACTCAGTCACTCAAACTCAACCAGTTCATTTGAAACTAACTCGAATTCAAGAAGTTGGAGAGTGCCGCTGGAACAGTCTCCTCCTGCAATCTTGAACTTCAACAGGTGTTTTCTCAAACTCAACCAGTTCATTTGAAACTAACTCGAATTCAAGAAGTTGAAGAGTGCTGCTGGAACAATCTTCTCCTGCAATCTTAAACTTCAACAGGTGTTTTCTCAAACTCAACTGGTTCATTTGACGACTGCAATCAAGTTATCTCTCACCGGTCTCTCAGTTGCTTTAGCTTTCAGTTGCATATGTTCGATTCATTAGCATCCTAAATCTTGAGAGTCTTATTCCTCTCTTTTGTTGTGGGTTGAGTGCAGATTCGAGGGCTGTGTAGGAAATTTCTGTCAATTCGAGTTAAACCCTAGCAAATTGTAGGGTTGAGCTTGTAAGTTGTTGGGTCAATGTATGAGTAGATATTTGAGCCTTACATGTGCCTAAGATGGTGGAAGCATTGTCTTTGACATTATGTTAAAAAGGTTCTAAATTTTGTGGTTGATGAATTAATGTATGCAGGTGAATCAAGCTGTCACGTGAGGTGACATCGGGGCCTAAGTTACGTCAATTTAGGAGTAAATGGACTCCATTAGGAGTCCATGTGTGTTGGGATGAGTAACGGACTCCATTGGGAGTCCTAGTTAGTTGTTCATCCACTCCATGGATGAACTCCACATAGGATTGGGGTTGTATGGAGAGGAAGGCCTCTTGACTTGCCATTGTTGTCAAGTCAAGTCTTGTGAGTGTGTTTTGAGAGAGAGAGAGCTTGTTGTTGCTTTCTCATGGCTATGGTGTAGTAGATTATGAGTAAAGCCTTTGCATTCTTTCTCCACCACTTGCACTCTTGGATTCTCCCTTCGTGGAGTGAGAGATAGCTTGACTCTTGTGTGTGAATTTCAGAGTTTCTTAAGCTTTGTAAGAAGACATTTTAGTTTCTTAAGCTTGGAGAGAGAAACCCTCATACTTGACAACAATGGCTCAAATTTTTCATTTTTGGTTGTATTTCTGAGCTAGAATGGCCCAGTAATGAGAGCATATGAGTGATACAAGTGTTTGAAAACTTAGTTTGTCATTTCTTGCAACCCTCAAGAAGATTTTGAGAGAAATCTTCCCATTTTTCTTTTGTTGTCTCTTTGTATTTTCTTCAATTGTTGATGGTTGAATCTTGAGATTCCATTTAGTCTCAAGATTCTCAAGTCACATTTTCTTGCTTGCAAATTGTGGAAGCAAAGTTTAATTCAAACACAAACACAAACCAAAATTAAAATCCAATTTGTTTTTAATTTTGGTTGAGCTCCGGACGGATCCGGAGCTCACCGGACCCTCTTGGAGCTCTTGGAGCTCCTGGAGCTCCAATTCTGGGAGGACCGGGGGCGGGCGGGCGGGCGCCAGCCAGGCCCTGGCAGGCACGTAAGGTAAGCCCTTACCTTTTTTCTTTTTCTTTTTAAAAAAAAATTGTTTTTTTTGTTTTGTTTAATTAAAACAAATATTTTTATTTTATTTTATTTTATTTTATTCACATTTTTACTTTCACCTTTCAAACTTGGCATCCAATTCTCACAAACTTTGAGGTTCAAATTTGGGGGCATACTAGCTCCGATTGGAGTGAAATTTGAGCCTATCTTGTGTGAAATTTGCCAAGGAATCCAATGGTGTAATTGGATTGTTGATTGGAATTCAAAATCATTGCTGAAATTATTAATTTCAACGCTGATTTTTGTTTTTGGGAGCAAATTAACTCCGAACGGAGTGAAATTTGAGCCTAATTTGTGTGAAATCTTCCTAGGAGTCCATTGGTGCACTTAGTTTGTTGATTGGAGTCCATAATCACCTTGGAAATGAGCCTTTTCAACGCTGATTTTTCATTTTAATTACCAATCTCAAACCTTTGCACAATTTTGGAATTCTGGGGGCATAAACACTTGGCATTTGGCAAGGGATTGCCATTTAGATAGCCCGCAACAGGTGCAGGTTGCCATTACCTTGTAGATAGTTGCAGGTACTCAAGTGATTATTTTATGGTGCAAACTAGGAGCCGATATTATCGATCTCCATCACCAGATTACTTGGAGGACGTGCATACCACAAATCTTGAGCCAGAGGTAGATACCAACGAGGCTTTTGAGCCTATTTCGGCGTTGGACACTACTAGTAGGCTTCGGATTTGGAGTGTCGGCACGTTCAACGAAATGGAGGACGATCGCCACAATTCAGTGCGTGATCGATTTTCAGGTCGAGCTGGGGGCATTTCCTTGCCCGATTGGAAACTCCGGTTTCGTACCTGGATTAAGGAGAAACGCCAAAGGTCTTCCAATTTCAATGATTGGTATGCCTTTGAACTTCTGCCTCAACATTTGGAGTATGAGGCACTCCAAACTTATGAACGCTGGACAGAGGGTCATCAGCGACAACTTCGGGAGGTGGAGCAGTATTGGGAGGCTCGGGTTGAGCTCATTTCAGCCCTTAAGGATGGGGCGGTTGCTACCTTAGCTCCACCCACCTTAAAGGAGGAGGAATCGCCGGCGGAGTCTAAGGACACGGAACTGGCACTTGGGCCAATGGTGGCTAGCAGTAGCACAGCAACCCTTTCACGGGTGGCACGTGCTACACAGGCAGCATTGACGGCTGTTGGTCCACCACCTCCGTTTAATCCCCTTACTGAATTTGTCGCACATTTGGAAGTGGAGTATGGTGGGTTTCAGCGAGACCAAATGCAGCGCATCCAGGATTTCCGCCGAGAGAAGGATGATACTCCACGGACCATGTATACGCGACTCGCGCGATTTGCTGTGGAGTCGGGAGGTGTTTTTGTTGAGAGTCAGCTTGTTAAAATCTTTTTGTCTAAGATTGACAAGCGGCTACTTGAGTTGGCATCACCTCGGATTATCCTCGACTACAAGGGCCGAGCTACGCTTGCACAAGCGTTTGCTGTGGTTGAGAGATGTGATCGGGCTCTTTGCCAACATGATGCCACGGATATGGTATCTTGGATGACAGAGAGTCCAAAACCAAGAAGAAATGTCACAGCTACTAGTAGTTTAGCTGAGACTCAACCCGTCAAGGAGCAAAAGATTTTGCATTGTTGGGGTTGTGGAGAAGCTGGTCATTCGAAGAATGATCCCAATTGTCCTAAGAAGAAGAAAACTCAGCCTTTGGGAAAATTAAAACAAAAGATGGAACCAGTAAAGGCAGGGGACAATTCTAAGAAGAGACAATTGAAATGTAACCATTGTGGTGGCACTAATCACGATGTGGATCATTGTTTCCAACTTCATCCTGAGATGCGGCCTGCCAATTATGTCACTGGAAAGTCTCCAAGGGAGCAGAGTCTTGAGGCTAAGGTGGCAGAGCTTGAGCAAAAACTCAAATCTTCTGCATCTTTTGCTCAAATTTCTGAGCCGCATGTGGGTGGTGGCACCTCGGGTTCGGACATGTATATGTTTGGAGCAGCTGGAGAGGTGGTGGCGGCGGTTTCTACTCGCTCACAAACATTGGCAGATGCGGTGGCTTCCACGAGTGGTGGTAGCAACGAGGTGCTACATCCTCGCCATGCCGGACCAGCTGATCAAATTGGTCAAGCACGTTTACCTCTTTCATTTGGATTGGTAGACACCACTGTTGTTGGGGCTAAAAACCCTATACCATTAGGAGTGAAATGAACCCATAAAGGGGCCGCCTGACAATGCAAATTTGAACCCACTCACAGCCCGGGGAAGGCATCAAAGAGCAATCATGTTGCCCGGGCAACCTCTTGATCTAAGAAATCGACGGTCCAAAAAACTTATTTCGTTCGGGCAATCTGATAATGATTGAATGGCACAGTTGTTGGGATATCATTGTGGAGGCAGTGCTGGCATGGTTCTGTTCCCGCCCACGGTGACGTGTGCTCCTGACTGGCATGGGCTTCCCGCCAATGGTTCTAAGCGATGACTGGCATGAACTTCCCGCCCATGGTTCTAAGCGATCGATGACTCTTCTGGGCTGTGAGCGATCAACATCTTTGAGCTGATTTTTTGGTATGAGTTGAGCCTCGCTGATTCTCGCTGCAGTTTTTGTCAATTGGAATGCCAGTGTTGTTGTGAAGGTCTACTGTTATTGTTTAGACATGGTGCTTAGAGAAGCAGATCTTCCAACTATGTACAAAGCACAAGCGTCAATTGCTGCAAAGTATGCACCGCTTATCCAAAGAGGCAAGTTTCTTCATGAACAGGTCTCGAAGTCTGCATTCCCCGAGAAACGCAAATCAGGTCATACGAATATAGACCTTTGGTACGATGCTTCCATCTATCCAATAGATCCACGGACAGGGAAACGCCCACGATTTTCATGTTTGAAATCGCTTTTAGAATTTGTTGGAGATGGCGAGGACGGTCTGTTTGGCTACGTCAAAAGTCTAGAGTCACCAGGAGGTCAAAGTCATGAAAGTCGGTATCTCGTGGAGTCTTCATTGCTAAAAGAGCGAGTGCTTAACTTGCAGAGAGAAATCAGTGACCAACAATTACATGTGGAAGCAGTTCCAAGATTAGAAGAGAGAATAGTTTTTCTTGAGGCTGAGCGACTGTTAGTTGAGGAGCGACTGCAGGTTTTAGAAACACAGGTCGACGTTGAGAGGAAGGCAAGGGTGGACTGTGAAGAGGGCCTTGAGCGACATAAAACAACTCTGATAGAAAACCACAATTCAATACTACAATCAATCAAACTAGAGCTTTTGAAGACAAAAATAACTTTGAAACGTTTAACTGAAAAATTTAAGGGCCTACGGAAAACACCATTTGGATATCGATGTCAGGTTAGGCAGCGGAGAGATTTGTCCAGTTTGTCACAGACAGGAGGCCATGCTAAGGCTCAAAAAAGATTAGTACGTATGCTTGTTGGACCGCAAACAGTGAGGAATGTCCAAGAGGAAAATGCGTCACAGGGAAGATCACAACGTCTGCATGGAGGTACTGCTTCACAAATGGAAGCTGGGCGGGTTTTTGCTAGTCTTTTGTCAAAAACTGAAGTCAATTCTTTATTGGAATCACCGAAGTTGTCCAATGTTGGCACAACGATGGTAAACCATTATTTGGAGAAGATTGGGAAGTCAATGGGACCGGAGCATATCCTTGAAACATGTGATAGGAATGGCATCACCCACTCTGGGTACGATGCAATTTACAAAAGCTTTAAAGGTGTTGTGAAGGGCGTAGGAAAAGGGTTCCGAGTGGGATGCCTACCGAATCCCCATCAAGTGTCAAAGCTCCGACAAGAAATGAATTCTAAGCTGGAGGACATGATCGGAGAGCACTACCATATTGAGAACACCCTTGTCATTCCTCCCCCTGCAAAATCCAAATCTAAAGAGCCTGTGAAAATTGTCTTATCAGCTCGGAATTCCTTCTTTGTCGATGTTGAAACTGTACAGAGGACGATGGCCAAGCTCTATGGAATAACAACTTCTGGTATGTCAACTTTTATGCTAACACTGCTTTTATTTTTATTGAATGTTGTTGGACATTGTAAATGCCGAATTGTAACAGTCACTATATTCGTTAATTTGAGATTTTCTTTTGTCTCAAATTAATATATGTCTAATGTTTGGGTCGTCCTACCTAAACCATCTTGATATGAGTTCTTGATTGGGTTCTTGATATGAACACCTGATTCAAAGTGTTTGTATCTTACAACATACTCCAATACATATGTGATTTTATCCATGCTCTTATATTTGTAATTGTCTCAAAATGCCAAAAAAATCCCAAATTAACGAATATAGTGATAGTGGTATATTGTCTTTGCAGAAGTGGAAGGTGATCCGCTCATCTTTTGTTTGAAGCTAGATGAGGCGGAAATCATACATGGGCAGAAACTAGAGCGAGTTTCAATTACACTAATGAACCGTGCACTCAATCCAGCCATCAAGCCAGGTTCTGTAGAGTATTTTTCAGTTCAGTCAGAGCGTGAGATTTGGCCCATTGCCAGTTTTCAAGTTGCAAAGGAATCACACCAAGTGTTAGATTGGGTATTTAAACAGACATCGATTCCTACCTTGATAGAGGCTCAAGAGGATGGAAAAAAACTTGAGGTACCAGGAGTTGGGGAGTTCCGAGTCCAGTGGCACATGGCAGCTGATATGAAGACCATAAAGTGCATGTACGGCCTTCAACACGGTGCTAATAGCCGCTTCTCTTGCATCTACTGCCTACAGGAAAGAACGAAACCTATTGTAACAACAGTTGCAGCAGCAACAACTATGCTTACCAAGCGTGGAAGCTCCTGGGACGGGGGTTTGTTTTCCAGGAATCACCATTCCAAACCAATTACTGGATCTCGAAGTATGGGCCGCTGGAAACCTGTGTTGAAAATTCCCATGGACCGCGTCCACATATGCACATTGCATGCCATGAATAGAATGGTTGAAAAGATTTTGCACTTACATTTCATGTTCTTATGGACAATCAGGGACAAACATGTACAAGCCTTAGCAATTGACCTCATGCAAAAGATTATTTCTTCCACGGGAGCTCACGGAGGCAATGTAATTATTTTCAAGGACCCTGAGTTGTCCGGAAAATCTAATTCCGTGCCAAATAAACCCAGCTTGAGCGGTGCCAATTGCAGCAAGTTGTTTAAACCAAGTACCCTAGAGGGTGGGTCCGACAAGTTGTGGAAAGATGTAGTCAACTCAACGAAGAATCTTCTAGATGGTGGAGATGCGAAAAGGCTACAACTAGAGATGTGGGCATCATTGGATGATTTGCGGCAATATTTTAGTTCTGCCCTCACATTATCTGATGATCAACGCCATCACTTTAAAGAGAAAGTCGAGCACTGGGGTCGGCTGTTCATACGTTGCTTTGGTGAGCAACACGTGACGCACTACATGGTGAGTATGACTAACCCGCTAATTTGTTTTATCAACTTCGTATAGTAACATACTGAGGACAAGGTTTCTTGTGCAGCATGTCATAATAAAACATGGACCATGGTTTGTGGACGAGTACGGATCTCTCTCCGTCTGGAGCTGCCAAGGAATGGAAAACTCGCACCATGCTGCTAAGGCAACTTATCATCGCCATACTCAACATTCAGGCGGGATTTCCAGAAAAAATGCACTACACCAGACCTTTGAGCATTGGTATCGCATAATTCAACATAGATTCCGCAACAAGGAGTTACAGGAAAGTGAGGTACAAACACCACAGTCAAGTGAGGATATGGCCGAAGCATTGGCGACGAGACGAGCTCGCACCTTTTCCTCAAGCGCTGCTGCTCATTGGGCAGAGTGGCGGGCTAACTGCACTCGGCAAGGATCCCGTTTTGTCCCAAACTAGATACATTGAACAATTTGGAGTCTCTTAGGGGGCATCACCTCCTCCGTAATTTGCTTATTTTCATTACGCCTGTTGATCTTCAAAACATTTTGTATGAATATATTGTTCCAACATTGACTCTATTCTCCAACAGAGCATGATCTCAAAGATCACTATATTCGTTAATTTGAGATTTTCTCTTGTCTCAAATTAATATATGGACCACAACAACATGGTCTAATGTTTGCATCTTACAACATTCTCCAATATCGGTGTGATTTTATCCATATTCTTATATTTGTAATTGTCTCAAAATGCCGAAAAAGTCCCAAATCAACGAATATAGTGATAAAGACATGGCAAGAAATTCAAACCTTATGTGCTGGAAGTCCATCTTGAACAACCCACAATTCAAATTCCTCTGGCACAATTGCTCCAAGTGTAACACAAATCTCTTGCCGCACATTTGAGATTGTCCAGTTTCTGCCCACTTCGACCTCACCCTGCCATTCTTCAAATTCGCACATAACTTTTATGACATCGATGGGTCCACATTGGTCCATAAGCTCCCAATTGCCTACTACACAACGCTTTCTATTGTAACTGAAGTTACAATATAAAATCGATCGACCAATGTGAAATCGAAAGAGAATGGATAGCCGATCCACCATACACTTTATGATATCATCCCCAATTGTCACCTTAGTGTCCCAACCACAATCCATGAGAGACGACAACAATTCTTCCGAGATGTCTTTGAACACAAAGAATGTCATTGTCCTGTGAATGTTGGAGGCGTCTGAAAATAAATCAACAAGCACATGAATTGGCATCCACCATTGCAGATGCGTCTGCTTGCTACCCATATTGGGTCTCATCGATTGGAGAAAATCAGTGCGCATACGAGCCCGAAATGACTCTGTGGTATCCATATCCGGCAGAGGCCACGAAGGATCATCAAAGGCAGGTAGAGGAATAGATTCCAAACTACCGAATTGTTCTTGCCCTACTCGTGGGTGATAGTATGCGTTATAAAAGAACAAACTATCCTGCAAGAGTTCCTTGTGTGTGCGGCAACCTCGACCTGCCTCGCCAATATCCGCATGGACAACGTTGATCGGACCGGTTATGCTCTTAGCATCAATCCAGTCCTCATAACGTGAAGGATACAAATCTGTCAAGCACAACAAATAAATGAAAACGTAAGTTTGAAGAATCTAAAGACAAACTAACATTGAATCACACTCCGAGTAGGGATCACATAGTACTTACAGTTGCAACCACATTGTGCTACATGAAGAGCTGGGTTCAAATCCAATTGCCTCATCATATACGCATGTTGAACTCGCACTTCACTAACAACCGATGAGCCTGGTTTCACACGAAACTGCAAGATTCAAGCCTTGTAATCACCGTCAACACTACTGTTTTTATGCTTCTTAGCGTCCCGTGCATGGCCGCCCTGTTTCCCAGGCATTAGCATCACCCACGAGTGTACCTCATACTTCTGCGGTATCCACTCACCCTCAGTGTCTCTCACATTATACAACATAACAGCTTGAATAGATGATCGCGGTCTCATCTTTCATGGTTTCGTACACAAAAAAGAATCGTTTACGAAAATTGCTTGCGGAGCTCACACAAAGCTCACACAAAGCTTCCAACCTTCCACTGACTTCGTTGGGAAGTTGAAAGTTGTTCTGTTGGCGCTCTAATGACAAACCAAGTGTTACTTTTTCATTCACTCTTTGTAGCGGAAAAAACTCTTTGTAATGATAGCGTCCTTGTGTGTCACCTTGTTTGATCCTGTTGTTAGTCCTACTCAGTGGCCTCAATGCTAGGCTGTACAATAATCATTATGGGTTGGGCAGGTGAAAATTGGTGGGAAAACTGGAAGCCCTTTGTAGGGTCCATTCCACTCCTAATGCTTTGAGAGATGGGGATTCCATCTCGAAGGATGTTACGCAGGCATTGGCATATAAAATTCTCCATATGCCAATTTTCTCGGGTTCGGAATTTATGGCTTCGGATTTCAAGCCTGCTGCAGTTTTTCATTTAGCTGGGAGAATGTTAGAAGGTAAGGCGGATTTGCCATCCCTTCAAGTATCCCAAGCTGTGGTTGACGTACCTGTGGCTGAGGAGGTGGAGGACTTAGCCAATTTGCGAGCGAGTCTTGCGGATGCGGCAATCATTGCTTTTGGTAAGCACACTGATATTCCTCCAGCATCAATTTCAGCAGTGGATACGTCATTTTCGAATTATGCGTCGGGAGTGGCATATCTTGCAGACATTTCTGCAAGGCCTGCTCGCGAACGGCATAATTTGCAATCTGGAGTTGTACGGCTGATGAACGACAAATCTTTGTTTGTCGTTTCACGCACAGATATGCCCACTATCCGTGCTACACCACTGAGAATTATGATGGATTCCGGTGCTCAACCGGTTATGATTGGCAAAAGACTTGCTGACAGTCTTGGATTGACGCCAGCAAGCTTGGATCCTTGTCCATTCACTATTGTAACTTCAGTAGGGGGCACTGAACGTACAACAGGTTACACCAAGGCACCTCTACGTTTGATTTTTCATGTGGGGGCAGGGCCTACTTACACTCATTTGTCAATGAAATGTGTTGTTACTAATGCTACCAACTATGATATACTTGTTGGTCAGCAAGCTCTTTACCCACTTGGCTTTGGTTTGGATAATTGGACGGAAGAGGCATGGATTAGACCGGGATGGTCCACTGGAGATGGCAGGAAGGTATTTATTCCCGTCACATTTGTAGCCACTGCTATGATTATGGTTGCGGAGGCAATGTTTGGTTGCAGCGGTTCAGTTGCAGATTTGTCTTGTGCTCCAGTTTTATTGGAGGAAACAATGGACTACACTTGTAATGCGGCAGAACAACAATTTTTACCATCTTTTCAAATTCATGCTCGACATTTCAAGGATCCACCTCCACCATGGCGAACTCCTAAGGAATTATCCGACCATTGTCAACACATTGTAGCGGATTTGGAGCTTGGAGAGGCACCTCCAACTTCATCCTTATTTTCTTTTGCTCAACCCATTCGTTGGCAACCATCACCTGAAAGTATTGTCCTTGTGGAGATCTTTGGAGGCATTGGCACAGGTTTGGCGGCAGTGTTGGAAGCTGGAATTACAGTTTGGCGATATATTCATGTGGACAATGGGTATGCAGCCAACAAAGCCGTCCGACACCACATCCAATAATTGTTGTTGAGATACCCCGTACAATTGTCAGCCTCTGCCATTCATGGATGTTGTGGTCAACTTCCTCAAGATGTCACTATGATTAGTGATGAGGATTTGAGAAGGTTGGGCCACGTGAATTTGATTATTGCAGGATGGCCTTGTCAAGGCCATTCGCGGGCAGGAACTGGCCAGGGATTGGACGATCCTAGGTCTAGTTTGTTTGCGGATTTGATGCGATTGACGCAATGGTGGTTTACCCACCAATCAACTCCGCCAAGGTACATTTTCGAAAATGTACCATTATTGGGTGATATCCGGCACAAAGTGGTGAAAGATGGTGAGTACATTAACCAAATTCTGGGTACTCCAACATTTCTGGATGCTGCATCTTTGGGATCCTTTGCTCATCGGCCTCGTTGGTTTTGGACCAGCTTGGTATCACCTCGGGTGCTTTCAGCGGCGATTGCCCGCATTCCCCGCCTTATGGATCGCAAGGTGGATGACATTTTAGATGATCATCGTGTTTCCTTGGCAGTTACCAAGGATGACACCTTGTCATTTGCATTAATTAACAAGGTGGGCATTCCGAGAGGTGCACTACCTACTTTTGTGACATATCCACAGTCTTTTGCATTTCGATTTCGTGGACCTGGCATGGTTTGGGATTCAAAATCCCAAACTTATGAGGAGCCTACGGCAGATGAGCGGGAACGCGCCATGGGTTTTCTTACAGGTACCATGGCTGCTCACGGGCTTCAGGAAAGGTCAGAGACGTTTCCTATTGGGGCAAACTATGAATCTTAATAGCATTGTGTGGATAATTGGAATTTGTCTTGCTGCTCAACAACGTATGGATGACCAATTGCTTACTCTGAGGGCAGAGAACAATGGTCAGGGGGCAATGGAGCCGCAATCCAAGGATCACATTGAGGTCAATGACACCGAGGGATTATTTCCTTTGAAACTTCATGTTGCGGAAGAGCTTCGAGCCCAACGTGTTTTTCGGCTTTGGCCCAAGAGTTTGGGAAGTTGGAGGCCCATAAAATGTTTCCACTTCTATTTTTTGGTGATACTTCATATGTGGGTAGCTATTTAGCTACACAAACTGATTGTAGTGGAGAGGATACGCATTTGGATTCAAGTGCAGATGATGGGGGCAAAGGTGTTGCCCTCTCCACGGACTAGCAATCACAGGCTGTGCTGGCACCAAGTGGCAATCCTTCTATGAAGAAGGAAACCACGGAGTTTGACGATTGGCCAATTGAAGTGGGGCCAAAGCTTACTGGTGCTGAAGCACGAAAGGTACGGGCATTTATTCGCTCTTACCGTAATTGTTTTGCCTTTAGTCTTCATGATCTTGAAGGATATAAAGGTAAACCTGTTCGTATTCAACTCGAGGACGACCACCCCATTTTTAGACCACCGTACAGACTTAGTACCTCTGAAAGGTAGGGTGTTCAAACTCGATGTCAAGAGTTATTGGCAGCGGAATTGATTGAACTCTCCAATGGAGAGTATGCTTGTGCCACGGTTATACCGTCAAAGAAGGATATCTTTGGCAACTGGACGGAAAAACGGATGTGTGGTGATTATCGTCCAGTCAACCGCAAGACCAAGTCGGATCGATATCCAATGCCGATGCCGGAGGAGTTATTTGATGCACTGGAATTTTCTAGAATCTTCAGCACTCTGGATTTGAGGTCTGGTTATCACCAATTACCTTTGTTGTTGGGTGATCGGGTGAAGACCGCATTTTGGGGAATTGATAAAGATGGCAAGGATCAACTTTATCATTGGAAATTTCTGTCATTTAGTCTCAAGAATGCACCAGCTGAATTTCAGCGGGTGATGGACCAATTATTGGCTGGTTTGTCATTTGCTAGATGTTACATTGATGATGTTATCATCTTTAGTAATAGTCCACAAGATCATGTGAGACATTTGCAAGCGGTATTTGAACGACTTCAACGGTGGGGACTCCGTTTACATCATAGAAAATGTAAGTTTTCCATGATCAATTGCCCTATTTAGGCCACATGATTGTTCCTGGCGGTCTTGGTGTGCAACAAGCGAAGGTGGATGCTTTGCACAAAATTCCCGTACCTAGTGATGTACCACGGCTTCGTGCATTTCTAGGATTGGCAAATTATTATAGGAGGTTTGTCAAAAACTTTAGTTTGATTGCCAAACCTCTTACCATTCTCACGGGGAAAGATCAACCATGGATTTGAAGTCGGGAACAACAACAGGCATTTGATACATTGAAGCAGAGGCTTGGTTCAGCGCCAGTGCTTCGACGCCCGGATGTGTCTAGAGCTTTTCAATTGCACACGGATTGGAGTGCAGTGGGATTGGGAGCGGTATTGACACAGAAAGATGAAGAGGGAAATGAATATGTGGTGGCTTATGCATCTAGAAGCAATAATAGTGTTGAATCTAATTATTCTTCTTATGAAGGCGAGGCCTTGGCGGCCATTTGGGCCATTAAACATTTTCGACCTTATTTGTATGGGCAAAAGTTTACTTTGGTGACTGATCATCAGCCTTTAAAATGGCTTACGGAATCAGATAAGCTCACCGGAAAACTTGCAAGGTGGGCATTATTACTTCAGGAATATGATTTTGAAGTTGTTCACCGAGCATGAATTGCCAACTTGGATGCAGACGGATTGTCTCGCAATCCAAGTCCTTCAGATGAGGATTTAACTGGAGCCATGTGGCATGGAGATTGTGATCGTGAGGCAGTGTCGGGTTGGCATGCTGCCACATATCTCACAATGATGTCGGGATTGGCTGCTGAGATCCTTGTAGAAGAACAAGATGAGGAGGTTGATAAATCTCTCGTTGTCAGTGATGTGTGGGAAGACCAGGCGGTCTTGCACAAACTTCAATAAGGGATATTTCCTCTTGGGCTATCTGCTATGGAGCGAGATAGAATTAGTCACCGGATAACAAGGTTTCGTTGGGCAAACAGCTTGTTATTTCGTGTGTAGCCGAACGGAACGAGGCGCATCGTTCCAAGGCCAGATCAAAGAGCTTCTTTGGTGCGGCAAATGCACGAGGAGCTTGGACATTTTGGAGTGCGAAAGACGCACTCTATGTTGCACAACCAATATTGGTGGACTGGTATGTATCAACAGGTTGCCACTTATATTTATCGGTGTGAAGTATGTGACCGGGTCAGGTCAAGTTTTAATACTTTGTCACCTCAACTTCAGTCTTTACCTATTATGGGCTTGGGATATCGTTGGTCTTTGGATTTTGCCGGACCGCTTACTATCACTCCACGTGGTTCCAAGTATGTGTTTGTGATGGTGGAGCATTTTAGTAAGTGGATTGAACTCGTGGCTCTTCCCCAAAATTCCTCAGAATTGGCGGCTATGGCATTTCTTGATCGAGTTTTGGCACGGTTTGGAGCACCTGCAGAGGTGTTGACGGATCAAGGGAGAGAATTCCTTGGATCTTTCAAGGCTTTGTGTACCAAGGCTTTGATTGATCATCGGACAACTTCCAGAGATCACCCTGAGGCAGATGGCTTAGCTGAACGAGTTGTTCAGACGGTTAAGCGCGGTTTGCGGAAATATGGATTGCTTCATGGCAACCATCGCGATTGGGACTTGATGTTACCATGGATAGCAATGGGTTATCGTTTCAGCAGGCAAGCATCTTTGGCATCCTATAGTCCTTACCAACTCTTGTATGAACGGGAACCAATTTTACCTAGCTCGGTGCGAGAGAAATTGGCTCCCGTGGTAAACTTGGATGATCCAGATGTTTGGGCTCAATGTCTTCATGACCGAGCAACATTCTTCCAAAAGGCCATGCCTATGGCTATGGAGAACTTAAATATTGCTCAACATCGTGATACATTACGGTATGTCTGGATCCGCAGTGGAGCTTATCGACCTCAGGTTCGTAGATTTCCCAAGGGGAATTATGTTTACTTGCAACGGGAGGCACCTACGACATTGGATGTCAAGGCTGGGCGCACGATTTTGCGGGTAAAAGATGTCTTGCCAAGTGGTATATTATTGCTTGAAGGCAAGGATGGACGGGAATGTCGTGAGCATTCAAAGAATTGTGCTCCATGTCACCTTCCCATCGACGGCTCTGTGCATCCCGAGTTGGCGGTTGTACCACAGGATTTGCCTTGTTATGTTTGTGGAGAGAAGAAAGGAGCTGTAACAATGTTATTGTGCGACCAATGTCAACGTGGATGGCACATGACATGTTTGACACCTCCCCTTTTTATTCTTCCTTCTGGCAATTGGGTTTGTCCTCGTTGTCGGAAAGCCTCTCATTTTGTGGCCGTTAATGGTCATGATTGAGAATTTTGTGGATGTTTACCACATGTTTTAGTGGTGAAGTTGTTATTTAGTTGGTTGGAAATTTTATGGAATTAAGACCACATTGAAAGAGTTATCCAAGAATTCAACATTAATTGTTGAAGGCGATTAAGGATGGGGCTCACATTGCACCCAGCCTACAGTTCTTGGATTACTTTGTCAATCACGAGTTTAATTCCTTCGATTACTACTACCCAATTAAATATGTATAGATGTAGCAACAACTTCATCATGTTCAACAACTCTACCGATGAGTGTGTTTGTTCCTAGCCGATTGGAGGGGCTCCTTATCTGCTAGTGGGGGCACTTGAAGAGGTGGTTGTTTAGCATTTTAGTTTGCTATTTTATTTTGCTAATTGATGTTGACAACGACACTCGATCTGTTGTATTTAACGATCTTAGTTTACACGACAGTTGTCACGTGAGCTGACATCGGGGGCTAAGTTACGTCAATTTAGGAGTAAATGGACTCCATTAGGAGTCCATGTGTGTTGGGATGAGTAACGGACTCCATTGGGAATCCTAGTTAGTTGTTCATCCACTCCATGGATGAACTCCACATAGGATTGGGGTTGTATGGAGAGGAAGGCCTCTTGACTTGCCATTGTTGTCAAGTCAAGTCTTGTGAGTGTGTTTTGAGAGAGAGAGAGCTTGTTGTTGCTTTCTCATGGCTATGGTGTAGTAGATTATGAGTAAAGCCTTTGCATTCTTTCTCCACCACTTGCACTCTTGGATTCTCCCTTCGTGGAGTGAGAGATAGCTTGACTCTTGTGTGTGAATTTCAGAGTTTCTTAAGCTTTGTAAGAAGACATTTTAGTTTCTCAAGCTTGGAGAGGGAAACCCTCATCTTGAAGAGGTGGTTGTTTAGCATTTTAGTTTGCTATTTTATTTTGCTAATTGATGTTGACAACGACACTTGATCTGTTGTGTTTAACGATCTTAGTTTACACGACAAAGCACTTCAAGATTGATAGTTTGATTGGGTATTAGTGGTTTGATTGCATTATGCTTATATTCACATGTCATATATGACATAACATAATTGATATTTGTATCATTTTTTTAATTTAAAAATGTTATTTTTAGAACCCGTCCAAAGTGAATTTGACACGTCCCAAAACCGGTTCATTTTCTAAGAACCCGTCCACTGGAAATGTTTTTTTTTTATGAACATGTCCCTAGACATGTTAGGGACCTTGTGAAAAAACACCCCTGCTCACAGGGTTACTCCTAATGCTATTTTGCTGCAGTAACATACTCTAAAGCAAATCTTTCAAGTGGTTACTATGGAAAGACTTAGGGTATGTTCATAAGAACGTTTACCATTTTTGACCAACTCTCATCTGGTCAATCAGACTCCATAAGTAATAGTCTCTGTAGTCATATAGTTATACAACATTATTATGTTGAAATTCCACAGTACTGTAGTTGTAACATACCTCATATAGTCAGTGTATGTACTGAATCTGTATATCCTTATCATCTGTGTTTGACTACCTCAACAGGTTATCGAAGCATGTAATAAGTATGAGTATAGTCATAATTATTTAACATGTCTCTCGTATATGATCATATTCAAAGAAACTTCAGGTGCAAGGATCCATGAAGTTTCCTTTTCTGCATCAATCCAGTAAACCAAGCTCTCACAGGGTTACTCCTGATGCTCACAGCATGGTTCTGAATCTTATTATTTAGAAAGGTCTTTATTTCGCCTAATCAGCAAACCAATTTTAAGTATGAGTATCTTCACAGATTTGCTGCAGTCACATACTCTGAAGCAAAAATCTCAAGTGGTTATTATGGAAAGACTTAGGGTGTGTTCCATAAGAACTTTTTCCTTTTCTAACCAGCTCTCGTCTGGTCAATAAGACTACATAAGTAATAGTCTCTGTAGTCATATAGTTTATACATCATTATTATGTTGAAATTCCTCAGTACTATAGTTGTAGCATACCTCATATAGTCAGTGTATGTACTGAATATGTATATCCTATCATCACAGTTCGACTAACTCAACAGGTTATCGAAGCATGTAATAAGTATGGGTATAGTCATAATTATTCAACATATCTCTCATATATGATCATATTCAAAGAAACATCAAATGCAAGGAACCATGAAGTTTCCTTTTCGATTCAGTAAACCAAGCTCTCACCAGGTTACTTCTAATGCTCACTGCATGGTACTGCATTTTATTATTTCGTCTCATCAGCAAACCAATGAGTATCTTCACAAATTCGTTGTAGTAACATACTCTGAAACAAATCTCTCAAGTGGTCACTATGGAACGGCTTAGGGTGTGTTCCATAAGAACCTTATTTCCTCTCTGACCACCTCTATTCTGGTCAATAAGACTACATAAGGAATAGTCTCTGTAGTCATATAGCTATACAACATTATTATGTTGAAATTCCCCAGTATTTGTCAGATTATATTGGTAGCAAATAACAAGCATGGAAACAGATCAGAATATCGCTGCATTGTTTTAACGGCCATAACAAGTTCTTATTACCCGTCTGTCATAGCAGGTATATGTATCCATCAATATGTAGAGTGTATATACTGTTTGTCATCAAGAAAGCTAAGCTCATGGTCAGTATTTCAAATTTCAATGAGAAATTTCTTGGGAAATAGCCATGAGTGGACAATTCTTCGGAAGGTGCTCAGCACTTGTAGAAGAGGTCTTCACCTGTGCCCATGCTCCCCACAATTACAAGAAAAGTTAGTAGAGCGTACATCAGGTGTCAACGGACCTCTTACTTGTTATCGATGTCAACAAGTCTATACATCTTCCTTGGAACTTATAAAATATTCAATATCATCTACATATAGTTGCATATATTGAAACTGTTCTTGAAACAAAAATTGGGTAAAATCAGATAGTAGCTGGATTTCCCCTGTATTTCTATTCATTCTCAAGTGTCATCTGTGTAGTTGTGCAACTCTTTAGAATAACACCTTGAAGTCACTGTCGGGTGAGCTCTTCTTGCTCATCTTGATGCAACTTTTCGTACTAGAACTTGTGTGAACCCTGTCTCCAAAGCTTGATTGAATTGCTATGAAGCAGGTAATCAAATTACACGAATACTGCAGTAAGTGTATCACTGTTTATTCTATGATCGACTGTTCACAGAGCCTTCAAAGCTTTCACGCTCATCTCGCAGTCTATCATCCTACTTGCATCGGCTGATTGCTGAGGAACTTTCTTGAGCAACTACTTTCAGGGCCTGACTCATTAGGCCGAGGGTGACTCTGCATTGACAGACTTCACCCTTATGTATCGGTTCTTATATAATATTGTAGTTTGTCTCATTTTCGGGCAGCCCGTAAGAAATTTTACGTAACCCGTACTTTCAGAGTTGAGAGAGAGAGAGAGAGAGAGAGAGAGCATTTCTTGAGCAATTCTAGACTTATTTTCAAGCTTAGACATTTGTTAAGCACATCTTCTTGTTTTAGAGCCATTCCACTCTCCTACATATCAATGTCTCCTTTAAAACATGGGAGTGTGGATGGGACCATCCCCCAATGAAAACCTTTGTCCAACAATCTTTCATGCCTAGGTGCTTTCTCATAAAAGTTTGTCTTCTCAGAGTAAATAATGAAACCATCAAACAACAACCTATTAGGGTTTCCCCTCTTTACACTTAAGTAAAGTTGTCGTGCTAAGTACCCAAAGTTTCATACTCAAGTTCAAAAAATGTGCTACAAGTGTTTGCCTCAAGTTCACATGCTATGTAGAATACTTAAGTAAAATAGCAAAACTTGAAGAAAGATGAGATACAAAACTTAAGAGTGCTACCAAATTTGTGAAGGGTTTGCCTCAGTTGTGCCCATGCCACCAACCAACTCCATAAAGAGGGTTAGTAACATACACAAGGTAAAGAGCACCAAATCCCAAATGTTATCTATGTCACACAATCATGTCCAACATAAACAATCATTTGGTATTAATGAACACACATATTGCCATTGAGTATTCTACATATTCTTTAGCAATTTGAACCAAGCAAACTGAGCTTTGTGACAATTTACACACTCTTACCACCTTTACTAATCCTCGCTACTCACTAATCCAAGGTTTACTTAGGGTAAGCAACAATTCTTACTTAAACTGTGCAAAAAAGCTCTCATGGTTTCTCCTTTACATGTTACGTATAGCAATAAGTAAACCCCGGGTTCTTCGCTTTATTCTCTGGCAATGCCTTAGGTTTTTGAACTCGCCTTTGATTTTGTTGTCTTCGTCCTTTCTTATTCACAACTTCTACATTTCCAGCAGCTTCATCATCCTTACCCTACATATTTTCATCTTCATAAATGTTGTGATCATTGTTCACTGGATCATTTCAAGTAACTTCTTGTACATAATTTTAATCTCACCATTGAAACATACATTAATTGTGTGCGGAGTAACATCAGAAACCATTATCGACCAGCAATTATACAGACTTCCAACAAACAAACAAAATTAGTGCACACATGGTTTTGCAACAATGTCTGGGGAGATTATTGAGCATAATTGGTTGATGTACTAGTGTTCTTAAGTCCAAGTGGTTACATGTTGACCTCTTTCAGTTTTTCTTCATCAATTTGAGGCATATTCTCTAAATTCTCCCAATCTGATGGGTGATATTCTTGAAGTCTTGAACTTCAACCAACTGTTTGTCAAATTCAACGAAGTCCATCTGTAACTAGCAGTCAGATCTCCCTGTTCATTGTTTTGCAACACTAACAACAACAATCGTTCATATTGGCACATCAACAGGTAGTATTTCTTTCAAGATGGAAGACTGCCATGGATCTCTTGATCGAGAGACAAATGTCATTCCCATAAATACCAGGTATCCATCCAATATGCAATTTCAATTATCAACTGACACTAATGAACTAATTACACTCAAAAGTACTTGCAAGCAAACAACAGGATCCACTCCTTAATCCTTGCAGTGGATAAAGGTTTTTAGAAATATTTTATTGAAATAAATAAATAAAAATGGGCAAAAGACGAACATTACAAAGATGAGCCTTCATCATGAAAATGGTCTTTATACAAAGTTATCAGATCAAAGTGATTGGTTACCTTATTAATGTAAACTAAGTATGCTATCAAAGTCGATGTCTACTAAGTTAAGATTTTCAGTGTTTAATCACCTTCTGTCGTTTCATCACTTATGATCAAACAAAGACCTCCAATGTCCAATCACCTTAGGTCATTCAATCACTAGCAATGAAGCGTGACTTTTTGAAGCACGACTATCTTGAACACTAACAGTTAAGGCGACTAAATCAGAGCCACTTCACACACGAGCCAAGAGCCATGACCATGAAATTGTGAGAGCCTAAAAGAAAGTGTCCAAAGGCCATCCCAACACACCTCCAAAATCATGTAGTGTGGTCACAGACCCTCAAGTGTAGTGTGAAGGCATATGTCACCGGACCCTCAACCAAATGCTACTTCAATAAATTTCTATTCATGCGGGTCCTCACACATGATAAAATAGAATAAATCAACGGTTATGAACTTTCCGAGTGCCATGGTCTCCCGGTTTTGTGTTAGGCCTACCTCCAAGAGGTGATTTTTGAAAATAGTCCAAATGACCATGAAACATGTTCCAATCAATGCCATGTAGAAATCCATGTAAACTTTACATCCATCTTGCATTCACATACTCTGTTGGTCCCTCAAGCGTAGTGTGAAGTGAACTTGGACTAGCTCCGCCTTTTCCACCAATGAGAGTGCTTGAAGTGTAATAGTCACGGGCTCTCAGCCTCGTGTGTGAAGTGGCCCTCAGTTCATTCCTTGAGGTTTTGGACTTCAATAATTGTATATTAAAATCATTTTCTATTGATGAGAACGCGGTTGCACAATAATGTGCTGACCGAATCTTATCATCACACCTATTTTAATTCAATTATTAACCTAGCAATATTAGTTTCCAATCGACTTTACAAAACTAATCAATTCAGCTAAAATTGTAACTTAATGAACAATACAATTCTTACAACAAAATTTGAGAATGCATACAAAAGTCTATGCTTTTACTGGGAGGTAAGGATCTTAAGCTTATGTAGTATACATCTTGAGAATTGTAAAATTAAACAACCGTAATGGTGAAAATATCATTGGCTTCAATTATAATGTGTCTTTAATGAGTTTGGAAAAACACAATAATCTAACTCTACCAAAAGTGATGTTGTCATTGTTGGTGATGATCTCCAAGATATGGCTAGATGATTCTCAAGTGGATGTGGTTTTCCCAAGTGAAGGGATGAATTACTTTATGGTTGTTCAAAGAGACTTGATCAATGAAGCTCAAGATGAGCTTGTGGTTGCAGGTTGCATGGAAGAAGATCTTTCATGTTAGGCTCAATCATTTTAGCATGAAGGATTAAAGAGTTGATTTAGTGTGACCAGACCATATAGAATATCTTCACAAATGATAAGGCAACAATTCTATTTTGACAATGTTAAACATCATTTAATTAAATTTTTATGTGTTTTCTTGCACTGTAGCTTGCTTTCAAAACATTTTCAATGTTTGGTTGAAGTTGCTATGCCATGAGAATGCATTTCAATTACCATTTTGGCAAAAAAAAATCAATGTTTTTTTGATACTAGGTCATTACTTAATAGCCCTAGTACATGGCTTCACATTTCAATGCTTATTCTATGCTCATTATAAACAAGTAGAAATAAAACTAATACCAATTGATACATCCAAAAAGTTAAAACTTCCCACCAATCTTTTACGGGGCCCTGCCATGTGTAGAGAGTCTTCATACCAATGTCTCTTTTTTGTTATAAAGAAAGGAATACCAACCCAACATTGCTAACAACCATATAGGAAATCTCTCATAAGTGCAGCAAAGTTCCACTATCTTCAAGTCAACATAAAAATAAAATAAAATTGCAAGGCATGGACAAACTTTGAAATTCCGCAAATCATCAATGGACAACACTCGTGCGTGTGTTTTATGGTGGCCTTGAAGTTGAGCCCATGATATGTGCCAATAACTTTGAGACTAGAAATATCAATTCAGGCCAAGATTCACTTGCCTATCCAAAGTGCACATCATCAAAATCAAAGCCTTCACAAGCATTTCAAAGTGAAGGGCACGAAAACATATGCGCTTCATGTAAATGTTTTACTTTTCTAAGAGCCCTTCACCAAGAAATAAATGATAATTCAATTGGTACCTTTCAACATGTTTTTGAAGCTTAGAAAGCAACTCTTAATTGGATTTGCCCTAATTGAAGTGACCTAGTAGTCTTTGAAATGAGTCAAAGTTTGGAAGCCATCTAAAATTGGCCACATATGTGTTGTGATTCTATAATGTCAGTAACTCGCTCTTCAAGTGGAGTCCACTTGTAAGTTTGGCCTTAGTTGGACAACCAACTAGAATCAACCATATGTGCAAGATAATGATAGGGCAAAGCACTCTTGCAACTAGCCGCTTGTTCATAATCTGGATCATAATCTGAAAATGCTATTCTACTCAGTCCAATTTCAAATTAGTATTGGAAATAAATGATCTAATATTAATGTTCCATTTTGTGTTACTCTGAAAAACAATTCATGAAAAGTTCTAATGTACATGAAGAGTCAAAGACGGCAATTACCTACATATCATCCACAAAGGCCTTAACTGTGCACACACAACTTGCAGTTTAGCAGCATCGATCCACTCCAGATATTGTGGGTGAAAAGAAGCATTGCAATCGATTCGAGACAAAAGTAGTCAAATTGAGCCCTTGCTCAAAATTACACTTATTGGTTTGTGGGATATATATACAATGGGTGTGCAAAGCTCTAGAAATCAACCAAGGGTCCAATTGGTCCTTCATTATCTGATCCTATCATCTTCTATTCATTTCTTTCTTCTATATTCTTCAAGTTCCTCTTGTAACCTGAATGTCCGAAAAGTGACATCTGAAATCTGACCTCTTCACCCCCAGTTCTCCAGCATTGATAAAGCATCTTCGAGCTTACCCAGCTATGTACATTCAAATTGGTTCAGTTTAAAGTCCATTGATAACATTATAAAAACTTCCCAGAAGTAGGATTCAATCTGCTCTAATGCTCTACTTAATCTGTCACCAGGTTGGTCACCACCAAACCTATATAAGTGGAAGAAGAATGTAAAGCATGCTTGTCAACACCATGCTCACCACAGAAAGAAAGGAATGTAACCATTGAGATCCCTCCAAACCTAGGATGCATGGCATTCGAAGAAACATTGAAAGCATTAATCAAAAAATCTCACTTGGTAACGTGACTCAAGAATGACACAGGATCTCAATATGAGGTTGAACCTATATCCAATCTAGACATAGTGACTGCCTCACTGATTTATTAACCATTAACAAGCTTCAGACAGGAATAAACATGCTACACTCTCTCACAATATGTGCACATTTATCCTGTGAAGTGTGATCATTGACGTTGATGTTGGATATTGCTAGAGTGTCAATGATTTTGTGGAAAATCCAAGGGTGATGTCTATACTGATGGCAGAGATAGACCAAATAAAAAGTTTTAAGAAAAAGAAGGAAGACCTCGATACAAAGAAGGAAGTGATAAAAGATGAGTAGAACACAGGGTACACAACCAATCCAAAAAAATGCTTTGGAAGCAAAAATCAACTCGCAACTGCCTGTGTCACTGCATGAACATCATAAATATGCTAAGAGTACTAGAAGGTGGAAGAGCTAACCACCTTGCATCCAGACTGATCAATTTATTCATCATCGTCTGAATAGATTACAGTAGGCCTTGGTTTAGAAGTTCGAGCATTGGGCGAAACTTTGAACCTGGTTTTTCTTTTTGGCTCCTCTTCAATTATGTCATCTTCAGGTGCTTCCTCCGCAACACACAATCGCCCCGCATCATTGAAAGAGATGCCTACTTCAGCTTTCATTTCAGCTGCATATTCTATTTCCAACCTACTTTCAAATTTGGAGTCACTGCAATTGAGCATCCAGGCCAATGGCCATTGAGTACCCTTATCTATGATTTTTGCGAATCGCGGTCGGATCCTTCCTTCAAGGTCGTATGTCAAAAATTCAGGGTACTCTAACAACTCTCTGATATCCCTTTTCATCTCCTTCACAAGAAAATCTGCATTTGGTTTCATAGCTTTCTCAACACTTATGGCAAGCAACTGTGGGCACCTGACCACCATATCACTCACCTCACTCTTTGCAAAACCCAGGTCCCTTAAAGCGTTAACTCGTTTGGTACCGGATGGCACATTCATCAAAAGGATTTGAGGCAATTTCTCAATGATCTGTGGCACAGAATCTTTTCGAACACCAACTTTACCCATGAGCCAGGGCAGCTTTGTTTGCACTTTGTCCATCACCTTCATTCCAAGGATGTCAGGAAATTGCACAAGAATTTGAGGAATCGCTTCCTTCCGCACCCCAAAGTCCAAGAGAGCATCCACAGCAGGTCTCATGTCTTCGTCCAAACCATACCCTAGTATATATGGTCGGTTTTCAATCATTTTCCCCACAACAAGGTGAGGGATGCCCCAACTGGCAATAAACTCCACCTTCGGTTTGATGTTATTCGCCACCCGCATACCCATTATATCAGGTTTTTCTGTCAAAATGGGGCCAATTTGTCGAGGGTTCACACCGATCATGCAAAGGTAAGCCACGGACGTGCTCATTGTACCTTCAATCCGGAATCCCAACACTTGCGGGTACCGCGTCAAAAGCGCTCCGATCTGCTTCAACTCAACTCCCATGCCTTGGATATACCGCACATTTGGGGACAAATCAATAGCAACACTTGAATGCAAAACTTGTGGGTATTTTCGGATCAACACGGGGAACGAGTTCTTGGTCACCTTGTGGGTTTCTAAATACTTCAAGACAGGGATGAGATTTTTCTGCACGCTGCACCCAATCATGAGTGGATAGTCATTGATATCCTTGATTGTCAGACCGATTCTCGTGGTGAGGAACTCAATGCGCTCTTTGATCACATCTTTAGATTTGGGCAGCTCAACTTCCTCCAACGCTGTTGTATTGATTCCTTGCGATTTCAAATACTCTAGAACGGTCTGGTTGTCTGATTCTTGGGGTCCGGTATCAGGGCTCTCCTCAACTATCTGCTCTTCAACGTCTACACCTGCTGCAAAGTTCCGGAAATGAACACCTATAGAAAATTTTGGGTGCCTTTGCATCTGGCCATTTGAGCTCCACGGATGCACAACAGGCACATCCCTGACTACCATCCGCACAAATATTGCATCCCCCCCACAAATTTCCAACCTCTTGAGATGTGCCAAAAGTCCCTTAACAAAAACATTTCTGAATGACATCCCTGACATCCTAAACATGCAGTTCCCTGATTCTGGCAACGAGAGAGATCTGACTCCTTAAACCTCAAGATCCTTAATCCCCACGCTGGAGAAATTGATGAAATACATGTTTGATGAAACACATTTGTCAACATCACCTGAGATGTTGCAATAATTTACCTACATCACAATGAGCACCAAGTTAATTCTTTCACACAAGCTACTGCATACATAACGACTTTTGTTTCAATATGACTAACCACAAAGGCAAGAGGACAATATCACAACTGAAGTCACCATCTTTTGTGCGACAATTAAACAATTATTGCAGCAAAATCAACCATATCTTGCAGCCGGCTATAACAATTACCAGAAAGAATCAGTCACTTCTAACCTGAGAAGTACATCACCAACCTGAGATTAAACAATCCCCAGAGAATACGTGCATTGAATCACTAATATTGATTGAATTATAGAGGTTCGCATGTAGGTGTGATGCAGAAACCACCATAAACTAAAGTTATCCTCGTTAGGCTTTGCCAGCCAGAAAGGAAAGTTCTTCAGAGAAACTGTGCAATCAGCCTCTGCCAGAATACGCAGTCAAATTATTTGATCAATCACAGATGCCAATTAGCCCAAGCTTTCAAGAACAACTCGCCACTTATTTCTACCCATTTGTATGTCAAGTAACTTCAGATGTCTTCGATTGTTTCGACACCAGGAAATTTATTTTTAAAAAATAAAAAATAAAAAAATCCTCAGTAAGAAGCTGAAAATACTATAAGCATTAACTTGAATGTCTCTGACGATTTGACCTCAATAAGACTCTGCACAGCAAGTCGTGTCAAAATACTGAGCCTAATGTAGTGTAAGGTCTTGCACGTAGGGTTTTGCACCAGAATTTGACCTCATCGACTGACTTCACTCACCACCTGTGTAGGAATTGGATTAATTGGCGCAGTTCTTCACACCATCCCATGGCTGGCTGAGACCATCCCGTCCATCCGCTAAGCCGTAAGCCACTTCAGAAAATTCTACCCTTGAGGTACATGTCTTCAGCTGCATATCAGTCGGGCAACCTTGAAACAAATCCACCTCTCCTAAGAAATATTTTATTCGACCCCTCACAAAAACAAACACACGCACGCACCAATGCACCTACCTAAAGGCAAAACATGTTAACTGACAAAAATGAAGCCTTCCATAATTGCATCGGTTCCGTCGAGATCGCCATATCCTTTGGACAGAGCATTCTTACGACTCTAACACCCTGCTTCTGTACCATAAATGCTCAGCAACGAATGTTTGGGTTGGGAGGAGACGAGACCACCTGAGGTCCTCTACCTCCTGATGTGCAATTAGGGTTTAGGGTTTAGCCCCATGCATTGCTTGAGAGAGACGAAGTTCCCCATAAGTTCCCCCACACGGGAACGCCACCTGTGCGTGAAGGGGACTAGAACCTGCTCACTTGAGATTTATTAGTCACTTAGGGACGGTTTACACCATAGACCATGAAGTCGGACCATGGGAGATGGCCTTTTTTCCATGGCTCAACTTCCATGGTCCGATTTCTTCAAAATTTAATTTACAAAGCCTTTGGGCCCCTCACTAGGTGTAAACTAAATGTGGACTAAGAGGGATGAACATGCATCAAAAAGTGAATGTGCTGATTTTTTTTAATATAATATGTCCAAAAAGGGCAGTTTTGAAAAAAGTTCAAGTTTGATTATCCTCTTGTCGTCTCTTGGAGGCTTCACTTGTCTTCAATTCTTGTTAAATGTGTCGAAGATGTGGCTTGCAAATCTTCTCACAACAATTCTTACAAAAAAAGAATGAGCGATTTAATTTGTACATGTTCAATGTAATTTACATGTGACACGTCCCTTGTGTTGTACATTGAGCATTATTTGCAACCCGCTTCACCATGTGTACTCGAATTCTTGAGTTCTAGATGTCCCGCATTGTTTGGTGAAACATGTGGGAGCTGGTTTAAGGGGTAGGGCATGGAAGAAATGGTATGTCTCATGGGCTATGATATATATGATCAAGGCATATAGAGGATGGACTTGCTTCTCAAGATTCATCACAGCACATAGAGGATGAAAAGTGTGCCTTGTGAGCCTTACCTAGTGGGAAGAGTTTTATATAAAGCCCCCCCATAAAAAAATTCATTAAAAAAATATTATAACGTCATTTCTTTGCCATGGGCCTTGCCTTTTCCTACTAGACTACCTCTCTTGCCCTCTCACCACAAAACCCGTTGGACCATGTCGGTGTATTAATTAGGCCTTAAAACATGTCTTTTGGGGACCTCAACCTCCATGGTCACTTTGCCATTTCTTCCTTGGTGTAAACCGAAGTGGTCCCGAGACGAGTTTAGCATCCAATCAGCGCCATGGGATGATTTCCTAGTTCATGGTGTAAACCGCCCCTTATTAGAGGCACTAAAAGGTGGCCCGGGTGCAATTAGGGGCTACTTATGTTAACCCCTAACTTCGCAAGCAACCCATTTCTAGTGAATGGATGATTTCTTCCCTGCTTTAACTAACACATTTATCCACAATCGTAATAAGTATAAGCATCAAGCCAACATATATATTTGCGCATAGACACATGAGCCATGCAATTTGTAAATGATTAGAAAGTGCACAAATATGTCAAAGTGAGAAATGGTCATGTTTTTCTTGTGTTAGAAGCTTGTGTGAGGGTGTTGACTCCAATCAATAATTATCACGTCAACATAAATTTTGGAGGAACGTCAAAGATGTTTTTTTTTTTTTTTTTGGGTAAAAGTGAAATGTTTTTTGATGTTCATTTGTGCTCACATTGACCATTGAGTTTGACATTTACACACTCTCAATTTCTTTACATGTACGTGGTTAGAAACATGAGACAATTTACATGCTCCAAATGCAAGGTGGCTAGCTTATCGTGGTTTGCACATCTTTGCACAAGAAGTTGTGGAGATGCTCAACTATTAAGTTGATCCCATCTACCGTAGTCAATTATGCAAAGCATTCCACTCACTTTCAAAGCGACAAAACATGGAATTCTCTTTTGCATCACTTCCTTTGATTGTTATGATCTAAGAATCCTAAGGGTTATTAGTGCCCATGTTCCCTCGTTATAGCTCATCTCCAATATTTTTAGGTCCTATGGACGATTCCCATCTTAACTCCAAAACTTGTCCATGAAATTTTCCGCAATCAACATCAAATGAAATGTACTCAAAATAACCCTTTCACATGCTTGGAAAGTTAAGGCTTAATGTTAACTTTAATTTGAGGTTTAATTGGACTCAGTTAGATTTAACATTGGTTAAGGATAGCATTATTGACCTTGTTTCCAAGCTTTCTAAAATTATAGTATGTAAAAAGGGGAGTTAAACTGAACAAGACTAGTTAAGTTAAGCTAATAGTTTAGTTAAATATTAGTGTGCTTGTGATCTAGCTAATAATAGAAGAAGAAGAAGAAGAAGAAGAAGAAGAACTTTGGTCTCCGGAGGAGGCTGGAGTGAATAAAGTGTATGTTCGTAGAACATCCTAGGCCATGCCTCCGCTAATTGTATAATCGTAATTGTAGAGTGTATGACCACGGCCAATACACACCGAAAGCCATTGAATCCACATGCATGCATGGTAATTGTAGGATATAAAATTTCATGCAAAAGGGACTAAATTACCTAACTTTTGTTCATGAATTTGTGAAAGGAAATGCATATAATTAAGTAAAATTTAAGTTAACTCCCACATTTACTCAATTGAGGCATGTGTAGGAGGAGGGGAAACATTGCTCGGGGACAACTCGTGGTTAGTTACATATGAACTGACTGAGTGAAAAATAACCAGTTGAAGTTCAACACTTCAGGAGAATTACTCGTTAGATTGGAGGGGTTGTTTTAGGCAGGGAATAAAGTGGGATGCTCCTTCTTCCTCTAGACTTTGGGGTTGACTTTTAAAGGTTTCAGATTATGATTGTCCAAGTCGAGAGGTTGTGAGAGTTCATGACCAAAGGTTTGGACTTTGGGCTTGGCCTTTGATGGCTCCAATTCCTATATTTTTATTGGCTATTTTCAGCCCATTCCTTTGAACTCTCAACAAAGTTTGGCCAGTCAATCCCACGGCCTCTCGACTTGGACAACCATAGTGTGAAGCGGCCCTTAGGCCAATGATTTGTTTGATGAGCTTGCCCAAAAGTGGCACTCTTTAACCTTTAAACGTCTCAAAGGGGATGGATGTATCAACTATATACATAATTTCACCAAGTTTTTACCAAGTCTTACAATTAACAAAATGCAATGACATTAATGACCAATATAGTTACTGTAGTGCCTTTCCCACTTCGGAAACAATTAAATATTTTTTAGGAAAACCAAAAAAATTTAAAATTGTTTTTTAATCTCCAAAGTTAATGTGGGAAAGTTTCAATCTTTCCTTTAAACCCGGGATTGTTGAATCTAAAGATAGACATTGTAGCTATTATGATCCTTTAAATAGCCTAAATGGAAAAGGGAGTACTAAAGTAATATACTTTTTCATCAAAGGCACCCGTATTGTGTATTCGAAGCCCAAATGTTCAATCAATTTGAGCTATTCAACTCGATTTAAAAAGTGCTATCAAAAGAATTAGTTAGCTTCTAATGTATTGTTTTCCAAATGCTTGTTCATAGCACATTTTGATTGAAGATTGGGGTTCATATATATAAAATGGTTTAGTCCGAGATGACCCTAATCTACCAGATGATAGTGGAGAGGTACCAAAATATGAACAGAGGGATTGGCAGTTCAATTTCCGGCTGTGAATTCTTCTCTCTACTTGACATAAAAACCAAGAGCCCACCCACCGCAAGGTAGGCAGTAAATCCCACCATGCACCAAGAGGATCCTTGAGCAAGGTAAAATCAACGGGCTCAAATACACGTTGAATTGTCTAATTTTTTTTTAAATTTTTTTTTTATTATTATCATCATTATTATTACAAAGTGGTTGCCCTTGGATGCAAATTTTTACGCTTAGTAATTTGGTCATCATTGTCCCAATTGAACATGTACATTCTAAACTCCGTAATCTTACATTTGTGGCAATCAAAGTCCATGTGATATTAAGGACTTTGCAAAGTTAACATGGATGTGTGATTAAAAAAGTTTTAGTGCAACATGTGACATTATGGTATAACACAAAGTCAATATTTTGATAAAGACAATAGTTACAAAGATGACAACGTGATGTGTGCGAGCATGTTGAATAGTTCGGTGGTTTTTTTTAATATCAAAATTTGTGATATATGAGAAGGAACACATGATCACAAGGAGTGAGATTTAAATCGAGAACACCCGTTTCTCTAAGGTTTTGGGATATAAGAGAAGGAGTGACATTAAGGAGGTTGTGTAATACGGAGTTTAGAGTGCAGTAGGTAGACTATGCTGCAATACAATGCACGAATCTCGAAACCCACCAAAATTGCATTTGCACACTGAAGCTATCAAGGATTGTGGTATAGCACTGCAACTTAGCCCCAATATTTAAGAAGTCGATGCACTTATACAATACCAATATATTCCGTTGAACAACATTACATGGTCCCAATGGACTTTGTATAGTACTTTGATTCACAATACCAAGGGAGCACCACTTCCTTTGACGAGGATCACCGATATCTCCCCCAAAATGCATGCCACATGGTTGTCGTCACATAGGGTTTCGAGCCTTATGTTCGGTTGTAATATCTCTTGTCCGATTTTTAGCTTCCGACCAATAGGGTTTCTCGAGTTCATACTTAATCCGGATCTACAGTTGTTACATTGACCCCATAATTATGGTAGTCCACACGTTCCAACTTGTCAAAGCCAAATGCTATCAAGTTATCAACAACATCTTACAAAAGGTTGACATTTGTAAGATACATAACCAACATCAAACACGATACATAATGAGCATCTTCATATCTAGATCACATTGCCCTTATATCAATGTGGTTTAGAGTGGTATTGAACTAAACAATTACTCGGGTGTACAATGATTCTCTCATCTTGAGATATCCGCCACAGGAGGTGTTCGTGTGTGGAGAACTGACGGGGAACTTATAGGGAATTTATAGGGAACTTCGTCTCTCTCGAGCAATGGAAGGAGCTAGATCCTCAACTATAATGCTCAACATGGGTGGAGAGATTTGATGCTTATAGTGTTTTCAATTTTCCTATCAAGGATTTTCCCGTTTTCTTTTTGTCTTTCTTGGTGTCGAAACAATTGAAGACATCTGAAGTTACTTGACATACAAATGGGTGGAAATAAGTGGCATGTTGTTTTTGAAGGCTCGGGCTAGTTGGCTTTTGTGACCAATCACATAACATGACTGCATATTCTGGCAAAGGTGGGCGTGTTCCTCTCTTCTCTAATGGTTGCATTGTTTCTCTGAAGAACTTTCCTATATGGTTGGTAAAGCCTCAACCATGATGACCTTAGGGATGGTTTAAACTACAATGAAGAATGGTAAGGAGCTTTAGGGGAATGGAGCAATATGGATGGCTACAAAATGGGTTCTTCACTAGCCACAATTTACACTATGGTCAAGACTTCTATGGTGGAGAACTTCAAGCATGGATGAAAAAAAATGACATGGCAACACTTTTTGCTAGGGGAGATCTCTGGAGGTCAAGTTTCTTGAGCAACCTTCAACCTTTGGACAAAAAACTTGACCTCCAAAGAACTCCAATTGGAGGCATTTAAGAGAAAAACAATTTTTTTTTTGTCCATCTTGTATGCCATACCAATTGTTGTCTCATATATGCTTGTCTTAGGCGGAAATTCTTGACTGACCAATGCGCTTCTTTGCAATAGTCTACATCAACCCTTATTTTAGTTGCATATCTCAAGTCTTTTTTTAGCTTTCAACCAATAGGACTTCTCAAGTTCATACTTAGGCCCTTGCCACACAAGAGGCACCGGAAGTTTCACAACTTCCTCCAACGTGGCACCTTGCCCAAGAAAAGTCTCCTTTTCCTCGTTTTTCTCCTTATATTGTGGGACTTCCGGGCACTAGTGCCCGGTAGTTGTGAACTACATTTATTATGCCATGTCACTCTACTTTATTGCCAAGTAGATACCGAAGCAAGATCCAAAGCAAAATCCGAAGCTAAAAAGTCATTGTTGCCACTCCCCATACTTCCTCTCATGTGGCAACCACTTGCTCATTTGAACCAATGCTATTCATCCAACTCATTGCCGTTCCTCCCGTGTGGTTTGGGCCTTAGTCTAGATTTGCAGTGTTAAATTGCCACCATAATTATGGTAGTCCACACGTTCCAACTTTCAAAGCCAAATGCTATTAAATTATCAACAACATCTTACAAAAGGTACATACTAGTGTTGGTTTGGTAGTATTTTGTTGATACCATCCGGGTATTATAACAAGGCTTTCACATGATATGAGATGGGTATGGGTATTTGGACATATTTTCCATTTGATATCATTTGGGTCTATATGCCATGTAAGAATTTTCATATCTAGATCACATTGCCTTGGTATCAATATGGTTTAGAACGGTATTGATATGAGCAATAACTTGGGTATACAAAGATTCTCTCATTTTGAGATACCCACCAATGATCAATATTTGAATGGTACTACAAATTTGATACCCTTGGGTGGGTTCTTAGATAGTGCCTTAATGGTGTAGAGTTATGGATACCATGCATTCATCTATATACCATCCAACATATGTATGTACCCTTGTAGGTCCATACGGAAGTACCATAGCAGGTTTGACACTCCACATGGCAATTGTGTGCCACATCAGTTCTACCATGGTCTCGGTTAACGCTTACATGACACGTGGCACTTTCGCTCCAACAAAGATTTATTAAGTGATGTCAAAGCTGCCATATACTCTGGTTTAAAATGTCGCTTTCCTGCTTAACTATTCAAACATTGAGAACAGTGCCTCCTACGTTTAGGCTCGGATATCCCCGGGCCTCTGACGGAGCTCCGGTGTTAGGCTCGATCCGACAAGATCCCCAGGTATGACATTGACTGTACTCGGACAGATCCATCCGGACCGAAGCTGCGACACGTCACGCCACGCCGAGCCTAGAATAGGCTTGGCCCGAACCCCGAGGTCAGTCCTCTCGCATTGACTGCTGTCCGCACGCGTTGCCCATTCGCGCACCTCCCGGTTCGGATCAGGTTCGTCTGGCTTGATGACTACCCGAACCTCGCTTCGAGTGAGTGAAGTCCGACTCTTCTGTCTGTAAAGTCCTCAGTCTCTATGCATCGAGGTTCGGGTGAGAGTCAGCTTCGGCAGAGGCTCCGAACCGATTCCATACCTTCTTTATAAACAGAGCCGAACTTTATAAAAGTCTGTAGGTGTGCAGGTTCGACAACAGGCGCTGGCTCGGGGCGGGTTTGGGTGGCAGGCTTGGAGTGGGGGAGTAGGCTCGGAGTAGCTTGGGGTGTAAGAGTGGGGGAGGGGAGTAGGTTCGGAGGAGGTTCGGAGCTAAGATTCAGAGGAAACAGCTCCCTGCTTAGGAGGGAGAATTTTTGTAAGTAGCTTTGTTGCTCGTTGTAGTGTAGTCGGAGTCCGCCATGGCTTTTCGGTGACAGAGTTTTGCTTTGTTGCGGACTGCACTTATAACTCGACCCTGGTGCCAACGGCGAATATTCAGGACGACGCCTCTTTGTTCCGCGGGCTTTCGATTGATGCCAACTTAGCCTTGCGGCTTTGACGCAGAGTGACTTACACTTTTGGTTTGGTTTGGGCCGGGAGCCTTGGGAGTGTCATATGATAGGTGTTTCGTGCAGCGCACGCTTTATTCAATCGCAGACAGGTCACAGACATTGCCGATGGTTGTGTGCGGGAGTTCTTGTTGCAGGTTTGATGTGGTAGACGAATTTTGGATATGTTATTACTTACCCGAGTTCTACCGAGAACCGACAGACCTCGGTTGGCCCCTTATGGATTTTAATTACCTGAGGCATCATAAACCTCGTGTATAGGTTTCTGAGGTTCGAAAGGGTCCTCTCTGCATCGACATATTGACTTCTGCGACTTCCTTTTGCACCACCGATGTGGAGTGCAAGCTTGGCTTAAGCCATGGCTGTTACCGTAGTGAGGAGCGTTCAGGTGGAGGGAAAGGATGGTGAGAAACCTATGTCATATTTTGAAGGTTTAAAGAATGAGGTGAGAGAAGGTGATGATGGTACCCGGGTCCTTGACGGGCAGGAAGGCAAGAGAGATGATGATGATGATGATGACCATGTTGTGATGGACACGGTTAGGGTTTCAGAAGACGGGAGTCTTGGTGCGCTTGCGGAGGAAATTAAGGAAGATATTGATGTCAGAGTAGTCCAAGACGGGGAGGTGGACGATGATGATGATGTCTTGGACATCTCTCCGAATGGCAATACTCTGGCATCGTTGGCTTTCACGCCGCAAGAAGTGGCAGCCCGGTTCAAGAACATGTATGTGTATGATAATCTGTTCCCCGTGTTACCGGCTTCCACGCGAAAGTTTAAGCATCTCAGGAAGCTGAAGTATTTTTCAAACGAGGTTAAAGTGCTGCCTGATGAGGTGGGCGACTTGACGGAGCTGGAGCAGCTGTATCTGAAAATCTCACCTACGGGTTTAGTCGGTTTGCCCCCGCTAGGAAAGCTGAGCAGGTTGAGAGCGTTGGAATTGCATCAAGCACCTGCACCACCGTCCGCTGCCACTTTGACACGGGATATTACACAGCTTCACTCCCTTACTCGCCTCTCCGTGTGTCGCTTTTCCATCTCGTAAGTCTCCATACATCCTGGATCACTTGACCTAAAGCCTAGTGGAGTATACGGTCATCTATGAATAAATTTATTTATCAACGTGTCTATCCACATTGATGCCAGATCAATGTGATATTATGTATTCTTCGCGAATCATCATATTAAAACCTTGGGTCAGAGTATGACATGAGGGCTGCAGCTGAATATTCACGAGTTAAATTCATACAGGTACATGTGCGGTGTTACTCAAATGTATTTTGCTCCACAGTAGAGTGGGTACTTATAGGAAATTTAATTTGACGTGCAGGTGGGTGCCTGCTGAGATAGGGTCACTCAAAAATCTGGAGGAGTTGGATTTGTCATTTAATAAGCTCAGAGCTTTGCCGAAGGAAATCGTTGGGCTTAAGGCTCTCAAGACTTTAAAAGTTGCCAGCAATAAGCTTGTGGAGCTGCCCCCACAGCTGTCAACTTTACCCAACTTGAGCGAGATTGATGTTTCTCACAATCGCCTCACTTCACTTCAGTCTCTTGGACTCGTATCTATGACCTCATTAAGAACCCTGAATGCCCAGGTACCCTTACTTCTCTGTACATTTTCCCTTGTCACATGAAGGCAGGAAAGAGTTTGTGAGCTCCAAAGAATTCTCATTCTTTCTTGAAAAATTCTTTACTCAATTGAGTCTAGAACAAATCCTTGCACTCACACGTATTGATGACTGATATTGACCAGGTTTGCTTGCTGATATCTGTTTTGGATGTACTTTTCCTGTTAGATTCATGAGTTTGCTTGTGATATATTAGGGAGGTTTGAACGATTTTCTGTGCTTCCTGGATGCATGTACGCCTCAAAATTGCGTAATTTAATACTCCTCACAGAATATCGTAGAATGGCAGGGGACTGAATCCTTGGTTTTAGAAATCACACAATACTGCACTGATGTTATAAGCAGTGGTCTTGGTTTCTAATTTACATTCCTTGCACTTTGTGTATCCAGTTCAACAAGTTGCATAGCACAGGCCAAATTCCAGAGTGGGTATGCTGCATGTTAGAAGGGAACGAGAAACTGGAGGCAACATGTCAGGTTGTACAAGAAGAAAGTATTGCTTACAGTGATGAGTATTTGTTGGACTGTGAGGTCTTGCCATCTTCAGGCAACTCTATTGTCATTGAAGGTTGGTTATAACCCTCTTACCTTTTGTGCTTTGATTGTTATGGACAATTCTAGAGCAGATGCTGAGTGCTGCCATTAAAGTTACAAGGTGCCTCCAAACATAGACTACTATGAGAATTCTGAAGTTAACGATGTTTGTTAATCTATGGTTTATTGGCTCTGTCTGTAGGATAGAGACTATGCATCAACTTCTTTGTTTCAAGAGCAAATTTCCTAACCACTTTGTGTTCACACTTGGACGTTTCTTGTTCTTGTTGTTTTTGGTCCACTTTATGTAATGTGGATGTTAACTATAGTTTTTACATATATATACAAGTGCTCCCTAAACTGCATTGAAAGAAATCTAGTTAACTATAGTTATTTCGGCAGTTCTTGATTATTTATTTTAAAATTTTCGGGTGATAAATGAGTAGCTTCAATCCTTGACCTGTATTTGAGAAGAAGGTGCACAAAATCCAAGAAAGGTTTAGTATAGTGAATAGCCATGGATTGGCATGAGCAAAGTAATTAGCTACAATTGTAGTCTTTCATAGCAAAGGACAGAGCCTCATGGTTCTACCGTTTTCTTGTTTATATGGTTGTTACTTTGACTTGATTAGATTAGTATGCTCTGATTTCTCACACTAGTCAAGTTTGTACATGAACCTGCTGCAAAATGTGAAGAGCATTTGTATTTTTGGATGTATTTATAAACTCATGTATGGTTCTGTGATTTTCTATTCTCTGCAGCTGATGTTGTCCAACCAGAGCCTTTGTGTTCATCTGGGAAAGGGAATTTGTCAGCTCTGAAAGGGGGTGCAACATTGAAGTCTAGGCGGGGCTGGAGGAAACAGGACAACCAACAATACAAAGCCCGGCAAGACCGGCTGAATAGCAGCCGGAAGCACCGGCCTGATGATCACAGTGCAAATGGCTGTGAGGTCGACTTTGTGGAAAGCAATGTTGAGGAGAGTAGTTCTAATAGGAAGGAACTTCAAGCAAAGGAGGTAAAAATTTGCAATTTCAATGAGTTTTCTTATATCTTATTTTATCTACTGTGATATGAATATGTAAATTTTGATCTCTTTGTGCGTGATTTGCAGGTCAAGGGGGTTCCTTGTTTAAGTTCCAGTGGCGATGAGAGTGTAATGGACTTGCAGCAGCCGGGTTTGCTGGATGAATGTAAAGTAGATGAACTGGAGAAGGATGAGTATGGGGGCAAAAACTACAAATGTGTTCCACTCGAGCAGGATTTGACATCAAGGAAACAGACTGATCAAGGTAGTAGCTATGGTGAGTCGGAAGAAGAGAATGAGAAACTGATAGTGAGGACTATTGTAGATGCAGGTAACCTGGAAGGTAGGAGGAAATCAGGATATCATAGAGAAGTGGAAAAGAGAAATTTGAATGAGAAGAACAAGTGCAGAAAGGCCATAAGTGGGGATAGATCTATACATGCAGTAGAAGAGGATTCTCTTGTAGAGTGTGAAGGAGGAGGTGCAAAGGTCATAGAGGCTGGGTCTGCAGCAAAGAGTTTTGAGGTCAAAGAAGAGGTAGGCTTGAGGCGCCATGGCAGTGCTACAGACAGGAATCCGAAGCCAAGTAAGCGACGGCGTTCTGCACAAGATTTTTCAGAAATTTCATACAAATATTATAGTGAATCTTTTTGTGGTATCCATGAACGCTTGCCCGACGGTTTTTATGATGGGGGTCGGGACCGGCCCTTTTGCTCCTTAGAGGTTCTTGAAAAGGAGCAACCTTCCCTCAATTCAAGGGAGGTCATCCTGGTTGACAGGTGGGTTCAACCTTTGGAATGCAAAGATGGAGGATAGGAGTTGGGGAAGGGTGAAGGCATTGACTTATGACATTATGATGGGAGCTTTTCCAGCTATAGGTGGTATTGTTGCTGGACTTTAGACTCTTACGTCTACAGTGCACATGGTATCAGGAGGTTTTGAGATGTTTTATCTTCAAACTAGCACCTTTCTAGAATCAGCTTATATGAGGTTGTCTGTTGGTGGTGGTACTGCATATTGCAGTAGCTGGTGTTGTGTATTTTTCACATGAACTCACGAATTTTAAGATTTTTGTGCTATGGATATATGGGATTGCAGAGAGAGGGATGAGGATCTGGACGAAATCACGCTATCAGCGCAGCAGCTCCTAGGAAGATTAGGAACTTTGGTCCACAAAACTGTTGAGGAGCAAGAGCAGTGTGTTGCATTAACTGACATCCACCAGAGGATCACAATACTGGCGTTATTTGTGTCTGACTGCTTTGGTGGAAGTGACAAAACCCAGAGTGTCACAAACATGCGCCGAGCTGCACTTGGAGGAACTGCAGGAGCACCTTTTGTCTGCTCTTGTAGCTCAAATTTGAACTCGTCAAGTGCCAATCCTTTTGCAGAGAGTAGCATAGGCTCATTTCCTGGGAACGCCCTTCCAAGTGTTCATGGACTATGTGAAGATACAGTACGGCATTTGAAGGCCCAGAGAGGATCAAACGTGCTTCCAATTGGGTCTCTACGCTTTGGTGTGTGTAGGCATCGAGCAATATTGCTGAAGGTATCAAATAAGTTGCATGTCTGTTACCTCCTTGAAATGGTTTTTGGAGAGTTTTCTCTGCTGCAGCATTTGCATTTCTTCATTCATTCATATTGGAGACAAAAATTCATAATCATTCATTTACCCCATGCAAAACATATCAATTGGGTGATAGATAGACACTAAGGTAGACTACAGCATGTTTTGTAAAATATTGTTACAAGATAAGGCTGCCCAAATGACAAGGCTCTTCCTAGTGTATAAGGGAAATTGTTTTTGAAATATCCAACGCATCCTCTGGGTCTTTGTCACTAACTAGAAGATTAATGGGCAAGCCTTCAATATGTTCAGATCTTGGGTAGAGAGAGAGTGTGCATAAGGAGGACCATAGCCATGAAATTTTATGACTTTTATTGCTAGGTTGCATGTTCTACAGTGGTGCTCTATGTTTTGGTTCTATGCTTGGGTACGATTTTGAATTTTACCAAGTAACTCAAGCAACCTTTTTGAGTTACTTGAGTTACTTGGTAATTTACTTGTAAAGATTATAGTTTGGTGGAATCTGGTCTAGGGGGAGTTTTCATGTTGGGAGGCGAAGATGGCCATTTGTGACTGAACAAAGTGGAACCTGATCGAATGTGCAAAGTGGCATCCAAGTTATTTGGTTTAGAGTTGCCTAAGTCCACCAGAGGAAATTAGCCATCAAAGCCCAAGAATGCATATGTATGATGGTTAATATTGTTGAAAATTCAAATCACTTGTTGTATGTAACCAACAGTCATATGTTGTGTCACCTTACCTCAGGTCTCATATATTGTTGGTAATATTTCTATTAACTTCTTGAACCACAATATTTAATGTCTTCTAGCTTGGTTGGACAGAAGTGATTGACTTTGTTAAGATGGGGGCAGTACTTGTGTGACAGGGCAGATCCCATAATTCCGTGTGAGCTGTTGCGGGGCTACTTGGACTACATGCCACATGCTTGGAATGTAGTTCATGTGGAGAACAAGAGCAGCATTGTTCGCTTGTTGGTTGATGGATGCCGTCCCCTAGATATACGCCAGGAGAGTGATCCTGAGTACTTTTGCAGGTATAATCTCTCCCATATATTTTGTCTATCATTACATAACTCTCAAAATAATCTGAATATCAGCTGGAGTATGGTACACATGTCTTGGAGCCTCGGAGGACCAGGTGTTGCATGCTTTGAATATCCACATTGTCATCTCTTATGTATAGGTGAGCACTGTAGGTTATGTGAGGATATTATTTATAAATGCTGAAAGGTTGAATTTCATTTTCCTATGCGTACAGTGATGTACATCTTTTCTCTATGGATTCAGGTATATTCCCCTCAAGCGGTTTAAAGTGCCCTTCATTGTGAATGGAGATCAGGGAAAATTGTGCCGTGATATGCCATCTCCTGTATTGTATGAGAAGATTGGCCAAGGAGCTTCTGGTGCCACTGTTCACCGCTGCAAATTTGGAGCATTTACTGCAGCAGCCAAGGTCTTGCCTTCTCTTAGGTTTTGGATCATTTGATAAAACTACTTGCTCTTCTAGGGTCAGACTCTAGATGAAGGGTCCACTCTTGACTTCACCAGAAGTTAGCAGTTTGTGTTCACAAAATTCATGATTTATGTTTGATGTGTTTGGAGTTAAATAATGAACTTGAAGAAATTTTAAACCACTTTTAGATGAATTGCTTGGGACCCTGGTACCATTGTAGTTTCTGGAATTTCAGCAACATGAAAACTTCTATTAGAGTTGCTTTGGAAGTGGCCTCTCACCAACTTCTCCTCCACTTAAATAAGGAGCTTGTATATGTGTACTGTCCTTTTTCTGGCACTTACAAAGTCTACTTTGACTACTGAACAGGTAAGACAACTGGAAGGAGGCACTGAGGGCTTATCTGGAAAGGGGCCAGAAAGCAGCTGCCTAAGTGAACTTCGCATCCTTTGCAGCCTTGGTGAACATCCTTGTATCGTTTCTTTCTATGGTCACCAGTTCCTCTCAAAACCAGACTCAAGGTCTCAGCTGGTCATCTACATGGAGTATATCCAAGGGGGTTCATTAGAGGTACCATTCATGGCCTACTTCAACGTGTGATGTGGGACTTCCCTTATATACATAATATCTGCCTGCAATTATATTGGTGCTATCAGATGCAGTTTGTGGCAGTGGTGGATTATGGTATTTAGATCATTTTCGTACTGGGGAAGTTTTTTGGTCTTCTTTTACCTCAAACCTACAGTCCAGGTTTGGTTTAGTCTAATGCATGAAAGGGTTGTCAATCTCAAACCTCTACTCCAAGAACTTGACTTATTTGTTGTCCTTTTTTTGAAAGTATCCCTTCTATAATTCAACATTGAGGGCAGGTTGTCTATGATTCTGTAAAATCTATATGTTTCTACAAAATACCTTATTTGTACAAAAAATAGGAACATGTTTTGTGATGATTGTCATTTCATGTAGGCAGAACTAACACTCGTTCTAGTATTAGTCTTTATGGATTTACTACTAAACTTAGACAGCACTTTGTTCGAGTCTTCCTGTTGCCTCTGAAGATGTAGCAGAAATTCTAGACTGTGACCCACTGTCGGGAACTGATGACTTGAGTGGTGATGGCGATGTTGTGGAAAGTGGCTTCTTCCATGGAGGTTGTTGTGGATGGCCCTCTGGAGAAGTTCCTTTCCTATAGACATTCTGTTTGTTCCTACCTTGCTTGAATGCCTCATTATTCCCTTATTGTTCCTTCCTGCTTGAAGATTTAATATACAGTTTCTTGCCCCTTCCTTCCTTGAAGGCGTCCAGTCTATCTCTATCAATAGAGTTTCTCTCATAAAAAAATTCAACAGTTTTTGTTTTTTGTTGAACAGTTGATTGATTCCGTGACTCCACAGTCTCCACAGTAATTATTTCCAATATTTCTTTGCCTGGTTACCTCCACCTGTAAGCGTTGTTTTACAATATATTTTATGTTGGTGGAAATTGCCTATTCTAACAACTTCCAAACGTGTGCAGGGTGTTCTTCAAAAACTAGCCCAGAAAGGACAAACGCACATGTCTCCAAAGCTAGCCTGTCAAGTTGCAAGGAATGTGGCTTGTGGTTTGGGTCTCCTACATTCAAAGGGAATTGTCCACAGAGATGTGAAGAGTAGCAATGTGCTCATTGATCTAGATTCTACAGAGGGCCCTGATGGTGGACCTCTTGTGAAATTGTGTGACTTTGATAGTGCTGTCCCTTTGAGTTCATCATCTGCTCATACATGCTACTTGGCTCACCGCGGGGTTCCACCTGTTGATGTTTGTGTTGGGACACCTCGATGGATAGCCCCTGAGGTCCTGCGGGCCATGTATGGCCGCCATTCTTACGGTCTTGTAAGTTTCCCCATATGCACTCTGAGATGCCATTCTTACGGTTGTTATGCAAAGTAGGTTCTCTGGCTGCACAGATATTAATAGCCAGAAAAATATCTCATGCAATGGAGAAGCATCAGCAGTAAGACCACAGTTGAATAATATAGATTAGCCTCCTGCATGAAAATTGTCTTTCAAATACTGAGGTTTGTTCTTGTCATGTTATTGTTTCACAGGAAGCAGATGTTTGGTCTTTGGGTTGCTTCTTGGCCGAATTGCTCACTCTCAAGATTCCTTACATGGGGCTCTCAGAGGCAGAGGTTCACTCCCGTATCCAGGTAATTCCTCATACGTGAAGTCTCAAAACTTGGACTGTTGTGTGCTTTTTGTGATCCAACAACTACTGTCCTTCGTTATTATTGTCTGTTAGCAGTCTGTATTATTCCTAGCAACCTGAATGGACAGGATCTGCATACCCGGACCATTTGTATATTCAGTCTATGTCAAGGACAATACATTTTATGAGTCTGTCTTGTTTTGCAAGTTTCTCTTCAGTGTCCTAAACCCTTGTCACTGGGATGGTATCCTGGGCCCACAAACCGGTACTCAATGTTTGTTGAATACTATTAGGTTGTCCTTTCCAGAAACTCAAGTGTCAGGTTTAACAGTTTCAAGAAAACATATGTTGTGGCTAAGAGCAAACTTTTGTTGGTGCAGATGGGTCAACGTCCACCGTTAACGGCTGAGTTAGAGAATCTCATCTCTCAACCTTATGCAGAGAAACAATGTGGACATGATGAGACAGAAATTTTAAGAGTGTTGGTTCGACTCTTCTATTCATGTACAGAAGCAAGTCCATCACAACGCCCAACTGTGAGGAGGGTTTTTTCAATTCTATCAGAAATTTCAGGTCCTGCCCCTGCACCTGTAGATGCACCGTTTGTGGAGAAGGATCCTGATGAGACAGTGAAACTGCAGGTCACTGGACCAAACATCTTGAGATCGCTTGCCTCACAGAATCTTGAGGAGGCTTTATCCTTGGAGTCGGACCTACAATGCAGTTGTGGGGAAAAGAAATGCTCAAAATGTGAAGGTCCTAGTGCGACCATAGCAAACAAGCATGATCCAGATAGTAGTCTAAATATGTCACAAACCCAAGAAGCTACTTAGTTGAGGAATCAGACAGGTTGATCTAGAGCGCTTTTGCCACCTTACTCTACAGGAAGTGAGTCGGTATGTAGAATTTCAGCAAGCAACTAATAGAGGATGCCATCCTACAGCTAATGCAGTAGCACAATGACCCATTCTATGAACTTGAACACAATTGTATTTTCAGAGGGTTACTGGATGAGTTCATATTCAGAACTCAAGAGAGTTCCAATCTCAATTTAGCATCCACATCCATGCAAGTTAATGCAGTTGTTCAGTGAGCTTGCCTCAAAAGGGCAAGCTTGAGGTGAAGAGGTTGCGATTGTTGAAACCGAGACCTTCTCAACACTCTTGCTGTGTTTTGAGATCAGAAGCTGTGGCTGGTTCATTATATCATGAAGAGGGTTGATGACTATGTGATTGAATAAATTGACTCATTTGATTTCCCATGATTATTTATAAGGAAGTATAGTAAGAACATGTCTTTGTCCTCAACTACATGTGCCTTGAGGAGTTGCTTCTGTTCAGATTTGCACCACCCACATGCACTGCACAACAGAGCTGTAGCAGGCATTTGAGATGGAGCTAAAACCGTCAATTCAAGTGTGGAGTATATACACCATGAATAGATCAACAATGTTCAAAATGTTATTCGTTAGCAATTCACACGGGATTCCAACACACACAGTATGTCTTATTTGAATTCTGTATGCAAAACTTATTAAGGTTCAAAGGTTTTATTGGTAGATGACCCTAGTCCGGCACGGGAGCTTGATGTGGAAGTGGTAATAATCCATATGCACTAAGGGTGAGGGCTGCTTCACACTATGGCTGTCCAAGTCGAGAGGCGGTGGGATTGAGTGGCCAAACTTTGTTGAGAGTCCAACGAAATGGGCCCAATAAAATATAGGAAGTGGAGCCTTTGGTTGGGCATATTGTGAAGCCTCCAAAGGCCAAGCCCAAAGCCCAAACCCAAAGGAGCATCCCACTTTATTCTTTGCTCAAAATAACCCCTTTAATCTAACGACCAAGATCTTGTCAGTGATTGAATTTTTGATGAAAAAAAACCAGCGGCCTCTCGACCATAGTTTGGGTTTCCATTTCCGTCCAACCCAAACTTCCTTCGAGAGTCCTTCGCCTTCTTCAAAAAGTAATCATTTTAAATTATGATAGCCTTTGGAGTTTGGCCATAGTGTGAAGGGTCGAGAGGCCGAACTCTTGGTTTCTTGCAATTTGATTGGTGGAAATCGACAGCCTCTCGACCTTCGGCCATAGTGTGAAGTGCCCCTTAGTTTCCATGTAGGCCACTCACCCACCGGATTCTAGTGGAAATGTAGATTCCACTCGGTGGAATCTAGTGGGCGAGCGGCCTACATGGAAACTCACCCTTAATATGCAAGATTTTAAGATGTTGATTTTAGCACCCATGTACCCTAAATATATGCAATTCCTCAAAAACTTCACATCAAGTTAATAAACCTTTTTAGATCACAGCCAAAGTATTATGTACATTACTCTTGAGGTCGGACTCACCCTACTTGTACAAAAAAGAACATAAAATCCTCATATTATATACTCAACTCCCGAGTGATTGGTTTAAAACGGAAGTTATACTATGGAATACAATATGCATAGCAGCCTGGAGTTGGTTGTTGCTACCATCGCCGCCGCAGCCTGGCGGTCACAGCCGCGCAGTTGCAGCTCGGCGGTCGCTGCGACGCTCACTACAGCTTGGCGTCTGCGAACCCTAAATCGGCCCGCCCTCGTTGACGGGCGGCTACCATGGTAACCAGTTGCCAAGCATCGCCCGGGCAACCAAACCTGCCCGAGGAAAATGCAAGGGTTATGACGTCCCCTCCCCAAAGAGACGGGGATACATAGAAAATCGCATCACACATAGCAACTCATGATGTGAGTGCCATTTCAAATCACATCACACACAAAAACTCATGATGTGTGCCATTTTACATTGCATCACACACACAAACTCATTGAGCAAATCAACCTCAAGGGCCAAATATGTGATAACTCATGATGTGAGTGCCATTTCACATCGCATCACACACAAATACTCATGATGTGAGTGCCATTTTACATCGCATCACACACATAAACTCAATGACTCACATAACCACATCAATTGGCAATTGGCCCAAAGCTTAATCATCGCCATTTAAGTAATCATTTAGCACCCATCTTAGATGAGAAACAAAGATGCGACATTCACGAACTCAAAAGTATTATTATCCTCCACCAGCTACAATTGAAGGCAGTTTGATGATTGTGTAGCTGCATAATCAAGATATCAGGTGGTCGTCAATGATTATGTGCTCAAATGTCACTCCTAGTCCTACACTGGTCAACTTGTTGATAGTTTCTAATTGAATTTAGTCCTAACCCTCAACCACCTTTGCCCATCATTGAGGAAGTTTTAGTAAGATAAAGTCTGCAAACCTTAGAGTGCTATCATTTACAAAGTTAAGTCTTGTTGATTTCAGATGGGGCAATCACCCAAGCATTTGGACAGTGGAAGGCATTAGGAGCTTTCAGAAGAAGGTTGTGAGAATGTTGTAAGTATCTTCTTGGTCTTACCTTAACTATTTTCTCCCATTACTTTTGTCAATGGTTGGTTATAAGGGAGGATGAACATGTATCAATGAACTACTACTTTGTGATTGTTGTTGCTTGTTGTGCAGAATGATGGTAGATTAGATTCATTGAGCTTCTTGGAACTGCTAGTTTCATTGTCTCAGCTCATGGGGGGATTTTATTTGACAATGTGGTGGTAATGACGCGACTCTAATGGAGGGTTTCGATACACTGGGGGGTTTAAATCAACATAATTGTGGGTCCTCATACATGATTAAATAGAACTAATCGACGGTTTTGGTACACATGGGGAGCAACTTGGACTATTAGTTTAAGAACAACTTCATTCCCATCTCCTAGGCTAGTAATATTTTCTCCTATTGTAGATACATGTTCCTGTATCGTAGTTTCATGTCGTGAGCCCGCTTCATTTCCATCAACACCGCTTGTTTGTTCTTGTACCCAAAGAGAGACAACCTCACATCTTTATTTGGAGGGGATTGATATTTTCTCTTCACCTGCCTCAGATTTTCCAGTTGCAATTTGTGTTGTACAAGTAAAAAATGGCATCCTGTCGTAGCACGGTGGTAACGTATTTAGTTAATTAACCTAATCAACGTGTAAAACGTCAAAACCGCGCCGAGTTCGTTCCCATGAAGAACCTGCGGTTGTTTACAATACAAGAGAGAGGAAATCTTTGACAAACACACACACACAAGAAACACCAGAAACTAAGATAACACAAATCGGATTAAGAAATCCGGGATATTACGGAAATTATAGCACGGAAATTTCCGCCTTCCCGGTAGTGGACCGAGGTAGGGAACACACCACAAAGTATGGACAAACTTCCACCCTAGAGTAGTAACAACAATAGACTCAGCATCCCAAATCCATAGTATAACAACTATATACACTCCATTCTAACATTCCTTACTACGGGTCATGACTTCCGGGATAAGGTTTCCGCGATAGAGGTAGCGGATCTGACCTGTATTTCCACTATCCGCTAGATCTTTGACCGTGTCACAAGGACAATAATTCTAGTATTTTAGGCTAGAATGCTCAGAGAGACTTGGTAGTTGTTCATCAGGATCTCGCCCTTTGGATTGGTTTCTCCGGGTTGTCTCCCTATCTCCACTTCCTCCTCCTAACTACTACTCCCTTACACTGGTGTTATGATGGGGGCAGCCCTCCTTCGGGAAGGTGTCCCACTTAGGTATCCGACACGTGCCACCCCCTTTGACGGGGGGAAAGGTGGAGGAAGTTTTGGGTCTACAAAACCAGCCTGATCCGCTTTCCGTGATGGCACAATTTCCACTATACCACATGCGGAAACCGAATTCTCCCTCGAGAAAGGTGGAAACGCAACATTTGCGTTCCTATCCTCACAATGGGTAGCTTGTGTTGTTCCACCGGTCACACAGGATAAGACCCAGGGTATGTTGTTTTCCGTGATGGCGGGGCTAACATAGGGATGGGGCTACCACACCTACCATCCACGGTGGGAACCAAACGCCAGTCGCGGCAGGTGCATGAGTGTTCTAGACCAGTCCGTTACTGCTGATCGGTATGATCCACCTCCAGGTCACAACAAACGGAAGGCGTAAACCAGAACTCTCCTCATACTATTGAACAGGTCTATCCACTGCTGCTCATTGTCGGTCCCTAGTTGGACGGAGTAAGTGGGGAAGAACCTACCGTGTGCGCGGAACTCCCCTTACCCAACAACCCCACGGTGGGGTTCTTTCCCCTTGCTCGTCCAATCTTTTCCGCCTTTCCGTGCTTAAGATTCCTCCGCCCATCACCTGCTCACACATGGGCGTTTTAATCACACGCACCTCGGGATATTACTGACCCCTTGTCCTATCACGGAATACTAACCTAACTAACCTACACAATGATAGGGAATGGCGGAAAACTCGAAAACCTCAAGTACGGAAAGGAGGGACCACTTACATTACACATGGACTTAAGACTCAACTCAAACCGAAGGTAGAGTAAAGCATAAGGTCTGAATTGAACAAAAGAACACTTGCATTGCAAAATGATGAGGAAAATACCGAAGTTCTCCTTCTTAAACCAAATTAACACCCACATGCCATGGTTTCCATGCAGGAAATCGCGGGCCACGTGGCAGTCTTGACAATCCACCTCTGAGAGGTCAGAACCTAAACAAAGAAAATGACAAAGCATACAACTCGGGGCCAACTAATTACTTACCCAAAACGACCCAAAATGAAATCCTAACTAAAATCTACTCCCTATCTTTCGGCTTCTTTAGCTTGGCTTCCTTCTTATTCTGCTTTCGCTCCTCGCGGCGGTCCACCCTGTCCGTTGCCAAAGATGGAGCACGTGGTGGTGGCACTGACACCTCGTGCCCATCGGGCCCGGGAACCACTCCCACGTGGTCCACCGTCTCCGCAACGTCCGGCGCCAGTGGTGCGGACAGTTGGCTGTCCGGCGGAAATCCCGGAGCAAGTAGTAGTGCAAGGGGTAGCGGATCCCGGACAACCATCTGGAAGGCCATGGCAGAGCTCGGTGGTGTTACCTCGGCCACGTGGCAACCATCCAAGGTTTCCTTCCCAACGGTGGAGGAAACCAGGTTGGCACTGAGAACCACCACCTCAGTGGCGGAAACCGGCGGTGCCGTGAGCGCCGTGATCGACCACCAAGTTGTGGGAGAGGCTAAGGCGGAGGTCAACAATAAGTCCCGCAGCCAACAAAAGGAGTTGGTTGCTTGTTGTAAGGATGGGCAACAATATATTTTGTTTAAGAAAATTCATTGCCATGATACGTCCCTGCTTTTCTCGGACGATCCACATATTGGGCCAAAAAAAATGTGCGACAACGTTTTGTGGAGTTCCGGCAATCCGGAGGCATGGGTGCGATGATGGTGCCGGTATTTGGTTGACATTGCGGTTGCGGAGCCCATCCAGGATGTGTAGACCTTAGAGCTAGTATTTTAAAGCGGTGATTTAGACCACTAAAGATCAGCAGGAACTTAAGGGTGGCAAGTATCCTATTATCCGGCCCTACTATCCCACACCAAGCAATACTCTCTCATTGGAAGGGGTGCCGTTCTATGTAGTACATGGTGTATTGTAGTGGCGGTGGATCTGCAAGGCCTTGCAGATCCTTGTATTCCGTATAGTACGGCCCACTACCGGCTCCACCCGGTGGAGTGGATCGTCCTCGCCGTGTTCTACTGGACCGAGTGGATCCTTCACGGCTGGTTACCGCCGTGGGTCGTTCCACTCGGTTGAGTGGAACACGGCAAGGATCCACTCGACCGAGTGGAATGACCCACGGCGGTAACTAGCCGTGAAGGATCCACTCGGTCGAGTGGGTCCTCATCGTGTTCCACTCGAGGATCCACTCGAGGATTCACTCGATCGAGTGGAATGACCCCCGGCGGTAACCAGCCGTGGAGGATCCACTCGGTCAAGTGGATCCTCGTCGTGTTCCACTCGATCGAGTGGAATGACCCCCGGCGGTAACCAGCCGTGGAGGATCCACTCGGTCAAGTGGATCCTCGTCGTGTTCCACTCGACCGAGTTGCTCTGCCGGAGGAGACATCCCCAAGCACGCCACTTTCTGATTCCTAGAGCAAATGCAAAATGTGAGCAAGTGTATCAATCAGATTTTGATTGTTTGAATTTTGCGGCTCAGAGTTGTGTTTTCACATTGCAATGCTATGTAATATGTCCATAGCATTCCAATGTGAAACACAAGGATGCACCAAACTATGGCAAGGGGTGAGGAAGAGAGAAGAGATGCCTTATAGTACATCGACTTAACAGAATGGCCATAGACTACAGGTAGAAAACATTGCTCGAAATGTCTGAATAGTCACAGGGAGAGTTTACATTAAAGGGTGGGAGCAAACTGAGTGCGAAGAGTTGGAAGAGCCTCACAAGAGACAACAATAGTCCGCAATTAGATGAGGATCGATAAAGCAACACTACAACCACTTGAACGAGTACTTCAAGATTGTAGGTACAAAATTGTAGGGTACAATATGGTAATTAAATAACCCGAGAAATTTATTAAAGAGAATGTCAAGTTGGGTTAAGGTTACCGCTATAGGTTCAAAGTGTGATAACTTTTTTTTCATTTCGTTCAAGTGCTTATTGTTATATATGTACAAAGCTCGGCTCTTCAAGATCATTCTATTCATGAAATCATGAAATTGAATTAAATCATGAGAAAATGATAATAACGAAAATGTCAAGCGGGGTTAAGGTAACCCCTGTAGGTTCAAAATGTGTTAATTTTTTTTGCATTTCGTTCAAGTGCTTGTTGTTATATATGTACAAAGTGCGGCTCTTCAAGACCATTGTACTCATGAAGTCATGAAATTCAATTAAATCATGAGAAATTGATAATAAGCAAAATGCCAAGCGGGTTAAAGGTTACCGCTGTAGGTTCAAAGTGTGATAATTTTTTTTCATTTTGTTCAAGTGTTTATTGTTATATATGTACAAAGTTCAGCTCTTGAAGACCATTCTACTCATGAAATCATGAAATTGAATTAAATCATGAGAAATTAATGATAATAAGGAAAATGTCAAGCGGGGTTAAGGTTACCGCTGTAGGTTCAAACTGTGATAACTGTTTTTCATTTCATTCAAGGGCTTATTGTTATATAGGTACAAAATTCGGCTCTTCGAGACCATCTGATTATCAACTTACAATATGGTAATTAAATAACCCGAGAAAATAATTAAAGAGAATGTCAAGTTGGGTTAAGGTTACCGCTATAGGTTCAAAGTGTGATAACTTTTTTTCATTTCGTTCAAGTGCTTATTGTTAGATATGTACAAAGTGCGGCTCTTCAAGACCATTGTACTCATGAAGTCATGAAATTCAATTAAATCATGAAAAATTGTTAATAAGCAAAATGTCAAGCGGGGTAAAGGTTACCGCTGTAGGTTCAAAGTGTGATAAATTTTTTTCATTTTGTTCAAGTGCTTATTGTTATATATGTACAAAGCTCGGCTCTTGAAGACCATTCTACTCATGAAATCATGAAATTGAATTAAATCATGAGAAAATGATAATAAGGAAAATGTCAAGCGGGGTTAAGGTTACCGCTGTAGGTTCAAACTGTGATAACTGTTTTTCATTTTGTTCAAGGGCTTATTGTTATATAGGTACAAAGTTTGGCTCTTCGAGACCATTTGATTATCAACTTACAATATGGTAATTAAATAACCCGAGAAAATAATTAAAGAGAATGTCAAGTTGGGTTAAGGTTACCGCTATAGGTTCAAAGTGTGATAACTTTTTTTCATTTCGTTCAAGTGCTTATTGTTATATATGTACAAAGCTCGGCTCTTCAAGACCATTCTATTCATGAAATCATGAAATTGAATTAAATCATGAGAAAATGATAATAACGAAAATGTCAAGCGGGGTTAAGGTAACCCTTGTAGGTTCAAAGTGTGTGAGGGTGCAGTGTGAGGGAAGACGAAGTGAGGACCCTTAGCCGGACCATTGCCTACATCCCAGCTGCACCACAAGAAGCTAAGGTCAGTTATTTCTTTAAGGCCAAAGACAATTTTGGACAAATTTCAAACAAAAAGTGGAGAGGGTGAGGAAGAAATCATAAACCCTGCAGCAGTGCCTAAGCGGGTGACAATAAGGAGACCAACCCTAAAGCAGTTTGAGGGGTATGATGTTTCCTGATGGTGGATGTTGCTTACTTGTTTTAGAGGTCGTCATTTTTCGTTTCATTTTGAACACGACTCTGTGACCCTAATTTCGTTGTTGTTACGAGAGTGTGGGTGGATTTTCTCGGAGGTACGTCATTCTTCGTTTTCTTTGAATACGGCGTTGTTACCCTAAGATCGTTGTTTTACAGCTTCATTCAGAAATGGATCAGGATTACGGAATGAGAAAGGAGGATTGCGAAATGGCTGAGCAGAATGAGGAATTGCAGACTGTTGAGTGGAAGCGGTTGAAGCTAAAAGGGAAATTGAGGTTTAAGTGTTTAATTTGGCAAATGTCAGATAATGGAGGAATTTGAGTGCGGCACCATCATCACAGACACACGGACTCTAAATCAGCACAGGGCTAAGGTACCCTCGTTGCCTTCTGTGCGTTTGGTGAAAGGCAAGCCAAAATTGTACTCGTCAAAGGAGGAGAAGTATCAGGCAAGAAAAAAAACGGGATGCCAGATATGGAGCAACGAGGCTGGTCAAGAAGATGCGACCAAGTTGGGACGCGGAGTGGGAGGAGCAACAGGTAAGCATGCATTCCGAAGGTTCTATTTGTGATTTTTACATCATACTCAGTACTGTTTCTCTCGCAGTTAGTTAGGCGCAGATTCGCAGTACAGTAGAACCTCCCCATACAAACATCATCCCTTCAGGAGTATTTACCTCATCAGGCACTTAAGTTTGCTACTAGAATGCACACTCATAGGATTACTACTCGGTTTTAATAGCACTCAAGGATTTCCTAACAGCTGGCCCTCAGTTCGCCACATGCAAATGCGACATCGGCATCGCATGAGATGGCTTGCCAAATACGATTGGTGGCATCTGTCTATATTGTAGGTTTCCATTTAGGGTTTTTACAATTTGTTACAAGAGCTCATAAGATGCCATATTCAATAGGATTCAGTCGCAATCAGTGATCCCAGAACTAGATTATGGAATTTAGTGCAAATGCTACCTTCAATGACAGATAGGCATCAACTTTGGCTACCTTCAGAGTGAGTAAGTTAGTTAGTTTAGTGTTTCTCTCAAAGAATAGGGAAAAACTTGTTTTTGTTTGTATAGTGTGAATTCTAACTTCTCCTTTCATTTCTACAGCGGATGCATTTGAGAGCATTAGAAGATGCACTACCTCCAATTCATAGGACCCCATGCCTACTTTCAATTCTTTTCAAGCCGGAGGAATTTGAATTCGTGGGGTGATATTTTCCAGCCCAGGCGGCTTGCAAATTTCTTGGAGTACGATGTTTTGTGTCTTTTGCCCAAGGGTTAGCACCACTGGTCATAGGTCTGGCACATAAGGTGAATGCATGGTATGCGGGTGCTCCTCACCTGCAACTTCGGTATCCCCAGACTCTTGTTGGACATCAAAGTGGACAAATTCGTGCCCCTTTCATGGTTGTCTCAGTGCCTTAAATGTTTAAAATGGCTCTCATATTCTAAGCATGTAATTCCTCTACATATGAAGTCTTTTTGCTGTCCATTCTCAAATCCACACCCCATGCACCACTCTAATACATGTGTCTAATTTTAGCATCATAACCAAGGCCCTCATACCTTATGTGTATGGTTTTGTCTGTGCAGAGATTAAGGCAGTTGATGAGCCTGTGGGCATATAGGGACTCAGCTCACTGTAGCAAATTACTGAGAAGTCATCTGTGTTCGAGAGTCAATTGAAAGGGAAGCGTGCATCTGAATTGGAAGACCCTCATCCGGAGCTTGCCTACATCTAAGCTGCACCACAAGAAGCTAAGCCTAGTCATTTGTTTAAGGCCAAAGACTATTTTGGACATCAAACAGAAAGTGGACAGGGTGAAGAAGAAACCATCAACCCTGCTGCAATGCCTAAGCAGGTGACAATAATAAGACCTCCCATAATGGAGTTTGAGGGTTATCATGTTTCGTGTTGTGTGATGTTGCTATCTTGTGTGATGTTTTGTGACTTCTGCTTAAGAGTTAGCACCAATGTTGCTCTGGCACAAAAGGTGACTGCACTCCACTTTATAATTTCGAGAGCAACCTCGAAATGTGGGCAATTCAAACAATCAGATTCCGATTGTTTGAATTTTGAGGTTGAGAGTTGAGGTTCACATTGCAATGCTATGTAATATGTAATAGCATTCCAATGTGAAACACAAGGATGCACCAGACTATGGCCAGCCTCAATGTCAGGAACTTGACGAACTAGGAGAATGAACTGAATCAAGGAAATCAAAAAAATTGCTATAACCAGGAGTGAGGTTGAGGAGTGAAAAAGACAATGTGAAACACGAAGATCCACCAGACTATGGCCAGCCTCAATGTCAGAAACTTGTGGATATAGGAAGAGTCGTCATAAGGATGAGGGCACACCGTGTGAAAATGTGTTGTGAAGGAGGCTTCATACTGACTCACGCCATTCCTAAATGTACTACAGAGTTGGGACAACATAAGTTACAACCCCTATGACCATACGGGAGTGGCAATTCAGGGAGGGGACGAGCAGTTACACCCTGAGAGTGGGAAGGTTTTGAAGCATCACTTCCTTAGAAGCTTTAATGGATCTTGTTGACCATGGCCCCCCTTACTCCGGTCAGGGCATTAGCTCTTCCAGTTGTTCCCAAAAGGTTGCAGCAGCATATGAGGTTGAATAGATCCAGTCTCGAGAAAGCAGGACTATGGGAATTCTTATTATGGGTGCGAGCTAGATGCTGAAAAAAAATGAATGAAGACAAGGTCACCCGGTTTGTTGGCATGTATTCCTTGAAGACGCATATGGCGCAGGTGCATGGTCCTCTAGTGACATTTTCCACCCAGGCTATCTCGAAAAGTTACAATGTTATCGGCTTCAGGCGAGGGGATTGAAGGGCTAATTGACCTACGATACGCGGAGGCAGAGCAAATTTTTGGACCCAAGTTGAGGTGGGGCAAGGATACCATGTGGGATTGTAGCACAGCTCGTGACCATTGGAGGGCATGGTTTGAACTTGTGAATTCATACTTGCTGTTTCGACCTGCGACTGCGAGGATGGAGCAGAAGTATGTCGTGGCAGCGGTCAGAATCTGGGATGGAACATTGGTAAATTGGTCCAAGTTGGTGCTGACGCAAATGTCCGAGGAAATTCAGGAACGGAAAGCAATTGGCACTCAACCTATTTGTTTATATTATGCCTATTACATTTCGTGTCTGTGCGAAAATAAGGCTACACTGCCGGAGGAGACATCCCCAAGCAAACGGTTCGCACCTCCATCACCTCAGTTTCCAATGCTTGCGGACCTTGAGGTGGAACAAGGGAAGCTCAAGATCTATATCATGGAGCTGGAAACGTTGTTGTCGGCTAAAAAAGACAAAGTCGAACAGGTACAGGAGAGAAGTGTTGACTTCCTTCAGCAGATTAACCAAATGCTGCATGAGAAGTTGAGTGATCAGCGGAAGCATGAGCATTTCCAAATTATTAATGCGGCTCTGAAGATTCAGCTTGAGGAGCTCCAAACTATTAATGCGGCTCTGAATATTCAGCTTGAGGACCTCCAAACTATCAATGCGGCTCTGAAGATTCAGGTTGAGGAGTCGCAACGGGAGCTCAAGCGGCTGCAAGAGGGAGGACCATTAAAGATTCAGCTTCAGGAGGCGCAACGGGAGCTCAAGCGGCTGCAAGAGGGAGGACCATGGAAGGTTCAGCTTGAGGAGGCGCAACGGGAGCTCAAACGGCTGCAAGAAGAAAGACCATGGAAGGTTCAGCTAGAGGAGGCACAATGGGAGCTCAAGCGGCTGCAAGAGGAAGGGGTAAGAAGGGAGGTGGTGCGACCAGCCATGGCTCATGCGTCAGTCAACACCGATCCCATTGAGTCGTCACTAGTAACCCCTCCACTGACGGTGTCTCCAATTCCACCCGTGTCGTCTCCGTCACCTTCGGCCCCGCCCTCACCTTTTATGCCAATGGAGGCGTGTATTCGGTTGACGTCGGCCAAGAGTAAGGTGTTTCCCCAGCTTAATTTGCACCATCTATATGAGATACAGAGAGATCTAATTTTAATCATGGCCAGGAAGAAGCTGGAGGAGGAGCTCACTCAAGAGCAGTTCTAGACTCTGTGGAAATTTAGTGTGAGTCTGAAATATGAAAACCTCTTCACCGAAATTCTGGCTCGTAAACATTTGAGGTTATTAGACCATTTTGCTGCTTTTGTGAAGATTGGAGATGTGGGAGCTAGAATTTATCTGTACTACTCCGGGTGTGAAGAACAGCTTCAAATCAGAAGGAGCATGGGACGACAAGTTCTTGAGAGCGCGCATGGTCAACTGGGCGGATTACGGCGCCCAAATGTCACAACCATTTTATGCACAGGACTGTGAGACCAGGGCACAATGGAGAAGAACTTTGAAGGCACTTCAAGTCTAGGTGAAGGACTAGGAGTATTTTGCTCGAATTCTTGGCAACAATTTGAAGCGCACCTATCAGTTTACAAAGGTGGTGGATTTTTGCAATTCTCACTACATTTACAACCAGGAAAGGGCCGAAGACCGAATTGCGAGGTATATGAAAGCATGTGACTCGAAGAAAACACCCGCGCTTGCAATGCAAAGGCAAGTGCAATTTCTGAGCCCGGGCCTAGGTTATCGCTCTCGACAGATGGTGCGGGTGAAAGCCACTGTAGAAGGAAGCAGGGCCAGCCAAAGGTACTTGGACATGTACCAGAAACTTTTTGATGTAGACATTGAGCAACATGTTCCTACATGGCCCGCATTGGCCTGGATTCTTGAAGACTATGGCCTTTCAAGATCTAAACCGGTTGCCGTCGACTTAATTTACAAGAAGACTAGCACCTCTTGGTGTATTGTAGTGGTTGTGGATCTGCAAGGCCTTGCAGATCCTTGTATTCCGTATAGTACGGCCCACTACCGGCTCCACCCGGTGGAATGGATCGTCCTCGCCGTGTTCCACTCGACCGAGTGGATCCTCCACGCCTCGTTACCGCCATGGGTCGTTCCACTCGGTCGAGTGGATCCTTGCCGTGTTCCACTCGACCGAGTGGAACAACCCCCGGCGGTAACCAGCCGTGAAGGATCCACTTGGTCGAGTGGGTCCTCGTCGTGTTCCACCAGACCAAGTGGAACCACCCACGGCGGTAACCAATCGTGGAGGATCCACTCGGTCGAGTGGATCCTCGTCGTGTTCCACTCGAGGATTCACTCGACCGAGTGGAATGAGCCACGGCGGTAACCAACCGTGGAGGATTCACTCGACCGAGTGGAATGAGCCACGGCGGTAACCAACCGTGGAGGATCCACTCGGTCGAGTGGGTCCTCGTCGTGTTCCACCGGACCGAGTGGAACGACCCACGGCGGTTACCAGCCGTGGAGGATCCACTCGGTCAAGTGGATCCTCGTCGTGTTCCACTCGATCGAGTGGAACGACCCACGGCGGTTACCAGCCGTGGAGGATCCACTCGGTCAAGTGGATCCTCGTCGTGTTCCACTCGATCGAGTGGAACGACCCCCAGCGGTAACCAGCTGTGGAGGATCCACTCGGTTGAGTGGATCCTCGTCGTGTTCCGCTCGACCGAGCTGCACTGCCGGAGGAGACATCCCCAAGCACGCCACTTTCTGATTCCTAGAGCAAATGCAAAATGTGAGCAAGTGTATCAATCAGATTTTGATTGTTTGAATTTTGCGGCTCAGAGTTGTGTTTTCACATTGCAATGCTATGTAATATGTCCATAGCATTCCAATGTGAAACACAAGGATGCACCAGACTATGGCAAGGGGTGAGGAAGAGAGAAGAGATGCCTTATAGTACACCGACTTAACAGAGTGGCCATAGTCTAGAGGTAGAAAACATTACATGTCACAAAAATTATGGGTCCAACGAGTGGCAATGCCGGAACATGACGACGATGAGTCAGAATGTCTCCACATTTTTATGACTCCAATGCATCATAATCATTGGAATGTGATTGGAGTGCGTCATAATGACTCTAAACTATGACTGGAGAGAGTCATAATGTTTGGGACGTGAGTCTAACGAATCCCTGGAGTAACGAGATAATAACTCGAGGAAGTCATAATGCTCAAGACATTACTGCAAACAGTCATGTATTGAGCATGCTATATGCAAATTATGACTGTAAGGTGTCATATAGGCTAGAACATTTATAAGCACCACATGTTGTTGACTTGCAACCCTAGCGGTAGCAGGTCCGTTGTAAAGGTTTAGGGTTTAGGGTTACGTACCCGGGATCTTCAGGCCTCTTGAAATTTGATGTACCAATCGGACACAGACCTAGTTCCCACAACTTCCAATTGTTGGCCTCAATGTTCTTGTTCCGCAACCTCTCGTACTCCGGAATCGCTCCCTCCATGATTCTACATTATCAAAATTCACATTAGTGTTTATTGATGACTGTAAGGTTGTCCCGATTACTGTTGTTTGTGTCTTGTAAAGTAATAGTTCTCATCAATTTTTTGTTGGTGCTTCAAGCTGATTCACATAAATGCCCCAAAAAACGACCCACTCAGAAGTGGTTGATGTAATAGCCATCCAGATAGACATCAACAGTAACTTCAGGAAGTTCAAGCCTTCATATGGGATGCAATCCTAAGAGAATTCATCATCAGGCCAATCAGGAGAAATTATCTTGTGTCCAATATGATGTCATAAAGGACAATGTACTCCCGCATAGGTCGTTAACCAAAACAATGCATAACACTGCAAATTCCCAAAAGGAAATTTCCACGTCCAACGGAATTTTGCACATGACGTTCCAGTGTCCCAGTGGACGTCTGCCATGCCAAGCACGGGACGCAAAATCACCTCCGGAGGCAATGTCCACATCATATGTAAAGCGGGTCCAAGTCACACTCCACGTCAGCAAGAGCCCAAATGCAGGAATGGCCGTCGTGGCACTGCCCGCCCAAAAAAACGTTACGTGGAGGCCACGTGCTCCCCACGTGTCCTTCTGTGGAGGTTAAGGAAGACCATGTTTTATTAGACGTCACGTAAAAACAGGCTGAAATTGGCCTTGTTTTCCATGTCTTCCATCACGTTTTTTGCGTGTCCCACATAACGGATTTTAGGTGACGTCATTCACAACGACGTCCATGTCAAAGTGAACGCGAATACAGGTTTTTTTTGACGTCCAAAAAAAAACTTTTTCTTATAGTGTCAGGTCACCGGAGAAGGTGTCCAACACCAATCACCTCAACAAAAAGACACGGAAGTTGCCTCTACAGGTGAGCTCAACTTTCTCCTGGGGTATTAGTTTTAGTGTGTGGGGTATCAGTATGATATATAGGTGTTTGATTAAGATAAGTGACCGGATTAGGCACGTCTACCTTAATCTACAAATATATTCCCGGGGTGGGTGCAACTCTCCCCATTGGATTTAGAAGCAACATCTTTAACTCGTTTGAAAATTGCATAATGAAGTGAACATGATTTGCTATCTAACAAAGAAGGAACAATGAAGGGCTCAACTTGCTTGGAAAGTGGCATCTATAGGAATCCATTGATACCATATTTAGTGTCCGAATTAGGATTGATCATTTCACAATTTAAATGTCGTCTTTTAAAGAACAAGTTCTGAAAAAGTAACCATTCAAGACCCATCTGCTTTATGGTGAGGGAGTGCACAACTTGGAATCGTCGGAGACGCCGAGAGGGAACGTGCCCTCGAAGAGAGCAGGTCCGAGAAAGAGGGAGATAAAGGTAGAAAGACGGAGAGCCCTCCCTGTCAGGCCGGAGAGAAGATCCTCCGATTCATCGTCGAAGCAACCGCCAATTCGGCCGAGAGGGAACCGCCAAGACAGAGAGAGGGGGAGAGAAAGAGAGAAAGGGAGAGAGGGAGAGCCATGCAAGCAGATCCTCCGAATCATCAACCCCTTCCACCTCCGGCCAGCCCAGTATCCTCACCGCACTAGAGTTCTATTCGGCGCGAGTTTGGTAAGGAACCCTGATCGGAAAAGCCCCGAGCTTGCAGGGTACATGACGCCGAGAGGGAGTGCTGCTAGGAGCACCGAAACCCTAGATTGCACGAGAGGGAAGCGCGGGCGAAGGGCAAACAGCGAGGAAAAGAGAGAGAGAGAGAGAGATTGAAATGCACTAAATCATTTTAACAAATTAAAAATAAAGGATTGGTTTTAAAATAGTTCATAAATGTTGAGTTTTTCACCTAGAAAGTTTTTAATTTAGATTTTTCTAGTACTATAAAAGTTAAAGATGTTAATTTTGGAGTCAAATAAACCATATGGATTATCTCAATTAGTGCATATTACTATTCAAAGTTACACAATGCTATATCATCTTACTTTGGAGTTCATTTTTTACCAAGAAAAGTTCAATAGGTTGTTCAAACATTATTCAACATAAGTGACTTTGCTTGGTAAACTATCAAATCATAAATAATTATTTATAACTTTGAATGGTAACATGCATAAATTGGGATATATACTCCGTGTACGTATTATATAATGTAAAATTTGGAAAGTTTGATTGCATTTTCGCCTTCTGGATGGACGAGTTACCTAGACACCATTAAGCTCTAGCAATAGGACATTCGAACCAAGTAAGCCTGAATAAGTGCAAGTATGCACAATAAACCTAATTTAGCACAATGAAACCTAAACAAAGTGTAATTAAGCACGTCAATTCTCGTATCTGAATTCAATCTTAATTAATTTAAGTAAGCTCATTTTAGATTTAATTAGGTTCAATTACTTTGGTGAGCATGCTTTCTGATTTGCTTGGGCTTAATATGCTTAACTAAATTCAATCACACTTCATTAGTTTGAATGTGTATGAATACTTGTGTAAGTAGAAGGAATTAACTAAAGTACTATAAAAAAATTTAACTAAAAATATAACCATAATCTAAATTTCATTTTAGAACAACAAAGGCCCTTCTAAACGATAAGTCACATATATTATGACGTCTTCAATGTTAATGAGGATTTTATAATATTTTAGACTTCCATGTTAATTACATGCTTTATTGATAGTTCCACTTTGGTAATGAAATCCCAATCAATTGCTTATTTATTAAGAGTTATTTATTTACTTTGGACTTTGAAGGTGAAGTGGACTTAATATGGGTCTTGTGGACAAGGGGCCTTCAAGAATGAAAGGGCAATAGTTTTCGGTTAGGATAAAAAAATTCAATTGTTTTTGACAGTGTGCCCGAGGGTGCCGGATCGCATGCCCCTCCCCCTAAAGGTTCATAAAAACATTATGGGGTCATGGTTTGGCAAAGCGGAGCCCATGCTATATTGGCATGAGCTCTAGCCCCAACCCTATGGGAGCAAAAATATTTAATACATGATGCCAACATAGGTCCGTAACAATCCTCCTACATCCATATTGAATCGTACATGCAGAGCATGCCCCACTTTTAATACTCTAGGTATCACCCCAAAATGTTAAATGGAAAGAGATTGTTAGATTGAGGTTGAATAATGTTTTGTTCATATCAACATCAAAAATTATGAGGGAAATGAACAGGTCGGATTTTATCCATTATCTTATTCATTATCAAATTGAAGTTTCTCGTGCTCATTGAATGGCCATATAGGTCCTCTCCAATTATGTTGACTATTTGAAAAACTTAGAATGATTATCATAGTTTGAGCATCTCTTTTACACACATATCTTTTGGGTACCCGTTCTTGGAGCCACACTCAACGACGTATATACCACTCAAATATAGGCACCCAATTAAGATAAGTAACTGAATTACTAGACACACGTATTCTAATTGGTTGTTCATTGGAGAGTAAGAATGGTAAGCAAAACTGCTCACATGTTTTCATTCATGAAGACACAACATCACCCATAATTTTCATGAGCTGATGACTGCCGTGTGTTATATGACTCCCCTTTCATGTGTATCCACCTAGATATGTGACTGCGTGCATGTGAGCACTCCCTGCTTGTAAGGTTTTCCCATATCACAATTTGACCCGCCGCATATGTTGCGCACTCCACAGGATGGTAGAAGGGGAGTTCCAAAGCTTGAAGCATCTACAGTTATGGCAAGAAGAAGAGGTCCAAGCAGACGCCATGCGGTTATCCAAGTACCCATGCCCATGCATGGAGTGTGCGGGAGGGAAAGTCCTCGATCGAGCCACAATTCGAAAACATCTTCGCAGCAAAAAAAAGGACCCTGTGTTTACAGCCTCTATCTTGGTAAGTCATTCCAACAAACGACTTTTGAATGAGTGTAAGCGGGTGGTCTTGCTTTGGGCGAGTTTTCATCTTTGTGTACATGAATTTTGTAGGCCTGATGGAGACCCATTGTAAAAGTTGCATGCATGACATCCCTTAGAACCTTTCTAAGAGGATACGAAACGCCAACACACTCCATGCCAAACACAACGTCTGCAAGAATACGAGCCTTGCAGACATGACGGTCGAACGTGTATGACGGAGAGTGGTGTGACGGGCCCATCCCAAAACTTATACAATTTTCATATTTGAACAAACAATGGGAAGTAAAGGTGTCCAACTTCCCATTCATGGGTTGGGGTCTATTTGCACTCCAACCCACCAAAGAGGGGGAGGAACTGCTTCCCTTTGTAGGACCACAATACACCTTGGCAGAATACAAAGCTTTGAGGAAGGCACAACCTCGAGTGAAATCATATGCGATGCAAGTTGAGCCGGACTTGTACATCGATGGAGATGTAATGAAGGGGAATGTCGCTGGCTTCATGAATAGTTCCATAGGGCGCAAAGAGATAGGAAATGTGGTGTGGGAATCTCGCATATTGCCAAAACCTTGGAACAAACATGAATGGGGGTATGTAATTAACATAGCCATAAAAGACATTTTGGTCGGAATAGAACTATATGCACACTACTCTTTGAACCCGCACACCGCATTGTAGGCTGACATCCAGTAGTCCATCCATAGAATGACTACACTCCGTCATGTGTTCGTTAACATGACTACACCAAGTCATGTTTTGTATTGACAAATTTTTGTATCAAAAGTCATGACCACGGCATACATGTATACGTGGAATATGACAATATTTCCACATCCATTGTTTATATTTGTGTGTAGCATGAGAGTTCATGTTCATGACACACTTTAGTCGTCAAAACTTGTGGACACCCCCCACGCATGTGACACGTCCCGGTTATATTCGGCGTTTTATGACAATTCCTTGTTAGATAGAGCGGACATTTTATGACACAACCCCGTAACACAAATGTTACAAAGTTATGATTCATCCTTGTGATACAAGACTACTTATGACTGCTCATTGTCGTTTTCATCATTTCATAAGATGTTCATGTTATATACAATCCGTGTTTTATTAATGGCATTGTTATGGGTCTTTGTCGTATGTTTCAGCCAAAGCGAATATATATAACATGCATACAAATTTATAACTCTTTGTAGGATGAGTACAGTCCGATTGATTTGTTCTACCATGTACCGGGGAGTGGTGAAGTAAGCCAAACATATCCTCTACCCCTCTCAAACGATGGACAAGATGGAGAAGTTGAGGTTCTACGTATGGTGGCAGAGTGCTTCGGCAAGTACGATAGCCTCAATTTTGACGGACACAAAACCGAAGCTTCTATACATGACAAACTCGGGGATGCATTGGTTGAAGACCCTAAAGGGGAGGATGGTTTCACAACGAATGACACTAAAGGTAGCGATGAAAAAAGAGAAGAAATGAATGACCCCATGGAAACAAGAGGGAGTACCATGAACAGCAAGGACCCCGGTGGGGTAGACCACGAGATTCTCTTATGCGAAGTTGGAACTCCACTTAATGAGGGAAGCCCCTCGAACCGTCTCACATCGACACTCTTGCTACTATTGTGTTGCACCACCTTCGCCGTACCAAACAACTTTGTGGATGAGTTGTTGAAGTTGTTGAAGGAGACAATTTTACCCAAGGACAACATACTACCGAAATCATTTTACGAGGCGAAAGGCTTGTTGATGAAGTTGGGGTTGTCCTACAACTCAATACATGCGTGTAGAGATGGATGTTGTTTGTTTCGGATAGAATTGGAGGATGCAACGACGTGCCCAACATGTCACAAATCGCGGTTTGCAGAGAACTCCAAAACAATTCCACTCAAAGTTTTGAGACATTTTCTTTTGATTCCTCGTTTGCGAAGGATGTACAACTGCACACGGCTAGCGGAGCTTATGAAGTGGTATGTAGGTGGGAAAAGTAAGGACAAGGTGATGAGGTCCGTGGTGGACTCGAAGGCTTGGGACCACGTAAATAATAGGTGGCCGTGGTTTGCGGAAGAGGAACGGAACGTTAGGCTTGGCCTTGCACTAGATGGCGTAAATCCGTTTAGGAACCAAAGTCTCAGCCACTCTACTTGGCCCGTGGTCATGCTGAACTACAATCTCCCCCCTTGGTTAGTGACCAAAAACTTCTTCATGATGCTTGCGCTAATCATACCAGGAAAAGAGAGTGTGACAGACATGAACGTGGATGTGTACCTGGCACCGTTGATTGAAGAGCTGCAAGAGCTTTGGAAAGGGATCGACTGCTTGGACGGATCGCAAGGAAACTCCAAAGAAAAAACACTTAAGCTATATGACATGCTTTTGTGGACGGTGAATGATTTCCCGGCGTACGGATTGATTTCCGGGCAAGTAACAAAAGGACATAGGGTTTGTCCCGTATGTGGCCCCAACGTGGCAACACGGCGTTCCAAAGCGTTGAAAAAGAATGTTTGCCTTGGGCATAGACGACAACTGCCAATGACCCACGAATGGAGACGACAGAGGTCCATTTTTTATGGGCAGCCCGAGATGAGACCACCGCCAAGAAGGATGAGTGGTTGAGAGCAATTGCGATATGCAAACGAGCGAGAAGAATGGATGAAAAAACACTGCAAAAACCAAATTAGACAGACGACGGACCCCGTACACGAACACGGAGTGAAGAGGAGGACATGTCTATATGACCTTCCATACTGGAAAATACGTGTATGTTATTATGAGAATTATGTGAGTGGACGTAGCCACATGATTGCACGTAGTAATATTGTTTATGAGAATTATGTGAGTGGATGTAGTCATGTACAATCACATGATTGCATGTAGTGATATTGTGATTCACACCGTCAAATTTTTTACTAGCTCGAGTCATTGTGCAGGATCTTCTAATTCGACACACATTGAATGTTATGCACTGTGAAAAAAAATATCGTTGAGAATGTCATGAAAACCATATTTAGAGATAATGACACACTTGGAATTCGTCTCGACATGAAGGAGGTTGGTATACGCAAGCATCTTTGGCCCGTACCAGAAACAAAACCAGGCAGCGTCATTTTACCCCGGTCTTCGTACGTTCTGATGAAAGAAGAGCGTGAAGTCTCGTGAGCCCAAAATGGTGCCCACATGTGTTCTTAACCCTTTAAAACTATTAGAAGTTATGTTTTGATATTTTATGATTATTCACAAAATTCATAAAAAGAGTGAGGCTTGAGTGAAGTTATGTTTAAACCTTAGGTTAATAGGAGTTTAGCGGTGTGAAGAAAATTCCTTAGTTAGGTGAGCATAGTGTGTGGTGAACCAAAGGTGGCTCCTTGAGTTCATTGTTTGAATTAGGATCTATGTTGTTGGTTTAAGAATTAAAGGCTTAAATGATAGGATGAGAGCCTACAAAGTAGGAAATGATCAAAAAGTTTATCTTGAGCCTTGGGGTACTCACCTACTCCCTTGAAGGCTTAAAGGATAGGATGAGAGCCTACAAAGTAGGAAATGATCAAAAAATTTATCTTGAGCATTGGGGGTGCTCACCTACTCCCTTTCACCTCACTATATAATCCTCATTCTCTTCCCTATTTCTTTATTTCTTTATTTTGTGCTCCTTGGCACCCCACGTATTATGAGTGTGCGTGTGTGGGAAGCAAGAAATGAGCACGTGTATGTACAAGGTCTCAAGGTGAAGAACCAAAACTAATTAGCCTTGAAGTTAGTTGACACTTGTTAGGAGTAGTCTTTGGTTTGAGGCATTTAGAGCTTAGCTCGTTGTGTTTAGTTTATAGAATTTAGACTTATGTCATTTAAATTTATAGTGTTTAGAATTGTGACATTTAGAATTGTAACATCTAGATTCATGTTAGATTTAAAGCATTCAACCTTGTAGGCTTTAAGGCAGAGTCCATTTAGGCTAGCTGCTGGTTTGAAGTTGGAGGCAGTCGGCTTAGTTGCTGGTTTGAAGTTGGAGGCAGTTGGCTTAGCTGCTGGTTTGAAGTTGGAGGCAGTTGGCTTAGCTGCTGGTTTGAAGTTGGAGGCAGTCGGGCTTAGCTGTTGGTTTGAAGTTGGAGGCAGTCGGGCTTAACTGCTGGTTTGAAGTTGGAGGCAATTAGGCTTAGCAACTGGGTTGAAGAGGGAGGCTAGTTAGGCCTAGCGGTTGGGTTAAGTAAAGCCAGTTAGATTTAGCGAATGGGTTAAGGAGGAATCTAGTTCCAACTAGTTGTGCACTCCCGAGTCTGAGCTAGATCGACAAGCTAAGTTACTACTAGTTAGTGAGGATAGTTAATTAGACTAATTAGTTAGACTAGAGGGTTAGGCTAGTTGGTTTAGTGGTTGCATTATGAGATGAAGTTGGGAAGGATTTGTGAGGGATTTGTGGAAGAGGAGGTAATGTTAAGTTATATAAGTGTTTTTCAACGCTTGTATTAAAACTTATGTGCCTCATGAAATCAACACATCATAGCCTCAGTGAGGTGTCATGCACCAGTGAAAAATCGACAGCCAGAACCAAAGTTGCAAGGGAAAAATCATTGAAGGCATGCGTGGCAAAGGCAGTGGGGTGGACTCTGGAAAAAGCCAAGGATGTGTCTATCCACGAAGTTCACACTAATAAAATGTCATGATTTAAATTAAATAAGAAATTCATCAAGGTAGAACGTACATCCCATGTTACCACAAGTTGTTATGTTACACATGTGATCTCGAAACCTATTACCCGGACTAGGATGCTTAAGGGTGGTAGGTTTTGCCTCACAAGTCTTTGTGGAGCAAGTGCATGCATTACGAACCCCCACCGACTATGTGGGTTAGCTAAAGAAGCGCGTAAACGTGGATGGGCACATAAAAGGCCTGAAATCCCATGACTATCATGTCCTCATGCAGCAAGTGTTGCCACTATGTGTGTGTTGCACAATGGAAAAAGAAGTGCGGACATCAATAATAATGTTGAGCCGTATATTCAGGAGGGTATGTGCTAAGTCCATTGATCCCGCAACAATACATGAGATGAGGGGTGAAGCGGCCATAGCACTATGCATGTTGGAAAAAGAATTTCCGCCATCATTTTTTGACATCATGAGCCATCTGGTTTTGCACCTCGTAGAGGAAGTGGAAATTTGTGGACCCGTACATACACGTTGGATGTACCCTATAGAGAGGTACCTCAAAATTCTAAAAGGGTACGTCCGAAACCGTGCTCGACCAGAGGGTTGCATGGCTGAAAGCTATGTCATAGTAGAGGCATTGGGATTTTTTACAGAGTATATGCAAGAATGTACAAAGTCACCACTCGAAGAGTGTGGGATGATAAAGAAGACCCATCAATGTATGATGAGATCCTCGAAGGTGGCGAGCGGGCGCGTCGTCTTTCATCCGACCTTCAACAATGGATACATGAGTTCGTGGTGAACAATGCGGCACCACTGGAGGAGTGAAGGAGATGAATTCATATTAGGGGGAAAGAACTTTATGTGTACCCCCTCTCTTACAACAACACTCTAGTCTATACGGACTACAACAAAACGCATCTTTTATGACCAAAATTTATGATTACATTCAGTCCTATTTTGGGATTTATGACTTAGTACAATCATAAAATGTAATCATAAAATATGCATTTTATTGTAGTGCACTATGACTACGGTTGTATGAAATTATGACCGCCCTTAGTGATTTCAGCGAGTCACGGGTAATAATGTGATGGGTTATATCCAAAATCTCCGGGCAATGTAGATTTTGCCCAAAGCTTGGGAAGTCGACCAAAGCGGTCGCGCTGAAACTTGACTTCTGCAAGAACATGTATTTGTCAAGTAACTAGTTTATCATGCAGGAAACACGAGGATGACATGTCACGGCGGGAATGTGAGCGGCACGAGTACAAGTGCAAAAAACGGAAGACGCGGGTAATGTACCCAGCGGAGTTGCGCGATGAGGATTTTTACATTTGGTTTCCAAAAGCAGTGTTGCGTGCCATAGAAGAAGGGACTGAGGGGGTACAAGAAGACGTTAGGGCCTTGATCTTACCTCCATCAGATGCAGAAAAGTCGTATCAATCCATATATGCATTTGAAAACCACATTCGTGTCCGAAACGCGCAGGCGCATTTGACAACGATGGACTCTAGAGTAGCCGCAACATTTCGATAATTATGTCGCTCGGGCCTGAAGGATACAAATCCAAAGGCAGCAGAGTTGGAATACGTGGGCTGGGTGGAGGAAATCCTCTCCGTAGACTATAGATTTTTTGAGGTGGTGGTCCTCTATTGCAATTGGGTCATTGCAAACATTAAGGGAGATGGGGTCACCATGAAACGCGACGAGTATGGTTTCACCATTGTAAACTTTGACAGATTGATTCCTTACTCAACACAATCATTTGCCTTTCCTCTCCACATCGAACAAGTTTTTTTTGCACCCGACGTAGCCAAGTGTGGATGGGAAGTTGTTTTGTGCAAGGAACCAAGAGGCATTTGGGTATTCTCCAAATAATAGAGAACAAATGAAGTACAATGCATAGCATTGGGCAGGACTTCAAATTTTCCCGGATTGCAAGTGACGGGCTTATATGACGATCTCGTACCGAAGACACCCATATTGGGTGATGCAGTGGAAGTGGGGCCAGGAGTGGTTGCTAAAGCATTAGAATGTCTAGAGGGACCGGATGACGCATCGGTAGATGACTTAGAGTATTGTGACTCGAACGGTGATTTACTCCCCGTCCGAGCAAGAAGTTGTATAAATGAAACTTAGATAGGTATATATTTAAGTTCAATTATATACATGTTCAATTAGTCTCTTGGCAATAATCAATTTCAAATTTCCTCCCCAATTTCCTCCCTATATTCCCTAAAACATCAATCAATTAATTATTCAATAAATAAACATGGGTCATTCCCAATTTTCATTGCCGTTCATACTATAACACAAAAAACACTTAAGTTTGACCAATTTTTTTCATTATTAAATAAATACCCCAAACCATAATACTAGATAATGAGTCATGGGGCAAAAACACAAGCGGCCCGTCTAGGGCAGCAAAAATTTTCAAGGGCTGCCCAAAAAAAGGAAAAAAATGGTCCTCGTCAAAATGTGACTAAAGAATATGACTCACAGAAAAATGTGACTGCCACATATGATTTGGCGTCCACTAGACACGTTCCCCGTTGTTCCCTATGAAGGCACCCGTCGTTCCCATACGCCGTATACAATACATTTGCCGAATACGACAGTAAAATATGACTGCAAGTCGTATTTTTGAATTTCGTCCCCCCCAAAGGTCGAGGCCTAGCCAAATGTGACACCCTGTAGTCACCAGTTATCCCCAGTCACATTTCCTTAGTCACAAAATACCCAATTTGTTCTAGTGTATGGCGGGTCAAATCGCGAACAACTATAATTAAGAAAGGCAACTAGTTAACTAATAGTTGAATTAGTTGGTTAGTTGTCCAAAGTCTGCATGGTTTGTCTCTTCCCTCACTACTAGATTCAATGCCACATTGGTGCTACCATGAAAAATTTAAAGAATCTTCCATGCACAAAATGAAGATGTTCTTAGGCCCATGGAACTCCATGCAAGGGTTGAAGAATGTCTTATATTTATGGTACTAGACAGTGGAAAGATAGATTATAATATTTTAATTGTTAATTGTTCATTTTGGTCATAAGCCTATTATGATACATGTAACAATGCTTCAAAAATTGCAAGATTGAGGTGATTCTCTGTGCACCGCCCTACCTGAAATGGAACAAAAGAAAATTGACACTGCAAACTTCTCCACTTAACAAACAAGGGACTTTAGGGGCTTTGCCACAAGAGACCTTGTCCTAGAATGACACTTTAGAAATAACCACTTTTTAATACTATCTCTGTTCACATTAAATTGGAAGTGTCGCTCAGATTCCATTACAATTCACCAAACCTTATTCATTACGTTTTGACATGCATTACCCGGGACCTATTATTGCTCAAAGGCAGTCTCCACAATACCTTTATCACATGATACGAGACTCAACCAACAAGAAAACGGTAGAACCGTGAGGCTCTGTCCTTTCTTATGAAAGACTACAACTGTAGTTGTACACTTTGCTCATGCCAATCCATGGTTATTTACTATACCTATAACCAACTATAGTCAATTAGATTTCCTTCAATACAATTTCGGGAACAACTATAGTTAACTAGGCATATATAACTATAGTTAACTAGTTTTTAGAACAACTATAGTTAACTACTTTTTTGGGAGGTCAAATCGCAACAACTAGTTACGAAAGGCAACTAGTTAACTAATAGTAACCATGTGTTTAGAGGGTCTCGCTGACGTGGTTGCCTTCTATTGGCTCATGAGCATGGTGGAAAACAATCCATAACCTATGACCCTCTTTCTAGTTTCCTACCATCGCCATGGTTGTTCCGAAACTCCACCACAAATAGAAAAAATGAGATCAAAACGAAGCTCTCTGCACCTGCTACCTTACAAACACCACACACAATATTTTGCTCCCACCGATCTGAAGGAGCAACTTAACACCGGAGCTCTAAACAGATGGTTACCTAGTTCATTGCCCTCAAACCTTCCTCCTCGCACTTAATAAACACATCAAACCTGGCTCTCCGTATACAACAAAAGAATCATGACTCGCTTATTCCCAAGCCTGAATCACACAACCTTAAATATGTCCTCCACTGATCGATGACACAAAACTTTCCTTCTCCAGACAAACAACAACAACAACCAATCTACTCTCCAAGATGGACACGAACAAAAATCTGTTCCTTCCTGCTCATGAGGTTCTAGAGTGTTCCTTCTGCGGCAGCTAAAGAACATCCTCACCACGAAAATATAGGTCTCAGACCATCGCCATGGCTGTTCCGAAACTCCACCACAAATAGAAAAATTAAATCAAAACGAAGCTCTTCACACCTGCTACCTTACAAACACCACACAAAATATTTTGCTCCCACCGATCTGTCGGAGCAACTTAACACCGGAGCTCGACCCTCTAAAAAGATGGTTACGTCGGGTAACCGGCTGGAGGGCCAGGGTTACCACCTGGGGCCGGTGATGCACACGTGGCTCGCCCTCCGGGCTCGCCGCGTGAGCATCACTAGCCACAAGTGATAACCTTGGCCCTCTTGCCGGTTACCTAGTTCGTTGAACTAGTTGGTTAGTTGTCCAAGGTATGCAAGCTTTCACCATCCGTGTTAAACGAACTAGACCAAAAATAGCAGGAACAAGTAACGTCCAAACGTGAACACAAAGTGGTTAGGAAATTTGCTCTTAAAACATAGAAGTTGATGCATAATCTTTGTCCTACAGACACAACCAAAAAAAAGACCACAAATAGCAGAACACAAGTAATGTCCAAGTGTGAATACAAAGTGATTAGGAAATTTGCTCTTAAAACATAGAAATCGATGCATAATCTTTGTCCTACATACTCAACCAACAAAGATACGCTGAGTGTTTTAAGAAAAATAAATAAAATGACGGACACCTTTATTCCCGGCTACCGCCTCGCGTGGTGCCCTTGTTCCCCATGACACTAGTAATTTACTTTTTACTATTTACCATAAACAATGTAGTGTGCAGGGAGCGTTAGGCTGAGATAATTATCTTGTGAGGCGCGGCCCTTTCCTCCCTCCCGTTGGAACCCTAATACGGGAAGAGAGAGAGAGAAAGAAGAGAGAGAGAGGCCCGCGCGAGAGAGAGAAAGAAGAGAGAGAGAGAGGCGCGCGCGCGAGAGAGAGAGTCCTTGGTGCTCCCAAGGCCGCTCGCTCTTTAGCCCAGCCAGCCTTTGCTGCTCCCCAGGCCCAGGCCCAGGCCCTGTCTGGGGTTTCGTCCGTAAACCCTACCCCCTCCCCCTTTCTCTCTCGCCCCGCCTCGCCTGCCCTGCCCCCGCTGGTCCTCTCCTCTCCTCTCCTCTCCTCTCCTCTCTCCCTTCTCCACTCCGTTTCGCACCACTCGCTTGGACGACTTGGAAAGCACAGGTGAGTGCACTACCTGCGCTGCATTTTCTTTCGTTCCCCCCGCTATCCCACTCGTGCTTCATGTGTCGGTACCTGTGTGCCATGTTGTTGCGGAGCCTGTCCCTCGCTTAGCCCCGCTGTTTTTGTGTTGTCGGTAGAGGAGAGGAGCGGAAAGAAATGCACTCTGTTTGTGGGGTGGTGAGTTCAGTTTCGGGAAGTTCTGTGTAATGTGGGAGTGGTGGTGGTGGTGGTTAATAGTTATTGGTGTGTTTGGAGGGATGTGGAGTGTGGGCGATTGGTTCTTGTTTGCGACGGGAAGGGGGGTTCCTTTTTTTTGTTTTCATTGTTCTTTGTTTTGGGTGTTTTTTGGCATGTTGGCTTGCTGTCCAAGCTGGTGTAGGATAGGAAGGCGGCAGCTGCAGACATAGGCCGGTTTGGAGTGTGTTTGTACAACTGATTGCGGTTGGAGTGTGTAGGTTGTTTTGGTAATAGGTGCTCACTGTTTGTGAATAGAGCCCAAGTTGACAAGGTTGAAGTGATCTTGTATATGCAGAGGGGAAGAAGTTGTAAGGCGCGGTTATCCTTCAACACCCGAAGGCGAATTCCGGAGTGCACCGGTAGGTCCCGAAGGAGGCGCGACGATTCCTGCAGTGGAGTGCTGGAGCTTGCAGGCAGGTTGCCTTCTCCGAAGGCACCTACTACTACTACTTCTACTACTACTACTACTACTATCCATCCAGCTTGAGCACGTGAAGTGAAGCGCATCCGTGAGCTTGTCGGGAGAGAGTAATTGAAGTTAATATTCACATGGAGTCTCAAATTCAATGTGTGGCATTGTTGTGGCAGGTCAAATAGTTGTGGCAGGAGTGGACAACAAGCTACGTAGGTTGTGTTGGAATATCGTAAGTAATGAGATTTTCTTTCTTTCTTCTGTTTCATGATTGGGATGTAATTTAGGATGTGGCTTGCATGTGTTGAACCTATGATTATATTGCGATGATGTGCAAATGATATGTATGTTTTTTTTCAATTAGGAAAACCGTGTTTAACGTGTTGTTTATGTCATCCCTGCAGATAGTACAGGAGTAGTCAACCCCAGAGGAAAAGTAAAGGGATATTTTCACCATGCCTGAGGATAGGAAGAAAATGTTACAGGCATTGGCAGCCAAGCGAAAGGCTGACAGTGAAGCAGGTGGCAGGAAGAAGCCCAAGTCGCCTGCAGTGACGCCGGCTAAGAGTGTCTCCAGAATTGGAGGAGACAAGCCGAAATCGGCACCTCTGAGTAAGGGGAAGGATAAGCAAAAGGCAAAGACTAAACCAACTCCTCCTGCCAAGAAGAAAGCTGCAAAGTGGGACAGTGAGTCAGACACAGCGGAAGAGGAGGACGATGTGTCTGGGGAGTCTGAGGAAGAATTGAGTGATGAGGATTCAGAGGATAATGGTGCTAAGCGAAAACATTCTGACAAGAAAGGCGCCAAGCCCCCAGCCAAATCTCCAGCAAAGAAGGCTAAAACTTCTGGACTGGCTGTATTTAAAGAGAAAGACACCAAGGGTAAGGAGGTGGTGAAGGAGAAGGAGAGAGGGAAGAAGAAAGTAGATGACAGTGACGCTGAGAATGGTGCGGATGATGATGACAGTGATCTGTCTGAGGACCCTCTAGATGAAGTGAACCCTGACAACATTCTGCCTTCACGAACTCGGAGGCGCACTGCTCAACCTGTACAGTATGAGTTTGGCAGTGGCGATGAGGATGAAGATGACAGTGATGCATAAGGGAGCTCCCAACCCCCTTGCATTCAACAAGACTCTGGTATGTCTGAATTTGCACTTCTTGCTCACTGATTGTTGTCAGCTGAGTGCTAGGCTCTCTTTTCAAGTACCGAATCCCTAACAGCCACTTGGAAGTAGTAGAAACTTGGGGTGGTGCATTTCATGCAATTTTGGTGTGCCAACAAGCATCGGCGTTCACTGTAGTTTACAGTTGATGCTCTGCAACTCGTCTCCAGGGGTCTCCTGTACAGATATTTGTATCTCAACTACACATATATGAAATTTTCCATCACTGCTTTCTGTGCGGTGTGAGGTCTTTACCACTTCCTACTCCCACCATGTGTGTGACACTGACTACTGTCCTCTGGTGTCAGCCCTTCTGAGCATTCTCAATATGAGTGTTGGTCTCAAATTTCGTGTTGAGGTTTGGCAATTCCTTTTTGTGGAGGTATTTAGCATCTTGAACGGCTTTTCCTTGCAGGTTTCATGGTGTAGAGCTGTGGATATAAAGCTGGGAGGCTCTTTGTTTTTTATAGCTTTTGCCTAGTCAGGATCAATCCTATGTAAACAGTGTCTTGTTCTTGCCATCGTTTTGACTTAGTCAGGATCAAATTCCTTTGTGAACAGTGTGTGACACTGATAATCATTCTGTCCATTGCCCAACGTCTTCAAGGCTCCTATTTATCTTTAGGGCTTCTGTAGATTCATGATTGTTTGCTATGGTCTTGGATGCGTCATGTCTTGCTGTCTTGACTATGTGGATATAGAAGAGGAACATTTGGGACAGAGAAAGACAGTCTTCCTTTTGGTCTTTCCACGTTTAGGGTTTTAAATAATTCCCAAGAAGTGGTTTCAGTTGTCAAATGGTGGAATTTGAAGGTTTGCTGGTATTGGTTGTGCTGCTCTCACTGAGCTTTTTCTGTGGATTCATAACACTCTACTCCTTTTATGATCCATTGGAATCCAGGGAACGCATCAATTGATTTGACTCTTGTACGACAGCTTTCCAGAACATTCATCTGAAGTTACTGTATTTCCTTAACATTGCAGTAGATTCATCAGTGTTGTGCTTGGGTTTTGGAGAATGTCTCCACCTTTAATTCAATCTTGGATTATGGTTTACTCTCTTTAGTGTTGAAATGTTGTGTTGTGGTTCATTCATTACGGTGTAACCTGCCACTTCAATAATTACAATGTTTCACAGCTTGCTCAATAATATATGGAGTATCGACTCCATATTTTTCCCAGAAACATGACCACAAACATTAGCTGGTTGTCACTGTGGTTTCTTAATCAAATGTTTACTGAAATCTAAGGAGGTATCTATTTGTCCTGTAAGTTCACTTATTGATAGTTTTCACCCTACCTTTTCAATCTATTACTGTACGGGAAATTGGGATTGTCAAAGTTTGTGGTGCCCAGTAGACTCGGTAGAGTGTGAATGGTACTGGCAATTCCTATACAATGAATGGTGATTACCAGCTGCTTTTTTTTCTTCTGGCTACTAGTAGCCGCTTGTCTACAGTGAAGTGAATTGATTTATAAACTCATGTTAAATTGTTTGGATTTTGTCCTCCTAAGGTGCTACCTCCACCCTCTGGTTGAGAGGTGGTGCCAAGTAGCTTCACATGGGTGGAGTGAAGTTGTCTAAAAATTGGGATCTCCCTCTAAGCTTCATTAATGCGAGTAGCTAATGAGCTTCATTGTGTTCCATAGATGGAACCCATCCTCATTCAAGGGCTAAAGTTGCCTAGGGGTTTAGATGGGTAGGGTGAGTGGTGTTGTCACTTTCTCCTCCATTCTCCACCCCTATGGTTGCCAGCCTCTTGCTCTCTCAGCTTGTACCTTGTAGCCGCTTTATTCATGTAGTTGCAATTTGTGGCACCTCCTTTTGATTGTAGTGGAGCTTTGGAGTGGAATGTATTGTTGGTGCTTGAAGGTGCCAACCTCCCTCCCTCCCTACCTATCTGTACTTGTATGTGTGATTATATGAGTAATTTTTTAAAGCAGTGGTGTTCATTTTGGGTGTATTCTCTTATTCATTTTGGGTCCAATCTTTTTCGGATGTAGAAGTGCACTAGATACTTAAAAGTGTAGGATGTTTCAATGCTGATCATCTTATATTTGTGCAAACATGTGCAATTTGGGTGCACATTCATATTTAAGAGGGTTGGTGCAAGACTTGTTGGCCTAAGATGTTGCTATATGTTTGAAACAAATGATATGTGCGTGTTGATCCTCTCATACAAACTAAGGCCGAAGCATCTACAACCAACTAAATAAGAGAGTTTGCATATGTGTAGGAGAATTAGTAGTGCGAATTTATTCTCATGTGAAGAGAAACAAATTATAAGGAGAATGCAAAACATTTGTTTTCATGAATATGAAAATTGCCACAAATTTTGAGGTGGTTAAGTTAGGGTAACACGTAATTCAGGACAGAAATAAGGAGGAATTGCAAATTTTTGGGTAATTTTATTCATTAAATTGAAATTTTTGTGAATTTTTGAAGTCAAAAGTTGGCCTGAGCATATTAGCAATGTTTGCAGTCTATCATAACCGCTCATTTAAACTGCTCATTCTTCCTCATTTTACCACTCCAAATCATGATATGTATCAAGGCACTATTGGTTTTGACTTGATCAAAATTGAGTCCTAGTTGATTGAAATTATGGTACCCAATAGATTGTTGAAGGGGTCTTGATCATAAATAGGCGCCTCTACTATAATCAATCACAAGTTGCTACCACATAAACCTTAACTACGATTGCCCAAAACGTATAGATCTCATCCATGTTTGTCATTACGTGACCCTAGTGAATGGATGAATGGACATGGTTGACTATGGATGCCTTGACCTTAGTTGAACTTGGAAGCCTCTATAGGTGGAAGTGGCTAGTGCAATTTGTTTTTGTGAAGTGAATTTCAATACATAGCAAACTTTCCCCTTAAGGTTGAGGCATCTTTAATTAATAAAATAAAATATTTTGCATTGATTTAATAGGAGTAATAGTTTAAGATTATTTTTCTTGCAACTAGCAACAAATTCTAAGAAGAATGCAATTTTTTTTTTATGAATATGGAAATTGCTACAAATTTTTAGGTAGTTAATTTTAGGGTAACATGTAGTCAATCTATAGGTCAACCCATAACCGCTCATCTAAATGCTAATGCTTGGCTCTGACACTTATTACACTAGAAGGAATCCTGTCCAAATCAACCCTCCAGGGTAGCAGGAATTTCACTGTAAAATGGCACCGGTATGGGTGGGTAGTGGTATGTCGTTGCAGTCCTCATGGCCTAGTTAAAAGCCGGGTGACGGACCCAAAAAGGCTCTGTTCACACCTTTTGGGGCTTCTGTGGGTGACGGTCCCCATCCCAAGGGTGATGCATACCCTTTGCCCATTCTACCACAATGGGTGGGGTGGATTGGGTTTTGGGTGACATTGGGTAGGTGCCCTCTTGGTGACGTGCACCGGAATTGGGTGCTTTGTGGTGCGCACCATCTACCCGAATCGGTGGACATACCTAGATGGCCACCGTTGTGGGTGCACACATGCCATCCACCTATCATGTGATGACACATCCCACATTGGAGTATATGGAGGGTATGACAAGTAGGGTAAGGGTAAGGGTTGGGTAGGTGTTGGGTAGCGGTCGGGTGGATGTTGGGTAGCGGTCGGGTGGATGTTGGTAGCGGTCGGGTAACGGTCGGGTAGCGTTGGGTGGGTGTTGGGTTGGCGTTGGGTGGGTGTTTGGGTAGCGTTGGGTGGGTGTTGGGGTAGCGGTGGGTAGCGTTGCGTCGGGTAGCGGTGGGTAGCGGTGGGTAGCGTTGGGTGGGTATTTGGGTAGCGTTGGGTAACGTTGGGTAGCATTGGGTGGGTATTTGGGTAGCGTTGGGTAGCGTTGGGTAGCGTCGGGTAGCGTTAGGTAGCGGTGGGTAGCGTCGGGTAGCGTCGGGTAGCGGTGGGTAGTGTCGGGTAGCGTTGGGTGGGTGTTGGGGTAGCGTTGGGTAGCATTGGGTAGCGTTGGGTAGCATTGGGTAGCGTTGGGTGGGTGTTGGGTGGGTTATCCATATCTTATGTACTCATTGCCACGACCTTCCAGCAAGTTCACACATTGAGTTGAACTTGTATGTGCATGTATCCTCGACTATAATTTAGTGCAAAGACATTGGAGAGTGGGAAATGCATCCATATCCAATAGCAACTCAAGTGGGCAAGGGACAATGTCCTGAATTGTTATTGTTTCTTGAATTTCCTTCTCAACACACAAATATTCAACAATTTCACATACCCAAGTGGGACACAGTATACATGTCAAAACTGCATCTGGATAATCCCCTTGAAGAAGTGCATTTCCCAAAATCTCCAAAAGTGACAAAACGAATTCGGGCTCTGCTCGCTGTGCTTGGCTCTTGATGGACTACTGGCGACATATTTTTGGGGAGCTTGTAGATAGAACATCCATCGCTTCTTGACAATGCCACCCATTTGTGGGTGTCAAGCTGATTCATTGTCCTCCCACCATAATTCTGTAGATTCAGATCCAAAGTTGGATTAGAGATAATGGAATGCAAAGATATACAAAAAAAAAAAACCTAAACTGAAGCTTTTGAGATGTGGATAGACAATGCAAGGTAGCAAGCAATATTAAAGATGATAAGTAGCTCGCACAGATGAAAATTAGTACCAGGAAGTCAGGAGTTCTCACCATCACTGTGAAGTGTGTTTCATATTCCGACAGGCTACTGGGCTCTGTTGTGTATACATTATTTGAGAAACGACCCTGCTCAAAGTATTCCTCATCAGTATGGCCATCCACTTCTGTTGATTGAATTTCTATTTGCTTACTATTACTTTCTACACTCTTTTATGTCACAGCTGCTGACAAAAGATGCTGTCATTGCTGACACATTACACAAACAAGACATGTATTAATCTGGAACTGACTAAAGTAGTAAGTAGTGTCATCACACCTGATATTCAATGAGCAAAAACATATGACTTACCCAGAAAACATCACATATAAAAATTTCAAAGGGTTGCACACTCCTCAGCAGAACAACATAGCGAAGATCAAACTTTCTCCCGTGGAATAATGCTGGTTGGTCGATATACTTCTGACCAATTTTGGGTCCAGTTTCCACTAGCCTCACTAGTGCTGGCAAGCTCCCTACAATAGATGTATCAATGGTGCGGGCCATATTCTAGGGCTTGACAATCCACAAGTTGTTTTCATTCTTCTCTTCTCGTTCTAAAAAGTCACCAATGAGAGCAGGTAGCTGTCGCTCCATATTGTATGTGGGTTGTAACCAAGATGGTGACCCAAAAGCCTGACAATGAAATCAGACAAGATCTCTCCTTGAACCTTACAAATGGAGGTCTACAAAGGTCTACAAATTTCTACTTCACAAGTTAACATGTGTCCAGTAGAACGTCTGCAATGAGCGTCAGTCAAAGATGTGATAACCCCACCTTGGCTGACTAGAGAATTCTCTACATATTGAGTAAAAAATTCTGCCATTCGTAGACAAACTCTGCAAAATTTTGACTTACAAGACTGCATCTCCCACTTTAAGGTGCCCACATTTCAAAACTTATATTGGTTATAAATGGTTGATAAACTTGAACTTTCAATGTTGAAGCACATTCACAAATAACTCAAGCAGTACATGCAAAACCTTTTCCTATCATCTTAACAACAAACCTACAACTTCAAGGTGTACTCGGTGAGTTGGGAGAACCTTCTGCATAGTGTCCGCCAAGTTATGCTTCATAACAATACACGCCTCTGATGGGAACTGATTGACATATTGGTGTGGTTTAATCCCTGCTGCTTTGCAAAACTCATCCTCTATTTGCATATGTGTCCAGATGATGTTGGCATCCTTTGGTTCATCCACTGCATATGCACACAAGACAAAAACCCTAAAGCTTATTTCAAATTCCAGAGTCAACAGTTTTTGCACAGGTTCTTCCTCATCCTCATAACTACTTTCATTACCACCACGCCTAAATGTGCAGAAGATACTGGCCACACAGCGAAAAACTATCAAGTTGAGGTTTGATTACACAGAAAGGTATAAGCAAGTATGCTTTCAAGATCAAAATGTTCCAGATTTTGTTCTCAAAAGAACAGCATCTGCCCTTGTGCCTTGAAAGTTCAAGCCTAGAATTCTCAGACCTGAACCTTGCCTTCATCTCAAAAGGCAAGTGACAGGCACTGTTGAGTCAGTGTTGATACATACCCTTCAAGGTTTAATATCTTTGCAGTGCTAACTGACTTAAAAGTGATACGTTAAACATTCATTCAACTCAAAACCCATCCTTTTAAGTCTTGCTACTATATAAAATACAAACAAAAGATTAAAGCTGAAACCATGTGTTTTATGAGCATTAATTCAATGTAGTAGCTTCATGTGATTAAATCAACGTGAAATCAATGTTAATGTATGGATATAGGAGTTTGCTATTCAAGATATATGAGCAGCAAGACTTCCATCCTGAGAACAAATACTCCGAGTTGAAGGAGCATTATCAGCTCGCGGTTCCTTGACAACAACTTGCATTAGCTGGTCACAGTGTGACTTATATGCCTGCAACAATCCAAACAAGTCAATCATCACACTCCATACCATCTAGTTCACACTGCAGCAGGCCGGATAAAGCCAAAGACTGATTCCACCTAACAACTCCCAAAGTTATAGACTCGCCAGGGCATGTTCATTAGTTTATAAAGGGGTATATGCTTGCATGCCTGTTTGAGAACACTAGGAGGAGTATGAAACCAGGCAGTCAATCTGGAAGATCGTTGTTGTTCCTCTCCAATCCCAAATAGATAATCTCGAGTACACTCCTCTCCATTGTCAATGTCTTGGCAAGGCCACAGCAGCGAATAACTGCAGCAAAATCCACACATGAACTGGACAACTTGAGTAGGGCTAGTGATTGGGGGAAAAGAAATGTCTCTATACAACTCTAAATTTGACAAGTTATATCTTTGAGAAGACAGGCCCTTCAGGGTTTGTTCAACCTCTGATAAATCAACCTCTAACATTTTCTAATCGCTTCTGTGGAGGCCAAGAAGCTCTCCACAAGAGCACAGCAAACAAGATCTATGTCTTCCCAGTCCCAAAAGATAGTATTATATACCCTTTGGCATGATAGCTCAACTGAACACACATAAAGGAACTAGCAAGTATAAAAACATCACCAGAACAAAGATACCAACCTGATTGCAGACTCAAGTGTACCATTGGGTAAGTACATGAAAGGAGCAACTCGGAAATTGGGTGTATCACTGTGGCGGAGTGATGAGCCCAATTCATCCATCACATACCTGAGAGAATTGCCATGATTTAAAAAAGTGAGGTTGAAGAGACAATGGTTACAGTACTAGATGCATTTACAGTCAAATTTGGTCATTGTCAACTACATTTCTACAGGTAGTAGAGTCACTCAGCTAATCTGAAAATTCTTCCAAGCTTGATGAGATAACTCTTGTTCTAAGCCTTTGCTTAGAGAACATCTCTATTATACTGTCCCACCAATCCCTCAAGAATCCTTGATGGCCCTTGATCTGGACGGAGACTTGTTTCTCCCGAAGTGTGTGGTGTGAGTATTCCACCACAAACAAATGCTCGCGAGTCACTGGAGCACTAGCTTTGTGCAGGGCAGGAGACAAAGAGACTTGAGATTGAATGCTCTCAACCCACTTCCGCAGCAAGTCATTGACTACCTGCAAACCGAAAGGAAGAAAAACTGCACATGTCAAGTACTCATCGCTATTGTGCAAGTGCAGCAATTTCAACAAAATAGGGGGCACAATAGACATTGAGATCATCTTCACTTCGAGGTATTTGCAGAATTCCAGTTTTCAAACATTCTTATGCATGTGTGAGGACATTCTCTTTCTATTCTATCCTCAAGTACACACATGAATGCCATCGAGCATAGTCAAGTGGTAAGCTCTCATCCATCAACACCTCATTGTAGCTTATCTTCTTCAGACACAAAGCCTTTTCCATCTACCTAAGATTCAATTAAAGGCGTGCGTCCTAGATGGAATCATTCTTGGGTTATCTGGATTACCTAAGCATTATTTCATTTGCATCAGAACCTTGATAGGCAATTTAAGAATGTTATGTGATGTAGTGACAGGAATATCACCTCTGGAGCTTCATGGTGGGGACAATGACCAGCGGGACTCAATTCATAGTAGATTGCATTAGGGTTCCGTTGCTTCGCACGTTGACCCCAGAATGGCACCACCCATGGATCTTCCTTCCCATAGATCATGCACACAGGTATTTTCTCATCTTTCAACCTGTGCAGCTCAGTAAAGAAGTTTGGTAAGACACTTCAGAAAATAATACTTACAGCTAGATCAAGGACCTATGAGCTCTGAATTATTAAATTACATTTTGACAGGAAAATTGTATACCACTGCCGTTTACATCAAACAAAGAACTTTGTGTTGACAGTGGCAACAACGTTTTCAGTAATTAAAAATAACAAAGTACCGGATTAGATTTTCGCCAAAATCTGTGTGGGCTCGAGGAGCAAACAAGATGGAGGCAAATGCAGCTGCAGCAGCTGGATGATCTGTGGCCTTTAATATATGCTTCACTAACTTGTCATCTATGGCAGTGCGGTCAGCATACACAAGCTCCAGCAGCCTTCGTATAAATTGTGGCTTTCAAAGAAAATTCCACCTGAATCAGAGTACACAAACACCATCTTTCTTCAAATAACAAACCTATCAAAATCATGTAGACGTAGTAAAAGTGACCTTGTAAAAGCGTCAAAATTACCATTTATTGTATGAGATTTAAAAAAAAATGGAATACATATGTGCATGTAGAAGCCAGAAAATTTCTGGTAACATTGTACAGGGAAATAACATCACATGTAGGCAATGAATCTTCTCACACAACATGAAGATTAAAAGATACAATTACCTTCGACACATATACTCACAAAAATGAAACACTTCGTAGTTAACTAATAAAGAGCTTCAGCCAAACTAAGATGAACTCACCAGATTTGTGTTATGATTTTTGCGAAAGCAGGAACAGGGCCCAGCCCTGCCCATGGCACAACCCTTGCCAACAGGGGATACCGTCGCACGTTTGGCATAAATGCCCAAAAGGGAGTTGCATTCAACAGAGTGATTCCTTTCACTAAATCTGGCCTTGTTGCTGCAAAGTAGGTGCCAACATAGCCACCTAGCGAATTTCCAACCACATAGACCGGCCCACCAATAACCTATATCACATCAAGAATACAACCTTGAAATAAGGTGGCTACAACATCTTAAGTTCATCATCTTTCCTCCACATACATAATTGACTCTACAATGATTAGAAAATGATTGGTGGTACACACTGACCTCCTCCACGAAAGCTTGAACTTGGTCTCGCCATGTATCAACTGAATAAACCAGTTCTTGCGCCCAAGGCTCGACAGTTTTTCCAAAGCCCCAATCACCTAGTTCTGCTTTCACCTGGCCTTCGACAACCTCCTCTATTTGTTGCTCTGATGCAGGGGCCGGATCGTGAGATGGCCAAGAATTTCCCTGGCCCAAAAAATCCATGGCCCACACACAATACTCCTACCTTCCAATCCAACACCATACTGCAAAAACAGCTTCAAGTGTTTGGCACGGGCAATCACCGCGGCATCAAGGCGCATCATCCTGGGCACACAGACATCATAGTCCTCTATCTTCTCAGGCACTTCCTCCCTGGGCCAAGCATCCAACTAATTTGTAATTGCATTGCATCAGTACTTCACAACAATAGGGCGCTCACAGCTGCCCGGAAATGCCCACAAATTAGTTACTGCCCCTACTTATTTAAGTTTCCCCAAAAAGCCAAAAAGCAATGCACATTGGCAGACATAACCCTCCAAAGCTGAGGCACCCATCCCAGGTGCAAGAACAGCTGCTAACCCATCTCAAGAAGGGGAAAAACCCGAAAGTGAACTGAAATTTCCCTCACCTATTAGAACAGGGATAACCTAACTTATGACAATTCAATTTCTCCTGGAATATGCTTTAGAACATGCACAAGAGTATGTTCAGATGGCACATCCATGAATAAGGGTGACATGGGCTACTGAAACATGTGTAATATTTACCTTGGCATGTCCAATATGCAAGTACCCATTAGGCTCCGGAGGAAACCGAGTATGGGTCTTGCCACTAATTGCCTTCAAATGTTTCTCTAGCCTTTCACGGGTATTATGTGGCCGCATAATTGTCCCATCACTGAAAAATATCTCTGTATGCACCTGTAAAACCAACAATATTCCTTGTCAACACTCAAGGGCACAAACCAACAATGAAGAATAGCAGATAGGGGTTCAAAAGAAACGCAAGTAAAGAAATTTTACCAAGATATTGTCTGCAGGCTTTGGAAAGATGGAGTAAGGCTCATTTTCTTCTATAGCAGCTGCAACTGTTGTGGCCTGCTCTGCCCCTGGATTAGCAGCTGCTTCCTGCACAGTCCACCCACTAACTCTACTTAGAGAATCTGGGATTTTGAATATTTATTACATTTTCGTGTCCCATTGGCAAGGCCTTCCTAAAGATGAGGTACCTGTTCCAGGAGTGGCATCACCTGCTGAAACAATGGTGAGCTAACACTCTGGAACTGTTTCATTTGTTTCAGTGCCATCTCCGCTTGGAAGCTCCGCATCAACAACATCAATCTTGGAATGCTAGCTTGAAAGATTCCAAAGTCAAACGCAACTGAAAAAGTACCAGTGGATTCGTATCAAGGCATTTATGTGTTGTAGCCAAGAGAAGCAAAACCTCTGATGACAGGAAGTAGACACTTAGGTCTTTCCCTTTTGGTAATTCCACAGGAGAGAAAAGGGGATGAAAAACCAAGCAGGCTAGATTAAAGAACGAATGAAGTAAAAAAAAAAAGATTCAGGTTTAAATTAGTGCCTTCATCCAAGTTCATAACAATCAACTACAATTAGCTTCTTTTTTCCCAATGAAACACCCAGAAATGAAATCCTTTTTACTAATGTAACAACAAATAGACATGTAAATGACATCAGTGATTATAGCGAACTGTTGCAAGGATTTACATACCTCAAGTCGAAGAGCTGGTGATGCAGTGAGTTGTGTCAGCAAAGGCCCAAAATTTTGTGCCGTAGGTGCTATAACTGGTGATAAAAGGGGGATTGCACTGTTAGCTGACTGCATGGAAGTAATCAAAAGTTAGGTAGAACACCAAAACGGCTTCAGGCATAGTCAGAAAAACACAAATAAGTCTACAATATTGTGTTAATTAGAAGAAAGAAACATGAAGACCACTTGTAGTGTAGAGTGTGCCTTTGTGTAGAGCTTTTCCATTCGGCCTATAGCATGTGCAATATGTTTGCTGAGTATTCAAGATCAAAGTCATTTTAGTGATATTGCGCAATGGTAGTTGTTTGAATCTACAACCTATCTACACTGGGACACAATGAAAACTCATCACACGAAAATGCACAACATCACCCATCAAGGAAGTCTCCTTAGTGGTTGGCCAACTTAAGCAAAAGAAGTGAAAAAGCTGTCCAGGAAGACTTTTTGGAATGAAACCTGGAGCAAGGGCGGACATGATAGCTTAAGAATTACTTTATAAGGTCACTTCAACTAGAACTGCAACATGAAGATGGTACTAGGTTCACCTTATTGTTGCAAGACATGATGACATTTCCTTGCCGTTGAACTGCATATCTAGCTCCTGGGGGAGTACAGCATCGCAAAACAAATGTTGAGTTGAAGAGCTCTCATTGATCACCTTTGAGACATCCTGATAAAGGGCGGACATGATAGCTTAAGAATTACTTTATAAGGTCACTTCAACTAGAACTGCAACATGAAGATGGTACTAGGTTCACCTTATTGTTGCAAGACATGATGACATTTCCTTGCCGTTGAACTGCATATCTAGCTCCTGGGGGAGTACAGCATCGCAAAACAAATGTTGAGTTGAAGAGCTCTCATTGATCACCTTTGAGACATCCTGATAAAGATCATCTGACTAACTACAAGCAAAGTGCTCATTCCTAAAAAACTGAGTCAGAGAGGGTCAATTTAGCATCAAGTCTAGTTGAAGACCTTGATCCCTTATTTGGTATTCTATCATTCCATTGAAAACAACAATGGTTGCAGGACGGGGAGAAGGAATTAGCATTGGTAGAGCAGGGAGAGCCGTTTCAACGGGGACGATCCCAGAGGACCCCGATGGAGATGGGAAACCCAAGCAGTCCAGCATTCCCTTCGCCGCCAAAGAAACCTCGTACTCGTGGATGAGAAGTTTCATGGTTTCCAATTGGCTCTGCAATTTGTGGTTCACAAATGCAAGTTGACAGCCCACAACCACAATCTCACGCTCTATCTGGTCACCCTCGGAGCCAGACATCACGAAAGGTGGACAACAAACAACCTCCAAAAAATGGCATCGAAACAGCTTGCACAGGGGAAGATGTGTATTCCGGTTTAGGGTTTGGGGGAAAACAAGTGGGTGTGACTGTGCGGGCGACTATTGACCACATGCCAAAGATCCAGTTCGGGTGAACCCTGGTTCTTTCTTTCCGGGGGGAATGCTTACATTATATACTTGCCCTTTGGCTCTCACCCAGACGATATGGGTTTAACGCGCGTTTGTGCTTTTCTAGTAGTAATGCTTATGCAAGTACAGAGAAGATACAAGCAACAAAGTTTGGCTTTTGCGTTTCTGCACAAGTGATATTTAATTAGTTTGAATATCCACACTAGCCACCTTCAGCCCCCACATAATGACCTTGTTGTGAGGTTTGAACTGGTTTTTGTATATTTACAAGATATTCATGCTATATGTTCATGCGAAAACCCCTCCTTTTGTCTCATTTTTCCAGGTGTTGGCAATAATTATTGGAACTCCAGAAAGAGGAGATTGGAAAGCATGCAAATTAGAAGTGTCTGAAGAGAGAGCACTCGCTGACCAGTTCAAAAAACAATTTCAAAAGTTTGATCCAATGACTTGACACTTGTTCTAGTGAAATGACATTTCCATTCTAGTGAGAATTTATCCATTGAGATTTTGATGAGCATGGGCGGCAGTGAATTTGCATAGGTGGCAGCCCAATTACATATCAATCTTACCACCAGATCCTATACAAATGTAGAGAAGTTTTTGGATTTTGTCAGGAAGCATTACCTGGACGAACTGATGGCTTTCATCAGGATCTTAGCTCGTCTACCACACAGATCCCTGAATCAAAGTGGCATGTCAGTGAGCAAGCAACTGACAACCTCCTCAAATTGCATTGGAATCTCTGAAATGGGAAGAAGTCTTAGTGCAAAGTACTCTACTGAATTGTGTTGGAATTGTGAAAGGTGAAATACATATGACTTGGTGTGCTTGTGCAGTATTACCAATGGGGCTTGAATACTCCTACTGATACTCCAAATCACGTATCCTGAATAATGGCTTGCATTGAGCATTCTTGTGTTGGGCAAGTTTGTCTTTTAAGGTGAAGCTGATGGCAAGAAAATGAGCCCAACAATTATCAATTATCATTCAGATAATGGCCACATGTTGGGTCAGTAATTCCTGAGAAAAGTTTCTTGTTCGCATGAGCACGGTCTGGACTTGCAAGGTGTCCTTCAGCGCCAACATTGATAATCCAAACCTTCATTGCAAGTGAGCATCTTCATATGAGCTGGGATCTATGATCGGGGAGAACTGGCAGCTAGTTACAGATGAACTGGTTGAGTTTGAGAAATAACCGGTTGAAGTTCAAGACTGCAGGGAAATCACAGATCATTTCAGAGGAATTTATAGGATAAAGGAAAACCAAAGGATGTCAACATGTAACCAGTTGGACTTGCAAACACTAGTATCTCAAACGATTATGCCCAAAAATCTCCCGATCACTGGCCGGGATATCTGTCAAATTCTCTGCATCACTTGGGACTCGGGTTTCTGACTGTTATTGATGGTGTGGCAGGTACCGGTAAGACGACCTTATCCACCGACGAGAATCGATACCTCATTGGTGATGACGAACACTGCTGGAGTGAGAACGGTGTGTCAAATATTGAGGGAGGATGTTATGCGAAGACCATTGACCTTGCCCGGGAGAAGGAGCCAGAAATTTGGAATGCATCAAGTTTGGAACTGGTGAGTTTGTAAATGTGTTTGGGTGGGTGAGATAGGGGGGTTGAGGTGTGGCTGCTCAAAGTACTTTGACATCTATAGATTATTGACGAAATTTTTGTTTCCTGCAGTGCGTGAGAACGTAGTCTTCGAGGAGCACTACAGGGATGTTGATTACACAGATAAATCTGTGACTGGTAAGTGTTGTCAGATTTGTGCTAATTGGTCGTATATTGAGTGCTTTCTGTGTTAGAATGTTTTCATCATGCACAGACGATGTATCACTTCATCGGCGGTTACACTGCCTTGGTACGCAATTTGTGGATTAGAAATCCCATTTGAAAGGAATAACAAATTTCTTTTTTTTTATGGTTTCCTGAATTCCTCGACAGTGTACTTAGGAGTGAATGGTTTTGGATATGCAGGTCGCAAGAACTGTTGATGGCATGAAGGAACCAACTGCCACCTTCTCGGCTTGCTTTGGAGCAGCTTTCATCATGCTGCACCCAACGAAATATGATGCCATGCTTGCAGACAAGATGAAGAGACATGGTGCTACTGCCTGGCTCGTGAACACCAGCTGGAATGGTGGCAGGTACATTTTCAAAGCGCATGAAATTTCTACCAGACTTGGATCAAAGATTTTGTGTTATTTATTCATGTATGTGGTTGGGTTTATCACGCTTGTGTCAGTTATTTGAAGCTTCACAAACAAATAATTTTCGGGAGATTTTCTAGCGACAGCTATGGTGTCGGGAGCAGAATGAAACTGGTGTATACAAGAAAGATCATCAATGCCATTCATGACAGCTCGTTCTTGGAAGTTGAATATGAGAAGACCCCGATCTTTAACCTGGCTGTACCCACCAAGGTCAACGGTATTCCAACAGAAGTTTTGCACCCCGAGAACTCGGTATGCGATCTACACTTTCGGCCGGCTGTCCTCATTTCAAGAATCGTTTCTGTAGCCTTGACGTTTTTTCTCTAATTTCCTGTGTGCAAATGATTTGCGGTTTCTGAGTTTTGAGTACATGGTCTGTGCAGTGGTCAGACAAGAAGCAGTATACTGAGACCCTGAAGAAGCTGGCTGGTCTTTTCCAGAAGAACTTTGAGGTGTATGCCGACTACAAGGTCGGTGGAGACAGTAAGCTCACACAGGAGATTCTTTCGGCCAGACCAACATTGGAATTTTGATTTTTAGGCACCCATGTGCCAAGTGAAGATGGTGTTGCAGTGTTTTTCTCAGTGATGTATCATGTATGTCACTGAGTTCCACTGGTAGAGTTTGAGAATGACTATGGGGATCATTCTCGGAGAAGATTGACGATTAGCTTTGATTAAGTTACGTCAGGTGGGTTGAGCCCTTTCTTTGGGTTATATTTTTCCTTCCAAGGTCTAACAAGACTCTGGTAGCACATTCTTATTAAACATCCTGTTCATATCCTAATCTAAACTTCTTGTCAATATGAAACAATCAGCTTTCAGTCAAACTTTTGTAAAGTTTACGGGTATCAATCTTTTATGCATTTTTGTTTTTCCACATCTGGTTTCAGTGTTTGAAGTGCAAGTTGATGTTGGCTTGTATTTCATCACTTGTTTGAGTGTTTGTCCTTGTGAGGGTGAAGATTTGCTTTCTCTCAATTTCATCATCAAACATTTACTACGTGAATTTGGCATGGGGTAGGTGGATTGCGGATGTGAGTCCACCGCATGTTCATGGCAATTGCGGTTATCGGGTGGCTTATGGTCGCCATCTCCCATTGTGGTCTAGACCCACAAATATGAGGCAAATCTGGTCACAAATAAAGCTTCTACGTGTGAATGAAGGCAAATGTTGTTGCCTCCCACCCTAGGGTTTCGTTTGGAACAATACTTCCTGTCTGTGCAGAAGCCCGTTCATCTGGGACAATCGGGTTGTTGTTGGGTAGCAGACACCCTGGGAGAGTACAAACCCATGAAAGGAAAAGACAGGAAATGACCAAAATAAGAGTGGCCCGGGGGGCGCCATTGACACCCAACATGGGTGCCAAGCCAACCAATACGGGTGACAACCACCCACATACGGTGGCCACCCTCTGAAGTGCATTGTGCAACCCATGAACGCCAACCCCTTTGCAACCCTTTGCCCAAAACCCAAACCCAAACCCCAAAAACCGCTACCCAAGGGCTACCCAAAGGGTGGCGGTCACCCAATTGGGTAGACATGGTAACCATCACCCATGTCAACCAGGTCACACCCAACATTTACCGACCTGTACCCAAACTGCAGTCGCGGCGGTAGTCAGACTGCGGGTTACAGTCAGAATGGCAGTGGACACAGACCTTGCCAGCACCGTAGGGGAGGGTTGATTTGGACACGATTCCTTCTAGTGTTAAAACTCTTGTGAAGATAGTCAATTACAAGTTGCCACCACATCAACCTTAACTTTATTCGCCCGAAAAATATAGATTTCATCCATGTTGGCATTAGAGGTACCTTAGTGAGCAGTTAAATGCACCTGATTGACTATGAATGCCTCAACCTTATTTTGTGGTTTGTGTGGCCACTTATAGAATCTCTCTCTCTCTCTCTCTCTCTCTCTCATATATAGGGGCAACTTATTATTTTATATATGGGGCCATTATCCACCTTATCAAAGCATGTATGTAACCTTGGATTTCTTTCATGTACAATTAAAAGGTGCCACCCAAATTCACACATAGGTTATGTGCATTCGCCATATACTCCGTTTGATTTCCAAACTGCACAAAAATCTTATGCTTGCCACCTTGACTGCTTCTGAACTCATCATGTAGTTGAATTGGGGCTGGTGGAAAATTGCAAATTTGCACATCCTATTTTTTAATTTTTTTAATTTTTTTAAAAACTACATCAACAAGAAGAGCATAAACCATCAATATGAAGACAAAGGGCAAGACCAACAAGAGAGAAAAAAAGAACACACTTAGATGAGCAAGACGACGTAGAAGCCTACATGAATACCACAAGAAGAGAAAGACTAGCAAGAAACCAAAAAAAAAAAACCAAAAAAAAAAATTCAAAAAATCATACAATGAGAAAAACCAAGAAACTAAGAGGGACATCATAGGATGCCGAAACAAGCAAGGTCAACATGAAACCTATGAGCAATATCAAAAGTAGAATAAGACTAGAAAAAAACCTAAGAGAAACATTACAAGAAGAGCATGACCAACAAGAAACCTAAGACCAACATCATAAGAAGAGCAAGACCAACAAGAAACCAAGATGAACATCAATTAAGAGCAAGATTAGCAAGAAACCTAAGCTAAACACCACAGCATGAGCAAAACTAGCAAGAATCAAGAGGAACATCAGAAGAAAAACAAGGTTGGCTGGCAATCAACTCTAGAGAAACACCACAAAATGAATAAGAGAAATACTATAAGATGAACAAAGCCAACCAAAAATCTAGGAAGGATACCACAAGATGAACAAGACTGGCAAGATGTCAAAATAAACACCATAAGATGAGCAACACCAACAAGAACTTAAGAGGAACATCACAAGAAAAGTAAGACCTTAGACCTCCGACAATAACAACAACATAGAAGAATAACAAAATCACTTAGAACAAGAAGAACAACACCAAATCACCAAGACCATCAATAAAAACACCAAGAGCAACAAATAGTGCAACAACAAGATCAATAACATGGAACAAAGGCTAAACCCTACACAAAACCAAAATTAAGCATAAGGTCAGACCTTCCCTGGATAGGTCCCTAAGTGAGTTCAGTGGCGATTTACATAAAGCAACGTGCGAGAAAAGGTAGAGTGGGATACATTTGTAAGATATAAAATCAAAATTGTGTTTATATCTACATTAGTTTCTATTAAATGTCCATAAGTAATTTATATATAATATATGTTATTATAAATTATGCTAATTTACCTCTATTTTGTAAAATAATCTAGCCAAAATTAGAATGAATAATTTAAAAAATAGGTGTGTTAAGAGGGCAATTTTATTTATGTTAAAAAATATCAAGGTTTTGTTGGAAACATGAATGGAATTTCAATCGTCATGGATGAACTTTGGTTCGTTGTAGTTGAAACAAGGGGGGAAATTTTTGAATTTAAAAATAAAATAAAATTACATGGTTAAAAGCATGTTGAGCTAGTTCTCTATTTCCATTGCCATTTTGCACAACTCCCTCAATAGCATAATCATGACATCTTCAAATTGTTAATACATTTTGACATTTTGCTATGTTTCCTTATGTGACAGACATCAACAAACAAGGAACTCCACTCCAATACCACAAGGAAGAAATTGAACCCCTATTTTTATAAATAATATAGGGTGCACTTTAGTGCATAATTTTTTAATTATAGGGTCCAAAAAAATTCAAAGACTAAGATAAATAGCCCCTAAACAAATACTTAGCTTGTGCACTTGTATGCCAACTTTCTATAGAGCCGCATTCCCCAAGATAGGTTGAGCTGCAAGTCACCTTGAAGCTAGCATAAGTTGGCTGAAACCCAATACTAAGTCCACTAAACCCAACAGAGTCCACAAAGCTCCAAATTCATGACCAAAGTACCTAGCTTGAAGGTTACTTTCACACTAGGGCCAAAGTCGCCAAAACAACACTAAGACCACTAAACCCAACAAAATCCACAAGCAAAGGCAAATTGAAGTGGGGAGTAGAGAAGTGAAGGCAAACTCAATCGAAGAGTAGATTGAAGCGGTGAGCAGAGAAATGGAGGCTAGAAGCAGAGAAAGAAACAAGTGAGGCGCAACAACATGAACCCCTTTGTTCAGCATCCCAAATTGCCACCCAAATTATAACTGATTGATACCCTCATGGGTTGATGGTATTAGCCCTCCTAAAAAAAACAACCAACTATTATCCACCTATACCCTCGGGCTCAAAGGCAATTATCTAGTTCTTAAAACCCTAAATTAGCTTATATCCGGTTGGTCCAATTTCATGTCGGTTGTTCATCTAACATACCTTTGTCCCAACTAGTTATTTGGCCGACCCAACCGGTTGGCATATAACCAATTGTCGGCTCTCCCCGTTCATTGTCCTACACAAATGGACTTACTAAAAGAGATGTGTTTAGTAGTGATTGGACTACAAGTTCAAAATTTGTTAATCATTCTAGAGTCAATAGTCAATATTAGTGGGGGAGCTTAAGGGGCCAAGTCATGGTTCCATGGTCGTCACCTTTGGAAACTCAACTCTTCAATACTCTCAACCTGACATCAAACACTTAAATCTTCAATCCCTGAATTCGGGAGAAGCTGAACAAGTGGAAAGCATGAAAACTAAATCAACAATCACTACTAAAGAATATGTTCGGAACTTGGCTTTGCAGACAGCTGGCTCATTCAATCATCCAGACCTATGTGTATCAGAACTTGGTATATATCATCTATTATAGCTGGTTTAATTCCGATTTGACAATTGGAGATACCTGAGGAATCGAAGTGAGGCTTTAGTTCAGGCACCGTGATAATGGAGAATAAGCTTGTTGTCTATGTATAGAAGGAAAAAACACAACTCTGATCACAATATTCATGTAGTTGATCATTTTGAAAGCATCAACGAATATGGAGCAATGTCTGACGCAGATGTGAATAACTAAATATGTGGCTGTTCTTAAAATTTTGCTAAGAATCTCTGAAAACATGCCAGGTTTCCAGTTTGTGTAGTGCCTCCTAGAGCTCTGGCAAATTCATCAAAGTGCGTGCACTTTATGATCAGCAGCATTTCCCAATGTTTCAAAGCATTTTCAATTGAACATATTGGCATGTTAAACTGAACATCACGGCAGTCAATTGCACACACCAACCCAACTCAGCTTCGGAGTACCCTAGCTTTACAAATACTTCAGTGAAATAATAATACTGTCAACCTTGTCCAAGGTAAGGAGAAACCCTTCACATGTTTAGTGGTGATGCCTATCAAAGAGGGTAATCTGTAGAATGAAAGCTTCCGACCCAGCTCTCATGCCTGACCTGTTCAGTATGATCCACTCAACCTTCATACATATATATACATATATATATGAAATGAAACTCTCAAGAGATGAAGTGCCACTTCAGTGTGGACTAGATTACACTCCGTGTGTACGAGAGACTTGTGCACAAAACCTAAAAAATTGTCTAATATTCATTGGTGAGAAAAGTGACCTGTACCATCTAATTTAAGATACCTTATGTATACATGACCCAGCTGGAATTATAGTTGGATTCATCCGTCTTATCCCCAATAACTTGATGCATCAGAATACTAGGACTTAGCATGGAGCATAATGGAAGAGAAAGGAGCAACAATATAATGGGCTCCCACCCCAGCCACACCTTCCTCACAAAAGTCATCCGGAGACAATAAGTTTGTATCCGCAACACGATACCATTGTCTCCCAGGTGGCGGAGGAGGAAGCTTGATCTGCACAGAATACGTGTGCGCATTGAATGCAATGTACAAATCACCTCCGCCCAAATTACCTTCGTGCAATGTGAAGGCCAAAAATCGGCTCTCCGGATTCATCCAGTTGGTCTCGTGCCAGGTCACGTCTCCATCACTGAGAAACGACTCACGTCCAAGGAGTGGGTGATCTTTTCGGAACTTTATTGACTTGGCAAAAAACCGAAAATGGGAGGCCCGCTTAGTTTCGAGCTTGTTCCATTGGAAATGGTTGATCGCTGTGTCATGACCGTAGCTATTGTTGTTCCCACCGCGCGTGTGCCCGTATTCGTCACCCATGAGGATCATGGGCGTGCCTTGGGACGTGACGAGCGCCATTTGGAAATTCTTCATTTGCCGCAAACGTATGGCAATCACAGCCTCATCCATAGTTTCGCCCTCAACCCCGCAATTCCAACTCAAATTGTCGTTGGAACCGTCTTGTCCCTTCTCCCCGTTTGCGTCGTTGTGCTTCGAATTGTATGCCACAAGGTCGTAGAGGGTAAAGCCGTCGTGCGCAATCACAAAGTTAATACTATGATATGGCTTCCTCTTGTGATTGTGATATAAATCCGCGGAACCTGCGAGACGTGTCGCGAAAGCACACTTGGTACCCATGTCGCCTTTTATAAACCTCCGCACGTCGTCTCGGTACATGCCATTCCATTCCGCCCACTTGTCCCAATTGGGGAAGCGACCAACAAGATAAAGGCCTCCGCAATCCCAAGGCTCGGCGATGAGTTTACACCTCTTCAAAATGGGGTCGTGAGCTATGGCTTTCACAAGAGGTGGCGATGACAAGGGTTGCCCATCCGTCCCGCGACAAAGAATGCTTGCGAGATCAAACCTAAACCCATCCACATGGTATTCCGTCGCCCAATGCCGCAAACTGTCAAGGATAAGCTGCATGACAACCGGGTGGTTACAATTGAACGTGTTCCCACACCCGCCGTAGTTTGCAAGCTGCACAAAGTTGTTCAAGTCCACCATGTAGTACACCAAGTTGTCAATTCCTCGAAACGACGTCAAATAAGGGTGCTCATCGTCCGATTCGTTTGTGTGGTTGTAAACAACATCGAGTATCACCTCGATGCCTGCTTTGTGCAAGGCGCGCACCAATTCCTTCAACTCATTCGACGCTGCCAACGGGCCTCCGCCATTGCTCGCGTACCTGCTCATGGGCGCAAAAAAATTTATCGTGGAGTAACCCCAAGTGTTGATCATGTGGTCGCGCGGGTTCTTCCTCCTCTGAAATTCAAATTCGTCATACTCGAAGATGGGCAACAACTCCACCGCATTCACCCCCAATTCCACGAGATGGGGTATTTTTTCGATCATCCCCCGGTAGCTTCCCCGTGTAGTAGGTGGAACTTTGGATGACTCGTCTCGGGTGAACCCCCGCACGTTCATTTCATAGATCACGAGGTCCTTCTCGGGAATGGAAGGGGGCTTGTAATCCTCCCCCCAGTCGAACTCAGGCGCCGAAAAGTCGTACGTACCGTAAAACTCATCAAGCTTGCGAGTGGTGTCTCCGAAAACACGGCGGCCTTCCACCAATTTCGCATACGGGTCGAGCAAAATCTTCTGGCCGTCGAAACGGTGGCCTTTTTCCCACCCCTTTGGTCCATCGACCCGGTACCCATACAACACACCACTCATTGGTAGATCTTGCACAAGAACGTGCCATGTGTGGCCTGTTTTGTGCTTTGCAGGGTCCAAAGTGATGACCTGTGTAGGCTCCTCTGTCTTGGAAGCATCCAGAAAACTGATACAAAGACAGATGAAATTGTAAATAACTCTAGATTCCAGTCGCCATTATATGTGAGCTATGATGCGTGTCTACATGACCTTCAAAATATCCATCACTTGCATCAAATTTGAGGAGTGCAAGTTAACCTTGATGCTTGTATTAAAGAACGAAAATGCATGGAATTATATCACCATACTTATGACTTCATAAGAATATCCTTGTAAGTATTGAGGTTCAGACAACACTCACAGAGAAAAGGTAATCAGTAAACTGAATTAAGAGAGGTAGTTAATCCAATGCTTTTAGGGCTATATAGTGAATTCGATTCAATTCAAAGGAAGCAATCAAAACTGTAATGAAATACAATGCAAACCACACATGCGGCAATAGTTAATGGTGACAAGCCATTTGACCAGGGACAATCTATCTGCATGGAAGAAGCCACCTTCCATGAAATGCCCACTGACGGCATCAATTCCAGACCCACAGTGAATCCTTGTCTTGAGTTTCTGCTACTGATCTTCAGAGATAATGGGAAGACTTGAGCAAGTTGTTGTGGAGTATGTGTACTACGAGAGGGATAGGAAATGTGCTGAAATATGCATAAATTTACATACACACAACATGACCTTCCAGAATGCGCCACTTGCAGTGAAACTTGAGGAGTGCAACTAAGCCTGACTCTTGTATTAGTAAGGAAACCGCACCATACTTGTGATGAATTTACAAGAGCATGTGAGGCATAGGAATGTATCAAAAATGTGCATAAACTTGCAAAAACGTAGTGACACCAATGTTGTGTGCTCCAAAAGGAGTGCAAAGTCGATTACCCTCTCAGCAAGAGAAGAATCATATGGATGACTCCGTCTTGGAAGCATCCAGAAGACAGATAGAGAGTGGAACATGTCAGTACAGCTAATTCCACTGGAAAAACTTGCGACATTATCACCGAGTAATAATGCGTGTATACGTGACCTTACAGAATGCACCATTTGCATTAAATGCATGGAGTGCAACTAACCTTGATATTTGTATCAAATGAAGAAATCACATATACTTGTGATGACTTTATAAGAGTATGCGAGGCATAGGAAATTTGTTCGAGTGTATATTAAATTACATACACAATGACACAAATGTCGCATTCCCCAAAAAGAGTGCAAAGTTGATTGTCCAATCGTCTGACTGCCTCCATCTTGGAAGCATCCAAAAACTTGAGATAGAGAGTGCAACATGTCAGTGAAGCTAATTCCACTGGAAAAGCATTCAACATAATCACCAGAATGATGATGCGTGTATACATGACCTTTCACAAAGCACCACTTGCATTAAACTAAAGGAGTGGAACCTAAACTTGATACTTAATACCTCGTTTACTCGGATGAGGTAACCACACTAAACTTGTCACGACTTTACAAGGATATGTGAGGAGGAGGCATAGGAAATGTGTTGGCAGATGTGCATAAATAAACTTACATACACAACGAGACCGACGTGGCGTGCTCCGAAAAGAGTGCAAAGTTGATACCTCTCTCAGCAAGAGAGGCACCCAGCGGCAAAGCTTGACCCGACGATACCGCAAACTTTTGCTCCTCCACAGACACCATAGCCACGCTTGATCGCACAGCAAATGGACGCCTGTCTACCCTCGCCTCACACACATCCCCAATTAACGAAGATCTCTCCAGCAGGACCTCCATTCCGTTGCTGTTGTTGTAACTGCACCTTTTTCTCAACCCTAATTTGCTGCTGTCGGAGGAGAGAACAGCATTCACCGCTCGTGCTTCATTCACACGGCTGCTTCTGCCGCTGCTGCTTTGCACATTCATTCCGTGGCGCCATACTACCCCCGGTGGGCACAAGACGGCCGCCATGGTCATTCCTTAAACTGCCAGGGGCACACATGCTCCAATGTCCACCACTTCAACAATTAGCGCTTCATCTACACACCTGCATTTCCAACCAAGGGCAAAATTACATAATGAGCCTCCATACATTGCAAACTGCCGGCCACGTCTCCGATCCTTGGAAGCAACGCAGTTTCTGTCCACACCATGGCTATGGAAATTGTTCACAATCAATTAACTCTTTGCTTCATATGTTGTCATACTGAACATCCATACCGAGGGACATATTCCAGAGTGAGCCTCCACTCATTGCAAACTGCCGGCCCAATCTCCGAACCTTGCCGGCAAGGTTCATACTAGTAAACAACGAGGTTTCTGTCCACACCATGCCTATGGAAATTGTTTCACAATCAATTCAATCCTTACTGAACACCTCTACATGATTATTTGCCCCTATGGTAGTAGGTGGAATTTGCAGTTACGAAAAATCACGGTGTGTGGTCTTTTCTTTAACCCTTTCGAGCATGTCCACCAACCACCACTGCAGACTGATATTCTTAGTAATCAGCTTTCAAAGTTTTTGGGGACATGGGCCACCAATTATTGAGCGAGAGAGACCACCTCCTAAAATGAGTTTGAGAGTGGGAAGGGGTCTAGAGTTAGAAGTTATTCTCTCTCTCTCTCTCTCTCTCTCTCTCTCTCTCTCTCTCTCTCTCTCTCTCTCTCTCTCTCTCTCTCTCTCTCTCTCTCTCTCTCTCTCTCTCTCTCTCTCTCTCTCTATTCGGTTTCCAATAAGGTTTGGGATGAGCATGCTGCTGTGCACAAAAAAAACCTGGAAAACCGATCATTCTTGAGAGACTAATTTCAAGCAGAAGCCATTGAATCAACGCTATCCCAATTGACCTGAAGCCAATTGAACAACGACGAAACCTTGGAATCAGGTTGCATAAGAAAGGGGCCTTTTAGGAATTCATGCCCCCCCCCCCCCGGCACCTCGCTTAAACCACAAATTCACTCCCACAGAAACACCACAAACGCTCACGAACTAAACTGCACAAAAATCGATACATTCTGATGCCAACTCGCATCTCGATGCTGCTCCTGATGATACCTACCTACCCTTGTATCGCATTGCCTGCCAATTATTAACAACAACATGCCTAAGGGATCCATGTAAACCTACTGCAGAACGAAAAGATTCCTTCACCAAGTTCAAGCCACTCATCCGATTTCTCACCAAAAGCGAAAGAGCACCAAACGGCATTGCAGCGGGCATCAACAGAATCACATGGAACCACACCCACCCAATTTCTCACACGTAGAGTTTCCTTCCTCCTGTCCTTTCCTCTCCTCTCCTCTCCTTTCCTTTCCTTTCCTTCCCACCATCCACCCAACGACAATGCCGGCAAGCGCAACCCACAACAGGTTGTCTTGTCTGTTCCTGGCAAGCAAGTACGTTCGCAGCAGATGGGATGAACATACAATTTAGCCCGTGAGAAGAAAAGCATTGATCATGTCACATGGACTAACTTAGCACCTGGGGGACTGGAGACGCGTCAAAATCACGTGATTCAAATCACCATGGGCCTCCGATGCGAGGAGGCTGTCGGAATGAACGCTGATCCTTCTCGCCCCCGGCCTTTGACAAGTTGCGCGGCCCTTGTGCGCCAGGTAAGCTTTAGTGGCATGTGAGGTCCTCCAAGCAGCACCCATTCCCGCCTGCAAGTTCTCTTCTACTCAGTATCTATCTAGAGTAGACTACCCTATTTCCGTTTAACTTAAGCAGTTGCTAAGCACGGAGTTGGGTTCCTTTAAAAGTGTAGGACATGTGTGATATTGGGGTGATTTTTCACACGACCGGAAATTGCTATCGGAACGTTTAACAAAAAAACCCCATTTTATTTCCAAGTTTTGAAATTCTTATACTTTTTCAAAGACAAGATTCTCTCCCAACCCATACTCACATCATAGGTTGATTTATTTCCAATAACTGGGAGATGAAAACTTGAGCATAATTAGTGCTCTTTTTCAAGAAACCCAACTCCATGCCCTTTTAACTTACTTTTCCCACCACGTCGAATGTGATGACTACATGTGTGATTCTTCATGACTTATTTCATCATGTTAGAAAATGACAGCTACATGTGTGGAACTTCACGACTCTATGTGTTAAGATTGGGGGGTGTCGGAAATGGAAGGTTGATTCTCTTCACTGTACATTCATCTCAAGAACATCGGACCTTAAATCGGGCCTCATCACTATACATGTGACAAGGTTGGGCTCGAAAAAAGTTGATAAAAGTTGGGCCGATACTTGGGCCGGCCCCCACCGTGTATTTGGATGGAACTCACGTTCTCTTTCAACTACGAACACAGAATGTTGATGTCACATTTGTACAACCTTTTCCAAGTACGTAGTGTATTGTTAGGGGGTTTGTAGATGAACCTTCAACTTTTTGCTATGTATAACATGTATTACATGGTTGAAGGGCGGCAACGATATTTTTTATTTGACAAGTTTTGCGGACATTGTTGTGCATGGTCTAATTATGCGCTCATTTTAGCCCATCACATGTCACACTTCTGTCAACAAACATGCAAGCCCATTGGGAAAAGGTGTCTTTAGAGATGATTGAAGTTCTCCTTGCTAGCATGCTTCATTGTATGAAGGTTGTAATCAAAGCTTCTGGTGGTAGCAGTACTAGATGATAGATAGTTTGTAAAAAAAATGTTGTATTTACATATAAATCTAATTTTTTTTCTTAAATGCCTAACATATTAATAAAGTAGATTTCATTATCTTTCCAACGCACTTTGTGGTTTGTGATTTTTGATCATTTTTGAGCAAATGGTGGTAATTTGAAATTAGAGATATGTGCCTTGTTTCTAGAGAATGACTACTATGAACGTAAAGTTGTTGATGGGTGTTGTATGCTAGGCAACATGTGAGGTTCTCCTACCAACCTCCATTCCCACACTATTATAATTCATCTTATGTTGCAACGAAGCTATTGGGAGTATGAATGTGAAATATTCATGCTAAATATTGGTGTTCCCATTTTGTAACAGGTTGTGCGCCCCCACGGGAAGGGGATGTGGTGTCTATGACACAACATTGTCTCAGTAAATGGTAATTTTGGATAAACTTCCAACCCTTACACATTGTAAAACAAAATTTACAAATCAAAAAGCTCAAGGTCAACCTTTAATCCCTCTAAAAACATGTTGTACTATGTTTTACACATAGTGCATGTGGTATCAAATGTATTCTTTACACATGGAATACACTAGGATAGATGCATTAAACCATGTAGTGCATTGATACCAGTGAACTGCATGCACAAGAATACATTGGCATACATGGGTGCAATGAATGGGGAGAACCGCTAGTTATAGATGAACCGGTTGAGTTTGAGAAATAACTGGGTGATGTTCCAAACTTCAAGAAAATCACCCATAATTTCAAAGGAATCTATGGAATATATTTCAAATTAATAAAGGAAAACTTGAAACATCACAACATGTAACTAGTTGGACTTGGAAACACTAGGATTTTGGCCAATTATGTCCAAAAATTTCCCTGGACACTACAAGTGTGTATTATGAATCATGATAGCCGAGATTTGGAAGAGTGGATGGTAAATTTGATGATGAGTCCGATTCACAAGGAGTTGGAAAAAGCAACAGACCACATCTCAAATGGCATATTTACATTGGCAGACGATCGTTATCAAACTTGACCGAATTGATTGGAATTCGATCTATCATAACATTATTCAGATGCAGTGAGCCATTCCATTCTATAATTAATTAATCAAAGTTGGGTCTACTAGTTTATCAAGTTGAATCTACTACTAACAAGCATCCCGGAGGTATAAATCTTGGATTTCACATGACAAATTCCCAGCCCCACCCAACATGGTCATTTAGCTAGATAATGTTATGATGATACTTATAATAGGGTTTAAATTTTCAGTAAGTGTACTACAGGAGGATCCAACATGTGTGTGTGCACACGCACGGGCCTCCATGTATGAGGAGGGTGACAGAGCAACATACATATTAGCAAATAAAATTAGTATATTAGTATGTCTTGTTTTTGTAGTTCTTACAAAACTAACATGTAGAGAGCTCACACAGAGGAGATGCTTCTTCCAATCCATTTGCCATGATCATGCAGTAGAAGCAATTGAAATCCCATGTTGCTCTACTACAAAGAACTACATCTTGGACCAATTTTGATGATTAATGGAACATCAATTGCTCCTATTTCACAATCGGGGCGAAATGAATGGAAGAGGGAATTTCTCTTTTCTAATTTGCATCTAATTCTAAATGCCCAATGTGGGAATTTGTGAAGAAATTCACAACAAGCATCGTGTTGTAAACTCTCTGGATCCATGTGCCGGGCAAGGAGGTAGGACAAGGGTTGCAAAATGAGGCTAGCGCGATTGAAGACAACGGATTTGTGATCAAAAACCTCGTTTTTCTTTAATGCACACAATATAGTTAACTATAAAGTCACCAAAAGTGGCCACCAGGTCGAGCTTTTTGAAGGAGTCTCCCATATTTGCCACTTTCAACACCTCTATCATTTGACCCATCAAAACATTAGAGAGAGAAGTTGTTTTGCTCTAATTTGGGGCATGTGCACATAGGTGACAATGAAAATGAGAAGATTCTTAATTATATAACATGTCGACACATAAAACTCAAAGAAGCCCTCCAAGACTTTCCAGTTACAATTGAACAAGAGATCATTAGGGATTTCGACTCCAATTCATCCTCATACTTTACGGTCAACTCTAATGTGCTCTGCTGATACACATCTTTAGCTGCGTTGCAAAACTACTTGAATTCAACATTGCAAAAGGGCGGGAAGATTGGTGTTAAAAAAATATGTTTGTCCAATTTCTCGAGTTTGTATCTTACTGTTTGAATGGACAATGTGCTCTGCTGATTTCTGATAAGAGTCACATCTTATCCGGCGTGTGCAAAACTACTGGAAATTCAAAATTGCAAGAAGAAAATTGGTTTGTCCAATTATGTCATATGTATCTTGTTTGAATGTCCATTCTGATCAATTCTGATAAGATCACAACTTGAGCTGCGTTGCAAAACTACTGGAAATTCGAAATTACACAAAAGAGCAAGGACCAGTGGGGAAGACATGGAAGAAATTCGGTTTGTCCAATTTCTCGTGTATGTATCTTCTTGTCTGAAATGTACAAATGTGCTTTGGTCGTTTCTGATAGAATTCACATCTTCAGAACCATTGCAAGCTACCGGAAGTCAACAGTTCATAATCGCGGGCCGAATAAGGCCAGACACGGAAGAAGAAAATTGGTTTGTCTAATTTGTCTCCTATGAATCTTCTTGTTTGAATATACAAATGTGCTCCGCTGATTTCTGATAAGATTCACGTCTCAAGCTCCGTTGCAAACTACTGGAATTCAACTGTGCAAAAGAGCAAGATGAAATGCCGCACACATGGAAAAAAGAGAATTGGAAGAAGATTTGTCCAATTTGTCCAATTTGTCTCATATGTATCTTCATGCTTGAAATTACAAATGTGCTCTGCTCGATTCTAATAAGATTCACTCCTCCAGCTGCGTTGCAAAACTACTGGACTTGCAAAATTGCAAAAGAACAAGACGAATTGGGCAGAGTCCAGACAATGGAAGTAGAAAATTGGTTTGTCCAAATTATCTCATCTGTATCATCTTGTTTGACTGTACAAATTTTGTCTGCTCATTCCTGCAGACTAAATTACACCTAACTAGATCATCTGTGTTGCAGCGAAACTCTTCTTTTTAATATACAAGCGCAAGCAAGACGCTCGCAAGAGTCGCTACCTCCTATTGGTCGCATTGCCACAGGAAATGAGCATGGCTAGCAAGCATACTGCTATCCGCGTGTGCGGATGATGATGATGACACTCCGAGCGCATCATCAAACAACTCCTCTGCTCTGTCAAAATCCCCCATGGCTCTACACGTGAACACCGCAAAGTCGGAGAGCAACTGCGGGTCCTGCGCACTGCCTTGCATGGCCGTCTCGAAAATGCGTCTCGTAGGGAAAGATTTATCCATAGTCGCACTTGTCCTCCACGGAAATTGACCTCCGGAAGTAGGCACAACCAGGGGCTTTATTTTGAAGGCCTCCTGAGACATCGAGGCTGTCCATGCTCTCTCCTCTTCCTCCTCTGTGTCTGTACCCTGTGCTGCTGCCGAGAAGGTAGGGTTTGCACTTGAAAACAGAGGACGGCCGCTGCTCGATTGTTCTTCAAATGAATTTTCCATCCTTCTCTCTTCCATGGAAACGGCTTTCCTCTCCAGCTGTCCCCCGTCGCCGTGCCTTTGTGTTTGTGTTTGTTGCCAAGTGGACCTGCGCAGCTTGAGATCCGCTAAGGAGATCGACAGACCGGAAACTCCTGCCTGCTTCTTGGAAACAAACGAGTCTCCCGCTGCGGATTGACACATAATTGGACTACTTCGTCCATGGTGCTCACAGCACACCGTTGTAGAACAACTCAAGGTCAAATGCCTCACCGCCATCGCAGCAACGACCAGAATTTCTCCTTGCCTCTTCTACCTCGTATCACTCGACAACAACGTCTCAACTCAAACTCTCTTTTACTGACGAGCAGGAGGCAGACAACAGGAAAGCGGGAGGAGGAGGAGGTTGTTGTCCTATTTTTTTTTTGTAATTTGGTCACCACAACAATGACGCAGTAGATGAACGCCTTATATCCTCTCTAACGACGTACTGCAAAGCGCGGAAAGCGAGCTGCAGGAAAGCCAAGGCGCAAGAGAAAGCGAGCCTTCCCCTGACCACGTAACTGCAAACCTGCATCATTTGCACAAATTCTTGATCGCCGTAACCCCAACCAGTACCTTTTTGCGTTAAGTTCCCACTCCCTAGCAACAGCGCTACTAGGTCATGCACCGATGGCGGCGACACTTGTTCCTCTCTCTCTCACTACATATTCCGTAGGCTGAGCCTACTCCTACATACTCCAATACACACTACGGTACTCGTCAATCACTCTATATTACTATTCTAGTACTGTCGCAATCGAGTGTGCACTGACTCATCACAAGCCACATGATGAGTCAGTGTGGGCCGGTTGAACCCGGAGGGAATCGTTTCTTTACTTGTTTACTGCGTAGTAGAGCTGGCTATGGCGCTGCAGTGTACCGCAGGTGTACTGGGAGGGCTCTTCGGTGGGGCTGGAGGCAGGGCGGGGCGGGGCGGGCAGGTCGGGCAGGGCAGGCGGGCAGGGAGGGAGGAGGTCCGGACGATGACTGATGAATTGGTGAAGGCAATAGAGTTGTCTGTAAGAGTCACTCAAAGAGTGATGAAATCTTAGGTTTTTTATCCTTCTTTGAGAAATTTTTTTTATTAAGAGGTCGCTAGTTCATCGTGTTTTGGAGCATGTTTTGAAAGTTGGGTGTAAATTTTGGGACTTCCTTCTTTCTTTTTCCTATCTCGCGAAATGTTGAGAGAGTTTTAGGATTTAAAAAAAGGGTATGCACATGGGACCCGTTGGCCTGAATCCGGGATCGGCCTATGCAAGACTAAGCTTGGTCCACGGTCCACCCATCCTAGTAGGATAAGTTAGAAAGTCGGTTTTTATTAGTCCGACACCACTCCTTGTGGACGAGAATGTATTTAAGCATCAAGAAACCTTGGGTGACATTGTGTTGATTCTCATAACCTCATGGTTCGGGACTACATTGAATATGAAATGTAGTGTCGTATGGCATCGAATATCGCTATGGTAACTCTCTGGACAACATTTCTCATGAATAAGTTCACAAATACTGTCACGGATGACGGACGAGTTCATCCATTGGCGCGGAAAAAAAAACCCCCCGCCTTCTCTCGTCGGCAACTCGCGATGAAATATTGTCACGGTAGATTGAAATGTGGATGAAAAATCCCTTGGTAAGAGACGGTAATTGCAACACTATAAATCTTCAATCCCCCAAAAAAATTTACAAGGAACGAGAAATAATGTTGGGTTAACATGACGTATCGGTGACACAATACTGCGGTTTACAATTAATTAGTATTGAGCAAGACGGTTAGAACCGGTGCCACTAACTATCATAGTTAGTGTAGTAGTAGTAGCCGGCCCAAGGGCTCATCCACTTTGCTTCACAACCACTCTATATAATGGCAATGGGCAAGGACGGCTGTCCCTAAAATTGTAAGAGGCCTCTAGCACCGTCCATTGCGACAGGGTGGCCAAAACAGAGAAGCAGTACTTTCACTATAGCCACCAGCAGCCAGCCCCTCATCACACAAATGGAAGGCGCTCCTTGAGTCGTCAGGCCAGCCAAGGCTTGGCTAGGCTTGGCTTGCTGCCTCTGTTGGCTTCAACTCTTCAGAGTGTACTACTATATGGGTGAGGTTATCAATGGCAGGGGGTCATGTGTGGGAAAAGGCAGTGGGGTTCTAGAATCAGGGCCACTTCACACACGAGCCAAGAGCCGTGACCATGAAATGGTGAGAGCCCAAAAGAAAGGGTCCAATGGCTGTCCCAAGGCACCTCCATAATCATGTACTGTGGTCACGCATCCTCAAGTGTGGTGTGAAGTCATGTGTGACCAGGCCCTCAACCAAATGTTATTTCCATGAATTTTTATTCATGCAGGTCGTCCTCACACATGGTAAAATAGAATAAATCAACGGTTGTGAGCGTTCGGAGTGCCGTGGTCTCCCAGTGGTTTTGTGTTAGGCCTACCTCCAAGGGGTGGTTTTTGAAAATAGTCCAAGTGACCATGAAACGTGTTCCATTCGATGCCATGTAGGAATACATGCAGGCTTTACATCCGTCTTGCATTCACATTCTCCGTTGGTCCCTTGAGCGTGGTGTGAAGTGAACTTGGACTGGCTCCGCCTTTTCCACCTATGAGAGTGCTTCAGGTGTAATGGTCACGGGTTCTCAATCTCGTGTGTGAAGTGGCCCTCATTTGGTTGTGTGTTTTCTAACCTATGGTGTTCCAGGAATGTGGGTGCGTTGTTTAGGGTTTTGTTTTCATGTTCTCCAACTTCTACCGATTAGATTTTACACATCAAAACGCATGTTGCGTTAGTGAATCTATGTTGAAACATATGCAAAAATTAGGGATTGGGAATCAGACCCGCTCTGATTTGGTTTTGGTTATCGGAAGTGCATGTTTGTTGATTTCCTAAACGTGATACATAGGTCCTCCCAGTTGCATTCACTATTGAGTGTAGAGGAGTTAGTAATGCTTGAAGATGCAGTCCAACTTTTCTAAACATGTGTCTTCATGATGTTCGCTCTTTGATCCTCATTGAACCACGTGATGATAAAATTCAAGAGTTTGATTAAGAAAATGAGCCACTTAAGACCCATATACCTTATAGTATAGTTGGAAGTGAAGTTCCTGATTCAACATGGCACAAACTATGCCTTTCGCACCCATTATAGAGTTCGACATACCATTATCATGTAGGTCAATGTAACTTTTCATGATCCACGTCACTTTTTAGCTTGCAGTATTATAATATATTTAAACCTAGGAATATGGAATGGATGTTTCTTTACACAACATGAATGATTGTGGGTTGGAAACTATAATATCTATATTTAGATGGCAATTTGATAATTTAAATATTGTTTTATCGATATATTAAATACACTAATTATTTATTTACACAAAGAAATCACATTGGGCCAAGGTGTTTTCTACCCACATTAGGTTTCAATCCATTGTATTAGGTGTGAAAGGTGTACATAATATTGTTCAATTCCTTCAGAGGCTTTGGGAGGTATGCCTTCCTGAAGGCATCAAATGTGTGGATTAGTTAAAATAAGCATCATGAAGCCTAATGTATGATTAAATGCAGAGTCACATTGGTCACTTACAAAGGAGGTGCGCTCCTTGAGTCACCAGGCTTTCTTTTGGAATTAGCCTTGTGACCAACTTGTTGATGTTGAGTGAGCCGGAGAAAGGGAGTTTTCGCATACAAACATAACTCTCGTTCTTCCAACATACAAGCCCTTAGAAATGGTGTCCAACGCTAGAGGTTATTTATTGTAGTTCGTTTGGCACCAAAATTAGCTTCAAAAACACCGAATTAGTCTAGTCAAAGTCACTTGACATGATACGGCCACAAACTTATAGGGGGGGGGGGCAAGTTCTTGCATTGTATGGGATGAGAAGGTACGCTTGTATTTGATAGTTCCCTCGCTCCAGTTCCACCCCAATCATCTTCATGGCCAACTTGTATTGTTGTTTAGTGAGCCCCTCAATTCAAGCACTTTACAAAATTAAAGGTTCATATTATGGTCACAATGAGGCCCTCAAATGTTTGTTAGATATTAACCATTATCAAAGGAAACTTCACTCTAGAGGTTAAGTTGATAATAATATGTACTTTTAAGTACTTCAACATTGTGCAAAGTATGTAACATTGTTGAGCCCCTCAAAAGGTACATTTTTTAGGAGAAGTAAAGTCCAAGTCAACAAGATTAATGAGCCTCAAGCCCACTCAACATTATTTAGCCATGTAGGTTAGTTCTACTAACACTTTGAACAAAGTAGCAATATTTGGTGATTGTTTATACAGCTAGGTTGACGCTTGGAAATTTAGGCGGAGTTGTATTCCCGTGCTTATTTACATGAAGCATTTGTTCATCTCCAACCTCATGGCGAACTTGATGGTGTTGGGCCCTTCACCTTCCATGTACTCTTGCAAAGCATTGTCAATAAAAGGTTAGGTAGCACTAAGTACATGTTAATATTGTGTACCCACATCATTCACCATGAGCGCATATAAATGACCTTGCAATCACTAGGTGGCAAGTAGAGAAGGTGTTATGGGACACTTGGTATTACATGACAAGTTATGAAAGTCACTCTCATTAACATGACACATCAATTAACACTCAAAGGATGTGGGGTAATTTGTTTAAAAATGATATATGACCACTTATATGAACTCCATACAAGTGTTGAAGTAATATCTTATGTAATTTATGGTACTGAACCCATTTTAGAGAACAACCAATTGAACAAAAAGAGTGAAAATAAACTCTTATATGATAACAATGATTAAATATACATGGCATGTACTTCAAGTCTAGGTCATCTATACAAGTACAAATGCCCCTATTAATCCATTCGACATGTATGTATGTTCTTATTGAAATAATGCATGATAAATGAGATGATATCATACAAGGTTGTTGTTGATGTTTATACCTAAAATTATGAACAAACCTTGAACCCCTTGGTATGACATCTTGAGGCCAAGCTCGAGTGTTTGGGTTGGTCAAAGACTCATGCCAAACCAAATCAAATGTAGCTCAATTAATGTAGCAAGTTGTGCCTTAAAGTTTGAAGGGGTAATTAGTAGATTATAGGTTACTACATTTCAACTTGAGGTAGTCTTCTCATCTTTATCCCTCCTCACCTCCATGGTCCAAGTTAATATGGATGCTAAGATAAAGTAACACATTAAAAGGTGAGTTGTAATTGTAAGTCAACAATACGCTAAGATTAGTGTTAACTTGAATTGGTCCCATGCGAACCATGGTAACCTATCGAGCTTGGAATTGTATCTATACTCTGATCACATGCCTAGTCTACTTTTTGAGTAACACATATCTTTATAGTGTTTGTTTCTAATTACAAATCAACCCTTTCCTAATACCCACTCAAATATAGGTGTGTGGATACCTTATACCTACTTGTTGTTCCCATGCATCATTGAAGAAAGAAAACCTTCTAATGAATCGTTGTTTGAGTTGGGACCTACTAATTTGACCAAGTTTTGTGGTTCATCCATCATAAATGAGTCCCACTTGACCACCTAATGTGGGGACTGTGAAGTGGGGCCAATCTACCTAGCCTACACCTACCCTCCCCGTTTAGAAAGTGTGCAGAGGGGAAGGTTGTCTAATATTATGTAATTGACGTGTCAAATGTTCATAACATCACTCAAGCTACAAAGCATCTTTTCCAAACTAAGAAACCTACTCCATAGCCAAGAATCCAACTTCATTATTTGATGGTTTGCATTTATTCGTGGCTTGCGATGTTGGAAGGTCAACTAAGTCGGTGTGTGTTGGCTCCATGTAGTAGGCGGGCATGGATGTCGGCATTGTTGGTTTATAATTTTGAGATATACAATTTATTCTCATGTTTCCACGGTTTAAACGCAACTGCTAGTTTTCTCTCACATTGTGAATAGTACTCAGGTTGGGTACTATTCAATTTGTGAAGGGGGGGGGGGCAACACAACAAGAGCACAAATTGTCCCTATTTCTTGGCACTAGGGGTGTAACACCCTAGTGTTGAGTGACATTATTTAGTTGAATGCAAGTGCATTTCATCACGAGTAAAATTGGTGGGGCCCATATGAAAGACCTATGCATATATACATTGTGTTACCATGTTTAGTGTCACTTACTATTCAAAATGACACCATCCTCTAACTTTTTACTTGAAATGTAAATTTCTACCAAAGAAAGTCCATACATGTTCTAATGTCCAAACAACCTATTTGACTTATGTTGATCTAAACTATAGAAAAGAAAAGAAAAAAGAAAAAAATATAACAAGATTGTACAATATTGCATAATTCCAAATATTGAGTGACAATAAATACCACTGATTTTCCAATTACATAAGACAAATTCCAAAGCCGTAGGTCAATTGCCTAAGACTCATATGCTTGTAGTGCTTTGTCCCAAAATTCATTAAAAACACCAATTTCAAATACCGGTTTAATGCCACCCAAGGGTTTCTCCCGAGTCTTTGTTCCTTTGCCCGGAAGTTCACCACAACTTCAATTTCAAATACAGGTTTCATGTCACCCAAGGCTTTTTCCCTTGGTGGTTATGAAAAGGTCGCAAAAGGGGAGGAGGGGGGGGGGGGGTGCAGTAGTAGTGGTAGCTCGAAGTATGAATGTGTTGGCTTCCTAAAGTCTACAAAGCAAGAGAAAGTCTCCCCAAGTCTAAGTGCAGTGCACGTGCTTAGGTATGGGTGTGTTGTCCAATTCGCGCTTCTAGCATACTCATGTAACCCTAGCATATATAATATGCCACACAAGTTGCAAAAAAGCAGTCCTCATTGCACATGATCCTAACGGATAGCGAAGATTCCATTTTATAGCCTCGTACATTAAAGTTGATCGCTTGCGAGTACAAAAAAATTATATTATCTTGGGGACACAGTCCTCATACCTTATCGCGCAAGCAAATGCTGCAGCAACTACACTAAGTAAATATCTGATTTAGTGTGGCATTGTGATTGGTGCACCATGCTAGTTAGAGTGGTCTTCGTGACTTGTCATGACATCCTCTCCAGTTGTCACTCGTTGGTTACAAGATAAGTAATGTGGATCAAGGTTGATTTACTGTGGACCACACACTAAATGAGATGTTTGGTGTAGTTTCAACCTTGGGTGTAGTGGGAATCTTCAACTTGCCTGATTCGGTTACTTGGCTCGAACTTAAATCGCACACCTAAGAACAGACACCAAAATGACACGTGTTTGAATGAGATTGGAGTGTGTGCTCAACTTTTGTTGATATGTTTTACGTTTGATACTCAACATAAGGTGACCTTCTTATGGCTCGTTGTCAACGGACGTTCATAAGAACTCAAGATAACCTAGTTTCAAAACGTTGTGGGATTGATCATGGCTTGTTCATATAGATTTGAAGACGTACATAAGTTCCAATGTGGTGAATACCGACTAGTATAGGGCAGCGAACAACAAAAAGTAACCAAACAATGCCCCGTCTGCCACCTTATTAGGGTAAGTTAGGATACAGCTTTGTAAACACTGCACACGGAGGAAAGATGTGAAATGGTGACCTGGCAAAACTTGGGTGCACAAACAAGCCTAGAAATTCATGGCTGAAATTGCGCCAATGCGAAAGAATCTCCACAACCTCTTAGAATCAAATGTCTTGGCGATGCACATTGCAGAATGTCCGGTGAATCGATTTCTACATGGGCATGGCCAAATTTGGGTGCATGCAGATGCACAAGCCTACAAATTCGTGGCTGAAATCGCACCAATGCAGGGAAACCTTCACAGCCTCTTGAATCAAATGTCTCGGTGATGCACTTTGCGGAATGTCTGGTGAATTGATTCCTACAGGAGCGGTAAATGTAGAAATTGCGATGGAATGGGTCCAAATTCAGCACATGGGCGGGAATAGGTGAACCCAAGTCACCCTGGGAACGGATAAGGCGCCTCAAATAGGCTTGCAGACAAAACCACAGAGGAGGGGAATACACTTGTCATGGGAACACAGACACGTGGCGGTTCTTGGGATGTGCGAACCCAGAGTTCACGTATATTAAACCGTTTCCAGGAAGCTCATCAGCGTGGCTCATGTGACCCAAGACTCTCACCAGCCGAACTACTCCTACAGTAGTCTACCCACGGCTAGGAACCCTAGCTAGGAATATAGTTGAATACTAATGCTCCAAGAATGCATTGCGTCAGACAAATTATGAGCCCTCCTGCTTGGCAAGGTTCAAAGCTCACGAAATCAAGAACTTGCTCACGATTGATGCACAACAAAAGTCAGCTCCAACTTTGAGACTCGGATATTTCGATGCTCACATGATCTAGATTATTAGTAGCGGCCTCATCCATCAGGGCTGGTCGTCATCGTGTCCCTATTGATCTTGACAAATTGAGCTTATTTAGACAACATGTTCCGACCACTCACAACTTGGTGACTCACACAACACTTTTGGGAGTTGCAGTGACAGCATGAAGAGGAAGAATTCCTCTTGCACTGCAAAGGAGCTTCAAAGTTTATCTGTCTCTGAGAGAGTATCCTGCTTCCACTGCTGCGCCCAATCCCGTGCCTGTTATAAGTACAATCATGGACTTACTGCCCAATCTCTTTGCACACTCAGCCTCGCAATGGATCCGAAACTGAATGACTGTACTTACCGTTTAGACAGAGACAAATCTTGTGGAGGGATTCGAGGTGAGCCGAAGATCGATCCTCTAACGTCCAGGACGCCTCAGGATCAAACGTCGTCAGGAGGCGTTTCAAGATGACTTATTGTTGTTGTTATTTTGGAGCTGAAACTGTCAAGAGCAAGCCCCCCATGACCTAAATTTCGTGTATTTACTTCCATGACATTCTTCATTCTCCGGAGTTTAACCGCTTCTTAGTTCTATTTGCATACGCGTAGTAGGGAAAAAGTTCCGTAAATAAAATAGGGAATTTCTCCCCATATTCAAGTATTTCTACTAAGATTGGGTCCTATGCAATACCCACACTAGGACCATCGACTAGCTCACACCAGTGGAGAGTCTCCATCTTGATAGGATTCCTTGTCTTGTATGCTTTGGCGAAGGTACAGTACATCACATCCAGTGAGGTCATTACGAGTAGGACGAAAAACCCATAATGCTAGCAATAAATCTCGGAACGAGGTGCACTTTCTCTATCAAGAGGGACTCCTCCTACTACCCATGACCAACAACAAGCCCCTAGTGTGGGCATGGTTTAACACCAACTTTTTCCATATGAATGGTTTTAATTGGGAGTAGACATCAAACTACGTATGTTAGATAGTATCACTCGTGCCATTGCCCATAGTCATTTTCAATTACCATATGCATGGAAACATCGACATCTCAGAGGAGCAAGCGTGAATGAGGAGTCTCTATGTCCACGGGCTACTGCCACCTTTTGGTGGCAAAATTCAAGGAAACGAATGTGGCCAATGGCACCAATTTGTTTTTGTTACCAGGATTCTCAACTTTTATTCCGCGTTTAATATTCAATATGGAACACGCAACTATGGTATGAAAATTCGCCAAAAAAATTGTGGAATTTTGTGAACTCCCATGTCGTTGCTAGTATTTCTCAAAGCCAAAAGTGACAAAGACATAAAACCACCATGTTACCCTCCCCCCCACCCCAAACCCCCAATGCTAAATATTGAACCTATACCGGTTAACACATTTTGAACACACAACCCAAATTGTCCGTTCTTCAATCCACATTCCACACCTAACCACACAGCGCTCAAATATAAATTCCACAAAGTGTTGTTTGGTTGACCACTTTGAGTGTTGGCCACTGTGAATACGACATGTGGCAATCACCTTTTGTGTAGCACCGGCAGTATTATCCGATGTAATATCGACATACTACTGTAGCTAGGCACGTTTACCTCATTGCGTATAAGGTAAATAGTACCAGACCCGCGGGGGGGGGCATAACTTGGCAATGGAAATGCATGAGCACCGATCTGATCCAATCCGATCCAAAGGCTAGGAAGCGTCCAGGTGTCAAGCCCCTGACAAACTGCATGGCATGCAATGCAATGGGGAGCAAGCATGCATGGAACTGTTGGTGGATCCGTCCGTGCCTGGGGTCGGGGCCCTACGGCCAGTCAGCTTGGGCAGGCAGGGCTGTGGGAGCGGGAGCTTCTTTATGCTTGGCAAGTTGCCACTGATGCTGTTTCATATTATGTACTTCTCCTTTTGCCTTGGTGACTCGGCACTCGGCAGCGTACTCCACTCAAGGGTGGGGAAAACCCAACTTTTTCCCGGCCGATGCATTCGCTTTTTGGTTCTAATGCACAAAACCTCATTTCTCCGTGTAAAACCATGGTTTTATTCTAGTGTTCGGCACTCGGCACCATCATTGGCGGACATTGGGCCCTCTGTCTTATAATCTCAACTTATCTGTAATAAAATCGAATAAAACCAGAATTTACTAGACCTGAGTTGATTGGGTTTTTTTTAAAAAAAAACTATGAGAAACCCAGTCGTCAAAAAACCGTGTGGTGCCATCCTTGGTACCACTAAGCTACTAAGATACGGCCTGCCGATGAACAAAGAGAACCAAGGTTGGCACCACGCGGTATTGTCTAGTTTGGTTTTTCAAAGTTATAAAAAAAAAATTTAAAAAAAACCAATCAGATGAGGTCTAGCAAAATCCAGTTTTGTTCGATTTTATAGCATATAAGTTGAGATTATAGGGCCGAGGGCCCAATGTCCGCCAATGGCGATGCCGAGTGCCGAGTGTTGGAATAAAACCATGGTTTTATCCGCATAAATCATGTTTTTGGCATTAAAACCAAAAACCCAATGCATCGGCCAGAAAAGGTTGGGGTTTTCCCACCCTTGGGGAGAACTGGCCGCAAACTCATAGCCCACCCACACTTACTAGTGTAGGCCACCATTGAACGGTGCCTACCAGTGGGGGCCAATGAGTCCCACTGGATGCAACCAATGTTGGTACTCACCGTTCATTGGTAGCATGCACCAATAAGTGTGGGTGGGCTATTGATAACGAACAAATGGACCGACTGAGCTTGAGGAATTACCGGCCGAAGTTCAAGACTTGGGGGAAAAAATTACCAATCAAGTTAGAGGAATCTATGGTATTATACCTGAGATTGATAAAGGAAAACTGAGAGATCACAACATGTGACCGGTTGGACTTGGAAACACTAGGATTTTGACCAATTATGACCCTCTTCATCAATATGAGTTACATTCTATATATTCCTCTAAAATGCTCGGTAATATTCCTCAAGTCTTGAACTTCAACCGGTTATTTCTGAAACTCGACCGGTTCATTTGTAACAAGTGGCCAATTCCACATTCATGGCCCCACCTTGCACATGAATAAATAGTCTGTACCATACTAACTTATGCTTCGTCACTTAGAACACTATTCAGTTGCATGGTGGTCTTCTATTCTATATTTAGCATCTAACATCGCCCACCATATCTTACCTACAAGGGAAGAAACTCATATACTAGGAAGAAATTGATGTCGGTACGAGTAATGAATAGTGTTGGTACGAATGGCAAAAACATTGTGAATAATGTTGGTATATTTTAAAGATATTGTTGTTATGAATAGTATTTATAATGAATAGTTTCAGGAGTATAACTTCATCACCCAAATTTTCAAGTGTCATCCTAAATGTATGAATAGTGAATGAATATTCTTAATTTGTTGGGGGGGGGGCACATAATATAATTGATGTAGTCCAGGGTCATGGAACCGACCCACATGACTAAATAATGTTATACTTTAAAGGGGTTCCCTTTTATTTGAATTGTCCACCTCCCAATTGGCTCCTATGCTTGCTTAATAGGCATACCAATTGAGCTCTATGTAGAATGGGCAAATGACATGTTGGTAATCATGGCCTTTGTGGTGGGTAGGAGACCGGGAAACTGTTGTAGTGCATCACGACCATGTGTGTTTACAAGGGAAGGCTCTGAGTGGGCAGCTTTCTGTGATTTAAGGTAGATGAGTCTTAAATGGTTATTTTTTCTAACTAGCCCACTTTCTCCAAGGATATGAAACATGCGGTTAGTACAAGATGGTTAGAAGTCCAAATCAAGGTTGTACCCACTTTCCTCATAATTTTTGAAGCTCACGTAAAACATCTCATTTTTTTTTATCAAAGTGAAGATTCTCATGCTCATTAAATGGTCATATATGTTGGCTATTAAGTTTGGAATGGTTATCAGATTTGGAGCACATAGTTTGATTTTCTTGGTAACCCATGTTTTTTCTTTGTACATGTTCTTGGAGCCATTCCACTCAAATATGGGGGGTCTTGATAAGAAAAGTAAGCAAATAAGGGTTGTTTACATTAAGGGCACATGGACGAGGGCAGGTGTCCTAAAATCGCCAAAAGCCCAACATGAGGAGCTTTCTCGTGTGTAAAAATATGGGGAGCTTTGGGTGGCCACTAGCTACTAGAGTGATCACATTTAAGAGTATTACATTCTATTGTGTTGGAATGTAATGCATTGGTTGCATCTATACTGCTAATTTGTTAGATGAAAGACAAATCGATACACAAGAAAATGATCCCCATGTTTCTATGTAAGAGGTTATCATTCATATCAGTTGCTTGGCACTTGGAAGATCAGGATCCAAGACCAAAGAAATTCCAAAATTGAGCAATCCTATCGGCTATGAGTCATATTGCTCAAGAGGGCATTGTTGCATACTAGAGTACTCTCATTGATGCAACTTTATCCCCTAAAAGTTTGTGGCAGTTTCATCTCAAACAAGTTCAACTATACTAATTATGGTTCTTCAATATAAAAACCGGTATAAAATCAACTATAAAATCCATATTGCACAGACTACATCATAGTGCTTTTATGTTGGATTAATGAGAGGTATGTGTGTATGCAATAATACCCTCTAGCTATAAAATTGAGGACCCAAGGAGTCCACACTAGGACCTAAAGGCACGTTTATGCACAACTGCCATGGGTGGAGGAATCGGGGTTAGGTCCACTTTCACCAACAACGACTACCATAGTTTTATTTTATTCTTTGTTTACACATGATTGTTTTTATAATTAAAGAATGGATTCGACATCAAAGATCATCCATCCTTTTGGTACAATATGTGGAGTGGAGACAAGTGTTTTTGAATAATAGTGGAAAGTTTGTCTTAAGAGTAATCCCCACCTCTAATTCGTCTCCAATATGTTAGCATTGAAGTGCTCTCTTTATGCCACATAGCAACTACAAACAAAATGAGCCAAGGAAACTAAACTACAAACACTACAACCACTCCCAACTACACCTTATACCGTAGTCGGGCAAGTAAGAGTACTTATGGTTTTGGTTGCCATTAATGTACATTTTTCATCCTTACCTTTCAAAATGAAACCACAAAAATTGAACTACCTCCATCGAGCACCAAAAGAATTTCTTGGATTAGGTCCCGAATGAAAACCCTTCATAAAGTGTGTTGTGTGTGACTTCACTGTGATTGGCATGGCATTTTAGGAACACCGACAAAACTCAAATATCACAAAATTTAGGTTCATTATAATGACTATAAGTAAGTTCCTCATATTTCAAATTATGTAAACAAACTTAATTTTGTATTAATAGTAAATGTGACATGGACCATAAGTGAATTGTGAGAATAACACAACAAATTAGTAAGAGACACTCGCACACATAAAGGGACAAAGGGAGATGATGCCAACCACGTTTGAGTGTGCATGGGGGATGCTTCACCTTTGATCATATCCGCAAGCTCGCATGTGGACCCGAAACATGTGCACAAAGCATGGCTATGAACAATTGCCTCTTGTTGGATGTGGTCCTCCTTAATAGCTAGTTTGAGAAGGGGCCCAAGGGAAGTCCCCAGGGTGGTTCATAAATTGTTTAGTAATATCTTGCATGTTTATGTGGATACCCTCCCTCATGCCCCGATCACACCAAACTTTCCATCTGGTTCCAACCATGAAATTGGTGGGGATTATGTTCGGAAATAAATGTTGACCCACCACTTTTCACACTATTATAGCCGGAGATGCCGACGAATGGTGTCAGAATTGGCCGGTGTGATCAACCCCTCACACAACACCATCATATCATTCACACAACTCCTCGTGCCTCCTCATGGTCCATAAGTGAAGCTCAATGTATCTCAATAACTTGGACCCACGAGTCAACATTGTAAGTTATTCAACCTTGACCAACATTGAGTGTAATGCACTGAAACAACCCTTTCATAGGACTGGGTTAACTTAATAGTTTGGACCACATGTTCAAGAAAACTTATGTTCAAGCATGTGGGTCTTGACCGGACATTTTTCTCTTCGCACCCACTTCTCCTAAGATATGAAACACGCAATAAGTGTGACACAACCGATCCAAATCATGCACGTGACACCTCCCATCGTAATTTATGAAGGTTGTATGTGTATCCCATTCATTATCAAAGTGAAAAAACATTTAAGCTATTAAATGATCATAACCCCCCCCCCACCACCACCACCACCACCACCACCAATTATGTTGACTATTGCATTTAGAATGGTTAAGAAATTGCGAACACACCCTCCACTATTATTCCAACACGTGTATTTCATATGGCCGTTCTTAGATCCACACCCAACCACTCACCCCTCAAATATAGGTATCTGTTTGTTTCAACTTTGGTTCATATACACAAAAGAACCTACTCTAAAAAAAGGGGGCAAGAGCTCGAGGATGAATGAAGCTCTTGATTGTTGCTTGCTCTATCATGAGCTGCCGTTTGTATATATTCAACCTCCATCAACCTCCATTCAAAGTGAGATGATCACCATCAACTTGATTCAGCCAACAGAGGGAGATTTGGAGGGGAAGTTAAATAGAGAGGAAAAATAATATGGGAAGAGAAAGGTACCGATGGTATATTTACACTAGGGACTACTGACCATAACCATTACTTCTAAATATTCTCATTGGTTGAGAAATGAGTAGCAGTTTCATACCATTGTACACAAGGTGATCAAAAACATGAGTGACCATGTTATAAAATGAATGAGAAAGGGACATGGAGGTGACATGAAACCCTACGTGTCACATGGATCTTGTGACGAGAGTATCCAAACATGTTGTCTCAACCTAAATTCAGGATGACATGATCACAATCTATTTATGTATATACACATCTCTCTCTCTCTCTCTCTCTCTCTCTATATATATATATATATATATATATACTAGTAGCGGTTATGTTTTGCAAAGTGCAACTTTAAAAAAAACATTGTTTGTAGAAACTACATTTATTTGGCGTCAAAAGCACTACATCATGGTCTAGGTCCACTTCACGTTGTATCCCACAACTAAGGCTTTTGAGAAAGGTGATTGCCGCCCATGACCACAAGAAACCCTAAATCATTCTTTCTCATGAACCTTGGTCACATATATAAAACGGCTCTAAGAGTGAAAGTAAAATGGAGATGAAGAACATGATGGGAGAGGGGTGGTAATACCAAAGAGGGCTCTATGTCCGACACTCATTTACTTATTTTACCCTCACATGCGTTTCATTTGTCAATTTTGTTTTTAGAACATGTTATGTAACAGGGCAACTTTGTCTAGGGTAATAGCCTCTGTTTTATAGAGAGGATAGAGTAGTGCATAATCAAACTTGTCGCGAAGACATCAAAACAATTCCACCTTAATCCAATTTGTGAATTGGACGTATGCGCTTTTGTAGAAATTGGGTTGTCGTTTGTGTCATTGCAACCGGACCAAGAAGGTTTGGATAAGCTTCATTGCCATTGAATGTATCCTCCTTCAAGCACGTACTAGTGTGTGGACAATGTCACGTGTAGTCATGTGCACCCACATTGATTTTGGTTGTAGTTCCCCACCAAAGTGTGTGTGCCCATACCATAAAGTTTGGCTTGAATCGTAGTATACATGATGCAACATCTCGTAGCTAAAAGTCCACATGAATGTCTTTGAACCGCTTTTGTCTTCCAAATTGCAACTAATGCGTGGAGGTTGTTTACCTTTGGTGTGCCCAAGTTTGTGCTTGGCCTTGGTTGTCCTACCACAAGTTTGTTTGTGGCCACAAAGTCACATGCCCTTGGGGTTTGAAGTGGATAATTGCTTTTGGATGACAACCTCCTCCAAGTGTAAGAGAGACAAAGAAATCATGCCAACCACATGCCAACTTCCAAGTGTTGTTAGTTTACCCAAGGAGCTTATCAATTTACGCACATTGCATCCCGTGAAACTAAACACATTACTTCTCATGCCACATCAACTTTTTCAAATGTTTCAACCAACCATATAATGACACGTGACTTTCTCACTCGCTAAACCAATTACTTTGCGCTGAAATTGATTACGCCCAAATGGTAGTGTGGGGGCAATGCTAGCTTTCGGGTGTGCCCCAGTTCTCACCTTGGTCGCCTACCAACAAGGTGTTTTGTGGATAGAACCCACCCGTAAAGTTACGTAGGGGGCCTTGGCTTGAATTGCTATGATTCATTCTATTGCATGTGGAAGTACTTGGAGTGTGGGCGTTATCGCCTTTTTGGTGCACCCAAGTTGGGGGTTAGCCACGATTGCCTACCATATCCTCTTGTGGATGAACCCCCCTTGTGCTCGGGGGTTGAATCGGACCACATGATACAACACCCGAAGACTCAATGTTTGAATCGCGGCCTTTGAAACGCTCCCTTCAACTAGGTGTAACACGTAGAGTTTGGGTGTTGTTACCCCATGGTGTGCCCGCGTTCATTTTGTGTACGCTTGTAACCATGAGCTTTAATTTGGGCATGGAACCCACCTCGGTGTGGTGTACCCGGGGCTTGGCACGATGCCTAACTTAGGAGTACTTGAAAGGTTGGAGGACTTATGATGCGAGAAGTGAAGGCTTTTGTACACAATTTTTGTAGTCCATAAGAATCTTGTGGATCATTGTGAAGATTCTTGGGAAAAGAGGGTCTACCACATTATCCAAGCCTAAACATTGATGCCCTTGTGTCGCTTTTTTCCTCTTCCAAGCGTAACAAGAGCATGGACGTTGCGACCTTTTTGGTGTGCCCGAGTTGGTGTTCCGCCATGGTCGCCCATGACTCACTCCAAGTGGCGGGAATAAACTAAGAGAATAATGGATTCCTCACACAAAATTCCCGGACCATACGAATATTTTAAAGAACCTTTGAAGGAAAAGTGAGGCGAAGCCATTATATTAAATGTTGTGGACATGTATGGCCCGGGCCATGTCCCGTGGACATGGATGGATGGAGTGAAGGCAAAGAGGGACCCGCAACCCCTCCGGAATCAACCACCTAACTTAAGCTTAGCGTAGCCCTTTTCGGGGGCATCATAGCTAGGGCATGGACGGAGACCCACATTCCGAGGCCCGATGGAATCTGGTGTTGCCAAGTATATCTACTATTTGCACACCACACACATAACATATTTATTTGCATTCTATAATAGCTCCTCGCACATGGCCCCGCATATATACTTGAGATTGGAACACATAAAGTGCGCGCCCTTGCCATGCTTCTCATTCATTTTATTGCCTTTTTTGATACACTACACTAAATATATCAATTAGTGAGGGTGGTAGTCATTCAAGTTACACGCACAATCTAGCCAAACCACAAAGTTTTGAAGGGCTAAAGTTGCTACTGAGTGACACTAGATTTTTGACTATGGTAGATGTTATGCTCATTTACTGTAGATTCCAAACAAATTAGTGTGTGCTTGTGATTAGTGCACGCCACATGCTTGTCAATGTATAATGCCACATGCCTGTCAATGTATAGTGCCAAGTGTTGAGATGAACAATGCTTCCTAGTCTTAGATCTAAGATCTTTTGGTGGCACTAATTCATAGCGTAAAGGAATTTAGTGTCACCTTCACTAATTTCCCACACCCACTAATTGGTATATTTAGTGTGATACAAAATAATAGAATGAAGAAATCAATATGTAAGCTTACCCCATGATTTAGGCTACAACTTTGTACATGTCTTGCTCTTGGTGCTCATGGGCAAGTTGGAATAATTGCATACACCAAAGAGAGAGTGAGAGAGTTGGACATTTCTTGTGCAAATCTAGGCTTACTTTCAAGCTGAAAAAGTCCTTATAGCATCCTTTTGTTTGAGGCCTTTCCAGTGTCCTTCATATCCATGCATCCCTCAAACACTGGGAGGGTGGGTGGGACCGTCCTTCACGGAATACCTATGTACAACAACAACATACTACCTAGGAGCATATTATTATTCATTTGTCTTTCTCAAATCAAGTAGTTATAGTCACAAGTTCAAGCCTATTGGGGTTTACATTCTTTATATCAAAAGAAAGTATTTGTACTAAGTAATTATTAACCATCCTCTAAATTAAGTTCAAAATGTAAGAGACAATATCAACAATGCTTCAAGTATTTGCAACACATCTATTTGCCTTGCATTATAATCAACTTTGTAGAATACCTACACATAGCACAAACACATCAAGAAAAATGAGATATTAAATTTATTTGCCCTACCAAATTTGTGAAGGGTTCATCTGAGATGTGCCCATGCTACCATCCAAATGCACAAAGAAGGTTAGTAACGTACACAAGGTAAGTAGCAACAATATCCAATTGTCGTCTATGTCACACAATCATGTCCAACATAATCAAACGTTATGTATCACTAAATACACATATTGTCATTGAGTGTTCTACATGCTCTTTAGCCATTCGAACCACATGAGAATGACAGGGTACACGCTCCTTCCACCTTTACTAGTCCTCACTACTTTAAAAATATCTCATAATTTACTTAGGGCAAGCATCAACTGCTTAAACAATGAAAGAAAACTCCCATGGTTATCCTTCACTTGTTATAGTATTGGGTAAGTATCGTTGATCATAGATTCATAGATCATATCTATGGTGGACATTAGTCAATTAGTTTCACCAAACCCTAACGTGACTTTAACCCTATAGGATTATTTTAGAGCTGACTTTTCAAAACTGTTACAAAGTTTGAACTTCCTCTTTTCAAAGGCCAAATCCTTCAACAACTTCTTCATTGCAATACAAGGGTGGGTGGGTGGGAATTTCCATAATACTCTTTCTATTTTCATGGCATCTTCCTACTTGGTAACACAATAGCATTTTGCATAGTATAGTTGTTTGCAATCATGCTTATCTATGTGTTGTATAACCTAGATATTTTGTGTTGTAACTCGCTTTGCTTTGCAAGACCATGTACCTTACTTAGGGTTTCCGCTATAACATGGTATCCAACAACAAATGTTTAAGTTTGACTGTCCCATACCTTTGAGGTTTAATCACCTATCTTTTTGCTTCACTACAAAGTACACATATCTACTCCACCACATGTATGGAGTACTTACAAAGGAAATGTCCCTAGTAACATCAACCGATAGAAATGCTTTAAATGTCATAATCACAGTACGTCCTCGTATTGAGAGTGTGACGGGCCTGCCTGACATGTGCCCATGCAACCAACCAACAAACATTTGAGGATTAGTTACGTACACGAGGTAAATAACATCATGACCCAGTTGTTATCCATGTCGCACACATATAAACAACATCAAATGCATTGCAATATTCCAAATTATAACATTCATTGCAAAATGACATATGGGTGTTCAAACCTTATCTTTGGCCATGACTAGGTTACTCCAAGTAGAATACTCTTCTTGGTGATTTGTCCTAGTTTCTCTCACTTTCCACACGTATCTACTACCGTACGTTAAGGGCAGCTTCGGCGCTCTCTTGCCGAATAATTATTAAAAGTAAAAAAACAGTGTTCATCGGCAAAAAAAAAATTACTAAAAATTTCAGCATTTTAAATAGTTCAATAATGCAATTTCGGCATACATCCAAGAAGTTATTATCTAACAATAAACAAGGATGTTCATTCACGATTTCACAATTTGTGTGAAGAGTTTTACAAAAGATATAAATCTTTCACAATTTTGTGAAGAGTTGAGAATGCTCTGTGCTTTATACAAGTAGAGTGGAGTTGTGTTCAACAATGCATATGGGATATGTAAAGTTTGAGGTGAAGCACCTAGTTAGACTTCATTTTTATAACACGCATAACTTTTGCATAGAGTCTTCAAATGACATAAAATTTGTTGGAGGTGAAAGATTACTTGATTTCTAAACTTTTCTTAGAGCAACAAAATTCCAAAAAAGTGATCTTCTATGCACAAATGAGCTCCGAAAAACTGTTATGAACGCATTTTAATTTTTTGATCTTTACACGGCTGCAATGTTTTGTCCATATCTTTCGCATAAAGACTTATTTTGACACAAAACTTGTTGGAGGTGGAAGATTACTTGATTTCTAAACTTTTCTTAGAGCAACAAAATTCCAAAAATGTTGATCTTCTATGCACAAATGAGCTCTAAAAAACTGTTATGAACGCATTTTAATTTTTTGATCTTTACACGGCTGCAATGTTTTGTCCATATCTTTTGCATAAAGACTTATTTTGACACAAAACTTGTTGGAGGTGGAAGATTACTTGATTTCTCAACTTTTGTTAGTTGGACAAAATTCTATAAAACTTCATCTTCTATGCTCAATTGGGCTCCAAAAATTTGTCTACAACACATTTGAAAAGCCTCACTTAGAGTCTTGCTACTTCTTAACCCATATTCTTTGTGGACTAATGTAAGTGAGCTTGATTACAAAAGGAGCACCTTCTCTCCTTCAAAATTCATATATGCTTCCAGTGTAAGTAAAATTCTAGTGAGAAGCTAAAATTTCTTACTTTTGGCAATTTTGGCAATTAATTAATTCTATATTCGGCAAAAAATGTCAATATTTTTCCAAAATTTTCGGCGTCTATTTTTAGAATTATTTTGTGCCGAAGCTGCCCTTAACGTACGGTACTCTAGTGAGTATGCACAAAGTCACCTCACCTTGCGCTTGCATGAATGGTAAGAAAAGGAGGATTCTTTTAGGGTTAGGGGTTTATATTGGAGTTCTTACCTATGGTAAGTTTTTCCAAACCCTATTTTTAACCATGGGTTACAGACGTGATTCACAACTGTAATCATGGTTACTTTGCACCTTTCATCTACATCCTCATTACATATTTGGTATGGAAAGTATGACCGTTTTCCATGTATGTATATGTAGGATCTCTTGATTGTATTGTCATCTATTTGTAAAGAAAACAATTTTTAGTTGACTAATGTGAAAGTTTATAATCACAAAGTGTTTAATATCGTGGCCTTGAGAGCCGGGCATTTGCTTGAACATATTCTATGCTTACTTTCCAGCATAGTTCCTTCTTAGTACATCCTCTTGTTTAGAGGCCATATCATTCTATTACATATCTTTAAACCTTCCAAAACCCGGGAGGGTGGGTGGGACCGTCCCTCTTCATCACAACATTGCAAGATTACTTCTAAGTATTTTCAAAATGTCTCTACTTGGTATGTGTCTAAAGCATTACTAAAACCTTTGAGTATTCACACTACTAAGGTTGTAAGCTTCTCTACCCTTAAGTGAAATAATGCATAACATCTCCGATACATATCAAGTCACTATCAAACGAGTAGGTGCCTCTTATTCAAAAATAAATAAATAAATAAATAAATAATATATATATATATACTTCAAGTTTCATTCACAAGTAAAAGAGGCTTTGTAATAAGCCCTGCACACACAATATTTATGCATGAACATGAAATACAAAACCTAAGATGGCCGTCCAAAATGTGAAGGGTCTACCTCACCTGTGCCCATGCCACCAACCAAATCCAAAGAGAGGGTTAGTAATGTACACGAGGTGAATAACAGCAGAACCCAACTGTTATCTATGTCACACAAATGAATACGGTAAAATAATGTGGTTTGTATCTAAGAATACTTAAAAATATTAAGTACTCTACCTGTTCTTTGGCCATTTGAGCTTAGTGTGTAACAATACTGAGGCCGGTAGTGTACACCGTCCACAAGTCCTCACTAACTTACACTAATCCGAGAAGTTACTTAGGGTAAAATTGCATAAGCGGTTTTAACCTTTGAAAGGAGGTCTCAAAGCTTCCCCACCCTTCATATATGATTAGGTAAAAGCCCTCATTAGTAGATCCTTATTGTGAGATCTATGGTTGAAAACGGTTAGGTAAACCATACTTAGCCCTAGAAAACTGAGTTCATTAGGGTTATGTTTTTTTACCAAATTTGTTCATCTATGGCACAATAAGAACAAAGTGTGTGTGTGTATATATATATATATATATAGAGAGAGAGAGAGAGAGTTGTTTTTCAGTTGGTTTGTGAGTGGCATTAGACGTCGGATTAGTCTAGGTGAAGTCATTTGAGATGGATCAATCACAGACCTATAAGAGGCCATGGTTTTATGTTATATGTTAAGAAGTACGTTGGTATATGACAATGTACCTTTAATACAATTTTTGATAATCTGACATTAGAATTAGTTGCAAAGACCTGGAATTAGTATAGCAAGACAAATTTTGATTGAATCAACCACAATTTATAGGAGCACACCTTAACATGTATGAACGAAAGGTATGCAACAACTGCTCTTGCCTTTAAGTTAGGCCCCCATCAATATTACCCAAGCTAAAACATGATCATTTATACTAAAGCAAAGATTATTTTTTTATTTATTAAACCCTTGGATTGCCCAAAGTGTTCTCAAGCACGTGGAAGCATGCTTTCTTGTTCTTCACCACATGTAAGGACGTCCTCTTTTCCCCTCTAGCAACACTTAAGGCCCTTCTCCACTTAATCCTTGATAGTGGGTTTTTAGTATGCCGATCCTAGGTGGATGTCTAGGTGGCAACATTTAAAGAAAAGAAAAAGAAAAAGAAAAAGTAACGTCCGTATCCATGTACCGGCATGAATGTGAGCCCGTTAGCCTTATGTTGGTCATGATTGTTTGTGATGCAACCTAAGGTGTTATGCTTCCTTTGGGAGGTGGGCTTTAGCAACATTTAATACTTGGTTTTAGCTCAAGCAAATGCTGAACCTATATCCACTAGAAGATATCCCCCCCCCCCGCAGGCGGGCTAGTTTTATGTAGTAGTAGCTTAGCCACTACCCTTGACGCCCATTGGCCAACATTGTAATACGTGAAGTTTTATATTAAGTCGCCTCGCCATGTTAGTTGCTAACAACGGTGGCCCAAGATTACACTTAGGGTAAATGGGAGGTAAACGGGATATAATCAGTGAAAGGTCATATTTGACAACCTATAATTGAGTGGTGTGGATCTAAATACAAACATCACAAAGGCGTAAGTTTCAAAGAGATTGGACTATGTGTTGAAAACTTGACAACCATTATAGGATCAACATACACACAATTGGAGGGATAAGGGACTCTACATGAACTATCTCTTTTAAACACATGTCTTTTTGTTGTCCGTTTTCATATCCATATCTACCCACCTACCACTTAAATACATGCCTCAAGTTTATTGTTATGTTAGAATCACGGGTAGATCACTTAGTGCATTTTAAAAATGATGTGCGGCATAATATAGAGAGGATTAAAATCATTTGAAATAAAAATTATAAAGGAATTCCAAATAGTGAAGGGGCCATTAAATGTAGACAATCCCATTATAAGTAAGTTAGATGGACATAAAATGTGGGCCATTATTTTTTTGTAAAATTAATATAGGGGCTGAAGATAAGGATCCTAGAAGGTATGTTTAGTATGGTATGTAAATGGGTTTAGGACTCATGGGGATGGATGATAATTGGGATTTCCGTCTGTCCAAAATTACTTAAAAGGAATATAGAGTACAAAAAATTGCAGTGACTTGGACAATATAAGTAATGAAAGGGTGCAAACAAACGGGCCATTTTTTAAATTTAAGTAATTATAGGGAGGCTTTAATTCAACCCTTGAAGGTAAATAGCCCCAAAACAAAAAAACGCTAGCCGCACGTGGTGCACAAAAATGCCTTAGAGTGATCTACCCGTGGTTAATTCAATGGAAAATTGCACAAACAATTCATAGGCAAGGTTATGTAAGGTAGAGTGAAGGTAGAAGGGTGTCAAATGGTTACTTGTTTTGATAAGCTCCTTCTTCTAGGATATGAAACAAATGATTGATACAAGATGGTTAGCAACCATCAATCAATTTCCTCATAATTTTGGAAGCTCATATGAATACCTTAACCATTATGAAAGTGAACATTCTCATAGTCATTTAATGGTCATATAGGTCCCCCTGAATTATGTTGACTATTGAGCCTATAATGGTTATCATGTTTTGAACATGTAATTCAATAAATCACGAGCACGTGTTTTTTTGATGTTTGTTCTTGAAATCACACCTAATTACATGCCACTCAAATATTAATGTGCGATCAAGATACGTAACCGAATTAGACATGTCTACTTTTTGAATGGATTTTAAAATAAGACTACGCGCAAAAAACACTCAAATTTTGATGATGTGAAAGCTTCTTTGGATAAAACCACAACATGTGGGAATAGCCATTAAGTTCCTTAAACTTTTGAGGCTTGGGAACCAGTTCATCCAACCCGTTGTGTGAACTCACGGTGTGAAGAAACAGTCGAGAGTTTTATATAACGATGATATGTTTTAGCTAGGATCGAGTGAGAAGAGACCTTTAGCTTAAATACTTTGTCACATGAGATCTCATCAAGTATATATTTTCTAAGATGCTTATCTAGAGAGAAGCATCCTCTAAACCACTTAAGAATGTTATGGGCATCATAGACCCAAATTAACATAATGAGACCCAATCAAAAAAGAGGAAATGAATCCAAATCTCAAGGAAGAGGTTGGCGGTTCGAATCCCGGCTGTGAAATCTCCTCTCTACTTGACATAAAACTTGTCAGGTGGTAAATTGCCTCATGTGCTTTGGTGTTGGCCTATCGGCCTTTTGTCTCAAAAAAGAAAAAAGAAAAAAAGAAAAAAAGAGGAAATGAACAACCAATGTGATCTAAGTTACGGTCATGTCGCACATTATGCTACATGCCATCACTAAGTACCTAACCCATAAATATTATTCTTGAAATTTGCACTAGGCTCCTCGTCTTGGCCTCCACATCATGTGGTCAAGGAGTTGGTGCTTGAAAATTTAGTGTTTATCAAGGATCTCTTAACATTGCATTTCATACACGTGTAAGAATTCTTGACAAGAAATCATCGGATGACAATCAAGGTCAATGAATGGGAGATCACTCCACAAATAGAGTGGGATGAATATAAATTACTCCTTTGGTAAGATGAATTCACATAAGTGCAAACTCGATTTCATGAGTTTACAAATCAATTGAGCAATAGGTTCTACGAATTTCATTGGAATCATTAACCAAATTCGCTATATAGACAACCAATTTAACTTGAATTTTCAACCAATTTCACTACACGTTGAGAACAATTTCATGATTTAATACCCATATTTATAACTTCGCAAAATCAATCTCATGAACTGTTTAATTTTATTCCACGAAGAATGGTACATCATGTATAAGATTATCCTAATCACTCCCCACAACTAGCTCTACCAAAATTTTGATTGACCTCTCTCTATCCAACCTTGAACCATGTTTGCAATGATTGATTGTGCATCACCAACAACCAGATGCTTGCAGTGGTTGATTGTGCATCACCAACAACTAGATGCCACACAACTGGATACCGCACTCCAAACATGTTATGCGCTTTGCTCATGCAACCTACACTCTTCCCACAATCAAATCCACAACCACACTACACTGTCAACTTCACAAGATTGTGCATTCCAACTACATTAGGTTTTTGCTGCTTGCTTTGATGTACAATGATTAAAGACCCAATAAGAAATAGCATTGCTTGCTTCCGGCTTTGAGGTATTGTAATGAGAGACCAAATACAATTCGACGACAAGGTTAGAGGCTTCGAGATAAACACAAAATGAAGAGAAACCAATGAACAACAACAAGGCAAAGAATGCGTAATGTGGAGGCGAGAAGTTGAGATTACAAAAAGCATAAAGTGTGAAAACATTTGTGAAATTGGTTTGGAAGATTCATGAAATTGAGGTGTGCCACTTGTCAAGTCGGTTTAGAAGAATCATAAACTAATTTTAGAATGTTCATGAAATTGGTAGAACACTTTGGTAACATTGGTTGGAAGGTTCATGAACTAGCTTTGAGTCTTCATGAGTTTTCACTTCTATGAAGTCATCTTACCAAAGGAGTATGTCCACCTCTTGCTCGCGGCAGGGATCAGAGGTGTGATTTAGGGTGGAATTTTGTACACCTCTTGGACCACCAATTGCTTTTCACCTCCAATATTGGATTTGCCACGGAATTTCTCACAAGGTCACCCCCGCCTCAACCCGAACCCCAAAACTTTCATATTGGATGACAATATAGGTCGGGGAAGGGCCACGTTCCCACTCCAATCTCAACCCCGACCTTGGTATCACAACAACCCAATATTGGATGCTAGTATAGGATGAGGTCAAACACATTCCCACCCCAACCTCAACATGATGAATAGGATTGAGGTCGGCTTGAGTAGCCCCCTCCGACTTTAATTAAGGGCTTCCTATTGAAGTTGAGAATGTGGCCCTTCCCCAACCTATATTGTCATCCAATATTGAAGATTTGAGGATTGGGGTGACATAAATTTACATAGCTCCTTGGATGTGTTGTGTGAGATCATGTATCACATGAGCATAATTTTCCTTAGATTTTGGGATCCCTCCATTTATGGGGAGCACTCATGTTGTGTAATGTGATCTTTCCGACATGCAATTGTAGATTCCAAGCTTTTTAAATCACAACCTTCTTCTTTGAAAAAACCCATCATGTAGCTACTTAGTAATGTTATGGATGTTAGAGCGGCCTTTGCTTTGAGCTATAGGACATGCTAGGATACCGAACCAAAGTTGGAGGGGAAGAGGAAGGGGGGATTCAAGACCCAATGAATGGTGAGAATCAACTGCTAGTTTCATGTGAACCGGTTGAGTTTGAGAAATAACTAGTTGAAGTTCAAGACATGCATGTGTGTGTGTGTGTGTGTCCCCCCCCCCCTTCCCCTCTGCACAAATTGAAAATGAGTCAATTGCAAGGAAAAAATACAACCACATTGAGAGAAGCCACGCAAAACCGAGAGGACTCAAGAAATAATGCCCATTTGAGGCCTAACTTTCTAAGTAATTACTAAATTGCTACAAGTAGTCGTAAGACCTTTGATACACCAAATTGTGCCATATTCTCTTAGAACATTATGATAGGCAACGTCCGGAGCCCTTTCCAAGTCATCGAGCATACGTTGCCATTCAAGTCTATCCTAGTCAAAAAAAGGATCCCATACGATGGGTGTTTTCACCACTTGCCATTGGACCGCATTAAAATCTTAATCATTCCAATGAAACCATACAATCCACATGAGACCACTCCTAAAAAAAACCGAATGAGACTTGAACATTTTAGTGGTTTGATGAGGGGCTTATCAAAGAGACATTGCATCATTGAAAAGGATTTCGATGACCAAAGTCACCTCTTTGGACAAGTTCATGACTGTAAGAAAACTATCGATCATCATAGATAAGCATGTGGAATATGCCTCAACTTAACAAAGAAAAGCGCAAGACCACAACATGTAACCGGTTGGACTTCAAAACACTAGGGTTTTGGTAGATTGTGCCCCAAAACCTCCTTGGACAGTGGTTCTAGGTCCTCGGTACCTTGGTAAGATTGGTGGGGCCCCAGTCTTATTACCTCGTAAGCAATGCTGATGTCATCCTGGGAACAACCAATGGTCCACCTGAATCCACCAGAATGTACCCACCCTGTTCATTCTGGGCACCAAATTTAGGGTTGTTTATTGAGTGGACCTCCAGTTTTGATGCCGGCTTCTGGCATCGCCGAAAGTGTTGATGAATAAGCTTTCGCTTTTGATGGCCTGGTATATGTCATCTTCTCATATTTCATCGTAAAGGTCACACTCCTCCAACACACAACGTTTTCCGGCTTAAAATGCAACGGAAAAAAAATTAAAAAAATTAATGTATCGTATATGAAGTTTCATCCATCTGGATGAATGGCGTTGAAAATCATCTCAACGAAGTCAATAATATACCCAGCCGGCATTCTCCATCGTACAATACCAGTGTTGCTTTGGTATCATTTGTGACCTTTTCGTGTATACCATTCGTGTGTCTATAATGAGACTTTCACATTTGTTTCATACCACTAGGGTATGTGTATTTCATGGTAACTTTGTTTTCAAAATCATTAGGGTCTATATACCATGCAAGAAACATCGTAGTTAGGCAAAACCGTATGAATATCAATAAGGTTTAGATGATTGACCAAAATATTGGATGGGGTATGCAAAGATTCTCTCACTTTGACAAACCCGACAAATATCAGTATTTTATAAGTGTTATAATTTTAACATATGTGATTTTTTAAAATTTAGACGTTGATTTTGATATCATGCAAAGGTTTATTGGACATGATTGATGTGATACTTGCTATTGTAATAATAATGGATCTCACTAGAAAGGAAACTTGTCCATTTCAATCATTCGTTGCTACTTTTCTTTTGCAACTCATGGTGTGAAAATGAATTGAAATTGAATTTGATTGTCAGTTGGATTTTTTGGTCGAATGGCAATAGAAAACCTCCAATGGTCAACCAAAATGATTCATTTTATACATTATATTGCCGTGAGTTGCGATGCATAAGTTGTCGGGGCCTCGCCAAACATGATCACCTTGTTGAGGAGTGTTATGTTGTTAACTATTATAGGTTCAATAGCAAGAAGAAATAGAGTCTTAAATATTGGGTGACCGCCGGAGGGGCGGGGGGTACTCTAATTCAAGAAGAAAGAGGATCTTAAACAATGTTGGTGATATCATCTTTCTTTTCATACCGTTTGGGTATTTATAACGAGGATTTCATCATTTTTAATGCCAATCGCTGATATCGTTGATATCCTATCCAAAATTTACTTATTTTTCAAGTTCACCCTTGAAATTGGTTGAATACCTTTTTGTTGTTGAAGATTTAGGTTCAAATACAATGGTTGAGTGTTGTGTAATGCAACTACGTGCTTGACATTTTGTTCATCCATGTCCCATGCGAGTGAATTTATACTCTATCCTTGATAGAAGACATCGTACTGACACAAAACCCTAGATATTAATATATGATTATAAGACTTGGTGAGGATTGTAGAGGTTGTGCACGTGTGTGGTAGATGAAGCCCTTGCGTCCTTTAAGGCACATATTCAACTCTTAGATTGGCCCACAATTCATAGAAGAATCTCGAAACAAAAAAATTCTGTATATAAATGCAATCCCACTATTCCGCATCTTTGGCCTCAATCAACCATTCAAATAATAACTAACCAAAAAAATCTCTATGATTGAGATATAAGCCAAATCATAAGGCAACAAGTGGAGGCGAGACACATATTGGGTTCATGCAAATTCCAAACAAAATTAGCAAGGTTTGAATTAAACTAGAAGTGTATACACACAAGTCCATTTAAGGGTCAATAAAATATCATTTGGAATAGTTAGACCAAGATCAAGGATCTAAGTTCATTCTCAAAGGATCGGAGCCTCTCAAATAAAAATCAACCTTGATTCAAGGTAGGTTTTGGACTGATTCAATTTGCATCTCCGCATATGGACGGTCTCAAGGAAGTCAAAGGCAAACCAACTGTACCGATGCAACATGATTTCATTCCCTAATAACTTACCTTCTAGTCTAATATCCTCCACTCTTTAGACAAACAACAATGAATATGCTTGTTGCACATTCAAGTAGTATAGTTAACGTTAAAAACACAAATATCCACATAAATATCAGAAACTGCACCCCGAACATGTGTTAGTGCCCATGATGTGGGTCCATTAGTATTGTATCCCATCTTACCTTATTCATGTTGAAGGTCGAGTCTATAAGATACGGCTTTCTAATAGCTTCATGCAACCTACACCAATACACACCTATGTATAGTCTTTGTGTAAGGCCAACAAGTTGGGCTAGAGCTTTTTGGCGTTTGCGGAAGCTCGTCTATTTGGGAGGGTGAAAACATAACAAACATTTTGTACACAATTTCTTTTTATGATTTTTTGTGAGTTGACTCCAAAAATGGCACCATAGGTCCTAAGATGGTATGATAGGACTTGGCTGGAATTGACTTGATCCTTAACTTATGAGGACCTTGATTTTGTTACACATGACAAATCCTTCATCGATGATAAATTAGATTGGGTTTACACTAGGGTCCATGACAAAAGAAACCCTAGTAAAATCAAGCAATCATATCGCCCAAGACCAAAATTTATGGTTTACAAAGAGTTATAAGGATCCTAGTTCAAGGTATGAAAAATTGAAGCGGTGCATATGTGGCACCACTATTCCACCCAAATCTCAGCCTGCCCCACACAAAAAAATACTCCACCTAGTTTGAGAAACCAATTCCCGAAAGTAAGGCCATTAAACAATGTCTTGAACCCCAAGTTTCTTAACCTCATACCCTATTGCAAACCCAACCTAACTTCACATAGGCACCACAAAGCTCCAACCATGCCAAATGGTCTCAACAAAAAGCAAGGTCCAATTGTCTTGCCGAACATAGTAGGTGCTAGGTGCTAGTCAAACTGTTGGATTTGTAGTTTAAAACTTATTGCTACTCGTTATAGTTTAAATAAGCTATTTCATTTTACAAAATGTCTTTCCACATGGCAATCTTACATTTGTTGAAACCCACCTTTAGTCCCACATGGAGAGAGAAATGTGTGGCGACAAAGAAAAGTTGAAATAGGGAGCACCTTCTACAAGAAAATGGGCATGACCCTAGTCTACGAAGGAGGCACATGCTAAGTAACACACATGAGCTTGAAGAGCTGACATTTGGTTTTTGGGCACATTAAATGGTGAATTAAAACGTCCAATTAAAATCCCACCCTAAACCAACACCCTAAAACATAGCACAATACGTGCATGTTGTTTCCATGAATGTCCACCTCGTGAACATCGAGGTTCCGTGTTGGTTTTGGGTCATTGAACAATGAAACTTCAAACCTTTCTAACTTCCGCGTACAAACATGAAAAAAGTGCACTTTAATGCGTTGGAATCTCATGTCAATAGTGAACGAGAATGAAAATGACCTAACACTTTAAAGATAAAATAACTATATATATGCTCACCGCTTAAAGTCACAATTTTCTCCCGTACATCGTTGGTGGTTGTTTTGTGGGTGTGACATGTTGTTGGAATATTCATCTAATCCACTAACCTTTCAAGTATATGTATGAATTTCATCACCACCATTTCTCATCCAAGATTGCAATCTACCATACCTTGTTCATATATCGAAGTAAGCCGTATTGGCCCAATCTATTACCCATATGACCTCATCGAGCTCAACCTCGTGATTGGTACTCACATGTGATATATATAAATTTACATTTGATATTTCTAGGTAAGAGATACACTACAACGTCATGATGAAATAACACGAGAATATGCTTATATTTGGTTCCTTAAATTAGATTAAGAGTATGTATGTTAGTTGATGGATTTGAGTCACGATTTTTGTAAACAATAGAGTTATCCGTAAAGTGAGCTGAAGAGAGGGTTCTGGGCTTGGATTTGAGAAAATTGTGTGACGGGCCCTAAAAGTGGAGCAGGTGTTTGTAGCTATAAAAAAACACAGGCACAAATCTTTTGAGGGACCGGAAATGGCGGAAATTTTTTTTTGCTCATGTGTTGCGAGCGCGCCCTGGGAATTTAGCGTCGCTTTGTCAGAGGGCCCTCTCATGTTTCGCCAACAAAGAAGATCCACTGACAAGGCGGGGCGAAGTCCGCGGGGACAACCCCAAATTTGTCGCAGCCTAAATCCGGAGAAACTAAAGGACTGCAGACCAGCTCCAAAAACAAGCAGACCAGCTCTGACCCTAAACCCTGGCCTTGTGTATTATGCCCCGGAATTCAAGAGCCTTACTTTGCGTTTCCATGGGTTTGTGTGAATAGTGCACTCAAAATCTGTCAAAACACCAGCTTACTTTACGGATAACTCTAATGTGCTTGAAATTAATGCATTTTGTTTTGTTTTGTTGAGTTTGACCTTGTTCATTGTATGTTAACAAAGACGAGTGACGTCCCCCCCTTGTTTCGACACTTGGTTTCATCTTACGGCCAAAGATGGAAGATCCCAAAATGTATTGTATTTCATATCAGCCCAAGACATTGTTTAAGACGTATTCATGTAGCATGCAGAACTAGACAAGATGAATGCTTATCAAACTAATAAAGATAGAAGGTTCCCTTATTAAAGTATTGAGAAACAAAGGAGGCGGAAGCATCAAGTGCATGGCCCGAATCGACATAGTATGGGCGCCACGGTCTCCACGTGCCAAAATGGGCAATGGGGTCCATTGATCATGTTCATCCATTTTACACAAACATGTTTTGTGTGCCAAGCACTTTCTACACCATTCATGATATTTAGTGTCATGTGCGTAATAGTGTCACTTATAACTTTGGGACGTATGCTAAGTTACACTAATGATCAACAACTTCATCATTAGTGTCACCTCATGACACTTGGCATGAGTATGTTCAACCGAGTCATGAGATGTATGTCTATGTTACACGGTGGTCTACAAACTGACTAAAGTCTACACAAATGACATTTGGCATTTATATGCTCAACAGTGTCTTCCTCTCGCATACTAAAATGTAAACACATGACACTTGCCATAAGTATGCTCAACAAAATCTTCCCCTTGCATACCAAAATGCAAAAGTATCATCTCAAGTATCCCAACGCACCACAGTAAATGTCATAATGTAAATGTTTTCTCACTCAAAAATAAAATCACTTACAATGACGTAGTATATCATATCGGCAATCAACAGACGTGACATTTCGGAACCTCTAGACATCTAGCTTAGGCCCTTCACAAATAGTGTATGTGACACTAATTACCATAAATGATCTAACATACGAAACCTACGCAATCATCTCACTTCGATGAAAGAACAATGCCAATCTACCACTATGCTAAATCTGCAAATTCTTGAGGTACATGGAACAAGTTCCTAGTGACGTAGGCCAAGTTCCTACGTCACTAGTGCATGCAAAGCCACCCCGTGCCCCATCACCCCCCCCCCCACCCAAGGAAAACAACTTGTAAACAAAAGGAAACATCTATGTATTGGGTCCAGACTCAAACCACGAACCCACCGCCGGGTCACATTCCAAAGGACGACCGTGAAGTAACATGGAGTTTCGTGTTTAAAACGTGAGGAAGTCTAAAAAGTGCAACTTACAAACAAATCTCACTGGGAATGTACACAATACTACACACCCCACTGTTGGTACGAGCCATAGAGAAGCCTCCCCCCCCCCCTCTGCCAACTGGTTCAAATTAGTACAAAGTTTGACGCACTTTGATCCACCAACTTTTTCTCGGGCAGCCACGGGACAGGACTCCCTTTTATTATATATACATATATATAAAAAGAAGTTCTAAAATCTATTCAAGTCGTAAAGAACGGGAGGAGGTTCGGTCAGAAGCCATGGAACCACCACTATTTGCCCGGGCAGCGAATCTTGGCCCAACGGTGCCCGTGCGTTTGAGGCCCACCCAAAAGTGAACCTCAATGCGGCTTCCTTTATTACGTTTCCTCTGGCACGGTCGTGACCGAACTTGGTTGTGGGGCTGTCGAATTTTGGTTGGTTTATTAAATAACCCCAACACGGAATATAAAAGGGTTGGGGTGGCGAGGGGGAATCGTGGACCGTTGGATCGGCCTCGAATTCAGCGGCTGGGAGTACAAGCACCCATGTGAGTACTAACATACAATGGATCTATCCATCCATCCATTTATCGACCACCGGCACGGCCTCCTAGCAGCCGCAGCCGCAGCCCAAGCCAACCCTAATAATGTATTTGTCATGTGAAAGACAAAGGCCCCGCCCCGGCCACACACAACCCCCCCCCCCCCCCGGAAAATCATTTCCGGACGGGAAGGGGGGGGGGGGGGGGGGGCAATCCTCCTCCGTCCATGGCCCTGCACATGGAATTCATTCCCATGTCATCATTCTTGTCCTCACCCCCGGTCCATCACTTGCCATCCATGTTTTTGGTGATGCAATTCGGGTCCTCGGGTTGCACACTTAGGTTCGTTTTGCCGGGTCAATCTTCCGAATTCCTAGATTTTTGCTTGTGTGTGTGTGTGTGAATATATATATATATGTATCGTTTGTGTTTGGAAACGAATCAATAGTTAGTTTCTCAAAAAGAGAAAACCACCGGTTTGGGAAGGGGGGGGGGGGGTCGGATCTTAAATGGTTACTCCCCCCCCAAAGATTAGTCATTTCTTGTGGGAATATGAAACATGGAATTAGTATGTGATCGTTAGCGAATCTAAGTGAGGGCCGTAGCCACTTTCCTCACCATTTCTAGAGTTCGTGTATGAATATCAAGTTCATTGTCGTATTGGAGATTCTCGTGTTCGTTAAATGGTCTTATAGGTCCAACCCTTGATTTTGTTGATTGTTGAGCTTAGAATGGTTAACGTAATTTGATCATGTAGTCTAGTCGCTTTTTTAATACATGTTGTTTTGTTGTTCTAATTTTTTTATGTGTCTTAGAGGATTTTAAGGGGTTGGAATTCAAGTGACCTTATTGTGGACACTTCCAACCCCACAACACAATTTTGGCCAATGGATTAGAGTGATTAGAGTATGGAAAGTCTCCTTTGATCAGCGATTGGGAATCATGGAGTTGTCAATTCAATTTTCAAAATGTGAGTTGAGATGTAGGAGTTATAGGATGTTGAAGTAAATTTCCTCTTTTTCGTTAAGTAGCATACACTAGGCCCTCCCTCCTAGTTGTGTTAACAAATAAACCGATAATGATGTCTATATTATGAGCATGTAGGTCAATCTCATTGCGACTCGTGCCCTTTTTGGTGTCCGTTCTCGATTAATTGCAAGCCTTGCCATACTACACCACTCACACATAAGTTAGTTATGACCCAAAGTGCCGTGACGAAGAGTGACCACATAGATCCCACATGATACCTTAACCCCTAAAGGCTGAAGCAAAATCTCCCCAAATTGCACAGGACAATTAAAGTCAATCCAACAACTTATTAAAGAAAAATGTACCTCTTGTACCAAAACCGATTGTACAAATGGCATCTTTGTAGAATTAGGATGGTTCACACAAAACTTCAATCAACACTGTGTCCAACTTATAAAATTATAACATAAACGTGTACACTTGCATGGTCACGCAATGGTGTTTGCTTGGGCAAATTTTTTTTCCCAGTCAACCTCAAGGGTAGGGGCATGCTACCACGACTACTCTCGTACAAGTGCATGCAAAGAGGGGGAGTTATCATATATGAGGATACATCTCATCCATCCAACATAAAAACTCGACCCCCTACAAGTTGTTGTTGATTCATCTCAAATGACATGGAGTAAACAAATTCGGGGCCTTTAAAGCTAATTTTGGTGTCAAAGCAATTAAAAAAAAACCCCTATGGGTTGCATGCCATTTCATGACTTTCATGTTAAAATGAAAGGGAGGTCCGCTCATGTAGGGATCTTCCCCTCTTTCCCACCTACCTTGTTGTCCTCCTTGTAAATTGGACAAAGGCACATAGAGAAATTGACTATGAAAATACCTTTTTCCTACATAGGCTAGTGTTTTTTGACTTGTCGTAGGGTGACCTTAACCATAATATTATTGAGCAAAACAAGGGTCTTCCTACATCAACAGGATGACACAATAACGTGCAATGTACAAAGTTGCAAGATGCTGTGATTATACTCCTAGGATTCCGTGGCCCACCCAATTGCAGGCATGTGCTGACTAATGTTATGACCATGCAAACAAAGACAAACCGCATTTGTTAATCTCAGTTGGCATCTGCTGACTAATGTTGTGATGATCATGCAAATGGAGACAGCCGCATTTGTTAATCTCACTTGGCATCTGCTTGGCTTTTTGTTTTGAAATCACCTGAAGCCATCCAAGATTAGGTCTGTGTCCTTCTACCCAAAACAGCTAACAATTTCCACATTAAGTCAAGTTATAGCCACGATGCAGGTGGCTGTAGTAGTAGTAGTAGCAGTGGAGCCGTGTGCGCATTGAACTCTTATTTCCAAATTAAGCTGAACTGTTGATGTTATTTCCAAGTTCCGCAGAAGTAGTGGAGCCGGCGAAACAGGAGAATTTATTGGCCACACATCCGAATCATGAGATTCCAACTATTGTATGAACAACACACGTATCATTGAATAGTAGCTAAATATCGATATATTCCCGACTAACTGGTGAAGTGGTGAACACAAGAAATTAAGAGCCACACAAACATAAGTTTATGGGATCCGGAGTTTTCAAAAGAGTCGGTGGGTGGGTGGGTGGCTTAGATCAATATCTTCCCATTTGCCTGGGTGTGTGGCTTTGATCAATATCTTCCCATTTGCCTGGAAACACCATCGTGATGATCAAGGACTTCACCGTACCAAACATTGTTTTTGCTGATTAGGTCAACTAATGTAGCGACGGATACGAGGAATTCACAACCACACATTGTCAGATCTTCAAACATATACATGTGTAGCAACAAACAGAAGCAAATGACACCCACACATCAAGATCTCACAAGCGCTTACAAACACAAGATATTCTCATGAGCTGTCGTGCACAATCAGCTTCAGTGGGTGTGCCTCAATCAGCTCAATAAATTAGAAAACACCTAAAATTACTCAGAGGAGCAGTGCGCACGGCAACACGAACAATGGTTTTTCAAAAGACTGATGTCCAAATTAGCGCAGCCTACGGCTAAAGAATCACAGTAGCTTGGCAATCGCACTGGTTTTGATCTTAAGTAACGCCGCAACCAACAATCGAAACTGATATGTAGCCACACATCAATCTCAACTAGGTGTTGTAGTGAGACATATGCACAAGAATTTTTTTTGACCGCACATCAATCTTAACTAGGTGTTGTAGCGACGTGCTTACTTACAGGGGAGAATTTATCAACCACACATCAACCTCAATTACTAGGGTGTTTATTATAGCCACACACTTACATGAGGAAAATTGTTGTCCACACATCAATCTCAACTACTAGGTCTTTGTAGCCGACGTCTATACTTCTTACACAAGACGGAGATTTACTGACCACACATCTGATCTAAAGTTCAAAAGTTGAATTGATTTGCAGTCTTACGAAATCGATAGAGTTTCGTATAGCTCACTCGCCGTGGCGACATGCGCGTGGTCACAGGAACAAAGGAAATGAGCTTCATTTCCATGTGCCATCGGGTGAATTCAAAACAATGATGCAACACCTACTTCCGAATTAGCCCAACAATTGTTGCGAGTTAGTGCAAGAAATCACCGGCCACACATCAGTTCCATTGTTCAATGAACTGGATTGATATCCAACAGTGGCCACCCTCCAGCCACAAATCGGAGGACGTACAGTGCAGGATTTCAAGAAAACATGGGAAAAGGCTCAAAGTTTGAAGCAACTCACTAGGTCTACCCTACTACACATGTAAGGCTGGTGCCAACAATAACATAATATATGTTCGCCACACCTTGTTCCCCAACTAGCACTTTTTCGTAAGTCCCGCCTAACTTACAACACTTACAACGTTGTAGGACACCATGGTTGATCAATCGGTCGAATATCACACGCATGTGCATAGGGCCACTTCACACACGAGACTGAGGGCCCATGACCATTGCACTTCAAGCGCTCTCGTTGGTGAAAAGGCGGAGCCGGTCCAAGTTTGCTTCACACAACGCTTGAGGGACCAACGGAGTAAGTGAATGCAAGATGGATGTGAAGTCTATGTGGATTCCTACATGGCACCAAATGGATCATGTTTCATGGCCACTTGCACTATTTTTAAAAACCACCTCTTGGAGGTAGGCTTAACACAAAATTGGGAGATCATGGCACTCCGAAATCTCACAACCGTTGATTTATTATATTTTATCATGTATGTGGGCCCCATGTGAATAGAAATGCATTGAAATAGCATTTGGTTGAGGGCTCGGTCACATAAGACTTCACATTACATTTGAGGGTTTGTGAGTATACTACATGATTTTGGAAGGGTCTTGGATGGCTTTTGGACACTTTTTGGGGGCTCTCACAATTTCATGGTCATGGCTCTCGGCTCATGCGTGAAGTGGCCCTTAGGGTGAGTTTCCTTTACGGTCCAAGATTAAGTGAACTCCAAAATCAAGTGATCCTCTTGGTCAAGAGCAAAATTTTAGACCCAAGGAGTTTATACTAGGGTTTGGGACCAAGGTGTGAAAGATGACGTGGCATTAATGTGGCATCACTTTCCCGTCAAATCTTGTTGGTTTCAATCAATAAATAAACTTCTTCCATATGACAAACTAATTTTCAAGCTTGGGATCAATGGTGGGTCTGAAAGTGAAGTCCATTGAGGGTCGTTTTGGACCCAATTTTTTGGACGTGGACCTTAATGTAAACCCATCCTTGTACTGTGTTGCTTTTCTCTACGTAGGGACGCGCTTGACAACCATCTTGTTATGAGCATGGTGAAATGCTAACCCTAATAGGTTCATGCTTGATTCATTCCAATTTAGTTTCACCGTATTAACTTGGGGTCTCTCATGGTAGATTTATCTCAACTTTATTTCACTAAACTATTTTAGATACTCTCATGCTAATTCCGGGGTCAAATATGACCGGATACGAAAATTTTAGATTTTAAGGACCCCCCCTTTATGGAGCCCTTGCAACGTTTCCACCTCAACATAAAGCAAATGGATTGCTCATCTTAATCAAATACCTATATTATGAGCGATGTGTGATTAAGTGTGAATCTAAGAATGAATATTAAAAAATCATATATATATAGACAATTAGCGGACATGACACTTTGAGTCCTCTAGGCATGTAGTTTGGGCCCTTTGCAAATAGTGTACATGACGCTAAATACCATAAATGGTGTGGTGTTTGGGGGAAAACACGACAATGTAACCATTTAAGACCCGTGGTGGTCATGAATTCTTGGCCAAGGCTCCGGAATCCGTACCCCTACTCAATAACATAACATCGATGTGTGTTCCGCCAACTTGCCACACTTTTCCAACCCCCCCCCCCTCCTCCTCCCAGTTGTATTATGCCCAACACCGTGTATATACGTATATTATACGACATGCCAAATATCTTTACGGTATAATTGAGTGGAGAAAGTATCATACAGCTACCCACATGTACGTACGGTGTTCGTAGCTCGGACAGGGAGAAGGAAGAAGGAAGAAGCAGAGAGGAAGAGTTTGTGGTATCGGAGAAGGGCCGCGCTCCCGCGTGCCCATAGCTAGAGAAAGCGGACGGATCTCTGCGTATAAGGCCCGCCTCCTTCCAGACACCAAGGTCATGTGCTAATTTAGTCTCCTCCTCTTCTTCTTCATAGATCATCAGTGGACGGAAGAATAGTCGAAGGTGTAGCATCAAGAGCCAGATCTCATCCCAAAGGGGGGCAGATATATTTACTTGTTGTTGTTGTTGTTGGTCGTGTTCTTAGAACGATCAGGGAAAGTATCAAAGCTCGAATAGATCTCATCACAAGGGGGAACTAGGAGAGAAGAGGAGAAGAGTGGAAAGAAGAGATCTTCTCATCATCTGGTTTTAGTTTTTGCTCTTGTAGGTTGAGTTCAGAGCTTCAGGTTTAGGAAGTTTTTGGAGTTTCTGTTGTGAAGCTTGAGTAACGGGACGAGTTTATGAGGTTAGTAGGACGAGGTTAAGAGGGTGTTTGGAAGTGAGCAAGCCAGCCAAAGTGTTTTGGTGTGTGTGCACACCATGAGTTTTGTAGGCAAGGCCATTGTTCTTCTGCAGGTTGAGCAACAGTAGAGCGAGCGGACTGCACCGGTTCCTTGTTTGTTTTGTTCCGTTTTGTTACGGAGCAGATCTGAGTGTGTTTTTACGCTCGTGGAACAGCTGTGGCCTCTTGGCGATTCAGGTTCCATATCAAGAATGGCGGCGATGAATGTAGCCTCGCGACTAGCGTGCACTCCGTGCCGTGTGTGGAGCGGGCTTGAGTCCGCAAGAAGGTTTCGTCCCTGCTTCGTGCTAGAAAACGAGTCTCCGGCTTCAAGAAAGAACGCCGGTCCCTCAAGTTCCTCCTCAAATGGCTCTGTTCGTTGCCAAGCCTCGTCGGTCGCACTCTATCCTCTCGTGTTGAGGAAAACGCAAATGCTTATGCAAACGCAGAATCAGACGCAAGTTTCAAAAGTGGAGACCGTCGAGAGAGAAGCCGATGTAGAGACTACTGAGACGCAAACCATCGAAGACAAGCAAGCCGCGTTGTCGAGAACGTATCTCGCGGAAGCGGCTGTGGGAATAGTAGAATGCGGCAACCGAGGGTGTCGACCAGTGTTCGATTACCCTGCGCGCGAGGCTATGAACTTCGTGGACGACGTGGCTCAAGTCTTAGGCTCACGAACAAACGTGTTCCCAAGCAGGACCAGAGGAACAGAGGTCACCGAGTCCGAACCAACCTTGAAGGTTCTAGAACCTGTTGTGGATAATGCAACCGTAGCGAAAGCTTTCGACGCCGCCTTGGAAGCCGCACCCCGGGACGCCAAGCTACTCTCCCAGTTTGCAACCTTCAAGTGGAAGGCCATGGCGGACGAGGATGCGGCTGAGGAACTTTTCAACAGAGCGCTCGAAGTGTCACCGGACGACTCTGAAATCCTTGCCAGTTATGCTCTTTACTTGTGGCAAAGCGATCAATGATGTGTGTGCATGTGTGCACGCACTTTCAAGATGAAGATTAACTGCAACTGAGTGTAAAATAGCTATGCGGGAGATAGGTCTGTACCTCTACTACTTGGCAGAAAAGGCTGCTTATTAAACTGTACATTTTCGTATAAAGTCCATCACAACCGACTTGGTCTTGTCTCCTGGATTTTTCAACGCGAATCCCCTACTTGGTATACATACTGTAGATTCTTTCACGAGACTGAAGCGACGGGTTGCAGGCAGCGGGTGAGGTGTATGCTACTTCCAGACGTCGCGGCTTGCCACGGACTCAACAGGACAAAATTAGGGTCACCAATGAGGTCGTCTGTATATTACATTTGTATCTCTGCTGCGGTTGGCAGCAGCCGCAGACAGATAGTTGGAAATAAACTTCAAAGATGATAAACATATACATTTCCTCGACTGTTTCTCTCTGAAGTGTTTCGCAGCTTTCCATGCAAGTCACCTTGTTCAGATTTTCCACTCTTCTGTATGATCTGCCACGCATGTGTAGATGGCAGGTCGGAACATGCATGAGGACAGGGTGTTTCATAATACTAGTGTAACCATGAGATGTCTCGGACAATTACATCAACAGACGTGCAGGTTGTTTACATAAATGCACATAGTCACAGGGAGCTTAGCCCGGTCGATGTTGATCCATGCACACCTGCATATGGCGTGGTTTCTTTAATTCAACCTGGTTTACCCCACATTTTCCATCGAAGGGGAAAAATTCTTACACTGCCTGGCCCACCTAATTTACATAGTTTGACGGTCGATGCATTACCTACTACATGCCATGGAATGGTCGAGATTTGCATGACAGTATGCAGATTTAGTACCGGGCTCCAAAACATGACCATGGTGCAAGAGAAGATGATGGTGTATGATCACAATTTCACTTCAATGCTCTGAAGAATCTTCTGGTTCCTACACCCAGAGAAGAGCTCCGAATTCTACACCATTGAAGAAAATTTTACTATCCTATGCGTAGACACCATGCTCTCCAATTTACACGTGCGGTTATCTTCACCAAGAATTTGCGGATTATGCCATCAAGAACATCATTTCGTCGAACTGAAGGTCGCTGTCTTCAAGTGGGGAAGAGAATTTTTGCCCTAATTGTTCTGGGAACCATATGCAAGAATTATGAATTGCTTCGGAGCTCTTTTTCAGGTGTAAAAACCAGAAGATTCTTATGAGCATCGAAGTGAGATTGTGACCGTCATACACCATCAACTTCACCTGCACCATTGTCATGTTTTGGTGCCCGGTACTAAATCTGCATACTGTCATGACCATTCCATGGCATTTAAAATTGTGATGTTGCGATTGCCAAATTTCCTTTCTTGCCACTAAGAAAACGAGGAGGGTACAGTTGCAGTTTAAATCTGGCTATGTGGTAAGCATTTATGTCAAGGGGTTGGAGGTACTTTAAGTGCTTCTCCATTTTTTCAATTCTCATTTCCTCGAGCTTTGTTTCCGAATTTTGTCCACTACTAAAGTCTAGTTCTCTGTTGTCAAAATGTAAGACTCAAGATGTAAATTAAGTTACTGTGGATTTCAACCTACTGCGAAAACATGGCAGTCTGAAACATCTGCATTCTTTTAGCAACAAAGAAACATGATCTGTCGAGTCTGTTAATGCTGCATAATATTCTGTCATTGTAGGTGATTACCTTCTTTGAATGACATTAATAAGAGTTCTCATTCACCCGTGTCAAAGTGGTATCAGGCTTTCTAATCTGTTTATGAGAACACCGCCAGGAACATACTTTTCACCTTGCATTCAGATTATTCTGAGTTCTCTAATCTGGAGCAGCTCAAATCTGGATAGTGTGGTCATTGAAAATCCTGCAGTGAATACAACTTGAAAATTTGATCCGTCACTCTGACTTGCACTGTTGAGACAAAGTGCAGTTGTATTTCAAAAGCCTTGGAAGTAATCCATATGGAGGAAGCAACTCTCTGCATCAACCTCAATTTTGAAGCATATTGTGGCTATGGCAGCTGATCCAAAGTCTGGCTGTGCCACTACCATAAATAACCTATCTCATGTGGTATACTTCACTATCACCAAGGTGACATATGTGGAGGTCGTAATCAGTTGTGAGCCAATGGTCTCTACATGAACAGCCCTTTCGCCAACTTGGGGAGGGAGAAATTGCAGGATATTAAAGCACAATTACATAAGGTAACTGGGCCAAATCCCGGTCACTTATCTTAATTGAACACCTGTATGAGTCACGAACAAACATCAAAAAGCCATGTCTTTAAAAGAGATTGGATTACGTGCTCAACATTTGTTAACTGTTCTAGATTCAAGTGTCAACATAGTTGGGAGGACCTCTACTATCAGTTAGAATAAAGAGAATCTTTACTTTGATATTGATACGGAACCCTAAACACAAGGAAAATGGTTTTGGCCTCGAATTGGAATTGCTAATCATCTCGTCCTAATCGTGACTTGAAGATCACAGGAGAAGTGGATGCAGAGCTAAAGGTTCTGATTACTTATAAGCCCTCCCTTTTAACACAAGTCAACTGGCCTCTCCCTTCCTGACGAATATGCAGTCTTTTGTAAAGGCACAGAATCTCAAAGTTTCATTTGTTGCAGTGAAATGCAATCTTGTCTCCTATTCACTGCACCACAACATGAAGTACTGCTCGTCAACAATGTTCAAGCACATGCAGTTATTCCCGTATTCCTGATTATCTCGAAGTTTCATTTGTCAATCTGTCACAATGAAAGGCAATTGGTCTCCTTTGGATCAATTTGACGCTGCACTACAATATAAAATACTGCAACTAATTGCAAAGTGCAGAAACATGCAGTTGTTGTCGTATGTATACCTGTTTGAGCTGTGTGGTGTGCTGAACTTGGTGGCATCGGGGTTTCCCCATGTCTCGATCTTTGAAGCTGGCCTTTGGGCTTGCAACTGCACCATTTAGTATTTTACAATTCTAAAACAGGACTCGGCATCAGTTCATATCTACCGGGATTTGCTATATGTACTTTTTAGCAGTTCAACCGCATCTCATCAGGTAACTCACTCATGCCCCGATCACACCAACTTTCCGTCAACTTCCGAATGTGAACTAGTTGGGGATGCCACCATAGCTGGATGCCACCATAGCTGGATGCCAAGTTGTTCACACCACCATCTCAGCTTGCTCAACATTTTGCTATGATGTGCATTGCTCACTTGGTTCCCCTACCTCCCTAGTGATTAAAAACAATTGCAATGTAGCAAAGTTGGGCCTGTGGACAAACCACAATGAAAGTCATTGTGGGAGACTAATTCATCTACAAAAAGTGCACTTTCAGTTTGATGTGATCAGGGCATTGTGTCAAATGTTTTGGAGCATTTGTATAAGTCCATTCTTGATGTGCAGGCATATGCTGTCACGCACCTCTCCATGGGGAGTGCCCGCAACACCATGGGCACAAGGGGGACTCCAGAGTGACACCTGGGACTTGTGGTGCCATTGGTGACAGGGTCCAAGTGATCCTAGTGTGAGTGAGGGCCCTGGGCGTTGAGAACGCCTCCCACCCATGGAGATTAGAAGTCACGAGGGTAAGGCTATGAGCTATGAGTACCTTAATTATGGCATCCGGATTGTAGAATGCTCAAGAACACCTCAATTGGAGGTGTGAGCTAGGAGATATGGCAATTTGAAGGGGCGTTGCCTAGGAACAACGTCCAACACTCTAAGGGGCATTGTGGTGGGACAACATTGACCTGGGAGTGGCGCCCAAGACTACCGTGGTTAGAATAGCCATAACTCCCTCAATACTTGGCAAGTGAGGAGTCCATTGGCATCTATGTGAATGATAGGGTAGATGTAGTGGTTGCTTGTTAGATTTCAGAGACTAAACAAAGAAGTTATGGAGGTTTGAAGTTGTTGGAGGACCGTACCTCCAACGGCTAAGGGAAAATGTCTACCTGGCCCCAACTCTTAGGCGAGGGACGAAATATTACTTGACGGTGGGGTAGGGGCCTTGTCCAAAGTCCTTAAGGCTTATATGCGTGAGGCAACATGGCTGAACGAACCCACAGCCTTCATGGGCGTAGGCCCAACGTGGGAACATAGTTGCCAAGTACGCGTCGGGTTGTTGTAGTGTTGCTCCGGCAATGCGAGGATCAACTTAAAGATTGGATTTCTATGGATGGAAGTCCACATCTAACCATGAGCTACCGATTAAGGGGAGAGTCTCGAATGCATGTGTAGGAGGGTTAGTCACTCACCTATGACCTTGAAGGTCCAAAGTATTGGGAACTTACCTTTCGCATGGGTGGAATGTGAAATGTTAGCGCTCGTGACCCTTGTTAGAATTGAGAAACGGTCAAGATAGGTAAGGGGAGCTAGCAAAGCTTGCAATATATGCTTCACATTGCACATCTTGTTCAAAGACTTTAAAACAAGAGGTTGTAGGAGTCCTAAACCAAAATTATCTAACACTAATGAATAATTACATAAGCCTTCTCAAATGTAATCATTATTGAATCTAGAATGGTGCCTACATTTCAAACATTATCCAATATCATTTAACATGTATCTTTTTGGTGTCCATTCTTGACTACAAGCCTTGCTATGCACCACCCAAATATAAGCGTCCGACTAAGAAGAATGACCACATAAAACCCACATAAACTTAGTACTATAGACAAATTTGGTAGTGTAACATTACACTACACTTTTGAAAAGAGTAGGGTGCACACAAAATTACCAACTCTGTTGTCACATAAAGCGGGTGCTAATTCTGTAAAAATGACGTGAATGTAAAATGACAACCTCAAAATAAACGCATGGGGTGCATACTTTGTTAGGCCTATATACTTTACAAGAACCACTTTCATGTGACGTTTCCAATTTTCACTGAATTTTATACTTGACTACACTTTTCCATCAATGAACTCTGTGGTTCTATGTTGTTCGTTTTTTTAACAATGCCAACTTGAATGAGATTTTTTTTAAAATACATTAATTAAGTAATTTTATCTTTGTATTTCGCTGGATCTATCTCATTTCCCATGAGGAGGATTTTAGATTTTTTATATATATTTATGTAAATGACAAATAGTAGCAACTCAAATGGTAGCAAGATTCTCAAAATAAATATGTTATGATCTAAATTATTTACTATCAGCAAAATTTATCTTCAACTTGTGTATATAAGTATATACACTATTGTTCGGGTTTATCCTATCATCATTCTACCTATGTTTCTAGAAAGCTTGAAACTCTTATAGAATAATCCTTTTCCATTTTGTGACCTTATTTAGCATTGTGTAGTACATTGTGTTACATTGTAGAGTGTTGTGGGTTGAGTTCTTTGTACAAGGGAATTAATTATTTCTTCTGTGATGGTTTTATCGGCGTGGTTGTTGTATAGTTTGCGGTGTTTTATTTGGTTTTTGATCACATATAGACCGTTGAGGCAGTTTGTAAAGAGATGTGCATGTTCATTTGGGAAGTCTTTATTTATTATTGTGAGGGTGTTGTGAATGGCCATTAATTCTGCTATAAATATGTTTTGTAGGCCTGATAGTTGTATTGCAAGTTTAATATTTTTTCATGTTTGTATATATATAGTATCCAACTTCTTCCCATAGCAAGATGTCTCCTACTTTTTTTGGAGGGTTAAAAGATCCATCTGTGTAAAAACAATATTGGGGGGGGGGGGGTTTGGGATTGAGTAAGTGAGGGCATTTCATTGTTTTACTTTTGTTGACTTTTATATTTTGCGGGGTAGGAGGGGCAATTTGTGTGATTGTGCAGGTTATGTTCAGATTGTTGCATTTTTTTTTTATTATATATATTTGTTATGTAGTTCCGATACTATCATTTTGTTGATGTACGCAAAGGATTCTTATGGTGAGTGTTTCTGTATGTGGCTCGTTGAGTTCTGGTGGTTTTGTTGGTTCCTCGTATCAAGTGGTGTATGCTAGTATGTGAGTAATTACATGTGTGTCTACGAAGGGGCCTAAATGTGGGGTGAAATTTTGATACCGGTTTATATCTAGGATGATAAGTATTGTTTTGGTATGTGGGTCTTGTTTAGTTGCTAATCTGGCCCAATGGATGGTTGTTTGGGCTTCAATTTTATTGTGAGGGTGAGCATAACCCATTTCTTGCCACATATGTGAGAATGCGTTACCAAGAGACCCAAAGATTTTATCTCTAGGAAATGGTGAGATGAACTTTGTTAGATGAGTTGAGCATGTGACTGGAGAGGAGAAGTAGGAGTATGTAATTTCAAAGGACATTGTGATGTAGTCTAATAGTACTTTGGATAGGGCGTGGTGTGAGTTTTATGGGATTCTATATTTATATCTTTGATATAGCCAAGTTATTTCAATTTCAAATGATTAGGTGGGGGGTATTAAGTCGTGTTGTTGGTGTAGCATTCGATTGTATTGGTTCCACAACCATACAAGTCTATTGTAGAGAATGGTGATAAGGTGTTTGCATGTTTCGTCATATATGTGGGTGGTGTCAATTTGTACTTGGACTTTGTTTGTATTAGTATTAATATATTTTTCAGGGTTGCATTCATGTGTTGAGATTTTTACGAGGGGGATGTTTAGGGGTGGAGATATGTGTCTTGAATCTTTTTTGAAAGTAAAAAAATTGTTTTCATTTATGGTGTTTTTGTATATTGTATATTGTTTTTTGGTAAAGTATGTGAGCATGATACTTGTGTTGTGTTGTATGACTCTTGGGAGATTATAAGGAACTAATTCTCTTTGTGGGAGTTTTTTTTGTTGTAATTTGTGCCATTGGGTAGTATCCATAGGCATATGTATGTTTTTTATTTTTATTTAAAATTTATATATATCTTTGGTGGGCTTTATATAGTGGTCTATTATTGAGTGTATAGGGTATCTTATTGGGTGTTTTTTTTATGTGTGCAGGTGTGGTTAAATGTGTTAGATGTGGTGGGGCTGGTGGGTGTGTGCGAATTTCTCTATTTAGTGGTTCTATGTTATGTTCCATTAAAATATATTTTTGTTTTAATGTACGTGGTGGGTGATGTTCTTGGCGTGATTCTTGACAATTTTCATTACAACCTGGGTGGATGAATAGTTACTCTATTGTTTTTAATGCTTGTTTTATCAAGTGTGTGGGTTTTTTGTAATAATTTGAATACTCAATGTGTGACATCAAGTGTGTGCCATTTGATAAAGTGAGTTGTTTTATGTAGTATATATTTTCTAGGAGTATGTATTTCAGGTTTTGAGTAGAAAGTTTTTTGGGGGATGGTGTTGTGGATAGTTTATGCCATTTTTGTTCAAGTAGTGTTGCTTCCAGGGGGAACTTTTCTATTTTGCTTCTGAGATGGGCTCCACCTACTACTTTTTAAAGGTATATTGTTCTAGTGGTGGGTGATCGATTACAATCCCGGTGCTTGATCCTAAGTATATTTTTTGCACCCCCATATTTAGCTAGTATATAGTGTATGAAACCCCTATATATTGTTCCAAGTTTGCCTTTGTCATTTAATGCATTTATGAGTTGTTCTCCGATACACCTAAGATAGGCGTTTTTTTGTAAGAATGTTTCTATTCCAAACATATCATGAGGTAGTTGGGTGACCATGTTTGGTGTGTAGTTAGGGAGTCCACATTTTTTTTTTGAATTGTTATTATAATTTTTATCTAGTTTTATGATTCCGGGTAGTGAGCATGGTACTGCATAAAAGCTATATGCAATTCCTAGTCTGATTATTGTATCTACCATACTCATTTTTTGTTTAATTAATGTTGGATAGTTTGCTAATTGACTGCATTGGCTGATAACTTTGGTGGTTGTGATGTGTGTTTGTAATTTCCATTTGAGGGGTCGGATGAGTTGGATACATGGGTATACATATGGTCCGTTTTGGTGTCGTACTTGGATGGTTTGGTTTCTATATGCGATATTGGAAGTTTGTATTTGTGTTTTGAATGTTTCTTGATTCATTTTGGATTTATTTGGGCACCCTGTGATTGCACATTTTGATATTCTAATGTCCATACGTGTTCATTCATAATATCTATTTAATTTGTTTGGTTGTGATTGTAGTGATGCAAATATGTTGGTGATTGCTATTAAATCATCTGCGTATGCTACAAAGCTAATTGTGGCTTTAGATGTTCCAAAGGTGTATCCATAATTTCTTTTTTATAACCATCTTAGTAGTGGTTCCAAAAATATGATAAAGAGGTATGGGCTAAGGATATCTCTTGGTATAGTACCTCTTTGTATTGGTATCTATTTTGTTTGGCTAAAATATTCTCTAGTAAATATGGTGTTGGAGTGTGAATATATGTTACTTATTAGTTTGACTACATCTTTAGGGTATCCTAAGTCTTTCATTACAACTAATAGGCATGCATGATTTATTGATCCAAATGCGTTTTTGAAGTCAATGTAAAGTAAGTAAATGTCATGGTTGGTGAATTGAGCGTCTTCTAATGCTGCTATTAGCATTTGTATTTGTCTTGATGTGCAACTTTCGGCTTTAAATCCTTCTTGGCTTCTTGTAATATTTGGTGTTTCTCTCCATATGTTGAGAGTATGGATGTTAGAGTGCTGATAAAAAATTTGTGTGTAGTGTTAGCAAGTGCTCTAGGTCTATGGTTGGGTAGTAGGGGAGGGATCTCCTGTTTTATAAAGTAGTATTGTTAGGTTGGTTTTCCAAGAGGTTGTGATATGTTTTTGTTTATAACAATGTGTGAAAAATAAGAATAATATATGTTGGACTTTTTGGGGCATGTTTTTTAGTATGGAGTTGGAGATCTTATCTGGGCTTGGAGTTTTGTTGCTAGGTTTTTGAGACAAAGGTTGTAAGTTTCTAGGTCAAAATATGTATATAAGGGTGTTTGTGAGTTGCCACGTTTTTCAAGAATAAGTCCTTCTAAGTTGTGCCATGGATATTGTCTAACTGCACACGTACACTCAAAGGGGTGGTCAAATAAGTAGTTACATGTGGGTATAGTGGGTCTATTACTGAGGGATTGTTGTATGTGTCCAAAATTACACCTATACTTGGTATAAGTAGGGGTGTCCATATTAGAGCTAGATTACATATTGAAAGAGATGAGCGTAATGAATTTTTGTATGTCATGTAGTATATGTGACATTGCAAGACAAGGATAGTACAAACAAGAATAGATTTGAACAAAGGAAGATGCATAATTTGAATTAGGATACCATGCATGTAAGATTACCATGCATGGCTATGGCAACACTATTGACTCGTGGGTTGCTCAAAGAATTAGGGGTATTTTGACAGCTGATGTCCTTTATGAATTTGCAAGAAAAGGCCTCAATGGTTAGTTCTCCAACCATAAAATCATCTAGTCTTTTTCACTAGATCACTGCATAATAATAGGTGTTGTATCTGTCTTTCTCAAATGAAACATGTGGTGTTCACACCAAATCTTCAAGTCTAAAAGGGCGAAGGGGTGGATGTTGTGTTCTTTCGCGAAGTCTCTCAATGATGTATGTTTGATGAGCTCAAAATGCTGTTGGATCAAATAGTTGTTCATCTTCATTTATCTCATACAGTCTTCAATCTTAGAAGCTAACTCTTTTCAACACGCTTCTGCACGACTTGAGGTGACACATTCACATGAGAACCCTAAATTTCTTAGTTTACCTTGAGATCGATGTGCTCCATGAGCTGGAGATATAACTAGTACGTTTTTCTGAATTTAGTGTATAGTCACTACCAGTGTAGACACACACAAACACTCACATGCACTAACAACTATGATTCCAAATGTGCACACTTGAAGGACAATGCATCAATCATTTAACACATATAGTTGAGGATATGAATTGGCGTGTCATGACATGCAAGATCAAAGGTGGAAAAAGGTGTGCATTTGAAACATCACACTTTGGAATCTTTGAACTTGCTTGAACTCAGTTCACACAAATCCCAACTCTATTGACAGAATGTTTGGAACTCCCACAAACCCTAAACTGCGGTGACCTTTATGCATTGGTCTAGATCAGATCCAGAAATCTGGTGAAGGACAATAGCTGTGAAGGACAATCGCAATTAAGGACAAGAGTGATGACCAGTTCAGACATTTACAATACGTTGCAAAGACTTACTAAGTCCAATTTATTCTCAAACACTCAAACAAAGTACAAGGTGGATACAATGGACTGCAGAATGGTCACCTTGCTTTCGCAGGGTTACAATCTCACAAGTCTCTAGTTTGAAGTCCAGGTTGTGCTCTAAAATGCCATCATGAAGCTGTGTCACAAGATTGACTCTCACGAGTCGAATAACTTCTGATATCACAAGACATCAGGTTAAACTGTTATTATGTTGTTTTTGACCCAGCTTGATCTGTGTCACTTGAGCACACATTCCATGTCAAGAACGCTTCCCACCTTACTGTTTACTGAAACTGGATCGTCATTGTTCCACTCTCTGAGTCAAGTCCTGCCTCTTTGCTGAGAAGAATGAAAGTGTCTCAAGGTGCAGTTACACAAACACCATCTCAGTGGGTGGTGGTTGTAGTTCACTTTCTTTGGCTCTACGTTTGAGGTGCATTGATGACAACCACAACCACAACTACTCTACCTTGCTCAACTACGATACAAGGTGAGATAGGCAGTAGTGCGATGGTTGTAATTTACTTTCTTTGGTTCAATTTTGTTTGTAGTTACTTTGTGGTTCTGAGAGAGAACTTCAAGGCCAAGACATGGGAGAGTATTTGCAGTAGGCATTTCCCCCTAGATGAACTTTCCACTAGAATCCATGAATTGTTTGTCCCCACTCCACGGCTTGCACCAATAGGAAGGATGTTCTTTGAATTCAAATGCACTCGTCAAGTACAAGAGGTGTGTGAACGAAAAATCATAGTTGAGGTTGAAAGTGGGCCCGAACGACAACCACAACCACTCAAGTAATTGTGTGTAAACGTACCTTCAGGACTATACATATAAGTTGGTGTGGTAGGCACATTACTATCCACTTGGTATTCTTGGGCTTCCTATGTCTCAATCTCTCTGACTAATGCTTGTGGCACGATTTTCACGCACTGCTGCAGTTGAATCTTGACACATGCAATCCGGAGCTGGATATCTGTACATGGAATACTTCGGCAGCCGGTGTGTAGGAGCACCCAACCTGCTTTCGTGACCTGTGATAACCCTTCTGGAGAACTCTGACCAGCTCATTGAGGTATTTGCAAAGAGGCTTGCCAGGAGGGCTTTGTCAGCATGTATTGATTTCCAAGGACCAAAAAAAGTTCGTTGTCCACTCTGCACAAGCAGGCATTGGTGACATTGAGAATTAGTGAATGTCCACATAGCACCCCTTTTCCTCACCATATAGCAAGGTAGAGAAAAATTTGGTACCTTAAGGGATAAGCAGGTTTGGCAGAAATTAATTCAATATTTGAGCAAAGTGCCACGTGTCATTACTTTATTAGTTGGAACCTTACCAAAATATCCATGTGCCACCGGAGTACATTTTGGTGCAAAGTGTTGAACCTGCTTATCACCTAAGGTATGTGTACTTGCAAGTGCATTGCTTGTGTTCCTTTTTCCTAACTTGTACCAGTTAGTAATACTACATAGAAAGAGTTTCTATATTTCATTCGAGCCTCATGTAACCCATATACTGTGATAAACACCAAAAAACCTCCAATAAGGCCCAGTATCCAGAAGCATAGCTGAAGAAGGATTGCCAGTGTTTAGATTTCCCAGGGTTTGATAGTGATCCCTTGACTGGCCTTGACCCACTGAACAAGGCTGACAAAAGCCTTCAACAATGTTCAACATTCAAGAATAATAAGAAAGAGAGGAGATTTGCACCAGAACATTGGGGAAATTGCCAGCAGCATTAGACATGAATACATCACTGTTGAGTGATACAATGAAGTCCAGGGCCGCAAGCTTATGGGCAGAGGGTAGGAATGGCTTGAGCTCTTTCTTTGTCGCCAAAGTATATTTACTCTCCAACAATGGAAACATCTCTTTCAAAGGTTTGAGTCGTGCTTGCCCTCCATAAACGTCCTGCAAAACATTAGCATACAGAACTATAAGGTTCAGGAAGCCTCAATGATATCAGCTATGCCCAAGATCTCTTATTCCAGATTGAACAATATAATCAACATTTCATTTCTTGAAGCTGACTCTAACCAAATATGGTTCGCCACATCCACTTATCAAAAGTAGCAAACAGAAGCAGTAGGTTTATCTCCCATCAAATTAAAAAACAGTCAAAACACAAACTGAGATCTTCTGTATAAGACCTATATAAATTCAGGAATACAACGCAAAATTTTATGTACAAACTAAAACCCACAATGTCACAATGAAAGCAAACACAAGCCAATATGGGGCAATCATTCCAAGAGTTATTACCTTCATTGCCATGTATGCTGGGGTGTTGTTAGTAAAGCCTAACCCAGACAGCAAAAGACCTATCTCCTCTGGCGTAAGTGGGCAGCTCCCATTCATGCGCAATGCCTCTGGTTTGTACTTTGTCTTAGTCACTCTATTCCTGTACACATGAACACCACTCAATCTCTGCAACTCAATATGCCAACTAAGCTCTATGAAAGTGTTTTTGAAAATAGCCTGGTGGGCCAACGTACAAGAATTTTGGTCTTGGCATGTGCCTAACCTTGAGGAGCTTGGTTTCAAGGTTGGTCCCTCTCTTTTTGGGTAGAAGTGTCCATTTTCAACTCCAATTGTAAACATCGATTTTAAGCCTTACAAAACCTCTGTGTTGGAGAATGAGTACACGAAGAGTACCATGCCATCTCTGCAACTCAATATGCTAACCAAAGTTCATGAATCTTGCTTTAAAAAACCTAGAAACTGGGACATAGATTTTATATGGTTACCTCCAAACATAGGTTCGGAAAGCAGCAACTGCTCGCTTCTCTGCTCGACCTCCACCATAGTAGCAGGCAGAATGTGCAATCATGTCCTTCTGAAAACGTACATGAAGACCTAAGTATCGACCTCCCTTTTCTAATGTAGACCCTGCAACAGTCGCTGGTTCCAAATTAGAAAAGTCTAAATGAACAATGTTGTCGACACTCTGCAGGTAGTGTCAACGATATACAAATCTATTAGAGCAACTCCAACAATCACCTGTAAAATGATTCTCGCGATAATCAGCTTTCAAAGTCTTTTGGGTCAATGTCACGCTCATCCCATTTATAAAGTCTGTATATATCTTAAATCTTCATTGCCTATCAATTTTGAGTGAGACAATCCTCTAAATTCCTCAGTCTCTCCATTTTGAGAGTGGGAAGGGTCTACAGAGTTGCCTCTCTCAATAATCATGTGGGCAATAAGGAAACCATGTGGGCTATATGTGAGGGATGAGCATGCTGAATTGTCCCCAAAAAAACTAGAAAGCTGATTATTGAGAGAATCCTTTTCAGTAACCAAGGAGTCGCTCTAAGGAAATACCATACCCATATGGTAGACCTGCATCCAATAAGAACTGTGAGCTGGTAGGGTAGGTTAGTTCTCATTAATCTGGCTGTTTAATTACAAATCAAAATTGAAGAGTCAGGAATGGATGGAAACTGACACTATAAGTAATCAAATCGTGTGCACTGCATGTCAAAACAAGAGCTTCCTGTTTTGGTAAAAAACAGTCTACTGCTAGAAATCACAAATGGTACACCATGCCGGATTGAGTCCGACCCTGCACTAATTTTCAAAACACCCTTGAGTTTTTAATGTGCTGACACAAAACAAAATGTCCCATATGATGTAGACAAGTATGATTTCCTGCACAAATTCTACAAAACAATTCAATGCTTTAATAAGCTCACCTGTACTTCTCTCCTCATCAAGAAGCCCAAATCCATCTGCAGACCACCATGGTCGGTGTGCACTTTGTTGGGGAAACTTTGCAGTATCCTCTGAGGCAACAGGGATATAACTTTGATGCAACAACCCTTTTGCTTTCATTCGGTGCACTAGCCTCTTCCCTAGCTCTTGGATTGCAGGAACAAACCGAAGGCCTTCAAAGTTCGCCCTACACCGCAATTTTGTAATGTGGGAAGGGAGGCCCTCAAATGTAAGCTTGTGATCAAAACCATCTATGACTGCCAAGCCATGTCTGCAGCATGCACAGATGGCAACTCAGGTGTCTACTTATTACTCACAAGCAAAGTATCCCAGAAAAATGAGTGAACAACAGTCAGATATTATTTTTATTAAAGTTATCCTCTAACTCAACTTGACTTTTGATTGGGGGTTGGTTGTTTTGGATACAAACACCTTCCATGATTGATAAAGTTTTTGTTGCAAGCTTGAAGGTAGTGTAGAGGTTTGAGTGAAGAACATTCTATATCTATTCACTTTGAGGGTCAAACTCATTTTGGTAAGCTAAGAGGTGCTAGAATGGGTTTGGCCCTCAATGAACCGAAATAGGTTGCTCTTCATTCAAGTTCCAACACTATCCCAAGCATGCACCATGAGTAGAAAGCATTAATTGATAATGTATGCAAAACAACCAATAGCAAATCATGGGGGACCAACTCCCGATGGAAAGTCCTATTGTGGTAGAAAAATAACTATATAAAACCATATAAGTAGGCTCAAACAAATGTGCAAGATAACCACATACCTCCCCAGAATTGGCGGCACATTTGCAAGGTACCAAGCCATAGTACTATGCTTGGGGATGAATGCCAAACAGTTCGGTCTCTCCAAACACTGGTATTGGTAGTATTCAGGTACACTCCATGCATACTGTAGTGGCAAGTGTTGCACAATGCGTACGTCATCCTTGAAGTAAGCTATGAAATGCTTAATATCATAAATTTCGTGGAATTGACTGTCACAAACAAAAATTTAAAAAATACACCCCATTTCAGAAATTAATTTTCTTGAAAGCATATTGAGATCTAATGGATCTAAGATACATATCCTTCAAGTCATTTCCAGATGCTTGGTTAACAGCTTTACTGTGTTTAGTGAAGTATACCTAGAATCTTTCCACACTATAGATTCCCTGAAGTATGGGATGACCATTGTCACATTCAACAGCTTTGCAACTGCAACCACATTGCTGACCTGGTACATGACAACTTGTATGAGTAATGTACATGCAGTGCACATGTTGAGGCCAAATCCCTAGGTACTCCTTCAACTGGAATCGTAAAGAACTATATGCTATGAACTGGATCTAATTTAATGTGGCTCGTTACAGTGAAGCTATCCCTAAAGACTCTTAAACACTCACGTTTTGGTAGAGAGTTTCACCCAACTTTTGACAATTATTAACATTTAAGGAGCGTTCAAGTGGTTTTGGAATCCTCAATTTTGCTGAATTGAAGCAAAGGTATATTTCATTTTGGTATAAAATCAACTCCTTGTCAAACTTTTGAGAGCACCATATTAGGTGCCTTCAAAGTTTGTCAAGAAATTTTATTTTATATAGCCGGCTTTTGGCCAAAGTGAAACGCCTCCTCTTCATTTCACCAGCAGTGGGGGTCCAACAATGCTTCAACACTCCACAAGGAATATAAATAGTCAAAAGTGGGGCGAAACTACCTACCAAAACATGAGATTTTGAGAGACTACAAGGATAACTCTAGTGGGTTGTAAGTTTAGAGATGTAATTTAAGAGATGAGACGTCCTATGCGAAAATTAAATCAGACCAGGAGAAAGCATGCATACACAGATATGAAGCTGGAAGAGCCCCCCTGTGCACATAACCTGCAGGTAACCATTATCTTCCCCAGCTGCTGCTGCAAAGAGCACACAAGTTCAATCAGTATGTAACCACAGCAATTTGCATCGTCATCCTCCGTCACTAAATTGGCAAACATCACAGGCAAGAACTTTCCGAAATCAGAAGAAGGAAAAAGGATAACACCTATGAATTATACAGTTTATTTTGCCCAATTAAGAGGTGGGCTCTTTCTAACGGCCATAACTGAGGCAACTTGATCGCCCATTGTTCCTCCCCTACTAGGCTTGCCAAGCCCCTTGGTACAAAAAACTTTTCTTAAAGATGACTGGTTAATCCAGTGATTGGGTGAACAATAGCGGGTAACACTAGCATGGCTTGGTGAAGAATGGAAATCACACCAATTGCAAGATAGACACAAGCCCTTAACCACTCACACTTGATGCTAAGGTAAACGTGCCTAGTTCACTTATCTTGATTGGACAAGTATATTTGAGCGGTGTGTGGTTAGGTGTGGATACAATAACTGACACCAAAAATACATGTGTTTAAAGGAGACTCGACTATGTGCTCACAATATTTAACCATTCTAGGCTCAATAGTCAACATACTTGAAGGGGTGATCTCATTGTTGATCCCTTAGATTGTTGCCAAAATCTCAGATTACATTCGCGGATATAAGAAAAATCCTAATTCTGACATCCAAGTTGAGAATCATGGCAAACCACCATTTAAGACATGTTTACCTTAAATAATTCAAAACACTGATACTCCAGGACAACGCAAGGAATTAACAATTCTCACCTTCAATTTTGTAATCTGGTGTCAGGCAGGGCTTCCAGCCATTGTCAGAAGGAGGGTCCCACAACCCGGCAGGCTCTGTCACATTCTACTACACCATCCGTGGTCCCACCCACCATTGCAAGGTCAAGTAGTATTACGCAAACAGCAAGGTGTGAGTACATTTTGATGGTATATAATCAATGTAATGTCAAGACAGGCATACATATAGCAAGATTATTTGAGATTAAACTTATATTTATGTGGAGATCGTGTCTCCAACATTCATAAAACTCCACATAAGTAAGGCAGACGAGCCTAATATGGCTACTCCCAGGATATTTGGCCTCTATTGATATGAAACAACTTCCGAGATAAAACAGGTAGATCAGCAACCCTTGTACTAACCAATTGCATAAGAATGAGTTCAAGGTGACAAAAATAATAATTTGTGCTGAATTTTCAAAGAGCAGATATGCAATTTTCTTAGGGGTTATCTTATTGGTGTGCACAAAGTAGGAAGTGTGGAGAGGGAGCTGAGCATTGATTTTTTGGCCATCCCAGCCTCCTTACTATAATATTAGAGGTGCTTGTTTCTGGAAAAAAATCCAAACATTCTACACCCAAAAGTAGGTGTTTGAATAAGACATGTCCAGCTTATGTAGGATCAAAGCCTCTTGTAGTTTGCAGTTCACGATCCTCAAAAAAAAAAATTGTGTTGGCCACATTTCAAAAGTGAAGGTGAGAATTGCAAGATTACAAAAAAAGTTTTTGTAGTGTTTGTAAAGTCTCACTGGACATCTTTTAATGTGGTGTTAGCGCAAACTCCACATGAAGATTAGCATGGCAACCTGGAATGCAGGGCTATAGGCAGCCAAGCAGTAACTTTTGTAATCCATCAGATGTGTTTGCCAGGTTACAAAAGTGAAGTTTTACAAGATTACAAGTGTTTGGCGAGAGTTTACTAAAATAATTCGCAGAATTGCAAAAGTACACTTTGTAATCCTTGATTTGATCAATATGGAGTGATACTGCCAGATATAAGATACAAGAAGACTCACCAACAAGAGAGTTGACTTTCGACTATGTATGAGATTCATATGTACACGTCGAGGAGGTCTGTATTCCTGCGCAGCACACAACACAAAAATTCTAATTTTTTCCCAGACTATATGCAAATTGCATTTAAGGGTCCGAGAAAATGTTGATGATTACGTTGCCTTGGAAGATAAAACCCTCCGCCATCACAAAATCGTCATTGTGTTCAAAAATATCCAACTTCATCAGCTCACAGACTACTGACTCTTCTTTCGCATGTGCCACTCAAGCCTATTTCCTCTGCACTTCATGCCAACAGCGCTCACTTCCCTCTCATTATGATTCCTCTAAATGGGTGCAAATATCCTAAGGGTCAGAAAATATGAATGATTACTACACCCGAAAGCTAAAACCTGAAAGCTAAAACCCTCTGTGAACACAAAATTGTCACATTGTGGAAAAACATCCAACCTCATCAGCTCACAGACTACTGTCTCTTCCTTCAAGCCTATTTTCTCTGCACTTCATGCCAACATCATTCTCTTCCCTCTCAGGATAGCAATCCCTCTATCTGGGTTTGAAATTCCAGATGACTTTACCCAAAATCTACGCAAATGATACTAAGGGTCAGATAATTTTGATGATTACCACAACCTGAAAGCTAAAAGCCCCTGTCAACACAAAATTGTCACACTGTTCAAAAACGGCATTCTCTTCCCTCCTAGTATAATTCCTGTATCCGGGTTCAAAGTCAAACTGGGTTCAACAATTCCAGATGACTTTACCCAAACTTTATGCAAATGATTGTAAGGATCAGAAAATACTGATGATCTCTGCACCTTGAAAGCTAAAACCCTCTGTCACCATTAATTTGTCATATTTTTCAAAACTGTCTTACTTTAAGCCTATTCCCTCTGCACTTTATGCCAACAACAATCTCATTCTCTTCCCTTTCAGTACAGTATTTGCTCTAACGATCTGAGTACATTTGAAGCTCACTCACAGAGAACAAATGGTTGGTCCACATTGCATTGCTGCTTCGAACGGGTGCAGCCTCCATCCAGCACCCAAAAAGGGCTGTCAACCCCAACCCAAGAAACCACATGTACTTGGGAGCTCGTGTGTAAGAAGAAGACACCTCTTCCTTCACTTTCCCTGCACCCACCCTCTCCTCCTCCACCATTACCAACTCCTCTTTCCGGCTGCTGCCGCCTCCTCGTGCCTCTCTGCTCGTTGCACCGATCCCCCAACTGAACCGCCCCATAGCTGCTGCCTCCTCGAAGATCACAACTCCCCCCCCCCCCCCCCGGTGCCTATTTTGCAAGCAAAATTTAGCTCACTTCAACTCATCACCACAAGCTGCCTTTCCACTTACAGACCATTTTCTAAATCAAGGTGGTGTCATAGCTGCCTCCTCAAAGATCACAATGCTCTTTTCCAAGCAAATTTAGCTCACTTCAAATCATTACAACCTGCCACTACACTGTTCACAGGTCTCCGCCATCACTCATGACCCTGATGCTGCAATACTGCTTGGAAACCCTCCATACCTAAATGCACAATATCCATTCTTTTCGCCGGGCAATGATCCTACTTCGCAGAAATCATGTCTCTGGTAAGTAACATAACCCTGAGTCATCATCGACTGAAATCTATAACAAGGTGGTTACCAATCCCTCGCAGTTTGCTCTGCCTACGAAGAATCCAATGCATCAAAAAAAATTGAATGGCCCACAAAATTGCAACTAAAGATGAAGCACTCCTGAAGAGCATGATCGAAGTAGGAATACTTACTTAAGTGAGATTTTTGCATGGGTTTAAGATAATAATAAGTAAGACAAGTGATCATTGTATCCAGTGACTATGCCCTCTTCCTTGCCCTGCCCAGCCCTGCCCTGCCCGCCCTTATATGTTCATCCATGCACAGGTTATTCATCCATTCACAGGTTACTCATCCATCCGTAAGACTGAGGAGGGAGGGTTTGTATGACTACGGGGGAGTCTTTTACGCTGTGCTTCGCAAGAGGCTGCTGCGGCCATGGCGACCATGTCCCGATCCCTCGTTGTCGCGCTGTTGCTGTGTACGAGCCTGGGCCTTGCCGCTTCCCTATCCGACACTGTGAGGATCTTCCCCTTTTTTTTTCTATGCTTCCATTCTTTGAACCACGGAGAAAGATAGGGTGTACGGAAACAAACAAAGTCTTGGAACCTTGTGGTGGTCCGTGATCTTTCGATCAGATCGGTATGGTGGAAATCAGGTGATTGAAGAAGAGAGCTTCTTGAACCTACGAGATTAGCATTGCAAATGCAGTGGGTTATGTGGAATGCAGAAGATCACTTCTGGGTTGCATGTGGTGTTGTTGGGGTTGGGGTTTGGGATTAGGATTTAGGGTTTAGGGTTTACAGTTCTGAAATATATGCCTGTACTGGTTTGGATGGATTTTGCATTTAATGTTAGTGCATTTAATGGCATCTGCGGATTGATGCATATTGTAGACTTGTAGACGAATATCGCAATCCCCTTGAACACATCAAAGATGCTTCCAGTATAATGCAGTGACCAGTCCTTCACCTCAAGGGTTAGGTTCGACAGATCTTTGTTTTCTAGTTGTTGTTCTCGGTTGTGTGTTGTGTTGTTTGGTTTTGGGAAGCATGCTTGTACAGTTTTGGATGGATTGTACAGTTACTTTTAGGGCATGTAAGGGTAATGTGGGTTGATGCGTCTTGCAGACCACTACTAACGCAAGCCTCTTGGACACATAAAAACGCATTAAGAAGAATGAGTCCTTCACCTCATGGGTTAGGCGGAGACCTTTGTTTCATATTTGTTGTTCTTGGTGTCTTTGAAAGGCATTCTGCGGTTGTTGTTGTTAAACGTAAACTATGTTGGAATCCATCCGTTTGAGCCGTCCAGACAAGTGCATTTGGTGAAGGGGAACCTGAGAATTTGAGTAAAATTCACTGGGATCAGTTCTACTGAATACATGAACTTCTCCGACATCTGACACTTAGTGCCACTCCAATTAACCCATTTCTACTATTATTAGAGTTTATGTATTTGACTATGTATTGTGCAGAGATGTTTCTTTCTAAGAGAAGCGAGTTGTTTGTGTAACAGGTGTTTTACGATTCCTTCGATGAAGATTTCAAAGGAAGATGGGTCGTCTCTCAGAGCAGTGATTATGGAGGTACGAAATACAAGGAACATATAGCACCCAATGATGATCTCAATTTTAGAGAAACATATCAATCATATGTGCCTAATCTGTACCAAGGTCTCAAATAAATGATGTCAGTGTTATCGCCACTTTGGGATAGAGATCTACCCTCCCTGCATAGATCTTGATCCTCACCAGTGTATTTGCACTGAAAGGGTTTTATCAAAGTTGATGGGTGACTGACTAAACTTTCAAAGTAAGTTTTAACTTGCGGATTCTAAAAATCATATTTCCAATCAGCTTGGCACAGAAGGCCATTCAGTATGCACTTTTACTTACACGGTTTCTTGGTGGACAATGTTTTTGTCCATTTATTTCAAGTTTCCATGCTACCTCAAATCTGGACTCAGAAATTTTTCTCCTGGATGGGATTTGTCTGTGCATCTTCACACTGGGTCATGAGCTGGAGGAAGAAATTCATAGGTTGTCTGAAAGAAGCAAATATAGATATTTGATTTGTTGGCATTGCTTTTTCCAGGTACATGGAAGCATGAGAAGAGCGAGGGCCATGAGGATTATGGGTTGTTGGTGTCTGAGAAAGCAAAGAAGTATGGCATAGCAGTTGATCTTCCAGAAAGAGTTGACCCTAAGGATGGTGCTCTAGTACTGCAATATGATTTGCGGTTGCAGGATGGACTTGAATGTGGTGGTGCATACTTGAAGTTTTTGCAACCTCAGGTCAGATTTGTGGGCTTATATATGGCTGGACTGGATGATTACTACCAATCTTCATCCTTCATAATTCTTCACCCTGCTCAAAAATAGAATGTTTCTTAGGATTAGCATCCTGAGAAGCTGAATCCTCGTCCAATTTTGTGACTCAAGGTACATGTGAAAGTTGTGACATATTCCTTGAGTAAGGGGGTCATCACTTGTATGCTTTCTTATAGCAATGTAGAATCCAATATGTAGCTCTGCAAGCGCATTAACTTTGCAAGGTCTAACAATTGTAAGTGCAGGAGGTAGGCTGGACAGCCAATGACTTCAACAATGAGTCTCCTTACTCCATCATGTTTGGACCAGACAAATGTGGAGCCACCAACAAAGTCCACTTTATTTTCCGCCATAAAAACCCGACTACCGGCAAATATGTGGAGCATCATTTGAAAAACCCCCCTTCCCCTATCGGTGACAAGCTGTCCCACGTCTACACTGCAATCATCTACCCAAACAACACTCTGAAGATCTTGATTGACGGTGAGGAGAAAGCGTCTGCTGATCTTTTGTCAGATGCATTTGAGCCAACAGTGATCCCTCCAAAGACCATTGCTGACCCTGAAGATAAGAAGCCTGAAGATTGGGATGACCGAGTCAAGATCCCGGACCCTGAGGCAACAAAACCTGATGACTGGGATGAGGATGCACCTAGAGAGATCGAAGACCTTGATGCAGAGAAGCCAGAGGTAAGATCTTAGAAAAGCTGATATGGAAAAATAATAATACATAAATAAATCATTATTTACTTATTTGAAACCTAATGAAGTCAGCAATTGTAGATTGTTTGTTTATCTGGTTATTTTGATATTGTGTTGCTGTTATTCATGTGTTTGGCTTACCCCCCAAGACCTTAAGCCAGATCCCATGGGAACTTCAAAATTAAGCTGCCTAAGGGCGGAATAGTGCTCAGATGGGTGACCTTCCTAGCACTTGATTTCTGGTGCACCCTACCACCTATGGTCCACCAACCATAGTGGGGGTATCCGGGTGAAATGAATATTTTAAACCTACCAGAACCTAGAGGCTTGCCCTTGGGGGAGATAAATTCTGGCCAGCTTGTCCATGCCTGTTCAGGGTGTTCACCTTTTGAAAGGAGGCAGTAGTCTTCGCCGGGGGGGGGGGGGGGGGGTTTGCTGGCTCTATTTCTTGTGGTGCTTGTTTCAAGATTACATATAGACTTGGACCAACTTGAAGACGAAACAACACCATAATTTGCACCAGTGGTGACATCAGAGTCATCTCTTTCTTCTCTTCTGTTAGTCATACTTTGATATGCATTGTCTTCATGCATTAGAAGTTTCATTCTGTGGTTCCACATTGCAGGGATGGTTGGATGACGAGCCTGATGAAGTTGACGACTCAGAAGCAGAGAAGCCTGAGGATTGGGATGATGAAGAAGATGGTGAGTGGGAGCCTCCTAAGATCTCCAACCCTAGGTGTGAGGAGGCCCCAGGTTGTGGTGAATGGAAACGTCCCACGAAGGCCAACCCTGCCTACAAAGGAAAATGGAGAGCACCAATGATCGACAACCCAACATACCAAGGCATCTGGGCCCCTAGGCAGATCCCTAATGAGGAATACTTTGAGCTGGAGAAGCCCAACCTGGAAGCTGTGGCTGCAATTGGTATTGAGATCTGGACAATGCAGGATGGAATTTTATTTGATAATATTTTGGTGGCGCATGATGAGAAAGTTGCAGAGGAATACAGGAAAACAACTTGGGAACCAAAGTACCTGATTGAGAAGGAGAAGGTTGTGGGAGAAAAAGAGAATGAAAAGGAAGACAAGTCCTCCACAGGCATAGAGGCTATTAAGGTTATTAGTGACACCCTTTTCAATCCAAAGGTGTTACTTCTTCTGTTACTTTTTTTCTTTGGCATTACAGGAATTGGAGATGATCGCTATTCTATGCATCTGCTGTTTTTGTGGTATCAACTCTTTCCTAAGGGTAGCAGAGTTGAGTAACCCTACAACAACATTCTTTTTTGTGCCTGTTTGGCCCACAAGCTTGGCTATTTGTTTTTTGGTTAAGGTGGAGCCTTGTTGTGACCCTCTCTTCTTATGGTAACAGGAGAAGGTGTTCGACGCATTGTACAAGATATCTGATTCTCCATTCTTGACGAATTACAAGTACCAGATTGATGTAAGTTTCACCATGAATTTCCTCCACTTAAGTTGTTTGTCTGATAGGTTTGTTGGCACTTCTCATATGTGCATGAATTGTCACAAAATTTTGTAACTCATAATGAAGTGCACGTGGGAAGGGTTGAGTATTGTAGCTTAACAGTAAATTGCATGTGCGAAGGGTTTGAAATTGTGTAACTTGGAGTAGACTACATGTTTTGATTTGAAGAATAATTATTATGCCCTTTGGTTTAGTCTTCTATTTTTGACAGCCATTACACAGTAAGCTGCATGTTGTCAGTGTTGCAGGTGCTTTGAAGTGTTTAGAAAGTAGTCAGTAACGTCATGGTTTTTGGGTGGGGAACAGGAATTGATTCACCGGGCAGAGAAGAATTCCACTGTTGCACTTGGGATCCTGGCGACCATTCCTGTTCTTCTCATCTCGATCTTGCTGAGCGTTTGCTCAGGGAAGAAGAAAACAGCACCAGTAAGACTCTGCAAATTAAAGAATATTCTCTTTCTATTTGTTTATGCATCCAAAGGTTTACATTCTGAAATTGGGATTGTTCAGAAGTCATTGAGAACAAACCTAAGTTATAACATTTTCTGTGCAATTTTCTTAATCTGTGCTCTTTCCATGAATTCTTAATCTTAAGGATTCAAGATTTTGCAGGTGGTACTCTTCACAAACTTCTGATTTGTCCTATGACTAAAGACTTCTTTTCTGGTCCTGTATGCAGGTACCCAGAAAGGTGGTCAAGGAGGAGCTTCAAGCCTCTAGTGGTGCAGTATCCTCTGAGGAGGTTGAAGGAGAACAAGAACAAGCAGGAGAGGACACCAAGGCTCACCGTAGAACACGCAGAGATTCATAAGTTTGAGGAATATATTTTCATCAATCATTTTAGGACATCAATCTACTGTAGGAATTTATTGTTCAACAATCACTTGGAGGAAGTATATTTATTGCGCTTGTATATCAGACAAACCTTAGTATCTCTGTACACTTGAGACTTGTGGGGATGTATGATTCTTTGCTTCCAGCAATGGCTTAAACCCAAGGCCTTAAGCTGGGTGGAATAGTGCTTGGATGGGTGACCTTTCTAGCACTTGGTTTCTGGTGCACCCTACTATGGTCCATCCAATCATAGTGGGAGTATCTGGGTGAACCAGATGTTTTCAACCAACCATGATTGCCCTTGGGTGAGATTAGGTTGGGTTAGCTTGTCTATGCGTAGTTGAGGTATTCACCTTTGAAAGGAGGCAATATTCTTCAATGTTCCTCTAATTCTCTTGATGTCCATTTTGTGATTACATGACCAGAGGAAAACCACACATGAGTATGTGCTTGCATACTTCGTAGATGCCTTTTATTCCATGCAACATACAACCCTTAAACTTCCCATGCCCAAACGTCCTAAATCTGCTCCATGAACATTAGTTATTTTGGTGAATTCTGGACATGCAAACCTAGCACTTTTGTATTTACATCTTACCACATATCAGAACTTGGAAGACTGAAATTTTTGCTACATGCTCAATTTACTGGTTGTCCAATCCATATGATCAAATCTAAGTGTCTATTCTTTCTCGGAAAATTCCATGGGTACATATGAACTACGAATTTAAATCAGTTTGGTGGGTTGCATTGTTAAACCCTCCTTCGTGTGGGGAACCCCACGAGCTCTCTCTCAAGATGAGAAGTTGCTATGGGGGCCACTTTCATGTCTTCATTCAGGTCCCTCCACTCAACACGCAGATTCTTTAATGTTTCAAATATAAATTGCAAGTCTCATTTCGTTTTGTTTTGAATTGAGGGAGAACAATGCTCCAAAGATATTGGATGCTTGTAGAAGGTTAGTTAAGACTTGAAAGAGGAAGCAGATTTTCAACCCTGAGGTAATGCCCATTCCAATGTTCCACAATCTTTAATATTGTGGGCAACAACCCAAATCAAAAATGTTTCAAAATTGGCATTCAAGCTCATTGTGAGAGACACTCATCATCTTGTCAATGAACTTTGACGATCTCCATAATGAGCATATGAACTCCAAATTTGGAAATTTAGACCCTCACATATGGTTATTCTAAACGTACACAATTTTTTTAATTTTATTGAACTTCTTCTTGATCCATCCATCATCCACATTTAGGGTTTTAGAATTATTTATAAAATAAAAAATAAAAGCACATGCGCGTGAGCACACACACACATATTTTCACTACTTGCCCCAACTTGAAACTTCAACTTTGCAACCACTGGATCTTCTCAAATTTTGTCAAAACAAAGAGATATTCCTTCAAGATTTTTATATTGAAATTGTTTTCACATATAAGTGGTTGATTATACAATATGTTGGTTATAGTAGAGTCAATTGTAAAGTCATAAAAAATGGGGACCAACTCAAGTTTTCTTAAATGAATCTCCCACATTTGTCATTTTTAAAACTTATGTCAATGACTTTAGTTTTATTTCTTATTTCTTAAAGAAAATAATTAGGGAGGAAAGTCGTTTTGCTCTATTCCAGAGACTCTTTTTAGTTATTTTCTTCAGTTTGACTATGTTACAGAGTACACAAGTGATGGAGAGGACCAAGTATATGCATGTGCACACATGTGACAAAGAAAATGAGAAAGATTCATAGTTGTATAAAAAAAATGCATGTCAGCACCTAAAACACAAATAAGCCTTCTAAGACTTTCCGGCTACACTCTAACAAAGAGACCTTTAGGGAATTTTGACACCAATTCATCCCCACGCTTTATAGGTAGTTGAATTGCCTTCGACATCGAGGGTGCTATGAAAGTTCCAAGTTTCTTGAAATGCACCCTCTGGTGATAAAGAGTGAAAGATGTAAGGCACATTGTGCTAAGGTTTCATCACTTTTGGACATAAGAAGGTAGGTCAATCAACCAAAAAAAAAAAACATGAAGTTCGTGGTCACTTTGGCTTTTTGGGAGGTTATGGGTTGATAATCATTTGTGTTTCTCTCTTGGGCATATGTTGTTGCTAAGGTATGTCGACCTCAATTGGCTAGTGGAATGAAGCGTTTTGCAATCCAACTAAAGTCTAGAAAGGTCAGATAATACTAATTGTTCCATTCCATTGGCCAAGGTTGATATGCAATGGATGCATTGTACTTGAATCTATCTTTGAATTCCAAGTAATAACCCTCGTAGTTTGGTCATTGAAACATGCACAACTTGTTTTAGGGGTCAAATCAAACATGATCACATCGCACAACAAGTTTTGGGGGCCCATCATTCACATCTAAATTATACGACACCTAGAATTGATCAACCCTTAAGTGACATGGTAACGTCACACTCTTCGGAATTCCAAAATTGTTGGGGTGTAATGGTGTTTTGGGTTTTGAAATTCCCATATACATGTGAGGGTTTGTTGGAAATGAGTTTTCAATAGATGTTGAGGATTTGACGAAGACGCTCCTAATGCAACAATCCAATTGAGGAGTGGGTACCAAGCTAGCGTGAGTAACTTCTAATTGTCATTTTTGACACAACCAGGAAGAAGTGGGGAGGGATTAAATTGCATTACACTATTTATGGTATTTAACTTCACAAACATTATTTACATGAAGACCTAAAAATGACATATTCATTGATTACCAACATGATAATAGTTGCCAATATAAATAACTTCTTGAAGTGATTTAGTTTTTATATATATATATATATATATATATATATAACATTGAGCGTAGCATATTGAAGTATATACATTGTACTTGAAATAGTAGTTTAATGTCTAGTATACAAGAGAAAGATATTATCGAGGATAGTAATGCCAAGAGTCTTGTGTTTATGATGACTCCGGTCAACTTGTTGACCATTATTAAAATCTAAGCATGAGCCTCGTGATATTGTTGAGCAAACTCATGCCAACTTAGTGCCATGCGGTGACACTAATGGAAACCACACACTTGGTGTAAGGTTGATGGGTCACTTCAAGTATATGTTCACTCACACAATAGGCAAGCAAGTGGGGTGCCGGTCTTTCCATGACTCAAGGCAAGGATCACAAAGGAGGGTGCATGTATCGTGGGTTTGTGACCTATGATGGACACCTATTTTTGTGTGCGACTTACATTGTACAATGGCACTATAGAGCTCAACTCATAAAAACCAAAAAAATTTTGAAATTTGGGGCATGAAGATTTCTTACAAATTGCCATAAACCGTTTGTAATTAATTGACAATGGTCAAGGCATGATTTTTCAGCCACAATTGGCAAGTTTGATTCTACTAAATTTTTCTTTCGATCCCAAATAATCTTTAAATGTCGTTTTTTACTTCTTACTAGGCAACAATCTCTTACATGCTCGTTGTCATAAAATTGAAAAAAAAAAACAATTGTTATAATATGTCTCCTAAACAGTGTAATTAATTTATGCAAGCTTCAAATAGTACAAATTAAGTCGCACATGGCTCGTTATAAACAATAATTGTAAACGTTCACATGCCTAGGAAGTAAAAAGGTTGGTTAAACTACAAACTTGTTTATGAATTTCCCTTGGTTATATTATAAGTTCTTGGATGCTTTTATTGCTCTACTAGAATACATAATCATATAAGCTTTATGTCCCCTTCCCACCTAACTTTAGCATAACCTCACTTAGTCTAAAAGTTTGTATGAAAAACATGGCTTCCACACCATTCTTGCTATCTAATCCCAAGCCTAGTTTGCAAAGGACATAGCATGGTTTAAAAATAAATGTTTTAAACCTCAAGCACCGACCTTCCCACCAGTACCTAGAGATGAGGTAATGTAGGACCTTCAAAAGTGTTGCCTCTGGCCCTTGTGATGGGTTGCTTTAAGTTTTGATTATGACGGTGCGAGGAGCTTCATTAACAAAAACCAACTGTAAGGTAGATGAGTGGTAAGGCATATGGCCTTGCTTCAAAAACTATCCAACATGTCATTGCTTGGTAGATAAAAAAACCAATGAATTTGTGTGAAAGCTACACTAAATAGTCTTGTTAGCGTGGGTGGGAAATAATTTGCACGGGCCATGCTGATTTTTTAGGTCAAGGTGCAATTAATGTGGGTCCAAGACCCCGGATCTTCCCCCAAGTCTTCATGAAGACTTCCAACCAACGCATTGAATATTGGTTGCTGGACAAAAGTAGCACAAAATCAAATTATCGCCTCGTTTAATATTCTAGAAACCAATTACTGTGGCCCACACTAATTTTCTACTAGAAATTTAGTGTGGGTTGAAAATGAAAGTGACCCACATTACTGGGAATATATAATGTATCAAACTAGAACATGCTAAAAAATCAATGGAGGAAGGTCTTGTCGGTCCACTATAATAGTTGGGGTGGCTTCACATAATTGAGAGCGCTTTGCCCATTTTTTAAGAAAAACTTTAGTTATTTGGTAAAGCCATGTGGGGATGGACCTTTATAAATACAACCTAATACTTGAACACGATGTACCTTTACGAAAGAGAGAGAGATCGTACTTGCTTTTGTAAGTGCACATGTGTCATCAATCTTCCAAATGATATAACACCCCTATAGAATCCCCTTATCCGGATATTATTGATGAAGGATGAAGTAGAGGTGAAACAAGTGACCTGCACGTCCATCATAGGTTCATCTACTTGAGATGTATTATGAGCACATTATTTGACACCATGAGGAGAAGGGACGGTAAAGGAGGGTAGGTTAAAAGCCCTTAGGAGAGAGAGAGAGATGTACTTTACTTGTTTTTGATAGACTATACATAGTCGTACTTCCAATGATGCGACACCCCTACAAAACATTCCTTCCACAAATGTTTATGAAAAATGATCAACGGGCTAAGTAGAACTCCAATAAATAGAAGTGGCTTGTCCATCATGCGACATATTCATCCACCCAAAATTGTATTACTAACATATCATTCAAGCGAAAGGAGAGGGAGAGAGAGATTGATTTGACTTGTTTTTGTTACTTGTATGTAAAGTAGACATACCCATTCTCGATTCTCTTCCAAATCTTTAATAGATAAGAGTCTCCTAAAGCCGTGAAGTTCCACACATGTAGTTGTAATTTTCTAACTTGATGGAGAAAGTTGTGAAGTTTCACATATGTCATTATTAACACATCATTCAAGCAAAAGGAGAGAGAGAGAGAGAGAGAGAGAGAGAGAGAGAGAGAGAGAGAGAGAGAGAGAGAGAGAGAGAGAGAGAGAGAGAGATTGATTTGACTTGTTTTTGTTACCTGTATGTAGAGTAGACATACCCATTTCCAATACCCTCCCAAATTTGTAATAAATAGATTCCCCGAAAGTTGTGAAGTTCCACACATGTAGCCGTACTTTTCTAACTTGATGGAAAAAGTCGTGAAGTTTCACACATGTCATTGTTACATTTGGCGTGCTGGAACAAGTAAGTTACAAAGGCACAAATTTGAGTTCCTTGAGAAAGGCACTATTTGTACTCAAGTTCTCGTCTCCCAATTATCATAAATACGTTAACCTATGTTGTGAATAGGGGTCGAGACAAAATGTTGCATGTGAAAAATCGAAGTAATTTCAAAATTAAAAATAAATTATGATTTTTTTATTATTAAGCATTGTGATATCAATTTCCAAACATGTAAATAATCACACATGTATCACATATGTACCACACTTATGCGCGATTGCTTAAGTTATCAGAATTGGGTCTGTCTACCCTAGACATATTTCCAACGACGCGGCACCTCTACAAAAATATCCTTCTCAAATAGTTAGGGCAAATTTGTGATTGGGCTAAGTACGGCTTCAACAATAAGAAGGGACTTGTCCCACCATGCAATATTGGTTCTTATGCGAGCACAATAATTTGGCCAAAGGAGGGTTGAAGCCAATGGGTATTGGGGAAGGAAAAGCAACAAGGGAGCCTAAAGCAAATGCTTTGAAGGACCGCCTCCCTCCCTTTCCCTTCGCTTCCCTTGCTGTCAACCCTTGTGAGTCACAAAGGCGGGTAAGGGCCAATGGGGGAGCGCCAGCGCAGCAAGAACCAAACCCCCGCAGGCCCTCTGCTGCTGCTTCATGTTTGGGGTTCGTCATCATCCCGCGAACGTCCCTGTTCTTCGTTCCGGTAGTACGCCATCGCCATCATCATCGTCATCACCATTGCTACCACTTCCCACATCGATTTTCTTGCAAACGAATCTTCCAACCATGCGGGGCGGCCATTGACCGGATAGTATGGGATGGCCGGGCCATGGCCGCAACTAAGTTTAGAAAATTCCAAGCGGAGACACGAGGTTTTGGTGCTTCAGGGTTTGGTGCGATCTCGCAAGGGTTTGAGAATTGAGGAAGGATTGCGGGTGCGATGAGGTGGTGGTAGGGTTTGGTGCGATGCACGAGGGTTTGTAGCGGTACCGAAGCATGTAGCAATTGGGAAGAGGGAGGAGGAGAGGGATTTTGGTTTTTTTGTTGTTTGAAGAGATTCAAGGGAAGAGGAGAGAGGGAGAGAGGAGAGAGAGAAAAGAGAGGGAGAGATGGTGAAGTTAGGGAGGTATGCGGCCCTTAGTGCCGTGGGGGCAATGGCGATAGTTTTCCATGCATTCAGGAGCAGAGAGCAGTTCTACCCTGCAATGTTGTACTTGGCGACATCGAAGATCAGTTTAGTGCTGCTACTCAACATGGCGCTGGTGATTATGTGCATAGTGTGGCAGGCGATTAAGACGGTTTTCTTAGGCAGGTTGAGGGAAGCGGAGGTGGAACGGTTGAATGAGCAGTCGTGGCGGGAGGTGATGGAAATTCTGTTTGCGATGACCATATTCAGGGAGGAATTCAATGTCACTTTCGTGGCTATGATCACTGTGTTGTTGTTCATTAAGGCTTTCCATTGGCTTGCTCAAAAGCGAGTGGAGTATATCGAAACCACACCATCCGTATCGCGTCTCTCCCATTTCCGAATCATCACATTCATGGCATTCTTGTTAGCCCTGGATACTTTGTTCCTTCATTTCTCTGTGGCGCATCTCCTTAGGACCAGACGAGCGTCGGTTTCCCTCTTCTTTGCCTTCGAGTGAGTACCCAACTCTCCTTCTTGTGTTGTTTAAATATTCATCAAGTACTCTTGGAATGTTGAAGCATCGTCACTGTCGATGTTGTGGCATCTATGTAGTGTAAACTTCCCACCGTGGGTATCATAGTTCCAACCGAAGGGTGTGAGATAGTCAGGAGCTGCCAGGGTGGGAAAGTGAAGTTGTACGTATGCATGCATTATGGTCATGTTAGGCGGAAGAAAAGCTACGATGGGAATTGTGGGGCTGTAATCCATCTAAAACCCACAAAAGGCATAATTTGAATCGTTGAAGAGTGTTCACGATCTTCTTGTAATCGTCTTTAGAATCTACTGATTGAGTCCATAGAGCGAGCAAGACACTTTTTAAAAACCTATCAAGTACGGAGCGCATATCATCAACTAGTTGTATTCTAAAAGTGGGGGCATCAGCTGGCGGTAAGGGCGAGGTCGTATGTATGTATGCATTATGGTCGTGTCAAGTGGAAGAAAAGTTATGATGCAAATTGGGGTTGTAATCCACATTCAAAACCCACCAGAAGGCATAATTCAAACAAGCTCCCTAGAATCTACTGATTGAGTCCATAGAGCAAGCAAGACGCTTTTTTAAAACCTAATTTACCATTGAAGTACGGAGCAAGTGTCATGAAGTAGTTAGTTGTATTTAAAATGATGGGTTTTTAGAAGACAGTGTTGATGATGAGTTTTGGTATTCGCTGGGACCATCTGCAGGTATGTTATTCTGGCAACATCCACAATCGCAACATTTTTGAAGTACGTGTTGTACGTGGGGGATATGGTGATGGAGGGCCAATGGGACAACAAAGCTGTCTATATATTCTATCTTGAGCTTGTGCGGGATCTGCTCCACCTTTCACTGTATCTGATCTTCTTTCTCGCCATTTTTGTGTAAGTTGAACATCAATCTACCCATGTCTGAGTCACTTTTACACACGTTTGTTTCTTTTAAGTTGTATCAACACTGAAACATCTGGAATTGATCCCTGGAAATGAATTGTACCATTTTGTTATCCTGCACGGGATGCCTCGCTACTGAACCTAATTTGCACCTTTCTCCGCTTCTCTATTCTTGCTTTCTACTGTGTGCCATTCTTTGTACTTCTTTTTTTCCGCCTTTCCTTTTTGTGAATAGAAAAAAATCTCTTAACAGCTGGGACTATCACCTTGAAGCTCTCTTGTACACCTCAATCTAGTCCTGTAAACTTTGGAGGTGTGGCGAATTTAGCATTCTATTGAGAAGAGTGGGATGTGCATTTGTGTGTAGATATTATGGTCTTCCCCTGCACCTGGTGCGGGAGCTATATGAAACCTTCCGGAACTTCAAAGCACGAGTTGCTGACTTCATTCGGTATAGGAAGATCACCTCCAATATGAATGATCGTTTTCCTGATGCAACTACTGAGGAGCTTGGACGGTATGTATGGATACATATCATCATTATTAGTTCTATGACAATGAGGGTTACATTTTAGTTTTATTACAGAATTAATTACATGATTTAGCCCGTACTTAGAAGATAAGTCTTGGGGCAAGGGGTCAATGCAGATCATTGCTCACGTATTGTAGATGAATGGTGCTAAAAGAATGTGAAATCAGAAATGTTTCATTATGTTCATGACAGAATACCCTGTACAGTAGTAATGTTGATTTTACTGCAGGAGAAGTAGGTGTGAGAAATAATGAGAAAAACAATGAGAGAAAGTGATGTGCATTCAGCTGCAGGTTGCAATCATGTTCTAGAGTCATAGGATTCCTAGGGTTTATAGGAGAAGATAGAGTAAGACGACGCATCTCATTATATGGTAGTTTATGATCATGAAAATTCAATGTTCAGCTTGTGAAGCATAAACCTAGAAGTCTTAAACCTAAAGTGTGAGAATTATAACCTAAAGTGTTATAAACGTGAGAATTAAATTTCTGGTATTTCAGAATGTAAGCTAACTCAGTTTGTCATGTGTGCTCTCCTAAGTATGGTCATGATGTTATTGTTACTGACCATGATTTGTGCCCCATTACAGTGGCGATGCAACCTGTATTATTTGCCGTGAAGAGATGTCTGCAGCAAAGAAACTTCCTTGTGGACACTTCTTTCATGTGCACTGTCTGAGGTCATGGCTTGAGCGGCAGCAAACTTGCCCCACTTGTCGAGCCCCTGTGTTCACTCCTGAAAGTGGGCCAGCAACCACTGAAACTCCAGCACCAGTTCAACAACCTCCACAGCAGGACCAGCCACCTGTAGAAGGTTGGTTAAGGACCTTGTGCTCCCTGTAGATTTCTGCATTTAATATATGGAGCAAGAGTGTGGGTACTCTAATTATGCATGCAGTGTATCAGAATGCTGCCAAGCAGGCCTTTAGGTTTACTATGACGTCGAGGTCGCATCCTTACCCTAATTTGTGATAGATTTTGTATCTAGAAGGGTCTGTCAAAAACAAAATTGTTGTGGGACTCCTTATCAGCTGCGCCCACCCTGTCACCAGCAGGCATGCTGAAATTTCATCATTGATTTCGTCCACCTGCTCACCCAGGCATGAAGGCCTCAAAACATTGTCATCCTGTTCAAATGAACAGATGGTGCTCTTAGTAGATGCTGCCAATCTATTTGTGGATGGAAGTGGCTGTAAAGTTCTATCTGCCAGTCACTCTGGACAGGTGACATTTCCACATGTGGAGAGCGTACTCTGCTTATGTGTACTTGCTTTTATCAGATTTGTTGTTTATTTGGTCAAAGTATAATCCCCACATGATTAATCTCCATGTTGCATTTGCAGGGCAAGCTGGCGCGGTACCTGAGAGACGCACATTCCAAGGACAAGTACCACCTCAAGGAATGGCATGGCCAGGAACTGGACATGCCATGTATATGCAGCATCCAGCATACATGCAAGCTGTGGCAGGTCCAGCTACTCAAAATCCCCCACATCTTACATACCCAGCTGGTCAGCCTGGCACTTTGGCTTGGTAGGTCACCTTTTATGCTTTGAGGACAATTGTATTACTAAATAGCATTAATGCAACTCTGGTGAGGGTGAGAAGAATAAGAATGGCATGTTGTAATATGGGACCGGTCTGACACTGTCAAATCATTATGGAGAGCTAGCATTCTGTGATGGTATTCTCAAAAGTCCTAACATTGTTGTGAATACAAAATGGTTTCCTTTGAATGACTGGTTTCAATTGTTGTGGAACCTTGTCATAAGTATTTGATGGATGTGGAGTGACTAGGAAACTGATTCAATGTGAAGCAGTCTTAGATTGGCCTCTGTTGCATCTGCTGTAGGCATCTTCGTGTCTTTTAGTGCCATTTTATCACTAATTGCAATGAGTCATTTGCATCTCTCATAACTAGGTTGCCGGCGTACATACCAATGGTTCCCCAAGGGTATGCTGCTGCAATGGTTGGGGCTCCTCCAACTTCAGGTTCATCATCCTCAGAGACTGATAATCAACAAGCTGGGTCGAGCACCTCCAATATGTTCCCTCAATCACCTACTAGTCAAGTTCAAATGAACCAGTATGCAAAGGCTTATGCTCAAATGTTCAGTGCCTCTAGGCAGTACTCTCAATTTCCCATGTATGGGTATGTTCCTGTGGCTGGGTATGCTCCTCCAAGAAGAACTAAAGATACGCAGGAATCGGGAGTTGCCTCAGAGTCAGACAATCAGACAGAACAAGCACCAAGGATCAGCACACCTCCTTCCTTACTTCAAATACAGCAAAAACAATTGCAACAGTACATAGAGGTACTCTACCCTATTCATTACTTTTAGAAGCAGAAGATAAATACAGGGATATTTCAGTGCTGGTGTTGTAGTCTTCAGTTTATGTGGTTTCGTTGCCTTTCCATGCAAATGCAATGATTTGTTGCAGCATTCTTATCCTTTCATGCAATGAGACTTTTCGTTCAGAGTTGTGTCCCCTATGGTTTTCCATTGGTTGTTTTGCCTACAATATCAGTAATTTCTTTCCCCTTGTGGCGCATCCTTAGACTACTGTTTGAATATAGTTGAAGAGCAACCTATTTTGGTTCATTGAGGGCCAAACTCATTTTCTCATCAATGAGTTAGACCCTTGATGAACTGATTTAGAGTGTTCTTTGTTCAAATCGTCATACAACCTCCAAGCATTCACTGAAAAATTTACTGAATATGGAAGGCGTAGTATGCACAACAATCAAGTCCCCACCCAAAGTTGTGTGTTAGAGGATAACTTAATTGTAGAAAAGATCTGCAAAACCTCCCACCTTGAAAAGAGGAGTTGAGAGTTTGTCCTCACCTTAGAAGGCATACTGTTTTGCTTTGCAGGTCATGCAGAAGCAGCTTCAAGCAGCCATGCTTTTGCAGCGCCAATTGAGTTCCATACCACCAGAGGCCAACAACTCCTCTTCCTCGGATCAAGAAATCACGCCGGAGGCCGTCTCCACATCAGACAGGATGGACTCGAAGGGGAAGTCTCCAGTAGACGGGCAAGAGATCAACCTTGAGCCGTCTTCTTCTGGTTGCTTTCCCCCTAGCTTACGCGGTCATGACCTTGCGTCCTTACTGCAGGAACAGGATCTTGTGTCCTCTCATGTGCTCGAAGAGCCTGACAACTCGGTGAGGGATGACATTTTGGATGATGAATCTGAAGACTCTTCAAGGCGAAGTGACCAGGCCGCATCTTGATCTTGTAATGAATTCCAACTTTTGCTATATTGCAAATTGACCCCTCCCTGTATTGAGACGAGTGAAACCCATTCATGGTGCACGATCACGACAAGGAGCAAGCACCTTGCTGCTCATTCTTCTGGTGATCTTAGCAAGCAAACCCCCTCTACGAGCCACTGTGTTCTTCAGTTTAGTGAATATAAAATTTTAGAGTAGCATCATGACCTGTTATGCGTCACAGGTTAGCACTGCCAGTGTACGATTTCACTGCTGCAGGCAAAGGCAACCGTAACGACGAATCCTGATGAGAAGAGGTGGCAGTTTGTCTCTTGTACAAGGTTGAAACGGAATGTACATGGGTGTCATGAGTCATGTGACACTTCTGCTTTGAACATGTCTCTAGTCTGCAAAGTGAATGTCGGAGTAGATGATAGTCTCAATGTCCTACTCCACTTATTACTTTGTAGTGCCAACTTTTTTTTTCCCCTAGCGGTTGCAATCAATTAGGATCTGTCAATACTGGTTTTGTTCGAGGTTGGAATGTATTCATGCAAGCGACACCGTTAACTTGGTTCCTCACTGTTAACTTGGTATTCAACATAATGTTTGCATCTGTGTGGATCAGTTTAGAATATCTGACCTCCTGTTTGCTGTTGCAAGCATACCCTTTTTAATGTCCTTGCAATCTTGTCCAGGCACCAAGGTGCCTTTCTAGTGATAAATAGAAACTACAAATGCGTACACATGCACTTTGTTGGCTTGTCCTTTCTGCACTATGTAAGGATACAGAATTACCATTTTGGGTAGTGGTTTATTGTTTATTCCATCTTGTAGCCCACTCTACAGGCTATGTCTAGCTACATGTGAAAGAGTACTAAAGAATTAAACAGCCTTGTGACTTATTCACCCAGGGCAGTGCACAAAATGCTTTACTTGCAGCACAACCAGCCTCATGTCACTAAGCAGATGCCCATCTTGTTTCAGTTTGGCCTGCATCTGAGTTGCAAAACAACTTGAACAAAACATTACAGTCATGGCAGGAATTGGTTGTTTTGGATTCAATACTTTTAATGGTTGATAAGGTTTTGGTGCATGCTTGGAGTCAGTGTGGAGGTTTGAACAAAGAACATTGAGGGCCAAACTTGTTCTGGCATGCTTGTTGCTTGTGGCTAAGTGGTTTCTTTGAGATTATGGTCCTTTGGCTCCTTGACGTTGCCTTTGGAGAGGTAGATGGGTCTTAAGTGCCTTGTTTTCTTAATCGGACGCCTATATTTGATTCGTATGTGGTTGGGTGAGGATCAAAGAGCAATCATAAAGATACATGCTCAAATGAGATTGGAGTACGTCTTCAAATATTAATAACTACTTTCAACAATTGGAAAAGCAATCAATAGATAGTTAATCTGACTAGCACAAAAAATTTACAATCTGCAAAACATAACAAAAACTTTGATGGTGAATAGTTACAACGTTGCACAAATTTGATCCATGATAATTGAAATAAATAATGTTCCAGACTATCAAAATGACAAATGATTGGAATGATGAGTCCTAAGCACTTTTTAGAACATGATTTAGTTTAGAAATGACAATAGTAGGGGAGCAACACCTACATGCTAATTAACCACATATGAAAGACAATCCTAGATGTAGGGGGAGTGAGATGTTCACATAAAGGTACAAATTTTCCCTTCACTTAGAATTGTCATGCTAAGTAGCACACTCATTACTTCATTGCCAAACGCATTAACACTACTATATATAGTGATACAAGACCCCAAGGTCTATGCCCCCCCCCCAAAAAAATAAAAAATAAAAAATATTGCAAGTAAATCAACTAATACTAGGCGCTTATATTCTTTGACATTCAAATGTTCAAATAGAAATTCAAGGAGTCCATGTCATAAATATATTAAAAAATATAATCTTTTCTTTTCTTTTCTATTGGTTACAAGATAGAGCGGGGTTATTTATATTTTAATATCACATTTGTTAGTAAGATAGAATAACATTACACAATTCTTTAGTTGTGTTTCATGGGACTAGGTATCACATGAGCATAATTATCCTTTAACTCCGGGATTCCTCATTTATGGGGAACACTCATGTTGTGTATTGTGAACTTTTCGACAAGCAACTGAAGATTATTATATTATATTAATTTATATTAATTTATTTGTAACCTCTTTCTTTGGAAAGACACCATCATGTAGCTGCTTAGTAATGTTATGAGAGAAAGTAATGCTACAGCCATTATATGTATTGTTGTTGAGATTTGAAAGTCTCTATTGGATTCAATTAGGGTTTTGATCACCTCACCTAGCTTTTGCAAAACCCTGTACGATTCTCCAACTAAAAACCTTCCATTGGCCAACACATGACATCTGACGCCAATCAATCAAATGAAAGGTCTTTGAGGTACAGCAGCCGAGAGCACCCAAAACCACCAGCTTCCAATCATGAATTCGCTTGAGTCCACCAAGTTGACAGTCATTTGTGGTGACTCATCTACATGCATTTAGAGACTGACAACATTCACGTTATGTAAGATATACTTGCAAAATTTTGACATTTCTGAAGCAAGCTCACCCGGGCACTCCTGAACTTTGACCACGCCACGACATGATCACTGACATCTCGCGGGAATGACCGAGCGACCGAGCGACCGACCGGGCCGACCCACCTGTGACCTGGACATGGAGATCCAATGATTATGGGCGAGAGGCCAACAAGGCAGGAGACCGTTGGGATTTCACATGGTAGGTAGGTAGAGAGGAAGGTCTACACATAGCCAAGTCGGTACCTGCGCATTGAATGTTGCGGCAAGAAGAATGAAAACAGAGGAGAGGACAAAGAGCCGTTTGAACACCGCCGAGCCGATCGCCGCACTTCCCTCCATACCCAACCCAAACATCACAAGTGAAGAGAAAGAGAGGGGAAAAAACTCACAGATCTAGCCCACTGTTGTTGGGCTGATTGCGATCAGCTGCTACCATTCCCTCTCCATCTCCTTTCACCATTGTCCTTCTCTCCACAGAGTAGACGTTTTTGTTAATCTTCTGCTGTTGTCGTCGTCGTTGTTGTTGATGTTCACGACCGGAGGCTCTTCCATCATTACTTGCTCAAATGGGGATTACAGTGGCTGTGAAGGTGGACCACCTTCCGATTGCTAACACCATCGTTGCAGCGCCGGTGTCTGAGAAGACACGCACCGTGTTGGTGCCCAATTTGGACTATCACGGGACGGTGAGGGCGACTTTGAATGCCTTCATCCTGCAGAACCTTTTCATTCCTCCAGAGTGTCAGCTGCTTTCAGCCCCCTTGTTCACGCGCCTGAGCGAGAAGGATAGCGTCGAGGATATTTACAAGCGATATGCCTGCCAGGTAGAAGTTCCATTTGCAGTATTCTGTGGCTTTCTTGATGTTTGGTCGTGTTTGTTGGCGAGGGTAATCGAGTAGAATTTTGTGTTGCATAACCCTGAAATCACGAATGTTAGTTCACAAAGAACGCTTAGAAAGATAAAAGGTTTTTGCAAAATAACACGAACAATGTAAGGGCGATGTCTGCCGATGCGTTTCTTCCTCTTTGTCCTCTAGGATGTCAAATTTTAAGCAAGTGCAGGAAATTTTGGTCCTGTGGCAAACAATGTTGGATATGTAAGGTTTCAGCGAATTTGTTTCGACCCTGAGATGCGATTTTGCCTCCCGTGTTTCTGAAAGCACGAACATCAGTTTGTAAAGCATGTGTAGAAAGGCAAGCAGGGTTTGCAAAATAATGTGGAAATGTAGAGGCGATATCTGACGTTTCATTTCTTCCTTCTTTGTCCTCTGGGTTGTTAAATCTGGGCAAGTAAAGAAGATTTCGGCCCTATACCAGGCAGTGAATTAATTGAGATTCTAGCGAACATGTTGAGATAAGTCGCCTCCGTTGAGTGAACATATATGATGAAATTACCTCTGGGTCTGAAACAGTTGTTGGTTGAAATAAAATCTGCAGGCTGACTTGGAGATTTCTGAGCTGCACTTGGATGAAGATACATTCACGATGTACGGGCGTGAAACTGGTCGCTTCGTCGAACTTGTTGACGAGAAGCGGGTCGATGAGTACCACATCCTAGACAGAACAACTCTGCACCTCAAGGTACGTGGGTTGAATCTCTTTCACCAGTGTGAACGATGCCGCATTTGGGTGCCTTAAGGCAATCTTGTCTATCCATTTCCTCCAACACCTACACCTTTCGGAGAGGTGATCCACTTCGTTTTCTTTGTGCATTTTCTTGAGTCTTGAATAAGCTACACAACGCGGAGAATTTGGGACTTTCGAGGTTCACCAGAGCTTCCTTGGGGTGAATACCTACATTCAGCGGTTCAAGATAATCATGGTGTCCTTCTGTTTTAGAGTAGTAAAATTGAAGGATCAATGCAATTACGCTAAGTTCACTTCAAGAAATATCAATTGAAGACGCTAGCGAGGGGCAAGAAACCTGTTCTTCCGCCCCTCCCTGGGGTACCATTAGGATCTCTAGACAGTTGGAGTGCCCTCAAGAAGTGTATAATTAAGTTTGTCATGCATTTATCGCCGTGATTCCATCGTAAGAAGCCAGACTCCTGCAAGGGATTGTTCAACTGATGTATTGGAAATGTTCGCCTTGTTTGCAGAGGTTGCCCAGTCCACTGCCTGAAGACGGAGGACGTGTCTTTGTGGAAACCAAAGACGGTATTCTCCCATTATTGGGTGTGTGTCCATTGACTCCAGTAACAGGCATCAAGCATTTACTTGAAGGATTGACAGGCATACCAGTTTCACAGCAGCTCCTGTCAACGGTCGGACGTGTGATGCATGACGAATTTCTCGTAAGAGACTTCGATGGGCTACATGAAATCCACGAAAATTCTATCATCGACCTCTGCAGATCAGGTATGTTTGAATCACCAAGGAGACGATGTCTGCAAGATATTATGCAGTTTTGAGATGCATGTTGTCTTGTGGATTTCATGCGACTTACATTATTGCTTGTGTCTGCAGAGGACAGAAACAATGATCAAGGCCATAGACGCATGGTGATAAATGTGAATGTCATGGGTGAAGAGGAATTTACTTTTGTTGTTCAAGGTCGAGATACAGTCTTATCAGTGCTGAAATTGGTGGAGTCCCGCACTGGCATTTCACCATGGCAACAAAAAATTAGTTATTCAGGTGAGAACCAGAACCAACACATGTAATATTCATGTGAAATGATAGGTGGCCAGATCCTTCTGACGCCCCATGCTCTCTTGACTGATTACTTTTCGGTGGTATGGTGGGCATCAGGCAAGGTTCTCCAGGAGAAAAAGACCCTGGGAAGTTATCTCGTACAACCGGGAGGTGTCCTCAATGTCACCATGGCCAAAAGTCCTGCAAAATCTTCAACGAAAGTAGGCAATGCCTTAGAAGGCAAAGAAGGTAAGGAGCATTTCTAACTCTCCGCTTTCCAATAGCTCCTTGCCAGGGCTCTATATCCCTCAATCACAAGCAGATTTTCACAATTATTGCTTGACTGACGAGGATTTACACCTTGGCAGCAACAGGGCAATCTGAAGAAGCATCTGGGCAAAAGCCAACTGCAAGAAAATTGAAACTGATGCGAACAATCAAGGGCCACGTGAAGGGGACCCTTACAATTCCAGTCCTCACCACTGACACTGTGTCAGATCTAAAGCGGAAGCTCAGACGCACTCTCCAACCCCTGGTTGAGCGGAATATGGGTTCACATGCTTCGGAAGCCGAGGTAACTCCCAGGAAGGCAGCTCCTGAACCATTCGGAGACACTATAATAAAGACTCCAGTCAAGACACCAGTCAAAACACCAGTGAGAACTCCTCCGACTGTTCAATCCAGCAACTGCATGGATTCTGTGGACAGACACAGAAGCACGAGTGAGAGGTGCCCAAATTCAGAAGAAAGAGGGACCAGTGAGAAGCGGAAACTCTCTTTCGAGTCAAAGCATGGTGGTCGAGCTCTCTCATTCTCAAAGCTAATGAACGGCCTTAGTCCCAGCACTCACCACCATGAATCACCACAAATCCCCCATCCTCAACTAAAATCCATCCTTCACACACCGCAACACAGCCATGTGGAGGCTCCGTTCTCGCCACGAGGTGCAAAGAGTGGTCCCTTGCCCACCAGGAAAGCTTTGGATGACCTTTCTTTGAGCACAACTAGACCTACCCCGTCCAGGAGGCTTCAGTTCGACTCCAATGGCCAATCTAGCTCACATATACGGTCTTCTTCCGACATGGTAAGTCTTTCAACCACTGAAATACTAACATTTGCAACTTACAGGGTGAAGTATGTTTCTTTTACTCTGCCCACATGCATCTCTCAGAAGTGACACATTTCAAGCTAGCCGTTCCATCCTCAGTGTGGGTAAGTATCATTTATAATATTCCATGTCTCCATGGTAAAGACGTCCAGGTCTCATGAAGACATTCTTGTTCATGGGCATCACATCTTTGACTCAAACCTAATTTGTTGTACTCACTTAAATGCATTTAACCATTTTGAGGAGTGTTGGAAAATTACGAGCCATACATCTTAAAACCGCTGGAACAATGAATTAACTTCACAACAACCAAACATCTGCTGGTTAATGCAAGGACTCCCTTCTCTGAGGTAAACGTTTGCTGTCAAAATTCAGCATCTCAATTCATGCATTATGAGCATGCGTGCATGATATTATCCAATTTCACTCGTTTGCGTGCTGGGACTTGGGTTAACAAATGGTCTGGTGGGCATGCAGAATGGCTCGTCTTGTAGAGACCTTATGCCCGAACTCATGAGTCTACCTGACCCAGACCCGAAAGTGGAACAGGTTGTGGAAAGAGTCATAGTTATGGAAAAACCGCAGCAACAGGTATTTGCTGATGAAAACAACTCGGGGGGTCGGTTCAGCAATGTCCAGAGTAACATTGACAAGAAGCTTGGCGCTATCAAGAACATTGACAAGGTAGCAGTGAAGAAGTGGTTTAACACGAACATGGAGTCTTTGAAAGAGCACATTCGTGTCTTGGCCGCCGATGCTTGATTCCTGACCGGGCGCCCCACTTTTTCTATAGGGTTACGTGGTCCTGATGCCCAGTTGATTTTTTGATCCAAGCGTGTATAATTCCCTAAACCACTTGTTCTGCAAACCAAGGTCCTCTCTTACCCTCAGATTAGCAAATACAACGGCCACTTGGAGATCAGATGTGCCGCACTATTATGATACTACTTGTATCAGTGGTACAATTCTAGCCAAATAGGTAGGGCCTTCTTGGTCTCCAAGCATGTACATTCCAATGGACCATTCCATTCTATGATACACGAGTGTTCGTGACACTCGGAGATCCTCTACATCCGTGTATACTAGTCCTCAGCGATGTGTATTTCATCTGCGCTTATCACATGTCAGTGTTTTGAGTCTACACCTGCGCTTATCACATGCGCAAACATCTAATAATAAGACAACCTGCGGAGGATTGAGTTTCTGTTTGGTGATGCATTGACAGATCTGAATTTCAAAACATCTCTCAGGTTTGTTTGATATCATACTTTGCGAACTTACTCCATATCCTTCATGCCACTGGAATATGACGTAGTTCTTCACAAATGTTAAGAAGTTCGCAGTAACAGGCAGGTTGTCTATTGAGAAGTATTACAAACAGCACAGGTCTCACAACCCTTGGAAAGATCTGTTCCATTACATTGTGGAAAGGGCCTATCCCTGCCTAGATCCGGATGTCTTAAACACGGAACATGTATTCAGGTTGCTTCGCGATCCACCCGATGAAGGCTTCTGAAAGCTTACAGAGGCTGTTGGCCGACCATGCGATGGTTTGTCCAGATTTGGCAAGAAGAGTGTATCTGACCGATCTGCTTGGCTTTTAGGCCAGAAGTGACCAATACCAACTGGTGTACATGGAGCTATCCCTGCCAACAGATGGCAACAATTCAGCATTCTGTACACATATGGGAAAACCTCTAGATCTAATAGAACACTAGAATTAACACAACAGGACTTCTGGTCGGGAGTTGGTTGTTTTGGATATAACACCTTCCGTGTTCAGAAAGTTTTCGGTGCATACTTGGAGGTTTGAACAAAGAAAGTTCTATATCGGTTGATGAGGGGCCATTGGTCAAACTCGTTTTGGCATGCCAAGAGGTGCTAAAATGAGTTTAGTCCCCAATCAGTGTTCAAGATTGAAGCACTCATATGACTTTCATTTTGAAGGGCTCTCAAATTTCAGCCCTTCAGTTGAAGGGCTGGTTCAAATCTGAGACGTCAATCTAAGAATATAGAAATGAAGTATAAAATTTATATTAAACTTGTGCATGAATTATATGGTACATGTTTCTAGTACAATGTGGAGAATTAAGAATCAACCATCTAACTCCACTTCTTGTAGTGACAATGCCCTACACTTGTTGGTTCTTGTGGTGGGCAGATTATATTGAGGACTTCAAGTGATGTCTTCATTTTCAAGTTGGGGTTGCATGTTGAAGGGCTATTTTGAGAGAGGTATATTTTGAAGGGCCAAATCGCGTTTGAAGGACATTGAAGACTTCAATCTTGAACACTGTCCCCAATGAAGCTAAATAGGTTGCTCTTCGTTTCACAAATTCAAACACAACCTCCGTGAATGCGCTACAAGAGGATATAATTTATTTATAGACCACAAAAGAAAAGGAAAAAAGTCACATACCAGAGGTGCTTGAAGATTGAAACCTGGGCCCTTCAAAAGAAAAGAAATTAAGATGCTGTGGTGTGGCTTCTTTACTTCTGGGAGTTTTAGCAGATTGTTCTAAATGAGCATACTCCTTCCTCAGAGCAGTGTACGTCTCTTCCAGCTTCCTCTGCTGCCTTCAACATTGCCAAGACAATTAAAGAGTCCAATTATCGCTTCTTAACATTTCTCAACGATCGAGTGCTCAATGGGGGTTAGCCTTGAGCCTTCAGTACTGAATTACTGGCCAATGAGAATTCCGATTGCAGAAACCGTTGGTGACAAAGAGAACAATCAACAAAATACCTTGATTTTTCTGCGTACTTCTCCTGAAGCTCTTTATTATCTCCGAGCATCCTTTCTCTCTCACTGTCCTTAGTCTGGAAGGATGAAATGGCTTTCTGGTACTCTGCCTGCGCTTCCTCAAGTTCTTTTGTAAACGCATCTTCCATCTCGGTATTCTTCTGTCTGTAGCTTGCCTCCATTTGCTCAAGCATTTGCTGAAAATGGAGCGCTTTCTTTATAGAAAGCTGAATTTCCACATCCCTCTGTGCAATCCAGAAGCAGACGCCCTTGGATGCACACTCCATAACTAAATTCCGTCAAAGTGTGTCAACGCCATTTAATACATCTCATTGATAGGATATCACAGAAATTGAGAGGAGAGATTTTCAATCAAATTCATTGCACTTTTTGTTAAAAGGATACTGATCTCTGGGGTCAAGCCGACCATCACCATCTGGAGCATGCCATTGAAAATGCACACTTCGTTAAAAATCGAAATACTGCGAATCTAAATTATTAACGAGGACTCTTTAATGCAAGCTCATGGTCCTATATCACAAGACGCTGACACTTATTAAGACATCCTGCAAAATCTTGCTTATTTTTCTATATGCACTTCCAAGGTATCTAAACGAAAGCGAATACTATCTTCAGGTTAAAGATCAGACTATCATTTGATCCCTAAGAGTACTTCAGTCTTTCCTTGACTGTATGTTTACACCGGTGGCGCTTGTAATTCATAGAGAAGCTCATAAATGGCGAGGTCATTACATTAATCCATTCTTCACTTGGAGCCATGTCCACATCCTTCATATTACTGCACCACAACAAAGTACCTGAGAATTCGAGAACCATGCATGATCAACGAGCCACGAAATTGGACGAGATGAAATTGGTTCTAGTTCTTAATGACGATATTAGAATACCTCAAGATTTAGACCAGTAAGTACCTCTTGGACAGCATTACTTCACACAATGGGCAAGTTGAGTTGTTGCGCAGAAGTTTATTGGCATCTTCGATACCTACGGTGAAGTGAACACAGATTTAGAACAACTTAGAGAAGTAAGGCCTCCCCCAGTAAATGTAATCACCAACTCTAGCAACTTACTTCTCAGAACACCGGTCTTGAATTCAGCTTTAGAGATCGGTTAAAAAGGATACAGAAAATGTGGCCACAAGTCGTTGCTAATGCGCGGTCGTTCAACTCCTGCCAACAGGAATTGCACTTCATAGTTTCTTCGATTTGGTCTGAGTTGCCTCAGGATTTCTGTTGCTGGAGCAGTTCCTAAAGTAGACAGGAAGGTCCTTGGATTAACAAGCAACGTATGAGCGCTCTGTGAAAGCTTACGACACATTCTTCATCTCTAGCAACCTTGACAATGCTTAAAATTAAGCCAGTGTGCAAGATAGAATTCTGTGGACATTCTAATTGTTTATAAAGAATCCGCAAAGTCGATTAAGAAGCATTATACTGTACATACTGGTCAGTGAATGTTCAAGAATTGTTTTTACGGACTTCGTAAAACTAGACCCGGCCTTGTCGCACTACAGCAATCTATGCAGGCATCAACGTTTTGCTGTTGCTTAGCGCGAGCACAGACAGTAGCATGCGCCAAGTGCAGCGAATTTCTTCTCTGTTGAGAACTAGTCCGCCGATCTGTTGCTTTCACCAAGTATGTCGCATGAGCGCTGTTTCGCATAATATACGACTTCTAAGTCTTAACTTTCAGGAGTACAATATCCTACAGAGTATCAGATTCACGATGGAAGCACCTATATCGGCATATACGAGAGTGGTCTCAATCAAATCGCACTTTCAATATCGACAAACTCTTGAAAACCATTATTTGCCTACCTACTACGTCGGAGTGGACTTGTAAGTTGAAGTGAGGCACGATCTGTTGATTTCTCCAAGTATGTCGCACGAGCGCTGTGTCGCATAATATACGATTTCTATGTCTTAATTTTCAGTAGCACTATATTCTAAAGAGCATCGGCTTTAAGGTGGGAGTACCTATATCGGCATATACAAGAACGGTCTCAACTAAATGACATTTTAATATCAAGGTTCAACACGCTCTTAACAACAATTATTTGACTACCTATTAGGTCGGAGTGGACTTCTAAGTGGAAGTGAGGCACGCTGGTACTCTCCCTTGCTCGTAGTCTCCGGCTGCCTGCCTAGATATCCTCTGCCCTCACGAAGAGCAAAGGCATTTGGAATTCATCAGACCACAAGTTTAGGCACTTGCAGATACGAGATAGCAACTTAAAATCCTCCAGGTTGTATTGTACCTTTACTATCACTCCAATCCGTACGGTTATACTCGGTTATTTCTTAACCATTTCGTGCGCAGAGGTCAAATTGATGTCAATTCAAGGTCGACCAAAGTAATTTTACAGTAATCTAACAAGGATATGCATTTTATCCTCAGTGCTCACATCTCCGAGGTCGATTCCCTTACTTGTTATTTCAACGAGCTCTATAGAGATCCTCCGTAAGTATACAAGTATAGGAACTTCTAGACATAGAAACTCGATACTTTTCTAGTACTTCACTCGGGTCGTCTACGCTCATTTCCTCAACCACTACCTGTGCACCGAGGTGTTTGATGTCATAGCAACGTCGACAAAATTGAAGTCAGAAAATTGGAATATGGATGTAGATTCCCTGTGATCACATGCAGAATACTTATTTACTAAGGTGCGCACTATTTCCCTTAGACAAATGCATGAAGTACCTGGAGCCTAAAGCTTCGAAGAACTTGTGAAGTTCAATAGAGTTAGTGCACTCCCCTGCACACCTAATCCACCAATATCGATGCTTTGCAAGAGACCTTCCAACCAGACTGGATTTGAACCTTGGAGCGTATTGTGAAAAATGCATCTCTTGCATATGTATCTACTTAATATGAACGATCGTCGAGGAAACAGGTTTGTCATATTCCATGAAAAACTTTACTGTAATGTGCTCCACTTACACGTGATATGCAACCTTTGGTATTAAACCTATCAAGGGTTTCGGATAGGCTCAGAACACACGAGGAACATCAAAGACAAGTTCCTAAGTTAGTACCTTATCAGTTTAGTTTGCTGAAATTGGATTTAATTTCATGCTACATCAACTCCAACTAACCGCTGTGTGACACGTGGCATCTTCAAGTGAATAAAGTTATTATTATGTGCTGAAACTGATAAGGTCATGTGATATAGGAAATCAAGGAGGAAAATCTCTCAACATTGAGTGAACATGAACTCCATGTTATAGGGTACACCACCGACTTGAGTGCCAATGGCAGAAAGTCCAAAGGGGTGAGTCTTTATGGTGGGGAAAATGCACCGGTACATCTTAGAGAAACCCTAGTGTGCAATATTAATAAGTTACAACGTGGGCCCTCAGAATATAATAGTGATATGCTGCTAGTTCAGTCTGAAGTTGAGTCTTGCGGTGCAACTTTTCAAACATCTCACTGTTATATTCTGAGGACCCATGGAACAAGAGCTGAATGCTGAGTAATGTTTACGACTACTACTTGTCTCCACCATATATATATAACAAACATTCTTATTGATTGTTTCATCCAAATCCAACAGATTTCAAATGCAATATGAAATCTACAAGCCATACATACTGAAACGATGCATTAATTGCACAACTGGCCTCTTCACCAAAGATAAACATCTGCTCATTAATGCATGGATGGGACTTCTCATGTTCATGGTAAACATCCCATTAACAAGACAAATGTTCACAATTGCATAATCAAATACCCTACGAAGTTTCATAGTCTCCTTGGAAACAGCCCTAATGCATTCCATATGCAATTAAGACCCCCTTGGGCTCCCATCCTCATGAATTACTTACATTTGAAAGGGCACTTATCCTAACATCATAGTTCTAAACCCAACTGAGCTTCTATGTACTCCAAGGTTGTACAAATTCTATGCAATAGATGACCAACGAGAGGAGAGTGGATGATGAGCTACAGATGAGTGTGATACTCCAAGATTGTACAATTGTTATGGAAGAGACAGATAACCAGCGGAAGGAGAGTGGATGACAAGTTGCAGATGAGCATGTACTCCAAGACTGTACAAATGTTATGGAATAGATAAACAATGAGAGGAGAGTAGAGGACGAGCTGCAGATAAGTGTATTCTCCAATACTGAAAGTCATATGGATAGTACACAAGTGAGATGCAATAGTGACACGCTCTTTACTAAGAGCCAAGGAATCTGATACAACACCAGCAAAGGGAAGTTGAATAACCATCTACTACAAATTTTGAAAAGGTTGAACAAGGGTGCATGGGTGGTGAGGTTGTCCATGGTGGCATGCTATGCAGATGGTGCAGGGATGACCTGGTACATTTATTTGTATGCACAGGTGCAACATGCCAGGACTGCCACATGCCCAAACTAGTGGTGACACAAAGAAGTGCAGGAAGTTGTGTTGTCCAGTTGAATTATGGAGGCTCTTAGTGGCTCACGCTGGATTCTATAATGCTGATGTATTTATCTGCCAGCATAAGTCCAACTGTGGTTTGGGCCTCTGTTGTGAGATGAATATTGTCACTATTTAAAGGTAGACCAAGTGCATCTACAAGGTACAAATGCTCTATATGGTCCAAAGCTGATTTTTGTGCATTCCGAACTTTGTCAACTAGTTCCACATTTCCGGCAGGCCAATTTATTGCCACCTGCAGAGCAATGAAGCCTGTCAGATTTAAATTCAGCCTCTATCATTCTTGATTAAATCCCGGTTGAATTTGACAACACAAACTCACACTGCATTGAAAACGTTTTGTATCCACTGCGAGAGTATAGCAATTGGTATCTTCAAACGCGTCAGAAGCGAGAAGAGACACCAACAGAAGCAACTGGGACTATTGAGAAAATTTGCAGACAAATGACCGGCTCCCGTCACATCACACGGCAACACAATTAGCTATCAATTCTGCAAATACAGGATTCTAAGTACCCCATATAGGCTTACCTGGATGATGGGCAGGTCATCTTTATTCAGATCCGCTCGCACAGTTTTGAAGAAAGTGATCAAATTCTCCTCGTACTGGTCAGCCAATTTCTTCTCTACAGCATCACTCTCGCCTTGATACCACAAAAGTGCCGTCAACTTTCCACCATTTTCAAGAGCTGCTCTTGTTCTGTTGATCATTTGAGTGTAAAGAGTGCCACCTTTCTCCCATTGCGTTATGCTTGTCCCTCCAATGGCACATGGCACTAATCCAACTACTGGTGTCGGTGTACCCTTGTTCTTTGACTTGTGAGCTCGCAGGTACGATGCTGCAAATACCAGTCCTGGCCCAACGCCGCACGTTTTGCCTGGAACTAGAAAACAATGCACTGTGAGGTGCAGTCGTGACACACAGGTACTGAATAGAATCAAGTCCTGCCACAAGAGAAGAGATTACTCCAATGTTCCCACTGGTGGTAATTTTGGTGTTGCTTTATCTTCAAGTTTGTCTAATTCTAGATGTAATTCTGAAACCAACATCACGAGAATTAGAGAAACCTAGAAGAACATTGCCTCCTTCCTTTCAAAGGTGAACACCTCGAACAGGTGCGGACTAGCCAGCTCACACCTAATCTTTCCCAAGAGCAAGCCCTGAGTTCTCACATGGTTGGTTGAAAATATCCGGCTCACCCGGATACTTCAACTATGATTGGGTGGACCATAGAGGTGGGGTGCACCAGAAATTCAATTGCTAAGAAGTTCAGCATCCGCACTGCCACAAAGTTTACCTGTCCTTGAAGCATAAGGCCAACAAAACTCACAGAACTCGGAGCTAATGTGACACTCAAAGACTGAACATAAATTTGCTCAAGTCCAATTTATGACTACCAGGAGGACTCTTCTTTCATGTTTAGTTCCGCATTGATAATTAGGGTTCTCTGTGTGCCAGCTTACCCTGAAATGCTGGACACAGCATCGTCTATGCTCACTACAATAGTTCCAGTCTTGTGAATTACTTGCCATCAGAATCCTGTCCACTCACGGCAGGTGGAAAATTCTATTATACAATTTAGGTGTGGGGAAGTAGTACATAGCTTTAGGTTTTCCCACCATACCTAATGCTGTAAAGTCATCCTGTATTATAAGGTCATAGGAAAGAATACAAGAGTTTTGAGAACTCAACCCTCCATACATTACTCCACCTATGCACTGAGCATCGACAGTCTCATCAAATTTCCCACATATCAACCTCGAGTTTACATGAGCGAGTACTAGTTACACTGACAGATATCAAAACTAAGTGGACACCGAAACAGTAAGGTATGTGGGCCTTCTCCTCTTAAATTGGACACCTATATTTGAGTGATACATAGCAAGGCTCGCAGTAAAGAACAGACACCAAAAAGACATGTGTTATGATGAGATTGGACTACATGCTCAGAATAGAGACATCATTCTAGGTTCAATAGTTGAAACACAGTTGTAAGGGTCAATGGGATCCGTGTGATCCATTAAATCCATAGGAGAAGGAGTATCAATGAAAATCTTCCTGATTCACAATTGCTAACAAGATGAGACAATTCCCAATCCATTTCAACAAACAAAATCGTCTGTGGAGTTGGAAGTGCCCACAATAGGGCCCATACCTTACCATAATCAATATCCGCATGAAGTGGTTCATGGGCGTCTTCCCATTGCAGACCCTTGTTCAGCCTTAGAACGGACCCTGACTCATATGCTGCTTCGGCAGGTACCACACCATCCCATTCTCGGTGTGTGGAGCCAGATTTTGCTGTTCTGATCTGCACACCCCCTCGCCCTGACATATTGCTCTGCCCTGACAGGATGAAAATCTCGAGACCTTCAACGCTGCCAGCCATGGTCGCGAGGTTGTCACAATTGCCAAACTCAACGTCTGCTTCGTGTTGAGAACGTACCCGGCACACTTGCAGCCGTTCAGAATTTTGATAGGAAAGGGATGCAGCAGTACAATCTGCAGCAATACATAGACTGGTTATCAACATGTACTGGATGAATTTCCACAAGTAGCCAAGCATTCCTATGTATATGATGTAGCAAATAGCTTTGTCAAAATATGTTACTATCAAGTAGAACACAACCATCGAGGATAGACATCCAAGACAACTCTGCCTTTCATGTACAGCTCCAGCCCTGCATTGCAACACATCCTGACAGTACTTAATTCACAAACTTTTTAATTGCTCACTGCATCATACTAGAAACCAAAACCGGCAGCAGACTCCCGTGCTGGCAGAAGCTTTCTCACATCCAAGGTAACTGGAAATGGGGGCGATTTGTGGCAGCTGCTGGCTATGCCCTTACCTTAGGGTTTCATTCCTCTACACAAACAGTTCGCCACTCTTGCACATTACCTTCCTCCGAAGTCCCACTCATTCATGTGCTTCGTTCCTCTCGCTGACTTTCTACGTCCCTCATGCCTTTTAACCTAAGCGTTCATCGTGGTTTCAAAGCAGCCGTCTGTAGCACCCTTCCTTTCCCAATTATACACGATTGACATGATGCCACCATATAATGCACCATAGAAAACAATCAGCCACCATGGGCTGCGACTGTTCCAGAAAACCGAAATCGGATACCGACTTAGATCTGACCATGCCTTCAAAAACTGCTATCTGAGGTAATACTGGGGACACTGTGCTTCCGTAAATCTGTCACCTCACCGGCATGGAGAATTACAGCATCTGTGAAAAACATTCTCAAAAGAGACAGACACTCTGGTTTCTCTGATTCACTACACCCCCAAACTTACCAAGGATGGCAGCTGAAGCAAAAGTGGGAAGGGAGCAAGCAATGAACGCCCTCAATGCAAACGCCAAGAACACAGAGTTGATAATGATGAGACGGATGAAAAGACTTCTGAATGCTGGCAACATCTCAAATCAAATCAGAATACGAAACCGGCAACAACCCTCCCTTCAAGGCTAGAAGGCACATCTGATGTGATGGACAAGTACTTCTCCATCATTGAGTAACTTACATCTCACGGAGAAGTAAGAATCTGCATGATAAAGCTCCATGGCCTAATTAAGTTAAATATGTGATTGTCTGGTATACTCGTAAGATCTCCCAAAAGGTTAGGAGATTCTTAAACATATGATCTTTGGGTGACAAACTACTTACCCACTTTATTACACTTGAATTGGAGATGAGGCAGTGGCGTTGAAATCTTGAAGTCAAGGTGTGTATCGTCTGGTGACAATGTTTTCAACTTCAAAGCACACCACATCGAATTCACTGTCTAATTGAATTTTGCAGATGCAATGCGAAGGTGTTGTTTCTGGTGGACCGAAGTTGTTGACCACGAGGACAACAAAATGCTTTAGAAGAGGAGCTTCATCGTCAAATCTAATGTAAATGAACTTTTTGAAGTCTACTTTCTACTCCACTTTGTCACATATCTAAAATATTCCAAAGTTTTAGCTTTTCATTGCATTTGCAATCTCATAGGTATAGGATTTCAACCTCACAACAAGGTATGTATTTCTAAAACTTTCTCAAATATTGATCTTGCAACTAAATTCCAACCTTACCATGGTGTTCTTATACACAGGTGACAAATTCATGAGATTTTCTTGAATTTACAGTTTATTTCATAATTGTTGTGATTATGTATAGCATTTAATGTTTTACACACAACTTACAAAGAAAGTCTTACATACTACATACCCTTGGGAGACCTAGCATGACACAATCATGTAACAACTACCATTATGTCTGGTTTATTAATTGCACCCACTTTGACTCTATATATCAACATCAATACGTATATAGTACATGGAAATGCATTTGAGTAGAGGGAGGGGGGTGGAAATGCACGTAATCTTAATATGTGTGGCATGATGATTGAAACTCCGCTTTGTATGGTATCATGGGATATGTTGAAAGATTTGTAACATTACTTGAATAAAGGAATAAATGGTCTAAATCCCAAAGCATTTATTTCAATTAGTGTGGGTTACTATTTGGATTTACATGGTGTTCTAATTAATTACCAAGAATGTAAGTTCTTAACATTAAAGTTTTGTAATGTTTTATAAAGTGCATGTTATTGATTGTGTTGCATTCATAATTAACAATACTCATGATTGGGGTGAAAAAAAAGTGAAATTAAACTTAGGGTGATTTGTTATTTTAATTGGTATAGCATTAATCCTTCTCACTCACATGAGAGATGATGCCTATCATGGATTTGATGTGATTGAGAAATGCATCGCCCTTGATCAATGTTGCAACCTCATACATAACTCCGAGTCCGATTTATGGAGTGTGGTAGAGGGACAAAACTTATTGCCTCTTCTTCCTTCTTACCCACTATTTTTTTCCTTGTTTACAAATGTGCATATAAGTAGCATGCACATTATAGAACATAACACCTACTTCATAAAACAATAATAGAGAATGTTTTGATTGGTAATATATTGTGCAACTTTAAAAAACTAGAGAGGACAAAAAATCTTCAATAGATAGTGACCAAGTCTACACTACTCCAATTTACTTCACCTAACTCACTTAGAATAACTATAGAAACTATTACAATGTGGCAAACAAGTTAACTACACTAAACAATTGATTTCATGCAGCACACATTATTCATCGTCCCTTCATCTGACCCACACTAATTGTCTTGTAATCAAAGGGTGACAACTAGAGAAGGTGTCATATGACTATTACAATTGCTACATGACAATATACATACCACACTAATGTTAATGCCACAATAAAATAGATGGTTAGTGTACTTTCCTATGCATGTTTTTGCACATGAAATAAATTTACATCCATGAACTTTACATTGTGCATTGTATTCTTATTTTGTTTTTGGAAAGGATTAAAAAATCAATTGTTGAGGGAAAAATAACAACCAAGAGGCACCCAAATTGGGTACCACTGGAACAATGCCTGTCTTGGGCCCTTTAGTCATCCAAAAATTCGTCATGCCCTTGTCATGTTGCTCATGTAAGCAATCAAGTCTTAGGGTGCCTTTCCATGTATGTTGCTCACCCACTAGACTTTGGTGGGAATGCGGATAAATGTAGATTAAATTTGGTGGAGTAAGGTTCGTACGTGCCGACCAACCACTATTGTCTTCTCAAATGTGGACCAACCTACTAATCTTTCCTTCATGTTACCAAGTATGGGAGTTTTGGATTAGTGTTGATTCTCCAAAATGCTTACCTACAACAACCACTCTCTAACCCTCTGAAGACGGGTAGTTTGTAAGTTGAAAAGTGTTTAATAAGCACATAAAAGTCTAGTAGCCCGTCGTCACATCCCTCCACATTACATAAGGCAACCAAAAATTGGTTGTTTGGTGGTTTTTTTTTAACCTTCATGAGAACACATCCAAAACCCACTTTTATCTAGAATCTAGTTGATCAACAACAAACATGTAGAGTCACTGGAAGGTCCGTAAGTGGGTACCCTTTGCCAAACAATTGCGTATGATGGTACCCCATGTTGTAAAGGGACTTGGGAGAAAGGTATGCCCTATATATTAACATAGTGGGAGGATAGAGTCTACAATCTATAACGTGGAAGGAGCCCATTCTAGAGAAGGGATGGGCCGCGCGACCCACATGAGGTAGGTATTTGGGTAAGACTAGCCATACAACCCTCTGCCTACAATAAAATTGGCAAGAGGTAGATTTGGAAGGCATAAACAAAGGTGTTATTTGTGTTTTTAGTCAACATTTCAAACCTATCACGTGGAATGTATCTACAACACATATTTTGCATACTTCATTTTGGCAAATTGCTAGGTCTATGTAAAAATAGGCCTTTGTAATTAAGATTGTTGAATGTGAGACAAATTGCAAGGTCTCAATGAATGATGGGATGACCGCATCTCTGGTTGGAATTTTATGTGCAAATTCCTAACCATGCATATAGATGGAATATTTGAGACTAGCAATCAAAACGCAACCCATCTGCACCCGGGCATCCAAAACATATACCCCCACTAACGAGTACATACCCAATGCCTACACAATGATGGCAGTGAGCGTCGAAGGTGGGCATGTGTGTTAAAATACAAACCACAATTAAAATTAACCCATCGTCACCCACTGTGCAGTCAAAATGATAGTGAAAATGGCGGCACTACACTAAATATTTGTAATCAGTGTCACTTACTATTTGGAGTTACACAACCCCATACCTTCTTACCATTGATGTAAAATTTAACCAAGTAAAGATGTTGATGTTTTATAATGTCCAAACAATCAATTTGACCTTTATTGGGAACAAAATGAGCTACACAATAAATTGTTCTAGCATTGTGTAATTCCAAAAAGTAACTAACACCAAATACAGTGTTTAGCATAGTCAAAACAACATTGAACTCGTAGGCAATTGCCAACACATGCCAAGGTTTAGTTGGACATGATTTCTTCTAATGACATGACACCTCATGTGAATGGTAGGAGAACGAGATGTGGTCGGTGATAAGTAGCTTGAAAACTAAGTAGGGACCACCAATGCAAGTTGATCTATACTCCAATCCATGAAGGTTGCACGTTTTGTAGATATATGATGCCAATCTAAGCTTTTAAATATGAGTTGCATGGCTTAGGATTCGTCACAACCATGATGCAACCATGTTAAAGGCATTCGGTTAAAAACCGATCTCCTTATACAGTTATGGGAGCCAACTGCCACAAATTATTGGGCCGAGTTGCACATCCTCGAACATGACACAAGGCTTTTAATGAGACACTCCTAAGCTCAATTTGTATTACGCTCTCAAAGTCTTCATATAAAAGTTAGGCAAGAACAATACACCCATAAACGTACTTCCTTGTTGGAAACTTACCTATAGTAGAAGCGCCCATTCTCAATTAGGATCACATTGGCAATCTACAGGGTACCGTAATTTCAATCCAAGTTGGGACTCAATTTCGATTAGGCCGGAATCAATAACGCCACAACACATGTCTTGATTTTGAGTGCTAAAGTGAGGAGAAATGAGCGGTTTAAATGAACAATTATGGTAGATTCTAGATATTGATAATATATTGATAATTCCACAGTATTTTCAATTTAAGGATATAAAAGTATCATAAAATGTATACTCCTCCTAATTTCTATCTTCCTGCATGGAAAAAATATCTTTGCACCATCTTAGACTTCTCCACATTTGGCACAAAATCTCTTAAGTGATCGGTTATGGGTGCCTCTACTCTACTCACTAAGTAGGCGTAATATAAAGCGACGAGATTATTGAAAGTGCCAGATGTGGTGGTTTCATTGATCGGAATGCTGAGCAATCCCACGTGCCGGAGACGCAAAATTATTCACCTTAGCATGCAATTTACGAGAGGGGATGACATGTGTCAGTACGGGAGTCGTGAGCAAGTGAGGAATCAGTCCAGGTACACTTTTTGAAGCCCAGCCCCCACCCACTGACATTCTGGCTGACACCTGGTCTTGTACGGCCCCGTGGTCTATCCGTATACGTACGATACGAGTACAATACACCGTATATATGACAGTATGCCTTTCTCCTGTATGTCCCTTGCCCCTTGATTCAAATGTTTTCTCAAATAAAGGCAAGCTTTTGACTTTGGTTCTTCCCAACACCTCAGGGTTTTGACTTACCACCTCTCCTGAGGTAGCTCGGCCTTATTTGATTACGGTGTGCTGCTTGATACCCGATACTACTTGAACAGACCAGATTGAAGTTTTGTTGTGTCCAGAGATGTATCTTAAGAAGGCATGATTGATTTTAGAAAATTTTGAAGTTAATCTGGGATTGTTATGAATCCTATATGGTCATTGGTGGTGAGATATAAAAAAGATCAAATAGATCTTCCCACTTATGTTGACATGTACACCTTTATTACTTCAATTGGTTTGTTTTCATGTTCTCCAACTTTTACTAAATTGTGTTTATACAACAAAACTTGCGTTGCATTAGCAAATCTACAATGAAACATCAACAAAAATCGGACCTACCATGATGTAGTTATGGTTACCAGAAGTGTATAATTCTTGATTTATTAAGTGAACATATATGTCCTTCCATTTATGTTCACTATTGAGCGTGTTCAGTAGTTAATCATTTTAAAGTTTGAGCACAAACTCTATTAAACATGTGTTTTAACAATGTTTGTTCTTCGTGATTGTCACCTAACCACGCACCAATTGAACATAGGTGTTTGATTAAGAAAAAAAAAATTAAAAAAAAACACACCGACATACCTTAGTAGGTGCGATTGGTGTACATTGCCTTGCAATAACTGTCTCTCATGAATTTTATTTAATGCTTTCATTAGAGCTATCCATAAAGTCCCTCGATGAAAGACGAAATCGTGGGCTTGATCCTTCTTTAAGACAACATTCTATTAAGAGCTTGCAAGCTCATCATGTTTCGGAACCTATTTTGAAAGCTGGGTACAAATTTTGAGACTTCCTCATTCCACCTCTCAAAATTTAAGACAACTTTAGGATCTAAAAAAGGGGATGTGCATGGGACCCGCCGTCCTAAATCCCAGATTGGTGATGCAAGGCTAGCTTGGCCCACCCATCTTAGTAGGACAAACTAGAAAAGCTGGATTTTTAATAACCCGACACCACTCCTTGTGAATGATAATTAAAGCATTATGAAAACTTGGGTGACTTTGTGTTAATTCTCATGAACTTGTCGTTTGGGACTTATTTAACCCATCGTTTCATGCACTTCACTTTATGAACAACTCTATTGCCTACCTACATAGTCTGGTCAGACCGTATATTACTACATACCTACGTAGACTGGTCAGATCGTATCTTAATACGGTAGACCACGGTACAGGAGCCCGGTCATACGTAAACCCCATGGGCTTACGTGTCGACACGTCGTCGACTCCGACATCGCGGAACCCATAGTGGAACGAACCCAACGCAAACCATAGCAAGGGGGCCCGAGCCTCCTTGAAGGTTCCGCGAAGTATTGACGTCGGCCGGGTGAATTCCGCCGTTCGTTCCCTTTCCCTTGCTTTGGCGACCAATTAACAAGGCGTTTGCATTTTCATCAACTTGCAGCCTCTGCTTTTGCATGTGTTGCGGGCGATTCTTGGTGTTTCCGCCGCCCCCCTCTCCTCGATTCCTTCACTGCTAGATTAAGTTAACTTAGAGCTCCTTGTGCCATTCTTCTCGTGGCAGAGAAGACAGGAGAGGATCGGATCCACCCCCTCGCGCGTGGTATGGCTGGTGGAGAGAGATGGACGTCGGTGTGAGTAGAGGCTCGGAGGGTTGCCGCTGAATAAGTTGAGAGATTATTAGCATTCGTACTTGGAATTGATTTGAACGGGACCCGGGCAGACAGGTTTAGGAATGGCGTCGATGTTGAGCAGGAAGCTTGCGACAAGAACAATAACAACAGGGGAGCTTGTGTCGAGAAGTGAGCAAGCTCGCTCGTGGTGTTGTGGGGGCGGGAACACATCGCAGCTTGCATGGCGAAACAAGGTCGACATTCGCCTTTGCCGGGTTAGCAGTAGGGGCGTGGTTGTAGTAGCGAGGCAAGGTGAAGCGAGGTCGACCAATGGGGCAGCAATATCATCAGCTGTGCAGGAAAGGGTGGGAAGTTCGGGTAACGGAGCTTTTCAATGCTGGCCTGAAGTTTTGGACGATGAAGTGATCGATTCTCCTTCTACTAACAATTGCAGTAACAGCGGTGACGATGATGAGGATATGTCTGTATGCGATGTGCAACCGGTGAAGAAGGGTGAACTCATCGACCAGCTTCTGTATAGAGAGAAATTCATCATCCGATGTTACGAGGTGGGAACCAATCGCACAGCGTCCATGGAGACGATGGCCAACCTCCTGCAGGTTTGAGTCCCCAAACCTTGGTGCGCTTTCGATGTTTTTAAGAAATGGAGGTATCTGTATACCGCGACACACTAGATTAGTTTTCACCCGAGGTCTTCTTAAACCCTACTTCGATGTTTGTTGATTCTAACCCAGTCCTTAGTGCGCACCGTGCAATGAACTGATGAGCGTCGGAGGCTTTAGTCTTCCTTGAAGGCAGGCGGTCAACAATTTCGTACTGTCGACTGGTAAATCTATTCTGACGATGCCACGTCGACTTTCTCACAGGTTGAAGTCAATGGTTTTGTGACACTTAGGATTTCATCAGTACCGAACATGCCATGGGTTCTAAGTTATGTATAAATGCCCGAAGGATCGAATGTCGTTCACGAGTGTAAGGGTTCTCAAACTCTCCGTCAACCGTGACACAATGTTCAGATTTAGCAATTGATGGATACGTATTTGGATGCCACGTCGACTTTCTCACGGGTTTAATTCATTGGTGTTGTGACACGTATAAATTCATTAGTGTCGAACATGTCATGGTACTAGGGTAGGTATAGTTGCCCGAAGGATGGAATGCCGTTGACGAGTGTAGAGGTTCTCAAACTCTCCGTCACAGTGACATGACGTCGTTGGGGTTTAGCAATAATGGATACATATTAATGTATCTCGAAGATGTCGAGAGATGCATCATCTTCTTCAGTGAGTAGTGGACATCTTAAAAACTTGGGACTTTTCTGTTTACTCATTAGCTGTGATCTCAAGAGGTGGTTCTAAAGAATAAATGTTCATGGACTCAGCATGACTGCCTCTGTGAGTACGCAATTGTAGTTGTGTAGATGTCTTTTGTGCTTTTCGTTCCCTTTTGATTTAAAAAAATAGAGTGGTTTTATCCAAGCTTTGGTTTTTCTTACTTCAGGGTTTTGTCTCGTCTCGCATAGTTTCCTTGTGTCAAAATTGAGGACTTAGTACACACGCTATTATACAACAATTTGCTAGAATCCGTTGGGTCAAATAAACTATCTCTCATGATTCCTATGTTATGGGTCACTGGTAAACTTCACCTGCGAGTGTCTTTAAAACGTCGGTGTGACAAGGACATAATATACCCAGATCAAACCTATTCATATCTTCACACAAGATCACAAGGACGGTGGTGAGGAACATTGAATCCACTAAAAGAGTTGTACATTGCTCTATATATTTGCAAAATCATAGAAGTTGTCAAACACCCTTATGTTGCCCCCCACCTCCCCACCCCAAAGAAATACCTAGTCAGACAGCATCAACAGGATCAAATTACCATCATATTTTCTAACATGAGCACATTATTTTGTCGTGTCAATACAGGAAGTGGCGTGCAACCATGCTCAGAGCGTAGGTTTCTCCACAGATGGTTTTGCAACAACACCACTAATGAGGAAATTACACCTTATTTGGGTCACCACGCGAATGCACATTCAGATAGAGAAATATCCCGTTTGGTGAGCAACAAACTCATCATCCCGTTCGCAACTTTGTCGTGTAATTACCGATGTGCGGTCGTAACTCGAAGAAAGTGTTCTATATTGTACATATATATATGTATAACCAGGTTGTGTGTAGGATCTTAAACGTGTGTTATCTTTTGGCAGTTGGAGTGGGTTTGGAGAGATAGAATACAACCGTCCACGCTCTTTGAGATGCTAATAATAGTTTTTTATTTAAATTATAGGGGTGATACTGTTGAGATTGACACATGGTACCAAGGCGAGGGGCGTATTGAGACCCGTCGAGATTGGATAATTAGGGATGACAAAACTGGCGATACAATTGGAAGGGCTACCAGGTATCTTACTACCCTTCCATTGCTCACATAAAAACCGCGGCAATCTCTTGTATTGTATTTTCAAGGCCGGGTTACTAGGTTAGATTTTGGGCCATAAGGGTTACCTAGTAAGATCCAAGGAAGCATTAAAACAGACTACAAAACATCCACACACCTATTTTTCTTTGCTGGCGCCACGCATTTGAATCATCCATCCTTCAAGAACACCGAATAGAAATACTTTCAGTGTTTACCCAGAGACTTCCCCCAAACGGAGCACCTCTTTCTTTCTCACCTAAATCTGCTTTTGGTAGTTAGTCGTTTTATTTCTATTTTTGTAGACAGGAATTTCTTTTGTGTTGTTCACAGTTAGTAATCTTTGTCAACCATTACTTTGTGCTGGAGTGTCCCCTATAGAACCCCATCAAAGATAAGTTTCAATTACTATTTGAGAAGGCAGTATTACGGAGTCTCAAGTCTTCAAATTCGACCATCGAGTTGATATTAGCCTCTACCTCACGGAGGCCACTGCACTCCGCCACTCTAGCGAAGGGAATTAGCCGGTGTGACACCACCCTGATGTATCTTAGTCCCATAAGCCTTTCAGCTTCTCGGACTCTAAAAATAGTTTTTATTTCATTCTTTATGAAACCCCAATCTCTTTTTAGCAGGTTTTATGTAGTCAAAATAACTAATTCAAGTCGTTGGGTCTCCGTATGCTTGCAGCACCTGGGTGATGATGAACATGGACACTAGAAGGTTGGCTAGAATACCCGACGATGTGAGAGAGGAATATATGCCTTTTGTGCCACAACCTGCAAGGTATCATTTCCTTCTCCTTGTAATGGATGATTTCAAAGGGAGGACAATAAGCTTCGATTAATTCATGGCATGAAATTGTAGAGATATTTCATTCTTTGTGGTGGAAAAACTCACTCTGCAATTGGTGTTGTGCAGGTGGGCATTTGACCATTCTCAGAAGAACAGCAGCCTCACTAAGATTACCAAACCAGACTCGGCTGACTTTGTTCGGCCTAACCTTTTTGTAAGTACCTGAGAATTTGCTGTTCTTCTTCAATAAACACCCCCGAAGAATGTCATTGGGTAGTTGGTATTGACTAGATATCCAAGCTACCCGTCTGTTGTGCATGCAACAACAATAAAAACATCCATTTCATGTAATTTGGGGAGGAAAACCCATCGCATGGATGAATTTGCATCATCTTGTCACCAGGCTGTGTGCCAGCTGCTTGTGATATTGTTAAATTTATATTATAGAATATGTCCTGGATATAAATTTATTAGGAAACACGTAGTGAGGACTGAGGAATGTAAGCCTCACTTTAGGAAATTAGAAAATGGTGAAATGTTGAAGGTGTTGCATGTTGTCTCACGCAGCCGCGAAGGAATGACTTGGACATGAATCAACATGTGAACAATGTGACTTACATTGGCTGGATGCTTGAGGTACACGATCCTTCAATCCACATGTACTTTTTCATAACATTATAGCTATCTAATACCATTTTTCAGTATTAATAAAATCATTATTAAAAAGAAAAAAAACTCTTAAGGAAGAGAGTTTTGTGGCACAAGCACATGTGCTTGAGCCCAATGTTGAGTTTGAGTCATCGAAGCACCCCTGGAATAGACATCGCCCTCTTCCATGTGGCCGAGATGACATCCTCCTCCATTAAGTCGAGTTGATGTCACCTCCTTATTCAATCAAAGTTATAAAAAAAGTTTGTGGTTTAGGCTGCATGTAGAATTCTGGAAAGTGGCTTTACTTTCTACATGAATTCATTCCCACCCCTAAAACCCACTTGGAGGGTCCAAATAACCCTAATTCGCATGGTTATTCAAGGTTAACTGTAGTATCTCTGATATGCAAATTTTTAGCAGGGCAAGATTTGAGTGCCCTTGAATTTTTCAGATTTCTCTTAATCATCAACCCACTAATCTCGTGATTGTTTTACTCCAGGGTATCCCGCTCGAAGTTTCAAGCACACATGAACTAACACAAATCACTTTGGACTACAAGCGCGAATGCCAGGCAGACGATGTGGTGGAGTCCTTGGTGTCTCCCGAGAATTCAGAGACTGCTGATGTGGTCCGTTCCCTCTTGAATTTCAAGAACAAAGATGTCAACACCAATGGCAAGGTCAACGGCACCCATGCACCTTCTTTAAGCTCACCAAATTCCGGCCACCCGCCTTTGTTGTTTTTGCATGTGTTAAGACTCGCAGAGAGTGGCAAGGATATCAACTTAGGCAGGACAGAATGGAGGAGGAAGCCCACCTTGCAAACACATTTTTAGAGCTACACCCACCAACACTCGACACGTCAATAGAGAATATTATACATTTGTACATAACGATTCAGAACGAGAAGGTCGGCCCATTTGAGGAGTGGTATGGTGCTACCTCGGCACCGTTTTTACACACGGGTTAATCGATCTTTTCAACATGATGTGGCATTTTTTTCTTTACATTAAGAGTTTTCTCACAATGTTGAAGGTTGTGCACTCGCCAAATCTTTGTAGGGAACATCATGCGTGGTGGATGTTTTTGGTAGTTTTTGGTGTTGTTTCGTTTTGTTTTTGGTCTTTTCAAGTCTGTTTTACGGGGGGCATCTTTGTGGTTTGGGTGGTGAACTAGGGTATTACCTCTATTCTCGAGAGTTGTAGGTAAGTTGCTCAGACAAAGCACCCCACCACGGCAGTAACAATGTCAAAAGAAATAGTACACATTACAATCCCAAATGAAGGTAGGGATTGTAAAACGGTGCACACTTGTACACAAATGTGAGTTGTTCTTCTGAGACCAAAAGTTGTGAGATGTTTTCCTAGTGTTGTCAAATGGTTCATAAATTCTCAAACGAGAAAACTGTTTTTTTAAATGAGCTCCTGGAATGGTCAGCATATTGGACTGTGTTCAGGAAGGAGAAATATCCTCCAGTATTGTGGACCCAAGCAATGCTGGCATGTTGCATGATCACTTGGACTTTGTCAAGTCCAATGAAAGCTGGCCAATACCAACATGGGAATCATTACTCAATTCCAAGACTGTGATATAAAAGGCACGGTAAACAGTCACATAACTATTTCAGTCTGTAAGTACACCAGTATGAAGTAGGGGCTGCTTGTTAAGGTAGAGGGTGCTGTATCCCACACACCACCCAAAAGCCTCCTAATCCCCTACTGGGAACACACCTTATATCATCTGAATGGCTATGACGCAAAGTGGAGGCGGATTTGGGTGAAAAACGGGGTGGCTTCAAGAAAATGCAGGGTTGGTTTTGGGCAAAAGTGGGATTGGATTTGAGCAAGCATCGAAACGTAGTCAAGGATGGCTTACTTATCCCACATGCTAAAGTTGTAAGCATTTTTTTTTTTTAATTGGGTGGAAAGTTGGTTTTAGTGCGGGGGCAGTTTTGGGAGAATACAGGGTTGGTTTTGGGTGAAAAATGGGAGGGTTTTGGGCACATGTTGCGACAATTTTGGGAGTCGTTTGCAGTGGGATCACTAGGAGTCTAGGGATGGATCTAGGAAGCTAAGGGCAAGTGACTTCAAAATTTGTAGTATATTCATATGATCTACAATTTAATTTGCGTTTGCTTTCTAAGCCAATTTGCTAAGCCAATCATGCATACCACTAATCCAAACGGACCTCAAAAATGGGCTAAATTGCTACAAATGCACCTAAACATAAACATTCCTTAGAGCATTGAGACAAAGAACTTGAATCGGCTTGCAAATTCCTTATGACACTATGTGGGTAATTTGAGCAAATATCAATTAGTTATGTTGTTGAATTGATCGGCTCCTCGTGTTACAGGTAGAAAGCATGGACAATATGTACATGAATTTGTAGCTCATGGCCCTCAATGCTTCATGAGAAGGGCACAACGAGCTACCCAACGAAGATCTACCTAACAAGTAACTCATAGACGATTTCCAACCAAACAAGACAACGCACGATCCTCACTTGAATACAAAGCCTCACCCAAGCAACACTAGCCCAAGAAGAAATCACATTCAACGCACTCATCCTGCCTCAAGCAACCATACATGTTTCTTACTCTATTGCATCTGGGCCATTGCCCCCCCCCCCCCCCCCAATCTCTCTTCTACACTCTTGAAACATGCAATCTCAACATGTCCACCCCACCCCCCTCACACCAACTTATATGAAAGGCCCAACACACCTAACCCTTAGCCTTACACCTCTAAGAACACCCACCTCCACTAAATATCACAAACCTTAACTCCACTAACCAATCCAATTGCATTACTTCTGTTTTAGATACAGAGCCCCCCCCTATCTACATGTAGGTAACATTTCTGAACGTAGAATCGAATGGGGGTAAATCCATTCGATCAACTCTAAAAAGAACAAGCCCTTAATGACATCGGCAGTAGACATGCCGAAGACATTTTAGTATATTTGTTATACAATGTGGAGCCGGAGATCGCCCCCACTTAATGCCTCCATTATTCCAGGGTGCAATTTTTCACTCGGCTTGGTCATTGTAGCTGCTCAGGCAAGTGTCCAAACAGCACCGATACTTGTCTCACAAACATAGCTTGGAAATGCTTCCTTCAACGTTGACATTAGCCACATCATTAGTTCACTCCCCAAGATCAAGAAGCATGTCTTCTTCTTCTTCTTTTTATCATTTGTCAAATCATCGAATATTTATACTTGGTCTTGGTGTGGGGGAATGCCATTGATCAAGGGACCCATGATTGGTAACCATGTGTTCAGGCGCTCGGGAGTTAGGGCCACTTCACACACGAGCCAAGAGCCGTGACCATGAAATTGTGAGAGTCCAAAAGAAAGTGTCCAAAGGCCGTCCCAACACACCCCCAAAATCATGTAGTGTGGTCACGGACCCTCAAGTGTAGTGTGAAGTCATATGTGACCGGGTTCTCAACCAAATGTTCTTTCAATGAATTTTATACTTGCGGGTTCTCACGCATGATAAAATAGAATAAACCAATGGTTGTGAGCATTCAGAGTAAAATGGTCTCCCGATTTTGTGTTAGGCCTACCTCCAAGAGGTGGTTTTTGAAAATAGTTCGAGTGACCATGAAGCATGGTCCATTCGATGCCATGTAGAAATTCACATAGACTTTAAATCCATCTTGCATTCACATACTCCGTTGGTCCCTCAAGTGTAGTGTGAAGCAAACTTGGACCGGCTCTGCCTTTTCCACCAATGAGAGTGCTCGAAGTGCAATGGTCATGGGCTCTGAGTTTCATGTGTGAAGTGGCCCTCAATGTTTTAAGCACATATGATTGGCCTTGTCCGTCTGCTTCCACACATTTTGTTTTTAGAACTATTTATCAAAAAAGGTGCAAGGATTACATAAAATTTCTAGCAGCTAGATGATGGTCTCTTTAACAAAGAGAGACCAATTAATTAAGCAACTATGGTAAATTATAACTACTGGTTGGAAACTTTATAATACATAGTATGAGTGCTTCCCATGAATGGGGAAACCCGAAATTAAAAGAGAATTATGCTCACCCGATACCTGGTCCCATAGAACGCAACCAAAGAGCTAAGTAATCTTATGTAAGAACTGAGGAGTGTTGTGACCTACTTTAGTCAATCCATTTTGTACTTAAGAAATTCCTCCTTCATGCAAAGGATAGGTATTGAGGCATAGTGCCCTGGTCCCATACTATAAAGTGCAAGTTCCATGTCCTTTTTCTTTTTCTTTCCTATTGTTCAAATTTTGAAGAACAAAAATTTGCCGAAGATAAAAGGATTTTGCAAAGCAACGAGTATCCTTCAATGTGGAGAACATATGTACCAAACAATATGTGGCGTCTAAGTACATCTAATTTTTTTGTTGACAATTCAATTTGTCGTCATAAATTGAACATGCTTATTGTGTGTCTGAGGTTTTTACACCTTTATATAATGATTGAAGTGCTTAAACTTTATGGTGCACGTGGCCAAACTGTTAGATATTACAAAGGAGGTGCATAAGTCTCCTACGTCTTAGTTAATATATTAGGGGGGAAAAAACTAACCGTTCTAACCTAAATGTCCAATATTCAAAACCCCCAAACATCTTAAAAACTACACTCATTATCCCAGCTAGTGTGTGTTACTATGCGGAGTTGTAGTGCGTAACTCCAAATAATAACATGCACTAATTGGGATAATCAGTGTAGTAACTTACATTGAAGGATCTACATCAGTTCCCATGCATAGACCAATTTTGCAGTGAATGTACACTACACCATTTATGGTATTTAGTGTCTCTTACTATTCGGAGTTATGCCATGCTATAATTATTACAAATCTCAATTTTTACCAACAAAGATCAAAACGGTTGTCTGGTCACTAAAAAACATCAAAATCTTTGCTTGATAAGAAATTACACTAACAATAAAATGTTATAGCAATGCGTAATTGCGAACTATAAGTGATACTGAATACCATAAACGGTGTACTTAGGTTGGCCCTTGGTGCTCGTGCATACTTCTGTTATCTATACATGCTATCTCATGCCAAGTGGTGGGCAACGGGCGGTGAGCTAATGGGAGAGGACTGCAATATTGGGCAATGGGCTAACACATGAGATGGAGAATGTTCCTTTGTTGTTGCTGGGTTGGGACAACACGAGTCAAGCTAGATTAATTTAAGGTTTAACGAGTGATTAGCATGTTGTATAGTTGGTTTAGGAAGTTTATAGTGTGGCCCATGTTTTATCTCCATGATACTTTGTACTAATCTTTCAATTTGGTCCATCCACATGACAACCGAACATCATGCTAGATAGACAAATGACCATGTAGATTTGTGGAAAGATTGTCATGTGTTGATTGGTTCACTATCACATGTCACTCACTCAAGCAACCCAACGTGGCTTCAACTCTTGTCACCCATTATTCAAGGAAGCCCTCATGTGTCCACATCTCAACTAATCATATCCTAACAAGAGAACTAAATGTAGTTTATCATGGTGCATCTTCTACCCTTGTTTTTGTGGTCCAATATAATAATTTTGTCATAACATAATGATCTTGGTCGATACAACATCATTTTTTTCTACCCACATTAACTTTCAATTCACATTGACAGGTGTACGAAATGTAGGTTGGATTGGGCCATCGTGATTCATTGCATCCGTGGTCCTCCCACAATCTCCCCACCATTATGAAATGATGGACAACATTGTGGTGATAGCTTCACCACCACCACCACCACCACCAACACTTTGTTTGTTGTATATTAGATCAATAGATTTTTTAAGGTACATGGGTAGTATTCATGCTATTTTCATGTTATCCAACTTCTACTAAATAAATTTTACGCAACAAAACTTGTGTTGCATTAGCAAATATCCAATGAAGCAGTAGCCAAAATTGGGCCTCCCCTAATTAGTTGTGCTTATTGAGAGTGCACATTTGTTGACTCCTTAACTGAATACATATGTTCTCCCAATTGCATTCATTTTAGACTGTAGAGTAGTTATCAATATTTAAAAACATAGTCCAATCTTTTTAAAACATGTGTCTTTTTACGATGTTTGTTCTTTGATCCTCACCGAACCACATGCCAATTAAATATAGGGGCCGATTAAGAAGAGGAGAAGATAAACTCAACCAAACGAAATTTGCGCCCGAACTTGGTCTAGGCAAGAGTCAAAATTCTACGAACTTGATTAAACTGATTAATTTGCCCAAACTAAGAATACGAGGATTTTGGTTAGTTTTATGCCAACAAATAGAACTTAGCATTGGTTCAGTTAAGTGACGATGTGGCTGCAAAAAAAACAAAAAGTTAATTATAGTTAAGCTAACACTTCTTCCCCACACTCCTTAGCATTGGTTACCCTTGACCAACAATGCAAGGGGGGCCTTGACCCCTAATGTCACATGAGACCACGGTGTGGTCTCAAGTTTAGGGGCAATACCCATTTAGCATTGGTTAAAGGTCCTTTTTGAGAAGATAATAGTTTTTTTGGGGAAAAGTGTGTTTCCTTCATAAAGATGTTTCAAAAAGTGGATTTGGAATTCTCAAACCATTCATGGTTTTGCATCGAGTTCATGGTCAACCTCCCAACTGATGAACAATGTTTTCATGGAATTGCTATATTCTTGAAAACTACCGACTTGTGATCTTTGAATGGTGATTGTCTCCAAAGAGGAGTTGTTGGCAGCATTTTATTTGTCCATGGCAAATTTTACATATATGTATATATATAACAATCATACCTAAATATTTATTAAGAAATGATGATGGTCTTAGTTTGGTTTCAAATTTGGTATGTATATCACCAGGGTGGTTTTGTATGTTGCATATAAGATAGAAACAAAACACCAACTATGATGATCTAGACGAGAAATTTTTAATTTCATAAAAAAAAATATTGTTGACACTCTACACATAGGATCATATTCTTTCACACATTATAAAATAGTTCGTAACTCTTCATAAGATGAACATATCTACAAAATATTTAGGAAATCTAATGTAGTCTTCTTTTTATGAAAATGACCTTAAGTTCCAGCTTTGAAAATACTTATGTGAAGGTCATGACCTTTTGCATGGTCCAATTGTATGGGTATGTCCTTCAACTTCATGTCAACAATTGTGCTTCATGAATGTTTCATGAAGCAAGTTTGCAAACCTCACTTCGTAATGATTTTGGAAAAAGACTTAAAACCCTAGGAATGACATAAAGTTCCTCAAAGAGGGATGAAACCATGGCTTTGATTATTCTTTGAAAAAAGCTTCTATGAAGAGCTCGTTAGCTCGTCGTACATTGGAGCATATTTGAAAGTTGGGTGAAACTTTTGGGACATCCTCTTTCCACCTCTCAAACTTTGAAGAAATGTAGGATCTCAAATACGGCATGCAAATGGGACCCGCTGTCCTAAATCCCAGATCGACCTATGCAAGGCTAGGTTGACCCCCCCATCCTAGTAGAACACACTAGAAAACCGGTTTTCAATAACTTGACACCACTCTTTGTGTATGCTAATTTAAGCATTAAGAAAACTTGGACGACTTTGTGTTAATTCTCGTAAACTCAAGATTTGGGACTAAACCCATGGTTTCATCTCCTTCACTTAAAAAACAAGTCCAAAAAGGGTTAAGCAATGCAATAAAAGCTCATTCATTTTCTAAAATACAAACTACCTGTATTCACCCCGGGAAGGGCGTATAGTTACTCCTTCCCGCGAAAGGAGGGGAAAAAGGAAGATTTTACTAATTTGGGGGGCGCGGCGTGAGCGGCTTGGCAGCTTTCACTGGCTCCCGCTCTTCTCAGTGCTTCTCTGAGCGCTGCTTCTCTGTTTCGCTTCTCTTTCTCTTTCTCTTCCCGTCCCTTCACCGGCGATCCTGGAGGCGCCATCGCTACTCCATCGGGTATGTATCACTTCTATCGCTCCCTGACCTCGCCGCCGTCATCGTTCTCAATGATTTTGGCTGCATTGTACAACAAGTTTCCTCTTCTCTTTTTGCCGCGTCGTCTCCACTCGAGTGTCGCGCGCAGGGTTTATACCCTAGGGTTTGGCTTCGTATGTATCGCTGTCTCTTCTTGGAGGTTTTGAGGAGTACGTTATTTGTATGGGTGATTCATTTTGATAGGGACGGGGTTTTATTTCGACGTCTGTCGATGTCGTCGGGCGGCTGGTAGTGGGTTGGGAGTGTCGTTGCTGCCGATTTAGGGTTTCGGTCTCTTGGTTCTAGTGGAATTTGGTGAGGAAGAGCTGGTCTGGACGAGTTTGTGCGCTCTTTTGTGTTGGATTGTAGTGCAGGAAGTGGAATGGTGGTTTGGAGACTAGAAGTTGTCGTTGGTTGAAAAGGGCTGGTGGTTGCCGTGGAATCCCTTAGCCTCTGTGTGTGGTATGCTGAGCACTCAGTATGGCAATAATGAAGGGATGTGCGTCTTGTGGTATGTGTAGGAGGCTGCATGTGGCCGAGCTAGGGCACGCGAATAGGATTATGCAGCTCAGAACTGCCTCTGGAAACGGAGAAATGGCGGCACGCCGGCCTGGAGGTCCTCCGTTTGCGGTATGTGACGAACTACTTTTTGAGCTAGGACTCTTTGCTTGATCTTTTTTTGGGGTCAGTTTATACTTGAGAACGTTGAACCTTTATTACCTTGCAACCTTATACCCTGAGGCTGATGAATTTAACCTTATTAACAATACGATTACATGGACGAGCATGACATATTGGGGGTTGCACCGCGTAGGAATATACAATATAGTGCTCGTGATAGTGGGCGCAACTCTGTCGACTAGGTTTCTACAAGGGAATGACATTCTGGCTAAGGCTACATGTTCTTTGGAATTTGGAATTGGCTTTTTTACCTTGTTATATGAGGTGTTTCCAATAGGGTCGGAGGGAAATTTGGCTTAGGATACTGATGCTTGAATAGTGGAGAGGAGAGGCACGCTATAGGCTGGAGTAGCGCAGTGGAGATTGGCCTTGCACCATGGGAAAGATATGTTTTAATTACATGTGAACTGGAAAGTGCTCACTTTAGAGCTAGATAACTGGGATGTTGTCATACTCATGTCCTTGCTGGGTTTGGACATTTTTCCCATGGGCCACAGACATCAAACACTTCAAGTAGAGATCTAGATTCTTGAAAGCCTTGTGCTCAATTACATTTCTTTCATGGACATTAGAGTGCATTCTATTTAGTTGGACATGGAGCATATTTTGGATTAAAATACAGTAATACTCTACTGCACGTGAGGTGAGGACATTAAGGTCAAGTTAGTCATCTAGTTCTTTCTCTTGACTCTCTTAGTCAAATTATGGTTCTGGATGGTGGATGTATTCTTTGAGACTGCAGTTGAACTGTTACCTGTACTTTTCATAGTATATTAAAGTGGAATGTCTGTAGTTGATGCATAACTGATTCATGTGCGATAAGTCATAATAGCAGATACTGGATGGATGCTCATATTTATTAACATGTTTTTCTGTCCATGGTGCAGGGGACCCCACCATTGAGAGGTGGTTTTCCTGTGGATTATGGTCCACGAGTTGATGACAGAAGACAGGGTTTGACGTCTCCCACATCTCGTCCCGCACACAATAGTAAAGATGATCATGAGGACACACCGCCTTCCAGGCATTTGTGGGTAGGAAATGTCTCACAAGATGTTACAGAGGCAATGATCACTGAAAAATTTGCTCAATTTGGGGAGGTCGACAATGTCACAGTCTACTCCACCAGGAATTATGCTTTTGTAAATTTCAGGAATCAAAATGATTCTGTCGAGGCAAAGAATCGACTGCAAGGTTTTGTTTTGGGTGGTATGGCAATACGAATTGAGTATGCCAAAGGGGTGAGCATGATTTCTCTCTACAGTACATTTATGCCGTTTTTGATCAGCTATCAAGGATTTTGTCTGGCCAGGATGTATCCTTAGGGTAGGGGAGACGGAGAATAATGTCCTACATTAAAGAAAACCAGTCAGTAATAAGAATATTAAATCTTTGAGAATCGGCAGCCATTGATAATATGAGAAATGCCTCACTAAGCATGGTTAAGTAGTTGGAGAATAGAGCCTCAATCATGACGTGCATTTCTGATTGTGGTTAGAGCCCTGAACCTTTGTTTTGTCCAGCGTATGATGAAATCTGAGCCAGGAAGAGAGCGAGGGGCTGATTTTGCTTACGGCGAAAATATGGAGGAACATGTTGAAGCAAGAGTACGACTTTCTTCAACTGGGAACTGAACATGTGACATCGAGAGAGGATTCAGTTCTGTAGTTAGCATAGATTGGGAATAATGGGAACCATTTAATGATAATTTCCTTAGTTGCTCTAATTGACACTGAAGATATAATTTCTTTTGAAGTTGCAGCTTACATAGTTGCAGTAAATACATATATTTCTATTATTATAAAACTGGGTGCAAATCATTACTTTATAAGACAGTCTGTAAGTGGTCACTCTGGCCTTCTAATCAACAGTTAGTCTGTACATGTGCTGCAATGGTCCTGCAGTGTAGTGTTGCCATGGTTGTGACTTCGAGGTAATTCTTTTTATGCATGCAGGCGAAGCAGAGTCGCCATCTTTGGGTAGGAGGTATAAGCCCAAATGTAACAAAGGAGCAGATTGAGGGTGAATTTAGAAAGCATGGAGTGCTGGAGGACTTCAAACTTCTGCGAGAGCGCAACTGTGCATTTGTGGACTTTGCTAACATTGAGGATGCTGTTGGTGCAGTAGAGGCTCTCAACAGAAAACGATTTGGGGATGAGGAGTTACGTGTTGATTACGGCCGATCCCAACCCACAAAAAGGGTAAGGGCAGATTAAAGTAAAGTATGTATTGCAAGAGGAGAATATGTGAGATCCCCTGCAGCTTGATAGCAGTTCTTCACTCACTTATTGAGGACACTTAAGATCTATGTCTGTATGGTCTGCACATGGTCCTGGGGTCTTTTGTTATTGCTTCCTAGTCCTGATTGGTATGTGGTGACATTTGAAGCAGGACATAAGAGGCGATGAAAGAGGAGGTAATCTTAGAGAGCATCAGGGTTCACAAGATGGGTATCATGGATCTCAACATGGATATCAGGTCTGTATACCTGGCACTTCACATATCTTGAGAGCGCAACAGCCCTGTTTGAGTCTGCTTATTTGGATTGATGCAAGTTTGTGGGTCATGAATTAGAAATTCCTGCTAGCTGATTGTGGTTTTCTTCTGATCTTATTGGTCTTATCCAGGGGGCTGGAGGTAATCTTGGAGACGGAAGAGGGAAAGCTGATAAAGATGGAGGTCCAAGTGAGGTTCTTTGGGTGGGTTTTCCTCTTCCTTCAAAAGTGGATGAGGATGCATTGCGAAGGGCTTTTATGCCTTTTGGTGAGGTGGACCGCGTCAAGACATTTCCAGGCCGTACATATGCATTTGTACAGTTCCAAACTGTTGAAGATGCCACCCGGGCTAAAAATGCCTTGGATGGTAAACTTTTTGATGACCCCCGAGTCCATATTCGATACTCTAAGAGTGAGATTGGTCCTATTGACAGCCCCCGCGAGGCTCCCCTCTCATCATCACAGCGAGTTGGTGAACGTCAGAGTTACCCAACAGATATACTAGGAGGCCCACGAGTTCCTGCAGCACAGAGTGACAGGTTTGGCAGCCCTGGTAGACCTACCCCAAGTCCTACCACTCGCTTGGGTGGTGGTCTCAGGCCAGAGTACCGCCCAAATGCGCTGATGGCTGGTCTAGGCTTAGAACGGGGTAGTGCCAGGAACTCTGACCATGGGCCTGGTTTGGGGCGCGTCTCTGGAAGAAGCACTCGTTTGGAAGATATAGATTACCCCAGGGGTAGCAGACCAGACAGCCGATCAACATTTGATGACGGATGGGACCTTCCTGATGCAGATATTGTGCCAAGGGATTCTAAGAGATTACGTGTGTATGCTGGAGGTGAGACAGATACACCTGGTTTTGACCCACGCTATGAGCAGCGGCAGCACAGAGGATCTGAAGGGGGAACTTACACTCCAACAGCTGCATTGAACAGTTATGAGACTGGCCGTGCACCTGCCACACCAGACTATAATCAGGGATTGGGAGGAAGACCTCGAGCAGGCCTACCAATTGCAGATGGTAGTCATGCATTACCTGTTGGAAGCAGGCCACTTATTGGTGGTCATGCCTCAGCTCCTGGTTCAGTTCCTGCTGCCTCTGTGTATGGGAAGCATGACATAGAGACAGTGAAAGGTCCAGAGGGATGGCAATGGCATGGCACTATTGCAAAAGGTGGCACTCCTGTATGTCGGGCTCGTTGCCTGCCAGTAGGGAAGGGAATCGATGCGACTGTGTAAGTCTTACTTGCAGGCTTTCTGTAGTTTATGTTTGTTAAATATGTGGTTCGTTACCATTTATGTTAAAAACATTGCAGTGTGAGATAGTGTATCATAGTTGCAGATTTGATGGTTTTGGAGACAATTCAAGATACACAAAGTTGACTTCTTTTACATGCCCACTCAGGAAAAGTATTTGACCGTGTGAACTTTGGCTATTGTGTGTGACAGCCCGGATGTTGTGAACTGCACTGCGCGCACAGATCTTGACATGCTAGCAAAACATGTCTATCAAGCAGGTGATTTTGGTGTTGTATTCTTTGTTCCAGAGGGTGATCCTGATGTTCCACCCTATCAGGACTTCATGCATTATCTGGGTGAAAAACATCGTGCTGGTGTAGCGAAATTGGCAGATGGAACAACCCTTTTTCTTGTACCCCCTTCTGAGTTTTCAGAGAAAGTACTGAAGGTTCCTGGTCAAAAATGCCTGTTTGGTGTTGTTCTGAAATTCCAACAACCAGTGCCAGCACCTGTAACAAGTTACAATCCAGCTGCACCCCAGCAACAGCAACCTCCCCCTCTTGCACAACACCCTCCATCGTTTCCTCCTCCACAGCAGCAGCAGCCACCATCTCAGCATGCACCAGGTCCGCAGGCTCAATACTCACAACACCAAGCATTGCCGCCACAACAACATGCACCTCCTCAAGAATCTAATGTCTTTCAGGGCTCCCACCAATCTCTTCCTCATAACCCGCAACCACAAACAGGAATTATCCCCTCTCCAGGTAGAAACGAAACACCGTCAAATGTCAACAATGGTTCTATGCTGTCACAAGCGCACTTGGCAAGCATTGCTGGTTTACCTGGTGTCTTGACTCCTGAGCTTCTTGCTTCTCTTACTGCCCTACTTCCGAAGGCCAATAACAGTCAGGCACCTCCAAGCACTGATGTCAACTCAGGGTCTACATCTGTTTCAAATGGCTTGAAGCCTTTTCCTGGAAGTTCAGGTATGCCGGTAGGAAGCACACCAATGCAAGGGGCACTGCCTCCTGCAGGAGCTAACCCTCCTCAAAGCGACATGAGACCAATGTTCAGACCTCCACAGAGCAATCCCCCGTCTGGACCTCCACAGGGCTGGCCTCCTCATCAGAGCCAGCAAGAGCGACCACCAGTAGGGATGGGAAGTTATCACTCTCAGGCCTTGGATCAAGGTATGTACACACCCCAACCACCTCCACAGCCCCAACCTCAACTGCAGCAGCATAATCCTCATCCTTCCCAGCAGCACCAGCAACTGCAGCAGCAGCAAAGCTCTCAAATGCACATTCCACCCACGCATGGATCAGGGTTACCTCCTTCAGGCCCACCTCCTACCGCAAGCCAAGCACCTACGTTCTCTGGACCACCTCAGCAACATCAGCAGCAGGGGTACCCGGGTCCCTCTGCTGCTGGGGTTCAACAGTTTCCCCCACTTCCACAAATGCCCAGGCCCCCACAGCAGCCAATGGGGGGTCCACAGCAGCAGATGGGAGTGCCTCCTCAATTGCCTAGTGATCAGTTAGCACAACTTACTGCCTTGCTCACACAGCGCCAGCAGCAGCCTGCCCAGCAACAAGCTGCTGCACAGCTTTTACAGCAACACTATCAGCAGAACAATAATCAACCTGGTGGTCAAGCATCTGGTGGACCACCTCAACCCCACCAGCCTCAACAAGGCTTGGTGCAGCAGTCCCCACCACCATTGCAGCAGCAACAACAGCTCCCCCCTAATGGCCATTCTCAACAGCCTCATTCTCAGCCTCCTAGTTATGGCCAATACCCACAATCTTCATGGGGGCAGGGCCCTCCCCCTCAGCATCAGGCACAATCTCCTGCTCATGGGAGCTCTCAACCACCTTCAATGATTCAGCAGCAGCAGCAACAACAACCATCACAACAACAACCTCCTTTGCAGATTCCAGCTAGTATTTGGGAAAACGCATCTGCACATGCAAGTAGTGCAGATCAACAAGGTGGTTTCCAAAACCAGAGTGGGGGTGACCCTGATGCGCAAAATAAGCGGTTTCAAGCAACAGTTCAGTTAGCAGCTGCTCTTTTGCAGCAAATGCAGCAGCAACAAGGAAAGGCACCAGGAGGCCATGAGCAGAGGTGACCAAAGCATTGGGTGTTTTAATCTTCAGCTTGTTCAGGTACGTTTGATACTCTCTCAGTGCACCCACGTTCCCTTCCTTGTGATTCGAAAGCCATTCTTGCAAAGATGTCAGGTATCTATGGAGCACACTTGTCAAGTCAATCCGTCTGGAATCATAATAGGTATGTCCCGAGCTCACTAATTGACCCAGGAGGTACACAGACGTCAAATGCCTCCCCAGGATTTTACCTGTAAAGCTTTAAAAGTGTGCTACTTGCTTGTCAAGAAAACGAATTAGTTCATACATCACATGCAAGCTCGCTATGGAAAATTGCCATCATTCTCACACGACCTGTCAGTCTGAAGGCACAGTAATCTATCCAGCCCTTTCTCAGAGGTATAACATCTCTCCACATCGCATAAGGCTCGCAAAGTCCACTAGCAGTTTGAGAAAGTTCTCATGCCAATACATAGTCAGTACTACACAATCCACCCAATTCCATCCCAGGTTGGGGTTTTTTTAACCTGGCATCAGAAATTGAGATGACTGTTTTCTCGGTTCCTGATGTTCATACACATGTCGATACTTCCAACAACAATAGCTTGTATGGTCTAAACATTCATCTGCCCATAGAGTATCAGCAGATTATCATGGGTATATTCCAACTTCTGTAATGTCTTCCAATCTGTATTTATGACGAAAAAGATGAAGTAACTTTGTCACATCATTAAGAATTTGCTGAACCAGTTCAATAAGCTGAGAGATCTGACTCATCATCCTGCAACTAGCAGTGTGGACTTGTCACCGCAAAATGGTTACATCTGGACAGGAAACTCCTATGCATGCCAAACTTGATTGGCATGTACGGCATCTCTATACATCATAATGGAAAAATAATTTTCTTTTACAAAGCAGTCCTGAATGAAATAAAACCCAATTTGCCTAGATGCCTTGAGTTGGACTATAGACTTCCGTTTCTGTACAGCCCTCACATTATCTAATTGTAGTATTGAGCCTTGCTGCGGAGATGTGCATAGGAGGTAATACAAGCAGCTTTGGATCTGAACCTGTGTTTGAATTTTAGAATTAGGCAAATACATACAAGGTCGTAACCAGCACAAATAAAATTCATAACCATATAAGAGTAAGAAGCTTCCACATCTCGTTGTGCGAACATGAAATCATATGATTTAATTGCATGAGCTACTGTCCAAGTATATCAGCCTGTGCAACTGCCTCCTCTACGATGATACTTAAATCCACTCTGGAGTTTTTAATGTGGGAACATTCCTCAATGCAAAGTCAGTCATCACAGTATGTTTATCCCTTTGTATTGTGAAATTCCTTGATCCTTCACACTACTACTATTTACTGGCAAGATTGTTGTGAGAAGTTCAGATCAAAGCAAGGCAACGCTCTAAGAACACTTGACTGATTTATTCTCACTTAAAGCAAACTGCAAGGTTAACTTGACATTAATTAGTCCTATTTAGTGAGCATCATCGATGTGCTAGAGAGGATGGTGCACCGTTTTCCACTTCAATGAACATAAGTAGAGTTGCCCACATATCTTTTTAGGCAGCTCAATATCTGTCACGATTATGGTACTTGTCCATTTTGCAGCTTTTCGATGTTGGGAGAAACAGAGTTTAGAAATGACATGGTGGGTTGTGTCTTCAGTTCAAAGGTGGGCAGTGTGGTCCAAAGTGTTGACCTCGAGTGGTTTGGGTACCTACATTGCGTAAACGAATTCGACTACATCTCATGCACCAATGTTTCCATGCATTGCAGTAATTCACACTCCACATCATGTGTTTCATCTCCGCACACACCTCTCATTGAGAGAGACTAGTTGCGGCTTCTTGTGAGGAAGGAAGAAACCGTGCAGCCAGTTTAATGTGTAGATGGAGCGGGTTTCGCCCAATGCAAATCAACATGAGCAATGCAGGTGCATCAATCTATAAACACACACTGCGGAAGTATGTGCTTTTCGTTCGTCTTTTTAATATTTTTTTGCTTCCAACAGTTCTGCAAATCTCGTACTCGATTTTGATCCTCATGGAGGAATGCACGGCATGCTCTCAGAAGTACATCGTGCGACAATACTCAGGACTGCGGTACCGTAAGATGTTTGCCTAGCACCAAATCACTGGGAACCATGAAGGTATTAGTCAACACAAGTCTATGATGGCACTATTTAATCATATGATTTTGGGATAAAGCTCTGTGCCAGCAACTGCAAATGAAGGTGATCATTGTCGGAGTGTAAATTAGAGTTGGGAGGTTTTCGAGGGAAGAGATTCCAGTGTCATGCATCCTCGTGCATGGAGAAGAATGTGTTTTATAACTCATCAATTGCAACAATGTATAGTTTGCCAAAGCAAAACCAAGTGATGTAGGAAACTTGCAGTTGCATGCACTAGTTCAGAGACTTTCTTATCCCTGTGAGATGGTCTTGAGTGCCCTGAGCTGCTGGCTGTATTTATGGTATGGTTTGAACATTGCTAAATTTTTCTGGTCAGGTATGTAAAAGAACAACTACTGTAGTTTTCATGATCCCAACGTCAGAAGTTGTGCCCCAACAATTATAAAACGTTAAATTGGCATATTCCACAAATTCCTAAAACATGTGTCAAAACTTCTCCCAATATTATAGAAGTGTGCAGACCACTTTCTCCCAATATTATATGAACTGGACTAAGCTCATGCGCTTGACAATGGCCCTTCCACTTAAGAAGCTAGTTATAGTTATGGGAGGTTGCAGAAACTTCTCTTCATAAGTTAATCATGGTGTCTTATTGCCTTCCATTCTCTTTGGTTTGGTAATCGAGTGAATCTATCTGCTAACACCATCTTTGTAATTATTGAAATGTTGCTCTTAAGGCTTTTTTATATTTGATTGGAGGTATTTTGGGGTGGAGAAGTACTCACCATCCCTGTATGACTAAGAAGTTGAAAACCCAGCAGTTTTCTGCATATTTTCAAGTTCCAAATGATCTTTGGATTCGGAACTTATTGATGTGCCAAATTGATCTGCATACATGCAGACTTCCCGTGACTTGGCATTAACATTTCAAGAATAGATAGGTGCAAGTCCGATAAGATTTCACACTTTGAATTGAAGGAGAACATTGCTGCAATGACTTGACAGAGAACACAAATTTTGTTGCATTTGGGTTGTCTAATGTAAACATATACTATCTTCAGCAGTCTTGGCCATATCCAGACGAAACAGGCTTTAAACATGGCATTCAAGTTCAAATGGGAAAGACTTCAATCAATCAACTTCGATTGCTTTTAGCAGTCATTTGAACTCCAAATTAAGATGTTTAAATTTGACTTGGACACATTTCTTATACAGTAAGTTTGGAATTAGTTACTCATCGTCTTATGACCTGTAGCCCTTCGCATTTTCCCTCCTTTTGAGTGCAAGTTGTGTCCAAGTGACAAAATATCCAAAGCTTAAGATAATCAAGACACTTTGAACTTGCAAATGTAAATGTCCATGTTCCAAATGTTTGGCTTTTGAGTATGTACTCGATAAGATTATTTTATGTGCTCATAGGGAAACACTCATTGCACAAGGAGAATGCCAACTTCATGACATCACAAGATGTGCAGAGGAATCCATGAGGAACTTGTGCTTCCGAGGACTTGTGATGAGGGAGTTGACTAGATTTGTCGAGTGTGACTCCTTCCACAAGAAATCTCAAAAGCTGCTTGATGAAGAAGTTTCCTTGAAACCCAATTTAAATAACAACTTGGATGCAAAGATTCTCATCTAGAATACCTAAGCATCCATGATTTCATCCATCCAGCCTTCTCCACATGCCTAGGTCCAGTATAAGCTCCATGCAGGCGCACACCCAAAGGCTTTTGGCCTTACATGTCGTAAGGATAGCAAAACCCCAAGTTGCTAAATGGATGATTCATGTCCAATCATTCACCATTTCAAGAATGTAGGCAATTCATTGAGAGGATTGATGAAGATGTTTGCTTGAACCAGTGTTATCTAGATTCATCGAGAGTGTTGTCAAAGAAACTCATGTCATACACACATGCATGGTACAATATGATTTCGTACATAATTTAATTTACTTTAATTTTTGATGAAAAGAGGACATTTTTGCATGGAAGTTACGGATGAAAAAAAAACCATACATTTAGAATTTTAAAAAAGAAGAAAAAAGAACAAGATGTGAAGGCTTGAGATGTATGGATAAAAATAAAAATATTATAAAAGAGTGGAAAACATGGCTATCAAACATAACTCTAGATAAATCTAGAGCTCCCTTCCCCAACCATGGGGTTCTAGTTGGTATGGTAAATATGTGAATGCATGGTATCAATACTCAAAATTGGTAATGATATTAAAGAACTTACCAGTGGGTATCAAATTTGGAATACCAATCAAATATTGATATTTGATAGGTATGTGAAGGCGAGCGAGTATTTGTATAAATGAATTCTTATTTCAATCACTATCATTCTAAATCATATTGATACTAGGGTGAATTTTCCTAGGTATGAAGGTTCTTGAGTGGTATACAAATTTGAATGGTATAAAAAACAAGAAAATGGTAGAGTCGTGAGGCTTTGTCCTTTATTATGAAAGACTACAACTGTAGTTGTCCACTTTGCTCATGCCAGTCCATGGTTATTTACTATACTTGTAAACAAACCTTCCTTGGATTTTGTGCACCTTCTTTTCAAATGCAGGTCAAGGACTAAAGCTACTCATTTATCACCCAAAAATTTAAAAAGAAATAATCAACAATTGCCGAAATAACTATAATTAACTAGATATGTATAACTATAGTTAACATCCGCATTAAATAACTAGGCAAAAAATAAAAAAATATCCAAGTGTGAACACAAAGTGGCTAGGTAATTTTCTCTTGAAATAGAGAAGTCGATGCATAGTCTCTGTCCTATAGATAAAGCCAACAAAAATACCATCAAACACCCATAACCAATTGGTTATCGAAAGATTTGTGAAATCTTCATTATAGTTGCCTGAATGGTAATAAGTAAAATACAAGACCTAACCAAGACTGGCTTGAACCCCCCAACTTATGCCCAACATTCAAGATTTTTTTGCTTGCAAAGATTCCCATCCAGAAAACCTTAGCAACCAGTATTTCATCCATACAGCATTCTGGTGGCTTTCGGCCTTACACGTTGTAAGGATACTATAGTGCCTGGTAGGTCAGCGGATGAGTAAGGATGAATGTGGCCCAGACATCATCCACTCAAGAGCACTGAGAAATTTCATCGAGATAATTGACGTGGCGGGCACTTCAAGCGAACTATACCATCTCCCAGGGTCGGGTCCAATACGAACGACCCTGATGGCCCTGGTAAAGTCCCCCTTGAAGGGTGGAATCTGGAAAGGCACATAACGGGCGTGGGCGGTCGATGAGAATACAAGTTATTGGGTGACCCGCGATTGAGGTCGAGGGGTGGGGTAAGGGCGGCGCTTTGAGATAGTGTCGTCCTCTTTGTTGCGCTCTTCTTTAGGGTTTGGTCCGCCATAGCGAGGAGCTCGAAGGCTGCGTAGAGGCGTGAAGGGAGAAGAACCGAAGGAAAAGAGAGGAGCGTCACGATGGTGTCGCTGAAGCTGCAGAAGCGGCTGGCAGCGAGTGTGTTGAAATGTGGGGAGAGGAAGGTATGGCTTGACCCCAATGAGGTCAATGAAATTTCTATGGCCAACTCGAGGCAGAACATCCGGAAGCTCGTCAAGGATGGGTTTGTAATCAGGAAGCCTCAGAAGATTCACTCACGAGCCAGGGCTCGTCGTTCTCTGGAGGCCAAGAGGAAGGGTCGTCACTCTGGTTACGGCAAGCGCCGTGGTACCAGGGAGGCTAGGCTTCCTACCAAGGTACGTTGTCTCGAGTTTCTTCTTTCTCAACTTGATGTTTTCACCTCTGCTTGGGTGTTGCAACAGGGTTTGGATGAAGAAGAGCGAGAAGAGTGTACGTAATGCACGTCAATAGGATTATTGTGAGTGTACTTTCTCGATTTCTTGAATCCTAGCTGCGGAGTGAAAGAGCTGTAGTAACGAAGCTAGTGGATGGATGCAGCATCCTGTGTTGGAAACATGGATTTTGCAAAAGAGTTTGGAGTAAGAAGAGGGAGGTGTATATATCACAGATTAGGATTGTGAGTGCGAATTTTTTCTAAAATGAATTCATGAGAGGTATGGGGTTGTCTCAATGAGCCCTAGCTGTGAAAGAAAGGGATGTCGCATAGAAGCTATGTAGTGGATGGGCGCATCGGCCTACCATGTTGTAGACATGGGTGTTGCAAGAGGGGTTGGATTTAGAATAGCCAGAATGTTTCTAGTGGAGATCATTAGGATTGTGAGTGGACTTCTTGATATTTTATTTATATATTGAAGCGGGGTTGTGTCGATGATCCCTAGCTGAGGAGTGAAAGGGATGTAGCATAGAAAGTAGTGGATGAACGCATCATCCCTAGCATTTTGTAAATTTCCCTGTTTGTCACTCTAAATTGAGGAAGTGGTTTACTGTGATGTCTCATATGATTTTAGCTAGAGAAGTTGGAAGAATAACTAAGAGTTATTATTGATGATGCCCATGAGAACAAGTTTGTGTGGGCCTTCCCCTCTTAGGTTTTGTGGTTGAGACGCATGCGTGTGTTGAGGCGCCTCCTCCGCAAGTATCGTGATGCAAAGAAAATCGATAAGCACATGTACCACGATATGTACATGAAGGTGAAGGGAAATGTGTTCAAGAACAAGCGTGTCCTCATGGAGAGCATACATAAGTCCAAGGCTGAGAAGGCCCGTGAGAAGACATTGTCAGACCAGTTCGAGGCGAGGCGTGCCAAGAACAAAGCTACTCGTGAACGTAAGATTGCCAGGAGGGAAGAGCGTTTGGCTTCAGGCATTCCAGAGACCCAAGCAGCAGCTACACAAGAGACCGCCCCAGTTAGTGTTGCCCCCCCCAAGAAGTCGAAGAAGTAGAATGTTTCTTCTTATTACAGGAATGTACTCCTTTGATGCTGTTTCTAGGGGTCCGGCAGGCCTTTTACTTACCACTGTACAGGGAGCTGAGTGTAGCTTTTTTGGTATCTTTGAAATGATAAAAATTTCAATGACTGTAGCCTTTAGCGCCCTGATTTGGGGTCATGCACTCGTCTGCTATTGTCTTACACATGTATCGGAGACTGCAGGTAATCTGCATGTGAATGGAATGTGTGCTATGCAGGCAATTGCAAGAGGAATTGAGGGATTGGTCACACTGAAGTACTGATGTCAGTCAACTGACCCCTTGCCACTCCCCTCTCTGACATGCATATGTTGAAAGAGGTGTTCCAGGTAGCAGATCATACATCTCTTGAGGGTCTCGTTGTGTCTCGGAAGAGAGCTGTTTCCTTGAGAATTATGAAATATCCTTTTATATTTATCCCTGGTATGCAATGCTGTTGTAGTTGTGACTGAAAAATCTTCCAGCAATAGGAGACCTGAAATTCATGTCTTGGTTTTTTCGCGTTGAGAAAATGCACATAGAGAGTCTCTACATGTTGTGTATAATGTAGTTATCATATGATATATGTATTAATCTCATACAGAAATGCACTTTGCATTAGTATAAAATGAGACCCAATATAGGATAATAACAAAGTAATGTAAGAATTGCAACTTTTACTGAAATTCATGATGATTATTCATTTTATTATTTCGATGTAACAATTCAACCTCCTGAAGTTTATGATGAGAACAATGTTGATTATATAACTGATATGTGCAACAAAAGACTATCTTCCTCTTGTGTGCCACCTTGGCTTCATGTCCGCCACGTCACCTTTTAGCATTTGTAGTCCCATGACTTTCCCTTTGAAAGCCACCTCTATAGAAAATTAGCATTAGCATACATATGTGAGAACCAGGTATTTGTTTAGGCGCTGTTAGCCTTAGTCTTTGAATTTTCTGGATCCTACAGTTATGAAAATCCTACTTATCACCATTGTCCTCCATTCATACGTAATTGTAAATTTTTGAGTTGTGATTACAATCTTTTTATGTGTGTAGAAAATATGAGTTCAATTTTTTCCTTGTGGCATTGAAATGAAATTCCTTGTTAGTTGATGTTTGTCATGTATGAAAACATAGCATTGAGAAGAACCAAACTGACAAATACATTCATTAATTTAATCACATCACAATTGGCAACAAGACATCAAATTGGTCGGCTAATGCAAGATTTTAATTTTAGGGTATATGCTAATAGATCATAAAGTACTCAAAGAGTTTTCTTTAAATGGCTAAACTGACTCCTAAAACCCCATCTGCATCTGAACACTAAACCCTAGTGAAAATAGTGAACAATGACTTAAAAAAACCTCAATCCATGTGACCAAGAACGAGTGCCTCAAACCCTAGGCTAATCTCTCACAACACCTCCCAACAAATAAAGAATACCATTTGAGCAACTGAAACAATCTCAAATCCAAAAATGAGCACAATGTGAGCAGCTAAAACCCCCTCAGACACTCCAAGAATGAGCGCATCGTGAGCAAGAATGAAGTTGAATTGAGCACCCTACAAACTCTAAATCAATTGGGCCCATAAAAGATATCAAAGAAGGTTCCTACTTTGACCCGCATTGTAAGGTGAAGAAGGTAGATTCTGTATTTCTCGAGAGCTTTTTTTCATAGTGAGGCCATAATTATATTGTGTTTCATGCATTAATCTGCTCAAGTTGAGTTATTAATGCTAAGCTTGGTAGGAATGTACAAGGTGAGGTGAAGAGGTGGATATGCGGAAACTCTTGATTTACTTGCACTAGATAAGTATGTTTAACTTGGAGCGTATATTTGAAGAAAAATTAGTCATGATTTCTAGATCTCCATGGTGGCTGGTTGAGTCGAACATATTACAGGTTGGGATGATGCTGTGGGGCAGTCTAGAGCTCATGTGCTGAACTTCAGAAGAGAGTTGCTGATGGTATTTGTTAAAGACCAAGTTGAAGAGAGCAACATTGTTATCTATGTGTGGAATGGGACTGATGCAAGCCCGGTCAACTCTATTTCCCTGTACAGTCCCTTCCTTCGCATTCTGGGCTGCTCTGCACGTGTTGCAACTGTTTGTTTGTTGTCACAATACCTCTACACAGAGAAGGTTACATGTACCTGCTTAAAGCATTTGCCTGCAACGTGGGACTGGGGTTTAAGAACAAAGTCTCTACTATCATTGTTGAAGGTTTATTAATATCAGTAGATTGAGAGTGCCCATTGTGGTTTTGTTTGATATGTTCTATGTTCTGGCAGGACAAAGAATGAACTTTAGGATTGGGGTTATTTCTGGCTTCTATATTCACCTTTTGGCTAAAAGCAAACCATGATGTGAAGAACTTCAGTACAAACTGCAATGCATGGAGGTGCTTTTCTATCTAATGAATCTGCATAGCATTATATTATTTTTATGGGAGAAGTTAGTGAACTCTGTGCTCACTGTTTTTCAGCGAGCACAGTGAGAGGGAGGATTCAGACCAAGATTTGTGGAGTTCCAAAGAGCTTGTGGTGCCAACTGATGTCATGCATAGCTTCCCAGCCTTGGGAATAGTTCTAGCTCTGATTCCTAAGATGCCCAAGGAGGAGCTTGCACCCCAACTACCAGTTGCTGGTGACTGGCTGAAGCTATGCAATATCAGTTGTCGTATTCAAAATGGGTTTTATGAAGGTATTATTCATTGTAGAGCAAGATTTGCATAGTATCACGCAACTCACAACTAGTGCAGCACTGTGAGAGGTAGGTTCTTCCAGTGATGCAATAGTGTACATTAACCGTTTTGTTACTATCATGATAGTATAGGATCAGTACGAACTTGTGAAATTTCCTGAATATTCTTATGTACAATATACCTTGGACTTCTTTGGGTAAGGAGGTTGAGGAGTTTTCAAACTCATTTAAATTATATCTCAAGTCAGCTACAATAAATTTGATGGCACAAGTTCTGTTGTTTAGAGCACTACAAGGAAACATGGTCCATTTACACACAAAAATGCACAGTACACTGACACTGTGCACAATGCAGCACACATGTCGGATCGTGCGCAGGTGTCGCCAGCGTCTGTGGACTCAGTGTCATCCTGGAACCATGCTATTATTAGCAAACAGGGTGCCCAAACCGTGTTCAAATTTTCTGGTCCACAGAGTGTTGCAAGTGTGTCGTGTATTTAAGAACCATAGTTGACCCCCCGCATTTATTGCATGTGCATGCATACTTTATACGCGTTTAGTATTCGTATGTCAGCGAGCATGCGCTGTTATGTTGGTTGTCGCATGTACGGAGTATATCCTGATGTCAAGCTTTATACGTGTATGCACCTGCGTCATTGTACAGTGGTTTTCCCAGACCGTATTCGTATGTGTGCGCAGAATACAAATGTTTCTTATAAATGTTATATTCCAACATTCACCGTATACAGACTGCAAATAGCATTACCATTGCAAAACCATGTGTGTATTGCATGTTTAGGTACAGTATGCACAATATATTTATATATCGAATATTTACAATAAGCATCGGAGTTCAAGAAACTTGTAAATTCGCTGGCGCTTCTGGCTGGTCCTTTTCTTGATGTGTTTTTGTAGTGTTGCTTTAGCTTCTTGTACTAATGTTGTTCTTTTTTATTGTTCTTGTGTGTGTGCTTGATAGTTATTGGGATTTGTTGAAAGTATTGCAACTGGTATGCATCCTTTCCAAAGCTATATTTTAACCTACTTTTTTGTTATTATTATTTTTTGCTTGGGAACCTACATGTAGTGTCAAAGGAGAGGTATGCAGCAAAGTCATAGCAGTCAATCACATGTTATTTTTCAATTGCATCCCACTTCCACAAGAGTTATATATGTAGTCCATATACGCATAATTGGCCACCTACCTTTTTTTAACAACAATTGTATGTTATTAATCTTAAAAAATGCACCGAAAATATCTTCATTTGGTATAATGCTACTAGACGTAAACATTGACAAAATGCAACATATTGATGACAACTTTTCGTCTTGAAGAACCAGCTTGCCTTTGACACTTCATTTATTGAAAAAAAACTCGGATGTTTCAATGATCAGGTGTCATCAACACTATCGAACCTTTGCATGACCAATATGTTGTACTTATTTGAAACCTAAGGTATTTGAACTTTATGTAGTGACTCGTTTTCATCCAAGTCTTAGATGTGAGTGGTATATGGCAAGGCTGGAGTTCCAAGTGGGCACTAAAAATATATGTATTGTTACGATGAGATTGGACTATGTGCTCAAAATGTAAACAACCATTCTAAATTCAGTAGTCAACACGAATGGGAGAGTGTATGTGATTTTTTGTAAAGATACACAACATTATACACTTTGACATCTCAGAACTGAAGTTGCATGAGAACACCAATTTTGAAATTGCAAACAGATTTGTGCAAGCCTCTCCACCATTCTTGCATTGTGTATGCAATCATATGTGTGAATTGTGTGCTTTCAGGATTTCGAGACATTTCTGTATTTCTAAATACAACACACACAGATTTTTTCAAGTTCTCGCCTTTCTCATGCATTTGTAATTTGTCCTCTAGTATCCATATTTGTTGTATAGCAGATGGAAGATATAGAGTGTGTATGGGCACAACACTTGGCAGTTTGTTTCTCAACCTGCACGTCTCAACCTGCGGGTGGTGTAGCTGCACATTGACTGCAACCAGGTGGGTATGCAGGTGGACATTTGTTGGGGCACATGGCCGATCGTATGGCTGGAATCGACGTGTACGCAACGCTGGAATTTCCCCGCCATGGCCATGTTGAGCCTAAGTCCGCACACATATGGTAGGGTGTGGGAGAGGGGACATGCCGCACGCACGCACGGAGAAAACGCAAATTCAGAAGTCCTCCCAGTCTGCGCTCCCCGCAGAAATACAAACCGGGAAAATTCGCACGACAACCGGAGGTGACTGGCCCCCACCCCGCTTATTCATTCCTATATTGCAGTGGGTTTTGTGCATTTGTTTGCGGTTGCATAGTGCAATGTTTACATTCTGTATATGTGGAGGGCATCATGTCGTACACATTGTACATAGCATGTTGCTATGCCATCAGTTTTGAATTGACAATTGCGTCTTCTCCATATGTGCAGAGGAGCATGCCTATGGACCATGCACGGAACTCGCAGCTGGATCCGCACTATAGATATGGGTATGTTCCCGGCTCATACCTACACCCATACCACAACTACCCATCACCAGCACCATCTTCGTTTGGCCCACCACAAGCAGCACTGCCCCCTTATCCGTATGGTGGGTATGATATAGTACACAATAGACACCCGCTTTCAGATGTAGAAGCGAGTTCGAGTTCTCCGCAGAGCTGCAGTAGCAAGTCTGGCCGGGATATGCAAACTGCGGGTGAGCGTGACAATGATGGTGGCATCCGAGGGGGAAATGATGTGTTGCAGGCATTCAATGCTATGACGATATGTTGTGATGTGGGCCGACTACTAGTTAGAACTTGGGCATTTTTATATGTTATTATTATTTTCAAATAGAGATTAATATGATGATTTAAGTTAGTTGTTTAAGTTGAAAACCGGATGACTTGGTAGAATGATGTGGTAGGTAGGATTTGGGAAGGATAGGATTTACCGGCGGTGGCCGTTACCTAACCACCTAAGGGTTCTAGAAGGCCTAACCTTAAAGTTTCTTATTGGTTAGCTGGATAAAGGTTCTAGGAGCCTTAAACCCAAACTTTCCTATTGGCTTGCCGGATTAGCTTTATCCAAAATTTTCTTATTTCTAGCAGGATAAGGGTTCCAGAAGCCTTTAATCCAAAGATCTTCTATTAGCTAGCCACTTAGGGGTTCTAGAAGTTCTTACCCCAAAAATATCCTATTGGCCGAAGGTGGCAAAGTGGAAGAAAATATAAGGGGTGTTGGAAGGGTGTTGAAAGGGAGAAAATTAGCATTTGGAGCTGATATTTGTGTAGACTTGGAGGAACTTTGAGCATTTTGAGATAAAAATGTATTTAAGAAGCTATACTATACTTGAGGGTGTATGAATGAGAATTTTAGAATGAATAGGTTGCACTAAGTGCACTATTTATATTGTTTCATTGGTTATTAAGTTAGCAGAAGTTAGGAATAAATGATTTTATAAATTGTGGATGATTGGCGTGTTCGACTGATATGAAAATTTGAAAGAATGTTCCTTGTGAGGTATAAGTGTTGAGATAAAAATTTGAAAGCTTCAGTCTTTCGGAAGAAAAAGTTGTAAGGAGTTGAAATGAAGGATGTCTAGAAGCAAAGACAATTAAGAGAACAATGTTAGAAAATATCAATATTTTAGAGTTTGTAGCTATGGCTACAAAAATTTGATATTACCTTTTGATCTTACCTATCTATTGTGTGTAAAAATTTGAGGTTGATTGGACTCAAATGTTAGAAGTTATGAGAGTTTTAGTAATCGGATGTTATAACATAACATTCATGCTAAGAATGTAGAGTTAGTAAATCATGTAAATTTTTTTGGTTTAAAGTCTATTTGTACTAAATTTTGGTGTGTGAACTTTTAGTAAGGTATTCAATAAGTGTACCAAGTTTCATTTGAAGAGAGTAAATTAGTTGAGAGTTATACTATTCTGCAGTATGATAGGGCAACATTGAGAGGAATTTACAACAAGGATGTACAAAATGAGAAGATATTAGAAAGATTTTAAACACTACCATAAAAAAAGCCCCGTGTTTATCGTATAATGCACAATCCTCTTGACAACGGGGACTGCGACAAATGACAATACTGCTTGCGAACAGGAGTCACGGCAGGCTACAGGGGCCCCTCATGTGGTGAGCATACTTGCCCATGCTATTTTTCTGTTGTATGGTTAATATATAGCCGCCTTTAATGTGGCGTGGCATGTGCGGTCAATGTGGTTTTGATTGCATGTAACACACATTGAAATAACATCGTATGTACGCACGTGCAGGCAAAAAGAAGACGAACAACCACTTTCGCAGGTTTTTCACATTGCGACTCCGAATGTGCATTGCATTGGTTGTGGACAATTAGGGAACGAGAGTTGGCAAATACATATGGACACGATGTTGGGCTTGTTGGAGAAGAGGGTCGCAAGGGTTGAAGAGAGACTGGGAAGTGTGCTGGATGGGATAACCCAAATCGTATTGGTGTTGGGTGCACAAAGCCGACATTTGGAAATTGATGCTGGAGTGCATGCATCTGCTGGGATGGAGAGGATGCCTCCCGCAGCTTTGGATGTTGACACATCCATCCGCCCACAACGAGAGAATTCTGTGGGCCAAGACAAGGAGGGACGCACAACAGGTGTCATACCAACACCTGTGCAGCCGCCGCAAGCATCGTGCGCGCGCTATGCGGGTGCTCGGGGAGGTATACAGAAACAACCTATTGATGTGGGGGATGAAGCGTCAAGTTCAGGAGGAAACAAAAATGAATCCATAGATGGGAACCTGGGCAAAGGGGCAGCAATTTCTAGGCGCGTCGACACAAATCCACGACAAAGGGTCGTGCCATTTGTGAGCAACCTTAGAGGGGCAGTGGCATGTGAGGCACCGGGTGATTCTTTTCATGTGCAAGCAGCACATGCGGACATTCCTGCAAATTCATAGCAGGTGGCAAGGGTATAGGGTTGTTGTTGTTGCAGACAGCAAAGGTAGAGGTAGGAGGCAAATATTGGTAGAGTGGTGTAGCAAAGCAAGAGGCTTAGGAGAGGAAAGAAAAACATGAATGCACACAAACATTGAAATGATATGCAATGAAATTGGAAACAACGGAAATTGTAAATTACAACAACGGTGGGAGCAAACAATGTATGCTCCTTATCCAACGAACAATGGACAATTGTATACCCGAATTGCACGATTTCCAGTGCGATCGCACCTGCAGATTGGACCCCCGCATTGTAGCAGGTTGGGAAATGTATACTTTGTGCACGTACTAGATACATGCCACCGTATACAAGCTCCAATACTTAAAAAGAATTAATACAGCCAAAATATCAAGGCAGCTACACAAAGTACAGACTGTGCAATACGCAAAAGGAACGACGGAAATTAAAGAAACCAAAATCCAATGAAACGCATACCTTTATGTATATCTACGTATACGACTGTCTAATAGTAAATGCCTCGGGTGGGACGCCGTGCGTATTTTGGGGGCGTGGGTCCATGAATGTGCAACTCCGAATTTAATTGAGTACCGGCGTAAATTGACCAGCAGGGACATGCTTTGACAGGTGCAGTCATTGAATGCGCTCCTGCTGTGGAACGACCAGGCTCCAAAATTCTGCGCTCGCAATTTCCTGCCTGTGTGGATGTATCCCACACAGAGGGCTGCCTCTGTCAGGCCCTCCTGTGGGAGAGGACCACTTCCCTTGTAGTGGAGAGAAGTTTAGGAATTCTCCATGAATAGAGTCTGGCATAACATTATTCATATACTGCAAGTTGTTCAGTGGGGTCCCTTGTAAGTGGGAATGGTTCCTCAATAATGACCACATTTAGTCTGAATGTGGAAGATACCCGGATTGACAAGGCTTGCCGTAGCAACCTGGTAGTCCATCTGATTAATGTTATGTGGCAGTACACAGAAGCTTGTTGCTTATTCTACTTTCAATCCTCCCTGGAATATTAAACATATCCTTGGACTTCAACATGGGAAGGACTATGATAACACCAAATTCCTTAAGATATGGTCACCTGATGATCATGACTGATCAGGTTGGTATTCAAAACAATCGTTCCAGGATTGGAATAAATTGTTACAACTGTTTTATATATTATTTTACAGAAGGCATCCACTGGAGTTAACCTTGTCTTGTATCTTTCAGGATCATGATGGGTTCCATATCAAAGGGCTTCTGATCAACTTCATACATCCCTTCTGGCCCTCGCTTCTGAAGATTCCATCTTTCCTCGTGGAATTTATCACCCCTGTTGTGAAGGCGATTAGATCTTGCAGTTTTAGGTGGCACGACTGACAAGCATTGAGTGCAATTTGTTGAATTCATATTGGTTATTTTAGTGGTACATTTTCACCTTAGTTGAGTATTCTGATGTGTGCAGGCAACGAACAAGACCAAGGCCTTGTCATTACACACGATGCCCGGGTATGAAAATCGGAAAGAGTCCCTCGCAGGTGAAATGAAAAGGATGCACCATTGATAACTATAAGGTCTGGTCATCAGTGAACTGGGTCTCTCAGCGAGATTATGAGATGGACTCTCAAACTGTACTCTCCCTCCATAACATTTCCTGGTGGATGTAAATAATGTTACACGTAATGGTTGACTCACTCATGCGTTTATTGAACTAACAGCGCTTGCAATTGGGTTGCTCTTGCATCTTATTGATAGTATTGAATTGGGTGGTGTAAGCAGGGTTTGGGTAAATCAGCAGCAAAAGAAGGGAAGGACAGCTTATTTCAGAAACAATTTTAGGATGGATTTTGATAAGTTCAATGTACATTTGTGGTTGTTTGTGTTATATAAGCTGCTCCTTGTGGGACACATTCTGAGAAAAATTGGTACTTTGGTATACCATGGTCATTCATACATTGATGCATGCCATAATGGATATTGTAGACATGGTTTTGTATCAATGTTTTTGCCCTAATTATGATCTTGACCCCCAGGGAGTGCACTATTCATTAAAACCAAGCATCACGTGCGTGCATGCCCCTTATTAAAATACCCCTGTATACATTTTATTTTTGCTAAAATCAAGCAATATACTTACAAATCTCATTGCTTCAAAATACATTTCCATACATACACAAGGGTCCAAAAACAAATACAGAAATTGTATATAACATGTGTACAAATGTTTGGAAATGCAAAAATATGGCCCTATTATATGTATAATATCAAATCATAGATTTTTAGTTATAAAGTTGTTACTTAGTGGATGAAAAAACACATGATTCTTGGTCCAGGTCTGACTTGAACGCGTAAACGCGTAAATGCGTACTTTACATATATTTTTCTATAGCCTCATGTATATCTACTTCTTGCTTAATAGCAATATGTCTCTTGTACGTACATTTTGTACATGCTTGTTTTAAATAATACCCCTTTTGTGCACCCACGTGTATAAATACAGTACTTGAACAGTGCACTCCCTGGGTCTTGACCCTTTCAGATATCATATGGATATGTCATCCTCAAAGATGATTGATATCATTTCATGAATGAGGATTATACCATAAACCACAAAATTCTAGACCATTAGGGAAAAATTAGATTCCATGGAAAACAAATTAAAATAAAATACTCTAAACTAATGTGTGGGCTATCGCACCCATGAATTGCAATTTTGTCATACTAACAATGCTATGAAAACAAAACACAAGTCAATCGCAAAATGCATCAATGATTTAATGAGAAGTAAGTTCGAGGATCTATAAGGGTCCTCAATTTTCTAGGCATGCATTTGAGACAAATGAACCATGTTTGCCATATTTTAAGCATGTCTTTGGAAAGTTTCTCAATACTCATAATGGACTTCCGTTGAGTCTAGAGGTGATGGGTAATAATCTACATAAGGAGAAACGTTTAAGAATATGGGAATGGCCCATGCATAGATTGTTGAGAACATGACATGATGGAAGACATGATGGAACTATGGATGAGAAAATTTGGAGAGCATTAAGGGTTAATTTTGATGAGCTAAATGACAAAGAGAAAAACAAGTTCTTGGACGTAGCTCGTTTCTTTTGCAAAAACTTACGGAGAGATGGTATTGCATTCACAAAAAGATCATTATATAGAAAATATGACAATGAAGTCAACAATTCTCCAACAAACCTTGGAAAGTCTTCAAGACAAGTCAATTCTGAAAGTTGATGAGGTTGGCGTATTAAATATGCATGATCACTTGTGCAACATGGGTTGAATGATTGTAGAAACGAAATATAATGGAACTCGGATCTAGAATCTATGTTTGGCGACGTTCATTGAATATCATAATTAAATGGTATGTTACATTGCTATGGATTTTTTACAATGGTTTCTACCTATTAAAGTTCCATAATTTGCAAAAATTGTGTGGGTTGAGATGTGTGACAAAGTATAATGGAAATAGTAGAAGACCTAAATTACACCATTTGTTTGTGAATGCAAGGCATGGAATTTGTGGAAGGTCTTTCATTCACAATGATTGAACAAATCTCCAAAAACACAACATACATACGATTGAACGCAATGAATAGCCTACATTTGTTGAATGTTCTGACTACATTTGTTGTGTGTACATGTTTTGCTTGATGTTCTACAATTGCTCTGTGCTGCTGACATACTTGGATGTTTAATGAGTGGATTGAATGGGGTTACCAATTCTTATTTCAATACTTGCATACAGTAATGAGTGGACCAAGCAGGGTTACCAATTCTTACCTCAATACTTGCATACAGTAATGAGTTTCTTGGTAACTGATACAAATATCCTTTACAGAGGAGATGGAAACCTCTTCTTACATTCCGAAGGGCTGCTCAAAGTGCACAAATTCATTGCTGTCTGCCGAAGTCCATCCAATTTACCAGTTGTGGTGAACAAAGGACACGATTAGCAGTCATCAAAGAAGACTCTGTGTGCAGTTTAATTCCATTTTTGTCACCTGGGTCTTTCTTGCACTGGTAACTGCAACACCTTGGTAGAGTAGGAGTATCTGAGTGTACCTTGAAACTTTCTTGTAAATTTGATGATATGGTGGGTGAAGTCCTAAACTCACACGACAAGAGTGCAATGTGCAATCCCAACTCTGCAGATAATTCTGGTTGTTGGATTGGATGGGGATTTTTCTCATGTAGTTAGCAATTGCAGATCACAAAGATTGTCATTTCAACGAAAATCGGAGCTGAGTTGAGATGCAAAAGTTATGAAAGGAAATACCCTTCTCTTTAACAATCATATAAGTTCTTAGAGTTATATTATTGAACCTAGGATGTGCATGTTTTGAACACATAGTCCAATTTATAGTACATGTCATTTTGGTATTCGTGCGATAGGGTGATCCCAATGTAAGATGGAAGGTGGCAGCCAAGTAGGTTACACTAAGATTCTTGCAAAACGGAAGGCACACAAACATTAAAAGATCGACCTTCTTCAAGCGGATTTCTCTTTTGCATTTGTATAATCACAAGCTTGCATTCAAGCCATGTGATTAAAGAATGCTTCACTTTTCTCATGACATGGGTCAATATCGAGCACAAGTACAAATACCACAACATTGTTAAGCTCCTTATGGGACCGCATAAATATGCACAAGGTTAGGGAGGTTTTTCCTATTGTTCTTGACCTCCCTAGAGCTTAGTCATGAATTTAATGGTTTGTCTCTTGAGATTGGGCACTTGTTGGGAGGTGTTAGGTTGGTGGGTCTAGCATGTCTATCCAAAGTATTTGTAGGGACCAGAGAGTTATGGCTAACACACCAAAGACAAGATGCACCTCCAAACACCGAATGGTTGCTCCCAACCTTTTAAACATAACTCTACAACCAAATTCATGGTACCTATTAGGTGTCCAATTAAGAAGAGTGACCACACAAGGCCTGCAAACCTTAAGGTGAGCAAGCCTAATTCGCTTACTTCTTGATTGGACCACATACATTTTAGGGGTATGAGTGGTTAGATAGATGCATATCTAAAAATATACACCAAAAAATGTGTGTTTTTAAAGAGATTGGACTATGTGCTTTAAATTGTTAACCATTCTAGGTTCAATAGTCCACATAATTGGAGAGGGGGGGGGGAGGGGAGCTTTGACTACATAACGGTCAAGAGGAGAATGGATGATGAGCTACAACAACAAGAAGACATCAATTAATACTTGCATGTTATGAAAAAATTGGGTGTGCTCATGGATGTAAACTATAGGTTATGGATGAAATTTCCTCTATGTGGATAGAAAAGTGCAAGAGAGTTGTTGAAAATGCCCTCCAATCGGCTACGGCTGGTTGTGTGGCTTGCTCATGGCTCCACTCAATGTCAATGGATATTGATAGCTCATAACAATTCATAATTAGCTCCAAAACTTTATGGGTTGATCTAATGTAGATTCAGTGCCTAGTTTGGTGACTTAACTTTTATCCAACGCCTATATTTGAGTGTGTGTGGTTAAGTGTGAATCCAAGAACGGACACCATAAAGAAATGTGTTTAAAAGAGATTGGACTATGTGTTTAACATATGTTGAACCATTCTAGACTCCATAATCAACAAAATCAGGAGGGGAGGGCATCCTTCATGACTATTTAATTAGCACAAGAATCTTCACTTTGATACCATTGAATAAAATACTCATATGAGCTCCAAGAATGCTGAGGAATGTGGCTATGACCTTGATTTGGATTTGCTAGCCATGCTCGTGCTAATCGCGTGTTTCATACCGGTATTGTAGGAGAAGTGGGCTAGTTGGAAAAAGCAACCATTTAAGACCCATCTACCTTACATCGGAAGGTGAAGGAAAGTGAAGAGGGTAAGACCTTATCCGGTGACCGGTTCAGCCGTGGGCGACAGAGCTTCGCTTCTCCACTAGAATTCTCCACACCCTTTCCTTGTGCGAGGCGTGGTGCCTCCATTCTCCAATTGCAACCGCCATCGCCGAAGCAGCAGCAGCTATGGCGTCCTCCCTGGCCTCCTCCCTGCTCGGCACCCCCTTGGTCGCGCCCGCTGCAGCGAGGTCGGCATCGGTGGGAAGGAGCAGCAACGGTGCGTCCGTCCTCAGGATAGAGTGTTCGTCGCATCCCCAGAAGAAGGCCACAGCGCACCATGCCAAGTCGCGGCCAAAGAAGCACCAACCCTACGACAAGAACAGGAAGGGCCCGACGTACTACCCGCGCCTCCCAAAGGCTCCTCCCATCTGGGGCTTCGATACCTCAGACCTCGAGCAGACGTCCGAAGTAGGCGCCACCGAGAGTAGTGTTGTGGAAGCTTGAAGTGCTTGCTGCAATGAATGAATGGGCGAGGCTAGATTCTCAACGGATTGGGAGCAATGCAGCTGGAGTGAGTAGCTCGGTTGGAAACATCACGTAGGTTTAGGCATATTCCTTTTTTAGACACATTGTAACGAATTTCCTGCATCTTAGTTTGTGCACATTTTCCACAGTCTCTGGCCACCTGTGTGTGACATGCCTCAAGGGCGGGGGGTCTCACGAGTTCACCAAAAAACAGAAGAACAAACTTGCAATTCGCAGACCTTCTCTCTCCAATTCAATTACGGAATTGCGGAACTCTTGTGTGTATGCATGTGGAAGTGTGTATATGATGAGTGTAATTTTGATTGTGCTACCCTGATTGCACGGATTGGGAGCAATGGAGCTGGAGCACGGTTGGAAAGTTGTAGGTTTAGGCATATTCCTTCTGTAGGCATATCGAAACGAATTTTCTGCATCTTAGTTTGTGCGCATTTTTCAGAGTTCCTGACATCTGTGTGTGCCATGCCTCAAGGGCGGGGGTCTCACGAATTCAGAAAAACAAGAACAAATATGCAATATGCATACTGCCTCTCTCTCTTCAACCCTCTTATCAAATCTGCGGAGGTCTTGTGTGTATGTGTGTGTGAGTGTGAACGTGTGTATAGGATGAGTGTGTTTTTGGTTGTGTTTCATTTATGAGCTTACACCCTGATTGCACGGATTGAGAGTAGTGCGGTTGGAGTAGCACGGTCGGAAACATGTAGGGTTTATGCTTCCTTTTGTAGACATATTGCAACGAATTTTCGGCATCTTAGTTTGTGCACACTTTCCAGAGTTTCTGACCATGTGTGTTTGACATGCGCAAGGCAGGGATCTCACGAATTCACAAAAACCAGAAGAAAAAACTTGCAATTTGCAGACCTTTTCTCTCTACAACCTTCTTATCAAACTTGCGCGGAGTTCTTGTGTATGTGTATATGATGAGTGTAGTATTGGTTGTGCTTCATTTGAGAGCTTATACCCTGATTGCACAGATTGGGAGTACTGTAAGTGGAATAGCCCGATTGGAAAATGTAGGGTTTAGTCTTCCTTTCTAGACATATCGTAACGAATTTCTGCGTCTTAGTGCACATTTTTGCAGATTTTCTGACCGTGTGTGCCTGGCGAGCCTGAACTCGGGGTCTCACGAATTCACAAAAATAACAAATTTGCAATTTGCATACTCTCTCCAACCCTCTCATCAAATTGCGGAGCTTTGTTTGTGTGTGTGTTTCAGCGATGGTGAGGAATAATTCCTGTTGTGAGGTTCAGTTATGAACTTATACCCTCGTTATGAAAGCTCGACATCCTTTTGGCGTGGGGTTGGTTGTGTGAGATACTTGTTTGAATGCTTGCACTGATCTTCTATGAAGCTGCGAATGGAAACTAGGGTATGGATTGCAAATGCATCGATAGCTGTGGACACGAGTGAATTTCTGTCTACCTATCCAATTCAACCAGCTATTCGACTTAAATGAAAGATTATTTTTATCTTCAATCTGCAATACATTCCAACTGGTTAACAATGCTTCCAAGGATGCATCCAAGCCACTGCTGCTTTAATGAGATGACTTAAGTTATGTGCAGATAATTTGAACCAAATGTGGGCAAATACAGATATAAGTTATGCTTCATGGTCAAGAAGTTGAGACAAAAAAATTTCAATGTGGGATCTAACATAAGATCACTCCACAATACAGGGTTATCATGTGGTGACTGCAAGGAAATTGGGGGAACTTATGAATGAATCTTATCAGCTACTGAAGTTAATGGCAACCCGCTGCAGCTGCAAATGAATCCCCAAGTAAGGTATGTGCACCTATTATGGACAATGTACCAAATATGAACACAAACTATGATGTTCCTAGATTATAGATGTGAGATGAGAAACCAGTCCTAGATTGTGTCCATTAGGTACACTGCCCACAATAGGAGCACATACCTTAAAGCTCCTCCCAGATCATGAATGGAAACATTATCAAGACTAACTGTTAAGCTATCAGTGTGGTCTTTTTCTTTTGTTGGTACAAATTGATAAATTCAATTGCGAAGAGTAACCAAGTACTAAACCCAATGTTGTCATCTACCTATATACAATGATGGTGAACGGTGTGCAATGCCATGGAATAATAACCTGAAACTCACTGGGGATTAGAATATTAGAATGAAAATAATCAATTTTCATCTGAAATATTTCTCAAAATGTGACAAGTTTTCTTTTTCCTGTCATAATAAAAGTACTCGTCCTGAAAATAGGTGTGGAAGGACTCGGACCAGGTTATTCTCCCAATTTTTCGTCAATGCAATGAGAGAAAAGTGTCAAGCGAACTTCACAACCGAAGTATGGATAGAATGACCTGTGACCAAGCTGTTACTTAAATTGCAGTTGCCCAAGAAGATCCTCACTCATAATCTATTCCAAAGCCCAACACAAGATTCAGGCCAAATCCTTGCAGGACTTCGACGACACATTTCATGAGCTCCTTGATTCAGTATACTACTTAAAACGACTCGAGGGAAAATTTAGCTGAGATTTATTTGGCCTTGCGGAATCAAATTGCGTGGGCTTGTGCCGACCAGTACTCTAAACAAGAGCCATGGCTATGGCAGCCGCGGTGTGGAGGCCCTGGCAGCAGGCGCCCACACTTCAATCCACAAGCCACGTTGAAGGTAAGTGGAACTTCGATGTATTTTGGTTGAATTTATGGGCTTATCATTGAATTTGAAACGTCTGCTTTCAATGTCCTACTGATTTACATACTCCGAATGGGGAACTCCTACTTTCATTGGAACCTGAGTATGAAAGGAGAGATGGGGAGGATAAAATTTGATGGCCTTCAAACATTGGAATGCTAAACCCTAAAACCCTAAACCCTTTGATGCTTCCCTTCTCCAAATAATCACTAACAATTTAATTGGATCACTGGTGGAGAGGGTCTTGAAGGAATTAGGAAGCGGCTCAAAGTTAGGGTTAAGTGCATGAGCGAGACCTTCAGCAGCATCAAGCGGGGTGCTGTTGGGCCAGATCGATTCAAGGAAAGTGCGATTCCTGGCATGTACTGGGGGGACAGGTGCTGAAAACCTTCTTTCTTCCTTTATTTTTCTGTCACTTTCTTGGGTTGCAAAGAGAAATGGATCCAGACACCTCAAAACCACAATGGCTGCAAATAACCTAATGGTTACTACATATGATATTCGTACATATGAGTCTTTTCGTGGGGAGTTAAATTGGTCCCCTATGTGTTTCCATTGGTTGTTTTGCATTTGATCTTTTTAGTTTCAGTAGTGGTGGTACACGCTCGGAGGTAGTGTTTGAATTTGAGGAAAGAGCAACCCATATCGGTTCATTGAGAGCCTCATTTAGCACCTCTTGGCATGCCAAAATGACTTTGACCCTCAATGACCCCATATAGAATGTTGATGTTCTTCGTTCAAACCTACACATTACCTCCGAGTAACCTCGCACTGAAAACATACCGAACATAGAAGATGTTGTATGCAAAACAACCAACTCCCAACCAAAATCTTGTTGTGTTAGAGGATAACTCTATTGGGTTTGTCTGTGCAGTGTTAACCTTGGGGAGGAGGTAGCTGTGAAATTCAAAATAGGGACAGAAACTGTAAGCATTTGTTCTTGAACCCTATTTGGCTTTCCTGTTGAGTTGCACTGCTTTCACATTTGATGGCATTACACATGTATGGCAATGGTTCATAGGAGGTGAAGTTGAAGTTGTAATCTCCCTCTTAGAAGGCAAGTTCGGTAGAGTTTAGGAATACATCTTGTAGTTTATGGTTTAGGGTTGTGGGTGGTGGGTCTTTACAAGCTTGGTTACCAAATATCTCTGAAATTTTGTGAAGCATGGTAAGATCCACACAACGTAGATGGGCCTTATGTGGTAATTTTTTTGCTGTTTTCTACCTTATCCTACATGGATTGGCGAGGTTGAAATTACTGTGCGTTTGCAAATGTATCTGAAGAAGCCAGGATCATTCTCAGAAAGTTTTGGAGCTAATCTCAAATTGTTCTGCATTATCAAAGTCCACTGACAGTGAGCCATAAGAAGGCCACATAGGTTCCCCCCTCGCCCCCATTTTTATGTGGAATATCAAGTCTAGAATGAATGGTTAACAAATTTGAGCATGTAGTCCAATTTCTTTTAAACACATCATATCTTTCTGGCGTCCATTCTTAGATCTGCACGTAACCACGCACCACTGAATATAGATGTTCAATTAAGGTAAGGAACTGAGTTACGCCCACTTACCTTATTTGTTGCCCATGAATTTAAGGCATAATTAAGATAAACCATGAATTCCTCAGAGAATAGATACAACTCTGAACTCGTATACTTTTCCATGGCTTGCATTTTGTTCAGGTGATGGTGTCAGCGCAAGCGGGTGAGAATCTCCTCAAAGTTGCAGAGCGGTGTGGAGCCATAACTGTAAATGCTGTGAGTAAATTTAACACATAAAACTTTGTTTTCACTCTTTTCAGCAGTCATGTTCTTGTTGATGAAGATCAGCAGGTTGTAATTGCTTCTTGTTACTCTTGTGGTTACCTATCTCCTTGTTTCACAACCCTCTCTAGGTCAGCAGACAAGTGTAGTTATTTTAATCCTATCGGGATGGATATATCAAATTGTGAAAACCTCTCATACTTTGAAGGGGAAACGAGAAATCTGAATGAGAACTCTGTTTTTATCCTACCTTCTGGAACATAATACTGATAATATTTTTCTTAATAATATGGGCACAGGATTTCTGCTTTGAAGGAGCATGCTGTCACTGTGAAATGGAAGTTCTGGGTGGAGCCACTGAGGCGAGTTTTTATTAATTACTTCAAGTGTGACTTCATGTGGAATAGATCACTCCAAGATAAGGAACTCCAGTATTTGTTCTTGAAGCTAGAATTTGTTCTTGAGAGCGTCCTTACACATGCTTAAGAATGCTATGAACAGTTTCACGGGCTCATATGACGACTAACCTTGCTATATAACTTTCTTTTCACATGTTTTGTTGTCAAACATAAGAGACTCAATGTTGCCATTGTAACCTGTCTATTTCACTATATACTCAGGTTGGCTATCGTGCTGAGGTGAAGGGAGGATCACTCATCCGCAGCTGTCTTTGCCCAGTAAGTTTGTTCCAAGCTTAGATACTCTCATGGCAACTACACTAAATTTTCCTATTAGTGTGGGTGGAAATATTTTTTGTGGTAATCCGTATTGATGAAATAAATTTGGTGCTATTGGATGTTGGGCAGGTACCAAGCACAAAGGGCACAGTGGAAGTAAATATTATCAACAATGATGAAGGATGGGATGATTTAATTGTTTGATGCTTCAGTTGACAAGGGTGACTTTAGAGAGCTCTGCTTTGCTTAAGGGTCACCAACAATTTTAGAGCTATGGGAATGTCTTTTGGGGTTCTCTGTCATTCTTGTAGGTAGTAAGGTGAAGTCTAGAATGCCTAGTCTGGACTTTCAAGCTTCAATACTCAAATTTAGTAAGTGTATAATGACAAGGTCTTTATACGAAAATGTATACATTTTTATGTGTAGATGTTGTTTTAAAGACCAAATGCTTAAACAACTGAAATCAAAAGTAAAAAAATCCAACTCAAGATAAGGTTGACTTGAAAGGATGCCCACCCTAAACCATACTTACATGATACACATGAAGCCGACCTGTTCTACGTTGAGGTCTGAGCATAGCATCGTCCCTACTTAGTGAAAACTGCACTAAAAGTTATAAGTGTTTCTAACCACTAAGGTAACCGTGACTTAAATGGTTTTCATGCTTGCTATGAAATTGTACTTGGAATCAAGAGACTTGGATTTTGGTGGAACTGCAAATGTAGTTGTGGAATTCAGAAATAATTCTCATAATTTTTATGAATTTTTATGAATTTTTATGTACTAGATACTATGATTTACCAAAGTGCAAGGTGTTGGGGGCATTAAGTGACCATATAGGCCCCTCTTTGCTTGCTCGTTGAGTGGCCCTATGATGGTTTCCCCATAGACCGTGTTGTGGACCCAACTGACCTATAAATAAGGTTGAGGCATTCATAATCAACCGGGTCCATATAATTGCTCGCTAGGGTCATGTAATGTTAACATGGATGACATCTATATTTCTTAAGCGAAGAGTGTTAAGGTTTAAGGTCGGGCATCCATTGCCAACCAAGTTCATTTATAATCTCACTGGGATCATGTAATGCCAACATGGATGAGATCTACATTCTTAAGGTTTATGTGGTGGCAACTTGTGATTGATTACCCTCACAAGAGTTTAATAATTGTTGTAGCTGAGCACTAGCATTTAGATGAGTAGTTATGGATTAACTTATAGATCGACTACATGTTACCCTATACTTTACCACTTTGAAATTTGTAGCAATTTCCATATTCATGAGTTTTCAATTAATTTTTTTTTTAAATCACATTCTCCTTAGAATTTGTTTATCTTTGCAAGAGAAATAATTTCTCGCTAATACTCCTACATAGATGCAAACACTCTTATTTTATTGGTTGTAGATGCCTCAACCTTAAACCATAGAGCTTGACTTTAGAGGCAACCATGCCCGCCCAAAATGGCTACAACCTTATCCCAACCTTGACTAGTAGGCATATTTGGCTTAACTAGCTAGATTAGGATTACTCAACATTGTGGAGGTGATCTACACAATGGAGAGGGCAAGACCTTCATGGGAGGTGGCTCACTTCTGATCCTAAATCAAGCTTGACATCATTGTTCTTTTAATAACTACTCCACACCTTATAAGACCCAAAAATAGGATTTGATTAAGACCACTAATTGAATAAGTATGCCCTTGTGAGCACTATGAATAAACCAAAGGGTTTGGAACACATTTGGTGTTGTGCACATATATGTGATTAGACTTATTGTCCTTCTTGTGTTAATCGGGCTTGTGTTATAGATTTGCCCACACGAATTAGGTGGGTTGGTTGCTCGCAAGCTTTTACCCGTGGTGAGATCTATCCTTCTAGTTTATGTGATGATTTGTGCCCTTGTAAATTCTACGAATCAGCCAATGTGTTTGCAATACAACCATGGTCATGCACATATTTGATTGTTCCAATGTTTGTGAAGCCCTTGCCATGGATTTCTACTCGTGAATCGCTCAAATCTGAACAAAAGTTGGACTTTGTTGCTCACAATGCATGAAAATCGGACCCAAGAAGCGTTCACAAAGCACATTCCCAAGGCACAAATTGGCTCATAATGGCCCATTAAAATTGCCTCACTTTAGTTGATAAGGCCATACTATCAATAACAAACTTACAAGCAATTGTCAAAACTTGGAAATACGTTACAATAAGTAATTCTTGCCATTGCTAATTCCCGTACACTAGGTAGCTAATGCAAGGAGGAGGGCAGTGCCGCGCTTTACCCAGTAATCCGAGTCTTGTACTCCGACCTTCAAGTGCACCATGAGCATATAACTGGGTCTCTCTCGAGTTCCCGTTCGAATCGGGTAGAGAAACAACGGGCATTGGTACAAGCCTTTGGGCTGCTTCTTCTTGTTCACGACCGGCTTGAATAAAATGATGGGCATGGGCACAATCAGCTCCATCGGCCTTGGCTCCTGCGACAAGAACAATTGCTCTTTCATGTTGTCAATGCTTTGTTTTCTTTAGAAAATAAAGTCCAAGAGCGTTTCACCAAACTTCCTCCGATTTAGTGTGGTCCACAACAATATATATCATCGAGTTACATCAATTGTTTTGCAATCACTGGGCATCAACTAGAGAAGGTGTCACATGATACATGGTGCTAAATGACAAATGATAAAGACCATTCCATGGACATGGTGCACCAATTTTGATGCTAAATTATGTAATTTAGTGTACCCTGGTTCTTTTCTCTCTCACGGGGTGGCGATCTTTAGGATTATTACACATATATCAAGTTTTGCACCATTCAAGCCTTTGCACATCACAAAAGAGTGGATAAATATCCCCATCAAGGGGCTATGTTGTTTTGTCTATTTAGTGTGGGGTTACCATTCGGAGTTAAGTGTTGCCATAACTTGACACCGTCGTTGTCGTTTTTTACCAACGAAATTATATCACATTCTTTGGTGTGCATACTAAAGTTCTACTTATGTTATTTGGGTAGAAAATGATACTCTCTTTAAAAAGTTATAGCAACATGTAACTCCAAATGGCAACCCACACTAATTAGACGAAACAATGTAGTTGTACTGGCTGAAGGAGCTTGCTGGCTATCTGCAAGGTTTTGTAGAGAAGCACCCCCAAAGGCACCACACCTGGAGTTTCATGCCTCTTTGAGGGGACTCTGCTATTATAAGCTCATTCAAGCATACATGTATCAAAGTTTAATTTCAAAATCCAGGTTTCAGAAGGTATGGGGCTTTATGTGGTTACTCGATCTTGTTAATGGGAGTCTAAGTCTTTTTGAATGGTTGTAATATAAGGTTTGTAGTTCAAAATGGACACCAAAATGACATGTGTGGTAATGGGATTCAACTATGTGATCAATACATATTAGACACGTCACCATTCCAGGTGCAATAGTGAACATCACATTTGAGAGCATCTATGTGAAAATTTGAAGAGAAAAGAGAACCTTCACTTTGAACTCTTATACCTTGTGTACCTAAACTCTAAACCTGCAATGTGACATTACAAAAATCTTGTGATTTACAATTGTTCATTGGATGAAACAATTTTTGAGCCCATCCAACGGTTAGAAATGTATGTGGAGCTAGAAGTGCCTACAATAATTGGCCCACACCCCTTGAAAAATACCATATTGGAGATATTCGTTAATTCAAGTGGAGTTTTGGTCAAGAGTTGGTTATTTTGCGTACAAAGTTCGCAGAACAACCAACGTGTGTTGGTAAGTTTTTGGTGTGGAGGTTTGAACAGAGAATAATTCTACATCGGCTCATCGGAGACCAAACTCATTTTAGCACCTCTAGGGATGCCAAAAGGAATTTGAACCCCAATGAACCGATAAGAAACGGTTTGTCATTCAGACCTCCACACCAGCTCCAACACATGCACCGAAAACTCACCAACTATGACAAGTTTAATACGCAAAACAACCAACCCCCGACCAATACTCCCGGTCGAATCAACAGAGAACTCTAAATTGGCATTCACGAAAGAAACACACGAGTTGGGTCCGAGCTCTAAACTCACCATGAGAGAGTCGTTGACGGGGTCCCAACCGGCACCCTCGAGATACAAGCCCTTCACGTAGATCCCCTCCTTCGGCTGCTCCACAAGGTCCATCTCGTCCTTGTAAATGGTTTGAAACTCCCACACGAGCGTGTCGATGGGAATTAGGTTCCGGCGGGCGGTTGTTTGTAACACGGCCGTCAAAAAATCGGCCGGGTACGTGAACCCCGCGAGCCAATAGCAAATAGGGTATGTGCCATCCACCCATCCTCGGAGTTCCCCGATCCTCAACACAAGGTCCCTCGTCCATGACCCTAACGGCTTGATTGATGGATACGCCCTATTGTTCCATTTGCACATAATAAGTACGTAGGTAGCCATATATTATGATAAGTAGGCCTTTCCAACGTTTAATTTCACGTCCTCAAATTTTCAAATTTTCAATCGCTAAACCCAAAAAAACATATAAGCAATCGTTTGACGGTTGCATATCAAGCTGGTCAAAAAGAACTGCAGCCGATGTCGACTACGATTCTTTTTGACATAGTTTTCTACTAGTGCAAGGGTCATCATGATTTCATGGTCATGGCGGTTCTTTTGGGCATAGTTTTCTACTGGTCTTAAGACACACGTGAAGGTTGTACAATGAAGAATTGACATTGAAATGTGTTCAGTCATAGAACTTCAAGTGTCGGTTAAAAAACATTCGCAGTTGGGTTCATAGTTGAATGTCATTTCATCACCATCCTATTCATGTGGGTCCTTCTAAACAATAAGTGATATAAGTCAAGGGGTGTGAGATTTTTAAGTGTTGCATTCTCCTAGTTTTGAGTTTGATCCACCTCTTTGAGGTGGGCTTGAACCAAAATCTAATAGACCATGAAACATTCTCCATTGCAAGTCATGTAGGACTTCATATAATTTTTTTATCTACTCAAACATCTTTGGTTCTTTGGGCTCTCAAGCTATGGTGTAAAGTGAAATGGGACAAGCCCACGGGACTTGGACGGGACTGATACTTTGATACTTACAAGGTCTAAGAGGTTGGATTGTGAGTTCAATCAATGCTGCATGAAATACTATCTAAATAACACGGGGTTACCGCCAAAAAGACATGAAACCCAGAGAGATATCCATATCAAAATTGACTGATCATCAAATACCGGTCACTTGCATTTTTAGATGTTTAAGACCTAAGTGTAGCCCCCACTTTGTGTTGTAAGAAGCTGCACTAATCCTATCTCTCTCCACACTAGATTAAAAGCCAACACACATGGGTCTCAAGTCACTTGAGGTCAATCTGTGCAATTTCAACTGTCGAGAGCATGGAAATTGGGAGTTACCACTTCACATGGGGTTCAGTTTTAAGTCCCAAGTATGACATGGATGTCTACATGACAACACTTTTTGCAGGTGAGGCTTGGGACTTGTGTTGAAAGTTGGGTCTAGCTTTTTGCTAGACCTGACTCTCAACACAAGTCGAGCAATGTTTTTTTCCATACAATAATCAAGATCCAACTTTAATGATAATTAACCATATTTTAAAGGTGTCTTGAGGCTCAAATATTTGGACTTTGCCTTCATGTTGGGACTTGCTAACATGAGTGGGACTTGGGAAATGGGACCCCATATAAAAAGGGTCAGTAAGGTCGGACCTCTATAAGTTCTACCGTCTTCACAAAAACATGTAGGAGAATTACATTTTAGACTTCAAAGGACACATAATCCAAAGGGACTTCAATTCAACGTGACTTTCCATCGGGAGTTGGTTGTTTTTGCATACAACACCTATGTTCAGTAAGTTTCGGGTGCATGCTTGGAGGTAGTGTGGAGGTTTGAACGAAGAACATCCTACTTTGGTTCATTGAGTGCCAAACTCATTTTGGCATGTCAAGAGGTGCTAAAAATGAGGTTGGCACTCAATGAACCAGAGTAAGTTGCTCTCCGTTCAAATTCAAACACTATCTCCCAATGAACAATCCCTTTGGATCACCTGAGATAGGAAAACAAAGAATGGTGTATGACCACTATCAGGTCACCAGACTAGGAATAAAATGATTCGGTGGAAACCCAAAATGACTAGTTATGGACCCATAATTGAAAATTCCATAACGATCCAAAACGACTTATCATTTACATCCAGCCTATCACTCCATCCTTTCCAGGTCACCACTCTTCGACGCCGAATCAACTTCGTTTCACCATTGAGTGGTTTTCTCTTTCTCTACCTTACCGGCGGGGAGATTGGCCTTACGTACTTGATCCAAATGGCAGGCACTTGTGCCGCAGCAAAGGCAGCGAAAATGATTTGGAGGTCGAGAGACATGGCAACCAAGCCTTGAATTCCCTTCCCCAGCATCGTGCACTGCTCCCGGATACTGTTGAGCAGCATGTTGTATCGCTCGATTTCTTGGAACAGCACCGTGTGCAAAGCAGAGGGATCGAATGCCTTCGACTTCATCACTTCCGGAAGATCAAAGGGTTCGGGAACCTGTCAAATAGTATTGCACACAACCACTTTTTGCTAAGTCCATAACTCTATCCAAAATCATCAATGTTTAGGGATATCTTCTCCCAATTACGTTGTTAGTTATTTTCTTGCGTTTCGTCGTAAGGGAAAAGAAAAGAGAACAAAGAAAAGAAAGAAAGAAAACTCAAGAAAAACTGAGTTGACGGTGAAGAAGAGGAGTCATGAGGTTGGTTCAATCTTGAATTTGAGTAATTGATATTTAAGTTAAAGTTGGATTTGGGTCTAGTCTAGGATTATAGTGTGTTGAATTTTATTGTACGATTTTGATAGAATATGTAGAGATGGTTAGGCTAATATGAAGACACTTGTTATATTTTCAATATTCGTCAATGATCACGTAAAATTTATCATCAAAAAGTAGTACATTGAAATCAGTAAAGTAGATACAGTTAGCGCTCAAAATCACGATTTTAGCACAATCTACTTTCAACTCATTTGTAGTAAGATAGAGGTTTCCCTATCCGACACCCCACCCAAAAGCACCACCTATGCATGCCTCATAACTCTGTATCCAATACACACCTTAAACCGTTCGAATGCCTCTAGCGCAAAGCAGAGATGCATGTGGGTGAAAAGCGGGGTGACTTTGGGAGAACGCAAATTGGGTTTTGGATGAAAGTGGGAATGGATTTGGGCAAGCATAGGAACTTATTTAAGAGTGGCTTACTCAAATGTAATCATTAAGACCCCACATCCAAAAGTTACAAGGGCTCAATTTTTTATTTTTTTTTATTGGATGGAAAGTTGGTTTTAGTGCGGGGCGGTTTTGAAAGAAGATGGGGTTGGTTATGTACGAAAAATGGGAGCAGTTTTGGGTGACAGTCGAAACGGTTTTAGAAGCCGTTTGCACGGGAAGAAGTGGGAGTCTATTGACAAATTTAGGAAGCTAGGTACAAACGACTCCAAATGTTGATAGTATTCACATACGCATAACACGTTATCTTGCCAAGCATGGAGGGTGAGTGAGGCCGGGAACCAATTAGATACTATTCAGGATGTAAGTATACCATGGTTGTCTCCTTACCGACACTGTTGACTAAGATTCAACCTAACATACTCCAAGTGAAGCATCGCCATTGAATATAATAAGAATGGAACGGTTGATAACAACTGAATAATTTCATGAACGTGCAATTCACTTTACCTAAGTTCAGTTCCTACTATTGCTAATGCCCCCTCCCCACTTGGCATTAGCTAAGCCTAAAAGTGGGTTCTTAAAAATGAGTGTTCACACCATCGACATTATCTAGTGCCGAGCCTAGTTGGCAAATGATGTGGCATGGCTTAAAAGTGGAGGTTTTAAGCTAAAACTACCGACCCTCCCATCGGTACCTAGACATGAGGCAAGAATGTAGGACCTCTAAAAGTGTTGCCTCCCGCCCTTGTGATTGGTTGCTTTTAGTCTTAGCTTATGAGGGCACAAGGAGCTCCATTAACAAAAACCGATGGTAAGTATTAAGGCATTTGGGGATGGGACAAAAACTATCCAACATTCACTGCTTGGTAGATAAAGCAATGAACATGTGTGAAAGCTACTTAACTAAAACCTACTTGGGAATCTTTGGAGCAAGTTCTTGTAGGTGCATTGGGATGGCCGGACGTGTCCGCTATAACCGAGGGAGCTTTACCCGGGTTTTAGGGAAGTCTTTGGTTATTTGCTAATGTCAAGTGGGGAGGGGGCATAAGCCAATCATGCACACCACTCATCCAAACAGACTCCAAAAATAGGCTACATCGCTTATGGGGCATTCCCACCTGACTTTAGTTAAGACCCAAAGTATTTCCTACAAAACCAGGTAAAGCTCCCTCGGTTATAGCGGAGGCATCCGACTATCCCAATGCACCTACAAGAACTTGCTCCGGAGATTTTCAAGTAGGTTTTAGTTAAGTAGCTTTCACATATGTTCATGGTTTTATCTACCAAGCAATGAATGTTGGGTAGTTTTTGTCTCATCCCCAAATGCCTTACTACTCACCTATCTTACCATCGGTTTTTGTTAATGAAGCTCCTCGTGCCCTCATAGCTAAGACTAAAAAGCAACCAATCACAAGGGCGGGAGGCGACACTTTTAAAGTTCCTATATTCTTGCCTCATGTTTAGGTACCGATGGGAGGGTCGGTGGTTGAGGCTTAAAACCTCCACTTTTAAGCCATGCCACATCATTTGCCAACTAGGCTTGGCACTAAAAAGAGCTGTATGTGTGAACCCTAGATAACTAAAACCGCTTTTAGACTAAAACTACTTCTAACTAATGTCAGGTGGGAATGCCCCATTAGCAACTAACCTGCATGAGGAGATCTTGGCAGATGTTCAAGACGGTTTCCTCGGTACTCACTCCACCCGTGCTCCCTCCCGTGCTCTTTTGCAATCCGGCGATGGTTTGAAGGATTAGCCTACTATCCGAAAGTTGGAACGCGATGTCCGCATTCGCATGTTGGCCGAAGGCTTCGGGCGCGTCGGTGCCCGGCAACGTCTTGATGAACTCGCGGTGGGTTTGCAAGGTGCCGTCGTCGGGGACGTGGTAGATTTCGAGAGACGACAACGGGTAGTTGGGGGTCTCTAGTATCGCGGGGCAATAGAATTGGTTCAAGTAGGCGGCCAAGACACGTCGGTCAATCTCGTCCGTCACACGCCCTCCGTAGTTCGCCTCCGAGATCAAAAACTTGAGGGCGTCGAATGGGGTCTCGTCGTATTCATCCAAGTAAGTTGTCAAAAGATCATTTGACACCTACTCCTCCGCACATTCCCCAAGTCACAGTAAGTGCGTTTCGTTGGCATAATAGAATACAATACTTTGGTACACTAAATTAAAACGGCATTTTTCTAACATGGGCCCTTGCTGTTTTTCCCATACCACCTCTTTTGCTTGTCCCAACGGAAAACCCGTTGGACCATGGCAGTGGATAGAGTAGGCTTTAAAAAAAAATTTGTGGACCTCAACCTTCGTGGTCACTCTGCCATTTTTTCCTTGGTGTAAACCCAAGTCGTCCCGGGACGACTTAAACGTCCAATCACATCGCTTAGATGGCCGTGGGACGACTTCATGGTCCATAGTGTAAACCGCCCCTAAATAGTGCATTTCGTGTCACTTGCTATGTGGAATGACACGATGCTATCTTTTTTTTTTACTATCACTGTAATTCTTTACCAAGCAAAGATGTTAGTGTTTTACATTGACCCAACGACCGATGTGATTTGTGGTGACAAAACATGAGAAATACATCATGTAGTTATAGCATTGCGGAATTTTGAACAATAAGTGACACCAAATACAATGATTCAAAATTGTAATATGATATTAAGATCCTTTAGTCTTAGTTAAGGATTGGGTTCGATCTCGAGTCCGAAAGTAAAGTCCATTAAGGGGTGTTTTAAACCCGGACTGTCTTATTTGAACACAGACCCTAATGTAAACGCACTCTTTATGTCATGTTGTGCAAATGTGAGTGCTGATTAAAAGGCCCATCTCTTTATTTTTGAGATTTCTGAAGGTTGGTGAGCTACGGTTATGTCAAAAGACAAGCACTTCCCATATGCAAATTACAAGGTTAGGAATGGGGTACGTAGTAGTTTGCCATGGGTAATAAGAGCTAGAGGCGTGCCTCAAAATCAGTATCATTGAAGTCGTATGGAATGTTGAGTCCGAGGGTGCCAAACTTGCGACGTTCAAGGAGAACACTGTGGAAGTAAGCCAAGGCGAAGTGAAGCTTTTGATACTTCTCCTGGGCTTTGCATAAATAGAAGCTCTCTTCGGTTGTTGCGGTGTACAATCGCAATATGTTGGCCCGTAGACCCTGCAAAAGAACTCACGTTTCGAAGCAAATTTACACCTCCTATATTCACTCAACAATGTGAGGGGCACTTCACACTAGAGCTTGAGGGCTTGAGGGATCAAGGAAGTTTGAATGGGTGGGAAAATCTGTAAAGAGTCTTGTCATGTTTTGTGGTCTACATAATTTTGCATCCGGCTCACCTCGAAGAGGTAGGTTTAACACAAGATTCGGAGAAGCATGACACCTCAAAGTTCTTGATTGATTACAACTTGTTTGTGTCGAAGGTCCCACATGAATCTAGAATAGCAAGGAAATACCATACAATCAAGAACTAGGTTGTGTGGTCTTTTACACTAGCGACTACACTTGAAGGCCCATGACCCCCATGAAATTCAATTTGAATTTTTGATGGTACTGAACCTCTAGATGGGTTTCAATCGCCCTCACAGTTTCATGGTCATGGCCCTTGGCCATAGTGTAAAGTGGTCCTTAGGTTGTAGGAGAAGATCCATGCTCCATACATGAAACCACGATGCCAAACAATCTATCACTTCTCATGAATAGCTCTAATAAAGCACATCCTTATTTTTGTTACAAGATTATGACACCATATAACCTTCTTAAAATATTAGTAGTTCCTTCCCCCAAAGCACAAAACACAAGTGCCGTCCCCACGTCCCTTATTATTCCCACGACCCATGCATGCAAATTGGGAGTGCCGTTAGTAACATGTGATCATTTGTTCATGACTATTAATTTACCTTGGGAGGCTCTGCAGTCATTTTGACACTACGTTGCAAAATTCCTATTGGAAACTTGTCATTGGGAACACTAGAGAGCCATAACCGAAACTCGGGATTTGGATTACTTTTCTCGAGTGTCTGAATGATTTTCTCCAACTTCGGAAGCCAACTTGTCATGAGTTGACAATTGGCCAAAAACACCCATCCTCCATGTTTTGCCTGCAACGACAATGCATGCTTGTAGCAAAATACACATTTATATATATATATATATATATATATATATATATATATATATATATATATGAAGTTCTTGCATTAGGCTTACTACAACTACTTCAACCTCATAATATTGTAGAAATCTATAAATGCCTTCCACTTTGAAAATCACATTGGAGTCATAAGGAGTGAGTCATGGTAGTTGTGGTGGACATCATATAGATTTCACATTTTTTTTTAAAGAAAGGGGGGGGGGGTTTAAGAACCTATTGGGAGTCATATCATGGCATAGTTTCTTTACCTCTATAACAAGATGCAATGAGGGGATTTTGGATTTGCGTTCAAAATGAAGCCCTCCCTCCCCCACTTCCCATTTGTTTGAGTGGTCATAAATTTTGGGTGTTGGTGTTAGGTTGAGCTACCTCACTAGCACACGCCATGCTTAGAACTTGCACAACGGAAATTCCTATAAATCTACATGTGTCATGAATTTGCAAGTTTTTTCGAGGATTTTCATATATTTGACAAAACGTATGGTTTGGGTTTCCTTATGTTGAGCTACCTTAGTGAATCATGTCAACTTGATCAACCACGTGTAACAAATACTGCACATGTGGTCACTAACTTGAGATAAATATTTAAGTGTAATATGGCTTCCTTAAAGACACCATGAAAGATTTTCCCACATTCCATTATCCTTTTAACCCCTAAAGGCCAAAGCAAACATTTTTGTCGGGGCAGTCAACGTGGCCGAACATACACGACCATGTTACAATCTTTTGATTTCGAACACATGGATGACCGAAATTTGTCTGAACAACCCTACCTTTACAAAGCTCCCGTGCATATCATTAAATCTGTCATAAGAGAGGGCCAATTTATTCAATAATTCCCTAAATTAGACTAAATCATTTTAATTGATTTTGGAAGGCTTTTGCTTCGTCTTTTAGGGGTCGAGGCCAACAATAAACAAGGCCCAACAAAACTAAAATTGGATTGAAAACCAAATGAGGAAATTTCAGACTTGGAGTGTGTTCTTACAGCGTCATCGATATGATGGATTGCAACTGGGCCTTGCCCTTGACCAAGTGCTACGGTATGAAAACGGTCCAACATGTTCTTTTGTCCTGCAAATTGTCTTAAGCCGGAGGTGGGATCTACTCCTGCACAATGATATGTTAATGGTTATACAAATTGGCAATGAGATTAACTTTCTTCAAGATCCGCATGCAAGTGTTTGGAACAATTTGAAAGGTGGATGGACCCGGACCCTCCTTTGAAGTGAAGATATAACATTCTTGCATACTTGGAATGATCCTTGGATCATGCGGAAGACCCATCCTCTCCGATCGGGAGTTTTGAAGTGTCAAATAAGCATGATTTTATCCCTTCAATAATCAATTGGATCTTGGTAGATGGGGGAAGGCTTTTTAGAGAGGGAATTATCGCATACGAGCGTACCTCTCGTTCATCCAACATAAAAGCCTTGAAATACTATGTAGTCAAGAGACGATTTTTTTGGGTTGATTTGACACCATAATTAGTTTGAAGATCCTGGATTGGTCTGCTCGAGGTCGTGTGAGATGAATCAACAACAAACCTATAAGGGTCCAAGTTTTTATGTTGGATGAATGAAAAGGTACGTTCGTATACAATAATCCCCTTTCTCCTGAAGGCTTCATGTCTGAAGATAGACAAATTGAAGTGTCGACTGACATGAGCTTGTTAAGTGGCTATGCACAAAATCCATGCCCTTTCAATTAAATATGTTATTCACGAAGCTAGTCTAAAAACTATAACAATATCAAGCCCATATTGTAAAGAGTTAAGCATGCCTTGACATATATGGGGAATTAGAGTTATCCGTAAAGCATCTCAAAGAGCCTCAAAGAGGGACATAACTATGGGTTGGGTCCTTCTTTGAGAAAACGTTCTATCGAAAGCTCATTAGCTCGCCGTGTGTTGATGCCTACTTTGAAAGTTGGGTGAAATTTTTCATACCTCCTCGTATCATCTCCAAAATCTTGAGAGAACTCTAAGATCTAAAATAGGATATGAACCCACGGTCCTAAATCCTAGATTGGCCTATGCAAACATGCCTTGACATATATGGGGAATTAGAGTTATCTGTAAAGTGCCTCAAAGAGGGACATAACTTTGGGGTTTGGTCCTTCTTTGAGAAAACTTTCTATCGAAAGCTCGTTAGCTCACCGTGTGTTGAAGCCTACTTTGAAAATTGGGTGAATTTTTTCAGACCTCTTCTTATCATCTCCAAAATCTTGAGTGAACTCTAAGATCTAAAATAGGATATGAACCCACAGTGCTAAATCCTAGATTGGCCTATGCAAAGCTAGCTTTACCCACACTAAAAAATATAGTAAATCGTAAAAGCCCTACGGATACAAGTAAACCTAGATGGTCAAGTTCTAACCCATCTTAATAGGACAAGCTAGACCGGTGTCACAGTTGATGAAGCGGTTGAAGTTTGAGAAACAACCGGTTGACGTTCAAGACTTCAAGAAAATTACCCATCATTTTAGTGGAATCTATGAAATAAACCCTAATTTAATAATAGAGAAACTGAAAGGTGTCAACATGTATCTGGTTGGCCTTATAACTAAGAGGCCCTTGGCCTATTATAGAGCCTGAAAATCCTCCCCGGGTGCTCATTGTTATTACCTGCAGATAAAATGAAGAGGAGAGGGCTGTGTGGCACCGAATCATTTAATGAGTCTCCCAGGTCCAGCATGGGTGGCTCCACAAACCTTTGACCCAAACTATTTGACACAAATGCAGTGCACGCAAACATTATCCGGTCCTGCAAATAAAACATTCATTTTAGTCTAGTGCACAAATAGTACTCGTTTTATGATAATGCCATTCATTGGATTTTGTTACTTGAAATTTTGATTAATATTCATCAATCTATTTAGTAAGATATTTTTGTGATTGATATATATATATATGGTTTCCAGGAATTTGTAAACAAATCTAAATAAATCACGAGGTTTGTCTTCCCAAAAGAAGGGTCCCAAAGGGAGCTTGCACTCTAGTGGAACTCACACGTGGTTTCAGGATGCATGAATCTCTTAGTGAAGTGTTAACCTTTATGTCACTAGTAGGGCACAAATGATCAAGCATGACATGTGTGTTTCATCAAGGCCATCTATGTTAGGCATTGGTCATCATGAACTTGTCCTAAATTCGGACATGGCCACTCTTTAGTTCTTATTTTTTAAACACTGATAAGTTCTTCATTTTGATAGGGTAATTTTCTAACTTGTGGTTGTTTGGGATGGTAATTTCTTTCGGTAAATTTTGGTGGTAATTTATAAGTTCATTGTTCATAGTTATCTCATTAAAGAGCATGCATAACATGGTGGTAGGCCTCCATCTATTGTACCTTAGGTACATGACCACCTACAAGGCTATGCTAAGGGCCATGGCCAAGGGTTTTGGACTTTGGACCTAATGGCCCCACTTAGATGCCTTAGCCACTAACTCATTGCACTACATGTGTAATGGCTACTTTTACCTCAAAATGTAAGGACTTCTCAAGTAAGAATTTATCAAGTAAGGACTTTACCTTGAAATATAAGAACTTTCAAGTAAGGATTTTTGTTGAATTGTAAGGATTTATCAAGTAAAGTACCTCTCATCCATCCGACATAAAAACTTGTCCCCTATAGATTTTTGGCGGATTGATCTCAAATGACTTGGACTAGACTAATTTAGGGTCTTTAAACCTAAATTTGGTGTCCAAATAACTTAAAATAATACAATATGGACTGCTTCCTATTTCAATGCTTCTATCTTGGATGATTGAAAGACACACTTGTATGCACTCCCACCTTAGTAATTACTTAGGTGACTCACATCTAGATCTAGATCTAGAAGATCTCTAAAACTAAACAAAGATAGAACATTCCTTTAAAGGCATTCAATCATAAAAATAGAATCTATTGAGTAAGCTTGAATGAGTAGCCAAAAATGTAACAATTTAGAAGAGGGGAAATAGATCATTGTAACTCTCTAAACTAAACTAAGGAGAACATTCCTCCATGTGCATTCAATAATATACATGGAATCTACATCTGGTGAGTAAGCTCAAATGGATTCTATATCTATCTTGTAAACATATTATCTAGAACTATTGAGTCACCAAAAGTATAAAAAAATCTTCACGAACGTATTGCATGACAAAGGAGCAACTCAACTCCCACATATGGATGAAAAGTCACTGGACATTATTCATCCTTGTTGGCTTTGACACAAAAGTTTTTTTTTTTGATGTCATGGGGCCCATGTCAAAGAACCCCTACCTCCTTGTAGTGTTTAGTCTCATTAAAATTACTGCCCAAATCAACAGTTGCTAAATTATGAGACGCTTAACGCCTAATTAGAGGCCCATAAGTGGTCGATAGATGATTTAAATGCACCACTATTCATCATAAAGGAAACTTTCAAGAAGGTTGCTACTAGGTATGTTGGATTTAAAAAAAAAACGGTTTCTTGGACATGGAAGTGGTCCCATGTTGATATCATGAACATGACATAACCAAGCAATTAGATGATGTTCTCTTTCCAAAGAGAGAGGTTGGGGACTAAGAAACTATGATAAACTATAGCTTCTCGTCAAAAACTCTCCATAAATGGGGAATCCCGGAATCAAAGGAAAATTATGCTTGCATGATACCTAATCCCAATGAACACAACCAAGGAGTTGAACGATGTTATGAAATACGTGATCACAAGGAAAAAAAAAAGCTTCAAATTTTATATATTTTGACCTTCGTTAATAGTCTTATTATACATAAACAAGAGAGCATGTTTTCTCATGTCTCCAACATGCAATCACACTTGCTTTGGAGATATTCACGGAATGAAAGCCACATAGGTTTGTACACGACTTGGATAGAATTTGACAATCTTTTATCATGTGATTTACATATGAACTTTCATAGGTAAATGGAAGGTAAATGGAAGGTAAATGCACCTTATTTATGATACGACGGAGTTCATGGAAGGACGCTCATATTGGAACTATTTTGGCAAAGACTAGTAAACATCTTTGACAACTTTGTAGAAAGTATAAGAACCTTTTTGAACCCAAGACAAGATGGTACTACTAGATCTTGGAGAAGTACCAAATTGCCTTGGACATTACATTTTAGGGCTTGAGGTTGGTGGGACTTGTGGCACCTGGCGGAAGCACCGTAGAAGAATCATCCGTTGTAGTTCATTGCACTTCTCCTCCCATTCACCTGGTAACTCCATGTCTTCGGGTTGGCTATTCTTGAACCAATCTAACCAATTGGCATGCTCCGCTTGAAAGCTTGGTACCTATGCACATTTTGTAGGTTTAACGAAGAAGAAGAAGAAGAACTCCGGTCTCCGGAGGAGGCCGGAGTGAATAAAGTGTCTGTTCATAGAACATCCTAGGCCATGCCTTATGGCAGTGGCGTTAGATGTAAGACTAGGTTTAACACATAATTTATAGACATTGACCTAGATGGCTTGATATGAATCCTAGAGTGGACATAACATGTTGGGGCCACTTCACACACGAGACCGAGAGCCCGTGACCATTACACTTCAAGCACTCTCATTGGTGGAGAAGGCGGGGCCGGTCAAAGTTCGCTTCACACTATGCTTGAGGGACCAACGGAGTATGTGAATGCAAGATGGGATGTAAAGTCTACATGGATTCCTACATGGCATCAAATGGATTGTGTTTCATGGTCACTTGGACTATTCTCAGAAACCATCTCTTGGAGGTAGGCCTAACACAAAACCGGGAGACCATGGTATTCTGAATGTTCACAACCGTTGATTTATTCTATTTTAGCATGTGTGAGGACCTGCATGAATATAAATTCATTGAAATAGCATTTGGTTGAGGGCCCAATCACATATGACTTCACACTATACTTGAGGGTCCATAACCGCTACTTGATTTTGGAGGTGTCTTGGGACGGCCTTTGGACACTTTCTTTTGGGCTCTCACAATTTCATGGTCACGACTCTTGGCTCGTGTGTGAAGTGGCCCTTACATTACTCAACCATGGGACCCCGCTCCCATTTTCAATCTACTCTTGGGTCCACACCCTCCATCAATTTAGAAGAGATTATTATCTTCATGAAAAGTGCACCACCGTTAGATTATCCTTAAAATGAAGGAGGGTTCAAAGGAGATATTGGATTCAAGCTGAACATTAAAGAATCTTGAGACCTTGAGCAAACATTTTGAGCATAATGCCCGTGAGCCCGAGGGGGTGGACTGTTCATTGGAAACCGTAATGATGTGCGTGGGTCTCTATGAAATTAAACCCCCTTATATACGAGAAGTTTAAAAACAAAACAAAACAAAATGTATGCATACTAACAACAAACTAGAAAATGGACTCAAGTATTTGTACTAGTAAGCTTTTTTGATTGAATGTGATGAATGCCTCCATTCCATATACACAACATAAATCGTGCATTGAATAGGTTTTTATTAGATATAAATTCCACTTTCAAATGAGAAAACCATTTTTCATTTTTCATTAATAGCATGTAATTTAACGATTGCATCAAACAAACAAGAGCACAATAACATTGCCACAATTTGGAGAGAAAAACTCAGGGAGCCATTAGCATTTCAAGAGCCTCTAATTTGTGAAAAATGTAGAAGCCAAATATGAACCCTAACAAGAGTGCACATGGTAAAGATTGAGGACTAAACACCATATTACACCAATGGATGAAAACATGAACTAGATGAAATCAACACATCTATTGTCACTATTTCTTCTCACCTTTTAGGCTCTCCCTTGTGTACATCTACCTTTAGTAAAACATTCTTAATATCCTTTTTGAATATACACACTAGAGAAAAGTAATACCCCTCCCTTATGCATACCATGTGCACTTATACCTTAAATAACACCTCTTACACTCACATTAGTTCGTACGTGGTATGAAGAGTCCATCCCCTGGGCCTTGAGCCCAATTAGTGCCTTCCCATGGCTGAGTTTTGTTGTGGAGATGGTTCTTATGTACATCACGATACATAAAAAAAGTAAGAATAAAAAACCAATGTGATGACAACACATGATGAAATTTTCGCAATTGCTTACAATATTCTCGAAAGGGGAGATGGTAGCAAGGCCGGTGACATTGTCCCATGCTTCCTCGCTAATCCAAGTGGGTGCGGGGTTTGGAGGTTGATTTGTGCGGTCAAGCACGGTGGCGCCTTTCAAAAAGAAACCCCACTCATCAACTTTGATCTCCCCGGAGAGTATCAAGATTTTTGACAAGATCTGCAATTCGACAACCGTATCATTGATGATTAATTACACAACCTTGCAGATAAAAACGTAAACCGGTATATTTGGTCTTAACATGTTTAACATCCCATGTTACTTCTTAAGGAATAATCTATGCACCTTTTAGGTGACATGACATCCACTCCATACTCTTAATTAAATGTCAAATAGTAAACCATATGAAGAGGGATAAAAAAAATGATAAAATCGATTATATTTTCCCATAAAAGACCAAATGAAAAAACAAAAAAAGTCAAGGTGGACCCAAGTAGGCTTTAGCCCTATTACATAATCCCTCATATGTTGACTAACATGCACATTAAGAAGAGATGGTGAAACGATGTTGAAGTTAATGAACTTGGATGACATTCTTGTGGATTTGTAATTCTTATGTGTGGTAGCATGGGCATTAGATAAGGTGTATGCATGCTTATTTTAGTTTGACAAAACTTGGTTGCACATGGAAAGGATCTATAAGTTAAACAACGGACCTTGTGGTGGGTGGGAGTCTACAAAAGATGGACATAAATGTGGAATGGTGGGGACTACTACATTGATTATCCTAATTAGCATGTGTCACTATTCAGAGATACGTTTAATTTAGGAGTTCAAGTTTTCATAACAAGGTTCAATAGGTTATTCATACAATATAGAACATAAATGACTTTGCTTGGTAATATATTATAATTTCATCAAATATGTATAGGATTGAGTAACTTTGAATAGTAACACACACTAATTGGGATATTAGTGATTAAGTGTAGTGCCAAAGGTGGAGGAAACCATGAGGAAGGTGGGCGGGCATGAAGCCAATATGGCGACATGGCACGGGCGATATGACAAAGTAGAGTAATTTAAATAAAAAGAATAAATTACTCATTTCTTGTTTAAAGCGCTCAATGGGGGCATGGTGGTAGGTCATGAGGGGCTTATGAATGTGGGCATAATGTATACATGTGCATGGTAGGTATGCATGGACATGGACATGGACATATGATTGCATGGGTGTACGAACATATGACATTGGATTTATCCAAGATATTGATTCATATGCACTACACCATTATGTTCACAAAGGGTCTAAACTAGATCCCTAGAGGTCTCAAAGTGTCCCACCTGCTAATTGCCAATATGAATTCATTCATTCAACATTAGTAGCTATTTTAAGTGAAAATATGTCTACATTATGACATGTTGAGTGGCAAATTGGGATACTTTAGATGATAGTCTTCTGAATTAGTGTGCAAGGGGAAAATAATTTTGAGCATACTAATGGAAAGTGTCATGTGTTTACATTTTAGTATGCAAGAGAAAGATATTCTTATGCATACTCATGGCAAGTGTCATTTGTGCATACTTTAGTCAACTTGTAGATTGTTGTGTGACATAAACATCCACCTCATAAGACTATCGAACATACTCATACCAAGATATTAGCAAGCGCACTTGGACGCCAAGTGTCATGAGGTGACACTTATAGTGAAGTCACTAATCATCAATGTGACCTAGCATATGCCTTAAAATAGGGTAAGTGACACTATTATGCATGTGACACTGAATACTATAACGGTGTAGTGCAACGGGTAGGGACAACAAAGGTCCAAGTAGTGCACTTAGGGCTGCTTCACACTATGGCCGTCCAAGTTGAGAGGCCATGGGATTGAATGGCCAAACTTTGTGGAGAGTCCAAAGAAATGGGCTGAAAATAGCCAATAAAATATAGGAATTGGAGCCTTCGGCCGGGCATAGAGTGAAGCCTCCAAAGTCCATGCACAAAGCCCAAACCTTTGGCTATGAATGCCCATGGCCTCTCGACTTAAACGGCCATAGTGTGAAGTCTCCGAAGGCCAAGCCCAAAGTCCAAAGGACGAAGGAGCATCCCAACTTTATTCTTTGTTCAGAATAAACCCTCTAATCCAAGGGCCAAGATCTTGTCAGCTTTTGATTTTGTTATGAAAAAAAATCGATGGCCTCTGGACCATAGTTTGGGTTTCCATTCCCATCCGACCCAAACTTCCTTCAAGAGTATGTCACCTTGGTCCAAAAATACTGCCATGTAGGCATTTTGGAGAGAGATGGCCTTTGGACTTTGACCTCTAGAGTGAAGGGTCAGGAGGCCGAATTCTTGATTTCTTGCAATATGATAGGTGGAAATTGACAGCCTCTTGACCTTCAGCCATAGTGTGAAGCGGCTTTTACATTTATACTTCATGGGGTTTGTCAAGCCAGGAATTTCTAACCTGAAGTGAGAGGAGCAACTTGTGTTTCTCAAAAAGTCCTCGAGTGGTGTACTTGTACACTGCATATGTATGATAATCAATAAGATTTTTAATCCGCTCCTGAATTTTGTCGGACCTGTACATCTATCCACCTTATCAAGAAACCTCAAATATTCAATTGAATATTGCACACAAACATTATCTATCTGGAGCCTAAGTCGCCAAACTTCAATTTTGTGCATTTTCAACAACTCACAGTAAAAGAACAAGGAACTTTATAGAATATTGGGTTGTGGTATTGGGACTGCACTATGTTGTCTAAATAGTGTGTGTATAGTAACTCCGAAAATCACACCATGGTTCTACAACAATCTCATCTTGACACATTCAAATGTGCGAAGATGAATGTCACTCTACTCGAGCGTGATGGTGGTGGATGACCTTCGAGACTATCTCATAATCACCACAATGATCAAAGACATTGCAGCCATATGCAAAGTCTTTGTAAGAGGGACCAAACTAAGAGTTTGGTGCCTCTTCGAGGGATTTTTTTAATTATGAGCTTGTTAGAGTTTCTTGGTTTTTGAAAGGTGGGTTTGAATTCTTTTGGCCTCCTCTTTCAATCCAAAGGATTGAGACAATACTAGGATTTATCGTAGGGTTTGACTCATGGGACCCGTTGTTTTGAATTCTAAATTGACTTGTGCAAGCTATTTTAGCCCTCCGAATCTAATACGACAACCTACAAAGCCACTTTCTTAATTGTTGAGTCCTAATCTTTTGACATGTAATTTCAAGCCTAAAAAAACTTGAGTGATTTTATGTTTAACCTCTCAAATTCACTTGAAGTTTGACCTTGAGACTTTACGGACAAGTCTAGGGTTGTCATTTAAAGGAACATCAACTACTTACTTGGTTGATTTGGCAATGGATATGAGAAAAAGCTCCGCATACGACTCCAATGAGAACTGGTACATGGGGTCGATTGCTACAAGCTCGATAAGGATGAAGTAGAGGAGGGAAGCTCTCTCTGCACAAGGTTTGTATGCTGAACTGGCAACCTCAATTTTCTTAGCCGTCACTTCCGCAACCTCGAGAGATTCCTTCACCTTCTCCCAAGTAACCTGAGCCCAATCCATATGTGAGTTGCCATGACGCCATGGCTTCTTAATTCTTAATATCAGAGCAAATGCAATGATATATTATGCTCCTAAAAATAATCAAAGGAAAAGGAAACACAAATTATGACATCTAAACTAGGGTTGTCGCAATAGACGTGACATGACATATTTTATGTTGATCGACATCCACTTTGATTTGCACCAAAATCTAACCAAATCAGGCCACTTTAGATAAGACTTTTGGTCCGGTTCAAATGTGTGTGGACTTGACGGGATTGAAGTGGGCCTATGCAGATGTGATGGGGTCCAACTGGACCTCAACGCATATTGTAACAAACAACGATCACTATCTTGTTTTGCTGCATTTTGAATTTTATTCTATTCAAACGAATTTTATTTGCAGAGTGGTGCATTTTCATTTTCCTTGGAGAGGTAATATGAAATCACCTTCCATTGCATGACGGATGTCTAACCATGATCGGGACAGGGTGAAACCCATAACCTGGTGACATGATGCGTCAAAGAAGAAGATTGGTAGAGAAAGATTGAACCCTTCTTTCCTCAAATATGAGAACCCCAAGGTTGAACATCGACTTGAGTGACATCTGTGTGATAAAGTAATCTTCAAGTCAGAAATCTTGAACCTTTGATGTGTCCAAAGTTGCAATCAACTCAAGATTGTCCAGGAGAGGACCTTCAGCTGTAATCAAAAGTCGTAAGATATTGTCCTCACAGGCGGCTTGCGTTTTTTTACCATTCGAGACTGTGATGATTAACTCATTGCGTTGCCTGTCCAAATCGGGCCTCTCTTTTTGCACAACGATGGTCAACAGCTGTTTCTCCAGACTGTCTTCCTTCACAGAGAAATTGATGATTGTGGTTTTGGTCGCGATTTCTGGTGCAAAGTGTGGGTTTCCAAGTTTTGTTGTGATGTAAAGCCTGAAGTTGAAGTTGTAATCCAACTCCTTGTCGCCGAGATTCAAGTATACCTGTCCAACTCTAATCCCTATTTTCAGTAATCTTGTTTGTAAAGTAGGAGATTTCTATGTGTTTCAACGTCCAGTAATGGTGTCCATTGGCACAGATTATTTTTAGAAAGTACTTTTGTGGACGTCATTCCCGTGTTTTCACCTCCAATAGTTTCCGCCCTCCATCCAAAGAAAAATAACTGTGAAAGACTCAAGAGGCTCTATCATGTGTTCTTAATCAAAATCTTCAAATTTCATATGATCATGTGATCATGTGATATTTGTTCTCATAAATTCGGATGGAATCTTTAAGAGGTGACACTTGGGTAACAAGGAAATCTTTGATGGCGTTAGGTATTACATTGAGAGATATGTTCTATGCAGACATTTTGGCATGGATTTGAATGACAAACCTTGCCACTTCGAATAACAAAGGCTTTGGTGAGGACGGGCTCAAGCGAAGGGTCAATTTCCTCCATGACATCTTGGAGTAACACCGGCAACCCTGTTTGGATTGCGTTTTCTACAATTGACATCAAGTTGTCCATCTGCAATGTGATGTAATTACCATCATTATACTCAAACCAATAGGTAGAGGGGTCTTAAGTGGTTACTATTCCGGCTAGCCCACTTCTCATAGGAAATGAAACTCGCAATTAGTACGAGATGGTTAGCAAATCCAAATTAAGGCCGTAGCCACTTTCCTCATAAAGTTTGAAACTTATATGAATATCTCATTCATTATCATAAATATTTTTGTGTTTGTTAAATGGTCATATAGGTCTCCCACAATTATGTTGACTACTGAGTCTAGAACGGGTAGCATGTTTTGAGCACGTAGTTCAATCTCTTTTAAGCACATGTCTTTTTGGAATCCGTTCTTGAAGCCACACCTAACCACATACCACTCAAATAATGGTGTCCAATTAAGATCGGTAACCAAAATAGGCACGTCTATTTTAGACTTGAGCTCATGTGTGAACCCAATATGGGTTTATGGATGTAAGCTATGGTCCAAGTGCTCTAGCCTCATGTCACATGTGCGAGCTCTTCCAACACTAATATGAACTACAAGTTGTAGACACTCTTAAATTGATTTAGCAATACCATGAACACTCTTAAATTTCTCAACATAATAGACATTCTTCATTTCAACTGGTAGCAAGATGTGTATGCAAACTTATTCTAGTCTTCTTTTCACTTGAATCATTCTTTTTCTTTTTCAAAAACACTTTGAGCAATTACTTATTTGTTTTAGTAACCAATATCTCGATATGCCTCTTAATCATAATTAAGCTTGGCAACATATTATGACTATTCAAAACTTCCTTGGTTCTATAACCACGAAGTGGAGATGCATTTATGGTCTTGAGCTAAGGAGGAAGTTAGTTCCAATGATAAAACAAGGGAGGAAGATGTCTTCTCAGTGTTCACACTATGAAGGTGATGATCAAGTTATAGTTGGAGGGTTTAGGCATCAAAATTATAGGCTTAGAAATGTAGCAAAGTTTAAACTACCAAGTTGTAAATTTATTCTTTTTTTCTTTCGCCAGCACATGTCCATGTTTCCAAAACATTAATCCAAAAGAATGTTAAATTAGTCCAAGTTAAGAAATTAATAGGTTTTAGATGTGGGCTACTACAAGACATTAATGCTAAATTTTTTACCATTTTCAAATTCGATTCCATTGACGAGAGAAGAGGGTGAGACTTCAACCTGCAAATCCACAACTTCGAGACCTTTTGGACTTTCCATATTCTTCACCCACTTCTTTGCTTGTTCCTACAACACCATTTCACAATGCACACGTTATGTGTGAAAGTATTGATAACCATGACCATGGAGGATCTACATCATGAATTTGACAGTCCACCAACTTGTTAGTTGCAACACGATGTCGGCAATCCAAAGATAATATCGAATCTCAACAACCACTAAGGATTACATGTTGTTGTTATATGGGTTACCATGAAACATATGAAAGTGTAAATTCCCTTTCTTCTACTATATGATATAGTCAAAATCAACTTTCTTCAAACCATGTTTTGCAAAAGATGATTCCGGAGTTACCCACAACTGTGAAAGAGTTTTTTAAATGTTTTTTAAATGTTTTTTTTTTTTTAAATGTTTGAAAATATATGCAAGTTGTTAACCTGGGGGTCAATCATGAGAGGCCACCGATTACTCCGAGTTACCATGACTCCATTCTCCGTGGAAAAAGCATCAGCAGGAAGACCTTGCAGGTTCCACTCTCTTACGTCCCCAGCATCAGAGAGGAAATTTACAAAAGTAAATCCAGGTGTACTAGGTATCTCAAGCTTGAGAACCTGTTTAAAAATATATGTCAGTGTTAAGCGAATTCGCAGATGAGCCATAACACTTAATCAGAATCAGAGCTAACATGAGCACCCAGGCAATATTGGAGCAAGTGGTGTTTATTTAATCAAAACTGCTGCCATTGCAGATACAAGCAACTAAGCCAAGCACAGTGCCAAGAAACTCAAGGTGAATTGATGTAAGGTAGAGGGTGCTTAAACCAACACTCTAAGCTATTGCACATACATATGGCTACATGGTTGATATAAGCTATATATATTCACATTAGTCTTTGTTCTAAACATAGGTATAAAGAAAGAAACAATATTTTTAGCTGCAATTAGACATTTGATGAATACTCAAAGTCAAAACCACTAGTTTCCTTAAACCAATATATAGGCCCCGTATATGACAACCTTGGATATGATGAGGACCCCCGCCTTCATTGCCTAGAACCAACACAACATAGTTGGGTACTAGACCCAAGCTAGATCAAAGACCAACTAATAACGGTGCGCAAAGCCACATGGCCACCTCCATGATCCCACCTACTTCGCTTGCTAATCCATCACCTTGCATCTTGGGTACCAACCCCCTTCGTGCTTTGTGGGCCTACCTCTGTGACGTTGTGAATAGAATGGCTATAACCCCCCTTCATGTAATGTATAGAATGCCTAGAATAGGCATTGACAAACCACCCTAAACCCACCTTGAACCAACCCAAGATAGAGTGGAGCCTATTACTTACCCTACATGAAGGACATGGAGGTCGTTATGAGGTGGCGCCACTAATGGCACCTAAAAGCGTCACTCCATGGGCCCATACACTCCTACACCGTGGGGAATACTTCAAAGTAGTAGAGTGTTGGTGATTGGGAGGCATTTATAGGTGTTGGTTTTGGGTGGGGTGTTGGTTTTAGCATCCTCTACCTTAGCGGCCACTTGCTAGGACTATGGTTGCTTACAAAAGATTGCTTGCCTACTACTCGTCAATGTATAAATACCTTGGTCTAGGTTGCTGTAGTTGCACTGATTGGCCTTTTTTTTGCCACACTACAATTTCCTTTTCCTATATACCCGACTATCTTCTATGTCTATTTACCCGGTTAAAATAATACAACGATTCATGGTAATTGTAACTAGCCTCTACTTTCTATTTGGATAGCAGTACTAATGTAAATGGGCTTTAAATGGACACTTTCAACTTTGCACCCATTTCTCGTAGGACATGAATAATACAATTAGTGCAACCAGATTAGCAAATCTAAATTGTGTCAGCAGTCATTTTCCTTAGAATATTCAGATGCTCTCCTTCAAAGACCCTCATTTACAATCACAATTCTTCCTATTGGAAAGGCCCTTGTAGGGATACGAACCATGAGTGATAGAGGGATCATATCTTCAAGGGGAGTATGAAGTAATGTGCATACTCATGGGATGTTCCATAGTATGTTTGATAAACATTCTTCAAACACATCTAATATATTTCCTCCAACAAAATTCAGTACCTTTTATTTATAAAAGAAGTTGAATCTCTCATAAATTTGACTCCTTTAGATTTTATTCCACCCTATATTTTACTGCACCTGTTTCTTAGTATCTTTGATACCTTACAAAGAGTGATCTACTCGGGAGGAGAGGAAAGGGGCAAAGAATGGATTGATTTTCTGAACTAATTTTTCCTCACCTCAGACATCCACACGGCATTCACCAGTTGCTCACGATACTCCGTTGCAAAAGGCCCTGCATACGAAAGGAAAGCGGCCGCTACAAGGCAGTCACCAGGGAGTTTTTGAGTTCCGTCTTCCAAATTTATGATTGATGCCTCCCACCTTTCCTTTTCCCCCGCCAACCCTGATACAAGCTTCTCCGCTCGAAAAAGCTTGACCTACACTTACAAAGATCCGAGATAGTCATGGTAAGAGTTCTATTGATTTCTATTGAGTTCATGATAAGAGAACCGGAAAGTACACCAAATTTCTTGATTTGGTCTAGCTGACACTAACTCTTACAGTCCACCCTCGATAAATGTTACACTTATAATCGTTAACTCATTATATTTGTTAACAAAATCGTACTCCCCTCATATTGCTAACTAGAATGTTAACTATGTTAAATGTTAACAATAATTTACTCCCCTTTTTGTTAATTTGCCATTTATAAATGTTAACCTACTAAATACATCCAATACTGTGTGATGACATTCATTACATTGACTAACAACCTTTCAAAGTGGCAAAAGCCACCAAATTTGACTTTTGTGATCAAATTATTTATCTAGACTATATTGATTCTTATTTTGTTTCATAAAAATAAAAGATTGATTTGATACACATATTTTATATATGATAACTTTGCAAAACTCTCCCTCCATAATTGTAATGAATTTATATTTGTTAAACATTCAAAAAGCTCCCTTTATAGCTGTTACAATGTTAACTCACTATAAATGATAGGAAAATTTTACTCCAGAGCCTAACATTTATAGAGGGTGGATTGTACATACACCGACAATGTGAACTAGGTAATGGATGCAAGGAGCCTTGCCATGGGTTGTAGGAGATAACCATCCTATCGAGCTCTGGTAGTCGAGAGCTTAATTATGAGTGTTCATTACAACCGATGATAAGGCAACACGTGTTCAGTACCAAAGATAGTGGTCAAGCCATGGCATGGTCATCAATTTTGGGTTTCTTTGTATCCAATCAAGAATATTAGATATGTCAACAAAAACCGCTTGACATGATTACTACGTGTGTTTAACTCATGTATTGGATAGGAGGCTCGTGTATATAGTATGTGCAAATTTCTCACCCACACTAATTTTTCTCTGTGCTAGTCATCCACCTATACTAAATGAGGTATCTGGTGTTGTATTCGAGGATGAAGGTCAGAAGAAAGTAGATTTTGACAATTTGTTTCGGAGAGGTTTTTGGGTTATCGGGAACGTTGTATTACATGTATCAAACATATGCCATTTATTTTCTATGGATCTATTATAAGTATATTTTCAATCTGTTTCATGAATTTAGACTGTGGCAGAGTTGGCTAAGTGCACACCTGCTTGGGCAACAACACACATGGAAATATCACATGGCTAAATCAAGGACTTTTTGACACAGTTTCCAAGCGACAGTAGTTTAATCACTTGGACGAAATGGTAGATGGAAATAGTTCATGAATCATCTCACATTGAGATCATCAAGTTCAGCCTCAAGTTCAGCCTTGGCATTAGTGGAATTGTCATATTTGTCTTTGAGTGTCTGCACTTTTGCCATAATTTCTGCAAGTTGAGCCCTGCATTTCCAGCACACAATGTTCTCTAATTCATTACAATTTGCAGAATCTGAGGGTTTGGTTAGAAACAAGGTTTTCTTTTCAAGTATCAAATTGTTTGGAAAAGGTTAATTAAGGACATTTTCATTCAATGTGCACCAAGTATCAATAATGTACTGAGGCAACACCTAAGATTAAAAATGACCTGCATTACCTTGCTCTTGCAAGAGAAGCTTCTTGCATTGCGAGGTTGTCTTGTGCGGCTTTGAGCTTTGCCTTTTTAGGAGCAACTTCCTTAGCTATATAACCATAGGACTCCATTGCACGAACCTGTACATTGGGGGTCTTGGAAATAACCAATCACCAGTATATATAATACCAACAACTTAATAAGAGCTATTAGTATATATAATATGACCATTGCAAAGCACTTGCAATCAGAAGTTGAACAAGAAATTGCTAAATTGTGCTTGTCAATCATCCTGAGAAGATAGAAGCAATTCTCCCTTAATTCAAGGGTATACACACATGAGAAGCAAATTAAATGTTCACTTCCATGTTATTTGAAGGATTTTATTTCTCACCCACAAGCAAAGCCCCTTGCAAGCACCAGACACTTTGCCAATTGCTTCTGGAGTGAACTCAGGTTTCTTGGTGAATTTCCCAATTTTATTTAACACAGCATCCACCTGCAGAGTAAAGACGAACTGTCATAGATCGCTTGAAGAAATTTGAAGCTTGAAAAAGGAATATGTGCTACCACTGGATTGTATTTCTAAAATATCATTTTGTAGACTAGAGTTATCCGTAAAGTCTGTCAAAGAGGGACGAAACCTGTGGGTTTGATCCTTCTTTGAGGAAGCTTTCTATTAAGAGCTCCTTACATTCTTGTGTATTGAAGCCTAATTTGAAAGTTGGGTGAAAATGTTGGGACCTCCTTTTTCCACCTCTCAAACTTTGAGAGATTTTGGATCTAAAAGAGGGTAGGCACATGGGACCCACCGTCCTAAACCCTTGATTGGCCTTTGCAAGGCTAGCTTGGCCAACCCATCCTAGTAAGACAACCTCTAAGAAAGTTGGTTTTAAAAAGCTTGACACCACTTCTTATGAATGATAATTTCAACATTAAGATAACTTGTGTGACGTGAGTTAATTCTCATAACCTCGTGGTTTGGGATATAACCCATGGATTCATCCACTTTACACGACGAATACCTCTAATACCTAGACATGTTTTGGAAAAAGAAGAAGATATTGGATGGTCCAAGATCTGTGGTTCACAGTCAGTCCACCAAACAAGAATATAACATGAAACAACTCGCTACATTTAGACGTAATAAAATAGTTTGGTGATCCTATATATCTATCCGGTGCACTAAACCAATTGGTACGGCCGGGAAACTAAAATAAAATATTCTTTCAATAACGTCTGCGGCTCATCATGTATCATATTGACCGACGGTGCCTAACATCACAAGTGGCATGACGTGCGACCACTAGAAGAAAACTCCTTCATTACAACCACCCGTTGCGACTTGGCCATTGTAACTCATGGCGAGAAACTGCATAAATAAGTCATCTTGTCAACTAAAGGTTTTTGGCTACGATTTTTGGACAATGAGTAATCAAAACCCTCCGACCAACAACCAAATTGATTTATTTATACATTTTCTCGCCATGGGCCGCAATGACCAAGTCGCAACAAACGGTTGCAATAGACAAGTTTTCTTGTAGTGGACATACACATGCCATGTCACAACTATAAAGACAATCTTCTCTATATGACCATGATCATAGTGTGACCATCTGTTACAGTGTGATGATCTGTTACAGTATATAGGATATACCATCTGTTAATGTGGACAAAAGAATGAGACTTTAATTTGAGTTTATTATTGAGTTTAAACAAGGAAGGATGGTATGGATAGTTAATTTATACCAGGAGGTCTTTGTTGTAAAGCATTAGTTTCTCAAGAAATTGAGAGTCACCGAGGGCTAATTTTGCTTCTCCCCAGTTGGGCGGTCTCTTGAGCACTGTCATGACGGCGTTGAGTGTCATTTCCACAAGTGCTGGAGGTTTAGCATACGCCTTCACCTCCGACATATCCTTCTTGGTTAGCACATTCAACGCGGCCTCTGCGGCCATGAGAGCCGGCATGGCTTTGTCCAACTCTACTTGACAATCGGCAGCAATAATATTGCAAAGATCCGCCTCTTTCATAATCCGCACCGCTTCTAAATTTACCTGATCACCCCAACATCCAAAACCTGCACAAACTAAGGTATCTTTGCACTCAATTCTTGCCGGATATGAATGACAAAATTAGTGCAAGAATTGCAAATTGAAGTCGTGCTCACAGCCTTTAAATTCTCTTGTTTTTGCAACTCCTATAAATACAAAATTCGGAGTGTTCAAGATTCTGTTTCTCCTAGAATGATCAAATAGGTTGCCCTAATTTTGATGATTGTTTAGTCTAGAATGGCTAATTAGGCTTCCTTTGGTTCTATTTTTGAGGGATACAAAGGGATAAGGTGCATAGATGAATTGTGACCTTAACCACAGTCATTCTTACTTGCTTAACTACGATACAAGGTGTCGTTGAGAGTGGTTATCATTCTTTGATTTTATTTTGTTTCTAGTTACTATATTGTGGCACTGGGAGAGGGTTTAGGGTTTAGGGCATTGGCAAAAAAAAAATTCCATGTAAGGTGATGAGAAGGGCATGAATATTAGAGTTATCCATAAAGGCCCTGAAAGAGGGTTCAAACCATAGGTTTGATCTTTCTTTAAGAAAGCTTTCTATTAAGAGCTTTGTAGCTCATCGTATGTTGGAGCTTATTTTGAAAGTTGAGTGCGAATTTTGGGACCTCCTCTGTCCACCTCTCAAACTTCGAGAGGATTTTAGGATTTAAAATAGGATATGCACATGGGAGCGCCATCCTAAATTTCGGATTGACCTATGCAAGGCTAGCTTGGCTCACCCATCCTAGTAGGACAAGCTAGAAAACCAAATTTTAATAGCCCAACAACACTCTTTGTGTATGGTAACTTAAGCATTAACAAAACTTGAGTGACTTTGTGTTAATTCTCATAAACATATGGTTTGGAACTAAACCCATGGTTTCATCTCCTTTATTTTACAAATAACTCTGTTGTTCTCGTACCTTGATTTCCTGCTCATCTACAATGCGCTTCTCGGTGACAATTTCCACAAGGATCTCTTCGCACTCTTTTTTAGCTTGAGCCACAATCACTGCTTTATCCTGGCACACGATTTGCATATCTGCGACTTGCTCCCGTGTGGCATTCAGAGTTGACAACCCACCGCGAAGTTTTTTGGCCTGATTTTGCAGCTGATCTTTTTTCTCCTTCAGAAGGCTCTGGTACCTGCAAAAAATTATTTATAATAATAATAATAATAATAACTGTAGAGAATGTATTAACCTTTAAGCTCCAAGATCCATCATAGTAGATTATACTCTAACTTGTGATTTCTTGAGATTTCCTCACTCTTGACAAGGTGCATAAAGCACTCGAATAACAAAAGTTCAACAAAAGTAGTGACTTTAGGCTTTCAGTGTGTCAACTGGTTTTCAAATGTTTCATAACAAGGACATGTTTATCCTATACTGTAATATACTTCAATGTATTTTAATAACAAGGAAATGTTTAATATACTTACAACTACATTAATTAATCATATAAGTGTGGGCCACAATATCTCTCCAGAACTTAATTGAATTTTCAACCCACATCAAATCTCTAGTTAGTGTGGACCATATTCACTGTGTTTCTTAAACATTGATGTGGATGACTATCATATTTTGTGTTACTTTTGATCTTGAACTATTATTCAAAGTGTTGGTTGTAAGGCGCCGAGAAAGAGTTAAAAAGAGATTCATGATCTTTGACCTGGATTGTTTCCACCTTGACTAGAAAACTTGTATGCCCCACGTGAATAATTTTCGCACGAATTTTTCACCCACATTTATGGTAGGATTCTTTAGTGTGTTGTAATATGACGACATGAACAAAGAGTTAATAACTAATTAGCTATTAATTTCTAGAAATGGACCTAATATCCTACAAGGAAGCTGTGAGAGTACCCTTTGGCAAATTCCAGGTAACTTGTTGGTGTCACGTAATTCTTACGCTTCACCTGATTGTACATCAGTTGCGACATGTCTGCAACTGACTTGTGAATGATGACAAAGAGCTTGCACACATTCGCCTTCACATCTCCTTGGACATTTTCTTCTTTCTCCATTAATTTGACAGCAACTTCACTCAATGCATCCTCCGGCCAATCCAAAAACCTGTTCAAAGAATCGAAAAAATTGGTTCGATCAGAGGACGAATGCATACTCCAGAATAAATAACAAAACTGTCAAAGTTTAAGCATTGGAGCTGAACATTTGTAAAGTGTTTTGCCAGTCCAACGTCAATCTAATCTTGCAGTCAACCAATCAAGTCGACCAGGTTGTTTTCTCTCAAATGATAAAATTGACCACTCAACTTATTAGTCGACCAGGTTCTAAAATTGCATTTACTTCGTCCTGATCCTGTTAGATTAGTCAGGACGGTCAACGGCAAAGTCGATCATCTTGTCACATCTGAAAACCATGATTCTACCTACATTGTGAATCACAAAAGTATATTCAATGCACAAGGTTCATGCACACACACTTCCACATTTTATTCCTCGATCCGTTTAGTAGGTACTAGGGAATTGAGCATGAGAAATATTAGCATCTCAATGCTGTAGAGCATTAAAGACCCTGGACTTCAAGTACACCCCTCCGTTTGTCTGAAGACGAGTTAAATAGGATTAATTCTGCTAAAATTTAAGGAGGCTAGAGAAACTGATAAGTTTTGTATGTTAGATGATGCTTACCAGTCAATAGTGGAACAATTTACAAGGCCAGGAAACATCATCAACCTTCGGCTAAAAAGCTCGGAGACAGGACTAAGGCAAAGAACAACATGAAGGTTATTGCGGACTCGCTCGATAAAGAATGCCCACATGGCGTCCTCAGTTTCCATAACCCCTGCAAGTTTGGCACTGGGACGAACGCCATCAAATACTTGTGACAAGTCATCCTTGGTGAACAGATTAGGTACCTACATCACCCAAAATAAAAATAAATAATCTGGTGACTCCTTCCCAAAATATTAACATTATGTACGTGTGTGTATTGGGGGGGACTTGATCACTCCTGCCTTACTAAGGTATGTGGGTGTTATTCGGTTCGATTCTCATGTTCTCCAAGTTCTACCGATTAGATTTACACAACACAACTTGTGTTGTATTAGCAAATTTACATCAAAGCATCAACACAAATTGGATTGAAAATCGGACTTCCCTTGATTTAGCTACATTTATGAGAAGTTGAAGTTTGTTGATTTCTTAACTGAATATGTAGGTCCTCCCAATCGTGTTGAGTAATGTGTGTATAGTAGTTTAGGATATCTGAAGACATAGTCCAATCTCTTTTGAACATGTGCCTTTATGGTGTGTGCTCTTCAATCCTTAGTGAACCGCATACCAATCATATAAAGGGGTCCAATTAAGAGAAGTAACCAAATAACACCCGCATACCTTAGGCTTGTTGAGCCCCTTACCCACAACTTTTAAGATGATTAATTGACTTGGTGGCTCCCACAATGGTGTGGTGGATCATAGTGCGCAACACTATAACACTAAATGGTCCTATGAGTGTAGGCCACAATAATTCAATAGAACCCATGTTAATTTTCAACCCACGTCAAATCTCTACTTTAAAATTAATGTGAGGCATGTTGATTCTTTTTCTAGGAGATTGATGTGGATGAATATTTTATTTTATGCTACTTTTGACCTTGCACTAATACTATCCCGAATTATTTGAAGTCTATAGAAAAACTTTAGGATAGACCTAGAATCTTGGGCCCTCATTATTTCCACCTTGACTACATACAATTAGAGTGGCCCACATTAATTATTTCCACATATTAATTCTCCACCCACACTGATAGTACTATTTTTTAGTGTATTGATCAACCATAACATCTGTGAGAATAGGATGAAGGTTAGGAGGACTCTCACCTCTCCCGTACTGAGAATATTATTAATGTCCTCGAGAAATGTTTCCTCGACAACTTGAGTGTCATCGAAAAGGAACACAACTTGTTGCTTATTCTCACCAATCCCAGCTGCTTGGAAGAGGAGCTTGAGGTCATCATGAAACTGTTGGCTGAAGTATGTACGGGTGATTTTGACTTGGAAGGGCTGTTTGTTCACATGTTAAAATAGGAATAAAGCATCATAAAAAAGCAAACAAAAGAATCAAAGGAGAAACCTCAACTTTTAAAGGAAATTAATCAGTTCCTCACAAAAAGGTCCTTCCAGGCTTGAGAATTTGTAGCATTGTCAGGAATGGTAACCAGCGCATTTTAAAGATTTGCAAAATACTGCAAACATTCACTTCTGAATGTTGACATCAAAGCACTTTTCTCTCTCCGTTTCACTACATAGTCTCAGGCTCTGGGATTGAGTTTGGGACACATATCTTCTCCAAAACAAATGTTCTTTGTAATAAGTTCTCTGTGTTAAAAAGTTTTATTGAGAGAAGAAGGCAACCATACCTTCATATCAGCCACAAAAGCAGCTAACTTGGTCACACTCTTGCGACCGCTGCCTCCGACACCTACGAGTAACAAGTTTCCACGTGGCTGCATTATGACACGATGGATCCTGGCAATATGGTCCATTGCGTCCTTGAACAATACCTACCAAAAATCACAAATCCTGCACATTTTCAGTTTCATCTTGCGTTAAGATTGAAGTTACCAATCTTCAGTTTGATTGAATTCGAAATCCAATGTAGATGTCAAGTTTTAACCATCTGCTCTCAAACTCTGAGCAAATTGGTCCAAAAGGTGAATTTGAGAACTTAGGAGTAAGATGCTCAAAAGAGTGGGGTCATGTCATTAAATATGTGCTTTCTAACTTGTTAGATTGAGATTGATGGGCTAAGCTAGACTTGGATAGTTTGAGCTGAGATTTACTAGGGCAACATGTCCCATGGATCCCAAAGTCCTCTCAAAATATGTTGGATTGAAAAAGGAAGAAGAACAAGAAAGGGGTAACATTGCAAGACATTCACAATACCAAATCCATGCCGAATGTGCCAGGCTGAGTCTTCAATTCCCGAAGATTTTCTTCCAAAGATTCCCTCAACTCTTTGTAGCTCTCAATGCTCTCATACCGGGCATCATCAATTGGCGGCATCATGCAACTACTTATCAATGGCATGTTCTTATCATGCCCAAATACCGTTTTCCAATCCGTGTTGAAATAATCTTTGAGTTTTGAACTCAATAAGTCCTGTATGAAAAGTGAATTTTTTTATGTAAGGGTAACAAAATTTAACAAATATTTTGGATAAAATTACATAACACATTGCATGCCTTTCCTCTTGATGAGGACTTAGACAACGCCATAATTCTATATTTGACCATGAGCTGACCTTTATTATAGCATTGAGCCCAATTGTTAAAAATATGTTTGGGAGCTCAATGCACTTAAAAACTCCGTAATCTCATGCTTGTGGCAACCAAAGTGAACGTTATAGCAAGGAGTTTTGTAATGTTAACATGGATGCGCAACAAAAGAGAATTAGTGTAGCATGTGACATTATGGAATACCATAAAGTCAACATTGCAATAATGACAATCATTACAATGATGACAACATGATGCATACGAGCGTGTGGTTCTTTGGTGGTTTATTTTAATGACAAAGCCCATGATATATGGGAAGGAAACATGACAATAAGAAGTGAGATTCAAACTGAGAACATCTATTTCCTAGGATTTCAAGATATAAGAGAAGGAGTGACATTAACGAGGTTGATGTTATGGAGTTTAGAGTGTGCATGTTTTAGTAGCCAATCACACAACTTAAGGAATTAGGGATAGACCTTGAGCCATTGACGATCAACAATGTCCCACATACGATCACCATACACACGCAAACACTCGTGGATGAAGAGCCGAAGAATGCTATCTTTAGTGTGATAAGTGTCTTTATGTCCCTGCAACATACCCTGAACGACCTGAACACACAGATGAACCAAATTTCAAATTATTGAGGCAGGGAAAGTCTATGCACTTTGATTACCTAAAAAGCTTAATTATCAGCATCCCACATACCTCACTTTAAAATATATGAGGTAAGACATTGTGCTTTTATAATGGTTAGAAGCAGCAACTAGGTGAACTTTTACGGTTATAAAGAATAGCACTGCTTGGCAATTACTTGTTTAAGAAGGCCCATGTCTATGACTTGACACTGAAGGCATTGTAATGGAACACTCTGACTGGGCCACAGACTCCTGATAAACAATGGATAGACAAGGGATAACGCCTATATTTGCCAGCACTAGCATGAGTCTCATCACCCACAACATTTAAGAGGTGAATACTCTATTAACAGCTGTAAGTGGGACAGCTTGATTGTCCATTGTTCCTCTCCTATTAGGCTCGTCGAGCACTTTGGTACCTACAACTTTTTTTTGAGATGACCAGTTGACTTGGTGACCATCATAATAATTGGGTGGACTATAGTGTGTAAGCTTGACATGACTAAAGTGGAGAATGGAAATTACATCCCTTGCAAGGTCCACATGAGTCCCAATCAATCAAGTTATTGCCTTGATGTTTGGATGGAATTGATATTTAAGTATAACCCGACCAACGTGCATTCCAACATGTTGAATTCTATGGCAAGATCCCTTGATAGAATATGCAAAGATGATTATGATAGTTTTTATTTTGATTGAATTTTCATTATTCATCAACTGAGTTTACAAATGTAACATCAAAAAGTAGTAAAGTGGTTATTTTGCCAATAGGATAACATTCAAATGATCACTGATGGTTCACATATCTCCCACGAAAAGTATCGATGGATCCACACATAGAATTGAGGCAACCAAAAAGCCCAGATTTTTCAAAACATGTCCAATTACACTTTAATAAATGTTATAGAAGAGTAACATAGGGCCGCCCTTGGAGGTTTGCATAGCACCTTGGCAAGATCACGCATGTTGAAGACATAGTGGCTCTTGCTTGGTGTAGGCAGAAGTTCCTTCACAACTTCCGTGTACACACCAATACAAACAAGCATCAAATTGTCCCCCATGAGTCGGACCTCATTCTCAAAATCTGCAAGTTTTGCTGACAAAATTGACCCAAAAATGCGTTTCATTTGCTTCTCATTTGGAGCCGTGATGTTCAACTGCCCCAGAACAAGTCACCAACAGCACACTGGGAAAATGATCAAACTGGGTAGGTAATTGGAACATAAGAAGAAGAAATTGTCATCATGTCCATGCACTATCTTTTGACACCTCTAAAGAAGAAAAAACCTGAAATTCAGTTATGTACCAAAGAAAAGCAAGCTTGGATCCGCTGTGAAATTCTGTTACGTCCTCCTCCAGGAGGAGCCATAGCACAAAGAAGTTGCATATTCAGGATTTTCTTCACTTCTTGTTTCATGCGATCGTACCAAAAACCATTGTCCATCCACAGCTTCAGCAGCTCTAATGGTGGCATGAACCCGAACTGCAAATTCCCATCTTGCACCTCTTGAGTTTGCCTTACAAAGTGAATTGGAAGAGTAGTAGGTCCACATTCGTAGTGCTCAGCCCAAGCAATTTTACCGATAAGGATGCACATTATCACTCATAATTAATGACAATATCATGTCCTGATCACTGTGTCTAGTAATGGGCACGGGTCGCCTTGCCACAAGCTGTAGTAAGCACCAAGAACCCACCTCACCGCTACCGTGGCTCAATAGATCCAGCATCTACTACAACGTGTGGCATCGTTCCTTGCATCCACTCTCTACTTCGTAATCAACATGTGACAACTCTAGAACAAGTTTGAGAGCCACTCAAACATGATCATGAGCCATGAGAAATATAAGATCTTAAAATACTCCAACAACCCACCCAGAGACAATGATATGTCTAATCAATATGATCTTCCTAGCACTTGATTTTTGGTGCACCCTACCACCTATGGTCCACCTAATCATAATGAGGATATCCGAGTGATTAAATATTAACAAGCAACCCTATGGGAACCTAAGGGCTTGCCCTTGGGGGAGAAAGGTGCAAGTGGGCTTGTTTGTGCCCATTCGAGGTGTTCACCTTTAGGAAAAAACATTATCTGTCAAGGTCCCTCTAATACCAGTGGCAAAATCAAAGTCTTCTTATTATTTTTATTATTTTGAGTTGGAGCAAGGGACGTACCACACTCTTCTTGGGCATGTTAACATCGTCCAGGAAGCAAATGAGAAACTTGCCACCTGGCGGTGCAAAAACTCCCTTCGTTCGCTTCTCCAGACGTCCCTCAATGCCTTCCTGTTTCCAATCCTTAGATGTTAGCAACCTCAAGCTGAAGGCATCCAACCAACGATTTTGAGCAACCCATGCACATAAGGTTTGCAAGTATTCTTTGGTTGCTTTTCTTATTGGACACCTATATCAGAATGGTTTGTGGTTAGTTACAGTGGATCTAAGAACATACACCATGAAGACACCTGTTTGAAAGGGATTGAATTATGTCTCCATATTCTATTGATTAATATGCACTCAATGGTCAATACAATTGGGAGAACCTATGTCTTTATTTAAGGAATCAACATCCATGTACTTCTAATAACCATAACCAAATAAGGGGAAGTCCGGTTTTTAAACCTCCCCCCACCCCAATTTCATCATAGTTTTGCTATCACAATACAAATTTCAAAAAGTAAATATGATCTTGAATAGATGATGGAGAACAGAGTAAAAATACCATACAACACATGCACACCTTAGTATTATTATGGTGTAGGATTTGCTTTGTAACTTAAGGACAAAGATTTGCAGATGTTTATAGATTTAGAGATGAAATTTTACTCTTAGTTTTACCTGGCAACTATTGGATGATGTCTGAGCTGAGAAATTCATTGTGAAGGATGCCAAGCCTTCAGGAAGGGTTGCAAGAACTGTCCCTATAACCAAGGTCTTGCCAACTCCCACATTTCCAACCACCAATGTATGTCTCTTTGCGAGTATGAGGTTTTTGATCACATAGTTGAATCGTATCTGTATAGCGTCCACAAAAGGTTAGAACTCTTTGGGAAAAGCCTTCTATGTCAGCTCACATCCAAAGAGGGGGTTAACTAGCGTTCTGCTAGAAAATGCTACGTCATAAAAGATGGGATCACATTTAATGTTTCAAAGTAAGAATTATAATAATAATGATATTCAAGGTATTGCTTCATTTTTAGAATAGTTTAGGTGTTTTTTTAGAATAATCATTGAATATATAGAATATCTACCAGATATGTGCATTAGTACATAGATCCCCTGAAAACACCCCTTTATCTCAAGTGGTTCATTTGACTACGAGTGGCTCTCTGTGATGTGAGCTCACGTCACACTCAAAACTGAATTAAATTAATGGTCCTTCGATTCCAACTACCTGTCATTTGATCAACGAACCAAGATTTTTATGTCCTTGCACATCTAAACTACCATGTAAGAGTTAATTAAATTTAGTCTATTTTCATATTTTATATCCTTACTAAACTTTATGACCTGCACAAACCTCTCTTGGGTTGAGCCATTTTAAGTGGCATGCAAAAATAAAGAGTGGGTGGAAAGATGAACACAATATTTGTGGAAGTGAGAATTGTGACCTTAAGGGCTAGAGTATCACCTGCATTACATACCAAAGTGTTGAGATAGAGGAAATAGTAATGCATTTTTGATGCTTACCCAATAACGTTATCATGAGGATCATTTGTCCATGAAACATTGGTATTTGTACTAGAAACATATACCCTCGTAAGACTTTACATATACAAAAAAACTAGTGCAATGTGTGTTTCCAGCATGTATGTTTGAATTGTTTTTAGAAGATAGGAGAGCTGAAAATTGCAGAAACTAAACTGTGTCAATGGTGGGAACTTGAATTTGAAAGAAGGGTGCTCCGGCAGGAACTTTATAACCAGCACCAAGTTTCTCTTCCCATAATGCAAACGTGTGTTTCTTTACATCAACAAAGTAGTCGTACACAAGTCCAGAAGCTGGAAACCTGTGAGTCTCTTCCCATTAGTAAACGTGACAACCAAGAAAGCCCCAAAAAAAAAAAAAAAAATTTCATCTGTACTCATTTCTTAGACAAAGTAACCCCTAGTGTAATAGTTTTACTTTTCTGATGGTGTTTATCTTATTGAAAAAATAATTGAAATTATGGTGTAAAATGGTCAAGTACGTGAGGAAATACAACATACAATTCATGTAACATCTAGTATTTTTTTGCCACCATTTATGCACATGATCTTTCAAACTATGTTACACATAAGTTAGTTTTGAGAATTGGAACACAATTTCATTAAGAAGTACTTTGCCATGAATTAATTTAGTGAATATTTCTAATCAAAATTCTACACATGGTTTTTGACATGTCAAACTGTTGAATTTAGCTTTCAATCACATTCATTGAATCTTAACTACCTTTTCTGTGAAGTAAAATTTGTTTCACCTTAAATCATCTTAAATTGAATGTCTTTCAGTTTAAGTTATCTCAATTTACAAAAACACTCGTTGACCTTTAGAGAGATGCAAACTAAAGGATAAGATATGCTACACATCCAATTGAGGACTAGGTCCAGATTCAGAAGGATATCATTTTTTTTATCAAAAAGCACCAGCTGTCCAAATATTCAGCACTCTCAATCACCCATGCACTCTTCATCACCCAGGTCAGTTTTTGTGTAAATTTTATGATTCTCCAGCAAGTAGTATTTGCAATTGAGTAAATGAAAGAAATGAATTATTGGTTAGAGAGGAAAAAGGCTAACCTGGGGTCCTGGTCCCGCAGCCACAGGTCAAATGTATTTCGACCTGCTTCATCAACACTTGCACCAACAGACCAGATGAGACAGAACAGAAACCATGTATCTATCATGGGAATGAAAAATTCCCCTTCCCCTGGATGCACACCATTTTCTCGAACCGCCAAAAGGTCAAACAGCTTGGATAACGTCATGAGACTGTTCAAAACCTCGATGGGTATAGTTTCAAAACATTTATAGCGCACTACCGTGGCTGCATCAATATATTGGAGCAGCATTCGACGGATCCCATCAAGTATGGTCTGATTCAGGGCCCTCAAATTTTGTTAGTGCAGTGCCCTTTTTACACTGATTAATTCAAAAGCAGCAACAATGGACAAGGAGAATATTAGACATTGGACAATAAAGCTATCCTTAGAGGCCAGTTGCAAATTATCCATACTCATGTCTTTGGTGTGTTATCCAGAAACTCTTTGATTCCAACAAATACTCCGGATTTATACAACCCAAAGAATGTATTGAGGGACTTTAGGGTTATCTCAAAGAATGTATTGAGGGCCTAGCTAGCCTTGCGTAGGCCTAGTAAAGATTTAAGGTGGTAGGTCCCATGCGTCTGACCTTATTTTAGATCCCAAAGTTCGCTCGATTTTTATTGAGAGTTTTTACCCAACTCTCAAAATCAGGCTCCGACACATGAAGCTCTAACAAGGTCTTCATAGAATAGTCGCTCAATATGAGACTTTTGCAGCTAACTCTATGAAGCTCAATTTTTGTATTTAAACTGACAATACTCACTTGGTGGGTTCCTTGTGCAGTCCTCCTCTCTATCCAGGATTCAGCATATGGCCACCATCCCAAGTCTTCCAGAGTGAGAAAAATCATGCCAGCACGGCTGACAGTAGCGGGTGAAGCTTGTGATAAATCTTCCACCTCAAACATTAGTTGAATCTACACAAACAATTTTGACAGTTTATCAGTTATGAGGAGTAAGGCCAAAGAAACGGACATCCATGTTTCATGTTTCATGTTTCATGTTGGCATTAGAGCTCGAGTCAAATATATTAACCCAAATCCTTATTCCAAGATAGTCTAATAACAAGACTGACAATTGTTTTGAAACATCTGAAAGATGCTCATGTTCTCCTTGGAGAAGAACGCCAGAAATTGAAACTAGGGGAATTTTTGCACGTTTTCAATTCCAGATACAGTTTCACAAAGACGATGCTGATTCTTCATAAGAAAGCACAGGGAAGGGAATCAACGTATGGTACCTGAGATGGCATATTGATACGTTCTCCGTTCAATAAGGTTAATATTTTATTGTCGTCGAGCAGAGTATTCATCGACTCAATCCAGAGAGTGTCGACAGGTCCATCAAACATGACCCATTTCTGATCTGGGGTTTCTTCAGCACAAATGTCTCGCATGATGCGAGCTAACACTCCATCAACCCACTCATTGGTCAACTGACAAAGAAAAAATAATCAAAAGTGACTAATTTGAACCAAGAGAAATTCATAACTGATCATAAAGATGATAAAGATCATACAGCCGGGCAGTTTTCTTTGTACAGCGGGCATTCTGCGTAAGGAAGTTGTACAGCTGGGCATATGCCCTCCGTTAAAAAATGAGGATATTTTCTCATGTAATGGAGAGATGTTAACAAAAAGAAACTACCAACATGTGTTTACACATCTTACAAACATTACAGTGAAAATCGTGATTCAGTTAATTACAGAGAATTCAGTTAATCTGTGAATTCACACTTAGAGTTTGTACCTTGCTAGTGCACCCATATATCTCATCGTTCGAAAGAGCAAGTGAGTTCATAATGTACACCCATACCCTCACCCAGCCTTCAAGGCCCTCGTCTTTGAGTTGTCCCCACGCCCCTTGCAAGGCCCTCCATGCTACCGTCTTACCCGAACCCGTACGACCCACAAGCATGTTACCATGCCGATAGATCATGCAATCGTATGTCTGCGGGACATGGAAAACCAAAATATCAACAACCTCCCACATTGAGCACTTTCACAGCTGGAATTTGGAGTCATGCCCTTTTCATGGTATTACGATACGAAATGAGGCGCAAAACATACTTCAGCAAGATTTTCCACATAAAATATTTTGGGCATCGTGATTTTTCAGCATTGAACCTTGAAATGGAAGGCTCATGTAGCAAATCTCAACGACGACCGTTCATCGAACATTATAACACTACAATAGTCAAAGAAGTTGTAGTAGGTTCAAAAATGGGAGTGAATAGCGGCCTCTTAAGAATGTTATTCAAGCAGTTTCATATCATAAAAAAAATTCAAATTCAAATTCAAAATTAAATTAAAAGTAAAATAAATAAAATGATAGCCCTTTTGTTTGCAAACACTAGCATGAAGTATATAATCTCTAAGCCCGTAGACTACTGCCTCAATCAAGAGATGGACTCTTTCTAACAGTTGTTACTCGCCCATTGTTCCTCCCCTACAAGGATCATCGAGCCCCTCAATATCCAAAACTTTCAAAAAATGGCCGGTTGATCCGGTGACCCCACAATGATCGTGTGGACTACAGCGGATATGACTAATATGGATCGGTGGAGAATGAGCCTACATCACTTGCAAGGTGGAGATGAGTCCCAACCACTCAAGCTATTAGTTTTATACTTTAAGAGTTGCTCCCCTATGAATTTACATCGGATATTTACATACGACGTGAATAAAAAATTTCACTTGTGGTGGATGCTTGGAGGTAGTGCTTGAATTTGAATGAAAAGCAGTTCATCTCGGCTCAATGAGGGCCAAACTCATTTCAGTACCTCTTGGCATGCCAAAATGACTTTGATCCTCGATGAAGAAATATAAAACGTTTTCCGTTAAAACCTCCACCCCCTGCGTATCTTCAAGTGTGGATCATAAACTTAGCAAACATGGAAAGAGTTGCATGTAAAACAACCAACTCCCAACCAAAACTCATGTTGAGTTGGAGGATAAATCTCTATTGGCTTGATAATTTACATGAAAACTGGGGTGAGGGGTTGGAGCAAACCTGAACGATTTTGGTCACGTATGCAGGGATGATCTGCATGCCAGCCAGTCTCAGTTGGTGGTGAAGCGCTCTCACCAAGTTATCGCTCTCTTTGGGTGCCAACTCGACACCCGGGAAGAGATCAGAGAGCAATGCATTGAAAAGTGGGAGATCTGCAAAAATTAGCTTCGGTTTAATTAAATCCCGCATTGCTCTTTGAAGGATAACATCTTCCGGTAGGTCAGGTTCAATACGCTTCATCGACCCGGCAGCCCTTGCTATTGGAATGACGAATGATCGCAGCCCGTAATCATAATGATCCTGCTTTGATAGCTGCCTCTGCGACAGCTCCATAATGGCTATCACCTTCTTTGCCAGGGCCTGTTCCAAAAGCCATTATAGCAAAAAATATCAGACTCTTGAGGTTCAATAGAGTTATTCAATAAGTCAATGGAACTGTTCGTCGGGAGTTGAGGCCGTCTTCTATGATTTCCATTGGTAGTTTTGCATACAATGTCAATATTTTCTTTCCACTTGTGCTCCATCTATGATGCATGCTTGGAGGTAGGGTATTAAGTTTAATGAAGAGCAACCTCCTTCGGTTTCGTGAGGGCCAAACTCATTTTACACCTCTTGACATGACAAAATGAGTTTGACCTAAAATTTCTTTGTTCAAACCTCCACACGACCTCCAAGCATGCATCGAAAACATATTGAACATGGAGGTGTTGTATGCAAAACAACTCACTCCTCACCAAAATTCATGTTGAGTTAGAGAAAAATCTTATCATATCTTGATTTGAATAACGATTTTGAGTTTTGACACGATAATCATCTAGGAATATTTCAACCTTCGAATTTTATATTATTTCCAAACAAAAATTAGGTTTGGGTATCTTCAATGTTAAGAAAGGTAATCTTTCATAAAAGAGGACCTTGGCAGTTGTAAAGCCTTCACTGAAAAGCATGTTCTCTGCAATCAAAGTGAAGTCGGGAAGCATCATAGACACAGGTCGAAGCATAGCCTTTAGATTCTCAGGCAGCTCACTCCGACCAGCATACCCAGGATTCATTGTAACAAATATACCACATGTTCGAATTAGTCGCATCTCCACACCTACAGACGGAATTCTCACTTATAAGATGATACCAGCGGGCATTCTCAGTAATCTAGCGCACATGTGGACATTTGCGCTTGCAGAATGCCCTTCTTTCAAAAATCGAGGATGTTTTGGTGAACAGACACTAAAGATGAACATAATAAACCAGCAGGTCTTGACACTATACTTACAGAACAACAAATCAAAATCAAAAGTTATACCCATAAAAACGTATCGGTCCAGACCAGCTTTGATAGCCTGCATGACTGCGGAGATTTGGGATGCTACCACAGAGAGAACCTCAACTTCAATCCGGTTGAACTCATCAAGGCAAGCCCATGCTCCTGTTTGTGACAACCCGGAAAACATTGTTCCAGTCATCTTGTAGTCCACTCCATCTGAGCAGTTGAACACAATAACATACCTGCATGATGATTCAGAGTCGATTTGCTATTAGATCCAGTTACAGAAACACAAGTGTATGGTTTCCCATTGGTGAAATGAACAATTTACTGAAGTTATCCTTGAATTCAATGGGACTTTTGGCTGGGAGTTGGGTTGCTTTGCATACAACGCCTTCCATGTTCGGTAAGTTCTCCATGTTCGGTAAGTTTTTGGTGCATGTTTGGAGGTAGTGTAAAGGTTTGAAATAACATTCCCTATCTATTCATTGAGGGTCAAGCTCATCATTTTGGCAAGCTCATCATTTTGGCATACCAAGAAGTGCTAGAATGAGTTTGGCCCTCAATGAACTAAAACGAGGCATTCTTCAGTTTGATTCAAACATTACAAGTGGAAAATGCATGCACCACAAGTGGAAAGAATTTATTGATATTGTATGCAAAACAACCAATGGAAAATTACAGGGTACCAACTCGCGAAGAAAATTCCTGTTGAATTTATGGATAACTCTAATAATATTTTGGGATCATACCATACCATACCAATATTAATGATATTGATGAGTTCATTTTGACACACCTAGCAAGGGCTTTGCCAAAATCCTTTACGGTCTCTGTCTTCCCCGTTCCAGCAGGTCCCAAAGGATTACCACCACGACGGGTGAAAAGAGCAGCACCAAGGGTGATATAGCATCGATCTGTAAGGGGTGTTATAACAAGACGCCCATTGTTCCCTTGGTATTCATAACCATATATAAACACCGACAACACCTGTGCAATGTCACAAAATCATTAAACTAAGTCATCCTCAAAGTCACCATCTTTAGTGTTTGAAAAGAATATGGACCCACTGAGTGGATTGAAGAGGTGAGAATGAGTTTATCCGGAAAATAAAAGTACGTTAGGGATTTCTATATATAAATTATGCAACAAAAATTGTGAACCCTCTTTTAGACTTCAAATAACAAGAAAGATGACATCAACTCAACCTATTGGAGTCTAGGGTGATATCTATTCCAGGGGTAGTTCATTGACTCAAACTCAAGATTGGGCCTAAAGTTCTAAACTCAAGAACCCTCCCTTCTTGGTCCAAAACTCAACCTTCTTTGCATTTTTCCTTGGGATTGAATAGAGGATACTAGAAGTTAAGGTATTTTGATAAGATTTCTTTGCTAATGAATGATTTCGATCTTCTCTTTTGCTACTTTACGAACAACTCTATCGAATAAGAAAGGCACATAGTCTAACTGAAAATCACAAAAGAGGGTTTTCGCTTTCACTGAAAGATTGCCATAATGAAGTCTAAGTAGTGCTCCAAGCATGAGTACTAATATCAAGGAAAACTTTTACTAGATCCTTATTCCATAGATTGGCAAACCTGCTTTATGGTGACTGTGTTATCTTCCCAGTAGAACCGCAATTGGGAAGACCATTCAAAACTTTCAGGTGATGAGCATTGCACTCGAATGAGCTTCTCTATGACATCACGTGCATGGACCTCAATTGTGATCAATGATGTCTGCAACAATAAAAGTATGTGTTTTTCAAAACTGCAATATGATGCACTTATGGACTGGGTAATGAATGTGAGGAGCCTTACCAAAGGTTGCAGTAGGTGCCCAACCTATCAAACCGTGACAGCAATGAGGTAGGTACTAGATGTCCAACTACAATTCATGACAAACGACACATGTTCATTGCCAAACATAGTGGTCAAATCATGGCAAGGTCATCAACTATGGGTGATAATTTGCATCCTTGTACTCAATCAGAACCAAACACATGAAAAGATCACTTAGCCTTACCACTACATGTCTATGCAGATTTGTGATCCGCATATGAAACAACACAATGCATGTTGGGTTTTAATCTTGAGTGTCTCCATACTTATTTACAATCAGGCAACAAATATTTAAGGAGATTTCATACTTTGTGTAGGACTATTTTCAACATTAAACCTATTTTGCAAAATCATGTTTTGTAATTGCAGCACCAAAAATGCTAATACTATCTCCCTACATATTAAGGGGAGGATAGAGGGGGGAACAAATTTACCACTTTGTTGCGATCAATCACATGCAGCTTAACCCGAGTCATTCCAGTGAGCTTATTCAGGTAGGCAATCCACTTCTTGTAAAGCTTTTTTGTAGCATTTTTTGATCCAGCTGCTGCTTGCTCAAGTGCCCTCTCACAATCATCTGTCCACTTCATCTGCCCCGCACTGCATCCGATTAAAAGACCCATCATTTGTTGCTCATGTTCATTGAAATCTATAAATGAAAGGCACACGGTATAACCAACATTCCACTAAAAACCACGGTGCAATACATGTTAGGGTTCTTTGTAATGTTTCAAACTTAAAATTATTCCAGTACTTTAAAAAGTTTGGATATTGAAAATTTAGTTTAAGAATAAACTAGGTATATTTCAAAAGTATTCATCAAGTATGCAAAATTACCCATGAATATGCACATGTACATCATAATCCCCCTAACCCTTTATCTCATATGGTTCATTTCTCTACGAGGGAGTGACCCCGTGATTACAAGCTTACACAGTTTTGTAAAGGAGGACACATATCAACAATTCAAAAGGCCAAGAAATACTCATACTCCCCTCGTACTCAAGGTCAAGCAAGGGATGTAAATAACACTAGCCTGATACCCATTTGCCCAGGAAAATCCTTGACCCATTTATCTTTTTTTGGAGTCTTGCTTTCCTCGTAGCATCTGTAAAGAGTGAGCTTCACAGCCAATTTCATGGCATCTTCAACCTGCATCGTGACGAAGTCGGATCGCTCATTCGCTCAAAATTTTCAGGACCTTGATGAGCAAAGAATTTCCATGATTTATTATAATTAGAAATCATGAGTGCCTTTCCAGTAGCCTAACTTGAATTTACCCAATTCAACCACTCCTCGGGCCTTGCATCCAGGACTACAGGAGCCGAGAGCGGTAAATATTCGCCATCAGGAGAGAATATTCCAGTAGTTTGATAGGCTTTGCAACCTTCTGCAGGTGCATGCATTTCCAACTTCTTGATACCCTCAAAACACTTTTTCAGGTGTGCCTATCACGAAACAACACAAAATTCACTCTTTGGCTTGTAGAAACCATGTTATCAACATGGACAAATACTTTGACTATCTGAGAAAATCATGGAGGATCATCATACGACGATTCTTAGAATCCACTTACCCTTCTATAAAGGGTAAAACACTCAGCTAACACAAGGATTCATGACAAATTGAACCCATAAATGCCCAAGCAGTTCTTCCAATTCATAGATTGATTGAAAGCTTTGACTTATCAGTTTCAAATACATGTCACCTTTCTACAAAGATGTGAATGATTATTTTTAGACTGTATCCAGACACTTATAATGCTAAAAAATACTCTTGACCTTCATAGAGCCAATTTAATAAAATTTGAGTTCAAGGATTCATAAGATAATGATATAATTATATAGTTGAGAGTCAAAATTCTGTCAAAGTTGTCACAAAACTTTATGCTTTCAATCTATGAAACTTCTACAAACAAAAAAGAGTACATGTGGAAGTTATAAAGAAGCTTTCCACTTTTAATATGAAAATTAACAAAGAAACAAAACTCACTCAAAACATTATAGACAACAACAATTATAAATTTTTAATAGATTAAATTTACATTAAATGAAATTAGATAAAGTTGTCCCCCACATGTGATCCAATTTCTATCTGAATCCATTCAAACCGCCCCTCCCACCCATGGCCTCAATGTCAAAAGTTTGTCAGTTTGGGACATCTTGGGCATTTAGGCATTCATGTTAAAGACTTTGGAGGTGAAATAAGTCACTAGTTTCTTTGAATTTTTTCATGAGCTCAAAAAGTTTCACCAATGATATCCCACCTGCACATTGCGAGGGTCCTTAGCTTGTCCAAGAATGTCCAGCAGGTTCTCATTAGACAAAAAGTAGAACCGAGGGAATTGTTGTCGTTTAAGCTCCAAGTAGTTGTCAAGAGATTTTTGAATCTTTTCAAGAGTTTTGTCTAGGCCAATGAAAGTATCCAAAAGCCCGGGTTTGCAAATGGCCTTGTGAGCCAGTCCTACTTCCTACACAATAAAAAAATTAAACCAAATATGTAAGCCCTTCAATACATAATAAATATATGATATGTGCACTTTAGGAGATTATTAAGCGGTATATTATTGAAATTCAAGTTGATCGAACCTCCAACCCAAGTTCCCTATAAGAATTGGGTCAATTGAACCTAAATTATGTTCAAATAACCTAGAACCTTGATTAAACTTAGATGAATCCAATAGGTTTTAATGCAAATAACCCCCTCCTAGAAGTAAAAGAAAAAGTACACAGTGATATTAAACTTACATGCATTTCCAATGTGCACGCTATGAACGAGTCATTCACCCCCTCAAACATCTTTGTTTCAAGTGGAAGTTGCTTCCGGATATCTTCAGACCCCACAAAAATGCTCTCTAAGTACGCCCACGATCTTTGGACCTATACCTCAACAAGAGGAAGTTAGGTGAAATCTATCTTATTTAATGCCATGGGTGGCAACTTTGCAAATCATAGCAAGGATGCTCGAATAATAAACCAATGTAAGTCCTTATTATGTATAAATAATAAATCAAATTTTCATAATTAATAACTACAAAAAAAGGTCTACCCTACAATATTATAATAAATTACCTTCCATCAACATGTCACATATCTTGTTGCCACTTGTCCACATCTAGTTCAGGTCTCTACTCTAGATATTTATCTCTCCCTTAGTAAATCCTCTCAAAGTAATAACAAAGGCTTCAGCCCCGGGTTTTGAAAGGATTCAATGTTTTGAAAGTTCATAATATTGAGTAGCAATGTTTAGAGGGATTTGTTTGAGTATTACCTTATCAGGAAGGGAAAAGCTTGCAAAGTAAGGGTGAATGAATGGGGAGTTAACCAAGAATAATAGCTTCAAAAAGGTGTTGAAAAGGTTTTCGAATGTAGGTTTCGGAAGACTTTTCTAAAACAGACAACTACCTTTTCAACCCCATCAACTTATTCCGTTGTGTTATAGTCATTTAGAATTGTATAGTTTCTAATATAGCCTAGAGTAGAACCTTTACCGCCACTCAACATTAGTTTTGTCCTAGAAACCAACATAATTAGTTCTAAGTAGTGAAAATAGCCTAAGAAAACTCAGAAGTTGCACATTCTTTACTAGGAAAAGAGCATCTAACCGGCACACACCCGTTTGATGATCTTTTGAGGAGATCATTTTGAGTTTATTACCTAATGTTATTACTGAACTTGTTGTGTAACACAAGCTATCCCTTTGGTAGATATGCATATTCTTGCATGAATATGATAACTGTATAGGGAACCAATTCTCATTTTACATTCTATAGTGTACTCTATAAACATCAAATTGTCCACAACTTGTGGGTTAGGAAGTTAACCAAAGCACCTGAATTATCATCTCAACAGTCTCCGAGAGAAGCGAAAGGTCTTTATCCCATTTGATGATTTCAGTTGCAAAGTAGAGATGATAGCGATTTGACCTCATAGATGACAACACCACTCTGTTGTCTTCCAGCACCAGGAATAACTCCTCTGTCCCTTTGAGCTTCCAGATCTGCATCAGTTCCAACACCCAAAAATCTTATACATCAGTCTGACTCGTTCATTATATGGGTGGACAATCGTGAGTAACAATAGTAGCCTGGCACAGTGCAGAATGGAACCAAACACCAATTGCAAGGTGGAGTCCCAACCACACACTTGGTTAAAACGACCACAGTTAATATGTAAGGTGTTACTAGGCTCTCACTTGTCATCCAAGTTGGCGAGAAGTTGGCCAAGTTCATTAATTCTAACATAAAAGCTATTACCTTGCTCCTCTTCATGTGTGCGATGAAACGTCAAAATTTGACAGGTCATTTGACCGTGCGACACGACTTTGTGGTTGTTTTAACAAACTATGTGGTCAATCCAACGATTCTATTTAAATACATATTTACAAGAGTTCCATGTGGTGCAGAGCACATTAGAACAAAAAGAATCATTTGGGCCCATTAGCCAACTCCATTGCATGTCCACAGGGACATGTAAGAGGAAGAGGGTTTTAGTGCCTACTACTCACTAGGTAGGCCACTATGTATTTCGTAGCCAATATATCTAATCTAGGAGAAATAGGGCTTGTCTTTTCTCTAACTTTCTTTTGTTCAGAATAAGGTAAGTGCGGTATTTGATGGCATTTTGAGAAATAGTGCACATTATACATTGAAACCACCTAAGCCCAGTGTACATCTTACCCCTTTTTCACAATTCATGTCTAACATCTGAACACCCCAAACTTCCTTTATTTTGTTAAGAGCTTCTTCAATTGCGAGCTCCTTGCTAGCTGCAATGCTAAGATCACCAACGGACTCCACATGTAGATCCAGCCTAAGTTCAGATACCTAACAGGAACACACAAATGTCACAACACAAATTTATAAAGTACAGCTTTTCACATGAAGCTTGTCTTAGTCTACATACATAATATTTCACCTTATTATTTCAATTCCTTCATTACAACAAGGTGCCAATAGCAACGACTTCAAAGGCAAAAGAAGAGATGACTTCGATGATGCCACCGGCATAAATTATGGTGTTGCTTCATCTTTGAGTTGGTCTAACTCTATATCTAATCTCAAAGCAGACATCGCGAGTATTCGAGGGCTCTCAAAGACTGGTACTTCCTTTCAGAGGTGGACACCTTCGACGACCGCAGACAAGCCTGGCTGCACTTATCTCCTCCAAGGGCTAGCCTCTAAGTTCCCACATGATTGGTTGAAAATGTTATGTTTACTCAGATACCCCCCATGATTGGGTGGACCAGAAGTAGTAGGGTGCATTGAAAATCAAGTAATAGGAAGGTCACCCGTCCGTGCACTATTCCGACCTTAGGCGGCTCAAACTCGAAGTGCCTATGAGATCCAGCTTAAGGGCGAGAGTTTGAGCCACCCCATAGTTCTTTGAATAATATTATGCAGAGACACATAAGGACTTTCAGAACATACTTTGGCAAGAGTAAAATCTCTCGAAGTGGGGTCAAAGAATTGGCCAACATGCTCAATTAAAGTGTCCCAATGCCTCTTTCTCATTGCAGGATTCCGCAGATCAACTGTCAATGGCAAAGTCTGCTTGAATGCATCAATGGTCTCCTTGAGCTTTGTCCACACAGTCCAACTGCAAGTGCAATAAGGAGATGAGGTGTACAGATTGTCACATATAAGGGAACAAAAGTTTAACTAGGAAGTCAGGAAAGAAATCACTCTACATGTATATTCACCTAATTTGTGTCCACTTTCTCAAATGGTGTGTTGAGATCCATTTAAAAGGTTGTTAGGTGTTTCCTTGATAGCACATTAGAGCAATCCTTGAGTTCAACGGGACTTTTGGTCGGGAGTTGGTTGTTTTGCATACATCATGTTCCATGTTCGGTAAGTTTTTGGTGCATGCTTGGGTGGGGGTTTGAGATATTCAAAAAAATTTCTTACGTCTTACAATCCCGACCAATTTTGAACACTCGTTTACTGTAAAGTTGAGCTGCCGTTTCCATTGATCCAACATCAAGTTCGCTGAAAAGGCCATCTTTCCAGCCATCATAGGCATCTTCCCATTCTTTTTTGAGACCCCACATGCTGAATAAAATGTCAAGTTCCTTGATGGTTTGGATATTTTCCTTGTTGGACAACCTTTCCATTCCAAATAGAGACATTCCTGCCCAAAGTTCAACACCTCGTTTTTGAAAAGACTCCACCTGGCACAGAGTCAAATCGTTAAAATGTTTAGTAGCAGCTTATCACATGGAGGTTTAATGGAGATCGTTGATAATATTCTTTCAAAAATTCCTAAGGTATGCGGCCCTATTGTGGGCACTTTTAACTCCACAGACAATCTTGGCCATTGTATCGGATCGGGATTTGTCTCATCTGGATAGCTATTGCGATCCCGATTGCGATGAACTATGACAACTTGGCATATCAAATTTCAGAATCGGATTGGAGATGCAAAAGTCTTGGGAGGTCAAGGTGAAGATTCTCCTTTATTTGAAGTGATCACATAGGACCCTCTCGATTGTGTTAACTATCAAACCTAAAATTATGTCTAGATTTTGAGCACATTGTTCTACTTCCTTGTAACACATGTCATTTTGGTGTTTGTTCTTAACTACAAAGCCATGCCATATACCACTCAAATATAGATGTCCAATTAAGAAGAGTGACCAGATAAGACCCACATAACTTACTTTAATTACAAGCCAAAAAATTTACAGGAAATTATTTGGAGACTACACCTTGGCACGTTCCTCTGCTATGAACTGCAAGGCATCTGCTGTTGGAATAGTGGACTCCATTGGTATCCTTTCAACAAATGATTGGCGGGTCTCCAAAACCTGAGAACACAATCAATTTAAGTCAAAGGTCAATTAAATGTTGCACAATGACAAATTCTAGCCAATGTCATGAACCTTTTAACAAGGTCACCCACATTATCCATTGGCGTTGCTCAGTCAGAACAATGACCAGTATCAAGTGAGCATTGGGAGTTTTGAAAGTAAAGTTTTGAAGCAAAGTCAACAGATCTTCACTGTTCATAAACGCACAGGGTTAAGTAGGATCGTGATGCTGTTCCCAACAAAATATGTCAAATACATAGATTTAGGTTCACATCACCACCCAAAAGTAGGGTGAATATAAATCGGTTCATCTGTCTTAAGCTATTCCATGAGTTCAATTTATGCTCTGAAAAGAACAAGTAAGGTGGTCAAATTTGGCAACAATAATGGGAGAATTACTAGGAATTAAACAGAGAAGGTGACTGCCTCTACAAGTTTGAGGATAAAGAACTTTGACACAAAGGCATCAAACTCCACCTAGATGACTGAAGACTTCCACAACGGTACAAATTATCATAAGGACTTCCCCATTTTTATGACCTCAAAAGAAAATTGAGATTAGGCCATAAGCTCTACTACTCATGGTGGCCAGTTGCCAAGAGTATCATGACAAGGATGTTGGTAGCATTTGAGTGCATAATCCCAATCCCACACAATGATGATATCCTTTCTTGAACAGTCGATGTTTTTTTAAGCAAAAAAATTTGAAGTACATCAGAATGAAATGTGCGACCTGTTCAAACCATGTGATAGAAGACTTTTACCTCCTTCACAAACCCTCCAACCATGTCTTCAAGTGTATCACGGAAACTGTTCTTTGCATTTTCAAGCTTGTCCCCAACTTCTGAAAGCATAACCTTAAATTCCTCCCACTTCCGAGGAAGTGTTTCTAGCAAGCCTTCTTCTTCATCACTGAGGGGTACCTGCTAGGACACAAGTTTCCCATACTTAGGGTCACTTTACAGCATGGCCAAGGGCTGTGACCATGAAATTGTGAGGGCCCTTGAAACTCGTCCAAAGGCCATAGTACCATGGAAAATTTAAATTTAAATTTGTGTGGTCACGGGCCATTATTTGTAATGCACAGCGATACACAATGGGGCTCTCAACCCAATGCTATTTCATTACCACCCTATTCATGTGGGTTATTCAAGGGTAGTGTAATTTTTACCTGTCATGGTCTCACTATTTTGTGTTTGACCCATCTCTTTGAGATGGGTCAAACACACATTGAAATTAAGAAGATTACAAATACAATTCACTGGACGCCATGTAGAACTCCATGTAGCTTTTTCAACCATGAAAACATTTATTGGTCCCTTAGGCGAGCTTTAAGCTCGAATATAAAGTGAAAGTGGCGGTCTTGGCATTTTTCACCAATGAGAGATTTTGTATTCAATGGTCACAGGCCCTCAAGTTCTAATACAAATTTTCCCTTAATGACTTATTCTCAACATGGCCAGTGTAAGAGTGCAAATCCAAAAGATTCTTGTACAAAAACAAAAAAATATTATGGTTGGAAGGTTTAGAAATAGAATGAGTATTGCCCAAGGAAAGATCACCTCGAACTTTGACAGTACTCGATACTTCTCATTTAGAGGATCAAACCGTGATTCGGTGCAATCACATTCTTCACAAACAGATCGCCAGAGTGTTGCAGTTTCAGTCAACTCACCAAGATTTTCTGGAGGCCTATTACAATCTTCTGCATTTCTGCAACAAAATGAGATACAACGTCAATAAGGTATCCCATTTATAAAAAAATTGTAAGAAAATAGATGACCTCATGGCTTGTTTGTTTGTATCAATAACTACACTAAATAGTTATATTAGTGTCCTTTGGAATTTAATGAGGTAACAACTAATGTGGGCCACACTAATTGTATAGTCAATGTGGAATTCATGTGGACTCCATACCCCGGGTCTTCCCCTTAGTCTTCCTGGAGACTTCTAGCCAATATTTTGAGTGAGTTCAAGAACTAAAATTAAATAAAATTAAATAATCACCCACATCAAATTCCTAGGAAAACAAGTAATGTGGTACAGACTAATTTTAAACTTGGGATTCGTCATGGGTTGAACATCAATGTGGGTTCTAGAGTAAGACTGTGGCCCACACTAATAGGACTTATCAATGTACTCCACTAAGCGCAAGAGAAAGAGCTTGAGATGTCATTAATCGGACAATATTCCTAAGTTCGCCAGAATTCAACTTAGGAAGCAACACTGCCATCCAATTCATAGAGTATGAAAAGCTTACTTTGCAAAGTATGCATAAATGGAATATAACTCTGTCTTGGCAAGTTGATGCAACAAAGTCCTGAAAATCCACAGGAAAAATACATATCTTCCTGGTCATGAACAAGGTCGAATTCCACCCTAAAATGAGACCATCCACATTAAAGTCTCCACTACAATTCTAAATGCAACTTCCTGCAGTAATAATACATCAAGCAGCGAGCCAACTGTCCAACTTGACCACATTCACCTTTCAAGTGAGTGTGCTCTGGTTCTCATAACTGGTTACAGAACATGACATTAACCTATTTTTGAGTGGAACAATTACCTATGTAGATCAACAAGACAAAATGGATCAAACTGCAAATTTCCTTTTTTTTGAAGCCTAGTGTATGATAGTACAACAACTACACAAATAACTGCAGTGCAAAATGAGTTCAGTATCAGGACTGATTCCTAATTTTGCAACAATTACAAGCACAGGAGAAGATACAATACTCGAATTTGAGGATCCAAGCTTCACAGTGCTCAACAATAGTGTGCTTCAAGATCCCATTCTCAATCCGCAAGAAACGTAAATTAGTGATTGTCTCCTCTGCCTGTAAAATTACATTCATGAATTGCAATCAATGTCACTTTCCAGTATTTGAGCCGTAAAGACTGAAAACATTCAACTAGGCAGAATAACAAGTAGTTGACTTTTCTTTGAAGAGATGGCAGCGATTTTTCCAACATTGCGAGATCAAACATTGAAAAAATTATTATTCATATTTCTATGAACATGTTCATCTTAGGGCAGTCAAAGTGTACAAGGATGATATTGGAAATCCTAAGTAGAGAGTGCAAGGATGAAATTAGAAATCCTTGTAAGCTCAATCTATAGATGATGTCCATACAGTTAAATTTCCATTTCATCCTAAGAGATGCATATAGTTTAAAGTTTCACCCTTTATTAATCCCAATTAATGCACAATATATCGATTTGAGTCAAATATTGTGTAGGTGTGGCTCATTTGTAGACGTACAATGTGTTCACAAAATGCCAAACTAGTGACCGTATGTGAACAGTATGAGAAGATTTTGAAATAATTGAGAATAATAGAGCTCCTCAAAACCTTTACCCGTGTTGATTTGTTGGAGGCCTTGAGAGCCCCTTAAAATACTGCATATGAAATCACTGTATGAAAACCTCGACCTCCCAGGTCTCAACAATGATCGAGTCATCAAACTATGTCTAGATGACTTCAAAATATATCATTTCTTTAGCCCTGAATCTTGCAAGTAAGGTAGCCATATTAATTTTCCAATTGACCCAAATGACATAACCTGAACATCTTCTATGTAGTCTCTGTATTTAATAATGTCAGAATCGAAAGAGGACAATGGTTTTTTTGCTCGTTCATATCTGCATGAGAAGCAATCACATAAGAAACAACTAATTAAGACCGTGCTGAGATTAGTATATTTTGACAAATTCGTATAATTTCCAAAGGCTCTGCTCTTAACCCTTACTTTATTCCATTGGCTATTGGGTGACTCTGAACGTATGACTCTGAACATAATTAAGCTTTGGAATGTGTATCCACATCATCATCATGTTGAAATTCATTAGCCTTATTAGAACAACATGCTAGAACTTGATGAGGATTGTACAAACCGTCGTATAAAGGCATCCTTGTCCTGGTCCCATATACTTTTAAATTTCTTCTCCCACGAAGATAAGAACACCTGGACTTTGTCATTGATGCTCATCATACTCATTGTGATGATGCTCAGCATACGATCTTGCTCTGGAGCAATAACCTGCAATAAATTAAATTATGTTCATCAACATGACGTCCCATCCAGTTAGCAATCGTGAAACAGGAAGATGGTCAGTTCAAGTTTCGAAATCATTGTTGAGATGCAAAAGTTATAAGCGGTCAGAGTGAAAGATTCTCCTTCTCTTTGAATGATCACATAGATCTTCACAATTGTGTTAACTATTGAACCTAGAATGGGTGGGTATTTTGAGCACATAGTCCAATCTCATCACAACACAAGTCATTTTGGTGCCTGCTCTAAAACTACAAGGCTGGCCATATACCACTCATATATAGGTGTCCCATTGTAAGACTTTCATTTTCAGGTCATGTGTCTTGAAGACACCCTGGATGCACTCTAGGCAAGAAGGAGGTGCAAATGGCAAACCTCATAGAAACTGAAAATCTTTTATTACCAGCTTTGGTCCACCCAATCATTGTGCAGGTCAACCTGTCATCTTAAGTTGTGGATACCAATGGGCTCAGCAAGCCTAGTAGGGGGGAACACCCCAAATACAGCCTTTACAAAGAGCCACCTCTTAATTGAAGCAATAACACGTGGGCAAAGAAACTCTATAATTCCTGCTAGGATTGGCAAACATAGGCGTTACCCTTTTTTAATACCACAAGAAAGTGCAAATGACAAACCTCATAAAAGCTAGGAAATGCCTTGTTGCTTGACAAAGGTGTCGAGACAGATTTGCTTGTGTGGGATGACGAAGATGTAGACGGAGGACCAACATGCAGTTTCGCTCCCTTGCCAGATGATGATGATGTGGTTTTGTCCTTCCCTGATGAGGATGAAGATTTGTCTTTGGTTCCTTGCACAAATGCCGTCAGCGACCGATGCTCCCGAAGCCTTGGCACCACAGATATCACATTGATGAGCTCCTTTGCAACATTTTGAACCATCTCCGTAAAGTCCTGTCACATGCCACTTCTTTTTTCAGAAAGAAGAAGAAAGATCGAATCATGAGTTCAATTTTTCCACTGACGTGCATTATGGCATTGCTTCATTTTTGAGGTGGTCTAATGCTATATCACCACTATGATTGGGTGGACCAAAGGTGGAACGTAGGGTGCACTGGAAATGAAGTGCTAGGAACATAACCCATGCAGGCACAATTATGGTTAACCTTGGAGTCCCCATGGGATCAGGTTGAGGCCTTGGGTTTAAGCCACCCTTCCTTCTTTCCGCATGCATTTGTTAGAATGACAAAGACAAAAGAAATGTGGCTTACAGAGTACTCTCCGTGTTCAAGGACAAACATATGTGCAATCATTTTATCAATAAATGTCATCATTTTATCAATATCTCGGGCTCTCCTCATTTAAAGTTTATGGGCCAATCACCTTTTGACTTAACCTCGAACCTATCATCCAATCAGGACTCCATTTCACGGGTAAGTTTGACCATGCCAGTGGCATGGTCAAAGGACCTCACATTTTTGGAGCTTCATATTCAAGGGAGGGGACCAGGGAATTTTTAAAGCTTTAATCCTTTATTGAGCCTTCATGAGCATGTCCTCACCCTTGTAGTCAAAAGAGTGGTTTGGACCATGGTGCCCAATTCACACCCATGAGAGTTGACCCTAAAACCCTGCAGCAGCAAGGAGGAGGAGGAATTGGAAGATTATGGGAAGAGAAGTGACCTGCAACGAGGGATTGAGCTTGACGTGGTGGCTAGATTTGTCAAGGAGTGCGAGGGATCTGAAGAGGGCATTGAGGGTTTTGGCATCAGGGCTGACCACCTTTGCCACCTCTGCTAAGGACTGTACCACGGCGTTCCGAAGCGCGTTTTCCATCTCCAACTCCACCTATCAAACACAGTATGTGATACAATACAATTCAAGGAAAAAAGATGACTCAGATATTGCCACTGGCGTGACTTATGGTGTTGCTTCATTTTCAAGTTGGTCTAAGTCTATATTTAATCTTGAAACGGCATCACAAGAATTAGAGGACCCCCAAAGACCACTCCCTCCTTTCCAAGATGAACACCATGAGCGGGCAAGCCCTTAGGTTCCTCCCATATGGTTGGTTGAGGATATCCAATTCACCCAAATACCCCCACTTTGATTGGGTAGACCATAGGTGAGAGGGTGCACCAATAAGGAAGGTCACTCATCCAAGGACTATTCCAACCTTAGGCGGCTTAATCTCGGAGTTACCATGGGATCCAGGTTAAGTCCTTGGGTTTAAGCCACCCATTACAATACAAGTTTAGCCTAACCCTCCCCTGCTGAGCAATTTAATCCTCAACTCAGAGAGACAGACAGACATTTGCAAACCAAGACATTCAAGTATCAAATGCACTCTGCACCTCCAATACTGAAGGTTTGAATGACTCTCAGACAAGCAATTCTTTCCTACATGTAAAATTAAGGTAAATAGAGATGCATACACCAACAAAATCCAAAACTGCCCCGGGAGCTCATGTAACATACTTCTAAAAGTGTCTCTTAGATACTGTGTACATATAGAGCTCGGGGTAAGGAGAACACAAGTTTCATTTTGGTGTGTCTCTGGATTGGGTAGCGAGCCTTTAGATGGATCCATTATTGCATATTCTTGTGATGTGTTTTGAGTTCAGAAAATTGTGATTGGGAACAATTTAATGTGCTCCAATAAGATACAAATGCCACTGGTCATCCCCTATAACCATTTCCATGCTTCCCAGGAACAGGGATCAGTTGATTAGAGTGGCAATGTACATTAAAAAACATCAGAAACCATACTGGGAAGGACACTTAATGTTAAAAAGCTTGAAATTGTACAGCCCACTGCAAAGCATCTCACAGACAGATTTAGTCCCACCATTCCAATCTTGTGCAGATGAAAAATAATATATATTAAAAAGTCCACAGTCAAGCCTCCAAACATTTGGGATAAACAAGCCTGACTACAAGAAAACCTGATGCTGCATACAAATTAACAGAACACCAACCCAAACAAAATTCCAGTTGTGCTGCAAAAAATGATTTTTCTCAATGCACAAGGGTTTACCCTTCTCCGATATTCGTCCCAGGCAATGCGCACTTCCTCCATGTCACTCGAACATTTCTCATAAGATAATTCAATTGTCTCCTTGATGCTTGCATGGGATCTTTCAAGCTTCTCACGCATCGCAATACGATGTCCCAATTGCTTCTCGTCGAATTCAGTGATCTCATACACCTTCTTCTTTTCCAATTCTACAAGATAGCTTGAACCAATCTCGGCACAGATTCCAGAGATTTTCTTGTTTGAAGCAGCAATTTGGTTGATGGTAGCTATCACTACTAGACAGTTTATATGGACTTCATGCAGATACGCAGCAATTTCGTCTCGATTGCTTAACCATGTGAGCTGCACAGATATACATATCAACATATAATGTTAAAGGGCGTTTACACACAACTACCGTTTTGGTGGTTGATGCTTGTAGATTACTTCATTTGGTTCTATATTTCAAGGGAAAGGGAGGGATAAGGTGCATTGATGACAATTACAACCACAACTACTCTTACTTGCCCAACTATGATACAGGGTGTAGTTGAGTGTCCTTGCAATGGTTGAGGTTTACTTTCTTTGGTCCTGTTGTGTTCGTAGTCACTATGTGTCACCGGGAGAGAACTTTAGGGCCAAAGCATGGGAGTGGATTTGTAAGAGGTTATCACTCTTAGACAAACTTTCCACTAGAATCCAAGAAACATTTTCCTCCACTCCGAGGATTGCACCAATAGCAGGATCAGTGATTGAGGTCAAATCCACTCTTCAACTTCAACTACATCTTGTGTGTAAATGAAAGAGATTGTAGTTGTGTTAGAAAGTAGGCCTGAACCACAACCACAGCCACTCGAACAGTTATGTGTAAACGCCCCTTCAGTCAACTCAAATGTTCACCACTCCTCAAATTCAATTTGAGAACAATCCTGGTATCTTTGAGTCCAACAATTTCAAAATTCAGCCCAATTTTACAGCAAAAGCATGTTGGGAATGTCAGGTGCTTACTTACCCTATGAATGCCTGGCTGTAGTGATTGTGTCATACGGATAACCCGGTCAGTTAGCAAACCCCGCATGACTAAGTCCATTTTGCCTAGCAACTGGATACATGCCAACAAAGTACAATGCAGTGAACAATTTGCTGGAATAAACGTTCACCCCATAAAAATACACACAACTTTCCAGAGCATTGTACCATGCACTGCCAAGCTGTCGTGATAAAAAATGTAAATAAGAGCAATACATGTGTGGAAGACAGCAGTGTACAAAAAAGCCAATTTTATCCGAATTTGCAAAACTCAAATTAAAGATTGTTAACAGTTGATAGAATTTAAAATCACCTTATTGTGATCTCGAGCCATTCGGAATACATCGCTCAGTACCAACTGGTAGTCATGTTGTCTGCGGAGAAATGACGATGCCACCAATGGAATTTCAAATCCCAAGGCACCCCAGTAGTGAACCTGAACGAAAACATAGTTGAAAGGATTGTTCAAAATTACAAGATAATGACTATATAGTAAAATTCTTTTGAGTATGTCTCATGATCGTCATTCATAGATATTGCAAACAAAAGATAGATTATTTGAATCAATATTATGACTTGAGACCTCATACCTCTTGAAAAAGAGCAAGAACATTCGCATCTGAGTGCAACTGAACAACATCTTCTGCAACATCCTCCAGAAGAGCCACTTGAAGCTTCTTCTCAAGAGATGAATCCAAAGACTCTGTCCATTCCACATACTGGCTACGTACATACTGCAAGTAACAGGGTACTTGTTTTTTATTTTGATGTAAAGTCGCCAACCAAAAGTATTTAATAATCTATATAGTCATAGCAAAAATGCCATAGCATTCTTAAGCATGTGAATGGACATTGTCTTTCGATTCTTGCTTCAAGAATAAATCCAAGAATCAAGTCCTTCATAACATGCCTAAATATCAAACAAAGTCAAGCTGCAAGCTCTCCTTAGTCCACACCTCATTGTTACCTATCTTCAGGCAAAGCCTTCTCCCATCTACCGAGATCCAACTTAAAGACCTTGCCAAAAAGAATCTCACCGACTCTATACTCTCCCAGATGCTTATCTAGGGAGACCAGCCACTACAGCACTTGAGAATGCTATGACCACACACAAAAATGAATGCATCAAATACATCTGAATGATGTTTTACTGGGAACCATGATAATAAAAACCAGAAATTAATCCAGAGTGTTGTTCGATGCATTGTTAATTTGAATAGGACACAGTTGTTCTTTATTACAATCTGATTACTCATTATAAGGATGCATGAAGTACTCAGGATGAATTAGCTCATCGTTACTCACTTGCTCAATACCGACAATTATGAGGTTGTACTGAGCACCCAGATCTGGTCCTTGGTTATTTTCAAGCAAGTATGGTGTAGCATTCACCAAAAGAGCCATGGGTTTGGTGAGACGATGTTGAAAGTGAAGAGCCCAAATAGCCCCACCGGCATAGCGAGGGAATGAATAATCCATTAGTGGACGACGACGAAGTAGATCAAATTGACGTTTCATTGTAGTGAGCTCCGCCATGAATGCAGTGAAGACCTGCTTTACGTATATTCACTGTCAGAATCAATCATTGCTTACAGAAAAAGACCTAAATATTTAGATAATTGAAGTCATTTAGCAACATTGATTGTCTAAAATTTATTAAACATAAAGAGATTTTTTGATATTGGTAGATAAACAGAAGAATATGTGAACATCACCATTTGAGTCATCTTCCCCACACATTGAATTATGGATGTCCGACAAGCCATCAATTTGAATGCTTCCAAAAGCTCAATGCTTTCAGAAAGAGACGTCGCATTTTTGAAGGCAGTGGTCATCACATTTTGTACCATAATCTACAACACACTCTTAGCCACGTCAATACATACATTGTCAAGAGACTTTACATTCTTAAATGTATGTTGTACAACCTACATGTCATGTGGGCTTCTCTAGTGAGTCCCTACAAACCCAGTTTGTCGCACCTTGCAATAATTATCTGGTGCAAATTGAAGACCAGATATATTCCCATTATTACTTATATGAAGCACTCAACAGTTCAAATGGTTGAAGATTCTGAGATATAGACTAAATCTCAGCTTACCTCCAAATCTACAGTGCGAGCCTTGAATTTGTGATAGTCATTGTGCCATCTGGTCACCTTTACGTCAAGTAGATTATAGGAAAGTGATCTCAGCTCAGCCACCAGTTTTTTAAATGTATCCTGGGCATCCACAAGTGACTTTGTGATTTCTAAGCCTTGAGCACCTGCAAAGGATGGAAGCTTTTGTTTGCTTGAAAACTGGCTTTGAGCGTCACAAACCTGCCCACCAGCAATGAAAACCAACACATCACTATATGCAATTTCCATCGTCCAAAGAGTCATTCCAAAGGCCTCCAAGGTGATGCTCTTAGTCATGCCCCAAATGATGAACACCGCCATACACACCACACATTGTAATCCACATATTTAGGTGACTTCACATATTGAATTGAATTATCCACATCTTTTAATGTGAAGAGGAATGTTGCAAAAACAATGATCACCTCCAGCATGTCACGACACCGCTGCAAAAAGGCCTCTACAGGTGCAAAAATGATCTTTGCATTCCAATCTGAGACTTTTCTTGTGTCCTTGTCCATGGCCTTTTTATGAAGTGATTTCACAGGTTCTTCTGAACCCACACCATGTGCACTCGGGCTTGTGGGTTTGGAGTCATGACCTGCTATACTGGGACTGGCAGGTTCAATTTCTGGGTGGACACAGCATGCCACATCAACCATTGTGGAATACAACCGCTTCCATGCTTCATTTGCATGGATGCTCTCTTTGAGAGCAACTCGGCAACTCTCCTCATCACCATCAAAGACTTCTTTTAGTGGGATGCCTTGGGAACAACGCTTGAGAATCTCATTGCTCACCTACAGAAGATACAATAATATCAATCAGCATCTCATAACAAACGACCAAGATACTAGAGTTATCCTTCTAACTCAATGGGAATTCTTGTCAGGGGTTGGTCGCCTATGATTTTCCATTGGTTGTTTTGCATACAATATCAATAACTTCTTTCCACTTGTGGTGCATGCTCGGAACTAGTATTTGAATTTGAATGAAGAGCAACCTATTCTAGTTCATTGAGGGCCAAATTCAATTTAGCACCTCTTGGAATGCCAACATGAGTTTGACCATCAATAAGCCGATATAGTGTTTATCATTCAAACCTCCACACTACCTCCAACCATGCACCAAAAAATTTCTGAACATGGAAGGTGTTGTATGCAAAACAACCAACTCCCGACCAAAAGCCAGGTTGAGTTAAGAGGATAACTCTAATGATGAATACCTCATTTACCTGAATAATATATATAAAGCTATAAAGAAACCATTTCTTTTGCTTTGGACTAATATCATTGTAAGGAAAAATTGGGTTACTATATTTAGAAAATCCTAGAACTTAGAGTTTAATATTCTCGGTATAGGAAAACATACCAAACAAAGAAGATTTGTAATTTTGTCAGTAGTGTTGTAATATGGACTCAGCTTCCAAATCATACGAATACACTGCAATATCTTTGGGTAGCACCTGGGTATGTCACGAATCAAGGACGTGGAAAGCTCCTGGCATGGATTCTCAAGAGTGTCTAAGAACTTGAGGTTTGATTCCGCGATATTTGCCTCTATTGCAATTTGTTTTGACAAATCAAGAAAAGCTGGCAAGTACGATGACCGAAATCTTTCCAAGACAGCTAGAACCTTTTGCAGTTCCTGTTCATAAACACCAATGCAAACTTGAGAACCAACTTCGCAATAAAGAAAACAAGAAGAAAATCAAAATTATTAGACATCGTACTTCTAGATGTAATCTTAAAATGCCTGCACTAGCCCTGAAATATCTATTGGTGATGGCTTCTGAATTCAATGATGATAAGAACTCACCGTTAAGTAGATGTTGACTTCATATTTGGAGATAGAGGGTTTACATTACAGATGAAGATTTGAAATCATACACACACAAAAATCGTAGAACGCAAATAGTAACAAGTACTCGAAAAGTACTGTGTGTTGAATTTGGGCATGAATGCCACTTAGATTGCGACTTCTTTGGCGCCAGAAATCAATCTCTGCCAAAGGCCCAGTTTCCTCATCTTGAGAGGACTCAGCTTCTTGACTCCGAACAACCTGAAGTTCAAGGACAAATTCCAAAAAAACATATCAAAAAACACTTAGATTGAATAGAAGTCGTCTAAAAATAAAATAAAAGTAAATGCTGATTCCTTGTGTATCTAGGATGCACAATATTACATACCTCTTTAATTTGACGAGTCCATCTTATCACAACTTGTTCAAGGCGTTGCGTTAACTCCTTGTCCCGAGCTTGCTCTTTCACAGTGCCCACAAATTCCAATGGAGGTATGTAAAGCAAGGTTTGTCCTTTCGCTTCATATATAGACTCTGTCAAAGTCGCCATGAACTTGTTGAAATCCTCTCGGAAATCTTTTGTCACATTCACGGCAGCTTCATTATCAATCATAAGTGGAATAAAGATGCCCTGCATTTCCGAATCGACAAAAACAAATAGGGGTGGGTTTGATGTTCAAATAGGTCACATGCACATTAAGTTGCAAAGAGAATGAAAATCAGAATATTGTGCTAACAATCCACACTTGTAATTGGTTAACAACAAAGAATGACCCGTTCCTTACCAGAACATCATGTAAATGTGTCTGTAAATGTGTTAGATCAGTACATACCTGAAGGACGCGCAACATGCTATCACTTGGACTCCCTCGCAGTACCTGACATTGGACCTTTTTACCAATGTCCTCAGCAGTCACAGATTCTGCTGGGTCTCGTAACAAAATAAGTACCTACAGCAAATCACGAAATGCATGATTTGTGAGAGAGAAGAACACCCTGTACATATTCTTTATTTCAAAAAAAATGGTGTTGAATTAAACTGCAATCATGCCATCAACTCTTGGGTCGATAAACATGATGATTGAAATTGCAGCACTATCTTCCAGCCACATTCCCTAACAATGAGACAATTTTGCAAGCACTAGGCCTGCGAGTAAAAGAAAAGGTAACGCAATGCCTAGCTACTACATGATGACCAATTGTTTCAACAAAGCACTTTTGAATAAATCAGAACTGGTAGAATTGATAGCCAGAAGAATATCAATCTAAAGTAATTTTGAGGCTCACTGTGGTCTTGACATTAGGAGACTGCCAGAACAATGTTTCTATGCAACTCATGCCTTGTTCAATCCTTCACTTTGATCACCATCGAAACACACTGCAAGTGCACATACTTTGACCCCTAAAATGAAAGCTTATTGCACAAACCCTATAAATCAATCATCCATTTGAGTATACGACTAATTCGATTGATGTATTTCTAATGTTATCATAAGAGCAACCATTTCAGACATGACACAATTCTTGGAGACTATACTTCCAGCACTGAAAATGTGTATACAGTGATGTAAGAAGCTACATCATATCCAGAGTGAGTAGGTTCTGTGCAACTTAGACCTTGTGCAATCTTTCACTTTGATCATCATTGCAAGAGAACTCCACACACTCTGAACCCGAAAATGATAGCTCGTTGCATGAAATCTTTAAATCAATCAGCCATTTAGAGCATAAAACTAATTTGATTTCTGTGATTTCAAACCTATCATAAGAGCAATTATTTCAGCCATGATCTAATTCTTGGAGAGTATACTTCTAGCACTGAAAATGTGCGTATAGTGATGAAAGAAGCTACATCATATCCATAGTAAATAGATGGAAGACAGTGCAAACAAACGTACCTCGTCCCATCTTTGTTTTTGTGGAAAATTTGTCAAGACATGGAGCCTAGCAGCTTCATCTCTGTAGGCAAACAGCCTTCCGTTGGTGGTGCTTTGAAGAAACCCCCATGCAATTTGTGCATGCAAGGTACTCCAAGACCACTCCGCTCGGATCAGCTGCATCTGCTTCTTCACCCAGGCGATTTCAGGGGACTTGGCGATGGCCTCCAGATCATAGATCCGTTGCCGTGTATCCCGCCGTGCCGATGCATCATCCTCAGACTCAATTGGTAAGCCTTGAGGTAGGTCCATTGCTTGTTGGACCGCAGCTGCAGCCATTTTGGCATAGCAATTACTCAACTATGTGCGTTCTCTGCTATATTTCTGAACTCTTCTTTCTTCAACCTGACCTTCTTAGGCAGCATAGTCAGGGAGAAGCCGCCACATGTGCATCTGCACTACATCAACCTGCTCAATGCACCAGTACATAATGACATCACAAAAAGACATACAGAGGTTGTTTCTGCTGCTCCATACAGATACCATGTTCATGTGCTAAATTATGCTCGAATGGCGGCATTAGCAAGCCCCCAAATCCAACCATATCCTACTTATGAACTTAGGTTGTTACAGTTCTCGACCAGAGTTGCAGATTTCCCTCGGTTGAGCTTAATTTCCATTATCCTTATAATGGCCATGTCAGTGTCAATATCTGGATTTGCAATACATCATCCTTCAATACACTGGTCAACGCTAGTAGGTTGAGCTTAATCACCACTATCCTTTGACTTTCAATCAACAACCTCGATGAACAAGACACAATTTCTGGTAGAACAGAATACCTATTACCATGTCACTGTCAATTGTGAATCTTCACTACATCAACCTTCTCAATGCACCAGTACATGACATTACAAATTGAGATACACAGTTTATGTTTCTGCTACTCATCATACAGATATTATGTTTATGTGCCAACTTATACTCGAATAATGGCATTGCCAAGCCCTCAAATGCATCCATAACCTATTTTTGAATTTAGATTATTCCAGTTCTCAATCACAGAGTTGCAGATGTCCTCGGGACACTGAGACAAATCCATTGCGGTTGCATAATTTACAGAGTGGAGCTACATACATGCGATCAAGGATAGGGGGTTGAGCTTAATCACCACTATTCTTTGACTACTATTTAACAACCTCGATGAAGAAGGCACGATTTCTGGAAAAACGGAACACCTATAATGGCCATATTAGTATCAATTCCAGAGCACATCCACCATTTTTGGACAGGACAGATCCACGAGTTGTGAGAAATTTTGCATTTCCAAGTTGTAAGAACAAAGAAGTGCATCATACCGAAACGTGTAAGTTAGGGTAAGGAAGAGCCCCTGCCTTTGCAATTGCCATAGCTGCTATAGCTGCCAGAATTGGAAGCACATGATTTGCAATTTCATGTCGCATTCAGTGGCAACAACATCGGCAAGTGATCAGGCGGCTGCCACCAAATTCCCATGTTTTCTTGCTCGGAGTAAGTTATTAACCAACTGTATTCTAGGGCTACTCAGCTACACCATGAGAATCTGGTTAAATTAAACTTAACAACATTGGAGCTTGTAGGTTACTAATAAAGGCCACTTCACACACAAGACTCAAGGCCCCCAAGACCATTGCAATGTAAGAGCTCTCATTGGTCGAAAAGGCGCAGATAGTCCAAGTTCACTTCACACTAGGACGTGAAGGCCCAAAGAAAAGTTTGTGGATGAAAAGTCTACTTGGAGTCCTACATGGCAGGTTGTGGATAAGGGTGCATGGTATGCCAGAATTTGCGTCAAGCCCACCTCCAAAAGGTAGGCCTCACGCAAATTTTGGAAGACCATAGCAGTGAAACGGTTGTCAATGATTGTCATGATTATTTTTATATATTTTTCTAACAATAACTTTTCCATGGTGGATTAGTCAAAAAGAGGCAAGGGATCATCTCTCCCAACTGCCCACAAATCGAAGTGTAATTCGTATGTGTTCAAAAACACAAATGTAGAACTTGTGACACAAAAAATTGCAATACAAATTACAAGATTTAGGGTCAGTCTACCATGTGTCATTGTCATCACACAAATTTACATGTGAACCAAGTTGCCTATGTGCATTAAAGTGTTGTATGTGTGAGTACAATCCCCAATCACTTCATTTCAACAAGACTAGAAAACAACATAACTTGTCTTTGCAAATCCAGTGCAAAACCTAAACACTGCGCTCCCCAGGTGCTACCCAAAATTGAAACAAATCTGGATTCATTGCTCAATGCCTATAATCATTAAAGGGGTTGAGCATCAAAAAGTTGCATAAATAGGCCAACTTAACCAAAGAATGGTCAGACAATCGTGCATTGAGTATGTGAGGGAGCACACGACGTGCAAGGTGGCAAGTGGTCCCAAAGTACCTATCAATATGTGCATATTGTCTCACCACAAAGTTGGGAGATGCAACATATTCTACAACCACCATTCTTGCTAGGTCCCAATCAGCCAACCGAAGCATGTGAAACTCTAGGCACTCATCTAGAATCGGTCGCCAACTCTTGCTTGTGGCTCGAAGGTCCTCCATACTTGGGTTGGCCCCCATGCCATCACCTACATAGCGCACTTGGTAGAGGAAGCGAGGAACTACCCTTGTTTCCACCACATTGGGCAGGGAGACCAAAATTGAGTTCACCGTTCATTGTGCTAAAACTTGCAAACCTGCAACTCCCAACCAACCCAAACTCCACAATACCTAGGATCCAATTCAACCCAAAACCTCAAAATCCTACCCTTGGTTGCAGTGCCTCACCTAACTCCTAGAAACACACTCATGCAACCTTAACTTCTAGTGCTCACCACAAAACCAAACACCCAACCCAAATCTCTAGTGCTATCTTAACATGCTATCTTAAATAATGGATACAACTTGAAACTTAAGAGAATGGGAGTGAGTTGAACTCACCTTATATGGCTCTTCAAAGGGTTTTAGTATGGCATGATTAGGCCTTTCCTTGCCCACTAGAGACCTATTGTCTACTCGTTGAGTGGCCTCAATCATGCCATTATTACAACCTTTCACACATCAACACACTGCTACTAGTGGAATCTCATTCACATCACTTGACACCAACATCCATTATTATAGTTTCACTCACATTAGCCCATAACCATTAGTGCAATCTTTCATTCATCAACCCACATCCGTAATTATAATCTCGCTCACATCAGTTCATAGCCATGAGTGCAATCTCTCACTCAAAAACCCATTGTCATTAGCAAAAACCAACAAGCATAACAACCAATGAATTCCTAATTTGTAGCTATTACCATACTAAAGCATTATATTACTTCATATTCTCGATGAACCCATTTAAATTGATTGCATCTACAGGGTCCACATTATATTGTTTAGTTCGTGCATTATAAGATAGTGAAATTGTTGAAATGAAACTATCTAAATCAATCCATTTGCATTCACTTGAGTCATATTTGAATTCTAAATTGACTTTTGCACTTGGAGAACCAAAATCGATATAACCACGACTATGGGTCCACCAGTGGTACTTATCGCAAACATCTATTGAACCACTAACTAAAACCAACAAGTGGTGGATGAGGGACACGGTTGTTTGAATCTTCCATAAATTCTTATTCTTGAGGTCCCAAAATCACAAGGTCAACACTATGAAACACAATGGATGGTTCCAAGCGCGGTCACTTGGAAACAACATTTTTTGTTTCGTCAAAAGGTATAACATACACATGTAATTGAACTATGTTGAGTTTCTCTATCTTCAACTTAATGTGAACCTTATCATCATGATTACAAAATTCAAAGGGGAAGTCTATTGCACCAACTTCTTTCAACCTCAACATGTAATGCAAAGCAAAACCAGAGTGTCTTTAACGTATATGACCAACATCAACATTTGCCCATTGACCTTAACCATGCACACAAATAAAGAAACACAACTAAAAGCAAGGAAGGTGAAAGGGGTTGAATACGAGACCCACTTGCTTGAAACCCTTCATGAGGTTCGAAGTAGGCAAGGTAGACGAATCACATGGCTAAATTCAACCAAATCTTAGTGTTTATGAAACCTTAAATCAAACATGTTAATTATGACCTCAATCCTATGAAACCTTACCAAACCTCAATCTCTCTAAAACGCCAACTCCCAATCAAACCTCAATTCTTCCTAAACCCCAATTTTCAACCAAGTACAAAGCAATGTATGGTTCACATGCCCTTGAACATAGGCCTCAAGAACGCTTTCAACATTAAAGTCATAGCCAGAATTGGAGCACCTACTAGAAAAAACATGCACAAGAACCAGAGTGTTTGCACAAATGGAGCATGTTTAGCTAAACCACAACAACTAGAACGTCTTTAACTTTGATCTCATAGCCAATAAACCAACACCCATAATAGAAAGCATGCACAACAACTAAAGCACTAGAGCACTACAACAATGAGCATCCACATCAACCTTTGACACAATGACAAAAGTGAGCTCTAAACCCTAGTCCGTAACAACCATAACGTCCTTTCAATGTCCACATCAACCTTCGATGTGACAATGCAATTGAGCCCCAAACCCTAGCTTTGCCATCACCAAGTGTAAATCACACACATATTCTCTTCATATATGTTTATTGGATGATCTTGGGATTTATCATTTAGTTGAAACCTAAGTTGCTAGGGGGGTTCCAGCTTGGACCCTTGATTGTATTTTTTAGGCTACAATTAACACTAGGCTGTAGTATTTTAGAAATGTAGGTAATGTCACCAATTAATAAAAGCCCTACCTTACTTAGAAATATCCATGGATCAAATAATGTATGCTTTAATAGAACTAACAAATTTTCAATTTTTTTAAAAAATATGAGTTTATGGCACCCTATCTTTTCACTCACCTAGTTTTCTAATATGAAGCATGTGACCCCCCTGAGAATTCCTCCACCCAAAGTGGAGTCCAAATTGTCGCGCACCTCTCCATGAGGAGTGCCCAAAACACCATGGGCACAAGGGGGACCCCGGAGTGACACCCGGGACTTGTGGCGTTGTTGGTGAGAGGGACCAAGTGATCCTAGTGTGGGTGAGGGCCCCGAGCGTTGGGAACGCCTCCCACCCACGGAGACTAGGAGGCATGAGGGTAAAGCCAAGAGCTCTGCGTAGCTCATGGCGTGGTGATTCTAGAACGCTCAAGAACACCTCAATCGGAGGTGTAAGCTAGGAGTTATGGCCATTTGAGTGGGGCGCTGTCCCGGGACAGCGCCCTGGTACAGCAGTGCCTGGGTGTGATTCCCAGGACTGCCAAGGTTCAAACAGGAATAACTTCGTCAATACTTGCCTGAATGGGGCAAGTGAGGAGTCCATCGGCATCTACGTGAAGCGTAGATGAAGATGGAGTGGTCGCTTGTTAGCATCATACATCATACAAGGAAGTTATGATGGTCTGAAGCTGCTGGGGGCTTCTAAGCCCAGCAGCTAAGGGAAAATGTCTACTTGGCCCCAACTCTTGATAGAGAGACAAGAGGTCTCTTGACGGTGGGGTAGGGGCCCCGCGTAGAGTCCTAGAGGCTTATATGGGTGAGGTGGTGTGGCCTCACCCACCCGAGGTCGAACAGCACGGCCTCCATGGGCATTGGCCCAATGTGAGGCCATAGTTGCCTAGTATGATTCGGGTTGTTGTAGTGTTGCTCCGGCAATGCGATGATCAACATAAGATTGGACTTCCATGAATGGAAGTCCACATCTAAGGATTGGTTACCGATTAAGGGGGTGAGTCCCAAAAGTAACGTAGGAGGGTTGGTTCCCCTCCTATGAACTATAAGGTCCGGGGTAGGAGGAGCTAACCATTAGCATGGTGGTATGCGAAGGGTTAGCACTCGTAACCTTTGCTAGAAATGGAAATTGGCAAGATAGTTAAGGGGACTAGCAAGGGTTGCGACATCAATAGCACTTGGAGGATGGAACAGTTGGCCAACGTATTGGTAGCGTGCTTAATGATACCTATATGACAATACATAGGTATGTTCTTCAAGATCCAAATGTTCGTTCTTCAATTTCCCTAATGTTTTTAGGGCATCCCCTGCATAGCACAAAGATTACAATGGAACACAATGACCTCCTAGATAGGATAAAGGCATGGGTTGGGTGTTTCAAGTGCAACTATAATGTCCAAAGGTACAAAGAATCAAAGAACCTTAAGGATTACCTTCATTTCCGCATAGTGCGCAAGGAATATGAGGCCAAGGTTGCCGCCTTAGTAGTGAGCTTCAAAGAATTCCATAGAAACCATGTTGACATCGAGCTCAAGACGTTTGACAAGGCGAAGAAAGAGAGACAAAAGGCAATGACATGGAACCGGTCCCCATTGTTCCAAATTTTCAAAAAATGACCTCTAAACAATTACAATGTCGGTCCATAGGACCATAGTCGCCATTAGTGGATAAAGATGTTCATGGTGCTTTTGGAGAACGTGAAGACAGACTCTCTCTCACTCGAGCACGAATGCCCGCATATTTTGGATAAACTACTGGATTTACCTCCCGCCAATGTGATTTTTTTGGATCTGCTGTCACATCCCTATGAAAGGACGTGATGTGACGGACATGGACATGGAATCCATGCCTGAATTTTCTCACAACAAGAGATCAAGAGCTAAAGAAGATCAAAATATTGGCCAAATGCTCTTGAAGATGGAAAATTGGGATAGCAAATTCATCACAATGCTCATTACCAAGTGAAAAGCATGGCCATTCAAAAATGAAGATGAGAAGGTGAGAGTGCTTCACAAAGATGAAAGAGACAATGCCTCATATGGATGCAAGAGGACGGCATCAAAATGATGCTTGCAAGTCGGAGAATTTGAGCTAGAGTGATGGCATGTGGCAAGGAAAGTAAGTAACATCATTGTCATATATGAATAGAAGTAAGTTATCCATTTTAATAAGAGGCATTTTGGTAACATTACATGTAAGTGTACAAAACAATAATTAGGGTAACTTAGAGGTAGGTTAATTTACCACTAGACTAGGTAACTACACTAATTACAATTAGGACTTACCCATAGGTGTGAACCCTCTCTAAACATTGTATTTAGTGTCATATTGTATTTTATGTCAGTGTGGCAACTTTTCTAATGACATTCGTTGTGAACAATTTTCCAAGTACTGTCATTCCTACTTACATTTCCATAATTACACGCTTACAAATTTTGTTATATTTCACATCCCAACAAGACTGATATATTGTCATTGAAGACTGGAATTTGGATGAAAAATCAGTTAGTAAGTGCTAGTAATCATAACACTGTAAAATCTATAATGCCCAAAGCTTTTAAAATGAAGGAAAAATAATGTTAGATATACATTTAGTGATGGTGACACTACATGGATAGTTTACATTAAGTACTGAGCAAGACAAATAGGATTGGTAAATATTTAGTGTACTACCTAGTTTGGTGACGTGGCACAAGTGCATTTAAATTATGAATTGTCAAGATTTGAAGACTTATATGATCTTCAATTGGTTTAGCAAGCTTGTAAGGTGCATCTTTGGTAGGTCGTAGGTTTTGGTGGGTCTATTAGTTGGTAGTGGGTGGATAAACGTGTCGGGAGGAATGTCAAAAAGAAGATTCAAATGAAAGAACATCCAATGTGTTGAATTATGCTCCCAACCTATCATCAAGAAGTAAACAAGTATACAAATAAATACAATGGAAGTTAAATTATAAATCAAAAATCAAATCCAAACACCACACCTAAAATTAAGGTAAAATAGGGGTAGAACACAAAAACAATCCAATTAACTGAAAAGTGAATATAAACATGAAAAGGGAACATAAAAATAAATGTAATAGACAAAAGGTTAAAGTTGAATTTTACGAATATAAATACAAGCATGTGATGCGCAAAGATTTTGCAACTACACTATTTTGTGTAATTAATGTAGGTGGAAAATTCATGAGGATTGAAATTTAGTGTGGCCCATATTAATTTTATAATACTTTCCTTGGTTATCATTAGCACTTTATAGTACTTGCCTTGCCTTGGATTTTCATCCAAATATGCAAACAACAAAGTCCAAACTAATTTTTCACACTGGAAATGAGAGTGGGCCACTTCAAATTATAATAATAAAAATAATGTGGGTTATTGGGAATTAGTGTGACCCACACTAATTAGACAAAACAATGTAACCAGAGTAGGGGCCCAAGTCCCCTTGGTGACTGAGAATAATATTACAAAATTTTCTTAAGAAATAAGTGAGTTATTTCTACATATATACCACTTTAGAAACTCAAGTGAGTAAATGGTGAGTAAGTATCATCATGTTTGATATCAATCAAGTGATTCTATTTGAGATATTATATTAATTTTGTTTTCATGCGGGTATTGGTGTTTCATGAGAAATAATCTTCTAATCCTAGTTGGGGGTTATGTACCATGCAATAATACTAGGCCAATTTATCTACTTATTACGGTGTCAACTCAAGTGTCAAATCTAGTATAAAAATATTCTTCAATCTTATGCATTTGGGTTTCAATTTTTTGTATGATTGCATTGTAATTCTTGTTACTAATCGAGCATGTTCTTACATTGAACCATCACACATACCATTGCGTCATATTTATAACATCTTTCAAAAAAAAAAAGGACAAAATATGAGGCATGATCCACCCAACCTTGAGCCTTATATATATGTAGGACCTAAGAGTTGAAGCTCCCCTAAACTCGCCCTCAAGCATAAAGTTAAAAGACTCTCCTTCCATGCCTTTGGGGTGAGTTAAGTGCTCTAAACTAATTATTGTTACTTATGAGGTGAGAACATTGTATAAAATCATAGTCCCAACTAGTGGTTAACTCCCCTTTACCTTTTAAAATTAATAAATCTCCCAGGGTGGAGTCCTCTAGTCTTACAAATAATAGAATCTAGTTGGAATTAGAGATAGCGAACACAAATAACAAATAAATACATGCTACACACCTCCCCATCTAGAAATAAACATATGTGTTTATGTACTACAAATCCTAAATTGTAGTGAATCAAAACAATAGACCACCCACGGAATTTAAACCAAGCCATGGGATCGGTATTTGAACTCATGCTCCATGCCACTTACAAGGCAAGACAAATTGATAATAATGCCTTGTTTACAAGATCTTGTGCAAGTTTGAGGAAATGAAAAGGCGCATATCCTCAAGATATCTTTCGCCTCAAATTGCTATTTGTTGCTATCCAATTGTAAAATTCCTCCCAACGTAGAAGAATTTCCTACTTTTGAAGGTAATAGGTCTTCATCCTTGACGAAATACTACTTTTACCTCCACTAGAGAAGCATTAGTGATGACCTCAAATGGCTTCTGAACTTGGGTAAGATTTAAACTAGCGCATGTGTTGAAACACATTTAACAATTTCAAAAGCACGTTGACTTAATCTTGCTTCGTGTCAAAGATATCAAAGGTGTCACTGAAGTAAAAGATCCATGGATAAATATGCTTAAGTAATTACAAAGCCCCAAAAAAGACCATCATCGTCCAATTTCAAGAGGTTTATGCCTCTTTGTAATAGTTTCAATCTTCCTAGAATCCACCTTAATGCCCTTTTTGCTGACACATGGCCTAAGTAGTGCATTTTTTCTTTTCCAAAATGACACTTAATCACCTTGTTGTAAAATTAATTCTTTATTAGAACTTGAGGTATTTGTTTTAAATGTTGTGCATGATCCACCACACTCTTTTAGAAAAGTAAGAAATCATCAAGATACACAAATACAAACTTCCCAATGAACTTATGTAAATTTTGGTTCATCACTCCTTGAAAAGTAGCTTGGGCACTAGTAAGTTTGAAACTTAAGACCGACAACCAATAATGTCCAAACGGGGTTTTGCACGTTGTCTTAGGTGCAACATCCATTGATATACAAATTTGGTGATATCCTTGTGCCAAATATAGAGATAAAATTACATGAGTGCCTATTAAGTGATCAAACAAATCATCAATACAAGGTGATGAATAACGATTCTTTGTTGTTTGCTTATTGAATGTACAATAATTGACACCATTTGCAATGTTCCATCATTTTCTTGACAAATATTATGGAAAACCCATAGAATGATGAATTGGGCTCAATCCATCTTTTTTCCAAGTATTCCTTGATTTATGCATTGACTTCTTGCACCTCTAGAGGACTCAACCTATAGAGACACTTGAAAAGTGGTTGCATGTCCAGTTCAAGAGGTAATCCACTTGGTAAAGACTAAAACACATTAGCAAATTCTTCCAACAATGTGGCATAAGGTGGTCACACCCTGTCCTCTATGTCATTTCCAACCGCAATCAGTTGAACTAGGAATAAAGTTGCCCCCTTTTTAATTGCATGGCAATGAATTATGAGAATTTGGACTTTAGCTTTGCATTGGATTCACATACACATTCATTTTATGACGTCCCTTAAAAACACACACAACATTCAAATGAAAATCCAAACGTGCCTTTTGTTGTCCTAGCCAATCGTTGCTCAATATCATGTCAATACCATCACTTAATTTAAAGACAAGGCAATTAAATTGACTTTGATATTATTGTATGTTAACATGGACTTTAATATGCCCGTCCATAGAACTTGATCACCATTGCCTAGTACCAAAGTGTGACTACTCATCTTCATTTTCAACTCCAAGATATTGACAAAAGCAAAACTCACACTATCCATTGAAACAAATGCTTTGTGATGCGCAACCTGCCTTGGGAAGTTCATCATCAATTTGAGATGATAGAGTGAGTTTATTCAAAACGTACGGCCTAACGTCATCCACATATACTTGCCATAATTTAGAATTAGAATTAAATTAGTGCAACAACTTAAATCTTGTCAAAGTTTTTTTAACTTGGTTCTTTGCCTTATGTTTTTTGACAACAAAATATGCATTGTTATCATAGGGTACCCACCGTATCTTGTCTTTATGTCACAGAAACACCCTCAATTGTCAAAACCTTCACATTACAATATCACCATCAAAAGTTGGGGTCAAAACTGACCAAAAGGTTACCACCTTGCACCTCTCCATCCCGTGAGGTAGGTACCCAAGGTTTGCAAGTTTCTTGTCAACTTTCATCCCCAATCAAAGTTTGCCAATCCTAACAAGACTTCCTTACTAGGTCAATAATATCCATAAATTTGGGAACCCAAAATTTCAAAGCAAACAAGACCGAAGAGCCTTCATTCTCGATGAGTGTCCGCAACACTCCTTCCAGTTGGGGTTGTTATTGGAGAAGGTTGATGGGTATGCAGACAACATCAAGGAATCCATAACTAACCAATAGCGATTTTGTTGGAACAAGTTAAAAGCCCAATATCCATGCATTCTATTCAAATAAACCTTCCACGCAATATTTTCTCTGCCTTTTTGCACCTCCTTCATGGCTCCAATGACAAATATCTGCACACAATGGCACCTCAACAAAAAATTCTTATTCCAGGAGAATATAAAGATCTTAGAAAACAACAATTACCTTGTGCAAGTCGCAATTGGTGAAGCAGGGCAACAACCCATGGAATAATTTATGGGACATGATTTCCATTTGTAAGTGATTTCAGACAAAGGTTCGGTAACCATATGCTAGGTTATAAGCCAACAAGGAACTACTTTTGAGAAACAAAGAGTATGTGACAAAAGCTTGGAACTCAAATATATACTATAACTTTTCAAGAGTCAAAGTGTAGATTTTGCTTTGTCTGGAGGGCCTTTTGCTCCACCAATGAAGATATTAGCCCTGCATTTTAGAGTAATGATTGTCAAAATATTTTGTCTGGCAGGGGATATAATGTTCTTGTAAGTATCAAGTTTTAGACGATGCTTTCAAATCTCAACAACCAAAGCACAAAAGATTAATAATAATAATAAAAACCCAATTTACATATCCAAGCCCAATACCAATAACAACTATTTGGTTTCAACCAAAACCTCAAGTTCCACCAAGAAAATCAAAACCAATGTGGTAGTCCATAGAAATAAAGAAACGAAAACAAAAGGAAAGTGAAAGATTAATGATTCATGAAAATACACAATACTTTCTAAGTTGATTAAACAACCTCCCCTGTTCATATTTAGATAAAACTTGAAAATTTTGTATAAATGAGAAGCAGTTTGTGTTAACAATCAACCCAAAAATTTCCCAGATAGTATCATCCGGCCATAACATGCATGATTGCTTGATGGCAAGGATAGAAGAGCCATTTTTGCCAATGATATGACTCATCTTCCCATGAGGAACATCCACCATTGCCAGCACCTCCTCTCGGGGCACCTCCACATTGCGTAAATATTCTGATAGCCAAAACAACGTACTATTTTTCCTATTTAAACAAGGACCTTAAAACAAATTGAACATAACTAGCAAGTAAATTTGTCAAATGTTCACATAGAATCTTTAAGTGAATAATGTTCGAACCTAGGAGAGTTGGTAGAGGAAAATCCAAAAAACAAAATTGTCAGCATAGAAACAACGGTAGTAAAGGGAGCCCTGAACACTTAGATGCCACTTGGACAATTCTGTCAGAAATTTCACCATGCACTCATGAATTTCCAAGAGGAAACGCACATCATGAGCTACTACTCAATTCATCATTGTTGTCCAGGGTCTGTGTGTCCAAAATTTAGGATCCTGCACACAATGCACATGTCCCTTATTTCAAAATGGAATCTTCACACTTTGCAAGTTTGAGATGTAAACATTCAGGATACTGAATATAAGAAGATTGGATGATACTTGTTGGCCCATCACAAACTTGACTTGTATTATCCATAATTTGATACCTTTTATTAAGTTCTTACACATTTCATTTTCATGAATTTATATGTTTAGCAAAACCCACAACTTTGATCATGTTTAAATACAACACCATCTATTTTAGTTAGTATTTAGATCATCAAGTTCACCAAAATGATAGTACTACATAGTCCACAAGCAAAATCGAGAATTAATAACTTTAACACATAATTCATGAAACTAGAAGCTACGTTTCTCCAAAGAAACCGGAATCCCCAAGGTACAGAGGATGGGTGAGCATATTCTAACGTATCTTGAACAAATAGAAACCAATTTCTTGTCTAGAATCCAACAACATTTTCATAGTACTATACCAGGAATGTCAACAACTAACATTCCTCAAGAGCCCCCTGAACCTTCTTCTTCTCGTCATAGGCCACACGTGCATAACATTATGTTAAAAAACTGCTCACAAATTTCAATTTTTTTTCTCAAAGATAATATTTGTCAAACATTTGTTTTTCAATATTACATCATTCCTTACTTAGAACAAGCTTCATTCCGGAATCCCTACTCAATACCTAAAGTAGATAAGCACACACATCAACTGCAAGTTACAAAACACTCAACTAAAGACATATTTTATTCTCTAAGGTACAACTGAATATGTACCACAATATTGTTCATCTACCAAAAGATCCAAAAAGGAGATATAGTCATTAGGCATACAATTCTTCCCTTCCTGCTCCTCTAACAGTGAGTATGCAACCTACCACAACTCTAGGAGAATTAATGATAGTGTCTAGGTCGAGGTGACACAAAATAACAAAATTGATACCTTGATCAGTAAATAAATAGCAATCCATTTGATACTACAAATCTTAAATTATTATGCAAACAAACTAGAGTGCAATAAACATTTAACAACACCGCCTTCAAAAAGAATCACACACGTGCAAAGTAAAGCTAAATGAGACAAAAAAATTGTTATTATGTTTTAGTGAACATTGTTTACTGCGAGCAAACAACATGTCCAAACTATTGCAGGTGCATGTTTTTTGCGCCAATCTTTGCACTAATTAATGAAACAACCATCTTTTGAAGTAGGACTTTTCTAACCAACTTCGCAATAACAATTAACATAAATGTTTATTTGCAAATCCTTCAAGGTCTAGATCATGACAATAACCTTCAATTAAGCCTTGACTTGTGCATGAGAAATCTCCATTACCACAATCTTTGTCCAAAATTATCAAACATTGATTGATTTGAGTGTCAAAGATGTTGTCGAGCTTGATCAAATACTGGAAATAGAGGGCATGTCAGATTACCGAGAGAAATGAGTTTGTACTTAGCATTACAACATGTCCTTTCATAGAAGACTGACTAGTCATATTTCTATCAACAAAAATTAGACTGAAGAAAGTGAGACTACAAATGGGCTTCTAAAAAACTGAAAGCACCAACAAGACAACAACAAATTGCTCAACGTGAAAGAGGTTCAGTTGCAAAACAAACACCTCATTACATGTAGATGAAGAGCACCATAACAAATGCCTTGCGGTAATCTCATATATAAGTAGTATTTTCTCATGTTCATTGATTACAATATACCAATTGTAAACCGCCACTAATGGACTTGAATATTAATAAACTTTGACTGAAAATACATAGTCTTGCAACTACAATTAGTTGCTATGAAAGTGTCAATATCTTGCATCACATATGCATATTATACATTGAATGATAGGTAAAGGAGATCGAATGTTGACAAGAGGTGAAGGGCACCTCACTATCGCGTTTATAGTCATGACAAACTTTGGTGACATGGAGTGACTCCAAAGTTGGCTTACATGCTTGCATCAATGCATCTCCACCTTCCATTGTGTCCACCAGGTAGACAACATCATCAAATGCGAGACGCCATTTGTGAAAATTGATGAACTGATTAGATTAGGGTGAACTTGCTTGCCAACTGGGTCATATCATATCAAAAACTGGAAGGACCATGAAGAGTTGCAAATGACTTCACAAACTACAAATTTAAATATAGATTGGGAGAACATACTGACAAGGGAGGCACCTCAAATGCATAGAGCATTTGGGGAAGACGTAGGAAGAGAACATACTTGCATGATGCATAGGCAACCATACCAGGCAAAATCTACACCTCCATAGTCAAAGCCAACATTGACAAGTGACTGGTCAACATTGAGTTGTATAAAGGCCACTAGAAGATGTGTAGAGTTTGTGACAATATGCACGGGCACATGCAACATCCAAGGCTCTCCATCTCCAGATTGATTACGGCTCCTATACCCTAGCCATTCCAATGTCATTTAAGTATTAACCAAATGCAAGTTCCAACCATACATCATCAACACTCATTCTAAAAGACAACAAGATGAAGATTGGAGGTATGAAACTGTTTAATTATTCTCAGGTTTCAACTTAGATACACAAAGCAAAAATACCCCCTACATCACGTGCTACTAATCCATAATTTCTCAACATCTATTGTTATTCCAACATCTAGCCAATGTTTGTACCCAATTACAAGTTACTGAAATTTTTCCAAGAGCATACAAGAGCACTCCAAAATAACAGTATGATCTATTTATCTGTTTCAATTGTGAGCGATTACTACACAATAGGACATTCATGGAGTGGTTTAACTCAAAGGGTTCCTTAGAAACTCCCTCATAGTGGAGACAAAAATTAGTAGTGTATTTTTACTCATGATTTATTCAAGAAGTGGATGCTTTAACATTAACCTAACTTACAAAGCCTCATCACCTACACTCAAATAAATATATCAATCATTACCATTCAAAAAACTAAGCTCCTAACAACAAAATCCACGAAATATATCCAAAACTTATTCCCACAATACAAATTCATATTTAACAACACACACACACTCACAAGATGTATTCATCAACGGATGCCCTATACACCCGGAAGGGGCGGTTTGCTCACACTTATACACAACAAATATCCCTTCCCCAGTATTATCACCAAAATCCCCACACCATCAAATATCTCATCATACCTTCAAATAATGCGAATAAACAACCAACCATAACAACCATAGCTAATTATTCACATGTACATGCCCACACACCTAAAAGATATCCGACTCATTTATAACATAAAATAAAACCACAATCACTAGCCAAATCACTGTACACCCAGATCACATCTACATTTTGTGCGGAAATTTTAACTGAGATATTGCACTTATTGGCAGACAAAATGACAACCTCAACACACCACCACAATAAGAAGATATACAATGGAGGACCTTTACTGCATTCCTAAATTTGGAATACATCCCAATAAACACCACATTCTTAAGACAAGGTGGTAATAACTATACATTCACCAACTTGATTGATGGTTTTTTCATCAACTCGCCACATAATAGTAGATATTCTTCTACAACAAACACCCATATAGACCTAAACTCAGACCACTATCCAATTACCATGTATATACCACACAACACACTACTAGCAAGACCCATATTCTCCAATAACACTACACAAACTAGGATTCTAAACCCGATACCACCTGAAAACCTTGATAATTTTAATATTAATTTTTTTGAAAAAAACTCCATACAAATCAACGCTTTAATCACTCTTCTTCAAACCACGATAATCTCACAAATACCCAATGGCAAAATACATGCGACTCACTCGACATCATAATAAGAAAAATCTCACAAAACATTGAAAAAACATGTAGTGCAGTTCCAATATCACAACTTACAAATCGTACGGCCCAACAAGGCGGCTGCTTATCACGTAAATTAGCTAAACCATAGAAAAAACACTTAGCCACGTATCACCTAATCAAGAAAACCATATACATTACAAAAAACGACCCAAATTGGCAAATACATCCAATACTAAATGAAATACATAACCACCAACATGTATAAATCCCCAACCCACCCACAACAAACATCTCACTAAACGTATGGATAAACGAAATAGCAGCCATTGCAAAAACCGCCAAGAAACAAACTACAGAGATAACCACAAAATACACTAAAAAATGCATTCTAAAAGCAATATCAAAATATAGACTATTCTATGAAAAAATCCGAAGAATGTAAACATGTAGGTCTTCAAAAATTCAAAAATTTCACCCCTAGACTCTATCACTGGTAGACAAAATAACATTTTAATTAATCCCGAAGACATCGCAAAAGAAATACATATACAACAATCCATTAGTAACCGCCCCACAGTTCCTACATGTGAACATCAAACAACACACCCACAACATTGCACGTGTCGAGTACGACAATATCCATGGCACGACCTCGACGGCTTTACCATAGACCGACATGAAGATCCTCAAATCCCATTACATACATATTTCGATCCATAAACATATGACCTATGCCTCAAAAACCTTGGTAATAACAAAACTCCTGGCCCATACAAAATTCCCAATTCAATATAAAAACACGCCACCACGTTTTCACAAACTACTGTTTTTATTCTTCAAACACTGCTATAAACAAAAACAAATCCTTGCATCATGAAAAACGAGCCTCATAATTCTACTCTATAAGAAAAGTAATCCATCATAACTTACAAATAATAGATCTATTGTTCTAGCCAATATCATATATAAACTATACATAAACACTTTGACATCCATCTCGGCCTATGGAGAAACACACCAAATATTATATGATAGCCAAGAAGAATTCAAAGCAGAAAAATGAACATCCAGACAACTTTAAGTACTTATTGTTGCTCTGGAAGATGTAAGATTTACAAATTATGATATATATATTTTATACATAGACTTAAAAAATGCCTTTGGCTCCACAGACCACGCTAAACTCCTAGCTATAATGAAGGACTTTGGATATCTAAATGATACCATAAATCCAATTAGAAACATATACTCACAATCCAATACCACATTCATTAGAGAACACTTCGGTAAAACACAACCCATCCCCATTAAAAGAGGAACAATATAGAGAAACATCCTAAGCCCATATCTATTCATCATATTCTTAAAACCCCTTCTTAGGTGGTTACAACAAGGAAATAAGAGATACACATTTTGAACATCCAAAGTAAAATTCTCCTCAACAGCATATGCCGATGACTTAGCAACAATTGCCAACATATTAAAATCACTACAAACACAACTCAACAAACTTGACAAATTCTGTGAATGGGCAGACATGGATCTTGGAATTCCCCAATGCACAATTATTGGATGCTCGAACAAATCCAAAGTGAACCCCCTAGCATTTAAAAGTCAAATTTAAGCTACCAATATAAACTACATAAACGAACCCATATCAGTTTTGAGTAAAAACGAACCATACACATATCTAGGAATAAACCTTGTCCCCTCACTAAAATAGAAAAGACAAATACACGCCACCACCACCAAAGTTATAAAAGGCCTAAACCTTGTTGCTTGCCTAGCCACTATGAAACAAAAAATTAATATGACAGACACAGTTATACGTGCTGGAATCGCATACAATTTCTACGTTGTACCATACTTCCTACCTGCCATAAAAACATTTAACAAGAAAATTATAGCCCTCCACAAAACAATATGCGGACCACCAAAATGCACGCCAAACATAGTCACGCAACTCCCTCATGATTTATTTGGAATAGAAATTTTTTCACTAAAAAACACTTACTTACGATGCATATGAGAGCAACTACAACATGCCCTTCATGACACATGTAGACTTGGGAAAATTTACAACGGATTACTACAATTTATACTAGCAACATTTGGTGGCGCCAAAGAAATACCTCGCATCAAATACCACCATTGTAACCGATCACCTATAACTTGAACACTATTTTTACTTTAAAAAGAAGCCGGAATTCACCTAAAAAATACATTGGACAACTTCATATTTAACACATGCCCACTTGAAAACGTCTGGATGCAAGAAGCGCAAAACATACATAGCCTAAATCATAAAACATCACTTAAATCACTACAAAAATTACTACTGCACAATATCATTGAACTAGGGCAACTCACTCTCCCCAATGGCCTTAATATGATGAGCCCAAATGATTTTAAAAGCTATCATTCCAACCCTACCAAGCTAATCAAAAGCACACTTAACATTGCTCAACAACTATTATGTCACTCCTCCTGCCCCCCACAATGTCAACAACCATGCCCGCACCACCACCCCCAAGAATCCTAAAAGACAACTACATCATAATAAATCACAACATTCTCCCTAGACAACCTGGTCCTCCAATACATCACCCAAATCCACCTCACCCACACCAACCACCCCCACCAAGAGACGTTCTCAAAGACCCTGGACAATTCCCTATCCACACAATCCTTGACCATAAAAAAACGACAATACACTAACTCCAATGGAATAACGAAAAACGACACATTATATCTATGCCAATGGATAATAAGAAATAATAACACCTATAACAAATGGTGAACCCAAAGAGATCTATTCCCTTGGTACGACGCTAACACTTGTGCACATAATACCGGACTACTAACTCAATACTAAACCAAAAGACAACACAAACACTTCTCGAACCTAATAAACGCCCATTTTGTCACATAACAATAACGAGATACGAGATATGTTACCCCCGCAACAATTATAGCATTGGCACATATTTCTATCAATGAATGCAATCCTGAAAACGATATAGAAACCACCGCCAATACTATCCAAACACACTTCGATGTCGCCCACATATACGAAAACAATGGACGGCACCTCACCACCATCCCAAAAACTAGACTACATTGGCTATGGAAACAATACCAACTCACAAAAAACACCCCACATGGACTAGAACCACCCACACAACCATTTGAAACTGAAATGGTATGATTATACCAAAGATAAGAATACTGTATTCCTAAATATGACCCTCTGAAACTAGCCCAATACATAATACCAACTCCAATATTAAACTTTCTCACTACATCATTCAATATCAATCATTCATATTTTTCATCTCCAGTCACATGCCCTACACAACTCAATCAATTTTACTCTCCATTCTCACGTGATAAAATATTTGGATCCTTAGGGAAAGCCTTTGACCATAAATGGAAAGGAATAGGCTATGACCACCCCAATAATGCAAAAGACTTACAACAGGCTATACACTGGGCCCGTCTTGCCGCCAAAAAAGGCCCAAACACCATCACAATACTCATCTCACCTGATACAAACTGGTACCAAAACTTCAACCCACACTCCGGCCCATTCCCAAACACACATATGAAGAACCTACTATACCACCAGAATTCAACATACCAAGGAAAGAACTTTCTACACTACAAATACTCTGCATACACCACTAAAATAACTACATAGGAACCCATGAACAACTAAATCAACTCACCCATATTGTAAATAATCTCTCAATACCACAACTATATACACAAATTGCCACACATACCCCCTGTGAGGCCAAACCTCCCACCCTTATGCGTTGTAGTCCAGGTGAGGGTTTGTAGCTCACATCCAATGCTTAATGCATGCCACTTCCCCACAGTCTAGGATTCCCCCAAACATTCAATATTAATATCAAACACACCAATTTATTCCAGGTTAGGTTACAAACATTAAGAAATGCTTTTCTTTCTTTATCCCTTCCCCCTCTACTCTCTCACACTTAGAATTATTCTTCCTACTCTAACTCACACCTCCACATTATGAGCCTCACACATTATGGTCTCTTAACCTCTAAATGCCCTACTTACTAACCCAGTCTACCCCCCTTGCCTAACTAATTAAACCCACCCATAGGAAGGTCCCAGGACCACGGGCCAGCCTCCTTCATTTCAGCTTAGTCTTGGTCCTTTGACCGGAATTCTACGCTGTTCATGCCGAGTGTCAACCCGTCATTGCCCGTCATCTCAACTGTTCTTGCGCTAGCAGCTCCCGGTTGGGCACTGCCCCGAACCGGTGGTTCCCTTCGACGCAGGTCAGTCGCAGTCCTTGGACGACTCAGTGCAGCACATATATCCTTGCGACAGAGCTTACCACCCCTTTAGCCTGTCCTCAGCTTCAGAGCTGCTCCCAATCCATGATCTAATCTCCCCTTTACCCAACATTGTAGATGTGACCAAGGCGAGCTCGGAGAGAGCTTCCGCTGCGACAATTCAGTTTTGATCATAACCATCTGTGTGTACCCCCCTTCCTCCATCCTGTTCCAACCAGTAATGAGCATTTAGGCACAGATTCTTCCGAGTTCATTTGCGAATGTGGCACCCAGCTAGCTCTTCGAATCCCTCAAAAATCCGCTCGCAAGTTGGTAACTGAGGCAACAATCTCAGCATTTTCCACCTTCAACCTCGATTCCCTCTTGAATTCTGCAAGTCATAACTTCTAAGGGCTCCGACCTAGAATCGTTAGCGTTCTGCCTCCATTCCAGCAACCCTCCGCTCTGGACAAGTCCTCTTCACCGTACTGTAGAGTTCTCACATCGAATCATTTGTGCTGCTAGTTAGCTGCCCCCGGGGCCAGCTGTTTTTTTTCCTCCGACAGCGGCCTTCCGCCTCCTTCTAACCGAGAGTGAGAGAGAGTGTAGAGAGCTGCACATTCCCAACTGACTGCCCTTCCTGGGGCCGTGAAAATCTAGGGCACAGTTAGCATGCCCCAAAACAAACAGCGCATCACCCCATTCGGCCACCCCCTACAACCCTTAGTGATCAAGGCCTAAGCCCTGAACAAACACTTCCCCATCCCAATTACATTCCTACCCAATCCAAAGCCACTCCCGACTATCAACCCTCTTCCCCTAAGCAAGGTTGTGGGCCCTAACCCGAACCATAAAGCCATGAATTCACCATCCTAATTCCAAGCGCTACCTAACTCTAATCAATCTTTCACCCAACAATTCCACTAATACTACCACATCAATCTTAATTCCAAGCCTAAAGCTTTAATCACCCTTCCACACAAAATCCCACTCTTTTTATAAACTTTTAGATGCTTAATAAAATTGCAAGCCCAAGGTTAACCATTAACGGGGGTTAAGAAGAAATGTGTGCACAATATTTGGCTCACACCCCCCGAATACCCCTGTCAATCCTAATAAAAAAATGGTCCAAACTAACTTATCCCAATATCCCCACACTCAATGAAACACCTATGCCTCAACTACCTGACTACCAAACTAACTTACCATTAAAATTTCATCCACAATTCAATTATTACATTGACGGTTCATTTAAAAAAACCTAAACTAATCTCCCCCGGAGTATGGAGAAAATAAACAATAGGATATGGCATTTATAGCCCTAAAGGGCTCAGCATAGCCAAAAGACTACATGGCCACCAGAATATCCTATGGGCAGAAATGATTGCCATTCATAAAACACTACAAATTATCAATACTCAATACCCAAATGAACCCGCATACATATTCACCGATAGCCTAAATGTACTATATCTACTAAACACACAAATTAAACATCCCACAATACACAATAGTCACCCCGACAAAGTCACACTTGCCTCCATGGTACAATTGCTCCAAATCCGCTCCCAACCAATTACATTATACAAAGTTAGGGCACATGTCAACGTAGATGGCAACGAACAAGCAGATAAACTAGCAAAAAAATGACTAGACCTTACCCATAGAAGTGCTACACACCCATACGAACACGCCCATGCCACACCTTACTACTACCAAAAAGACGAATGGCCATCCATGATAGACATGCCAGACAAAGGCCCCATTAGATTTCTAGAAAAAACAAATAAAAAAATATGACAGAATAAACAACTTAGAAACTATGGCCATACAAACCCCCAATATATGTAAATGGACCGGCAATGAAGACATTGACAAAGAAATTTCCATTGAATTTTGGAATAACCCTACTATTACAGACAAGCAAAAATCATGCCTTATCAAATTTTGCACCGGAACCTACATGGGCCAAGCCAGAAAACAAACATTTTTTGGCAGACAAAGATTCCCCACCATCACATGCCCTATTTGTAACTCATACAAACCTGATACATGGCTACATGTACTACTCACATGTAGGCAACAACATATACACTCACTACACGTCCAAAGGCATAACAAAGCAGTATGGGAAATAAAAAATTACTAATTTCTTCCGAAAAATCCCGATGCTACACTCTCATGAACGTTGGTACCTTCAATAACAACCCCCAAGAAAACACTGTCTCAAACTGGCTATTACCCTGCACATGTGGGACCCAAAGATGCCACTGTAACTCTCAATTTAGACCCGACATTCTTTGCGTTAAAGGGCTACCATATCAAAATGCACCCCCCACAAATATAGACCAAGCACTTACCATACAATTCATTGAATTCACATACTGTAGTGATAGATTTTCACCAGAAACACTAGAAGCGAAAGCTAACAAATACAAACTACTGATAGAAAACATTGATGCCCTAGGCTGGAAAATTGATCTGCTCATTGTTATTACAACATGCGCCATAGCCGCAGCACACATTCCATCAATGAAACTACTTGAGGACAAATTTAAACTACCTATGCCATCCATCCGAAACACCTTCAAAAACATCAATACCATTGCCATACAATACGCCATGTCCATCCTCCTCCACAAAATAAGACTAGAAAACCACCAACCTCTACCTCAAATACATGATCCCCCCTAGCAGCAACATTGGTTATATATGAAAAACATCCTTTCCACACAACAATGAGCTTATGGCCTGACGTTTAAAACTCCGCACACAACAAACCCTATATTAATCAACCCTTATTTGTATTTTTTCTATGTGTTACTGGCTTTTATTTGTTACTGGTTTCTATTTGTTACTGGTTACTTGTGACTATAGTGTCTACTCTCGAAAGGGGGAAGTAGTTCTTTACTTCTATTCCTATGTCCCGTGGACATAGGTCTAGGGGTGGAACGAACAGACACTTCATTCACGTCGGTCTCCTACGGGGATCAAAGTTTCTTCTCTTCTCTATGGGTTTATAGATGTGACTACAATACTCACAAGCCCATGTGAGATTAAAAAGCAAGCAACAAAGTGGCAACATATGTAGGATATTGAAGGCCCGTAAGGATAATTGAACAAAGAAAAAAAATCGGGATAGTTAGTTGTTGCACCCATAACCTTCAATGAATAAGCTACATACCAAAAAATTCTATAGACGTAAAATCACAAGAACATTTCAAACAATGAATGCTAAAAATATAAAATGAAGTGAAGTTGGAAACAATCGATGAGAAGGTCAATACATGTGGTTGTACTTATCATCCTCAAAACCCATTGAGCATTTTTGCAGCAACTTAGGTGCTTCCTCACGAAATTTCATTGAGAAGAATGTCAATAAAAGATTCCACAATGTAACATGCAAAAGGGATGAAGAGGTAGAAAACAACCGCGAAGTGGCGGTGGAACTTGATAAACTATTGTTTGTACTTTCAAGTTGGCATCCTAGGCTTAGTAGCTTAGACTTCCAGCTAGTCAACCTGGATCCCAAGTGCACAACTTGCATCTTGTGACAAAACACATGAACGCTACTTGGCTCAAAACATAGAACCACAACAAAGACTCTCAAATTGCGAATACTACATTTTGATCGGTTGATCCCATAAAGGTCTATCAAACCGAGGGTTTAACAAAAGCTTGGAGATCTCCAAAATGAAAGAAAAATGATATGTTATCTTCCACACAAAATTCAAGAGTCCAAATTGCACTGAAGACAGAATTCCCGGCATCACCTATGGCAATCTCCGTCCGATGGAGGAGGAATGGGGGATTGTCAAGAAATCAAGGCAAGAGTTCCAACTCGGTTAGCAAGTAGTGAAGACAACAAGATGAAATTTTTTCAGAGAAAGAGTTTAAGAATATGAGAAAACATCCACCACACAATTTGGTTCAAGTAGTAGGAACAACTATGACAATCTCCGTCCAATTGAATAGGAATGGGTCTTAGCTAGAATCTAGTATGAGTTTTAGTCCGAGCTAAGAGACACACCAGTAGAGGCAACACCAACTGTAATCAAATGTTGCAAAGGAAGAATTTTACAACTTGAAACATGATAACATCCCAAATTTGGGTCCTAGCAACAACAACGACGACGATCTCCGTCCAATCGAGCAGAATTGAGTCTCATCAAGGAGTTAGGATTTCAATCCCAGCTATGGGCCACCTCAATAGAGGCAATACCAACATTAAAGTATTACTGCAGAGGAGGAACCCCATCACAAGTCCATACAACATAGAAACTCCAAATTTGAGTCCAAGTAACAACAACGACGACGATCTTTGCCCAATTGAGTAGAAATGAGTCTCATCAAGAAGTTATGGTTTTAAACCCAACTAGCGGACACAATAGTAGAGGCAACAACAACAATGAGGGTATATAGCAGAAGAGGATAAAAACCCCGAATTTGAGTCCAAGTAACAACGACGATGATCTCCATCCAATTGAGTAGAGATGGTCTCGTCAAGAAGTTAGGGTTTTAGTTCCACCTAAGGGACACAACAATAGAGGCAAGAACAACAGTGAAGGAATATTATAGAAGAAGAAACTCGTTGCAAGTCCAAATAACATACAACCCCGAATTTGATTCCACATGACAACGACGACAACCAATCCTTGTCCAATTGATGAGGAGCAGATGTGACAAGGAAATGAAAGCAAGGAAGCTAAGGTTAGCTGGAGATCCATCAAGAGAGGTGACAACAACAAGAGCGAAGGCAATGGAAATTGCAAACATGTTGGTTGGGCAAGGGAGGGAGGCCCAACCGGGCGGCGGCGGGGGTGTGGCGACAACTTGGCCCCCAGGCATCGTGGCCCAGGGGGAGCGGCCTTCGCTGAAAAACGTGAGCTATGTTGCTTGCTCGTCCCTTTGCTCTTTTTTCTCTCTTGGAATCTCCACGCTCTCATCCCTTGGCTTTCACTTTGCTTCCCTTCCTCCCGCCCTCGTTCCGCGTGTCATAGACTACGAGCTTCACTACTTGCTTAACTTAGGCAACCTTCAGGGACACCCCTCCAAACCCTTTACAAAATGGAAAAGCCAAATAAGTTAGCCCTTCATGTTTCTCAACCAGAACCGTTCATGTTTTTCGAGAGACCACATTGAGGTTGCCACATCATTCCTCCAACCTTCTTAGCACTTGTTGGAGGTCTTTTTTTTTTTTAATTGAAGAGACTAATTTTTGGGGCATTTTAGTGCAAGGTTTATATAATGATGACATCTTGAAAAGTAATTTTGGGTCTATTGTATTACTTATAGTTCTCCATTGAGGTTGTCATCGTTCTCCCAACCCCCTCCCATCCAATGAACGAACTTTTCAATGGAATCTTTGTGTTTATATTTATGTATAAAAACTATCTACTTTCAGTCTTATAATGGTGTACCTCCAAAGAAGAGTCGTTGGGAGTTTTATTCGTGCAAATACATTAAATATAGTAAACTTTTGCAATTATCTAAATATTGATTCTCATAGTATCGAACTTACATAAATCATAAGAAATGCAAAGTGTATCATTTTGTCTTGAATTCGGTAGTTGTATCACCAAGATGATTTTATGTATATTGAATGACAAGTTATTTATTTCATCAACAAATGTTGTTTACACTCTATGATCATATTTTTTCATGCATTTCAAAATAGGTCATAACTCTTCATAAGTTAAACATATCTACAAATCATCCATGTAAGCTAATGTTATCTCTATTTTATGAAGTTCCCTCAAGTTCTTGCTTTGGAAATGCTTACAAAAAATTCACAACCTTATATAGAAGGTCTAACCTTAAGGATGTGTTCTTCAACTTTGCTTCAACAAATTTTCTTCCTTTTCTATTTCATAAAGCAAGCTTGCAAATCTCACTTTAAAATTGGCCTTGAAAATACATAAAACCTTAGAGAGATAACAAGGGGTAAGGTATATGACCCTATTTGTGGGCACTTCAATGCTACAAACAAGTATCAATGCCATTGGATTGAATTGCACGGATTTGTCTCATTTGGTTCACAATTTAGAATTACAATCGTCACTCCTCACACTCACCTCCCTTTCTTGTTTAGCATACTACAAAACTCAAATAGGTACCTAAGGGACACCTTGCACAACTTGTTACAAATGGAAGAAAACTAATTAACATGATTTTCTCACTGTTACTTACTCTAAAGCATTAACAATATTAAGGTTGTCAAGGCATGTGCCCTTATTCGTGGGCACTTATTGAACTCCCTCTTGAAAGAAAAAATGTTTCGTTTATAAACAAAATTAAGGAGAATGTATTACCTTTACCACTAGATTGCCGTTGTCGCCAGGAAACCATCATGGTTTGCAAAAACTATGACCGTGATGATCTTGTGAGCCCCAATGACTTGTTTAGGGCACCAACATGAAAGCATCACACCCCGTAGTGCTACAAAATAATCCTTAGGTACAATATGGGGCTAACATGCTTACATTGATGCCATGATTAACCCCAATGTTACTTTGTTTTGTTTTGTTTTGTTAAGGCAAAGACTATGCTTGAAGAACATAGTTTGCCATTGCCATGCATGTGACACCACAATGAGAATTTTGAGAGTGATTACATGAGAAGACTTTCAATCCAATCGATTCATTGGCTCGTGTTGTTCAAATTACAATATTTTTGCATACAAGGGAAAAAAAACCATGGACAAATGCTTATGTTTTAATGTGTGCATTTATATCATCTTCCCCTTGCATGCTAAAACACAAAACTATCATCTCAAGTATCCCAATGTGCTGCGCTAAATGTCACATTATCAATATTTATTCACCACAAAAAATGACTTATGTTGATGAATAATATCATATTGGCAATTAGTAGATATGGCACTTTGAGACCTCTAGGCATCTGGTTTAGGCCTATTGTAAGTAGTGTTTGTGACACTTAAATATTATAAACAATGTAGTAAGGGTTGAATAAAGTTATATTGGGCATGGGCCAAAACATATCATGAGGACAACCTTGCCCAAGTTGAGAAGGGACAACTATCCCAAAAAGACTCCAAACTTGACATGTCATAGTGGGACCCAAAATTCATATTTGGAGCATTTGATGCTAGCATAACATTCCTCAACATTCAACTCTCATTCTGTGGGCCCTCATAATGTAACAATGGGATTTTTGAAAAATTACATAAGCATACCTAAATTCAAATTGAACTCTCAACATCCCACTATTATATTATGATGTCCTAGGTTGCTGAGTAATGTTATGAATTCCAGGCTCATTTCTTTAAAAAAAAAATACAGGCTACAATATAATTGACTGTGTTTCACCTTCGGAAATGTTGGTGGGAACCCAGCTCATCAAAACCAGTAAAATATAGCCTGATGGCGATGATTCAAAATCTATCCTCTCTGTGGATTTCTAAGCTGCCTTAGAGATACCTCTTGTGAGCCCCGAAAGATTCCTATTCTGGATGACGCGGTGCAACCTTAGTTTGCAGTGAATGAGATTACAGGCAACTGAGCATCCCATCTTCGACCTGTTGCTCATCACATTGGGACTCAGAAAACAAATACATTTGCGGTTCTGTAGCATTTTGTAACTTGGCTGAAGCATCATCATTTGTACCTGTCTGTCCCCAAGGTAGGCTTGGCTTCCTGCCATTCAATCAGGGTTGGTTAAAGCTATAGTATTCTCAGAAGGCTTTGGATAAACTACTCATTAGATTCTTGTTATCTCTTTGTTTCCCTCTTTCTTCCCCTCTAATGATCGGTGTCCGATTTCGGTTGAAGTTGTTGGGATGGGAGGGTTCAACATCAAGCAGATATCATTAGGGTTTAGGGTTTAAGGGTTAGACTCCTGGGCTCTTGTTGAGTGGTTTTTGGTTGGATTTTGTGCAGAGAGTTTCCAATGTTGCTGCGGGCGCCAGCCCCAGCGGTGGGCACCCTGTTTGGGACAGCGCTTTTTCCTTCTAGCTCTTCTTCTACTTCCTCTTCTTGTGCTTCTTCGCTTTCCAGGAGCAGGGTGTTGGCGTTGGCAGTGGCACCCGCAACAACCCCATTGTCAACCAGTGGAGTCTCCTTCATACGTCCACACCTGCTCAACTTAGCGCCCTATACTCCCATCGAACCATTTGAGGTAACCCTCCTCGACTCCTTCACAATTTGCTCTCACTCACTTGCTCCTGGAAATTGAGGTTCAGAGGGGCGGGTGGCACTTGCTCCTGCAGCATTGTGCAAGGTCGATTTTCATCAAACCCTAAATGTCTACGAGGACATTCTGTGGTGTACCTATTGAAATAAACAAGAGAAGGGACGACTCCGATGGTGCCACCGGTGCGAATTATCATGTTGCTTCATCTTCGAGTTGGTCAAAGTCCATCTGTGATTCTGTAATCCCGAAATGGTAGAAATAGAGCCCTCTGGAAGACTACTGCCTCCTTTCAAAGGGAAAGTACCTTAAATATCATGCGTGGACAACTTGGCCTGCAGCTATTTCCCCAAGGGCAAGCCCCTAGGTTCCCATGTGGTTGGCTGGATGCATCTGGTTCACCAGAATTACCCCACTATGATTGGGTGGACCATATGTGGTAGGATACACCGGAAATCAAGTGCAAGGAAGGTCACCTATCCGAATACTATTTTGGCCTTAGGTGGCTTAACCTCGGAGTTCTCATGGGATCTGGATGTAATCCACCCTTACCTATTGAAATTGTCTATCATCTTCAAAAGCTTGACTATGAAATTGCTCAATTTAATGATGTTATCCTCTATACCTTATGAAATGATCACATCTCAAGAAACATTTTGTTAGGTCAAACACTTCAAGATCATATCATGCTTGCAACTTTGCACCAATCTACAATATATGGAATTTTAAGCAATCATATGATCAAGTTTGTTATCAAAACTTGATTGAGATTCGTGATTATGATGAAATTTCAAACTTTTACTTTTAAGTTCATTACAGGAGGACCAAGGGTATTGTATTCTGTGTTTTTGAAATCATATGGATGTGATCCTTTGATGGTGCCTCGCAACTTCTCTCTTGTCGTAGTTCTCAATCGGCCCTTGGAAATGGTATTTTATAGCACATCTTAGGAATTGAGTCAAGTATGCTGGTCCTTGTAGGAAATTGGGGGTGAATGGCCCTGGACAACTCAATTTGGAGCTCTGGTTAGCTCAATTTGTCTACTGGGTTGTGTGCCAGTAGGATTTCCTTCTATTTTCTACTGGTTTGAGAAGCCACACCTTGGAATGTATGTTGGTGGCTCTGATTGACAAGTCCCATTATCTGGGTGCATTTGAGTCTCAGTTTGAGTGAAAATGGTCCAATACAATGGTGTAGTTGAAATGCTGCTTGGCATTTACACTGGTATCAGTTCTGTGCAGATACTGTCTGCTCGACTTGGCAGGGATCCCAAGGACATAGTGAAGTTGGATGCAAATGAGAATCCGTATGGGCCGCCACCTGAGGTATTTGTCAGTTGAAATACACTTGCCCTTTGATTTGTGTTGGAGGTTGTTTATGTGAGGCACTACTTTGGAAAAGCATTGGCAGGAATCTCTGTTGATTGTTTTTACTGGATCAAAAGGAAGGCTTGAAACAGACATGCTTGACAGGGATGAGTTTGGCAGAATCACTGGAGGAATAAAGGGAGAGCCTGCAATTGCAATACTAGTGATTCCAATTCTATTCTTGTTTAGAAGAGTGTTAGAACTGGCCGCATTCACTGGCATCTATAAAGATACCAAATGTCAGTGAGTCCAACATGAATGAAGAATGGTTGTACATGTTATTGTCTTTCTGAATAAAATCATGTCTGAATTTTTGTGATGTCAACTGTCAGAAATTTGCAAACAGCCTGGTCACCAGCTTGTAAAAACTCAGAAATATCCTATGTAACATGGAACTACCTGCAAACTTTAGGATTGAAGGTACAGAGTTGGCCAAAAATTTAGGATTTTACCTCTGCTGAGTACTGCAAAGTGCATCCTGGTTCACCATTTGGGACAGTGGACTATAATTTCCATGTGAGATTCGGATGGGTCTGAAGTACTGTAAGTCTGCCATGTGGCAAAGTTAAAAAGAATAAGCTGAAGCTGGAAGCACTCTCTTGTATATGCATAATATGTGGGGGATGAGGGCAGGTCTTGGAAGCACTGGGCAGCATGGAGTTTCCAAACATTTACCCGGACCCAGAAAGCCGCAGATTGCGAGCTGCCCTAGCTGAAGATACAGGACTAGGAGCTGAACACATTTTAGTTGGCTGTGGGGCTGATGAGCTCATTGATCTTATTATGCGGTAATCTTGCAACTTGTGTCTATTTGCTTTTAAATTCTTTGACGATTTTGTATGCATGTGCATACTGATGTGTAATCCATCTAATGGCTCTATCTTTCAAGAAGCCTTCCCTATCTCATGTTCATATAACCTTCTAATACTCAATGCATGAGGCTTCAGGAGTATTTTGTCTTATGCACAATCCTGAAATTCATTTAAATGTCTGGTGCTTTTACAATGTAAGTCATCAAGCATGTGTGCAGCCCATTTTAGAGCATCCTGCTGATATTGTAGTTTTGGATGCAATGTTGATGAGAATTCTGCAAGACTTTCTTAGAAATGATTTCTGGTGTTTGGACTCAAGTCAGATGGATGGAGATACAGATTCTGGCTATTTACATTAAGGGTTCATGCAAGAAGTTTGTGAGGACTATGAAAAGCTGCCATTCATTAAATTTCACAAGTGGTTTTTCTCAACTTCTTACAGATTTGATGGTTGTCGTGGTTGTTGGTTTCTCACTGAACAGGTGCACGTTGGAACCAGGTGACAAGATACTGGACTGCCCGCCAACCTTTACAATGTACGCATTTGATGCTGCTGTAAACGGGGCTTCTGTGGTCAAAGGTGCTTCCCATCTCTGACAGACAGAACATTCATGCTTTGCGCTGCTAGTAGTTTTTCACTTGTGTTGTTCATAACATGGGTCTTCTACTCTAGTTCTGTGCTTTGGTATTTCTCTTTTCCTTTGGCAGTTTTCCCAATCCTTGCATAATTCTTTGTGTTCTAGGCATAGTCAGTGCATCTTGAGCATTTAAAAAAATGGTTAGGTTTTTGGCTGAATCGTGTCACTACCACTATGCGTCTTTTGAGTGTCAGCTTTTGTGGATGTGGGATTTTTGACTTCTTTTTGTAGCTATACTAACTCCTTAGTATGTGGTCTGATGATCAGATAATAATGAGGCATGAGCAAGCTGAAGTTCAGTTGTACTTTCTTTTCTGTTAAACAACTGTTGTGTACTTAAATCCACAAGTGGTCTGCTAATTTCCTTTCTTTAATCAGCTTAAGGTCCCCTCTTTGCTTACGTAGGTGTACCATGTGGGGTGTGCAGTTCCAAGGCTGTCAAATTTTGCATTGGATATGCCGGCCATTCTTGAGGCTGTGAAGAACGACAAGCCCAAACTTGTCTTCCTCACTTCACCCAACAATCCTGATGGATGGTAATAGCTGATCGTTCTTTTGTGCATTGTTTGATAAGGCCACAAATGAACATATTATGGTTCATTTCTTCAGTTTTGAATCTCGCATCATGCTTTTGCCTTTCTTGTGTAACATTTAGAGACATCTGTTAACCCAATGGGGCTTTTTGGTCAGGAGATGGTCGCTTATGATTTCCTATTGGTTGTTCTGCATATCAAGTCAATATGATCTTTCAACTTGTGGGGCATGCTTGGAGGTAGTGTTTGAAATTGAATGAAGTGCAACCTACGTTGGTTCATTTAGGGCCAAACTTATTCTAGCACCTTTTGGCATCCCAAATAGAGGTTAACCCTCAATGGACCGATATGGAATGCTCTTCATTCAAACCTCCAAGGATGCACTGAAAACTTACCAAACATGGAAGTATTTTTGGCAAAATATCCAAAAGTCCCGTTGAGGTAAAACATAACTCTATTACGTGTTTGGAATATGCTTTGGTCTTGCACATCTCATGAACATTTTGCCTTTTCTATGAACTTTCACTCGACTTATGTTAAGAATTGTATGTAGTTTGGTAACAGATGAAGAGCTGAAGGAAGTTCTGAAGCAACCAGTCCTAGTAGTTTTGGATGAGGCGTATGTGGAGTTCGCCTTGGAGCCTTCCCGGATGCAATGGGTCACAAAGCATGAAAATCTAATTGTTCTTCGAACATTTAGTAAACGTGCTGGTGAATATATATACCTCCTCCCACAATTGGTTTCGATGAATTGAAGCACTGTCCTTCGTGAAGTTCTCAGATTTAGAGCTCCGTCTTTATCATGTAAAGAGCCTGTGGCACAGTTGAATTTTTCTTTAATAATCAATTACTAAATAAGGCCATTGCACAAGAGAAATTGGGCTTGGAGAAATTATCTCTGTGGAGCAGGTAGTTGTTGTCTCATATATTTTCAATATCACTTAACTGGTCTTCATTTTATTGCCTATCACACAGTTTTTCCAAATTTTCAGTTGTGCTGCCATTCTGGCAAGTTATCTTTCAACTTATTCAACTTCCCAGCTTCTAGACCAGACTGACGGCCACCTAAGCACTTGGTAATACTGCAGCTTGTTCTACCACTATGGTGAAGTGTGCTACACTAAACAATACTGATTTAGTGCGCTCCACTAAATGCTTGCAATCATTGGGTGGCAACTAGAGAGGGTGCCATATGACATTTGGTACTACATGACAAGTTTTAAGATCATTCTGTTTAACATGCTACACCAATTTTTATGCCACACACAATCAGATTTTTTTGTGTGTAATAGCTTTTATTTGGTGTTCAGAAGTTATATATCACATCTCTTCATCTGAAAAGTGGAATATGGGCATCAACAGGGTTGGCAGGTCTGCGAGTTGGCTATGGTGGGTTCCCACTAAGCTTAATAGAGTATTTATGGCGGGCAAAGCAACCTTACAATGTGTCAGTGGCTGCTGAGATTGCTGCATGTGCTGCTCTAACAAATCCAAAATATCTCGAGGTAGTGTCGTCTCCCAGGGCATTGCATGGATTATTCTGAGTTTGTTGTGATGAAGGGACTACACCAGTGCCCTAGTTATAGCATTGATGCAAAATTTGTGCACTGATTGGTTCAAAATCTAATTTGAGTTGATTAAGGCATGTGGACCTATTGTGGGCACTTTCAACTCCACAGACAATTCTCACTGTTGGATTGGATCAGGAATTATTTCACCAAGTTATCAATTGTGAATGGCGCAGATTGTCATTTCAAGTTTCAGAATTTGAGTTGAGATGCAAAAGTTATAGGTCAAAGTAAAGATTCTCAATCTTTAAGTGATCACATACACCTTCTGAATTGTGTCTACAATTGAACCTAAAACAGTGTATTTTTAACACATAGTCCAACCCCCTTGTAAAACATGTCTTTTGGATGTCTGTTCATAGGAACAAGCCATGCTATACACCACTTAAATATAGGATTGAGAAGAGTGACCAGAGAAGGCCCATATACCTTATCAACTGGCCTCAGCACCTATTGCTACTGTGAAAGATTTATTTTGTGTCAAAGATTTGGATGGAGTGTTCAATTTACATATCACTGACATCAGTGTATCCTACAATGACAGTGGTAACATATATTGTTGACACACTACCAGATATTTCTAATGGTTGACACACTACTGGATATTTCTAATTGTTGACACACTACCAAGATTACTTTCAGTACTTTTTGAAGAGTCTGTAAAACATAGGTGTGAGATTTGATGATTGTCTCCATTTGATGACAACCTTTGTTAACCTGGTATTAAGTTTGACCTCCCCTTATTGCAGGATGTCAAAGAAGCACTGGTAAATGAAAGGGAAAGGCTATTTGTAGAGCTGAAAGGGATATCTTTTCTTGAGCCTTATCCCAGTCATGCCAACTTCATCCTCTGTTCAGTAACTGGCAATAAGAGTGCCAAGCAGCTTAAGGTACCTAAAGCAGTTGGATCAAGTACCTTATCAGATACTTTTTAAAAGGAATTATTCAATTCATTTAAAAATCTGGGTCAACTTTTTTCTATTTACATTGTTCAAGGAAGAGTTTTGGAGCCTTCTATGTGTAACTTACTATTGTATTCCTGTGCAGACGGATCTTGCAAAAGAGGGTGTGATGGTACGCCACTATGATAAAGCAGAACTGAAAAATTACATCCGTATCTCTGTAGGGAAGCCTGAACAGACTGATGCAGTCATAAAGGCACTCAAATTGGTCTCATGATAATGTGAGTCATCTACTTTCAATAAGTTGTGTTCCTGGTAATAAAGTGTATTTGGTGCTAGCAGGTATCCTTGCCTCATGGCTTTTTCCACTGTTTCCTGTTTCTGTGCTTGTGTTCAACAAGGTAACACTAGTGAGCTGTGGGGCTTTCTAGATGCAAGGCAATGACACCAGTTGATCGCACTTACCATGGTTTCAGTTTGTGTAGTTGCATACAATAAAGTGATCCTTTAACTCAGTGGAACTTTCCGTCAGGAGTTGGTCCCTCATGATTTTTCATTGATTGTTTTGCATATGCTATCATTAATTTATCTCAATTTGTGGTGCATGCTTGGAAGTGGTGTTCAAATTGGAATGAACAATCTATTCAATTTGCTGAGAGCCAAACTCATTTTAGCACCTCCTGGTATGCTAAAATGGGTTTAACCCTTACTGAACTGATAAATTATTTTTTTCGCTCAAACCTCTGCACTCCCTCCAAGCATGCACCAATAGCATACTGAACATGGAAAGTGACCGAGTGCAAAACAACCAACTCCCAACCAAAGTTATGTTGAGTTAAATGATAGTTATTATTACGTGTTGGAAGTCCTGCTCCCACTCATGGAGCAGTTGCACAATGATCCGAAGACAATGAGCTTCTCTCTAGCATTTTAATAAATCAGTGATAATTAGGAGTGTTCTGAACAAGTTGCACACTTTTTTGACAAGTCACAAATCAGGCATTATAACAATATATTGACATACAATGAATTGACAATGGATCTTCCAATATATTCCACAAAGTAAAGACATTGCTGAGCTATTGTAGAGGGCTCCCTATTTCATCTTTACATGTGCCGGAATGTACTTTTCACGTGGGATACAAGCGGGTCCTGGCGAATGCAAGCATGATATGTGGTATATGTATGAGAAGTGTTTCCCAGCTTAAATGATAACTGGAAAGGTCAGAGGGGAAAGCTCCAAAAAAAGACCAGTCACAATTTTAATTCATTAAGCCTCATATATCTGATTCTCTTTGGAGATTCCCTTCCCAGAAGTGAATTGAAAGGGATACAGTAGGTGAGGGGGGACGTTAAATACCCCCCCACGAACTTTTCGGACTGTCAGAGTCGGGCTGGGGCAGCCGCCCGGCCAGAAAATCTGAATTTTCTGGACCCGACCGAAAACTGCTGCCCGCCCGCCCGATTTCGAAAAAACCATTGCCCTTGCATTCTTGAAGGCCACTTACTCACAAATCCCATATTGAGTGCACTTCACCTTCAAGGGCCAAAATCCAATATATATGTTCACTTCCATTGAGTAAATAAGCAATTGACTGGGGTTTCATTATCAAAGTGAAACCGTCAAAAAAAACATGTAATTAACTTGGAAGTCAAAAATATTACAAAACCCTCACTAACATTGAGGTTATAATTTTTGTGACTCACAATTTGAAATTGTCTTTGTCATTCTAAAATGACATTTAAAACATGTGTGCTGATTTAGTATATGTATTTTATAATATTTTAGGTAATGCCGTCTACTTTCACAAGTATTCATACGCATTCAATAATATCAAGTGGGATTAAATATAATTAAGTCTAATTAATCTTCATTAATCTTCATTAATCCCAAATAAATCAGAAACTATGCTTACCAAATTAAGTAAACCTAATTGATTATAAAATGTACTTACTGTAATTAATTAATTATTGGAATTAATTCCAGTGAGTTAATTATAATAATTAATATTTGTAATTTTGTAATATTTTGACTTCCAAGTTAATTACATGTTTTAAGTGTCATTTTAGAATGACAAAGACTATTTCAAATTGTGAGTCACAAAAATTATAACCTCAATGTTAGTGAGGGTTTTGTAATATTTTTGACTTCCAAGTTAATTACATGTTTTTTTTGAAGGTTTCACTTTGATAATGAAACCCCAATCAATTGCTTATTTATTCAATGGAAGTGAACATATATATTGGATTTTGGCCCTTGAAGGTGAAGTGCACTCAATATGGGATTTGTGAGTAAGTGGCCTTCAAGAATGCAAGGGCAATGGTTTTTTCGAAATCGGGCGGGCGGGCAGCAGTTTTCGGTCGGGTCCAGAAAATCTGAATTTTCTGGCCGGGCGGCTGCCCCAGCCCGACTCTGACAGTCCGAAAAGTTCGTGGGGGGGTATTTAACGTCCCCCGTAGGTGAGAGGCCAGGAGGTCAGGTGCCCTAAACCTTGAGAGCTAGAGTAAGTTCATTTGTAAATCCCAGCAATGGAGTCATGATCAAGGTTAACCTATTGACAGGTGTTAGCCCCTGTCATGTGGCTTGGGAGAATCAACACCCTCACTTGTACTGGGGACGGATGAAGGTTGGGAGTAATGTCCGGGGAGATTTGGACATAACCAGTTGAGATCCTAGTGTTTCCAAGTCCAACCGGTTACATGTTGACATCTTTCAGTTTTTCTTTGATAATTTGAGGTATTCACTCTAACCTCCCTAGTATCATGTATGTGACAACCAAAGTGCACGTGATATTAAGGAGGTTTGCAGTCTTAACACTGGTGCGTGATAATAGAGAATTAGTGTAGCCTGTGAAGTTATGGAGTAACACAAGTCAATAATGGCAATAATGAAAACATGACAATGTGATGTGTGCGAGCGGTTTGAATTCAATGGTGGCTTGTTTTAATGTCAAAACCCATGATATAGGAGAGGGAAATGTGACAACAAGGAAGGAGATTTAAACTGAGCACGTTTGTTCCCTAGGATTTCGGGATATAAGAGAAAGGTTTTGATGTATTCTCTAAATTTCTGTAAAATGATTAGTAATTTTCTTGAAGTCTTGAACGTCAACCAGTGATATCTCAAATGATATCTCAAAACTCAACTGGTTCGTCCGTAATTAGTGGTAGGTTCTCTCTGTTCGTTGGTAGGGAGCAAGTTTTGAACAAAGTTAGGCCCTCTTTTCTCTTTGTAAATTTTTTCTCAAGCTTAGACTCTTTTGACTCTTTGTCTTGAGGTTAGGTTTTATTTGTCTTGAAGAAAAATGATCTTAGGTCTTTGTTCTTCGTCTCTAGGTTAGAGTGTCTTTGTTATTTGCTATTTTTGTCAATGTTCTGTTCTCTCTGCTATTTGTTTTGAGAGTAGATTCTCTTTGTATTGTGTTCTTTGTTCTTTGTTCTATGTCTCAATATTAGATTCTCTTTATTCTTTGTCCAAGATTAGGTTCTTTGTTCAAGATTAGGTTCTTTGTTTATTGTCTCATGATTAGGCGCTCTTGGTTTTTTAAATCCTTAAGGTTAAGCCCTTTGCTTTTTATCTCAAGATTATGTTGTCTTGAATTCATAAGCATCTTGGATTAGATATATGTGTAGAAATTTTGTTGTGTGATGTCTTTATTAACATCTTTTACTTGGTCACTATGTTGTAATTCCGTTTCGTATGGCGGCAAATTTATTAACTTGCGCACTAGGTATTGCATTACAAGGAAAAATTAAGCACGTTTTTGGGTAGATTGAAAAGCGTTTGTGGCATGATTTGCAAGAAAAAACATGTATAACAAAAACTAATGAGACAAGTAAGGATCCATAATGGTACAAATTATGGTATGAATTAGACAAGGAATCTGTTCTTTCACTCATGTCCGGTGCAAAAACTGATGAAGCTCTGCAATAGAATTCATCACCACTTTCCACTTAAAATGAAATGGGCCATAACCATTATGCACTGTATCAAAAACAACCATCTGTAACTCCAATCTTCCAATAAAAGGTATAAATGATTTTGTTTCCAAAATTTTAGCATATATATCACGAATAAAAAATGGGTTAGTTATCTCCAACCCCTATTTAGAATAAAAAAATCATCAGGATTATTCCAAAGTGAGTTGAACGATGTTTGCATGCCAATAAAAAAAATTCAATAAAATAATAAAGCACAGGAACTGGAGGACGAATTTTGCATATGAAAATAAATCATATAGTAAATGATAAAATGTTCATGTATTCAACCTATCATCATACATATGAAGCAACTTGATTTGTAGTAAGTTGTCTCATTATTGTGGGGTTGCCCTTTCGTCAATCTCTAGGGAACAAATTCAAAACAAAGGGTCCGAGGTCTCCCAAAGTTCCCAATGGAGTCAAATACTGATGGAGGGTAGGTGTTGGAGTAAGGTGGAGCACATCTCATGAAGGAATTTTAGAAGCACTTATATGAGAAAGGCAAGTATTGGAAAATAAAAATCATAACCCTCTGTTTAGAGGGACTTGCTGACGTGGCTGCCTTCTATTGGCTCACGAGCATGGTGGAAAACAATCCATAACCTACCATCTGTATATTTTTGGCACCATAAATTCAAATTTCAAATTTCAAATTCAAATTCAACCAGAATTTTGCACCCACCAAATTTTTTGAAAATTTACTTCAAGTTTATGAATGTTTCAATTCAGTATAGGAACGAATCAATCGCTTCAATTGTGAGCTCCAATTGCTTCACAAGAATGACAACTAAATTCAAATTCCGATGCTAATTCAATTACATCAAAACAAACTATGTACAAATGGCGACACAAAAACTTTACACTAGTGGCCCTCTTTCCCTTTGAAAAACATCTTTAATTCAGAAGGATCATGGACATGGAAGTGGAAGACGTTATTAGAAATATGTCCACTAAAAACAGGACCATGTGCATGATTCGGCATTGATCCAAACTGCGGCACAACACTTCCACAACTTGTTTCACGTTGTTCTTTAACATCTGGAGACGGAATCATAGTACCCAAACTAGTCACAGTCAAAAGCACTTCTGAAACTCCACCAAGAGGAGTAACAATAATCCCAGGTGTAGCAAATCCGCTTGATTCAACAACCACAACCTTCATCGAACAATCAGGGCTATCAGGCCAATCGTAATCAACATAACAACCATTGCTCGAACTTCCTCCCTCTTGTGCAGAAATAAAGATCCCATTTGATTGACTCCTTTGTGTCACTCTCGGTGAAACAAATGGAGTTCTGACAGAAGGGATCATAGTTGTTGTCGAAAAAACAAGAGTATGTGCAGGTCGAACTGGAACAACAGAAGGCACCAAACTATTGTTCATGAATTTAATTTCAAATGGAACTGAAGAAGATGTATGAATGGGTTCGATATCTTGTTGACCAACAATTGGAGTATGAAATTGACCACCATAATCTCGGAACGAACCTCGAGCTAGAGTACCAGAAGGAGGAATTTCATGAGGTTGAGTTGACTCAACCATATGCCGAATTGGAACAGAAGGCCAAATTGGAGGGGCTAGATGAACAGGAATCACAGGTTGTGAATTTCGGTTTTGTTGATTAAACAAATCATAGTAAGGATTTCCCTCTAGATGATTTTTTCCTTGAATAGCAGGGAAAGGTCGTGAAACAATAGAAGGGATTCTTCCACCAACCTCTTTATGATGCCAACCATCTAGTTGTTGCTGGTAGTGAAATTGGTAATCCAATGGAGCACTGGTGGCAGGATCATATGGAGATTTTATCAATGATTGTGCTGCTCTTGCCTTCATTGCAGCGTTTTTATCATATCTGGCAAGCGTTTTCTCGTTCCGGTGCCTTGTGATACTAGTAATCACATCATAAGGAACTTGAGCAGCACACATTCTGCTGATTGAAGTAACTCTTCTAGATTTGTTGGTAATGTTACCATCATTAATTCCAACGTCCTTTGCCATTTTTTTCATCCAATTCCTCATGTGGCCCTGACCAACATTGATACCTCGTTTAAACTACACATTAGATCGGCTGCTATGAATGCAGAGAGAAATAAGTGGCCATCCTCACTTCCAAGAGGCATATGCTCATTCAGAAGTCTCCATGTGTTTATGACATCTACATCATGAGAATATACAGCAGGACAAAAATGTTCATCTTGATATCGTTTCAAAGACAATTAATATGTTTTGCTAGTGCGTTTGTCATACCTGCAAGCCAAGATAACATGTTATTATAACATCCTACAATAACCAAAATACAAAAAAAATTGAAAAGAATAATAACAATAACTTAATAAACCTTCAACAAGAAACTGCGTACACAGAACTAGAAGGAAGAAAACTTACTTCAAGTATGTGAAACCCCGCTCATCTGTTCCAAGCTCAAAGTCCTTTAGCAACAAGTTGTACAATTTTGTATTGCCCCTTATGAGGAACACTACAAAACAGTAATATGCGAATCGCATGTGAACACCATCAGGATAGTTGGCTTGGTCAAGTGGATGCGATAAGATCTTGATTTCATCTTCATAAGATAACGCATCTACTTTACGCCGATCCTTATTAACCCCAGAGTTTCGGCTCAATTCCATTGCCCGTAGTATAGCTCGTTTGGCTCCAAGAAATCAGGGATGAGATTGAATGCAAAATTGAGGTTCAACAATACCAGCCTCAATGATACGTCTCTTTTGCTCCATGATAAGAATTCTATTGAACCCCATGAAGAAATTCATAATTGACGCTGTCGGATAGCGTTCACCAAAATTCTTACACAACATCAAGAAGAACTTCACAAGTTCCTCACCAAATGTTTTCAGCAGTATTTTCTCAATTTCAACGGTGTGATCAAGTTTCATGTGTTTCCGCCATTTTCGAAACTTATTACGTGCCCAATTGTCGTTCTTGTGCGATGGATTATGATTCTCTGAAAGCAGATTATCCCATTCTTGTTCACCATCTCTTTCTGGAATAAAAATGTTTGGAGGTTCATCGTCATTTTCGTCAACCACATCATCCTCAACACCCTTGGGAATGATAGATGGACCCCAAGAGATGGCCATAGGCGGTTCTTGATTTTTAAAATTCAATTGACGGGACACTACATAATCCTTATTAATCGTGCCAGAAGTATTATCTGGATCCGGATTAGCCAGGGAAACATCACCTAAGACACTACGAACATTTCGAGCTCTCTTTTGAAGAGAGCAGAGAGAAGGAGATCTGTCACCAAAATCACTATATTCGTTAATTTGGGACTTTTTCGGCATTTTGAGACAGTTACAAATATAAGAACACGGATAAAATCACACAGATATTGGAGAATGTTGTAAGATGCAAATACTTTGAAGCGGGTGTTCATATCAAGAACCCAATTAAGAACTCATATCAAGATGGTTTAGATAGGACGACCCAAACATTAGACCATGTTGTTGTGGTCCATATATTAATTTGAGACAAGAAAAAGTCTCAAATTAACGAATATAATGATCCAACAAGTCGAGGAACATTTCCTTGTGTATTTAGTTCAGGAATGTTCAATGCAAACATATCCTCCACGTTCTCATTTGCAGTTCCAGAAAATTCTCCACTAGCATTGGCACAAGCCAAGCTAGCTGTAAACTTTTCATGAGCAGATCTGGCTCTTCGTGGCATGATTTATGAAAATGAAATGAAATCCACTAAAACACTTGCAATCGATCTCAAACTCCAACAAACTAGCAGAAAGCTATGAATCAAACCTACCACAAAGACCTACTTGAATTACACCGGAATAGCAATAGTATGTGAAACTCGATCTTGTGAACAAACATCCCACAAACTTGCCACCAGATCCATCATCACCTCATGTTAACCCTTCTCTCTTAACCCCCTTGAAGATGGTTAGCCATCCTTGTGGGAGCCCAAAAATCCACGGAAGTCCGGATTGGCTTCCTAACCGGATTAATATCCGGATAACACCCTGGTATTGGTCTCAAAGTAGGGTTTCCTAGGGTAGGTTAGTTGTTTTACGAAATAAGGTTCTAGGCATCCGCCTTACGCGTTAAAATGGTTAGAACGGATACTTTGGTTGGACCGGAACCTAATCCGTGGGGACCGTTTAAAAACGGACCGGTCTGGAGCGTCCGGTCCGGAAAACGGTTACACCGGAATCCGAACGGTTGCAACGGAATCTGAACGGTTGCGGAGGAAATGGTTACGGACCCATACCCGTTAGAGGAGGAGGGAGAGAGTACTTAAGGAAATTCTTCCCCTTCTCCGAGCCATTTGCGCGAGCGGCATTGTTGAGAAAATGAGTGGTGAGCTGTTTTTTTTTCGAGTCACCAGCAGTTGGTTTGCTGGGATTCCTTAGTGGTTAGCGGATAGAATTCCGGAGGGAAGAAGCCGGGGATTGTTGGAGGTTTGAGGGTGCAAAGCAAAATGCCGGAAGCACGAGAGGAAGATGAGAGGGAGCAGGTCCCAATTTCCGTGAAACTTATATCGCCGGCCACCCCGAAGAGGGATTCCGAGCTGAAGGAGCTCATAGAGGACCTTAGCCGGATGGGTTGCAAGGGATTATTCACCAAGCCCTGGAATCTCCAGGCGGAAGCCACATTGCGGGAATTTCTGTTTGAGAGAGGCAATCAGTGGATTCGGACAATAAGGCAGGAGCCAAAAAAATGGACATTGTAGGTATGGGCTGGGGTTTACGGATTTCCGAGAGGAAAGGGCGAGGGCTGGGCTAGCCGCCGAGATGATTTTTATGTAGGAAAATTCCGAACAGATCCTGATCTGAAGGACGGACTCCATCCCGGGAATTGCCGGAACCTTAGAGAGAGGAGAGTGATAGAATTCATCCTCCCCATACTCAGTCCGGAAAAGCCGAAGCGGCTTAGCATCACTATGGCCAACACCCTATTTGGAGCGATGTCCGGAGTCCGCCCCGTCAATTGGGGTAGATTGATTCAGGAGTATGTGGAGAAATTTCTCCCCCACATTGGCCGGAAACCCTCCTTTCTTTCCCCCTACATCCTCCACCTCTACCAGCACCACGGCTGCATCAACGAAGCGGAAGAGGACCTGCTGACCATAGCGGAAGATGAAGTGGTGTATAAGCTCGGTCCGGAAGTCGAGATTGCAGAAACCGGAACGGAGGACTTGAGTGACACCGCGGTTCCAGAACCCCCTCCCGCTCCGTCCCCTCCGAAGGTCCGGAAACCAACCTCGCCGCCACCCTGACAGGAAGCCGGACCCAGCCGGGAAGTTCCCTGGAGGGACATCGACCTGTCCACATTTGAGTTTCCGGAAGCCCCTTTCAAGCGTGTCCGGGATGAGTTGACGGAACTCCAGAACCAATATTTCCATATGAAGCACATCACTCGCGGGGTGAACAGGGCCTTAAGCAACTGTGGATCCGGAAATATCCTCCGGGAGTTGGCCAAGCGGACAGGCCGGAAATAGGTGGAGACCCTGGAGACGAAGAAGGCACAGCTGGCAGCATAGGTGGCCGCTATGACCCGGGAGCTCGCCCAGAAGAGCGAGAAGATCCGGAAGTACCAAGCGGAACAAGCTGTGGTTCTAAGCCGGGTCCGGGAATTGGTGGGCCATCCGGGAGAGGTAGTCAACAAGGCACACCTCTACGATCAACTGATGGAGTCAGTGGATCCGTCTTCTGCTCGACAAACGCTACAGATCCTTGTGAAGTACTCCCGCTCCATGAAGGATCTGCTCAAGGAGATCCAGAAGCTTCTACCTCCGAGTGGCACCCCCAGGCGGATGCTCTATCCGGGTCCACCCGGATCTCCAACAGGCACGCTATATGAGGTGATAGGGGAGGTTGAGCTAGTTTCGGCCTCACATGCGGGTGCGGGGCCCAGCCAGCCAGCGGGCACTTCCCAACCACCGGAATCCGGAAGATTTCCGGATCGAGAGAAAACTCATGTTCCGGAACGGACCCGCTCATCCCTAGTTCGACGGAAGAGTACAGAACGGTCAGCCAGGTCCGGACGTGGACAATCACCGAATCCGGAGCAGGGTAGGGCGTCAAGGCGGTCCCAAACACCAGAGAGGGCCAGAACTCCGGAAAGGATGAGGACACCGGATCGGACGAAGACTCCGGATAGGGGTAAGGCACCGGTGTCACAGGTTTCGCCAGCTCCCGCTCTTGATTGCATGATAGTGGAGCCGTGGGCTCCTCCACCCTCACACGCGATGTCCGCGAGGGATCCCCGGACGACTTCCGTCTCATGTGGCCGGAACAGGGAGCGGACCACTGGAAGTGACCCCTCACTTGGCCAGAGGTCCCGGAAGGAGAAGAATGTTTCCAGTGCAGCGCGATCCGGATCGGGTGACGGATCGGGAGAGGATCCACCCACGGCAGACGATTCTGAGGAAGAGATCGCCCCCTCCCCAAACATGAGGAGGGTATTTACAAGGCTGCAGGAGCGACGACTTTTGACCCCCGGGGGAGGCTCTTCCGCCATCAGCGGGCCCGCGAGTCAATCCAAGGAAGGGACGGCTTTGAAGAAGCATCGCACCACTTAGTCTAGATTTAGGCATATAGCTGTAGATAGTTCAGAATTAGGAAGGCAGAGTTTGGAATGCCTCTTTTGAGTTTTTGGCAAAACTGTAAATTCAAATTTTTGTCAGCACGAAAAGCAGATCGAGATCCGGAAATTCCGCGAAGGACGCGTTTCCGGATTTCCCGCTGCCTGGGGTTTTTAGGGCGGCTGCCTGGGCCGCCACCAGTAGTTAGGGATTGTGGCCTCTACTTAAGGCTGAATAAGGAGCTTGAGAAGGGTTCTCTTCTCCGATGTTGTATCTTGTCGCTCCCCACTCAATAAAGCTTTAGTTCTCAATTTATTCTGACTTGTTTTGTGCACGGACTGTTAGGAGAATGTTGCAGATCTAGAGGGAATGAAAGAGTAGGAAGTACGGATAGGATAAAGGAGAGGAAACCCGGATCGGATCCGACTGCAGTACTATGGATCCTTTCTGAGTGTAGTGGGAATGAAACCTCATTATTCCGGATGTCTGGGTAACGTCCATGTGAGATAGCCGTCGTTAGGACTGGGTAAGATCAGGGAGGTGCCGGACTTACGCCATCCAACCTTCTGAAGAGGTCTCACGGATCCTAGGCGGGGCAATCTGGAAAGTGGTACGGATCGCCTAGTTATCTCATATTTAGTAAAGCCTAAGTTCGATGTAGCCGGATCGGTCTGTCGGAAGGAGGAGAGAAACCGGAATAGTTCGGATTCCGGTCCGGAGGTCATTTCCGGCGTGTAGTGGGAATGAAACCTCATTATTCCGGATGCCTGGGTAACGTCCATGTGAGATAGCCGTTGTTAGGACTGGGTAAGATCAGGGAGGTGCCAGACTTACGCCATCCGACCTTCTGAAGAGGTCTCACAGTCTTTGGGTGGGGTAATCCGGAAAGTGGCACGAATCGCCCAGTTATCCCGGATTAATAGATCTCCGGCCGAATCTTGACATTTCTATCGTTGTAGTTCCGGGAACCATCCGGATTCTCTGTGTGACTTGCCAGGAAAGATTAGGCCGATCCGGACTGGTTGTGAGAGAAATCCGGATTCTGACCATATAAGGACGTCTTCGCCGGATGAACCAAATCATCATTGGCGGTAGGATATAGGTAGGTAGGTATTGAGGAAAGAGACAAGTAGGAGTAAGACTTAATTATAGAGGTTCATTCCGGAAGGCAAATCCCGGAACAAGGGCTTCCAAAGGACTATCCGGATCCGGAAAAGCCAATCCGGCCGGTGGTCGATTTTCAAGCAGGAAAAGAGGGTCCCTGACATCCTGCACTTCACAGAATCCCTGAACGATACTCGGATCACCCGGACAGACTGGATTAGGCATTGAAAAATGCCTATCCGGAACTTTTGGTGTTCGTGTGCTCCCACAATCCTCACCATCCCTACACATTCAGGGATCGCTTGGCCGTGACGCTCCAGGGTCGTCCATTGCCTCGCACAATTCAAGAATCCCATGCTTCCAAGAACCTCCACCTCTGTCAGCCACAAACCCCCACCCTTAAGCGTCGTAATCCGGGTGAGGGCATGTAACTCAGACCAGTTTCAGTAATCCCTTATGGCAGTCAACCCTCATTCCAAGCAACACATGTACAACATTTCCACCACTTTACTCACATAAAACAGGTTCACAAGTGTTTAAAAAACACTCACAATTCCACACTTGTAGATTGAGCTACACTAATTGAATACTGAATGCCCCACAGTTACATTGCCTAACATCAAACTAATGCCACTTAGTGCTTGATGTGAGCACCTAATTAATCCTCCTACTTACCACTAAGTAAACATCACACTAATTCCTAACCTCCCTCACTGGCCACTACCCACATTAACCTTCAACCCCTCCTTTCCCGAGTCTGAGTCTTCCTGTTGTCCAGAACCGTTGCAACCTCCCCAAACTACCTCAGTCCATCCGAGTCTCCCTCAGGGCACCAACTTCCCCATCCACCATAGTGAGGCAGAGTCAGCCTCACAACCTCCCCCGTAAGCCACTTCTTGCTGAATCAGCAGTTCGTTGTCCCAGTCAGTTGAATGTAATCCATTGGCAGCAGCAGGTTCATCTGACCTCGATCAACTTGCTCACGCCTTGCCCTCCTCGGACCGACTCAATCAGATGACCCCCCCTGTAATCGAAATCCTACTCCTTGGTGGCAGTGATACCTTGTTTTTCTTCTCAACCACAATCTGCTTAGCCAATTCAACTCCCCCCCTTGCATGTGGATCCTCTGGTGTCACCCAACTCCTAACGCAACACCCACATTCTTATAGCACCCTTGAATCCCGCTCTGTATGCGGTGGTTGATTTTGCAGTTGCTTGCAAACTATTGCCCGGTGTGTTATCCCTACTGCGCTCCCCGCTCTCGGTGGAGGAGTTGCATCGAAATCTCCAGTGCCGATTGCTCAAGGTTGCCTCTGGGAATTGTGGGCGCGTTTAATTTGCGCTGCCAGGTTGCAGCTACTTGGCAGCTTTGACTACCGTCTCTTGGGCCCCTTCCTCACATCTCTCCTCAGTCTGACTGCCTCAATGCAGGCAACCTCTTCCGCTCCCAACATTGCCTTTGTTCGCCCATCAGCGGCTGCCTAGCCTGTCGCGCACCGCTCCATGAGGAGTGCCCGAAACACCATAGGCACAAGGGGGACCCTGGAGTGACACCCGGGACTTGTGGTGCCGTTGGTGAGAGGGCCCAAGTGATCCTAGTGTGGGTGAGGGCCCCGGGTGTTGGGAACGCCTCCCACCCACGGAGACTAGGAGGCACAAGGGTAAGGCCATGAGCTATGCGTAGCTCATGGCGTGGTGATTCTAGAAAGCTCAAGATCACCTCAAGCGGAGGTGTGAGCTAGGAGTTATGGCCATTTGAGTGGGGCGCTGTCCCGGGACAGCGCCCTGGCACAGCAGTGCCTGGGAGTGATTCCCGGGACTGCCAAGGTTCAAACAGGCATAACTTCCTCAAGACTTGCCCGAATGGGGCAAGTGAGGCGTCCATCGGCATCTACGTGAAGCTTAAATGAAGATGGAGTGGTGGGTTGTTATGATCAGACATCATACAAGGAAGTTATGATGGTTTGAAGCTGCTGGGGGGGTTCTAGGCCCAGCAGCTAAAGGAAAATGTCCACTTGGCCCCAACTCTTGTTATAGAGACAAGAGGTTGGTTGACGGTGGGGTGATGCACCCCGTGGATCGTTCCCTTGCAATTTAGCTCAAGAAGACTCACGGTGAGACATTACATAAATTTATATTCGCTTGAGAACTACCGTGCCTCATTAATATGTTCGGTCTCGAATTAATAATTCCTCTCTTCTCCTTATGATATGAATATAATTATTGGAGTGAACACAATCTCGTTATCTTAATTCTTACTCTCAATGTAAGGCATCATTGATAATAAGAACCATTAGATTTAAAGAAAGCTTCAAGAGGTGTAACAATATCCTTGATAATAATATAGTGTTCAATAAGTTGTATGAATCCTTAAGGTTAGTAGTTCATAAACATTAATCACACAATTGATAGTAATCTTATAATGATGAAGAAGATCTAATATTCTTGAGTCTTCATTTTTAAGCTCAAGTGTTACTACTTATAATATTGTAACTTGACATGTATGCATATAGTAGTTGTAATTTCATGAACACATCATTGATTGTTTTGCAATGTCACGTTTAACTTCAAAGTGTTTCTTGATGACGATAGTAATTATAACTCTCTTGAGTTTTATTCAAGAGAGAGAACTCTTCTCTTTGATAGTTAATCCTTCACTTGTAATGACATCCAACAACTCACAAAATATTTTAAAAGCACTTTTACAATAAAGTGTTTCTTGATGACGAGAAGTAAACCTATCTCTCTTGAGTTTTGCTCAAGAAAGAGAGAGATCTTCTCTTGAATAGATAATCCTTCAAATTGTAATGACATCCAACAACTCACAAAGAAACTTAAAGAAAGAAGCTTCAATAATAATCTTTGCAAGTATTCACTCAATCAATCTTTGTTAAATAATATCTTGTCAATCAATATAAGTATAAATTATAGAGTAAGTTCAATATGCATAAATCACCTAATCGTTATCACATATACGAGTTACACATATAGTTTATGTTAATGAGTTTTCTCTCAATTATCCTTTTCTCAAGAGTTTAGTATTCATCACAAAGTCTTACTCACAAATAATTGAGTTATGCATGTAATACTTGTCAATACAATCTTAATCTTCAACTCTTTATAATTATATAATTTCCTTTTGAGGAGATCAATGATAAGTTCCGCTTGAGAGAGATAATCTTATTTCCTTCACTCAAGTTGTATAAATTGACATTTGCTTTCTCATATCAATTTATCTCAAAGTTCCATTGATTCTCCAAAATATCTTGAGCGCTTTGTTCTCACCCTCACTAATCTTTTGAGTTCTTTCTCAAAAATATCTACTCTTCTCTCACTTGTCAATATCTTAAGCTACAATGTACCATTGACGACTCGTAGTTCAATTTGAGAGAGAGAGAGAAAGGTCACACACACATTTGTGGAAAAGATAATGTATTGCAAAAGAGCTCCGAGAGGAGAGATACAAAAGTAACTCAAGTGTTGTTGACACTCAAATTTTGTGATAACTTCGTTGTGTAGAAAATGAGGTGTAGGTTCCCTAAATTGTTCCGCTTATATAGTATTTTCTTTCTATCTCAAAATCCATAATAAGAGTGGTTGTTATCTTCACTTTCCTAGATAACTAACTATCTTCAATATATGTAGATGCTATCTATCCTAAACGGTTATAACCGTTTCATCACCTTAATGTTCCTATTTCCAAGATTACCCTAACTTCTTGTTGTGGCTACATTCTAAATTCTTTTTGAAGATCAATCAAATCTTCATATTGATTGATTAATGATCATGCTAGTAGAATGTACCATATTCCTATATGTCCTCATACTTCTCGTAATTGCTTAATATTCTTCTTTCATAATTCTCTTTGACAAAATCTCATATACTTATACTAATGGAATGTAATTCTAGTTCTACATGCTTCATAATATTCCTATATACCCCTATATACTCCTCATATAAGCCCTTTCATACTTACATAATAGTTCCTATTTCTAAATTCTAAGTTTTCCTACACTAAGCCATTGGGGACCCATTGCCGTGGATAAGGGACCCTATAACCGCGCGACTTCCTTGTATCTCCGTGGAAAGAGGTCCTAAAACCGAGGCTGAGCTTCGGAGAGCTCTCTTCATTTCTTCATTTCGGTGATGATCTTCTTCCTCTTGGTGACGTTTGATGCCCTTAGGTGCTCTGTTGTGACTCATTTATCTCTCATAATGTTGGTACTCAACATGAGGTAGGGGCCCCGCGTAGAGTCCTAGAGGCTTATATGGGTGAGGTGGTGTGGCCTCACCCACCCGAGGCCGAACGGCACGGCCTCCATGGGCTTTGGCCCATTGTGAGGCCATAGTTGCCTAGTATGCTTCGGGTTGTTGTAGTGTTGCTCCGGCAATGCGATGATCAACATAGGATTGGACTTCCATGGATGGAAGTCCACATTTGGGAATTGGTTACCGATTAAGGGGTGAGTCCCGAAACTAAAGTAGGAGGGTTGGTTCCCCTCCTATGAACTATATGGTCCGGGGTAGGAGGAGCTAACCATTAGCATGGCGGAATGCGAATGGTTAGCGCTCGTAACCTTTACTAGAATTGAAAATTGGCAAGATTGTCAAGGGGGGCTAGCAAGGGTTGCGACATAGCCGCAATATTTCTTGGCCCAACCGCCCTTACTCCGCAACTCCTCACTGTCTCTCCCTGCCTGTCCTCGCACACCCCCACCTTCTCCCTCTGCCGCACAGAGAGCCTCACACCGAACGGAACAGGGGGTCCCTTCCCTGATCCGGGAAACCATCACACCTCATCCGTTGGTAACGACCTCCATCCTCAATAAACCCACTCAAAGCCTAAAATGAACACCCCCCTTGCCTAAGCAAGTCAATAACATCCCAGCATCCGAAGCCTAAGGTCCTTAAGCTTTTAATCGTCCCTCTAACTACTCACACACCACTACTCTATCCTACTTGAATAAATTCCTCATCACTCTTCAACACTAACACCATAATTTACAGTTAGGCTTAATCCCAATCAAAACTAGAACTTACACTATTTTTATGTTTTTGTTAAATCAACTAAAATTCAGGTCCTAAGTCTTAATGACTTCTAATCCTAACACACATGTGGGCACACCAATTTGGGCTCACAGTGGTTGTCAAAGAAGACAACCAACTCATGACAAAGAATTTCTTTGCCGTAGTGCATTGCTTCAAGATGTGGCGACACTATTAGGGGTCGCACAAAGAAAGGTCTACACAAACAATGTGTCCTAAAAGTATTTTGACATACAAGCGCAAGTGAGCGCCAAGTCATTGCCGTGGCATGATAATTTGGCGCTTATGAAGGTGGATTTGATCCACAAACCGAACCGTGGCAATAGGGTGCCGGATGCGTTAAGTAGACGGGAAGAGTCCCGAGCAATGAGAACCATCCAAACCTTGTGGCTAATGTTTGCCGGCGAAGGAAACTTGTGATGCAAGATACGGGAGGGGTACATTAACTACCCCGAAGCACAAAACCTTTAGGTGAGCTTCGCAAGAGGAAGGTGCTCAAAGAGGTTAAGTTGATGGACGGATTGTTCAAGTGTAAACAAAGTTGGGTGTATGTGCCTTTAAGGCAAGTTGAGGCTATCGGTTTTGAAGGAGGAATATGATAGTCCTATTGCCGGCCATAGAGGAGAAAGAAAAACCCGCCATAGAATGGTGTCAAGGAGGTACCATTGGCGGTGCATAAAGGAGAACATAACCCACTTTGTGAAGGTTTGGATGAAGTGCCAAGTGAACCGAGCCTCTTACCAAAAGCAAGGCGGTTTCTTGCAACCATTGCCTATCCCGCCGGGGCCATGATATAGCATGTGCATGAACTTGATCACAAGTTTGCCGGAGTCACATGGGTTTGATACCATCTTGTTGATGGTAGAGCGGTTTGCCAAGTTGGCACACATGGTGCCGATTGTGGGAACCACGACCACATTGGAGACCGCATAGCCTTTCTCAAAGGATGGTTGAAGCACCACGGGTTGCCAAGAGTGATTGTGTTGGATCAAGATCCAAAGTTCACAAGTGCATTTTCAATGCACTTCTCTAAGGAGGTCGGAACAAAACTAAGGTTTAGCACGACCTTACATTCCCAAATGGATGGAAAAACAAAGCGTGTGAATGAAGTCTTGAAGCAATACTTGAGGAACTTGGTGGGGGTGAACCAAGGAGATTGGGCGGACTATGTGGGTTGAGCGGAGTGTAATTGCAATGTAGCCACGCACTTGGCTACCAAGGGGTGGTCTTTCGTTGTGGCTTATGGAGTGGATGCGCTTCAACCTATTAACCTAGCTCTCAAGGGGGCACATTCAACACTAGAGTTCAACCAAGATGGTGAGGAGCCAAGGAGCAAAAACAGATCTTGGACATGACCAAGTTGTTGGTGGAGAAAGCCCGAAGGTGCTACGAAGTGCAAATCAATGCCGGAAGACGAGCAGTGGAGAATGAGGTGGGCCAAAAAGATGTTGTTGAATGTGGACAACTTCACCTTGGGGAAGGCCTTACTCCAAAGTTTATGTCCTAAATTGGAGCTCCGTTTCCCATTGTGAAACAAGTGTTCAAGGACATATATAAGTTGGAATTACCGCCCGAGATCAAAGTGCATCCGACATTCCATGTCTCATTACTAAAGCCATTTAAGAACGACACCTTGTGGCCCGATCACAAGCAAGTGATTAAGCCACCTCCCAACCTTTCGGAGGTCATTTGGAACATGAGGTAAGAGGGCATCCTCAAGTCTAGGAAGCCCAAGTGAAAAGGAAAGAAAATGTACAAAGGAGTACTTGGTGAAATGGTGAAGATACCATGAGAAAGAAACTGCTTGGGTATCGGCAAGAGACATGGTGAATGCCAAGGAATTGGTGAAGCACTTTGAAGAAACTAGGGCTATACATTCCAATAAAATGAAGCGTAGGCATTGATGAGGGCATCAATCTTCTTTAGTGGGAGAGAGACGCTAGTAGCACACTTAGCTTGGAGGCTAATCGCTCCACAACATGCACTTGTTCTTTGGCTTGAGCCAATAAAGTTGAACTTTAGTGGTGCAAAGATAAAAGTATGAGATGAGGTCCTAGTCTTGTACTTGTGCTTGGTTAGTGGAAGAGGGGGAATAGACATGCCAAACTAGGTTGGGTAAGCCGAGTAATTGGGGGCCATGGCTTGGAGGGGCCTTGGATAAAACCAAGAAACCTCTTAGCCATGGGTTTGTCGGGACGGGGACAAGGTGATGGCGCGTGCTCATAAAAGTGCTACCCGCGAGCTAACGAGAGTTGGCGCATGGGAGTCATGAACCCATGTCTTGAAAGAGCAAAGTGGGAACCGAGTCCCGCGGGACTTGGCATCACCCCCGTGTGATCGAGGCGTGGCTTAACAATGGAAAGCCATCTCGGAGTTGCAACCGAGACGACTTAGTGGAAGTGTTGAGGTCTCGTCTAGATGTGTCATGTTAGGCTAGTGGAGCCTAACGGGGGATGCCCCAAAAGAGGGGCAATCCAAGTGAGTCCCAAAGTAGGTGGGTCTAGTATAGGTTAGGTCTTTGGAGGAGAGATCCAAGGTCGCTAACGGACCACCTAGGAACGACACCTTTGGGACTATGCCAAATTTGAAGATGCATTGTGGGGGTTGCGCCCTAAGGTAAAGACAATGCCGCACCATAGAGGATGGCAACTTGAGAATTGGTGTGCCGACTACGAGTATAGTTGATGAGGGCATCGACGCCGTTTGGTGGGGGTGAATGTCGCGCACCTCTCCATGAGGAGTGCCTGAAATACCATGGGCACAAGGGGGATCCCGGAGTGACACCCAAGACTTGTGGCGCCGTTGGTGAGAGGGCCCAAGTGATCCTAGTGTAGGTGAGGGCCCTGGGCATTGGGAACGCCTCCCACCCACGGAGACTAGAAGGCACAAGGGTAGGGCCATGAGTTATGCGTAGCTTATGGCATGTTGATTCTATAAAGCTCAAGAATACCTTAATCGGAGGTGTGAGCTAGGAGTTTGGCAATTTGAGTGGAGCGTTGTCCCGGGACAGCGCCCTAGTACATCAGTGGCATGGGAGTGGTTCCCAGGACTGCCAAGGTTTAATTAAGCATAACTTCTTCAATACTTGCCCGAATTGGGCAAGTGAGGAGTTCATTGGCATCCATGTGACGCGTAGATAAGGATGGAGTGGTTGCGTATTGGCATCAGACATCATACAAAGAATATATGATGGTCTGAAGCTGCTGGAGGCTTCTAGGCCCAACAACTAAGGGAAAATGTCTACTTGGCCCCAACTCTTGGTAAAGAGACAAAAGGTCTCTTGACAGTGGGGTCAAGGCCCCGCCTAGAATGCTAGAGGCTTATATGGGTGAGGTGGTGTAGCCTCACCCACCTGAAGCCAAACGACACGGCCCCCATGGGCTTTGGCCCATTGTGAGGCGATAGTTGCCTAGTATGGTTCGGGTTGTAGTGTTGCTCTGGCAATGCGATGATCAACATAAGATTGAAAAAGTTGAAAAAAAAATTGTAGAGTTAGAATATTGTCCAACGCAATATATGGTAGCGGATATTCTAACCAAGGCATTAGCGACAAACATTCATGAGTTGTTAAGTGAGATAATGGGATTGGAGTACAATGCCACCTTGCAAAGTGAGATTATTGGAGCATAGTGTTAGGTTACATCGGCGACATTGTCCTATATGGGTTGTCAATGCTGGTCCTAACCCATATATATAAATAAAGGCATAAAGGGAGGAACTAATCACTCTTTCCATTGTATGCAAGCCTAGTGTATTGTGTTCTTGCTTTCTACGTTGATCTCTTTGTTTTCTCCTCTCATTTTTCAATAATCTGAATTCCACACAATTCAACATTGTATTATTAATTACATACGCAGTCACAACATCCTTTTTATTCACAGAAAGAGTTTGTAGTTAGCTTTTTGGTTACAAACAAAAACCCAGGGAAATACTCGGGGAAGACTTAAAAGGTGATTTTTGTATCATCTAGATGTCTTAGATAAGGGTTGTTAGGAAAAAACACAAGGTTATTTCACTTCCTTTTGGATTATGATTAACAATTGGTGTACAGGAGAAGGGAAAAAAACTCTAAAAGCCTCTCCTTGTTAGTACATGCATATGTGACAGTCTCACACCTCACTCTACTTTTCCAGGCAATAGTCTGGCAGTGAGTTCATTTTAATTGGACCAAGTGCGGTGCACAAGCATAGGCACAGCCATCGACCATAGTCTTGCGTTTGGAACCTCATCAAGTCTTTCTTATAAAAGCCAAGGGCATTTTGATATGCGCTATAGTCTTTAATTCCATTATATCCAACATAACGTTTTTTTATAGTCGTAAATAATATATTAAATCATTATTTATTGCCAATCAAACTAGATCCTAGTATGATATTATGTAAATTCACTCCTTACAAAATTCTCAGCAGATAAGTTTAGTGTTACCGTCCCCTATGATGGTAGAAGTACGATCAGAGACCGCCTTGTCCTTTCGGCTCCTCTTCACAGTAATTGTTCACAGGCTATAGTCTTTACGATGTAACTGTTTCTCTCCCAACATGACTATTGCCTTTCCCATGCTATAGACTTTGATTAGGACTATGCTCAATCTCACCACAACCAGGGCTTAAAATGATTAATCAAATCCTTCAATTCCCCAATTCCTTTTATTAATCCCTCATTCACGCTCTCAAGTGGATTGCCTTTCATCATAAACAAGACTTTAGTCTTAACACTCAATCACGTAATGACAATTATCTCTTGAATCTCTCTGCGATTCTCTCCATCACAAAAACCATAATCTGTTATAGCCATCAAAGGAGATATATTCCCATCTCTACACGGTAGGCAGACAGGACAATAGACTATAGCCTTGTCACATTAATGAATTGGTCTTCTCTTACAGACATTATCATTCTCTGCAGAGCTCTCATGCATACTTTCAAAGATTATAGCCTGGATCCACAATCAGATACATGACTTCCATCCCCATATCAAGACTATAGCCAGGACTTACAAGCCTGATACACAACACACACAGTAAAAATATAAGAGGAACACACAATGAATTGTAATCCAGTACTCACTCCCTGGAAAATGTTTACTCAATATTAGGATATGCAAACAAGACAATGGTCATGCACATCACAAGTACACAACAATTACAGACTTTTATTCACCAAAAAGTTCTATCACTCTGAAGTTCTATCTCTCTCCCAGAGATAACTAACTTCTCTCTTTCCCTCCCCTCTCTTTATACTCAGAGGAGTCCTTGGGTCATTCTATCCCTTCATATCAGACTATAGCCTTTGAGTTCGTACTTTTCGGAATCTGCAGAGTATAGCCTATTCACATTTACAATGTTCTGGGATTCCAGTTCAGATCTAACCACATTCACACTTGAATTGGATTTGTGGAAAGAAAAACAAATTTTTACTACTACAGAGTTGCAAATACATTTTTGGACACAAAAAAACTCCCTTCCTCACCTATCTAATGGGTGAGGCAACAATTCTATTCTCAAAAACGATACAAACAACTCTCCATGTTGGAGGAACTAAGCATGCTTGTCATTCTGAACAACACCAAGGTTACGCAGATGCCGGACCCATTCTCCAGAGACTATAACACACATCCTTTTTATTCACAGAAAGAGTTGCAAATACATTTTGGGACACAAAAAAACTCCCTTCCTCACCTATCTAATGGGTGAGGCAACAATTCTATTCTCAAAAACGATACAAACAACTCTCCATGTTGGAGGAACTAAGCATGCTTGTCATTCTGAACAACATCAAGGTTACGCAGATGCTGCGGCGGCTGACTCTTCACCTCCCTCTACCAATAGGTCACTGATGAGAGCGCTGGACCCATTCTCCAGAGACTGTAACACACTTGCCATGTCCTTGGTTTTGTCACTTGACATCAATGTGTCTTTGCCCATAGACTGGCTGAAGGCATCACTATCATGCTCTTCCTCTCCTGCAAATACAGGCACAAATACTATGAGACAATGTCAAGTTTTAACTCGTCCGGTTCTTGACGAAGGTACATAATTATACATTATCTTACAAATATCCCATTTGCTCTGCATGTATATGTAAGCTAGCAAACATCCAACATAGCATTGCAAAATGAACACAATTCATAAATGAGACAAGCTTCCATGAGGTTTGAAGACCAACCAGAGAGATCAATCTGTTCTTGCTCATCAGTAGTCTCTAGATGCGGAACCTCTGAATCGATAACCCTTTCCCCAATGGTAGATACTACAGGATCCTCTGTCATTTCAAGAACAGAAATTTCTTCTTTGATTCCACCAAAATGGGAACTCTCAACATCACCTTCAGTATAATTCATATTCTCATCTCCATTTGGTGGAGCAACAGCCGATGGAGGCCATGACTGCAATACAGCTTTATGTGCTTTCGCTTTTGCATTCTGAATAACATGTGCCAACTTCCTTGTTGCAACACCCAGAGGTCTCTTCTTGAAATGCTCCACATTAAAAGGACTCTTGATAGATACGTCATTTGGCTCAGGCTCAATAACTCCTGAAGACTCCCCTTCATTCACATTTGCAGCCAATGACCTCGGAACCTCTCCGACTGCACCATCCAACTCCATGGGTCTTGGACCAACTACCTCCTCCACAGCTTCGGGTGTGGGAGCTTCAACAACCTCCTCATTCAGCGCAGACCCATGAACACCTGTGACTTCCTCCTGCACCGACACTGGTGTAACCTCGGTCTCATGTTCAACTTCTACGGCCTTCTCTTCATCAATTAGAGACTCATCCTCTACCACGGCAGCCTGAGCCTCCTCCTCAGGTGCAACTAATTCCTTCTCCACCGAAAGCACAGCCTCCTCCTCCTCTGCAGCTTCCTCCACCGGGCTATCCTCAACTGCAGCCTCCGCCTCCACGGGTACAGGAGGAGCAATCTCTTCCTTGGCTTCAGCTACGGGTGCATCAATGCCCTTCTCCTCCTCCTCGATAGGTACAGCCTCTCCCTCCGCACCGACTTCCTCCTCAACCACAGCCCATCCATCCTCCACTTCGGGTTCAGTTTCCACAGTCATCTCCTCCTCCACTGCAAGATCGGTCTCTTCAATGGGTGCCCCTACCTCCTCTTGCAGAATGAATTCCCTTTGCTCCACCAAAGGGGCAGCCTCCTCCTCATTTGCGGCTTCCTCCACCGGGCTATCCTCAACTGCAGCCTCCGCCTCCACAGGTTCAGGAGCAGCAGTCTCTTCCTCCACTTCAGCTACGGGTGCTTCAATGTGCTTCTCCTCCTCGATAGGTCCAGCCTCATCCCCCGCACGGCCTTCCTCCTCCTCCACAACCGCTGCAACCTCCACTTCCGGTTCAGCTTCCACGGCCTTCACCTCCTCCGTTGGAGCCTCAGTCTCTTCTATGGGCTCCCTGGCCTCCTCTTCAAAAACAAATTCCTTCTCCTCCACCAAAGGGGCAGCCTCTTCCTCATTTGCAGCTTCCTCCACCGGGCTATCCTCAACTGCAGCCTCCGCCTCCATGGGTTCAGGAGCACCAATCTCTTCCTGGGCTTCAGCTACGGGTGCCTCAATGTGCTTCTCCTCCTCGATAGGTCCAGCCTCTTCCTCCGCACGGCCTTCCTCCTCCTCCGCAACCGCTGCAACCTCCACTTCCGGTTCACCAACCACGGCCTTCACCTCCTCCGTTGGAGCCTCAGTCTCTTCTATGGGCTCCCTGGCCTCCTCTTCAAAAACAAATTCCTTCTCCTCCACCAAAGGGGCAACCTCCTCCTCCTCCTTTGCAGCTTCCTCCACCGGGCTATCCTCAACTGCAGCCTCCGCCTCCACGGGTTCAGGAGCAGCAATCTCTTCCTGGGCTTCAGCTACGGGTGCCTCAATGTGCTTCTCCTCCTCGATAGGTCCAGCCTCATCCTCCGCACGGCCTTCCTCCTCCTCCACAACCGCTGCAACCTCCACTTCCGGTTCAGCTTCCACGGCCTTCACCTCCTCCGTTGGAGCCTCAGTCTCTTCTATGGGCTCCCTGGCCTCCTCTTCAAAAACAAATTCCTTCTCCTCCACCAAAGGGGCAACCTCCTCCTCCTCCTTTGCAGCTTCCTCCACCGGGCTATCCTCAACTGCAGCCTCCGCCTCCACAGGTTCAGGAGCAGCAATCTCTTCCTCGGCTTCAGCTATGGGTGCCTCAATGTGCTTCTCCTCCTCGATAGGTCCAGCCTCTTCCTCCGCACGGCCTTCCTCCTCCTCCACAACCGCTGCAACCTCCACTTCCGGTTCACCAACCACGGCCTTCACCTCCTCCGTTGGAGTCTCAGTCTCTTCTATGGGCTCCGCTGCCTCCTCTTCAAGAACAAATTCCTTCTCCTCCACCAAAGGGGCAACCTCCTCCTCCTCCTTTGCAGCTTCCTCCACCGGGCTTTCCTCAACTGCAGCCTCCGCCTCCACGGGTTCAGGAGCAGCAATCTCTTCTTCGGCTTCAGCTACAGGTGCTTCAATGTGCTTCTCCTCCTCGATAGGTCCAGCGTCTTCCTCTGCACGGCCTTCCTCCTCCTCCGCAACCGCTGCAACCTCCACTTCCGGTTCACCAACCACGGCCTTCACCTCCTCCGTTGGAGTCTCAGTCTCTTCTATGGGCTCCGCTGCCTCCTCTTCAGGAACAAATTCCTTCTCCTCCACCAAAGGGGCAACCTCCTCCTCCTCCTTTGCAGCTTCCTCCACCGGGCTATCCTCAACTGCAGCCTCCGTCTCCACGGGTTCAGGAGCAGCAATCTCTTCCTCGGCTTCAGCTACGGGTGCTTCAATGTGCTTCTCCTTCTCCTTGATAGGTGCAGCCTCTTCTTCCGCACTGGCTTCCTCCTCCGCAACCGGTGCAACCTCTGCTTCCGGTTCAACTTCCATGGCATTCTCCTCCTCTGTTGAAGCCCAAGTCTCTTCAATGCGTGCCACTGCCTCCTCCTTAGGAACGAGTTTCCTCTCCTCTACCAAAGGGGCAGCCTGCTCTTCCTTTACGGCTTCCTCTACCGGGCTCTCCTCAACTGCAGCTTCCGCCTCCATGGGTGCGGGGGCAGCAATCTCTTCCTCTGCTTCAGCTATAGATGCTTCAATGTGCTTGTCCTCCTCCTCAATAGCTGCAGCCTCTTCCTCCGCACCAGCTTCCTGCTCGTCAGCAACAGGCACAACCTCTGCTTCTGGTTCAGCTTCTACGCCCTTCTCCACTTCCGTTGGAGCCTCAGTCTCTTCAATTCGTGCCGCTGGGTCCTCCTCAGGAACTAATTCCCATTCCTCCACCAAAGCCGCAGAATCCTCCTGCTTTGCAGCTCCCTCCACCGGGCTCTCCTCAACGGCAGCTTCGTCCTCCAAGGGTGGAGGGGCAGCGATCTCTTCCTTGGCTTCAGCCACGGTGCATTCAATGTGCTTCTCCTCCTCCTCCAAAGCTGCAGGTTCTTCCTCTGCACGGCCTTCCTCCTCGACCGCGGCCGGTGTGCTCACCACTTCAGGTTCAACTTCCACAGCCTTCTCCTCCTCTGTTGTAGCCTCAGCCTCTTCAATGGGTGCCGTTGCCTCCTCCTCAGGAACCAATTCCCATTCCTCCACCAAAACAGCAGAATCCACCTCCTTTGCAGCTTCCTCCACCGAGCTCTCAACTGCAGCTTCTGCCTCCACGGGTGCAGGGGAAGCAATCTCATCCTCGGGTTCAGCTACGGGTCCTTCAATTTCCTTCACTTCCTCCTCGATATGTGTAGCCTCTTCCTCCGCATCGGCTTCCTGCTCCTCCGCAACCTGGAGAACCTCCGCTTCCGGTTCAGCTTCTATGTCCTTCTCCTCCTCCGTTGGAGCCTCAGTCTCTTCAATGCGTGCCACTGCCTCCTCCTCAGAAACCAATTCCCATTCCTCCACTAAAGCGGCATATTCTTCCTGCTTTGCAACTCCCTCCACCAGGCTCTCCTCAACTGCAGCTTCCGCTTCCACGGGTGACGGGGCAGCAATCTCTTCCTCAGCTTCAGCTACGGGTGCTTCAATCTCCTTCTCCTCCTCCTCCTCGATAGGTGCAGCCTCTTCCTCTGCACGGGCTTCCTCCTCGTCCAAAACCAATGTGCTCTCCCCTTCCGGTTGAACTTCCACGGCCTTCTCCTCCTCTTTTGGATTCTCAATGGGTGCTGCTGCCTCCTCTTCAGGAACAAATTCCTTCTCCTCCACCAAAGGCGTAGCCTCCTCCTTGACACCTTCCTCCACCAGGCTCTCCTCAACTGCAGCTCCAACCTCCACGGATGCGGCGGCAGCAATCTCTAGATTGGCTTCACCTACAGGTGCATCAATGTGCTTCTCCTCCTCAGGAACGAATTCCCTCTCCTCCAAAGGGGCAGCCTCCTCTTCCTTTGCAGCTTCCTCCAGCAGGCTCTCATCAACTATACCTTCCGCCTCCACAGGTGTGGGGGCTGCATTCTCTTGCTCGGCTTCCGCTACTGGTGCTTCAATCTCCCTCGCCTCCTCCTCCATAGGTGCAGACTCTTCTAAGGCACGGCCTTCCTCCTCAACCGAAACCGATGCGCTCTCCAATCCACCTTCAACTTCCACGGCTTTCTCCTCCTCCGTTGGAGGCTCACTCTCTTCAACGGGTGCCGCTGCCTCCTCTTCCGGAACGAATTCCTTCTCCTCCACCAAAGGCACAGCCTCCTCCTCCTTTGAAACTTCCTCCATTGGGCTCTCCTCAACTGCAGCTTCTGCCTCCGTGGCTGCAAGGGCAGCAATCTCTTGCTCTGGTTCAGCTACTTGTGCTTCAATCTCCTTGTGCTCCTCCTCCATAGGTGCAGCCACTTCTAGGGCACGCCCTTCCTCCTCAACCGCAACCGGTGCGCACTCCACTTCGGGTTCAACTTCCCAAGCATTCTCCTCTGTTGGAGCCTCAGCCTCTGCAATGGGTGCCCCTGCCTCCTGTTGAGCTACGAATTTCTTTTCCTCCACCAGAGGGCCAGTATCCTCCTCCTTTGCAGCTTCCCCCACCGGGTTCTTCTCAACTGCAGCTTCTGCCTCCATGGGTGCGGCGGCAGCAATCTCTTCCTGGGCTTCACCTACAGGTGCTTCAATGTGCTTCTCCTCCTCCTGGATAGTTGCAGCCTCTTCCTCTTCACGGCCGACCTCCTCAACAGCAACCGGTGCGCTCTGCAATTCACCTTCAACTTCCACGGCCTTCTCCTCCTCTGTTGGAGGCTCAGTCTCTTCAATGGGCGCCGCTGCCTCCTCTTCCGGAACGAATTCCTTCTCCTCCACCAAAGGGGCAGCCTCCTCCTCCCTTGCAGTTTTGTCCACCGGGCTCTCCTCAACTCCAGCTTCCGCCTCCATGGCTGCGGGGGCAGCAATCTCTTGCTCTGGTCCAGCTTCTCCTGCTTCAATCTCCTTCTGCTCCTCCTGGATGGGTGCAGCCTCTTCTAAGGCACGGCCTTCCTCCTCAACTGCAACAGGCTCAACTTCCACAGCATTCTCCTCCTCTGTTGGAGACTCAGGTTCTTCAATGGGTGCCACTGCCTCCTCTTCAGGAACAAATTCCTTCTCCTCGACCAAAGGGGCAGCCTCCTCTTCGTTTTTGCCTTCCTCCATCGGGTTGTCCTCAACTGAAGCTTCCGCCTCCACAGGTGTGGCAGCACCAATGTCATCCTCGGGTTCAACTACGGGTCCTCCAATTTGCTTTCCTTCCTCCTCGATAGGTACAGCCTCTTCCTCCACACGGGCTCCTTCCTCGTCCGCCACCTCCACAACCTCCGCTCTCGGTTCAGCTTCGACGGCCTTCTCCTCCATTGGAGCCTTCTTGTGTTCAATGGGCGCTGCTGCCTCCTCCTCAGGAAATAATTCACCTTCCTCAAGAGGGTCAGCCTCCTCCTCCTTTACGGCTTCCTCCACTGGGCTCTCCTCAACTGCAGCTTCCGCCTCCACGGGTGCGGGGGCAGCAATCTCTTCCTCAGCTTCACCTACAGGTGCTTCAATGTGCTTCTCCTCCTCCTGGATAGTTGCAGCCTCTTCCTCTGCACAGCCGTCGTCCTCGACCTCAACCGGTGCGCTCTCCAATTCACCTTCCACTTCCACGGCCTTCTCCTCCTCTGGTGAAGCCTCAGTCTCTTCAACGGGTGCCGCTGCCTCCAATTCCGGAACGAATTCCTTCTCCTCCACAAAAGGGGCAGCCTCCTCTTCCTTAGAAGCTTCCTCCACCGGGTTCTCCTCAACTGTAGCTTCCACATCCACGGGTGCGGGGGCTGCATTCTCTTGCTCAGCTTCAGCTCCTGGTCCTTCAAACTCCTCCGCCTCCTCCTCCATAAGTGCCGCCTCTTCTAAGGCACGGCCTTCCTCCTCAACCGCAACTGCTGCGCTCTTCAATTCACCTTTCACTTCCACGGCCTTCTCCTCCTCCGGTGGAGCCTCAGTCTCTTCAACAGGCGTCGCTGCCTCCAATTCCGGAACGAATTCCTTCTCCTTCACCAAAGGGGCAGCCTCCTCTTCCTTTGCAGCATCCTCCACCGGGCTTTCCTCAACTGCAGCTTCCGCCTCCACAGGTGTGGGGGCTGCATTCTCTTGCTCAGCTTCAGCTCCTGGTGCTTCAAACTCCCTCGCCTCCTCCTCCATAAGTGCAACCTCTTCTAAGGCACGGCCTTCCTCCTCAACCGCAACCGGTGTGCTCTCCAATTCACCTTCCACTTCCATGGCATGCTCCTCCTCCGGTGGAGCCTCAGTTTTTTCAACAGGCGCCGCTGCCTCCAATTCCGGAACGAATTCCTTCTCCTCCACCAAAGGGGCAGTGTCCTCTTCCTTTGAAGCTTCCTCCACCAGGCTCTCCTCAACTGCAGCTTCCGCCTCCACGGGTGCGGGGGCTGCATTCTCTTGCTCGGCTTCAGCTTCTGGTGCTTCAATCTCCTTTGCCTCCTCCTCCATAAGTGCAGCCTCTTCAAAGGAACGACCTTCCTCCTCAGCCGCAACCGGTGCACTCTCCAATCCACCTTCATCTTCCACGGCCTTCTGCTCCTCAGTTGGAGCCTCAACCTCCGCAATGGGTGCCGCTGCCTCCTCTTCAGGTACGAATTCCTTCTCCTCCGCCGGAGAGGGAGCCTCCTCTTCCTTTGCAGCATCCTCCACCGGGCTCTCCTCAACTGCAGCTTCCGCCTCCACAGGTGTGGGGGCTGCATTCTCTTGCTCGGCTTCCGCTACTGGTGCTTCAATCTCCCTCGCCTCCTCCTCCATAGGTGCAGCCTCCTCTAAGGCACGGCCTTCCTCCTCATCCGCAACCAGTGCACTCTCCGATTCACCTTCAACTTTCAGGGGCTTCTCCTCCTCCGTTGGAGCCTCAGTCTCTTCAACGGGCACCGCTGCCTCCCCTTCCAGAACGAATTCCTTCTCGTCCACCAAAGAGGCAGCCTCCTCCTCCTTTAATGCTTCCTCCACCAGGCTTTCCTCAACTGCAGGTTCCTCCTTCGTGGCTGCGGGGACAGCAATCTCATCCTCGGCTTCAGCGACGGGTGCTTCAATTTGCTTCGCTTCCTCCTCGATAGGTGCAGCCTCTTCAAAGGCACGGCCTTCCTCCTCAACTGCAACCGGTGCGCTCTCCATTTCTGATTGAACTTCCAAAGCTTTCTCCTCCTCTGTTGGAGCCTCAGCCTCCGCAATGGGTGCCACTACCTCCTCCTCCGGAATGAATTCCTTCTCCTCCACCAAAGCGGCAACCTCCTCTTCCTTTGGAGCTTCCTCCGCCTCGCTCTCCTCAACTGCAGCTTCCGCCTCCACGGGTGTGGGGGCTGCATTCTCCTGCTCGGCTTTAGCTACTCGTGCTTCAATCTCCCTCTCCTCCTCCTCCATAGGTGCAGCCTCTTCAAAGGCACGGCCTTCCTCCTCAACCACAACTGGTGCGCTCTCCATTTCTGATTGAACTTCCAAAGCTTTCTCCTCCTCTGTTGGAGCCTCAGCCTCCGCAATGGGTGCCTCTGCCTCCTCATCCGGAACGAATTCCTTCTCCTCCACCAGAGGGGCAGCCTCCTCTTCTTTTGCAGGTTCCTCCACCGAGCTCTCCTCAACTGCTGCTTCCACCTCCACGGGTGCGGCCGCAGCAATCTCTTCCTCGACTTCAGCTACAGGTGCTTCAATTTCCTTTGTTTCCTCCTCAATGGGTGCAGCCACTTCTAAGGAATGGCCTTCCTCCTCAACGGCAACCGGTGCGCTCTCCAATTCACCTTCAACTTCCACAGCCTTCTCCTCCTCTGTTAGAGCCTCAGCCTCCACAACGGCCGCCGCTGCCTCCTCTGGACCGAATTCCTTCTCCTCCACCAGAGGGGCAGCCTCCTCTTCGTTTGAAGCTTCCTCCACCTGGCTCTCCTGAACTGCAGCTTCTGCCTCCACGGGTGTGGGGGCTGCATTCTCTTGCTCGGTTTCAGCTACTGGTGCTTCAATCTCCCTCTTCTCCTCCTCCATAGGTGCAGCCTCTTCTAAGGCACGGCCTTCCTCCTCAGCCGCAACCGGTGCGCTCTCCACTTCCGGTTCATCTTCCAAAGCATTCTCCTCCTCTGTTGGAGCCTCAGACTCCGCAATCGGTCCCGCTGCCTCTTCTTCAGGTGCGAATTCCTTCTCCTCCAACAGAAGGGCAGCATCCTCCTCCTTTGAAGCTTCCTCCACCGGGCTCTCCTCAACTTCAGCTTCCGCCCCCACAGGTGTGAGGGCAGCAATCTGGTCCTCGGCTTCAGCTACAGATACTCCAATGTCCTTCTCCTCCTCCTCAATGGGTCCAGCCTCTTCCTCCGCACGACCTTCCTCTTCAACTACAATGGGTGTGCTTTCCACTTCAGGTTCAACTTCCACGGCCTTCTCCTCCTCCAGTGTAGCCACTGTCTCTTCAACGGGCGCTAGTGCCACCAATTCTGGAAAGAATTCCTTATCCTCCACCAAAGGGGCAGCCTCCTCTTCGTTTGAACCTTCCTCCACCGAACTCTCCTCAACTGCAGCTTCCGCCTCCACGGGTGTGGGGGCGGCAATCTCTTGCTCGGCTTCAGCTACAGGTGCTTCAATTTCCTTTGTTTCCTCCTCAATAAGTCGAGCCACTTCTAAGGCATGGCCTTTCTCCTCAACCACAACCGGTGCGCTCTCCAATCCACCTCCAACTTCTACAGACTTCTCCTCCTCTATTTTAGCCTCAGTCTCTTCAACAGGCGCCGCTGCCTCCTCCTCCGGAACGAATTCCTTCTCCTCCACCAGAGGGGCAACGTGCTCTTCCTTTGGAGCTTCCTCCACCTTGCTCTCCTCAACTGCAGCTTCCGCCTCCACGGGTGTGGGGGCTGCATTCTCCTGCTCGGCTTCAACTACTGGTGCTTCAATCTCCCTCTCCTCCTCCTCCTCCATAGGTGCAGCCTCTTCAAAGGCACGGCCTTCCTCCTCAACCGCAACCGGTGCGCTCTCCATTTCTGATTGAACTTCCAAAGCTTTCTCCTCCTCTGTTGGAGCCTCAGCCTCCGCAATGGGTGCCTCCGCCTCCTCATCACCTACGAATTCCTTCTTCTCCACCAGAGGGGCAGCCTCCTCTTCATTTGAAGCTTCCTCCACTGGGCTCTCCTCAACTGCTGCTTCCACCTCCACGGGTGCGGCGGCAGCAATCTCTTGCTCGGCTTCAGCTACTGGTCCTTCAATCTCCCTCTCCTCCTCCTCCATAGGTGCAGCCTCTTCTAAGGCACGGCCTTCCTCAACCACAACCGGTGCGCTCTCCACTTCCGGTTCGAGTTCCAAAGCATTCTCCACCTCTGTTGGAGCTTCAGCCTCCGCAATGGGTGCCACTGCCTCCTCTTCCGGAACGAATTCCTTCTCCTCCACCAGAGGGGCAGCATCCTCCTCCTTTGTAGCTTCCTCCACCGAGCTCTCCTCAACTGCAGCTTCCGCCTCCACGGGTGCGGCCGCAGCAATCTCTTGCTCTGGTGCAGCTACTGGTGCTTCAATCTCCACCGCCTCCTCCTCCATAGGTGCAGCCTCTTCTAAAGCACGGCCTTCCTCCTCAACCACAACCGGTGCGCTCTCCACTTCCGGTTCGAGTTCCAAAGCATTCTCCACCTCTGTTGGAGCTTCAGCCTCCGCAATGGGTGCCACTGCCTCCTCTTCCGGAACGAATTCCTTCTCCTCCACCAGAGGGGCAGCATCCTCCTCCTTTGTAGCTTCCTCCACCGAGCTCTCCTCAACTGCAGCTTCCGCCTCCACGGGTGCGGCCGCAGCAATCTCTTGCTCTGGTGCAGCTACTGATGCTTCAATCTCCCTTGCCTCCTCCTCCATAGGTGCACTTTCTTCTAGGGCACAGCCTTCCTCCTCAACCGCAACCGGTGTGCTCTCCACTTCGGGTTCAACTTCCAAAGCATTCTCCTTCACCAAAGGGGCAGCCTCCTCTTCCTTTGAACCTTCCTCCACCGGGCTCTCCTCAACTGCAGCTTCTGCCTCCACGGGTGCGAGGGCTGCATTCTCGTCCTCAGCTTCAGGTCCTGGTGCTTCAAACTCCTGCGCCTTCTCCTCCATAAGTGCAGCCCCTTCAAAGGCACGGCCTTCCTCCTCAACCACAACCGGTGCACTCTCCAATTCACCTTCAACTTCCACGGCCTTCTGCTCCTCAGTTGGAGCCTCAACCTCAGCAATGGGTGCCGCTGCCTCCTCTTCAGGTACGAATCCCTTCTCCTCCACCAAAGGGGCAGCCTCCTCTTCGTTTGAACCTTCCTCCACCAAGCTCTCCTCAACTGCAGCTTCCGCCTCCACAGGTGTGGAGGCAGTAATCTCTTGCTCGGCTTCAGCTACGGGTGCTTCAATTTCCTTTGTTTCCTCAATAGGTCGAGCCGCTTCTAAGGAATGGCCTTCCTCCTCAACCACAACCGGTGCACTCTCCAATCCACCTCCAACTTCAACAGACTTCTCCTCCTCTACCTCCTCTATTTTACCCTCAGTCTTTTCAAATGGCGCCACTGCCTCCTCCTCCGGAATGAATTCCTTCTCCTCCACCAAAGGGGCACCCTCCTCTTCCTTTGGAGCTTCCTCCACCGAGCTCTCCTCAACTGCAGCTTCCGCCTCCACGGGTGTGGGGGCTGCATTCTCCTGCTCGGCTTCAACTACTGGTGCTTCAATCTCCCTCTCCTCCTCCTCCACAGGTGCAGCCTCTTCAAATGCACGGCCTTCCTCCTCAACCGCAACCGGTGCGCTCTCCATTTCTGATTGAACTTCCAAAGCTTTCTCCTCCTCTGTTGGAGCCTCAGCCTCCGCAATGGGTGCCTCCGCCTCCTCATCACCTACGAATTCCTTCTTGTCCACCAGAGGGGCAGCCTCCTCTTCATTTGAAGCTTCCTCCACCGAGCTCTCCTCAACTGCAGATTCCGCCTCCACGGGTGCGGCCGCAGCAATCTCTTGCTCTGGTGCAGCTACTGGTGCTTCAATCTCCACCGCCTCCTCCTCCATAGGTGCAGCCTCTTCTAAAGCACGGCCTTCCTCCTCAACCACAACCGGTGCGCTCTCCACTTCCGGTTCGAGTTCCAAAGCATTCTCCACCTCTGTTGGAGCTTCAGCCTCCGCAATGGGTGCCACTGCCTCCTCTTCCGGAACGAATTCCTTCTCCTCCACCAGAGGGGCAGCATCCTCCTCCTTTGTAGCTTCCTCCACCGAGCTCTCCTCAACTGCAGCTTCCGCCTCCACGGGTGCGGCCGCAGCAATCTCTTGCTCCGGTGCAGCTACTGGTGCTTCAATCTCCCTTGCCTTCTCCTCCATAGGTGCAGTTTCTTCTAGGGCACGGCTTTCCTCCTCAACCACAACCGGTGCGCTCTCCACTTCCGGTTCGAGTTCCAAAGCTTTCTCCTCCTCTGTTGGAGCCTCAGCCTCCGCAATGGGTGCCACTGCCTCCTCTTCCGGAACGAATTCCTTCTCCTCCACCAGAGGGGCAGCATCCTCCTCCTTTGTAGCTTCCTCCACCGAGCTCTCCTCAACTGCAGATTCCGCCTCCACGGGTGCGGCCGCAGCAATCTCTTGCTCTGGTGCAGCTACTGGTGCTTCAATCTCCACCGCCTCCTCCTCCATAGGTGCAGCCTCTTCTAAAGCACGGCCTTCCTCCTCAACCACAACCGGTGCGCTCTCCACTTCCGGTTCGAGTTCCAAAGCATTCTCCACCTCTGTTGGAGCTTCAGCCTCCGCAATGGGTGCCACTGCCTCCTCTTCCGGAACGAATTCCTTCTCCTCCACCAGAGGGGCAGCATCCTCCTCCTTTGTAGCTTCCTCCACCGAGCTCTCCTCAACTGCAGCTTCCGCCTCCACGGGTGCGGCCGCAGCAATCTCTTGCTCCGGTGCAGCTACTGGTGCTTCAATCTCCCTTGCCTTCTCCTCCATAGGTGCAGTTTCTTCTAGGGCACGGCTTTCCTCCTCAACCACAACCGGTGCGCTCTCCACTTCCGGTTCGAGTTCCAAAGCTTTCTCCTCCTCTGTTGGAGCCTCAGCCTCCGCAATGGGTGCCACTGCCTCCTCTTCCGGAACGAATTCCTTCTCCTCCACCAGAGGGGCAGCATCCTCCTCCTTTGTAGCTTCCTCCACCGAGCTCTCCTCAACTGCAGCTTCCGCCTCCACGGGTGCGGCCGCAGCAATCTCTTGCTCTGGTGCAGCTACTGGTGCTTCAATCTCCACCGCCTCCTCCTCCATAGGTGCAGCCTCTTCTAAAGCACGGCCTTCCTCCTCAACCACAACCGGTGCGCTCTCCACTTCCGGTTCGAGTTCCAAAGCATTCTCCACCTCTGTTGGAGCTTCAGCCTCCGCAATGGGTGCCACTGCCTCCTCTTCCGGAACGAATTCCTTCTCCTCCACCAGAGGGGCAGCATCCTCCTCCTTTGTAGCTTCCTCCACCGAGCTCTCCTCAACTGCAGCTTCCGCCTCCACGGGTGCGGCCGCAGCAATCTCTTGCTCCGGTGCAGCTACTGGTGCTTCAATCTCCCTTGCCTTCTCCTCCATAGGTGCAGTTTCTTCTAGGGCACGGCTTTCCTCCTCAACCACAACCGGTGCGCTCTCCACTTCCGGTTCGAGTTCCAAAGCTTTCTCCTCCTCTGTTGGAGCTTCAGCCTCCGCAATGGGTGCCACTGCCTCCTCTTCCGGAACGAATTCCTTCTCCTCCACCAGAGGGGCAGCATCCTCCTCCTTTGTAGCTTCCTCCACCGAGCTCTCCTCAACTGCAGCTTCCGCCTCCACGGGTGCGGCCGCAGCAATCTCTTGCTCTGGTGCAGCTACTGGTGCTTCAATCTCCACCGCCTCCTCCTCCATAGGTGCAGCCTCTTCTAAAGCACGGCCTTCCTCCTCAACCACAACCGGTGCGCTCTCCACTTCCGGTTCGAGTTCCAAAGCATTCTCCACCTCTGTTGGAGCTTCAGCCTCCGCAATGGGTGCCACTGCCTCCTCTTCCGGAACGAATTCCTTCTCCTTCTCCACCAGAGGGGCAGCATCCTCCTCCTTTGTAGCTTCCTCCACCGAGCTCTCCTCAACTGCAGCTTCCGCCTCCACGGGTGCGGCCGCAGCAATCTCTTGCTCTGGTGCAGCTACTGGTGCTTCAATCTCCCTTGCCTTCTCCTCCATAGGTGCAGTTTCTTCTAGGGCACGGCTTTCCTCCTCAACCACAACCGGTGCGCTCTCCACTTCCGGTTCGAGTTCCAAAGCATTCTCCACCTCTGTTGGAGCTTCAGCCTCCGCAATGGGTGCCACTGCCTCCTCTTCCGGAACGAATTCCTTCTCCTTCTCCACCAGAGGGGCAGCATCCTCCTCCTTTGTAGCTTCCTCCACCGAGCTCTCCTCAACTGCAGCTTCCGCCTCCACGGGTGCGGCCGCAGCAATCTCTTGCTCTGGTGCAGCTACTGGTGCTTCAATCTCCACCGCCTCCTCCTCCATAGGTGCAGCCTCTTCTAAAGCACGGCCTTCCTCCTCAACCACAACCGGTGCGCTCTCCACTTCCGGTTCGAGTTCCAAAGCATTCTCCACCTCTGTTGGAGCTTCAGCCTCCGCAATGGGTGCCACTTCCTCCTCTTCCGGAACGAATTCCTTCTCCTCCACCAGAGGGGCAGCATCCTCCTCCTTTGTAGCTTCCTCCACCGAGCTCTCCTCAACTGCAGCTTCCGCCTCCACGGGTGCGGCCGCAGCAATCTCTTGCTCTGGTGCAGCTACTGGTGCTTCAATCTCCCTTGCCTTCTCCTCCATAGGTGCAGTTTCTTCTAGGGCACGGCCTTCCTCCTCAACCACAACCGGTGCGCTCTCCACTTCCGGTTCGAGTTCCAAAGCATTCTCCACCTCTGTTGGAGCTTCAGCCTCCGCAATGGGTGCCACTGCCTCCTCTTCGGGAACGAATTCCTTCTCCTTCACCAAAGGGGCAGCCTCCTCTTCCTTTGAACCTTCCTCCACCGGGCTCTCCTCAACTGCAGCTTCCGCCTCCACGGGTGCGGGGGCTGCATTCTCTTGCTCGGCTTCAGGTCCTGGTGCTTCAAACTCCTTCGCCTCCTCCTCCATAAGTGCAGCCTCTTCAAAGGCGGGACCTTCCTCCTCAACCACAACCGGTGCGCTCTCCAATTGACCTTCAACTTCCACGGCCTTCTGCTCCTCCGTTGGAGCCTCAGCCTCCGCAATGGGTGCCGCTGCCTCCTCTTCAGGTACGAATTCCTTCTCCTCCACCAAAGGGGCAGCATCCTCCTCCTTTGAAGCTTCCTCCACCGGGCTCTCCTCATCACCAGCTTCCGCCTCCACGGGTGTGGGGGCAGCATTCTCTTGCTCGGCTTCCGCAACTGGTGCTTCAATCTCCCTCGCCTCCTCCTCCATAGGTGCAACCTCTTCTAAGGCACGGCCTTCCTCTTCAACCGCATCCGGTGTGCTCTCCACTTCGGGTTCAACTTCCAAAGCATTCTCCTCCTGTGTTGGAGCCTCAGCCTCCGCAATGGGTGCCGCTGTCTCCTCTTCCGAAACGAATTCCTTCTCCTCCACCAAAGGAGCAGCCTCCTCCTCCTTTGGAGCTTCGTCCACCGGGCTCTCGTCAAATGCAGCTTCCGCCTCTACGGGTGCGGGGGCAGCAATCTCTTGCTCTGGTTCAGCTACTGGTGCTTGAATCTCCCTAGCCTCCTCCTCCATAGGTGCAGTTTCTTCGAGGGCACAGCCTTCCTCCTCAACCACATCCGGTGCGCTTTCCACTTCGGGTTCAACTTCCAAAGCATTCTCCTCTGTTGGAGCCTCAGCCTCCGCAATGGGTGCCGCTACCTCCTCCTCAGGTACGAATTCCTTCTCATCCACCGAAGGGGCAGCCTCCGCAATGGGTGCCGCTACCTCCTCCTCAGGTACGAATTCCTTCTCATCCACCGGAGGGGCAGCCTCCTCCTCCTTTGCAGCTTCCTCCACCGGGCTTTCCTCAACTGCTGTTTCTGCCTCCATGGATGCAGGGGCAGCAATCTCTTGCTCCGGATCAGCTAGTGGTGCTTCAAGCTCCCTCGCCTCCTCCTGCATAGGTGCAACTTCTTCTAAGGCATGGCCTTCCTCCTCAACCGCAACCAGTGCCCTCTCCACTTCGGGTTCAACTTCCATATCATTCTCCTCTGTTGGAGCCTCAGGCTCCACAATGGGTGCCGCTGCCTCCTCTTCCGGAACGAATTCCTTCTCCTCCACCAGAGTGGCAGCATCCTCCTCCTTGGGAGCTTCCTCCACCAGAGTGGCTGCATCCTCCTCCTTGGGAGCTTCCTCCACCAGAGTGGCTGCATCCTCCTCCTTTGCAGCTTCCTCCACCGGGCTCTCCTCAACTGCAGCTTCTTCCTCCACAGATTTAGGGGCAGCAATCTCATCCTCGACTTCAGCTACGGGTGCTTCAATTTGCTTTGTTTCTTCCTCAGTAGGTGCAACCTCCTCCTCTGCATGAGCTCCGACTTCATCCGCAAGCTCCACAACTTGTGCTTCAGGTTCAGCTTCGACGGCCTTCTCCTCCTCCATTGGAGCCTCGGTCCCTTCGATGGGCAACGCTGCCTCCTCCTCAGAACCCAGTTCCCTTTCCTCCACCAAAGCAGCAGCCTCCTCCTCAGCAACCAATTCACTTTCCTCCACCAAAGGGGAAGCCTCCTCTTCCTTTGTACCTTCCTCCATCCGGCTCTCCTCAACTGCAGTGTCCGCCTCCATGGGTGCGGCGGCAGCAATCTCTTGCTCGGCTTCCGCTACAGGTGCTTCAATGTGCTTCTCCTCCTCCTCGATAGTTACAGGCTCTTCCTCTGCACGGCTTTGCTCCTCAACCAAAACTGTTGTGCTCTCCACTTCAGGTTCCACTTCCACGGCCTTCTCCTCCTCCATTGGAGCCTTGGCCTCTTCAATGGGTGCCGCTGCCTCCTCTTCAGGAACAAGTTCCTTCTCCTCTACCAAAGGGGCAGCCTTCTCCTCCTTTGCAGCTTCCTCCACCGGGCTCTCCTCTACCGCAGCTTCCGCCTCCACGGGTGCGGGAGCAGCAATCTCTTCTTCGGCTTCAGCTACGGGTGCTTCAATGTGCTTTGCCTCCTCATCGATAATTGCAGCTTCTTCCTCTGCGACCGGTGTGCTCTCCACTTCAGGTTCAACTTCCACGGCCTTCTCCTCCTCTGTTGGAGCCTCAGACTCTTCAATGGCTGCCGCTGCCTCATCTTCAGGAACCAATTCCTTTTCCTCCACCGAAGGGCCAGCCTCCTCCGCTTTTGCAGCGTCCTCCACCGGGCTCTCCTCAACTGCAGCATCCTCCTCCGTGGTTGTGGGGGTTGCATTCTCTTGCTCGGCTTCAGCTACTGGTGCTTCAATCTCCCTCGCCTCCTCCTCCATAGGTGCAACCTCTTCTAAAGCACGGCCTTCCTCCTCAACCGCAACCGGTGCATTCTCCACTTCGGGTTCAACTTCCAAAGTTTTCTCCTCCTCTGTTGGAGCCTCAGCCTCCGCAATCAGTCCCACTGCCTCCTCTTCAGGTACGAATTCCTTCTCCTCCACCAGAGGGGCAGCATCCTCCTCCTTTGCAGCTTCCTCCACCGGGCTCTCCTCAACTGCAGCTTCCGCCTCCATGGGTGTGGGGGCAGCAATCTCTTCCTCGGATTCAGCTACGGGTACTTCAATGTCCTTCTCCTCCTCCTCCTCAATAGGCGCAGCATCTTCCTCAGCACAAGCTTGCTCCTCCACCGCAACCGGTGCGCTCTGCGTTTCGGGTTCAACTTCCACGGCATTCTCCTCTTCCGTTGGAGCCTCAGTTCTTTCAATGGGTGCCGCTGTCTCCTCAGGAACGAATTCCCTTTCCTCCACCAAAGGGGCAGCCTCCTCCACCGGGCTCTCCTCCTCCATGGGTGCAGCCTCTTCCTCCGCACGGCCTTCCTCCTCAACTACAATGGGTGTGCTTTCCACTTCAGGTTCAACTTCCACGGCCTTCTCCTCCCCTGTTTGCGTCTCAGTCTCTTTAATGGGTGCAGTTGCCTCCTCCTGAGCAACCAATTCCCTTTCCTCCACCAAAGGGGCAGCCTCTATTTCTTTTGCGGATTCCTCCATCGGGCTCTCCTCAAGTTCAGCTACCCCCTCCGCGGGTGCGAGGGCGGCAATGTCTTCCTCAGCTCCAGCTCCAGGTGTTTCAATGCCCTTCTCCTCCTCGATAGGTGCAGGCACTTCCTCCGCACCGGCTTCCTCCTCAGCTACAACGGGTGCACTTTCAACTTCAGGTTCATCTTCCACAGCCTTCTCCTCCTCCACTGGAGCCTCAGTCTCTTCAATGGGTGCCGCTGCCTCTTCCTCAGGAACGAATTCCGGGTCCTCCACGAAAGGGGCAGCCTTGACTTCCTTTGCGGCTTCCTCCACCGGGCTCTCCTCAACTGCAGCTTCTGCCTCCACGGGTGCGGGAGCAGCAATCTCTTCCTCGGGTGCTTCAATGGCTTTCTCCTCCTCCTCGATGGGTGCAGCCTCTTCCTCCGCACGGCCTTCCTCCTCAACTACAATGGGTGCGCTTTCCACTTCAGGTTCAACTTCCACGGCCTTCTCCTCCCTTGTTTGCGTCTCAGTCTCTTTAATGGGTGCAGCTGCCTCCTCATGAGCAACCAATTCCCTTTCCTCCACCAAAGGGGCAGCCTCTGCTTCCTTTGCGGCTTCCTCCATCAGGTTCTCCTCAACATCAGCTCCCGCCTCCACGGGTGCGAGGGCGGCAATCTCTTCCTTAGCTCCAGCTCCAGGTGCTTCAATGCCCTTCTCCTCCTCGATAGGTGCAGGCACTTCCTCCGCACCGGCTTCCTCCTCAACTACAACGGGTGCACTTTCAACTTCAGGTTCAACTTTCACGGCCTTCTCCTCCTCCGTTGGAGCCTCAGTCTCTTCAATGGGTGTTGCTGCCTCTTCCTTAGGAACGAATTCCCTTTCCTCCACCAAAGGGTCAGCCTCGACTTCCTTTGCAGCTTCCTCCACCAGGCTCTCCTCAACCACAGCTTCCAGCTCCATGGGTGCGGCGGCAGCAATCTCTTCCTCGGCTTCACCTACAGGTGCTTCAATGTGTTTTTCCTCCTCCTCGATAGTCTCAGGCTCTTCCTCCGCACGGCCTCCCTCCTCAACCGCCAACGGTGTGCTCTCCACTTCAGTTTCAACTTTCATGGCCTTCTCCTCCTCCGTTGGACCCTCAGTCTCTTCAATGGGTGCCGCTGGCTCTACCTCAGGAACGAACTCCCTCTCCTCCACCGAAGGGGCAGCCTCCTCTTCCTTTGCGGCTTCCTCCACCGGGCTCTCCTCAACTGCAGCCTCTGCCTCCACGGGTGTGAGAACACCAACCTCATTGTTTGCTTCAGTTACGGGGGCTTCAATGTCCTTCTCCTCCTCGATAGGTCCAGCCTCTTCTAAGCCAGGGTCTTCCTCCTCAAACGCAACCAATGTGCTCTCCACTTCGGGTTCAACTTCCACGGCCTTGTCCTCCTCTGTTGGAGCCTCAGTCTCTTCAATGGGTGCCGCTGCCTCCTCTTCAGGAACAAATTCCCGCTCCTCCACCAAACCAGCAGCCTCCTCTTCCTTTGCGGCTTCCTCCACCAGGCTCTCCTCAGCTAGACCATCCGCCTCCATGGGTGCAGGGGATGCGATGTCTTCCTTGGCTTCAGCTATGGGTGCTTCAGTGTCCTTCTGCCCCTCCTCCACAGGTGCGGCCTCTTCCTCGGCACAGCCTTCCTCCTCCTCAGCAACCGGCGCAACCTCCACTACAGGTTCAACTTCCACAGCCTTCTCCTCCTCCATTGAAGCCTCAGTCTCTTCAATGGGTGCCGCGGCCTCCTCCTCAGGAACGAATTCCCTCTCCTCCACCATTGGTGTAGCCTCATCTTCCTTTCCTTCCTCCTCCTCAGCAACCGGCGCAACCTCCACTACAGGTTCAACTTCCACAGCCTTCTCCTCCTCCATTGAAGCCTCAGTCTCTTCAATGGGTGCCGCGGCCTCCTCCTCAGGAACAAATTCCCTCTCCTCCACCATTGGTGTAGCCTCATCTTCCTTTCCGGCTTCCTCCACCGTGCTCTCCTCAACTGCAGCTTCAGCTTCCACAGGTGCAGCAATCTCTTCCTCGGCTTCAGGTATGGGTGCTTCAACGTCCTTCTCCTCCTCCTTGATAGGTGCGGCCTCTTCCTCCACAAGGGCTCCCTCCTCCACCGTAACCGGTGCAATCTCCGCTTCCAGTTCAGCTTCCACAGCAGTCTCCTTCTCCGTTAGAGAGTCAGTCTCGTCAATGGGTGCCGCTACCTCCTCTTCATGAACGAAATCCTTCTCCTCCACCAAAGGGGCAGCCTCTTTCTCCTTTGCGGCTTCCTCCACCGGGCTCTCCTCAACTGCAGCCTCCGCCTCCACGGGTGCAGGAGCAGCAATCGCTTCCTCCGCTCCAGATTCGGGTGCTTCAATGTCCTTCTTCTCCTCCTCCTCAGTAGGTGCCGCATCTTCCTCAACACCTGCTTCCTCATTCACCACAACCGGTGCGCTCTCTGCTTCGGGTTCAACTTGAACATCCTCCTCCACCTCTGTTGGAGCCTCAGTCTCTTTAATGGGTGCCGCTGCCTCCTCCTGCAGAACGAATTCCCTTTCTTCCACCAAAGGGGCAGCCTCTTCCTCTTCCTTTGGGGCTTCCTCCACCGGGTTCTCCTCAACTGAAGCCTCCGCCTCCACAGCTGCGGGGGCAGCAATCTCTTGCTCGGCTTCAGCTACAGGAGCTTTGATGTCCTTCTCCTCCTCGATAGGTGCAGCCTCTTCCTCCACGTTAGCTTCGTCCTGAACCACAACTGGTGCAACCTCCGCTTCGCGTTCATCTGCGGCCTTCTCCTCCTCAGGTGGAGCCTCAGCCTCTTCAATGGGTTCCCCTGCCTCTTCTTGCGGAACTGATTCGCTCTCCTCCACCAAAGGGGCAGGCTCCTCTTCCTTTGTGGCTTCCTCCACCGGGGTCTCCTCAACTGCAGCCTCCGCTTCCACGGGTGCAGCATTAGCAGTCTCTTCCTCGGCTACAGATATGGGTCCTTCAATGTCCTTCTGCTCCTCTTCAACAGGTGCAGCCTCTTCCACCCCATGGCCTTCCACCTCCTCCTCCTGAACCGCTGCAGCATCCACTTCGGGTTCGACATCCACTGCCTTCTCCTCCTCCCTTGGAGCATCAGTGTCTTCAATCCTTGCCGCTGCGTCATCTTCAGGAACGGATTCCTTTTCCTCCACAAATGGCGCAGCCTCCTCTTCCCTTGTAGCTTCCTCCACCGTGCTCTCCTCAACTGCAGCTTCAGCTTCCACAGGTCCCCGGGCAGCAATCTCTTCCTCGGCTTCAGGTATGGGTGCTTCAACGTCCTTCTCCTCCTCCTCGATAGGTGCGGCCTCTTCCTCCGCAAGGGCTTCCTCCTCCACTGTAACCGGTGCAATCTCCGCTTTCAGTTCAGCTTCCACAGCAATCTCCTCCGTTAGAGAGTCAGTCTCTTCAATGGGTGCCGCTGTCTCCTCATCAGGAACTAATTCCCTCTCCTCCACCAAAGGGGCAGCCTCCTCCTCCTTTGCGGCTTCCTCCACCAGGCTCTCCTCAACTCCAACCTCCGCCTCCACGGGTGCAGGAGCAGCAATCTCTTCCTCAGCTTCAGCTACGGGTCCTTCAATGTCCTTCTCCTCCTCCTCCTCAATAGGCGCAGCATCTTCCTCAGCACAAGCTTGCTCCTCCACCGCAACCGGTGCGCTCTCCGTTTCGGGTTCAACTTCCACGGCATTCTCCTCTTCCGTTGGAGCCTCAGTCCTTTCAATGGGTGCCGCTGTCTCCTCAGGAACGAATTCCCTTTCCTCCACCAAAGGGGCAGCCTCCTCCACCGGGCTCTCCTCAACTGCAGCTTCCACCTCCATGGGTGTGAGGGCAGCAATTTCTTTCTTGGATTCAGCTACATGTGCTTCAATGTGCTTCTCCTCCTCCTCGATAGGTGCTGCGTCTTCCTCAACACGGCCTTCCTCCTCGACCGCAACCGGTGCAACATCCGCTTCGGGTTCAACTTCCACGGCCTTCTCCGCCTCCGTTGGAACCTCAGTATCTTCAATGGGCGCCGCTACCTCATCTTCAGGAACAAATTCCTTCTCCTCCACCAAAGGGGCAGCCTCATCTTCCTTTGCGGCCTCCTCGACCGGGTTCTCCTCAACTGCAGCCTCCACCTCCACAGGTGCCGCATTAGCAATCTCTTCCTCGGCTACAGCTACGGGTCCTTCAATGTCCTTCTCCTCCTCCTTGACAGGCGCAGCATCTTCCTCAGCACGGGCTTCTTCCTCCACTGCAACCGGTGCGCTCTCCGCTTCGGGTTCAACATCCACAGCCTTCTCCTCCTCCATTGGAACCGCAGTCTCTTCAATGGGTGCCGCTGCCTCCTCTCCAGGAACTAATTTCCTCTCCTCCATCAAAGGTGCAGCCTCCTCCTCCTTTGCGCTTTCTTCCACTGGGCTCTCCTCAACTCCAACCTCCGCCTCCACGGGTGACGCATTAGCAATCTCTTCCTCGGCTACAGCTACGGGTCCTTCAATGTCCTCCTCCTCCTCCTTGACAGGCGCAGCATCTTCCTCAGCATGGGCTTCGTCCTCCACTGCAACCGGTGCGCTCTCTGCTTCGGGTTCAACATCCACAGCCTTCTCCTCCTCCATTGGAGCCGCAGTCTCTTCAATGCGTGCCGCTGCCTCCTCTTCAGGAACTAATTTCCTCTCCTCCATCAAAGGTGCAGCCTCCTCCTCCTTTGCGCCCTCTTCCACTGGGCTCTCCTGAACTGCAGCCTCCGCCTCCACGGGTGCAGGAGCAGCAATCTCTTCCTTGGCTCCAGATACAGGTGCTTCAATGTCCTTCTCCTCCTCCTCCAAAGGTCCAGCCTCCTCCTCCGTATAGCGTTTGTCCTCCACCGCAACTGATGCAACCTCCGCTTCAGGTTCAACATCCACAGCCTTCGACTCTTCCGCTGGAGCCCCAATGTCTTCAATTGTTGCCGCTGCCTCCTCTTCAGGAACGAATTCCTTCTCTTGCACCAAAGGGGCAACCTCCTTTTCCTTCGCGGCTTCCTCCACCGGGCTCTCCTCAACTGCAGCTTCCGCCTCCACAGGTGCAGGGGCAGCAGTCTCTTCCTCGGCTTCAGCTACGGGTGCTTCAATGTCCTTCTCCTCCTCGATAGGTGCAGACACTTCCTCCCCACGGGCTTCCTCCTCAACTGCAACATGTGCAACCTTCGTTTCCGGTTCAGCTTCCACGGCCTTCTCCTCCTCCGTTGAAGGCTCAGTCTCTTCAATGGCAGCCGCTACCTCCTCTTCAGGAACGAATTCCCTCTCCTCCATCAAAGGGGCAGCCTCTTCTTCCTTTGCAGTTTCCTCCACCGGTCTCTCCTCAACTGCAGCTTCCCCCTCCACGGGTGTGCGGGTAGCAATCTCTTCCTCGGCTTCAGCTACAGGTGCTTCAATGTTCTTCTCCTCCTCGATAGCTGCAGCCTCTTTCTCTGCACCGGCTTCCTCCACAACCACAACAGGTGAGCTCTCAACTTCGGGTTCAACTTCCATGGCATTCTCCTCCTCTGTTGGAGCCTCAGGCTCTTCAATGGGTGCGACTGTCTCCTCTTCGGGAACTAATTCCCTCTCCTCCACCAAAGGGGTGGCCTCTTCCTTTGCGGCTTCCTCTACTGGGCTCTCCTCAACTGCAGCCTCCACCTCTACGAGTGCGGGAGCAGCAATCTCTTCCTCAGCTTCAGCTACGGGTGCTTCAATGTGCTTCTCCTCCTCGGTAGGTGCAGCCTCTTCCTCTGCACGGGCTTCACCCTCCACCGCAGCCGGTGCAACCTCCACTTCTGGTTCAGCTTCCACAGCCTTCTCCTCCTCCGTTGGAGCCTCAGTCCCTTCAATGGGTGACGCTGCCTCCTCCTGCAGAACAAATTCCCTCTCTTCCACCAAAGAGGCAGCCTCTTCCTCCTTTGCGGCTTCCTCAACCGGGCTGTCCTTAACTGCACCCTCTGACTCCACGGGTGTAGGAGCAGCAATCTCTTCCTCGGCTTCAGATACAGGGACTTCAATGTGTTTCTCCTCCTCCTCGATAGGTCCAGCATTTACCTCTGCACGGACTTCCTTCTCCACCACAACAGGTGCAACCTCCGCTTCCGGTTCAGCTTCCACGGCATTCTCCGCCTCCGTTGGAGAGTCAGTCTCTTCAATGGGTGCCGCTGTCTCCTCAGGAACAAATTCCTTCGCCTCCACCAAAGGGGCAGCCTCGTATTCCTTTGCGGCTTCCTCCACCGGGCTCTCCTCAAGTGTAGCCTCTGCCTCCACGGGTGCAGGAGTAGCAATCTCTTCCTTGGCTAAAGATACAGGTGCTTCAATGTCCTTGTGCTCCTCCTCGATAGGTGCAGCCTCTTCCTCCACATGGGCTTGCTCGTCAACCGCAACCGGTGCAACCTCCTCTACGGGTTCAACTTTCACGACCTTCTCCTCCATTGAAGGCTGAGTCTCTTCAATGGGTGACCCTGCCTCCTCCTCAGCAGGGAATTCCTTCTCCTCCACCAAAGGGGAAGCCTTGTCTTGCTTTGCAGCGTCCTCCACCAGGCTCTCCTCAACTGGAGCCTCCCCTTCCTGTGGGGCTTCGTCCACCAGGCTCTCCCCAAATGCAGCCTTTGCCTGTACGGGTGTGCTAGCACCAACATCCTCCTCTGATTCAGCTACGGGTGTGCTAGCACCCTTCTCCTCCTCTGTTGGAGAGTCAGTCTCTTTAACGGGTGCTGCTGCCTCCTCCTCAGGAATGAATTCCTCCTCCTCCACAGAAGGGGCAGGCTCCTTTTCCTTTGCGGCTTCAATCGGGCTCTCCTCAACTGCAGTCTCCGCCTCCATGGTTGCAGGGGCACCAACCTCCTCCTCGGCTTCAGCTACGGGTGCTTCAATGTGCTTCTCCTCCTCCTTGATAAGTGCAGCATCTTCTACCAGTGGGAGCTTGTCTACGCTTTCAATGTCTACGGCCTTCTCCTCCATCAGAGGCTTGACTTCTTCAATGGGTGCCACTGAAGGCTCCTCTTGTGCAACAAATTCCCTCTTCTCGACCAAAGGGGCAGCCTCAGCTTCGATCACCGCTTCCTCCACTGGGCTCTCCTGAACTGCAGCCTCCGCCTCCACGGGTGTAGGAGCACCAACCTCCTCCTCCGCTTCGTGTACAGGGGCTTCAACATCCGTCTCCCCCTCCTCGATTGTTTTAGCCACCTCCACCGCAGCCGGTGCAACGTCCGCTTTGGGTTCAACTCCTCCAGCCTGGGCCTGCTGAGTGGATGTTGCAGGAGTTTCTGTTAAATGTGAGGATGTTTCAGGGGTGGGGAGTTTGTTGGCACTTATGGGGACCGGTTTGTCTAAGTGAAGGGTATGATCTTCATTCGCCACCTCACTTTCCAGCTTTCTTTTCCATGATCTCCAAACGTCATTGGTAGTTGTATTTCTTGTAACATGCTGCTCATCTGATTGTTTTGAACCCTCCAGTGATGTTGGTGCTTCCTGTTCATCTTCTGGGGTAGGCTCTGTCCCTCTGTTATTAATCAGTAGTGTGGGCTCTTTGACATCCACTTGTGCTGTGTCCTGAGGAGGTAAACTGGGTGGGTGGGAGGGTGGAGATAATACTTCGATGGCTTTGTCATGCAACGTGGTCTCCTTCGGATGAGTTTCCACAATCAAAGTGGCAGGCACTTCAGACTCCTCCACTTGCACCTTAATGTCGGTTTCCTGCCCAATTGGAGTTTCATGTTCCAATGCTTGAATTGGAATACCTCTTTCAACAGCTTTGGATGTGGAACAAACGGTTTCTGCAACTTTGGGTGGTGCCACATCCTGCTTTGCTTGCTTCTCCGTATAGCTCTCCTTCGAAATTTGAGTCTTGGACTCCAAAGCTGGCAGTGGCATGTTTGCAGTAACTGTTCCGGACTTGTTGACCGACTCTTTAAGAGTTTTATCAACCGATGCAGGTCCTGGCATGTTCGCGACTTTGGATGGCTCCCTACTCCCACGCAGTAGGGACGGTCTCGAGTTTTCTTGCTCCATCTTCTTGGTATCCTTGTCAGCCCCGAGAACGTCCTGTGCTGGTGTTTTTATAGCTGAATTGGTAGGTTCCTGGTTGTCATCACTGGTTTTCTGGAAAACGTTTGAGTCTTCCTTGTCTACTTGGTTGGACGTGTCATATGCCATTACTGCAAATAAAGGCAATGCTCTCCCGCTAACTTCAGTGCTTTCCGCTGCTTGTGAAATACTCTTTGGGTCACGTTGAGATTTTTCTCCCCCTGTGTTCACATTATCCACTACGTTAAGCTAGAAATACAAGCCGGTCACTGAAAATTTATAAGACATGAAGTGGGTGAGATCTCAAGGATTCAAAAGACACATGTGGATACTCTATCCTAGTTTATCGCAGTGTTTATCGTAATTGACTCCAGATACGACTTTGCACGCTGGGTCCTATACCATGAAAGCATTAGACTGTCCTCGGCTATCTGACATACTGATTAGAATTCACTGCTGCAATGCTTCTTGCTTCATACATTGAAGCAATGAATTCAAATCATGAGCATGGGAAGAGTATTCTAATATACATTCACAACAAGTGTTGAGGATGTGTGCAAAACGGGAGCATTACCTGGAGCAACCATATGAACACTAGTGTCCCCCGTCAGAGCCTTTGTTTCAAGGTTTGAAACAGTGGACATGTCTCCAAGAAACACAGGTTCCTTGTTGGCAGCTTTTGCGACAGGGATTGATGTGACCTCCATTTCTTGCTCATCTTCAGAAATTTTTGGCTCTTGCTTTGCACTAGATGGCAATGCAACTTGGCTTGGGGCTACTCGCGTTTGTTGCTTTGTAGCACTCCCATTCTGCATTTTAGAGGCTGGCGATGCAGACAAAAGGTGACGCTGAGACTCGGACTCTTCCTCAGGCTGATCAAATATGACATCTGTGTCAATGTCATCGTCCTCCTCCTTCAAACGATCTTTTTCTGTAGACTGCGATGCCTCCTCCCTCTGCCAGGTACCACCAGATCAGGCAAACGAGCTTCATTTCATGCATGGATTTTCTGTAATTTAGTAGGAGTAGTAATATTTCTTTGATATACCCTATGACTATCTCATCATTCATAACACAACTTGCAGGCCATTGTCATCTTATAAATTGCTTGTGATGATTTCTCGTTCTGATTTGTCCACGTGCAATTTTGAAATTATGTACTATGAGTAATTTACTAGTTACGTGAAATCTGTTAAAAATTTCAACTCACTTTCATGTTACTCACGAACTAAAACATGTGAATGTATCTATGCACCCGAGAAAAAAAATTCTCATCAAGTGCAACGTGTGTACAAGGAAGGGCAATCTTTTTCCTTTCAGAGAAAGAACTGCCTGAAAATTTGCTACTTATCACTGCGTATTAGTGAACATGACAATTCTTTAGCAGGTCCTTCCTAGAACTGCCTCGGCCGCACAGCCCAAGCTTTTCGCGGAATGGCAATTAAATCATTCACTCATACTTGTATTGATACTTCTACGATTATTAAGAAAAGCATCGTTATCCATGAAGTATATCTCTTCTTGGTTCCTACAACATTCTTTTGCATAACTACATAACAGTGTCTCTTTATCTCAATTCAGGACACATGACAAATCTCCTAATATTAGGATTGATTGAGGATGACATATGCTGCGTTGGTCAGAATCATAATCACTTCGATTGCAACAGCTATTCTGGAACTTGGTGAAGATGGCATTAAATCGGGACCTAGACAGTCATGAAACTACTACGATAAAATTGTCGTAATGCAAGAGGTAAACTTTTAGCACAACTACGTAAGCCTTATCCCAATTCAACATACATGACAAATCATCCCAATTCATTAACATGACATATGCTGTGCTGGTGAGAATCATTATCTCGATTGCAATAGCTATTCAGAGACTTGGTGAAGCTGACGTTAAATTGTGACCTAGACTGACATTAAAACTACTACGATAAAACTCTCGATATGATAAAGGTATGTTCCTTCATAACATGCTTCTTGAACAACTACGTAAGCCTTATCCCAATTCAGCATACATGACAAATTAATTACTATCACGAGGGATTAAGCATGAAATATGCTCCATTGGTGATAATTATACTCACTTCGACTGCAAAAGCTATTCAAAAATTTGTTAAAGCTGACATTAAATTGCCATCTAGACTGTCATGAATTTCTCGTTGTGCAAGAGGTAAATTCCTTCACAACATGCTTCTTGCGCAACTACAGAATCATGTCTCCAGAATCAATTAATTCAACATACTTGACATTATTATGAAAATAAATAGGTCATGAAAATGTGCTGCATTGGTGAGAATTCTACTCGCTTCGATTGCAACATCTATTTTGGAACTTGGTGAAGCTGACATTAACTTGGCTCCTAGACTTTCAAATCATTCACTGTGAACAATCCAACCAGCGATGCAAAAAGAGGAGAAACGACGAACCTTAGGAAGGAATGGCTCTCTGATACTTGATTGAGAGGATTCGGAACCTTCAGCTCTGGTGGATTCCGCAGGCTTGAAGGCAGTGGAATGTCGGGGAGCAGGAAGTCTTGGTGTTCGCGATGAGGATGCGAAGCGCTCCCGACTTGCACACTTCCCGCCTCCTTTCCCTGCTCCTTTCCCCATCCTGCGGTGATTTCAAACAACAACAAAACACACACACACACACACACACGACTACAATAACCCTTGTTACCAGTTGTTGGACCAAAATCTGCGACTAGAAATTGGCTTCAGTCAGCACACTAATGAGAAAAATATATAGGTCAAAGCTTAGAGATTCTGTCAAACAGTGTCGCGATTTGGCGATCACAGAGAGACTAGTAAAAACTCCCAAATCTGTGGACGGCCTCTTAGGACGTTACAGTTACACCTCAACTATCTGGGAAGAACAATGCGATGCCTTAATCTGTTAGTACAAACTACGCAATCTAAACCCCGGTCACTTTAGAAAAGCTGAGTTCGCCTTGTCAGATACAGACCTTCATTAATACACAGATGACCACCTCACGAGGTCTAGGTTAATTACAGAGACAACTGGAAGAAAGAAGTTAGTTACTTAAGCTTTAGAACAGACCCTCGATCCAAAGGGAATGCGAGCTCAAAAGCGCAAAGGCCCTGCTTACAAGGATTTTAAAGTCTTTGAGCACGAAACACAATACCTGCGCAGAGAAGATGACTGTAACTGACGCGACGGAAGAAGTGCCTAGAAACTGGAATACCTAAGTGGATTCAAGAAACCAATTGGTTTTACCAGCTAACAATGCAAATCCTCAAAATGTTTGCAATGAACAAAATATTGCAGACAACCCTCGCAACTCCTTGTAGTTGCGTCTACGGTCCTTGTGAGAAATCTGTTCGGCAAAAAGTACGACAATTCACTTCACTATGAATACTCGACAAAAAAAAAGGAGTCAGTGAAGTCAGTAGGTAGCGAATAACGCTGACGACGACGCAGACAATGCAAGACGACTCGTTTTGCTTGTGTGTTCGTATAAATGCTTGAAATTACAAAATGTGATGCTCTCTATAGATGCATTCTGTGAGCTGAATCTAGAATATGCTTGCGTGGTTAAAAAATAGCAAGCGATGATAGATTTAAAACAATATCTGTTGAATCGAAGAGTTTGGTTATGAATCGTACTCAAGCTCGAGTATCGTCCTCGTGCTCAATTAGCAGGAACAAGTATACACGAACAGATCTTGATGGGAGAATTGACAAAGAATGAGCGGGAGATACAAGGGAACAGGAGAGGGAAGGCTATGGTACTGACGATTTTGGATCGGAACTAGTTAGTTCCAGATACAGATGGTGTACACGATACAGATTTGAGAGGAGATGCAGATATGAGAGATACAGAGAGGGAGAAGAGATCAAAATTGCGACGAGCGGAGTGTTTCGTATGCTTGCAACTCTAAATTTTCTCGATCGGACCACACAACTGTTCAATCAAGGAAAAGCAGTTATGCGGTCGATGCGATGAATCACAATCCTCACAGGAGATGCAAATGGCAAGGTGGAGAGAATTGACAGGTAGACAGGAGTCTAAGGTTGATGAATCGATTGCTCTCGTGGCTATGGCTAACTTCGAGTTGGCAATGGCAGTTGACGGGATCGCTAGCGCTTGCAGCCTGGAGATGCTCCCCTCTCCTTCAAAAATTCGCTCGCCTTCGCTAATATCAAGATTCAAGACGAGGTCAGCTCCTTGCTAAGGAAATCCGTTTGCATCCAAAAAGAACAAAAAAAATTTAACGAACAAAAAAACTTGAACGACAAGGTCAGCTTGCAGCCTGGAGATGCCTCAATAGCCGGCCAATCCTTCCACATTCCGGGCTTGCCTCCCCTGCGACGACGCGGTCAATCGGCCGAACGGACCGATTCAGTTGGTGCCAGCGCTACACGACACTTTGGCCGCTGCCTCAATTTCACTTTTCCACCTCATCAATACTCCACTCTTCTTACCAGAACTCCCTTTCTCTCTCTCTTTTCTTCTGCGAATCACGGAATCTGATCTCATAAGTTATAAGTATGATTATTCAGTCATTCAATCGTCATGTCAATCGCCGCTGGCAGCTGCCGCGGAGTGCCTGTCCGACGTACTACAACTTAGTTACGTACCAGGCGGGATCAGTATGTACCACTCTTGAGTCTATCTTCGTACAAATTGCCTGAATTGCGTAGTCATGTGAAACAAGTTACGCTTCTGAGTTTGCTTTCTTTACAGCTAAGTTAATTAATCCTCAGGCAATCTACACCTGGAGATAGGCTTAAGATTCATGTCATTCATCTAAGGGGTTTTCAAACTTCAGTAACAACATATTCCTATTTGTTTATGGTTGATTACTTCCAACTTAATCTCACTAGATTACTTCCAAGTCATTTATGGTAATTACAGGGTCTAGTTGCATCCATTGCACAATCGTATAAAATAAGCCAAGGTTACTAGTTTTTGTTTAAGCAATTTTTCGTGATATCTACACTAATTACTCCAATTAGTGATGTCGCTATTCAAAGTTACGCAATGTTGTAACTATTTGATGAGAATGTAATATTTTACCAAGCAAAGTCATTTATGTTGTATATTGTCCAAACAACCTATTGGACTTTCGTTAATAAGGTTGAACTCATGATTAAGACGTTATTGTAATGCGTAACTCCGAACAGTAACATGCACTAATTAGGATGACCAATGTAGTGTCAGATGTAGTGTCAATGAAGATAGGTTTAAGATCCATGTCACTCATGTAAAAATGAATCTTTAAAGGTCATTCACAAATCTAATATAACTAGACTGATTCCGGGTATGTTGTGTTTATTATGGGCTCTAGTTTCAAGCATTTCCTAGTCATTTGAAACATATCGAGCTTATAATATCTTTGGTAATTAATCCTCGTCATATTAATACCACTAGAGATGGGCTAAAGAATCATCATGACAATCATGCGTTAGGTCCAATAAAAGATTACCGCTATAAATCTCACAACTTAATATCACTAGACTAAGGTGAGATCCTCGTTGCCAACCCCCGAGATCAAATCTAATAGAATGAGAAATGTCCCGGGATTATAAAGGGCTTTCAAAGTTTTCAACTTCAACTTAAATGATAGGCACGGATCATGTAATTGTTAAAAAAGTAACATTGAGTGCTCTTACCATATGAACTATCTTGTACATCATCCATTTAACATGTAGGCCCAACCACATATAGCTCAAAGGTATGATTTCACACAACTACTTGAGTGGTTGTGGTTCGGACTCACTTTCAACCACAACCGCAAATCTTTTAGTTGAAGAGTGGATTTGATCTCAATGATCATCATCTTTTATGTTGATGTAATTCATGGAGTGGAGAGAAAAAACTTGATGGGTCCCTAGTGAATTTTTTTATCTAAGTATAATATTCTCCTACAGATTCTCTCCCGTTACCACAAAGTAACTACAAACAAAATAGAACCAAAAGTAAACTACAATTATCAAGCAACTATCACTAGACTTATTGCCAACAATCACACCTTGTAAACATAGTTGGGCAAGGTGGAGTAGTTGTAGTATTGGTTGCAATCATCAATGCACTTTATCCATCACTATCCCTTGAAAACAAAACCAAGTAAAATAAACTACGACCAACAATCACCAAAATAGTGGTTGTGTGTAAATGCACCTTAAGCTCATCTCAAGCTTGTGAGTTTGGTGGGACCAAACTTTTAAAAAACATTGGATTTGTCTTAAATTTGGCATAGCTCCTCTTAAGGTTGGTCCCATGTTTTTTTGGATTGATTTTCAAGTTAAATTGAAAAATCGAACTTTTAGAACTTGATGGCTACAAATCCCAAGTTCGAACTTGAGCTAAAAAAATCAATCCAAACAAAAACATGCACCAAAGCTCCAATATTTTGGGCATAATTCCGTTACCATGGCCCATCAAGCTCAAGTTGTGTGCGGCAATCCCAATAGGGAGTACTTAACTTATGACCATGTACAAAGGGTAAATTCACACTAGGGTCCAAGACCAAAGAAATTCCAAATTGAGAAATCTTGATGGTCGAGAAATTTTTTTATGAATCCTTGCTAAGTTTACGCTAGGGTCCAAGTTCAAAGTATGAAAAATGAAAGTGGCAACATTGTTCTGCCAAATCTCGACGGTTCCCTCTTGAGAAATTACTCCTCCAAGTTGAAAACCAATATGTTAACTTTTAATTGAATTGATTTGGTGTGGTGTGTTAAAAGTATTGTTCCTACTCGGAGCAATGTAGTTGTTACTCGCACAACACCAAATTGGCATCATCTCTTTATTCCTATTGGGACCCATTACATGATTTCCTCCTTGATGGTTGTACCTCTTGCAATTGATCGCATTCAATTTGTGCCAAAAAGAAGAAGAAAACACTCCTCCGAGTGTGAGAAACAAATCTTCAAGCTTGAGTCCAACCTCATGTTTGAAAATAAGGTTCACTTGAGGGGTGCTTTGCCAAACCCTCAAGTTCTTGGACCCAAACGCTAATGTCAACCCACCCCCAACTTTAATTACAACATTGTACAAAAGTCATATGGCTAATGCGGTTGGCTCTTCCAACCATTCACACTAAGTTAGACTACACTAAGAGGGCCAAGACTAAACACCCACCTCTTTGAGTTGGGCCACCACCATTATTACCGACGTAAAAGAGGAAGGAAAAAAAAGGTTTAGAGAAAACGTGACCCCCATATCTTGGTGGTTAATTCATGAAAAGCAGTCCCTTTGCACTAACGTGGGACCACTGATACTAAGAACGGAATAAAAGATTCTTTGATAGGAAGGGGAAAAAAACCACGAGGCTATAAGACAAACGGGTCTCACATTGGCTCCTTTTCTTAATCAAACCCATACATGCTATCGGTACGTGGTTTGGCGAGGATCAAAGAGAGAGCATCTAAAGACACATGTTTAAAAAAGATTGGACTACGTCTTCAAACACTAATAGCTACTCTACACTCAACAGTGACCACAATGGACAAGACCCATGTATTCAATTAAGAAAAACAACAAACATGCACTTTCGGTAACCGTATCTAAATCAAAAGAGGTCCAATTTCCAATCCGATTTTCGCCAACATTCCATCATAAGCTCGCTAATGCAACGTGAGGTTTGTCATGTAAATCTAATCGGTAGATGTTGTGCGTTTTCACCATGTATTCAATGAAAAAAAAACAACAAACATGCACTTTCGGTAACCGTATCTAAATCAAAAGAGGTCCAATTTCCAATCCGATTTTCGCCAACATTCCATCATAAGCTCACTAATGCAACACGAGGTTTGTCGTGTAAATCTAATCGGTAGATGTTGTGCGTTTTCACCAGCTTAGAGGATGTTGGTGGGTGGGTGGGTGGGGAGGGGGGGTGGAGACAAGCGTTCAGAGAGGTGGGTGTGTAGCTAGGTCCGGCCTGGGCAAGGCGTAGGGCGGGCGGGTGGGCGGGCGGGCGAAGGGGGGGGGGGCGTTGGCAGCGGGCCTGATGACCTGATCGGGGTCTCATGCCCCACCTTCGATATGAAGGGAGTTGTCAGGCGCACACAGCTGGCATCCGCGCTGGAATAGTCCCCAAATCAGGGAGGCCAGGCTCTTTTCTAACTATATCTGCCCCTCCGAGCCCACCCATTGAACTCACCCTTCAATCTCGTCCTTCCGATCCCCCACTAGATTCTATGTCGGATTCCGCCCATTTAAACTGGCACCGACCCCCACCCCCCCGAATCGGGCCACTCTCTGCCCCCACCCCCCACATACCGTGGGGGTAATAATAAAAACTGACCCCCTACGTAGGGCCACTTCACACACGAGCCAAGAGCCGTGACCATGACATTGTGAGAGCCCACAAGAAAGTGTGCAAAGGCCGTCCCAAGACACCTCCGAAATCATGGAGTGTGGTCACGGACCCTGAAGTGTAGTGTGAAGTCATATGTGCCCGGGTCCTCAACCAAATGCTATTTTAATGAATTTCTATTCATGCGGGTTCTCAGTCATGATAAAATAGAATAAGTTAACGGTTGTGAGCGTCCAGAGTGCCATGGTCTCCAGGTTTTGTGTTAGGCTTGCCTCCAAGAAATGGTTTTGAAAAATAATCCAAATGACCGTGAAACATAATCCATTTGATACCATGTAGGGATCCGTGTAGACTTTACATCCATCTTGCATTCACATAGTCCGTTGGTCCCTCAAGCGTAGTGTGAAGCAAACTTGGACCGGCTCCGCCTTTCACACTAATGAGAGTGCTTGGAGTGTGATGGTCACGGGCTCTCAGTCTCATGTGTGAAGTGGCCCTTATATGTTGGCTCACTGAACTGGGAGCACCTGCACCTAGTTACAGGTTGAATTGGTGCATTTTCTTAAACTGTTGATGCAAACTTGAAGCAACGGTTCGCTTCGCTTCGCTGCATTCTAGAAAGAAAGAAAGAAAGAAATGATTGCGTAAGAGTCTTAATGAATAGCCAATTGATAGTCAAATGATAAAGTTTGGCTCAAATTTCTCGCCGTTCACTACGTTGGTTGTCGTTTCATCTCAGTTTGAGCCCGTTAGACGAATGTTAGGGCTTTGATCCAAATTCGGAATTTACACAAGCTGAAATAGTGATCATCGTGTTTTACAACAAAAATGAATGTTTTCATCCTCCCCTCCCCTAGTTTGTCCTCCCCCTTGGGTACGTGTTTGTGAACATTCACCTTTCAATGAAGAGGGATTGTGATGTGTTGGTTAGTTTGGATAAAGTTTATTGACATCTCATATGGAAAAAGAGGGTGATAATGCTTATAAAACTTGTAAGTATAATCATGTCTATTATAGCTTCAATGTAACCCAATTGGTGTGAACTACCAAGAAAGTCGGGTGGGTTAGGTTAGGGCTACGCAACATACTATATCCTTGTAATTTTTAAAGTTACAGTAGTTGTCTAGAGTTCACATTAATCCTTTACGTTGACGCAACCCGCTAGGTGGCAATCTACGTGGATGGAAGGTATGTATTGGTTTAGGATGTTGCCTTGGCCCATGGTTTTGAAAACATACATGATGTTGTCCTCGAGTCGGTCTAGGTAAGGACAATGGCCGGATTGACTCACTAAATCAAAGAAAATCAATAAACTCCTCAACGTGCAAGGTTTTTATTATTAATCTTTTTTATTCATTAATAAAAGAGGGATCATTGTTCATATTGGGGTGCCCTTGGCCATGATTACATGTGGCTACGGATACTAAAAAGAATATTATTGATGAGATGGGACTACTTGCATTGAAATCCATGGTTTGCAAGTCGTTATTACAAGACTATGGTTGGTTGTAAGGGAGAGACCGGTTAATTGCATGTATTGCACGAAAGTGATCCTCATAATCCACTTCTTAATCTCATCTTATTCCTTGAAAAGTCATATGAATTTGAATCTAACATAGCTTTGGTATGCAAATTCCATTTAAAACCCATTATGACCTATCATTTAACCTAATTAATGACACTTGGAGTTCAAACCGACACTTATTTTACCCTTTCCAAGTCATCAACCATCATACATTGTATTGGCCATCTATTCCCCTGACATGCACACAATATGACGGATCAGTTGGCAACATGAAAAAACTACATAGAAAAAGAATGTGTAAGCACACTCATCTCCCATGCACAAAATACAATACCTCATATAGACAAATTATAACTACACTGAGAATAAAGGGCTATACATACAACAATTGTTAAACTCCTCCAAGACCTACAAATCCCCAACTCCAAAATCCATAAACTAATGGAATCCTCCTCCCAAATTGCTAACAAACATAATCCTAAACAAATGGGACATATTATTCCCACTTGACTGAACACACTTACTAACACTAAAACCCAAAACTAGCATAGAACACATAGCCCTGACACTAACCACGCGGTCCACCTATGAAAATAGGCACTAAGCCACCCCCACTCTCATGCCCCGATCACACCAACAATTCCATCCAGTTCGAGCCATGAAATTGTTGAGGATAATGTTGAGAAATAAATGTTGGCCCACCACTTTTCACACAATTAAAACTGGAGATGCCAATGGATGGTTTCATAATTAGCCGGTGATCAACCCCTCATGCTCACGCAAACATGAGAGGGAAGCGGCGAACATAGATTGCATGTCCTGGTAAAAGACCATGACTAATTCTTTTCTTTTTCTTTTCTTCTTAGACAAATTTATAATGCGACTTACCTTGGGTAGCCTACCAATGCAACAATGTACAACATCACAAAAAGAAATAAAATTTACATGCAACCCCAATTACTCTTTGTCATGCCTGTGTGAGATACCCACCTCCCTCCCCTCCCTCCCCTTCCTTGAGTTTGGAAGTCTATTGGGTATGGCTAAGGATGTCCTACGAACAAACACTCTATTCACTCCGGCCCCCTTAAAGGGGCTGGAGTTCTTCTTCTTCTTCTTCTTATGGAAGTCTATCAAAGATGCATTGTCAAACTCCAACAAACGTGTGGAAACCAAAATGGACCCCTGATGTTGAGCGGTGTGGGCTGCTACCCACACTATTATCCCCGGCGCATTTAGCGTGGAGATTCGAAGCTCAATATAGTGTGGCCCACAGTAAGCACGTATTCGCTGTAAGCTAGTCAGTGTACTGAGCTCGGACGATTGCTTGCAGGAGTACGACACAGGTGGCAGGTGAGCCCCACTGTACGCTCTGTCTGTAGTGAAGGAGCTTTCGATGGAGTCGTCCTCTTCGACCGACCAAAGCCCCCTTTAATCCTTTCCTCTCCCTCGACCCACCTCATTGTTGTCCCCCCAAATATTCCCCACCGCAACCGTGGTTACACCCTCTATTTCACCCCCCCCCCTTTTGCGGACGTCTTTTAATGCGAAATTGTTTGTTTTCTCAACCCACAACATCACTCGTCAATGTGGCCCCTTGAAACGTAACAGTGGGGTGCTTGGAACACATTTAATCATGTATGTACAACGAAGACTTGTATTCATACTGAGCTTCCAACATCCCATTACTATATTCCCATGATCCACAACACACACAACCGTTGAGTGTTGAGTAATGTTGTGGTAACCCACTTCCCCAAGGATACGAACACACATGATTAAATTAGGGTTTAGGTCCCTCCTCCTGAACCCCAATTGTGTTGATTGTTGAGTCTTGAATGGATGTGATATTTTTGAGCACGCGGTCCAGTCGCTTTAAACACGTGTCTTTTTGGTGTCCACTCTTGAAACCACACCAAACCGTATACCACTTAAATACAAGTGTCCGATTAAGATGAGTAACCCAATTAGGCATAGCTAGCTTGACTGCAAGTCTACATGAAGGCCCCATGAGTTTAGGGCCTTCAATCAACATAAAATTGAGTGTCATGTGTACTTCCTACCATGGTGTTTGAACATTACACGACTTATATGGTAATATATATACTTGTCTCTTTTGTTAAGGCCTCTTTTTTGACAGACATTTAACAATGTCAAGAGAAGCTCTCTCACCTTATGTTATTCGATGATTTAGCTTGATGGAGGTCTCAGAGATGAATTCTGTCTATCTATCTATAGGACGTGCAATCCAACTAAATGTTATTATAATGTACCTTGTTTATATTTCTTACGAGTTAACTAAGTAAAGGAACCCATTCCAAATTCAGAAGTAGATGTTGAATGGTTGAATTTTATATATGAATTCAACTCATAAATATTGAGCAATCATGTTCATAATAATAGACGAGGGTGGGGGGGGGGGGGGGGGAAGAAGAAAAAGAAGCACAACCCCGTTATACGGTTGGGGCGAAACAACCCTTACATTGGTTCCTTGGAGGCAAGGGTTAGGCATCCAACAAGGAACGAGTGTATGGATTGGTTCGCCCAAATCCCCCTTATACCTATCTCGACTAATACATCATTTATGATGTTTAATATTACTTACCATGTTATGGGGTTTATCCTAAGTAACACTAATGGCCAACAAGATTGATTGGTAGTATAACCACATGACACTTGTCATTTGTATGCTAAATAAAATGTTTGTGTTTAAGTTAGATACACGGAAAATGGTGAAAATAAGTCAATTTGGTCAAAATGAGTGCCTTGAAATTTGTGCAATATTTTTCAAAGATGGAGTAGAGGGAATGATGAAGAATGCAAGTTGTTTCATGGTTTTATTCCATGTAAATAAGTACCTACGTTTTCCTAAAGAGGCAAGTAAGTCAAAACCCCTAATTGTATAATAGAGTCTCCCTAATTTGAGCACCAAAATATCAAACTCTGCATACGAATGCACACAAAATGATTAACTCAATGGCACCCAAAAGCAATCGCAAGTGGTGTGAAACACCGCCTATCCAGCCAATCACGAACATCCTTTTCGAGTCACCACTTTTACAATTAGCCATTTTGGGTCCACACAAGAATCGATCTACCCCTAGTCTATTGCAGCAACAATGTTATTCACCGTTTTTGTCGTTTCGTGGAAGTTGTCATTGATGTAGTCCCATTGCCTTGTTGCATACCAAAATACAAGGTATATCATAATAAACATCTCAATGTGTTGCACTAAATGTCATAATGTAGATAATTGTGGATTTCAAAAAATGCCTATGTGACAAATAATGTCCATAATTAATTAATAGGGGCATGTTGGTTGTTGCCACAAGCAACATGCCCCTGGCCCCACTTGCCAATTTGCCACTTTGTCTTACCGTCATATTTCCCAAAATTGGATCTATAGGTCACTTCAATTACTATGTTTATCTATTGCATGATCTTTTCTTTCAATTGGACTATCAATTTGAGATTAACCTCTATCTCACAGAGGCTAGCCCACTCCATCGTTTTAGAGAAACAGTTGGTTTGAAACCATCATGATGTACTTTCAGTCTCATTAGCCTTTTTGACTTTCTAGACTTTAAAATCAATATAGTTTCATTGCCATTTTTTGCTACTTTAATTTACCCATCCACCCACCTACTAGCTTCCATCATAATCAGAACCATTATAAAATAGATGTGCACCTTTAAAGGTTTGTACTATAATCCTCCCCCCCCCCCAAAGTACGATACCTACTGAATGACGCCTAGGGATTGAAGAATGTTACAATGTCAATAATTTATGAACATGACACTTCTAAACCTCTAGGTTAGGCCTTCGCAAATAGTGTACGTGACACTAAATACCATAACTGGTGTTGTGGACCCAAAATTTACTTCACCTTACATCTGCTATAGTTGCTAAGGGCCACTTCACACATGAGCCAAGTGCCGCGACCATGAAATTATGAGAGCCCAAAAGAAAGTGTCAAAAGGTTGTCCCAACACACCTCCGAAATCATGTAGTGTAGTCACAAATCCTCAAGTGGAGAGTGAAGTCATATGTAATCGGGCCCTCAACCAAATGCTATTTCAATGCATTTCTATTCATGCGGATCCTCACACATGATAAAAATAGAACAATTCAACAGTTGTGAGCATTCGGAGTGTCTCCTGGTTTTGTGTTAAGCCTACCTCCAAGAAGTGGTTTTTGAAAATAATCCAAATGACCATGAAGCATGATTTATTCAATGCCATGTAAGAATCCATGTAGACTTTACATCCATCTTGCATTCACATACTCCGTTGGTCCCTCGAGCGTAGTGTGAAGTAGCGAACTTGGACCGGCTCCGCCTTTTCCACCAATGAGAGTGCTTGAAGTGTAATGGCCACGGGCTCTCAGTCTCATGTGTGAAGTCGCCCTAAGTTGGTGCCATGTAAGTATGTAGATATGGCATTTTGCAGATACGGTTTTTATTGGTAGCTTCAGAGTTTGGTGTCCTCCTGACATGTCACAGTGTAAAGTGTCCTGTTTATTGCTTCTAACAGTCTCAAGAATGAATGTGGGTCGGCTAATAGCACAGAATCTTACTGAACGAGTTTGTGACGATTGCTCATGTCACTAGATCCAAGGGACGTGACCCTATCGTGACCACTTCCAACTTTACATACAATTCCAATTGTTGGATTGAACATATAATTTGTAATTGAGAATCACGCATATTATTACCTGAAGTTTCAGCACCATAGTTGAGATGCAAAAAATAAAAATAAAAATGATGTAAAAGTGAATTTGTTGTTTCATTCTAAGGGGTTGCACAAGTCCTCCTTGTCTTGTTCACAATTGAACATATAGCAACGATGTCTATAACTTTAGAACCTAATCCCATCGTATCAAAACACATGCATCATTCTTGTTGTCCATTCTTAACTACAAAGCTTGATATGTACCGCTCAAATGTAGGTGTTCCATTAAGAAGAACGGCCACATAAGACCCATATATCTTATGTCAACACAATATGTCTATGCAACATCCTCTCCATGTCAAATTTCAGTAACAAGGTGCTCCTTTGTTGTATGGGAAATATAAGATCAATATATTTTGTTAGTTTTGTTTCATAAGCCGATGGGACTCTCACCGTTACAACAAGAATCCCACACCGTGACATTATGTGGATAGAACGTAACATTCACTCATAATTTTACCAACAACGACGTGTTAAGACAATTACATTATTTGAAGAAAGTAAAATAAAGAAAATTGGCAATTAGGAAATGCATTTTTTTTATTGGAAGCATGTGATTGCCACCTTGCAAAAACTTGCCAAATTAATATACCTTGCAGAGGGTGCAAGCAAGCTTGAAAGCATCTATTCTTGCACAAAGCCCTAGAGTTGTGCATCACACGGAATCCTAAACAATGACCTCCAAATTCAATGGGTTGGGTTACTCGTTCTTTTATAAAGAGCATGGTGACACGTGGTCTAGGCATGTGATACATATACACACCTTTATCAGCTTCCGATCACACAAATACATGTTACTTTGTAAAACTTCATGCTACCCTGCTATGTGTGCTCGTGATGCTCAAATAATCCGTTTGCCAAATAGATTGATTTCCACTATCAAGCACTTAACATCTAAATACTCCAAGGCATTGTGAGGTGAAAACACATGAACCCGTTGACAAAAGTTCAATAACTGCTTCACATAGATTGATAAATGGTTAGCGAAATGTAATTGTATGGATGTGACCATTCTGTAGTGTGTGTGTATATGTGTATACATATATATAAATTTTTCTTTGTGCTCGGCGCCCATGTATCACCCTTACATAAATTATTACATGTGCATAGGAGGTGGCATGAAAAGGGCAACATTGGCTTCTTTTTTTATGGATGAAAAAGATGTTCGGGATGACTTTAAACTATCAGGTGATAGTGGAAAGGTACCCATTTCCGAATGGAGTGGTTGGTAGTTCGATTCTCGCTGTGAAATCTTCTCTCTACTTGACGGGGAAAAAACTAGCTAGATAAGTAAGAAGCCAGGAGTCCACCTACCACAAGGTAGGCAGTAAAACCCACCCTGCACCAAAAAATCCTCGAACAAGGTAGGGTCAACAGGCTGAAATTCACGTCATATTGCCCAATTTTGATTATTTATTTATTGGATAACGAGGTGACGACTTCCCTATTGAATCGATGATCTAATGTGGTGGTGTTGCGTGCCCGCGTCATCGGATCCTTGAATTATGTATTTGGTTAGACAAACAAAAATAGGTGTGAGTGGAAAGTCATGCCTTTGATTTTTTTAAACATGATGCTCATCCGAGGGTTGCCGAAGATGGAAGAAGAGTACCTTACTTGCATGAGGGTCCGTTGAAAGGGTCATCAAATTAGCTGGAGGATAGTGAAGGTGGGGGTGGCCCATGTTGCATAAAACACGTCATTGTTGATAGTACTGTAGTTGCCGTCTACAAAAGAAGAGGGTGCTATGTGTGACCTTTGTTTTTTGTAAGCAAATCAAACAAAAAATATCGTACTTGGGGAATTCCACGGGCTTTATTAGTCCAAGTGGCCTCGTGTGGCATTGGCCTCTAACCCCCCGAATTTCCCCTACAAATTCCCTTGTTCGATGTGAGCCATAGAACTAAGTGCGCCCAAGAATCAAATTGCAAGTCCCCACCCTTCTTCGCCAACACATGCAATAAAAACGGCTTGACCCTATTTGGTCCAACGAATAAACATACACTTGGGAGGCCCCCCAACCACTTTAGTGCCGGGCCGTAAATTGCTTGTTGAAAGAAATGATATGAATGAGATACCGCCACAATACCTAGGCCACGTTGTGTGCACTTTACAATTAGATTCGTTTTATAATTTGTTTCGGAGAATGAAGTATATTGACCTCTAATGGACAATGGACCTCAAATGGGTCTAAAGCATAGGCGATGCGTCCAAGTTGTAGAATGTGCGTAGTTGAATGAAGAACGACATATGACATCATCTAAATGGTAACTTCGAGGATTTGTGAGACATGCACCTTGAATTAATAAATTGAAAGATGAACTCTCACATATCCTTGGCTAGATTAGCTAGCGTGATGTAAAATTGGTGTTTTCTCATGTAATCATCATGAAGTGGACTTGTTATGCATTTTTGTTTCACGAATGACAAAATCATGATAAATTTGGAACCTTAAAAAATTTGGAGCACAACCTCTAGGGTGTGATGCATGTTCACAATGTATTTAAGATATTGCGGATGTACGGGTATATTGGTATCTATTGTTGTTTAAAAAAGTTGTTCTTGTGCGGGAAAAAAAAGGAAAAAAAGGAAAAAGAAAAAAGAAACACTTACACACACACACACATATTTGAAGGTTGGAAACTCTAAATTTGGAAATCCAAATGGTTGGCAAAGGGGCTTGAACTGTAACCCCTGAGCACTAGAGGCTTTCCCCTAACAATTATACTAGATAAAAATCGAAGGTTAATTCATGCAAACAAGAAAACTCATAGAAGAAAGTTGTGATTTAAGATTGAAATAACACATATATATGGTTGGTGTATGGATTGTGGCTTCTTTGGGAAAACATTAGGGAGAAAAAAAAGGATTTTCATTTGAAAGTCTAATAAGAAAAATACACTCACTTTTATTGAAGTTCATCTCTTTCTTTCTTTTTGGTACAAATTGAAAAAGTAAAATAAAAAAATGCAAGAGGAAAAACAATTGCACTCTTATTGGAGTTCATCTCAACATCATACATTGAAGCCACTTTGAAGCCATAAACACCACTACCAATGCAAGTCAATCAACTTGAATGCTTATATAGTCCCATGTGAAAATCGATGTGTCAAATGTAATTGAATGACCCCTGTGGTACTTCTTAGTGTAGCAATTGCGGCTGATGTCTTGTAGATGCATGGCTATCTTAACTGGCCCTTCTTAGAGGTCCAAGGAGCTCTCTAGGGGCTTTAGCCCTTAATGAATGAGGATTCTCAATATACAGCCACATACACAATTTATATGGTCTTCATCAGGTTCATGAATCATATTTTATATGATTAGATGTTTGAAGCACTGTTATATACATTGTCTTATGTATAAGAGAAAATAAAACAATATTAATACTAGACATTGATGTCCAAAATATAGCCTATATAATTTTTTTTTATCTAAGTGCATGGTTGGAGCTTCAATTTTTCATAACATCAAAGTATTTTTCTTATTAAACTAATGCATTTGAAAAATGATTTTATTTTAGGTAAGTCCACTTTTGACATTATTAATTTTAAATGAAAGTCTACAACTCAAATACACTATTTACTGCTTGGAGAGGCCCAATTTGAGCCTTTTAGACATTTAGGGTTTAAGATGTTGTATGAAGGTGTGTGAAGTTACTCATTATCATCTTTAGCTGGGAATGTCAAAAGTGGATCCATCTCAAATCAATTTATTTGTCAATTACATTCTTTTCATTTGGAACATACAAAAGTGTGAAAAGAATGGGATATTTGAGAGTGTTTAAAACGCCTTTATTGAAATACAAATTATGTACAACTTGTCACCATTCTCACATATCATCATATTTTCACTTACTCTTTGTAGTGGCTAGGTTGTGATAAATACGATTAAATCTCCTAGACCAAGTAGCTTGTTGAGAGTTTGTGCAAATTAAAAATTAAAAATTAAAAATGCCCATATCATAATACCGGCATGAATGTGAGCCCGTTGGCCTTGTGTTGATCACGGCTTTCCGTGATGCAACATAAGTTTTCCCTTCTTCGAGTTTGTGCAAACTACTATGTAGGCCATGGAACACATTCCAAAGCCTTTAAGAATCTAGTAGGAAAAATAAACACAACGATTCTTAAATAGATATCCAACCTCATTATTTCATTTTTTTGAAGTGAGATACACATTGATTTCGGCAATAGAATCAAATTTGCAAGTCAAGATATTGGTGCATGCACCACACTTGTTCCCTTTTATCGAAAATAGTATGTGTTGAGAAGTGTTTTGATGGAAAAGATGCTTATATTAGTCTCGTGGCAACACCGTGTACATCACACTAATACGTGGATAATGACTCTACCAATAGCAATAAATGAAGTTCTATTTGATAACGTGATAGTGTTGTGTGACGAGCTAGGAAGGATCGTACTTACACGAGTACCAACAAATCACATGTATATGTGTCATGGATTTGCTTGATGCCACACTTCTTTCACGAGACGCACCCACGTCCTCTATGTAAACGTTTTAAAAGATGTCAAAATAATGAAACGTTAATTGTTCAATTTATAAGATAATGACCAGGTAGACATTAAACTATCACCATTGGAACGTTATATTTACGAAGGTTGCATGCTTACTCCAAGTTTATTATGCGTTCGAAGGGTCTAACATTTTTGGATTGTTGTAAATGGAGAACAAAGTTATTTTTAAATCCTCGTGAGCGACCATCCAATATTTGGAGGTGCGTCGTGTCTTTGGTGTGTTATCGAGAACTCTCCAATTCCAACAAATAAGTCGAGTCTATTAGCCTCACAACTCTAAACTTGCACATGCCAAGTAACAAACAACAACAATCTTGTATCTCTATCCGGGCTCCCAAGAAATTACTGACGAGGCCAAGATAGAACACAAATTCAATCAAATACATGTTTATTGATGGGTGAACTCATCAAATGAGAGGCAAGTTTTCATACGGGCCATGCTATTGACGAGATTTCATGGAAACATTGCGGATGCACACTATTTATCAACCTAGAGTATATGATATTGGAGATCAAAGAAACTCCTCCAATTGCTTCAAATGATGATATATCCCTCAAATCATGCTCAATTCCACGAAAAAATACTCTCATGTAGCACTTTTTGTAAATGAAGTTGAATTGAAGTTGCATTTTTTTTATCACGATCGCAACTTGAACCGTAGCCATTTGGATGTAGTAACCATTTAAATGTCAACTGTATAGACCTTAAGAACCCACATCTAGTTGTTTTAATATTAATATATTCTTTCAAAAAAATTGTTAATTAACTTATATCATGTAGATATTATTTAATTACACCAACATAACTTTCCACATTGTTTGGAAATTTTATTACAATGTCAAGAAAATACAATAATATTTTTTACATTGTGGTATAAACAAAATTATAAGTTTTGTTGATATAATTGTGACATGAGGTAATTTGCATGGGTAAAGATGCAACCTAGTTGCACATGCTAGTGTAGAAATGAAATAATGATCTAACATAGTGAGTGGTTGTAGTTTCAAGTCCAACTACTGGGTGTGTGCTACTTTCATTCGGGATGGTGTATATTGTGGGCCACATTATAGGGTTGCAAAGGGTAAGCCACATCATACATATGCCAACATTATTTACCATCATCAATGTAGTTTAACTACAATAAAGGGAGAAGTTGATTATTTGATCATGAATTTCATAATGATAGAATTGTCTTGAATCTAATTAAGGTAAGCAAGCTATTTTGGTTACTCAACTCAGTTGGACACCTATATTTAAGTGGTGGATGGTTAGGTGCAAGTCTAAGATGAACATCATAAAGAGGAGTGTTTAAACAAACTGGACCATGTGTTCAAAACATGATAACCATTCAATTTTCAATAATCAATTTACTTGGGTGGGGGACTTAGACATGACCTTCTCATGGCTCATTGTTGGAATAGAGGCACCCATACATGAACACCTAAGCGATTTTGCACCATATTTGGAGAAGTATACAATGATGCATTTTTTTTCTATGGAGGAAGATAGAAATGAGGAGGATTGCAAATTTTTCGATAAAATTTTCCTTAAATTGAAATTATTATAAATTTTTGAAGCGAAAAGTTGGCATGAACATATGATCGATGTCTAAAGCCTGCCACAACCACTCACTCCTCCTCACTTAAGCACTTTAAAACTAGGACACATGTCATCACACTATTGGTTTCGGCCTGATTGAAATTCAATCCCAACTTGGCCAAAACTCCGGTATTGTATAGATTGCCAATGGGGCCATGACCTAGAATAGGTGCCTCTACTATAGTAGACTTTGATCATTCATAACAACTTGAGATTAGAGCAGAGGTGCCCATAATCGATCACTTAAGTGACTATGCGCTAGATCTAGAGAAATACAAGGCAATGCAAAATGTTCTTGTTTAGGAAGATAGAAATTAGGAGGATTGCAATTTCTTTGGTACTTTTATTCCTTAGATTGAAATTTATGTAAAATTTTAAAACCAAAAGTTGGCACAAACATATAACCAATGTCTAGAGTTTGCCATAACCACTCGCTTTAACCGTTCACTCCTCCTCACTTTTAGCATTCATAACCAAGACGTGTGTCATGACACTATTGGTTCCGACCTAATCAAAATTTATTCCCAGGTTGAACAAAATGCAGTCCTAGCCCGATCGGAATCCTAGTTCCTTATTGATCGCCGATGGAGTCCTGATCGGGAATAGGCGCCTCTACTATAGCTCAAAACTTTACGGAATCCACCTTGGCTTCTATTTTTCTTTATATATGGATTTACGTAAGTGTACCAAATACAAATTTAGTGTAGTTGTTAAAGAAACCCCCCCCCCCCAAAAGATAAGTGGTACCCACATCTCTGAGCTGGTTTGAAAATAGGTGTACATTTGCATGGGAATCATCAACGCGGTCCCAAAGCAGGTGCAAATTTGAATGGAGATCATCGTCACAACCCTAAATACAACCAAAGCTTGCAAGTGGGCTCCCCTCAGCCCTGTAAGCAGTGCTCAAAATTGAAGTCTTCAGTGCCCTTCAAATGGGTTTTGGGACTTCAAAAAATACCTCAAGGAAAACAGCCCTTCAAAACATAATCCTCATGTCTAAGTGCTCCCTTCACTTGAAGTGTTGGATAAATAATACCCTTCAAGTACTGTTCATCATCTCAAGTAGCCGTTTAATTCCGGCTGTCTAACTTTGGGCTCCAGATCTCAGATCCAGATGGGAATTAGTCCAGATGGGAATTGTATGTTGATAGGTTTGGTTGTGAGAAAGTGCATACTTTGCACTATGACTCTATGCCCGGGTGTGATGCAGGGGGCTCGTTGGAGGATTGCATCACCCTTGGTAGACTATACGTCCAAAAGGTTATTGACTCACTAAATGATCGCTTCCCCGACTTGCCCATTTTTAATGCAGCCATGTTTTTCAGCCCAAAACACTATCCCATGGATGCATTGGATCGAGGCACTTTAACTGAGCAATGGTTGAACCGGTTGGTGACACATTTCAAGTGGAGCTTTGTTCTTGTTGATCAAGCCAATGCGGAGTTGCTCGAATTTGTGGAGATGTTATCTTCAACTTGTCAACACCGAAGTATGCATGAAGATTGGGTTTTTTGTAGCCGTGACCGAGAGTTTAAGATCAATTGGCCAACCCTAATGTCGCTATGGCAAGCCATACTTGTGATCCCTACTAGCACTGTTGTTTGTGAGCGTGGTTTTTCAAAGCAGAATTGGGTTAAGAGCGAAAGGAGATCATGCCTAAACCTTGACACACTTGATGCATTGATGAGGGTTAGCCTAAACAGTTTGGGAGTTGAATTTATGGATTGGAATGGCATTTTTGACACTTGGAAAACCGCTACAGTAACCAACAAGCGTAGGGCATTTTCACTTCAAGAGGTGGAGTTAGATAGTTGATTCTCCATTATTTCATTGTACTAGAAGCATGTACCATGCAAATCATGCATAATTTTAATGTAAGTTTTATATTTCTTTGAAAATTTTCCATTGACGTCCTAGATTTAGATATGCCCTTCAATTGCAATGCTGAAATTTCAGAGCCCTTCAAAATGAAATTCATATGAGGGCTTCAATTTTGAGCACTGCCTGTAAGGAACTAATAAGGGCCGGTTCACACTATGCCCGAGTCAAGAGGAGAAGCGTCACTTTTCTGGACCAAACTATGTTGAGAGGAGAAGCTTTTGGGCTGAAAAGGTATATTAAAATAATCCATTGTCAGATTTTGAATATTTGAATGAAAAAAAGTTTGGCCTCTCGACGGAAGTTTGGGTCGAGCATTTTGCTCAACCCAAACTTTGCTCGAGAGGCTGAACTCTTGGCGTCATAACTTCCTAAAAGTGTTGCCACCTAGGCTCTTTTGGAGGCAACGTCCTTTGGACTTCGGCCTCTAATGTGAAGGCCAAGAGGACGGACTTTGGACATTTTTGCATTTTCATTGGTCCAAACGCTTCTCCTCTCGAAGTTTGGCCATAGTGTGAACCGGCCCTAAACTAAGGTCAACTAAGCCCTGTATGAACTAACTTAAGGTTAACTAGGCCCCGTATGCATTGGAGCATGAAGGTGGTTCATGACAGTTTGAGATTCATGGCAACCACTGGTGTTGGAGCTTCCCTTTTCGTCTTTAAATTGAATGAATCATGTGTGCTTAAAAGAAAACAAAGAAAGATAGAAAAAGAAAAAGATAAGGGCAGCCAGTAAAATCCTACCCCTTTGTGAAATTTATGGTTGTTCACACATTGGGAGTTTGTGATTTGAAAGTAATGAGAAGCTTCTCAAAATGCTCCCTAGTGTCGCCGAAAACTTTCCCATTTTTGATTTGGAATGCTTGCAATCCGTTAAGCGATGCTTTTGGGTTTCAGCTAACTTGAATCTACAATTGTGGCATTGGCCATCGTGACGCATACATGTACTCCAAGCACCGATTCGGGACACCGCCATTGTTGAATTGCTAGAGAAAGAATTGGGATTTCCTTGGTCTTGGTGATGTGCCACATAGAGTCAATTGCATTGTTGTGCTCTTTGGGGGCGAGCTTGAGTTTGTACCATTTCTCAAAGAGTTTGCTCGTCTTGCGTTTGGCATTAAGGGGTTGTTTACACCGTGGACCATGAAGTCGTCCCAAGGCCCTGTAAAATCTGCAATTGGTTGTTGAACTTGTCATGGGACCACTTTGGTTTATACCAAGGAAAAAAAATGTTAGAGTGGTCGTGGAGTTTGAGTTCTCCAAAAAACATAGTTTAAGGCCTACGTTATCCAATGACATGGTCCAATGGATATTGCGGTGAGAGAGGTAAAAGAGGTGCTCTAATAGAAAAAGGCAAGGGCTCATGACAAACAAATGATGTTATAATAAATTTGTAGTGAATTTTTTTTGGGGAAGAGAAGATGAAGACGAGAGAATGGTTAAACTGGATTTTTTTTCTTCCAAAACTGCCTTTCTTTTGGAAATATATTAAAAGAATCGACACATTCACTTTTTGGTGCATGGTCCACATTTAGTTTACACATAGTGAGGGGCCCAAAGGCTTTGTAAATTGACCTTTTAAGAAATTGGACCATGGAAGTTGGACCGTCAAGTCGGACCATGGAAAAAGGTCATCTTCCATGGTTTGACTTCATGGTTCACGGTGTAAACCGTCCCTAAGATAGTGTAACCGATTTTAGTAGTGTACTCAAATAATAATAATAATAATAATAATCACCACATTCGATAGGGTCAATTTGTTCTCATGTCCATTCCCAGCGGTCCCATAGAAGGTTTTTGACTATAGCAAGAAACCATGGGAGAAAGGGAATTATTGCATACGAGCATACCTATCATCCATCCAACACAAAAACCTTGAAATAACATGCAACTCAAAGGTCAACATTTTTTGCTTATCTAACAATTGAATTAGTTTTACGAATTATGAATTAGTCTAGTCCAAGTCCTTTGAGATGAATTGGTCACACACTTACAAGGGTCATTATTTTAAATTTTGGATGAATAAAAAGTACCCTTGTATACAATAATCTCCTTTCTTTCTAGAACTCAGAGAGTGGAGGTGTTGCCGTAGGTGATGAGGGTAGGAGGGGTCACTTACAACCCAATGACACGGGCATGTGCTCCTTTGTGAACAAATGTGTTTGCAGTACCACAAAGAGTGTTATATTTTATATTTTTACAAGTGCCAGAATGTAGTTTCCACATGGAATACAAGTAGGTCTGAACCAACACAAGCATAACATATACACCAAACTCTCAAGTTTTTCCCACTAGAATAGAAAGCCCTCTACAATATAGTATGCGTGTTGCCACTTCCTTCCAGACCCATATTGCAACCAATGTAGAACAATTTGGACATGACTTATCTCAAGTGAATTTCTCTAGACTAACTTGCAAACTTTCATCCTACTTCCAGGTCAAACGAATTTCAAATTAAGAATTCCAAAGGAGAGGGGGTTCCCACTTGGTAAGGTTGAGGCATCCATAACATATAAAATAAGAAAGATTGCATTTATTAAGGAGGAGTAATAGTGCGGAATTATTTTTCTTGTGAAGAGAAACAAATTCAAATGAAAATGCAATTTTCTTCCCCATGAATGTGAAAATTTCCACAAATTTCCGAGTGATGAAGTAAAGGTTACACATAGTTAATTTATAGGTTAACCCAAAACCACTCATCTAAATGCTATTCCTTGGCCACAACAATTGTCAAAACTCCCATGAGGGTAATCAACCCAAGTTGCCACCACATAAACTTTAACTTTGTTCTCCTAGAAAATATAGATCTCGTCCATATTGAATATAGATGCCTCGACCATAAGGGGTCCAATAGAGCCTTGATCTCTCACAACCCCCCCCCCCCTCCGTCATAGATATATGTTTCATTCATTCGACCTTTACTTTAAGATGTAGACCAATTCAAATCCTAAGATTTAACTTCGGGGGGGGGGGGGAGGGGGGCATTGTCCCCTAACACTTTTGCCTTGTCCGCCACAAATGTGTGCCTACCTCATGAGACAAAAGATTGAGATAGGCATACCAACAAATTTATGCATGCATTAAACCCTCATAACATTACTCAGTTGATGAGTTGTGTTCATTTGTCGTGACCTCATATTCAGTTTGAAGCAGTGGGATTCCGGTATCCATAGTCTTTATTCTCGAATCTATTGTTGGGCCCATGAACACAACTCATCAGCTGAGCAATATTACGCTCATCCATTCTTATGGACGCATTTATTGAATGACAAAGTTGTAAGTACGAGATGCCAATAATATTGATACTTGCTAAATTGCCTACAAATTACCATATTGTGTCTAGGGATTTCAATGAAGTTGTAAATGATGTTATGGTTGTCCTACATAAATAACTTAATCAAAATTAGCTGCTGTGTCCAGTAAATAAATGCTAGGTAAAATGTTGCCAATTATACACTTTAGTTACTCAATAAATGTTTAAGATATTGAGAAATGATTACAAAAGATAACAAAATTTCATGTTGCCTAATCTATTTATCTAAGAAATAAAAAAGGTCTGTTCCATGGGAACCTTGGCACAATGTAAGCTACAAACAATTATTTTCTGGGAACCATGACAACTCTATTCATGACACATGACCGAATTATTCTCATGTCTAAGAAAGTGGGAGGTGGAACTTAGCAATGTTATGTATTTCACAAATAGAAGTCTGGTGATTGAAGGCCACTTCACACACGAGACTGAGAGCCCGTGACCATTAAACTTCAGGCACTCTCATTGGTGGAAAAGGCAGAGCCGGTCCAAGTTCGCTTCACACTACGCTTGAGGGACCAACATAGTATGTGAATGCAAGATGGATGTAAAATCTACGTGGATTCCTACATGGCATTGAATGGATCTTGTTCCATGGTCATTTGAACTATTTTCAAAAACCATCTCTTGGAGGTAGGCCTAACACAAAACCAGGAGACCACGACACTCCAAACGCTCACAACCATTGGTTTATTCCATTTTATCATGTGTGAGGACCTGCATTGAAATAGCATTTGGTTGAGGGCCCGGTCACATACAATTTCACACTACACTTGAGGTTCCATGACCACAGTACATGCTTTTGGAGGTGTCTTGGGACGGCCTTCGGAAACTTTTTTTGGGGATCTCACAAATTCATGGTCATGGCTCTTGTCTCGTGTGTGAAGTGGCCCTTTTCAATCACTTGAATGCTATGCTACTTAAATATGATGGAAATATTAGCTATCTATATTTTGATGTTAAATTCATAAAACACAACATATTATAATTTCGGACTTGGAAGTAGTCTAGTTTCACTTTAATGTCAGTTTCAAGCACGCAAACCATGGACTCCAACCTTTGTCTAGCTGTCCAGGCGATTAGGTGACGTGTCCACCACCTCATTGAACATATAAAGCATATTTTTCCCTTCTTCTTGAAATGTGCGTTTTCTGTTTTCAAATTTTGGAGTTTTTCAAGTGATCATAATTATCTATTTTCTAGCGATACTTGGACCATGTGTCACACGGTCAAGGGTTGGTATATAACCCATTCAAATTTGGGTCCGGAGGGGGAACAATATTATTGAACAATTATTGATGGATGATGTTTGTGGATAATGCAAAGGATCACGACTCTTTCCATCCTTCTTCTTGCCACAATGATTTGTACCAGGTAACGTTTGTGATCCATTGCAAACCTAATAAGTCGGTACCAAAATGTTTGACTGATAACACGATGATCTTCAATTCTTGCTTTCGAATGAATATGTATGTTACATTCCTTGACATTTAACCATTTTGGAAGCGACGTCCATTACGGATGACACACCGTACAGTATGTCAGATGTAATGGTTCACCAATATCAACCGATTCCATATGATTGTCATAGATTTGTGTTATGAAATTAATTAACTCTGAATTTTGTCAGAGACGGTGTTTTATGATCCATACAAAATCATAAATGTGGCTGGGTCTCACATGCTTACTTTTTATTTCCTACTAGTCCACTTCTCCTAGGATATGAAACCCACAATTAGTACAAGACGGTTAGCAACGTAAATCAAGGTTGTAGCCGTCGTCCTCATATTAATGGAGCTCCTATGAACATCTTATTCATTACCAAAGTGAAGGTCCTTGTACTGATGAAATGATCACTTAAGTCTCCCCAATCATGTTGACTATTGAACCTAGATTGGTTATCATATTCTAAACACGTATTTCAATCTCTTTTAGACACACATTTTTTTGGTATCCATTTTTGGAACCACACTTGCCTACTTGCCACTTAAAAACTAGTGTTCAATAAGATGAGTAACCATATTAGACATGCCTATCATATTCTAGAGGGAATTGTTAAATTGACCACGTAGTTTGTTAAAACGACCATAGAGACACGTCGTGTGGTGACATGACCTGTCAAAATTTGATTTGTCATGGCACACATGAAGAGGAGCAAGGTACCGGCTTTGCCTCCTCTTTCTTTGAATATCAAGAAATAACTACAATTGCTCAAAATTTAATAGGTAGTGTCAGCGCGTGATACGCCTCTCTAGTTGCTTTAACCAATGTGTGGTTGATTTAACAATCACCATTCTAAATTGTCGAGCGATATACCATCGTCCTAAATTGGTGTTTGAAATTCAATACTCGTTCTACATCATCATGACCACAATATTAGAACCAATGACCATATTGTATGCAACCGGGCTTTGCCATTGGTCGATTTGTTTCGTTGGGCGAAGGCAAGGCCATGGATGGGTCAAGCTAGTGCTAAGCCCGATACATGACCACGAACTCATATCAATAACACATACTAGGTGCCTAAATGATTGCAATGTGGCCAAAGGGAGTGTTGATTCCTCTTGTTTGTTGTTCTTGAGCTTTGCGCCTTTAGACATAGACTTTCAAGCACATCGACCCAAGTCCGTGAGTACACAAAGTTAAACATGTAAGATGCTCGTCTTGCTCCACGATTTCTTGGAAGAGCCGCTCCCATCCGACCAAAATTTATCGCCTGTGCATCGACATAATCAATACGAAAGGAGTGGCACTTGTAGATCCATCTAAGTAAGCGCAGACTTGCATGTGAAATCCGTATCGGTGAAGAAAAGTAGACATCGCCGATGTTCAGTGCTTTGCATTGAAATTGGGCTAGGGATTTGGGCTTGGGGTTCGTGGCGTCTATGTGGACTCATCCATCGTGGATGAAGGGGCTCTAGTAAAAATAAGTTCCTCTGCAAAGTTGAGACAGTTGAGCCAGTTGGAGTATCTAAGACTGATTTAGGGTTTTTGATGTGATTTACAAAGTCAAATGATCCAAAATTGTTGTTTTAAGATAGCGAAATAGTTCGCTACGTTTTGACCTTGCTAAAAGATGAGTTTGCATAGACATCATGAATCCATTGCGAAGGTGAAACACAATGAATAACTTCATAAGATGTAAATATTTATTTTTAGATCATTTGATTTCGGAAATAGCATCACAAATCTTGTATTAGTGTAGTGGAGACAAGTTGGAATGATACGGTCCTCAACTTTGTAGGGAACTTGTTTTTTTTGTTGAAGCTCTTTTAATCCACAATGGTTAACTTGGCTAGTATTTAGGTAAATCTGGATTTTTGGCCAATTCCAAACTAAATAGCCGCCACACATTTGCTTCAATATCTCCACTATGATGCCAAATGTTTGCTCACATCGTGTCCATGTCTTTCATATATAATCACGTACACAATGGTTACATGGTGAATACAAATAACAACACTTCGAGTACAAGTGTTCACATTTCCAAAAACTACTTGATTTTTTCCATAATCATCAAAAGTTTGGAATACCTAAATACCATTTACTCTAAATAGGCACCATAGACCTTGAGCCTCAAAATTGTACCACCAAACTAAATATTAATGCTTAGGTTCAAGGTATAATTTGGTACATGAAATCGATTGGCATGAAAAAACAATCACTACATAAACGTCGATGGTATATAAATAAAATGATACAAACCTAAGTGTACAATGAATAACCCATTGAATTGTTTACATTTAATATCAACCTTACCAAGATAATTAAATTCTTGGATGATTCAAGAAACTAGTGTGGATTCATAAAATAAAAATGTGCATGTCATTCAACAACCAACAAATTAATTGAACAAAAGTCCATTTTACAATTAGAACATGCTTGAGTTGTATCTACGATGCCTTGATAGGGTTTGATTTGTAGAGGTGATTTTGATCATATTAAAAACCGATTCAATTTTCATTATTCACTAATTGATCATAAATATTTCACATTCCTATCCCTTCTAGCTCTTTTGAGAAATATTTGCACCCCACAAACTATGCAGGCACCACCAACCCCCCATATCACCACACAAAATTGACACTCCCCCTCCCTCCACCACACCGGCATTACAAAGTGCATTCTTTCGTAATTGAGAAAATCATAGGTCTTGGACTTGACTCCTCCATCAACTCAAATAAAACCCACCACACCTACAAATGCCATAGGCACGGCTTTCTTGACTTTGACGACACATGGGAACCTGATGATAATTTATTAACACACACAATGACTATCAATGAACACAACATGACGTACTACCAAAACATTTTGAAACGAACATTGACATAAGCTTACACACTTCAACTTTATCCATAACAAACATTGCAAGCAACCCCAAAGTAGAGATACCCTATACATACACAGATCTCCGGACCTACCCAACATGCACATACACATACACAAGATTGAATGCAACCCAAGTGAAGACATCATAAGCTTACCGCACTTGTACAAAGACAACACAATGTAGATGAATATGACACTTATTGAAATATACGATCCAAATGGCTCCATGAACTTCAAACTACCCATTCTGGAAACTATACAACCAAACTCTTATTTGTTCATAATCCTAATCTTTAACCCTTGTTATCCCTATGGTTCTACATGGTTTCAAGATGAGTTAAAAAGTGAGGTTTGCAAGCTTGCTTTTATGAAGCATTCATGGAGCAAAATTGTTGACACAAAGTCAAATGACACAAATGTGTGGTTAGACCTTATATATAAGGCCATGAAGTTCATATAAATATTTTCTTCAAAAATATTTAAGAAGAACTTCATAAAATGGAGATGGCATCAACTTGCCATGATATTTTATAGATATGTTCATTTTATAAAAACTTAAGAGTTATATGATCATATGTTCAAAGTGTGAACAATTTTTTTTAATGAAAATAGAATTGCGTCAATTAGTTCATCAAAGATGGCATTTTTCTTTCAAGTATTTTGTTCATGCACACATAATCAATACACCTGCCAAATTTGAAACGAAAATGATACAATGTACAGTTATTATAATAATTTAATTTGAACTAGTTATCATCAATATATTAAGAATTTAAAATTTGTATTGGTTAACAACTCTTCTTTGGAGATAAATATCAAACGAGGATTGAAAGTTAATAGTTTTCATGAATATACGGATTTCGTTGGGAGACCGTTCACACAATTGGGAGGTTGGCCTGAGGTCAATGAGGAACACCATTATAAACCGAACCTTGTACACTCTCCCCATAAATATTCTCTTATTGAAAATGACTTCTTTTGGTGAGCTCAGGGGTAGTACCCTTGAGCTCAAGACCATAATGTGGTTTCAAATAAGAACAGGGGGTTAACATTGGGAAAAAAATTGATCCCTTGCTACCATCTAAACGACTATAACCAACATGTGGGCCAGTCAATTTGCTATTGAATGAATTTGTTGATTCAACGAATAGTAGTGAACTTGGACACATTGTAACAAATGGTTGTTTGGGACAAAGTGCTATGTCACCTTTCTAGTGTGAATAAGGACAAACCTGCCCAAAATGTAGAGGAAATTTGGTGGGGTAGGGTTCGTATGTGCCAAATAGCTACTTCCATCTTCTCAAATTTGGGCCCACCTACTAACCTCCTCTTCCCAATCATCAAGGATGGAATTCTAGACCAACATTGGTTCTCTTGAGTCTCCAACTGGCCTTAATCTTCGGTGGCCGGCACTTGTAGGTTAAAGATTCTTTAGTGGGCACATGTAAGTCTAGCAGCCCTTAACCACGGCCCTCCACATTCTAGCATATTGTCAAAATATAGTTGGATGGTGGCTTGTGCTTAATTACATGCGTACACCTCTGACCCATTATTATCTAGAATCTAATGGACGAGCAACCTACATGAGAACTCACCATAAGGGTATGATGCCCATTGATAAACTTGGTAAGCACGTCCCATCCAAATTGGACCCATTGCGCCAAACACAGTTGGTAGCATCTACACCAAGTGAAATATCCACATAATTTTAGACTATGTTAGTTTGCATGTTGACATGCTAATAAGAAAGTGTGTGTGTGTGTGTGTGTGTGTGTGTAATCATTTATCATTATATTTGAAACATCTTGTATGTAAGTAAATATGGACAAATTCTCAAATATTTACCTTTTGGTTGCTTCAATGCTATGGATAGATCCCCATATACACTTTTGTTATACATGAATTTATGGAAAATATATGAATTCTTAGTACTTGGTTACATGTCATGTTATTAAATCTGAATCTGAATCTAAAAATAGAATATTTGATGGGAAATTTGTTATTTTGATTTTTGGGTTTTAAAATGGATAAATAAATGTTGAATAGTGAAAATAAAATTGCTATTATATTATCATAATCAACTTTACATACTCTATCAGAGGATCCTACCATACAATTCAATCATAAGGTCCTATGTTAGAGTTCACCATATTATAAATATGGACTTGGACGTAGTCCAATTTTACTTTAATAGTAGTGAATTTTAATGGGTAAGGGGTAATTTCCTTCAACCATCGGCAAAGGTTCAATTGAATCCATGTATAAAGGTAAGAAGCCAATAGGTAGCCTTCTCAAACTATATGTTAATTACCTTGCTCAATCTTCTTCTTTTGTTTGTTTGTTTGGTTTGGTTATCCCTTTTGCTTCCTAGCTTATTGTTGTTGGTTACACTAGCTAGGTTTATAGCAGTTTATGGCATTTGTTGTTAGGTACGCTATTTATGAAGTGTTTAAATTAAGTATCTAGATGTTTTGAAGTGTCATGTTAATTAATTATTAACATGGTCACACTGATTCTCAAGGTTTTTTTTCCAATTTTTTTTTAAAAAGGGAATGAAATTTTTGTGGTATGCCAAAATCTAGTGGTGTAGCCCATTGGAGTACTTGAGATGATGATCTTACGTTTTAGTATGCAATCTAGGAAGATATTATTGAATGTATTGATTTCAAGCATCATGTGTTTACACTTATGATCAACTTGTTGGTTATTATGTAACCTAGGCATATGCCTCATAACATTATCGAAGATACTAATGCAAGGCACATACATCAATGTAGATTTCTAGACATCCTACACCATAGTGCCTTTACCACTTTGGCACTAATTAAACTATTTCAAGATTTGTTTTTGAAAAATAAATTTTAAACATTAAAAATAATGTATAAAAATTATAAATTTAGTTTAAATCCGGTATTGTTGAATGTAAAATACTAATTATAACATTTGGTAGACTGTAAATAGCTGAAGTGGTAAAGATACTACAGTATTCAAACACTACACTTAATATGATATTTAGTATCCCTTAATATTTGGAGTTACACAATGCTATATCTTTTTAATTATTAATGTAAATTCTACCAAGAAAATATGTCAATGTTTTATGATGTCCAAACCATTTTGACTTTTGTTGGCAAAAAAAATGAGGAATACATGAATGAGTTATAACATTGCGTAAATCCAAATAGTAAGTGACGCTAAATACAATATTTAGCGTAGTCTTAAGGAGTTTCGAACGCATATGTGTATTTTCAAGTTTGATATGCACATACCCATAATCACCCATTTGATGGAATCTTTAAGTAAGAAACTCTAATTCAAAAGGAAATTTGTTGATGTTCATCTAAATTGTGTTACAGTTGTGGGTATGTGATTTTCACTATGATCCCAGATCCCAGATATCCCGAAATGCTAGAAACAACCGGTATAGGTTACTGTACCTTATCCAGATTGGCAAAAGACATGCACAATCAAACAACAATTACAATTCCTTCAACATAATAGAGGCACTCTTCAGACCCTGAACATGGGTTTGACGTAAAATGGACATGTTTCTTGAATGTGTGACCATTGATGTGCGACACTCTTAGAATTGCAATCTAAATTGAAGACACTCGCTACATTTTGAGATATTTTGTTTAATTGGTGTCCGATAGAGGCTCACATACTTCAAATCTTAGATGACACAACGAGTGCCTTTACCTCTCAACAGACAACAGAAACGGACACAATTCTGCCAATTTCAGGACTCTCGATTTGGCTCAATGATCGCACTGAAGAAGGCCCCTTAAGACTGTCAAAGATCTGCAATGCAATAGTAAGAATTTTGTGGAGATGGTTTTCAAAGCACGCGATGAACAAAATGCTCACAAAAAATTGGACGCTGCACTAAACATCAGATTTCGTGTGGTCTGGACGATTCATCGTCAACCCTTTTTTTGATTGTCTTGACACTTGGTGCTTCATGACTTACTCTAATTAACATGGCACACCAATATTAATGCCACATAATATCAGATGTTGAGTGAAGTACAACGGGACAATTGTAGATTTTCTTGTAGGTATGCATGGTTAGGGATTCTTGTTCTCCAACTTTCATTGATTAGATCTACAACTTGAATTTTGTGTTTGCATTAGTAAATCTATGACGAAACTTCAACAAAAATGGGATTCAAGCTCGGACTTCCCTTTGTTTAATTTTTTGGTTATTAGAAGAGTGTGTTGCATGTTGCTTTTAAACTCTCTTTGTTGATTCTGATTGTCACAAATTTCATATAATTGTACTCCCATTGTCAGAATTCTTGTTGAATTGTGGTACAATCTTTAAAGAGGTGTACATAGGATTTTTTTGTTGAGATTGAATACTACCAATTCACTTGGATTGTTCTCACTCCTTGTATCCCTTGAATCCTAAAATCAAGAAGTTGCTCATAGGTGGAATCACGGCAATTTTTCTTAAAGTATGCAATCATCGAGGCAAGGAACAAGGAAGTTTATTGATGTTAATGGAAGGTTGCCTGATCACCATTGCTTCATGACTTATGTTTGGAATCTCTTCTTCAAACCCTAAGGTAACTTCAAATGCCATGCGCTTGTCGATAATTATTTTCATGGATTGTGGCAGTAGAAGGAGAGGTTTCTCCTACCTTCGAGAAATTCAAGGTTGCCTACCGAGGACTTTCTTGGCTAAGGAAGTTCAACCTACTTCAACACATTGCAAGTTTGTTGAATTGAGCCACAAGCTTAAAGAGATTGTATGCATTATGAAAGAGGAAGTACTTCATAAACTTTGTAATGATTGAGACAAAATATGAGGAGCTACATTGACAATTGAAGGTTGCTTGATTGCTAATTGTCTCATGAAATTTGTTTGAGTCTCACAATATTCTTAATGCGCTCAATTATCATTGTGCATTATATTTTGATGGAGTAGTTGCAATTTTTTTATTTTTGTAGTGATTTATTCTAAGGAAACCTAAATTGCATGCAACAATTGTACACTCATCTTTGACTGCGAGTTTGTGATTTTTCACATATTGATCTCCAAAATTCAAACACATATACATTATTGTGATGTATGAAGCCTGAGTCAATTCTGTCTCTGTCTCGACTGAGACAGTGATCTTCACCAATGGTTGTGGTGTACATACCTCCACTCTCAATTATATTCAACAATTCCTTGCAGGTAACCATGTATAAGTAGGTCACCCATCTAAATCATACCATCTTCTTTGAACATTTGCATAGCAAGCAGCAAGAACGGTGACTAGGACCATAGAGGGGCAGTCAACACATGAAATTCAACATTGAATGTCCTGATAAGATTGTGTGCAAGTTTGCTTTCACCCTGTGAAAGTATCAGAGAACAAACATAGATCCACTGATAATTAGCTCAATAGGAGGATAAGCAGATAGATTTCCAAGGAAGTTTTGATCTCTATGGTGAATGGAGACGACACACAAGAACATGAGCCAGTCAGACAGAAATGGCTTCCGTGAGGAGCTGAGCTTGAACACAAAATTGTACAGCGCACCTCAGTCTTCTTATCCAGATCAATGTGGTGAAGGATGTGAAACCGATACTGAATATGTTAACACCCGAGTGTCCTCACATAAAGCTCTACCAGGGGCCTATTTGAATATCTCTGATCTTATGCTTCGCATCTGTAACAAATCATATATACATTTAGGCAACTTGGTGAAAGGTGAAAGCAGGTGAGCACTGACGCAGTTCCAAAACACCCAGCCGTCAACAACGCCATGTTGAGTGGACAGTTTGGGGATGGGCTGGGGCATTAGTTCATATGCACTAGTGCAATGGACAGGGACAGCACGGGCCCGAATTACTCTATTTTGGAAGGGGTAAACAGCGAGGACGCATGGGCACTAACGCAATCGTTGTTCCAGAGTCCCAAAACAACCGGCCATGGATGGCGGTATGTTGGTGCAGGGATGACCCAGGATAGTGCACGTCCAAACTAGTTTACACACATATGTAATGTACTCTCTAAAGTCTGTAGTTATTGAGACAGGAATTAGGAGCCTCACTGACAATCAAAGGTTGCCTGATCGCCACAGCCTTACAACTTTTGTTCGAACGTCTGCTCTCAACCCCTAGTCTAACTTCGGATGCCACAAGTATCTCGAGAATAGCTTGTGTGGATTGAGACAGAGAGAGCGTAGAACTGTATGCTAACTTCTACAAATTCAAGGCTGCCTGTTGACGTCTCTGGCTACAAGTCTTAGAACCGTAATTCACCATGTCACAATTTTGTCGAATTGAGCCACAAGCTTGAAAGGATTTGTATGCTTTTGAGAAAGAGGTTTTCTTTCATAAAGTCTGTATCCATTGAGACAGAGGAATTATGAGCGTTATTGGAGGTTCTCTGATCACTATTGCCTTAAGACTTATGTTCGAATGTCTAATTTCAGATGCAGAAATTTTCTTGAGGATAATTTTGTGTGGAATGAGGGAAAGGAAGTACAAGTGTCTGGTATCCTCGACAAATTGAGGGCTGCACGTTGAGGTTTTCTAGCTACAAATTTTTGACCCCTAATTCAACATCTCGAAAGTTTGCCGAATTGAGCCATAAGCCTAAACAGATTGTGTGCAATTTGAAAGAGGAGTTCTTGCAATTAGTATGTAATCATCCAAACAGAGGAATGAGGAGCTTCATTGACAATTGAAGCAGGGCTGATCACCATTGGTCTCATGACTTCTATTTGGATGTCTTCTTCAATCCCCGAGCTAACTCCAGAGTCCATGTGCCATGCGTTTGTCGACAATAGTTTGTGTGGATTGAGATAGAGGAAGTAGAAGCTCCGCTACCTTCGACAGACTCACTATTGCCCTGTTGAGCTCTTCTAACTGCATCTGCACAATGTTCAACCGTAATTCAACATGTCGCATATATGTCTAATTGCACCACAAGCTTGAAGCCTGAGTTTGTGTGAAGCATGAGTTAGGGAGTCTCAAGTATTTCTTTCAATTAGACCATAAGTTGATATTAGCCTCTAACTCACGGAGGCCACCCACCCTCGCCCCTAAGGGCGGGATAATGGCGAGGCTGCGCCTCACTGCCCGCCCGGCTTGCCCGGCAGTGGGGTGGCCGCAGGCCGACAACTCCTCAAGCTTCTCACTACACACACAAGCACAAAGAACTCATTTTTTGCGAAGGACACCACTTTCATGGCCACCTCTCGAAGAGCAGAATGCGTTAGAATGAATCCGACGGACGCAGGAATCAGAAAGGTATACACTGCAACGGCCAGAAAAAGGAACAGAAAGAGACTCTAAGGCACTGTATGTCATGGAGACAATGCTGCGTGGCACACTACACACCGTAGGTTAAACTGCAATGCAGTTAAAGATTTCCCAGATTTCATATCTACCATTTTTCTTATGATCTCCATCAACCTTCGCAGTGGCGTCAACAACCGCATACACCATATCGTCAGGAAGAGTTTAAAATCCAGCAGGGTATCTAAGCCTGAATGTTTTCGAAGTGAAGTCACGCAGCCGGGTGCTGAGCACAGAGCGAACTATTCTTTCGCGTTTTACTAAAGAATGTGGTGCGCTGGGTACACGTACCGGCATACCCTGTTTTTTGGACTGCCCCTCAGGGGACCCAACCAAAGAAGATAAAATTGAAGGAGTAGTTGTTACCTGGACGTGGAGGAGCACTATTCGTTGCAGGTTGGGCAACTAGTTGTTGATCGCACTGATAGCGTGTGTAGCACTTAAATACAAGTGATTTAATAAAGCACTTCAAGTTTCATGTGGTTGCCATTTGTCCATCTGGTAATGTGTATGAATAGTTGGCAATGCTTAGACTTCAACCAGTTGGGACAGATGATACAGTCATGAGCAAGCATCTGGTAGTCATGGTTGCTGAGCAGGAATTGGCCTGACCTATCTTTTGGATGCAGAAATTATGCATCAATTGTTGGATTCCAGGGCCAGATAATCAAGTTTTCGCACTGATAATTATTCAGAAAAAATTAACCTCATTGACAAGTAGTTTTGGAGCAGGAAGTCTGTGGATAAAGAATCCCACCACTCGGTGGCCTGTTATGTAGATTTTGTTCACTCCCTAGTTCAGTAACACATTCGGGGCAGCTGAAGGTGGTCTTGGAAGTGAGTGCACACCAGGAAGGATTACATGCAGGTGGATCTAACGACAGCAATCAGAGGAATTTTCACAATGAAGTCGGTCCTCAGGTGCAAGGATTCATACCGAAGCCTGGAAATCTATATATGGTGCCTAGATCCGATTCGGGTAATGAATGAGAGAATCCATGTAAGTCGCGGCATTTGTAGAGGAGATCGAGTTGGCATGCATCCCCGACCAACTTCTCACCAGCATTGAGTGAGTCCTGACTTGTCCCAGTTAATTGAGTGCAGATCGAGAGGATGCCCCTCACCTACACCACACCCTTCTTTCATAGCATCCGCTATGCCGGACCTTCCAAAGTCGTTTATAAACCCCAAAAAACTGCGAAATCTAAACATTCTTCTTTGCTATTACAGCGTGCCGCCCCCCCCCCCTCCCCAAGCGTGCAAAGATCACCGTAAAGCAGATGATGAGGTCATACACCCTTGATACCCCTCTTGAGAACTCCAAGGAAACCGGGGATCGTTTATTGGGTAGACAAGATTAACACTATCCACAAGCAGAGTTTGCAAATCAATGTTTGGAGGTTAAAACGATGTAGTTTTGAAGTATTTTCGTCTTTGTGCACTCTGCACTAATTCTATCCGTGTGACTGATGAGGGCTCTAGCATGGATTCAAATCACATGATCGTGTGTACCGATAGTATTGACTTGCCTCTAGCTACATGAAGTCCTTATCCAACCAATTATCGCTTTGCGGTGTCGAGAGGTTCTTCTGAGATGTCTTGCAAACACGGATCCATTTAGCGCCCTGCATGGAGGTGTCCTGTCAAGGTTGTCATTGGAGTGGAGGCTGCATCTTCATGCCCATAAGGTTTGCAGCAGTATTCAGCAATTCACAGACATACAAGCCCCGAGATCGAGTTCGACGTTTATCTTTGCGCTTGGGGCAATGATGCAGTTAATGAGGTGAAACCGAGACGCGTCAATTGCTGGTTGAAAACTATTTCCAACCCCCTGCGGTGCCCGCAAGGGCGCCCTAGAATTTCTGGAAGGTCTGTCAAAGTGTTGGACCTCACAATCTAACCTAATACGTGTATTGCAACCTTGAGAAATAAATTCTGTGAAAGTGGCGGTTTTATTAGAGTTTCTTATTGGAAAATCAAGTGTTACATGGATTAAAATTGTTGCTGCAAAAGAGCTCGGAGTTTGCCAAAGCATGACAAATGGGGAATTCTTCGCTCTTAAGTTTTAGTGTTCTGAACATTCTCGCCTCATCCTTGGCACTCTGATAGTGTTAGAAGTCAGCGCGCGTGCAAAGGACATGTAGAGCAAGATGCATGAACCATGGACATCTCCGATTCCCAAGTGCACCATGTCCTCCACTAAGTTACGGTAGATGTGTCCATGTTTCATGACTCGATCTTTTTGTTACCTCTTCAAGTGTTCATGCGATATTTTTGAACGAATTGTTCTTTTAGAGGTATGAAAGTTTATTGAAGTCAAGTTTGTGCAATAGAACCAAGCAGATCTACCAAATCCCTCATTTGTTGAACAAATTTATAATTCTGCCTTCTATATCTTAGCCATTTATTTATTTTCTTCCAAACAGGGATAATATCATACTATCAGTTCTAGGCGTTATCAAGAAGACTTCAAAACATTCAATATTTCCCGTCAAACCGCACTACAACAGATTGGGTATTTTGTGACTAGGGAAATATGACTGGGGATGACTGGTGACTACATGCAGTCACATTTTTCCAGGCCTTGACCTTTGGGGTGTACGAAATTCAAAAATATGACTCGCAGTCATATTTTACTGTCGTATTCGGCAAATGTACTGTATACGGCGTATGGGAACGCCGACTGCCTTTATAGGGAACAACGGGGAACGTGTATGGTGGACGCCCAATCATATGTGGCAGTCATATTTTTCTGCGAGTCATATTCTTCAGTCACATTCTGACTAAGACCATTTTTTTCCTTTTTTTGGGCAACCCTTGATAATTCAGGCTGCCCTAGACGGGCCTCTTGTGTTTTTGCCCCATGACTCATTATCTAGTATTATGGTTTGGATTATTTATTTAATAATGAAAGATTTTGGTCAAAATTAAGTACTTTGTGTGTTATAGTATGAACGGCAATGAAAATTGGGAATGGCCTATGTTTATTTATTGAATAATTAATTGATTGATGTTTTAGGGAGTATAGGGGGGAAATTGGGGAGGAAATTTGATTCTTACTATTGCCAAAAGACTAATTGAACATGTATATAATTGAACTTAAATATATACCCACCTAAGTTTCAATTATACAACTTCTTGCTCGGACGGGAAGTCAATCACCATCCGAGTCGCAAAGCTCGGAGTCATCTACCGATGCGTCGTCCGGTCCCTCTAGACATTCTAATGCCTTAGCAACCACTCCTGGCCCCACTTCCACTGCATCGCCCAATATGGGTGTCTTCGGTACGATATCGTCATGTAAAGCCGTCACTTGTAATCCGGGAAAATAAGAAGTCCTACCTAGTGCTATGCACTGTACTTCATCCGTTCTTTGTTGTTTGGAGAATACCCGAACCCCTCTCGGTTCCTTACGCAAAACAACTTCCCATCCACTCTTCGCGACGTCAGGTGCAAAAAAAACTTGTTCGATATGGAGAGGAAAGGCAAATGATTGTGCTGAGTAAGGAATCAATCTGTCAAGTTTACAATGGTGAAACCATAGTCGTCGCGCTTCATCGTCGCCCCATCTCCCTTCATGTTTGCAACGACCCAATTGCAATAGAGGACCACCACCTCGAAGAATCCATAGTCCACAGAGAGTATTTCCTCAACCCAACCCACATACTCCAACTCCGCTGCCTTTGGATTTGTGTCCTTCAGGCCCGAGCGACATAATTGTCGAAATGTTGCGGCCACCCCAGAGTCCATCGTTGTCAATTGCGCCTGTGCGCTTCGGACACGGATGTCGTTTCCAAACGCATACATGGATCGATACGACTTCGCTGCATCCGGTGGAGGTAACATCAAGGCCCTAACGTCTTCTTGTACCTCCACAGTCCCTTCTTCTATGGCGCGCACCACTGCTTTTGGAAACCAAATGTGGAAATCCTCGTCGCGCAACTCCGCTGGGTACATCACCCGCGCCTTCCGCTTCTTGCGCCTGTATTCGTGCCGCTCACATTCCCGCCGTGACATGTCATCCTCGTGTTTCCTGCATTTTGGATACAATCCAATACATCATTACCCGTGACATGCTGAAATCACTAATGACAGTCATATTATGCATACAGCATTAGTCGTACTGTGTCGCGATAACTACAACGAAATGCATATTTTACGACTACATTTTGTAATTGAACTCAGTCATATATCCCGAAATATGACTGAGTGCAGTCATGAATTTTGGTCATGTAAGATGAGTTTTGTTGTAGTTCGTATGGACTGGACTGTTGTTCTAAGAGAGGTGGTGCATTTAAGGTCCTTCCACTAGAATCAGAACTCACCTCCTCCACTCTTCCAGTGATGCCGCATTGTTCACCACGAACTCATGTATCCATTGTCGAAGGTCGGATGGGAGATGACGCACCCGCCCGCCACCTTTGAGGATCTCATCATACATTGATGGGTCTTCTTTGTCATTCCACACTCTTCGAGTGGTGACTATATATTCTTGCATATACTCCATACAGAATCCCAATGCCTCTACTATGGCGTAGCCTTCAGCTATGCAACCCTCTGGTCGAGTACGGTTTCGGACATACCCTTTGAGAGTCTTCAGGTACCTCTCTATAGGGTACATCCAACGTGTATGTACGGGTCCACAAATTTCCACTTCCTCCACGAGATGCATGACCAAATGGCTCATGATGTCAAAAAATGATGGCGGGAATTCTTTTTCCAACATGCATAGTGCTATGGCCGCTTCACACCTCATCTCATGTATTGTTGCGGGATCAATGGACTTAGCACACACCCTCCTGAATACACGGCTCAACATTATTATTGATGTCCGCATTTCCTTTTCCATTGTGCAGCGCACACATAGTGCCAACACTTGCTGCATGAGGACATGGTAGTCATGGGATTTCAGGCCTTTCATTGTCCCATCCACGTTTACGCGCTTCTTCAACTGTCCCACATAGTGAGTGGGGGTTCGCAGTGCACGCACTTGCTCTACAAAGACTTCACGCTCTTCTTTCGTCATAACGTAAGAGGAGCGAGGTAGAATCACGCTACCAGGTTTTGTTCTTGCTACGGGCCAAAGATGCGGGCGTATACCCGCCTCCTTCATGTCTAGACGAACTCCAATTGTATCATTCTCTCCAAATATGGTTTTCATCACATTCTCAGCGATATTTTTCTCACAGTGCATAACATCCAGTGTGTGTCGAATTAGAAGATCCTGCACAGTGACTCCAGCCAGTGAGAAATTTGCCGGAGTGAATCACAATATCACTGCGTGCAATCATGTGACTGTACATGACTGCATCCACTCACATAATACTCATAAACAATATTACTATATGCAATCATGTGATTACGTCCAGTCACTTAATTCGGCTAATAATATACACGTACTTTCCAGTATGGAAGGTCATATAGACATGTCCTCCTCTTCACTCCATGATTGTGTACGGGGTCTGTCGTCTGCCCAGTTTGGTTTCTGTAGTGTTTTTTCGTCCACTCTTCTCGCTCGTTCGCATATCGCAATTGCTCTCGACCACTCATCCTTCTTGGCGGTGGTCTCATCTCCGGTTGCCCATCAAAATTGGACCTCTGTCGTCTCCATTGGTGGGTCATTGGCAGTTGTCGTCTATGTCCAAGGTAAACATTCTTTTTCAACGCTTTGGAACGCCGTGTTGCCACGTTGGGGCCACACACGGGGCAAGCCCTATGTCCTTTTGTTACTTGCCCGGAAATCAAACCGTACGCCGGGAAGTCGTTCACCGTCCACAAAAGCAAGCCATGTAGCTTAAATGTTTTATCTTTGGAGTTTCCTTGCGATCCGTCCAAGCAGTCGATCCCTTTCCAAAGCTCTTGGAGCTCCTCAATCAAAGGTGCCATGTACACATCCACATTCCTGTCCTTCACACTCTCTTTTCCTGGTATGATTAGCGCAAGCATCATGAAGAAATTTTTGGTCACTAACCAAGGGGGGAGATTGTAGTTCAGCATGACCACGGGCCAAGTAGAGTGGCTGAGGCTTTGGTTCCTAAATGGATTTACGCCATCCAGTGCAAGGCCAAGCCTAACGTTCCGTTCATCTTCCGCAAACCACGCCCACCTATTATTTACGTGGTCCCAAGCCTTCGAGTCCACCACGGACCTCATCACCTTGTCCTTACTTTCCCTTCCTACATGCCACTTCATTAGCTCCGCGATCCGTGTGCAGCTGTACATCCTTCGCAAACGAGGAATCAGAGGAAAATGTCTCAAAACTTTGACTGGAATTGTACTGGAGTTCTCTACAAAGTGCGATTTGTGGCATGTTGGGCACTCCGTTGCATTCTCCAACTCTTTCCGAAACAAACAACATCCATCTCTACACGCATGTATTGAGTTGTAGGACAACCCCAACTTCATCAATAAGCCTTTCGCCTCGTTAAATGATTTCGGTAGTATGTTGTCCTTGGGTAAAATTGTCTCCTTCAACAACTTCAACAACTCATCCACAAAGTTGTTTGGTACGGCGAAGGTGGTGCAACACAATAGTATCAAGAGTGTCGATGTGAGACGGTTCGAGGGGCTTCCCTCATACAGTGGAGTTTCAACTTCGTTTAAGAGAATTTGGTGGTCTACCCCACTGGGGTCCTCACTGTTCATGGTACTCCCTCTTGTTTCCATGGGATCATTCATTTCTTCCCTTTCCCCCTCGTTACCATCACTGTCCCTCGTTGTGAAACCATCCTCCCCATCCTCCCCTTCATCGTCTTCAACCCATGCATCCCCGAGTCCCTCATGTATGGTGGCTTCGGTTTCGTATCCGTCATAATTGAGGCCATCGTACTTGCCGAAGCACTCTGCCACCATACGTAGAACCTCAACTTCTCCATCATGTCCATCGTTTGTGTTAGGGTATGTCTGGCTTCTTTGCCCAGTCCGTGGTGCATGGGAGAACAAGTCAATCGGGTTGTACTCGTCCTGCAGAGAGTGATAAATTTGTGCGCACGTTATATATTTTCGCTTTGGCAGAAACATATGACAAGGACTCATAACAATGACAAACATAGACCACGGATTGTATATAACATGGACCTATTATATACAAATGTATGAAAACGACAAGGAGCAATCCCAAGTAGTGTTGTATCACAAGGACGAGTCATAAATTTGTGACTTCTGTGTTACATGGTTCTGTCATAAAATGCGCGCTGTATCTAACGAGGGGCAATCATGAAACGCCGAATATAACATGAACGTGTAACATGAGTGGGGGGGGGGTGTTCATCGATTATGAAGACAAGAGTGTGTCAGGTAAAAGAAATTTCATGCAACATACAACGGAAAAACAATGGATGTAAAAAATTGGTCATGTTCCACGTACACATTTATACCGTGGTGTGGACATGTATACAAAATTTTGTCAAAACAAAACATGACTTGGTGTAGTCATGTTAGTGAACACATGGCACACTTTATTCATTCCTAATATGGACTAATGGGTGCCAGCCTACAATGCGGTGTGCGGGTTCAAAGAGTAGTATGCATACAACTCTTCTCCGACCAAAATGTCCTTTGTGGCTAAGGTGATTACATACCCCCATTCATGTTTGTTCCAGGGTTTTGGCAACATGCGAAATTCCCACACCACATTTCCAATTCTTTGCGTCCTATGGAACTATTTATGAAGCCAGCGACATTCCCCTTCATTACATCTCCATCGATGTACAAGTCCGGCTCAACTTGCATCGCATATGACTTCACTCGAGGTTGTGCCTTCTTCAAAGCTCTTTATTCTCCCAAGGTGTATTGTGGTCCTACGAATGGAAGCAGTTCCTCTCCCTCTTTGGCGGGTTGAAGTGCAAAGAGACCCCAACCCATGAATGGGAAGTTGGACACCCTTACTTCCCATTCTCTATTCCAGTATGAAAACTTTATAAGTTTTGGGATGGGCCCGTCACACCACTGTCCGTCATACACGTTTGACCCCCATGTCTGCAAGGCTTGTACTCTTGCAGACGTTGTGTTTGGCATTGACTGTGGAGGCGTTTCGTATCCTCCTAGAAACTTTCTCAGGGATGTCTTGCAAACAACTTTTACAATGGGTCTCCATTGGGCCTACAAAATTCATGTACACAAGGATGAAAACTCGCTCATAGCATGGCCACCCGCTTACGTTCATTCAAAAATCGTTTCATGGAATGACTCACCAAGATAGACGTTGTAAACACATGGTCCCTTTTTTTGCTGCAAAGATGCTTTCGGATTGTGGCTCGATCGAGGACTTTCCCTCCTGCACACTCCATGCATGGGCATGGGTACTTGGATAGCCGCATTGCGTCTGCTTGGACCTCTTCTTCTTGCCATAACTGTAGATGCTTCAAGCTTTCGACCTCCCCTCCTGCCATCCTGTGATGTGCACGGCATACGGGGCGGGTCAATTTGTGATATGGGGATACCTTACAAGGAGTGAGTGCTCACATGCGCGCAGTCACTTGAATATTTGGATACATACGAAAGGGTGGTCAAATAACCCAAGGCAGTCATATAACACACGGGAGTCATATAACACATGGCAGGCATATAACACATGGCTCTCATATAACACACATGAGTCATATAACACACGGGAGTCATATAACACATTGCAGTCATATAACACACATGATGTCCCTAAGTTTACACGGAATTCAAGGAAATTCAAAAAGTTGAAGCTCACACTATATTGGGTTATGAAACTTACGCCCATAACCAGATTTACCCTCTTTTCTTTTGAGCATTAAATTTAGGTATAAGTTTTCATAATCTCATTTAGATATTCTAAATTTGAGTACTTAACAAATATTCCGATTCAACCCGAGCTGACTTTTCACCCTGTTTGCCTAATTTTAAGCGGCCCCTAAATATATCGTAATCGATTCGGCATGATTCATATACCCCAGTTATACGTAAGTGTGGTGAAGCCCATACTTTTTTTTTTCTAAAAGTAATTTCAACGGGGCCCGCCCGAAATCGAAAAAAACATTGCTCTTCCATTCTTGAAGGCCGCTTGACTACAAATCCCATATTGAGTGCACTTCACCTTCATTGTCTCAGCTCCAATATATATGTGCACTTCCACCTAGTAATTAAGGCATTAAATGGGATTTCATAACGGAAGTGAAACCATCAACCGAGAATGTAATTATCTTGGAAGTCAAAAAATTAGAAAATCCTCATCAACATTGAGGTTATAATTTTTATGTAATACCATTTGAAATAGTCTTCGTCATTCTTAAATGTCACTTAAATTTAGTGTGCTGATGTGGTTGGTATATTTTATAATATTTTAGATAATTCTGGCTACTTTCAAGAATATTCATACGCACTTAAGTATAAAATATACTTGATGGAACTAATTAATCAATTATTTTAATTACCGGGTTTAATTGGAGTTAATTCCATTAATTTAAAGTTAGGGTTAATTAGGCTTACTGGATATAAAAATTGGGTACATGTAACTACTGAAATTCCATTTTTATGCGTCATGATAATCTCTCTCTCTCTCTCCCCCCCTCCCTCCCTCCCTCCCTCCCTCCCCCTCTCACTCTCCCTCTCTCCCCCTCTGCCTCCCCCTCCCTCCCTCTCTCTCCCTCCTTCCCTCCCTCCCTCCCCCTCTCACTCTCCCTCTCTCCCCCTCTGCCTCCCTCTCTCCCCCTCTGCCTCCCTCTCTCTCCCTCTCCCTCTCTCCCCCTCTGCCTCCCTCCCTCTCCCTCTCCCTCCCCTCCCTCCCCTCCCTCCCCGCGCCTCTCCCTTCCTCGGACATCTGTCCAAGGTATCCCCGATTCTATCTCTCTCCCTCCCTCCCCCCCCGCCTCCCCTCCCTCCCCGCGCTCTCTCCCTTCTACCTCGGCCATCTAACCTCATCACCGAAATCCTTCGCCACAACCTTCTACCAGATTCGATTGCGGCCGTACTTACCATTTGAAGGGTTCCGGTGCAGTGTTGGGTTCGGAGCATCAGGTAAGTGTAGGGTTCGGAGCATCAGAGCCATGTAGGGTTCGGTGCTGCTTGAAGGATTCGAAGAAGTTTTGGGTTCGGTGCTTGCAGGATTCGGTTAACTTTTTGGGTAATGTGCTTGAAGGATTGCCTACAATGAATGGTTCGGAGCATCAGAATAGTGTTGGGTTCGGTGTTGCTTGAAGGATTCGGTGCCACAGCCAAGTAGTCTTGCATCAGATAAGTGTTGGGTCCCTATCTAAGTTGAAGGATTTGGTGCAGTGCTCACAAGGAGCATCAGACAAGTGCTACTCGGTGCTGTATCGGTTTGTGGGTGCCCCTGTGAGACTGCATGTCCGGTCTCTAGTTTCGGCCACAGCTAAGTTCGGCTACTGCTACTTCCATCCTTTGCTCTGATCGGTGTGTGGATACTTCACAGCTAAGTTCGGCCACAGCTACTTCCATCCTTTGCACTGATCGGTGTGTGGATACTTCGGTGGCTTTCAACTTTTTGGGTTGAGGGTACCCCCAATTCGGCCACTAAATCGCTCTCTTTTCGGCGACTCTTGCTCTTCAAAATTGAGAGGGAGGGCTCTCCCTCTGACTACCCTTTTCTCTCACTCTCAAAGGTTGTGAACTCTCTCATCTCCAAGGCTAAGATTTTAGGTTAAATATTAATACTTCAAAAATCTCAAAACTTGTACTTTGAAAGACGACATGTAAATTGTGTAATGATCAATCCTAATTCGGACACTAAATCTGGTTTCGGAGTGGATTCCTCTAGATGGCTCATACTAATACCCCACACACACAAAGTAATACGAAGAGGAGAAAGGTGAGCTCACTTGAATTCGCAACTTCCGCGTCGTTCAGTTGTGGAGGTGCTGGTTGTTCGACACCTCCTCCGCTCACATGTAGCTTGAACAGCAGCAATGGGGACAACCTTATTGTCCTCAATTAACACTAATGTGCATTTGGGTATTGTAGAATCATGGAGGAGGAAATTCCGGAGTATGAGAGGATGCGGAAGAAAAACATCGAGGCCAACAACCAGAAGCTGCGGGAACTGGGTCTGTCACCGATTGGGACTTCTCATTTCAAGAGGCCTGAGGACCCCGGGTATGTATGACCAAACCCTAATACAACGGACCCGCTACCGCTAGGGTTGCTTCTGAATTTTGAAACATTTATGAGTCCTTGTAGTCATAAATTGCATACAACTCGCTGAAGACATGACTGTTTGCAGTCATAGTTCAAATTATTATGACTCCCTGTAGTCATACTTTAAGGTCATTATGACACAGTCCAGTCACATTTGCTTGATTATGACTCCTCCTAGTCATAAAAATATTGTAACTTCTTCCCACCCCTTTGTTGTTGTGCATCACATGTGGCTTCTATTGGTTTTCTATGATCACGCAGTTATGATCATGTGTATGAACAATGTTCTTGTTTGTTATGACATAATGCGCGAATAATCTAGTGGAAAGAAGGGCAAGGTTGGTGCCCACAATGAAGATGAAAGTTTGAACTATTGGAACTCAATTAATACTAGCTAGAACTTGTGTATGTGTTTGTTGCATATTCCTTTCGTAAGATGAATTCACAAAAGTGCAAACTTTAGCTCTTGACCATTAGAATCTCTCAATTTTGGAGTTCCTCAACCCTCTAAATCCACCAATCTTTGTTACACAATTTTTGATTGAATTTTCTAATAAAGGTATTCAAGATCGTCTTGAAAGTGGGAAGGAATCTAAGGCACACTTCCATGTGACACTATGGTTTTCATCACATTTGCAAGCTTGCCACCTACATCTTAACCAAGACCATACAAATATCAATTCCTCTTAATTTTGGTTTTTGGTTTCACATCCTCAAATGTTGGATTTAGAAAGTGAGACTTTGCTCACTGGGTTTTGTCAAGACTTTTCATTTTGACAAGTTTATCACAAACACATAGTGAGCCGTTGAAGACCAAAGAAATTGTTGGAGTTGTTGAGGGAGGGTGCCACTATACATAACTTATCACCTCACTTTTGAATGTTATTTTAGGTCCAACTTGTGTAGGTGTTTGTTACATATTCCTTTCGTAAGATGAATTTACAAAAGTATGATGAACTGAGATCCTCATATAGGGGTTCAATTTCAATCTTTATTTAGGACCAATCTCATTACATGTTGTGACCAATTTCATGATTATGACTCCTCCCAGTCATACAAACGTGGAGACCTCATGACTCATTTGAGTCATGTTTCAGCATTGACAGTCGTTGGAGTCACGATTTTTGTGAGATGTAATGTCCGTCTAATAACTCCCGCTCGTACTGAACAGTGTGGTTCCCGCGACTTCCACCAAAAATGCCGAAATGAACAATGTACTAGTCAATTTGATAACAAAAATAGCTAATCTGCCTGATGGCATGCAAGTGGAAGTATTTCGCACAATTGCTAGTTTCCCAGCAATTTCATTGCCGGTTTTGAAAATGACTTCGAATGAGGTTGCGCGTGTTTTTGAGAGTAGCCGTGGCGTGCCTGTGGGAGAGCCGGGCCCATCTCTAGAGCAGGGTGGTGGCTGGGGTGTGACCACTCGAGCGAAGGGAAAAAAACAACTTCCTGAAACGGACCTCGATGATGACGAGGACGAAGAGGACGAAGAGGAGACTTCCGAGGACGAGCGGCCCAAACCAAGGAGGCGGAAGGTAAAAACATAAATCTCCGTAGTCTCTTGCATTTGCAAACGCATTTAGTCGTCCGCGTTATTTGGGCCTCATTCCAAACACATATAGAAAAAATGTTGGTAACATATGTCCGTATATGAATATCAATCCATGAGGTCATAATTTGACCCCGAACATGATACTTAGTACAGTCATGTAATATGACTATAGGTAGTCACATGACTTTGTCCAGTCATATTATGCAATCATATCCTTCCACTCGGCCATGTAGTGTGACTCGATGCAATCATGTAACTCAGTACAGTCATGCAGGGTGACTCCACGCTCACATATAGTGTACTGTACGTTTGGGTGTGTAGGGTAATGCAAATGAACCCAGGTCATGGCCGTTGCAATCTAGCGGAAAGAAGGGCAAGGCGGTCGATGAGGAGGATATCCTGCTGTCCCAAGACATGCAAGATACTATCCGGGCTTGTGAGATGGACGCCGACGAAGCATCGGCGGACAGCGAGGAGGCAGACATAGGCGTAGGGCATCGTAACGAGCTCCTTGACGAGCTGGAGCTCCGGGAAGTAAGCATTTTGCGGCGTATGGCTAAAAAAGGAGCTGATCCGACACAACTTCGCGAGAAGGTGCGTTGCCTTGGCCGGACGGCAGAGGTTGAAGGCGGCGATGGAAGCGCGCGGCTTCGACAGTCGAAGTTGAAGAACCTTAGGCGGTCCTTGAAGAAGAGTGACGAGCTGCACACTTCCAGTGGTGGTCAGCGTTTGTGGGTCGAGGTCGACGAGGCCGGGTGCCCGACAGGGATACATAGGCCTGACTGGCTGACGCGACTACGCGGGTACTCTCGCGACCTCGACTGGAGCGTCGACAACTTCAGGGCACACCCACGGCCCTTGTTGTTGGCGATTAAAGACAAGATGGCCGCACAGTTCGAGTACCGTGGTGGACTCGGAGACGTGCCTGAAGCTATTTTTTTCTTCAGATTTTGCGGCAGCAGATGCGGACTCGCAGGTCGAACATGAAGAAACTCATAGAGAGTTGTGGCCCGCTCCCACTGTATGTGAAGAAGGCGCACGTCGACAACTTCAAGCGGTTAATTGCCCGGACGGACAAAATCGCGGAAGCCACGCGCATGAAAGCCGCACGGCAGACCGTGCAGACCTTGTCGTATTCTGGAAGGTCCAAAGGGGAGGTGCGCTCTAGACTGGTAAGTGATTTTGTGTGCAAGTCATTCAAACATAAATATGTGACAACCTGCAGTCATATAATTGAGTGATATAATGAATGATATCACTTTACATAGTCATACCGGAAGTCATATGACCATAGATAGTCACACGCTACCTGAATATGACTTCATCTAGTCATATTCAGAGACATATGACTTCACCTAGTCATATGTTGAGTAATATGACTATACCTAGTCATATGTTGAGTAATATGACTTCAGCTAGTCATATTCCGAGTAATATGACTTCAGCTAGTCATATTCCGAGTAATATGACTACAGCTAGCCATATTCTGAGTCATATGACTTTCCATAGTTCCGATTAGTATGTTTACGTATTTTTCATGGATCCACAGTTGCTCCTTTCACAGGCCGCAGATTTAGAACGGCCCCCCACGCAGCTGGAGGTGGAAACCGAGCTAGCGACACCCGGGAAATCAGGACGGGGCCGGTCATCTTCGTCCAGAGGGCCACTCCCAAATGCAAGAGCGGGAGATAGAGCCCTCTTTGTTACGCGGAGCGAGCTGCACGACTTCCAGGATAGCATGAAGGGGGAGATGGAAGATGTGAAGGCTATGATGAAGTAGCTACTGCTGGAGGTGTAGAAGCGAACGACGCCCACGGACATGGAACCCCCAGCCACGGCGGAAGCGGGAGTCGACGTGATCCAAGTAACCGCCGAAAAGGTTGCGTCTGTATACCCTCTAGTACTCCATTCGATTACATATATGGAACACCTTTGCTTCAGCAATGTTGTATGTCATGCATGAAGATCGTTCACTAATACACGCCTCATGTGGATCATTACAACATGCAGGCAACTGGGAAGTCGGCGGAATCCGGGCATACTGGCTCGACCGCGGATTCGGAGCCACTGCGTAACACCCTAGCAGATATGAGTTGCCAACCCGTCATTGAAAAGAAGAAACCCATAGCCAAGAAGAGGAAGGGCGAAGCGGAGAAGCTATTGGCGGAACACGATGCACGGCCTACCCGGCGTGCAATGGCTCGACAGAAAGAGGTTGACATTCATGTCATATGCACATTATACTTGTCGGATAGTTATACTTACGTGCAAGCTTTATGTCTTTGATTTGGCCTCAACATTGGACAGTCATATGACTATGTCGCATAATACGACTGAAAGCAGTCATATAATATGACTCTAGGCAGTCATGTTATACGACTATAGGCGGTCATACTATATGACTCAATGCAGTCATGAACATGACAAGTAGCAGTCATATAACATGACATGAGGTTATTACAAGCAGTCAAGTATGACAGGGCCGAGTCATACTCTAACGCGTGCGGCTTACTGGGTTGTGGCCTTCCAGGTTATGACGGTTGGAGCGAGTCAAGATCAACCCGTGGACTTGCAGGAGGACGAGGACAATGAGGCGCCTGGCTCGAAGAGGCCGGCAAAACGGGCTCAGAAAGGAGGCAGTCCACAGAAGAAGAAGAAAAAGGCTGGCAATGCTCCGAAGACCCAGCCGTTAGCCGCGAAGGTCCCCTCGGTAAGAGTGTCGGACTCCGGGCGTAGGAAAATTATAGTATTGAATGTTGTAGGACTTCTTTGCGATATCAGACCTTTGCACGATAGGAGAGAGTGGGGCCCGGATCTAGTCATCCACTACGCAAAGGACCTGAATGTAAAAATCAAAAAAAGAACCGACTGCGACAAGTTTTTGTCGATGTTGTTCTCTAATTTTGATGTCGGGATATGGTCCCCCGTAGAGCAGAACGTACTAGAGGTTGTAGGTGCATTTCTTGCATCGGGAACGACAGCTCAATGGAGCTTTCTGTGGGGGAGGACTTACCCCCTGTAGAACCCAATAAGAGACCTCCGCAATCTATTTGATATGATTCCGGACCCCACGCACGGCTCAACACGGTGTTTCCAAATCGATTGGGATACAACGGCGACGGCGCGTTCCCCCCCCCTCAAATGTCCTAAACTTTCTGCGTTGGGATTCCCTAAACCCCAACGATGACTTCCTCCGCAGAATCTGCGGGCCATTCGAAGCATTGGCCCGCAAGCAATCCGACATTGAATATTGCTTGGCGTATCTGACCAAGGAGGTCCATCTAGCGTCGGTATCTGCGAACCTGGTAGGTTCATCGACACATGTAAGCTGCTCTTGGATATTTTTTGTTTCTATTTGGTTCTCACTCCAATCGCAAACAAGGAAAATGCTGATAACACATGTCCGCGTAGGTATGTCATTCCACGAAGTAATATGAGGACCATAGGCGAATATGTTATTCATTGTGGTCATTCTAATATGACTATGGTCAGTCATAGGTCATATGACTATGTGCGGTCATATGACTATGGCTAGTCACGGGTTGTATGACTACGTCCAGTCATATGACTATGCTCAGTTATAGGTCGTAATGATATTACTCATTGTTGTCATATCTGATGACTACGGTGCGGTATATGAATATGTCCTATCAGATTATGCAATCATGGCCTAGTGTGAGGTCATATATTGAGTATTAAAGCTCCAGTAACTCAACGCGGATTGTTTTACTTGTTGATAATTACGTTTTCTGCTGCAGACACAAGCAGAAGAGGTCGCCACCGTATTGTCGGAGACGGCTAATGCGATGGTGGAGGACGCACCCTTGCCGTTGGCCACGGGGTCCAATGTCGCATTGTTCGACCTGGACTATCCCGTTAGAACCTCAACAAGCCACTTAGATTTCGGTAGTTTACACATTTAGGGGTCATGTAGGAAAGATGAACACATTTGGATATGCTTGGAGACATGGACTACATAAAGTCGTTCAAGTTATTGAAATTTATCTGCTCAATTTGTGCGCTCAATTTCTTATTTGGCTCAGTCATGTAGCGCATGACTTGAATGTGTCGTAATTGCTTGGGTTGTGCCTGGAAATGTGACTGACATTCAGAATTGCTAGTAATACAAATCTAACTCAATACAGTTACCACAACGCACAAAGAACTACGCAATGTGACTCTCCATCTACGCGAATATCACTCCATCATGTCACATTATGCATCACATGTTACTAAGAATATGACTATAGGACATCATATAATAATGTCATCCCCGCAGAAAATATGACTATCGCCTCAAAAAACATGACTACAAGTAGTCAAAAAACTAGTAGTCACATTCCACGTGGCCTGCCACGTCGGCAAAATTATGACACATGTAAGTCATATTACACGTCAGCAGAAAACATGACTACATAGAGTCACATGCCACATCGGATAGGTATTTTTTCTGCCCGGGCAGGTCAAAAAAGGGCACAGACTCCAAGGCTAGTCAAGATATGCCCCACGTGCTGTGGGGATCGTAGAATCTGTCCTTTTATACGCCCCCACAACCATATATATTCATATGACTCATGTCCGAAGCGACTCGTCGGTAATGACTAGACCCAGTCACCGTGCGCGTCATCCTCATCCGGAGCCTCGTCAGTCATATTTTGGGATTTTATGACTTAAGGCAGTCATAAATTTCAGTCATAAAATACCCAATCTGTTGTAGTGCCGCTCGCCGTCCACCAGCAAAAGATGGTCATGAAAGTGGTGTCCTTCGCAAAAAATTGAGTTCTTTGTGCTTGCGTGAGAAGCTCGAGGAGCTGTCGCCGGGCGGGCAGTACTAGTGCATTATAATTAATTGTGATTAGTCAATAGGATGCCACCACTACAACAAAATTGACAAAAAATGACTTTATTTTTGTCGTTGAGGACTACAATGACTATTAATTTTTGTATTATTACGGACGAATCATAACGGACAAACATTCGTTGGGGACGTGACGTGGGAACCTGGATGCTATAGTCGTATAGGGTAGTCGTAAACATGTTGAGCGGACGTGGCAAGCCGAGATGACACAGATTTCACGTGGCATCCACGACACGACCTCACATCCAGGTCATCATCTGACGTGGCATCCACGCCACAACCTCACATCTAGGTCATCATCTGACATGGCATCCACGCCACGACCTCACCTCCAGGTCATCATCTGAGTTGGCTCTCACGCCATATCAACAAACACGTGGCTTCCGAGTCAATTGGCCATGTCATCGTTACATATGGGCAACTAATATAATGTCACGTATCCATAAATATAGTTCTTGTGTAGTCATTTGCCGGTTGTTAAACATGACACGGCGCATATGTGAAGCACGTTGGGTTTCGCCATGTGGCCATGTGTATCCGAAATGACTATTATGTTACTATTGAAGAACTATATGCTAGTGACATGTGCACGGGTTTCGGCCATCTATGAGCACATTGAGCCTTTGTTTATTCTTTCATTAGTGGGACATTTCATTAGTGCCGAGGTGTCAGGGTACACGTGTCTTTTGTAATGACTCAGACCTCCACGTGGATGCATAAATGACTAGAATTCGACATCATGTACAAATTTTTGTGCTTTCTGTGCGGCCATGATTGTTCCAAGACGGATTTGTGTCATGCCATTTTGACTACGAGGAGACTTTGAATGGTTAACAATGACTACACTGCAAAATCTGTGCAGTCATTGATATACAATCAGCATCCATCTCAACTTCACAGTGACTACAAAATCTGCGAAGAACTCGACCTCAACGACGACAAAATTACTATTTAATGCATACCAATGACAATGAGAAATTGCGTTAACAATACCTTTCAAACATGCAACTACTATTCAAGCATTAAAGAGGGAGACTCAATTGGTGAATCGGGATCATATTTGAAAAAGAATACATATTTCAAATTTATTGTTCAGTTCCCAACAAAATGCGTGGGCGTGTTCTTGAGTGGGTTTAGAATTTACAGTGCGGAAGTCTTCTATATCCTTCCTGATAAGTACGTGGGAGAAAAATCATGCTGCTCTCAGGTTCCTTTCATTCCACAGTATGCACCCTCCCACCACATCTTTCACTACCCATTGGTCTCCGTCCTCATGTGGATGTGCAAGTTTCACGTCACCTAGGTAAACAATGGTCACGTCCACTTTGTAGCAAAATTCCGGAATGACCTTAAAATGAAACTTATCCACACCCCCCACACCGCTGATTTTACCAATGGCCACCTTCCGTCTCTTGTTTTTCGGGCTCATCATATGCACGGATTGCCCAACATTGAACTGCACCCATACACCATCCACAAAACAGTCAATGGCATACCTCATACAATGTAAGTATCTAATTAGCAATGTGTCAGCAATCAGGGCTTCATGTGGCACTGACCAATGTCTTCGTTGCCCTCCAATGTCACTTCCATAATGGACTAAAAAACCACACCAAACAATGCATACGACATTTATACGGTTCTAAAAATGTTCAGGGATGCATTGCTTAAGGACTGCTGAATGATTGCTAAATGACTGCTCAATGACCACTAAATGACTGTTGAATGACTGCTAACTGACTGCTAACTGACTGCCGAATAATTATTGTCTGACTGTTAAATGACTTTAAAAAATGTTCAGGGATTGATTGGACAAACCGGACGTGAAGGCAATATTGTATTGCCTGATGTGCTATCCCCTGTTTTGGCACCCCTTCCCAGCAATTTCATCTCGGGAACCACATACACATGCAAGTAAAATCCAAATTCAATTAGTCATGGACCAACTAAGAGGAGGGGGGGGACAATGTTCATTGTGAATTTCAAGTTCACAACTCCCCTCATCTCCTAGAGCCGTCACAGTAGTCTTTGCCATGTTCTTCGAAAATTGATTCAGTTCACACGCCCCTATTTGAATTATGGATAGATTGCAAGTGGACCAAAAACTTCCAACATCCTGGTGCACATAGAAGCCTTGAAGAACTGGCCATAAGTTTTGCTGTAAATAATCTTTGTCCTCAAATAAATCCTTCAGATTTGCAACATAGAAAGGGAGGGGGAATGATCACATTTGATTGTGGGTTGAAGTTCACCCTAGGCTCATGGTGGTCTATGATAACAGTGTTGGTAGCATCCCAACATGGCCATTTCTTCCAAACCTTGGTCATGAGTTTCACCTACAATGAAACATGATCACTCTTTGGAATTAACTCGCAATTATTTGCTGATCACGTAAAAATTGGTATATGGCCTCCCAAATGTGAGAACACTGGTAGGATCTCCCGTAGAACCTCTTCTATATACAACTATTCTTAGTACCCCAAAATGCTATTTTGAACATTTTAAAACAGCAGCCTAAGAACTCCATCATCCATGGCCTGAACACGAACCTACGTGTGTAAGTTTTTTTGGTCACACGGATGTTGCAGTTTAGATTTGGTTGAGTCAATAGGTTGGTATCCAGAAGTGTACCATGCACATTGAAGATCACTAGTTTGGTTTGATTGTAGAGTTCCGCTATCGAATTTAGCGGCGGGCTTACCTGACCACCATGCGCACTGTTTGAACCACCAATGTCACCTATCTTGCTTGGTGACATGATCTTGGGATTTTTGCTCACAGATTCCGGAGATTCTCCCTTTTCCACTGACGCAACAAGGGATGCATCCTCAGCCAACACGACAACGTCTATGCCCTCTACATGCTCATTCTCCACAATTTGCTCCAGCCCTTTCCCTCCTCCCAAACTCCCACCTCCACCACTAATGCGCTCCCCACTCCCATCTATTTTTTGTGCCACTCCCCTACTTGCGTATTCCATATTTCCTCTCTTTCCCCCCCCTCTCCACTATCTTCCACCCCACTCCCACCCACTGCAATGTTGGGAGGGCCACTGCTATGTTCTACACCCCCACCTACAACAGCTCCAACTTCCTGCTTCCCATCATCTGGGGTTATTGGCTGCCCAGTGGCCGCCGCTCCTGCAGCTCGCCTATTTACACCTCCCTTTGCTATCCTCCCTTTTTTTGAGACGTCTCGCGTTGTCGTGATGTAAATACGTACACTATATAGATGTGTACGTATTTAATATTGCATTGTGATTCTTGGTCTTGGAGAAAAATAATAAAGAATAGAAGTAGATTACTTTTTTTATTTACTCATAGTTTATTTTAGCTATCATTACCTAAGGATAGAAGTGGATAGAAGTTGCTTACCTTTATGTGTACTCATAGTTACTCTTAGTTACCTTTACCAAATGATAGAAATAGATTACCTTTTTATTTACTCATAGTTTATTTTTGTCTTTTAGTTATCTTGAGTTACTTTGGACCAATGGGTGATTAGAAGCCATGTGATGAGGATAAGAGAGAACTTTGTCTCTCGCATGGATAGGGAGAGGTGGTGAAGGAAAGATGTTATGTGATTATTGTGGGAGGGAAGTTGTTGAGAGAGAGAAGTGGATTCGAAGCTCACGGTGTGAGTTGTTTTTTAGAAGAATATGAAATAAAATACGAGGGATTTGTGATTCATGAGAGATCTCACTTGTTGTTTTGGAAGTTAGCAATCAAGATTTGTGCTTGTTTGAGTGGAGGGAAGTCTGTTGGTTCTTAAAAGAAGAGCTGAGACTTCGACCGACCATAGAAGACGGACAGATTAAAGAATTGAAGGCTTCAAGACTCGAATGTGTGGTTGCTTGTGGCACGTTGTCTTTTTCTTGTGTGTGTGATTCCAAGCCGGTTTTGGAGGCTAGTTGCATTTCATTTCTGCATCGTAATTTGTTTCATGTGTGACAACGAAGTGGGATTAATGACCCACAAGGTTGTTTGTGACAACGAAGTGGGATTAATCACCCACAAGGTTGTTTTCTGTCGTTCCCACTGGTGAGGCGCGATTGCTGGTCACCGTGGGTTTGAAAGTTTAGGAGCCAATCTTTCGGACGTCAGCTCGTGTTCTGACGTCCCGTTTTACCCGTCCGAAGCCCGTGGTTTCTTATCACACTACCCTTACCCTTTATCCATATAGAGCCGCAACAGGATAGGTCGACGGGAAAGAGGTTGAAGATTAGAAGAAATTGAAGAAATTGAAGACTAGAAGACCGGAAGATTCGATTGAAGACCAGAAGATTCGACGGGTCCGATAAAATCTAGTTGCAGCCAGAAGCCCAACGCTTTCCCAAGGCGGAACCCTCTCTACCCGACAACGTGCACGGCCTTTGCTCCCCACCTGACTATTGTCTTGCGACACGGTAACCCCCTTCAATTTAGCATCTTTGTTCCTAGTCAATACATTGTAACAACGACACATATAGCGGGATATACAACTACATAATGACACATAAAATACATGATACGACTAAACAATGATACATAAAACATTGAATTACGACTGTACAATGACTAATACTGGCTACTGGAAATAATTATACAATGACACATATTGTGTAAGATATAACTACAGAATGAAACATTGATCACTTCATATATACAACTGACCAGCAACCAGTAAAATACACATGCAAACACTTTGTGGATCTTACAGAGGTGCATGCCCATGTCTGCTCTGAATCTTGCAGGTCCTCCGTTATTTCTGTAATCCCGGTGTCAAGAAAAATGTGCACTATCCGGTAAGCACGGGGCTGTTTTTTTTTTATGGTAGTCTTTAAAAATTTATGGTACCTTTCCCTTCTCCTACACCCTTATTGTAAATGCCTCTCAATATTGTCCTACTAAACTTCAGAATAGTATATCACTCACCTAACCCACTCTCTTCAAGTGAAACTTGGTACAGTTATTAAATACCTTACTAAAAGTATCCACACCAAATTTCAGCACAAACGGAGCTCAAACTGAAACGTTATGTATGTTTTTCTAATTCTAACTTCCTAGCATGAATGTCGTGGTATAACATCCGGTCATTAAAACTCTAATAACTTCTAACCATTAAGTCCAATCAATGTTAAATTTTGACACATAATAGATAAATAAGATCAAAAGGTACTGTCAAATTTTTGAAGCCATAGCTATAATACGAAAAAATATTCATATTTTCAAACCTTCTTATTCTAGTTGTCTTTAATCCTAGACACCCTTCACTTTAATTTTTTACAATTTTTTCTCCCTAAAAACTGAAGCTTCCAAATTTTTACCTCAACTTCTATATCTCATAAAGAACATCCTCTCAAATTTTCATAACAATCAAACACCCTAATCATCGACAATTCACAAATCCTTCATTCCAAAGTTCTGCTCACTTAAAAATCAATGAAACAATATAAATAATGCACATAGTGCAACGTAATCATTCTAAAAGTCTCACCCCCTCATCCTCTTGTATAGATGAGCTTCCTTGACACTTTTTCTTCTCACAATGCTCAAAGCTCCTTCAACTCTACACAAGTACTAACTCCAAATGCTAACATTCGTCCTCCTTAACACACTTCTAACACCCCTTAAATACGCTTCTTCTTTGCCCCTTTCGGCCAATAGAAAATCATTGGGGTAAGGATTTCTAGAACCCCAAATGGCTAATTGATAGGAGACATTTTGGGTAAAAGGTTTCTAGAATCCTTATCTTGCTGGAAATAGGAAATGTTTGGGTTAAAGGTTTCTAGAACCCTTATCCCGCTAGAAATAAGAAAGTTTTGGGTTAAAGGCTAATCCGGCAAGCCAGTAGGAAAATTTGGGTTTAAGGCTTCTAGAGATCTTATCTAGCTAACAAATAGGAAACTAAAAATTTAGGCCTTCTAGAACCCATAGGTAATTAAATAACGGTCCGCTGGCAAATCCTATCTTTTCCAAATCTTACCTATCACATCCATCTACCGAGTCACCCGGTCTTGAATTTAAGACCGGTTCTCAATTTAAACAACTAACTTATATCATCATATAAATATCAATTTGAAAAAAACAATAACATATAAAATGCCTAAGTTCTAACTAGTAGTCGGCCCACATCACGACACTGGGACTCCTCTGTCTGTTCTTGCTCTGTCATCATGAACACGCGCTCAATTAATGGCTCACATTTCAAAGTCACCAAGCCCAGCTCAACATAATGGTGAAAGAATACTAGAAAATCATTATTAATCATTACTAAACACTACACTTACCAACTGTGCTTCTTTTCCAACTTTGCCAGCCCGCCCAATGGTGGACTGGTTCTTCACTGATTTCCTTGCATTTTCCATTTTGATTGCCTTCTGCTTCATTTCTGGTTTTGACCAGTACTCACAAAGACGTGCTTACTAATCGGGCTCAATATAAATCGGGCATGGTTTCTTCCACTCAAAAACCATGCCTTCATTTTAGACCTCTCAGTTTTTATCTGCCTCTTTACTGCATTCTTGAATCCCTTCTCTGATAGTTTGCTCCCCACATATTCAAACTTATTGTCCAGGGCACTCCTTAGTTTCTCAATGCTGCAAGCGGATTGGTCCTTCCACTCTACACAACTCACGTCCAATATCCTAGGGATCAGGCTCCTAAGTGCTTCGTCAAATTCATTCTTACCTTTGCAACCTCAATCTATGCCTCCACCCACCTTGACCCTCACCTTTTGCGGTTTTTATCCCACAACTCTCCTTGCATCCACTATTTCCTTCCTATGCGCTCTCTGGCTTCAATGTGGGACCCTCGTTATGTGGGGCTACGGGAGCTTGTTGTGGCTGCATCCAAGGACTAGGAAATTGTTGACCCATCATCCACGGGTCATGTTGCCCCATCATCCACTGTTGTTGTTGTGTGGATGGCGGCGCCATCCATGGTTGTTGCATCCACGAGGGATTGGTCGGGAGTGCAGCTTCTGGTTGAGGAGGAGTTGTTGTTTTTGGTTGGGAGACGTGCGCCTTCGTACAAAGAACCAACATCATCATGAGCGCATAACTACATTCATTTCGACAGTTCCGGTAATTGTCTTAGGAATGTGAAGCGATATGTTACTACACGAGAACCTACACACACGAGAACCGATTGAATTCGCAATTCTTCACATATTCACATCCAGAAACTATCGCATCGGATATTCTGAGACAAACCTACAAGAAGGCATGAAAATTACTTTTTTGGCTGGGCTCTTGAATATTTGCCTTGTGTGCCTCTTTGTTGCACTTGACCCTGGTAGATCCGAGGTGCCTTCTCGTAATGAGTGAACATCTTCGTCCTTTTCCTCATCTACAAGTGGCTCACCAACCACACAATCAGGTACATACGGACAGTTGCGGTGGCAATGCCGATCATGTAGCGTAGAGAAAAGTCACCGTGCAGAAATGTACCGAAATTGGAGCCACTAGAATCCCCCATGCCTGTTCAATCAAAAATTGCAACGTGGTTTAGAGGGGTCATTTCAAAGGGATCAGCTCTAGTGCTCAGCCAAGAAAATATGTTAGTTGAAGCCTACAAACCCTTGTATATTGTTCCAGCTTTGTGAATGTTGCAATGTCCCGGCTCCATGAGTGTTGGAGCTTATGGAAAATGTCAGTTGGTCAACAGTCCCTACACAATATATGATGTAGGCTTCATATAGGTGCGGTCGGGACTAGGATTTAGGGAATGTATGGGTTTTGAATGACTATGAATTACTACTTAATGACTAGTTTGCAACTAGTGAATGACTGGTGAATGACTGCTCAATAACTAGTGAATGACTGCTGAGTGACTGTTGAATGACTTCTTACTAGCGAATGACTAGTTGGATATGCAAGCAATGACTGGTTAAAGACCATAAAATCACTCTGACATACAAATACGATTGACCTATACACACTTTGTGAACCCTTTGAGTGGTCCACCACTCTGCGGGATCACTTTTAGTTAGAATGTTAGCATTAAAAGTTAGAATTGATAGGGAATTTAGGAAAAATTAGTTCATTTAGCATTTAGCATAGAAGAAGGAAGGTCAAAATGAAACTAAGTAGTGCTAGAAGATAGCAAAGTAGAAAAAATGTGCTAGCTAGTAAAAACAACTAGCTAAGCAAATATTAGTAGATGCTAGCTATTAAGCAAATGTTAGTAAATGCTAGCTAAGCAAGTGTTAGTTTATTAGTAGTGTGAGGCACACAAGACTATTAGAGGTGGTTTAGGTAAGAAGATAAAATCGGCGTGAAGAATTTTGAAGACAAAAAAGAAAGAGAGCAAGGGGGATACTTGCCCACTTGCCCCCTTGCCAACTCGATGGCGGAAAAATTAGAAAGATTTCTAAAGGTTTTTTGTCGGAGCCACCTCGGCGAGAGGGTGGCAACCTCAACCGGGAAAACCCCCGAGCCAAAATTTCGGGAAAGGGTTTGAAAAATGGATCCGGTGGAGGAGGGGTCCAACCCTTTTGTGAGAGGGTTTAAAAACCCCTCCTTCCACCTTGTAGCTCTCTCTCTTTCTCTAGTTTTTGGGCGAAGCCCTGCTTCAATGTAGTTAGGAAAAAATCCTTTAGCATGTATTCTCAATGGTCTAAAAGAAAGGCTTGAGAACCTCCTCTACTCTCTCTCTCCTAGTTAGGTTGTATGTTTATTAACACACCAATAAAATTATTCCTTCTTTTGTAGAGGTAGGTTGGATGGTAGAGTTTTGAGTAGAGGCATTATAGACCTCATCTGCCAATGCCCTGAAGGCTTAGTTCAAAAGCTAGAACAAGATACTTATCATTTTTCTCTTAGAGAGATTTCATATAGCTATCCATAGCCGTTTCCCATTTGTGATTTGGTTGAGATGACAATTAGTTATGGATTTTCAAAGATGGAGTAGAAAAACTGGGTGGTCTTGTGGGTAGCGGCTGCTGGATCAGACCTGCGAGCCCAATAGGAATTTTAATTCCAAGAAATTATATTTTTCCCAAGTAGAACTTTTGTGTAGCTTTCCAAAATGGCTTAGAACATTTGATTTGAGCATGAATTGAATTAGATATGAATTGTGCAAGATGGGACACATAGTTTGAGAACTTTTGGTTGACTGCTGCATTACAGAGGACCTGCTGGGTTCACTTCGGCTTACCTTTCTAATCACATATTTTTATCAAATACATCTTTTTAATATCTCTCCAGGGTCATATAGAACGTTTGATTTGACTAAGATTTGAATTAGATATGAATGGTTGAAGGCGAGATACATAGTTTAAGCCTTCTTGATTGACTGCTGTGTTACAAGGAGTCCGCTGAATTTCTATTAGCTTAACCTGCTGATGTCATAATTTTTTCTAGTTAGAGCTTGTTCATAGCTTTCCAATGGTATAAGGAAAGCCTAGATCCAAGTAGTAAGGAATGTGCTATGAATTTTTGAAGTTAGAAGGTAGATAGGTGGGTTGGAAGGGTCGGTTGAATCGACCTCACACTTCCAACCCTCATAACTTTTGCATTTCTTATCCGATTAGAGTGATTTTTAGATCATTGGAAAAAGATAATTTGGTGCACTAAGTATAAATATTATGCTTAGGATTAAATTACAGGGCAGAATAACACTTTATATTTTAATTGTTAACTAAGGTACGCTTACTACCAAACTAGTTACAAAGAAGGAGGCAAGGTCGACGCTCGGAAAGTGGAGCAAGGAAGGAGGTAGCGGCTCGGCCTACATCAAGCCCAAATCAACCGAGGAAAATTGAGGTAAATTAACTAACCTTAAGCCTTCCATTTAGGATCGGAGGGAGCACGGCTAAGGTACGCATCTCTAAACCCACTCACCTATCTCGTAAGGTCAAGTGGCTTGACCACTTGACCGCCAAGGGAGTACCCAATTCCATTGTTTTCGGGGCCCTTGGTATGTTTTGTGGTAGTAGCTTCATTTATTAGCAAGTTTCGTGTGTGGTAAGTCGGATTAATCACCGACACGACCACTCTGAATGTTGTTGGTGGAAAGGTGGGGTTAATGACCCGCGAATCCACTATTATGTTGTTGGCCCCATAGATTGGGAGTAATGGCCCCAATTTATGAAGATTGCGCAACAGGTTGAACCTACAGGTCGCCCGTCACCCTGGTCCCATTGAGTTGCATTTCGTGGTCTATCCAGTGTAAACACATTTAACAATCAAAACATACCAAATAAATCGTAAACCCTTGTTGGCAAGAGACCCGAGGTAAGGGGTGATGCCTAATATGTTAATGTAGTGAGTTAGGACGTGCAAACAAAAGTAAGTAATTAAGAAGGAATTTGTGTGAAGGGTGGGACTTAGGCCAAGTTCCCCCGCTTAGAAAACTAAATAGAACTAAATAAAGAAATAGGAAGAATTGAATGGTCCATCAAATTGTCGTTATTCCGTTCGTTGAGTTAGGGTGGTATGAGTCACACCCGGTTGGGTGTATCAGAACCATCCCAATTCACAAATTAGGATTGCCTTGGTTTCAAGGCTGGTGCGTCTGCGCGTAGAATAGGTTGTAGGTTAAGGTTAGAACTAGATATGAAATTGGTTAGTGGAGTTTAAAGCCACACTAGTAAAAAACTAAGGCCTAACCTCCGGAGGTACTACGACGCATATTTAATCTCCCTTAAAAATCTAACTACTCACGTTATACACCTATCATCCGGGTTCGGCTTGGGCGCCTGCAAATGCAGGCCACCTTCACCGAAGGGCTTGTGTGATACTTTTAGGCTCCCTCGAAAGGGGGTGGCCCAAAAGTACCACACAAGCCGAAGCGGATTAGCCTCACCATGGCTAACACGCTGTTTGGTGCAATGTCCGGAGTCCGGCCGGTGAATTGGGGCCTGATCATCCAGGAGATAGTCGGACGGGCCCTCCCCCACATCGGCCGGAAACCCTCCTTCCTCTCCCCCTTCATTCTACACCTTTACCAGCACTTTGACTGCATCCTGGCGGAGGAGGAGGACCTGCTAACGATAGCGACGGACGAGGTCACCTACAAGCTTCTTCCGGAAGCCGGAGACGTCGAGACGGAAACATCCAGCGACCCCATTCTTCCGGAAGCACCTCCCTCGTCGCCCGGAAGCCCGCCGCCGACTGTCTCGAGGCCACTCTCTCCTCCTCCCTCGCACCATCATCCGGAAGCCGGACCCAGCCGGGAGACCCCATGGCGGAATGTGGACCTATCCGCTTGGGACTTTCCGGAGAATCCGTTCAAACGGTTCCAGGAGGGCATGGAGGACCTCAAGACCCAATATTACCGACTGGAGCACATCGTCAAGGGGGCGAACCATGCTCTGGACGACTGCGGACCCGGAAACATTCTCCGGGAATTGGCAAAGAGGGCGGACCGGAAGGAGCTGGAGCAAGCCAAGACGGAGAACGCCCACCTCACCGCACAGGTAGCGGCCATGACTCAGGAGCTGAGTCAGAAGAGCGAGGAGATCCGGAAGTACCATGCGGAGCAGGCAGTGCTCTTCAGCCGGATCCGGGAGCTGGTGGGTCATCCGGCGGAGATCGTGAACAAGGCACATCTCTACGACCGGATGATGGAGTCCGGAGATCCCGTTTCCGCCAGGCAGACCCTCCCCATCCTCGTGAAGTATTCACGGACGATGACGGCGGAAATCCAGAGGGTGGTCCCGCCAAGCGGAACACCGCGGAGGGTGCTCTATCCGGGTCTGCCAGGGTCACCAACCGGAACCCTCTACGAGGTGGTTGGTGAAGTAGCCCTGGTTCAGAACCCGCCGTCCTCTGCAGGACCCAGCCAGCAGGGAGGCGGCTCTCGGCCTGGTAGTTCCGGAGGGGCTCCGGAAAGGGTCCGTTCTCCCCAGGTGAGGCAGAAGAGCACCGGGTCGGTCCGATCCGGAAGGGGCCAGTCCCCTGTTCCACGGAACTCGGATAGGTCCCGGACTCCGGATAGGGCTAGGACGCCGATCCGGCACCAGACTTCTGATCGGGATGCAACTCCGAGTAGGGGCAAGGCCCCTATGACCCACGCCTCGCCATCGTCTCCACGGGACTGCCAAGTGGTGAGTCCATTTCCTCCGCCACCCTCAAGGGCGGCCTCCAACAGGGATCCGCGGACGGCTTCACTCTCGGGCGGACGGAATCCCGAGCAGGGCACCGGAAGCGATCCTTCTCCAGTCCGAAGCATCCGGATGGGAACAGCTTCCGGAAACCCAGGGACAGTCTCCGGGACACCAGGGACCGCTACCCCACGAACCGAGAGGGCAGCGGATTCGGAGGACGAGGTTGCTCCGTCTCCGAACATGAGGAGGATGCTCACGCGGCTGCAGAAGGCGTCGCCGGCAGGGGGCTCATCCGCCGTCAGCGGGTTAGGGAGCCACTCAAAGGAGGGATCGGCTCCTAAGAAGCACCGGTCTTCTTAGTTAGGGGAGTAGCTAGAATAGTTAGACAGAATAGAGGTAGGCAGGTAGGACTTAGGAGTTTTCGAAGACGATTAATAAAACTTTCCCTTGGTAAGTGTCAGCGGAAAACCCGGATCTGGATTCGGGAAATCCGGGAGACCGGGTGTAGTTAGGGTTTTTTTTCTTGAGCGGCGGCCACTTGGGCCGCCGCCTTCAGTTTAGGGATTTTTGAGCCTCTACTTAAGGCTGAATAAGGAGCTTGAGAAGGGTTCCTTCTCAATTGTTGTATTGCGATTACTCCTATTCTGAATAAATGTCTTTGCTTCTCACTCCTTGACTTCTCTTTATTGTTGTTTGTGTGAATGATCCGGAGATCGTTAGTGGAAGAGAGAGAGAGCATGAGGGATAGGAGTTCCGGATAGGACATGAGAGAGGAGACCCAGATCAGATCCGGTTATCGCCTTGTAGATCCTCTCTGAGTGTAGTGGGAAGGAAACCTCACTAATCCGGTAGGTTGGGTAACGTCTAGGTGGGATAGCCGCTGGGAAGATTGGGTGAGATCCGGAAGGGATCCGGACTTACGCCAATCTGATCTTCTGAAGAGGTCCCACCGTCCTTAGACGGACCTATCCGGATTAGTGGTACGGATCGCCCAGTTAGCTCAGATTGAGTAGAATCCAAGGTAGAGGTAGCCGAACCGATCCGTCGGACGGAGAAGGAGAGGTCCGGATCAGTAAGGATTCCGGATTGGAGGCCACCTCCGGAGTGCAGTAGGAAGAGATCCTCATTGTTCCGAATGCCTGGGTAACGTCCATGTGAGATAGCCGTCGTTAGGACTGGGCAAGATCCGGAAGGTGCCGGACTTACGCCATCCGACCTTCTGAAGAGGTCTCACAGTCTTTGGACGGGGTAATCCGGAAAGTGGTACGGGTCACCTACTCATCCCGTCGAGTTAGATCTCCGGTCGGAATCCGGACTCCTCTGGCCACTATGGTCCCAAGAAACAATCCAGATCTCTCTGCGTGACCTGCCAGGACGGACCTGATCAATCCGGATTGGTTGTGAGGGAGTTTCCGGATTCTAACCTTATCAAGGACGTCTTCACCGGAAGAAACCACTTATTCTAGAGGGTAGACGTAAAGGGGTGGGTAAGTATTATAAAGAGGACCTAGAAATAACATCCGGAGAGGCACACTCCGGAAAAAGGCTAAGAATGTCCCCAAAGACCAAATATCCGGAAATTTGGCTAAGGAAGAGGAAATAAGCAGGTACGGAGAGTTTTAGACCTCCTACACTTCACAGAATCCCTGGACGATACTAGGGTCATCCGGACAACCCAGATTTGGCACTTAAAACCGCCAATCCGGATCTTTTGGTGTTCGCGTGTTCCCACAGAGGAAATTAAATCGAGTGAAAGACAATTATGAATCATGAAGGGGATTTACCAGTTCCATGAAACCACCCCATTGAAGGTAGCGGAAGTGCCAGAAAGCAAGCCATAGCTGGAGGTGCTTGAGACTGTCCTCACTTGTACAATTCGATGATGCCCACCAAGCCTTGATAGCTAGGTACCTAGTCTCCGCCTCTGCCATAGAGGACGCATTGCGATATTGAAGGCAAAGGTGTCTATGTTGGTCTTGTAACTCATGCTTTATGTAGGATTTCGTATGTTTCTCGAGCGACTGTTTCCAATGGAAAAAACAAGTGCGCTCACGGCCCTCCATAGGAACTTTGGGATCTCCTGAACCATACACAATGCGCACAACATTCCAATTGGTTTGCGCACTGTCCGCCATGAAGCCAATAAAGTTAGGATGCGGGATACCGTGGCGGGCCATGACATGGTTGAGGTTCTGCCAGAAGAGCACTTGGGCATCCTTATCCTCCGATTGGAAATCACAACATGAAATGGTCATGACCCGTTGATAAGTCCCATCGTAGACATGAGCGGCCATGGTGGTCCACCCTTTGACACGCTTGACGTGATCGGACATAATCCAGGCGTTCTCAAGGTCCCCACCCGGTTGCATCCGACGAACCAAATCCACCCCGCTTCCAGGACCAACCTCAGACATCTTGAAGACGAACACCTTGTCGGCATCGTCACCTTGTCCTGGGAATTGGTTCCGTTGGACGTAGGCCCAATTGCTAACGCCTCGGAGCTTTGCGATGCCATCCATAACACCGAACCTCCGCAAAAATTTGAAAGAGGTAACCTTAGATCGAAGGTTTGGGGAATTCAACCCTCTACAGCTCTCAAACACAGTGTCGAGCTCTGTTAAGGAGAGGAGACGGTGTTTCTCACTATTTTCAGAAAGGAGGAACTCACCAACAATGTCCTTGCTGGCTTCAAGGACGATCTTGTTGTACGTGGCCTGAGGCGTACGCTCAACGTGCTCCTCGATAAGAGCATTGATGCGCTTCCGACTGTCTCTGCAGTCCCCAACCTTCACTGGATGTTGATGGTTTCCGATATGAATGCAGGCTCTTTGGGAGAAATTCTTCCCATGGACGTAGAAAATCTTCGCCTCGCAAAATGCAATGCATTTGGGAGGTTGTTTGCAGATCTTGCACACAAGAGTAGATCCGGATGGCACAATGCCAGAGAGAGGGAAAGGCTGAGTAGTGAAACCATCAAATTCCGTGTCGTTGACATGAGAGATACGATGGGCGCGTTGAAGGAAATCACAACAAGTGTTTTGGCATTGGAGATGGCCAACACAGGTAGAGGAACGAAATAGAAGGCCAACGTCGTTTGTAATGTTGGTGGTCTGAGTCTTCGTCCAAACATGGCCATCATATTGCTTGTCCATGCCGTCCATGGACCTGGCCCTGGAAAGAGATGAAGAGACTTCTGGTGCAGGGAGGACAAATAACTGGGTACCATCGAAACGAGGGGGGAGGTGATTAACCTCTTGGATTTTGATCTTATCGTAATCTATTTTCTTGAGGACGCTTTTACTACCGGGTATAGAACCTAGACGACGAAGACATTGAACAATAGGTGGAGGAGGTTTGGACGTAGACGGTACGGAAGGAGATAAAGGAACATAGCGAGAAGGTGAAGGTGTTACAAAGGAATCAGAGGGAAACAAAGGAGGGGAATCATGAACATCAGCCTTCCTCATAGATACATCTTCAATCGAAGAATCAGACAAGTCTACAACATTGTCTATGTCAGGCTCGGTCTTGACACTTACTACCGGAGGTGTGCTAAAGTCACCAGTGGAAGATCGAAGAGGAGCATGGAGTTCTGTTGACACTCCCATCTAAGAAGCTGGCCAACCAATAACCCTATACTTTCCAGGGCCAAGCTCCCACACTACATTGCCATTGTCAGTTGCCTTGGAGGATTCATGGAAGGAATGAACGAGCAATCCAGTATCAGGATTGAAGATCTCACGATCTACCCATATTGTATTAAGTTGAAGAGAGAACCTAATGCTAAGATGAAGCTCCGAGACAACAGCAATACCCTGTGCACCAATGGGGAAGAGAATAGGGACATCGTTGGCATTGGAACGAAGTTCGGCCATTGAGCTGGAAGCCATGAAGGCAAAAAAACATAAACGTAAATGAACAAAGATGCAAAGATTTATAAGGAAGAAGAATGGTGAAGACAAACGTTGTGATGTCACCATGTGCATCACCGAAGGAACAGATGTTGAGGAACTAATGTATATAAAAAAGGAGTAGGGGGAGGATGCCAAAAAAGGAAAACAAGGGACGGCTGCCAAAAAGAGGGAAACCCTAACCCTGAAGCACTGGCAATATAAAGAACAATACAAGCAAAGGAACGAGTTATTATGTGAGTGCGATGCCCTAATAGAAGAGTATAGGAGAGAGACGATTATTGGGACGCCGGGACGCACACATGAAGGAACCAGGAAATAGTCAAGTCTCCACAGCCGATCCTGGAAGGAAGAGGAAGAAAAGAAAGGGAGGGACGAGTTTTAGCAATTCAAAGCAGAGGCGACAGAGAGAACTTAGGAAGAAGGAGCAATCTTGTACACAGGGAAGTGAACCACCAACAAATTTGAGCAAGACGGGGGGAGAGGCAGAGACAGGGACGTCTAGCAGGAACGAGGAATTGGAACGGATAGAGGAAGAACGGGAGCAGAGTGGATCGCGCGAACCATCGATGGGAGAGAGCAAGCATCGAAGTGATTCGGATTCAAGCGAATCTGAGGAGGAGATAAAAGAGGACTCAATTGGCACAGTAAGTTTGGGTTTAGCGTATTACGCACTAGGCTCATATATACATTTAGGATATTTACAGGATGGAATTTGATATTGAGTTATCTAATGTGATTCTTAACGACCAACATGTGAAATATTGGAAGTTCTTATTTTGTTTAAGTTGGTTAGAGGGGAATATAGAACCAAACCCTCTCGGAACCGAGAGGGTCAAATATTATGCACCACGAATAGGCTATAAGCTAAGCACGAAGTTGTGCGGGGCCGCCACCTCCCAAACATGGCACATAGGACATAGGCTTTCGGCCCATACCCTTTTGGGGTGAGGTACATAGGCCAAAGTATCCCGATTCCTCTAGCTCCTAGGAACCATCCACCACACCAAGGAACCCTTGAGTCTAACCTAGATTAGTCTTCGGAGGCGCCTCCACTATATGCCGGCCGAAGCAAGGAGGAGCGCATTCGTGAGAGGTTGGAAGTTCGGGATTCTCAGGTGGATGTCTACTTGTGATATTCTGAATGTTGATTTCTCAAGACAGGAATCTGAAATGTAGATATGGAGTCCATATAGGTAGTTTTGATTTTCAAAAGTTGATAATATGGTTAGGATAGTTAGACAGGGACACCCTCTCGGTTCCGAGAGGGTGGAGAAATGTGGAAATTTGAGGCTTATGACTAGAATCTGATTTGTAATTAATGGGACCATATAGGTAGTTTTGATTTTCAAGAGTTGAAAATATGGTTAGGATAGTTAGACTAGGACACCCTCTCGGTTCCGAGAGGGTGGAGAAATGTGGACTTTGGAGGCTCCTGACTAGAATCTGAAATGTGGATTAAGGGCCCATATAGGTAGTTTTGATTTTCAAAAGTTGAAAATATGGTTAGGATAGTTAGACTGGGACACCCTCTCGGTTCCGAGAGGGTGGAGAAATGTGGAAATCTGAGGCCCTTCACTAGAATCTGAAATGTGCATTAAGGGCCCATATAGGTAGTTTTGATTTTCATATGGTCAATATATGGTAAGCTTAGTTAGACTGGGACACCCTCTCGGTTCCGAGAGGGTGATGAAATGTGGAAATTTGAGGCTTATGACTAGAATCTGATTTGTGGATAATGGGACCATATAGGTAGTTTTGATTTTCAAAAGTTGAAAATATGGTTAGGATAGTTAGACTGGGACACCCTCTCGGTTCCGAGAGGGTGGAGAAATGTGGAAATCTGAGGCCCTTCACTAGAATCTGAAATGTGGATTAAGGGCCCATATAGGTAGTTTTGATTTTCATATGGTCAATATATGGTAAGGTTAGTTAGACTGGGACACCCTCTCGGTTTCGAGAGGGTGATGAAATGTGGAATTTTTAGGCTCATGACTAGAATCTGATTTGTGGATATGTGGCCAATTTAGGATGTATTTATTTTCATATGGTCAATATATGGTCATTATAGTAGGAAGGGGACACCCTCTCGGTTCCGAGAGGGTGGAGAAATGTGGACTTTTTAGGCTCATGACTAGAATCTGATTTGTGGATAATGTGACCATATAGGTAGTTTTGATTTTCAAAAGTTAAAAACATGGTTAAGATAGTTAGACTGGGACACCCTCTCGGTTCCGAGAGGGTGGAGAAATGTGGACATTTGAGGCTTATGACTAGAATCTGATTTGTGGATAATGGGACCATATAGGTAGTTTTGATTTTCAAAAGTTGAAAATATGGTTAGGATAGTAAGACTGGGACACCCTCTCGGTTCCGAGAGGGTGGAGAAATGTGGAAATTTGAGGCTTATGACTAGAATCTGATTTGTAATTAATGGGACCATATAGGTAGTTTTGATTTTCAAGAGTTGAAAATATGGTTAGGATAGTTAGACTAGGACACCCTCTCGGTTCCGAGAGGGTGGAGAAATGTGGACTTTGGAGGCTCCTGACTAGAATCTGAAATGTGGATTAAGGGCCCATATAGGTAGTTTTGATTTTGAAAAGTTGAAAATATGGTTAGGATAGTTAGACTGGGACACCCTCTCGGTTCCGAGAGGGTGGAGAAATGTGGAAATCTGAGGCCCTTCACTAGAATCTGAAATGTGGATTAAGGGCCCATATAGGTAGTTTTGATTTTCATATGGTCAATATATGGTAAGCTTAGTTAGACTGGGACACCCTCTCGGTTCCGAGAGGGTGATGAAATGTGGAAATTTGAGGCTTATGACTAGAATCTGATTTGTGGATAATGGGACCATATAGGTAGTTTTGATTTTCAAAAGTTGAAAATATGGTTAGGATAGTTAGACTGGGACACCCTCTCGGTTCCGAGAGGGTGGAGAAATGTGGAAATCTGAGGCCCTTCACTAGAATCTGAAATGTGGATTAAGGGCCCATATAGGTAGTTTTGATTTTCATATGGTCAATATATGGTAAGGTTAGTTAGACTGGGACACCCTCTCGGTTCCGAGAGGGTGGAGAAATGTGGACATTTGAGGCTTATGACTAGAATCTGATTTGTGGATAATGGGACCATATAGGTAGTTTTGATTTTCAAAAGTTGAAAATATGGTTAGGATAGTAAGACTGGGACACCCTCTCGGTTCCGAGAGGGTGGAGAAATGTGGAAATTTGAGGCTTATGACTAGAATCTGATTTGTAATTAATGGGACCATATAGGTAGTTTTGATTTTCAAAAGTCGAAAATATGGTTAGGATAGTTAGACTAGGACACCCTCTCGGTTCCGAGAGGGTGGAGAAATGTGGACTTTGGAGGCTCATGACTAGAATCTGAAATGTGGATTAAGGGCCCATATATGTAGTTTTGATTTTCATAATGTCAAAATATGGTCATTATAGTAGGACAGAGACACCCTCTCGGTTCCGAGAGGGTGGAGAAATGTGGAAATTTGAGGCCCTTCACTAGAATCTGATTTGTGGATAATGGTCCCATATAGGTAGTTTTGATTTTCAAAAGTTGAAAATATGGTTAGGATAGTTAGAGTGGGACACCCTCTCGGTTCCGAGAGGGTGGAGAAATGTGGACATTTGAGGCTTATGACTAGAATCTGATTTGTAATTAATGGGACCATATAGGTAGTTTTGATTTTCAAAAGTTGAAAATATGGTTAGGATAGTTAGACTAGGACACCCTCTCGGTTCCGAGAGGGTGTAGAAATGTTGAAATCTGAGGCCCTTCACTAGAATCTGATTTGTGGATAACGGGCCCATATAGGTAGTTTTGATTTTCATAATGTCAAAATATGGTCAGTATAGTAGGACAGAGGCACCCTCTCGGTTCCGAGAGGGTGGAGAAATGTGGAAATTTGAGGCCCTTCATTAGAATGTGATTTGTGGATAACGGGCCCATATAGGTAGTTTTGAATTTCATAATGTCAAAATATGGTCATTATAGTAGGGCAGGGACACCCTCTCGGTTCCGAGAGGGTGGAGAAATGTGGACTTTGGAGGCTCATGACTAGAATCTGAAATGTGGATTAAGGGCCCATATAGGTAGTTTTGATTTTCAAAAGTTGAAAATATGGTTAGGATAGTTAGACTGGGACACCCTCTCGGAACCGAGAGGGTGGAGAAATGTGGAAATCTGAGGCCCTTCACTAGAATCTGAAATGTGGATTAAGGGCCCATATAGGTAGTTTTGATTTTCATATGGTCAATATATGGTAAGGTTAGTTAGACTGGGACACCCTCTCGGTTTCGAGAGGGTGATGAAATGTGGAATTTTTAGGCTCATGACTAGAATCTGATTTGTGGATATGTGGCCAATTTAGGATGTATTTATTTTCATATGGTCAATATATGGTCATTATAGTAGGAAGGGGACACCCTCTCGGTTCCGAGAGGGTGGAGAAATGTGGACTTTTTAGGCTCATGGCTAGAATGTGAAATGTGGATAATGCGCCAATATAGGTAGTTTTGATTTTCATTAGTTCAGACTTTGGTCATTATAGTAGGACATGGTCACCCTCTCGGTTCCGAGAGGGTGTTGAAATGTGGAAATTTTAGGCTCATGACTAGAATCTGATTTGTGGATAATGGGCCCATATAGTTAGTTTTGAATTAGTTAGACTGCGTGTATGTCCTCTCGGTTCCTAGAGGGGGAGACATGTGGAAATTTGAGGCCGAACACTAGAATCTTATATGTGGTTATATAGCCTTTAAAGGTATTTCTGATTTCTGAAAGTTGAAAATATGGTCTGGTTTGTTAGATTGGGTCACCCTCTCGGTTCCGAGAGGCTGGAGAATTGTGGATTTCTAGGCTCATCACAAGAATCATATATGTGGTTTAAGGTTACTTTAGTAGGACAGGACACCCTATCGGTTCCGAGATGGTGGAGAAATGGTGTTTATATGGGCTCTTCACTCTATTCTTATTTCAGATTTTCGGATTCAATAGGCTAGGTTTGAAGTGTATGGATTATTTGTATGTGTATGGAGTGCGTTGTATAAGGTTAAAGGGTGCATTTCTAAAAGGACTGGGGCATCATCTCGATGTATTTTGTGCATACAGGCATCGCAGGCTTTGGCCCTTACTGTGGCGCGTGTCTAATACATGGCGGATGGGCATATTCTATTGTCGCCTCGTGAAGATTGCCATAGGGCACTGGATGACATCTCACAGGGAGAGGTGTTTGATTCGTTGAAATTCTGTTGTATTTTTGTTTGCCTCTGCTTCTTGTTTGTTTCGTCTTATAGTTTTTTTCTGATGTTTCCCTCCTCTTCTCTTGTAGATTGATGTTCCGCTTGTTTCCGACTGCATTCGACCTCTTGATGAGGAGAATCCAGATGAAGCCGAGCTCAAGGTTCGGAGATCGCAGAAGCAAGACTCTAACACCGTGATTCAGCGGGTGCGATTCAAGCCTCTTGGGAAGTCTCATTTCTCTATTCCATTGTGTTGCTTGCGGAGTCTTCCTCTTGTTCGGCCAATCAACAACGTTGATGTTTCTCGTTTGGAGAATGAGTTCGTCATGGGATACCGTGATGGTGACCGCGCTTTGTACGTCTCTCTAGGAAACAACCTCGATGAGGTCCTTCATGTCTCCGATGACGTCAAGTCCTCCTGGAGTCCATTATGGCAAGAGGCCAATGCAGAGTTTGATGCGATTCTCGAAAGAGACCCCGACCTTGCTAACTTTGTTGGCAAAATGTTCTACGTGTGGGAGGGGAACCATCGGTTGACAGCTTGGTGGAGGCACATCAACAAGCATCACCCTTTGGACAAAGATTGGCATATATGGGCTGATTGTATTTTGGTGGATCCAAGAAATTGCACCGCCCTCTTCCTTAATGCTATGAATGACATCAACTGGTGAGTTCAACATTTAATGTTGCTGATATTCTCTTTTGTTTGTTCTCATTTTTCCCTCTAACATTTTGTTTGTTATAGGTCCACGGAGCATGACCATGTTAAGGATAACCTCCCCGCCAAGTTACTTCGCATTCGCACGTTTGGAAAGATGAGGCTAGAGGAGTTCAAAGACCTCCTTTCCGTTTCGGACTACAAGATGTGTGAGTCCAAGATGGAGAAGACTCCTACTTGGTATCCCCTGACATTAGATGTCTTTGTCAAATTCTTATACAAGGTAAAGTTTGTTTAAACTTTCCTTGACTTTCCTTCTCCCATGTTTATGTGGGTTCCTTATCCTTCTTTGTGTTTGTTTCAGAGAGAGATATCCAACGCGGCTGATACGGCTGCGAGGTTATACCGTGAGGCCACTCCCGAGGCTCTCCGATCTTCGACAGAAATTTGGGATATTATGTCAAAAGCCCAGGATAGGTTGATCAAAAGCATTCGTTCTCGGAACTTTGAGAAGTTCATTTCTGTTGCCCACAAGGACAACGGGGATGATTTCTTCAACGAGGTGTCTCTCTTATCCTTGTGTTTTCATTTATTCTTTCATTCTCATTTACATCATGTCGTGCTTGATATCTCTTTCTTACTTATCTCTATTCTTACTTCATATCTATGTGGCAGATTGACCGTCATTTCTCCACCTTCCTCGTCCCTGATATGACAATCGAAAAACTTCAAAAGGTGGCTACCGCACATGTGGATGCCCATTTCAAGGCCAAGTGGCTTCGTTGGTGGAACTCCCCTGCCGATGTCAAGGAAAAGAATAGATTTCCGTCGTCTCTCCCTCTTAGGGAGAAAGTCCTCGAAAACTGGCTCAACAAAGCTTCTTTCTGGGCGCAGGTGCAACTCTTGTTTTTTTCCTCTTTCTATTATTTGAAATCTTCATACCAAGGACTAGGACACCCTCTCGGTTCCGAGAGGGTGGAGAAATGTGGATATCTTAGCCTCAAGACTATAATATGAAATGTGGATATTGAGCCAATATAGGTACTTTAGATTTTCAAAAGTTGAAAACATGGTCATTGTAGAAGGACTAGGACACCCTCTCGGTTCCGAGAGGGTGGAGAAATGTGGAAATCTCAGGCTCAAGAATAGATTCTGACTTGTGGATAATGGGCCCCTATAGGTAGTTTTGATTTTCAAAAGTTCAAAATATGGTTAGGTTAGTTATTCTGGGACACCCTCTCGGAACCGAGAGGGTGGAGAAATATGGAAATATTAGGCTCATGTCTAGAATCTGATTTTTGGATAATGGGCCCATATAGGTAGTTCTGATTTTTACAAGTTCAAAATATGGTTAGGTTAGTTAGACTGGGACACCCTCTCGGAAATTAATGGCTCATGACTAAAATATGGTTTGTGCTTATTTAGCCAATATAGGTAATTCTGGTTTTTAAAAGATGAAAATATGGTGAAAATGGTAGGACAGGGACACCCTCTCGGTTCCGAGAGGGTGGACAAATGTGGAAATTTTAGGCTCATGACTAGAATTTGATTTGTGGATAATGGGACCATATAGGTAGTTTAGATTTTCAAAAGTTGAAAATATGGTTCGGATAGTTAGACTGGGACACCCTCTCGTTTCCGAGAGGGTGGAGAAATGTGGAAATTTGAGGCCATTCACTAGAATCTGATTTGTGGATAATTGGCCCATATAGGTAGTTTTGATTTTTAAATGTTTAAAATATGGTCATTATAGTAGGACAGGGACACCCTCTCGGTTCCGAGAGGGTGGAGAAATGTGGAAATTTTGTGTTCATGACTAAAATCTGATTTGTGGAAAATGGGCCCATATAGGTAGTTTTGGTTTTCCAAAGTTGAAATTGTGGTTAGGATAGTTAGACAGGGACACCCGAGAGGGTGTAGAGGTGTGGAAATTAATGGCTCATGACTAGAATCTGGTTGGTGATTATTTAGCCAATATATGTAATTCTGATTTTCAAAAGTTCAAAATATGGTGAAAATAGTAGGACAGGGACACCCTCTCGGTTCCGAGAGGGTTGAGAAATGTGGAAATCTTAGGCTCGAGAGTAGAATCTGACTTGTGCATATTGAGCCAATATATGTAATTCTTATTTTCAGAACTCGAAAATATGGTCATTTTTTATTTTAGTGTTTTCCGAAATTTGGATTTGGGGTTCCCATGACTAGAATCTGATATGTGGTTATGAAGCCAATATCGGTATTTTTGGTTTTCAAAACTTTAAAATATGGTCAGTCTAGTAGGACGGGACACCCTCTCGGTTCCGACCGGGTGGATAAATGTATATATTTGAGGCTCAATACTAGAATCTGATTTGTGCTTCTTGAGCCAATAAGGGAATTTCAAGTTTTGATACTAAGGTTATTTTGGTATTAGTGGGTGCCTAGATGTGGAATTTGGGTTCTCAAGACTAGAATCTGTTATGTGGATATTGAGTTCATATAGGTAATTCTGATTTTCAAAAGTTATGGTCATATAGATAATGGGCCCATTTAGGTAGTGTTCATTTTGAAAAGTTCAAAATATGGTTAGGTAGTTAGACTGGGACACCCTCTTGGTTCCGAGAGGGTGGAGAGATGTGGAAATTAATGGCTCATGACTACAATCTGTTTTTGCTTATTTAGCCCATATAGGTAATTCTGATTTTCAAAATTTGAGAAAATGGTCATTATAGTAGGACCGGGACACCCTCTCGGTTCCGAGAGGGTGGAGAAATGTATGTTTTGAGGCTCAAGACTAGAATCTGATTTGTGCTTATTTAGCTAATAAGGGAATTTCAGATTTTGAGAATATGTCACTGTGGTCATTTTGGGTGAGAACTTGAAAATATGGTCTGATTTCCCGGTCCAGTTTTCTAATGTGCATAAGTGATGCTAATATGTGGTGCTCATATGTGGATTTATTTGGCTCGTCACTAGAATCTGATATCAGGTTATTCAGCTAATATGTTTATTTCTTGTTTGGAAATATAGAATGTTTGACTGGGACACCCTCTCGGTATGAGTGGGACACCCTCTCGGTCTTTTTGTCATGTCTAAGGTTTTTTTTATGTGTCTAGAGTCTAAGTTCATGTTTGTAGGTTATTGAGTTGTTCTTTTCTTACTATTTTCCTTTTCTGTCATAGTTGGAGAAGGGGGTTGAGGCTGAGATTGCTTCATTTGAGAATGTTTGTTCCGTTGAAATCGATTGGAGTTCCACGGAAGATATTTTTCAACCGGGAGATTATGTTGAGCATTGGAGGCTGATTCTTTGGGACAAGGCATTTTTGGTTTATTTTGACGATAAGGGAGATCTAAAATTTGTCAAAGGCCTTGATCTCATGGATTTTAGGGACGGCCCCATATCAATCAAACGCGTCGCTTACCGGTAATATTCTGAGTTTTCTTTGAGTACATGTTGTTTTTGTTTCATTTCCTTTTCCCCACCGTCTTTGTTTCTCATGTTTTTCATTTTTCAGGTTCATTCACCGTGAGCTCGTTGTGAAGAATGCATTGCCTTTTTCGTGCTTGCCAACTTTTCTTTTACATTGGGTCGATGTCAACTCCGATCTTTGTGTTTTTACGCCCAATCAAGTTGCCAAGTTTCCGCAGTCTCATTTGTAAGCTGGGGGATGGTACTTGGATTGTTCTGGAGGATTTGTGCATGCGGAAGAAAAGCCTCTTCTTACTAGCCTTGTGCGTAGTGCTCCCGAGGTGAACATTGTCCCGGATGAGGAGCTCGACATCGTTGAGCTTCCTCCTCCACCGCCCAAGGCACCCAAGGCAAAGGGCAGAGGTAAGAATACCGGCACTCAATTAACTCGGTCCGCCTCAAAGACCCCCGTTCAGCCACCCACCTTACTACAGAGTCCACCTAGCACTCCCTCCGTTGCTCCATCAGCTGCCCCCTCTATCACTCCCTCCGCATGTCGGCCACCAACTGTTGCTACTCCTTATCACAGTGGCACTTCTCTTCTCTCCTTGCCTCGCAAGAGGAAGGCCGCCCTCTTGGATACGAGTGCCACCTCTTCGGATTCACCTACCACGCTTTCCCTCATCGAAAATGTGGACATGGTACAATTCATGCTCGATTGCGACCTTGCAGGAGGTCCCCTCCCGGCATATACGCGCATCCAAAAATTCATTGCCAAGGTTTGTATGTTTTTTATTGGCATTCATCAAACTCCTTTCCATTTGGTTTGCGTTTTTTTTTCCTTCTTCATTTTTTCTCATGGATTTTTCATTGCAGGCCGGGGAAGGTCGTTCCCATGTGAACACCTCCTCTACACATCACAAGGGACTGGATTTACTCTTCGCGGACATTCCCGAAAATTTGCCGGTGCCCAACATCTCCACGGATGTTCCTGATTGGAACAAGCTCTATGACTCTTACTATGACTGTCTTTTTGCTTTTGCAAAATCTAACCTCTATGATCATGGCATCCTTGTTATTTTCCATTGTGCGAGTGCAAGTGTTTCTAGGCTTATTTTCGATTGGGCTCACACTTACGACTTCTACATCGCCGAAGATTGGTTCGGTATGGCTGATTTGGACCTCCAATCTCCGATGGACCCCTCTGGAGTGGTAAGCAACTATCCCTCTCCTAGTCCATTTTTTTTTTTTTTTTTTCATTTCACTTCTTCCGATTCTTATGGAATCGTTTTCATTTTTTCAGACTCGTAAATTCAGTATCAAGGTTCTTGTTTGTGTTAACTTCGTTCTGAAAGTGCGACCGGAGGCCGCCAAGGAGTATGGTTACTACCTCCAGCGAGATGGATGGTTGAATGCTGTCACTGATGAGAAGAGCCAGACGATGCGCAGTGATGGGATACCCTGGAGAGGTGCTCGCGAGAAGCATCAAGTTTTCTTCTCTATCCTTTTTGCTACTCTCACAGATAAGAATGATGTTATTATAGACTGGCATTGTGGTGTAGGTGGTTCAATTACAGCGTGTCGCTCCATTGAGCGGCATATTGTGGCCCTTGAGAGTGACCCAGTGATTTTCAATGCGATCCTACTCCCCATGCGTGAAAACCAACCTTCGCAACCCTCCCGCTCAAATGCCCCACCGTCCACCTCTATGTTTGATCCGCCTAAGAAGATGACCAAACGAGCATTCGGTTTTCTTTGTGCGTAAGTTTTCTTTCTATGTTTTGTCATGTTTGCCTTCTAGTGATTTTCTCATCTTCGTGTGTCATCTTGTTTCTAATCTTATTGTTTTTTGGTTCAGAGTGCCAAGGGAGAACGCATGTATGAGTTCGAGTCCTTCCAAGACATTTGAGCTCCCTTGCTATGCGGCTGGGCTTCCCAATCTTTTGGCGGAAGCTCCGTCTCCACCTCCCAGTCGCATCCGACCTTTCAACAAACTAGTAGAGGAGTATTTAGACGTAGAGGTGGAGGAGGGCGAGGATAGTGATAGACATGGTAGTCCTAGTTCTTGACTACGCCTCGGACCTCCATTTTGTTTATATTGATTTTACTTTATAAGTTTATTTCTTGAATTTTTATGTGGCTTTTGCAAACCTTATTCAATCCCTCATTGAAGTTCGTTAGTGTTTGATTTCAATTCTTTAGATAGGTTCGGGTGGACAGGTTGAGTATACTTTGAAGGTTGTCTTCTTTAGTTGTACTTGAGAGATGGTAAGGTTGTGAGTGACTTTGAATGGTTTGAATGTTTGTGTTCAACTTTAACTCTTGGCCACATTCCATACCGCTTTAATGTTTGTGTTAAGCTTCAATTGATGACGTAAGCCCTAATTTAATATAAACGTATTCGAAACCTATACTATAAGATGTTTGATAACAAACACTATCTTCCACGCCTATAGGTTCGGTTCTTATTTACACGGGAATGGGGTGCCTTTCCGACAAATTGAAGACAAACTATCACTAAAATCCACGGAAATAGGCACGACTTCTCCTATAATTACCCAACAAATTTGAAAATCTCCGCTCTCCGCTCTCCGCTCTCTGAGCTATGCTCGCATACTTCAGTTTCCCTCCTCGGGGGATTACAGAAGGATGGGCCGGCCGCCGCGAGGGCTTGTTCGCCGGAAAATTTAGAAGAGACGCGGATCCGAAGGACAGCTTCCACCCCGGGAACTGCCGGAACCTAAGAGAGAGGAGGGTATTGGAATTCCTCCTGCCTATCCTTAACCCGGACAAGCCGAAGCGGATTAGCCTTACCATGGCTAACACGCTGTTTGGTGCAATGTCCGGAGTCCGGCCGGTAAATTGGGGCCTGATCATCCAGGAGATAGTCGGACGGGCCCTCCCCCACATCGGCCGGAAACCCTCCTTCCTCTCCCCCTTCATTCTACACCTTTACCAGCACTTTGACTGCATCCTGGCGGAGGAGGAGGACCTGCTAACGATAGCGACGGACGAGGTCACCTACAAGCTTCTTCCGGAAGCCGGAGACATCGAGACGGAAACATCCAGCGACCCCATTCTTCCGGAAGCACCTCCCTCGTCGCCCGGAAGCCCGCCGCCGACTGTCTCGAGGCCACTCTCTCCTCCTCCCTCGCACCATCATCCGGAAGCCGGACCCAGCCGGGAGACCCCATGGCGGAATGTGGACCTATCCGCTTGGGACTTTCCGGAGAATCCGTTCAAACGGTTCCAGGAGGGCATGGAGGACCTCAAGACCCAATATTACCGACTGGAGCACATCGTCAAGGGGGCGAACCATGCTCTGGACGACTGCGGACCCGGAAACATTCTCCGGGAATTGGCAAAGAGGGCGGACCGGAAGGAGCTGGAGCAAGCCAAGACGGAGAACGCCCACCTCACCGCACAGGTAGCGGCCATGACTCAGGAGCTGAGTCAGAAGAGCGAGGAGATCCGGAAGTACCATGCGGAGCAGGCAGTGCTCTTCAGCCGGATCCGGGAGCTGGTGGGTCATCCGGCGGAGATCGTTAACAAGGCACATCTCTACGACCGGATGATGGAGTCCGGAGATCCCGTTTCCGCCAGGCAGACCCTCCCCATCCTCGTGAAATATTCACGAACGATGAAGGATCTCCTGGCGGAAATCCAGAGAGTGGTCCCGCCAAGCAGAACACCGCGGAGGGTGCTCTATCCGGGTCCGTCAGGGTCACCAACCGGAACCCTCTACGAGGTGGTTGGTGAAGTAGCCCTGGTTCAGAATCCGCCGTCCTCTGCAGGACCTAGCCAGCAAGGAGGCGGCTCTCGGCCTGGTAGTTCCGGAGGGGCTCCGGAAAGGGTCCGTTCTCCTCAGGTGAGGCGGAAAAGCACCGGGTCGGTCCGATCCGGAAGGGGCCAGTCCCCTGTTCCGCGGAACTCGGATAGGTCCCGGACTCCGGATAGGGCTAGGACGCCGATCCGGCACCAAACTTCCGATCGGGAGGCAACTCCGAGTAGGGGCAAGGCCCCTATGACCCACGCCTCGCCATCGTCTCCACGGGACTACCAAATGGTGAGTCCCTTTCCTCCGCCACCCTCAAGGGCGGCCTCCAACAGGGATCCGCGGACGGCTTCGATCTCGGGCGGGCGGAATCCGGAGCAGGGCACCGGAAGCGATCCTTCTCCAGTCCGAAGCATCCGGATGGGGACAAGCTTCCGGAACCCCAGGGACAATCTCCGGAACACCAGGGACCGCTACCCCACGGACCGAGAGGGCAGCGGATTCGGAGGACGAGGTTGCTCCGTCTCCGAACATGAGGAGGATGCTCACGCGGCTGCAGAAGGCATCGCCGGCAGGGGGCTCATCCGCCGTCAGCGGGTTAGGGAGTCACTCAAAGGAGGGATCGGCTCCGAAGAAGCACCGGTCTTCTTAGTTAGGAGAGTAGCTAGATTAGTTAGGCAGAATAGAGGTAGGCAGGTAGGACTTAGGAGTTTTTGAAGACGATTAATAAAATTTTCCCTTGGTAGTGTCAGCGGAAAACCCGGATCTGGATCTGGGAAATCCGGGAGACTGGGTGTAGTTAGGGTTTTCTTAAGCGGCGGCCGCTTGGGCCGCCGCCCTCAGTTTAGGGATTTTTGAGCCTCTACTTAAGGCTGAATAAGGAGCTTAAGAAGGGTTCCTTCTCAATTGTTGTATTGCGATTACTCTTATTCTGAATAAATGTCTTTACCTCTCACTCCTTGACTTCTCTTTATTGATGTTTGCGTGAATGATCCGGAGATTGCTAGTGGAAGAAAGAGAGAGAGCATGAGGGATAGGAGTTCCGGATAGGACATGAGAGAGGAGACCCGGATCAGATCCGGTTATCGCCTTGTAGATCCTCTCTGAGTGTAGTGGGAGGGAAACCTCACTAATCCGGTGGGTTGGGTAACGTCTAGGTGGGATAGCCGCTGGGAAGATTGGGTGAGATCTGGAAGGGATCCGGATTTACGCCAATCTGATCTTCTGAAGAGGTCCCACCGTCCTTAGACGGACCTATCCGGATTGGTGGTACGGATCGCCCAGTTAGCTCAGATTGAGTAGAATCCAAGGTAGAGGTAGCCGGACAGATCCGTCGGACGGAGAAGGAGAGGTCCGGATCAGTAAGGATTCCGGATTGGAGGCCACCTCCGGAGTGTAGTAGGAAGAGATCCTCATTGTTCCGGATGTCTAGGTAACGTTGTCGTGATGTAAATACGTACACTATATAGATGTGTACGTATTTAATATTGCATTGTGATTCTTGGTCTTGGAGAAAAATAATAAAGAATAGAAGTAGATTACTTTTTTTATTTACTCATAGTTTATTTTAGCTATCATTACCTAAGGATAGAAGTGGATAGAAGTTGCTTACCTTTATGTGTACTCATAGTTACTCTTAGTTACCTTTACCAAATGATAGAAATAGATTACCTTTTTATTTACTCATAGTTTATTTTTGTCTTTTAGTTATCTTGAAATGGGTTACCGACTAAGGGGTGAGTCCCGAAAGCAAAGTAGGAGGGTTGGTTCCCTCCTATGAACTATTGGTCCGGGGTAAGAGGAGCTATCCATTAGCATGGCGGAATGCGAAGGGTTAGCGACTCGTAACCTTTGCTAGAATTGAAAATTGGCAAGATTATTAAGGGACCTAGCAAGGGTTGCGACACTGGTGCGTCTGCGCGTAGAATAGGTTGTAGGTTAAGGTTAGAACTAGATATGAAATTGGTTAGTGGAATTTAAAGCCACACTAGTAAAAAACTAAGGCCTAACCTCCGGAGGTACTACGACGCATATTTAATCTCCCTTAAAAATCTAACTACTCACGTTATACACCTATCATCCGGGTTCGGCTTGGGCGCCTGCAAATGCAGGCCACCTTCACGGAAGGGCTTGTGTGATACTTTTAGGCTCCCTCGAAAGGGGGTGGCCCAAAAGTACCACATAATTGGTGCGTCTGCCGGGAGGGTGGATGCCCCTGCCATGCTCGAATGATATTTCTTTGAGCACTTATACGTTTAGACTAAGAGAAGAAGAGTTTAGTCCAATATAAATTAGTCATACGTCATGGGCCACTTGTGCTATGGTTAGTACTAGGGGACGATCGTACGACACCCCAACAACAACAACCGCATTTGCATCGGAGGCAACACCAGGTAAGAGGTCGAAGAACGAACCACCAAAACCCGGAAAGACTAAGGAAAATAAATATCAAGGTCTAGGTCCAGAGTCCGAGCGCGAGAGGGAGAAATCCCCCACCTCACAAAGTCCGGTTAGGGTGGCACGACCCCAATTCATGGCGAATCCTTTGGATGCAATGATGGCTCCTAGAGGGCCTCCCATTGTAATGCCACAAGCATTAGCGCCAAGGGCGATGCCGAGTTATTTTCCGAAGTTCGGTGGCCTCCCGCATGAGGATCCTTCAACCCACATTGAACGATATATTGAGGTAATGTTGGCCAACGTGATAGCCGAAGACACGTACAAACTCGTTTGGTTTTCTAGTACGCTAGAGGGTATAGCGTATGAGTGGTACCGATCCCACGATGAGGGGACATTTAGGGACTGGCGAGCATTGCAGACGGCATTCCTTAGACAATTTAGACCGGAAATGGGCCAACAAAGCGCACTCGTGGCGTTAACGAACATGCGGCAAGGCCCATCCAAGGGTATTACATCATACATCCGACGGTTCGAGACGGTGGTAACTCGTTATGTAGGAACCCTTCTCACAAATGACACGATTAAATTCTACTTCATACAAGGGTTCAACAAACAAGGTACAATCCGAGAAATTCTTAACTCCAACCCTCAGGATTTGGAAGAAGCTAAAGCCGAGGCTAGGAGGATCGAAGGTGTAGACAAACAAAATGAGCGGATGTGGAATTGCACTATTGCACCTGTGCCAGCCTTCCTACCCACAACCTACATTCCTCCCGAGCAGAGTAAGCCTCCTCAGCTGGAGCCATCCCGACCGGATGCATACGCAGTCCACCGAGCGGCCCCGGTTCCTTTGGCTACGAGGCCACCCCCTGAGCTCTTAGCACTCCCTAGCCCTCCGAGCCACACCACGATCGAGGAGCTAGAACTTAGAGTTAAGAAGGCCAACGACGAGTTGAGGAGCGATGTCATGCAGTCGCTCAAGACCCTCACAGAGCAGCTAACAATGGCAATCACGTCTAGGCCCTTAGCACAACCAGTTCCGCCGGCCTCGGAGGCAGGTAATTATGGCACCAACATTTGGTGTCGTAATTGCAACAAACCTGGCCACAGTAATCAATTTTGCACGGAGCCTAGGTTCACAGGTAACCTAGTAGCCCCACCCCCCCCGTCCACAACAAGGCCACTCCCAGACTCAAGCCCGGAACAACGGTAAAGGAGTTTGTCCCACTTGCGGCAAGGTTCATATTTTGGGGCCAGGTAAGTGTTGGATCGAGACGGGGGTGGTCTGCAACCATTGTGGGGGTAATCACCCGGTCGATAATTGTCGTAGGATTCTCGCGGAGCGACCCTCCCATTACTCTCAGCTGAATCAACAACTTCCGGCATTCTTCTATGATAGGAATCAACAGAACCAAGGAGGAATGTCGGTTAATTATCACCAAGGTAACCCTCAAAGCAATGGCCAACAAAACTACGGTCCACCCAACCACCAAAACCAAGGTAATAGGGGGAACAACTATCAAGGTCCACAAAATTTGTACCCTCAAAACCCCCCAGCCGGTGGTAGGCAAGCCGACTCGAATTTGGTAGGAATGGTAAGCCAATAGTATGTCCCTCAGATGGGCCGGAACCAACCAAATAGGTTCAACAATGGACCCCAAGTTGCACAACAAGGTAATACCTTCAATAACTCCCCTAATGAAGGCAACCCATTCTATGGGTACCAAATGAACCAAGGTCAGGCTTATGGTCTTAACGGTCAGTATACCGACAACCCTCCTCAACATCTTATGGGGAGTGGACAGGATACTAACCAACAATGGGCGCAAAACATGAATGGGCCTCCAACATCCCAAGGTCCCCTTAACCTTGGTCATGCACAAACCCAAGACGCGAGGTTCATTGATAACAATAGGGCGAGCACAAGTTGTTCAGCTCCATTCCTTCCTATCCCAAATGATAGTCATAGCAACTTCATCTCTCACGAGCTAGCCGATTCTTCTTTACGGGCTATCCTGGTTCCCCCTAAAAAACTAAAGCAGAAAATAGACGTGGCAGTGGTCACTAGGGCTCAGAAGAGGGCACAAACCGTGATGGGTGAAGGTTCCGAGAAGTCGAATGAGTATGAAAAGTCACCAAAATTCGCAGAACTTCCAGAGTTCTTGCAGAACGCAGCCCTTAAGGCTAAGGTTCCCACAACTTCCCTAGAACCTAACCCTGATGACGAACCGGTAGAAGAACCATTACTGGAGGAAGAGGAAGACCTCTTCCGATTTGTGGATACAAGAGACACATGGGGCAATGGCCTGCCCGCTAACTTCCCACCGAAACCCCGGCCTAGTCGCGCCTTTAACCCGGCCGAGGACTACGACCTTTGGTCAGACCTTTGTAGCCTACGAGCCAACATTTCTTTGGCACAACTAATTCAAGTAGCTCCCGCCCTAAGAAAGGAATTCAAGGAAGGAGCCACCCAGGTTAGGAAGGCTAAAATCCCAACGATGGCAGTTGAGGTCCGAAGAACCCCCTTAGGGGACGAAGGACCAATCGAGGTGGAGGTTGAGATTATGGACAAAATAATCCCGCACACCCTGGTTGATGGGGGTAGTGGGATCAATATTATGCCACTCTCAACGTTGGAAAAACTTGGCCTCGAGCTCACTGGCCCTTCACCCTTTGTTATCAATGTCGCGGACCAAAGACAAGTCACCCCCCTTGGACAAGTAAAGGATTGCTTGATGAAAGTCGGGGGAGAAGTCTATACGATCACGTTTCAAGTTTTGAGGCTCCCTGTAACATCCAAAAGTTATCCGATACTTTTAGGTAGAGACTGGCTTCGGAGAGCAAATGCCACAACCGAGTGGTCTACGGGTACCTCCCAAATAACATTTGGGCCCCCTCACAACAGAACAACGACAAGAATTGCACTCCGTAAGCCTTCGACAGAATTCACGGAATCCGACCTACCCAAATCGAAGCCAGAACCCAACATAGTTTCGGTAGACTTAGCCAACCAAACATTGGGCACTAAGACCCATTTAGGTCCAGTGAAGGACATGGGTCCCGGCCTCTATGGCTGGGAGGACACGGGCGAGTTTACGGCGTGGATGGAACTCAACCCCGAAGAAACAAGTACCCACACCCAGGTGTACACTATTTCCGCCACCTGGGACACATCGCTGGGTTATCCGGGATTCACTTTGTTAGCAGATGATCTATCCATCGAATCAGTCTACGCCCTCGAGATAGACGGCACCCAACCAATGACGCTAGAGGATCTCTTACTCGAGGAAGATATCATGCCATCATTACACTTCAGGAACACCTCCACCGGAATTCAGGTAGGCCATGATTTCGCGTCATATCCCTCGGTGCCAAACGATTGGTATAAAGGCCCAACCAACCCCACAAGAGTGTCGGATGCAGACTGGCAGGAAATTGATGTTAGTCTACCTGGTGAGGAACCTAAATCCATCAAGATGGGTTCACAACTCTCTCCCGGAGAAATCGCTGAATACTCAAAGTTAGTCGTAGAGTTCAGAGACATTTTCGCTTGGTCCTATAAGGACCTCAAGGGTATACCTCCACATCTAGCCCAACATTCAATTCCACTAATCCCAGGGGCTAAACCAATCCGCCAAAAGGAACGGCGAATGAACCCTCGCCTCCAACTAGTAGTGAAAGCAGAGCTCGAGAAACTATTGGAGGCTGGATTCATCCGACCAGTTGAAATCACGGATTGGGTTTCGCCAATGGTATTGGTGAAGAAGAAGAATGGTAAACTTCGGGTGTGCATCGATTATAGGAAGTTGAACGCGGCCACCCAAAAAGACCATTTCCCTCTACCATTCATTAACCAGATACTAGATGAGGTAGCCGGCCACGAGTTGTACACGTTCATGGACGGTTACTCGGGATACAACCAGGTATCTATCAACCCCAAGGATTATCATAAGACCGCCTTTACTAGACCTTGGGGTACTTTTATCTACTTGGTAATGCCATTTGGGCTCTGCAATGGTCCATCAGCCTTCCAGCGTGTGGTAACGGCAGTGTTCTTTGAGTTACTCCACCTCACAATGTCGGTGTTCATCGACGATTTTAGCACCCAAACGACAAAGGTAGCTCATCTTGAGGCACTGAGGGCTTGCTTCGTGAAGTGTAGGGCCAACGGAATAACCCTCAATCCATCCAAAATGTACGTAGCCGTAACTCGGGGAGTTTTGCTAGGGTATGTGGTCTCGAAGACGGGAAAAGAACCAGATCCCGAGAAGATAGAGGTAATTACCAACTTGGAACCCCCGACCACGGTAAAAGGCATTCAAAGTGTGTTGGGCCACTTTGGATGGTACCGAGACATTATGTCCGATTACGCTACCGCAGCATTGCCCCTTACGAACTTGACTCGTAAGGAGACTCGATACGTTTGGACTCCCGAGTGTCAGGTAGGATTTGATGCCTTGAAGGCCAAACTCACCTCATATCCTTGCCTTGTACCCCCGAACTGGGACGTGCCATTTCATGTTTACTGCGATGCCTCGTCAGTCGCAGTGGGGGCAGCCTTGTGCCAACCTTACGGCGACGAGAAGAAAGATAGGCCAGTGGCATTTGCAAGCAGGCAACTCACAACCGCGGAGAGGAATTACTCAACCACGGAAAGGGAATGCCTAGCCATGGTGTTCAGTGTCAAAAAATTTAGACACTACCTCCTTTTGAACCCGGTAGTATTTTTCGTAGACCACCTCGCTCTCAGATACTTGGTCAACAAACCAGACCTTAGCGGGCGCTTAGCTAGGTGGGTGTTGCTTCTTGAGGAGTTTGACTACACTGTCGAATATAAGCCGGGTAGGATGCACAAACAAGCTGACCATTTGTCCCGCATCTCCAACAAGCTAGGAACTGAAGACATTGAGGACGAATTTCCGGATGCGGACTTGTTTTTGGTAAGTGCAACCACTGAATGGTATGGCCACGTTGCGGAGTTCCTTAGCACACAAAGAATGCCCTCGGAACTCAACAAAATTGAGAGAAGAAAGGTCCGAACAAATAGTAGACACTTTGCGATAATCGCAAACAGGTTGTATCGACGGGGAGTCGATGGGGTCCTCCGCAGATGCTTGTCATATGCGGAGGTCCCAGAAGCTTTAATAGCCTGCCACGATAGTGAGTGCGGGGGGCACTTCTCGGGTAGGTTAACTGCCCAAAAGGCGTTGAGGGCCGGTTATTTTTGGCCAACTATGTTCGCGGATGCGCAAGCTCACGCCGCAAAGTGTGACGCATGCCAAAGGTATTCTAGGAACGACTTGAGGCTAGAATTACCCTTGATTCCATCGCTTCCCCTGACACCCTTCGAGATGTGGGGAATTGATTACATAGGACCCGTCCACCCAACATCGCCGCGGAAAATGGCCTACATAATAATCGCGGTAGATTACCTCACGAAATGGGCAGAAGCTAAGGCGGTGAAGGTAGCAAACGCCGTGACCACTGCGGCATTCTTGCACGAGAACGTGATTGTTCGATTCGGAGTGCCAAAGGTATTGGTCAGTGATCGCGGAACCCACTTTTTGAACGAATTAATCGAAGCAATGACGGAGGGGTACGGCATTGACCACCGCAAAACCACTCCTTACCACCCTCAAACTAATGGGTTGGCTGAGAGAGTAAACCAAACCGTAGTGAGGATCCTACGCAAGACAGTCAACGACAACAAGCGGGACTGGGACGTGAAGCTACCCTCGGCGCTATGGGCTTATAGGACGACTTTCAAGGTGACAACCAACCAAACGCCGTTTGCCCTTGTATATGGGATTGAAGCAGTGCTCCCAATTGAGTTGGAGATCCCCTCTTTGCGAATTGCAGTTGATTCACGACTTACGGTAGCCGAGTCACTAGCAGATAGGTTGCTAATGTTAGAGAGTCTTAGCGAGCGACGACGAGCTAGTGTGCAACATCTCGAGGCAATGCAACGGAGGCGCAAGGCCGTCTTCGACAAACGACACAAGGTAAGAACTTTGCAACCCGGGACGTTGGTGATGCTCCAAGATGCGAGGAAACTGGAGTTCCCAGGTAAGTTTGACGCCTTGTGGTTGGGCCCCTTTTGGATCACGAATGTGTATGACAATAATTCGGTTCAATTGGCTACACTTGATGGCACATATTTCCCTACGCGAACTAACGGGGGTCGGTGTAAGTTGTATAATGTGTGACAGGTGCAACTAGCGGATTAAATACGATGTGATACCTTTAGACCCAAGGCAAAGGCGGAGGGTTTCCAATTCCTGCAATAGGTGCTAGGTTAGAGGTCGGCCCTCCGTGGTCATTGTTTGAAGGAAACCAGTAGGGGGACCTTCTTTCTTCAGCGCCTGGGAATTGCTCTTGTAGTCCGAACTCTCTCCGAAAAGGAAGGAAGCGGGTTGAAAGTTTTTTCTTCTATAGCTCCAAGTTGCTCCCGCAAGGCGGAGGGGGTGTCCTAGATAGACACAAACCCAGTCCGGTGGGGGAGTGTGGCGGCTTTGAAGTGTTTTTTGGCTTTAGTATAGTACTATCTTTTTTTTCTCTCATCTTCACAACTTTGAAAGGATAAGATGCAAGTAATGATAAGAAAAACAAAAAAAAAAAAACAAAAATATATGTGTAAGTGGTTGTGTGCATGCAGGTGACCGTGTACCCAGGATTGGCGTGCGAGCAAGAGCTGGTGTTCGTAGCGCTCGAACGAGCAGCTCCCCTGATGGCCGACATATGTGAACCCTTTGAGTGGTCCACCACTCTGCGGGATCACTTTTAGTTAGAATGTTAGCATTAAAAGTTAGAATTGATAGGGAATTTAGGAAAAATTAGTTCATTTAGCATTTAGCATAGAAGAAGGAAGGTCAAAATGAAACTAAGTAGTGCTAGAAGATAGCAAAGTAGAAAAAATGTGCTAGCTAGTAAAAACAACTAGCTAAGCAAATATTAGTAGATGCTAGCTATTAAGCAAATGTTAGTAAATGCTAGCTAAGCAAGTGTTAGTTTATTAGTAGTGTGAGGCACACAAGACTATTAGAGGTGGTTTAGGTAAGAAGATAAAATCGGCGTGAAGAATTTTGAAGACAAAAAAGAAAGAGAGCAAGGGGGATACTTGCCCACTTGCCCCCTTGCCAACTCGATGGCGGAAAAATTAGAAAGATTTCTAAAGGTTTTTTGTCGGAGCCACCTCGGCGAGAGGGTGGCAACCTCAACCGGGAAAACCCCCGAGCCAAAATTTCGGGAAAGGGTTTGAAAAATGGATCCGGTGGAGGAGGGGTCCAACCCTTTTGTGAGAGGGTTTAAAAACCCCTCCTTCCACCTTGTAGCTCTCTCTCTTTCTCTAGTTTTTGGGCGAAGCCCTGCTTCAATGTAGTTAGGAAAAAATCCTTTAGCATGTATTCTCAATGGTCTAAAAGAAAGGCTTGAGAACCTCCTCTACTCTCTCTCTCCTAGTTAGGTTGTATGTTTATTAACACACCAATAAAATTATTCCTTCTTTTGTAGAGGTAGGTTGGATGGTAGAGTTTTGAGTAGAGGCATTATAGACCTCATCTGCCAATGCCCTGAAGGCTTAGTTCAAAAGCTAGAACAAGATACTTATCATTTTTCTCTTAGAGAGATTTCATATAGCTATCCATAGCCGTTTCCCATTTGTGATTTGGTTGAGATGACAATTAGTTATGGATTTTCAAAGATGGAGTAGAAAAACTGGGTGGTCTTGTGGGTAGCGGCTGCTGGATCAGACCTGCGAGCCCAATAGGAATTTTAATTCCAAGAAATTATATTTTTCCCAAGTAGAACTTTTGTGTAGCTTTCCAAAATGGCTTAGAACATTTGATTTGAGCATGAATTGAATTAGATATGAATTGTGCAAGATGGGACACATAGTTTGAGAACTTTTGGTTGACTGCTGCATTACAGAGGACCTGCTGGGTTCACTTCGGCTTACCTTTCTAATCACATATTTTTATCAAATACATCTTTTTAATATCTCTCCAGGGTCATATAGAACGTTTGATTTGACTAAGATTTGAATTAGATATGAATGGTTGAAGGCGAGATACATAGTTTAAGCCTTCTTGATTGACTGCTGTGTTACAAGGAGTCCGCTGAATTTCTATTAGCTTAACCTGCTGATGTCATAATTTTTTCTAGTTAGAGCTTGTTCATAGCTTTCCAATGGTATAAGGAAAGCCTAGATCCAAGTAGTAAGGAATGTGCTATGAATTTTTGAAGTTAGAAGGTAGATAGGTGGGTTGGAAGGGTCGGTTGAATCGACCTCACACTTCCAACCCTCATAACTTTTGCATTTCTTATCCGATTAGAGTGATTTTTAGATCATTGGAAAAAGATAATTTGGTGCACTAAGTATAAATATTATGCTTAGGATTAAATTACAGGGCAGAATAACACTTTATATTTTAATTGTTAACTAAGGTACGCTTACTACCAAACTAGTTACAAAGAAGGAGGCAAGGTCGACGCTCGGAAAGTGGAGCAAGGAAGGAGGTAGCGGCTCGGCCTACATCAAGCCCAAATCAACCGAGGAAAATTGAGGTAAATTAACTAACCTTAAGCCTTCCATTTAGGATCGGAGGGAGCACGGCTAAGGTACGCATCTCTAAACCCACTCACCTATCTCGTAAGGTCAAGTGGCTTGACCACTTGACCGCCAAGGGAGTACCCAATTCCATTGTTTTCGGGGCCCTTGGTATGTTTTGTGGTAGTAGCTTCATTTATTAGCAAGTTTCGTGTGTGGTAAGTCGGATTAATCACCGACACGACCACTCTGAATGTTGTTGGTGGAAAGGTGGGGTTAATGACCCGCGAATCCACTATTATGTTGTTGGCCCCATAGATTGGGAGTAATGGCCCCAATTTATGAAGATTGCGCAACAGGTTGAACCTACAGGTCGCCCGTCACCCTGGTCCCATTGAGTTGCATTTCGTGGTCTATCCAGTGTAAACACATTTAACAATCAAAACATACCAAATAAATCGTAAACCCTTGTTGGCAAGAGACCCGAGGTAAGGGGTGATGCCTAATATGTTAATGTAGTGAGTTAGGACGTGCAAACAAAAGTAAGTAATTAAGAAGGAATTTGTGTGAAGGGTGGGACTTAGGCCAAGTTCCCCCGCTTAGAAAACTAAATAGAACTAAATAAAGAAATAGGAAGAATTGAATGGTCCATCAAATTGTCGTTATTCCGTTCGTTGAGTTAGGGTGGTATGAGTCACACCCGGTTGGGTGTATCAGAACCATCCCAATTCACAAATTAGGATTGCCTTGGTTTCAAGGCTGGTGCGTCTGCGCGTAGAATAGGTTGTAGGTTAAGGTTAGAACTAGATATGAAATTGGTTAGTGGAGTTTAAAGCCACACTAGTAAAAAACTAAGGCCTAACCTCCGGAGGTACTACGACGCATATTTAATCTCCCTTAAAAATCTAACTACTCACGTTATACACCTATCATCCGGGTTCGGCTTGGGCGCCTGCAAATGCAGGCCACCTTCACCGAAGGGCTTGTGTGATACTTTTAGGCTCCCTCGAAAGGGGGTGGCCCAAAAGTACCACACACTTCCATGATCACCATGGTAGAAAGACTCTAGATCATGATTGCCATTCGCATTCTTGGGAAACAATAGTGGTCAATTTGGTGACTGGACTAATCAATTTGAACCTGCTTTACTGAAAGAATTGGACCACTGTGGCAGTGTGGCTAATTAAGGGCACATATGTAGAGTAATAAAATGAAACTACTGCACATATCACATAAATATTTGCTAACAAACAGCGAAATGGGTAACATTTGCCTTCTAAAACACTATGAACTATGTTTGCAAACGTAGATCCAAATAATTCGACAAACATAGTCTCAATCCAGAACTTAATATGAAAAATACAAACTATGATAGTGTTAATGTATCAATATTGAAAAGCTATAAATCCATGCCAAAAATTGTATCAATATTGCAATATTGCAGACTTGCAAAGCTATATCTCCATTCCAAAAATTGTAGACCCCCTCTGCACTCACTTACCCATGTTCACATTTTATATGAACCATCGTCATGGTTGAGGACACTCACCTGGACTGTACTCGTGCTCAGTCTTTGTCTCTACCGATTCCTCCGAACCCACCATGTCTTGAAGATCTTTCCGAGCCTCCAAGGTTGCAATTTTCCGCAGTACTCTGTGGCTGCGGCGCATTCATACCCCCGGTGCCGCCTGCCTAGCGATCGAAGCTGACTTTAGTGCGCCGAAGTTGTCACGCTTGCATTGAGCACAATGGATAGCATGCAACAATCTCTTAATAATTGAACGATACAAAATGAACAATACATAATGAACGATACAAAATGCACTGTACATCATGACGGATACAAACCTTCATCACACCGCATTCTCAGCATATCAGAATCACCTCCCTAAATCAGCTAAGCATCGCTCGCTTATGAGAAAATAAGTGTGTCTTCACTAAGTAAAAATCAAGACTAAGTTGAATGTGGGATATTTTTGTAGAATATCCACTTTCCCCTGTCAAAGCATGCCAGTTGCCACATGGGTCAGAAAGGAAATTTAGAGGACAATGACACCATGCAACAACATCTCAACACCATCAACATAGATGAACATAGTTCATCTTCATGAACTCAAGTATGACACATGCAAATTGGAATTCTAGATCCTTTCGCAAGTTTACTGCTTGATTTTTAAATGCATGTTAGTATACAAATAGTTTGGGCCATAAAATATTTCGTCCTGACCAATGTGGCATGATAGAATTATCGTGGCTTGTTCTAAAGATCGTGTATGTTACAGGATTGGAATATGTACATAATGTATAACGATGTGACTACTTATTCTCTTTAAAATACATTGGCTAGAACATAGTTCTAAAATACTTCACATAATTACAAAATATATATAATACTAATGCCTTTAGTATTGACAATTTTTTTGAATTTATGATATATTAAGTACATTTTTTGGCCGATAATGCAAGATGCTTTTGATTAGTCCAGCATTGATCTTAATTTAAGAACATTATGGTTTTCTATGTCCACCTCTGGGTTTAATCTCTAATTAGAAAAGAAACAAATATGTTCTATATATCAAAATGAAGATGTCATTTCCTTCAATAAATGTTCAATCAGACAATCAATGTGTTCTATGATTATGTGAAAACCACAAAACATACAATCTTTATCATATTTCACAACACTAGAAGTACTCCCACTCCCTATTCAATCAACCAATATGATACTCATCCCTCCATAGATTGAATTTTTTGAGGACCTACCTACTGTGATAGTACAAATGCACGAGTATGTGTATGTGTTGAAGTCTTGAAATAAGTAAAACTGAGTTGAAGTTTGAGATATTGAAGTAGAGATAATAGACATGAATGAAATATAGTATGTACAATGTCATGAAGAGGTAGACATATCAAACCAGCATAGGTAGAGCTTTCAAATCACCCAAACACAATGCTTCGATAACATAATCCATTTGTCAACTATCAAAGGATTTTGGCATTCATACCAGACATGTATGTAAATATTGAGATAAAGAAAACATAAATCAATGCCACCTACAAATTTTATATCAATTAGTGTAGACATCTAGTACTTAATTTTGCATAATTATTAAAGTGGGTTGCATCAATTCGAGAGTTGCTTGGAACTGAGGTGGACCAAATAATCTAGCCATTTGTGACCATAAATGATAATCATCAACAACTCACCACTCCCACGTCACTCATGCAACCAACCCACTTAAAACAAAGTGCTTGTCTATTGTAGAAAAATATTAATATGAAATGTGCACTCAAAAATCAACAAACTTGGAACACCACCTTACTCCATGACACACATTATTTTGAATACAAGTAAACAACTTCGATGTAAATCCTTACACATTGATTGACCTTATTCGTAAAAGGCTGGGTGAAATACAAAAAAATAATCCAAGTTTTATAGAATTTATGTTCTTGTATGGTTTGTTTCTACCATGTTAGGACATATTAATGGACAAAGAGTGAAAGATTTTTTCCTTCTATTCTTGGCTTCACCAAAGTTTAGTCTCAAATTTGATTTCTTTTCTTTTCTTTTGGGAACATGCAAATTGAGCTTACAAATTTGTTGGTGGACCTAGCATGTCTATATTCAAAATATTTGTTAAAATATGCAAACTTCAAGCTCACACTCAAGACAAGATGCACCTCCAAACACCGGATGGTTGCCCCCAACCTTCTAAGAATAACTTTATTATTTTATTATCAGAATTCATATTCAGCTCAAATTGGTGCGGATGCTCCATAGTTTTAGCATGGTAAACACTAATTAAAATACACAGTGTGGCGTCTCAATTTTGAGATACCAATCAACTCTTATTATCACCATGGTTGCTCAAAGAATTCCCAAAAAAATCACAACCATATGTACATGAGTATTGACGAGGACATTGCACACTCTTCTCTGTCTACATATATATCTTTCCAAAGGAAGTCATAACGTACCTGATAAGACCGTCTCACTAGAAGAAATCTTGTCCATTTCAACCGAGGCCATCGCGACTCGTGCACCCAAAAAATGCATAAACAAATCAATTTGTTGGCACCCGGAAGGTACCCGTGGTGTACCCATGGAGGGTGCCCCCCCGGTTGCCAACCAAATTGATTTGTTTATGCATTTTTTGGGTGCGAGTTGTGATGGCCTAGTCGCAAGGCCGGTTGAAATGGACAAGATTTCTTCTAGTGTCTTCAGCTGCTCTCCTGAGAATTTAACACGTGTACCAATCTTCCAATTTCCAGGAGTATACAAATCATAACTGCAAGGCTTTCCAGAGCATGTAACATTCGTGGAATGCAATCAACTGTAGTTTAGCAGAAAGGACACTCGAACCGGCTTCACGGTTCTAACACACTACACCCAGAGCATACACAATTGGGATTAGAATTAGTAGAAGTACACTACTCACCCAGTCTCCTACTGAAGCAGATGTTACTGGAATTGCTTTACCTAGTAGATACAAGATTACTAGGGATTTATTGCAGTAAATACTACCTGACAAGTTGGAAGGCAAGAATGGTTGGCACGCCCCTGAGTTCATTTACATTTACGTCAGTGACATGCATGACATAAGAGCAAAAAATGATTGACATCAAATAGCCACCTTGTGATGAGTTCAACATTCAGGACCGAGGGCGTGTTACAATAGTTATGTCATAACAAGCCTGCTTCAACCTTCAGACACTGGATCAAACGCACTCATTGGTCACCGGCACACGAAGTCTACAGTGTCGATACAGACAACTCGTAGTATTATATTGTACCAATATCTATTGACTGTGAGGCAGAACCTCAACAAACGTTACAGTAGCACCAAATTGCAGAAGTAACTCAATCGGTTGAACGCTTTACTCAGAATATTTACCAAACAAGGAAGAAATATGGGGGGCGAGCAAAAGATCGCTGGTTCCAGCTTTAGCATGACCTGGGCATGGAACTCAAATACCGATATTGAAAACAATAAATGATATACATACATAATGTAACATCTGCTACAGTAAGAGAGTGGGTGATGCGACACTTGAGTAGCGTAATCGAATAAGATTGAGAGTTTCACGTACAGAAATTTCGCCTTGTACTATTGATTTGGAGTTACAATATACAAACCATTTAAAGTAATTGGACATAAAGACCGCTAAATGGGACTTAATGGACACTCTTCTTGACCCGCCATGTTGTGCAGGAGACATGTAGGTTCTAAACGATTGATAGACCTAGTGTATGCCCACCGACTACATAAGTGCGGGAAGAAAGAGAAGAACCACAGTAAACATATCAACAACATACCATATGAGCCGTGACTGTGATCATCTTATCCTTTCAAAGCAAGTGACATCGAAAACATAACACAATTCCCGTACTATTGATTTGAAGTTACGAAATGTAACCATGGAAAATAATCGGAGACGAAGACCGTTAAATGGGACTTAGATGACACTCTTCTTCACCCGCCATGCTGTCCAGCAGATATTTAGGTTCTAGACGATTGTTAGACTTAGAATCCACATCCACGTCCACATCGACTACTTAATGTGGGAAGAAGGAATCGAACTACAGTAAATATGTCAACCACAAATCAAATGAATCGTGCTCGTGATCATTTCATTCTTTTAGAGCAAGTCATACCAGTAAAAGCATAACACAAAGCCTGTGCAACATACAAACCATTGAAAGTAATCAGAGACAAACAACGCTTAATGGGACTTTTATGAAACTCTTCTTGACTGGCCATACTGTCCAGAAGACATGTAGGTTTTGACGATTGATAGACCTAGTGTGTGCACATCGACTACATAAATGTCGGAAGAAACAGACAAACCATAGTAAACATGTCAACGATATACCAAATGAGTCGTGCTTGTGATCATTATTTTAGAAGCAAGTAATTGCAAAAACATAATACAAGGCCCTTATAGAAGAGGTTGACATACCGTGTTCATGCTGTGACGACATTGATGCGTCGACAAGAATTGCAGCACGATTTGTCCGAGATAGTCACATAATGGACAACATCATTGTGTTTTACGTGAAATGTTAGCTGATGTGTTGAAATTCTCTTGAAACTAAGATTATCGTAAGTCACGCATCTGTTATTTGTTTCCACATTCCAGTTAAAGAAAGCGGGGACATAATGCTATAGCCATGTTGCAGCATGAGCGTAGCACATGTGAAGTGTCAAAATTGTTGGGTATCTCTCAATCTACATGCTCTAGGATTCATAGAGAATATGTTCCTCATGTAAAGCCTTCAAGAGGAGGGCACCCAAGAAGTATCATCCCTGCTAAATGACGAGCGTATGTAAGAGCCATTGCAGTTGGTGGACTAGATAATGTTGTAAACGTGAAGAATGCTTTGAGTGAGCACTTGAATGTGGCGGTGAGCACCAACATAATGAGGTGTGCACTTCATGAAGAAGATCTTAGGTCATTAGAGAAGCACAAGAAATCATTGTTGACGGCCAAGAATGTGCATTATAGGTTGGATTTTGCTGGACATCATCAATATTGGACTATCCATGATTGGTATAAAGTAAATTTTAATGACAAGACTAAGATCAATCAATTTTAGTATGATGGTCGCGCTTGGTGTTGGGTGAAGGATGGAGAATTTCAATTACAAACTCATCATGTGAGTCAAATGGTTCAACATGGGAGGTGGTGCAATTTTGTGTGGGGTTGTATGACTTCCATTAGCATAGGTTACATGTGCAAGAAAGAGGGGAAGATGACATGAGCTTTGTATCTTAGCATTTGTGGGAACACGTGTGGTACTTTTGGGCCACCCCCTTTCGAGGGAGCCTAAAAGTATCACACAAGCCCTTCGGTGAAGGTGGCCTGCATTTGCAGGCGCCCAAGCCGAACCCGGATGATAGGTGTATAACGTGAGTAGTTAGATTTTTAAGGGAGATTAAATATGCGTCGTAGTACCTCCGGAGGTTAGGCCTTAGTTTTTTACTAGTGTGGCTTTAAACTCCACTAACCAATTTCATATCTAGTTCTAACCTTAACCTACAACCTATTCTACGCGCAGACGCACCAGCCTTGAAACCAAGGCAATCCTAATTTGTGAATTGGGATGGTTCTGATACACCCAACCGGGTGTGACTCATACCACCCTAACTCAACGAACGGAATAACGACAATTTGATGGACCATTCAATTCTTCCTATTTCTTTATTTAGTTCTATTTAGTTTTCTAAGCGGGGGAACTTGGCCTAAGTCCCACCCTTCACACAAATTCCTTCTTAATTACTTACTTTTGTTTGCACGTCCTAACTCACTACATTAACATATTAGGCATCACCCCTTACCTCGGGTCTCTTGCCAACAAGGGTTTACGATTTATTTGGTATGTTTTGATTGTTAAATGTGTTTACACTGGATAGACCACGAAATGCAACTCAATGGGACCAGGGTGACGGGCGACCTGTAGGTTCAACCTGTTGCGCAATCTTCATAAATTGGGGCCATTACTCCCAATCTATGGGGCCAACAACATAATAGTGGATTCGCGGGTCATTAACCCCACCTTTCCACCAACAACATTCAGAGTGGTCGTGTCGGTGATTAATCCGACTTACCACACACGAAACTTGCTAATAAATGAAGCTACTACCACAAAACATACCAAGGGCCCCGAAAACAATGGAATTGGGTACTCCCTTGGCGGTCAAGTGGTCAAGCCACTTGACCTTACGAGATAGGTGAGTGGGTTTAGAGATGCGTACCTTAGCCGTGCTCCCTCCGATCCTAAATGGAAGGCTTAAGGTTAGTTAATTTACCTCAATTTTCCTCGGTTGATTTGGGCTTGATGTAGGCCGAGCCGCTACCTCCTTCCTTGCTCCACTTTCCGAGCGTCGACCTTGCCTCCTTCTTTGTAACTAGTTTGGTAGTAAGCGTACCTTAGTTAACAATTAAAATATAAAGTGTTATTCTGCCCTGTAATTTAATCCTAAGCATAATATTTATACTTAGTGCACCAAATTATCTTTTTCCAATGATCTAAAAATCACTCTAATCGGATAAGAAATGCAAAAGTTATGAGGGTTGGAAGTGTGAGGTCGATTCAACCGACCCTTCCAACCCACCTATCTACCTTCTAACTTCAAAAATTCATAGCACATTCCTTACTACTTGGATCTAGGCTTTCCTTATACCATTGGAAAGCTATGAACAAGCTCTAACTAGAAAAAATTATGACATCAGCAGGTTAAGCTAATAGAAATTCAGCGGACTCCTTGTAACACAGCAGTCAATCAAGAAGGCTTAAACTATGTATCTCGCCTTCAACCATTCATATCTAATTCAAATCTTAGTCAAATCAAACGTTCTATATGACCCTGGAGAGATATTAAAAAGATGTATTTGATAAAAATATGTGATTAGAAAGGTAAGCCGAAGTGAACCCAGCAGGTCCTCTGTAATGCAGCAGTCAACCAAAAGTTCTCAAACTATGTGTCCCATCTTGCACAATTCATATCTAATTCAATTCATGCTCAAATCAAATGTTCTAAGCCATTTTGGAAAGCTACACAAAAGTTCTACTTGGGAAAAATATAATTTCTTGGAATTAAAATTCCTATTGGGCTCGCAGGTCTGATCCAGCAGCCGCTACCCACAAGACCACCCAGTTTTTCTACTCCATCTTTGAAAATCCATAACTAATTGTCATCTCAACCAAATCACAAATGGGAAACGGCTATGGATAGCTATATGAAATCTCTCTAAGAGAAAAATGATAAGTATCTTGTTCTAGCTTTTGAACTAAGCCTTCAGGGCATTGGCAGATGAGGTCTATAATGCCTCTACTCAAAACTCTACCATCCAACCTACCTCTACAAAAGAAGGAATAATTTTATTGGTGTGTTAATAAACATACAACCTAACTAGGAGAGAGAGAGTAGAGGAGGTTCTCAAGCCTTTCTTTTAGACCATTGAGAATACATGCTAAAGGATTTTTTCCTAACTACATTGAAGCAGGGCTTCGCCCAAAAACTAGAGAAAGAGAGAGAGCTACAAGGTGGAAGGAGGGGTTTTTAAACCCTCTCACAAAAGGGTTGGACCCCTCCTCCACCGGATCCATTTTTCAAACCCTTTCCCGAAATTTTGGCTCGGGGGTTTTCCCGGTTGAGGTTGCCACCCTCTCGCCGAGGTGGCTCCGACAAAAAACCTTTAGAAATCTTTCTAATTTTTCCGCCATCGAGTTGGCAAGGGGGCAAGTGGGCAAGTATCCCCCTTGCTCTCTTTCTTTTTTGTCTTCAAAATTCTTCACGCCGATTTTATCTTCTTACGTAAAACACCTCCAATAGTCTTGTGTGCCTCACACTAACTAATAAACTAACACTTGCTTAGCTAGCATCTACTAACATTTGCTTAATAACTAGCATCTACTAATATTTGCTTAATAACTAGCATCTACTAATATTTGCTTAGCTAGTTGTTTTTACTAGCTAGCACATTTTTTCTACTTTGCTATCTTCTAGCACTACTTAGTTTCATTTTGACCTTCCTTCTTCTAGGCTAAATGCTAAATGAACTAATTTTTCCTAAATTCCCTATCAATTCTAACTTTTAATGCTAACATTCTAACTAAAAGTGATCCCGCAGAGTGGTGGACCACTCAAAGGGTTCACAGCTTGTCCGGATTGAGAATGGGCAGGAGAAACTCTAGCACTCTCCGCTCCCGAATATTCCGGCAGTTCCCTGGGTGGAATCCGTCCTTTGGATCCGCGTCCCCTCTGAACTTCCCGGCGAACAGGCCGCCGCGGCGGCCGGCCCACCCCTCCGTGATTCCCCTGGGAAACCCGTAGACCCTGTTCCACGTATCCGGAGTCCAATGTTCCGGATCCCTCCTCTTTGTGCCTAGCCACTGATTTCCTTTCTCGAATTTAAACTCGCGGAGGGTATCTTCCGCTCTGAGATTCCAGGGCTTAGAGAGCAATCCCGCACAACCCATGACCCTGAGATCCTCCGCAAGCTCCTGCAGCTCTCTATCCTCCCTCGGAATTGCAGGGGTGAGGGCTTTCAGCGGAATCGGGATGGGTTCCCGCTGATCCTCTTCCCGTGCTTCCGGCATTTTCCTCTCCTCTCACCCTTTCCGGCTTGCAATCTCTCTCTCTCTTCCGTCTAATTGCCACAAAGTCCCGGCAAGCCCACTGCCGGTGACTGAAAAGTGCAGAGTCCCAACAATCCAACTGCTGGCGGCTCGAAAGAAGGAACACCTCACCACTCGTTCTCTCAACAAGTTGCCCTTTTTTTTCCAGAAAAGAGTGGGAGGGAGAAGGAAGGGACCCTTAAATATCCTTCCTCCCTCTTCCTTCCCCTGTTACCGTTTGGTTTAACGGAAAACGGTTACCAACCGTTTTCCGGCGGTTCTCACCAACGGTTTTACTTACATTTTTACCAACGGCTTTCTTTTCCCCCAACCGTCATAAGGCCTGTTATAACCGCCACTTCTGGGCCGTTGGGTAATCTTGGCGCGTCCGTTACTTGGTCCGGACCAATGGTTTGGACCATGATTACAGGGTCCGCCCATCCTATTTGACGGACCGGTCATAGTACTTATTTAGAGTCGTTTTTCCGCACAAGGCGGGGTTAGAATACTCTATTTCCTAGTACAATTAATTTTGTCCTAATAGACCCTATTACCTTCAGATAAGCAAGGAAAAATATGGAAATGGAATCCGTATTTCCGTATTTCCGTCTTTCCGTCGAATTTGGACTCCCACATCCTCTCTATGTGCTCCCTCTAATACTCCCTCTGCACTCCCCAATCAGGAAAAGGTTCTGACTCAAGACCAGTTGGCCGAGATGCCGTCGTGCAATCTTGCGGAGTCCATCCACAACAAATGGCTTCAGGCCTCGGGCAACAAGGGTGGAGATTTATACGTGGCTACGGTGGACGACTACATTCGCGCCTTCGTACAAGTTGTTGCATACTACACATTCCTTAAAGGTGGAGTTGGCGGAGATGGTCCAAGCAAAGAGGAACTCAAGCTCAGGGGTGTTCAACGTCGAGCTCAGCGTACTGGCGACCCCACAGTGTTGCAGAAGGTCTTGCTCGATATGCCCGGTGGGGAAGAGTTTTGCACTCGCGATCCACACCTTGAGGGCGCCGAGGTGTTTGGATCGCAGAAACGAAGACCTGACACTCCAATTGGTGATGATGGCGAGACCCACCACCCCGATACCGTGAACTTCTCACGCCCTCGTCCCGGTAAGCGAGTCACTCGATCTTAGCCAGAAACCCTACCTACTATCATTGAGGAGTGTTCCCCGTCTGTTCAAGAGGTTCAAGTGCCTTCACCTGCAGGACTTGGTTTCCATCGTGTCACCGCAGTGCAAGAAACCAAAGTAGATGTCTCTCTTTGGCATATTGCCCGCATACCCTATACATCAAGGAAGTCTTGTTGGGCTAATCATGCGGGCACGAAGAAGAAGTGCTCTGCAAGAATCGTCACCAATAATAAGAGCGTCCCTGCGCCTACCTACACCGATATGTGGCATCATTACAAACTCCAATCGATGAAGCGCACGGACTTCGTCTTCTGCCCCAACGACATAGAGTGTTGTGTAAAGGGCCCTCGTCGGAAATGGGTCATGCCGTTCTCTGATGGTAAAGAGAAACCTCCCATTCCCCCAATCTGGCCTGTCAAGATTGGTACCAACCTCACCCGCTCGGAGATCTTCGCACTTGAGAACGCAAGTTTTCAACTCCCACCAAAGGAGCGCATCACACCGACTCGGCTCTTCACCAACTCTGCTCCCCCGCTGGATATGTCTCGAATCCTTATTCCTGAACACCCCGACTTCATCCCTCCCACAAGATTGTCCAAGCTTGTTCGGCGATCCAGCAACGCACCTTCGGCAAAGCAGAGGCAGATGGTTGCCTCTGCTGAAGCTATGCATGGTATCGTTCTGAAGTTAACTATGATCCCTCAACCGGGATTTGGTTGCATTATCACACTGCAGTCCAAGTCAGAACCGCAACCACCCATCTACCAAGTGACAATAAGTTCTATTCCAGAGTGCAATTGCGCGAACTTTGTGGATATGATTTCCAAGTTCGGCCGCAAACGCAATCCTTATCAAAATTGTAAGCATTTGTATTACATCTTCATCAAGGTTTCCAATTTGGATCCGGAAGTGAATTTGTTCATTCACGCCCCGACATTTAGCTTCAACGAAGTCAAACTTATCCTCGAAGGGGGTCTTTTGACACAACCTACTTCCTAGAATTCCGCTCAGCCTAGCACTACATTAGGCTATGATATATGTGTCCATTTATGGACCAACCCTAAACCAATAATTGATTGATATAATAAAGGTATAATCTCAATGATTATTTTTATTTGCTTCAAAAATTTGTATCACAATGCTTCCTATGTCTATCAATTCTATTTCCGATTTGCATACTTCTTGGATAATTCCGATGGAGGTGGACCCGGTCGAAGCAAATCCCTATAAGATATTGTTTTGTCTCTAATTCGATCCTTCAGCGGAAGATGATGCGGAGGCAAGGCTCTCATTCTTTGGCGTAATGAAAGAGACTTCGAAGATTCACCTTCCACATTCACCTCTTGGTCCATTTCCTTCGAATTGTCTTCATCCAAATCAGAGTCCTTCTCCGGCACATCTTCCTGCCTTTGTTCTTTTTTCTCATATTGTTTCTGCTCCTCCTGCACCCTCCACCTCCATGCTTGTGTAGACTGCGAAAATGGAGTCAGGTCGTAGTCATCACTAGCTCGATTTACAGGCCTAAATTCAAATTCCGGCGATGAATTAACGGGAATATGGGGATCTCCTAGACTTCTAATTTCCATCTCCCACCCTAATCCAGCAAACATGTCTCTCTTTTCTCCCATTGTGTGCAAGTGTATACACAATCATGGTGGATATGAGTCCAATTTATAGTCTATTCGGCCACAAACGATAATTGCTAAAGTCCAACTTATAGAGTAGACTCACATATAAGACAAAGAGAAAAGTGATGAATAACAACGAAGGAAGTTTATTATTTTGATTCCTTTGTATTTTGATTGACCCATTCTTCATTTATACCAATCTTAGAAAATCCAATTTCATTGATTATTCCTTGTAATCATCCTTGGTTTTAATAATTCTTCAATTATACCAACTTCGATATACTTATTTTGTTTGTTCTTTCTTGGGATCACCATTGATGTTTATCATATACTTATACGTTTTATTTTGATGCTATTTCATTGTAGCACTTCTCGGGTCCGAAATGTAGTGAGACATTTTCAAATATAGGGCCTTTTGAGTTAGATGTGGACCTGTACATTCCACGGAAATAGGTCCTTTTTTTGCTATTTTTAGTAGATTCTAGCATATTTGAAGCATATTCTAGACTATTTTTTTAAAATCTAAATTTGGTCTCAGAAGTTTGCTAAATTTAATCACTCAATGCTCTCCGCTCTCCACATCACCGCTCTAAGCTCTTCGCTCCCCGCTCTACGCACACGTACAAGTGTCGTCCCCCCCGAGGAAACCCGTAGACCATGTTCCAAATATCCGGAGTCCAGTGTTCCGGATCTCTCCTCTTTGTCCCTAACCACTGATTTCCTCTCTCAAACTTAAACTCTCGGAGAGTATCTTCGGCTCGGAGGTTCCAGGGTTTGGCTAGCAACCCCGCGCAGCCCATAACCCGGAGATCCTCCGCGAGCTCCTGTAGCTCCCTATCCTCCCTCGGAATTGCAGGGATGAGGGCTTTGAGCGGAACCGGGATAGGTTCCCTCTGATCCTCTTCCCGTGCTTCCGGCATTTTCCTCTTCTCTCAGTTTCCGGCTCAACCACGGAAACTCCCTCTCTTCCGGATTCCTTCCCTTCCGTCTAATTGCCACAGAGTCCCGGCAAGCCCACTGCCGGTGACTGAAAAGTGCAGAGTCCCAGCAATCCCACTGCTGGCGGCTCGAAAGAATTAACACCTCACCACTCGTTCTCTCAACAGGTTGCCCTTTTCAGAAAAAAGTGGGAGGGAGAAGGAAGGGACCCTTAAATATCCTTCCTCCCTCTTCCTTCCCCTGTTACCGTTTGATTTAACGGAGAACGGTTACCAACCGTTTTCCGGCGGTTCTCCCCAACGGTTTTACTAACATTTTTACCAATGGCTTTCCTTTCCCCCAACCGTCATAAGGCCCGTTATAACCGCCACTTCCGGGCCGTTGGGTAATCTTGGCGCGTCCGTTACTTGGTCCGGACCAATGGTTTGGACCATGATTACATGGTCCGCCCATCCTATTTGACGGACCGGTCATAGTACTTATTTAGAGTGGTTTTATCGCACGAGGCGGGGTTAGAATACTCTATTTCCTGGTACAATTAATTTTGTCCTAAGAGACCCTATTATCTTCAAATAAGCAAGGTAAAATACGGAAATTGAATCCATATTTCCGTATTTCCGTCTTTCCGTCGAATTTGGACTCCCACAGCATTCTTCAAGATAGGGTCATGAAGATAATTGAATGGTACCGTTTCAACCCTTCCCGTGTCATATTTTAGCATGATTCGATGACGTTCCTAAACATTTTGAAATTTTAATCAAGCAATGATTGTTAGTGCAAAAAAAATAATGTACTTACCTAGCCTCCTCAATCACTTGACCTAAATCCAATGGAGCATGTGTGGGTACTTGTGAAACGCCAACCAAATGAATGCTTCAATTGTGGGAATGTGCACAAGCTTCTTTCCATTTCATCACTCTTGAGCAACGTCAAAAGTTATGTCATAGCATGCCCAATCATATCCAAGTTGTTCGAGCTTTTGAAGGAGGGTGGACAAATTATTGATTTGTTGGTAGATGTAGGTTACAAAACTGAGTCAATCTATATATGTTTGTTCAAATCATTGTTTCTCCAAGTGTAGTTTTGCAATAGACGTGAGACTTTGGAAATGATGTACTAGATCATGACTATTACTTTACATAGGTGAAGGTTTGTATATTCTTGTTTTTATTTGCGTGGCATTGTGTGTGAAAATTGATGTAGTGAGTCACTGACTTAGTTTTGAGACTCAGTGTATGTGTAGATTGCAGACAACATTTGTCAATGAAATTAGAAACTTGTAAGTTAGTTCATCAAATTCAATATTTTGTTATGTAATTCAAACTTCATGGGCCATAAAAGTGAATACAAAATGACATTATTGCATTTCATGAAAATTGGGGTGCTTAGAGTGAAAGGAAAAGTCCCACGCATGATCTTATTCAATTAACGACTTGAATTTTCAAAAACTATGTTTTCTTTAGCTTCTTGGGCATGATTACAAGGTGAGAACACGCCCCCTTAGTGCTTTTGCCTTCTTCATAATTGTGAAACAAATTATTCTCGGCATTTTACATAACATTACTAAGATTTGGCATGCTCCCTCATGTATTCTAAATAAAAAACATGTCATGTTCCATGGGGGATCTTGCCATGGTGTGAGCCCAAATGAGGTGCTCACACGAGTGATTAACCTTAAAAGTTGTTAGGATTTGATTTTGAAATTATTTTAATTACTCAAAAACTTAAAAAGAGTGCAAGCATGGGTTTTGGGTTGAAGTTGAATTTGACTGTGAGATAATGTGTTTTAGGGGTTTGGGAAGGAAGCATGTTCATTTAGAGTACGTGAAAAATCATTGGGGGGGGGGGGGGGAACTTGTTGTGAGGAGAGAGTTGGGTGTTGTTAGAATTAGATTAGGGTGAGTGTTCGAATTGGGATGGGCTAGTGTTCATTCATGGATGGGGTCACTGTGACCTAGTGAATCCCGAACCCAGGGAACACCACTTCAGTTGATGCGGCCGCTACCAGACTCTCTCTCGAAGGTACCGAATGCCGAACGGAGGCGGGAGGTGCCAACAACAAAGCTACTGGAATGGGCTGAATTTTTGGGAGTGAATCAAGGGAGCTAGGAAGCAGGAGAAAATGGGAAGAAGGTTGGGCCGTGCCGGAGGGAAGCGGCCAGAATGGCTGCATTAAGCATAGCTCACATGGCGAGGGGAAAAAAACAGCCATGTAGACACATCAGTGGGGGGGGGAGCATTCAGAGAGCTGATGAATACTTTTGCGAGGCAGCAGGGATCGCGACTGACGAGGCGAGCTCAGGTTTGTTCAATTGTGGGCCTGAATTCAGTGTTGGGTTCGAAGGAAAAATTATGGAATCCCAACCAGGAAGTTCGCAGACCGGTTCAGGAAGGTGTGATTGAAGACTTGAGTGATGGGAGACGGTATTAAGCCTTGCTGTCTGCATGGATATGGGAGGTGCCCATTGCCGGATGATGGCGGAATACAGGGCGACTGGCTGTGCGATTTGGAGGCTAAGAAGTTATGAGGCCATCTCCTGGCCGGAAGCCCAGTGACGGGCACTGACGGGCTGTCGGGAGGGCAAACAACGTAGATTGTGAGATGGTCAGGTGGGACTGTTGTCCGAGGCTGGTGCGGTTAGGGACCTGAAGAGGTGGCTGCAAGTGTTGATGGATTAGATTAGGGAATTAGGCTAGGCTAAGTGAGGGTTTAGTAAAGATTAGGGAAATGGTTCAAAGGCTGAGGTAGCTTTTGAGCCATAACTTGTAGTGTTATGGTTTTGAATTGTTTATGTTAGCTTAGTGGGCACCAACCTTAGATTAGGAAGAGCATTTCTCAATGCTTGTACCTTGTGCTAAGTAATGGAAGTGGCGATTTTGTGTGACATCGGGGAAGACTCCACACATGTCAAGGTTCAGTGAACAGTGGTAAGCGAGTGTGAGTCACCTGCCCCCACCTGGACTACGACGCATAAGGGTGGGTGGTTTGGCCTCACATAAATGGTGCCTCCGCCGGTAGTGAAGCGGGATTAGGAGACAAGACTTGGAGGCGATTAAGGAAGACTTGGAGGCACGAACTTGAAAGAGAGGAAGAAACACTTGGTGTTGGGTAAGTGTTCACATTGGTCTTTGAGTTTTTGAGTGGATTAGATTAGTTGCCTTTCAATTCTTTCCTTGGAATGAATTGCATTTTCAATTACGCATTTTGTTTTGAGGAAGGAGCGCGGTTTGAGGTAATTTCCTAAACTTTCTTGGGAATGGCATAAGGACATAACATTAAGCTTGCGATCATTAGCTCACTAAAATATTAGAGGGATAATTAAAGTTAGGAAGAGTCAACTTTGATGCTCATCTTCGGGCGAGTCTCCAAGTTAGGGGATTTTTGAATTTGATGAGTAGGCTACGAATGTTAATTTAGAGTTGTGGTGTTGATGTCACCTTGAGTCACGGTCGAGTGTGAGTGCTAATGTGCAGGGGGAAGCGAATTGCTTGAGGTATGACATTCTTCCAAGTGAAATTGCTAATTAATTAAGGATGGACTTTAGTAATTGTCTTTGTCGTTGTCCGTTGTAGAGGGTAATTCCCTAGTCATCGCATGACGTTGGAGACAAGAGGATGATGCCTCAGTCTTTAATGCAGTCAGCCCCTCACTCTTGGTATTGTGGTGAGTGTTAATTTGAAGAAGAATGCGGAGATGCTTCTCTAGCTTGACTAAGAATTGACATGAACATGCCTATCCCATGTTTGGGATTTTTCACTTAAGTGGGCTTGCATGTTTTCTTTCCCCACCTCCTCAATTTTAGACCACATAAAAAAAAATGAAAACATTAATGACTGAAGGTAGTGAGGAGTATGTTTGGTCAAGTGAGGGTTGATCGATTCCCCGGGGAATACAAGGTAAAACTCGATCTCAAAAACCAAAGTTGGAATTAGGAGTAGATAAATTTATACGTATGAAGAGATCATCTAGAATTACTGAGGTTGTGGAAGAAGTTGGAGTTAGATTAGAAAGTTGCTTGAATGTAAAGCCTAGTGTTAGTCCGTTGTTAGGAGTAATAGAAGAAGAGGCTCATGTGGAGGACGAGGATGTTTTCTCTAAGTTGGACGTCGAAATATCATCGGAGACTGATATACCTAGGGAGGATAATTCAATAGGAAATTGATAGAGACGTAGGAGAAGATGCACCAGTCAACATGGCACAGCAAGGAGACGGAGATGGGCCCATACCACCAGTGGACTCCATTGATCCATTGGTTGGACCGAGAGATCTACCAATTGTAGTTCTACAAAACTTAACGGCGGTGGACATGCCATCCCACCTCCTTAAGTTTTGTGGAACTAAGGATGAGGATCCATCTAGGCATATCGAGAGGTACATCGAGAGGTTGGCTAGTTCGCTTGTGACTAATCAGGGATATTGCTTAGTTTGGTTTCCTACCACCTTAGAGGGTGAGGCTTATGAGTGGTATAAAGACCATGCCGAGGGACATTTTAGAGATTGGAAGCAATTGCAAAGGGAGTTTCTCAATGAATTTAGGCCAGAGGTTGGCCAAAGTACAGCTTTGAGGGCATTGGCTTCATTGAAGCAAGGTAGGGAAGAGGAGATCTCGGCTTACATTAAGAGGTTTGATTTAGTGGGTACACGATTTGTGGACACCATGCTCAATGATGACACACTAAAACAATTATTCATTCAAGATTTCTTTAAGTCGGGAACAATTAGAGGTGTTCTTAAGAGGAGTCCTCAAACTTTGGCGGATGCCAAGAAAGCGGCTAGAGAGATGGAGAATTTGGATAGGGATCATGAGAGATTGTGGAGAAGAGAGGATGAATTCATCCTTCAATTCATCCCTATTCGGCCAAGAATGGTGGAAGGAGAGCAAGGTAAGTATGAAAGTCAAGTTTCATACGCTCTCGTTAATGCAGGACCACGTCCTTTGGCGGTTAGGGAACTGGTACCACTTTTAGCATTACCGGCTCCTAGAATAGATCCTCACCTAGAAGAAGTGGAGAAAAAATGAGAAGCTAGTCATTTGGGATTTCAAGAAGCCATGATTAAGCAAATGCAAAGTCTTACAGATCAAATGTCATTGATGATTAGGAGCCAACAACCTGGTCTTCCTCCTCAAGTTGAGTCGGGTAGGTATACCTCGGGATTGTGGTGTGTTTAGTGTGGCCAACCGGATCACACTCGTCAGTTTTGTAAGAATGGACAAAACTGCGATTAAATAATGAACAATGGTGCGCCTCCACAAAACAAAAGAGGTCAAGGACACATTCAGTATGGACAGGGTAACAATAGAGGACCTCCTCCTAGAGGACAAGGTGGTCAAAATGTGGAAAGGAAAGAGTTCCATCATTTTTGTGGGCGATGACATGCACAAGGTCAATGTTGGTCCGAGAGACAAGCTTATGGTTGTAGTAATTGTGGTGGGGACCACCCTTCGGACGAGTGTCGTTAACCGGATAAGATTATTAGCATGCCCAATCCGGTAGCCAATCCATAACAACAAGCTAGAGATAATATGAGAGGAGCAAGGCCACAAGGTGGACCACCAAATGAGCTTAGGCCACCGAATTTATTCTATGACCATGGAAATGTGAGGCAAAGTTTTCATCCTCCTATGGGATTGCAAACGACAACCGGATACATCCCGATTCAGAATAGGCAAGAGACCCCACATAATTTCAACAATCGGAGGCAAGTTCCTCTCATGGATCCGGATCCATCGAATTCTCAGGATGTCAGGGTCACGGAGGGTATAGAGGAGCCACATCATGATGAGTCTATTCCTTTTCAAATGGGTGTTGGTGAGGAACAAAGTCAATGACCTCCACACACCAATGTCATCACCTATGAGTTGAGGAGTTTGGATGATGAGGTTATTCATGAAGCGCCGACATTGGCGGTCACCACTAGAGCTATGTGAGGAAGTCTCCCACGAGAGGAAGATGTGGAGCCACAGGAGGAGGATTCTTCGGGAGAGGCTCCCGAGTTGTTGGATTTAGAGAAAGCAACTAGGACAGCTAGGAGAGCCACTGAGGCACTAGAGAGTCAGAATGTAATTCTCCAAGATAGGGAGAGGCCTAATGTCATTCATGACCTAGAGGGTAGTGAGATGAGAGAGTGGGAAGTACTGGGAATTCCCTTGGATGAATTTGATGGTATTGGTAATGTAAAGGTGAAGAAGTCGATTGGCTATGATTTATGGGCCGATCTTAGCTCACTTAAGGCCGACATTACATTTGGACAATTGTTGGAGACATCACCTATGGCTCGTAAAACTCTCAAGGAAGGGATGCCGGTGAATAGGAGGGCTCGGAAAGTGAAGACTAGGGTGGCCGCTAGGATTCAATTGCAAGGAGGAGGACGTGATGTCAAGGCCATTGAAATTGAGGTTATGGTGGTGGACAAGGTGGTTCCTAATGTATTAGTGGATGGAGGTAGTGGTCTAAACATCTTACCGGAGCACACCATGAAGAGATTGGGTCTTACTCTTATGGGTCTATCACCTTTCATCATCACCATGGCGAATCAAACTCTGGCGGTGCCTTCGGGAATGATTAAAGATTGTAGGATTAGCACCGGAAGGGAAGAGTATGTAGTCACTTTTCATGTCATCAAGATGCACTCCAACAAGGATACTTTCCCTATTTTATTAGGTAGGTTGTAGTTGAGGATGTCGGAGGCTATCATGGAATGGGAAGGAGCCAAGCCTTCCATTACTTATGGTCCTAAGGATAATAGGGTCAAGGTTTCCATAGGGTCATTAGGTGGTTGGGTGAGAAAGGAGATCTCTTCATCTTCAGAGGATAAGGTTAATAACAGAGAGGACAACAAGGATGGTGAGGCATTGGTAGGAGTGGTCCACTCGGGTGATCATGGGAAGGTCATAGATTCAGGATCGGGTGGTTTAGATCCTAGTTTCTATCATTATGGGGATGATGGGGAATATGCACAGTGGTTGAGGAATTATCCGGAGTCAGAGTTTGATGTGATGGTGACGTCTCACCATGCATATTTGAACGATGAGATTCTTAATTCTAGAGGTGAAGAATATTTTTTGTTGGAACCATATGAGGTGCTCACCGAGGAGGAGTGGATTTTAGAAGGATTGACACCTTAGGTAGATGGTATGGAAGAGAATGACGTTAGTTTAGTACATGTGGATGGGACTCAAGACGAGGAGGCTATTGTGGATGCGGTGAGGTTGGAGGAGCCTCTGCAGTTCAAGACTATGTCGACGGGGATAACGGTTGGACGGGATGTCAAGGATTATCCTAAGGTTCCTCCAGATTGGTATAGGAACAAGGATGAACAAACTCATGTGTTGGCACTCAAGTGAACAGTCAAGAGGCATTGAGGACAATTGTTGCTGATTTTTTTTCTGTGACCAAGCAATTGGGAGTGATAGACTACTTTAATAGGTATTAATAACCCCGTAAATTGTACCAATAGGATGATAAGATTGTCCAAATTTTTACTAAGGAGTTAGTTAGTTGAAATGATAAGAATCCCAAGATTAGCAAAGGGGTTTTGGTGGGGGTAGAATAAGTAGAGCATCTTGACATATGGCCAAGGTCGATTAGGCACAAACACTCAACAACCAACATCACCATCCTTCGAGACCAAAATCATGTTATGTTTGTAGGGCCATGTAGTTTGGAACCACACTAAAACATAGTTTTTCAATCCTTGGGTCGGCATCGTCATATGTCAATGCCATCATACTAGGTCCATTTTGTCAAATATGTAGCATTTGTATGTAGCTCTAGAGCATTCAAGAAAGTGGTTGTCAACATGTGCTAGGAACATGGGTGCAAGTTGAAATCTAACTATCATATTGTTGATAGAAATAAATCCTAATCAATACACATGGGACAAAAATACTTAAAGTTACACACTTTGAGCAAAAATCTATTTGAAGTTGAGTACAATGTTGGGATTTTTGGACCTCTAAAAGTTAAATGTTATTTATGTTATTCTATTGAAGTTTTTATTAGGGTAGAGCCTTGGATATGGACCACTATCTTTGGCTGACCCCACTCCAAGGCAAAGTCCCAACTTCTTAATGCCATGGATAAAACTACGAAATAACAATATGGTAGAAAGCCTTTTTGTGTGCGACTTACGAATTGCAACTTTATGAAAAACCCTTTCGTGTGGTACTTTACACTCCACCACTTGTATTGCTTGATAAAAGTACAACTTAGAAACAAGACATACCTAATGTACAACAACATAGCATTATTCGGTTGACTCTCTATGCTAGGTGGGGTTGGGAATAACGAGATTCTATTTGAAATTATTCTCTTTTTATTTTGTCATAACAACACTGCACTGGCATATTCAAGTTGAAAAACTTAGACGAAGTAGTGTACTAATATTATTACAATGGAACGACTAATAACAATTGAATAATATTATGAGCCCATGATACTTGCTTCCTTTCATCGTGGCAGACTCAATTTCATTCATCCCTAGCTCACAATATTGCTGCCCAAGGCTTTAATTAGTATCTACATTATCAACGTGGTGGAATTGCAACATTGCAAAACTAACACACAAACAATAATACCCATTTAAAAATAAAAAATCCTTATAGTCAACAATGAGGTTCCCAAGTTGGTCTAATAGTCCCTTTTCAACCATGTGTCTCTCCAAGTTTGTGAATAAATCAGATCCTGTTGGACATTCATGAAGCAACATCATTTATGGTATTTAGTGTTTACATGCATTTTAGTGTCACTATTTTGTTGTACCCTATTTTGAGGCTTATCCTAGGTTACACCAGTGATCAACTACTTCATCATTAGTGTTACATTTGGAGTTCAAGTGCTTTTACTAATATTTTTGGCATGAGCATGGTGAATAATGTTATGAGGTGTATGCCAATGTTACACAAATGGTCTACAAGTTGACTAAAGTGTACACAAATGACATTCGGCATTAGTATGTTCAAGAATATCTTCTTCTTGCATATTAAATAATGTACTTATGTTAACAAAGAGTATAATTTTGGCAATTAGGGGACGTGACACTTTGAGATCTCTAGCCATCTAGTTTAGGCCCTTTGCAAGTAGCATACGCGAGACTAAATACCACAAACGATGTATTGGTCTTTCAAAGTAAATCGTGTGATTCATTGCATTTTTACATTAGTACAAGCTTTTTGCATGCAAATGTAAGCAATCAAAAGACGTAAGCATACTCATTTTGTGATCATATAGTAGAGTTATCTATAAAGTTCCTCAAAGAGAGACGATACTATGGGTTCGACCCTTCTTTGAATAAACATTTCTATTAATAAATCATTAACTCGTTGTGTATTGGAGCTTATTTTGAAAGTTGGGTGGATTTTTGGGACCTCCTCTTTCCATCTCTTAATTTTAAGAAAATCTTAGGATCTAAAATACAATAATCTCCTGCTTAAGTACGCACCCGTTTAAGTACGCATTCCGGTTAAGTCCGCAATTCTTTTGACAAAAATTAGGGTTCATACTTTATTGTTTGAACATGTCATGTAGAGTCATTTGCCGTGAATGCATGAATTTTTTACGCTTGACATTCAATGCCAGTTTGTTAACGTCTTGTTGAAACCTCTCAAATGATTGTCGCAGTTCATCATACATCTGTTCAACCTCCATTTGAGCATCGAAGCAAAATAAATTGGTCATCGATGTCAAGGACAATTTTGTGTAGAGCTTCAATGCCTTTGAAGTCGGTAGCACTTTCAAATTCAATAATAATTTCACATCGTTGGGCTTTGATCAAGCGGATTGCCTTAGGTTTCATCCGTTTCCCGCTGCGCTTCATCGAATCATAGGGTCTAGAAAGCGATATGAGTAAGTACGCACCAACGGCTCCAATTCAAAGTGCATACTTAAGCAGGAGATTACCGTAGGGGATGTGCATGGAACCGTTGTCCTAAATCCTGCATCGGCCCATCTTGTCCCACACATCCTAGTAAGACAAGCTAGAAAACCAAATTTTAATAACCCGCCACCGGTCTTTGTGTACGATAATTTGAGCACCAAGAAAAACTTGGGTGACTTTGTGTTGATTCTCATAAACTCACGGTTTGGGACCCAACCCATTGTTTCATCTCATTTACTTTATGAAAAACTCTAGTTTGGTGAGATTCATTTAAGCATCTCTGAACTTTCGGTTGGTGCCATTGTGGGTACCAGAGTTTATGGCCACATGGGAAGAGAGATGAGGAGAGTGTGTACCTATTTAGATTTGATTGGATTTTTTATTTGACTAGAGGAGTGATTTCATTGCTAGGGTGTTCGACAAGGGAGGGAGGGAATCATCACATATGAGTGTACCTCTCATTCATCCAACTTAAAAACCTTAAAACATTGAGCAACCCATATGTTACTAGTTTTAGTCAAGATGGCACTGGAAACAATTTCAACCCTTAACTTATTAACCTGTCATATTTGGACTTATGAACGACTCTTGAAGGCAAATTCATCTAAAAGGAAGGTGCTAGGAAGGTCACAATAGGTATCATCATGTTCCTCATGAATTTTCCTTGTTAGTGGCGATGATCCCATTCCAATGTGAAAAGATGGTTGTCCACAAGAGATTTTAAAAATCAAGAATGAACTAACTTTTTTCCTTTGTTGGTACATTTCTACATATAATGACTTCATATCATTTTGATTGAAAATTGCCAAATTTCTCTGGATTATTTCTCTTACCTCACACGTGTTAGTTTATTGTTAATAAAATCATGAAAGTTTGGACTACCATGTTATTGCATATATCACAATTCCTTGAAATTTCAATAATTCTGAATTGACTACAAACAAATCATAAAAACTAGTAAATATTGCTATTGCATTGATGTGATCTTAAAATCATTAGCAACAACTTGTCTTTTGAGTAAAATAAAAATTGAGATCTAGAAAGCTTAGTTTTGCCTTATGTATAGATTCGACAATAGGAGGGGGAGCTGGACACATGTACTATGAATATGTATGAATATGATAAAGGGACAAGGACCAAACTCTTCCGTATGCTAGATTCAAAGCCTTTTCATGTCTAAAGAAACTTTAAAGGTATTTATGGCCCCATCATCATTTATTACACGTTTACAAAAAGGGGAAAGGTCCATGCCTGAGCCGTATGAAGCCTCCAAACGCAATACTGACATCTAACATTGCGTAACTGGGAATCGAAAACCCAAACACTAGATCGCACATACTAGGTGCTTTGTGGGCCTCGAACTCGGTCCACGGTTGGTTGTGTGTATAGAGTCACCAACCGCTACACGGCCAGCCCACCCTACGTATGGCGATGATTCCAACCACCCCTTTTCACAACGAGTTGGCTAGCATGATGGCCTAATGTACAGTTAAATGTGGCTTGGCATTGGCATTGGAGACTTGGAGAGGTACTTACAGAACACTGTAGGGTGCTTTCTTGGTTTCAACACAAGATAACTTAAATTACTGACATGTGTCATATTTGCATTGGCCAATGCGTTGGGAATTCCTAGCTGGAGATTACCTTTATGGTACTTAGTTTATTGAGCGAGATATAACTACACGGGTAGAAGGGGAACAGGTAGTACCTAGTGCCGCTAGTGGACGCGAATTAGAGCCAAGTGGCGAGCCAAAATCGCCACGTGGCGACCACTGGACGGCTTCCGAGGGCGACGCCGATGCGGCTGCGGCAGTGTTTGCGGCCGGCGAGGACCGGCGCCTTTGGGAACCCGGGGGGGAGGCGGCAGTGAAGTAGTAGCCATGCGTCGCAGCGGTGCCGAGTTCCGTTTGTGGTCCCAATTGGGGCGCCCGAATCGGTGCCCAAGACGCGATCGGGGAGCTCGCATGCTGCTCCCACCTCGCAATTGCTACAGAGACGCAGAAAAAATCCACAAACTGCAACCCCAATCGCCCTCACACTACGATTTCGAGCCCAACCTCTTCGCACATTGCACCCAAATTACAAGCCTGGGTGCGTCCATCACAGGTGTACATTGCGGAGCAGGAGGCAGAGCAGGATTCGGGACCAGTTTCGGTGGCTCCGGTTGGGTGTCGAAATTTCCTCCGAACCGTTCATCACAGCCCGAGGTCGCCGCAAGTTGCACCAAAGTCGGAAACAGAGCAACCCCTGGCGCTTCCATCACAAGTGTACATTGCGGGGGACACGGAGTAGGAGGAGCCAGAAGAGCAAGCGTAGCAGGATTCAGAAGCAATTTTGGTGGCTCGTGTGCTGTGTGGGAGTGGAGAGTAAATGGTGGAAGTGAGCAGTGGGCTCGCAGGTTGCACCAACCGCAAGGAGGAAAACAGAGGAGAACAAGAACAAGGGGAGAAGCATCAGTGCAGGAGAAGGAGCAGGACGTAGTAGGAGCAAGAGGAGGAGTGGACTTAGTAATGGCGTCGACGGAGGATGTATACAAGAACCTGGTGGTGCCTTCACGCTCTGTGGGCGCCATGGCGAATGCGGTCGTTGGCGGTGGTGGGCGGCGGGCGGGAGTGCAGAATGTGAAGTCGATTCTGGAGGAGATAGCGGAGGTGGAGAGCGAGAACAATGTGGCGGATGTGATGAACTCGTCCATGTGGGTGCAGTCGCAGAACTCCAACACTGCGGACGTAGAGGTTAAGAATATATTGCGGTTCCAGTCCGAGATGGTGCGCAGTGGGGAAAACACCTTCAACCCGCCGCGGGTAAGGATAACGAACGTCTTGTACGCTTTTTCTCTCTCTTCTTCATCTGTTCATAACATGCTGTTCACATCAAAAAAATTGAGCTAAATGCTCTTGGCATCCTCATTTGCTGATTTGTTTTTCGGTGATGTTTGGAGTAAAGTGTTGTATGGGAGGTTTTGAACAGAATGGACAAAATCTTAGCTGAAAATTCGAATTTGATAACCACATCTGCCGATTTGGTTTCCGGTGATGTTTGGGTTAAAAGTGTTGTATGGGGATCTATTCAACGAAATGGATACAAAATCAGCTGCAATTTTGAAATTGGAAACACAATTTTTATTTACTGCTTACATGTTGATTCCTGGGACCACTCAATATTTAAATGCTTCAAGATCTGAACACCACGTCTGGTCAGATCACTTACTAGCCAACAAGGTCTGTGAGAGATGAGTGCAGAAGGCAAATTGCCTTGGTATGCAATGTTTACTCGGACAAGTAGTAGTTCAGTGGGTTTGAAATTATTTTAACACTTAGCCTTGTGAGCTGGCTCCCATCTCTATTTGAAGGAATCAACATACAAGAATCAGGGTCCTCATTTCTATGTTTGAATGAATTATTGCCGAGCATTGTTAAGTGACAAGCTCTTATTCTTCCTCACCTCATGATGAACTTACTTTAGAATTTAAAGCCTTCACACATTGTCAAATTGAGGCTTAAGATTGCTCCAGTTTCTCTTACATGACTTGATGGTTTGCATCGAAGTGGCTTCATTTCCGGGCCTACGGGAGAAACTTAGAATTATGTTGTTCTGGAAGCGGCGAGGAAAATTTGTTTCAGCAACATCTCCTTTCGCTGCAAAAAGGTCTTGAAGTTCCGGAGGCAGGGAAGAGCATGTAACATTGAGGTTGTTGAGAGTAATTATTCAGCAGAATGTTTGACAAACTGATCTGCCGATTTGTCTTGGGTGGTGTTTGGGAAAGTGGTTGAATCGCAATTGCATGAGGCACCGGAGCTATTCAACAGAGCAATGCAAAACCAGCTGAATTTTTGAAATTCAAATTTTTATTTTGAAATTATGCGTTGATTCGTGGGACCATCCAAAATTGACATGCTTTAAGATTTGAATGGCATGTTTGGTCAGAATTTCTAACAGCCAACAAGGTGTGTGAGAGACAACTGCAGAAGGTGCACTGTCTTGGTTTGCATTTTACCCGAACAAAAAGGATTTTAGGTTTCTATGTGAGCATGTTGAGTAACAAATTAAAAGGAACTTAGCCTTTTGAAGGGGTAAGAGAGTTGGTGCTACAGAAGGTAGTAAAATCTACAATCACAGGCTTTAGTTCAATATATTACTCAAGTTCTCTCTAAAAAAACTGAGTCAGCTTGATCTCAAATTCCGGTGTTGGATGTTTTCCAGTTGCGAGGAAGGTCAGAAAGAGCATGATCTTCGAACCAGGGTATTAAATATGTGACTACACTCAAATATGTAGGCTCCAATGTGAAAATTAGTGAAGAGGAAGAAAGAGGGGACGAAATGATCTGAAAACTCAATTACTTCATCAAGAGTCCAGCATTCGAGCAAGTTATTTGGAGAGGATTTGCTTGCACAATATGGCAGCTTGTGGCTGGGAATGCTACTTGAGTCAACTGCGTTGCGAGTGAACTTCAATCAATAGTTTTCTGTAATTTATTAAGTCTGTGGGTTGGGTGTTGTGTGGATCAGAGTGGTTCTTAATGTTAATTCTGTGTGGACGTAATTCCTTAGAGTGAATTTTGTTGTGCAGAAACTTTATACTGAATCTAGGTTGAAGCAGCGAAGAACCACCTCAGATCCAATCCAATTTATTCCTCGACCTCGTCGACAAGGTTCCTTAAAGGAGTTCAGGAATGACATGCACCACGCTGCCACTGAAACTTATATGATCACCCGATTAGCCATAACTCTTTTGAAGCTGCTTGGGTATGTGCTGCTTACTGTTCGAACCACTTGTTTCTATCTTAGTCTGCTCATATTTATTTCATTCTGTAGCGTTTTCTCTAAACTGCTGTGCTGGAATTTGTATGGAGTTTAGTGATCTTTATTTGCGGGAAGAAATGAGTCCTTGTCTCAAGGAAAGCATGTTTGGTCCTGGTCCTCGTTATTGTATCTTGAGTTATTATATGTTTGGAAGTTGTTGTAAACCAACTTTTGCAAGAGCAAGAAGCCATTACAATGTCTGCCTGCTAGGTTCTAAAATCTGAAAAGAAGACAATGAATTGGTCTTTGTCTTGCAAGGTTTTTATGTGGGCTTGTGCCCGTCATAAAGTATCTACATCAACAGTGTCATTTTTAGAATCGTAATGAAAGCTTTCTGCAATTGTTAAAACTATGTTCTAGCTTATTTTTCTCTTAGAGGACAATGCTAGGCCCAGCATTTGCTAAAGTTGTCTTCCAGCTTCAGCATTGCACAGCAAGACTTAGTTTTGGTTATACATCACTTCTGTGGAGAAATTTAAAATACCAATTGTTTATTTTTATGCAACAGAATTGGGACGCGATGGATCAGCAAGTTGGTTAGATTGGGTCTCTATGCACTGTTTCTTATGCCTGGCTTCATTCAGGGTGATTATGACACCCTTGCCTTAAACTCATAGGTCCCTTTCTCTAACTTCTGTTTCTATTCATTGGGGCTCTTGGAATGCACTCTTTGATAGTTGTTGTGTAGATTGGATCTGTGATCCTTTTCAAGCCAGTTAGCTCCTGGAAAGGATTCAAATAATACATGGAAAATTTAAAAATCCTAGAGGTGCGTGCATACATAATATGTGGATACAATCTTTCTACATCATACTTTGCTCCTGCCAGGTTCGCGAGCATCTAATATGAAGTTATTTTGGGTGGTAACATAGGTTGTTCATTCTGTCATTATTTTTCTGTGGGGCTCTTAACCCTCATCAACCCTTTGCATAATGTTCAGTTGGTTTTTTCTACTACTTCGGCAAGTGCGTTCATCGCAGCATAGTTTATGGAGATCAACCTCGCAATAGGTATGGAAACCTCCAATAATGTTCAATCTGGTATATGTATCGTCATGAATCTGTTCAATGTTCACACACACACTCTTGGTATTGTAGCGTAATACAGCAAAAGGATGATGTATGGGTAATCTGAGGACATACCTCCTTGTTATCTATATCTTAAGGATAGTGATGAGTTATGTATGACATTCTAGAATCAATGAGGTATGCGTGTAAGACCTGTGTGGGTTCCATTTGGTCTTGAAAATCTGACTGTCTGGACTCCTCTCGTTCTATACATAGACGTACGTGAACACTATCAAAGTATTGCTTGCCTTTGTGTTCGTTCCTGTTTTTCCAGGGTTTTTTTCTATACTGAACTATCAAGTTCTATGTGATCTATGGGCAGGTTCGACTTGTATTTACCACCTGATGGAGACAAAGCAAAGCCTGCAGTTATATTTGTGACAGGTGGAGCTTGGATTATTGGGTAAGATTCATACTCATCTTGAAGTTATGGGTTTCATTTTAATGTGCCACCTTATCTTGTAGAGCTTTCATTGATTGTTGCCTGAAAATGTTGGGTGTATCTAACAGGTACAAGGCATGGGGTTCATTGTTAGCGCAGCAGCTTGTTGAACGTGACATAATTGTGGCATGCATTGATTACAGGTAATGTGGTAATACTTGATCGATAGGTAGAGATATCATTTTATGATATGAGTAACATGCAACCAGCCAGCGGCTGTTAGAAGTTCAGTTGGTCTGTCCTACCTACATGAAACATCTTTGTGGCATTTGCATGAGACTTTTATGGATCATTTGCAAGATTGAGGTTTCAAAATCCAAAATGAAGAGGATCATAGGTTCTTTGTTTAGTTACTGAAAGAAATATTTATGCATAATTTGTACATGGTCTGTGTCTCAATACATGTATTTTGCATTGCACTGGACTCTTCTTCTACAACAACCTAAAAGCAGTCCCTGAATATCTTTTTTCGGGCACTACATTTTGCAGAAACTTTCCTCAAGGTTGTGTAAGCGACATGGTGACCGATGTTTCTACTGGCATTGGATATGTATGTCAAAACATTGAAAGCTATGGTGGAGATCCAAGCATGTAAGTTGTAGGCCGTGGGATTTTCATGTCTTGTTAGGCTATGTAGTTTTCAGCTTCAGGAATTTCAGAAAGAGGTTTGTTATAAAGAATATTCCGGATCTGATCCATCCATTGTTGATGTTTTAAATACTTTGCAGTAAACAAAGTACTATGGACACTCTATTAATTGTCTGGTTTTTTTTGAATGATACAGGATATATTTAGCAGGCCAATCTGCTGGCGCACACTTAGCAGCATGTGCTTTATTAATGCAAGCAAAGAAAGAGATTACAGATGGCCACACCAAACTTTCTTGGAGGTCATCTGATATACAAGCTTATATGGCAATTTCAGGCGGGTGAGTTTATGACACATGGAAGGCAATTGTGCTATGTGAGGTTGAAGTTTGTGATACCACTGAAGATGTGAAAAACTGAGGGTGAGCCTATATGTACATTTTTCCTTAGAGCGCCTCCAACAATCACTGTTACAATCACTCTTTCAAAATTCGGCTTTGTAGTTTCTTAGGAGTAAGGTTGCATACTCTTCCTATCCACAAAGCATTATCCAAATCTTTATTGCTCACCAGATTCTGCGAGAGTGGATATCCTCTAAAACCTTACCTACACTGGAAATGGAGTGACCAAGGACCTTATAGGGTTGTCTATCTCAATAATCAGTGGCCAATGACGATCAATGATATATATGGATTTTATTTGTGCAATGAGCATGCGGCCTTGGCACAAAAACTTTGAAAGAGGATCATTTACAGAATTGTTTTACAGTGACCATAGGATTTGCTCTAAAGTAATCCATTTATGTCGTGAATGGATGCAATCACACTTGGCAGTTGTACCTTCAAAATGCTGATGCCTGGTTGTGTATTCATATGATAACTATATCCTGTGCTGTTGTTATATAGTTGTTAAGCATATTGCATGAAAATTCATGGTGTTCTGTACTGGTTGGATCTGGAGCAGGTACAACCTGGTGAAGCTTGTGGACCATTTTAATGAACGGGGACTGTATAAATCCCTGTTTCTAAGGTATGGTGAATAAATTGGTTGAATCTGGTACATTTGTAATTGTCATTTTCTATTTGGACAAGTCACCTACTTTTCTTTAACATTTATTTCAAGTATGTGATTGTCAAGTCTACTTACAACAATCTTCTCAGTATTGAAACTCTTGGACTTCATAACAGATGAATGTTCTTTCCTTTTCTAAAACAATATTACAAGTATGTAGTATATAATCTTGTGAGGGATGAATATATTGCTTGTGTAACTGTTTTGTACATGTGTGTTGTGGCAGTGTGATGGAGGGAGAGGAGTCATTGCCGCTTTACTCTCCTGAATACATGGTCATGAGTCCATCATTCAAGGACGCTGTTCCCTTGCTGCCACCAATTACTTTATTTCATGGAATGGCTGATTATTCAATCCCACATGAAGCCAGGTATTATAGAGGAACAGAAATATTATTCAATGGTTGGACGCCACTTTGAGTTCTCCTTGCTGCATCCATTTTTTTATTATGTGTTGCAAATGCTGGATATTTGGATATTCTGTTGTTGTGATAGGTCCCTGCTTCTTGGGTGTGTCTGTTCACTTTGTGTGATTTCGATCTCTTTCTAATTGCACTAATATCACTGAACTTGGCATGTCCAGTAAAAACTTTAAGGTGGCCCTGCAATTGGTAGGAGCAAAGGTTAACACCGTCTTTTACCCAGGCAAATCGCACACAGACTTATTCCTGCAGGTATGCGACTCTTATGTTACCACTGGCATGATGAGTGGTTTTGCTTCATCTTCAAGTCAATTCTATATGTTATCTTGAATTGAACATCATGACAATTAGAGGGAGGAACCTCCAAGATATTGCCATTTTTCCAAGGTGAATACCTTGAACGGTGTGGACAAGCTGGCCCGCACCTAACCTTCCCCAAGGTCAAGCCCCTAGATTCCCGACATGGTTGGTTGAAAATATCACGTTTACCCAGATACTCCCACTATGATTAAGAGGACCATAATGGTAGGGGGCACAGGAAATTGAAGTGCTAGGAGGGTCATCCATCTGAACACTATTGTAGCCTTAAGGCAGTTTAACCTCAGAATACCTAAGGGATTGAGTTAACTCCGTCCTCCAGTTCAACACCAAGAATCATGACTGGGTCTAATAAGTAGAGCAAATGAAGTGGGGAGGAAATTATGTTGTGGGGCACAAAGGGAGTCAGACCCCTTTTTGAGATTCATTGTAGCCTGTAGTCCTCTCTATGAAGGTTACTACAATTTCATGGGGGTCTTGGGCAACCTTAAAAGTTTAGCAATTCTGTTTTCATATCAAGTCTTATATATTTTAATGATGTGTGATTGACATTACTAAAGATATTGAATTAGGTTAGCTACTGTTTACAATTGCTAGATAAGCTGCAAGAGCTTATGTTAGTGATCAAGATTTCTTTTTAGTTTCTCTCAAATCTCAAGCTCTGGTACATCCAGTGGACAAGCTTGAAATATTGATATATTAACTGGGATTATGTAATGATTTGTGTGCATGTAGGATCCCATGCGAGGAGGAAAAGATGAGTTATTGCATGATATACTAGAGATAATACACGAAAACGATGAGGAAGCAAGACAAGATGATGCGATGGCTATGAAGCGTCGTCGATTGGTACCTGAAATTTTACTGCAACTTGCACGCCTGGTTAGCCCTTTCTGAATGTAGGATTTGTGTGACGAGGGTTGTAGAAGAGTCATTGAGACTTTTCTGAGGTAGTTGGCATGAGAATGCAAAGTAGAGCTTATTCAACTTGGCGCTTGTTATCTGGACCAGAAGAGCCCTAAATTTGGGTACTAATTGTGTGTCAATCTCAGCTGACACGTGGCATCTGCCCTAGCATAGTGGCTACATAAGCTGGGTGTTGCCCACTTTACAATATGAATAGACAGCATATTCAGAACTTTAGAAGCACCGGCCAGACCTGCTAAGACAGTCTGTGCTGACGGGCCCTGACGGATGAGGAAATAGGAAGGGAATCAATGGATTAGAGGATTTGAAAATTCGAACAATTGGTAGGTTACATGGTATATAGGGGAATTCTAAAGTGAGGAAATTACATAGATGGTTTCATGCAGTGATCACTGAGCTCTTTGCTAGATATTGCAAGGTTAGTGAGTTTACAGATTCAGTTCATATCACAGATGAAAACACGAATATGATGCGTATCAGTTTTAGTCTCCTTCCTGTGGATCTTAACAGCAGTGGTCCATTTGAAGGATAGATATAGGTAGAAAGATGACGTCGAAAAGTGTTGGGAGCACATTGCTTTTTAGGATAACAAGCAGTTGCCTGGAACTAGCATCAAAAAGCACAGAACACATTCATATTGCATACATTTACTAGTGATTTTTTCTGGATTTCTACATCCTTCACCTTGAAAGCTAGCTGGCAAAGTTTATGCCCATTTTCTAAACTGGTGCAACATCCTGTCTTTCGATTTGAATCTTGTATTGTATTTTTCTATGATACTTTGAGAAGATATGCAATTGAATAAAAAAGTAGAAAATAGTGAATGGGAAGTCTTAGTTTGGTCACTAGGATTGACTTGTGTGCATCACCATTTACAAGATTTTCAAACCTAAAAGAAAGTAAGGGGGCCTAATTTGGCTACTTCATCAAAATTAGGGCTGGTCATCCTTTCTGACATAAACAATGCTCTGCGGGACTGGAAACCACTCGCAATCTCCAGGCAGGAAGAACAATCTAAGATCAAGGCTAAGGCCGATGAAATAAAACACAAACTTAGACAAATCACAAATGAACCCTCACAGAAAGCCAAAACCGAAACCAATGGAAAAGAAAATCAAGCTAGGCAAGAAACAGACACGATGTGAAACAATAAAGGCCAAAAAACCAACAAAGTTAGACAACCACCCAAGGTTCCAAACGAAGAGACTTAGGCGCAAACCACAAGGTGGAAAATAGGAAAGGAAAAAACAAGAAACATTGAGAAGTCAACGAGACCGAGGGCCATTCAAAGGGTCCAAACAAAGGGAGGCAAGCAAAGCAAAGGCTTGAAAATGAGAAAGAAGAAAAGAAGCAGCATAAGAATGAGAAGGGGGGGCAAAACTGAACTGAGAGAAACTAACATAGGACTAGGAGCAAAGCTAGAAATAAACAATAAGGAGGAGTCCCAGAAGCTAACCACTTGAATGGACATGCAGAAAATAGACTAATGTAAGATAGAATTGGAGGAGATAGTTCGAGAAGACCGTCTAAACAGGGACTGGCAACCCAAACTGAGGGAATGGCGAGCGATGGACAACTAGCAAAGAAAGGCCATGAAATGGACCATGTAGCCGGGAAATGGATGATGGAGGAAGATCACACAATAATTGCAAAATTCAAATATGGCATGAAGAAGTTTGAGATGGTGGAGAGGGAAATTAACGCCACAAAAAGAAAGCCGGTGGATATGGTAGTAAGATGGGGCCTTAACTTTGCGGCCACACGCATATTTGGCATAGTCAAACACTGGCCTGCAACATCAATGTTAGGTATTTAAAAAACCGAACAACAAAAGGAAGATCAACCTGTAATAGGGCGAAGGGCGGATGGTTAAGACGGCGCTCTACTGAAGATATATAGGTTCGGTAAACAAGTTTCACTATTGGATGTATAAAGGAGGGGCAAATAGGATTATCCGAGATACAAACTTGATTATATATCGTACATCCCACAACCAGGGGCCCCAATTACTACGGCCTTGAACCTTAGACCGGTCATGTTCCTACTAGTCTTTTTCAAGATATTAAATAAATGTATAACCTAGTATACAAAACTATGAAGGAAATTGTGTCAAGGGCATATTCATACACTCCTTTCACCTTCCAAATAAGTGTAAACGCGGGGTGATATGATGTTGGGATGCGAACGTAATGCTCACGGCCATACTAGAAGATAGAAGGCACAAACGTAATTAGTTATTTTTCCTATTTATTGGTGCGCACATCTTTATGAGGAATGGCCGCAACACCATGGGCACAAGGGGGACCCGGAGTGACGCCCGAGAGTTGTGGCAACATAGGAGACTAGGAAACTACGGAAGTTGTGGCCCACGGAGACTAGGAGTCATGAGGGTAAAGCCATGAGCTATGAGTAGCTTATGGAGTTCATATTTTAGAATGTTGAAGAACATCTCAATTGAAGGTATGAGCTAGGAGATATGGCAATTTGAGTGGGGCGTTTAGGGGTATGCCAAGGTTTGAACATGCATAACTTCCTTAATACTTGCCCAAATTGAGCAAGTGAGAGGTCCATCAACATCTACGCAAATAATGGATGTTGACAAAGTGGTTGGTTGATAACATCAAAGATTATAAAGAGAAGTTATGATGGTTTGAAGATATTGGGGGCTTCATGCCCCAACGGCTAAAGAAAAATGTCTACTAAGCCCCAACTCTTAGAAGACAGACAAAACATTACTTGATGGTGGGATAAGGGCCTTGCCCAAAGTCCTAAATGCTTATATGAGTGATGTGGTGTAGCCAACCAAACTCACCTAAGGCCGAACGACACGGCCTCCACGAGCATAGGCCCAACGTGGGGGCATAGTTGCTTAGTATAATTTGGGTTGTTGTAGTGTTGTTCCGGCAACGCGATGATCAATTGAAGATTGGACTTTCATGAATGGAAGTCCACATCTAATCATTGGCTACCAACTAAGGGAAAAGTCCCAAATGCAAGTGTATGAGGGTTGGTCATCCTCTTATGAGCTTGGAGGTCCAAGGTATTGGGAGCTAATCATATACATGGGTGGAATGTAAGGGCTAGTATCGCGCACCTCTTTATGAGGAGTGCCCGAAACACCATGGGCACAAAGGGAAACCCGGACTCACACCTGGGACTTGTGGCGCCGTTGGTGATAGGGCCCAAGTGATCCTAGTATGGGTGAGGGCCCCGGACATTGGGAACGCGTACCACTCATGGAGACTAAAAGTCACAAGGGTAAGGACATAAGCTATGGGTAGCTTACGACGTGCGGAATTATTGTAGAATGGTCAAGAACATTTCAATCGGAGGTGTCAGCTAGGAGATATGGCAATTTGAATGGGGCGATCTCCCGGGACAACGCTCTGGTACAACAATGGCCTGGGAGTGGCTTGAGGGACTGCCAAGGTTTGAACAGGCATACCTTCGTGAATACTTGCCCGAATGGGGCAAGTAAGAAATCCATCAGTATCTACGTGAAACGTAAAGACAAATGTGAGCATCAAAGATCATAGTAAGAAGTTATACTGTTCCGAAGCTGTTGGGGGTTTCCAACCCAAACGGCCAAGGAAAAATGTCTTCTTGGCCTCAACTCTTGGTAGAGAGACAAGGTTCGTTGATAGTGGGATAAGAGCCTTGCCAAAAATCCTAGAGGCTTATATGGGTGAGGCAACGTGGTTGGCCGAACCCACCCGAGGCTGAACAGCACGGCCTACACATGTGTTGTCGTAACGTGGGGGCATAGTTGCCTAGTTGGGTTCAGGTTGTTGTAGTATTGCTCCGGCAATGCGATGATCACCTTAAGATTGAACTTCCATGGATGAAAGTCACATCTAATGATGGGTTACCGATTAAGTCCCAAATGCAAGATTAGGAGGGTTGGTCCCCCTCGTATGGACTAAGAGGTCCGCGGTATGGGGAGTTAACCATTTGCATGGCGGAATACGAAGGGTTAGCAATCCAGACCCTTACTAGAATTGAAAAATGATCAAGATAGTTAAGGGGAGCTAGCAAGGGTTGTGATAGTTAGTGGTCGTGACCCTCGCTAGGATTGACAAACTTTCAAGATAGTTAAGAAGCGGTTGTAGGGGTTGCGACAGTTTGTGCTCGTGATCCTTACTAGAATTAAGAAACCTTTAAGATTGTTAAGGGGTGGTAGCAAGGGTTGCAACATATGATGTCCAAATTTTAAAATTCTCAAGAACTCTCCAATCGGAGGTGTGAACTCAAAGATATGACAATTTGATTGGGCACACCCTAAGGAGAGCACCCTAGGACAACATAGACTTGAATGTAGCGCCTGAGACTGCTTAGGTTAAAACAACCAAAATTTTCTTAATACTTGCCTGAATGAGGCAAGTAAGGAGTCTATCAACATCTACATAAAGGATAAATGTCAATGGTGTTGCGTACCTTTCCATGAGGAGTACTTGAAACACCATGGGCAGAAGGGGGACCCCGGAGTGATACTTGGGACTTGTGACGCCATTGGTGAGAAGGCCCAAGGGATCTTAGTGTGGGTGAGGGCTCCGGGCATTGGGAACATCTCCCACCCACGGAGACTAAGTGTTACGAGGGTAAAACCATGAGCTATGAATAGCTCATGGTGTTCGGATTGTAGAATGCTCAAGAACACCTCAATCGGAGGGGTGAGCTAGGAGATATATATGGCAGTTTGAGTGGGGTGTTGTTCCAGAACAAAGCCCAAGGACAACTGTAGTAGTAAAATTTTGTTTTGTTTGAGACAATTAGAATTTGAGTGTGAATATGTTTTGATCTAAATTAGGATTCCAAAACATTGTAAGTGTGAATAGGCCATGGACTGCAGATTCCAAAAAAGTAAGATATGGAAGGCTATAGTCTGATGGCAAGGGTTGGAATGCCCTAGAGCTTCCCTCATGTATAAAGAGGGGGCAGGAAAATCTAAAAAGCAGTTATCTCTGGGAGAGAGATAGAACTCAACAGCGTGAGGACTGGATATTTTTTGGTGAAGTAAAGTCTATATATGTTGTGCATTGGTGTAGTGCATGGCCATTGTCTGATTTGTATGTGCTATTGTATGTTAATTATTAAGTGAACAATTTCCAGGGAGTGTGTATTGGATTGTAGAGTTTTTGTATACCCACAATATGTTTTTACTGTGCATTGTGCATCAGTTTTATAAAGATAGACTATAGTCTTGATATTGGGATGAAAGACTGAATCAGATTATGTAGTCAGACTATATTCTTGGAATGTGTGCTTGAGACTATTGCAGAGAGTGCTCGTGTGAGGGATTCATCTGTGTATGGGTTATTCCTACCTTGTAGTAGCCATCAAAGTCTATAGCCTGTTGAAATTGCTCACGTATGATTGCTGGACTCTGCGAGCTTTCCAATTGATTCAGTCCTAGTTAAATCATGTTTATGGTGTTGTTATGAAGGATAGGATTATATTACATAACCAGGCCATAATCTCATAATTTGTAAATGAACCCTCCTAAGGGAGATGTTAAGAACTAGGCCATTGTCTGTAACAATTTTGGACCATATTCTGCAGTAACAAGTGCAGACTGTAGCCCTTGCATCTACTTGCACATAGTTGAGAGATGATGAGATTCTTCCATCTGATTATTCTATGTTGAGGCTATAGTCTTTGCAATCAACAAAGGAATCTATCATGGTGATACGAAAGATGATTGTTTTGATCAATGAATGATAGAGTATTGGATCCAATGTCTTATTCAGAATGAAAAGCAATTTGTTTGGAAGTGAGATTGAGAGAGTAATAAAAGGAACTAATGACAAGAGGATGGTTTGGGAATTGAAAAGATTTGATGAATTACCTTGGATCTGGTTGTGATGAGAGTAAATCTAATTATACTTGGAGTATAAGACACTGGAAAGACAGTAGCCATGCTGGAAGATGAAAAGTCACTATGGAAAGGCTATAGCCTGTGAACAGTGAGACGGAGAGTAGGCGAAGGGACAGTGCAACCCTGAACCCATCAGTTACTATGAAGACTATACAAGTAAGTCGTGCTATGGAATAAGACCAGTTGCGTTGTCATCATGTAATTACTGGAGATATTGAACTGTGTAATGAAACTAAAGACTATGGCTCATGTCAAAGTGCCCTTGGCTTTGACAAGTAAGACTCTAATGCAACATTGATGAAAGACTATGGCCTATGGCTGTGCCTATGATTGAGCACCGCACTTGATCCCATTAAAAGGAATCCACTGTCAGACTATTGCCTGGGAATTAGTGTGAGGTGAGAGACTGTCACATTTGCATGTACTGACATAGAGAGTTTTTAGAGTTTTTATCCCTTATCCATAAGATAATTATCAGTCCTAATCTAAAAGGAAGTGAAATAACTCTATGTTTCCCCTAATAAACTTTGTCCAAGACACCTAGATGTTGCACAAATCACCTTTTAAGTCTTCCCTGATTGTTTCCCTGGGTTTGTTTGTAATAAAAAAGCTAACTACAACAACAGTGGTCTGGGAGTGGCTCCTGAGACTGCTAAGGTTAGAACTGGCATAACTTCATCAATCCCTATCCAAATGGAATAAGTGAGGAGTCCATCGGCATGTAAGTATAGCATAAATGATAATGGAGTGGATTCTTACTAGAAGCAGTGACCTATGAGCCCAAAATGAGTGCTCATATTTGTTTTATGTTTAGAATTCAATTAGAATTGCAATTGGAGTGTTATTGAAAAAATCAAAAGGATAAAAAGAGTGAGGCTTAGTGTGGATTTATGTTTAGGCCTTAAGCCATTTTGTGTGGTTAAGTAGAGGATTGGTAGAATTAGGGAGTGTTTGGATTAGGGGAGTAGTGTTTGATGAAGCAAGGGGAAGGGCCTTGGCTTAAATGTTTGAATTAGAACATGTTCTTGTTGGTTTAGGGGGTAAGGAGTTAGTAGATAGGATAAGGTCCTACTAAGTAGGAAAAGGTTAGAGAGGTCGTGGTGTGGGATGCCCTCTCTCATCGTCCTTCCTCCTCTTTCAGTCTCTCTCTCACACACGTGTGTGTGTGTGTGTGTATGTATGTGTGGAGTAGTGGGGTGGAGAATGTAGTTGATTAGAGGGAGCTTAGAAGATGTAGTTGATTAAAGGGCACTTAGAATATTTAGTTGATTAAAGGGCACTTAGACAATTAGTTTGTTGAGCAGACAATTGGTTTATTGAGCTGGGATTAACCCTGGACTGAACTAGTGTGGCAGCAGTTGGGATTAACCCTGGACCGAATTCAAGTGTGGAGCAGCTGGGATTAACCCTGGACTGAACCAGTGTGGAAGCAGTTGGGATTAACCCTGGACCGAACTAGTGTGGCAGCAACTGGAATTAACCTGGACCGAATTCAAGTGTGGAGCAGCTGGGATTAACCCTGGACTGAACTAGTGTGGCAGCATTTGGGATTAACCCTGGACCGAATTCAAGTGTGGAGCAGCTGGGATTAATTAGCCGAGGTAGTAACCATACTACGGAGCAGCTAGACTAAGGGTAGTTAGGATGATGGGTTAGATAGGTAGTTAATTATCCGCGTAATCGGAGGTGCAATCGTGTGGGAAATTTGATAGAGGGTGAAAAGATAGTACCGATAGGGAAAAGCGTTTATCAACGCTTGTACTCACAATGTGGAATAAATTGGTGTGACTCAAGTTATGTGTGATGTCATGGGAATGAATGACGGAGGAAATGTAAACTAGTATGAATATGAATGTGATCGCCATACCCTCACCCGGACTAGGACGCTTAAGGGTGGGCGGTTTGGCCTCACAAGACCACACATTAAAGTTATGGAGGTCTGAAGTTGTTCGGGGCTTCAAGCCCCATCAACTAAGGGAAAATGTCTACTTGGCCCGAACTCTTATTAAAGAGACAAAAAGTTTTTTGATGGTGGGGTAGGACCCTGCCAAAAGTCCTAGAGGCTTATATGGGTGAGGCGGCATGGCTGGCCGAACCCACTCGAGGCTGAACAACATGGCCTCCACATGCATTGGCCCAGCAATGGGACATAGTTGCCTAGTTTGGTTTGGGTTTGTTGAAGTGTTGCTCCGACAACGCGATGATCAATTACAAATTGGATCTTCATGGATGGAAGTCCAAATCTAAACATTAGTTATCGATTAAGGGAAGAGTCTTGAATGCAAGAGTAGGAGGGTTGGTCCCCCTCCTATGGGCTAAGAGGTCTGCGGTACGGGGAGCTAAGCATTCGCATGGTGGAATGTGAAGGGTTAACGCTTGTGACCCTTGTTAGAATTGAAAATTGACCAAGATTGTTAACGGGCGCTAGCAAGGGTTGTGAGAGATGGAGTGGTCATTTGATATAAACAAACATCATAAAACAAAATTATGAAGGTTTAAAGTTGTTGGAGCTTCTAGTCTTAGCAGTTGAAGGAAAATATCTCTTTGGCCCTAATTCTTAGAAGAGATATAAAAGTTTTCTTAACAGTGGGTAGGGACCCTGCCCAAAGTCCTAGAAGCTTATATGGGTGAGGCAGTGTTGCCAACTGATCCCACCCGAAACATATTTGACAACTATGCTTTAGTATGTTATAGTGTTGTTCCGGCAACATGACGATCAACGCAATATTGGACTGCCATGGATGGAAGTCCACATCTAACCATTGCCTACTTATTAAAAGAAGAGTCTCAAAAGCATGAGTAGGAGGATTGGTCACCCAAATATGGATTAAGAGGTCTAAGGTATTGGGAGCTAACCATCCGCATGGATGGAATGTGAAGGGTTAGGGCTTGTGGCCCTTGCTAGAATTTAAAAACGGTTAAGATAATTAAAGAAAGCTAACAAGGGTTGCAACACGAGGTATCTGAGTGGGATTCTAATCTTTGAGCTAATATTTTAAAGGAGAGATGTCTATCAAACGTGTGGGTAACGATGGCTTCTAAAAAGTTGTGACGCGCAAAACGGAACAAGGATCATCATGTCCAAGAGGATTTGGACCGCCCCCAACAATATTAGAAATCCATAGTTTTATTGTGTGATTTTTGTTTATATCAAGCAACCACTCTATCAACATTTATTCTATGCGTAAATGCCGATGGAGTCTTTACTTACAACATTCAGCCAATTATTGAGGAAGTTAAGGTTGTTCTTATCTAGGCAATCATGGATACTACTCCCAAGTCATTACTATCGTAGGGCATTTTTTTTAGGTAGGCCCTAGTCAAATTACCATATCTTCTAGAATTGGGAAGTTCTTAAGCATTCTAGAATTTGGACGCCATAAGCTATTTCATGCTTATGGCCTCACCCTCGTGACTCTTAGTCTTCGTGATGGAAGTTGTTCCCAACGCCCGGGGCCCTCATCCACACTAGGATGACTTGGGCCTTACCACCTATGGCACCACAAGTCTCGGACGTCACTGTAGGGTTCCCCTTGTGCCCATGTTGTTGTGGGCATTTCTCATAGAGAGGTGCGTGACACACACACCCACCAAATGAAGTCGATGCCCTCATTGACTATACTTGTTGTCACAATATGCAGCTTCGGCGTCCACACCACATCCGGGGGGTTTTATCCATTTAGAATTGGATGGATGAACCCTAGGAGTTGGGGAGGTGCTCCTAAAGTAAGAGGCCTCCTCTTTGGCTTGGCATTCTTGCCAAGTCAAGCCTTATGAGGGAGTGTGTGGAGAGAGATTGTGTGAGGTGAAGATTGCATGTTGTTGTAATAAAGTATTGAGTTCTTCTCCCCTTACTTATACTCTTGGATTCTCCTGTGATGGAATGAAAGATAACTTGACTCATTGTGTCCATTTGAATAGAGAATTAAAGCTCTTGCTAGGATTGTAGAGGGCGTGGAATTGCTATAAGATTGCAGTTGGCTCATTCTTTTTCCAAATCAAATTGTAAAAGATATTTGGCATAAGAGGATGTTTTTCTTTTCCTTTGGTTAAAAAAAATGAGAAACTTAAACAACCACATATTTGAATTATTAGGGTGCAAGTTGGACGACAACATGATTCAATTAGGAATTGTGATGCACAAGATTATCGAGGGATTACCACTGAGAATTGTTTGGTATGTTGAATTGCCATTCAACCTAAGAATAATTTTAAAAGTTGAATTGTACTTAGAAATACAAATTCCTGAGATTTTTGTAAAGAGGGAATTTTTAGATTGTAATGCAGGATGAGAGATGTATATAATTGCAAATTTTTTTAATGGCAATATGGAACTTTCACGCTTGACTACCAACTGTAGATGGATGTTGGTTGTGCATGGTTAATTTTAATCTTTCCTTAAGTGTTATTTGCGAAAAATGATCTAGTGTTGTAATTGCATTGTTTTCCGTATTTTGTTGTGGTACCTTCCTCCGTAGTGGACTGTGTTGTTGGAAATTGTTGTTTCATTTTATGTCGTGCTAGTTTGTGATAGGATATCGTGGGGGTGAGATCGGAGTGATGACCAACATGTTCCTTGTTTGTGCACCAAGTAGGCGGTGTTTGTATTCCCTAATGGTGAAGCTATATTAATGACCAACAATCTATAAGGTTGTTGGTGGTTGTAGGTACATGTTGCCTTATATATATTTTTCCTTTATCTTGATACCAGATTAATATAGGTTGGTGGCTCCAGTGACCAGATTAACTATGGATTTATAGTTATGAATTTGAGCCAACATTATTGTTCACCGTTTTCAGAAACATCGGAAAGTAGATCCTCTAACCTCTCGGACATTGAATCAGTGGTAGTACTCGATAAGGTTTTTCAGCCTACTTCGGCGTGGGGGACTACTACTCGGTCTCACGTTGTCTATGTGAGAATTTTTGACGATATGAAGGAGAAGACACGAGAAGGAATATAGGACTGGTTTTCGGGTCGAGAATGAACCATTTTCCTGCAAAACTTGAAAATTTGGTTTAGAACGTGAATGAGGGAGAAACGTCAACACAATATCAGTTTTAATAATTGGTACGCCTTCAAATTTTTATCCCAAAATTTGGAGTACGAAGTTGTCCAGACTTATAAGCAGTGGGAAAATGCTCATTGGATGGAGCTGCACCAGATAGAATAAAACTGGTCGACTCGAGTGGAATTGGTTTCCGCTTTAAAGGAAGGTATAACTTTGAGTTTGTTGGCCGTTTATGTGGTTAAGTCCGAGACATCGAAGGAAATATTTGTAGTGGATGTGGAGGGAGTTTCCTCTGGTGAGCCTAAGGAGAAGGTCCCTCCTCTTGCATCCACGAGTTTGTAGAGTCCAATCTTTTCATTATCATGTTATGCCCAAGTTGCCCAGACGGCCTGAGTTTCTTTAGGAACGCTGCCAGTTTTTAAGACTTTGCAAGCATTCATTTTCCATTTAGAATAAGAATACGCAAATTTCCGTTGGGATCAAATACATCGGATATATGACTTCAAACAAGAGAATGACAATATACCTCGTTCCATGTACATGAGGTTATTGAGGTTTTCCAAAGAGTATGGAGGTGTTTTTATAGAGAGTCAATTGGTGAAGGTTTTTTTGGCAAAAATTGACAAATTCTTCCTTAATTTAGCGTTGCCCAAGATTATTATGGATTATGGTGGTCGAACAACACTCGCAGAGGCATTCGCCATTGTAGAGCAGTGTGATCATACGTTGTGTTAGTACAATGTCACTTACTTGGTGTCATTGCTAGTGAATTGTAGCAAATCCCGGAAGACTTCGGTCGCGGCTACAAGATTAGCAGAAGCGGAGGTGGACAACACCTTATACTGGTAGTATTATGAGGAGTCGGGCCACGCTAAGAAGGATTGTCCCTCAAAGCAAAGGAAGGCCCAAACTGTGAAAAAACCAAAGTGGAAAACAATTGTCTCCGCTAAGGATTCGGCGAAATCAAACAACTTACCAAACATGGGAGTCATCTAATTACTTACCAAACATCTGAAATTCTAATTCACGTATTAATTACTAAGGCAAATTTTCTCTCAAAATTGCCACCAATTCTCTATCAAGGATGAGTTGGGATCTCCTGGGTTGCCTACAGTAATTACTCAACATGATCAAATTATTTCCAACTTGCGATCAACTTGCGCCAAAAAATAACTTGTAAATGGAGTCACCACCCTTCATGTGGTTGTCGGGTTGCCTCTCTACATGATGAAGTCTTTATGGATTAAGTAAATGTAGAATAATATTGCATTCTCTGTTGGATTATAAGAAAGAGTTCGAGGTCCCTGGTCCAACAAAGCTATTCAAAAAGATGGTCTATTGATCAATGGATTGACAAGAAATGCTTCAAGCAAGGCAAGTACCGTTCATTCTCACTTGATGATCATTTGCTCTAGATATGATCAACAACATGATGGGATAGAACAATGCCCAATTGACACCCATGTTGTGGTCTCGAAGCACGTACAAAATCCTCTCCTTCAAAAAAAATCATTGTTCATCTACGTAAGGCAAAGCATATCTCCAATTGCTTCCATCTAATCATCACTTCTATTGCAAATAAAAAATGTGAAGCTTAACATGGAACTAAAGACATTTGTGTAAATGTTGAGGTCAAATACAAAATGAAACTTTGACATCTATGAAAATGCCAAGATCAAATATGGAAACATGGTGGCAACTGTAGTGACTACACAAAAAATTGAAGCATTCCTAAATGTCAATAGATAGCAAATGCTTGCTCCAAAAAAACTACAAAACAATACCAAACACCGGAAGCCAACCTCTAGAAACAAACATGGGTTCCCTTTACTGATGATTTTTTTTTAAAGTTCACAATTATCGCCAAAATCTTGCCCCAGATGAAAAACCTTTGAAGTCTATAAAATCGCTGAGGTTAAATACGGGAATGTGATAACAACTAATGCGATTACACCAAAATTTGATGCATTGCAAATGCAACAGCCCTTTGCCCTAAAACATTCCAAAACAAAACAAAAAACCAAAAACCTCACCTCCAAAGACAAGTATAGACTGCGATGTCGTGAAGCAAAATTTTACAAGATCTAAAATAAAAATAAAAATAAAAATTTTATTTCATTTGATTTCACAAAAATGTTAGTAAAATAAAATAAAAGTTAGGAGTGATCACCTAGTTGTCTAGAGAGAGTGAGTTGTCTAAAATTAGTTGTTAAACATTAGATAATGGATAGTTATCTATAGAAAGTTGCCTAAAAGATAATGAGTTGTCTAAAGGTAGTTGTTAGAAGTTAGATAGTTGATACTTATCTATAGGGAGTTGCCTAAAGGATAGTGAGTTGTTTAAAGTTAGTTGTTAAAAGTTAGATAGTTGATAGTTATCTATAGAGAGTTGCCTAAAAGATAGTGAGTTGTCTTAAGTTAGTTATATGGTTGTCTAAAATGTGAGTGGATATATAAAGGTGGGGGGAAGGAAATCTTCTTCCCCTTTGAATAGTTTCATTTTTCTCATGACTCCATCAAGACTGTCAAATTTCAAGTTTTGATTTTCTCCATCCTTAATTCAATCCAGTTGTAGCTACAAACTCCGTGTTTTCCCATTGCAAAGTTCTCTATACGATATTTTTGTGCTTCCACTGAGAGCCGCTTTGGGGCAACTAGGTTGGTTAGGGCATAATGGGGGATAATGAAGAGGCTATGAAAGGGAGGCAGAACATGGTATATATTTTATAAGCATTAGTCATGTTTATGGAGCAGAATAAAAGAAATTTTGGTAGTCATAAGGCTACGAAAGCCCTCAAAGGTGTTGTTGATAAAGTTAGTAGATTCAAAAGGTACGATATTACAATTTTCTTGAGGACATATGTTTGTGAGATAGAGGTGCATCAAGTAGAAGAGGTTCGTATAATGCAGAGTTTTGACTAAGTTGTGGTTCCCAAAATTCGTGAGAGAATTCGGAAAGATGCCAATGTGACGGGGGAAAGTTAGCATGCGAGCGGAGAGCGGAGAACTCAATTTGGGACATGAATTGAGAGGAAAAATGCACCTATAACCGCGGGATTTAGGGGAAAACATCGAACTATTTTTAGGAACTTTTAAGAGTTAGGGACTACATTTGAAGAGTGTTTGAGAGATGAATATTTTGATGAAGATATTGAGAGAATGAATAAGAATTTTTTTTGATTCGGTGGAGTAACAACCGAGGAATGAGATGGATCCAAACAAGTTATTGAGAGAGTATGAGAAAAAAATACACCCAGTTGCCGTTGGCAGAGAGGCGCCTGCTTGACATAGGAAAGGCATAGCTGTTTTTGCAAGCGGTTGATGATGCACTACATGATAGGCTTCTTTTGCTTCTAGGAGATGGAACCATTGAAGGTGGTTTTAGAATTGATTGGAGGAAGGTGGAGGAGACAATGATTCTCATGGCCAAACAACAACGGGTAAAAACTAGAGGATTAGGGGGGAGATTGAAACCAACGTCAAGAATTGATGTGAAGGTTCTTGCAACAAATTTGCCACCCTCTAATCCGTCAACAATTTCAAAGGGTAAGACCTTAGATGAAGGAACCTTCGAGGAATTAATGAGAGGCATGAGAAAACTAAGGTAGAGGTGGGTGTTTTGACAAAAAAACACAAAGTTATACTTTGCACGACCCATTGAAGGACCAAAATGGTTTGTGATGAGGTGTATTTGGTATGATGATCCAAATCACAAATGAGGTGATTGTGGGTCGTATATTGATGCCATGAAGAGAGATATTTTTACCTTTCAAGAATGTACAATCAGGGATGCTACAAAAGATGACACTAACTTTGGGAGAGGAGGCATGAGAAAATTGATGGATGATAAATTGGGGAGGAACAATTTATCATGCGGTAAGGAGGTTGATTCTTATACAATTGAGATTGAGCATAAAATGGAAATCTCTATGCATGTATCTAGAGAAGTGATGGTGAGGGGTGCATGTCAGCCATAAACCCCCATCCTTATGCGTCTTAGTCCGGGTGAGAGCCTAGGGCTCACATACTCTTCATTTACTTCAATCAGCCATCCACCCTGCAGCACCGGTTGAACCCAACCTTGTCTTCTATCCACCTCCCAGTGGAGCCCTCCCTAGGCAGTCACGGAATTCAGCTCTCTGTCCTCCTTTGATGTTGGAATTATGGCAGCCCTCAGTTGGCCCAACTCCATACCCAACTCTCTCCTGGAATTTTCACTCTACCTCTCTCTGTCCGAATTCTGCCCTCGTGCCGAACTCAGTGAATCCCCAAACCTTCACCCATATTTTGTATTCCTTTTTTATGTGCTCCAGAGCTTCAATTGGGAGCGCGGTTTGGCTCCTTCGGCATCCACCATCCCACATTAACGCTACTGCCCCCAATGGGATAAATTCACCTCCAGGGCAGCTGCCTCATCCCTCACTCTTTTCCATTGATGTGAAAACAACTGCATTGCTCAATTCTAAACTCCAGATGTCACACATTTCTCTTGTGCCCAAACCTTGGAGGGATTCACCAACCCCTTTTCAGTAGCGTTCCCATCGATTAGTCTTCTTGTCCCCTCCTTCCTTCGGTGCATCCTTTCAATCCGCTCACTGACTAGTGCTCTTGGCATTTAGCCTTCAAATGTAGTCTCTCACTCTCAGCTGGGATTCGCAACCATTTCCACTCAGCGCCAAGTCCACTTCAATGGATTCCAGCACCTCCAGTTGCAGCCTCTCACCCACTGTTGCCTCCATCGATCCCCTGATGTCGCCGCATCCCCACACACACGGGCCTTTGCTCCCTGGAAGCTCTCTGTTCTATTGCGAGAGTAACCGTCTGCCCACTGCCGTAGCCTACCCAGCTCGACAGAGCCGAAGCCTAGAAAATCCCAGGACCAAACCTTGCCAACACCGATCCCAAGAGCTATTCCCATACTCTGGTTCCCATCCTAAAATGGACAACAACTAATCCTAATTGAATCAACATAAACCCAATCTACAGAAGGCCTAAACCCCTAAGCTTAATAAATCCAACGTCTAACTACTAGATAATTCATTTTTCCCTTCAGCACTAAAAAACTAACAACTACACTCTTAATTCAATTTAACTCCAAACTAAAAGTCCTCACACTTTTTATGTTTTTTGAATAATTGCAATAACATCAAAGCCTAATTTTAATAGATTCAGAGGGTTAAAAACACATGTGGACACCATATTGGGCTCACAGTGCACAAACCATAAGAAGACTGACTGGGTGGGATGACCAAGTTGATGCAACCACTATCAAAGCATATTTGATGAGTGAATATGGAGAGAAAGGGCCTTGTAATGCATTAGTGGGGGTCAAAAGGGGCATGATTGGGGAAGAAGAAGAAAGGGACAAGCCAACTAACAATAGAGAGTCTAAGCGGTTGAAAAATTGCTCCAGAAGAAGGACTCACAAACAACACAAGGCAAGGCATGAACCAAGACCATAATCTACTTCACGTCAAGGAACTGATGTTCCACTACCAAAGAAGAAATGAGAAGAGAGGATGAGTAATAACAAAAAAACCAAGGAATGAGACAATACCAAGGGAATGGGTAAGGCACCGGCCTATAAATTCCAATATCATATTGAGTCCTCAGTTGATTTGAAGGGTATTTTGGAGGAAAAGATTTTAAATGCCAAAGTTGAATTTACTCTGAGAGAAACTCTTGGTATTGCCAAGTAAGGGTTTTATGAGCTTATCATCGATGTGATAAAGAGGAAGATGCAAATAACAACGAAAATAATGATGATAAAGGCATTAGATTGTCTGGTGACGAAAGAATAAGATGATGAGATTAGATAAATGTTCGTCTTAAAATGTGATAGTATAACTAGTAATGACAAAATCAAAGAACATGAGGTCATTTATTTGGAGAACAACAAGGAAAAGGGAGACACTAATAAAAGCCAAACAAATAAGATTACAATAGAGGCACGAGTATCACAATGTGAAATTGATATAAATTTGAAGAGTGATGGTGATGTGTGGACAATTTATACTCATCCATTTTGGGTAAGATCTACTCTAGAAGCATGTGTGAAAATTGGTAGCTTTGAAAAGCCAATCTTAGCATTGATAGATTATGGCTCTGAGATTAATATCGTGTTCAAAAAGATTTATGAGAAATGCAAATGACCAATTGATACCAACCATAAATGGGTGTTGAGAGTTGCCAACGATGAAAGATATAATCTTTATGGAGCATATCCAATAATGGGCATCAAAATTGGAGACGTGGAGGTAGAGCATATATAACTTCTTTGTACAAAATCAATGAAGTTATCAAGCCATCTTGGGACAACCATATATCACTATAACAAGGATGGAGACCAAGGGATTGAATGATGGCTCACAATATGTCATGATTTGTAGTATTGATAGAAGGAGGTCAATCGAATTTTTCACAGTAAGGCCAGATCACGAGAGGCATAGAGATTAACTTAGATAAACTCCTACGGTCTATAAGCATGATGATTTTTTGGGTTTTTAGATTGCACACGTGGAGGGTAGGGTGTCATGGGTGCAAGGAAACTATTTAGTACAGCAAGCCCCAGTGTACAAAGAAGTGGTTATAGGATTTGGAATTTAACAGAAGATGGTTTTGTGAGTTTACAGAAGGTAGAGAATTTGGATTCTGCATGTAAACGATCCATTAAAAAATAAAAAATAAACTAAAAAGAGTTGGTGTGATTTTGAATGATAAGAGTATTTTTGGAGTTTTTTGGAAAAGAAAGATTTTCAGATAATGTTTTATAATTTTGGAGACTTTGCAAGGAGATGATACGTCTTGTATCCAATTAGTGGTGGAGATTCATTCAATCAGGATGTATGAAGAGACATTGAAATTTGCTACGGAATCAATGATGGTTGGGAGTTATGGCTTGGAAACTAAGACAATGGTGAACACCAAATATAAAACCATGGCTAAGAAGGTGAAGCCAGTGACAACACAACTCTCACCGAACTCCGAAAACCATATTAAGAAGGTTGAAGAAGAACCTAGATTGAGGGGAATAAGATAAATTGGACACAAGTTTACACAAAAAACATTGACCATATTAAAAATTGGAGTGGATGACGTTTTGAATGAAGCTGAGAAGACAAAGTTCCGGGAAATGATCTTCAAGCATGGTAAGACTTTTGCTTCTTCGCCGGATGAAATTGGATGTGTTAATCTAAAGATTGTTGTTTTAATGGTTATTTTTACTGTTCCATATGAGCCTTGGGATTTAAAGCCAATTCATGTACCAAGAGCCTTGCTACCTAAGTTGGTGAATTTATTGAAGGAGAAGTTGCAGATGGGAATACTGAAACCATCTATGGCTCCATATTCCAATAGTTGGTTTACAGTGCCAAAAAAAACTTGGAGCTTTGTGGTTTATCCAAGATATGCAGCCGGCTAACAAGGTGACAATTAGAAACAAAAGATTGAGAATGATTGTAGATGAGATTGTTGAGGCATTTGCATGGCATGCAATCTATTCTATTAGAGATTTTTATTTTGGTTATTATCAGTTTCAGGTTGCATTAGAGATGCATGGATCTAACAATCATGAAGACCCCAATAAGACTTGTAAGAATGTGTACATTGTCTCAAGGTGCCATTAATTTAGTAGCTCATATGTAAAGTACCATGAATAGAATCATGAGCGAATTCATGCTTGAGAAGATCATTCCTTTTGTGTATGACAAACCTATCAAAGACTGCAAAGAATATGTCAGATACTTCACATTGGATGCGGATGGATGCAGAAGATTTGTGAAAGATCACATTGAAAATGTGGAGAAGATTTTGAAAAGGCTTGAAGAGGTGGATCTAACATTATCCATTCACAAGTCCAAATTTGGAGTTGATGAGATTTTGGTAATTGGACATTTGTATGGGAGGTATGGACGAAACCCAACCCTGACAAAATTGATGTTATTACTAGAATGAAGATATGCAGTAGCATTACTAAAGTGAGAAGGTTTTTGGAAGCTTGTGTATTTTATCAAATTTGGATTCTACACTTTGTCCTCATAGCTGAACTATAATATAATTTTTTGAGGAAAAATACCAAATTTAGATGGGGGTAAAAACAAGAGTTAGATATGGAAAGTCTGTAGAAGATTTTGAAATTGCGACGGATCTTGAGGCAAGTTGACTATAATTGCGACAGACTAGTTGTTGTTACTGTTGATACAGGCCCAATTGCTATTGGTTGGACTATTGATCAAGATGGTGTAGAAGGGAGAAGGCTTGTCATCAGGTTTGGAGCAAGAATTCTCACAGATAGACAAAGAAGATATCCGCAAATGACGAGGGAGCTTTTGGGAGCATTAACAACTATCAAAGCATATAGAAATTATATAATTAGAGCCAATATAGTGTTGGAAATTGATTTCTTATCGTTATTAGGAATGATTGCCAACTGTTCTACTTTTGATATTGTAATGCTGAGGTGGATTGCCTACATTAGATCAGTGAATATTGTCTTGATGCACGTTTATGGGGGAAAAAAATTGTAGCATATATGCTATCAAGAGGTAGATTTAATTGTGAAGAGGAGATGAAGACGGTAGAATTTGGTGAAGATGACGAGGATGAGGAATATGGCTATGTGCATCCTACTAATGGTGCAAATTCAAGTAGTGAAGATTAGTCTTACGACTATTTGTTAAGAGATAGTTTGTTGTGGAAAATGCCAAAAAAGAAAGAAAGACGGAATGCCATTGAGAGTGGTAGATGATGTAGAGACCAAAAATCAAGTTCTGAAGGAGTTTCATGATATACTTTGGATAGGGCACAAAGGAGTTTGGGCCACATACCAGAAGATCAAAGAACGATATTGGTGGAAGGGTCTCTATAAAAATGTAAAGAAATTTGTGGCTTCTTGCATTGAATGTCAATTGCAGTTTAAAGTCATATACAAGGATAAGTTGCATCCTACTTATCCACTCAGTATGCACTTCCAGTGGGTGATTGATTTAGTAGCTATGCCTTTGGGATTATGGGACATAAAGTATTTTGTTTTATCAAGGGAGGAACTCTCAAACTATGTTGAAGATAGAATTTTGAGATGTGTGTAGATTCATCTTAGAGGATATCTTTAGCAAGTATGGTAGCATCGGTAGGATGAGGGCTAATTGAGGAGAATTAGATGCAACCAAGGTTAGAGTTTTTTTTAAGAGATATGGTGTGAAGTTGAAACTGACAATTGCTTACAATCCTGAGGCAAATGGTAAGAATGAGAGAGGACATCCTCCCATTGTTAATGTTATTGTTAAGGCTTGTAGAGGTAAGCCAAAGCATTGGCCAAGACTTCTACCATTTGCTTTATGGACAAATAGAACCACTCATAGCACTATCACTAAATATATGCCTATTGAGTTGATGTTGGGTCAAAAACCAATTATGCATGTAGAGGATTATGTTTCCACATGGTTAGTGTTGAATTGGGAGGATGGCATTACAAGAGAGAGGTTATTGGAGCTCGAAATTTAACAACTTAAAAGATTGTCTGAAGATCAAGAGATTGCATTAGAGAAATTGAAGCCTGGATAACAATGAGAGGTTTGACAAAATTCACCGTTTGAGATCCAAACCAATTAATGTTGGAAATTGGGTGTTGGTATTCGATAGCTGTTTGGAGCATCAACATAGCACTTTAAAAAAATTACTCGAAGATAGTTTGGTCCATATGTGGTAATTTGCAGTACATGACAGTGACACCTATTCTCTTCGTGAGTTGGATGGCACGAGGTTGAAGATACCTGTGGCTGGGAAGTGGGTATAAACATTTAGGAGGAGAGATAGCAAGTTTACTCCATATGATCTTATAGGTGTTGCGGACTTTGATTTTGATGATCAAGAAGATGTGGAGGCATGTGCGCAAGATGAAGATATTTAGTTTGGCACATACCGGAGGATGTGCAAGTTTGGAGGGGGGTGAATGTCGTGAAGCAAACTTTTACAAGATCTAAAATAAAAATAAAAATGATATTGTTATTTCGTTTGATTTCATAGAAAGAATAGTAAAATGAAAAGTTAGGAGTGATCACCTAGTTGTCTAGAGATAGCGAGTTGTCTAAAATTAGTTGTTAAAAGTTAGATTATGGATAGTTATCTATAAAAAATTGCCTAAAAGATAGTGAGTTGTCTGAAGGTAGTTGTTAGAAGTTAGATAGTTGACAGTTATCTATAGAGAGTTGCCTAAAGGATAGTGAGTTGTCTAAAGGTAGTTGTTAAAAGTTAGATAGTTGATAGTTATCTTTAGAAAGTTGCGTAAAGGATAGTGAGTTGTCTTAATTTAGTTGTTAGAAGTTAGATAGTTGATAATTATCTATAGAGAGTTGCCTAAAAGATAGTGAGTTGTCTTAATTTAGTTATAGGGCTATCTAAAATGTGAGTGGATATATAAAGGTGGGGGGAAGGAAGTCTTCTTCCCCTTCAAACAATTTCCTCTCTCTCATGTTTCCATCAAGAGTGTCGAGTTTCAAGTTTTGATTTTCCCCATCTTTAACTCAATCCAGGTGCAACTAGAAACCCTGTGTTTTCTCAAAGCAAAGTCCTCTATACGATATATTGTGTTGATCAATTGGTTGATGAGTACCACAATTAAATAATGTCGTTGTGCAAGCTGGCCAAGATCACCAGATCGCCCAATTATTTTTCGTCTCAAACTTAATCAATATTGTGTCAATGACGTGGTCGTGCGTACCTATACCCTAAATGGTTGTTGAGGAGTGCCAACACGTTCTTTCTCCAAAAAAAAATCCCATGACATTTTCCTTTATACTAATGCGTTTGATTCAAATTTAGATAGAAACTACACACTTCTTCATCCAAGTTGTCAAACCCATAATTATACTACTGATCCTACTACACATTTTTAGGGGGGTCCTATGTCTATGACCCTATTTTTTTCTACCAATTACTAAATTGGAGGAATTATCCACCACCCTATTTTACATATGATTATGCAGGGGACATATTTCCAATGTTATGGTAGATCTACTAAAATTATAAATTTCACCCTAAACGAATTAAATTGATCATTATTTTTTTTATCCTAGGCGGTTTTCTAAAATTCCGACAGTCAACTCCCCGAGTACATGCGTGGTGGTTGTCATTAGGATAATTGTCAAGGAGGGGATGTACAACCTATTGGAATGGTTGGGGTTTTGGCATTATTGATATAGAGAATGGGGAAGTTACATGATCATTGTAAGTTTTTTCCATACACAAGTGTCTTTCCTCTACTATTGTTGACACTTTGGTGTCTTTTCATGTTTTTTTTATGAAATAAAATTTCCAACTTGTATTGCAAAGTCTTATTTTGGTTTAGCATGTTGAGATGCCAACTTGCAACCTACCATAAATATATATATAACAAGTGGTTGCAATAGTTCATGAACAAAATGACATGCTCTTACGAAAACATTATGAATGACATGATCCATGTATTCATGCACATTGCTCATTATAATTCTTGGCTTAAAGGCGGCTCTTTAAGGAAAGGGCCATATCAAGCATCATTGAAGCTTAAAGCTACAATGCACACCGGTGATCCCAAACTCCTTGCAAAGGCAATGAGGTCATTCCTTGGGGCAAAGGATCTTAGTACAAGGAATTGTGCACCATAGGGCTTTAAAAGTTTGGATCAACCAATAGGAAACTAGACTTTGCTACTTGAATCTAAGTATGACTCTCATCATCCCAACAAAGTGAATTACTCGATCCATCGCCCTAACACAAGGTCAAAGAGGGCATACATAGAGGAATCCTTCAAACATGATGAGAATGAGATATCTCACACCACCAATGTGTTGGAGTCAGAGTGTCATGAATCCTAATTGTATATTTATGAGAAGCGGCCTTACTTGTTCAAGAAAGAGTGTCATGTATTGCAGGCAAATGTTGGACATCCATGCAAGGCCAAAAATCATAGTGGGTTCACGTGGCACACCTACTCCAACTACATAAGCATGAAGGAGGAATACCATTCCAACAACCATGTTCCTTCAAAAAAAATTTATTTGTGCAAGTGACATTGATCGATGTGTGAAGGGGAGCAAGAAGAAATGGATTTTTGATTTGTTGGATCTTCCAAAGTTGTGGCCGGTGATTGGTGCAAACCTTACATGGGAGGAGAGATTTGGATTGGAAAATGTTGGGCTTCGACTACAACAACAAGAGTTACTATCACCACGTCGTTGATTGAAAACAATGTCAAACTTCCCCATCCCTTGCTCACACTTTTGTGTTCCTCTAAACCCAGATGTGCACTTGAACACCTGTTTTTCCAAGTTAGTTCAACGGAACATGACAATGGCATTACCGGAGCACATGGGTAAATGGGAGAGGGCATTACAAATGGATGGGTATTATGTTGTTTGTGCAACGCCCATTCCATAGCTTGGATACAGATGCATAATAACCATAGTTTCCAAGGAAGAGAAGACATACCTTGTGTCCATTGCAAATATTCCGAAATGCACTCGCAATGCACTAGCCCAAGCTTCATTAAAAAAACATTTGTGGCAATGAGAAAGAGGGGTTCAATGGGTTCCATGCAAACATTTATATTTTGTGTTAAGGTATTTGTGCAAGGTTGACTATGCCACCAACAAGTTCATCCATGCAATGACATTCAACTACAATGTAGAGATGTGTCTTCTTGGACTTGCAAGTGTTGAGGAACAAGCTTATTGGTATAAAGGGCATGGACACAGTTATTCTTAGTTTTTACACATAGAAATACATGTGTATGTCCAAAGAAAGTGTAGTGCAAACTGGTGGTTCAATTAAATGGATGTTTGTCACAAAAAGGTCATTCACATTTGTATGAAGTGCCTATCACTATGGATTGGCAAACTTCATGGAATTCATGGTAGTACGGTCAACTTAAATGATTTGTTTTGCCCACAATGTTGTTTTCATAATATCTAATATTGTTATATTGGAATACTTTAGTATATAATTTTATTATTAGTCATATTGTTGCTCATTGCTCACATGTAACCGCTCACCGCTCATTGCTCAATGCTCCCATGCTAGCGTCCCTCAAGCATGATGTATGTCTAATTTCTTTGGCTTTTAATAGAAATATATCTTTGATGATAACATGTTTGTTTTGGTGTCCGTATTATGCTATCATTTTTCTTTGATTTATGGGCTACAAGCAATGTAGAGAGAGTTGATAGTATGTCACAATGAGGTTTGAAGTAAGGTCAACGTATTCAATGGACCCCAAGATTGGAGAGCATGGAACTTCATAGAGAGGATTTTGTAGAAAATGTTGAATACACTTGCATTGATTTGTCCATGGACGGTGTCGATCCATTTGGATGCCAACAAACAACACATTCAACTTGACCAAATAGGTCGTATCCATTGTTGTCCAAATGGATTGATTCCATCCCAAGCCAAACCCATGCAATCATATTTAGCATTTCCACAAAAATCTTCATGGTTATTATCAACAAATTCCATGTTTTCCCATCTTAGGGTTTACCTATTAAGTGCCCTTACCTTATCCTTAAGTTCTTAGTATGGCATACCATCAATTTCACTTAAATAAGGCTACAATACTTAGCTTGTAGTCTAGAAAAACAAGGATAATAATGGCATATTTTGGATACCATGTGAGCCCAAATTATGTGCTCACAAGTGTGTTTAAGTTAAAAGGTCCAATTAAGTTAAGCCTTTGAGTCTTCATCAATTATCTAAAAACATAAAAAGAGTGAGGTTGGTAGCGTAAACCGAAGATAGGTTAAGGTTGGGTTTTTGATTAAATTAAAGAATTAGGATGTTAATTAATTGATTTAGGAAGGAGCAAATAGTGAGTATGCCGAGACGAGGATGGCAAGTTCAGGGTTTTAGAGTCCAATTGGAACCCCCCTCTGTCCATTCTAAGGGGTGGTTCCAGGGTTTAGAGGATAAACCCGGATTCGGTGCAATGAGGAGGGGTCTGGACCTCGAGGTCCCTTTGTTGTGGCTACCTCTCTGTTTTTCGGAGGACATGATAGGAGGCCGGAGCTAGGAGAGCTCCAACAACAGGAGGTGAGAAAAAAAGTGCAGTGAGGGTGGGAGGAAGCCTTAGCTTCCTGGGCTGCAAATGAGAACCAACTAGTCACCGAGGATGCAGTGGGTTTCCTTGGCGAAGGTGGATGGCCAGGTTGAAGGAAGGTGTCTGGAGAGGACACTAGAAGGGGATCAAATTCACACCGAAGACGGTGGTGGTGCACAACAGGGCCAGTCAATGAGAGAGGGATGCACGAGCAGCTGAAGGAGAGGTGTTACGATCTGAACACTCGAGCCGCAACACCGGAGGAGGCCAGTGAGGAGGGTCGGATTGAATTCAGAGGAAGGATCTTCGGCGTCAGGGTGCCAAATACAGCTAAAATTCTAATTAACTCACTGGGAGCGAGGGGTGCCCACGTGGGGGTGCCTAAGGGTCTGGAACCGAGGTGGGGGTTACATAGATACAGCTGAGGATGAACAGGCCAATGCAGACCAGAAAATAATAAGAGAAGTGAAGGAACCTCATTTAGCAGGCAGGGGGCGTTGAAAGCTGAAGACTTGGAACCCTCGGTATGCGAATGAGCATATTCACGCTGATAAAAAAAAGTGGCGTTCACTTCAGGAACGGAATCTTAGATTCGGGGTGGCCGATTGTGAGCAGTGGAGGGGATGGATTGACAGGTTAATGTGGGCGAGTCTGAATTCAATTAATGCATACGGAGGGACTGGGAAATTCGTGACGGCTTGTGGATTTACTTGCAGCATTCGGGAACACCTCCGTTGGTTAGGTGTGCTAACATGTGAGGGACTGAGGAGCAACCTCCGAGTCTGCGACTGGGAATTCTGACGTGGCCAACAATTAACTTCTACCACTGTTGATACTAGGACAGGAGCAATCCAACTCCTTGGGCACTCTGGTCGGCAGGATACAATGCTGGATTCCAACGATAGAGGAGGGGAGACAACCAAACTGAAGAGTTGATGGCTAGGGACCCTTCCCATCCGCACTGACTTGAGGAGCTGAGGGAAACAGGGGATGGTATGCCGGATGGATGGACACAGGGGGGTTAGTACTTAGGTACGTAGTTGGAGGAAGGGGTTAGGAATTAAAGTAGTCCCGGCCAAGCTTAAGTGCACATTATTAAACTAATGGCATTGACTTGGAGAACCAACATGGGTAAGGGTTAGTGTGAGGCCAAACCGCCCACCCTTAAGCGTCCTAGTCCGGGTGAGGGAATGGTTATCACATTCATGTTCACATAGCTTCCTCTTACCATCTTCACAAAACTCCATTTCAATTCCCATCAATTCTTGCACACCAATTTATTCCATAAGAAGAGTACAAGCATTAAAAAATGTTGTTCCCTATTTATTCCCTTCCTCCTACACTAATTTGCACACCAACCCTTAACTCACTACCCATATCCCCTAATGCCTTCGGCCCTTGGCCCTTGGCCATACCCGGCCCTACCCGGCCTATACCCGGCTCATACCCGTATTCTCCGGTTCCACAACCAGGTTCTCGGCCCTCAATCCAGTAGTTCCCTAGGCCAACATTAAGCATTCATGGCTTCGGCCCTCAATCCAGTAGCTCCCTCGGCTTCGGCCAACCTTAAGCATTCATGGCTTCGGCCCTCAATCCAGTGGCTCCCTCGACTTCAGCCCTCAATCCAGTAGCTCCCTCGGCCTCAGCTAGCATTAAGCATTCATGGCTTCGGCCTCAATCCAGTAGATCCCTCGGCCTCGGCCAGCATTAAGCATTCATGGCTTCAACCTCAATCCAGTAGCTCCCTCGGCTTCGGCCAACCTTAAGCATTCATGGCTTCGGCCTCAATCCAGTAGCTCCCTCGGCTTGCATTAAGCAGTCATGGCTTCGGCCCTCAATCCAGTAGCTCCCTCGGCTTGCATTAAGCATTCATGGCTTCGGCCCTCAATCCAGTAGCTCCCTCGGCTTGCATTAAGCATTCATGGCTTCGGCCCTCAATCCAGTAGCTCCCTCGGCCTTGGCCAACATTAAGCATTCATGGCTTCGGCCCTCAATCCAGTAACTCCCTCGGCTTCGGCCCAACTCTAAGAGCTCAACCCCTTAATACCAAAGGTCCCTTAACTAATTCCCTTACCTAATTCTAATAATTCCACTAAATCCCCTACTAAGTTCCTCACCTAATTCACACATTTTCTTCTAGCTCTAAGAGCTCAAAAATCCTAGAGAAGAGAGGGGGAGAGAGAGAGAGAGAGGAAGAAGAGAAAGGAAGAGAGGAGAGGGCACCCAAGACCACAAACCCCTTAACCTTCTCCTACTTAGTAGGACCTTATCCTATCCACTAAACCCTCGCCCCCAAAACCAACAAGAACATGTTCTAAATCAAACATTTAAATATAAGGCCCTTCCCCTTGCTTCACCAACACTACACACTTAACCAAAACACTCCCTAATATCACTAAGCTTCTAATTAACCACACAAAATAGGCTTAAGGCCTAAAACATAAACCACACCAAGTCTCACTCTTTTTATATTTTTGATTGTTTCAATCACACTCCAAATGCAATTCTAAATAAATTCTAAACATAAAACAAATATGAGCAACCATTTTGGGCTCATAGTTAGTTTCAAGTGTGAGCTATGTAAGCTTTTTTCAAAGTGATTGTGTTGTGCGATGACCACAGGGCCTGAGTATTTTTTTAATACTATGACTTGTGCCATTTGAATAAAGTGATGTGTTTAAATTAGCGTTGAGCTGTGTAAATTGCATATATGTGAGCCACGGTTCTCACCCGGACTACAACGCATGGGGTGGGGGTTTGTGGCTGACATACCACTAAAAGAATGTTAGCATCAAAGACCAAAAGGGGGTGCATAAGAATGAGGTGAACATCATGAGTACAAACTCATAAGCATGCATAAAAACCTCAACTGGAAACACATGAGAGGATAATGAATCGAACTCTCACATGCAATCTACTTGTATAAATCTAACCATTTATTTTATGCAAAATAATTTTCAATAACTTTTAATCATGATCTTGCCACACTACATTGTCTGATTAATGTGGGTGGAAAATTCACGTGGGCTGGAATTTAGTGTGTCCCACATTAATTTTATAGTACTTGCCTTGTCTTGAATTTTCATCCAAATATGTAGAGGAAAAAATCCACACTAACATTGAAAATTTCAATGGGCATTTTCAATTTTATTATTTAAAAAATAGTGTGGGTAGTTGAGAATTAATGTGGTCCACACTAATTAGATAAAACAGTGTAGAAGCAGTGCAACTATCTGTACAAAAAGGTGGACAGTTTGTTGGTTATCATAACAGGGCACTTAGCACACTAGAGGGGACTCATCATCATTTGAGAGGTTTGGTTTTAGCTTTATGTGCGACAAAGCCCTCTCTCCATGGTCTTCTTCGAACAAGGGAGGGTCATTTTGCCTGGAGCATCCCAGGCTTGGACCTTATCTATTGAACTTAATAGATTTTTTTTTAATTTTTTTTTTGTGATCTAAAGGGGTTACACAAGTGTTACACATGCCCCTCAAAGATTGATAGTCTTGAACATTGTCCTTTTCGTCTTTGTCAATCACGGTGGTGTGTTTGTTGTTATCCTTTATAATAATATAATTTTCAAAAAGTATACATTTCAAAATTTGTAACAGGGTGTTAGAATCGGGTGACCTCAATATTGAGTGTGTTCTACATTAGTGTTCGGCATGTACTACATGAAATATGGAATTTAGTGTCACTTTCTATTTGGAGTTACACGGTGCTATATATTTTTCACTGTTGATGTAATTTCTTACCAAGCAAAGTTGTTAATGATCTAGTGTTTCCAAGTCCAATTGGTTGCATGTTGTGATCTCTCGGTCATTCTTTATTAATATGGGGTATACTCTACATATTCCTGTAGAATGGTTGGTAATTTTCCTGCAGTCTTGAACTTCAACTGGTTCTTTCTCAGACTCAACTGGTTCATTTGTAACTAGCAGTCAATTCTCCCTATTCATTCCTCAAGCACAATGAAGTACGAGAACCTACAGTTAGTTACAGACGAACTGGTTGAAGTTCAAGACTTCAGGAGAATTACCGATCACTTTATTTAGAGGAATTTATAGAATATACCCCAATTTACTACCGAAGGATGTCGACATGTAACCGGTTGGACTTGCAAACACTCGGATCTCAACCGATTATGCCCAGAAATCTCCCCAATCACTGCTGGAGCATACAAAAATGCAGGTGCTTTCTTGGGGGGAAATGAAAGCTGTTGGAATGGCCTACGGGGAGTACTATCAGGACAAGAGTACACTACTCACAGGTATTATCGTGTTTCCCGCAGCTTCCATCGATGCATTGAAGTCCACAACTCCACAGTCCACACGCATCAACTTTCTAATAAACTTAAGATATGGAGGACTGAATCCTGGTGGTGGGTCCAGGATTCCCTCAACTTTTGCCCTAAGTTAAATACAGCCATTCAAGAATGTTTGTTGCAAGCTGCTTGTTCATCTCACCTCCATTTTGTCAGTACTAGCTAGTGCAGCCACCCCATGTGCACTTCCTGAATCTTGACTCAGGGGCGGTTTACACTATGGACCATGAAGTCGTCCCACGTGAGAGGCCTATTTTGCGTGGGACGACTTCCATGGTCCGACTTACTAAAATATTAGTATTCATGGTTCATGGGCCCTTCACTAGGTGTAAACCGAATGTGGACCATGAAGAATGACCATGCACCAAAAAGTGGAGGTGCTGATTTTTTTAATACATGCCCAAACATGGCAATTTTGAAAAAAAATTAAGTTTGATCATTCCTTGTCTTCTCTTGGGCTTCACTTGTCTTCACTTCTTGTTAAATGTGTTGAAGATGTGGCTTGCAAATCTTCTCACAACAATTTTTTTTAAATAAAATAAAATGAGCAATTTAATTTGTACATGCTCAATGTAATTTACATGTGACATGTACCTTGTGTTGTCACTACACTAAATAGGATATTTAGTGTTTGATTATATTTAATGTTGTTACCACCCTACCTTGCTCAACACTGATTTTCAATTCTTTGATAATTAATGTTAGAAGATTTCCCACTGCACTTCTTTTGACTACCCTGATCTACAATCACTAAACCACTATAGATTTTTCTTTTTTGTTTTGCAACTGTATTTTGTAAGCATATTGGGGTGTGTAATATACCGTTGGAAAGGTATTTTCAAGACCTTTCCAACGGTATATTACAAGCCCCAAAATTCCAAACATTACATTTGGTAGACCAAAAAAACAAATCTGCACTTGAATTCTTGAGTTCTAGATGTCCCGCGTTGTTTGATGAAACACGTGTGAACCGGTTTAAGGGGTAGGGCAAGGTAGTGTTGGTATGTCTCATGGGCTATGGTATAATTAAGGCGCTTAAAAGGTAGATTCATTAAAAATTTATTGAAATGGTGTTTCTTTGACATGGGCCCTTGCCTTATCCTACCAGACCACCTCTCTTGCCTCTCTCAACGCAAAATCCGTTGGACTATGTCAGTGCATTTATTAGGCCTTATAAATTATATTTTGGGGACCTCGACCTCCATGGTCCCTCTGCCATTTTTTCCTTAGTGTAAACGGAAGTTGTCCCGGGAGAACTTCAACAGCCAATCAGCTGCCTTGCAGAGCCCTGGTCCAACTTCATGGTCCATAGTGTAAACCGCCCCTAAAGAGGGAGAACAATATGCCCAAAAACTTCCTGGGCATTGGTCAACATATAACCAGTTGGCCTTTGGAAGAACATGATCACGACACAGTATGCCCGAAAATCTCCCCGGACATTGACATAGGTAAGGGCCAAGTTCCATGTGCCGGTCCCAGTCTGTTTTTTAAATGGGTGAGAAACAGGTGACATCATCCAAAAAATGGGTGAGTGATAAGACATGACACTTTATGAAGGTCACCAATAATGGAGGTCATCATCATTTAACTTTTCATATTTGATTTGCACATCAATTTCCATACATTTATTGAATGAATTCCAAATTATGTGTTGTTGATATGTGTAGGTTGGTACTACTGTCATCTATGGAAATATGTAAATATTTTTATATATTATTTTTTAGTTGAAATTGTCATTGTACATTGTTTATAAGTGATTTTAACTGTGACACCTAAATGATACCAAAATAGTCTTTTAAATATTTCATGAGTGTTTCCTTTGGTTTGTTTGCCTTATAGATATAGATATATAGATATATAGATATATAGATATAAATAGTTAAGATCTAGATTCTAAAAACATCATAAAATACACGTTCCCTAAGAGTACTCCTCAAAAGGAAGGACTTGAAGAACAAAGTGGCCGATCCGGTCACCGGAGCTTTCTAACCGGCACATGTCCTTCTTGTGACCATTAGGACCGCCAGTCCTTTGACACCCGTTCTTGCACAACACAATATGTGGGGCACCATCCATGGGGGGTACCGGTCCTTGGGTGAGAGGGATGGGCACATGGCACCACCCTCTTTTCACCGGCCCACCCATTTATTTAAAAAAAAACGGACCAGTACCGGCACATGGAACTTGGCCCTAATCCCAGGCGCTTCATGAGGGGCGGTTTACACTATGGACCATGAAGTTGGACCAGGGCTCTGCAAGGCAGCTGATTGGCTGTTGAAGTTCTCCCGGGACAACTTCCGTTTACACTAAGGAAAAAATGGCAGAGGGACCATGGAGGTCGAGGTCCCCAAAATATAATTTATAAGGCCTAATAAATGCACTGACATAGTCCAACGGATTTTGCGTTGAGAGAGGCAAGAGAGGTGGTCTGGTAGGATAAGGCAAGGGCCCATGTCAAAGAAACACCATTTCAATAAATTTTTAATGAATCTACCTTTTAAGCGCCTTAATTATACCATAGCCCATGAGACATACCAACACTACCTTGCCCTACCCCTTAAACCGGTTCACACGTGTTTCATCAAACAACGCGGGACATCTAGAACTCAAGAATTCAAGTGCAGATTTGTTTTTTTGGTCTACCAAATGTAATGTTTGGAATTTTGGGGCTTGTAATATACCGTTGGAAAGGTCTTGAAAATACCTTTCCAACGGTATATTACACACCCCAATATGCTTACAAAATACAGTTGCAAAACAAAAAAGAAAAATCTATAGTGGTTTAGTGATTGTAGATCAGGGTAGTCAAAAGAAGTGCAGTGGGAAATCTTATGACAAAAGAAGTGCAGTGTGTTAATATGACACATGGCGTAAAATTGTCAAACTATCAAGGGAATACAAAAACATAAGCAATGTGAGCTTGAAAATATATATAACGAGTTTAAGCAATATAAATTGCATGAAATAATAACTTATAACTTCAAACAAATAAAAATATACTCAAGAACTCTTGGAATAGGAGTTCAAAGATCTCTGGTGTTGCCTACCCAAGTTAGCAACTATCATCTTATCTAAATTCCCTACTAGTTTTTGAAAACTAATAATTTCACTAACACCAAAATGTAAAGAGTTGTCTAATAAGAAATCAGACAACAACGATGCATGACGTTTAGCATCACTAAGTTTTATTGTAGGTGGAGCACCGTCATTCACATCTACTGAATATAGATCAACATCAAGATCAAAACCTTGTGCATAATCGATTCCCGAAGCTGCATCCACCAACTGATCAGTACTAAATTCTAGCTCAATAATCTCTTCCCCTTCCATCTGAATGTAGATCTCGATTGACATCTCATCATCACCCAATCGCAAATTTGAAATCACAGAACCAAGTTCATCTAATTCTTCTTGGGTTTTTTTCTTCTCCCTTTCATCAACTAGAGCAAAATCAACATTCCATGTTGTAGGTATATATGCACCATCCTCCAACAACTCATGATTATTTGTGCATCCAAGTCACTCCTTACTTCATAATTCCACATGATAGCCTTTCTAATGTTGGGCACCACCTTCCTTAAGTCCTTCAATGTAGCATCATCATACTGTGATAAAACCCACTACAAAAGTTTCTTCTTATATTGAATTTTGAAAGATGCTATTAAAACTTGTTCCAAAGGTTGAACTACGCTTGTAACATTGGGAGGAAGGAATACCAAAGTCATGTACACAATGATGACAGAGAGAGCACAAAGCAAGAGAGTGCACAAAGATAATGATAATACTATATCACCCGTGTACAAGGCAACGTACAAGCAAGAGGCCACTCTAGCCCTAATCATGTCCATTCTACACTAGTAACCCTAATTATCATTAAGTTTCCAATGATAAGTGAAATTCCCAAGTGAAAATGGATGTATTTTAGATGTACATAACATAGATGAAATTTTTTTAAACATTAATTACCTCTTTAATATGACAAAATAGAGATTCTAAAGGTCGTATTATTGAGTGTCATAGTCGTATAAAAGAGGGAGTTTTGAACTAAAAAGTTTGGTCGCACAAAAATGTGTCGTAATATTGAGGGTGTCATATAAACGAGTGTCGTACTAACAAGGTTAGACTGTAGTCGGTCAAGATCCTAGTGATTCTAAATCCAACCAGTTTCGTGTTGACATCTTCCGGTTTTGCTTTATACATTTGAGGTATATTCTATAGATTCCTTTTAAATGATCAGTAATTCTCCTGAAGTCTTGAACTTCAACCGGTTATTTCTCAAACTCAAGCGGCTCATTGTAACTAACTGTCAGTTCTCCCCGGACACTGATGTCGACATCTTACGGGTTTTCTTTATCAGTTTGAGGTATATTCTCTAAATTCCTCTAAAATGAGTAGTAGTTTTCCTGAAGTCTCAAACTTCAATTCTCAAACTCAACTGGTTCATCTGTAACTAGTGATCGGTTCTCCCTGTTCATTGACCCATGTTAGAAATTGTAGGTGATTCTGAACTGGTTGGTGCAACATACACTTAAGGTAGGCGTGTTTTAAGGTATGCGGGTGTTCTGTGGTTACTTTTCTAAATTGGACCCCTAGATTTGATTGGTAGGTAGTTCAATGAGATCAAAGAGCAAACATCATAAAGGCACATATTTAAATAAGATGGGACTATGTCTTCAATTATTAATTATTATTCTACACTCTATAGTGTACACAATTGGGAGGACCTATGTATCTAGCTAGTTAAGGAATCAACAATTATGCACTTCCAATAACCATAACTAAAGCAAGGGAAGTCTAGTTTTTGCATATGTTTAATCTTAGATTTGTTAATGCAACATGAGTTTTGTTGTGTAAATGTAATCAGTAGAAGTTGGAGAACATGAAAATACAAACCAAATAACACCCACATACCTTATGTAAATACTTTTCTCTTTGCATATCTTGTAGGATATGAAACACACAATCAAATAGTGCGAGACGATTAGCAAATCCAAGTCATACCCGTAGCCATTTGCCTCATGGTCTTTAGAGCTCATATGAATATCTCGCTCATTATTAAACTAAAGAATCTCCTACACATTAAGTGATCCTACAGGAATTGCGCATTGTGTTGACTATTGAGCCTAGAAAGGTTAGCACATTTGAGTATGTAGCCCAATCCGTTTTGAACTGATGTCTTTTTAGTGTCCAGACCTAACCACATACCACTCAAAAACTTTAGTGTCTAGCTTATTGCTACATTCGATTTAGGCATGTCTACGTTAGACTTGGGCACTTTCTCCGGTGAATATATCTTAAATGGATACTTGTTCAACTGATTACAACTGACACGTGAGTTCTAAGTTGTGACCCTAATGCCTGCATGTCAGTTTTGAAACATGAGGGGGCTTTCCCTTGTTGAACGGGCACTAGCTGCCTTTATGCGCGTTCATAGCATGCAGAGTTGTGTTTCCGTGTGAACATAAGTTAGTAGACCAGAGTGTTTGCTTGTCTACATGGCTACTACTGGACGGGAGTAATTTTACAGAGTAAGGTTGACTGTAAGGTACTTAAGGAGTTGAGAAGAAGCTAACATTTAGTGTCCACAGCAACATTATCAGTTCCAAGTTGTCAGCTAAAAATTTAGCAAGAATCTTGTGTTCATCATTCCAGGAGAAAATAGGCTAACATCTAGTTGAGAAACAGAAGTCCGCAGTCAGAAGGTTGCATCTGTCCTTTGTTGCTACAAGTTATTCAATCAAACATTGTCCTTTGTTTGCTGATAAATCTGTGTCAAGAAGGGCAGCTCTAGTTACAGTCACGACTCAATTAGGTGAGGATGCCTGCCAGCTCTAGTATTTTAGTGCTCTGTTTGACAGTACTGTATGAGTTCGTGGACATGTTAATTAAGGGTCTCAAGTGCTAAAGAGAAGTTATAGGCACTTCTACCTTAGTAAATTACATAGTAGGTTACCTTTAAAGTTAATGAATTGAGAGCATCAGTTAGTTCCAAGTTGTCTGGATAACCCGAAATTGAGGAAGAATCTTGTGTCCACCATTCCAGGAGTACGTAAATGGGTCAACAGGCAGCTACATCTAGTTCAGAAACAACAGGGGTCGGCAGTCGGGAAGTTCTATAGTTGGGTTTCTCGTTATTATTATGCCAGTGTCCTTTGTTTGCTTATAAATTTCTGTTAAGAAGGGCAGATAACCCTTGAGTTGAAAGCTGTACAGCCCCCTGAATATTCAGAACAAGTGCAGGTTGGAAGGTTGGGGAGTTGAGAGGCGGGTCTGCATAGACTGGTGGGATTGATCGCATAAGTTAGCAGGTGAGAAATTTCTGTTTCTTGTGATAAAATTTGATGATTCTTGATCAAACCTTGGGGTTGCAATTTTTAGAAGCTATCGTGATCAATTTCAGAGGTGACTGTTGGTCAGCCTCTTTGCGTTGTGATCTAGTATGTTTGTCTCGAGACATTCGCACAAGAAAAAGTAAGAGATTCGAGAACTTGAGGAAAGTTGTGTCGGTATGCATCAGACGAATGAACTAGATGTACGAAGAGCTGAACAGTTTGCGATCTATATTTTGCAACATTGACCACTATAGATTCTATGTCGTATTTTACTTCAAAGCTCCGAACTTGCAACCAGCACTCCATATCTTTTACACCAACTCAATAGAGACTTTGTTGGGTGTTAGTCTCAGTCCTGTGCTTCTGTGTTGTGTGCTAGAGATCCTTGTGGTCAGCCTCTTTGGACCTTGCACTCAGTATCTTGTGCACCTACACAAAAGAGAACTCGTTGGGTGTTAGTCTCTCAGTCCTAGAGATTCCGAGTCTTGTGGTCGGCCTCTTGGACTTAGTCTATGTAGTACGCCTATCTGGGGAAATATTTATCAAGAATAAAAGCTTTGAGAACTTGGGTTAGTAGTATCTTTATCCATCAGATGTACAAAGAAGTTGTGATCTACATGTTGCAAATGTTGCAACATTGACCACTGTGGTTCATCATTGTCATGTCTGCAAAGATTAGAGATCCGACCTTGCAAGCAGCAGTGTATCTGTTGCACCTTCTCAAAAGAGATTTTGTTGGGTGGTGGTTGCTTAATCTTGCGCTCCTGTGTTTTGTACCAGAGATCCTTGTGATTTAGTTTTATAGTTTGTCTGTCTGGAGACATAGCATCATTTTACAAGAGTAACAGCTTTGAGAACTTGAGTACCCTGCATCAGGTAAGTGAAGTAGATGAACAAAGAGTTTGTGATCTGCCTCTTGCAACAGTTGCAACATTGAGCACCGTGGTTCATCTTTGTCATGTTTGTACAATATGAGAGCTCCGGACTTGCAGTCAATATCTACCGTTGCATCTACTCAAACGGAATATCTGTTGACTACTGGTGGCTGGACATTGTACTTCTTGTGGTCTATACCAGAGAACCTTGTGACTCTTGGTCAACCTCTTTGTGACCCAGTTTTTGTAGTTTTCCTCATTGGGGACATTTTATCACAAAAATAATAGCATTGAGAACTCAAGGTTAGTGGTTCATCTTCGTCATAATTGCTATACTAGAGCTCCGAACTTGCAAGCAGCAGTTCATAAATGTTGCACCCACTCAAAGAGAGAGATTTGTTGAGTATTGGTGGCTCAATCTTGTGCTTTTGTGTTTTGTACCAGAGATTCTTGTGTTAAACTTTGAAGCAAAGCCATGTCAAAGGGAGGGAAAAGTCGTCCTACGGAGCTGCAGAAGATAAGTGATCCCAACTTTGTACTCGAAGTGGCAGTAGGACCTCCGTTAGCATCTCTGGTTCCACAGGCAGCAGGATCTGGCCTCATTTTGGGAGGCCAATTCTGCTATGAGGAGACAAGGTTTATTTGGAAGAAAGCCCATTTGAGCGCAGATGACAACCGAATATTCGATGCCACTGGGCGGTTGATGGCTGTGTCGTATCATTACGGCAAAAATCCTTACGAAAGCTTAGACCCACTAGGGATTGCCTTCCAGAGCAACCCAACTGGGGAGTGGGACTCGGTCTGCTACATTGGTGGGTACAATGGCATGCCCGACTTGAAAGTGCGGCCAAAAACAATTTCGCGCCACGGGCGTCAGTACATTCGCGACGCGAGTGGGGAGATCACATTTTGCAACGTTGCTAAACAATCCCGGCTCCATTCCATGTCTATTCGGCACAACTTTGCGGTTTTTGCAGGCGAGGAGGAGGAAAAACCCGTGTACACGATTCTCGTTGACATGGCCGGCCGAACGATGCAGGTGATGAATGACCAGGACGAGAGGATCGCGCTTCTCGAGAAATCCGTGAAAACATTGCTCCTCAATGCCTCCTTGGGGGTGGGTTCGGAGTTCACAATCGACGTCGCTCCGGGCGTGGATTGGACGGCCATCTTAGCCATTGTGATCGGGTTGCATCAAGTGGGGAAGAATATTTTCAAAGATGGGTTCAACAACTTTTTGGTGCAACCGCTCCAGGGTGCGGTTACGGGATACGCGGAGAACGAGGCCGAACAAGCAATTGAAGGAGACGATGGTGAAGATGGTGGTGGTGATGGTAATGGTGATGAAGAAGGTGGTGGTGATGAAGAAGGTGGTGGTGATGGTGATGGTGATGAAGAAGGCGGTATCGGCAGCACAATCATAGACCTCATTGGAGGGTTTTTCGAGTAAATTTTTGTGGTTTTTCCAAACCCTTTTTCCCCCTTGTGTTGGGCTGAAGCAAATGGATTAACCATTCTTATCAGATGGTGAACCAGAGTTTTGTGAGTTATTGAACGGTCAGAAGGGCCATTCATGGAGTCTTTCAACCAATTCCTGACAAGTTTCAGAAATCATGCTATCCAACCCGGTCTCGCAAGTTGCCCTCAGTATGGTCTCCAAGAACATAGATCAGTCAGTGCATTGCTTACCCATACCTCAGCCACTTTTAGTGTTAAGATGATACTTAATGTCTATCCAACTAGGTCCTTGGCCTTGAAGTTCAATCTTCTAGAATAGTGTTTCTGGGTACAGTGTGCAAGTATTTATGTACATTGTTTCCTAGCCGTGTACTATATTTCGTAATGTAAATTAAGAGACCCCCCATGACTCATCAGACTTGAGCTTTTGTAGAGTTTGTTGAAAGGCAGCAGCAACTGCACTGGTCAGGGGCACCTGGCACCAATCTCTGTGACCGACGCACATGTAAATGTACACTACGCATCTTCCCTGCCACCTGAGCCAATAACAAGAGAATTACATCACATAGGGAAACTTCGTAGGAAATACATTCAATTGTTAGTGAGAATGGAGATTAATACTTAGTGCCAATAGAGTAGAAGCACTTCATCCTGATGCATGCTGATTGTCTATGCATCTCCATTCAGAGCCTGGTAGAGGAAGATGAGCTGTAATGTCCTGAAGCATTTCCAAACATTGCAAAGGAGAATCAAATCAAGCCACTAAAATGCGCCAAAAATGTGATGCACAACCATGTCTAAACCCTCATAGGAAACAAAAAAGAGTAGCCTTGCAACTGGAGTTCTGTAAGATTACCATGCGCCATGTCAAGTCCTCTGGGCCCAAGTATTGTGCAGGAGTTGCATATTGGAAATGTTTCATATACTGCAAATTCCATGTCAACAACTGCAGCAATTTCTGAGAAACACAGTACTACTTGATGACAAAAGCACTTCTATTGAATTTGGTTCAACCAATCATCTGTGGATTGCAGTTAGTGGCCGTACTAGCAATGCTTGAAAAACAAATTTGAAAATTTTATCAGATGGCTCACTGGCCAACAACTGTACTTTAAATCTGAACAGTGTGGGTGTTGATTATTGTGGACTTTGTTGAGGAGGTCCCCATTATTTTCCAATAATTTTAAAGAATACTAAAACAAATAATATCTTTCCCCTTGTGAATGCTTGGAGATAGTGTTTGAATTTGAATGAGAAGCAACCTATTCGGTTCATCGAGGGCCAAGCTCATTTTAGCACTTCATTGAAATGAGTTTGACCCTCAATGAACTCATATAGAATGTCCTTTGTTCAAACACCCACACTACCTCCAAGCTTGCACCGAAAAGTTACCTAACATGAAGGTGTTCTATGCAAAACAACCAAATCCGGACCAAAAGTACATTCTGAGTTAAGAAGATAACTCTGGTTTGCTATTACATACAAATTGATGGAGAAGGGGGTGAAAAGAACCAGTGTTAATTACATCCTACCTGAGAAAGCTTATGCTGCATAACTGCTATTCTGTCTGCACTTAGACTGCGTAGATGGCTTACAAGCCATCCCTTCTGAACTGCTTGTGTTGCTGGTACAAACAATATGGCCTGCCCCATTGCCTTGAGTTAGATTCTGAAAGTCCAACATAAGAGTACAAATTACAACCTATGACTGGATGCAAGTGGTCCTAAGAAAGTAGAGGTGCAAAATGCACCCTCCGCGATTGCAAATTTGCATCGAGATTACACTACTAAAGAAAGAATTGTGTTGCATGGTTTAATTGAAAGTGACAAATTGTAGGGTACGTAGATGTCTGAGAATATGCCAACTCACGCTTACTATTTTTCCCTCCTCATGTGATGTGAAATAAGCTTTTCAAATTGAGTTGAAGTCTTCTATGAATTATCTCTAACTCAATCCCTGTGTATAGAGATTCAAGATAAGACCAATGTCACACACATTGGTGGCAGTTGATGTAAGAGCTCACAGCAATAGTTATGTCCCTCATAGAGCACGTTACAGTCGTGACATGCTGGCAATTTTGTTACATCTTAATTTTCAATTAGTGCAGCAGTTTGATAATGTTTTTGAAATGTTGTACTTGGGATGCTGTCTGAACACCACCAACCATTATTGTTGTGCAGGTAGGCTACTGTGGTGCAGCAATATTGTTGAAAGTACAAGAATTGACCTCTTTGTGGTCGAGTATTCCTTCAAATGGAAGCTCCAGTTCATCACTAACCACAACCGGGATGCAACCACTCAAAATTGCATCGAACAGCCGAGCTGAGGATGGGGTGTCCCCAGCTGGACTTAGGCAAAAAACAGACCTATCATCCCACAATACCAACATCTCAACTTCAAACAGGATGGATATATTTTTATGGGCAGAGGCATGATCTCTACCTCCATTTCAAACCACGAATTTTGGTTCTCAAATTCAATGAATAGATACAAACCACGAGGGAGGCCTCAATTGACCTTTTGAACAAACAATACATTCAAAATACTGCAGCATTAGTGGATTAGTGGATTTGTGCATAGAAGTTACCTCCTCATTCCATATTGCGCAGCAGCTTTACCATTTTTGCCACTGGACCCCTCCTGAATAACAACTTCCTCTCCCTCCTCCTGCAACACCAAAGCTAGTTTGCTGCGAATCTTCCCTGCCTGCTCCAAGGTTTTTGCTTGTAAACTCAACTTTGCATGCCCTTATCGTACAATAGAACTACAGAATATCAGACTTTTATTCTCTTAAACAAAATAAGCCTGGGGGAGGAGGGAGAACCTTTTGTTCTCTCTTCTATGGTCGGGTGGTTCGAGCTTATGACACACCACAATAGTGTTATTACGCTGTGAGGCTATTTCTAATGCATTAAGATTGAAAGCTCACTACCCTTGTGTCTCGTGTAGACACTTATTTGTATTAAGGGTATGTGACAGGCTCTACCTGTAACATTCTTAAGCATGTGTAAGGACGTTCTCTTTCTATTTTGAGCTTCAAGAATAAATCCAAGAATCAAGGTTCTTGATCACATGCATGAATGCTGAGCATCGCATTATAGTGAGAACCTCATTGTTACCTGGCTTCAGACAAAGCCCTCTCCCATCAACCAAAATTCAACTTAAAGACTTTGCCAAAAAGAATCTCGCCGATTTATACTCTTCAAGATGGTTATCTAGGTAGAACACCCATTACACCACTTAAGAATGCTATGCCTAACATGACTGCATTCCAAGAACGAGTTGTTTAAGGAATCAAATTTATTCCTTGAATTCCAAGAGTTGAATATTGGGCTCCTTGCAAGGAACAGGTGGGTACTGTTTTCCTTCATGGGGCAGGTGTGTGTTGTATGCTCCTGTCAAGAGAAAGAGGAGGAGGGTTTTAAATTTGCCTTCAGCTCGCATTTAGTGTGAGTGTTTCTTACAGGAAAGAGGATAAGCTTTTGTACCCCATGGCGATCAGTGCGACCCCGGAAGAAGAGTAATGTCTTGCGTAAAGGCAAAGAAGTAGCCAAGCAGTCTGGATCACAGTGGTCCACATTGGCGACGTAGGGCATGACCACATCCTTTTCAAGAGAAACCTCCCCTGTTTTGTACCTTATAAGTTGTCGCAACCAACATCGTCATCACATTATTGGAAGAGTTCAATTATACAATACCAGAAAGTTGCAAAGTGATTTCAAATGTGCCACAGATGCTAGACTGAAGAGGCTTAAGCTATAGATTGAAATCTTGACGGCTTCTGTCTTCAGTTCAACAGTTTGCATATTGCGGTGAGTATAGAGTTATATTTCAGAGGTGGGGGGCTTAAATCCAAGGCCTTAACCCGGATCCCATGGGAACTCCAAAGTTGAGCCACCTAGGCTCGGAACAGTGCTCGGATGGGTGACGTTCTTAGCACTTGACTTCCGGTGCACCCAATAACTATGGTCCACCCAATCATAGGAGGGGTATCCAGGTGAACTGAATATATTGAACCAACCATGTGGGAACTTAGGGGCATGCCCTTGGGAGAGATTAGGTGTAGGCCAGCTTGTTCGAGCCCGCTCAAGTGTTCACCTTTGAAAGGCGGCTATATTCTTCAAGGTCCCTCTAATTCACATGCTCTCTGTTTTGGAATCATACAGAATTAGACTACTTGAAATTGAAGCAACACCATTATTCATGTTGGTGGCAACACCAGAGTTCTCTCCCTTACATTCGGAAGTGATGCAAAATTGTATTGAACATCAGCTACATAGTAGCTCAGAATTTGAAGGGAAATGTGAGGGAGTACCAGTTGCCAGAGGAGTCAAGATCAGGCAACAGCCAGATTGCAGACTTCAGAAACCGACGGTGAGATTTTAAGGACCAGGGGTGGTGGACTGCGAGCACATGGTCCCGTCCTCCCGATAATTTCCATGCTGCCTGCCCTGTTATCCATTTGACGGCCTCCTGCTTTCAATAAAATGGAATGAAATGAAATTGATTTGAAAGTTCAGGAAGCCAAAAAGCTTCTGGGACTAAAGTAAATCAGGTGGAGTCAGAAATGCTACATCCCTAGAGTAACGGAGAGCAGCGGCTTTTGTTAGATAATGGGTAACCGCTTCAGGAGCTCAACAATAACCAATATATCCAAAATTGAAGGTAGGGTTTTAGGGTTTAAGGTTTCCAGGCATTTGTTGCTGGGGCGGGAGACATTAGAGCAACTCCTACGGCCACTGTCAAATGATTCTCTCAATAATGGGCTTTCATAGTTTTTTGAGCCAGTGTTGCATGCTCCTCCCATACACAAAGTCCATATATATATATGGAAAGAGAGAGAGAGAGAGAATCCTCTGAAGTCCTTGATCCTCATTTTTTTGAGGGTAATATATGATTTGGAGGGTTTCCTTTCTCTCAGAAATCGGTGGGCATAATAATTTGGAACACATTTCGGATGGGATGAGTTATGAGGATCCGGTCTTTACCCCGAAAAGCCCCTGAAAGCCGAGATGATGGTTGAGATCATTTTTCAGTGACCATCGGAATTGCTCTTACCTGGACGATTGTTCATCTCTTTAATCCTAAAATATACGGACAGATGCATCTATCACATGCCTTGTCCATGAATCCAAAGATTGAATTTCGTAACATCATGGAATGTCAGAGAGGCACTAGAATAACAATGGATGAGATGATTGCAGGCATGTGTTTTACTTGTCAAAGTAGTCCACATTATCTACTTAGAAGAATCACATTGACAATCATTCATTCCAACTTTCTGTGATGCATACCAGAAGTTTCAATCCCCTTGAGGTATCTTATTTGGAAATGCTTGGCAGAATATCATTGACGTACCCGATACAGCACTCTACTTTGGGGTCTGCTGAAAAGAAAGAAAGGGATGGTGGAGAAGAAGGGGATGTAGAACACATCAGCTTGAGCTTGATCTTTCACTCGTCGCACAGATTTTATTAGACGCTCATTCGCAGGTGCCATCAAGTCTGAATACAGCCAAAAATCTACAGAATGCTGCAAATTCACAATGACACCAATGCCCAACCCCAGTCCTACACGAAATCATTGCCTTTCCTCACAAGAAATTCAAGTCAATTCTGACAAGTTGCGGCCCCAAGTGACCAGGACATATTTTTGCTTGCATCACATATAATGCTGATCTCTTCTGAATAATTGATACAGAAAGAAGACAAGACACATTGATTTTGTGTTTTGGAAGCACTCAAAGGAAGCTTAATATCACCTGTTCTATGAGCCGACGCACAGGGCTTCCATTTGAGGTCAAATTCGCGGTATTCGCGAGGGAGTTCTCAAACAACCAGAGCAAGTCTGTTGTGAACTTGGCAGGCATCTCATGCACATACACATTCAAAGGTGATGAACTCACCGCCGCTGTGACGCTGATTTGATCTCTTGCTCTCCTCCTGGACCTGTCTAATTTCTGGACGTCGCTCGCACTCGCGAAGGCGCGCGAATAATCTACAGAAGATTTCTTATAATGACCCTCCTCCAAATTGGGGTTCGTCCGCAGAAACCGATGGAGGGAGATCAGGAACGAGTACTGAGGATTCTGAATTGGTAAATTTAGGCGAGAGGTGACGTGGATGTGGCATAATGCGAGCCATGAAATGTACCAAGCCATGATCATCAACAGCAGCACACTCCAAATGCCACACATTCTTCTTGACATGGTTTCAAGCTCCTGCATCAATAATTGGTGGAATGCTGAGTATGAATTGTTTACTCAATCACATCACAGAAAATAATTATGGGCAATGCCGCTCTGGTAACCCATCACCAAAGCCCACTTGGGAGAAAACCCCACAGGTTTCCACCGCCTTGCTTCACTCCTCAGTCAAGCATATGCTGAAAGCCCACAGCATACGTTGAGAATGATCCGAAGCTCCAACTTCAGAGACAAAAAAACTCATCAAGAAACTTCTAGAGATATCAAGATCACTATTACAACACACCGTCAAGTTATTACCTTTCTTCATTTCCAGTCAAAGCCCATAAAAACGAAAGGACAGAAAATTGCACTTCCTCAGCTACATAAAACCCAACCCTTCGTTCAAGGTTAATAAACCATAAACCCTAACCCTGAGCCCTTCATCATCATTGATAAATCCAACAGATATCAAGATCACTATATCAAAACTCAGTCAACATTACATTTTTCTTCATTTCCCATTCAAAGCCCCCCAAAGTGGGACAAGAACACAGCAAGAAAGAACAACAAATTACAATTGCTAGACTGCTACATAAATTCTAACCATCAAACCTCAAACCCTCCAGGATCAAGGATCAGACAGGTGAGAAATTCCTAGTCTTCAAGTCCATGCAGAAGTAGAAAAAACCAAACCCAACATACCTTGAGATTGGTCTGAAATTGAGATTTCTCATGAATTGCACAGCCACGAGCATGCATTCTCCATGGCTCCCTTCCATCCCATGCATGAATGCATGGCCCACTTCCAGAAAAATCTGTTTCATCCACCCCACCAGGTACGTTTATCATCACGTGTTATATATGATCCTCTCATCCAATAGACCCACATCCTGCCATGGGCTTCCAAAATACAGAGTGTTCTCAGATATCAAGTGGACTAAAACACGCCCATTGTGATAATAGGCATGTTGGCACTACAAAAAGACTAGTCATGAACACATGTTGGGTAGAGTCCAAGTTGTCTCTGTTGCAAAATTAATAGTGCCTGTCCATGTTGATCCTTTGTCTACACTTGTCCACATGCAATCCTCCTCTGAACAACATTCTAGATGAGATAGATAGATAGAAACTCCGGTCCCTTTTCAGGGGCCGGCGTGAATAAAGTGTCCGTTCGTAATGCCAATGACCCAATGCCCACCGGACAAGGGGACATTGGGCACAACATTCTACATACCATAGCTCTCTAGCAGCTTGGGCAGAAAATCATTAATTTTGAAGGTGCCCAAAATTCTGGGAAATTTATTTCGTTGAGTGTCCAAAATAAATAAATAAAATTTAAATAATGCCTAAAATCATAATAATGCAAGTGACATAGTCTCTCACAAAAATAACTCCGTATAACTCTCACACAAAGCAAAGCCTTGACATACAAGTAAAAGACAAACTTCAGGTTAACGAATGTTGGTTAAGGGAAGTGTTTAGGTTAATCATAGTCGGCATAGATGAAATTAGGAAAACCATCCATGAATCATAGGAATGACTTGGATGAATGTCTTACTTATTTTAAATTACTTTTTTAATCTGCCCAATTTTAGAATATTGTTTTTTGGGTTCCCTAACTTGCTTTCGCACTTTAATTGATTATTAGGCAGAAAGGCGCCCAAGTTGCTAGAGAACTACAGTAGTATTGATCTTTCATGGCATCCATGAATGCCGTAAGTTATTGAAGTACATCGTTGGAGTCTTGTCAAGCACCCCCTATGCCTTCGTTTCATCGTCAATTTCATTGTCTATCAAAGCTGCCCTTGGAGCAACTTTGTAGCCATGTTTAATGAAGTATATTGAAATTTGCGTCAAGCAATACGCATGTTTGCCTCCAACTCTAATTCTTAGGGTCAATTTTGATATTTAGAAATCCAAGAATTGTCCCATAGCCAATTATATTATAACATACATAATTGAAATTCGTGAATGAGGAGTGTGATCAATGTCAATTGAGGATGTCATGGTTGGTTGAAAATTAGGGAGGAGGTTCTGAGGGACAATTTGAGTGGCATTCCATAAGACTTGAGGCCATTACATGCATTACCAAATTGGCTACATGGTGCATAATGTGGGGGATGGAGGTTTGGGAGCAAAAGCATATTCACCCCATTTGTTGAAGAATGGCATGTAGGCTTAATATGTACTTGAAATCTAACAAATGTTATGATACAAAGGAAAACGTTCTTGAGAGTTTTGGAATAGGAGACACCTATTGGGCATACTCTATAAAATTGATGGCAAGAGGAGAAAGACTATATTTCTAACTATAAAACTGCAAAGAATTCCTTAAATAATAAAGAGTGTTCAAAAGTTAAATTGAATAGTTGCTGGACCACAAAGGCCACATTCACAAGAATATCGAACAATATTTCATTTCTATCAAAATAAAGACTGTTGATGTTCAAGCAAAGTTTGTAATGGAGTGGCAACCATTGATTGGAGTCAACACCCTCACATGAGCTCCTAACACAACAAAAACATGACCACTTTCCTTCTTTTTAAATTGGCAAATTTTATTTATCTCCAAATTGGACAGTCAAACCATCTAAGAGTTGATATCCATGTGGCTTGATGTTTATAGTATTATTGGTTGCGGGTGAATGAGCTAGATGGGGTTAATGTAGGGCAGTAATGATGGAAGCTAAGATGTGAGCAATGAGCAATGAGTGGTAAAATGAAAGTAGTGAACGATAATATATGAGCATTGAAGTCAGATTAGGGTACATATTGTAGTTAGGTTTTTGCTATAACTTAAAACAACAAACCCAGATAACTAAGTCTCCAGGAAGACTGAGATAGTGTCTATAAGGGTTAATGTCACATTGGATTAAGGATTACAATAACAAACTAGAATTTTCTCTTGTTCATTTCTTATTTATTATACTTATTCTCCACTCTTATGGTTCAATTGTGCTTTCTTTGTCTTGAGTGATTCCATCCTATCTTTAGGAAATTCTCTATCACTCTATGTCTTTGACCTATATCAATCGTGAAGCTCAAAAGCTTGGTAAGTGCTCAATGTCAATTTGTCAGGACAAAAGTCCGGGGTAATGTCTTTTGAATGCCACATCGTCTTTGCATCTCAAGAATTATGCTTTGTAATAATTTCAAGTTAATTCAATTTAATTCAACTTCCAGTCATTCGGCCATTCGGCCATTCGTCCAAGACTGTAATCACCATCTTCATCTTCAACTTCTCTGGCAACTTATCACAACAATCATTCCGAAGATCATGTATAATCAATGCATCAACAACTAGGCTATATTCCTTAATTAAAGCCTTAGTCCATTTTAGTCTCAAGGTGAATTACCTCTGGTAATGTCTTACACTAATCAGGTAACTTCTCTTGCTCGAACTGGTTTTGTCTTTCGCAACTTATAACCTGCTACTAAGTATGTCTCTTGCTTGCAATCATGCCCATTAGCCTTGCGCTTGGTAATGTCTAGTAGTTGTCTCCAGACTATATTCTATCAAAGTGGCCTATCTGCACTCTCTCCCTCTCTCTCTCTCAAGGTCGACACTTGTAAGCCTATGGCCTATCCTCTCTCATCTCTGGCGACTCTACCTCGTCCGTCTATCACTACGACGGTTCCTCTTCACTAGGGCTAATTGTCTCCCTTAGACACTTCCCTCTTTAACGGTCCCTCTTAGATTTCTCTTCTCTCGTCACATACTGGCGATAAGCCTTACAACCCAAGCGATAGCCTTTTCTTGATGCTTCAGCTTCTTCCCCTTCCAGCGGACGATTGTCTCTCTTAGACTACTTGCCCTGCTTGGGTTCTCTCAAGACTACTCAACTCCTCTAGACATCGGGCTATTCCCTAAAACCTCTTGTTTCTAACATTGCCACTTCTCAAAACTCTACGGTGCTATGTTGCCTACTAGCCTGCTGTGAGGCCAAACCCCCCACCCTTAAGCGTCCGTAGTCCGAGTAGTGGGTTTGGGCTCACATTCCTCCGCGGTATTGGATTTGGACTTGGATGAGTCCATAGTGCAAGGTTCACCCTTCAAGTGGTCTTGGATTTAACTTTGGTCTTTGCTTCCTTTGTCTTGCCATCGCGAGAGTGCTCCACATTCTCCATTAAGTTGTGCACGTGGTTTATTTTTAAAGAGAGGATGCAAGTGTTAAAAAAAAACACTATTCTCTATAGTCAATCTCAAATACATTTACTTGTGAAAGCCACACATAACACTAACTAGCATAATGTAACTAACTACTTGTCTATGAGCTAATTAGGTAGGCTATCTACTAAGCTCCTTCATGAACCCATCTCTTTACTTTCTAATTACATAAACCTAGCTCCTTCATAAACCCAGCTTCTTAGCTTCTAACTAAACAAACCCAGCTCCTTCATAAACCCAGCTCCTTCATAAACCCAGCTCCTTAGCTTCTAACTAAACAAACCCAGCTCCTTCATAAACCCAGCTCCTTCATGAACCCACAACTTTGTAGTTGTAATCCCCAACTACCTCACTAATTATTCAAGCCCTTAACTAATCTTCCTACCTAATTTCCCTAATTCTACTAACAACCCCTTTCTAATCACACAATTCTTCTCTAATCCTAAAATCCTAAAATCCTAGAGAGGAGAGGGGGAGAGAGAATTTCCTAACTTCACTAAGACTAACTAATCCACACAAGTATATTTTTGCACTCATCACAACATCAAGTGCTCAACTCTTAAACATGGAACTTGCAACCACGTGTATTCAAAACATGAACTTAAAGTACCACAAATTGGAATCATGAATTAACTTTAAAATCCTTCACGTCAACACTAATTCTACCAAGAGGTCAAGCCCTCTTCAAGGCTAACAAGCCTTGGCTCTCAAACTAAAAACTAAGCACACACATGTGCTCCAATATGGCTTCCCACACCCACACTTATAACTCGTGGGGTGCCTTGGAGCACAAAGGAAAGAGAGGATGAGTGAGGGAAGAATGAGGGATTATATAGTAAGCTTGAGGGGGTGAGCACCCTCAAGGCTCACGATAAGCCCTTGAGATTTCCTCCTACTTAGTAGGCGCCAATCCTATCTTCTAAGCCTTCCTCCCTCAAATGATCAACAAGGATCCTAATTCGAACATTTAACTAGCCTTGGCTTTCTACCTACCACACTTTACCAAACTTGGGATGCTTCAACCCAAACTTAGCCTCCTTCGCTTTCCGCCGCCATAACTTTCTCCCCTTACTTTCCCAAATCGTCGCTCACCACTTAATTCAAACCACGATGCTTAACTCGTGATTTGATTGGTGCTTTGAGAATTTGCTTATCCTCCACCTTGCATTCTTCCTTGGGCCTTCCCCATTAAGTGGCCATGATGAGGTGGTCCACTTGTGCGCTCCATGTGATCCTCCATTCATCCCAATTCGAATGCACTTGCCTCTTGAGTCACTTTGGTTGTCTCCATCCATTTGTACTAGCCTACTCACTAACTATTCAATCCAAGTTCTCCTTACCTATCCTCATTCACTCAAATCCTTCCGAAGGTAAAAACACAATAACAACTCACATCCTAGCCTCTTACAACATGGTACTTCTAAGACTAACATTTCACTCTTTTTATATTTTTGTGAAGTAACATGCTACTTCAAAGTGCATCAACTAACGTTTCAAGGGTCTAAGACTAAATGTGGGCACCCTTTTGGGCTCACACCTGCACTCTTCGTCACTCTTCTAGCCATTGCCCTTTCTCTCTCTCGACAATTAGCCCTCATTAGCTATCTCGAACAGAAAGAATCATCTCTCATGCTTATGGCCATATTCAAATTTTGACCATTATCACTTCCAAATATTACTTTCAAAGTTTCTCACCCTCTTGGCGGTGGATACGTCTATTTCAACACTCACAGCGACTGCTTGAAATCACACAAGACAATTCTTTCATTCATAAATATCAATTAACAACAATCAAACTTCTAGTTCAAAGACAATTGTAATTAACAACTTGACTGTCGAAGCTTCCAAGTTAACTCAGAGTCTGAATCACTCGGCTCTTTCTCATGATTCTACTTCCGCCAGCCTATTGCTTGGCATTGCGTATCACTAAGAGTTCAGCCTCAATCATTGAGTACTCGAACTTCTTATCAGTCTATTACTTCTACGTGGAGACTACATCTGATACTACAATGGTAAATAGCATGCTTGGGTAATAGCATGCCTCTTCCTTATCAACGGGGAAGAAGAAGGTGGTTGCAACCGCCTTAGAACGGCTATAACCCCTTGTTCACACTGTAAACTAGTTCCTCAATGCCTATTGCCGCTAATTTAGATTACTAACATAGAGAATTTAGCTTGAAAACTAGGCGATGGCCCAAAATTTGAGTTTACACTATTCTACAATTTAGACCAACATATTGTTGAGGTCACCTTTCAATCATTAAGCTTCCCAGTCTTAGACGGTGGGCTACTAACATGTGAACACAAATATTTTAACTCCAGAGGATTAGGTTTGTTACGAACCTCTCACCGGTTGGTAATTGTTTCACGACAACAATATCTCAAAGTAAAGAATTGAACTAAACACAATTTATTTCTTTGTACAAATCTCTAAGTACAATCTGAGACCAAATAAGTTTTGGTCAAAGAAGCTCTACCACCCGACCATAGGAGAGAGATCTAACAATCCAAAAAACCCCTCTCTCCTCCCCCGAGCTTCCTCTTATGCCAAAGGCACTACTTTTACTTTCTATCTTTACATATAGTAAAAGTATTCTATTCATAGCTCTATCTTCTAGTTCTACTATGAATCTTCTATCTTTGGTTCTTCTAGAACCTTCTTTCATCTCTTATTTCAATTCCATTCTTCCAATTGGAACTGTCTAATTCCAATTGGATTCATCCATTCTTCTTTCTAGTTGGAATTGTCTAATTCCAACTAAATACATCCATCCTTTATTCCAGTTGGAACTGTCTAATTCCAACTAGCTTTATCTATTCATTGAGAGTTGTCTAACTCCAATGAATAACATTCATATTTCCAAATATGGAGTGGTCTAACTCCTGTGCACCTCATCGAGAGTTGTCTAACTCACGTGCACATGTTCTCAATTGGAATGGTCTAGTTCCAATGCACTAAATGCGGAGTTGTCTAACCCCAGTGCACATGTTGTCAATCTAGAGTTGTCTTATTCCTATCCATTCATCTTCAACTGAGAGTTGTTTAGCTCTCATCTTTCTCTGCTTACACACTGACACATGTAGTTAGAATATTCCTTAATAATTATAGTTACATTACAAGGTTAATTATGGAATTCAATATGTTTCAATTCCTTTGTCTCCCATGTATACTTTGAACTCCTTTCAAATATCTCAAGATAGATAGATAGATAGATAGATGTGTGTGTGTGTGTGTATGTGTGACACCCCTAAACTTTTAATGTGGTTCCTTTTGGATTTATGTGCTCAAGTTTGCAAGATTACGTTCCCCTAAAATCCTACTGTTGAGGTTAAGTGTCTTTTAGGGTAAAAGAGTTATGTATGATTCACTACGCCCAATTTCCAACATATATCCTTATGACTAACTCTTAGTTTGTATGTATGAGGTCAATTATTTCAACTCTCATTCTAGATCCCTTTCCTCATGTGTTCCAAATTCCTTCTATAAACTTACCATTTCATTATTGAGGATATGCCTTGCACATTTTTGCACAAAGTCATTACCTGACAAGATGATAATTAATCATTCTAGAAATACTTTGGTTGTTATGCATGAATACAACAAGGAAAGTACTTCCAATTGGAAACACAAAATGGCATCATTGTCTTAAAATTTTCGTAGTAATGAATGTTGTTGAGCGTTGCAATGAACTTCCACGGTTTAGGGTACTTGGCTTGGGTGCATATTGTGAACTCAAATGAGTATTTGCTAGTATTGTAAAAGTCCCGCACATTAATTCCATTTTACATGCACAACAATATGCAACCCATGAGCTTGCACTTGGTTGTAGAGAGTCACTTTGGGGGTAGTCTCCCTAGAAAATGCAAGTCCCCTTTGTATTGTCCTCAACCTTCGTGTATACTATGTGTATACAAAGTGGACGTCGGAGATGAATGACCTTGCATAGCCACAACACCAACACAATACACCTTGTCTAGCTTATTGAAGCATCTACAAAGTATGCATTGTTGGATTCATCAATATATAATAACATAAAATGAAATAAAACCCCTTTTAACGTCCTCATTCTTCCTCGACTAAGGTGCAATGAGTAGAGGCAATTTATCGCCTCTCTAAAAGTCTCTCTAAACTTGGTGAGGGCCTACCTTCACTACTATAGTCACCGTCTTCACATCCACAATTCCATAAGGAACATAGTCCTCGTGCAAGATCTAATCAATTAAGGAATTCATACCTAGATTAAAAGTGGGTTGGGGAAGGGTTCTAGCCATTGCATTGGATAGGAGCTTAATAAAGATGTGTTGTACAAATTTGTCCAAGTGTTTAAGAGGATGCCACCAATAATCACGATCAATGTGGGTTACATCATCAAAAGAACTCCTTATTTGCATTTCACTATGACAAGGGATTTGCACAACATGGAATTGCCTGAGTCGTTACTGATAGTTTGACCTATTGATAGTTAATGAAAACAATTGTCCTAGTGTTGACAAAATGTCACCAAATGGTTTGGCACATTATGATACTCGTTTCTGATGCCATTTGGAGCGGAGAAAGTATGCATGGTTGAGTTGGGCATCACAAGCAAACACCAGAGATATGAAAACACCATAAGTGGTTGCACATCACACAATAAGATTATTTGATTTTGATTTATGTCACAAAGTTTTCTATACGAGAAGGTTACTTTTACTATTCACTATTCACTACTTACTATTTCAATGCTTTTATGTTAGGTGAATGAAAGACACACTTGTATGCGGTAATTCCCTCTAGATCTCCCACTATAGTAGTTACTTAAGGTGGTGTCTCACATCTAGATCTAGATCTAGAAGGTCTCTAAAACTAAACAAATATATAACATTCTTTCACAAACATTGAATAATAAAAATGGAATCTAGTGAGTAAGCTTGACTGAGTAGCCAATATTTAACAATTTAGAAGAGGGGAAATAGATCATTATAAGAAGATCTCCAAACTAAACTAGGAGAGGACATTCCTCCAATTGCATTCAATCATATACGTGAAATCTATATCTAATGAGTAAGCTCAAATGGATTCTATATCTAATGCATAAATATAATATCTAGATCTATTGGAAAACAAAAAACATTAAAAAAATCTTCATGGACCTTTTGCATGACACAGAAGTGATGTAACTCCCATATACGGAAGAAAACACAATAACCACTATTCATCCATGTTGGCTTGAGCTCGGAGTGCAGAACTTAGACACAAAAGTTTTTAATGTCATGGGCCCATGTCATAGTACCCTTGCTTCCTATTAGTGTGAGAGCATCACTTAGTTCCAAGGTGTATGGATAACCTAAAATTGAGGAAGAATCTTGTGTCCACCATTGCAGGAGTAAATGGGTCAACAGGCACCTTCATCTAGTTCAAAAACAAAAGGCGTCGGCAGTCGGGAAGTTCTATAACTTAGTGGGGTTTCTTCTTATTATTATTATGCCAGTGTCCATTGTTTGCTGAGGGCCACTTCATACGCGAGCCAAGAGCAGTGACCATGAGATTGTGAGAGCTCAAAGGAAAGTGTCCCAAGGCCGTCCCAACACACCTCCAAAATCATGTAGTGTGGTCACGGACCCTCAAGTGTAGTGTGAAGTCATATGTGACCGAGTCCTCAACCAAATGCTATTTCAATAAATTTCCATTCATGCGGGTCCTCACACATGATAAAATAGAATAAATCAACGATTGTGAGCATTCGGAGTGCCATAGTCTACCGGTTTTATGTTAGGTCTACCTTCAAGAGGTGGTTTTTGAAAATAGTCCAAGTGACCATGAAACATGATCCATTCGATGCCATGTAGGAATCCATGTAGACTTTACAACCATCTTGCATTCACATACTCCGTTGGTCCCTCAAGCGTAGTGTGAAGCGAACTTGGACCGGCTCCGCCTTTTCCACCAATGAGAGTGCTTGAAGTGTAATGGTCACGGGCTCTCAGTCTCATGTGTGAAGTGGCCCTGATAAATTTATGTTATGAAGGGCAAATAACCCTTGAGTTGAAAGTTGTACAACCCCCTGAATGTTAGCGTCACTTCACACACAAGCCAATAGCCGTGACCATGAAATTGTGAGAGCCCAAAAGAAAGTGTCCGAAGGCCATCCCAATACACTTCCAAAATCACTTAGTGTGGTCATGGACCCTCAAGTGTAGTGTGAAGCCATATGTGACCAGGCCCTCAACCAAATGCTATTTCGTTGAATTTCTATTCATGCGGGTCCTCAACCATGATAAAATAGAATAAGTCAACGGTTGTGAGCGTTCGGAATGTCATGCTCTCCCGGTTTTTGTGTGGTGGATTTTGGAAATAATCCACATGATCATGAAACATGATCCAATCAATGCCATGTAGGAATCCATGTAGACTTTACTTCCATCTTGCATTTACATACTCCGTTAGTCCCTCAAGCATGCAGTGAAGCAAACTTGGACCAGCTCCACCTTTCCCACCAATGAGAGTATAGTACGCACTTAGTTGGTAGGTACGTACTTTACTCATATCACGTTCTAGACCCTCTGATTTGATGAATCGCAACGGGAAACAGATGAAAAATGAGGCAACCCGCTTGACCGAAGCCCAACAATGTGAAACCATTGCAAAATTGAGCAAGCCGAATGCACCGAGCAAGCGGGTGCTCGGGTAGGAGTATAGAGTCAGTGAAGGTGCCATCCGGAAAGTTATGGAAACGATGCAAATTGAAGAAGAACCACCTATCAATGACGAAATCCAACTTATCAAGACATTTGTTAAATCTGAAAGTGCTACTGACTTCAAAGGCTTTGAAGCTCTACTATTCTTGACATCGATGACAAATTGCTTTGCTTCGATGTTCAAACAGAAGCTAGACAAATGTATGATGAACTATGACGATTGTTTGAGATGTTTCAACAAAACGTTAACAAATTGACAATGAATGTCAAGCATAAAAAATTCACACATTCACAACAAATGACTTTGCATGGCATGTTCAAACAATAAAGTATGAACCCTGATTGTTGTCAAAAAATTTGCACACTTAACCGGGATGCGCACTTAAACGGGTGCGTACTTCAGCGGGAGATTGCTGTACTTGAAGTGTAATGATAACAGGCTCGCAGTCTCGAGTGTGAAGTGGCCTTTAAGAACAAGTGCAGGTTGGAGACTTTTGAGAGGCAGGTTTGCATAGACTGGGAGGATTAATCGCATAAATTAGCAGGTGAGAAATTTTGTTTCTTGTGTGTGGAAAACCTTGGGGTTGCAATATTTAGAAGCTATGGTGATCAATTCTAGAGGTGAATGTTGGTGTCCCGGACTAGATCACATCTTCATTCGGTTGGGTCTCGCCCCTCCCACGCCTCCTTCACTACCCAATCTTCTTGGCCGCACCAATGTGATAATACCAGGTTACTTAAGCCATTAAGCCTCTTTGGCATGTGAAGAAACTCCATGAATTAACTTGGGAATAATGAAAGGGTCCTCGTCATTCTAAAATGGAACTAAAATTAGTGTTTTTTTGTATGTTTATTTCATAATAGTTTAGTTACTACCTTCTAATTCCACAAGTATTTATACACATTCAAACTAATTAACGGTGATTCAATGTGATTAATTATAATTAATCCTAATTAAATCAGAAAGTATGCTTACCAAATTAATTAAGCCTAATTATGTAAAATACACTTACTAAAATTAATCATGATTGAATTCAGATATGAGGAATGATGTGCTTAGTTACACTTGTTTAGGCTTCATTACCCCATATAGGCTAAATGCACTTACTTGCACTTAATCGGGCTTAATATGTTTGAATGTGTATGAATACTTGTAGGAACCTAGGCCTAGCACTCAATTACCTTCTTATATGGTTATTTACACTTAACTACATTCAATCACACTTAATCAGTTTAAATGTGTATCAATACTTAGTGAAAGTATAATTAAGGTATTAACTAAACTATTATAAAATATACATACTAAAATTAAAACACTAATCTAAGTTCCATTTTAGAATGACCAAGACCCTTTCAATGGTAAGTCATAAAAACTATAATCACAATGCTAATGAGGATTTTGTAATATTTATGACTTTCAAGTTAATTACATGCTTTATTGACAGTGTCACTTTGAAAATGAAATCCCAGTCAATTGCTTATTTAAGCAATGGAAGTGAACATATATATTGGATTTTGGACCTTGACAATGTAGTGTACTCAATATGGGATTTGTTAGGCAAATTTTTTCGGGCGGGTCCCGAAAATCTTGATTTCTTTCCGGGGGCTCCCCTACCAGTATCTACCTCCCAAAAAAAGCTCATAGGAAAGGTTAAACATCCCCCATGCAATGTGTATTTTTTACAAAGTCTTTGACATTTGACACACAAAAACTTGCACAAAAATAAATTGACACGCACAAATTAGATTTTGAATTGTAGTGTGACTTGTAAAGAAAAAAACCACATGTTGATTGACACTTTATAAATTGAAATGACTTGAACTACTAAACATATGACATTAACGTGACATTTTATAAGAAAATGTCAATGTTAATTGACATTCATTTTGGTTTTTGAAAACGTCACATGACACTTTGGATTTGAAGTTGAACGTCAAATAAAATTGTCAAACATACACACTGCCCCCGTGATCTAGTTGACATAGTATGTTTGTCTTGAGACATTTGCACAGGGAAAAATAAGAGATTCAAGAACTTGAAGAAAATTGTGTCAGTATGCATCAGACGAATGAACTAGATGTACGAAGAGTTGAACAGTTTGCGATCTATATATTGCAACACTGACCACTCTAGATTCTTTGTCGTATTTTATTTCAAAGCTCCGAACTTGCAACTAGCACTCCGTATCTTTTACACCTACTCGATAGAGACTTTGTTGGGTGTTAGTCTCAATCCTGTGCTTCTGTGTTGTGTGCTAGAGATCCTTGTGGTCAGCCTCTTTGGACCTAGTTCATGAAGTTCGCCTGTCTGGGGACATCTTGACACAACAATAACGACTTTGAGAACTTGAGGTTAGTTGCAATTGTATCTGCATACATCAGATGAACACTGTAGGTACTTTGTCATATTTGCAATGTCAGAGCTCCGAACTTGCAAGCAGCACTCAGTATCTTTTGCACCTACACAAAAGAGAATTCGTTGTGTGTTAGTCTCTCAGTCCTAAAGATTCCGAGTCTTGTGGTCCGTCTCTTGGACTTAGTTTATGTAGTACGCCTGTCTGGGGAAATATTTATCGAGAATAAAAGCTTTGAGAACTTGGGTTGGTTGTATCTGTATCCATCAGATGTACAAAGAAGTTGTGATCTACATGTTGCAACAGTTGCAACATTGACCACTGTGGTTCATCATTGTCATGTCTGCAAAGATTAGAGATCCGACCTTGTAAGCAACAGTCAATATCTGTTGCACCTACTCAAAAGAAATTTTGTTGGGTGGTGGTTGCTTAATCTTGCGCTCCTGTGTTTTGTACCAGGGATCCTTGTGATTTAGTTTGAAAGTATGCCTGTCTGGAGACATCGTTTCACAAGAATAACAGCTTTGAGTATCAGTACTATGCATCAGATAAATGAATCAGATGTATAAAAGACAGTTGCAACGTTGACCACAGTGGTTACTTTGTCATGTTTGCAAAGATTAGAGCTCTGAACTTACAAGCCACACTCAATTTCTTTTCCACCTACTCGAAGAGAAAAACTCTTGGTGTTGGTTGCTCAACCCTGTGCGTCTATGTTTTGCACCAGAGACCTTGGTGACCTAGTTGTATAGTATAGTTGTAAGTGAATTAGATGTACGAAGAGTTTGTGATCTACCTCTTGCAACAGTGGCAACATTGAGCACCGTGGTTCATCTTTGTCATATTTGTACAATATGAGAGCTCCGAAATTGCAGTCAATATCTACAGTTGCATCTACTCAAACGGAAAATCTGTTGACTACTGGTGGCTCGACATTGTACTTCTTGTGGTCAGTAACAGAGAAGCTTGTGACTCTTGGTCAACCTCTTTGTAACCTAGCTTTTGTAGTTTTCCTCATTGGGGACATTTTATCACAAAAGAAAACAGCATTGAGAACTCGAGGTTAGTGGTTCATCTTCGTCATAATTGCAATACTAGAGCTCCGAACTTGCCAGCAGCAGTTCATAAATGTTGCACCCACTCAAAGAGAGAGATTTGTTGAGTATTGGTGGCTAAATCTTGTGCTTTCGTGTTTTGAACCAGAGATTCTTGTGTTAAACTTTGAAGCAGAGCCATGTCAAAGGGGGGGGAAAGTCGTCCTACGGAGCTGCAGAAGATAAGTGATCCCAACTTTGTACTCAAAGTGGCAGTAGGACCTCCGTTAGCAACTCTGGTTCCACAGGCACCAGGATCTGGTCTCACTTTAGGAGGCCAATTCTGCTATAAGGAGACAAGGTTCATTTGGAAGACAGCCCTTACTAGCGCAGATGACAATCGAATATTCGATGCCACTGGGCGGTTGATGGCTGTGTCGTATCATTACGGCAAAAATCCTTACGAAAGCTTAGACGCACTGGGGATCCCAACTGGAGAATGGGACTCGGTCTGCTACATTGGTGGGTACAATGGCATGCCCGACTTGAAAGTGCGGCCAAAAACAATTTCGCGCCACGGGCGTCAGTACATTCGCGACGCGAGTGGGGAGATCACATTTTGCAACGTTGCTGAACAGTCCCGGCTCCAATCCATAAACTTTGCGGTTTTTGCAGGCGAGGAGGAGGAAAAACCCGTGTACACGATTCTCGTTGACATGGCCGGCCGAATGATGCAGGTGACGAATGACCGGGACGAGTGGATCGCGCTTCTCGAGAAATCCGTGAAAATGATGCTCCTCAATGCCTCCTTGGGGGTGGGCTCGGAGTTTACAGTCGACATCGCTCCGGGCGTGGATTGGACGGCCATCTTGGCCATTGTGATCGGGTTGCATCAAGTGGGGAAGAATATTTTCAAAGATGGGTTCAGCAACTTTTTGGTTCAGCCGCTCCAGGATGAGCTTATGGGATACGCGGAAGACGCGGTCGCACAAGCAATTCAAGGAGACAATGGCAGAAATGATGGTGGAAATGCTGATGGTGATTTTGGAGGCGATTATGGTGGTGATGAGGCCGCGCAAGAATTTAAAGGAGAGGATGGTGGAGATGGTGGTGGCGATGGCGGCGGTGATGGTGGTGGTGATGTTGAAGGTGAGGCCGCGCAAGAATTTAAAGGAGAGGATGGTGGAGATGGTGGTGGCGATGGCGGCGGTGATGGTGGTGATGTTGAAGGTGAGGCCGCGCAAGAATTTCAAGGAGGGGATGGTGGAGATGGTGGTGGCGATGGCGGTGGTGATGTTGAAGGTGAGGCCGCGCAAGAATTTCAAGGAGGGGATGGTGGAGATGGTGGTGGCGATGGCGGCGATGATGGTGGTGGTGATGTTGGAGGTGAGGCCGCGCAAGAATTTCAAGGAGGGGATGGTGGAGATGGTGGTGGCGATGGCGGCGGTGATGTTGAAGGTGAGGCCGCGCAAGAATTTCAAGGAGGGGATGGTGGAGATGGTGGTGGTGATGTTGAAGGTGAGGCCGCACAAGAATTTGAAGGAGGGGATGGTGGAGATGGTGGTGGCGATGGCGGCGGTGATGGTGATGAAGATGAAGATGAAGATGAAGGCGGCGGTTATGTCTGCAAAATCATTGATCTCATTGGAGAGTTGTTCCACTAAATTTTTGTGGTTTATCCAAACCTCTTTCCCTCTTGTGTTGGGCTTAAGCAAATGGGTTAACGATTCTTATCAAATGGTGAAGCAAAGTTTTGTGAGTAATTCAATAGTCACAAAAGAAGGCTTCCATAATCTTTTGTATATGTTTTCCTCAAACATGTACCGGTTTTAGTAGTTTCTACTAATTACCTTTTAAAATCCAGAGGTCTTTAAAATTCTAAGAATTCTAAGTCTAAGATTTTGTTTAACTGAAGATCAGGAGTCTTGATTCATACTGGCTAGTTCCTCGAGCGTTCCCAATGTTCATGAGTCAATCATATGTTCCCATGGCCTTTAAGTTCACTTTCAATGTTCCTTTGGCCTTTAGTTCCCTTCAGTGGTCCTTTTGGCCTTCAGTCTCCCGCGACCGCTCCTTCATCATCATCTTCTCCTTAGTGTTCATCATGGTCTTTGATTCTCATTACAATCATCTTCATGTTGGTCATGTTCATGCTAGCTTCTATGGTCCATTGTGTGATAGCTACAAATACATCCAAGATATTATATAATATAATGAGAACATTTCGCAAAGACAAAAACAAATGAAGCCTACTACCATCGATTACAAGACAAACCTCTGATCAAATGTTGATTTTTATCATAAGAATGCAAATCATTGGTGTTTGAAACCAAATTAGACACCAAACATTTAATGTCATAGACTACCATTTCAAAACTTTAGAGTGAACACTATATTAAATTCCTACTTAGGTTCTACAACATTGACAAGCTCAAGTAGTCACATGACTTCATTGTATGTATATGCTGAAACGTGGTTTCATTTGTCATTGTCATAGTCCACCTTGGGAGTGAGTGGTGAGTGATGAGAGATAACTTGTGAGTAGTGAGGTTGGCAAAATATTTGGACACGCACCCACTAGTATCCTATAATCATGGTATTATTTCATATATGGTAACATCTTAAATTATAATAATATGAGTGGGAAATTCACACAAAGCGTAATCAACCTAATGAATGCCTTAATTTACTCTCAAAATAAAAAATCACAAGCTTGGCATGAGAGTTTGGGGATGATGTTTTACATTGTCATTAGATTCAACATTCAATATCTTTGAGAACATATGCAAACACATTCCCAGTATCAAGCATGGTCTAGATTATAATTCTAGAATTCATGTAGTTTTGAGGAATGAATTGATGGAGGCATTGTGGAGAATTTGGGACCTAAGTTTTTGGACATAGATGGAAGTATAAGAGGAAATCACTCCCCAGGGGGTGGACTCTTTATTGGAGACCTAAATGAGGTGCGTGGATCACTATGAATTTAAACCCCTATATACCAAGAAATTTCTAGAAAAAAACAAATGTATATGTACTACCCGGGGGGTGGAATCTTCATTGGAAACCTAAATAATGGGTGCGGGTCACTATGAAATTAAACCCCCTATATACGAGAAGATTATTGAGAAAAACAAATGGAAGCATACTAATGACATGCTAGAAAATGGACTCATGTGTTTATATTGAACCTCTCAATTCAATTCAATGTGATAATTTCCTCATATATATATATATGAATTTGATTATACCTTTATCACATGTAAAATCTATGTAAATTTCTAATGAGAAAATCATTGAACACTTTTTCTTCACTCAAAGCATGTACTTCAATGATTGCATCAAACAAACAAAGACAAGAGCACAATAACAATCTAGATAGAAACACGGGGAGGTCACTCCATTGTCAAGTTGAGAACCACGTGCGAACAAAAAAAATCTACTTTTTCTAAGTTGCATCAACAAAATGGGTCAAAATTTTATCAAAAAGAATTCATGAGTACATATACATGGTATTTATTACATAGTAAAAATTGATAACCAAAATTGATAATTTGTTTTTTCTAGAAAACATACCGTTTCTAACTAGAATGACGCAGAATTGAACTAAAAACATTACTAGAAAAAAGGAGACGACTAAAAATTTCAAAAAAATATACAAAAGATATAATCAATGGATATGTATATATAGAAAAATAATCATAATTTTTAAAATTATATATGGCATATAATATAGGGGTAGCAAACTTTGTTCGCACGTGGTTTTCAACTTGACAGTGGAGTGACCTCCCCGTGGATAGAAAGACTCAGAGCAGCCCATGAGCATTCCAAGATCGTCTAACTTGTCCTAGAACCTAAAACATAGTATTTCTGAAAACGTCACATTCACATGTGATTTTATTTTTTTCAAGGGCAACTCAATGTCTAAACATGTGAAGTGCACTTCAACTTCGGAAAATTTTGCATTTTGAAACTAATTTTGTATGGGCACCTATGGTAGCATGCGTTTTTCTCTCCTTAGCCGATTGCAGACCCCGGTCCAGCTGCCTTACCCCTGGAGTAAACTCCCAGTCAAATGAAGAACAACTCCTGATGAGACTGGATCCTCAGCCTCCAGCTCAGGTCGAGCCTAGATGCCACCTCAGTTCATTCCTTCGGCACTGCTATTGACTCATTGGCCATGCAACCTCTCGCGGACTCATTCTCCTCCCTCCTACCGATTGAATCCACCTTGCCATTGGCGATGCATTCGCCCAACTTATAGGAAATTCCCATGTTTTCCCTTTCATGTTACGATCTGAAATGCAACCATCTGCCCCCCAGATTTCTACCAGTCTTGCTAGGGCGAGAGACCCTCAAATTCCCAGCCTGAACTTGCTCAGTTTGGTGGCCTATCGGAGAAACTCTCTGCCCACCACCACCTCATTCTCCTGATATTTAGATTATCACCCATCCATCAACTTGTTGCCAATTACCAATATGTATTCCATGTGGGCAGTGTTCGAGTCGAAAGTGAGGCTTCATCCCTCTGCCGCACCTCCTAAGCTCATCAGAGCCTTCAGCCACTTGCCGGATCCATTGAACATAGGAGCATCATCAAGCAAACAATATTTTTCACTTACCTCACCCCTGATCAAATTTACTCTTTGCTTCACTTTTGGTTGTTTGCCAACCAGTCACCACCCTGCATTGGCTCTCGACCGTTTGCCCAGATTCCCAGCCGTCGCCCTTTAAGCAGTGAAAGTCTAAAGCCGATTATCGGTGTTTTCTCCCCCTGCTCGCAACATCACCAAAGCTGCCATACATTTAGCTCCTCCTTCAGCATCGCCATTCAGCAGGATTCACAATTGCCTTACCCAAACGGCATTTGGCCAGCGCCTCCTCCAGGAGCCAAACCGGGAGAAAGAGACTACGAGAGCGGTTGTTGAGCTTCATGGGACCCCCTGTGTCGGCATCTAGAAATCCCGAATATGCCTTATTCCTCTAGAAGCCTTCCTCAACCGAAAAACGATCTCAACTAAGACCCCCTCTAAAACGAACAATAAATTTGGCCATTGCCCAATTGGCCTGAAGCATTTAATCGAGCTCTAAATAAAATTCAATTTAACTTATTTTTTGGTATTTTTCTTTTAATCATTTCAAGACTAAGAACACTTAATCAGGTCCAATCTAAACTTTGAAGTTTCTACTCTTTTTTAATATTTCTAACTAACTCAAACCAATGCTAACTCTAAGATTTTAGCATCCCTAAGGTTAACTTAAAAAATGTGGGCACATAATTGGGCTCACATAACTGGCGACCAATAGGGGATGGATCCAAAATCTCTTGCTTGCAGGTAAATTATCGCATCAAACTCTGTACTCCTTGCACCGTCTGTCAGATGTGCGAGTTGGAAAGTTTTCTCCATTCCATGTCTCCAATTGAATTGAGTTGTTTGGGAATGTCTCACGTATGAAATATGAACCCAACCATACAACATCAAACTTACTTAGGAAGTCCAACTTCCCTGCATCTTGGAGTAACACCATCATACCCGGCCTCAAGGTACGAATCTTATGTTTTTTATCGAATGTGATCTTCCTGCACCTCTAGATGGCCTCAATATGTTGAGCGCCCATTCTTCTACTCTCATCAAGTACCTCAAGTGTTGTCAATCTATTCTTAAGAGATTGACTATCTGTGAGTCGAGAGTCAACTGCTATCCGCAATGACTTAACCTCAAATTCAATTGGAAGAATAGCCTCAATTCCGTACACTAGTAAGAATTGAGTGGCTTGAGTAGTCACTTTAAATGTGGTCCGGTAAGCCCATAAAGCAGCTGTTAACTTGAAATCCCAATCTTTCTTGGAATCATGAATTGTCTTGCGAAGTATACTTACCAATGTTCCATTGATTCGCTCCGTTTGGCCATTTATCTGTGGATGATAAGAAGTTGTCTTGCGATGGTCAATTTATAACCTATTCGTCATCTCTTGAATTAAATAATTCAAGAAATAAGTCCCTCTATCACTAACCAAGATCCTGGGACACCCAAATCGCGAGATGATATTTTCATACATAAACAAGGCGACATTCGCGGTGGTGTCTATTTTACTGCTTTAGCTTCTACCTATTTGGTCAAATACTCGGTGGTCATAACAATATATGTCATCATTTTTAAAGAATGAGGGTGGACCTCTCCCACATAATTTATTCCCCACTTATCAAAAGGAATCAAAGATAAGAATACATGCAATGATAACTCCATGCGGAAATTATTTAACGCATACCTCTGGCAGGCATCACATTTCTTGACATAATTATGTACATCTTTAAACAAAGTGGACCAAAAATGACCCGTTCTAAGTATCTTTTGTCCTATGAGTTATCCTGAGAAATGTCCACCACACGCACTATCATGGCATGCGGTTAAAATCGATGGCACTTCTACTTCAAATACACAACGCCATAGCAACCCATCTGCATCTCTTCTAAACAATTTGTGTTCTATCAATGCATAGTATCTACTATTGATTCACAACTTGCTACTAGTTTCATTTGTCCAATCTTCTGCTAGTTGTTGAGTGGTCAAGAATTTGACTATGCCCGAGTATCACTCTGCTTGAGCAGTCACGACAAAAATATTGTCATCTCTCAGCCTATCATCAATGGAACTAGAGCCAACCTCCTCCGATAACCTGGATAAACGGTCCACTTGCAAATGCATCCGACCCAGCTTGTACTTCACCATATAATCAAACTCCTCCAACAGTAAAACCCACCTAGCTAATTTTCCACTCAACTCTGATTTATTGACCAAGAATTTAATCGCTATGTGGTCTACAAAGAATACCACTGGGTTACATCTCAAGTAGTGGCGGAATTTCTTAACAAAGAACATCATGGCTAAACACTCTCTTTTGGTAGTCGAATAATTCCTCTCAGTAGGGGTCAACTGTCGGCTTCCATAAGCCAAGGGTTGGTTTTTTCTTTATCTCCCGTTAACTGATACAACGCACTACCCACTGTCACCGAGCTAACATCACAAAATACATGAAATGGCTTATCCCAGTCCGGAGGTCTCAATACCGTATAGGTACTCAGCTTAGACATCAATTCCTCAAATGCATGTTGACATGCCTCGGTCCATTCAAACTTACAGTCTTCTCTAAACAGTTGTGTGATAGGCACTGCAATCTTTGTATAATCCGGAATCAACTCTTTATACACTACAAGGAAATGGGTGTATAATTGACAAAAATGTGACACTAAAATGTCCGAAGTGACAAAATCAGCTCAAAGCTATGAATTTTTGTCAATTCGGACATTATTCAAAATTTGTGTCAATTTTCTGTCATCAGATTTATATATTTCACGTTTAACTTATTCCCTTCACCTGAGCATGTGTCTCATATTTATTAACAACAAAAGGTGTTACAAAAGGTTTTTAAGTATTGTAATTACTAGTATAAGTAATTAATATAAATAATGTATTTACTATAATTAATGTAATAACTAATTTAATGAATTAATGTAAATACTGAAATTACCAATTTAAGTAAATACTGAAATTACCCTTTTGAGTAAATACTGAAATTACCAATTTAAGTAAATGGGGAAATTACCAATTTAAGTAAATACTGAAATTTTATAATTTAAGTAAATATTGAAATCTGCTAATTTAGGTAAATACTGAAATTTTATAATTTAAGTAAATATTGAAATCTGCTAATTTAGGTAAATACTGAAATTTGCTAATTTAAGTAAATAATGAAATTTTCTAATTTAAGTAAATATTGGAATTTGCTAATTTAGGTAAATACTGAAATTTGCTAATTTAAGTAAATATTGAAATTTTCTAATTTAGGTAAATACTGAAATTTGCTATTTTCAGTAAAATACTGAAATTATTGTAATTAATGTAGTTAAAATAATTACAATAATTACTGTAATAATGTTTAGGAGTATTTTTGTAAATTGTTTTTAATACAAATACAATACGTACTAATTAAAAACAGTAAATATATTAATTCTATGCTTGTTTTTACTTTACTAATTAAAATATATATATACATAAGTTTATAAGTCTTATGGCTTCTTCATACAAAACTCTTACATACTTGGCCTATATCATGTAATGAGCGGTGGCTTAGTAGCTAAGGCCTTCACACTATAGCCAAGAGGTTCAAGGTTCGATCCCCTTGACCCCTCACCCTTGGCTTCGCCTAGGGTAGGTAGGTTGCTTTGTCCATTAGCCTAGGTTAGGTGAGGTGGCCCTTCGCCCTTAGACCTATGTGAGTAGGCCCCGAATGCGAGGGTGGATTACTAATTTAGGATTTTTTACTAGTATAACTTGGACATTAAACCACATCACCATGGGTAAATGACGAGGTAAAGAGAATCCAACATGGCAAGGGGGCCGGAGTAAATGGAATCCTACGTGTATAATTGTCCCAGATGACAAAGAAATTGACAAAACTCTGTTAATTGTATGACCGAATCAAGGTGCCCTATATGATACCCAAATTAACATAATTTCGTCACATTTTTGTCAAATAGGTCATATAAACTCTTGTAGTGATACCATCCCACATATCCCAACAACTTGGCTATCCTTTTAGCATTGGTAGGAGTAACTAAACTATATATTACTACTATCTTCTATGGATCAGACTATCTTTCTTTCTCACTCACCACATATCCTAGCAATACTTATCTCTGCATTCCTAGGAAAGTCTTGTCTGGGTTCAAGGCCAACTGGGCATTTCTACACTTAATCAAAGTTTCTTTCACATACTCTAAATGTTGGCTAGCACTAGATTGTGTACTAAAATCATCTACAAATACGGTCATGGACTTAAACAACAAGTCTATGAATCTATACATGACTAATATCTGAAATGTAACAGGGCTCAAATGACATAATCACCCATATAAATGTGCCCTAAGGAGTAGTGAAGGTCGCATTGTGAATATCTGCTAATGCTATGAAAATCTCATTGTATCATGCGTAGCCATCCATAAAGGTATAACGAGCATGACCACCTACTTCTTCTAAAAGCAATGTGATGAATGCCAAGGGAAAGTGGTCCTTCTGTGTACAAACATTCAATTTCCTATAGTCTACATACACCCTTAGCTTCCCATTTTTTTCTTCACCAACATCATAGGAGACACCCAGTCTATATTCTCTATTGGCTTTATAAACCCAGCCTTCAACAACCTCTCCAATTCGGCTCTCACCAACAACTGCAACTGTAGATTCATTCTCCTCTCTTTTTGCCTAATCGGCCTAGCACCTGGATTCAAAGGAATTCGGTGCTCCACCATCTCAAGAGGTATCCCCTTAAGCTCATCATACGACTATGCAAATGTGTCACTGAACTCATATATTAAAGCACTATACATTTGATCTCACCTTCCTCCAACTTGGAGCCCATTTTCATTTGTCCGACCTTCCCATTCTTAGTTCTCACCTCTACATATTTCCAATCCGCCTCAGACACATGGGTTTGCTCCGTCGTATTTCTATACCAATCTAGAGGAACTTGAGAATAATCTTTGACATCTTGACCTACCACAATCCCCGTAGAAGTGGTCTTGAAGTGCAACGGTTCCTCCAACAATGCAGCATCGCACAGTGCCTCCTCATCCTCAGTCACATCTACATGTACTAAGCCGATAATACATTCTTCTATCCCATCTACCCATGGAGTGAATCCTCCCTAGAACCAAGCCTCCTCCGTGAGTACCTCACATGGTGTGCGCCCAAATGGTGCCCACATTCTTATTTAAAGTAAAATGACGTTCAAACTTCAGAAATTGCAGGTAGTTGTATTAACATGGAAGTTGGATAGTACTTAAGTTGTTTGATGTAGTTATTGTTTTGCTCAAGTTACGGGTTCGCTCTTGAAGAAGAAAACGGGAAAAAGACCAAAAAAAATTAGGCATTTTGATTAGATTAGGGATGACAGTAGGAGAAAGTGAATTGAGTGAGATTTAAGTATTTGATTTAATCGTGAGGGTGTTCGTTTTAGTCCTAGATTGTGATTATTTATGGGGGGTCCCAATGTATGCGGACGAGCTGTGAATTCGAAGGTGGAGAAGGCCGGAAGGCCTTGGATTTTCTGGGCGAGAGGAAGGGGGTCCAAGAGCTTGGTCGCAGAGAGAGCTCTCTCTCTTCGGAAAAAAAAATGCAGGCAATGTGAAAGGCTGCGGGGCCGGGGGCAAACTCGGTGAGCTCGGATTGAGGGAGGAGGAGCTCCCAGGGTGGAAGTAGGAGATCGGGTGACTCAGGAGTGGAATTCCAGCGCGGAGAGGAGGGCAGAAACCCTCTAGAAAGCTTGGGCAGTGGGTAGTTTAGCAACTCGGCTGGATTGGGATACACCCTTCTACCAACCAAAGCGGCATTGGCGGCTGCCCAGATGATGAGAGCAATGCCAAAAATCAGTGAGGTAGGGTTAAAGGAGGCGGTTGGGCGTGGTCTTCAACCATCCAGCTCGACTTCGACTCTTAAAGGCACCAAGCCACAAACACAGAGAAGCACGATCGGCGAAGTAAGTGAATTCTATCAGATTTAAGGGCATGTTTTGGTGTGAGGAACATTGCTAGAAGTCGGCCAGTCTGTGTAAAGATTCACACATTCTATGGTGGAGGATTCATCTGTTGCCCATGAGATTTGGGTGGTTGTGAATGTATCTGGGTAGCAGCTAGTGGCGACTGCGGCCTCGGCTCGAGTCTCTTCGCCGACCAGGGTCGATGCAGGGGGAAAGTTGCTAAGGTGTGTGATGGGTCCGATATTGGGTGAGGTTGAGAGGGAGCCGCGGCTGCTGACCAGGTAAGGTGAAGGCTCTAGGAAGGGCTGCCAAGCCTTTGCTGTTGCGAGGGTGAGGACTGGTCGAGGAGATTGCCACGGCCGCACGAGGAAGGAGACCGACTAGCTAGGTTACTGGAATTACAGAGTAGCCTCGGCCTTGGGAAACATGGGAGGGTATAGGGCTTAATTGGGTTTAGGGGTTAGGCAGGGTTGACATTAGATATTACATTGGTAGGAAGGGGTTAAGTGGAGGAGGGGTTTAAAGTTAGGCCAAACCCCAACTGGTCATGCTTAGTTGGTTATTCATTAGCTTAGGATTGATTGTGTTATAAACTCAAGGGTTTAAGTGTGAGGGGTGAACCCCAAGGAAAAATCACAAAGGTGGAATGAACACAAGGTGTGGAGTATTTTCTAAATATTGTTTACCGTGTACCCCTTTTGAATAAAGAGTGGTGTGTTGAATTTCGCATTATGGGATTTTGGGGAGTTGAATCACTAGCCAAAGGGATTAGTGAGTACATATGAGTCAGAGGCTCTCACCCAAACTACGACGCATAAGGGTGGGGGTTTAGGGCTGACACATGGCTCCAACAATGAGTATTCCTCCCTCCTTGAGCTATCACTGTCATCCCTCAAGTATTCGTGGTGAGAGGTCACCATCACATTACACACCGAATCCGGATATTCCCTCAACCACTGGGTATACTCTCCGTTGTCACTCCAATGGTAGAAACTATGACCTAAACTGTTTAACCCAGTGTCTAATGTAACTCCCTGTCTACCTAAATGGACAACTCCCACCAATGTTTCATTCTTCTTCTCTTACTCATTCTCTTCCTCATCCGAAGAGGTAGTGATATCTTCCATTGTTAAACTACCTAATGACCCTATGGAAACCTTAACTTTATCATCCTTCGGCCCATAAGTAATGGAAGGCTTAGCTCGTCCCCAATCCACTATGGCATCTGCCATTCTCAACCAAGGCCTATCCAACAAGATGGGAAAGGTATCCTTGTTTAAATGCATCCTAATGACATGAAAAGTCACAATGTATTCCTTCCTTCCTGTACTAATTCTACAATCCTTAATCATTCCAAGAGGTACCGCGGGACTTTCCCAATCTTTCTTGGAATCATGAATTATCTTGCGAAGTATACTTACCAATGTTCCATTGATTCGCTCCGTTTGGCCATTTATCTGTGGATGATAAGGAGTTGTCTTGCGATGGTCAATTTAGAACTTATTCGTCATCTCTTGAATTAAAGAATTCAAGAAATAAGTCCCTCTATCACTAACCAAGATCATGGGACATCCAAATCGCGTGATAATATTTTCATACATAAACAAGGCGACATTGGCGGTGGTGTCTATTTTACTGCTTTAGCTTCTACCAATTTGGTCAAATACTCGGTGGCCATAACAATGTATGTCATCTCTTTTGATAAATAAGGGTGGACTTCTCTCACATAATTTATTCCCCACTTATCAAAAAGAATCAAAGATAAGGACACTTACCACTGGATGGTCCCTATACCACTCACAGGCTTCGCCATCCAAAGTGATAGGGAACCACACTAAACAATAACCCGAATCAGTAATGAGGGAACTAGCTAACCTCTCAATGTACCTCTCCATGTGTCTCGAGAGATCCTCATCTTTAGTTCCCCAAAAACTTCGGGAGATTGGATGGCATATCCACCGCTGCCAAGTTCTGAAGAACGAGGATTGGGAGACCTCTCGGTCTAACCAGCGGATCAATAGGTGGGTTGGGAGGTGGATTGCCTCTCTCCCCATCATGAGCCATCGTGACAACTGGTGTGTGAACTCCTAACTCGCTATCAACCTCTATGGGAGTCTTCTCTCTATCTATCTGAGTCTCTGGCAATATCTCGCTACTCAACTTGAAAGGACTTGCCTCCCTTTTAGTTTGAGCTTCTATCCCTAGAACTTCTAGCAAAGAATTACTTGTATTTTCCACATTGATACAACTATTTGCTCTAATATCTAATTCCTCTACTCTCTCAATATTCTTTGGTAATTTTTTCTTCCGTGTAGCCTTTCATATCCCTAACTTTAATTCAGGCTTATATGATCTAGTCTTATCGTGCATCTACTAAACAAATCATTCAACCCTTTCTTGAACATACTTATAACCCGATATACTTTACCCTGAAAAGCAATGCCACTATATTGGATAAACCCCACTAACAACGTTCACATGCTACCAGTTACCGGTTAACCGGTTATTAATTATTAATATAGTGTCTACTCCTGTAATACCAATTTTTGATTTTTCAGAGCAAAACAATGTTTAAGTGAGAAACATGTTATTTTGGGACCTTATAAGTGGAAGCCAGTAAGTATGAATAGGGCTATAGTCTGGTAGTTCAGAAAGTAACCACCAAGGGCTATAGTCTAATTCTAAGAGGCTTCAAAGAAGGATATAGGCCATGGTCTCTGTGGAGTGAGGGGGTCTTTTTTCTTTGGTGAAAGTAGATTTCTGTACCAGGTAGGGAAGAGGCTAGGCTAGAAGAGCCGAAAGTGATAACAGTAAACCTGCCGAGTTCGAACTGCCTGAACTATTACAGGATTGATTTTATTGTGGAAAACTATCCTTGCTATCTTGTGTGATGAATTTGTGAAACTCCAGGGGGCATGTACTGGAGTCTGCCTGGAACTTGTGTGAATGTATTTTGATTTACATTATTAATTGTATTATTAATTTACAGTATCAATGGAAGTAAAGTTTATATTTCAATTGCAATTTGACCTCTAGTCTATTGTCTTGTGACTGTGAATGGGTATGTGTATTTGTCTTCTACCATAAATATTGTGTGAGGTATAGTTATTGTAAATGAGAATTACAATTCATCAAGTCACAACAGAAGTTGTAATTTGAGTCTATAGTCTGTTGTTCATGAATGGCTGAAGTATTCCGGCCAGTTGGTAATACACATCTGAATTGAATTGTGAGAACCATAATATTGTTGCGCATTTATGAGTCGTTGTGTTATCGGATTGGTTGGCCGAAATAGAATCCCGGCTATCCCTATAAGAGTCTCGTATTTACATTAAAGACTATGGTCCCGACTTAATTAATCTGTAAATGCAAATCTTACGTTGTGATGCCTCAAGGAGATGCAAGAGGGTTGAAGGATTATGGTCGTAGTCTATGTAGGAAGTCAATGAGCAATTTACCGCATGATATTATCTGGATCTCATATTTAAGTCAATCGTCAACTTGCTCTAAATTGTTACTTGCAATGAGCGGGGGAATTTCTGGGCATAATTGGTTGAAGGCCTAGTGCTTACAAATCTAGCCGCTTACAAATTGAGAACCTCCTGATCTCCTTTGTTAGGTTAGAATTAACTCTGATCAGATAGATAGAAACTCCAACCCCTTTCAAGCAAGGGGCCGGCGTGAATAAAGTGTCCGTTCGTAATGCCAATGACCCGATGCCCATTGGACAAGGGGACATTGGGACAAATACTATTCTCCCCTTTTGAGGATGGACACTATAGTGACACACTATACAAGGTCCTAGCTAGCCACTAGTGCCTTGAAGATACCGGACATGGTATCCCCCCAAAGGGCTTTGAGGGTTTAAGGACCCCCCACCATAGTTGGGTGGACTAAGGTGGTGAGCACCACGCCGGCATGGGGAATAGAACCCACAACCTCCTCACTAGGGGCCATGAGCCCTAACCACCAAGCCAAGGCCCGTGGTGCCAACTCTGATCATTGGTTATGTGGCTATTGTCTGTGAGGGATAGAATTGGAGAGAATATGTCAGATCTTCGTGATGATTACAGTGATTCACCCTTGGGTTAACTAAGGTTGATAAGATTATGGTCTGGAAATATGGAGAGTAACCTACTCGGGTAGGTAGTCTATGGGAGAGTAGAGAAGAATATGTCAATAGACATACCAATACATCTTCTGCACTGGAATTACATATCATAATTAATGCTTCCCGGCAGGCAACCCAAGCAAGTTATAATTCTTAATGTTGAAAGGAGATGATGTTGTGTTAATTGAACTTGAAGTCTCTAAAATGAATCCACTCTGTAAGAATCCATACAACAAATAGGGGTTACGATGAGTAATCCTGAAAATTGACTCCATTGTTGCACGTAATTGTTTGATGGCATAAATAAGAAAGGCTATTGCCGTTGTAGTGTAAATGGAGAAATCGTTTCCCACTAACCTTTCATGAAGGATGGAGCGTCAACGGGACGAGGCCATTGACTGCAAAAGGTTAACTCGGAAGATGGAAGAGACCAAAGGTCATGATACTTACAGCATCGGTAAGTTTTGATGGTTCATTGCAATCTTAGATGAATTAAGGATCATTTGGAAAATTACCACTCTAAAATTACACTCTATTCACTCCGGCTTCCTCCGGAGACCGGTGGTCTTCTTCTTATGTTGGAATGTAAGTGAACATGTCATTACTGTAATCCACCTTGCACAAAAATCTAAACATATAATAAAGATGTTTGCAATACACCATTTCCATTTTATTCCCAAACATTGAACTAACATTTTTGTGAAGTCAAGGCATGTGCATTGTAGTATATCACCAATTGTGACAAGGTATGCAATATCTTCTCTAGAGACAATGTTGATTAACACTCCAAATCCAGGATATGGAATGGCAATTACTCTAACCACATCATAACCATCTATGAGCCCAACGCTCTCCCATTTGTTTTTATGATCTGCCATTGGTGGTGTTAGATTACGGCGCATTGTCTTTCCAAACTTGGAAATTGGGTAGACATCCGGATTTAGTGGAGCATGAAAACCATTTGAGAGATTGGAAGTGTGGTGATTGTGGAAAGCATGCGGAGAGGAGAGAGAACCTCCCTCTTTTGTAATTGGAACCCAACGTCTTTGAGTGCCAATACCTCTGCTTTGAGAGATTGGTGTTTATCTTCACCGGCCATGTATTGGGTAATATATGCCAATCCAACAGGTTTTTTTTTTTGTTTTTTTGTTTTTTGTTTTGCTATCATGTACACAACGTTTGACGTCATCAAGGCAAAACCAAAACTCATACTCCACATCATTGGTAGAGCAATACTCCTCCTTCAATCCTTTGTATCTAGGAGCAGGGGTGCCATGTTTTTCAATATTGACTTTGGCGTTGCAAAGAGCCCTGGTATTGGCTTGCATGGCTCAACATCTTTCGGTAGAGTTGGGTGGCAATCTTGCAATGTGCCAATGGGAAGAAGGACAATCAATCTCTAACAAGAATGTGGTATGTGCCACACCATGCTCTTTAGAATTCAAGGACTCCTCTTTGCATGCCTTTTTAGCTCTTGTATCCATGCGAAGAATTGAGTAGTTCACTTTGGCAAATCGATGTGAATCACAATACGCACCTGGTGGTATATTAAGCTTCCGTTTGGTAGATCCAAAAAGCTCAGAACCCTACAAAGCACAATCCCTAGTGTTGAGGCCTTCCACCCCTAGATATGACTTCGTGGCCTCTGCTAGTAGTTTCACATCTCCACACCTAGAAGCAACCTTCAATTACAAGGACGCGAATAAGGGGTTTTACCAACATAACCACCTCTCAACCACGACTTGTAATTTGCAATTTGCATGGATGCACGAATCAAATCGTCCACTGTCATTTTGCATAAACAAGTCATTTTGTTTTCGGATTGTTGAAGGCACTTATTGTGCACTGTCTCTGCAAGGTTACAGTTTGAAATTTTTGCACATTCATTCATAGTCATATCTTGCAAATATTATACAAATTATAGTAAATTTCATATACCATGGAAATTCATAATCAAAGCATATTGCAAAAAAAATGATGATGCATTCACAAGAATCGTATGACCACCCCACTGCCCATAATGGAAGTGCCAAAAACCTAACCACTCAGAAAGTCTGAGAATGTCTTTCTCTGTGGCAGCTTTAGACAACAACCACCATGAACAATTGATACGATACGTAGTTTCAATTTTATCCATTGTTTTTGCGTTCTTGTAATTCTTGCATAGATGTTTGTGCTGAAATTATAAAAATGCCTTGATGTATTTATGTGCAACCTTATCCAAACTTTGTGACCGATGGAAAAGACAAATGCGTTTGCAATCCATCATTAACAAAGTTTGATGACCTTCACCATATATTTTTATGACCGCAATCCGATTGGCATGTTGTCCGCCATAAAACCTTAAAAATTCATGTTCGACACACCATTCTTCACCATGACATAGTTCAAATTTTTCCAAAAGAGAGTTTGAGTTGCGCCATCTTTAGATTGCATGTCACAACACGCAATAATTAACACCTTACAATACTTGCTATCGTACACATGGCATGCAAGAGTGATCCGATCCTTGAGACATTTGACATTATTCATAGGTTTTCCTCCAATTTGCATATGTTGAACAAGATCCACACCACTTCCTTGAGAATCTACATACATTTTGAAGACAAATACTTTGTTTTTAGACTGGCTAGAGAATCTGCTACCATTGACATATTTGAAGCCTAAATGGTCTTTAAACACCATTATACTATCCATCATGTCCATTCTACTACAAATAAAATATTTAGAACTTGATACAAATGTACAATAATTTGAAGAGGCATGAGTATTAAATTTATCCATGACAACCTCTAGTGATGAACATGCTAGATGATGTCTTTCACCGTTTGATGAAGATTTAAGGAGGTAGTCTGCAAACAAATATTTGTTCGTTGTTATCACTATAGAGGAATTCTTGGCAATGGATGTTTTTATGACCTCATTAGCAACAAATTAGTAAGTCATCTCTAGTGATTCACGGTATGTATCATTTGGCACAAGGTGTTCATGCTATCAAAATCAATTGTGGTAAGATCATATCTAAATATTCTTATAGACTTTGTCAATTTTCAGGCATCAATAATATTCAAGGGTAAAAAAGATGAAGAAGGGTGAAAATGCGGACATGAAGAAGGAGATCTACGAGGAGACAATTACATTCATAACAGACAACTAGAGGTGTTATCAATATCCGTAGTAAGCAAACTTGGTGGAGTGGGAGTTCCAACTTTTTTGCAAAGAAAAAACGATGTATCAAAAAAATCAACAATAGGACAAACATCATCATTCAAATCTTAGAACAAAAAAACAATATCTTTACTTGGTTCAATCTTGACATAAAAAAATATAGGTAGTTGGACAATAAATGTGCAAGAATTGTTTGTGAGCACAACAATAGATGATTGAACTTGTGAATAAAAAATACATGTAACTCTAAATAACCGAGAATCTAAAATCCAAGAATGACCATATTCATTCATGGTCTTTTGTAGCAAGATAGTTTCCAAGATATCACCGTCCACATAATACATCTTTTGCTCCACATACATGGTTCCTATTCGGAGATTGAACCTCAAGCTAAGTAGATCCTTAGAAACATTCATATGACATTGATCCCCAAGCAAGAAAGTGAAGGGCATAAAGGATCTAGAAGATTTTAATGATAGTCATGAAGAAGTAAGGGGGAGATAGCAAAATAAAATCATTATTTGTATTGGCAATACGAGAGATTTAATTGCATAATTATAAAATTCAAGTACATGAAATCTTAAATGTGGATATAAGATGAGAAAAAATAGAAAAAATGGCGAAAAATCTAATAGATGAAATTATTTATCAATATAATGAATATATCAATATTATTATTAGCATAATGAATTTAACAATACACAAATACCAAAAACATATGAAAAAACAATAAATGATGAAAAATTTGCATAAAATGAAGAATAAATATTTAAATATTTAAAAAACTATAATAGACACCCCAAAATTAATTGTATGGGGTAGAGAATCTCTAATTCAATAGGCCATGTTGTAGCTTGTTATACTAAGATTTTTTAAATCCAAAAATATTGGACGTGTTGTAAATTATAAAATAACACACACATTGTATGATGTCAAAATAATTTAAAATTTAAATACAACAATAAAAGGAGACGTAAAATAAAATCACCAATTATATATAGAACTATATGTCAAACATTATATGAGTTTGACAAAGGGTACGTGTATAGCATTTGGATATCACCATCATAGATGCAAGAGGAGAAACAACATGAGAGTCTTAATCAATTGAGTGACATAAGAAGAAAAAATGTATGATTGTATTTTACAACAATGAGAGCTCAAGAGCAAACGATTTGAGAATTTCTCCTATTTTTTTCTTGCAAATGGATAATACTGATTTTTTTGATTATTTTCCCTCCAAATCCAAGCAGCTGGATGTTTACATAAGAAAATTATGTCGACGAATCTTCCTCTCATTTGATAGCTAATGCAATTTCAACAAACCATATATATTGGTTTTGTTTATATGTTTCAATCGTAATGAACATTCACATGTCAAGACCAATCTTGTTCATCGATTGTATCGGGTACAGGTTATTGGAGGTTTGTCAATTGACAGTTTCAAAAATTTATTCACATTGTGAGGCCAAACCACCCACCCTTAAGCGTCCTAGTCCGGGTGAGGGAATGGGTATCACATCCATGTTCACATAGCTCCCTCTTACCAACTTCATAAAACTCCATTTCAATTCCCATCAATTATTACACACCACTTTATTCCATAATACGATTGCAAGCATTGAAAAATGCTCTTCTCTGTTTATCCCTTTCCTCCTACACTAATTCACAATCCCACAATCAAATCCCTACTAAGACTTATTCTCTTATGCCACTCTCTTATTTATGTGAAACTAAATCCCCCTAATGCCCTAGGCCCTTGGCCGTTGCCATATCCGTTCAAGCTCACGACCGGGCCCATCAAGGGTTCATACCTGGCCTTCCACCCGTTCCACCAAATACCAGCAGGTTTTCCTAGTTCGGCCACAGTCTCCCAAATACCGGCAGGTTTCCTAGTTCGGCCAGCAGTCTCCAAAATACCTGTAGCTTCCCTAGTTCGGCCAGCAGTCTCACAAAATATCAGCAAGCTTCCTGGTTCGGCCACAGTCTCACAAAATACAGCAACTTTCCTAGTTCGGCCAGCAGTCTCCAAAATACCAGCAGGCTTCCTGGTTCAGCCAGCAGTCTCACAAAATACCAGCAAGTTTCTTGGTTCGGCCACAGTCTCACAAAATACCAGCAGGTTTCCTGGTTCGGCCAGTAGTCTCACAAAATACCAACAACTTCCCTAATTAATCCCACTAAGCCCCCTGCCTAATTCCACTAATTTCCCCAAGCCCCCTACCTAATTTCCCTACCTAATTCCACTAATTCCCCTAAGACCCCCTTACCTAATTCACACGTTTTTTCTAGCTCTAAGAGCTCAAAATCCTATAGAAGAGGGAGAGAGAGAGAGAGAGAGAGGAAGAGAAGAGGGAGAGGAGAGGGAGAGAAAGAGAGAGAAGAGGAGAGGAGAAGGAGAGGGCACCCAAAACCACAAACCCCTTAACCCTCTCCTACTTAGTAGGACCTTATCCTATCCACTAAACCCTCACCCCCTAAACCAACAAGATAGGTTCCAATTCAAACATTTAAACTCCAAGGCCCCTTCCCCAACTATCAACTTCACAAATACTATCAACTTAATTCACCCAACCCTTTAAGGCTACTAATCCTTTAATTAAACACACTAAATAAGCCTAAGGCTTAAAACATAAATCCACACCAATCCTCACTCTTTTTAATACTTTTTGTTATTTCAATAATGACCCCAATTGCAATTCTAAGTAAATTCTAACATACAACAAATATGAGCAACCATTTTGGGCTCATACACACCTAACAATATAAAAAAATGTGTCACTAAAACTATTACAACGTGGTGTTCACTTACCAGGGGTTGTGTGAGCAAGTATCTTTCCCACCCTTGAATGCGTCCTAGTATGAGCCCAAAATGAGTGCTCATATTGGTTTTATGTTTAGAATTTAATTAGAATTGCATTTGGAATGTTATTGAAACAATCAAAAGTATAAAAAAAGTGAGGCTTGGTGTGGTTTATGTTTTAGGCTTTAAGCCTATTTTGTGTGGTTAATTAGAAGCTTAGTGACATTAGGGAGTGTTTTGTTTGAGTGTGTAGTATTGGATGAAACAAGGGGAAGGTCCTTGGATTTAAATGTTTGAATTAGAACATGCTCTTGTTGGTTTAGAGGGTGAGGATTTAGTGGATAGGATAAGGTCCTACTAAGTAGGAGAAGGTTAAGGGGTTTGTGGTCTTGGGTGCCCTCGCCTCCTCCTCCTCTTCTCTCTTCACTTTTTTCCTTTTTTTTTTTTTTTTTTTTTTCTTCTTTTTTATTCTTGAGGATCTAGAGCTCTTAGAGCTAGTAGAAAATGTGTGATTTAGGAAAAGAGGTTGAGGGGAATTAGTGAAGTGAAGTAGTGAAATTAGGTAGGGGGTTTGGAAAATTAGTAGAATTAGGAGTGGCTTAGTGGGATTACCAAGGCTCGGTGTTGAGGCAGACTGCCATGGTTTTAGAGTTTCTCTTTGAGGCCACGGCTGAAGGCCTAAGGCTCGGTGGTGAGGCACACTGCCATGGTTTCAGAGTTTCTGTTTGAGGCCACGGCTCGGGGGGGGCACTGGCGAAAAACGTAGGAACTACGTGCGATAAAATATAGGGTCTTGTATAAAAATTTGGCGTAAAATTTGTAAATTATTAGATGTAGTATAGGGTGCTTTGGGATTGTGAAACATGATTATATGTAATATAGCATTTGACAAAACATGATTAAATTATCTAAGTGGTACATATAAAATAGCATGGAGGAAAAACGATAGTTTCAAAAATTAAATACTTTGCCACCAAAATATGGCATGTTCTATATAGGAAGGGTTCAAAAGATAAGGGTGAAGGTTGGTACTAAGTGGGGCAATTGTTGGCAACCCATTGACTTGATGAAACGTGCAGTCCAGAACGGAAATAGAGAAACGCTCTTCCCAACTGCTATGGCTTACCTCCATTGGTTCAAAAAACAGTCGGGTCTCAACAAATATAAGTATGTTGAGAGTGACTGTGTGTGGGTTGATGTGGATGCTATTATCTCAACTGTGTCTCTACTGTATGAATCAACTAGCAAAATCTACACCTTAGATGAGGTAGATGCAACTCATTGAGTGAGTTCATTTCAAATAAAAAATAAAACCTGCTAAATTTATACTATCTCACACATGTGGAGATATAATTTGGAAAAAAGGTTGAATGATCATTAACTTAGTATACCTTAAAATCTGTAGTAGTCATTTTAGTTCGAGTACCCTCATATCTCCCACATGTGTAAATGGTAGCCTAGCTAGTTTAGGTGGATTTTGCTTGCATGGCGTGGGATTTTCCTCCAATGTGTAGGATTGGAAGATCAAGGCATCAATTGTAGGGATTTTGCAAACCTTGTAAATGTGACTTTGAGACACATGTGGCTGGCCTGTTCCCTAAGACCTCAAGGTTTCTAACTGTGTTATCCAACACAACTTTTATTCGTTGGCTCGTGTTGCTTAATGACATGTAATTGCAATCTTTTTTTGTTATTGTTTAGTGTTTTGCTTTGCCCGGACTTCAGTGTGACCCTGAACCCTAAACCCTAGTAAATGTTTGTTTCTCTTACTCTGTACATATGCTTCTAACGAGAATTCTACTGTATCATACACTTTAAGGAATGGGGGCAATCAGGGGGAAAAAATACATATAAGTAATATAGGGTACCATAAAATCAACCATCCAAGAATTTATAATTACCAATAGGGTGCAAATAATCACAACAATTTACCATTATTTCAAAAATTAGCATCCCTTATAATCCTTTCTCATAGGTAAATAGCCCCCATTTTAATAGGTCATTATCGCAGGTGTATGCAAAATATACAAGGGAGTGCCCCCCCCGAGGGCCACGGCTGAAGGCCTAAGGCTCGGTGGTGAGGCAGACTGCCATGGTTTCAGAGTTTCTGTTTTGAGGCCACGGCCGAAGGCCCAAGGCTCGGTGGAGGCAGACTGCCATGGTTTCAGAGTTTCTGTTTTGAGGCCACGGCTGAAGGCCTAAGGCTCGGTGGTGAGGCAGACTGCCATGGTTTCAGAGTTTCTGTTTTGAGGCCACGGCCGAAGGCCCAAGGCTCGGTGGAGGCAGACTGCCATGGTTTCAGAGTTTCTGTTTTGAGGCCACGGCCGAAGGCCAAGGCTCGGTGTTGAGGCAGACTGCCATGGTTTCATAGTTTCTGTTTTGAGGCCACGGCTGAAGGCCAAGGCACGGCCAAGTTTCAAAGGATTATGGGTTAAGGACCCGAGGTGATATAAGAGGAGGGGCCGTAGATTTGCATTAGACTAGGTGCTAGTTGATGAATTGGATTATGACCTAATAGCAATTAGATAGCTAGTTCATTAGCAAACTAATTGACTACAAGGCATTAGTAGGTGGGATTAGGGGTTGGAGTTGGAGTTGAGTTGCGTGGATTGTTATTGGGGATGCTAATAGTGCCATTACGGAGAAGAGTGTTTCTTAACACTTGTAACCTTGTTATGGAATGAATTGGGGTGTCCAACATTGATGTGAAATGCAATGGAAATTAATGACATTGGAATGACTTAGCTAGAATAATATGATTGTGATCCCCACTCCCTCACCCGGACTAGGACGCTTAAGGGTGGGTGGTTTGGCCTCACACCTAGTCCAGGTGGGGAATCCTTCCTCACACATCCTAGGTTGTCACTCACACATACATCTTTGTTCCACTTAATTGTGAGTGAAGTGGTGTGTACAACACCTTTTTATTACAAAACAAATAAGTACTGACAAATACTTGAGTCACTCATGAGGTTCATGCATTGCATGACTCACTTTGACCTTTGACAACCTAATATAGCTACTTAATCATCCCCTGAGTCTCTACCTACATGGACAACAACAACTGCCCATAACCAATTCGGAATGCTCGCCCTACCTACGCTAAGTGCCCTACTTTGTCCAGCACAAGCGTTGTTGCAGAGGCTTCACTCCATCCCGAGCCTGAGTTGGTGCAGCTCCCTTGCTGCCTCATTGCAGAAGCCAACAACCTGGGCCATCCTAAGCCGCTCCGCCCTTGTTGCAGCAACTGCCTCCGGGAAGGCTCAGCTCCCAATCAACACTGGTGGGATCGACTCCGCAGTTGTGCTTTCCATGTGCTTCCCTGCGCGCATCCACACTCACCCATCCCCTTGCCCTTCCACATAATCATGCACAACACCCAAGCATTCAAATCCCAACGCAATAACCTCCCTAGATTTCTTTTCTTTTCTTTAATGCGCAAAGTCCTTGATGAATTCGTGAGCAAGGCTAAAGAGCATTGGCATGCTCAGTTTAATCAAAATGAGCAATCATCCCGTTCGCACACTACAATTCATCCACAATTACAACTAATGCTCTTTGATTGGTGTTGTCCTTCGGTCACTTTAACCCAACCAAGTCTCACTAAGTGGAATGGGGGCTTAAACTGCCTCTACATACTACAACTCATAAACAATGACCATGTGCACCTAGAAGGAATCACATACCGCCAGATGCCCTAGGTTCATCGCTTAACTACCATGTGCCACTTGCTTCTGGTGAAATACCGTTTGTGCCGAGTTGCACTCATGCCCGAAAACATTGAAACCCCATGCACACCCTTGATAGATTATGGGACTGAAGAGATGAATTGGGACAATCTTACGGAGAAAAAAAATGCCAATAGAGCAACGGTGTGAGGAGGCACATAGGAGTTTCTGCAAAGGCTAATTCAGCCCAACGTCATGATCACAACAACCTGAAGCACTCCAAAGTGGTCACACCCTTGATATGGCAAGGACCTAGCAATCGGAAATTACCGAGTGTCGACTGGTTACCCTCAAAAGCAATTTGGCAAGCTATGTTTGTTTTGTCATCTAATGTGACGACCTTATCAACGACCTTACCCCCACCTGGGCCAGATTTTGTCCCACCAACTGACCAACTTCCACCATAAAAAAAAACAATGCCGCTACCACGTACTTCCCCCTGTCCACAAATCCCCGCTCCACACCACTAGACTAACCCTTGGCGATTACACTGGAAGAGCCAGCAAGAGTGCGTATTCTTACCAAACTCTAGAACCCTTCAACATTCATCGATGAGGCAGTGGAATCCCACGAACCTTAAGGCAACACTGGCCATTGATGTAACCTTTACCAACCTATTCCCTCGCTTTGACAATGGTTCTGCTAGTTCGACGAGCTCTCATGCCTTCCATGTTTAAGTAACTTAACGTCCAAAGGCAAAATAAGGTTGCACACAAGTCATTCAACAATGGATAATAGAACCTCAATTGCAGAAGCTCCCCCACACTCGGATTTGAAATAAAGCCGAGTTCCTAGTATGCACGACCATGCTCATGTTGAATCCACAACTCACCACAATTTGTTTGCAGATCCTCATCCCTCCGCACACGGCTTCGTAGATTGCAACCGGTAGTGCTTCTGGAGTTCGGCGTCATCATTACTCTTGGCTATGCTCATCTCTACTTGCCTCACTCCTAATGTGCTTAGCATCGGCATCGCTTCCTTGTTTGTTCCTACTTGCTACCACCCTCACTCGTCCTAAGATCCAATCATGCCATCACTACGCATCTCCTACCCCCAACTGCACCAAAGTTCCTCTAAACGCAAGGCTTCCGCATACCCCCCCCCCCTCTCAATTCTCCTTCTAACCTCTTTGCATTTCTGCTACTTGTTTTTGTCTCACTCAGCATTGCAACTTCACCTCCCATGTGCATCAATTCCACTTGTTGCTACCAGATTTGCATTGGACTTGCACCAACATGCTTATGCACAAAAATTTGAGGTTGAGGCAGCACTTCTGCCTCCTACCCCAAGTCTCTCTCTCGTGCATGCATAATGAGCTCTCCCTCTCCTACCTCTCGAGACCCCTCCAACCTTCTCATTTTTTGTCGCATTGCCCAGCATCTTCGGGCCGCCTGAAGGAAAAATGGGCTTGACCCTTCTTATTGACATTTTCTCCCCTTTTAGACTCCACCTCCCGGCACATGGTAATTACACTTAACTTTTGACGTTTTGCTTATCTTAAGGGTGAGGTTCACCTCTTTTGCTTGTTTTTTACTTCCCAATATTTTGTATTAGACTTAATTAACATGTGAGTACGATTTTTTGAGCTCACAGGCTGATTTATTGGATTATTTGTACAATGTAAGTTCTTTATCATATTTTATTCATCAAATTTCTACATGTCAACATTTATATCATATCGTTTTGGTTGTTTAATGATTTTTCTTATTTTTTTAGCGTGAAATTACCAAGGCCCGAAATTTGCAAAAAAAAAAATTTTGAGCTCACACAAGAGCTAAATTGGTCCTCTGAAGGTGTATGTGAGGTCGAAAATATAGCAATGGATGATAACAAATCAAATTGGATTCTAGCCCTGCAAAGCATTTGCCCATTGCAAAAAAAAATTTAGGTCTTAAATTTTTTAGCTCAAATTAAAAAACCTTATAACTTCTATTTTGATAAATTTCAAATGAATCAAGAAAAATTTCAACATCATGTGATTTCAAAAGTGGATCCTTTTCACTATTGCTTTTCGTAACGCTTTGAAGTTCCCGAAAATGCGTTTTTTCAATAAATTTTTTGATGTTTAGTTAAATATAACCACATTTTAAAGTGTGTTATTAATATGATTTTTTTGTACTTGTGCTTGTTTACTTTTTGTATGTTGTTTTATTTTTTCCAAAAAAAACTCTTGCAGTTTACGATTTCAAATTTTCAAAATTTAACATTATTATCAAAGTGGACCCAAATGCACCTGAACATTTGCCAATTTTTGTAGATTATAGTAGGTCTTAAAGGGTGTGATGGTGGAATATGGTTTTTTTCACATGTTCAAATCAACTAATAGCGTTATGAAAAACAAGACTTTTGAAAACAACCTGATAGCTTTCAAGCTGTGAGACAAGTTGTTTATATATATATATATATATATATACATTTTTATTTCATTTTTATGATTTATTTCATTTTTCAATTTATTTCTTCTCAAATGTTTTAAGCGCGTTTTACTTCCTCTTAATGCTTTGAATAAACTACCACATTTTTTGATAATTTCAAATATATTCAATAAATGAATTTCATGTGTCACTCCTGAAATATGCAAATAATGGGATGAAATCCATTGGTATAAATGTGGATGTAATCTAGATTGTTCACCTAATAAAGATCCAAATTCTAAAATTAGAAATGCACGACCGTCTTAAACCCACGTTTGTTTTTTTCCATCCTAGACCAAGATCTATCATATATAGAGCCCATGAGAAGAAAAAAACATGCTTAAGTCTCTGCACACTATAAGAAAAATGATATCATGAATATTGAACCTTCTTCCAAGAAGCGAAGGGTCCTTTAACTTGTCACTTCATCTTATACTAATCTTATTATTCCTTATGTGTTGCAGCCTTCCTTCTCTTTCAAAATGAAAACTCTCGGGGGGGGCAGTGTGTTAAAAAGTTAAGGATATAGGTGCGAACAACCACTATTTTATAGGGGGGTATTACTTTCAATTCTCTTCTTTTTTTCACATGCTATCATTATGTAAATTTCTACTTTGGGGTTAATAGAAAATGGTTTGCATTACTTATAATTCCAAATTACCTATTATTCCATACCCTATAGTACTTTAAAGATGTCCTGTGCCATTTTTGATACCCTATATTACTCTTAAGTCCATTTATAATTTTTAGCCCCCATATTTTTAAAATACCCTATCATTTGTTCGCACGTATATTGCTACTCCAACCAATGACTACCCCCCCGAGTGAAAACTACAATTCCTACACTTACGTCATGTATTTTTAATTAGAATTCATTCGAATTCATTTTGAATAATTCGTTCTTAAATATTTTGAATATTAAAGAACAAACTAAAATTCATCAATGTGTTTGTCGCAAAGATGTTGTTCTTGCCCATTCTTTCAAGCTATATATTGAATTATTGATTTTTTTCAAAGCATATATCGAATTTTTTTTTCAGTTGCTCAACAATCCATTCACCTAACATAGCTTGTATTTTTGTTGTTTAGGTTGATACAAATCACAATTTCTACTTTCAAAGAGCTCTTAAAACAACACCGGCAGTTGATTTGGTTATTGCATATATGTTTAGAGGGATTTTTTGTGCATGGACTTTCTATACCTCCTTCTATAATACCCCCTTGGAATGCAAAATCCGATAAAAAAATTTCTTGTTCTATTCTAATTTTGCATGCAATATTTTCATGATGATGGTGTTTTATTGGTATTTTATCTTGATGGTGCGAAATGGACTAAAAATTTGTCTTCTTATTTCTTTAATTATATTTTCCAGGTTGGCCATGAACCTTGGACTTGTTTGAGTTTAGTTTGTTTGGCCAATCCCCGCAATTTCACAAAATGGTTCGTCTTCCAATTCTTTCTTTCACGTTTTATTTCATTGATAAAAGTCATTCTAATTTGTTACATTATATTATCATTAGTTTTCACTTTATTTTATTGTCATTGCTTTTACAGACAATCAATCTATAGCACTTTTGCTTGTTCATTCTTTCGATAATACTTCCAAATAGAAACATCTATCTTTGTCTCTTCAAATGAATATTGACAAAGATCTTTCAAACAATGCTATAGATTTGGATGATGATGTTTTATACAAATTCATGAATGCTATTTCTCAACTTATGAGAGATGGTGGTGTTACACCTTAGAGGGGTTCACAAGAAAAACATCCTTTGTTTTTTCAAGTTTTAATCAATGTTTTTAAAAATCCAAGGGCATTTTTACAAATTTCACATCATCGACATGTATTGTTTTATTTTATTTTATTCTTCATATGCTCACAGTATAAACTGCTATGTGTCATTGATTATTATCTTCATAATTGTATTCTATCATGTCTTTGATAGGACCTTTCATACATGTTTGACGCACTTTGAAGTGTCACCTCTTGGCATTGGTAGTTGACAAAGATATTTTTGATTCCATCTTGAAGCCTTTCACTATACAATATCCTTTACCGATCGACAAAGACATCAATTGTGATGACTCGGATGAATATTCAATTGTTAATCGTGAGGCCGTCAATCTATTTTGAGAGTAAGTTTGTTTTTTTCTTTATTTTTCTTGAAACACATTGCACATATATTTCCCTAAACTCATATGAAGTAAAAAATAAAATTAATATATTTATGCAGTCATGTTCTAACAATGTAATACCACAATGTCGCTAACATTGGCAATCATTTTTTAAAGATCCAAGAATTTTATCAAATCCATCTCCCCCTTGAGGCCTTCCTATTTATGCTAAGAATATGGCTTCTTTTCTTGTTGCTCAACCTTCCCCTTCAATGCATAGAAACATTATTAAAATTTCTATATGATACATATATATGCCCATTGTCATTTTCACTTCTCAATGTTCATTTCTCACTACTCATAATCTAGATATCTATTGTTTATTCTCCCTACCCTTCTTATTTTTTAACCCTACAATTGTGTCAAAATACCACGGTTATAGGATACCACTAGGCTTATTACCAAACATTTTCCCTTGGCTCATGGCTCATTTCTCATTTCTCATTGCTCATTGCTCATTGCTCACAAGATAGCACTCCCTGGCAATTATTCCTCATTCCCTTTCATAAGGTGAGCATATTGATTCAATGACTTATTGATTCAAGATTTGTATGGTTTTTTAACACCTCGTGTTGTGTTTTTTTTTGTTTTTTTTCCCTCTCTCTCTTGGCCTTCCACAAAATTTTATTCATTCAAGTGGACTTGCTCTTGGCTCTCCTAGATCTTAATCCTCATCCGCTTGACTTACTCGCCACTTCCTCTTTGACCATTGTTTCTATGACACATTCCTTTGCCACATCATTACTCAACACTTCATCTTGACAAACATTCATTTTCATTTTATTCACTCACTTTTGCTCCTTAGCCTATCGCATGAATTTTTCTTTGCTTAAAGTAAGTCTTAATTTCACCTCCCATGTTACTTCCAAATTGATTACTTCTCAAACAATCATCCTCATGGTCATTCTCTCAACTCTACAATCTTTATGGGTTAAACCTTATCATTCAAGGCTATTACCAATATCTTTCTCAATTGCATCCACTATGGCTTTTGTAGCATTCAATCAACTTATTCATACTCTTGATAATCTTATTACTTGGACCCTACATATAGCCACTACTATGATGCACACAATATCTCTCGTACACTTCCAAATTCACATAGCCATCAATATATATGTCGCTTATAACATCTCGAGATAATTGCACATCAAAGACATTGACTCTTGTTATTAGAGTTGTCAATAAGTTTCAGAGTTTGAATCACTCAACTCTCACAACTTAATTCTCATGTCCTCAAGCATCTCACTTGAAACTAACCTAACATCTATGCACCTAAACTTGTTCTCCAAGTTTCGGCGATACAAAAGCCTTTTGCTTCTACCTTGAGACTATGCCAAATGTCTACATATGCAAATAGCCTCATTTTACCTTGGCCGACCTTCTCCTTATTGAATCAAGAGGAAGGAGAAGGTGGGTATAAGCAATAACCTCCCTATGAAGCCAATTTATTACAACAATAGCCTTCCAATCCTACTACGAATGAGGTTCTAACTACAAAACACTTGATGAAAGCCACCAACATTTAAAAATTGGCCGTTCCGGCCAGGCTATGGCCCAAAAATGTGGCTCACAATTCACATGCTCTTTCCATAGACACCAAGACCGGCTCCTAAATCTCAAACGTTTGGGTGGAGTGGCCATATAAAACCTAGCATCGAGTTATATCTCCAACTACTTCAAATTGTGAAATCTCTTTCACATCTTGCCATGTTTCCACAAATTAGGTCTATCAAATATGACTTCTTATGTTCTTTTTATAGACAGTGAGATTTTATCTTAAGTCTTGGCCATTTGGGTGCAACAACTATTTAAAGATCATGTGCTCTTCATATCATATTTTTTGATGAACTTTCTCACTTGATTATTGGGATTAGGAAGTGAGTTTATTCTCTCTAGATTTTCTTTTCAAATGGCCTTCAACTTGTTAAGATATTGGCTAAAGGCATATTAGCAACCTAGGTTAACCGCCACTAGGACGGAATCTGTTTAGTCATTAATGTGCCCATGTGGGACTTAATCCAGGTTTTAGTAAACAACCGCCATAGTGCGGGCCCAGCCTGACAAGGACGTAAAGGGTCTCGGGCCGCGGGCTAGCGGTCCGGGCTTCGACCCGTGTATGTGGCCGGATCCCAAGACATTAGTTATGGACCAATCACAGCTAGGGCAGGAGGACCCTGGACCCACATGTATATATATCGGGGGCTTAGCCTCCCATTCCAACTTTTCATTCTACATCGTTACGCTGCCTCTTTGTGTATTGGTCCCATTCTCTTAACACGTTATCAGCACTGCTCCTAGTGTCTTCAGATTTGGTCACCTCTCAGTACAAAGACATACAATAGCGAGAGTATTGATTACTCTATAGACTGATAGCTGATAGTGATACATTGCTAGATCAGACTCTATCAAACTTATCAGAGAGCTTATCACTGGTTGACAGCTGCAGTTCTGCATGAGTGGAGGATCAGTATATCACTCAGTAGAGTTTGTATGTTTTGAGTATACAGATGTTGCTATATTTTTGTGATATTTCAAGTTATAGCAAGTCATAGTACTGTTATGCTGCTGGATTTGATCCAGAATCAAAAAGGGTATGAAAGGACAGAACTACAGTACCAAAATACTGCTCAAATTTCCTCTCATAGATTTTTTGATTTTACCTCATTTTCATTAGAAGGCTACTAAAGTCAGTAGATCTATTCTATTTTGCATGCTAACTCACCAAATAGTACAGTTATGCTGCTGAAATTTACCTAGAATATAGACAGTTATAGATATACTAACTGATTACTATATTTTCCATATATATACACATATATATCGTCTGATTTATATGTATGATTTCCTACTAACCAAAGGGGTACAGATCAGGCCTGATGATCTGAAACGTTAGCATCAGAAAGGTTATGCTGCTAAATTTTTTTCCAGAAAAGTTCCTACTCTAAAGGTTATGCTACCCCCCCCCCCCCCCAGTATATTTCATTTCAGTTTATTTCACTTGACTTCATGTTTTCACTAGTACCCTACTATACAAAGAAAAGATCAGAAAGATAGACCACTCTGAATAGATCTGATTTCTGAAAATATATATAGATAGATAGATATCTGTGCATGCCGGAGTCAGTTACATTCTACATTTTTCTGCAAAAGCTGACACCAACTAGGGTGAGCTTAGAGTCCATCAAATACTGTACACGACTAGTTGAACTGTCTGTTCCAACCAGAACTTATCTAAGTTCAGGTCATAGTTAGGACTAACCAGTAGAACATAACGGAAACCATCTCCATATAGTCGCACTGAAATGACCGACAATCAGAAAATGTAACCAGAAAGTCAAGATTGACTAATCAGACAGTATACATCCACATGATTGAGAGAATTACAATCAAATGTAGACTGTAGTTTCAACTTAAAATTACCAAGTAGATGGCACAACATAGAATAGTGATGTCTACAAAGGCATCATTCTCATAAATGAAGTTGCACTCATTGTTATTCACACCCTTATGTGCGGATGGATCTAACTTCCTAGAGTGGGCAAACGATGCAAAAGTGCTCTTAAGTGCAGAAGATTTAGCCAAGACTCTAACACATGCAACACCTACGCCAACAACCACTACTGAGGACGACGCAGAAACTCCAACTCCAGCAAGGACGAGAGCGCAGACTGCCACTCGGATACCAGAAGCAGCCCGATGGCATGCTCTCATGACACTAAGGCGTCACCTCGAGCCATCATTGAGACTCCAGTACCTGCAAGTTGAAGATCCAGCAGATCTTTGGGCGGAACTACATGCTCGATTCGATCATCAACAAACGTTGTTCCTACCTCAAGCCAGGATGGATTGGACCAACATCAGAGTCATGGACTTCCCAAACTTCTCAGCCTTCAACTCCGAACTCCATCGGATTATTGCTCAACTCAGAATCTGCGGAGTCGAGATCTCGGAGGCCGAACAGGTGGAAAAGACACTATCCACCTTCCCACCCGCAACAGCAATCCTCTCACAACAGTACCGCAACATGAAATTCAAGAAGCACTCCAAGCTAATGGCATACCTCCTACTGGCCGAGAAGCACCACCAATTACTCCTTCATAATGCAGAATCGAGACCGGCGAGAGAAGTCCACACAACGATCGCCAAACTCGAGGAGGAGGAGCGAGAGGAGCCAAACGGGAACTCGGGAGCACCCGCACCACAACCAGGACCGGGATCATCATCGGGAGCGGATGCGGGAGCTGGAGCGGGACGACGACGGGAGGACTCACCGACCCATCACCATGCGGAGGTTCACATAACCGAGGCCTCACGTAGGCCACCAAGAGGTTCTTTCCGAAAAACTCAACCCAAATGGCATAGTAAACCTGCAACAGGGAACCCACATGGACCTAGATATTTCCCACCTAAGCACGAACAGGCTAGGCAAACCTCGGGAAATTGTCACAAATGTGGAAGGAAAGGGCATTTTGCAAAGGATTGCAGGGCATCACAGTACATTGTAGACATGTATAAGGAGTTACAAGAGCTACGTAATAAACCTAGACAAAACTACAATTTTGAGCCCTCAGAAATGCCGGATGTTGATCTTGATGTGGAAAACTTCATGGCTATCCGGGAAGGAGGCACATTAACCCAAGATGTTGCCCTCCTGGATAGCGCATCAACTCACACAATACTAACCAAGGCACAATTCTTCCACTTCCAAAGTGAGAAGTCCTGGTCCACTTGTAAGATACTTACAATGGCTGGAAGCCAGACTCTAAGATTCCGGGAGGGCCGGGCAACAATTATCTTGCCCAGGGGATTCCCCCTCAATTGCGAGAAAGCAATGTACGCTCCAGATGCGCCGAGGAGCCTGATCAGCTATCGGGATCTGAGAGCGAGGAACATCCACCTCTGCACAAAGTCGCAGGGCGATGAAGAAGTCATCGAGCTTAGACAAGGATCCCAGATCATTGCCACCGCTAGCGCGGGCCTCGATGGACTTTACAAGGTTGCCATAAAACCCTTGGCATCTAGCCCCACCCTAGGTGAGGAAGAGGTTTGCATGGCCGCGTGGGGGGGAGGCCCCATGACGGAGCGCAACCTGGCGCAGGGGGTGTCTGTAGACACTAAAGTCGCCAAGCCAGACATATGGCACTCCAGACTGGGACATCCGGGAACGACCATATTCCGGAGGATGATCCCATTGACCCAAGGTCATACACTTACAACGGCAGATGCCGGGAAGACGCAAGAATGCGTAGCCTGTGTCCAAGGAAAACTAATCAGGAGACCATCACAATGGACACTACCTACAGAACTACCTCCACCTCTATTCAGGATCCACGGGGATATATGCGGGCCGATAAGCCCACCTTCAGGGACATTCCGTTACTACTTCGTACTTGTGGACGCATCGGGAAGCCATCTCGAGGTTGCCCTACTCCCGACCCGCAACCTAGCCTTCCCGAAACTCTTATCCATCCTCATCAAGTACAAGAACCACTTCCCAGACAACCCGATCAAGCACCTCAGAATGGACAATGCCCAGGAATTTCGATCCCACGCATTTGAAGACTATTGCAACGCATCTGGGATCAACCTAACCTACTCCGTACCCTATGAGCACTCACAAAATGGCCTCGCAAAGGCATTTGTGAAGAAAATACAGCTAGTAGCCCGACCCTTACTACTACATTCCCGTTTACCATCTGACATGTGGGGGCATGCAATTTTACATGCCGCGGCTCTACTCAAACTAAGACCTACCCTCCTCAACACCCAGACACCTCACGAACTCCTATCAGGAAGACCCCCGAACGTATCTCATATCCGAACCTTCGGTTGCCAAGTATGGGTCCCTCTCCCGGACCCAAAACGGCACAAAATAGGTCCATAGAGACAAGAGGGAATCTATGTTGGGTACGATTCACCCTCGATAATCCGTTACCTGGAACCCACAACCGGGAACCTCATGAAAGCCAGATTCGCCAACTGTAAGTTCCTAGAACACGTATTCCCGAAACTGACACCAACTAAGCCCACCTCACCTTTAGACTTCGGTGCACCGGAGACCTTAACCATGAATCCAGACCCACCTACGGCGTTAACTAATACCGAGACATCCAAACTTCTAAACCTCAAGGCCTTAGCCGACAACGTACCCGATGGATTTTCAACCGAGGAAAGAGTGATTCGAGGTGCCATCCCTGGCACCGGTAACATTCTACCTCAAAAACGCCCACCTACCAAACCACCTACCCAAAGGACACCTAAACGGACAGTCAAAGCTCATTACACTACCGAGTCCTTAGACTCGAGCCTAGACACCGATCCAACTACCTTAGAGCAAGCCCGAAAGAGGGCGGATTGGCCACAGTGGCAAGCAGCCATAGAGGCCGAATACACCTCTCTCCGAAAACATGAGGTATTTTCTGACATCACGGACGATCTCGAGAAGCCACCAATCGGCCACAAGCTGATCTTCACCCGAAAACTCGACTCGCAAGGTCGAGTTCTAAGGTATAAGGTAAGGCTGGTGGCCCAAGGTTGCACTCAAAGGCCAGGTGTTGATTTTGACCAGACGTACTCACATGTGATGGACTGTGTCTCCTTCAGGTACCTACTGGCACTAACAGTCCATCTTGCTCTAAAGATATACATGCTGGATGTGGTAACCGCATACCTACACGGTACATTGGATTCAGTGTTACACATCAATCCACCACCTGGATTCCTAGAATCCATCCCTAAGCCTAAGCCGGGACGGTTTGTGGGTTTAAGGATATGTAAGGCCCTATATGGCCTTAAGCAATCAGGCCGAGCCTGGTACCACCACCTATGCAATTTCTTGGTCTCGCAAGGTTTTATCCACAACCCTACCTTATCTTGCATTTTCACATATTGCACTAAGGCTGGATTTGTGATTATTGCCGCATATGTGGATGATTTGAACATCATCGGGAACCCCGAGATGTGCAAATATGCTCAAGATATTCTAACAAGCAAATTCGATATGAAATACCTTGGACCAACCACGTTTTGCCTCGGACTTCAAGTCCATCATATGCCAAACGGCATATTCTTACATCAACAGACCTATGTGCAGAAAGTACTTAAGATGTTTCAGATGGAAGATGCGAATCCGCTAGCTGCACCGATGATCGGCCGGAGCAAAACAAATGAGGACCCGTACCAACCTCGTGAGGAGGAGGAGGAGGTAATAGACAAACAGAAGTACCTCACAGCGGTTGGATCATTTACTTACCTCACAACTCATACAAGGCCCGACATCGCGTTCGCAACAAGCATATTGGCTAGGCATAGCCAAAACCCAACAATGCGACATTGGAACGGAGTCAAACACCTGTTGAGATATCTTCGAGGTACATCCGACCTCGGATTATATTATCAGAAATCTAACAAACCTAAAGTGATAGGTTTTGCAGATTCAGGCTTCCGAACTGACCCGGACGCCGGGAAATCCCAAACGGGATATATCTTCCTCAAATGCGGAACGCCCATTTCGTGGAAATCCACGAAACAGACAGTAACCGCAACCTCGACAAACCACGCCGAGCTACTGGCATTTCACGAAGCAGCTCGTGAGAGCGTGTGGCTGCGAACCGTTGAGAAGATCGTTCGGGAGCAATGCCAAATTCAGGAGGAGGAGAAACCGATGACCATATTCGAGGACAATGCAGCCTGCATCCAGCAAATGTCCTCGGAATTCATAAAGGCAGATTGGACTAAGCATATTAGTCCCCACATATTCAGTTTCTCTCAAGACCTGATTAGCAAGAACCAACTTGAGATTAGAAAAGTAGAATCATAGCATAATATTGCAAGGCTCTCCCGGCGTATAAGCACAAGAAACTGCTATATGCCACCGGGATGAGATCACTCCAGGAACTAGACTCACCACAGGTTTAACACTCTTTTCTTACTCAAGGTTTTATCCCAAAGATGGGTTTTACTTGAGCAAGTTTTTAATGAGGTTAACCTTAGGTTGAGGAGGAGTGTTAAGATATTGGCTAAAGGCATATTAGCAACCTAGGTTAACCGCCACTAGGACGGAATCTGTTTAGTCATTAATGTGCCCATGTGGGACTTAATCCAGGTTTTAGTAAACAACCGCCATAGTGCGGGCCCAGCCTGACAAGGACGTAAAGGGTCTCGGGCCGCGGGCTAGCGGTCCGGGCTTCGACCCGTGTATGTGGCCGGATCCCAAGACATTAGTTATGGACCAATCACAGCTAGGGCAGGAGGACCCTGGACCCACATGTATATATATCGGGGGCTTAGCCTCCCATTCCAACTTTTCATTCTACATCGTTACGCTGCCTCTTTGTGTATTGGTCCCATTCTCTTAACACAACTGACACCTTACCCAAAACTAGAAGTGAAAATGGAAAAAATAATGAGTGGTTGAAAATTTGTGTGTAACCAACATTGTTATATTTTCATGTGTGATGATGTATAATGTGGGCCACACTAAATATTTGTGAAGGGTAAGTCACACTATATATATGCCCACAATATTTTAACATCAATATGTTTGTGGTTGCATGTTTATAGTCTCAATTCTTCCTGCACCTCTATATATACTAATTTCTTAAAAATATATAGGCATACATGTGGAACTTACCAAAGCTTAAACACACTACATACAGGCAAGGGAAGACTTGTGGAATCATATCAATTGATATGGAACTCCTACATATTTATTTTTTGCTATATGCTTTATGAGATATCTTGAGAAAGGTTCATTATTAAAAGTAGAAGTGATAAGTTATGTGTGTTTACACTTATTAAATAAAAACATGTGGGAGTAAAGTATTTTACTAAACCCCCTTTACCTCGGTAACAAATAGTGGGGGTCTCGCCCTTGCCATATACCTTAGTCAAAAACACCTCTATCGTTAGAAATTTCTCAAGTTGCATTTCCTTGTTATCGTAAAATACTACATGCATTATCTAACATTCATTTGAATAATTCTTCTTTGAGTTGTGAGACGAGGACAACAAAATGATTGATGGTGTGCCATCTACTTATGTGTATATCATGGGCCAATGTGAGCTGCATAAATTGATAATCTTTTACACTACTCAATGCAAGAGGACCAAATCGTATCCAATTGGACCAAAGTCAAGCACTTGACACTTTGCTTGAAAGAATCTTCAATTTTGTTGCCTCATGTGTATTTTGGTGAGCATCTTGACTCCCACGATTCAAACCAAACAACATATATTGAACCTTTCAATGACGGACTAGGGCAACACAATCGTTTACTTTGCATCATAGGCGGTAATAAATCAAAGTCACATGCGGGAAGTTGGTTCTCATTTGAGGGAGTCAATTTCAAAGTTAATACTCTTAATGGCTTCTTGAAATCCCAAGTCATTAAAAGTCCCGAGCAACACCAAACGAGAAGTTTGGTGCTTCTTGAAGGGTTATTATGTGAACAACCTGCTAAGGTTGTAGTGATCGGAATTCATCTCTAATGGGCTTATATAGGGGACATTCCAACTCGAAATGTGCCTCATTATTAACTGCATGATAAGAGCAAAAGTGACATAGTCTAGTATCTCTAGAGATAGAGATAGAGATAGTTGACATCCACCAAGTGCAATGACTACTCTATGGTTTGAGGTGAGGTAAGCGGGCAATGATTTTGTATTGTGGCGGTGCCAACGGTAGTTTCCAATACAATTCACATTCATATTTGAGAAAATCCTTGAGGTGGAGGTAATCTAGTTTCTTCCTTCATAGATGGAAAGAGTTCCACTCTTTAGCAAGAAAGGCCTCCTTTATATCATCATATATTATTTGAAATGTGGTTGGGTTGTTAAGGTGTGAGCCCAAATTGATGCCCACATTGGTTGTTAACACTTGTAAAACATTACAAGTGGTGTTTTGGTGATTTATGATTATTCACAAAAATATAAAAAGAGTGAAGCTTGAAGAAAACTTAGTTTGAAGCATTAGGCTTTTGTGGAGTGAATTTAAGTAGGAGAAGGACAAACCTTGGTAAAGTGTGGTAGGTAGAAAGCCAAGGTTAGTTAAATGTTTGAATTAGGATCTTTGTTGATCATTTGAGGGAGGAAGGCTTAGGAGATAGGATTAGAGCCTACAAAGTAGGAGGAAATCTCGAGGGCTTATCGTGAGCCTTGAGGGTGCTCACCCCCTCAAACTCACTATATAATTCCTTATTCTTCTCTCACTCATCCTCTCTTCCCTTCGTGCTCCAAGGCACCCCACGTGTTATAAATGTGGGTGTGTTGGAAGCAAGATTGGAGCACATGTGTGTGCTTAGTTTTTAGTTGGAGAGCCAATGCTAGTTGGCCTTGAAGAGGGTTTGACCTCTTATTAGAATTAGTTTTTGGTGTGAATAATTTTAAGATATTTTATGGCTTTAAGTTGTAGTATTTGAGTTCATATTTCTTGGGTATTTCTTGAGTAGTCTAGGTTGTAAGGGGCATAACTTCCGAGCAGAAGAAAATACTTCGTTGAAATTTAGAGGGTTAGTAAATAACTTGTTTATATGAACATGGTCAAAATCTGAGGATATTTAGAGTACTGGAGCAACAGTTATGACATTCTGAACTTCGTCTACATTTTCGAGCTAAAATGGGCATAACTCCTGGACAAAGGCTTGGAAACGCATGAAATTTTGAGGGATGCATTGTTCTTAGGTTTCCTAGTTGTGGTACAAATTTCAAGTCATTCCGAGTAGATGAGAAGGAGATATATTATTCTGAAGTGTTTTCAAGAGTTGCAGACTAAAAAGGCCATAACGTTTTGGCAGAAAATGAAAAATAGTTTGAAATTTCAGGGGGTCATAAACAATTAGTTTTTGTGATTGCTCCAAAAATTTGAAGTTCTTTGGAGCCTGTGAGAGGAAATTATGACATTCTGAACTTCGCCTACATTTTCGAGCTGAAATGGGCATAACTCCTGGACAGAGACTTCACTACAAGAGTTTATATGACCTATTTGACAAAAATGTGACGAAATTCTGTTAATTTGGGTGTCATATAGGGCACCTTGATTCGGTCATACAATTAACAGAGTTCTGTCAATTTCTTTGTCATCTGGGACAATTATACACGTAGGATTCCATTTACTCCGGCCCCCTTGCCATGTTGGATTCTCTTTACCTCGTCATTTACCCATGGTGATGTGGTTTAATGTCCAAGTTATACTAGTAAAAAAATCCTAAATTAGTAATCCACCCTCGCATTCGGGGCCTACTCACATAGGTCTAAGGCCGAAGGGCCACCTCACCTAACCTAGGCGAATGGACAAAGCCACCTACCTACCCTAGGCGAAGCCAAGGGTGAGAGGTCAAGGGGATCGAACCTTGAACCTCTTGGCTATAGTGTGAAGGCCTTAGCCACTAAGCCACCGCTCATTACATGATATAGGCCAAGTATGTAAGAGTTTTGTATGAAGAAGCCATAAGACTTATAAACTTATGTATATATATATTTTAATTAGTGAAAGCAAAAACAAGCATAGAATTAATGTATTTACTGTTTTTAATTAGTACGTATTGTATTTGTATTAAAAACAATTTACAAAAATACTCCTAAACATTATTACAGTAATTATTGTAATTATTTTAACTACATTAATTACAATAATTTCAGTATTTTACTGAAAATAGCAAATTTCAGTATTTACCTAAATTAGAAAATTTCAATATTTACTTAAATTAGCAAATTTCAGTATTTACCTAAATTAGCAGATTTCAATATTTACTTAAATTATAAAATTTCAGTATTTACTTAAATTGGTAATTTCCCCATTTACTTAAATTGGTAATTTCAGTATTACTCAAAAGGGTAATTTCAATATTTACATTAATTCATTAAATTAGTTATTACATTAATTATAGTAAATACATTATTTATATTAATTACTTATACTAGTAATTACAATACTTAAAAACCTTTTGTAACACCTTTTGTTGTTAATAAATATGAGACACATGCTCAGGTGAAGGGAATAAGTTAAACGTAAAATATATAAATCTGATGACAGAAAATTGACACAAATTTTGAATAATGTCCGAATTGACAAAAACTCATAGCTTTGAGCTGATTTTGTTACTTCGGACATTTTAGTGTCACATTTTTGTCAATTATACACCCATTTCCTTGTAGTGCTTGGAAACGCATAAAATTTTGAAGGATGCGTTGTTCTTAGGTTTTCTAGTTGTAGTACAAATTTCAAGTCATTCCAAGTAGATGAGAATGAAATATATCATTCTGAAGTGTTTTCAAGAGTTGTAGACTAAAAATGCTATAACATTTTGGCAGAAAATGAAAATAGTTTGAAATTTCAGGGGGTCATAAACAATTAGTTTTTGTGATTGCTCCCAAAATTTGAAGTTCTTTGGAGCCTGTGAGAGGAAGTTATGACATTCTGAAATCTGGGTAGACTAACACACTAAAATGGTCATAACTGTCGGACAAAAAATGGGATAGGCTCACAAATTGGTGAGATATTTTTTTGTTTTGTCTCCCTAGTTACAGATAAAATTTCAGGACATTCCGATAAGTAATGGAAAAGTTACACTATTAGCTAGTAAAGTCTAGGGGAACAAGGGAAGTTTGCTTGGTTCTATTAGGGATAACCATTAGTTCATTAAACTACAATAAATGACAAGTATTTATCAATACTTAAACTTGTGTAATTCATGGAATCAATAAGCGAGAACTCATGTAGTAGTGTGAAATCGACGGCAAAGACTCGCTTCACAAGAGGGATATCTTTGAAGGCATGCGTGGCCAAAGTGGCCGGGTGGACTTTAGAAAAGTACAAGGATGTGACATTACCCGAGGTTAAGGAGTGTAAGAAGACATAATATAGACTTGGCTAAGTTGTGTATATTCCAACGATAGATTTGAATCATACATTGTGTTACAAAGAGAGAAATCTCTACATGTCATTATAAACTTCTCCATTCGGGCTAGGACGAAATTAAAGGGTAGAGGCTTTTTGGTGACACAAAAATGTTCTAATGATATAGACCCCATGATGTCATCTACATGGTTGTTAATTTGTGTCATGTGTTAAATTCATGTTCGGCCATGTGTTAGGAAAGTGAGGTTGTTTTATTAACTACCTGAGATAACACCTTCCAATGGGAGTTTTTCAAGTTGGTCCCCAAATTTCGGTGCCATATGTGAAAGTTGGAAGCACCGAATCCTTAAATAGATGGGATTTGAGTTCCCAACATGTGAGTTTGACTCTTGCTTCTTTCCTTAAAGTGGCCATCAAGGCTTTCATACATGTGATTCTCCATGTTCTACTAGATGGCTCAAAGTTTCTATGTGAATAAGAATCAACCCCAATGTAGTTGTATTCATGGCTTATATGAATAGGGTCCTTGCCTAGGTAAAATGCCTCTTTGTTTAATTTTCTTTTGTTGCAATCAAATATCATGGTTTTAGTCTAAGATAAATTGACTTAAAGGCTAGAAGAAGTGCAAAACTCATATAGCTTCTTCAAAAGTATTTGTAGGCCTACTCCAAATTTTGAGAGTAGAACAACATCGTCATCATAAAGAAGAATGGCAACATTGTGTTAAATAAACACGATGGATCCATGCCGATCTCATCCAAATATGTTTTAAGTTCATCAATGTACAAGCCAAATAATGTGGGAGAGAGGGGACATCCTTGTTTAACACCAATGTTAGGCATTACTTCATTGTGTGTGTTGCCATTTATTTGAACTTTTGCGTGGACTATGGTGTACATGGCTTTTATAACATGTTGTAAAATGAGGTGGTACACCTAATCAGTGGAGGCATGTCCAAAGCTCGTCACGTGGGACTATGTCAAAAGCTTTTTTGAAATCAACAAAACAAAATAGAGACATTGACTTACAAATACTTATTGTTCAATTAAAATACATAATGTCAAGATGTGGTCCAAAGTGCATCTACCTTCCATGAAACTTGTTTGTTCTCTTGCTCTCACCCCATTGAATTATGACCATCGACTAATTATTTTCTCCAAAACAAAGCCATCAAGTTTGTCAAAGACCGTTCCTATCATTATGGTCTTGTAGTTCATGGGGGAGTGTTTTTCACCAAATTTGAAGATCATATGATTGTTGTTGATAGTCCATGAAGCCACAAAACCCTATTTAGCCACCAAATTAAATAGTGATGTGATTGGTTCACATAAATCATTTGCAAACCATTTTAAAAACTATGGTTTGAACTCGTGGATATCATCGGCTTTGCGATTTGTTGAATCTTCGTATGAGCCCATATTTCCCTACTACAAAAACATCATGAAGTTGAATGTTTGGAACAAAATGATCAATGATGCTTTGTCCCGAGGTGTATGGTTTTGTGCAACAATCCTCTACTTCTTGTGGCATAAATGGGAGGGTTGAATACACTTTTTCTTCCAGCTCTTCCAAAATAATTTTGGGTCACTTTTGAGTAGACGATGTAGTTCCTTTATTTTGTTTGTGCTCCGTTTAAGAGAGCTTCTTATACTGAATCGTCATGCAATACCTTTTGAAAGCCATTTGGGAGGTATTGTTTAAGTGTCTAGAGTTTAGCACCATATGGAAGTTTATCCATGCCTCTTAACAATCACTACAAACCATTTGTTGGACAATCTGCCAATCAATAGGTACAAGGTATTCACCTTGCACGTTGCATTGGTATTGCATTCTAGTATATGATTCCTCCCCACGCGGTGTCCACAATCCACGTGAGATATGTAAACTTGAGAGATGAAGTCCTAGTAGTCCTCTTGTATGTATTTGTTTGTACCTTTTGTATAACAACTTCATATTGCATATGTGTTGTTAATTAAATCAACTACAAAAACAAAAAATCTTCCTAGCACAATCAAGCTTTGAAAATTTGTTCATAACACATTTTCTCTTCAAACCTCCTCACTTATTATATTTGCTTGTTGAAATTCATTCACTTCTTTTGCACAACATTTTAAAATCATAAGGTTGTCCCTGGAGACAGTACTTTGTTTCAAGTACCAACTTTCTCTAGTTGGACACAATTCCCAATAAGTGCACCTTCTATGTGGAATTGAGGTCCATAAATTTATCAAGGACATCGACCAAATACCTAGTACATAGTATTGCAATTTCATATTAACCCATGTTCTTTGTGATGATCAAGGTCAACTTGGAATGTAATGCAAACTCCTCCTCTATGTAATATTCTACAACAAATTATTAACACTACACAAGCTTGTGTAGAGTGAGGATTTACCTTATCATAGCAAACACCTAAGGTGTATTAAGGTAATTTTGGCAATTGTGTGTATCCACGGGGAGGTCACTTCATTGTCAAGTTGACACCACGTGCGGACAAAGTTTGCTACCCCTATATTACATGCCATATATAATTTTAAAATTTATGATATTTTTTCTACATATACATAACCATTGATAGTATCTTTTGTATACTTTTTTGAAAATTTTAGTCATGTTTTTTTTTTTAGTAATTTTTTAGTTCAATTATGTGTCATTCTAGATAGAAATGGTATGTTTTATGAAAAAAACAAATCATCAAATTTAGTTACCACTCTTGACTATGTCATAGGTATTGTGTATATCTACTCATGAAAAAATTTTGAAAAACATTTGACTCATTTTGGTGGTGCAACTTACCAAAAGAAGATTTTTTTTGGTCGCACGTGGTGTTCAACTTCACAATGGAGTGATCTACCCGTGTGTGTATCATTTTCAAAATAATCCAACATTTAGTTTTATAAGTATTTTGTTTCAAATCAATTGTCTAGCTACAATAGTTCCAAAGCTCAATCGAGGTAGAACACTACTCGTGTTTAACAACCTCGCATGTTACGATGTCATCCTACGAGTTTTTGATAGTTCTAATAGGTTCAACCAACATGGGAAGTGCACCAAATCATCCTTTGAGTGTGTGGACATGACAATTCTCTAGAGCCCACATTAAGTTCCAACCCACACCAAATCTCCAATTTAAATTAGTGTGGGCCACATTGTTTTTTTTTGGGGAAATTGACGGGTTGACTATTTTATTTCATGCTACTTTTATCCTTGAACAATGTTACCATGAAACTTTGTTGTCTTGATTGGAAGTCTTTGAGAAGACTTATGGGATGACCCAAGGTCTTGACTCCACATTATTTCCACCATAAGTAGACACGTACAATGGCCCACATTTCATATTTACGCACTAATTTCCACCCACACTGATACGAATGTTCAATGTAGATATATGTTAGTCAAATTGAATTTTCATAAAACTACTTAAGGTATGCATGTTTTATTCAACTAATTTTCTTGATCAAAACACATATATTTGATTGGTGTGTGCTTAGGTGAGGATCAAAGAACAAACACCATAAAGACACGTGATTATAAGAGATTGGGCTACATCTTCGAGTTTTATATACCGCTCCACACTCAATAGTGATCACAATTGGGAGGACTTGTGTACCTGTTTAGCGTAAGAATCAACAAATGTGCATGTCCGATAATCATAACTAAACCAAGAAAGCTTTAGCTATGAAATTGCTATTTTGGGTTGATGATTCATCGTAAATTTGCTAATGTAGCACAACTTCAAAGACATAAATTTAATCAATAGAAGATGGAGAAACAAGAAACTCTAGCCAAGTAACACTTGCATAAGGTAGATGGCTCTTAAATCATTACTTTTCTCAACTAGTCCGTTTCTCCTAGGATATGAAACGCGGGGATTAGTATAAGATAGGTAGCAAATCCAATACGTGACCATAGCCGAATTCCTCGTAATTCATGGAGATCATAGGAACATCTGATTCCTTAACAAAGTGAAAATCCTTCTGCTGGTAAAATTGTTACCTGGTGCCCCCAATATTATGTTGGCTATTTGTTTAACCCAGAGTAATCAACACATTTAGAACACATACTCCAATCTCTTCTAAACACGTGTATAATTTGATATCCGTTCTTGGAGCCACACCTGTTGGCATGCCACTTAAATACTATAAGTGTCCGACTAAGATAAGTAACCGAATTAAGCACGTCTACCTTACCTTTATGTAAGTTGTGTGTGAATTATGAAGGGGGGGAGGCTAGGGCATGATGTGTTGACTTATTCTAGTATTATAGTGCACCGTCCCATTAAAAAACACAGGTAAGGTACTTGGTCCTACTTCATAGTTTATTATGGCACTAGGGATGCCCCCCCCCTTCACGAAATGTTCAAAGAGAGTAGGATCGATATCTAGGTTTCCGCCTGATTGTATCCTTATCTACCCTACACCGACATGAACGACTTCCCCCCCACGGAAAGTTTCTCCCTAAAACAAGCGATTGCATCATCGCTCCCCCCTCGGACCAATGAGAGCGCCCCGATTGAGCAGTGTCGGCCCCTTCGACCAATCAGAATCGTCCATCTCATCGGGCCCTTGTTTTCAGTCTCTTGCCCGTCACTGCAGCCTGCCCCCCCCCCCTCCATGTCTTTGATGCCGTCACTCCCTAGGGCTCTCCACACTAATTTAGAGGCTTACTGCCACACCAGCCTTGGAAAACACGAATAACTAAAACTATTATTTCCATAAGCCGCACCTAGCCTGGTGCAGTAACCGGAGGGTTGGCCATGTATAATTCTCATGCACAATTCGCTAACAGTCATCCATCCGTCCGAACGGATGACATACACGGACAGACATGTTCATCCATCCATGGGGCTTCCAGGGCCTTCCCTTCCTTCTTCACATCAGGGTTTCCTCCGACATTTGCACTGGAACCCTCCGTCTTTGCAGAGCCGCTTGTGGCCATGGCGACGCGCAGATCCTTCTCCTTAGGGCTGCTACTGCTCGTGTGCGCTTGTTTCGGCCTCGCCGCTTCGTTGTCCGACACTGTGAGTCTCTTCTTACCCTTCATTTCGATGTACGCCATGTCGTTTTTGGTTGTACATCGATGTAACTCTCGGCAGGGTTTGAGGCGAGGGTTTGTGCGACGTTGAGCTGGAAAGTTCGTCCTTGCCCTCGGAGTCGCTCATCGATTAGATCGAACTGCGGAGCCACGGTGGAATAATGTTTGAGCTCGTGGTGTAGCATTTTCAATCACGTCGATGTGAGCTATGCTGAGGACATTGGTTGCGGCAGGGGTGTGTGGGTTGAAAGGCAACGAGGTTACAGGCGTAGGTTTGTAGCGCTTTGGTTGTCGTGTGCTGTATTGTGGTTTCATAGTCTTGTATGATGTCGGTCGAGTTCTTGGAAAGTTCCGCTGGGATTATGACGATGATGTTATATGATACGATTGTTGTGTACTCTTTTCGTCACATTCTCACCTACAGAGAGCCTGCATTTGAGGCTTGGTATATGTTCCCTTCAGATGCTCTCCTTCGGACAAAGCAAGAAGGTGTTCTTGATCTTTATGAGCTTCTTGGTGTGTTTATAAGCTCTAGCGTTCTGTGTTTTGTGTCCTTCGTTTTTCTCTCTATGATGAGGTAGCTAGGCACGGGTTGTTGGCATCACGGTCATTTCACCTGAACGCGGTGTCTGCGGTAATTGATACTAGTCCAGTTTCTTCTGACATCCAAGCAGCGCAAATTTTTCCTGATTGATGCGGAAAGATGTTTCTTGGTCGTCGAACGGCACTTGGAGGATGCGTTTCTTGAAGTTCGGGGTTGAATACGAGGACGTAGTCTAGACATCTGTTACGAATACGATGGGTTGCCCTCCATGCGGTCTAGACAAAGGCATAGACCGGAAACCTTGTGGAATCGGTTCTTTGTCCCCAGTTGGTTAACTGGTTACAAATGATCAACATGACGCCTGTTTTTACTCGACTCTTGTATGTTCATTATTGAAGGATCTGTGTCTGGTCCTCATATGATGGTCTGGTCATTCTAGCTTCACTTGATGCTACGTCTCCTGAATATCTGGGAGCTGAGGCTTCTACATGCTCATGTCAATTTGGAATGCGTTTGCTTGTAGGAATTCATCTACGATCTTTCAATATACATACATCTTTTGACCCCTCGGCATTTTTGTGTGGCAGGTGTTTTACGATTCTTTCGATGAAAATTTTGAGGGACGATGGGTTGTTTCACAGAGCAGTGATTATGGAGGTACTACGATTATCCTTATCGTGATCCTTCCGATGATGGGTTGGTTTTTACAGAATGCTGCAATTTCAATATCATAGCTGGAAATTCAGGTCTGAATGTGGTCCGTTATCTTGCAATGTCCCTCCCATTGTATGTTTTAGGACGAAAGTGTGTTAGGGGTAAATTGGTCTGAAATGGTTCGCAGAGTTTTCTACAAAGTGGTTGTTATGATTTGCAGGAAAGTGGAAGCATGAGAAGAGTGAGGGCCATGACGACTATGGTTTGTTAGTAAGCGAGAAGGCAAAGAAATACGGCATAGCTACTGACCTTCCTGAGAAGGTCGATCCCAAGGATGGCGCATTGGTACTGCAATACGATTTGCGGTTGCAGAATGGGCTTGAGTGCGGTGGAGCATACCTGAAGTTTTTGCAACCACAGGTATGTGTTCTTGGCCCTGATGAGGCCTTATGGGTTTATGAGATGCTTTCCTGATCCAAATCCTGCATTATCCAAATTAATTCCGTTAGTACAAGTTCAACCTGGAGAGACAATGTTGATTGTGTATGTTCGTACATTATGGAACATATGCAAATACCCTACAATAAGTAGGGTTTGCAGGTAGTCAGAAAGTCAATTATTACAGAAAGTGCCCTTGGATGCAATCTAAGGTTGTGTGAAATGCCATTTACAATTGCAGGAGGCAGGCTGGACAGCCAATGATTTCAACAATGAGTCTCCTTACTCCATCATGTTTGGTCCAGACAAGTGTGGAGCCACCAACAAAGTCCACTTCATTTTCCGACACAAAAACCCAACTACTGGGAAATATGTGGAGCATCATCTTCAGAATCCTCCTGTTCCTACCGGCGACAAGCTGTCGCACGTCTACACCGCCATCATTTACCCAAACAACACTCTGAAGATTTTGATCGATGGTGAGGAGAAGAAGTCTGCCGATCTTTTGTCAAGTGACTTCGAGCCAACAGTGATCCCACAGAAGACCATTCCTGATCCTGAAGACAAGAAACCTCAAGATTGGGACGATAGAGCCAAGATCCCTGATCCTGAGGCATCGAAACCTGATGACTGGGATGAGGATGCTCCCAGAGAGATTGAAGACCTTGATGCCGAGAAGCCAGAGGTAAATTCCCAGAAGACCCTCGTGGATTCTGCTCAATTGAAAAGTTGGATGCACATCGTGAGTTTCTAGCATGTGTAAGATAATGTTTAGGATCAATCACAGGCCTTCTGACAGGTTTCTAGTCAAATGAGATGTGAAATGTTGCATTTTATTATTTTTGAAAACTACTAAAATTATATTCAACTTGTAGGGATGGCTGGATGACGAGCCTGATGAAGTTGACGACCCAGAAGCAGAGAAGCCTGAGGATTGGGATGATGAAGAAGATGGTGAGTGGGAGCCCCCTAAGATCTCCAACCCCAGGTGTGAGGAGGCTCCAGGTTGCGGTGAGTGGAAACGCCCCTCCAAGCCTAACCCTGCTTATAAGGGAAAATGGAGAGCACCAATGATTGACAACCCAGCATACCAAGGCATCTGGGCCCCACAGCAGATCCCCAATCCCGAATATTTTGAGCTGGAGAAGCCCAACTTGGAAGCTGTAGCTGCGATCGGCATTGAAATCTGGACGATGCAGGACGGAATCTTATTTGATAACATTTTGGTAGCACACGACGAGAAAGTTGCAGAGGAATACAGGAAAACTACCTGGGAGCCAAAGTACTTGATTGAGAAGGAAAAAGAGGCAGCGGAAGAGAAGATTGAGAAAGTAGAGAAGTCAGCAGGCGTGGCGGGCATTAAGGTTCATACTGACATCCTGAGTACTTGTCATTGCTGTGCTGAATCAATGATTTTGTCACTGTCCACCCATGTTTTGCCGCGTAAAAGATTTCTGAACACACGGAAGTTGAATTGCAAAATGTTTGCTGTGGTGAACCAGTCTTGAAAATACTAACTGGACTACGTTCCTTGTCATACCAGGAGAAAGTATTTGAGTTGTTGTACAAGATTTCAGATGCTGGATTCTTGGCCGCCTACAAGCCACGGATTGATGTAAGTTCAATAATTTTAGGGTAGTATTAGTTCAACTTCTCTTTAGTTCACATTTTTTGGCTTGATGCTAGTCGGCAATATCTTATTTGTTCTTGACATAGTTGTGAAGTATTACTCAGTTATTACTGGTTATTCGTTCTGCAGGAATACCTTGTTGAGGCAGAGAAGAACTCCACTGTCTTTTTGGGAATTCTCGCAACTATTCCTATTCTTCTCATTACGGTCTTGCTGAGCCTTTGCTCAGGAAAAAAGAAAGCTGCACCCATTGTAAGTCAATAAGCAGTCTTCTTTACATCGTTTCTACTTGCAGTATACTGTACCTGAAGGAATCAATGTATCACGTGAAATTTGAGTCATTCTTACTGTGATTGGTTCTTGAAGAGTTGATTCAGAAATGTTCTTTACCACAAATTTCAATATGTAATTGCCCCAGTTCATGTATGTGGTTGGAATTGTTTTGAGAGTGCATGATTTGTTCTAGTATTTGGTCTCATTTCACAACGTGAATGCAGGTCCCCACGGAGGTGACCAAGGAGGAACCTACGGTCGCTCGTGATGTGGTTACTCCAGAGGATGAGCCTCTAGGTGAGGATGAACAAGAGCAAGAAGGCGAAATTGAGGAGACCAAGGCTCGTAGGAGGACACGTAGAGAGACATAGGTGAATTTCAGTTAGGGTGGATTACCATCCTTAAGGAAACAGTATGCTTTAGAACCAGGTGGTCTACTTGTTTTCAGCCTGGTCACGATTAATGTGCATATTACTGTCTGGTAGGAATATCGACGTCAGCTCAGATCACTGCGTGATTCATGGGTTCCCTCTTTCACGAAACCCAGTACATTCGAGACTAAAGCACTAATGGTTTAACTTGGTTTTTTTTCCAATTTGAGGTTGGATCCATATTAATTTGCTGCTATGGAGTATGTTCTGAGGTGGTGTGATCACCTATCTTGTTGCCAGCATTGTCAATCTTCCTTTGTGTCGTGGTTGCGATCAGTAGACTCTCATTGTTCTAATTCTTGTGACAACTCGTAATATGTAGATGTAGCAATTAAGTGGTTCTGGGCAGCGACTTGTGGTTGTCAACTGCGGACGCATTTTCTTTTTATGCTCAGCTACTTCACATGTATGAACCAATTTCAGCTATCATCCAACAGATGTCTCAATCCCTATTTACTCGGAGGAAGTCGCAGTGCCTGGTAGAGCTTAGGCAATTCTCCTCGTAATCCAGAATGTTGTTGTCCTCTTGTACAGAGGTCGGAATGTATCCTGATCTAAAAAGCGCACTCAGTGTTTTGGCTTCAATACATCATAGCTTTTGGTGAAGCATGTGTACTTGATATGATTGATGCTTTGGTTTAGTATCCATAGATTTGATATGGTTAATAATTTGATTCAGTGTGTGGTACCTTCATGTGTAGTCATATCTGTTATTTACATCTGGATTGTTCGATTCTGTCTTTTCATGTGGAACGTATCGTGAAAAAAAATCAAATCACAGTCCAGTCTCCAACATGGAAATCTTGACACACCATAAACCTGTGAGTCTTGCCCAATTTCCTATACGACCTCGTTTGAGGTAGATGGGCCTCATCTGGTTACTTTTTGCTGTCTGCTACTGCTCAGATTATACTTACACTACTCAGACTCGTGAGGTTGGAATTGCAATGCGTCTGCAACTGTATGTACAATCAATTCCAAAAAGTCTTGGAGCTAAGCTCAAATTGTTGATGAATGATGAAAGTCCACCGGCATTCCACCTAGAATGGTCAACAACTTCTGAGCACGTAGGCTGATCTTGTTAACAAACATGTCGTTTTGGTACAATTTTCTTCGATCAGCACCTACTCAAATCTACATAGTCACCCGCCATTCAAATACAGGTGTCCACTTAAGATACGTAACCGAATTAGGCACGCTCACGTTACGTGAGCCATGCTGTGTCTCAGCTGTAGCCAGTGGTTTCATCTTGTGCGAAAGCGTGCTCTGGGTGGGTTATGGTTGTGATTGCTTTGTAGGCTCCAGACAAGGACACGGACATTACCAGAGAGTCCTGAAGCACGGGCCTTGAAGCCCGTATGCTGGTCCCGAGGAGGTCGTGGAGGTAAACCCAGGCTGGACGCCATGTGTTGGGAGCCTTTAGACTGGCTCAGGTTTCCTGGCAGCTATGTCACTAGGTAGTCCGGAAACAAACCTACCCCTTTAGGTTTGTGGCTGATTTGTTCCCACTTAACCCCTAAAGCTCGAGGCTGACGTTTTTGTCCGTGTAGTCACAACATACACATTTATGTTTTAATCTTCTGATTTTGGGCATGTGAACGGTTCAACATTCTGTTTGAACAATTTTAACTCTATGAGGCTTGTATGGTCCGATCTACCACATGAGGTGCTAGTTTGTTTTGATTGAGCTTCTAAATTGGATTGACTTGTTTTAGGTGATTTTCGGATGATTTTGCTTCGGTTGCTAGGGGTTAATCTCAGTAGACTAGGGAATTCGGGGTCTTGATGTTCATTTTGTAGTCTCATCATCTACAATTATTTATTTATATTTTGGTTTCCTTTGATTTAGATGGTTGTCATGAATCCTTGGTACGTTATTTATACAAGGAGGTCCAATGAAAAACTATCTCCTATAGGTTTGTGATCGATTTGTCCCAACTTAATCTCACTAAACTAATTTGTAGTCTTTGATGTTAAAATCTAGAGTTATAAGGAATTCTTGAAGTGTCATCCTTGAAGAAAAGAATAGAAAAAAAACATTGGTGTTCATGCACCAATGTGAATGTGAGGCCGTTCTCCTCATATTGATCATGATTATCTATGATGTGATGAATAATGTAATGCCTTCCTTGGAATGTAACCAACATGAATGTGAGCCTGTTCTCCTTATATTGATCTTACTTATCCATGATGCAATATATGGTGTAATGCCTTTGAACAACAATATGAATGTGAGGCTGTTCACTTAGTACTCATTATACTTATCCATGATGTAATATATGGTGTAATGTTTTCCTTTGGAAGGTGGGCTTCATGAGGCTTGTTGATGGTCAAGTATTTCTTTATATAGGATTAAATATGCGAGGTAGTTGATGTCATTTTGATGTATGGATTTCATTAGGATTCTAATGATACTTTTAGGGACTCATGTTGCCATTTTTGAGCTTCACTGCGAGGTGCTTATGTATGGCACCTCCCACTCCCACCAAGATGGTTATCATGCGGTTTACTTTCCATCCTTTGTGTTTTGATGTGTCTATCAATGGGTCAGATTTGCTACAGTTGTTTTTAATAGTAGTTCTTGGATATTGGTCATGACAATATGTAAATTCAATGAACTATACTGTTAGTGTTTCAACTTCCAACTCATGCTACCACGTATCCTTATAGGCGTAGAATTCGTGATGTCATGGAAACTCATTCACGAGGACGATAAACGTGTAGCAAACTAGCATGGTAGCTTGAACTTGATTATTCCAAGAAGACCCAGCTTCATAAAGAACACCAAATTCCCTAATCTACTGTGGTGAGATCCAGTAGGCATGAGTTCGCACTCAACCTTATATGGGGTCTGTTTTTACTAGGACCCCACCATCTATGATGCACGAGTTTACATCAACACTACAAAGCTCAAGCCCCTCAGACCCCACCCTAAGCATACGAATCCTACACAATCGACCCTACGTCATCGAAAACTTGTTCTATGTGACTGAGAAATCTGCAAATCTAACACGTTGATAGATTTGCGTTGTTCTTTCATCGACATGGGACAATTGTGTACGACTCGTGTGCAAGTCGTGACCCTAGATGTACATCTAATAAGTTTTAAGTACACTCGTATTAACTCGAAGAGGAGCCAATGACACAGAAGGGATCAGTGGACCAACCATAGCCCACAGATTCTTTTCTCACAGGGTGCTAGTGGATAAGAACTCCTGCAGGCTGGCGTCTGCTTCTCGACTCTTCCCTTCCCTTCCCTTCCTGTACAAACACTTGAGACGATACTTTACACTACCTGCAAAACGACAAAACAAAACAAAATAAAATCAAGAGCGTACCCAAATCCATCCTCACTTAATTAATTACAATAACTTATCTGGCCTTATGTGCTTAAACATCACTAAGCAGCTAGATGATGGCCTCTTTCCAAAGAGAGAAAGGCTGTCATTGATAAAACTCTGAATATCTAGTTGTTTGCTTGTCGAAAAGTCCACAGTACACAGCCTGAGTGCTCCGCATAAATGGAGAATCTCGAAATCAAAGGAGAAATGTTCCCGCCTGATACACGGTCCCACGGATTGCAACAAAAGGAGTTGTGTAGTGTTATGTGATTCCCTATGTGGTTGTTCACTCTTCTTAATCGGGACACCTATATTTGAGTGGTATATGACACAACTTGTAGTCATTAACAAACACTAAACGAACAAACACACACACATGTGGTACATGAGATTAGACTGTGTGCTCAAGATATAGACATCATTGTAAGGGTCTTTGTGATTGTTTCAAGAAATAAAGTCTTTTTTTCTATAACTTCTTTAAAGCTTAACAAGAAATCTTTACGATTCACAATGGCTAACTATATGAGACGATTCTTGATATAATCCAATGGTCAAAAGTGTCTATGCACTTGGAAGCATCCACAATACGAGTACATGTCTTAGAATGGAACATGCGCTATGGCAGTTGCATGGACTTAATCTTGATTTTCTTGTACCGGATGCGTATAAAATCTGGGTTTCAAATCAACCACCATAATAGATCATATGTGCAATTAACTTACCCTCACAAATAGGTTGCCTCTTCACTGCTGCAAATCACCTTAGGTCAAAATGAAATCACAAAACCCTATAGCTTCATTCATCAATTCTTATACCAACCACAATATAAAAAAAATCACGTATTTTGTCATCACGATAAAAAAACTAATAAAAAATAATGTCAAATGTTGATAAATTAGGGTAGAGCGACCCAATTGCGAACAAAGAGGGCAATGGAGCTCCCATGTTTAGGCTAGTTATGATGTATTTTTTTTTGAAATTAATCGATTGGCTTTGGTTGGCTCGTCCTTGGGGCTGTCATAACATTATAAAACAACGTGCTTTTATTCATCCGAGAATATAACCACAGATGCCATGGCTAGTGAAAATCCAGCCCGAATGTGCCCTAGTTGCAACATCCCATGGTTATATTCTCAAGGACAAATGAACGAGCGCACACTACTTAACAATGTTATGGTTGGAACAAGGGCTTGGCCTCGGTTTCTGGCTGATTAAATCTTACCCCCAGTGAGTATCTTTCAGTGTAGTGGTGAGGTGAGGCCACACAATGCGATCCTTATAGTGATGTCGGCTTTGTTTAGGTCCTACTCTAGTTTCCAAGAAGGTGGTTACAATTGCACTGACAAGCTGCAACAATTTGCGGTGCTAGTGTGGCTCTGTGCCAGAGAATTAGAGTGGCCTTCAGATGAAGCATGTGGCAGTACGAAAGTGCATCTTATGAAATATCCCTTTGGCCCCGCCAAGCATGACAGCTATGCGTTTCTTCTGACCCACATCAAATTCAGAACAACATAATAGCTAAATCCTCATCAGTAGAACCCTAAGGCTTGGGGTTAACCTTTCTTGATCGGACACCTATGTTTGATGGGTGTGTGCTTAGGTGAGGGATCCAAGAACAAACACCATCAAGACACATGTTTAAAAGAGACTGGACGAAGTTTTCATATGTTGTTAACTGCTCTACACTCAATAAGAGAACTCAACTGGGAGGATCAATGTATTCGATCAAGGCATCAACAAACCTGCATCTCCGATAATACGTCCGATTCTAGCTAATGTCTTATTGTAGATTTCCTAATGCAACACGAGTTCCGTTGTGTGAAACTAATGATATAAGTCGGAGAACATGAGGAAAGGAACTGAAGAAGACCCACATACCTTATGTATCCTTGACAAACTTCTAAGTTCATGCCTGATGTGAGTGAATTCAAATTAAATCAATCGTTGGTATTGCAACATTGAAAAGATGCCTACAAATCATAAGGTTGTACTTTTAAGATTTTGTTGCTCTATTTTCTACAAGCAATATGGAAAAAGTTGAAGCGTGAGTTGATCGAATGTTGAGTTAGGATTGAATGTATCAAATCCCTCAGAAGTTGTGTCAACATTAGCTCAAAACTATACGTTCTTGACTTGCATTTTGAGATGTCAACACATCCAAATTAACGCCTAAAACACCAACATCACAAGATTATCTTCCATTTAATGGCAACACGCATCATGATCAACTTGCAAACATACATGGGTTGCCAAAAAGTTACAAGTTACAACTACGCTTGAATACTATGCGAGTTTGATGGAGAAGCAGCATGCACTACAAGCATATGAGACCTAGGCAATCAACTTAAATCATTATAAACTTATCCAACATAGTGGTAGGTTTGTATTGTTTTTTCATCGATGTGAGAAAATTGCGTAGGACTCATATGCTTGTAGTGATGTAAAGATGTATGCATCATCCTACACTCTTGAGACTTTTTTTTTTGTGCAAGACAATGTTCTTGACAATTATTGCATCTGGACTAATTCATTAGACTCATAGACTACGTATATTTCAGTTGATGACAATATTTGAAAATGTTTGATTCTATTCATATAAGATGGTGAGTCTAGAGTGGTATATAGCAAAAAGAAAAATCTTCTTACATGCGAATCTAGTACAATCATACATTGGGAAGTGTTAGAAGGAAAAAATATTTGTTTAAGGCTCACATACCTTAGTTTGGTTGATCAATATATGTTGCGTTTGAGTTGGTGAGCATCAACCTACTAGGTATTAGAGCCCAAGTTATATTTATAGCAGGTGCATTCCCATATGCAATCACATACCTGTGAATTCCATGGAACCCACTACACCGTTTATGGTATTTAGTGTCACGCACATTGTTGGCAAATAATTTACACTAGGTGCCTAGAGGTTTCAAAGTGTTACATTTGCTAGTTATGAACATGATATTATTTGTCAATGTATGTAAATTTTTGAAGTGATAAATGATTTGCATATTGACATTTAACATAACAGTTTTGAATGCTTGAGATGATACTTTTGTATTTTAGTACGCAAGGGGAAGATATTATTGAGCATACTAATGCCAAGTGTCAATTGTGTACATTTTTAGTCACCTTGTAAACCATTGTGTAACATAAGACATACACTTCTTAACACCATTGAACATACTCATGCCAATATATTAGCAAACACACTTGACCACCAAGTGTAATGAGGTGACACTAAAGCTGAAATTGTTGGTCATTAATGTAACCTAGCATACACCTCACAATAGGTAAGTGTCACTATTATGCATGTGACACTAAGTACCATAAGTAGCCTAGTTAGGAGTTTCCATGCAAAGATGGCACCAATTACCTACTAATTATAAGGGGTTGTTAAATCGACCACTTAGTTTGTTAAAATGACCACAAAGCACGCGTCACGCATCACACGATCACATGTGATTTTTCATTGCACACATGAAGAGAAGCAAGGTATCAACTCTGCTTCCTCTTTCTTTGCATTTCAACTTACAACTAGAAATGTTCAATTTTTGACAAGTCATGTGATGATGTGACGCGTCTATGTGGTCTTTTTAACCAGTGTGTGGTGGATATAACAATCTCCTTATTATTATATTGTAATGTGGTTACCAACTATCCTAATTAGTAGGGAGTGCTCCTTAAAGGATCCATCTGCTCCTCTCCACTTTGACTTTGAAGATATTCCTAAGGCTTTGGATGCGGTGATTGAAAAGAAGGAAATAGCAAAAAGAAAACATCGGCATTATTATGCGGACACAAATTGCCCTATTGCCGTATGAACCGGTTGAGTTGGAGAGATAATCGGTTGAAGTTCATCAAGATTACAAGAAAATTACCGAGCATTTTAGAGGAATCCAGAGAATACACCTTAGATTAACAAGAAAACTGTAGAACCGTGAGGCTTTGTCCTTTTTTATGAAACACTATAATTATAATTGTACACTTTGCTCATGCCAGTCCATGGTTATTTATTATACTCATAACTGACTATAATTAATTAGATTTTTTTCAATACATTTTAGGGAATAAGTATAGTTAACTAAACATATATAACTATAGTTAACTAGATTTTAGAACAACTATAGTTACGAAAGACAACTAGTTAACTGATAGTTGAATTAGTTGGTTAGTTGTCCAATTTTAGTTAGCTTTCATCATCCACGTTAAATGAACTAGACCAAAAATAGCAGGAACAAGTAATGTCCAAGTGTGAATGCAAAATGGTTAAATTTTTTGCTCTTGAAACATAGAAATCGATACATAGTCTCTGTCCAACAGACAAAGCCAATAAAAGGAAACCAAAAGATGTCAACATGTAAACCCGGTTGGACTTGGAAACACTTGGATCTCAACTGATCATGCCCAGAAATTTCGCTGGACACTGCATGGCATAGGACGATTAAACTTGAATTTTGATAACTTTGAGGTAGATTCTACCTTTTTAACTGTCACCCATGTGAACTTTTAACCATGAGTGCTACGGAGACATGTTAACTTAACTAAACTTTCATGGCCATGGTGAAAGTTAACTAAACTCTCAACTTTTAACCACCTCGTCTAGTCAAGTTGATCTCCTCTTCTTGTGGATTTTGAGCTAGAGTGTTTAAAGATAAGCTCGATTGGGTTCGAACCAACCGTTTAGTCTAGTCAAGTTTAACTCCTCCCTCTATGGATTTTTTTTATCTAGAGAGCCAAAAGACAAGGTCGATTAGGTACGCATAGGTTAAATGCTAATTGTGTTGAGGATACCATCCGATTTTAGGTTGTTCTAACTTAACTTACTCCTAACAATGAAGGCGAGGCCGGAAGTTAAAAATCTTCACTATTCTCACCACACTACCCAAATCGATGAATGAATGTGCAATATCATGCGGTGAGTGGTTTTTGATGGTCCATTGTAGACTCTAGTGGAATTGATATGTGAATAAATTTAGGGATATAATAAATAACTGACATTGTAGAGACAACATAACATTATTCAACCATATGGTTGAGTTTTGTTTCTATATTTAGCATCTAATGCGAGCCTCCACTATCTTACCTTTTGGGAAGAAACTTAGATTACATGAAGAAATTGACATTTATATGGACATTGATAAGTGTCGGTATGAATATTATGAATATTGTGAATAGTGCCAAGTATTTTGAATGAATAGTGTTGCCTTGAATAGTAATTTCAGTAAATAATGTCAAGATGAGCAATGCTTGTGTAATAGTGCCGGGAATATAATCCCACCAAAATGTTCAAGTGTTAGCTTGAATGTGTGAACAATAACCAAATATTACTACTTTGTTCGGGGACCCATTGAATATAGTTGTTTTATTCTAGGGTGACCCACATGGTTGAATAATGTTATGAACGTAACGCTACTTAGTAGATACGTTAAATTCATTTTCTAATAATAGAATATGACATGTGTGATTATTCAGGACGCTCCGTAACTCTGTTAGGCAGGTAAGTGATTCTCTAAGGGACACACTGAATGCATGTTAATAAATAAATAAAAGTAACGTCGGGGTTTAGTTTATACACCGACATGAATGGGTGCCCGTTCTTTTATACCATGGTCATGTTGATCTGAATGCAAATTAATATTTGAGACAAAATATTTTCATTGGCTGACTATCAAGAAAGTGGATCACTTGGATTTGGTAAGGCCAATAACTTAGAACTTGGTCGCTAAAGCTTTGTAGACAACGTATCGGACAAAGAGGGGGCCCTTGAGAAGTCTTCCAAGAATCCTTTCTCGTGATGGACTTGCTTCTTCGCACACTCATGCCCCCGTCCCACTTGACTTTAGCTACGCCTAAAAGTTGGTTCCAAAAACACGGCCTTCACACCATCAACATTCTCTAGTCTTGAGCCTAGTTGGCAAATGATGTGGCATGGTTTAAAAGTGGAGGTTTTAAGCATCAAGCACCGACCCTCCCATCGGTACCTAGACATGAGGCAAGAATGTAGGACCTTTAAAAGTGTCGCCTCCTGCCCTTGTGATTGGTTGCTTTTAGTCTTAGCTATGAGGGCACTAGGAGCTCCATCGACAAAAACCTATGGTAAGATAGATGAGTAGTAAGGCATTTGGGGACAGGACAAAAACTATCCAACGTTCATTGCTTGGTAGATAAAACAATGAACATGTGTGAAAACTACTTACCTAAAACCTACTCGAAAATCTCCGGAGCTAGTTCTTGTAGGTGCATTGGGGTAGCCTGATGCCTCCGCTATAACCGAGGGAGCTTTACTTGGTGTTTAAGAAATACTTTGGTTATTTGGTAAACTTAGGTGGGAAGAGGGCATTAGGTAAGTAATAAGCAAGACTCGATTGCGAGATAAGTTTTAAAGGTTCGACAAGACATGTTGGCGTTGTGGTGGAAGAAGAAGATGATGATGACGACGGAGTGAACGGAAGGGCGGAGGAAACCTTGAATAATGAATGCCCAATAATGTGAAAGTGAAAAGGGGAGTGTGTGGGAGACCGCGAGAGGGGGAGAAGGGGGGGGGGGGGGGGGAAGGCAATCACGGCCTACCACAATACGGGAGTCACAAGTGTTTGCACGGGAAGAAAAAGGAGTCAAATCCAAAGCGGGAGGTTCATCATGGGAGCCATTCAATGTGAAATGGAGATGGATAGATTTACACCAAGTGGAATGATGGGCGTTGGGGATTCACGTACCTTGGAGACAAAGGAACGTGAGTGTAGATGTGTCCTAAATCAATGAATGGTGAGAACCGGCTGCTAGTTACGTAGATGAAGTTACCGATGGTTTTAGAGGAATTTAGAGAATATGGTTCAATTTAATAAAGACAAACTGAGAGATGCCAACATCATCTAATCGTTTGGACTTGGAAACACTCGAATCTCGATCAATTATGTTCGAAAATCTCCCTAGACATTGGTCCATCAAGGTAGATGTATCTAACATTCAACATAGCAGTAATCCAAAACCCTAATTTGAGTGGTTCGTAGTTAGGTGTGGATTTCAAAACGGACATAAAGAAAAAAAGACACATGGTCAAGAGAAATTGAATTACATGTTCAAAATATGTTAATCATTCTAGGGTTCAACAAACAACATTATTCATGGGGGCATCTAAAAATTCATTTGTGAAACTTGAAATTATCGTGGGCCACATATAACCAAGCAAATTGACGGAGATTGCATATACAATAGATTTGATGACTAACAATAAGTTAGAACACAAACCAAAAATTGGGAAGACCTTTACCATGGTACAAGCTATGGGGCTTGTTTACATGGGACCTTATTTGTAACACATGTTACACACGTAAGTCCCGCATCTTGTGGTGAGAGTACTTTCCACACACACATGGTAAGTTTCCTCCAAGAGGTTCTATGACAACTATGTACTCAAGGGGCGTAGGTACTATAGCAAGATAAAAAATCTCCCCCTCTTTTGCGGTGACTAAGGTAGCTCAACCTAACACCAACGCCAAACCCATGATCATTCAATTGAAAGGGGACTCGATTTTGGAATGCAATCTAAGATTTCCAAGGATCTCTCATTCACGAGACCCTTGGTGATACTTGATTTGATAATTGATACAAATCAAATCTCATTAGACTATATCATCTAGTGTAAGAGATGATAGCGGTCTTGCCATGTGTTTATAGTAAATCAAATAATTTCTCACCCATTTCAAATACAACAAAATTCTCATCGAAAGGCTCATCCATGCACACATTCATCCACTATCCGTGCATCTACCCATCCATTCAATGCATAGGGCTCGTGTCACCTGGTTGTAAAGCATGGCCATGTTGGGCCTAGGGGTTTGCTTGTGATTTATTTTGGTTGTTAGCATGGCCATGCTTGCTATTAATATTGAGGGCCAGGTCGCTTGACTACTTGAGGCGAGCTATGCAAAGGATGAGTGACGAGAAAGCGACAAAAAATTTCCATTCAAGAGGTTCATCTATCAATCTATATATAGAGTTTTTATGCCACTTGATTGGAAAAACACCAATATCCTGGACCAAGAGTTGACGCGTGATTTCCTCAAGCCATTAGCGTGGATCCATTGGTCCATCACAAAGGCACCAATATGAAGGATCATGTCATACAACTACACTAAATAGTCTTATTACAATGGACCGTGATAATTTTATAGAGCCCATGTTGATTATCAACTCATGCTAATTTTCTACTAAAAAATTAAGATGAACCACATTTTGTTATTAAAAAAAAATGTGGATTCCTATTTGATTTTGTGTTACCACTGTCCTATAAATAATATTTAATGTGCTGGTTGAAGGTCTTCATGAAGACTTAGAGGAAGACTTGGGATCTTGCACCTACATTAATTCCACCTTGACTAGAGTGGCCCACATTAATAATTGGGTAATAATTGGGTAATAATTTCTATGCTAGTTTTCACCCACACTAATAGGAATATTTAGTGTAGCTGAGGCAAGCTATGGAGGATGAGCTCCAACAACCATTTAAAAAAAATTCATCCACTAATTTATCTATCCATCCTCTCCTACAGAGGTGATGCCACCTAATGGGAAAGTTCAAAGCGCAGCCATGCTGGGCCCGGGGTTCACCCGTGATTTCTTCAGGCCGTTCGCGTGGACCTGTTGGCCCATCACAGTAACAACCTGCGAGATGCTGCAACGATCGTCATCCATATAATTCATCCATATATTCACGCATCCATCCACTTGTTCATCTAGTTTCGTTCATGTATGCATCCATCCATCCATCCGTTCATGCATGGAAGTGATGCCAGCTGATGGGAAAGCGCGACCGTCCTGGGACCGGGGTTCACCCGTGATTTCCTCGGGCCGTCAGGGTGGATCCGCTTGGCTATGCCACGAAAAACCTGGTGAAGGGCCGGGCCGCCCGGCGCTCTGAGGCGAGAGCTATGGCGGACAACAAGCTGAGAAATGCTGCCCGATGCCTTGATGTCGCGGGAGCTCAATTTTTGTTCATTACTTTACCTGGAAGATGAGGAATATATTTCTCCGGTTTCTGTGCACTCGATTTCTATCATTTTTGCAGAATTTTGTCGCAATTTTTTCTCCGTTCACTTCGTAGAACGACGGACATACAGTCGCCAAGTGTTTTCGCCGTCTTTGTGGATTACACTTCACTTGAGATGGAGCTTCATGTATACCGATGATGATTTTCCTTCGCCTTCCCGATAACGGATTCAGAGTACCTCCATCCCCCTCTCTATCGGTTCTCGGATCGTCCTACCGGAGTAGTAGTCTGTAGACTTGGAGCGACGGACGTTTGAGCTTTGTTTGAGCTCCGTTGGTCGCAGATGGGAGAGACAAAATTCAGGTGCGTACACGAGAAGTCATCCTGAACTCTGTACTTAAGTGTGGAGAATTGTTTTACCAGAGCTTCGCATTCCAATCCTCTGTTTTGTGTTATACTTTGTTTTTCTTCTTTTTCCTTCTTTCAAGTTGCATTGCGTATTATCTTAAATCTCGCAGTCGGGGAGCGAAGTGTTTTGGAACGTGATTATGAAGGTGCTTAATCGCCATGTACTGCGAGTCCTCTGCTCGCCTGCATTAGGGTTGGCAGAAAGTTGACATGAGTACGGAGCTTGGCTAGAGGATGTGGTATGGTATGGTATGGAATGTGAAGGTACTGCGTGAATGCTTTTTCTAAGATATCATCAATTTCTTAGATGACGAGGGGTTCAGAGGTAATTATAATAAACTCGGAAGGTTTTCTCTCCGACCTGCTGAGGTTTTTGTTGTTTCAACTCTCGTACTTACGAATAGTTCTGTCTTGTGTTGAGCCGGGATTGTGTTGTCGTCCTTTTCTTGGGAGGAAAGGATCTTTGTTAAGATGGTTTGTAATGTATTTAAAATGTTATTCTGGCAGAACCTGAAGTTAGCTCTCTGTTGTGCTGCCCTGCTTGGTGTAATTCTACTTGACGATGGGCTGGGGGCATTTTTTTGTGAGCTGTAGAAGCTCGAAGGTCCAGGTAAGGCGAGTTAAAGGATGTCTTCAGTGAAGGATGACACTTTGCTAACATATTGATCGATTGCACCGTTCAAGAGTCAGCTGTGTATACTTTTCAGGGAGAATATGGAGCTAGGATACAGTAGATTTGGGACTTCACGAATCGCGATTCAGGTCCATATAGTTTAACGGCGTCTTCATTATTGAGAATGCATCTCAATTATTGTCGTCATTTCAGTATGGTTTTGAAAATGTACAGCAGAAATTGGCGACACGTGGAATAACACTTTCGGCAGCTATGCGTTGAGGGTTTTGTGATCATGTCTACCTGTCTATTACAAATTGTGTCTCCTACTTTGGATTGGAATTGGTGATGAATCATCTGTGAGGATGTGAGAAATTCTTCTGGCATGTAGGAAGTTGACGAGACTCGATGTTTCTGAAAATTTTGAAAATTTTGTCGGTAGTATTCCATCATTCAAGCTTGATTGTTCAGTTAGCGTGGGAGGTGAGTGACTGCTGCTGCCTGACGTTGTTTTTGTACGTTGTTGATGCAGAGATGTTGGAATGAACCGAGAATGAAATGATAGTTTTATGATGAATTCACGCACTCTAGTAAGCTTGCTAAGGGTCAGTCACCTTATTTTTGATGTCAATGGATGCACTCAGCCCTTGCGACATGGAAATAGTGTAACAGGAACCATTGGTGTAATTGAAATGGGCACTCAAGGCTGGAAAAGAATAGTCGTTCAAGATTTATGAATTTGTGCAAGCACTGCTTGCAATTGCAAGCTCAGACATTGAGTTAGCCAGAGGTTTGTAAGGTACAACAGACATATAGGTGTATCGATAATGAGGAGGACGCCTGGTGGAAGCATCGGCGGGGGAGGCGTCCCCAGGGATCGTAGTTGGCATGATTGTCTTCAGCTGCACTTCTCGATGGAAAAGGATCGAGGAGGCAGACGTGTTATGCTGATGTCATCCAGGCCAACTAGTTGTTGCGTAATAAGGAGGTTTCTGTGGTGTGGTGTTGTTGTGAATCGTGGTATGTTGCTGATTATATAGGAGGCCATAATTTGATCAAGAGAGCCAGGGCCCAGTGGGAGAGACATACTTTCAATTCTGGAGGAAGATAGATATGTATTAATGTTGTGGCATGGAGGGCAATATACATCAGTGGTGTTGACGTAGGTATAGAGTAGTGGAGGCGCACTAAATGAATGGAAAGATACAATAGTCTAGCAGCTATGGACATTCGCCAACATGTGGGTGCGTCCTTTTCTCCACATCCCTTACACCAGCTTAGCGCTCTGGTGACTGCTGCTGATGACAGTTTACTAGTCGGCAGCCGACTCTCAAACGCGACAAGTTCATCATCAAGACCAGTGGATTTCGGCAGTACTCACAATCCCTCATTTTCCTCCAACAGTTTGTCGGAGTTTTCATCCTCTCTGTTTGATTGTCAGAGTTCTCAGAGTTCTTTTGGGCGATATGTTGGGTCGGCCACTCTCATTCCTCTCTCACAATCTCAAACCATGCCAGCCAAAGGAGGTGTAACCAGTGAGATGATGCCTGCGGATGAGTGGTCAGGGACAACCTTCTCGGGCCCTGGGACGCCGAGTACTCAACAACAGCAACAGCAGCAGCGGGAGGAGGAGCGTTTACAAAGTCCTCCAGATCCTGGCCTTACTACCCAGGCTGATCTGCTGCCCAAGCATCAGTTTCTGTATGAAGGAAGGTTAATCACTGGAGCACAAACTGTGCAGAGTTTGGAGGAGAATAAGTATCAGTTGGTAATGTGTGCAAGCCAGCAATCAGGGGTCTCCCAAGGAAATGGAATACTTTCTTCATCAGGTGGGCCTTCCCAGGGGCTAATACACAGTCGGCTGGGTGATGCACAAGAGTCAACGGATATCTCTGTTCCGATTGTAGACTACCCTGTTGAGAAGTCTGTGAAGTCTGAGTTCAATGGCATCGAGGGAGTGAAATTAGAGTATGATGTACAGGAGTCCCAACCGGAGGTTTTAATGTCCTCTCAAGATTCAGCATACCAAGAAGGAAGTCTTCATGGGCCGATTTCCTCCAACCAACAGTTAGGAATGGAAATGTGCCTGACAGGCAGCTTAGCTCAAGCAGATATGAAAGATAACCATGCAGAGGCATTTCAAAACCAAATGATGGGTAGCGTTCCAGATGGAGAGATTAGCAGCTTGCGACCAGGCTTTCCAAATGGTAAGATCAGCTGTACTGAAATTTTATCGTTATCATATTATAATTGCGCATCAACAGATTAATTAAGCATGTATTAACAACTTGGACCAGATCTGCTGGTTCTTGAATTGGCACTGCATTCCCTAATGAACATCTTCAGACATAGATCGTGGGAGTATGTGGATCATTCTTTGATAACATAAGATGCTTTATTTTGTTCTTGGCAGGTGTGGCTCAAGGACCGAACTTTCAGCAACTAACTTTCAGTCATGAATGTCGCCAACCAGGGTTTAGTCGGTTGCAAGTCCAGTTTGAAGGCACCCAGCAGCTGTTGAATCGACAAAACAGTTTCCAGGGCCGTCAGTCTCTTCAATCTCTTCGGAGCTTGGGACTGATGCAAGGTGTTCATCCTCATCAAGCTCTTCAATATCCAGGAGCAAGTGCGCAACAAACAATGTTTGCAGGCAGTGCCAATCAATTTGCACATTTGCAGCGTGCAGCAGCCTCCCAAGCTTCATTCATGCAAATAGCACCTGCAAACCAACTCTCAACTTACCAGGTCCAGATATATGTCCTCATACATGTGGTGTCCTTTATATAATTGTTAACAAACTAATGAGCATGGAAATCTCTCTGGACTTCCAGTTGCTTGCAGTTGTGCACAAGGATACTCGTTTATTTTTAATTTCCCTTGACTGCTACTAGAGTTATTCTCTTAACTCAATGGGACTTCTCGTCGGGAGTTGGTCCCCTGTGAATTTTTATTGTTTGAATTTCCATACAGAATCAATAAATTCTTTCCTCTTGTGATGGGGCATGCTCGGAGGTACTCTTTAAAATCAAATGAAGAACAATCTATTTCGGTGCATTGTGGGCCAAACTCATTTTAGCACCTATCGGCATGCCAAAATGAGTTTTGACCCTCAACGAACCCCAACAGAGTTCTTCGCTCAAACCTTTACACTACCTCCAAGCATCCGCCGACAACTTACCGAACATGGAAGGTCTTCCATAACAACCCATCCTGAACCAAAAGTCATGTTAAATTGGAGGATGACTTTTTTAGATCCAAGAATTGTCGTCATCTAATCTCACATGGATATTTGTCGATCAGATTCAAGAGCAGAACGAGGCACAGGTGCATGCCCAAGCACAATCACGAGCACGAGCACAAGCACAAGCACAAGCACGAGCACAAGCACAAGCACAAGCACAAGCACAAGCACAAGCTCAAGCACAAGCACAAGCTCAAGCGATGGCACACGCACATGCACAGGCTCAAGCAGCTAACCAGCAAGCTGCACTACAACAAGCGGTTGCCAACCAAGTAGCTATGATGGAAGCGCGACAATCTCAACAGGGAGGGCCAGGACTTCAACAACAGCTGTTATACTATCCGAGCCAAGAGCAACAAATTCAGTCGGGGCAAGCCCGAGCGTTTCACGTGAGTGGTACTGACTGTTTAGAGGGATTTCGGGAGCACAATGAAGGGTGGTTGTGGACACTACAAGGGTGGTTGTGGTTTTGTTAACCACCAAAATCAACCACAATTACGGGTTTTTTCATTCACACTTGTATTGAGCAACTCCTTGTGGTTGTGGTTGACGGTGGGTCTGGTCTTGCGAATCACAATCTATCATTGGTTAAGGTCCTGGTTTGCGAAGAGATTAAAGTGATTATTATCCACGATGGCCTTGGATTGCAGTGCATTAAACTAACATTTTAGTCTTGGGCAGCATCTCCTCGGTCTTTATTGACTCTAATCACTAACTAGCATAGAGTAATTCAATGATACAAGAGAAGAATGTCAGATGCAGTTCTCATTCAACAATAAGTAACCCTTCTACAGGTTTCTTTGGTTACTTTTGTTCAACTCTTGAGGTTTAACGCAGTAGGGAAAAATTTCACACTTAACTTGAAAAATGTGACAGGTGATGAATGGTTTACAGTTGACTGGATCTGCACAACAAATGCTTGCGCGCATGCAACCTGGAATGCAGAATCAGTTTCTGCAAGGCCTGAAGCTTGGTCACCATATACTGCAAGGACTTGGGAATGGGTTTGGGAGTGTAGATAATGGAACGAGAAATCCGATGCCCTCAGCACTTGCCTCTGAATGTAACCGTATTATCATGCTCTATATTCAAGAGCAAAGAAAGCGGCCCTTGGTAAGCGTTAAGGGCGAAGCTGGGAAAAAAGCTGATAACTTTACTCAGCCTCATGTTAATATTTTGCTATTGCAGTTCAATATCTTTGACGTCCAGAATTATTTATCTCAATAGACTCAATAGGTAATCAAGGAGTTCATAAAGAATGACAGTTTTCTGCATGGTTTCAAAGCACTGCTACCAGTAGATGCATTCTTACATTGAAGCACGTAATTCATTGTCGGCAATTTAAAGAACATGACTTTAGAAGATAAAATTTGTGAATTAGGTGGTTAATCAGCCAATATCAGGGATTTATCTTCTCATGAATTCCAGTATTGAGTAGTTCATATTTCATGCAGGACAACAATATTTCCTTTTGGAAGAACCTTGTGCGACATTTCTTTGAACCTGGTACTCTGAAGCGCTGGTGCCTAAGCAATTACAACATGTCTCCTATTGGGCAGCATGCCGAAGGTCTCTTCCCCATGGTATGCAAGATCATGTCTCCGATACTACAAGGTCGTATCATATTTGTGCATAACTTCAGAGATTATAAATAGAAAATTCCTTGTAGACCCCAGAAAATGTCTACCTATTGCATAACTTCATGTGCATTTGTACCACCTTAATGTGAAATTGTGGTGATGCAGGAGTTCTGGTTCTGTAACTTGTGTGGTGTGCAACCAGGAAGAGGATTTGGTATAGATAACTATCCTGACTCTCATTTTTAACGAAGATATTCCACACTTGCATAATTAACTCAATGTACGATTCTTTGTATTATTTCGATTTCTGAAGCAATTTCTTTTTTCTTGGGTCTGTCAGATATATGTACTGATGTTTTGCCCCGACTCTGCAAAATCAAATATGATAGCGGGCTGCTGGACGAGATCCTATTCATAGATGTAGCCGATGAGTAAGTTTTTCTGCACATGATTCCAATGCAATGGAATGTTCTGCATTTATAAAATAGTTAAATCCGTCCAGCAGAGAAGGAAATGTATGGAACTCTTATGGATGAACATGCTGGACAGGCGATATATCCTACCCTCAGGAAAGATGGTGTTGGAGTACTCACGGGCAGTTTATGAGTCGGTTTTTGCAGATTTGAGGGTGAGTATCTTCTCACCTATGACCTATGTTGTAATTCTACACCATTAACAGTATAGACCACTGGTATATGTGAAAATGATGTCTTATACTGAACCCTTTTTCCAGATCAGCTTCTATTGAGCTCTAATTCTTCCACTGGATGAAGTATATCTGTAATTGGTCCTTGCGGAGATAAAATGAGGAGAGCTATGGGTATATAATGTGTAATTAATTTTTCTTTCAATTAAAAGTTAAAAGTTAAAAATTTTATTGAATAAAATATGGAAGTAGATGAATGTCCTTTGAATGTCGAGATTGACTGCTTGTTGGACATTTCGTGTGTGTGTAAGGAATCTAAGTTTGTACACGATTTTATGGGGTTTCCAATGCAGCTTAATTTTTGTTAGATTTACAAATGAGATGTTTGAGCTTGCATAAGAAGAGCACTAATCTCAACTCCCATCGTTTGGCAGGTGGTGAGATATGGGAAGCTCCGTGTGACCTTCAGCGCCTCTTTGAAGGTGTGGCATAATGCTTTATATGTTATTGCCCTTATACTTTGACACTAAGGTGTGAGATTTCTGTTTGGAGATGCTATTTCTGATGTAGCAATTATTCTTTCCTTCAAAAACAGATTCAAGCCTGGGAATTCTGTACGAAGAGTCATGAGGAATTAGTGCCATGCAAGAACCTTCTTGAGCAGGTATCGTCATCTGTAATAACTTTCAAGTTATTCTTTTCTAGCTAATCTTTCTCTACTAAATATCTAGCTCCTTTTCATTGCTTTACAAAGATCTGCTTAATTCGACCTCTACTGCTTCATTGAAAGGTAAAATGGGTAGATAGTGATTCATAAGTGCACAGAAGAACTTACGAGGATGTCTTAAAGTGCCTTCCATTCTCTGTAATCCACAGGCACTCCATTCGGTTTGTTACTTGGGATGTTTGCATTGCCTGAAATTCTTGTGCATATTGTGGTTCTTTTGCTTCAGTTCAATTGGTAGGACGTGTATTGTATTTCGCAATACCCTTAGCACTTTGATGTCTCACATTCTAGTAGGTTTATTATCAACTGCTCTAGTGAATAGTTTACGAAATTATGCTTCATACATTTTTAAAACAACCAGGCAGAGCAGCTGGGCAGTCTGGTGATGGAAGCTGGACAAGAAAACTTCGACAGAAGTGTGCAGAACCTCACGAAACACTGCAATGCGTATGTTCTTTTCTACACAAGATCTTAAACGTACCATGATGCAGTTTCTTTGTACGTATTGTTTTGATCAATAGTTTTATGCAAGGAGGATGTGGACACATTTTAGTAGCCAGCTTTTGAAGATGATCAAATTGATGGTGCAGGTTCTCATCCACAGCCAAACAGCTGGCAGTCAAGCTGGACTCTCCCATGGTCAACGACCTTGGTTTCTCAAAGCGCTATGTCCGCTGTTTGCAGGTCCTATTCTGTTAACCGCTATGGTCTCTGACCTCTTTTGAGACCAGTGATTTGTTGAGCAGTTTTTGTTCCTATACATGGTGTTTACTTAGAGTGGGGGGCTTCAATCCCCAATATTACCTTATATGCAGTGGACGTTACTTGGCTTCATTTATTTTTTGTTGCATTAATTGCAGATTTCAGAAGTTGTGAACAGCATGAAAGACCTTATGTCATTTGAGAGGAAGACTGGCGCTGGACCTATTCGTATGTTTCTCATCTTACATGTGGCTCGGGTTCTCTCGATACTTTTTTCTTTCTTCAAACATCTCTTCTTCAATGGGCTCCTGTGATAACTTAAAGTCTGCTACACTGATTTTGTTAAATAGCGTGGTCAGATGTATAGTGTGACTTACCATGGGCAACTCTATCGTGTGGCCCCACAGTTTACATCATAACGTATGAAATAGTGTGCAACTTTAGCTACACTTGTCTTGCACCCGTGGTATATTTATCTCCTTCCCCTAGGTTGGAAGTCCTTCAAATGGACACTATTCTCAATCCAATAGAAATATTGGAACCTCCTACAACGTAGACCTCTGATATGAAAAACTAGGGTTTGGTGAATAGTTTGCACCCACAATATAATTTCCAATATTTTAGTGGGCAAAATAAGCTCATAGTTTGGCCTAAGGTATTTTCCATAATCGATATACTGTAAACATTAAATTGACATGTTTCCTCCACTTTTTGTGTTATTCGGTGGAAACAGAATTACTGAATGCTTGTTGTTGCTTTCCCGCAGAGAGCCTAGAAAGATTCCCGAGTGCTCGGAAATTGTACCGAGAAGGCTTGCTGACGAATGTCTCCTCCATTACACAGCTCATACATCATCTGACTCAAGGCTCTCCTCATTCCAACCACTATGGGCGACAAGCATCAGGGCAGATCGGTACTCGACACCCTGGTCAAGTTTTTAACCTTCCAAATGGGCAGCAACATATTTCTCAACAGTTTCAAGGGCACCCGAGTCAGCTGCCACCTGGCACAATTTCTGAAGGCCACAGAGACCCAACAACGATGGCTAATTTTGCACAGCTCTCCAATTACTTGAAGTCACAGCTTCGGAGTCAAACGGACGCTCGTCAATTTGCGGGGTTAGTAGGATACTCTAATAATAATAATCAGATGCAACCACCTGGGTATAATTTCCATGCGGCTGGAAATTCTCAAGTGGTGTTATCATCTGGGATTTCATGGCCCAGCAATGCCATGCAGGTTTCATTACCCAGACCTGCTAGTCTTTCTGGTGGAAATTCTCTCCCTTTCTGTGACACCCAGATACATTTGCAACTTAATCATGCACAAACACTTTCTCATCTTCAGGGACAATCATCAACACTAAGTGGAGCATCACCAAGTATGAATCAACAGGCATTCCAGACTAATTTCTCAAAGCAGATACAACCTCAATATTCAGTCACACTCGTTTAACTATGTGGTTGCAGCTAATGGGGGTCAGCAGAGTCTACCAGGAACTCCTCAAAGTGAACTTAGTGACTTGAGGTCAAATGTTTAATCTCAATTGGGTTGCAAAGCAACCATTTGTTTTGACCTTGTCTCACCTCTTACACAGCAGCTCCTTTATCCTCTGGGCCTGTACAATGGAGGGTATGAAGAAGGCCTCCATCCACCTTGAAGGATAGCACTTGTGTTATACTCTTGGCAACGACGTTTTGTGGGAAGAGAGTTCTTGTATTTGTAGTGTCACCAAGCAGTTCACGTTGAGAAGCTATGAAAATTTTCAATTTTGACTAGGTTCCCAACCACTAGGAGCTAGGTGTAAAGCTTGAGACGGCAGCCTTGGAATTAGGAACCGTTTTACTGATCATGAAGAAGAGATTTTTCATTACACTTGGAATGTATCATTTGTATCAACTGTTCTCCATGCAAATTTTATGAATCCTTTTACTGCCACAGTTTGCTGAACCCTAAACCCGAGGCCTGCACTACGTTCAGGTTGTGTTAGACCTTCATGTAAAATCTGTTTGCGGTTTATATAATTGTGCTCTGCCATAGAAAACTTCTTCAAGGATAATTGACATGCTTGGCATGAAGTTAACCATGTGTTTGCTAGATTCATTTGCATGTATAGATGAGTTAATATAAGAAGCCTAGGAAGTGCACTGTTCAAGTACTGTATTTATACACGTGGGTGCACAAAAGGGGTATTATTTAAAACAAGCATGTACAAAATGTACGTACAAGAGACATATTGCTATTAAGCAAGAAGTAGATATACATGAGGCTATAGAAAAATATATGTAAAGTACGCATTTACGCGTTCAAGTCAGACCTGGACCAAGAATCATGTGTTTTTTCATCCACTAAGTAACGACTTTATAACTAAAAATCCATGATTTGATATTATACATATAATAGGGCTATATTTTTGCATTTCCAAACATTTGTACACATGTTATATACAATTTCTGTATTTGTTTTTGGACCCTTGTGTACGTATGAAAATATATTTTGAAGCAATGAGATTTGTACGTATATTGCTTGATTTTAGCAAAAATAAAATGTATACAGGGGTATTTTAATAAGGGGCATGCACGCACGTGATGCTTGGTTTTAATGAATAGTGCACTCCCTGAGATAAGAAGGGCTTGGTGGCAAAAGAATTGCAACCTTCCACATAATTTGCTCCTACTTCAACTACCTTATGATCTCCTGTATCAACAAGTGAAAAAAAGTATATGAGGTGGCAGAGGAGCATCTCATTGTCAAAACGTTTTCCATCTTGTACATTACGTGAAGCAGCCAAAGAAGTGCTCTCTGTTGAGGATAACATGGAAGGTGACCATAGTATACAATGTTACCTGGTGTAAAATACTTCATATAGATTTGATATTTATCTGAAACAAATCACTTCATCTGCTTCGCTCTAAATATTGGTGTAAGTTGATGTAGATGTGCCTAAATCCAACATAGCACTAAGCTGGGCAGCTATATTTGAGTGGTCTGTGCTAAGTTGTGGATCTAAAACCAGATACCAAATAGACATGTGTTTAAAAATAGATTGGACTACGTGCTCAAAATATGCTATCCATTCAAGGCTCAATAGTGAACGTGGTTGGATATGAACACTTAATGAGCATGGGAAATCTTGTTTTGATTATGAGTAAGATGTTTTTTTGAGCATCAAAATTTATGTTTCAAATGGCTATTGGCACGATTGGAATTTGCTAATCATCTCGCACTAGTTGTGCGTTTCATATCCTACGAGAAGTGAATGTAGCGAGAAAAATCTCCAAATAACAGATGTGCAAACTAACGTGGAGTCATTGTGACTTGTAAACCGCCCTTAATCGGTGTCACCAGCGACTCTCCGTACGTTATGTTTTGCCCAGGTACCAACTTGAAGGTGAAGAAATGGAAGGTGAGTGCCAGGGTCAATTTCACCGTCAAGTAGGCCAAATCTTTGCCTAGGCAAATCCGTGGTCCTGCCTGCATTCCACCACATCAAATCAATATTTCTGACGGGTTTTAGGTCATAGTGTCCACAATTTGGGCTCATAGGTCACATAGCCATACAAGCAGGTTAAATTATAGATATTGAAATGCACGATTCATGGTGATCTAGTAACAAAGATATACATATGACTTCAGTATAGTTTTAAGTCAGATTTGAGCACCTGAAAGGCTGTGAATTTAAAAGGAGACTCTGCACAGAACACCCCGTCTTTAAGCCACCGCTCGGGCTTAAATTCTAACACATCAGGGCCCCACAGGAAAGGCATCCTCCCCATGGCATGCGGACAATATTGCACAACGTCTCCCTTTCTGACTTTGGTTCCATCGGGTAGTACATCATTGGCCTTGGCTACTTTGCTATCCTGCTCACAACCATGAGGAAATTAAGAGTGATTCCACAATTATGAGGCATGTTTAGAAATGGTGGGTAGAAATACTACTGGATAGTCCATAGAATTGTACCATGGACTCCTCCGCATACTTGCACCGTACAATCATCTTTCGTCGATGAACATAACAATGCAACTCTATCATGTTGGTAGATTTGCAACTCAGTTAGTGACATACGACAAAGTTCTAATGATGTAGGTTGATTCTCTAGGATTTCCCAATGTTGGTTCCAAGGATTTCGTAATCAAATCATCTGACTAGAGAATCAATTGAAGTTTATGTTTTAAAGAAATGACTAAAGATGTGTAATCTTCAGTATTTCTAACTTGTGGGCAAGGTGACTCTCTCAACTTTCCAAGTACTGAATTACATGCCATACATCAAGAAAGATACAAAGTAACCAAAGTGTCTACAAATCTATAATGGGCATGGATTCCTTTTAACCTTTTATGGACTCCCCGGTACAAAAACCCATGTACATTCGCATCTACTTATGATCTAAAATAGGTTGAGCCATGGTCATCATGAGCAATTCAAAGTTTCGTTAGTCTTTTCATTTATTTTTACACTTGGTAATATGTTAAGGGTGAGGGAAGCATTGAATTATTTACTGAAAACTGGCTTTATATAGCCATTGAAATTGTCATCATCATACGTACCCTGCTAACTGGTGGATGGAAACGGATGCTCTCTTCAATTGCAGCATGAAGGTAGTGCATTTTGCCAAGGGTGTCATGTCTCAAGCATTTTGCTGCACTTTCAAAGCTCTCATGTTTGCCGATGACTTGGACCCCCTCTTCATAAATCTTGTTAGCCACCTCAGGAAGAGAACACATGCGGTACACAAACCATGACAGAGTGACCGCCGTCGTGTCTCTTCCTGCAAGCATGAAGTTTATGATCATGTCTCGCAATTCCTTATCGCTATAACTGTCCTCTTCACCATTATGGTGTGCCATAAATTTGGACAGAAGATCCTCCTTCTCCTGTTCCCTCCAAACACATCATTGTGTTATAGTCTCTTGCAAAATCTAGTCAATGAGTTAGTATACTTGCAAAACAATGCAAGTTTTTCATATATTTGAAGTAGTTGAGATGGCGATATCATCACAATGAAGGAGCCTATTCTATGCATAATAAGAATAAAATCCACAACTCATATATGCTTATGCCTTATAATAACATATGTTTTGGCAACTTCATCCACTAAAGTAAAGTTTTTGTTGTAACTTCAAAGGATAGTCAACTTGAAATGAGTATTCTTATATTCTAATACTTTCACAATTTTTGTTTTGGAACATTAAATAAGACCCTATCTTTTATCAAGATACACTTTTTAATGGAATATTAATAAACTCCCAAGTAAACAAATTGCTTGGCCCAACCATTACGAAAGGGAAATGTTTTGAAGGAGGAGATGAGGACTTACAAATTCCTTGCCGACATTGTGGACAGCCTCAATGTCCGATCGTCGTTTTGCGATCACGCTGGCTGCAAACGAATTAATGTAGTGGATGACCTCGCGCATGCGTCGCTCCCTCCCTATATTTAAGGCCCGTTTTACTTGCCAAAGAGGGTCTATAGCCCGTTGGAGGGCCATGTATTGGGCAGCATCAAAATTTGTGGCCAATGGGACATCGGGCAGCGAAGGCGAGCAACAACCCATTTCCATTCCAAACGCCACTTGACAAATATTATCTAATGTCATTCGCAACGCTAGATCCTGCACACAAACCGAATCACCGAAACACACATTACTTAAGATGCCCTCTATAAAATCAATATGTCTTCTCATGACGGCTATTCTCCCTTTGAGAATGGTTCTTCTTAAATAGTTTCATCAAAAACCTAGTTGCAACAAAAACTTCAACATACTCCACAAAACTCCAACATGCATTCTCATCAAAAAAATTGTGAATTTGTGATTTATAAGATGCCCGGCTCTAAGCACCAGTGTTGGAAGAAAAAAATCACAACCTGGAAGTTTGAGAAGTTAGGAGGAGTGTGAGATAGACACAAAAGTGATGACGAGATTTGAAACCATCTTATCCAAACTACCAATTCAAATTGCTCTAGTGTGGACCATGAGGCGTGGACCAATCATTTGGCTTGATGGGGATGAACCTAAAATTATGAATTCACACTGGAACATCTTGAATGCCTTATGTTCTTTGTCCACATTTTAGGACCGCAACCATAAATGGACTATATGGACTTTATGAAGACGTTTTAGCAGCTGAAAAACAAGGTTGTAAGGACACTGACCCCGAGAATGTCTTTTAGGAATTAAGATGAAGTCGAGTACCTGAAACTCGACTGGCTCCTGGGCGACCATGGCACGGTCGAGAATGTGCACAAGGTGTTGGGCATCAGCACGAAACACTGTGTTGCTGAACTCCCGGATCTTGCGTGTCGAGAATTGCGTGCTTGCCACCTTTCGATGTCGCTTCCATTGTTCACCATCGGCGTTGAAAATGCCTGTGCCCAGGATTTCTTCTAGGATACTTGTATTTGGTCTCCCCTGCACTTCCACAACACAAATTCTATCATCCCATCATATACATCCACCATCATGAAATGTGTTCCCTTTCTAGAATTCTAGTTTGGGTATACTAGTTTAAACAACACATACTCAAAGAATCATGGTCCTTGATGGCATGTGTGATTGTCGAGCATAGCCAACTGGCAAGCTCTCATTGTTGCCAATCTTCAGACATCAAGCCTTTTTCCAAACACCAAGACCTCTATGGCAAACAAACCCATTTCCGATAACCCCCAAATCTTGATATAGAGAGTCCCCTAAAGCTGTGAAGTTCCACACATATAGTTGTCATGTTCTAGCATGATGATAAAGTCTAAGTTGAAGAATCGCACGCGTAGCCTTCATATTCAGCGTGATGGAAAAGTAAGTTAAAAGGGCACAAATTTGGGTTCTTTGAAAAGGGCATTGTTGGTACTCAAGTTTTTGTCTCCCAGTTATCGTACATAGGTCGACCTATGCTGTGAAGATGGGTTGGGGGAGGATCTTCCCTTTGGAAATTTATGATAATTTCAAAACTTGAAAATGAGTTGTAATTTTGTTGTTGAACCTTGTGATATCAATGTCTAGACATGTGAAAAATCATTCTAGTATCACACTTGTACTACACTTACGCGAACTTGCTTCATAACATTATTTAGTTGTTATAAAGTGTTTCATTTTAATAATATTCAGTGATAGTGCTTCACCCATGTTATTAGGTTGAATCTTAGATAGCAAGGTTGATAGGAGAATAACCATGGTATAGTTCCCGAATAGTATTTGACTTATTCCCGGCCCCACGCACCCTCCATACTCAATTGGATAATGTTATGTTATAGGTAATGAGAATGGGTCACTCTACCTTACTACTAGAATGCCAAATCACACCACATCACACCACACATTCTATTGCCACATCATTGTTCATCATAGCATTCTTAAACCTTGTGAGGGTTGTCTTTCTATTTTATCTTCAAGATTGATTTTTCCTAGGTTCAAAGTAGGTGCTTAATTGCATGCATGAATGCCGAGCATAGTCAATTGGCAAGCTTTTTTAGTCGTCATTGACATCATTCTTGCCTATCTTTGGACATGAAGCCTTCCAAATCCATCTGCCAAGACGTCTACTACACTAAATATGCCAATTGGTGAGGGTGGTACTAATTAAAGTCACATGCACAATCTAGCCAAATCTCAAAGTTACAAAGGGCTGAAGTTGCTACTACATGACACTAAATTCATGACTATGGTAAATTGTATGCTCATTTACCTTTTTTTCCTAAAGAAAATGAATCTGTGCTTGTGATATGCATGTCACATGCTTGTTAGTGAATGGGCCAAGTGCCAAGATGAATAATGCTTTCTAGATTTTTTGGTGGGCATCCCATAACGGTCTTAAACCTTGTGAGGACTGTCCTTCCTATTCAATTCTCAAGATTGATTTTTCTAGGTTCAAGACAGGTCCTGGATTGCAGACATGAATGCCGAGCACAGTCAATTGGCAAGCTTTGAATAACAGAGATATCGACCTCGTTGTTGCCTATCTTCGGACATGAAGCCTTCCAAATCAATCTACCAAGATTCAATTCAAGAGGTGGGCGCTCCAAATGGAATCATTCTCAAGCTGTCCAGATTACCTAACAATCATTCCCTTGTCGGACATGAAGCCAATCTACCAAGATTCAATTGAAGGGCTCCACTGCAAATACTCTTAACCATGTTGTTGCCTATCTTCAGACATGAAGCCTTTTCCCATCCAATGAGCGGGGAGAGCCGACCTCTAAGTTACAGATGAGCCGGTTGAGTTTGAGAAATAACTGGTGGAAGAAGACTTCAGGAAAATGACCCATCATTTTAGAGGAATTCATAGAATATACTTCAAGTTAATAAAGAAAAACCCGAAAGATCACAACATGTAACCGGTTGGACTTGGAAACACTAGGATCTTGACCGATTATGCCCCAAAATAACCCGGGACACTACTCCCATCTACCAAGATCCAATTCAAATTGTTCGCCCCAAATTAATCCATTTCTACGTCATCCGAATCAACTAGAAAGAATTACACCAATTTCGCTGGGACTGGACTACAAAGGCTACTCGAGAATGATACGGCAACCCATTCCAGTTCAATTGTTGCACAACCTCCTTCCAGTACCTGAAGGCAAATTGGACATGATGGCTTATTGTCCTATCTACTAAGAAATTCAACTGAATAGGTTCGTCCCAAACAGATTCATTCTTAAATTATCCAGATTACCCAAGAACTATTCCTTTGTGCCGGGAGACTACATAGGCTACCCATTAACATTGTTAGAGAAATTCATTACAGTTCATGTCGCATTACCTGCATCCACTACCTGAAAAGAAATTGCTCATTAAGCTTTCTCCCATCTACAAAGACAAACCTTCTCCCATCCACCAAGCTTCAACTTGCTGGACTTGCCAAGAAGAATCTCACCGAGTGTGTACTCCTCCAAATTGTGTCTAGGGCGAACATTTACTACACCACTTAACAAATGCCATCAATGTCTCCGGGAGACTAGCCACATAGACTACGAAACAATGCTATTGCGATGCATTCCACTTCGATTCTGGCACTATTTGCATGGGACTTGCATCCCTTACCTGCAAGTGAAATCATTCATTGACTTTTCTCCCATGTTCAAAGAAAAATCCTTCTCCCATGTACGGATATTTAACTTGAAGAACTTGCCAAAAAGAAGCTCACCGGAGCGTGTAGTACTCCTCCAAGATGCTTAAGAATGCCATGGGTACGGGAGTCGACTATAGACACCATTAACCCATGTCATGACGATTCAGTCCAGTACTTGTATCCCCTACTACTTACAACAGTTTAATGTAGGGAAATTACAACAAAATACCGGCAAACACATATTTAAGATACACACCTTGCCATAGTTTTTGAAGTTTGTGGCGAGGATGTACTCCACATTGGCAGGATCCACCGTCACGAAGACTTGGTTTTTGGTCAAGAACCTCCGCATGCTCCAGGTCTTCACTCGCCCTTCGTCGAAATAATCCAATACCCAGTCCAACACTCGGTGCTGGTTTCGTCGAAGCTCCAGCAGATTGCCTAGCAGCGGCCATCCTTTTGGCCCCGCCTTCTTGTGCTGCTCCTGTAATCGATACAACCAAATCCAAGTCGCCACCATCAAACCTGCCGTCGCCACCAACCACCACACACTAGTCCATCCTCCATAATCTCCTCGCTTCATGCTCATCATCATCATCATCATCATCATCATCATCATCATCATCGTCACTATCTATCGTCCACTGAGGCGCAAGTTCAATCTAGTGTCGATGTTGATAAGTTAGCCCAACGTACACTACCGAGCTACCTGCACGTCTGAGCTAGGAATTGCTGGACTGCAGCTTAAAAGCTTAATGAAACCTGTAAACGCAGTTCAGTTACTTATGATCGATCATCCGGGCCGGCCACTTGCTCAAACTGTACAGCGCTGACAGTTTCATAAGCAGTTGCTCGCTTTGTTGTTGATCAGAATACTGGACTCCACTGACTCCACCTGTCAGCAAGAGACTCAAGACAAGGGTAAGTGCCAATTTTCCAACCTCCTGATCTCAGGGCTGCTCATGCAATTGCCTGCTGTGGCTAGCTAGAAGATTGCGACTGAAATTGCAGCTGTGGTCTAGGAAATGATGAAGATTTTGATGAAAAGAGTAGCTGTCCAGATGGAGATCAAACGGATTCGAACATCTATAATATTGTATCAAAGCTCCACTCGAGGTCCACGCCTTGTAGGCACGAGTTTGGAGATGCAAAGAATTCGTTTGCACGAGCTTGGTCCAAGACCACATAAACTCCAAAATTTAGCAAATGCCGCAAACAAACAATTAATTACCTTTTTTTGAACTTTGTCGGCCCACATTTCCGTGACGTGAGAGTCGGAAGTCTGTCACGAACTTTTGGGTCCTAGGCGTTGAGACTAGGGGTCTGGGGCCAAGGTATGAAAAGGTGAAATGTAGGGAATGCCAACAGGGCCATACTTTGTAAAAGAGGGTACCCCGGGGAAGATGTCCGGTGCCCCAAGAAAGATTCCCTATACCCCAGGGAAGATTCCATGTACCCCGAGGTATAATAAGAAAAAATATTAGTAATTAACAAAAAAATTGAAATTACATTATTCAATTTAAAAAAGGCTTAAATTTTAAATAATTTTACATTTTAGTTAGATATATTTTATTTTTAATTCTTCTTTTTAAATGATACTATCACTTTTTAAAAAGACATTTGAGTTATTAATTGCTTTAATTTAATTTCTTTTATATTAAGAATAAATAAGCAATGGAGAATAAGTTTTATTAACTTTTCTCAATTTTGGTTAGAGGATATTATAATGAACCCCTTAATTTATGTAAATTATAATATCCTCTAACCAAAATTGAGAAAAGTTAATAAAACTTATTCTCCATTGCTTATTTATTCTTAATATAAAAGAAATTAAATTAAAGCAGTTAATAACTCAAAATGTCTCTTTAAAAAGTGATAGTATCACTTAAAAAGAAGAAAAAATTTATTTAAACTAAGATATATCTAACTAAAATGTAAAATTATTTAAAAATTTAAGCCTTTTTTTAAATTGAATAATTTTTTTTCAATTTTTTTGTTAATTACTAATATTTTTTCTTATTATACCTCGGGGTACATGGAATCTTCCCCGGGGCACCGAGCATCTTCCCTGGGGTACCCTGTTTTACAAAGTATGGCCCTTTTGGCATTCCATAGAAATGGTGCAAACGTAGCATCACTTTCCCATCAAATCTTGTTGGGTCCCTAGTCAAGAAAGTAACTCTCCTCCTCATTTGAAAAAGCCAATTTCAAAACTTGGGTCATTAAGGGTTGTCTTGGACTTCAAGTTTCTTGGTCCCAAATCCTCGGGTAAACCTACCCTAATCCAAGGGGGCTTTAAAATTCAAATATACTTGCATTAACACCAAGTGGATGGATGTAGTTTCAATGATTGCGGAAGCAACCATGAATTTTGAACTCACAGCAAAACTATATTGGCTTGATTGTCAAGACGCACAATCATTGGATGAATTTGTTGTTGTAGGGATTAATGATTTAAGGCTCACACTTGTTACATGTGATTGCCAAAATGATTGGCATGGAGTCCAAGGCTATTGATTGTGAAATACCCAGGGATGTGCAAATGGAGGTGATGTGGCCCTTGGCCATCAAGTCCTATCACTAATGACGTGATGCTTGCTAACATGGTAGTTTTTGTTATTTCAATTTTTTTTGTGAAAAAAATAACTTTCTTGGTAGCATGCTCTAATCAATTTCTATTATCAATTAACTTCTTTAAATATTTTTTCATTTTTTTCAAAAAAAATTATGGAACATTAGATCTCATTCGATGCAAGATGTACCCGTCCAAAAACATTGAAAATTTGAGTTTTTTTTAAAAAAAATTAAAAAAAGTATTTATATATTTTTCTTGGAAGTTGATTGCTAATTTGCTAGTGATTCTTAATCCAACCGGTGACATGTTGACATCTTTTGGTTTTGTTTTCTTCATTTGAGGGATATTCTACAAATTCATGTAAAAACATCAATAAATTTCTTGAAGTCTTCAACTTCAACCAGTTATTTCTCAAACTCAACCGGTTCATTTGCAACTTACTGCCAGTTCTTCCCGGACATAGTCTTGGCCACATGTGAGATTGAAGAGACCATCAAGATCACAAATGGTGGGGCAGGCAAGGACCCACGCAAACATTTGTTGGGCATGCAACCTGAATTTGAAATTGTTTAACACTTCCAGGACTGTGCTTGATAGCGGTTGCCAGTCTCAAGCTCTCACAACCCCTTTGACAATTTGTTTGTGTTGGATTTGGCAGAATTCAGGGACACAGTCACATATATATATATATATCACAACATCGAGGAAGGAAGTACTCCTATAGTGACGCTTGGTCAAACATGATCACGGTAGAGAGGAACGGGCTCCCATTCACGTCATAATAAAAGAAACCCAGACGTTGCTTTTATTTTATTTATTTTATTATCACAACATCAAAGTGTTGCACGAGATTTTTTCCACAAATCCATTCTAGCAAATTGTAACTCCGTCAAAGCCAAGGGTAGATGTGTAGGATTTTTGGTAAATGTTAGTTTGGTAATGTAGATTTTGTTGACTTTGAGACAACCAAACTTATTTGGATATTTTTAATGGAAACTAGTCATTTTTAACTTCTTTGTAATCTCATATACTTGTTAATTAAGAAAAATATTTCACTACTTATTAAAGCTAAATTTTGTGATGCAAAAATTGTCCCTACACACCCCATATTACAGTCTTACATCTATGTGTGTTATATGCATATGTTGTATGATTTTCTTATACATGTGTAAATACTCCTAGTATCCAAAGACCTTCACTTTAAACCGTGAGATTAGATCATAACTAATAGGAGGAGCATAATAATAACCAATAATAGGAAATTAGATACTCTTTACCCCCCCCCCCTCTGGCAAGTATATATCTATCTATTTAGTTTAAAAAATTGAATTTATTGTTAAAAGTGAAATTAATTACCTAGGCGTGTGGATGGTGAACTTTGAAAGTGTCTTTTAATTCATACATAAATGATAGGAAATGGAAGTGTGCCCATGCACTCTTTTTAAGCATGATGCTTTCTTTTTTGTGTTGCAACAAACCATTGTATCATTAGAAGCACTAGAACTCATTAAGAAATAGTTGATGCACTAAAAAGGGAGACTTGCCACCCAATATATAGTAGCTTGCTTAACCCCTTAACCGAGATTCTTTCAAATGTTTACAACATCAAAAAGACATGCATGAAGAAGAACTTAAATTACAAACTCTAAATCGATGACCACTCTAAGCTCAATGAGCACGAGAATGGTTAGCATGAAATATGAGCTCCGAAAACCACTAGGAGAGTGGCTACAGCCTCAAATTGGATTTGCTAAACCGTCTTGTACTAATCGCCTGTTTCTAATCCTAGAAGAATAGGCTAGTCGGAAATAGTAACCATTAAAGACCCATCTACCTTGGATCTCATGAACTGTCGGCAAAGGTGATTCCAATTGTCTTCAATCGTGCCTACAGCTTTGCTTTTAGCTAGGAAGTTGCTTCACGTCTCCTCCTCATGCTGCAGGCTGCTTCTCACCAGAGCGGCAGGCATTATATCTCAAACACACATGTCTGCCTGCCATTTGAGGACGAATGAATAAATATGTGGTGGCGATTCTAGAAACGCGCATGATCGTGCCAATTTGAATGGTCTAGCACGTCATTTCTCACATGACCGCAAGTCTTCCTACCCAATGGAACACGAATAACCAGCCTGCAAGTTACAGATGAAGAGCTTGAGATCGGGAAACAACTGGTTGAAGTTCCAGACTTCCGGAAAAACTACCCATTGTTTCAGAGGAATCTATGGAGTGTACTGTACCTCAAATTACTAAAGAAATGCCGGAAGATGTGAACACGTTGCTGACTGGACTTGGAAACATGAGGATCTCTACCGCCTGTGCCTAGAAATCTCCCCGAACACGGTCTCGCTAACTTGCCTTCTGTGGTACTGAACACAACGAGAGATTCAGGTTTCATCAGTTCTCAGATGGAACCATGATCGTTGTTTAATGGTATGTAGCCGTGCTTGGTGGGTGACGTTTCCAACTCCGCAAACAATTTCCTGGCAATTGGATCGGTACCGGATCTGGAAAGCTTTCATCTCGTTATCAATTGTTGATCACAAAGATTGTCATTCTGAGAATCGGTGTTGAGTTGTAAAGTGTTGTATGAGAGGAGGGAGTGTCGTATAATGTGGTCCGTATGGTATCATGTGGGTGCACAAAAGATTATGTATTGAGAATTTGTCCCACAAAGTCACGGGGAGGTCACTTCATTGCAAAGTTGAACAACCATGTATGAACACTTTACATGTAAAAAATCCTACTTTTTACATAAAGCATCATCAAAATGGGTCAAAATTTTATCAAATGTTTTTCACGAGTAGATATACATGGTACGGTCGGTACCTATTACATAGTAAAAAATGGTAACTAAATATGATGATTTGTTTTTTCCATAAAACATACCGTTTCTAACTAGAATGATGCAGAATTGAACTAAAAGAATTACTGCCAAAAATGAAGATGACCAAAAAATTTAGAAAAATATTAAAAAGATACTATCAATGGTTATGTATATGTGGAAAAAATATCATAAATTTTAAAATTATCTATGGTATGTAATATAGGGGTAGCAAACTTTGTTCACACGTGGTGTTCAACTTGACAATGGAGTGACCTCCCCGTGTACAAAGTACACATAATACATGTGAGATGAGTGTTGTTCCATCTAGTTTCATGGAAATGAATAGAGTAATGAATCTTGGGGGAGAGGTAAGTGCACTCAACCCACCCACCCACCCCTAAGGTTTGCAAGAGGAGTTTACTTCATCAAGATATACCTTATGTGGTCCCCAAAAGTTTAAATGTTTTCATTCATGAATCAATCCACGCAACGAGGTAGTGTAAAAAGCGATCCACGAAAGGGGGACAACATCTTCATCTAAGAGAAGATTGTCACCCGCAATAAGGCTGATTTGGTGGTGATTCTGACCTAGCAATCCAACATCAATGGACCCCCCCCCCCCCATATTGGAGAGTAGAAGCCCCGCTTATCAAAATGACTTTGCAAGATTCTAAATGTTTCTTATGAATTTATTTATTTGTTTTGCCAAAAAAATTTGTAGTTTCTATATAGATTTGGTAATGTATGGATATTTTAATAAAAAATCTTGTCCAAGCTATTTAATCTTCTCGAAATAGAACTTTTTTCCCTTAAAGTGTTGCTTTTAGGGTCAACTACCTTAGGAGGTTTTAGTGACACTAGTAAAAAATAAGGTATTATCATGACAACAATAGATGGCACATATTGGGTATGAGTCAAAAAAATTGACATCGTTGGTCCCGGCCACTTTGGCTAGAAAAAGTTCGAAACGTGCTAAAAATTCAATGTCATTTGTGGTTTGGTAGCTAGTAATGAGGTTTGGTAGCTAGTGGCGAGGCTCAGCAATCAGTAATGAATTGTAAGTGAGGTTCGGTGGCTAGTATGTAGCTAATAAATGAGGTTTGGCAACTACTTGCAAGGTTGGGTACCTACTAAGTCATGTTTGGTAGCCCCTTAATAGGTACCAAACAGGTTTAAATCTGATACTATAGGCTAGGTGCCCAATTGGTCAATTGTTTAATTCGGTTAGTAATTTCAAATCAAGAAGATTGTCATTTCAACTTTAGAATCAAAGTTCAAATGCAAATTTAGGAGAGGTTAAAGTAAGAATTAATTTTTTTATAAGTGATCATGTAGACCCTCTCAATCGTGTTAATTATTGCACTCAACATGGTTTTTATTTTGGTGTACACATCATAAATCTGTCTTATTAATGTTGAATTACAACCTCTAACCTCTCAACACATGAATTGTAATAATTATATTATGTTAATGTGGAGTGCCAAAATTTATTTTTGAATTACGTATTCTCACAATTGGCTAATTGTGTCCAAATTCAAATGATTTAAAACTAACCCATTCATAAAGTGCATTTTCCCACTCAGATTGAAAAGTTCACTTGAAGAATGAGTTAATTTTAGATAGGCATGTCCTTCTTGACACAATTGAATATTTGCTATATCAAGCAAATTAGGGGTACTCCTAAGACACATCTCATTATGTGTGACTTATGTATAACTCATTATATGTGTGCTAAAGAATCCATTTTTAACATGATGTGAGCAGTTGCAGCCATGCCATCTATCAGACCATCTATTTTTTGTAATTTTCCAAGAAAAAGAATTATTCAAAGGACATTTTTCTAAAATCACACTATTTCATGAGGTCATACCCACATCAGCCTATCGATCTAAAATGGAAGTTTAAAACTCAAATATTTAGTACAATGATCATCAATGTGACAAAAGACTATGCTTTATAATCTCCTTGACATAAGATAACATACCCCATATCATTTTAATGACACCCTAAAGCAAACTAACACAAATCAGGACTTGGTGACGACTCATAGCAATTGTGCATACATGAGTTAGACGTTGAGAACTTAAATACAAGCCTTAGCTACAAAGGTTAATTGCATTGATATGTGCATTTAGGTCGCCCCATGTGAATATATCAACATTCCATCACTATTGAAATAATTACTACAATAGTAAAAAAAATAAAAAATACTAATTATTGTAGTTTCTATACGGATTATTAAACAAAAGCTATAAATTCTTGTAATATTTTGGCTCAATCAAATGAAAAAACTATTTTCATAAGTAAATAGGCATAGATGAATTTGTTGTGTCATGTTAATTGGAGTGATCATAATGAAAGTGACTAGGAGGATTGCACACTTGACAACAAACCTGGAAACTTGAACCACCTTTGGCATAGCTCAAACTAGCCCAAACAAAGTCATAATACAATCATAACGCAATCATATTGAGATCCTTTTTCTACTAGTGCGAGGGCTCCCACACTCATGACTCCCATCCTCAAAATACGGTGCTCCCCCCCCCAAAAAAAAAAAACTATGACATCTTTCTTCCTAACCCTAACCTCCCACATCCAATTTTTCGTCAAATATGCCTAGAAAATGTGCCTTCGATTTCAGCGACCATAGCTAAAGATCTAAAGTTTTTTTGACAAATCCAACCATATAAATATTTACAGGTTAGAGGTGACTACTCATAATCCAAATTTTAAAACATTGAAATCTTGTTATGTAGGAGATTTAATAGGAATGTCAATAGTGGTCTTGAGGGGCAGCAATTTAGAAATTAAATTGGGGTTGGTTTTTTTATCAAACCTCTACTCAAATCATCTTCAAATGACAAAAGGTGACCCTCACTCAAAAAAGGGGCAATATAACTACTCAAGTTAGCTCACAAATTTTGAAACCATTATTTTGTATTTTTTGGGGAAGCTTTGCAATTTGAGGCAGTGGTGCCACAACTGCACACCTTCTACAAGGATTTACACCCACCAACACATGTCCAACTATAGTTCCAACGGTTGATCCATCTATGTTGCGTTTGAGTGTCACAAAAATGTTAGATCAATTGGGAATCATTTGCACATAGGGGTCAACAAAAACATGTTTAGGCCCTAAATTGCAGAGGTGAGAAATGTCAAGCACGCATTCTTGGACCAATTCCATTGTAAAGCAATTGAGAACACACTCTCATATTTGAAGTAATCCAATTTGTTGAATCAAAATTATCCACATGGCAAGACATAGCAGATTTGAACATGAACAAGAGTAGTTGAAACAATCTAGAAACCATGTGGAATGGTCTCAAAGGGGTCTAAGTGAATTGTTCATGACTAGATTATGGTCGCATAGGACATAAGGGGTTAAAAAAATGGTAACATAGGCCCTCATGACAATTATGTTGACTATTGAACCTAAGATATTAAGATGTTCAAACTATATCTTGAGAACATTTATTGCTTTCGTCTCATCATGTAATACGCCCTAACATTACCCAACCCAATGGTGTTAACTCCATCCCGGAGTTCGAGGCATGGCAGAGCTGTGTCAGAAGTACTTTGTCCCAAACCTGGACCCAGCCCGGGCCGGAGCTCCAGCAGCCAGCCCCGTGCGCCACCCTGGCTTCGCCCACGCTGGCATCGGCTGCCCCTGCTCCACGGTGTCAGCCGTCCACGCTGGCACCTCCGCCACGCTGTCACCTCAGCCTACGTGTCGGCCACCCGCCTCCACGTCCGCATGCCCATCCCTCGAGGGTGGCCCATGCCCTTGCATCATGCCATGGTGCTCGGTATCGCCATGGCCTTCACCCACCCATCCATTCAGCCACCCTTGATCATTGTGTGTAACCTGCTCATTCATTACAGACTCAAAATTGTGTTCAGGGTTTAGTTGCCTCAGCAACAATCATGGAGTGAAGGACTTGCGGCGGATGATCACAGCCAGACTGCTGCTCTTCGAACAGGTGGTTGCAATGAAGGTGAGTGACATCAATTAAATATTTAGGCTTCCAAACTTCCAATCAACCATCGCTTCCCACTGATTGTAACTTCTGAGTGAGTTGCCAAGTTGAATCATTTCCTGCATGGTCTTGGTTTAGGGTTTAGGAGTGTGGGCAAGCCAACATGATGATGTCTTGCGATGTGCCTTGGAAGATCTGATGTTTTGACGATTGCCACTCACTCACTTTATTTGGTTTTGGGGTTTTTCAATCATGCCACTCATGTTACACATGGCATGAACGCATTATGTAAATTATGATTGTTGCAATGATATTCCCTTCAATCTTCTTATGTTTGCATGCTTCCCTTTGTTTGCAGGCAAAAGCAAAGACGACTGCCATTTCGCCGCACAAGGATCGTAGCTGCAGGAGCGCAACATCCTCCGCCAATGGTTACATGCGGCATACACCATCCAAACATCACTTACCATGTTGTAACATGACTGCCCTTCCTATCTTTTTGCTGCACCTTTCTCTTCTTTACTGTTTGCATGTGGCAGTGTTTGTTATCTGTTTACGTAGTGTTAGGGTTTCGTTGTGGTTTGTGCGGGTATTGTTAGGCAGTGCTTGTGGTCGTCTTGGGGCAGTTTGCTACCGGTTGCATAGGGTTTAGGAATGCTTGCGGCATGGGTTGTCGCTCGTTTGAGGTGTTTAGGGTGGTTTTCTCAATGAAAGCGACACTTTGTTTAGGGTGGTTTTGTCAATGAAAGCGACACTTGGTTTAGGGTCGAGGCACTGCATTGTGGACGCAGCAGGATCTGGAAGGAGTTGTAGTGGGTGGGAGTGATTTGGGTCAGGCGGTTTAGGGCGTTCTGTTGTTTTTCCTAGGCATACAGAGTGTGGGGATCTGCAAGGACTGTTAGTGTGTGAGGGTGATATAGGGCTGGCGGGTTAGGGCGTTCTAGTGTATTGGCTAGGCATACAGAGTGTGGGGATGCCACTTGCCGACCATGGACGCTCCGCAATAGGATCTGGGAGGAGTGTTAGTGGGTGAGGGTGATTTACCAGGCGATTTTGGAGTTTTGGGTGTTTTGCGAAGGCTTACATAGTGTGGGGAAGGCACTTTCATTTCATTGAGGATCCGCAATACGATCTGCAACGTTTGTTTTAGGGTTTAGGGTGATTCCGCATAGGCGGTTTCGGGCGCCTGGTTCTTTTGCGGCAGCATACAACGTCTTGTATGCCATTTGCCACGCATGGAGGCTCTGGAATATGGGTCTGCAGGAAGTGTTTAGGGTTTAGGGGTGATTTGGTGCACGCGCTTGAGGGTTTAGGGTTTTAAGTTTCCTTACATAGTGTTGTGGGCACTTGCCTCGCAAGGAGGCTCGGGAATATGGATCTCAATGAGCTGTTGCTGGTTACAGGGTGATTTAGTGCAGGCAGTTTCAGCTATAGTGATGTTAAGGTACACCATACCTAGGGTTCAGAAAAATTCCTCACGCACATTGTAGAGTTGCTGGCCATGGCCGTTGGCGCAATTCCTCCCAGGGAGGGACACTCCTCTCAGCAACCCAGCAAATTCATCCCTCTTCCCCGCGCCGCAAACTGCCACCCCCCCTCCTTCATGTGGGCGCCTCAGTATGCATTATTTCGGGCCATTGACTTACATTGTGCTATGCAGAATATGGATGCCGAGGGAGAAGCGCCCCTGCCCGAAGAGGACGAGGTCACGTATTTTGTGAATAGAGATTCACAAGGTTGGGTGGAGCAGAGCGTCAGGAGGCGCGTGTACATCGAGCTCAAGCTCGAATGTACTCGCAATCGATGTCGGGATGGGCAGAAATCTAGGGATGACTGGTTGTGCGTCTACTGCAGAGCATCTTTCCCAAGCAAGTTGCGCTTGACGGATCATAGGCTGGGGGGTTGCACATGTGGACCCGTGGACCGAAGTGGCGCAAAGCTGGAGCTCCCTGTCTACCCCAACCTGAAGACGGCCAAACAAGGTAAAGACCTGAAAGCGGCATTGCAACGAGGTGAGCGCTCGGTGTGGGACAACCTGCAAAACAACGCGATGTGGCTGGAGCTTAACCCCGAGCTGAAGGACCCTACTTACCCCCCCACTGGAGCGAGGGTGCAGGTGCGGCGGTTCATGTTGCCCACAATCGAGCGATTGAGGGCTTCACATTCTTCGACGGAGGGTGGGTCGCAATCAGCCCCTAGACAGCAACGGTCTCCCATGCGACATACTCCACCACCCCCATCGGAAGATTTTGTGGACCTAGGGGATGCCGGCACTGATGAAGCTGAACCTCCCCCTTCTCGGCCGAAGAAACGAAGTCACGCACAGATGGAGGAGGGCCATCGGGTTTTCCACTCCACCCGGTAGTTCAAGTCTGCGCCCAAGAGACACAACCCGACACCTTCTGCACGAACGGCGCGTCCTGCACCTGCACCGCCTCCCCACCCCATTCGTGTCAAGCCAATTGCAACACGTTGCCCATCCCCAGAGAGGTGGGCCCTTGTGGCTCCTCCTTCGCCCGTTGCAGATGTCGCCCCTACGCCACCTGTGACCCCTGCCCCCCCCATGGATACCTCTAGAGGTGATCCTGATATTGCTTCGGGGCTGCGAAAGGAGCGTCAAGCGTTCTATGTGAGAGCCGCAACGGCAACCCGTGGATCTGTGAGGATGGACATCCCCAAACCACCGTTGAGGCCCCCAATTCAACCCCCAGGTTTGTTTCATTTGCTGCCATGTGGTTTGCTGAAATTTGACTTGGAGTGCGGTGACTTCCATGCGTTCGAGGAGGAGGTTTACAATTGGAAGAATGACCCGGCGTTCATGGACAGGCTTTTTGCTGCCTATGGCAGATTTTACTCGCCCAAACATCAGGTACACTTTGTGTCTTCTCCCAATCCAACTGGTGCATTGGCTTATAAATATATGCAGGTTGCGTTGTAACATGGTTTAGGGTGTTGTACATTGAAATTTTGAACCTGCACATTGTTTTGTAGTAAGCTGCACTGTGGCCAGGGTGCATTGAACCAGGAAATTAGCAAGTTTAAGGCCTTGTAACATGCAGAAATGTGACAAGGTGCATTGAAATTTCAGATGTGCAACTATTGTTGTGACATGGGCCACTGTGGACACCCTGCACCGCAGTCATTTAGCAGTCGTAACATGCGTTGGATGTACCATAATGTCATCGTAACATCGGTGTTGCGTGCTGATGCAGGCTAAACCACACGTGGGGCCACCCATCACAAAGATTGTCGTGGCAGCAATGAGCCAGGTTGATGACGATGCCGCACTAGAGTCTGAGATTGGTGCCCTCTGCCACTACATCCAGCAGTTATTTTTGTCGCGTGAGGTGATGAAGCAGCGAAAGCAATGGGATGATGACCGCCAAGCAAAGATTAGCGACGCTATTTCAAGGGCCATGAAACAGTGGGACGATGAGCACTACCCTCGCTTGCTGGCCGCGACATGGGGATGGCACCCTTTCTATGCCGCATTTGTTTCTAATCCTTTGAGCCTAAACTTCAGACCCTCCTACCCTTTGTATCATTCAGTGGTTGAGGGTTTACATGTGCATGCATTGCTCTTGCAGCAATCCCATGTTGTGAGGGCTTACCTTGTGCCATGGTCTGTGCTTCTCCTTCGTTGTTTCCTGAAATTCCATAGCATGGTGCCCCATCCCATCTCGCACCCACATAGTGGTGGCTCTGTCGACAACGTTAGGGGATGGTTGAAGCTCGTTGAAGAAATCGATGGAGAAGGTTCCCGTGCGTGGCATTTGGCAAAATCTTACTTGAAAGATGAGGGTTTTCTCGTGTTTGCAGGTGCCCGGTTGGTGTGTTCGCAACAAGACTGGTTTGCAGCCGTGGAATCTGCTTGGATGGAATTGAAAAATCCCACTCCAGAGTGGTGGGCAGAATTCCATATGTGGTGCAACTCCATCCAGTTCAGGGCTCTTCAAGACATGGCCTTTCACAACAAGTCGGAGTGGCTGAACGCTTGGGTGATTCGTGATCGTCCCAAGACTCATTCACCAGCACTTGCATGTTACGAGCGTTGGTTACAACATCGGGAGGATTTGGACATTGGCTATGTCCTTGCGAAACCAGGTAATTAAACACACTTCTGCCCTGTATCATAGTGGTCCGCATTTGAATATCCATTCCCGCAAACGCAAAATTAACCACGCCCGGCTGTGCACCCCTTCGCAGATGTCATGGTCCCCTCGCTGGAGCGTACGGAATACATGGAGGATCTTCGCAACATTGCCGACAATATTGTGCGAGAGCGGTTGGAGCACTCGGAGGTGCATCCACCAGCACATGCTACACCAGCAACCGATGTTACATCTTGCGACGTTGCGCAGCCATGTCCTCAAAGCCCTGCTAGCATAGGCACTTTCGGCAAGGCAGGCACCTCGGAGGATGTCCAACGCCCGGTGGAGCATATTGGGCCAGCATTTCACATCCCCATGACCCAAGAGAAGAGCCTAGAGGAGTTGCCTAGTCAACTTGATTTTGAGTGGCAAGACTCGGTGTCCCCCAACTCTGCTCCTGCACATGTTACAGCACGCAATCTGGGTGGAGAGATGGACGTCGTTGGCACTCCCCGACCTGCAACGGTGCCTCATGACGTGGATGTGCATGCATTTGTGGAGGTTTCCCAGATTGCGCAGGAGGCCGTCGTGGAGTCCACACAACAGCCACCATCCCAAGTTCCACATTCTGGGCGCACAACCACGGACGCCATTGGTGATGCATCGCAGATTTAGGCTTAGGTTACTGTTACAATTGATGCAAAAGACTTAGGGGACTTAGGGCATCCACATCCAATAGTGTAAAAGTGAAACTATGGATAATTTATGCTCCAAACTATCTGCAAACCCGTGAAGCCAGGGGTCCATTGTCTCGTACACCCAAAACTGATGTGTAAAAGTTGTAACATGTATTAACATTGCCCCCTTCTATTTAACCAATCGCAATCTCGCATGTGATGTTCTATGTAACGGAAGCATGAAAAGATATGTGCCTGATATGCCAATTTTGTGTTGCGATTCTCCCTCACAATGCGAAATGTCAAGCCATGCGCACTTCATACATGTATGGACTTCCAATTCGCATAAACAAAGAGATGTATACGTCAGAACATGTTACAAGTCGTGCACGAAACAAAATGTGTTTATTTAGCATGCATTTCTGAAAGCCTTTACATCCGGTAGAGGTAACATGGAACGGGACACTACATGGCCCAGCTTGGCCTGTAAACCTTAATCGGTCGTTGGTAAGCCTTCAACGGACCATGTGGGGTCGGCGTGACGACTGGAGGTGGGGTGGTCAGCTGCCGCACAACCTCTGCATGTCGGCGCTGCAGTCGAGCAGTCTGCGCCGGCGAGAGCAACCTTTGAACGCCGCATGTTGTGGATGTGAGGGCCGAAGGGGATAGCGGGGAGGTGGCCACACGGTGGTCTTCGGCGTCACGCAAAGGCGTTGTTGGAGGCGTGAAGAACTCGTTGTCGCTTGAACTGTCTTGCACGGGCCCGATGACATCAGGGCATCTACAAAGCCACTTCCAAACAGACGCGCCAACCCGCACGACGTCAAAACGTGCCATGGTGAGGGAAAATGGGGTATATGACGGGCTAGGGGAAGAGGGAGATGTTGGAGACTGCTAATGCACCTTGTTGCCTAACCATATGGACCTAGTGCGGAAGAAAGGAACCCGTCTCGTTGAGGGCAGGTCCTGGCCTTATATACCCTAAGTGTCGCAACGTCATCCTGCACGTGGGGTGTGGCGTAACATGCAGACCATGTTGTAACATGCACAAGTTACAACACGTGGTTGACAGTCATTATTTATCTACCGGCCTTGCTCCAAAAAGTCCTTCCGGCGCTTGAGGGACATGTTGCTACCATCGTCGTTGGGCAAGAAATGCAAGTCCGGTTGGGATGCCTCCACCAACCCATGTTTGATCTGAGCAAGCAATGTCTGTTGCTTCCCCCTGACAATGTGCAGGTCTGCCAGGAGGTGCTTCAACAGGAAAGTGTCACCCGTGGCCGCATCCATGAACTCTACTACAAGGTTGCGAACATGTTTTTCGATGTCCTCGTGAGATGGTGTGACCCGTTGGCTGCCATTAGCATGATTTGGTGTGGGGGTGGGCACTGGTGGTCCGGTATCGTAACAATCATTTGGGAATCGCAGAACAGGATCCAACATGTTACCACGGCCGCCCTCGGTTGTGCCTGCAAGGGATCCACAGTAACGTGTAATGGTTCCCTCTGCAAGGCTAGGATGGAGCATCATGAGGACTTTAATCTGATGTTTGCAAATGTTTCCCTTTAGTGCCCACACGCAGTCACAACAACCCCACTCACAGTCTGGATTGTACACATAGTACCATTTAGTTGCGTTGGTCTTGGAGGTTACGATTGCTGGGCCATCGTCCGTAATGGGGAGAGTGACACAACTGTCAGGAATTTCTCTCGCTTTGAGAACTGCATTGATAACGAATTGCTCTTGTTTCAAGTTGGGGACGAACCCGTGTTGTTTCCTCATTGCCTGGTACCAATAGTGGGAGAGAATTTCCTCTGTCAACTCGTATATGACCCAGTCCAGCCGACGTCCATGCGCTCTTCCTTTTGAGGCACGCAAGGTGGCTTTAAGGTTAGAGTGATAGCTTTCAATTGCTGCATTTGTGTCCTGCCCAGCATAAGGCAGGTTACGATGCCCCACAACCCACATATGGGTCTTGTCTGCCCATTGTTTGTTGAAATACGCCCAAAAATTGTTGACAATGGGGAAGCTATCCATAAGAGCGTTCAATTGGCGAAGAGCCCAAGGCCCCATTTCATCTCCATGGGGGCACTTTGTATCGTACATAATACGACCCAATCCCTTTAGCACACCAGCCCGGATAGCATGGTCTTTAATTTTTGCCACCGCTTGTTTCAACCATGCACGACGGACATGCCAAAGGCAAAGAAAGACTTTCACTCCGGGCCATACAGACTGCAACCCTCCGATCTCGGCCTGCGCACAATCTGTAATGAAAGCACTCGGCATCCAATCTTCTTGCACTGACGCCAATTTCGTGGCGAGCGCCCTTATCCATGGTTCAAGATTGGGTTGCTTGGAACTAGAAGTAATAATGTATGCCACGGGCACTCCGTTTAGCCAATCATCAAACACCATCAAGGTGTAGAGCGGAAACTGCCACAAGAAGGAAAAATAATAACATTACAGGCTGGGGGATCATAGACGTTACAGATAACATTGTTGTAACATGGATTCTGGCTAACACGGCAGTTCATGGAGCATGATAGCAACAAACCTTGTTCTCATTTGTTGCAAACGTGGCATCAATGGAGACAGCACATTTATGTCCGTGCTTGAGCATCATATCTTGTTGCCAAACTGTTTGGATGCCTATCGTGAATGGAATGTTGTCACGTGTAATAGCACCGCGAACATGTACGCCGGATTCTTTGTAGTAGAACACGAGATGGGGATGTTCTTGCACCTACATGCGAACATATTTTGCATCATTGTTGTCGCGTTTGAAGGTCTCTATTGTCAGGCGGCCAGCGACGTTACGGATGTCTTGGTCACAAATGAAGAGGTCCCGTGTGAGCTCGTCCCCTCTTTCACACACTTCTAGGAAGCGTTTCCTATGTTTTGCCATTATTTGTGGGATGGACAAACCCAAACGCAGATGAGTCATGATGAATTCCCGAACATGCGGTGACAGATGGCTAGAGAATCTGCTCTTATGGCCGGTCTTTGTGGCACTATGGCAGAAGAACCCTTTGAAGTTGATATGTTGCATCTGGTGGTACGTTATTTCTGCGACCGAGGGCTCAAGGTACAGTCGCTTGACAACAAAACCGCATTGGCAACCCCTTCGTTGCCCAAATCCTCGCATCCTGGCGGATGTGCGAGGACCTGAGTGACCCTTTCCATTTAGAACATATTTGCCCTTGGAGTCGAGTTTTCGTTTCTTCTGGTACATATCCTTTGTAACAACTGGTATGTGCGAGGCATTGTCATTTGGCCCATATTGGCAGTGATACCTGAGGCAGACAACAAGTGGTGGAAAGGAAAGTGAGGTATAAGATGCCACAAAGAAGTTTTAGTGTTGTAACATTGTAACATGCAGAATGGAATTTGAATTGCATGTTACAAACACACTTGATGATGGCAGAGTAGCTGTTCCAACGGGGGAACGCTAGTTTTCCTTGTTCCTTTGATGGAGCGCCTTGGCAAACAAATTTGCAGGGAGCATCAATGCGGGCCTCCTCACCTTTCACAAAATCCTGGACTCTTGCCCAAGGTATGTACGCAACCGAAACTGCCGCATGAGTCCTGAGGTCAGTCCTCCTCCCTTTCACCCGGATCTGCCTTGCCCACGAAAGGTCAGTGTGCATGAAGGTTCCCGCTTCAGGTCTCTGAACGAAACTGCGGAGCCGCTCAAACTCCCCTTTGTGTGCCTCCCGGTAAGTAGACTCATACGAAGGATCCACGGCGAAGGGCATGTGAAGTGTTTGTTCAGTGCCATGGTCTCCATCTCGGACAACATGTACTTCAGTTGGCAAATCAACAGAGGATCCCATTGACGTTCTGTTGTGGAGCACTCCTCGGACCTCCACCTGCTCGTGCATACCCTAAACCCCTAAACCCCTAAACCCTGGAAGCAATGAGGAGCATAATGAAAGAGAAGTGAGCAGTAAATGAACTGGTTACAATCAATGAGGCGCGATGGCGGACTGCAGATCTAATAAGAAAGATGGAAAACACAATGAGTGAGGGCGCTTGTGACCACCGTGTGCGATCTGGGCGCTCGGACCTCCACCTGCTCGTGCATACCCTAAACTCCTAAACCCTGGAAGCAATGAGGAGCATAATGAAAGAGAAGTGAGCAGTAAATGAACTGGTTACAGTCAATGAGGCGCGATGGTGGACTGCAGATCTAATAAGAAAGATGGAAAGCACAATGAGTGAGGGCGCTTGTGACCACCGTGTGCGATCTGGGCGCTCGGCTTAGTGGTTTCACACACATACCTTCAATACATCATTGTTGGCTTCGCATCAGTACATGCAAGACAGAAGCAATGGTTGATTGCAGATCTGAGAAGAAATATGGAAAACACAATGAGTGAGGGTGATTGTGACCACCGTGTGCGATGTGGGCACTCGACTTAATGGTTTTAGACATATACCTTGAGTACATCATTGCAGAGGTCGCATTACTACATGCAAGACACTCCAATGCTACAAAAATGCAGATTGTTTAGTTAATGCACATGTTACGATTAATCAACAGCATGAAACCAACGGAATCCTGAAAAGAAATGATCAATGAGGTGATCTTGTCCGTATAGCTTGTCCGCATCATTGCTCACATCGCATCACTTCGTGTAACAATCTCCATTGCAGCAAAAATTTGCAGTCTCTACTGAATGAGCAGGTTACACACAATCATTAGGGGTGGCTGAGTGAGCGTTTGAAATGACGCGCTCCCCAAGGGCGGTTAGGTTACCAGCATGGATGGGTGGATGAAGGCCATGGCGATACCGAGCACCATGGCATGATGCAAGGGCATGGGCCACCCTCGAGGGATGGGCATGCGGACGTGGAGGCGGGCGGCCGACACGTAGGCTGAGGTGACAGCGTGGCGGAGGTGCCAGCGTGGACGGCTGACACCGTGGAGCAGGGGCAGCCGATGCCAGCGTGGGCGACGGCCAGGGTGGCGCACGGGGCTGGCTGCTGGAGCTCTGGCCCGGGCTGGGTCCAGGTTTGGGACAAAGTACTTCTGACACAGCTCTGCCATGCCTCGAACTCCGGGATGGAGTTAACACCATTGGGTTGGGTAATGTTAGGGTGGACGCAATCTACTAACCAGCCCCTATGAACGAGAATTTATCAGGTGTTAGATTAAACCTCAAATTAAAGATAAACCTCAAATTACTCAAATTACAACCAAATTCTCAAAACTAAAAGCCTCTATAAGCAAATGAATCCGGTTTAAAAGTAAGTACTTAAAAAATAAAAATAAACATGGTAAGTAATATAACTGCACTCTTTACAAGGTAGGGCTCTCCAATCTCATGCCCCCTCCCCACCTGACTTTAGTGAGGTGGGTTTTAGCCTAAGACTTGATCCTTAATATCAGCCAAGTGCAAATGCCCCACATATAGAGAGCAGGCAGGCTTAACCACAAGCACCAGGATTCCAACCTAACATGAGATCCCACACCAATGCCAACATGATTTAAGCCATTGTATTATCACATATATTACACGATTAAGGGCCACTTCACACATGAGACATAGAGCCCGTGACCATTACACTTCAAGCACTCTCATTGGTGGAAAAGGCGGAGTTGGTCCAAGTTCCCTTCACACTACGCTTGAGGGACCAACAGAGTATATATGTGAATGCAAGATGGATGTAAAGTCCACATGGATTCTTACATGGCATCAAATGGATCATGTTTCATGGTCACTTGGACTACTTTCAAAAACCACCTCTTGGAGGTAGGCCTAACACCAAACCGGGACACCATGGCATTCCGAATGCTCACAACCGTTGATTTATTCTATTTTATCATGATTGAGAACCCGCATGAATAAAAATTTATTGAAATGGCATTTGGTTGAGGGCCCAGTCACATATGACTTCGCACTACAGTTGAAGGTCCGCAACCACACTACATGATTTTAGAGCACTACATGATTTTAGAGCACTACAACAGATTGGATATTTTGTGACTGTAATTTATGACTGCCTTAAGTCATAAAATCCCAAAATATGACTGACAAGGCTCCGGATGCGGATGACGCGCGCGGTGACTGGGTCTAGTCATTACCGACGAGTCGCTTCGGACATGAGTCATATGAATATATACGGTTGTGGAGGCGTATAAAAGGACAGATTCTACGATCCCCACTGCACGTGGGGCATACCTTGACTAGCCTTGGAGTCTGTGCCTTTTTTTGACCTGCCCGGGCAGAAAAAATACCAAACCGACGTGGCATGTGACTCCATGTAGTCATGTTTTCTGCTGACGTGTAATATGACTTGCATGTGTCATAATTTTGCCGACGTGGCAGGCCACGTGGAATGTGACTGCTAGTTTTTTGACTGCTTGTAGTCATGTTTTTTGGGGCGTTGATCACATTTCCTGCGGGGATGACATTATTATATGACGTTCTGTAGTCATATTCTTAGTAACATGTGATGTACAATGTGACATGATGGAGTGATATTCGCGTAGATGGAGAGTCACATTGTGTAGTTCTTTGTGCGTTGTTGTAACTGTATTGAGTTAGATTCGTATTACTTGCAATTCTGAATGTCAGTCACATTTCGTGGCACATTCCAAGCAATGACGACACATTTAAGTCATGTGCTACATGACTGAGCCAAATAAGAAATTGAGCACACAAATTGAGCAGATAAATTTCAATAACTTGAACGATATTATGTAGTCCATGTCTCCAAGCATATCCAAATGTGTTCATCTTTCCTACATGATCCCTAAATGCGTAAACTACCGAAATCTAAGTGGTTTGTTGAGGTTCCGGCGGGATAGCCTTCAATGTTTCCACAGGCCACTTGGTGATGGATTTCAGTGCATCGCCCAGACGCAGCATCGGAGGATCGTCGTCGTTGTTCCCCTCGTACAGCAACACGGACTCTGCTCCCGGCTCGATTGAGGACACGCAAACTGATACGTTGCCCTCCTCAATGAGGCGCCCGTGGAGTGAGCCTCCTGCAAGGCTCACGATGATGCCTTGCGCCACTACGTTCGCCTTGGCCTTGTTCTCCTCGTCCAAGTCAAACAATTTGACATTGGACCCCGTGGCCAACGGCAAGGATGCGTCCTCCACCAACGCATTAGCCGTCTCCGACAATATGAGAGTGTCATCTTCTGCGTGTGTCTGCAGCAGGAAACGTAATTATCAACAATCAAAACAATCCGCGTGGAGTTATTGGAGCTTCAATACTCAAAATATGACCTCACACTAGGCTATGATTGCATAATATGACAGGACATACTCATATAACGCACCGTAGTCATCAGATATGACAACAATGAGTAATATAATTACAACCTATAACTGACCATAGTCATATGACTGGACATAGTCATACAACCCATGACTAGCCATAGTCATATGAATGAACATAGTCATATTTCCTATGACTGACCATAGTCATATGACTGGACATAGTCATATTGTATGACCACAATAAGTTACATATTCACCTAGGGTCCTCATATTACTTCGTGAAGTGACATACCTATGCGGATATATGTTATCAGCATCTTACTTGTTTGCGATTGGAATGAGAACCAAATAGAAACAAAAAATATCCAAGAGCAGCTTACCTGTGTCGATGAACCTACCAGGTTCGCAGGTACCGACGCTAGATGGACCTCCTTGGTCAGATACGCCAAGCAATATTCAATATCGGATTGCTTGTGGGCCAATGCTTCAAATGGCCCGCAGATTCTGCGGAGGAAGTCATCGTTGGGGTTTAGGGGATCCCAAAGCGGAAAGTTTAGGACATTTGAGGGGGGGGGGGATGTAGAGCCACAAAGCCAGACAGATAGAGTGAAGGATCAACAGAGGTCGAGGATTGCGAGAGACAAGCCGGAATAGAGCAGTGGCCGAGGGCCGCGACGTGCGAGCACCGAGGGGAGCAGCAGTCGAGGACCGAGGAAGACAGTCGGATACCCGGGGAAGCAGAGAAGAGAGGACAGGTGGCAAGCCAGGAAGCGAAGGCCTTGAAGACCGGACGAGGATCGGCCTCCCGGTTATGTAGCGGCCCGGGAACGACATCGGGAACGCGTCAAGGCGGCTCGGGAACGAAGGGAGCGCACCGGGAGGAGTGAACGACACCGGGAACGGACAAGCAACTAAGTAGGGTAGGATAGTTAGTTGCTAGTGAACACCTAAGCAAGGGTAGATGAAGGACATACCTAAAAGGGATGAAAGTCTTTTTTTAGATGAACATAAACTATTCCCTTTAAATGAATAGTTGCATTCCGGATGAAGGAGATCCATGGATGGTAACCGTACCGAGAGGCACATCTAGGTTAAGCCAAGAAATCCAACGAATGAACTTCACAAGTACATTTTACATTCGGACATTATAACTGCTGTAAATAGATCCGGGCAGCCTAAAATTAGACTGTAACCGGATACAGGGATAAAATTAGCCTGAAATGAACATGTGGCATTAGGGGAAGTTAGGACTAACCGCCACATCTAATTAAAGATAGATTTTGAACACTATATAAGAGGCCAAACTTAAGGCACCTAATACACTTCATTTGAACACGCAAACTCTACATGAGTGTCGGAGCCTCTAGCACTCTCTCAAGCTAGTATATTTAGCCGAGGTTTTCGTGCCCTAACTCGGAGGGCAATCGAGCTAGCATCGCAATTAGCCAAGGCATTCGAGCCCTAACTCGGAGGGCATTGGAATACTAATACGATTAGCCGAGGCATTCGAGCCCTAACTCGGAGGGCATTGGAATATTAATGCGAGTAGCCGAGGCATACTTAAGCCCTAACTCGGAGGGCATTGGAGACAATCATGCACGAAGATAGCTAGCCGAGGCAAATACATACCCTAACTCGGAGGGCATTCTAAAGTGTTAAAATATTTAGCCGAGGTTCTCAAATCCTAACTCGGAGGATATTAGCACATGTTACTACACTAAGGCAAATTGGTCAAAGCTTCGGATTAAGTTTGCTCCGGTAACTAAGACCTTTGACGAAGGAGAATTTCGAGCCGAAGGACCCGAAGGGAAATAATTACAGAGAGGAGGAAATCCCATTCGGCGGTACACTCGAGTTAATCCCCGACCTCAAGCCGGCCAAGTAAGATAAATTATTACAGTAACAGCACAAGTCACTCATATTTGAGGAAGGTAAGTTGTGGGCTTACCGGCTTACCATCACGCCATACCGGGTATGACTAGATACTAAATTATTACGCGGTGCCAAATCCAATTCAAAGGGAATTAGCCTAAGGGGATTTCAAAGCATCTAAGGGGAACACTTGGGGAAATTTAGGCCATGAGTTTAATACCTCATAAATGAGGGTGATAGTAATCAAACATCTTTAAGTGGAAATCGGTTTACCATATACATTAGAATCAACAAGGATTCTAATCCCTCAAATATTCTCAAGTGAATTTGGAATGTTGAAGGACCAAGGATACCATCAGAACAATATAATCAAGGTTAAAGAGGCAAGATGATTCTCAAGATTTTCATAATGTTAAAGAATATGTTTTGAACTAAGAAACTCTTTATGAAGACATTCTCGGAATATTCTTAGGAAGTAATGAAGATTAGATGCATTCGAACCATGAAAGATATTGTTTGCAACATTTAGAGTTTCCCTTGAAACACTTAACCTCGACATTAGGATTTCGGGGAACATAATCTCGAAAACCTAAGGCACTTTCTCCTTGGAGATTTATAAAAAGGGATCTTCAAATACAACATTCCGGAATTGAAGAAATAAGATTATCTTGCGAGATCTTTCAAACCATGAAAGATGCAAGAGCGAATAGATGATTAAGAACTAGGGAAAGTAGTTTCTTAGAGAGCACTTTAATATTAGATTTCGGGGAACATAAACTTGTAACCTCAGGTCAACGATTCCAAGAGGATTTCAAAAGCGATAAATTACAGATTACAAGAATTAGTCAACAAAGAGTTAACGGACACCTTCACAAGTTTTGGAAACTAAGAGAATCTAATTTTGGTGGGAGTAACTTCCATGTAAACCGGTCAGCAGCGGGTTACACCGTCTAAGTTTGCTGAGGGTTTGAAGGTGACCTCGACAGGGGAACGCGCCGTCGCCGTTGTATCCCAATCGATTTAGAGACATCGTGTTGAGCCGTGCGTGGGGTCCGGAATCATATCAAATAGATTGCGGAGGTCTCTTATTGGGTTCTGGAGGGGGTAAGTCCTCCCCCACAGAAAGCTCCATTGAGCTGTCGTTCCCGATGCAAGAAATGCACCTACAACCTCTAGTACGTTCTGCTCTACGGGGGACCATATCCCGACATCAAAATTAGAGAACAACATCGACAAAAACTTGTCACAGTCGGTTCTTTTTTTTATTTTTACATTCAAGTCCTTTGCGTGGTGGATCACTAGATCCAGGCCCCACTCTCTCCTATCGTGCAGAGGTCTGATATCGCAAAGAAGTCCTACAACATTCAACACTATAATTTTCCTACGCCCGGAGTCCGACACTCTTACCGAGGGGACCTTCGCAGCTAACGGCTGGATCTTCGGAGCATTGCCAACCTTCTTCTTCTTCTTTTGTGGACTGCCTCCTTTATGTGCCCGTTTTGCCGGCCTCTTCGTCGCAGGCTCCTCATGGTCTTCGTCCTCCTGCAAGTCCACGGGTTGATCCTGACTCGCTCCAACCGTCATAACCTGGAAGGCCACGACCCAGTAACACTCTAGCGTTAGATTATGACTCGGCCCTGTCATACATGACTGCTTGTGATAACCTCATGTCATGTTATATGATTGCTACTTCTCATGTTTTATGACTGAAGTGAATCATATAGTATGACCGCCTATAGTCGTATAACATGACTGCCTAGAGTCATATTATATGACTGCCTACAGTCATATGACTGTCCAATGTTGAGGCCAAATTAAAGACATAAAGCTTACACGTAAGTATAACTATCTGACAAGTATAATGTGCATATGACATGAATGCCAACCTCTTTCTGTCGAGCCATTGCACGCCGGGTAGGCCGTGCATCGCGTTCCGCCAATAGCTTCTCCGCTTCGCCCTTCCTCTTCTTGGCCATGGGTTTCTTCTTTTGAATGACGGGTTGGCAACCCATATCTGCTAGAGTGTTACGTAGGGGCTCCGATACTGCAGTCGACCCAGTATGTCCGGATTCCGCCGACTTCCCAGTTGCCTGCATGTTCTAATGATCCACATGAGGCGTGTATTAGTGAACGATCTTTATGCATGACATACAACATTGCTGAAGCAAAGGTGTTCCATACATGTACTCGAAGCGAGTACTAGAGGGTATACAGACGCAACCTTTTCGGCGGTTACTTGGATCACGTCGACTCCCGCTTCCGCCGTGGCTGGCGGTTCCATGTCCGTGGCCGTCGTTCGCTTTTGCACCTCCAGCAGCAGCTGCTTCACCATAGCCTTCATATCTTCCATCTCCCCCTTCATGCTATCCTGGAAGTCGTGCAGCTCGCTCCGCGTAACAAAGAGGGCTCTATCTCCCGCTCTTGCATTTGGGAGTGGCCCTCTGGACGACGATGACCGGCCCCGTCCTGATTTCTCGGGTGTCGCTAGCTCGGTCTCCACCTCCAGCTGCGTCGGGGGCCGCTCTAAATCTGTGGCCTGTGAAAGGAGCAACTGTGGATCCATGAAAAATACGTAAACATACTAAATATGACTAGGCAAAGTCATATGACTCAGAATATGACTGGGTAAAGTCATATGACTCAGAATATGACTAGCTAAAGTCATATTACTCAACATATGACTAGGTGAAGTCATATGACTCACAATATGACTAGGTGAAGTCATATGTGTCTGAATATGACTAGGTGAAGTCATATTCAGGTCACATATGACTATCTATGGCCATATGACTCACGGTATGACTATGTAAAGTGATATCATTCATTATATGACTGAATTGTATGACTGCAGGTTGTCACCTATTTATGTTTGAATGACTTGCACACAAAATCACTTACCAGTCCAGAGCGCACCTCCCCCTCGGACCTTCCAGAATACGACAAGGTTTGCACGGTCTGCCGTGCGGCTTTCATGCGCGTAGCTTCCGCGATTTTGTCCGTCCGGGCAATTAAGCGCTTGAAGTTGTCGACGTGCGCCTTCTTCACATACGGTGGGAGCGGGCCACAACTCTCTATGAGTTTCTTCATGTTCGACCTACGAGTCCGCATCTGTTGGCGCAAAATCTGGAAAAAAACAGCTTCAGGCACGTCTCCGAGTCCACCACGGTACTCAAACTGTGCGGCCATCTTGTCTTTAATCGCCAACAATAAGGGCCGTGGGTGTGCCCTGAAGTTGTCGACACTCCAGTCGAGGTCGCGAGAGTACCCGCGTAGTCGCGTCAGCCAGTCAGGCATGTGTATCCCTGTCGGGCACCCGGCCTCGTCAACGTCGACCCACAAACGCTGACCACCACTGGAAGTGTGCAGCTCATCACTCTTCTTCAAGGACCGCCTAAGGTTCTTCAACTTCGACTGTCGATGCCGCGCGTTTCCGTCGTCGCCTTGAACCTCTGCCGTCCGGCCAAGGCAACGCACCTTCTCGCGAAGTTGTGTCGGATCGGCTCCTTTTTGAGCCATACGCCGCAAAATGCTTACTTCCCGGAGCTCCAACTCGTCAAGGAGCTCGTTACGATGCCCTGCGCCATCCTCTTCCTCCTCGCTGTCCGCCGATGCGTCGTCGGCGTCCATCTCGCAAGCCCGAAGAGTATCTTGCATGTCTTGGGACAGCAGGATATCCTCCTCATCGACCGCCTTGCCCTTCTTTCCACTAGATTGCAACGGCCATGACCTGGGTTCATTTGCATTTCCCTACACACCCAGACGTACAATACATTATATGACTGCATGGAGTCACCCTACATGACTGTACTAAGTTACATAATATGACTGGACAAAGTCATATGACTACCTATAGTCATATGACTACCTATAATCATGTAACGCGAACAACTGAATGCGGAAGCAAATGCAAGAAACTACGGAGATGTATGTTTTTACCTTCCGCCTCCTTGGTTTGGGCCGCTCGTCCTCAGAAGTCTCCTCTTCGTCCTCTTCGTCCTCTTCGTCCTCGTCATCATTGAGGTCCGTTTCAGGAAGTTGTTTTTTTCCCTTCGCTCGAGTGGTCACACCCCAGCCACCATCCTGCTCTAGAGATGGGCCCGGCTCTCCCACAGGCACGCCACGGCTGCTCTCAAAAACACGCGCAACCTCATTCCCCACTCTCTCCAAAACCGGCAATGAAATTGCCGGGAAACTAGCAATTGTGCGAAATACTTCCACTTGCATGCCATCAGGCAGATTAGCTATTTTTGTTATCAAATTGACTAGTACATTGTTCATTTCGGCATTTTTGGTGGAAGTTGCGGGAACCACACTGTTCAGTACGAGCGGGGGTTATTAGACGGACATTACATCTTACAAAAATTGTGACTCCAGCACATGCCAATGCTGAAATATGACTCAAATGAGTCATATGGGTGAAAATTAGTATGACTGGGAGGAGTCATAATCATGAAATTGTTCACAACATGTAATGAAGATGGTTGAAAATAAAAATTGAAATTGAATGTCTATTACTAGAACTCAGTTCAGCATTCCATTGTAATTGTTAGAACCTATTGCAGAGTTGACAACACATACACATTGTCAACACATACACCTACACATACACAACACATACACGTACACATACACATACACATTGTCAACACATAAAATTGAGTTTGAACCTTTGTGAATTCATCTTACGAAAGGAATATGTAACAAACACATACACGTGCTCTAGCTAGTATTAATTGAGTTCCAATAATTCAAACTTTCATTATCATCACGGGCACCAACCAATCATGCATGTGAGCAGCTTAGTTAGCCCCCACTACATTGTTCCTCAATATGACACCCGAAATATTTAGCCTATGCATTATGGTTTCAATTCCCTTTCAAATTTGGTAACTCTGGACTGTTGGGTAGTATGGAATTATTCATTCATTATGTGATGTCAAAAAAAAACATTGTTCATACACATGATCATAAATACACGATCATAGAAAACCAATAGAAGCCACATATGATGCACAACAACAAAGTTGTGGGAAGAAGTTACAATATTTTTAGGACTGGGAGGAGTCATAATCACAAAAATGTGACTGGACTGTGTCATAATGACCTTAAAGTATGACTACAGTGAGTCATAATATTTTGAACTATGACTACAGGGAGTCATAATACTATGAACTATGACTGCAAACAGTCATGTCTTCAGCAAGTTGTATGCAATTTATGACTACAAGGACTCTTAAAAGTTTCAAAATTCATAAGCAACCCTAGCTGTAGCGGGTCCGTTGTATTAGGGTTTGGTCATACATACCCGGGGTCCTCAGGTCTCTTGAAATGAGAAGTCCCAATCGGTGACAGACCCAGTTCCCGCAGCTTCGGGTTGTTGGCCTCGATGTTTTTCTTCCGCATCCTCTCATACTCCGGGATTTCCTCCTCCGTGATTCTACAATACCCAAATGCACATTAGTGTTCATTGAGGACAATAAGGCTGTCCCCATTGCTGCCGTTCCAGCTACACCGTGAGCGGAGGAGGTGGAGAACAACCAGCACCTCCACAACTGAGCGACACGGAAGTTGCGAATTCAAGTGAGCTCACCTTTCTCCTCTTCGTATTACTTTGTGTGTGTGGGGTATTAGTATGAGCCATCTAGAGGAATCCACTCCGAAACCAGATTTAGTGTCCGAATTAGGATTGATCATTACACAATTTACATGTCGTCTTTCAAAGTACAAGTTTTGAGATTTTTGAGGTATTAATATTTAACCTAAAATCTTAGCCTTGGAGATGAGAGAGTGCACAACCTTTGAGAGTGAGAGAAAAGGGTAGTCAGAGGGAGAGCCCTCCCTCTCAATCTTGAAGAGAGAGAGACGCCGAAAAGAGAGCGATTTAGTGTCCGAATTAGGGGTACCCTCAACCCAAAAAGTTGAGAGGCACCGAAGTATCCACACACCGATCAGAGCACAGGATGGAAGTAGCTGTGGCCGAACTTAGCTGTGGCCGAAACTAGAGACACTTCATGCAGTCTCACAGGGGCACCCACACACCGATACAGCACCGAGTAGCCACTGTCCGAATAGAGCACCGAACCCAGCACTGCACCGAATCTCCTTGTGAGCACTGCATAATCAAATTTGAACTAGACCCAACACTTGTCTGATGCTCCTTGTGAGCACTGCACCAAATCCTTCAACTTAGACAGGGACCCAACACTTATCTGATGCTCCGAACTTGGCTGTGGGGCCGAATCCTTCAAGCAGCACCGAACCCAGCACTATTCTGATGCTCCGAACCATTCATTGTAGGCAATCCTTCAAGCACCGAGCCCAAAAAGTTAACCGAATCCTTCAAGCACCGAACCAAAAACTTCTTCGAATCCTTCAAGCAGCACCGAACCCTACATGGCTCTGATGCTCCGAACCCTACACTTACCTGATGCTCCGAACCCAGCACTGCACCGGAACCCTTCAAGCAGCACTGCCGAATTCGAATCTGGTAGAAGGTTGTGGCTTTAGGTGTTCGGCGATACAGGTTAAATGGCCGATCCGGAAGGGAGAGAGCGCGGGGAGGGAGGGGAGGCGGGGGGGGGGGAGGGAGGGAGGGAGGGAGAGAGACAGAGTCAGGGATACCTTGGACAGATGTCCGAGGAAGGGAGAGAGCGCGGGGAGGAAGGGGAGGGAGGGGAGGGAGAGGGAGAGGGAGAGTTGTTTTTTTCAAAGCTTTTTTCAAAGCTTGATCTTCCTCTTTTCAGAGGCCCTTTCCTTTCTATTCTTCATCAAAATAAAGCAAGGGTGGGTGGGTGGGATTTTCCTCAACACAAATCTATTTCCTTTCAAGTCATAGTGTCTATCATTATGCTTGTAGTACTAGGCTTTGTACAATATGGAATGGCTTGATTTTTCAGGAATTAACTAAAAACTCTGTCTGTGTGGTATGAGTAGTCAGAATGTAGAGATTTGGTGTGCTCATTACATGACTTGTATACATAAGCTTAGTCCATAACCTAAGTTCAAAACCTTAGTTCAGAACAAAGTCTAACTATGCAATGTATTGTGTTTGGAAGCCATTGTAACTAATGTTACCAATGTCACCAATATCATCATCAAGTACTAGGTTGAGTATATCATATGTAAACTTGTACATATTTATCAATACTGTCTCAACTACTTTGTAGTGGTTGTGTGCTAATCAAAATACTATTTCAAAGCAATAACACTACTTTCATGCTTATCATATAATAAGATGAAAGAGTATTCAAACTTGAACAATGTACTATTGTTGGTGTAGAAAATGTGAAGAGCTAGCCTCACCTGCACCCGTGCCAACCCAAACAAACAAAATGTGTGTTAGAAAGGCGTGTGTCAGGTGTCTTCAGCTAAGCTCAGTTGCTATCCATGTCACACATTAACCTCACCTGTCAAGTCCATTGATGCTTTGCAAAGACAATACTCATTACAAATCAATGAGTATACAAACCTGCTCTTTTGCCATGTTGTGTAACTTGATAGTGACAATCTCTAATTCTCCCAATGTCAGTTTTTTCACCTTCCCTCCAACCTTGCTCTCACATTCACGTCCTTCACACATGTAAAAGAGTTTTCACATGGGAGAAAAGAGGCTTAAGTATTGGTGTGGTCAAGCAAAGAGGTTGTTTTAGGTCACGGAAACCCTAAAACGTGGAGTATGGTAACTATTTTTTACCATGGTAACTTAACCCATGGTTAGTTTCAACCATCTGACTATGGTGTTGATTCCCTTAGGTGTCTCAGCCCTATTGGAATGTTCATATTAGATTGTCAGTAATATTACTTTTTAATTCAAAGGCAAATTCTAGAGCAAAGCGGGAGAGAGAGAGAGAGAGAGAGAGAGAGAGATTTTCATGAGTTATAAAAATGTAATTTCAGTAATTACAATACTCAATTTTTATATCCACTAAGCCTAATTAACCCTAAATTTTAATTAATGGAATTAACTCCAATTAAACCCGGTAATTAAAATAATTGATTAATTAGTTCCATTAAGTATATTTTATACTTAAGTGCGTATGAATATTCTTGAAAGTAGCCAGAATTATCTAAAATATTATAAAATATACCAACCACATCAGCACACTAAATTTAAGTGACATTTAAGAATGACGAAGACAATTTCAAATGGTAAGTCATAAAAATTATATCCTCAATGTTGATGAGGATTTTCTAATTTTTTGACTTCCAAGTTAATTACATTCTTGGTTGATGGTTTTACTTCCGGAATGAAATCCCATTTAATGCCTTAATTACTAGGTGGAAGTACACATATATATTGGATTTGAGACATTGAAGGTGAAGTGCACTCAATATGGGATTTGTAGTCAAGCGGCCTTCAAGAATGGAAGAGCAATGTTTTTTTCGATTTCGGGCGGGGCGGGCAGCTATTTTCGGGCGGGGCCAGAATTTAATGTAATGTGATTTAATGTGTGATTTAATGCAATCAGGCCGAATCGATCACGATATATTTAGGGGCCGCTTAAAATTAGGCAAACAAGGTGAAAAGTCAGCTCGATTTCAAGAACAGGGTAAAAAGGGGTCCAATTGTGGATTTACTTAGGGCCCCGTTGAAATTACTTTTAGAAAGAAAAAAAGTATGGGCTTCACCACACTTACGTATAACTGGGGTATATGAATCAGGCCGAATCGATTACGATATATTTAGGGGCCGCTTAAAATTAGGCAAACAGGGTGAAAAGTCAGCTCGGGTTGAATCGGAATATTTATTAACCTCAAATTTAGAAAATCTAAATGAGATCATGAAAACTTATCCCTAAATTTAATGCTCAAAAGAAAAGAGGGTAAATCTGGTTATGGGTGTAAGTTTCATAACCCAATATAGTGTGGGCTTCAACTTTTTGAATTTCCTAGAATTCCGTGTAAACTTAGGGACATCATAAATAATTATTCAATTACCATCAATATATGACTCCCGTGTGTTATATGACTGCCATGTGCTATATGACTCCCGTGTGTTATATGACTTCCATGTGTTATATGACTCCTGTGTGTTATATGACTGCCATGTCTTATATGACTCCCGTGTGTTATATGACTGCCTTGGGTTATTTGACCACCCTTTCGTATGTATCCAAATATTCAAGTGACTGCGCGCATGTGAGCACTCACTCCTTGTAAGGTATCCCCATATCACAAATTGACCCGCCCCGTATGCCGTGCACATCACAGGATGGCAGGAGGGGAGGTGGAAAGCTTGAAGCATCTACAGTTATGGCAAGAAGAAGAGGTCCAAGCAGACGCAATGCGGCTATCCAAGTACCCATGCCCATGCATGGAGTGTGCAGGAGGGAAAGTCCTCGATCGAGCCACAATCCGAAAGCATCTTCGCAGCAAAAAAAGGGACCCTGTGTTTACAGCGTCTATCTTGGTGAGTCATTCCATGAAACGACTTTTGAATTAGCGTAAGCGGGTGGTCATGCTATGAGCGAATTTTCATCTTTGTGTACATGAATTTTGTAGGCCCGATGGAGACCCATTGTAAAAGCTGCTTGCAAGACATCCCTGAGAAAGTTTCTAGGAGGATACGAAACGCCTTCACAGTCAATGCCAAACACAACGTCTGCAAGAGTACGAGCCTTGCAGACATGGGGGTCAAACGTGTATGATGGACAGTGGTGTGACGGGCCCATCCCAAAACTTATAAAGTTTTCATACTGGAATAGAGAATGGGAAGTAAGGGTGTCCAACTTCCCATTCATGGGTTGGGGTCTCTTTGCACTTCAACCTGCCAAAGAGGGAGAGGAACTGCTTCCATTCGTAGGACCACAATACACCTTGGGAGAATATAGAGCTTTGAAGAAGGCACAACCTCGAGTGAAGTCATATGCGATGCAAGTTGAGCCGGACTTGTACATCGATGAAGATGTAATGAAGGGGAATGTCGTTGGCTTCATAAATAGTTCCATAGGACGCAAAGAAATAGGAAATGTGGTGTGGGAATTTCGCATGTTGCCAAAACCCTGGAACAAACATGAATGGGGGTATGTAATCACCTTAGCCACAAAGGACATTTTGGTCGGAGAAGAGTTGTATGCACACTACTCTTTGAACCCGCACACCGCATTGTAGGCTGGCACCCATTAGTCCATATTAGGAATGAGTAAAGTGTGTCATGTGTTCACTAACATGACTACACCAAGTCATGTTTTGATTTGACAAAATTTTGTATACATGTCCACACCACGGTATAGATGTGTACGTGGAACATGACCAATTTTTCACATCCATTATTTTTCCGTTATATGTTGCATGAAATTACTTTTACCTGACACACTCTTGTCTTCATAATCGATGAACACCCCCCCCACGCATGTTACATGTTCATGTTATATTCAGCGTTTCATGATTGCCCCTCGTTAGATACAGCGCGCATTTTATGACAGAACCATGTAACACAGAAGTCACAAATTTATGACTCGTCCATGTGATACAAGACTACTTGGGATTGCTCCTTGTCGTTTTCATACATTTGTATATAATATGTCCATGTTATATACAATCCGTGGTCTATGTTTGTCATTGTTATGAGTCCTTATCATATGTTTCTGCCAAAGCGAAAATATATAACGTGCGCACAAATTTATCACTCTCTGCAGGACGAGTACAGCCCAATTGACTTGTTCTACCATGCACCGCGGCCTGGGCAAAGAAGCCAGACATACCCTAACACAAACGATGGACATGATGGAGAAGTTGAGGTCCTACGTATGGTGGCAGAGTGCTTCGGCAAGTACGATGGCCTCAATTATGACGGACACGAAACCGAAGCCACCATACATGAGGGACTCGGGGATGCATTGGTTGAAGACGATGAAGGGGAGGATGGTTTCACAACGAGGGACAGTGATGGTAGCGAGGGGGAAAGGGAAGAAATGAATGACCCCATGGAAACAAGAGGGAGTACCATGAACAGTGAGGACCCCAGTGGGGTAGACCACCAAATTCTCTTAAACGAAGCTGGAACTCCACTGTATGAGGGAAGCCCCTCGAACCGTCTCACATCGACACTCTTGATACTATTGTGTTGCACCACCTTCGCCGTACCAAACAACTTTGTGGATGAGTTGTTGAAGTTGTTGAAGGAGACAATTTTACCCAAGGACAACACACTACCGAAATCATTTAACGAGGCGAAAGGCTTATTGATGAAGTTGGGGTTGTCCTACAACTCAATACATGCGTGTAGAGATGGATGTTGTTTGTTTCGGAAAGAGTTGGAGAATGCAATGGAGTGCCCAACATGCCACAAATCGCGCTTTGTAGAGAACTCCAGTACAATTCCAGTCAAAGTTTTGAGACATTTTCCTTTGATTCCTCGTTTGCGAAGGATGTACAGCTGCACACGGATCGCGGAGCTAATGAAGTGGCATGTAGGAGGGAAAAGTAAGGACAAGGTGATGAGGTCCGTGGTGGACTCGAAGGCTTGGGACCACGTAAATAATAGGTGGCCGTGGTTTGCGGAAGATGAACGGAACGTTAGGCTTGGCCTTGCACTGGATGGCGTAAATCCATTTAGGAACCAAAGTCTCAGCCACTCTACTTGGCCCGTGGTCATGCTGAACTACAATCTCCCCCCTTGGTTAGTGACCAAAAGCTTTTTCATGATGTTTGCGCTAATCATACCAGGAAAAGAGAGTGTGAAGGACAGGAATGTGGATGTGTACATGGCACCTTTGATTGAGGAGCTCCAAGAGCTTTGGAAAAGGATCGACTGCTTGGACGGATCGCAAGGAAACTCCAAAGATAAAACATTTAAGCTACATGGCTTGCTTTTGTGGACGGTGAACGACTTCCCGGCGTACGGTTTGATTTCCGGGCAAGTAACAAAAGGACATAGGGCTTGCCCCGTGTGTGGCCCCAACGTGGCAACACGGCGTTCCAAAGCGTTGAAAAAGAATGTTTACCTTGGATATAGACGACAACTGCCAATGACCCACCAATGGAGACGACAGAGGTCCAATTTTGATGGGCAGCCGGAGATGAGACCACTGCCAAGAAGAATGAGTGGTCGAGAGCAATTGCGATATGCGAACGAGCGAGAAGAGTGGACGAAAAAACACTACAGAAACCAAACTGGGCAGACGACAGACCCCGTACACAATCATGGAGTGAAGAGGAGGACATGTCTATATGACCTTCCATACTGGAAAAGTACGTGTATATTATTAGCCGAATTAAGTGACTGGACGTAGTCACATGATTGCATATAGTAATATTGTTTATTAGTATTATGTGAGTGGACGTAGTCATGTACAGTCACATGATTGCACGCAGTGATATTGTAATTCGCTCCGGCAAATTTCTCACTGGCTGGAGTCACTGTGTAGGATTTTCTAATTCGACACACACTGGATGTTATGCACTGTGAGAAAAACATCGCTGAGAATGTGATGAAAACCATATTTGGAGAGAAGGATACAATTGGAGTTCGTCTAGACATGAAGGAGGCGGGTATACGCCCGCATCTTTGGCCCGTAGCAGGAACAAAACCCGGTAGCGTGATTCTACCTCGGTCCTCTTACGTTATGACGAAAGAAGAGCGTGAAGTCTTTGTGGAGCAAGTGCGTGCACTGCGAACCCCCACTCACTATGTGGGACAGTTGAAGAAGCGCGTAAACGTGGATGGGACAATGAAAGGCCTGAAATTCCATGACTACCATGTCCTCATGCAGCAAGTGTTGGCACTATGTGTGCGCTGCACAATGGAAAAGGAAGTGCGGACATCAATAATAATGTTGAGCCGTGTATTCAGGAGGGTGTGTGCTAAGTCCATTGATCCCGCAACAATACATGAGATGAGGTGTGAAGCGGCCATAGCACTATGCATGTTGGAAAAAGAATTCCCGCCATCATTTTTTGACATCATGAGCCATTTGGTCATGCATCTCGTGGAGGAAGTGGAAATTTGTGGACCCGTACATACACGTTGGTATACCCTATAGAGAGGTACCTGAAGACTCTCAAAGGGTATGTCCGAAACAGTACTCGACCAGAGGGTTGCATGGCTGAAGACTACGCCATAGTAGAGGCATTGGGATACTGTACGGAGTATATACAAGAATATACAGTCACCACTCGAAGAGTGTGGGATGACAAAGAAGACCCATCAATGTATGATGAGATCCTCGAAGGTGGCGGGCGGGTGTGTCATCTCCCATCCGACCTTCGACAATGGATACATGAATTCGTGGTGAACAATGCGGCACCACTGGAAGAGTGGAGGAGGCGAGTTCACATTTTAGTGGAAGGACCTTAAATGCACCACCTCTTTTAGAACAACAGTCCAGTCCATACGAACTACAACAAAACTCATCTTACATGACCAAAATTCATGACTGCACTCAGTCATATTTTGGGATATATGACTGAGTACAATCACAAAATGTAGTCGTAAAATATGCATTTCGTTGTAGTTATCGCGACACAGTACGACTACTGCTGTATGCATAATATGACTGCCCTTAGTGATTTCAGCATGTCACGGGTAATGATGTGTTGGGCTGTATCCAAAATACAGGAAACATGAGGATGACATGTTACGGCGGGAATGTGAGCGGCACGAATACAGGCGCAAGAAGCGGAAGGCGCGGGTAATGTACCAAGGGGAGTTGCGTGACGAGGATTTCCACATTTGGTTTCCAAAAGCAGTGGTGCGTGCCATAGAAGAAGGGACTGAGGAGGTACAAGAACACGTTAGGGCCTTGATGTTACCTCCATCGGATGCAGCGAAGTCGTATCGATCCATGTATGCGTTTGGAAACGACATCCGTGTCCGAAGCGCACAGGCGCAATTGACAACGATGGACTCTGGGGTGGCCGCAACATTTCGACAATTATGTCGCTCGGGCCTGAAGGACACAAATCCAAAGGCAGCGGAGTTGGAGTATGTGGATTGGGTTGAGGAAATACTCTCTGTGGACTATGGATTCTTCGAGGTGGTGGTCCTCTATTGCAATTGGGTCGTTGCAAACATAAAGGGAGATGGGGCGACGATGAAGCGCGACGACTATGGTTTCACCATTTTAAACTTTGACAGATTGATTCCTTACTCAGCACAATCATTTGCCTTTCCTCTCCATATCGAATAAGTTTTTTTTACACCTGACGTCGCGAAGAGTGGATGGGAAGTTGTTTTGCGTAAGGAACCGATAGGGGTTCGGGTATTCTCCAAACAACAAAGAACGGATGAAGTACAATACATAGCACTAGGTAGGACTTCTGATTTTCCCGGATTACAAGTGACGGTTTTACATGACGATATCGTACCGAAGACACCCATATTGGGCAATGCAGTGGAAGTGGGGCCAGGAGTGGTTGCTAAGGCATTAGAATGTCTAGAGGGACCGGATGACGCATCGGTAGATGACTCCGAGCTTGGCGACTCGGACGGTGATTGACTTCCCGTCCGAGCAAGAAGTTGTATAATTGAAACTTAGGTGGGTATATATTTAAGTTCAATTATATACATGTTCAATTAGTCTTTTGGCAATAGTAAGAATCAAATTTCCTCCCCAATTTCCCCCCTATACTCCCTAAAACATCAATCAATTAATTATTCAATAAATAAACATAGGCCATTCCCAATTTTCATTGCCGTTCATACTATAACACACAAAGTACTTAATTTTGACCAAAATCTTTCATTATTAAATAAATAATCCAAACCATAATACTAGATAATGAGTCATGGGGCAAAAACACAAGAGGCCCGTCTAGGGCAGCCTGAATTATCAAGGGCTGCCCAAAAAAAGGAAAAAAATGGTCTTAGTCAGAATGTGACTGAAGAATATGACTCGCAGAAAAATATGACTGCCACATATGACTGGGCGTCCACCATACACGTTCCCCGTCGTTCCCTATAAAGGCAGTCGTCGTTCCCATACGCCGTATACAGTACATTTGCCGAATACGACAGTAAAATATGACTGCGAGTCATATTTTTGAATTTCGTACACCCCAAAGGTCGAGGCTTGGAAAAATGTGACTGCATGTAGTCACCAGTCATCCCCAGTCATATTTCCCTAGTCACAAAATACCCAATCTGTTGTAGTGGAGGTGTGTTGGGACGGCCTTTGGACACTTTCTTTTGGGCTCTCACAATTTCATGGTCACGGCTCCTGGCTTGTGTGTGAAGTGACCCTGAAGCTTTGCATGCTGGTACAGTGTCTGGGGAGAATTTTGGGCATAATTGGTTGAAATCCTACTATTTCCACGTCCAACTGGTTACAGGTAATGATCCTTTGATTTTTCTTTATATAATTCAGAGGTATATTCTATACATCTCTCTTAAATGACCGGTTATTTTCCTGAAATCTTTAACCATGAGGGATTATTTAATCCTTCCATGGAGATGTTGTGATCTTTTGGTTGTGGTTTATTCCATACATTCCTCTAAAAGTGATGGGTGATTTTCTTGAAGTCTTGAACTTCAACCAGTTATTTCTCAAACTCAACCAGCTCATTTGTAACTAGCGGTCGGTCACAAAAACTAGAACCCCAATCCATGACACTGGAATTCAAATCCCAATCTAAAATTTGAAATGTTTGTCACTCGCAATTGTCTCATCTAAACTGGTATCATCTATTAGTACGGTTCACCAGTTGGAATTACGCGCTGCTATAAAATTCTACCAAAAGCATCATTGTCTACAATAACTATCCTAATCGGTGCATGTTATTATTTGGAGTTACGCAATGCTATAACTTTCCAATGAGAATGTAATATTATATCAAGAAAAGTCACTTACGTTCTATAATGTCCGAACAACCTATTGACTTTGGTTAGTAAAAGTTGAACTCTTGAGTAGGACGTTATTGTACTATGTAACTCTGGATACTAACACACACTAATTGGATAATCACTATAGAATTTTTCCAAGTAAGTTATAATTATCAGCATGTCAGGCAATAATCGGGGAGAATCGACCACTAGTTACAAATGAACCAATTGAGTTTGAGAAATAACCAGTTGAAGTTAAAGACTTCAGGAACATTACCCCTCACTTTAGAGGAATGTACAGATGGAATAAACCTCAAATCAGTAAAGGACTAAATAATCCCTCTTGGCGTCGTCCCGCGGTGTTCCGCTAACCCATGTTTCCTACTACTCTAAATAGGATATTTAGTGTTTGATTATATTTCATGTTGTTACCACCCTACTGTGTTCAACATTAATTTTCAATTTTCTAACAATTGGTGTTAGAAGATATGCTAGAAGATACGTTGGAATTCTCCTTTTCTCATTGTTATTTTATTTATTTCATATCCTTACTAACACTAAATTCAAACATGTAACTTCCACATATTACCAAAGTTGATATTTAGTGTTTGAGTTAAAATTTAATGTTACTTACTTTCATAGGATTATTAATGTTTAATGTATGCGTTCATATTTAGTGTATCAAACACTAAATATCCTATTTAGTGTAGTGTAGTGTAGTGATAGGTGCCGAGTGAGGGGTGGGTCTAAATACCCCCATCGAGCGTGGCTCGGAGGCCAGGTTTCGGTGGGGTTCATTTTTCTGGCCCTCCCCGTTTTAGCCCCTTGGGTACTTTTTTTGGTTTTTTTTTGCTAAATTTGGGACCTGTGGCCCCAAATTACTCTAGGAAGCCCCCTATGAGATCAAGTAAGGCCCCACCCAATTAAAAAAATAGGGGGCATGTTTTATCCCAACCCTGCCACCCCCTCCCGAACCTGGCCTCCAAGCCACGCTCGATGGGGGTTTTTAGGCAGATCCCCGAGTGAGGAGAGGGACCACATACATGAAAGCCCATGTGCTTTATCACGTGACTTGGAAGAAAAGGGATTGGCCATAGACACTTTTCCGATTTGGGTTTGAGTGCAGGATAATTTGATAGTCGCATAGAACAAGAGACAACCAAGTACTTTCGAACAGTATTGCCCGGAAGTCACATAGAACAAGAGACAACCAAGTACTTTCGAATAGTAGTGCCCGGAAGTTCTTGGTTTCGGTGGCCAAGAAACAACCCTACGTTATTAGAGATTCTTGTTGATATTCTAATGCCACAAAGAGTGCCATATTGTGGAAATGCTGCCCATAAGTTTCGGTCACCTTACAATACGTGAACAATGAAAAAACCCTTAACTTAACATTATTCAAATCCATAACAGTGTTCAGTGGGATTGACAGTAGTTTATGGAATATTCTTCACATTCAGCCTGAATGTGAAGAATATTTTGTAGAATATTGTCAATCCCAATGAACATTGTTATGGATTTGAATAATGTTATGAAATAATCATGAATATTTTGTAGAATACTGTCAATCCCACATAACACTGTTATGGATCTGAATAATGTTATGAAATAGTAGTGGTATATGAGTTGTGCATTAACAATTTTTGTTTACACCTATTTGTTAGTATTAGACGTTTGTGCGGGGCAAATCATTTTATTGATGCACTTGAATGTGTGTTTCAAAGTGTGTTTTCCACAAGTTGATGAGGTAAACGCTTGTTGTATTTCATTCATGACATAGTGAACTTCCTAGTTGTGTTGTACCTTAACCCTCGGCCTCAATAAGTTTTTGGCATTAGCGAGTGCCATGCCAAAGTGGATTTACTAGTAGCTTGTACCCTAAAGGCCCTAGCCTCTAAAGTGGATTCATGATACGGGTGAACTACCGGTTGCTTGTACATAACCCTTTACCTTAATGAGTTCCATAGCATGTTGAACGAATGAACGGGAAGAACCAACCAATAGTTACAGATGAACCGGTTGAGGTTGAGAAATAACCGATTGAAGTTCAAGACTTCAAGGAAATTACCGATCATTTTAGAGCAATTTACAAAATATACCTCTAATTAACGAAGAAAATTTGAAATATGTCAACATGTAACCAGTTAGATTTGGAAACATTAGGATCTCAATTGATTATACCCAAAAAAATTCCTATCCATTGTGGTGAACTTACTGCACTAGAAGAAAACTTGTTTCTTACAACCATCCATTGCGACTTGGCCATTGCGACTCATGGCAAGAATATGCAGAAATCATCCATTTGGGTTATTAGCCAAAGGTTTTTGGCTACGGTTTTGGACAATGGATAACCAAAGTCCTCCAATTAACAACCAAATTGATTTAATTGTGCATTTTTCTTGTCATGAGTCGCAATGGCCAAGTCACAACAAACAATTGCAATGAACAAATCTTCCTGTAGTGTTAATTGATCATACCTTAGGAGGCCATAGCCCTTGGTCACAATGACTTCCCTTGCATAGTAATAAAATCGTACACCTACCCATGCCCGCTGGTTTTAAGACTGGAAAAAAATTGTAGATCAGAACGGTCTATTCATTTATCTAGACCCTGGATACTCGAGTAAATTTTCCAATGTAACAATACTTAGGCACTCTAAATACAATCCAAATTGGAGAGATGTTTACTCATAATGATGATTAGTTTAAATATTTACTTGGTGACCCCCGTTTACCAAGGTCAGGATATGTATATCATGCAGAGGTTAATTAGGCCATCAAGAAATACCCCCAGATCATAACATTATTCAAATCCATAACAGTGTTATGTGGGACTAACAGTATTCCAGGTTTGACAATATTTCACAGAATATTCCTCGTATCCAATCTGACGTGGGAATATTCCATGAAATACTGTCGGTCCCGCAGAATACTATTATGGATCTGAATAATTTTGTGAGGTGAACACTCAAACCTTAAAGATAGGAAACAGATATGCACAGCTAAAGAAACTAAAATCTTGTCAAAACAGGCACAAAACTACAGTACTTGTTTGTTTGTGACATCGATATATTATCAAATACAGTTGATCGTGTTGGGAGGTTAGGAGTTGAAAGCTTTTGAACACTTTCGTGTATCCAAACTGATAACAACTCCAAACAGCCAGTGTGGAATGGAGCAGGCCATAAGAGTCTCATCAAGATCCAGCTTGGGATGCCAATTTGTTACAAATCCACAGGAAAGAACTAAAACTTTTGAAACACATAGAAGGCCTGTAAGCAAGGAGAACCTTGTTCTTTCAGTAACAATACAGCATCTCCCAAATAAAAGGAGACCCAAGAGTTGAGAAGGTTTGAATACCTCAAACAAACCTTGTGTACTGCCCCTTATGAGATGGGGTGGACAAGAGTGATAACTCATCTATCTATAATTCTCTGCAAGGGAAAATTTTGGCATATATAGGCAAACAGTCTAGACTCTGATTTCCGAAGTAGGGATAAATAGGACATGGTACCCAAGATCTACACAGAGGATGCCCCTCTTACCAGATCCTATCTAACCTTATGGCCTCATAGTAACAACATAACCCCTGTGGCCTCTTTCTGACACTACACAAATGGGACAGTGATCAACTATGTGCCAATTGTACAACCGCAGCAATAATCCAATTTGATCTGGCTACATGAATAATATAAAGTCTCAGCCCATATCAAACATTATTTGCAGTGAGTAGGTCAAAATGCCAGCACAGCCTCAGCCTCATAGAAGAGAACTTGAGGCTGCAAGTGCCCTCTTCGGCATGTGCTTGCCACCTCTGACCACTCCCCAATCACCTGTTTAGCAAAATAAGCTCTCATCAGTACAGATAATGTCCCACCAAACCAACAGGGCTTTAGTAAATCTGGAAGCCTAATCAAGAACAAAGCAACAAATAAGAAACAATATACCAAAATATTTAAAAAGTACACCTTAGTGAAGGCAAGTCCACCACTTTCATATGGTATGCTTTTTTGCAAGTCCATTTTCATGTTTGTACACATGGAGCCCATGTTTTTTAAATCCAATGGGTGAACAAGTCCAATCTTTACCTCTGCATTGTCATTTCTTTTACACATATTATACTCATGTGTAAACTGAAGTAATCTTGTTGTATTGCATGTCTTTATTAACTCATTGGTCAGAGGTTTCAATATTTCAAATCAAAAAGAACAAACATTTCAACAGGAATTCTGAGTAGAGGGGGGGCCCAAGTACCTTCACTGTGCTGTCATCAAACAACACCCATTTTCTAAGCTCCTGATTGTAAGCAAAGCAATGATAGTGCTGACCATAATAGCAAACCTGTCATGATACCAGGTTTTCAATGTAAGGGTTTATTAAGGAAAAAAACATACAGGCATGAGCTGTACGAGCTACTAAAAGAACCATACATAGTGAAAATTTTGATGTTGACAAACCAGTGACGAGTAATATCCTTGGCAGTATTGTGTAAACTATACTTACAGATAACAGTTACCAAGAAGGCTGTATTTCAGAGAACACAGACTGAATAATTCAGTTACATCTCAAGTTATAAAGCAGGGGGGAAGATTTTAAAAGCAGACGAATCTGGCATAGGGTAAAATTGTAGCATTGGGCCATCAAAGACCTATAATCAAATAAAATAATTTTAAAAAAAAAATCTTAAAGTGGTAGCAAATCATTTGATCAGAGACCATCCACAACAATCTGCATGGAAGAATCCAACTCCCATAAACAAATCACTGCATTCATGCTTAAATGATCAAATTATAAATGGACAAAACCTTGGTAGCATCAGTTCACACAAGGTCTTTAGGGAGTCGGTTGGATTCAGACATAGTAAGTTTCATTCGAAATACTTACAACAGAGACAAGACGGTGCCGGGACCCTTCATCAAGGCCACGATAGACAACACCAATGTCCATATCCACATCAATAGCATCCACAGTTACTGAAATATCCTCAAAACTCTCTCGCCCATTCTGCCAACCCAACACTGTTGATAGAAGCCAATGTCAGTTTACCATTCACCTTCAAGTACTGACTCAACAGCTTTACTAGTATCTTCATAAACATAAGTTGCTAACACCATGTGGAAAAATTTGATCACCTGTTGTGAACACGTTTGGGGCAGCATGAAGAAGGTGATGAATATAATTTTGCTGTCCACAACCTTTTGTCTCAACATCACAAGCTAACTGGTGATTCCTGTTGACAAGCTTCAAAAGCTCATGCATTTTTCTCTCTTGGTAGATCAGCTGCCATTATCATCAACTCTCAGAAATTTAGTGAGTTGCCAAAGCAGAATTCACAAGGTCGGTCATGACATATAAGGTGCAAGGTTGTCAAACATTATAAATATTTCTCATGTCAAAGAAACTATGCTGTGAACTACACTGTACTGCTATACCTGGGAGATGCCATGGTTGAAAAACCAATAGCCTGCTTTAAGGTTGCGGATGAGCTGACAAGGTCATATTCTCAATAGCACCCTTGATATCTAAGGGACGTAACTACACCAATTAAATTCACTGTAAAGATGGCAATATCGACTTATCTCAAGACTGCTTCACAGATTGGATACAAAAGGAATTTTGCAATGACGGTAGCAGCACCTTTAACAGCAAACTGAAACAAAACTAAAACAATACCCAAAACATCCACTAACCTTAGCATTGCGTAGTGCACTAGCATTGATATTGTGAAAGAAGGTTGTGTATTTGAGGTGGCGAGACTCCAGGCCACAGCCTTGGCAATTCATCTGCTCAGAAACATCAAGTCCAAATAATGCGTGAGCCATACACGGGTGCTCTCCTTGGCAATCCCATGACCCTGCAGTTGCGCTACTCTCTGAATCACCATCAGATGAGGAATGTGGGACAAAAGCCTTATGTAAACAGTCGAAGATGACTGCCAACACTTCAGACGCATCATTCATTTGTGCCTGCCATACAACCATGCACAAATCAAGAACACTCTCAGAATTCTACCCAATAGAATGTTGAGAAAAAAGATAAAAGTAAAGGACACAACTGGTGGTAAAATACATCTTCTTCACCGTAGGTTGTCACAGTGATATGTAAACCACTACAAATTGCATACAGGTTCAATGTAAGCCTCCTTTGACCTGAATTGAAGCACCATTGCTGTTGTGCATTATTAGTACAGTAACAACTTAAACTATTAAGTAGCCAACAAAACAAATAAGTACGTCATGCCTTGAGATTGCCCAAAGCTTAATACCTCTTGGAAAAAGTCACTATCTGAATAAAGGGCACTGAGAGCCACTCGTAAAGCAGTTGGAGCAACTGCATCTTTGCTTGAATGATCATGCACAGCAGTCTTCAGACCCACAAAGATGTCACGTAGAGCACATACCACACATGGGTTTCCAATGTGCATATGCTGCATGCTTGTGTCAGCTAGTAGTTCCTCCCGAAACCGCCTCAGATGCCACAGTGACTGCAGAGACAATGAAAGAAAATTAATACACTATTACTGTGTGTCTCCACTTTAAGGCCAGCAACCACAAAGGAACACATAATATCACTAAAAGCTTGAGCTGAACTCTGTATATGCAAGAAAATAAGCCAAAAACTTACAAACGCTGGCAGGGAAGGTAGTGTATCCAGAAACCCCATCAAGTCCCTACACTTTACCTGTAATCTAAACTCATATTGACCATTCCTGAGATTTCCATTTCAATGTTGAGCGGACTATTACATTTTAAATCCCCTAATAATTTGAGGAAACGGTTTGGGTTAAATAAATCAACCTGTATCACCACATTCAAGAAACAGTTGTACTGTCCAATTTCATTTCGTAACCCCTTCCCAAGCTCTTCAACATCTTGATTTTCAACCAATGGTGTGATAACTTCGCTGGGTCCAACTTTAGCCAACTGCTGGACTCTCGGACCTACATGCATCCCATGTGTACTTGCAACAGGAAGAAGAGATGGAACTACAGGGATAATGTCTGTTGAAGACATTGACTTTGTTGTCAGCATGTCTGTTTGAACAAAACACAAATGTTTGAGAAATATGCGTTGTTGATCAGTAATGGCAAATAAAGCATGTCATGTACCAAATGTACAGCTACATACATATACACATTATTACCACAAGATATTGGCACCTCACAGGAACTCCATGCCCAAAAAAGAGAAAGATGTTGCAAGATGGCTTTTATATCAATGACTGAAGACAAAAACATCTGCTGCATAAGAGAAATCTCCCACCCCTCATTACATATGGAATACCATCGCTTTCATTACCTAGACTCTGGCGCATAGCCTGCTCCAGATCTGCCTGGAAACGATCCTCATCATCTTGCTCAGCCTGGAGCTGCCTCAAAGTCTTCTTAATCTCATGATCTCCCGTCCCTTCAATATCAATCAGAATAATCAGGACACCTACGCTTCAACTGTTTCAGGTTGGCTCTTGAAGCAATACCATCAACTCCGGTAGTAATTGAGCATATCACCTAGACATATGTAACTTCTCAATATCTAGGCACCTAAGTCCACTTAAAACAAATACTGTGAATGAAAATGACAAGCCTAAGACAATAAGTAATGGTTACTGAACCCCCTACTATCCAAGCATTTCCAATATTGACTGTAAAAGTGAAGATTGTACGAACTATGGAAGTATAAGCATTAAATCATTATGAACTCTAGCCCCTACTTGATTTGACCACATATTAAACCATTCCCAACAACTTTTCTTCACCACATGAGCACCATTTGAAATTATGAGCCCTTATTTCATCTAGTCATTATGGTGGATAAAAGCATCTCACCAATTAGGAGGTCCATTTAAACTTGAGGTGTCTCTTGTAATTAGCATTCTTGCTTCTAAGTAAACCCAAAGCACCTAAGCAAGACAAGGAGCCCCTCCACAAGAAGGTAACTTTCACAATGTTGAAAAAGAACAAGTGTTAAATCCATTCCCTAAATGATGTGGGAACCATAATGAGGTTACCATAGTATTCAGGGGTTCAGATTATGGACTCAAGCTGCCAGTTGCCTTCCTTTGTCTACAAACATCACTACAGGAGCTGAGGTTAAAAAATCACTTCCATGGGATTAAGAAACTTGGAAAGTAGAACCACCAATTCTTGAGATGCTCACAGTTGAACAAACCGCCTTGCACATGGTCAATTCAACAATGTTCCTTGTTTGGTGTTCTAAATGTTTAATGCATACCTTGCAGTTGTACAAGACAGTGACCAGGCTATAAAGGCAACAAAGGACAACAAAAACAATGAGGGAGAGGCTTCAAGTGGACCCTGATTAAGCACATCATAGGACCAATGTACATGGTAGACAAAGCAACCAGTTCAGAAGAAAGTCTGAGCAGTCTGCAGATATCAATTGCCTATCTTGAAAAACTGGGTAGCCAATTCCAATCTTGAATGCACCTAACAAGAGACTCAATCTGAAAACACATTGCTGCAAATGCAGAAAGACAACTCCTAAGATGTTAAGATATTACTGATAGCAAGTCAGGCCTAAAAGATAAATACACTTCTTGATGGGTGAGAGCAACTGTATTCTAAATTAGAGGGCTTACCTTCTGCTAAAGGAGGTGCGGGTAACAATAGAAGTGGGAACATCTCATGAGAAGCACTTGCTGAATTGTTCCTTTTCCAATCTCCTGAAGAGTTTTGGCATGGGAGACACTTTGACCCCTCTGAAGAACCAGAAGTCTTGGCTTCCTGATCCACTACCATACCTTCTTCTGCATGAATGCGAGAGCCCCGCCTACGCCGACTTCGATTCCCACTCCCTCTAGGTTTCTTTTGGACAACAGCAAGGTGATCACTGACACCAGAAGGTAGGACTCCATTGCTTGATTGTGAGGACTTTGGTGAGAGTGTTTCCACTCGCCTTACTCTCTCCATACTATCTTCACAGGTTTGCTTCCCTTGCTTCTGCTCAGGCTCTCTCAAAGTTGGTCCCTCTGAACCAAACCCGCGAACATTCACTTGAGGTGGCTTTTGTTCTGATGTTGACGTGAACTGAGAGCCTGAGACTTTCGTTGGAAGATGTGATACTTCTCCTAGCATCTCTTTTTGAATGCATGTAGTTTCTACCTTTGAGGCATTAGACCCGGACAACTTCAGTGACACACCAGAAGCATTTTCCTCTGCACCTACTTCCACTTTCTTGGGTCTGACTTTGTCAATAATGATGGGAGTAAAGGAAGTGCGAATGACCTCGCACCCATTTTCTGGGTTTTGCAGAGCAAGTTGTTGTGCAAGCTTCTTTTGTTCTTGCAAAGCAAGATGCTTTGCCTTGGCTTCCTCTTCTGCATGGCATTGCAACTCAAGTTGCTCTGCAATTTTCTTTTGTTCTTGCTCAGCAAGATTCTTTGCCTCGGTTTCCTCGTCTGCATGGTGTTGCAACTCAATTTCTGCAAGTTTCTTCCGCTCTTGCTCAGCAAGATGCTTTGCCTTGGTTTCCTCCTCTGCACAGCGTTGCAACTCAAGTTGTTCTGCAAGCTTGCGTTCCTCTTTCCAGATTTCCTCTTGGTGCCGGATCTCAGCTTCCTGTTGAAGCCTTACATCCTCACCTTCCCAATCCCAGCTATCAACCTCGTCAACTTCCTCCTGCGTCATACTGCAAAAAGAAACATCTTGATATAAACAACAAACATTCATATCCTTGCTGAGGTGAGCATACAAAATGGAAAAGTGGAAGGACCTGGTGGAACACTGGTAATATGAAACATGTTGCTACTATGTAACTATGATGATGTCTTCACCTGGAGAAACAAACGCCACCATCTCCACCAGGCATTAGTAACAAGCTCCTACCCATTGAGAAATGACTTAATTTAAGCAGAGACATCTATGAGAACATGATTCCCACCCATTCCATCATGCCGAGACCTGACCTGGCTCGAACTTGGCTTTGAGTATGACATGTCCTCACCTGACACCATCACTTCGTTGCTCTCTTTCCGATCCTGCATTATTAGATCCACGCTGCAACAAACAAGAAACAGGTATTTAAAGAACAATCTCAACTGACCTCTGAAAACTAAAGGTTATAATGTCCGCACACTCTTTTCAAAATAATCAAGTAATAATTCTAATTCTAATGTGAAATGAATCATTTGACAAATTGCACAAAAACTCAACTAACAAGGACTGCTAAGTCATCCTGGTTTCTGCCGAAACTGAACAGTTGTCATCTATAATCATAGGTTGCAAATTCTAAAGTAGCAATTTAAGAAACCTCTGAAACACTCTGAAACACTTGAAACAACAGCAACCATCCCCGTAGACCAAAAGATAGTGCAAAACATGCCAAAATAAATCTACAACATAATTTACAGACCTTTAAATCCTTCAATTTCTTATGATCCTTCACTTTCTTCTTCTCCTTGGTTTTATCACGGGTCTGCTTCGAAGACTCGATGTCTTTGGATCCTGGGCTTTTTCTATCCTTTGCAAGCTCTGCTAAAAATGCTTCCTGAGCAGCATCTGACTTCTGCATGGCATCCTTGTCTGCTTCTTCTTCCACCCGACTCTGTAGAATTCAGGATTCAAAATCAAGAGGACAGCAAGATAGTTGATTGGAATGACAACACTTCAATATCAGAGGAGACACAATTAGATAGAAAGAACAAGATTGTACTGTAGACAACTATTACCGCGTAGGGCAACCTTTCAAGAGTATCATTTTAGATTCTACCATTTAGTATCCCAGCCTCTCCATGGATCCAATTTGAAAGTCCATTTAATCCCTAGATGGAGTTGGGCAGAAATTGTACTCAATATACGAAGATCAAACATCATAATCAAGTGCTTTTGTACCCTCTCATGTTCCTCTCACCTAAATCACCAATGTGTAGATTTTATGGCTTAAGACCTGTACACAAGTCTTGTATAAAGTCCTCTAAAAGGTTGAAAATAGCTGCAGTAGTAATTTTGAAATTAGATGCACAAAATGTCTATTCAAGTTGGAGAGCAATACGGCTTTCACTTTGGTCAAATACATAGATCATAGAAGAGGACCATCCCCTCTACTTAGCGGTTACCAAGCTGTAAAAACGTGTATACAGCTGTACCTTAAGAAAACTTTTCACAAGGGGAAGAACAACAGCTCTGTAGTCCAGCACTGCTGCTTGTCCAAGTTTCATCTCCAATTTTTGCAAGTTGTCCGTTGTCTTCATTATCTTTGCATCCACATGATTTATCTGCAAAGATGCCAACCAGTAAAGCACCTTTAGAAACAAAATAGGGGATTCACCAAAGAATATCTCCAGATGTCCTTGAGATGGACAAATTTCAGAAAACCCTACTAAAGGAAAATGATAGCTCTGTAGAAATAGAGCTAAATCCAGAGTCTAAGACTCACAATCTCACCATACTCAAATGAATGTGGCCAAATTTCCTTCTTCAAGATCCATAAACAAAAAACACTCGTAGAATATTACATACACTTCTAAGCAGTCGAGAATGTGGTAGCATGCCTAAGACCCAGGACTTGATCTCCTCAATTCTAAGAAATACAATTCAATCAACTGACCTCATTAGAAAGTTGTTCCCTTTGTCGCAAGATCACACTGTCCACACGGGAGTCAGCACGATGGGGGGACTCCTGCATTCTCCAAGCCTCGTCCTCATCTTCATCAGAGTCACTGACTCGGACACCCAAGTTTCCATCATAAGGATGCCTCCGCACCATACCAGTCTGTGCATCTCTTAAAACATTGGTTATTGCATCTAGCTCCAGCTTGCGATCAGGAGAGAGGCCATTTGTCCGTGCATCAGCGAGCTCCTGCTGCCTCTGTTTCAAGACAGTCTCATAGCTCTTCCGAGTACCATCACCCTTATATTCTCTTCTCTTATTTTCTTCTGCACATAACCCTTCAGCTAAGCCAAGAGCCTCCTCATAACTTACAAGTTCAAACTTCTTGTCACATAATCCATGCAATTGCTTGAACTCTTTTTCAAGTGCACGAAATATATCTCGTCCCTTTTGTCCCTGCTCTTCTCTGAACTGTTTCCAGCCAGAAGGTTGGTACTCGTATTCCATGCTACCATAAATCCATGAAAGCTGCAGGTCCATGTGGTCACAAACTGCTCCTCCTTCCTTTTTCTTCATAAGAGGCAAAGGAGGTTTGTGAGACGCCTCACCTTTCTCATCCACAGGCTCCTTTGCTTCTACATCCTCAAATTTCTTACTGGGTGGGAATATCTCTTCAGAAAATTCCTTCAGAACCCGCTCGTCTATCAAGAGCTGGGTAAAGTCCTCATTTAATACAAGCCTATCTGGAATAATCTCTTCCTCACCAATCTCTCTGGGATTTGGGGTAATTATGGAATCAGAAATGCGGCTCAGGCCACAAGCTTGAGCTAGTTCTATGAGATATTTATGAATATGTTGAAGGGGCAGTGCTTCCAGGAATCGAATGTAGAGAGGAGATTGATTGAACTCATAGTGTACTGTTGGATCTGGAACCAGCGACTGCACTTCCTCTGTAGCATATTGTATAATTTTCATTACATGATCGCGTGCCAGGCACTTATTTCTAATGAGAACCCTGAAGAGAACATATATCTTCTCCAATAATTTCTTCCTTTCTTCATTCTCCACTAGCGGTAGATCCTGAGAAGGCATCTCCTTACCTGCCTGAGCTACATTCTTAACTTTTTGGCAATCTCCATTGCAAGTATGAAGGTGCTTCTGATCTACCTCGTCATGCACTACACCACCACCTGCTTCTATGTCCTCAAAAGCTTCAAGGGTTTTGAAGCGTTGCAGAAATACATCATCCGTACCCTTCACTGTACCTACATTTGTCTTCTCCAGCACTTTCAGATTCTCAAGCTCTGCCGTAGCAGTCTCGGATGTCTGCGGTTCCATATCTGGCAGCGGAATATGGGCAAATTCTATGAGCAATTTAACTGCAGCTGCTCCATCGATGGGCCTACAATCCTTATCAAGTAGATGTTCCACCCATTCCTGATCAATCTCTCGCGGTATCACTTGCTGCAATTTCTGAGGAAGGCTACCTATATGCTCCATTGACATTGAATGGAGAATCAAATCCTGGTACTCAATAAACCTCTCGCCGCATTTACAACAAGCCCAGAACCTCCAGGTTTTATTCTCTTGTGCAAACTCCAGAGCCTCAGAGAGAGCATCTGATGCAGCATGGCTCTTCACAAGACCTCCTGCCTCTTTCCAAGATGCCAGATGATCTTTCAGCTCCACAATGGAGACCTCAAGCAGGGATTCCCTCTTCTCTGGTGAAAGAACACGCCACAATTGTCTTACACGGTCTATTTTTTCCTCTGTTGAGAGAGTCTTTGCAACTCTTCTTGAGTTAGGCCCGGTAGATTTCCTTCTATCTAGACGTTTCTGGAGTGACTTCTCAGGTTCCTCCGTAGATTCTCCACCTGTGTTACCAGAGAGGGTCTGACTTTGTTGTAGGAGCCGTGCAGCAGCCACCCGCACCTCTATCTCTTTCCGTCTCTCCTCGGGAGTTTTCACAACTTTTTTCACCTCATGAGGTCGCTTTGGTTGTGAGATCCTTTGCTCCATAGGGTCCTGGTCAGCAAACTTCCTCATCTGTATAAACCGAAGCTTTTCCTCTCCGGCCCCGCTTCCTAGGGTCTTCATCCAAGTGGAAATTGAAGTTATATTGGCCTTCTGAACTAAACCTCTCAGTTCCTGCTTCACATGGGCAATACGGTCTTCAGAAGTAGGCAGTTCCTGCTGCTGCTGCTCGTTGTGTAGGCTTTCCTTAGCTGGATCAACTGGGTCCTCAATACGAAGAGCCCTCTCACATTCCCCAACCACCTCCTCATAGCCCTTACTATCTTTGGCCACTTCATACAACAGTTGAGCATAGAAGTGCGCATATTCAACTGAGTTAGGTGAAAGAGATGCCGCCTTTTTAGCACTTTCAAGAGCTGAGCTGAAGTACCTTTGTTTGGTATTTGCATCCTCAATAACAGATGCCAACCGCATGAAAATGTGACCCTGCACACGGTATGCCAGGCCTGAATTCTCATTCCTGTTGCATGCGTCCCTTATCAGACGCAAAGCTTTTTTACTGTTCCCTCTTCGCAAGGCCACAAGCGCTCGTTCACATTCTCCTCTTACACCAGCGGAATTTAGAGCCTCGTCCTTCCCATTACTTGAGAAGGATACACCACCTACACCATTGTTTGTTGGAGCCTTCCCATTCGAATTAGGGATTCCTGATGCTTTTCCTCCATGCCCTTTACCTGAAATACACGATTCTCCCCCTGCACCATCAAAAGAAGATGACATCTCTAGTCCGGTTCCCTGTTGAGGCTCAGAACCCGCCAAAACCCCTCCTGTATGTCCCTCATTGCTCCCAGGCGATGTATACCAGTCATGTGTAGTGGCATTGACGGTGGTAGTAGTGCGCGTAGCGGATGCTCTTTTCTTTTGCCCCATACGCAGAGGTCTTACTTACATACTTGACCTTCGTTGCTGCATCATATCATATCAATAGGATGAGAAATAATTATACATTCGCCATCTCACAAAACTGCCTCCTGGACATACATAAATGCCATGTATATCAGACCGGCATCATCATCTCTGAGTTTCCTTCAACTTTTAGGGCCTCACTCATCCATAGCTTTAAAATGACCTACCCTCAGCTGCTAGTTCTGTACACCATCCGAAATCTTTTTCTTTCGATGGGAACAGATCGTAACAATGCCTGCAGGCTGTTGATAAAATTATTGTGCCGATGATGTAGATAAGAGGTGGAATCCGTTATCCAAGTCCAGAATTCTCTGATAGAATCTGATAGACGAAGCAAAATATACAATCCCCGATCCCTCCATTGACAGGATCCGCAGCTACTAAAACAAATCCTAGCTGGAAACGGAAACGCCTCTGCAAGATAAACATTCCACGCTTCAGAGGAAGGAAGCTCAACACACGCACACGCACACGCACACGCACCAAGCTATTGAGTCCAAAAGGCAGGGATCAACGCACAGATCCCTGTCCACCACGTGTATGCGTAAGCCCTAAGAGACACAATGCCACAGGACGAACGAAAGGGTTTGATATATTGAAAAAGCGTACTTGCGAAGAAGGCGATTCTGCAGTAGTGCCCGCGAGGGCCCTTCCAGAAGGATCATCGGGCCCTTCTTATTCCTCGAATTATTGAATGACTCCACCCCGTCCTTCCTTCCGCCCGTCTGTCCCGCTTTCCTCCTCCCCTCCCTTCTCCCTCCCTCCCTCCCCGACTCCTTTCAATCCGCGTGTACTCTATACTGCATCCTTTCCCTCCCCGTTTGTTTCCTTCGACAGCGCCCGAAGAACAGCAACAACGTCGGCATGCGTCTCGCAAAGAGTGCGCACGGGAGCTATGTAATGATGGCGTTGCGAACTTGCGAATGCTGCTCAAGCTCAAGCTCCAGCCCTCTCCCCCCCTCCCTCCTCTGAAGTTCGACCACCTTCTCCCTCTCATCACTCCGCCTCCGCCCGTTCTCCCCCGTCCAGGACCCCGCGCAAGACCCCTCCCAAGACCGGCTTCAATCCAAGACCCGCACTTCCGTTAGACCTAAACTATCCCATTCCTCGTCTCGAAGGTTGTAATAATTAGGCGAACACACACACGGGCAGGCAGGCTACCTTATGTGTCTGTTCCCACTGCCAACAACTTCGTAGACTCTTTCTCCACCTTTTTATCCATCACCCCTCCCTTGAGGAGTCAGTCCCTACCTTCATTCTTCTAATAAGTACACCTCCTATGCTCACATGGTGGGGTCACATTCGCCATTGTTTGTGTTTCCCATGTATGTCAATCTTCCGGAACCCACCATGATGGATGACGACAAGTTAGGGTGGGTTTTCCAATAAAGCCCAAGACCCAAAGAAGCTCCAAACTCGCGCGGTCCTATTGGTCGAGCGCAATTTCTTTTGGGGACTCGATCGAGGAGTACCTTCGTCCATAAGACTAAGCATCACTATGCTTATTCTTGGGTTTTTGTTGCCATCGTTGATATGAATATCTTGTTGAATGTTTTCGTTTGAGGTCTTCTTATTCAATAATGAAGCGATCTCCGTGAAATGTGGAGAATTGAAAGGGATTGTATGGCACAAACAGTTGTTTGTGTATAGTGGTTGTGTTGGGTCTTACTAGGAAAGGAAGAGGGTTAGTAAAGACCCTCCTTGAGAATGTTATGGTGGTCGGGATCCAAGGAAAGGGAACTAATGTGGCATCACATTTTTGCCAACTCTCAACATCCTAACTCAAGAAAATGACTCTCCTAGTTTGAGAAACTGACCTTCAACTTGGGTCCAATCTTGAGCTCGAAAACGAAGGTCCGGTAAGGGGTGTCTTGGACCTTGACTCTCATGTAAACCCATGCTTAGGTTTGGAATACCTATGCAAAAGTTTGGGCAAATATACATGATACTAGTTTCTCTTTAGCTTTCAAGTTTCACGTACTATTGGAAGATGTCAAAAATCTTGGACATGATGAACGTTTGTAGTGGTAGTGTGTAAAATGTTTGAAGAGAAGTTGGTCTTTACAACTAGCATCCTATACTTAGATTTTGTTATGATTCGATACATACATTTTACATGATTTATCAATACTTGATCCTTCATTTCATTTTCATTTTTATTTTTATTGGGGGGGGACTTGTTTTAGGCATGCATGTTTTACAATTTCCTTTTGAATTTGAAAATATAAATTTCACAAGAAATTTAACAATCAATTGAAAAGAAATTACATCTATTTGACTCGCATGTAGGGTATTCACATTTCTTGACTGATTGATGCATCTTGTGAGAAGGGGTTACAATGTGATAGGAGTTTCTTTTTCAAGGGGGGGGGGGCAAGATATATATATATATATATATATATATATATATATATATTGTATTCATTGATTCATTTCATTATGTGAACCCTAGGGATGAAACACTATTTGCATCCGAACTTGAATCGCCATGTGGATAGTTGCATGTTGCCAAATAAGGAAAATGTGATCCCGAATGCTAGTCCTTGTGGCACGTATATGCTTGAGGATGGCATGCAACCATCAAGTAGGTTAGTCGCCGCAACATATAGATGCTTATAAAATGAAAGGCAGTTGTGTACACACATGAAAAAGAGCAACCTCCATCAAGGGGAATTCTCTTTTGCACTTGTACAATCACAAGTTTGCATTAGAACTATATGGTTGGGAAAAAAAACATCACTTCCATCATGACATGGCATACCATGAGTCAATAATCCACTTGTTAATAGCATCAAGCAAAGTAAATTTATTATCAAGCCCATGATGGGCTTGATAATAAAGAAGTGTAAAACCCCTTATTATAAACATACAACATTAGTAAACGATGAGGAGTAGAGCTTATGCAAATTGGTAATGATAACATTTCTCTTGCAACCAATGAGGATACGTTGCAATCATATGTCATTTGTGCTCCATATCTAGAACATGAACATCTTTCGAGTCATTTTCTCTCATGTCGGGCGTCACTAATGGTGTCTACCAATGGATTTTTGGGGATGATGGGTACAACCTAGCCAAGTGCACAATCATGTGATATGCTACTCTTCTCCTAGTTGCTATCATCAATCATTCACCATCTTTCCAATCGCAATAATACAAGCTTGATAGGGAATGTTAAACTCTAACTTCATGATCCATGTTACCCGTCCACTTCAAAGCAACTCTCGAGTCACCATGAGTCTAACACTAAACATTGTACTTGGTGCCCTATTGTATTTTATGTCACTGTAGTAGTAAGATTTTTTCCATGACACTTCCTATGAACGAGTTCACAAATGTTGTCATCCCAACGTACTTTCATAGTTCATCCACATGCCAATTATTGAAACCAAAGTTTGGTACATTTTGCACCCTAACGTTACATGTAATAAAACGTTATCATGGATGATTAGATTTTGGATGAAAAAGTATTTAGTAAGTGACAATAGTTGCAAAGTTATAAATCTATAATGCCCAAAGTTGGTTTTTTTTATCATGAATGGAAAATTGATGTTAGGTTTATATTTAGTGTTGATGACAGAACACGGGTAGTTTGCAATTAGTATTGAGCAAGACATGGAATTGGTGACACTAAATACAATATTGAGTGCAGTTATCTTCTAGTAAATTAGATGCATGCTTTTTAATTTTTCAAACACTATACGAACGATGACCGAGTTGTAGTATCGGTGCATGAAACATTTGTCCTACTTTTCTCATCTCTTTGCGCATTGTCATGAGCCCAATTTTCAACTATTTCTTGTATCTAAAAACTATTTTATGCAAGAGCTCGATGTTTGGTGTTGACAGTCTCTCCATGTCAACTTAAGTGAATAAGGGCCACTTCACACACAAGCCAAGAGCCGTGACCATGAAATTGTGAGAGCCCAAAAGAAAGTGTCCAAAGGCCATCCCAACACACCTCCAAAATCATGTAGTGTGGTCATGGATCCTCAAGTGTAGTGTGAAGCCATATGTGACTGGGCCCTCGACCAAATGCCATTTCAATGAATTTCTATTCATGCATATCCTCACACATGATAAACTAGAATAAATCAATGGTTGTGAGCATTCGGAGGGCCATGGTCTCCCGGTTTTGTGTTAAATCTACATCCAAAAGGTGCTTTTTGAAAATAGTCCAAGTGACCATGAAACATGATCCATTTGATGCCATGTAGGAATTCACGTGGACTTTACATCCATCTTGCATTCACACACTTTGTTGATCCCTTGAGTATAGTGTGAAGGGAACTCTCGGGGGGTGTAGTCATTGGTTGGAGTAGCAATATACGTGTGAACAAATGATGGGGTATTTTAAAAACATGGGGGCGAAAAATTATAATTGGACTTAAGAGTAATATAGGGTATCAAAAATGGCACTGGACATCTTTAAAGTACTATAGGGTATGGAATAATAGGTAATTTGGAATTATAAGGAATGCAAGTCATTTTTATATTAACCCAAAGTAGAAATTTACATAATGATAGCATGTGAAAAAAAAAAGAGAATTGAAAGTAATACCCCCCCCTATAAAATAGTGGTTGTTCGCACCTATATCCTTAACTTTTTAACACATTGCCCCCCCCCCCCCCCGAGAGGGAACTTGGACCGGCTCCGCCTTTTCCACCAAGGAGAGTGCTTGAAGTGTAATGGTCACGAGCTCTCAGTCTTGTGTGTGAAGTGGCCCTAAGTAACATGTTATCTACCATGCTTTCCGTAGAAAGATTTTCAAGTAATAAAGAGTTGTATAATGAAATGGATGGGTTGTAACAACTTCGAAAAATGGGAGGCCAAAGGTGTGGAGCAAACCAATTAGGGTGCGGAAGTTGCCTCTACTTGTGACCTACTTGTGAGTTGAATTGGATGTATCATCCTCCTCATTCTCCTTATTCTAAAAGAGCAATGTCGCTTTCAAACGAATATAATCTTATCCAAATTGCACATGTCATGAGTTTGTGTGTTGATATCCATGTTGACTTGATGTTTATAGTTGTTTGATTGTGGGTGAATCAGTTAGGTGGGTTTAACACAGCGAAGAAAATTATTCAGTACCTAGAAAATGGGTTGCTTGGGAAGGAAGGGGTTAAGTTTCGGATTTCTTTGAACAACTTATGGTTGCTTTGAGGCCTTAGACACTCTAGATTTGCATGACCACCTTTTGTTATAACCTCTAGTTGTCATTTGATCTTGACCTCTTTTTTCTTGTTTCCAACATGATGGAACATGGGATGTGATACTTGCAATCAAGGTTATGTGCACAAACAATACATGCATCACATCAACCATCGTAAAAATGATGAAGATTGCATAACAAAAATGGATTGGATGAGGATTTACTTGCAACACAATTGCATGACCTCCTGACCATCTACCAAATTACAATACATGTCAAATGCTTGCACACCATGAAAATGTCCAAGCGAGGAGCATAGCTTGTGTGACAACGGTGTTCCCATTGCGTTCCCACCTAGCTATTAGGCAAATAATGTTGGTAACCTAGTTGAGACTGACAATGCATTTAATTATAATGTATGGTTCCGCATAAAACAATGGATGAAACTAAAATATTTCATTGAATGCACCCCAAAAGGTATCTATAAAATTACAATTTTAGGTGGTGCACCATATAGACTCCGAGTACTCTCCAACCCATGTATTTATGTATCCCAAGAGAATGTCATAATATTGGGAAATTAAAAAAGTGAATGCATTGATGAATGCATTGAAAAGTGTTGAGAATCAAAACAATCTAAATAAATGTTTTTGATAACCCATAGGTCAAATCTAGGTTGTAGTACAGGTGTTGCATTCTACCAAACCTTTTGTTGAGAAGAATAATAGAAGATGGGATGAGCAAGGAGAAGAAGAAAGGGTAGAGGGTTTAGGAAAACATGTAGGATTCATAGGAACTTACTTGTTAGTATACTCCTTATCTTCACTTGGTGAAGTTCACAAGGTTTGAGAAGTTTTGTGGAACCTTGAATCAAAATGCTTACAAAAACTAGACAACCCCTTGGGAACCAATGGGAAGTGAAAAACATGACAATCTCATGAATGAAGCTCAAAACACAATGTTAGATTTTATTTGGACCTCGTAGATGTTCTTGCAACATGGCATGATGATGCTTGCATGGAGTGTGCCACATTGTAATCCAACGATGAGAAATTCCCACACTTTGAATTTAGATGATAAGAGGCTGGCCGACATACACAATGTAACTCCCCAAAGTGCCAACCGGTTTTTAAATGCGTTGTTGAATTTAAAGAACTTCAAAACCAATTTATGCAAGTGGGTAGGGATAGATTCAACATTCTTTTATGTATTCACCATGCTGTAGATACTTCAATATTATTGCTAACCCACTGAGGGTCCAATCGCACATTATGGTTAAGGCTCTAGTTAGGGTAAGTAATCACTCATAATAGTTATATTGTGTTCGCACTACCCACTTAGGAGAATTAGCTAACATGTGAGATAGCTAACCTATATGAGAGCTAATCTATCTCGTGACTACACCATCTAATTAAAATAAAGGTTTAAATAAAGTTATTAAAGTAGAAGTCAGTTAACTTTTGGGACCTTGCTTTTGTGAAGAAATCTTAACTCATCCATACCCCTAATGCTAACTAAGTTTTTTTTTATAAAATGAGTACCCCAAGTTTTTTTCTTGAATGTCTGACTTTCATTTTTCTCATCTCTCCATTCCAATACGAGGTGGACCATGCCATTTCTTACTTCGTCCTAAATTAACATATATGTATATACTATAAACAATAATAAAAATATTTAATGACAAAGTGATATGAAAATGTCATTCTCAATGCATCTAGTATACAATACTAATAGTTTAGTTGATTTTAATCAAAATGAAACACAAATGGTGTGGCCCACAAAATTAAAATCTATAATAATTAGTGTCATGTTCAAAACTTGGGCATGTTGAGCAAAACCTTGGTTGGTCAACCTTGACTCCTCTCTTGATTGACTGTTCATAAATGTGGAGTGAAGGTTGTGCCACTACAACATTGGGCGTAGGATTGGCATGAGGTGGGGATCAAATGCAAAGAAAAAAACACCATACTATAACCCCTAATTATGGCTGAAAGAAACCACAAAGAATTGGCTTATCGTGGCCCAAAGAGAGGCAATGAGACGATGCCAACCTACAGTAGGGGTGGGCGTGAATCATGGACACTTCACCCTGATCATAGCCGAGAGCTCATACGTGAGCTTGGAGTGGATTGATTGAGCAGGGCTATGGGGCAAGTTCTACTATGGCCCACATATACTACAAATCAAAGAGAAGTTGTTTGAAAAAAAAATCACAAGCACTATTTGTAGAGATTAAATAATCAAGTCATATTGATTATAATACATTGTATTTAATGTTCGTGTTCCTCCTTTGCAATTGTTAATATCTTCATGTACATTACATTGATATACACAATTAACATGTCCCACATTAATTTATCGACAATCCACACTATTTGGAATATTCATCATCAATATAACATAATGCCATTAGCAGCTTTTAACTATACTATGGTTGCTATAATAATGAATCTTCAAAACTATAGTTTTTTGTAATATGGTTTTGACCAAGATAATGTGCACGAGTAAAGAGGCAACTTTGTTGTGAAGGTTATCTACTTGCACACATAAGTGTAGTTTGTTTTCATAACCCTACACATGCCAAAACATGTGGGAAGTGGTTGCGTACATTTGTGCACATTGGGTCAAGGTTAAGATGATTGGGCCCCATTCACGTCAATGCAAACCGGTGTCATATTTATTTTATTTTTATTCCACTACCTATGACAATGTTGAAACTTGACACTTGTCATGCTAACCTTGCCGATATGAGAAAGTGGCCAAATCCTTGGAGGAAGGTGACATGGTTACTTGAGTTTAAGGTCCAACATAGCGGAGTGATCTCTCTCTCTCTTTTAGTTGTTGGGAAGCCATAGTAACAAAGCTTAATTCATCTCCATTGACAAAAATGCTAGAGTAAAAACATTGTGAGGGTAAGGTCGAGGGTAGCTTATTTTAGGGTGGGTCTTTAAAAGCAAATTCCACAAGACCTTTACCATATACCTCTTTTCACCTTGAGTTTGTTTCACTTCTTTTCACATGCTTTTTGTTTTGTTTTGTTTTTGCCTTTAGTTTGTTAGGTTGCCAACCTCTAAAGCACTCAAAAGTTGTGATAAAGATGAAGCATGAGCGAGATCATCATCACGACCTAACTAGATAAACTTATACACTATGCCACCTAGAATTCCAACCTACAATTCATTGAATCTACCTTTTGTGAAAGATGTGGTCCCATTATCTCAACCCAATGGAATGAACTCAAATATCAAACATTGGACACAAGCACTCTAGAAGATGTCGGATGGTATGTCACACTCACTATCCTCACAACAAACATTTGAGAAGGCATTCACACGGATAATATATCACCGATCTATTAATTCTCCTTAATGCCCATCAGCATGCAACAATTTCAATTAATAGCCATTAAACACATCAATAATTAGTATAACTAATCAATTGAAGTTGAATCCGCCCATCGTGGGATGTTAGTAAAAGATAAGGGCGATTAGATTATGTTTGGTTATATTTGTTAGCTAAGGGTGGGTTCACAAATTAGGGTATGGGTCCAGGGAACTTGGGGTCCAAAACACTCCGCAATAGACCTTCTTTTCATACTCAAGCTTGAAGATTGGTTTCTTAGACTACGAGGAGCAGTTTTCTTGAACAAAACTAATAAGATTTGATGGGATAGTGATGCCACTTTATTGGCTCTGTCTGTAGGACAGAGACTATGCATCAACTTCGTTTCAAGAGCAAATTTCCTAACCACTTTGCGTTCACACTTGGACGTTACTTGTTCTTGTTATTTTTGGTCCACTTTATTTATTGTGGACTCTCTCTCTCTCTCTCTCTCTCTCTCTAATTGCTCCCTAAAATGCATTGAAAGAAGTCTAGTTAATTATAGTTATTTCGGCAGTTCTTGATTATTCATTTACAAAAAATTGAGTGATAAATGAGTAGCTTCAATCCTTGACCTGCATTTGAGAAGAAGGTGCTCAAAATCCAAGAAAGGTTTGATATAGTGAATAACCATGGATTGGCATGAGCAAAGTGGACAACTACAATTGTAGTCTTTCATAATAAAGGACAGAGCCTCACGGTTCTACCGTTTTCTTGTTTTTTCATACCTTGGACCCATACCTTAGTGTAGAATATTTAACCAATAACATTGCTTGATTTTGGAGTTTCTTTAGTCTTGGACCCTATTGTAAATCCACCCTGAGTCTAGTACGACCCTCACATTTATCATAACTACGTACTAAGCCCGGGTTGGAGCTTAGTAAAGACAACATTTAAAGAGGCCCCTAACACCGTTCCTCTAGAACCTGGTCTTGGGAAAGACCAGGGGTCTTGAATTGAAGGGGCTGGAAGGTCTTGGAAGGGACTTGGCTGTGCACGGAGCAGGAGCAGAAGAGGCGCAGTGAAGGAGAAGAAGCTCAGGCACGGAGCTTGAATCACAGCTTGAACTCGTAGGGTTAAGTTATCATCATCAACATCAGCATTTTCTTGGTGTCCACATTGGAGATGCGGCTGTGCGTGCTGCTCCACACGTACTAACTTATTACAGGACGCGAACTGCGAAGAAGAAAGAAAAAAAGAAACTGAAGGGATTGAGTGAGTAGGGAAAGAGAACAAACAAGGACGAGGTCGGGCAGGGAGGAGGAGGAGGAGGAGGAGGAGAGATAGTGAAAGAGAAGCTCCGATGATTCTGTTAGAAGGCCCCTCGCGGGTGCTGCAGCAAATATTTCAAAATCGCTTACGCAAGTATGCGTCGATTTTACAAACCCTTCCTCTCTCCCCTGTTCCTTCGCTTTCTTAGGGCTTGCCAAAACAGGAAACGAGATGGATCTGTACATTAATTCCTGGATTCTGGAGTCGTGTTTCGCGTTTGTATTGGAACCCGTGCTCGGCAGTAGGAATGGCCATATTTTGGAAGTATTTTCAGCTAGGATTGTTTCAAGTAGCTTCTGGTCCGGATCCTCTCATTGAGGGATAGCATTTTATTTTCTTAACAATTTTCAGCAACCTAAGGGCCTAAATTGTGGATTCGGCTATTCGATTCTACTTTTCTCTCTAGATCGTCAAACACATCGATCGCTTAAGAGCTTGAGAGGGAGGATTGCGTTATTCTCCTATGTATCGAGCGTACAGATGCGTCTGTCTCAGTGCCATAGGCTGACCTCTCCAGCTGCTGCATTCAGATCGGGTTTAGCGGAATTCAAATAGTAGTTAGTATGCAGCTCAACTACTGCAGTCCTGTATTTGATCTTCAGCTACGAATCCAATTTGAGAGACTTATTAATAGATGACCGAGGCCTTGTTTTCAATGCTGTGACTTGAACGCTATCAGCTAAGGTTGACTCGTATAAATTCGATTCGAAGGGTGTAAAATTGAGCTATTTTTGCAACGTGACTTACTGCCGTTTGGAGGGCTGAAATCGTAGCAGACGTCCCTCTAGAACTCATGTGTAGTTAGCCTCCAGAAGCACAATCGGAATAGGTGGAAATCATTGGTTTTTGCTACTTTGGACGATGTTGGGCGTGCAATTCTGTCAAAGCTGCTTACGCAAATTTCATGTATTGTTTGTAGTATGGAGAAGCCGGCAGAGGTTGATTTTCATCTCACAGAATTTGATGACATTCGGTTTCACATTCAGGTAATTTGTTTCTAATTTTCTCACTAATTGTACATTCTACAGGTGCATTTTCTTGATATATGACAGGAGCTTTGTAGTTTTGAGGTAGACTTTCGTTCCAATTTAATGTCAGATACTAGGGCTCTGGCGTGCCCTGTTCATTATTAGTACTTATCTTACTTCCTCTGGAGTCTAATGATGCAGCAATACTTGTATATGCAATGGTTGTTTGCATATAATAATATGATCCACCTTTTGTTGATCTGGAGCAAGAAATTGTTCTCTTGAACTGCTCAAGCCATTTTTTTAAAGGTTAAGTAAAACATTTCAATCATTTGTATGTAGGCATCAGCAAAAGATCCTCAGCACATGATTCTTTCTATTGCATTGCCTCCCCCACCACCTGAGACTGTATTCTCCGGTGGATTACCTTTTGGAGCATTGGAAGCTGTGAAAGGGGCATATGGAGCTCTTGTTCAAGTCATAGAGCCCCCTGAAACTGGGTTTCATCTCACACTTCAATTGGATCTTACCAAGCTTTCTGCAATTGAAGGTACACTCTGTAGCGCCAGATTAATTTCTGTTCTGGACCACATAGCGTGCAATTATGTCAAATCATGCAGTTATGTAAGAATTCCATGTTTAGTTTACAAGCTCACAGCAAATTCTGCTCAGGTGATGAATTGCAATGTCGAGGTCTGAGAATTGGGTTCTTGCCCTGAAACACTCCTACACACTGGAAGAGTGTTTTAAGTATTCTCACTATTCTTACCATTCTGGGTTGGCAGTGGAGCGAGTGCAGCAGATGACCAAGATAGCTTCTCTACGAACTGTAGTGTTAGGAGCACCACTTCGTGACATCCTCAAGCATTTAGGCAATAGGACAGTTGCTCCAGATGCTGATAATCTTGTTGCTTTGATGCATCGACCAAGACAGTCTTACTTTTTGATTCCACAGGTATATATACCTGCATCTTGTTCTTGTAATGTAGAAGTTTGAGTTACTCAATTACCAAAGTATCTGGTGGTATTTCTGGCGCATATTGTTGTAGTAATCTGACCAATAGATCATTTTATATACACTGTGTCTGATTATAAGTCTCTTATTAGCTGAGTCTGAACACTTGGTATGGATTTTGGCAGCCAGAGAAGGTTACTGTTGTATTTCCTATGCGTTATAAAGACAGCAACGATGTAGTCCTTGCCACATCATTTTTACAGGTGAGTGTCATATTCTTGATTAGACAGAACTGGACGAGTTCAAGTTTTCAAAATCCTTGGAAAAAAATTCTAGTGCAATTCATGTTTCTCTAGTTTTTCTTGGTTTCATCAATTCTGTAGTCACCAGTTGCCAGAGGAGGTATAAATTCCAGACTTGAAATTCACCAATAAATGGGTCACTTGTCTGTAATCCTTGCAATGATTGTATATGGAGGTTTCTAGTTTGTATTGATTTTGGTTTTTGAGAGTTTGCTTGTGCTTAATTTATATGGGGGAAGGTGAAATGTGCTTGATATGTGAGAAATATTCTGAGTGAGATAAGACATTAACATCTGCACAGGAGGGTGGGGGCAGGAATTTATGGAGGCAAGACGATCAGCAGGATTGAGCACTGCCCCACCTTGCTTGTGGGCACCCACTCCACCTCTTGAGCTTAAGGGAGCTCCCGCGCATGCGTTGGATGCCAATTCTGGATTTGTCTCTTTTGGTACTCTGTCAGCTCCCTTTTCTGAGCATTACAGGTCCTTTGGTATAGTAATTTATTGCAAAAATGTCTATGGAGGACTCCCCTGCTCTAGATGGAATAGCACTTCTCTCATAGCCTGCAAGTGACCTCAATATATGTGATAGCTATTAAACCCTACTTATAAACCCTGAGAAATCAGCAATGACTAATTCTTAGAACTTGTGGCTGCAGAAATATTAGACTTAGAAATTGTGTGTCCTTCTACATAACCTTTAAAGTACCTCCCTCCCTGGCGATTTTAGGTAATGTTGATAGATTTCTCTTCTCTAGTCAGGAATAACTTCTAAGGTTTTTGTTATTGTTTGCAGTGATCTTCCCCCGCCATGTCGAGGGTGAGAAGTTGGATCGAATCGTTTGGAACCTATCAACCTTCTATGCTTATGTCAGTTATCATATCAAGGTATGTGTTTTCCATTCAAAATGAAATGGAATTTTACATACTATTTTGTTTCATTTGCAAGACCTCTTCACTTTTTGTAACTCTCTTCTTCTAAGTTAGGTGACAGATGTTCTGGTACTGATCTGTCTTAAATGGATCTTCCATGTTCTTTTGCTGCCCATAACTCCACCAATGCAATATCAGTCATATTTTCTCTTGTATCTGCAGTGCTCTAAAGCTTTCATGCATACGCGGATGCGGAGACGGGTTGACACACTAATACAGGTACACTATTCTCATTTCCTCGCCTAGCTATATTTTTCTCTCTTTCCATCTAGAAGTCTAACTTGTCCATTTTGTCAATGTCATTAACAAAGTATAGGTGTGGCCTTTGCAGTTGATGTCTTCTTTATTGATGGAGGGCATTGTACTCATTGTTGAAGAGTAATAACAGGTGTTGGTTGTTCTCTGCAGGCATTGAATAAAGCAAAATTGGAAGTTGAAAAGAAGAAGAAAACTGCCCAGGGCAGGAGTTTCAAGCGTCAAGTTTAGCAGTCTCTTTTTGTAATATTATGTTGGTTATTCTCTTTGTCAGCAATAGACATGTCCCTTGATGCATCAAATAGCATGGGATTATCAGTTGGAAATTTGTTCAGGGTGCTGTAGAAATCTTGGGAGCATGGGATGTAAAAACCAATAGCTGGGCATATGCCATACACCCATTCCATGTAACAAAATTTTGCTCAATAAGGTGTCCTTAGAGTGAGGATCTCTTTACCCTAAACACATTTACATAAGAGAGACTGTTGGATAGTAATATTCGCTTTAAATATCAGCCATTTGGACAGGCCTTTGGGCTGTCATTCCTATATAAGCTGTGTCTGCAAAATGGGCTGGGTCCTTCTATGTATCTGAATCAACCTTTTGAATGGCAGTTGGGACACAAATGTTCAAGCATCCTGCCTGGTATGGGACTCATGGGTGTGCTCCAACCCTGCAATGTCTAGCCAAAGGCATTAAATATAAGGTTGTCGGAAAGGGAGCATTCACAAGATCATCCCTAATTGGACATACATAAAGTGGTGACCTATGTAGGTAGACCTTTGTCATTTATCAACCAGCAACTTCACAAACATAGATCACATTAAAAACCACACTATACATATGATTTCGTATGGCTCGCACTAATCATACATATTACCAAATTTTATCTTGTATTTCATGAATTTGGCCTGCGCATGTCATCAGAAGAATTACTTGAACTGCTAGTATATCTTGATGTTATGATTGATAAAGGTCTTGAGGAGCTCATTTTTATCATAACTAATCGGAAGTGGCAATTGTGCGAAGCAGTGAAAACTTTTTGGCCGGAGTTTTGCAAAAAACTTACCTCAAAGCTCAAGAACGGAATATTTTGTCAAAACAGAGGTTTTTCTGGGCCTTCTTTTTTTTCCCTTCAAAAAATAAGATGAAATTGCCCTTAAATTACTGTTCTTAGTAACTTCAGGATGATTGTTACATTATATCCAAGCGATTTCCTATAAAAGGAATATTCCTGTGATTGTGATCATCACTCTGGCTCCTACAACAAATGAAAAAAAAAATGCATTGGTGTGAAGGGGTGTGGCATTCAACAATAGCAACACTTGCTGCTCCTGCACATTAGGAGTGGCACCGGTTTCAAATGCAAAAGGGGACCCTAACTTGTGGCTTCCACTTTCTTCAATTGGTCGATTTGCAATTTTAGACATGTTGTAGTCCAACTTTTGTGAATTTGGAAATCCAAAATGGAATGCTAGACCCCAAAGAAATCAACCGAGTTGCAAATACATTTCTTGCTGAAGAATACTATGTCTTATGCAAGTCTTGATATTCTAAGTTTATCACAACCAAAAGGAAGTGACAATTATGTGAAGGTGAGGGTGGCTTAAACCCAAGGCCTTAACTTGCATCCCATGGGAGAATGACTTTTCTTGGGACTTGATTTTTAGTTCGTCCTACCACCTATGGTCCACCCAATCCTAATCGGGATACTTGGATGAACTGCATGTTTTCAACCAGCCATGTGGGAGCCCCTAGGGGGGAGATATGTATTAACTGGCTTGTTCATGCTAGTTTAAGGTGTTCATCTATGTAAGGGCGCAATGAACTTTGAAAGCCCTCTAATTCTTGTAACGTCCATTTTGGGATTACATATAGATGTAGACCAACTCGAAAATGAAGAAACACCATAATCCACACCGGTGGCAACATCGGAGTCATCTTTCTCTTTGTGAAAGGTTGCTTAGCATACAATAATCACAACCCTTGTTGTACATTGGAATCGAGCCCGGGTTTAAATGCACAAGGGGACCCTAGCTCATGTCTTCAATCTGTTACAATCTAAATTCAACAATTTTAAGTCCAAAATCAAACCCTAAGGTAGACATACCTAATTCAGTTACTTACCTTGATCGGACACCTATATTTGAGTGGTATATGGTTTGGTGTGGCTCTAAGATTTTTACCAAAAAGGACATGTGCTTGAAAGAGATTGGACAGCATGCTTAAAATATGATAACCATTCTAGATTGCACAATCAATTTATTTCTAAATGACATATACGACCGTTTAATGAGCACGAGAATCTCCACTTTTATTTTAAGCGAAGAAGATGTTCATGAGAGAGCTTCAAGAATTACGGCCTCAATTTAGATTCGATAACCATCTCGTACTTAATGAGTGCTTCGTAATACTCTCATATGAGAATTGGGCTAGTTGTACAAACTAACCATTTAACGCCCACCTGCCCTGGACCCCAAACTATGGGAAAGATTTTACAAGCAATTCACTTTATTGGTGGTGCCCACCGAATTTCCCTTGTGTGCGGTGGGGGCCTGCCGCTTGGTGCATTGGTGGAGTGCGAGATGGCATCATCTCGGTCGCCATCACGTCTGCATGTCGATGGAGCCCGTGCGAAAAGACACTTGCCTGCTTCCCTCTGTGCGACCCTCACAATTCTCGACGCATTTGAGGCTGGCCTCATCCACAGTAGCCAGGTCTGGTGAACAAATAAGTTACGTAATGCAAGTGAGGGACGAGTTTGCAGTAAGTTAGGAGGCAAAGCCATGTTTGTGTAAATTGCTCCCGGGCCGAGTGAGGAGGAGCACAGAGAACACAAAATTTGAGGCAAAGAGTTGGATACAAGTAAGTATTTGAACGATGTGGACAAATTTAAGATGCAATAATATAGTGTCGTGTTTCTGTAACTCCGAGGTGAAATGTATAAATATGTAGTTGACATGGTGGTGCCTATCCAATGAGGAATTTCAACACAGCTGGGAGAGGTTCAGTGACTGAGTAATATGCATGGCTTCCTCTCCTCTTATTCGTTGCGGGTTTTTGCAATTTGACCAGTCTATTTCTGGTTAGGTTTGCTTTGCTGTCGCGCGGTGCGAATCTGTTGTGTTTGCATGGTGGACACGCTTCGAAATAGGTTTAAGCGGCAGAGTATTTGTTCGGTAGTTGCCCGTACGAGATCAGGTGTGCGAGTGAGACTACATACTTGGAGTTGGAGTTGGAATTAGCCTTCTCGTTGTTTAAGCTCATGGTTCTGTGAGATAGTGACGATCTCAAGAGACGTTGAAGAGAGTCGGCAAGGTCTGTTTGAGAAGATTGGCCTTCCGATTGCTGCCCGCGCAGATTTCAGTAGCATTTGTGGGAATTGTGCACGAATTTGATCCAAGCTAGGTGAGGAGAAAATTAGCGTGAAATTTTCAACGTCACTGGATTTTTTCATCTCACTACGATTTTGTCCTTCCATCTCTTGTTAGTTTCTCGAGTCCTTTCTTGTTGCTCGGCTGCTGTCATTTCCCTCGTTGGTTGAGGTTATGTAGTTTCCTTCGATCGAAGTTTAAAGCTCTTCACCACGTTCTCATCCTTAATGACCAAGCGGAGTTGACGACCGCTTACACTCAACTTATGTAACCTAACGCATTGAGCTCCTCCGCGCGCGGTCGATGTGTTTATCCTGAACTATCGTATGTCTATTTGCTTCGGCATCACGAATTGTTGATTGAATTTGATCCAAGCTAGGTAGTAGAATTTGTGTAACACTTCCACGTTCATTGGCTTTCTTCTTCTCGCTAAGATTTTGTCCCTCACTTCTTGCGAGTTTCTCAAGTCTTTTCTTGTTGCTCAGCTGATGTCATTTCCCTCGATACTTGAGGTTGTACAGTGGCCTCGGCAGCATGAGTTGTTGATTGGGAAAATTCTATCGGTCTTATTATTACAACTGTACTAATTCGTGTAGGTTCCGATAAATTTAGTTGGATTGTAACAGCGCAAAAGCAGATATGGTTCGGCAATCCTTTGTTTCCTGTATTAATTATGTTTTTTCATTTCGTGTTCAGCAGGAACTAATCTAGATCCCGTCGATTTATCAGGAGAAGATTTGTGTTGCTTCTTGAGTGAGTAGCAACGATATCAGACTCGATGGACGACAATAATGGCCACGACAGCAGCAGCAACACGGAGCACACCTCGCACCGGCCAGGCCCCGTGCGGCGCACCATAGCTAAAATCAAGAACTCGACCGGTCATGGCCACGACCCGAAAGAATCCTATGTGAATTACCAAGATGACAGGCCTCATCCACATCCACAAGTGGAGGACATGGTGAACACGGTTGGATATTCCCTCATCCAGCAGATTATGCAATACCTTCAAGGTGAAGACGGCGAAGCCGCCATGGAGGCCATTTTCGCTACACAGAGTAAAGTGGCGGCTAGCCTCGCCGTAAGCGATGAGGCCCGCAAAGCATCTCGAATTGCGGCGCAGGAGGTAGTGGTTGGCTCCTATGATGCTGTGGAGAGAAAGTATCAGGAATGGTTCAAAGGCCTGCCCTCATATCTCACTATTGTCGTATTTCCTGTAGCTGCATGCTATGTCTTCTTATTAGCTATGGGGATTCTTTTGAGCTTGTGGCGCTTCGCCTTTTTTGGCCTGCAATAATGTACAGTCAGGAAAGCTTTCACACAGATTGCTTGTCAGAATGCTCCGCCTCCGTCTGCTATTGAGGGATAAACTTCGCAGATATCAGTTTCTGAAACACTTTTGCCTCTACGACGATGTCGTTCCACCTCTTCTCCTCTTTGAGTGGATGACCGGCAGAGATTGAACGCGGTCTTTTTGATCTTGATGAACATGAGTAGACGCGTAGCAGGAGAGGAGACGTTGGCTACATGCATCTTTTTGGTAGAGTCTGGAGAGTCCAGGAAATTGGCAAATAGGCATTATGTTTTCAGCAATTTATTGGCTCTATTTCATGTCTAGATGAAATTCATCATTGTATTGGGATTGTATCCATGCAAACTGTGAGCAGGGCTGTAAAAAGCGTACTGAGCTGGAGGCAGTTCTTCGGTGTTCAATATTGCTCAAACGAGTAACTACATTGTATTTCAGAAGCAGGAACGATTTTTCTATTTGTGTTTGATGTTGTCAATCTGAGAAATGAATGGTCGGAGTTGAGAACAACATTCCACGTGGTTCACAGATGATTTGATTCATGTAACAATATTTTTTTTGGTTGGTAATTCGCTTGATTTTAGCAGTACCCTTTTGATTATTACTGTTGAACATGAGTGTGCATGAGATGAGACATGATGAGAAGATGCGTCAATTCTTGTGCAACATTCAAGGCCAACCCAAGAAGCTTTGTGAAGCATGAAGCGTGACAAGCAATATACTTTACTTACATGTTGCACATGTACATTTGGGATCTGTTGACACTGTTAAATAGCTACGACTAGCCCCTGTGCAGCGTTATTTCGGCCCAGAAAAAGTGGTGGCCGATTCTTGAGATTGATAATAATGCTGCTGCTAAATTCTGCTCAAATATTTGTGGAACTTGGATGGATGGAGTTTGTGGCTGATGATACATGGAAATAGCTACAAGAACCAGCGTTGCTGCAATTGATCAAAATAGGAGCTGTGTTATGATTCCATTCATGCTACTACCGCAGTCCATGGTCAATCTCCTCCGACTCCTGGACACCGTTCCTGATCGGGATCCCGATGTTGAGATTGCGAGCTTGGATTCAGATCTTTCCGCTGCCAGGATTTTTGACAACTGCTCGGCAGATGACATTGATTGGTAAACTGGTGATGAAACAGTTGTGGATGGTTCGTTGAACTTCTCCTCGTCACCAGCCCCGGCTACAGGTATCTTATATGATGATATTGATTCCACCGAGGTTAGCATACCCATTTTGACCAAGTTTGGGAGGGACATAGTGGAGTTGCTAATTTGTTTGTTGACAGCAGAACTCGCGGGCCATGGTGCTCGCTCTGCCAGTTTCCGCTTCGGTTTCATGTACTGCTCGCTGCAGAAATATCCCTGGCTCATTCTCATCCCAATCCTGGAGTCCGAAAGTCTTGGTGCAGAAATACGTTTGGAATGTCCCGATGTGAACGTCATGGGTGGTTGTTGGGTCTTTCCACATTGGTGCTGCTCACCAGAAGCCGAGAGCCCAAGAGACTTCTTGCCTCGACTGCTCGCTGTTGGGCTCATGAACCTGGGGACCTTCCTTGCGGGTGAAACCGTACTTGAATCTGTGTCAGGCTTCTCGCATGATGCCACGAGTGATAATGGTGTCAGGTTAGTTGTCATACATTGCTGCTGCTGCTGATCATCACCATCATCAGCAGCAGGTCTGGACGAAGATTTTATTTGCTCCAAATTCAATTTCCGCTTCTCATCAAGCAGGGACTCGGCTGCATTGATTTTGTCACGAAGTTTCTGGCACTCGTCCTCATAGATGCTCATCTGCCTAAACAGCTCCACCATTGCAGCCGCCTTCTCTCGTGATGCCCCCTGAAATTTATGTCATCATAATCCAGGTTATCATATCGTAAACTCAACATTATTTGTCAAGCTCCAACTACTTTGAAGCATACAGAATCAATATATAGGCCCCTTAATATGTAGCCCTCGTCTCATTCCCCTAATCCCCTCATATATTTCAAAAGGTGCAAGGAATGTTGCATTGAACTACTTTACGCTTTATGTGGAGACACTACAACTGTATATGCCTCAACTGTAACCCACATGGACACTGACTGGATGGCTTATGCTGAGATCGATTGTACAGAAGTACATAACGAAAATACCTCTGAAATAATCTCTTGTCCAAGATGTGTCCCACGCGCTCGAGTCGCAAAACTGAGGGAGCAGATGGTCTCTCCCAAGTCCACCTCCTTGGGACTCACATGCACGAGCATCAAAGTCTTCGAGTCCTCGCCTGCAGATCGATCACCACACTCACGGGGAGTCAATCATCGGTAACTAAAATCATTCACAATCCTCTTTTCGCCTCCATTGACAAAAATTAGGGTTTAGGGTTTCTAAAAGGCAAGTCGAACTCAAACTCAACAATCTTACCAAGTGAATCACGCAGAATTTGAGTAAGCTTACTGTTTCTGCAAGAAAAAGACACACCAGTCAATCTTTCTATCTGTGGAAATATTAGAAATTGTCACGAATCTAGCAATTATCTCCTGTGGGAAACAACTCATGTTGGAATTATGCAAACTACGCAGTGGTACCTGTAAGGCACATGCGGTCGTCGTCTTTGTAGTGCACTGATCACGTCCCCTAAGGCTGACAGCGAAACATTGATAGCTCTTCCCTCTTCCATAGTGAGACCTTGAGCATTGGTCTTCAGAAGCCGCTCACTGCCGCCGAGATCTATCAGCCAGAGCTTGCTAATACGTTTCTTGTTGTCTTGAGTAGATGTGCATGTGATATTGATCCGGAGTAAACTGTCCACAACAGAACACCACCGACGTCTCAGATTGCTTTCCAGATTTCGTCATGATCTCCCAATTGCTAAAGCATGATAGAATGCATCTTACAAAACAACAAGCAAGTAGTCCAATCAGGAGTGGTTTTGAATGTGACTGAAAGAAACAGTTTCTTGCAATAAACAATTTTAAGCAAGGGTGTAGACACTTTGGGAATTTCCCATTTTACTGCTGAGGATTCTTGCGATGTTCTAAAGATTCGATCAATACATTTTGACAGAGAAGCGGTTGAGTTAAATGGAATATACCTTGGTCAATGACAGCAGAGTCTGGTTTCCTTCCCACCCGTCATGGGTAAATCTTTCACTCTCTATGACCTAAAAGTTATAAGGTTGTGGATTTCAGAGCAAGGGGCTTTTCACGAAGCTGCTGCACTTTAAACAATATAAATTATGCTTTCCATATCATCGTTGGGTTCAAGAGAGACATACCAGTGGGATCTACTGGAGGCGTCATTGGAATTGGTCCAAGATGTTGAACGACGCCTCGAGCCCATCATGTACAAGCGACTTGCTTCATGGACATCAGCAATTGGTTTCTCGGTTAAGTTCTCCACTTCTATGTATCCTTTTGAGCCCATTTGAATGCAAAGCCTGGACCCATCTTTTGAATTATGAGTTTGGTAAAATGACAACCATATTATGCTTGCAAATTCGGCTGCCATTACTCATTAGCTCGCTCACAATTTTGAAATATATCAACAGTACGAAATTATGATCTTGCTCAACTTATTGCTTTTGGGTTTTTATAACAGCAGAAGGTTTACCCCTTGGCAACATCATGGCGAACGCGTGTCGTGGGCCGGGCCACAAGAAGGTCTCGTAGCGATCCTTTGTACACCTCCAGCATGCTCAAGGAATAGGAGTAACTGACGCTTGTATCATACGAAGCTTCATCAAAGAGCTGTTGAAGTGTCCGTGGAACTACACCAGGAGCATCCTTAGAGCCCTCCTGTTATAATCACGACATTCAAAGACATCATAAACCGGAGCACAATTGTGGCATCCACCACTCCCTCACCACTCTCCAAATAATTGGACTACTCGATGCAAGGGAATTTCTGTTGAGTGATGGCTAGTTGAAAAATTGAATATTAGAATTGTTACTTACCATTGTGAAGGTTTTGCCTGTTCCAGTTTGGCCATAGGCAAAGATGCATACATTGTGGCCGTCCAGAGCAGACCTTATAATCGGTTCAATCTCCAGAAAGACATCATCTGCATGCCCAGGACATTTTGCAAATTCCTTAGGTAAGACTTTCACCCTCTCGACAGCCCAGTGCTTCCAAGGGCAAGCATACGGCTTTGCCTACCAACTCAAGTGATAAGATTCAGTGAAAGCACCAAGATTTTGACATCCGTAAATTAGCTGATGTGATCAATTGGCTTAAGCGGCTGTTCATCAAGGATCCTACACGCATTTAAGTGAAGATATTCATAATGACTCGATGCAACATTGCAGAAAATTTATCATTGTGTATGAATGTGCCAGTGAAGGGAACTTGGTATAGATGCCAAGAAATTGCAAGAAACTACAGTACCTATGTATGTCAATGAGAGGAGGATGTAGAGATGGAGTAACAAAAAGAAGATCGACGTAAAGCTTGCCCACCTTGCACAGAGCTTGGGTGAAAGACCCTGTCAAACTGAAAGTATTTTCTTGCGGTTGGAATTCGCACTATATCAACACCAGGCGTTGTCAGTGGCCCTTCCCGTGCATGTTTCTCAGTGGATAGCATTGGCCGCACTCGACAAAACACTCTTATGTTTCCTGCAAGACGTACCAAAGGCAAGTCGGTTACTTCCAGATTGACAATGCCAAGGCTTTCTGTTTCATGTAATCTGTTTGCTTGTTGAATTTCCTGGCTCATGTATTTTCAAAAGCTTAGAAAACAGCGCCATGTTTCTGGAAGCAGTATAAAAAGCTTATACTGCTTCCAGAAACATGACGATGTTTTCTAAGTTTCGAAGAATTATGAAAGTAAAGTTGCTGCATTTGCACATGCAGGGTATAATTGCATGTGCACAGCCTCACAGATTCATAGCTTCACATATTCTTGAGGAGGACAAGATTGGAGGTGAGGTGGTTGCACAAGTTAACCTTTCAAGTCCAACATGCGATTCAATGAGCCACGCCGGTGGGAGTTCGACACTCCCAAGGCCGTTCGCAGCATAAGCAACTCACCTGCAACATCAAGGCCCAAGTCTTGAGCATTCATTTCTTTCACTAGTAAAGACGACATGCCTTAATTTTTTCAATACCTGCTTTAATGTCTTTAAATGCACGTATAAACGATCTTTGTGGAGAGAAAGAGGGATAGTCATTCGCAGAACTGTAGGCTGAAGTTTGAAGGTCCTGGACACACTAGAGAAGAATTTGTCTGCACCTTCCAGTTCTGTGATTTCGCGGTCAAGGCAGCTGTGCCGATCATGTTGGCCATGGTCGCCATCCGAGGAGATCATTGATGGTGAGAATGTGTTGGTGCTGCAATTAGTCCTAGGTAACACAGAATCTGCTGACCCCATGATCATCCGCACAGAATCCGCCCATTTAGGTGTGAAAGATGATTTGGAGCCAAGAAGAGAGTCCAGATTCTCGGAGAGCGAGCGCTCAAGCACTTGCTCTCCTTCGTCTTCGTCGCTCAAAATCATCGTACTTTCTTTGAGCAGCCTGGGTGTCGATCAGACCACAATTCCGGTCAGACATCTCACTTACCATGCAACGAAAAGTACGAGTTCTAAATCATTCTTGACATATTGCACCACTTCAATCCTGCTTCAATTAGGCCCTTTGCCTGAATGCGGATTATTTATTTGGGTTCTGAATATATTTACGTGAGAGCAGCCACAATCTTCCACAACAATAACGACTCTATGGTTGTGATACAGAATGGGTAGCCCATGGTTTCTGAGGCTAGTCATCGAAACAGGACCAAATTGTTGAAACTGTCCAAGTTTCAAATGATTCTTGACATGTTGCACCACTTCAATGCTACTTTAAGAAGGCCCTTTTGTCTGAATGTGGAGTGCTTGTTCGGCTTCTGAATATGTTTGCGTTGGAAGCAGCGACAATCTTACACAACAGTGGGTTATAGTAGAAGGGTAGCAAATAATTTCTGAGACAAGTCATCGAAAGAACACTCTCCTTACTAAGCATTGTAGAAAGAGAGAGAGATCTGACCTGGATTTGGAGTGCAGATATATTTTTGTTGTATAGAGAAGAGACTCTTAACCAAGAAGACTCGCAGTGAAGGTGGAGTGAGTTTCTATTGCTGGAAAATTATAATTCTTCAGCTGGTAACGGTAAAGATGCATTGGTGTTTTGATGATGGTCCAGCCGTCAAGGTAGAATTCTTATCTGGCAAGCCTCACAACAACCAATTTCAGCTTTTCTTGCTTGTTCACCACCGGAACTAAGCAGATCATATAACATTGCTTTCGGTTTGGCTCCACATCATGTTAACATTCACCTCAATCTGGTACTCAAAAAGAAGTTTTCAACTGTGTGCATCTGCTTCAATTTCGTTCCCATGTCATCTCCTATTGGAACTCATCAAGCTCTAGAGCGTTTCCCTGGACATGGAAACAAGAAATAGAAAAGGTCATTGAACATCTTCACATTCCTGGTTAATGTCTGTCTCACACTCAGGAGTACAGAGAAGACAAGGAGCAACTTCCTTCAGTTCATCAAGAATGAGGCACCGATGGATTGACAGATACCATCTTATCACAATTTACTGTCTACAGCTTTTCAGCTTGACCACATGTTATATCCTGCAAGGTGGTTGAGCCCCAAGTCCCAGCTAGCTTTCGGAAACCCAAGATCACTCATAACGGGCTTATAGTAAGGTTTGCTTCGTAGTTATACTTTGCCTTTCAAGTACGTGAGATGCTACCGATGGGCTAGCTGGTCAACTACCCACTGTGGCTACTGACATCGACTACAGTTGGAAAGATTCTCATTGACGTTCGAAGCAGCACGACATTAGAATCCCTCGCAAATCCCTTTTGGGAACATATTTCCATTACTATTATGACGTCCTTGCAAACTAAGAGCACTGACAAGTCTTCCGTGACTGAGGGCTTTGCAACTAATACTGGGATCATAGCAGTAGTCGAAGCTCTCAGAACTCTGTGTGGAAGAAAAATCTAGCGCAAAGGAGCTACTTCAGAAATGGTCAGCCCCCCTCACCACTGACCCAATTGCAGCTAGAAATTTACATACCAAAATGTGGAAATAATTGCGAGTTTAAGGAGCGATGAGTTTCTAACATTCTTTCTTTACTTCTTTCCCCATTCTTTCCAGGAGAACCCAAGTGACAAACCAGCTCCGCTAAATGCAACCTACAGTTTGTCTACACTGCTCACTCAAGCCTCTTTGGGAAGCGTCTCTCAAAAATTTATGGCGATCGAACCATTGCAATCTCCTGCACTATGTGAACAACTGTTGAAGCGTGAGCGATCCGGCCGGCCGGTTATACAAGAGAATTTTAGCTATGCATGATGCCCGTGAGGACGAACGATTTCGCCATGGCGGCATCAAATTCTCACAGTGCACTCCGGCAGAGCCGCTAGCTGCATTGTTTTGAAACTCTGAAGAGTTTCAAGACTCACCATATACTGCAGGAAGTATCCCATACATGACCATTCTTAAGACGGTGAGCTAGGAGGTCCGGGGTCCCCATGAGGAGTTACAGAAGCTGTCTGTTACTCTGGAATTCCTCCCAATGATAACCTACCGCACAACCATACACCTACAGAGCCTCTACATCACGAGGAGCTCACCAGCGACCGACTCATCATCATCATCATAATCATCATTCTTGTGAAAACATCTAACGATCCTCAGCATACCCAGGACAGCTTCTTACCCTGCAACAATATGCATCGAATCACTCGGTCCAGTTATGGAAGCACTTATTACTGGCTCCTCTTGCAGCTTCTTCACAAAACTTTAGAAATCAAGCTCTCTCTCTCTCTCTCTACGCAGCTGATCAAACTCGTAATGCAACTCCACATGGCGATCAGAGCACCTCCAAGGTAAGCCTGGCCTAATGCCAACTCTTCTCTTCTCACCAGCTGCTGCTGCAAAGAGTAGAAGAGGAGAAATGGCGGTCCATGCAGCTGTTCCCAAAAAGTGTAGAGATTTTCATGTGTGGGTGCGACGTCACCCTCTGCTCATGTGCATTCTAACTTACTCTGGTGCAAGGACGCTACTCATGAGCGGCTAACTTAGCTGGGGGGTGGCAAGGGAGGGATGAGTCCACCACAAGTCAAGCCGAAGACAGGGCTAGGCTGGCCTGCTGCAGCAACCGACAGGGCGGGCACTGCCACATACACACCGGTCCAGGCGGACAGACAGAGAGGCAGACACAGGAGGAGAGAAAGTTCGAAGAGCTAGCTCTTCAGTGAAGTGAGCTTCCTGCAGCTCATTTTGACTAACTACAGTTACGTTATGAGCATGATTTTAATACTGCTTGTGAGACCTCGGAGATCAGGCGGCTGGGACATACATTGGAAGCTGCCTCATGGCTCTAACTTAGCCTGTGGTGCGATAAGTATATGCATTTGTATTTGTATGTGTCACGTGCCATCAGTAATTAAGCAGCCTGTAATCATCATCCTGCAGTACTTTCTGTGAATCTTACTGCACTGTCAATTCAGTATTTTAATGCATCAGCTTTGACTCTGGTTCCATGGTAATTTACTTATTAGCTCTTTCATTAAGTACAGCATCAGTGCTCACTGTCTTTGCAGTCGTAATGAGGCAGGCGGGAAAGTTGGGAAGGCTTGAACTTTAGCCAATATGTCATGTGCATCGTTCTGCAGTACTACGTTCTGCATTCTTACTGCACTGTCAAATGAGTATTTTATTGCATCTGTTTGACTTAATTTCCATTTTCTTTTTTAACTCAGCTCACTAATTAGCTCAATCATTTAGAGCATTAGTGCTCCATGTCTCTGGAGACATGGTGGCCATGGGTGGGAAATTAGAAGGCCAAGGCTTAGCCACTGTGTCATTCTGCAGTATTTCGTATTGTTCTTACTTGACTGTCAAAGTATTTTATTGCATATGCTTGGGGATCTGCTTGCAAGTTGACTTTAGTTCCATGGTTAACTTATTAAGCCTTCGGTAGCTCTTTCATATATATAGAGCCACAGTGCTCACTGAGGCATGTGGGAAATTGGATTTGGCCGATTTTTAGCCTAACTTAAGGTGCAGTACTTTCTACTGCTCTCACTTCACTGTCAAATCAGTAGTTTAAAGCATCTGCTACTTAAATTGATGTGTCCGTTTCCATTGGTTAACTTATGAGCTCTTCAACACAAATTCATTTTAATAAGTAGACCACTTGGCATTGAGTCAGAACGCTACTTACTTTTACTGTAAAATAACAAACTGTATAAAAGGCTTTTTCTGTGAGATTAATAATTTTGGCTGCTTGCATACCCAGGACATCTGAAATGAATCTTTTAATCTTATGATCTGCATTCCCTTGGAAAGTTATAGGGATCAATGTATAAGATAAAGAAGATAGAGCTTGAAAGAAAGTACATTTTGGCATATCGTGAAGTTATAGACATGGGCGGTGCTTGTGTCGTTACACTTTGATAATATTGCTACAAGTGGTTCCATGGATACAGTACTTCATACACTAAAAAGACCCATGTGCGGATGTGGTATAAGAAGCAGTAGAGCATCACGGATCTCTTTTTATCAACAACAGCGCAAGCTGCTGCCAGGATTTGCAGCAAATTTTCTGGACTTTCATGGTCACTTTTTTTAATCGGACAGCTACATGTGAGTGGTGCATGGTTAGGTGTGGATGTAAGAATGGACACCAAATAGTTATGTGTGTTTAACTCTTAAGTGTTTTACTTTGAAGTGTCCAAAAGGCCCAAACTGGACCTCTCCATGCACAAAACGTGTATTTGAGCGACATACTTTTTTTTAAAAAGAAAATTTTGTCAAAAGTAATCTTATCTAAGTTAATGTATCTTTCAAATTGTTTTAATATCTTAAATGTTATTGAAGATTGAAGCTACAATATGCAGTTCGGGTGCCCTTGCATGCAAATGTATGTGTCACATTTTGATCATCAATGTCAAGTATGAGCGTGTTTTCATCTAATCCTTGAGATAAGACTATGTAAAATAAGGTTCCAATCCCATGAAGATGTAAAATGTGAACTTTGAACTTGGTGAGGCATGTACAAATTGTGTACATAGTTGTACATTGAGACCCTACATCCTTTGAGGGCTAAAGAAGGTTGGATTACACACTCAAAAAAAATTGTTAGTCATTGTTGGTTTAATAGTGAACATTGAACACATTTTTTTTTAAAAACATTTGGGGGGGGGGGGGCTATATGACCATTTAATGAGCTTGAGAATAAAGTTCACTTTGATAACAAATAAGAGATTCATATCAACTCCAAGAATTGTGGGGCAAATAGACCATGGCTTCCGTCACGATCTGGAACTGGCAATCATTTCGGACTAAGTGTGTGTTTCGCATCTTGGGAGAAACCATGGGCCCATTTAGGGCGTGCTTATCTCAGACAAATTCCCTCAAAGCACAAGGTGAAGTGAGAATGGTGATTACATCTAATTTTGACCCTTACCCAAACCGACCCCTAGAGATTCTTGCTTAAGATGGAAATTTTGAGCATGAAAGTCCATGGTCAAATTTGGACACATTTATAATCCACACTTCAAAAAACAAAAAAAAAAACATTAGCACATTTATTACTCATATTCATATAGTTTTTAGACACCCTATGGCGAGAGAGAGAGAGAGAGAGAGAGAGAGAGAGAGAGAGAGAGAGAGAGAGAGAGAGAGAGAGCTAATTTGTGGTGGGAACATACGGGCGACTATCTCTAGGCTATGAGCAATGTGGTTTAGGAACAATGATTTTTCCATTTCAAGTAAATGAGAATCAAGTCTCACTCCCATGTAATGGATAACCTAAGCCATTTTGTCGTTGTATCTGTTACTTCTTGATATATGTATACAAGGATGCACATTACCATCCATGATTGTTGATCACGTCACAACCTGACCAATACGTTCGGTAATGGAACTATGTCACCCCGCCATCGGCTATAAAAGGCACCTAGCACCTGCCTTGCCACATTCGCTCCTCGCATCCGTTAATTAGTTTGTAATCAACACAATTGGGATAGGTGATAGTAAATACTCATCTCATCATCTATCATGAGAGCCCGATTGTGTCAACAAGAACAAGAAATAGATGTATGCCTGCAACTACTTGTAGGATTGACAAATGTGTATCAAATTAGTCATAAGCAGTTTTTCTTTGCAAAGCACTTTTATTTGTATGGGCTTTGTATCTATGTCTAAAGGAAATGTAACTCAACAAGTGATAGGATTATGATTATGTTTTTCTTTGTTTTTTGATAATGGATTGAAGGAAAAACAAACACATCGTGTGGTTCGATTAGTGTGGATAACCATTTGGAACGAGTGTAAATTTGCAATGAGTGAATCGGTGAGCCCTAGTGACCATGTGTTGACAATGTAGGGGCTTTTGTACCAGGTGCAGGGCACTCTTGTTAATGAGACTTTTTCTTCTTGTAGGTGGACATGATATGAAAATCATGCATGCTGAGGCATTGTTGTACACGTTGGAGGGGCGGCATTTAATTCGGTTGATTGTGGTACTCACAACTTCGGGGTAGGTGGAGTCCGGATTATTGACACTACACTATCATCCCAATTACTAGCTAGTGAGGGAGGGCTAATAGTGAGTGTGGTGAAATTAAGTTTTTTTACGCTTATGAAATTATTGTCACGAAAAGATCTGGAAAGCATTGTTCATCCCGACATTATTGAAAGTACTGGCACTTGGTGCTTGGCACTGTTTACTGGTAAGCATGTGTCGTCATATAATTTACTTTATCACTCTACAAACACCTTAGAGCACGCACTGATTTTCTTGAAATCCAAGGTCAATGAGCATGTATTCATGAATTTAGTGTCACTCGATAAAAATTTCAACCCTTGGTAACTTTACGATTTGGCTAGATAGTGAATGCTTTGGGAATGAGTACCACCCTCACTAATTGGATTAATCAATGTGCCATTCCAACTATGCATGCATGGAGTGTTGGGAGACATGTATAGGGAGTCACCACATAAGTTACACGTAAAATGTGATTTTTGGCAATTGCAAGTGAGACAAGAGGACATGCAATTAATAATTTTTCTGGCAAGGGCATCTAGGGGTCTTCTATGGGCCAAAGAATAAAGGATTGCTGAGCAAGCCTTTAGGTGCATGACCGGCATATGAGTTCATGCAATTGACCTATGTCGTTGAAAGAGCAATGTAAATCTATGTCACATTGGTAGATTTACATATTTTTCAATGACACGGGACAAGTTTCCAGCATCGCATGGTTGTTGCCCACGATTCATATGCTCGTGATGGCGTAAGGAAATCGTTGATCGTGTGGACTCTACTTGAATGGAAAGCTAACATTTTTCTCTAATAATGATCCAATTCCACATTCTTTTGAAATTACTATATCATCCAATGATGGTTTAGTTTCCCATGCACCGGATCCTTGTTTATCTTTCTTGGGGTCGTTTCATTCCACCATAGAGCGTCCAAGAGAGTCGCCCCTCTCTAGTTTTTATACCCAATGGCTTTGTATTGTTCTTTTGTGTCTCTCTCTAGCATGAACTACATAACATTTTTCACTTGTTCACTCATATACACACTCATTGTGCCCATGCTTCTTATACGAGTCCCACTTTTGAGTGTAGTTTGGTATTAATGTATGTTATATTATTATAAATTAATAGGTAAGTTAGCTTGTGATATAGATTGTTAGGATTTGCAGAAGGTGTTAGAGACTGTATTTTTTGTGAAAAGAAGAGAGAAAAAACTCATGAGGACGAATCCGCTATGCTGAAAATTGACAGAATATCTGACAAATCTCACCTCTTTCCCTTTGTGTCCGTGTACACATGACATTAACTCAGATACTGAAGAAAATGAGAACCGTGTTCCAACTACACTCATAAGCCATTCATAAGCAGACCGGTCACCAGCATACATATATAAATATATTCATATGCCCACAACGTTTCAGAACGAGCTTGAAGGCGAGTCGTGAATGAAGAGTTACGAGAGAGAGAGAGAGAGAGAGAGAGAGAGAGAGAGAGAGAGAGAGAGAGAGAGAGAGAGAGAGAGAGAGAGAGAGAGAGAGAGAGAGAGAGAGAGATATGGAGGTCCAAGTTTCTATCGATCAAATCAGGGACAGCTTTTTCCATCCTCAAGAGTTTAGTGGGTATAAACTTATAAACCAGCGCTGCAGGAGTCTGTTCAACAACTTTGTACTGGTACTGTTGTGAAGCCTGGACAGTAGGATTAATTATGCGTCCTCGATCGTGACAATATTCACATTCCCCATTCGTCCTTTGTTTTTGTCCGTTATTTGTTCCAATGTCAATCTGTGGTGTGGTGTTTGTCACCACCAAGAGATCCCAGCAGACGAGATTCATGCAGGAGATGTACCTCGATCGTCTGCAAAATTACATACACTAAGGCGAAGGGTTTAATTAAATGGGGCTCAACTTTTCAAGCAAGTGGCTCTTCACAAATCAAAGCTCTTCAACGTAGAAAGTGGGTATACAATGAAACCTTTACATATATAGTAACGTTATGTGGTTTGATCTGTTATACAAATATATTGTGTAAACATGGGCTTGACTTTTGAGGTGTTTCTCTTCACAGCTTGAAGCTCGTCACGCCACAAAGCGGATATAGAATGGTTACATATATAGCACGCTCTGTGGTTTGATCCATTATGCGAATGTTATAGTCACTTGAACACTGAAAATACGTTGTTTAAGAGAGTGTTGGACACATGTTCAAAGCTTGTGAAGTATCATACATCTAATAGAGAACATAATTCGGTCGAGTCTCAAGAGGGGAAAGAGACGTACATGATCATCTAAGAAGAAAGGGAACCCTCACTTTGATAATGTATGAGATATTCATACAAGCTCTCTGAAAGTTATGAGGAAAATGGCTACAACCCCCGGGGTCACAACTCCTAAAATACATAGGGGTGTACAAACGAGTACCAATTAATAATCAAGGTTCGGACCTTATTATGTATCTAGGATAAGGGGTTTCACTTTATTAATGAAGGGTCAAATTGGTACATTGTACTTATGATGTGAAATTCGTCCACATCCCATCACATGCCTCATTGATGATTTCACATGCCCCTCAACCTCTCTTACTTGTCCATTTTCACAAGAGTTTATTATTCCATGGGGGAACTATGCTTGAAATTCCTCCAAGCCCTACATGCACATACCGGTTTTATGACTATTAATACCATCCACTTGTGAACCATCATTCGGCATATTCTACTTTTCTAATTTTGACATGTAAAATATCACAAGATCAAATTTCTTGTGTGCTTTTAAAATATGTTCTTCAGAATGTTATCATAAGACTTCATGTCTGAACCTTCATGAGCACTAGAAGTTTCTAGAAGTAAGCATAATCCAACACAAGTTGTCACCCTGAACACCTACGAACTCTATTGGGATTTCTTGAGAACCTCATACCTACCACACCTATGATATTCCCAACAAAAGTGGATTACTCGAAGGGGAGGGAACCCACACATGAGGCTTAAAAGGGAGGAGAGAGAAGATCTTTTTGTGTCTGCTATGGTGGGATGATTCGAACTTACAGTCAATCACATTGTATTTCTTAAGAATGAAGTTTTATATTACACTCCGTTGAAAGTTCAATGAGAAAAATATACAAATCTATCACAGTGGTAGATTTGAGATTTTCCAATGACGTTGAACAATTTCTCGGTGGTGCATGCGAATTTCCCAGGATTCAGTTATATACTCTTGGTGAAGAAGTAAGAAGTGAATCGAAGACATGGCTGCATTTGTCTAAGTAGTGTTGAATGATGGATTTGGTGACTCGAGAAGTTGCTGATGATACTACTACAATGTACGTAAATTGGGAGCTTGGCTCAGGAGGAACTTGCACCCACACGGCATTCATCAGTCACATGTATATTGCACCTACTATTAAAGTCGGTGACTCTTCGGCGCTTCACCTTTAAGTGACTCTCATCATCAACCCCGAGCAGGTGTTGCGGTCGATTCGCAAATTCAGGGAATTATACGAGGTTGGTGAAGTGTTATGGCAACCAGAGAGGATGTCATAAGATTAAACAGGCCCTTTTTCCGTCACTTTTCTTATTAAGACACCTCTATTTGAGTGGTATATATGTGGTTTGGTGTGGTTTCAAGAATGGATATCAAAAAGATATGTGTACAAAAGAGATTGGACTCTGTGTTCAAAGTACGGTTGCCATTTTAGGTTGAATAGTCAGCGCAATTTGTGGATCTATATGACCACTTAATGAGCATGAGGGTCTTCACTTATATAATTATTTTTAATGGGTAGGATGTTTATATGAAGTTTGAATTTTATGCAGAATGTGGGTACGGCCTTGATTTGGAGTTGCTAACCATCTTATACTGGTCGTGTTTTCGAAATTCTAGGCCCGAGAAGTGGGGTAGTCGGAAAAAGCAACCTTTCAATGGCCATCTACCTTATGTGATGTGGCAAACACGTCTTAAGATGGGTATTGTAAGTATGGTGTCCTCTGAGCTATGTCGCCCCAACGTGGACATTTCCAACTCCACATACCATTTTGACCGTTGGATCAGCTCAAGCTTATGTTCCATCCAATTAGTAATTATGCAACACGAATGTTGTGTTTTCAAATTACAAAATTGGTGTTGAAATGAAATAGCTTTAAGAGGTTAAAATGAAGCAAGTAGCTCAAAAGGTAAAAAGGCAATGAGCCATTCTCAAGTTTAAAATTATTCTTTGCATTGTAAGCCGATTTGAATTCAAAAATGACATCACAAAATCATTGGGACCCTCTAGTTGGAATGAATCATTCCTTAACCTATAGAGTTTTTTTTTTGGGGGGGGGGGGGAGGTTGTTGACTCCACTATATATCTGATTTGGTCACCCCACACTATTCACCATTAACCAACACCCTAAAACCATTGACTACACATGGACTACACATTGATGTTGAAAATATCCAACACCTCAACAACATGCGCACCCCAATGTTTTTGGATGAATTGCACGCTCCTCCCACCACCCTTTTAAAATAGGAATTGGAAGAAATTATGGTGGCGACAATGAAGATGTACTTCAATTGATCAATGCTTGTATCTTATTTGAAGTTCGCGAGAAATCGTTATGTCAAATTTGTTAGTTAAGTACATTTGGCAGATCTCTACTTTACATAAGGAATTAAAAAAGCATGTTGTTAATCTAACATCTTGCATAATACATATTGATGATGAAAATGTACACCACCTTAACATCATACTCTCCTAATGATTTTGGGCAATTTACATGCTCATTCACTGCCCTTTCAAAGTAGAAATTGGAGGAATATGTGGTGGCGGCAATGAAGATGTATGTACTTAGGGCCACTTCACACACAAGACTCAGACCCCGTGACCATTGCACTTCAAACACTGTCATTGACGGAAAAGGCAGAGCCGGTCCAAGTTCACTTCACACTACGCTCAAGGGACCAACGGAGCGAGTGAATGCAAGATGGATGTAAAGTCTACACGGGTTCCTACATGACACCAACTGGAACACACACATTTCATGACCACTCGAATTCTTTTCAGAAACCATCTCCTAGAGGCAAGCCTACCACAAAACTGAGAGACCATGGCACTTGAAAATCTCACAACCGTTGATTTACTCTATTTTATCATGTGCAAAGGTCCACCCCACATGAATAGAAACTCATTGAAATGGCTATTGGTTTCAGGCCCCATCACGCATGACTTCACACTACCCTCAAGAGCCCGTGACCACACTACATGATTTGGGAAAGATCTTGGGACGGCCTTTGGACCACTTTCTTATGGGCTCTCACAATTTTCACGGTCCCAACTCATGGCTCGTGTGTGAAGTGGCCCTTGCTTGAACTTTATCACTGCCTAAGTTATGTCTTGGTCGAGGTCAGGGAAAAAACCGTTCTGTCAGGTGTGTAAGTTAGTAAGGATATTCGGCAGATCTCCACTTCACTTGAAGTCTATGTGGAAGTTATGTTAGTCATGTACATATAATAAGTAATGCGACACTCGAGAGCTTCGAAGTCGACACCCACATGCTACAGACCTAGCTAGGACACCCTGTCTCGCAAACCCAAAAGCCCCCGTCCCTCAATTCCTTTCCACTTTCTAGGACGGCCACTCATCACAGATGCCACAAAAGTTTCATTATATATGTGGCATTAGCTAGTGTCCCCGGGAGGGTTTTTGGGCATATATAAAAGTTATTCCTCAGTGTTTCCAAGTCCAGCCCAGTTACATGTTGTCGTTGCGGTCTTTCGGTTATTCTGTACTAATTCGAGGCATATTCCCATAGATTCGTCTACAATGACTGGTGATTTCCCTGGAGTCTTGAGCGTTAACCAGTTAATTCTCAAACTCGATCGGTTCCTTTGTAAGTAACGGCCGCTTCTCCCCATTCATTGTTCTGTGGACATTTAACTTATTATTCGCCTGCCCTGACCTCCTCATCCAATCAAATCCAATCACACTGCCCACATGGGCTCCTGCCCAGTGCCCGGGAAGTTTTTGGGCATATATAGTCGTCGGTCAAGATCCTAGTGATTCCAAATCCAGCCGGTTACATGTTGAGATCTTCCGGTTTTGCTGCTTTATTCATTTGAGGTATATTCCATAGATTCTTCTAAAATGAACGGTAATTCTCGTGAAGTCTCCAACTTCCACCGGTTATTTCTCAAACTCAACCGGTTCATCTGTAACTAACCGCTGGTTCTTCCTAGACATAGCTCCTGCCTCCCTACCTATGTCTGGGAAGAACCGGTGGTTAATTAGTTACAGATGAACCAATTGAGTTTGAAAAATAACCGGTGGAAGTTCAAGACTGCAGGAAGAATACCAACCATTTAAGAGGAATCTGTAGAAGAATATACTTCGAATGAATAAAGCAGCAAAGCCGGAAGATGATGCCAACATGTAACCGGCTGGATTTAGAATCACAAGGATCTTGACCTACGACTATATATGCCCAAAAACTTCCTGGGCACTGCTCCCTAGCTACCGAGCAGCCCCGAGACCTTTCCTTTCCTTGCCTTTCCTTGCCCGTGTTTTGGGGTTTGTACCACTGCTGGGATGGTAAATCGGATCGAAAGGATAAGGTAGATAGGGTATTAAATGGTTACCTTTTCCCGACTGGCCCGCTTCTTCGAGGAGATTGGGACACATGATTAGTAGGAGATGGTTAGGAAATCCAAATTGTGGCCGCAGTCGCTTTTCCCATCATTTTTGAGGTTCATATGAAAATTTCATTCGTCGGGGCACCACGGGCCTTGGCTTGGTGGTTAGGGCTCATGGCCCCCAATGAGGAGGTTGTGGGTTCTATTCCCCATGCCGGCGTGGTGCTCACCACCTTAGTCCACCCAACTATGGTGGGGGGTCCTTGGACCTTGTTGTATGGGTACCTCAAAGCCCTTTGGGGGGATACCATGTCCGGTATCTTCAAGGCACTAGTGGCTAGCTAGGAACTAGTATAGTGTGTCACTATAGTGTCCATCCTCGAAAGGGGAGAGTAGTATTGTCCCAATGTCCGCCTTGTCCAGTGGGCATCGGGTCATTGGCATTACGAACGGACACTTCATTCACGCCGGCCCCTTGCTAAAAAGGGACCGGAGTTTCTATCTATCTATCTTTCATTCATCGTCAACGTAAATATTCTAGTATAGGTCCCATCCAATTATATAGACTATTGACTCTAGAATGGTTAATATATTTTGAGCACGTAGTCTAGTCTCTTTGGAACATATATGTTTTTGGTATTCGTTCTTGGAGCCACACCTAACCACATGCCACCTAAATATGGATGTTTGATTAAGATAAACAACTGATTAGGGCACGTCTACCTGAGGGTAATGAAGGGGGCAAGGATTTGTGATCTCTTACATAAACTCATGTATATATATATATATATATATAGGAAGGTGAAAACTTAGCAAGAAATGATTATTTTGAAATGATTTGACTTTGAAAATGGTATCATAGGTGAGTCCCGAATGAATCCGATGGTGTCTAGTTGGAATAAATGGTCCTCAACATGTAGGGAATTTTTTATTTTTTATTTTTTTTGTAGTCCTCCTTCATCCATGAAAAAGCTTAATGTAAACACTATGTAAAACTAAAGGTAGCTAGGGTGGCGAACAGGGAGGAGTTTTTACTGCTATGTGGTAATTCTTTTGGAGAAAATCTGGCAGAAAGTAAAAAAGGAAAAAGAAAGGTGCAGACACAATGTTTGGGTCAAGGGAATAATACGGTGACAACAACCACGTACATGTATGTAATTGCATGCTATCTGAAGCCATTGGGGATACGTATTTAGCGGACATAAATGCAAACTTTGGATAGTTGGCCAACTAGCATCACCTACCTAAATTTTTCGGGTCCTTATTTGTCACTTAACTTTAGCTAGCTAAGTTCACCGAACTTAGGATTCTTACTTAGCTTTAGCTAGCTTACTTTTCTTGAACTCTCATTTTCACTCAGCATTGACTAGCTAAAAAGTTGTGTGACATGCATATTCATTCTAATCCAGAGAGGAATCCATTCAAATGAAACCAAACTATACATATATGGTTGTATTGCTCTCGGTTGGCTTTGTATTTTCATGTTGTTGCACAAGGAAATTGAAAGGCTTAAAATCAACACATACAGTCAACTTCCTCACTTTTGACTTGCACTAGTGATAGATTATCATCTTCATCATCATCGTCATTATCATCATCATCATCTTCTTCATTTTCATTATCATCCGAATCGTCAATGTCATCTGGCAATTCAAAACGAGATGGAATCAAGGTGTTCCAAATTGGAGATTTTGCGACAATTGTTGGATTGTTAGGAACTAGGCTCGTGTTCAGTTTCAAAAACATCATTGCTTCAATGAGTTTGGTTTTGAGAGATGACCATTTGGGTGTTCATTCCATAGAGATTACATTCAAAATCTAGCTAGCCATTAGCTAACTTTCCTTGCCTGGATTATGGCACTTAGTTTTAGCTAGTTGGGGCCATTCACGGTTAGGATACTACTTTTGGCTGTCTAACGGAAAACGGACTTTTTTGGATAACTTCATATGCTTGGTATGCTTAGATTTGTATTGTGAAGCATATTTTGGATCATACCTACATTTCATACTCCATATCGAGTACACTGACAAAGTTAATTTAGAGGAATAGGGTCATCTAAGATATCCTTTTGATTCCTTAAAGGACATTAAGGAGTGTTGTCTTAATTATTCACCTTAGGATCAAGGAATGAAAAGGACAACAAGAATCAATCGAAACGATCCCAAATTTTTTCCTCACACTCATCGTTCAAGTGTGTACCAATAGAACCAAATATGTGTTGAATAGCAATTGCCCAACTTTACATGTGGCACCAAACATGTCCAAATATACATATACTCACGGCCACACGTAAAAGGAACGTCTAGTATTAGAATTGGACAAAAACATTTATATGAATGGACACATGACACTTTTACCAAGGTACCAAGATACATAACAAGAAATAATTGACCACCAATGCACACCTAAATAGCAAAAAAATGCCACTGATGTGGCCTAGGGTTTAGGGTGATTATTAAATAATAATAAAAATCTTTCTTGATAAAGCTTATGAACTATCTACTTATTTATGTAAAATTTATTGATCAAATAATAGTAAATCACGATAAAAACCAAGATCAATGCGACAAAGTCCTTAAGTCCTTTGTCCCGAAAGTAGTACCCTGATCGTGAATGGCCCCAGCTATCTTTTTTGAGGCACTGAATTCCTACGTAGGTTTAGCTAGTTGGAGTATTTAGCTAGCTAAATAGTTGCCCACTTAGTTAGTTGTTTGAGGTATACATGATTGTATACGTGTCAAATTTTGAACCAACAACTTTTCATTTTCCCACAAACAAGTACTTTATAACATACAATGAGAATACAAGTTTGCTTACAAAAGCATGTTGAGAGGGTTAAACCCCACTCTAAAGAAGACTTTGTCCAACTGCAACACAATGCTCCACCTACATTTCAAAATTTAGTAATGTCCAAAAAACAAACATATAACCATAAATTGATGGCCAGCCTCATTGCAAACATTGCCCGTTTTGCAAGTAGTTGTGAGATATGGTTGGCATCATGGAAACAAGACTCAAAGTTACTACATGAGAAACAAACATTGGCCATGTGAGATTGATGGAGAAAAATACTCAATTTATTGGAATCAAGGAGTAAAATTAACATTCTGACACCTTTTACAGTGCCCTTGGATGACTTTGTATTATGCACTCCTAATTGTGGACATTAGTTAGAGTTTGACAAAGACATAAAGGCAATTACAAATTCCATTAATGCATTAACTATTAAGAATCAACTCTAAAACAAATTAACTTCTTCCCAATCTCTTCTAGAGACAAGCCCCTCTGCTCTTCAAGAGCCAACAAAATCATAGCCTTCAAGTTATCACTTGTGGCACCCTCTACTAATTGCTTGAGGATAAACAACAAAGGAGTCCTCCCCCACTCTTGCATTACATAACAATGAAATGACACCCAAGATTGTTGGTTTGAAGTAGTTACTTCATCACAAGAAATTGAAATGTACCTAGCCTTTTGAATTAAATCCCATGTCCTATCAAGCACAAACTGCAACATGGTTGTTGTTGCAAAATGTCACAAAGTACTAAGTGAAAAATCAACACATGACAATTGCAAAATGTTGCAAAGCACCAAGACCAAATTCAGAACACGTAGATTGCAGAATGTTGCAAACCACCAAGACCAAATTGAGCATATGCAGATTGCAGAATGGAGCAAAAAACCAAGACCAAATTGAGCATATGTAGATTGCATAATGGAGCAAAGAACCAAGATCAAATTGAGCATACGTAGATTGCAAAATGCTGCAAACTACCAAGAGAAAAATGAACAGATGCAAATTGCAGAATGCCACAACTACCAAGAGAAAAATGAGCACATGCATATTGTAGAATGCTACAAAATACCAAGAGCAAAGTGCTCTAAAGCACTAGCTATTGTTGTATTGGTCCCACACCCAATAACCTAGTGCTCGGTAATTCATAGACTTGCAAATTGCCCACAAGCACGTCCACACCTAGCACCCCCAAACACCCAATCTATATGGCGTGCAATCTACAAAATCACAACCCAAACCCAACCAAACGAAACACCCAATGTTGGTTGATAAAAGCCAAATCCTAATGGCTATCCAAGTAAATCAAAGCCAAATGCTAATGGCTAGCCAGAGGAAGAGCAGGACTGCTTCATGAGGATGAGCACGATGAGCATTGGTGTTAGAGGATGAGCAAGACTGCCAAGGTTTTTGAATGGAAAAAAGAGGGAGCAGAATTTGTCCTTGGTTGGCAACAACAAAGCTCTCCCTAAACTAAACTTGGTGTGCTCATTGGCAAGTGATTACATGATCAATCGCCAAGCCATCCTTGCGAGTTGCCAACATCACCATCCTAAACATGCAACCACCCCATGCAAGCACATGTAAGCAAATCAACAAAGAAAATCAATCCCACATGGCCATGAAACATAATGGACAAGCACAAAATAAATAAACAAAGGCGAGGCCTTAGGCAAGCAAGGAGAAGCAGGGTGACCTAGGTTTGGCGGAGGTAGCTCCACGCGGTGACATGACTATCCCACAACTAGGGTTGTGTTGGCAAAGAAGTGAAATGTGAGAGGGAGATGGTGACCTCAACATCGTGGGAAGGAAGAAGACAACAAAAAAATTGTTTGAAAATCTTGGCACTTGTTGATGCCACGTGGCACGTATAGATAAGATTTTGGGCGAACGGGCGGCGGCTATAAGTAAGACTTTGGCAAATAAAAGGCCTTAAAAAGGCTCCCCTAAACACACATGGGTGTCTAAACCCAAATTTCAAGGTAAGTTTTTGCAAAATTTTGTGAAAAATGTTTTCACAGATACAAATATGTTGACATGGACGTCACGAACCTCGAGCCTATGGAAAGGGGTTACTGATAGAGGACTCAATGAAACCACTATATAAGGGAAACTTTCAAGTTCAAGTGATTGAGCCGAGTGATTATTATTATATGCGAATATTGTTTATCATTTTGCATGAATTGTGCTCTTCATATCCTAGGAGAAATGGGTGCATAAAGAAAAGTATTCATCTAAGGTAGACGTGCCTAATTTCCACACAACAATCATATGGACACTTATATGTAAGTGGTATGTGGTTAGGTGTGGATCTAAGAATGGACACTAGAAAGACATGTGTTTGGAAGAGATTGGACTACGTGCTCAAAATATGCTAACTATTCTAGGCTAATAATCAACATGATTGGGGGGGGGGACCTATATGACCACTCAATGAGCTCGAGAATCTTTGCTTTGATAATGAATAAGATATTCATACAAGCTCCAAAAATTATGACACAAATGGATATGGCTACAATTCTAATCATCTCACATTTATTACGTGTTTCATACCCTATGAGAGGTGGGTGCAAAGAGAGAAATATCCAAATAACACATGTCCACCTTGTAAAGGCAGTAATAAGAATAGACTAACTCAACAACCCAACAACAAGACCTAAGAATAGTGAGGCAAAGTAATGACAGACAACCAGGCAAAGCAAAGTTGCCAACAAAGGAGCTTGGAGTTTGTTTTAGGTAGCTGGAAATTAGAATGACATGTAGTTTTTAAATATGGCATTTTAAATATATGAGAAGCGAGCAAGAGAAATGAAAGGGGGTCTTGTGTATGAATGAGTCCCCATCTTTTGTATTTGGGACCCATTAGGGAAGGAAATTAAAGGAAGCTCTTGACTTATGAGTATATGTTGTATAAGAGCTTAGAAAGTTAGGAAGTCATGTTAGTCAGGCAAATGAGAGAGACGAGACAACATGTTAGGATAAAACCTAACGGGACTTGGAATCGGAAACCCAAGACCATGAACCTTGTACGACTTCATGACATACCTAAAGAAGAACCAACCACACAACCAGGCCAGAGATGAGCAACCGGGCCTCAAAACCAAGAGAGGTACAATGCTTGCCACGTAATATGTTAGAAACAAGAATAGAATAAGTCCCCATGCAGTAAACACAGCCGGGCTAGGGGAGGGTTAAGTAACCCCCTAAGGATAGGAGGGTGTAGAGAAATTAACCAAAAAGGACACTAACCAGCTGAGGGAGAACGGCAAGGGGTTAGAGGACAGCGGTTAACATACCTTTGCACCATCTACCTTAGTCCCTGCGCTGTACATTAATCTAATTATTGTACATGTGCTCTGATGCTTAAAAGGACAATTACCCATAGACATTGTTATCGTAATTGCTGGGTTATGAAAAACAAGTTTGTCGTATAAATCGCCTATTTCTGAATGTCCTCCTGGCTTGCAAAAGGGATGTAATTTGGCAGGAGGCGGAGCACATGGGCTTGAAGGCTTCCTTCCTGTCGGCTATCAAGGTTTTTTAATCGACTGCCCACATTGAAGAAGAGCGGATTAAGGCACCACACAAAATCCGTGGTTATGGTATCTAAGGGGCGCTTCATACTATGGCCGAAGGTCGAGAGGCCATCGATCTCCACCAATCAAATTGCAAGAAACCAAGAGTTCGGCCTCTGGACTCTTCACACTATGGCCAAAGTTCAAAGGCCGTTGCAATATAAAATGATTACTTTTTGAAGAAGGCGACGGGCTCTCGAAGAAAGTTTGGGTCAGACAGGAATGGAAACCCAAACTATTGTCAAGAGGAAAAAATCAATCATTAACAAGATCTTGGCCGTTAAATTGGAGGGGTTATTTTGAGCAAGGAATAAAGTTGGATGCTCCTTTGGGCTCGGCCTTTGGAGGCTTCACACTATGGCCGTCCAAGTTGAGAGGCTGTGAGAGTTCATGGCCAAAGGTTTGGACGTTGGGCTTGGCCTTTGGAGGCTTCACATTATGCCCGGCCGAAGGCTCCACTTACTATATTTTATTAGCTATGTATTTTCAGCCCATTTCTTTGGACTCTCAACAAAGTTTGGCCACTCAATCCCCCGGCCTCTCGACTTGGACGGCCATAGTGTGAAGCGGCCCTAATCCACATGCGTCTGTCTAGCCTGCTCATTGATTTACAATTTAAGACGGTGTCATACACCTACCTTATTACCTGCAATATGCAATGGAAACTGGCTAATTACAATGTAAGTATCCAAGGCCTCGGCCGGTGCAGAGAAGCACATGGACTATCATTGATGGGTCTTTGGAGTGACACGCACTTTTATGTCGACATGATCGAGATTATGACATGAAACCATACATAGATTAACATATGAGGCACATGGGAACTATGATCGGGGAGCACCGGCAGTTAGTTACAGATGAACCGGTTGAGTTTGAGGAATAACCGGTTGAAGTTCAAGACTGTAGGAAAAGTACCGATCGTTTTAGAGGAATTTATAGAATATACCCCAATTTAATAAAGGAAAACCGAATGATGTGAACATGTGACCGGTTGGACTTGCAAACACTAGGATCTCAACTGATCTTCATGCCGTTGCACACGTGTAACGTAATTGTTGATCCAAATAAAACACTGGATAATTTGTAAGGATTAGGGAAGGGACCGTAGTGATAGATGCTTCTAACTCATTGGGCATTACATGGTCACTCTTCTTGATTGGTCTACTTATGTTTGAGTGGTATGTGGCAAGGCTTGTACTTCAGAATGGACACCAAAAGACACGGTGTTTAGAATGGGATTGAACCATGTGCTCAAAATATGTTAACACAAATGGGAGGGACTACGTGACCATTTAAAGAGACAAAACCTTCACTTCGACCTCCCATAAGTTTTGCATGTAACTCCAATCTTGAAACTTGAGAGTGCAATTACTATGATTCATAAATATTAACAAGATGCGACAACATGTTTTTACTCAATCCAATTGTCCAAATTAATGCACATGGAGTCGAAGTGCCCACAACAGGGCCGCAAAACCTTACATTGCATTACAACCCACACAAAGCAAGAAGCACACAATTGGTATTGTTTCGGCATTTTATATTATGATATCATTCATTAAACGTGTTGAACATCCACACTACAAGCATATGAATCATGTGCAATTATCACATGTCACTATTTTTTTTTTCAATAAACTTCCCACTCTGGTAGATTTCCATGTTTCTTCCACTGACCCATACCAAGTGCCTAGCTAGGACTCAATGCTGATAATGTTGTGTCTGCAAAATACATTAATTGCCACAAATTAACAACGATGCAGATTAGAATCAAGTGCGCATGCAGTAAGTTAGATCCAATGCATTGACACAGGTTGACATTTCTAAAACAAATCATGTTCTTCGGGGCCATCAAAAAACAAGGGCTTGCTTTTTTATTTCAGGCTTGAAAAGGCTTCAATTGTTTATGATCTGGCTATATATAAAGCTGCGTCTCTCAAAAGCATATTCTTGGTTATAAGTTTTACAGTAAAACACTGTACTTCCAATCAAGGAATTAAGCACGAGGCCTGCACACACCCAGCCTTATTATTGAATGAAGTCGTGTCTTTTACCTTTGTAAGTTATTCGCACAATTTGGTACTCCTCAATCGCATCATGCCTTCACCTTTCATTCACACAATTGGGTCAGGATCATCATCCAAAACCATCATCGCCCTCAATCTAAGCTGCTAGTGATCTGACTCAATGAATAAAACTGTTGAAGATGAACAAAATAGAAGCCTAAATATAGGAATATATATAGGAAGCCATGATTGGCATTACAACACCACCGGAGAATTCTACCTGCATTGGATTGCCATGGTAACAATTAAGGCCACCTCAACTTGGATCCATTGGAACAATGCCATTGACTTGTGTGAGCTTAAAAGCATGTCAGTCATGTAATACAGCTACTACGTACACTGATTATATATCCCAATCATTGTGTGTTACTATCCAAAGTTACACAGTGTTATAACTATTTATTGAGAATGTAATATTCTACCAAGCAAAGTCATTTATGTTCTATGATGTCCCACCAACCTATTGAACTTTCGTTAGTAAGTATTGAACTCCCGAGTAAGACGTTATTACACTGCATGACTTTGGATAAAAACACTCACTAATTGGGATTAGTGTAGTATGGTTGGTGCACCTGTAATATGTAGGCAAGTGGGTGAATTCATGGTGGGTAAGTAGTTGGGCGATTGAGATATTTTTATTGGTTTGGTTTCCTAACACCTACTGAGGAGGTAATAGTACAAACTGATCTCCTATAGGTTGGTTGCCAATTCATCCCAATTTAAGTACACTAGAGTAGTTCGGAGTCTTTGACCTTGAGTCAGGGGATAAATTAACTTAAAATAATAGATCCTAGGCTCGACGGTCATAATCAAAGTTTTCCCTTTCCCTTCCCCTTGGTTTGCTCTCCCCCTTGGTAGGTGTTGTGAACACCCTATTTTAATCCTTAAATGCATACAAGGACATGAGGGGTAGTGTATTTTTCGAAAAATTGTTCCAAGATTTGCTAGAGAACTCCCACAAAAAAGGTTGTGAGGCACAACTTTGATTTTTTGTATCCTGACCCGGACATCACACTAAATAATCCTATTAGTGTGGAAAAAAAAATAATGTGGTCCACTTTAATTGTCTAGTCGGTTGTTGGGGTCAATCCATAGCATTTAACTCAAGTTATGATTGCATCAAACCAACAGAGAAAAGAACATAAATAACTTAGCCACAATCTAAAGACCAAATCTCAACATAGCCCATGAGCGCTCCAAGAGCCTCTACTTTGTAAACCTAGAACCCAAATACAAACCCTAACAAGAAGGTACAAGATAACCACGGAGGAGTATCACCATACGAGAACAATGGATGAAAAACCAACACATGCACTGTTAATTTCTCTAACCTTAGGGCCCCCTTTGGTACATTTACCTTTACTTCAAAATTCTTAATAGCCTTCTCAATGTGACATACTAGAGAAAAAGAACACCTCGCTTTTATGTATACTATGTACGTTAAGGCCGCAAATTTCTTACACTCGTGTTAGTTTGCATAAAGAATCCACCTCAAAGAGTACATATACATTTACTTTTCTCTCTCTAGAAATTGATCGTACATAGGGGGTTTTATTTCATAATGACCCACACACGCCATTGAGGTTTCCAATGAAGAGTCTTACCCTCCCCCCCCTCCCAAAGGAATCATTTATGTTCTACAATGTCCAAACAACCTATTGAACTTTCGTAAGTAAAAATTAAACTCCCGAGTAAAGACGTGTTGCACTGTGTAACTCCGAATAGTAGCACACACTTATTGGGATAATCGGCGTAGTAGCTAGCTTGATTTTGTGCAGTTTGATGCAACCCAGATCACGAAACACGAGGACGAGAACGGCGCAAGTGCAGCGGCTGAGGATGCGAGTCAGAGGATTGCACATGGAACCCAATCATAGTCTCAGGCCAAAACCCTAGAACGTACCAGTCACTTTGGATTTCATGCTCGAGATTGGACTGTGTGTTGGATGTGTTGAGCCACAATTTCAGAAGCTCTCCCTTCACCGGTAAGGATTGGATGTGGCAATCCCAAGTGTTTTTTTTGTCATAGATATATAAGACATCTTCAGTACGGAACAGGTTGAATTTGACAGTGAGCTATCCCGTTGGTCTAGAGATGAATTCCAACCAGTGCCCGGGTAGCTTTTGCTCATAGTCGGTCAAGATCGTAGTGATTCGAAATCCAACCCGTTACATGTTGACATCTCCCGGTTTTTCTCTATTCATTTGGGGTAAATTCTTCTATAGATTCCTCTTAAATGAATGGTAATTCTCCTGAAGTCTCCAACTTCAACTGGTGATTTCTCAAACTCAACCGGTTCATCTGTAACTAACTGCCGGTTCTCCCCAAGCCCTGATTCCAACCAAGATAAGCGAGCCTTAATAGATCACTTTTAGCGCTGCGCTCGCCACTTCTTGAAGGATATGAAACTGGCATGCAGTTGGTGCGAGATGATTAGCATATCAGAGATGCCATACAGGAACGGGAAGTGGCAAGAACCATGTGTTTCTTCAAGTGGCAGGACTATCAAAATGTTTTACTTCATCGGTGTGTGCATACTTCCTGGAAAACGTAGAAACAAGCATGTTTGAAGTTTTTACGATCGAGCTATTGGAGGTGAATCGTGACAGACAACGTCGATAACTCTGTGTAAGAAAAGCATTTGCTGAGCACAAATCTATCCATTTGAAGAGTCGAGCATGGCCAGGTTCTAATAATACGTTACCTTCTCGCGAGCTGATTCAACTTCATGTGAAGCCTGGGGTTACTGCAGAAACTCGATGCGTACGTTCATGAAGTTTGGAAGATAGCAGTATTGTGCAGGCAAAGTTGCGAACTTGAACTGGGTTATTTATACTTACGCCATTTGTCGTGAAATTCTTAGTATGTGATCCAGAAAATTGTCAACATCAAGATTAATCACCACACATCGTAGCTTATGTTCCAGTGTACATATTGAAGTATGTTAAATATACAGAGTGCTAATCAGTTCAATCAACACACTGCAATTGTCGATGATATGGGGATGTATCATTCATAAAAACTTAGATGTACTCTGACCAAGAAATTCATGAGCCTCATGAATGAGCCAAATCAATAATCGAAGTCAATCACAACATGATAAATGTACGATAAATGATGTAGTCTCAATGGGCATCCGGTGCACAGCTAAGAAATTAGTTATTGGACATAAAGACTTATGGTCTCAAGCCCGGAGCCGCCATGTCAACCGATGATGGTGGAATTGCTGCCCTCACAATCTTGTAAGAGGTCCAGGTTTGAGTGATTTGATGCCTCTTGGTGGATGAAAACAAGCTTTGGATTCTCATTTTACTTCCTCCGCCACCTACCATCTTGCTTTTTCTATTTGATTAAACCTCAAAAGTTTTTGGGTACGACACATGAAATTCCAACCACTGCCTAGATGTTTGAGATAATCTTCATTGATTTTTTTATATTATTATTATTATTTCGGGTTGGTTGACATGAAGGAAGCTTGGGGGTAGATGACTATCTCGGTGATTATGATGTTCGATTTGATCGGTTTTCTTAATCTTGTCAATCCTTCTTCTAGTAAGCATTCTATGATCCATTTATGGACCTCACGTTATGTTTTGTAGTTCTTAGAACTGAAAATAAATAAAATTGGTGCTCAAAATTTGCCTATGGTAACTTCACCTATAATTGTCCTTTCCAACATTTGACGTTGTTGCTATTGTCAAATTACTTAAAATTTTGTTGAGTCTCATTGGCATTCAAAAAGGAATTTCAACACATGATCTTTGCATGTAATTGAATGAACATTATATGGATAAACTTTGAATATTTGTATATCAATGTGACCACAACTGACCTAGATTCTCATGTCCAAACCATGTTCATATAGAAGAGAATTTGTAGGAGTTAATTCTGGATAAGAGGTGACAATTTGGAGTAGTTATTGTAAATGATTAAAAATAAGTGAATACTATAAGAGGAAACATCCCACCGTCTTTCATTATATTAAGGTACAAGCGACGGGGGCCAATTCTCCTTGGGCCCTAAGTACAAATGCTTACACTTGAGCCAATTTGCACTATAATTCCGTTTTAATTGCCATTGATCATTTAGACAAGAATTTCTAGGAATCAATTAGGGGTAAGGGCCAAGATTTGATGTAATCACTATAAATGTTTGAAGACAATTGAATATTTCTAAGAGAATATATCCCCCAACTTTCATCATATATAGATACAAGTGAAGGGGGAGCAATTCCCTTGGCCCCTAAGTACAAATGCTTACACTGAAGCCACTTTACATCATAAATTTGGTTCTCTTGCCAACGATCGTTGAGACAAAAATTTGTAGGAATTGGTTTTTGGATAAGGGTAACAGTTGGATGTAATTACCATAAATGTTTAGAGATGATTGAGTATTTCGAAGAGGATACAATCCCCCATAATTCATCGTATTAAGGTACAAGTGAGGGGTTTGGGGGGGGGGGGGGGGGTGGCAATCCTCCTTTGGCCTTTGAGTACAGATCCTTACACTCGAGCCAATTTGCACCGGAATTTTGTTCTTGTATGTCTTGCTAATGAACACAAGCATAAGCAGAGTGCGTCACATCTTTGGACACTGTATGTAAATGGACAAAGGGTACTTGTATTTTCAACAATACCCTTAGCCTTAGACTGTTCTTAATGTCTTGATTTCTATGATCGATTGTACTGAGCAAGATTAGTGCCTCCATGATAACTAAACGGGTCATAATTTCCTTTCTTTTGGAAAGATGTGACACTACTAGCACACGAGTCCTATGCAATTGTCCCATGTTGATGAAAGAACGATGCAAATCTACCACTGCACGTTGTTAATTTTCTAGTTATAGAGGACAAGTTTCCAGTGACATAAGTCAAGTTTCCAATGACGTAGTTATAGGAGGAGATGAGTTACTTGGTGAAGTATTGTATTTCAAATAAAAACTTATAACAACTTGTAACTCCATACGGTAACTCACACTAATAGGATAATGTTCCATTCTCTAGCTAGAGACCCAAATTGAACTTAGCGGAGTACCCAACTCTCCTTTTTTGCGTGCACATGCCAAATAATTGTTTGTCAAATCAAGCCATGGTTAAGAGGAAAACACCTACCACACCCTTTCAACATATCATCGTATTTTGCCTTTGCTTGATTTATTTTCACAACACCTACCAACATCCTTTTTAAAAAATGTCACCACATACCGGGCATCAATGTTAAGCTTTAAGTTCGACAATAGACGAGTCAAAAGAGACTAAATTTTTTGAGCTTTGCTATTCTGCAGAGTTGTTAAAAACTTGGCTTTCATATCCATCACGTAATCCAAATTTCTACAGATGATTTATTTCCATCAAGTGTACTGTCTTGCATCTGCATGCATGAATCCTACAATTAATCATCCAAAATCAAGTTTCACCTTCCACTTTCCCAAACCACAGTAGGGTTTACAGTGGTTTAGGGTGTCCCCTAGTGCAAAAGTTGAATAGAAAACACTCGAAATGGCTTTGTGCCAACAACCAGGATCAATCGCCTTCAAGTCACAATAAAAATGACGACACCACAGGAATAGTCTTATATTTGAGCACAAGTAGGTAATAATGAGTCAATCTAAAAGGGCAGCCATTGAAGAGACAAATAATAATGATAAGTAGTAAGCATTCTTGGATGGCCTCGTAAAGTTAAAACTCGCAAAGTTGTGGCCAGCTTAAATGAGCACCAATGGACAAGTCCTTTCACAGCCTGTTAAAATGGGGTAGTACAAAGTAAAAGGTACAAAAGCCCATTCCTCATGCTCTGCAAGGACTCCTGTCAAGAAGTATCATTATATTTAGTGGATCTCTCTACGCCCTTTGTTGAAAGTTGAAAGGTCACATAAATCAAAATCATAAGGGCAACAGTAGTACCTTGTAAGAATTGTACATTATTTCTGGAAGTTTCCCAAACTGCATTTTTAAAAACATTTTCTGCCATGTTGATGATGGATAACATTTCAGGGCATCTATTGTATCAGTTCACGCACTCAAACATAGCTAAAGTTGTCCCATTGTGCCATAAATGTTTTTTTTTGGTTGGTTCTTCCATATAAAGGGATAAGGAAAGTGAGCTTAATTCGGTTACTTATCTCGATCAGACACCTACATTTGAGTAGTGGGTGGTTAGGTGCAGATCTAACATCACAAAGGCGTGTGTTTAAAAGAGATTGGCCTACGTGGTCAAATTTTGTTATCTATTCTACACTTACTAGTCAAACATTATGGAGAGGGATCTATGGGCTTCTTATGGCTCACTATCAGTGGACTTTGATGATTCATAACAATTCGAGATTAGCTCCAAAACTTCTAGAACTGATCCTGGCCTATTCAGATACATTTTGTGGACACACAGGAATTTCAACCTTGCAAATCTGAGTAGTATAAGGTAGCAAGGAACAAAAAGTAACCAAATGAGGCCCATCTTCGTTATTTATTGCTGAATAGACTGAAAAGAAAGGGATGCATAAACTAAATTATATCAATAAATCAAGGCAATAGAGGTAATCATTTCGACAACCAACAAAAATCCTGCCACTCATCATTACTGGTGACGAAAACACTTCACCTGGTAGCGTCACTTGAGCAACTGGTGGAATAAGTTCTGATTTTTTGCTGTCTACTAAAGAATGCGACTTGTCCGAGCTGATGTTAATGTGGCTCCTCTTTGATGGAGCTTGAAAGACACAAAGTGTCCCAGAAGTACTTGCAACACACACAAGCCTGCAACCACAAAAGTTTAGTTGCTAATGTTACATTCAGCAGTGCTATACTGCAAGCTGTAGATTGTAGTAAAATTTAACTAAATAACCCAAAAACTTTCATCTCTACTAACCAACGCTAGAGTACAACTGAGAACAGTGATTCTGCATTGCAGTTTCCTGTTAGCTTCTTGGGATATGGTTTGAATATAATGTATAGCAAGCCTTAGAAGGACACTTTAAGCTCTGCACCCATTTCTAATAGGATGTGAAACACGCAATTAGTGCAAGATGAATAGCAAATCCAAATTGTGCCTGCAGAGATTATCCTCATAATTTTTGGAGATTGTATGAATATCTTATTCATCATCAAAGTGAGGTTTCTCGTGCTCAATAACTGGTTATATAGGTCCATCCAAATTATGTTGACAATTGAGCCTAGAATGGTGAACGGATTTTGAGCATGTAGTCCGATCTCTTTTAAACAAATGATGCCTTTGTGGTGTCATTTCTTAGTTTCACACCTAACCTCACACAACCCAAATTTAGATGTCTGATTAAGTAACCGAGTGAGGCCCTCATACCATACTCTAAACAAGATCTCCCAGGCTACCTCCCTCTCTCCAATACTTAACCATAATTAAGGTGGAGAATCACAACACTAAGTCAACCTGTCATCACAAAATAAACATGATACTTTGATGTGTGATATTTTCCTCTGATGACTTTCTCTCCATGGAAAGTCTGATGGCTTGTTCTTTCTATTTTGTGCAAAAAGGTCTTTGAACTTAAACTTGACAGCAAATAATTTGCAGGGTACAACAAAGTGACAAGTTGCATGAATCAATAAGGTACAATTCCAAATGTTATTACAAATAGGTCATCTTGAGTTGATATTGGATATAGACAAAAAGATTCAGTGGTATACTGCCAAGCAGTCTGTCAGATACACACCTCTTAGTGAATATCTTGTCTGTGCCATCATCACTGGACAACACCAAATTCTCATCAACATACGCAGATGATGTGATAGGATAGCCCACATTGTGCTTCCATTCAATAACTCCATCTTCCTACATCCATTCCATTCAAAAGGATAAGAGTTATGGTAAAGTCTTGGGATCAAACTCCTGGGGAGTTGGCTAAAACTTGAGTTTGAGAGCTAATCTGTACAGTCATCCAAGTTCCCCAAAGGCTTAATTAACATGCTAAGAGTAGGCTCGGGCTATAAATAAAACCCAGCTTTCTAGTTTGTCATATTTCGATCGGTGTGCCAAGGTCTTAATAGAAAAAGTATCTCAAGGAGGGACCAAACTTGGAGGTACTTTACACATAACTCTAATACTAGCACACTGATTGTTTGATTCTTGGTACATGCAAATCTTCCACTTGCACTAAGTATCTAGACCTTGACTTCAACTCCATGAGCTACGAAACCCAATTCCTGATTGGCTTGCCATACGAATAAAATTAAAAGATCCACCACAAGCACCCAATGAGGAAGTAGAGAGGAGTACCAAGTTAAGACAGTATACATGAGAGTCGCCTGAGCACACCAACACCTGCTCAAAAACATTTTCACCTTGTCAGGAACCCTAGAGGTGGTACAAATTGGGATGATCTCTTGTAATGCACAAATAAAATCAATGTAAGAAGCATACTTTGACACACTGATAGACCAGACAAAATATATTCATCTGGGCCATATTTGCCAAGACCAAAGAAGTATACAACAAATTCCATGGCAATAGACTTTACCCTTTAAGCTCAATGAAACTTTTGATCATGAATTCATTGTTTTGCATACAACACCTTCCATGTTCGGTATGTTTTTGGTGCATGCTTGGAGGCAGTGTGGAGGTCCAAACAAAAAACATTCTATATAGGTTCATTGAGGGTTAGAGTCATTTTGGGATGCCAAAAGGTGCTAAAAATGAGTATGGCCTTCAATGAACCGAAATAGATTGCTTTTCATTCAAATTCAATCACTACCTCCAAGTGCACACAACAAGTGGAAATAAATCATTGATATTGTATACAAAGAAACCAACGGAAAATCATAAGGGACCAACTCCCGATGAAATGTCCCACTGAGTTGAGGATTAATCTAGTCACTAGATGACTTTAAGCTTTAACCAGGGTCCATACATACCTGGGTAGGGAGGGCAGAGGAGATGGTGGCACCAGCAAAAATTGGACCATCTGTTTTAACCTAGCAAATCAATGTGGAGCAATGGTGATTTATTGCACTAAAACTTGAATCAAACTCATATGAAAGCTGTAGCAGAGCCAGAGGGTTTGACAGTTCATAGTGCAAAAGAAGCATCAAGGAGTTTATGTTAATTTAACATTGAATATTTCTTAGTCAATAACAACGGTTTATTGATTCAAATGGGTTTTTAGAAGGGCACAATTAATGGGAATGTGGAGATACCTCCCAAACACGTTTTCCATAGGCGTTCAGACCATATACGCTCCCATTAACTGATGTGCATATTACTGCTCCCAAGTAAAATAACCACAACAAGGAGATTAAATTTTTGCCAAGTTTTGCTGACTGAATCTTCATAAGATAAAAACAGTGTTGACTGATGGAAAAAGTTCAATGCTGGTCAAGTGGTTCAAATACATACTCATTTCTGTAGAAGGGTCTACAGCAAGAGATCCAAAGATTGGTGTCCCAACTTTATATGTCCAGATCACATGAATAGTTGGCTGACAAAGTCCAATTCAGATATCAGTTGTTTTCTGGTAGTCATCATTCTTATTGAGAAAGTAGAAAGTGATTTCACTGGGGATCTATTTCCATACAATCCAATATGAACATGCTTGAATGTAGAGTATTGAGAAGTTGAAGGGTAAGAAGTACCTTTGATTTGATGGCAATAAGAGTACCATTTGTGGTAGCAATGAAGACAATATTCTTACCCTACACATGTCAAACAAACACCAAACAAACTTAAGGGAATGTAATTTTCAATCTCTTAAATTCTTTGAGGGGAGGAAATTGCTTCTAAGGTCACCATTACAATCTCAAATACACTTGTGAGCTAATAGAGTTACACTTTCACTCAATGGGACTTTCTGTCGGGAGTTAGTCCTTTCCATTGGTTGTTTTGCATAAAATATCAATATTTCCTTTCCAGTTGTGGTGCATGCATGGAGGTAGTGTTTAAGTTTAAACGTAGAGCAACCTATTTTGGTTCATTGAGGTCAGATTTATATTAGCACCTCTTGGCATGCCAAAATGAGTTTGATCCTAAATGAACCATTATAGAGATTTGCTGTGCAAACCTTCACAGTACCTCCAAGCATGCACCAAAAACTTACTGAACATGGAAGGTGTGGTATGCATAACAGCCAACTCCCAATCAAAAGTCATGTTAACAGATAGCTCTAGTAAGCAGGGACAATAAGGGAAAGCAAGGATAATTCAAGTAATATGTAAGAACAAGGACGAACATAATGGACTGTTTGCAGCAAAAAAATAAGTAAGCTGGAGACCTCATCAAAAGCAGGGGCTCCAAAAATGCTGCCACCACAGTCATGCTGCCATACACATTTTCGAGCAGATGTGTCCAAGACATATATATGGTGGTCATGTGATCCACACCTGGAAAATAATTTAAGGGCATCAAAAACTTGACCAGTAAACCTTTCCTAAGTCACCCCTCTTCTCCAGCATCAATTTCTACCATCACACTGATGAACAAGGAATATGCAGAAAAACAGAAAATAATCTCAGTAAACTCAGCTAACAAGAGTATGCATGAAAATATGACTAGCTGGACAAATAGATCCTCCACTTACCATATCAATCCTGTCCAGGGGTCCAAAGTTGGTTGGCACTTGACCTGCCTCAAAGTCTCAGTTGTGAGTATTAAAAACCTGATGGCACTCCCGAAAATGATTTGATGCTTAATTGTGATCACAACATTTGGATCACTAATGATGTCACCTCTAAATTGGAGGAACACTTTGAGATTCACTCATTAGAATGTATAACAGAATGGATGTCACTGAAATACAAGGCCCTGTATAATAAATTTGTTTAAAGAGATACTCAGCTTCCACACCTAAATCTTCAAAAACAATGTTAGATTCATATGCAACAATAAGAATTTTGTGAGAATGCCAATGTATTCTACCTCTCCACCAGTCTCAAAGCTCCACACTACTTGACCATCCCAGAAATCAATGAAATAGATCAACCCATCATAGCAGCCAACCACCACCTGAACATGCACAGAAAGACACTGATGTTGAGACATATATTAAAAAAATATAGAATTCAAAAAACAAAATCTCTAACTCCACATTCTCTTAAAAATAAAAGCTCTAATTGCTCGGGAGTTGGTAGTCTTGCATACAACACCTTCCATGTTCAGAAAGTTTTCGGTGCGTGCTTGGAGGTAGGGTGGAGGTTTGCATGAAGAACATTTGATATCAGCTCATTGAGTGTCCAATGCATTTCAGCATGCCAAAAAGGTCCTAAAATGAGTTTCACCCTCAATGAACCAAAATATGTTGCTCTTCATTAATATTCAAGCACTACCTTGGAGCACGCACCATCACAAGTGGAACGATTTTACTGAATTTGTATAGAGAACAACCAATGAAAGAAAATTGGGGACCAACCCCTGATGCAAGGCCCCATTGAGTTAAACAAGAACTTGACTGCCTTCAAAAGAATCTAAAACCAAATGATTCTGGGGCAAAAAATGATGCCACAATAATGGTTGACTTTGATGAGGAATGTAGGATACCTCAGATGAGTCTTGGGTTATAGTTGCACTAGATTCAATGCGCCCTCTTAACTGAGCCTCCCAAATTACTTCACCACTGTTGATAAGGCCCACATAACTTCAATCATCAGAAATTCAGACTACAAAGACATCCAGCGAGTGCAAATTTAAGTAAGAACCTTTACAGTACATAATAACCTAATAAAGCACAATTAAAAGAGAAAAGCAACATGTTACTTGAGAAACTTCAATAACTGGGAGAGCACATCATTGACTAATTATTTCCAGCGGGCATTCTGTTTTTTGAAGGTATGTGTTGTATAAGGTAAATGTGTCTAATCTGGTTACTTTCCTTAATCAGACACCTATATTTATGTGGTGTGGGGTTAGGTGCCGATCTAAGAACAGACACCAAAAGGACATTTGTTTATGAGAGATTGGACTACATGCTCAAAATTTGTCAACTATTCTAGGTTTAACAGTCAATTGGGAGCCCTAATTGGTCGTTTTATGGCTCCGGCACTTTTGACTTTGAAAAATCATAGCAGCAAACAGAGGAGCTCAAAAAAATCCACAATTCACTGCTTAGATCTCATATTCCATTCAAAGATCCAAGAAAGATCTTAACTCTGAAATCCAATTCAAGAATCATGGCAAACAGAAAAAACCTAACCATTTAGGGCACGTTTACCTTAGTTGATTATTATGCAACAAGGTAAGGAGCAAACCTGGTTGCATCCACACTCAAGAGATTGTGCGAATGAGACCCAATGAAGAGTCGGTATACATTTTTATGCCACACTAATAAAGGTGAAGCATCCACACAAGATCGTAATGAAACCCTCCAGCGCTCTTGAATGCACCACTTTTTGTTGTTGAGGGTTTGAATTTCCCATGGCACAGTACTTTTGTTAGGAGGCAAAGTTCCCTCTCTTGATGAAACCATCAAGTGAACCATCCTATTGCACCTTGTAAAGGCCACATCTATAAAATTAGACACACGAGAGGCCCATTCTTTGTTTGCTTTAATCTCATCAACTGCAATATGGTAGTCAAGGTGTTTCCTCTTTAGAGAATTCAATTGACATACCAACAAATCAGTACCAGATCGTACATCTAGACTGCTTGAAACTTGGTGACTATTTACATGTTCCTGTGTATGATGTACAAAATTTCTATTGACATGATCAATCTCATCTGCGGTCGTCATATCCCTAAACATTCCATTTTTGTCTCCAATGGCACTATGAAGTTCGATGGCCGATGGATGCGTGTACAAGACCCGCATGTCAATACCAAGAATGTGCGAAGCATGTGCAGCAGATATAGATGTTCCACCAGCTGAGAAAAAGTCTTCTGTCGGTAAGAGATTCTCTGTTCTCAGGACCCGGGCAAACACCTGAAGAGAATTATGCTGAAATCTGTTAATAATTTATGCAGAAAACATCTTTCAGAGTAAAAGTAACCCAATAGACTCAACTATACCAAAAAAAAAAAACTACTTCAAAACTGTGCCTATTTATTGCCAATATGCCCAGGCCATTAGAGTTATCCTCAAACTCAAGATGACGTTTGGCAGAGAGTTGGTTGTTTTGCATACAACAACTTCTGTGTTTGGTAAGTTTTCAGTGCAAGCTTGGAGGTAAGTGTGGAGGTTTGAACGAAAAACATTCTATATTGGTTCATTAAGGGTCAAAATCATTTTGGCATGCCAAGAGGTGCTAAAATGACTTTGGCCCTCAATGAACCGAAATAGGTTGCTCTTGTTCAAATTCAAACACTGAGTCTAGGCATGCACCACAAGTGGAAAGAAATTATTGACGTTGTATGCAAAGCAACCAATGGGAGACTAACCCCCAACCAAAAGTTCCATTGAGTCAAAGGAACATGCTATTACATAAAAAGATTTGAAAAGTTTACCCTCCATCCATGCTGGCACTATATCACACACCAATCCTACCTTCTCGCAGTCCTTAACAATGACCTTGTTAAAGAGAAAAAAGGACAAACGAAGGCAAATTTAGGAGCAACATCAAACAAGACAATTTAAAAGTTAACAATCGCGAGAATGTTAGCAATTCTCAGATTTTGGACATTTACCTTTCTTATGTACTCAACGCCAGGTAGATCATGTTCTGGAGGACTTTGTGCTGAGCTGGCAACCACGTCTTGTACTCTGAATGTAGTGGCAAGAGTTTTATAATCTGTTTTCCCTGAATTGATCATGGGCAGATTTGCTAGAAAGACAAAAGTCTCCGGAACCATAACTGGTGGCAGTCTCTCTGCGAGCCATATCTTCAACTCGGTCTCAAGTGACATATTTCTAACACCCACGACAGCAATTGTTTGCAGTTCTTCTTGCTTTAAGATGAAGTTAGAATTTTGACCTTCAGGGACCACGTACGCCACCATGGTCATTTCGTCGCTACCCAGGCGTACACGTGGAATAATCGCGACACTCTTGACTTTTAAGTGTTGCTCTGTGTTGATTTCAATTTCCTCCAATGCTATCCTATGTCCTCGAATTTTTATCTGCCGGTCCTTCCTACCAAGTAATACGAAATTTCCATTTGCTAACATTTTGACTATATCACCTGTTTTGAAGACTCGTACTGACCTCTCATCAGAAGTTTCAAATTTCCTGAACTTTGTTGAACCCAAATTTCCTATGTTTGATTGCATGAGCTTTTTCAGTTGCCGGTAGACCAAAGATCCATCATCCTCATTATCATCAGACAAGTTGATGAATTTTTCCCTTGTGCCACTCAGATCGTCCAAGTAAGAATGTGCAACTCCAAGACCACCAACCCAAAGTTCACCTTCTTCCTCAATACCTGCTAACTTGCTTTCATCCACAACAATGAAGTAAAAACAGCCTGTAATAGGCTCTCCAATGGGTAATGTAAAAAGTGGAGATTTCTCTGAGAATTTTGTAAGAGTGTCTGAATCCTCCAACAAATTTGTGCAATTGAAGCACGATGAATCACCCGACAGCTGCACCAACACAAACACAGCAAATTTTCTGGGATTGGAAATATAAGTTAAGTGGGTCTAAAATAGACACTATTTTGCCGATAAGCCCACTTCGTCTAGGATATTGAACATGCAATGATTAGTATGAGATAATTAGCAAATCCAAATCAAAGCCATAGCCATTTTCCTCATTGATTATGGAGCTGATATGAAGATCTAATTTAATATAAAAGTAAAGATTCTCTTGCTTCTTAAATGATGATTGTGTTAGATATTGAGCCTAGAACAATTGACCAAATTGAGCACATAGGTCAATCCCTTTTCAACACATGTATTTTTGGTGTCTGTTCTTGAATCCACACCACTCAAATATAGGTGTCAGATTAAGAAAGGTAACCGAATTAGGCCCATTTACCTTAGTGGGAGAGAAAGTAAAGAGGACACATTCACTGCAGGACAGATAATTGATGTCATCATATATTAAGGAGCATGATTATTTTTCTTCAATTAATGATGATGAACTTGCTTATTTCCCGTAATATACTACTTTAAAATAGGCTCATGATGCTTGAAGGGGTGGTATCCTACCTCTGTGCTTCCGTAAAGATTCAAAATAGTGGTGTCGCCTAAAATACTTTGAAGCTGTTTCCAAACCTCCCTTGGCAAGGGCTCTCCACTGAGAACAAGAACTCGCAACAAGGTTCGCAATTGGTGGCATCTCGATTGCAAGGCAGGAAGTAAGGCTCGTATTAAAGATGGAACTGCTGTTAGTCGAGTTATCTTGAATTCCTGCAGGTTAAGAAAGACATAATCATGATAGACATGTAAAAAAAACTCTCAGGCATAGAGATAAAAAAAGATTTGGTACCAAACACTTTGGAGCAATGAATTGGATTATCCACACCAAAGTGACAAACTTGTGGTGATATATGCACTGAACCACATAATGTGTAGGTTTCATATTGGTTCTTCGAGGGTCAAACTCATTTTGGCATGCCAGTAGGTGCTAAGATAGTTAGGCCCTCAATGAACTGAAATAGGTTGACCTTCATTCAAATTCAAACACTACCTCCGAGCATGCACCACAAGTGGAAAGAAGTTGTTGATATGGTAGGCAAAATAATCAATGGAAGATTATAGGGACCAACTACCAAAGGAAAGTCCAGTTGAGTGAAAGGATGACTCTAATTAGATTAATTGAAAAATTCATGATGATATCAATATCTGAGCTGACTTGAAAGTAAGACACAAATGCACCTTCGGCTCACCTCAATGAATTTGATGAGAGAAAGTAGATTTTCTTTGAGGATGTCGGGAGATGGTATGACCAAGGGCACTCCTATGAGCAAAGGGCCAAGTGCCTCCGTTAAGTGATCAACAAATCCAATTGCAGTCTTGAAACAACCCACATCTTCATTTACATGAGGATATGCATTCTCCATCCATTGAAGCCTGTTTAACAACCCTGCAGATGGCAACACGTACAGTCTCAACAACAATTCATCTCCTTCAAAATAAACATCATGCAACCACCAGACTAAACCACCTTTCAGAACGGTTTTAAGTAGTGTACTTAGTGGGTATTCTCCCTATACAAGCCTCTAGGAGAGTACACACTCAGTGAGATCCTTTTTGGCAAGGTCTTTCAAGTTGAATCTTGGTAGATGGGTGAAGGCTTTGTCTGAGGATAAGAAACAATGAAGCGACGACTAAGGTATGCGGTCCTTTCATTGTCACTTTTTTTGGTCAGACAGCTATATTTGAGTGGTGCGTGGTTAGGTGTGGATCTAAAGCGGACACCAAAAAGTCATGTGTTTAAAAGAGATTGGACTGCATGCTCAAAATTTGTTAAACACTCTAGGCTCAATATTCATCATACTTGGGGGGTTAATGAGCTCAAGAATCTTCACTTTGGTGATGCATAAGATATTCACATGAGCTCCGGAAATTGTGAGGCAAATGGCTATGGACACGATTTGAAATTGGCAATCATCTCGCACTAACTGAGTTGTTTCCCATCGTAGGAGAAGTGGGTGCAGAGCTAAAAGTGTCATTTAAGGTCTGCTTACCTTAATGAGAGCTTGCCCACTGGACTATACTTGGCATTCATGCATGTAACTAAGGCTGTTGATACTTGGATTTATTTTTGAAGTTAGAATAATAAGAGAACGCCCTTTAACATGCTTAAGAATACTATGTTTGCACTCAATACAACTGAGAAAGAGACAAATCTTTGAGTGAATACCTTTTTCAGTTCCACATACGCCCTTCGGAGTGCCTGATGACCCAGAAGTATGAAGGACATAACACCACAATCTTTGGTGTTGTCTGGCACATTGCCCATCGTCATCATCAATTCGAATAGCATCATATTCCTTATTGCAACTCTTTATGTAATCTTCCGGTAACCACAAAACTCGACAACCCGCAGCCAATTCCAATTCGTGTAACTTTGTCAAATCCAAGCTGTGAGGGGCCCAGAGGGAGTGTTTGCAACCAAGAAGGAGCTCCAGCTTTGCACTCTGAAGTACTCTCTGAAGCCTTCCCATCGGCCAAGAAGGATCTAAGGGGATAAAAATAAGCCCTGCTTTGAGTATTGCCAATATAGACACCAAATATTCACATGATTGCACCATCCAAACACCCACTCTTTTTGTGACATGCCTAGTCTCCGAGTTTTCCACAGGCGATCTAGCCATCTTCTCATTTCGCACATTGCAATAAGAAGTTGAGTCGTACTTAAGACGTTTAACTTCATTTTCTTGTGCTTTGGGAGTCGAATTTTGTACAAAAGAAGGGTGTGGGGCCAAAACCTGCTCACCTGCCATGATTGGACCATTAAGTGCTCCACAAATATGGAGGATTATGAAAACATGATGCTCTTGGCATTTGTAATACAATGCAAGTGACACCTAACTTGCAGAAACACACAATTAAATCCATGGTCAAAAGTAAGTGGAAATATCAAGTCCCTGAAACCCCCCACCTTAAACCCTAATCCTCAGCAACTCTAACTCCGTGCTCATTTTACAAGGATCTAATACCTCAACAACCCCACATTCTTCTCTTTCTCATCTACGAGCAACTCCTGTGGTCACTGGAAAATAATTCTCTCAATAAACATTGGCTTTCTAGGGTTTTTTTGGGAAAGGCCGCAATGCCGCCCCCCCCCCTCACAAAGCCCAAATCCATATTAGCCACCAACTATTAAGAGAAGAGAGTCAACCCTCTAAACCCCTTCCCACCCTCAAGAATTGAGGGTCAAAGGAGCCTTAACTTTAGAGGGTCGTCTCTCTCTAAATAATCATTGGTGAGCGATCAATGAAGATTTATGATGTACATGGATTTTATGTGGGAGATGAATGCAGCATTCACCCAAAAGACTTTGAAAGCCAAATATTGAGAGTCAATTTTCAATGACCATAGGACTTGCTCCAAAACTAAAACTCACGCCATGCTTGAGAAACCTCAATGCCGTTGACGTTGGAATATAATGCAAGTAGCACATAAAAGTGCATTCTAGGCATACAATCCAGTGTCTAACCATGTGAAATTTTTCAAGTCCCTCAACCCAGCACCTTAAACCCTAATCCTTAGTAACTACAAGTCCGTGCTTATACCAGTTTTGCTGCAACCCCAACACCTCTCTAAACCCCTTCCCACTTTCAAAGATTGAGGATCAAAGGACTCTAACTTTAGAGGGTCGCCTCCCTCTCAATAATCATCGGTGGGCAATCAATGAATATTTATGATATAAATACATGAATTTAATGAGGAAGAGTATGAGGAGACGGGATTGGCCCCAAAAACTTTAAAAGATGCTGATTATCGACAGAAATCATTTTACTAAATCATAGCACAAGAAGCATCAAAGTAGGTATGACCCACCTCCAATTCCCCCAGCTGCCAATCTATTGCCTCCTGCTGCAATTGAAACTTCATATCCAAGGCGGATGGCTAATGATTCCACAGCTCCTTGGATCTCCTGAAATGTGTATGTAACATCTCCAATTGGAACCCTAACCCTCTCTCCTGATGCATTCAATTTCGCATGAGTAGTTTTAGTTCTTCTACCTTCAGCTGGTGATGACTCAAACTCCTCCACATCAACATCAACACCATCTCTCTCGCTTCTCCCATTTTTGGTATCATCCTCCTCGGCAACCACCCCACCTTGATTTAAGGTGGCATCTGCAGAGCGTGAGGTGGCATGGATGACAGCAACCTTGTGAGGGTTAAGTGCTGCGACATGTGAGAACACATGAGCCAGGCAACAAGGCGTGTCCAGCAGGGGCTTCACCATGGAAGAAGAAGAAGAATCATCCTCCATAGCTCCAGAAAATTTGCCAAACTCCAGATTGCCTTGAAGAATTTTGATTGCCTCCACCAATCTCCTCCACTAGAAATGCATTCCATGATCATAATATGCAGTTACAGAAACGCAGGGATGCTATCAAACTCCTCAATCTCAGTTACTCTCCAATTCAACAATCTCCACAGAGAGTTTACCTATCTTAGTACGCCGTTTATGGCAGTTAGTGTGACATGCATAATAGTGTCACTTATCCTTTTTTGAGGCGTATGCTAGGTTACAATGACAACAAACAACCTCACCATAAATGTCACATAAAGACACTTGACATTCAAGGGCACTCACTAATATATTTGCATGAGCATGTTCAATAGCATTATGAGGTGCATGGTTATGTTACACAATGGTTTACAAGTTGACTAAAGTGTACACAAATGATACTTGTCTTTAGTGTGTTCAAGAATATCTTTCTCTTGCATACTAGAATGTAAACATCTAACATTTGCCATTAGTAAGTTCAAAAATATTTTCCCCTTGCATACTAAAATGCAAGACAAACTATCATCTAATATATCTCAATGTGCTAATCGAAATATCATAATGTATATATTTTTTCACCTAAAGAAGTTTTCAATGTTGTTGAATGGAATCATATTGGCAATTAGCAAGCATGCCATTTTGAGACCTCTAGGCATCTAATTTAGGCCCTTTGCGAATAGTGTACATGACACTACATACCATCAATGGTGTAGTGTTGTGTGTTTCGTTCTCTGTAGATATACCAAGTGAATGTAGCTCTTAACATTCAAGTGTTGAGCAAAATAACTTATGCATTGAGTGGTAACTATGCAACGAGACCTTTGTTGAACACCATTGCGGTGTACAATGGGAATTGCAGGAAAAGTTTGATAATGGGAATATTGATATAGCTAAAAATACGTAAATAGGTACATGTTACACATTGTGAAAGTGTGTAGTGTGAATTTTGTTCGTTTGGCCAAAATCTGGCATCAAATAGACACACATACCATAAAGACCCGAGTTGAATTTCCCTTTGTAATAGTTATGTATTACTTTTGATGTGCACATATTTCAAATTCATGTCCCTTTGTCATGAGCATTGATGTTTAAATTTATGAACTTATAAAATAGTGTCAAGTTAAAAAAAATTATCTAACCCCAAGAATCAGGGCATATGATTTTTAAGATTATGAATTTTAAATTTTAAATATAGCAAATAATGTAAGATTTTATTAATTTTTTTATAGAAAATCAAATCAAACATCAAACAATTCAAATTAAATTAAACATTGCATTTTTGTGAATTAGAATATTCCACTCAAATTTGGCAATTTTGTCAATTTTAATTTGATAAAAAATATTCATGATAAAGAATGCTTTGAGAATAATTAAATAAATATTTGTATGAGAATAATGGATTTTTTAATTAATTGAATCTAAAATTAGATTATAAAGAATCATTTGAAAATAATATAAAAATTGTATGAAAATAATATTTTTTAATTAATGTAATCTTAAAATTGAGCATCAATTGTTTTTAAATAATTGAAAACAAATTTTGCATAAGTAATGGTATATATACAAACATATTCGAAATAAAAATTGTGATCATATGATATGCAATATTTTACATGTTGAAAAGCCGCATGAATTCAACCTCGGGTGGCTTAACCTCAAAGTTTGCACGAAATTCAAAATATGCCATTTGTTTTAAACCACCCTAGTAACATAAACAATTTGTACATCCAATCATCCATTAAAACAATGCATCATCATTATAAGTGTAGAGCATTGTGAAGTCCTAGTGATAAATAAAATTTTAAATACAAAACTCCCAAAAATTCATGCACGCAAGAATAAATTGATTACATGTGGCAACAACTTTTGAATTTTAATAGTCTTTTAGTAATTGAAAAGCCCACATATTCCTAGCACTAAATATGATATTGCGCACATTGCATTTCCATCAATTTAACGAATATCCATCTTTGATCTCAAAATCAACATTCATGAACTCAAAGTTCATAACAATCTTTTGCTAGATCTTCCAATGAACGATAGATAATTTGCACGAATATTTTATATCGTATGAACCCATCCGTTCATGTAACACAACATACACAACTTGAACAAGTTCAAACACATTTTGGTGCCCATGTTTCAACATTATGTTCCTCTACCAAAGCGTTTGAATGCCAAGAGTGATTGGCATGTCGACACCCAAGAAATCAACTTCGCATTATTTTTTCTTATTCCATAAGCAAAATATGGAATCAAAGTTTTTTTTATCCTATACAAAAGCCCTTTGCATCATTGACATGCATATAATAAGTCTCCATGTTAGTATTCGTGTCATATTGTAAACATTCTCTTTTGACATGAACATATGGGACAATTCTCATGACGTGTCTATGATGCCCTTTATTTTGTTGATGTTTCACCATGATTTGAATAATTAATGAACCCAAACGAAGTTGTTTGACACAATGCTTGCCATATGACAAGTGAATTGGATTTGAAAAGCATCATTGCTCGCAATATATCTAGAGCAATGGATTATTTTTTACCCTTCATTGTTGACATGAGTGATATATGGGAGAAATATTTGCGATACATGTCGTTTGACTTGAAAGCTACACAAACACCCTTAAATGCTTTTATGATGCATATACATGATTTAGGCCCTATATCATTTTGGAACTAAGTGTCCCTTGAAGATTAAACAAGTTCTTAGTTGTACCTAATTATAAATTCAAAGAGTTTAGCCTCCAAGACGAAAGAATATCATTGAGTTCATAATGCGAGATTACCCATGATTTGTTGTTTTAGTGACTGATCGCATTTTATCTAAATTAATGAATAATGAATATAATTGCTACGATCTTCAATTACTTGGGTAGAATTTTATATGAATCACTTATAGTCTAGATAAATTCAATTCAAAGGCATTGACTTTCAACTTCATTAGTTGAAAGTCTTAATCGAACTCTCTACCACACATCTACATAATTGGTGGATATTAAATTGTGTATTCCTTGTTAAGTATTAAGTTGAAAGATGTAATCTATTGTTTTGAATTTGGATTGCAATAAATATATAAACATAATTATAAAACTTCGTATTTGAGGATTTAAAGGTTTTAAATTTTTAAATTTTAATAGGTATTTTTTTATCTTTGTGAAAGCCGCCCTAATACTATGTGGTATTGAAGGTGAACTTTATAAAATAATTGATTTATAAATTTTAATATATTTATAATCATAAGGGACATGCATTAAAGTAAATTTTTTTTTTGAGGAAGATTCAATTGGCTTGAACGTATGCTCAAAGATAAATGTTTTTGAGTAACAAGAAGTGGTGTTTCAAAAGTTTGAAGTTTTGAAGGTGTTAATGCACCCTAAATAGAACTTTCGATTAGCTTTGAGGCTAGTAATTTTGGAATTTCTATATGAAAACTATTTTATATTGATTGTTTTGACTAACACATGAAAGACAAGATGCACCTACAAACACCGAATAGATACTCATGACCTTGTAAATACATTTTTGTTGACATTTTTTTTTGGTACAAAAATATTACATAAATATACTTACTGTGACCAAAAAATGAATTGGCTAAAATATGCCAAGGTTGAGAGTGTATCCAACAAAGTCAACCAAGTTTTCTTAAGGCTTTGATTAACATGCTTAACCCTTAACATCCCTATGAAATTTTGTTATGAGTGCATGTGTCTCATTGTTGGTTGTGTAATTTCCATAGACAAGTTTTGAAGATTAAAATGGGACATATATTGCAGGATCTTGAAGCATGAAATAGTAGCTATTTTAGGGGACAATGGGCATGAGTGACCTTTTGGATATGTAGATCATAGCAATCAAAGGAAGTGATGCACAAGAAAATGCCTTGTTTTATATCTCCGGAAAGACCTTTGACCAATCAAATTTACTTGGACAATGAATGGAATGATAGGAAAAACTCAATAGTTAAGTACTTCCACCGATTATCATGCCAAAATATGCAAACCACATTAGGCTAGTCACCTTGAATTTGGAGTATGTAAATTGTCCTATATTTCTAACCACATATAGGTAAATAATTCTTTTAAATTCAAAGTATGTCCAAATATCAAACTAAATGGTCAATGTGAGCACAAAGCATGTTTTAAATGAGATAAATAGATTATTTCATTTTTATTAGAATAAATATATTTGATGTTCATGAAAACTTTGCATTGGAGTGGCAACCATTGATTGTAGTCAACACCCTTGTGATGAGCTCCCAACACAACAAAAACATAACCACTTCCCAATTTGACATTTTTGACACATTCTAGTCATCTCCGAATTGCATGGATCACGAGTGTATGATATCCATGTTGGCTTGATGTTCACATATATTTGATTACAGATGAATGAGCTGGGTGGGCTTAATGTAGGGAAGTAATCATCCATCAACCATAAATCAGTTGTTTGGGAAGTTATGGGTTAAAGAGTTGTACCGAGCTATTAAAAACTAGGTTTTTAACTTGTCATACTAAAATGCACTGGCTAAGCATACTATACAAATGCCATATGGGATTTTCGGCAGTGGTCCTCACTAGGATCAAAAACAAGAAAAATTCTCTTAATTTCTCTCAATGTTTTTGAAATGATAAACAAAGGTTTGAGAAGTTTCACCCAACTTTCAAATTCATACTTTGATGCACAATGAGTCAATGGAACCTTAATAGGAAATTCTCAATAAAATGAACCAAACCCACGGTTTCATCCTTCCTTGAGGGACTTTACGCAAAACTCTAATGTAAACCCACCCTTTTAGTCCCATCTACACTAATTAGACATTTAGGCCCTCAATGTATTTACACCAAGCATAAGTGCCCCTCAACTGCCTTGGAGAAGGGAGGGCCTTAGTAAGTTCGTTCTCCGCCGCTCTCGTGCGTTCCCTGTGGCAGGTTCCCAACGAGATTAGGGTTAGGGCGCGGGGCTAGGGTTTGGAGAAGAGGCTCCTTGAGGCCCAGCCAAGCCCTGGGAGCTCCCTTTGCACCTCGTGCCCCATCGCTTGCTCGTCTCCGCACCTCCCCGCCCTCCGCCATGGGTAAGCAAATTTCTTTCACATCTCTCCTACGATCAATGCTCCTCAAGTACACGTCCTCTCATGTAGCACATGCTAGGAAATCTCGCTTCTACCATGCCCTGGCCATATTGTGAGTGTCAGGGTTTCGCCGTGGGGTGCATTAGAGCTGGAGCTCTGCTTGCCTGTTCTGTTGACATGCTTATTAGAGTATATTAAGGCCAGCTTACGGTGTCGTGGAATGTGTCGCGGTGATGATCATCGTTTCTGTCTGTTTTGCAGCCAAGTTCAAAGTGCATGAACTGCGAACCAAGGGCAAGAATGAGCTCCTCAACCAGGTCTGTTAATCTCTTTTTTTGTTAAAGTTTACAGATGAATTTGTTGGAGCTTAGTAGGTCTGGGAACTGGTAATTTTCGTATGTTCTCCTTATTGCCATTTCGTCATCAACTAAATTCAATTCATCCAGATTAGGGTTTAGTGTATTTTGTGAAATGTTCGCTGCCCTTCTGCATAACATAGATCTTCATTAGAGTTTCTGACATGTCAGTATGTTCCCTGGTCCTGGTATTGCAGTTGAAGGAGCTTAAGGCTGAGCTCGCTCTTTTGAGGGTTGCCAAGGTGACCGGAGGTGCACCCAACAAATTGTCGAAGATGTATGTCATCCCTCTCATTATTCACCATGATCTACTTTAGCTGAGGGCTATGTTCATTGTTCCTCCGAAGTGGCAGTTTTAGGGTTTGATGAGGCACAATGTAAGGAATTCTTGGCTTACAGATTCTAATTGTTTGTCTGATGATATTACCTTCACCTCGTTACACTGAGAATCCTTCTTCTGCTCAGCAGGGGTTCACTGGGGCTGGAGGTTTAGGGTTTTAGGGTAACACCTTGCGACTAGGTCATGTTCACGATTAAATGAACTGTACCTTTATTCCTGTTTCTTCTTTGGCTTACATTCTTGTGGTATAAATTTGGATGTGCAGCAAGGTGGTGAGGCTCTCCATTGCACAGGTCCTAACTGTGATCTCCCAGACACAGAAGGCCACTCTTCGTGAGGCATATAGCAAGAAGAAGTACATGCCCCTTGACTTGCGTCCCAAGAAGACCCGTGCTATTCGCAGGAGGTTGACGAAGCACCAGGTTCTTTCCCTTCCATGGCTTTCTCATTCCAGTTTCTTTAAATGGTTCACTTGGTTAAAGATATATCCTTATAGTGGCATCCCTTGGGAGGTAGATTTCATTTTGTTTGGCCAATTGAACTCCAAGACATTAGAGATCCATAGTTACTGGTGATGAGCACCGTCCTTAATCCATCGAATTTGTTTCAATTAAATCATGGACATATCTGTTCATGTGCTTGCATTATATCACATTCTACTCATCCATCTCACTCAATTTACTTGTCTTCGCAGTTTTGTTCAGATAGGCCTGTCATCTTACAGTAGATCACTATGTAGACAGATCGTAGTTTCTCCCTCTTATAGCTGATTGGATATCTTGAAGAGAACAGGTTGGTTTGTATTTATGGTGAGATTCTGTTGTGTAGGCTTCAATGAAGACGGAGAAGCAAAAGAAGAAGGAAGCTTACTTCCCCATGAGGAAGTACGCAGTGAAGGCCTAGACGTCTCTCTGAGTTTCAGGCTGCATCTATCGACCAGTTGGTGCATTTATATCTTGTATTTCCAATTTTAATTGATGGGGTTCAGGCCTCAGCTTGATAGTGGCTTTGGAATCACTCCATTTTGTTTTGGAAGCACCTGCGTTAAATGTACCGAGAGTTTTGTTATGGAGCACTAAAGGTTACCTTGTGTCTTATCAGTCTGATTCTGAACAAAGTTTCTTCAATCCGATTTCTGGGTCTCCCAATCGAATCTAAGTTGGGATTGCAATGTTCCTCTATGTGTTGTTGACCTGTTAAATCTCAATTTGCTCTAACCACTACGTATCCAAATTGTACCATCCTTATTCCGCTGTAATTGTTCTACTATCAACTACAATAGGTGTGTATATAACCTTTCCGCAAATGACATAACAGTTAAGGCTATCATTCGATTGTAATCCTACCTGAGGGGCCCTTGAAGTTTTGCCCGATAGCTCATGTTGCTAGGTGCAACAACGACAACATTAATGCATGTTCCTTCTGGAAGTCTAGCTATGTCGAAATGTGAGGTTTAGGGCTGTATCCTATTCATATGTTCGAGGCTTTCATATTTTCCACAAGCACATTTGCATTTTGGTATTGTCTCTATAATCTCAAATCAAAGCTGAGTGGACTTAATTGTGCATGCAACATTTTAGGCTGGCTGAACTTAGGCCGACCTTTTGACATAATACCGTAGGTACGTATTTGAGCCTGAAATGTCGATACCTGGAAGTAAACTATTTGAGTAAATCTATAAGCAACACTTCAATAATGTTCGAGATGTTCACCTGACGGCTTTTCATTTCGATTTACCCGCTAGCAAGTAGGAGTATCTTGTTGGGCAGGTCGGTGGAAGTAAGCAAACCACCAATAACAAGGGTGTAGAAAGAGAATCTTCCGCTTGCACATTAAAGCGACCTGACACTTTCCATTGCCATGCTCAACTTTCTTTTTACATACGGAAATGTATACACATGACAACAGTTGTTAGTATGCTCAATAATATCTTAGGCCTTGCACACTCAAATGTACAACTATCATTTCAAGAATGGGCTATGCTAAATGTCATAATGTGAGAACAATTCACCTCAAAAAGTTACTTGTGTTCATGAATGGTACCGTGTTGATAATTGACAGATGTGACACTTTGAGACCTCTAGACATCTAGTTTGGATTGCTCGTCAATAGTTTGTGACACTTAGAATTATAAACGGTGTATTGATTTTGGTTATTGATCCCATGCATTCACATACATACCGGTGCAACATTGATATATACAACTGCAGTTAGTGTCTGGGAGATTGTTGACGATAATCCGTTGAGATCCTAGTGTTTCCAGGTCCAACTGGTTACATGTTGACATCTTTCAGTTTTTCTTGGTCAAATTGGTGTATATTCTATAAATTCCTCTAAAATGATGGGTAAATTTCCTGGAGTCTTGAACTTCAACTGGTTGATCTGTAACTAGCAGTGGATTCTCCCCATTCATTGACTGCAGTGCCTACCACAGTTGGTATTCTTCGCAGTTTAGGTGAATAACATGAACTCTGTGCCCTCAATGCCTGCAGTCCAGTCCTATTCAGTCCCCAATTGCAGTTCAACACGAACTCAATATATGGCTTTATAGGACACATGGCACAATGTGTTTCCTTGATTGCCTCCACAGTAGACACATGTATTCTTAAGTTCTTTCCATAAGTCCATTTTTAGTTACCAGCATGTTAGATATCTCTTGATTCTCCCATTAGCCACTCATCAAAAATCAAGGAATTTTGAAATTATAAATTATTGGGATATATAAGTTTTAGATAAATTAGAATTTAAACTGCATGATAATTAAATTTTGAAATAAAGAGGTAAAATGTTCTTGATATAACATTCTTAACATAGTAATTTATTTACACTTATGTAAAAAGATGATTGTAGAATGTTCTTGAGGTAAATATTTGTATGTTTTGAAACTGCATACAAAACTTTCAAATTCAAGTAGAGCTTTGTTTTTTAGACTTTTCGAGTCTAAAGTTTCCAAACTTGATGAATTTGATAGGTGGTGGTGTCATAGATAGTTGAGTGCTCGGCAGAGCAACTTGGTTGTTTATTGGATGGACAATGGTCCAGTGATGGATACTATTACTTAGGTATCACGTGGGCCCTTCGTTGCTAGGGTTGTCCTTTGTAGGGTTGTCATTTTCTTAGAAGAATTAAAAAGAAAAAGAAAGAGAAAAGAATCCAAGCTTCTTGCGTCTAGAAATAAACAAAACAAAAATCCAGTACACCATTTATTGAGGCATTTACTAAGTGTCCCTTACTAATTTAGATAGACAATGTTATAAAATTTTGCTATGGATTTCATATTTATTACCAACAAAGATTAAATGATTTTTTTTGGATATTATGCAACACAAATAACTTTACTTGATAAAAAACTTAGATTCTTCTTAAAAAGTTGTATCACTGCATAACGTCGAATAGTGAGTGACACTAAATGCCACAAAGGGTGTAATGGATTCATATATAAGTAGCTCGCCCAACACGTGACTTAAAACTACAGGGAGTGGTTAGGTTTATGCTTAGCTAATGCTAACTCTAGTTAGGCCTCCAATTCTAGTTAACTTTACCATGGCCCCTAATTTATGGGCGGTGCAGCCAAATTCACTAACCTATCCCAAATTCCAATGTAGTGCAAAAGATCTTTAAAAAATGCCATAAACACGTGTCACCACCTCAACAGCCAATAACAAAAAAGGATGGAACTGAGCTGCTATAGCAGTATTTGAGTACTGAGGATATTCGAGTTACTAGCAGTGGCTTCAAACAATCGCAGTTTGCGATACCTTACATGTGGAGTTTGGAGGAGATCGGGGGCTCTTCGGAAAGATCCCATCTTAAGCTACAAGATTAGGTCCTCAATTTCTCCAATTGACTCAGATTTGGGGTCATTACAAGTGAATAAGACAGGTGTGTGCATAATGTCCAAGTTTTGTTGCACCAAAACTCTTTGCCATGGCTTGTGATTGCACACTTGGGGAGTTTGGTGAAACTTTTGGACTTGTTGGAATGCAATTGATATTCTCTCCAAGAAGATGTGCTTTCTTAACGGATTCGATTAAGATACGGTGAATTATTAAGAGTAAGGTTACAGACGTGTATGTATGTGTGCAGAGGCTAAGGTTATTTGTGTTGCATTAGAATCTGTTGAATGATTTAGATTTTAGGGTTTGATGGTAGTTTGATGCAGGTTTTGAATCTTTGAAAGATTTGACATTCTTGAGCTTCTTTAAAAGATGAAGAAGAGAGCTCAATCACTTGAATTTTGGAGGAAAAATTGATTGGATCACGCTTGAAATAGAAGCATGTGTGCTTACCTTGGGAGGTTTTAGGGTTTGAAAACTTGGGAGCTTAAAAGTCATTTGGGGTTTGTTGAAAATGTCTTGAGAGTCTTTCTGTAGGATTGAAGTTTTCACCTCTTTGAGTTGAGTGACATGTGAGATAGATTTGAGTGAAAACAAAGAAGGATGTGTGCATACTCGAAAACTCTGGTGTAGGGTTTGTAAAATTGGGAGTCTTGGGAGAGCTTTTGGGCTTGTGTGGGAAAACTCTACAAGATGAAGTGCTTAGAACGATTTTAGTGGAAATCGAGTGAAATTCGAAGCATGTGTGGGAGGGATCAAGGATCCTGTTTCATCAGAAATCTTAGGAAGGTGGTGGTGTATCCATATTGGGGAATGGGGGTTTTGAGAGAGGTTTTTGGTTTGTTCATCGGCTTGATGTGAGTAAGGTTTGATTTAAATAGAAATGGAAACAAACTGACTGAATTTGTTGTATGAGGATTTGATTGAATATAGCCTTAGATAATGACTACATTGTGTAAACTTAAATCTATAGAGATATTAGATTATGTGGGAGTCGTATCAGTTTCAACCAAATCATCAACCCAGTCATCGTCTGGTAATTGTCAGAACTACATGCACTACCTAATTCACAATAACCAATCAAAGTTCCCGAGTTTTGATTCCAGGAAGTATCCAATCTGATTAAACAAAACATGATGGTATTAGGTGGTGAAAGCATTGAATCAGGTCGACTTCAAAGGGAGAGTGTGGTGGAAGAATGGGCCAAAAACGAGGATTGAAATTGAAAGTTTACAAGCACAAGGTATGCCTCCAATTTGATTTTTGAGTTACAAAAATGAGAAGCATGTCTAGGTTAATGTTGCAAAGAGGAATACAATGTTCATGTACTTTTTGTGTCCTCAACTCAGATTGCAGAAGAGGATAATGATGTTGATCACTCTTCATATGTGGCCTTCTGAGGAAAAAAAACAGATTTTCTTGTGTCCAATCTGTCATATAAGGAATATTTTAAATGTGGAAAAACAGAGCACTTCCAGCAGGAATGTATTTAAATTTTCACTTAGGTAGACGTGCCTAATTCAGCTACTTATCTTAATTGAACACCTACATTTGAGCGGTGTGTGGTTAAGTGTGGCTCCAAGAACAGATACCAAAAAGGCAAGTGTTTAAAAGAGATTGGACTATGTGTTCAAAATATGATACCATTCTAGGCTCAATAGTGAACATGATTGTGAGGGGGGCCTATATGAACATTTAATGAGCAGGAGAATCTTCACTTTGATAATGAATTAAATATTTATTTGAGCTCCAAAAACTATGAGGAAAGTGGCTACGGCCTTGATTTGGATTTGCTAACCATCTTGTACTAATCGTGTGTTTCATATCCCAAGAGAAGTGGGCTAGCCGGAAAAAGTAACTATTTAAGACCTATCTACCTTATGTGCTGGTTTGGAGGAGTTTTTTCATAATTAGAGTTGCTGGAAAGATTGTATCTTCTTTCTTCTCGCATGAACTGTTTTTGTACATTGTGTGCAGGACAAGAGCAAGGATATTGCGAACTTGAATGAACAATTGACTCTACTGGGCTTGAAAGTTGTTCCTGTTACAGCTGATGGTAACTGCTTTTTCAGGTTCATCTCAAAGCTTTTGATGTGCCAGAAAAGAAATGACTTTGGTTCTGTTTGGATGCCTTTTGTGAGAGCTGAAGAAAGTTGTAAGTAGGTTATTTGGATTGGTTAAAGTGCAACATTACAATCCAGGAAATATATTTGGAAATGAAAAATTGATCAAATATGTGTTTATGCAGAGCTGTTGCAGATCAACTAGAGGGAGATGAAGAACAACATGCCAAATACCGTCAATTAGTGGTTGATTACTTAGAGGTTCGAAACTCATCACATTTTTATTTATTTAACCTGCGATAATGTGCATAGATTCATATTTTCAATTGAACTTTGGTATCAACCAGTATTGTCCTGGTATCGTCTTTTTTTGATACCACTTGGGTATCTGTAATGAGGATAGCACATTACTCTAATACTAAGTAGGGTATGGGTCTTTGACGGTATTTTTGTTTTTGATACCATTTAGGTCTATATACCATGCAAGAACCTCTATACCTAGGTAAAATCGCCCATACATCAATATAGTTTATTATGGTATCGACCCAAATAATAACTCAGGTATACAAAGATTCGCTTACCTTGACATACCCACCAAATATCAATATTTGATTGGTATTACAAATTTTGATACCCACGGGTAGGTTCTTTGATACCATTATTGATATTGGTTATTAGTACCCATGCATTCACCTACACACCAGACCAACAATGGTTCCAACCATTTTTATTGATTAGAATGAACTAAATGCATATGATTGCCTCAAGTATAGGACCATCAAGAAGAGTTTGAGCCATTTGTAGAGGACGAAGTGCCCTTCAATGATTATTGCAAAAGTATGCGAGAGGATGGCACATGGGCTGGCCACATGGAGCTTCAAGCCTCATCATTAGTCAATCGTTGTAACATCTGCATTCATCAGGTATGAAGAATTCAAGAGGGTACCTTCACAATTCATATAGAAAGACATTTTATTATTATTATTATTATTATTGTGAATATGGCCCCATGTTTGCAACATTGACTCAAATTTTATATTTTCATAGGGAAGGCTGGCTATGTACAAAAGTCTAGCAATGATTACAGTAAAACATGTATCTCTAAGTGCAAATTGTTTCACAAATATTTGACTTCTAAATAGTATATGTGTTCACTCTTGGAGAATAAATTGTCTGACCTTAAAGACACATGTGTTTGTTTGAGGGATGAAATGAAATCACCAGAGTTTTGTGTCTTGACTCATGATTATCTGGGGTTTTCTGCAGCTAATGACCCCACGGTGGCACATTCGCAATTTTGATAGCGTCGATACAACAACTATTCACTTGTAAGTTTTGGCTTGTTCTTGGGGTGTATATCCTAGAAGTCTTTGATAAACATCATCACTTTGATCATTTTTGAGATAGAAAACAACTGGGTACAGTGATGCATACAAGCAAGTACCTTCTGTTCTTTGTGTTCCTTGATGGCAGGTAGTAAGTATCAGATTTTTTTATTTTGTACTTCTACAAATAGGAGATGCTTGAGGAAATGTCATCTGAGAGTGGAGAAACCTGTAAACAAATTACTCGGTGGTTAAAAGAATTAACAAAGTTGAATATGGATGCGGTTTTGGGTGGCAGATCTTATCATGATGGTGAGCACTACAACAGTGTCCGCAGACAAGACGACATTGGACTTGGACCTGCAAAACCTATCATTATTGAGGTGATGCTCATTTTTTTACTTGATTGATACAAGTCCACGGCTAGCCTGAAGATTTAGGTCTTTCCACAAATATTATGAAACAAAAAGAGGTCGATCTGCTTTGTGAAGCTTTACTGTAATTTCCACTTTTGCAATGTACGGTGATCCATGGTAGTTTTAAAGATTGATTTTTTTTCTTTTTCTTTTTGTTCTCAGCTATGCCATATCAATTTCATCTCACACTTGACCTACATAGCTAATCTTTCTGTGCTCTAACAGTATTCTTTGTATTGATTGATATGAATCCATGGCTAACCTCAAAGTCTATGTCTCATCAATCACAAATATTATGGAGCAATGTGGTTGATGTTGCACTTAAAAGAGTATATTTGCTTTGTGAAGGTTTACTGTAATTTCCACGTTTGCAATGCATGATGATCTGGTAGTTTCAAAGATTTGTTTTGTTTTACTTTACTCTCAGTTTTCTAATACCAATTTCATCTCGTACTTGAAACCTAGATCGCTAATCATTTTGCTCTCTAATACTGTTTTGAAGGGGGATGCTACCCCTATTACCAAGCCGCCACCGATGAAGGGCAATGTAAAGGATAAGAACAAAGACTTGGAAGAAGCCAAAATTAAGATTGTTATTGCAGGCAGTGGCTGTACAAGTGAGGCGCATGTACGAAATGTGAGTGCAGTTGGCCTTTTTGACATTCCTTTTCACCTACATAATGATTTTACTTGTGTTTGGGGTCAATGGCCAGGTGACAAATTCCTAGCACAAGAACCTAGTATACTGACAGATGAAATGAATCACTGAATTTTAATGTGGGTCAATTGATATGTTGATGTTTCTATATTCATTTTGGTACTACTGAGGCCATAAACCCTTAAAGGTCTGAGAGGTCCATGCTGAGCATCAAGGTGTCATACAGAGGGGTTTAATATTACTCGATATTTGCAGTTAAAAGTGTCAAAAGAAACCCTATGTAAATTTGATCCATTTATCTAATGGATGAGTTCAATCGGAGTGTATATGTAAAATGAATTATAGGAAGATGTGAGCTTGTATAAATTACCCAGACTCAAATACATACCACGTATATCTAATCACTATTGCCACATATGACTTTAATTTCACTCTCTTTTTAATAGGTTGTGCTAGAAATGGAATCAATATCATAGGACAAAGGGTGGCTCGAACCCAAGGCCTTAACCTGGATCCCATAGGAACTCTCAGGTTAAGCTGCCTAAGGCCGGAAGAGTACTTGGATGGGTGACCTTCCTAGCACTTGATTTCCGGTGCAGCTAATCATCTATGGTCAAACCCAATCATAGTAGGGTATGTAAACGGGATGTTTTCAATCAACCATGTGGGAATCTAGAGACTTGTTCTTGGGGGAAAATAGGTGCTGGCTGGCTTGTCCGCACTCATTGAAGGTGATCACCTTCAAAAGGAAGCAGTAGTCTTGGAGGCCTTTAATTCTCGTGATGCCTGTTTGGGGATTACATATAGATTTAGAAGCAACACCATAATGCAAGCCAGTGGTAACATTGAAGTCGTTTTTCTTTCTTTCTTTCTTGCTCATGAGAACAAATCAAGTCTCATTTCAATATTTGTTGGGGGTTTGTACAAATTGTCACGTATTTTGTATAAACTCACTCCCAGTCCTTCAAGGGTGAATTGGTTGAACGACTCTGTAGGTTCTGCGGGATATGCGCGGTGATGCAGATATGGCCATTGAATATTTAATTGCTGAACAAAGTGGTGAACCCAGCCCTGTTCGCTCTTATGGAAGTGATTTAAGTGAATCGAGGGCCAATGGTATTCTCAATTATCCCTTGGCTTGCTATGATTTTCTTGCATGATAAAGGTAATGAATTGGTAGGTTTTAGCTAAATATCTTTCTTTGTTGGAGCAAACTTATTCCATCGGAATAAAATTTATTGTAGTATTATTTAAAGTGGTGTTGTCATCAGGACCAAGTGAACAGATCAATCCGCTTAGGATATCTGCATTAGATGACGATGACTCTACCATACTGCCGGCCTCTAATTCTACAAGTGAAAATGGAGGCGATCTTGGCACCAACAATCTTTCAACTGCAACTTTTGAGGTAACCTTCCAATTGGCAAATCTGAACACGTTGCATGAGACAATAATCCAAGAAGATTAACAATGTCAGTTGTGCATAGAGGATGATAGTTACAAGGCTTTCAAAGTAATGGTTTAAAATGAAATCCTTGCATCTTGAGCTCAAATATGGGTTGGAAATGGTTACTTTTTCTGACTAGGATATTAAAGATGCGATTGAGATGGTTAGCAAGTCCAAATTGAGGCCATAGCCACTTTCCTCACATTGTGATCCGTAAGCCAAGTGTGTTCATTGCATCTTAGAAATGGGGTCTGTGAATTACCGCTCTCTAATTGCTTAGGACATAACCCATAATGCGCAAATTCCATATTTGGATCCCTAAACCTTGAACTAGTGTGATTGGATATATCATAATTTTGGATTAATTCTACTGTGTTTCGCTGCATTTCTTTCAACATACAAGTACAGTCATTGGGAATTGCCTTAAATATGTAAGTGTCACCTTAGCTAAGACTTTCTTGGATGATGATGCTGATTAAAATGGTTGTGCAACTACAGAAGGCAGCCAGGAATAAAGCATGCCCTTGTGGCTCGAAACGGAAGTACAAATCTTGTTGTGGCACATCCAAAACCAAGACTACTCTTGCTTATGTTTCCAGGTGCATATTCCTATTTGAGCATCATTTCTAATTTCCATATCTTTGTGTACTATTTTTAGATTCAAATTGTAAATGCTGTGTTTAACACGAGTCTTGGCACACATGTAGGGCCGAGGAGACTCTTTCAAATAAATTAAGGAAACAAAACGTAAAAATTGCGAAAGGTGTTCATCCCACAAGTGAAGTGGGGCGCAATCATCCACCTGAGGTTCTTGACATGGGGGCCCTTTGTATTTGAACTATTAGAAATTTTGCCTCAATTCGGCTTCATATATGTACAAAATGTTAAGTTTAGCTTCAGGCATTCTTTGTACCCTTTCCTACTTTGTAGACTTGTTCACATTCCATGGAGCAATTGTTTGCCTCAACATTCAAAGTTGTTTCCATCTACCTTTTTTACTTTGCAGACAATCCAAATTTTGTTAGGGCGGAAAAAATGACTTAGAATTTGGTTCGACACTTCTCAGGAACTTATCTGAATTATGGTACATCAAAGTTTGTACCATTATAGCTTGTGATGACATTTTACTGGGGCTAGAATAAAAGAATTCAATACACTCCTAGTATAGATTCCAGTTTTGTCTGATCAAGAGATTGTCATTCACCTTTTCAGTGTCATGGTTTTGATCCACAGTCGACAAGGTCAAATACTGAACATCTTCATTTGGACTTATTTATGTTGTCAAGGTTGAAAGTTTGTTGATCCTCTCCTTCCTATACACATAACTGCACCATGGCTTCACCAACTACCTCTGATTGAAATGAAATGGAATTAATATTAAAGTCTGGGAAGCCAAAGGCTTATGGGACTAAAAGTACATCAAGATGTTGATAAAGAGGCTAGTTCTCTAAAGTAATAGAGTACAGTCGCCTCCATGAGACAGAGGCTAGTATCAACTTGATGATCCAATTGGAAGAAAGTTTTGAGATTTCCTAGTACTTCATTTTGAAATAGGGAAGGGAAACCTATTTCTAATAGAATTGTAGAGGGGGGGGGGGGGGCATTCCACCACAAAGTGTCTCATTTTCAATTACATTGCAAGAGCAAAAGTGACATAATTTTTTTATCTCTAGATATTGGGATAGTCAATCACCTGTCAATTTCAATGGCGAGCTTATGATGTGAGTGCGGTAAGCATCGATGATTTTGCATTGGCATGGCGACAATGGTTGCTTTTGAGTATGTTTCACATTCACAGTTGAAAAAGTCCCATGGAATTCACAAAGTTATCCCACTATGTAAATCTCTAAAGCTATCAGTAATTACATTCTCTTGACACCCAGAACCTCCCAAATATTGCTGTACTGGTTTTGAATCATTCTAGGAGTGCTTTTGCAGCTCGTGTCTACAGTGGACTCATGAGTATCATACTGCTAGCCCAAAAATGAGGCTTGGCATTTTAGATAGCATTTCAAATGGCCATTCCTGTAAAAATAACCTGACCCAACCCAAAAGGGAGATTTAAATATATGTGTTATATTGGTGCCTGTAGCAGGTGAAAGAGCCGCCACAAATGTGTGGCTCCTAATCTTCCTGTTCAAGTATGCTGTTTACACACCATCAGCAAGAATGTACTCAACGTGGAGAACAGTAAAAGATGTACACAAGGATTAGCTAGACTTTTACGAAACCGGAAATCTCTCAAACTCGAAATCATGCAACACTCTTTAGCAAAAATTACAGTCAACACCACCACGTGCTCCTCCTGTGACCAATGGGGGTGCATCTTGTGGGTTGGTCATCATCAACAGTCTGTAAGCTCCACTTTGGAGTACACAATTCATCACCATCCAGATAATTCCAGCTGCTGCTGCTGCTAGACAATGACGATGATGATGAATGCGTTGTCGTCGAATCGAATCACTTTGCGGTCAATCACATGGGACTTAACATTACTCAACTCATATTCGGGGATAAAGCCATCTTTCAGATCCCCCATCTTTCAGTCTTACATCTGGAAGTGATGGGAGGTGGATGGGGGTAAATCCAGGTACTATCCTCCGAATAGAAAGAGAATGGAGTTGCAAGTTTGAATAATGTGATGTCACTCTGGAATGAAACCTGGAATTCATTCAAGCCTCAAACCTTTGTGCAGGGTTGAGTAGTCACCCTAACCCTCAAGTGGCAACATGAAATTCGAGTCTCATGTTGACTATTTGTACATGACAGTATCATCGTAACTACAAAATATTACACAAGGCTCGAATCTCTAAGACTTGATAGGCACGTGTAGGCATGGGGATAAGTTGGGTGTGTCCATGATTTCGAGCCACGACAACGGCTCCTGAAACGCAAAGGCAGATTGTTGGTGCTGCGAGCTGTGGTCAAGGTAGCCAGAGTCCGCATCGATCAATGTGGGTTTAGTTAATTCGTGTGCCCCGTTAATGCTAACGTAGCTGCCTGCATTCTCCCCATTGTGATCCTGATCCCCTCCTTGACTGCACTCGCTCGACCGCGTGGCCCGGCTGCTCTCTTCCACCTCAGAGCTGCCTGGTCCAGCAGCTGGCACCTCCCACACACACATGGCGGTGGTTGTGGTGCAGGCCCTGGCTTCCTTGGTCACGGTGGAGGTGGCAGCCTGCTCTTGATCAGGTGTGGACCCGGTCCCGGGCTGGCACCTATCTGTAGCACCCGTAGGGGTCAGTGTCTTTAGAGCTTGGTGTGGAGTTGCTAAGACATTTTAAAGCAGAAAGTCACTTGTGGACTCAGTTCTCGGTCTAACCTCGCACAGTCAACGAATATCCTTCAAAGAAAGTATCCTGTCAGTGAGATGTCGCATCGTGCTTTTCGTATTCAATACATAGTTTGGGAGTCCGAGAATACATACAGAACTGTTCCAACACAATTTTCATGTTGTTCAGGGGTCCACAACACTTCTACACATGGCTTAGTAATGTTATGAACATTGTTTTGTAGTTTTTGTCGCATTGTAAAGAATTTGTAAGATAAAGAAATCCTAAGAAATGTTTCTAGGGTCTCTACGTTGGTACACATGCTTGCTTCAGAGGGAGAAAGATTTTTTAATTTTTTAAAAATAAAATATTTGAAAGTGTTAAATTACCTTTTATAATTCATCCATAAATGCCATCAGTGGGTTCCTCTCAATGTCCCCTCTCTCTCCAAGTATGTTGCTATGCCTTTTTGTGTTCTAACACATCGTCTATTCAATAGAAGCATTATGGTAAACATGCCTCATTTGGTTACTTATCTTAACTGGACCACTATATTTGACTGGTGCATGGTTAAGTGTGGATCTCAAAACGAACACCAAAAAACATGTGCTTAAAAGAGATTGGACCGTGTGCTCAAAATTTGTTAACCATTATGGATTATGAACTCAATAGTCATCATAATTGGGGGACCCTACTTAGTTTTTTTATGACTCTGACAACTTTTGACTATGAACATCAATGCAGTAACACATGAAATTTGAAAAAATCTCTGAACTGTTGGTAAAATCTTACATCACATTTGCAGACCCAAGAAAATTCCTAACTCTGAAAGCCAAGTTGAGAATCATGGCAAACAGAAAAAAACTAACCATTAAAGACAAAGTTTGCCGTAGAAGTGATGTACAGAGAGTTGATCTAAATTGGAGAGTTGCCCCCCTGAGTCTCACCTTTTTGCAAATCAATGGGAGCAGCAGCTGGAGCTGCTGCTGCTGCTGCTGCTGCTGCTGGTGCATGGTGAGCTGCGGCTCGTGATCTGCTCTTGCGTTGGGATGTGCTGGAGCATGTGTGCTTCCCAACATAGGTCACTTCATACATGGTCGGGTCTTTGTCGGTGGGCTGAACCATTTTCTTCGCCTTGCACTCCTTGGCGCTGCATTTGTAGTATCCTCTGCATTGCAGGAAATAACAATGTTGGTTGGAGGTTAGTGAGCCTAAAAAGTGCACTTTTAGCTCTACATCCGCTCCTCCTAGGGTATGTAACACGCGAATAGTACATGATGATTAGCAAATCCAAATTGAGGCATACCCATCTTCCACGATTTTCAAACCTCCTATCAATATCTTACTCAGTATCAAAGTGAAGATACTTTTTCTTCCTAATTGATCATATGGGTTCTCCCAATTTGTTGAAGATTGAATCTAGTATAGTTAACAAATTTTGAACATGTGGTCTAATCTCTTTTCAACACATATTTTTGTAATATTTTTTTTGAATCCACACCTAATCACACGCCACTCATATACATGTGTGTGTTTAAGATAAGTAAGAGCTAGCATTATGCTTGTCCCATGCCTGCTTACTTTGGAGGTATGTGGTCCTTTCACGCGGTTGCTCTTTTTTACTAGACACTCATATTTGAGTAGTATGTATATGGTAAGATTGGTACTCAAGAACTAACACCAAAAAGATGTATGATACAATGAGATTGAATTGTATCAGAATTTAAACGCCATTCTAGATCCAATAGTAAACACACTTGAGAAGACCTATACGATCTTTCAAGAAAGAGAAAGATCCTTTGTTATAACCTCTTATAATTTTTGCATCTGAGCTTGGATTGTGATGAAACTTGAAATGATTAAATTTGAGAATTTGCAATTGTGAAGTGGATATGAGAACTCCCACTGCCATCCAGGGGCCAAAATTCTCTGTGAACTTGAGTGTATGCCCACAATAGGGCCACTACCCTTAGTTTTGCGTACACCAAAGACACAACCAAAATGAGCCCACCAGTCCAACTCCATTGTCACCCAGTCGATAAGGTGGAGTGTTATTTCCTATGGCCGATACGAATAACCCCAAATCCCCAAATCCCAAATCCCCAAAAATATGGCAAAAGAATGCAATTAATCGTCTCAGACATCCTAGAGATTCGACAGATGATAGACCTGACTTGGCAAAGTTGAACAGGCATGTTTGACATTTCAAACTGAACCAGGAAATCCAACTCATCATGCAGCATGGTATGATTCCGGCTCAATGAAACCGTACTAGGCATCATAGTTTGGTTTGCTTTAATACCTGCAGAAAGTTGAATTTTGTATAGCTTTATTGCCGTATTTCTTCCAGCCTCGATGACCGTCATCGGGAATACCTTTCTTCGAATCGCTTCCCGGTTTCAGCTCCTGAAAGACCACCACTATTTTTGCATCTGGCTCGCCACTTGCTTCCCTGAGATTCAAATTACAAAAGAATCACACTCATCAGGATGACCTAATTGTATACTGCTTTAGCCCTCTTCAGGAAATCCCAAGTAAGTCGTATAAACAGGTTGCCACTACTTGAATCTGTGGTTTAGAGATTGGTTGTGGATCTACAATACTGGCCCACTTATGATCCTTTGAGTAGAAAATGGCCTACTAATCTCCCAAATCCCAGCAATCAATTTCCACATAGAATAACTCAATAATATAATATTCTACGAGAATTCATAAGCCATTGGCCTCCTGGAAAGGACAGAATGGGAGGTATAATCACCTCCTGCATTGACAATCTGACCCACACCTATCCAACCTGTCAGTTTCCATGTGCAATCTTTTCTTTTACTAAAAAGGATTTGTCCTGCACTGGGGGTAGTCGTGAGAGAACATGTTTCTCAGAAATATCGGAATATACTACTTGGGTTGGAGCATTCTTACTGTAACTATATCATTGTCCAGGCACGGCACCCTGAAATTAAACATTTTGGGCCAACGCCAAAACATGCCACATCTCGTGGCAAAGATCTCCTGCAATGCTTCCCGATTGCAGGTATATCTATACACCAAGCAAACATGGGTCTAAACGACACGACCCACAAGTTATGACCATTTTGATACAAATTTGTCCCTTGCAAGCATGTCTGATTGACACGATGCCATTTTGGACCGTTTGCAAAGAACCATAACCGTAACCAAAGATTCGGTGGGTTGGTATTTCCAAAAAAAACATGGGTCCTAAATGACATGACCTTGAACAAGTTATCACTGTTTCGACATAAATGTGTCCCTTGTGAGCCAATATGAGTGGCACGATGTCATTTTAGTCCCTATGTGGGGAATCACAGTTGGAACCAATAATTGAGTGGGTTGGTGTTTCAATACATGTCATAAGAGGCAAACATGACGTGGTCCAAAACAAATTGTTGACACAAACGTGTTCTTTGTGAGCCAATCTAAGTGACATGACATTGTTATGATCATTTTGGATTGTTTGCAAGAAATCATATGTTACCAAGAATTGAGTGGGTTAGTATTTCAATACATGGATCAATAAATGACACAAACCAAAACAAGTTATTGAAACAAATGTGTCCCTTGCGAGCCGGTTTGAATGAAGTGATGTCATTTTGGTTGTTGTGGTTTGTTCACAAGGAATCATCACTGTAACCAAAGATTGAGAGGGTCGATGTTTTAGTGAATGAATCTAAATGATAGAACCCAGAACAAGTTACTGACACAAACGTGTCCCTTGTGAGTTGGTTTGAGTGACATGATGACATTTTAGTCATTTTGATTCATTTGCAAGAAATCAAAACTGCAAAAAAATGTTGAGTGAGTACTAGTAGGATGGTGTTTTAGTACCTATCACGTTTCACGCCGGTTCTTGGTCGGATGGAACCGCGACTCCCTACCTTGGTGACGTAACTTTGATCTTCATTGTCCAGGTCTTTCAAGTCGCTGCCGTCGACATTAATATTTTTTTGACACGACGACGAGCTTTGATGTTGGTCAAGTGCAGTAATAGCACCTGATGCCAGGGGGCCAACTGGAGGGAGATCGGAGATGGGTGTGTCAATCATGTTCCAGTCCGAATCCATGTTGAGGTTGGATTGCATTCCTGCAAAATTTTGATCTTGCCGGTGCTCCACATTAGAACCTGCTAGCATCTCCATCGGCTGCTGTGATGGGTCTTCCTCCCCTACACTCCACCCAACCCTCCATTACCTTAGTAGTGAAGAAGAATTCCCAAACAACTCCCCAACAATTTCCTTCAACATAAAATATCATCAAATACTAGATGTTGCTAGGGAAAAAGCCAAGTCCAAAATATGTGAGAAAATAAAGTGGCACCATTTTGGCACATAACTTCCATACTTGGTTTTAATGCAAAGTTTGTCTAAGAGTTATTGGCTCCTAGAAACTCTCTCCCAAGATTTGACCTCAAGGTTCTCTCCCAGTGCCACATAGTAACTATAAACAAAATAAAACAAACTCAAAGAGTGTAAACTACAACCATTGCAACCAATCACAACAACACCTTGTATTGTAGTTTGACACTTATTACACCACTCTCACACAAATGCTTGTCAACCATGTCTATTTTTGGTGGACAACGACCCTCTCAAGTTGGCCACCCCCATATTCAAAGAAATTCTATATGATGATGATCACAATCAACTAATTACTTGGTGGTTGTCATTTCGAGTTGGCAAGCTCTCAATGATGTGTGATGAGTAGTGTATAGTAGTGGTTGTGGTTATTGTCAATGCACCTCATCTCTCCTCCCACAAAAAAATATCCAAAGAAAGTAAACTACAACCATCACCAAGTGTGTAGATGTCCCTTCAACATGGACCTACCTGTGTGAGCGGATGGATGCATTAGGCTTAGTGGATTCTAGTGAAAACTTTGTCTAAGAGTGGTTGCCTCCTACAAATCCTCTCCCAAGCTTTGGCCTTGAAGTAACTACAAAAATAAAAATAAAAAATAGAACCAAAATAAATAAATTTAAAAATTCAACCATTATCGCAACCCTTGCCAACTACAGTTTGATAAGTAGGAACAATTGTATCAATTGCGGTTGTCACCAATGCACCTTATCCATGAAAAATGGAACCAAAGAAAGTAAAATACCACCATCAAGTGCGTAAACACCTCTTCAATAATATGGACCTACCAACATCACATACTACCCATAGAAAACGGAATAGAACCACATAAAATATTAAACTAAAACCATCACAACCACTCCCAACTACATTGTGTATCATAATTGACACATCTAAGAACAATTGTGGTTGTGGTTGTGATTAATGCACCTTATCCCTCCTTATCCCTCAAAAACAGAAGCCCCCAAAAATTAAATTGCCACCATCAAGTGCGTAAGTACCCCTTCAATATGGACCTACCATTGTTACATAATAACCACAAAATACAGAAAAGAACCAAAGAAAGTGAGCTACAACCATCACAACCACTCCCAAGTACACCTTGTATCAAAATTGGACAGGTGAGAACAATTGTGATTATAGTTGTGATTGTCATCAATGCACCTCACCCCTCAACAATGGGAACCAAAGAAGCCAAGTAAACTCCAACCATCATCATCAACAACCACCGTGGAATATACTATGAACCTCCTCGCTCACCTGTGTGATCGGATCCAGTCATGAGGCCGTGCGGTGTTTCATTAAACAAATTGTAGATTTGGGGACTCCACAAGCTGCCCAATCTGCCTGACGGAGTGGAAGGGCCGGTGAAAAGGTGAGGCGTTGAATTCCTCTCCTTTCTCGAAGCCACAATGAGAGGGCTCAAAGGGGTAGGCAGCTTCAACCTCGGAGACGGCTGGAGCAATAACATCGGAGCAGCCGGAGCTGATCCTTCAGTTTTAATGGCTTCCGACGTCTTTGTGTTGTAGGAATTCGAAAGAACCCCGTTGTTGGTGGTGGTGGTTGCAGGTTGTTGCAGGCCAGATTGCTGTGGTGGATTATTATTGTTGTTGTAATGGTGGTGGTCACTGCTGCCAACCCCTGCAGCTGGGGGGACAATCTCCTTGAGACGGCAGAGGGCTAAGTGGCACCAGTCCATGGAGTTTTCAAGCTTGGCTTTCAACGCACGTAGCACGGGAGGGGAGATGGTGTTGTTGTTGTTGTTGTTGTTGATGTTGTTGTTTTGATGTGTGTGCATGTTGCCCGTTGTGGCCAATTCCAAGGCCTGCTCAGCCCCGGCTCCCTGCTCGGGGGAGTGGATCATCAGCATGTTCCATAGATCCTCTTGGTGGAGGATGGCACGGCTCAGCATCTCCTCCACTTTCTGCACGCACTGGGCGGACGACCATTGCCCCCCTCGCATCAGCGCTAGGCCGTGCCTCAAGTTGTTGTTCACTCCATCCATCACGACGGGCAGGGCTAGCTCTGGAGTAGGGCCACAGATGTGATGACGAAGTGTGAGCAGTCAGCAAAACTGAGACCAGAAGAATTAATAGCCCTGGATCCAGTTCGTGTATATTGATCAATTCATAAACGATTGCTGCCTGCCCTACTACCTCCACAATTGAACCTCGGAGGTTGACGCAGATTCACTCCATCCCTCGCGATGGTAGGGCTAGCTCTGGAGTAATGGACCACCACCACGCATGTGATGACGGAGTGAGAGTAGACAGAAAATTGAAACCAGAAGGATTATTAGCCCCGGATCAAGTTTGTGTTTATCGATCAATTCAACGATTTCTGCTAGTAACCTGCCCAGTTACTACACAATTGAACCTCGGAGGTTGAAGTTGCAGATACACTTCCATCCATCACGGTGGCAGGGCTAGCTCTGGACTAATATTATTGGACCACCACACATGTGGTGACGGAGTGAAGACAGAAATTGCAAACCAGAATTAGCCCTGGATCATCAAGTTCGTGTATATTGATCAATTCATCAAAAATTGCTGCTAGTAACCTGCCCTATTACTACACAATTGAACCTCGGAGGATTGAAGTTGCAGATTCTGCACACAACCTTGGAGAGGTTGATGTCGGGAACAGGGTGAATTGCGTCAGTTCGCTAGTCACGATGCGACTGGGAAATGGCGAAGACAAGTTCAACGTTCTTGCTTATTCAACTCGACTCCACCTCGCCTCTGTCTCTGTCTCTCCACTTGCAACGACCTTCAAACGATCACTGGAGACTTGATGTTCCTGGGCAGAGAGAGAGAGAGAGAGCAGAGAGAGAGAGAGAGAGAGAGATCTAGGTACTAATTCCGAGCAATACGCGAAGGCTTATTGAATTCAGTCTAATTCCGGGCAAAAGGTGAAGGGTTTAGTTTTTCGATCGGAACTTGGGAATTAGTCATCCAAGGCGACTAATTTAGCAGCAGTACCGCTGCAACTAGGTACTAAGAAAATATACCACATGAACCAGCTGTGGACGCATTTGATTGCGGGTTGGCCCTGTAACTCTTGGACATCCTAGACTCATTGCAGGAGATCAGCGAGGCATCCACGTACCACATAATCTCGGAATAGTTGTCGCAATCCCCAAATTTTAACCAGCAGCAGTACTACTTTCAATTGTCGCGAAATGATCCTGCTAATATCCTCGGCAACGATATCGTCGCCCTTCACACTTCCAGGCTCACCGCCTTGTAATCCTTTTGGCTACTCACAAGTGCAGGCAATCTTCACAGCCTCGATCAGCACTAAACCCGTCCAATTGTCCTCTCTTAGCCACCCCCTCAAACTAATTCCCAATACAAACCAACCAAATGAAGGAGCTCCACGCTATATATTATTAGCCTGGACTACTCAAGGTATCTGAATCCTCCTTCCTGCCACATGCACGAGTGTCCCGAGGTAATTTATCCTCTTTTGCCCCTCTCTGAAGATTAATTCCCAATACAAACCTACGGAATGAAGCTCTCCCGCAATTCCCCTGGACTAATACTTAAGGTATCTGATTCCTAATCCTAATATCTATCTGGTTCCTCGTCCTGCGAGCTCTGAATCCTTCTTTCTGCTGCGTCCGCAAGTATCCCGAGCCAAACCCTCTTCCTCTCCCTCCTCCACCACCAGCACCACCTTGCTTCCAGCCGACTGACAACACGGACACCATCATTGCTGTTGTTCGTTTCTTTACTCTCCATTCATCCTTGGGAACCACCTGTGGAAAGTAGATTCCTAGAGCAATCAAACAAACAATCCTTGGGGAGCACGGAACGCGATATGGTACACCACAGTGTTGATTATGATTATGATGATGGTTCGTCGTCACCTACATCCATGAGCTTCCAAACTGTCGAGACACTCCTGCCGCTCCCCTTATTTGTGTTCCTGCTGGTGATGGTGTGCCTCCAGCACCGGCTCGCTCCATGAAACCCGAAAGAGATCGCGAATCTGCCCAACCCAAGTGCAGCACGCGCTAAATTCCCGAATCCCACGCTATGTAGCTACCTCACGGTCGGACTCGTCAATCCCACCAAGCCAGCTCGAACCTTCCTCCTCCCTACCCGCCTGCCTGGGACGGGACTTTTCTCCAAGAGCGTAGCTTCATCACTAACCACGAGTGAGCCCCGCAGTTCCGGAGCGACGCAGCACCGAAAAGGATCGTGCTCAGGAAGCTGTGGCAGATCGATCGCATCGACGACCCAGCGAGCCCGGAACCCAGATCGACGGCCCAGCGCGGCCTTCTGCCCGCCCCGACGAGCCGGCTGGTGCTGGTCACGAGCTCCGTGCGTCGTGCGGAGACGGGCCCCGGGCTAGTGGGCCCTTTTACACATGCGGGTATTCGGAGGGTACTATCCGGGTATCCGGGGGTTATTAGGCGGGTATTTGGGTGTTATTAGGCGGGGTGGGACCGGGTGGTTGGGACAGCGGCCGCATGGCGTTGCGGGTGCCCTGTTCATTCCAGTGTCTATAAGACGTGTCAAAATCCAACACATCAATAATTTGGACACCTATATTTGAGTGGTATGAGCAGTGCTCAAAATTGAAGCCCTCATATGAATTTCATTTTGAAGGGCTCTGAAATTTTAGCATTGCAATTGAAGGGCATATCTAAATCTAGGACGTCAATGGAAAATTTTCAAAGAAATATAAAACTTACATTAAAATTATGCATGATTTGCATGGTACATGCTTCTAGTACAATGAAATAATGGAGAATCAACTATCTAACTCCACCTCTTGAAGTGACAATGCCCTACGCTTGTTGGTTACTGTAGCGATTTTCCAAGTGTCAAAAATGCCATTCCAATCCATGAATTCAACTCCCAAACTATTTAGGCTAACCCTCATCAATGCATCAAGTGTGTCAAGGTCTAGGCATGTTCTCCTTTCGCTCTTAACCCAATTCTGCTTTGAAAAACCACGCTCACAAACAACAGTGCTAGTAGGGATCACAAGTATGGCTTGCCATAGCGACATTAGGGTTGGCCAATTAATCTTAAACTCTCAGTCACGGCCACAAAAAACCCAATCTTCATGCATACTTCGGTGTTGACAAGCTGAAGATAACATCTCCACAAATTCGAGCAACTCTGCATTGGCTTGATGAACAAGAACAGAGCTCCACTTGAAATGTGTCACCAACCAGTTCAACCATTGGTCAGTTAAAGTGCCTCGATCCAATGCATCCATGGGATAGTATTTTGGGCTGAAAAGCCTAGCCGCATTAAAAATGGGCAAGTCGGGGAAGCGATCATTTAGTGAGTCAATAACCTTTTGGACGTATAGTCTACCAAGGGTGATGCAATCCTCCAACGAGCCCCCTACATCACACCCGGGCATAGAGTCATAGTGCAAAGTATGCACTTTCTCACAACCAAACCTATCAACATACAATTCCCATCTGGACTAATTCCCATCTGAATATGAGATCTGGAGCCCAAAGTTAGACAGCCGGAGTTAAACGGCTACTTGAGATGATGAACAGTACTTGAAGGGCACTATTTATCCAGCACTTCAAGTGAAGGGAGCACTTAGACATGAGGATTATGTTTTGAAGGGTTGTTTTCCTTGAGGTATTTTTTGAAGTCCCAAAACCCATTTGAAGGGCACTGAAGACTTCAATTTTGAGCACTGGGTATGAGGTCCAGGTGTGGATCTAAAAACTGGTACCAGAAGGATCATGTGATTAAATAAGATTGGACTATATGTCCGAAATATGTTAAAACCATTCCAGGTTCAGTAAGTCATTGGTCAACATGATCAGGAGAACCTACATGACCACTTCATGAGCACGGAAATCTCCACTATAATACTAATGCAACAAAGTCTTCATACGATGTGAATGGGTATGAACATGTTTTGGATTTGCTAATTATCAGCTCACACTAATTGCGTGTTTCATAACCTACGGAGAAGTGGACGGTGCTAAGAAGAGGGAAAGTGTCCATCGAAGGCGCGTCTGCCTCACTACACAGGTATGTGACACTCCTCTACTGTGGATGGGCATCTCCTTGTGCGGTCTTTATTTTTTACCTTGTTGGTTTGGGTTTTCTGTTCCTGGAGCATGACAAGGGGAGCCGTTTTGGAACGACCACCCTTTGTCTGTTTGTACACCCAGCAGAGTATTGAAGGGTTGTTGCACGGGTCACAGGACATCACGGTGGCGGCTTGGCTTCCCTCCCCAGCCGCCCAGTGGCCCTGTGCTTTGGTTTGATAAGGAATGTGACCATATTGTGGGTACTTCTGAGGTACTTGCGAATCCACAGACAAATGTGGCCACCGGACCAGACCGGACTGGCTCCGCAATTGTAATATGTGGATGGCAGTTGCAAATTGCAAAGATTGCCATTTTCAAGTTTCGGGATCCGAATTGAGATGAAAAAGTTTCAAACCTTGGACAACTAGCCAACTAATTCAATTGTTAGTTAACTACATTAAATATCATTAACCTTATGAAAGTAAGTAACGTTGAATGTAATCTCAAACACTAAATATCAACTATGGTAATATGTGGAAGTTACATGCACGAATTTTGTGTTAGTAAGGATATGAAACCAAAAAAAAAACAATGATAAAAGGAGAACGGAGGTGGCAGAATTGAAAATTAGTGTTGAGCAGGATAGGGTGGTAACAACACTGAATATAATCAAACACTAAATATCATATTTAGCGTAGTTGCCTTTCATAACTAAAGTTGTTTGCGATTTGACCTGCCAAGAAATGTAGTTAACTACAGTTGTTTTAAATTCGGTTTGCCAAAAATCTAGCTAACTAAAGTTGAGCGTAGCATGTTCATGGAGTTTTGTTGTAGTGTTGAAGTGTACTAGTGTGTTATTTGTGTTGGCGATGTACATGGAGGTTGTTCTAGAGCCTAGTACTGTGAGTGATCGTATGAAGGCATTTCTTGATGATCCTCAGTGGCCCGAGCATATTAAAGACCCTCAACTAAAGCAAATCAAGAGGCGAACTTCTTTGATTTTAAGAGAGAACAAAGATTTTTTTGAATTTTTATTTTAGTTAACTATGGTTGTTCTTAAAATATAGTCTTAAATTATTATTTTGTTAATTATAGTTGTTCTTCAAATTAGTTTAAATTTTTCTAGTTAACTATAATTGTTCCCTAAAATGTATTGAAAAACATCTAGGTAACTATAGTTATTTTGGTAGTCGTTTGAGGTCTAAAAAGTTTGAAGGGGTCAAAATGTCGATTCCTTTTCTTGTTAACTGATCACATTATCTCTCTCAATTTTGTCAATTATTGAATTCATAGTGATTAGTATATCTCAAGTACATAGCTCAATTTCATTGTAGCACATGTTTTTTTTGTATCCATTCCTAACTACAAGCCTTGCAATATAAGTACCACTCACATATAGGAGAGTGACCACTTGAGATACACATTTCTTAGAATCCATGGAACTTGTGGGGGCATTTCGGTCATTCCATTTTCTAAACGACACATGATATTGGGGGGTTTCATCGGCCATGTATGTGTGATCTCCATGAGCGGTTGTGGGACTTAAGGTAAGCGGGTGTTAAATGGTCAATTTAAGCTTTGCACCCACTTCTTGTAGGTTGCAAAACACACAACTAGTGTGAGATCATTCCCAATTCCAATCATGCCTATAGTCACTTGTCTCATAATTTTCAAAGCTCGTGTGAATATTATGCTTTGGATCACAGTGAAGATTCTTGGTGTGAATGAATGGTCATATAGCATCCTTCCCTCCTTCCCTCCTTTTCTATTTTTTGTTGATTGTTATTGAACCTACAATGTCGAACAAAACTAAGTACATTGTACACAAATTCAACTTCAGCTCTCATTATAAACCGATTCAAATCATAAAACAATGTGATGAAATGATCAACGCAAGAGTCCAAGTAACCAATTGCATAAATGTGAAACCAAAAAGTGAAAAGGATTTAGGGTTTTTAAAATAAGAAATGTCAAATTGGTTAGGGTTACAGTTTTTGTTTTTGTTCGCTGCCACTCTTCCAACATTAACATCTTTGTGTGCATTGTGTAGTTAAGAATGTCATGAGGTTTCTTGTGCATTGTGTAGCCTTGGTTCCACAGTATGTGAGGTACAATTTGTAGAATTGTTTGTAGTTGTATGCCTCCGTTGTTTCAAGAACAGAAACACCAAGCTTTGGTGCAACTTAGAAGCGGTGTTTCTACTCGCAAAGTTGTCACTTTAGTGGGCATGAACCAATCTCCTATAGTACATCTAAGGAAGGATGTAGGGGGCGAGATTGAGTGACAAAGAGGAGGGCGCCCAAAACTTCTTGTAGACCGAGAGAAAAGGCGTTGTGTCACTCTTGCTACTGAAGGTTGACTTGGAACTGCATCTACAACAACAAAACAATTTCGACATGAAACTGTAAATTCTTGTCTAACATCACTGTGAGGCGTGCTTTGAGAGAGGTTGCATTGGGTGCACACGTGCTGCAATGGAAGGCGTTTTTGAGTTGTAACCATGTTCTCGCATGCTTGAGGTTTGCTCAAAGGTATGAGAATTGGACCATTGATGATTGGAAACACATGATTTTTGGTGACGAGACAAAGATAAATAGGTTCAACTCAGATGGTAGGTCATGGTGTTGGATTGGAGATGGAGAATGCATTGGACCTTAACATGTCCAACGGACCATAAAGCATGGTGGTGGGTCGGATGATTTTGGGATGCATGACAACTTTTGGGCCGGGAGCATGGTATAGAATTGAAGGTAGGATGGATAAGCATCTCTACAAATTTATTTTTTGAAAATTTATTGTGGTCCACTACACGAAATTACAATTTGGATCCAGAAAGGTTGGTCTTTCAATAGGATAATGATCCCAAGCATATGGGCAAGATCGTGCAGGAATGGTTGGCATCATAACTATTTCAACTCCTTCAATGGCCTACACAATCTCTAGATTTGAAGCCCATTAAACACTTTTGGACACTTCTCAAACGGCACTTGAATGAATTTATGACACCTCCAAGAGGTATCCAATAATTGTGGGAGCGTATGTGTTCAATATCCCAATTTTAGTGATCAGGATTGCATAGCACTTGAAGACAACATGCCACAAAGAATTGATGTTGTATTAAAGAGTAGGGGTTAGTGGACCAATTACTAAAAAAATTGTAGGCAACTTGAACAAAATTGAGTATTTGTATATCGTTTCTCATTTGGCTTTGCAACATACTTTTCTTACTATCAATGTAATGTGACACATGTGCACAAGTTCGTGCAGTTTCGTATCCAATTTTCAAATTTGAAAAAAACATGTGAATTGTTCATGGTTGTCTACTGAAGATGAGTTTGTTCAAAGTGTACTCAATACTGTTGGTCACTGTACATTGGTCACCATATTTTGAGCACATTCTCCAATCTCTTTCAAACACATGTCTTTTTGGTGTGCGCTCTTACATCCACATCCAACCACAAACCGTTTAATATACACAGTTGTCCGACTTTAGAGAAAAGTAACCGTGAAAGACTCATCAAAATATGCTAACTATACTACATTCAACAGTCAACGTAATTGGGAGGACCTATATGAGCATGAGAATCTTCACTTTGATCTTGAATAAGACAATCATGCGATCTCCAATTTCTCTCAAGCACATGGCTACGGACATGATTTAGATTTGCTAATCATCATGCACTAACTCCGTGTTTCATATCCTACCCGAAAGTGGGTCCAGAGAGCTTGTGAATAACACACATCCGTCTACATTACCTGACCTTGTTAGTTGGGTTCTTCTTACAGAAAAGCACACAGCCCACGAGGGAGGGAAGGGAGGCAGGGGCTGGGGCCGGGGCATGCCCAGGGTTTATTTCATGCAGGGCTTTACTCTACCTTGAAATGGAGCCTGGCCATGCAAGGCTCATTTGTTGAGGAGCTAAGAAAGGCAATGCTTTATAAGTTTACCGCCAAGAGAAGCACCGCCACATTCTCTTTACCACTCGGTGATGGGCTGGGCAGGGCGTAACTTGTGAACCATCTACCAATGGTAGAGTGTGTGCGTTGAAGGCCATTTTTTTCCCCTCCTAGGGATCATTGAGGAAGGACGATGTAGAGCATCGTTGACGTTGAGTCGCTTTGCAAGGATTTTGTATGTGGACTGGCCATTCTACATGTTTTTGTCTTTCAAGTTTCTAAAAATATATGTATGAGAACAAAGATCTTGCAACTTTGAAAAGATTCAAGCGTTGTGAAGTATTAGTGTTTATGCAAGGGGAACTACACTAAATATGATATTCAGTGTTGCCAATTCTAATCGTCTTGCTCAATGCTAGTTGTAAACCGCGGTGTAGTGTCACCCACACTAAATGTTAACCCAACATTATTTGTCATTGATTCTACCAATGGTAGAGTGCGTGCGATGAAGTGCATTTTTTCCCCTCCTAGGGATCATTGAGGAAGGACGTTGTAGAGCAATTTTGAAAAGATTTTTTATTTTCATTTCTTTGATGAGATAAAAGGCCGACATGCCAGTGCCAAAGTACATGAGGAAATTAACCACGTGAAAAATTTTCCGTCAAGTAGAGAGAAAATTTTACAACCAGGAATCGAGCCGCCAACCTCTTCCTTGATATTTGGGTATCTCTCCACCATCATCCGGTAGTTTAGGGTCAACTCGGACCAAACTTTGAAAAGATTCAAGGGCTATAAAGTATTAGCGTTTATGCAAGGGGAACTACACTAAATATGATATTTAGTGTCACCAATTCTAATCGTCTTGCTCAATACTAGTTGTAAACCGTGGTGTAGTGTCACCCACACTAAATATTAACCCAACATTATTTGTTATTGGTTTTTTTTGGGGGGGGGGTTGGGGGGGAGTATAGATTCTACAGTGTTGCAATTACTGTCACTTACCATGTATTTTTTCATCCAATTTCAATCATCTATTACATTATTTCATCACAAGTTGTTGACAAGAGAAGGTAAGGTATTGGCCAATGGATGAACTCATCCATCATCCATGACAGTATTTGTTCACTCATTCATAAGTGTCATCTAAAATTTACCATAGTGACATTAAATACCATATGGCACTAAATATCAAATTCAGTGTACTGAAATCAAGGTTTTATTGATAGTGTATATTAGTGCTCATTAATAAATCTAATTGGTTAATTTTGATATATGCATGTGGAATTTTAAATTTGGAATCTGGAATCCATATACCTATTCGAGACATGGTCAAAATTCATTGACTTGGTGGTGGCGTGGGGTGGGGTGACTCTCATATTGAGCCTTGAGTGCTATGCTTAGGGGAGGTTGGGTTTTCAAAATGTTGCCCATAATGATAAGTCTATATTAGTTGTTTTACATGTATCATGGACGAGCAAACTTTTCATCTACCCTTAAGCCGACCTCCTACAAGCTCCAACCATGCATTGGAGGATCATACTCCTAACATTTAAAGTCAAATCATATGAGATTTTCATGAATCTTTGTTGGACCTCAAAGGAATGTGTTTTTCGAGAGAGGTGCCACCTTGTCCACTAGACGAGGCCATAAAATCGATTTTGTTAGGGAAAGAAGGTATAGGGGACCTTAACAATCACTTTAAAATTTGCACCCACTTCTTGTAGAATATAAAACCCACAATTAGTGCAAGATGGTAAGAAAATCCAAATTAGCGCGTAGCTACTAGCCATTTCCTCATAATTTTTGTAGCTCAACTAAATAGTTTATTTGTTATCAAAATGAAGACCTTTGTTCTCGTTAAATAGTCATACATGCCCTGATACCTAATTATGTTGACTATTGAGCTAAAACAAATTAACATATATTGAGCACATAGGACTTCCAATTTCTTCTAAACACATTAGTTTTTGATGCTTGTTATGAGATCCATACTCAACCACACACCACTCAATTGCAAGTGTCTACAATTTGGGTACTATTGGACTATAGGTATAGGATTGCACTTTTTTGAGGTTGAAAGGCTCGGGAGATTTGATTTTCAGCCATTCTCATATGGTAAGTAACCCTCAATTCGTTATTTATCTTATTCAAAAAACTTATTTTTTAAAGGTGTGTCATTAGGTATGGATTTAAGTATAGATAGGTGTTCAAAAGAGATTCGGTCCTACATAACATTACAAATGCAGGGTGTTGCACCCCTAGTACCATGAATCATGGGAGCATCATGCCCCCACTTATGTTGGGCCACCCATGTAAAATGAATAGGTTTCAACCTGAGTATTATACATTTTACAAGAGTGAACCAACAACTGGTACAGAAAATATGGGCTTGCTTGCTTCTTGCATTTCATATATAATGCCAAATATATCAAAATATATAATTTTCTTGATGCCGGGGGTCCCTTTGCGATGGCGCACCTACATGAGAGGTTGACACCATGTACATGTAGTTGAAAAGTATCTCAAGCCTGCAAATTAGGGCATGGGAAAAACACCTACTACTAACCTCAACCCCCTTTGTGAAAAGGACCCACAAAAATAAGATTTGTAATGTTATGTACATGCTTAAGACTTGTGAACCATTCTAAACTCAATAATCAACAAGATAATTGGGGGAACTTCTATATCAAATAATTCAAAAGAAAGAGAATCTTCAATTCGATAATGATAAGACATTCGTCAGAGCTTCGACAATTATGAAGAAAATGGCTAATAGATACACACTCGATTTGGGTTTGCTAGTCATCGTGCACCAATCACATGTTTCATAAGACTCAGAGCAGTGGGTGCTTAGCTTAAAATGTCCATTCTAGACCCGCTTACCTTAGACGTGCATGTGACAACAATCTCATTAAAGCCTCAACATTACGATTTACTCCATTTTTGGAACCTTACTCCCCAGTCCGGATCTCTCTAAAAACCCCCATCGAGCGTGGCTCGGAGGCCAGGTTCGGGAGGGGGTGGCAGGGTTGGGATAAAACATGCCCCCTATTTTTTTAATTGGGTGGGGCCTTACTTGATCTCATAGCGGGCTTCCTAGAGTAATTTGGGGCCGCAGGACCCAAATTTAGCAAAAAAAACCAAAAAAAAGTCCCCAAGGGGCCAAAACGGGGAGGGCCAGAAAAATGAACCCCACCGAACCTAGCCTCCGAGCCACGCTCGATGGGGGTATTTAGGGCCGGTTTACACTACGGTGGAGAAGTCCACCGGTCATGAAAAAAGGGCGTTTCTCAATTGTGATTGGTCGAAAATGCAACTCTTGACCGGTGGGTGTTTACACTAGGTGAAGAAAACAATGGTGGTGAACTTTTCTCATGGATGATAAAATGACATGGCCGCCTACATGGCGGCACTTTTTGGAGTTGGGCTTCTCCGGAGGAAGAGTTTCTTGTCCGGCCTCAAGAGGCCGGAGAAGCCCAACTCAATAAAAAATTGTGACACATATCCACTTGGCCGGTCAAATTTCCACACCACCCTCTCCTTGCTCCTAAACAAAAAATATGCCATCATCATAATTGAAGCATTATGGTGATATATGATGGTTTTTTGTATTGCCATAGTTGAAACAATAAAATACTTCAAAACCATAAAGATCATAAGAGAGCACAAAATCTCTCTTCTTCGATTATCCATGATTGAAGATCAAAGATAAGAAGAGAGAAATTGATGAGGATGATTAAGAGGAGAGCATGTCTTAAATAATACCAAAGAGTAGTGCTTTGTCCAATGTGTATGGGTTTTCCCCTCTTCATTCTTAAACACCCAAGGAGACATTTATTTCCTACATGGGCCAAACTTGACAATTGGCAATTTGGCAATTTTCATTATCTTTTGAATAAAATTGAACGTTATATTACACAATTCTTATGAACACAATTCTTGTTGAAATCTTTTGATACAATGTGAATGTAGAGAATTATGGTTTTTTATCACAAAAAATCTTGACCATTAGGTGAACTTCTCTTCACCGGTGGACTTCTCTGCTAAACTTCTCCTCTAGGTGTTCAGACTTCAACTGGTCAAGACTCCTTAAGAAATATTTTATTGCCTTTAATTCTTCTCCGGCACATCCACCATTTGCCTCATATAACCATGTCTTGGCCAAGCATTCTTGACCGACCGGAGGCCTTCTCCACCGTAGTGTAAACCGGCCCTTAGACCCACCCCCCCCCCCCCCCCAATCCCATCATTTATCCCACACACGAGCACTACAAGTGTCCAAGATCAAGTAAACAAGTATAATACACTAAAAATGATATTTTTTGTCACTTACTATTTAAAACTACGCAACTCTATATTTATTTGATGTATATCTCAAATTTTACCAACAAATGTCAAACGAGTTGTCTGGACATCATAGAACATCAACACTTTAATTGGCAAAAAAATATACCAATACTAAAATGATATAGCACTGCATAACTCCAAAAAGTAAGTGACACCAAATATTTAATGTAGTTAGCTGTTTCTAGAAGCTATTTCAACATCTACTACAAAGGGTAGATATTGATATCATCTCATGGAGAAGAAAACCAGCAGGAACCCATGGTATTTGCATCGAAATGTGGCATTTGCTCACAAGCACTCCTTATAGATTCTTATACAATATGAATATAAAATGCATGCAAGAGTCTAGTCGGGGCTAAGTTACACATGACCCCATTGAGTTTGAGAAATACTGGTTGACGGTTCAAAATGTTAGGAAAATTACTGATCCTTTTAGGGGAATATATGGAATATACCTCAAATTAATAAACAAATACCGAAATATCACAACATGTAATTGGTTGGACTTGGAAACACTAGGATTTAGGGCCACTGAGAGCCCGTGACCATTCCACTTCAAGCACTCTCATTGGTGGAAAAGGTGGAGCCGGTCCAAGTTCGCTTCTTCACACTACGTTTGGGGACCAACAGAGTATGTGCATACAAGATGAATGTAAACTCTTCATGGGTTCCTACATGGCATCGAATGGATCATGTTTCATGGTCACTTGGATTATTTTCAAAAACCACCTCTTGCAAGTAGGCTTAACACAAAACTGGGAGACCATACCACTTTGAATGCTCACAATCGTTGATTTATTCTATTTTATCATGTGTGAGGACTCTCATGAATAGAAATTCATTGAAATAGCATTTGGTTGAGGGCTCAATCACATATGACTTCACAATACACTCAAGGATGCGTGACCACACTACATGATTTTGGAGGTGTGTTGGGACGGCCTTCGGACACTTTTACTTTGGGCTCTCACAATTTCATGGTCACGGCTCTTGGCTCGTGTGTGAAGTGGGCATTAGACCAATTATGCCCAAAACCCCCCCTGGACACTGTCTAGGGTCAGTTTTGAATGCATTGTTTTTATGTATTGTCTCTTCGCTCTAATTTCTTCCTTGTATTAGCATCCACAATGCACAACCCTCCCCACGTTCTTTTGTAATTAACAAGCGAATAAGTAACACAAATTTAATCATGTGCTTAGTAAACTTGCTTGAAGCTTAAATCTGAGAATCATGAAAGACATGGAAGGTTGCATACACTATTAACATGCTTCTTATAGATTTGTGGTTGATTCATCTCAATTGGATCTCACCAAACTAATTTGGCTTTCTGATGCTAATTTCAAGTTCAAATGTGAGAAAACTAAAAAAATGTTCAAACAATTCTTAGCATCGACTTCACCTTGAGTATACATGCATGTTGTAGAGTGGAAACATGATTGAGTTTGATACCAGTGTGGACATACCAAGGGATGTGACCCCAATGTGGATACTTCCAACTCTTCATACAATTTTGATTGTTGGCATACATCAGCAATTGTCTCATCGTGTTATCAATTGTAAATCATGAAGATTGTCATTTTAATATCAAAATCTAAGTTGAGATGCAAGACACATAACAAATTAAATTAGAGTTTCTTTTTCTCTTTAAACACGCATAGGCTCCTCCACATCTGTTCACTATTAAACCTAAAATGAATTGTCTTGAGCACAGAGTCCAATCTAATTGTCATATGTATGTTTTAAGTGGCCATTCTTACAAGCCTTGCCGCTTACCTCACGACCAATACCATTGTCCCACAAAGCTTTCACGAGGAGCATATTTCATGCATTGGTTTTACCCAAGTTGTATTACATAAAATTCATTTCCCAACATCTATCATCAAGGTTGCAATAAGACATGTCCTTATTAGTTTATTGTTGATTAATACTAACTTAATCTCAATAGACAAATTTGGGATCTCTCAACCTGATTTAGGTATTAAATTGTCTTCAAAAACAACATCCAGGTTCTATACAGGAATGAATGTTTTCTCCCTTTCCAATGGTATACGCCGGATGTGAAAGCATCCCCAATGAACTTTTTAAGGAAGGGGTCCCTTGATAAGATAAGGTCCAAGGCCTACAATATGCAACCTTTAGGTAGTCCCATAAAACTTTTCTGAACCAAATCAAAAAACTGCCATCCGCCCCGCCTGATTTCAAAAAGAAAGAAAAAAAGGAAAAAAAAGAAAAAGGTCCTTGCATTCTCGAAGGTTGTCTAGTCCACAAAAAGCCACGTTGAGTGCATCTAACTTCAGGTCCAAAATCCAATATATACATTTACTTCCAATTAGTAAATAAACTATTTTTTGGGATTTCATTCCTGAAGTGAAATTGTCAATAAGGTATGTAATTAACTTGGAAGTTATAAATATGGAAAGTTCCTCATTAACATATGAGGTGAAATTTTTGTGAGTTACCATTTGAAAGGGCCTTCGTCATTTAAAATTAAGCTTAAAATAATTTGACAATTTTAGCTAATGTGCTAAATCAACCTGATGTCCTTTACACTATTTTATTAAAGTCTTCTCCTTTCACAAGTAAATTTCTACACGTATTCATACACATTCAAGCTAATGAAATGTAATTAGTTGTAATTGAACCTGATTAAGCCTACTTAAGTGCAAGGCTTAAATCTAATTCGGTGTCTATTTTGATCTTTGAAATCTTTGAGAGATTAATTACGTTTGATTACACTTAATTAGTTTGGATGTGTATGAATACTTGTGAAACGAGAAGACATTTATAAAAGTAGATAAACTTAGCATACTATTTTGAGCTCAGTTTTCAAATGACAAAGGCCCTTTCAAATGGTAACTCACAGAAATATTCACCTCATATATTAATGAGGATTTTTCATATCTTTAACTTTCAAGTTAATTATATACTTTATTGACATGTTCACTTTGGAAATTAAATCCCAATCAATTGCTTATGTATTAAATGGAAATAAACGTATATATTGGGTTTTGGACGTTGGAGTTGAGGTACACTCAACATGGGTTTTGTGGACAAGATAGCCTTCAAGAATGCAAAGACAATTTTCTTTTTGCAATCAAGTGACGCGGGCAACATTTTTTGGTCGGGTTCAGAAGAGTTTTCCTAGTATTGCCCAGAGGTTGTGAGTCACGGGCCTCAACCCTTATTTTATTGGGGGACCTTTCCTTACAAAGCTTGTTGGGGGTGCTTTAGGGCTACTTCACACCTAAGCCAAGAGCCGTGACCATGAAATTGTAAGAGCCCACAAGAAGTGTCCAAAGGCCATCCCAAGACAGTCTCAAAATCACGAAGTGTGGTCATGGGCCCGCAAGTGTGGTGTGAAGTCATATGTGACCAAACCCTCAACCAAATGCTATTCCAAAGAGTTTCTATTCATGTGGGGTCCTTATACATGATAAAATAGAATAAATCAACCGTTGTGAGATTTCAGAATACCATGGTCTCCCGGGTTTGTGTTAGATCTACCTCCAAGAGGTGGTTTTGGAAAACAATCCAAGTAAACATACACCATGATCCATTTGATGTCATGTAGACTTTACATCCATCTTGCATTCACATACTCCATTGGTCCCTCAACCGTAGTGTAAGGCGAACTTGAACCGGCTCCGCCTTTTCCACCAATGAGAGTGCTTGAAGTGCCATGGTCACGGGTCCTCAATCTCATGCGTAAAGTGGCCCTTAGTGTCCGGCATGGTAAACGGTAGGTGTTGTGAACATGTACCCGTATTAAATCTACCTACTACAGCTTCACTTCTCCTTTGGTAGAGCTTCAATGGAGATTATATTTAGCATTTGAATTTAGTTGGTTTATTCAAAGGTCCCGGTTTAGTCAAGATTGCGCGGAATTCATTCCACCTTACATTGGTCCTTGGTTGGGATTGATGATGCCAAACTCACGTGCCGAGTGTGCTTCGTTAAGTAATTTGCGGGATCTAGAGAATCAAGGACTTCTTTAGTCAACCTGGGTGGACTAAGTTCTTATATGAACCTAGAAATTTGTATTCAAACCATCAAAGGAATAAGGCTCCTTAGTAAATATAGTATTTTGCTATTCAATAGTACGTATCTAACACCCCGGGTTACATCACATCTGCCCAGGGCTGGGCCCCACTCTAGGCCCACCTTCTTCACTACCCGAATGAAGTCCATGCTCCCTGCCCATTTTGCCTAACTTCGAAAAATAAAATTGCCCTTGCATCCTTGAATGTTGCTTGTCCATGTAATTCATATTAAGTGCACTTCATCTTCAAGGTTCAAAATCTAATATACATGTTCACTTCCATTGAGAAAGTAAGCAATTCATGGGGAGTTCATTTTCGAAGTGAAACCGTCAACAAAGCATGTCATTAACTTGGAAGTCAAAAATGTTACAAAACCCTCATTAGCACTGAGGTTGTAATTCTTGTTACTTACCATTGAAAGGGTCGTTGTCATTCTAATGAAGTGTGATTTCTCAATGGAAGTGAAATATATTGATCGTGGACCTTGAAGATGAAGGGCACTCAATATGGATTGTATGGACAAGGGACCTTCAAGAATGCAAGGGCAATTTTGTTTTTCGAAGTCGGGCGGAGCGGGCAGAGAGCATGGGCTTCGTTTGGGCAGTGAAGAGGCGTGCCTGGGGTGGGACCCAACCTGGGCAGATGTGATCTAGCTCAGGGCATATCTAACGTGGCCATTCCATAACCTTAATTAAGTAGTGTGTGTTTGTTCGTCGGGCCCTTAGAATATAATCATGGGATTCCTCAACTTAGGGCCACTTCACATACGAGACTGAAAACCCGTACCCATTACATTGCAAGCACTCTCATTGGTGGAAAAGGCGTGGCTAGTCCAAGTTCGCTTCACACTACGCTTGAGGGACCAATGGAGTAAGTGAATGCAAGATGGATATAGAGTCTACATGGATTCCTACACGATATCAAATGGATCATGTTTCATGGTCACTTGGACTATTTTCAAAAACCACCTCTTGGAGGTAGGCCTAACACAAAACCAAGAGACCATGGCACTCTTAACGCTCACAACCGTTGTTTTATTTTATTAAATCATGTATGAGGATCTGCATGAATAGAAATTCATTCAAATAGTATTTGGTTGAGGGCCCGGTACATAGGACTTCACACTACACTTGAGGGTCCGTGACCACACTACGTGATCTTGGAAGTGCCTTGGGACGGCCTTTGGACACTTTCTTTTGGGCTCTCACAATTTCATGGTCATGGCTCTTGGCTCGTGTGTGATGTGGCCCTTAGTGTAGATTTAGACTTAGTATGAGTTTCCCTGGACAAGGTTGAGACATCCCATGGTTATATTCTCGGGGTCCACATGAACAAATGCACAATGCTTAATAATGTTATGTTTGCATCCGTCTTTGTTATAGACATTGTAAATAAGGGTGGCCCACACTCATGTTTTGTAGATGGGTCCTAAGTGGCTTATCTTCTTAATCGGACCCCTAGATTTGATTCGTATGTGGTTCGGTGAAGATCCAAGAGCTAACATCATTAAGTTACATGTTTAAAAGAGATTGGACCATGACTTCAAATATTAATAACTACCCTACAATTGTTAGTGAACACATTTGGGAGGACCTATGTATCCAGTTAAGAAATCAAGAAACATGCACTTCCGATAATCATAAATAAATAAGGGGAGGTTTGATTTTGAATTTGGTCTTTTGCATACATTTCATTGTAGGTTTGCTAATGCAACATGAGTTTTGTTGTGTAAATCTACTAAGGAGAATTTAGAGAACATGAAAAACAAACCAAACAACACCCACATACATTATGTACTTTGGATAGCCATGGCTTCGACTCTCACATTGCATATATATTTAACTTTTTTTTTTGTTTTTTTAAAAGGTTAACAAGGCTACAAATTTGAATTAATATGGCCCACATAATGTATTGCAATTGTTGGGTAGCAACCAAAGAAGGTGGCCTGGGATATTGGTTGATGAAGGACAAGTTGTGAAGGCCACTCTAATTAAAAGGGCACAATAGTGTTGATGCCTTAATAAATTCTATTATACGATGGACAACATGGTGGTGGTAAGGAATGTGGGTGTTATTTGGTTTGTTTTTCATGTTCTCCAAGTTCACCGATTAGATTTACACAACAAAACTCGTTTTGCATTAGCAAATCTACAATCAAACATATGCAAAGACTAGATTAAAAATCAAACCTCCCCTTATTTAATTAAGATTATTGGAAGTATATGTTTGTTGAATTCAAACATGTAACTTTAGGATGTTAGCTCTTGGATGCTCACCAAACCACATACTAATTAAATCTAGGGGTCTGATGAAGAAAATGAGCCACTTAAGACCCATCTACCTTAGTGGTTAGCGTCCTGCACTTCTCCACTATTTTCCACCGCTCTGAAAAGGCAAGGCCCATGCTAATAGTATGGGCTCAATTTGGTAGGGTAAATTTGTTGCAAGATACATGTTATGTGCATCTTAAGTTGACTACAAAAGTTTTGCCATAGGCAAAGAATTGCAGTGAGGAAATCAATGATCAACATATGCTAGATTGATTTGTGCTAATTGAAGCCTATATAATGCAAACGACCCAATCACGTGCAAAGAGGCCCCAAATGGTGTTGTTTGAAGTATTGAAAATTTGTACAAATGTATTTCAGTTGACAAGTCGATTACTAACACACAAAGCTTGAGAGCTCGAAGCAACATCTACCAACCTGAGTTTTGTTTTACTAGCTGAAATTGAAATATGAAAGCTAAGTTTTTGCATGTCAAACAAAGATGGTGGGTGGTCATTGGTAGGATGCAAAGTCGTAGGTTAGTGTGTTGATGATGTGCATGAGACAAAGAAAAAGGCATGGCAGTGAGAGGGAGTACAATGATGAACATTTAGTAGGCCGATGTTTGTTAATCAAAACATATATACAGTCTAACCTTGATAATGTCACCCTTGTTAATAGAACACCTTGATATTGTCACCTAAAAGTTTGAAACCGATTTTCATAGTGTAAAACTCCCTCGTTATTATCCCTATCACCCTTGATAATGTCACTATTTTTTTTCAAAATCCGTAGTGTAAATGTGATAATATCAAGTATGGATGGATCGTATGGGTGGGCATGGGTTCGATATTATTGTTCATGGGTGAGCATGGGCTAAAGCAAAGCATATTGGGGGTCATTGAATGAGCTCTCATTCAATGCTTTCGGCATAGTGGGATGCCTTGTGTAATTTCAAATTAGATGATCAAACCATTAGAAATTGTTGGAGAAAGTCCGCCATATTGCATGCAGAGTGGAATGCAGATATAAACAATCTTGATGAACGTATGAAGTCCAAAATGGAGGAAGCAACTTTGGAATTGGGTAGACTCATCGCCGCATTAAATTTGGGTTTGGATGTTGAAGGCAAGCATGTAGAAAAGCTTTGTCCTTTGGAGTACATAAACATGGAAGGTGAAGATGATTTTGAGGTGGAATTTTCTACTGAGGAGCTTGTGCAACTAGTGCAAGATGGCGAACAAGTTCTTGATTCCATGGAAGTGGACCCATTGATTGTTGATAGCAGTGATGATGAGTCTAAAGTAGTGAAGCTAAGCGATGCACAAAAATATGCTAAAGATGTTTTGAGTTTTATGGCTAGCCAAGGTTCTCAGATTTTCGGCACTCATGAGTTGTTAGAAATGGAAAAAATCCATGACAAACTCATTAGAATTGGTGTTGCACATTTAACATCAACAAAACAATGTGACATTAGAAGCTTCTTGGTCTCTAGTGAGAGGTCTTTACCTGATCTCAATGACACATTATGATGTGCTCTTGTTGTTATTCACAATTTTGAATTGGATTTTACATTCAAAAACATTGAAGTCTCGTATTTGTTATTTAAAAAAAAATTGTAATTATATTTTGATTTTCTACATATTTTTTGATAATATCACATTATGCACAAAATGTGACATTATCAAGTATGTCACACCTTGTTTATATCATACTTTTTGGTGAAACGGAGGGTGTGACATTATCAAGGTTAGGGTGTAACGAGGAAAACCCAACCATATATGTGTACAAAGAGACCGAATACAATAGTTTTACTTCAAAAGCATTTGGAATCCTTGCCTACCCATGAGAGCAACTTGTTGACCATGCTAACTTCCTGCAAAAGCTACTCCGCGGTGATGACCGATGATGTCAATGATCTCTCTCTTGCTCTCTCCCTCTCCCTCTTTCGGCCGGGGCCACGGGTGATGAATTTAGCGTCTCATGAAGTTGACATACAATCACGCCCCCAAAAGGCTAGCTCGACCCCACATGTACGACCATTAAATATCTACAAGAAGGGAGCAAGAGTAGTGGCCTTGTGGAAATTCTCCGGCAAACTTGTTGACTCTCCAATCTCCTCTCACATGAAAACTCCCGGAACGTCGCCACATGGCAGCCTTTCATTGCTCAAACACACGTCAATCCTACGTGGACGTCACGGTTTCCGCATCCGGAAAGGTGAACTAGGAATCACCTCAAGGAAAGCGAGTAGCAGGTAGCAGTCTCCAATCATCATTCCACCTATGTAGCGGCCTCAAAGGAACACCAGGTGCCGCAAGCATGTGTGTCACGAGCATGGTATATTTTTTTATCCACATTTGTATTAGGGCCTGGACCCGAAAGACATGGCAGAGACAAGAATAAGTTATAGAGGCTCGTGGAGTGAGTGACGTGCGTGTGTGTTTCTGACAAAGTTTTCAGGCGAGCTTTTCAGATTTGACATGCAAAAACTTAGCACACCCAAAAGCACGTCAATTGGCATGCACAGTTGAGGATTTGACACGTAGTGTGACTTGTGAAGAGAGAAGATCGCACGTCAATTGACATAGTAGAAACTGGAATGGCACGTGGTACTAGGCGTGTGACATTGAGGTGACATTTCAAGAGGAGAAAATGTAGATGTCAATCAACAATCATCATCGTTTCTGAAAGCGTCACGTGACACTTTGGATCTGGAGTTGAACGTCGATTGGAATTTGTCAAACGTACACACCAGACGAGTTCAATGGATTGTGTTCAGAGCTTGTTCTTATTATGAGGCTTCAGAATTGCATGGGCTGGGTTTTCCCTATCACTATGCTTGAGATTTTATTGGACCATAGTTGCTTGAACGTACATGTCAGTTCTTTTTCGTTGGCCTTTGTTCTTTAAAAAATAGTTTAAAGAAACTATAAAATATTCTAAAGTTATCGATATGATTATTTTGGAGGTTATTTGACTCCAAAATGGCATGACAGACCCCAAACGAGTATAAGGTAGATGCGCCATTGATGGATACTTTTCTTCACTTTCTTGTGGGACATGGAACACGCAAATAGTGTGAGATGACTGGCAATCTATAGACGTTTGCCTCATGATATTTGCAGTTCATATGAGTATGTATTCATTATCAAACTGAAGATTCGTACTTTAATTAAGTGGTTGTGTACGTCCCTCCAATCATGTTGACTATTGAGCGTAGAAAGGTTAGCAAATTTTCAGCATACACATATCGCTACACCCCCGCGTCCATTTAGTGCAACCATACATTTTTGAGTCATTATGCCCGCTTTAATATCAGGCTTCCCATTTTCTGAAACAATTTCAGCTTGAGTTTGCAAATGGAGTTAAATTGTAATGGTAATTACACTAAAAATGATGTTTATTGTCACTTCCTTTTTGAAGTTACACAATGCTATATCTTTTTACTATTTGTAATGTTGTACTAAATGAAACTGTCAATGTTTAGTACTGTCCAAACAGCTAATTTGACATTTATTGATAAAATATGAGATATACAATAAATAGATGTAGCGTTGTGTATCATGTGGCAGCCCACAATAGGTAGGTTAGGAATGATGACCTTCATTATAGTAAGAGCCGCTCAAGTTCAGAACATGATTCCTAGAAAACCTTTTAATGAATAGAGAACAACTTTTGCAACCTGAATTTATTGTTATGCAAAATTCTAGAGAGTTTTTTTTTGCCTTTGTTACAGGCTTTGAAGCATACGATTTGTTTTGAGAATATTGTTGGCAGGGATGCTTTATGAAGTGAGTAATTGAATGAATAACAAGGCATGCATGCATCTAACTTACTTCAATGTAGATTTGAGCAAAATAAATAAATAACCAACATCGTACAGTACAATCCGACATGAATATGAGCCCGTCGGGTCTACACTGCCTAAGAATCTTCTTAGTGTAGGGTAGGTTCTTGGTTTCCTTTTTTATTTATATTCTTTCTCTGTCAAGTAAAGAGAAGATTTCACATCGGGAATCGAACCGTCAACCACTCCATTCGGAAATGGGTACACTCTAAACCCCGTAGCATCACACATGTGGCAACCAAAGTGCACGTGATATTACGGAGTTTTGTAGTGATAACATGGATGTGTGATACTATAGAATTAGTGTAGTGTGTGACACATTGGAATAACACAAAGGAGATGTGAGGACAATTTGAATTCCGTCTCCTATCACCTACGCTAGTGTGTCCACTCCACTTGGCCTTCCCGGGCGATGTGACAGACACATGCACCAACATTCAACAAGTTGCAGAAGAAGAAGACACTCCACATGTTGACACATGACGCAATGCGAGGGTGTGGGTTGACTTTTTGGGTGATTTACATTACTGACAAACTTCGTGATATAAGCAAAAGAAATGTAACAATAATAAGGAGTGAGATTTGAACTACCAACATCCGTTCCCTAGGGTTGCGGGATATTAAAGAGTGTGTGACATTATGAAGGTTGATATTACGGAGTTTAGGGTGTACCTCTCCACTATCACGCGGTAGTTTAGGGTCACTTCGACCTATTTGAGCAGAATTCATGTACATGGTGACAGGTGTTGGGCTGGCTAATGCAATCGGGAAAGATGGAATTGTGAAGACAACATGGAAAAGTGTCCATGGTGAGAAAGTCAACTCAATGTTGAAAGCCACATACCTACAGTAGCTTATTATTATTATTATTATTATTATTATATATGTTCAGATCGGTTTAATAACAACCACCACCGCCCTGGTTGAAATTTCAAAAAGCTATACACTCTGCAGTAACTTAGGCACGCAGTTTTTCGTGTTCACACAACATGCATCTGTAGTGGTTTCTTTGTCTTTGTCTTTGTCTTCCTTTAATTTCATGGTCGTTGGTAAATGAAGCCAGTATTTGGTAAAAGTTTCAATGTTTCCCGAAGGGTAAACGTTCAGTGGGGGTTGGGGCAAACCAACCTGTACACTGGTTCCTTGGAGACAATGGTTTAGGCATCCAACAAGAAACGAGTGTATGGGTTGGTTCGTCCAAATCCCAAAAGGGAAGGTGTGATCATTGCTTACAATGTAGAGCCCAGGGATTACTATTCTAGGCTCCATTAACACCTAAGTTGAGACGGAGACCTCGAGTTAAGTCTAAAGAACTTCAATTAGGACGAATCAACATCAAAACGGATGGGTCCGGTAGAGTTTTACGACTTCCTCTCTCCCTTCTAATGACAAGTGTTGAGAAACGATGTCCCTTCCTTCAACTTCAACGAAGTACATGACAAGTGTTGAGAAACTATGTCCCTTCCTTCAACTTCAAGGAAGTACAAAGTGCAATACCAATAATAATGCCATGTATTTTTTCATGGTAGTCATATTATGGTCAACGTATGTCATTAAAGGGTTTTTTGCACCAAGAAGTTAGACTTCGGAGGGGGAGGGGGAGGGGGGTGACACTCAACAACACTTGTATTGTATTGTACCACATGGGTGTAGGAAAAAGTATTTCATGGAAATTGGTTTATAATATGTACATATTGGTTGTGTATTTGCACCCTACAGCCCCTTTAAGGTTTCTCACGTGCCCCTCACAAGAGGTTGTTATTTTATCCAAATACAACTTATACCTACATTGTGTTGTGGTGTCATCACTCACCAAAAAGAAACCCCCATAAATATTTACATGAGATACATTGCTCTAAAAAAAATGACTTTCCATTATAATAGTATTCATACCTTGAAATGTGCTCTATGGGCTCACAACCCAAACTCCATTAATTCCAATTCAAATCTTAGGATCCACTATCAACCGGGAGCTCAATCTGAATATGAGTCTCCCTAGACAAGTAAATGATGGGTTCCTTCCTTGACCTCCGGCCCCTCGTCTAGGAAATGTTTGTGATTTTTGACGACATTCACAGGTGGCCTCATCTGCCTAACAATATCATCATGTTGAGTAACCTTTTGACTAATCACACATAGAGTTTGTTGCCACCACAATTTCCAAGGCTTTCGCACCTTGTTCTTACTCCCCTTACTTCGGAGATAGAAAGAGAACAATCTCTCATTGCTTAAACTACACTAATTATCCCAATTAGTAAGGGTGGACTAATAGTGTGTGTGGGAAATTAGTGAAGATGGTATTGTGTTTCTTTAGAATATAAAATCAATGCCATCAGAATATCTAGGGTTTCAGGAGTCCAAAGTGTCAAAGTGTTGGTATTTCTAAATACAAGCTCTCTTTAGTTTCTTAGTGTGAGGGGATGCCTGAAGAATGAGTGGCGCCAACTGAAAAGAAGAAGAAGAAGAAGAAGAAGAAGAAGAAGAAGAAGAAGAAGAAGAAGCCTTTGTGTACTCACTAAAACGAATTATGCTCTCTACAAACACCTTATAACATGCACTAGTTTTCTTGAAGGTAGGGTAGATGAGCATGTATCTAAGAATTTAGTATCACTCGGTACAAATTTCAGCCCTCCCTAATTTTGTGATTTAACAAACTGGAGCGTGTTGTGGGAACTACACTAAATATGATATTTAGTGTCACCAATTCTAATTGTCTTGCTCAATACTAATTATAAACTGTGTTGTAGTGTCACCAACACTAAATGTGAACCCAACATTAATTGTCATTCCTTGTAAAATAGTTGGATGATTAGATTTACAGTGTTGCAATTACAATCACTATCACTTACCAAGTGATTTTTCATCTAAAATTCAATCATCCATGACAATAGTTCATCACAAGTTGCTGACAAGAGAAGATAGGGTTTTGGCCAATGGATGAACTCATCCATCATCCATGTGAATATGTGTTCACTTATTCATAAGAAGTGTCATACGGAAGTTACCATAGTGACATAATATACCATATGACACTAATTATCATATTTAGTGTAGTACTCCCCCCCCTTTCAAAATAAAAGTTACGTTTTAGAATATTTGTGGGCTTAAGGTCATTTTTCGCACTTTTAGCACAAAGCTGCGTGCGTTGCATAGCTCTCACTAAGCGCTTTCCGGCAAGCTAGGGGTGTCCATAGTAACACCCATTCATCGCCATTGACGATTGACACCGAATGATCTCACATATAAAACCGTGTTGATGTGCGTCAACGCTGTTGAGTCCAAATATCAATTGGAAAACAAGTGTAAACTATTATTTGACTTGGTAGTTCATCAACAACAACATTTACATTGGTTTTGGCAACATTCCAGTTTGTTTGGCAAAGTTTGAGAGAAATTTCACCAAATGTAACTTTTATTTTGTAACACAATTTATGTCCAAAAGTAACAATTATTTTGAAACGGAGGGAGTATCACATTCACTAAATGGGATAATTAAAGTATACTCATTGTTAATACGATTATGGTCGTAACCTCCATTTACCATATTTAAAGGATATGTGTTCAAAAGTGGAAACAAAATATTGATGTCAAAACTTGGATTTAAGCATGAAGTTTGGACCAATCCAACCACCAATGTAATGTACATTAAATCATAAAACTACACAAATATGGTGGTTGGCAAACATGGCGAAGTTGTGTTGTTGTTATTGTTATTGTCATTGTTTGATGTTTTTGTCCCCACAAGTGCACGTCTCCTATTATTTTTGGACAAGTGGCTTGTCCAAATACACTTGAATGTCATATTCAAGCTTGATACCACCTTCTTGAAGTGTATAAGTAGTTTTTTTTTGTCGTGGGGGGTGGGGGGGGGGGGGTTGCAGCTTGTACATGGAGGTAGGCACTTACAAGGTTGAAGGGGTGAAAAGTCTATTCAAATTTGTCATTCACAAAGAGAAAGGCCCCGGGCTAGATCACATCTTCATTTAGTTGGGCCCACCCCTCCCACGCCTCCTTCACTGTCCGGTCTTCCTACCCGCACCTGCGTGGGAACTCCTCCTCATTGGGAACCAATGTAACCCGGTTACTTAAGTCATTAAGCTCCTTTGGCTTGTGAAGGAACTCCATCAATTAACTTGGGAGCAATAAAATGTCAACTTGAATATTTGTAATTTTGACCGGGTATTGTCACATTGGTTCCCAACAAGGAAGAGTTCCAACATAGGTGCGGGCAGGAAGACTAGGTAGTGAAGAAGGCGTGGGAAGGGCATGGCCCAACTGAATGCAGATGTGATCTAGCCTAGAGCAAGAAAAAGTTGTGCTATAGAGATTCTTAATGACATTGGTGTTGCCTACAATTCTTGGCTAAATTTGGTTTAAAGCCGTTTCTCGTTGAGATGTCGTTTAGTCTTTCATCCCCATTAATTTGCGTAATCTGCTCCCTAGTGCATGCCCATAGTCCCACTTCCATTTCTCACTGGAAATATACTGTAATTTGTGCATGCGTATTATGCTAAGCAAGCACATGTTCTAATATCAACGATTTACCCTTAAGTGCCCGTGAAGGCACACAATGCCATTTTGAAAACGTTAATGTTACCTAGACTTGATTGTCAGTCATACGACTTTCGGTCACAAGTCCCGACTTCCATGTTTGCATCTACCATTTTTAGTAAAACTATTCAAGAATCTTCGAAAATAGGGTGTAAAGTCAACAAACTTTGACTCTTTGTATACTTTCATGAGGTTTGGTTGTGAGGTGTGTCTGTGAGTGTGTGCTCCAATTTTTTCCGAAGAGGTAAAGGCCCATATTATCATCCAGAATTAGGGGAAACAAGGGACCAAAATACGTTGATCACTCTAGATTTAATAGTCAACGTAATTGGGCAAGAAATTTCAACCAACGAGACGTCATCATAACGATATTAAGCAACGTGCGTTCATTCATGTTTAATTTGATTTTGCACTAGCTGCGGCGTCCCATGGTTATATTCTTGGGGTCACTGCTTAATAATGTTATAATATAAGTCCTTAGAACGCTAATACTAACGTTGTTCATTGTAGAAGTAGTGGTTGGATTAGTCGTATCTACTTTAGACGATGTTCCTTCGAAAATGGTCAAGACAAGCAACAAATTAAATATGAAAAGAACATTTTAGAATCAAGAAAAGTAGTGGACATTTAAGGCGTGGTTTACATTGAGAACGCAATGGAGTTAGGGATTGGGAAGGGATCACTTGATTTCTAGCAGTTGTGATTGGTCAAACACTAGGTTGTGGCCCAAGTTGGTATTAGATTTAGGCCAACATTATTTATGTGGAGAAGTCCCCTTGGAAACCTACATGGCCAATGTTTCATCCGGTTTTCAAGAGCATTGTTCTTAACCACCTCTTTGAGGTAGGCCTAACAAAATGCCAAGAAATCGTGACGTCTTAAAATGTGACAATTGTAGCTTTAGTCTACTTAGTTGATTAGGTGATTCACATAATTGCATTTCAAAATAAATATGCCCCTCCTCCCCCTTCCCTTTTCACCCTTACTCTCTTTGCGTTTTGCACCAAGAACATGCAAAGTACGACCACATGTATTGGCTTGGGCGGCCAAGAAAGCATATTCGACCATGGAATTAGGATAACATACCCCAAATTAGTCTAGTAAAATTCAAGTTGAGATGAATCAACCCTAAACCTATAGAACATAGGTTTGAACCGGACCTTCTCAAATGAGAGGCATGACACTTGAACCTACATCCCAAGGTGACATCCTACAAATTGGAGTACAACAAACAACCCTTATTTCAATTCATTTTCTTATTAGGACACCTATATTTGAGTGGTATCTAGTTTGGTGTAGCTCCGAGAATTGATACCAAGAAGACATACGTTTGAAAGAGATTGGACTACGTGTTCAAAATAAGATAACCATTCTAAGCCCAACATAATTTGGGGGGGGGGGCAGGGAGAGGGCTATATGTCATTTGAAGAGCACGAGAATTTTCACTTTGATTTTGAATAAGATATTCATTTGAGCTCCAAAAATGATGAGGAAAGCGGCTATGGTCTCCATTTGGATTTGGTTATCATCTCGTGCTAATTGCTTGTTTCAAACTTTAAGAGAAGTGGGCTAGGCCCAAAAGGTTAACCATTTGAGGACCACTCAACTTACCATGGAAATCAAGTGGTCTCATGAAGATATCACCCTAGAGACAAGGCCGGTGACGTTTGGAAGTACCCAAGCAAGTCAATGCAATTGAGAGTTCTCGATGTAAGTAAGGAGACAATTAGAATAGTCGACATATAAATGTGTCATCTTATTATACTTACAGCAGCACACAAAATGAATAGTGCTGAGTATTGACTTCCATACCATGGATGTAATGTGGTTCACATGGCATTGTCAAAATGGTCCTGGTGTAGTCAAACACCACTTTGTTGCCTTTGCGTCTCAAGGTGGTCCATAAAAGAATCACTGAAGGAAGTTTTTAAGGAATGAAATGCAGACAGAGGACAAACACCAACACATGTCACACGCAATAAAATGAATGTGTGTGTTTGATTTGGGACCCATGAGAGTATATATATATATATATATAAAGTCTCTGAGTGGAAATAGATGAGATAAGGAAGAAGCACATCTATTGGACACTTTGAGCAGTTGAGACTCTTCCTGTACACAAAAAAAACTCATGTCATTGAATTTTCGAGAAGAAGTCTATGGGCGATGAAAGCAGCTTCTGGCTTCTGGTGAGGCCACATTGCCTGTGCTTTCTCGACCGTCGGATTTGATCGATGTAACCCTCCTACCCTGATCTCCTCCGTTCCTACCACCACTCATCCACTGCGTTTTTAATTTAATAAATAATAGCAAATCCATATAGAGGTTCATGTGACTCAATATATGAAAACATAACATTACACAACTCTTTGCCTATGTTATGTGGGACCATGTATCATATGAGCATAATTCTCCTTTCCTTTATGGATTTTTTGCTTTTGAGGAGCACTCACAAAGTGGGATGTGATTTTTCTAACAAGGAGTTGTAAATTATTGGAGTTCTTTTTAATCGCGGCTTCTTTCCTTGAAAGGAGACCATTATGTAGCTACTTGGTTATATTATGAATTTGACATCGTGTGATTAGGTAACGATAATGGAAAGTTTGGGTTTGTTCGTATTTCAAGGTGACTACATAGCCCCCACCTCCCTCCCTACCAAAGTGGACAACATTGAGGATTCACGTGTTGTCTATATCAGTCATTGAGTAGCATTTTTATTTATGCCATTTGTATGTAGTTGACCACTATGGGACCATGAAATAAATGCCCCAAGTGGACCTTAATGATAGATATGAACACCTGCCCTCTTTTTAGGGGGGGCCAGCGTGAATAGAGTGTCTGTTCGTCCCAACAATGAGCCAGAGTCCAAACCTTAATGACATAATCTTAAATATGAAGAGTGTCAATGTATTAGATGATATATTAGATGATGGTCTTCGGGTTGGACCTGGGAGAGCAGAAGATGATTGCAAGCTGAATCCACCCAGTGATCATGCTCGAGAGTAACTTTTACGTAGACAAGGTCATGCACACCATTAAAAACTATAAGCAATATGTTTGATCATATGACATTTCCTAAATGTAATGAACGGACTAGAATATGAATATTGCCTCTTATTCATTGTTAGAGTCCTACCTCTTATAAGGGTTGCATATGAATTTTACCTATTATTCATTATTAGAGGCCTACCTCTTATAAGGGTCCTAGTGGATTTCTCTCAAATGTGTTGTGCTAAACTAATTTGGGGTTATTGAAGATGGATCTTGTGTCAAATGAACTTAGAAAGGAAATCTACAGCCCACATACTATTTTTGGGCGTTTTTGTTGGACGATTGAGTGATGCACTCACATGCAATAGCACCCTCATACCGAAACTCTGGGTGCAGTATGCTTCTCAATGGAAACTATATCTTGCTTTCGTCGCCATTGTGCACTTTGTTTTATTGAACTTAGAGTGAGATGAAACAGAACAAAATTAAATGAGTGAAGGCTTTTGCATCGCAAACCAGTGTTGATCTGTATCATCTTTCTTTTCATACCATTCATGTCACATGTATCTATCTGAAGACTTCGTGTTTTTTTTTTCAATACTAATGTGATATCACATTACAAGGAAAACAAAAAAAAATGAGTAGGGCCATATGACCGGATATGACTAGAGTTTTCAAGGAAGTCATATTGAACCAAAGTGATGACTATAATTGACTTTAGTTATTATATGACAAAGGTTTAGTGAGATCGGACAAGGACTGGCCGGGAACCCTCCAGAGAACGTGTTGGGAACATGTTCTCCCAATATTTCATATTTTCATTGTAGTCATAACGGTCCACATGACTAAGATTGATACTCAGTTCACTATGGTTTCCAGATCCCAATAGTGAGTGGTTGTTGGGATGCATTTGGATTTCCTTCGTGCTTGTCCCTGTAGGGAGTCCTCGGTTTTCTGTGGTTTCGAGAAATGTTTGTTGGCAATGGCATTTTTGCCACTTTTATGTGCATTTCTTGCAGTATAACCATACTTTAACTCATTTGTAGTGCTCATGATTTCTATTAATTTTACACAACATCATAGTTTATTTATTCTCTGTAAAAAATGCACAAACATAGTCTATATAGTACATATAGAACGAGACATGCAAATAGCAACTGTCTTTGTTGTGCGGCCTCCCTTTCTACTGTTTGACAACATTGTCTTCGCAATGTGGATCCTCCTCCATGACTTCCAACACTTTGTTGATATCCTCCGCAGTTAGCACCCTGCATTCCGCCAACACAAGGGTGCCAAGTATGTTGTCAATGTTGGTGCATATGTCCCTAAGGCCGTGATGTTCTGTGTCCCTGCCTATTCGCAGTGCCTGCAATGATGGTCCTTCATCCACCTTTGATAATACAGTGCAGCTTCGTGGTTCTCTCCGCAAAACAATTTTCCATCCATCATCCCCCCATCATCCACAAAAGAAACTTGATGCACATGAAGGGGAAATACAAATGGATATGTTGAATAAGGAATCAATCGATCAAATTTGAAGAGTGTGAATCCATATTCATTGCATTCCATTGTGGCGCAAACTCATATTTGTTTGTGCCCATGTGCCCAAACACAACGACCTCGAATTTTCCGTAGTCCACACTTATTATCTCCTCCACCCACCCAACATATTCCAAATTGGTCATCCTCATGTTTCTGTCGCTACTACCATAATGACAAAACTGCAAAAACGTGACGGCAGCACCGCTGTCGCAAGTGGACAAAATCCACTTCAACTCCACATACTCTTACATGATTGCCGTACGCATACATCGACATGTACGCTTTTGCATCTCTTGAGGGTGGCAACAAGAGTGCTTGCACATCATCAGATACAACATCCCCCTCGCAATGTCCTCATCTACTACGATTTGGAGCCACTCCATGAAGGTTACATGCCGAGTATCGCTTCCATACTGTGCATGTCTTCCCTGGCTTCGCCCTTTTCTCCCCTATCTGGCATGTTCTCTTTTCCTCATATCATTATGTGCCTCCTGCAATGTCCAAGATTACCTCTAGTTAGTCATAGAGTTGTCCCCTCTCTTCCTCTCATTTCTACTTCACTACATCCTGTAAAACATAGCTAGTCATCTTCTCCAAATATGTGACTACACATAGTGTTTATCTTCCATTTTGTTGCTATGAAACATATATGGTGTTGCTATGAGGTGCTCACTCCCTATAATCTTCAAGTATTTTAGCGTTGTTTATCACAAACTCGTGAATCCAATGTTGTACGTTTGTTGTCAATACACGCCGTCTCCCCTTGCCTTCTAAAAGTTCGTCATTCATATCGGGCTCATCGGTGTCGTCCCATACACGACGAACCGTCACACTTCAATTCTTCATGTACTATGTGCAAAATCCAAGCGCCTCGTCCATGATGTAGCCTCTTGCCATGGAGCCCTCCGGTTGCATGCGTTATGGGACGTAGCCCTTACAATGTTTTCAAGTACCATTCCACTGGGTACATCCATCATGTGTGGACTAGCCCACAAATGATCAACTGTTGCACTAAGTGAATTGGCATATGGGACATCACATCAAAGAATGACAGTGGGAAGACCTTCTCTAGCATGCACATGGTTGTTGTTGTTTCTTCCAACAACTTTGCCATTGTTGACGGGTCCACGGACTTTGCACAAAGGCATGCAAAGACCCTGCTTATTCGTATGATTGCCACTCAAGCCTCCTTCGGTAGTGGTGTTCGCAAACATAGGGGAAAAAATCGATTGCTTCAGAATGTGGTAGTCGTGCGACTTGAGCCCCTGCAACTCTTCATCTGTCGTGATTTTCTTTGACAATTGCCCAACTGTCCGATACGATTATAGTCATTTTTTCTGAAGCGATTGGTTTGACATGACCAAGTTGAAGACTAAAAATGGTGCTAGTCATCAATGCACTTTACTACCTATATTAGTCATAAACCCCAATCATTTTTATTATTTTTATTATTTTCCTTGTAGTGTCAACATTTGACGGTATGTTTCTTTCCGACACCATTAAGGTCAAAAGTATATACCATGCCAAGAACCTTCACACCTCGGGAAAATCACACTAGTATCCATATGGTGTTGACCCCAACAATCACATAAGTATCACAAAGATTCTCTCACCTTGACGTACTACCTACCGAATACATATCAATATTTGGTTGGTATTACAATTTTGATACCCATAGGCAAGTCATCTAATACCATTATATTGATTGTTGATGCCATGCATTCACCGAGATACTTGACCAATAACTGTGCACACCACCAGCCATTCTCCTACAATATGTTGTTACGAAGTGGATCTGACACAGTACACTCGTAGAATCACACCAGCGCCTTTGGTGTCATCATGGTCACTTCGTGTTAGATGGTCGTGTCATTTTGATGCCTTGTTTCCGCTCGTGATACTTAAGAGTTTTTGTACGGCCTTGCAGGGTTTTTTGGAGATGCTGACTGGATGTTTCTGGTTCCGGATACTACAGCAAGCAATTGGTACTACTGTAAGTTGAAACATGCATACAGTCGGCCCTATATATAGCTGCAGCTGTAGCAGCCTCCTCATTTTGTGTGCCTTCATGCCTAAATTAAGAGACACGCTGTTCCAAACATGAAAGACTGTTGCTATATATTTTGCACTCCAAAAGGCTTTCTGTACTTCCTTCTGTACTCGTACCCCAATCATCCTTACAAGTTTTACAAGACAAGAAGCTTGGGAATTGGAAAAAGGAGAAGGGGCTGCAAGTTTTGTCATGGAAAAAGGTTTTGGTAAGTTGGCACCTTGGCTTGACGACATGTGGCAAACAAACTAACATAAGACGTGTCTTAGGTGGACATTTTTGTGAGATTGAAGGCCTCTTAATGGGACATATGTTGAACACAAACTTCCTTTTATGAGGTACTTGCAAATGTACGTGATAGCAAAAATTCAATACCAATTCAGAGTTTGTGGGTATTTTTCATGAGTTTTTAAATACAAAATTCTTCTATTCATATATTAGTCAACTCTCTCTCTCTCTCTCTCTCTCTCTCTCTCTCTCTCTCTCTCATAAAACGTTTTTCTTTGCTTAATATTTTTTGGCACTCTCATGTTGAGCCACATGTCACATATTTTTCCACACTTCATCACACCAACTAGACTATTTGAGAGACTTGTGGTGGTTGGTAGATGCATCCACTTTGAAATCATGTTACAATTCTTTGTGAAATTAGTTGCATGAAATAACTAAGTTGGCCACATTCTAAACTGAATAATTTCATAAGCGCAACCATTTAATGATGTTGGCCATCACAATTCAGCCTTGATATAAATATTTTATTTTTTCATGTGCTGAATTAAGCTACATCTATCTTATGCATGTTGGCAATGAGGTATCTAAGTTATCTCCCAATTTGACATTTTGCAACGGATAAATAAAAAAAACAGCAAATTTCAACAGTCAATCAAATATTTAATGTCAAGTTGTGCTCCCAACCAATTTTCCTCAGTGCTAGAGATTCCTAATGTGGTAGTACATTTACCTTGTCATGTTTTGATGCACTCGATTTGGGTCAAAACTCGTTGATCAAGAGAACAAAAGGTCATCAAAAGCAATGCATGCCATACAAAGTTTGGGGTCATGGCCAAGGAGCCATTAATCATGAATAACCTATGGTGATCTTGATGATCATGGGACGCTTAGCTTGTTGTTGATTTTAATATAAATATTCAAAGTCTAGATGACATGTCTCCCATAATTGTTGATGCCCTCAAGTAGGTCCCTGCAATGGACATACATTTCAATTGCCACCTTCCCTCCACATTCAACATATGACACTCAAACACCCAACAAAACCTCTACAAGCTAGGCCTACTTGCTCCCTTCAAGTTATCTCTTCCAATCCACAACAATACATTGTTCTTTGACACCAAAAATGATGGTTACCACCCAACAATGCCTTCTAATTTTTTCCTCTTTTTTCTTGAGGGACCAACGGAGTATGTGAATGCAAGATGGATGTAAAGTCTACATGGCATTGAATGGATCATGTTTCATGGTCATTTGGACTATTCTCAAAAACCACCTCTTGGAGGTAGGCCTAACACAAAACCGCGAGACCATGGCACTCCAAATGCTCACAACCGTTGGTTTACTTTATTTTATCATGTGTGAGGACCTGCATGAATAAAAATTTATTGAAATAGCATTCGGTCAAGGACCCAGTCACATATGACTTCACACTACACTCGAGAATCCGTGACCACACTACATGATTTTGGAGGTGTCTTGGGACGGCCTTTGGACACTTTTCTTTTGGGCTCTCACAATTTCATGATCATGGCTCTTGGCTTTTGTGTGAAGTGGCCCTTATTCATGGAATGCACGAGTCCTACTGTCGGAGGGCATTATCTTTCACAAAACCCATGTCATTTGTGTATTATCACTCAACTCCAGCCAAAAATAATAATAATAATAAATTCAGGGTTCCACACTAAACCCTTGCCGCCATGATTTTAACCTCCTCCCTCTCGCAGTTCACTAGTAGTGCCAATGTCATTGTGCAATGGCTCCAATTGGAGTAGTATCTTGTTGAGTCTTCTGTACATTATGTCAATGAATGGGGAGAACCGACTGTTAGTTACTGATGAACCAGTTGAGTTTTAGAAATAACCAGTTGAAGTTCAAGACTAAAGGAAAATACCGATCGTCTTAGAGGAATCTATGGAATATAGCTCAAAGTAATAAAGGAAAACCAAAAGATCACAACATGTAACCGGTTGGACTTGGAAATACTAGATCTTGACCTGTTATGTCCAAAAAAATTCTTGGACATCAGAGTTATCCGCAAACTCCCTTAAGGAGGGACGGAGTTATGGGTTTGATCCTTCTTTGAGATTAAAAGCTTGTTAGCTCATTGTACATTGGAGCATATTTTGAAAGTTGGTTGAAAAATTTGGAACCTCCTCTTCCCACCTCTCAAACTTTGAGAGTACTTTAGGATCTAAAATTAAGGTATGCGCATGGGACCCATCATCTTGAATCCTAGGTTGGCCTATGCAAAGCTAACTTGCCCCACCCATCATAGTAGGACAAGGGAGAAACCCGTTTTTAAGGAGCCTGTCAGCCATAAACCCCCACCCTTATGCGTCGTAATCCGGATGAGAGCTTATGGCTCACATGTACTTACTCCGCCCGTTCTTCTCCTTAGGTTTGCTGCTCAATGTCCCCACAATATAACTCTCAAGCATGCAATTATTTTATTCAAAGACCCTTGGTTAACAAGTATTTAGAAATACTCGCCTCCCCTAGGTCAAGGTCAAATGCAATCATCCATCACTCTTCAACCATCCCACACCTAAACCCTAAACCCTCCTACATTGAACTACACTAAATAAGTCTAAAACCAACACCGAACTTAATTAGTCGGCTCAGTTTCCCTTTCCTATCTCCAATTAACCAACTAATTCAGATGTGGCCATAAACCTTCCTACCACCTACATACCACTGCTCAAGCCTAATAGCTACCTCCTTCCAGGCTAACATGGACTTCCCTCGCTCTTGGTCTCCCCATTCGCTTTCCAGCCTCATGTGAGGCCAAACCACCCACCCTTAAGCGTCCTAGTCCGGGTGAGGGAATGAGGATCACATTCATGTTCACATAACTCCCTTTTACCAATCTTCGGAAAACTCTGTTTCGATTCCCATTAATTATTGTACACCTTTTTATTCCATAATGAGAGTACAAGCATTAAAAAATGCTCTTTTCTAATTACCCCTTCCCCCCTACACTAGTTCACACTCAAAACCCCAACTCATTACCAACTCTCATCCCCCTAGGCCACCCGCTAATTTATGTGAAATCCAATTCCCCTAATACCCTTGGCCATTGCCCTTCTCATACCCGGTCGAGCTTAAGACCGGGCCCATACCCGGGTAGATAACCAGCAAAAAAAAGAGAGTAGATAATCACCTCCCACGGCCAAGCAGCCAACCTTTAAACTCTGAAACAGTAGCTAGTTACCTCGGCCACGGCCAAGTAGCCAACCTCTAAACTCTGAAACAGTAGATCGTCACCTCCCACGGCCAAACATCCAGCCTCTGAACTCTGAAACAGTAGCTAGTTACCTCGGCCATGACCAAGCAGCCAACCTCTAAACTCTGAAACAGTAGATAGTCACCTCCCACGGCCAAACAGCCAACCTCTGAACTATGAAATAGTAGCTAGTTACCTCCCACGGCCAAGCAGCCAGCCTCTGAACTCTGAAACAGTAGATAGTCACCCCCCACGGCCAAACAGCCAACCTCTGAACTCTGAAACAGTAGCTAGTTACCTCGGCCACGGCCAAGCAGCCAACCTCTAAACTCTGAAACAGTAGATAGTCACCCCCCACGGCCAAACAGCCAGCCTCTGAACTCTGAAACAGTAGCTAGTTACCTCGGCCACGGCCAAGCAGCCAACCTCTAAACTCTGAAACAGTAGATAGTCACCTCCCACAGCCCAGCAGCCGCTAATTAAGCCCCAGCCTTAAAACTAAGGCCCTTAACTAATTTTCCCTACCTAATTCCGCTAATGTCATTAAGTTCCCTAACTAATTTCCCTACCTAATTCCACTAAGTTTCCCCCCTAATCCAATATATTTTCTACCACCCTACAACACACACACACACACACACACACCCACACTCACACACACATGAGAGAGAGAGAGAATGAGAGAGAGGAGGAAGGAAGGAGGGAGGGCACCCAAACCACAACCTCCTTAGCCATCTCCTACTTAGTAGGACCTTATCCTATCCATTAACTCCTTACCCCCTAAACCAACAAGAACACGTTCTAATTCAAACAATTAACTCAAAGGCTCTTCCTCTTGCCTCCTCAAACACTACTCCTCTAATCAAAACACTCCCTAATGTCACTAAGCTTCTAATTCACCACACAAAATGGCTTAAGGCCTAAACATAAATCCACACCAAGCCTCACTCTTTTTATACTTTTGATTGTTTCCATAACACTCCAATTGCAATTCTAAATAGATTCTAAACATAAAACAAATATGAGCACTCATTTTGGGCTCATACCTCACCCAGTTGCTGGACTTCTAGAGCCCACACTTAAGCCCGAGTTGATCCCTGATTCTCTGTTTAGCCTCGACAGAGTGCATCCAACATCATGGAAGCCTTAGCTACAATTTCAGGTACGAATCCCCTTACGATCTTGGACCGCCCCTGTATAGGCCAGCGTACTCAGTGTCCCAGACCCTCCACCTGCAGAATTGAGAACGACACATGAAGAACCTTCCTCACCCCAGGAATTCCCGAAATTCCCTCCAATGCTGCACAGTCCCCAATTCTTCGTCTAATAAATTTGAGTCAACTTCCGACATCCACTACGCCCTTTGTGCAATCGGCACCCTTTTATCTGGCGTCTGCTACTAGAACCCACATCATGAGACCAATATTTTTCAATTCCTCCTCCTTTCCCCGACTTGCTCGCGCTAGCTACCGCGCCATTCCCTGCTGGATGACCTATTGTGTTGATTTTATCCCAGTTGACCCAACAACTCTGTTCGCACATGTTGTTGCCCAACTTGCATCCCGTCGACCCACTCCCACTCCCGTGCCAGGATCCAACAATGCGGAGGCAAGGAAAATATTAAACATACCAGATAATGCCTTGCTTGCTCGCCCTTCAATCAGCCAGCTTGTACCCAGCAATGCAGAGCACATTCAATTGTAAGGGATCGCCTCACACCCTAACATGTCGCAACCATTGGTTGAATTAGCTCGCCTCCGAAGATGGTTGAATCTCCGCTGGGCTTGAACTAGCTACCATCACTACTACCTGGTTTTGCACGATGGCTCCAGATTCACAAACCTCAATTCCTCAGCTGCAAGCGCATCTATGCCCTTTGATGATCATCACCGAGAGAAAACCAGCCCCGGGAAGCAGCAACGATGCTCTCCCTGTGCCTCCTCCAGCTCTGAATCGAGAGAGAGAGCCAAAGAACCGACCTCTCTTCGCATACTGTGAGCCCAAAATGAGGTACTCACATGTGTGTTAGATCTTAAAAGTTGTTAGGATTTGAATTGGTATTTATTTTGTTATTCCAAAACATTAAAAAGAGTGAATTTTGGGTTGGGGCGTGGTTTTGACCTTTGGCTTGGATTTTATCTGGGTTAGTTTGATGAGGTAGAGTAATTAATTAGGGAATTAGGTTAATGAGTTTTTTTGGGATTAGTTTTGGTTAGCTTGTTGGGATTAGGGGTTAGAGTTAAGGGTTAGGTAGGGCAGCCAAAAAACTTAAGGGTGGGATTTCCTTATTAGGCTCATGCACTGTTCAATTAAGGGTTGTGGCCTCCTTGGAAGGGATGGGCTCTGGATTTGCGGGGGGTGAGTTACTGGTCCCAAAAGGCCCTCGGCCAGGGGCTTCGAGCTCTCTCTCCGAACTGTGAACGAGCTGCAGGGGCGGCGGCCGGAGATGGCCGGGCCACCAGGCACACGAGGCACACATTAAGGGCAACATTGGGGGGGAAATCTGACTTGAATCCAGAAGGGAGCACATTGAAGAGGTCGCCGAAATGGGTCGGAGAAAATACTGAGAGTGCTTCAAATCAGGAAAGTGGCACTCCTGGATTGAGTTTGAAGCAGGAAACAAATGGAGGATTGAAAGGGGCAGCAATAGAATTTTAGGGCCGCATTGTTCCAGATTAATGCTTAATCTTCGGGAGACCAAAGGAACCTGCTAAAGGGAGTTCGAATGAAACGCTAGGCCCTGAATTCAGGCTAAGGGGGACTCGGAGACTTACATCTCAATCGGACATGTGGAAGCTAGCAGTTGGGCTTAACTGCTGCCACCGGCAACAGCCTGGGATCAGGTTCAGTAGCGAGGGTACTCTGCTCTGTGTGTGGCCGGGCCGGTGCAGCCATCGGCTGACCCCGAGGAGGGAGTGACGGGTGATGACGGGCTCGTCACCCAAGGGAACAACGTAGAATTGCTGGAAGGTTGGGAATACTGAAGGCCGTTAGCCTAGCTCAACTTAAGTTGTTTAATGCCGTGCATCAATGGGCCAAGGGGTTTGGGCTGGTAATAGGGGAAACCCAACCGGAAGGTTGAAATGGACTTGAATAAGCATAGTTAGGGGAGAGTTTTGGGATCCTTGGCTAGGTGGGTGAGATTGTTTAGTTACTAAGTGTGGGATTAGTGTGAGTGAAGCAAGGCAAGGTTAGAAAAGCATTCTTAAATGCTTGTAACTCTTGTCATGGAATAAAATAAGTGTTATTAATGCCACTATGGGACGGGTCATAGCAACCATACAAGGTTGACAACGGAATCAATACATGTGCATCACCAGCCTTCCCCCGGACTACTACACATAAGGGTGGAAGGTTTGGCCTCACACTCACCAAAGACTCCCGGCCCCTGGATCCGAAGATCCAGTGCCTAATCCAAATATTGGGACCCCCCCTCCTAAAACGGACACAGCTTAAGCCTAACGACCAACCCGTTGACATCAAGCCCCTTGAACAAAGCATTTTACTAACTCAAATAAAACTAATTAAACTCATTTCCTATCTCCCTCACTAAATAACATAAGCATATACTTAACACAACAAGGGTCTAAATTCCAACCCAATCTAACTCCCAATTAAGTAAACAATTACTAACTCTAATGTTTTGATTTTTTAAAGTTTAAGTTGAGTTGTGGGCGCGAAATCGCGCTCACAGAGCCCGACACCACTCTTTGTGTGTGGTAATGCAAACATTAAGAAACGTTGGGTGACATTGTGTTAATTCTCATAAACTCATGGTTTGGGACTAAACCCATTGTTTTGTCTCCTTTACTTCGTTGCATCGCATGCTGGCTTGCTTACATTAATAACAATTATTCGTAGAGGCAACCTAATTTTAAAGCCAAGAAACCCATCAGTCCAAGAGTAGTGTGTTCCACCTCGGGTGGATTATCTGGCTAAACAACATCCACATAACAACCCTATCATTAGAGAGAGAGAGAGAGAGAGAGAGAGAGAGAGAGAGAGAGAGAGAGATTCATTTAATATATAAACTTGAACCCCCTATAGGTTTATGGCCGATTCATCTCAAATGACTTGGACTAGACTAATTTGAGTCCTTCAAAGCAAGCTCTGGTGTGATATTCACTGGAAATATCAACCTCCAGGCTGCATATTGCTCTAGGGTTTTTATGTTGGATGAAAGGGAGGTGCGTTTGTATGCAATAATTCCCTCCCTTCACTCAACAAATAGTCCACCATCGCCATGATTATGCACATTGACAACAACTGAAAGACATCTCCAACAATTGTTGGGAATTATGAGCGAAGCTAACAACCTTTCTACATTACTTGTTCCGACCGTGGTTGTAGACTTTCGTGCACAACATTCCTCTACCTCTGAAGCTTGTTCTCTTTTTAGATCTACTCAAATATCCTATCTAGTTTTGCATTGGTGTTTTTACCAACTGAACAGAACAGACGTGGTACGAAAGGGCATTGATGATTGAAAAAACTAAAAAAATAAAAAAATATAGCAACCCTCAACTCCAAACAACAACCCATGATGGTTTATTGAGTGGTATAGCTAGTACAAGCCATGCTTACCTAAGTTGTACCCATTATAGCACATGCTGACTTCCATGGTCACTCTGCCATTTTTTCCTTGGTGTAAATGGAAGTGGTCCTTAGACGTATTCAACAACTAATCATTGCTCTTACAAAGCCATGGGATGACTTCATGGTCCATGGTGTACACCGGCCCTTAGTCAATATGTTTCTAGAAATTAGTAAGTAAGTTGCAATTTTTCCTATGATGATAATGGATAAGTAGATGGGTCTTAAATGGTTACTTTTCCCGACAAGCCCAATTCTCCTAGGATGAAAACCATGATTAGTACAAAATGGGTAGCAAATTTAAATCAAGGTTGTAGCCACTTTCCTCATAATTTTTGGAGCTCCTATAGATATTTTATTTGTTATTGAAATGAAGATTCTTGTGCTCATCAAGTGACCATATAGGTCTCCCCAATAATGTTGACTATTGAGCATAGAGTGGTTATCATATTTTGAACACTCAATCTAATATATTTTAATAAAAACACATGTTTTTTGGATATCTGTTCTTGGAGCCACATTTAACCACATATCACTCAAATATGGGTGTTTGATTCATAGAAGTAATTAAATTTGGCACATCTACCTTAACATGATATGTAAGTTGAGGCCCTTGGCAAAAAAATTCTTGTTAAATATTGTAACTTGTAACTTGTAACTTGTAAATTCGTGGGGTTCTTTGAATGTTGTACATGCAATTGTTCAGTCGTTCCCTTACCCCCAGTAAAGAGACTTTTGTTATTACAATTGACAATACAGGGTGTCACAACTCAACAATAATTCTTTAAATAACCAGTGACCAATTAGTAAAGCCAAGGCCAACCAAAAATGCTCAGATTATTTCTTCATACTCCATTCCTTTCTCTCTAGTTTTGTAAAACAGGTTTGAACGCAATGTTTCTAATTTGGTTATTAAGTTTAGTTACAAGTAACGAGAACTACGTACCGGGAACTAAGGTGAAGAGTGTCCTAAGAGCGTCCCCACCATGCTGGGTACATGGCAGGTGAACGGCACTCCCGAAATTTCGTTGTCGGGGCCGCCAAGTTTCATAGTCCACCAGTCCACGCTATCTTCTTAAAGGGTCCCGGGCCGGGCATTTCAGAGGAGTCCGCTGGGTATTTTTGCCTCGGGTACCGCGCTTCCCACGCCAACGCCATCGCCCATATTTCCTTTCTTTGGACTTATTCTACTATGTCAGCAAGGGGGGAAGATGTGGTTGCAACGGGTGGGAGGACAAAGAAGGGCAGGAACTTTTGCCCGGAGGAGGAAGAACAGTGTTGCAGGAGCTTCATGCACACTTACACAGACTCTAGGAGAGGGATAGGTCAGAAGAATGCAACCTTTTGGATATCTGTTGCTCTTCACTATGCAAGGCACAAACCAGAGGGAGGAGCAGATCGTCCTACTAGGTCTTTGGAGACAAAATGGAGTGATATAAAGACTGTTGTTGCCAAGTTCACTGGTTGCTATTGGTCAATCAAAGATCTTGATGAGAGTGGGAAAACAGAAGATGATATTGTATTAGATGCTATGAACTTGTACAAACAAAAATGTGGGAAGGCATTTGTTCTTAAACATTGCTGGTTGTTGTTAAAAAGCTATCCTCGATTTGCAGCAATCTTCATGGGCAAGCGGAAGGCTGGAAGGTTCGATCTGCCTGCTCCGAACCTGCTGCCAGTTGATCGTCGCGATGTTCTATCCCCGAATAGCGAGGCCCTCCCCACCGAATCGCCACCTGCACAGATTCGGCCCCAAGGTGCTAAGTCTTCCAAGGCTGAGCACCTAAACAATAAGGTGAAGGAGCAGGCATTGCGTGCTAATGCAAAAGCAACCATTGATTTTGCTGCTGCTACATTGAAGAAAGCTGAGCAAATCGCTTAGCAAAACACATTTATTTTGTTTACACTCGAGGATAAGCTAATTACCTGTGACATTGCTCGGCAGTGGCTCCACCTCCGCAGGACCCAAGAACTTGCAAAGCTGAAGGCCGAGCTTGCTGCCGAGCTTGCTGCCTCCAACCTGCCTGCCCCTCCCCTGGTTGGAGTCTGCTTCTCCCCTCCTTCGATTTCTCCTGCACCTGCTCAAGCACCTCCACCTGCTGCTGCTCCTACACCTGCACCAACACCAACACAACACCAAGGGTTAGGGTTTAGGGATTTGAACAATGTTGTTGTTGATGCTGCCGATGACGATGATTGTGCCAAGCTAGACAGTGAGGGTGAATCCCCCGACGTCTTTGGGGATCGTGTATTCGATGTCGTGCCGTTGAGTGACAGGAGGAGGGTAGTTGATCTCAATGATTTCAGCCAAGCAGCTTCAGATTGGGAGGAAGACACCACCATCATCCTCGACTCAGAAGTGAATGACTTCCAAATTAACCCTCCCCCATCACAACGTCGACGCCTCTCTATAGATCCTCATGATATGCATGTTGCTCATGTCCAGTTTTGGAATTCGGGAATTCGCGAAGATTATGCAAATAGGCATATATTCTCTCAACAATCTCACATCCCCTCTCCTCACAATTCATACACAATTCAATCCCCATGGTTGCAGGGTGCAAGGGCGTAGGAATCAAACAATGTCAGGAGCTTGATCTCAAAAGTATGTAATTCAATTGCTTCAATTCCAGCATGCTCCTTTGTCCGGGTTGGATTCCACATGTTGTTGTGTTTTGTGTGTTGCATTATGAATCTAGTTTACACTCACATAAACCCTCACACAACTCTCAATCTGCATTACACTCACATAAACCCTCACACACCAATGCTCACACACTCACATCCTCACACCAAACCCTCACACACCTAACCTGCTTAAGAATCAACCTCACCCCTCTCAGCAATGCTAACCCTGCAACAAAAAAGCATTAGCATGCTAACATGACTTAAGAATTTGCCTCACCCCTCTCAGCATGCTAATCCTGCAACAAAAAAACATTAGCATGCTAACATGACTTAAGAATCTGCCTCACCCCTCTCAGCATGCCTGCAACAAAAAAACATAAGCATGCTAACATGACTTAAGAACCTGCCTCACCCTCTCAGCATGCTAACCCTACAACAAAAAAACATTAGCATGCTAACATGACTTAAGAATCTGCCTCACCCTCTCAGCATGGTTTAGGGTGCAACAAAAAACCATTAGCATGCTAACATGACTTAAGAATCTGCCTCACCCCTCTCAGCATGCTAACCCTGCAACAAAAAAACATTAGCATGCTAACATGACTTAAGAATCTGCCTCACCCCTCTCAGCATGCTAACCCTGCAACAAAAAAGCATTAGCATGCTAACATGACTTAAGAATCTGCCTCACCCTCTCAGCATGCTAACCCTGCAACAAAAAAACATTAGCATGCTAACATGACTTAAGAATCTGCCTCACCCTCTCAACATGGTTTAGGGTGCTACAAAAAAACATTAGCATGCTAACATGACTTAAGAATCTGCCTCACCCTCTCAACATGGTTTAGGGTGCTACAAAAAAACATTAGCATGCTAACATGACTTAAGAATCTGCCTCACCCTCTCAGCATGGTTTAGGGTGCAACAAAAAACCATTAGCATGCTAACATGACTTAAGAATCTGCCTCACCCCTCTCAGCAATGCTAACCCTGCAACAAAAAAACATTAGCATGCTAACATGACTTAAGAATCTGCCTCACCCCTCTCAGCATGCTAACCCTGCAACAAAAACGATTAGCATGCTAACATGACTTAAGAATCTGCCTCACCCCTCTCAGCATGTTAACCCTGCAACAAAAAAACATGACTGATCTGATGTTAAGCTGGCTGCAGACTGATATGATGTTTAGTTGGCTGCAGTCTGGTATGATATTTAGTTGGTTGCAGACTGATATGATGTTTAGTTGGCTGCAGTCTGGTATGATATTTAGTTGGTTGCAGTCTGATCTGATGTTAACCTGGCTATTAATGTGGATGTTAATGTGGATGTTAATATGGGTCTTAATATGGATGTTAATCTGGATGTTAACCTAACATGTTTAGTGATGTGTTTAATTATAAGTCACACAATAATTATAATTTCAAAAATAAGTAGCACAATATGTTTAACGATGTGTTTAATTATATGACACTCAATATGTTTAATAATGTGAGTAATAATAAGTTTAAAGTCAAGCACAATATTCATATGACACATTAACCCTCTCGCATTGCATTTATTGGGAAACCATATTATGTGCAATAATGAGAAGTGCAGAATCACAAACATCATACGTGTTTGTTTTATAATATATGTGATACAATATATTATAAAATAAAACCCTATAAAACAACCGATGGCTAATGTAAGGAAATAAAAAATAATATGTGGGTGTGAAGAAAACTAAAAAATACCCTAGATTAATTATTGATATTGAGACCCTTTTCATTCCACAAATGTTGAACCAAATCGTCGCGCAAAGAGTAATAACTTTCCGAGTCTTGCAGGTTGGATGTGCCAACTTGAAGGTCGTTGAAAGTGAAGCCCCGCCTCAATGTAGAGTGAGATGAGCTTGGAGCATGTAGTACGGGAAGATCCTCCTCAGCCTCATCCTCAATGATCATATTATGCATAATGATACATGCATACATGACATCAGCCATATCATATGTGTTCCATAATCTGCAAGGATGTGCAATCATAGACCACCTTGATTGCAATACACCGAAACATCTTTCCACATCTTTTCGGGCGGATTCTTGAGAAGCAGAGAAGTTGCTTTCTTTTTTGTCTTCCGGATCTTGTAGACTTTGCACGAAACAACTCCATTTAGGATAAATCCCTTCAGCAAGCAAATAGTATTTATCATACCAATTTCCATTAACCCAAAAACCCACTCCATTTGCATGGCCAGTAAGCAGGTTCCGTACGAGAGGGCTTCTATCGAGAACATTAAAGTCATTATTCCCACCAGGAATGCCAAAGAATGCATGCCAAATCCACAACCTATAATCACACACTGCCTCCAAGATGATGGACCTATTTTTGTTCTTATCTTGATATGACCATTGCAAGGCAACCGGACATAGTTTCCATTTCCAATGCATGCAGTCAATACTACCAAACATGCCGGGCCACCCCCTATCTTGGTTCACGGTCATTTGGGTCACAATGTCATTATGAGTGGGTTGACGTAAGTACTCATGTTCAAAACACCTACGAACCCCCCTGTACCAACGCAACATGGATTCTCGAGCAATGCTAGGGCCATCCGACAATATTCTTCTTGCGCCTTGGCAGGTGTACCAAGCGACAGCATGCGCATTGCAGCTATAGTTTTTTGCAATGATGACAACCCAATAGCACCAGCACAATTTGTTTTCTGCTCAAAGTAATCATCACTTGAACACACAACATCGTGCAATCGCAAAAAAAGACACTTCCGCATCCTATAAACCTCGCGAAATGAGGCTGCATCAAATACGGGTGTTGTGTAGAAGTAATCATTGTACAACAATTCAGCATGAAACAACGCAAGTCTATCTTTGTTTGGTTGTCTACCTGGTCGACTACCACCTCTTTGAATTGGTTCATCATCTGATGAGTCTAAATGATTCATGTACACTAATTGGTTCATCATGTATTCTTCTTCCTCGTCATCTTCTAGGTTGTCCCTAATACTCTGGTTATAAGCCCTCCACTGCTCATACATTCCAACAAATTGCAACCTAAACCCAAACAACAAAATTCAAACATATGGAAGGAAAAAAACACTCAAAGGCCTTAAACGTTTGAGATTGGAAATAGAACTCAATGACGGACAATGGAAATGGTTAGGGCAACCTTATACACCCTAAATCATTCCTCAAACAATAATTGAGGAACAATGATGACCCCATATTAGAGCTTTGATTGCATCAAAGTATTCGAATGATAGGTGGTCGTGGCATTCATGCGCACGGCCCGCTAAGGTCAATTATACTAAATCCATTTGTATACATAAACGAAGGGTGTGACATTGACAAGAACATGTCAAGCTCAAGACCACCAAGAGTTTGTGGATTTTGTGGAATTATCTGAATTGATTGGTCAAAGAACCCAATAATTCGAACATAGCTAAACCATGCACGCACCGACAATTGAGTAGTATGTGGATATGTATATGAATAATGTATATGAATATGTATATGAATAATGAACAACCGTCCGCTAAACATTAACCCCTTTAATGAATTGGATTTGCTAATTATCTCGTATTTGTGGAGTGTTTTATTTCATTACCGGGCGGGGAAATAAAAGTCATGCAGTGTACCCGGGCAGAAATTTTATAAACGGGCAGGGCATCCCGGGCGGGGGACGGCCTCGGAACGGGTCTGAGCGGCTATGGGTACCGGAGCTAGTGGGCTGCCCACAAGGTGCCGGCCACACCCCACTGTGCCGGGGCTGCCACCGAGGCCATTATGCCCAGGCTAGTGGGGATGCTCTAAGTAAAGCGAGTAAGCACACCGGAAGCCCAAGTCTAGTTAACAAGACCATAAGTCCTAGTCCCTAGTTCCAAGTAATGAGTCTCGTAGTGTAGTGGAGGCCATAGTCTTTAGTCACAAGTAAGCATCCAATTTTTGAGGATCTAGCTTCTTCTCATTTTATCCTGACCTTGGGGCCTCCAGCCAAACAATATGGGATAACACCCCATCTTTCCTCAACGTGGATTGCCTCCCACGTTTAATCACCATGTCCTCTCCAACTCCTCGTCGCCTCTAAAGCCTATGGTCACCACATTAGACTCTGGTGTTGAGCACACGCTTTTCGAAGGGACATTGAAAGGATATTTCTTGGTATCGTTGTGCACACTTATGATTTTAACACCTAGTTCTCACTTTTAAGAAGGATTCTTCATACAGAACCTCCCTGCACTCACCACACTTTTGTGCACCTATAAAAGTGCAGATTTTTCTCACTAAGTACATTTCACTTATAGATTCCCTGGTTATCCTTTTGCCTAATCACCGGAAAATTAACAAAAAGATATCCCAACAAACATAGTTTGCTCTTATCATGTCGAGGAAAAACATGTGATTAGCTGCGTGACTACTTACTGCCAAGAAGTATTACACTTTGAAGTTGTCCAGATTACACTTCTTCTCTCAAAGTCATATGTATTGTCATTATGACAACTTGACCTCAATTGGGAGCCACATACATGCCTGATCCCATGTTAGATAGATTCATCAAGACATGGAGGTAAATGATCAGAAAAAAATTGCACTGAACCTGTCGTCATGTTTCAGGTCCTCATACATACCTCCCAAGGATAAAAAGTATACTCAACGTAGTTCTTTATCTGGTAATGCATATGGATTATAGGGTTTCACACCCTTCTCTAACAATTTTACACAAGTAGAAATAAGGAAACCCTTTCTCTTCACGAGCAAGGTGTGTGGCCTAATTTCCCTTGTAATAAAGCCATTAACCGACACCCACAAAATATTCTCCGAATTGTATTGAATGGGTTGTCCTCACAAAGAACCTTGCAATTCAAAGAATAAGACACACAATGAAGATGCGGGAAATTTGCGTCACACTTTTATATCATGAAGTGATCTTGTTACAAATCAAGAGCTTCACACCCAAGAGCTGCTGTCACTATATATACATTAAAGGTTGTTGAAGAAGAAGCTACTCTCTTCCTGAGAGGAGCATAATAATCTCCCCTCTCTCTCCTCTTTTCCTTGCCTATGGTCCATATCAACAAGACTAGCCTCTTCAACTGATGTGTATGCCCATATCCAAATCTCATGAGTCTCTTTCACTTTGATCACATGTATATGGTCCTACCAATCAACTCTCCCGTCTTGATATACATATATTAGGTGAGTGGGAAAAATTCATTTCTTACTCACTTCTACTAATTAGTCACTAATCTCCTATCTCCCTCTACTTCCAGCATTCTAACTTCCGTTCTAAGCTTAAATTTCATCAAAATTCAAAAAATCACCTATCATGTCCAAAAGTTCGTATCACACCAACCACAAACTAGACTTAAACACCTCCTAGATTATTCCATCATTGGGATTTCATGGCCTAATCTTGACAGTCAAAACACTCACTTTAATGTCCCCAATTAAAAAAAGCAAAAATCGTCATACATCCTACTTTGATATACACATGGTCCTTTAAGGGTTAAACCAAGAAATTATGTATTTGGCATACATGTGGCAGCCATGTGAACTGAAGAAAAACATTCCCAAGTAGAAGAAGAAAAAAGACTAGGTGCATTGTACATTCCCCCCTCTCCCCCCCCCCCCCCCAATATTGAAATATATACAAACTTTCAAAGTGAAAGTTGCGTTGTCACCTTTACTTGTGATACAATTTATCATGTTGCTAATAATTGAGCACTACATATTGAGAATGAAAATTCTTACAAAAAAATCATAGCAACAAGTCATGCCCACTTTAGTTGTTCGGGTATTCTAGATCCTAGTTTTGGGGGTTGTCTTGCTTTAAGGTGCTCCTATCCTATAAAAAATAAAAATAAAAAATTGATTAAATGACCTTATGGAAAACCATTGGTTCTTTGCAAGTCCTTTCATAACCAATAAAATAATTTTTTTTTGATTTTTTTAATGTTTTTACACGCTGACTCCAAAGATTTTAAATGTTTTGTTGATATTTTCAAAAGCATGGAATCAAAATTTCTTTGATTCTATTTGTTTAATAGAATTTGGAACTTTAGGTTGTCAACAAAACCAAAGCCTTTGGTGGTGGCTTGGTGGGTTGTCTAAAATGGTTGTTTGGGTCCATGTTCTCTTTTACATGGTGGTGTGGCATGGACATGTTTTCCTTGCTGTCAATTCATTTGAAGTTGGAGTATTGGTCTTTGTCTCTAAAAAGAACAAAAAAAATATGCCCAACATTGTATTAGACAATATTACATATGTGTGTGGATGATGCACGCCTTATGTTTTAGCATAGATTGAAATACTTGTGCTTTATAGAGGATTTCATACCAATGCTAGATCGGTTAGTATGTAATGAATGCACATGTATCAATAATCAACATCAAAAATTTGATTTCAAGATCCTACCCATCAATGCCAAATTCGTAACACCAGTCAGCTATTGTTATTTGATTGGGTGTGCCAAGGTAAGAGAATATTTGTACACCCAAATTATTATTTGGGTCAAAACTATTTTTAACCATATTGATATTATGATAATTTTACCTAGATATGAAGGTTTTTGCATGATGTATAGACCTAAATGATATTAAAAACACAAACATCTCGCCTACCCATACCCTATTGGGATCCAAAAATGTGAAATCTTCATCGTTGAATCCTAAATGGTTTCAAGAAGAGACAACTCCCATGCATGAAAGGGATTGACATATTGTGTGGCATGGTATGCACCCAAGGCCAAACACAATGTTTTTTAGGGAGACGTTTTTTAGGGATCACTATTGTTCATCAAGTTTCTCACAAAATTAATTTCCATGCTTCAACTCCACCCTACTTTCCTAAGTAGTCGAGCTTACTCCTATACTCATAGCTTTAATGCACAATAGTGATCCTTGTCTCCTATGGAATTTATGAGTGAAGTTTTACCTATAGGTATATGTGCCATCTAAGGGAGAGGGGGCTAGAACCAATACTTCTAAATGTAACCTATTATTGTATTAAATAAAATTGACATGATTCTTGTTAGCATTTGATAAGAAATTCTTACACACCAATACATGTCTCATTTGATTTCTTTCATTATCAAAATTGTAAGGGTTCAAACTTTTACTGTACATAACCTAAAACCAACACGAGAACCTTTTGTTAAAAGGTTTGACATTCTTGCAATCAATATATACTTATTGTGTAAGTTTTTGAGGTGTTGGTTATGGATAGAGTGTTGGTTTTAGGATCCTCTACCTCATAGCCACACGATAATTTGAACCCAAGAAGGTGATGGTCGGATTTTAATTTTTTTTACTTTGGAACATTTTGATGTGAATGAAGTGCTCACATGAACACATAAGGGGCTATTTACCATAAGGTTAATTGAGCATATTCTATATGGAATTTGGTTCTAAGAACAAAGCCTTGGGAATTGGTACCATTGAGAAGCTCATGGAGGGCTCCAATCCATTGTCAACTATATATATGTAGGGGCGAATATTAAGAGCATTCAAAAAAGTGGAGCATATATATCAAGTGTTAGTTCACTTGAAACTTCCCAACCCGGAAGTGACCTCGTGGGGATCCGTAATATCCACCCCTAAGTTGACCCCCAACATTTTGGGAAAAGTTTGGTAGGCCGGCTCTTCAAGCCATGTAGAGGTTTAAATAAAATGCATGTTACATCCGGTTTTGGGGTCATTTTAGCATGCCAATGAAAGTTACCATATTTGTGCTCAATTTGAGCTTATCACAATAGAACTCATTGTTGTCTTTCCAGTTCTAACTTATGGGCAAGGCGATTCTCTCGAGTTTGTGATTGGTGAATTCTTGGCCATACATTCTTTTCTTTAGGTGTCAAAATGCCATTTGTATGCACTTAAGGGTTAGTTGATGAGGGTCCTTGCTTGATCTTTATGCCTACACATGTAAGAATATGATTTTCTTGATTATAAAAATAAAAAATAAAAAATTGGGCTATGATGTCATGTAGATTTTTTAGCACAACTTTAGCAAGTGCTAGATATCCGCCTTTTTTGAGCGAGGCCCCTACCACCATTACCAAGGTAAAGGGGGTCTAGAAAACTTTTGACCTCCATAAATTCATGGTTGGTTCATCTCAAGTGGGTCTCCTCAAACTAATAATCCAGCCTCCAATTTTGATTCCGAGGTAAAATCATCTTAAAAAATAAAAAATAAAAAATGATATGCGTGACTATGGTTTCACCTTGGGGGTTGTTGATGAGGGCCCAGGTCAAAGAGGTCGGTGTCTAGTCTTGGCCCACATCCTCGCCTTCATGAATAACAAGATGGCATGGACTTTTGTCTCAATTGATCTATTCAATTTAATAGAATTGGCATAATGATGGCATGGTACAGTGGTGGTATAAATCGACATTGTAATATTGGCATACTATTGTACTTTAAGAACTAGTTTCGTGCCATTCTACCAAATGATTAGTAGAAATAAAAAAAAGTGATTTGGAGTTTCACAAAACACGAATTTTTAGCTCTAACAATGTAAAAGTGCCAAATGTGATGCTATGAGGGTTTGAGTAAAAATCACTTAAGTTCCAAACATGCAACTAGTAGAATCTCTTTGGTCATCACCATAGCTGAAGCAAACCTCATCCTTACCATCTCAAACATCCCACATGCTTCATACCTACTATCCTTAGTTATTTACTAACTTATCATATTTTCAGCAATTTGACTCCACAAATTTCAAAATAATTTGGCATGTTTTCCAAAATAATTATTAGAACCCAAACCTATTATAAAACTACAATACCGTGATATTAACATATGAACCTAGAATGAACTTCTCTAATAACAAGTCTGATGAATGTTTGATGAAATCCTAAAATTCTGAGAGAATTTTGAGGATGCAGAAGGTTGATGAACATTTGAGGAAATTTTTAGGAACTTTTGAGATACTAGGGACTTTTGAGATACTAGGGATTTTGAGAGAATACATGGAAAATTGTGGAAAATCTATGAGAAAATCTAGGGAAAATCCTAGAAAAATGTTGGGAAAAATGTTGGGATTGTTTGTAAAGAGACTCCATATTGTAGACTAAGGATGAAAAAAATACTAGAAACTAAGGGAAACTAGAAATTGGGGATGAAACTAAAAGCCATGCATGTTATTGAGAACTGTATGAAATAAAAAGTTGGATGAAACTAGATGAAAATGAAAAAGAGATGGAAAAAATCTCCTAGTTCTAAGAAGTGTTCAAAAGGAAGCTTGTGTAGAGTTCTATACAATCTCCAAGAGTTTCTAGAATTTCAGCCATGAGAATTTTCCATAGTCTACGTTTGTAGACTCTACTGCATAACGAGTTTCTCAAATTTTTTTGAAAAAGAAATGAAATTTCTAGAATTGACCAATATAAAATACTTATATTTTTGAGGGTTCCACCATAAGCACTTCAAAAATCACCACTCTCTTCTTACCTTGTTTACTTTATACTAAGCACAACTTTTTTAAATCTTCTTTTACCAACTAAGGACTTTGACTTGTTAGAAAGCCTTCACATAGGTTTTGCCACCCAAAGGGATAGAGCCAACAAAGTTGGACAAACTATCCACCGGGGTCTCCCACCTTAAAAATAACGTTTTTAAGACCACATAAACCCAAAAAATACACTATCTCCTTGGAGAAGATGCTACTCAAGTGACCTCAATGTTCCGTTTCCGCTTGAGAATGGAAATGCCTTTAGAAACTACACTAGTCTTGCATGCCACCTCACCCATGATGTGTGTTTGGTAAGAATTGAACCGATGAACCTTCATGTGACAGTCGAAAAACATTTTGGTACTAATTTAAGAATAATTTTGAGGAGGTCATTTTTCACCTTCACATGTTGTCATCAAGCAGCCCGTTTTTCCTATAGTGACGATGAAGCTTATACATGCACCATGGATACATAATAAAAGAAAGATATTCAAGGACCAGTGGTGTGTCATTAACACTAATGTGAATGGGAGCATGTTTTTTCTTGATGTGATCATATGTTATTAATCTTCATGATAAGGGTGCTTCCTTCCTTTCAGAGTGTGGATTCCTTCGAGTAATATGTGTGAAGAGAGACTTGTTCCCATAAGGTGGGTCCATGGGAGCTTGTTTGTTATCTAGCTTTCATTTGTTTAGTACTAGATACATGAGGTCTTTGATGGCATTTTGGTGTATTTGTTTGATGAGTATTTTGACATTAGATGCATGTTTTCGGAGATTGTAACATGTATTTATTAGTTGCCTTTGCTATCTCTAATTCCAATTAGACTCTACTATTCCTAAGGTTAGAGGACTCCACCCTTGTCACATGATAATTTATGTCACTATGGTAAATTTTTTGGATGACACTTCTTATGCACAAGTGAACAAATATTGTCATGGATGATGGATGAGTTCATCCATTGGCCAAAACCCTACCTTCTCTTGTCAACAACTTCTGATGAAATATTGTCATGGACGATTGAAATTTGGATGAAAAATCATTTGATAACTGAGAGTAATTGCTACATCATAAATCTCTAACCCCCAAAAAAATTTACAAGGAATGACAAATAATGTTGGGTTAATGTTTAGTGTAGTGTTGGTAACACTACACCACATTTTAGAATTAGTATTGAGCAACACAATTAGAATTGGTGACACTAAATATCATATTTAGTGTAGTTTTAAAAAGCAAAAGGGAGTTCCCAACTAGTTGGGACTATGGTGTTACACAATGTTCTCACCTCGTAAGTAATGACCATTAGTTAAGAGCACTTAACTCACCCCAAAGGCATGGAGGGAGAGTTGGTTAACTACATGTTTCAGGTCTAGTTGAGGGGAGCTTTAACTTTTAGTTCCTTAAAGTATATAAGGCCCAAGATTGGGCCGATCATACCTCTTATTTTTCCTCTCTATTTTTGATAGATGTTAAATTAGTATCATAGCTCCAAGCTCTTGTCTCTTGGTGTTTTGGGTGTTTTGGGTGTTTTTACTTTTTTGTTGCTTAACATTTGTGTTTCAAGTTGAGGACAATCATAGATATTTTCCAAAGGAAGGAAATGAGTTTGTTGCTTTCTAAAGTATAAGAGTAGAGTTTTTTTAATTTTTTTTTTATATAAAGGCAAGTGGAACGTGTAGGTGGGTGACTAGGAGGTAGCCCCGTCAATATTTTTAGGAAGGGGGTGGTCGGTGAAAATTCAAAACGCACTCAGAACACACGGGGCTGGTTGACATTTGGTGCATATCAACGCCTAGCACGAGACCTTGGCAAAGCCCATACCCAAATACCAAGGTTGATACCCGGTCAAAGGGAGTATTAGGGTTAATACCTAGCCAAACCTCCATACTCGGGTCCGAGATGGATACCCAACCAACTTACTAATACCCCCACCACAATGATACCATGTTTTGGTTGTACTTGGGTGCTTACTAGACCAATAGGTCACATATAAGATTTTACTTGTTCTACTGGCCATCTACTTGGTTCCAAATTGTTGGTGACCCGAATGAAGAGGTCATATGCAGATTTTGGTTTTTTGCAAGTGATTTTAAAGGTTTTTCATGGGATTCAAGTGCTTGCTTTTGAGTTGATCTATTTTTTCTTGAATATATTAGGACTTGTTAAGCTTTTGAATTGAGTCCTAAGGCTCTTTGGTTTTAAGGTATTATTTCCATATGTGATGTGGGACACCATGGCAACGGATATGCATATCTTGGCCCCTAGTGATGAGGCCTCTCCTTCCATTGTTACCCGTTTGTTGCATTCCCAATAATAGAGACAATTAAGGAAATTATGGATAGACTACGGAAGATACAAGAATATTGTGAAGGTAAGCTGATTGATGACCACAATTAGATTGCGATATTGGAATCAAAGTCTGACAAACTCAAGACTTTCACAAAAAGATTTGACAATCAAATGTCCCAAGGATTTAAGTTTTGTTTCTTTGAATTAATGCAAGAAGCTAAAAATGGTAAATTTGTGATGCCCCAGAGAGACTTGAAGAACTCAAAAAATACTGTAAAACTCAATTTTGGCATGGGTGGCCCAACTTCTAAAGTTTCTCATTGCAAGTCACATTTTGTGGAATAATTGGGTCAACACAATGTTCACTTATTGGAGACTAATGTGGCCCAACATTGGGACATACTAGCAGAAGAACTACAAGTTGATGGAAAGACAAATTGGATTTTCAACTTTTCAATGGAACTCTTATCCATTCTTACAAGAGTATTCATCTAAAGATGGTTGTACCTAACAAGCTCCGCCTTTTTCTCAGAAAGGGTACGTGGAAGAGTGTGCTGATGAATTTCAACATTTGTGCTCCCGCATAACTAAGTTTCCTATCTCCACTAGTGATAAGGTGTAAAGGTTTCTTTTGGGGCTCAAAGAAGATGTTTGAAACAAAGTCCTAATGGATCCAAAAGGAGATGGTGGTCCTTGAGAGGACATCAAGCACCTCATTCACTATGCACTCACCATTGATGCCACTTATGCTCAAGCCACGAAAGGGACAAATGATACCAAACCTCAATCCGATGTGATGTGGCCAAAGAGGGTTACTCTCTTGCAATTGAATTTTCAATTTGTGCCAAAAAGAAAGAAAGATGTAGCCAAATGGATATGTTAGTTCTTGACATGTACGTGGAATGGAAAGTTGTTGGTCACACTCTTGTTGGTCCAACTTTTACAAGATGGAGGAAACACCAAAGGGGCAGTCCACAAAGAACATAGACATGAAGGACGGATGCTGTTCTATTTGCTGCCAAGAAGGTCATATTGCATGTACCTATCCTTAGAATAAGAACGCAACACCCAAGACCTCATAATAAGCAAAGAAATATTTACCCAAGTCCGGCACTTAGATAGTGGGCTAGTGTTTGGACAACGTCAAGTTTTGGAATACTTATTTGATGTATTGTTAGGTGTGTTGGAAATTATCTAGGGTCATTTCAACAAGAAATTTTGATGTAATTGTGTGTGTTATTTTGAATAAAGACATCATTTTACCACCTCCGTTACTCCCACTAAAGGTTGCTTATGATGAAAAGTCTAACAAATTTGGGATTTGTTCATTAGTTATTCCTCATTGAAGGATTTGCAATGTTTATGAAATGCCTATTTGCATTTGTAAGTAGCTTAGTTCATTCATCTTTATTCTATTTCATATATGTCCGAGGATCCGCAGGAGGTACCCTATGATACCAGTGCATGTTTTGTTGTTGAAAAACATAAGGCAAAGTACCTTAAAAGAATTTTGACAAAGTCTAAATTATTGCATCAATTTGAATCTAATTCAAAACTATGGCAAAAATATTTGGATGAGGCCAAGCCACATGTTTTGAAAGAGCTCACTTTGTCATCTCAAGTGATGATGAAATTCTTAGGGCAAGTAGTGCATTAGGATGCATAGGTTTTAATAGATGATGTTGCATCACGTTGCTTTGTGAGTTTTGCTTTTGCTAATACCTTCGGATTGAAAGTAAAGAAGGGCAATAACACTTTGGTATCAAGCAATGGTGATCAAGTTCCTACATACATGCATATTAAATTCCGTATTAAGATACATTAATATCATAGTTGAATGAATTGCCTTGTTGCTAAGTTGAGCAATGATTGGCTAGTACAACACAAGGCATGCTTGGATTTTCAATTTGAATGTTGCATGGTTTATTAAGGCTGTTGTAAAATGACTCCGTATGTGAACCTAGTGCAAAGACATGGTCCAAATCCCCGTAGAATCACTGCCATGCAATTCAAACGGTCAATTTGGAAGGGAGAAACCTCGTTCCTAGTTCAATGAGGTGGGAGATGATGTAGACACATTAGCACCACCTTATGCAACAATGTTGAAGGAATCTGCTCATGTGTTTCAACCCTTACTCAATGGATTACACCCAAAGTGGAAAATGGCCCAAACTATTTTTCTTGAGCCAAATGCGAAGCCACCTTTTAAGCCAATCTATAGGTTGAGTCCTTTGGAGCTACAAGAAGCCAAAATGCAAATCAAAGAATGCTTGAAAAAAGGATGGATTGAGCCTTGTTTATCACCTTATAGGTTTCCCATATTATTTGCCACGAAAAAGAATGGAGCACTATGAATGTTGGTTGATTATAGTGCATTCAATAAGCAAATGGTAAAGAATCGTTATCCGTTACCTTGCAATGATGATACGTTGGATCAATTAGCAAACGTTAATGTATTTTCATCTCTAGATTCGGCTCAAGAATATGACCATATTCATATATCAGAGGGAAGATGCACCTAAAACAACATTGAAAATCTTGTTTTCGCATTGTCAATTTAAGGTCTAAGGCTTTGGACTTACCATTTCCCCAACTACATTCCAAGGAGTGAAATTTAATGTGATAATATGGGAACTTTATGGAGAAAAACAAACGTATACATATTGGCGGCAAGCTAGAAAATGGACTCATGTATTTATACTAATTTTTTCAATTTAATGTGATAATTGCCTCCACTACATATACAAAATAAAAATTATAAAATTTAGGCCTTATTACTTATAAAATCAAAATTTTCTTTCTTATGAGAAAGTCATTGAATTTATTTTTTCATTTATAGCATGTAACTCAATGATTGTGTTAAACCACATGTACAAACAAACAAGGAGCATAAGCCATAAAACAACACTCCCTATGCCAAGGGAATGCACCCCAACTAACATGCCCAAATGGGTAGTAGACTCCCAACTTATTCGCCTAAACACAAAATAATTGTTTTCTCCTCAAATTTTGCCATGTGTCATGCTCACATTCACCACGACTCACTTGTATGCCAAGTGGAAACTACATTCTAGCACATACAAAGATAAAATAGGGAGCCTTGTATGGTATATGACCAAACATGGGCCTAAGGTATTTGAGGCAAATGTGGATAACTCCAACTCTGTCGAAACATCCAACCCATGGATTCGAGAATCAAAGGCTCAAATATTTTTGCAATTGCAAATTAGGACCAAAGAATTTGAAATCTTTGAAATCGGAGTTAAGGAAGGTGTTGATCTAGGCTCCGGAATCAAAGGTTACTTCCCAATGTGGTGTTATAAAGAAAACGTCTTTTATTTTTCAACGTTGTGTAAGTGGACAACATCATTAGCAAATTCTACATGGATCATTAGCCAATGAAAACCACATTTAATGCCAATATCGGTTGTGTCATGTCTCTAAAGTGGTCATATAGAAGAGAAAATGTTGTTCAATTTTTTTTTTAATCATAGAATACCCACAATACAAGTTGGTCAGCACCTCATAGCCACATGTTGCCTTGTAATTTTCCCACCTCACGCACAAAAATTAAGCATGTCGTAGCTCGGTGGATATCACTCCTCGTTGTGGAGGATGATTTGTGTAATTTGATTTTCGCAAAGGTGATTAACCCAAATATCATCAAGGTGGCAACTAAATCACCATGTAATACTCACCTACCAAATTAAAGCAATTACACCGCCGATTAAGAGCCAGAAATAGGTGTCCAATTAAGGAAGTTGACCGAATTAGCCTCATCTACCTTATATCACAACCATACCACTCACAAGATTTAACCAAAATCAAAAGCATGGCATTGCCACCTTTCTACAACCCACACCCCTAGACGTCACCATGGAAACCCTATGGTTAATCTAAGATATGTTATAGACTTCCCCATGAAAAACCAACAAACTACAACCCAAACAACCACTGTATACTACATCCAACAACAACAGAAACTTAATAGAAACTTGCCAAATTATACACTCATGTTATTCCTCTCCACTCACACACTACAACTCCCCACATAATCAAGTCATAATTTTTGGCTCAAGTGGACTAACATATATAATCATCGAAATGAGAAGGTAAGGGCCTAGTCCACCCGCCGGACCACAACTCCGCCACAATGACAATCCATTGGACAAGAATGGATGTCAAAGAAGACCACAACATCACAACGATCATTGTATTCACCTACAAAGAAAAATCCACCTCAACCAAACATGCAAATATGCACACACTCTTAACTATCCCACCAAATACCATATACAATACAATTCCACATTGAAATGGCCAAGACATCTACACAAAAATGAAAACCTTACACTTTATGCATGCATCCACAACCAAATATTATCCCCAGAAAGTAATCACCTTAGCAATAAAGTCACACCAAACATATTTGACTTATACAAGGCTCTTGTCAAAACCAACCACATACAAGTCAAATTGTCAAAAACATGGTAGGCCACCCCCAAAACGCCACTGCATCAATCAACTACTCCACACAACCTCTAAAAGAAGAACTTAATAATATTCACTCCCTTAAGTTTTACTCGCAACAATGCGTAAACAATGACAACTTGTTGATAACCCCTGGCCCCACCCCCAACAAACATTGAGTAGGCAACATACCTAGCTCATGCATCTACAACCCAACCAACAGTCTCCAAATCACCGAAACACTCTTGGGCATGCAAAACCTACTCAAGGTTGAACTAAATGCTTTCTTAATAGAAATAACCATTAATTGACATTTAAGTATATTTGGACAAATAACTGGTCCTAAATCATGAGGGATGTGCACTTGTGGGGACAAAACATCAAACGACACCAACAAAAGCAACAATATAAACAACCACAATTTTGAATGTTTGTATTCCATGTTCGCCAACCACCATATTTGTGTCATTTGTAATTTAGTGTACATCATATTGTCCAAAATTCATCCATAAATCAAAATATTCTTAATCCTAGTTATTGCATGACACAACCTCCAAATATACCTTTATCCTCACATAGAATCTCATTAGTATTTGTTTGATAAATAATCACATACGACACCCATTATCCTAACACAACCAACCCGGCAAGTTACTCATGTTAGTCATAGTCAAGCAAATTATATGGTCCACACACAAAATTACAATACAAAAGATCAAAGCACACACTAGCATAATAGACAATGAAATCGCCGACCAACTAGTGAATGACAAAACCCGCTCTAGACAAACCTACTATCACATCTCAAACACTTATAGTCCACATCACACCATATTGGCTAAATGGAGCCCCGACCAGTGCATACACAAGCGTCATGTGCTCAAGCATACATAACAAATATCATCGTAAAAAGGAATTAGAACTAGTCCAATGTTGATTTATGTACTATGTACATAAATGAGTATCCAACGACCAAATCAACCACAAACTCTCCAACCACTCTTGGAAAATCCCCTAAATCTCAGATGCCCAAATTACTCATACATTATGGTTTCACTATGCCCAAAATATGGGAAATCACTATAAAAACATTCATTTGGCCAACCACATACCCAAATCCAAATTGTACACTATGCCCAAACAACACCAGACACATGGCCACATCTACTCTTTGGATGCTCAAATTAACACATAAAAGGACTTCACATAGCTTGTCATAACAATGCCAAATACCAAATAGCAGACACACTCCAAAAAAGAAACACACAAGCTTTTATACCCTTATCAATCTAGGAAACCTACACTCTAGACCTCAAGACATTGCAATCCAAAAGTTGCTACCCCAATGTACATACACCACCTCCCCATGTACACGCTTGGCTAGACTCAACCCAAACACCATGTGTACCATGTGCCCCATAGCCTTCAGGTGGATTTTCCATACAATGTGTAAACTAATGTGAGTGCAAGAAGGGTTTTTATTTGAGGCATTCGCATACATAGTATACGTAACGGAGATGCATTGTTTTTCTCTAGATGATATATCTAAGAGGGTTATTGACAGTTATGAAGTAAAGTTACATGCACAAAAGGGGGCCCTAAGGTTTAGTGATTTTTTTGACAATAGATGTGTTAGTTTCATCCAATTTGTGTTTTCATTTATTGTTGTCATATGGTAATGAACCTCAATGACTACATTGTCCATTCTTGTTAGGCTTGCATTTGGGTTGTAGGTTTTACAAATTCGAGGCTCTTGGAGTGCTCATGGCCTCCCTTGAGTTTTTCTCTTTGGATTGTGGTTAAGTTATTTAGTTCTTGTCTTGGGAAGTAACCTTTGATTCCGGAGCCTAGATCAACACCTTCCTCAACTCCGATTTCAAAGATTCAAATTCTTTGGTCCACATTTGCAATTGCAAAAATTCTCGAGCCTTTAATACTCAAATCCATCGGTTGGATGTTTCCACAGAGCTGGAGGTATCCACATTAGCCTCAAATACCTTAGGCCCATGTTTGGTCATATACCGTAGAAAGCTCCATATTTTATCTTTGCATGTGTTGGAATGTAGTTTCCACATGGCATACAAGTGGGTCATGGCGAATGTGAGCATGACATGTGGCAAAATTTGAGGAGAAAACAATTATTTTGTGTTTAGGTGAATAAGCTGGGAGTCTGCTACCCAATATACCATGTTAATTGGGGTGTATTCCCTTTGCACATTGGACGTTCCCTTTGGACATTGGACATCGCTCATTTATTGTTTGATTGAATTAAAACACAGCCAGGGTGTTTGTACTGGTTGGGTAAGTATCTCGAATACCTTCTTTCAGAGGTTCTTGTACTTGTTGAATGTCTCCAGTTCGTATCTCTAGTTGGGAAATAATAGATTGTCTTTGACTTGTGAGCCTGAGTCAGTTGGGACTGATATATATACCAGTCCATAGTTTCTATTGCAGATAAATTTCAAAACGTGTGACGCATGTTGAATGTGGTTGCAGGGGACTAAGTTATTGAATGGTGAAGCATCAGGGAGATCTACACTGGTTGTCAGTTGCTCGAAAAGTTAGTTGAGAGGCACGTACTCTTTATCTCCTTGTTTGCATGTACGAGCAGTGGAGATAGAGAGTCAACTGTCTCTTGATTGACAAGTGGAATTGCACACAAGGTGATTGTTCTGAGCTGCAAGTTCTCACATCGTCGTCATAAGTACTCAATCTCCATGTCAACCTGATTTTAGGTCTTCAAGGTGCGACCCTGTGGCCTTGAATGTTGCGATCTCGAATGTAATTGTGACTCGGTTCGAGATGCAACTTTGACTATGGCCTTCCTGAATGTGTGAATTGACAAGGGGGACCTTAGATTCATAAACTGGAAGATGGTCTGATGAGTGGTTATTCTTATGAGTAGCCAAGACGACCAAGAATCGTTGCGGGAGATGGAATGTGGACACTTGATCGTTGCAGGAGATAGGACTAATTTTACAATGGGGCAGTAGCTTTGCAATCTGGAAGAGTCTGTAATTGTAGTATGAAAGATTTCGTTCAGGAGAATTCGCCAAGATTGTATGGTCAAGTATTGATAATATATATATGTTAAGACTATTGTCTGAGTGATTGCAAAGTGGAATCCCAAAGGGTACATTGTTTTCATCTTTCAGCAACACCAGGCAAGTGAAAGGGCTCCACGAAAGACTAATTACCTCAAAGTGGGTGAGGAAGATCAAAAGTCTTAGTAGGAGTAGTAAAGTATTAGTAGGATTTGTATACATCTATAGTTCTGAATTGAGTCAAACTTATGATATGTAAAATTCTAGAAAGATTTTGATGACTTCTCGTGACTAAGGAAATTTCCTTAGGCAATTCCCTTGAAATGTTCATTAATTAATTTTATTAATAAGTTTATCAAGTGTACGATATCCGTAATAAGTCAAAAAAGGGTAAATCTAACTGAAATTAAGGAAGCATGGATAAAGGAACCCAAACAATGAGCTTTTGAAGTGTACTATGGCTTGACCTATTGCTTTATGTGGTGGGCACCTAACCCTTGCAATTGGAGATGAGGTGAAGGGAGACTATTGTTTGACATTAAAAAAAGGAATTTATTAAGGAGGACAGAAAACCATGTAATGGTGAGTGCACTACATTTTTAGGTTACGTCTAAAAGGCTAATTAATACAAGCCGATTGACTATACCAAAGTGTTTAAAGTGACTATACCCCCCCCCCCCTCCTCCCAATACAAATAAGCAAGGGCACTATCCAAGGAGACACACAAAGACCATATTTACTTATTATATTCTTAGAGGCACTCCTAAGATGGTTTAGAAAAAGACCAACTAGGCTATCACTTCAACACATCACCCAATATAATACCTATGCCGACAACCTAGCCATACTCACAAACAACATCCAATACATCCAACCCCAACTAGACAAACTCCACACTACTAGCAGACACAAAGAAAAAGAAAAAGAAAGTAACGCCCGCACATTGTACCGGCGTGAATGCGAGCCCGTTGTCCGAATGCTAAACACGGCGGGCCGTGTTGTAGCATGGCTACTAGCAGACATAACAAAGCAGTCCACACAATAGCCAACACACTACTGGCACACCCTAATACAAGATGTTTCACACTCACAAACACAAGAAAACTCAATGAAAGAATATTAGAAAATACCTTACCATCATGGCTCCTCCCCTGTTCTTGCTACCTCCCACGCTGCAAGTGTCCCGCACAACTAAGCCCTTGAAAGCCACAACAAGAAAACTTGACAAATACATTATACTCCTCCTACTACTCACCCAACAAAGATGGCAAGCCGTCCCACCCATTATCATAACAACCCGATTTTGCGGCACCATGCACAATTCAACCACCAAAAGCCTCACAAACCTTAAAATCCCTATCCAAAAAACTCACAAACTCATGCACAACCTCTCACAAATCTCTATCAGATACTAAACAATCCCCAATTTCACTGGACTAATCCCAAACCCCCCCCCCCCCCCCCACCATGTTCACATGAACCTTACTAGGAGAGGGTGAATAGACATAGCACGTTGGTGTAAAAAGCATTAACATTCCTTATTATTATAATTATTGAAGTGATAACCTATGTTATCTTTTCTAGCCAACAAAGAAGTGGATATAAGAATATGATGAAGAGGTAAGGGCTTAGTGTGTCTCCTTGAAAGGTACCTCTAATTTGGATGGGTAGGGTTGCTCCAAAATGGCTACCTTTGAAAGAGGTAGTTAAGTTTGTGTATAAGTTGCCAACTACCACATCTTGGAGAGATCCTCTGTCTTTCATTAATGCAAGGGGTCATGTGTGATCTATAAAGCCAAAGGCATCTTTGAAATCAATTTACATAAGGATATTGTTGGAGGTGAGATGAGAGTCTTCTGAAGTTGTTATTATTATTTGTAATTGCCTTGTATAGTTCCTTTGTGGTGTAATTTTTTGTGTTTTTTGCTGTAGCTTGTGAGGGAAGTTGTAAATGTGCTAGTATATACTTTGTGAATGGTGTTGGCTAGGGCTATGTGTTTGTAGTTAATAAGTATAGTGGGTCATCTTTTTATGTAAGAGTATTGTTTTACTAGGCTTCTAATAGTTGAGTATGTTTTTTTCATGGTAACATTGTTGGAAGAAGAGGAATAGCATATCGTGGAAGGTTGGTTGTAGGGCTTTAAGTATTTTAATTGGGATGTTGTTGAATCCTAGGGCTTTCCCTCTGGCTAGTTTTTTGAGACTATTGTTGAAACCTATCATGAAGAAGTTCTTAGATATTGTGGAATCTTTGGGGCCTTGTTTTGTTATGATGAATTTGTCTTGGGTGTGCTAGATATAATTTTTTATTGCACATTGGCATATTGTAGGGTAATATGTGGAGGTCATCATATATAGGTCCTAGTTGGTGGAAGGAACTTTGTTGCACTTTGCCATATGTTGCATATGGCAATGTGTGTTTTGTGACGGTGGCCCTCACATTATCTAGTCCATGAAATTTAATTGCTAGCCCCTCTGGAAACGCGACCTCCTCATCTACCATGCCAATTTTTTCCTTACGAGAGGCTTCCTCCTTGGCCTTTTTTTCCGAGTTTTATTTTCCTTCTTTTTTTTCTTTTTTTTTCTTCCCTCCATTGTTGGCCCCAACGTCCTAGTTTTAAAAATAAAAATAAAATAAAGGGGGGGGGGTTGCCCTCCCCATACCACAAACGGACCTTGTAACCTCCATAACCTTCCGCATGGTTATAGTGGCTTACAGGGTCACAAATTCCAACGCCAGGTTATAGAATCCCACAATTACATTTGGTTATGTGGTCGTGCAATGCAAAGATATAGCTTCTATGGTTATGTCCTTTTAAGGGTTAAGGTCCGAGGACAATTACTAGCATGCATTTTTTATTTTTTATTTTTTGTTACGCTTCTTCTACAATTTAGGTCATTCAATGGCTTAGGTTATACCCCTTCCATGCTTTATGTACTCCATCCATTTGTAGGCCCTCCTAAGATAAACTCCTTCAATGGTTGTGCCTGCTTGGGGTACGCTCCTTCAACAATTGGAACTAGTGTGGGTTTCAATATTGCATGGTTTAATTTGTATAGTGATTACAAGTGTATACAATGTTTGATGTTATTTTTGTAACCCACAACATGTCCTTGATGTTTGTGGAGTGGTTATGCACTGCCATGCACTTCTTTGGGTGGTAGTTACGAGGATGGTACCATGGCAAAGGTTACAACTGTGCAAGAATTAGCAAACTCAAATTGTTATTGAGGGTTTGGAGCTTCATGTGGTGAAATGTCACAATATCATTGTGATGGATTCAAAAGATTGCATCCTTATGCGGATGACGTGACCCATGATTGTGAAGAGCAATTTGTCTCTTCCAATCTATTCACATATCACTTCTAATAGGACATCCGAAGGAGTGCTATACTTGAGAAGAAGACATGTTTTTTTGGAGAGCGGAGGATGATAACTCTTGGCAGTGACAAAATCAATGGGAGTGTGCAACTCATTTCCTCATGATGTTGGTGGCGTTATCCTCGCTTCCACAAGTGAGTTTCTCACCCTTCTTGCCGTTATTTAATTCCTTCTTGGGCGCTCATTCAATTTTTGTAGATGGTTGTTGTTGTAGTAGTTGCTATTGTGGAAATTGCAATCTAGGTATTTGGAATTTCTATTATGGTTGAGGAATTTCTAATGAGAACACCCTCCCCATTTTTTTCATGTCCATGTGTGTTTATTTATTTTATTCTATTTTGAAAACTACGATTCAAACATCTTTTGTTGAGATTTTTGCTCAGGCTAAGCTTGCTAATTACATTGGGAGTGTTATCTTGTGAGTGGTGAGCAATGAGTGGTGAGCCATGAGCGGAAACTTATGAGCGGTGAAGAAGGCATAATATATGGTAATAAGACCACTAGTATCCAATAACCATGACTTGAAGAAATATAATTTTAGGGTTCAATAATAAGAAGATTGGGGAGGACAAACAATATGAATGCTAGATTGTGAGCAGTGAGCAACAAGAAGAAAACAATATGTACACAACTATGGGCATATATATATATATATATATAATTAATTAATCATTTACAAATTTTCATAGTTGTATTGCATGTCATATGATAGTGGAATGGACAAACTTGAAGTGAATGATGCTCATGATAATGATTATTATTGACATTCATAATATGAACACATTGAAAAAAATGAAACAAAACATGTTGCAAATGATACTCAATTTTGTAATTGGTCAATTATACAACACAAATATAGAGTGTGCAAAGAAGATAGAGTTGGACACAAAACATGTGTAAGTTCTTCAGGGTATAGCATAAGTGAATGTATATTAAAGAAATAATACCAATAACGAAACCTTCCGTCTTGGCAGTTGAGCACGTGCTAACAAAAAACTAATCATCACTATAACTTGTAGTGATGGATGTTGAACATGATACGGCTTCAAAATCTATAATATCCAAAATCCGTCAATCATAATGTCTAGCTTTTCTATGGGTTGAAGAAGGGGAAGATTAAGCAACAAGAACGGAAGCTATGATCTCATTATAGACAAAGAGGCTTCACGTAGGTGATGGTTTGCTAAAAATCTTGGATCTTCAAAAAACATTTGCCAATGTCGGCGTCATTGTGGTATCACATTGCTTGTACACGACAACATAGGATGTCTTAATCATTATTGATGTCTTCATAATAATCCCAAAAAATACATATACAATATAATACAAGTAAAAAACATGAAATTAACCATATGAAGCTTTCAAACAAAGTAAACAAATAGAATTTTCTCATTCAAGGAAATGGTGGCCTCTTGATTAACAATTGGAAAATCATATGAGTCTTCAGAATTGGTGTTTTTGCCAATAGGTAAAGGGCATTTTGTAATCAAAGGCTTCAAGATGGAATCAAAAACATCTTTGTCACCTTCCAATGCTAAGAGGTCATGCTTCAAAGTGCAACAAGCATGTATAAAAGCTCTTATTAAGGAGATAATACATAATTATCAAAAGAATAATCAATGAGAGCATGTTAATATGCATAAAAGCTATATTCAATATAATTATTTTAAAAAAAACAAATTGATTTATACATGTGATAGTAATGAGGTCTGCAACAATGTTTCTTTGTTTTGACAAAACATAAATCAATACGTGGAAGAACAATGAATGTTTTTCTCGTGGGCCTTTCCAAGATGTGACACCATCATCTCTCATCAGTTGAGAAGTAGCATCCGTGCAATTTTATAAAACATCATCATCCAAATCTATAACATTATCTGAAAGATCTTCGTCGATATTCACTTGAAAAGAAATAGTCATGCATTTCAATTTAGAAGTATTACTAAAAAAAAACAAGTAAGAGTGTTGTGAACTTGACGGTTTGCAAAAACCAAGGTTAAATAAGTAAAACAACAAACCAATCAAATTATAATGTACACAAAGAACATGATTCACAAAACTGAGAAAAAATGTGGTTAAAAAGAATTATGAGACTACTCATTTTGTATGAGGTGTGAGGATTGGCTAGAAAAAGTTGGTTTACACAAATCCAAGGTTCATGACCAACCTTTAAATTATAATTGAAAAAATAAGATCACAATTCTTTTGTCCACTTTGGATTTTCAAGACGAAATATCAATAAAGTACCATCATCATAAAAATATTGCATGCAAATAAAAATAAATAAATAAATAATTTATCGGACTTTGCATTCCAAGAGGTGTTGAAGAAGGAGGTACAGGAAGCCTCTGCAATAACCAAATTAATTGTTGGTGTTACTTTCTAAACACTGTGAAAGTAGAAAGTGTGATTTACACCAACCTAGATAACAAAATTACAACCAATGTAAGTTCAATATATTGTTGAGCAACAATGTGAAAAACAAGATTTCTTTCAATTTAAGCTCTTAAGTTAGGTGTTCCTCTAAATTTTGATTCATACTATACCTTTGTTTTAGGCGGTGATGATAAATAAAGCGAACCATATAACTTCTCAAATGCCTTAGAGTTTGAGTGGACCATGTATAACAATGTCACATCAACCATATTACAATTGGCATGGCTCTACATAAATCTTTTACACTAAAAAGGATATTTAGTGTTTGATACACTAAATATGAACGCATACACTAAATGTCAATAACCCTATGAAAGTACGTAACATTAAATGCAAACTCAAACACTAAATATCAATTATGGTAATATGTAGAAGTTACATGTTTGAATTTAGTGTAAGTAAAAATATGAAATCCATGCTTCACAAGAAGGGAGGTGGCAGTATGAAAGGTAGCAGCACATTCATGTCCACACTAATTGTCAAGGAATTGAAAATTAGTGTTGAGCAAGGTAGGGCGATAACAACATTGAATATAATCAAACACTAAATATCATTTTTGGTATAGTGGTTTGGTAAGTACTTATGGTAATAGAAGGTGAGACCATTACCACATTTTTCTCACTTGTGAGGGTGCCAATGAAAGACTTGTGATCCTCTCCTTATTTATAAATGGAAATAGGCATCATATACTTATCACTATTTCTTTCTCAAGGCTCTTCTATTGCTTGTTAAGGGCTAGCTTACTAACCCATAATGAATCTATGATTGGAAAGAAGGATACAATTCTATAAACACCCTTCATTACCAAACTCCGTCACATCACCTATCACACCCCAACCATTACAAAACTGGATTGGACCCGCCCCACCCCATCACATGTAACAAGGTTGACACCACATGGTTTTTTACAGTTAGGTTTTTCAAATCTTTTTTAATGAAAAAAAACCCCAATTATTTGAGGTTCAATAAAATCCGGTTTTATTCAATTTTATTGCAGATAAATTGAGATTATAGGGCAAAGGGCCCAATGTCCGCCAATGGTGGTGCCAAGTGCCGAGTGTTGAGTGTTAGAATAAAACCATAGTTTTATTCACATAAATCAGGTTTTTTGCATCAAAACCGAAAACCCAATGCATTGGCTGAAGAAAAAAATCAGGTTTTTTTCACCCTTGACATGTAATGAGGTAATAACAATGTTCTAATATTTTAAAAAAGGGTGGTAGTAAAGTCTCTTCAGCTTAGCAATTTGCTCGTTTGCCCAAATAATAATTATAAAGAATAGTCGACTAGTCAAAATTGACTTGATTGGCAAGTCGACTTGTATTGCGGACATGAATTTTCAAGTCCACCTGTCGAATCTTCTAATCATATTATATCAACCTCTCCATTGATTTTGTATAGTTGACTTGAATCTCCAACTTAGCTGGTAAACAAAATTCACGTTTATTTCCCCATCCTCCATGACGACCCTCCCGTCCCATCATGTCACATGTGACAACCTTGCGTCACAATACAAGATTTTTGCAGTAAAAATTGATAACATTTCCTCAATATGGATGTCGTTTTCATGATATAAAATTTGGACACATGAGACTTTTTAGCATAATCCAAGAGCACGATCTTCACTACTCATCATAGTCCGCCAAGAGCCTAAGGCTAGTGTAAATGTATCCTACAAAATTTGTGACTTAGCCTATAAAATTTTGAAAGTGTAGGACAAAGAGCCTATGGACAATTTAAAAACATAGGATATCAACCTATGTGATAAAAAACATGTAGGAAATTTTGCCTACAAAGTTTTTAAAAGAGAGGAGTTTAGCCATTCATCCTTCTTCAAATTGGGAAATTAGTTGACCTAAGTACATATCTTTAGGCTAATACTCGGGGCTCTTGGGTGGCACATAGATGGATATCAATAATAGCCCTAACTCCCTTCCCGCCAATCTTTACAAATACCATTCATCACAACTCCTCTCTCTCTGTGAAGCATCTCTCTCTCTCTCTCTCTCTCTCTCTCTCGCTCGCTTGGCCTTCAAACGTGGTGAAGGGCTTAGCCAGGTTCAATTCCTACCAAGGATACCACTTAGTACTCAAATTTTGAATTTAAAGCCTACAACATTAACAGATATAAAGGATTTTAACCTACTAAAAATTAGTTTTGAAGGCAATTGGCGGGTAACTTAAAAACTCAAAAGGTTTTCAACTTACAAAAATTTGATATTGTAGGATGCAACCTATGCCATGAGGGAAATAGCCTATGCCCTTTTAAAGAGGTAGGCAATTAACCTCAATAACTTCAAAAACTTTTCGGACACTGCTACTCATCACAACATAAGATGTAAACAAAGGCATAAAAAAACTTCATCAACCAAAATGCTCATCATTAGCCATGAATGTGTAGAAGAATTTGCACCACTATTTTTGAGGGACGACAGGCCCCACATCAATAAAGACATGGTTTCCCTTGAAGGGTTTTCAAAGTCGATATCACAATGTCACACATGGTCCAGTATTTGAGGGTCGATTCTATTGTACCCGTTTACTTTCGATTCCCTTGTCCTCCCCAACCTTGAGTGCAAAGCTCGAAGAAATACAAGGCCGTTTGATAAGAAAAAAACACACTTTTGTGAAGGAGAGTCACACATTTGAAGGGGGAAAAAACACACATGAATTCCGTCCTTCTTGGGCGACTTTGAATCTTAGACTCAAATATTGATTTGATTTTTTTTAAATATAGACTTCACAAAGAGAAAAATCATAGTTTCCTCCAAAAATATCACATAATTTTCTATTTTTCTAAAATTATGTTTCAAAATATTATAGTTATTTTTCTTTTGACAAAGCCGTCTAGGTAGCACATGTACAAATGTTTTTCATCACAAGTGCCAAGGTCCAAGAGGTTTATTATAGACCTCAAGACCTCAACCCAAGAGGCCCACTCCACATGACATTTTAAATGAAAATCACAATGTCATTATGGCCTCAAGATGTTGTATACATGTGTTGAAGGTAAGTTTCTTCCACTTTGAGTCAAAAATGATCCAAACTGATCTAAATTTCTTTATCAATTGTATTTATTAAATTGGAATATAAATTTATGTAAACAATAATAGTGGGGGTTGTGTGCTCATGAATGACATGCTCTGTGACGTGGCCCTCATAATATAATAGTGGGATGTGGGGAGCTCAGTTTGAATCTGAGTATATGTGCACAACTTTCCGAACATGCAATTGGTATATTATGAGGGCCCACAAATGAAGAGATGAACATTGAATAATGTTATGTGTAAATCACCTAAGAAAGAAAGGCAAACGACTTTGACATTGCTTTATTTTTGAGTTGATCTAAGTTTGTAGATGACCTATATTAAGCCAATTCTTGGTACTCCTCTTACATGTGATCATGTCTTCACCTCCTCTAGTAGTAGATGGTGTTCAATATACTTTCAATGTCATAGACCAAGTATATTTCACTTCTAAATAAAATAGTCGGGCTTGTTTGAAACTATTGAATTGCCCACATAATGTCTACCAAAGCCTTAAGATCAATAGCAAACAATTTGGTTATCCTAAAACAACTCTCTTAAGAATTGGCTTTCATAGTATTTTAGGCCATCACCACATGCTCATTTCACACTTCAAGTCCAGAGAGAGAGAGAGAGAGAGAGAGCCTTCTTAACTCCTTCCACCTTCAATTCTTGAGGGTGGGAAAGGATTTCAATAGTTGCTTCTCATGATAAAGAGTTGGTGGGCGGTTGGTTGATTGGGATAAACATAAAACTAAAACCTAAAAATATAGTCATGTTAATGGGGGCCACAATCATTCTCTACACCCCAATTAATTCTTATAGAGAGAGTTAATTCATACCGTGTTAATTTTTAACACATGCCTAATCTCTAGTTAAAATTTTGTATAGGCCACATTAATTGGTTTATTAGGATATTAATGTGGGCAAGTTTATTTTATGTCATCTTTGATGTATGCTGACAATTATGTGTATATATATTATAAGGCGTTGATTGGAAGCCTCAAGGAAGAATGAGGGGAAAGACCCAACTTGTTGGACTCAAGTTAATTCCACCCCTGCTAGACAAGTAAAGTGGCCCTTATCAATTACTTATGATGATGGTTTTAGGTCATTTACTAATAAAAATTTGAATTCCTATACATTTGGCACATGGAATTCAAATAGGACGGACTTTGGTGCATTGGAGCTTGGAATCCCTTGTCAATTGCTTACAAGAGTCATGTAGAATATTTTACGCTTATAATATTATATATGCTCCGCACTGAGAATGATGATTTTAGCAACATCTAAAGTTAATAATTCTTAAATGGTTCCTTTTCTGATTAACTCACTTCTCCGAGGATATGAAACACACGATGAGTACAAGATGGTTAGCAAATCCAAATCAAAGCCGTAGTGTGAGCCCAATTTGGTGCCCACATGTGCTCTCAACCTTTACAATTCATTACTTAAGAATGTTAGTTTGATTTTTTGTCAATTATATAAAAACATAAAAAGAGTGAGTATCTCTAGTTTAGTTGAAAGTAGAGGTGAGGCTAGGAGATGAGCATTGTAGTGTTGGACTAGGGGGTGAACTAATTAGAAACGATGCAAGTGTTTTGATTGAGGCTTGCAAGCCTTTGAAAAGGAGCTGGGTTTTAGTTCGGTTAATTAGGCACCATGACTATTCATTTAAGGGTGATAGTTCAGTGCAACCTAGAAAAAGTAGGATCAGGAGACCAGCGGCGGTTGGAAGGCGCTAGGCCTATCGGTTGTTCGCTCTCTCTACACAGGCAGGAGTTAGTACCAAGCGGTGGAGGAGGTTGCTGCCGGATGGGCGAAGCAGCTCTGAGATACCAAGGATTCGAGGATTTTGAGGCTAGCGAGGGGGAAAACCAGCAAGGGCCTGGGAGCTGAGCTCTCAGGCTTGAAAACTCAATGCTGTGAATGGTGAGAGAAAAATGGCACAGAAGTGTGAAGGCAGCCAACACAGAGAGGGCGGCAAACATGGCATGCACGGGCATCCAATCCCACTGCCAGAAAGGCTACAGGTCCCTCAACGAGGGGCGGTAAGCTTAGAGGGAGAATCTTGGGAACTTGGAGGCAGCTGATCCTGGGTGGACTCCGAATTGTGAAAGCAATGGGAAATGCGACCAGAACAAGAGTCTACTGGCGTGCTACAGGTGGAGGCTAAATTCAGCATTGCAATGTTGGTGACCAGGAGAGGATTGGGTGGCGACCCTGGAATCAAGTCCAAGCGGCAATGTGGTTCGGCTAGCTAAACAGATTCAGAGGAGTCGGAAGGGCAGGCTACTAGATCGAGCACGCAAGGCCCAACTTTGACCTCAGAGCTCGGAGGCTCGGCCGACTGTGGGAGGGTACCATCCTGGAGGGGCTCCTGGGCCGAACACTGCTGGAATGGGTGACTGGGTGACTGAACTACCGGGTTGATTAAATAGATTAAGAGGGAGGGTTAGCATAAGAACAGGGGGATTAGGCTTAGGCTGGCTAGGCAGGCCAAGCAACCTAATGCTAAGCTTGATTTGGTGTGTGGAGGTTATTGAGAATCAACCACTTAACTTGTGGTGGCAATAGCTAGGATAGAAGGAGTGTTCTTGAACACTCACCCTTTGTGGTTGAATAAAGAGTTTTGGTTTTCATAGTTCAATTAAAGAATTATTGAGGGTGCCAATTCCATGGGTATAAGGGCAACTGAAATGTATGTGAGCTTCAGGCACTCACCCGGACCACGACGCTTAAGGGTGAGTGTTTTGGCTGACACGTAGCCTCTTCCTCATATTTTTGGAACTTGTATGAACATATTAATCATCATTAAAGTGAAGATTCTCATGCTCATTAAATGTTCATATAACCCCCTCCCCCCAAATTATGCTGACCATTGAACCTAAAATGGTTAACGTATTTTGAAACATATATTCCAATGTCTTTCAAACACATGTTGTTTTGGTATCTGTTTTGGAAACCACACTAAACCACATACCACTCAAATATAGGTGTCCGGATAAAAAATGTAACCAAATAAGGTGTTCTTAAGTACCTTATATCCTAGGTCAGAAATGAACCATCAAAACCAAGGAGTACTTACAACATTTTCATTCTAAAAATGTTGCAATATCAACAGTGAGGGGTTCAGGCAAGTACTTGGAACATATTCTTCTTGGTACGTGTTAATATGGTTATGTGACATAGTACTTGACGCATGTACACACTGAGACATACTGTGAAATATAAATTGCACCTTGAAGAGAAACCAATGGATATCATTGTGGACAACATGGCGGTATGTTGTCTTTTGTGTCAATATCAAGAGAATTTTGGGATGAGGAGGAACAATGGGCAATATTGTCAAAAAGTTGTCAACAAGATTCAATTCCAAATGGCACAAACTATTGCACAAAGTGAATTGGACAAGGGCTCGTATCCCACTACGGGAATTGCATGGTGTCATCACTTGTTCCTTCCTACAACAAAATATATAATTGTGGATTTATAATTAATCATTTTCTTACATCATGAAATCTAAGAGTGTTGAACATCATCTATCATTTATTCAATGAGACATAAATATTGAATAAGTGTCATGCTGATCAAAATGACCTCCGTGACTTGTCATATTGTAGCAAGCGTTCCATCTTCTAATGCCGCTTTCTTTGATTGCCATCCAACGGTTGTAAAAATTTCACGTGGGTTGACGACATTCAATGTGGACCACATTACAACATATGTACACCTTAGAGTAGTGGTAAGACCATATGATCCCCGTACTCCTAGTATAAAATAAAGCTGAAAGTAAACGAGGGTGAGATCCGTGGAGTTGAATCATGTGTGCCAGTATTTTTGGGTCTTCACACTAATGTCAGCCACGCTCGCAAAGGTGTGGCTACCCCACAAAACGGTCGAAGTACTACTATAATGTGATGCCGCATCACATGATGTGTCGAGAGTGGGGTGACCACGAATGGAAACTCTTGCTTACAAAAGTTTGTCAAAAAGAATTGCGGTAAGACAAACCCAACGAGATGAAGCCAAGGGGTTGCATTCACCAAAGCAAATCAACGGAGACTCGGAGTAGAATCCTTTGACATTTCGTGATGATGATGAGGCGTCCACTAAAGTGGCTCTCCTTTGCAAAAGCCAACGGCACCCACAAAGACGGAATTGCATGGGCTAGGTTGAATATACATCTGATTTACTTCTCCATCCACCCAAGATTCAACCTAGTATCCATCATTAATCATGACTCTCCACTCGCAAGTAACCCACAACAACCCACGTGGTCGATTGGACAATGAAAAACACTATGGTTAACTCCCCCCCACCCCCAAACTCGCCCTACCTTACACACTACAAAGCTTAGGCTTCATCATATCCAAACTCTAATTTGTAGCTCTTGCCTTTGCCGTTGTCCTCCTCGTACCCTTCATGTTCTCATTGCCGCTTTTTTACTTGCATCTAAAGTATAGTAAAAGTGGCATGCCAATTTTGAGTAGGGCAAGGAAAGGCAAGGGGAAAACACGTCATCATCTAAGGTACGTGGGCCTTACGTAGTAGCTCTTCTTAATACGACACCTACATTTGAGTGACAAATGGCAAAATTTGAAGTTAAAAACGGACGTCAAAAGGACATGTGTTATAATGAGATTGGACTATGTGCTCGGAGTATACTAGCATTCTAGACACAAATTTTTTGACATAATTGAGAGAATAGTATGTGATTATTCAAAGAGAGTGATTAATCTGACTGTGAACTCTTACTACTTTTGTGTTTTGAATCTTGATTAGGACACATGAAATAAAATATTCATGATTCACAATTTATAATTAGATGGGACAATCCAATTGTCAAAATATGTTTTAGAGTTCGAAGTGCGAAAAGAAAACCACAAACCATGACTTTGAACAAATGGTTGTTTGCATGATTTTTTCCAAGGTTTGTGGTCTTCGTTATAAGGTCCATGTTCAAAGTCTACATTAGTAGGTGGACTGTTTCAAAGTGAATACAAAATAGCAACATTGGCATTTATGACTCAATGGAAACTATTCCATAGCTTTTGCAAGGATTCTATTTGCTTTCCAAAACAACACACAATTTCAAACAAATGAATAGTCTTAGAATGCAGAGATTGCAAGGAAATCACTACTTCTTAGCCTTTGAAATGAATTCCATGCACATCCCAAAGAAACAAAAACTTTTGACAATAAAAAAATAAAAAAATAACATTTCGTAGAATATATATGTATAACAAGCTATCCCAAGTTGGCTCCTCATCTACCAACAAACCTTTTCTTTTGTTCTCGTGCAAGGTAGACTCTCTTTCCAATGGTGCGGTCAAAGTTCAAGTGAAACCATGTGTTGGAAGGAGTATACAAATTTTCTCTTGAGTGAAACCATGTGGTTGGGACGGTTTTCCACATGTGCATTTCATTTATTGACCTTTCTATCTTTATTGAAGTATCTTGTCGGGAGCTTTAAGAACACAACATATCGAGCAATCTTTGAGTTTTGCATGGTGAGGTTATATCTTTGCATGGTCTTGTATCTTGAGATCCATTTATAATCAGTCACTCATCCAAATGTAGAGCACTTTCAACAATAGCCTTGTGATTCTCTATCCATGCATAGAACAATTCATCCATTGCCTCGAGTTTTTATCCATGAGTAGATCGATTATAACTAGGATTTAGGTATATATGGATTTATGCATGACTACTAGATAGTTCCAACCGTCAATATGACATACGAAACTACAAAAATATGTGGTTGGCAAACATGGAATACAAACATTTGAAGTTTTGATTGTTGTGGTTGTTGTGTTGTTGCTTTTGCCATTGTCGTTTTATGTTTTTGTCCCCACAAGTGCACATCTCTCAAGTGAACTTTTTGGACAAGTGGATTTTCCAAATTTACTTATAAGTCAGTTTTGTGTCTCATAATAAACTTGAGTAGATGTCATTTTCTTTTCTTTTCTTTCCTTTCCTTTTATGGTTGCAACTTGTCTTCTTTATAACTATGAAGGAAATTTGAGTTATGAATGGTGAGCTTATTTCTTTCTACACACTGTATCAAACATTAGTTCATAGTTGATCCCTCATCCCAGTGGAGAGCACTTCTAGCAACAACTTATTTCTACGACCAGTAGTACATTCCACCCATGGTTCATCCAATTTTCATCCACGTCCAAAATGGTTATGTCCCATAATTGACTTGAGTAGATGGATACTTCATTGTCATTGCAACATGTCATATTCATAGTTACTAAGTGGACTTTGTATTCCTTATTTTTAAATTCATACAATTTAAATGTTTATTTCAATGCTAAAAAATCATACAAAGTCACCAAGGACCCGTAAAAGAGAGTGTGGCGAGCTCTCTTAAGTGCACATAGTGGAACCATAACAACCCATGACTTGCAAACACCCTATACATGATTAACTAAGCCTACATCCAACACTCTAATATTCCAATGCATGGTTCCAGTGTTGTCCCTATGATTAAAAAGAGTTCTTGTCTTCCCTACATGTTAACATAGTCCCCAATTACATCCACATTGATTGCCACTTTCTTCGCAACCTTTTGGGTGATGTCCAAGGTAATTATGGCGTTTTCAAGGAGGCCTTGCCATATCATTTGTTTGGTGGTCTTAAGATACCACCGACTGTTGTTGAAGGTGAGGTCATTCCATTCCACCCAAATGGTCCACAAAGTGATTCCACTAAGTAAAAGCCAAATCTAGAGCATTTACTAAGTGAGGACATGATCAAGGATGCGCAAAAGGACGTGATGTGATGTCCAAGGAATGTTAATGTTGTAGCAATTTTATTTACCACATGGTGTTTTTTTTATAGGGTCATGTAATCCAACTTTTTGGTTAGATTGGCTCAAATTTTGAAATTTGATACTTTTTAGGCTCAAATCTTTATTTGGTTCTTGTAGTAATGAAGAAACAATGATATTAGCAATTACTAAGCCAAAAGAAGGTTAGTAATGCTAAAGTGTACACTTTGACCATTGGCAAAGGTTAGGACTCGGGGCGATTGCACCCTTTACGTTTCATAACCATGTGCGAACAAAGTTTGCTAATTCTATATTATATACCATAGATATTTTTTGAAAAAATTATGGCTTTTTCTAAATTTACATAATCATTGATAATATCTTTTTAATATATTTAATATATTTTTCATCATCTTCATTTTTGTATTAATATTTTTAGTTCAATTCTGCATCATTCTAGTTAGAAATGGTATGTTTTATAAAAAAACAAAATTCATTAAATTTATTTACCATTTTTTACTATGTAATAGATGTCATGTACATCTACTCATTTAAAAATTTTGATAAAATTTTGACTCATTTTGGTGATGCTTATGTAAAAAGTATTTTTTTTTTGTTCGCACGTGGTGTTCAACTTGACAATGGAGTGCAACCCCCCCCCCCCCCCCCCCCCCCCGCCTCCCCCCCTGGGGGTTAGGAAGCGTTTAATTGAAGAGCCTATAGACATGTGGGGAATTAACAAAACTCTTGAGTTTTTGGTTATGAACAATCACAACTCTTGAGGGTTGAGCACCTTGCTCTCCTCAACCCTCTTAACCTTGTAGGCCATAGTCAAAGGTAGCAATTGTTTCATATACTCAAGTAGTTGTATCAAAGAGAAAATAGTATCCCTCTCAAGAAGAGAGTGGATTTTTGCTAATGCTCAAATGTGAAGCCCGTGCTTTATGTGAGATTGTTTTTTTCGAGTAATGTATGGTGGTGACCATTTCCTCAATGTAAATTTTTGAATCAAGTGTTGTGACTCTCAAGAAAGTAGCAGATTGTTTTAGGTGATATACTTTTGTTTAAGTACCATCACATGAAATCAAGGGTAGGGTGTGAGGCCATTCTATTTTGGGAATTGTCCTTATGAATAACAACAAGTTGTACTAGTCAACCCAGTAAATTGATGTGAACTATTGTCCTCAGTCTCGAAAAAATGATTGCTAAATTAAAACAAGGAGTTTTCTTAACGCCATAGTATGATTACAATAATGGGATGTAAAACACTTGCTTTTTGTAAGATTGTTTCTTTTGGGTTTATGTATGGTTAAGACAGTTAACTTTGTGTGATTATTTGAATCATTGTATTGCCTCTCAAGAAGAGAGCATCTAAATCAACAAAGGAACGTGATTGATACCATTGTCTATGAAAGTATTGAGGTGTGAAGCTTGATTAATGAAGCTTTTGAGTTACAAGTGGATTGGACAAATGGTCTTGATGAATGGACACAATTTTAATTTGTATGAGCAATCATCTTGACTCTTGAGATTTCCTTTGCAGTTTAATTACGCCATTGTCATTGCCAAGTGAGTCACATAATAGGAAGTTTTGTGATTGATGTTTATCTCATTTGAGGATCTAAATCATAATATGAGGAGTGGCAAATTTTCTTGCCCCACATTCCGTTGTTTTGTGAAGCGTGCATAAAAGACAAACAATATAGGGACGTAGTTTCGAACAAGGGGTGGAGGCAAGTGACTAAGCCTTTGGAAATTGTGCATTCCGAAGTATTTGGCCCTATGAGGACTAAAAAAATCATGAAAAAATAGAGATATGTTGTTCATAGAGGATGGCACCAACGTTGGATTCACTTTGGAGATGTGTCCAAGTGGGAGGAATGAAAGCCTTATGGCGGTTGTTGTGGATGAATATTCCAAATCATCTTTGTGTGATGATGGTGAGGACCACGATGAGCAAGTGGGAGATCACTTGGTTGCAAATGAAAAGACAATTGGAATTCTTGCAGAGAATGATGACCGTATTGAGAGATTCGGCAATGATGGAAGACATCCTAAGAGGGAGTGGCATCCGCCCAGATAGTGGTGGAAGAATCACATTCTATCCCAATATGGTGAAGAACGGGGCGATGTGGCACTGTTGGATGATCATTTGAATTTATGCTAAATGTTGAGATCCGAAAATGCAAGAAAGTGGGAGGCCACAATGCAAGAGGAGTACGACTCGCTCATGGCCAATAGTATGTGGAAATTGACCAACATTCCAAAGGATGGCAAGAGTGTAGGATGCAAATGGGTGCTCCACACCAAGAAATATGCATTGGGTGAAATAGTTAGGTATAAGGCATGGTAAGTATATTTTCAAATGGCCGGACTAAATTTTTATGAGACCTTTGTTCATGTGGCCAAGTTTATCACCATTATATGTATGTTTGCAGTAAGAGCATCCTTGGATTGGAAGATCCACCAAATGGATGTAAATATGGCGTTTTTGAATGGAATATTGGAGGTTGAAATTTATATGGATCAACTAGAGGGTTTCGTATAAGAGTGGAAAAAAGATCTTGTGTGCAAACTCAAGAAAAATTTGTACGGGCTCAACCAATCGCCAAGGGCGTGGTATCACCGTATCGACTCATTCTTCATCAACGAAGGCTTTTGTAGGAGCCAAACGGAGCATTTGTTGTACGTCAAACAAATGGGTGATTATTTGTTGGTGGCAATCCTCTACGTGGATGATTTGATCATATTGGCAAGTAATGTATCCCAATTAAAGTGGTTCAAATCGGAACTCGAGAAGGAATTTGAGATGAGCGATCTCGGAGAATTATATTCTTGCCTAGGAGTGGAATTTGAGAGGAATAGAGAAGCCCGTGATATTACTAGGAAGTTAGGAACCAAAGAAGCTACATCAAAGAGGTCCTCAAGCGTGTTAGCATAGAAGAATACAAATTGGACAGATCAATGTTTGATGTGAAAACAAAATTGTCAAACTTTCAAATAAGGAATTTGTGAATGTAGAAAGGGAAATGAAACGTGTTCCATACAAGGCTGGAGTAGGATCTCTCATATATGCAATGGTGGCCACAAGAGCCGATATTGCATTTGCGGTGAGTACGGTGAGCCAATTCATGTTGGAGGCCGGTCCACTTCATTGGATGGCTGTAAAATGCATCATGAGGTATTCAAAGGGCACTTTGGACTTCAAATTATGCCTCGGAGGCAATGATATTGTCTTAAGATGTTTTTGCAATGGAGATTGCGCGGGAGATGCAAACGATTGGCGATCCACCACGGGGTACATGTTTTTTGTTGGCTCAAAAGTTTGGCAAGTTGTCAATGGCTATTTGTCAGGACAAAGTTCGGGGTAATGTCTTTCAGTTACTGTATAGTCTTGAAAATGCCATGAATAAAACTTGCAATGTTCTTTAATTAGCTTCTTGTTAACAACTTACAATCATCATACAGGCCTTCGCGTAACCAAAGTCACCACCTTCATCTTCAAGTATTTGGCGACTTGTTTCAAGCAATTATCCACTTGTTAATATAAATTCAATACATCAATAGTTAGGCTATGTCCTTTACTTAAAGCTTTAGTATGCTCTAAACTAATAATGACATGTAGATGGTAAAGTCTTACTCCAATATGGTAATTCTTCCTTTTGCGGAAGGTAATGTCTCGGCAGCCTAGAGCCTGCCCCTAGTCCTTCCATATCATGTATAGACAATTAGCCTATCTCTCTCTCTCTCAGAGCCTCTCTCTCTACTCTCGGCTCATAGCCAACATGGTGTCGATGCTTGCCTTGGCTATGGCCTCTCAATATTTCTTTATGTAAAGGCTATTGCCCTCTCAAATGCTACTGGTCATCGCTCAGGATTCTCTCAACCCTCTCTCGAGACTATGGCTTTCCGCTCTCCTTACTTGGCTCATTGCCCGTGTTCACTGCTCTTGGCTAATTGCTTGCATCTAAGCTTATCGCCTATCTTATTTCTCATTGAGTTCTCTCATAATTCGCCTTCTTTTCGACATGCTCATATCATCCGTCAACTTCCCTCACAAGACAATTCTTCCTACCACTCTTTGGCCTCTTCTGGACAATTGCCTCACAAGATCTTACGACTCGAAACAACCTTATATCCTTAGTCATTCATTCAAACTCTTTAGGTTCTTCCTACGACTGTGCATATGTTGGCCACTTACCCTCATATTTCCCTCTCTTACAAACTAAACATGAGCCTACTCACCTGAACTCGATCTTGCATTCACTGCATTAGACTAACTGCTTCTCATCAACAATGCTAACAATCTCTACTTCACATGTTCAAGCTTCATACACAAACAACCAATATCACAACGTGCTTCCTCTTCAAAAGTCAAAAAGGTAATTGCTCTAAAATACTTTCAATGTTTACTGTTCAAGTTTCACTGACATTACTAAGTTCGAATCCTTCGACTCTTTTGCCTATGGCTAATCCCTTCGAGCCTCGCGCTCTTGGATACAACTACAGCTATACTTAATCACTGAGTAACTCGCCTTCTAAGACTATCGCTAACACTAATGCTACGGTTGAGACTATGTGGGATTCTGCAAAATGATAATAGCCTACTTCCTACCTCACCTATCCCCTTCTTATTGATTCGAGAGAGGGGACAAGTTGGTTAGCGTATGTAACCACCTTGTAACGGCAATCGCCATTGCTTTCCGCTTTGGATGACTTTCAACCACCAATCACCAGATGAAATACGTTGAATTTCAAAAATAACCCAACTTGGCTAGGCTATGGCCAAAAAAATGGTCTCCCACCTTTTACATATGCTGGGATGGTTACACAAGCCCCAAGGCCAATCTCCTCGATCCTGATCATTATATGCGATTACATAAAACATTATAAATGGAGGAGGCATTTGGTCGATTAAAAGATGTTGGTCAACGAAGGCAAATGACTATCTACTTAGTATTCAGTGAAGGCAATCAACCAAGTCAAATAATTGTTACTTGACAATCAAACAAGGCATTTTGCAATTGACCCATGTCAACTGTCCTATCAACTTATTTAGCAGTCAACATAGGGTAGTCGACTTAGTGTAGTCAACATGGTAGTCGAGCTAGTTAGTCGACTACTCAGTGCAGTTGATTGACACATCAACTTCATTTAGCAATTGATATGAAAATTGACTTTTGGGAGCAATCGATATAAAAGTCAACTTCTGGAAATAGTCAATATGAAAGTCGAATGCCATGTTGACTTCCAAGAGCAATGAACTTGTTTAGGGCAACTACCATGTTGATTGCTAGTTGCAATCGATATGGCAGTCAAATGCCATATTAACTTTAACAAGTAATCGACAACCTCCAAAAAAACTTCAATGATTTGCTAGCACAATAAGCTTGGTTTGAGGTTGAATATGCCTATAAATGTAGAGCTATTTTTATTTTCAATGCGACTAAATGCGCTAGGATTATAAAGCCTCCATTTTATTGACACTCGACATTCCTGCCAAATTTAGTTGACTTTAATTATCTTTGGGCATTTGTTGCAAGTAGAGTTAAGTAGTAGGCTATATTGGTGTAGGTACGTGAGATGAATAAAAAACCTTGGTACATGCTTGAGGAGTAGACTCCAACGTCCAAGAATGTGGAGTGTAAATTTTGCAAGTTGGAATTAATGTATAGGAAGGACAATGTAATTGTTCATTTGGGATACAAAGAAAACGACGGCAAGATGCGCGGGGTGGCATTGTGTCAACATCAAGGGTTGGTTGTCAAAGCTTTATTTGTGAAGTGTGGCCAAAAATTCTAGATGAGGTTTTGGATAATTATGTTGAGGACAAGGGAAACAATTTGGTCAATTCTCAACAACAAGCTTCATACATTATATTATCCAACGTGAAAAGAGGTCAAACCGCTTCATTATCCCCCACACTATTAGTGGAAAGGAGGCGGTGTCCAAGTGGACTCATGAGTCCCACATATGTTCCCAACGTCAAATGGGCCTAAAGAAAGGCATGCAAAATTTCAACAAACACAAGTTGGATATGAGAGGGTGACAAGCCTTCTACAATGTTAATATCCCCATTAATATTGTTTGCCATCCCGTGTGCATCAAGGCCGTGAAGGCAAGCAGTGAGGAGAAAACATTTATACAAATTGCCAACCTATCATGCAATGTGCAAAAGTTTATTTGATGATATACAATATAATACCCAAAAACTAGTGGAGATGAAGACAAAATCATCTAACCACAAATATGGCTAAATTATTTGTTTGGACAAATGAGAGAATTTTATTCACTAGCCTTTGATGAATATCATGCAAATTTGTTCAACTAATAAGGTGTTCTTTGGTTCCATGGATGCAACTAGTAGCACAAAGGACATCAACTACGTCGCCATTGAGGTCAAATGATATGTTGCCGGAGTGGACTTAGAAAATGTCATCCAAGAGTGTTTCTACAATGTGGCAGCCATGAAAATGCGGCTAGCAATATTAGCCATGAATGGCCACACATATATTGGCAAGGGTGTGTAATGCATTACTTAAACTTGTTATTGAAGGATTGGGAAGACAACCATGGGTGAAGGACATTGTGGATGAGGCAAAGGATATTGTCAAATACATCCAGGCCCACCAGCTTCCTATGGAGATCTACCTAATTTACTCATCCAATTTGAGATTGAAGATGCCCAAATCTATGAGATTTTCCACCTAATGATTGATCGGGTCATCAAGGTCAACCATGCATTTGAACAAGTGGTCATAAATCCTAATTGGGCAGCCTACGTGAACAAGTTAAGTTGGGGAGTGATTATCGGATGAGAAGTGCCATCGAGGCCCATCAAATCAAGGCAAATGTGAACGACAACAATTTTGATCTAGTTGTTAGGTAGTTCATCGCATTTGGTAGGTGGTTGAATGACGGGGAGGGGTCACTTGTCATACCCTGTACAAACTAACGTGAGTGTAAAAAAGGGTTTTGAGGCATTTGTATACACAAAATACATAAGGTTGAGATATTATTTCTCTAGTGCACACAAAGAAAAATTCTACTAAGAATGGATGTGGAGAGAGATGTATGAAAGGGGGTCCTAAAGTTACAAGAAACTTTTGGCAATAAACATTTGTTGGAGGGTTAGATAATGATGAGTCACATCATGTGCATTGATACCTTTTTAATAACTTTCTCAATAGACAATGAAAGTGGATTGTATATTACTTAATAAAGATCTATACTTTTTCATGATTTAGATTTTATGCATGATTTAGATTTTATGCCTCTATACAAATGGGGGTAGTTTCCACATTAAAGTAAATACCTCAATATACATACATGAGTCTAGTATTGTATCATTAGTACATATACATATGTTTTTCTTTCTACTTTTCTTGTATATAGGGCCTAGGGTCCTATTTCATAGTCAACCACTAGAGGTCCAATGGAGAGTAGACCCCCATGGGCAAAAGTACATTGTGCTCAAAAGACAAAATCAACATAATTGAGGGGGGGGGGTGGATTATTATACAATAAGAATTTTCACTTTAGCGCATAATAAATATTCATATGAGCTCCAAACATTATGAAGAAAATGACTATAGTCATGATTTGGGTTTGCTAATCATCTCACACTAAAGTACATGGGTCTTAAATGGTCTCATTTTTTGACTAGCTCACTTCTCCTAAGTTATAAAATGTACAACTAGTATGAGATGGTTAGCATATCCATATTGAGGTTGTAGCCACTTTCCTCATAGTTTTTGGAGTTCATATGAATATCTTATTCAATATCAAAGTGAAGAATCTCGTGCTTATTAAATGGTCCCCCCCAGTGTTGACTCTTGAACCTAGAATAGTTATCATATTTTGAACACACAGTACTCTCTTCTTGGTATTCATTTTCAATCCACACCCAACCACATACGACTCAAACATAGGTGTCCGATGAAGATAGGTAACCAAGTTTGGAATGCTTACCTTAATTGCGTGTTTCATATCCTACAAGTAGAAGGTGAAGAGCTAACTTAACAGTTTGCATAACTTTGAGCAAACTTTATAAGAATTGAACTTGCTTGCCAAAGAATGTTGCAAAGTGCTGCAAATGTTTGGGTAATAAATTTTCTCATGAGCTACATCCATGGCCATGCATGTGTAATTTTTACCAAGTCAATGTCCTCCCCTCCCTCTCCAACCGAGACCTCCCAAGCGTTCTCAAATGGTGGGGGAGTAGAAAGTAAAAAAGCTTCCCCATTTGTGGCTCAAGTGTTGTAGACGACCCCGTACTTACTTCAAAACAAAACACTCCGACAACATACACGGACCGCACGTGTGGTAAAAACTAGGAAGATGAGATTCTCTCAAAGACACTCCATCTCTATGCGACATTCACAAATGACCAAACACAAAGTTTTCTCCATAGGCGTTTGCCACAAGCCTCAAATCAAATATCTCGTATGATCATGGAAGTACAAGATTTGATAACATGTTATGCTTGTCATTTTCAATTTACCATTTGTCGTATGGCATTTGTTGTTGCATGGCAAGTCTAGGAAGTCACTCTAATCAATATGGCTACCAATTACAATGCTATACTAAAGCGTATGTTTAGTGTCATTGCACACAATTGGAAAGAGGGGAGGGAGTGGCGGGAGAGACACTTGCAAAACCCCCAAAAATACACACACAAACACATGCAACGTGAATTTAAAATGAAAATTTTATTCTTAAGAGGTAGGTATTATACTTGAAGTTGAAATAACAAAGCATCAAGTAATGTATATTTTCCCTTAATATGTAGGAATTATCCTATAGAATACTTGAAGTATTCTTTCTTTTTTTTGATAATTTCAAAAGTACTATAAAGTTAATGAGTGTCCTAATTTCTTTTGAGGTAGGCTACGAGCATGATTTGGGGCTACATGGATTTGGATAAGAACCATTTGCATTTGTTTGAAATCGCAAGTGACCTATACATAATGGTGCATAATGATGAATACTTATGCTTGCTACTTTGCCATTGTTGAGTGTTCAAATTTGTATGATGTTGTAGTTGGGATCATGCATGGATTCTAGTAAATGTATAGGTAAAGGTAATGTATCATGTTGGGGAAACAAGGATACTCCAAAATAATATGTAATCAAAAGGGTACGAAATAACAAGCAAGAGTACAAAATTCTTTGCAACGAAAAGGGTCTCAAAAACTCCTAGAAACCGACATAGAAGCCTCCAATCAAATTTCCTAGAAATTGCCAAAAGTTTCATGTACTTTGGGTGTAGTTTAAACATCTCCACATGTGGTATTTAGTGTCACGTACACTATTTGTGAAGGGCTTACACTAGATGCCTAGAGGTTTCAAAGTGTCACGCTCACTAATATGCCAATATGATTTCAACATAAGTAACTTCTTTAAGTGATTTTTAATTTTTTTTAATTTTTTTTTTACATTATGACATTAAGAGTAGCACATTGGGATACATAAGATGATAGTATTGCATTTTAGCATGCAAGTGGAAGATATTTTTGAGCATACTAATGGCAAGTGTCATGTGTTACATTTTTATATGCAAGAGGAAGATGTTCTTGAGTATACTAATGCCAAGTGTCATATGTGTACATTTTAGTCAACTTGTAGACCATTGTGTAACATTGACACCTTATAAAACTATTGAACATGCCCATGCCAAGATATTAGTATGCCCACTAGTTGAATGCCAATTGTCATGAGATGACACTTATGATGAAGTTGTTAATCATCAATGTAAAGTAGCATAAGCCTCTAAATAGGGTAAGTGACACTAAATACCATAAATGGTATAGTATCATTGGCTTTTAGATCTCTTAAGTCAAGGCTACATATTATGTCGAACTTGCAATGATCAAATACCTTAATATTTACCAAGAAAGTCATAAAGGCCCTCATTCAAGAGCGCTTTAACCATTTGATGTCCATAGCTTGCATTTTAATGAACTTGAAACTTTCATACCACTACTGATATTGAGGGCAATTGAGCCCAATATTAGTAACATAATTTATGATCGACCACTTGTATGTGTAGTATGACAATAAAGGGTTAATATACTTGGTGAGTTGAATTGAAAGGACCTCTATGACTTAATTGATGGACAATCCATATACAATGGACAATGTGGTGGATGATGGTGGTGGAAGTATATGAAAGGTGGACACACGTCCAAAACAAACATGTGACAAAAAGAAAGAGGAAACAAATGTGGAAAGGTGGGGGGTGGTTGGTAGAGTCACCAAGCGAGCATTCACAAGGACCATCAGGGGCATGCGAGAGCATGAGGGAGCTAAAGATAATGAAAGACGAGAACAACTGAAGCCTGAGAGAGGGAGACAAAGTTCCCATCCCCTTCAAGAACGCAGTTCGGCTGTGGGAACGAGAACCAAGGTTTGGGAACACTAATAAAGTTGTGGGAACAAGGACTAAGAGCCCACATTTATGAGAGCATGTCTTTAAATGAATTATGGATGGATGAGCCTTAGATGGAAATCCAACAAGATGAATTCTAATACCAAGGGGTATGTAGTTAGGAAGAACATTTCAAATAAGTTAGATTCTAACACTAGTGGTGGCACCCACGGTACATTAGGTTTGACATTAGTATTGGCACCCACGGTTTGGTATTAGGTTTCGCATGCATGCGGGAAAAGGCCGTGACCAATTCCAAAGACAAGAAGACTTAGAAAATTTTCCAAAAAGGAAATCGTGAAGCACTTTTCGAATTCATGCCAAGGGTAGGCTAACGCAAGATGCTTACCAAATAAATGTTTTCCCATGACTCATCTCCAACACACACTCGAAGGATGCTGTAAGAAATCCAATCTACTCAAGTGGAGGCTCTCATTAAACAAAAGATTCATGAGGGAGTAAGAGAGGTGACATAGGACCGTCCAATCGGCCAAATCTTCCACCATGCCCTACTTGAGTATAAACTAAGATTTCGCATCACAAGAGGAAATAATTCCAACAAGGGGGTTTTTGTAGTAACAAGGGAATGTGCGTCAATTATATTTATGATGAGAGTTTGAGTGACGACCAAGTAAGTTGTGGAACTAGAGTAAGGTTAGATGGATTTCTTTTCAAATGGTGATAATATTTGCAACATCTTTATGCTGAACAAATTATGATTGAGGAATTCAAAGATATTTAACCCTAAGACACTTGACCTTGACATTAAGGTCTTAGGGGGATATAAGTTCGGATACTTGAACATTTCTATTTGGGTTTGTAAGAGGGTTCGTAGAAGCTTGCAAATTATAAATCCAATGCAATTAGAATATTTATAGCATCGTCCTATTGTAGTCACCTAGAGGTGTCCTTTGAGCTTGAAGGAGTTCAAAGTATATCTAGAAAATGTTACTCTCTCCACCCTGAAAGAAAGAGTATTCCATTAGCCCGTTATATGAGGCAAGCTATTCAACATAAAGGAAGTTAGGATAAGTTTTTAACCCTAAATATCCAAGGTGCGATGTTTATGCAACCAGTCAAGCAACAAGGTACATCGTATAAGGTTGAGAGACACAATATGTATACATAAAAAAATTACGTTCAAATTTAATCAATAACATAAGTAAGCAAATATGCCTTTGATTAACAATCAACCCCTATCATATGTAGAATGAAAACCCTAGCATTCATCACAAAGTTCTTGAAGACTTTTTCATCCCCTAGATGTAACTCATAAGCATCTAAGTCTACTATGTATGTCATAGAAGCTAAAGCAATTATGGTTTCAAGAGATCAATAAGTTCATAAGAAGTTTTTCATGAAATGATTAGTAAGATTGTAAGTCCACTTGTTGTTGACCTTTTTGATACCAACATAAGCCAATCCCCGTGTTTGATGGACGGTTCATCAAGTCAATTGGATCCCTATACTCCACCTAACAATTACCAAAATTTTCAACGCATCTTATGAAGCATTTTTGACAATTTTAGCTTCAAGTGTATCCTTGTCTTGACTTTCCTTGCCTGCATCTAGCAGTTCTTATAGCAATCAAATATCAAAGTATCTTGAATCAAAAATAACTACTTCACTTTTCAATATTTAATTGGTTCTTATTTTTAATTGGTTACACCATGCATGCTCTTAATGACAACCGCAACTTAATTTGGAGACGAGAAAAGCATGGTGCTCTCTATTCAAAACCAAGAATTCAATCGATGAAAGAATTTATCTACAAACACTTATTGTTGCTTCCATAATTAAATACGCAAAACTATTAATGTGTTGAACACCCAAACAGAGGTAAGGGCCAATGTGAAACACACGAAACAAATGAGGAAATGAGAAGTTTTGAGCACCTTCACAATTTCAACAAACTTTTATGTTGGCCTTTGTGACAATACCTATCTTCTAAGTCACCTAATGCCTACAATCACTACCTGCATCAATGATCTACATCAACCATCCACGTTCCCTTTGATCAACCTCCACAAAGAAGTGCGGTGTGTTCCTCTTGCAACCCTAAGCAGGAAGTGACCTCGATCTTACCTCAACGACCACTTCCAAAACCCTAATACTACTTCTTCCATACATGCATGGATGAGACAAGGAAATTCATCCTAGTTTCATCCAATATTGAATACTTATCCCATAAAGTCCAGTGACACTACCATATGAGTACAAGTGTTGTATAATTTCTAGAGGTCCTCCATACATGTACAAATCTACGAGCTACAATTTGTGTAGCATATGCATACATAGTACGGAAAAGTTCAAATTAATACCCATTTTCTGCACTCACCTATACTCATACATTATAAAAGGTGCACCCCCTGGGATTGGGATCTTACTAGAGCTCCAATGGACATGAAGGCAAGGGAAGAGAAACACATGAGTAGAAGGAAATTTAGTGAGGAAGGGTGGCAATGTCATATTTTTTGGTTTTGTTATTTATAAATTAGTTGATGTATGTTGTATTTTAAATTATATGTTCTCACAGTAAAGAAATTCCCTTGCTTTCCTTGAAGATAAATATGTAGATGTGACAAGTCCTTAATACAACAAAAAGGACATGCAAACTAAATAAACATCATTAAATACGTTTAGTTTTGGTTAAAATTCTATATAACATATAGAAAGGACTATCAATTTCATATGTCTACAAGAAGGTGTAATTATGACCTCTATCAAATTATTAAGAAATTGATAGTTTTGGTGCAAGCTCGGGGAGGCCATTGGCAAAAAAAAAAATGTACAAATTACATGCAATTATATGTAGGGTCTCATATATTAATTGTGAGTAAATTTTGTAAAATAATTACATGTAATATAGGGTGTTGTATGTGTGCAAATACAACACCCTATATAACAAAAGACATGTAATATGATTATATGTACGGAGTAATATACAATTTGACATAATATCATGAAATTACCTAAATGGCACATATAGAATATCATGGACATGAAGGGCCAAATATGAAATATCATATACCTTGCACTTCAATTATGGAGAATGGATGAATAATTGTTGATTTTGTTTTCAGTGAAAAATCAAGATGGATGAAATCACTTGTGAGATGTCTCCTAGGGTTTAAGGGGGTTAGGCCCTTGTGGGAAGGGATTCGAGCTGGCTTTGGGGATTCAATGTCACATTCTTCCAAGGGAGTTGGAATCGAGTCCAAGCATTCACTAGGCTTAGGGTTTCTGACTCTGCAATTGCAACGCTTTCGCAGCCATCTGCCTTGTGATCGAGAGGAAGTTGTGCACATCAACTCTCAGATTGGGTGACGCAATTGGAGTACCAGGTGCTCTTTTAGATCCAATCCACTCTTGAACAAGCTCACGAAACCGGACATGCGGATGAGGAAGAGGAGGTCAGCTAGATGATGCTCAAATCTTGTACGTATACATCTCCTTCAAAGTTAATTGGTTTCTTCAAGAGCCACGAGTAGAATGTTGCAACGTAACTTCTGCAATTTGCCAATTAGGGTTGAGATTGTGGAATAGCAGGGACCTCAACGACTTTGCTGAATGACCAGTTGGCAAGTAAGATTTAACTCTCTGCTGAACGAAGAAGTTGTCATGGACAAGTTTGCATTACAATCATACATATTCATGAGGGAGAGAGAGAGGTCAGGTCAACTGCAAAGACCAGTGGCATGTGGGAGTTTGATCCTTTTGTTTTCCGTTGCAGACTAGTGGAAGCGTTTTAGGCGCGGTTTCGTTGCTGCTGGGTAGAAGTGTTTTCTTGAGCGGTGGAGGCAAAGGCAGGCTGCTCTTGGCATTCTTGGGATGCTTTCGCAACATCTAGATCGACATCGATCTACACGAAAATGTAGTTTGTGTTTGATTTTACTTTTATCGATGTTCACCGTTTTGATAGCATTGAGCTTTGGTTGTGTCAAGTATTGGTCTTAGGAATGCTTTTGATGAAATGGAGTCTGGTTATGCATGTTTTGTAGAGGATATGTTGTTTGCCATGTCTCTTCTGTCTAAACTGATGTGGCCCTTGTGTTGATTGTGTGGATTTCTTGTCCATCTTATTATGTTTTGTTTGGCTATGGCTTCTTCAACTGATACTATGATGGGAGCAAGCATTTTTGGGTTTTGTATGTCATTATGGTGACTATTAGTGTTGTTGTTAGCATACTGCAAGTGTTTTGTATGTCATTGTGGTGACTATTAGTGTTGTTGTTAGCATACTACAAGTATTTTGTAAATTTATGTGGCTACATAGTATATAGATTAAATTGTAGGGCATGTGAGATATGTTGTAATTGTGACTTTTAACATGTGGCTAGCCTTGAAGCATGACATCAAGGTCTCTAACTATGCCATAATTTTGAAACCCCCTAAACTAGGTTAATAAACACGGAATTTTAAATCTTGTTTTATTTTGTTTATGACATGTACATGCGACTCATTGTCATTGTTAATATACTACTACATTGCATTGCACCAAGCTTGACTATGATTTCAAGCCATGAACCATGAACCCTACAGTTTGCTTATTTTCCTTGTTTTGTACATGTGCTTCTTGCAAGTCTAATAATTAATCATACACACTTTAAGGACTTTGGGGTATTGAGGAATTAATTTTTTTTTAACATATGAGTAATATAGGGTGCCATAAAATCACATTCAACAATTTATAATTATCCATAGGGTGGCAACAATCACAACAATTTACCATTATTCTTAAAATTAGCATGTCTTATAATTCATTCTAGTAGGTAATCATCCCCCTTCAAATACAACATTATTGCACTTGTATACTTTTTCCATGAGGATGATACCTCCTTGAGGGTGTAAGACATTCTTTTGGGTACCCAAACCGTAAATGCCTCCATTCGCAAATTTATTGCCATCTTATAAGTGTGGCACTTGTTAAAAGTAGGTGGTCACCTTCCCACCATTAACCCCAACCAATGACCACTACCCTGTTTGTGGTACCTAGTGTAAATTGTGTGACAATGTCACTTACCTAATTATGAAGCTTATGCTAGGTTACACTATTGGCCAACAACTTTGATCATTGATCTAATGTCATGACATTTGGTGTTAGTATGCTTACCAATATCTTGGCATTACATTGATTATCCCATTTAGCGTGTGTTGCTATTCGGAGTTACGTAATGCTATGATGTCTTACTCAAGAATTCAATTATTACGAACAAAAGTTCAATTGGTTGTTCAGACAGTATACATCATAAAAGACTTTGCTTGATAAAATATTACAATCTCATTAACTGGTTATAGTATTGTGTAACCCCAAATAGTAACACGCACAAATTGGGGATAATTGGTGTAGTATGCTCGATAGTATTATGAGGTGGACACCCGGGTCACACATTGGTCACCGTAGGTGTAAACACATGACACTTGACTTTAGTATGCTTAATAGTATCTTCCTCTTGCATACTAAAACATAAAACTATCAACTCAAGCACACTAAATAGTATACTGTAAATGATTGCGCACTTCAAAAAGTTATGTTGACAATGATGTCATGTTGCCAATTAGTGCACGTGACACTAGAAGACCTTTAGGCATCTAGTGTAGATCGTTTGCCACTTAGCATATGTGACGCCTAAATACCATAAACGGTGTACTTTAGAGCTCCAAAGCTAGAATGGAAAGTTGGAACAACTAAAGTGAGTCCCGTTGTATATGTAGCGGTTTCCCGTTAGTTATAAATTGAGTACAGTAAACGTAAAGGTCCCATTTGGTTTGATTCATGTGGTCAAGGCATCCGGCAAAGTTTTAAGTGATTGGACTCCCGTATACAAAATTCATTTGCAATCAACCGGGCTCACCGTGACATCAAGGGATACCTTGAATGATGGGCCAATATCCCCGGTGTTTTTTTTTTCCTGGGGCAGCCCAATAATTACAGTGACTCCGATTAAAAACCAAGTCTATGCATCAAACAAGGATTTTCATGGGCATTTTACAAAAAGATAATGATATATTTAGGAAATGTAAAATGTAATTGTAAAAGAACTAGAAGTTGACTTTCAAATGATGTCATCAACTTCTCTAGGGTTTCGGTGAGAGGAAGAGAGACGTTGACGTTGCATAGACTCAGTTTTTGAGGTGTTGCTCGCTACCTTCTTTGAGAGCTCTCATTTTCTTGTTTCTTCATTGTTTGAGTCAAATTTTTTTTTTGAGGGTTTGTGTGTGTTGGGTTGAATACTTCTTGTGGCTTTGTGGAGGTTGTATAGAAAGATGAGAATTATTTCATGAGAGAAAGAGCAAAATATTGTAGCCTTGATAGAGAAGGGGAGGAGTAGTGGAGAAACTGCAAAGAGTGTGGGTTTGGCACAATCTACAATTAATAAATTGAGAAAGAAGCTTTCTACAAGTGTAGCATTGTCTGAAGGAGGTTGTCCCAAGGTCTTGACAAAGTGGAAGAAGCGTTATGCTTCACGGCTAGTTACTGTTGGCGGGTTAGAAACTACAACAGAGGCATCAAAAGTGTTGCGAAGAGAGATGGGTGTAAAGATGTGCGACAATACCTTGAGGAGTGCGTTGAGAGAACAAAGATTGTCTTCTTTTACGAAGGTTAAGAAACCTGCTTTAAGTCGGAAGAACATCAAAGATAGATTTTGCTTTGCTCAAATGCACAAAGATTGGACTGTGAGTGATTGGGAGCGGGTGGTGTTTACTGATGAAACTAAAATATGTCGTTTCAATTCAGATGGGAGGACTTGATGTTGGATAGAGGACAAAGAAAACATCCATGTGCGTGTTGTGAACCAAACTGTGAAGCATGGTGGAGGCTCTATAATGCTTTGGGGTTGTCTGACTTGTAGAGGATTGGGGTTATTGCATAATATACAAGGGCACTTGAATGCTAGAGGCTACATTGCAATTTTAGAGCAAGATTTGTGTAATACATTGCTTGCATTTGGGTTCAAACTTGAAGAAATCATTTTTCAACAAGACAATGTTGCCGTGCATACAACCAAGATTGTTCAAGAATGGTTTGGGAAGCAACCATTTTGTGTTTTAGGGTGGCTTGCACAATCCCCTGACTTAAATCCTATTGAGCACACATGGGCTTTACTGAAACATCGATTGAACTCATACTCTAGTCCTCCCAGTGGTATTCTTCAATTATGGGTTTGAGTGCAAGAAATTTGCAACTCTATTAGTCTAGAGGAGTGTAGAGGATTGTATGCTAGCATGCATGATCGAATTGCAGTTGTTTTAGCTACAAAAAGGCGATGGACAAATTTTTAAGTGTCTTCTACACTGTCGAGCAAAAACCGAGTCTATGTACATACTTTTCTTCAACATCTTTATCTACTTTGTTGTAATTGAAATCATGATTTTATCATTATAGTGGTGTGTAGAACTTTATACTCTACAAATTTTGTTTTTGTAGCTTTTGATTTCGATCACTCATGTTTCCGGCATCGTCATTTGAAGTTTCAAGTTCCTTGCATAGACTCGGATTTTGGAGTCACTGTATATATATGCTACACAAATTGTAGCTCATAGTTATGTACTTCTATGGAGGACCTCTAGAAATTATACAACACTTGTGCTTGTATGGCACTGTCACTAGACTTAATGGATAAGTATTGAATATTGGATGAAACTAGGATGAATCATTTTCTCATTTCCTTGTCTCATCCATGCATGTATGAAGGAAGTAGTATTAGGGTTTTGGAAGTGGTCGTTGAGCAGAGAACAAGATCACTTCTTGCTTAGGGTTGCAAGAAGAACACACCGCATCTCTTTGTGGAGGTTGATAAAAGGGGACGTGGATGGTTGGTACGGGTCGTTGATGCAGGTAGTGATTACAAGCATTAGGTGACTTAGAAAATAGGTATTGTCACAAAGGCTAACATAAAAGTTCGTTGCAATTGCGAAGGTGCTCAAAACTTCTCATTTCCTCATTTGTTTCATGTGTTTCACAATGCCCCTACCTTTGTTTGGGTGTTTGACACATGAATGGTTTTGCGTATTTGATTGTGGAAGCAACAATAGGTGTTTATAGATGAATTATTCCATAAACTGAATTCTTGGTTTTGACTAGAGAGCACAATGCTTGTCTTGTCTCCAAATTAAGTTATGGCTATCATCAGAAGCATGCATGGTAGAGACCAATTAACAAGTGGAATAAAATAAATCAAGGGAGAAGAACATATAATAAATAGGGAGAACTGACTGCTACACTAAACATGATATTTGGTGTCACCAATTCTAATTGTCTTGCTTAATAGTAAATGTGAACCGTGGTATAGCGTCACCAACACAAAATGTTAACCCAACATTATTTGTCATTCCTTGTAAAAAAATTTGAGGGATTTTAGAATTATAGTGTTGCAACTGCTATCACTTACCAAGTGATTTTTCATCCAAATTTCAATTACCCATGATAATATTTTCATGACAAGTTACTGACAAGATATTGTAGGGTTTTGGCCAATAGATGAACTCATCCATCATCCATGACAATATTTGTTCCCTCATTCATAAGAACTGTCGTCCTAAAAGTCACCACAGTGACACTAGACATCGTATTTGGTGCAGCTACAGATGAAGCGGTCGAGTTCAAGAAATAACTGGTTCAAATTCAAGACGTCAGGAAGAGTAGCGATTCATTAGGAACAATTTATAGAAAATTCCTCTATTTCATAAAGAAAACCAACAGATGTCAATACGTAACCGGTTGGTCTCGGAAACACTACACTAAATATCATATTTAGTGTTTGATACACTAAATACGAACGCATACACTAAATATCACTAACCCTATGAAAGTAAGTAACATCAAATGTAAACTCAAACACTAAATATCAACTATGGTAATATGTGGAAGTTACATGCACAAATTTAGTGTTAGTAAAGATATGAAAAGAAATTAACAATGATACAAGTAGAAAGGAGGTGGCAGTAGAGAAGGTGGCGACACATTTATGTCTAACACTAATTATCAAAGAATTGGAAACTAGTGTTGAACAGGAGAGGGTGGTAACAACACTAAATATAATCAAACACTAAATATCATATTTAGTGTAGCTAGGATCTCGAGTCTCGACCGATTATGCTCAAAAAGCCTCAGTGCACACTGACTCTATCTTCCGTATCAAAAGCACGGCTGTAGAGTACATTGAAAGGTGCACCAACATACATAAGGCGCTGCAGAAATAGTTCCAAAGTTAAATGTTGTGTCTCTTAAGTCAAATCTCATGTTTTCATGTACCTTCAGGCTGCCAATTTCGCTCAAATATTACGTACATGTATTGTACCTCCAGCCCGGCTTCCTCATGCACCGTTTGGGGCCTATATATATATATATATATAAAAGCTTTGCACCTGCTCCCATACAATTACAAATCCCTAAAACGTCAACGATTGGATTTTAAGGCGGAAATTGAAGTGCCCCCTCGATAATAGGTTCCAACGTACTACGGGTTGTTTCCTAGTTGTGGGTGAGGTATCTAATGAAAGCTAGCTATTGAGGGTGCGAGGTCACGTGAAGGAATCCCGACAAGCCCAAGCGTCAAGGGAGAAATGTTGACGTAAAGAGGGATGTGGTGTTTGAATGGTCAATGTGCTCAAATGGCGAAGAGTTAAGGAGGCGATCTTGGTGAGTTCTCTGGTTGTGGAAAACAAGTAAGATTTCATAGAGATATTTTTGGAAGCAACTGAAGATCTTTTTTGAAGGAGGGTTAATTTTGGCGAAGAGTTAAGGATCATGGTTAATTAGATCATGCTCACACCAAGGAGAAAGCCGTTTGTCAAATGAAACCTTTCCGGGGGGGGGGGTGGCACACGTAGTTGAAATAGAATATGGCTTGTGTGCACCGCCCTTAAATAAATACCCTATATACAAAGTTTTAGGTCACGAAAATATGTACGTACAAACCTATAAGTAAGAGTTAGCTACAAGCAGGTACGCAAGTTGAAAAACGGGTAAACATTGAAATGCCTAACATACATATACCCCGAAAATATGATGCCTACAACCCTTAATGTAGGCTCGAAACTCTTCATGTATTAGGAATATCAAGCTAGTATATCTCCCTTGTATGTGCAGATTGAAGAGAAATTATACCCTGTAGCTATGTACCTTGTATCCCGTACCCTTCAATAAAATCTCTGATATGTACACACGTGAGTAGGTATGGTCAATATTGTGTGCAACGCCCAAGTAATGATTTCAACGCACTACATGTTATTTTCAATGAGATAGAATATTTTAATCTACCGTGTGAACCCATTTTGTTCAATGACGTGGGTTGGTAAATAGTGTGCACCGCCCAGGTAACGATATCAACACACTACATGTTATTTTCAATGAGATAGGATATTTTAATCTACCGTGTGAACCCATTCTCTTCAATGACGTGGGTTGGTAAATAATGTGCACCGCCCAAGTTATGTTATCAGCACACTACATGTTATTTTCAATGAGATCAAATATTTGAATCTTCCGTGCGAACCCATTTGGTTCAATGATGTGGGTTGGTAAATTATGTGCACCACCCAGGTAACGATATCAACACACTACATGTTATTTTCAATGAGATAGGATAATTTAATCTACCATGTTAATCAATTTGTTCAATGATGTGGGTTGGTAAATAGTGTGCACCCATAATGTTATCCTTAATGGTTTAGTGTGAAAAATGAACTACATTGTGTGGTCCACAATATTAAGCATAATCAATGTAGGTGACTGCAACTAAACCACCAAATCTTTTGTCCAAAGATCAATAGAATAAAATATTATGCAAGCTCTTAAAGGACATTAATGTTCAATTAATAAAACTAGTAGACATTCTAGTCTCCCAAAATTGGTCAAAATGTATTAAAAGTTCATGATTTATAAGAAATCCACATCACTATATCACATTTATATGGAACGACATAAGATTTTCACTCACAAATGCTTTAAATTACTATCATTTGTCAACCAAAATACCACTTCTTTTGTACCATTTATAAAAGAGTCATCTTAATACTCTTATAACTTGACATCAATCATTTAAACTTTTGCTCAAAACCAATCGAATCTTTATTTGTCAAATTTGCCATGCATCATGGATACCAATGCATCATGAATGCTTCGTAGCAATGGGGTTCAAGGGGGGGGGGGTAGCACAAGTAATATGGGTTTAGTTACTCCAAAGTAGAAAGCAACTCCTACACCTTCATAAAAAAAATTAAAATTAAAAAAAGGTGTGGATTACATACATGTACGTGATCAAAATATGAAATCTATGAGAGCCTTGGGTTAGATTTGGATTACATCTATAGGCGATATTTTGAAGATTCATAACTTATTCACGAGGTACCCAAATTATTCATGTTAGTTTGTTTTGGAATCCCCCTTCAGTTGCTAACAATACCCCATAACATGAATACAACCTAATAATAAATACTATGCTCATTTTTTCAATCTTTTACTACCATACAGTGCATCTAATGACCTTGAAATTTGTCATACCACCCTTAATGGCAAGGGCAATTTAGCCCACTATCACCAACATATCTTATGATCAACCACTTGTACATGGAAACCAACTCCATTATGAAGATAAGGATAGAAATAATATTTTTGTTTCAACAAAGTTTGAGAAGATCTAACAGTCTCAAATTTGAAGTTCTCAAGTTGAGCCAACTAGTGGAATCTCTTCTCTCTTTCTAAGTTTCAATTATAGGTTGGATTTCTAAAATAAAAAAGTGCAAATACTTAGAATACACATATGTGAGAATTCTAATCTCAAATTTGGAGTTCATATGCCTATTCTATTCTAGAGATGGTCAAAGTTCATCGACCAAATGATGAGTCTTCCAAAACGAGCTTGAATGCCTATTTTGAAACATGTTGAGCTGGAGTGTTGCCCGCACTACTAAAGATGGCTTATGTTGTAACCACCAACAACACCCACAGACATGAAATTTAGTTTTCCTCTTTCACAACTCAGTTTTCTTCTATGAGCTTCAAATGAACTTCTTGAGTGTTAACCAATGTCCAGGGAGATTTGTGGGTATAACCGTTTGAGATCCTAGTGTTTCCAAGGCCAACCAGTTACATAGTGACATCTTTCGGATGTCCTTTATTTTATTTGAGGTATATTCCATAAATTCCCATACAACGGCCGGTAGTCTTGATGAACTTCAACCGGTTATTTGTCAAATTCAACCGGTTCATCTATAACTAACCACCGGTTCTCCCCGTTCATTGGCGCTAACCCATGGTTTCCTCTCCTTACTTTGGCAACAGTGATCGGGGAGATTTTAGGGCATGCATAATTGGTTGAGATCCTAGTGTTTGCAAGTTGAACCAGTTTACATGTTGACATCCTTCGGTTTTCCTTTATTGAATTTAGGCATATTCCACAGATTCTTTTAGAATGATCGGTAATTCTCCTGCAGTCTTGAAGAACTTCAACCAGTTAGTTATTTCTCAAATTCAACCGGTTCATCGGTAACTAACCGCCGGTTCTCCCCGATCATGGTTTGGCAACCCCGCTAGGGCTAGGGTTCTTGTTCATGGTTTAGGGTTACAATGGGCACGTGCGGTCGTCCTTGAGTTTCCTACCTCCCAAAATTAATCACCGCAACACTTGCTTGGTTGTACATGTTGCGCATGTAGATGTGTACCCGCAGCAATCTAGGGGACTAGGTACTTGACACGAGAATAAATACTCGTACCAAAATGTGGCCACCGCTACAAGGAAACATGGTCCTTTTCCACACAAAAAGGACATTAATCTGACACCTTTCAAGTGACCAGCACACATGTCATTGAGGTTGCAGCCACTGTGGAGAAGGTGTCATCCTGGACCAGTCTTATTTTTTAGCAAATGGGATGTTAGAATCGTGTCGTGGTTTTAGCGAGTACAGACTTTGACCTCGGTGGTAATTTTCTGATTATGGGTAAATTTCAAGGGTAATCTAATTTGATTTAATTTGCACTTATCTCACCCAGTGGTCGGGGAGATTTTAGGGCATCATCGGTTGAGATCCAAGTGTTTGGAAATCCAACCGGCTACATGTTGTTGACATCCTCCGGTCTTCCTTTATTGAATTGGGGTATATTCTATAAATCCCTCTAAAAGGATCGGTAATTTTCATGCAGTCTTGATGAACTTCAACCGGTTATTTCTCAAACACCACCGGTTCATTTGTAACTAACCGCCGGTTCTCCCCGATCATCATCCTCATCATCATCTCATTGAACCAAATTTACCCCACAGCTGAAGAATGTTACGTTATTTATTAAGTGTTTGTGAAACGTTAAAGAGGGCCGGATGAAGGTGGCAAGTGGCATGGACTCTCGTCAACATTTTTCTTGATGTGAATGAAAGTCGTGCGAGTGTTAGAAGGGGGGCAGAAGCTTCCTCACGTGTGTATGTCCCACTTTTGACAGTTGACAATTTTGGCACATGTTTCTATAAGTCGCTCTTCCATTAGCAAGCGGTAAACAAGAGATGTGGGTCCCACATGCTTATCAAAACAAAAACAAAAATAAATAAAAAATAACATGTTTGGATTATGGTTGCCGCTGCAAGTAAGCAATTAGGCCATTCAACAGAATCAAAAAATTGTGGTCTGAGGTGACCCTAAACTATCGGATGATAGTGGAGAGGTACACAAACCGAACGGAGTGGTTGGCGGTTTGATTCCTGGCCTTGAAACTGTCTCTCTACTTGATGGAAAACTAGCTAGGTGGTCAAGTGCCTCCTGTGTTCCGAAAAGAAGAAGAAATTAGAAACTGTAAATTAGTCTACTTCATGAAAATTGCTAAATCGTAGAAAACCTTATGGGGAAGTGGAACACCAATCTAGAGACCGAGCCCCTTGCCCGGGGGTGGACACTTCATACCACGGATGAACTAATGTGAGTGTAAGACGGGGATTTATTTTAGGCATTAGTGTACATAGTATACATAAGGAAGAGGCATTGTTTCTTTTTAGTCTGTACATCTAAAAAGGTACTTAAATTTTATGAAGTAAAGGTAGATGTACAAAAGGGGGCCCTAAGGTTTAGTGCAAACATTGACAATAGATGTATTAGATTTATTCACTTCAGATTTCTATCCATTGTTTTCATATATCATAGTCCTAAATGACTACCATGTGTCTTCTTTTTAGGGTTTGCATTTGGCTTGTTTGGGTCCTAGGTTTTTACAAACTAGAAGCTCTTGGAGCTCTCATGGGCTCCCTTTACTATTGCTCTCTAGATTGTGCTAAGTTATTGTGCTCTTATCTTTGTCTGTTTGATATGATAGTTGAGTTACATGCTATGGATGGTAAACATTCAATGACTCTCTCATTGGATCGTGAAAATGAAATTTATATATAACAAAGGATCATTTCATTCATGATGTATAATTTATATATGTGATGGAGGCATTTATCACATTAAATTGAAAAGCTCAATATAAATACATGACTCCATTTTTAGGCATGCCATTAGTACGTATACATATGTTTTTCTCTATAAACTTCTCATATATAGGGGGTTTAATTTCATAGTGACCCACGCACGTCATTTAGGATTCCAATGAAGAGTCCATCCCCTAGGGCCCCTTGCAACAAAAGACATTTGGCATCCAACAAATTTAATAAAGGTTTTGGGATTTTCCAAAAATCATGAGAAGCATTCATAACCCAACCCACATTCCATGCATGATTTAATTTTTTTGAGATCATAGAAACATAAATAAATAAATAAATAACCAACGGTGGGCAATCTGACGTGAATTTGAGCCCGTTGGCCCTACCCTGCTCAAGAATCCTCTTGGTGCAGAGTGGGGGTTTACTACCTACCTTGCGGTGGATGGACTCTTGACTTCCTGCCTACCTAGCTAGTTTTTCCCGTCAAGAAGAAAGAAGATTTCACAACGGGGATCGAACCGCCAACCACTCCATTCAAAAATGGGTACCTCTCCACTATCACCCGGTAGTTTAGGGTCGTCTCATACCAAGAAAAAACTTGCCATTTGTGATCAAGTCAAAAAAATTACTATTGGAAAGCATTGCATTTACATTATATGTTACATACAAATATGCGTTATTGGCAAACAAGAGGTTCCATACAAATATCCAAAAGTGGTCATTGGTCGGCCCCCACCCTCTACTTAGTTTCCTTCCACATGGTAATGGCAATCCAAAAGGGAAGGTGTCTATGGTGTAAAAAATCTTGAGCATACAAGCGGAAAATAGTGCTCAAATGCCCAAACAATCAATTCCGAAGTTTAGACTTCATGAAACTCAAGGTAGAAGAAGGTTCTCTCTTCTTCAACACTTCCCATGTCCTAAACTACGGCCAACTTTGCCTGACACATGTATTTAGACATTTGAGCCCAAGGATTCCTCACAAGGTTGTCACAAGGTTGTCATAGGGTTTTTAGTTTGGGGTAACTCCATCACCTTGGTTGCTTGAGTTTTCGTGGTTAGTTCGAGTAGTAAGACTTGGGAATCAAGCAATTTTGCCACCAAACAAGGCTTGGCCCATCTAGCAAGTTCACTCATAAATTACTTGCAAGGTGTGCAAGAATGAGGTGAAAGGATTGCAAGGTGACAACGGAAGGTGTTTTCCCAACTACTTTAGACAAGCAAGCAAAGAGAAGGTAAGAGAAGGTGTATATATATTGCAATATGATAATAAGTGTTAGGTTTAATATGAAAAATCAAAGACGACTCAAATGTATAAAAAAATCACTTATAAAGAACGTACACTCGCGATTTTAATTGAAAATAAAAATAAAAATATTAATATATTTCCATAGTTGACATCGGTACCAGCCTATGGACACGAACAACATATCATTTGAAATTCATAGTATAAATGTACGGAAATTCATGTGCAATTCAAACATGAAAAGTTAAATGATGATAACCTTCATTATTGGTCACCTTCATAAAGTGCGACATCTTATCACTCACCAAATTTGGCAAGAAAGTAGGAAATCGGAATAAAGCGGCACCCCACATAGAAGTACCCCTCCATTAAATGGGTGACATCACTCATTTTTTGGATGATGTCACCCATTTCTCACTCACTTAAAAAATGGACCGGGACCGGTACAAGGAACTTGACCCTAAGTGAGATAAAGGAACAGAGAAGGAAGGGAAAGGGAGGGTTGAGGGGGCCTTGCCTACTAAGGTGATTGTTGTTGCATTGTTGCAGCCTTATATGCATCTCCTGAGCTCTCATCCTCTACCCCAATGGCCCATGCATGCATCCTCCACTCCACCCGTCATTTTCCTCCAACCCATTGCTTGATAGCTTGCTAAGTGCAACATCCATGAAACCCGCCATCTACCGAACTCCAACATGCAACACCCACAATCAAAACAACAAAGTCATACACCATTTGGCCAAGAGTGCAAGGATTGGGAAGAGCTCAAAATCGCTCCCATACAACCCACCCCATGATCCGATTCTATACCCAAGCAATTAGAGGCAGAAAATTTGCTCAATGAAGGCCTGATCATAAGCTAGAAGTGTTGGCCATGGCGACCAAGTTTAAACAAAAGTATGAGTGTAGGAGATCTAGACATTTGGACGTTACGAGTGTTGGTGAATTTGCTACAACATATGAACTTATAGGTGAGGAGACAAACTTATGCAAGACACAATTGGCCACCATGACATGTGAGATGAGCCACTTAGGCTAATATGGCCCTTGAAGTGATGTGATTAGGGAAAGTTTCCATGTAGGTTGCTCGCCCACCAAATTCTGGTGGAAATGTAGATTTCACCAAGCAACTTTCCACCCACACCAATAGAACTATTTAGTGTAGCATGCCCGTGTAGGAGGTCAAAATTAGGTGGAAATTTGCTTAAAAAAAGGATGGGTCCCATGGAGGCCTCTTGTCAACAATAGGTTAAAGGACAATATTAGACATTTAGGGCACATAGCATAGGTGTAAGTTTGACTGGATTAAAACTTCACTTTGGACATTTGACGATAAGAGAAGATAATGCAAAATATCATAGCATGTCCGAAAAGTCAGTAACTTGCTTCAAGTCTTGACACAAAAATCAATTTGATACTTTGTTGTCTTTCCTATACATGACTAAGCCATCACACTATAGAACTCTTAGACCATTGTGGCTTTTCTACAATCCGCATCAGGGGAACTCCAACTACACTAGATAGGCTCATTCTAGTGTGACTAACACCAATTTCCTCACATTTGTAAATCATCATAATTTTGGGCTAAAATTCATGATGAAAAATATTATTGCAATACATAAGTAAGAAGACACATTTATGACATAACAATAGTAGTAACTAGACACATGCACACAGTTGCATGTGCCTCCACATCTCAATATGGGAAATTGATTCAATTTTAGTACTTTAGAACCACAAGTCAACATAACAAGTCACGCTATGCAAAAGGTCACAATAATGAGTTTCTTCTTCTTTTTTAGATGAACGTCATAGTGACCTAGGATGTGTCCTTGTCCACTTCAATTAGTCATGAAAATATTGCATGTAGGGGGTTTTAATAAGGGCGCCTACATGCACGTGACTCCCACTCTCAAAGAAGAGTCCCCCCCCCCCCCACACACACACATGTGGTCCCCTGGTGATTGAAGTACAATATGTTGTGTAATGCTCACTCTACTTATTATACTTTATTTAAAGTGGATGGCTACATACTTCAAAACAAATTCTAATGAGATTGAGATGATAGTCAAATGCTCAATTCATTGTTTAAGAGTGATGATGAATCAACATTCAACACTATCCATTTTGGGGAGGCATTTGCAACCACTTTAGATTGCAAAGAAACCTTGACTTTTATTAGTCAAGTTTAAATCACATGATAAATTTCCCAGACTCAAATGCATTAACCTTATGGGCTTGCTAAATACACTCTAACCTCCTTAATATCACGCATGTGGCAATCAAAGTGCACGTGATATTAAGGAGGCATATAGGGTTAACATGGATGTGTGATAATATAGAATTAGTGCAGTGTGTGACATTATGGAATAACACAAAGTTAACATTGCAATAATGATATTAAGGAGAATGACGATGACGTGATGTGTATGAGCATGTGGTTTGAATTCTTTGGTGGATTATTTGAATGTCAGAACCTATGATATATGGGAGGGAAATGTGACAACATGGAGGGATATTTAAATGAACACATTTGTTCCCTAGGATTTTGGGATATAAGAGAGGAAATGACATTATAGAGGGTGACATTACAGAAGTTAGGGTGCATTCCTTAAAATTATGCAACTTCCAAGCATGCTCTCGAGTGCTCAAAGTGATTGCTATAGCCGGTTCCACGTCAAATTGGGGACGATTCTTGCCAAATTTGGTGCACTAAGAACTTACCTCCACAACAAGTCAACTTCATTGATAGACATGTAATTAAGTAAAAAACTTGAGGGTTTCTTTATAATATTATCCAACTATGACTGTAGGTTGGGTGGGGCCGGGAATAAGACAACTACAATTTGGAACTATACCATGCTTAATTATTCTGACTAGTAAATTCATCTTGATAAAATTGGGTGAAACGTTGTCATTGATAATATTAGAATGGAATGGCAAATATCAACTAAATAATGTTATGTTAAGAACTATCACATAAGAGCAATTGTGAGGAACTATCAAAGGATGACATCCATATGGTTGGAAATAAAAGAAGTACTTTTGATCCTCCCCAACAAATTCAAAGGTATTTGTATTTGAAAAAATCCCATCACAATCACGATTGATAAAATATCACTTCTTTATGCTCAAATAATGAAAGCAAAGTTCCATATTATTTGAATAAGACAGACGAGCATAATTTTGTTACTTATCATAATCGGACACCTACATTTGAATGGTACATTGTGATTCGGTGTAGCTCTGAAAACAAATCTCAAAACGAGATGCATTTAAAGAGAGTAGATTTTGTGCTCGGAACATGATAATCATGCCAATTGGAAGGAAAGTGGCTTATGGCCTCAATTTAGATTGGCTAGCCATCTCATACTAATCGCATGTTTCTTGTCCTATGAGAGTTGGGCTAGTCATAAAAAAAAGTAACCAATCTACCTAAGTACTAAGAATTTTAGTCAAAAAAGGTGTTATTCCATGAAAGGAATGGAATATTATAGCCCGATAGAAGCCAAGTTTTGATTGGTTGCTTTACATGCTAGGCCTTCTTCTTTCACACTTTCCACTTATGACTATGTGATGCCCTACATGTGACGGAAGACCTTTGTAAGTTTGTACTCGTGGTGGCTTCTTGTAGGTAAGTTATTAGCCGCCAAAGGACACCTATTGGCATGCCTTTTCATGTGATGAAGTCACCTACTACACCGTTATGATTTAGCGTCACATGTGAAATAGTGTTACTTACCTTATTTTGAGGCATATGTGACATTATTCTAATGGTCAACAACTTTATTGTGAGTGTCACCTCATGACACATGGCATCAAAATATGCTTGTTAGTATCTCGGAATGAATATGTTTAATAATGTTATGACGTGTATGCCTATGTTTTATAATGGTCTACAAGTTGACTAAAGTGTACACAAATGACACTTGGTAAACATAGTGTATTCAATATTACCTTTCCTTTGCATTACTAAAACGCAAAAATGATCATCTCAAACATTCCAATGTGCTACGCTAAATGTCAAAATGTAAATAAATTCCCCATAAAATGTTACTTATGTCAATGAATAGTATCATATTGGCAATTAGCAAATATGACACTTCATTTTTGTGGAAAAGACAAAGTAAACGTTGATCGCAATCACACAATCAATTGCAGGTACTGTAATATATAACTTATGCGATATGTGAGGAACCATTGTGGGTGTGGTTGTTCATGATGATGTGGCAATATTATATGAGAATTTTAGTGCTAGGTCAATTATTCCATCTCTCGGGGGGTTCACTCCCTCTTATATTTTGCATACACGTGCGCTTGGGACCTATTTATTGGGGGGCTATTTACCTTGCAGAAAAGATTATAAGGTATGGTATTTTTCAAAATAAAGGTGTGATGGTATTTTACATGTAATCCTTTTTCACTATTTATATGTGATGGTATTTTATGTCTAATCCTTTTTCACTATTTTAAAACCCCCTATATTATATGTAAGTGTTTTACAAAATTTATCTACAATGAATATATTAGACCCTATTTTTTATCGCACGTTGTTCTACGATTTTTCGCCAGTGAACCCCCCGAGTTCCATCTTGTATGTTTTAGTTGACTATATTTAGTTTGATTGGTACACTAAAAAGGATATTGAGTGTTTGATACACTAAATATGAACGCATACACTAAATGTCAATAACCCTATGAAAGTAAGTAACATGAAATGTAAACTCAAACACTAAATATCAACTATGGTAATATGTGGAAGTTACATGTTTGAATTTAGTGTTAATAAGGATATGAATAAAAAATAACAATGATAAAGGAAGAATTCTAACATATCTTCTAGCATTCCAACCTAACACTAATTGTCAAGGAATAGAAAAGTAATGTTGAGCAGGGTAGGGTGGTAACAACATTGAATATAATCAAACACTAAATATCTTTTTTAGTGTAGTGACAAAAGGGGAGTTTGTGAAGGCTCCTCTTTTGTCTCAACATCTTATTTAAAACAATTCTCCAAAGAATAATAGTTGATTATCCTTGAATCATACCCATGTTATCCCAAGAACTTTGAAGCATCAATTTGAATATGGACAACACGATCCGAATCGAAGGGACTTGAAATAGAAAGAAAACTAAGCCACATTTGTTGAGTAATCTTATGCCAAGTTGTTTGAATATGTGATTGACCTTTAAAGAACATCTGGTGGAGGGCATATTATCCTCCCGCTGAAAGTTAAGTTAGGTATGGGGGTGTTATTCGGTTATTTTTCTTAATCAAGACTTGTTTTGATTGATGTGTGGTTCGGTGACGAATCAAGATCAAAGAACAAACATCGTAGAGATGGTTCAAATTAAGACTTATTTTGAAACTTATGTCAAACCTCAAAAGCATGAACCATTCATGATAAATAAGTTGTCAATCCAATTCCAAGTTCTCATGTCAAGTTAGTATCCACTAATATCCATGGCCCTACCTATTTCAAACCCTACATGTATATGATTCCCTTTTCATGTCTCCATGAAAACAACCCATGAAATGAAATGATTTTTTATTTTTTATTTATTTTTAAGTATGGGAAGCCAAAAGGCTTAAGGGACTAAAAGTACACTAAGATGTTGTCAAACCACCTGATTCTTTAGAGTCGGAATGCAGTAGCCTCCATGAGATAGAGGCCAATATCAACTTGATGATCCAACTGAAAGAAAGATTGGAGACTCCCTAATATTAGATTCTCAAATAATGATTGGAACTTATCTCTAATGAAGTTATATAGGGGACACTCCAACATGAAGTGTGTTTTGTTTTCAACTACATTATAAGAGCAAAAGAGGCTTAATCTATCAACTCTAGCGATAGGGATAGTTGACCATTGGCCAATTTCAATGACAAGTCTATGTTTTGAGGTGCGGTAAGCAAGAATGATATTGCATTGTGGCGGTGTCAATGGTGAACTTACACCATAATTGTAATGGTACAATTCACATTCATATTTGAGAAATCCTTTATGTGATTGTAATCTAGTTTCTTCCCTGAGAGATGGAAAGTGTTCACACTTCAGCAAGAAAAAGCCTCTTTGAGATTATAAAATGTGATTTTTGACGGGGTCGGGTTGTCATGATTTCGCAATGGGAAACCATGATGCCTTCCACATGGTTGTCGATTTGTGCCAAGTGTCAAATCCTTATTTGGCAAGGTGGACAGGGAAAGTAAGGTTGCTTGGTTGACTTACCAAGCGGAAGATAGGTGGGCAAGCCATTGTTGAAAACATGTAGTTGGCTAAAGGGCATATAATTGCATGGAAGTTCACTAAATTCAACCAACAAAATATGATGGCTTGTCGAAGAATGCAGTTTGATGTGGGACATCATATGTATAATGTTCTTCACGCCCTTCTCAAAAAGCTTCCAATGTGAGTTTTTCAAGTCACCTCCCCATATCTCATGTGTCATATGTGGAGGTTGGAAGCACCAAAGCCTTGAATAAATTGGATTTGAGCTTCCAACAAGTGACTCCAACTACTGCTTCTTTCGTTAAGGTGGTCATGAAGGCTTTCATACCTACAATTCATTGCCTCTAACTTGATGGCTTGAAGTAACCGTTTGAATAGAAATCAATCCCAAGGTATTTATATGCATGAATTATCTCAATTTGATTATTGCCTAAGTAAAACGTCTCTCGGTTTATATTTTCTTTTGTTGTAGCTAAAGATCATAATATGAGTCTTAGATTAATTGACATCAAGACTAGAGAAAGTGCAAAACTCATATAGCTTGTTCAAAGTTTTTTTTTCCATAAGCATGCTCCTGATTTAGAGAGCATATTAACATCATTAGCATAAAAGAGAATGGCAACCACTGTGTTAAACATACACGGAGACCCTTGGTCGATCTCGTCCAATGTAAGTTCTCTCTTTTGATGCCACATAGGAAGTACTCTTCTAAGGTATGCCTTCATGTGAAATGCTAGGTATCCCTCCCACAACTAGAGAGTCGGGAACAGAAATGGGGAAAATTTTGAAGGGCATTAATTTCCACACAAGCACTCGAGGGTTTTTGGTTTGGGCCCATCAGGCTTCAACCACAACTAGCGATTTTCTTTGAGTTGTTTTGCTTTCCTTTCTTGCACATAATGCCCCCTTCCCACTTGACTTTAGCTAAGCCTAAAAGTTGGTTCTAAAAACACGGCCTTCACACCATCGACATTATCTATTCCTGAGTCTAGTTGGCAAATGATGTGGCAAGATTTAGAAGTGAAGGTTTTAAGCCTCAATCACCGACCCTCCCATTGGTACCTAGACATGAGGCGAGCAAATAGGACCTTTGAAAGTGCCACCTCCTGGCCTTGTGATTGGTTGCTTTTAGTCTTAGTTGTGAGGGCACGAGGAGCTTCATTAACATAAACTGATGGTAAGATAGATGAGTACTAAGGCATTTGGGGATGGGACAAAAACTATCCAACATTCACTGCTTGGTAGATAAAACAATGAACATGTGTGAAAACTACTTAACTAAAACCTATTCAACAATTTTTGGAGCAAGTTTTCGTAGGTGCATTGGGATAGCCGGATGCCTCCGCTATAGCCGAGGAAGCTTTACGTGATTTTTAGGAAAGACTTTGGTTGCATGATAAAGTCACATGGGAAGGGGGCATAAGATATATGTAGTTGTAGCCTACGAGTGGATTTTCTTGTCTTCTTCTATTGGGTGGAGACAACCGATATGTGGACTCTAGTGTAAAGTGTTTGTCTAAGACCAATGAAAGCTCTTTCTTTTGATGTCCAATGCGAAATACAAGATGTTGCTCACAACTAGTCGGGCACGAATGGTCCCTATACCTTATGTAGTTGTGGTTGAAGAGTGGATTTGACCTAATTTATTGATGTCTTTCGTGGAAGATGAGGAGTGGAGACAAACAACATGTGGATTTTAGTGTGAAGTTTGTCAAAGACCAATGTTGCCACAAGGGCAAAAGCTTTTCTTCATGGGAAATGCTAGTTGTTTCCTCACAACTAGTTGGGCGCAATGGGGAAGAAATATGAATGAGTATTTCCACACACATACAATCATTGGCTTTTCTATTGGTGTAATATTCAGAGTCACTACAAGGATCACAAGTCATTGCTATTGGTTCTTTGTCAGTGCATAGTGGATTTTAGATGCAGTTCACATCTAAGACACAAAATTTATATTATTCCATTGTTCAAATTTGGTTTTGTTCATTTATTAGTTTATTGGGCTAACATTGCAGCTGCAACACAATTCAACATGTGGATTATCTCATATTTTTAGTCACATATATGCGAAGAATTCCTTAAAAATTTGAGGGTATTCAAAATTTCAAAAATGTATGATCGGGTGTGTTAAAAAAGGGTGCTCTATGAGCATCAAGACCATATTTCCAAGAAATTAAAATTAATACTTCTATCAAAGTAAACATCATCGATATTCAAGCAAAGTTTGCATTGGAGTGCAAAAGATTAATTGATGTCAACATCCTCACATGAGATCCCGACACAATAAAAACATGACCACTTCTCATTTAACATTTCTTTGCACATTTTAATTATCTTCAAATTGGATGGGTCAAACATCTATGGGCAAATCTCCATGTTGGCTTGATGTTATTAGTAATTTTTCGATTGCAGATGGATGAGTTAGATGGGTTAATGTAAGGTATAAATCATCCATCAAACAAAAAATGGGTGAATGGGAAGTTAGAGGTTAGTACACTAAATATTGTACTTAGTGTCAGTTACTATTTGGGGTTACACAATGTTATATAGTTTTACTATTAATGTAATTTTTACCAAGTAAAAATGTTAATATTCTACAATATCGCAGCAACCAAATTGACCTTTGTTGGGAAAAAAAAAAAGATATACAATAAACAGTTATAGCATTGCCACGGGGAGGTCACTCCATTGTCAAGTTGAACACCACGTGCAAACAAAGTTTGCTACCCCTATATTACATGCCATAGATAATTTTAAGATTTATAATATTTTTTCTACATATAGATAACCATTGATAGTATCTTTTGTATACATTTTTTAAATTTTTAGTCATCTTCATTTTTGTAGTAATTATTTTAGTTCAATTCTATGTCATTCTAGTTTAAAACGGTATGTTTTATATAAAAAAACAAATCATCAAACTTTTAATTACCATTTTTTACTAGGTAATAGGTACTGTGTACATCTACTCATGAAAGAAAGAAAAAATGATAAAAATTTGACCCATTTCAGTGATGCTTTATGTAAAAAGTGGGATTTTTTACATGTAAAGTGTTTACACGTGGTTGTTCAACTGTACAATGGAGTAACCTCCCCGTGAGCATTGCATAATTCCAAATAGTAAGTGACTCCAAATACAATATTTAGTGTAATGAATCTGCAGGCTCTGGGAAGGAAGTAATGTAATTTGAGTGTGACCATGGTTCATATGCTGCGTAGTATGAGTGGAAAGTTGTGATTTAATGCCTTGACAATACATTTGAATTGGAGATTCCATGTTCAACAAGCATTGTTGTAGATTCAATTACAAGACAAATAAAGGCAAGTACATGTCTACTGCTTTAAAAACATGGTTTCGCCTTCGAATGTTCACGCGCCTGAAGCATGCAGTAGCCAGCCTGAATCTCATCCTCACAAATTTTCGAGTGCAGGTATCTTCCACACAAAGTAGACATTGACTATGGAGAAATGCTCGACACAGTACATAACATGACTCAGTTGATGAGCTGTGTTCATGGGCTCAGCAATAGATTTGAGAATAAAAGCTTTCGGATGCCGGAATCCCACTATTTTAGACCGAGTCTGAAGTCAAGGAAGGTGAGCACAATTCATTTAGCTGAGTAATGTTATGTATTGAAATGTATCAATATGAAAGCACATATTTTTGAGTCATTGAAGACATGTCACATTTCAAATTGGTGAGAAGTTGTCATGCATATAAGAGTATATGGACCTTCAATGGACACTTTTAGCCCTCCACCCAATTCTCATAGGATGCGAAACATGCAATTTGTGTGAGATTGCCAATTCCAAATCACATCCGTAACCATTTTCCTCGTAATCTTTGGGACTCATATGAAGATCTCCTTCATTATCAAAATGAAGATTCTTGAGCTCATTAAATGGTCATACAGGTCCCTCCCAATTGTGTGCATATTGAATCTTAGAATGCTTAGCAAATTTTGAGCATGTAGTCCAATTTCTTTTACACATGTATGTTCTTAGATTCACACCGAAGCACACACCGCTCGATATATAGGTGTTTGTTTAAGATGAGTAACCAAATTGGGCCCACTTACCCTATCTCAAAGAGGGGAAGATTCAAGTACATGGACAAAATAACAAAGGACACTGATAGTTTGGCAACAACATTTATGGGCAAGAATCGCAACATAACAAGACTTGAAAAATGTGATAGCATTGCTTTGCATCCAAAGGAGAGTTGCTCATTGGAAATTAACCACCTCAGGGGCATCATTCTCATTCCTAGACCTATTGGCTAGGATCTTAACTTTTATCCTTTCTTTAGATTTTGATGCGAGGTAGTGTGATAGGTTGAATTGGCTTGCCCCCCTATTTAAACATGAAAGTGGACAAATGCTCTTCACTGTGGAAAGAGTAACTATATCTCATGCCTCTGCTTTCCAGAATCCAAAAGCATTCTCCATGTCAACAAATAACATAATAGCAAAACTTTCATTCAGATTTGTTCAAACGGGTCCACTTAAAGCATGCATAATGATTGTCTTATAGTTATAAGGACAAACATTTGAAACTATTTGAGATCTAAGGTAGACGTATCTAATTTGGTTACTTATCTTAATCGGACACCTATACTTGAGTGGTATGTAGTTTGGTGTGGCTCCAAGAACAGATTCCAAAAAGACATGTTTTGAAGAGATTGGATTGCGTGCTCAAATTACGATAACCATTTTAAGCTCAATAAGTAACATACAATGTTTGGGGAGGAAGTACTGTATATGACTATTCTATGAGCACGAGATTCTTCACTTTGATAATGAATAAGATATTCATCTGAGCTCTGAAAATATGAGGAAAATGGCTACAGCATCAATTAGGATTCGGGCAAATTCGGAAAGAGTAGGCGTTTGAGACCCATCTACCTTATCCTGAGGTTTGTAGCTTTCTCAAACCAGGCCAATAACACTAGGAGCATCACATTTTAGGAAGTTTAAAAACCTAATCATAGTGGAGCTTTAGTAGGGTTATGAAAGTGTGAACCTTTTCTTGACCCCACACATGATTCTGGCTAGACAATGACTTGAGTGATTACAATATCCTCCACTGGAAAGCAGGTTGGACATCTTTATGTTGGTCCAAATTTTGACAGTCCTCTTGGAAGACATTGGCTGACAAGAAAATGTGGTCACATCAAGCGGAAACAAATTATGTTCACACAGGTCAACAATTCACAAACAAGACATCAAAATGAACTGCAGGGATAGGCAACCACATCTGATGGGTATTGGGCCCAGCCCTTGGTATAAATCCCTTGGGTCCAAAAATATGCTCTTGACCAGTATGATCACATGATTTTGGAGTTTCTTTGGTCTTGGGCCCTAGTGTAAACCCACCCTAAGCATGCTCCAATGAATCCACTGGGTAACCTGCCAAGCCTAACTTACAGCTTACAATACACTTCCCTGTTAAAATTGTTGATAGTAAGTACACATGATTTTGGCTATCAACAATATCAACAAGCTTACCCAGACATGTCAAATAAAGGTTGTGCAGGGAATCCTTTGAAGCATAATATATATATGTCATACAGAAACCTGACCCAGCTCTTCCATTTTGACAAATTTCGGATCTCAAGAGGGTGGATGTTGGATCACTGAGCCTATTTTACAGATACAGTGCACCAATGTGATGGAGCATCCAATAGGCAAAACAATATTGTCTTGCACCTGGAAATAAAACATCTACTCTTTTTGGCTGTTATCAGTGCTTGGAGCTACAGCATGGGGATATTTTCCAAGTGAATTCCAAAAAATATACTCTCCTGATAGAACCTGGGACGAGAGGTCACAAGGAGCAGATTTCACCGCAGGGTAGACAGACACCGTTTTCGGATCAATCGATATTCCTGACATGGTTCCTCCCACGACCTTGATTGTGGCTTTCGCAAAGCTGTATGCTTCCCAGCACAGAGGCTCCTCCATGTCTGCAGCCTGTAGGCTCAGCTCTCCTTTGCCTCCTTTGAAGAACTCACTCTCCTGTGCATCAATTTCAGTGTCACTTTCCTCACCTCGAAATGCATCAGCCTTCAATTGCTCACGGCCAACGGTGGGAGCAAATTTCACTGTCCCAGGAAACGTGACTTCAGCATTCTTGAATCCTGCTCGTCCAAACACGATCCTCCAGTCGATGGAATGCTCAGTCGTGGACACAGTTCCAACAGAAGGTGTTCCCTCAACCGCCACGATTTTGCGTCGAGGAAAGGGTATTGACAACGAGCACTGTTCCATACTCATTGGAGACGACTTGTACCCCGCCATCACTCGCATTCGAATAAGAAACGCGCCTTCTGCCTCTGACACCATTGACAACTGGTAGAATCCTTGTAAGGGAGGATTGATAGCTTTTGGGATGGCCGTGTATCGAGCGAGCACAAAACTTCCTAAGGGTGGCGTGAACGTAATAGTTTGCTTGTCCGCCGCTCCTTGCTCCGGCGCTTGCGCACAAAGGTGGAACGTGAGCGAATCGAACCTCGAGGTCGAAGGTGTGAGGAGTTGAAGAGAAACCTCTGGTAATCCTTCCAAGTCAAGACGGCAAAGGATTTCACCTGAGAGAGAGATTGAATCCTCAACATCATCGCGGTCGTACAACGCTGCAGTCACGACTTCATGAACTGCAAACACCATTCGTTGCTTGCCTCTATACAAATAGGGTTTCCACATCGGTTGCCGTTGCTCCGCAACTGCCACGTCTGCTGATGTGAAGCCATTACTCCTCACTGCAGTTAAGTTGATGGAATTCACATCCAAGGGCGTCCCAAATGGCATCGCACTCGAAATGAAACTGCGCAATGCATCCTTTTCAACTAACTTCAAGCTGACCCTGCCTCCTCCTGTGATGGCCGAAGTGGCTGTGGCCGCAGCTGCCGCAACGGCATTTGCTGCGGCAGCCACGGGCACTGCCACCGGCTTTGCACGTGCGGCAATTCCAGAAATTCCTAATCCCATGCCACCTGTGAAACTATCCAACAAACCACCCATGGTTGCTGTTGTTGATGTCGCAAACAGCTCTGGCTCCACCAAATCTCCACTCAAAACATCACCCAAAGCTTGCGCAACTGCCAACGCACCTGTGATGCAAGGCATGTCAAGTAGAATCGACGACAAGCTTAGATCAGATGCAGATCCACCACAACCTGGGCGGCTGCACACATCTTCGTATGCCGCCATTTGATGAGGCTCCACCATGGGAAGTACCAAAATGGACCATCCTGCTCTCTTATGCTCCACCACTGGCCACAGACACCCACCATCCACTTTCAGGCTCATCACATAGCGTGTGATCGGGTCGTCCACCATTGTGTATGTTGTTGTCCCATTCCCTCCTTTGTTGTTGAGCTTGCTCGTAACATAAGCCTCGGAGACAGACCCATCAAAGGGGACCGCACAGTGAAGGGAGGAGCTATCCCCCTTATGATGATGATTCTCACATGCCTGTCGCCATAGCCTCTCCACTGTCACAAAGCGCCTTGAAAACACAAGGTTGAAGGATTGGTTGAATATCCACAGGGCTCGAATGCTACACCCTCGGAACGATGGCATTGCCATGCCAAATCTTTTTCCACTTCTTCTCCTCCTCCTCCTCCTCCTCTAAACCCTTGCATGTACACAGTGCAAAAACCCTCCAGAAACCTAATGACCTAGCATGATGAAGAGGTGCTTCTCACCATCTCCGACCAATAAACCAATGATCGGTAAACTACATTCTCTTGACCAATCAACCACAACTTCCGGAGATGTCTACAATATCTTACCTACAAAATTCCACAACAAGTCTAACTGAAGCCATCAACAATGACCCAGAGATAAATCCTTTGAGCTCCCAAAACCCTAACCTGGCATAAACCAATAATCTACAACGATCGGCAAACTATTCTTACATCAACTTGACCAATCGACAACAACTTCCACAGATGTGTACAACATCTGACCTACAAATGTTAACAACAACATGACTCAAAGCATCAAAATTACCCAGAAATGAATCCTTTAAGCTCCCAAAACCCCAATGACCTAGAAACTACTCTCGCCATCTACAACCAATAAACCAATGATCGGCAAACTGCGCCAACATCCCCTTGACCAATCAACCACATCCCAGAGATGTCTACAACCTCTGACCTACAAATTCCACAACAGCCATCGTTAACAGCAAGACAATGATCCAGAAACAAATCCTTTCGCATATTTTGCATTGCTGGGCAAAATTGAATCCCTTCAAACTTATTGACGGACTAGCTTACTCACCTCCTGCCAAAGGATTCCTCCGAATAAGGGGAAAATCCCTCGTCTCAGCAAAAGCTCCCAGATACTTAACGACCACTTCGGAGAACGTGCAACCTCCGAATGCTCCTGATTGATGCAAAACTAGGAAAAAACAACAAACATTCTACCTACCAAACGATCTGGATCCGCAACAACACAACCCTAATGTAAGTTAGCGTTAGCTGAATTTGCAGCAACAGATTCAGGTTCTGTGAGGATCGCTCCACTCCCAGCTGAAGATCAAAAGATGATGCCAAATGGCATTTTAGCCCAACTTCAAATTCCTCTCTCAAAGTTTCTGGCTCGCTCCAACAGATGCAACATCTTCGAGGATAGTTGGTAGAGACAATCAGGGCGGCTAATTAGACGGGAAAAGAGCTATTGTTAGTAATATTCATATATATATCAAACCAACTCGGAACTTTACATCTGAGTCGCTTTGGCCGAGTGGTTAAGGCGTGTGCCTGCTAAGTACATGGGGTTTCCCCGCAAGAGTTCGAATCTCTTAGGCGACGGATAGACGATGAATCATAGTGACTCGCAATCTTTTTTAAAGATTTTGACAAAGGATTATCCGTGAATAAAGTGGCAAAAGGGAGGGTGGATATCATAACTTATAGAGGTACATACAGTCCACCACCCTCGATATTTGTTAACACTTAGGAGCAAGGAAACTTGTAACACTTGTTGGGGGTAGAATAGTCAATTTGTAACACTTAGTAGTTATATGTTCACCACTAGACACCACCTACCGATGATAATGGAGGATCTCTTCCTTTTGCACTAACGTAAACTCATAGCCCTTCCCCATCGTATAAGTAAACTTCCACCCTCTCTAAATAATCAAATCACAAATATGTCACAACATCATAACATTGTTACATATGACCACTTATCGTAGCATGATAAAGAATGTGATTTTCGTATAAGCTCCAAAAATTATGAGGCACATGGCTATGGGCATGATCAAGATTTACTAATTATCTCACACCAATGGTGTGTTTCATATCCTACGAGAAAGTGGGTGCAAAGCTAAAAGTATCCAATAACAGACATCTACTTTATGTATTTTCCGTGGTCAAGTACATAAATCCTCAAATGGCACAACATTGGAATACAAAGAGGTTGATGCAAGAGAGCCCGACCTTTGAATCCTAAACCCTATGTCTACAAGAAAAACATACTCGCATAAAAATGCCTCCAATATTTGTACAAAGTAGTACTTTATTATTTCTTAATGATGTCATGGAATACTCTTTCATCCAGTGGGTGTATTTCATATAATTTGGTTCCTATCATGAATGTCATTGTAGCCAATGCAATTACAATTTTCCATTCTACCACGATGTGGTCATTCAAATCATAAGTTTACATTGAACCCCCTAGGGGTCAAGCCCAAAATGAGAGTCACCCACCACCCGATCAAAGAATTTCGACCCACTCTAGAATAGGCATATGAATATGGCATAACCAACTATGCAACCACAAGTTTAACATCCCAAGTTGCTTTGGCTAAGTGGTAAAGGTGTGGCCTGTTAAGTACGTGGAGTTTCCTTGCAAGAGCTTGAATCTCTTAGGCAACGGATATGATGATTCATAATGACTCAACACCTTTTGCATCCTTTTACTAAGCACAAGGGCGACCCAAGCCTCTTTTCTTTTTTAAGGATTAGATTAACACAATAAAATAATGGGGCCATGTTAAACAAAATTGAATTTCTAGCTTGTCATACTAGGAGGTGAGGACCAAGCCAACCTTACATAGGTCAAGCCTGGTTTGAGAGTGACAATTCTCATTGTCATACCCTATTGTAGATCTTAAAGTTTTCGTAAAGTTAATGAATTGTAAGAGGAGGTCCAAGGAATTTCATCCATTTTCATATCTAGGCTCCAATAGAAGAAGCTCTCAATGAGCTCTAGTAGAAAAGTCCTTCAAAGAGGCACCTTTGGATGTTTGGTGGAGTCTCCAAAGATGCCTCTTTGAAGGACCTTCCGGACAAAACTAACAATCCCTTATTTCCATGTTTTCCAAAAATCGTTGCTCCAAGAGTGTTGTTGTTACCATAAAACAAATTAAAATGACCATACCTTGACCCTTTTGAAGACTAATAATGCAGGCCTCTCAAACATTTGATTCAATATTGAACATCATGAATAAGTGTAAATTGTTATGAGACTATTTGGTAGATAGTGATAGCTTGTTATCTTGGAAAGGTTGGCTTAAACGTAAGCCCTTGACCTAGATCCCATGGGAATTATGAGGTTGAGCCACCTAGGGCTAGAATAGTACTCAGATGGGTGATCTTTCTAGCACTTGAATTCTAATGCACCCTATTGACTTATAGCCCACCCATTGGTAGTAGGGGTATCCAGGTGACCCAATTATATTCATCCAACAATGTGGGAAGCTAGGGACTTGCCCTTGGAGGAGATAAGTGTTGGTTGGCTTGTCCACGCCCCATTCAAGGTGTTCACCTTCGAAAGGAGGCAGTAGTCTTGGGGGCCCCTCCAATTCTCATAATGCTCATTTTGTGAATACATATAAACTTAGACCAACTTAAAAATGAAACAACACTATGATTTACATTGGTGGCAACATCAGAGTCGTTTTTCTTCCTTGCCTACTTTGGAAGGTTACACTTCTTAACACCTACAAAAACTATACAACCTTCCAAAACAATTTCGTACAAGTTACAAACAAGTATATATTTGAAATATTACATAGTCCTTAAAATCAAAACCACATCAATACAACCTAATACATAAAATAAATGTGATATATGGTGATGTGTGATGACAGACAAGAGGGATTTATCACAGATAAGTGTACGTCTCATTCATCCAACATAAAAACCTTGAAATAATATGAGTATCCCAAAGGTTGCTTTGTCTTGTTTATTTGAAATTGACATTAGCTTTACATACCCTAAATTAGTCTTATCCAAATCATTTGATATGATAAAACCACAAACCTACATGGCTTCGAGTTTTTTTGTTGGATGGATGAGAGGTATGCTTGTGTACAATATTTTCCTTTCTCTATGATGTTTGGAACCAACTTGGTGAAGCATGCAAGATCCTAGATCTAAAGTAACTTTGTAGGTTAGATAATGGATGCACTCAATATTATTGATTAGATGTGGAAAAGGTGGTATGTATATTCGCAATCCTCAAACTTCCCATCCCTCTACAATTATGTTGCCCATTTCTTCTCATTCTTCTGGGAAATTCCACTAACACATAACATTATTCAGCCATGTGGTTCGGTTTTGCTAACCCTAGATGTGGACCCCCCAAAGCAAAATAATAATATACGGTTGTTGTCTAGACATTCAAGCTCGCACTTGGAAATTTGGGTAGAATTACATTTGTGACATTGTTCACAAGAAGCATTGTTCATCCTGACACTATTAACTAAATTGCTATTCATAGCAACATTATTCACTAAAAATACCAACACAATTCACAAATATTCATACTATTCATACCAACACTATTCACGGTGTCAATTTCTTCCTATCATCTATGTTTCTTCCTGTGAAGATAAAACTATGGAGGTCCATGTTACATGCTAAATATAGAAACAAAATAATCAACCCTACATCTGAGCAATGTTATGCATGTGGAGAGGATGTTCCATATTTTGTCATTTATTGGTATTTGCCCAGTTAGTCGATACATAGAAGTGCGCCCTAAGTCATCTCAATAGACAACACCATGAGCCTACTATTTTATAGAGGACCAAGGTTCTAGCATACCCATGCTGTGTATTTAAATCCAAATCACTCATGTCAACGTATGCGACCAATTCAAGAATTACTTAATTTTAGATTGGAATTTTTTGACACAAGGAATGGAAGTAAGTACATTGATATGTGCAATTAGGTTGCCTTCATGAATAGGTTGCCTCCTCTTTACCCATGCAAATTACCTTAGGCAAAGATCAAATCACAAAAACTTTGTATACCAGTCCTTATGGCAATCACAATTTTAGAAATTCAAAAATTAAAACATGTATTTTGATACTGTAGTGACAAATATCCAATAATGTGGAATCTCCATATCTTACTGTGAGGCAATTTAATTGCACATATCAATGTAGTAATTCATATACACATTGTGTTGTTGTTCTTACTTCATAATGTAGGATATGGTGAAGACATCATGATGGAACCGTATATTTTTCTGAACTCCATATTGTGTGACGTTGTGAGCATATTTCTTCACTATAAAATGTTCTTTCAAACTTGTGTATCTTCATTGTGTATACAAAATGACTTTTACATCAAAACAGCCATTTTCTTGGACAACCTTGGTGATACGACATGTGAGGCCAAAATGTCATATTATCAAGAATACGACATTCGGATAATAGGACACTTTCTTGCACGATCAAACGTGCATATTAAAGAGGGAGAACAGTATTATTAGTGTAGCTGTTTCCAGAGACAAACTTTTCTGTGCATTTGATGAAGGGTATAGCTGGTGACACATGAGTACAGACAGGTAGAAGATGTGAAAACCTCTTGACAGAGACCAAAAAACATCAAGGCCACAGAATGGCAAGCTGCTCCTACATTTCATTTCATTTAAATGTGTGTCCTGAAGTAATATACAAGAGGGAAGAGATAATAATGGTACAACAACTGACAGAGTGGCTTGCCAAGCTTACCTAAGTAGCTCCCCTGCCCTGAGGCATAAGCTTCTCCACCACTGGAAGCGAAACAACCATGGATGTGATTCAATTCAACCTCACCAAACTCCAACAGAAGAGAAGGAATATGTACCGATTGTTCAAACGTCTGTGCACCATAATTTGTGGTGGCAAGGGGTTCCACCCGAAAGTCAAGAAAGGAGAGAATGACGATGCTATCGCAGGTCTCCATCTTCGAGCATGACTAGGTAATCAGGGGTATAATCTACCAATACTCCAATTACCTAGTCATACTTGCAGTTGTGGTCGTTGTCATCTTCATCTTCACTCACAGCCTCGCTAGATGCTGAAACAGATATTTGGTTCACTTTCTCACACTGGAATTGGGTACAAGGAGGCACATGTAGATTGATGCCACTATGTTTGGTAATGAACATAGTGACACCCTGCCATTGGGTGTTTGTTGTAGACACCCAAAACCTCTCAATATGTTACAATGATGTCGGTGGGGGACGTGGTGAATGCTGGACAGAAATTGGGTTCTCGTATTGTGACTGGATACAAAGAGGCACATTGTCACCCATAATTGGTGACCATGCCATGGCCTGGCCACTACGTCCGGGTAATGGACACGCATCACCTAGCCATCGGGTGTCTCATAGCCACCCAAAACCTCTCAATCTATGACAACAATGTCGATGAGGGAGGTGTTGCTACTAGACCATGGTTGGTGCACGGAATCCCGAGTAACCACCCCAGGTTGTGCATCCGAATCCCCGTGTATAATCTGAGCTTGCAAGATGAACGAGCGTAAGCTCATTAGGCCATCTTTGAGAATGACTAAGTCATCCAATCACTTGCAATTGTGATGGCCTTCTTCCTGCACTCGCAGCCTTGCTAGATGCTGAAACAAGAGGTTTGGTTCACCTTCTCACATTGTGATTAAATATAAGGAGGCACATTATCACCCACAATAGATGACCTTGCCATGGCCTGGCCACTGTGTCCAGTAATGGATTCGTGTCACCCTGCCGTCAGCTGTAGTATGCAACCCTAAACCTCTTCAATCGGTTGTGGCGCTGTCGGTGGGGGAGGTGTTGATACTGGACCACGGTTGGTGCACCGAATTCGGGGAAACCACCTCGGGTTTGAGGTCGTGCTTCTTGTAGAGCGGTAGGTCGAAGAGCTGGGTGTCCGGGGTATAATCTATGCTCGCAAGATGAATGAGAGCAAGCTCATTCGCGACCTCGAGCATGGTGGGGCGCGAGTCCTTGTCGGAGGCGAGGCATCGGAAGGCAAGCTCGGCCACTCGGTGCACCATTGCGTTCACGGCGGGGTTTTTTTCCACCTCGAGGCTGGGATCGATTATATCCCTCAAGTGACCGGACGTGATTTTCGAGAGCGCGAATGCCGCCAAATTCACCTCCCGCTGCTCGCGACTGAAATCGACGACCTTCATCGCGGTGATGATCTCGATCAGCACGACGCCGAAGCTGTAGACATCACTCTTGTCGGAGAGATGAAAGTACTGGTGGTACTCGGGGTCCAAGTAGCCTGGGGTGCCTTGTGGGACCGTGGACACGTGCGAGCCTTCGGTGAGGATCGTTCTCGACAACCCGAAATCGGCGACTTTCGTATTAAAATTCGCGTCTAATAGTATGTTGCTCGTTTTAACGTCACGGTGATAGATCGGCGGGCTGATCGCGGAATGAAGATACGCCAACGCCCCCGCGGTTTCAGTAGCGATTCGTATTCTCTGGTCCCAGTCCAGAAAGTGCCCTCGTTCCTTCTGCAAGTGCTCCGTTAGGGTTCCATTTTCGACAAACTCGTAAACTAGCAACGGGTCCCTCGACTCGAGGCAGCAGCCCAAGAGTTGGACCAAGTTTGTGTGGTTTACGGACGAGAGGGCGGTCACCTCGTTTACCACCTGTTCAATCCCTTGCATGTTCCTTGCGTTTATAACCTTGACCGCAATGAGTGTTCCGTCTTGCAATTTTCCCGCAAACACGGTTCCAAAAGCGCCGCCTCCGATTCTCTTGTCGATCGAAAACCCCTTTGTGGCCTTCTCGAGCTCTTTGTAGGTGAAGAATGTGGTTGTGTTTATCCCTTTGCCCAGCGAGAAGAGGCGGGCGAGCTCCTGCGTCTCCCGGCGCCGAAGCCTCGCCTTGGAACGCGTGCTTTGACACCGGATGCATAAAAACACAAAGAAAACAATCCCCACAACCAGTGCTCCTGCTCCTATTCCAGCTGCACACATACACAAAGAAGAAACTTCCGTCATGCATTCAGAGCAAAGAACTCGACAAGCGAGCACTTCATGGTAGAAGGATATGCAAGGTGCAGGGACTCGTATCAACAAATAGGATCCGTATCTTTGCTCTCTGTAACAAAGACTGGAAGTACCGTTGTTTTATGGAAGAAATAAGTTGCCAATGTCTTTCCATCAAATTTTGATGGCGTGGCCAAATTTGCATATGCAATGTGATCATGTAAAACATCACAAATAGAGTCAAAGATAAACGCAGGGACTAAAGCAAAAGCCAGCTCAAAGACTCCTCCTGACTCTTTACCAGGTGGAAAAGGGACTAGTATCAACAAATAGGAACCAAACCTTTGGCTCTCAAGGACAAAGACTAGAAGTTTACAGGTAATCTACTTGTACACATGCAACACATGCTGACAAGACGTATGTGAACTGGACATGGCAACAGCAACAAGAAGACAATTTAATCCAAATGAGTATGGAGGTGTGAGGAATCGAAGAGTTGAGGAGCCCCATACCACCAATGAGAGACCACAGACTCAAGCTGCTGCCGCTGTGACTAGTTTCGCATATTCCATCCTTCATTAATGTGTGACATGTGCAGTTTGTCTGTACTGTGGCGTTGCAAACAGGTTTCGGCACTGTTGGGCCATTAGAAACACATGTTAAAACAGTATGAAACACGGGAGCACACATGATGTCAATCACAATTCTTTGCACAGTACAAAAACCAATCATAAATACATCCACCAGAGCTGTCTAAGTTGTGCGTCCACAGACATTGAGGTATGAAAAGGCTTTCAAAAGTGTGGCATTGATCACTGTATAGGTATACTCATGATAAAACCGCCCTACTTTTGTAGGCTATCTTCCAATTTGTGAAACCCAAGAGCGGTGTTCCCGTGTATTGTTTTTCTACCTGGTTGTCCTCTCAGCTCTTCTCCCAATATGTAGGGGATCAGCTTATGCACTCTCTCTAAAGGGTTGTTATTGTATAGTCATAGACTAATGATTTGTTTTCCAATCATTCCGAATGAATATCTACTGCAAATTTCTTCCAGCATATAAGGGGGTTCAGATGAAGTTGAGAGAGCAGGTGTCAGAGTAAGCACAATAATATTGCACAAGAACTTCAACTTCAACAAGCGGCACTTTTCTCTGTTTCAAGTAAAATGGATTAGATCTTTCTTCTTGTTTCTTACCTGATATTTCTGAAGGGTACTTGGAATTTCGCACAGCATATCTAAGGAAACATTACTAGTCTGTAACGTTCAAGTAAAGTGCGACTAGGACTATTCTGAAGAAGCCTTGACTCACCAAAGAGGCCAATCTACTAAACATTTTGGAACTTTGGAACGGCGATGGCACATAGGCCTTGACTCACGGGCCATTCCAAAACGACCGGCTCTCAACAGTGGCATGTTGAGTGGCGATGCGGGAGGGCCCAAGACAAAAATTAAACAAACACATGTGCAACGGGCTGCAATGCCATGGGTCCAAACTAGTCTACCATACATTTTGGAACTTTGGAACAGCGAGGGCACATGGGTGTTGATGCAACAAGGGTTTAAGAGTTCCAAAATGACCAGCCGTGGATGGCGGAATGTTAAGCAAACGGTCTAGGGATAGCATAGGACATTAACTCCAATGCACAAATGCGACGAGCCAAGAGCAAGGGCTCAAATCAGTACTAACTACCCTAACTACCCTTTAGACTCCACAGTATTTGGAAAGCATGCCAATGTAGAATCTAGAGCACATGTTGCAATCAAAATGATATATATCTCTATTCAGAGTGGTCAAGCTACACGATGAAGCTGAGCTTGCCTTTCTAGATTGAATACGAAGAGGCACATAATCACCCATAATGGATGACGCTACCATGGCCCGACCGCTACGTACAGTAATGGACACGTATTGCCTTGCCATCAATTGTGATAGGTGCCCGATACCTAACTTGTTGCTACCATGGCTCAAAGGAGGAGGCACATTATCACTCATAATGGATAGCACAGGACATTAACTCCTATGCACAAATGCGACGAGCCAAGAGCAAGGGCTCAAATTAGTACTAACTACCCTAACTACCCTTTAGACTCCACAGTATTTGGAAAGCATGCCAATGTAGAATCTAGAGCACATGTTGCAATCAAAATGATGTATATCTCTATTCAGAGTGGTCAAGCTACACGATGAAGCTGAGCTTGCCTTTCTAGATTGAATACGAAGAGGCACATAATCACCCATAATGGATGACGCTACCATGGCTCAACCGCTACGTACAGTAATGGACACGTATTGCCTTGCCATCAATTGTGATAGGTGTCCGATACCTAACTTGTTGCTACCCTGGCTCAAAGGAGGAGGCACATTAAGTTATCACTCATAATGGATAACACTACCATGGCTTGACCACTACGTATGGTAATGGACACGTATCACCCTGCCATCGACTGTAGTAGGCACCTAATACCTACCTCACAGCTACCGTGGCTTGGATGAGGAGGCACATCATCACCTGTAATGAATGACCCTACCATGGAATCACCACTACGTATGGTAATGGACATGATATGTAATGGACATGTATCACCCTGCCATTGGCTGTAGTAGGCACCCAACACCTATCTTGCCGCCACAGTGGCTCAGACAAGAATTATCACCCATAATGAATGACCCTAACATGACCTATCCATTACGGGCGATAATCAACACATGTCGCCCTACCATCAGATGTAGTAGGTTGGGGGCACACCTGATCCAATCCCATGTCAATCGAAGGAAAGAAACTGGCAAAAAGAGTGGCCAAAAGAGAGGTGAACATGTACAAAAGTTGAGACACGGATTTGGGTGTGCATACCTGGACTACACCCACTGCCATTGAGGTAACCATCGCCTTGGAAATTACCAAGACAATTGCATGTGTGACCACTGTTGCTGCGGTCGGAAGTACAGTTTGCATTATGAGCACAAAGTTGGCTACACTGCATCGGAATCGACCAATCGAGCTCCAACCCATATCTGGCATCAATCTCCACCCCATTGTCTGTTCCGTTCTGCGAAACCACGACCCAGCTGGAGAATGTGTTACACTGGGAAGTCGAAGCCGAATTGTTCGCGATTTTTCGATTGCCACTTTTCCACAACGACGAGACATTCACATCTGCATGCAGATCATAGCAACACGCGTCCGGCGTATGGCAAGCTGTATTGTTCACTTTCACGTGCAAGGGGAACGGACACTGCTGCTCACATGACGACGAAGAAGATGAAGAATTTTTGCCGCATGACCAAACTGCGAGTGTGTTCCGCGGACTCACCCAAAAACTATTGATTCCAGTGAGGTTAAATGTCTGAAAATTGGTTTCATTGCACAAAGTCTCCATAAGAGGGTCGATAATGATGGTCGTGTCTGTGAAGTTGAGCACCTTGTACTGCTTCGTGTTCAACGGCAAGTAAAGCGTCTTATTGTTGTTGCAGTTGAGTGAGAAATTACCCACATCCACACGTGAAGAACATCCATCTATCGAGAAAGGGTAAGGTATATCCAGCTCCCCACACTTGAAGGCTGTGCAATTCAAGGATTCGGCCCTCTTCGCCAGCATCAAAATGAAGCACATTAGCATCCATAATAGCACAGGGATTGCACCTGTGCCACCAATTGCCCCCCTGCTTGAAGTCATCCTAATCCTTCTACCACCTCATCACAACCCCTAATCCTCTGGGGAACACTAACCACTTCTGTAAATAAAGTGCAACAATTCACCCATCCTGCAAAAACTCTGAGGTCCAACAGCAAAAATGCAAACTCTGTCTGCCCCTGGTTATTCGCAGATGATTCGCAAACACTGCCACAATTCCATCACCTTCGGCCCCGCCAGATTAAGGTTTCCCCCACACATACCACTGCAACCACAGGCATCTGTTAAGGCTTTTGAAGAATCCAGAACTTTGTACAAGATAACTAAATTGATCTGTAGACTCTGCTGATGAGTGCAAATCTATATCCAGGCGTGAGACGCGACGCTGTCATTCTCATTGCTTGCAATTGAGGAGCAATTCTGGCCAGAAGTAAATAATATCTCTACAGGCAAGGTTAATTCTATACATCGATGAATCCCTTGAGCTCATTGATTGTCCTTTCTCTGGTCATATGGCTACAAGATGTAGTTCAAACCAAAATCACAAGTAGGTTTCGGTTTTCCTTAGTTTATGTGCACAAAGATGTCATGTGGGTCCTAATGTGCCACAATACAAAACTAACTTGTTGTAGTTTTTAACTTGCTCAAAGTAAATGCCACCGGATGGTTATCACATGGCTGATGAAAAGATGTAGGCATCGAAGTATGGGGCGTGATCGACCCAAAGTCATATGTGACCCACCAGGCAGCTAGGCTCAGAATAATGACAGGGAGAGATGGCTATTCAGGGAGGGATGGAAACAAGGGCCTGCTAGTTTCCAGCATGTTACCAAAAATAAAGGGCGGAAAATAAGCAGCCCTAATAACCATCTTTTTCAGATATCTGCAGCCACCTCTCAATTGCCTCAACATTACAGCTGGTTGTCTACACAAGAAACCTTGGAGAATTTGGAGAAGCTTCTCCACTTAGCACTCATGCTTGAATAAGGTCAAATTTCTGCGCAAACTTGCCCCTCTTCTTTTATTACTGAAACTGCTCAAAACAGTCCTAGAACTTTAAAAATTAGAAGTTTTGGGCAGTCTCAGTATCGTAAAACATTGACAGCTGAGTCTGTTTGAGAAAGTTGATCAAATCCTGAAGAAGTGTCTGCCTGTTTGTGTTAAACTCCTGACGAAAGCCTCCAACTGTATGAGTTCTCAACCAGTAAGGACATTTCACAGGGGACTTGAGAACTCTGGGAAGAAGAGAGACTCGGGAAATCAGCAACATTCCTGGTCAATTTTCTTATACTGGCGAAGTAGGAAAGAATGCAGCAAGGTTATTAATATCCACCGCTCATGTGCATTGGGATAACCCACTCACAGCTACACATTTCACTTCTGTATCCACCTATCTAACCCTTCTCGCCAAAGTGGGCCAAAACAGATATCTAGCCACATAGCAACATCAAATTCAATGCTTTGTGGTTGTTGCAAAGCCATTGCCTATATTGAAAGGGTAATATCACTTCCTCCCAAACACCCTTGACCTCCAAACCATAGAAAGTGCCTATGGGTTGGCGATGCATGTAACTCGTTTAGAAACCCCCATACCCTCAGAATTTGCCAAGCCTTTCTCAACCAACCATAACTGTGCTCAAAGAGAGATGGAAAAGAGAGCTTCTTGTGAACTCACTCACTCTCCTATGTGTCTGCCCCTTTCATCAATCCGAGGCAGTGCACATCTTGACCACCATAGCCTCTGAAGACTACATATCTACAACCAGGCAGGCAGGAGACTCCCTGAAGAAGAGTTGAGAGATAAGTTTGGTACCGGTCAGTCAGTCTGCAAGATTGTTGTAAGTAGCCCCCTTGGGCATTCTCCGAACACTTGATAAAATGGGATAGGATAAGATATGATAGGATAGCCTCCAAAAAATTACAGAAGGTGCACTCAACACAAAACCCTTCAACTTCCACTTGCTCCTGCTCCTGCTCCTGCTCCTGCTCCTCTTCTTCTTGCAATCCCTTCAACCAAACCTCGAAACTCAACCTTGTTGTTCCAGAATGACACTCTTCTGTGGGACCAGCTAGCTTAAGTCGAGTTGAGCTTTCTTTACCATACAGGTAACACACAGTATCCCACCAACAGCCCAGCCTAACTAGCCAATGAAGAAGAAGAAGAAGAAGACCCTACGAATACGATGAAGAAGATCTTTTAGAGCTAAGGTACATTCTGCGAGGAAGACGGCCACATGAAAAGACCGACTACTGGATGAGTATTGGCCGCACCCTAAAACTGATAAAACCCCTACTATGTAAAGCGACTCCCACCTTTGACAAAATAACGAAGTCCACTCCGAGGTGCTCCCTTCGCCGAACGAAGGTTTAATAAGCTTCAATGTCAAAAGCCCCAAAGACAGCATGTAAGACACATAATCTTCGGAGGCTGGATCATTAGCCTGAACAACCCTGTTTCATCAGGCTGTGACCCCAGCCCATTCACTGTGGCCCTTAAGTCTGATGAATCTTCTTTGGCAATGTGGCATCACCACCATCTGTGATCAGCCACACTATGTACTGTAGTTAAGTTTATGAGTTTTCTAATTTTAGTCCCCCCTTTTCCCAGGATTCATGCCGCTCCTTCGCTCCACCTTCTTCCCACCTTTCCACTGCTGATGAATTTTCCAAAGTTACGTTAAGCTTAAGTTCTGTGCATCATGATATTTTGTTTGTCCGTGGGTGAGAACTGATCGCAGCATGTACATACTTTACTAAAGTACGAGCCATTTACTTTGCTTTGCTTTGCTTTACTTTGCACCAATTGCACCCACCACTTTTTTTACACACCTTGCCCGGTCTGCCACGCTGCCTGCTTGCTTCCCCCATATTCCCACATTTCTATCATCATCACAACAGACACACACTTGAGCAGGCAGGCTATGCTGTTGTCTGTGATTTTGAAACGTTCTTCTGTCCAGAACAGATCTGACAGCTGATCAGTCTCCCTTAGCACAGGATGAGTATGTGCATGCTAGAGTTCTTACTAGAGGTCTTTGCCAAGCAAAGGAGATGAAACCCATGCTTTACTCCCAAACCTTGAGTTTATGAGAACAAACACAAAGTCACCCAAGTTTTCTTAATGCTTAGATTGTCATACACAAAGATTGGTGTCAGGCTATTAACATTTGAATTTTTTAGTTAACTTGTCCTACTAGGATGGTTGGGCCAAGCTAGCCTTAGATAGGCAGATCTAGGGTTTAAGATAGTGGGTCCCATGCACATACCCTATTTTAGATCTTAAAATCCTCTCGAAGTTTGAGAGGTGGGAAGAGGAGGTCCCAAAGTTTCACCCAACTTTCAAAATAGGCTCCAATGTACGACTAGCTAACGAGCTCTTAATAGAAAGTTTCCTCAAAGAGGATCAACACCCACAGTTTGGTCCTTCTCTAAGGGACTTTACAGATAACTCTAGTACTTACATGATTGCCCAACCACAGTTGATTAACTTAGATGTGAAGGCAAGGAGAGTGGGACTTAACGTATACGATTGTACCTCTCATTCATCCAACATAAAAAGATGATTTCCTATAGGTTTGTGGCCGATTCATTTCAATGAAATGGACTTACACTAAGTAGGGGTCTTTAGATCCAATTCCAATGTCAAGTAAACTAAGAGGCGTATGCTTCAAGATGCATCATAACATTATTCATATCCATAACAATGTTATGTGGGACTGACAATATGCTACAGAATATTCCCTTGCATTCAGACTGAATGTGGAGAATATTCTGCAACATATTGTCAATCCCACAGAACATTGTTATGGATTTGAATAATGTTATGATACCATTCAAGGCTTTAATGTTGGACAAATGAGAGATATGCTCATATGTGATAATTCTCTCTCTCTCTCTCCATATGTGAAGGCCAGTGCTTGAGGATTACAATTTCCAACACCTACCATCAGGTTGTGAGAGAAACATGACCCTTACAAGTTTGTTGTTTATTCCTCCTAAGTTAACTTCAATAGACTAATTCCTAGTCTTAGACCCCGATTTAGGTTTTGGGTTGGATTAAAATAGCATTATGTGGGCCTTACAAAGTAGTCAACATTTCCACCCTCCCCAATGGTTAGATGTGGGCCTTCATTTTTGAGGATTTCTTTTACCATCATGGTGTGCTAAAAATCCACCCCTATTAGGTTTATTGAATATTCATCCTAGATTAACCTCAACAAAACAAAAAAATGGATCTCTAACTCTAGACTAAGCTCTAATTTGTCAAAAATCAACAATTCATGGGTTCTACATATGTTTACCCTACTCATTGGTAGGTGTTGTGAATGGTTACCATTTTTGAGGTAATTTCAATTCATGCCAACTATCATGGCGTGGGGGGGATGCCATTAAAAAATGTCACTTCCAAGTTATTGATTTATTTCAATTGGGTCTCACCAAAGTAGATGGGGCCTTTGACTTCTATTTTGTAGTCACATCGTCTAAAAACAATTCAAATACAATGCTTTTGTGTGTTTCACCCTCTCGGGTTGATGTCATGAAATTATCACCCTTTTTGGGCTGAAAGCCCTCACCAATGCTATGTGCAGTGAAAACAAAGTTCGAACTATGTTATTTCAAGGATAATAATTCTTAACCTTCTATAGTGGTCAGGCCAAGCAATTTTGTTGAGGTATCTATTCCTAATCGGATTCGAAGAGGCACGTTGTCAACTGAAATCAATGACCATGCCATGGTTTGACCACTATATCCATAATGGATACGCATCGCCCTACTATTGGTTGTAATAGGTTCCCAATACCTACCTCGCTACTAATGTGGTTGGGTAGGTTGGGCGCCTAATACATCTCATGACATGGTTCCTCACTTCCATTACCTAGTTCGCAAATAGCATTGGGGACCCCAAGTTAGCCTCATGGGATCAATGGGTGGAGAAAATCAACAACAATAATGTATTTTTGGTTTAGTGTACCATTGAATTTGATGTGCTATGATTATTAGAGTGATATCTATGACTTGTCATTTAGTGATAAGTGTCTAACAACACCTTTTATGATTGTTGCCCATTAATTGCAAATTCATTTACATAGATTAACAATGCACCATATTAAATCAAATTACAAGCATGTCGGGGGGGGGGGGGATGACCTAAATTTCAAATGTTGGGCTAGAAACCAATCACTTTAGAGGAGTTCTAGTGAGTCTCTCTATCTCCTTGAGGTATCATTGATAGTTTACTTCAAAGAATACCCATCTAGTTTTGTAAAACTTTGGAAACTAAGGACCTTGACCGGTTGTTTCAAAACTTCTTTATTGGTTGGTGGGGGGGGGGGGGGGGCAATAAGCTCTTACTAAACTTCTTCTACCGCAAAATCGGTGGGGACCCAACTCAAAGAGGAAAGACATAAAGCCATGGTTGCATGCACCATGTAGCGATTTTTGCACGTGTTTGCTAGTCAAAGGTTTATCAAAATCAGTTGAGCTCTTCTAGCAACTTCCACGTGTTTTTATGTCCATGCATAGAATATTGAACATCCATTACCTTTTGATTTTCGTCCATGAACACACTGGTTTTGTCCCCACACACAATTTGAGTAGGTGGATGTCACACTGCTATTGTTGGACATAGCATCTACGTGACAATTTACTCAAAAACCCAATGTGTGAAAATTAACTACTTTAGATGGTGTTGAAACCAACATCCCACCCAAAAACAAACACCTTAAAAGCTTGCACAACAAATACATATCGTTTTTGAGAATGTCCATCACCTGAACATTTATCTCGCATGCTTATTTTGAATCATCTATCAATAAATCTTTGAACCCTCATAACATTTGCAGACATAGTTCATATAGAACATGCCTTGGTTCATTGGAATCCTTTGTCAATCGCTAAAGATTATTATTTAACAAAAAAAATCTAATTAATGCTATGCATTGCTGGAATTACCAAATTGCTCATCATGTATTGAAATGAAATGAAATGAAATTGATCTTCCTGACCATGAAGTCAGAAGGCTTATGGGACTAATCCCAACATAGTTTCTGTCATTAGTCTTGAATGCACAAATTAAATATGGCCATGTCAAAGTTGGCAAAGCATTTCACCTCAGGGATCACATACATATAAATGTTCACACTCTACCAAGTAATTACACACATTCAAGGTTGTAATGCTCCAATGTTTCAATGTTTTAGAATTGAGCAAAAACTCAAGGGATTGTGTCTTTTAAAACTTTGAGATGATTGAAAATGGATTATTTGTGTGAAAACAATATTCTAATATTACAAAAATGCAAGTGTGGGTGGCAAGATTCAAACCTGTATTTTTTTTCCAGCCAACTTTGCTATCCACATATTCTTGGAAGAGATGATGAAAATTTACACTTTCAAATAAAGATGATAAAGCTCACAGTGGGAGTGGGAAACATCAGAATCCACTCCCAACTTGCTCTTTCTTATTGAGACCCTATAGGGAACCAAATGGGAACATTGATCTACCACATACACCTAATATGATGATTATGAATCATTTTTGTAGTTTAATATTACAACATTAAAATATTATTATTATGCAATACTGAAACGTTGAAAATTACGATGGGTAATTCATCCATGCGCAGTCCTCGAGGCTGCAACTTTTGCATCATCATTTGTCACAACCATAATTATCTCGTGCATGCAAGACTAGTGACGGAAACTATGTTAGGGTCCCACTAAGCATATGAATTACTACAGCAGGCACCACCACACTTGGTATGGTAAACTCGAGTCTCCACAAGCAAGGGAGCAACAGTGAGCGAGCCACATGCCACATGCATCATCACTAGACGTTAGATTCTTTAGCTCTGAGAAGACGCAACTTGAAAGCCAAGTCCAGGGAGAATTTTGGACATAGTCGGTCAAAATCCTAGCGTTTCCAACTCCAACCAGTTACATGTTACGATCTTCCGGTTTTCCTTCATTAATTTAGAGTATATTCCACAGATCCCTTCAAACTGATTGCTACTTTTCCGGAAGTCTTGAACTCCAACCGGTTATCTCTCAAACTCAACCAGTTCATCTGTAACTAACAGTCGGCTCTCCCCGTTCACTGCTTGAAAGTGAGCTTTGACGAGAATTTACTTTTTCTGCAATAAATACAAATAAGCTTGCCGTTGGGTGACATGGCCGCCTTCCTTTGCGGTGCTGTGACGTGCATTGACTTCTTAACTCCTGGGATTTGAGCATGAGGCGAATGAGACCTTGAGAACAGTTAACTGAAATTATGAGTGGATCCCGCAGAACGTGCACAACGTGGTCCACCAGTCAGAGAATATAAATCACATATTCGAAGTTTATGAGAGAGAAAGAAAAAAAGGTGCTGAAGATTAGAAGCTAGTATGTGGGTGTTAATTGGTTACTTTTCTTAACTAGACATGTGTACAGTCTAACCTTGATAATGTCACCCTTGTTAATAGAACACCTTGATATTGTCACCTAAAAGTTTGAAACCGATTTTCATAGTGTAAAACTCCCTCGTTATTATCCCTATCACCCTTGATAATGTCACTATTTTTTTTCAAAATCCGTAGTGTAAATGTGATAATATCAAGTATGGATGGATCGTATGGGTGGGCATGGGTTCGATATTATTGTTCATGGGTGAGCATGGGCTAAAGCAAAGCATATTGGGGGTCATTGAATGAGCTCTCATTCAATGCTTTCGGCATAGTGGGATGCCTTGTGTAATTTCAAATTAGATGATCAAACCATTAGAAATTGTTGGAGAAAGTCCGCCATATTGCATGCAGAGTGGAATGCAGATATAAACAATCTTGATGAACGTATGAAGTCCAAAATGGAGGAAGCAACTTTGGAATTGGGTAGACTCATCGCCGCATTAAATTTGGGTTTGGATGTTGAAGGCAAGCATGTAGAAAAGCTTTGTCCTTTGGAGTACATAAACATGGAAGGTGAAGATGATTTTGAGGTGGAATTTTCTACTGAGGAGCTTGTGCAACTAGTGCAAGATGGCGAACAAGTTCTTGATTCCATGGAAGTGGACCCATTGATTGTTGATAGCAGTGATGATGAGTCTAAAGTAGTGAAGCTAAGCGATGCACAAAAATATGCTAAAGATGTTTTGAGTTTTATGGCTAGCCAAGGTTCTCAGATTTTCGGCACTCATGAGTTGTTAGAAATGGAAAAAATCCATGACAAACTCATTAGAATTGGTGTTGCACATTTAACATCAACAAAACAATGTGACATTAGAAGCTTCTTTGTCTCTAGTGAGAGGTCTTTACCTGATCTCAATGACACATTATGATGTGCTCTTGTTGTTATTCACAATTTTGAATTGGATTTTACATTCAAAAACATTGAAGTCTCGTATTTGTTATTTTAAAAAAAAATTGTAATTATATTTTGATTTTCTACATATTTTTTGATAATATCACATTATGCACAAAATGTGACATTATCAAGTATGTCACACCTTGTTTATATCATACTTTTTGGTGAAACGGAGGGTGTGACATTATCAAGGTTAGGGTGTATTGGGATCAGTCTGTGGTTCATTGAAGATCAAACACCATAAAGAGATCGTTAAATAAGAGATCGGACTACGCCTTCATATCTTATTAACTACTCTAGCACACATAATTATAGTGAACATCCTATGTGACCTTATCCTCGGCACTTCCACCTTCACATACAATTCTTTTCTGGCCGTTGGATTGGGTCGGGAATCACCGTTTTCCGGTTAGCAATTATGAATAACACACACAAATTACCATTTCAAGTCTCAGTATCTTTTTGCTTTCTTTCCTTTCGACCGAAGAGATCACACGTGTCCTCCGAGCTCTACTCTAGTGACCACTGAACTTAGAAGACTACCCATGTTTTGTGAGCACACTCCTATCTCACCGCAACATGTGTAATTTTGTGTCCGCTCTCAACCCTAAACCACCCAAATACAGTAACAGGCGTCCAATTAAAACGAGCGACCACGTAAAGGCCCACGTAAGCTTCTTCGTACTCCCACATGCCCGAGTTGGCCACCATTGCCTTTTGCCGTGAACCGACTTGGACTGGCAGGTACTGTAAGTTAAAAACACAACCGACTTTGGACTGGCCGGCGTCAACGAGCCGAACTTAACTTAATTAAGGGTGGTCTGCGTGACAGAAGAAGCTTGGAAATTTATAATCGCCTGACATCAGAGGCGGATCATCACATCATAACTCCGCTTGTGAAGCTGTGCCGGCCTTGAAGTTGATGGAAGGAGAAGCACATTACAGTAGGAGTCGAACTTACTTAATTCAGTAGATGTAATTACTTGGGATTTGGGGAAGCAAGCTCGATCGATCCGTGCTGAGTCGAGTCGCGAGAGTCCTGTGCTGTTGATGATGCGATCCTCGCTTGATCGATGATCGGCCCTTCTTTTTAATGGCTCCGTAGGGTTTGACCCTCGAAAGTTCTAGATCATGATGACCATCCAATGTGGACCAAAATTGGGTCGTGAATGTACTCTCTCTCTCTCTCTCTCTCTCTCTCTCTCTCTCTCTCTCTCTCCGTATTCGGTGCTGTGATACCTTGCTACCCGAGCTGCAGGTGGCTTCCTGTGGGTCCTTGATTTGAAACCCAGAGGATTGTTCCTGATTTTTATCATCGGATTCCATAGACTCTGGTGTGGTTGAGGGGAGGTTGGTTGGCTATTAAGGTAGAGGGTGCTTAAACCAACATGTTAAGCTATTGCACATACATATGGCTATGTGGTTGATATATAAAATATATATTCATTTTAGCCTTTGGGCTAAACATAGGTATCGAGAAAGAAAATTTATTTGTAGTCTCAATTGAATATTTGATGAATATTCAAAGTCAAAACTACTAGCTTCCTTAAACCCATCCATAGGCCCCGTGTATGGCAACCTTGCATATGATGAGGACCCCCACCTTCATTGCCTAGAACCAACACAACATAGTTGGGTACTGGACCCAAACTACATCAAAGCCCAAGTAGTAATGGTATGCAAAGCCACACGGCTACCTCCATGATCCCACCCGATTTGCTTGCAAAACCATCACATTGCATCCCGCGAACCAACCCCCTTGCATCCTGGGAGCCAACCCCCTTGCATCCCGGGAAATGACCCTTTTGTGCTTTGTGGGCCTACCTCCTTGGCGTTGTGAATAGAATGGCTAGAATAGGCATTGACAAGCCACCCTAATCCCACCTTGAACCAACCCAAGATAGAGTGGAGCCCGTTACCTACCCTACATGGAGGTTGTGAAGGCCACTATGAGGTGGCACCACTAATGGCACCTAAAACCGTCACTCCGTGGGCCCAGACACTCTTACATTGCCGGGTACGGTTCAAGGTCGTAGAGTGTTGACAATTGGGAGGCGTTTATAGGTGTTCGTTTTGGATGGGGTGTTGGTTTAAGCACCCTCTACCTTAGGTTAGTAATGGCGATTGAGCACACAAGCACTCATGAATAGTATTTAGGCCAATGAACATTTTTGAGCATCCAAATCTACAAGTCTTGAGGTATAACTTCCCATCCCATCACATGTAATAGGGTTATATGCAAAGTGATAACGCACTTCATAATAGACCTCACATACATTTTGTGCACACTGTTTGGAAACCCATACAAGAGAATAACATGACGACTCCGATGTTAGCACGGCCATGAGTTGTGGTGTTCCTTCATCTTCAAGTTGGCATAAGAAGAAGAAGAAGAAGAAGAAGAAGAAGAAGTCTGGTCCCGACTAGGGGGGCCGGAGTGAATAAAGTGTATGTTCGTAGGACATCCGTGGCCATACCCCAGGGTAGTGGCGTTGCATGTAATACTACTTCACCCTTTGCAGGGAGTAGACACTATGCTAGTAACTAGTGGTTTAACCGGGGGGGGGGGGGGGTGTGTTGGGTTCATAATTTTCAATTTTCTAATTTTCTAATTATGATTTTGTAAGTCTGTGATGGGTTGTCTATTTTCTATCCGTCTTTTATGGATTTATATTGAGTGTGTGTATTGTATGGCGATTATATTGATTTGTTTAAACGTGCTCCTAATTTGTGATGTAGGGAGTTTAAGCTTTGTCTCGAGTTCGTTCATCGAGGGGATGTGAGTTGTGGCTCTGGCACCTGATGCTAATACAATAAGTAGGGCTACGTTCCAACCTCTTGCTATTATATTGCTGATGAGTGGTTGATATTTTGTAACTTTCCGTTCTCTTGTTTCAGCAGAGAAATTGTCATTGCAGTATGTGAATTCAATGAATTGCATAGTAATTGTTGGTGTAGGTGCTTCTGGTGGTGGGGAGTTGTATGGGTGGCCTAAGATGCATATTATGTCGGGTTTGAGCCTAGCATTACAATGGCATCTTTGGGTGTCGCATGTGTATGGTAGTAACCATGTTGGTACTGTGTTTTCTTGGGGTAGTTCATTGTATGTGCTTGTATTCATAAGTATGTAATGTCTTGTTACTTTGTTTGAGACAAGAAGCTTGCGTATTTCCCATACCGCTTTGTTATGTCTGTTTGTTATGAGCGCGTGGATGTGTTGTTGTTTACATTTTAGGAGTACATGTAGCCATGTGTCTGCTTCTAGTGAGTTACAAATAGGACATGTATGGGATGGATATGCGTTTCTACCAAAGAAGAGTTGTTTCCGAGCATGTCCCATATATTGTCCGGTTCGGAATTTTACTAGGCATGTTTTTTGTCTATCCGTGATGAAAAGTTGGCATAATCTTAAGTATGTTTTCAAAATGGGGATTCACAAGGATTGCGTGGACTCCTTTTAGAGGTGAACATCTTGAATGGACACAAACAAACTGAGACACACCTATTTTCTTCAAACTTAAAGCACATTTATAGGTTTTTGTACAGTTGATTGAAAACATTGAGTTCAATCAAATAATCTACCTTGTGATTGTGTGGATTGTAGTGATAGGGTGCACCAAAACTTAAAATGCTAGGAAAATCACCCTTCCCAACATTCTTCAACTTTACGTGACGTTGCCTCAAAGTTCTCATGGGATCTTGATTAAGGCCAAAAAAAAAAGGTACATACACACACAATACAAATAGGTACAGGAAATGCAATTCTCTCACCTTAATTGTAGGTTCACTTTAATGGTGTCTGCACTCAGTATGAAGAATCGTTTCCAAGCTCCAAATGGAATTTGTAGTCCACTTTTAGATTTACACCTTCGATTCTTTTCACATCAAGAAACATGTAATGTAGACGTGCCTAATTCGGTAACTTGTCTTAATTAGACATCTTTGTTTGAGTGGTATGTGGTTAGACCTGGTTCCAAGGACGACTATCAAAAAATACATGTTTAAAAGAGAATGGACTTCAAAACATGATAACCATTCTAAGTTCAATAGTCAACATATTTGAGAGGACTTGTATGACCATTTGATGAGCATGAGAATCTTCACTTTGACAATGAAGTTTGTAGTTCACTTTTGGTTTTACAACTTCGATTCTTTTCACATCAAGAAACATGTAATGTAGATGTGCCTAATTTGGTAACTTGTCTTAATTGGACACCTTTGTTTGAGTGGTATGTGGTTAGAGTTGGCTCCAAGAACGAATCCAAAAGATGCACGTTTAAAAGAGAATGGACTATGTGCTCAAAACATGATGACATTTCTAAGCTCAATAGTCAACATTATCGACAAGACCTATATGACCATTTAATGAGCATGAGAATCTACACTTTGACAATGAATCAAGTAGCGATATCAACTTTGAATATTATGGGGAAAGTAACTTTGACCTCAATAATAACCATCTTGACCAACCATGTGTTCATATCCTAGGAGAAGTGAACTAGTCGAAAATAGTAACCATTTAGGACCCATCTACCTTATGCGAGTGTCACGGTCCACTTCGGATGATACCCGTCCCAAAGCACCAAATTGAGATTGTATTCCACTTTAGGTTTTCTAAATTCACTCCAATTCTTTTCAAATTAAAGACATGGGCATGCGAGTGTACGTCATGATAGAGTAAGCAATGTCTTAGAGGATTCCAAATGAAGCACATTGGTTGTCTTCCCTTGGCTAAAGTTTTGTAACACCCATTGGTGGGGGGGGGGGGAAGGGGTGAAAATACAAGGAACATTATATACCTCGGTGGTTTCTATTTAAAACCAAGTAGACCTTTAGATCAAAATAAGAGAGTCATCTTTAATCTAGCGAGACACAACTGAAATAAATCAACAACAAACTTGGGAGGATGCAAAGTCTCATTCTCCTTCAACGTCTTCTATAGTTAAATGTAGCATAATAACAAATGTGGACTCATGGTATGCTATAGCCGGGAAGATTGGTATGTAGGCCCATAACCCCAATCGTGTGCACATTACTTCATCTTTTCTACCATAAAAACATGATTATTTTCCCAACATATTATTTACAATTGGGTTTCTTGGCAAATTATGGCCATTCGGTGTCTACATCTATGCACTTCATTACATCACGTTGAAGCTATACGTAGAGTCTACTTCATCAAATGTTATGGTGTGTGTGAAACGCACGTACAAGTTTGATGATGAAAGTCTTCAATGAATGTGTTCATCAACTTTCTCACCGGATTCATATCTATACTATTAAATTACACATTGTCATGGGCAGCTGTCAAGCTGCTTGGCAATAAATACCACATTTTCATTCATATGCCCAATTGTTTTTAAAACATGGGAAGAAAAATAATAGGTGTTTCATCTTGCATTGGTCATGAGCAACTACGATTTGGATGACATGACAACTCTCAAGTTTTGCAGGCGAAGTTTCGTGTCGAAAAAAATGATAAGATGTTTGAATGAGTCGTGATTCAAAACATAAACCCTCATATTCTATAATAAGGTTTTAAATTATGCCGTTTGTGTTGCAATGGTTTTTGTTCTACGCCGTTTATGGTATTCACTGTCATGTACACTATTTGCGAAGGGCCTAAACTAGATACCTAGAGGTTTCAAAGTGTCACCTCCACTACTTGCCAATATGATATTATTCATCAAAACAACTGACTTTTTAAAGTGAAAAAAAATTACATTGTGACATTTAGAGTAGCAATTTGGGATACTTGAGATGATAGTTTTGCGTTTAGTATTCAAGGGGTAGATATCATTGAGCATATTAATGGCCAGTGTCATGTGTTGACATTCTAGTATGCAAGAGGAAGGTATTCTTAAGTGTATTGATGCCAAGTATCATTTTGTGTACACTTTAATCAATTTGTAGACCATTGTGTAACATAGGCATACACCTCATACCATTATTGAACGTACTCATGCCAAAATATTAGTAAGCACACTTGAATGCCAAGTCCTAATGTGGCATTAAAGGCAAGGCCACTCACCCTGCCTTTGCATATGCAAATGCACTTTTACATCTGCAATGCACATGCGGATGCACATGCGGATGCAAGGAAGTTGCCCACTCACCCGTGTGTAATTCAAACTTGTATGAAAAATGATGCGAGAAACCTCAAACTCCTTGCATATGTGAGAGATATGCAGGGAGGGCTACACATAATAAGACAATTTTTTTTTTAAACCTTTGACCTACTACTTTTCTCTAGTATCAACTAGTTATAGATGAACCAGATGAGTTTGAGAAATAACCGGTTGAGGTTTGAGACTTTAGGAAAATTACTAACTACGGATGAACCAGATGAGTTTGAGAAACAGTTGGTTGAGGGTTCAGACTTCATGAATATTATTAGTTATAGACGAATGGGAAGAGTTTGAGGAATAAGCGGTCGAGGTTTGAGACTTCAAAAAATTAACCATCACAAACGAACTGGATGAGTTTAAAAAATAACCAATTGAAGTTCATGACTTCAGAAAATTACCAATCATTTTTAGAGGAATTTCAAAAGTTAGTATATGAAAATATTGCAAGATGAGTGGTAGTTTTGCATGGGTTTCCATCTGCATCTTGGACGGAACCCACTTTTCATTCTTAGATGCAGATGCAATTCCAAGAATGTCCAGGCTTGCTCTAATGATGAAGTTGTTCGTCATTGGTGTAACCTACCATATGCCTCAAAATATGATAAGTGAAACTATTACGCATGTGACACTAAATATTGCAAACGGTGTAGTATCTATATATATATATAAACATAAACGCTTATGGAAAAGGATCTAGACCGTAATAGTAATGTGACATGGAGAATTATGCCTTGTGAATGTGCTCTACATACCTACATGTGTTGGAATTCTGTTACTATTTGTAGATTGTGCCTAAAGAAGGCAGAATAGAAAGCCTGAGTTAGTGCCTACCAACTAGGCCCCTCCACATATTTATACATACATAGACTTAGAAAAAAATAAAAATAAAAATAAAAGCAAAAACTCTATCCACCTTTTACAAATCAACCTGTGCTGTGCGTGAGTCTATCCACTACACCATTTATTGTATTTAGTATCACTTATTGTTCGGAGTTATGTAGTGTTATAATTATTTATTAAGAATGTAATATTTTACCAAGAAAAGTGATTTATGTTCTATAATGTCCAAACAACGTCTTCAACTTTCGTCAATAAAAATTAAACTCATGAGTAAGAAGTAATTGCATCATGTATTTTCAAATAGTAAGTGACACTAAATTCCATAAACGGTGTATTGGGAAGTAAATATACATATGTATGTATTAAATATACAAGTATCTATGCAAGGATCTACCTAGTATGTACTATGACGCTTGCATTCAAGGGACGTTAGACCTCCCCCTACAAACTTTTAGGGGGAGGTGGTGGATAGGGGTCAAAAAAGCACCCCAATTTTACATATATATCTATATATATATATATATATATAATCAATATTTTCCAAACCCAACTGAAAATTGCTACATGTCTTGCCCAACTTCCAAAAAGGCATTGCTTTGTATTTTTGAAGGACGCTTGTTCACACATCCCATATTGAGTGCATTTCACCTTCAAGGTCCAAGATCCAATGTATATGTGCACTCTCACTTAGGAAGTAAGTAATCGATTGGGATTTCATTCCCAAAGTGAAACCATCAATAAAACATGTAATTAACTTAGAAGTAAAAAAAAACACTACAAAATCCTCACTATCATTGAGGTTATAATTTTTGTAACTTACCATTTGAAGGGGTCTTTGTCATTCTATAATGAATCTTATGTGTAATTAATGTGTTGATTTTAGCATGTGTATTTTATGACAGATCAGGTTATGCCTTCTACCACAAGTATTCATACACATTCAAACTAGTTAAACGTGTTCAAATGTAGTCACGCATAGATAACAGTGATTGAAGGTAATTGAGCACAAGGCCTATGTTTCTACAAGTGTTCATACACATTGAAGCTGATTAAACCTATTAAGTGCAAGTAATGTTAGAATTAATTAGGCTTAGTTAGTGTGGTAAGCATAATTTCTGATTTGATTAGGCTTGATTAGGCTTAATCAATATTAATTAGGTTTGTCAAGCTCAATTAGGCTCAATATGCTTGATTACATTTAATCACGCTTAATTAGGTTGAATGTGTATGAATACTTGTGAAAGTAGAAAGTATTACCTAAAATATTATAAAATATACTACTAAAATCAACACATTGATTTAACTTTCACTTTAGAATGACAAAGACCTCTTCAAATCGTAAGTCATAGAAATTATAACCTCAATGCTAGCGAGGATTTTGTAACGTTTTTGACTTCCAAGTTAATTACATGTTTTATTGACGGGTTTCACTCCGGGAATGAAATCCCAATCAATTGCTTACTTCCTAAGTGGAAGTGCACATATACACTGGATCTTGGACCTTGAAGGTGAAGAAGACTCAATATGGGACAAGCAACTTTCAAGAATGCAAGGACAATTCTTTTTTGTTTTTGCTTTTCTTTGGAAGATAGACAAGACAAACAACAATTTTCAGACGGATTCAAAAAAATCTCAAACTTTTTGTGGGGGGCTGCCCCAACTCCTATCCACCCCCCCCCCCCCCCCTTGCATTCCACATCACAAACTTGGATGCTTTTGAATATTTCAACACACATCAAAGTTATCCATAAAATTTGAGACTCAGGGTCAAATATTGGGCTTACACCATAATTTTATTAGTATTGCATGAGATGTTTTTGTTGTTAAAAGCAGTGTGAGGAAAATTTCTGGGCATAATGATCGGTCAAGATCCTAGTGGTTTTCAAGTTCAACCGGTTACATGTTGTGATCTTTTGGTTTTTCTTCATGAACGTGAGGTGTATGTTCCATAGATTCCTCTAAACCGATTGGTAATTTTCGTGAAGCCTTGAGCTTCGACTGCTTTTCTCTCAAACTAACCCACCGGTTTCATCTGCTAAGAGTGGTTGGTTAGGAGGCTGGAATAGGCACGAGTGCAAACTTGTCAGCCCATATCTATTGTAAAGCGCTTTGGATTTGGCACCTGAGGCAGGATTTGATCCTCATGGGAACAAATCTCACTAAGTACTCCGTTTAGGGTATTGAGTGTCACGTACACTATTTTCAAAGGGCCTAAGCTAGGCGTCGTGAGGTCTTAAAGCGTCGCATCCGTGAATTTGTCAATATGATATTATTTGTCACCATAACTAACTTTTTTTGAGTGACACTTTATTTTTATTTAGACATTTAGCATAGTACATTGGCAAGCTTGAGATGATAATTTTGTATTTTAGTATGCAAGGGGAGATATCATTGAGCATACTGATGGCAAGTATCATGTGTCTACATTTCGGTATGCAAGAGGAAATATGTTCTTGAGCATACGTACTAATAGCAAGTATCGTTTGTGTACACTTTAGTCAACTTGTAGACCATTATATACATGAGATGATGTTCAAGGCGTTGGAAACAAGCGGGGAACATGTTTTGAGCCTAACTCCTCGCATGATCGTTTATTTTGCGTTAGTGACCAATTGCAGGCTCCTTCATTTCACCTTGTGGAAGGCCGTTAGGACAGGGAGGGCGTACCAACCCATACATTGGTCCCTTGTTGGATGATTGTAGCCATGCCTCCAAGGCACTAGTGTATGGGTTGTTTCACCCTAGTCCACTAGGACTTGCCTAAGCTTTTTTGAAAACCTGCACAATTCATGATAACCTAAGCATGATTCTAGTTGGGAAGCACCTCTTCATTTGTATCTTTATAGATGGAAAAGGGTGTTGTGTCTAGGGATAAGGTAGAGGGTGCTAAAACCACTACTTTAAGCATTGGTTATGTTTCTTTTTAGAATTTGAAACGGGGTTCCAACACACCAAAATATGTCTTTGTTTGGATTATGTATGCCAAAATCATAGAAGTTTGAAGTTTCATTGGTAGATTACCCAAGTATGTTAGGGGAGCCTGATGTTGAGGTGATGAATATTCTCATAATCAATATGTACTTATTATGCAAGATTTTATAATGTTGAATTTAGGCACCCTCATTCTAGGCAACAAGAAGATATCAATGACTGCAAGCTTTGCCACTTGATGATGCGAGTCAAAATTCATGCATGTTCCCAAGAACCGTGATTCTTTAGATTTTTTTTCTTGAAGCTATGCATAGCTTCAGAATGCTATATAGTAAATGAGACCTAAGTCACATGGCACAATATCCCAACCTAAATCATTACTCCCCCATGACCACTCTTCATTGGACATGAAGACATTAAAGCCTTCTTTTTGGGTCACAAATCTTTTGGTCACGGTGCACCCACCACAATGACATTTCATGTGGATAGTCCATCCCTTTATGCACTATGATCATTGCACGAACATTCAATCCCAACTATGATAAGGTATGTGGGCCTAGTGTGGTTGCTCTTTTCAATTGGACACATGCATGTGAGTGGTATCACTACCAACATGTGAGTTCTAGGTAGTTGTCATGCATTGGTAAAAGAACAATGTGAATTCACTATTGTGGTAGATTTTCATAAATACTAATGACCCATGACAAGTTCTAGAGATGCAAGACAATTGTCCATGACTCAAATTGCATGTAGTGTATACAACAAGGTTTGCAATTTTAAACGGACACCAAAATGACACACATTGCGTTGCGGTGAGATCGGACTATGTGCTATAAATATAGACATCACATGAACTCAAATGCTCAACACAATCGGGAGGTTTTATAAAATCACTCCAAGAGAAGGATACATTTTGTTTCATTATTTATCTAGTTTTGCATCTAACCCCTGATTATGAAAATTGAAAAGATAATATACACGATTTGCAATTGCTAATTGAATAAAATAATCTCATGTTCGACCCAAGGCTCAAGTTTGCATTTTGGAGTTGGAAATGCTCACCATAGGGTCGCATACATGAGGTAGATAGGGGGTAGATGGGTCTTAAGTGGCTCATTTTCTTCATCGGACCCCTAGATTTGATCAATATGTGGTTCGATGAGAATCAAAGAGCAAACAACACAAAGACACATGTTTAAAAGATATTGGACTACATCTTCAAATATTGATGAGTACTCTGCACTCAACAATGAACACAATTGGGAGAACCTATATATCCAATAAAAATTATAAAAAAGAACAAATGTGCACTTCCAATAATCATAACTGATTCAAGGGAGGTCCGATTCTCGCAAATGTTTCATTGTAGATTGGTTAATGCAACACAAGTTTTGTTGTGTCAATCTAATTGGTAAAAATTGGAGGACTTGAAAAATGAACTAGATAGCACCCACATATATACCAATGTGTTCCCACCCGATTCCCCATTGAGCAGTTGAAGGATTTTGGATATGGATGGGCCCTCATTGGTAGGGACCCCAATGGTACTTTGTGCCAAGACCACCGGCCTGCTTTTGCATTGTGATTGGACACCTCGCTTTAAAAAGTGAGCCGCTCCTCAAGTTTGGTAAGCTTACTCTAGGCTCATGTACTTGTGCTTGACTTCTTGAGGAGACCTTGAATAGAGCACGCCTTCTATGTGCTTCAACACCAAAAATTGGGGGGGGGGGGGAGTGGGGACCCATCATGAAGTTGTAAAGTCTTAAAGTTGTAGGAAATTATGGGCCTATAAAGGACACTTCTAACTCCACCAATATTTTGGACCGTTGGATTGGGATCATGAAATGTCTAGTATGGAAAGCAAATGTGATACATGAGGATTACCATTTAAGTTGAAAAATGTTATAGAAGGTCAAAGTGAATATTTTTTTCCTTCAGCGATCCGTACATAGATTCAAATCCTCCCACTTGTGTTAACTAATAAATCTAGAATGATGTCTTTGTTTTGAGCACATAGTCTAGTTTCATCATAACACGTGTTTTTAGTTGTTTGTTCTTTACTACAACAAGCCTTGCCATCCATCACTTAAATAGAGGCATCTACACCCTTGCATAAGACTAGTGTTTAATTAAGGCCCACATACATTACTTGTTGACATGAATCGTATTGTAAAACTTGACATGAATGAGATAACTATGATTATATTGAAGTTTTGGAAATAGAGTTTAGGAAATACGGACCTCATTTGGTCCTTAAAATGGATAATCCCCAAATTCTAGCATGTCTAGTTGTTTGAGACCAACATAAACATCAACACATTAGCAAATCCAAATGTTCCCCACATCAAACACCAAAGTGCACTCATATCACACTCCACAAATACAATCTTGAACCTCAACAAATGGCTATCCAATTAACACATTCACTTAAAATGGTTTGACCTATTTTGGGATGCATCATGGATCACTGACGCCCAACTTACACAAGTCCTCAAATTTAATTACAAAATACATATAGGAAAATATTGTGTTATATATATATATATATATATATATATATATATTCTAAAACAAGATATCTCACCACTCTATAACCTTTGCCTACTCAAACAAATGACAAATGTCTATGCCTTCTCTCATGCTACACAAAGAAACACATAAACAACCTCTATACCAACTGCCATAATAAAGCCATACATGCACTAGGCAACACCCTTCTAGCATAACCTACCACAAGATACTTCACGCTTGTGAATGCATGCAAACTTGCATATCACTCACATGAGAACACCATCTCATCATGGCTATTCCCTTGTGTATGCTACCTCCCAAGATGCAAATGCTTGGCAAAACTTAGATCATATATACTCAACATTCTAGGAGCCCCCACCAATGGCCATACCCATGTTCTCACCACACCCCTGTTCTCACCACACCCTAATCTAAAAGTCCAAATCTTCAAATTGTCATACTGCAACAACAATTCCCCTTAGAAGCCAAATCAAGAAAAATAGATAAATACGCCATACTCCACCCGTTACTAACCCAACAAAGTTGGCAAGTCCCCCCCCCCCCCCCCCCAATCATTACCATAGGCATACAAGGCACCATCCATACCTCAACCACCAAAAGCCTAACGGACCTCAACATTCCAGAACATAAGATCCACTAACTCATGGAATCCTTCTCACAAATCTCCACAAGATACCTTGCACACATAATCCTTAACAAAAGAAAACTAGAATAGAAACAACCCCCAATCCCACTTGACTAATAAAACATAAACCCCCCTCTCACCACACCCCATCATAGATAGATAGATAGATAGAAACTCCGGTCCCAATTAAGGGGCCGGCGTGAATGAAGTGTCCGTTCGTATTGTCAAATGACCCGATGCCCGCACCCCATCATACATATACTTAGTTATAACTACTAACCTATGGTCCACCTGCCCAAAATAAGTACTAAGCTCTCTCTCCCCCATGGTCACATGAACTAGGGTAAGAGAGGGTGAATGGACATCGCATGTGTGTAAAAAAAACTATTGACGTTCCTTTTTCTTTTTCTTACATCCCCACATCAAAGATGTGTTATTTCTTGAGTTGGAGACCTACTTATTTGAACAACATGAAATAAGTTATTGTGAAGGGTGAAACCTTAGACTACATATATGTGGTTGGAGTAGAGATCAATTTCATTGATCTTACCGGATCATTCTGAAAGTAATTCTCTTTGAATAAAGCAAAATACACCATTCAAGATGAACCAAAATACAAGAAGCTTTACTTTGATGGGCTAAAAATAAGATTCTTGATGAGTTGGTGGAAAAAGGGAGAAGCATTGTACAACTAACCTTCTTACTTTATTTGTTACCCCCCCAAAAAAAACAAAAAATTCTAAGAGTCCCACCTCTCATACATATGGATGTGATCCGGTGATGGCGCCTCACACCTTCTTGATTTGTGATAATACTCAACATACTCTTGGAAATGCTGTTATAGAACACATCTTCAAAATGCGGTATCTCCCATGGCTCCAAACGTCAAATTATGATGCCATGTAAGTATTTTGGCATAAAAATACAAAGGACATATCCAACTCGTCCATATCAAACTAGACCCACATTTGAGTGGTAGGTATATTTTGGAAAGGTTTAGTTAAGATTGAACATCATAAAGACATGTGTTACAATGAGATTGGATTGTGTGTTCATATCATATCAACTATTCACGGTTCACTTGTTAACATAATTACGAGGGCCTACGTATCACTTAAAAGAAAAAGATATCTTCATATCGACTTCCTATTTTGCATATGAACTTAGGCCCAATTCACATGGGGAGCCAAGTCCCACTCAAGTTAGCAAGTCCCAACTTTTCAGCTTCAAGAAACCAAAAAAATTGGTTAATTATCATTGAAGGCGGATCTTGATTGTTTCATGCATAAATAATTCTTGGACTTGTGTTGAGTGTTGGGTCTAGCCTTTTGTCTCACGTCCAAAAACAACTGTCATGTGGGCATATGTGTCATGTCATACATTGGACTTAGGATCGGGGATCCCATGTGAAGTGGTAAGTCCCAACTTCCATGCTCTCAACGGTTGAGATTGCACATATTGACCTTGAGTGACTTGAGACTCATGACTTCGGACCCCGTGTGAATTGACCCTTCATGATTAATGCGACTTGAAATGAGAATGTGCGTGCTTCACATTTGCTACGTGGATGAGACAATTCCCAACTGGATCCAACAGTTAAACTTACGTTTGGAGTTGGCAGTGCCCACAATATAGGGCTGGGGCGAACCAACCCATACACTGGTTTCTTGGAGGCAAGGGTTCAGGCATCCAACAAGGAACGAGTGTATGAGTTGGTTCACCCAAATTAAAAGCTACAGTATAAGCTCCGTTAAGTTACTTCAAGAGTTGTAAAACGCATCATTCAAAGTCCCTTCCTGTAAAAGGGTTCATCGTACACTGCATGCACATGGGCCTGGTGATAAATTCCCAGGAATGTGGAATGCTTGTCATGTTTCATTGCAGGATGAGAATCAAGTGCACTTCATGGCACGGCTCATCTCATCACACTTTAAGGGGTGTGGGCCTCATCAGCAGTGTTCCAGGTTGAAGTCTTCAATGCCCTTCAAACGCCATTTAGCCCTTCAAAATATACCTCCCTCAAAACAACCCTTCAAAATGCAACCCCAAATTGAGAATGAAGACGTCACCTCAAGTCCTCGATATAATCTGCCCGCAACAAGAACCAACATGCATAGGGCATTGTCACTACAAGAAGTGGAGTTAGATGGTTGATTCTTAATTCTTCACATTGTACTGGAAACATGTACCATATGTTTCATGTACAAGTTTAATATGAGTTTTGTGTTTCATTCCTATATTCTTGGATTGACGTCTTGGATTTGAACCAATTCTTCAGCTCAAGGGTTGAAATTTGATAGCCCTTCAGAATGAAACTCATGTGAGGGCTTCAATCTTGAACACTACTCATCAGTCTCCGGGGAGATTTTTGGGTAGGATAATCGGCCAAGATCCTCGTGTTTCCAAGTCCAACCAGTTACATGGTCTTTCAGTTTTTCTTTATTGATTTGAGGCATGTTCCATAGATTCCTCTAAATTGGTTGGCAATTTTCCTAAAGTCTTGAACTTCAACCGGTTACCTCTCAAACTCAATTGGTTCATTTGTAACCACATCATTTTGTCTAATTAATGTGGGTTATCATTCAAAGTTACGTGTTGCTATAACTTTTTACTGAAATTATCATTTTTGTATCAATTGAGTTATATTCTCCAATGTGCATACTAACTATTATTTGGGTAAAGAATTATACTTTGAGATAAAAGTTGAAGTAAATGTAACTCCAAATGGTAGCCCACACTAATTAGACAAAACAATGTAGCGGCCGGTTATCCATGTTCATTGGGCCTTACACGGTCACTCTTTTTAACCCTAACTTCCGAAGCAATCATTTTTTTTATAACAAATTCATACCCTACATTGACCCCATCTACCTCATTCATCTGCAAGCGAAATGACTATAAACATCAAGCCAATATGGATATCTATCCGTAGATACTTAATCATCATAATTTGTCCATGAAGATTTGACAACCAATATCAAATGAAATGCATTCAAAATGACCCTTTCATAGGCTTGGGAAGTTAGTGGTTAATTGATTTTTAAAGAAAATTAAAATTAATTTTTTAAAATTAATTTTAAATGAACACCAAGAAAATCGGTGTCACAATAAGTTTGAATTTATAACACAACATCATTTAACATGAGGCCGACTTTGATACCAAGAACTATCATTTATTTACACCACATAGCTCTTGAACTTCAATCTAACCACTACATCATTTATGGTATTTAGTGTCACATACATTATTTGCGAAGGGCCTAAACTAGATGCCTCGAGGTTTCAAAGTGTCACGCCCATCAATTGTTGATATGATTCCATTCACCAACATAAATAACTTCTTCAAGGGAAAAAAACATCTTCATTATGACATTTAGAGTAGCACATTGGGATATGTTAGATGACAGTCTTGTGTATTACTCCCTCCGTCCCAAAATTATTGTCCTACTCCCCGGAGTTTAATATCCCAAAATGTTTGTCTGACAAACATTTTGGGATATTAAACTCCGGGGAGTAGGACAATAACTTTGGGACGGAGGGAGTAGTATGCAAGGGAAAGATATTTGAGCTTACCAATGGCAAGTGTCGTGCATTTACATTTTAATATGCAAAAGGAAGATATTCTTGAGCATACTAATGGCAAGTGTCATTTGTGTACACTTCACTCAACTTGTAGACCATTGTGGAACATAGTCATCCACCTCATAACACTATTGAACATACTCATGCCAAGATATTTGTAACCGCACTCGAACGCAAAGTGTCGTGAGGCGACGCTTATGGTGAAGTTGTCGATCATCAATTTAACCTAGCATACACTTCAAAGTGACACTATTTCGCATGTGACATTGAATACCATAAACGGTGTAATGGGAGGATATGTGAAATAATATGGCAAGGAAATGCCGTGTCCCATCAACTTTGAAGTCCATTTGACGCCATTGCAGCATTGATACCACCCCAACATAACATCATTTGTTGCTTCCCACAACTCCAATCATAGACTTGCCATTGCAATTGGCCGGTGGTCAACTATCCTAGTCCCTGGAGATAATAGACAATGCCGCTTTTGCTTTTGCAATGTAGCTGAAACCGAGGCACACTTTGTGTTGGAGTGTCTCCAATACTACTTCGTTAGGGATAGGTTTCCTTCCCTATTTCCCCCAAAATGCAATACTAGGCAGTTGTAAGTCTTTTTCCAATTGGACCGTCAAGTTGATATTAGCTTCTATCTCGTGGAGGCCATTGTACTCAAGTTGATATTAGCTTCTACTCTGGTCACTTCATCACGGATCACATGTTAGCCTTTTTGACACCATCCCAGTGCACTTTTGAGTCCCACAAGCCTTTAGATTGGCTTCTCAAACTTCAAAATCAATTTCATTTCATCAGAAGAATAATGTTGTGTATGTGCTCGAAACACAAACACCGCATCAAGTTCGATCGCTGACGTGTCTGAAACGATCCATGACATGATTGCATAAAGGAAAAAAATTAATCTTCACTGTGATATCTTATAATTTTGCATCTCTACCCCAATCTTCAAAGTTGAAATGACAATTTTTGTGATTTGCAATTGCTAAGTGGATGAAACAGATTCCGGCCCAATCCAACAGTGAGTTATGCATGTGGAGATGGAAGTGCCCACAATATTCCGGGCCCATACCCTAGTCCTATATACCTTAGCTAGTACTGATGTCTAAGTTTAATGAGTGCATCAGGTGTTACAAATAGCGTGCAGATGCATTGATGTCCATTGCAGTTCACAAAAAAACAGGAACTATTAGATTCTGACACTTGAGTTATTACATGAAAGACGTTGTCCGCTTCCCAGATACTATCATTCTCACCATCTTAAAGCAACCCAAAAAGTGATGTGATAATTAGCAATAACAATGGAAGACCTATAATTGGGGAGAACCGGCAGTTGCGTACAGATGAACCGGTTAAGTTTGAGAAATAACCGGTTGAAGTTCAAGACTGCAGGAAAATTACAGATCATTTTAGAGGAATTTATAGAAGAATATACCCCAATTTAACAAAGGAAAACCGAAGGATGTCAACATGTAACCAGTCGAACTTGCAAACACTAGGATCTCAATTGATTATGCCCAAAAATCTCCCCGGTTATTGTGGAAGACCGCACTTAACACACTACTAGGAAAGATTTCCCTTCATTGTGGTCCACAATATGTGGGGTTGGTGGAGCATAGGTTTTTTCAATTGCATGTTGGCTCAACAAGTGTGGCGACTATGTGGCCAACATCATGTGGCGACTCTTTGTCAAAAGAGTTTAACCTTGGCCCTTGCAATGCCTCTTTGATCAGCCTCTCGGCAAATCGTTGAAACCTTGTAGTCGAATTTGGTTTTTCTTGAGGAGCGGTGTAAGCCACTTTTTTTTACCATAGCCTGGCCAAAGTGGGCAATTTTTCAAATTTTGGTGGCTTTCATCTTGTGTTTGGTAGTTCGAATTTCATCCATAGTAGGATCATATGGCTATTGCCGGGATGAGTTGGTTATTGCTTGTAACCACCTTCTCCCTCTTCCTGACTCAATGAAGGAGGAGGTTAGCCAAAGAATAAGCAAGCTATTTACATACGTAGTATTAGGCATAGTCTCAACATAGCAAAACAATAGGCATTTTGAACCCCGAATCTCAACTATTGAGGTATGTGGTATAGTTGATAGGATTGATCCCAAGTGAGTCTTGAGGATAGATATAGGTTCATTAAGCCAAGTGATTCACACTCTTAATTTTCTTATTAAATTTTGACATGAGAATGAATGAGTATGTCTTTTTTGCAATTATCTTTGTGTGTAAAATGTTGATGGTTGAACAATATGATTCGAAGTAAGTAAAGTTGTGGAATGTGTAGGAGAGGAGGCTGTAAGCATTGAGTTATAGGAGTGAATGCATGTCGCTATAAGCAAAGTAATTAGAGTATGCTAAAAACGAACTTGAGTGTAACTTAGTTTATTAAAGGCAATAATCCAAGAAAGAAAGGGAAAGACTAAGTGGTAGGTTTGAAGATAAGATGTCAATAGAGATTGAATAGAATGGAAGTTGTGATTAAAAACGTTATCATGAAATCAATGGCATGGAGGGCATTGTCGTGTTGAGGAGGAATTGAGAAGTTAAAGGCTAAGAGAGTTGATTTTGAAAGTTGATTAGGGAAATCTTGGCAATAGCCTTGGAGGCGGGTTTACTGTAAGATCTTGAGATGCAAGAAGGATAAAGAAAGGAAGATAGAGTTTTTGGCAATAAGCAAGGGAGCATGATCACCTAGCCTATGAGAGAAAGTGAAGCCTAATTGCTGAGAAAGGCAATAACCTTTGAAAACCAAAGGAAGTTAGTTGAGAACCTTAAGATGAAGAATCAATAAGCTCAAGAAGGGTAATGGCCTAGTAGAGATTGAATATTGATATGACTAGTAGTAGGTTGAGAGGAAGCTAACTCCCACAGGGACAGAGAAAGTTAATAGCCTAGTGAGGGCGAAAGAATTTAATGAAGCCTTGGATGGGCACATGTGAGATTAGAGAGAGTTGGAAGGCCATAGCCAAGCCTTAGGCTGAGAGATGGTCGTGCGAATGATGGACATTACCATAGGGTAAGTATATCGCTACATAGCCTAGCATGTCTACTGCACCTTGTCAAAGCTTGCAACGAATCTACATGGAGAAATGACAAGGCATAAAGTTACTTTGAGCAAGCAATAGGCTACCAAAGACATTACCTTGGTAGAAAGAAGAACTTTCCCTACCGGAGTAAGTTTGTATCCAATGACCTTCATTTGAGCACACAATACAACCTAAATCATATAATAAAGGATATAGCCTACCTTGTTGATGTGTTATTAGTGTATTAACATGTGTGGCTCATTGAAGACTATGCAGTCACTCAAAAGATGTTACCCTGGACATTGTCGTGACTATGAGTCATTGACTACTTGCCAAACTTTTGAGCTTACTGACTAAAAAAATGATGGAATTGGAATGATAGGAGTCCACACATGTAGGATAGAACCACACATGAATGAGAAAACAACAAGGAATTATAAGAGTGTGAATTAAAATTTTATTAAGGAGGAATAAAGGAGTAAAAGACATAGATTGTTGTTAGAAACCCTTAATCCAATGTGACATCAATCCTTATGGACACTAGCTCAGCCTTCCCTAGGACCTTGTACCTTGGTTTGTTTTCCTTGGGTTGGTTTAAGTGATAGCAAAGACCGAACTACAAATAGTCTTCCATGGATTATTTGGTGTCAACGGAATGATATGGTTTTTGATGCCCTTCAATGGCTAGTTGAGTAAACTCACCAAGTTGTGTGGGGCTCCTTGATTGACTATGGTTAGCTTGAGTGGCAACCGACTCTCACTAATTTGGAAAAAGCTCCGGATGGTGCTTATGAAGAGGCACTTCATGAATTTGATTTGGTTTGTTTGTGTGAAAGGACTTATTATTGTAATTTGTAGCAATTTGATAGTTACTTGGAAGGTTAGGCCGCGGATAGGCATTATTTCTTGAAAGTCCTCTTGGTTGTTTTGTTTTTCCGAGGAGGTTGTATATTATTCCTTTGCAATTCATTTGTGCCAATTTGTGCCAAAATGAAATAAAGACATTAACCAGTAACTTCCTAAGAGACCCAATTGGGCTTATGATTGACTCTCAAGGCAAATTCATCCAAAAATAAGGTGCGAGGAAGGTCACATTGGGTGTCATTGTATTCCTCATGAAATTATCTTGTTGATCGCGATGTACCCATTCCAATATAATAAGATATTTGTTCACAATAAAATTTTAAAGTCAAGAATGAACTTATTTTTCCCCCTTTGTTGTTACATTACTATAAAAAATAATTTAATATTATTTTGATTGATTTTTTCTTCTTAATTCAAAGTGTATATTTATTCTTAACGTAATCTTGAAACTTTGGACTGTAATTTTATTGCATATATTTATCACAATTTCTTGAAGTTAAATTATTCTAAATTAATTATAAGCAAATCATGAAAATCACTAATATTGCTACTGTACTGATGTGATCTTAAGTCATTAGAAACAACCTTTCTTTAAGATGCAATGAAAGTTAAGGTCAGATGATCTGACAAAACCAAAATACGCTTCAAGAGATTAAGTTAACACATGTGCCATGTTGTGGGCCATATGTGGACACTTATGATATCTTAATTGGACACCTACTTGTATTTGAGTGATATTTAGCAAGGTAAACATTCAAAAGATGATTGTTATGATGAGATTGGACTATGTGTTCAAAATGTAGACAATGTTTTAGGTTAAATAGATAGATAGATAGAAACTCCAATCCCTTTTTAGCAAGGGGCCGGCGTGAATAAAGTGTCTGTTCTTTAGGTTAAATACTTAATATAAGTTGGAGGGTCTATGTAATCGTTGGAAGAGAAAGAGAGTTGACGTCAGTCGCACAAACAATCACCCCAAGGGTGGTGAACCACGCGGAGTAAGAGATAACAGTTGATCATGGGGGGTGGTTAACATTTATTATGCCTTCTCCATGGAAATAAAACTTACAGAAAGTAAACCACTATCACTACACCAAACAGTCCTAATATCGTGGGCCACTTTAATTTTATAGAGCCCGCGCTAATTCTCATGATGGAAATTAATGTGGGTCATTAAATTTCAACCCATACTAATTTTCTAGAAGAAAATTAGCGTGGGCCACATTAATGGTTTTTTCCCCTAGATAACGCATGTGGGTGCTTATTTTATTTTGTGCTACTTTCATCTGATAACTAACACTCAAAACGTTGGTCGAAATTCTTCATGAAAACTCAAAGGAAGACCTGGGGTCTTCAACCCACATTAATTCCATCTTACTTTTCCACCCACATTAACATGACTATTTAGTGCACATACCATAACCAACATAACATTACTCAACGATGCACATTCATTATGTGGGCCCTGGGAATACAATTATGGACTGTGAAACTATGCCATGAAAACTCATATTTAGATTGAATATCCCATGGTTATATTGCCATGGCCCACAACACTGAGTAATGTTACGATAACTCGAGGACTAGAAGGACATGTGTTGACACGAAGACCCATTTTAGTCAAGGCTCATCAAATCGTACGTTCTAAAACCTTTCAACTTTAAGGTGGAGAGGGATGGGGGCGCTGACATGTACTAGCTTCAAGTGACAGGTCACAGGGCGGAGTGGCACAAGTGGACACTCATGCTGGCCGGAAATAGTTACCTTACAATCGACAAACTTAGTCAGCCTCCCTTACTTTTTCCGTAGTACAGCACAACTGTTTAAAAATTGTTGACATCAAAAGAAGAAACAAGAAAGAAGAAAGAAGAAGAAGAAGAAGAAGAAGAAGAAGCCGAGGGTGTTTCCGCTCATACAAGAGGAGAATAGTCCCAACTTGACTTATGAAGATATTATGTGGACCTTATGTGGTCACTCTTCTTGATCGAACACCTGATATAAGGGATGCGGATCTTCTCTCTGGTTACATTTTCGTACCTGGAGACTTAGGTTTGAATGGTGTGCGGTTAGGTGAGGATTGAAGAATAAACATCATAAAGACATGTGGTTGAAAGAGACTGTGCACTATGTTTCCAAATCTTATTGACTACTCCACACTCAACAGTGAATACGATTGGTAGGATCTGTATATTCGGTTGAGGAATCAACACATATGCACTTGCACCGATAACCAGAACGAAATAAGGAGTTCGATTCGGATATGGTTTTTGTTGATGTTTCATCATGGATTTGGGAGGCCACGACTGCAAATATAATGGCTACTAAGTGGAGATGACTTACTGTTGAGTATGATGCAAAGCTCCAAGGAGTGAAGGTAGGCATACCCAAAATCGACACAAATTTAAAAACCAACGCCGTCTGCCACTGTCTGAAATTTGAAAGCCTGACATGTGGTGCATAACTTATCTAGTGTTGGTTTAAGGTATATGCTAGAATGTCCACACATACAAACACATGTGTCTGGAAATGACATGGTAGATCAGAAGAATAGTTTCCTGGTCACGTAAGAAAATGACTACCAAGCATGTGTAATTAGCCTTTGTATGATGCTGATAACAAATGGATGGAGAGCATGCCAATTGAAAGTTGCAGGTCCATGTCAGACCAGTTTTCATTGTGATCCTATTTTACCATCAATTAGATGAAATCAATGGAACTAATTTAAGAATAGGTATTCTACAGTAGACTCTACAAAATCCCACTCCCAAATGATATGGTAGCAATCTGTGGCAAAAGTATTTACAAGTAGCAAAACATATGCTTTTGTGTCAAACCAAAGAGCAAGATATGACAATCAAGTGCTACATGACAAGTCTTGTAACATAGGGTAAAAATTAAGTGAAGCAGTTCATAATCTTTGTTTCTGTCACTTAATATTGCAATCATGTTGAGGCTGAGTTTGAGGTCAGGGTGGGAATGTCTCCAACCTCAACCTATATTGACATCCAATATTGTAGCATTGGGGTATTGAGGTCTGGGTTGAGGTTGGGGTGGCCTTCCTCTTAGCTATTATTGTCAGCATATACTCAAGAACAAAATTGATCCACATTAATGCTAAGCCCAAAGATTATCATACCCACAACCACAATCTGCTAGACCACCTGTGATGATAAGTTTAGTACAATGCTCTCAGTCATATCAAGAAACTGAGTTCAAGGGGGAATAATTCCCTGCAGAAAGCCTTCTGTATCTGTGTGAGTAGGTGTCTCTTTGGAACTGAGGATGACTTTCTACATATATTTGGTTCACCCCACCTGGCATAAAACTCTATAATTGAGTTTGCAGTTATAAGAATGTAGCAGCACCATTGGAGTTAGTCATGAGGTCTGGAAAGTGCCAAATTGAAAGAATACACAATTCACACAAGCATACCCCAAGATTTGTAATGAAGCCCCTGAGTTGGAGACTTTACATTCTCTATTTACTGCATGAAAATCACCTCCAAGCGAGAATCACCAAAACTAAGACTGCAAGAAGACCAGAAGTGCATGCAATGTTTGCGGTCTGGCTTGTCAAAAGACTCATCAGATGTCATATGCCTGAAGATTTTTATGACATATGTTGATACCTCATTAAGTGCAATCAATTGTTCAGACTCGTAAATCTGGAGTTTTGCTCATAAAAAAAGAGTCAGACACTGACAAAATCATCAGTAGGACTAACTTCAAGGAGATTGCATAACTATCAGTCAAATTGGCAAAAGAATACAACTTACACACTTTAAGAGAGACGTGTCACTGTTGGAAGATACTATCATTAAATCATTTGATTTCAGTACGTCTGTTGAAAGAATATGCAACAGGAGACAAAAGGGAAGGCCTGCCTGTGAACACAGCAATTCTAATAAGCCCCAATCCACAAGCAGTCTGGAATCACCTTGGCATCAGCACCCTTAACCTCCTTGCCAAATTCAATGCAGACTGAATGAAAGGCTTGTCCTATGCTATCAATTTCATCATTATCATTTTGTGAGAAGAATTGGCATAATGACCACTTCATAGTGCACCTAAATGAACTGAGAGGTCAGGCTTGCCCTCATCTGGTTCTTTGGAGGACTCCAGATTCCAAAACAAACCCCGCAAAAACCTGTGTCCTCAAAAAGCCATACTCATGTTTGGCAACTTCTGGAGGATCCAGAGAGAATCATCAGTTACAGAATTAATGAGCGCATCAGTAACCATCGGAGAGGCAGAAGTTAGAACAAAAATCTCCGACCAAAACAACTCACATTGTCCGTTCAATAACCTTCTTCTGCACAACCAATTGGTGGCCCTGCCCAGGAATAGGTGTAGGGATTTCCAATTGCCTTCATTACTGATTATCTGCCTTCTTCCTCGATCCTGTGGCAGCCGCTGCCGCTGCTGCCATAGCTGCTCCTGCTGCCCCCATCTTCAAACCCCCTGCTGCCTTGAAAACAGTCGCCATTTTGGCCGCAGCTGCTAGTCCCGCAGCAGCTGCCGCTCGCAATACAACTGTAGGCTTGATTGCCATAGCCAAATCTTGTCAACAAAGATCTGCAATAATTGCAAACCATCAAGAGTGAATGCAAGTTCATTTCATGATCCAACAAGACAGGTACTGATCCGAACCTACTGAAGTCAATTACGATCCTAATAACCCCAAAAGGTGACCATGAAATGAAGGCCAAAGTATTGTGCATTATTCGACCACTCCATAGCTGAATCTTTTTGCCAAAGATCTCCAGTAGGGGCGAACACTCAAGATATGATAACCGGTTCACCTCATAATCCAACAAAACGGGATCTCATACGAGCTATTGAACTCAATTATGCTCCTACTAAACCCAGTAGATGTACATGAACAAAGGACAACTATTGTGCAGTGATCAAACACGCCATGACCAAATTTTCTCGCCAAAGATCCGCATTAAGGGCGAGCACTCAGGATATGATAACATTTTCATTCCAAGTTACAACAAATCCGACCTAATGAACTCCATTATGCTCCTAATAACCCCTGAAGATGCACATGAAACAAGAGCACAGTATCGTGGATTGATCAAACATGACACAGCCAAATCTTGTAGCCAAAAATCTGCAATAGGGGCGAGCACTCAAAATTTGATAACCGAATCATTTTTATGATCCAACGGAAACGGGAACTCGTCCGACCTGATGACCTCGATTATGCTCTTAATGACCCCAGAAGATGTAACGAAACAAACAAAGGGCACAATATCGTGCATTATTCAAATACGCCATTGCTGAATCTTCTCTTAAAGATCTGCAATTGCAAAATATTATGCATTGATTAAACCACGTGCAGATATGACAAGGCGATCCAAACAACCAAATGCGAGGTCCTTCCTACCTAGCTCTTCAATTATCCTTGAAAATATGACTACCGCCACTTCACATCATATACACATCATGCTTATTCGCTTTAGGAAAGCTCAAAACAAAGCATCACCGCAAGGTCAAACAAATGCAAACAGGAAACCCTAATTCGCGGAACCTTCGAGGTTGGATAAGGCATTTGTGCAGGAAATGCCAGCACACACGAATCGAAGCACAGTAAATTTTCGGCTACACGAAACTTAGCAGAATCCACAAAGCCGAGTCTGCGACAATGAAATCTGCCAGCACATCAAAGAAAGCAACAAACCCTAATTGGAGGTAAAATGTGAGCATAGATATGATGGCATTCGCGTGAGGGATTTGAGCGTACATTCTTATGCAGTCAGTAGAGAGGATTAAGCTCCCCGCAGATGTCGACGGGAGATCGAAGATTGGAGTGGTCGGCAACGGCAGGGCTCCGAGACTCGAAATGTGCGTGAGATTGGTCTGCATTTGGTCGAGAGGCGAGGCAAAACACCTTTTATGTAATTAAATTTTACACAAACACTTAATTTAGTTAGTTAGGCATACTTCACCTGCACAAACCCCCAGTCCTGAAGAGCTTGCCCCATTCCCGCAAGGACTTCCTTCTTCCCTTCTACGCCATCAGCTTCATCCATCCCCGCCATCGTCTTCATCCATCCCGCCATCATATTCATCCATCCTCCCCGCCCTTCGTGTGTGAAGGGGAGGACATACATGTTTGACAACGCCAATTTGCCGTGCGAAGAGCAAGCCCAATCATTCCTGGAGTTGCATTTGCATCTAGAAATGAAAAGTGGCCTCCGTCCAAAATGTACATGCAGGCCCAAGCAAAATTGTCACTCATCCTGCATTGCTTTCTTCACTAATTTTAGAATGTCATGTAAAATGATTAGTAGTTTTTTGAAGTCATGGACTTCAATTGGTTATTTCTCAAACTCATCCATGCTTCGCGTGTAACTAGAAATTTTTCCTAGTTTACCCCAAACCTCAACTACACTAAATATGATATTTAGTGTTTGATTAGATTTAGTGTTTTACCACCCTACTATGCTCAACACTAATTTTCAATTCTTTGATAATTAGTGTTAGACATAAATGCGCCGCCGCCGCTTTCCTTGTTGCCATCTCTTTCCTAGAAACAATCAATCGCCTTCCTTGTTGCCACCTCTTTCCTACTAAACACTAAATTCGTGCATGTAACTTTCACATATTACCATAGATGATATTTAGTGTTTGAGTTTACATTTAATGTTACTTACTTTCATAGGGTTAGTGATATTTAGTGTATCTAACACTAAATATCATATTTAGTGTAGTTATTTCTTTATCATTCACTAGGACCCTACCATATTGAGTTGTCTTTAGTGAAAGTCGCCATAAAGTTGATTGCCCTTAGATGAAAGCAGGTTCCATGCATATCTCGACGAAATGCAAGGGGTTATGCATTTCTTGAATTATTTTTCATCCAAATTTAACAGATTGCAAGGTGAATGGGCCACTTCCCTACATCTACATCTGCAATGCGGATGTAAAAATGCAAATGCAAATGCAGGGTGAGTGGCCTTGCCCTGAGGGTGCCAATCTTTTGCGTGCCCAAGTGGAGATCTTCGCCCAGGTGGTAGAACAGATGAATGGATGAGCCGCATGGATGAGTTTGTGTCGGGAAGAACAAGTAATTATGGATGAATGGAGGGAGGATGGGGGGTTAGATGATGGGGCGAGGACATTGTCGACCAAGGAGTTCATGCCAATTGACTAAAGAATCTGATAGCCAAGGCCAAGAGCAAGGATTCTAGTTGCCAATAAGAGGAGAAGCTAGAGGTGGAGAGACACAAAGAGAAAGGCGGCATGTACATGGAGATGAGATCGAGGAGTGGAGTTGGCAGTAGGCGGGTTTGGAGAGATTAGAGAAGCGACTAAAGGTATGAGATGAAATAGATTACAACATGAATAAATATCAAAGCGAGGAGACCAGGCAGTAGCATTCACGTCGACGCTTTGTTTCCATCGCCGTTGTTGGTTGTCCTTACAAAATGCTTATCATCTTCACTAAGGTTGTCGCTTTGCTCATCATTGAGTTACTAGTTTGCATCTTAGGATTGATTGCGTTCTAGGATTGATTGCATTCATCTAACTTAGGATCCGGGATCTTGTTCATGTTGTGTTTTTGTTTGTCATATGGAGATTTGTGGCTCATTGTAGTTTATATTCCGTTGTTTTCCTTCAAGTGCATCGGCATTGACATGTGATCTAGAGTGGTTGCGAAAAGCACTAATCTCCTAATTAAGAGTCCTTCTCTGGCACTCTTTCCAGCAGGAACATATCTAAATACCATAGGTTCATAGCTGGTCCGACACTAAATAATTAAAAAAAAAAAGTCGAAATTTTTGGAATACTATTGGCATTTTTTGCCGAATATAAAATTAATTAATTTTTAAAATTGCCGAAAAGTAAGAAATTTTTACTTCTCACTAGAGTTTTACTTACAATGGAAGCATATGTGAATTTTGAAAGAGAGAAGGTGCTCCTTTTGTAATCAAGCTCACTAAGTGTACATTAGTCCACAAAGAATATGGGTTAAGAAGTAGCAAGACTCTAGGTGAGGCTTTTCAAATGTGTTGTACACAAAATTTTGGAGTCCAATTGAGCATAGAAGATGAAGTTTTATAGAATTTTGTCCAACTAACAAAAGTTGAGAAATTAATCCTTCTTCCACCTCCAACAAGTTTTGTGTCAAAATAAGTCTTTATGCAAAAGATATGGACAAAACATTGCAGCCGTGTAAAGATCAAAAAATTAAAATGCGTTCATAACAAAATTTTGGAGCTCATTTGTGCATAGAAGATCAACTTTTTTGGAATTTTGTTGGTCTAAGAAAAGTTTAGAAATCAAGTAATCTTTCACCTCCAACAAATTTTATGTCATTTGAAGAATCTATGCAAAAGTTATGCGTGTTATAAAAATGAAGTCTAACTCGGTGCTTCACCTCAAAGTTTACATGTCCCATATGCATTGTTGAACACAACTCCACTCTACTTGCATAAAGCACAAAGCATTCTCAACTCTTCACTCACATCTTACTTGTCATTCAATGCAAGAGAGATGTACAAGATATAAGCTTAAATAGAAAATTAAAAATGAATTTAAGCTGAATTTTAAAAATTAAAAGAGAAAATTGCCAAAAATATGAATATATTGTTTTTAGGTGCCGAACCTACTTTTTGAAATTTAATTAATTATTCGGCTAACATGTGTCGAACCAGCTATGAACCTACGGTAATAGTATTTTTTTTGGTGCAACATAACCAAAACATGGCAAAGAGATATCATGTAGGTTTTATCATTAGCAAAGAGATATTGCTTCATATTCACGGTTTAGTTTCAACTTTTGAGAAGATCCTCTCGAGACTTCTTCTAGCCGTTTGATGTGTATATGTTGGTTGTGCAATGCATTGTTCACCATTTGTCATCCTCTATCAATTGTTTTTTATTTTTTTCTAGAGGCCGGACGTGTTCACTTGGTGAATAGAACCTCCTCTTGCAATTTTGGTCACGACTTTGAGATAGATATAATTGCGGACTATGTAAGAGCAAGCATGAATGAAGAGCATCTTCGGTTGGGTTGTATCCTAAGTAACATGCTACAATTATCCAAGGAGTATAAGGGAAATGGAGTCGCCTTAATCGGACTCTTCTTAGACGAGGACCGAAGAACATTCAATTTTGGGGCATCTCCAACATCAATGCAAATTGTTTTTTTTTGTCATGTAGCAAAATAGGCTTTGTTTTCTTCCAATCCAACCATGCGGATGTGGACTAGACCAACATATACATAGTCTGAAAATTTGAAGTCAATCATACCACAGTTACTAGGTTAGCTTGACATATTGGACATGGCCTTCATCCAAGGGGCAACTAGAGAAAATGTTCTTAATTTTATTTTTTTGGATTTGTGACCATTTTGGTCATGCCACAAATTCTAGAAAGTTGGCAACTTTTCCATAATACATCATGTGGATGACAAATGAGCTACTCCCAAAAATTTGGGTTTTTTTGAGCAAAATTGGATGAAGTATCGTCAAATGGGAGCAAACAACATGTGCACCAAGTTTTCTTCAAATTCATCCAGTTAAGTTGTGCACAACCGTCACCTTGTCTTAAGAGGGAAAACAAAAAAAAAGACGCCCAAATTGGACATTACATGTGAAAACTATTGGCTCTTAAATTGGCTCCTAAATTTGAGCATGCGAGGATCTACTAGAGGCTTTGGGGCATTCGTATGCAACTCGGTTTATTCGACATGGAGTAGATATTTTTGATGAAATAAGGATCTAAGATTGCTCCATTTTCACCCACATTAAAATGACAAGAGATTATGGATCACATCAATGACCGGTTTAGTATAAGGTTGCAAGCATGGTAAAGTGGACCAAAGAATGCTCTAGTATACTAAAACCATGTTTTATTTGGTCAAGGGCCTGAAAATAATAGCAAAGTGTCGTTTAAATTGGATTTGTTTTCACGATGACTTTAAATACACAAGTGTAGAATATAAAGATGAGATCTTCAAATCTTATTATTAAAAGTGATGCTCAAAAGCAAATGGTTGAATCTAGTTTTGGACGTAAAGTTCATAACTTTAAATATTTAGAAGTTGGATTTTTTTGTAAATTCCTTTAATTCATTTTATTTTTGAGGTCCTCATCACAAAACTTTATTAAAAAAACCATCAATTTAATGTGATTTTATTATATTACAAAAAAAATAGATAGTTACTTGTTCAATATCACCTACTTGCACGTCACTTGCATTGTCTCTTAAAATATGTAGGCTTTTCTTAAAAAAAAATTTGTCATCATAAATTGCTAGGCTTTGTAGATTGATATTTTCTTTAAAATGTCTATGAACTTTTTTCTTCACAAAATTTAAAAGTTAGTGCAAAGTTTTAAATCATTTTCACCTAAACCTAGGCAAGGATCAAAAGTTGTCTACTTTATCGTGCTTGCATCCATAAGATATTAATGTTAGTTTCATACTATTATATGTGGTTAATTGCAAAGCCAATAAATGATGTGTAGCTCACATCATGTCTTTCATAATAAGAAGTTAATGGGTGATATTCTTGGTGAGAATTGCTCTTTGTGTTGGTAAAACCTGTTCTTGCCTCATAAATATTTAACAAGTTTGTTTGAAACATGTTGTAGCTTAGTTGGAGGAGATTAAGGTGGGTTAGGCATGGGGAGTGCTATCTTATGAGCGGTGAGCGATGAGCGGTAATTTATGAGCAGTGAGGAAGATGAAAATTTTGGTAATAGGGCCACCAATATCCTATAACCGTGGAATTGTGGCCTTAAAAATGATGATTTTAGGGTTTAGTAATAAGAGGGTTGAGAAGGATAAACAACATGAAGTCCAAATATTTATTCATCACTAGTAGCACTAGACATGAAACTATCTTTTGCCTCGTCATCTATATATATTCGAGCACCTTTGCATTGCGAATTGATTTTGGAACTATAGCAAGATTCTTCATTTGGATCCGAATCTTCGATATTCAACATTGCAATTGCAACATTCACGGCATATGATGGGAGACGTGGGCTACGGCTTGGACTTCGTAGGAATTGTCTATGTGCCCAAAACGGGAGACATGTCCTCTTTCCAATCATATTCCTGAAATCAAATCGATGTAAATAATGTGAAGAAATAAAAATGAACCAATGAATTGAATGAAACGAATGAATTGAATAAAAATTTATTGTATCAAAACTTACTCACACTCAAATTCAAGCATCTCCTCATCCGAGAGGTCATCATCTTCTTTTGTGAGATCTTGTATATTCTCCTTAGATGACCCCTCTTTCAAAACATTTTCCAAAAGTGGTTTCAATATGTGCTCAAACATGTCATTATCACCCTCAAATGCAAGAAGATGTCTGCCACATGCGCGTGTTGCTAGGATAGAAACTCCAGTGGAACATGTCAAATCAACAACGCGTCCATTCGATGGTGTAAACAATTCAATAAGATCTTGAAAAAAACGCGGCGATTTTTGATATGGCCCCCTCCAAGGTCTTCCCGATTTTTGAAGAAGCACGTTTTTTTCATCCACAAAATTGAAAAGCAAGCTTTTACTTTTCAATCCAGTGCCAAAAAAATGGAGTTTGGTTGTCTCGTGGATTTTATGGTAGTAAAATCCCTTACCAAGACATGAGCCATAAATGCCGGAGTCTACAAAAAAATATAAATTGTATTAAAACTATATACAATGCAAATAACACCAAAATAATTAAATAGAAACAATTGTGATGTGTTATACTTACGGTGTACGTTGGAGACTCCGGATCCTTGAACACTGTGTACGAATTGAGGCAAATAAAAATCCTAAGAACTTTCATGTTGCCGTTGTGTAAGGTTGAATTCAAAACCTTCTTCGTTTGCATATCGATAGCAGAAAATACTATGAGGACGCCATCATCAGACAAGGTGGACTTGCACAAGGACATTGTTGCAACCATCCAGTTCTTGTCATATTTATTCTAAAGAGGAATTTCAGCAGGTCTATTGGAGAGGTTGAAGTCAAGACCGTCCGGAAATTGCAGAAAAACCAAGTCAATGGCAAATGGAGTCGGACTTCCCATGACATGAAATTCGCGATTGTCTTTGAACTGAAATACCACAACATATCACAATATAAGACATAAAATAAAATCCAAATGAAAGTAAGAATATTACAGAAAATACAAAATGAAGATTACTTACATTTTTAAGAAATGCCCGCCATTGGATCCACTCAGGAGGGCCTACTTCAACCCCTTCAGACTTGTTCTTGACAGCAGTAGATCGAGCAAAAGAGAGCGTGAGAAAGTTCTTCAGTATGAATAACTTTTTTCTCAAAACATTCGTTGGCGCACGATGAATAGCGTCATAGGTGCTGGAGTAATGTAATTCCAATACATCGCACCCGGATTTTGAACTTTCGCCTCCAAGTGTATTCTTATCCAAATCATTGGAAAAAACAAGCAATTCTTCATGTTGTGAAATTTCCGATTGACCTTGTATTTTGGTTTCAGGAATATATTTTCTCTTACGACGTTTTGTTTCTTTTGGTTCTGGCTCTCGAAGTTTAAGCTGCACAATTTGTGCTTGCAAAATTGCAGTATCACGAGGATCTACATTTTTGGCATCATTTATGTGACGGATTGTCTTCTCACTTGACGGACATGCATCCTTAGGTCAATCAAGATACCAACCACAATCCTCATAGTGTGGGAGCGACCAATCCAAACAAATCTCTGTAGTGAACATGCATGAGTCTTCCGCACCAGTGTCACGCCGATTTGGAAAAAAACGAGGTTCCCCTATAACGCATTTGTGCGGAATCAAAACATATCGGAAATACCTACACACAAAAATATTATGAGCCAAATATTGAATGAAAAGTAAAATGTAATGAAAAAATATCAAGAAATAGTAAAGAGTAAGTTGTACCTGTATAGAACACGCTTCATAGCAAGATCAATATTCGGTTGCTCATCCCAAACGTTGTGTTTTTTTAGTTTTCCGCTTTTGAATTTACGATAGAATATTGAATTGAAAGCCGCAAACTTCCAGGTTTGGATATATTCGGAGAGAGTAGGCACATCTGCAGGCAATTGAAGAGGAGATGAAATAATACTTTGAAGCTCTTCAATAGTTTTTTTCTCTAACTGTGCCCAATATGTAGACTTTGATAACCAATCATCAAGTGCAAAATTAGAGAGGGGTGATTTCGGGAAATGCAATGCATCTTTGTCAAATCTATTGCCATTCCAAAGCTTGAGCCATTCGACTTTGACATCTGGATCCACATTACTAACAACAACACGATGAAGTTTCTCTTGTAACATTTCAGGCACCGAAAATGAATCCCAATGGTGCTTAACTTCTTCAAGAAAAGCAGGGGTGAGGTTGATGTCAGCAATCGCTAGTTGTTTTGTAAAACTAGAAGACAACATTGCACGTTTTTTGTTGACAGCTGCGGATATTGCTTTAGAAACTCCTTCTGAAGTTCGTTCAAGAGGATGGGTTTCATTGTAAAGGTTGAGAACAATATCGCTAGCCTCGGCAAGTTCTTGCTGAAAAATCAAACAAAATACAAAATTAATAAGTACATATAGATGTGATGTAAATGAAAGATAAATAAACATTAAAAACATAGTAGGAAATGCTAGAAAATTTACACTATACATGTAATCAAGAAAAATTGGCCGCGTCAAAGAATACCAAGTTTCGACGGACTTCTCCTCACATCGCTTATAACTTCTAGGATCCAGTTGTTTTTTAAAAGAAGTCAAAGGCATTGTGCCAATACTTTGCATCCGATACAAAGTATGCACCAAATTGGTAGAAACGTGAGAGTTTTCTGTTGACCTGAAAAAATATTGAATTCATGAATTTAGGATGATATAATTCAAATAACAAAATACAAACCAGAATAAATGAAAATAAAGAAGTAAGAGCATTACTTGTTGATGTCGTGCATAGCAGTCAACAAAGTTGGAATGTCATTAAGCTCGGGCGCCAAAATGATGGAATCTACAAAGACATGACGCTCGTAATCTTCGGTATGCAAGCGGTCAATATAACTTTTCTAAGCAAAAAATTTGTGATTACCATCCCATATGAAGAACATCTTGTTCTTGTATGATGTAAATGAAGGATCGGCATCTAATTCAGTTTCAAACACCGCATTAGCTTGAGCCCAATTTGGGCTCCAAGATGCACGAACCTCGTCATCCACAAATTGAAAATTTCCCTTAGAGTCGGTAGCCGATAGATAAAACACACGGTTACCATCACGATAACCATTGAAAAAGTCAGCCTCCAATTTAGTGATGTCGCTTTTCAAAGCAGGACGCACAATAGGCATTGGAACCATGCGACATAAGGGTACACGCAAACGAGATTTCGGTCGAGCACGGATTGAGGAAATTGTTGAAGTGGAATTAACCTTTCGCTTGTCCGTAAGCTCCCATACTTTCTGTTGATAGGTTTTATTATCACCATCGTTGTCTTCATCGGAGTCAAAATCATTGATGGGTTATTGTAATTTTTTTTTTCTTATTGTTATTGTGAAGGTTTGATGAGATATCTTGATCATGATGAACTTGTTTGGATGGACGATCTTGAGTTGAGGTTTTTGTGGAATCATCATCCGTGGAAAGAGGAACTGATTTCTCCACATCCATTGTTTGGTCATAAATACAAACAATGACATAAATCTTAGAAATCTTCTTGATGTAGTATCTTCTGAAGATATTTGATTACATAAGAGAACATGCTTAAAGGTGTAGAGAAAAAACAGTACCTGTACCAATAGCAATACCAACACCAACAGTAGAAGAACAACACAAAACAGGATAGCACCACGTCCAGCCAAACGAACAGCAACACGAGCTCCAGCAGTAGGAACAGGAACAACAGCACCAATAGCACCAACAACAGCAGGAACAGCAACAACACCAATACCAGCAGCAGCCCCAACACCAGCAACAGCAGCACCAACAGCAGCAACAACAACACCACCAATAGCAGCAGCAGCACAAACAACAACAATAAGAACAATAGATTAGTATCTGAACTAATACCACCTAAACCAATAGGAACAACACTAGAAGTAGTGGCAACACATGAGCAAAAACAAGAGAAGAAGAGCAGCAATAGCAGCAGCCACCACAACAACAAAGAACCACCAACAAGAGGAAGAATGACCAAAAAACAATTTAAGGTGTAACTTTGGTAGTTTAAGTACTGTGTGATTAGGGTACCAGCTTACCCTAAACAACTAGGGTAGACCCTGTGCGTTAACGCACAAGGTCTATGCCCCTAACTTTGAGGCCTACCAAAGTTGCGGGTATAAACCCTGTGCGTTAACGCATAGGGTCTACGCGCCTAGCTTTGAGGCCTACCAAAGTTGCGGGCGTAGACCCTGTGCGTTAGCGCACAGGGTCTATGCACCTGACTACATATGTATGAAAGTTGCTAGCGTAGACCCTGTGCGTTAACGCACAGGGTCTATACCAAAGGTTTGAATTGTCTGGAATTGGTAGATTTGCCAAAACTTGTAAAATCTATAAATAATACTAATCTTGTCCGAAAAAAACAAAATATTGTAAATTATCTAAATCTCCGTGGCTACAACTTTCTCTAATATTTTTTTTGTGTTTGATATCGTTTTCTTTACTCATTCTTCTATCTATTTCATTATTTTGGCCACCTCATAGATTTTGGATTTCTGGGCACAAAAAAACATTTCACTATTTTTGGTCATTTTTTAGCTCCTATCACATACTACATGAATATCTCAGTAGGCATATTGCTCATTTTTTACATTCTAACCCCATTTTGAACAAATTTTTAGTTTCAACACTTTACATGACGTTCTCAATTTATACAATAGCTATTTGTTTTATTTTTAGACATTCTAAATCGCTGGTACATACCCTGTGCGTTAACGCACAGGGTATTCCATCCTAAATTTTAACCTTCTAAGTCACTGCCTAATACCCTGTGCGTTAACGCACAGGGTTTTCCTCCTAACTCTTTACTTTCTAAGTCGCTCCCTAATACCCTGTGCGTTAACGCACAGGGTTTTCCCTCCTAACTTTTAGGGTATCTAAGTCGCTCCCTAATACCTTGTGCATTAACGCACAGGGTATTCCATCCTAAATTTTAACTTTCTAAGTCGCTCGTACATACCCTGTGCGTTAACGCACAGGGTTTTCCATCCTAACTTTTAAGGTATCTAAGTCGCTCCCTAATACCCTGTGCGTTAACGCACATGGTATTCCATCCTAGATTTTAACCTTCTAAGTCGCTTCCATATACCCTGTGCGTTAACGCACAGGGTATATGGGAGCGACTTAGAAACCCTAAACAACCCTGTGCGTTAACGCACAGGGTATTAGGTTGCGACTCACAAACCCTAAACCACCGTGTGCATTAACGCATAGGGTATTAGGGAGCAACTTACACAGCGTAAACAACCCCGTGCGTTAACGCACAAGGTATTAGGGAGCGACTTAGAAAGCGTAAACAACCCTGTGCGTTAACGCACAGGGTTTTCCGTCCTATCTTTTAAGCTTTCTAACTCGTTGTTAGAAATGCTTTTCGGGTGGGCCGCCGATATTCCAAGGATTCACTGCTCTCATACCATCGACAAATGTATAAAAGTGTAAGAAAAAATGGTATAGACATCCACCTATGGATGCGAGTTGTCTAAGGAGACTGATGTTTCGGTCTGCTCCAACTTGGGTTCGAATCTAGTTGGTTGCATTGACTGGTGCTATCCCCTAATGAGCTAGTGGTTAGACAACACTATAAGAAAATCCTGTTTTTTGTGACGTAAAAAAAAACGGGAGTGCGCGTTCACTTTGACATGGAGGTTCTTCTCTTGGACGTTACCTAAAATCCGTCATGTCAGACAGGAGAAAAACGCGTCGTGGACATGCGAAAACATGGGGAATTTCAGCACGTTTTTATGTGACGTCACATAAAACATGGTGTTCCATAGTGTCCACGTGAAGACACGTGGACGCCACCGGCATGCCACGCAAGCATGTTTTTTGCGGGCAGTGCCACGTCGGCACGCTTTTTTTTCCGCCCCCTCGGTGACGTGGATGGCCTCGTGGACCCTCTTGAGATGACGTGGAATGCGATTAAAAACTGATGTGGCATTCGCTGTTGCTGACGTGGACATTGCATTATGTGGTGATGTGTGCTGTTACCGACGTCCTCTGCGATACGAAAATGTCACATGAGACATTTTCCTCGACGTATGCATGTATTTTTTGGGTGTTTTCGGGGTGACTTTTAGTTTTCTTGGACATCCTTTTTGACAGTGGGATGTTATGTGTGACATCAAATGGGGCATTACAAATTATGGGGATGTCCTCTGGCCAAAACCACAGCTTGTTTGGGAGTGATGATGCCGTTTTCAAGCTTAGCCCGCCTTGACGTGGCTGATTGCCTCAAATTCTCAAACACATTACTGACATCAAGTTGTTTGGCTATTAGCAGGACCAAATATCAGATGCACGTCACTTATACCATCTACGAGAACAAACACTGACGTCAACTGTTCCACCAGACAGTCGGAACAGACACAAAGAACGCGTGGAACAAATGTACACCAATGCTTTCCAATTCCGTAAATGCAACGTTTTCATTGATACAACATATTGCAACCAAGAGGCTGCATTTACACATCAATCGCTAGTTGCCCAAAAACTTAAACATTGTCCATGATCGAGGCATCCATGTCTATAGTCGCGAGTCTACACCTCCACGACTAAGTGGATAATTCATGAGCACTCGAATGGAGAGCCGCGTCGTTATTGAGAACGTCCACTCATTTCTTCTTTTGTATCTGTGCCTTCGTACTAGTCCCCACCTGCCCCATTCCACCACCATTCACAAAACCGCATGAATTACATTAGTGGTCATCCGAACATGAAATGGACTCACACGAACGACGTGACTATATTCGAGTGCTCCACACTCCTCCTGCAATCATGCAAGCAATGTAGGCATGCAAACACTAGTTCCCTCACCTTCGCAAGATTTTGGGGAGGTTTAGGCAAACCAACCGCTTTTGGTGCACCGAGTTTGGCCATTGAGGATTTCGCTTGTGCGCTTCTACCCGCACGGCGGGGTCGGCCACCTGACTCCTCCGGTACGGGCACCTCATCCTGTAATAGCATTTCGCATTAGTATTCGGAGGTTTCAAATTATGGTCGTTCTGTTCTGCGATAATTCAAACTGTCAAGGCAAACGTCCAGCCTAATGTACATGTTGACATCCTCAATGACACCACGAAGAACATGCCAGACAAATACATGAAGGTATAATTTTTTAAACGGCGATGAGAGGGTTTCCAGTATGTCTAATATGGGTGGGTGTTACTTGATGTTACCTGATCCAGAGATGCAATCTTTTCAGGCACGTCCGCATTGCCGGATATCTCAGGGTGTCCTTCCTCGACGTCTTCCATAGCTTGCACTGGCACTTCCTCGTTGGTGGGTTCTACAGGGTCATCAATTACAGGTGTCTGTGTCGTTTTTTTCGGCATTTCGAGAATGTCCTCAATTATAGACGCGATAATGGTTTCAGAGCTGGGAGGCACTGCTTCTACGTTTGTGACTGCATCAATCGCAGCATCCTCGGAGACGTCGCTCGGGACAGGAATCGCGGACACCACACGCATGTCTGCACCGCCCACCGCGCTGATAACTGGGGTGGGAGCTTATTTCTGTGCCACCATCACCAGATCCTCCGTCGTTGACGTCAATGCCGAAATATCGAGCATCTTCGCAGACGATGAAGGCTCCGTCATGCTATCAATGTTAGTCGGATGTTTCTGACTCTGATTCTGAAGAATCATTCGCATCATGTCCTCCATGCGCTTGTTTGAGGCTGCCACATTCTCTCCAAGGCGTGTGACGCTGCCCTCCAAATCCGTCACTTGAGTGCGCATCGACTCCATTTCCGAGCCATGATCGGGACGCGCTCGGCGCTTTTCCTCCTGTATGCGTTGGTACTCTTTGGCAACCTCGGCGTCAACCTCCGCATCGTACGGTGCCCTGTTCTTCAACATCGCCTGCATGGCACATTAAAGTCATTACGGATGAAAGGGGACGTCAACAACAATGCGTTCCAACAGGTGCAGGTCCCGTGACGCCTTTGGAAGTGCCATGATTAACATCGAACATCAACTCAAACAACTAGAGTTACATTGCCGGCTCATCGGACGTCTAAGTAAACGTGTTGGATGACATCTGTTGTCGACATTGACATTGTAGGGGATAAGGGCCATCACAGATTTATAAAGATAATTGCAATATTGTCAGCCATGTCAACATAGACATAGTGGCACTCTTACCAGACAGGAGACGATCTCCCTTTCAATAGCTTTCAGTTGAGCTGTGGTCGATCCTTTCCCTTTTGAAATTGAGCGCATGTGCTGAGACTTCAAATGCGCAGCCTCGGTGGCGCACATACCTACAAGTGTTTTCCAATGCTCTGCATCCACATCGGCTAGTTTACCCGCATTGTTGTCTATGAGCTGGTTTAACCTCCACCGGGTGTTGATGAGTACCTTTGTTATAATAGGCCGCATTCACTTCTCGCACACTTTGTCACAATGCCCGCACATCTCCCAGTCTGCATGCCGGACATACACGTCAATGCCATCACATTCACTTCACAAGCGACCAACACTGGGTGCCCACACTACACCCACGTTAGAAAGGGTACAAACTAGTATGTCACCACAAGAGAGAAAATTGATATCATCGACGTCCCTATGGACGTTGATAGCGATTGTCGAGCGTTTCAGTACACATGTCCACAAAAACGCACGGACGTCCTGTTCGGCATCCACTCACAGATTGTCAGCATAACAACTATGTGCTAAATACATGTCCACCCTGACGTCAGCGAGAATGTTATGCCTGCCTACATAGACATACACCCTGTTGCTCATGTCCAGAATGATGTTTGGTTGCACTTAAAATGTCAGATTCGGGTTTCACATCGCAAATTAACGCGACACATGCATGCCAAAAAATTGATGTGCAAACCTTACCTGTGTATAGGCGTTTGAATAATCGCTTCCTCTCGTGCCGTGGCTGGCCTTCCCATCTTGTCGTGGGATCCAGGTCCTTTGCATACTTCTTGATGTCGGCGCACAGGACAGCCTTCATGGCGCCAAAAGGTTGCCCTTGCGCATCCAGCTCCACACGTTTCTTCAAGGCAGTGCTCCCCCCTCCCTTACGTGTTGGTAGTGGATGTGATGTTTCAATCCCATCACTATTCTCCTGATCGCCGTCTGATTCCGTGCCCGAGTTGGTTGGGTATCCTCGGCTACAACAACCACATTCCACAATCAAGGAATTTCCAGGTGCACACATATGCGACTGCCCACTGAGCTTGAGCAGCCACATTGCAACCAATTACTGCCCCTATGAATCATACACGCAGTCAAGAGCATGGTCGAGCAACTTCAGAGTTCAGGAAGATTACCAATCACGATGTTCAAGCTGGTTGAGTGTGAGAAATGGCCATCTGAGGGTTCAGAGTACAAAAAAACTACCCGTCACACGTGAATTGGTTGAGTGAAAGAAATAACAACCTGGATGTTGAGACTTTCTATTGTCACCCATTAATATATGGACCACAACAACGTGGTCTAATGTTTGAGTCGTCCTACCTAAACCATCTTGAAATGGGTTCTTAAAGACTGCAGATTTGTTTTCTTGGTTTTCCAGCTGCAATTTCAAGACTTTGGGGGCATGTTATATACCGCTGGAAAGATATTTTCAATACCTTTCCAACGGTATATAACATGCCCCCAAATTCTTAAAATTTCAGCTGTAAAACCCACAAAACAAATCTGCAGTCTTTTAGTGACTGCAGATCAGGGTGGTCAAAAGCTCATGGTCCCATAACCGTCGTCAAAACCCCAAGTTGCAGGTATAAAGGAAAAAATTCATGGAGCTCCAGGGAGCTGGAGCGTGGCGTGGTTTGTGTTTGTGTTTGTGTCTCTGTCTCTGTCGTTGTCGTTGTCGTTGTCGTTGTCGTTGCTACATTGATCCAAAATTGTGCATTCTTCTGCCCAATTGAACTGGTCGAACAGGCGCGGACATCGCGACGATGAAGACTGGTTGTGCTCTACGCTAGCATCAACACCAGGAGGAGGAGAAAGACCCACTTACCTCCAGGATTGCTCCGGCACGTCCTCAGCCGCATCCTCCTCCGATGATGATACCTCGATTATGCGGCGGCGTCTTGCCGGGGGTGAGCCACGCCTCCCAGCCACATGCCGCGGGTCCTCTCTGGCCTTGGATCGCCGCTCTCCAGCTGCGCGCCTATGTTCTACCAATGTTGCTGGACACATCTCCTTGCGCTTCCCAGTGCGATCCCGTGTCCGCAGCATCTTGGACACCCAAAAGCAACATAGCGCGTCGGAAAAGCAACACAAGGGCGTGGGAAGGCAGCGCAGCGCCGTAGGGAAAGCAACACATCGGCGTTGCAGCAGACACCACAATGGAGACTAGCGAACGTAGGTAAGAGGATCTATGCACCTCGGCATCGGAGAAGACCTATGGCCGACTGTGACCCTATGCCCAACCCACTGGAGGCCATACATGCACCTAAAACCGGGGGCTGCCGCGTGTCCGCATGCGGGCTTCCCAGTGCCAGTGGCCGAGAGCGGCGAAAAATTTCGCCGCACAGCAAAATTTGAACTTGACCGTGACCTAAATTGTGATGCGTGCATATGAGATGGAAGATTTACCTGTTTTGGAACTGGGTTGATAGCGATGCTCGATGACTCAGTGGGTGTTGTGAAATTTTCACTCCCAAAGAAGTTGAGCAAGCGTGAGCAGCGGCGACGGTGTGCACGTTGGGTTCTTTGAATTGTGTTGGGTTTTTGGGATGGCATCATTGCATTCAACCACCAAAGTGGACAACACTGCAGTGGCCTCGGAGTCATCCGCATCCACCCTTTGCGGATGTTGTGATGTGTCTATAAAACGGACAACCCTACCAGGCTTTCGTGTTGAACGCGACACCGCCATGCTGCTAAGGGATGTTCAAGCAATGAGCGTACAAAGGTGAAGCCGCAACACTTAGGGTTTAGAGAATGTCGGCGAGCCTTCTCAGGGTCCTCTGGGGCATCCACTGCCTGGAATACCCTCTGGGACACGTGGGAAAATGTCAGTTACATTGTTTTTTTACTGGCGTCGTAGATACCAGTGTTTTCTTGGACGTCATGTAAGACACCCAATGCGACATGTGCTTAATTCGAACACTGTGCGCTCCCCATTGTGTGCGGGAATGAAAGATCCAGGTCATCGATGTGACCATTGTGGTTTCGATGTTCTGCAACAGTCAAATCCCTCACATGAGTGTGTATGGAACACACTGCCGTGTAGTGTGTGACCTTCATTTTGGTGTCCAGGAAGATGTCACAATTGACGCCGACAGATCAACAGCAATGTCCCCATGGACATTCTCAGTGACATCCACCCTGGAAGAGACACTCCGCATAGTGTCAACGAATGGTGTCCTCTGTTTATATCAATGCTCATGCGCAACACGACCACGCGGAGACCTTGCGGAAGCGCTGCACGGTGTGTAACATCGGCCCAGTGAGGTAACATCTTCCAATTCGGGACACGCAACATGGGTTCGGCTGTGCGTCGTGGTGCAACCATTCGTTTGACGGACGATGGACGCACACTTTGTCACGTGCCAATAGGGGATTTGATACTTCACACGGAGCTCCGCGTGGCGACAGAGAACAATGTGCACACATTTAGATGTCCTTGCAAAGACTGCAAGGGTGGACGCAGAAAAACCATACAAGTTATACGGCAACACCACGCGGCAGTTGGCCGTGATCCATTTCTAACCAAGTCTTTACTAGGCGGTGACCCCGTCGATGGATACCCACCGTCTGGAATGTGGGTGGAGGACGTCTGTTGTGACAACGACGTTGTAGAAGACATCCCTTCGAACACATTACCTGAACCCGTGGACGCCGACAACGGGGCACTTCCCCCACCCCTCCTGGATGAATTCCATGAAGTTGAACGTCAGGTGCTGGAGGCACTGGGCAGAGGGGATGCACTCCACGAAGAGGCCGTAGCTGAAGGACGTTTGCATATGGAGAACGAGGAAGACGGCGACATCGAAGATGAATTGGATGATTTGTATACGGAAGCCACGACTCCAGTGTACCCGGGTTCAAAAATGAGTGTTGTGTCCGCCACGATCATCATAATGAACATGTGCTCGGTGTTCCGTGTGAGCAATACATTTACCGATGAGTTGTTCCGATTTTTGTCTGGAGACTTGTTACCAATGCCCAACAAGTTGCCCAAAACTCATTATGCGGCTCGGAAGAGCATCCGTCGACTTGGATTGACCTACAACAATATCCATGCATGTCCCAATGGTTGTATTCTATATGACGAAGAATATGCAAATCATGATTTATGTCCCAAGTGCACGGCGCGACGATGGCTGGATGGCAGCAACAACATTCCCGCAAGAGTAATCCGTCACTTTCCCCTAATTCCTAGGTTGAAACGGATGTGGCGCTCGTCTGAGATAGCGCGTTTATTGACAGGTCACACCAAACACGTCAGCAGTGATGACATCATGCGTTCTGTGGTTGACAGCCCTGCATGGAAGCACATCAACAACGACGTCGCGTTTGGCAACTTTGGGCGTGACGATAGGAACATGAGACTGACTCTCGCTTTGGACGGAGTGAATCCTTTTAAACTAAACAACACCAACTGGTCGACGTGGCCGGTATTGATTTTGATTTACAATTTCGAGCCATGGTTGGTGACCAAAAAGTTTTTTATCTCGTTGTGTATATTGATTTCCGGGAAGAAGTCGCCGTCCTCTTCAAACATTGATGTGTTTATACGACCGCTTTTGAAGGAGCTACAAGAGCTTTGGCATGGTGTTGAGGCTTTAGATTTCTCCCAACCACAAGGGAGTCGCACTTTCACTTTGCGTGCCATACTTATGTGGACCATTTCCGATTTTCCCGCTTTCGGCCTCATTTCTGGTCTTATTTGTAAGGGCTACAAGGGGTGCCCTTGTTGTGGACCAAACACCGATGCGAGGATGGCAAAAACCGGAGACATGCTTCCAAATCGGAGCATTAGGGGCACCAAAATTGTTTACGGCGGCATTCGTCGTTATTTATCCCGTCACCATCCGTATCGCCGGAATAGGAGATTCAATGGGGAGGAAGAGGAACGTCCTAGGCCAAAACCGATGTTGGGGGATGATATCATTCGATACGCAGCTTGGTGCGATTCATACCTACAGATGGGCGGGAGAGAGAACGGACCCAACGATCCTATGCATGTCACAGGCGTCAAAAGACTTAGTGCGTTGTTCGAGCTGGAATACTGGCAGGTGATTCCCGTATAACAATTAATGTTTGCACATCCTGTCCACAGATGTTGAAGTGGACATCGCGACGTCCGTCTCAGTCACGTAGTTTGTAATGATGTCCACCAAGACATCTGACCTGACGCTTCAGGCCATGATGATTACCAGCTTTGCTCATACGGATAGATGAGGCATGCATGTGTCCATGAAAGTGCTGGCAATGTGTCTGAAATTGCCCATGTGTCTTGTGCAGCACCTGCTAGAGCGTCACATCCTCGATGTTATGCATTGTGAGAAGAATTTGTGCGAGAACTTGTTGAAGACATTGTTTGGAATGAATGATAGTCATGGAAGCAGGGTCGACGCGGAGGACCTGGGAATACGCGAAGAGATATGGTTGTAACCCCCGCGGCGGCCACAGGATGGGTACTATATGCCGCACGCTCCCTATGTTTTTAGGCCACATGAACGCGCGGAGTTTGTTGCAATCGTCTCCAATATTCGCACCCCCACAAACTACGTGGGTAGCATTCACAAGCGCCTAGCGGATGGGAAATTGCAGTACATGAAAACGCACGACTACCATGTTCTCATGCAACAGGCAAGTCAAGAAGGACACCCTCGGGGATGTCAATGTTGTAATACAATGTATCAATGTGTCATAGGAGTATAGGCACACACCGCATGATGTCTATTGAGACCTCATTCCAAACATGGTTGACGCGTCAACATCCTGGGGGACGTTATCCTCAAACTGTTCTCGCACTTCATGTTCTTCATGACGCTCCTAGATGTTCTGTCTGATGTCCAGGGAGGCGCGACACAATCGTTCTCTGACTTTCTAAATACATGTCTTCCAGATTCTTCCAGATTCTTCCAGTGGCTATACGCAACCTATTGGATGAAAGCGTGCGCGTAGCTATTATCAAACTGAGTAGAGTGTTTCAGAGACTATGCGCCAAGGAGGTGAAGAGAGGCGACAAGGAGGGCACAATGTTGGATGTGATGATGGCGACGTGTGTCATGGAGAAGGAGTTCCCTCCCACATTTATGAATGTCATGACGCATCTTCCCATCCATTTGGTGGAGCAGTTGTACACGTGCGGTCCAGTGCATTGTCGATGGATGTATCCCATAGAACGGTACATGAAAACGTTGAAAGATTACGTTCGAACATTTGCACATCCGGAGGGTAGCATAGCGGAAGGTTATCAAATGGACGACACGCTTGGTTTTTGCACGGAGTACATGCATCAGTACAGAGGAACTACACATCGTGTATGGGACGCTGAAGAGGATGCAACCATGAACGATGAGATTCTCCGTTGCAACTCACAACAAAAGCGAAAGATGTCCGACGAATTCCGCAACTATGCGCACGCTTTTGTTTTGGACAATGCGTCGTCATTGGAGCGTTGCAGAGAGTTAGTGGAACCCATACTTACTTTACTTCAAGCCTCGATGATATATACTGTCACCCAATGCAAAATACCTGTGCCATGTCAACTGTGACATGCAGCAGTGCATGAGGATGTGTTGGACATGATGTCCCAAATAACATTCTTTCTGAGATATACGCGTCACATGTGATATTGCAGATGATGGCCATCACACTTTTGCATCACCTTTATATACATGCAAGGGCCATTTCTAACCACAATTTAATGGCACACAACCTTGTGCAGGGAGTTTATGGCAGCTAGAGTTTCGCGTTGGAAAGAGAGGGAGGCCTTTCGGAAAATGTGTCGCCGCCGGCATCCAACTTTGGCAGTGCGGTATCCGTTGGAACTACACGATCTTCCTCCCTTTGCAACATGGTTGACGTCGCGTCTGTCACGTCAGCGTTCCTCCGGCGAAGTTGTGGACGTCGATGTTGCGCAATACGCACAACCTCCCGAGCGATATGCAATCTCACACCGGAAAATGTATGCGTTTGGCATGCACTTCCGAGTACGAGGTGCTGAGGGTGGCCTCGTCACGCGCGATTCATGTGTGGTGGCCTCATTTACACGACAAATACCATGGGGCTTGAGAAATGGGCGACCCATAGAGACAACCGAGGAGTATGTGGGCTACATCGACGTGTCCGCGGAGACGTCCTTTGTGTTCAAACAGACGGATGGTCATAATTTTCTAGGCACGAAGATTTTCCAGTAGCAGTTGCTCGTCTATATGTGGAATGTGGCCACGAGATCCAACGTGGACACTCCCACGTTTGGCGCATGTATTTTTGGAATTGTGAGAGCAATGAAGTGCCATATTTTGCTTGTAAAAGTCTTCCCTTGATTTCCTCGTGTCTAAATGTACAAATATATAACCTTTGAAATCCTTTGAAATCAAAATTAACATATGACAAACTAAATTATAAACAAGTGAATGAGAAAACATTCTTTTTGTAGCAAAACTTGAAATTTCATAATTTTTCTATTTTAATCCAAAGGGCATTTTTCCACTTTAATTAATTATTCGGCTAACATGTGTTGAACCAGCTATATATGAACCTACGGTATGCAATTGTGGTCCCGCATGTCTACCTTATGGCAATTAGAGAATGACTCAACCACCCCCGTGTTTTTTGGCTCATCCGCTATAAATATTTGAACGGAATTCGGGAGAATAACATGCATGCCAAGAACCATATTGATGCACCGTGAGAAATTTATGTGGCATTCCCTCAAATTTTTGGGAACAAGTTTGTCTTTTATAGCCAACCACACATAGTTGAACATTCTCCAACCTTTTTTTTCCCGGGCAGCACTTTAAGTCTGCCCGCCGCAACTTTATACATGCCGTGGATAGACCTGTGGGGATGACGTGGCGTTAGCGGCCTTACAAACGGCCTGACGCAGGACGTCAGCATGTTTTAAATGACATCCACAAGAACATGGCTATCCTTCCTGACATCGCCATGTCCTGGCCCATGATTTGTCATGTTTCACGCAACGTCCAATAAAATCTGCAATTCTGTGGGCGTTTATTGCCGAACATAGTGACATCTCGGAAGACATCACTCGTTTCCCCAAAACGACCCCAAAAACGCGGGTTTTTTATAGTGCAGGAAATACAGTAGGTTGGATACATAGAAGGTTTTCCTACGCAAGTGTGCATAGATCCTTCTAAATAATTTTTTTGTTAAATTGACTACTTTGAACAAACTAAAGCATATGCCCAATAATATCGTTGATTTACGTTGAGCTGACTTACGTTTTTGTTTGTTGTCTTCTTTGAACTCGTCTTCATTTCCGACTCCGATATACGATCGTCTAATTGTGCACCTTCATCACCCTCTATCATATCAAAATCCAGTGCTTTCACAGTTTCTAATATCGTATTCAACATGTTTCTTTTCCCTTCCTTGTTTGCATTCATCTTTCCTACACTCAGGCCGAACCTCTTTTTCTCAGAAGTAAAATACAAAGCTTTCCTACGCCTTCTCTTCGGCCTCACGGGTGTTCTCTCTACATCCTCCACCATCGTTGGTATCTATAATGTGTCCTCCATCAGTCCACTATCATTTATTCTTCCAATGTGTCTATCCCACATAAATCCGGCGTATATTACGATCATTCATGTTGCAATTGACGTCCAATGAACGAAATATTTCAACGCGTCTTTCATTTTGTTTCTATTTTTATTATAGGGTCCAAAAGTTTCTTACACCCTAGCCTTGCTGTTTTGTATGTATCTTGCTTGTAAATATTCTCTAACTATTATTGTGATATGTTTACTTCCATATTATTAAATGCTATGGTATCACACGCTTTCATCACCATCCATTATTGTATCACGCGTTTTTAATTTCATTCACTTCATCACACACCTCTATATAAAAACAACATTCACCCAAAATTTTGTGATGTCTTGTTCAATTCATCTTTCCATTTTCCATGGCTACCATTAGAGCTCATGGATCTTTTGTTCCCTTCATTTTGCCACTTCAAGATGATGGTCATGTGAGTGTTTCAGAGGATTTACTTAGTTTGAGATTCAACCTCCAGATAGGCTCCATGTATTTAGAGCAACATATGTACTCTGCAGATGGAGAGGTATATGAAACGATTTTGGTTCAAAAAACCAGAACAGATGTTGGTTTTATGTGGATCTTAGGACCTGGTTCATATAGGGTGATAGGTCTTTCTGAGTCTCAGATGCAAGCTTCTACTGTCATATTGACAAACGAATCCGGTACATCCACAGTTCAAATTCCCTCTACCGCACATGTTAAGATAGAACCCCTTGATGATAGTGTGTTTGTGCTATCGGATTCAGAAGATGACATTTGTGCATCTGTTGATCTTTCAAACACATCGCCGTTTCCATTTGAAGGTGTTCATTCTACTCCTTCGCAACTTCCTATACATGTATCAAAATCTCCTTGCGGTCTTATGTACAAGAGGGTGGTTCCCCTCATCTTACCCTCTTAACGTCCTCCACTATACCCTTCACCTTCATCTACAGGGTTGACTATAGTTGATGCCTTGAAGCTGACAAAGTCAAGAAAAAGATCAAAGTCAGATCTCGCATCCATTGATTTTGATAGTATAGATGTTCGTGATGTCAAGTACTTACCATCTTCTTTTAATGGTGATATTTTGTTTCTCTTACCCCCTGTGGCACTTAAAGTTCCAAGTACGTATGGCCGCTCAATGGACGGCATGGACAAGATGTGCGACGGTCACCCTTGGTGCACCACCAAAACCACCAATATCCAAAATGATTTTGGATTGTCCTTCCGGCGCTCTACTTGTGCTGGTCATCTCCAATGTCCTAATGACTACTGTGATTACATGAATCGCAATGGGGGCCTCCGGAACAACACTGAATGGGCCGGTTCAACTCCTCTCCCATTTGTTGTGCGTAATATTCCTCCCACTAGGTCCACTGTCGAGTGTAAGGTATGTCGTTCTATACCTGTGTGCATTGCTTTATGTCATGCTCGAATCATATACATCCACTCCACATCTGTTGGAATGTCCAGGGCTTGCATTCATATTGGTGTATATGATCACCCTGTGGCCAATGGCACATGCCGTGAGTCATTGGACATGGCATATCAGTGCGTTGCAAATGAAGTATTGAAAACACCCATAGCCAAAAATTCAGCCATAGTTATGGCAGCAAGCAAACAATTCTTGGCCGATTACCTTCTCAAATCTCCTGCAAATGTCGAAGGCCATCACTTAGTTGGTTCATCCCTAGAGGTCGTCATGGACAAATTCAGCACTCTTGCGTCTCCGAATTGTCGTAACTTTGTATCTGGATCAAAGCGTTTTTTGCGTAGTGGAATGAGAACTATGGATAGTATTATGGAACTCAAAAACCACTTTGCTTTCAAGTTCGTCCATGGTAGTCGCTTTCCAGGGCAGTCAAAGGACAAAGTGTTTGTTTTCAAGATGTCTGTAGACCTTCCAGGTAGTGGTATGGAGCTTGTGAAGAGGATGCAAGTCGGTGGGGACATGGAGAATTCATGAATTGTATTTGACCATGTCAAATGTTTGAAGGACTGGACGACCTTGGCTTGCCATGTGTACGACAGTCGATACTGTAAAGTGTTGACTATTGTGTGTTGTGATATGCAATCTGAAGATGGTGCAACACAAATTCTCTTTTGGGAAAATTTGAATGCTGTCATGGCAAAAAATGGTGTACCAAACGTAAACTTCAAAGGGTTCATGGCTGATAGTGCTCAAGCTAATTGGAATGCGGTGAGGGCAATTTACGGGGATGGTGATCCAAGTCTACCCATGGTTGCACGTGAGCGTACATGTCTTTTCCATTGGTCTGCAAGCTTGGATAAGGTGACCCAAAAGTATATCAAACCATCCTTGCAATTTCAATACAAACAAATATGCAAGGATTACAAAGACGCGAAAACAATGGACGACGCTGAGACTAAGTACCATGTGATTCGTTCTTGGTGGTTGTCATCTGGAGCTGCCTCGGAAGAAGGCATCCTTGGCCTTTCAGAGTGGTTAAGATTTTGGCACTTTCGTTATAGACAATGGGATGGTCATATGCTACTTGTAAGTACATATTAAACTTCATTATTCACTATCATTCAATATCTTGCCACTGATATATAATATATCTTATGTTTTTCTTATCCTTCTATTTGTGTGTTGTTCATAGGATATGACAATAGAAGAGCGTGCGGAAATGCCAACATGCAACGTTGCAGAGACTGTACACAACAAGTGGCTCCAACAGTCCGGCAACAAGATGACTTGTTTATATGAAGCTACGGTGGACGACATGATCCGTGCCTTCATGCAAATTGAAAATTATCAGACATGGTTGAAAGGGGGGTATGATGGTAAAGGTCCTGATTCGGCATCCTTGAAACTCAAAGCGGCTGCCAGGTGTGGAGATCCAAAAATGTTGGCCGATGCCATGAAGTCTTATCCAGGGGCAGAAGACGTCAACACTAGAGATTGTGCATTGGAAGGGTCAGAGCTCTTTGGTTCCACCAAATGCAAACTCAACCTACCACCGGGTGCTGATTGTGACTCTCATCGACCCGACAAAGTGAACTATTTCATTCCTCGTCCTAACACCCGAGCAACTCGTCAACGCATAGAGGAATCGTTGAGTTCTGCAATTCATGGTGTGGCTCATACTACATCCGTGTTAGAGACAGATTGTCTTGTTTCCAAGTGGCACATTGCAAGATTACCACCCAACTCAGCCAAACGATGTTGGGCACTGCAGGCCATCACAGGGATTATGTGCAATGCCAAAGTCGGGACTGGGAAACATGGCACACCTGCTCCAACATACAAAAGGCTCAGGAAGGAATTTCGCTCTCCCAACAATGTGGAGTATGAATTTTGATTTTGCCCTGACGACATCAAACGTTGTGTGAGTGGCAGTAAGAAGAAATATGTGTTGGACTGGCCTATAGTACCCAACACGTGGCCGGTGAAGATAGGTACCAATCTATCGCAAGAGGAGGTTTTGGCACTTGAAGATGTTGGGTTTCAACTAGAGCAGAGGGAGGCATTGTCCCCTCATCGTTGGCTTTCAACAATCGCAACTCTCCCCATCCCTCATTCGCATTTTTCTATGCCACCAAACCCGGACGCCCACCCTACATTCAGGTTTGGGAAGACAGTGCGTTGTAATCCAACAGCACCGCTAGCGGATCACAAAAACAAATGGGAGAGCGCCGGACTCATGGAGGGTTACTATGTGGTTGGGGTCACTGCCATTCCATATCCGGGCTTTGGAGTGATAATCAACATTGTCTCCAAGCAGGATATCACCTATCATGTCACAATTGGCGACATCCCGCATTGCACATGCCCGGATTTCACGAAAATGTCCTCTCATACATTGGGAAAGAAAGGAAAATGGGTGTATTATAAACATCTTTATTATGTGTTTAGATTTTTGTGCATGGTGGATTACGAGAGTGACAAGTTCATTCATGCACCTACATATACCTATAACGAGGTCATGCGACTACTTGAACTTGCTGGTATTGTAGAGTGTGAATAGTATTGCAAATGGTCTATTAAGTACCATATATTTGAATGTCAAAATATGACATGTTTTGGTTTGGATTTTTATAATAAAAATCAGCAATGGGCTGGAAGTATTTCAAATGATTTAGTAACTTCATTTCTATTTAGACTACAACCCAACCGTGAGCGGTTTGATTGATTGACATGGATAAATAATAACAAGTTTCTAAAAATAAAAAATAATTGAGAAGATTCTACGCACATCCGCGTAGTAACGTCTTCTTGGTATCCGCCTATAGATTATTCCTGCTTTATCACTAGCTCAATTTGGGATAGCACCAGTCAATGTAACCAACCGGATTCGAACCCGGGTTGATACAGACCTAATACCAGTCTCTTACACAACTCGCATCCACAGGCGGATGTCTCAAAACCTAGTAGTTACCTACATATTGACTATTTCTAATATCTAATTTCCTTTCATTTGTAGATTCTGGGCCTTAACTCAACCCGTGAGCAGTTTGAGTGGCTCACAATTATGGCACCTACATGTACGTATAATGAGGTTATGCACCTACTTGAGCTTGATGGTGTTGTGGAATGTGAGTAGTTGTGCAAGTGTTGGTTGTAACTACATGTATAAGGATGTCAATAAATGACATGTATTGGTTTGGATTATTATAATAAAAATCAGCAATGAATTGAAAGTGTTTTAAATGATCCATGGAAATAGGGCCCTTTCACTTGTGCTTCATTTAAAATATTGGCAATTTACAATTGAAAATATGCAATTAATTTGTCAAAATTTTGGTTGTGTACCCTAAACCCGTGTGTCTTTACTAAATTTGGAATCATTGCTCATATGTTACTGCTCATTGCTCATGTGTTACTGCTCACCGCTCACCGCTCATAAGATAGCTTCCCTCGGTTAGGCATTAATATATTGCGCCTCAATTGGTAATCTAGAACGGTCACTCTTGTGGATCTTGGGAGAAGGAAGGAATCTCTTAATTTGTTAATTTGTAAGAATCTCTTAATATGTTTGTAGAGTCCAACATTTTCCCTCTCCAACTTAGCCCATATTAGTGTAAAGCAAATATGTGATTCAGTCTTAGTCTTGCCAACAGAAATGAGAGGTTGCACATGATGAATAATGGACGAGGTGTGATACGAAGAGGTGATTTGATTGAAGGGCTCAAGAAAAAGGCTTGAGTGTGAAGCTTTTGTGGTGATATACCTATTTTGTAAGTTTTGAGTTTCATGGTTGTGTTGTCTGTCACAATGGCGGTGAATGTTTATTTTTTAGGAATTTTTAAAGACTTTGGTTCTTGTGAGTGTGCTATCAATTTCCAGTAGACATGTGGAAATGTGTTTGCGTTTGCCATTTTTGTGTGGTGACTTTTTCTTGTGGCTTTATTGAAACCTCATGTAGGTTATGCTAAATTTGCTCTTTTCTCTATGAGGTTCGTAGTTAGGGAGCATAGTCAGCTTTGGGCAAGTTGGCAAGTTGTATTGACCTCTCGCACGGAATATTTTTATCTTATCCTATCCTATGAAAGCCACAAAGAAGAAACTGATTTTTAGACCTTCTAAAAAGAAAATGCTACGAGCCAATATTTTTCAAAGAAGTAGGGTCGTGTCTTTCATAAATTCAATAGTGCCATTGACCGTCTCTCAATGTTGATATGTGAAACTCGATTATTTCAAGAAACAACTAATGACATGGTATGGCTATTTGTGTTTGTCTATACACATGATGTTTGTCTATCTACTCAACTACCATGATGCCATTGGATAAACAAGATGTGGGTGTGGTTATCCAAGTGAACTTAGAAACACGCTTGGTAAATGTTGTTCTTGAGTGGAAACGTTTGTTTTTGACGAGCATGAAGTTTATTTAATATTGCGAAGTCACATGCCCACATGTCCACAGTCACATGTTGTGAAGGGCATGTAAATTAGTCATGTGGTTTGGTTGTATTTCAATCATGGGAATGCATATAGATTGTTAGTGTTAAGAGTCCTCTATACATACCTTGTTGTCCAAGTTGCTTGTATGGAAGTTTTGGGAATATTGATGTGTTATTTTGTGAGTGTTTGGTTCTTTGGTGTTCTTTGGTTCTTCGATTCAGACTGAATGTGGGGAATATCTGGGAATACTACATAGAATATTTTTAGTCCCACATAACATTGTTATGGATCTAAATAATGTTATGTCCGACTACGAAGGTTCTATAATATAATCAATGATCCCATGGATTCACATACATACAATTTTTTTACCCTCGACTCTTGTGTGTGCAAGTGGAGATACCTACCACTTGTTCTGGTCATGCATAATTACACTAAATATGATATTTAGTGTCATATGGTATTTTATGTCACCATGGTAACTTTTTGCAAGACACCCCTTAGGAATAAGTGAACAAATGTTGTCATGGATGATGGATGAGTTCATCCATTGGCCAAAACCCTACCTTCTCTTGTCAACAACTTGTGATGAAATATTGTCATGGGTGATTGAAATCTGAATGTAAAAACACTTGGTAAGTGACAGTAATTGCAATACTCTAAATCTATCATCCCCCCAAATTTTTCACGAGGGATGACAAATAAAGTTGGGTTATCATTTAGTGTTGGTGATACTATACGGCAACTTAAAACTAGTATCAAGCAAGACAATTAAAATCGGTGACACTACAACGATTGATTAAATATGTGTGTTTCCTAGATTTGGGGTCTCAAATTTAGCCATTGTGTTCATTTGTGTGTGTCGGTGTTAACTTGAGCAAGCTGACAAGAGTAGGGTTGGTCTCCATTTAAGCCAGTCATGAATTTTGATCGGACAATCCCCAGACACCCAAACTTGAAATTATTTGTGGACAGGCAGGCCCACTCCCACATTATTATTATTATTATTATTATTATGCCCAGTTGATGACAACCTGATGGTGCGAGTCTTGAAGGAGTTTGAGGGCCACTTCACACCCGAGACTGACAGCCTGTGACCATTACACTTCAAGCACTCTCATTGGTGGAAAAGTCGGACGAGTGTCGTCAACTGGATAAGATCATTAGCATGCCCATTGTCCAACCCGGTGGTCAATCCACAACAACAAGCTAGAGACAACATGAGGGGAGCTAGGCCACAAGGTGGACCACCGAATGAGCTTAGACCACCGAACTTGTATTATGACCATGGGAGTGCAAGGCAAACTTTTCATCCTCCGGCGGGATTGCAAACGACGAATGGATACATTCCAATTCAGAGTAAGCAAGGGGTTTCACAGAATTTCAACAATGGGAGGCAAGTTCCTCCCACGGATCCGGGTCCGTCCAATTCTCAGGATGTCAGGTTCACGGAGGGTGTAATGAAGTCACATCATGATGAGTCTCTTCCTTTTCAAATGGGTGTTGGCGAGGAACAAAGTCAATGGCCTTCACACACCAATGTTATCACCTATGAGTTAAGGAGTTTAGATGATGAGGTCATTCATGAGGCACCGGCATTGGCGGTTACCACTAGGGCTATAAGAGGAAGTCTTCCACATGAGAAAGAAGTAGAGGCACCAGAGGAGGATTCTTCGGGAGAGGCTCCTCAATTGTCAAACTTAGAGAAGGTAGCTAGGACAACCTGAAGAGCCACTGAGGCACTAGAGAGAAAGAATGTGATTCTCCAAGATAGGGAGAGGCCTAATGTCATTCATGATTTAGGGGGTAGTGAGATGGGAGAATGAGAAGGACCGGGAATTCCCTTGGATGAATTTGATGGTGTTGGCAGTGCAAGGGTGAAGAAACCGAATGACTATGATTTATAGGCCGATCTTAGCTCACTTAAGGCCGACATCACCTTCGGACAGTTGTTGGAAATATCACCCATGGCTCGTAAAACTCTCAAGGAAGGAATGCAGGTGAATAAAAGGACTAGGAAGGTGAAGACTAGGGTGGCCGCTAGAATTCAATTGCAAGGAGGAGGGCGTGATGTCGAGGCAATTGAAATTGAGGTTATGGTGGTGGACAAAGTGGTTCCGAATGTGTTAGTGGATGGAGGTAGTGGTCTAAAACATCTTGCCGGAACACACCATAAAGAGGTTGGGTCTTAGTCTTACGGGTCCATCACCTTTCATCATCAACATGGCGAATCAAACTCCGGCTGTGCCCTTGGGATTGATTAAGGATTGTAGGATTAGCACTGGGGGGGAAGAGTATGTAGTCACTTTTCATGTCATCAAGATGCACTCCAACAAAGATACATTTCCCATCTTGTTAGGTAGGCCATGGTTGAGAATGTCGGAGGCTATAGTGGAGTGGAGAGGAGCCAAGCCTTCCATCACTTATGGTCCGAAGGATAATAGGGTCAAGGTTTCCATAGGGTCATTAGATGGTTGGGTGATAAATGAAATTGCCTCATCCTCGGAGGATGAACTTGATGACAAAGAAGACGACAAGGATGGTGAGGAATTGGTAGGAGTGGTCCACTCGGATGGCCATGGAAAAATCATAGATTCAGGATCAGGTGGCTTAGGTCCTAGTTTCTATCATCATGGGGACGATGGGAAGTATGCATAGTGGTTGAAGGATTATCCCGAGTCAGAGTTTGATGTGATGGTGACGTCTCACCATGCATATTTGAACTCGAGGTCCACTGAAATTTGATTGTTGTTGTTTCCATTTCAAAGTGAATGAGAGTTTTTTTGTAAGAGCAATGGCTATAAATATAATTTTCAGCAAGTAAATTGTGAAGAGCATGAATAAGTTGATTGAAGATTGTCATCGTCAAAGTTGACTGTAAGTGATTTGGTTCTTGGCGATAGTCCATGGAAGATAAAGATTTAGTGAAGAACTCGAAGAGGAATATCTATCAAAACAAAAGGTTGAATAATTCCATGACAATGACAAATGTCATAAGAGCAATCATGTTAAAGTTATTAAGAAACTCTCTATAAACAATAGTTATTTTGATGTTCATCATTTCAAATCACATAACAAAGGTTATAGCCTAACTTGGTTATGCATTGCTTGTGATAACACATGTGGAGGATTCTTGAACTCAATTGCCCCGAATACCTAAAGATGAAGGTGGTAATTACAATTCTTGAAGACTTGCATGAGGATTGTAAGTTGATTAAAATAACTTAATTGTGAGATTATTGCAAGCATCCTTCATGGCAAACAAAGACTATGCAATTATTCAAACAATACCTTGGACTTTGTCCTAACTATGAGTCATTGACAAGTTGCCAAGCTATTGAGCTTCACGATTGAAGTACATAATGAAATTAGAGTAAAAAGAGTCCACATATAGGACAGAAACACACACGATAGAGAAAACGAGAGGTGAGAGAAGAAGACGAGAGGTGAGAGAAGAAGTCGAGAGAAATGTGTGAATTCATTATGCATAGAAATGTATGAATTCGGATTTTCCTGATTTTCTTAAAGAACTATACATAAGAAGGGTTACTCATTGGCGACATGTTCCCAACAAATTACTTCTCAGTGTCACAACTGTCACAATGTTATACTGATTTTCAGGACTGTTTCACTGCCGAGTTACATGACAGTTACTGGCGGTTCAATAAAATTCACTCGTATGGTTCTGAATTGGATCCACCTTCTCTACTTGAACCAAAATATTCTGAACTCAAGTCAACTTGAGTAGGGCATGGAGAGCTGATGTTTCTAAGCTGGCTTTATTACTGGAAGATTGCTCGTTTGGAGGCAAATGGAGCCTATTTCTTTTTCCAATTTCTTTTCTTGGAATTTTTAATTATATATTGTAAGTGGTGAAAGTACGACACGGCCTGGCATATACTAATTTTGTTGCAGATGCTGGATTTCAGTTTGGTACTGGCTCTATTTCATGAGCAATGGAACTTGAATTTCTAAATATGCAACTACCAGGTCTTCATAACGTGCACTCTTAACTGTAAGCACCATTGACGATTTTATTCAATTAGTGAAGGAGTAAGCCTGAGCTTCCATCACCATTTTGTCGTCTAAGGAAATATGAAACAGTGGAATAATTCAGTTAGTACTTTGCATGCTATAGTGAATCAATACCTTGTACTAATCTGGGTCCAATACATATTGCTTCTACCATCCATCGCGCAACTTTCAGGCTAAGTAGTCAACATAATTGGGGCAGACGTAGAAGACCATGTAATGAGCACAAGAATTTTCACTTTGAAAGTTAACAAGATATTCATGTGAGCGTTAAAACCTATGATGAAAAGTTGCTACAGCCTTGGTTTAGATATGCTAATCATCTTGTACTAACGGTGTATTTCATATTCTGTCTCAGAAAGCTACTGTGTATTTGGAGTGCTATAATTATCTTGTGTATTTGGAATACTATAATTATCTAGTGAGAATGTAATATTTCACCAAGCAAAGTCATTTATGTTCTATAATGTCCCAACAACCTATTGCAGTTCCTTCCAAGAATTTTGGCCGGCATAATTGCAGTTAACTTGGGTTGTCTGTGTGTCTGTGCATGAGACATAGAAGGCTTTGTAACTTGTGAAAACTGCAGATGGTGAGTTCAGTTGGGACTGTATAGTTTTTTTATAAACAAAGCACAACCACAAGAAAGAAAAAGTTGGGAAGACAAAGAAGCTCACAATAATATAAGAATACAAGTCTCCTTTAGGGGCACAAGTCGCTCCTGACACCACACTCAAATCTAAGTTGTAAAAAGAACTCAGATTTCTAATTCTTATTTGCATTTGACTTTAATCTAGTAATCTACTCAGAAGGAAGGGTTGTGTTTGACAGAGTGTTCTTTTCATGCTTTCACCTACTAGAACTTGAGGTTGCATAGAATCTCCGACAGAGAACCAATCCCTAATTTATGTCTCCATCTGAGGAGACCTAAAGATGCACAGAAAGTAAACTGCAATGAAAGACCTACTATAACATAACTTTGAGGGAAACCTTGGCTACCATTTCAGCATCCTTGCTACCATTTCCTGCTGGTTTGATTCGACCTTTAAAGACTGCCAACACCTTCCAATAAATAATTCAAGAAAGACCAAATCAAATCTTAAGGGGAGATAATGCAACATATATTCTTAGAAACATAACAATTAGCTTGTGAAGCGTCCACTCTTCGCTGCAGAAAGGGCTTTCAGACTATGACTCCCAATTTGAAAACTCATGCTGCTGCAGCTCAATATTTCATGTTCAGTTCCACATCAGACCACAGTAGGAGACGTTCCAGGACGAAGGATACGCTACAACTCTGCCTCAGCAATTTTCTGACTTAGACCCAACCCTAGAAGATGAATGATTCCAGCACTCCGAAAGATTCGGTATTTGGAAGTATTGAAGGACTAGAATCTGAAACACCGACATCGTTAAGGATGTGCACATGATTTTCTGTGAAAACCCTAAACGCTTTGATGTGCATATACTTTCACTTGCAGAAACGAATTCGCAATTAAGTTTCTGTCAAATTTGATGTTGAAAGTCCAGTGTTGACGAAAATCTGAACGTCTGCGCTGAGATATCTAATTACATCCTGAACGCAAGTCTGATGTAAATCTACATCCTTATGCATCCATAACCTTCTCTAGAATGTACTCATTCTGATGTAGTGTATGACATTATCGCAAGCTGAGACACAGAAATGGACTCTATTTAACTCAACAAACGACCTTCAATCCGAAGGCCTTAATCTCTACGCCATAGCCTGGTTAATCAAGAAAAAACCTAAACCCAATCCTGCAATCATAATGCAACAACGACCACTTCGCATTTGTAGCACTTACACTTAACCCGAAGCAGATCTCAACTTTCGCTCCTGCTAATCCACATTCTCTCACAAAGTTGCTTGCATTAATTGCTCAACATCCAAACTTCAAAGTACTTTGCTTATCTTCCCATCATACACCTCATTCTCACTCCCTCCACTGCAGCACTGCTCCCAATCCAGCGTTCGGCCATCCAGCAAGATGCAACCTAAACCCTAGAACATCCTTCATCTTTTACTTCGATATGGCCGCAACAAGACTCCAATGCAAGAATAATATTGAAATACAAGCGAGAAATGAGTTCTTCGAGAGTCTCTTCAAACCCCACAGGACTCCACAAGATATCGCATGCAATCAGACATTGATTGCCAAGCTACAGAGACCAGCATTACAAATTCAGATTTCTCAAACCAAGAGTAACTTATTAAGATCGAAGGCCTTTGATCGGGACTGATGAAAAGGAGCGTCCCATTTGGTCAGAAGTTCGAAGTTGTCGCCAAACCCTAAACGGCAAACCAAGAGCAATGGCGTATTGAACTCCTCTCACAAATCTGTAACTCGCGACATAGCGAACAGGAGACGAGCCTCGTCTTCTTACAGAAATAGGAAAGCAACGACGCCTTGAATTCAACGTCGCCTTGAATCCATTGCCAAAAGCTCCGGTTAAGTTTCACTTCAAAATCGACGGCAGACATGAAAAAGTTCTGAATCGGACGGACATAAATGGAAATGTGACGTAGCCTCACGAGAGGGCTCGAATCCATTCCATGGGCTCATATACTTCTTCTCGACAAAAAGGAACCATAAGAGCATGACATATTAAGAAGGAATGGAGGAGCAAAAAACCAAGATTATTATTAGAAACTTCAATCCAACGTGACATTAATCCCTATAGACATTAGCTCGTTCTTCCCTAAGACCTAGTACCTTGGTTTGTTTCCTTAGGTTAGTTTTAAGTGATAGCAAAAACCTAATTACATTTTGGTGCCGCTTCCCCAACTTCCCCATCTCCTCAAGTTCTCCTTAGATCTAACATTCAAGCTCATCCATTTTTTCCACCTTTTACCCCACATGTAAACCCAAATCAATTACAAAGACTTAACATAACAACTTATCCAATACCCATGATAAATAGTGTAGTTAAGCATCCTCATTTCCATGGTAGATGGGGCATAGACCTTGATGTCCACATCAAGAAATTCAAAATTGCATGCGCCACAAATAATGTCCCTCCTTATAAGCAAATGAAAGTATTTGCAACTACTTTGTAAAAGAACAAATTTTTATGGTATTCTTGTCGCGCAACTTTGTTTATTTGGATGCACTCATACATACATTCTTATTATATCTTAGACCCTTGGGGTTGAAAATGGTTTAATAGCAATGTTGAGGTCACCTTCGAACCCTCAGCCTTAGACGGTGTAACCCGCTGCTGACCGGTTTACACAGACATTGCGCCCACCTAAAATTAGCTCGCTCCTCAATTCCGTTCCTTGAAGGTGGTTTGTTTACTCATCAATTCAAAAGCTCAATATGATGTTAGATCTCTAATAAGATATACTCATGCATAGTCTCCTTAGTATGATACTTCCTCTTTGGAGTTAATCTCTACTGAGACGGTGTCCTAGTTTTCAAGTTTATGTTCCTTTAAAACCTTAAGTAAGGTTGGTATTTTGTAAATCTCTAAGAAGAAAAGTGTCCTAGACTTCTAAGCTTATGTTCCCCGAAATCCTAATGTCGAGGTTAAGTGTTATAGAGGAAATTCCTTCTTATACAATATCAAGTTCTTATCGCATAGTGTTTCGAAAATGATGTTTCTTCTTAATAAATCTCCAAGGAGAAAGTGCTCTAAGTTTCCAAGGTTATGTTCCCCTAAAGCCTAATGTCAAGGTTAAGTGTACTTAGGGGAACTTCATTCCTACATACAATAATATCTTTCATGGTTTGAATGATTAAAACCTTCCTTACCTTCTCCAAGTATTTTTCGAACGTTCCTGTTGAGAGAGTTTATAGTTTTCAAGCATACTCTCTCACTAAAGGAATATTGGGAGAATTCTCTCTCTCAAAGTATTTCACGAATGTTCCCTTGAGAGAGTTTACAACTTCCAAGCATACTCTCTTACTAAAGGAACCTCACGAGAATTCTCTAATTCCTCCAACGTCCCTTTGAGAATCCTTGCCTAAGCACTTATTACGAGGAAAGCATGCTCCCTTGCAATTATAATTTCTCTTAAGTCGGACATACTTGAGGTCATGGAATTCTCTCAACTCTATTAGCCTCAAGTGCCCGCCATCAAGTTCATGAGTGGATTCAATCTTCGAGGTGCTTGGATGATATTTATCAATATTCCGGGAGGGATCTTAAGATAGAATATTCGGTAATTAATGCCAATTCTCAAGTTATTACCTTGAGCCTTCTTGGCCTAAGGCGTGGAGCCTCTCCCTAGTGCATATCTAAAGTAATTCCGAATCTTTAGCTAAGGCCGGCCTTTATACCAGAATATCCTTCTTAGGCCTCAAATCCCTTAGGTGGTATGAGGGGGGGGGGGGGGGGGTTTGATGACGAGGCCACAACTTAGAATCCCCTAAATCAATTCCTTGCTTGCCGTCTTATTGATTAGATTTGTTAAGTCCTATCGAGTAAGCTAATCAAGGTAACTCAAGACCGATAGTGTGGAAGGTAATGATAAGTATTTTTACTTAGGTGTCAACTTCGGCTTGAGGCCTCATGCCCCTCTCTTCCAATGAGTTCTACCCAAGTGATTTGATTTTTGTAGCTTTATATTTCCTTTACCTCAAAACACTTGCTAAGTTCGGGGTAACTTTACCGGATGCCATGCGTAATTCGAATTGCTATGTGAAAACCTCAAGTTTGTCGCAACGCAATTGCTTCTCCTTTAAATCACGTACATGAATTCATAAAGCATTTATCGAAACTCCCTTGTGTGGCGCTTTGCTAATAAGCCGCAAGTAAGCCTCTTTGATTTGATTCCTTTCCAAAAGCTTTGCTCGTCGCGTGTTTCAATAATTGCCTAGGCCTACGTGATAGCTTTGCACTTTGATTCGCCGCATCATACCTTACCGCACCGAGGGTGCCAATTTTCTATCTCATACCATACCGCACCGAGGGTGCCAATTTCATATAAGCGCACCGAGGGTGCCGATCGACATAAGCGCACCGAGGGTGCCAATCCTCTATCTAGTGCACCGAGGGTGCCATTTTCGATCTCTAGACCTAATGCACCGAGGGTGCCGATTCTCTATCTAGTGCACCGAGGGTGCCATTTTCGATCTCTAGACCTAATGCACCGAGGGTGCCAATTCTCTACCTCTAAGCTTCAGAGCTCGGACACTCATGTAGAATTTTCATATGCAAAATGACGTGTATTAGGGGACTCAACTCGGCCCCTTTATATAGTGTTCCACATCTATGTATTTGTAGATTTTTGTAAATGTTAGCTTCAGCTAAATTTAGCAATGTGTCTAAATATAGCCTGATTAAAAAGTCTTAATTCATAGAGACTAAATCTATTTAGTCTAACATGTAATTCCTACTTACATATCTTTTCATATCCCTAGCTAATTAATTGAGCACATGCTCCTAAAGTGGGGGCATTTGTGCCTCTTTAATTCTCGGTGCTAGCCCTATTTCCACTGGTCTTGGCCACAGTCTGCATTCCCTTGGCTGCCTTTTACGTTCCTTTGGCTGCCTTCACGCTCCCTTGGCCGTCTTCACGTTCCCCTGCGCCTTCACGTTCCCTTGGCTGCCTTGACGTTCCCTTGGCAGCCTTATGTTCCCTTGGCTGCCTTGACGGTCTCTTCTGCCATATCACCCATATGTGCTGGCAACTCTGCCTCGCACCATGCCAGCTCCTCTCTCTCCGTCTTCACTGGTTCCGTTTCCCATCGCCGTTGGCCATCCCTGCTCCGCCGCTGGCCGCTTACTGAGCTTCCTTGCCCTCGCATGTCAGTGGTGTTGCTATCTCTACAAGCAAAACTGAAAACAATCCAAATTGATAAAGATCAAAGTGCTGATAGTTATCAATGATACCTTTGATCCGGTAATGTTGTCAAGGTCCAACACCCAGATAATTTCAATTTTGTCAAAGAGATGAGGTTCCCCAATCCCTTTGGTAATGTTGTCAAGCTCTTACACCAAGACAAATCTAATGTTCTCAAAGAGGTCAAGTTCCCCAATCCCTCCGGTAATGTTGTCAAGCTCTTACACGAAGACAAATCTAATGTTGTCAAAGAGGTCAAGTTCCCCAATCCCTCCGGTAATGTTGTCAAGCTCAAACACCAAGACAAATCCAGGGTTGTCAAAGAGGCCAAGTTCTCCAATCCCTCCGGTAATGTTGTCAAGCTCGAACACCCTGGCAAATCTAATGTTGTCAAGGAGGTCAAGTTCCCCAATCCCTCCGGTAATGTTGTCAAGGAGGTCAAGTTCCCCAATCCCTCCGGTAATGTTGTCAAGCTCGAACACCCTGGCAATTTCAATGTTGTCAAAGAGATCAAGTTCCCCAATCCCTCCGGTAATGTTGTCAAGCTCGAACACGCAGAGATTTTCAATGTTGTCAAAGAGGTCAAGTTCCCCAATCCCTCCGGTAATGTTGTCAAGCTCGAACACGCAGAGATTTTCAATGTTGTCAAAGAGGTCAAGTTCCCCAATTCCTCCGGTAATGTTGTCAAGCTCGAACACCCAAAGATTTTCAATCTTGTCAAAGAGGTCAAGTTCCCCAATCCCTCCGGTAATGTTGTCAAGCTCTTACACGAAGACAAATCTAATGTTGTCAAGGAGGTCAAGTTCCCCAATCCCTCCAGTAATGTTGTCAAGCTCGAACATTCAAACAAATTCAATCTTTTCAAAGAGGTCAAGTTCCCCAATCCCTCCGGTAATGTTGTCAAGCTCTTACATGAAGACAAATCTAATGTTGTCAAGGAGGTCAAGTTCCCCAATCCCTCCAGTAATGTTGTCAAGCTCGAACATTCAAACAAATTCAATCTTTTCAAAGAGGTCAAGTTCCCCAATCCCTCCGGTAATGTTGTCAACCTCGAACACCCAGAGATTTTCAATTTTGTCAAAGATGTCAAGTTCCCCAATCCCTCCGGTAATGTTGTCAAGCTCGAACACCCAAAGATTTTCAATTTTGTCAAAGAAGTCAAGTTCCCCAATCCCTCAGGTAATGTTGTCAAGCTCTTACACGAACACAAATCTAATGTTGTCAAGGAGACCAAGTTCCCAAATCCCTCGGGTAATGTTGTCAAGCTCGAACACCCAGACAATTTCAATGTTGTCAAAGAGGTCAAGTTCCCCAATCCCTCCGGTAATGTTGTCAAGCTCGAACATTCAAACAAATTCAATCTTTTCAAAGAGGTCAAGTTCCCCAATCCCTCCGGTAATGTTGTCAAGCTCTTACACGAAGACAAATCTAATGTTGTCAAGGAGGTCAAGTTCCCCAATCCCTCCGGTAATGTTGTCAAGCTCTTACACGAAGACAATTTCAATGTTGTCAAAGAGGTCAAGTTCCCCAATCCTTCCGGTAATGTTGTCAATCTCGAACACCCAGAGATTTTCAATGTTGTCAAAGAGGTCAAGCTCCCCAAGCCCTTCGGTAATGTTGTCAAGTTCTTACACGAAGACAAATCTAATGTTGTCAAGGAGGTCAAGTTCCCCAATCCCTCCGGTAATGTTGTCAAGCTCGAACATTTAAACAAATTCAATCTTTTCAAAGAGGTCAAGTTTCCCAATCCGTCTGGTAATGTTGTCAAGCTCTTACACGAAAACAAATCTAATGTTGTCAAGGAGGTCAAGTTTCCCAATCCCTCCGGTAATGTTCTCAAGCTCGAACATCCAAACAATTTCAATGTTGTCAAAGAGGTCAAAGTACCCAATCCATCCGGTAATGTTGTCAAGATCGAACACCGTGACAAATCCAATGTTCTCAACGAGGTCAAGTTCTCCACTCCCTCCGGTAATGTTGTCAAGGTCGAACACTTATACAAACTCAATGTTGTCAAAGTGGTCAAGTTCCCCAATCCCTCCGGTAATGTTGTCAAGCTCTTACATGAAGACAAATCTAATGTTCTCAAGGAGGTCAAGTTCCCCAATCCCTCCGGTAATGTTGTCAAGCTCAAACACCCAAACAATTTCAATGTTGTCAAAGAGGTCAAGTTCCCCAATCCCTCCGGTAATGTTGTCAAGCTCTTACACGAACAGAAATCTAATGTTGTCAAGGAGGCCAAGTTCCCAAATCCCTCGGGTAATGTTGTCAAGCTCTTACACGAAGACAATTTCAATGTTGTCAAAGAGGTCAAGTTCCCCAATCCCTCCGGTAATGTTGCCAAGCTCTTACACGAAGACAAATCTAATGTTGTCAAGGAGGTCAAGTTCCCCAATCCCTCCGGTAATGTTGTCAAGCTCGAATACCCAGACAATTTCAATGTTGTCAAAGAGGTCAAGTTCCTCAATCCTTCCGGTAATGTTGTCAAGCTCGAACACCCAAAGATTTTCAATTTTGTTAAAGAGGTCAAGTTCCCCAATCCCTCCAGTAATGTTGTCAAACTCATATACGAAGACAAATCTAATGTTGTCAAGGAGGCCAAGTTCCCCAATCCCTCCCGTAATGTTGTCAAGCTCGAACATTCAAACAAATTCAATCTTTTCAAAGAGATCAAGTTCCCCAATCCCTCTGGTAATGTTCTCAAGCTCTTACACGAAGACAAATCTAATGTTGTCAAGGAGGTCAAGTTTCCCAATCCCTCCGGTAATGTTGTCAAGCCTGAACACCCACACAAATCCAATGTTGTCAAAGAGGTCAAGTTCCCCAATCCCTCCGGTAATGTTGTCAAGCTCAAACACCAAGACAAATCCAATGTTGTCAAACAAGTGAAGTTCCTCAATCCCTTATGTAATGTTGTCAAGCTCGAACACCCATACAATTTCAATGTTGTCAAAGAGATTAGGTTCTCCAATCCATCCGGTAATGTTGTCAAGCTCTCACACCAAGACAAATCTAATGTTGTCAAAGAGGTCAAGTTCCCCAATCCCTCCGGTAATGTTGTCAAGCTTGAACACTCAGAGATTTTCAATGTTGTCAAAGAGGTCAAGTTCCCCAATCCCTCCGGTAATGTTGTCAAGCTCGAACACCAATACAAATCCAATGTTGTCAAAGAGGTCAAGTTCCATAATCCCTCCGGTAATGTTGTCAAGCTCGAACACCAATACAAATCCAATGTTGTCAAAGAGGTCAAGTTCCATAATCCCTCCGGTAATGTTGTCAAGCTCGAACACCGTGACAAATCCAATGTTGTCAAAGAGGTCAAGTTCCCCAATCCCTCCGGTAATGTTGTCAAGCTCTTACACCCAGACAAATCTAATGTTGTCAAGGAGGTCAAGTTCCCCAATCCCTCCGGTAATGTTGTCAAGCTCGAACACCCATACAATACCAATGTTGTCAAAGAGGTCAAGTTCCCCAATCCCTCCGGTAATGTTGTCAAGCTCGAACACCCAGACAAATCTAATGTTGTCAAGGAGGTCAAGTTCCCCAATCTCTCTGGTAATGTTGTCAAGCTCGAACACCAATACAAATTCAATGTTGTCAAAGAGGTCAAGTTCCGTAATCCCTCCGGTAATGTTGTCAAGCTCGAACACCAATGCAAATCCAATGTTGTTAAAGAGGTCAAGTTACCCAATCCATCCGGTAATGTTTTCAAGCTCGAACACGAAGACAAATCCAATGTTGTCAAAGAGGTCAAGTTCCCCAATCCCTCCGGTAATGTTTTCAAGCGCTTACAGCAAAACAAATGTAATGTTGTCAAAGAGGTCAAGTTCCCCAATCGCTCCGGTAATGTTGTCAAGCTGCAACACCAAAACAACTCCAATGTTGTCAAAGAGGTCAAGTTCCCCAATCCCTCCGGTAATGTTTTCAAGCGCTTACAGCAAGACAAATGTAATGTTGTCAAAGAGGTCAAGTTCCCCAATCCCTCCGGTAATGTTGTCAAGCTGCAACACCAAAACAACTCCAATGTTGTCAAAGAGGTCAAGTTCCCCAATCCCTCCGGTAATGTTGTCAAGCTCGAACACCCAGACAAATCCAATGTTGTCAAAGAGGTCAAGTTCCCCAATCCCTCCGGTAATGTTGTCATGGTTATACACCAAAGCAAACACAACGTTTTCAAAGAAGTAAAGTACTCCAATCCCTCAGGTAATGTTGTCAATCCCTCATATACCAATAGTCCAAGGGAGCTTACATCAAGGTCTTTGATCTGTTTGAAATTGTCCTTTAGCCATTGTGAAATTTCTCGATCTATACAAATTGCTTCTACTTTCTTGTACTTCTGGGTTTCAAACGCACCACAAAATGTCAAAATTATGTTTCGTTAATCAAAGAGTTAATGAAATTCACCCATTGTGTTTAGATGATATGGAAAAACCATTGCATTGCATATTACAAACGTGTTAAATGTCAAATTTAAACAACTTAGAACCTCAAATTTTCACAAACATATTTGTACTTGCATTTCATAAAAATCAACTTATTAAGCTCTTTTATTTGTACCGTACCTTGTCATGTGTCGGTCCAATTCCTAGCATAACATTGTTTATTTTCCAAATTTGAGTGCCCAAGTATTCCTCGTTTGTCTCAGCAATCATACGTCCCATGTCACGTAGTTGGTCGTGCATTTCTAACGTCCCCCCATGAGCTATCATTACCAAGGACTTGTCCACCAATATATCAAGCACATGATTTGGGGATGCACCATAGTTGGTCCATATACGCAAGGCCCTATCTTTCAGCATGCCCTTGGGAAAGATGCATGCTACATCCAAAAACATGTTTTTCTCATCGTGTTCCAATCCATCAAAACTGATCCTCAAGGTACTCCAAAGCCCTTCATCCCCATCCAAATGCCTACCCCTTTTCATCCTTTGGAAAGCCCGTTCCCAACTTCGAATCCTCTCCTTTCCCCGCAAGAATGCGCCCATCACTTTCAAGCTCAAAGGCAAGCCGTTACATTTTTCTATGATTTTGTCACGTAGATCAAAGAGTTGTGGTGACAACTTGTCTCCATCCCCCAAAACGTAAGAATCAAATAGTTCTTTCGCTGCATTTTCATGTAACTTATCAACATCCATCCTACCATTCACGTCTACGCGATTGACAATTAAAGCCCAACCCCGGGTTGTTATAATAATCTTGGTGCCATTGTTGATACAAGAAACATCTGCTGGTATTATCTCACACACTTGAGTGGCATCTCTGGGATCATCCAATATTAGAAGGACTTTCTTTGTAGCCAACAACTCCCTCATCATGTTCTGTGCATCCACCAATGTCCAAGTGGACTCTTTGTCCCTTCCAAACTTTTGTAAAATTTCACATAAGATTTCAAATGAATTTTTACTTTTCAGATTTTCAATAAAACATGAAGCATTGTATGTGGACCTCACATCATCAAATATGGCCTTAGCCAAGGTGGTCTTCCCTATTCCACCCATACCGATGAGACCCAAAATATTCACTCCCTTAAGGTGGTTTCTCACCTTTGCAAGATTGCTTTCAAGACCAACCACAACTTCATATCGTGTTTTCCTTGCATCCACCTGTATGAAGAAGTTCACATATCATGTCAATTGGGCCAAGAAGTGTACACTATGATAGAAGATTTAAAAACGCACAATACATATGAATATTGTAAATCTTTCCTAAAAGGTATTACAAAACATGTATTAGAAAACATCAACAATTTGTTCCAAAAAAATCTATGAAAGAATAATGTACATACTTTTGAAGATGGTCAAACCAACTCAAATTGGAAAGCAACTTGCATGGTCAAGAAAATTTGTAAAATTAAGCTTTGAATACCTTAATCTAATTGCTTGACTTTTCTTTTCAATGTAGCCCTTCAATTCATTGTGGATTTAAGGACAATTTTCAAAAATTAGTCCAAGTTCAAAATTTATATGTAAGGTAATTAATTTTGCTTCTAGTAGCCAATGTAATCATTAGTTTGTGGACATATTTTTGGTGATAAATTTTGAAGGTAGAATTTCGATACTGTAAGATTGAATACTTGTAACAACCATAAAGCGCTATGTGAAACCAAAATCTACTTGGAAGACCATTTGGTGCTACTTTATAGCCTTTGACTAAGATATTTGTGAATTCAACATACATGACTTGTCTATCGGTGTAGTTGACCATGCTTGCACCAGATCCTATGTTTTGGTTCAAATATCATGTCTTCAACTCCATGCAAATTTAAATAACTAAAACAATCAAAACATGGCATCTCAAAAATACACAATAAGCATATTATAATGGAATGTGTTCTTACTGTCTTAGGAGTAGAGACGTTCATCTGGTTAGAGGCCTCCTTCACTAGGGTGCTTGGGGAAAAAATCCAACCTTTCTCAAATTGCGGTAAATCATTTGAATATATTCCAACCATGAACTTCTTCTTCAAGGTTGCGAGCCTCCTGCAAATGTTAGAAAAATGTTGGCCTTTGTGACGGATTCTCAATCCAACATTCTTTGATCAATGTGGTAAGCTCCTCGCAATTGATAGGTAGCTTAGGCCTCCAACCATCTTTTATTTTTTGCAAGATTACCTCTCTACTATTTATACCTAAAAATGGTTCCTTCAAAGAAAGGATCTCTGAACAAGTCATACCAAATGACCACACATCAGCTGGAAAAGGACATGCCATATTTGAAGTTGATTTTTCTTTGTTATTGTTATTCATCTCAGGTGCCATGTACTTTGTTGTACCGATGGTAAACTTTTGCAATTCCGGTTTGCTTTGAACCTCCGTTTTGGAAGCATCATAATCTGTCAATTTGACAAAATCATAGCTAACATTTCTTTTGCCTCCTACGGGTGTTGACACGGAGCTTAGAAGCACATTGCTTGGCTTCAAATCAAGATGGGCAACATGCATGTCATGAAGATAACACATGCCCCTTGCGATTTCATGCATCATATCAATTGCAAGAAGATATGATAAAGACGTTTTCTGCTTCTTCAACAAACCACTCAAGCTCGTGTCCATGAGCTCCATTACTAGAAACAAATTTTTTGAGACATTGTTCGATCCAACCTGATTGCCCTCATGAGTTTCATCGAATCTTCCACAACAAATGTATTTGACGAGGTTTGGATGGCCCAAGCATGCTAAGATGCCAACTTCTTTGCGAAAGTTGGGGAGAGCTCCTACCATTTTTGTTGCACTTTCAAGTCCCAACCAACTTGATTTGTGCACCGCACCCGCCGCTCCGGATCCAATTTCTTCTAAGAATACCGGCTTTGCCACATCCTTTGGAATTTCCAAAGCATCCAATTCTGCACCTTTCCCTTGTGGCAATTCACATTGCAATCTCCTCAATAAATGTTTTGCCAATTCATACTCCTTGGAATCATTGGGCATTGTTTGAAGTCGTTTTTCAAGCCTTTCCACCATGACTTTTTCATCACTTTCAATTTCGCCATAAGTGGCCATGCTAAAATCAATACATGGGTCCCACATCGCGTCCCCAAAACACCGCAAATCGTCCACTAGCTCTCGAAAGGCCTCTGTATTGTTCATTTGGAATGCCGTTGCGTTGCACCATTCTTGCTTACCACAATCTTGGACCAATATTCTTACTTTTCGAGTAATGCGACCCAACTCCCCAAGCACAAGCCCAAATTTATTAATCGTCTCCTTAGTGGATGTGATTATGTCATTCACATGAAGCACAACTCGGTCAAGCTTCTCCACAAGATTCATGCATTGTTTCACATTCAACACTTGCTCCCCCTTCAGAACCTCTTGAAGTTTGGTTACTTCCTCCCTTTGCCACTTCAAAATATCTCCAACCTCATTGTTTTGTTTTTGTCTTTTCCCTATGTATGTCCCAAACTTCAAGAACCAAATACTTATAAAACCCCAAATCATGCGAACGAATTGCAAAGTCTTGGCCATGATGAAACACTTGTTATTCACCGAACCAATCCACCAATAGATAATTGATTGATTTGCACACCATAACCCTATAAGTGAAAAACGATTGTCCTAATCTGCAACAACAAAATTTGAACAAGGTAGATTAAGCAAATTTATGTGCATGAAACTCTACAAACCATTGCCTAGACTTTTAGGCACAATAAATAGCATCATTGATCTCTCGCAACAATTGTTTGTGATCACCAGCCTTTGTCTGCAAAACAAACCTTTTCATCACACAATCCCCATGAACAAAGTTCAACGTAACCAAATATCCCATTTCAAAAGACAAAAATCCAGGAGGAATAAGAAGGTTCAAGTCCCCACTCCCAAGACTGTATTGTGAACTCTTTGTAGATCATGCAGTCTTACAAAATAATAGTCAATTCCTTGTAACATACACTCCCACCAAGATACCAAAACTAAAACTACTAGCATATCAAGTGAATTAAATTCCAATATCATGCAAGACCACAAATCTTCCCAATTAGAGGGTGAGGAAATGGATAGTTCCTCACATGATGAGGGTCCAGGTTGCAATATAGTCAGATAGACCATTTCCAAGCATTCAATTTATGAAACCTTCTACAAAAACCATGTCTCATCAGTTCAAAAGCTCCCCCTCTCCTCTGCGTGGTTAACTGAGAAGAGGGTCACATAGATGTGAAAGGATCGACAACTTTTAAAGTTGACATTGAACGATTTTCATACTTGTTAGTTTGAACAATACTGACAAATGCTGACGGCTTCAGCGAGTTCTTTTCAGATGGGCAATGAAGTAAGTACTTGGATAAGACTGGGAATGACCCTAAGACAGTAAGTAATGTAACACTAATTTTCAATTCTTTGATAATAAATGTTAGAAGATTTCCCATTGCGCTTCTTTTAACCACTCTGATCTACAGTCACTTAACGACTACATATTTGTCTTTTTTGTTTTGCAACTTTAGTTTTTAAACATTTTGGGCCGTGTAGTATACCGTTGGAAAGGTATTTCAAGACCTTTCCAACGGTATATTACAAGCCCCCAAATTCCAAACATTGCAGTTGGTAGACCAAAAAAACAAATCTGCACTTGAATTCTTGAGTTGTAGATGTCCCACGTTGTTTGATGAAACACGTGTAAGCCGGTTTAAGGGGTAGGGCAAGGTATTGTTGGTATGTTTCATGGGCTATGATATAATTAAGGCACAGAAAAGGTAGATTCATTAAAACATTCTTGAAATGGCATTTCTCTGACATGGGCCCTTGCCTGGCGGACATTAAGTTCTCCCATACGAACTATGGGGGGTGTCTGATCCGGGCGGGGGCAACCTTTTGGGAAATTTTTGAACCGACTGAAAACTGCTGCCCGCCCCGCCCAACTTCCAAAAAATATTGCCCTTGCATTCTTGAAGGCCGCTTGGCTACAAATCTCATATTGAGTGCACTTCGCCTTCAAAGTCTAAAATCCAATATATATGTGCACTTCAAATTAGTTAATGAGCAATTCACTGGGATTTCATTCCGGAAATGAAACCATCAATGAAGCACGTAATTAACTTGGAGGTCTAATAAAATTATAAAATCCTCATTAACATTGAGGTTATAATTTTTATGACTTACCATTTGAAATTGTCTTTGTCATTCTAAAATGACACTTCAATTTAGTGTCCTGATTTAATATGTATATTTTATACTATTTTAGGAACGCCACCTACTTTCACAAGTATTCATACACAATTAATTAATTCATTTAATTACTGGAATTAATTAGATTTAATTCCAGTAATTAAACTTTATAATTAATTAGTCTTACTTAATTTGGTCAGCATACTTTTCTGATTTATTTGGGCTTAATTAATGTAAAAGGATAAAATATCCTTTTCATTATAAATGATCCTTTTCATTATAAGGATCCTTGACAAAGTTTTCATTATAAGGATCCTTGACAAAGTTTTCATTATAAATGGCTTATAATGAAACTCAACAACGCAAAGGCTGATGAAATTTAGTTACCCGTTACATTCAGCTCCTTGGTTATCAAGTGGGTTAAGTCCTGTAAGGAAAGCGAGCGCAAAAACCCTCGTTGTTTTGTGTTGCAGCTAACACATGCAACGAAGAAGAAGAAGAAGAAGAGTTCACATAAGTACTACTACTACTACTACCACCGATAGCCAAAACCCCAGTGCGTGCACATCGCTATGTTAGATGGATTCCTAATGCTCTTAAGTACTGACAAAGCGTTCACTAGACAACGAACATGAGCTACTTACAGAAGGCGATGATGATCCAAGGTAAGGTGTTGGGCTGGAAGAAGGGGTCCTAGGTCAACTTTTGGATTTTCGGGACATGTCAATAAGAGCGCTATATAAACAAGGCGTCCAAAAGCGCCCCTTCGAAAGAAGCGGCAACAACCCTCAGGATGAAAATGGAAAACATAAGTTAAGTCAACCCGAGAAATGAACAAGAACATCAACATAACGGACAAAGCTTCGCGGGTCCCGGGAATTGGATAGCGGATAGCGAGAGTCCAATTCCGTTACTACAACAAGAATGATATGATTGAGAAGAAGAATGATGATATAAGTAGAGGAGGAGTAGAGTGTTGCATGAATAAGTTAGATACATACTTACCTAAGGTGTCGGGAACGTGGGCAGCAGTATCGCGACTAGACGAACGCGAGTGCTTGAGCCTCGCCTAGAAGCAGCCCACCCCTCCTCTTCGCCCCAGCCTTCCCCTTTCTTTCCCCCCTCCCTCCTCCTTAATTTGCCATACGGCCCAACCACCAACAATCCCCCACTCCCACTCACTCCTCTCACTCACTCACTCACTCACCTAACACAAATTGCTGCCACCCCCACTCACCCTCAACTCTCCGACACTCTTTTCCCCGAACCTCAAAGTCCTGCCTCTCACAAACTCCGACTTCCCAGCAGTCGCGGGCTAACCCGGGCACCGACCACCTCCAACACAGAGTATCTGCTATAGATTCTCAAACATCGCCAGTAGTCACACCTACTAAATGGATAGTAGCGTGAGAGGGGAGAGACGAAACGAAGCGAGGTTGCGAGGGTGGTGAGAGAGAGAGACACACACACACAAAAGCGTCCTGAAGCAGCTCATTCCCACTGTCCTGTTATCTACTGAGGCCGTAGATGTATTACTTTCACGAAGGGGTGAAATCTACAGTTTTCCTGAATACTGGACAAAGGCAGGGGGAGGGTCAAACACAGGCAGCGGCCATCATGAGGCAGCTCATCAGCCGTGTCCACACATTTTGGAAGACTGTAGATGTGCCACGTTCACCAGTGTTTCCATCTCCTCATTTTCTAGATACTGGACACAGAGATCGGAGAGCACCACTACTGTCCCAGTATCTAGGACACTATTAGATGTATCACACTCAAGATACATAGTGTCATCTACCGTAAACGCAGGTACTACACAGAAGTCATGAGCTGACCCCACACGTCCTGCGTTCTGACCTTCTTGTCTGGGCTTAGCTAGGTCGGTGCGTCCGTCGGTCGGTCGGAGGGCGGGCCGTTGTTTGCGACCTCCCACCGCTGCCCGACCCAAGCTTTCGCAGCGGCTTGTTAATAAAGAAGCTTGATTTGGGGCAGTAGGTACACCCCCACACATTAACCTAAGGGCCGCGTCACACATGAGACTGAATGCCCGTGACCATTGCATTCTAAGATCTCCCATTGAACGAAAAGGCCGAGACCGTCCAAGTTCATTTCAGTTTAGAAGGTGCAGGCCTACGCGTTCAAAGAAATTATCATGAATGAAAATCTACATGGATTCTCACATGGTAAAGTATGCAAGATGTTTCATGGTCTACCGGAATTTTGAGACGTAGGCTTGACACAAATTCCAACAGACCATGTCAGTGATACAACCTTTGGACGAGAATCAAGGGCCTTCAAAACTACACATTCACGGCCCTTGGCACGTGTGTGAAGTGGCCCTAAGGGTGGGTTTACACTAGGGTCCAAGACCAAAGAAACTCAAATTTTGAGTGACATTATGGTCATGAGCAAAAACTTTGGCCCATGGAGGTTACACTAGGGTCCGGTCCAAGGCATGGAAAAAAGTGAAGTAGCTTTGGTGCAATATATAAGCACCATTTCAAGTTCAATAATCAACGTAACTCTCAGGGGGTTCACTGGCGAAAATCGTAGAACAACGTGCGATAAAAAATAAGGTCCAATATATTCATTGTAGATAAATTTTATAAAAAAAATGGACATGTAAAATAGGGGATTTTAAAATAATGAAACATGTTTACATGTAAAATACCATCACATATAATATTTTCAGGCTTTTTACATGTAAAATACCATCACCTTATAATCTTTTCTGCAAGGTAAATTACCCCCCCCCCCAATAAATAGGTCCCAAACGCACGTGTATGCAAAATATAAGAGGGAGTGAACCCCCGAGACGTAACTGGGAGGGTCTTTGTGATCATCTAGATTGAAAGAGAATCCCCCAATTGACCTCGTATAACATTGACAATTGAACTCCCAATTTAAAACCCAAAGTGGCAATTTGAGTAATTCATGTAAATTGCTAGTCAAATGAGACGATTCCCAATCCAATAAAATAGCCCAATTTTGTTTGTGGGGTTGAAAATCCTCACACTAAAGCCACATGATTCATCCATCCATGTTATGGGCACATGCAACTCCACAAAACACTTTGCACGGATCACAAATTGCCTCGTCGGGTTGGCAATCGCAAATTGCACATATTATCATTTTAAGTTTCGGGATCAAAGTTGAGATGCAAAAGTTATAGGAGGCCAAAGTCAATATTTTTTGTTCTATATAAGAGATCATGCAGGTCCTCTCAATTATACATGCCTATTGAATCTAAAATATTATCTATATTTGAGCACATTATTGAAATATTATCGTGACCCATGTCTTGACTATGTTTTGTGTTTGTTCTTGATTATAAACCTTACAATATCGATCATTCAAACATAGACTCCCATGGTTACACTTGCCACACCTCCACATATAGATTGATGCCCAACCAAAATGACAAAATAAACAAAGTAGAATAACTCCCAACTTCAAGGATTGACATGAATTGTGGGTGTTTGTTCATTAACAACACAATATATCAAGTATCGCAAACATTGTCATTGTCCTATTTCCTCCTAAAGACAAGCTTTAGGCTTGCATATGATGCCTAGTTTGTCTATACCCATCACCAAACCTCCACACATAGTTCCAAGTCCAACAAAAATAGGAGAAGAATAGCTCCCGTGTTTGCATTATTGGTGTTTGTTTGATGGATAGAATGATTAATCGAGTGCTAAGGACATCATTATTCTTGGATGTAAAGTGTGACGTATCTCCCTCCAATGGTAAGCCTTTAGGTTTCCATCATGCATATTTAGGTTGTTTAGTCTACTCAAAATCCCCCCCTCAGTAGTTGTGTAAATTAGTATGACCGGGTGGATCCACTACAAGAATTATTGTGGTTCCTTATTATTGGTTCTCTTTCACTAGATGGGTCTGAAATCTATGAATTTGGATTGATTTTTTTTTTTGTTATAGTAGATCATAAAACAATTAAGCAGAGAAAATTGTGATTCCCGTAGTGATTAAACTCATGCCACTTTGGTGACACTAGACTAACATAAGTCTACACTTGCAAAACATTTGCACATTTTAATTTCTCACCCAACTAAAAAAAGGTTTGTTGACTATTCATGTCCTCCCATGCTCATTGACTTAAAGTACAAGTGTTTATTCATTGGATAGGATGCTTAAACAAGTATTGTGAATACCGTTGTTTATTTGAATGCATGATGGCCCGTCTTCCTACCAAAAACAATCCTTTTTATTTGCACATGGTTAATTGGGTGCCTAACTCCTTTGAAATACTCCAAGAACAAATGTGCAAGCTACATATTATTAGGCAAACAACCCTTATGTGGTCACTACTCTTATTAAGACACCAATATTTGAGCGGTAAGGTAACCGATCCATTCTTGAGCAACTAAGCAATTTAGCGTATTTGCAATTGAAGGTATGATCAGAGAAAACATACCCCATGTAGAGAAAATATTCCCCATGTATCATCTACCTTATGTGGTTTGGTATGGCTCCAGGAGAAAACACCAAGAAGACATGTGTTGCAAAGATATTAGATGGCATGTTCAAAGTATGTTAGCCATTCTAAACTCGAAAGTTAACATCATTTGGGGGGACACTGTACGGCCATTTAATGAGCACAACAATTTCCACTTTGTTAATGGATAAGATGTTCATATGAGCTCCAAAAAATATGAAAAAAGCGGCTTCAACCTCAATTTGGATTTATTGACCATCTTTTACTAATAATGTGTTTCCGTATCCTAAGAGAAGTGAACTAATCAGAAAAGGTAACCATTAAAAGATAAGAAAAAGAAAAAGAAAATCTTTGGTGTTTGTGCACCAACGTGGATGAAAGCCCGTTTACCTTAGAGCAATAAACTAATGCAACGCTGGCAATAATACATGTTTTTCCTATGCAGTTTTCAACTTACGACTGTGTTTTGAAAATTTCAAGAAAACCTTACAGACATTTGTAATCCAAATACGTTAAATGCTTATTTGAATCCAATGGTGAACGAGCCTCGCTCTGAGTAATGTGCAACTCATATGTGTCCTTATTTATCTAGCGTGATGTTGAAGAATGACTCTAAAGTAGATGAGGCTAAATCTGTCCCCTCTAAGCATTGAGCATATATAATATTATTTCATTTTTAAATCTGTTTTTAGGAATTGACATGGATTCCAATGTGAATACATGTTGAGTCCAAATATGTCTTATTTGGACTCAACATGTGAAAGTTATCAAGGTCTTAAGTTTTATTGATAAATGATCCAAAACCTACATAGGAGCTTGATGTTAAGGTGATGGGCATTCTCATAATCAATATGTAAGGTAGCCAACACATTCTTGATGTGTTAAGCAATCTAGTATATTTACGGTTTAGGAATGATTAAAGAAAACATTTTCCATGTAGAAACTCTAGAATAAGAAGCAATTCATATTTTTCATCAATATTATTTTTGCAATAACCAAATTATTATGAGCTTTCTAAGTGGATATTCTTTTTAACCTATACATGCGATTTAGGCTTACACTCCTTCCATACAAATCATAATTCCGATAATGAATGATTGTGGCACCTTGAAGAAGGACTCCGGTCTCCGGAGGAGGCCGGAGTGAGTGGAGCGTCTGTTTGTAGAACATCCTAGGCCACGCCCAAGGGCAATGGCATTAGATGTAAAACTAATTCACCTTCTGCATGAAGTAGACATTATATTTAGTAACTAGCAACCACTACCAATAACCAGTAGTATGCAACCCTCTTTAGCAAAACCGTCCAATGGTATGGCACTACTTGGGGGGGGGCATGGTATGACATGTTGCAAATTTATTTGTTTATGGTAAATCCTGGAGGTTTGTGACATGTTGTCGGTTCTCTAGTCTTCGTTTATGAATTAGTATTGAGTGTGCATATTGCGTGGTGATTATGTTAATTTGTTTGAATGTACTCTTGATTTTCATGATAGGGAGTTTAAGCATTGTTTCTAAGTTTTTAATTGATGGGATGTGTGTTGTGGCCCTTGCACATGCGACTAATACCATGAGTGGGGCTACGTTCCATGCCCGTGTTATCATGTTGTTAACGAGCATTTGGTATTTTGTGATTTTCCTATCGAGGGGTTCTGCAGCAAATGTGTCATTACAATATGTAAATTCAATAAATTGTATGGTAAGTTATGGGGCATGGGTCTATGGTGGGGGATGGTTGTATGGGTGGCCGATGACACACATTATGTCAAGTTTAAGCCTGGCATTGCAATGGCATCTTTGGGTACCTCATGTGCACAGCAGTAGCCATGTTGGCATTGTGTTTTCTTGCAGTAGTTCATTATGTGTTCCTGCATTCATAAGTGTATAGTGTCGTGATATTTTAGTTGATAAAATGAGTTTACGTATTTCCCATACAACTTTGTTGTGTCTTTGTGTTATTAACGCATGGATGCGTTGTTGTTTGCATTTGAGTAATACATGTAGCCATGTATCCACATGTGATGAGTTGCAGATATGGCATGTCTTCGATGGGTAGGCTTCTCTACCGAAGAAGACATGCTTATCACCTCCGGTAAGCATGTACAACACAAATTATTTCATATTTGAAGAAAAAATTATACATGTTGTTTTTTAATCAATTGAAAACTCTACAAATATCTATGATGTATCGTCTCATAAAACTAGCCTCGGACACCAAAGTGTTGAACATGCTTATCACCTATTAAGTTCGTCGGATCACAATCACTCAAAGTGAGTACAAGACCAAAGAAACATCAAAACCAAACAATCCTACTCGGTCAAATTTAGCACAAAATTTGACCCAAACAATTTACATTAGGGTATGAAAGCATGGTGGTAGACATTTGATAACCAAACGGCAACACTTAGGCTTTCTAGTCCAATCTTGATGCCATTAACCTAGAAGTGCTTGAGTGTATGCCAACACTTTTACTTTGCAATCTAGGGTCCACTTCTAAAGTGTACATCGAGGCCCACGACAACCGTCCTTAAAAGTAGAAGCGCCTACAATGGACACTTTAAGCACATGAGACCCTTAACATGTTCATGAACATTTACAATAACTTTCCTATCATAATTTTTTTGTTAAACCAAAATAAAAATATATAAGGTATATAGAGTTAGTTAGTTAGTTAGTTAGTTAGTTAGTTAACTACAATTGAGTTCATAAAATCTCAATATCATGATTTTGATTTGATTATATGAAGCCTAATGTTTCTTTGTGATCTAAAATGGTTACAAAATTGCCCCTCACCCAAAATAAAGATAAAAAGAAAGATAGATACAAAGAAATGTTGAGTGTTGAGTTTTTTTTTCTCCCTCATCCAATAAGTTGCATGTTTTATCAAAAGAATGACACTATTATTATTAATTTTGAAGCACGTAGTTGTCCACACTTTGAGATTCGAAGTAGGTGTCAAAAATAGATTAACCAGGTTATTGGGCTCTACTGTCGATCAATGTAAATTGACCCATTGCAACACATCCACACCAATGATCATAGATGGTTCGAACACTTTAGACATGTGATTGTTTATAACACCTACCAAGGGAGAGGACAAACTGGGGGATGAAAACATTGATTACTATTGTTGAACATGTGTAATATTATTTTAAGCTAACAGAAACCCTAATTCATTAAGTGAGCTTGAATTGGGATGAACCAACAACCAACCTATAGGAGGCAAGTTTTTAATTAATATTCCTCCCGCGGTAAGTGTTAGTACCGTCAAACTAGCTTCAGACACGCTAGATGGAAGATGGCCTTTGTCAAAGGTCCGAGTTCATGGTCCAACTTCCATGATCTGATTTCTTAAGAAATTAGTTTTGAAAGCCTTGGGCCCCTCACTAGGTGTAAACCGAATGTGGACCAAGAAGAATGACCATGCACCAAAAAATGAAGGTGTTGATTTTTATAATACATGCCCAAAAAGGGCTCGTAATTATTAGGCAGTTAATTATCAAAGCCCCGGTGTAACTAAGACTCAGTTGCTCCTCAGTTCTCCACAAGATTGCAACTTAGTCACAACTAACTTAGACTTAACTTAAACTTTTTATGAGTGCTTATTTTACTATAAACCATGGTTTGTTGAGTCCGGGCCCAAAAACGCAGGGTCCCAAATAGATGAGTCTTAAAATCATTACTTACTTTTTCTTTTTCCGCCTAGGACACGAAACACTCAATTAGTAGGAGATGTTAGCAAATTCAAATTGATGTTGTAGCCACTTTCCTCACAATTTTCGGAGCTCATATGAATATCTTATTCATTATCAAAGTGAATATTCTCATGCTCATTAAATAATCATATAGGTCCACACGATTATGTTGACTAAGGGGCTTATTATGGATGTCACATTCCTTGTACACTGAAAATTTGTCATTGGAAAAGTTACCATAGTGACATAAATACCACATGACATTAACTACAATACTAATCCAAATCAAGGCTATAGTCACTTTCTTATGATTTTTGGAGCTCATATGATTATCTTATTCATTATCCAAGAAAAAATTAACTTATTTTTTTATAATTATCTTACTTGCTTCCCACACTATGTTGACTTTTGAAGCTAAAATGGTGAACAAATTATGAGCACGTACTCCAAACTCTTTGAAACACATGTTTTATTGGTACATGTAAGGGAGATGGATGTTCAAAAGGTTATTTCTACCAAAGGCCCACTTCTCTTGGAAGATGAACACACAAGTAGTATGAGATGGCTAGCAAATCCAAATACGGGCCATAGACATTCTCTTGTAATTTTTGGAGCTCATCTATCTATCTATCTATGTATCTATCAATCATTATCAAAGTGAAGATTCTCATGCTCATTATAATGGTGATATGGGTCCCCTCAAATTATGTTTACTATTGGACTTAAAACTGACTATCATATTTTGAGTATGCCAACATAAAAATATTCAACGCAATATGTTTGTTCCATTCCACAAATAACATGTTAGGATTCTTAGGTTGTTGCCATTAGTGAGTTGTCAATGCTAGTAGGAAGGCAACCTTGATGCAATCCATCTAGTTAGGGTAACTAATCAAAACTTTATTATATTAAACGGCAAGAGAAATTGTTCATCAATTGTTGAAGGTGGACGGGTGGGACCAATAGGAGGGACAAGACATATGCATGTAATTTACACAAACATATTTAATTATGATTCATGTTGAATCTGCATAATGAAGAATCATAATACCATTATTTGAAACAAACTTTGACATGTTCTCGGACCCATTCATCAGGCTAATTGAGTTGAATAATGTTATGAATATGATCTTCTTTTAAAACACGTGTATGTTTTAAAAATATATTTCTCTTGGTGGAGTTGCACCAAACCACATACCATTCCAATACAGGTCTCCAATTAAGACAAGTGATCGAATTAGGCCTATTTATTTAGGAAGAAACTTTGGGATGAATGATGAGGTGAATAGATATCACCTTTGGCAATGATTTTGTCCTTGACATATATTCATGGAAAGTGGCCTTGTTACATCCAACAAATATTTGGGGCATTGAGTGCCCATTTACCCGTTTTTATACTTTGACTCGAATCCTTGGTGCCCATTGGCTCCCAAAGTCTCCCACTGAAGTGCCCAATTCAAGCCATCTTAAGTTTGTTTACACCTAATACCTTGTTGAATAGAAATAGCACTCAAAAAGCTTGAAATGAGTCTAACTTTCAACGATACCAATCTTTGTTTTACACAAGTGAATTGCAATGTAGTGCATCTCCTCCTTACCAATCCTAGACTTCTCGCCTTCCCATGGCCTTGAAAATGCTTACGGGACAAAAAATTGGGCCACTCCTCTCCATGAACCCATTTGTCCCACATGCATTTGTGGGTCAAAGCTATGGAGGCGTGAGACAAATAAACGTGAAAAGAACGAGCACATCATTTTCTTCCAACTAGGTGAAATATCCGCATCTCGTACTTTATCATAAGCAACATGAAACTGATAAATGAAAGCCAAAATTCTAGATTTGATTTGGGTAAGTATAGTTTCTACAGGTACTCAAATTATGGATTGTTAGTCCATGCCCTCCTAGATAACCATACACTTGCTACCAATGCTAGTTTAACAAGTACATGTGAAAATGAATAGTGATAGTCTTAAGTGGTGAACATATAATTTTATATGGAATAATCTTTTGGAGGATTCTATTAGCCAAATATACTAAGAACTAAAAATCCATTTCAAGTCGTGGGACAATCAAATGTGGGAAGACTAATGAGAAGAAAAATAAATTATGTCCATTTTGGCATACATGTTTTGCGCCATCAAACCTTAAAGTGCTCATGGGGTCATGCATTAAGTAAAGCATTTTTCTTACCCTCTAGCATGATCAAAATGATAATTCTATTGTCCTTTGGAGTGAAACACCTACTATACCTTGACTCAATTTTGAGATTGGAGTTGATAAGTGGCTTGGGATTTATTATTTATTATTTACTTTTAAGTGAGGAAGGTTGAAACCGTTGAGACATAGCCTTATCTTTACCTTCATTCATTAGCATCTACCAACTACCGACACATGTAAGGTTCAAATCGTTCTTGATTTTCTATGCTTTAGATTCATGCCAACTATACAATTGGGTACATATGAAGAATCAAATTAAAATAAAATATAAAAGAATACGCCCGTATTAGAATACCGACTGATACATATGAAGAAATTAGTCCTATATCACACAATTTCCAAAGACAATCAAATCAATTTCATCAAATTTATGAGCAATAGCAAGTTTGAGTGTTTAGAGGTTGTGGGAAATCTTCGATGCACTGGTTGTTTTGGTGAAAGAAATTGGCCTTTGCCGATGTTGGTAAAGCTTTGGACATGATCTCTCTATAATCATAAAGTTTTTATCTATTTGGGTAGTTACTTTCAATTCTTAGAATTAATTGTGTCGGTTTCCAGAACAAAACTAATGCCAAGTGGTCGTAAAGGTTTTAATCTATTTTAAATTACAATCTAAGAAAAATTAAATAAGTATAAAGCAATGGGAAAGTTGGTGAGGTAAAAAAGGTAGTTGCACTTTTTGGAAAAGTCTCCCAATACCTGCATTGGAAACCTCATTGATTCCATTTTGGAGCTATTATATTTGATTAATTATCCATTCACTCACCCTTGCTCACGGGGAGGTCACTCAGTAGGATTTTTGTGTACCACGTGCTGCGGAGGGGTATTTGTTTAGGGGCTATTTACCTCCAAGGCACGAATTAAAAGCTCCCTATAATTACATAATATTCTAAAATGGCCTATTTTTTGTACCCTACCATTACTTATAATGCCCATGTCATTGAAATTTTTTGTAGTCTATATTCCTTTTAATTAAAAAATTGAATTTAAGAATGTATGCAATGCAAAAGTGATGGAAAAAGCATGGCAACAAAAAAATATAAAAATTACGTACCATTGCAAAAACCAAGTACAAAAACTTAAAGTGAAAATACAAAAAGAAGACTTAGGATGGAACACAATATGATTGAGTGTGTGTTTACAAACACAACAAGATTGTATGTGTATTCACAAACACAACACCCGCTCCATAAAAATCCTTTATTCAAAATCACTTTACATGCTAATGAAGACCAAAACCATATAGTGTGAAACACTTTAAGCTTGGTCATGAATCTTATACAGTTCGTTATGTCACAAACTTGGACAGTTGCTCTGAATCATTCCTATCAAGAGTGTACACCTCATTTGTAGAATTGTAGCTCATGGTTACCGTAGATATAATGCAATCTACATCAATCCATTTGCTATCCGTGTGATCATACTTAAATTTATTACGGCCTGGATATTTTCTATAATATTGCAACATTACTTCGATGTGGGGATTATTAGGATTTCTCCTTCCTGATTCCTCCGTTTGAGCAAGGAGGTCAACCGCTTGCCTAAGTACTCCAAATTGTTTCCCATTGCGCCCGCCGCATAGCCTGCACCCTACCCACCCACCATGAACTGGAATCTACTTCGTTCAATATGTTAGTAGCATTTCCAGCTTTAACATCAGTCATTGAACGTCCCATTTTTCGTTTGGCAGCGGATTTTACAGTTGACAATAGCATTGTTGTGCTCTGTTGGACAAAATGCACCCCACAATCAGATCCTATAGATAACAAACTTGATCCACACGAAGATCTTGCTTGGAGACAATTATCATGGTTGTTAAAATGAATACTATGTTTAATTCTTGCTAATCTATCTTTGGATAGAAAAACATTACCATTGAGTTGCGAGACAAACGTTGACTTGTAAATGGAATGCCCATCAACTTCTACGGTTGGCAAAAATTTTCCGGTTCTCTGTACTGAGGCTTCCAATTTCATCCATTTTTGGGTGAATGATGAGTAATTTTTCATCCATCCCTCGTGAGGCATGCGTACGAAATTGATTCTACTAAACATACATCCTAAGATCCTTATTTTCAGCCCCTATATTATTTTTACTAAAAGGGAATGGCCCATATTTTATACCTATCTATTTTACTTGTAATGGGCTTATGTACTTTTAATGGACCCTTCATTATTTGGAATTCTTTTATAATTTTTATGTCAAATGATTTAAATCCTCCCTATATTATGCCGCACGTCGTTTTTAAAATGCACTAAGTGACCTCCCCGTGCCCTTGCTTTGCAAGCTTTTCTCTTCTTGTTAAGGTAATATTGCGGGAACTCAAAGGGTACCCTCTCAGCATTGCTACTTAATGTTATATTGCCATTCCAATTTCCTATTTTCATTGTTAACATCAATAAATATATTGAACTTTATAAAATGCCATATTAGAACATTGCAAAAAATTCCAAAATTTAGGAGTGTGTATGAGGAGTATGCCACATACAACAATCTCATATCCACTAACAAGATGTTCAGTATGCAAATCTTTTAGTGTTCTTATTGTTTAAGAAGTTTTTAGTTTTATTCTTTTGCGCTAATGGAAAGTCAATTCTAGTTATGAAGTGGTTGAGAGATGGGAAAACTTGTCTTCTCAAAGTTCAACTTCCCCTTACAAGTTACAAAAGATCACCAATTATGGTTTTGCAAGCCGGGGATCACAATTATGTCATGTGTGTGTGTTTATTTTTTTTTATTTATTATTATTATATTTTGTGACTTGGCTAGAACCTAAGTTAAAGTGAAAACTATAATACCTTCACATGACAATGAAAATGATTGATACATATCAAGGTACATGTTCTTTTAATTTGTAAAAGTTATCTTCAAAGGTCATGGCAAAAAGACACCATCTTGTATAATCTCTGTGTGCATTAGTAATATGAAAAAATAATACAATGATCTTCAACCACTTCATCACTAAGAGTCCATAATATTATCAACTTCTAAAATCATGAGGGGTCTCACTCAATTCAAAGGATGATTCAAACACTAGTAGTTTATAGTTTGACTTTGAAAAGAAAGTTGTGAAAGAGAAATTCTAGACTACATTCATATGGTGGGAACAAACACCAATTTCACTAAGGTCAGCAAAAATTAATTAGTTATTTTTTAAAATTAAAAAATACGACCATGTTATAAAGTAAAAACACTTTATTTTTTTATACAAAATATAAATTGCATAATATGAAATCTTGAGAAAAATAAAATATCATGCCAACAATCTTATTATTGTCTCACATAGGATATGTGTTATGTGAGGTGACGAGAAACATGAAATACTACATAATGGTATAAATATATTACATAAAATAAATAAATAAAGTAAAAATATGATTTGTCTATTTTTAAAGTGTCATTCGGGGCCATTCACGAGTGGGGTACTACTTTTGGGACAAAGGAATTAAGGACTTTGTCGCATTGAATCTCGGCGCTTATTATGATTTATTATTATTTGATCAATAAATTTTAGATAGATAAGTAGATAGGTCATAGGATTTGTAAAGAGGTCATATGACTTGTTTGGGCCACATCAATAGCAATTTCATTATTGAAGTGTACATTGAAGGTGAATTATTTCATGTTTTCCATCTTGGTACCTTGGTGTAAGTGTCACATGTCCATACATATAAGTTTTTATGTCCAATTCTAATACTAAACGTTCATTTTTCATGTAGCCATGTTATTGTGTATGGTTGGCCATGTTTGGTGTCATATGTAAAGCTATACAATTGGTATGCAATACATTTTTAGTTTTATTGGTACACAATTGAACGATAATTTTGAGGAATAGAATTGGGATTGTTTCTATTAAGTTTTGTTGTCCTTTTCATTCCTTGATCCTAAGGTCAACAATTTTGACAACACCCATGGATGTCCGTTAGGGAATCAAAGTAATATCTTAGATAACCCTATTCCTTGTCAATTAACTTTGTCGGTGTGCTCAATGTCTAAACTGCCGCTGTTGAAGCATACAGGACACCGAAATCATCCCTCCTGGTCACTGTCATGTGATCCTTCTCACTGGCTTGGCACCTCACCCCCACAATTTGTTAATTTTCATTGTTTGAAAACAAAAACGCCGAAGGACAATTATGCACGAAGTTTGATCTCGCAGTCTCAATACAAGAAGACAAGTACGATCATAGGAAACCAATGTTTTGGCAAAGATTCAAGGAGCGCAATTTTCCATGCACACTAACATACACCACTGGGAAAGCTCTATCAACTTCGATGACCACTACACAACTTGCAGAGGGCTTATAACCCTCACTTCATGACTTCCATTTGGATCATGGAAATATTTGAACCAGTGAAGGTGCAAATGAAATTCAGTGGCTGCCATGTGTTTAATTACAAAATATCATATTCTTAAACCCTAAACCAACGACTTTGTCACGTCAAAAATGCCACCTAAGTGCATGGTGTCACACAAAGTATTTTGATCAAGAAGTAATCACTCACCCCATGTAGATTGGAAGATTCGTTGCACCCAAGTATGGTTGATTGTACATGCATTTATAACTGCCAGCCTCCCAAGTATTGGTTTCATAAATGGCACCTCACTATTCTAGTGGAAGTCTACTGCACGGGTAGAGGGTAGTTCACCAGCTTGGGTATTTCTACCTTAGTTTGACTCAACGCGCCCAAGCATAGATGCAGTTCGGCTATACAATGTTGTACACTGCAAAATGAAGAATGTCATTTGACTTTTGTTTGTTGTTCCCACATTTGAAAAGTGACGATAGGATACAATATTTTCCTTAAATTTTAGAGTTAGATCAGGTCACAAGGGAGGAGCTATCACAACTAATGTGTTGATGACAACATAGTTTATGTACGTGACAGTTGTTGTGGGGTTGGCACTACCTACCAAACCACGTTGTTTCGTTGACTCTTTTTATTACCCATTTTTGTTCTAAAGGGAAAACATCACCTTACTATTTCTGGTTCAATGTGACGTCACAAAGCCAAAAAAGGAAGAAAACAAAATACTGCTAGAGAGTTATCTACATAGCCAGCCAAAATGTGTGGAGACCACACCACGTAGGTCCATCATGAACATCTTTTGCAAAAGCCATGGTCCAAGTAGGTGATGGATCGTATTGTAACTGCAGAAAATGCCAGTAGTGAGAGACACCCTCTTCACAGGATTGCTAGTAACCTAATGGGTACATAGAAACTGAGAGTGGTGATGAGGGCACGATGCTGGTACCCAAGTGGCTCCGGACAACCATAGCCAAACCGAAGCTTCAAATCGCCTTCAAATCGCCTTCAAATGGAACGTTGGGGGGCTCCGTAGTAGTCTTCCGGCCGTGTGAGAGTGTATTATTGCATAAGAGCATACCTCTCATCCATTGAACACACCAAAAACTTGTTTCGTTGGTTCTTAATCACAAGTAAACTTTGACTGAACTAATTTGAGGTTTTTTATGTTGATTTTGGTGTGTATCCAATAAAAAACAATCAACTTTAAGGTTGCATACAACTTCAAGGTTTTCTTTTCTGTTGGATGAATATGAGGTACGTTTGTATGCAGTAATTTCTTATCGTCTAGTCTTCCCGATTAGAGTTCAGTGATGTTCTACGTAAACTCATTGAGTTGGGGAGGTGAAAATGAGATGAAGTATTCTATAGTCATTAGCTTGGGATTTTCTAGTTGGTGAGCTATATTGACTCCAAAAACAATGCAAGAGGGAGTTTTTGTATGCAAGCATATCTTTGGGCTCTCATCCATCAACATAAACACTTGGCCCATGTAGGTTTGTGGTTGGTTCATCTCAAATGATTGGGACTAGACTGATTTGAGGTTTATGAAGTTAATTTTGATGTACATAAATTTCCAAAATAACTTGTAGACTAATAATATTTCAAGGTTTATATTTTGAATGAACAAAGTATATGTTCGTGAGTGATAATTCCCTCTTGCCTCCCAAAAATAATATCAAAGATCCAAACTAGTCTAGCTAGGTCGTGTTTAGATGAATCAACCCTCGACCACTAGGAGGCGTGCCCCGAGGGTTGTTTTAACTAGAGCTCCTTCATCCATGATGGGTGAGCTCACCTAGACATCACTAGGCCCAAACCCCATCTTTTCACAATAATATGATGAACAATGGAACTTCCGAACACTAAACTTTTTAGTACAAACATTTACCATGATAGTACAACTTCAAAACACGTGTATTAGCAAGTTGATTAGATTCCAAATGGGTGAAGAATGTGCATTGAACTCCAATACAATATTAATTTAAGCCTGTATTGTCGGTTTGTTGTTAGATTCCTTGATTCTTAAGAGAAATCTGAATTTTAAGACACTTGGTCCCAAATGAATTATTGAAAAACACAAGACCCTTGCCAAATCCTAAATATATCATACTAATTTGACATGTGTTGTTCCAACCAGTGTTCAAGATTGAAGTCTTCAATGCCCTTCAAACGCGATTTGGCCCTTCAAAATATACCTCTCTCAAAACAACCCTTCAAAATGCAACCCCAAACTCAAAATGAAAACTTCACTTGACGTCCTCAAAATTTTTACACCCGTCAACACTGTAGCGCTACAGTGACGAGGAGGTCGCTACAGTGACAACCTCAACACCTAGCAAATGATTCATTCAACATCGATCTGACTTGGAATTCAACTTTTTAGGTCTTGCAAAAGATTGGAATCCAACCCTTTCTTTGGTAAGCATTGAGTCAGTGTTGTAGTGTGATGTGATTCAATCAATGTGAAATCAGTGCTGATTTGAAATCCCGTGCAGCTTTACAGATCCATTCGGTGAGATGGTTATCCCGTGGCTTGGTCATGGAGAGATTGGTATTTTGTATGCCTGCAATTTTAGAAATTTGGGAGGTTGAAGAACCCACATGGTACAAGGATCTAACTTCTCTTCAGTTCCAATTTTTCATTCACATGCTAGCTGATATATTATCAGAGTTGAATAAGGTCAATCGCAAGTTTCAGTTTGATCTTGTAGATATCACTAGCATAGTTTCTACGATTGATGTAACAATCAGCTTGTTTCGTAGACACTATCTGGGTGTAAGTTTTGGCCTGACAACCAAACACCTAGGAAAGTTTCTCCGTGAGGTGGTACCCAATGGGCAGATATTGTATGTTGATAGTTTTGGGTGTGAAAAAATGCATATCTTGCATTATGATTCCATGCCTGAGTGTGACGTAGGAGGCTCATTGGAGGCATGCATCATGTTGAGGAGGCAGTATGTGCAGAAGATCATCGATTCACTCAATGATCGATTTCCTGACTTGTCCATTTTCAATGCGGCCCGGCTTTTTAGCCCGAAGCACTATCCTGTAGATGAATTGGACAGAGGGACATTAACGGAACAATGGTTGAACCGGTTGGTGACACATTTCCGTTGGAGCGATGACCTTGTTAATCAATGCAATGCGGAATTGCTAGAATTTGTGGAGATGTTATGTTCCGTTTGTGAACGCCGAAGTATGCAAGAAGCTTGGGTTTTTTGTGGCAATGACCGGGAGTTCATGATTAATTGGCCAACTATGATGTCGCTATGGCAAGCCATACTTGTGATCCCAACTAGCACTGCTGTTTGTGAGCGTGGTTTTTCAAAGCAAAATTGGGTTAAGAGTGAAAGGAGAACTAGACTCAACCTTGACACACTAGATGCTTTAATGAGGGTTAGTCTAAATGGGTTAGGAGTTGAATTCATGGATTGGGATAGTATTTTTGAATCTTGGAAAATTGGCACAAGAACCAACAAGCGTAGGGCATTATCACTAGAAGAGGTGGAGTTAGATGGTTGATTCTTAATTCTTCACATTGTATTGGAAGCATGCACCATATAAATCATGCATAAGTTTAATATGAGTTTTTTTATATTTTATTTCTATATTACTGAATTGACGTCTTGAATTTGAACTAGCCCTTCAACCGAAGGGCTCAAATTTTAGAGCCCTTCAAAATGAAACTCATATGAGGGCTTCAATCTTGAACACTGGTTCCAACCCATTCCACCCATATATATAAATTAATGTCTATGGCTTCTCCACACTAACCCGACACCCTATTTGTAGCACCCATGCGGATGTAGTTGAAAATACTTATATGAATGTTATTATCTCCCCTTTCGCCACCACACATGCCCCCCATCCCCACCCCTATGGGTCCCCACTCCATGTTCTTTGTCCACCTGGCGCCCTCTTCCTAATCCCGCCAACTCCCTCTCTTTTTCTATGTATATTTTTGGGTTTTGTTAATTTAGTATTTGGGTGGAATAACAAGGAATGAAAGGGCAACAACCATTATCTCCACCACGAATTCTTTGTTGTATGTAGTCCTACCTCTTTAATATGACACGTTTTTCAAACGTGAAAAGTTGTCGTATTATTGAGGTGTCACATATTCAATAATATGAAAAATTGGATCTCTTTGTTATAATAACAAGGTACTTCATGAAAACACACATTTTATATTTTGCCACGTGTACAAAATAAATGTTTTCTCAAAAGTGTTGACAAATACACAAAATTTTCTTATGAAATTCTTTGTGGACTTGAGTTACCAATAGTCCATTGATGCTTCCACTACCAATTAGCAACACATATTTTATTGAACTTCTCTGATATGGCCTGCAATTTCATTACGTAAACTTTATTGGGACGTCCATAAGAAATGTAGCTAACAATTGAGCATGATGTTAAGCATATGCCAATTTCATAGTAGGTGAGGTCTCTCATCAACATCTAAAGAATCTAAGGGCTATGCATTAAGGTCAAGACTACGTGGCATCTACATTATGGGGTGCCTAACTTACTATTGCACTCTAATCAATTATTAGGCATAAAGGAGCCCAAGCTGCTAGAGAGCTACGGCATAACACAACCCCATCCTCCATGATGAACGAGTTTAGTGAACGCCAACAATTGTCCCAATACCAAGCTTCTACCAACTATAAATTCTTGAAATTAGTCAAGTGAAAAGTATTATAAGTGGTACACTAAATAGTCCTATTATTGTGGGTGAAAATCAATGTAGAATTAATTGATGTGGGCCATGTACTAATTGTCTAGTCTGGATGAAATAACGTGCACTCTACTTGTTTCGTATGTCTTGCTTGAGAATAGTTCAAAAATGAAAATAACCTAAAATAAACAATCACATCAATTCCCTGGAACAACAATTAATGTGGCCCACACTAATTTTAGAGTAGAGATTCAATGTGAGTTGAAGATTAATGTGGTCCACATTTATTCTCGTCGCTTCTTAATTCTCATTGTGGATTTTATTTTGGTTCACACTAATGGGACTATTTAGTGTACCTCCCTAGGTGTCCATGATAGATTACAAAATAGGTGCTCTCACCTTGTATACCACTATGTACTTTATTCAAGGTAAGATATGGTACGTTAAATGGACGTCAAATATAAAGTGATCAAAATTTTCTAGAATGTAAATCTAGGATAGTCTTACATTAATAACCGATCAAGCAATATGCTCATTTTAATCTCACATACCTTAATACTTAAAGCCCGTCTAGACAATGGTGAAGAAGTGCACCGGTCAAGAATATTAGGGGAATGGAGCAATTACATGATTGGCCATGAAATGGTTCTTCACTAGCCAAGGTTTACACTATGGCCAAGACTTCTTCGATGTACAACTTCGAGCATGGATGAAAAAATGACATGGCTGCCAACATGACAACAATTTTTGCTATGGTGGTTCTCCGAAGGTCAAGTTTCTTGGGCAACCTCAAATCCTCAGACAAGAAACTTGGCCTCTAGAGAACTCCAACTTGAGGCATTATTTTTGTTGTTTGTCCATCTTGTCTTCCATACCAACCGGTGCCTCAAATAATCTTGTCTTAGGCTCATATTCTCTTATTGGCCGGTGCACTTCTTCACAACAATCTAAACCGACCCTTATTCTATGGTCACTATTGTGATGATATCCTGTGGACCTAAGCTCTAGCGTCCAGGGTGATTTATGGCCTAATCGGTCAAAATCCTAGTGTTTCCAAGTCCAACTAGTTACGTTTTGTGATCTTTTGGTTTTTCTCTACTCTTTTAAGGTACATTCCATTCATCTAAAACGGTAAGTAATTTTCGTAAAGTGTTGAACTCCAACCGCTTATCCCTCAAACTGAACCGGCTTATTTGTAAAAGGCCGTTGGTTCTAAGCTCCATCTCAGCATTGCGTCCTGGCATTTATCAAGGCTATTCATAGCTATATGATGTTATTCTTCCTCCATGAAATTATGCCTGCTTCTTCCATTGTTGTATGTACTAAGGTAGAAATACCCAAACCGGTTAACCACCTTCTACCCGTGCACTAGATAGACCACCGTCATAATAATGAAGTGCCATTTTTGAAACAGGTCATGGCTTGGTGGCAACTTCAATGCGTGTACACAGTGTAGCCAATGGGAGTCAAGTGTTAATGTACTCATGAGGTAACCGGTTTAGGTGATGTTCTGTTTGGAAATGCGGATTGCCGTGTTCGGTGTAGGAAGAATCTAGTGAATGAGTAGGGGGTTTGACAACTTTCCACTATGAAAAATTGTAGAATATTTTTGTACGGGGCAAAAAAAATATAAAACAACTTGCATTCTACATGAATCCTTCTCATCTATCTTGGAACATTATCTCATGATTGTCAGACCATATCTTCAATGCAAATCACCTTATTTTCACTGGTTATGGTATTTCTACCTTAGAAAGAGCTTTGCGAGACTCAAAGGGATGTGCCATGATGATAATATGTCACATGTGGAGAGAGGGGATTGTTGCATATAAGCATACCTCTCATCCATCCAAGGGGAGAGTCAACACGAGTATGAGCCCAAAATGAGTGCTCATATTTGGTTTATGTTTAGAATTTATTTAGAATTGCATTTGGAGTGTTATTAAAACAATCAAAAGTATAAAAAGAGTGAGGCTTGGTGTGGTTTATGTTTTAAGCCTTAAGCCTATTTTGTGTGGTTAATTAGAAGCTTAGTGACATTAGGGAGTGTTTTGGTTAAGTGAGTAGTGTTTGATGAAGCAAGGGGAAGGGCCTTGGATTTAAATGTTTGAATTAGAACATGTTCTTGTTGGTTTAGAAGTAAGGATTTAGTGGATAGGATAAGGTCCTACTAAGTAGGAGAAGGTTAAGGGGTTTGTGGTCTTGGGTGCCCTCTCCTCCTTCCCTCTCTTCTTTTTTTCTTCTCCCTCTCCTCTCCTCTCTTGGAATTTGAGCTCTTAGAGCTAAGAATATATGTGGGAATTAAGTAAGGGCTTAGTGGAATTAGTGGGCTTGGTTAGGGTAATTAGGTAGGGGCTTGGTAGAATTAGGAATATAGTAGTTGTTGGTTCGAAGACTGGGCAGTCGGTTGCTGGTTCGAATAATGGGCAGTGGTTGTTGGTTTGAATACTGGGCAGTTGGTTGCTGGTTCGAATATTGGGCAGTAGTTGCTGGTTCGAAGACTGTGCAGTTGGTTGCTGGTTCGAATACTGGGTAGCTTGGTTGCTTACTTAAGACTGGGGCAACAAGTTGTTGGTTTGAGTGGCCGGGTAGGAGGCCGGGTATGGACCCTTGAGGGGCCCGGTCGCGAGCTCGATTGGATGTGGCAAGGTCAAAGGGCCACGGGCCTACGACACTAGGGGAATTTAGTTCCCCATGAATAAGAGAGGGCATGAGGGAATACGGCTTAGTAGGGATTTGATTGGGGGGTTGTGAATTAGTGTAGGAGTAAAGGGATAAATAGAGAAGAGCATTTTTCAATGCTTGTACTCGTATCATGGAATAAATTGGTGTGCAAGATTTGATGGGATATAAGGATTCTCACGAAGTTGGTAAAGATGGAGTTATGGGAACACGAATGTGATATCCATTCCCTCACCCGGACTAGGACGCTTAAGGGTGGGTGGTTTGGCCTCACAACGAGCCAAGTGCTGTGACCATGAAATTATGAGAGCCCAAAGCAAAGTATTCAAAGGCCATCCCAACACACCTCCAAAATCATGTAGTGTGGTCACATACCCTCAAGTGTAGTGTGAAGCCACATGTGATCAGGCCCTTAACCAAATGTTATGTCAATGAATATCTATTCATGCGGGTCCTCACACATGATATAATAGAATGAATCAATGGTTCTAAGCGTTTGGAGTGCCATGGTCTCCTATGGAAGAACTACTATACGAATATGTGGTTGTTGGAGTAAACGGTATGTAAACATGTGGTTGTTGGAATGAAGATTGTAGTTGGTTGCCGTTTCAGATTCTATAGGTTGTATTTTTTTTTTGTTGCATTAGTTTATAATTGAATTATTCAAGTTGCATTGCTGGTTGTTGAGGGTTTTGCAGAGTTTGAGGCTTAAAGGCTCAAATGCATAAAGTAGACATAGAGCTAGAGTTAGTGGTTAGTGCAAAGTCTAGCTTTAGTCTCGTTTTGAGTATTGGTTTGGAGGGTGGCAAAAGGTCATCCATCTAAGTACTATTCTTCGGAAGGTACTATCCCTCAATGATTTACCAATCAACCAACGCAAGCAAGGGTGGCCAGTGTGGAATTTGGTGGAAGTTAGGTACTTTGAGCTAATCCCCCCCCCTCGCAATAGTAACCAGTAGGTACGATGGATGAGTTTTAGATAAAAATGGTATCATTTAGGTTGGATGAAAAGCAATTTCATGAATGATGAAATGATAAACTTATGGTGCTTTGTACAAATGAATATGATGCATAGATGAATGTGATGTATTTGGATGATTGTAGAAAATAGAAGGTCATTTCTTGAAGGCATTAAAATAGAGAACCCATCCATCAAATCTTGTGCGTTGTTACTTGGATTGGAATAGCAATTATCACCATACTTGCTGACATGAGTGAATAGATGATGGAATGACATCCGTTTGACAAAAGACTTTTTATATCACATTCTAAACTAAATATGTGATATAAAAAGTCATATGTGAACTAAATATGAACCTCAGGGGTTTAGAAATTTCATGTTTGACACAAATGTGAATTTTGGAGAGTCCTTGACATATGTATGACTCCATTTTGCATCTAACACACTCGATATTGTAAATGAGTCAAGGGCACAAGATTTTTTTTGTTGCACAATTCCACATGTATTATGTACATGTTCACAATTGTTGTGTCCACTAAAAACCACAATACTTGATGCCAACATTTATGAGTGCTTACAAGTATTGTGTAACACCCCTCAATTGGTCCGCCGCATCCACCCCCCGCATGTACGTGGTGTACTCCAAATGCACAAGGAATGTGTGGGCCTTTTCTTTTCCTTTTCTATGTGGCACTGTAATTTTGTTCCCCTCTTTGGCCAAAGGGGGGGGGTGGGGGTGGAGATCCTTAGGACCAATTGTTTTTTTTCATCCTCAAAACAATAGTCACATGTTGGAATTGTGCTTGTGCCATAAGAGAGTGCTAGGTGGATTTTTTAATAGTCTTTTCTTACCCATTAGAGCTTTTGGCAAGCCCGCCCAATTGGCATGGACAGTCCCTTGGCATAGATCCCTTGCTCCCATAGATCCTCATACAAATCAAAAATGCTAATTTTTTTGTCAATAACCACGACATGGCTAAGCATCTCCAAATCTTAAAATTTTCACATCCATCTTAAATAGTTACACACCTCATTTGCATCCAAAACCCTCAAATTTTGGTCATTTTGGGCCTCTTAGGGATTTAGGGGTTAACTCCAAAGCATTTATATTTAAATCATTAAAAGAAAGGGAGGTTAACACTTTATTAAGGGCTTAACCAAGCATGCTTAATGAAACATGACAATTCTCTAGCAATTAGAAATCAACGTGGTGTTCCATTGTGAGACTTCCTAGCTTTTGCAAAGGAACAACCCATGGAGTTCATTATCAACCTCAACACCAACACCGCAATATCGGATGATAATATAGGTTGAGGTTGGTCATGTGCCCACCCCAACCTCACAACCTCTTAAAGCACTTTGAGCCCGGTATATACTTGAATTTGAAACCATGGTGTATACATATTTAATTCATTCATTGGGCCTGATGTAACATTATTAAGGTGTTATTAGCCATTTCATTCTAATAATATTAGTACATGATTTGACCCAAGTTTTTCAACTTGAAACTACCAATGCACTGTACTATTGTGATAATAAAATAGGGTATAATTCCAAATAGAATTTGGCTTTTTCCTGGCTCCACCCAACTTACAAAATCAGATGAATAATGTTACGCAAAGTGGATACACATCAAACTATTCATAACTTAATAATTTATGAATTATGATTTGATCCTAGAATAAATGACCAGAGACCCGTAATTGGGTTCAGTTGGATTAAGTCAACCCTCAACCAATCTGGAACTATCCTAGGGGTTTGTTTTTACTACATTCCCTTTATCCATAATGAATGAGTTTCTGTGTGAAACACAAAGCTTTGGTTTGGTGCAGAGGCTTATCATACCACATATGAACTACTATGAGTGTAAAACGGGTTATTCTCTAAGGCATTAGCATATCTATTGTACGTAAGGGGGAGGCAATGTTTTCCTCTTGTTTACATATATAAAGTTTTTATTGAAATCCGTACAGTTGAGAAGGCTCACTTCTTTAAACAAAAAAAATTGCAAATATTTTTAAATTACATATGATTTTTATTTTTATTTTTACTTTTCCAAAAGACTCTTCATAATTTTGCAGGCCTATGGGAAAGGTTTCAAATTATTTAACTTGCTTGAAAGTGTTACCTAGGATTTAAGTAAATATGGACAAAAGACTTTTCCAAAGTTGAAAATGCATTTGAGAGTATTATTTTTTTGGTCCAATTTAGAAATACACATTGCACAAAAACTTATCTAAAGGAATATGATGATAGAAGCAATTATACATACTTTGAGAAGCAATATGATCAAATACTTCCTCTAGATTTTTATTTTCTCACAAATGACACAGTGTGCATGTAACTAACATGTGCCACAACATGAGATGTCCACATCTAAGAGTGACTGCTGCCATTTTGTCATAGGATCCACCGATAAAAATGCACAAATAAAATTGAAATTTTCCAAGTTCCATGAATAAGTCTAGATTTAATTAAAACATAGTTCAATTTTAATATTTTCAAGGGTCGTTTTAGGCTTACCTAAGAGTCCCTTCATCCACAATCAATGATTTCATGTAGCAACAACAAAATCTACAGCCAACGGACTCATCACATGCAATAAATAGGTTGAGTAGCAGTTCACACCATTGTTAATTAGTTGGGTGTAGTAATAATTTCGAATGAGGCCAAGCTTGAAGTATACATTGATGGGGGTCGCAGATGTAGGTGGGATGACAGCTACTACTTAGGTTAGGTGAAGTCTTCCCCGTTTCGGACTTGTCAAATTCGGCAAACTTGCAATATTTAACGTCCACTTTAGTGTACTACAGTCCACCCTCCACATTACACAACACCTGTACTATACGACACACTTCCCATCGACCAAACTTTCTAGTGTTAATTTACCTGCATACTATGCCTATAGCTACGGCACTCGTAGTTTTAGGCCCAATTTTTGTATAGAAACATGCCATTTTCATGAAAACCCTCGATAATACGACATTGGAGGCCAAAATATCGTGTGTACCGAGAATATGAAATTCGGAACATACACCACTTTCTTGTGTGACATTACAACGCTCATCAATGATACAACACTTGTACTATATGACACACTTCTCATCGACGGAACCTTCTAGTGTTAATTTACCTCCATACTATGGCTACGGCTACGGCTACGGCACTCGTAGTTTCAGGGCCAGTTTTGTCGCACAACATAGATGATTAGCGTGCATAAGTGGTGGGATCCACATGTATTTCAAGATTCATCACTCATTCTTATTCTGGAACATGCAGGAAAATCTCGGACAAAGTTGTGTGCATGTTTCTTCAATATATATGTTCTTTCGTACTTATGTATCTTCATTTGTGTAAACAAAATTGGTGTTTTGCATTCTTAAAAACCCTCGATAATACGACACTGGAGGCCAAAATATCATGTTACGGAGAATGTGAAATTCAGATCATACGACACTTTCTTGTGTGACCACACGTCTGTTACTAAAGAGGGTGACCATGGCGTACATGTAAGCCTCGTGGTCACTCTGTTCTATACATTCGGCTCTCGATATTGTCTCACCTGCCAAAAGGTACTCGTAAGAAAGTGGGAAAGCTGGTCTCTGCAAGTCTCCCTTTTGTCTTCGTCCCTTTAAGTTGGTAGTGCTCGCTCGTCAATTCCACCACCAGCCACCAAGTTGCATCCCACATCCCAACTTGATGCCGATCTCCTTAATTAACATTCGAACAAGTTCACTCTCACGCATCTTTGTGCATTTCCCGTCTCCCGGCCACCTCGTTTTCGTCGCCACAGACAGGTTTTGGGTTTGCTCTCAATCCCGATGTCCGTTAATTACGGCTCCAGCTGGTTCAGTTGATTTTACTGTGCCGATTGATTGTTGCTCCTCGAAAGTCGCCACAGGGACAGGCTCGAGTGTGGTCAGTGTAGCTAGGTTGAAGCTAGTAGACTTGCAAGGTAACCTGATGAAAGTGGCAGGGAGTCGAATAATCTAGTTGAGTGAGCCTGCTGGTTGCAATTAGAAATCGGTCGTAATTCAACAGCGAGTGTTTGGAGAGACGATTTTACCTTGAAAGTAAGAGCTCATATATGCATCTAATGTGCATGTCTGCTCTGCAAGCTAAGTGGGTGATTCTTGGAGTACAAACAAGAATGGCATAATATCCTTGTGAGGATAGGTACTACAAGATTGATCTGCTGATTTGGGTTGCTTTGTGTGGCAGGGCGGGTGGAGTTTTGATTGTAATCAAGCAGTGGCTCTACATCATCCTGCAGTGCAGCCAGCCAAGGTTAGCAATGAGCCTGTGTAGATAATTGGTTGGTGGTGATTCAACAACAGCAAGTGCTTGGAGAGGTGAATCGATATTCTAGTGAGAGCTAATTGAATGATGCGAAAAGTCTGCGAGCTAAGGAGATGTGTATTCTTTGGCGAAGAAAATTATGACACATCACAGTGATTTAAGTGATCCCTGTCAAGACTATTGATTTCTTTCGGGCTACAATATTGACAGGCGTGGTGGCTTTGTGATTGTGAGCTGTGGCTCGCGATCATTCATCCCGCAGTGCCACCAACCAAGGTTAGCAACAAGCCGGTGTAGATTGATGGTCGGTTGTGATTCAACAAGTGCTCGGAGACGTGAATCGATATTCTAGTGAGAGCTAATGAATGATATGAACGTCTGCAAGCTAAGGGGTGAATATTCTTGCAGAAAGAAAATGACACAACGCAGTGAATTAACTAATTCGAGTGAAGGCTATATTGACAGGCATGGATAGTGGACTTGTGATTGCAAGCTGTGGCTCGCCATCATTCATCCTGCAGTGCCAACCAAGGTTAGCTATGAAGCCAGTGTAGGTGAATACTCATTAGTTGCACTTCGACAACAAGTGCTCAGTTAGCACTAAGCTGGTGTAGATTATTGGTCAGTTGTATTTCAGCAGGTGCTCGGAGATCGAGGTGATTCATCAATATTCTAGTGAGAGCTAATTTTAAAGATGCAAAGGTCTGCAAGCCAAGGAGATGAATATTCTTGGAGGAAAAAAATTGACACATCGCAGTGAATACATTTTACTGATCCCTGTTTCAGGCTGCATTGACAGGCATGGTGGATTTTAATTGTGAGCTGTCACTGCTCGACATCGATATCGTTCATCCTGCAGTTCCAGCCAACTTCTAATTAGGTTTGCAATTAGCCTGTGTATTTAGATTCTTGGTCCAGTAACGTAGGTGGCCATTACGGGGAGGCTGCAGGCGATGGATGAATTGCATGCCAGGCACAACTTCTTGTCGTGTGAGCCCAACATGCTGGAGTGCGCCGAGAAGGTGGAGGCAATGCTGAGCACCGCGGTGATGCACCAAGAAGACCTCTGGGAGATGCTGATGGTGCACTTCTCGGAGGAGATGCTGGTGGCCATGGCCGCTAGTAACAATATGACTGGTACTGGGGCTGCAACCGGCGGCAGCAGCGGTTCCGGTTCAAATACTATGGACATGAGCAAGAATTTTATGACTCCTACAGTGCAAATCTCGCGTGACACCCTGAGTGCCATGAAGTCGAAGCTCGAGAGCTCGTTGGATTGGTGTCAGCTTGCCCAGACACGCCTCCAGGAGGTCATCGTCTCGTCCAAGGAATCAATATCGCCTCCTGCGCCCCAGGCTATAAATTACCATTCGATTTGTCCACAGCCATGATGAGACGCTTATTATTATGATTACTTCACTACCATTATCGAGGATGGGAGAGTGATCCAACTAGACTGTGGGCCATGTGTAGGTAGTTCACGGCCCAAAGTAGTTGAACTTATTTGAGTTCCATTTTGAGTATGTTTGCGACAACTTGATCTTGATGCAACTTGGACAGACTGCCTTGAAGGATTAGAGGTACCATTATAGTCCTGCTAGCTATGAGATGAAATCTATTTCAGACTAGAGCCAAATTGTCACCATGTCACCATAGCAGCAAGATGATAAATGGGACATAATTTGTCTCAAATCGGAGAGAGACATGGGATGATATATGGGGACGTAATAATGGATGAGATTTTCTGACAAATGAGTTGTTGGAAACAAATGGGGTTTCTGGACAGGAATTGCACGAAGAAATATATTATGACAATGGCTGTCATCATGGAGGAAGAACTGGATGTGGCTGCCATTCACCAAATCCCACGAGATATGCATAAGGTGCGCAGGCCCAATGTGATCATTCTTCTTAATCGGACACCAGCCAATCTGCAACCAGTGGTTGAATCACCCCCTTCATAGCCCTTAGGCGATATAAAGCTTGAATAATTTAAGGCTTGTCACAAATGTTATGTTGCATGCCTCACCAATTGATGATGGATTTCCAGTCAAGATGATATGGTAGATGGGTCTTAAGTGGCTCGTTTTCTTAATCGGATCCTACGTTTGATTGGTATGTGGTTCGGTGAGGATCAAAGAGCGAATATCATAAAAACACATGTGTAAAATAGATATGAATAACTACTCTACACTCAATAGTCAACATAATTGAGAGGACCTATGTATCTAGTTAAGAAACAAACATGCACTTTCAATAACCATAACTTAATCAAGGGAGGTCCGGTTTTCACTCCGGCTCTTGCGTATGGTACATTGTCGATTTGTTAATGCAACACAAGTGTTGTTGTGTTAATGTAATCGATAGAAGTTGGAGAACATGAGAAACAAAGCAAATAACACCCACATGCCTTACTCCAAATTATGTGCGGGTCATTGACGCTAAGCACATCACTGACGAGTATAGGTTCTGGATGTGTGTGAAAAGACTAAAAATGAACGGGAGCAGTGAATTAATGCATGTACTTTGACATACTGTATACAGTTGTTGAGCTCATTGGGGCTTCATGGAAAATGTGTCGTGACAGGCGTATCTTGGGCTGTAGCTAGAACAGAGGACGATTCTATCTTAAATGAAATGTCCTCGAAATTGTACATGAAATACACACTCCTTCCAACATGGAACTCTGCAGTACTTGTCCCTCACTTGTACTGTAGACTGTTTTAGAAACTATTTTATTTCTGAAAAGTGAGACTATATATCTCAGGCCAATTATAAACCAACTTGCTCAAAAAACCGCCTAGCCTTCAGATTAGTCAAGTTAAGTTGTTAAGGGCCACTTCACACACAAGGCTGAAGGCCCTTGATCATGGCAATGTAAGAGCTCTCATTGGTCGAAAAGGCGGAGACCGTCCAAGTTCACTTCACACTAGGAGGTGAAGGCCTAAAGGCCCAAAGAAAAGTTCGTGGATGAAAAGTCTACATGGAGTCCTACATAGCTAGTTGTGGATAAGGGTGCATGGTCTACCGGAATTTGCGTCAGACCCACCTCCAAGAGGTGGGCTTGACGCAAACTCCGGGAGACCATGACTTTTTTAATATTTTTTCCAACATGACAAATTTCATGACAGACTGTATGGCAGATTCCAGGACAGACAAACACCACCAAGTAGTTATCTTAAATTGATAAACTTGGAGACATATTATATTAAACCAAATCCTCCCCTCTTTTTTCCGCCAACAAAATATGCAATGGTCCCGCAACATGGTTCATTCTCACTTCACACTATGCTTGAGGGCCAAAGACTACATAAAATGGCTTTCCCAACACCCATGGTACGGCCTTTGGATGAGAGTCAAGGGTCCTCACCATTACAAGGTCACGGCTCTTGGCTCATGTGTGAAGTGGCATGCTTCAAGCGAAGCAACATTAGTGAAGCTTGACTTCGGCTTATTGAAAGTATTATTATTCTTGAGGAGGTGGAATTTCCACTGGGAAGGTGAGTTAAATTCTGGGGGCCAGGCTAATATGGGAGGTAATAAGTCAGGTGAGCACAAAAGTAGCTCCAAGAGTGCAATCTGAGGACTATCACAATTGATGAGTTGATTGAAAGGCAATCAATCAATTGTGTGGACAGTGGAAGAGACAGTACCGTGCAACTGAAGAAATTTGTCAATACGTAAGTAAAAGCATGACCATCCCTTTCTTTCCCATAATGTCCATGACACTTGAGTCTTGCTCGGCTCATTCTAACAGTAAATTTCCCAAAACATAATTGCAATCCTAGAAAATGGTAACATATGAGGGCCGGCTTACACTATGGACCACAAAGTCGGACCAATGCGATGTAAGAGCGTTGATTGGCTGCTGAACTCGTCCCGGGACCACTTCGGTTTACACTAAGGAAACAATGGCAAAGGGACCATGTAGGTCAAGGTCCCCAAAATACAATTTTCAAGGCCTAATAAATGCACACACATGGTCCAACAGGTTTTGCGGTGAGAGAAGCAAGAGAGGTGGTTTGGTAGGAAAAGGTAGGGGCCCATGGCACAAAAATACCATTATAATATTTTTTATTGAAATTCTTTTGGGGGCTTTGTATACAACAATTCCCACTAGGTAAGGCTCACAAGGCACTCTTTTCAACATCTAGCTGATGTAATGAATCATGGGAAGCAAGTCCACTCTCTATGTGCTTAAATCATATCATAGCCCATGAGACATACCATTTTGTCCATGCCCTACCCCTTAAGATTGCTCCCAAATGTTTCATCAAACAATGTGGGACATCTAGAACTCAAGAATTTGAGTACATATTTGTTTTCTGGGTCTATCAACTGAAATTTTTGGAATTTGGGGGCTTGTAATATACCGTTGGAAAGGTATTTTCAAGGTCTTGAATTTTTTTTCCAATGGTATATTACACGCCCTAAAACTTTTAAAAATTATAGTTGCAAAAAAAAATTTAAAAAAATTGTAGTTGTTTAGCGATTGTAAATAAGGGTGGTCAAAAGAACCGCAATGGGAAAATGATTGCGGTTATTTTTTTGCATAGTTTTCTACTACACTAAATACGAATGCATACACTAAATATCAATAACCCTATGAAAGTAAGTAACATTAAATGTAAACTCAAACACTAAATATCAACTATGGTAATCTGTGGAAGTTACATACTTGAATTTAGTGTTAGTAAGGATATGAAAAATAAAATAACAATGATAAAGATAATTCCAACATATCTTCTAGCAAATCTTCTAATATTAATTATCAAAGAATTGAAATATAGTGTTGCGCAAGGTACGGTGGTAACAACATTAGATTTAAACAAACATTAAATATCCTATTTAGTCTAGTGACAACATAAGATACATGTCACATGTAAATTACATTGAACATGTACAAATTAAATCGCTCATGCTGTGATGTAGATTGTATCAAGTGGCTTGCTTCATCCAATATGGATGACCACAATGCATCCAAATCAATTCTTATGCTACCTCATACTCCGTGGAGGCGGTTGCTTCCCCAATTCCTCCCCATCCTAGGAGGTCAACTATTTTGACCTCGGGATAAGAGAGATGTTAGTTTCCTAAATGAAGGTTCTTGGATTCGCTATGCTTATTCTTTTTTGTTAAGGCCTTGTTGGAGATTCTTGAATACTCTCTTTCCCATCTGTCACCGAATTGTGTAGCTTATATGTAGGCTTCATCCTCGTGTGCTTCATGATCCTAGGCGTGCACCATTGTGATCTCCTTGGGCTTCAATCCCTAGTGTGTGTGCTATAGGGACATTTGCATTGATTGTTTTTGGCCTTGTGTTGTTAATGAACAATGGGTATTGTGGACTTTTGCGTACCCATGCTTGCCAAGTTTGGCTTGCACTACCCATGATACGTCCTCTTGGTGTTGGTTGTTTCTTGGACACTTGTATTTGTGTACATTCCTACAAATTATGACCAAGGTGGTGGCTTCCTCCACGTTGATTGGGTAGGTTCTCGTATTCAAGGATTTGCTCATACACTTTGTCAGAGTGTGCAATGGGAAACATTATTGAGTAAGAAGGTTTATTTAGATCTTTGACAAAGATACAAATAATGGGTATCCAAACTTTCTTGAGGTATTGTGCCTTGTTCTGGTTTAAATGACTTCTCCAAACTCATGAACAAAGGTAGGGAGGTAGCGGAAGTATATATCCTCGATGCAAAGGAATCAATACCATATGGGGATTCTAATGCCTCTTGGCTAGAGTAGATTAAAGTTTGGTTTCCAAGGGTGGAGATTTAGTTGATGTATTCCATATTTCGTTGGGTTCATCCCCAAAGCATAATTGACTCCCTTCTTTTGAGCTAAATGTAAATATAAAACATCGTTGATGCAAGATGTGAACCTTGGTAATTGTAGTGTTTGGACCTACAAATGTGACATCTACCCATTGTTGGAGTTTTGTTCTAGTTGGGTATCTGGTGGAACAAATTCCAATGAGAGAGACTTTTGCAAAGGCACTAGTGTCCTCATTCAAACTAGCTATCAAATCGAGGGGAAGGTTGGGTTTGAGAACGAGCTTGGAAGGTAAAGGCATCACCCTAACAACGCCCAGAGTATTTGTCCAACGTGGTGCATTGGCTGGAGCCATCTGATCGCTATTGGATCCTCCAAGCACTAGATCTACTGAGAAATACAAAGCAAACCTAGATCATACTTGAGATTAAACAAGCACAACATGGTTGCAAGTGCTTAACTCCTAGATTACCAAGAAGTGCGTGGATATGAAGGCATCCAATTTAACTTAACATTCATATTTATAACATATCAACATACAACAATAATATGTAATGATATCAACATCCAACAACAATGATCAACAATTCATTACATACAAGAAACAACAACAATGATCAACAATTTATCCATAGCAGGAGTTGAACCTAAAATAACCCATCAACAGGTTGATGGCCATAAATTTATTCTTCTACATACCTAGGTCTTGAAACCTCATATTAGATTTGAGGCCACAACATGATAAAAGAGTAACCTAACATACCATACCATATACAAAAATGAAATTCATCAACTATTAGAGTCAAAATCAACAGTATCATATTCACCTTCAAGAGGAAAACGCCCTAAAAGGTATCTATGTGGATGTGAAAACAACCATCTAAACTTTGTAAAGTTCCTCCATAAAGCTATGGTTTCCATTAGTACGTTATCAAGATCACCACGGAGATCTTCCATAGACACGCGCATAATACATTTTAAACGCTAGCCGTCAACAATGAAATGCAATAACGAAGCAAAAGCTTCGCCTGTCCGCTATTCACCAAATCGCTACAAGCCTATAACGAACACATAACCTAAACCCTAGAATTAGATGATATTCGGCCCTAGATGAATCAAACCGGATAAAATCCACCTTTTTCACAATTCATCCGGGTAAAAATCCTCCCCCTCAAAATGGTTGCCGATTCAAATCCGTTTTTTTATTAAAGCACCGGTTTCACATCCTCCACTTTCCCAATTCAACCAGACTTTTCACAAAACCAACCGGCCGCCATTACACTAAATACCGGTTCTCCCCGGACATTGCTTGGCGGCACTCTTAAGTTTTGTATCTCATCTTTCTTCAAAATTAACGTGTGTATATTGCTTAGAGATTCTACAAGAAAATTTGGAATACAAAGCATATGGATTTGAGGTAGACTTTTGAGACTCTTTTGAGTATGTCTTACATACAATTTTGAACTCGATAGTGTAAACTTTGGATATTTAGCACAACACTACACTGAAGTGTAAAGAGGGTAAAACCCTACTAGTTTGTTGATTGAGGTAATAGCTTTTTACTTTGAGGAGGCAAACCTATATGGGAAAGTACCAAATGAGTAGAGATAATTAAGCAAAGATTTTACTTGAGGGATGGTCCCACCCACCCTCCCGGGTTTTGAAGGATGAAATGGCCTCTAAACAAGAGGATGTACTAAGAAGTGACTGAGCCTGAAAGTAAGCATAGATTTGCTCAAGAACTCTCTCTCTCTCTCTCTCTCTCTCTCTCTCTCTCTCTCTCTCCTAGTCTAGTTCTTGTTCTTGACTAATGCCATGTTACATAAAAATTTAAATTTAAACTTTAATAGACCTAGCAAAGGTCTCTTATGTAAAGAAAATAATATAAACTCTGATGGTACTATATCTACACACATGGAAAGAAGTCATACTTACCATGGAACGGATGTAACAAAGATACAAATGAATGAAGTAAAAATAGGGTTACAAGAACTTACCATACGTAAGTACTACAATATAAGCCCTTAACCCTAAAAAAGAACTATTTTTTTACCATTCACGCAAGTGAGAGGTGCGGCGAGCTCTGAGTATACACATTAGGGTAATAAATACGTGCTTGAAGTAAGAGTAACTAGGGTTCATCACCAATAGGAGTTTTCTACTTGGAGTAACCCAATCATGGCAAAAGAACATGTTTGAACACCCATATGTTGTCTTATAATGAGTGTTAGAGGTTGGAATATTTTGGTGCATTTGAAATGAACTACATGTGTGTGACATGGATAACAACTGGGTCCTGTTGTTATATACCACGTGTACGTAACTAATCCTCAATTGTTTGTTGGTTGGTTGCATGGGCACATGTGAGGCAGGCCCTTCACACAATCAATGCAGTGATGTATTATGATTATGACATTTTATGCACAGATATTGGTTGAGGTTACTAGGTACTTCTCCTTAGTAAGTACAACATACATGTGGTGTTATAGTTAGATGTACTTGATAAGGAGGCAAGAAGGTTGGCAATTAGCTTCCAAAGCATGGGATAGTTAACATCATACATGAGGGGATGAATACCATATGATGGCAAAAAATCCAAATAGGGTATGTATTCTTGCAAGGCAAACTAGGCATGCAAATGTATGTGTGTAGTACAACACATACCATGAGACATTAGGCAAATGACTCTATTATGCAATGTGGTACTATACTATCAAATAGGAAATGGCATGAAACATGTATGGAGAGGGTTTTGAAGATGTTCCCACCCACCCACCCTTGTATTGCAAAGAGGAAGAAATTGAAGGATTTGGCCTCCGAAAAGACGAAGTACAAACTTGATACAAGTTTTGAATAGTCAGCTCTCAAGTATCGACTATGGATCGCCCCATGTCGGGGCAATAACAAGTGGAGGCATAGTATGAGCTACATGCACACAAAATATGTCCATTGTGACATAAATAAGTGAGTGAAGGCTCCAACGCAGGCAAAGTCATGGACTTGCCAAGTTTACATTTTAATGAACTATGTAAAAGGCATTAGAAGCAAGCATGGCATGTAAGTTGTGGTCCCACATCTTCACAATCATGAGGTGTTAGGCAAAACATAATAGGTTTTTCAAGAAGGACTTCAACCTACACAAAAGCTAGCGCAAAACCAAGATGGGTGGTACGAATTGATGCCTCCATATGACCAAAATGGGCTATGGGAACTTCGCACTTGGAATTAGGTGAGAAATTAAGATATGATTCAAATGTTTTGAGTTGCATCTCTTCCAAATCCGCTTTGAATTGTGAATTCCATGAAATTATCAACATATATAGATTGGATCACTCTAAGGGCATTTCAACACAAAAATCATTATGCCATGATGGCTTTTGAGAATCCTTGAATTCTCATTGGTTGAGAGTGTCACTGGCCCTTGTTTTAGGTTTACATGAGGGTAGTTTTGGAGCACAACCCAAAACATTTTCAGTGACCCTAAAATCTACATGGAATCCCACATGGCAAGTATGGATAATATTGTCCAAGATTGTAAAGACTTTTTGGGGGATGGCTCTTGAAGTTAGGCTCGATGAAATTTACGGTGGGAATTTGGGTTCACACTAAAGTTTGTGCCCTCCAAAAGACTTTGAACTATAGTCCATGAACTTCTCTATGCTCTCATCCAAAAAGTGGCGTATCATGGTCATTTAATAAGAGTCACGACCTAGTGTCTTTGGTGTAAACATGCCCTAAATACCTAGACTTGCCAAAGTGTCCACAATAGGTGCAATTGCCTTAGTTCATCTCTAGGTCATGCCCCATATGTTGGCTTCTTGAGTGGCTCATTCTTGCCTAAACTTCACAATCACAAGAACACATGCCACACTTGCATATAATGGCCAACTATGTATACAATTTATGAACCGGTCACCAAACATGGGGGTGGGAGATGAAAGTGGGCGGTTCCATGCATTGGACTCATAAATGTTTTTCAAGAAAGACCACAAAATTCAATAATATTCTAAGTCTGTGGGATGTGAAGTCATCGTAGGGTAGAATATCCACAATTTTATTGAAGCATACATGTGGCGGAATTCAAGGGAGTATATGGGGGAGGATTGATGATGGCCATATCCTATGTTTTTGGGCAAAACAAATAGTTGAGTGAGGTAGTGTAGCCTAGAGGAATTTGGATTTTTTCTTCAGGAAAATAAAGACAATCATGAAGCCTATTCAAAAGGACATGTCTCCTCCTTCCACTTGTCAGGGGGTTTCTTTTTCTTTTTCTTGGTCCCAAAATTATCATTAAAGGGTCTAAACACACACCCAAATGTTCAATGAACTGGACAATACTCTAGAGTTGAAATGGACGTCATAGTTTATGGGTGGGAAATTTTGCCAAGGTGTTTTTCTTTTGTTCTTTTTCTTTTTGTGGAAGGGGGGGGGGGGGGAGCTTTGAAAAATATCCCCATGCTTTGAGATTGTTGTACTCAACACCTAAATTTTAAAACTAGTGGACCTAGTAGGACTCAACTCTAACCCTTGTTCTCCACCCAATTCATACCCAAATTTAAAAGATTACAGTGGGTCTTCTCCCAAAAGGTTCTCATGGACACAAGTGTTATGAATTCATAGAGGTTAAAGCGTGAAAATCTGAACTAACATTTAAGTATATTTGGCTAAGCCACTTGTCCAAACAAAGAAAGGGATGTGCATTTTTGGGGACAAAAACATCAAACGACAATAACAAAAACAACAACATAAAAATCACAACTTCAAATGTTTGTGTTTCATCTTTGCCGACCACCGTATTTGTGTAGTTTTGTGATCTATTTTATGTCACATTGATGATTGAAATTGTCCAAAATTCATGCATAAATCCAAATATACTTAAAATCCTAGTCTCTGGAAGTCCATGGCCTCACCTAAACTCTATGTTAAAGAGCCTTCACTCATTTGTCACACGACACATTATAATAAACAATTGACAAATTGTGTGCAAATTTGAAACTATGCTAAGCCTCCACTTGGTTTTCATTCTTAAAATTCATTTATTTTGTGTCCATAGTACATCACATCATAAGTGTCCATACTAGTGAGGGAAGAAATGTTTTAGGTTTAACTCTAGTATCCTAGTTGTGATATCTATCTGTTTGTTCAGCCAATTGGGAGACAAATTGAAGAGATGTTAGTTGTTGTCCCTTAATTGCCTTGGCATTCCAATTAGCTTGAAACTTTTATGATATACTTCATGCCAAAGCCATTTTGGCCCACTATTGCCCATTATACACATGTATTATGTGTATGTGGAAGCCAAGTTCTTCTTCTTCTTTGATTCATATTTTTAAATCTATTGATGAAATGGACAAAAACCTTGAATCGTAAAAAAGAAGGGGTGTATACAAGCATAATACATTCATAGGAGACTTTGAATAATCAATTTTGAAGTTCATATGCCTATAGATAAAATTTTATTAAGCCTAGGCCCTCTAGTACATTTGGGTCTATACACACTGATCATTTGCATGCTAGAGAATTGTGACAAATAAGATTTGAGGCCCTTATGTGGTCACTCTTCTTGGTGAGATACCCACTTTTGAGCGGTGTATAGCAAGTCTTGTCACTGAAAACAAACACCAAAAACAACAAGGTTTGTATGTGTTACAATGAGATTGGCCCAAGATTGGGCTATGTGTTCAATATACATTAACTGCTCTAGTTTCAATAGTTGAGGAATTAGGAGGGCCTATGTGATCACTCATCGCAAAAGATAATCTTCATTTTGATTTATTTAACTCTTCATTGCCCTGGTGGTGCAGGGAAACTCAAGTATGTGAGCGTAGAGCGGAGAGCGGAGATTGGAGAGCGGAAAATTTAGATTTTGTTGGGTAATTTTAGGAGAAGCAGTGCCTATTTCCGTGGAATTAGAGATAGTTTGAATTCTATATTTGGAAAGGTACCCCCATTCCCGTGGACATAATAACCCAGAATTGTTTGAGAAACCAACGGATCCTATAGGCGTGGAAGATTGCATTTGTTATCAAACATCTTATAGTATATGTTTTCAAATGTATCATATTAAATTAAGGCTGACGTCACCAAATTGAAATCAAAATACCATATACAAAATATTTTATTGGTTAACAAAATGTAGCCAACCTCAAGACTTACAAAAATGGGTAGTTAGTTAAAATAGCTATATACTCTAGTTTAGGGCCATCTACACCCTATCTGCCGGGCATGTCCAATATGGGTAAAATGATCCAAAGAACATGCCATAAAACTCCGTCGCACCATAACAGCCTTCCAATTCAGTCCTTAGCTTAGCCAAAGACCTCAAAGACAAATCCCCCAAGTCCAACCTTAGAATCCTCTTGGAAATTTTTGAGGTGACGTGCCGGCTCTTTGAGAACAACATGAAGTTCAATTTAAAAAGTTTGACGAGGTTATGTTTGCGTGCCAAACAAAACTTCCAATTGCTATATAGCAATTGGGATTGGAAGACGGCCAATGTGATTAGTGTGCACAACCATAAAATAAACCATCCACACTAATAGAAAGTATGGTCCCCCTATAACTAAGATCTCACACTAAGAGCCGAGAGCTAGATTGTTTTGTGACTAGAAGTTAAGAGATCCGAATGATGAAGAAAAAATAAAGAATGCAATGCGGATTGACATTATGAATATGAAATAATGGAGAGAAAGAATGAAACTTGCGCCGGATATCAAAAATAAAACCAACACACAACTTTTATTAAAGCCGGATAACAACAACAAACGGAGTTATAATCTCCAAAACCAAAATGATAAACTAAGGGCTTGGAGAACATTCCCTATCACTCTCCTCACCCTCATTTGCTTCTAACAAGAAAAGATTTCGTGTCCCACGCGAGAAATGACGAACGCGAGGAGGAGATGGGGACTCCGCCTTCGCAAAACAATCCGCCATTGCACTAGCATACGGGGGAAGCTCAAACGGCTTTGGAGGACTTGAAAACATGTCTCGACGAATGACTGCGACCTCCGCTGGCTCTCTAAACACCCAAGCAAAAGGATTAGAAACATGATGACACTAGAAAATGAGAATTTGAAATCAAGGCAAACATGGCAAAATATAGAAAGCAAACTTACGCACAAAGGAATCCGAATGCCCTCTTGGTCATCTTTTGAGGAGGATCAAAGATAGATGTAGACGGTGCGGTAACTGAGCGAGATAAACGCGCAGGCTGGGGATCGCGCATGGGGAGTAGGAGTGAATTGAAAATGACGGGGTCACTCTCAAGGGCCACAATATGCCGCTCAAGGGAGCGACATGCTGTAATCGAACCACCTAAAGCAACGAGAGGTAAAATGTTAGTATGGAAACTAGTCAAGGAAAAATAATAGAAAATTCAAAGTAAAGATGAAGTTGAAAAACAAGGCGTACCTACACCACACTGCCAGTCCATAATAACATCATTATTGTCGGTAAGAGTAGCGAGAAGGATGGAAAAAAAAATAGGATGCTTCTCATGGGCACCTTGCCAAGGTACCCCATCACTGCGCATCGTCTGGCTGTTCTCATCGGTGAAGGTATTCAACCATCCATCTCGTTGGAGGTTGTAACCATACTCTTGTATGGCCTCCTCCCGCACTCTAAGAACGGAGTTAACACGAACAAGAATTTTGATGCTGAACTTCCAAGTCTGCAACAATGAAAATGAAATTAAATTGAAATGAAATGGAATTGAAATTGAATTAAAATTGAAATGATAAGCAATACGGAAGGGGAAGAGAGAGAGACTTGCTTACCACTCCAGAGGGAACAACGGGAGATTGGAGGTCCAAATCATTCATTCCAAACCAATCTTCCGCGACGTAGAAGTCATAAGTGTGTGCCCAATCGAAAATACTTTTAGAAACACTGGCACTCGCACAATGGGCAAGAACAAGGACACCATGATCATAGAGGTTAGATTTCGCAAATGCAAAAATACACTCATAGTATGATTCATGGAGCTTGTTCCAAGCAGGAATATCGGTGGAGATGTTCGGCACCGGCAAATTCTCGGGAATGTCGGCGAAGAGCAAATCGAGGCCCTTGTGAGTTGTTGTCGAGGTATTCACACGGGAACGACCTGCCCCAACCTGCAATTGAAACTTCATGAGAAAACAAAAAGGAAAGAAATAAGCAAAGCAAAGGAAAAAAAATTGAGAATTGACGAAGGCAAGTATACAAACCTTGGCAATGAACTCTTGGATGCGGGTATATGCGGGGAGGGGACCTCCGGCAACCTCGGAATCCAACATTAGTTGAACCATGTCCACATTTTCGATGAGGGAAAGCGTGTTAGGGGCATCCGAAAAGGTGGCACTGGTATCCAAGAGAGCAGCCTTCCTCTTGCGAGGTAAAGAGAGGAGAGAAGTGCCACTATGAGATGGAGTGGCAAGAGATTGTGGATGAAATGCAGATAGAATAACAGAGGGGGCAAGAGAGGGAGCAACGGAGGGAACGATAGATGGATTGTGTGGGAGGGTGGGTGGCTCAACTGGGGTCTTAGAAGCAGACCGAGTGAGAACTTGGGAAGATGCTTGAGTGGCGGTCTTCTTTGCTCTGCCCTTTCTCTTTGGTGCCTTAGAAGGAGGAGGAGGAAGCTCAACGATGTCAGACTCCTCCAATGTAACAATGTTATCATCCGGAGTATTACCCATAAGGCTAGCAAACAAAGCCTTCTCTTCCCCGGGGACAAATCCTGCAGTACAATCCAAGTACCATCCACCACCTTGCAAGTGCAATTCGGAAAACTTGTTTGTTTGCGCAGTCGTGTACACGCAGAGGCTAGAAAAAATATTCACCCAGTCCGAGAGGTAGTCCGGCAAGGAAGATGAGGCCAATGCATTCTTCACAACCAATTCTCTCATGATATACCTACATGACAAAACAAGAATGTAAGAAAACCAAGAAAACGAGAAAAAAATGAAATTAAGGAGAGGTGCAAAGTGGAGGATAGATGTATTACCGATAGGCCACACGCTTGATAGCGAGAGCTCCCTCTTCGAACTCCAAGAGATTATCACCTTTGGCAAAGGCGATGTCAGGCTTATCGCCGAGGTAAGGCTTGAAGGCCTTGTCCCAAAAGACAATCCGCCAATGATCAACGTACTCACGAGGGCGCAAGATAGTTTCTGATGCGTCCCAATCAATGTCGACGGAGAGGCTCTCCTCTAAGGTCTCAATTTCAACCGCGACTTCCTTCTCCAACTGCAGAGAGGGAGATGATTAGATATGAGATAAATGGAATAGAGGAAAATGAAAATGAAGAAGGCCGAGGATTGGATTTACCTGAGCCCAGAAGGACGCCTTGTGTAGCCAGTCGTCCAAAGCCCTCTCCCTCATAGGCTTGTCGACGGGGAACTTGTTATCTAACCTTTCACGAAGGGGGGCGTTCCACCAGTAAAGCCACTTAGCTTTGAACGAAGCTTCGACCGGGCATGTGACAATTTTTGCAATTTTTCAATTGTCATGTCCGTCGAAGAGAACTCATTAAAATGACGGTCAATCTGTGCATAAAATAAAAATGATTTGAGTTCAAAAGAGTAATAGAGTTGAAGAGTGATTTGGATGAATTGCGTTCAAGAGTGATTTGAATTTAAAAGAGTACCTCATGAAAGAAATCCTCTCCATTGTCAGGGTGTGCAACGGATATGTACTTCTCAAAAGAACGGGCCCAAATACTTTTGATTGTCCTCTCCTGGGCCTTGGTCATAACATTCCAAATCTCAGTGGCCGACCTCTCCGCAACGGGTGTGGTCTCACGGTAATGCCTCACTGCAAGGTCTGCTTGAGCCGAAATGTCTCTCTGCAAGAAATGATCTTGTAAGTTCATATAATCGGCATGGAAATTATCTATGTTGGAAGCTCTAAATGATTGAATGTACAAACCATACCTTGTAAAGAAACTTAACGAACACATCCGCGGTCAAGGTACACCAAGTTGGACGACTCTCCTTTATCTTCTCGCATGCTTTGTAGTCAGATGGCGATATGAGATCCTTGAAGGTGGACAACTCTAACCTTCAAAAAGTACGGATTCGAAGGAGCTTGGCCGGAATGTTTGCCTTGACATAATCATGCTCGGTTGACCTGAGAGAAAATATGTGAGGAACGTGAGGTGAAAAGAATGGAAAAGAATTGAAACAAAAATGAAAAATGAATGAAAAAAATGAGTGAGCTTACCAATTAATGTCGCTCATGGCATTGAGAAATACACCGGTGTATCCTCTAGGGTCAACAACAATGCAATCCACCGAGATATGCCAACTCTTGTCATCGGCGTGGTGGTTATTGATGTGTCTCCACCAAGCGGTGAGACGATGATTGCCTTCCCAGACGAATAACATCTTCCCGGCGAAATGTGCAAGATCCGGATCCTCCTTGAGCTTGGCGTCAAATTCTGTGGAGGCCTCTTGCCAGAGAGGGCTCCAAGAGGCCATAATGCCAAGGAGAATGGGGAGGTCCACGGGAACGTCGTTGAAAGCAGACACGTAAAGAACTCGATCACCTTCTCGGTATCCCATTACAAATTCACATTCCAAGCGCTGCACCTCAACCTCACTTATAGGACGAGAGGGAGGGCTCTCAAGCGGCACAAAAGAATGGATAAGTGGGACTTACAGGTTGGCTCAATCCGGAGGCGTTGGATAACACCAATGGAATCCTCTTTTTGTGATTTCCGAAGCTCAAGCTCACACACCACGGGATCCGTGTCGGCAACTGCTTGAACGGCATCTTCGCTCATTGCGAGAGCCTAACAAAAACACAAATAGTAAAACCATGCTTAGAAAGCTAGAACTCAAAAAACTTGCTCAACAAATTACTCAACAACTATCCAACTCACATATACTTGTAATGGGCCCTGTGAATTGAGACTCTCAACCTGCACAGCTTCAACTTCAACCGCGGGGGCCGCAAGAACAACATCCTCTCCAGATTGGGGTTGCGATTGCGCAACCTGTGAAGAGTCCATATCCTAAGAACATGGAGAAAATGAGAATTTCACAAAGAAAAGTCAATAACTTCGTAACTATAAAAAAACAAATCCTCACAAAAACAATACAAGGCCGAGAGCAAACTACAAATGGAAATGGCCGAATGCTAAGTCAAGTGGTAAACTCTAGCACTAACCTACCTACGAATGAGAGGCCTCGGATCCGAGGCCTCTTTTCCTACCTCCTCCTTATGCACTACCCAAAAGAAAAAGGCCGAGAGAAATCTTATGTGAACACAGCAGTTTGACTTTTAAAGCCCATACATTGTCTCCAAAATGAGGCCTCGGATCCGAGGCCTCTTCACAAACCTCTTATTCATATAGTACCCAAAACAAGAAGGCCGAGAGCAATCTTACACGAACATAACATTTAGATTTTTCTAGCATAAAATTCACACAAACATAAGGTCTCGGATCCGAGGCCTCTTCCCAAAACACATACTTATTCACTACCCAAAACAAGAAGGCCGAGAGCATTCGAAAATGAACATAAGATTTTCATTTTTCAAGCACATACCTTGACACAAAAATGAGGCCTCGGATCCGAGGCCTCTTCACAAAATACCTACTTATACACTACCCAAAACAATAGGGCCAAGCGCATTTAAAAATGAGCATAACATTTTAACTTTTCATGCACATACCTTGACACAAAAATGAGGCCTCGGATCCGAGGCCTCTTCCGAATGCCCCTCCTTATGAAATACATACTACAGAAAATGGCCGAGAGAATTCAAAAATGAACCTAACATTTTCATTTTTCAAGCACACAACCTGACTAAAAAATGAGGCCTCGGATCCGAGGCCTCTTCCAAATGCCCCTCCTTGATGATTTTAAAACCTAACCAATTTACTTGTTACATGGCTCACGGGTGTTCACCCGTGAGGTTCACATTTGATGATGTTCTAGGGGAGGTCACTCCATTGCCAAGTTGCATCACCAAAATGGGTCAAAAGTTTCTCAAATATTTTTGGAAGGTAGATATACATGATATCTATTACGGAGTAAAATATCATGACCAAATTTGATGATCATATTTTTCTAGAAAACATACCATTTCTACCTAGAATGACGCAAAATTCAACTAAAACAATTACTAGGAAAAATGAAGATGACAAAAAATTTCAAAAAAATAACCAAAAGGTAAAATCAATGGTTATGAATATAGAGAAAAAAAATCATAATTTTTAAAAATATTTGACATGGAGACATCTCCCCGTGATGATGCTAAATCCTACCCAAGTTACTTGTTACATGGCCCACGGGTGTTCACCCGTGGGGCACACATTTGATGATGTTAAAACCTAACTTTTCATGCACATACCTTGACACAAAAATGAGGCCTCGGATCCGAGGCCTCTTCCGAATGCCCCTCCTTAAGAAATACATACTACAGAAAATGGCCGAGAGAATTAAAAAATGAACCTGACATTTTCATTTTTCAAGCACAAACCTTGACACAAAAAAAAGGCCTCAGATCCGAGGCCTCTTCCCAAAGCTCCTACTTATGCACTTAACAAAATACAATCCCCTCCCCCGCAGCTTCAGACCTCTATATCTTCCACGTGTGGTCTCCGAATCTAACAATCAACCACTCTATCGTCATCTACGTGAAATGTAGATGCCGATGGACACCTCACTTGCTCCATTTGGGCAAAATTCAAGGAAGTTATGCCTGTTTAAACATTCGCAGTCCCGGGAGCCACTCCCTGGGGACTGCTGATCGAGGGCACTAAAAGGAGGCCTCGGATCCGAGGCCTCATTTTGAAACTAGTGTACATACTCAAAAACAAGCAAAGTGCCTCATTCATACAAGCTATACGTTGAATCAAAAAACCTCAAGTGGCCTCGGCCGAGAGGCCTCGGATCCGAGGCCTTACACACAAACTACTTTACATACTTGAAACCAACCAAAGTGCCTCTTCCGTACACATGTTTTGGAACACATAAAAGAGGCCTCGGATCCGAGGCCTCATTCACAAACTAGTTTACATACTCAAAACAAACCAAAGTGCCTCATCCGTACACTTGTTTTGGAACACATAAAAGAGGCCTCGGATCCGAGGCCTCATTCACAAACTACTTTACATACTCAAACCCAACCAAAGTGCCTCTTCCGTACACTTGTTTTGGAACACATGAAAGAGGCCTCGGATCCGAGGCCTCATTCACAAACTAGTTTACATAGTCAAAACAAACCAAAGTGCCTCATCCGTACACTTGTTTTGGAACACATAAAAGAGGCCTCGGATCCGAGGCCTCATTCACAAACTACTTTACATACTCAAAACCAACCAAAGTGCCTCTTCCGTACACTTGTTTTGGAACACATAAAAGAGGCCTCGGATCCGAGGCCTCATTCACAAACTAGTTTACATACTCAAAACAAACCAAAGTGCCTTATCCGTACACATGTTTTGGAACACATAAAAGAGGCCTCGGATCCGAGGCCTCATTCACAAACTAGTTTACATACTCAAAACAAACCAAAGTGCCTCATCCGTACACATGTTTTGGAACACATAAAAGAGGCCTCGGATCCGAGGCCTCATTCATAAACTAGTTACATACTCAAAACAAACCAAAGTGCCTCATCCGTACACATGTTTTGGAACACATAAAAGAGGCCTCGGATCCGAGGCCTCATTCACAAACTAATTTACATCCTCAAAACAAAACAAACCAAAGTGCCTCATCCGTACACTTGTTTTGGAACACATAAAAGAGGCCTCGGATCCGAGGCCTCATTCACAAACTACTTTACATACTCAAAACCAACCAAAGTGCCTCTTCCGTACACTTGTTTTGGAACACATAAAAGAGGCCTCGGATCCGAGGCCTCATTCACAAACTAGTTTACATACTCAAAACAAACCAAAGTGCCTTATCCGTACACATGTTTTGGAACACATAAAAGAGGCCTCGGATCCGAGGCCTCATTGACAAACTAGTTTACATACTCAAAACAAACCAAAGTGCCTCATCCGTACACATGTTTTGGAACACATAAAAGAGGCCTCGGATCCGAGGCCTCATTCATAAACTAGTTACATACTCAAAACAAACCAAAGTGCCTCATCCGTACACATGTTTTGGAACACATAAAAGAGGCCTCGGATCCGAGGCCTCATTCACAAACTAATTTACATCCTCAAAACAAACCAAAGCTAAGTGCCTCATCCGTACACATGTTTCGGAACACATAAAAGAGGCCTCGGATCCGAGGCCTCATTCACAAACTACTTTACATACTGAAAACAAACCAAAGTGCCTCATCCGTACACTTGTTTTGGAACACATAAAAGAGGCCTCGGATCCGAGGCCTCATTCACAAAGTAGTTTACATACTCAAAACAAACCAAAGTGCCTCATCCGTACACTTGTTTTGGAACACATAAACGAGGCCTCGGATCCGAGGCCTCATTCACAAAGTAGTTTACATACTCAAAACAAACCAAAGTGCCTCATCCGTACACATGTTTTGGAACACATAAAAGAGGCCTCGGATCCGAGGCCTCATTCACAAACTAGTTTACATACTCAAAACAAACCAAAGTGCCTCTTCTGTACACTTGTTTTGGAACACATAAAAGACCCCTCGGATCCGAGGCCTCATTCACAAACTAGTTTACATCCTCAAAAACAAGCAAAGTGCCTCATTCATACAAGTTATACTTTGAATCAAAAAACCTCAAGTGGCCTCAGCCGAGAGGCCTGGGATCCGAGGCCTAACACACAAACTAGTTTACATACTCAGAACCAACCAAAGTGCCTCATAAAGACATGCCTAACCAAGTTACTTGTTACATGGCCCACGGGCGTTCACCCGTGGGGCACAAGGCAGAGAGCAAGGAATCAAAAATGGAAGAAAGTTGACATTCCATTAGTTTGAGAAATCAAGAACTTCACCTCTCTCAAAACCCTACCTCTCACATACTCAAACTTACACAAATATGAGGCCTCGGATCCGAGGCCTCTTCCCCTAGCTCTTTCTTATGCACTACACAAAACAAGACAAGGCCGAGAGCAATTGATGTGCACATAACATTTTGATTTTTCAAGCACAAACCTACCCACAAATAAGAGGCCTCGGATCCGAGGCCTCTTCCTATGGCTCCCACTTATGCACTACACAATAGAAGAAATGGCCGAGAGCAAAGAATCAAGAAAGCAAGAAAGTTGACATTCCATTAGTTTGAGAAATCAAGAACCTCACCTCTCTCAAAACCCTACCTCTCACATAGTCAAACTTACACAAATATGAGGCCTCGGATCCGAGGCTCTTCCCCTAGCTCTTTCTTATGCACTACACAAAACAAGACAAGGCCGAGAGCAATTGATGTGCACATAACATTTTGATTTTTCAAGCACAAACCTACCCACAAATAAAAGACCTCGGATCCGAGGCCTCTTTCTATGGCTCCAACTTATGCATTACACAATAGAAGAAACGGCCGAGAGCAAGGCATCAAGAAAGCAAGAAAGTTGACATTCCATTAGGTTGAGAAATCAAGAACCTCGCCTCTCTCAAAACCCTACCTTTCACATACTCAAACTTACACAAATATGAGGCCTCGGATCCGAGGCCTCTTGCCCTAGCTCGTTCTTGTGCACTACACAAAACGAGCCAAGGCCAAGAGCAATTGATGTGCACATAACATTTTGATTTTTCAAGCACAAACCTACCCACAAATAAGAGGCCTCGGATCTGAGGCCTCTTCCTATGGCTCCCACTTATGCACTACACAATAGAAGAAATGGCCGAGAGCAAGGAATCAAGAAAGCAAGAAAGTCGACATTCCATTTGTTTGAGAAATCAAGAACCTCGCCTCTCTCAAAACCCTACCTTTCACATACTCAAACTTACACAAATATGAGGCCTCGGATCCGAGGCCTCTTCCCCTAGCTCATTCTTGTGCACTACACAAAATGAGACAAGGCCGAGAGCAACATGATGTGCACATAACCTTTTGATTTTTCAAGCACAAACATACCTTTCCTGACATGTTCCTAAACCCAAATCAGGACAAGGCCGAAAGCAAGTCAAGCTGATATTCCAAATACTATGAGAAATCAAGGTGATAAAAATTAAGCAAAAACGTTGGCGAACATAGCTTGGCCGAGATCCCGACACCTTACCAGAATTTGGAGTATGCCCTCCACTGAAGCCCGTATATTGGCGCCACTATCTTCCGAGGTCCCGTCCTCTGTCGGCGTTATTGGAGTGCTTCTCGAATCTCCGAGGTTTACTTGCGCCATTCCTCTCCCGCGGCCACGCCCTCGCCTTGATGTTTGTTGTGTTCCGCCCGCCTTGTGTGAGCCCAAAATGGTGCCCACATGTGGTGATTAAGTCTTCGAAACCAATTTTAGTGTGACTTTGATGTGCTATGATTATTCACAAAACATAAAAAGAGTGAAGTGTGGTATGGATTTAAGTTTAGGCATTAGAATGTGTTGTGTAGTAATTTCAAGGTTTAACTTCAATAAGAGGATGCCTTGATTAGGTGAGTGGGGGGTAAGGTGAAGCAAGGTGAGCTCCGCGAGTTAAATGCCCACTTTTGGATCCACCTTGGTAGTTTGGGAAGAAGGAAGCTTGGTGGATGGGGATTAGTCCCTACTTTGGAGGAGAGGGTTAAAGGATTGTGATTGGAGGTGCCAATCCTCTCACCCTATCCTCACCTCTTTCCCCCTCTCTCCCTCTCTCCCTCTTTGCTACTTAAGGTGTTTTTTCTCTCATTTCTCTCTCTCTTCATCAAGCGCTCTCAAGGGAGCAAGCTCTTAAAAGCTTGAGCTACGCGTGTAGGACATTAGTTTTTAGTGAATTTAATTAGTTAAGTTCTCTCTCTCAATTCCTCTCAAGTGGAGTGAGCTCTTAGAGCTTGAGACAACATGTGGGGATTAGGTAGTTATTTAGTGGAATTAGTGGGTTAGATTAATTCATTAGTAAAGGATCGAAAACAAAGACTTAGGGAAATGCTCGATTAGCGGCTAGGGGAGACTGTATCAAGAGGCAGCTGGTTAGCTGTGGTTGCGACTGCATTGGAGGCAGCTGGTTAGCTGTGGTTGTGATTGCATTGGAGGCAGCTGGTTAGCTGTGGCCGGGACTGTATCAGGAGGCAGCTGGTTAGCTGTGGTTGTGAGTGCATTGGAGGCAGCTGGTTAGCTGTGGCCGGGACTGTATCAAGAGGCAACTGGTTAACTGCGGCTGCGACTGCATCGGAGGCAGCTGGTTAGCTGTGGTTGTGACTGATTAGTTTATATTATTACATTAGTTTATAGACTATATTAGACTATATTAGTTTATAGATAAGTAGTTGGCCACATTAGGTTAGGTGGAGGCACGTGTGGGTTTCATAAGTAATTGCACTTAGGATTGATTATGGGAAATAGCGTTTTTTAACGCTTGTATCCTCTCTATTAAATAAATCAAGTGCACAAGTAATGGAGAAGGTGGAGGACTTCCGCGAGGGGAAGACAAAGGAGGTTGGGTCAAAGTATGCAAGGGGAAAATCATTGAGGGCATGTGCGGCTAAAGCCGCGGGTTGGACTCTTGAGAAAGCCAACTCTAGCACAAGCCAAGAGGCCAACATTAATAAAGTACAATGAGTGAGACAATGCATGTTCATTTAAACATGAAAATCACCTTGCATATGGTTCCATGTTGTGATAGATAAATGTGATTCTCAAAGTCATCACCCGGACTAGGACGCTTAAGGGTGGTGGATTTGGTCTCACACCTTGCTTCGCTGAAATCTTGAAGCAGGGGTCACAACATCCACACTTAGGGTTTCTGCGCATGGGTCTCCTCCTTCAGCTCTTTCGCGGCCTCCCAACAAATTTGATTTTAGATCTTCCTTTGCCGCTTTCCTCTTGGACGCCTTCATTTTTTCTCTTGCTTGAATCGTTGGTTGTCCCGACATCGGTTCTCGCTCTTCTAACGCCTTCTCAATTTGTTGTGCTACCTCCTTGTTGTCTTCTTCGTAGATATTTCCACTATCTCCACTCCCCCCTTCTTCCTATATTTAAGATAAAACAATGTTTATAACAATGATGACAAACCATAATATCTAAAAGAAAAGTTGTTTCACAGTTGAATATGTTCTACCATTTTTATTATGTGCTCAAACAACTGAATATATGGAGAACCCGAAGAATACGTACGACACTTGTAGAGTTTGTCTCTTCGCGTGAGTCCTCTTGGATGCTGTCGTTTCCCAACTCCTCCACTTCTGCCATTGGTTGCTTTTTACTTCCGTCCGCCTCTTCTACAATCGGTGATAAATGAAAAGGCGGAATCCCACAGTCTAGCCTCCACGAAGGTTTCCGCAGGTCCTTTATGCTTTGGCTCAAATCCTCGGGCGTCCCACGGCCCTCGATTGGCGCTTTCCTTACCTGTGACTTTTGTGTCCTCACTGTCTTTCTCTTCTTATCAGTGTAATGTGTAGACGATCGCCTCCTCTTCTTTTTCTTAGATGGTTCCGTTGTCGGAGGTTGTGAATTGCCTATTTCCTTCATGTGTTCAACCCTCCCGCAATTCAGACCTATTCGCTCTATTTCCTTTCCACAACCTCACCACATCAAACTCACACATTGGAAAGAAAGTGAGCAATCGCATTCTTCTCAGTATATAATTGCAATACCTCCCGATGGGAGGCGCGCTTTACTATCTGACAACCATCTTTGTAATTAGGGGTATATTTTTTTAGGATGCCTGACAATTTTGTCTCCTTCCTGATATTCATGCGTATTTGTTTATAACTTCATCATCATCACCATTCTCCTTCTCTATGCATCTTTGCATCTTTGTTCCTTCACGTTTGCTTTCTCTGCCTTCATGGCTTCCACCTCAATTCTTCCTCCCGTCTCTGAGATGGCCGAACTTCGTTCACATGGCATCGGGGTCCCTATTATATTCCCCATTGGTGCACAAGGTATTGTTGTTGTCTCGGAGCTTCATCTTAGCATTAGGTTCTCTTTGAAAGCTAGTACAATATGGGTAGAGCGTGAGATCTACCATCCTGATACTGGATTGCTCGTTCATACCTTCCATGAGACCTCCAAGGTAACTGACAATGGCAATGTAGTGTGGGAGCTTGGCGCGGGAAAGTATAGAGTTTGTGGCTGGCCAGATTCTCAGATGGGAGTGTCAACAGAAATCCTTCCTCCTCTTCGATCATCCACTGTTGCCTTTAGCACACCCCCGGTAATAAGCGTCAAGACCGAGCCTGGTGTAGACAACGTTATAGACTTGTCTGATTCTTCGAGTGAAGATGTACCAATGCATAAGGCTGCTGTCCATGATTCCCCTCATTTGTTTCCCTTTGCATCCTACGTAACGCCTTCTCCATCTAGCTCTGTCCCTTCAACTACTTCGGTCCCTACATCTAAACCTCCTCAAACTATTGTTCAATGTCTTCGTCGTCTTGGCTCTATGCCCGGTAGTAAGAACGTCCTCAAGAAAATAGATTACGATAAAATCAAAATCCAAGAAGTTAATCACCTTCCCCCTCGTTTCGATGGCACCCAGTTATTTGTCCTCCCTGCAGCAGAAGTCTCTTCATCTCAAACCAGGGTCAAGTCGTTGGACGGCATGGACAAGCAATATGATGGCCATGTTTGGACTAAAACTCAAACCACCAACATTACAAACGACGTTGGCCTTGCATTTCGTTCCTCTACCTGTGTTGGCCATCTCCAATGCCAAAACCCGAGTTGTGATTACCTTCAACGCGCCCATCGTACCTCTAAGGTCAATGACACAGAATTTGAAGGTTTCACTAAAGATCCTTTCCTTCTCTCTGGCATTGTGCCATCCGGATCTACTCTTGTCTGTAGGATTTGTAAAGAGCCTCCCAAATGCATTGCACTATGCGAGGCCAAAATCTTCTACGTCCATGGGAAGGAGTCATCCCAAAGAGCCTGCATTCATCTCGGTTCTCATCAACATCCAGTGAAGGTTGGAGACTGCAGAGACAGTCGGAAGCGTATCAATGCACTTCTTGAGGAGCACGTTGAACGTACGCCTCAAGCCACCCACAGCAAGATCGTCCTTGAAGCTAGCAAGGACATTGTTGGTGAGTTTCTCCTTTCTGGCGATAATGACACACACCGTCTCTTCTCTTTAAAAGAGCTTGAACCTGTTTTTGAGAGCTGTAGAGAGTTGAATTCCCCAAACCTTCGCTCTAAGGTTACCTCTTTCAAATATTTGCGGAGGTTTGGTGTTATGGATGGCATCGCGAAGCTCCGAGGCGTTAGCAATTGGGCCTACGTCCAACGGAACCAATTCCCAGGACAAGGTGACGATACAGACAAGGTGTTCGTCTTCAAGATGTCGGAGGTTGGTCCTGGAAGTGGAGTGGATTTGGTTCGTCGGATGCAACCGGGTGGGGACCTGGAGAACGCGTGGATGATGTCCGATCACGTGAAGCAGGTCAAAGGGTGGACCACCATGGCTGCTCATGTGTACGATGGGACTTATCAACAGGTCATGACCATTTCATGTTGTGATTTCCAATCGGAGGATAAGGATGCCCAAGTTCTCTTCTGGCAGAACCTCAACCACGTCATGGCCCGACACGGTATCCCACATCCAAACTTTATAGGCTTCATGGCGGACAGTGCCCAAGCCAATTGGAACGTTGTTCGCATTGTGTATGGTTCAGGGGATCCCAAAGTTCCAATGGAGGGTCGTGAGCGCACTTGTTTTTTCCATTGGAAACAATCGCTCGAAAAACATACGAAATCGTATATAAAACATGAGTTACAAGACCAACATAGACATCTTTGCCTTCAATATCGAAATGCGTCATCTATGGAAGAGGCTGAGACTAGGTACCTAGCTATCAAGGCTTGGTGGGCGTCATCGAATTGTACAAGTGAGGACGGTCTCAAGCATCTTCAGCTCTGGCTTGCTTTTTGGCACTTCCGCTACCTTCAATGGGGTGGTTTCATGGAACTGGTACATCTCCTTTATAATTCATTATTGGTTTTTCTTGGATTCGATTTCCTCTCTCTGTACATTTATATTAATACTTGATTTCTCCAATCAGGAAAAGGTTTTAACCCAAGACCAATTGGCCAAGATGCCGTCGTGCAATCTTGCGGAGTCCGTCCACAACAAGTGGCTTCAAGCCTCCGGCAACAAGGGTGGAGATCTATACGTGGCTACGGTTGACGACTACATTCGCGCCTTCTTACAAGTTGTTGCATACTACCAGTTCCTTAAAGGTGGAATTGGCGGAGATGGTCCAAGCAAAGAAGAACTAAAGCTCAGGGGTGCTCAACGTCGAGCTCAGCGTACTGGCGACCCCACAGTGTTGCAGAAGGTCTTGCTTGACATGTCCGGTGGGGAAGAATTTTGCACTCGCGATCCACACCTTGAGGGCGCCGAGGTGTTTGGATCGCCGAAGCGAAGACCAGACACTCCAATTGGTGATGATGGCGAGACCCACCGCCCCGATACCGTGAACTTCTCTCGCCCTCCCCCCGGTAAGCGTGTCACTCGATCTCAACCAGAAACACTACCCACTATCATTGAGGAGTCTTCCCCCTCTGTACAAGAGGTTCAAGTGCCTTCACCTGCAGGACTTGGTTTCCAACGTGTCACTGCCGTGCAAGAAACCAAAGTAGATGTCTCTCTTTGGCATATTGCCCGCATACCCTATACGTCTGGGAAGTCTTGTTGGGCTAATCATGCGGGCACGAAGAAGAAGTGCACCGCAAGAATCGTCACTAATAATAAGAGCGTTCCTGCGCCGACCTACACCGGTATGTGGCATCATTACAAACTCCAATCTATGAAGCGCACGGACTTTGTATTTTGCCCAGACGACATTGAGCGTTGCATGAAGGGCCCTCGTCGGAAATGGGTCATGCAGTTCTCTGCTGATGACCAGAAGCCTCTTATTCCCCCAATCTGGCCCGTGAAGATTGGTACCAACCTCACCCGCTCGGAGATCTTCGCCCTTGAGAACGCAGGTTTTCAACTCCCACCAAAGGAGCGCATCACACCGACTCAACTCTTCACCAACTCTGCTCCCCCGCTAGATATGTCTGGAATCCGTGTTCCAGAAAACCCCGACATGATTCCTCCGACAAGATTGTCCAAGCTTGTTCGGCGATCCAGCAGCGCACCTTCGGCAAAGCAGAGGCAGATGGTGGCCTCTGCTGAAGCTGTGCATGGTACCGTTCTGAAGTTAACTATGATCCCTCAACCGGGATTTGGTTGCATTATCACACTGCAGTCCAAATCAGAACCCCAACCACCGATCTACCAAGTGACAGTCAGTTCTCTTCCAGAGTGCAACTGCGCATACTTCTTGGATATGATTTCCAAGTTCAGCCGCAAACGAAATTCTTATCTGAATTGTAAGCATTTGTATTACATTTTCATCAAGGTTTCTAATTTGGATGCGGAAGTGAATTTGTTCATTCACGCCCCGACATTTAGCTTCAACGAAGTCAAACTCATCATCGAAGGGGGTCTTTTGACAAAGTCTACTTCTTAGGATTTATCTCAGCCTAGCAGTACTTTGGGCTATGATATATGTATCCATTTCTGGACCTCTTGTGAAGCAATAATTGATTGATATAATAAAGGTATAATCTCAATGATTAATTTTATTTGCTTCAAAATTTTGTATTACAATGCTTCCTATGTCTATCAACTCTATTTTCGTTTTGCATACTTCTTAGATGATTGCGAGGGAGGTGGACCTGGTCGAAGCAAATCCATATAAGAAATTGTCTTATCTCTCTTTCGATCCTTCAGCGGAAGATGATGCGGCGTCATTCCTCTTATCCGTTCGCGAAATGAAAGAGACTTCGAAGATTCTCTTTCCACCTTCACCTCCTCTTCCGTTTCGTTCGATTTGTCTTCATCCAAATCAGCATCCTTCTCCGGCACATGTTCCTGCATTTTTTCTTTTTTCTCATATTTTTTTTGCTCCTCCCGCACCCTCCACCTCCATGCTTGTGTAGACTGCGAAAATGGAGTCAGCTCGTAGTCATCACTACTTCGATTTCCAGCAGCAAACTCAAATTCCGGCGATGAATTAACCGGAATATGAGGATCTGCTAGACTTCTAATTTCCTTATCCCATCCTAATCCAGCAAATATGTCTCTCTCATCTCCCATTGTGTGCAACTGTATATACAATGATGTTGGGTATGAATCCAATTTATAATCTATTCGGCCACAAACGATAATTGCTAAAGTCTAAGCTATAGAATAGACTCATATATAAGACAAAGAGAAAAGTGATGAATAAAAACCAAGCAAGTTTATTATTTTGATTCCTTTGTATTTTGATTGACTCATTATTCAATTATACCAATCTCAAAAAATCCATTTTCATTGATTTTTTCTTGTAGTCATCCTTGGTTTTAATAATTCAACCACCTCACGGTTTCCAAACTTAATGAGACCATTTCAAATTCAGGGTTTTTATTTTATTTTATGACCTATATATCCCACGGAAATAGGTCCAATTTTTTACTATTATTGTCAGATTCTGGTATATTCTTGGTATATTCTTGGCTATTTTGAAATATCCTAATTTTAGTCTGACAAGTTTACTATTTTTATTTCCTCTACGCTCACATACAAGTGTCGTCCTGGTGGTGCATTCCAATGAACTTGGAGGTTTCAAACCATTCTTGATGGCGAGGGCATTTGGGTCCACTATCATTCTAATTGGCCACTTGCATGTAGAAGCCAACTTCATATTGAAAGTGTGAGAATCAAACTATCATCACTCCAACAAATTTTGAGAAGATCCAACAATTGCAAAGTTGAAGTAGCTTGTGAGATTATTGGTTTCTTTATGAAAGTTGAATGACAAGTTGAATGCAACCTTGGGATTTAAACATATACACATATATACATATACCAACTGGAAAACATACATGTGAGAACATGAATATCCAAATTTGGTGTGCATGTATCCAAAGTTAATTGATTAGATGATGAGTATTTTTTTTTTGGAATTCAAAGGCCATTGTTGGAGCTTGTTTGCTTTGGGACGTTGCCCATACTACTACAAGTAGTTGATTCTTATAATGGGCAACACCCACATGCAAGAAAACTTGCCTCCTTGCTCAAGTCTTAGTGACCTTCTACATGGATCAAATTCACCTCAGAGCATCGTTCTCCTGAATATTGAATAAAAAATTAATAGGATTTGCATCTATCTCTTCTTGAAGTATATAAGAATCACCATGCCAAGTAGGAAGCTTGGATGATGGTGTGAAGTGGCAGTCTAGAACTCTCCCCCAACAAGAGATGACCCCTCAAACCACTAAGTGCACTAAAGGGTTATCATTAAAATATTGAATGATAAGGCTTTGATATAATTGGATAGTTGTAGTACTATATTTATAGTTTTATTTTCAAACCCATATTAATTCATGTTCATGTAAAAACATATTCCTAGTTTTGAACATATGATGTTGTGGGCTTGAAAACAACGTAGGGTCAAGAAAAATTCCATTGTACAAACTACTATCACTACAAGGAAAACATGAGAAAATGACAAGGGCCATATGACCGGATATGACTAGCGGTTTTAAAAAAGTCATATTGAACCAAAGTGATGACTACAAGTGACTTTAGTCATTATATGACTAAGGGGCGGTTTACACTATGGACCAAGAGCCATGACCACGAAATTCTAAAATCTGTGATTGGAGAGTAAAATGCTCTTGGTCCCATTTGGCTTTACACTACCTTGAAAAAAGGAGAATGACCACTAACTTTGAGGTCCCCAAAAACTACTAAAATCTGCCATTTGGATATTGTGCCATGGTCCAACGGGTTTTCCGTTGAGGCGAGGCAAAATGCTCGACTCAACGGAAATCAAGGGAGCCGTGAGGTTGAAAATCAGCCATTGGCCCTTTTTTTTTTTAATATTTTTTTTTCCTGATTTTTTTTGGGCATGTATTAAAAAAAATCAACACCTTCGCTTTTTGGTGTGTGGTCATTCCTCTTGGTCCACATTCGGTTTACACCTAGTGAAGGGCCCATGAACCATGAAAACTAATATTTTAGTAACTCGGACCATGGAAGTCGTCCCATGAAGTCGTCCCACGCAAAATAGGCCTCTTACGTGGGACGACTTCATGGTCCATAGTGTAAACCGCCCCTAAGTTTTTAGTCAGATCGGACAAGATTTGGATGGGAACCATGTAGAGAACATGTTGGGAACATGTTTTCTCAATATTCTATATTTTCATTGTAGTCATAATGGTCAACATGAATAAGATTGATACTTAGTTGACTATGGTTTCCAGGTCCCAATAGGATTTTTGGGTTGCATTTGGATTTCCTTCGTGTTTATCCTTGTAGAAAGTCCATGGTTTTCTATTATTGCAACCTTTCTAGCTCCCCTTAACTATCTTGGTCATTTTTCAATTTTAATAAAGGTCACGAGAACTAACCTTTCACAATCCACTCATATGATTGGTTAGCTCCCAATACCGCGGACTCCTTTAGCTCACAGGTGGGGGACCAACCCTCCTAAAGTTGCATTTGGGACTTACCGCTTAATCGGTAACCAATGTTAACATGTGGACTTCCATTCATGGGAGTCCAATCTTTAGTTGATCATCGTGTTGCCAGATGCCCGTGGATGTTGTGCCGTTCGGCCTCGGTGGGTTTGGCGGCCACACCGCCTCACCCATATAAGCCTCTAATACTTTGGGCAGAGCCCTTACCCCACCATGAAGAAACTTTTTGTCTCTTTACCAGGAGTTGGGGCCAAGTAGACATTTTCCCTTAGCCGCTGGGGCTGGAAGCCCCCAACAGCTTCAGACCACCATAACTTCTACATATGATTTCTAATGATATCAAGAAACCACTTTATTGACATGTGCTCTTTGCGTAAATGCCAATGCACTCCGCGTTTGCTCCATTCAGGCAAGTATCGAGGAAGTTATGCATGTTCAAACCTTGGCAGTCCTAGGAGCCACTCACACAAATCCAGGGATGATGGTTGGATTGTTTGTTGATTCATCATGCCTGGAGTTGATAGCGTCTAAATCGAGTGCACTTGTGCCTGGTTGTGGTGCTTAACAAAACATATATGACTACCAATAGTCATCAACATAGGGAGCAATGATAAAAGATCCAAGCGTGACAGATGGTCTCTAACTAAGATTAATCATGCACAATGTAGAACAAGTAAGACTACAAGCAATCATTCTCTCTGTGAAAGGATGACTACATCTAATCATGAAGAACAAAAAAAACCTAGAACCCTACATTCAAGAGAAACCCTAGACCCTAACATAATCAATTGCATGCAAGGCGGACCAACTTCATATGGAGGGCGCCATGGTGCGAGCCAAAAAATTGTGCCCCCATGCTTGGTTAATAAAAAGACAATGCAATCAAGGGGGTAAGAACACACTTACAAACTTAAATAACCCTTGGAAGGTTAGAATCGTCTAAGGTTAAGTTAAGAAAGAAGGAAGGAAGAAGAGAGTCCGTCGGCCATTGGGCAGCCTGGGGGAAAAAAAAGGGAAGCCTAGAGGGTCTTGGAGGCCACGAGAGATGAAGCTCATTAGGTAAGGTAGAGGGGAGAGAGAAAGAGCAACGAGGCAGAAACATGCCTCGGTGGGAAGAATTTTGTGCAGGAGTGGTGGGATTTTGTGTGCAGCCTCAAGGGGGCAGGTGGAGAACAATTCAAGAATGAGCAAGAGCAGGAGTCAAGTTGGAGGCATGCTAGGTTTCGTCACAAAGAGGGGTGTTGGTGTTGAAGGAGGGCGATGGCAACTCACAAGACTCTGAAAGGAGAGGAGCTCTGGCAGTCCCTTCACACTGAGGTTGAGCCAGTTAGCGCAAGCAAACTCCAGAATATCAAGTCCAGTGCATACTTCACAACTAGCTTTAACAAATGGCAGCTACAACAGTGCGGCGCTAATCAACGTTCATGGTGACTGCAACGCTGTGGATCCCTCTCATTGTAGTGGAGACACGAGGGATGATTTCAACAAGTACTCCTTCTCCTTTACCTCTATTTTTTTCATGCCCCTGCTGTTGTTATATCCCTTCAGCAATCAAGTAGCCATTACCGTGAGTTGGGTAAAGAATTGTAGTGCTCAAAGTGTCTGGGAAAGACGCTTTCACCTTAATTGTACACCTGGATTCATGATTGGAGTTCTGCCCTTATAGTTTAAGTCCACATGAATGAGCAAATTATTCCTCTCTAACATGAGCTTTTGAGAGCTTTCAAGATATGACAACATAGTATATCCCCCACCCCCCACCCCCCTCCCTCTTATCCCTCCCTTTATAATCAAAATTATCATTGTCCATCAAATCTAGGATGAGAAGGTCTCTCTTTGGAAGCTGCGGCAAGTCGAATATGAGAACCCGATCTCTAGCAAGCACTCCAAGAAACAAGGCAAGTAGATCTAAGTGGGTATTGACAATTGCAAATTTGCCATTTGGAAATAAGATCAAAATCAAGAATAATTACTAAATTAAAGGCGAAGCGGGAATTTGGAACTCTCTATGGTAAAGAATGAAGAGATGGCGCTCCTCATACATTTACATAGTTTATGGTATTTAGTGTCACGTACACTATTTGCGAAGGGCCTAAACTAGATGCCTACAGATTTCAAAGAGTCATGTCCGCTAATTGCCAGTATGATATTGTTCGCCAACACAAGTGCCTTTTTAGGTGAAATTTTATTGACATCAAAGACATTTATTTCACGCAGCAAATCATAATACCTGAGATGATAGTTTTTCATTTTAATATGCAAGGGGAAGATATTATTGAGCATACTCATGTGTTTACATTTTAGCATGCAAGAGGAAGATATTCTTGAGCATACTAATACCAAGTGTCATATTATTTACACTTTAGTCCACTTGTAGATCATTGTGTAACATTGGCATACACCTCATAACATTATTGAACATACTCATGTCAAGATAGTAGTATGCACACCTGAATGCCAAGTGTCATGAGGTGTTACTTATAATAAATTATGTTGATCATTAGTGTAACCTAGCATGTGCCTCAACATAGGGTAAGTGACACTATTATGCATGTGACTCTAACTACCATATCGCAAGACATAAGCCTCAGGCTGAGAGATTCATGTTTGCATGAAAACAACATGTGCAGGAGAAGGAGGGGCCTTGAGGATCGGAATCAAGGTCTAGAGGGTCTTGAAGTTAGGTTAGCTGTGCAGTGGAGTCTTTCTTGAAGGCCGAGTTTGTGGATAAACTAAGTTAAGTAATACTCTGGTGCCCCACGTGACATATTGTAGATATGTTAGGTGTTGCAAATGAACAACATTACCTACATTGATTTGTGCATTAGGTTATCTTTGCAAATAGGTAGCCTCTTTACCACGGGGGAGGTCACTTCATTGTCAAGTTGACACCACGTGCGGACAAAGTTTGCTACCCATATATTACATGCCATATATAATTTTAAAATTCATAATATTTTTTCTACATATACATAATCATTGATAGTATATTTTGTATATATTTTTTGAAATTTTTCGTCATCTATATTTTTTTAGTAATTGTTTTAGTTCAATTCTGTGTCATTCTAGTTAGAAACGGTATGTTTTATGAAAAAAACAAATCATCAAATTTAGTTACCACTTTTAACTATGTCATAGGTACTATGTATATCTACTCATGAAAAAAATTGATAAAATTTTGACCCATTTTGGTGGTGCAACTTACCAGAAGAAGATTTTTTTTGGTCGCATGTGGTGTTCAACTTGACAATGGAGTGATCTCCCCGTGCTCTTTACCCATGCAAATTATCTTGGGTCAAAATCGAATCACAAAAACTATAGTTTTGTTTATCAATATGTGTGGCAACCACAACAAAAAGACAAAATCGCGTGTGTTTTGTTACCATGGTAATAAACATCCAAAGTAGTGTGGAAGTTGGTAAATTAACTTGGGGTAAACCTAATTGCATAAATTAGTGTAGTTATCTACAAAGTCCCTCAATGACGGAAAGAAACTAGGAGTTTGGTCACTCTTTGAGAGATTTTTAGTGTCAAGAGCTCGTTAGCTTATCTTGTGTCTTAGTCTGATTCTAAAAGTTGGGGGAAATTCTTTGAACCCAAGCCTCTTTCAATCCCAATGTTTATATCTATCTTTAGGATTTATAGGAGGATGTGCCCAACTTGGGAACCGTCACCCTTAATCTTGGATAGGCATGTCTGGGTGTGAAGATTAAATGGAATTGGAAAATGGTTAAAGAATAGGTTCAAGGGTGATGGCTTGGGAATTGTCATAGGCTTGGTGGTTGGTTATGTTGTGGTGCTCTCCTTACGTGGCAGTGTGACATACTTGAGGGGCCTCCGCCTCCCCTCCAAGTGGGTGCATTGTTCTTTGGTTTAATTCATCCTTGGCATTGGTTGATTGGCCTTCTATCTCAAAATAGAAAAAGAGAAAGCACAAGAAGACTTGCCAAACAATAACTTGCTTGATCATGATGAGGCCAATAATGATTATAATAGTGTTCATTGCAAAGTAAGCGAGCTTAAAATAATATGGGCTCATGTGCATTAGTGGAGAGTAATTGTACCAAGGGATACTTAAGTATATGTGCCTAAAAGCGATATTTCCAACAAGTTTATCCCTTTCAGTGAACTTGAATTTTTCAAACAAATCTAACAATGCTACAAATGTTTGAGAAGTGAATTTGGAAAATACTAAAAATAAAGGATTCATATGCGACCTAAAAATATTTGCAAAGTCATTTCAAGGTTGTTGTTGAATGGTGTATGTTATTTGTAGATATAATTTTGCTACATTGGAAAACCGGCTTACTTATCAATGCCCAACTTTTTGGCCAGTTGTCATTACAATGAAGAGGAAATTAGCCGGCACTTGAAAAAAAAATATAGGATATTGGCCGGTCCAAATTAATGGCAACAAGTTTGCAACCGGTCAAATCATGAAAAAAACCGGTAGAAGTTGTGAAGGGGCCGATTTTAGCTGGTTGAGCTCAAGAATCTCCCGAACCCTACCGCCAAGTTTGTGAAAGGTATTCCTCACATGTGCTCATGCCACCGACCAAATCTACAAAGAGGGTTATGCCCCCTCCCCACCTAACTTTACCTAAGCCTAAAAGTTGGTGCTAAAAATAGAACCTTCACACCATTGACTTTATCTAGTGCCGAGCTTAATTGGCAAATGATGTGGCGTGGCTTAAAAGTGGAGGTTTTAATTAAGTCTCAAGCACCGACCCTCCCATCAATACCTAGACATGAGGCAGGAATGTAGGACCTTTAAAAGTGTCACCTCCCGCCCTTGTGATTGATTGCTTTTAGTCTTATCTATGAGGGCACGAGGAGCTCCATCAACAAAAACCGGTGGCAAGATAAATGAGTAGTAAGGCATTTGGGAATGGGACAAAAACTATCCAACATTCATTGCGTGGTAGATAAAACAATGAACATGTGCGAAAGCTACTTAACTAAAACCTATTCAAAAACCTCCGGAGCAAGTTCTTGTAGGTGCATTGGGATAGCCGGATGCCTCCGCTATAACCAAGGGAGCTTTGCCCGGCTTTTAGGAAAGATTTTGGTTATTTGGTAAAGTCAAGTGGGGAGGGGGCATTAGTAACGTACACGAGGTAAATAATAGGAGAACCCAGTTATTATCTATGTCACACAATCACGTACAACATAATCATTCATTTTGTATCACCGAATACACATACAATCATTGAGTATTCTAACCTAATATTTAGCCATTTGAACCTTGTGAGATTGGGCTTTTTGGTAGGTACACACTCCCTCCACCTTTACTAGTCCTCATTACTTAACCTAATATAATCCCAAGGGTTACTTAGGGTAAATAACCGTTGTTGCTTAAACTTTGAAGAAGGCTCTCATGGTTTTCTCTACTTATTATAGAATTAGGTGAGTACCCTTGACCATAAATCCATAGAACCGGATCTACGGTCATCAGTGGGTGGATTCATTTATGCTGGAGAGACAGATTCCCCACCTCAAGTCATATTTTGGCAAAACTCCCCAAACATGGTTGTCCATTTCAATTTAGTATTCATAACCTTGGGTGGGTGGTGGGGACCAATTCCCTTCAAAATTCAAATTTCTTCGTAAACTTAGCAAAATGCATAGTATCATAGTATGTGTTTTAACTATAGTATTAAGGCACGAGGTGTTGTGTGATCAAAGAGACTAAGTTGAGCAAACATGACCATTTGTGTCAAATTAGCCATTTCACAATAACTTGAGAATAAAGGGTATGTTTACCTTGTATCTTCAAAACTAGGCATTTAGCGGTCAAAAACAAAACACAAAATCATTGTCATTTAACACATGTCATTGTCTCAACAAGAACTTGCATAAATCACAAGCGCACGTGTAGCAAATGATCACATATATATGTTTTTGCTCCTTCAACTTGATTGTAGAAGCTAATCTATGGACTAAGAGAGAGAGGTTCATCCTCAATTGTGTCCATGCAACCCAACATAACCACAATTTTGTTATGAAGCGTACATGGTGTTTGTTGAGATGTACTCAATTGCTATCACAATTGCAACTAGTACAAAGCTAGTTCACTTCAACACGTCTACACATGGTCATATATGCCAACATTTCTCTATCTTTGAGTAAGGTGAGTGTTATTTGCTACACTTTTTTTTGGTGTCATGAGGTAAGAGGCTAGTTAAAATATGTTCCTCCTATTGTCTCTTTAACCTTGTAAACAAATCACATACATGTTGAGAGCCAACTGTGATTATAAGAAATCTAGCATGGTTTGCAAAGACTATTTTGGGCTTCATGTTGTTTTTAATAGCCTACATTGCAATTGATATTCATATGTGAAAAATCTTATTCATCAAATGATAACATAGATGCCTTAGATGCTCATGGAGCCTTAAGGCATATTTGGTTTGATCTCATGCCATCATATGTATTAACTATGAGTTATTGGTTTATATGATGGCATATGGAATAACCTAAGAGTTGATGATTTATATGACAACACATACAATAACTAAGAGTTATTGAATTGCATGATGACATATGCATTAACTCGAAGTTATTGAGATATTTGTAGGGGTGATTATTGCATGCTCACATGTGAACCCGAAACATGTTTACATAACATGGTTGGCATTCAATGTGTCACTAAGAAATCGTAGTTCCTATGACGATTGTTAGTAGGACTATGGTTTCACACTTTTTGAGCACACAATTTGTAGTCCAGAAGAATGGGAACAATGAGCCTACAATATATCTTCATGTTTTAACTATACTCATGAATTTTAAGTGTCTACAATAGGTCATGACAAAAATAGGTGTACCCGCCCTACACCAAGCATTATGGGTTTTGGAACATGCCATTGTCACGGTGCCACCTCACAATGCCATGCACATGATTTGGTGTGTTGGAACAAAAAAGCCATTTTATTGCAAAGAAAGCATAAACAAATCGTTGATGTCATCAAGAAACCATAATATCACATGTTTTATTTCAAGAATAATAACTATGGATAAAATATCACCCCTCCCACATTGTAGGACATGTTTTACATTGTTAAAAGTTAAAGGTTCAACTTAATGACAACTATTTCACTTACATTTTAGTACAAATGCACCTTAGTAACCCCCCCCCCCCAAGCAGCCATAGGGTTGTCCCTCTACTTATGACACCATGACAAGATTGGGGTTCTTGGAGCAATTCAATTTGATTTTCCAATCAATTTAACCTTTCAAAATGGATACGAAAGTCATCCAACTTAGAATATTTGAATCACACCTCAATTCCTATTGAATCATTCAAATTTTGAATACTCACGCATGCCCTGATAAGATGATTGTTGAATAATCTATCGTGGCCTTGCCTAGAGTGTGAGATTGTGGACCCACATGTGACATGCCACACTTGCTTATACCTAAATTACAATGCCATACAAGAGTTCCAATCACAATGAAAGCAACTTGAAATACCTCCACTTGGCACTTGCCTTCGGCATGATGTGCTATGTGGTGGACTTCCATGTGTGCACGTAACTTGTATTATGCATGCTATGCATACACTTGGATTCGGATATCTTGGAAACTATGTAACACATTCTTTGTATCCATTATAATGTAAAATTTAGGTGTCTAGAATGAGATCACAAACCAAAACTTTACATGTACCTTAGGTGTTGGGGGTAGGAGGTTTATTATCTATAATTAGGGAATGGTGTTTGGGTGGGTGGTCACAAGCCTGATCCACCCATTGCCCGTTATCTAACATGATTATCATGGAAAAGAGATTATACATATCATTGAATAACTTTGAATCGATCTCTTGGGTTTTATGACCTTTTATGAGTGAGGTGAAGACATTGGAGACAATCAAAGAAAAAATTAAAAGTTCACATTTATATATGATAAAATAATGTCAATTTGATTGATATATATAGAAATGTATTCATTTTTGGAAATGATGAAATTGCCAAATAAATCCATTCAAACATAGAAACTGGTGAAATTGCCATATGAAGAATAATGAGTACACATGATGGGAATGAAAATTAATATCTCACGATCCATAATTTAGCTTTAGTGCCCATCAAATGTTGCCAATTCAACAACATTGAAATCTAAAAGGAAGTAAGTCATTGGTTTGAATGTGTAGTCCACCCTAAAATTGGGGGGGGGGGGGTTGAAAGTGAAGTTAGCTCAATTGGGCCAACTTTATGGCAACTTAGCTCACATTTAATAAGTTACCTACACGACCATGTAGTTTTGTAAATGAGCCTAATTTATATGGTTAGTTTACTTTATCGAAGGTTTGAAGGCATGGGTAAGGCAATTTTCATCTACAAGTACACTAAATAGTCCTATTATTATGGGTCACATTAATTACCAACCACGCTAAATTTCTAGTAGAAAATTAGCATGGGCTACAATAATTGTTTTCTTAGAAAATAAATGTGCGTGATTTTTTTTTTTTTGTGCTACTTTTGTTTTACAAGTAATATTCAGTGTGTTGCTTGGAAGTCGTTATGAAGACTTAGGGGAAGACCCATGTTAATTCCACCTAGACTAGAAAGTTACCCTAGGCCCACCCTAATTTTCCACCCACACTAATAGGACTATTTAGTGTACTTACAGGAGTGGCACCAACACACGTGTCATCCTCTAACTTCATGGTAAGTTCCATTTGTGAACCCGACGAACTTGTTTTTTTAGAGCAACATACATGTAATTGTGAATAAACTTAGGTTAAGGAACATAGTGCTTACTGTAGTTAGCCATTAGATAGATACAAATTATCATTAAGTGAACTTCACACACACGTATAAACATTCCCTAAGAGACTTGAGGGAAGGTCATGATCTCTTCCTCATGAAGACTATCCATAGTGTCTGGATCTGCATTAACTGAGCATCCTATGATTATATTCTCGGGGCCCACGTGAATGAACACACACTACTTAATAATGTTATGATCTTGGTGTATTTTAAGCCCATTGGCTCCCGCACTTTAAAGTTGATTTCATTTCATGGAAGTTGCGGGTAGCTTAAACCCTACTGGACAACAAGAAGTGACATATCATGCCACCGAATCAAGACCCCCTCAACTTTGAGCTTTAAACTTTCAAGGCCCCTCTCAAGACCCCTCCCCCCCGCCAAACAAACACCGACCCTCTCGCGCACGCCATGTGTTTCCGCCAATCTGTTCACAAGATGCATATTAAAGGCAACAAGCTCTGTGCTTTCCCTCATTCAAATCTCACCAACTCAAGTGATCATTTCCTCTCTACCGAGATCGGAGGCTGCCACAACTTCAGAGTTTTGATTGAAATGCTCAGGTACTTGATTCAAACCTAAGCACACGAGGTTGAAGCCCTGTTTGATGTGTCCAGAGTTTGGTGTGGATTCAAGATGCAAGACTACTTTTGTGGAGATTGGTGAGAGTGAGGAGTTGGTTCTCGATGAGCTTGACATTTCAATCAATCAGTGCCTTCTGGAATTGAGTTTGCTCAGATTGTGGGTTCTTTCTGGATGCTATGCAATTGGTGCTGATGAAGGTGATGTGCAATTTGGTCGCAGGAGATCGAGGAGAAATTGATGTTAGGAAGTCTTGACATAAACGGAATTTTTTAAGTTGCGAAAGCGTTACCCACGCGCATATCTCTACTCAGGTATTTCATGATTCACAACTCAGCTCTCGTGGGGCTATTGGGGACATCATTGCAACTTTGCAACTTTGCTTGCACTAAGTTGGGTGGCTGATCTAATAAGCGTTTCTTGTCCCGTTTGACCAGTCATAGAAATTGGTTGAAATGACTCTATCAGATAATCTTTCTTTATTTAGGTTAATTATGGAGTGGTGGACTCCATCACCTTCATTTTCATACAAGTAGTGCTAGTACCATTCAGTGTCTGTCTATTCACTTTGCACTGATGAATTAGAGATGGCATAGAAGTGACGGCATTATCAGAGCATCATTCTGTAATTGCGTTAATTCTTGAGCGGTGGAGTCCATCACCTTCATGCTTATACAACCATTGCTACTCCCATTTGATGTCTATCTATGTACTTTGTGCTGATGAATTAGAAACGACATAGAAATGATGTCATTATCAGAGCATGATTCTGGAGTTGTGGATTCCATCACCTCTATGCTCATGTAACCTTTGCTAGTCCCATTCAATGTCTGTCTATTCACTTTGCATCGGTGAATTAGAAATCACATGGAAATGGCACTATCAGAGGATCATTCTGTAATTGGGCTCATTTTTTGGCGGTGGATTACATCACCTTGATGGTCATACAATCATTGCTTGTCCCATAAGATGTCTGTCTGTGCATTTTGTACCGATGAAATAGAAATTACGAAGAAATTACTTTATCAGCGCATCATTCTGTCCTTGGGCTGTGGAACAGATTTGAACCTTTCGTGGTGGATTCCATCATCTTCTTGCTCATACAAGCAATGCTAGTCCCAACGAATGTCTGCCTATGCACCTTGTACTCATGAATTAGCTGATGATCTTTGGATGTCGCAGGACCCGAAAGACTAGAAATCGGCTCCTGAGCACTTGTAAGAAGCAGGAGGCATGGAGAGTTCTCTGTACTACGTTCGAGTCGGCCATGGAGATGGCAACTTTTTGGAAAACTCCCGGTGCTCTGCCCCACTGCAAAGTGTGTGTGCAACCGGGATCGTCCGTGACAACGTTGCGCAGTTCACATTAGTTCAGACATTTGTGAACCCACACAAGGATGTGGGTATCGAAGCCGTGTACCAATTCCCCTTGTACGAGGGAGTGGCGGTGCGCGGGTTTAAGGCCGAGGTGGACGGTCGGAAGATGGTGGGCAGGGTGGAGGAGAAGGTCGCCGCGCGGAAGGAATTCGAGGAGGCCGTGGAGAACGGCAAGATAGCGAGTTTGTTGGAGCAGGAGAGGCCCGACATCTTCCAGACATCCGTTGGAAATATTCCTCCCGGAAAGCAAGTGGTGATTACGTTAACCCTAATCTCCGAAATCAAGAACGACGCCGACGAAAGCCAAATCCGCTTTGTCTTGCCCACCGCCGTTGCCCCTCGTTATGGTCGCAGCAATGCGTGGGCATCTGGGGAGACCATCTCCACGGAAAAGTCCCATCTCTCCATCGACCTTTCATTCGCCATGTCGCAACCCATCACTTCGCTCCAATCCCCCTCGCACACAATTGAAGTGCACCTTGGCACGAAAAAATCCCCGACTTCTTCTATCGATTCTCACACGACCGGCTCTACCAAGTCAACTTTCGACCCGAAATGCGCTCGAGTGAGCTTGACCTCGGATGCGATGTTGGAGCACGACCTCGTGATTGTGGTGACAGCCCCGGGAATTGAGGAGCCCAGGGCGTTGGTCGAACGACATCCGACACATCAAACGCACGCGGTGGCGCTCACGTTTTCCCCCCGTTTTGCGCTCAACCCGATCCGCTCGTCCGAGCTCATCTTCCTTATCGACCGGTCGGGGTCGATGGGCGGCTCGCAGATGGAGCAGGCGCGACACGCGTTGCAGCTGTTCTTGAACTCGATTCCCTCGGAAAGCCATTACGTGAACGTGATCGGGTTCGGGTCCACGCACGAGTCGTTGTTCCCGAAGTCGGTCGAGTACGACGAAAGCTCGCTCAGAGCGGCCTCGTCTTACACGCGCGCCTTACAAGCCGACATGGGCGGCACGGAGATCGCGAGCGCCTTCCGTGACGTCTTTGAACGGCGACGTCGCGATGTGCCCACCCAAATCTTTCTGCTCACAGACGGACAGGTTTGGGACGTCGAGGACATCGCGCAGTCGATTCGAGAAGCGGTGCGCGAGGGCGAAAAGAGCAACGCGTTTGTGCGGATTTTCAGCTTAGGGGTCGGGAACGACGTATCGCATAACCTGATCGAGGCCGTCGCGAGGGCCGGCCATGGCTATGCGCAAGTGGTGGTGGACGGCGAGCGGATGGAGAAGAAGGTCATCCAGTTGTTAAAAGCCGCGTTGACCCCGCCCGTCAATAACTTGTGGGCGCAATGGGTGGCGGACGACGGTAATCCGAGTATGTCGACAGACTCAAAACTTGTCGCGGAAGTGGGAAAGGACAAGGAATTAGACGACTTCGAAATGGTGGAAGTAGCAGATTCCTCAACAACATCTGCAACCTCGACCAATGCTACTACCAATGTAGTGACTGCTCCGATCGACTTATTTTCCAGGGCTGTCGAGGAGCCAACTCCGCCTCTACAACCCGATTGCACCGAAATCGTGGCGGAAATCTTACAGTCGCCGTTCCGAATTCCGCCCTTGTACCGCGGGGCTCGCTTCACCGTGTGTGCCATCCTCTCCCCATCCACCCCCGTTCCGAAAGAAATCATAGTGCGAGGCACCACACTCGACGGCCCCGTCGAGTTGCGCGTCAAGGTCGGGGAATTAGAAAGGCAACAGGATGATGATACGACGATGTTGCACACCTTGACAGCACGGAAGTTGTTGCGGGATCTGGAGGAAGGCACATCGCATGTGGTTGCATTGCTAAGGAAGCCAACGACGACAACACGGGAGCAGAGTACTACTGATCAGGATGCACAAATGTTGAAGAGGTTGGGCATTCGATTGGTTCATGAAACCCTAAACCATCCCCCATCCACCCTCGAACTCACGAAGAAGGAAATGATCAAGATTGGACTGAAATATGGGTTGGCCAGCAAATACACCAGCTGGATTGCCATCGACGAGAGTAATAAGTTCATCAACGCTAATCCACAGGCAGGCGCGATCCAAGTTAAAGAAGTACCGATTATGGCGGTTCGTCATGGATTCCTGCCAATGAGAAATGCGAGTCGATCTCCACTTTATTCTCAACCATCTCACCCAACTGGAGTTTTGTATAGTGATCCTCCTGCTGCTGCTCCTGGTGCTTGTTTCGGTGGTCCAGGGGTGATCTGTGAACAACAACAACTTTCCTTGACGCCGATGACGTGCTCGTTCCTTGACGCCGGTGCTCCAAATTCTGTATCCAATTTCTCTCTCCAATCGTCTTCCACATTGCCTGACTTTTCATCTTTCTGTTCAGCCCCACCTCCCAGTTTTGGCCGCGCTCCGGCGCCATCCAACGAAGACTTCTCAGATTTGATGAGTGATGATCTTGACCCACACGTCCGGCTTCACGCCCTTGTGCAACACCAATCGTTCGACGGCTCCTTCCTGCTGGGGCAGGAGTTAGGGTCCTTCTTCCATGCCTCGGTGCAAGAGATGCAATCAGCATTGGATGAGGTTATGACATCATCGTGTGATCCAGCTGATTCAAGCCTCCACCAACTTTCTGCAGAGGAATGGAGAGTGGTGTGGGCCACGTGTTTGGCGGTTGTGTACATGGAGCAGCAATTAGGTGAGTTGCAAGAGGAGTGGGAGTTGGTGGTGGAGAAAGCCCAGAGGAAGCTGGAGCTTATGGTGCCAAGCAAGGAGGTGATGGCACAGGTGAAGGAAGCAGCCAGCAAGTTTTGCAAGCTTCATCACCTGCCCCAAGGAGATCAGAATCCATGAAGAACAAAATCCATGAACAACCAACAATCTGAATCTCTCAGCCTGTCTGCATATCATGATGTTGTTACGATGCTGCTTGCCGCTGTAATGTGAATTGTAAGTAGTTCCTAGAGTAGTACCTGAGTCTCATTGCAACAAGAAATCCCAGCGCTGGCAGTGTGGATGATGCCAGACAGTTTTGACCATGTATATTCACAAACAATTTTGTGCAAGTAATAAATAATATACTGAGCTCAAAATAAGCTGTCATTGCTATTATTTGAATCACATTTGGTGGGTTTGTCAAGGTGAGAGAATCTTTGTATACCTGAGTTGCAGTATTATTTGGATCAACACCTACTCAAAGCTTCTAATGCTTGAATTCATCGGCTGGATGATTCCACAAAGTTGAAGGTATCCAAATTAGCCTCATCTACCTTATGTTGCGTTCCACATGACTCCCAAAACCATGAATTAGTAAATTGTGTTGGACTTCAAAATAATACTCTAAAAAACTTCTAACATTTTTACTATGGACATTTCACAATTCTAGCTAGATCACAAACATCGAAGTGTACAAAATAAAGTATATTCACATTGCACATTATAGATTACATTGGGAGTACGTTTTAGCATATAAATCATCCCCATGAGGCCTTCACAATCCCTGTGGAATATCTAAACTTGAGAGATGAAGCCCTGGTAGTACTCTTGTATGTATTTGTTTGTATCTTTTGCATACCAACTTCAAATTGCACTTATTGTTGTTGGAGATGGTACTATGTTTGATTGTCTAAGTTTTCTTAGTTCAAGAAAATTCCAAAAATAGTTCTTCTCTTAGCACAATCAAGCTCCGAAAATTTGTTCATAATTCATTTTCCCTTCAAACCTCCTCACTTCTTGAAAATGCTTGCTGAATTTTTTTCATATCTTTTGCATAACATTTTGAAGTCAAAAAGTTACTCTTGGAGGTAGTACTTTGTTTCATGTACTACCAACTTTCTCTAGTTGGCCATAATTCCAAATAAATGCACCTTCTATGTGGAATTGAGGTCCAAAATTTTATCAAGAACATAGACCAAGTTCCTAGTACATAGTCTTGCAATTTCATATTAATCCGTATTCTTTGCAATGACTAAGGATAACTTGGAATATAATGTGAACCCCTCCTCTATACAATTGTACTCTAATGGATTAGTAATACTACAGATAGATAGAAACTCCAACCCCTTTCAAGCAAGGGGCCGGCGTGAATAAAGTGTCCGTTCGTAATGCCAATGACCCGATGCCCACTGGACAAGGGGACATTGAGGCAATACTACTCTCCCCTTTCGAGGATGGACACTATAGTGACACACTATACAAGTTCCTAGCTAGCCACTAGTGCCTTGAAGATACCGGACATGGTATCCCCCCAAAGGGCTTTGAGGTACCCATACAACAAGGTCCAAGGACCCCCCACCATAGTTGGGTGGCCTAAGGTGGTGAGCACCACGCCGGCATGGGGAATAGAACCCACAACCTCCTCATTGGGGGCCATGAGCCCTAACCACCAAGCCAAGGCCCGTGGTGCCTTAGTAATACTACATAAGCTTGTGTAGAGTGAGATTATACCATATTTTGGCAAAAATGTGAAGTAATAATTGTTGAAGTAATTTTGGCAAATTGTGTCTATCATTTTCACAAGAATCCACCATTCATTTTTAGAATTATTTTGTACCAAACCGGCTCTCTACCTATAGTACTAAAACTGTGTTGAAACACAACCAATAGCGTGAAGAAGCACATTGACCCATCAATAACCTTCAAAGTAAGGGTGAGGGAATTTTTGCTCTCCTTACTGCACAATCTCATAGTTACTTTGTGGACATGCTCGCAATGGGGGGAAAAGAACTTCTTTGTGTAGTCCCTACCAGCGCATATTGCTTTGACCTTCTCAAGCAGAGGAAGATGTCATTGATACTTTCACAAGATTATTGTGAGGCATCGGCATACAAAGATCCGAGGAAGCCACTTGTACCATTTTGGTTCAAAGATCTCAACGTTGTGTTCAAATGTGTGCAAGGGGCTAACAATGAAAACATTTACTTTATTGATGATAGCCCAACGAAGAATCTTTTGCATGATACCCTAAATGGGCTCCACACTCTCCCTTTTGATAGGGAGAATCCAAGTTCTCCTCATTGATGTGCAAATGAACATGATGTAGCCCCTAGCTGTCACTTCAAGACGCTAATGTGGTAGTTTTTTTAAACTGTAGATTTTTTTTGTAAATAATTACATTTTGGTTGATTGCTCTAATCGATTGGTACTAGAAAATGAAAATTTAAAACAAATTTTGGAATTTACAAAATAAAAATAAAAACTTAGACTATTAGATCTTGTTAGATGCATGATCTAGCAATCCAATTTTTTTGGGGATTTAAAAAAAAAAATCCCCTTGAAGTTGTCTGCTAGTAGGAATCAATTAGCTAGTCAATTGCAATAGTCAATTTTGAGCAATCAACTAGCTAGTCGACTACTACACCACAAGATCAGAAAAAATTCCCCAAAAAATTGGACCATCATATCTTGTAGCCAATAAGATCTGACGCTTCATAATTTCTTGAAATGTTTTAATCCTTTTCCTTTGCAATCGACTGCTATGTTGACTGTTATTTTGCAATTGACTACTATTTCGACTATAAAATAATAGTTAACCATACCATTGACCAAGGGGTTGACTGCGTCAATTTACTCTTAAGTGAATTATTGGATTTACCCTTGCTGATGTAATATTTTTTGGTGCAACGTCACATCGCCATCACATGACGTGACGTGACGAATAAACATGAACGTGAAATCCCTATTCTCTTATGGATTACCTCATGACCACTTTGTTGCCACACTTGATGTGCATGAAGAACAAGGGAGCCCCTATGCAAAGCGTCGCAACATAGAACACAATATCATTATCAACTCCTAGGGAGATGTGGAACAACACATTTGGCAAGATGATGTTGTCAAATATCAAGAGGTCCTCCTAGCCAAAGGAGCAAGAGATTGCCAATTTGAAAAATACGCAGATACACACGGCACAGTAGAAACCGAATAATATAATCTTAGTAGTTTTCGGTATAGAGGGGACATTGACAACATGCAATAAAAAGTTCTATACGACATGAAATTATTATGTAAATTCTATCTAGTAACAACTCCATTAGAGCTCCAATAATATATGTGGTGCACTGCCATTTCGTCCAATGTGTAAGTGTTGCATGGAACTAGGCAAAATATTGTGCTTGTCAATGGGCCCCATGATAGGGAGGAGCACAACAATCAATGTACTCAAATCACAACACAAGCTAAGGATATTATCAATGACATCCATACATGTCAATGCAATAGATAGTCACATACAACACATACAATCATTTATCCAAATCACAATCATTGGAAAGGATATCATTCAGTTTGTTGGGCCACACACTGTTGGTCAAGTACTTTGTTTTCTTCTCGCCATTAACATTTTTGTAATGAGGATCACACATTTTTTCATAACAATGTAGTTTGGACATTTCATCATTATAATGATGTCGATTGCATGTGGAGCACATAGCATGCATTGACACCCGCACATAGAAAACCAAAGCATAAACGTGTTTCATAATGCTTGGGGCAAAAATATTATTGGACATTACCATATCCACCAAATATCAACATAAACATGGTATGGCAATAATCAAATCCAAACCAATATCATTCTAGTTTGTAAGGTACAAACAAATCATAGTTTTTGGACACCCTGGTAATCCAGAAGTACCTAAATATGTATTTTGTCAACAAACTTGGTACATTGAAAAGTACTGTTGTTTGATCTACATTGTTAGAAAGAATATCAATCGAAAACACCTCCTACAAAGGCATCTTGTATGTTAAATTGGTAGTTATTGATCCCTAATTGATTATGATGGATATGTGTGTTTGTACTGGAGGGAAAAGGTGAAGGTCATTTTGGTAAGAGGGCATTTATAAGTGGGGTTTCATAAAAACACAGATACAATTCAAGTACTAGATACTGATATGATTATATACATTTATGAATGTGTTTGTGGGTGTTCATAAGGATAAGTATATTATGGGATGCAGATTTTACCTGCATCTAACAATGTCAAGATGGAACAACAAAAGCATGTCAAATATAAAACTGACAATTCTTTATACCAATTTTTATTGCCCACGAAGTTACAGTCAACTGAGTTAGTTATATTCACTCTAAGATTTAAAATAGTACAATTATAGAGCAAGAACATGTGATCCCTCACAATGATCAACAAATTCAGAACCATGAGCACCTAATGCTATCCATGCAGCATGGGGCATGTGCCATTGAGCATGCATCATCATACATAACCATGTAAATTCTAGGGATCAACAGGATAGAACAACAACGATCACTGGGGACAGACTTTGTTGACAACCCCTACTCCCTTGATTTCCTCAGAGGTGGTTGTTTAACCTGTTTTCTCATGAGGGAGACCCACGGGACCTTCTTTTGCGGCTTGCCATGAAACCTAAGCATCTATGGCCTCATCATGCAGCTGAGGTGATGCCCCTCCCGAAGGCAAACCGAGCTCCATGACAAGCTGAGTTCCTTTTGCCACACAATCAACTGTCGAATGTGACTCACCACATCGAGAGATATTTTGAATGTCAAGATGTTCACCGCCAACACTGCCATGTTTCATCGTGGAATGATGGAAGGGGCTGAAGGCCTTAACTTACTTTAACTCATTCGCTCTGGAGTCTGCATGGATAGCTGACTCATGGACAAATTAAAGTTAAGTAAATTTCCATCATTTCGCTTACATCCTCTTTTATAATTGCAGCCCTGCACTGAGTCTACATAACAAAATTAAAATTAGAAAATCTTCCCAAATTTGGCTGTACAGTACAACTAAGAAATCAGAACAAAGAAGTACTGTACCATGAGTGTGGTTTATTTATGTGGGGATGAGGATAATAGAATTGTACATCCATCCTGTACGTGAGCATTAATAAGAGGGCCTTTTCACAAATTCTGTGAGAATCAAAACCTCAAGTGCCATGCTAAATAATTGGCTCAGTAACTTTAGACATAAATTATACCTGTTCTACATTGAAATGATGATGCTGGGACCCTTGGTGTAACTTAGGCAAATGATCTTCGTTGCAAATTAATTACATGCCATAAATGTCCACAAGAAAACATTGTTTGTCCATTTCAAATTCTCACATACTAACAAACAAATGTGATGTTTATTTTCTGCAGACAAATTATGATGATTCATTCCTGCTAACGTTATTCATGAATTCCTCATAATTATATAATGCTTTGTATTTATTTAATGTGAATTCGGCCATTATCATGTCAAACCAACATTGAGCTGTTCTATTTCACAAAAACCATAGTATTCTTTCCAACACTTTGTTGGTACCTAACTTGTGGTTCAATATTCATGTATACATCGATACATTTCAGGTTTGGAGTTCACAGCACCCACATTTATACAGAGCATCAAAGTCCTCAGGACGCCCATAATTTTATTTGTGATTAAAAAAGAAACCTAAATTAGCAAAAAGAAAAACTCACCTCAGGAGAACACTGTGTTTGGTGCTGGAGTAGCTCCAAATGGTAATCCACACTAATTGAAATAAGATGTTCCTACACCAAGAATAGTATCCTCCTGAGATCACTTTGTACTTCCAGATTATAATTCACACTAATTGCAGTGACTGTGATGATTTCTCAATAAGTCCTTAAAACTAAAATAAAAAGGCAAGTGAAATTTCATGGCGTTGAGGATGAGACCTCATTTTGCTTGGACAAACCTATTTTAAAGGTTGGACTCTGGACAATATGTAATTATCTCTGCAAAATCTTGTAGACATCCTATAAGGACTTCAAGGAAGCTGGCAGCAACGATATTGTTTGACAGGGACATAATATATGGTTAGGAGAGAATTATAGAGCTTATTGCAGTACAAGGTTAACTATGTGTATGAAAAACGTACCCAGCGCATTTATACACACATATCCCTTGGATCCCGTGCCTTGATGGATAGAGTACAGTATGATTAGTTAGATTTAAATTAGCAAGTGACAGCTACAAACGCTTTATGACAACCTTATAATTTCGGTGTAATGTGTTCAAACCTCCAGTGCATGCCTCTGTGCATGTAGGTTCCAGTCAGTGCGCCCTCTGCCTCCTCTGTGCAGCCATCCTGTCGTGGATACAAATTAATCACTCCAGACAAGTTATTCTCGCAATTATGACTCGGAATGAGGTGGTTTGCAGGACTCTTACTTCAAGTTTGCTGGGGCGAATTCAGTCCTCAGAACGGACACTCTGAATGCCTGTCGAGCTCAATACATTTGGATCATCAGTTCCTTCACAAATCTCTCGCGAATTTATATAAAAGAAAATTAGCGACCCAATGTAACTGGAAGGGTTAGGATTTGCGAGTGGCACTTGAAGAGCACCGGCAACAAGGATGTTATCCAACCATACTTTGGCCAGATCAGGAAGATTGCTGTTCGACTTAAATGGCAACAGCTAAGTTCAACTGTTGGCAGATCCTTACTTCCTTTCGAGGCCACTTAAGACTCTGAAATCGGAGACATTTTTCAACTAACATTCTCAAATTCAGTGAAAGGTTTCCAACTACCTGCTCAGCAATGACCGAAAGTTGTCATCCCGCTGCAAAGTAAACTCGAACTCGCATTACATTAATACTGCGGTGTCTCTTCCATGTTTCAATTCATGATTTGCATTACCGTTCAAAAATTGAATGTAAGAAGAGAGCCTGTCCTTCTGATCATCCAGGATATTTGCTGGATTAATGGAATGCCCATTGTATGAAACGATGAAAACGTAGTATAGAATTATTGAAATAGAATAAGAGATGTTCACAATTCTACGTCCGGGCAACCTACCCACAGTCTATGTCAATGCATTACAGAGGGAATAGGACTCATTTTGCAATTCGTTAAAGAATCGATATCTACAACCAGCTAGAGGAATCTGAACAAAGCTCTATAGTATATTCTTAGTCCAAGGAAAACTAGTGGAAGACTGCTCACCAAATTGCACCCAGATCGAAGGTAATAATCTCAAAACATCTATAAATAAGCATACAATTTCAGCGTGTTTGGACGGCAAAATGTCATTATGATTCACTCAGAAAATCCTGGATACACTATCTGGTGGCAAACGCAAAAAGTTGTATTCCAAGGTAAATGTCCAGGCTTACCTGCTCACCATTCGCAGTTGCCTCGGCAGATCGATCACGCACAGGCTCTGATGGAAGAAGCAGAATTAGCAGTTGCATCACGCTTAGCCGTGTCAAAATCATTGTATAAAATAATATTCTGGACAGGAGTAACTAGAGTCTAATCCGATATATTCCTTTGCGAAATTCTGTGGTATTCATGATTTTCAGCGTCGAGCAGTATTTCGGCATTTCAAGTTATGTAGCCGGTTCTATTAGTGCTCCACATCACGTTTGGTGGTTTCAACCAACTATGAAAAGCTCTACGTGCGGTAAACAAATGCTCAAAAATGATCTATGAGCACAAAGGATGCTGCAATGCTAATAAACTACAGACAACACATGATTATTATAGAAACGAGCGAGTAGTATTAAGCTGGATGCGATGCAATGTTCAGACACCAAAACAAGGATCAGGATTCGAGAAGTACCTATTGGTGGGTCATAGTACTATTTGAAACTCGTTAAGCTCGGAATCAGGAGCAACGGGCGTGTACTAATTTTTATTGACAGAGAAGTAGACGGAACATATGATGAATTGCAACAGGGACGACTGATCCTAGAAAAGATACCCGGTAGATACATTTGTGATAGTAAGAAAATACGAATGACCATCTCTGTACGGTTATTTAGATCGTCCTGGCTAATTATTGTCATAGATGGTAAGATGTCCTAACATATGGATTTGATACATGATTTACACAACTTTCTTCTACTTTGTAAGTTGGATCTGTGATCTGATGACAACATGTTGCCTGCTAACCACTGTAGAATGAGAAGGAATTTGATCAAGGCTAGAACAAATTAAGCTCAATGCATGCATATCAGAAAGGTATGTGAGAACGAGTAGCTATTCTATCAAGATGGAAAATGTAGTTGAGAAGTTGGATGTTATAACTCTAGTTCTTCAGAGGTTTCAAAATTTCGAGAAGCTACAATGGACCGTCCAGTCGCGCCTCCAAAGGAAAGCCTTGCAATCCTTTTCGCTCAAAACTCCCTATGTAAGGGCATCGCGGCAACCATCGCCAAATTTTGGTCAGTGAATTAAACTCCAAGATCTCATCAGCACTCTCTCGGATGGTGATTAGTATCAAGTCTCCGTGCCCAATGCAAGTGAAGGCAGAGTCGCAAGAGACTCTAATGAAGTCATCGTACAAACTCTGGGGCATTCTTTCCAACTCCACCCAGACATTATTCGGCGTCTGCAATCCCCAGATGCGAATACTTTTGGGGACGTTGAGCTTATTCTTCTCTACAGCAGCTACGAGAAGTAGGCGATCTCTGCAGACAACAAGGTTCGGTGTCCTTAAGAACCGCCGCATTGGCGCTTGAATCTTACTCCACGCACCTTCGTCGATTTGGTATGCTAGCAAACTGAAAGGACTAAAGGTCATACTGTAAAGGAAACCATGGAGGAACACGGATTTTCCTGATTCAAGGTTACAGAGGCGAGGTAAAGCGCCCGTCATTTGCCAACCTCTGAATCTCGAATCATAAACTTCTGTTGTGAGGTTCTTCACAGCAAACGGCGAGATCATGTCATCTCCAGCAACCATCACTTTGTACTCGTTAGTTTGATTGTTGACAACGAAGCCCACCGTTGGCACAAAGCGTTCCTTGAGCGTTGGAGGCAGCCCTACCCAGGCCTTTGTGAACGGGTTGCAAATGTACAAAGTTTTGTATCCAGCAACCTCCGATATGCAACAGAAAACGCCACCGGCAGTTGCCACCACCTGGTGTTTAGGAGGGAGAAAAGAAAGAGGAAGCTTTATCCACTCTCTGTCCAAAGGATTGTAAAGAAATCCTTCTGTAGAGATTCCTCCAACTCTGAACATCAAGAACCACAACCGAGGAATTTGGAGTTGCGAGCATATATGCAGGAATCTGTGCGTGTAGATGAGGTAATTCCACCGTTTGCATACACACCGAAGCCGAAAGAAACTCGCAAGTGGTAGAAATGCCAATATCCTTTCCAGTATTTGCTCTGGGAGCTGACTCCAAAGCCTCGGATTTAACTGCTCTTCTCGCTCATCATAGTACTGAAAATCCTGAAAGTCTAACTCTGAGGTTTGCAGAAGCGCTAAAGCATCCTCCATGGATATGATAGCAAGCCGAACGTCGATGGCGATCTGATAACACTAATATTGATATTTACAGTATTTCTTAATCTTGATAAACTGATGAACTGATAACCTACGAAGCTTTCCAAACATGAAAGGGATGCTGCAATATATATTGGAGCTTTATTTCTGGTGTTTCAGGAAGCTGATGTCTTTCTGAGCACATGATCTGTGATCGATGTTTGACAGGATCGGATAAGGATAGCCATACATGTACATGTCTTCCCAGGTCTGTTGACCTTGACTCTTCATTGCTCGATCGATCTCCGGGCGTGTCTAATCTCTTCCACTTCTGTTTCTCGCCATATTCTCTTACCTTCTATTCTTCAACTCTCCTGAGGTCTCTTTAGCCGTTCCTGCTGTGTACCGGAGCTCCGAGCAAGAGTGGAGTTCTCTCGGTTCCTCTAGACTCCGGTGAAGAACTTGTGTCGATCGGTTTACTGTGGTTAATTTCTGACAAAATTTCTGACTGTAATCTCTCTGTCCGTCGACTGCAGTAGACGGCTGCTTCTGCTTGTACTTCAACCTCTCGAATTGACAGAAACTCAGTCTGTCGGTCTCCACAAGTAAACAAAACCCTCGGTTCATCCTTTCTTCTCCAGACGCTCAAATTTGGAACTGCAATCGCAAGGTTCCAGAAGGAAAATGAAATCAGTCGTGTGCCTTTTCAACTAGATGTCTCGAAATGCATTTGTCAACCGCTAAGAGAATGATGATGACACTACTGGAGCACTTCCTATTTCCATTACTTTAGTTATTTTTACTGACAAGTCTGTCAAATGTATTGGAATCGTCTCATGTAAGGTCATCATCAACCACGATCTGCAAGGAAAAGCTAGAATATCTTGCCAGAAACATCGCTAGCTCATGCAACACTTAGGTAAAAGTTTAGGTCGCTCAAGCATAAGCCACCTCCGTCACCCGTTGCGTTTCCGGTGCAATATCTGTGCATCCTATATATATACTGAACTCTAGAAGAGCGTGATCACCGTTTCTTTGTGGTTCAGCAAACAGAGAGTTATAATATGGATAGACTGAATTTTCCTCTGGAGGACTTTGTAAGACTTCTAGCCGCCTGTTTTCGATGTAATCTTGTTTGTGCAGGGAGATCGATTGCGACAATCTACATACTGCGATTACTGTAATTTTCTCACGGGGCTTTATTTATTATCGAAGTAATTAACCACCAGCCTAAGCTTGCAAAATTCCGTATTAAGCAGCTGCTGCAGCTCCAATCACAAAGCTTATGTGGACGAAGTGGTGCATCCAATTAATCATTCTCAAGAACATTACTTGCTCCATATAAGCTATGCACTTTGGAATATCACTAATGCAGCTCACCAAGCTCGTCCTCAGGACTGTCTTATAACACCCTACAAGGCACGCAAACTTCGATAATGATATCACAGTGATGCAGTAATTCTCTATGTCGAGACTCACCTCAGCCTAAGCCAAAAGCCAGCAGATCTGTTAGTGGATAAATAGTGACTCGATCGAAGCTCTGTTAACCTTTGTACTACGGTAGCCGGGTGAACGTATTCTAAGGATGTGCTCATGCAAAAGTCTATTGTTAATTATTAGATGTATCGATCTCGGATCTGAGAAACAATGAAAGCCCCTTGAAAACTCTTTCCTACATGAAAACTCTATTTGAAGGTTGTAGGTAAGATGAAAATGGCGTCGACAATAGTATAATATTGTCGGTTTCCCTTAACACTAGTGTACTCTACCAAGGCAAGAAGCAAGATGACTCACGAGCTAGCTTTAATTTTCTAGGTACAATATAAGTTATCACAATCTGACTTGCAACGCGGAGCCTTGCAAAGAGAGATCTGATAACGCTTGAGCACTATCGAGACCTTCTTGGTTCACAAACAGGCTTCAATTTCACCACCAGGCCGTGCGTGCAGGTATCTCGATCCGACAGCTTTGGACCGAAGAATCTGCGCATGGACCATAAGATTGACAAAGCTAAAATAAGTCTTCTGATGACTTACTTACACAGAAACAACAAATGCGATAGTGATCCGCTAGCTAGGGCCTTTGCAGCTGGAGTCGAACCTCACTTCTCTTCGCCAACGTCACCTGTCTTTCTTGAATGATCAAGGGAACGGGAAGGGAACCAGTAGCGCTGCCGTAAACGAGCTCAAATAGCCCCCGAATCCTTACCAGCTCACAATGATCATCGCACACCACAGCTGTGCATCCGTAACCACGTTGCCGAGGGAGGCAGTAAAAAGTGAACTACTACCTGCCCTCACATACCTGAAATGGAAGCCGCTGTACCTCCAAGTTCCTACTCCACACCAGGATGCCACGAAATTAGCTTTCACCAAGTGATTCCGCGTGCCTGTGAGCAGAGGGTTTTGAGAGATTTGAAAGAGGAGAAAGAGAGAAAAGAAAGTGAGAGTCTGAGGAAGACAGAGACAGAGAGAGAGATGCTTTTGGCCTATCTAATGAAATGTCACCAAGTAGGCACTCAATTTTTACTTTATCCTGTATGTGAGGTCTGTAATTCCATCACTCCAGCGTGCTTGATTAGTTCCCAGCTGCATTTACTCGTGTCACTCGAGCGCCATCGAGTTCACCGTCGTGGACGAGGCTGCCAATTAGGTGAGCCCTAGTAAACTCGAGAAGAGCTTTTACATGCGCTAACGTAAGTGGCCGTGATTTAATGGACACCTTTTAGCTCTGCGCCCACATAATATGAAGCACTTGATAAGTGCGTAATGAGATGATTAGCCAATCTAAGTTGAGGATGCAGTCGTGTTAGGAGGTCATAAGAATGTCTTATTCTTGCCTATCAAAATGGTCGTATAGGTCCTTGAGTCTCAATAATTGTGTCGACTATTGAAGTGTTGTCGAATTCAAATTGTTTCATGTCATAATGTGTCTTTTTGGTGTCTGTTCTTAGATCCATATCTAATCACACAGCACTCAAATGCATACTAGGTGATCAATTGAATGTAAGAAGTATTTAGATTAGGTCCGCCTATCTTATAGCTTGTATGACTAATTTGGCCATTCTGAAAAGAAATGGAATGGGACCTAGGTACTAGGTCATATGTTACATCCAACCATATTATGAATTGTACAAGGTTGTCAACATGGCACATGTATTACATTGCATGAGTGGGGAGAGCTCACTCACTTCCTCTAAAAATGAGTATCCTAGATGGCTTTGTTTTGACTCTAAAAGTACAAGATGCATAATATTGCTTTGATCCTAGCTTCAATCTCAATTGGATGGAAGATAGGAAGTAGGATTTGGTAGGTTTGTAAAATGAACAAGTCTCTCAGTAGGTTGAGTAAGTATTTGAAGTAAGGAACATGTTGTCAAGTTGTCGAAGATTTGTCAAAAGTCTAGGTTTGAACTAGAAATTTGCTAGATGTCCATACAGGAGCTCATGCCCCGATCACACCAAACTTTCTGTCCGGTTCTAGTAGTAATTTTGTTGAGGATTATGTTGAAAAATAGATGTTGACTCACCACTTTTCACATTATTAGATCCAGAGGTGATGACGGATGGTGCCAGAAATGACTAGTGTGATGAACCCCTCAACCTACAATGTTCTCTTTCAAATGCAAAGACAACATTGTTAAGCATTCATTGGGACATTGACCATGGCATGATGGAATCAACTTGTGAACATATCAAAATCCACCTCAAATCACGATGTTAGGTTATTCCATTTTGAATCCTCTTACTACATGTTAGGTTTTTAATGGATGTTGATGGGAAATTGCATTGGAAATGATTGTCTCATGCCTCCACAGCAAGCCACCACCTGGTCCATCTAGAAGGAGGGTGAGAAAGGATTGGGTTGTGCATATGAGGGCCACTTCACACACGAGACTGAGAGCCCGTGACCATTACACTTCAAGCACTCTCCTTGCTGGAAAAGGTGGAGCCGGTCCAAGTTCGCTTCACACTACGCTTGAGGGACCAATGGAGTATGTGAATGCAAGATGGATGTAAAGTCTACATGGATTCCTACATGGCATCAATTGGGTCATGTTTCATGGTCACTTGGACTATTTTTAAAAACCACCTCTTGGAGGTAGGCATAACACAAAACCGGGAGACCATGGCACTCCGAATGCTTACAACCGTTGATTTATTCTATTTTATCATGTGTGAGGACCCGCGAGAATAGAAATTCATTGAAAGAGCATTTGGTTGAGGGACCAGTCACATATGACTTCACACTACACTTGAGGGTGTGTGACCACACTACATGATTTTGGAGGTGTGTTGGGACGGCCTTTCGACACTTTCTTTTGGGCTCTCACAATTTCATGGTCACAACTCTTGGCTCGTGTGTAAAGTGGCCATGAGCATACCTCTTAACCATCCATGTTATAAACTTGCCTTGGACCCCTATGAGTTTGTGGTTTATACATTCCAAACAAGTCATGGGGGTGCACCTTTCACTAAAAACCAAGGATCATGTGCATTTGCAACATACTCTAAAAATCCCCTATATTCAAGTTTTTGTAAAATCAATAATTTGCATACAATTTCAATGATAAACATACAAGTAACAATATGAATCCATACAAATATTTACATTCATATACAATCGTTAACTTAAGTATACAAATATACTTATGAATAACAATCAACTCCTATCATATGTAAAATATAAAACCCTAGCATTCATCATAAAGTTGTTGAAGACTTTCATCTTTTAGATGTAACTCATAAGCATCTAAGTCTACAATATATGTCATAGAAGCTAATGCAATTATTGTTTCAAAATGGCAATAAGAACATAAAGAGTTTGTCATCAAATGAAGAGTATGATCGTAACTTCACTTGTTGTTGGCCTTTTTAATACCAACATAAACCAATCTCTATGTTTGATGGACAGTCCATCAAGTCAATTGGATCCCACTACTCCGCCCAATGATTGCCAAATTTCCTATGCATCTTATAAACCCTCCTAGTAAACCACACCTTAATTGGAGTTGATGTTTTTGGTTTACCATTTTGACAATTTGAGCTTCGGGTGTGTTCTTGTCTTGACTCTCCTTGCTTGCATCTTGTAGTGGGCTTGTAGTTTTGATAGCAATCATGATTCAAAATATCTTGAAGAAAAAATAGCTACTTGACCCATATTACTCCACTTGTTAAGTAGTCTCTACTATGCAGGCTTCCATGATAGTTACATCTTAATTCAAAGACAAGACAAGCATACTACTCTCTATTTAAAACCATGAATTCAATTGTTGGAAAAAAAACGTTTATAAACACATTTTGTTGCTTTCATTATCAAATACACAAACCACTAATGTGACAAGCACCCAAAAGGAGATAGGGGCAATATAAAACACACAAAACAAATGAGTAAAGGAGGAGTTTTGAGCACCTTCATAATTTCAATGGATTTTTTGTTGGTCTTTGTGACAAGACCTAAGTTCTAAGTCATCTAATGCCTGCAATCACTACTTGCATCAACCACATGCATCTCCTTTGATTAGCCTTCATGAAGAAGCACGTCATGTTTCCTCTTGCAACTTGAGCAAGAAGTGGCCTTGTTCTCAACTCAATGACTCCTCCCAAAACCCTAATACTACCTCTTCCATACATGCATGGATGAGATAAGGAAATGACCAAATTGTTCATCCTTGTTTCATCCAATATTGAATACTTATCCCATAAAGTATAGTGACACTACCATATAAGTACAAATGTTGTGTATTTTCTAAAAATCCTTCATACATGTACATAATTACGAGTTATAATTTGTGTAGCGTATGTATATGTAGTATGGTAAAGTAATTCAAATCTATATCCCTATTATGCACTCACTTATACTCTTACGTGTTATGAAAGGTGCACCCCCTGGGCAAACATGTACCATTCAAATAACTTGATATTTAATTTGAAGCTAATTCCAATGTCAAATTATCGTCAAAAGCAACTCCCGACCTACATAATGTTTCAAAAGCATTTTTGTTGGATGAATGAGTGATACGCCTAGGAAGAGTTACTTAATATTAAGTTGTGGGGGTGAAGGAAATCAACATGTAGCGAGCAACATCAATTTAGGGCTAAGCTTAGTTCACACGAGTCCCAAGTATGATATGGATGCCTACAAGGCAACATCTTTTTGGAGGTGAGGCTTGGGACTTGTGTTGAGAGTTGGATCGAGCTCTCACCACAAGTCCCGCAAATATTTTTTGCATCAAATAATCCGACTTTAATGGTAATTGACCATATATTAATGTTTTCTTGAGGCTCAAAATGTGGGACTTACTAACATGAGTGGGACTTGGGACCCCATGTCAGCCAACCCTTAGATCACAAACTGCCATATAAACTCATGGTTGTTGGTAAGTAATATAAGGCTAAGTGAGCTTTTAGAACTTGGGGGTGGCTTTAGATAAGCTTTTATTGGAATTGACTTAACCATCCAATCCTCTACATAACATTACTAAGAGGTGGGGCCTTGTTCTCATTTCTAATATTGGATACAACCTCCATGCTCTACAATGTTTAAGTTATAGCCATTGTTGATATCTCTATGTTGAAGCTCTAGCCTATCATGGGACTTAGTATTCTATTCTTGAATCTCATTGTTTGATTAATGAGCCCACAAAACAAGCTCAGCTTGCTACATGATATTATGTAATCTCCATTTAACTCATTGTCATGATGATGACTAATGTTCACCTATCCTACACAATGAAAACCTAATGAAGAGGCAAGCAAATCTTGAGACATGCTTGCCAACTTTGCTAAAAACGATTATAATGTGAAAGCAACTCCAAAACAATACTTCTTAGAAATATTTTTAGTAGCCAAGTTCTAAAGATGGTGGCTTTTGCAAGTGCTACAGATAGTTGCCATCTCAAAGTATAGGCTCAAGAGCTCCTTCGGAGGATGACTAACCCATGCCTCAAGGCAAGAGCAAATAATAAAACAACTTATAAATCAAACTCAACTATGTTATGGCTAATAAAGGCACATAGGAAGACTCATACGTACACTATGCAAAGGAACTCGCCAAGGCCAACAACTAAAGTGGATGCGAAGACCCAACTTGGGCATTTTGGCCTAGAAATTAGTAAACCCAATCTCAGGGGTTTGGAGAATGCTTGAAAACAATCGCCAGTGTTTCACCTGCCCAATTGTCCAACACGTGCCATGCTAGAAAAATCTCGTACACAAGACAATTGATTGAAATGATACATTTCTTGACATTAGATTGGTCATATGCAATGCCCAACTTTAGAGAGAGAGAGAGAGAAAAGAACTAGTTCAATTTGAATAATTCAAGATACAAAATTGAAAGAGTTAATGCCGCTTGGGTTATGACCCCGAATGCATTTGGGATTTAGGGCCGGTTCACACTATGGCTGTCGAAGTCGAGAGGCCGTGGGATTGAGTGGCCAAACTTTGTTGAGAGTCCAAAGAAATGAGCTGAAAATAGTCAATAAAATATAGTAAGTGGAGCCTTTGGCCAGGCATAGTGTGAAGCCTCCAAAGGCTAAGCCCAAAAAGTCCTAGCCTTTGGCCATGAACTCCCACAGCCTCTGGACTTCGACTGTGAAGCCTCCAAAGGCCAAGCCCAAAGTCCAAACCCAAAGGAGCATCCCACTTTATCCCTTGCTCAAAATAACCCCTCCAATCTAATGGTCAAGATCTTGTCAATGATGGATATTTTAATGAAAAAAAAGTTCAGCCTCTCAACGGAAGTTTGGGTCGAGCATTTTGCTTCACCCAAACTTTGCTCGAGAGGCCGAACTCTTGGCGCCATAACTTCCTAAAAGTGCTGCCACCTAGGCTCTTTTGGAGGCGACGTCCTTTGGACTTCGGCCTCTAGTGTGAAGGCCGAGAGGACGGACTTTGGACATTTCTGCATTTTCATTGGTCCAAACGCTTCTCCTCTCGAAGTTTGGCCATAGTGCGAACCGGCCCTTAAGCCATGGGCCCCCAACAAAAACCCTAGCATCTTATGTCAAGCATCATATGAAAATACAGCCTCCCACAAAGTGGATATTACATTGAAGGGTGGTTATACATACATGGTACCACTGCACAAGAACTTAGAATGGGAAATTATCAAAATCAAATACCAAATCAAAATAATCAATGTAGAACTACTGTCAAGATTTTTATTTTTTATTCTTTTTTCAGAATTTTCAGAATTCTTTTTTCCTCTCTCACTTACTTGAGGTACTGACCATATACGTATGCATGTAAGTCATGCCGGGAAGCTAATTAAGTTGATGAGAAACACGAGTACCTACAAACAATGATCGTACGGAGCCGAGTGAGGAACATTTACTACTGCCAACTCCATGAAATCATTAGTACTTACCAGGGTACTAATGACTCCATCTGGAGGAGTTAGTAACCCTCTCATTATCATTCTTACAATGCTTTTTCACCAGCCGAGGCAAGACTTAAGTAAAGCTAACTCATGAGCACAATACCTTAGAATCATTTCATAGTTTCATTCACATCAACATTCTTTAATAGCATGCCCACACTTACTAGTATCATGGGCCACCCGTGAAATTGTTGGGGATTATATGTTCATAAATAGATGTTGGCCCACCAATTTTCACACTATCACAGCCGGGGATGCCGGCGGATGGTGCTAGAACTAGCCAGTGCAATCAGCCCTTCAGCAAGTGCTTGAAAGCGAGTTCCGTTACATCTAGTGGCCATCACTGGCCAAGAGGTCCCTGTTGGTTGGAGGCGTCCACTTGCCCCCGACACTAGTAAGCATGGGCATGCCATAGGCTAACTCAAAACAACCTCAAGGGTTTGAACTTTGCACAATTGTTAGGAAGTTGGGTACTTAGGGTGGGTTTACAGAGAGGTCTAGACTCCGAGACAAGAGGAACTTTGAAATCGAGCAATCCTATTGATCAAGAGCAAATGTTGGAACCCAATGAGTTTATAGTAGGGTTCGAGTCCAATTCGAACAAATGAAGTGGTACTAATGTGGCCTCAATTTTTATGTCAAATCTTATTTGTCCCAACAGGTATTCATGTTCTAACTACCTACCAAGGGGAAGGGTAGATTGTGGGAGGGAAGATGCAAACACCAGTCACTACACAAAATATGATATTTAGTGTTTGATACATTGAATACGAATGCATACACTAAATATCAATAACCCTATGAAAGTAAGTAACATTAAATGTAAACTCAAACACTAAATATCAACTATGGTAATATGTGAAAGTTGCATGTTTGAATTTAGTGTTAATAAGGATATGGAAAAAAAGATATAATAAGGGAGGTGGCAGTAGGAAAAGTAGCGGCACATTTATGTCTAACACTAATTGTCAAAGAATTGAAAATTAGTGTTGAACATGATAAGGTGGTAACAACACTAAATGTAATCAAAAACTAAATATCATATTTTGTATAGTGTAGAGCTCAATGATTGTTTTTAAAGGAAAAACAACCCATAAATTGGGGTCAAAGAGCCCAAATTAAGCTCTCAAAAACTGAATTTAAATTGGGGTAAATCAATAACCACCATGTAAGGAGCATCTTTTAACTATTCACCCCCTTGACAAGTGTTGTGAAACCAGACCCGCTCCTCGTACTTTAAGGATCCAATCTTGAGCCCCAAAACAACATCCATCCATGCGTGTTTTGGACCCATACCCTAATGGAAACCCGCCCCTTCTATCTGCCAACAAATCATGTTTGGACACGTGGCTTACCACACGATGAATTACATCCATAAAATTTTCCGGTGAAACTCCAACGCAACACTCCCGAGTTCCCCCATTACTAAGGTAAAAATATCATACCTCATTAATCACCCTCTACCCGTGCACTAGACCGCCGACATAATGGTGAAGTGCCATTTCTAAAACCAATCATGGTTCGGCGGCAACTTCACTGCGTGTACGTTGAGTGTAGCCAATGAGAGTCAAGTGTTAATGTACTCATGAGGCAACCGATTCAGGCGATGCTCTATATGAAAATGCGGATTACCGAGTTCAATGTAGGAAGAATCTAGTGAACAAGTAAGGGATCGGACAACTCTCCACTTTGAAAAATTGTAGCATCATTTTGTTTGTTTATATAGGGCAAGAAAATATGACACAACTTGCATTCTTCACGAATCCTTGTCGTCTATCGTGGGAAATCATCCATCTCATGATTGTCAGACCGCATCTTCAATGCATGCGAACGAATCACCTTATTTTCACGGGTTATGGTATTTCAACCTCAACAACACATGACATGTCCTTTGTTAGCAAGTGGAGCATCATCGTAATCTTAGGGCCACTTCACACACGAGACTGAGAGCCCGTGACCATCACACTCCAAGCACTCTCATTGGTGGAAAAGGCGGAGCCGGTCCAAGTTCGCTTCCCACTACGCTCAAGAGACCAACGGAGTATGTGAATGCAAGACGGATGTAAAGTCTACATGGATTCCTACACGGCATCAAATGGATCACGTTTCATGGTCACTTGGACTGTTTTCAAACACCACCTCTTGGAGGCAGGCCTAACACAAAACCGGGAGACCACGGCACTCCGAACGCTCACAACCGTTGGTTTACTCTATTTTATCACGTGTGAGGACCCACATGGATACAAATTCATTGAAATAGCATTCGGTTGAGGGCCCGGTCACATATGACTTCACACTACACTTGAGGATCCGTGACCACACTACATGATGATGTTGGAGGTGTGTTGGGACGATGGCCTTTGGACACTTTCTTTTCTTTTGGGCTCTCACAATGTCATGGTCACGGCTCGTGGCTCGTGTGTGAAGTGGCCCTTAGGTTGACTAAGGTGGGATACAGCAGTGATGATACACACACACCTTGAGTCATTGGTGATGATGGAGGAGTGGGACCTTGGCACACTGCATACCTTACCTTACCTTACCTTACCTTACATAATAAGGAGAGTGCAATCGGTGGATCCAGCAGCAGCAGCAGAGGCCTGGGCTGGGCTGGGGCTGGGGCCATGCATGCAGTCGTCTACAGAAGAGACAGGGAATGTGCATGCCACTAAGGTTATCATTTGTGAAGTTTGGTTACTAATTTTGTACGTATGTGTCATCGGCAGGCCCATTGAATGCCTCCACCAACATCCCCTTTATTGTACTCACCCTCTACCATACCCCAACAGGGCCTCGATCGCCCGACACCCACCGCTGCCCACTTTATACTATACACTACTCGATCATCAACCACAATCTTTCAGGAGCTTTCACACTGAACGGATCATTTTGTAGGAATCCATCGAGAATTTAATTATGTTACCCCACTTTACTGACGAAAAAACACCGACGCATGTCGCCGAGTCACCGGTTGGACTTGGCAACACTAGGATGTCGAATCTCTCTAGACAACCGTATTAGGTTATAGGAATCCATAGAATATAATTAAGTTACCCCAATTTAATAATGAAAGCACCCCAATTTATAACGAAAGCACCCCAATTTAACACCAAAAGATGTCATTGTGTGACCAGTTGGACTTGGCAACACTAGGATGTTGAATCTCTCTAGACAACCGTATGAGTTTATAGGAATCCATAGAATACAATTAAGTTACCCCAATTTAACACCAAAAGATGTCACTGTGTGACCAGTTGGACTTGGCAACACTAGGATTTCGACCGATGATGTCTACAAATCTTTCTACACAACCGCATCAGTTTATAGGAAGCCATAGAATATAATTAAGTTGCCCCAATTTAATAAAGAAAACACCGAAGATGTCACCGTGTCACCGGTTGGGGTTGGAAACACTAGGATGTCGACCGATGATGTCTACGAATGTCTCTAGACACTGGACCTTGAAACAAACTAGGTGATGTTGAAGCGCTAGCATAGTACGTACTACAGTGTTTAGGGTGTTTAGTGCCACCTACACTCTTTGCAAAGGGCTTAACCTAGGTGCTTCAAGGTCTCAGAGTGTTGTGCTTGCTAATTGACAATATGATTTCATTCATCAACATAAGTCATTTTTTTGGAGTGAAAAAATGTCTACATTATGAAGTGTAGAGTAGAGGCATCTATAACCGATCATTGAAGAGATCTTGCACTAGATCTGGAGAAGTATAAGGCCGTGCAAACATTTCCCATGTAGGAAGATAGAAAATAGGAGGACGTCAATTGTTGTTTTTTTGGGTAATTCTATTCCTTACATTGAAATTAATGTGAATTTTTGAAGCCAAAAATTGACCCAAACGTATTACCAATGTCTAGAGCCTCCCTTGTTCTTCCTCACCTTAGCACTCAAAACCAAGACATGTGTCATGGCACTATTGGTTTCGGCATGATTGGACTTCAATCCCAACCAAATCAAAATTCACTTCCAACCTAATTGCGAATGGGGTCATGATCAAGTATGGGTGCCTCTACTAGAGATGATATTCTTGCATTTTAGTATGCAAGGAGAATATGTTTTTGAGCGTTCTAATGGCAAGTGTCATCTATGTAAAATTTAGTCAAATTGAAGTGTCATTGACCCCTAGATGCTCAAGCCTTCACATTCTATTTTCGGGCACCTAACAACACCAATGCTAAAAGTTTATGTTATGTAGCAACATAGACTCTAATTTCTTCAAATCCAATTGTACAAATGTGAACTATACTACCATATATGATATTATTTGTGAAAATTTGAAGTCAATCGGACCACATTTGCTAGGTCAGCTTGACATATGAACATGGCCTTCATCCGGGGTGCAGCTATAGAGAACTCTAGAATTTTTTGTTTCATGACCATTTTGGTCATGCCCACAAATTTTAGAAAGTTGACAACTTTCCCATAATATATCATGTGGATGATAAATGAGGTACTCCCAAATAACTTGTTATTTTTAGTAAATTTAGATCAAGTCCATCACCCTCAAAGTTGGAGGGGCCATGTGAGGTCATTTTGGGAGATTTCCCCTTTTTCATGGAGCAAGCAACAATGTGTACTAAATTAATTCCAAATCCATCTAATCAAGTTGTGCACAACCGTCACCTTGTCACCTTGTAAGGGGGAAAAATAAACCCCACCCAAATTGGGCATCATATGTGAAAGATATCGGCTCCTAAATTTGGCTTTTGCATTTGAGCAACACATCGAATGATCGAACCACCTCCCAAAACAAGCAATTCTAACCTATTAAAAAATCCTACAATTACAAACAAAACTAAGTACACTTTGACATCATGCATCCCCAAATCATCACCAATCCACCACCATGCTTTACGGTGTAATGAACATAATGAGGTCTAAGACATTCTCCATTTCCAATCCTACACCATGACCCACCACCTGAGTTAGACCTATTTATCTTTGTCTTGTCACTACAAATCACGCGTTTCCAATCATCAATGGTCCAATTCTCATACCTTTGAGCAAACCTTAGGTGTGCGAGAACATGTTTGCGACTCATTGATGGCTTCCTTTGTTGCACTTGTGCGCCCAATCTAGCCTCACTCAAGGCACACCTCATAGTGATGCCAAACAACAATTTACATGTTTCCTATCAAACTTGTTTTGCTGCTGCAAATGCAATTTCAAGTCGACCTTCAATAACGAGAGTGACACAACACCTCTTCTCTTGGTCTGTAAGAAGCTTTGGATGCCCTCCTCTTTGTCTCTCAATCTCGTCCCCTGCATCTTTCCTCAGATGCACTATAGATTATTGGCTCATGCCCACTAAAGCGGAAAGTTTGAGAGTAGAAACATTGCTTCTAAGTTGCACCAAAGCTTGGTGTTTTTGTTCTCGAGACAATGGAGGCATATAGCTACAAACGATTCTACAAATTGCACCTCACGTACTATGGAACCAAGGCTACACAATGCACAAGAAATCTCATGACGCTCTCAACTACACAATGCACACAAAGATGTCGATGCTGGAAGAATGGCAGTGAACAAAAACGAGTACTATAACCCTAATTACTTTGACATTTCCTATTTTAGAAACCCTATTTCCTTTTCACATTTATGCAATTGATTACTTGGACTCTTGCTTTGATCACTTCATCACTTTGTTTGTGATTTGAATTAACTAACAATGGGAGCCAAAGTTGAGTTTGTGTACAACATACTTCAGTTTTGTTCGTAATTATACATGCTTGGAGTATGAGATTTTTATATGTTATTTTGGCCCACATGGTAGTGGGCACCACCCTTCACCAATTGATGCCTTTCCATCCACGTAGATTGCCACCTAGTGGGTCAAGAACCCAATAGAATACTAGGTGGCGACCCATTTCGGGTTGCTTGAGCATTTAAGGTAATATTTCTAGCCCGTCATATTCTAGTGGAAATGTAGATTCCACTTGTTGACATCAACATTTCCTTTAGAATATGGTGGACAACTGGCCTACATGGAAACTAAGCCTAAGTAACATAGGCATGCACCTCATAACATTGTTGAAGATACCCATTCCAAGATATTAGTATGCACACTTAAACACCAAGTGTCATGAGGTGATACTTATGATGAAGTTGTTAATCATAAATGTAAGCTTGCATATGCCTCAAAATAGGGTAAGTGACACAATTATACACGTAACACTAAATACCATATATGGTGTACTACTCTTAACTACACAGTTTAGTTAATTATACTCCATCATGTTAGGAGACTGGGAATTATCGTATATGAGTGTACCTCTCATTCATCCAACATAAAAGCCTTGCAATAGTATGCAGTATGGTGTTTCTTTTTCTAACTGATTTGACATTGGAATCAATTTTAAAAGACACCAATTTAGTGTACTTGAGATCATTTGAGATGAATCAGTAACAAATCTTAAGGGGGTTCAAGTTTTTATGTTGGATGGATGAGAGGTACACCCGTATACAATAATTTCCTCTAACCATCATCTTATGGATATTTACCAAGAGAGTTATAAAACAAGGCCCCGGTATGATATGCTTAGGGCCATTTTTACACATGACACAAACAAAATTAAAAATTAAAAATAAAGAGAAGAAGAAAAAAACTTTATGATTTCTCATGGTCATAGTTGGCAGTCCAAAGATCATGATGAAGAGAATTTCATAGATTCACTTTCTTCAAAAGCTAAACTGGTCACATGACATAGTGTAAAGTGGACTTAGACTAGGATGTAGTGTTTTCTTATGGAACAAATGAAATAAAAATTGAAGATAAATGTTTGTAAATAATCATTTTTTGATTGAGAACATTTTCCTCTACCATAGTCATGATCTTTATATTATGTTGAGATAATGTATTTGGGTTCTCTTGTTGCAGAATTTGGGTGATCATTGGCAAACAATATTTATTGGCAAACATGTAGGATTCCATGTTATATCTGTATCGCTTTCTCATCCATTTCTCATGACATGATCACTTCAATCTTTGGTGACCATGTGCAAAATGATATGAGACTACCACACATTTTCAACCAATGAGAAAATTTAGAAAATAGTGGTCACGGTTATTGGTCATTGGTGTTAACATGCCCTTAACTAATGGAAACTCAGGGGCGGTTTACACTATGGACCATGAAGTTGGACCAGGGCTCTGCAAGGCAGCTGATTGGCTGTTGAAGTTCTCCCGGGACAACTTCGGTTTACACTAAGGAAAAAATGGTAGAGGGACCATGGAGGTCGAGGTCCCCAAAATATAAATTTTAAGGCCTAATAAATGCACTGACATGGTCCAATGGGTTTTGCGTTGAGAGAGGCAAGAGAGGTGGTCTGGTAGGAAAAGGCAAAGGCCCATGTCAGAGAAATACCTTTTCAATAAATTTTTAATGAATCTACCTTTTAAGCACCTTAATTATACCATAGCCCATGAGACATACCAACATTACCTTGCCCTACCCCTTAAACCGGCTCACACGTGTTTCACCAAACAACGCGGGACATCTAGAACTCAAGAATTCAAGTGCAGATTTGTTTTTTTGGTCTACCAAATGTAATGTTTGGAATTTTGGGGCTTTTAATATACCGTTGGAAAGGTCTTGAAAATACCTTTCCAACGGTATATTAAACACCCCAATTTTCTTACAAAATGCAGTTGCAAAACAAAAAAGAAAAATCTGTAGTGGTTTAGTGATTGTAGATCAGGGTAGTCAAAAGAAGTGCAATGGGAAATCTTCTAACATTAATTATCAAAGAATTGAAAATTAGTGTTGAGCAAGGTAGGGTGGTAACAACATTAAATATAATCAAACATTAAATATCCTATTTAGTGTAGTGACAACACAAGGTACATGTCACATGTACAAATTAAATTGCTCATTTTATTTTATTTAAAAAAAATTGTTGTGAGAAGATTTGCAAGCCACATCTTCGACATATTTCACAAGAAGTGAAGACAAGTGAAGCCCAAGAGAAGACAAGGAATGATCAAACTTAATTTTTTTTCAAAATTGCCCTTTTTGGGCATGTATTAAAAAAATCAGCACCTCCACTTTTTGGTGCATGGTCATTCTTCATGGTCCACATTCGGTTTACTCCTAGTGAAGGGCCCATGAACCATGAAAACTAATATTTTAGTAACTCGGACCATGGAAGTTGTCTCATGAAGTCGTCCCACGCAAAATAGGCCACTTACGTGGGACGACTTCATGGTCCATAGTGTAAACCGCCCCTCAAGATAAGTCCACTACCAGCTCAAATTGCTCATGCTAATGTTTTAAATGCCTATATAGGACACATTACTCCACAACTCCAACATCAAATCAATGAATTGAAGGCATATTTCATCGGATGAATTCATGAGAATAAACACAAAACCACACCAACATTTTCTTGATTATCATACATAAAGAGGGGTGTCAACCTATTAAAAGCCGGCTTGCTAACTTGTCCCACTAGGATGGGTGAGCCAAACTAAGCCTTGCATAGATGATCCAATATTTAAGATAATGGGTCCCATGCGCATGCTCTATTTTAGATCCTAAAATTCTTTCAAAAGTTCGAGAGGTAGAAAGGAGGTCTCAAAAGTTTCACCCAACTTTCAAAACGGGCAATGAGCTAACAAGCTCTTAATAGAAAGTTTCTCAAAGAAGGATCAAACCCAAGCTTGCATCCTTGTTTGAAGGAACTTTACAGATAAGTATATTGCTACGAGTATGTGTGTGCTTAGACACTACTAATGTAGTATACTTCCTTTCTATGTGCTGGGCTCCATAGGAAGGGACTCAATACAAACGATTTAAGTAAATGCGAATTGACTAAGTAACATTTCAGATGATACTAAAGTTTGACAAACGTGATGCAATATGCAACCCAAAAGGCATTCCTACAAATAGTAAAACATGGCTGTGCACCGACAAAGAGCCTTGTAAAAGCACTGGAAATCATGAACAATCCGAAAATTGATGATACTTGCTTACACAATCAAAACTTTATCATATATCAAACAGAAATTTCACAGCGATTGAAACTGTCTCTACAATTCAGCTGCAGGCAGCACAATTCAATGGTGTCCGGGGTCCTACGCCGATTTCTCAAAGACATGTATGTACGGATGCCTCACGAAACGGTTGTGATATTCACTCAATCCGCGAAGGTGAGCCGGAGGTATGGTTTGCCAGATGGCAGATTCACAGTCTCCCATCCCTGAGGGAACTGCTTCTTGGCATCGGAGTCGGACACAGACGGCGAAATAACTACAGCTTCACCCTTCTGCCAGTTGGCTGGTGTAGCAATGCGATGTCTGGCTGCCAATTGAAGAGAATCCAGAACACGAATAACCTCGTCGAAGTTACGACCAGTTGTGCCTGGGTAAAGGAAGCTCAGTTTCAACTGCCCAAAAAAGCAAGCAAATCCCGGGTGAGTTTCAAACTTCCCATAATCGCATACTCATAACATTCTAACGCCAAGCATACTTACATAAATTAAAGGACAAAGACACAAGTCCACTAGTATCCTAAGCCTCAGTCAGACTAATAATGCTCACTAAAGTTATCCTTTAATCCTTCATTCTTGTTTGGCACACAATAAAAAATTTCCACTCGTGGTGCATGCTCGTAGGTGGTGAGAAATTGAATGAGGAGCAACCTACTTCAGTTCATTAGAGGGCCAAACACATTTTACCACCTCTTGGGATGCCAAAACGTGTTTGACCATCATGGACCGACATAGAGTGTTTTTTTTTCATTCACTACATCTAAGCATGCACGGAAACTTACCCCACGTGGAAGGTGTTGTATGCAATAACAACCAACTCCCAACCAAAAGTCAAGATTAGCTAGGAGGATAACTCTACTTTCAACAATCTGAACCTCCAACATGGTATTTATAGCCATTAATAACTGACGTTGTAAATTTCATCAACTCCTTGAAGCTTCAGGCAGCATTTTCGAGAATTTCTGGCAGATGAATTATGGTTCATTAAAGGCAAACAGTGGAGAACTTACACGGCAATCAGGGCCAATGATATGCAATGCACGGGAGGCAAGAGGCCTTCCATTGGCATCCTTCTCGTCAGGGTCCATCATGTTTAGGGCAACCGTTAATTTCCGGTCCGGGTCGGCAAGAATGGGATACTTCACTGGTGCATCCGGCTGCACAAACAGCATTGCATAATCATTACGCGTAGAAATTGACAACAAATCCAATAGAGGTCATTAACTCGCCACACAAAAATCATGTTACAGAAGTTTTGTCAGCTAAGCACTGCTTACGGGACGTGCAATTTTCAATATCCAACAGAATTTGCCACCGTGTGTTTTGAGAAAATGTAGTAGTCGACTTACCGTGTATGATTCAATATCTTTTATCCATCCCTGGTGATCCTCTACAGAATCAGTAGAAAGTCCTAACAGCTTAGCTCCACGCTTCTCAAACTCAGGTGCATACGCTGCAATTCTCCCCAGCTCCGTGGTGCACACTGGCGTGAAATCACCTATTCCATGCAGCCAAACAATATCCCGCATGTAAAGTTTAGTACCTACAAGTTTAAAAGTGCAAAATCTCCACCTAGAAGGCAACCTCGTAACTTTCTGCCGAACAGATTCAACAATCTCGATAGTTGAATCCTTATCCTACCATGAAGGGAAACATGCGTGTCAAGAATTCCACCAAGCTCAATCCCAATGCAACAACAGCTCGACATGCAAATAATGAGGAAATAATTAACCATCCAGTGATACGAAGTAGGTTCAAAACAACAACCAAAAAAAGAACATAAGAGGAACAACCGGTACTTACCAGGGTGAGAGAAGATAATAGTCCACCCGTCTTTGCAGTAATCCCGAACCTTAATGTGTCCCATAGTCGAGTCGGCCTGGACATCGGGCACCAAATCTCCCAACGCAAGTCCTGGCATCTTGTCGAACTCGAAAATTCCGCAACCTCACAAACACTCAAAATTAACCCTCTCTACAACAACACACCGTCACAGCTGCACACACACACACACACACACACACATGCATAAACATAAGGGAACCATAAACTCCATCCCGATCGACAGTCCAGTCCATCACAACAACCATCACAAAACAGCCAGACCACAAACACACACCTCTCTCACAGCATAGAACACGTCGAACGAATAAAAAACCCGACGCACCTCACCGAAGCGGCGCACCGACCTTGGAAATCACGTACGTATGCACAGACACACACACAGCATGCAGCAACACGCCTCTCGATGTAACAAAAAATGTGATAATAGGTAAGAAGAGCAAGCATGCAATGAATGCCGAAGCATGTGAGGGGGAGCGGGGGGGGGGGGGGGGGGTTAGTTGTGTGATGGATGGAACCTGCGAATGGATCGGTTGAAGCTTGGCGAAGTTTCCAGATCTTTGTGGAAGTGATGGGGAGGAAGAGGAGCGGCGCCCGCGACATCAGTAGTGAAGCATCTGTGCTTGTTTCGTTTGGGAAGGGAAGTTGATGTGCATGGAGCCCGCGTGGCAGCCCCTGGTTGGCTGTTGCCAAGCGTCCCCAACAAGTGTCGTTCCTACGTGGTGGACATGGGGTTTCACTGTTCCTTCAACTGCTGTTGTTGTGAAACTGGTGGTTGATGTGGCGCTCCTGAGTCACCCTTGTTCATCAACTTGCCATGCAAACCTCACCTCCAACTTAAGCTACGGTAGGCGGGCCTTCTTCGGTGACACTCTAAACTCCGTAATATCACGCTTGCGGGGAACCAACGTGCACGTGATTGTTAAGGAGTTTTGTAGGGTTTGCATGGGTGTGCGATTAAAAGAGAATTAGTGTCGCATGTGACATCATAGAATATCGTAAAGTGTAACATTGCAATGATCGTAATGATGACAACGGGCTGTGTGCGAGCGTGTGGTTTGAATTCTTCGGTGGTTTACTTTACTGTCGAACCCCATGATATATGGGAGGGAAACATGATAACAAGGAGTGAGATTTAAACCAACAACATTCATTCCCTAGGGTTTTGGGGTATAAGAGAAGGAGTGGCATTAAGGAGGTTGACAATATGGAGTTTAGAGTGTATGTATCTCAATCGGACAACTACATTGTTTATGGTATTTAGTGTCATGTACATTATTTGTGAAGGGCCTAAACTAGATGCCTAGAGGTCTCAAAGTGTCACGCCTGCTAATTGCCAATATGATTCCATTCGTCAACATAAGTATAGTAGCCTCCCGCCTAAGTATGCAACTTGAACCTGGGAGGATTGTGCGTACTTAGCCGGTAGGTGCGCACTTTAGGGTTTAGGGTTCCTAATCGCTTGACTCAAGCGTCAGGTCCGGGGTTAGGAAACACCGTTGTATTTAAGGGATTCAAGTCACTTTATAAGCAAGTGGTTGATATAGAGGATCAGTTGCTCTGCTCCAAAGTTCGAGAAGAGGTTGAGGAAACATTCGATGATCTTAGAAAGTTGTTTGAATCGTTTCAAAGTAAGGTCGGGGCTGTCACCTTGAAAGCCAAACGCAAGAATCTTCAAAACTTGCGCCAAATGACAATCCATGACACGTTGAACTAAATAAATTTGAACCCTATTTTTTTAGGAAAATAATGCGTACGTTACCGGGATGCGTATGTAAATGGGTGCGTACTTAGGCGGGAGGCTACTGTAACTTTTTAAACTTCTTTGACTTCTTTATGACATTTAAAATCATACATTGGGATACGTGAGATGATAGTCTTTCATTTTAGTATGCAAGGGGGAGATATTCTTCAGCATATTAATGCCAATTGTCATTTGTGTGTACTTTAGTCAACTTGTGGACCATTAAGTAATATAGGCATGCACCTCATAATATTATTAAAGATACCCATGCCCGCGAATATGCTCAAAAATCTCAAATTGAGCGCACTTGAATGCCAAGTGTCATGACGTGACACTTATGGTGAAGTTGTTAATCATCAATGTAACCTATCATACACCTAAAAGTAGGGTAAATGACACTATTACGCATGTGATACTAAATACCATCAACAATGTAGTGTATTTTGATTGGTGTATGGTTAGGTTAGATCTATCAAGGCCCAATTTAGACTACGGTGAAGTCTATTAACTAAAAATGCACCTCATTGGTTGAGAGAGATAACATTCTAACGATTGATATTCTCTACTTTGGGGGGGTATGACTTTGAAATTTGATGAACTCAAGTGAATTAGCTTCCTTGTGGAAATTTTGCGTGAATATTTTATACATGTTAAGGGTGCCAAGTGCTTGAAGTGATTGGTATATATTGGTGCTTCTACATTACAAAGCTGATTGTGGGTCAAGTATCAACCACGACAATGATTTTTTTCCCATTCATAGTTGTCTTGTGTGAATCGTTGTGGTGAATAGTCAATGGTGGGGTTGGTCTTCAAAATTGCAATTAATCGTTCGTTTAGGTCTTGAGGCTCAATGTCAAACAAGTAATAATGGTTATTATTCTTGTTGGCTTTGAATTGTAGTGTAAAGTGGTTGCCTTCTCAACTTTCTTCTTGACCTTGGCCTTGAAGCTCACTAGTTTTGCCACATGAGCATGACCAACCACCATGAGGATGGTAAATCATGCAGAGCAATGGGGCTGATGGGGTAGAGGATGGTTGTGGTTGCATGTTGAACATTTATTATGCCTTTTACATGGAAATATAATTGAAGAAAAGTAAAGCACAATTACTTCAAGTGTAAACAACCCTTGAATCGTCATTTTCCACTTCAAAGGTGGTTGTAGTTGAGGTTGAGGTCAACCACAACATTCAATCACTCTACAGTTCTTTTTCATTTACATTTGTCTTATGTGAATCCTTGTGGTTGTGGTCATTGTGGGCTTGGTCTTCTAATTTGCATTGGTTCAAGTCTTGACCTTAAGACTCCAAATTAAAGTGATTACATCCTTGTGGGTTTTGTTTTGTAATGTTATAATGGTTGCCTCCTCAACTTTCTCCCCGACCTTGGCCTTGAAGCCCTCTAGTGAAGCCACATGAGCATGAACAATTACTCTTTTATGGGTGGTTAGCCATTCATAGTAGTGCGGTTGAAGGGGTAGAGTGTGCTTATGTTCAACATTATTATGCTTTTACCATGGGAAGTGGAACCAAAGAAAGTTAGTCACAACCACAACCACCCCTAGTGTATAGTGTAGACAACCCATGACTTCTAAGGTAAGCAAGCCTAAATCAAATACTCATCTTAGTCAAAAGCATGTATTTAGGTGGTGTGTGGTTAGATGTGAATCTAACCATGTTCTAAGAACAAATCATACCAAAAAGACATATGGGTAGTGGTGCATTTCTTTTTATTTTATTTCAAAATACACATTTCAAAACGCATTTAAAAATACTCGGCAAATTTTAAGGCATTTTTAAAGTTTTTAATTATAAATTCTCGACTACAGCCAGTCACTGTCCAGGTTAGTAGGGCAAATATAAACACTCTCAACTTTGCCATTTGTTCCGTATTACCATACAACATTAGTACATTCAAACTCAATGGCAATGTCTAAACCTTGAGTGGTGCCACACAAACTGACAAATACTTGAATACATAATGCACCACATGGCACACCGGACAAGTGGTTTGCATTCGCAATGTCTTCATTCTTGGATCAATACTTGGGTGGAGAAGAGCTCATAGAACTGATCTTAGAAGAGGGGAATGTTTTCGACAATGATTTGCCATAAAGGACCTCATGGATTGATGTCTTCGATGATTTTCAAATTTCTTTTTTTTTTTTAAATATTTGAAAATTTTTATAATGCCACCTCCGACCTCTAGAATAAAAAATGCAACACTACATATGGGCCACAAAATGATTGGACTAGGTGCTCAAAATTTGTTCAATATTCTAGGTTTAATCAACATATTGGGGTTTGGAGAGGGTTGGGACTAGAGCTCAGGCCCTTTGGGCAGGCCCTAGCTGGCCAAGTCATGACCCCATCGTGGAGGGAAGGGGGTGTCAGGGCCGGGGTCCACAATCTGGCACCCATGGGCAACCCCTTTTTTTTTGTTAATCATCTCGACCGAAAATTATTACCCGCCCCACCCAATTCCAAAAACATCGCCCTTGTAGTCTTGAAGGTTTTGTTGTTCACAAATCCCATATTAAGTGCACTTCACCTTGAAGGTCCAAAATTCAATATATATATATATATATGTGTGTGTGTGTGTGTGTGTGTGTGTGCGCGCGTGCGTGCGCGCGCGCGCACTTCCCCTTAGTAAATACGCAATTTACTGGGATTTCATTCCCAAAGTGAAATTGAAAGCATGTAAATGAACATCAATGAAGCATGTAATGAACTTGGAAGTAATTTTTTTTTTATAAAATCCTAATTAGAATTGAGCTTATAATGTATGTGACTTACCATTTGAAAGGGTCTTTAGTCATTCTACATGAAACCTATGTTTAGTTTGTTAAGTTTATAATAGTTTAGTTAATGCCTTCTACTTTCACAGGTATTCATATATATTCAAACTAATTAAGCACGATTAAATGTAATAAATCATAATTAAATACCCTAAAGCACAATTTAAATATAATCAAGCTTAATTGCATTGGTAAGCATAATTTATGATTTAATTTAATTTAATTATAATTAGGCTTAATACACTTAATAGCTTTTATTCAGCTTAATTAGTCTGTGAGGACTTATGAGAGTAAAAGGGATCAACTAAAATATTATAAAATAAACCAACTAAAAATAACGCACTACATATAAAGTTTCATTTTAGAATGACAAAGACCCTTTCAAATGTTAAGTCACATATATCATAGCCTCAATGTGAATGAAGATTTTATAATATTTTTTATTTCCATATTCATTATATGATTTATTGACATTTATATACTATGCTTTTGGCTTCCTGGACTTTAATATTATTTTCATTTCATTTCATTGATGGTTTCACTTCAAGTGAAGTGCACTCAAAATGGGATTTGTGGATAAGCAGCGTTGAAGAATGCAAGGGCAATTCTTTTGGAATCAGGCAGGGCAGTAAGCAGTTGGTAGTCAAGATTTCTTTTTCTTTTTCTGTTTTTTTGCTACCCAAGGATATTGGATCGCGGGCCCTGACCTTGACACCCCCTCCCCTCATGATGGGGTCATGGCTTGTCCATCTGGGATCCGCTTAAATGGCATGAGCTCTAGCCCCAGCCTTCGGAGAGGACCTTTATGATCATCTCATAAGAAAGATAATCTTTGCTTTAAAATGAATAAGACTTCAATATGGGTTCTGAGACTTATGATGAGGAAAATGGCTATGGCATTGAAATGGATCTATGGGTCATCTCTCACTATACTTGTGTTTAACATCTTAGGAGAAGTGGATACAAAGAAGAAGAAGAACCATTTTAGAATCATCCACCTTACGGGTCCTAATGCCAAGATGGGGTTCTCAACCTTGTTTAAAAATATTCATATATATAAACATCTACGGCATCAATCATAACAATTTGCACACAACATGTGCGTAGACATTGTTTTTTGGGAGGAATACAAAATGTTTAGGAAAAACGTATAATGCATCTTGTAAGAAATAGACTGGTTTTTATAAACAATCTATGAAATTCAGGTCAATGTAAGTGGTTGGTGCCTTCATTTTTTATTTTATTTTATTTTAAAAAATCATGATTTTTTTAAAGTTTTTTTGTAATCATAGTCTTGTCATAACATTATTAAGCAGCGTGCATTTGTTCATGTGGGCCTTGAGAATATTATCATGGGATGGCCCAACCTAGTGCAAGACTCGGATCAACTCTTAACATGCATTAGGTTGGGGCATCCCATGGTTATATTCTCATGGCCTACATGAATAAATACATGTTGCTTAATAATGTTATGTTGCTTGTGATACACCAATCAAGGTATTGAGGAAGCGTTACCTTTAACTGGATTGATTTATTGAAGATATTGTATCGTGATTGTATCATGATGAGATTGAGTAAGGTAGAGGGTGCCTCGAGGAGGGTGCTAAAACCAACACCTATAAACTCCTTCCAATTGCCAACACCCTGCTACAGTCCACCCTCGATAAGTGTTACCACGGTAAATGTTAAAATCATATATAGACTTCAAAGGATGGACCACTCAAATTTGAGAGAATACTTATGTATATTCTTGCAAGCATAATACAAAAAGACGGGTGTCTTGTAGGTATGAAAGAGAAGCATATGAACTTCAATTGTGGCTAGGTTCAATGTACTAATATAAATATCATAATGTTTTCACTTAAAGAAGTTTCTAATGTTAACAAACGGGACCATATCAGCAATTAGCATGCATGGCACTTTGAGACCTCTAGGCATCTAGTTTAGGCCCTTCGCATATAATGTACATGACACTAAATACCATAAACAATGTAGTAATCTTCACTTTGACTAGGGCTTTGCAAGTCATCAAACTTCAAACATCACTTCTGATTAGTTGAAAACATCTCTTGCACTCCACTTTCAAGGCTATTACAAACCTCTGTCCTAAACGGCCATTTTCATAACACCTTGACACCTCCAACCCATTGAAAAATCACTCCTATTGATTCAAAGCAATTCTCTTCAAACCTACTCTCAAGCTTATTACAAACTCCACTCTACCTTGTTCCTACTTTAATAGTTGATCTAGTGACTTTTAAGGAAAGATTTAAAAGTAATGTTGACAAAGTGCACATTGGTGTAATGTGGAATGGGGGATACAATATGTTTTAGTAGAGCAAATTTGTGTGTTGCATACTGTAACAATGAGAAAGGGATAAGAGACAATCTATTTGAATTGAAGTCGATCTAAGTTTGTTGGTGTCTTCATTTTTTGCTTTGTAAACCTTATTGTCTTCATTTAAAAAGCCAAATTGTGTTCATGATAAACCAATCAAGCTTTTGAGGAAGTATACTAGTTACAAAAGAAGCTTCTTTATATCACACGTTTCACATACATAGGGTGTGGGTAGTGTTTATGCTATTGCAACTCAAATGTAAGCATGTCAAGAATGTCAATTAGTATGTAATGTCGTTTAGGCAAGGTCAAAATGCTCAAGAATGTCGTCCACATTTTGCTCAAGGCATCTCACAACCATGACTTCCAGGCGAGGTCCTAAATGTTTGATCAAGATCCCAGGCAAAATGTGGGTCAAAACCTAGATAGGTGGTGCAAACACATGGTCCAAGGCCCTACCTACAGTATATTGGAGCCCCCACTCACTTGTCTTTGACTCAGTGAGTTACACAATGTACATGTGCACACAAGGGGCACATAGATCACGATGTAGGCTTCTTTCCTTTTCTTTCTTTCATATAAACCATATAATATGTATACACAAAGCCATAATTTAGGGATTTTTATGTTTTTGTAACCAAAATAGGGGCACCTCTTTAGCTCCAACGAGGTAATGGAGACATTAATCAAATCACTCTATCACTACTAGGATTGTGGGCACTACCACACACTCGCATTTGACATAATGGTCCTTTGTGTTGAAGTAGCCATTTGCTAAATGGTCACTTTTACACCAAAGGACCATTGAGTCAATTGCAAGTGTGTGTTTGAACCCACCATCCTAGTTGTAGAAAAATTTGAACCCTAGGTTCTTGGAAATGACATGTTGGGCCCTACCTGCTGATAGATGTCAGCACTTACTGTGTACGTGAATTTTAATATTAATCAATTTTCAGAGAATTTCACCTTTCTAAAAACAAATGGAAAAAACAACGGTAGCGGGCACATGTTGTTAGAATATATGTATTTTAATAAAGAATAGTAATACAAAGAAGCAGGTCTCGTAGCACAGGGTGTTAGAAGATCTACAATTTAATATACTTACCACATAAAAAGTGTGAAAATGACCATGGTCATTACAACGTGACCCAAATGACAACTATTTGATTGGAGGTGTCGGATATGATCAGTATGTTGACTATAGTCATAGTAGCCATTTTCAATAAAAATTAGGTCAGAATTGTACTAAAGTACATGCACCCATTTTACTTTGTGTGACCTAGTATGAAAACCTAAACTTAAGGGTGTGGTAGACACATAGCTTATGCTACATGCCCAGGGATGTACACATAGTTGAAATAACAAAAAGGATACACATGCGTTGCTCCTAAATCAACACCCTTGCATACAAAGTTTTAGGCCACAAAAAAATGTATATGTACAAACTTATAAATGATAAGAAATGGCCTCAAGTATTTACACATGTTGGAAGATGATGAATAATAAAATTCCCAACATGTATATCCCCAAGTACATGATGCGAATAACCCTTAATGTAGGCTTATGGCTCTTATTGCATTAGAATTAGCCAAGTATATCCACAAGGTGAAGAAATCATTACATAACCTATAACTATGTATATTTTGTATCCCCTACCCTTAAACCATACTCCTGTTGTGCACCTGCCTGAGTAGATACAACCAATATTGTGTGCATCCCGTTTTCAAAAACACTTCATATTGGAGAAATGACGAGAGGAAAATTATTGTATACAAGCGTACCTCTCACTCATCCAACATAAAAAGCCTTGAAATAAATCTTGTAGATCAAATGTCAAATTTTTGAGTTGATTTGACATCATAATTCACTTCAAAAAGCTCAAATTTTGTTAAGGCGAAGCCATTCAAAATGAATCAACCACAATCCTACAACTATGGGTCAAATTTGGTGTCTTGTGGATGAGAGTCATCCACCTCATTGAATGTGGTTATCAATCATAATCGATTTGCTCATGGATGTAAGCTACATGTTGTGGACGAATGTTGTCTGCATGGATAATAAACGCAATAGAGTTGTTGGTTATGTTGGATGGATGAGAGGTGCACATCCAAAAATAATTAAGCCCTTCATCTTCAATATTGTTACCGATCCAATCTAATGCCCCCTCCCCACCTGACTTTACCAAATAACTAAAGTTTTTCTTAAATCATGGGTAAAGCTCCCTCAGTTGTAGTGGAGGCATCCAGCTATCCCAATGCACCTACAAGAACTTGCTCCGGAGATTTTCAAGTAGGTTTTAGTCAAGTAGCTTTCACACATGTTCATTATTTTATCTATCAAGGAATGAATGTTGGATAGTTTTTGTCTCATCCCCAAATACCTTACTACTCATTTATCTTACCATCAGTTTTTGTTAATGAAGTTCCTTGTGCCCTCATAGCTAAGACTAAAAAGCAACCAATCACAAGGGCAGGAGGTGACACTTTTAGAGGTCTTATATTCTTGCCTCATGTCTAGGTACTGATGGGAGGGTCAGTGCTTGAGGCTTATAACCTCCACTTTTAAACCATGCCACATCATTTGCCAACTAGGCTGGGCACTAGATATTGTTGATGGTGTGAAGGCTGTGTTTTTAGAACCAACTTTTAGGCTCAGCTAAAGTCAGGTGGGGGGGGGGGGGGGGATGCATAAGGGTCCCTTGTGGTTTATATTGGAGCATGCCTTGGGCTGTCTATGAGTATTAACCGACATCTGCGAATGAACATCATCGAGGTCCTCCACTTTCATCCATACATCCATCCATCCCTCCACGCATCCTCCTCTGTCTTTGGCCTTTTTGTCTCTCCTCCCAAGAGAAGAATCCCGCGACTCGCTCGCTGCGCTCGCCCCGAGCATCGAATTGCTGAGCTCAATTCAATCATTGCGACCTTAGAAGCTGTGAAGCTGTTGTAATCTGAACACTTCGAATTAGGTCGCAATCGCAATCGAAATTGGCAGAAGCGTCCGCATTTGTCAAAGAGGTACTTAGGCCGTCTATCCACCCCGGGGGTACCCGTGCTTCGATCTGCTTGATTTGGCCATCATCATTTTTAGTGGAGGCATAATGTTGTGCAAGCTATGGTACTGGATGGATTATTAGAATCAGATTGTGGTTGTGTCTGTGTGTTCTTCTTCTTTCTCGTGTTTGGCCTCCGGAGATGAGATGCGATGTGAGTCGATGTGTAATTTGTACGAACACTGGCTGTACTGGGAGGCAATTGAGGCCATTCGCATGCAATGTAATTTTTTCATGTTTTTTTTGGAGTATTTAGGTACTCAGACTTATCTGAAGACTTCTTCACTGATGTGCACAGGTTTGGATTCCTCAGACTCGCTATGGTACATCTGGCACACCTGTGAACTATTCGAGGACACATGTCTCTTGCATTCGTCGTCCAACAAGGTTAGTTCTCGTATTACATATTGTGATGCTTCAGAAGAGTGTTCCTTGGGACTGGGACTAAAAAATTATGTAAGAATATGTTGTGCAATTGTGAAGTCTTGATCTGAGATTTTATGTAGGCTTTACTAATTAAGATATGCTCATGATGGAGTGAGGACAAATAAGAGCTTGCCATGTGAGTATACTCGGCATTCATTCTTGGATATGATGACCTGATGGCTGGAGATTTGTTCCTTGAGTTTAAATGGAAAGAGAATGAGCTCGCTAGGCTTAAGAATGTTATGTCAGTACTGGAGCAGATTGATTCACATGTTTAAGTGATCTATGGACTACATTAATTACCGGCCTGCTACCTGAACTTAACGACCTTTTCCAGTGACACTTAGTCATTAGAGCTGCAGGTTTCATTTTATTTTGAGAGAACGTATTCTCAGCGATGAATGTCCGCAACTTCGGATGATTTGTAAATGTTCCGAACTTCGCTGTCGGTATTCATTTTGCCTTTATGGAATTCCAGGATTTGCATGTCGAATATCCAATATTGTTCGAAGTTAGGATCGGCATCTTCCAATTCTTGATTTACGACTGTTACACTGTTAAAAAATAATCCCACAAAATACTAGGAAGTTGTTTCAAGAATAAAATCATTACACCAAGTTGCTAACTTATGTACAATCATGCAATTTCATAGTACGATGCACTCTGTTAAATCAGTCTCACTTAGTGTTGGCCACACTGTGCATCATTGAGCCAGTGTCCCGTCTCTGGCTGGCAAGCATAGAATTTGGCCATGGACAACTGGTACTAACTTACATGAAGAATCTAGTAAACTTGGCACACCGACTCTTAGTTCATACTAAATCAGACCAATAGTGTAGCTTCGGTGACAAGTATGGCAACATGACCCCACCCGCCCTAGCAATCTTGACAGGCCATTATAGAGCTAGTCAATGAGGTCAATGTAACAAATTAGTTTTTAGACCTCCAGGTTGTGGCCTCAAGATGATCACTGAGGTCATATTTCTAGTGTATTTGGGATGTCTTGAGCACTTATGGATCAGGAGATTAGGTTCAAACATCCCCTTCTAACCTTAGTGGTGGTGGCTTTGTTGCGTTGAGCATGAAGTTTGTCATCGGTTTTCCTTTTCGTGGCTCATAGCGGGCTCAAGTTTTGCCCTTTCGACAAGACGAATGTTTCCTAATCAGTAAGGAGTGCTGCACAGCTGGAGCTGTGAGCGTTTCATTATGTATCACTTGATTTAAAATGGAAGTGCCGGTTTTGAGCCATTAGTCAAGCTGTAACTTCAAGAGTGTTTGACAAAAGCATGGTCTAGGATTCAGTATTGACAGCTGTGCTCCTGGAATCTTCCATTCAATCACCCCGATATAAATCAGATCAAACCAATCTTTTGAATATGCAAAGCAATTTATGGAGTGTTTCTGAAAATTGTGGCTGGGTTTCTTGGGTGTGTTTGACGAGAGCAGACAGTTGTATTATTTGAGTATAGATGGCCTTGTCCTGGTGTGCTCGCGGTGGTTACAATAACCTTGATGATGTTCTCTTCGTCCATAAAGATGTTGAGGTTATACTCTGTTCTCAACTATACGTGCAAATTACAATCTTGACTTCAAAATCAAAGCATAAGCTCACAAGCATATGTTCCAAAGCGAATGCTCCCAGTATTGCAAGCATACTCGTGATTGTTTTCCCTACTTACAGATTTTCTCTTCTGCTGTAGTATACATGCTAGACAACAATTTGCTTGAGACTTCCCGTTACCTCTAGAGATCAGTAGCAGAAATTCAAGACAAGGGTCCACAGTCCGGAACTGATGAAGTTTCATCAGTAGGGATCGTGTGGAAGGTGGCATCTTCCATGCAGAAAGATTTTTGTGGATGGCCCTTGCTCAAATGGCTTGCCATCATATGGCTGTTGCCACAGGTGTGATTTGATGTTTTCTATTTCATTCTATTTTTAGATTACTTCCTTTTGATTACTTTGAACTGAGTATGTAATTCTAAAAGCTTTGGGTTAAGCATCTCTCTTTACAGTTCACTCGTTACCTTTCTCTGTAGATGTTGTCTCAACCTCAATACTTAGAAGGATGTTGTTTTAGTAATCCCACTTGGTTCCTGCTGTGAATCAGATACCTTGGCATGAAATTAACTAGACTGGATAACGGATGTGTAGAGATGCTCCACAACAGAGTGGTGGTTTCTTGGGTGAATTTGATGAGAGCAGATAATTGTGTTATGGTGTGAGTGTATATGGGCTTTTCCTGATGATGTTTTCTTCGTCCATGTAGATGTTGAGGTTCTACTTTGTTCTCAGCTGTATGTGAACATGAAAATGTTCACTCGAAAAGCAAAGCATAGGCTTGCAAGCATACACCAAAAAGCCACTAAACTGAAAAGCTCCTGGTCTTGCAAGTCTAATTCGCATGGATTTAGTGTTGTGATGACTTTCCTTGGGATAAAATTAACTAGACTAGGTGACAAATGTGCAGAGATGTTCCACAACAGAGTGGTGGTATTGTTGGTGCTCACCACATTGATTTGCCATGGAGGCGCTCAGCTGGGGACAATGCCTGAGTCCACCACATCCACAGAGGGAGTGAGCGAGGCGTACAGCCAGAGTGATTCTGGTACCACCCTGTACTCTGCCTACAACCTCCTCAAGTGCACAACTGATGTACATTTGGCCCCAAAGAGCACTGAAGAAGTGAGTCGCCTGGTGAAGGAGCTCCTTGTTGTGACTCACAACAGCACCTCACAACATTCTTTGAAAATCCGTGCCACTCGACACGACTTCCACAGCTTTGCAGGCTTTGTGTGTGCTGGAAAGCGGTTCAACACAAAGAGGGAGTTCACCCACCCTAAAATTAACTCGGATGAAAATGTGGACAACAACAAGCCTCCTGGATCTGTCACCATGCTTCTCCACCTAATGAACCGGGTGATTTCAGTAGACACTGAGTTGCACCAGTTGACAGTGGAGGCAGGGATTACACTGCAGACCATGGTGGATGCAGCCCAAGCGAACCGCATGTCGATGACAGCCGGTGTTTCACCCGCCTATGGCAATTTATCTTTGGGTGGGGTTATTTCCACATCTGCACATGGCTCGGGGCTTGGTGTCGCCAGCATTATCGGTGATCTGGTGACAAAGCTGAAATGGGTGAATGGTCGGGGCGAGGTTATTATCAGTGATACTGCGACAGAGCAAGGAGCGAAGGAGGTGGCGGCCTTGGTGGGTGGGCTGGGTTTGTTGGGGATTTTAACAGAGGTCACTCTTCAGTTGCGTCCACTGTCCTACACAATCGTGGAGACAGGAAACCATCTGGATGACACCAACATGGTGTCTGAGGTGATAAGCATGTTGAGGTTTGAGAATCCAAATATCATAGTGCAGTGGAAGCCTGAGTTCAAGGAGTACAGGGCTGTGCTGTTCAAGGAGGTTGATTCTCTGCCTGCCTCGGGTGCCCCGCCGTTTCTCCCCAACGCGAAATCAAATATCATGCATGCAGAGGATGATGAGATTGCTGGTGTTGTGAAGGGTGTCCTGGCTGCTTGGGACGCCGATCCGGACGAAGAATCACCTGTTGCCGATGTCCTCAATTCAGGTGAGTCATGCAATAATCGTTGTCTTCAATATGAGAGTCATCCTTTGACTCACGGGGACTTTTCATCGTAGTTGGTCCCCTATGATTTGCCATTGGTTGTTTCACATAGAATATCAATTATTTCGTTCTTTTCACTTTGTGATGGTGCGTGCTCGGAGGTGGTGTTTGAATTTGCATGAAGAGCAACCTATTTCGTTTCATTGAGGGCCAAACTCATTTCAGCACCTTTTTGGCATGCCAAAATGAGTTTGACCCCCCAATGAACCAATATAGAATGTTCTTCATTCAAACCTTCGCACTACCTCCAAGGACGCACTGAAAACTGACCAAAACTGGAAGCTGTTGTATGCAAAACAGTCAACTCCCGACCAAAAGTCATGTTGAGTTAGAGGGTCACTCTTAGACAATATTAGCTCTTCAAAACATTTTGCCTTTGACTAATATATACCATACTTCTCACGTATACTCAGGCCCCTGTTATACTAGAGAGGTTGAGAGCTCAAAGATTGTGAGTTTGAAGAAAGTATCCTTCTCGTTGGTGAAGGGGAGCCCCTTACTCATGCTTGTCCACTCGAGTCCACTTTCCACTTGAACCTTCAACCTGAGAGCTTGTACTTTGTACCAGACTTACAACACTTACATGGCACCTTGATAAATTTCATGTGGAACGGTAGTGACAAGCTCTCGTCATTTTTGACAAGCTCTCTGTAAAGATCTTTAGCTACCTCATGGAATGTCGCTTAGAAATGTTGTGAGTTTGAGCTCCAATAGCCTTCCAAGCATTCTTTGGCTTACCACGATCTCTCCTAGGTTTTAACACCATTTCCCCTTGATATCTACTTTGAGCATGGCCACTTTACACTTGCTCAAAATAATGAGAGCTTGAAGATTGGTCAACGGGGCCTTACATTGTGTTTGATATGGTCATCATTCAAGCAATGAGTGTAAACGGATGAAATGTTGCTATGGACTACTTTCTCACCACCATCCAGCAGCTTGCAAGAGAATACCCTCTCCTGAGTATCTATTAAAGAACCATGTGTTCTATAGGGCCAGTGTGTGAGAGAAGAACCTCTTGTGCTGGGAGGGCACATTTATCATTGCATGTTTTTTTATTATACATTGAAGTTTCTTATGTAGTAGTTTTTGTTGTTGGGTCCATATATGCTCATAGGAATTCACCTCGGCTTGAAGGTAACATGAGTAAAGGGTCAGGAGAACTGCAGGATTTCTTGTTTGTTGGAGTAGAACATATTACAAACCCATCTGGACATTTGCCGCCTCTAGAAGCTTCATTACTTGGGGGTACAGATGTGAAGTTATGGATGTGGGGAGCCCTGCCATGGGCTGCCTGCTGACCCCTTAACAGTGGTGAGGTAGGTATTAGGGTGCTTACTACAGCCCGTGCATGTGTCCATTATCGGATGTAGTGGTCAGGGCATGGTCATCAATTACGAGTGATAATATGCGTCCTCATCCAATCAAGAATAGATATGTCCTGTCAAGAATCAGCAAAATCTTTGCTTGACCTGACCACTGTGTACTTGCGGTTTGCCATGGACTCCTGCAAGCAGATCAATCTGAAGTCAAGTGTTGCTATGTGCTTAATAGGTATTTGCAGTATTGGAAGAACTTTCTCCAGCGGGAGCTTCATTAGAGATGAGGATGGAACGTTTTTTGACAATGCGACCGTCTACACAAACAATGCAATGCTGGCCCTGGAGTGCGCACCCAAATGCAGCACCCAAACGAAATGCATGGGCGCCATCACCGATGACATTTCATACACCATCAAAATCTCCCAATTACAAGACTGGGTGACGGATGTGAGAGCCATTATCAATGCCGAGCTCCAACAGCCCCAGGCACGGTTGAATGCTCGGTATGGCGATGGTAAGGTCAAGAGGTGCACGTCTCCTGGGATAATCTGGCTCCGGTTTGGCCAGAAATCAAAATACTTGGTGTCCATGAATACAGGCTCCGAAGATGTTGTGTACGCGCAATGGTCCACCATGCAATCCGTGATGACACCTAACCTGCCCTCCAAGCACGCCGCAATCATCGAAACAATCGAGCAATTGAATTTGTGCAAGTACAAGGCACGCCCGCACTGGGGCAAGAACTACGAGCGTGCATTCCGTCACCACGAGTGCCACTTGCGAGATAATTTCCCCGAATCCAACATTGCGCAGTTGCTGGAGCTGCAAAAGCGTCATGACCCAGCCAAGGTTTTTGAGCCCGAGCTTTTCAGGCATGTCATGGAGAGGAGTGGGCCGCTGTACTCGAATGAATGCAGTCTGACGTATGGGTGCTATTGCGTGGAAGATGTCCATTGTGCTCAAGGTTATGTTTGCCGTCCGTCCCAGCCTTTCCCAATGTACAAAATCTGCAAACGCCCAGAGCCTGTGGGCCGTCACAGTGAGCTTTAAGAAATTATGCATAAAGATATGTATCACCTTTTTATGTTGTACTTTAGAGCTTTCAAGTGCAAATGACACACAGATTTGGCTACAATAAATGCCAACCCCAAGGGATGCATCGGTGACTTAGCATTCCTCTTTGAATGATATGACTAGGCAGGGTCTTATAGAAAGGGTGACTTAGCATTCCTCTCGACGACTCCGATGTTGCCACCGGCATGGATTATGGGGTTGCATCATTTTCAAGTTGATGCGAGTCTATAAAGCAAACCTGTAATGGGCATTATGAGAATTAGAAGGTCCCTGAAGACTATTGCCTTCTTATTAAGGTGAATGAACACCTTGAACGGGCACAAACATAGTGGCTAACACCTATATCCCCCAAGGGCAAGCCCCTAGGTTCCCACATGGTTGGTTGGAAAGTATCCGGTTCACCCAGATATCCCCACTATGATTGGGTGGACCATAAATGATAGGGTGCAATGGAAATCAAGTGCTAAGAAGGTCACCCATCCGCGTCACTGAGGCGCAGATTAGGGAGCCGGGCCTGTGGCCGGCTCCCACAATTTGAGCTGTTCACTTCTAAACATTCATCCAACGGTTCATAATATCCTAGGTGGCGGGCGCCCATGGTCGGGCACGGGTCCCAAACGCAGGGGGGCATGCAAGGTCCGGCACGGGTCCCGGAACGCAGCTCCCCATTAACTGCGGTCCAAATTAATTGATGTCAAGTGAGGAGAGGGCATTAGAATTAATTAATGTCCAAATTAATTGATGTCAAGTGATGAGGAGAGGGCATTAGAATTAATTGACATCAATTAATTTGGACCACATTTAATGGGGAGCTGTATTCCGGGACCCGTGCCGGACCTTGCATGCCCCATGCGTTTGGGACCCGTGCCCGACCATGGGCACCCGCCACCTAGGATATTATGAACCATTGGATGAATGTTTAGAAGTGAACGGCTCAGATTGTGGGAGCCGGCCACAGGTCCGGCTCCCTAATCTGCGCCTCAGTGATGCGGGTCACCCATCCGAGCACTTTTCTGGGCTTAGGCGCTTTACCCTAGACTCCTTAGAAAGCAAGTGTTTTTGAACATTGACTCAGAGTTCCCATTGGGATCTAGGTCGAGGCCTTGCGTTTAACCCCTAATGTCCTTTGCGACCATATTTTGGTCATGAGTAGTTCGCTTTGACTGTTTTCTTGATTGTTACAACTACTATTCTTAATCATGTTCAAGTATGCTATGTTTTGCCATGTGGATAATTTTGATTAAACATAGTTAGATATTTTTGGATTAATTCAAATATGGGAGTGTGCTCTCAACTAGTTTATAATGGAACCGGTCCATGAACCAAAACTTGACATTTGTCACCTCCGTGGTTTATGGGCAGCATATCCAAAACATGTTTTTTTTTGTTGATCCCTATGTGTAGATGATTCCCAATTGCTATGAAAACGTGCAAGATACTCAAACACAATACATCCTAAACATTTACAGTTGGAATTTTTAGTTGGACATTGTGTTGGTAGGTGTAAATCCATGTGGAAGGTGCACAATAATATTGTGGCAACGTTGCCTCAAATTGCAAAGCATCCCCAAAATTCATAAAATAAAGGACTCAAGATTTGTGATTTGGATAATTATATTGCCCTCTTTTAAATGAGGGTAACAATTTGTCATTTGGAGATGATTTGAGTGGAAGTTCGACCAAAAAATCAACCCTACTTTGATTTTTAAATTGTTGCCTCTCAAGACCACTATTGACATTCACATTATAATCTCTACACAATAGAACTTCAACATTTAAATTTAGGATTGTGAGTAGTCACCTCTAACATGCAAACATTTATATGGTTGGATTCATCAAAAAAAACTTTATATCTTCAACTACAGTCCTTGAATTTGAAGTCACATTCTCTAGGCAAATTTGAGGGAAATTAGGCATGGGAAGTTAGGAGTTAAGCCACCCTTGGATGTTATAAATTGGTAAGCACTGCTATCTTTTTGATGGGGATAACTAACCCTATTGGAGTGGAGACTATTCACATGTAACTAGCTTATAAATTGAAATTTAGCAGATGTGGACTTGACTAACTTATAAGCTGGTGAACTTTTGTATTTGATTGTGTAAATTTTTAACAAGTGTAAACTTCATCTCATAAGAGATTGCAAGCATCTATTGGTGTACGAGATATAGGTAAATGCCTTTGACTTTCAAGGGTAATCACAACATGAAGGGCTAGGATATGCGGCACATGAAAAACATTTTGATACTCTGGTGTGAATTTCATTTATAAAAAGCCATGGGCAAATCATTTGTTGGGTGCAGCCATGAAAAAGCAACCGAGCTAAACTTAAAAAATGTGGGTACTTACATATGATCCTCTTGGATATCACGAAGCAAAAAGGTTAGTTGGAAAATTGATGGCCCTCGCCTTCTCACCTCACATTGAAAATGTAAAGTATCACACTATGTATGGTATTTAGTGTCATGTGTGTGATATTGTGACTTGCCCTATTTTGAGGCATATGTTAGGTTATTTCGATTGGTCAACAACTTCATCATAAGTGTCACCTCATGACCCTTGGCGTTTAAGTCTGCTCATTAATATCTTGGTATGATTATGTTGAATAATGTTAAGAGATGCATGCTTATGTTAAACAATGGTCTACAAGTTGATTAAAGTGTACACAAATGGTACTTGCTATTAGTACGCTCAAGAATATCTTTCCTTTGGCATACTAAAATGTAAACACATTAGACTTGCCATTCATACTTTCAAAAATATCTTCCTTGCATGCTAAAACGCAAGAGTATTGGACTACATGCAAGAGTATAGCAAGAATACATTCAGTTTTTGGCAGGGTGGATTCCAAATACCCAGTTATTTGTAGGTCCGGTAATAAAGTTTGAGACTGCAAGCTCGCAAGAAGCTTCCCAGTATACTTACTATCATTAGTCCCTCACTTTTAGACTCGCCACCTGCCCTCCCATCTAGGCTGACAAGTAGGATGCCGCACTCTATATAAAATCTGACCTTGTGTGGACAGATTAATTGCAACTCTATTTTTCAGCTCGTTCACCGTTCAGAAGATTGTGGGTGTTGGAGGCGACAAATTCCAAGCGCGTTTTTGAGATCTCAAGAGTTTGATTTTTAGCAGGTAAGGAGTTCACGTTTTTCTTCTTCTTCAGCTTCTGCTCCAAGTGTACACATATCCTTGTATGTGTTGAGGAATTCCTGTATTAACCGCTGCTAGGTTTTGTTCATCACTTGTAACGAAGCTCCTGCTGAAGTCTTTGGGTGTTTAGGTTTTCTGAGAACATTGGAATGGGAAGCAAATAGCTTGTTGAACCAAGTAAGAGTATGTTAGAGTCTTTTGAATTGAGGATTCAAAGAATATTTGTGCCAACAGCTCCGTTGTTGATTACATATAAGATAATCGCCGTTGGGTGGCCGCGAACCGAACCCACCCCTTGGCCATTATGCACGTCACTGAGAACTTTGGAGACAATCTGTTGGACCATATGACATTGTCTTTGATGCGGATGTGCTGGAATTTGTTGTCCTCCGAAGCTTGTGTGGAGGTGTAATTTCTTCCTTATGGAAATTATGACATGAGCATGTTGACGGATGTGTTGTGATTTAAAGCCTATCACTGTTTTTGACGTTTTCTTTGTGGGTTACTTTTTGGTAGTGCAGAAAATAGAGTTTTGTGCTTGAATGTGGACTATTTGTTGGACCGGATGACATTTTATGAGTGAGGTGGATGTGCTTGAAGGTGTGGTTTAGCCGAATAAACTTTGGGGTGCACAATTCTCTTCCTGATGGAATTAATGACAGGAGCATGTTGACGGATGTAATATTGTTATTTTAAAATTCCTATTATCAGTATTGTTATTATGAGGGCTGCCTTGGTCATGTCTTGGGGCCTAGAAAAGAAAGTGCTATCCTTGAATGTAGATCATATGACATTTTTCTGAGTGAGGTGAATGTGCTTGAATGTGTGCTGAACAGAGAACTATGTGATTTAATGTAAACCGTTTGTTGTATACGATCTTCTCTGAGTGACGTGGATATGCTTGAATGTGTGGTTCATCTTAAGAAATTCTGGGTGGAAGGTATAATCCGGTGTTGGTCTAGTATGTTTCTTTTTTTAATACCATGTGGGTATCTTTAATGAGAGTTTCACATTTAATAAGGAGGATATGGGTATTTGACGTTAGTTTTGTTTTCGATATCATTTGGCTCTATTTACCATGCAAGAACCTTTGTACCTAGGAGAAATCGCCCTAGTATCAATATGGTTTCTAAACCAAATTGACGCAAATAACAACTCGGGCATACAAAGATTCTCTCACCTTGACATACCCACCAAATATCAAAATTTGACTGGAATTACAATTTTGATACCAATGGGTGGGTTCTTTGATACCACTATTGATACCCATGCATATTCACCTATATACTGGTCCAACGTTGGTATAATCTCTTCCTCGTGGAATCACGATAGGAGCATGTTGACGCACACAGTATTGACACTGAACAATACCTATCATTCTTCTGAATTGGGTCACTTTTTGTGATTGTAGAAAAAAAGAGAAAACAATGGCAGGGGTTGGCTCCCAAATCAAGGAGAAGTTGGACACTGGCCTTGAAAAGCTAGGTGTGAAGAAAGCGAGTGCAGCAGGAAAGAGGATTCTGATTGTGGCCACTTCGTGTGATAAGCTGGGTGACACTAATGACCCCACAGGATGCTGGTAACCCTCTACACTCTCTCCTTACAGGCTAAACGAGGTGATTATTAGGTCATACCTTAGTACGTTACTGGTTTCCACAATGGTTTGTGAGAGCATAAGGTGGTCACATTAAGAACTGAGTGTTGAAATGTGTGAAAGTTTGCTGGAAAGTTCTTGAAAAAGTCTTCATGATTGATTCCTCATTTGCTTTAATTTTGCCAACATTTCTGTGAGATTTGAGCAACAAATATAAGAATGCACACATCTGAACTTTGGGGCTCACTTGTTCTAAGGGTTTGAGTGGAATTTTATGCGTGATAACTCTTGGAAGGCAAGAAAGATAGAGCCCGAGGGGGTTAACTCCTTGTAGAAATATGAGCCATGTGCAATAAAGGGGTGTTTTCAGGGGGGCTCTGAAATAATGTACATGTTCTATATATTTGATGAATATTCTTGGAATGTACCTAGTATATTCCCAAAACAAATTTTAGTATTTTATATTTGTGTTATTTGTTTTATGAAATTCACGCCTTTGATTTTAATCTACCCTCAATTTTTTTTTGCATGTGGTTCTCAATATCTCACAAAGAGTGACCTCCCCGGGAGATAGTCCTCAATTGCTTCATTTAAGCAAGAGTTGAGCATGATATGAACATTGTATAGAATGTAAATTTTGGAAATCTTGTAAATCTTGTAAGTTGTGTTTCAAAGATCTGACGAATTTTGGGTGGCTTCTTTGGATTATGAGCAAGAGGCTTGCTTTTAAACTAGGCTCCAATGCCAACATTGATCATAATATTTCAGTGGGCACCCAGGTTCACAAGTTAGTTCGAAAAATGATTTAAAATTCTTGGACTTGGACCTCAAAGCAAATCCACACTTCTCTCATGTATGATGTTTTTGTGGGTAGGGCCGAGGAGTTAGCTGCTCCCTACTACATCTTCAAAGATGCAGGAGCTCATGTAGACGTTGTGAGCATCAAGGGCGGTCCTATCCCCATCGGTAAGCTAAGTTTCTCATTTTGGGACCTCATTTATTTAATTACTATTGACCAAGACCTTCAATTTTTAGACCATCAAGTTCAAGATGTTAAGATCAAGATATGCCAGTGTCCAAGTAACTCAAAGCGTGCAAGTTTGTTCTTTCAATTTCAGTCTCTCCAAAGGTCATTAGTGAGGGTGTTAAACTTGTGAGAGATTGAACACTTTAATTTTCTGGTTCACCTAGCACTTCGTTTGTTAGCAGGTTGAGATTGTGATGATTACATGTAACATGTATGGTATGTGGTGGCAGACAAGGGTAGTTTGGCAGAAGGATTTGTGACTGACCATGTGAAACGCTATTTCGATGATGGTATGTTTGCTTCTCTTATGTGGAAAACCTTTACCCTGGGTGCAATTAGTCATCTTTTCGTGGATCGAAAGAAAATCTATACTCTAGTCTTCTTTGCGGGATAGATGTGAACATTAACCTTATTTATCTGAGTTTTGGCAGTCAATATTTCTTCAGCAACGAGTAGAATATATACTGGATGAAACAATTCCTTATAAAGTAGCCTACATAGAATTTAGAAATGTAATCTGGTTCCTGTTTACTCGCTGTGACAAATGCATAATTTGTCTGGTAGGTATAATCTTGTTGATTTTGATATGTTCCTACTCTGCCATTGTGTTTTTATGCCATGTTTAGTAATGATCTCATGGTGTGGGAATTATTGCAGAGGAGTTGAAGCAATACGTTGAGCATTCTCTCTCTGTGAAAGATGTGTCAGGCAATTATGATGCGTTGTTTGTTCCTGGTAATATGTTCCTTCATATACGGCTATTCTTTTTACTATGTTTGATCTGCACAATTTTCCACCTTGGCGAAGGTTATCAGCCAATCGGTAGTGTCACTGATGACTAAAGAATGTAGAGGCTGAGTAAACTTAAATGTTTATGGGCTGGTGTCTCCAGGCAGAAATTACTGTAGAGTGCTGTCTGGTTCAACACTTCAAGTGCCAAAAGCTAATTTCCATGTCGGATCGAATATAGTGTTGACTAATGCGGCTATGACACATGACGTTATTTTTCCTTCAAATATCTATTATGTGTGGAACCAAACGTCACACAATGGCATATCAGACTTTTGATGAGCTCTGTACGTTTTTTCATGTGTTGTTGCAAGTCTGTTCTGAACGGAAAGTCTTGGACATTGCAGGTGGACATGGAATCGTGTTCGATGGGACCAAGGATAAGGATTTCATTGCACTAGGAAACAGATTCTGGGCTGAGGGGAAAATTGTGTCATCTGTGTGTCACGGGCCAGCTGGCCTTGTAGCAATGACTGCACCTGATGGTTCTCCTATTGTTAAAGGGCATAAGGTATTGTTATCTGCGCTTAATGAACTAAAAATATATTGAATGTGTGCATTCTCTAATCAAAATCAATAACTTTATTTCACAAGGTGGTCAAGTGTATACGACACAATTGGCTTGTGGCGCATGTCAAAGATCAGATACTACAAAGATATGTGGTACGACAGGATTATACTTAGTGCGTAAAAATATAAACACCATTCTAGGTTCAGTAGTTAACTCAGTTGGGAAGGTGATCATTCAAAGAGCATCTCAACTCTGATTTTAAAACATAATGGGAATTGTTGCAATTGCTAACTGGATGAGATGATTGTTGGTTCAATTCAATGGCTAAAATTGGCTGTAAAGTTGGAAGTGCCTACAATAATGGTCATATGCCAGCTGAATCTGATATATTCAGTGCTGATTGCCAGGTGAGCGGCTTCTCAAATTCTGAAGAGGAAGCTGTTCAAAAGACCAAGTATATGCCATTCTTGCTGGAAGATAAGCTGAAAGAGTTGGGTGGCTTGTATGAGTGTGGCCCTAATTGGGTATGTTTACTTTGCCATGCTTTCTTTCAAACATTTCATAGGTGTGCTTTCTCTTATTTATCTATTTAAGGTTCATTCAGTAGTATGTTTTTCACTTGAATCGCAGAAGTGGTTGAGTCATCATTACCAAAATAACTGCCTCCTGCATACCATAAAAATTTAACACTTTTAAAAGGTGATATTGAACCAAAAGATGTTGTTAAGGGACCTTTTCAGATGGAACACATTTAAAACTTCTACTTTGAATATTGTCAAACTTTGTTTATTGGTGGTATTAACGTGGCTGTTGTAATGTATTGTTATCATACTCCTCACTGACTTTTGTGCTTCAAATCCTGACTTTATCCTAATAATTTGGTTGATCTGTGCAGCAACCACATGCAGTGGCGGATAGGCAGTTGATTACTGGTCAGAATCCAGGAAGCTCAGCCAAAGTGGCTGAATTGGTTCTGGAGGCATTGTCTAAGTGAGCTGTATATGCAAACTTTATATGCTGTACTACAAATTTGGTTACTTGAAGGCATCAGAAGATGGGAGGTTGTTACAGTGTGTTAGTGTCATCTTGGACGAAAAAACGATGTTATTAAAAACAATGTAAAATATCTACTTCTAAAAAAAAAAGATTGCTCTAATGGGATTTGCTCTATCTTTATCTTGCCCATGTAGTTCAGCATTATGAAGGAAAATATTCTCAAATCTGCACAATTTTTTTGACTTGTGTTGTGATGTATAACTGAGTCACATATCTCTATTTACTCCGTCTTCCCAATTTAGTCACATCTCTCTACTTATCCAGATGTATAAATTAAAGTGCAACTGTAAGGAATGGAGTTCCTGTTAAAGACCCATTGGATTGAACTCTGTTGTGTGTTTGGAAATACTGTGTGAATTTGAATAAGAACTAAACGCATTTTAACATCTCTTAGCATGCCGCAATGAATTTGATCTTCGATGAGGCAATATAGGTAGTTCTTTGTTTCAATCTCTACACACATTTCAAGTATGAAACTAAAACTTATTGAACATGGAAATTGTTGTATGCAAAACAACCAACTCTGACTGAAAAGAACCTTTGACTTAAAGCATAATTCTAAGAAACTAAGTCCCCTCGTAAAAAGAACCATTGGCTTGTACCCAACCTACTCTAGTCAGACAAAATCATTTCTTTGCAATGCTAATCAACTGAACCTGTTCAAATCATGTCTATTGACGAACAAGTCAATGTATTCTCAAATAAAGATGTTTGTGCAGAGTTACATCATCACCTACTCACATCTGTCTTGTGTTTTAAAAAAGTTGATATTTCCTTCTTGCACCAATTGATTATGCATATGATATTCCTTGAGTATTCACTAACCATATGACGGGTCTTCTCACTCTATTCAAATACTGAATACAAAAAGCATATCTTTTAATATTCTGGATACAATGAGCGTGCTGCCCGGTTTTGTACCTGCTGCTGCATTTGAATGCAGAAATATCATATCCTTGACATTGCCACTCTTCAGTGCTTTCATAGACAAGTTCTTCTCAACTCTATACCATAAGTTTCCTTTATCCTAATTTTTTAAACTCTTCATCACATTGCATCTGTCAAAGCAGTTGCTCCAAATCTCAAATTGTATTGATGCAACTAACTAATAAAGAGGAGTCTAAGAAAAGCTTACAGTATTAGACTACGACTAATGTATGTTGCAATTATCAACTTCCCACTTTAGTGTCCATGATTTTACTTAAGAAAACTCCTAATGCCCTATTGATAGATCTCGACATGTAGTCCAAACTCCTCAGTTCAACAAAAACAATGGTGTGCTAACTAACTATGGTACAAATGCTAGCTGCAAACTTGTTTCTTCTTTTCATGTATCATCGTTTTTGGAAATTTAGGAATTTTATGGCAAAGATAAATATTCCTGCGAAGAATACCATCCACACCAAGAGCATTGGTCCGACAACCGGGAGAAAGCTGTGACGGAATCCAAACTGTTGTTCCAAATAATCCTTCACAGTATACATTCTTTTAGAGCCCACCACTGCAACTTCTGTTGTCATGTCACCGAATTGAGCTGCGATGAGTGCATAAACAGACCAGGCCAAAGGGCAGAACCAATAGTACCATATCCACCACCCAGGTATTTGCTGCAAAGACAACAAGGAAAAAAGAAAAAAGAAACATTAATTTAACATACCAGGCATGGAAAGTTGAATAGAACTCCAATAAACAGTCCCTGAAACAAATCCTTCGCAATATAACTCCACAAAGATTGTCCTTCAAAATTTCAAATTGATTGTTAGCATATAGAATTTATAAAAGGTCAAAGTCAATGTTCTTTCTAGCTCTTGTTCTGTGATCATATACGTCCTCCCAAATGCATTCAATATTGACCCTATCATGGTTAATACATTTTGAACACAAAGTCCAATCTCATTGGTACATGTCATTTTGGTGCCCATTCTTCAAAACAAACCTTGCCGTACGCGAATCAGATGTAGGTGTCTGGTTAGCAAGAGTGACCACATCAGACCCACATACTAAACTTGGTGATGATGAGATGAAGGGAGGGGAGGCTTACTGGTCGTGGGATCAAGAAGCCGGAGAAGAGGTTGAAGAGCGTGTAAAAGAAGGTGCTGAGGATGGATGCGAGTACAAAGTTGGGAGTGATGGCCACCATCATCATGCCGTAGTATGTGAACATGAGCAAGCTGATGCATAAGATGTACATGTACCAGAAAAACTTTGCAGGCGCCCATTCAAACCCAAACATTGAGTATGTGATGCTCGTATACAAGATTGCTTGCAGCACCACATATGGTATCTCAATCAACACCTGTGTCCAAAGTTCGCAACAACAGGTCAGATACAGTAAACTAATGTTATGAAGTAGAATTAAGATTGTGGTTTCAATCCTGCTACACTGATTTGGTAATATTGTGGCAAAGGTTAAGCCGCCTAAGGCCGGAATAGTACTCAAATGGGTGACCTTCCTAGCACATGATTTTTAGTGCACCCTACCACCTATGGTCCACCCAATCATAGTGGAGATAGCCAAGTGCATTGGATGTTTTCAACCAACCATGTGGAATCTGAGGGATTTTCCCTCAGGGAAGATAGGTGTAGGGCGGTTTGTCTATGCTTCTTCAAGTTGCTCACCTTTGAAATGAGGCAATAGTCTTTGGGGGCTCTCTAATTGTCATGATGCCCATTCCAAAAGTACATATAGACTTAGACCAACTCGAAGATGAATCAACAACATGAGTTGTGTACGTTGCAACATCGTAGTCATCTTTCTTGTTGAATAGGGTGGGCAAGTATAGTGTGATTTTCCATGGACAACCCTTGAGTGTTGCCACATTATACATCACCAACCATGAAAACAATGTGCAATCCTAGTAACGTTTGTCAACCCCTTGTGATATACCCATCTCCTTCTCCTAGGTTGGAAGTTTTTCAAATGCACACTATTATCAATCAAATAGAAATACTATAGCCTATAGTGTGATCTGATGTTAAATACCGTTGGTTGGTAAAAGGTGTGTCCCCACAGAATTTACCATAAAAATTTGCCAATATTACCTTGTCCTTGTCCTAGTTCTGTCGATTATCTGAGATTTGTAGTAATCATGAAAAGGCTTTAGCTGAGTCATCCTGATTCCTCAATGCAAAAGCAATTATGGACGTAATTGTAAGAGACTAGGTATGATCATTACAACATACCTGTGCCAACGCATAAGGGATTGCAGAGTACATCCCAGCCGCCTTCTCTCGGTAATGGACGGTCCTCTCGATGCTCACCATAGCTTGCACTGTCCCCGCATTGTTGAAGCATAAGAACAGCGTTGCACCGTACAGAGCACCGATTGTAGTGAGCAAGTCTCCCGATGTGCTACTGCAAATACACAAGATCCACAACATGTACAAACCAAAGAGTCAGAAAGAGTTCAATACGTCATATGTATGGTAGGATCTATTAAACAGACAATTTTAGCTCTGCACCCACTTAAAACTTTTAGCTCTGCATCCTACAAAAGCTTAGGTTAAGCGTTTGTAGGATATAAAACACGAAATCAGTTCAAGAACATTACCAAATCCAAATCATGCCTGTAGCCATTTGCCTCATTATTTTCGAAGCTCGAATGAATCTGTTCATTCATTATCAAAGTGAAGTTTCTTTTTCTCATCAAACGGTCATATAGGTGCCATTGAGCCTAGAGCCTGAAAGGATGACAAATTTTAAGCATGTAATCCAATCTCTCTGTCAAATACATGATGCCTTTTTGGTTGTCCATTCTTAAATCCAAACCTAACCACAACCACTTAAATATAGGTATCTGTTCATGATGAGTAACCTGATTAGTCCCATTACAGTTCACGACTGATCTCAACCTATTTTAGGCTATTTATGAGGAATAAAGGACCAGTAGAATATTATATTCCCTCTCGCCAATTCTGTGGTCCAGCACAAATCTATGGTTGTCCATGACTGTCGAAGAAGTCGCTAGATCACCAAACTTATTAAGTTTGCTATGAGTGTGAAGATTCTGACAGAAGGGAAACGTCTCGTGGTCTCTATGTCTATACTGAACCGCAGTCAATTGATGTTAGTGACGAATGATAATCCTCCTCCACATGCATGCCCAAGTGGATCGGATGGTATTGAATTGGATTGAATGCTTACGTTTTCTTTCCCACTTGCCAGAAAATACTGCCACAAATGAGCGCGGTGAGGAATGTGAATCCTGCACGGACGAGGTTGTAGTCGGGTGATCGCCAGTATGTCAGCTTTTGCTTCCACAGGACACACCAGAGTTGCTCAAAAAATGTTTGTGGATACTCGGTTGGAAACTGCAGTTCTTCTGAGCCTGGAGCCGGCACACTTAATCGCTGCACGAGATCTTTATTGCGCCTGTAATTCAAAGTAGGGTCCTGTTAACTTCAGTTCCAAAAAATCCAAAAACACACTGATACCCAATCATAAACTTCATTAGACTAGTGTTCCATCCGACGTGGAATCGAAGAAACTTTGACGCAAGCATCAAAACCTGAGTAAGAGAATATGGTGAATTTTTAAGCCTTAATCTGAGAATGTTTGGAGGCTTGACGTCTTGAGATAGGCTCATGATGGGTTGAGGATTGATAGGATCAGATTGCCACTTGACTGTGCTCCACCTATTCAATCCTAGGAATGAGTGCCCTGTTGGAGATTTGTTCTTTGGTCTAATTAAGAGGGAAAGAGCTCCGAAGGCTTAATAATGGTTGTAGGATGGTCTTCCACAAAGCAGGTAGTGATGGAAACAACTGAAGCACGGAAATGGCAGGACCTGGAATTTCAGATTTGAACTTACTGGTAGAGTGAAGACTTTAGGTACAAATCTGCAAAGTCCACATCCAACTGTGACTCAACATCAACGTTGGTCACTTCCAGCATCCAAGTTGCAGGATTGTACCCGTCTGTGATTTTGGCGACCCCAGGAAAAGCCTGTTCAATCCCCAATACAACTATGTCAAGATACAACCAACCACAACAAATTATCAGCACAAGTGCCATCGCACTGCACAACAAGTGCGTTGTTCTCAATAGTCGTCTTTTGTAAATGAATGCACTTCCTTGACAACAACTACGTATATGCAAGTGGTGATTATAATAACCTTTAGAACAAGTTGTTACAGCTTCATAATCTTAACAGGCTTTGGAAACATTTATTGTACAAAAATCTGAAAGTTAATAGCTGCTTCTTGCCTCGAAATAGTCAACAAGTTTCTGGGAGTTGTGTCCCAATTCGCCTGCATAGATGACTCTTCCACCACGCTTCAACAACAGTAGCTGCAACAACACAAACAATATTGAAATTCCCAGAACAACATACATATATGTCAAATGGTGAGGGCAAATCAATCATTTTAGACCTCCTTTACACTAGAGAGGTTGAGAGCTCCCAGAAAGAGCTCCAAGAAAGGAGCGAGAAAGTTGCCTTCTCATTCGCAGGGAGCCACTTAAGCATGCTTGTTCGCTCGAACCACTTAAGATTTAAGCTTTCAGTTTGAGAGCTTGAGCTTTATAACGTGCTTGCAGCGTTCAGATGACGCCTTAAAGGATCCCATACGAAACGCCTACGATAAGCTCAGCCATCTTTTACAAGCTCTCAGTCAAAATCCTAAAGTACATACATCACGTAGCTTAGAGAGGACAAGATTTCGAGAGCCTCATTTACAAAATTTTGAAAAAGACGGTCTCAGACAACAAGAACAAACCTCATCGAAAGCTTCGAAGATGTCGATACTGGGTTGATGGATTGTGCATACGACGGTGCGTCCGGTGTCGACCGTGTTTCGAACCGTTCGCATCACAATGGCGGCCGCACGAGCATCCAGACCGCTGGTCGGCTCATCCATGAATATAATGGAGGGGTTAGCAACCAGTTCCACTGCAATTGTTAGCCTTTTCCTTTGCTCTGTTGACAATCCAGTGATACCCGGTAACCCCACCAAAGCATTCTCCAACCGTCTGAGTTCCACCAAGTCCAAAACCTCTTCTACGAATGCCTGCAAAAAGACTGCTGGTATTAGTGCCAGCCACGATTCATAAGGGGGTGACTGGCCCTGGTGTAGGGAAAGAAAGAAAGAAAGATGACTCAGATATTGCCACCGGCGTGAATTATGGTGCCGCTTCCACTTGGAGTTGGTCTAAGTTTATGTGTAATCACGAAACGGGCATCACGAGAATTAGAGGACCCCGAAGACTCGAAGACCACTCCTTTCAAAGATGAACATGAACCGATGCGAACAAGACGACCTGCATGCACCTATTTGTTCCAAGTGCAAACCTCTAGGCTCCCACATGGTTTCTTGAAAATATGCAGCTCATTTGGATACCCCACTATAACTGGGAGGAATATAGGTGATAGGGTGCACCCAAATCAAGTGCTAGGAAGGTCACCCATCCAAGTAGAATGTCTAGTCTCAGGTCACCATTCACGGGTGGGGCGCTAGTGTAAAGAAAGAAAGATGGCTCCGATGTTGCCGCCAGCGTGAATTATGAAGTTGCTTCAACTTTGACTAGGTCTATATGCAATGACAAACTGGCATCACGAGAATTAGAGGGCCCAAAGACCACTAATTTTCTTTTCAGAGGTCTTGAACTAGCGTGGACACGACAGTCCACAGCCATCTTCCCCAAGGGCAAGCCTTTATATTCCCACATGTTTGGTTGGTTAAAATATGCGGTTCATTCAGATACCCCACTATGAGTGGGTGGAACATAGGTGATAGGGTGCACCAGAAAAAAAGTGCTCAGAAGGTCACCCATCCGAGTACTAATCGGCCTTGGGCGAGTTCGCAAGGGATCCAGGTTCAGGCCTTTGGTTAAATCCACCCTTCTGACCCTACGTTACTGTATCATACTCTAAACTGTGAGCTTTCCCAATTCCTTTACAAGATATGGTGTTGCAGGTTTACTTTACCATTTTGGTGGCATCGTCGACATCTTTAGCAAGACGTAGCCAGGCCGAGTAGATGAGCGATTCACGGATGGTGATCTGAGGGGAATGGATGTCATTTTGCTCACAGTAACCTGAAATCCTGGCAAAGGTTTTCTGGTTCTTTGGATACCCGGAGATGCGGATGTCACCCTCGATGTAGCCACCAGTTTTCCTCCCAGCCAGTACATCCATGAGTGTAGTTTTCCTGAAAGGTTCAAGGCAATAAGTAACCATAATCAATGACATGCGATGCTTACCTTGTGTAATAACCACCACATGTAGATCTAAGAGGAATTGAAAGACGAAAACAACATCATGGCTTGAGAAGGAGTAGATTCATGGACACAGATTAAATTTCGGAAGTCTCTAATTGTTTTCGGATGCATAGAAACTTGAAAGGACAGATAACTGAGAATGCCAGAAATATGGATGTACCCAGCTCCACTGACTCCCACAAGGGCTGTGAGCACGCCTGGTTGAAATGCTCCCGTAATCTTGGACAGAAGTTGAAGCTTCGACTCGGTCATTTCTGCTGACTTCATTTCCTGCATCAGATTCGGAATGAAGAGTGAGCAATGATTCTTTTCCTAACCCTCCAAAACTCGGTTGGTAGGGGCTTAATTCAATGGGAGTTTTCGTCCAAAGTTTATCCCTATGATTTTCCATTGATTGTTCTGCATACAATGTCAGATTTTCTGCATGCTTGTGGTGTATGCTCGGAGGTAGTACTTGAATTTAAACAGACAGCACTCAATTTAGGACCTTGAGTTTGATCCTCAATGAACTGATATAGAATATTCTTTGTTCAAACCTCCACACTACTTCCAAGTATGCACGGAAACCTTACCGAACGTGTAAGGTGTTGTATGCAAAGAACCAACTCCCAACCAAAAGCTATATGTTGATAAGTTTAACGGATAACAACTGTAGTAAGTCTGAGATTCTCTCCGTGTACTTGATGGTGCAGTTGTCAATTTAGGATCAACCAAGGAGATTCAACATACAGACAAACAAACAAACAAAACAAGAACTGTAAAGCTACTCTATCATACTTAAATACTTGGCATAAAGATATGCAAAGCAAACCTATAACATAAACAAGTGAATATGATTTGTAAATACCTAGATTCAAGTGCTCCCATGTGAAGTCTTGCAAAATGAGGACTTTCATCTTAACATTCTAGGAAGTAAAATCCTCCAACAAGAACATGATGATGCATTTCAAGGGGAGGAGTAGGGATGATGAGTGCACGTACTGCTGGCATATCGACAAAGTAACTGACATCGTCGAAGGAAATTGCCAGCGGTTGAAACGGCAATATCATTCCACGTTTCTCCTTCTGAACATCTCCTGACCCCGCAGCGTCGTCGTCATCGACATAGTCCAAATCTTCTACTGTGTCCCTCCTGTTTCGGCTTCTACTGTGTCCCTCCATGGCTGTTTCTCCATTTGCACTCATTATGGCGGATAATGAAAGGGACCGGGACCGAGACCGTAACTCATTCCCCTTCTTCTTTCGTAGCTGCATTGTTTGGCCTGTTCTGTTAGCCTCCTTTTCGGCAAGTTCTTCCTCTGTCATGATTGCTTGGGGTTTTCCAATCGCTGTGGTTCATCATGGAATTTGTGAGAAAACATGTCAACTTGTCAACAGCAAGCAAACCCTCTCAAGAACAATCTTTATCAATGTGTACTGACAGGTTCATCTCCTTGAATACACGCAAATGCAAATTCACATGTAAGATATTTACTATTCTCGTCATCTAATCGCTCTTACATAGAACTGTATCATTCATCAACAAATGAATATGAAACTCGATTTGCATACAATTTCGTTTACCATGCAATTTGTGAGATAATACAATCTCAACGTGACAGCAAGCAATCCCTCCTCAAAAACAATCTTTCACAATTTTTATTAACCAGGTTAACATCCACGTAAATGCAATTCAGATGTAAGATATGTACTTAACCCTAAACCCTACTTTGCTTCTACTTGCCTGACTACTCTGAAGACACGATCGACACAATTGAGATTAAGGGAGATTCTTTACAAAGAGATACCCTTACAAATACATATCAAAGTCATCAACATGATTGTGTCCAAAGATGAATGTTATGTTAGAATTGTAGTTGTGTCACTCACCAGGCATATACCCAAGACTCAGAGTGAACCCAATGTTGAACACGATGTAGAATCCAACAAGGCCAGCAATGCCAATCCAGTACCAGTATGATTGTGTAAACAGCCCACGGCTTTGTAGAACTGCAACTCCCAAGTTGTTTGTCTGACAAGCCCCACAAGAGGTAACTCGTAAGCACCCAGATTAAATCAACAAAACTAACAATTCCTCTCAAACAAGTCATGAGAAGCGTCAACATTACCACATTCCAGGACGCTGTTTTAAAGAGCCACCTAGTGAAATTCAGAAACTGTTGAACGAAAGTCACTTGAGCATTAGTGCCTGTAATCGAGTGCTATGATAAACCACCATTTAGAGTTACTGCAATGATCAGATTGAAATTTAGACGATATGCGAATAAAATGTAATGATTTACCTCCCACCGAGGAGCGGTCATTTCATTGTTACTCATGGCTTCATCGGCATATCCCATATTTGTCAACCAATAACCCCACCGCCACCACACAGGAATGTTGGCCCGAGGAATAATGAATCCACCGAGCATGAAAATTAAGAGAATCAAAATCCACCCCAGGGTAAAGGCCAGTGTAATCGTTCGACAAAGCCCAGCAATGAACCGGAACATCCCGCCTGCTTGCTGTTGGATCAAAAACAGGGTAAGGAACTGCTTGAAGAATCGGCTGGCTTCCGGTGCATACCCTGTGACGTAATATGTCAAGCCTACAAAAATGCCACATTCCAGTATGGAAGTTGGGATGCTCAACAACATGGTGGACACCGAGTATGCCCAGGCAGGGGACAAGAGCATGTCTCTCTGCTTAATTAGCACGGGAAGCCGACCAATTGTCGATGCGAGCTCGCCGAATCCGGTGAAGGTCATAATGATGACTGCATAGAAGAGCGCATTCAAATATAAGCCTCCGTCGCTTACATTATCTTGGTGTAGCCGAGTGCGGAAGAAGGTGGTCCCCGAAATGAATGCAGCTATCGTAATCTGCACATGCTCAAGAATCATGTCAAAATTGTAACCTTTTGAGCCTTGTGAGGGTCGCTCCCTTTCTTCAAGAATAAATTTCGAAGAGTCAAAGTCATTCATTACATGCATCAAGGTCGAACATAGTCAAGTGACAAACTCTCATTGCATTGTTACCAATTTTCGGACATGGAGAAGCCTTCTCCAATGTTCCAAGATTCAGAAGTGTTTTGCAAATTCTACTCAAGAATACCTCTCAAGACACGAAGCCTTCTCCCATCTACCAACATTCAGAAGTGTTATACCCATTCTACTCAAGAACAAATTATCCCAAACTCTGAATGTGCGTAACATTCTTGAGTCGATTTCTCTCCCATGTATCTGTATTACCTAAAAATTAATTCTATTTGCGCAAGAATCAAAGTCCTTGATTACATGCATGAATGTCGAGCAATGTCGAGTGGAAAGACTTCATTAGATTGTTGCCAAATTACGGGCATAAAGCCTTCTCCCATCTACCAGAATTCAAGAATGTTATCCCATACCTCTGAATGTGCATAACATTCTTGAGTAGGGTGTTCTCCCATCTATCCGGGTTCACCTAAAAATTGATTCCATTTGCGCCCGGAGACTACATAAGCATCAAGAATGTTATGAAATTCACCAAATGTCGTTCACATCTGATATGGAGTAAACGAACAACCTACACGCAACATCTCCGGTGACAGAGGAGCACGTCCACGAAAGGACCAGAATTACTCAAATCCTCGTGGTTCTGCACTAAAGGTCGATGTGTTCAACAAATACATCAGGTGTTCACACACATACCTGAAGAGCCTTGACTATGGAAACAATGGCATTTCGTTTCATGAGGATCTTCTCCCGTGCCAAGACGGCCTTAAACACCTCCATGTTTGAAACTGAATATTTCTTCTTCGCCAAAGCGGCGGGGTGGCTTTTCTCTTTAGGGAATGGAACTGCAAGCTCCTCGTTCATCTTCATGCCGACGTGGAAGTCTTGGAACGCTTCCGCGAATTTCTTGACTGGGAAATACCGGTAGGGTTTGCGCTTATCAGCCCAATACTGTGCTTGGTCTTTACGCGATGTCACCTACATACATGCAGATACATTGCCAAGTCAGAATGTCAAATTTCCTTCAGGCTATCTATGTCGCCTGTTTAAGAAGAAATTTGCTATAAAAGATCAGTGATCATATTCTGTCTGGGGTCATTTGCCAAGTCAGAATGTCAAATTTCTCAGGCAATGTCGCTACCTATTCAAGAAAGTTCTTTGCAATAGATGATCAGTGATCATGTTCTGTTTGGGCTCATTTGATTTGGCATACCTCTTGTAGAAAGTCGGCAATGCCCTTCCTGTCAGGGCACCTGAATCCACATGATTCAAAAAACTCCATCACGTTTCCAATGGGCCCGTGGTAAACCACCTGCCCCTCTGAGAGCAGAAGTACATCATCAAAAAGGTTGAATGTCTCTGGAGCCGGTTGCAATAGTGAGATCAGAACTGTCGCTGACAACTCATGGGCAAACCTGCCAAAACTTTTCACTATGGAGAATGTGGTAGAGCTGTCCAAGCCAGTGGAAATCTCGTCCATGAACAGCGTCTTCATTGGACCCACGATCATCTCCGCTGCATTCATAGCACCACAACGAAAACATTCAGCAAACACGCATGAAGTGGAAAGCTGCCATGAGATTGTTGACAAATTTCGGACTTGCAGCCAATTATCCCCATCTACTAACATTCAAGAATCTTAAGATGCACCTTCTACTCAAAAATATCTCTTCAAAACATGAAGCCTGAGTTCTCCCATCTACCAACATTTAAGATTATTTTGCCCATTCTACTTAAGAATGTCATCCCAAACCTCGGTGAATGACATATATATCGTTCTTGAGTAGATTGTTCTCCCGTCTTATCCGTATTACCTGAGAAATAATTACATTTGCGCCCGAAAATTACATAGTCTATCCAAGAATTTTATGACATTCACCGACAATCGTTAAGATCTGATGTGGAGTAAACAAGCAACCCACAAGGATCATCTGGCATATACACATGACATGGACCGTAGTTATGACACTCACTCCAAAACCTCACCTGTAGTCACTCGTTTCTTCTGCCCGCCCGAAATTCCACGCGCCATTTCATCTCCAACTAGCGTGTTCGCACAGATGTCCAGCCCTAATATCTACACACATTCCCATTGAAGTACCACTGAAATCAATCGTCTATTCATGTCCTCTCCGACCTTCAAGAAAACCTCGGACGGATAACAGGAGAAGAGAAGAAGAAGGCCTTCAAAGTCCAAAGGTTAACTACCAGAAAGCACAGATTCAAAGCGTACGACCAACCTACTTGATCTTACAGCTCGTATAGTCGATCACAAGTTGCATAATACAAGATTGACACAAGAGTGTGACCACATAGTGAAAATTCTAACAACGAGACATGCAACATCGTGTGTCGTGCACCCACCTTGAGAGTATACTCCACCGCAAGACTGGCTTGCAATCCTGGCAAGGCCGATGCCTGATTTACAGAGCAATTACCAGACATCAATATCCACCATCATCATCATATCTCGAACAGGGATGTACTGGATAAAACATCATATATTATTGGTTTCCTACATAACCTATTAAAGAGATCTCAAAACCCATCGAAGGCTACCATTAAAAAGAAGCCACAATACATTTCAAAAATTCCATATGTTATCTTTCCTTCAAGAGCATGCCTCAGGACCCTCCCATTTTAATGGACCAATGGAAGATTATTAGTAGTACACACATCATACGAGGTTGGTTTCCTACATAGCTTATTAAAGGGATGTCATAAGCCATCAGAATGCTATCATTGAACAAGTGCTACGATACAATTTAGAAATCCTTGTGCCATCATTCCTCCGAGAGGATGCCTCAGGAGCCTCCCATTTCAAGAACTTATTTATTAATGGAAGATTATTAGCAGGATTTGGAAGCTCACTTTCATGTAGGTGTCCACATCCGCCTCGGGCCGAATACCAGCCTCTTTCTCTCTCTTTGTAACCTCCTCCAGCAATTCTAAAAGCCCAGAGCCATGGGAATCACATCAGCCATGGGAAAGTACTGAGGAAAGGATAGATCATGCAGATCAGTAATTCCACGCTCTCAGAGCGCTTAAGATTTTGACATCAACTTCTGATAAAAAGCGAACATGAAGAAAACAATGTACCGTAAAGTGGTCCGACGCCCTGAACATTTGCAGAAAAATCTAGGGTTTCACGAACTGTTAATTGGCCAACATGAAGGTCGTTTTGGCCGACATAAGCTGCAGTCTTCTGTGGCACAAATTCGCTGTGTTTGTGACCATTGAATGTCACTTTCCCCTCGACCTACACACAAAGACAAATCCAACGCAAACTGATGAATCATGGATACCATGGTGAAAGAAGCAATATATGCAATTTATGCGAAGAACAAACTATGTCAGACTCCAGTCATGGCAAAAAGAGTCACTTCAAGTAGGCATGAATTAATGAATGAATTGTGCAATTTGAACTTCTGTGACCTGTCAACTGTTACCAACATAGTTCGTAATTTCCAATTAAAGATCCTCAGTTCCAGTATTTTTCGTGTCTCACCTGGAGGCTGCTACTAAGCCTCCCAGCAAGAGCTAGAAGCATGGTTGTCTTTCCTGAGCTTGGAGGTCCCAGCAGCAATGTCATTCTACACCATCAAAATTCTTGTCAAAAAAGAGCGTAATTCCCAGGATAGAGAGCAACATAGAGAAAAAAATTATACATAAATAAAAAAGGATCATGATTGATCGCTTTCACTGTTTAGAGATTCAAAGATGTGTTATCATGTTCAAAATTCATGTTGAAGTTGAATTCTAAATTTATGAACACTGCTATGTATCGATGATGTTGGTAGAGAAGGCAAAGGTGTATGCCATAGAGAAGCAGATCGGTACTACCTGCCAGGTTTGATGACACCGCTGATGTTCTCTAAAATGGTAAGCTCGTGTTTTGTTGTTGGAGATAGATGAACCACGTCGAGAACCGTCTGTCATCCGTCACGATCCGATCGTTGACAAAAATTAAGTAGAAAGGAAAGAATGATGCACTTCAGAGCAAGTTTAAGCATGGTTACTGAAATTCAAATTTTAGGTGACAATAGGTTATGAACGTGAAGGTTCCACATCAATGACATGGACACCGAAACAGCATTACAAATCACAACCAAGGTCGGTTGTCACTCCGGACCGAATGGGCTGGATTACGAATAAAAGTACCGGAAAGAAAAAATGCAATGTACCTCAATGATATTCAGAAAGGAGTTCCAAAGAGTCGGCAGACCCCGGCTCCCGACATGACATTTTGCTTTCACAGATAAATTGTCGAACCGGACCTCGACTGTCGGCAGCTCGATTCCAATCCTACAAGACCATCCCAACAAAAGCCATTAAAACTGTCAAACTTTCTCCTGCATGATAGAAAACTTACTGAAACATGAAATTTCAAGATACACAATCAGGTTATCTTCCCGCCACATGCAGTTGATTCTAAATTAGCCTCGTAAGAATATCTCACAGTTTCTGAATATAATTCCTACAGAACAGAAATGAGCCACGGATTGATTTCATTCACATTAAATCATCACAAGCTAGTTAATAATTCACTCTACTGAGGGATTCAACTGACGTGTGAAAGTTTGATCAATTCAAGTCGTCACGAAGAACAGACGAGACATCACAAGGAAGCTCAACCATGTTCCAGTCCATTGCATTGAACTGAGAACGAATCGAAGGTGAAGCTGGGAGAGCTCATGTATATGTATAGTATACAATATATACACATTACAAGTAGACGTGCCTAAATCGAACACAAGAATAATCTGGACACCTATATTTGAGTGGTATGTGGTTAGGTGAGGATCTAAGAACGGACACTCCCATAATCCCATCTGGTCCAGTTCCAAGGAACAGGTTGAACCCTGAGAGGTGACAATGCAATGAATTGAAGAAGTATTGACTCTAAATTTCATAAGAGAATTTGACATGTGTAAATTAAGACACTGTGCCGGTGTTATTCGGTGACTTTTCTTAATCGGACACCTATGTTTGACTGGTGTGTGGTTAGGTGAGGATCAAACTTAAGAAACAAACCCCATAAAGACATAATCTTTGACACCTATATTTGAGTGGTATGTGGTTAGGTGAGGATCTAAGAACGGACACTCCCATAATCCCATCTGGTCCAGTTCCAAGGAACAGGTTGAACCCTGAGAGGTGACAATGCAATGAATTGAAGAAGTATTGACTCTAAGTTTCATATGAGAATTTGACATGTGTAAAGTAAGGCACTGTGCCGGTGTTATTCGGTGACTTTTCTTAATCGGACACCTATGTTTGACTGGTGTGTGGTTAGGTGAGGATCAAACTTAAGAAACAAACCCCATAAAGACACCATGTGTGAAAAAGATTGGATTACACATGTCTTCAACTCTTATCCACTACTCCACAATCGGAAGGACCTTATGTACTATTTAGTGACGGAATGATTCAACAAACATGCACTTCCGATAACTCTAACTAAATAGGGAAGACCCGATTTTTAATCCGATTTATGCTATTGCTTCATCGTAAATTTGCTAATACAACACATATACATACATACCTGTCTAATCGTTTGCGCAGTTTGACCAAGAGTTGCTCATCTTCACCGGTGGTCCGGTGCAATTTGTGGAGCAGATGGTGGATGTCGTCCATGGACAGATCTTTCTGCACATCCACCTGGTGGATACTCCCAGTGTGCTTCTGCAAGATGGATGTCCTGACACGGTCATAAGTGGGAAGCTTCTCCAGGGCCGCCCAGCGCAGGGCCTCTTCATCGTCGCCTGCGCGGTTGCTGCTCCCCATAGCCGCGGCCTCTAAAGGATTGCTCCCTCCGAAGAGCGAGTAGGAGCCCGCCCGCCCCAAACTACCACTTATCCCCGTGTCTCCTCCCCGTAAGCTTCGCGACATGGATTGCGAGATCCGCCTCGGTCGCATCGGTATTTCGCCGTCGGTGTATTCATCTTCTTGTTCCACCACCTGCCCCGAATCCTTCACAGATTTCTCCATATCTCCGGAGGGGAAGGGGTCCGGAAGTCAACCTCAACAAATGCCCTATGCAAATCAGCTCTTCATCCAGCCTCTTCTGCAACTTTAGAATTTTCTATCTAATTCGGTAATTACGTCCCTGCAGCAGCGGATCACATTACAATTACTTCAATCGCTCTCTCTTAGGTCACGCGAAAATTCTTTCGAGTGACCGACGTGTAAGTACATCGATGTTCAAACATCAAGACTTTACGCATAAAGGTAACCAAAATAGCATATAATCAAAAATCGAGAGAGAATAGAGAATACAAAGCTCTTGGAGTTACACACTCGATACCAAGCGATCGCAAGAAAAAAGAATTATGGCTCCGGAAGTCACTCAAGAATATACTACAGACAACAACTTCTACTCTTGATACTACGAGTCATCCAGACTCAGCTTCTGTGACTTTCAAAGTTTGTAGACTTTTGTCATCGTGTCTTTATATTCCAATTCTTCAAAACTCTCTTCTCAAATCACACGACATTGTATCGAACTCTGTAATCTCTCATCGTCCGGCTTACCAGAAGAAAATTCGTTGTGTAGGAAAACACTAGTGAGCAGACATGTATCCTTGCGAGTATCATCGATGTAGAAACATCAACACTTGCAGAGAGGGGAGACCATTGTATCATTAAATAAAATAAAATCAAGAGAGATAGTTTGTAATCCACTACTCTTAAAGTTACGTACTCAACACACACAAGAATCGAAAAGAAGAATAGAGAAATTAAAATGAACTTCAATTCTGTAACTTTGGATTCTGACATTGTCCCTTCAAATTCCAAGTTCTTCAAACCTTATTTTTTGCAATGATTCTCAGGTCACACGAAATTGTTTCGACATACGTGGTCTCTCATTGAAGAATGTGTCCTTAGCAGTACATCGATGTTCAAACATCGACATTTATAGACACAGAGAACCAGTATATCGAAAAATCAAAGATTAAGAGGGATAGTTAGATATACGTACTCAATACACAACAATCTAAAGAGGGCTCTCGAAACAGGAAGTAGAATGAATAGAACCGACTCAGTGCGGCGGTAGCCCAAATGGTGGCATTGAATTGAATTGAATATCTTTGGGGACCAATTGGCTGAGGGTGAGCATTCAAGCAAATTGTTGTATAGAATGTGTAGTAAGACTTCCGTTTCGACACAAGGAAACCATGATAGATCAAATAAAACCCTGAAGTTGGAAAACTGGAAAGTCAAAAGCCCAAAGTTGAGATTATTCGAGAAACCATTCTTGTATTTGTGCCACAGCAAAGAAATTCAAACGCCGGGTGCTCTCTGAGCTAATTTCTCCATCGGTCAGTAACTCAGTGTTTCGGGACTAACTTGTAAACCTGGCACACCGAGGCGTATTATCTATCAACACCAGTTTTACAGCGACAATGAAACTGGAATCTGGTCACAGACTGGAAATTAGTAGTCACTGACACTAGATTTAGAAGTTTCTAGAGCCTTGTATCGCACAGAAAGTAGAAAATTATATTTTGAAATCTTCGCGTGATGTTCCAAATTAAGTTTTCGAAACATCATCAGAGAAAACTCAAACATCGGCTCCTCTCTGCCATTTCTTCTCCATAAGGCTGTCAGGATTAATTTCAAACTACAAAACCCTGGAAGCCGAGGTGGATTACCTATTAACTCCATTGTGAAGTAAGAAATGATAAACAGCACTCGTAAGTTTCCAAGTTTGAGCCTCACCTCACATAGTTGTTCGCCTGCACAAGAATTCTTGAACCGGCACGCAACACATACATAATTCACCAGGTGAGTGACACATAAATTTCTCCGAGCACCAGCACAGACTTCTTGCACATTGGTTGCATTGGCCCAAAAAAAACCACAGAGCTAGCATGATGATTCATGTAGAAAACCAACCAACAGAAAAAAGGCCAAGATGATAATTCATGAAACTTGGTGACCGTGCAGCTCAACAACTAAACTCACCTAGTAGAGAGTACTAGTCTGACTACCACCCGTACTCCCACTCCTCATGAAGGCTCAGAAGAGAACTTCAAGTTGGCAGACTCTTTCTGTCGGTCCTTAAAGTATAAATCCTCTCCTTTAAGAACAGCCACCTTTCTGGAAACCCCAAGCTTGCAAGACTGACCTTCAAAATGCAAAGTGCCAAACACGCAAGAGATGATGACGATGTTTCAGACTGACCACATCCTCTGACAACAAATATATCATCTAGTAGCCGCCACAAAACTGAACTTCTTGCTTATTGTTCAATAGGCCTTACTTAGAAAACAGAAACAGAAAAGCTGGTAATACAGCTTGTAATTACTACTTGGACCTTATGATTGCAAATACCGAGGAGAGTGTCATCAGCAAGAAGAATCCTGCCAAGTTCTTGAGAAGTTCCTTAAGCACATATTAAATGCGTGATTCAAGAATCAAGAACCAAGGATCAAGATGATTCTTCACCTCGTGGAAGGAGCAACTACCGTTTGATGAGGAACCCTGCACTGTGACCTTATTAGACTTCTTACACTTTGGCATTGAACACCCATATGAGTCACGACCTAACTTGAAGTTCCTGCAGAAAGAAACCGGTTCAATTTTATTTTTATGTTGTGGAATCAATGATCGGGGAGAACCGGCAGTTAGTTACAGATAAACCGGTTGAGTTTGAGAAATAACCGGTTGAAGTTCGAGACTTTAGGAAAATTACCGATCATTTTAGAGGAATTTATAGAATATACCCCAATTTGATAAAGGAAAACCGGAGGATGTCAACATGTAACCGGTTGCACTTGCAAACACTAGGATCTCAACCGATTATGCCCAAAAATCTCCCCGATCACTGTGTGGAATGTGCTTACTTTCACGTACCCTAAATTGGTGGCTTTATGTGCAAACGACGCAGCAGCCTATAAACTTGAAGGCTGTTTTGACTTGAACTTGAAGCCTAAAAAGTCGAGCTTTTTGGATCTTTCCTTCCTTCGTTCTTTCTTTCCTCCAAGCCCAGGAGGTTGAGCATATTCGTGGGAAGGGACACACTGCTAAAAGGTCCCGAGATTTTCTATCTTAAACCACTTTTAAGTTTCTAGAGAGTCTTATTAAAGACCTTTGAGGAGCGAGAGCCGGAGGTCACATGTGAATGAGTTGCTCATCTTTCACCAGTGACAAGTCGATGTTACTAGATCAAGAAGGAAAGAATTGATGTTGATCTTCATGAGCTTTTATCAACTACTGTAGTGATGTGATTTGAAGTGGCGTATATCATATCAACACACTACCACAACAACGATGGGTGAATCAAGGTTGCAAGTTGTAGATATTGGCTTCCTCTGACTGTATTTCTGAGGGATAAAGTGCACAGTGAGTGATGACAACCACAATTACCTCAACTACTTACAGCTCTAAAGTTTTCCCTTCTCTGTGCTTCATCAATGGCAATATACAAGGGTGAAACTTGTGATGGTTGTAGCGAGTTTACTTCCTTTTACTCTTTTCTTAAAAAACAATATCCCACTTGCATATGCAGAATGTTAGACATTCTCCTGACAGAATCGGTCATACACAGTTGAAAAATTAATTAGCTTCGCGAGTGCAAGTGCGAGTGCCAAAACTAATTTAAAATGGTGCACTTTTCAAATTGCTCAACGTTCAGGTGAAGCATTCGGATAGAAAGTCACGACACACACGAAGACAAGAAATCACTAAATTTGTCACCGATCGCAAGCCAGGGATTTAATAACGAAAGTAAACTTGGTCTTTTGTTTAATGTGAACTTTGAGGGTTGTAGATTGTTTCAAACAAAACATTCGACGACCATGTAACCCAGTTACTCCAAAATCAGTCGTCAAACGTTTTAGGTCACCGGACGTTAAAGCGCATGAAAAAAGGCTGCTTCCTAATTTGCTGAGGGGGGGATCCTTGACATTTTAAAACATCATATCATGGGGACGTCACTCCATTGTCAAGTTGAACAGCACGTGCGAACAAAGTTTGCTACCCCTATATTACATGCCATAGATAATTTTAAAATTTATGATATTTTTCCTACATATACATAACCATTGATAGTATGTTTGGTATAATTTTTTGAAATTTTTAGTCTTCTTCATTGTTTGTAGTATTTTTTTTAGTTCAATTCTGCGTCATTCTAGTTAGAAACGGTATGTTTTATGAAAAGAACAAATCATCATATTTAGTTATTATTTTTTACGATGTAATAGGTACCATGTATATCTACTCCTAAAAAAACATTGATAAAAGTTTGACCCATTTTGGTGATGCTTTTGTAAAAAGTAGGATTTTTTACATGTAAAATGTTCGCACGTGGTTGTACAACTTTACAATGGAGTGACCTCCCCGTGCGCCACACATTCGCCAAATGCCAGGTGGGCTATATGGAGGGATAAGGTGCACTTGATGATGACAACCACATTTACCACAACCACTCTAGTCTCTAAAACTACACTAAATATGATGTTTATGCCCCCTTGACTTTACCAAATAATCAAAGTCTTTTCTAGAAACCAAGTAAAGCCCTCTCGGTTGTAGCGAAGGCATCCAGCTATCCCAATGCACCTACAAAAACTTCCTCCGGAGATTTTCGAGTAGGTTTTAGTTAAAGTAGTTTTCACACTTGTTCATTGCTTTATCTACCAAGTAATGAATGTTGGATAGTTTTTGTCCCATCCCTAGATGCCTTACTATTCATCTATCTTACCTTCGGTTTTTCTTAATGAAGGTCCTCATGCCCTCGTAGCTAAGACTAAAAGCAACCAATCACAAGGGCAAGAGGCGGCACTTTTAAAGGCCCTACATTCTTGCCTCATGTCTAGGTACCAATGGGAGGGTTGGTGCTTGAGGCTTACAACCTCCACTTTTAAACCATGCCACATGATTTGCCAACTAGGCTCGGGACTAGATAGTGTCAATGGTGTGAAGGCCGTGTTCTTAAAACCAACTTTTAGACTTAGCTAAAGTCAAGTGGGAAGGGAGCATAATTAGTGTCATATGGCATATAATGTCACCGTGGTAACTTTTTCAATGAATAAGTTTCCAAATACTATCATCCCAACTTACTTTCAAATCATCCAAATGCCAATTATTGAATCAAAGTTTGGAATGATTTGCATCCTAACAAAATTGTGATTGAACATTGTCTTGGATGATTGAAATTTGGATGACAAATCACTCAGTAAGTGACAATACTAGCAACAATGGTAAGTCTGTAATGCCCAAATTGTTTTTTTACAAGGAACGACAAATATTGTTAGGTTAACATTGAGTGTTGGTGACACTAGAATTAGTATTGAGCAAGACAATTAGAATTGGTGACACTAAATATCATCGTTTGTGTACTCCATCAACCGCCATCAACAAGGGGTAGTGAATGAGGGTGGAACTTGTGATGGGTGTAGTATACTTTCTTTAACTCTATTCTAAAAGAAGAAGAGATAAGGTGCACTTACCGATAACTATCACAACTAGTCTAGTCTCGAACTACTTCATCAACAGCCCATTAACAAGAGGTAGTGGACGAGGGTGGAGCTTGCGATAGTTGTACTTTGCTTTCTTTGGTTCTCTTTTGATGTTTGTAGGTGTCGTGTAGCACCAATGAGAGAACTTTGAGGCCAAGTCGTGGACGGGGTTGTAGAAGGCCATTATAATGACTACACTTCAGACAAACTTTATGCTAGTATAACCCGTAAATTATTTGTCTCTTACAAAGGATGATACTTGAGATCAAATCCATTCTGTAACTAAGGGCGTCCCCACCAGACCGGGCATAGGGCATGCCAACGCCAAAAATGGGGCATCTTGGGTTCTTAGGTGGCAGTACCGGCATAAATTGAGCCCCACCAATGTCCGGTCCGGCATAATTTAGAACCGGCCCGGGTATAGTAAAGGCCTTCCCCCGCCATAAATGGTTCATATGGCGACCCTCCTCCGGCCTGCCAAGAGATTACTTTAATATCAGATACTCCGATATCCTACTTTATCCCATGTCAGATAATAGGTGTTGTTGTCTTATTGATTGCTTCCTAATTATACCGGGGGTATGCCTAGGCTTTTGTGGTCTTTGACTCAAGATGAGCTGCCCCGCCCAAGATGGAGGGCTCCCCAAAGGTATAAAATATTATATACTCTATTTGGCGTGTACCCGGTCTGGTGGGGACGCCCTAACATCTACAAACTTTTCACAAAAATATAGTTGTGGATGAAGATGGGTAGGGTTTAAGGGCATTGAGACACATATATCATGCATTGTCAAGCATACATTATACCTTCTAAACTCCCAATAGCCAATCATATGTGTAAAGCAATTTTGCGACGACGAGAAAAGAGGTCTTTCTAGATCGGATTGTTTTTTGGTTTGTTTGAAAGGGAAGACCACCAACCTATTGCCAAAGTGAAGCTAACGTCAAAGTGAAGTGAGAAGAAGGGGAAGACGGACCCCGAACGCATCACACCGCGACATAAAAGAGTAACAAAAAGATCCGGACCCACCGAGAATTTCTAAAGCAGAATTGTTGCTTTGATTACTATTATGTCTGTTGCACAGTTCTCGGGATAGGTGGATAGAAATCCATCCACCAGTGATCTACACTACTAATGAAACTTGCTTTTCCATCTTATAAGCCTTCACCCTATTCACCTTCACATTTATTAAGAGATATTGCCTTGCCGTTGACTGACCTAAAATGCCCACCATTCTATCTCTTCCACCTATGATTGGGGAGAACCGGCAGTTAGTTACAGATGAACCGGTTGAGTTTAAGAAATAACCGGTTGAAGTTCAAGACTGCAAGAAATTTACCAATCATTTTAGAGGAATTTATAGAAGAATATACCCCAATTTAATAAAGGAAAACCGAAGGATGTCGACATGTAACCGGTTGGACTTGCGAACATTAGGATCTCAACCGATTATGCTCAAAAATCTCCTCGGTCACTGTCTCCTGCAGTCTTCAATGGTGATTTTTAATTATTAATTAAATCATAAAAGTTGTGTCTGGGGAGATTTTTTGGCATAATTAGTTAATATTCTAGTCCAACCAGATACATGTTGACATCTTTGGTTTTTCTTTATTAGATTGGGGTATATTTTACTACTTCCTCTAAAATGATCAGTAATTTTCTTGAAGTTATTGAACTCCAACATGCTATTTCTCAAACTCAACCAGCTCATCTGTAACTAAGGGCCACTTCACACAGTAGAGTGAGATCCCATGACCATTACACTTCAAGCACTCTCATTGGTGGAAAAAGGTGGAGTCGGACCAAGTTCGCTTCACACTACGCTTGAGGGACCAACGGAGTGAGTGCATGCAAGATGGATGTAAAGCCTACATTGATTCCTACATGGCATCAAAATGGATCATGTTTCATGGTCCCTTGGACTATTTTCAAAAACCACCTCTTGCAGGTAGGCTTAACACAAAACCAAGAGACCATGGCACTCCGAACACTCACAACCGTTGGTGTATTCTATTTTATCATGTGTGAGGACCCGCGTGAATAGAAATTCATTGAAATAGCATTTGGTTGAGGGCCTGATCACATATGACTTCACACTACACTTGAGGATCCATGACCACACTACATGATTTTGGAGGTGTGTTGGGACGGCATTTGGACACTTTCTTTTGAGCTCTCATAATTTCATGGTCACGGCTCTTGGCTCATGTGTGAAGTGGCCCTAAGCAGCCAATTTCTCCCCCTTTTGTGAGTCACTCAACTTCACTTAACTTACCAAGAGATCACGGAAGTTGACAATGCTATTTCAGGTGACTTGGCATCCACATTCAACACAGGATACTGTATTATACACACAGTTCAACATTTGCATGAAGTTTCTATGTATTTCTACTGAAGGCTTCAAAGGTTTTGACTCAGACAGAAATTTGGGGATTGTCAACCTTTCATGTTCAATCTGGCCAATCAATGACATAAACACATAGTTTCACTAAATACACCCTAAAACTCCCTAATAGCAGCCCCAGTAATGTCACCCACTCTTTAATATCCCGAACCCCTAGGGAATAGATATTCTCATTACAAATCTCACTCCTTATTGTCACATCTCTCTCCCTTATAGAGTAGAGGCACCTACAACTGATCGCTTAAGAGATTCTATGCCATATTTGGAGAAGTACAAGGGGGTGTAATTTTTTAATGTATGAAGATAGAAATCAAGAGGACTACAAACAATCTAGTAATTTAATCCCTTAAGTCAAAATTATTCTGATTTTTTTAAGCCAAAAGTTGGCCCAAACATATTACCAATGTTTAGAGTTTGCCATAACCGCTCATTTTAACTGCTCATTCCTTCTCACTGTAACACTCAAAACCAAGACATGTGTCATAGCATTATTGGTTCCAGTCTTATCAAAATTTAGTTCGAGCCTTATCAAAATTCCGGTATTCTATAGGTTGTTGATGGGGTCCTAGTTGGGAATAGGCACCTCTGCTATACAATGGATTTTGTCATCGATGCAAACCACTAAAGAAGTCAACCCACACCCTCACATGCATTGTACCACGTGTTTGCACTTCTCGAATTGGATCAATATTTTAAGGGGTTTGGTGATCGTTGGTGTGCCGGGGTTTTGGTGATGCAAAGGAGGGGTTAAGGTTCTATAGTTTTGAGGTAGTTGGTGAGGAAGCTTGGATTGATCAAGTGTAGGGAAAACATGAAGCTCCATACTTGTCCTAGAAAACGTGCAAGATTCCAACAACATGTGTTTATTTTATTTTATTTTTCCAATTGCAGTAGTCACGCGTGATTTTACATTTGCAAAATAATTGATTGTGGGGATTTCGGCGAAGAGAAATTGTGTTCTATTGTACAGCTAGTGCAAAAAGTGCTTAATTGCCAGACACTCCTTTGTACGAAATTGGTAAGCGTGGGAAGCAAAACCTTAAATATCGCCAATCGATTCATCATGGAGCTCAGAGATAATGGGAGCGAGAACTTGGCAATTTGCGAAACCGTGAATTTCAAGCTCCACATAAACCTCCTACACGTTTAGGGGGTTGTACACCATTTCCTACTTCAAGGGTTTTAGCATTCAGGCAAGTCTAGATTCTAACGCCAACAACGATATGGCGTTACTCCTCGAATATAGAATACATGAGTGCAAAATCCTTGTGGAAGAAACTTGAATTCATGATTTCGCATAACATCCATCGCGGCAAATGATTCATATTTTTGTGATATTCCAACAACGAGATTCATGAGGCGAGAGTTAGAGGTGGCAACCATGTTGGGCAACGTTTCAGGGCTTAGCATGTCTTCATAAAGAGAGAATCATCATCGTCGTTATCCACAGTGATCTAAACTTGCTCCTTCAAATTTCCCACACTCCCTACCGCAGGGAGTGTGGCAAGTTGTTTTGATTGCATCCTCACAACGCTCTCCATCTTGTATTCTTATCTCACTCAAGAAGATCAGTACCAGTACATCATTAGGTGTAGATTTGGACAAACCAACCCATACACCCGTTCCTTATTAAACGCCTAAACCCTTGCCTCCAAGAAACCAGTGTACGGGTTGGTTCGCCCCAGCCATTAGGTCTACCACTTCATAATGTTACGAAGGTGATAAGAGCACTCCAGGGGTAAAACTCATCACATAAGTAGGCTGCGTTCCAGACTCCCTGGTGAGAAGTTACCATAGAACTCAAAAATATAATAATCCAATCATGTTGCTTCTAAGTTACCATAGAAGGTAAACAGTTAAAAATCCAATCCAATCCAATCCAATCCTCGTGCTTCTAAGTGACCATAGAAGGTAAGAAAGAACAGATGAAATCCAATCCTGGTGGTTCTAATAAGTTACTGTGGTCAGGGCAGCCACAGACTCCAGATAACTGGGAGTGTCTGGCTATGGAATTTAACAAGGGCTTGGAGATGGTCACATGATGTGGAGCCAGGCTTACCACATGTTTGTTAATAGGGCAGTGCTACAAAATTCACCGCTTTGGGCTGGCCCCTACCCCACCATAATCTCTGGCCCCTACCACAACTTCTCGGGCTCTAAACGAAGACATTTCTATTCTAGCTTTTTGCTTTCTTTCTTTCTTTCTTTTGATCTCTTCTTTGGGGGGGGGGGGGGGGGGGAGGGAGGGGGGTTTGTCCCAAAATTTGTTCGAAAGGACCCACTTTAAGGAATTTGCCGCAACCTTACGGGGGTCATTTTCATATAAAGACTCTTTTATATGTTTCGGAAATGTTGGTAGGGTCCAGCTCAAAGAGATGGGCGTCTAGACTTATCGTAGAAGAAAGTAATATAGATTAGAATAATATCAGTGCTTTTTATTTGCACCGACGTGAATGAGAGCATGTTCTTCCTTACCATGATCATGTTTTACCAAGTGACAGGGTAGGCACACTCCTGACCTTCTACATGTGGGCTCCGTTAAATCATAGTTTCAAGGGGGAAAGGGAGGGGGTGTTTGTGAGCTTTTGATGAATTAGGTGTGGGTTCATGGGAGCAAGTCAACTGTTGTCGAGCTTCCTTTTATTTAGGACAAGGTATGTGAGGAATTCTATGGCTAACTTGCTCCAGAGATTTTCAAGTAGGTTTTAGTTCGGTAGCTTTCACACATGTTCATAGTTTTATCCACCATGCAATGAATGTTGGATAATTTTTGTCCCTTCCCCAAATGCCTTACTACTCATTTATCTTACCATTGGTTTTTGTTAATGAAGGTCCTCATGCCCTCGTAGCTAAGACTAAAAGCAACCAATCACAAGAGCGGGAGGTGACACTTTTAAAGGTCCTATATTCTTGCCTCGTGTCTAGGTACCGATGGGAGGGTCCGTGCTTGAGGCTTATAAATCCTCCACTTTTAAACCATGCCACATCATTAGCCAACTAGGCTCGGCACTAGAAAATGTCAATGGTGTGAAGGCCGTTTTTAGAACCAAGTTTTAGGCTTAGCTAAAGATAGGTGGGGTAGGGGGCATTATATACATACACTTCTATGGACGAATGGTTATGATTGAAATGGCATAAAGTACTCTTATGCCCCCTTCCCACCGGACTTTACCAAATAACCTAGTCTTTCCTAAAAACCGGGTAAAGCTCCCTCGGTTATAGCGGAGGCATCCGGCTATCTCAATGCACCTACAAGAACTTGTTCCGGAGATTTTCGAGAAGGTTTTAGTTGAGTAGTTTTCACACATGTTCATTGTTTTGTCTACCAAGCAGTGAATGGTGGATAGTTTTTGTCCCATCCCCAAATGCCTTACTACTCGTCTATCTTACCATTGGTTTTTGCTGATGAAGCTCCTCCTGCCCTCATAGCTAAGACTAAAAGCAACCAATCATAAGGGCGAGTGAGGCGACACTTTTAAAGGTCCTACATTCTTGCCTCATATCTAGGTACGGATGGGAGGGTCGGTGCTTGAGGCTTAAAACCTCCACTTTAAACCCATGCCACATCATTTGCCAACTAAGCTCGGGACTAGATAGTGTCGATGATGCGAAGACCTTGTTTTTAGAACCAACTTTCAGGCATAGCTAAAGTCAAGTGAGAAGGGGGAATTAGACATATAGTGCATATTCTCTTGTAACTTATTAAAAAAATTAGTTGCATGCAGGTTGTGTTTTTTGGGGAAAGTACACACTTTTGGTTATGAAAGTGTTATGTGGATGACGAATACATGGTTGTCTTTTGGCAGGCTTTCACAAAGCAAATATCTGTATTTATATTTATTGGACCACATTGTTTCTCGAGTCATTCTCAAATAGGATTATCATCATATTATCCTAGTTTTGTCCACCAATTGTCTTTTTTGGCAATGTATGTGTCTCTCATACCAGGGCCACACCGAAATACTCAGCAGCTCCAGTCACCAAAAAGCCCAACCCTACATATTCTCCGGAAATACAGGGCTGGGATTTCAGATGGCTAGAGCTACTGGAATGCTCATCTGAATACCCGCCTGCTTCTAGCCACTCCAGTAGCTCTAGCCATCTAAAATCCCAGTCCTGTATTTCCGGAGAATACGTAGGGCTGGGCTTTTTGGTGACGCTTTTTAGTGTGGCCCTAGTATCAACATCGCAAACTATGCACTTACACGCATTCTTCAATTTGGACACGTCTTTTGTTGTGAGGCCAAACCCACCACCCTTAAGCGTCCTAGTCCGGATGATGGGTTTGTGAATCACATGTGTAGTATCAAATCTCAATGATATAATAAGTATCCTTCATCTAAGTGAACTCCCTAGTTCTAAAGTTCATGATGTTTTATTAATACTTGTTTCTTGGACAAATGAGGCCTTAGCCTTCTCCAAGGTCCATCCCGCGGCTTTGGCCACGCATCCCCGTAAAGACATCCCCCTAGCACCCTTAATCTTTACTTCCTTTACCTTGCCATTGCTAGGATCAACCACATTCCCCATTCTTGAACAAGTAACTTATTTTGACCAATAAGATGCAAGTGTTTAAAAACACTGTCCTTGATGATCTACCCCAATCACATTTACTAGCAAGCCACGTCTCACGCTAACTAGCCTAATAAACCTAACACTTACATACGTGCTAGAATAATCTAAATTGCATAACTTGACCTATACTTAGTTTTAAGCCCTTAAGCTGCCCCGGTAGCCACTAATTCGGTTTGTCCCAACTGCTCCAGTAGCACTAATTCGGTTGGTTCCAGCTGCTTAGTAGCCTAATTCCATTGGTCCCAGCTGCTCCAGTAGAACTAGTTCAGTTGTCTCAGCTGCTCCAGTAGCACTAATTCGGTTGGTCCCAACTGCTCCAGTAGAATTAGTTCAGTTGTCTCGGCTGCTCCAGTAGCACTAATCAGGTTGGTCACAGCTGCTTAGTAGCCTAATTCCGTTGGTTCCAGCTGCTCCAGTAGAACTAGTTCAGTTGTCTCAGCTGCTCCAGTAGAACTAGTTTAGGTTGGTCACAGTTGCTTAGTAGCCTAATTCCGTTGGTTCCAGCTGCTCCAGTAGAACTAGTTCAGTTGTCTCGGCTGCTCCAGTAGCACTAATTCGGTTGGTCCCAGCTGCTCCAGTAGAATTAGTTCAATTGTCTCGGCTGCTCCAGTAGCACTAATCAGGTTGGTCACAGCTGCTTAGTAGCCTAATTCCGTTGGTTCCAGCTGCTCCAGTAGAACTAGTTCAGTTTGGCCCTTAGCTATGGTTGAACAGAAATTTAATCAATTCTACAAACCATTCTCAACTCCTAGTATCTAATCTAACATCCCTCTAATCTATTAACTAATACTTAATCTATCCTACTAATGCCCTCAAGTTAACCCCTAATCACAAGTGTTTATCTTAGTCATTCTAAGGGGGACCCCCCGCATGAGAGAGATTGAGAGAGAGAGAGCTTAACTAACTACCTTCACTACAACTAGTAACCCACCTACGTGGCTCAAGCTCTTAAGAGCTTGCTCTCTTGAGAGCGATTGATGGGGAGAGATGAAAATGAGAGAGAAAACACCTTAAGTAGTAAAGAGGGAGAGAGGGAGAGAGGGAGAGAGAGGTGAGGATAGGGTGAGAGGATTAGCACCTCCAATCACAATCCCTTAACCTTCACCTCTAAAGTAGGGACTAATCCCCTTCCACCAAGCTTCCTTCTTCCTAAACTAACAAGGTGGATCCAAAAGTGGGCATTTAACCCGTGGAGCTCGCCTTGCCTCACCTTACCCCTTACTCACATAATCAAGGCATTCTCTTATCGAAATCAAACCTTGAAATAATCACACAACACCACCTAATGCCTAAAGTTAAATCCACACCACACTTCACTCTTTTTATGTTTTGTGACTAATCATAATACCTCAAAGTCAAACTAAAATTGGTCTCGAAGAGTTAATCACCACATGTGGGCACCATTTTGGGCTCACATTTGTCCATCCCGGACCACAAGCAATATGGTTCTTATCTCCCTCATATCCTTGGAATCTACACAGCTCATGAGTCATGGCGTCTAGGTGAATTCATATATTGTGCATGAAGGGGCTTAGGTAAAACCAAACCTTGTGTGTCATTTTTAGAATCAACCAAACTAAAGTTATGAGAACTACACTATTGAATAAGTTATTGCATTTTCACCTTCCTCATACACAAGGTAACCCGGCTACCACGACACTCTAGCCCACTTTCACGACAATGCTATGTGCAATTAGGTTGCCCACTCTATTTTCAAACTATTGACCAACTTTGAATTTTGCGAAAGAAAATATCATAATCAACTCAAAAATACACTGATCTACAAAGTCAGGTAATTTACGTTGACAAATTTTATATCAAGAAAAGTCTACATGTTTTAGAAGACAGTGCAAGTGGTGTGCAAGTAGGTGATATTGAACAATAAATAGTCTAGAATGTGTTTAAAATATGATAAACTACATTAAATTGATTTTTCTATAATTTCTTGTAATGGTGCCTTCAATTTTATAATAAATATAAGTAATATGAAATAAAATTCCAACTTTAAGATATGTCAGGTCATGAAATTTACATCCAAAACCATATTTAGCCATTGCTTTTGAGCATCACTTTTAATGTTAAGTTTTGAGGATCTCATCTTGATATTCTATATTTCAATATTTAACACAACATTAGAGGTCACCATGGGAAGAAAAAAATGAAACAACACTTTGCTATTACTTTTAGGCATTTGACCAAAAACATTTATGGTTGTAATTTACTAGAGCATTTTTTTGGTGCATGTAGTTAGCTTTTTGGTTACAAACAAAACCCCGGGAAACACTCAGGGAAGACTTAAAAGGTGATTTGTACAACGTCTAGGTGTCTTAGATAAGATTTATTAGGGAAAATACAAGGTTATATCACTTCATTTTGGACTAGGATTGTCAATTGATTCACGGGTAAGGGATAAAAACTCTAAAAAACACTCAATGTCAGTGCATGCAAATGTGACAGTCTCTCGTCTCACTCTAATTTCCCAGGCAATTGTTTGGCAGTGAGTTCATTTTACTTGGACCAAGTGCGGTGCACAAGCATAGGCACAGCCATAGTCCATAGCCTGATATGACGTAATCCAACATCGTCTCTTTACCAAGGTCGTGGGCACCTTGATCTTGTCCATTGTCTATTCCTTAATTATTTCCATGAATTATAATGTAAATCATCAATACGAACCCATATTCATATCTCACTTATATTACCAAATCATAGGGAAACAGCAAAGTATAAGGTTTTTAGTCTTAAAGGTTACTTTGTCCATTATTATCAATCTTCAATAAAATTGAGGCTTACTCGATCATAGTCACGTCTATTCCTTCATCTCCTTGAGACTGTCGCCCGTCATGATCTCCGTTATCCTCTCGGCTTCTCTACAGACGATTGACCTTTTCTTTCCTCGCCGCTCGAAGGGTTGAACGGATCATAACCTGTACTTACTTAACTCATAAAGTAAACCCAAGGATCATCAAGATTACAAAATTACCATGATAAGCATCACAGATTGTATGTTTTTTTCCATTACTGAAGCTCCTTACTGAAATACATTGATGGTGCATTTTCTTACAATTACGATTGAATTAATAATATGCTTTAAATGAGTGGTGGGAATGAAATGTAATCAACTCCTACAGATTCAAAGAGAATTCTCCACATGCACTCTCAATTGTTTCTCAATTAGGGTGATCCGAATAATCATGAGTTGTTCCATTATTCTGTTATCAATCTCACAAGTGTAGAATAACATCCTGCAATCGAAATTACTCAAGACCATTGTCTTCCCAATTTATCTGATTCAAGTCCATTTGAGAGGCTATGGTCTACCATTATAATGAACTCCATAATTTACTGTAAGCAATCCCAACACTTTCCCTAAGGTGGATATCAATTTCGAATACTCTAACTTTTATTTCAGAGGTACAAATCGATTCCCAATACATGCAGACTTAAAGTATCCAAGATTTCACAACATTACATCAACTATTGTGAGCCCAAAAGGGTGCCCACATTTAGTCTTAGACCCTTGAAACGTTAGTTGATGCACTTTGAAGTAGCATGTTACTTCACAAAAATATAAAAAGAGTGAAATGTTAGTCTTAGAAGTACCATGTTGTAAGAGGCTAGGATGTGAGTTGTTATTGTGTTTTTACCTTCGGAAGGATTTGAGTGAATGAGGATAGGTAAGGAGAACTTGGATTGAGTAGTTAGTGAGTAGGCTAGTACAAATGGATGGAGACAACCAAAGTGACTCAAGAGGCAAGTGCATTCGAATTGGGATGAATGGAGGATCACATGGAGCGCACAAGTGGACCACCTCATCATGGCCACTTAATGGGGAAGGCCCAAGGAAGAATGCAAGGTGGAGGATAAGCAAATTCTCAAAGCACCAATCAAATCACGAGTTAAGCATCGTGGTTTGAATTAAGTGGTGAGCGACGATTTGGGAAAGTAAGGGGAGAAAGTTATGGCGGCGGAAAGCGAAGGAGGCTAAGTTTGGGTTGAAGCATCCCAAGTTTGGTAAAGTGTGGTAGGTAGAAAGCCAAGGCTAGTTAAATGTTCGAATTAGGATCCTTGTTGATCATTTGAGGGAGGAAGGCTTAGAAGATAGGATTGGCGCCTACTAAGTAGGAGGAAATCTCAAGGGCTTATCGTGAGCCTTGAGGGTGCTCACCCCCTCAAGCTTACTATATAATCCCTCATTCTTCCCTCACTCATCCTCTCTTTCTTTTGTGCTCCAAGGCACCCCACGAGTTATAAGTGTGGGTGTGGGAAGCCATATTGGAGCACATGTGTGTGCTTAGTTTTTAGTTTGAGAGCCAAGGCTTGTTAGCCTTGAAGAGGGCTTGACCTCTTGGTAGAATTAGTGTTGACGTGAAGGATTTTAAAGTTAATTCATGATTCCAATTTGTGGTACTTTAAGTTCATGTTTTGAATACACGTGGTTGCAAGTTCCATGTTTAAGAGTTGAGCACTTGATGTTGTGATGAGTGCAAAAATATACTTGTGTGGATTAGTTAGTCTTAGTGAAGTTAGGAAATTCTCTCTCCCCCTCTCCTCTCTAGGATTTTAGGATTTTAGGATTAGAGAAGAATTGTGTGATTAGAAAGGGGTTGTTAGTAGAATTAGGGAAATTAGGTAGGAAGATTAGTTAAGGGCTTGAATAATTAGTGAGGTAGTTGGGGATTACAACTACAAAGTTGTGGGTTCATGAAGGAGCTGGGTTTATGAAGGAGCTGGGTTTGTTTAGTTAGAAAGTAAAGAGCTGGGTTTATGAAGGACCTGGGTTTGTTTAGTTAGAAGCTAAGGAGCTGGGTTCATGAAGGAGCTGGGTTTATGAAGGAGCTGGGTTTGTTTAGTTAGAAGCTAAGGAGCTGGGTTCATGAAGGAGCTGGGTTTGTTTAGTTAGAAGCTAAGAAGCTGGGTTTATGAAGGAGCTAGGTTTATGTAATTAGAAAGTAAAGAGATGGGTTCATGAAGGAGCTTAGTAGATAGCCTACCTAATTAGCTCATAGACAAGTAGTTAGTTACATTATGCTAGTTAGTGTTATGGTGGCTTTCACAAGTAAATGTATTTGAGATTGACTATAGAGAATAGTGTTTTTTTTAACACTTGCATCCTCTCTTTAAAAATAAACCACGTGCACAACTTAATGGAGAATGTGGAGCACTCTCGCGATGGCAAGACAAAGGAAGCAAAGACCAAAGTTAAATCCAAAACCACTTGAAGGGTGAACCTTGCACTATGGACTCATCCAAGTCCAAATCCAATACCGCGGAGGAATGTGAGCCCAAACCCACTACTCGGACTACGGACGCTTAAGGGTGGGGGGTTTGGCCTCACAACTATATTTCCTCAATCAAGCTCATAATATGGGATATCAAACTTTGAGCATAAACATGGAGTCCATAATCTCCAAGGATTCTCAGACTATGGCCAATCGACTGCCTACAACTCCAGAGAAAAGCCCACAATTATTGATTCAACCAGCAACTTCAAAAGGTAATCGATGATAATGCAAAGTTCATGAGCAAAATAAGGAAGTGGGAATCACTCCCAGAGTTACAAAGCCACAAAAAGAAATGTTTTTTGATCGCCCATAAATCCAATTCTTCAACCCCGGATCAATCCCTGACCCTACTCCTTAAAAAATGAGAGCTCCTTCCCTACTTCATACTCCAACTGCCCCTCCTTTTCTAACTTCCCCAATCTCCCAGCCTATTGTCCTCATTTGACATGTGATAATTCAATAAACTACTACCTCAACCCCTTTTTACACTTGTTTTTTGATTTAGTGAAGAACAAACAAAAAATTCTTACTACATTGCCCCCTGCTAAGCTTGTTGCTGCCCTCAGCAACTTATCTTCTGAAAAACTTTTGAGGTGGCTGAAGAGGAAGTGTTGTGCATTATGTAGCTCGTTTATTGTCCCGGTTCTCCAGCTTTTCGATGGCTCTCCGCAAGTCATCATCCTGTTCAACAAACCCGGGAGCATTGTGACGTTGCCACCGCAAGAATCGCTCGAACGGTCCGGCTCTTGTATGTGGAAATTCATTGATCAAGCACTTATGGGCCCCTGCTATGAAATGCGTTAAGGCCATCGCTTCCACCATCCGCACCCACCTTGTCGGGCGATATTGAAGCTTCAATAGGAGGAGAAACTCATGGTGGCTCTCCGAAAAATGATTGACGTCAATTGTGACGTTCCACTGACTGCACCAATCCGCCAAAGTGTTGCAAAACACTGCAGCCCTGAAGCACACTGGATCCAAATGGTGTAGCACGCGTAGTTACCTTATAGGTTGTACGGTATGCCCAAAGTGCCGCCGTTAGTTTCGTATCCCAATCCCGCTTCGAGTCTATAACCGTCTTGCGTAGTATACTCACCAAAATTCCGTTAACCCTTTCCGTTTGTCCATTGGTTTGTGGGTGGTAGGGAGTAGTCTTCCGGTGATCAATTTTAAATTTCTCTGTCATCTCTCGAATCAAGTCATTCAAAAAGTGAGTACCCCTATCGCTTACTAGGATCTTCGGCACCCCGAACCGCGAAATTATGTTTTCGTACATAAATGTTGCCGCGTGTTCCGCCGTGTCGGTCTTCACCGCTTTGGCTTCCGCCCACTTGGTGAGGTACTCGGTTGCCACCACAATATATTTCATTCCTTTTGAAGATTGGGGATGGACCTCACCCACATAGTCGATGCCCCATTTTTCGAAAGGAATTAAGGGTAATGATACATGTAAAGGCATCTCCATTCTAAGGTCGTTTCGGGCATACCGTTGGCAAGCGTCGCATTTCCTTACATAGTCATGGGCGTCCTTAAATAGTGTAGGCCAAAAGTAGCCCGCTCTAAGTATTTTTTGCCCGGTGAGTTGACCCGAGAAGTGACCGCCGCAAGCGCTATCGTGGCAAGCGATTAAAATCGCTTCAACCTCCGTTTTTGACACGCATCGTCGTAAAATACCATCGGACCCCCTTCTAAACAACCTATGGCCCACTACAACAAATTGCCTACTATTTACCCTCACCTTCCTTCTCTCTTCTTTTGTCCACTCTTTGGGCAACTTGTGGGTTGTTAGAAATTCCACTATGCCCGCATACCACTCCGGTGTAGAAGTGACCACAAAGAGGCTATCATCTACTAACATATCATTTACCGGATTTTTTCCTATCTCCTCCGACAACCTAGACAAGTGGTCCGCTTGTAAATGCATACGACCCGGTTTATATTCCACCGTGTAGTCGAATTCTTCTAATAACAAAACCCACCTAGCTAACCTACCACTTAACTCCGCCTTGTTAATTAGATACTTGATAGCCATGTGGTTAACAAAAAATACAACCGGGTTGCACATGAGGTAATGCCTAAACTTTTTAACGGAAAACACCATGGCTAGGCACTCCCTCTCCGTTGTAGAGTAGTTTCTTTCGGCGGGGGTCAATTGCTTACTGTGAGCCCAAAAGGGTGCCCACATTTAGTCTTAGACCCTTGAAACGTTAGTTGATGCACTTTGAAGTAGCATGTTACTTCACAAAAATATAAAAAGAGTGAAATGTTAGTCTTAGAAGTACCATGTTGTAAGAGGCTAGGATGTGAGTTGTTATTGTGTTTTTACCTTCGGAAGGATTTGAGTGAATGAGGATAGGTAAGGAGAACTTGGATTGAGTAGTTAGTGAGTAGGCTAGTACAAATGGATGGAGACAACCAAAGTGACTCAAGAGGCAAGTGCATTCGAATTGGGATGAATGGAGGATCACATGGAGCGCACAAGTGGACCACCTCATCATGGCCACTTAATGGGGAAGGCCCAAGGAAGAATGCAAGGTGGAGGATAAGCAAATTCTCAAAGCACCAATCAAATCACGAGTTAAGCATCGTGGTTTGAATTAAGTGGTGAGCGACGATTTGGGAAAGTAAGGGGAGAAAGTTATGGCGGCGGAAAGCGAAGGAGGCTAAGTTTGGGTTGAAGCATCCCAAGTTTGGTAAAGTGTGGTAGGTAGAAAGCCAAGGCTAGTTAAATGTTCGAATTAGGATCCTTGTTGATCATTTGAGGGAGGAAGGCTTAGAAGATAGGATTGGCGCCTACTAAGTAGGAGGAAATCTCAAGGGCTTATCGTGAGCCTTGAGGGTGCTCACCCCCTCAAGCTTACTATATAATCCCTCATTCTTCCCTCACTCATCCTCTCTTTCTTTTGTGCTCCAAGGCACCCCACGAGTTATAAGTGTGGGTGTGGGAAGCCATATTGGAGCACATGTGTGTGCTTAGTTTTTAGTTTGAGAGCCAAGGCTTGTTAGCCTTGAAGAGGGCTTGACCTCTTGGTAGAATTAGTGTTGACGTGAAGGATTTTAAAGTTAATTCATGATTCCAATTTGTGGTACTTTAAGTTCATGTTTTGAATACACGTGGTTGCAAGTTCCATGTTTAAGAGTTGAGCACTTGATGTTGTGATGAGTGCAAAAATATACTTGTGTGGATTAGTTAGTCTTAGTGAAGTTAGGAAATTCTCTCTCCCCCTCTCCTCTCTAGGATTTTAGGATTTTAGGATTAGAGAAGAATTGTGTGATTAGAAAGGGGTTGTTAGTAGAATTAGGGAAATTAGGTAGGAAGATTAGTTAAGGGCTTGAATAATTAGTGAGGTAGTTGGGGATTACAACTACAAAGTTGTGGGTTCATGAAGGAGCTGGGTTTATGAAGGAGCTGGGTTTGTTTAGTTAGAAAGTAAAGAGCTGGGTTTATGAAGGACCTGGGTTTGTTTAGTTAGAAGCTAAGGAGCTGGGTTCATGAAGGAGCTGGGTTTATGAAGGAGCTGGGTTTGTTTAGTTAGAAGCTAAGGAGCTGGGTTCATGAAGGAGCTGGGTTTGTTTAGTTAGAAGCTAAGAAGCTGGGTTTATGAAGGAGCTAGGTTTATGTAATTAGAAAGTAAAGAGATGGGTTCATGAAGGAGCTTAGTAGATAGCCTACCTAATTAGCTCATAGACAAGTAGTTAGTTACATTATGCTAGTTAGTGTTATGGTGGCTTTCACAAGTAAATGTATTTGAGATTGACTATAGAGAATAGTGTTTTTTTTAACACTTGCATCCTCTCTTTAAAAATAAACCACGTGCACAACTTAATGGAGAATGTGGAGCACTCTCGCGATGGCAAGACAAAGGAAGCAAAGACCAAAGTTAAATCCAAAACCACTTGAAGGGTGAACCTTGCACTATGGACTCATCCAAGTCCAAATCCAATACCGCGGAGGAATGTGAGCCCAAACCCACTACTCGGACTACGGACGCTTAAGGGTGGGGGGTTTGGCCTCACAACTATATTTCCTCAATCAAGCTCATAATATGGGATATCAAACTTTGAGCATAAACATGGAGTCCATAATCTCCAAGGATTCTCAGACTATGGCCAATCGACTGCCTACAACTCCAGAGAAAAGCCCACAATTATTGATTCAACCAGCAACTTCAAAAGGTAATCGATGATAATGCAAAGTTCATGAGCAAAATAAGGAAGTGGGAATCACTCCCAGAGTTACAAAGCCACAAAAAGAAATGTTTTTTGATCGCCCATAAATCCAATTCTTCAACCCCGGATCAATCCCTGACCCTACTCCTTAAAAAATGAGAGCTCCTTCCCTACTTCATACTCCAACTGCCCCTCCTTTTCTAACTTCCCCAATCTCCCAGCCTATTGTCCTCATTTGACATGTGATAATTCAATAAACTACTACCTCAACCCCTTTTTACACTTGTTTTTTGATTTAGTGAAGAACAAACAAAAAATTCTTACTACATTGCCCCCTGCTAAGCTTGTTGCTGCCCTCAGCAACTTATCTTCTGAAAAACTTTTGAGGTGGCTGAAGAGGAAGTGTTGTGCATTATGTAGCTCGTTTATTGTCCCGGTTCTCCAGCTTTTCGATGGCTCTCCGCAAGTCATCATCCTGTTCAACAAACCCGGGAGCATTGTGACGTTGCCACCGCAAGAATCGCTCGAACGGTCCGGCTCTTGTATGTGGAAATTCATTGATCAAGCACTTATGGGCCCCTGCTATGAAATGCGTTAAGGCCATCGCTTCCACCATCCGCACCCACCTTGTCGGGCGATATTGAAGCTTCAATAGGAGGAGAAACTCATGGTGGCTCTCCGAAAAATGATTGACGTCAATTGTGACGTTCCACTGACTGCACCAATCCGCCAAAGTGTTGCAAAACACTGCAGCCCTGAAGCACACTGGATCCAAATGTCGGATGTGCTCCTCAAAGAAACTCTTGTATGTGGCCTGGCAATTGGCTGCGGTCGTCTTAGAACCAGGAATTAAAGGCCAATTATACTCCACACTGTGGAGTGTTGCTTGTGGATCCCACTTATTCCTCCGAGGGCATGCACAAAACTGAGGATGGTTAGCAATAGTTGGTGGTGGACTCATAGACCATTGCCTAGAGATTCGGCGGTAGTGAATATCCGCAGGCACGTCTTCGGTTCTGGATAGACCATAGTCCTCCAATATCCAAGTGATAGCCTGCCATGTGGGCACTGGAATCTCCTGAGGATCATCAAACATCTTGGGATATTGTCCCAAATACTGCAAGGTCAAAGGGCTGCCCAACAAAGGCAGAGTAAAGGTCACATTCGGTGTAGCAAACCCGGGAGGTGGTAAATCCAACTGAATTTGCCCATGCAGGTTCAAAAGTGGTCGTTTCCTAGCAGCTGCCTCTCTGAGGTACCTTTCCAGACGATTGACCGTCTTCTCATACTGGAACAGGTAGTGAGAGGCCTGTAACTCGGCACTTTGGACTATAGACAGGCGCCTGGTATTATTAGTAAGTAACCTAGAAGTAAACTCGCTATGTTTTAACTGCAGGTGGAGTTCGTTCAAAACCTGTTGCCACTCATACAGACTCGACTGGTTTTGACCATAGAATTGGGAAGACACTCGTGTACTATTGTCTTGCCAATTTACGACACGTCTATCGTCCTTGACAATCACATTCTAACGGATTACCCACTGCTCTTCTAGTGACGCATAATAGAGTAAAATTCTGGCCCCCATATCCCCAATAAGCAAAAAGGCAGCATGCGGATCTGACAATTGAATGTGTTTACGGGCCAATATTTCGGTGAAAAGTTTTACCACTTGCCTTGCCTTACTATCCTGCCAGATTTTCACAAAAAGACTATGGTCTAACCAATCTGACCGAACTAACTGATGAGTAATCAAAAACAAATATCTTTGGGCCTCATATAGTTGAAACAGACTCTTAGAGACAGGACTACTAGATTCCCATTCCCATAACTGGGCTATCGACTCAGAAGAAAGGGACGAAAGCAAATCAGGCAAGGAAGTACAGGGTTTTTGACTAATAGGAAATTGTTCTTCCTTCTTCTCGGTCAACATCTCCTCTTGCTTATCCAAATCTTCTTGCTGTACCCGCAGCCTTTCTCTCAGCTGCAAACTCTCAGCTTTCATGTTCCTCAATTCTTCTTGAGATTCATTCAACCTCAACTGTAATTGCTCTTGAGCTTGGAGCTGCAGGGTGAGAGCTTGGTTCTCCCTCTCCTTTGTCTCTAACTGCAACTTGTTAGCCTCGGCTGCTCGCCTCAAAGTCTCCACCTCCATGACACAGTCCATTTTCTCCTTCATGATTTGGGCCAGCTCACGGAGATTCTTGACATTATTCGTCTGACACTCCACCAGTGCTTCCCCTTTCTTGATCAACTGGTCTTGTTTTTCGTTGACCATAGCCTGTAGATCTTGCACTCGAATTTTCAGCCTCCGATTCTCTGCTTCTTCTTCAACAGGCTTTTCAGGACTAGACAATGGACTTGGAGTTAACCCTGGGGATGATGGTCCTCCCAAGTACACTGCAGGTGGCGGTAGCTCCTCACACAAGACTGAAATGTAGTAAGCCGAATACAATTCCATTGTCTTCGTCACCATTGTTCGCTTGGCTTCAATTTCCTCTATCATCCTTTGTTGCACAGCCTGGGCCCAGTTCACCCTCTTGCCGTCCCAACTCATCATGGCCGCCACAATCGTCTTTTGGGCCATAATATCCTTCTGAGGCCGAAATGACAAATAGTCATTGACGAATTTGAGCCACGGCTTCCACTGGGGCTTGGCATCATCCAATCGGCAACCTTGTGTCGCGCGGGAGAAATCCCCCTCAAACAAGACTCCAAACTGATGTTTTGTGAGCACATCCATGTCCTTCACCAATTTCCCTTCACCTGGCAGCTTCAAGGTTCTCTCCATCATTTTAACAGAGAAATCTACTATCCGTCCATCGACTTGGGCAGTAGCTGATTCTTTGGAATATGTCTGAACAAACTGAGAGACTTTGTCCGTGTAGGCTACTCGGGTCACACTATGAATCCATGCTATGTAAGTAAAAATTCATGCCTGCCTAAGTTTTTCAGCATTCACATTCCAGGCTGCTCGGAGAGACGTCGGGATAGGAGGTAAGACTATAGGCCTAATAGTCAAAGACTGACTGGACTCCGCACTTTCTCCTTTCTCCATCGCCTCTTTCTGTCGTTTTCTGACAATTGACTCTGACAGGAAGTAGCGAAAACAAGTCGGTGTATAGACAATGTAGATGGTCTGTCCTAATGCGGCTACCCTCTCCTGCACATGGCCCACTTCACAGTTGAATGATTGAGTGTTTCCATCTCTCTTTTGGTTTTCTTTCCACTTCTTTATCTTCTGGGAATGACCACTATTCTTCCACTCCACTGTACTTCCAAGTTCCTTATTGAAATCAGCAACAGTTTTAGGCTAGGTAGCCTTTTTCCTCACAGTCGATCAGCCAATAGCCTCTTCCACAACCGACTATCTTCTTTCACCCGTCACCCGCTCTTACATTAATTCTTTGCTTCGCTCATCCTCTCCTCCTGAGGTAAGAAAGTGTATATTCCTATTCATTTTAACTAACCTATTCCTCTCTTACTATCTCTCTTCATTTTGACTCTCTTTCCTGGTTTTCTTGGCCGTCTCATAGAAAACACCGCTTCACTGCTCCTTAATTTTTATTTTCATTTTCATTTTGCAGCGATATCCTATTGATTGTTTCTTGATCATGACCATAGTTTGAAACTCATAAAGTTCCTATCTTCTAACCCTCGCTAGAGTAGTTTTCTCATATTAAGGTCTCTATTCTCACCATTCTTTTACTACAGTCACCTTGGCATTCTCTCTAGGCTCCAGATGTATAGAAAAGATATGGAAACTCACATCACTCTTCATTCTAGCAACTTTCTTTCTTTAAGTTCTTTCATGCTTCTCTCCACACTCTCCCTACTTCCTTCGTTTTCGAAGTTTCTTATCTTTCTTTCTCTACCTACCAGGTCAGGCCATAGTCTGTGTTCAGAAACCACGTTTCTGAACCATCAAGGAGTCCATAGTCTATGATCCAGTAACCGAAATTTCATGCTTTGGAAAGGCCATTGTCTCAAGTTCCTTTCACACATTCATATTTAACAACAAACCTTCAATTGCTACATAAGTTTCAATGCAACAACCAATATCAAAATCACACTTCTTACCTGCTCCGAGACGACGTCACCTTCCTTGTCCGCAACTCCCAGCACCTTCCAAGACTGAGTCGCTACCTTTCCTTCCCCGCTCCAGCATATTCAGTCTACCACGTCCTTCCCTCTTCTTTGCGGCTGAGCTGGTGTGTAACTGATTGCTGTTACTCGTCATGGCGATTGATCATGATTACCGGAGATCACCCTTTAATGATGGCTCTTATGGGTTAGGTAGCTGATTAATTGACAAGTATGGTCTCTACGCCGTCAATTATCTCCCCCTAAGCCTATTTGTTTAAGTCTATGGCCTAACCATTCCCTTAAACTTCAAACTTAGACTATAGACTTAATTTTTAATTTTAGTTTTCTTTCAGGTCCCTTTAAGAAGGTTTCAGGTAGTGTCTCCTACCTCCCTTTTTATTATTAAGTTGTGTTATTGCGATAATTTATCTGATACTATCTTTATTCTTATTTACAGAAACGTATAATTGTGCCCAAAAAAAATCTAGCATATTTTTTATTTTATTTTTAAAATAAAATAATATTAAATTATTACAATAATAATGAATATTACCCTCTTAGATTTAGAATAGGATGAAAATGTTTTATCATTCAAACCATGAAAGATCTAGGAGTAAGTGATCTTGAGTATAGGAATATACTTTATTCCTAAATCCAAAAACACTTAACCTTGACATTAGAATTTTAGGAGAACATAAACTTGTAAGCTTAAAGCAACGACTCCTTGAGACTTCACAAGAGTATCCTATCCATATTATTTACTTATAATATACTCCCCCCCCCTTATTAATCCCGTAACTGTCCTCAGTTACGTATGGTACTTTTTTAGACGATAGCCATTAATACGTGTAAGCAAGGGTTTACCTTCAAAATCCACTAAGTCAAATGACCCATTTTCATGAGCAATTTTGACTTGGTATGGACCCATCCAATGTAATTTAAATTTTCCAGGAAATTTTTGAAAACGGCTATCATAGAGCAAGACCAAATCATCAGCGGTGATCGTTTTAGATTTCATCTTGCTATCATAGTAAGTCTTACGCCACTTCTGAATGGCTGCCATGTTTAAATAGGCTTAATTTCTCACTTCATCCATTCTTTCCAACATTGCTATTCGCTCGTGAAGGGATTCCTCATTATTCAATTGCTCCTCAATGGCGATGCGCAATGAGGGTAACTCCAATTCAACTGGTAATATAGCCTCTTGGTCATAAACCAATTGAAAAGGTGTAAACTTAGTGGTGACCTTGTACGCCGTACGATAGGCCCATAGTGCGTCTAATAACTTGCTATCCCAATCAGTCATAGAATTTTGGACAGTCTTAGTAATAATCTTACATAAAATTCCATTAGTTTTTTCCGTTTGACCATTTGCTCGTGGGTGGTATGGTGAAGTGAGACGATGTTTAATTTTATATTTCTCTGTGAGTTCTTTTATAACATCATTAACAAAGTGCGTTCCTCTATCACTCACCAATTCCTTCGGACAACCATAACGTGATAAAATCTTTTCTCTCAAAAACTTGGCTACTACGTGTTTATCGTCCTTTCTAGTGGCTTCCGCTTCTGCCCATTTAGTGACATAGTCCGTGGCCACTAAAATATACTGATATCTTCCATGACGACTCGGCGGGTTTATGGGTCCAACAAAATCAATTTCCCACTTTTCAAATGGTGCTAGGGCCAAAATAGGTGTAAATGGCATCGCTGATGAGTCAGTTGGTTTTCCTATTCTCTAACAAACATCACATTGCTTCGTGTAAGTGGTACAATCAGAGAAAAGAGTAGGCCACCAATAACCACTTTGCAAGATTTTTCTAGCAGTGACATCTCCTGCAAAATGACCTCCTGCCATATTATCGTGACACTATTTTAAAATCAAAGGTATCTCCGAACTAGTGACACAACGACGTAAAACACCATCTTTTCCTTGTTTGCATAAGGTGTCAGCAATAATGGTGTAGGGCATGGCTTTAAAGATCAATTGACGTTTTTGTTTCTCAGTAAAGTCCGTCGGGAATTTGTTACTTTATAAGTATTCAATTATTTCTGCATACTCATGAGGAATGACATCAATATAGAATAATTGGGCGTCTGGAAACGAATCATCTATGGGTTCCGATCCAGAGTCTTCCTTTAATCTCGAAAGGTGGTCTGCGTTGGCGTGACTCTTGCCCGGTCTAACTTCAACTGTGAAGTTAAACTCTTGCAAGAGTAATACCCATCTTGCAATTCTCCCACTCAATTGGGGCTTGTTAATCATATATTTCAATGCATCATGATCTACATGGAATACAAATTTATTTCCCAAGAGATAATGACGAAACTTTTGAACTGAAAATATCATGCCTAAAGCTTCACGCTCAGTGACAGTATAATTTCTCTCAGCTTGCACCAACTGATGACTAGCGAAGTAAATGGGATGGTCATGTCATTTCTCATCTTTTTGACTTAGGACTGATCCAATTGCCACATTAGATGCATTAACAAATATATGAAATTCCTTGTCCCAATTAGGGGGTATCAAGATTGGAGCTGACACTAATTTCCTTTTTAATGTGTTAAAGGCATGTGTACAGGTTGAAGTCCAAACTGAAGCTTCATCACCTTTCTTAAGCAGTTCAGTCAAAGGCATTGCAATTATCGCATACCTGAAGATAAATCTTCTATAATAGCCAGTGTGTCTAAGGAATCCTTTGACTTCAGTGACAGTGGTAGGAATGGGTAGAAATACAATATTTGCAACCTTGTCAGGGTCGGTAGTTATGCCCTGCTCTGACACAATATGTCCCACTAATCTACCAAATGGCACTAGAAATACCGACTTAGCAGCATTGATTGAAATGCCAAACTCCATACATTTATCAAAATATTTTTGGAGATAATCGGCGTGGTTTTTATCGTCGCCAAAGACAGCAAAATCATCCAAAAAGATTTCCATGAATTTACGGAGGTACTCCTGAAAAGCTTCAGTCATGACACGTTGAAAAGTAGCAGGGGCATTGCATAACCCAAATGGCATTACAATGTAGGCAAAGGTACCCCAATCCGTGGTGAAAGTTGTGTACCAACGGTGTGGTTCAAAAATTTGGATTTGGTTATACCCAGAAAACCCATCCATGAAAGAGTAGCGTTTGTATCCCGCCACTGCATCTAACATGGTATCGGTAAAAGGCAAGGGGAAATAATCTTTCTGTGTGACACTATTGAGTCGCCGGAAATCTTGACAAATTCTTAGCTTCCCATTCTTTTTGGGAACCACAACTATGGGTGACACCCATTCACTATAAGGTACTTTGTAAATAAACCCTGCCTCGAGTAGTTTATCTATCTCTTCTTTGACCATTAAGGAATATTTGGGATTCATACGATACTGCCTTTGTCTGACTGGGGTTGTTCCTTCCTCAAGTACGATTTTGTGTTCACATACTTCAGGAGGAACTCCTCTCAAGTCCTTATAAGTCCACGCAAAGACTTTAATGTTTCTTTTGAAGAAATTATACCAATATTGCCACTCAGTCTTAGATAGCTTTTCATGCACTTTAATGATCTTAGGAACCTTTTCGGTTCCTAGGTTCATTTTTTTGTAAACATCTTTTGACACATAACTCTTGATGGGTGTGTTATAAGAAAACATGGCATCCTCCCAGTCTTCTTCAAAAGAAGGTAATTTACTCTCAAGTTCTTTTAATGGGGTTGACCTTTTCTTAGGGTTGGGTGTTAGTATTGTTTTACCCTGAGGTTGAGGTTCTGCAACCGTAGTCACGTTGTTAACTGGGCAAGAATTTTGCCAACTTAAGATGGCATTATCAGAATCATCATCCTTCATAGAGATGAAATATTCTCCTATCCCTACGGGATTATAGGCTCTCTGGTGTCTACCCACATTATGAATAGACTGAATTGGAGTATCATCTGACTCGGTCTCATAACCGTCAGTGGTGAATTCCGTTCCCTCATCTTGAGTCTCTCCTTGGTATCGGGTAGGAAACAAGGGTAAGACCATTTTATCCTTGCCTTTACCTAACGTTAGGGTGCCTTTACCCCAATCCTCTTTGGCTTCCGCTATGATCAACCACGGTCTTCCCAATATTCCCGGTATAGGTTGTATAGCATCAATGGTCCGGAATACAACAAAATCAATTTTGTATTCCCGACCCGCGATTTGGACAGGGACTTGAGGTAACTGTCCTAAAGGCTTAGTACGTGTATGATCCGCCATTTTGAGAATGATAGAAGTAGGAACCATGTTAGTGGGTCCTAATTCTTCCATTGTCTCCATGCTCATAAGATTGACACTAGACCCAGTGTCGACTTGGAATCCTGCTACTAGGACTCCATCAATTATCACATCCACTGCTGGGGCACCAGGATCTTGACTGAGGGTCACATCATTAACCTCTACGACTTTGGCTCTTTTGCGTATCATTGCCGAACCGAGTGTAGTACGACATTGAGGCGCAATTGCCAAAAGTTGTCTCATAGTGATGTGTGGGTGTAGGTTATCCAAGTCTTGCATAATATCATATTGTTGCAACCCCTTAGCTAGTTCCATGGTCCGAGGTTGCTTTGAACTTGACTTAGACTTTAAATTCCTCACATGGGGTATTTGATAGGGCATCGGTTTAGACTTGACTTCTGTAGGCCTACTTTGTGGGATAGTTGATGAAGGTGTTCTCTCCAAGATCGTATATGGTCTTTGAGATGTCGACGGTGGTGGAAGAGATATAGGCACGGGTTGAATCAATTCTATACTTGGCAGAGCCGCGGGGTTAGAATTGGCTCTAGGCACCGCATTAGGTTCCACAAGTAATTTATTCTTAGGATCATTCTCATGGAGATCATCTCGTAGTTCTTCAGCACTTGGCTCACTATGTGAGCCCAAAAGGGTGCCCACATTTAGTCTTAGACCCTTGAAACGTTAGTTGATGCACTTTGAAGTAGCATGTTACTTCACAAAAATATAAAAAGAGTGAAATGTTAGTCTTAGAAGTACCATGTTGTAAGAGGCTAGGATGTGAGTTGTTATTGTGTTTTTACCTTCGGAAGGATTTGAGTGAATGAGGATAGGTAAGGAGAACTTGGATTGAGTAGTTAGTGAGTAGGCTAGTACAAATGGATGGAGACAACCAAAGTGACTCAAGAGGCAAGTGCATTCGAATTGGGATGAATGGAGGATCACATGGAGCGCACAAGTGGACCACCTCATCATGGCCACTTAATGGGGAAGGCCCAAGGAAGAATGCAAGGTGGAGGATAAGCAAATTCTCAAAGCACCAATCAAATCACGAGTTAAGCATCGTGGTTTGAATTAAGTGGTGAGCGACGATTTGGGAAAGTAAGGGGAGAAAGTTATGGCGGCGGAAAGCGAAGGAGGCTAAGTTTGGGTTGAAGCATCCCAAGTTTGGTAAAGTGTGGTAGGTAGAAAGCCAAGGCTAGTTAAATGTTCGAATTAGGATCCTTGTTGATCATTTGAGGGAGGAAGGCTTAGAAGATAGGATTGGCGCCTACTAAGTAGGAGGAAATCTCAAGGGCTTATCGTGAGCCTTGAGGGTGCTCACCCCCTCAAGCTTACTATATAATCCCTCATTCTTCCCTCACTCATCCTCTCTTTCTTTTGTGCTCCAAGGCACCCCACGAGTTATAAGTGTGGGTGTGGGAAGCCATATTGGAGCACATGTGTGTGCTTAGTTTTTAGTTTGAGAGCCAAGGCTTGTTAGCCTTGAAGAGGGCTTGACCTCTTGGTAGAATTAGTGTTGACGTGAAGGATTTTAAAGTTAATTCATGATTCCAATTTGTGGTACTTTAAGTTCATGTTTTGAATACACGTGGTTGCAAGTTCCATGTTTAAGAGTTGAGCACTTGATGTTGTGATGAGTGCAAAAATATACTTGTGTGGATTAGTTAGTCTTAGTGAAGTTAGGAAATTCTCTCTCCCCCTCTCCTCTCTAGGATTTTAGGATTTTAGGATTAGAGAAGAATTGTGTGATTAGAAAGGGGTTGTTAGTAGAATTAGGGAAATTAGGTAGGAAGATTAGTTAAGGGCTTAAATAATTAGTGAGGTAGTTGGGGATTACAACTACAAAGTTGTGGGTTCATGAAGGAGCTGGGTTTATGAAGGAGCTGGGTTTGTTTAGTTAGAAAGTAAAGAGCTGGGTTTATGAAGGACCTGGGTTTGTTTAGTTAGAAGCTAAGGAGCTGGGTTCATGAAGGAGCTGGGTTTGTTTAGTTAGAAGCTAAGAAGCTGGGTTCATGAAGGAGCTGGGTTTGTTTAGTTAGAAGCTAAGAAGCTGGGTTTATGAAGGAGCTGGGTTTATGAAGGAGCTAGGTTTATGTAATTAGAAAGTAAAGAGATGGGTTCATGAAGGAGCTTAGTAGATAGCCTACCTAATTAGCTCATAGACAAGTAGTTAGTTACATTATGCTAGTTAGTGTTATGTGTGGCTTTCACAAGTAAATGTATTTGAGATTGACTATAGAGAATAGTGTTTTTTTTAACACTTGCATCCTCTCTTTAAAAATAAACCACGTGCACAACTTAATGGAGAATGTGGAGCACTCTCGCGATGGCAAGACAAAGGAAGCAAAGACCAAAGTTAAATCCAAGACCACTTGAAGGGTGAACCTTGCACTATGGACTCATCCAAGTCCAAATCCAATACCGCGGAGGAATGTGAGCCCAAACCCACTACTCGGACTACGGACGCTTAAGGGTGGGGGGTTTGGCCTCACATAATTGGTGCGTCCGCCGGGAGCGAAGCGGAAGGTAGTTACAAGACTTGGAGGCGACTAGGAAAAATTGGAGACACAAACTTGAGAGAAGGGAAGGAGCACCCGAAACTCGGTAAGTATTCTCTCTTTGGGTTACATTTGAATTCATTGTATTTCAACTATTCCTTGGAATGAATTGCATTGTCAATTACGCAAATTCATTTTTGAGGAAGGAGCGCGGCGAAGGTACGTCCTCAACCTTTTTGGGGATTTGCTAAGAACTTAAAAGGAACCTATAACCGAGTAGCTCATTAAAACATTAGAGGGTAAATTCACCTTAGGACATTGAACTTTGACACTCACCTCGGGGTGAGTCTCAAAGTTTTGGGAGTTGTCATTTCATGCTCTAGATTAAATTAATATTTCACAAAGTTTATGGTGTTGTTACATTGAGTCACGATTGAGGGGAGTGCTAACTCACAGGGGGATGCGATTGCTCAAGGTATGTTTATTTCTTCAAAGTGAACTCATTAACTAATTAAGGAATGCCTTTTGTACTCGTGATTGTTGTTATCCGTTGTAGAGGGTAATTCCCGAATTGTGGATGGTGTGAGAAGTTGAAGGGTGAAGCCTCGACTTTTAACATAATCTACTCGGAAGGTCACCCCCTCACAATCGGTATTGTAGTGAGTGTTAATTTGCGGGAAGGTGCGGAGGTGATGCTCCGACTTAACCAAAAAATTAACATGAACATGCCTATCCCCTATTGGGATTCTTTCACCTAAGTGGGCTTGCAGGTTCTTTTCCTCACCTCCTAAAAAAATTATAACCACACCAAGACAAGTGAAAATATTAAGAGGGGAATTGCTAGGATTATGTGTGGTCAAGTGAGGGTCGATCGATTCTTATGGAATGCAAGGTAGGACTCGCTCACAAAAACCAAGTTTGATAGTAGGACTAGAGAAATCTACTCGAAAGAGGCGGTCCTCTAAAATCAGTGATAGATTAGAACAAGATAATGTTAGAATAGAGAGTTGTTTGAACGTCGAACCTAGGACTAGGTCAATTCTAGACACCTTAGAACTTGGAGCTCAACTTGAAGAGGAGATCACTCCCTCCAAATTGAGTGGTGAAACTTCTTCGGAAAATTACACACTTAGAGAAGAATTCCCGGTAGAAGTTGATAGGGGATTGTTGAATAGTTCACCGGTCACCATGGCCGAGGAACGGGGGATGGATCCACCACCCATACCCCCAATTCCGCCCATACCTCCTATACCTCCAATAGACCCATTGGTTAGGCCAAGAGGCCTACCAATTGTGGTTCCACAAAATTTAGCGGCGATGGATATGCCATCTCATCTCCCTAAATTTTATGGGACCAAGGATGAGGACCCCTCTCGGCACATGGAACGGTATATCGAACGGTTGGCTAGCTTCCTCATAACCGACCCGGGTTATTGGTTAGTGTGGTTTCCTACCACTCTAGAGGGGGAAGCCTATGAATGGTATCGGGATCATGCCGAGGGACATTTTAGGGGATGGGAACAATTACAAAGGGAGTTTCTTAACGAATTTAGGCCGGAAGTGGGTCAAAGTACCGCATTAAGGGCATTGTCGTCATTGAAGCAAGGAAGGGAGGAAGAAATTTCGGCTTACATTAAGAGGTTTGATTTAGTGTGCACTAGATTTGTGGGTACCATGCTCAACGACGACACGCTAAAGCAATTTTTCATTCAAGGGTTTTTTAAGTCCGGAACTATTAGGGGTGTTCTAGAAAGGAATCCCTTGACCTTGGCGGATGCCAAGCGTGCGGCTAGAGATATTGAAAACTTGGATAAAGATCACGAAAGGCTATGGAGAAGGGAGGATGAATTGATCCCACAATTCATCCCCATACGCCCTAGGGTGGTAGCGGTAGAACCCGCTAAGTATGAGAACCAAATTCCATATGCCATTGTGGACACCGGTCCCCGACCTTTAGCGGTTAGGGAACCGGCACCTCTTTTGGCACTACCGGCCCCTAGAACGGATCCACACTTGGAGGAGGTTGAGAGAAGACTAGGTGCTAGCCAACTAGGATTCCAAGAGGCTATGATAAAACAAATGCAAAGCCTCACGGATCAAATGTCATTAATGATCCGGAGTCAACAACCGGGGCCTCCACCCCCGGTTGAGTCGGGTAGGCATTCTTCCGGATTATGGTGTGTCCAATGTGGCCAACCGGGCCACACGCGTCAATTTTGTAGAAGTGGACAAAACCGTGACCAAAGAGGAAACGGTAACCCACCTCAACAAAATCAACGAGGTCAAGCGCCACCTCACTATGGAAATGGAAGCAATAGAGGACCACAACCTAGAGGGCAAGGTGGCCAAAATTTAGAGAAGAAGGAATTTCATCCCTTTTGTGGAAGGTGGCACGCTCAAGGACAATGTTGGTCCGAAGGTCAAGAGTTTAATTGTAGCAATTGTGGAGGAAGTCATCCCTCGGATACGTGTCGCCAACCGGACAAAATAATTAATGCCCCTTACCCGGTGGCTAATCCACAACAACAAGCAAGGGATAATATGCGAGGTGCTAGGCCACAAGGAGTACCGGCCAATGAACTTAGGCCACCTAACTTATACTATGACCATAGTAATGCTAGGCAAACTTTTCATCCACCGGCGGGCTTGCAAACTACAACCGGTTACATTCCAATACAAAATAGACAAGGAGTTCCACCTAATGGTAGTAACGGGAGACAAGCGCCTCCAACGGATCCGGGACCATCTAACTCCCAAGATGTTAGGTTCATGGATGGAGTGTTGGAGGCCACATGTGATGACATGCTTCCTCTCCCAACGAGAATTGGAGAGGAGCAAAGTCAATGGCCTCCTCACACCAATGCTATTACATATGAGTTAGTGAAGGGTAAGGGTGTGGTTGAAGAAGCACCTGCACTAGCGGTAACTACTAGGGCTAGGAGAGGGGATGCCCCGTTGGAGGTAGGAATAGGAGAGCAAGGAAATTACTCTTCGGATGAAGAGATTAATCTCTCCGAGTTGGATAGGGTAGCTAGAAGAGCTACTAAGGATGTGGAGAGGGAAAATATAATTTTACAAGATAGGGAGAGGACTAATGCGGTACATGACTTGGATAATAGCGATGTGGGTGAATGGGAAGGACCGGGGGTTCCCGTAGACGAATTCGACGTAGTGGGTAATTCTAAGGTGGAAAGATCTACCGGGTACGACTTGTGGGCGGACCTTAGTACACTCAAGGCGGATATTACTTTCGGCCAACTATTGGAAATTTCACCCACGGCAAGGAAAACATTAAAGGAGGGAATGCCGGTACACAAGAGGATGAGGAAAGTGAAAGCTAAAATAGCCGCTAGGATCCAATCACAAGGTGGAAGAGACGTGAAAGCTATAGAAATAGAAGTTGTTATAGTAGATAAGGTGGTTCCTAAAGTGCTAGTCGACGGAGGGAGTAGTCTAAATATACTACCGGAGGATACTATGAAAAAATTGGGACTTGGACTCACGGGGCCTTCACCTTTGGTCATAAATATGGCAAATCAAAGTTCGACTACGCCTTTGGGGATGATCAAGGATTGTAGAATGACTACGGGAGGTGAGGAGTACTTGGTCACCTTCCATGTCATTAAAATGCACTCCAACAAGGACACCTTCCCCATTTTGCTAGGTAGGCCTTGGTTGCGGATGGCGAATGCTATGGTCAATTGGGGTGGACCTAAACCATCCATCACTTATGGTCCGGAGGGTAATAGGGTCATAGTGTCCATTGGTTCATTAGAAGGATGGATGAAGAAGGAGATGTATTTGCCATTGGAGAAGGAAATTGATGACTTAAACGAGAATGAGATTGGCAAGGCATTGGTGGGAGTCGTCCATCCCGAAGGTCAAAGGGTTGTTATAGATTCGGGCTCGGGAAGTCTAGGTCCTAATTTTTACAATTATGGGGATAATGGGGATTATGCCCAATGGCTAAGGGAGTACCCCGAGTCCGAGGTTGATGTAATGGTTACATTTCACCAAGTAGGCTTAGGGAGTGAATTTCCTAGTGTTAGTTTAGGAGAGGGCTCATTGTTGGAGCCATGTGAGGTGCTCACCGAGGAAGAGTGGGTTAGCGGTGGGTTAACACCTTGGGTAGATGACGTGGAAGAGGGTGAGGTTAGTTTAATTCATGTAGATGGGACTCAAGAGGAGGATGTGATTATTGAGTCATCGAAATTGGAGGAGCCTTTACATTTCAAGACCACGTCTACGGGGATAGTTGTAGGTCAAGATGTGAAAGATTACCCCAATGTGCCTTCCGATTGGTATCGGAACAAAGAGGAACAAGCACATGTGTCGGAAGCGGATTGGCGGTACGTGGATGTGAAATTAAAGAATGGAAAAACCCGACAAATGAAGATGGGCTCCAAATTGGGGAAGAAAGAGGTTAGGGAGTATAGCAATTTGGTGGATGAGTTTAGTGATACTTTTGCATGGTCCTACGATGAGCTTAAGGGAATTCCTAGGGAAATGGTAGAGCACCGGATTCCTTTAATTCCGGGGGCGAGGCCAATTAGACAAAAGGAGAGGAGGATGAATCCTCAATTGCAATTGTTGGTGAAAGCGGAATTGGAAAGGTTATTGAAGGCCGGGTTTATCAAGCCGGTGGAAATCACGGATTGGGTTTCTCCTATGGTCTTAGTAAAGAAAAAAAATGGGAAATTAAGGATTTGTGTCGACTATAGGAAATTGAATTCGTGCACACAAAAGGATCACTTCCCCTTACCTTTTATCACCTTGTTGCTTGAGGAGGTTGGAGGTCATTCGCGACATACCTTTATGGATGGGTATGCGGGTTATAATCAAATTTCCATAGCCCTCCAAGATATCCATAAAACGGCTTTTACTACACCTTGGGGTACTTTTGTGTGGGTAGTGATGCCATTTGGGTTATGTAATGCCCCGGCTACTTTCCAACGATTAGTAATGTATATCTTCACCGACTTGTTGTTCAAATTCATGACCGTCTTTGTGGACGATTTTAGCACACAAAGTAATGTGGATGATCACCTACATTGTGTTAGAGAGGCATTGGTTAGGTGTAGGAAGATGAGGTTAGCATTGAACCCGGATAAGACATTTTTGGGAGTGAATAAGGGAGTGTTGTTGGGTTATGTTGTTAGTGAGAAAGGTAGAGAACCCGATCCGGATAAGATTGCGGCCATAAGCGACTTGGCAACTCCAACCAATTCCAAGGGGATCTCTAAGTTGTTAGGACATGTGGGATGGTACCGGGAACTTATTCCTAATTTTTCAAAGATAGCGGTGCCCATTACCCATTTGCTCAAAAAGGATGTCAAATTCGAGTGGACGGATGCTTGTCAAAAAGCCTTTGAAGAATTGCGGGATAGGTTGAACACCTATCCGGTGTTGATACCACCCAATTGGGGTAAACCTTTTCACGTCTATTGTGATGCTAGTAATGTGGCAATAGGGAGTGCGCTTTGTCAAGCAACGGGAGAAAAAGAGAAGGATCAACCTATAGCTTATGTGAGTAAGCAATTGACCCCCGCCGAAAGAAACTACTCTACAACGGAGAGGGAGTGCCTAGCCATGGTGTTTTCCGTTAAAAAGTTTAGGCATTACCTCATGTGCAACCCGGTTGTATTTTTTGTTAACCACATGGCTATCAAGTATCTAATTAACAAGGCGGAGTTAAGTGGTAGGTTAGCTAGGTGGGTTTTGTTATTAGAAGAATTCGACTACACGGTGGAATATAAACCGGGTCGTATGCATTTACAAGCGGACCACTTGTCTAGGTTGTCGGAGGAGATAGGAAAAAATCCGGTAAATGATATGTTAGTAGATGATAGCCTCTTTGTGGTCACTTCTACACCGGAGTGGTATGCGGGCATAGTGGAATTTCTAACAACCCACAAGTTGCCCAAAGAGTGGACAAAAGAAGAGAGAAGGAAGGTGAGGGTAAATAGTAGGCAATTTGTTGTAGTGGGCCATAGGTTGTTTAGAAGGGGGTCCGATGGTATTTTACGACGATGCGTGTCAAAAACGGAGGTTGAAGCGATTTTAATCGCTTGCCACGATAGCGCTTGCGGCGGTCACTTCTCGGGTCAACTCACCGGGCAAAAAATACTTAGAGCGGGCTACTTTTGGCCTACACTATTTAAGGACGCCCATGACTATGTAAGGAAATGCGACGCTTGCCAACAGTATGCCCGAAACGACCTTAGAATGGAGATGCCTTTACATGTATCATTACCCTTAATTCCTTTCGAAAAATGGGGCATCGACTATGTGGGTGAGGTCCATCCCCAATCTTCAAAAGGAATGAAATATATTGTGGTGGCAACCGAGTACCTCACCAAGTGGGCGGAAGCCAAAGCGGTGAAGACCGACACGGCGGAACACGCGGCAACATTTATGTACGAAAACATAATTTCGCGGTTCGGGGTGCCGAAGATCCTAGTAAGCGATAGGGGTACTCACTTTTTGAATGACTTGATTCGAGAGATGACAGAGAAATTTAAAATTGATCACCGGAAGACTACTCCCTACCACCCACAAACCAATGGACAAACGGAAAGGGTTAACGGAATTTTGGTGAGTATACTACGCAAGACGGTTATAGACTCGAAGCGGGATTGGGATACGAAACTAACGGCGGCACTTTGGGCATACCGTACAACCTATAAGGTAACTACGCGTGCTACACCATTTTCCTTAGTCTATGGTCTTGAAGCGACACTACCAATCGAATATGAAGTCGAGTCACTTAGGGTGGCCGTGAGTACGAGACTTACCGAAAGTCAATCCTTACGAAATCGACTAACCGATTTGGAAGCACTTGACGAAGGGAGGAGAATGGCGGCTCAACATATTGAGGCAATCCAAAGAAGGAGAAAGATTACTTTCGACAAACGACATAAGAGAAGGGCCCTAACACCGGGAATGATGGTCATGATTCAAGACGCACGAAAGCTTGAATTTCCGGCGAAATTCAATGCGGTATGGTTAGGACCTTACCTTGTCTATGAGGTCTTTCCTAATAATTCAATTCAATTGGAAACGTTGAATGGTGAGCTCTTTCCTACCCGTACATCGGGAAGTAGATGTAAGGAGTACCGAGCTTGACTAGGCAACTTACCCTTGGAGCAAGAGATGTTTGGATTCATCCCCCGATGGTCGCCAATTATGTGAGCCCAAAAGGGTGCCCACATTTAGTCTTAGACCCTTGAAACGTTAGTTGATGCACTTTGAAGTAGCATGTTACTTCACAAAAATATAAAAAGAGTGAAATGTTAGTCTTAGAAGTACCATGTTGTAAGAGGCTAGGATGTGAGTTGTTATTGTGTTTTTACCTTCGGAAGGATTTGAGTGAATGAGGATAGGTAAGGAGAACTTGGATTGAGTAGTTAGTGAGTAGGCTAGTACAAATGGATGGAGACAACCAAAGTGACTCAAGAGGCAAGTGCATTCGAATTGGGATGAATGGAGGATCACATGGAGCGCACAAGTGGACCACCTCATCATGGCCACTTAATGGGGAAGGCCCAAGGAAGAATGCAAGGTGGAGGATAAGCAAATTCTCAAAGCACCAATCAAATCACGAGTTAAGCATCGTGGTTTGAATTAAGTGGTGAGCGACGATTTGGGAAAGTAAGGGGAGAAAGTTATGGCGGCGGAAAGCGAAGGAGGCTAAGTTTGGGTTGAAGCATCCCAAGTTTGGTAAAGTGTGGTAGGTAGAAAGCCAAGGCTAGTTAAATGTTCGAATTAGGATCCTTGTTGATCATTTGAGGGAGGAAGGCTTAGAAGATAGGATTGGCGCCTACTAAGTAGGAGGAAATCTCAAGGGCTTATCGTGAGCCTTGAGGGTGCTCACCCCCTCAAGCTTACTATATAATCCCTCATTCTTCCCTCACTCATCCTCTCTTTCTTTTGTGCTCCAAGGCACCCCACGAGTTATAAGTGTGGGTGTGGGAAGCCATATTGGAGCACATGTGTGTGCTTAGTTTTTAGTTTGAGAGCCAAGGCTTGTTAGCCTTGAAGAGGGCTTGACCTCTTGGTAGAATTAGTGTTGACGTGAAGGATTTTAAAGTTAATTCATGATTCCAATTTGTGGTACTTTAAGTTCATGTTTTGAATACACGTGGTTGCAAGTTCCATGTTTAAGAGTTGAGCACTTGATGTTGTGATGAGTGCAAAAATATACTTGTGTGGATTAGTTAGTCTTAGTGAAGTTAGGAAATTCTCTCTCCCCCTCTCCTCTCTAGGATTTTAGGATTTTAGGATTAGAGAAGAATTGTGTGATTAGAAAGGGGTTGTTAGTAGAATTAGGGAAATTAGGTAGGAAGATTAGTTAAGGGCTTAAATAATTAGTGAGGTAGTTGGGGATTACAACTACAAAGTTGTGGGTTCATGAAGGAGCTGGGTTTATGAAGGAGCTGGGTTTGTTTAGTTAGAAAGTAAAGAGCTGGGTTTATGAAGGACCTGGGTTTGTTTAGTTAGAAGCTAAGGAGCTGGGTTCATGAAGGAGCTGGGTTTGTTTAGTTAGAAGCTAAGAAGCTGGGTTCATGAAGGAGCTGGGTTTGTTTAGTTAGAAGCTAAGAAGCTGGGTTTATGAAGGAGCTGGGTTTATGAAGGAGCTAGGTTTATGTAATTAGAAAGTAAAGAGATGGGTTCATGAAGGAGCTTAGTAGATAGCCTACCTAATTAGCTCATAGACAAGTAGTTAGTTACATTATGCTAGTTAGTGTTATGTGTGGCTTTCACAAGTAAATGTATTTGAGATTGACTATAGAGAATAGTGTTTTTTTTAACACTTGCATCCTCTCTTTAAAAATAAACCACGTGCACAACTTAATGGAGAATGTGGAGCACTCTCGCGATGGCAAGACAAAGGAAGCAAAGACCAAAGTTAAATCCAAGACCACTTGAAGGGTGAACCTTGCACTATGGACTCATCCAAGTCCAAATCCAATACCGCGGAGGAATGTGAGCCCAAACCCACTACTCGGACTACGGACGCTTAAGGGTGGGGGGGTTTGGCCTCACACACTACTGTTTCCATCAATGATTGGATAAGGTTCTTTTGGGACTTTAGACCTAGTTATTACGGCATTGACCTTCTGCTCACTGGATAATGGGGTAGAGAAATGCTGAATGTGATTCACATTTCGGGCACCCTCTTCCTCGTCCTCCAAAACTTGAATTCTCACACGTTTTCCTTTTTTCCAATCTCTCTCATTAGGAGGGTAATCCTTCTTAGGGTGGGGACACTCATCTGTGGGGTGTCCTGCTGTCTTGCAGTTGCCACACAAAGGAACATAATCTTGTGGTTTCTTAGGATTTGGACAGTTGTTAGCGTAATGACCAAGTTCCTTACACCTATAACAGACATGATATTTCCTTGAGTCATCAGGGTTCGAATCGAACCTCTGGTAGTTTTGATTGTAAGAGGGAGGTCCGTTCCAATTAGAAGAATCATTTCTTTGGTTCCAATTGGAGCGTCCCTGAAAATTCAAAGGTACTGGACGACGGTTAAAATTCCTTTTAGGATTATAACTGGCGTTAGGTCCTGGTCCATTTCGTTCTTGTTGCCAAGGACGAGATTGACCACTGTCAACCTGATTAACAGCCTTTTGTTGTTTAAGGTTCCAACACTCTTGGATTGCGTGATTCCCTCCACAAAATATACATTTGGTCCTAAACCCTTTTGGGGTAGGACACTCATTAGCAAGGTGTCCTTGACCTTTACAGTTATGACACCACACATTATGTCGCTCTTCTGTGGGTTGAGGCCTCTTAGGTCTGTTTTTGGCTACCTTAACTGACAATTCTGACAATTTTTTTGTCAGGTTCCATATGGCATTATCATATTTATCACTTGTGGGTTCCTGTTGAGGAGCTTTGTTAATTGCAGGTTGTATATACAACTGTGCAGTGGGGTTTCGCACATATGGTGCGTCAGTAACATAATATTGGTTATTCTCATTGATGGGAAAAGTTCCCGAGTGTGAAGGAATTGGATTATTGGAATAAGTATTGTCAGTGTATATGACCAATTCATTTTCCAATCTACACTCCTCCCAAGTTTTTGCTCTGGCGTAAGCTTGAGCATATGTGGCAGTGGCTCCCTCCTTAATATAGGTTCTCAACTCCATTGGGTATAATCCACCAATGAATATGCTCATAAGGAAATCATCTGGGATTTGGTGATTTCCCATACGTTGCAAGATATCTTGCATTCTGCCATAATAAGTATCAACTCTCTCGTTGATGCCCATTCTCACAGTTCGCAGCTTCTCTTTTAGACTCGTGGCAAAGCCTAAGGGTCTAAAATGAGCCAGGAATGCAGTTTTCAATGCACTCCAGTTAGCAAAAGCGGGTTGTCTCTGATACCAAGCAAAGGCATCTTCTTGCAATGACGCAACAAAAACTTCTTGAAATTTAGCAGCCGGAACATCATTGGCCTGGCATGTAATTTCAAACTTTGCTACATGGGTGTCAGGGTCTGATCCCGGTCTCCCAAGAAAATAAGGGATGTGTACTATGTTATGGATCCTTGGGGCTCCCGGTATATTAGCCATCACAACTTGTGGTACTTGTGACGGTAAGGGTAATGGTATTAAGGGTTGTAATACCACTGGTGTTGATAAGGGTAGGGGTGTTGACTGAGAAGGAAGTAAAGGGTTTTGAGGTGCCTCTCCTCGTGAATTATCTGAGGTTGAACCAAAATGGAGTTGTTGAGGTTTAAGAGGCGATAATAATTCCTCTTGACTTTTATCCCCTATAGGCCTCGGACTCTCCGCATTTGGTTCGGTTTCAGGGTGTTCGTTTTGCAATTTAATGACAGACCTTAACCACCTCTTATTTCTTTCCGCCTTCTTCTTTTGGTAGTCCCTAGCAATTGCACGGTCCTCTCTAACCTTATCATTGGCTGCTTTTCTTACTGAGGTTGTTTGTGCGTGTGATCTTTCATGTGCGGTTTCCAGTATGGAAGTCGCATGGGATCATACGTAACAGACCCTATGTCCTACTTTGCCGGTCGTGTTTCACAATCCGCCTTCTACCATTCAAGAACAATTTTGCAAAATTTACAAAGTTCTTGCCTTGAAGTGAAGTGTAGATAGGTTTTTAGATTGGGTTCCAATTAAGAAAACCACACAGGGAAGACCAAATGAGTGTCAGGTGTTACATCTAGGGATCACCATTGAGTTAATTGATAGATTACAAGAGAATTAAGATGTATTTAGAACAACAAACACAGGGAAAAAGACTTCTAGAGTGAGCTTTAGGATTGATTCAATTAAGGTTAAGGGTCACTCACAGTAGTACATGCAATTGATCAGTCACTCCCTCACAACCCACTCTCGTCAGTAACATCACTCTTATAATGTGTTTTGCAATTCAGGGAGTCACAGCTCAACCATAGACATTTGAGTACGCCATAGTCTCAGAAACCCAAGGCAAAAACTCCTTGAGGTGACCATAGTCTTTTTAAAGAAGTAACCAAGGACTATAGGCCATACCACAGTTAGTAAGGATATCACGTTCACACTTGACTCCTCCTATGGTTAAGTGATTGATTTAATTAGATAAAGACCACAGAAATGAATTATTTCCTTAGCCAGTTTTAGACTTAACACTATCACAGTGGAATTGAATGCATTAATTATTAAAATTAACAAAAGTCTAACGTGTGACAGTAACCTAGTGACCGAGTCTAGAACCGAACCGAACCGGGACCGTAAGAGTCTAATTGCAGGACCATAGTCTACACGGCACGGCCATAGTCTAGTCACCAGTAACAGTCACAAGTAACCAGTATCAAGTCACGTCTTATAGAGAGGGCCATAGTCTTAGTATCCAGTAACCAGTAACAAGTAGCCAGTCACCAGTAACCAAGTCAGCGTCAAGTTCTCGAAGGTGATGCTGGCCACTCCTCCTTTTATGCTTGCCTTTGAGTGCTCCCCCTAACAATATGGGTTAAAGGCGGCTTAGCTCTCCCACGCGACTCCTCCTTCGGTCTTCACGCGCGTGCAGCTCCTTCTCTCCTCCTTACAGGAACGGCGATTCCACTACACAGCTTCGCAGATTCAATTCACCTACCCCTTCTCAAGGTGGTGACTGTTACTAAAATTTAACACACTCCATTGCCGCAAGCAGTCAGAACTTCATCGAATCCCACTTACTCGGCACTTAATTCATAAACAGTTTCCATTAATAAATCACTACTTTGTAGACATAATTTTGCTCCCTGCTTAGAGTTACACACCAACTTTGTGCTCCCCGGTGTTTTCTTTCACTCAATTAGCAACTTAGCCGAAGTGAGTCTACTCTCGGGAAATTCAATTTCTAAATTGCTTCTACCCTGAATTTGTTTCGAGTAAGCTCCGCTGTTCTCTCTTTTGACTGATAAGTTTTCAACACTGAATCCTAATTCGGATAGAGAATCAGATGTCAATCATTCACGACAACTTAACTACATCCATCACCACTCTGAGGGAAAAGAGGATTGCTCACAGAATTATGGTCTTACTCTTTAAATGACACACTCCTCTCCTCAGATAGCCAGTCACAAGTAGTTATTTAGTTTGGAATCTCTTCATCAAGATTACTGAAATTAAGGCATAGAGTTGACCTCAAAGGAATTTCACATTCCTATTTCGCGTCACACATATAAATAATCTCAAGGGATTTATGATGATCAAAATGCTTCACGCCTTTGATCTCGGACAATCACAAGACAAGGGGAAGAAGAAATCGCTCCTTTCACAGGTTTTCCAGTTCGACTTGCAGTTCTATAAGAATTTCCGAAGAGATAACAAATTGTTTCTCCGATGTCCAGCACAACTTCACATCAGGTAGATGAAGACTAATCCAACCAATTCACATGGCCGAATACACACATAAAGAATGAACTTCACATTCACTCTATTATGACATGACAAGTTCCCAATTCAGACTTGCATATCAATTACGGGTTTCACACCCTTCATAATTATACCCCATGAATAATTCAAGGTATGGATGGTTCTTTCTCTCTCCCTCTCTGAGAGAATCATTATGACTTCCCTTACTTAATTCCCACAAGGGAATGATGCAGTTACTCACAATGGAATTTCACATTCCATTTGTAAGTTAGGATCATGGATAAGAATGTTGAATTTAAGATCTTACCACTGTTTCACACCGTGACACTCCTAACACATCCTTACAACAGAAAGTTACAATTGTGAAAGTAAGGATGCAGTAATCCAGTTCAGAGTTTCACACTTCTTTACTCGACTTTCAACAATGAAAATTACACAACAATTATCTTACTCCCTTCACAGGAGAAAGGTAATACACTGCTTTCCCGATCCTTCACGAACCAGAAAATGACTCTTTGACTTAATTGATTCACAACAACAACACAAACAACACATCACAATTTCGATTCACTCACACACAGTTGATAAGACAGCTTCATGCTGTAATATTATATTAAGAAGAGTAAGATGTACATCACAAAGGGCTTCACACCCAAGCGAAAAGCACTCAAAAAACGACAAAGCAAGGGAGGCTCTCTTCTCGAGAGGAACTGCCTTTTTCCTCTCCCTCTTCTCCTCTATATCCCCTAAATTAACTACCTCGTCTCTTGGAATCAGATTTCATAAGGCTCTTCGACTTGGTCACATGTCTATTGCCCTACCCAAAAGACTCTTCCTCTTGGGATCTGTTTCATATGAACTAAATGTTTCACCCTTAGCTCATTTCGGATAATTGGTCACTAATGACTTACTTTAACGTCCATTTCACATTCTGAGTGCCAATATGAATTCACATCCTATCAAAATTCTAAAATGACTATTCTGAGACCAAAAAATTGTACCACATGAAGAATCGGAAAAGTCTGGTATATTGACACTTGCACAAGGATCAAAAGGTCCATAATAAAAACGAGCTTCATTGCTAGTAAAAAGCCCTCCATTCCAACAACCATAACCAAATTTGTTGATTGGAAAGATTTCAGTTTGGTGTTGGCTAAAAATCAAAAACAGAAATCTAAGGTCCACTCTCAATCTGGGATAACCTTTGTTAATAATAATTTCATTAAAACCCTCACCATTATTCCAAATCTTATCCAAAATTTTCTCTTGAAGGTGGGTAGGTAAATTAAGGAAATTAGCCACAAACCCTTTGGGATATATTGGATGGTTTGGTCCAATATGGATACCCACTCCCCAAAATGATGCTTTATAAAAACGATATAAAGCGGTAAACAAATGTGGTCCTTTGTATAACTCACTCTCAAGGGTGCTCAACCCTTGTGGGTTAAGCTCCCACGGCCACATTTTGGAAACTGACACATTAGCGTTATGAGCAACACGCTCAAAAAGAGTCAGTTTGTGTCCCAACTGTATGGGTTGACACTTTTGATTGCCACCTTCCCACAACTTTAACTTTAGACTTAAGCTAGCTTACTCACTTCACAATCCCTCGAGTAGTGTCCTAGACCTTTGCAAATCCGACACACTATTTGGGGACGTGACTCTGTTTGACTAGCCCTCTCAATTTGTTTATTTTCAATTAACGAGTCGGGTGATGTTTCCAGATGACACTTACAGACTCGCTTGACAATTCTCTCAACAGCTTCCTCGAAGCCGACAAGGTTTAACTGTCCCAAGGTACTCTCAGAAAGTCCAAAGGGTGTATATTTAAAAGGGTAATTTAAAGAATTACGATGACCTCTAGATTTCCATATCTTAGGTTCATCCATAAACAAGACATTTGGTTGTAACTCTAGGCATTTGGTTTTTCTGATATAATTTTGAATTCAAATTATTACTTTAGGATCGTGTCAAAGTTCCAGAAATAGTGATGAACTTATTTCTCTACTTTGTGAATTTCCCAAAGACATAAGTTGGATTCCTTATTCAAAATCCAAGCCTATTGGTATTTCCTAACAGACTTATCTACCTAGACTTAAATCGACCGAAGCTTTCCCCGGCAGCGGCGCCAAAATGTAGTTAGCTTTTTGGTTACAAACAAAACCCCGGGAAACACTCAGGGAAGACTTAAAAGGTGACTTGTACAACGTCTAGGTGTCTTAGATAAGATTTATTAGGGAAAATACAAGGTTATATCACTTCATTTTGGACTAGGATTGTCAATTGATTCACGGGTAAGGGATAAAAACTCTAAAAAAACACTCAATGTCAGTGCATGCAAATGTGACAGTCTCTCGTCTCACTCTAATTTCCCAGGCAATTGTTTGGCAGTGAGTTCATTTTACTTGGACCAAGTGCGGTGCACAAGCATAGGCACAGCCATAGTCCATAGCCTGATATGACGTAATCCAACATCGTCTCTTTACCAAGGTCGTGGGCACCTTGATCTTTGTGAACCCTTTGAGTGGTCCACCACTCTGCGGGATCACTTTTAGTTAGAATGTTAGCATTAAAAGTTAGAATTGATAGGGAATTTAGGAAAAATTAGTTCATTTAGCATTTAGCCTAGAAGAAGGAAGGTCAAAATGAAACTAAGTAGTGCTAGAAGATAGCAAAGTAGAAAAAATGTGCTAGCTAGTAAAAACAACTAGCTAAGCAAATATTAGTAGATGCTAGTTATTAAGCAATTGTTAGTAGATGCTAGCTAAGCAAGGGTTAGTTTATTAGTTAGTGTGAGGCACACAAGACTATTGGAGGTGTTTTACGTAAGAAGATAAAATCGGCGTGAAGAATTTTGAAGAAAAAAAGAAAGAGAGCAAGGGGGATACTTGCCCACTTGCCCCCTTGCCAACTCGATGGCGGAAAAATTAGAAAGATTTCTAAAGGTTTTTTGTCGGAGCCACCTCGGCGAGAGGGTGGCAACCTCAACCGGGAAAACCCCCGAGCCAAAATTTCGGGAAAGGGTTTGAAAAATGGATCCGGTGGAGGAGGGGTCCAACCCTTTTGTGAGAGGGTTTAAAAACCCCTCCTTCCACCTTGTAGCTCTCTCTCTTTCTCTAGTTTTTGGGCGAAGCCCTGCTTCAATGTAGTTAGGAAAAAATCCTTTAGCATGTATTCTCAATGGTCTAAAAGAAAGGCTTGAGAACCTCCTCTACTCTCTCTCTCCTAGTTAGGTTGTGTGTTTATTAACACACCAACAAAATTATTCCTTTTTTTGTAGAGGTAGGTTGGATGGTAGAGTTTTGAGTAGAGGCATTATAGACCTCATCTGCCAATGCCCTGAAGGCTTAGTTCAAAAGCTAGAACAAGATACTTATCATTTTTCTCTTAGAGAGATTTCATATAGCTATCCATAGCCGTTTCCCATTTGTGATTTGGTTGAGATGACAATTAGTTATGGATTTTCAAAGATGGAGTAGAAAAACTGGGTGGTCTTGTGGGTAGCGGCTGCTGGATCAGACCTGCGAGCCCAATAGGAATTTTAATTCCAAGAAATTATATTTTTCCCAAGTAGAACTTTTGTGTAGCTTTCCAAAATGGCTTAGAACATTTGATTTGAGCATGATTTGAATTAGATATGAATTGTGCAAGATGGGACACATAGTTTGAGAACTTTTGGTTGACTGCTGCATTACAGAGGACCTGCTGGGTTCACTTCGGCTTACCTTTCTAATCACATATTTTTATCAAATACATCTTGTTAATATCTCTCCAGGGTCATATAGAACGTTTGATTTGACTAAGATTTGAATTAGATATGAATTGTTGAAGGCGAGATACATAGTTTAAGCCTTCTTGATTGACTGCTGTGTTACAAGGAGTCCGCTGAATTTCTATTAGCTTAACCTGCTGATGTCATAATTTTTTCTAGTTAGAGCTTGTTCATAGCTTTCCAATGGTATAAGGAAAGCCTAGATCCAAGTAGTAAGGAATGTGCTATGAATTTTTGAAGTTAGAAGGTAGATAGGTGGGTTGGAAGGGTCGGTTGAATCGACCTCACACTTCCAACCCTCATAACTTTTGCATTTCTTATCCGATTAGAGTGATTTTTAGATCATTGGAAAGATAATTTGGTGCACTAAGTATAAAAATTATGCTTAGGATTAAATTACAGGGCAGAATAACACTTTATATTTTAATTTTTAACTAAGGTACGCTTACTACCAAACTAGTTACAAAGAAGGAGGCAAGGTCAACGCTCGGAAAGTGGAGCAAGGAAGGAGGTAGCGGCTCGGCCTACATCAAGCCCAAATCAACCGAGGAAAATTGAGGTAAATTAACTAACCTTAAGCCTTCCATTTAGGATTGGAGGGAGCACGGCTAAGGTACGCATCTCTAAACCCACTCACCTATCTCGTAAGGTCAAGTGGCTTGACCACTTGACCGCCAAGGGAGTACCCAATTCCATTGTTTTCGGGGCCCTTGGTATGTTTTGTGGTAGTAGCTTCATTTATTAGCAAGTTTCGTGTGTGGTAAGTCGGATTAATCACCGACACGACCACTCTGAATGTTGTTGGTGGAAAGGTGGGGTTAATGACCCGCGAATCCACTATTATGTTGTTGGCCCCATAGATTGGGAGTAATGGCCCCAATTTATGAAGATTGCGCAACAGGTTGAACCTACAGGTCGCCCGTCACCCTGGTCCCATTGAGTTGCATTTCGTGGTCTATCCAGTGTAAACACATTTAACAATCAAAACATACCAAATAAATCGTAAACCCTTGTTGGCAAGAGACCCGAGGTAAGGGGTGATGCCTAATATGTTAATGTAGTAAGTTAGGACGTGCAAACAAAAGTAAGTAATTAAGAAGGAATTTGTGTGAAGGGTGGGACTTAGGCCAAGTTCCCCCGCTTAGAAAACTAAATAGACTAAATAAAGAAATAGGAAGAATTGAATGGTCCATCAAATTGTCGTTATTCCGTTCGTTGAGTTAGGGTGGTATGAGTCACACCCGGTTGGGTGTATCAGAACCATCCCAATTCACAAATTAGGATTGCCTTGGTTTCAAGGCTGGTGCGTCTGCGCGTAGAATAGGTTGTAGGTTAAGGTTAGAACTAGATATGAAATTGGTTAGTGGAGTTTAAAGCCACACTAGTAAAAAACTAAGGCCTAACCTCCGGAGGTACTACGACGCATATTTAATCTCCCTTAAAAATCTAACTACTCACGTTATACACCTATCATCCGGGTTCGGCTTGGGCGCCTGCAAATGCAGGCCACCTTCACCGAAGGGCTTGTGTGATACTTTTAGGCTCCCTCGAAAGGGGGTGGCCCAAAAGTACCACAATCTTGTCCATTGTCTATTCCTTAATTATTTCCATGAATTATAATGTAAATCATCAATACGAACCCATATTCATATCTCACTTATATTACCAAATCATAGGGAAACAGCAAAGTATAAGGTTTTTAGTCTTAAAGGTTACTTTGTCCATTATTATCAATCTTCAATAAAATTGAGGCTTACTCGATCATAGTCACGTCTATTCCTTCATCTCCTTGAGACTGTCGCCCGTCATGATCTCCGTTATCCTCTCGGCTTCTCTACAGACGATTGACCTTTTCTTTCCTCGCCGCTCGAAGGGTTGAACGGATCATAACCTGTACTTACTTAACTCATAAAGTAAACCCAAGGATCATCAAGATTACAAAATTACCATGATAAGCATCACAGATTGTATGTTTTTTTCCATTACTGAAGCTCCTTACTGAAATACATTGATGGTGCATTTTCTTACAATTACGATTGAATTAATAATATGCTTTAAATGAGTGGTGGGAATGAAATGTAATCAACTCCTACAGATTCAAAGAGAATTCTCCACATGCACTCTCAATTGTTTCTCAATTAGGGTGATCCGAATAATCATGAGTTGTTCCATTATTCTGTTATCAATCTCACAAGTGTAGAATAACATCCTGCAATCGAAATTACTCAAGACCATTGTCTTCCCAATTTATCTGATTCAAGTCCATTTGAGAGGCTATGGTCTACCATTATAATGAACTCCATAATTTACTGTAAGCAATCCCAACACTTTCCCTAAGGTGGATATCAATTTCGAATACTCTAACTTTTATTTCAGAGGTACAAATCGATTCCCAATACATGCAGACTTAAAGTATCCAAGATTTCACAACATTACATCAACTATATTTCCTCAATCAAGCTCATAATATAGGATATCAAACTTTGAGCATAAACATGGAGTCCATAATCTCCAAGGATTCTCAGACTATGGCCAATTGACTGCCTACAACTCCAGAGAAAAGCCCACAATTATTGATTCAACCAGCAACTTCAAAAGGTAATCGATGATAATGCAAAGTTCATGAGCAAAATAAGGAAGTGGGAATCACTCCCAGAGTTACAAAGCCACAAAAAGAAATGTTTTTTGATCGCCCATAAATCCAATTCTTCAACCCCGGATCAATCCCTGACCCTACTCCTTAAAAAATGAGAGCTCCTTCCCTACTTCATACTCCAACCGCCCCTCCTTTTCTAACTTCCCCAATCTCCCAGCCTATTGTCCTCATTTGACATGTGATAATTCAATAAACTACTACCTCAACCCCTTTTTACACTTGTTTTCTGATTTAGTGAAAAACAAACAAAAAATTCTTACTACAGTGCACTTGACTTCACTTGCACCCAATAACAAAATACATTAATGTTATTTTATATTATTTTATATTATTATGATGAATGTATGGACAAATAAATTATGATTTAGTTTGATTTAAGCTAGTTTGCATGGGTAAAGAGGGCAACTTAGGGCCACTTCACACACAAGGTTGAAGGCCCTTGACCATGGCAATGTAAGAGCTCTCATTGGTCGAAAAGGCGGAGATCGTCCAAGTTCACTTCACACTAGGAGGTGAAGGCCTAAAGGCCCAAAGAAAAGTTCGTGGATGAAAAGTCTACATGGAGTCCTACATGGATAGTTGTGGATAAGGGTGCATGGTCTACCATAATTTGCGTCAGACCCACCTCCAAGAGGTGGGCTTGACGCAAATTTCGGGAGACCATGACTTTTTTAATATTTTTTCCAGCAGGACATATTTCAAGACAAATTCCAGGACAAATTCTAGGACGGACAAACACCACCAAGTAGTTATCTTAAATTGATAAATATGGAGACATATTATATTAAACCAAATCCTCCCCTCTTTTTCCGCCAACAAAATATGCAATGGTCCCGCAACATGGTTCATTCTCACTTCACACTATGCTTGAGGGCCCAAGACTACATAAAATGGCTTTCCCAACACCCATGGTACGGCCTTTGGATGAGAGTCAAGGGTCCTCACCATTACAAGGTCACGGCTCTTGGCTCGTGTGTGAAGTGGCCCTTATTTGCACATATCAATGCAGGTGATATACTTCTTTTGGTTCGAAAGACTCTTTAAATATTATAGTTACTAAAGTGCAATGCTTCATGGCCCACTTCTATGATTGTGCTCAAGTCACTTCTGTGTGACAATAGTACGCACTTAACTTACAATGACTGCTTTCTAGATAGATTTGGATGGTTGCTTTTGTGGTCAAACCAAACAAACAAAGGGAAAAAAGAAAAGAAAAAGGAAAAAAGAGAAAAGAACATCATAGTCTTTTACCCTAACATGAGATGTTCTTTCGCCGCCTCCCTCTCATGTCCACATGAGCATGAAATTGAGGGCGGCTTAATGCCTATTTTCATAAGTGGACCATGTGGTTAGTGTTGGGGCTATGTGTTTTATGTAAGTTTTGGGTTTTAGTGTTAGTAAGTGTGTTTAGTCAACTAGGACTGGCCTTGTTTCTTTTTTATGTTTAGGATTATGCATGTATATCTTGGAGGTTTTTAACTATTGTTATATGGAGAATGCCGCTTATTCGTGACGTGATTATAATGGGTGGTAGTACAATCCATCCCAGTTGGGATAGGATTGGGTGGAGAATAGCATATTCATCAAGTTTCAGTTGGTGGCTTCTGCGAGGAATAAGTCATTACAGTAAGTGAATTCAATTATTTGTACTTTAAGGTTTTGATATGTTTATATGTAGGTGGGGTTCCTAAGATGCATAATATATCGGGTCTAAGTTGAGTTGGGCATTTACATCTTAATAGATAGTATGTCCATGGGACACGGGGAGGTCACTCCATTGTCAAGTTGAACACCACGTGCGAACAAAGTTTGATAAAAGTTTGACTCATTTTGGTGGTGTTGCATGTAAAAAGTGAAATTCTTGACATGTAAAGTGTTCACACGTGGTTGTTCAACTCACGGGGAGGTCACTCAGTAGGATTTTTGTGTACCACGTGCGGCGGAGGGGTATTTGTTTAGGGGCTATTTACCTCCAAGGCACGAATTAAAAGCTCCCTATAATTACATAATATTCTAAAATGGCCTATTTTTTTGTACCCTACCATTACTTATAATGCCCATGTCATTGAAATTTTTTGTAGTCTATATTCCTTTTAATTAAAAAAACTGAAAGGAGAGGGACTGATGAGAGGGAGGGCTGGGGCGTCAGTGATTGAAGGGCCAAAAAGCGCAAACTCAAGTATTGAAGGTAATCACTACTCTCCTTTACAAAAGTGGGAAGGCGAGGCAAGCGAGCTTTCGCATCATAAAATTCAACCTAGTGAAAATATCGACACAAGATTGGAGAATAGGAGGACAACAAGCAACGCGATATTGGTACTCTCTGCCTGCGCTATGCTTAGTTCCTGCAAAGCTCGAGAGCAGAAACTGACTAACAATCAGAATAACCACGACACTCAATGATCACTAATCTCTGTGGATCGTTTCAGACCTGCTCTTCAAGGTTTCCGCATCAGATCACGCAGCCTGGCTAAAAAACTCTACACAAGATTGGAGAAGAGGATGACGACTAGCAATCCTAAACCCTAACATGTTGATTATGTGTGCACACCACCAGCAGGCGGAAGAGTTGAGATGCAAAGAAGTAGGGTTTTAGAATGTTTGCGTTGAGGGGCTAAGGCGCCGAAAGGCTGTTGGAGGCTGGGGAAGCGGAAGAGTGGAAGCGGCAGTGATGTTGCTCCTCGAAACTTCCCCAGCCACCCACCTTCTTGGTAGCCGAAGAGACACCTGTTCCAAACCCACACCAACAATATAAAACAAACTTGCTGAAGCCATTCGCACATCTCTTCATTTGCTATCTCACGCATCGACACTCCGCTACTCCACTACCAAATCTACACATGTTACCCCTCTGAGTCCCGCAGCACTAGAAGAGAAGCACCGAGAAGAACCGACGTTGCTACACCTGTAGGAGACCACGGAGAAGAAACCGACGCAGCCGCTACACCTGTAGGAGATCGCGGAGAAGCACCGGCGCTGCTGCATCTGCCGGAGACCATCATCTTCAAACAACTAGCCAACTCCGACGCATCCACAGTACTTCTGCTCTTACCCTAGACTACACAGCTCTTACCTTAGACTACATTGCAAGGCTCTTAGTTCAGATCTAAGCTTTCAGTTGGTCGAACTCACTCTGTAGGCCGTAAACAGATCTCACTCCTTACCTACTTCGGATATCAGAACATATATCACTCCTCGAAACAGGAGAGAACACTTAGTTCTAGATAAATTAGAGGTTCAGAAAGACCGTAGTCTTCCCATGAGTAAGCCGCAACACTTGTTATAGAAATCACGTAGTAGAGAAGGTAGACATAGATCTCACACTTACTCTTTCGGAGACCAAACATCAAACGAAACACCCACTCAGTGCTAGATAGACTCAGAGAATTTTTTTTCTGATTCAAAGTGACATCTCAGATCAGAGGCAACCAGATCTGAGAATCTACTGTAACTAAGAAATCCAGCAAGTAGACCGCGTCACCGAACCTCCGAACTATATACTGTCTGCGCCGTTAGTGTAGCCGCAACAATTTAGACTGCCGGAACCCTGCACCGAATTTACCCAAGAGTGGCTGATTGCACCGAACCCCGGAGTTGCTACACCAAATTTACCCCGGAGTTGCTGCACCGAAGTGGGGCCACTCCGAATCTACCCCGGAGCTGCTGAACCGAAAACCCAGTCGGAGCTGCTACACCGAAATCCAAGTCGGAGCTACTGCACCGAAATTCTAGACGGAGCTGCTGCCCCGAAATCCCACCCCCACCGAGATTTGGAGACCACTGAAGCCGCACGCACATCCCACACCGAACACAAACCTCACCTGCACCGAATCCAGACCATACTGCACTCTCTGTTTACGGCGAACTCGGGAGTTACAGGAGTGCTGCCGAAGTTGCTGAAAGAAGGGAGGTTGCTGCCCAAGACTACTGCCACCGACTCTGAAAGTTGCTGCCGATTTGTTACTTGCCGATTCACTGAAGGACTGCACCGACGTTCACTGTAAACCAACGAGGCTGCCTGGAAGGACCTCTGCCGTTGGTAGAAGGTGCTCAGGAGAGGAGCTACTGTCCGAGAGACCGCGGGAATCGAATTCAGAGTTGCTGGGAGTGCTACAGAACTAGCAAGGTGCTGGAGGAAAGTTGAGCCAGCTATCCCGACACTTTCAAACATCCAGGAGCAAGCAGGGAGCTCCAGAAGCGGGGTCAGCATCCAGCAGAGTGTCGGCAGCCTGACATTCAAAGCATCCAGGTAAATCCGAACCCCCCTTCCTCACACAAAATCATGCACATAGGCACATAGTATACACGCACACATCTCTTTTACAGAACACTTAGTCACACCTGCATACAGGTTACGCACTCTGCACACATGTTTCTCTACGGCACATAGATTAAGCACTCATGCACATAGCCATTCAGTAGACACACACAGTACATACTTAGTCACCACACACATAGTCACTTAATTATCACCCACATAGTAAGCTAGGCACTTAGCACTTAGATAGAAGTAGTAGAAATTAGGTGAAATGAAGGTTGTTCATACAACCTATATTGTTCTTGTGTATTGGCTTATTGCCTCCCTATATTGGAGTAACTCTCTCGGTGTACACTCACACACACCATATGCATGTCACACAAATTGCTATGCTAAAAACACTAACGAAACAAAAGTAATATTGCAAGAACATTTCTTTGTACCTTACATTACATGTCTTAACAATGGTAAAACACGAAGTCAACTAACTAATTACACCTTACATATCTCCTTCCTTAGCATATCTCCCTTTCAAGCCTCACTTGCTCATAAGTGGAAAGGGAAAGTGGAATGGGAAAGTGGAATGGGAAAGTGGAATGGGAAAGTGGAATGGGAAGTGGAGTTGTGACAAATCACAATCTACATAAGAGCACTTACAACCAATTTGTAAGTACTAATATGAAGATTCATATGAATAGGAAAAGGTGTTATCATAGGATGAATGCAAGTTGTACTCATACTAGTACTCATATGATGTTAGAACATGCAAATCACTTCTTCTTTCACTCTCAATTCCTAGGAGGCCCACAACTTAATTTGTGGAAAGGAATTAGAGGAAAGAAAATAAGAAGTATACCTCATTCAAAACTAAAGTACAAAACGTTTGTTTGCTTTGCTTATATCAGAATGGCAACCATCACTCCAACCTCATCATCCCGTAAGTTGTTTGAAAATGAAAATATAGATTCTACAAGTGGAAAACGTCCAGTGCTTGCTGTGGTATTGTCAAGTCAAAAAAAGGTTAAAGGACTAGCACCCACTGAGAGAACACGCCCCCCCTATTGGCTTGGTTTTCAAGCTATGAACACAATTGCAAAATTTGCCAACATGCCTCTCATTCAAACACCTTCTTTCACTGAGTTAGTCAAAAAAGGTATGTGTGAGTCTGAAGCACATCAAATGGTGGAGTCATCTCCCTCCTTTCCGTTCGTTGCCCAAGAAGAGTGGCCTTCTATACGAACGGATGGTAAGGAGGGAATGCACTACAATCTCACCCAGATTCCTTCGGATGTGGAAGTGGGTGACCATGGATTTGCTTTGGACTATCACATATCTATCCATTTTGAAATTGAAAGAATAGAATTGGATAGAGATGTGATACTCAACTTAACAAAGGATAGACTAAAAACAATGAGGATAGAGGTCGGGGAAGTTCTAGGAGAGCCCATAGCTGTCCTTTGTTTTCATGGGACCAAAAGATGGAGTGGAATTATTAAACTCCACCTTAAAAACCCTGAAATAGATGGATATGGCCTTCTCTGTGGATTGAGACCTTTCATCCTCAAGCTTGGCCAATTTACACATGCTATAGGCAAAGTGTGTAAATCCTTTGATACCATTGCAATTGCATCCATGCTCTTCGTCAAAATCACAACCCCGTCAATCAAGGGTAAAGAATGGTATGATTTGTTTGTAGAAATAGTTGGGGATGGATTTCGACGGGGCCTTGACTTTGAAATAACGAATGTGCAAAAATCGGTGGATGCAAAGTTTGCTTGGATTAAAGCACCCTCTCCAGAGCAAGCCAAAAGAATTAAAGCACTCAAACTTTCGTTTTTTAATGAAATAGTAGATGTAAACTTTGCAAGTAATGAAAAACTCTCAGAAGATGATAAAGCCCGAAAGAATGCACTCATTCTAATCGCCCGTAACCTCAATAAGGTAAAAACAACCATGCAAATCGAAGAAGGAATCCGAAAATGCATGGGAGAACTAAATGTTCTCGGTTTTTACTTTAGACTTGAGAACGGGAAGCATACGGGCTCATGCAATGTCCAATGCCTCAACTCGTTTGTCTACAAGAAATTTGTTAAGAAAAATGAAAAAATATTTGGTAAATATGTTGAATTTACCCCCCATCCAAAAAGTCTAGACGGGATAAATGCACCTAGTAAAGAAGAGCTAGTTAGACTTGGATTTTCAGACGTGAACACCGCACTTGCAAACACCATCCAAGCTCTGGAGAATGGACCGCACCAAAACATCACCAACAAAGATCTCAACAAAATGGTAGAAGCAGCGGTAAAAAAGGGGACGGATAAAATACGAAAGGAAATGGTGAACCTTAAAGATGAGATTGTGCAAGAGGCTAAGGTTTATGCCGACCATGTGCAAGCGGAGTCAAACAAGAATTCCAAGCTCCAAATACAACTCCTTCAAAGGCAAATGAAGATTACATTGGATGCTATAGAAGCGGCTCATCCGGACATATCGGAAATTGAAAACAATATGGACTTGACAAACTAATTTCGACAAACATCCCGGCGGCGTACAATTATAAATTACTTATAATATATTTATATACTAAAAACAAAAACATAATTAAATTATTAATATATACTAAAAATAAAACCCTACCTATAGTATTCATGAATACTAAAATTCACAAAGAAAACCCCCCCAACACCTCACAAAAACAAATCTATTTACTCACAATACAACAATATCCTATCCAACACAACAAAGTACACAATACGGCATCGGCCTACCGGCCTCGCCACAAAATAAAACTAACAAGATATATACACTACAACTCCCTCAACCCCATCATTAACACAATCACAAAGCCTACCCACCAACATACTAAACCTATACACTACCTCCCAAAAACTACACAAAAAACAATAATTGCCTTACCTAATCTATTTACAAGAAGTAAATATAAACTACTCGCCCTAAATAAACCTCACCTCAATATCAAACACCATCACAAACCCTATATCAAACACCTATTAAACCCTCATTCAAAATACCAACCTCACCCAAAAGATACAATGGCCTCGGCCTACCGGCCTCGCCACACAAATAATAACACATACCACTTCATAAATAATTGGAGACCTAACTCAATAACAAGCCAAAAATCTATAAAAAATATAAACTCACACTTTTCACCCAAACAAATAGAAAACATCATACCCGCTATACCTAACCTCTTTACTACAACCAAGTTCACAATCATAATATATATAAAAACAAACATGAAAAATCCAAAAACACTCCATTCCCACGGATACTACTTTATTAACAAACTAGAATTGCTAAAATGTGGGGACATAGAACCCAACCCCGGACCAATGCCTAACATCCTACATACACACCCTGCTACACACAAAAAAAGAGCCAACATCTACTTCATTCCAAACACTATAAAACTACAACCTAAATACCAACACATAGCAAACACATTTACCCCCATACTAAAAAAACACACACCCACTACACCCTCAAGCAATAACCACCTACCCGCATCTACATCAATATATCCAAACACAAAGGCAATCACCACTAACCCATATGCTATACGCTCTAATCATCACCATCCACCCCTCAATAGACACATGCAATAACATACTAGCCCAACCCCAAAACTACCACTTTAATAACATATGGACGAACACACTGATTATCAGACTGGCCAACCTCACCAACCCCCCCGAAAGGCATATATCAACACCTCACCCATACACAACTTTTGTAGAAAACAATCAAGATATAATATACCCAAAAAATTCAATACACACAGAGATATACGAATTTATCCACAACCAAGATACTACACCAACACCAATCACCCTTCAAAATAAATTTCCCTTCCTCCCAAATCAATTGATCACCGAAGCACTCCGATGCCTAGAAAGCATCAACGAATATTCACACCCACCCCCACCCCCAGCTACTCCCACGCCAACCCCAAGAATTAACACCGACACCGAGCACGAAACAAACATAATAACATGGAATGCGTCATCACTCAACACATCATTACCAAACCTACAAAGCCTAATAAACAACTCGCTAAACAATACAGCAATCATACATATCCAAGAAACCAAACTAACCGCAAATAAATCTACAAAATACATACAAAACCTATTTCCGGAATTTAAACTCATTTTCAACAACACACATGCACTCACAAGATGCATACAACAAAGAATGCCCTATACCCCCGGAAAATGAGGCTTACTCACACTTATCCACAAGAAATATGCATTCCCTGGGAATATCACCAAAATTCCCACGCCAGTAAATATATCCTCATACCTACAAATAATTAAAATAAACAACCATCCACTAATATCTTGGCTAATCATACACATGTATATGCCTACACACTTAGAAGACACATGCCTCAATCCACACCTTAAGAACGAAATCACTAACGAAATCACTATACACCCCAATCACATGTATTCATTATGTGGGGACTTTAACCGAGATATCGCACTTAGAGGCAGACAAAATAACAACATTAACACCCCTCCACAAGAAGAAGATTACCAATGGAAAATTTTCACCGCATCACTCAACCTAGAATATATCCCAACTAACACTAGCATCTCCAGACAAGGAGGCTATAATTATACATCAACAAGTCTAATAGATGGATTCTACATTCACTCACCAGACAACAACAAATTCATTTATACCACAATCACAAACATGAATCTAAACTCAGACCATTATCCAGTTGTACTACATATCCCCCACAACACCCTTATACCCAGATCCCCACCCCCCACAAACACGTCACCAACTAGAATACTAAATCCAATACCACCAGAAAACATCGAAAAATTCAACATAACATTCTTCGAAGAAAACTCTGCACAAATAAAAGCCCTTACCACCCTACTCGAAAACCACCAACACTTAAGCCCGGATCAATGGGCGGAAGCCTGTACAACATTCGACCACATTGTATACAAAATTTCAGAAACAATTGAAGAAACCTGTAAAGCAGACCCACTACCCAACCTTACGAACAGAACATCACAACAAGGTGGGTTTTTGCCACGAAAACTTGCGAGAAAATGGAAAAGACACCTCAACACATATCACCTCATCAGGAAAACCATATACATTGCACAACACGATCCACTCTGGCAAGCACACCCCATCCTAAACGATATACGAAACCACCAACACACAAACATCCCACACCCACCTGTTACAACGGCACCTCCTACTGAATGGATTGATACCATAGCAACCATCGTAAAAAATGCAAATAAAGAAGCCAGGAAAATCACCACAAAATACACCAAAGACTGCATTCTAAAGGCCGTATCAAAATACCGTCAAATGTATGAAAAAAATCCCAAAAAGATAAATCGAAAAGTCTTCAAGAACACTGAAACCTCACCCCTGGACTCCATCATTGATAGACAAAACAATATATTAACTAACCCAGAAGACATCGCAGCAGAAATATACACGCAACAATCCATCAGTAACCGTCCTACAGTTCCCACATGCCAATATCAAAATACACACCCACTACGCTGCACATGTGGAGTCCGGCAATATCCATGGCATGACTTAGACGGATATATCATTGACAAACGAGGAGAACCCCAAATCCCTCTACATACGTATTTTGACCAAGAAATATACGACTTTTGTCTTAAAAACCTAAGTAATAACAAAACCCTAGGCCCAGACAAAATACCCAATTCAATTCTAAAAAACATGCCTCCACGCTTCCATAAATTACTCTTCTTATTTTTTAAACATTGTTATAAACAAAAACAAATCCCTGCATCATGGAAAACCAGTCTAACAGTTTTACTATACAAAAAAGGTAACCCATCACAACTAACAAACCATAGACCTATTGCACTAGCTAACACCATATATAAATTCTACACGAGTACATTAACTTCTATCCTATCAGCGTATGAAGAAAAATACCAAATATTACACAATAGTCAAGAAGGGTTTAGAGCAGAGAGAAGCACTTCTAGGCAAATCCAATTATTAATCGCAGCGCTTGAAGACGCAAGACTCACGAACCAAGATATATATATTCTTTACATTGACTTCAAAAACGCCTTCGGCTCCTTTAATCACGCCAGACTTTTAGCCATAATGAAAGATCTGGGATATCCCACTGACTCCATAAATATCATAGGAAACATATATTCACAATCCTCAACAATATTCACTGGTGAACACTTCGGTAAAACCTTACCAATCCCCATCAAAGAGGTACAATACAAGGTGATACCCTTAGCTCATATCTATTTATCATATTCCTAGAACCCCTTCTCAGATGGCTACAACAAGGGAATAATGGATACACTTTTGGTACATCTAAAATTACAATCTCATCAGCAGCATATGCAGATGACCTAGCAGCAATCGCCAATAAACTAGAGACACTACAAACACAACTCAACAAACTAGACAAATTCTGCGAATGGGTAGGAATGGATCTTGGAATACCCAAATGCGCAATAACTGGATGCCCAAACAAATCCAAACTTCACCCCACAACCTTCAAAGCCCTAATCCAATCTACCAATATCAACTACAGAAACCAACCTATACCAGTCTTAAACCAACATGAACCATACACGTATCTAGGAATAAATCTTGCACCATCACTCAAATGGAAAACACAAATAAATACCACTACAGCTAAAGTAATAAAACAGTGTCAAGCCCTTGTAACATGCCCAGCTACTATGAAACAAAAAATAAACATGGCAGATACAGTCATACGTGCTGGAATAGCATACAGCTTCTACGCAGTGCCATACTCCATACCAGCTATCAAAAAACTCGATAAAAAAATCATAGCACTTCATAAAACGATATGCGGAATACCCAAATGCACATCTAACATCGCTACACAACTCCCACACAATCTATTCGGAATCGAAGCATTCTCACTACAAAATGCCTATTTAAGATGCATTGGAGAACAACTACAAAACGCACTCAATGATAAAGGTAGAATTGGGAAAATATATGTTGATCTACTTCAATTCATACTCGCCAAATATGGGGGCTCTAAGGAAATCACCCGCATTAAATACCACCACTGTGTTAGATCACCCATCACTAGAACATTATTTTTGCTCAAACATAAAGCCGAAGTCCACCTAAAAAGTACAATAAACAATTTTCTACTAACCCCATCCCCACTTGAAACTGCATGGATGCAGGAAGCACAAATGCTTTATGGCCTAAATCCCAACACCTCACTTAAATTACTACACAAACTACTTGTACATAATATAATCACACTAGACCAAATTACCATGCCTAATGGTACCACTCTAATGAACCCGGACGAATTCCAAATCTACCACTCCTTCTAAACTTATCAAAAACGCACTTAACATAGCTAATCAATTATTTTGCCACCCTCCTGGAAATCAATGCCCCCTACTATGCCAACAACACCATCCACTAAGATCCACTACAAGGAAATGGGTGTATAATTGACAAAAATGTGACACTAAAATGTCCGAAGTGACAAAATCAGCTCAAAGCTATGAGTTTTTGTCAATTCGGACATTATTCAAAATTTGTGTCAATTTTCTGTCATCAGATTTATATATTTCACGTTTAACTTATTCCCTTCACCTGAGCATGTGTCTCATATTTATTAACAACAAAAGGTGTTACAAAAGGTGTTACAAAAGGTTTTTAATTATTGTAATTACTAGTATAAGTAATTAATATAATTAATGTATTTACTATAATTAATGTAATAATTAATGTAAATACTGAAATTACCAATTTAAGTAAATGGGGAAATTACCAATTTAACTAAATACTGAAATTTTCTAATTTAAGTAAATATTGAAATTTTCTAATTTAGGTAAATACTGAAATTTGCTATTTTCAGTAAAATACTGAAATTATTGTAATTAATGTAGTTAAAATAATTACAATAATTACTGTAATAATATTTAGGAGTATTTTTGTAAATTGTTTTTAATACAAATACAATACGTACTAATTAAAAATAGTAAATACATTAATTCTATGCTTGTTTTTACTTTCACTAATTAAAATATATATATACATAAGTTTATAAGTCTTATGGCTTCTTCATACAAAACTCTTACATACTTGGCCTATATCATGTAATGAGCGGTGGCTTAGTGGCTAAGGCCTTCACACTATAGCCAAGAGGTTCAAGGTTCGATCCCCTTGACCCCTCACCCTTGGCTTCGCCTAGGGTAGGTAGGTGGCTTTGTCCATTAGCCTAGGTTAGGTGAGGTGGCCCTTCGCCCTTAGACCTATGTGAGTAGGCCCCGAATGTGAGGGTGGATTACTAATTTAGGATTTTTTTACTAGTATAACTTGGACATTAAACCACATCACCATGGGTAAATGACGAGGTAAAGAGAATCCAACATGACAAGGGGGCCGGAGTAAATGGAATCCTACGTGTATAATTGTCCCACATGACAAAGAAATTGACAGAACTCTGTTAATTGTATGACCGAATCAAGGTGCCCTATATGATACCCAAATTAACAGAATTTCGTCACATTTTTGTCAAATAGGTCATATAAACTCTTGTAGTGATCCCTAAAAAATAAATATATAATAAGACACCACAATATCCTACCACACCCACCAACCGCCCCCGTACACCCCCCTAACCTCCCCATCCCCCCTCTACCCCCGACAATTCCCCATACACAAAATAATCGATCATAAACAAAAACAATCCAATGACCATAACGGAATAAAAAGAACAGTCACGTCGTACTTATGTCAATGGACTACAACAAATAACAACACATATAACAAATGGCGAACTCAAAGGGACCTATACCCCTACTGTGAAGCCAACACATGTAATCACAACACAGACCTACTTATTCATTACTACAAAGAAAGACAACACAAACATTTTTCAAACATAATTAATGCCTACTTCTCCACAGAACAACATAGAGACACAAGATACGTCACACCAACCACAATAATTCCACTAGCACATATCTCTATTAATGAATGCAACCCAGAAAACGACATCGAAACAAACTCTGATACCATCCAAACACAATTCGATGTCGCTCACATATACGAAGACAATGGCCGACACCTCATTACCATCCCGAAAGCTAGACTAACATGGCTATGGAAACAATACCAATTGGCAAAAAACAACACACACGGTCTAGAACCATCTACCCAATCGTTCGAAACTCAAATTGTTTGGTTATACCAAAGGTACAAATACCGTATCCCAAAAAATGACCCACTCAAACGAGCCCAATATACAATACCAACCCAAATATTAGATCTCCTTATTACAACATTCAATATTAACCACTCATATTACATGCCCCACACAATTCACCCAATTCTACTCACCATTCTCGCGAGACATAATATTTGGATCCCTAGGTAAAGCGTTTGACCATAAATGACAAGGAATCGGTTACGCACACCCTCATAATACAACAGACCTACAACAAGCTATTCACTGGGCGCGCATAGCGGCCCAAAATGATCCATATACAATCACTATACTTATATCTCCGGATACTAATTGGTACCAAAACTCCAACCCACACACAGGCCCATTCCCAGACACACACGTCATTGCCCATTTCGCCGCTGATACAATCACGTATGAGGAACCCATAATACCCTCCGAGCTCAATACCACAAGAAAAGAACCATCTACCATACAAATATTTTGTATCCATCACCAAAACAATAACATAGGCACCTACGAACAAATGAAATTAATAAGCGACATAGCAAATAACCTCCAAATACTACAAAGTCACACACAAACTGCACCACCCACCCCTCTAAACACCACCGTTAACCCTAGTAAAAAATGGGCTAAATCAAACTACCCAAACACACCCCTACACAATAATATCCCCACCCCACAACTTCCAAACTACCAAACTAACTTACCGCTAAAATTCCACCCCCAATTTAGCTACTACACGGACGGATCCTTTATAAAACCCAAAGAAATTGCCCCTGGGGTATGGAGAAGAGAAAGAGCTGGATACGGTATCTATAGCCCCAAAGGCTTAAATATCGCCAAAAGACTCCATGGGCATCAAAACATACTACGTGCAGAAATGATGGCTATACACAAAACACTAAGAATCATCAATACAAAATTCCCTAATGAACCCGCATACATATTCACAGACAGTCTAAACGTATTATACCTACTCAATACACAAATTAAACACCCCACTCTCCATAATAGTCACCCCGACCAAACCACACTCAACTCCATGGTAAAAATCCTCCAAGACCGTACACAGCCAATCACACTATACAAAGTCAGAGCACACGTCAACATTGACGGTAATGAAAAAGCGGATAAACTAGCAAAAGCCGGGTTAGAATTAGAACACAGAATTGCCATCCACCCATACGAACATGCCCACGCCATCCCGTACTATTACCAAAAGGACGTCTGGGCCTCGATGGCAGACGTCCCAGACAAAGGCCCAGTAAGATTCTTAGAAAAACAAATTAAAAAATATGATAGGAAAACCAATATAGCAATCATGGCCACACAAACCCCCAACACGTGTAAATGGACAGAAAATAGAGACATTGACAAAGAACTGTCCAACGAATTCTGGACAAATCCCTTAATCACAGACAAACAAAAATCATGCCTTATTAAATTCCGTACAGGAACATACATGGGTAATGCTAGAAAACAAATGTTCTTCGGTCACCAGAGGTACCCCTCTATCACATGCCCTATATGCAATTCAAACGATCCAGACACTTGGCTACATGTTCTACTGAAATGCAACCAACAACATATACACTCACTACGAATTAAAAGACATAACAAAGCAGTCGGAGAAATTAAGAAGCTTCTAATCTCGTCCGAAAAATCCCGATGTTTTACTCTCATGAATGCCGGTACCTTCAATAATAACCCCCAAGAAAATACAGTCCCCAATTGGCTACTCCCCTGTACATGTAACACACAAAGATGTCATTGCAACGCAAGATTTCGACCTGATATACTTTGCGTTAAAGGATTACCATATCAAAATGACCCTCCCATTGACATTGACCCTAACCTCACCATACAATTTATTGAATTCACATATTGTAACGACAGATTTTCCCCAGAAACAATAGAAGCAAAAAACAACAAATACAAACCTTTGATTGATAGTATTGCTTCCAGAGGATGGAAAATCGAACCACTTATTGTCATCACAGCTGGGGCCCGAGCTACGGCCCACATCCCATCTATGAAAATACTAGAAGAAAATCTCAAAATACCCCTGGTTACCATCAAAAATACCTTTAAAAACATTAATACCATTGCAATACAATATGCCATGTCCATCCTCCTCCATAAGAGGAGAATTGAAAACCACCAACCGCTCCCCCAAAACTTAGACCCTCCATAAAACCCACCAAAAAAAAAAAAAAAAAAAAAAAAAAAAACTTATATAATATTTAATATCTATTTACAGTTCAGAATGAGGGATTGGTGCCGGTTGGTTGGTACAAATTCCTGCTTTTTACTCACTTGCAGCACCAAGTCACGCGTTACATTTTAGACGATCATACGGACTCGACTGAAATCGAACCCGGAACGTCTTAACTCAAACATCCTCCCACAACCAACCGAGGAATCATGACTTGGCGTTCACTCTCATAACAAAAACACTAATTATACCTAAAAGGCATGCACCGCCGTGGGCCATGATCGGCCCACGTTATTTGTTTCTCGGTTACTATAGTGTCCATCCTCGAAAGAGGAGAGTAGTTTTGTCCCAGCTTCCCCATGTCCTGTGGGCATCGGGTTGTTGGCATTACGAACGGACACTCCATTCACGCCGGCCCCTAAAAAGGGACCGGAGTATCTATCTATCTATCTATCTATCTCCTAAACCCTAAACACAACGGTGAGGCTCAAATGTTGTGCATAAACAGGCGCCCTACAATCGGGTTGAAGAGTTTCAAAAGAGAAGGGGAGAAAAACCACCAAGAGAAGTCGGGCATAGAGTTAGGCTTCCAATTTCATCCATTTTTGGATGAATGATGAGTAATTTTTCATTCATCCCTCGTGAGGCATGCGTACGAAATTGATTCTACTAAACATACATCCTAAGATCCTTATTTTCAGCCCCTATATTATTTTTACTAAAAGGGAATGGCCCATATTTTATACCTATTTATTTTACTTGTAATGGGCTTATGTACTTTTAATGGACCCTTCATTATTTGGAATTCTTTTATAATTTTTATGTTAGATGATTTTAATCCTCCCTATATTATGCCGCACGTCGTTTTTAAAATGCACTAAGTGACCTCCCCGTGGTTCAACTTTACAATGGAGTGACCTCCCCGTGGCATGGGAGTAGCCATGAGGGCATGGTGTTGTCAGGTGTGCGGTTTTTAATGTTATCAACATTAATTAGGGTAAAGCAACGGGTTGTGGGGTGGGCTAGTAGTGTGTTCGCTAGTGCGTGTATAACTTCATTGTGTTGGTTTGTCCTTAGATTACTTATGTGTTTATTAGTGCAACATGATATTAGGTAGAGGCATGTGTTATTTTGGTGGGATATGCATATGTTACATGTTGGGGATATGTCTTGATTGCATATGTGTTTTTTTTTTCCAATGGTTCTGTCAGCCATAAACCCCCACCCTTATGCGTCGTAGTCCGGGTGAGAGCCCATGGCTCACATGTACTTGCTTGCTTCCCTGGTCCTAGAACTTGTTACTCAACCCCTTAGAATGCAAATCTTAAAAAAAAACACACACACACACTTCTTTATTCAAATGTCACAAGGTATTTGAGCATTGAGAAATACTCTCCCTGCTCATTGTCACTAGCACACACAACATTCACTCCAAGCCTTCAAACCCACCTTACTAAACCGTCCTAAGCTAAGTCCTTGGCCACCCAATGCCCTTCATTAAGAGCACCTACTTGTCAATCACTACCACCCAACCTAGGCTTGGCATACACTTTGCCAACCTAAAATTAATCCCTAATGGTAATGAGACAACACCGAATTACAGTTGGGTTGCCTAGGCCTCCATTCCAATCCAGAAAGTTTCCCAATCTACTCACAACCCTGACTAATCACTACCTCCGACTCTATCAGTTCATCAATCCTATCTGTGTTGACTCCTCCCCTTGACCTGTGAGACTAACCATGTGCACTGTTACCACCCAGTCACTTAGCCTTAGTCCTCGAAGGTCAATGGCCACTTCCTGTCCAACCCAACAGCCTACTTGGCGCGAATCCTCATCCTCCGAACAACATTGGGCCACTGATGCACCTGCCGACATTAGGATCAAATCGTTCGCCCCTTCATTCCATTCTCAACCCCCGGCGATTACAACATGCCTTCCGAGGTAAGGTAGCCTCTCCTCTGTGCTGCCAGAATTCTTCCACCCCGCGAAGACAAACTGCCCAGTTTGTTGTCTCCCCTCGACAACCAGCATTTTCGCAGTTGCCCAATTGTTGCATCCTCTCAGGTCTTGAATGTGAATCCCGGTCACGCTAATTTGCCTCCTGTCACCGAATTCCTTAACTGCCGCCCATTCCGAAGTATCCTGTCGCCACAACTATCACTCACTGGAAACCAACCTTCAGAGACCGGTGGTAGGAGCTCCCCTCATGACTTGCTGAAATCTCTCGGCTACAACCCAATCTGTGACTCGTTGTGGCGCATTTTTCTTCTCCCCTGTTTCTCTTGCATTAAGTCCCAACACTCGCATGGTTCAGGTGCTCTCATTTATTAGCTTCAGATAGAGCTTCGTGTTGGCTCCCATCCAAGTTAAGTACTCGGCGTTCTCAGCGTGTTTCTACTCCTTCCAGCCATGCGTTGCCTCAACCGCTCCCAATTCCAGCACTTCCCATGTGAAGGCAGCCAAGGCAGCGGTCTGAACCAAATCCTGCCACCCATCAGCCTTGGTCAAGCTCTTTCCTCGTGCATTGCGTCCGTCTCCCCTTCACCCCCTGGGTCTAATCCAACCGAACAAGGACTCTCCAAATTTTTGGCCAGGGCCTCCCCCTTCCGGCTGCCTCCCTGGTCTCTGTGTTCGAGTGAGTGGAGGCCGCCTCCAGTTCCAGGGACCCCTCCGATACCTACCCCCATTTCAACTAACACTCTCCTCATATTGGACCCTCAAATCTCCTTTTTGTTCATCCAAGAGCCTAAAACAAACACAAGTCTAGCCCAAAACTAACCATTCCCCCACCTTGAACCTTTGAGCATGGCATCCCTAACTTAATCAAGCTAATTAACTTCTTTATATTTTTCTTACTTAATAACTTAAATCAAACTCCTTAAAATCACCAACGCCCAATTCCTAAACTACCATCCACGCTAACCATCCACTGACTCAAGAAATTGCAATTCAAGTGTTTTTGGTCATTTCCCAGTTTAACTTGAATTGTGAACACTTATTTGGGCTCACAAGTTCCCTAAAGTATCTTCCATATCTAAATATGAGGGATTGTGTTATTTGAGCATTGGTAATCCAGGGGGGGCATCCCATAATAGATTTGACCATTTTATGTGTATGTTTGTGCAGGAGAGCCATTTGTCTATACAGGGTATTGTAATTTTTGCATGGGAGATGAATGCGCTTATGTGCTCTTTATCTTTGTAGTTTTTGAGGTTGCGGACTGAGCCGTCATGTTGTGTAGATGTCGGGGGGATGTCGGGGGGATGTATGGTGTTTGATGGCTGATGAGGTGGAAAGGGGTTTTTACAATGCGGGTTGTTTTAATCCTTGTTTGGCCATTTTACCAGCCTTGTTGTTTTCCAACGATATTTGTGTGGGCTCTGACTATGCAAATGATGATATTGCGGTGGGAGGTTTTTAGCGTATTTATTATTTGGGTTATGAATAGCTTATATACGTGGTTATATGCAGAGGATGGGTTTCTTATGTGGTTGAAGAGAAGATATATGTTGTTGAGGCTATTTATGAATATGAATGTAACCGTTGGGAAAGGTTTGGTGTGCTTTGCGGCAATCAGGACTACGTATAATTATGTTGTGAGATTTTGGGGTATCCGGGTAGGCGAGCAACGATATTGACTCGTAGTGGTCCATTGAAAACTCTGGCTCCTACAATATTGCCTTTTCCTTCTCAATCCAATGGTGTGAATGAGCCATCTGTATAGTAGGATTGGGCGTGTGGGAAGTGTAGGGGGAGGATTGATGTTACAGATGTTGGAGGAAGGTGGGTATTTGTGGTGTGTTGGGTGTGTGGGAGAATATTAGAATGAAGGTGAGTAGGGGTTCTTTGTTGTTGTAGTGTGCATGGAAGGGCTATGTTTCGATATATTGTAAATTGCGGGGTGGGATGTTACGTATAGGAATTTCATCTGGTTGTTGAAACGGGTTGGTTGGAATGTTTGTCGATCATTATGTGTGATGATAATAATTGTAGTGGAGTTGTGATTGGTGTGTGCGGCCAATTTTGTCCATTTGATCATTTTTGGGAGTAGGTTTAGGGTTGTTATATGGGCATAACCGCGTCCTTTCCATTAAGTGGAGAAGGTTGGGCCTAATGAGCCAAATATTACATCTCTTTCATAAGGGGAGTGATAATGTGATAATTGCATGGGACATGTGAGTGGATTGGAGAAATATGGGTGTGCGATTTGGAAGGTTTGTATGAGTTTGTCTAGAATTGATGATGGAAGTGTGTGGTAATTATGGATGAAGGTGGTGGTGGGTGGTTCGCACCTTGGAAGTGATTTGATGTATTGGTTAATGAGGAGGAGAATTTCCGTGGCAAAATCTTGTACATGAAGGAAGAGGGTGTGGTTCGCGATGGGTTTATAGAGTGAGTATCTTTGTCATAACCATGTTAATCTTTCAAGTGGTATAGCAGTTTGGTAGCTTCCCACGTTGTTGTGTATTTGGGCCAAAGGGGGTGTATTTGTATTGTGGGTGATGTGGCGATGTCTTTTGTCCGGGTTCTATTCTTGAGTATGAAGAGTAAGATGTGGGATGTCAAGGTTGGAGCAAACATTTTGTCAATCGCGTGATTGTTGGGGTTTTAAGTTGTTGAGTAAATTATTTTTCTAAGTCTTGTTGTTTTATTTTTTGTGTGATCATTGTGACAAGTAGTAGGTTGTGTTTGTAGAGGATGGTGTCGGGGTTTAAGAGTTGTGTTTGTGTGATCCATTTGGAATAGTTGGTGATTGGGGTTTGCCAATGGCAATAAAATTTATGTGTCTGTTGCTTGTTCTTTTTGTGTATGGATTTAAAGCTAAAGATGTATGATATGGGGGTGCCTAGGGGTTGCATGATTGTGTTATGTCTTGGGTGTAAGAATAGTTTGGAGTTGTGCGAGGTGGTGGTGTGTGGTAGTATTTGGTGGGAAGACTTTTTAGATTATAGATTTGGTATGGTATTTTTTGGAATTCTTTAATGATGAGTAAGCGTTTGTTGGTGTGATCTTGGATTTGGGGTAGGCCGGTAATATTGAAAGATGAGCGTTTTTTCCAGGAATTTCTCCGTACAGGATCTTTGTTGTGGGGTGAGAGTGGGGTACAATGGGCTTTTGTATCATTCTTCCAATAGTGGGGACTTGTTGAGAGGAAAGGCAATGTCTATAGAGTCTAGATGGATGTTGAAGTGTTTTTTTAGTATTTATAGGGATCTAGTGGTTGGTGATCTAAAGAACACTTGGTATTTCAATTGTGGGAGGAGTTAAGTTGCACCGTATTTTTTGGCTATAAATTTCACTATCCCTTGGTATATGTGGCCTAATGGGCCCGGGTCAGTGTGTGGTTCGTTTTGTGAGAGGATGGGGTGTTGTTGTTTTTTAAAGGTAATGTTTTGGGCTTCTAGTTATGTGATAAATGTGAGGGGTTGTAGTTTTGATTTGTTCAAACATCATGTAACTATGCAAACAAACAAAACAAAACAAAACAAAAGAAGAAGAATGTTTAATAAGGAGAGATTATTTGACCTAGTCCACAAACCTCAAACATCCAGCCACACCAACATTCAAGTCCAAGACCAAAGAAACACTGAAATCAAACAATCCCATTGAGTCTTAACCATATTTGTGTGTTGAGAATGACAACATTCGCAGGCAGTTAACCAATTTAACTTACCCTATATGGTCTTGCTTCATGATATCCGACATGAAACTCCACTTGCAAACATGTTTTTGTACACATTCTTGTGTTTACTACACCTTCATCCTTTCTGAAAGGACTTGAAGGTTCTTGGCTAATACAGGGTTCAAGGATGTCAATTATGATGCCAATTTGGTGAGCAAAAATCATGAAATGTTTTAGTTCTTTTACCTTTTGTCCATATGGCTTCCGTGACAACAAGATGTAGCTAAAGTAGCCAGATCACTATAATTGCTTGAATTAGAATTATTACCTAATGTTAATGGCTAAAAGAGTCATGTGTTTACACTAATGCCAAGTGTTGTATGTTTACACTTTGGTCAACTTGTTGACCATTGTGTAACCTAGGTAGTAAGTATACATCTCACATATTATTGAGCATACTGATGTCAAGACATCAGTAAGGGTGAGTTTTCATATAGGTAGTTTTTCTACTTGATTATAGTGGGAATAAGGACGAACTTGTCCAAATGTAGATGGAATTTGGTGGGGTAGGGTTTGTATGTGTCAATTGGCTACTCTTATTTTCTCAAATTTGAGCACACCTACTAACCTCCTCTTCCTCCTCCTTAAATATGTCTTCAATCCTTCGGTGACATGCACTTGTGGGTTAAAAAGTGTTTTAGTGGGTGCATGGAAGTCTAATGGCATGTGCCCACGGCCCTCCACATTCTAGTAAGCCATCAAAATGTGGTTGGTTGGCAGCTTGTGCTTATCTACACGAGAACACCTCCAACCCACTATTATCTAGAATCTAGTGTGCTAGTGGCATATATGGAAACTCACCCTAAGCACACTAATGTCAAGTTTCATGTGGTTACACTATTGGTCAAGTTGTTCATCAAGTTTTTGTAATGTACACATAGATCTCATAACAAGATAAGTGAAATTATTATGTTGGTGACATAAAAAACCATAAATAATGTACTACACAAAACATCTAATTTTAGTGTAACAAAAAAACTTCATATACCATGTTTTTTAGAGCGGTCTTCATGATTTGTCATGTAACACCATATGGTCATGTGATCCCTCCCTACATTGGTATGTGTAGTTAGGTTGCCTTCACGAATAAGTATATGAAATTTGCACTAGTTGGGGCATCTCATGGTTATATTCTTGGGACCCACATGAACGAATGCACACTGCTTATGGGGCATTCCCACTTGACATTAGTTAGAAGTAGTTTTAGTCTAAAAGCGGTTTTAGTTATCTAGGGTTCACACATACGGCTCTTTTTAGTGCCGAGCCTAGGTGGCAAATGATGTGGCATGGGTTTAAAGTGGAGGTTTTAAGCCTCAAGCACCGACCCTCCCATCCGTACCTAGATATGAGGCAAGAATGTAGGACCTTTAAAAGTGTCGCCTCACTCGCCCTTGTGATTGGTTGCTTTTAGTCTTAACTATGAGGGCACGAGGAGCTTCATCAGCAAAAACCAATGGTAAGATAGACGAGTAGTAAGGCATTTGGGGATGGGACAAAAACTACCCAACATTCATTGCTTGGTAGATAAAACCATGAACATGTGTGAAAGCTACTTAACTAAAACCTACTTGGAAATCTCCGGAGCAAGTTCTTGTAGGTGCATTGGGATAGTCGGATGCCTCCGCTATAACCGAGGGAGCTTTACCCAGTTTTTAGGAAATGCTTGGGGTCTTAAATAAAGTCAGGTGGGAAGGGGCATTATTAGTAATGTTATGAAATATGCTAAAGCACAAGGAATCACAAGTCAAACAAGAAACGCATACTAGAAACTTGAAGTCCACGCATACTAGAAACTTGCACATGAACTTGCACATGAACTTGCACAAGTAGACGCACTTTTCACAACACGCAAGATGTGCATGAATGGAGCATTGCAATAATATGGACACCCATATTTGAGTGGTATGTGGTTTGTGTGGATCTAAGAATGAACTTCAAAATGACGTGTGCTGGAAAGAGATTGGACTACATGCTTAGACTATGTTGACCATTCTATGTTCATTACTCAACATGATTTTGGGGGACCTAAGGTAGGAAAATAGGAAATGGCAAATGGCCACCATCGGCGTATTAGACTAGGAGTAGAATGAATATTGTGTGGACCCAAACTAGCTAGTTGTAAAAGTGTTTGTCTGAAAATGATGGAGTGATAGGCCAGGGAGGCCCTGTTTCACACCACTTGGGATCACTTTTGGGTGTCATTGAGTTCATCATTTTGGGTGCCATTTGTATGCATAGTAGGATTTTGATGCGTAAAGTAGGGAAACTCTACTATACAAGTGGGGGGGGGGGGTGCAAGCATGGTAAAGTGGACAACTCCTGATCCATGCCTAGCGTTCAGTGAAAGTGATTCAAAACTATACACTAACTTTGACTTTTTATCAAGATTGCGAAGTTATCAATGTCAAGCTTGGATTTTGGAACACGAAACTCTACTTGGATTGAACTTGTCATATATGTGGTGAATGCATATCAACATACACTTGGTTCTAAATAAACTACGACACGCATCATGTGATCTTTTAATCCAATTTGAGGTACAAGAGGCATTGAAAAATTGATTGCCATTTTGGTGGGACTCGACTTACACATGCTGTGGCTCTATTTTCTGAGTGTGTCCCAAATGGTTGAAATGCCTAAGCATGGATGGTAACAATCATCGATACCACCATGTCCATATTATTGTCTTGTTGCATAATTTCTTCTCTTTCTTGACTAGCATACAATGTGGAGTACTCTTTTGTATTTGTCTTGGAGATCTATATTTGAAAGAGAATGGTTATGTTACGTGCATTCTAACTCATGATGTTATTGTACAAGTGTTTTTGCTATTAAAGCTTCTATAGCATGCTGACAAGTTAATGTAGAATTGAAAGTTGGAATAAAATTATGTGACGTGGTTTGAGAAAAAATATAAAATGTTTCATGTGGAGTGTAATTTCGTTATTCTAACTAGAATTTAAGTAAATATGGACAAAAGACTTGTCCAAAATGAATCATGCATGTGAGAGTATTTTCTGCACACTTGAGGCATGCACACTGCATAACATATAATTTGAAGGAAGAAACTAGACGAGAATGATGAAATTCTTAATTTAACATACTTTGAAAAGCAATATGATCACATATTCCCTCTATATGTGTATTTTTTTTTCACAAATGACACAATGTGCATGCAACTTACACATGCTACAACAAGAGATACGGTCCACATCGAGGAGTGGTTGTTGTCATTTCTATCATAGGGTCCTCCAATAGAAGTGCACATATAAAGCTTCAGTTCGTCCAAAACTCATGAATAAATCCAAATATACTTGCAACATAGTTGTTTTCCTTCAACTTTAAATGCATGTGAGGATTTCAACCTCAAACATTGTTCACATAAACCAATCTTTATCAATTGAGAAGAAATTTTAATTTAGCATTTCTTGGTAGGCCAAAACAAATTCAACCTCTTTTTTTCCCTCTTTGAATTGTATACCGTGGTTAGGTCATGCATAACCAATCACTTCTCAATCACCTTGGGGGGGGGGGGAGGGTGGCTTCTAGTTCCATCTCCTTATAATAGATATATTTCATAAACCCACTACATATTGTGGAACATAAGAAAAATCTCAAGTTTTGATATATTTCTATTATTGTTTAGCTTGCCTCTACATGGTTGGACCCATGAACAAATACATGCCCAAAGAGTTTTTCCTCTTATTCTTGGCCTCATTGAAATTTAGTCTTGAGTTTGATTGTCTTCTCTTGAGAGTATGTAAATTTAGCTTGGGTACTCCTTGAGAGTTGGCAGGTTTTGTGAACCTAGCATATCTATATTTAGAGTATTGTGTTGGAACCATTAAGTTTCAAGCTAACACACCAAAAACAAGATGCACTTCTAAACACCAAATGGTTGCTCCTGACCTTTGAAAAAATGAAATAGTATTTGATTGATAAAGGGGCTGATTCATCCACTCCATCTCCATAATCATATGAGGATCCCACAAAAACATGTGTTGTTTGCGCGGGCCTTGTACAAGTATCCCCGCCAAGGTACTAAATCACATGGGAGCCCTATAATATATCTCATAATATTTACATTTGACACTAAGTACGCGACAATGTAGCATTTTACACTACACTAAATAGTCTTATTAGTGTGGGTGGAAAAGTAACATGGAAATAATTAGCATGGACAACACTAATTTCCTAGTCAAAGTGAAATTAATGTGGGTCTAAGACCCTAAGTTTTCCTCTATGTCTTCATGAGGACTTATGGCCAATGCATATTATTTGGTTATTAGAAGAAAAAAACAACACAAAAATTCACCCACATTAGTTTTCTAAAAAATAATTGAACACGGTCCATGCTAATTTCTTCTACAAATTTAGCAAGGGCTAAAAATAAAATTTTGTTATAAGAATTAGTGTGCACTCTAGAAATTTACTTTAGCTCACATTAAGACTATTTTGTGCAGTACCTAGTATAATTACAAAAATGTTACTTGAACACATGAATCTACAATTTTTGTGCTTTGAGCATGGAACCATCCATTCCTTTCTTTAAAACTTGCTTGTTTGCAAATTGCATAATGGAACCAAATTGCATGAATAAATCATTTGGTTGCCAATTGTTCAAAAATGCAACCAAACTTATTTATTAGTATATTTTCTCATTGGGAGCTGCAATGGACAAATTGCAACAAACACTTAGAACATACAACTTTTTTTCTTCTAGTGAAAGGATCATGTCCAATAAACATTCAACATTCGCTTAAGGTCCATACACCCAAAACCATCACTTAATCTTATACAAACAACAAATATGACAATCATACATTTGTGAGCTTTGATTCTAAAATGCAATGAACAATGTGTTGGTGATGGTGACCATCATCCCATCATTGTCCACTATTCAATCAAGGTGGGGAGACCATGCTATAGCGATGTGTCATTACGCACATGGCCATACTAGTGTATTGCAGTGATAATGATATAGGTAATGTGTTGCTTTTGGGCATTCCTACCTTATAGAATGCCATTTCTTGTTGTACCAATTGTCATTGTCATAAGTTTGCTTTCTTGCCAAGGTGCAAACAACATATATGTGGAAACCAACGTACCCAAAATCACCACAAAACCTAAGACTGCGACTATGTACCACAATCACACAAGTTTGCTTTCTAGAGTGCACCCAACAATACATGTGGAACCCACCTTATCAACTAAAAGCACATACGGTGCCAAAAATCAACATTGAGCCTAAACCAATAGTATTTACCAAAAATGTACATTTCAGTCAATCAAATGTATGACAATCTAATACAAATGAAGATGTGGTGGTGGTGGTGGTGGTTATGAAGCCGCCGTCCCACCAATTCCTACCATTCGTGCCTAAAGAACAAAAAGGTTTCCAAAGAAGAAAGTACTACATGCCAAAGATCCTGCCTCTAAACAAGCACACGGTCAAATAAATAAGTAATAAATGTCAAAAGGTGGAGGAACTTTAAATGCAAAAGGCGGGAATGGTGGGGGACACCCAGAGAGGTGGCAAGCATGACGCCAAGGTGACTACATGGCATACGCTGTAGAATAAAGTAGGATAACTAATTATGAGAATAAAAATTTATATATTCTTAAAGCGCTTCATAGCGACATGATGATGTGTCACATGTACTTATAAACACGAACATGGGGAGACATATAGACATGAACATATGGTTGCATGTATATATGAAGTTGTGTTCATTTGAAATAAATATTAATTTATATGCATGGGTCCAAACTAATGATAGATAGTGTTGGTTTAAGGTATGCCTACTTTACAAAATGCCATGTCTTCTTATTAGAGCATGGTACCTATTGCCACTTACACAAGTTTGCTTTGCTGCTTTCTTGCAAAGGTGGACACAACTTTGGAAATGCTTTCACGTGTAGTACTCAAGTGACCACTTTTGCATCTTACCGTAATGTATCCTATGCCAACACTACCATGTTCCAAGGTTATATAGGAATCACTCCAACATTGTTCAAAGCAATATTCCTACACTATGCAAATTGTCATTGGTTGGCCTCTCCTTATGAAGACTATCGCGGTGACAATGGTATGAGGTAGTGAGGATGTAGTCAACGTTTGAGATACTTTAATAGGCTAAGAGACAAGTCAAATGGTGCACCATGAACTAGGATTAAAGCATATTTGGATCTATGCATGAATTTTGGACGATTCAAACTGTGGTGGTTGGTAAACATGAAATACAAACATTCAATGTTGTGGTTGTTGTGTTGTTGTTTTTGCTATTGTTGTTTGATGCTTTTGTCCCCACAAGTGCACATCCTTTATCATTTTTGGACGAGTGGTTTGTCCAAACATACTTAAATGTTAGTTCAAACCATGGAGAGAGGAAATTATTGCATATGAGCGCCCCTCTTGTTCATCCAACTTAAACACCTTGAAATAATATTCAACATGAAGGATTCTTTTTGATAGATGATTTGACACATGAATTAGTTTGAAAGTCCACGAATTAGTCTAGTCCAAGTTAGTTGAGATGACTCAACCATTAACTTATAGGAGGTCATTTTTTAATGTTGGATGGATGAGAGGTACGTTTGTGTGCGACAAATCCCTCTCTCTCTCTCTCTTCATATGATTGGGTGGGAGAAGCCAAGGACGAACGCAATCAAAAATAATACCTATCCACCCATCTAATGGGACAAATTCCAAGATGTTCCACTTTCTTACAATTCTTTGTCATGTCATGGTTCCAAAAGGAGGACCATTTTTGCAAAGTACTTTAACCCTTTATTGTTTGAAGGTGCACTTCAATGAACTTGGAACTTGTATACCACCCTTCATGTCGAGGGAAATCCAACCCATTATCACCAACCATATTTGATGACATGCCACTTGTATGTGGAAGCCAACACCGTCATGAAGATATGGGAAGAAAAATGTATTCATTCTAAAAAAACCCTGAGAAGCTCCAATGGTTGTAAAATTGAAGTACTCAAGTCGGGGCAACTAGTGAGAATCTTTCCTTTTTTCTATATTTGGATGATGGGATGGATGAGGACCTTCGATGAAACTATGAAATATCATAAATATTTTGAGTACACATATATGAGGATGGACATTTCCAAATTTGGAGTTTACATGCCTATCTAGGAGGTGGTCAAACTTTATTGACCACATGATGAGCGTCTCTTACAATAAACTCGAATCGAATAACGAAACACTTTTGGTTTAGGATGTTGCCCATACCACTAGAATCGGGGCAACACCTTGAGCATGAAAATATGCTTCCTTGACTCAATGACCTTCTTTGAGCTTCAAAAATCTTTAGAGTATCGTGCTCCTTTGAACTTGATATGGTGTCCCAATATGGAACATCTATTGAGCCTTGGGCCCCTTCATTTGAGGACCATGAAGAGAGAGCATCCATGTGACTGGAGATTGTCAAGTATGATTCTATAGGACGGGAACGCCTTTTGCCCAAGTAAGGTGTACATTGAGCCAAAAAATAAAAATAAAAAATAAACAAAATAAAAAAATATATCACGGGTAGATCACTCTAAGGCATTTTTGTGCACCACGTGCGACTGGGGGTTTTTTTGTTTTGGGGCTATTTACCTTCAAGGGCTGAATTAAAGCCTCCCTATATTTACTTAAATTTCAAAAATGGCCCATTTGTTTGCACCCTTCCATTACTTATATTGTCCAAGTTACTGCAATTTTTTGTACTCTATATTCCTTTTAAGTAATAAAAGCTAATCTACTTCCTAACGCAATTGACGAGTGTTGAGGGAAAGCATGGAAACAAAGAAGGGTGCAAACATCCCCGTGAGTCCTAAACCCATTTACATACCATACTAAACATACCTTCTAGGATCCTTATCTTCAGCCCCTATATTAATTTTACAAAAAAATAATGGCCCACATTTTATGTTCATCTAACTTACTTATAATGGGATTGTCTACATTTAATGGCCCCTTCATTATTTGGAATTCCTTATAATTTTTATTTCAAATGATTTTAATCCTCTCTATATTATGCCGCACGTCATTTTTAAAATGCACTAAGTGATCTACCCGTGATATATATATATAAAATTCCCCCTACCAACCCAACACAAAATTGAATGAGACTTGCACCTACTTATTATGGGGGGGGGCTAGACGCAGACATGATGTGGCTTTACAATGACTTCTCGTTGCAAACCATTTTGGGTTGATGGTTAATTTCTTCCCTGCCTTAACCCCACCTAACTCATTCATCCACAATCATAAAAAAACTATAAACATCAACCCAACATGAATATTTACCCATAGACACATGAGCCGTGCAATTTGGAGATGAAATTTAGAATGTGGAATAAAAATGTTAAAATTGGGAGGTGATCATCTTTTTGTTGGGTTGGGTGCTCATGCGAGGGTGTCAACTCCAACACTCCAATGCAAAACTTTGCATGAATAACGATGTTGTTTATTTTGATAAAACATGATTTTTTTTTTAAAAATCATGCAAAATTGGCATGTGTGCTCACATCAATCATTCAATTTTATCATTTGGACAATCCTTGAGTTTCAAGGGATCATTCACCTTGCATAAATGAAGCTAGAAATACAGGACAACATACATGCTCCAAATGCAAGGAGCCTATTGTGGTTTGCACATTTTGGCATGAAAATTTGTGGAGGTGCTCAACTATTAAGTTGTTCTCATCCTGTGGATCACACAAGCATTTTTCTCATTTTCTATGTCAACTGGATCAGTCAAAGGTCTTTTTTAGAAGATCAAACATGGCATTATCTTGTGTATCCCTTCCTTCAATTGTTATATTTAAATAATTCAACTAAGTTATTCATGCCCATCCCTCCCCCCTTTACGTGTTTCAAAGTCCTATAGATGAGTCCATTTTAACCTCAAAACTTATCCATGAAAACTTCACAACCAACATTGAGTGAAATGTACTCAAAACAACCCTTTTATAGGCTTGGGAAGTTAAGGGTTAAGAGAAAGCCCATGGGGGCTGTTGTGGATAAGAAAGGGTGAAACAACATAGCACTTCTCAACCGAGAGACTCCACTTTCTTTTGGTTTGGTGCCATGCTTTGTTGTACCACCTTGAAAGTTGTAGCACCTTTCCATGATTCCTTGACTTACACAAGTCATATCTAAATCCCAAAATGTCAACTGATCATGAACACAATTACATTCACCTTCTCGTGGACTTGTTAATTGCAAAGTTTTAGTTTGTATCAACTTATTGTGTAGCTTTTAAAATCGTTTGTTGAGTTCCTATTGAAACTTTATCTATGACAACTAGTACTTCTCTCCCATGTCAACATAACATTATTCAATTGCATGGTTGTGCTCAATTTTGTATTTAGCATCTAACATGGACCTCCACTAGCTTATCTTCATGGGAAGGGGCTTAGAAAGTAAGAAGAAACTGACGTTGATGTGAATAATAAAGAGTGTCGGTATGAAGAGTATGACTATTGTGAATAGTGTTGGTATTTTCAGTGATAGTGTTGCTATGAATAACATTTTCAATGAATAATACTGGGATGAACGATGTTTATGTGAATAGTGTTGGGATGAACATCGATTCTTGTGAATAGTGTTGGGAGTATAACTCCACCCAAATTTCCAATCTAGGGTCTTGAAGCCAACCCACATGGTTGAATGATGTTATGAAAACAATTTAGCTTGAGGAAAAAAAAAAAAAAGGATCCACATCATGACAAAAGTGAACCAATCCTTGGCCACCTTTGATTGCACAAGGTATCCGGTCCTTGATTGACCACTAGTCTTATGCAAACGTCCATATTTGAGTGGTATATGGAAAGGGTTGTAACAAAGAACGAACACCAAGAAGACATGTGTTACTATGAGATTGGACTATGTGTTCAAAATAAGGACATTTTCTAGGTTCATGAGTTAACACAATTCGGATGGCCTATGTAATCACGTCATGTGAAAGAAGGATCTTCACTTTGACCTCTTAAGTTTTTTTGCTCCTCATCTTTGATTTTGACACTTGAAATGACAATGGTCATGATTCCTGGCTATTGAAGGGATGAGAGAACCCATGATCCCATCTAACAACCAAAAATGTATGTGGAATTGGGAGTGTTTGAATTAAGCCCACATAAGGGCGAGGTTACATGTACCGGTCCTAGTCCATTTTTTGAGAAATAAATGGGTGGGCAGGTGGGGAAAGAGTGGTGCCACGTGTCCATCTCCCTCCCCCAAGGACTGGTACCCCACTTGGATGAGTGACTTGCATTGTATGTTGTGCAAGGTATGTGGGTCTTGCTCAAATGCTTTTCTTCATCAAACACATCTATTTGAGTGTTGTGTGGTCAAGTGTAGACCTAAGCACATGCACCAAACATACTTCATCTTAAAAATCGATTGGACTACGACTCAAAATCTCTGTACCATTCAATTCTACAATCAATATTCACCAAAATGTTTTTTTTGGGGGAGGAGGGAGGGACCTATATGACCATTTGATGAGCTTGAGAATCTTTGCTTTGAAAATGAATAATATATTCATATGATCTCCACAACATATGAGGGAAATGGTTATGGCCACTATTTGGATTTGTTAGTAATCTTGTACTAATTGCACGTTTCACCTGCTACCAAAAGTAGGTGTAGAGCTAAATGTTTCCATTGAAGTCCCCATTTACATCAGCTTACCATGAAGCAACGTTGTTTATTTTCTCATTCTTATTATTGTGCCTTTATATGGCACAATTTACACCCCCCCTGCATCATGGTAGAATTCCATTGTGTAATGCATTGGTCCTATCCATAGTGCCATTCCATTGGTGGGGTACACTGATCATGCTAATTTTGGTTGGGCATAATTAAAATATAATAAGATTTTATGTAGTATAATCCTTTTCTTGGATGGCAATCCTATGTGTAAGGTCACTGATTGATCTTAGTGACCTCACCTTGTAGGAGTGCCCTCTGCTCAAGGCGTTTTAATATACATCATCGGTCGCTCATTTGAGTGGAGGGTGCTTCCAACAACACACTTGCACTTTTCTATCCACATTGAGGACATTTCATCCGTACCCTATATTCTAAATCCATGAGCATACTAGTTGTGAATTAAATAACCATCAAGAGGACAGTGGATGACGCATCATCCACCTACTGGAGCTTTCTATCAATCATAACCAATCAACTCATGAACAAAAAAGTAAGAATTATAAATGATATTATGCCTTCATGGATGAAAATATTGGATGAGGTATGATAATCTTTCTACTCTTGAACGACATAACATTATTCATATCCATAACAATGTTTTATGGGACTGATAATATTCCACACAATATTCCTATATGGATCTGAATAATGTTATGAAATGATTGATTATGACTGATTGGTTATCTACGTAACTTAACTTAGTCCATATCTTACCTTATGATGTTTTTTTCATGATGACTAAGGCATTTACAAGGTGACATGGATGACGTGGATGAACGTAGGGGATGAGCAATGAATGGTTTAGGGTTTTAGGATTGGGCCACCTCACTCACTGGGAGGAGCAAGACACGAACCTCTCCAACAGCATTTCGGTTTGAATTTGGATTGCTGGGAAGATAATCTGATGGCTATGGCGTCAATCTTGCGTCAACTGGCGCCATCGCCAGCAGCAATTAGGCATGAATCGAGCTTCACAAGGGATGCTGTGGTGTCTTCTGCGCAAGCTTCTTGGAGCCTCGGTGCTCCCAAATTTGGAGCAAATCTGCAGGGCGAGAATTTGTCCCGCGACCTCAAGAGCTTGGTGGCTAGGGTTTCGCGTTCCGGAGAGATGGCCCTCGCGCGACGAGCAACTGTGTGCATGGTCCTTCCAACAGGGTATGTGATTTTTATATCTTTCTGAAAATTCCTGCACATGGCATTGGATGTATATGTACAGAGTGAAGAATTTAGGGGTTGTTACGAATTTCTGTCCACTGGAATGCAATGCTCTTGTGTCAAGTAAAGAGGAAGAGATGACTCAGACGTTGCCACCGCCGTGAATTTTGGTGCTGATTCACCTTTGAGTATATGTAATCCGAAACGGGCTTCACGAGAACCCCAAAAAAGAACTGCACCTTTCAAAGGTCAACACCTTGAACGTGCGGGGCAAGCTGGCCCCATGTTCTCACTGACTTGAATTATGTCGTTGCTCCATCTCGGTGGTGGTCTAAGTCTACATGTAATTTAAAACTGGTATCACAAGAATTAGAGACGCCCCCCAAGACTACTGTGACCTTTCAAAGGTGAAAGGGCAAGCTCCTGAGTTCCCACCACGCTGTTGGTTGAAATTATCTAGTACACCTAGATACTGGATACCTAGATACTCCAGTATGATTGGGTGGACCATGGGGATTGTAACAAATTTGAAACAAACTAGGGATTCTTATGAATTGTTGTCTGCTAGAATGCACTTCCCTTTCTCAATTAAAGAGGAAGAGAATGCTGTCACCAGCGTGAATAATGGTGTTGCTTTATCTTCGAGTTGGTCTCACTCCATATGTAAATCCGAAATGGGCCTCATAAGAATTAGAGGGTTTTCAAAGAATATGTCTTCCTTTCAAAGGTGAACACCTTGAACGAGACAAGTGTGGACAAGTGTGGACAAATTGGCCTGCATTTATCTCCCCCAAGGGCAAGCTCCTAGGTTCCCACATGGTTGGTTGAAAATATTCAATTCGCTTGGATATATACCCCACTATGAGTTGGTGGACAATAGGTGGTAGGGTGCACTGAAAATTAAGTGCTAACAAGGTTACCCGTCCAAGTACTATTTTGGCCTTAAGGAGGCTTAACCTCGAAGTTCCCATGGGAGCTGGGTTAAAGCCTTGGGACTAAGCCAATTTTTTCCATCAATTACTTGAATTGGAAGCAATGGCAGTGTTAGGTTGTCTCATTTATGTAATCCTTTCGGAAAACTTGAGGATTACCTACATCCTGGTTTATGGGACTGTATTCTATGATAGGACTCAATTATTGTGACAGTCACTCAAAATTATTATAGTGAGGTGGGGAAGTTGCTGGAAGAGGTGGATTCATATGTTTTATCATTGTTATCGCTGGTCTTAAAGGCTAATATCATGCTTTAGGTGATGATTTGGTGGAAATGAAATATATCTTGAGCAGGGTATTGTATATTCTTCACAGTTCCGGCTGTTACATTTAAGCAATTCCTTGAGGCCATTGCAGGAAAATCAATTCATATCACAGGCTACTGGGAACTTAAGAATAAACAAATTCCTTAGTGAAACTTGCATTCAGGTGCTTGACGTTTCTGAAGTAAATTTTTGCTCAATGTAGTCTGTAGAGTTGTTGCTCATGATAGTTAAGATGGAGCTTAATCTTATTAAGTTTTGTCAAAGTGAAATGGGTTTTCAAAGATGAAAGAAGTAAATCAGTTTAAACATCAAAGAATGAGCCATGAATGTGGAAGCTGCATTACACCTTCTTCCAATTGGAGTGTAGATCAAGGGTCAAGAAATGGTTTAGGCTGTAGATTCTAAATGCATTATTTTGATCGACATCACTTTGTGTTGATGGTGTGCTGTGCAGAAACTCAGATACAATTGCCCTTCAAGAGTATCCGTAAGTACATTATTTTTTCCTCTGTCCTTACAAGAATAAGACATCTTAGAGATTGTTGTTACTCCAATTAAAAAAACTGGATAAATGCAGAGAAATAGTCTAAGCCAGACTCATGCGATATTCTCATTATCATAGTAGCATGTAAATGCATGTATGGATCTGTTCTAGAGCTCTCAAAGAACTTATGTTGGTACACATTATAATACATCCATAATTAAAAACAATTGGTTGAGGATCAGTAGACTGCTCGATCACCTAGCTTAGTTGGGCACAACAATTATTAGCCTCACTACTTTCTTATTTATTGCAGCTGGGAAGCAAGAGCTGTCAAGTCATTTAGCATGGCTGAGTTGGAGGCTCGAAAATTGAAATATCCCTCGACTGGAACAGAGTCACTTCTTATGGGCATTTTGACTGAAGGCAAGCTCTTGGTGCTTTTTGAATACTCCAGATTTGCAATTCTGTATATTCTGGAATTAGTATGTAGTATATTCAGTTCTTCTAGATGGACATTTCCTGAGTGTATAAAGTGCTTGCTGGTCTTTTTCTGTTTAGGTTCATACTGAAAAGAAGCGGTTCACTCATTTGTTGATTAACCTATAAGCATCTTAGATTGTATGTTATTTTGAATATGTAGAAAGAGTCTATCCTGAAAGATAAAAAGAATATCATTGCAGAAAGATTATGTATCAATAGAGTTCTTGTTTGAGAGTAGAAGAGGATTGAGTGCCACTGCCATTTACGCTAGTGAAGGAATAAGCATGTCTTGTGTTGAAGTCATTTGTGATGTTCAATCAAATCAATCTGGCTCTTGGGATACAGGGACAAGTGAAGCAGCAAAGTTCCTGCGGAAAAATGGGGTCACCCTTTTTGGTGTGAAGGATGAAATCATTAAACTGCTTGGCAAAGCTGACATGTATTTCTTTAGTCCTGAGCATCCGCCAATTACTACCTCTTGTCAGAAGGCTCTTGATTGGGCCATTGACCCAAAGAATAGACCAGGTAAGCTACTAAGCTCATAATATAGATTAACATGGTCGGACTTGAAGCATGCTACATTGAGTGGGCCTTCAACAGACTGTGCAGAAGCCTAACAAAGAGGTTATGATGCATGTTGTAATGCCAGCGATTTGAGCATTTACATAACTCTGGTCTTTATTTAGGTTCTGATCATTTTACAGATTGTTTATCTCATGAAATTTGAGAGTGTACTAGATGATACATTACCAGAGCTTCTATTTACTTGGTAAACTTCTTTTTTCCTCACCGTTGGTTTACTTCAGCAGAGGGTTCTTCTGCTAAGGAGCTCAGTACGACAATGCTGGTGCTTGGAATTTGGGCTCAAAAAGGTTCAGCTGGTCAAAAAGTACTAGAAAACCTTGGTTTCAATGAGGACAAAATTGCTGAGCTTGCTGCTACTGTAAGTATTCTCCTTGAAGTTAAGGATTCTGTTGAGACCTATGTATTTGCAAATTTACTTGTTGTCTGAAATGTCAGCCTCTTGGAAAGTGGTTGCTGCATCTCACCAAAGTAGGTAGGTAAAATCAAATAACTGTATCATGTTCAAGCTCATCCCATCGAGGTAGGTAAATTAAATGACGATTTGTCTTGTCTGAAAGCAGCAAACAACCTGTTCATTGCTTGAAGATACCTGATCTTTATGGTATTTTATAGCACCATACTAACCATTCCATTAATGAGCTTCTTGCAGATGAAGAAGCCAGCAAGGGTAAGAGGCATATACGAAGAATAATGCAGCAGTTCCTGGACGCAATGATTTTGCATTTTTGACCGATCTTGGGGACAGGGATATATCTCAGTCTGTATACAAGAGCACAATTGCCGTTGATCGTCATGAAAACACTGGCCCTGTACTGTATGTTTACTGAGCAACCCACCTTTCTTCAATGTATATCACTTTCTTTAACCCTGTGCAAATATTTGAAATCTGCAGATCATTGGAGTTCAACCCTTTCAAGTCTCGAATATTTTTAAGAACTTGAGAACTTGTCATCATATTTAGCCTGCAACTCTTCTTCTATCTGCTCTTTACCCAAAGGAATGTTTGATAATGAGCATGAAATGCAAGCAGATTATAGACACATGACAGAAAATGCTGTATTTACAGCTACTGGATGTTACATTGTGCAGGCCAATCAGCCTTAATATTCCAAAGCAAGATGAGCTCTCAATGAGATTACCAAAATTGAAAATAAGCAAGTCGACTAGTTTGTAGAGATTCTTTCTCAACATGGGTAGTTCGAGTTGGTGTTGTGCTCTTTTTTGTGGCTGCCACTACCTTGTTCTTGTCAAGATGTCCATTTTCATATTGTAGCAACTTTGCAAAGTGTGATTCCCACTGCAGATACATGTGCAGCTGAATCGAATTTAGTTCTGAAAATTGAATCTTGTTTCTGATTGTCAGTAAACTGTGTCCTCATTCTCTTGTGGATTCTGATCAACCTCATCAGAGGACACAATTTCTTCAATGCAAGGTTTTGGGTTTCAGATTGATACACTGTCTTGGAAGCCTTTTGAAGATGAAGTGGCTTCAAGGATGAGTTCTTTGTAAAAGCTTCCAGTGTTGGCAATCTTCTCTACTAAGAACTTACCACTGCCCGATGCCAGGTTGTGGTTTTCCTGGTGTTCTGTGCTCCTTATTTCGACTTCATAGTCACTGGTCCTTTTTGTGGTGTTGAAATGCAAGAGTTTGTCTGATTATAGAAAGAGTAGGATATGTGTTTTTGTTGTTCATATTATTTGAGCATATATATCAAGAATCATTGCTACAGATAAAATGCATGGCGGTATGCATTGGTAGGGAGGTCAACAGAGAAGAATTTCTAGGAAATTTTGATTGTGAGAAGTCAACAGGGATGAATGGCAAAAATCTTTCTAAAGTGCTAGTTCAGGACTTCTAATATACACTGACTCTCAAAACTGAGTCTGTGACTCCCTACATCAATTTCACACACAATGCCAGGCAAATAAAAACAAGAACGGACAAACTCTCACTTATGTAAGTCTAGTACATAATTTTCAATGTCTCATGTCTATTGCAAAATTACACATGGAGAAACAATGATTTGAAGAGAACTATATACATTGACTCAGTTTTGTAACCTACATCTACTTATAGATCAATAATTTGTTCATCTTCCTTTAGAGGCTAAAATAGCTTGGATATGGTTGGGCATGCTATGATAGAACTTTTGATAGTGTTGAGTGATAGAATGGAAAGAAGCTTACACATGCTCCCACAATTGAAGCATTCTTTTGGTTGGTGTTGAATACTTTGGCCAAGAGATGCCAAAATGAGTTTGGCCCTCAATCAACCAATATGGAATGTCCTTCGTTCAAACCTCCACATTGACTCCAACCATGCACCCAAAACTTACCGAACATGGAAAGTTATGCATGCAAAACAACCAACTCCCTACCAAAACTGTGGTTGAATTAATGGATAACTCTATTATCTTGTTGAAATATGACACAAGAAGGCTTGAAATAGTACCATTCAATTGTCTTCATGACCTCATCTTGAAAAATGCTAAGATACTCCATCCTTCACCCAACACCAAGCGCGATCATCAGACTGAAATCGATTGATCCTAGCCTCATCACTAAAATTCTTCCTATACCAATCATGGAACGTCCAATCTTGATGACGTTGAGCAAATTCCAACTTGCAACGCACATTATTGGTTGTGAGTAACAACTTCTTTTACTTCTCTAATGACCCAAGACCTACTTCATGATGTGCACGTCTCACTGTGTTGGTGCTCACTCCCACATTCAAATGCTCAAAGCAATCCTCACATCTACAACATTATCTACTCAACCAACAATGATGGCTCTTACACATGTTTGTCGTTGAGTTAGGGTGATGCTTCTTGAGCGTCCTCCTCTTGAATGCTCCACATAAGGAACACACTCTCTACGAATCCTAGAGCATATACCTAACAATTTTGACACTTTACGTGTGCTATGCCCATTCTGCAATTTGGCTATAGCATTCAACCTTTTCTCTTCTAGTAATGCTCTTATGGGCAAAGAAAACCTTCGCAAATGTAAGAGAAAATGTCCTAAAGACCACACTACTAATTAGAAGTGAGAGGAAGAATCCTAGGCGGCGCTATGAACTTATTCTTGCAATTAAAGGTGAGTGATGAAAATAGTTCCAAAACCGAGTCAATAGACCTAGGTTCATTCAAAATGCAATTTCTCTTGTTGCTATAGTACTCAGGCTGAAATTTGGAAGGACGGTAACCAATTTGGTTGTGCATCTGACCCACTTTACGTTTTGGCAAAAAGATCAATACTCTTTTAGATATGTCTTATTGTAATTTGTAGTTTTGCTAATGGACTTAGTTTTGAGAGTTAGTGTAGGTGAGTTGTTTAAATATACAGAAGGGGATTCTTAGGGCGAGTTCACACGGGTCCCAAGTTCCTAAGTCCCAAAGCCGCTCAACCATTACCCATCAACCACATCCCATAACTATGGGCTAAGAATGTTGTATTCCGTAGTATATAAGCCACACTTCAATTTCATGGTCACTTAAGAAATACAAGTCAATTTCTACACTTGTAAGTGACACCTAACTAAACCCAATTTGAATTTGTGTTGAACTTTCAGGTGATTGTGATAGTGATGAAAGATAATATCTATGTAGAAAAGTAATTTACATGATCCTTAAAGGGGCAACTATGAATCACGTCCAAAGAAAAGTTATAGTTTGCAATGTCTAGGCAATTTTTTGGGCATGGTCAGTCCAACCAATTACATGAGGTGATCTTTTGGTTTTCCTTTACTGAATTGGGGGTTTTCTCTAAAATTTTGAACTTCAACCAATTATTCCTCAAACTCAACTATGAATCACGTCCAAGTCATAGTTATAGTTTGCAGTGTCCAGGGAGAGTTTTTGGGCATAATTATAATTGGTCAAAATCCTAGTGTTTCTAAGTCCAACCGGTTACATATTGTGATCTTTCATTTTTTCTTAATAAATTGGGGATCTTTCATGAAGTCTTGAACTTCAACCAATCATTCCTCAAACTCAACCGATTTATTTGTAACTAGCGGTTGGTTCTCCTTGTTCATTGATAGTTTGGTGTGAGATGAGTGTTTAGAAGCAATTAGCAAGGGTGAAGCCAAGTGGGGTTGGCTAAAAGGCCAGTAATCATTGCATCATGCACCCTACAAATAAATTTGATGAGGACTACCATTAGGCCACCAATTTTTATTTTTTTATTTTTTTATTCAGTTTGCTAAAATGTTATATTCTTTACAATTCTGCTTCAAACTTGATGGATGTTCCACAACTCTGACCATAGTGTGTTTGTAAACCTTAGCACATGATCTCATGTTTTACCTTATCTATAGGAAAGGGTTCCTACTTTACTTGTTTTCCATGCATCAAAACTTACAATCCAAAGTATTGTCCAAGTGATCAAGAAGTTTATATAACTATGTCAGAGCAATGGTTAGAGAGATTGATCATAAAATTCGGATTGATGGCGGTTGAAAGTGATGCAAGTAGAGCGAAGTTGCTTGAGTTTGTAGAAACTTTGAGGCATGAATGTGAAAACAAATCATTGTATGAAGCATGACAATTTTGTGGGGGCATCAATGAGTGGTATACCAATTGCTCACATTTCATGAAACTTTGGCAAAAAATATACTTGTCATTTCCTCAAGTATTGTAATTATTGAAAGGGGATTTTCAAAACAAAATGCTATATATCAAGAGCCACTTGTGAGCTTTATTGAAGTTGAACACTTCGGATGCTTTGATGCGAGTATCATTATGCAAGATAGAGTTGGAGAATATGGATTGGAGGGAAATATTTGAGTTATGGTGCAACCTAAGGAATTGGGGAGTTTTTAGTTTGGACTAAAGATTGTAAGAACTTCAAACTTCTCTACATTTATATTTGAAAGAATGTGATTTAATCTTCAATTTTGTGTGAAAGATTAAGATTTTTTCAAAGATCTATCACATTGAAAGGCAATAAAAAAAAAGTGACATGTCAAATGAAATGAAGGTGGACCCGTCAAAAAGGAGCACAAAAAGAGCACAAAATACCCTCCTGCATAACAAGACTTGCACATTTTACAAGGCTGATATTGTGGTCATTTTCACTTAACTAACCAATATAAGTGCACCCTATGTGATGGTTAAAGGTCTATTATGACAATCATCTTTGTTGATTTCCATGAGTTTCATATAACCATGATTTATTTTTATTTTTATTCTTTTCAATTCAGGTGTCTTTCTTGGTTTCCATTTAAACTACGCATAGTGTCTAGGGGTGTCAATCCAAGGCCTACTTACTTTAAAAGGATATTTGGAATAAGGAATCATGTTGGTGAAAAGTGTGTGATCAAAGTTCATATGCACTTGGGATCTTCATTGTAGTTCCATGCATACATTATAAAATGATACTGTCGGGAGGGTCATTTTTGAGGTACAAATATGCTTGGAATAACATTTTTATTTGCCTACTTAAGTGTTAAAAAATGTGTAAAAGAATATTGTGTCACATTCATACAAACATGTCTTGTGTTTGAAATTATGTTTGAGGCATCTATTGACTATATGAAAGTGGTCCCAGAGTGGTGGCAAAAGTGATAGTAACTTGGCTCCTTCAATTAGAAGTGGTCTTGAGAGTGGTTATAATCCTTCAACAACCTACACCAAGTTCCGTGAGTGAAGGTGACATTTGCTCCGCTATTATACAATCATGCTTAGAATAACTTGATCACCTCTAACGTACACAATATCAATTTCTGGCCAGTTCATTTATGCTTAAAAATCCAAATAATACCTCAAAACCAACTAGCCACATGATAAGACAAGTGAAAATATAAGGCACAAATAGGTACTTTATAGTCAAGACCCATTTTATCTTGAAGTCTTTAGGCCATGCTAATCGTGCTCAACTAGGGTTGTTAGCACTAAGGGTGGTTGTGGTTGCGGTAGTGGTAGTGGTTTACTTTCTTTGATTCCAATTCCATGGAAAAGGCATCATCAATGCCAACCACATGAATGACCACCTCTTACCCCATCAATGCCCTTCCTTTGCGTGGTTAACAACCCCTGGGGTGGTTGTTTGTTCATTCTCATGCATGATCACTAGAGAGGTTCAAGGCCAAGGCCCAAGGAGAAAGTCAGAGGCAACCACTTTACGAATATAATCCAAGGCCAACAAGGATAATATCACTTCAATTCTTCTCAAGTCCAACACCTAAACCAATGATGAAATTCCATTTAAAGACCAACCCCACCATCAACCACAAAGGATTCACACATGACAAGTGTGAATAAAAAAACCATAGTTGTGGTTGTTGATTTGTGGTGTATCAAAAGACCATGAAGGATTGGGAGGAGAAGCTTGACGGTAAACTTGCCACACTTACCTCTTCTATCATCTCCAACATTGATCAAAGAGTGGAGACAACAACCAAGATCCTCAAGCACCAAGCCACCAACATACACACACTAGTTGGCTCCATGGCTTTGGAATTTTAACTTTCCAATCAACATATGCAAGGTTTAGTCAACAAATTTGTAATCTCTATCCCGCACCTCTACCAACAACTTCCACAAGGAACAAGCACCTCCAGCCATGGGTAGATCACTTCATTGTCAAGTTGAACACCACGTGCGACCAAAAAAAAATCTTCTTTTGGTAAGTTGCACCACCAAAATGGGTCAAAATTTTATCAAATTTTTTTCATGAGTAGATATACACAGTACCTATGACATAGTCAAAAGTGGTAACTAAATTTAACGATTTGTTTTTTTCATAAAACATACCATTTCTAACTAGAATGACACAAAATTGAAATAAAAAATTTACTAAAAAAATAAAGATGACTAAAAATTTTCAAAAAAGTATACAAAAGATACTATCAATGGTTATGTATATGTAGAAAAAATATCATAAATTTTAAAATTATATATGGCATGTAATATAGGGGTAGCAAACTTTGTCCGCAAGTGGTGTCAACTTGACAATGAAGTGACCTCCCCGTGCCTCCAGCAAACTCATTGTCTCACAAACACCTCCAAGCACCGCCGGGATTCCCGCAAGCACCAAACGCCCCTCATCACATCCAACAAGGCCACACCAACACTTATTAATGGCCCTCCAATAGATTTCCATCAATGTCTTCTTTTTTGTGTGTATTGGTCTTCTTTATCAATAAAGAGCTCAATTTATTTTTATGGAGTACCTCAATTATACCACAATACATTTGGACACACAAACACACACCACAAATTCTTCCTACCTCTCATACTCACCCTTTCTTCCAAATCTCACAAATATTGAAATTATGCCTTCCAATCAACATTTTCAAAATCAATATTATCCTCATCATACTTATGAACCCTCATGCACAACCAACAAGAAATAATGCTCAATCCTACACCACAAGTTCCATGTACCAATTTAATACCATAGCACAAACTCAACTTCCTCAAATACTGCACACATCCCCTCGGCACAATATTAAAAAATTAAAACAAACTCAAGACAACTACCAGCAAAGCAAAAACCACAAACAAATAACCCCCTCACAATGTCCTCGCATATTCTTTCACATGCAATCACCACCATCCTACAACCCATGCACACAATCTACCACATATCACACACACACACCTAAGACACCCAAAGTGCACCAAGAAAGTCTACTACATATGGAACATATCCCCCTTCTTACTTAGGGTCGGAGATAATCCCCAAACCTAGGATTATTAACCATGAACTATGAAATATGCCCAAAATCTTTGACACAAAGACCCCCCAAAAAAAAAACTTTATAAAAAATTCTACCACTCTTAAACCAAAATACACATACCTAGCCGACACATTTCTACCACTCACTAAACCCACAACCTTAGTCCACCACCCACATGCTCATGTCTTTCCACACCTTATCAAACACTCACAACTCCTCCCCCACCACTAGACACCTCATCTTATCTTCACATTAATAACTTCAATTAGCCCTTTTCCTAGCCACTTCAACCACACCATTTAACATGGCTTCCCACTAAGAAGCCTAACTATATTAAGACATCTCAAAGATATCCCACAATCACTAGACCCCCCTCAACACAAGTTGCTCCATCCAAGAACATCTCATTTCCTCTCAAAATATAGAAGACCCAACCCAAAAACTATACAACCTACATAAAAATAAAAATAGAAATGCTATAACAAACAAATACATGCCAACATTAACTGAAATCCAAAACCTCTTCCCAACATACCCAACCAATATCATCTAGGAAGCTCTCAAAATCATTTCCCCCATCCATGGATTCATTGACAAACTGCGCACGCCCCCCCCCCCCCTGTCCCCCCTCCCCCGCCCCCCCTCCACCCACCCATTACAAACAACACCAATCAAACACAATCCAACCCCATGACATGTCTAACTTGGAATTGCAAACATTTAAGTACCAACCTACAAGACCTCCACCAACCCACTACTCTCCATAATCTACCAACATCCATTATATTCCTACAAAAAATAAAACTTCCCAGGGATAGGTCCACAAGATACATAGACATGTAATTCCCATCCCGCAAAATAATATACAATAACACGAATGACATGGTCTCCTACATATGTAGACCATATGTACCATATGCCCCCACAAGAGGAGGATTAATTACCATGATCCATAAAAAAATTGCATTCATAGAAACATCACCAAACTAGCCACATCCATAGAATTATATCCATGCCTACAAATCATCAAAGTTGCAAACAAACCCCCCACCCCCCCCCCCCCCTCCCAATTCACATATCCTATCCCAGAAAATTTCTTGATAACTTCCTTACAAAGTTTACAGAGCAAGTCTACACTACCATCCCACAACTTACTACTACTACTACTACTACTACTACTACCAAAAAAAAAATTTAAAAAAAAAAACCATCCTTTTCATGGATGACTAGCTAGATGCAAAAAAAAAGAAATTAATCCATGTCATTGAATCCATTAGTGATTGCGCAACAAAAACATGCACCCCCCCCCAACACACACACACACCTTTTGCCTTCACCCCATGAATACAACAACAAGGAAGCTTCCTCCCCACGGTAAATTCCAAAAACAATGGAAAAAACACACGAACCCCTATCACCTCATCAAAAGAATCATTTACACAACCACGTTCCCAAACCCCACCCACTCACACACACAATTGAATATACAAAACATCAAAATTATATCACTTGCCCCACACCTCCCAGAATTGATAGACTAACAAGAAATACAAACATGGCTAAATGAACTCACCAACATAGCCAAACACGCCCGCCTAGAAGCACACAAAATCACCACACACCAAACCTCACAAAACTACACCCAATAAATTAATTTAAAAACCATTAAAAAATATCACCCAACCCTTGACAAAAAAAAACCACAAAAGAACCCACAAATGTATGTTTAGGCCCCCGAACTCAACACCATTCGATTGCCTCCTTGACAATGATGGTAATCTCCCCCACATACCCAAACACCATAGCCAACATTATATACTCTACACAAAGATCAACATTTCAAAGACAAGCGTCCCTATGCACAGACCCCACAAACTACCCTATAGATTGTCTATGCATAATCCGACAATATCCAAGGCAAACCAATGATGATATCATCTTGAGAAAAAGAACCACCCCAAAATGTTCATTGGCCTCACAATTCACACATCTCACACATGACACGTGCCTTAAAATAGCTCCAAAGGAAGAAAGCCCGCGCCCCAATGGCCATCCGAACAACATCCTCAAAATCCTCCCACCCAACTTCCACAATATGCTATTCTTATTTTTCCTGCAATGTTACCATCAAAAAAACCATGTCAAAAGAATGGAAACATAGTACCTTATACTACTCCACAAAAAGATAATCCTAATAGATTCACCAACTACAAACTCATTGCCCTTGAAGGGACTACCCACAAACTCTTTACCAACAATCTCACTTCCCTTCTAACCACCTTTGGCAAACAACACAAGATATTTCACCACAACCAAAAAGGCCTCCGCCCCATGAGAAACACAGCGCACCAAATACAACCCATCATAGCGGCACTAGAAGACAACAAATTTACAAACAATGACATATACATCACATGCATAGACTTCAAAAACGCCTTCATTTAAATTGACCACCCAAGACTACTTGCCATTATGGAAGACCTAGGCTACCCACTAGACATTATCAAACTAATAGGCACCACTTCCTTCTTGCGGAGCACACTTCATAACACATCCCCAATAGAAATTAGTAGAGGTGCTATCCAAGGAAACATTCTTAGCCCATACCTATTCATCATATTCCTTGAGCCCTCCTCCACTAGATTGAAATAGATTAAAGAGTCTATAAATTCAAAACTTCCTCAAGCACCATGACCACCTCAACCTACGCCGATAAAAAAGAAATCGAGACAAGAAAATCATTATTCAAATATTTGGCGCCAAGTATGCGGCACACCCTACCAAACCCAATGAACGGGAAGAATGCTTAATAATAGTCTAAAGGGCCTATTCAAAAGGTCCAATCTTTCAATTTCTTGCTGTAATGAGTTCTACTCTAATGAGATCTACTCATAAGACTCTTAGTTACCTGGGCCCATGGGGCACAAATAAAATTAGTAAGAAGCGTTTCATTTTCACTCATCAATTGAGGGTTATCTAAGGACTATTTGACCCCCCCTCCCCCTCCTCTTCTAATGACTCAAAATGGGCTCACCTAGACCTAGGCATATCAAGATGAGCAGTCACAAGTTGCCTTAATATTTCAAACCCCAATCCCTTGCATTTATCACAAACATCAAAGCCCAAAATTAACTATAAGAACCAACAACTCCCCATAATATTTCAAAATGGACTATGCACCTATTTAAGAATATGCCTAGTCCCATCATTCAAATGGACCATCCAGAAGGAAATCACCATAAGAAAAAACAAAGTACCACACTACTCTATCACCTGCATCAACCTAATAAACAATCAAAATCCCCAATACTATTTTCATCCAAGCATAGAATAGGCATTCTACGCCGCCCCATTTTCAATACCTGATATATGTAAAATGGTCAAGTTACTGATCAAACTTACAAAAAAATTTGTAAAATCCCAATAAGTACCTTTGACATCTTCACAAAACTCCATTGGAATTTTTTTGGCGGATAGGGGCCTACTATGTCCTCCCAAGACATGCAACTACATTGAATGAACAACTCACACAAACATTAAACGACTAGTTGAATTCATAGTCTCCAACATGGCGGAGCCAAACACCTCCCCCTCCTTAACTAAGTTACCAAGCTTGTGATATTTTTACTAAAGAAACATTCCACATCCCCCTAGACTCTGTAGACACCACCTTCCCACTTATGAACTCACCTATACACGATGAATGATACAAAATCCCCTTCTACCCAACCCTCGTCCCCACCAAAAAATCCAACACCAAAAAATTCCTCAATAAACTAGCCACCTTAAACATCACTACACTTAACTCCAAGACCTAGCTGCCACCCGTATCTTTACCTTCCAAGAATTCCAAGCAAAACACACAAACACACACTGTGAGCGCCCGGGACGCTCCCCTTTCTAATTTCCGCCTCAAGTTCCTCAATATAATGACAAGTTGCGCTTTTGGTGGCCAGAACGCTTATAAGGGGACTAATTGGGCCTAATACCGCTACTTCATTTATTCTTGGAATCCGACATTTGTATCTTTTCGCTTTCGCAAATCACTACTGCCCCTCCCCTCTCAATCTTTCCTTCTTCCCTTCCTGGCCCTCGACTGGTTAATCTCCCTAGGCCACCCGTCTTCCCTCCTGCTCACCTTCAAGTTGTAGTTGCCACTCACCGGGGCCAACTACCTCCCTAGGAAGGAATCCCAAGGTGGCCAGGGGTTCAGTAGGCCGGCCTGCCAAGCAACGGCCGCATTAAGGCCTCAGTCCGGATTGGAGAAAAGGAGGGAAATTAAACCAGGGTGCTTACCAGCCGCAGAAAGAGGGAAATGGTGGCCCTGAGTAAAGAGAAAATTTTCCTTGGGTTTTGCAGGAGATCTGCAGAAATGGCGGCAACGGTGGCTAAGGACGGCAGGAAAAAGCGATGGAAGAAAGCGGGGAGGGGATGGCAAGGGGGAGAGACTACGAAGGCTCTTCCGGGAGTTTTTTTGGGGGCAGTCTTCGGGGAAGGATAGAAAAAGGCATACCTGGGAAGGAGGAAGGGGAGGAGCGACGTGAGGAAAAAGAGAGAAGAGTAGGTAGTTTTGGCCGACCAGCGGCTGTTGCACAAGACTGTTGTGATCTCTGTGTTGATAGCTGCGGTTAGAATAGGTAGGAAGGGTGTAACCGTGCAATTGTGCACACTAGCGGAAGGGAATTCTCAATAAAGATAATTTTCTCCTCACAACCTTGCATGACCTGGTTGCTTGCTGTCTCCTACCGATGCAACCAACCTCATGAGTCCTCGAATCAGCCTATGCATACATCACCATAACTGAGGATGGGTAAAGGTAAAGGGCAGGGAGGAATACTTAGGAGTAGGTCCAGTTAGAGTAAGGAGGGGAGGAGCACGAAGGAAGGGCTGGAAGGAGGCTAAGGATCTGAGTCGGCCAACTAAATGTGACCAACTCAGGTGGTCATGGCCGAGAGTAAACACCACGCACTCAGAGAATTCACGGTAGCAAATCAGGGCATACCGGTGGAGGAAAAAATTAAGTGACTTGTGGAAAAACTGTAAGTAGGAACCAACTGTAGGGGTTGCGGTTTCCGGTCTTACACACACCTCCAATCCAACACCATCTTCCCACCCACCAACAACACCCAACCAAAATCCACAAATCACCCCACAAGACCACACAACCCCCCTTACCATTTCCCTCTCACAAATTACTGCATTCAAATCTACCATGCGTAAAGACAAATGGGGGACAAGAAACACATACACCAATTTAAATGCCTATGGAACAAGCAAGTAACCATCTACACTAAATGGTTGCCTCAAAACCTCCTACTCAACCCAGATAACATCTTCTACAAACATAATCTACACCTCATCACAAAACTATCACAAACCACAAAAATCCAAATTATACAATACAAAACTCCTCAAAACTCGAGAGATGCCACAATTATGAAACAAAAAATATGTTCACCCAAGTATGTCCATCCCACACCTTACTTTGTACACCCACAAATGTAATCCAAACAAGGGCTTCATAGCAAACTCCCCCACAATACAGATCCACCCCCCCCACTCGCCCATATACATGACCATGACAACACCTTCCAACACTCAAACTTGCAAGGCTCCTCTAGCTTTGGGAAAGATACACCACCAACATAAACGACCTAACATTTAGTCTTAACCCACCCCCTCATGACTTTGTGACATATATCCTACTACTAACCAATATCTACATGAAACCACTAGCAAGGAAACAACCACTCAACAAACCCAATTTACACAATCATCATGTCCCCCCCCCCAAAAAAAAATAAAATAAAAAATACTAGAAGAATAATAAGCACCTTTCAACTCACACATTCATATTTCTCAAGCCCACTAATCTAACCCACCAACTTCATACAATACCATTTACCACATGAGAGAGACAAAATCTTCGGCTCCTTGGGACCCGCATTCACCACACAATGGAAAGGATGTGGCTATGAACATATTATGGATACAACCCTTCTCCATAAGCTCCTCCAAACATTCCCCACCCCCTCCTCATGGTAAGCACCACAAACCCAAACACAACCACCAACAATCCACAACTATAACATATTAAAATCCCAAAAGTCTGGCAAAAAACCCACCTCTACCTCGCAACGTTACAACCCAACCTACTCCCCCATTACCATCACAAATCGCCAACATCCTCCCATTATGATACCCCCCCCCCCTCCCCCACCCAATCCTACAACACGGATGGATCCTTCACATCATTGGATAATGAAGGAAATGGCAACATTGCAGGGTCATGAATATTCAACAATCCTTCACAAATACAAAGAACTACACTCTCGGGCTTCCCTAATATACTACGAGGCGAATTTTATGCATTACTCCTCACAATATAACATACTAAATCCCTACCTTTTAACACATTTATGTGTGCAAATACTTCAAAATGTACATGCCAGTGATCGGGGAGATTTTTGGGCATAATCGGTTGAGATCCAAGTGTTTGCAAGTCCAACCGGTTACATGTTGACATCCTTCGGTTTTCCTTTACTAATTTGGGGTATATTCCCTGAATTCCTCTAAAATGATCGGTAATTTTCTTGCAATCTTGAACTTCAACCAATTATTTCTCAAACTCAACTAGTTCATATGTAACCAATTGCCGGTTCTCCCCAGTCATTGGTGCATGCCTCCTCCTCAACCACACCAAACACCCATTTTCACAATACAACCACAAGGACAAACTACTTATTGTGCAAATCATAGCTACCATCAAAACCTCCAAACACCACATCACAATCCACAAAGTCAGACCCGCACAAATATGGCTGGCAATGACAAAGCTGACAAACTTATAATAATAATAATAATAATAACCCCGTCTTACAATGACCCCCTTCCATTTAATAAGACACCAAACACCCTTACGGCCCTCGATCCGACCAACATCTATCCAACATGATGGCACAAGGAGAAACCTCAAAGCCTACATAGAAAAAGAATATAAGAACACGCTCATTTCTCACACAACGTACATAATCCTGATATTAACAAGTGGTTGTCCAACAAAGACCTCCACTTAACCAGTTCCAACCTATTATGGGATGCCAAATGGATAATTGACACGTAAATTTCACAAGTACTAAAATTTTGAAATGGACAATACATGGGCAACTATTGGTGGTTGAGGGTGGGGGGGGACAAACCGACACATAAAATAATCTTTGCACAAGAAGACATAACAAAGCCGCCCATGCCCTATTAAACACCCTCATGGCACACCCTACCACCCGTTGTTTCTCATATGTAAATGCAAGGGTCATGAATGACTGCTCATTTGATAACACAATTCCATCTTGGCTCCTCTCATGCACATGCTATCTACCAAGATGTATTTGCCGTGCCAAACTACACCCAGACATCCCCTACATACTAGGTGCACCAACCCCCATTCACACCAAACCCCAACCTTAAAGTCCAAATCATTTTATTTTTATTTTTATTTTGGGACAAATTGAGAAAATCAATTGCAAAGGTAACCCAAAATAAAACCAACCCGGGCAAGCGAGCGCCACCCGAGTGGAATCAAGAAATAATGCTCCCAAATCATATAATTCACATATCGTAACAATAGGTTCCCAAAGATTGCCACATCATGGAGAAAAGGATAAGTACACAATCTTACAACCTGTCGCAACCCTTGCTAGCCCCCTAAACAATGTTGCCAATTTCCATTTCTAGCAAAGGTTACGACGCTAACCCTTCGCATTCCGCCATGCTAATGGTTAGCTCCTCCTACCCCAGACCTTATAGTTCGTAGGAGGGGAACCAACCCTCCTACTTTGCTCTCGGGACTCACCCCCTTAATTGGTAACCAATCCTTAGATGTGGACTTCCATCCATGGAAGTCCAATCCCATGTTGATCATCGCATTGCCGGAGCAACACTACAACAACCCGAAGCATACTAGGCAACTATGGCCTCACATTAGGCCAATGCCCATGGAGGCTGTGCCGTTCGGCCTCGGGTGGGTGAGGTCACACCACCTCACCCATATAAGCCTCTACGACTCTATGCGGGGCCCCTACCCCACCGTCAAGAAACCTTTTGTCTCTCTACCAAGAGTTGGGACCAAGTAGACATTTTCCCTTAGCCGCTCGGCCTAGAAGCCCCTAGCAGCTTCAGACCATCATAACTTCCTTGTATGATTTCACATGCTAACAAACAACCCCTCCATCTTCATCTACACTTCACGTAGATGCCAATGGACTCCTCACTTGCCCCATTCAGGCAAGTATTGAGGACGTTATGCATGTTGGAACCTTGGCAGTCCCGGGAATCACTCCCAGGCACTGCTGTACCAGGGTGCTGTCCCAGGACAGCGCCCCACTCAAATTGCCATAACTCCTAGCTCACACCTCCGATTGAGGTGATCTTGAGCATTCTATAATCACCACGCCATGAGCTACGCATAGCTCATGGCTTCACCCTCATGCCTCCTAGTCTCCGTGGGTGGGAGGCGTTCCCAACGCCCGGGGCCCTCTAACCAATGGCGCCACAAGTTCCGGGTGTCACTCCGGGGTCCCCCTTGTGCCCATGGTGTTTCGGGCACTCCTCATGGAGAGGTCCCCCCCCCCCAATTCTAATTACAACTTGGATCAAAGGCTCCATACACAAACCATCCATAAAATAATTAACAAGCCTTAAAATAACTCAATACAAAGTAACCAAACTTATGGAAACCTTCTCACAAATTGTCATCAAATACCTCACACCTATCATCCTAATTTTTGTTTTGAAAACTAGAAAAAGAAACAAGCATTGACACGTATAAACTAAAAACTCCAACACATTTAAAAAAAAGTACTAACAATTGGTCCACCTATTACACATAGACACTAAGCCACCTCCGCCCCCCATGACCACACAAACAATGAATGGTTGGTGAACGGACAACGCATGTCGGTAGTAATACCGATGTCCTCTTTATTCATTTATTACGTATCAAAGGACCCTTCAGACAGTCTTGTCACCACTTCATCTAGTAGTTTTGGCATTTTTCTACTAGAATGAGAAACTTACACATCATTCCTATCGATAGGTATTTTGCACTTGTCCTTTGATGAAAGGCACTAATTCTGTCGAACAAGTTGATATTCCTCTTTAAAAAGGTTACATGCCAAAAACACTGAAACATCTGAGATACCCGAACACTTACTTCGTTCCTGACTAAAGATAACATCTGAATGAGTATAGGTACTTACTTCGAACACACACAATACGATCGATCACGAGAATGAAACACTACTGTGCTTCCATGTTCTATTCAAAAGACGTATATTAAGCATCTAAGTCAAAGCATTCTTCAGTTCCCTTGGGTTTCTGCTTCTGGCAACCTCCTAAATCTCACTACATCCCCATGATTCTTCACCTTCTACATGTTCGTTATTTTCACTGAAGAGAAAACCCAAACATGTGGAACCGACCCTCGAGATTCCTTGTAAGAACCTCAAAGCATGATGGCTTACATGGCATGGTGACCGTTCGACATTCGCAAACCCTGTCTGCTCAACTTTGTAGGATTTGCATGGTAAGTTGCGAAGCGACCTACCCCCCGGAAAAAGGAAGTGCAAAAAGAGATGGGTCCCATGTATCCAATTTCCGTTGTTTGATCGTTCCTTCACATTGCTAACTAGTAGTCCAAGATGTCGAAGTTATATCACCAGGGGCATGTGTTTCCGAAACGCGTACTGTGCATGCATCTCCACGTCATTCGGCGCACTGCTGGTGGAATGTCCTCAATGTAACGGTCATGCCAAGCGATTTTAATGATGTGTCTAGATGCTTGACTGATTGATTGATGCCCATAATCGATGACCTTGCCATGACCTGATCCGGTAATGGACACGTATCGCCTCGCCGTTGCCGTCTCTTGTAGTAGGCACCTTGTATCGTAGTGAGGGATGGGAAGTGCACATCCACCATCCTCCTAGAAAGACAGTAGCAGTGCAAAGTCAAGAACCGCATGACTAACTCCCATGTCTCCCTACACGATCTTTTCTCTCTCGCTTAATTGCCTTGGAGTGACGTGGGCTCGTTGAGGAACCCGTTTAGTGGTAGGCATGTGTCCCGTTCCTTATCTCCACCAAAAGAATGATTTTCTGGGTTAAGGGAATAACATAAGTAATAGGACAATAGGCAGGCTGTCGTGCGATTTCGAGTAGTGTATAACATGTTTGTGAACTAGTGCACCTGCAACAAGCACACTTATGCTCTATCACATGGGGCTTTCCCACTTGTTGACCACTATGATTCCGTCGTCCAAATGATTCGAAAAGTGCAAACCTTTTGTAATACAGACACACACGGATGGATGCCCTTCAAAGTTCGAGTATTTCCAAGTAATGATCTTTGCGAAATAGCAAACTGTAATTACCATTAGAAATGATTTAGAATGTTCTAAAGGGGAGAGTCCTCTTGTTCCAAGTAAAGCTTAGAGTTTCTCAGAAATTATGAACCTAAAGAATAGCAGATTGCAAGATTTTTCTTCTTTCAAATCGTTTAGCAGCTCCAAACCAGGTTCTAAAGATGATGACCCTTGCAGGCCGTGAAACATAGAATAGAAACGGAATCCTGCATCTTTGGGAGGATCTAGTAAGCATATCACAGGTCGTTGCCACGACAAGGTAGATTTTATGTATACAATCTGTTACATGAACAAACTTTTGATACCTAGAAAACTACCTTGTAGCGGCAAAGAACCAGTGGCAGCAACCCGTGTTCCTTGTAGTGTTTCTTGCGATGCCAACTAGTAATTTTGCTGAAATTCAAAATTTATACTAGATACAGGCTGGCATAATAATTTGATGGAACGAAATGGATACCTTCTGATATCCAGCAAAGTTTGGACTTTTCAGAAGTTTGGAGGGGACGTACCTGATTGCAGCCAAGGTTTCAAGAGTATTGAGTCTTGAAGGCTACGTACGCTACGTACGCTTGCTAAAGCTTCTCAAAAGAACAGTCTCAAAAAGTGCTAACCGATACGCCACACAAACACAATGAACATGTCACTTGCAGCACATAATAACTCCTGTACGACTTTCGGAAGGAGTATGGTCTCGGTTGATGATCTTCTCCACTTTCGTATGCTGCTGCTGCTGCTTTCGTTGGAGATCATGAATACCAGAAACGGCAGAAATGAAACCAAAAGAGAGAATTTGAAGCTGTCAACAAACAGCTGACTACCTGCCCAACTACCTAGCTGAAATGTTTGAACCCTCTACCTACCTATCTCAAGCGCATAACAAATGGATGACCAGTATGCAGAGCTTAGAGGAAGAAGGATCGTGATCCGTTGCACAACTTGAACGAGCGATCATCAAATTTGTAAAGATCAAGGTTATGGAATCTGGATGAGCTAGGAGAATGGAAACTGCTCTTAATTTTGCAATGTTTCAGAACATATGGCAGACGTACTTTGCCTCTGGTCATTTATAGTTGAAGGCCCTCATCATTTATAGGCGAAGTGGTACTGCACGTGGTGGAGTCTTTTCACCTTTCAATTAATCTTGTGCAAGTGGGGGCTTGTCACTTTCCCACTCACTTTCCTTCACTACCCTCACCCTTCTGCTCACCGTCTGCCTGCTCATACTTTACCAACAAACAGTAAAAGACCCCAAGCACTTGGAGTCAACTCTTGAAATTCCCTGCAAAAGCTGTAAATATATGGCTACTTGCCAGTGAATGTGCCGGTATGTTACAAGTTTCATTCCCACAAGCATAGGGTGTTGTCATCCAACATAAGTTACCATCACATGAGCAACAACTTGAAGCGGACGGAGAGACTTCTTTAGGGTGAATGAGGGACACTTCACCTTGATCATAGCCATGAGATCATATTTAGGCGAACCAACCCATACACTCGTTCTTTGTTGGATGCCTAAACCCTGATTTGGGCGAACCAACCCATGTACTCGTTCCTTGTTGGATGCCTAAACCCTTGCCTCCAAGGAACCAGAGTACGGGTTGTTTCGCCCCAGCGCCTAAACCCTTGCCTCCAAGGAACCAATGTACGGGTTGGTTCGCCCCAGCGCCTAAACCCTTGCCTCCAAGGAACCAGTGTACGGGTTGGTTCGCCCCAGCTAGATAGAAACATTTTTATCTAACGTGTTTCAACACATGTTTCGAGTTGTCCTTGCTTCTTAAGCATGTTTCAAGTTCACGTAGGAGCTCATGGGCTGGGGCGAAACAACTCGAAGCATGTGTTGAAACACGTTGGGTAAAAATGTTTCTATCTTGGGTAGAGAAGGTTCCCATCTTTCTCTGTCCTAGTAGATCCTTGGGCTAAGTGCATGTCGCTTGTCATGTAAACCATACAAAGCAGGGTGAGTAGTGTTTGCAAAGGCTGAACAAATGCTAGGTTGTTCGGCGGATTTGTACCCATCAAACATGATTTTACTCCTCAAAAAGCAAGACCACGAGTGGGGATCACACGTGTTTGAAAATGTCATCTTTTGTCAACGTAGTTCACTTGGCCAAGGTGAGAGAATCTCACTCTTGACATGTGCCGAACCTTAGAGCGTCCCCACCAGACCGGGCATGGGGCATGCCAACGCCAAAAATAGGGCATCTTGAGTTCTTAGGTGGCGGTACCGACATAAATTGAGCCCCACCAATGTCCGGTCCCCCATAATTTAGAACCGGCCCGGGTATAGTAAAGACCTTCCCCCGCCATAAATGGTTCATATAACGGCCCTCCTCCGGCCCACCAAAAGATTACTTTAATATCAGATACTCTGACATCCTATTTTATCCCATGTCAGATAATAGGTGTCGTTGTCTTATTGATTGCTTCTTAATTATACCGGAGGTATGCCTACGCTTTGGTGGGCTTTGACTCAAGATGAGTTGCCCCGCCCAAGATGAAGGGCTCCCCAAAGGTATAAAATATTATATACTCTATTTGGCGTGTACCTGATCTGGTGGGGATGCTCTTAGCAAGATTGGTCCCTCTATTTTTGGATTAAAATATCAGTTTTCAACTCGCCCAATGAAATAGGGGACAGCTTTATAATCAAAGTCCCTAAAGTTAGGCACTTGTCTCAGGCCAGAATTCTTGTATCTCAGCCCACCAAAGTATGTTTCGGAATGTGTGTGATCCTTCCCCTTCAATGAGATCACACAACGCAAATCATGTCCAATGTCCATAAGGTGTAAAACTCTCTGTAAATATCCATAGGATGTAAACGCATCTATTTTCAACATGCCTGGGCCATAACTCTCCATTGCCTACTAGCCTCCAATTTCATCAAAGAGCCGTTTGTCTGCATGGCCTCCTGGGTGAACTTTTGAAATGTTGGACATTTTCTGGAGTCGGAGCCGCCCGGCCACAAATATGATATCTAGTGTCACTTACTATTCGGAGTTACACACTCCTCTATCTTCTTATTATTAATGTAAATGTCTACCAAGCTAAGATGGCCTTATCAACTAAAATGAGCCAATTGGGCTATTATGAGACAATCCGTACCTTGGGAACGTGCATTGGGAACGTAGTTCACGAGCAAAATCCCGTGAAAATAACTTCATTTACAATGTTTAGAACAACTAGAAGATCATCAAGAGAGAAAAACGCATTGTTCAAAGATGAGCGCCGATTCATATATGCTACAAGGGCACATACTGCTCTACAAACTAAAACTTAGGTTTAACCCCAACCATGGGTGAAAGCCCATGACCAACCAATGCCGTGCAACACATGCGGGAAAATCCATTACACAAGCTTGATTAAACAAAAAAAGGTCAAGACAACTGAAAAACAACGATGCGCATGACAACAAATGTGTTCTAAAATTATTGGTTTAATCATAGAAGCCTATGGCCACTTAATAGTACTCAAAGTAGAAGGATACATCTAACCACGGCTGAACGCCCATGACCAACCAACACCACGCAACACATGCATGAAAATCCATAACACAAGCCTCATTAACCAAAAGAAGGTCAACACAACTAAGAAGCAACAATGCGCATGACAACGTATGTGTGCTACAGAAATCATTGGTCTAATCATATAAGCCATAATGGGCACATAATATTATTCAAAGTAGAGGGATACATGTATCCACGGGTGAAAACCCGTCACAAACCAACAACACGTGTCACATGCGGGCACATTCCACAACACATGCAGGAAATGGGCAATGACAAACCCGACAACACAAATGATAGGTGAACACAACCAAGACACCACCATGCACATGACAACAAATATGTCAAAAAATCAATGGTTGAATCATAGATACCACAATGGGCACATGATATTACACAAAGTAGAGGGATACATGTATACACGTGTTCAAGCAATATGTTGTGAAGAGCCATGGCGACAACTTCTCGCGTTGTGGAACTTGTGCAAAATTTCAAGGATTTGTTACGAATATACCAAAAAGAAACTACTAGGTACTTGGCCATCTTGAAGGCTAGCCATCAGCATTTAGCGTTGCATGAATCTCATAAAAACAATTACTATAAAGATAAGATCTTATCAAAGTACTCTACAAAAGAGGTCATTTGTGTCATTCATGACAAAATGGATTATGGGAGAACGGCGCTTCTTGTTTTCACTCACAAACACAAACGTGTTGACAAATATGAGCGTTTCCCAATATCCATTGCGGAGATGATTGCGCATGGTCACTCTGATGTGAATTATGCGCATTATGTTCTTGATATGTACCCATCCAATGCGAACTTCACTATCACATCCATCATGAAGTTGCTTTGTCAACATGAGGTCCCACATGTCTGCTCCAGTCGACACATTCTTGTTTCTTCCATAGGTGACCCTTTGCACGACGCATTGGTGGTTGGCGTAGAGAAGTGTTCAGGAATACTTCCTTTGCCACCGCCCGAAATTATTCCACCTACGGGGTTGCCACCCCTCTTGCTTATTCAGATGGACAATTGTGTGAAGGATAACAAATCAAAATACAACATGTTGTTTTGGTCTGCTCTGACCGTAAAGGAAAGTCCGGGTAGCTTTCCTTATTGTGGGACATACGCATGAGGATGTGGATGCAATGTTCGGCCGGTTTGGACAAAGGTTGAAGATTGAGGATTGCCATATACTCCCAGACCTCATGGCATCGTTCATGGAAGTTGGGGATCCCACTATTGTCATGTCCTTTATTCATGAGGTTGTTGATTTCAAGGAATGGGTGAAGGGATACTACCATGAGTTTGGTCAAAACTGACTTATAAGGCATTCCAAGGCACACCAATTCTGTTTTTATGTAGGCCCTGAAGGAGTGCCATTGATGCAATACAAACTGTTTTGTACAGATCCAAGTTGGGCGCTATATATAAGGAGGAATTGCTCTATGGAATGTGGACCATGTCACAAAGAAAACTATGTTCCCACCAGGTTAGTGGGTGTCTGGTTCGTATTGCTTTGGAAATGCACTGGAAAATACAAGGTGTGATGTACGTGGCCCACATGTGATCACTTGTGGACCGTTAGTCCATGGTTTTGCTTTGAGCTCAATGTGTGTTTGTTTTTGTAGGTTGTCCCCGTCCCGTTCCAAAAAGGGAGATGAAAGATTCCGTGAACGTAAAGTTTGGACTAAAAGGTTTTATTAAGTATTAGAAGGATACGGCATATCAAGATAATTCCGGTCAATATATGGAGTCCATTGTGCCAACAATTTTATATTGGGAGAATGTGCTTGCGGCTATGGATCATCCTTTATCCCCAACTCCATTTGAACTCAGCGAGCCATTTTGGCTTTCTACACGGTTCTCCATTGCAACTGCCCAACATGTGGACAATGAGCATTTATTTTAGGAAAACATCACTGACTATGCTTATGTTGGGCCAACTAGTTCTCCACCCACTGAGACCTTTCATCATGGTGCACGTATCGGGGTTGGCCATTATGTCTTACTACGTCCTAGTGAGGATTGTGCTAATCCAGTCTGGATGGGATGAGTGATTTCCGAGCCTAATTTGGCACATCTCGGTCCTCGTGCTCGTTCCATTGAGATTGTGTATTATGTACCGGTCCTTAGCCAAAGGAACAAGAAGACCTTGGATGAACGTTATGAGGAATGGGACACAGCAAAACCTTTTAGATGGATGAGGCTCAAGGAATATGCTCCAACTCGTCAATCTCTAGATTGTGTTGTGCCATCATGGGCAAGACAGAAGAATGCGTCCGATGACAATGTGGTCATCCCAGCGAGGCACATTCTTTTTGCAAAGGATAATTTAGATCGATGCACAAGAGGTGAGCATATGACCAGTGGAGATCAATTTGAGGATGGGGTATCAATAGAAGGCTTGTAGATTGAATATGCATTGCTCAATCCTTGGTATCCACGGATGAACTCCCGAGGTGGACACGGACTATCATGTTTGATGCTCAATTTTGATCAATGTGCGCATAAATTAGGGAACCCCACACATTGACATTTGTCTAGGGGTGTTCACATTACCACTTTTACTGGCATCCTTGATGTGAACTTTCATGTGCATTGTTATATTTTGTGAACATGTTCTCTATGTATGGGAGTCGTTCAATGTGCATGGTGGTCCCAAACAATCCACGGGGATTCACCCGTGGAGTGTAAGCACAATCCTTTTGTCACAATTGATGAGATCTTTCATATTATAATTGATTATTTGCATGGCTTTATAAACATGTGTGGGTGTATTGGAATGGTTGAGTTGTATTTTAAGAACTCTCAACGGGTATTCTCTCATACCAACTGGCAATCATTATGTTCCCATCACATTCCCAACATTAAATTGAGCGGACCAATTGGCTCATTTTAGTTGATAAGACCATTAAGGTGTTAATGTTCTATAATGTTCAAACAATCAATTCGATCGTTGTTGGTAAAACATGTGATGTACAATAAACAATTAACTCCCCCCCCCCCCCCCCGCGAGCATATTAGGGCCCAACAATGAGCCGACTTCACCTTTATTTTTGCACTTATCCTCGAACATCCAAAGGCCTAGAAATTCAAGATATTTTATGTATCACCTCCCTAGTACTCACATAAGGACCTACTGTAACAACCGATTGGTGTATGTACCAAGCGATTCCATGGACCTCAATTTAGGACAACCTAAGTTATAACACAGATGCGATCCTATTGTAGGTATCTTGATCTTCATCAATGCATTCAGGCCATTGAATCGGCCGCAAAAGTCGGCTCATCCAATAAGCAACGGGGCCCATGAAGATGACTCCTTGTTTTAGGATCGGAGTAGACATCCAAAAGTTACAACAAATTAAAACAAGAAAACGGTAGAACCGTGAGGCTCTGTCCTTTGCTATGAAAGACTACAATTGTAGCTAATTACTTTGCTAATGTCAATCCATGGCTATTCACTATACCAAACCTTTCTTGGATTTGGTGCACCTTTTTAAAAAAAATACGGGTCAAGGATTGAAGCTACTCACTTATCACCCGAAAATTTTAAAATGAATAATCAAGAACTGCCGAAATAACTATAGTTAACTAGATTTCTTTCAATTCATTTTAGGGAGCACTTATATATATATATATATATATATACTTAACATCCACATTAAATAAAGTGGACCAAAAATAACAAGAACAAGTAACGTCCAAGTGTGAACACAAAGTGGTTAGGAAATTTGCTCTTAAAACGAAGAAGTTGATGCATAGTCTTTGTCCTACAGACAGAGCCAACAAAAGAATCGAGTTTGACTTTTGATCGATTAGACAATTGTTTGAATTATTGACCCTAGAATGGTGCCTATATTCTGAGCACGGACTCCATTTGCATCCTAAAGCATGTCTTCTTGATACCATCTTGACTACAAGGCTTGCCATGTGCCACTCAAATATAGTGTCCGATACCGAATAGTGTCTTAATAATTGAGCCCACCTTACTTGTGGCTTGCACGACTTCAGCTTGTTTTTTTTTTTTTTTTTTTCCGGGCTCTTACATGTAATATATTCTATGTGTAGATACCGATAAGCCATGATTGAGATTTGCACCCACCACAAACTCCAAACGTCCAAAAACTCAACCCCAAATGTATGCACATTTTTCAAGGGCAGATCACGGATATCTAGCAGGTGCAAATCTCAACACTTTTATGAACCCTCCGCTTTACGATTTCGTACACTTGAGGCAAACCTCTTTGCACTATCGCAAGTTCAGCTAAGCTATGAGTCGGTCACAAAGGAATATTATTGCAGACAACACTCATTCTTGCAGACACTGGATGTAATAAGGTACAACCGACCACTACCGTAACACCATAGCAGGTTTGTTCATAAATAATTCCCCCCCAAAAAAACGTAAAAAAACAGAAATTACAGGCAAAGAGAAACGAATAACTCTCAAATTATACTGTGATAAAAACGAAAAGACAGAAAATCAGGATTAGGGTAATGACTTAGGTTTAAACAAGTTGGGCCGCCATAAATGGATGAAAAACGCAATTAGGATGAAATTTCTGCACATCTTTCCCACCCTAAACATGAATGATTTTTAATCCAATAAATGAGAAGACGAATTTCAAAAAAATCTATTTTTGGAACACGAACCTTATTTTTTCAAAAAAATTAAATATTCGTGCGGCAGGTGGCGAACCTGCTATGGTGTTACGGTACACTAAATATGATATTTAGTGTTTGATTAGATTTAGTGTTTTACCACCCTACTATGTTCAACACTAATTTTCAATTCTTTGATAATTAGTGTTAGACATAAATGCGCCGCCGCCGCCTTCCTTGTTGCCACCTCTTTCATGTGAAACAGTCAATCGCCTTCCTTGTTGCCACCTCTTTCCTACTAAACACTAAATTCGTGCATGTAACTTTCACATATTACCATAGATGATATTTAGTGTTTGAGTTTACATTTAATGTTACTTACTTTCATAGGGTTAGTGATATTTAGTGTAGTGTTCGTATTTAGTGTATCTAACACTAAATATCATATTTAGTGTAGTTAACCAAAGAAACGGTTGAGTTTGTGAAGTAACCAATTCACATTCAAGACTTCAAGGAAATTACCGATCCGTTCAGAATAATTGTAAAAATTATTCCTCAAACTAATAAGGAAAACCGAAAGATGGCAAGATGTACTTGGTTGGTCTTGGAAACACTAGGATCTCGACCGATTATGTCCAAAAAGACACTGCCTCCAACTCCACAACCAATTCTCACCATTTTGTTAAACCAAGAAATGTTTGGTTTGCGATTGTAAATCGCTTGGATTGTCATTTCCAGTTTCAAAATCGAAAATTGAGATGCACAAGGGAAGATTTTTCGTCTCTTCAAGTGATCACATAGATCCTTCTAATTGAGTTCATTTATTGAACCTAGAACAATGTGTGTGTGTGTGTGTGTGTGTGTGTCTATTTTGAGTTTATAAAGTAGATGTGCCTTATTCGGTGTTTAATCTTACACGGATGTCACCTAAGATGGATTGATTCAGCTATCTATCTTAATTGGACACCAAGTCTTAAGTCCCAAGTCACATGAGGTCAATCCATGCACTCTCAATTGTTGAGAGCATTGGAAGTCGGGACTTACCACTTCACACGGGGTCTCAAGTCCTAAGTCCCAAGTCACATGAGGTCAATCCATGCAATATGAATTGTTGAGAACATGGAAATTGGGACTTACCATTTCAAACGGGGTCCCAAGTCCTAAGTCCCAGCTATGACATGGATGCCTACATGGCAACACTTTTTGGAAGTGAAGCTTGGGACTTGTGTTGCAAGTTGGGTCAAGCAAAAAACTGGATCCAACTCTCAACCAAAGTCCCACGAGTATTTTTACCTAAAATAATCAAGATCCGACCGTAATGATATTTAACCATTTTTTAATGATTACTTGAGACTCACCAATTGGGACTTGCTAACATGAGTGGGACTTGGGACCCCATGTGGACCGGCCCTTAACAAGTTGTGTAATTGAAGAGTAAGATAAGCAAGGATCAAATCATAGCATCACAATGCCAAATCGGTTTCAAAACCGGGATATCGGATTCCCATCACCTACATAGATACCTCCTTTTTCCTTAGATTATGCTCACTTGTGGATGTTAATCATTGTAGAATATGCTGCTCTTCAATGAAGGGGGAGAGCCAACCACTACACTAGTTTGTCTAATTAGTGTGGGTTACCATTCGGACTTCCGTGTTGCTATTTAACTTTTTACTAAGAGTAGCATTTTCTTTCCCAAATAATATAAGCGGTTTGGATGCACACCAAAGAATATGATGTAACTCAATTGGTAAAAAACGATAATGTTGGCATGAAGTTATAGCAACACGTAACTCCAAATGATAACCGACATTTATTAGACAAGGTAGTGTAGTTACAAATGAACTGGTCGAGAAATAGTTGGTTGAAGTTCAAGACTTTAGGAAAACTACCCATCATTTTAGAGGAACTTAGAGAATGTATCTCAAATTTCTATTAAGAAAAATAACAGATGCCAACATGTAAGCGGTTGACTTGGAAACACTAGGACTTCGACCAATTATGCCCAAAAATCTCCCCAAATGATGGTACTCTTACCAAACATAGGTAGTTTGAGAGCGAATCGTGTAAGGTAGACATGTGCTATTCAAATACTTTTCTTTATGCACCCACTTCTCATAGGGAATGTAACAAGCAATGAGTGCAAGATAATTGGCAAATCCAAATCATAGGACTATTATTACACAATTGAATAAGTAGAGTTATAAATATTGTGATGTGTTTTAAACCCAAGATAATTTAAATGAGTAAAGAGACAACCTACTCGCACAGACAACTTAATTGCACATATCAATGTAGAATGAAACCAACTACCTTTCTTTCTTCACCTTTTAACACGTTGTTAAAAATGTCAATGTTATAAATATTTAAAGTTTACCAAAAATCTTCAATTAGATGGTGACGTATCCCAAAGTCTATTCTATTCTTCTCATGTTGTATTCCCATCTTAAACTCGTAGTACACTAGTACCAGATCAATGCTACATACCAAAATGAAACTTCCGACTCTAGCTACCAAAAAACATTGTGCTTGTGTCGAATGTCAATTTATTTGTTAAGAAGATGACATAGATAGTGATTCTACAATGACATCCTTTGGTTTTGACCACATGTGATGGGATGTGATTTCTAAACTCTAACTAACATCATCAATCCTGCTTCCCACAATTACACACACATACACACATGTTGGCTTTTGTAGAGGTCATATGTTCACATTAACATAAAGAAGTAATACACACAAATTAACTTTGGTATACAAACTGGACATACATGTACATTCAGTAGTATGATTTACAACTACATGTCAAAACATGTTTCAATGAATTCGCACGTACTTTAAAAACATCTTGGAAAAACATGAACATAAAGGCCATGTATGTAAAAATGGAATGTGGTCATGAATACCAACCTTTGTGCTACGGAACATCATGACAACTTTGACAATACACCTTCTAAGTGCATTATTTGCAGGACACAATAAATATAAGGAAATTATTTCTTACTAGAGTTTAATATGCAAAGTGAGAGAAATTGCTAGAAATTGCTAGAAATAAAGACATGTAGAGGAAATAAAAGACACCTAGATTTTTTAGTGCATTCAAAATATAGGATATTGGACTTATAGTTTAATCCCTTCATCCAGATTAGCCAATATGAATATGTTTGAAGGTTTGTAAGTGGTTCCCATGCATAATCATGCAAGCAATTGACAATAATAATTGAAAGGATGACATGTTTCATTTTAAAGATCCCAAAAGTTAAATATAGGGTTTTCCTTATAATACGTATGTAAATTTATACTTGGAAACTTCACCCAAAGTACATGACTTTGCAAAAACCATGATAATAAAGTTTTGATGTGTCAAAACTTGTTCTTCAAAAAATGGATCCGTCCACATGTTGTGAAGCAAACTAGGAAGTACTTGTGTACATGGTAACCACGAAGCATGTAAGTCATGGCTTACCAAGCCCCCAAGGAGGTACTTGTCAAGGTATAATAACCTAGGATACCACTTTGGAGTGAAATGCGTCCAACTGTTGTTTTCTTGAATCTTGACTTACAATGAGAATCATGACATTTATTGTAGACGTGCCATGTTGATGACATCCAAACTTCAAATTTCACGATGTAAGATTTTATTTATGAAAATCCAATCATGAATTTGTCATTCAGGATTACCTATAGTGAAATCCTAGTACATGATTGCAATAGACACCTACTTGTCAAACAACAACATGATTTGGCACACAACATTATAGGAGTTTTTTAGGTTGTGACACACATTGAGAGGTCTATATTGGACGTTGTAATATAGATATTGTCCTATTGTTATATGTAAAGTGGTTTGATAGAATTTATGATTTCTCATAAAATGCCAAAATTTTCAATTCTTAGACAATTTAGAAAGTTTAATTTATTGAAATTTGATTCTTACAGCTTTGTCGCCACATGATACATGAAAATACTCTTGCGCACATTTTAAATTGATATTCAAGATAGTGAGGACACATTGTCTGCATGAAATGTTAAATCCCTGTTGAAAAAATTATAACAAGTGATCTTACACCCTTTCAAACCTTTTGTTTCATAAACATGATGAAATATTTTTGCATCTTCTTTCATCTGAAGAAGTGGGATTTGGACATGTTGTCGAATCCTATTTTGTGGTCATATGGATTGTCGGACATATACATGTCCATTGTCTCTACAAATAACGGATGTCAATGAATATGGAAACAAGAAAATGACAAAATAATTGATCCTAAAGAAAGTGAATATTGTGTCTAGTTACCTACACCTGAGCACGCATACACTTATAATCGTCTCCCATCTTTTGAACGGGATGTTGTAGGAGTAGAAGTAGGTTGTTTAAGAGGTGCATACAATATGGTTGGCATTGTGCAGTCTACACTTAGGGCCGGTTTACACTACGGTGGAGAAGGCCTCCGGTCAGTCAAGAATGCTTGGCCAAGACATGGTTATATGAGGCAAATGGTGGATGTGCCGGAGAAGCATTAAAGGCAATAAAATATTTTTATTGAGTTAGGCTTTTCCAGAGGAGGAGTTTCTTGTCCGGCCTCTTGAGACCGGACAAGAAACTCCTCCTCCGGAGAAGCCCAACTCCAAAAAGTGCCGCCATGTAGGCGGCCATGTCATTTTATCATCCATGAGAAAAGTTCACCATCATTGTTTTCTTCACCTAGTGTAAACACCCACCGGTCAAGAGTTGCATTTTCGACCAATGACAATTGAGAAACGCCCTTTTTTTTCATGACCGGTGGACTTCTCCACCGTAGTGTAAACCGGCCCTTAGGAATGAACGTCCGCATTCATGTATTATCCCAAATCATAGTGCATCAAGACATAGAGTCAAGATCACCACTAATTAAAGCGAGCCCTGGGATCTGTATCTGTACCCATGCTCCATGCCAATTGGCAGAGTGAAACAACTTAATAATAACACCCCGTTTACATGATTTTGTGCAAGCCTGAAAGAACAGAAGGCGTCTACCTTGAAGATTCCTTTCGCCTCAAACATTTATGTGCAGTTGGGGCTTCGAGGTCACGCTTGACACCTTTATGTGTTAGCCTGTCCTCCGACTTGGCTACCACATCCCAATACTCCTTGAGGACTTCTACACTCAAGTTGCATTCCGGCTCCCATGAATTATGCTTAAGCGCATATCCAAGCCATTTGATAAGATAGAATTTCTTGGGGCGAGAACGAGATCCTCTATTCTCATGTGAAAGCACACATTCTACTTCATAAGATGCATCTTCCGCAAAGATTGGCGGAGGGGGAGGCTGTACCCTGCCATCGGCCACATAAGGCCTAAGAAGTAATACATGAAAGACATCGTGGATCTTAAATGTATTTGGCAGTTGCATGCGGTATGCTACAACCCCTATCCTCTTGACTATCCGAAATGGACCAATCCACCTTGGTAAAAGCTTTCGAGCTCCTAAACCTTCAATTTAATGTTGGCAATATTTACAAGCACTTGTTGATCCACCTCAAACGATATCTCTTGTCTGTGCTTGTCAACATAGAACTTTTGTCGTTGTTGCGCAACAATCAAATGTTTCTTGGTCAAACCAATTACATCTGTCATATGCTCGACAAAATTTGCGCAACAGGGACTTGACAGTTCCCACTTATTGGTGTCCGGGGATGCTGACCATAATTCACGACAAACGGAGTATTCCATACTGACTCTTGCCATGAGTTATCATATGCAAATTCAACCACTGCAAAGAATTCATCCCAATCATCTTGAATTGGGTTGACATAATGCTGCAACATATCCTCTAGGATACGGTTTACCCATTCCGTTTGTCCGTCGGTTTGATGATGAAACGCGGTGGATATGGCCAACTTTGTCCCCAAAAGACCATGCAACGCAACCCAAAACCTACTTGTGAATCTAACGTCCCTATCGCTTAGGATTACTTTGGGTAGACCATGAATCTTATAAACATGATCACAAAATAACCTTGTCATTCCTTCAGCAATAACATGTGTGGTGGTTGGCATAAAGTGGGCCATTTTGGACAACTTATCTACACACACAAAGATGACATCATAACTATTAGCAGATGGAATCAAGCCAAAAATAAAATCTATGCTTACCATTTCCCAATTACGATCAGGAATCTCCAATGGTTGTAATTGGCTTGCTGGCTTAAGAGTAGAGGCCTTACTCCTTTGGCAAATCTCATAAGATTTTGTATAGCTTCTGATGGACCCTTGCATCTCAGGCCACCAAAAGTTTACTCGCACCCTCTTATATGTCTTAGTTACTCCTACATGACCGCTATACATTGCGTCATGGTATTCACGAAGTAAAAATGACATGATATTCGATCCTTAGAAGGACACATCTGGAACCACAACCGCCTTATCATACCATTAGATGTGGTTCTCATAAACAAAATGTTTCCGATTGTGCGGGTTTAAGAACCAAAGATCAAGAGCATACCCGACAATGATAGTTTGATATAATTTCTTATCACTAACGAACTCCGGGTACCCCTTCACATTGTTGTCTCGTTGTCTGGGATCACTTTGCATAACGTTTGCAACCACCACTTGGAAGATCGAGTTACTTGGAGCAACTTTAGGTGCTATCAAGGTTTTTTGGCCACCCGTGTCTAGTGGATTTCGACTAAGGGGATCGGCCATATTAATCCTTCCTAGTCAGTATACCCAACGGTAGACAAAATTTTGCTCCAAGAACTCCAACCATCAAGCTTGACGCCTTGATAACGTCTGTTGTATTTTTAAACACACTAGAGGATTATGATCTGTAACAATAGTATAATCTGCTCCCTCTAGGTAATACGGCCAGGTTCGTATAGCGTGCACAACTGTTGCTAGTTCTTGCTCACTAGTAGTGTAATTTCTCTCAGCCAGAGAAAATTTCTTACCCTCAACTGCAACAGGTTTACCTCCCTGAAGTAATATTGCTCTTGCTCCGAGTAAAGAAGCATCACTTACGACCTCACATGACTCCCCTAACTTGGGTAAGGTCAGTACTGGCGCATGTGTTAAGGCATATTTAACATCCTCAAAAGCGTGCTCACAATCGTCAGTCCATTGTCCTAAGCTCTACTTGCTCTTGTTTGCCCACTCCTCTATAGATTACATTGTCTCCACCCTAACAACTCCTTCTTTCACAATTAGGTTGAGAGTTTCTTTGCAAGCTATGGGCGAGCATCGTCATCTAACACTAGTCAGAATGTAATGACTTGCACTTAAGAACGTTTTGCAATCCATTACAAGTCGTCACCTCACTTCAAAGAAACTTATTATTTCTTGTCCCTCGCTTTGTAGATAACTGCTGAGTTCAAAGGATTTATGCATATCGATACTAATTTTGTTTTTTGGTGTTGTAACTTGTTGAAGGCGCTTGGGGCATGAGAGATGATGGGAAATCTTTTGGGTGGGAGGCACCTTGCTTGGAGAAGACCTAGCAATCGAGCCCATCAAGAACCAATTCCCTCGCCTCTTCCACACAAAAAAATACTTGTCTTCGTCACATGATTTCGCACAATTTCGTAACAAAGCTTCCAACCTTGCAACAATCGATTTCGCGGTGTGCATTGCCAACGACGTGGTTCTCCAATCCCATGACAAAGATAAGGTAGAAATACCATAACCTGTGAAAATAAGGTGATTCACATTGAACATTTGGTCTGACAATTATGAGATAATTTTGCCAAGATAGACGAGAAGGATTCATGAAGAATGCAAGTTGTTTCATAATTTTCTGCCTTATACAAAAAATGTTACAATTTTTCAAAGTGGAAAGTTGTCCAACCCCCTTCTCGTTCACTAGATTCTCCCTACACCGAACATGGTATTGTGCATTTCCATATAGAACATCCCCTAAATCGGTTACCTCATGAGTGCATTAACACTTCACTCCCATTGGCTACATTAAGTGTACACGCATTGAAGTTGTTGCTGAGCCATGATCCGTTTTAGAAATGGCACTTCACCATTAGGACGGCGGTCTAGTGCACGGCTAGAGGGTGGTTAACGGGTTATGGTAATTCTATCTTAGTAACTCTTTCATTTACTTCTCAAAGCTTTAAAGAACAAGCGGTTGTGGTGAGCCAATGGTGGGAGGGTATATGTTGACATGTTTCTACAGTTATTATGACTTTCAAGGTTTGTGCAATACATGGGAAGGATGTTACTTGATTTAGCCTTGGCAAGGATGTGCAAAAGTTTAGGTGTTAGTGCTCTTACTCGGTATGGGGATGAGTTTGATGTGGTAGCACTACGCTAAATAGGACATTTAGTGTTTGATTATATTCAATGTTGTTATTTCCCTACCATGCTCAACACTAATTTTCAATTGTTTGACAATTAGTGTTAGAAGATATGCTGGAATTCTCCTTTTATCATTGTTAACATTGCTTCGCGTCAGTGAAGTCAATGATGCAACTAGAGTGAAATATCCATGAATGAATCTGCGAAAGTAATTGCAAAGCCCCAAGAAGGACCTAAGTTGTCCAACTTCAAGAGATCTATGCCACTTTGCCACAGTCTCTATTTTCCTAGGATCCACCTTAATGCCCTCTTTGCCTACTACATGTCCTAAATAGTGCAATTCATCCTTTCCAAAATGACACTTAGACATCTTTGCATAAAACTAATTCTCTCGTACAATTTGAAGTACTTGTGCCAAATGGCTAACATGTTCCTCCACATTTTGGGAAAAAATTAAGATGTCATCCAGATGTACTAAGACAAATTTTCCGATGAACTTGTCAAAAATATGATTCATCACTCCCTAAAAAATTGCCGGAGCATTAATAAATCCAAAACTTAACACTTTGAACTAATAATGTCCAAACGGTGTTCGAAACACCGTCTTTGGTGCATCCTCTTCGGATATTCTAACATGATGATAACTTTGTGTCAAATCAAGAGATAAAAATACAATAGAGCCTGCTAATTGGTCAAAAAGATTATCAATGCGAGACAACATATAACAATTATTTACCTTTTGCAATTATTATAACATGATAATCCACTATCATTCGCAACGCTCCATCATTTTTCTTAACAAACAAGATGGAAGACCCATAGGGCGATGAACTAGGCTCAATCCATCCCTTTTTCCAAATATTCCTTGATATGTTTTTTGGCCTCTTGCAGTTCTAGAGGACTCAACCTATAGATTGGCCTAAATGGCGGTTTGCCATCCGGCTCCAAAGGAATAGTATGGGCCATTTCCCGCTCTGGAGGCAACCATGTAGATATAGGATGAAAAATATCAGTATATTCCTCCAACACTATGGCATAAGGAGTTGCCACTGTGTCCTCTACATCATCTCCAACTGCAGTCAACTGAACTAGAAACGAAGTTGCTCCCTTCCGAATTGACCGTTTGAATTGCATGGCGGTAAGTCTATGGAGATTTGGACTCTAGCATTGCATTGGGTTCACAAGCACTGTCATTTTACGGCGGCCTTTATAAAACACGCAACATTTAGATTCAAAATCCAAACGTGCCTTGTATTGTACTAGCCAATCGTTGTCCAATATCAATCGACACCGTCACTTAACTTGGCCACAAAACAAGTAATTTGACTATGATATTGTTGTATTTTAATATAGATTTTAATGTATCCATCCGTGGGGACTTCATCACCATTGCCTAATACCAATGTGTTACTGCCTTTTTCACTTTTAACCCAAAGGTGTTAGCGAAAACATAACTCACAAAGCAATGTGATGTTGCACTGTCCATTAATATAGATGCATCATGATGAGCTACTTGCCCAGAGAAACTCATCATCAGCTGAGAAGAAAGAGTGAGCTGGTTCAAAACATGTGGCCTAGCTTCATCCATATAAACTTGCTAAAGTTTTGACTGTGATTCAAATTGATGTACCAATTTAAATCTAGGCAAAGTTCTTTTAAGATTTTTTGCTCTATATTTCTCAACAATAAAATAAACACTAGTATCATAGGGTGCTCCCTGTTTACTGTGCAAATAAGACTTTAAGAAACTCTGCAAATCCTCCACTGATGGTATAATTAATGAAAAAAATCCATATACCTTGGATTTCTCATCAAACACATCACTAAGTGGGAGTAACAAAGTTGGAAAAATGATGTCTTTATTCAAAATATCAAACATCATTACATCAAATTGCTTATTGACTTTGTCCTGGATAGCTTCCAGTGTATAACTAGACAAATCAAACACAACCTCCGAAACTTGATCAAGTCCTGACACTAGCCCATTGCCTAAGTGTCGGACTTGGGAAAAGGTTTCTTGCCCTTCTTAGCAATTTGCTGCTCTACACCCTTTTGTTATCAGGACAAACCCGAGCCATGTGTCCCTCCCTATGGCAGAGGAAACAACGACCGTCATTCTTATTGGTGCTCTTAATCGCGAAGTCCTCCCTCTTAGATTGTTTGTGTTTCTTATAAAAGGTTGAAGAACGACCTTTAGAGTGACGTGACTCCTTGTCCCTTACCGGCCCTATATTGCCAACACCTTTGGCAATTGCTGCATTTGAATGAGACTTTACATCGTCCCGTTCCTTTGCAGCTTGGGTATAGGTAGCGTCTATCATTACAACATAGTTGATTAGATGCTTGATGTCCTCCCATGGTCCACCGTCACCTCGTGGATCCACCAGGACTTTGCTCTGAACATCCTCTTTAAGCCCATAAAGAAATCTTTCTACCTTGTCTCCCCTGGAGATAGGTGATTTCGTAATATGGGAACACAGATGTTGGAACTCATTAGCGTACTCATCCACATAACCTCTTTGTTTCATAGTGCGGAGCTTATTTCGGGGCACCATTTCCTGGTTCACACCGCCGTAGGCAATGATGAGTGCATCCTAGAAATTGTCCCAAAGTAACGGATATTTCTTATCCGTTCGGAGCTCCATTGCCAATACGTCCCAATGTTGTGCAACATTGGTCTCCAAATATGTAGACGCGATGACCACCCAATTCACACTGGGCACCTATCGTGCTGTCAAATACTTATGCATTTGAGCTAGCCATGCCAGAATAGTGACCTTAGACTTATCTTTGAATTTCTCCGGTGTAACGTGTATTTATTTATTATTTATTTATTTACTATTTACAACCTCTAGTTCAACTAAACTCCTTTACTAGAAGACTAAAGGTGCCACCCTAGGTGCTCTAGCAGTTCTAAAGGTAAACGGAGTCACTGCTAGTTGAAACTATGGTCTTACCCTAGGTTATCACCTCGTAAGTGATGACCATGAGTTAACTATACTTAGAGTTATCCTAAAGGCGTGGAGGGAGAGTTAGTTAAGATATTTGGAACTACTAGTTGAAGGGAACATCAACTCATAGTAGTATCTAGTATATAAGCTCTAAGGTTGGGTAGAACATGCCTCTTGAATCTCATTATTGTGAAATATGTTACATTGGTATCAGAGCTCTTGAACCTTGCTCATTTTTGGGTGTTGCTATTATTCCGTTGTGCATTTTGTTGTGTTGAGATTTGGGAAAATGAGGAGTAGAATTTGGGGAATGGTGTAATTTTATTTTTCCGTATGCGTATGCGGTGGTTCGTACGCGTATGCAACTCAAAATACAAAAAAATAAAATTACACCATTCCCCAAATTTTGCTCTCCATTTCCCCAAATCTCAACACAACAAAATGCACAATGGAATAATAGCAACACCCAAAAATGAACAAGGTTCAAGAGCTCTGATTCCAATGTAACATATCTCACAATAATGAGATTCAAGAGGCATGTTCTACCCAACCTTAGAGCTTATATACTAGATACTACTATGAGTTGAGGCTTCCTTCAACTAGTAGTTCCAGATATCTTAACTAGCTCTCCCTCCATGCCTTTAGGATAACTCTAAGTATAGTCAACTCATGGTCATTACTTACAAGGTGATAACCTAGGGTAAGACCATAATCTCAACTAATCGTGACTCCCTTTACCTTTAGAATTGCTAGAGCACCTAGGGTGGCACCTCTAGTCTTTTAGTAAAGGAGTTTAGTTGAACTAGAGGTTGTAAATAGTAAATAAATAATAAATAAGTAAATACACATTACACTTTGGCATGAGCCACCCAACCATGAGATAAGATAAAGAACCCTCACCCTTGCGCCCTTTTATATACCTCCCCACCATGCCCGGTTGTCTTAAGTTTAAATAAAGTAAAAAGCAATTTCAACTAAAATGAACTCTATGTTTTTACTTCAACCTAAGTAAAAAGCAAGTTCAACTATAATGAACTCTATGCTTTTACTTTAAACTCATTCTAGACTACCGCTATCGTAGTTCTAGTCAACATGTACCAATAGTGGCCCATGTTACAAAAGAAGATGCAAAAATATTTCATCATTCTCATGATCCAAAAGATTTGAAAGGGTGTAAGATCACTTGTTATAATTTTTTCAGCAAGTATTTAACATTTCATGCAGACAACGTGTCCTCACTATCTTGAATATCAATTTAAAATGTGTGCAAGAGTGTTTTCATGTATCATGTGGCGACAAAGTTGTAAGAATCAAATTTCAATAAATTAAAGTGATGAACATGAATTATGCATGGATACTATGCATTTGGTCGAAGATTTGTGCCATTCATATAAGTTGACGATTAAAACATTGGGAAACCCTTCCACCTTAAAATGTTCATTTTAAGCATATTTGATGTTGAAATTAACATCAAAGGCCCCAAGTTAGTATATTGAGTATACGTTGAATTGAAACAATCATAAACTTGTTGGGAGTAGATTTTTATTGGACCCCCTTATATGAAAGGCGCATTTTCAAGTTCATGCATTCACCTATGTACCAATCTAACATTGGTGGGTATCTTTCCAAATATAGTCCTACCTTTTTGATACGACACTTGATAATACGACGACCTTGATATAATGACACAATTTTTATAAACCAAACTTTCTAGTTAGAATCAACCTTTGTAATACGACTGTGACATTGTTAATTTCACACTCCTAGACCCCCAAAATGTCATATTATGCAGGTTATAAATGCAGAGTATGGTGGGTCCCATACAATGTAAAAGGCATAATTAATATTAAATTTATGCAACTTTCACATATAAAATGTGGATAAAACAAAATATAATGTAAAATATTGTTAAAATATGGAAACCGAGGGAATTAGGTTCTATGTCTCAAAGCTTAATCAAGACATTCATTAGCTTTTGTCTTTTCACAATTATTTCTCACCAAACCCTAAACCCAGGTGCACAATATGTTTTCAAGCATTTTGAATTCATATATTTATCAACTTGATTTGATCTACATATTGTTGGAAAGCTCTTGAATTGTCACTTCTTTTGGTGGTAGTTGTGTCCAATTCCAAGTTGTATTGGCATAGTTATGAGCATTTGAAGGCATGTTAATTTTCTACAATTGATTTTTAGACATCAGAGGAGCTCAATAAGAGATATATATATATATATATATATATATACATCACTCTCTATATATCTCTATACATATCTATGTCTATATATCTATGTTGCTAATTTGAAGTGACAACATCAATGGAGTATAAATTCCTTCTTCAAGTCCACGTAGACTTCATGATAGAAATTTGCATATTTGTAAAGACATTGGAAAGAATATTTATTTTGTATATGTGGCAAAAATCTAATGTGTGTTTTCATGAATTACCTTGTTATTATGACAAAGAAAACCAATTTGTCATATTATTAAATATGTGACGCCTCAATAAGATGATGGTTTCCTCGTTTCCCAAACGTGCCATATTAAAGAGGTAGGACTGTATCTAGAAAATTTCACAATGGACTCTTAGTGGGACATTCCCATGCATGGAGAATTTATGATTTTTGGCATAGATTATTGTATGGATGGGCATACACTTTGGCATAATGCCTTCCATTCATGATGTGGACATAACATTACTTAGTAGAATCAGTATGGTCCATGTGACATGGAAAATACTTTGAAAAAATTGGAAATCTTTTATTCTAAACCCATTCTAAACAAGTTGAGGTGTTAGGTCGAGTCTCAAAATGAAGTTGCAAGGGGTCTAGGGTGTCCCATAGTGGGTGTTATGCAATGCGCTATGCACTTAGGTTTATAAAAGGAGGTTGGACTAACTTGTGTGCAACTCCATTGGGTTCCACTTGGTGGTCAACATTGTTACATATCAAGTTGCCTTCAAACTAAGTGTGGGTTTGGGTTGCAACACATGGTCTGCATCAATTTCAACCTTAGGATTATGAGACTCTAGGGTTTTGTGTTATATTTTTAGACGTTTTTGCAAGATGGGTTGTAGGATTTGAGTTGAAGAAGCAAGTAGTTAGGTTTTGGAGGAGGCCACCCTATAATCTACTATTATAAAGAGTTAGGCAACAACTTCTTATTGACATAAGTGTTTGCATTATCATACGTTAATGTGACTATTTTTGATTCCACACTCCTAGTTATGAACATATCCTACTATGCATATTGCATATGAGTGTACCTCTCATCTACCCAACATAGATTTAAAACTTGACCCCCTATAAGTTTGTGGATATTTTATCTCAAATAATATGGACTACACTAATTCCGGACCTTTAAACTTGATTCTTATATTAAATCAACTAAAACAATTACTCACAATCGCACATTATTCGAGGGCTTTTATGTTGAATGAATGAGAGGTACATTTGTATGTAATAATTTCCGCTTGTCATTGCCAATTGGAAGTCATAGCTCTATTCCAAACATGTTTTTAAGGCAAAATTGCAAAATTGAGATTCTAAAAACAAAATTGCATATTATGTCATTTTCCATGTATGAAATTGCCAAAAAATCCAAAATCTTGGCTCCAAGAACGAATACCAAAAAGACACATGTCAAAAAAAACTAGATTTCATGCCTAACACATAACATTTGCTATAGGTTCAATGGTCAACATAATTGAGGGGACCTATATGGCCATTTAATGAGCATGGGAATCTTCACTTTAATGATGAATACGATATTCATGTGAGCCCTGAAAATTATGAGGAAAGCAACAATGACCTCAATTTGGATTTGCTAACCATCCGAACTAAACGTGTGTTTCATATCCTAGGAGAAGTAGGCTAGTAAGTAAAAAAAGCCATATAAAGGTCAGCTCACACACGAGACTAAGGGCCCAATGACTAGTGCACTTCAAGCATTCTCATTGGTGAAAAAGGCGGAGCCAGTCCAAGTTTGCTGCACACTACGGTTGAGGGACCAATGGAGTAAGTGAATGCAAGATGAATCTAAAGTCTACATGGATTCCTACATGGCATTGAACGGATCATGTTTCATAGTCACTTGGATTATTTTCAAAAACCACATTTTGGAGGTAGACCTAACACAAAACTGGGAGACCATGGCACTATGAACGCCCACAACCATTGATTTATTATGCTTTATCATGTGTGAGGATCCGCATGAATAGAATTTCGATGAAATAGCATTTGGTTTCGGGCCCGGTCACATATGACTTCACGATGCACTTTGAGGGCCCGTGACCACACGACAAGATTTTGGAAGTGTCTTGGAACGGCCTTCGGTCACTTCTCGTGGGCTCTCACGATGTCGTGGTCACGGCTCTTGGCTCGTGTGTGGAGTGGGCCCTAAGACCCGTCCACCTTGGCAGCGACGAGCGGCGAGAGAGGAGGCAAGGCGAGCCAAGAGAAGGGAGCAGGAAAATCCTTTCTGCTTACTTGGTTTACTGCTGTAAGGATCTTCGCAGGAAAGCCCCTCTCTGACTCCGTCCCTGCTTTCTCTGTTCCCTCGACCACCATGACTTCGTCTTCGTCGCCCATCATCAACTCAACTAAAACAATAACAACGACACCGCCACCTGCACCGATCTCCATCTCAACTTCCTCGGGCTTCAACCTCGCACGCAAATTTCAACAGGTAATTGCTCTTTTCAGTTTGAATTTTGCACACATTCCCTGAGTCTTGCCTGCCTCCGAACCTTTCAGGTATGGGTGCGCGACAAATGAATGCTACTGGTTGCAGGTTGCGGATCTTGTGGCAGAAGTGAGATATGAGAAGTTGATGATGATGAGAATGTGGCAGGGGTGATAAGTTTTTCAGAGTTGGGTTAAGGTTAGGGTTACCTTCCTTAGATAGGACCTTGGGAGTGTATCTACCTATGGAGAGAGAGATCTTGTGCAGGTGGGTTGGTAGGTACACTTGGGATTTCGAGAAGAGACAGACACACCTGGGTTGGGCCATGTGTAGAGATTGTTGTTGTGGAGTAGGTATGAAGGTGTTCGGAAAGTTTGGAGTTGACAATCTTTGGATCCTGCATAAGTGTAGTTTCACAAGTACCGTAGTATGTATGTCCATTGCATTTTGGTTCCTTTAATTTGTGGAAAGTCAAGAGAAGGCAAAATGAATAGTGACATTGACAAAATTTCATATAGAGAATCTGCCAATGTAGTGTGGAGATTATTCGTTCAATGACAAGTAGTTCAATAATGAGTTGAAGGGTAGGGTTTTTGAGTTACTGTGCGAGGAGGCGAGTGCCTTGGTTTCGATCGTCTTGCAGAGTTTCCTGCATTTGCTCCCGCATGCTGGTCACTCGTGGCAGTGCTGCCGGCCTCGCCCTCAAAACCTCCATCCTAACCTTGAAATTCTGTCCAATTTTCAACTTCCTAACCTGCAAACAAAATCATTACTACCACTTTGAGAGTACAATATTGAACCTAAATTTGAAACCTCTCCTGCATCCACCCACCACTCTCCTCTCCTCTCCCGCCGCAAGATCTCTGCATACTCCAATATCAACATGCCAAAAAAGTGAATCCAGGAAACAAGAACAAGAAGGGGTAATAAAAACAAAAAATAAGAAACTCACAGCTCTACCCACCATTTCACCCTCACTCAGAAACATCTCCAACTCAATTAGCTGCCCACACCCCAGAATTGCAATAATTCTCGGAGCATCGGCCCAATGGCACCAATTCCTATATTGCAATTTTCTAAGGAATTTGACTTTTATTTCATTTTTGTAAGATGTACTCCAAAAGATGTAAGGTAGGTGTATTGATTTATCTTAAAATCACTCTGGGCTCCCTTGTCTTACCATGAGATTTTGATATTTGAGGTGAATGCAGCATCAGGAATTTTCTACATATAAGTGTTCCTTCAAACATTCGATGCGGGACGATGGCTGCCTCCGAGTGTTGACAGTATGCTGTATCAGATGATTGACTCTGCATTATGACTGGGAGGCTGATATGCAGCACAGGTAATTTCCACAGCTCCCTTGAAACCCTTGTAGCAGACAGATTTTGTAGGCCATGTTAAGAATTGCAGGAATTTGGATTTTTTTATTTTTTATTTTTGGAATGTCTTGGAGTGCTACTGTAGGTCCTAGACCATCATGTTATGCGCCATGTCACCCACCTTATTGCCTCAGCGTCCAAAAATATGGCTTGTTGTTGATGATTTGGGTGATGTAGGCAAGTTTTGTTCAGTTCAATTTTTGTGATTGCAATGGTAGTAGTTCTCCTTGTAATGTAATGCGATTGTCAAGGTTTAAGCAGCAGACAGATGCTGAACACACCTTGTTGCCTTTGACCTTGGAGGTCTGTGAGGACTCTTTAGGCATAAAATGATGAAAATGGTCATGGTGCTTATGTCTTTGTAGTTTTTTGAATATTGTGAGATCAGTGCTGAATGATTTTATTCCTGGACTTCAAATCAGTGTTGTTGATACTGTAGTATGTATATCCATATCTATATAGATATCTATCCATGAAATTTGGAGTTAGATAGTGGAGGTTGTTGGATGCAAGTATTACTACATGTGATTTCTGACCTTATGAGCCACATACCACAAGTTAAAATAAAAAGGGGTCAAATTTGGATATGAGGTGAGGGTACCTAATTTCTCAGCTGGTTGATTGTGTCTCCAGATATTTGTTTGTCACCATGGTGTGGCAGCTACTACATGTTCTTTCTCTTGTGATGGTGATTCTTATACAGAAGAGTTTTGTGGATGCTGCAACCTTGGATGCCACACCGACAACTTTACAAAGTTCAGGAGATGAGGTCACACTTGCCTGGAGAGACCTGGAGTCACCTTCAATGCATGACTGGCTAGGCATATACACCCCTCCAGCATCAGCAGATGATAATTATATTGGATATATTCTCCTTTCGACATGTGCAACTTGGGCCACAGGAGCCTGCTCCTTGCAGATCCCAATGGTGAACATGCGGGCTCCTTACAACTTCCGCCTATTTAGAGGCACGGATACTACTGTATCAGGCAAACACGTCCCCAAGGATCATGAGGGAAATCACCTGCCAGATGTCTCGCAGCGGTTGGCTGTAAGCTCCATTGTTGGTTTTGCTAACTACAATGAGCCAACACAAGTACATCTTGCTCTTACAGGAAAGGCGGGTGAGATGAAGGTTATGTTTGTCACCAGAGACCCCCTTAAAGGCGTTGTGAGATATGGGGTCAGTAAAGGCAGCTTGAGTACTAAGGTTGGAACAACTGCTATAACTTACACTCAGATTGACATGTGTGATTCTCCAGCAAATTCTGTTGGATGGCGGGACCCAGGATACATACATACTGCCCTTGTACAAGGGTTGCAACCCAAGAAGCGTTACTATTATCAGGCAAGTCATCTCACATTCATTCTGAAGAGAGCTTTTGTCACTGGGAAGAAAGGAATGTGAAGGTTTTTGTAGGGTGCTGTCTGGTTCAACACAAAGTAATTATTTATTGGGAGAAATTTGCCAAGTGTCAGATTCACATTGGTCAAGACCTTGTTGAATCTGATGTAGGAATTACCTTTTAGTCTTCAAAGGTGTTGAACCAAACGCCACTCTGCGGTATATCATTCCTTAAAATGTTGAAGTTCTAACTCAAGTTTTTATTGGAGTTTTTTTACAATTGTGTATCTGGTGGGACACCTTTTATTGGGAAGAACAAAATTTCCATATCTAAGAAACGTTCAAATAAAAACACTAAAGGAAGTGTTTAAGGTTTGCATATTGTGACAGGTGGGAAGTAGTGAGGGGGGATGGAGCTCCATCTACAGCTTTATGTCATCAGATCCCCATGCGGTTGAGACAAACGCCCTTCTATTTGGAGACATGGGTACTTCTATTCCATACACAACATTTCAATACACACAACGAGAGAGCAAGAACACTGTGAAATGGCTCCAACGTGATTTACAATTAATAGGAGATAAGCCTACTTTTATATCGCATATTGGTGATATAAGCTACGCCCGTGGATTTTCTTGGCTTTGGGATGCGTTTTTCAACCAAATCGAATCTGTGGCAGCGATTTCCCCTTACCACGTCTGCATGGGAAATCATGAATATGACTGGCCGGGGCAGCCTTTCAAGCCGGATTGGTCACCTTATCATAAAGATGGGGGCGGTGAATGTGGTGTGCCATATAGCTTGCGTTTCGACATGCCTGGAAACTCGTCATTAGATACCGGTACGGCCTCCCCAGCCACCAAGAACCTCTATTACTCTCTTGATGTTGGCGTTGTCCATTTCCTATATTATTGTACAGAGATAGATTTTCTACCAGATAGTGAGCAGTACGCCTTTATTGCCAATGACTTGAAAATGGTTGATAGGACAAAGACCCCATTTGTAGTTTTCTTAGGCCATAGACCGATTTATACAACAGATTCTCGAGGTATGTCTGAGCTTATGACACGCCACTTGGTTCAAACGTTTGAGCCTTTATTAATTGAGCACAAGGTCAGCCTAGCTCTTTGTGGTCACGTACACAAGTATGAACGAATGTGCCCGTTACAAGATTTTAAGTGCGTGGAACCTTCTAGCTCCAATGGCGAGCTTCCTATTTACATGGTCATTGGCATGGGCGGTGCTGAACACCAACCCACTGATCAACCCCTGGTTGATCACCCTGATGCACTTATCTACCCACAACCCGAATGGTCGATTTTCCGCACATTCGAGTGGGGTTATTTACGGCTACATGCAACGAGGCACCTCATGACTCTGTCATATGTTGGGAATCATGATGGGGAAGTACACGATGTGCTTGAGATTCCAAGCATTCATGACTTGAGAGCAGGTACTTATTTCAAGAAGGAGCAAACCTTTTTTGAGGTCACTACCAGGCGGGAACGAGGCCAGGGGAGTTGGTCCATGCAATTAATATCATTAAGTTTTGCATTCTTAGTTGGATATGGGATAGGGATATTTGCTTATATCTACTTGACACGTAGGAGATCCTGGCAACCTGTGAGGAATGATGATGGTGTATATAACATCTGAGGCTCATAAATTTTAGTATTTACCAAGGTCCCAATGATCCGTTGAGTCATAAGTTTCTCTTATTACTCCCATAGCCACAGCTTCAAACAACCATCGGATCCCAGCAATACATTAAAGCCAACTAGGGAAGTGATGGACTATACTCATTAGATACTCCTTGTTAGAAAAGTAACTTCAATGTGGACCTCTGTATAATGGTTTAGGGTTTAGGGTCTGGGGTTCAAGGTAGATATCCATCACTTAAGTGGACTTCACCACCTCAAACTAGTTCCAGGGTTTAGGTCTCCAGGTCACAAGAGAACTGGATATATAAGTTTCAACTTATTTGAGATTTTGATGTTTTCTTTAGAGTTTTGTGCAGAGACCGAAATCTAATTTTTTTTTGCTGTGAGAGGATTTGGCAATTTCATCTCCATTATTACACCACATGATCATTCCAAAGATGGTACCTACTGCTATATGTTTGTAATATGTGTGTGTGTGTGTGTGTGTGTTTGTTTGTATAGTGAGAGAGAGTGACCTCTGCCATTATTGGCCCACCCTTGGTGTTGTCTACTGAATGGTGTTGATAGCTTGGCACTATGGGCAAATTAAACCATGGCCATGCTACACCGAATATGATATTTAGTGTCACCAATTCTAAATGTCTTGCTCAATACAAATTGTAAACCATGGTATAGTGTCACCAACACCAAATGTTTACCCAACATTATTTGTCATTCCTTGTAAAAAGTTTGGGGGTTTAAAGATTTACAGTGTTGCAATTACTGTCACTTACCAAGTGCCTTTTCATCCAAATTTTAAGCATCCATGACAATATTTCATCACAATTTGCTTACAAGAGAAGGTAGAGTTTTGGCCAATGGATGAACTCATCCATCATCCATGACAATATTTGTTCATTTAGTCATAACATTTGTCATCCCAAAAGTTACCATAGCGACATAAAATACTATATTTAGTGGAGGCTGCCCTAGGCTTGTGACATAAAAGGGTTGGCAAACCAGTTAAATTTCTCAATGCAACTAGATATGTCCCTCGGCCGGGGCTAAACAACCCGTGCACTGGTTCCTTGGAGGCAAGGGTTTAGGCATCCAACAAGGAACGAGTGTATGGGTCGGTTCGCCCAAATCTATGTTCCTCCATAGTGAGTATGAGCAAACATCTTTTGCAATATGTGGTCATTTCTTTACCTTGACTACTTTGGCTCCAAAGGCACTTGTTTTGACTGAACATCGTACATACCCTTCAAGTAATGGTAGTCCTTGGGTTGGCTTCCTCTTCACCCCTAAATGCTTTTGAAGCCCGGTTTGGATCTCTTTTATGTTTTGAACTGTACAACATGAATATACATTGTATTTTGATGTGGTTTAGGTAGACAATGATGTTGGTTGTCTTGCAAGGTTACACTTCTTGACACAAAACACAAAGTAACTTGGAAAGAGTTTGATGAAGATTTCATATCATAAGTATAAACAGAGAATACACAATTAGTACGACACTGCCTAGAGCATGAAAGGTTTATTTAGCTCATGAAGCTTAGTCTAAAGGTTATTAGAGAATGAACATTAAAGACATGATACCAAGGAGTCCATTGTATACATGTATGCAGTAGAGACTGAGGATTGAGGTAGACTTTAGATTCTTTAGATGAGTGGGTAAGTTATGTAGGATTGTGGAGGTTAGTCAAGACCACTGCTCGGGGAGAACCGGCGGTTGGTTACAGATGAACCGGTAGAGTTTGAGAAATAACCGGTTGAAGTTGGAGACTTCCGGAGAATTACCGATCATTTTAGAGGAATATATAGAAGAATATACCTCAAATGAATAAAGCAAAACCGGAAGATGCCAACATGTAACCGGCTGGATTTAGAATCACTAGGATCTTGACCGACTATATATGCCCAACAACTTCCCGGGCACTGGTCAACACGATCATCAACTCCCTCTCTCTTACCAATCAAACTTCTAGTTGTACTCCTGAATAAGTACCTAATTTAATACCCTCATATGACCTTACATCATGGCACTTGTAATGTTGATATCACCTTGGTACCACTTTCTTCAAGTAAGGTAGGTGCACCCGTTTTGGTTTGTGAACCATTATGGATACCTTAAATCATGGGTATAGCAGACATGAAGCATCTGTTGTATGGTTTTTCAAAAAATAACAACCTTGTGGAGGCATAGGATGATTTGTATGTAGTTGCACACACGGTGAGGATATAGTGTACTGAACATAAACAATTGAGTGGGGGTTTCAACATAGGTACAACCATAAATTTGTCAATTTTACACTTCGGTGGATTATATATAAGTTCATCGGAAGTTATTCAATGCTAGATCCTCTTAATCATGATGTGTTAGGCAAGATCTAATTTCATGCAAAAGGTGGGGCATGACTAACAAGATAGGTGGCATAAATGAATGCCCCTATGTGACCACAATAGATCATGAAGTATTTTGACTTAAACTTTATTTAAGATATTGAGATATGACTCAATAACTTGAGTTGCATGGCTTCTGAATCCACTTTGATATGCTAATCCAACAAGATAATCATATATATATATGATTATATAATTTCAAATACCCGAACTTGTCAAAGTCTCCGGAATAGGTCCACTCACTTAGGTAGTACCTCTTTCATACTTGATCCTTCAAGTTCCACTTTACATATAAATTCATAAGTTTTACGAAGGTGAAAGGCATTGAAATTCTACCCAAATATTGTCCGGGGAGATGTTGGGCATAATCGGTCAAAATCCTAGTGTTTTCAAGTCCAACTTGCTACATGTTGTGGCCTTTCAATTTTTCTTTGTTAATTTGAGGTATGTTCTATAGATTCCTCTAGAATGATTTGTAGTTTTCTTGAAGTCTAGAACTTTAAACGGTGATTTCACAAACTCACATAACATTAAGTTAGAAATAACATAACCTGTGAAAATAAGGCAATTCGCATTGAAGATTTGGTCTGACAATCATGAGATAATTTTCCAAGATAGATGAGAAGGATTCATGAAGAATGCAAGTTGTTTCATATTTTCTGCCCTATACAAAAAATGCTACAAATTTTTAAAGTGGAAAGTTGTCCAAACCCCTACTCATTCACTAGATTCTCCCTACACCGAACACGGTAATCCGCATTTCCATATGAAATATTGCCTAAATCAGTTACCTCATGAGTACATTTACACTTGACTCCCATTGGCTACACTAAGTGTACACGCATTGAAGTTGCTGCCGAATCATGATCAGTTTTAGAAATGGCACTTCACCATCATGACGGCAGTCTAGTAGAGGGTGCTTAACGGGTTATGGCATTTCTACCTTGGTAAGTGATGTGGGCCCTTGGAATATAACAGTGGATGTTGGGAGCTTAGTTATAATATAAGTCTCCATGCACAACTTTCTAAGCATCCAACTATTATATTCCGAAGACCCATTGAATGAGCACTAAGGGCCACTTTATACTTGGGGCCGGATTGAGGACCGGCCGGAACTCTCAAACTTTGAACCAATAGGATCGCTCGATTTCATCAAATCGGGCCCAAGGGCTTTATACTTGGGGCCGGCCCGAACACTCACCTATCCCATGTGGCGTCTTAGGTGGCACAATTTTAGCGCCAAACCATCGGGCCCTAGATGAGATTTCGGGACGAGCTTTTCCTCGTCCCGAACTCCCATCTAGGGCCGGATGGGGCTCCTCCGTTGGATTGTTCCAATCTTGTCCGTCAATCAATAGGAGGGGTAAAAGCATTTCCTCTCCTCCTTACTACTCTCCCCTCCACCTTCCCCTTCTCACCTTCCACCTTCCCCTTAATTATTTTTTCATAGAATTAGTGTTAGACATAAATGCGCCACCACCTTCCCTACTACCATGTCCCTTCTCTTTTTCTCATTGTTAATTTTTTTTCATATCCTTCCTAACACTAAATTCGTGCATGTAACTTTCACATATTACCATGGATGATATTTAGTGTTTGATTTTACATTTAATGTGACTTACTTTCATAGGGTTAGTGATATTTAGTCTAGTGATCGTATTTATAGTATCTCACACTAAATATCATGTTTAGTGTAGTGACTCCACAATTTTAACCATACCAAACACATTCCAAAAATAAGCCAAAGATAGTTTCCAAGTGGAACCATGCTCACAAGTTTACACGCACTTAGATCCAACAATAATGTAAACTTATACTATGGTTAGAATTATTATTTTTTAAATAAAATCTCTTATCTATAAAGAGAAAGTTAATTGAGGCTTTAGAAAGGTTGATTAAGTCTATAAATTTATGTAGCTTGAAAAATAAAAAGCACGACAACAATGTTGGCGCAATGCCTACTTACAATCAGTAACCCACACCAAAATATATGCTCAATGTTGTCATGTTCCCGAACGGAACGAAGCCAATTAATATCTACAAACATAGATTACTCTATAATGAATATTGTATCATTGCAACTCTGGGTTTTTTTTTTGTTACCGGGTACATCGGTTATTCCATTGTACATGGTAGGTGAATTTATATGAGCATTTTGACACCGGAATTAGATTCAAAGGGCTCGATATAGTCTAATGGGACCCAAGGTTGACCCCCTAACCATAAGCCTATAGAGATCATCCCCCATAGTAAAAGCCGTGTAACTAATGCTCAAGAGCACTGGGCATTAACCACGGTAAGTTCCATGAAACTTAACCCTCAAGACCATCGGGCCCTAGAATCGGGCCTCACCACTTTACATGCGACAAGGTTGGGCCAGTAAAAAGTTCATAAAGTGCATCCCGATTGAGGCCTCAATCGGGCCGGTGCTCCGGCCGGCCCCAGGCCGTGTATAAAGTGGCCCTAAGTGTTGATTAATGTTATGCAACTGGTTCATGTGTAACTAACGGTCAATTCTCCTTGTTCATTGTATCAAACTTGCTAAGCATGATAGAGATGATATGTATAATAGATTCCTAACAATGTCAATGTTCCAGTTCCGCTTCTCAGTGAAAACTCACTCTTTTCCTCTCTTATACAATGCCCTACCATGGTTTCTAGTTTGAGGAGCCCATGTTGGGTTTTTTGAACATGCTTTTTGATAGTAATTTAGAAAAAACTATGTAAGTGCAATTTAAGACAATCTTGTCAACTAGGTAGAAACCTTCATTTTGGCATTTCATTTATTGTAGTATTTTGATCCGTGTAATACATCCGGGGGTGGACTCTTCATACTATGTACAAACTAATGTAGTTGTAAGAAGGGGTATTATTTGAGCATTGATGTACATAAGAGAGAGGTATTGGTTTTTTTCCTAATGCGTACGTGAATTTTTTTTTTAATTTAATTTTTTTTTTTTGAAGTAAAGGTAGATGTACAAAAGCGGGCCCATAGGTTTAGATGGAAAATTAACAATAGATGTGTTAGTTTCATCGAATTCACATTTTCATTCATTATTATCATATTGTACTAGCCATCGTTGACTAACATGTCCATTCTCGTTAGGGTTTGCATTTGGGTTGCAAGTTTTTTACAAATTAGAGGTTCTTGGAGCACTCATGGGCTCCCTTCAATTTTGTTCATTGGATTGTGGCTAAGTTAATGTGCTTTTGTCTTTGTTTGTTCGATGCAATTATTGGGTTACATGTCACAAATGAAAAAAATTGTTCAATGACTTTCTCTTTGGAAAATGAAAGTTGATTTTATATGTAATATATGCTTATTTAATTCGTGATTTATATTTTGTAATTGTAGTGGAGGCATTTATCACATTAAAAAACTGAATATAAATACCTGAGTCCATTTTCTAGCTTGATTTTAGTACGTATACATTTGTTTTTCATTATAAGCTGCTCGGACATAGGGGGTTTAATTTCATAATGACCCACACACATCAATTAGATTTCCAATGAAGAGTCCACCCCCATGAGGTAATACATAAGTCTTGACTCCCGGGGCATGGACTTTTCATATTAAACTGATATTTGAGCATATTTGGACAAACCACTTGTCCAAAAAAATAAGAGATGTGCATTTGTGGGGACAAAAACATCAATTGACAATAGCAAAACCAACAACCACAACTTCGAATGTTTGTACTCCATGTTTGCCAACCACCATATGGACATACAAAAGGAGTCCCTAGTGTAAATTGACAATAAATATGTTAGTTTCATCCAATTCACATTTTCATCCATTCTTGCCACATGGTAATAGTCCCCAGTGACTATCATGCCCTTTTATTTTCCTTGGAAAACAAAAAGTCAACAACCAACACAATTGTAGGGGATCATTGAATTTTGAGAAGGGGGCCTTAATTGCCTTTCTTTTGCAGAAGCTGTAAATTTACTTTCCTTTGAGTAGGAAAAAAAATTAAAAAAAATCATGAATTGTTGGTGTGTAAAGCCCCAATTGCAGTATGTCACATTGAATTTTCTCATAATGCTATTTTCTTATTATTCAAACCTTGCCCAAAATTTTCACAATATAAGTCTTTATTTTCATTTTTCTTGCATCTCAAAGTTCAATCAATCTAGCCATGCAACATTCAAAATGGGTAAGTGCGAGGACAACCACATTCTGACTTGCATTTCAACAACATGACAAATCTACTATCTCAAAATTTGCCCCCCCCCCCCACTCCACATGAAAGCTTGAGGAGGGGGGGGGGGTGTATTTTAAAATACAAGCTTTTCATCATCTTTTTCAAAATACACACACATGAAAATGATGATAAAAGGCTTGTATTTAAAAATATATAAAAAATGCTTCCAAAATACACACATGTAGCTTTAGAACACAACCAACCAACTACAATCACATAGTTTGTTTAGGGTTTACCCATTCGGATTTGAAGCAATTTTTGTCATTCTTCAAGTTCAACTCGTTAAAACCACTCAAGACAGAAAGTCCAAACCCTAACTCTAACCCTAATGCTCCAAACTATACAATTTGCCAAAAACATTGCCACAACCTTTGCCTAAAATCCTACCCAAAATATTTTAATAAGCAACTAAAGGTTTGTACTCTACATTTCCTTAAGCAAACCAATTTTGCAATTCACCTCCACATCATAGTAAGAATCACATAGGGCATCTTGGACAACCTTCAACTCAATGACACTCAACTGAACTAACGGCTTAGACAACAACTCGCAAATTTGAGTCGCTTTGATAAGCAATGACTATTCTTAAACCAACCCACATTTTGCACATTTTGGTTGCTCTCGTACTCACTTGCGGTCACTCACAATGCCCTCAATTGTCTACTAGATCCCCAACATGATGTGATTTCCTTCAATTCAGGTGCCCCAACTAGAGCAAATGGTTTTTTTCTCAATGGCATTTTAGTATGTGAATGCCTTCAATCACTAGTGCTTGATGGTCAAATGCGGTCAAGAAAATAGATTTTCCTTTAGAGGCTTGTGATTGGGGATGATCACTAAACTAGACTTCATTTCTTTGGCATCAATTTTGAATACGTATGTTGGACATGAGATGATTTTAAAATTAAAAAAAAATGGCGAAGAGGTTGTGGATTTTGTTCTTGGAATGATCTTCACTGGTGGGTCCGAATTCTTTACAACACTCCACACAATACACCTATATTGTACTTACAAAACTTTGGTACGAAGACCTCAAGTGACATTGGTGATTTTGAAGGGTTATTAGCTTTAGATCTTTCCCGAGTTTATTTTTGGTCACAAGTATTTAGCCATAACCTCGGCATTCACCAAAGCAATCTTGAGGTTAGATGCACATGTATCAATGCTCTCACCACTGACTCTAGAACCAGCAGGTGGAGGCAATGGTTGGTCACAATCATCAGGAGAAGTAAGAGCTTGGCTTTCAATCTCCTCTACTATGCACTCTAGGGTTGTTTAGAAGTCAAAAATAAAATATAGGTCAACCACATGCATGCACTTTCTAGATTCAAGGTTGGGATCAACTAATGGCATAACATAAACATCCAAAAAAAAACTCTATTGAGCCCCTCAAGCTTGCAATTAATCTTGCATCTACTCTCAATATCAAAGATTTGAAAGGGCCAATCTACAATTTGAATACCTTCAAGTAGTGGTCTCAGTTTTGCATATGTGTTGCCCTCAACACACTTGCAAGATCCAATAATTTTTGGACTAGCGCATGCATCACCAAGTGAGAACAATTTCAACTTCAACAATATTGCAAACTTGGTTTCTGACCAACAACCTCACTAGAACCAAGTACCTCGAGTCATAGTTGGTATCACTCATATGAATGCCTATTGCCAACGTTGCCCCCTATTTTGTGTTGACAATGCTCTCAAAAATTTGTGAGAAACCACAACATGAATTCAAAACTCTACTCATATACTAAGTGAGTAGAATACTGGAAGTAGGAAGATGAAGCTTGAGATGGGCGCACTTGAGGAGTGCAACTATGCACGTGCACCTACTATCCAACCTTCAATAATCAACCATCAACATTTAGTAAGTTTGCAAGATGGTTGGAGTTTGTACATACACAAAAACTTCAAAAAGCTCCCACTAATCCTAATTGGGAACTTACAAAGCCAAACAAAATGTGCAAACCCGTTGTGAGCCCTTCCCTCATCTAACCCTACACATTACATCCAACTACCATGAGACATCCATGAGATGTCATCCAATGGTGCTGCACCCATAGTGTGGGGCCCTAATATATGTTAATTTAATCCCCCACCGTACCGAACTGTATGGTATGTTAGTTTAAAAAACTTCTCTGACATGATCAATTTGTGAACACCAAAATGTATTTAATTCATGAAGTTTAATATATAACTTGCGCTTTGTTACAAGTATAAGTTTTTTAATTTATAGCTTGCAACTTTAAATAGGACTCTATATTTGTTGTCATGTAGTTTTCTAAAATATTGACACACAATGAACATATGTGAATTGTTAATTCTTAACTCACAACACAAGTCTTGAGATTTCTTATGCATAAAATAATCAAGATATGACAAAATATGGTATAAACCATAATTTAATGAGCTCTTGAGACTTAGATTTGGGACTTTGCCTCCATGTTGGGACTGGTTGACATGAGTAGGACTAGGGACTAGGGACCCCAAGTGAACCGGACTTTGGTATTTATCAATATCAATTCTATCACAACCCTTTCATAATATTATTCAACTTCATGGTTGTGTTCCATTTTATATACAAAATCTGACATGGGACTCCACTATTTGACCTTCATGGGAAGAAAAATAAGAAGAAAATGGTGCCGGTATGAATAGTATGAATATTGTGAATAATGTCGGTATTTTCAGTGATAGTGTTGCTATGAATAGTATCTTAGTGAATAATACATGGATGAACAATGTTTCATGTGAATAGTGTTGGGATGAACAATGAATCATGTGAATAATGTTGGGAGTATAACTCCACCCAAATTTCTAAGTGTGAACATGAATTTATAAACAACAAATGACTATTCTTACTTTTTTTTGGGGGGGGGGGGGAGGCACAAATATAATTGACATATTCCAAGGTCATGGACCATACGCACATGGCTAAATAATGTTATGTTGCTTTGGCATGAACTCTATATGACTATACACTGCCAATGTTAAAGTATCCCTTGCGAAATACTAGGGGCAAGGTCATAAAATTATGCAATTACCCACATGTTGAGGCGGAAAACCGGTCTAGCTGGTTAGACGGACTAGTGCACCATAGTAAGGGGTTGCGCTGGAGTGAGGGGACGCGTTAGAGTGTGGGAGCACGGGTCCTTCAAGGAGATGATGATGTAAGGGTATAGGGTGGTCATCATTCAATTTTGTCATTCATTAATGTCCTTCACTCTCAATGACCTATCTTTATCTTCATTAGGCTTGTGATCTTATTTTCAGTGATTTGTGTGTGATTGATGAGAGATTGGTGAGTGATTAAGAGTGGTGGGTGACAAATTAGATGTGATGGAGTGTTGCCGTCCTTTTGAAGTTCAAGGTTTTATGGTGAGTAACGATTTTCACAATGATTTTTGCCTTCATTGTGTGAAGGGAGTTGGTGATGGTGATTAGGAGATTTCCAATTGTTATTTCTTGCACTTGGCAGTCCTTTGGCATCATGATTGCCTCGTTTTAGCTTAACTCCCTCGAATGTTTCTTGACTTTTTCATATCTTCCACTAGGCACCTTCATGCACATTCATGCGAGCTATGGCAATATCTGGAGCGATGGTGTCATGGACAACTACGAGGTTGATACCCAAGGTGCTCCTCCACAGATTGCATGCGGTAGAGGATCCACAAATGATAAAGCTGCTCAGGTACACGAAGTTTGTGGAGATCACCGTCTTTGACCCTGTGGTTTGGTAGGAAGGGGTGGGTTTCTAGTTCTCCACTCTTTTAAGTTTGCCTCTATGCTTTTAGGGTCACCGTATTTTGTCAAAGTTTTTCCTCTTCCTTCTTAGAAACCCTACATCGTAGAAACATGGGTAATAGAAATTCGTGGAATAAGAGTTCGTCTTCCCTTTCCTAACTATGAAAAGTGCTTCTGCATGGAAGGCACAAAATATCCTCCACATGTTCATGGGCTGGAACAACAATGTGAAACCAAACAAAACTACGTAGTGTGAACACAACTAAACATTAAAACAAAAATGTTACTTGGCAAAAACTTACATTGTAACATTATTTTGTTTTTAAACTCCCTGTGTAACTCCGGATTGTAAGTGACACTAATAAACACCCTAACAACCCTCAAAATCATGTCTATTGGCAATTGGCCAACCCAGCCACCGACATCTGGACGTTATGCCGAAGTCCACGTGTCCCTATCACCGCACGGGCGACCCAGGCATCCTTCCTACGTGGCACCGACTTCACACAAAAAACCAGCGTAGGAGCTTCATTCCACGTGTCCGCATCGCACTGGTTCAAACACTGTCTCGAGGGGAGATCCACTTCGGGAGAGGTTCGTGTTCACACTGGCGGGAGCGCGGCGGGCAACCTCGCGTGCTTTCTGCTTCTCTGCTCTTTCCAAGGTTTGCGAATTGCTGTCGATTGCCGCAAATCGCAGCTTCCGAGTCCCTATCATTCATCACTGACTCGATTCTCTTTCCGTTGAGGCCCTTCCGGCCGAAAACGGTGCTCAGTTTCGTCTGTTCTGACCGATTTTGGGTGCGTTCTTCCTTTGTTACGTTGGTGCACTCAAGAGCTTCTTATCCTTCTTCTTCTGTTTTTTTTCTTCTCCTTTTTAGGTTTTCTGATTCTGGTATCGTGCGAGGTTTGTCTTCGTTTCATTCTGCGAAATCATTATCACCTCCCTTTGAAAACATTGAGCTCATTTTGATAATTGGTGGTGTGCCAGCTTGCTCTTTCTGTGCCAGCTTGTCAATTACAGGTCTGCAATTGCACGAGGCGATTGAGTTTGCGGAATTTTTATTTCATCCACCGAATTCTGGCACAGAAATCGAAACGTTTTCTTTCGTTTTTTTTGTTTTTTTTGTTCTTCGAATTCATCAGATTTGCCTAGGTCTCAGCGTCGAATAATGCGGGGGCAGAGGACGGAAATTCTTCTGAATTTGAAGAGAAACGGTGCAATAAGGTAACATAATTCGGTTGGTATGTGTGACATGGCCGAATATGTGTTCACTTGAGGAGGAGGATGCACTACACCAATTCTAGGGTTTAGGGCATGTTACCAAGTGTTGCCAGCACCAAAGCGATCAAGCTAAGTTGATTTCAGTAATGGACTGTCTAAAGAAATTAGCTAGAAGCAACATGAGGATTGTGAATATCATTACCTAAGATAATCCATCCATCCACCATAGGTTCACCAAAGAGTGCATTTAGAATTCCATAGGGGAATTTTGGTTGCTACTGATGTTACTGCACTTCCCCCAATTCCTATCCTACAGAGGTGTCGAAAGCATGACAGACTCGGTATTTAATGATGTGGCATATGGACCAGCGGATGGCTGTGGCACATTCGTGTGCTTGCCCTCTTTTCTTGGGGGAATTTTGTTATTGGCTGTGGTGGAATTTTTTCTGTTGGTGTATGTTGTTTCAAGATTGTTGAAGAGCAAGCCGCACCCGGGCCCTGTCTCTAAGGTGGAAATCGAAGAGAATGGTGGATCCATCACCTTCAACCTTGAGGTAAATTCAGACTCCGAGGGAGAAGTCGAATAGTTGTGAATTACCCTAGATTGTTGTTCTACATTTGCAGAGGATATACACAGCTTGATGTAGTTTAATTAGCCTTATCCTTTGCCTTTGTTTTGTGTTCGGTTCAAGAAGATCTCGACGAAGTTCTAAATATATCTCACATTCGTTCGGAACTTTGAGTTTGCAGCTGCGGTGATGTTTGCAGCTCAGCACTGCCTCTGTAGAATTGTCAATGATTTTTTTTGACAACAAATTTGGACTCCCGATGGAAAAGAAGTCTTGAGAACCTGAGTTTTTGTGTTATCCTAGATTGTTGTTGTACATTTGGGAATTATGCATTTCAGGAGAGGAAATATACAGCTTGATGTAGGTTAATTAGCCTTATCCTTTGCTTTTGTTTTGTGTTGTTTTGTGAAAGATCATGTTGATGAGGTTTTAATTACAACACATTTAATTGGAACTCCAATCTTGCAGTGGCGAGACGAACTGTGCTCCTCAGCACTGCCACTGTTGAATTGTCATTGAAGTTTTTATTCTGTTTGGACGCATTACAGCATGATTATTTACGGAGAAAATACCTGGTGATAACTGTCATGTGATCATTTTCACTTATTAATTAAGCCCTACCCAAGAGAAGAGTAACTGTTGTGCAAGCTTTTCAGCTTTCCTGATCTTAAATTTTAATGCCACAGGGAGATTTGTGGGTTGCGCCAGTACCATTTCCGGAGGGTGAATGGAGCAAGGCAAGCATAAAGATACCAGGAAAAGAGAAGAAGAAAGAGAAAGATGGTCAAAAGGAGGGTGCGAAGAAGGGAGGCAGTGGAAGAGAAACTTTGGAGATTACTCCCAAGCGAATGCACGTCACTTTAAAGGACAAGGTTCTGATATTGCAAGCTGCTGATGGAACCGAAGAAGAAAGCATCTTGCTCGAAGGTTGCAAAGTGGTGTCTGTTGCAAGTGGCCCTGGACCCAATAGTAAATGGTGATTTCTCCACCTTTACAACTCTCTCTAAATGTTTCCAGTGAGGATTAATAAGGTCTTGATGTTTCTTTCCCACTTTGATGCAATTTCACTCCCAATTTTTACTTATCATTGTGTTTTGTTCACGAGTCAATGTTAGAATCATAGCAGACTTATCCACCTACATCCTCTTACTGTAAGAGTGCTTCCTGTTGTGGCTTTTAATAAAAATGAATTATGAAAATTGCCACATGGTAGTCTTACATTCCTTGAGACCCTTTCATATCAAACTTGGAAATTATAGTTCGGCAACCAGGAAGCACCTTCCAGTATTATCATCAATACTCTGGTTTACAATTGATGTAACAACTTTGATTGCTGGATTGCAGGGGGAAGAAGTTTCCTATCAAGTTGCACCATCCATCCCGCAATGTGTATAAAGATTGTAAGAACTGTCTGTTTTACACAGAGTCAGGATACGAGAAAGAGGCCTGGTGTGAAGTTCTTCGAGTTGCAGCTAGAGGTGGCTCTCAGTCAAATAAGTGGGTTTTAGATATTAAGAAAGAGTTCAAGGATTACACTGTTGGAGTTGAAACGCATACACCTTACATGGATAAGTTTTATTCAAGTCATGGAGCCAACCACTTTGATGTGAACCGAAAGGACGAGAAGTCTGATGACCATAAAAACTCGGAGGATGGTCTTTCTAAACGAAAGCTTATTTGGAAGAAATTGACTCGACGAAACTCCAAGGCCAAGGACAAGAAAGACACAAAAACACCCAATGCGTTGGACGAGATTGGGAATTTCACCAAAAGGTTAAGTTTACTTACACAGGGGAAAGATGAGGGGAGCGCTACTAAAGGGAAGGAGAGTGCAATTATTAACGAGCATGATGATGTGAATAATGTGTCCAATGCAAGTGACTCAAGTGGCACAAGCTCTGGTGTTATGGTGTCAAATGAAGGTGTGGTGACTGACAGTGAAGACGAAAATACAACAGCCAATTTAGGGCCCGAAAATGACAACAACTACTCTGCTGAGATGCCTGATGTTGAGGTGAAAACTCAAGATTATGACCAGGAGAGGCCTGCAAAGGAGATAGACCAAGGGCTTATCTGCTTGAACATGATTGTTGCAAGACTATATTTTGATTTCTACCACAGCTCAACCCGAGTAGATTATATACAGCAGCTGTTCCAGGCAAGTTCTTGTGCTATTTTTTTGACAACATAATTAAACCTCTGGAGATTGAGGGCACCATATTGTTGACACCCAATTTTCTTATTCCCACAATCATTGTACTTTTAAGCCTGTGTGTTTTCTTATTACCTGTTCTACTTGTTGTCCCTATTTAGTCTACATATTGTGGGTGTCTTTGTCAAAGTTTTTCTGGTGATTTGAGATCGTGCCTCTTGTAGTAGTTAGTGATGCACTAATTTTTTTTTTGTTCTGAGGTGATTTCTGGTTTTTGGGGGTACCAGAGGCTGATGTCAAAAGTAAAGACTCCCAGCTACATCAAGGGAATTACAATCAATGAACTGAAATTAGGAGATTATCCTCCATTTGCAACAGCAATTCGCATGCTGCCTTCAGATGCCGGGGGTGCATTGGCTCTAGAGATAGACCTGGAATGGCATGGTAAGGGTTTTATTACTTGTGAGACGCGTATAGACGTACGAGACCAAATTGCACAGGAGAAAGTGGCTTCCCAACTTGCAGAACCCGGTTCACCAGGGGCAGCTGCTGCCGCCATTATATCTGGTATTGGAGGGGATCTTGAGACTGCATCTAGTATCCAAAACAGACCTAGATCAGGTACAGAGATTCATTCCCCTACTTGTGTCACCCTCTCTCATGTTCGACCTGAAGTGCGCCAAGTTATTCCGTCATTTTTTTAATGCCATGATGATCTCTTTAATCTCATCAACCTGAGAAGCTTTAGAGACCATAGGGGCTTGGCTCTTAGACACCGGTCTTTTTGTTTTGTGTTTTTTCATACATGTTTAGATGCCAGCCCTCAGAGACAAGGACATGGCAGGCAGTGGCCAAAGAATTTCAGGTGCCTTTAAGGTTGTGCAGGTGTGAGCAAAGACTTGGGCTCTTGGATCTGGGCCCCAATCTTTTTTTTGGCTTTTTTCATACATGTTTAGATGCCAGCCTCAGAGCCAAGGCCCTCAACCATAGCAGGCATAGTCATCAGTTTATGATTCTATGAGTTATGAAAGTTATGTGGTCATTGGGGATATCCTTGTGCTTTTTAACTTGGTGTCTGGTCAATCATCACTTAATTTATATGTTTTGGTGGCATTTTGGTGACCTTTGACAGGTGACGAGGGTAGTAAGCGAGGGTGGATGCAGTCTGCGAAGTCTATGATGTCTCGTGTTGCGGAGCAGGTCTCCCAGGTCTGTACCTTAAGCTAATCTAAATCAGTTGTTATGCAAAAGGGTGGATTTGCACATGCTCTATGAAGAAAGGAATGTGAGGCTCTCTACCATTGGAATTAGGACAATGCAATTGAGTGTCTAGTTTCAGCTCCATACTTACATGGTCACTCTTAATCAGATGTCTATATTTGAGAGGTATGTGGTATGGCTTGTAGTCATGAACGGACACAAAAGTACACTTGTTACCATGAGATTGGACTATGCACATTAAGCAAATCAACTGTTGTAAGTTCAATTGTTTACACACGTCAGAGTGCCTATGTGATCATCTAATGTGAATGAGAACCTTCACTTTGATCTCTTTCAACATTTGCAGCTCATGAAACTTTGAGTCTGAAACTTGAATCGATAATCTTGGTGAATTATTGCAAATTCTAACCACATGAGATAATTCAATGTCCAAAATTATATGTGGAGCTGGAAGTGCCCACAAGAGGGCCACATACCTTACTAGCAGTGAGATGCTTATATGCAGCTTGTGGATAAAGACTTTTCTGTCTTTGTTCTTGTACAGGTGCCCTTATTGCTGAAAATCAGGTTAGTGTCACTGAAGGGCACTATGTTAATAAGGCTGAGGGCTCCTCCTTCTGATCGAATCTGGTTTGCTTTTAAGGAGCCACCTGAAATTGATCTGGAGCCAGAGCCGTGTATTGGTGATCACAAAATCAGCAGCGGACCTCTGGGTGCTCTCATTGCCAATCAACTTATGGTACCACCCACTGCACTGTAATTCTAAGCAGCTTGTTATGTGGTCAGCTTATTGTCCCAAGTCCTTGTATATAAGAGTTATCCTTTAACTCAACATGACTCTTGGTCGGGAGTTGGTTGTTTTGGATACAATATCTTCCATGGTGAGCAAGTCTTATGTGCATGCTTGGAGGTAGTGTGGAGGTAGTGTGGAGGTTTGGCTGAAGAACTTTCTATATCAGTTCATTGAGGGTCAAACTCATTTTGGCATGCTGAGAGGCGCTAAAATGAGTTTGGTCCTCAGTAAACAAACATAGGTTGTCCGTTCAAATGTAAGTGCTGCCTCCAAGCAGGCACCACAAGTGGAAAGGAATTACTGATATTGTATGCAAAACAACAATGAAAAATCACAGGGTACCAACTCTTGACAAAAAGTCCCATCTAGTTAAGAGGATAACTTCAATGTACAGAAATTTTGAGCCATGATGTATTAACTCCATAATGGTAACATGGCTTTGTTCTATTGAACAATTCAGTGTATAATATCGTGATGGTTTCGCTGAGTTTTATGATGGTTTTGAATGTGAAACTTGTGTGGCACATGTGCATAGGTGCAAATTCGTGAGTCGCTGGTCATGCCGTATTGTGAAGATTTATTTGTTCACTGGATGCTGGGTGAGAGAGACGACTGGCTTCCTCAAAGTGCTGTCCCACTTCCGTTCCATTCGTTGCAGACTGAGCAGCAGAATTCAAAACAAAACAACCACAAGAACGGCGATGAAAGTTCTTCGAAGAATGGCCACCCAGCTCTTACCCACTCACAAAGCACCCTCAATGGGCAGAATAAATCCACAAACCTACATCCACAAAAATCTCTCCCCGGGCCAATGAAACCTCCTCAAGGACCACCAAGTTCCACTACCATTGGGCCAGCAAAATCACAAACAGGGCTGCCTCCTTTACAACAGATTCCGCATTCCGAGACACCAAAATCTCAACCTCAGGTCTCCCACTCTCAAAGTAGCGTTCACGTCTCAAACTCGACGATACAGCCCCAGAGATCAGCAAGTGCGTTCCAGTTGAACTCGGAGGTTTCTCGACCTTTAGGAGGAATAACTGGGTCCACACCGTCAATACGGGAAGACACAGAATCTGATTTAAGGAGACCTTTGTTAGAAAGTGATGAGTATAGTAAAGAGAAGACAGTGGGATCTAGTAGAGAATCTGATGCAGGCATGTCCAACCGAGTTGTAGATGCTCAATTAATTGATTTCCAACATCAATCGGAGGGCTCCGCTTCAGAGAATGATCAGCATTATTCGTCTAGTCAGGTTTGTTTTCCTCCTAACTCTTCTTTGAGGATGGTTGGCATATTCTACTCTAAATTTAGGAATTTTGGAACATTAGGCGCATGGGCATTGACACAATCACTGTTCCACAGTTCCAAAGCAACAGACTGTCGATGGCATATTGAGTGGACATTATAGGGATGGCCTAGGACATTAATTCATGTGCATGGGTGCAAATGGGTTGGGATGGCATAGGTTCAAATTAGTCTACAGACATCCTAGATCTTTGGAATGGCAAGGATGCATGTGCATTAATGCAGTTGCTTTCCAAAGTTCCAAAATGGTTGAATGTCGACTGCATAGATGGCATGGGTCATTAATTCACTGCACAGGTGCAAATGGGCTGGGACAACACATGTCCAAACTAGTCTACTATACATTTTGGAACTTTTAGAATAGCAAGGGTGCATGTGCCTTGACGTAGTCACCGTTCCAAAGTTCCCAAACAGCCAACTATCGATGGCGGCATGGTGAGTTGACACTGCATGGATGACCCATGACATTAATTTATTGCATGGGTGTAAAGGGCTGGGACAACATAGTCCCAAACTAGTCTAGGTACTGCACATTTTGGAACTTAAGTATGGCGAGTGTGTGTGTGCATAGACGTAGTCGCCATTTCAAAATGATTGACTGTTGACGGTGTTGACGGTGGCATGTTGAGTAGACACTGCATGGATGGCCCTTGACATTAATTCATATGCATGGGTGTAAATAGGTTGGGAAAACACCAGCCCAATCTGGTCTACTATATGTTTTGAAAAGGTGCATGTGTGTGGACACAATCACCGTTCCAAAATGCCAAAATGGCTGATGGTTGACGGCGGCATGTTGAGTGGACAGTGCAGGGATGGCCCAAAACATTAATTTATAAGCATGGGTGCAATGGGCCGAGACGGGATGGTCTCAAAATAGTTCAGTTACATGATGATTGTTCTTTTGATTGCACTCTTCTAATGGAGTCACAGGTTGCCCACCAGGAACCAGCAAGAGAAGTAGACTCAAATCCAAGGGTGTCACGGCGTACAAAGATGCTGTCGTTGGGGAAGATGGTTGGGAGTCGTTTACAGACTACAGTCATGGAGAGAATACGGGAAAGAAAATCAGATGGTGGTGAGGGTTCTGCTCATTCCCAGACTAGAGGATAGATTGGCTGATTTGTGGGGTATGGGAGGGGTTATCTTATTACCAAGGGAAATTGAGGTGCATTGAATTGTATGAGTCTCAATCAGCATATCTGTAGATTTATGCAGATGATGTTGAGCAGAGTTTATTCCAAAGTGATTCGTTCAGCCAAATTTTCACAGGAGAGAAAGCATGCTGGTGTAAGGAGGGAATATATGCTTATGTGAAGTTGAGTTAGGAGAGCAAATTGCTCCATGATTGGAACTTTGAGTTGGTTTCAGAACAGCATGTAATTTGATTGAAATAGCAGACTATGCAGACTCAAGAAGATATATTCAATTTTTTTAATACTTTGAGAGACTCACTCGAGAACTCACTGGTAGATAGGTAGCTAGGTAGCTAGGTATCTTGAAGATTATACTTCCTAGTGGGTACATCATGCCAGATGAACTTAACCAGTGTAGGGATTTTTTGCCACAATTATGCATCTTGTTTCATTTGACATTCCAAAGTTAATAAATTCTAAGAATACAGAATAAAAAAAACAAGCTAATTAGCAAGTTCTGCAAGCATTGCCCTCAGGTTTTGGTTATGTAGTCTCTTGATAGTCTGAAACAAGTGTTCCCCTCTTGATCCCCTTCTAACTCTTGGAGAGTCTGGTATAGAAATCTTGGATTCTCGAACCCCGAATTAGCAAGTGGAATATATTTTTGATTTTTGTGAGTTGCCGAAACATGGCTCCAAGATGTTCCCTGCCACCTCGCTCCAAATTCAGCCAGAATCTGAAACTTGGAAGCAGGGAGCATCTGTGGGTGCCACATGGCAGTGGGGATTGGCCACCTCCTACCTCAACCGATAATTCCTGAAAAGGCTACCGGGTAGGATGCCACTGAGGCATGGGCTCTGAAGTGGAAACCTAGCCACCCACACTGCAATTAGGTTGATCCATGTTAATTTGTCGGCCTTGACACTATTTTGAGTATTTATGACCACAATAATATTATATATGAATTTATTCTTATTATGATTACTATGTGGACGAGTAAAAGAAGTTATAAGCTGTGTTTTTTAAGTATGACCCAAGGTAATTTGCATGGATAAAGTGTCAACTTATTTGTGAGGTCAACTGAATTGCAGTGATAGAATAAGCACCATGCTACAAAAGATTCACTTTGGTGAAGTTGGTCATGGAGCTATTGAGACTTGGCTTTTACAGGGTGGGCACAACAGAGGCCGACAGAATTGCCTTTCTGAGCTTGCTAAAGTTCAGAACGAAGTGTCCGAGAGGGTCCCTGGTGGTAAGAAGAAGGCACTGAGACAGGGAGATTGTGGCATGTCATTGGGCATATTCAAAAGGCAGGTTATTATACCTATCGCCAACTAAACCCAACCCAGTAGAGAAAGGGAATCACATGCTACATGGGTTGAGCTAAATTCAATGTGTGGGTGTGGTTGCGTGCCAAATTTGATGGAACTATTTAGGTGTATTGGGCATGGCCAGGGGAATCCAACATACACATATCGTGAGTGGTTCATCCATTAGAGTGTTTTTTTTGAATAGGGTAGGTCTCTCATGTTGTGTTTCTTGTTGTGGTGGGTATGGCTTTCATGTAATGTGTGAAGCTTATGACGTAAGGTAGATGGGTCTTGAGTGGCTCGTTTTCCTGAATCGGGCCCCTATATTTGATTGGTATGTAGTTCGGTGAGGATCAAAGAGAAAACACCATAAAGTACACATCATTAAAAGAGATTGGACTACGTCTCCAAATATTAATAACTACTCTACATTCAATAGTGAACACAATGGCAAGAACCTATGTATCCAGTTTACAAATCAACATACATGCGCTCTCGATAATCATAAGTTATTCAAGGGAGTTCCGGTTTTCAACATGATTTTTTTTTTGTAGATGTTTCACTGTAGATTTGCTACTGCAACATGAGTTTTGTTGTGTGAATCTGATCGGTAGAAGTTGAAGAACGTAAAAAAGGAACCGAATAACACCCCACATACCTTAAATGTAGAGACATGGCTGAAGAGCACGAGACATCGTGGGCATGGGAGATGGAATGGGGAAGGCAGCTAGGGGAAGAGCCCATGTGTAAGGCCCATGTGTAAGGAGCTTTGCAGAAATACCATTGGAAGGCATTGTGGCACTCAAATTGTACCATTGACATGAGTTTTGAAAATACGTGTGCGCTAAATTTTTTGTTGTGGGGACTACACCGTTTGCAATATTTAGTGTCACATGTGTAGTAGTGAGATCACTTACCCTAATTTAAGGCATATGCTAGGTTACACTAATGACCAACAACTTCATCATTAGTGTCACCCGGGGGGGGGGGGCAGTGTGTTAAAAAGTTAAGGATATAGGTGCGAACAACCACTATTTTATAGGGGGGTATTACTTTCAATTCTCTTCTTTTTTTCACATGCTATCATTATGTAATTTTCTACTTTGGGTTAATACAAAAATGGCTTGGATTACTTATAATTTCAAATTACTTGTTATTCCATACCCTATAGTACTTTAAAGATGTCGAGTGCCATTTTTGATACCCTATATTACTCTTAAGTCCATTTATAATTTTTTGCCCCCATGTTTTAAAAACATCCTATCATTTGTTCGCACGTATATTGCTACTCCAACCCAATGACTATCCCCCCCCCCCCCCGAGGTGTCACCTTTGGACACTTGGCATTCAAATGTGCTTACTAAAATCTTGGCATGAGTATGTTCAATAGCAGCATGAGGTGTCTGCCTATGTAACACAATGGCCTACAAGTTGACTAAAGTGTACACAAAATGACACTTGGCATTAGTATGCTCAATAGTATCTTCCCCTTGCAAATTAAAATGCAAAAACTATCATCTCAAGTATTCCAATTTGCTATGCCAAATGTTATGATGTAAATAAATTTTCACTTTAAAATGTCAATTGTGTTAATGAATAGTATCACATTAGCAATTAGCAGACGTGACATTTTGAGACCTCTAGGCATCTAGTTTAGGTCCTTCGCAAATAGTGTATGTGACGCCAAATAACATGAATGATGTACACTATATATTGTATTTAGTGTCACTTACTATGTGGAATTACACAATGCTATAACTATTTATTGTATATCTCATTTATTTTCCCAACAAAGGTCAAATCAATTTTACTCCGTGAGAATTTACGTTAATAGTAAAATCATATAGCATTGTGTAACTCCAAATAGTAAGCAACACCATATAAAATATATAGCGTAGTATGTACACATGATTTTTTGTGCATATAAAGAAAATCCATTGTACATACCAATTCCCAAAAGTGAAGGACTCATATTTTTTGTGAGTGCCAAAAGTTTTTTGGAAAATAATTGGAGCAATTTTCTAGAAAGGGTTTGTGGGTGTTGGGGGTGAGGACATTCAAGCCCATGTGCTTCAGTTGGCATGGTGGAAGCCCGAATATCAATGTCATCACATACATTAACCGTCCTAGAAAGCGGAATTATGACTTGGTGTAGTCCTTTGTAGTAATTACAAGTGGGCATTTGTCACATCGTGTCATATCATGTGATTGTGACATGATGGCAAACCAAAAAACACCTCATGTTAGGGGGGGTAACTTTGACAATATATCCAAGGGTAAACTGACACAATCAACCCCTTGGTTAACAGCTAACTTGCCTCCTACGTAGCAATCAACATAGCAGTCAAGACTCGACTTCATAGAAGAAAAAAACCTTAATTTCAAAATTTCAAAAAACAATTATGAACCATCAGATCTTGTTGGTTGAAGATATAATGATCTTTACATTTTTTTGAATGTTTGATTTTGTTTTCGTTTCTTGAAGTCAACTGTTATTTTGTCACTAACTCTCGACTTGCATTACTAGGTGTGAAACGTGCAGCTTGGGCTTGTGCCGTCTCACCATGTCGCACGAATGCATGCAAAATTTTAAACGTCCTTGGCCATCCCCACATTGTACAACTTTCAATATGTTGTCATCAATGACCAACCACTTTGGAACTTCAATACGGCCAAGAAGTAGATTTGGACAACCCCTGGACTATTCCATCAATGGGTTTTCACGGCCTAATCTCGATGGTTAAAGTGATCTCAAATGATAAAAGAATGGGATTCTAATGCCCTAACCACTACTATGTTTAAACTGGTTTGAGAAAATTTCTAAACCAACACCCGCATTTGCATCCCCAATTGCATACCTAAAATTGTTGTGAATTCGACTTTGCTATGCACGTGGTCCTTTAGGGGTTAAGAGTCGTGCTAGCAAAAAACAATTCCCATGTAGGTTTGTGCTTAAATCATTCAAATAGGATCCTACTACATTGTTTATGGTATTTAGTGTCACGTACAATAGTTGCAACGGGTGAAATTGCCTTTATAGAGGATTAGAAATATCACGTCTACTAATTGTAACCCTAACACTATTGGTTGAAACCTAGCAATGACCTTAGTTTGTCAAATATTATTTGAAAACACAAAATAATGAAACATGTAAAATCTTGGAGTCGTGATCAATATACCATCCTTGCATTTACATACAAGGGCACCATAATGTTGGCACGGGGGGTGCACTTCATTGTCAAGTTGAACACCACGTGCGATAAAACAAAATCTACTTTTTACATAAAGCATCACCAAAATGGTTCAAAAGTTTATGATTTTTTTTTCATGAGTAGATATACATAGTATCTATTACATAGTAAAAATTGGTAACCAAATTTGATGATTTGTTTTTTTTATAAAACATACCGTTTCTAACTAGAATGACGCAACATTGAACTAAAAACATTACTACCAAAAATGAAGATGACTAAAAATTTCAAAAAAATATACAAAAGATATTATCAATGGTTATGTGTATGTAGAAAAAATATCATAATTTAAAAAATTATCTATGGCATGTAATATAGGGTAGCAAAATTTTATCGCACGTGGTTATGAAATGTAAGGGGGTGTGACCCCCCCGTGAATGTTGGTCAATGTAACAAAGGATATGATATTGACACCCAACAAAATTACTTTTGCATGAATTTAGGCACTTTTAAAATTAGTTAATTTATGTCCAAGCTAGTAGAGAGCTACTGCATGATATATTTTATTTGTTGTTTTATATGTAGTATATTTTTGACCTTTACTATGAAAGACTACAATTATAGTTGTCCACTTTGCTCATGTCAATCCATGGCTATTTACTATACTAAACCTCTCTTGGATTTTGTGCACATTCTTCTCAAATGCGGGTCAAGTATTGAAGCTACTCATTTATCACCCGAAAATTTTAAAATAAATAATCAAAAACTGCTGAAATAACTATAGTTAACTAGATTTCTTTCAATGCATTTTAGGGATCTCTCTCTCTCTCTCTCTCTCTCTCTCTCTCTCTCTCCATAAATAAACTATAGTTAACATCCACATTGAATAAAGTGGACCAAAATAAACAAGAACAAGTAACGTCCAAGTGTGAACGCAAAGTGGTTAGGAAATTTGCTCTTGAAACAAAGAAGTTGATGCATAGTCTCTATCCTACAGACAGAGCCAACAAAGGATATGATATAAGGTAAGTGTAGATATCATGAATTGTGGTCCATTATGAACACCTATTTTTGTGGGTACCAATGTCACTTGGTTGCCACTTGGTTCCACCAATGCGGTTGCAATTAGAAGGTTTTTTTAAGACCCCAAAAAAGTCCGTTGGCTCAAATGAAGCAAAGCCAACAACTCAACACCCCCCCCCCCCCTCGACTAGGAAATCATCATGGGTAGGGCCCTAATTGTGTATCATCTAGTAAGTCGATGTTTCTAGAAGGTCAATGGAAGACTATGGTACTTGATAACAAAAAGTGTCCATGAAAGATATACTCACCTACCAAAAGAGAAGGCATTTGATATGTCCCCATGATCAGTACCTAAATCTACATCATGTTCTTTATACATCCAATCATACATACATAAAGCAAGTTGGCCTAAATCGGCTAATTATCTCAATTGGACACTTTTATTTGAGTGTTGTGTAGTTAGATGTGGATCTAAGAAGGAACACAAAAAAGACATGTGTTTAAAAGAGATCGGACTTCATGCTTAAAGTTTTTTAATTCTCCTAGGGTCAATAGTCAACGTAATTGAGGGGAGGGGAGGGGAGGGGAGGGTTTTTTTTATCATTCAAGAAGCAGCATAAATCTCCACTTGGAAAATGTAGAAGATAATAATAAGAACTCTACAAGGAAAATGTGGCTATGGCTTCTCATTGGGTTTATTAAAACAATCAACCACTCAATACATGTATACCTTATGTGTGTGTACTTGAGGTTGTAGAGAACACCATTTCAGGTTGGCTAGATGTCAATGTTGAAGGAAAAAGGCGTGGAAATTGTAGGAACTTACATGTTATTAATCACATGCTAGTGGTTTAAAATTTATGCTCATGTTTGAAGGGGCAACCCTCAAGCAATATAAGATAAACATGCTCATATTCATATCAGTGAAAAAGAACAATCTTCTCTTCTCTTCTCTTCTCTTCTCTTCTCTAACAGTGTGTCCTTAAAAACTCTAACCTAGTGTTAGAAGGATCGTAGTTTTGCACGTCACCGTTCCTTCATGTAAATAATCATCTTTGCACAGTGAAGTTATACCAAGCAACTCCAGTTACCAAGGTAAAGAAGAACAAGTTCCCATTCACGTCAAGGTATGAACATGTCTTCTTCTTTTGTTTTGCTTTTGTTTTATTTGTTTTATTTTACTTTATTTATGCAACCATTAATTCTTTTCCAGACATAATTGTCCTTGGCCCCTGCCCTGAAACTGTCTCAAGCAGTGATGGAGGAAAGAAAAAGAGTGAGCATCTAAAACGTGGACATGTGCTTTCAAACCATATTTGGCAGGCGATTATTGTACTATGTCTGTGAGAGAGGTAAATAAGCGTGGTTTTTGCATGAGTGTTATTGTGCGAGGGTAAGGTGTAGATGGGCCTTAAAATGGTTACTTTGTTCCCACTAGTCCACTTCTCCTCGGATATGAAGCAAGTGCTTAAGATAGAAAAATGGAAGACGGTGAAAACAAGTTGACTCAACCACAAAGAGTGGCTTGAAATTTGTGCAATATTTTTCAATGATGGAATAGAGGACATCATGAGGAATGCAAGTCGTTTCGTAATTTTATTCCATGTAAACAATCAGTTACAATTTTTCCAAAGAGGCAAGTAAGTCAAACTTCCTACTTGTATAATAAAGTCTCCCTACTTTGAGCGTCAAAATATCCTACTCAATATATGAATGCACACAAAATGGTTAACTCAATGGCACTTAAAAGTGATCCTAAGTGCTGTGAAACATGGTTTATTTGGCCAATCACTGCATCCTTTTCGGGCCATCACTTTTATAATTAGCCATTTTGGGTTCACACAAGAATAATTCTATTCCTAGTCTAGTGCACTAATAGTGGTTGGTTACCATTTTCTGTTTTTCTACCTTAGTATGAGATGCTTAGCAAATCCAAATCAAGGATGTAAGCCATTTTCCTCAAAATGTTTGGAGCTCAAATGAATATCTTGTTCATTGTTAACGTGAAGATTCTCATCCTCATTAAATGGTCATATAAGTCCCCTCACCCCCCCCCCCCTAAAGTTTATATGTTGACTATTGAGCCTAGAATTATAATCTTTATTTTGAGCATGCAAGCCAATTTCTTCCAAACACATGTCTTTTCAGTATCCATTCTTGGAGCCATACCAACCACATACCACTCAAATAGAGGTGTTTGATCAAGAGAAGCAACCAAACGAGGCACATCTACTTTATAGGATCTCACTCAAGGTCAGCGGGCCTTAAACATGCATTTTCTCTTTGCACTTACTTCTCGTAGGCTACGAAACATGCAGCTAGTGCAAGATGATTAGCAAATCAGAATTGAACATATTGGCAATTTTCTCATATCTTTCTAAACTTTTACGAATATCTTCTTCATTATCAAAGTGAAGATTCTCTTTCTCACTCGATGATCATATAGGTTCCTCCACTTAAACCGAGAATGGTTTACAAATTTCGAGCACGCAGTCCAAACTCTTTTGAATCTCATGTCTTCTTGGTATCCGTTCTTAGACCCCCACTGTTTGAATCAGACCTACTAACCTTAGGTATGGTGTTATGGTATGTGAGAGAACATATTCAACTTGTCTCAAAATTATAATAACATGCAAAACATGATACCGAGTTGTCATCATAAGATTGAAGGATACTCTTATATAATTTCAATACTTGGATCAATGTCATATTGATCCTTGTGAAATTTGACTTGAGGGCCACTTCACACATGAGACTGAGAGCCCGTGACCATTACACTTCAAGCACTCTCATTGGTAGGAAAGGCGGAGCCGGTCCAAGTTCGCTTCACACTACACTTGAGGGACCAACAGAGTATGCGAATGCAAGATGGATACAAAGTCTACATGGGTTCCTACATGCCATCAAATGGATCATGTTTCATGATCACTTGGATTATTTTCAAAACCCACCTCTTGAAGGTAGACCTAGCACAAAACGAGGAGACCATGGCACTCCCAATGCTCACAACCGTTGATTTATTCTATTTTATCATGCTTGAGGACCCGCATGAATAGAAATTCATTGAAATAATGTGGTTGAGGGCCCAATCGCATATGAGTTCACATTACACTTGAGGGTCCGTGACCACACTAGTCTTGGGACGGCCTTTGGACACTTTCTTTTGGGCTCTCACAATTTCATGGTCATAGCTCTTGGCTCATCTTTGAAGTGGCCTTGAGTATTGAGGTGCATAGACCATTATTATTTAGACCCAAATTGCACCAAATATGGTGACACCCGGACAACGCCGGTTTTCACCGGTTGGAGCACAACTAGAACAAACATTTTTAGCTCTGCACCCATTTCTCCTAGGGATAGTTAACACACAATTAACATCATATCATTAGTAAATCATAATTGATATTGTCACCGTTTCCCTTCTATTAATCTTAGGATCTTTAATGAATTATCAATTCATTATCAAAGAAAAGATTCTCATACTTTGTAATTGATCATATATGTGTTAAATGTAGATCCTCCTATATGTGTTGACTATTGAAGCTAGAATAGTTAACACATTCTGAACACATAAACTGATCTCTTTTAAACACATATCTTTTTGGTGTATGTTCTTGTATCCACACCTCATCACATGGGAACCACATACCACTCTAAATATATTGTGGATGTCTAATTAAGATTAGTAACCGAATTAGGCTCGACTACCTTACATATAAGTTATTCACACCCACTTGGCACCAATGGCATTCCATGCTCAAACGGGACGGGTAGCCTAAAGAAGTATTGTACCTAATGTAGATATATTTGGGGTGGGTTTGTGTTGGGGCTTAGGGTTTGTGGCATGTGTATAAACTCATCCATCATGGATGAAGGGGCTTAGTGTCTCTTCATACGAAGGGATTGTTTACATCATGAACCATGAAGTTGTTCCTTGCTCCTCTAAAATATGTGTTTGGTCATTGAACTCATCCCTGGACTAGTTCGGTTTACATCAAGAAACAAACTGTAAGAGCAACCATGGAACTTGAGGTCCCCAAAAGGCTTATTTTCATGCCTACATTGTCCATTGTCATGCTCCAACGGGTTTTGGAGTGAGAGAGGCAAAAGAAGTTCTCTCGTTGCAAATGTCAAGGGACCATGATAGAGAAATGCCATTTTAATACTTTCAATCCCTTTTTTTGGGGGGGGGGGCGGCAAACGTTACCATAGTTACAAGGAAAAAAGGGAAGAAGGTCAAACATGAAGAAAATCCCCAAAACTTCCCTTTTTGGACATATATTTAAAGAAAAAACACATTCACCTTTTGGTTTACACCTAGTGAGGGGCCCAAAGGCTTTAAAAATGCATTTTTTAGAAATCAGATCATGGAAGTGTGACCATGGAAAAGGCCCTCTGACATGGGACAACTTCATGGTCCATGATGTAAACATCCCCTAATTCAGGGTCTATAATGTTACATCCAGTGTGAAACCATTAATAAAATAATCACTTCCAGGCTAAAAAATGGTTCACAACGTTTTCACCTCCCCAATGGATGAGTTAACAAAGATACCACGAATCCCTAACCTTTGCAATGGGGTCCGATACAAATCCAAAGAATCTCCAAGATCAAGTGATCTTATTAATCGAACACAAAATATTGAACCGGAGGAATTTGCTATCCAAGTCCAAGGCATGAAAAGTATTGAAGCGACACTAATGTGGCATCACTATCATGCCAAATCTCGGCAACCATCACTCAAAAAAATAACTCCTCCTCCTAGTTTGACGAACCGATCTTCAAGCTCGGATCCAATCTTGAGCATGAAAGTAACGTCCACATGAAGGGTTGTTTTAAACCCCAACTTTCTTGGACTCGGACCCTAATGTGCACATTCAATCCACCCCTAGACAAGACTCCACCCGAGTCTTCTTGAAATTTTTTTTGTGTAACTCTCTGTCACTTCTTGACCCTCCAACACTCATTCACGGTAGATAAATAAGTTGGGTGGATTTGACCATGTAAGCTTATGGCATCATTTTGTAGCCACTAGGGCCTACCTGATTGCTAAGACCCTATAAAATAAAATAAAATTGATTTCAAGGTCTAGGAAGTCAAAATCCCTTGTAAGACTAGAAACATACCAAGATGGTATCAAAAAGGCTAATGTAAACATTCAATCCACCCTTAGACAAGAATTGAAGTAGCCGAGCCTTCTTGAGTAGTTTCGAAACTCTATCACGTTGCTTCATGCAACCCTCCAACAACGTTCCGTCACGGTAAGTAAGTTAAGTTAAGGTAAGGTAGGTGGGTTTTGATGGATCTGTCTAAAAACCCCCATCGAGTGTGGCTCGGAGGCCAGGTTCGGGAGGGGGTGGCAGGGTTGAGGTAAAACATGCCCCCTATTCTTTTAATTGGGTGGGGCCTTACTTGATCTCATAGGGGCTTCCTAGAGTAATTTGGGGCCGCAGGACCCAAATTTAGCAAAAAAACCAAAAAAAGTCCCAAGGGGCCAAAACGGGGAGGGCCAGAAAAATGAACCCCACCGAACTTGGCCTCCGAGCCACGCTCGATGGGGGTATTTAGACCCACCCGGTTTTGATCATGTAAGCTTATGGTACCCATTTTTGGGCCTCTTCTCGCATTCATTATCATGAGGTGAGTTTATACTTACTTACATGATGAAGGTGACGCAAAAGGACAAAACATTTTCTTGGGAATCGGGACCACAAAGGTGATATGAGATCTTGGCCACGGTGTTTGTTGGTCGGTTTAATACAACATACACATGCACACCACCCGAGAAGTCGTTTGGGGTGGGGAGGCAACAGCCGGCCGTGAGCGAGGGTGCTTCCTTCTTGGGCTGACGCCCGGCGTGGAGTAAGTGAGGTAGGTGGGGTTTAGACTGGCAGGGAGGGAGGCCGGCCGGAGGCTTTAATTTGGACCCCGGAGGTGTTACGCACCTTCTAGCTAACTTAGTTAGCTTCCCGCCCGCCGGCATACATTCTTCGCGAACGTCATAGTTGAGGGGATGTTTACATTATGGACCACGAAGTCGTCCCGTGTCATAGGGCTCTTTTCCATGGTCACACTTCTACGGTCCGTTTTTCAAAAAATGTGCTTTTAAAGCTTGCCAGTCGGCATTCTTCACGAACGTCATAGTTGAGGGGATGTTTACATTATGGACCACGAAGTTGTCCCGTGTCATAGGGCTTTTTTCCATGGTCACACTTCATGGTCACACTTCCACGGTCCGTTTTTCAAAAAATGTACTTTTAAAGTTGGTTGGTCGGCATTCTTCACGAACGTCATAGTTGAGGGGATGTTTACATTATGGACCATGAAGTCGTCCCGTGTCATAGGGCTTTTTTCCATGGTCACACTTCATGGTCACACTTCCACGGTCCATTTTTCAAAAAAATGTGCTTTTAAGACTCGTCGGTCAGCATTCTTCACGAACATCATAGTTGAGGGGATGTTTACATTATGGACCACGAAGTCGTCCCGTGTCATAGGGCTTTTTTTCCATGGTCACACTTCCACGGTCCATTTTTCAAAAAATGTATTTTTAAAGTCCGTTGGTCGGCATTCTTCACGAACGGCATAGTTGAGGGGATGTTTATATTATGGACCACGAAGTCGTCCCGTGTCATAGGGCTCTTTCCCATGGTCACACTTCCATGGTCTGATTTTCAGAACTGGTATTTTTAAAGTCCGTTGGTCGGAATTTTTCACGAACGGCATAGTTGAGGGGAAGTTTACATTATGGACCACGAAGTCGTCCTGTGCCATAGGGCTCTTTTCCATGGTCACACTTCATGGTCACACTTCCACGGTCCGATTTCCAAAACTGGCATTTTTAAAGTCCGTCGGTCGGAATTTTTCACGAACGGCATAGTTGAGGGGATGTTTACATCGCGGACCACGAAGTTGTCCTGTGTCATAGGGCTTTTTCCATGGTCATACTTCATGGTCACACTTCCACAATCCGATTTCCAAAAATAGCATTACCAAAGCCCATTGGTCGGCATTCTTCATGAACGTCACAACGGAGGGGTTGTTCACATCGTGGACCACGAAGTTGTCCTGTGTCATAGGGCCTTTTTCCACGGTCACACTTTAACGGTCCGATTTCCAAAAATTGTATTTTTAAAGCTGGCCGGTTGGCATTCCTCACGAACGTCATAGCCAAGGGGTTGTTTACATCGTGGACCATGAAGTTGTCCCATTTAAGAGGGCCTTTATCTATGGCCACACTTCATGGTCACACTTCCACAGTTTGATTTCCGAAAAATGCATTTTTAAAGCCAGTCGGTCAACATTCTTCACAAACATCATCGTTGAGGAGATGGGATCATATCTTGCCTTCTTTCCTTGTAACTATGGTAATGCTTGGCAATAATAAAAAATTGTTTTTAAAACGATTAAAATATAAAAACGGCATTTCTCTACACTACCATGGTCCCTTGGCATTTGCAACAAGAGAGCTTCTTTTGCCTCTCTCAATGCAAAACATGTTGAACCAGGACAGTGGATAATGTAGGCCTAAAAATAAGCCCTTTGGGGATCTCAAGCTACACATTGTCACTCTTCATAAAATACAAAATAAAAATGATGGGAACCGAAGTGGTCCCGACATGAGTTCAACAACCAATCACATATTTTAGGAAAGCAAGAGGTGACTTCATGGTTCATGATGCAAACAACCCCTGATTACGGTAAGGTACATATGCAGGCATTATTCAGTTCAGTCCTATTTTTATATATTTTAAACAGACATAAAGTAGGTCTGATTGCAAAATGTGTGAAAGTAGAACCGAAATATCTTGTCGTTTTGTCATGGATGGAGTCATCACAAACTTCTCCATAAAATCATAAAGTTTGGATGAAATGGTTGTTTGGGAGGCATGTGTATATGTTTGGATAAAATTTACTCAATGTCATCCATATGTGGATGTTGCCAATTTTTGTTTCCTTGAAATTTGAAACCCCTTAATTCGTGTAAGACTAGTTGGGGTGGGGGATCGGGTCAACTTGAATATTAAAAAATAAATTTAAAAAAAGAACGGCCAATGGTAGGAGGTTTGTTCTTGTTGGTAAGAGCTACCCACCTTCTTCATTGAGTTGGGGCCCCAACTACTATTGTCCAAGGTGAGAACACAATCATTTATAATATAGCATCATCGGCCCTTGTTGTTTAAGTAAATCAGACACATCAACTCAATTAAAGGGAAATGCACGAAAAGAGGGAATTATCGAATATGAGCCTACCTCTCGCCCATCCAACATACAAACTCGACCCCCTACAGGTTGGTGGCCTATTCATCTCAAATGGTGTGGCCTAGACTAATTCGGGGCCGTTAAAGCATGCTAGTCATGGTGTCAAAATCAACTTAAACTAATGACCTCCGAACCACATACTATTTCACAGTTTTAATGTTGGATGAATAAGAGGTACGCTTGTATGTGATAATTCCCTCTCTCTCCACTGTTCACAACAAAGTTCAATGCATTTAGTGTCACGTGACAAATAGTGGCACTTACCCTACTATGGGGTCTATCTTAGGTTACACTAATGACCTACTAGGTTGAGCATTAATGTAAGCATGTGACACTTGTTACTCGCATGCTCAATAACATCTTCTTGTTTGCCTCCTCTTTGCCTTGTCGTTGATGTGGTCAAATTACCTTTTGTATATCAATACACGAAAAAAAATCATCATCTCAAGCACCTCAATGTGCTATGGTAAATATCACAATGTAAACAAGAAAACAATAGAACTGTGAGGCTTTGTCCTTTCTTATGAAAGATTACAATTGTAGTTGTATACTTTGGTCATGCTAGCCCATGACTATTTACTATACTTATAACCAACTATAGCCGATCAGGATCTTTTCAATACATTTTAGGGACCAACTATAGTTAACTAGATTTTAGAACAACTATAGTTAACTACGTTTTTTGGCAGGTCAAATTGTGAACAACTATAGTTACGAAAGGCAACTAGTTAACTAATAGTTAAATTAGTTGGTTAGTTGTCCAAGGTATGCAAGCTTTCACCATCCACGTGAAATAAACTAGACCAAAAACAACAGAATCAAGTAACGTCCAAGTGTGCACACAAAGTGATTAGGAAATTTGCTCTTCAAACATAAAAGTCGATGCATAGACCCCATCCTACAGACATAGTCAAAAAATTTGCACTTCAAAAAATTACTCGTCTTGGTAATTAATGGACGTGACACTTCTGAACTTCTAATTTAGGCATCTAGTTGAGGCCCTTTTATAAACCGTGTACTAAACATGATACTAAACACCGTAAACAATACAATGGGGTTGGAGGCCAGGTAGAGGTGAATATGTCGGTGGTGAGTGATGAAGTGATGACTTCTCTCATGCATGAGTGCAGTGAGCGAGGGAAGCAATCTACTTCAAATTGCACTTGGATTCCATTGATGGTGGTCCCCAAATCGACTCTCGAGTGCGTGCTCCTTCATCAATACGACATGCAAACTCCGACCCAATTAATCAAGGCCACAATGACGAGATTCATATGCATGCTCGTCCCTGTGTCAGAATGATTTTGCGGTGGATGAGACTGCATTTTTAATACCCTAGAGGTGACTCACTCGTTGGATCGAATCAATGAACCGGGAAGAACCCACCGCTAGGTGCAGATTAAACCGGTTGAGTTTGAGTTTGAGTTTTGTAAGCGGTTGAAGTTCACGATGTCCGAAACGCAATAACCTACCATTTGCGAGGAACCGATTCCCATTCCAACTCTCTCGAGTGCGTGCTCGCTCCTTCATCAATTCGACATGCAAACCAACCTTCAACACATTCAACGCTACAACGGGATTCGTATGCATGTTCTTCTTGTGTCGGAATGATGAAGCCGCGAATAATAGTGCGTCTCGTACCTAGACGTGAGCCCTCACTCGAGCCTTGTGGCGGGACACTGGTGTCCCGAATCACTCGGAGCCTCCTCAACGATCGGTCTCATGATTGTAAGTGATCGGAAATAGGAATCGACTTCGAACATCGTAGCCTGTATATATAGGGCGTCCAGAGAATCTCAACGCCGCTTTGATCGCCTTCGACCGACCATTTTAGATGTCGACACGGGTTTTAGGGTTTCACTGGTGTGGTACATGACACGGGTGTTCTGTCATAAGGTTCACTTGGTGGATGGAACCCATGAGCGGGGAAGAACCCACCGCTAGTTGCCGATGGAACCGGTTGAGTTTGAAGAAACAACCGGTTGGAGTTCATGGCCTCGGGAAAATTAATCGATCGTTGTAGAAGAATCCCATTGTTGTATACCTCAAATCGATCAAGCGACACCGAACGATCACAACAACATGGTTGGACTTGGAGGAGAACACTAGCTAGGACCGTGACCGATTGTGACCGAGGGAGAGGAAGTCCGGGGGGGGGGGGGGGGCTTGGGCACCAATTATTCGGGAGTCACGGCACCAATAAAAGCGGGGAGTAAGGGGAGGGGCAGGGTACGGACTGGGTGGGCAGCATGCAGCCGGTAAGGTATATGATTTTCCTATGCCTTCATCAGCCCACTCAGGTGACGAGGGGGGTCAGGGCCGGGGCCACTGGGATAGAAGGAAGGGAAGGGGAGGGAAGGGGAGGGGAGGGGAGGGAGGTATATACATGTAAAGGTAAGTGTTGGCAAGAAGAAGCCAAGAAAAAACATCAGAGTGCACAGCGCTTTGAATGCTGTTGGCAGGTGTGGTGTTTGGTCATAATGGCCCCCGGTTGAAATCGGGCAGCAGGGGTGGGGTGTCGGGCAGAATGACTTTGGTTCATGATGGCCCTCCTGGCCGATCGCTCGTAACTTACACCTACATACATGTCTTTGAATGCCACCTGACCACCCAGGGCAGGGCAGGGCTGGGCTGGGCAGGGCAGTGAACAAAATTTGACACAGGCAGCAGACACCTGTCACCCCTCCCTCCCAAATAATTCTCTCTCGCTCTCTTTCTCACCCTCTCCTGGCCTGGCATGGCCGATGATGACTCGTAATTAGGGCCGCTTCACACTGGAGTCAAGGCCGTGAAATCTCAGGGTCAACTTAACCAATATTTGAGTTCTTTTGAAGCTCGAGCCGGCCGGCCGGCCTCAAGTTTGTGTACTCGTTGGTTGCAAGGTCCTTTGTTGACCACCCAATCCATGAGCGTTTCCCGTTGTGCCTTGGGAACCATGTCAAGGCCAACTTTTTATACATTCAAAATACTCAATTAATTGTTGGCCTTGACTCCTACTCTAAAGCTCTTCGAGTTCGCCTTAAGCTCTCAACCAGGGCTGTTTTTTCACAAAGTTTTTACCCGTCCATGTCCCAAAACCTCGAATTGAAAGGCAAAAAAAATTGCAACCCGTCCCAAAACCGGTAATTTCAAAACCAACCCGTCCATGGAAAGGTTGAAGAAAAAACAACCCGTCCCAAAACCGGTAATTTCTAAACCAACCTGTCCATGAAAAGGTTAAAGGAAAAAACAAATCGATAAAGATAACCCGAAAGATGTCGGCATGTGATTGGTGCACTTGCCACTTGGAAACAATAGTATCTTACTATCTTCGTTCAATTCTGCTTTTTCTATTATAATTACCAATTTGCCAGCCTGCCACTGCCCCATTTTGTCTGTTTGTCCACAAACTAGTTCAGAGAAACTGAACTAGACTCAGTCACTCAAACTCAACCGGTTCATTTGAAACTAACTCGAATTCAAGAAGTTGGAGAGTGCCGCTGGAACAATCTCCTCCTGCAATCTTGAACTTCAACATGTGTTTTCTCAAACTCAACCGGTTCATTTGACGACTACAATCAAGTTATCTCTCACCGGTCTCTCGGTTGCTTTAGCTTTCAGTTGCATATGTTCGATTCATTAGCATCCTAAATCTTGAGAGTCTTATTCCTCTCTTTTGTTGTGGGTTGAGTGCAGATTCGAGGGTTGTGCAGGAAATTTCTGTCAATTCGAGTTCAACCCTAGCAAATTGCAGGGTTGAGCTTGTAAGTTGTTGGGTCAATGTATGAGTAGATATTTGAGCCTTACATGTGCCTAAGATGGTGGAAGCGTTGTCTTTGCAAGGATAGTGCAAGCGTTGTCTATTTATTAGTTGGATTGATTTTGCAGGTTCAAGTCTCAAGCCCCATCACGATTCTGATGAAGAAATTGTGGCACTTTCAAGTCCGATGTTCCAAGGTCTGCAAGTTTAGAGAGACGGATAAATTATCACATATTGTAATCTTTGACATTATGTTAAAAAGGTTCTACATTTTGTGGTTGATGAATTAATGTATGCAGGTGAATCAAGCACTTCAAGATTGATAGTTTGATTGGGTATTAGTGGTTTGATTGCATTATGCTTATATTCACATGTCATATATGACATAACGTAATTGATATTTGTACCATTTTTTTAATTTAAAAAATGTTATTTTTAGAACCCGTCCAAAGTGAATTTGACACGTCCCAAAACCGGTTCATTTTCTAAGAACTCGTCCACTGGAAATGTTTTTTTTTTATGAACATGTCCCTAGACATGTTAGGGACCTTGTGAAAAAACACCCCTGCTCTCAACCGATAGGATCGCGAGATTTCCCTCAGCCGGTGGCCTTGACTCCTATGTAAAGTGGACCTTACACCTACATACGTAAGTTTGAATGCCACCTGACCAGACAGGGCAGGGCAGGGCAGTGAACAAAATTTTGGCATGGGCAGTGGACACCTGTCACCCCCCCTCTCTGTCTTTTCTCTCCCTCTCTCCCTCTCTCTGTGTCTGTGTGAGTGTCCGTCTGGGTGTCCGTCCTCCCCTTTTGTACCCGCGTGGTCCTTCCATGTTGATGAACTTTTGATGGCACACCATCCCAACTTCATAAGCACTTGCTTGCACCTTGCGAGATGAGATTGGAGGGCCAGCCAAAACCGACCACCTCCACTTGGGATTCCACAAATCCTTCTCGAACCCACGCCTTATCTCATTTAAAACGAGCTTTAGGTCATTCCGTTAAAAAACGAACCAAATGACCTTAGGTAAGGTATGTGGGTGTCATTTTAGGGTTCATTTCCCATGTTCTCCAACTTCTTCCGATTTAGATCTTGATTATGTGAATTCACACGACTGTTGCAGTGGAATTTAGTGTTGCATGAGTAAACCTGTGATGAAACATCCGCAAAAAAAAACTAGATGGAAAACCAACCTTGTTTGATTTAGTTCAGGTTATTGGAAGAGCAAGTTTGCTAATTTCTTAATTGGATACATAGGTTTCTCCCGATTGTGTTTACTATCGAGTGTGGAGTAGTTATGAGTATTTGAAGACGTAGTGCAATCTCTTTTGAACATGTCATTATGATGTTTGCTCTTTGATCCTCACCGAACCACATACCAATCGAATATAGGGGTCCATTTAAGGAAATGCACCACTTAAGACCCATCTACCTTAAAACCAGTATTAACTTTAAGGTATGTGGGTGTTATTCGGAAGTTTTTTCCCTTCATCAATCACATGTATTTGATTGGTGTGTGGTTTAGTTGAGGATCAAAAGAACAAACATCATAAAAATGCATGGTTAAAAGAGATTGGATTATGTTTACCTACTCCGCATTCGATAGTGAACACAAATGGTAGAGACTACACTAAGTATGGTATTGAGTGTCATATGGTATTTTTTGTCACTATGATAACTTTTCGGATGAGTCTTCTTATGAGTAAGTGAACAAATATTGTCATGGACGATGGATGAGTTCATCCATCGGCCAAAACCCTACCTTCTATTGTCAGCAACTTGTGATGAAATATTGTCATGGATGATTGAAACTTGGATGAAAACTCACTTGGGAAGTGACAGTAATTGCAACAATGTAATATCTTCAATCCCCCAAAAAAATTACAAGGAATGACAAGTAATAATGGGTTAATATTTGGTGTTGATGACACTACACCGCAGTTTACAATTAGTATCAAGCAAAACAATTACAATTGGTGACACTAAATACCATATTTAGTGTAGTGTATCGAGTTAAAGAATCAATGAACATGCACATTCAATAACCATGACTACTATGTTGTAGGAGGTCTGATTTTCAATCCTAAATGCTTCACCATATATTTGTTAGTGTAATGCAAGCGTTCTTGTGTGAATGAAATGGGTAGAAGTTGGAGAACATGGAAAAGGAACCTAATAACAGTGTAACACCCACATACTTTGAACGCTTAAATGCTTAAATGCTCATGACTTTGTGTTATCATGATGCCCGCATTCTGTATTCATTTATGTCTTCAAATTGTGTTGCATTAGCAAGTCTATGATGAAACATTAACAAGAGCCTTGTTGAAAATTAAACCTCCCCTCATTTAGTTATGTTTATCAAAAGTGCATGCTTGGTCGAATCCCTAACTAATTACTTAGTTCCTCCCAATTGTGTTAAACACAATTGAGTGTAGAGTACTTGATAAGAATTCTCTGTATTAAACATGTGACTTTGTGGTGTTTGTTCTCTGATCCTAATCCAACATAATAAGGTAAAAGTCAACACATGTAGCTTAAAGACATGTTTTTTGTGCATGGAGAGGTCCAATTTGGTCCTCTTGGGCACTTAAGGATTATCATAACAAACCTTATTTTGTGGACTCAAGATTGGGTCCAGCTAGAAGTCCCCTTGAAGTTTGGTTTCTAAATTTAGATGGAGAGTTTTTGTAAGTTGGGACTAGCGAGATTAGGTAAGAAAGTGGTGCCACATTAGTGCCACTTCATTTTCTCCCTGGGGGGTGGACTCTTCGTGCCACATGCGAAATAACGTGAGTGTAAGAAGGTGTACTATTCGAGGCATAGGCATACATACTATACTTAAGGGAGAGGTTTTATTTAACTCTAGTGTGTACGTTCAAAAAAGGCTATGAAGAATTATGAAGTAAAGGTAGATGTACAAAACGTGGCCTTAAGTTTTAGAGGAAAGAATTGCCAATAAATTTGTTAGCTTCATCTAATTCATGTTTTCATCCATTGTTGTCATTTGATAAGCATTTCCAATGACTATCATGTCCAATCTTGTTAAGGTTTGCATTTGGTTTCTAGGTTTTACAAATTGGAGGCTCTTGGAGTGCTTAGGGAGTGCTCATGGGCTCCCTCGAGTTTTTCTCTCCAAACTGTGCTCTTGTCTTTACTTATTTGATGCAATGTTGAGCTTCATGATATGGATGAAATAATGTTCAATGATTTTCGCATTAGAAAGTGAAAGTGATTTTTTAATGTGATAAAGACCTATTTAACTCCAGCATTTATATTGTATATATGTATTGAAGGCATTTATCAAATTCAATTGAAAATCTTAGTATAAACACTAGCACATTTTCTAGCATGCCATTAGTGCGTATATATTTGTTTTTCTCGATGAACTTCTCGTATGTAAGGGGTTTGATTTCATAGTGACCCACGCATGTCATTTAGGTTCCAATGAAGAGTCCACCCTTGGGAATTTTTTCTCATACTTTGGACTCGGGTCCTAGTGTAAAGTCCTAAATTCTCACCTCCAATAGGATTGCTCAATTTTGAAGGTTCCTTGGTCTTTGCTAATAATTAGGGAAACTCACCTAAGTTCCACTCCATTATAGAGGTATCCTTAAAGTCCCTAAAAAATCATAGTCAGGTTTTCCCTCAACTTTGACATTCTATATGTTTAAGGAGCGTTCAAGTGGTGTCACAATCCTAGTTATGGATGAATCTTAGTTTTATTTTTCTAAGGAGTGATATGTGGACATGAGAACCTCTATTTTATCAAAGGTTTAGTGATTTTGTGGCATTCAACTAGTGACAAATGTTCATCAATTGTATGACAATTGTCAACATAGTCTTTGTCAAATGGATAGTTCCTTAAGGAAATTTTAATCCATGTTTTGTGGTCACAAGAAGATACATGTGCCACCTATATTACCACACAAACTTGAAACTACTGAGAAAGAATAATTTGATTTGCATTTTCATCCATCCTTCTAAATTTTGTTATTTGGACTAAAACATCCTTGTGGAGCATCAAGGGTTAAAGGATCAAGGGGCTCAATGTACAATCTATACCTATACCAATATACGAAGAAACTCCCCAAGTCTTGAAATTCTATTATCCATATTTATGGGTTCAAAACTGTATTTGGTAAACTATCTTATGAAGAAGATAATAAAAATGTACTCATATATGGTATTGATGATCAAAATACTAAGCATTTGATTGCACCCAAGGGTATGTACACTATACAATTGAACCCGAATCATCAATAATGTTTAGATATTCAACCGCTCTGAAAAATGCATTTGAAGACAAGTTAATTGTGAATAGAGTCATCCTTGACATAAATTATTGGCCAAAAATGAATATGTAGCTCAACACGCATTTCAATGCATAGGGAGGCTCAGATTGGACCATTTGAGACATGTAGAGTGTAATATGTATCAACCCTTGAGCATCCAAGAGGCCCGGACTGGGCCTCTCCATGCACAAACACATGTGTTTGAGCTGCATACTTCATTTCAAACCAATTGCGTCAAAAGTATCCCTATCTAAAATGAACTTGTTCTTCAAGTGAAAATTTTGAATTAGTTGAATACCTTGATGATATTGAAGATTTAAGCACAATCTTGTAGCCTTGACGCACTTGGATTCAAATAAATGCATTAAATATTAATTGTGAATAACCAGCTTGAGTGTGTTTGACATAACATTATTCAAATTCGTAACAGTGTCCTATGGGATTGACAATATTCCACAGAACATTCCCGGATATTCTCACATTCAAACTGAATGTGGAAAATTTCCAGGAATGTTCTTTGGGATATTGTCATGGATCTTGAATAATGTTTTGGAATTTCTTCCTTCCATAATGTATCAAATAAGTATTCAATGTGTCCTTGTAACATATAAACATATAAAAAGAGGATTTCTGAACCAGTAGGGTAGGTCCATATAAAATGTGTTCATATAATATGGCCAGATATGAGACTGCCACACATCATTTAAAAGTCAACCAGGTGGTGACTCAAAGTTTTTGGTTACAATATAACCCCTAAATGTCAAAGCAAAGTCCTCCAAAATTACTTCAGCTCAAGTCATAAAATTGTTTTAAAAGATAATTGGCACCTCTTACTGTAAACATGACTGTACAGTTGAAAGCTTTGCAGAGTTAAAATTGTTCACACACCAAAATTAAAAAATTAAAAATAAATCAATCAATCAATCCACGTCTCCAAAATCACAACGTAAATGTGTATGTTGGTATTGTCAAGCAACAGTGATTGTCTGGAAAAAAGAAGGAAAAAAGGAAAAACATCCGCCTCGGCCTTTAGGGATTTCCCAATCCACACATGAAGTGTGCCAAACATTTGGTGGCAGTGCCAAATCCTAGAAGATTGTGTCCCGGTTGTCGCGTCTTCAATATTGCGACTGTAGTGATGTAATGTTTTTTAATTGTATAATATAGTGGAACATTCAAGTTGGATTGATTGTACACTGTTTTCATGTTTACTTCTTCTCCTACTGTCCGTCCGCACTGTGCCAAGGCCTTTGATTGCTCTGCAAATATTTATAATAGATGTTCATTCTTCAGGTGATGAAGGTTGCAGTAGCTAGCTAGTACGCATTGCCAAACCCACACTATTTTATGCATGAGTGTGAACCCACCATTTCAAGCCCTCATTTATTACCCCCCCCCCCCCCCCCAAAACCTCACCTCTCAAATCCATAAACAGTTGTCGGTTTTGAGGCCACTTCACACACAAGACTGAGAGCCCGTGACCATTAGGCTTCAAGCACTCTCATTGGTGGAAAAGGCGGAGCCGGTCCAAGATTGCTTCACACTACGCTTGAGGGACCGACGGAGTATGTGAATGCAAGATGGATGTAAAGTCTACATGGATTCCTGGATGGCATTGAATGGATCATGTTTCATGGTCACTTGGATTATTTTCAAAAACCACCTCTTGGAGGTAGGCCTAACACAAAGCGGGGAGACCATGGCGCTCCGAATGCTCACACCTGTTGATTTAATCTATTTAATCATGTGTGAGGACCTGCATGCATAGAAGTTTATTGAAATAGCATTTGGTTGAGGGCCCGGGTCACATATGGCTTCACACTACACTTGAGGATCCCATGACCACACTACATGATTTTGGAGGTGCGTTGGGACGGCCTTTGGAGACTTTCTTTTGGGCTCTCACAATTTCATGGTGACAACACTTGGCTCGTGTGTGAAGTGGCCATGAGTACCCTATATGGTTGGCATTTTTGTCTACATTGTTTATTTAAGTTAGTTGAAATCAGATGGAGTAGACAAACCCATTTCCGATAACTTGAGCAAATTTGCAAAAGTGTGGTACAAGTGTGATGTCGGAATGCTTGTCACCAGTCTGGAAATTGATATCACAACTTTTAACACACAAAAAAATCACTATTTATATCCAAGTTCCGATTTTTTGGGTAAAATTCCAAAGGCAAGATTCTCTCCCAACCCACATTTACATCATAGGTTGACTTATTTCGTATGACTAGGAGACACAAATTTGAATACAATTAGTGCCCTTTCCAAGGAACCCAAATATGTGCCATTTTCACTTTTTCCTCACACCAAATGAGACGGCTACATGTGTGATTCGTCATGACTTATTCCATCACGCTAGAAAATGATGGCTACATGTGTGGAAGTTCATGGCTTTAGGGAGCTCTATATATTAAGATTTGTTTTGGGGGGTTGAGGGTGAAAACAAATATATTGTAAAGATTTTAGATTAAAAAAAAACAAATAACCACTACCTTATGAATAATTTTGGTATGCGGAACTGAAATTGGGATGAATTAACAACCATCTTATAGGGGCATGTTTTTACCATTGCTTTCTTGGTCAGTCTTAGGAAACCAAACCAGTGTTATAGCTTCTTATAAATAATGTAATATTTTGTCATCAAAGTTTTGTTTTGGTCTTTCTTTAACCCCTCAAGGCTAAGGTGAGATAACCACCGATGCCCAAGAATATCAACATACACATTTATGTTATATCATTTGGACTTTGGCGACATGGATGACTAAAAATTTGTGCAAACAATCATAACTACACAAAGATGTTTAAGGCAGTTTTGAGAATTATGCTTCGAGCTTTAGGGATAATTTAAGAAGAGAGATGATGCTAATCGTCAGTGTTGGCACCAATGTGAATTATGGTGTTGCTTGATATTCAAAATTGGTCTTACTCTATACGTAACCCTCAAACGGACATCACAAGAATTAGTAGGACCTCAAAGCTTAATGGCCCCTGCTAAAAGAGTACACCTTAAATGGGCACAAACAAGCCGGCATGGTCTACCAAATGCAGTTTACATCTTCAATAAACAATACTTTAACATTGTAAGGGCACACATTTCAAAAGAACCTATAATTAACATACAATGTCCATTCCAATATTGCATCCCTACACTACAAACATATGAGTCCTAGAAAAATAAACCACGCCATTGAAAACTCATCGTATGTCATTGGAAACATTTGTAAATCTACAATATTCATAGATTTTCATTGTTCTTTCATTGATGTAAAGCGATTGCCAAGGACTCATAATAAAAAAACATAAAAAATTATACTGACACCTATATCCAACATGTAATCCACGCTAATTGGAATAAAAAGTGTGGTAAAGGATATCAATAAAGTACGAGTGTCCCAAGAGATTTTTGGGCATAATCGATCGAGATCATAGTATTCTCAATTCCAACCATTTATATGTTGACATCTTTGAGGGGCAGGGGGGCAAGGGGGCATGTCACTAGGAAGGGTAAAATGAGGTTTGTGACATTGAACAACTCTCTACAAATTATACATGCTCTTATTCATGTGATCCTAAAGTCGTTATGTTCATAACATAATTGCTAACCCAAATTAAATCTTTAATAATTTAAATGGGTTAAGTAAGGGACCATAGGTTCTTATGACAAGAGGTTGATTAGTGTTATGGATACTTGAATCAACCAAAATATTATTAAGCTCTTGTTTTGTGAACTTTGAATGGGATGGTGAGAGGGAATTATTGTGAATTGTAATGTACCTCTCATATATCCAACATAAAGTCCTTGAAACAATATGCATCCCAGAGGTTGTTTTCTTTTGGTTTATTTGAGACCAAAATTGGTGTAAAGAGTCCGAAGTAGTTAGTCCAAGTCATTTGAGATGAATCGACCACAAACCTATAGGGGATTAGATTTTTATGTTGGATGAATGAGAGGTATGGTCGCATTCAATAATTCTCTCTCCAAATGGGATGACCCAACTTGTTTGGCAAACCCACCAATACATTGTTATTTTTTCCCCAATTGACTGATTGAATTGGGCCAAGAAAAATATGGTCCACGAATTGCATGAGTAGCTTATCCACATGCATTGTAATCAATGTTGGTCTAGTACACAAGTGAATGCATTGTATCAATAACCAACATCGATAATGGTATCAAAAAACCTACATGTGGGTGTCTAAATTGTAACACTACTCTATTATTGATATTTGATGGGTATTTCACGTTGAGAGAGTCTTAGTATATTGTAGGTCTTATTTGGGCCAATGCCATTCAGGTGCCATTCTAAACCAACTTAGTACTAGGACAATTTTGCCTAGGTTTGAAGGATTGTGCATGGTGTATAGACCACGAATATATTGGAAACAAAAGTACTGTCAAATACCCATACCCTAGTGGTATTACAACATGTAAATTCTCAATATAAATGCCCAAATGATATCTAACAAAAACAAGAACACACCAACACTCATAACATTACTAAGCAACTAGATGAATGGTGTTTTTTTTCAAAGAAAGAGGTTGAAAAGAAAACTTCAAATTTACAAGTGCTTGTCAAAACTATATAGTACACAACCTGAGTGCTATAAACAAGGAAGCCCAAATTACATGAAATTCAAGCTTGGTTGATACACAGTCCCACGGTACTCAACCAAGGAGATGACTAATGTTATGTTGATTATGAGCTCATTTGTTTCTCTTTTTTTTGTCATTGGCAATCAACAAACATAAATGTATTCCCATTAAATTTCCAAGTTGAAGCACATGAAGTGGGAGCTCGGAGTTGGGAATCATCACTCAAGCTACCGGCTTCGACTCCATGTTGGATTTGATCGGATTAAAGAGGCTCCAATAAAGAAGATTCTAAATTTAAAGTTGCTTGTCGAAAACTACACAATACATAACCTAAGTGCTCCCCATAAACAAGGAAATCCAAAATTAAAGGAGAAGTATGCTCACCCGAAACATGGTCCCGCATAACACAACCAAGGAGCTGAGGGCCACTTCACACACGAGACTAAGAGCCCGTGACCATTATACTTCAAGCACTCTCATTGGTGGAAAAGGCGGAGCCGGTACTAGTTCACTTCACACTACACTGAAGGGACCAAAGGAGTATGTGAATGCAAGATGGATGTAAAGTCTACATGGATTCCCACATGGCATCAAATGGATCATGTTTCATGGTCACTTGGACTATTTCAAAAAACCACCTCTTGGAGGTAGGCCTAACACAAAATGGGGAGACCATGGCACTCCGAATGCTCACCCCCATTGATTTATTCTATTTCATCATGTGTGAGGACCTGCATGCATAGAAATTCGTTGAAATAGCATTTGGTTGAGGGCCCAATCACATATGACTTCACACTACACTTGAGGATTTGTGACCGCACTACATTTTTTTGGAGGTGGGTTGGAACGGCCTTTGGACACTTTCTTTGGGGCTCTCACAATATTCATGGTCACAGCTCTTGGCTCATGTGTGAAGTGGCCCTGAGTAATGTTATGTCGATTATGAGCCCAATTTTTGTGTCATTTTTGTCATTGGCAATCAACGTTATAAATGTATTTCCATTGACTTCCCAAAGCGAGGCCCGGGAAGTGGGGACTCGGGGATTCATCAGTCAAGACCACTGGCTTTGACTCCATATTGGACTGTATTGGATTCCAATAAGTAGTTGAGAGCAGTACCATGCATTTTTTGTAGGGTTTGATATGTTGAACTAACTTACTCTTGGAACCCTCATCGGTCCTTGCCCGCCTCCTCAATGGGTCCGTGTCTTTGTTATATATGTACCTCCAACAACTAGATCTACAACACTTTTTAATGAAATAGAAGCAATCACGGTCGCCAACCGTCCCAAATCCCTACACACGACACTTTCGGTGTTCACTTCGGTTTCTTAATGTTTTAACCAAAGTTGGACCGGTGTATAGGTGAATACAATAAATGGTATCAATGATCAACATCTATAGGGATTCAAAGAATCTACCCATGGGGTGGCTAATTTGTAACACCAATCTACTCTTGATAAATTGGTGGGTATGTCGGTGTGAGTGTATTTTTGTATACCCGAGTTGTTGTTTTGGTCAACACCATTCTGAACCATACTGATGCTTGGGAGATTAAACGTAGGTATGAAGTTTCTTGAATGATATGTAGACTCGAATGGTATCAAACACAAGAATACCGTCAAATACACATACCTGATTAGTATGAATAAAATGCAAATCCTCATTATGGATGCCCAAGTGTTATCAAAAGGGATGGTGCCAATCCAACACCAGTTTTAGCCCGAAAGGCCCTTGCAAAATCTCCCCAAAATCATCTCAAAATCTCATCCCAATTCAACAACTTATCAAGAAAAGGATATCAGTCTCTCATGGTGAATATGATCGTGCGGCGGGCATCTTTGTAGAGTTAGGTTCGATGTTATGGTTGTTTTTAACATGTGATATTGTGTGCTCAAGATGGACATGGATCAAAGAAAAAATCATTTGGAAAAATTATTGTGATATGTCAAAAGTACAATGGACCACAATAATGTGTGTAAAAGGTGTAGTATACGAATAGAGAAGTTAGAGATAATCAGGAGAGGAGGGAGACAACTCTCTAGCTTTTCAACGGCACTTATTGAAGCTTGGATCACAAATGTTTTTGGATACAGTTGGAGTATGTTATGATTTTTGGACCATAAAATGCATCCCTAAAAGAGCTCATTTAATGTGTGTTGCTATTTGAAACTACGTAATGTGATAATGTGTTTCTCAGGTTGTCGATATTTCCTAACGAAAGTTCAATAGGTTGTTTGGATTTTGTAGAACATAAATGACTTTGCTTGGTAAACTAGTATAATGCTCATTAAATAGATATAGCATTATGTAACTCTGAATAGTATCATGCACTCAATGGGATAATCGGTGTATTCAGGAGTTTAGGGCCCACTATGAGAGTGGACCAAGAAGCCTAGAAGCAAAAGGGTACACAAGTCCACCCCTGATCTATCAACATGAGGAAATAATGGGAGCCAATGACTCCGAAATCCGGCTATGGCTAGACACCCAAAACCTTGAATTTCCTGGTATGGGGTCTAAACTCTTGCTTGGGTGATTGCACAAAGAGCAGCTAATTCATAAAGATCCCACATAAATCTTTCCAAAATTGTCTTAAAAGAGTTCAATCCATTCAACTTATTTAAAGAGATTCAACATTTGTTATGATAGATCTGATTCTACATATGGCATCTTTGAGTAGTTAGGATTTTTCACAAGAACTTTGACCACTAGCATGAGGTTGGGTGATCGCACAAAGAGCAACCAATCCATAAAGATTGCAAAATAATCTTTCCAAAATTGTCTAAAAGAGTTCAATCCATTCAACCAACTTATTAAAGAAAATCAACATTTGTTATGATAGAACCGACTCTACAAATGGCGTCTTTGAGTGGTTAGGATTGTTCACAAAAACTTTTACCACTAGCATGAGGTTGGGTGATCGCACAAAGAGCAACTAATCCATAACAACCGCACAAAAATCTTTCCGAAATTGTTTAAAAGAGTTCAATCCATTCAACAACTTATTAAAGAAAATCAACATTTGTTGTGATATATCTTACTATACAGATGACATCTTTGAATAGTTAGGATTGTATACAAAAACTTTTAGTTGTTCACGTGTTCAAAATCAAAAGATCATAATATAAATGTGTACGTTAATATTATTAGACAACAATAATTGCGTGGACAAGAACATCCACCTTGGCCTTTAAGGGTTAGCATCCCAACACTTTGAAGTAAAGCCCGAGGCACGCAAAGAACACAAAAACACAAGAAAAACACATTGATATGGGTATCTTTGCGACTTGCTCTCAAGAATGTCACCGGCTTGATGAAACATTGCTATCTAGTTGGAAAAAAATGGATCATTTGGTCTTTTGCATAAGGATCATTGGGCATCTCTAAACAATAGTCGTTATCATTAAAATTATGATGGCTAAGACCCCGAATTCTCATGGAACCCACCTTTTAAACTGTTCTATAAACTTGCTTATAGGGGTCTTGAATGTTATGGGTGCCCTTTAGACTTGGTTAGGGACCTGCTCACGATCATGATTATGTTGTGGTTTTTTAGGGACTTATGTGACCACTTCTCTTAATTGGACACTTATATTTGATTGGTATATGGAAAGGCTTATAGTTAAAGAATGAAAATCAAGAAGATTTGTTTCACAATGAGAGTGTGCTAAGTGCACAAAGCATAGAGACATGTCTATGTTTTATCTACGTTTGATATTTAACACAATTATGAGCACCATTGTGATATTTTTATAATGAGTCAATATATCTTCATTCCAAGTCTTCAATCTCTTATAATTTTTGCATCTTGACTACGAGTCTACAATTTGAAATAACAACTTCTTGATTCAATTGCTAGTTGGCTGAGACAACTACCAATCCAATCTAATAGTCATAACTATCTATGACGTTGAAAATGCCCACATTAGGGTCACGCACCTAAAGGAGGATTCAAGGTCCGGGTCCAAGAGACTGGGGTCTAGAACACCTCTTAAAAGACCTTACTTTTGGACTCAAGATTGAACCCAAGCTTGAAAATTGGTTCCTCAAACTAGAAGGAGTATTTTTTTTTGAGTGAGGAGTGTTAAGGGTTCATTGGAAGCGCCACTTCGTATTTTCATAACTTGAACCATGACCCAAGTGTAAACTCCTTGGATCCAAAAGCTTGCACTTAACTAATATCTTTGCTCGATTTTTGGGTGTTTCTTTGGTCCTGGACCCCAATGTGTACTCACCTTAATGTACGTGGGTGTTAGTTGGCCTGCTTTTCATGTTTTCCAACTTCAACTAGTGAGAATCACATAACAAAAACTTGTGTTGCATTTGCAAATCTATGTTGAAACATCAACAACACAAAATGGATCAAAAATTGGACTTCTCTTGATTTAATTATGATTATAAAAAATGCATGTGTGTTGATTCTTCAAATGAATACCATAATTATGTCAACCATTGAATCTAGAATGACTGATAACGTCGGAACACATGATCCGTTTTCTTTTGAACACACGTTTTGTTGGATTCCATCTTAACCTAACCTAACCTAACCACACTCTAACATGGGTGTGCGATTAACCAAATTAGGCCCACATACCTCAAGAGTCAGTAGGTACACATCTCAAGGCCGATTTACACCATGAACCATGAAGTCGGACCATGGAAGATGGCCTTTTCCCATGGTCCTACTCGATGGTCCAACTTTCATGGTCTGCTTTCTTAAAAAAAAAACAAATTTACAAAGCCTTTACACCCCTCACTAGGTGTCAACCGAATGTGAACCAAGAGGAATGACCATGCACCAAAAGTGAATGTGCTGATTTTTTTTTAAATTATTTTGAAACAAATTCAAGTTTGACCATCGATCAAGATCCTAGTGTTTCCAAGTCCAACCAGTTACATGTTGACATCTTTCGATATTTTCCTTTGTTGAGTTTGAGGTATATTCCCTAGATTCTTTTAAAACGTTCAAAACAATTTCCTCAAGTAATTGAACTTCAACTGCTTATGTCTCAAACTCAACTGGCTCATCTGCAACTCACGGTCGGCTCTCTCCGGCCATTGACACGGATGGTTTGGCAGGGCCACTAACTTTAGTTAGCCTCTTGTCGCATCACCCGACTCGAGAATATAATTTGGAGTACAAGCAACTTTAGCAATACCAGTCTGCATAAAAGCATCCATTATTTGTTGTGAATTATTATGTGTAAGTTGTACCAACCATATCACATACACATGCGACAAAAAAAATATATATATATTCATCTATCACGTCTTGTAGGTAGCTATGCTATCTCTATGTTTGATTTAGCGTGGCATTAACATCGATGTGTCATGTTGACTAGAGTGACTTTCATGATTTTTTTCTTTTTCTAACATGTCACTTTCTGTGGTCGCAGACCGTCCACTAATTGCGAGATCATCTATGTGGGTCAACGATGAATATAAATGTGGACTTTAGTAAATCACTTGTGTAGTGTAGATATGAACGCACTTGGGTTTCACCATGAAGGAGCACTTGGGTTGCATGCTCCTAACTCATGTTTTTTTTGAAGCATTGAGAAAAAATAGATTTGGATGTTATGAACAATTCGTTGGGAGGAAAAAATATGAAAGACAAACAAAGAAAATTTTAAAAATCATTTCATGTCAACATGTGTTCTGAATTATAATCAATGCGAGCAATTCATTTCATGTTCCAAAGTGTTTTTTCTTTTTCTTTGTTGCTCTGCTTCATGCTTTGTTCTGCATGTGACATACTTGATCACAAATGTCACATGGGAGGCCTTAGGTGACCTTACAAATATCGTGTGCAAGATATGGTTGCCTATATGGAAATGTGCTCAAGCAATAAAGGGTTAATAAACATGAGATTATGGAATCGGGCGTAGGAAGGGGGGTTCCAAATGTTCATTTGATTCATCTTACCTTTCTTCTCAATTATTGTAGAATTGTCAAAATTTTCAAATGCTAGAATCATAGTAACATTCAGTAGCTAACATGAGAAAGCAACCTATTAAGGCACATTGTCTCATAACTCCTTGTCATCTTTGAGATGGTGGACGTTTAGCCTTAAATATGGTGTTTTAATATTGTACAACATGATAATGCATTGTGATGTGAATTTTGAGTAGATGGTTATAGCTTGTTGTCTTGGAAGGTTGCACTTTTTGACAAGCACATAAAGTGGCTTGGAAAAAAAATTGATGAAGAATTCATGTCCTCCAATACAAATTGAGAATACACATCTGCTTCAAAACTACCAAAAATGTTTAAGGATTGACTTGAATGCTAGCATAAATAATAATTGCTACCTCGAGGATATCCATGCAATTCTTATTTTGTGTTACATTAATAATGACAATTGACGTGGTTGGCTTAAGTCACAAAATACATGATTGTCAATGTTAGCCCATGGATAGATAAAACACAGCCTTGGGCATTGCTATGAGTCCTCACCAAATCTTAGATAACAAATTATTTACGTAGGGTTTTGAAAATCTATATAGTAGATATTCTTATGTCAAAGAGCATATCAAAAATATAGTCAAGTGTAACATTGTGATCAAGGGCACCTAAATGGTGTATTTGAATTGGATTCTTTGGCGTCAAGGTATTTAATTGCTCAAAAAGCCAAACTTGATGAATGAGTTGGTTTTGACATGATCACTTTGGACACAATTCATTTAAATTGGGAGTAAGTCATTTAAGTTCATGTGTTTTCAACTTGTTGAGGCATGGGTGGGGGCCATGGCTTCTTATACACTTAGCCTAGACTCTGGAGGGTGCAATATTTAACATATTTCACATGCATATGCCACCTTCAAAACAATACCCTTATATACATATTATGGGTGAGGGAAAAGAAAGAAATACACATACACATTTATAGTTGGGATATAGCAAGCACTATATACACAACCATGTAAGATTAAAATTTTTACACATACCACAACATGTGTATACAAAGGGAAAGAAAAAATAAAAATAAAACTGCAAAAGGGTAGGCCTCCGATATTTGTGGGGTGAAATACTTGAATAATACATCCTAAATTTTTATAGTTTCCTATATATGTGTGCCCTTGTTGTAAATTTACACATATGTTTCAATGCTCCACATGACATAATATAGAAAAATGAATGCTTGAGCCCTATGCATATGACTAGCTTGGACCCGTGCCATCCTAGCTTGTTGCACACGTGCATATAAACCAATATCCCAGGCCACCACAACCCCCAAATGGGCAACCATATGTTCATGTGACTGTGTGTACTTGCCATATGGAGGTATGCACCAACCCCCCCCCCCCCTCCTCCCAACTGAGCCACCGTCATGCCCCCCATGGCCGCCACTTCCTCCCACTGGACTCCCTTTGTGTGCATCCATGGTTCCCCACCATTATACATTTTGTCCTCTATTTTTTGTCACATGTGTTTTCTTTTTTCATAATCCTTGTCATGTAACTTTTTTTAAATGGAAGTGTTTCACTTAAACGGCGGCGAAGCATGAGGAATAGTGGCAGAACAACAAGGCGACAACCTCACCACCATCACATTGTCCTTTGTATATTGATGTAACCCAAAGTCACAATCGATACTCCTTGTGTGCACCCACGTGCTACAAGTTTGAACATCCAGTGCACCCCCCATGACACTTGGAGGTTACGCCATCAATTTCAGCATTGTTGAGTTGCAACTATTCCTTGACTCTTGCATGTGGTGACCTATTGCACAAAATTTGTTCTGTCAATTAGAGAGATGCATGTCGTGGTCCTAAGGTAGGTGGCCCTATTGTGAGGCACTTCCAACTCCACCTACAATTCTTGTTGTTGGATTAGATAAGGAATTGTATCAAATGCTCAATAAGTGTGAATAACAATACTATTGTTTCGAGTCTCAAGAGGTCCAAGTGACCATGATGAATAGTGTCCATGGTGACGATTAGTGGACTTGACACTACTAGATCATAGACATCTAGTTTAGACCGTTTGCCAATAGCATATGTGAAACTAAATACCATAAACGGTGTAGAGTTGACATGCCTAACTTGCAAAGCATACCTCTTTATTTTAGATTCCGTATATGTCTTTAACATGTAAATAAATGAGGTCTCGGATATGGGAATCTTAAATTGGTTGGTTAGTTTCTTCGTGTTGGGACCGATGTGGGATTTCAACCTCTCCATCAGTAAATTGATTGGGTGGTTATAGGCATACCGTAGAGGGCTCTCTATTCCGATAAAACATAATTTGCTCCCACTTAGGTTTAACCATGTGTCAATCCGACATTGGTTGCAAATCTCTTGAATCCCATGTGAAAACTACATTCCAACATCAATAAAGATGAAATAGAGTGGCCTTTACGGTAGTCTTGTTGTTGAGCGGTCCATTCTCGACAACAATAGGTACCTTGGACCATCAATCAACTCAGCTCATTTAAATAAGCTTCCTCACAATGAGAGGGGGAATTATCACATGCAAGCGTACATACCTCTCATCCATTCATCATAAAAACACCCGTATAGGTTAGAGAGAGGGAATGATCATATATGAGCGAACCTCTCATTCATTTAACATAGAAACCTTAAAATAATATGCAATCCAGAGGTTTATTTAGCCGATTTGACACCGTAATTGGCTTTAAAGAATTGGTATGTTATACACTCAAGGTCATTTGAGATGAATCGGCAACAAACTTATAAGGGGTCAAGTTCTTATGTTGGATGGATGAGAGGTACGGTCGTATACGATAATTCCCACTCTCCCTATAGGCTTCCTATAAGATCTCAAGGGATTTGGATCATACTACTTCGGGATCTTTAAAGCTAGTTCCATTGTCCAATAAACTAAAATTTAGAATCTATGGGTTGCATATTATTTTAGGGTTTATGTTGGGTGAATGAGAGGTGCGTTCATTTGCAATCACTTCCTCTCTTCCATGCACAAACAATGCTAAAAGGGCTCAAAGGGTTCGTTATTGGTGCTTAAACCATGCGAGGATGACACAAACCACCACCACAACACTAATGATACAATAGATGAGTTCATTACAATAAAGGTAAGCATGCCTTAAAAGTACACTACCAGTTTCACATACGCTTTTGGGAGTCTTCTCTGGTTAGCAATTGTGAATAGTGAAGATTATCATTTCAAGTGTCAAAGTCGGAGTTGAGATGCAAAAGTCATAAGAAGTGAAAATGATTATTATGGTTATTATTATTATTTAAAGATTCTCTCTTCGAGTGATCACATAAACCTTCTCATTTGTGTTGATTCTTAAAACCCAAAATGGTGTCCTCATTTTGAGCACGTAGTCCAATTTCATTTTTACACGTGTTTTATTTCATGTCCCATTTTTAACTACAATCCTTGACATGTACCACTCAAATCTAGGTGATTGCTTAAGACTATGGTTCGATCAAGGTTGACTTACTTTACGTCCAATAGTTTTGGCCTCTTCAAATGCTAAATAAATTTAGGGTAAGAATGTAGTCCATTAGCAAACCCTATACAAATATAATGCCATAAGAATGAGATTAAGACAATTATATCTCAACTCATGAGCTTTTCAAAGAGCATAATTCTTATACTCTCAAGTGCTAATATAGTTATACATGAAGTACAATGTTTATGATATATATATGGGGCCACTATCACTATAAACGAGGAAACCAACACTAAAAGCATTGGGGATAATACTATGGGTGCACATTGTATTCCAACTTATAGCGTATGACATCGGAGGCCTACCCTGTAGGTCACAATATTTCAATTGGATGGAAAATAATGTGCATTTGGAAGACTTCCAACAAAATGAGATCCAATTCATACCCGTTCTACCTAGGTGGCTTTACATCTAAAATTAGAATCTATAACCTACTTTCACAACATATTTCAACCAAATTGAAAATTGGAATTCCCATAATTTCCCCTTGTAAATGGTATAGTCTTAAAACAAGATTCCCGTGAATTTTGGGCATGTGGAGAGATCGACGTAGAAACAATATCCTCAAGTATAAGGTTCCACGCTATTGTAGTGCATGTCAGTGTATACTATGGGCCACACTAAAATGCATTGAAGGGTAAGTCACACTATAAGTATGCATGTATTTACCATAAACAATGTAGTTAGCATTGAGCATCGACTTTTTGGTTTTTTTTTCAACCAAAAAGCCGTTGTATTAATGCTTAGAATCATACTCGAAGCGTTTATTATTATTATTAAAAAAACCATTTTTTGCTTAAAGATAGGTGTGTGGATAAGACATGTCGACCTTCAAATAATAATGTTTGGTCCATGTATGTTTGAGGCAATTGGACCCTCTACGCAAGTACTCCAAATACAAGTTGACCACATATAGAAACGTTGACCCCTAAATGACAAGCATACATGAAGAGTCTCGTCACATGAAAACCAATAAAGTTATCCATAAAGTCTCCGGGCCATCGCTAAGTCTCATACATTCAAGCTTGAAGAGTAGCTTATGATTTGGATATTCCTTTGGACTACTCGTTTAACGGGCATGGGTTAAGTTATTGCACATTGAGATATTACAACTATCTAAGCATATGCAAAACAATCACACATACTCGGTTTTAAATTGTAAGACAATTTGATTCTAAAGAAATATAATACTAGGAATGTAATTAGAGATATCTAATTCATTACAATATGGACAAGCCCTGAGATTTATTTTTAGCCAATGCTAACAAGAAATAAGAAAGAAAGAAAGAAATCGGTTTTCTAGTACCAACACGAATAAGAGCCAGTTCTCCATTTTTTATATGAACGCTAACATAACATTACTTGGGGCCGTGACCAGTGACCATGAGGAAAAATGACCAATGATTTATCAAGCTCGTATTTACATAACATACACCAAATAGGCGCATGCAACAATGAGAATGGAAATTTGTGCTAAGAAGACAAGCACTATTCTAGGCTCAATAGTGGACACAATTGGGAAGGCCTTGTGATCATTTAAAGGAAATTGTATTCTTCACTTTGACTTCTTATAAGTTTTGATTCTCGGCTTTGGTTTGAAAAGTCAGGATGACAATCTTTGTAATTTGCAATCGTTAATCGCACGAGATGATTGGCACCCAATCCAACAATCATACATGTCTTTGGAGTTGGAAGTGCCCACAATGAGACCTTGTAAGGTAGACAAGTCTTAAATGGTTGTTCTTTTCCTACCCGGCCCATTTCGCCTAGGATACGAAACACACAACTAGTATGAGATACTTAGCATAAGTCACTTATGGATTTAAGTGAGTCATGTAAAAATCTACATGGATTTTTACATGGCAAACTATACATAACACTTCACGATTTGCCGGAGTTTGTATTAAACCCGACACAAATTCCAGCAGACCGTGTCAACAATATGACCTTTGGATGGGAATCAAGGGCCCTCACACTTACATGGTCACGGCCCTTGGCTTGTGCATGAAGTGGCCTTACATGTAGCTCCCCACAATCCGCTAGCTTGGGCCTAGAAGGGTAGTGGCCCATAAGGCTACGGCATACTACATGAAAAGTCTACATGGATTCCTACATGGCAAACTATACATAACGCTTTACAATTTGCCGAAGTTTGTATTAAACCCGACATAAATTCCAGCAAACCGTGTCAATGGTATGACCTTTGGATGGGAATCAAGGGCCCTCACACTTACACGGTCACGGCCCTTGGCTTGTGCATGAAGTGGCCTTACATGTAGCTCCCCACAATCCGCTAACTTGGGCCCATAAGGGGAGTGGCCCATAAGGCTACGACAGACTACATGAAAAATCTACATGGATTCCTACATGGCAAACTATACATAACGCTTTACAATTTGCCAGAGTTTGTATTAAACCCGACACAAATTCCAGCAGACCGTGTCAACAATATGACCTTTGGATGGGAATGAAGGGGCCCTCACACTTACACGGTCACAGCCCTTGGCTTGTGTGTGAAGTGGCCTTACATGTAGCTCCCCACGATTCGCTAGCTTGGGCCTAGAAGGGTAGTGGCCCATAAGGCTACGGCATGGCTGCAGCCTAATGCTCATCACAAGCGATGAACGACAAAGCTCTGCTGCCGAATACTCACAAACAGCTTACAGCCAGCATCATTATTTATTCGTGGCAGGCTTCTCTGAATTTCCCATGGGCTTCTTTAAGGTCTCTCATGCATGGGCCTCCCCACGCATTTGGTGACCTAATTCCCACTCCCTCAGTGCCAAGAGCCTGCATCGATTTCACCTGTGGCATTAAAAATCCAAGGAAATCAAATAACCGCCCAGCACAGAAGCTGGTACAATTGGATAGGTACTAGGTATACCAGGGGCCAAGGGTTTGTGGCAGCCATGCAGGTTGAAATGGAAAAACTTTTGGAACCCCATATCACTCGGATATGTTGTTCTCGAGTTCGTTTGATCCTAGGTAAGGATCATGCACTCTAAAGAAGTACTCTGTTGAGATAGGTAGATGTAAATGCCAGCTTCATATGGAGCAAGCATGAATGAAAAGTCTCTTCACCACTGACCGGAGGGGTTTTTGGTATAGGTATACCAGGGGCCAAGGGTTCGTGACAACCATGCAAGTTGAAATGGAAACCCTTTGGGAACCCCATATCACTCGGATGTGTTGTTCTCGAGTTCATTTGATCCTAGGCAAGGATCATGCACTCTGAAGAAGTACTTTGTTGAGATAGGTAGATGTAAACGCTAGCTTCATATGGAGCAAGCGTGAATGAAGAGCCTCTTCACCACTAACCGGGGAGGTTTTTGGTATAGGTATACCAGGGGCCAATGGTTTGTGGCAACCATGCAAGTTGAAATGAAAACCTTTCGGAACTCCATATCACTTGGATATGTCCTTCTCGAGTTCATTTGATCCTAGGTAAGGATCATACGTTGTGAAGAAGTACTTTGTTGAGATAGGTAGATGTAAACGCCAACTTCATATGGAGCAAGCATGAATGAAGAGCCTCTTCACCATTGACCGGGGAGGTTTTTGGTATAGGTATACCAAGGGCCAATGGTTTGTGGCAACCATGCAAGTTGAAATGAAAACCTTTCGGAACTCCATATCACTTGGATATGTCCTTCTCGAGTTCATTTGATCCTAGGTAAGGATCATACGTTGTGAAGAAGTACTTTGTTGAGATAGGTAGATGTAAACGTCAGCTTCATATGGAGCAAGCATGAATGAAGAGCCTCTTCACCATTGACCGGGGAGATTTTTGGGCATAACCGGTCAAGATCCCAGTATTTGCGAGTCCAACCAGTTGACATCCTCCGGTTTTCCTTTATTAAATTGGGGTATATTCTATGAATTTCACTACAATGATCGGTAATTTTCTTGCAGTTTTGAACTTCAACTGATTATTTCTCAAACTCAACTGGTTCGTTTGTAACTAACTGCCGGTTCTCCCCAGTCATTGCTCTTCACCCGCAGGTTTACTTGTCCCTTTTGGGGGTGGGCTGTAGTCTAGTGACATTAAGATGAGATGACTCAACCACGAGATTTTTTAGGGGGCAAGGAGGAATTCTTTACATGGTTATCATGTAGCTTAGGTTGTATGCCGAGCGCAGTTTTAGGATATGGTATTGTATCATACTAGCTTTTTAATAGTCCCTCTTCATGTCTTAATGTCACTCCTTCATTTCTATGAAGGAAATGTCCTCCTATCTTAAGCACACGATGTTGGCTTTGTCCGACAATTGTTGCTTAAACTTCAAATACCCCAACTAAGTATACATGCATGAAGCCCATGCCTTTGCGGGCATGGTTAGAAGGTGGTGAACAAACATCACACATTAGTGTACTACAGTGATGTTCCTTTATTATTTTCCTTTTTCATGTGTGAAGCTCTCACTTCTCTCTCATCCCCCCCCCCAGTAGTTCAATTTTTTTGTATGATGGTTTTGGTTTTATATTTTTTAAAGTGAACTAAAAACAACTTCATCATCATCTACGTCTTCAATACTAGTTTGTCTTATAGCTCTTCAATTCTAGCAAGCTAATCTTACAAGTAGGTAACATATTTATACCACGGTGAAGGCAACCTCGTCCCGTTGGCAACAAATGTTGTGGTTTAGTTTAAGACCTAAAATTTGAGTGGTGTATGCCAAGGCTAGTAGTTCAAATCAGACACCAAAATGACATGTGTTACGATGAGAGTGGACTACATGCTCAAAATATAGACATCGGTTTAGGTTCAATAATTACCACATTTAGGAGGGCCTATGTGATCAATCTAAGGCCTTTGGTTTCACCTCTTTTAATGGTTGTACCTCAACTTCAATTCTAAAACTTGAAAAGTCAATCTTTTTGATTTACGAAGGCTCACCAGATGAGACCCATTTTTTCAATCCGATCAAGCAACCGAAAGGGAGCCGAATTTGTCTATGGATTTGGCAATGCCCACAATAAGATAACATATCTAATTTTCTTTACTTCTTTGCCAAAATGACAAGCCTCAAGGCACTGAACCACCTTGTTGTTGTTCCGTTGGTCCAATGAGCAGTCCATGAATAACAAAGTTATCCGTAAAGTCGCTCAAAGAGGGACGAAACTATGGGTTTGATCCTTCGTTGAGAACACTTTCAATTAAGAGCTCATTGACTCGTCGTGTGTTTGAGCCTATTTTGAAAGTTGGCTGAAAACAAATTAGATTTAAAATAGGATATATGCATGGGATTTATTGTCCTAATTCTTGGATTGGCCTATGCAAGGCTAGCTAGGCCCACATATCCTAGTAGGACAAGCTAGAAATCCAGTTTTTAATAGCCAAACACCACTCAATTGTATGGTGATTTAAACATCATGAAAACTTGGATGATCTTGTGTTAATCCTCATAAACTCAAGGTTTGGGACTATACCCATGGTTTCATCAACTTTACTTCACAAATAATTCTAATGTCCTCATAATTCCTCCCACCAAGATTCAACTTGAATCAAAATGTTTGGTGAGTCATGTCTGACAAGTGTACACTATCTTTGTAAATGAATGAGAACTCTCACTAGTTGAATAGTGTAGAGGTGCCCATAGTTGATCACTGAAGAGATTTTGCGCCAAATTTGGAGAAGTAAAAGATAATTCAAAATTTTCCCATGTAGGAAGATAGAAACTAGGAGGACTGCAATTTTTTTGGTAATCTCGTTCCTTAATACTATGAATTTTTGGAGCCAAAGTTGGCCTGAACATATAACCAATGTCTAGAGTTTGCCACAACCACTCATTCCTCCTCACTTTAGCACTCAAAACATGTGTCATGGCACTATTAGTTCCGACTCGACCGAATTTCAACCCCAGCTTGATCAAAATTTGAATACCCTATAGATTGCCGATGGGGGCCTGATCAGGAATAGGCACCTCTATTATAAACAATACGACTTGCTTGGAGGAGGACTCTCACCTGACACTAAAATAAATATTATTTTATAATAGAGGCACCTATTCCCGATCAAGATCCAATCGACAATCCATAGAGTACCAATATTTCGATCAAGCTGGAACCAATAATGCCATGACACATGTCCCGGTTATGATATCGAAGTGAGGAGGAATGAGTGGGTTGAAATAAGCGGTTATGCCAGACTCTGGACATTGGTAACATGTTCGGACCAACTTTTGACTTCAAAAATTCACAGTAATTTCAATCAAAAGAATGAAATCACCAGAGAAAATTGCAGTCCTCCTTATTTCTATCTTCCTACACGAGAAAAAGTTGCGCCACCTTACACTTGTCGAGAGTTGGCACAAAATCTCTACAACGATCGGTGATGGGTGCCTCTACTCCATACAATATTTGTATAATTTTTTTCACAGTGTCAGCGTTTCGGGCCAGCTCTAACCCAGCTGCTACATAAGAATAAAATGATAATAAGAAGATGAAGATGCTGGGCTATGGCAGAAGGTGGGCGAGCTTTGGAAGTTGCAGGCGGTGTTGAGGAGACTATAGTGCCTGCCACACCTGAGCAACTTAAGACAATGATTCATGCCTTTATTGTTGAATGAGGAGTGGAGTTAGTCAGCTGCCAAAATGTACCCGAGGAGTACAGGTTGCTCAGAAACGAGGAGTCCAAAGGTGAGGTGTAATTAAGTACCCAACTCTATCCACCCCTCAACTAACGTCGCTTCCTGTTACGTGGCACTCGTTTAACATGTGTAAGGGAAAGGCAAGGTAAACGACATTACTATTCTTTGTTGGCTCTGTCTGTAGGATAGAGACTATGCATCAACTTCTTCGTTTCAAGAGCAAATTTCCTAACCACTTTGCGTTCACACTTGGACGTTACTTGTTCTTGTTATTTTTGGTCCACTTTATTTAATGTGGACTCTCTCTCTCTCTCGCTATATATATATATATATATATATATATATAATTGCTCCCTAAAATGCATTGAAAGAAATCTAGATAACTGTAGTTATTTTGGCAGTTCTTGATTATTCAGTTTAAAATTTTTGAGTGATAAATGAGTAGCTTCAATCCTTGACCCGCATTTGAGAAGAAGGTGCCCAAAATCCAAGAAAGGTTTGGTATAGTGAATAACCATGGATTGGCATGAGCAAAGTGGACAACTACAATTGTAGTCTTTCATAATAAAGGACAGAGCCTCACGGTTCTACCGTTTTCTTGTTTGAAAACTTTCCAAAGCAATATCTTTCCAAATTTGTTTACAACAGTTCAGTCCAATTCATAAGCTTGTTATATCAAATCCACACCTCTTTGGATGGATAGGACAGCATGGAAGGAAGTTTTGTCAAGTCAGGGGTGTTCTCCCAAATCTTCAATTGTTCACGTGTTCAAAATTAGAAGACTGTAATGTAAATGTGTACGCTGGTGTTGTTTGGTAGTGATGACTGCCTGGACAAAAACGTCTGCCTTGACCTTTGGGGGTTAATCGGATATCTATATTTGGGTGGTATGTGGTTAGGTATAGCTTCTGAGAACGGATACCAAAAAGCCATGTGTTCAAGGTAAACAACATTACTATTCTTGTTTGAAAACTTTCCGAAGCAACATCTTTCCAAATTTGTTCACAACAATTCAATCCGATTCATAAGCTTATTGAATAAAATCTGCACCTCTTTGGATGGATAGGAATGCATGGAAGGAAGTTTTGTTGAGTTAGGGTTGTTCTCTCAAACCTTCAATTGTTCACGTGTTCAAAATTAAAAGATTGTAATGTAAATGTGTACGTTGGTGTTGTCTGGCAGCGATGACTACCTGGACAAAAACGTCCGCCTTGACCTTTGGGGGTTAATCAAATATTTATATTTGGGTGGTATGTGGTTAGGTATAGCTTCTAAGAACGAATACCAAAAAGCCATGTGTTCAAAAGAGAGTGGGTTACGTGTTCAAAATATGATAACTATGCAAGGCTCAATAGTCGACATGATTTGGGGGGATCTATATGACCATTTAAATGAGCACATGAATCTTCGCTTTGATAGTAGATAGGATATTTATATAAGAAATTCTATACGAGTTCCGAATGGTATGAGAAAGTGGCTACAACCTCGATTTGGATTTGCTAAACATCTCATACTAGTTGTGTGTTTCGTATCCTAGGCGAAGTGGGCCGGGCAGGAAAAAAATAACCATTTAAGACTTGTCTACCTTACGAGGTCTCATTGTGGGCCCTTCCAACTCCAAAGACATGTCTGATTGTTGGATTGGGTCACCAATTATCTCGTGCGATTAACAATTGCAAATTACAAAGATTGTCATCTTGACTTTTCAAACCAAAGCCGAGAATCAAAACTTATTATTATTATTATTATCATTGATATGAAAACTAATTGACAATTGTCAAATGGTAGTCTTCAGGTTAAGTCAATCAAGAGGCAAGGTCATATGTGAGAGCCCAAAAGAAAGTGTCCAACGGCCATCCCAACACACCTCCAAAATCATGTAGTGTGGTCACGGACCCTCGAGTGTAGTGTGAAGTCATGTGTGACTGGGCCCTCAACTAAACGTTATTTCAATGAATTTCTATTCATGCGGGTCCTCACACATGATAAAATATAATAAATCAACAGTTGTGAGCGTTCGGAATGTCATGGTCTCCCAGTTTTGTGTTAGGCCTACCTCCAAGAAGTGGTTTTGAAAATAGTCCAAGTGACCATGTACATAATCCAATCGATGCCATGTAAGAATCCATGTAGACTTTACATCCACCTTGCATTCACATACTCCATTGGTCCCTCAAGCGTAGTGTGAAGCGAACATGGACCGGCTCCGCCATTTCCACGAATGAGAGTGCTTGATGTGCAATGGTCACGGGCCCTCAGTCTCATGTGTGAAGTTGCCCTGAGTCATGCACTAGACTAAAAGTGTGATTATGACAAGAGGCGCGGTCTAATGCACTTGGCTAATGACCATGGTACTACATGGCTTATGGACAAGATTAATTATATCATTTGACTTCAATATACATAAAACACCTTATTTATATTGAGCTATTCTATTTAGATTAGTGAAGTCCATATTTATACCCTACCTAAACTCCAAACTTTTGCATGCCATAAACAACAAATTTTTGTAGGAAAACTTAATGTTGAATTTTAAGATATTGTGATACGCATTAGTTTATTGTGGTGATGATTAAAAGAAGTGTGGGCCACACTATTTGGAGAATAAACACAACAAATTGGGACCACACAATTGTCACTTGCTAGCTAAATTCCATTGTAAAATATGCATCATGTGGGGAGTTGTGAGCATGCCCGCACAATGATTTCTCGGCCCCATTGTCAACGTTCTCTTTCTAGAATTCGATCTCGCATCCGACTTAAAGTGGAAGCACCCAATTCCATCAATGATCAAAATTCAATACCTACATTCTCTCCAAAGTGGATAACTTCTACGTACTTCAAAATGAACACTAGTTGCAGTATTCCCAGGAAACTAAACACAATTCATTGGTTGAAATTAGACAAAATATCAATGAATAACATTGTTCATATTGGGGGGGGGGGGGGACCAATATGTGGCTAGGAAGGGTCAAATGAAGGTATATTACTTTGAATGTTTCTTTGAAAATCAAATATGCTCTAGTTCATGTGCTCATACTATCATTGTGCTCATAATGTAATTGCTAATCTAGAATAAATATTGGCTACTCTATTTGGATTCGGTAAGGGACCCTCACATTCAAAGTGTCCATGATATACGCTTATACCTTATCCATTTTCATGTTGAATCCTATGTTCGGGGAAAACCGACGCCTAGTTCATTATCAGCCGATGGATTTCCCCTCATGGCCGGTCCAAATTTCCAATCATCGGATGGCAATCCGGCTGTAATTTCAATCCTCCGGCAATTAGCCGATGGACCAGAAAATGTCCTGGAAATGTAGCCGATTCTTCTTGTGGATTACTGGATTTCAGCCGGAAGCATCCAGAGCGCTATTTGTCTGGGGCATCTGATGATGCACTTGAGGAAGTACCCTAAACCTTAAACTTTTTGAATTATGCAACCTTTCCATGACCAAATCCAATTGCTTCTATGAAGAATTGGGGAACCCTTGGCCTTCAAGCGGTGAAGGCATTGCTAGGTTCAATTCCTGCCAAGGATATTAACTCTTCAAATTTAAAGTTTTGAACATGCCTTTCTTTTCACTTATTCAAGATTTTGTACTAAGAAATGATTTCTAATAACTTTTCATACATTTTTTGAACAATTAGTGCTGATATGAATTCCATTTAATCGGATATTGGCCAATGAAAATATGAAAATATAGGCAATTGGCCGATTGATTTTACAAAAGACCGGCTCTTGCCGATGTAAATTGGAAAAAATCCGACCCTTCGTAGCAACTACCGGCAATTAGCCACTAAGGCTTCAAAAACGTCCCGAACTCTGGTTGAATCTACAACCAATGTGGAGTCATCCTTGCATGTAAGGTAGGGGGTGCTTAAACTATCACTTTAAGCACTAAGTGTATATATTATTAATTTATTGGTATAATTTATAATTTGTATTGTTAGCAATTGGAAAGAGATTCTAAATCACCAAAGTATGTTATCCAATTTCATGTTGAATCTACAACCATAGGTCTGCCAATGTGGAATCATCCTTGCACATAAAGTTTGGGGTGCTCAAATTGTCATTTTAGTACTATAATTAGATTGGTATAGTTTATAGTGTTTATTGCAGACCTTGGACAACTAGCTAACTAGGATCACCTAGATAAATTTTCCATGCCCTTATTTGTCACATAGCTTTAGCTAGCTAGGTTCACCAAACCTATGATTCTTACTTAACTTTAGCTAGCTAACTTTTCCAGATCTCTCATTTTCACTTAGCTTCAACTAGCTAAATAGTTGTGTGACATGTATATCCATTCTAAACCAAAGAGAAATCCAGTCAAACAAAACCAAACAACATATAATTGGTTGTAATGCTCTCGGTTGGCTCTATATTTTCATGTTGTTGGACAAGGAAATTATAAGGCTTAAAATTATAACATATAGTCGGCTTCCTCACTTTCAACTGGCACGGGTGATAGATCATCATCTTCTTCTGCTTGTTCTTGTTCTTGTTCTTGTTCTTCATTTTCATTATCGTTGGAATTGTCAATGTCATCTAGGAATTCAGGATGAGATGGAATCAAGGTGTTCCAAATTGAAGATTCTGCTACATATGTTGTATTATTAGGAATCATGCTCATGTTCAAAAACATCGTTGCTTCAACGAGTCCAAGTTTGTTAAGTATAAATTACAGATTCCAGCTAGCTATTAGCTAACTTCGTCTAGCTAACTTTTCTCGCCCGGATTATGGCACTTAGTTTTAGCTACCTTTTCTTTTGAGGCACTGGATTTTTGCGTAGCTTTAACTAGTCGGAGCTTTTAGCTAGCTAAATAATTGCCCACTTAGTTAGTTGTCCAAGGTTTGGTATATTGTTAGCAACTGAAAGGAGATTCCAAACCATCAAAGCATGTCTCCTTTAGATTACATTTCCAAAAACTGGAAGGAATGAAAATTTCATTCACAAATTACTAAAACCCGTTCGAGAAACCTAGTGTTCTGGTGGTGAAAAATATCAAAATCAATATGTATTCATTATGCAAAACTCTTCAGGTGTTGGTCTTAGCACCCTCTACGTTATCCTTCCCAAATATTTCCATGCTCGCATACTAACTTGGTTCAACAATTGAATAATGTTATGAAAGGGATCTAAATGCGTGCCTCTAGCCGGTTATGTGAAAGCCCGAGCCTTGTTTCCAAGGTTTAGAGTGCCAAGTGGCTCCACAACATTATCAACAAAACCACAAGATTCACAAGTTTTGAAGTTTATGTTGTTGACACTACATTGTTTTGTCTCATTAGTGTGGGTTGAAAAATTCATGTGTGTTGGGATTTAGTGTGACCCAGATTAACATTAAAATACTCGCCTTTGTTAACATTAGTAATTTTACAGTATATGCCTAGCCTTGAATTTTCATCCAAATATGCAGATGAAAAAACCCACACTAATTTTTGACACTTGGCCACTTCAAATTATAAAAAAAAAAAATAGTGTGGCCCACACTAATCCGACAAAAAAAGTATACATGGATGGAATTTACCAACGTTGAGATTCTCATATTCCATCCCCCAAGTCATCGATCATGGAAGTTTACTAATCCACCATCTTTCTTCCCATGAAAATCATCATGAAGATTTTGTTGAAGAAACCAAGGTTCTTATGATTTCGAGGTTTGCCATAAAGCAAGCACATCCAGTCACGTGATGCTCAATAAAAAACATGTGTCGTAACCAACATCCTCCGTGTATCTTATTCCAAATGTTTGGTACACTTCTCAAATGTTTGCACCTAAGGTAGGCGTGCCTAATTCGGTCACTTATCTTCATCGGACGCCTACATTGGAGTGTTATATGGTTACGTGTAGTTTCAAGAACAAATACCAAAAAGATATGTGTTGAAAGACATCGGAGTGTGTGTTAAAAAATATTGTATCCATCATAGGTTCAATAATCAACATTATTTTTTTGGGGGGGGGGAGGGGGCTTGTGTGACCATTACATGAGGACTAGCATCTTCACTTTGACCATATGAATACGATATTCATTTGTACTTCAAAATTATGAGGAAAGTGACCACAACCTTTCTTTGGATTTGTTGACCATCTCACTACTAATTGTGTGTTTCTTATTCTAGAAGTGGGGTTATCGGAAGAGTAAGGACTTAAGACCCATCTACCATATGTTCCAAGGCAATGTAGGTTAATCATTGTCATATAGTTAGTTTGTTCTCAAATTAGCTTAATATTAAATGTGGAATATTTTACTAGATTCTTGTTTCCTCCTACTCATTAAAAAGGGGGGGGGGGTAAATGTTGCGTACTCAAGCAACATGAAGAGATCAAGATTGAGCTCGGATGAGACTAAACAACTTTTATATGTGTGTGTATGTCTATATATATATATTATTTTCCGCTTCGGTTTATTGTGGTCACCCTCATGCCGTTTAGAAACATTGTCATAAAGAGCAGTTCCAGGCAAAAGGTTTTTTTTGGCTCATAAAAGATATCAATATGTGAATTTTTGCCTATAGGAAGCTTCCACCTAATTCAATTTTATTTATTAAAAATTATGTTTTGACAACCATAAGGTTCATTACTCCCAATTACTTATTGAGTGCACAACAAGACCACGAGTTAAAGAGCTCCATCTTTTTCCTTGACAAAACAAATGGTAGATCCATAAAGTGATGCCGGAGGGCCCTTTGACATGGAACAACCCCGTAGTGAGGGCCACATCAACTCCCAATTACATACACTATGCTTTCTTATAATTTGAAATGACCCACTGTAATTTCGAGTATGAAAAAGTTGGTGTGGACTTTTTCGTACGCATACAGTCTAACCTTGATAATATCACACCATCCGTTTCACCATAAAGTGTGATATAAACAAGGTGTGACATATTTGATAATGTCACATTTTGAAGATTTGTGCATAATGTGATATTATCAAAAAAAAAAAGGTAGAAAATCAAAATGAAATTACAATGTAAAAAATAAAAAAATAAAAAATAAAAAATAAAAAAAACACAAGACTTCAATGTTTTTGAATGTAAAATATAATTCAAAATTGTGAATAACAACATGAGCACATCACAATGTGTCATTGAGATCAGGTAAAGACCTCTCACTAGAGACAAAGAAGCTTCTAATGTCACATTGTTTTAGTGATGTTAAATGTCCAACACCAATTCTAATGAGTTTGTCATGGATGTTTTCCATTCCTAACAACTCATGAGTGTTGAAAATCTGAGAACCTTGGCTAGCCATAAAATTCAAAACATCTTTAGCATATTTTTGTGCATCGCTTAGCTTCACTACTTTAGACTCATCATCATTGCTATCAACAATCAATGGGTCTTCTTCCATGGAATCAAGTACATGTTCGCCATCTTGCACTAATTGCACAAACTCCTCAGTAGAATATTCCACCTCAAAATCATCTTCACCTTCCATGTTTATGTACTCTAAAGGACTAAGCTTTTCTATAGGCTTGCCTTCAACATCCAAACCCAAATTCAATGCGGCGATGAGATTGCCCAATTCCAAAGCTGCTTCCTCCATTTTGGACTTCATACGTTCATCAGAATTGTTGATATCTGCATTCCACGCTGCAGGCAATATGGCAGACTTTCTCCAACAATTTCTAATGGTTTGATCATCTAATTCATGCCATGCCGCCACACACCATAGCATTGCTTGAAATAGATCAACATTCAGTTTCCCCAAATCTTCATTTGAGTTATCAATTTGTTGCAAAGTCCAGGCAACAAGCTTGCGTTTATAGCACATTTTGAATGCTGCAATCACTCCTTGATCCAAAGGCTGAACAACTGAAGTCACATTTGGTGGAAGAAACAAGATAGTGATATGGGAGAGTACAAAAGCATTAAATCCATCTATAACTTTTTTGACCTCACCATGAATATCATGGCTTCCTGCATTATCCATAATAATGCAAATTTTTCTATCTTGCAATGCCATTCTTCGGTTCTCACTCTTCACCCAATGTGTAAAAACATCACCATTCATCCAGGCTGAATTGTTAGAATAATAGTGTACTATACTATTTGGATCAAACTTCCGAGGAAAGCATCTGGGACGTGTTGATTTGTGAATGAAAACAAGCTTCAATCGCTCCTTCCCTGAGATATTAGTGCAAAGCCCCAATGTCACACGGTCCTTCTTCTTTTTATTTCCTTTTGCCTTCCCAATATTCAAAGTCTTGCAAGGAGAGGCTTTATAATACAAACCTGTCTCATCAAAATTGAAGATGTCTTCAAGATCATATTTCTTCAATATGAATGGGATCTTTGCCATGGCCAACGCAGCTCCAACTCCATCTACATCTCCACTTTCTCCATGCAGATAATAACACTTTATTCCATGTCGAGTTTTGAAATTTTGCAACCACCCATGAGAAAGCTTGAACTCGGTATCAGATATGCCAAATGAATCCCTCAATTATGTAGCCTTGTGCATAATGACATCATCAGTTACAACTCCCCTTCGTGCCCTAACCTGTCCAAACCATAAAACCAAAGCTTTTTCAAGCTGAGGCCATTTTCCAACTCGAGCACGTCATACATTGCCTTCACGCACACATGTATCCACGTTCATCCACTTCTCTTTTGAACGAAGAATCTTGGAAATAGTGGTCCGATTCACAAGCTTGAATTTATGTTGGTCCACCATATATTTTGCAAGGTCTTCATGTTTCAAACCTGGATGAGCTTTGTGGACTTCACAAATTTTCTTCTTTTCAGAGTTTGATAAATCCACTCGTTTGTGCGTGGATTTACTTGCCATTGGAAGTACCTATATTTGCCAAACCATTCCCCTAAATGAGCACTCAATATAAGTCACCATGATAATTTAGCAAAACTGGTGCATTGAATTGTTTTAGCAGCAACATTATTCATGTATCATCACAAATTCGATCAAAACAAGTAACGCACCGTACCACAGGTGAGCGCAGATGAACAACACGTATCACAAGTCAGTAGACTGCCACATTTGATTGAAATGCCTCCAAGATTTTGAGTTGGTTACATAATTTTTTTGATCCTGAACACAAACAATGTCATGTATTGCCCAATTTACAATCGAAGATGTGAAACTACGAGCCAACATTCCTGCAAGTTCATACCATGAAGCGATGAAATACAAAAAGGAACCTCAATGCTACTTCCAGGCATCACTCTACTTTAGCACCATGCTACCCATTCCAACAGACATTCTCAAATCAAAAGAAAACTCAAACGAACCGTAATTGTCATGAACAATTTGCTGGTTGAGGCTGCGAGTCAAGAGGCTAGTGGCGAACTCGACGTTGCGCACCCAATTGGGCTCCTCCTGCTTGCCCGTTTTCCTGTGGTAGATGCCGAGGTTCGATTGCTGCGACTGCAGGTGAGCGACTGCGAGGGTTTTGACTCCCCTACTGGTTGGCCTTCTTGTTGCTGCGACTGCAAGTACCGGCGGTGAGAGTCTCGAATGTGCCCAACCACACCCTCGTCAACCTGCAATGCACACATTGTTCAAAATGCGGGTTAGCCAAAGCAAGTTCGCACACTGCTCATCTGTCTTTTCAATTACTCTTACTCCAATTACTTGACATACATCTCGCACCTTGTCCTTAATAATTCATACGCTACCGAATTCACAAAGCTATGCAACAATGCCAACGAAGGCTTACAAGAGCAAAAAACCAGCCAATCACTAGTTTCCAATGTAGCAACAACAACAAAAACAACAACACAACGAAGAACACCTGCACTGCATGAAGAAACACAAGCCTATGATAGAAAGTGTGCATTTAAATTCCAAATGAACAATGGTTCATTATATACAAGTGAGCTCGACCATGAGCTTGACTAACCTACCTAGGAGACTGTTTCTACTTATGAGCTTGACTAACCTACCTAGAAGATTGTTTCTACTTATGAGCTTGACTAACCTACCTAGAAGATTGTTTCTACTTATGAGCTTGACTAACTAATCTAGAAGATTGTTCCTAATTGAATGCCCACTTAGGATGAGCGGCTAACACTTATGATCTTACTAGATTCTCCTATGCGACTATTGACTATAGAAACAGTGAAGACCGTGCCACATATCTTGAGATTTCTACATTGCAAACCAATTGAACTAATTTAGCTTAAGTCGACACTACTCTGTACCAGCTCAGCTAAACCGTAGAACTTAACATCCTAAATTACTTCACACAAGCTGAAACCCTCAAAGACACATAGGTGAACACATGTGACGGAAGGTGGGGTGCATAGAGGCCAAGAAGTCTTGGCAGCGCCGTCAAAGACAATACCTTTGAGTGCCGTGTATAGACAGCACCGTTCAGGGTTGGTGCACAGAGGCGGCTCATGACCCTTTGAATAACATTGCATTTATCACAGGGGTGGCTCATGACCCTTTTGGCTACTACAATATGTCCATCCAACCATCACATACAATCCATACATCCAACCATCACATACAATCCATCCATATTTGATATTATCACATTTACACTACGGATTTTGGAAAAAAATAGTGACATTAACAAGGGTGATAGGGATAATAACGAGGGAGTTTTACACTAAGAAAATCGGTTTCAAACTTTTAGGTGACAGTATCAAGGTGTCCCATTAACAAGGGTGACATTATCAAGGTTAGACTGTATTTGGATGAAAATTTGAGGCAAGACAAGTACCGTAAATTTACTAATGTTAACCAAGGCAAGTACTATAAAATCAATGTGGACCACACTAATTTCCCACCCACACTAATTAGAGAAGACAAGGGTTGTTGGGATGGGGGAAGCCCGCACACTATGGAAAGCCAAGGATTCAACATCCGAGGAGAAGTGATTAGTTAAGTGATTACAACTTAGCACTTCGAGCAGCACTTAATTAAGGGCTAACCTAAGGTTGTTGCAAAGTGGCATGCAGATCCACACTAGAAGGAATGGGGGTCCTTTCTAACACAAAAAGGACACATAAATGACAGTGTGTTTGGGCCTCCACATGTGTCATGAAGTAAAGCAGCCCTGTGGAAGTAGTGTCATCCTGGACCAGTCTTATTTTTTAACAAATGAGTGTTAGAAATGTGTCGTAGTTTAAGGCCTTTGATTGCGACCGTAATTAATGATTTCGACGGCCGTGGTAATTAATGACCTTGATCGCTACAATAATTTATGATTATGGGGGAATTGCAGAGGTACATTAATTTAATCTCATATAATATGTCTCCTAAAAAGAGATATCCATTAATAAGTGCAATCCTCACCTCCCGCACCTACCCACCTAATAAGCACCTAGATCCAAGTGCCTAACCACCTATCTACCAAGGTAGGATAAGCCAAGGGCGGGGGGCCATGGGATTTGATCCTTGAACCTGTTGGCTCCCACATGGAGGCCTTAGCCACTTAGCCATCACCCCTCGCATGATAGAAAAGGAGTATTCAAAACATTTGTATGTAGAGGCCCCAAGTTACTCTTTATTTTTTATTTAATGTCTGTTATTTACTGCCCAATATTTTTTTACTACCTATTATTTACTATTAATTGTCTGGTATTTTCTATTCACTGCCTCGTATTTATTTTTTATATTCTAATATTTACTATGTACTGCCTTATATTCATTGTTTATAGTTTTTATTTTTTTAGAGTTTTAGAGTTTTATATTTATATATCCCACACGGGGGGGCCTCTGTGTCGAAGGGGTATGTCGAAGGGGACCCCATTCAGGGGTGTTTTTTCACAAGGTCCCTAACATGTCTAGGGACATGTTCATAAAAAAAAACATTTCCAGTGGACGGGTTCTTAGAAAATGAACCGGTTTTGGGACGTGTCAAATTCACTTTCGACGGGTTCTAAAAATAACATTTTTTTAAATTAAAAAAAATGGTACAAATATCAATTACGTTATGTCATATATGACATGTGAATATAAGCATAATGCAATCAAACCACTAATACCCAATCAAACTATCAATCTTGAAGTGCTTGATTCACCTGCATACATTAATTCATCAACCACAAAATTTAGAACCTTTTTAACATAATGTCAAAGATTACAATTGAAGGTAAACTTAGTAATTGAATAAGAATTAGTATATATAAACATGTTAAAAAGTTTAAAAACAAAGAGCTACTTACCCTTCAAAGAAGTGGATGCATTCTCCTATCCTTCATGTTTCTCCAAACATGTTTCTCCAAACAATTTGCTAGGGTTTAACTCGAATTGACAGAAATTTCCTGCACAATCCTCGAATCTGCACTCAACCCACAACAAAAGAGAGAAATAAGACTCTCAAGATTTAGGATGCTAATGAATCGAACATATGCAACTGAAAGCTAAAGCAACTGAGAGACCGGTGAGAGATAACTTGATTGCAGTCGTCAAATGAACCGGTTGAGTTTGAGAAAACACCTGTTGAAGTTCAAGATTGCAGGAGAAGATTGTTCAGCGGCATTCTTCAACTTCTTGAATTCGAGTTAGTTTCAAATGAACCGGTTGAGTTTGAGAAAACACCTGTTGAAGTTCAAGATTGCAGGAGGAGATTGTTCCACCGGCACTCTCCAACTTCTTGAATTCGAGTTAGTTTCAAATGAACCGGTTGAGTTTGAGTGACTGAGTCTAGTTCAGTTTCTCTGAACTAGTCTGTGGACAAACAGAACAAATGGGGCAGTGGCAGGCTGGCAAATTGGTAATTATAATAGAAAAAGCAGAAATGAACGAAGATAGTAAGATACTATTGTTTCCAAGTGGCAAGTGCACCAATCACATGCCGACATCTTTCGGGTTATCTTTATCGATTTGTTTTTTCCTTTAACCTTTTCATGGACGGGTTGGTTTAGAAATTACCGGTTTTGGGACAGGTTGTTTTTTCTTCAACCTTTCCATGGACGGGTTGGTTTTGAAATTACCGGTTTTGGGACGGGTTGCAATTTTTTTTGCCTTTCAATTCGAGGTTTTGGGACGTGGACGGGTAAAAACTTTGTGAAAAAACAGCCCTGACCCCATTCCTTCTAGTGCCAGGACTCAAACTGACAATTAGCATCGCAAAACAATGAGGGTTGGGCCTCAGTGGCAGTCTCATCAGGGTGGGGCTTACCTTAATTCAAGGGATTCCATATATGCATCTTCTTAATTAAGGGAGTTTGTGCAAATAACTTAAGGCTGGATATTCTACTCTGTACCTATTCTGCCACGCCTATGCGCACATATATATATATGTATATGGCACCAAGGAACTTATAATTATGTTATTCTGTCGACAGTTCTTTGAATATCTGAAAGAAACACTACTAATGCCCCCTCCCCACTTGACATTAGCTAAGCCTAAAAGTGGGTTCTTAAAAATGAGCGTTCACACCATCGACATTATCTAGTGCCGAGCCTAGTTGGCAAATGATGTGGCATGGCTTAACAGTGGAGGTTTTAAGCTAAAACTACCGACCCTCCCATCGGTACCTAGACATGAGGCAAGAATGTAGGACCTCTAAAAGTGTTGCCTCCCGCCCTTGTGATTGGTTGCTTTTAGTCTTAGCTATGAGGGTAAGGAGCTCCATTAACAAAAACCGATGGTAAGTATTAAGGCATTTGGGGATGGGACAAAAACTCTCCAACATTCATTGGTTGGTAGATTAAAACAATGAACATGTGTGAAAGCTACTACACTAAAACCTACTTGGAAATCTCCGGAGCAAGTTCTTGTAGGTGCATTGGGATAGCCGGACGTGTCCGCTATAACCGAGGGAGCTTTACCCGGGTTTTAGGGTTGTCTTTGGTTATTTGCTAATGTCAAGTGGGGAGGGGGCAAAACTTTACTTGCATGACGAGTGCCTATAGGACGTGCTTACAATAGGTGAATGGCTTCAATAGCATAATCATAAATTAAGACACCCACATGGTTTCTAGTCGTGAATGGAAGGCCTTAAGTTATGCGTTTGATTTTGGTTCCCATGCCCCGAGCTAGATCACATCTTCATTCAGCTAGGCCCCGTCCTTCCCATGTCTCCTTCACCACCCGGTCTTCTTGTTTGAATCTGCGTGGGAACTCCTCTGCATTGGGAACCAATGTGACAGTACATGGTTACTTAAGTCATTAAGCTCTTTTGGCATGTGAAGGAACTCCATCAATTAACGCGGGAATAATGAAAGTGATGTCAACTTGAATGTTTGTACTTTCGACCATGTGTTTGTCACATTGGTTCCCAACAAGGAGTTCCCATGCAAGTGCAGATAGGAAGTCCGGGCAATGAAGGAAGCTTGGGAGGGGTGGGGTCTTGTCGAATGAAGATGTGATCTAGCATGGGCGTCTCCTATTATCCATTCTCTTTTAAATATATGGACTTCAAGAATACAATATACTCAATAGCTTTTGTATGATGAAATGAAATTGATTTTAAAGTCTAAGAAGCCGAAAAGGCTAATGGGACTGAAAGTACATCATGATGGTTTCAAGCCAGCTAAGGGTGAGTTTCCATGTGGGTTGCTCGTCCACCAGATTGTAGGTCGAAAGGTAGATTCCGTCTAGTGGCATATACATTCCCACTCGAATCTGGTGGGCGAGCTGCCTACATGGAAACTCACCATATTTCTCTAGAGCAGTGGAATGTGGTAGCCTACGTGAAATAGAGGCTATTGTCAGCTTGATGCTCTAATTGAAAGAAAGACTTGAGGCTCTCTGAAATTACATTCTCACATAGTGATAGAAATTTATCTTTGATGGGCCTAGACCCATAAGGACATAATAACTTATATATAAGGACAGAGGCTTTATGTGGTCACTTAGTAAGTTCTTAATTGAACACCTGTACATGAGTGGTAGTTGACAACACTTGTAAAATATAAACAGACAGCAAAATGACATGCGTTACCCTGAGATTGGACTATGTTCTCAACATCCATGAACAATCTTGGGTTTAGTTTGTTGATACAATTGCAAGGGACTTTCTGATCGCCTGAGAAGAAAAAGACTCATCACTTGGACACCTTGTAGTTTTGCATTTCCACTTTAATTCTGGAATTTGAGAGGACAATCTTCGTGATTCCCAAATGCCATCCAAATGAGACGATTTCCGGGCCTATCCAACGGTCAAGAATGTTTCTGAACTCTTGGAAGTGCCCATTATGACCACATGCCTAATAGGATTGGTTTCTCTCACCTTTTCATCATCGAGAGGCACCATTTCCCTATTACATGACCTATTGGGTAGAGTGGCGCTAGGTCTTAGCCCACGCCCATATTGGGCTTGTAGTTTGGCCCCCAATAGGTGCAAGGTTGACTCCCTCCTCGTTGGTGGTTTCAAGTCGATATACCTCACTAGTGGTCATGGTTTTTGGCACTTAGATGTTTGTGACTCACAATTTACTCCAGCCCACTTTATTGATCGAAATGCACATGAGATAGAATAAAATCACACATGGAATTTTTTTCAACAAAAAAGGGACTTTCATGAAGGCACGTAATTAGCCCTTGCATGGTGATGATAGTGGGTTTGCACTTTCACTTATTGGAGGGGTGGAGGGGTGCCCCCTCCTTCATATGTTCATATGGAAGGTGAACTCTTAGGCTTCCACCCAAGGCCAAACTCACGGCAAAATGGGAGTTTATGGACCATCCATCACACCTCTTTCCAACTTTGTTTTGCACATGTACGAGGAAATTCACAAATTAGGATGCTTCCAAAATGAAACCGATTTGTCTCATTAAAGAGTTACATTGCTAGCATCTCTTAAAATTCTTGCCACTTGCTACCTAAAGGTGCTACTAGAGTTTCCCCATAAATGGGGCCTAGGATGGCCATGCATATTTTTGGCTTCACATAATTCACCTAAAAATGCTAGCCACTAGTGCAATGTGTGGGGCCCTAAAGTGTCATGTTCCCCCTCATCGGCCAAATTAAATCACAAGTAAACATGTTGGCATATTGGCATGTTGGTCATTTGCCCGTCCCATGCTAATCCCAATGCCCCCCACCGGGGTGTGTGCTAACTTCCCCATCTACCACATGTTAAAGGTGGCACTTGGCTCTTATCCATTGCATCGCGCTAATGTTGTTGTCTACAATGCGGGAATGCCTAGTTGTACTTGGCAAATCGGTCATGCGTATCCACACATGGATTTGTTGTAAGAACATGGAAGGAGTGCATCCTTCTCCCAAATGCAAGCGTGCAATCTCACATGTTTGTTGAGGTAACTTAGGTGGAGCTATTTAGGGAGCCAAATGGAGGATACGGCATTTGTTGAGTTTGGACGATTGGTGTCTACCTTCCAATTTGTCTCCCCTCCACGATCACTTTTGTCATCTCCATCTCACTCTTTTTTATCCGATGTGTCAAGTTCAATATGTAGTTGATGTATGTCATCCAATTTTTTGTTTTTTATTTTTCGGTATAAGCCATACGTCTTCCCAATCTTCACAACTTTTGAGCGGGTTGTCCAGTCCCTTTAGGAAGCATATATGTGAAGTGTCCATTCTTGGATCCTCGCCTAAGCACACACCACTCAAATATAGGCATACATGTAATACAAATAACCAGACTAGACATGCTTACCTTATGTTGGATTTAGGACACACTTCCATGTGCCAATGAAGTTAGTGATAACCACTAGGTAACAAATTTGGAACCCCCCCCCCTCCACATGGAAGAGTGTGCGCTACTTTTTTTTGTGGAAAACAAATATTAAAGGTTGGTATGAATGTAAGGGGAAGTTGAAGTTTAAGGAGGGGATTTTGACCCTCTCTTCATTCCAAAACCCGGAAATTCACTTGCATTTGAGCATGAGAAACTTGATTTCCATACGCTTTCCATAAAATTGTTGGTATGCACCCAATAATTCTCATATTTCACACTATTTTTCCCATGGTGACATATTATTATTCTTATTCAAATCTTACCCGAAGTTTTCATACTTTTGGCTTTATATTCATATTCCTGCAACCTCCACATATTAAATGCAATAAATATAGTCATGCAACCTACAAAACTAGGTGATTGTGAAGACAACCACACTCCAACTGACAAGTCGGACACGATGAATCTCTCTCTCTCACATACACACTCACACACTCACTCACTGTTTCACACATGTTGACCTAGCTACTCCACGTGAAGGTGCTCCACCAACAAGATGCTTGAAAATAGTCAACGAAATTAATTTGCCCAATGTCCACCAATGGCGGTGTTGAGTGCCGAGTGCCGAATGTTGGAATAAAACCATGGTTTTCTTTGCATGATTGGGTTTTGCATTAAAACCAAAAACCCAATGCATCGGCCGGAAAAAACTGGGTTTTTTCCACCCTTGGTCAAAAGTGGTGTGTTTGCCGCAATACTAGACCCCATGCACCTCATCTCATATGCATGAGTAGGCTCATCGTTTCTTATTACAGTCTGCCATTCTCTCTCTCTCTCTCTCTCTCTCTCTTCATATCCGCATAACTTACTACAGTCTAACCTTGTTAATACGACTCTTGTTTATATGACACCCTCGATATTACGACACATGTTTGCACAACCAAACTTTTTAGTCCAAAACTCCCTCTTTTATACGACTACAACACTCAATAATGCGACATTTAGAATCTCCGTTTTGTTGTATTAAAGAGGTAGTTAATGCTAACATTCCTTTCATCTATGTTATGTACATCTATAATACATCCATTTTCACTTGGGAACTACTTGGGAACTTCACCTATCATTGGGAACGTAATGATAATTAGGGTTACTAGTGTAGAATGGACATGGTTAGGGTTAGAGTGGCCACCTGCCTAGTATGTTGCCTTGTACACGGGTGATATAGCATCACTAGTATCTTGATGCTAAATGTCATTCATCATTGCTGTCTAGTTTCTTATTAGAGAACTCTTTATATTTCGGTGTCAATGAAATCATTAGTTTTCATAATTTAATAGGGGATTTAGATAAGATGACAGTCACTAACTTGGGTAGGCAACACCAAAAATCCTCTGAACTCCTATTTCAAGAGTTCTTAAGAACATTTGTATTTGTTTGGAGCCTTGAGTTATTACTTCATACCATCTACATTGCTTAAACTCGTCGTATATATTTTTGAAGCCCATGTTACATATGTTTTCGTATCTACTCAATAATACGACAACTTCACGCCATTTGTCATATCAATGAGAAGACGACACCTTGAGAATACGACTTTTTTGTGTGTTTCCCAAATGTGTCATACTAAGGGCCACTTCACACATGAGCCAAGAGCCGTGACCTTGTAATGGTGAGGACCCTTGACTCTCATCCAAAAAGGTTGTACCATGGGTGTTGGGAAAGCCATTTTATGTAGTCTTGGGCCCCCAAGCATAGTGTGATGTGAGAATGAACCATGTTGCGGGACCATTGCATATTTTGTTGGCGGAAAAAGAGGGGAGGATTTGGTTTATTATAATATGTCTCAAACTTTATCAATTTAAGAGAACTACTTAGTAGTGTTTGTATGTCCCAAAATCTATGTTGGAATCCGTTATGGAATCTGCTCTGAAATTAATTCTGCTATAAAATATATTAAAAAACAACGGTCTCCCGGAATTTGCGTCAGGCCCACCTCTTGGAGGTGGGTTTGACGCAAATTCCGGTAGACCATGCACCCTTATCCACAACCTACCATGTAGGACTCCATGTAGACTTTTCATCCACGAACTTGTCTTTGGACCTTTAGGCCTTCACCTCCTAGTGCGAAGTGAACTTGGACGGTCTACGCCTTCTCGACCAACGAGAGCTCTTACATTGCCAATGGTCAGGGGCCTCCAGCCTTGTGTGTGAAGTGGCCCTAAAGAGGGAGAACAACAACAATCGGGGAGAACCGGCAGTTAGTTACAAACAAACCGGTTGAGTTTGAAAAACAACCAGTTGAAGTTCAAGAATGCAGGAAAAAAACACCGATCATTTGGGATGTACTTATAGAAAAATATACCCCAATTTCATAAAGGACCGGTTAACTTGCAAACACTAGGAGAATCTCAACCGATTATGTAACCTAACCCTAAAGTACAATTACTTTGGGTTTAGCATAAGTTACTGGTTTGGTTCGTTTATGGTTAAGGCTACACATAGTAGAGAGAGAGAGAGAGATGCACATGGTGCACATGCATTTCAATATGAAGGGCTTCACTCAAACTTCCAAACTTTTTTTGCAACACTTCACCAAAAAAAACTTGATATTGACCGTTTTGTATTGAATATGAAAATAATATGATATTTCACTGTATTGAAAAAGTACATGCAATGAAATGATGCACTAAAATTATTTAGATTCCCTACATAATGCACTTAGTCATCATCCAACTCCAAAGGCAAAGCCCTCCGGTTTTGGTCGATTTCCAAGTGTCAAAAATTCTAGCCCAAAACATATTTTCCATCGGAAGACCTCATAATGACACTCACATAAATGCATCTAATGTTTCAAGTTTCAATCGACTTTTGCGATCACTCTTCACCCAATTTTGTTTGGAAAATCCACATTCACATATAAGGTAGAGGGTGCTTAAACCAACACTTTAAGCTATTGCATATACATATGGCTTCAAGGTTTATATATATATATATATATTAGCCTTTGTTCTAAACATAGGTATAAAGAAGAAGAAAAATAGCATCTATTAGATATTTGATGAATATTCAAAATCAAACCCAGTAGCTTCCTTAAACCAATATATAGGGCCCGTGTATGATGACCTTGGATATGATGAGGACCCCCACACTCATTGCCTAGAACCAACACAACATAGTTGGGTACTAGACCTAAGCTAGATTAAAGACCAACTAGTAACGGTGCGCAAAGCCACATGGCCACCTCCATAATCCCACCTAGTTCGCTTGCAAAACCATCACCTTGCATCCTGGGTACCAACCCCCTTTGTGCTTTGTGGGCCTACCTCCATGACTTTGCGAATAGAATGGTTGAACCTCCCCCCCATCCCTACAGTGTACAAAATGGCTAGAATAGGCATTGACAAGCCACCCTAAAGCCACCTTGAACCAACCCAAGATAGAGTGGAGACCGTTACCTACCCTACATGGAGGTATTGGAAGTCACTATGAGGTGGTGCCACTAATGGCACCTAAAAGCGTCACTCCGTGGGCCCACAAATGGTGGAGGAGCGTATACTCCTCCACCATGGAGAACACCTCAAGGTAGTAGAGTGTTGGTGATTGGGAAGCGTTTGAAGGTGTTGGTTTTGGGTGGGGTGTTGGTTTTAGCACCCTCTACCGTAGATGTGCTTGCCAAACCAGAGTTGCAATCAGTGCCGAGTCGAAGTTGCAGAGTCAAAATTACGAGAGTGATTGGAATTTAGAAGCGTCTGCTAGCTAGGGTGCCAAGATTGGACTCCAACTATGTTTCTATTTGCAAATTACAGCCTCTGTATTTTGTGACATGGCAGTTTTTGGAGAAAGGTGGGAACTTTGCATAGCACATTTTTTGATGGCAATTTTTTTCTTTTTCTTTTTTGAATGCATTTGACAGGTGTTGAAGACTCAATATTGAACACTGTATTTTGTTGCAACTGTAATCACTGCTTGTTGTGTGCTACATAATTTTTGTAGATATAATTGTAATGATAGACAACTAACGTCACCACGTCCTGTAAAAAAATGTAATGGATTTTGCCTTTACATTTTCAAAGTGTCAGGGACACCACATTGTAATGAAATAAACATAATAAAATGTCACTGTAACAGTGATATTTAGTGACCTTGGTTGTTGAGTTACATAATTAAATAAACATTTGCAATCGATTCAAATACTAGGGGCAAGCCTATGATCGGGGAGGAACCAGCAGTTAGTTACAGACGAACCAGTTGAGTTTGAGAAATAACCGGTTGATGTCCAAGATTGCAAGAAAATCACCGATCATTTCAGTGGAATTTATAGAGTATACCCCGATTTAATGAAGGAAAACCGAGGGATATATATCAACATGTAAGCGGTTGGACTTGCAAACACTAGGATCTCAATTAATTATGCCCTAAAATCTGCCCGATGACTGGGAGGGCCGGGGCAGCAAAAAGTCAGTTGATGGGGCTGCCCCCTAACTTAGCACCAGCCGGGCAGAGTGGCTGGTGGCTGCCCCCCCCCCCCCCAGCCACCTCCGCCGTCTAAACTCGCCGAAAAAGTGACCCTGGGGCCCCGCCACATAACCAGGGTTGGGTTGGGCTTTCTTAACCACTGGCCCGGTGTGGCCCTAGTAGAACCTGAATGAGGTAGTCTCTAGGCCACTGTAAAGCACAGTACTAAGGGCATCTGTAGTGGATCTAGGTAAAGCTCACTGCAAACCAAAACCTATCTTTTGACTGACCTAAAATTAGAAACTGAAATTACCATCATTAGAAGCACACCTAAATAAACGTGAGATATTTCTCAAGAAAAAAGAATTGTAAAAATTTGACGTAGGTGAAATCCCTCATTGAAAACACCACATTTTCAAAATTTAGAGGGAGTGCACCAAATCTTGCTTAAAAATGGAAAGATCCTCCCACACTCCCTCTAAATGTCAAAAATTTGGAGGGAGTGTGGGAGGATCTTTCCATTTTAAAGCAAGATTTGGTGTACTCCCTCTAAATTTTGAAAATGTGGTGTTTTCAATGAGGGATTTCACCTACGTCAAATTTTTACAATTCTTTTTTCTTGAGAAATATCTCACGTTTATTTAGGTGTGCTTCTAATGATGGTAATTTCAGTTTCTAATTTTAGGTCAGTCAAAAGATAGGTTTTGGTTTGCAGTGAGCTTTACCTAGATCCACTACAGATGCCCTAAGTACTATCAGGTACATGAATAAGGATGCAGGCGATCACTGCCTTGGACCTTCCAATGTTGAAGCTGCAAAGGGTGAATTCTTCTTCTTGTGGTGTCTAGCTAAGTTAGATTCGGTTGTGGTGGCTTGCTAACATTTGATCGTCCTTGGCGATCTTAAGTGTCTAGTTCTAGATAAGTGACCATGAGGCTTTAATTAAGATGCATGCATTTGTTTGGCTATAAAACGGAAACATGCACCCATTACAAAGCATGGAAATCATAAGTCATGTGTAAAGTCTCCACATCAAACTCCGCGTGAGTTGGCAAAAACAAGAGTTTGAGAACAAGTCCACAAAGTCAACCAAGTTTTATGGAAGTTTTATGTCATGTCTAGATTTAGATGGTGGACATAGTTAGCGGATGGCTCCCACTAGTATGGGGCACTTTTATGATTATTTTTAGCCAGTGAATGTTTGAAACGCTTGTACGTTGTATCCATCGCTTGTTAAAAGCAACACAAAAGTCTCGCATGTTGATGGGAGTTGTTCGCTAGCTATATGCCCACCGATAAGTGTGGACCACAGTCCGGGGAGTTCTGTAGAGAAACCGGCTAATTGCCGAGGTTTCTAGAGGTGGCTCGGATTTTACAAATTTTACCCGGAAGTGGCCTAAAGAGTGTAAAATTTATCAGTTGATAGCCCCCATTTCCTAATGTGTTTAGGCAATTAGCCGGCAATTTTTTTTTTCATTTATGCAATTTCCGGAAGGTCTAAAGTGTGGCCGGTTTTATATTGTGGTGGTGGATGTGTCATGATCATTTATTCAAATTTTTTGAATTAATGTGGATTAATTCAATGTGGGCATTCACTCTCCATTTATTGTCATCTAAATAGTATCCTTAGCAGGATTTGAACCTGGCAAAGCCCCTACCATATTAGGGCTAAGGATTTAGCCTTCGAAAAATACAAGCACCACAAAAGGGTCCAAGTATTATTCGGAGGCTAGTTAGTATTGAAAAGTCACGAGATTTGCGTACCATTGCCGTTAGTATCAATTGCCCCAAACGAACAAGGCACATCACTCATACTCACTGTATTAGGAGAATTCAAATAAGAAGAAGGATTAGCATACAAAAAACGGTACTTACTGTCTTTCTTCCAAAGTGGGATAGCATCACAAATTATGTCATCTACCTCTCATATGGCCCTTCCAAGGCAATTCGCAGCATTGCATCGAGATTTCACAACTCAGAGAGGCCGGCTCCCTCACAACTCACACATGCTTGCAGGTACTACGACGACACAACAACTCTCTCACATAAGTAACAACAAATTTAGGGTCCAGGGTGCTTGTTTGTGAAACCGACAACGAAAATGGAACCTCCACTATTACGGAGTCAAAGCTGGTTTAGGGAAGCAAGGGGAGCCCTAAACCACAAGCCACTCTAACCCTAAAGGGCCTAAACCACAAGCCAACAAGGCATAGTCTCCAACTATGCATAGTATTGAAACCTTACCTAAAACATATATATTTGGTCGGTTGCCCGCCGTGAAAATAATTTCTCAATCGGCAATTTGCCGTGGATACTCTAGGGCAACTTGCTGAAATGCCGGCATTTTATTTTTCTAATCGGCCCATTTCCGTAAACCTTCATTTTCTTCCGGAACCCCTTCCTAAACTTTCCAATTGCGTTCGGAAATTCTCAAAATCAACCGGCTAGCTCGTAACTAACTGCCGGCACTACCCGTTCATTGGTGTGGACATGGCTTTAGATTTATATGTTGCTAAAGGGCTTCCCTCTACTTAACCCTAGCCAAAACCCGCCATCTTTGTAAAAAACTTTGATCTTTTTCTCTCACAATGCAATTTTACACATCAGGTTGGATGGACCCATCCCCAAGTTTCAAAACTTTAAGAATTATAATGGCTCTTCCCAAATGTTGTGGGTTTTCTCCAAAGAAACTTCCACGTCAACAAAACTTCAATTGTTTTTTAGCGCACATTTTAACATGCTCTTATTTTAAATTCCACCCCCCAAGGTAGGCATGCCCGATTCACTTACGGATCTTGATCGGACACTTATATGGTTGTGGCATGTGATTAGGTGAGATTTGAAGAACAAACACCAAAAAGACACATGTTCAAAATAGATTGGATTGCATATTAAAAGTACAATAACCATTCCAAGCTCGATAGTCAACGTAATTTGGGGGGGGTGTATATGACCATTTAATGGGCACATTAAATCTTCACTTTCAAAATGATTAAGATATTAATGTGAGCTTCAAAAAATCATAAGAAAAGTGGTTGTGGCCTCAATTTGTTAACCATCTTCTATTAATCATACGTTTCATTCCTACATAAATGGGCTAATAAGAGCAAGAAAACATATAAGATCCATCAACCTTAGATAACCTTGCCAAGGATTCATGCACAGCCAACCCATGAAATTCAAACTAACCACTATGTGATCTATTCCAAAATAAAAATAATGTAGATACCTATATTTGAGTGGAGGGTGGTTAGGCGCATATCTAGAAATGGACAAACAATAAATACATGTGTTCAAAAGATATTATTCATGCAAAGGCCCCATATATATGTGGCTATTGAGCCTATAATGGTTAACAAAGTTTATCACGTAGTCTAATCTATTTTAAATACATGTCTTTTTATGTCCGTTCTCATATCCACTTCTAACCCCACACCACTCAAACATAGATCATCAAATAAGGTCATTGACCAAATAAAGCCATTGACCTCCCATTTACCCTAGGTGTAAAATTGGACCGTTATTGTTAGCAAACAACCAACCACTAGGGGCAAAGCTACTACTACATAAAACCCAGCCGGGGGGGGGGTAATGATTTAGTAGCTATAGGATTGACATTTGTTTGAGCTAAAACCAAATATTAAAATATGCCACATGGACAACCACCTAGGATCAACAAGCATTGAGTAGTAGGTTGAAACACAAAGTAAGTAAAACTCTCCTTCCAACTACAAATCCTCTATTTAACTCAAGTAATAATGAAGACCAAATATATATATATATATATATATATGTAATTTATTTATGGCTTCTCATACTGAGATGGGATTTGAAATGACATGTTCCACAAACATATTTCATTTAAGATCATGATTTCTCTCAAAGCTTTAGAATTGATAAAGGAGATCCCAAGGACTTTCATCCAACTTTCAAACTCAACCTTTACTCACTTACCAAATTGACCCACTACGAATTTGTGCCCAAAATAAAAAAACAAATTGACCCACCACGAGGCAAGTGTGAAATTTATGTGTTGCATAGATGCGAATCTCACAAGAAACTACAAACAACAAAATCCAAAAATACCAACCACTAATTGATAATCTAAGGCTCCAAGGATGGAAAGTAGACCCACTAATAGTTATCACGGCCGGAGCTCGAGGGACAACCCATGCCCCGTCAATCAAACAACTGATAACAACATTCCAACTAGCATGAATGCCGTCAAACACACATTCGAAGCAATCAACACAACTGCCATTCACCATGCCGGATCAATCTTGCTACATAAAAGAAGAATAGAAAACAACCAACCAATACCTACGGACTATATATATAGGTACACTCATCTACACTTACAAGTTACAAATATACTGCTATAGGCACCAATAGGTACCCGGTTAGCTGTACTGGCAAACATCCACTAAAGTGTCTATTCTCGAAAGAGGAGAGTAGTACTGTCCCAATGACCTTGTGCCCAGTGGGCACTGGGCCATTAACAATATGAACATACACTTTATTCACACTGGCCTTGAATAAGGACCGGAGTTTTTGTCTATCTATCTATCTATCTTGCATAGGTGCTTATGGGTGGGACACATGCGACACATGCGGCCTTGCTTGAAAAATATTTATAAAAATAGCAATGGAAGAGCCCCATTTGTGGCTCCGTGATTGGACAGGTCATTAGACAATGCTTGATTTCAAACAAAAAATGTCGCAATCTCAGAAAATCAAACAAAATTCACATGACACTATGAAACTCTACCGTGTTTTAAAAATGTGGAATAAGAATAGAATTTGGTACTCTATTTCAAGCCGATTATCAACCAGCATGCTAGCCATTCTTGAATCTCCTTATTAGTGTCTCATACATAAGAGTGACAAGCTAGACAAAAGCGAATGCACTTACGTATTTGGCTCTGTTGCAAGGCCGGGGATTTGTGGCACTCATGTATTCTCATTAGTGAGAGTTCATTCATCTTTGCGAATGAGATGAACCACTTTAGATACTTCCATACGTCGTGGGTTCCTTGTCTTAAGGGTTTCAAAAATACCAAGTTTTAGTAGTTTTAAAAATCCTAGTCTAATCTAATACTTAAGGCACCAATATAAAGGGGTATAGACATTAAAAAAAAAATGCCTCATATAGAAGCAAGTGGGGGCATCTTGTGTTGCCACCCTATCACTACTAATCCGGTTATTTTAAAGAAAAATTAACATGGGCGGACGTTAAATACCCCCTCACGAACTTTTGGAGGTATCAAATCCGGGTTGGGGCAACCTTCTAAAGAAATTTTCTAAACCCGACCGAAAATTGTTGTCTGCCTTGCCCAACTTTGAAAAAACCATTGCCCTTGCATTCTTGAAGGCCACTTGACTACAAATCCTATATTGAGTGCACTTCACCTTCAAGGTCTAAAATTCAATATATATGTGCACTTCTAATTAGTAAATAAGCAATTGATTGGGATTTCATTCCGGAAGTGAAACCATCAATGAAGCACGTAATTAACTTGGAGGTCAAAAACATTACAAACTCCTCACTAACATTGAGGTTATAATTTTGTGACTTACCATTTAAAATGATCTTTGTCATTCTAATGATAGATTAGTGCAAGTGTTCATAAGATGACCAAAATGAAACAATGAAGATAGAATATAAAACATATAACAAAATTATATATATATATATATATATATATATATCAATTTTATTTTCTAGATAATATAATATAAGGTATAAATAAATGACATGTTATTTGGAATTAGACTTGTGGGACAACGTTACGGATGGGGTATACTTAGAAAATCATAAGTTTCTGACTATAGCCTATCTGAATTATTGTAATAATTTATCCTCATCACATATTGTATTATCTTTAAAATCACATGGTGTATATTATTTATTTTTTTAATTTTTTTTAATTTTTTTTTTTAGTTCACCAATTTATCATAAGGTGATATATATTATTTTGACATATTACAAATGTTTGAGCAATCACACCCGTGCAAAATAAATGAATTATGAACCAAAAAAAATGTCTATGACAACACGTCATAATTATATATTGCACATGTTGATATCTTGCGATATTTATCAAAATAATCATGTGGAATTCAAAGCCACATCATGGCCTTGGAAACAACTCATGGGAGGTTAGATAATAGGCTTAGAGCATCCAAGGCCACATCATTGCCCCTTGTCAACTAATTAATATATATAAAGTAACTATGATGGAGAAAATAGGTCTTACATGCCAACTCGGAGGTGTTTTACTAAGGGTAAGCTCCATCCGAGCTTCTCGATGGACTCATCCGGTTTTCGTTACCGGATGACTTTACTTGAGTGCCACGAATCCCCGGCCCTGTTGCAAGCACTTCCAACTCCACAAACAATTTTGTCCAATGGATTGTATTGTATTGGTAATTGTGTCATTTGGTTAGCAATAGCAAATCACAAGTATAATGATTTAGGTGTCCAATTGAGTGTTAATATGCAAAAGTTATAAGAGGTCAAATTGAAGAATATCTTAATATGTGAATCAACACACATGCCTTCCCTTTTATGTTACATTCAAAACCTACAATGGTACATTAATTATTCGAATTAGTGTGTCTTACTATTTGGAGTTACGGAGTGCTATAAGTTTTATATAAGAATATGTATTTTACATGTTACTTTGCATACACACCATTACTTTGGAGGGTTGTGGGAGCATTTGACACTAATAGATAATCACACGTTTCCACCCAAAGTTGGAATTGGGCACTTAACAACCCATGGTTTGGAACTGCCCTTATCATCATGTAGAGGGTGCTTAAACCAACACTTTAAGCTATTGCACATACATATGACCATGTGGATGATATAGATAGAGAGATAGATATCATATTAGCCTTTGGGATAAATATAGATATAAAGCATAAAATAACCTCCATTGAATATGTGACGAATAATCAAAGTCAAACCACTAGCTTCTTAAACCAATCCCTATGCCCCGTGTATGACAACCTTGCATATGATGATGACCCCACTTTCATTGCCTAGAACCAACACTAGACCCAAGCTAGATTAAAGCCCAACATGGCCACCTCCATGATCCCACCCTTCAAGCGGGTGAATAGAACGGCTAGAATAAGCATTGACAAGCCACCTAAAACCCATCTTCAACCACCCCAAGATAGAGTGGAGCCCATTACCTACCCTATATGGAGTATATGGTAGCACAGTCCGGGGAGTTCTGTAGAGAAACCGGCTAATTGCCGAGGTTTCTGGAGGTGGTTCGGATTTTACAAATTTTACCCGGAAGTGGCCTAAAGAGTGCAAAATTTATCGGTTGATAGCCCCCATTTCCTAATGTGTTTAGGCAATTAGCCGGCAATTTTTTTTTTCATTTATGCAATTTCCGGAAGGTCTAAAGTGTGGCCGGTTTTATATTGTGGTGGTGGATGTGTCATGATCATTTATTCAAATTTTTTGAATTAATGTGGATTAATTCAATGTGGGCATTCACTCTCCATTTATTGTCATCTAAATAGTATCCTTAGCAGGATTCGAACCTGGCAAAGCCCCTACCATATTAGGGCTAAGGATTTAGCCTTCGAAAAATACAAGCACCACAAAAGGGTCCAAGTATTATTCGGAGGCTAGTTAGTATTGAAAAGTCACGAGATTTGCGTACCATTGCCGTTAGTATCAATTGCCCCAAACGAACAAGGCACGTCACTCGTACTCACTGTATTAGGAGAATTCAAATAAGAAGAAGGATTAGCATACAAAAAACGGTACTTACTGTCTTTCTTCCAAAGTGGGATAGCATCACAAATTATGTCATCTACCTCTCATATGGCCCTTCCAAGGCAATTCGCAGCATTGCATCGAGATTTCACAACTCAGAGAGGCCGGCTCCCTCACAACTCACACAGGCTTGCAGGTACTACGATGACACAACAACTCTCTCACAGAAGTAACAACAAATTTAGGGTCCAGGGTGCTTGTTTGTGAAACCGACAACGAAAATGGAACCTCCACTACTACGGAGTCAAAGCTGGTTTAGGGAAGCAAGGGGAGCCCTAAACCACAAGCCACTCTAACCCTAAAGGGCCTAAACCACAAGCCAACAAGGCATAGTCTCCAACTATGGATAGTATTGAAAACCTTACCTAGAACATATATATTTGGTCGGCTGCCCGCCGTGAAAATAATTTCTCAATCGGCAATTTGCCGTGGATACTCTAGGGCAGCTTGCTGAAATGCCGGCATTTTATTTTTCTAATCGGCCCATTTCCGTAAACCTTCATTTTCTTCCGGAACCCCTTCCTAAACTTTCCAATTGCATTCATAAATTCTCAAAATCAACCGGCTAGCTCGTAACTAACTGCCGGCACTACCCGTTCATTGTATGGTAGTGGAGTATATGGTAGTATATGGTAGTGGAGGCCGGTATGTGGTGGCGCCATTAATGGCACCCTAAACCCTAAACCATCACTCCATGGGCCCGGGCACTCCTTTTCCATGGGGAATGGTTCAAGGTAGTAAGAGTGATGGTATTTGGGAGGCGTTTATAGGTTTTGCTTTTGGGTGGGGTGTTGTTTTTAGCACCTTCTACCTTAGAATTGAATCCTCAACCTCATGGATCCATTTGCAAGACCCAACCACTCTTCTCCAATCTTGGCAGTTTGAAGAACATGTCACGTTGGTCTAGAGTTCAAGGTTGCCATTCATGAAAACTTTAAAATAACACTACACATTTTATATTAAAATTGATGAAATATGTCAATTATAATTATCTTCATTACTTATCATGTAGCACCAAGTGTCATACAACACCCTCTCTACTCGCCACCCAATAATTGCAAGACAATTAATGTAGGTTGATGATGAATAATATGGGTTGCACCAAATCATATGTTCGGTGTAGTCACGCCCATAACACCACACAACCTACACCTAAGGCTCCCTTTCTAATAGGGACTCCGGATATGACTTCCAAGGTTGCTAGCCTTCACAAATTTTGTCTAGGCAAGATAAACATCAAAAAGTGGGCCAACAATAAGCCCACAATAAGATGGGCAAAACTCCCAACCCCATGGTGCATCGGCCTACAATAGAGCAATGTTATGCCTTATTAGAGTTATCTACAAAGCTTTCAAAGAGGGATGAAACCTCTTCAAGAAAACTTTCTATTAAGAGCGTGTTAGCTCGTCAGGTATTGGAGCCTATGTTAAAAGTCGGGCAAAACATTTGGGACCACCTCTTTCCACCTCTCCAACTTTGAGAGATCCTTTAGATCTGAAATAGGGTATGCAACGTGATGTCCCAAATCTTGGATCGGCCTATGCAAAGCTAGCTTTGCCCCACCCATCCTAGCAGGGCAAGCTAGAAAACAAAAATTTAAAAGCCCAACACCACTCTTTATGTAATATGATGACTTAAGCATTAAACAAATTTGGGTGATTTTGTGTTATTTCACATAATCTCAAGGCTTGATACTAAACCCATTGTTTCACTTGTTTTTCTTGACGAATTAACTCTATTGTGTCATTTCTTGTTTTGTTTTAAACCATGAGCATATTTTTGTAACACTACTGCCGTAGGTTCATAGCTGGTTCGACACATGTTAGCCGAATAATTAATTAAAGTTCAAAAAGTAGGTCCGGCACCTAAAAATAGTATATTCATATTTTCAGCAATTTTCTCTTTTAATTTTTAAAAATTCAGTTTAAATTCATTTTCAATTTTCTATTTGAGCTTATATCTTGTACATCTCTCTTGCATTGAATGACAAGTAAGATGTGAGTGAAGAGTTGAGAATGCTCTGTGCTTTATGCAAGTAGAGTGGAGTTGTGTTCAACAATGCATATGGGATATGTAAACTTTGAGGTGAAGCACCGAGTTAGACTTCATTTTTATAACACGCATAACTTTTGCATAGAGTCTTCAAATGACATAAAATTTGTTGGAGGTGAAAGATTACTTGATTTCTAAACTTTTCTTAGACCAAAAAAATTCCAAAAAAGTTGATCTTCTATGCACAAATGAGCTCCGAAAAACTGTTATGAACGCATTTTAATTTTTTGATCTTTACACGGCTGCAATGTTTTGTCCATATCTTTTGCATAAAGACTTATTTTGACACAAAACTTGTTGGAGGTGGAAGAAGGATTGATTTCTCAACTTTTGTTAGTTGGACAAAATTCTATAAAACTTCATCTTCTATGCTCAATTGGACTACAAAAATTTGTGTACAACACATTTGAAAAGCCTCACCTAGAGTCTTGCTACTTCTTAACCCATATTCTTTGTGGACTAATGTAAGTGAGCTTGATTACAAAAGGAGCACCTTCTCTCTTTCAAAATTCACATATGCTTCCACTATAAGTAAAACTCTAGTGAGAAGTAAAAATTTCTTATTTTTCGGCAATTTTGAAAAATAATTAATTTTATATTCGGCAAAAAATGCCAATAATATTCCAAAATTTTCGGCGTCTATTTTTAGAATTATTTTGTGCCGAACCTACTATTTAACTACGGCACCTATGACAAATGAACCTTATGGCATGACCCCCGTGCCCCATAATGCACCAGTTCTCGCATAAAGCCCGTGTCAACGTCAAAAATGATTGGTTGAAGACGATCAAAGCGATCAAGTTGTTGATCATTTACCTAGTGTAACCTATCATATGTCTCGTAATAGAGTAAGTGATACTATTACACATGTCACACTAAGTATCTTAAACGGTGTAGTGACCACCAAGGGGTGTGCAAAAAAAATGATTTAGGATTTCTTATGGTCATGGCCCTTCGTATGGATCTAGGTTGCTGAGATATTTGTATTACTTCTCAAAAGCCTTGGTCACGGGGTATAATTTAAAGTAGATGGTCGCCTTCACTTTATTGTCGAGCCAACCTACTTGGATGGTCTCATTGTAACATATGGGTGACCACCAAACTTATCCTTCGTGACATGTAGGATTTCATATCACTTTCTTTACCATTCTCTAACATGGTCAACCTCGAGGGTGGATGTACACTAGGGTCCAAAAGACCAAAGAAACTTCAAAATCAAGCTATCTTATTGCAATTGAGAGCAAGATTTTGAACCCAAGCAGTTTAAACTAGGGATTGGGTCCAAGGCACGAAAAGAATGAAGTGGCACTAATCTGACATCATTTTCCCATCAAACTTTGGCAGTCCCAACTCAAGAAAATGCTAAACTTGATTTCAAAAACCAATCTTCGAACTTGAATCTCATCTTGAATATGAAAATAAGGTCCATTAATGGGTTTTGAATCCAGACCCTAATGTCAACCCACCTTTAATTTTGGTGACGTAGTGTAAAAGCAAAGCGAGAATGCCACTTATTTTCAATCAATGAGAGATTTTAGAACGTGGTGGTCGGTCATGGCCTTTAGTCACTAGTGTGAGAATCATGCAATTACAAAGCCCCTAACATAACGCACTAGAAGTCTTGGGTCCAATAAGTACAAAGGTATTTTACAAGAGCTACAATGCACCCAATATCTTCTACTTGAGATTTGTCCCGACAATGGCGGGTGAATGGTCCAAGACTTCAACAGCTATAGCTTCTATGCACTCATCAGAAGTCTATACAAGGGTGACTTTAACCCCACATATGGTAAGTAGTGATATATTAAGGGGGGTGTATTGAGCCTCCTTTAAATGTTCTTGTGGCATATCCTCTCTCTCTCCAAATATGTTAGGGGCACTTTTACACTAGAGCTCGAGGGCCTTTGGAACCAAGGAAGTTTGTATGAATGAAACCCCCTATGTAGAGACCTACATTGATACATGCAATTACATTGCCCCATGCTAATTTATTGGCTCTGTTTGTAGGACAGAGACTATGCATCAACTTCTTCGTTTCAAGAGCAAATTTCGTAACCACTTTGTGTTCACACTTGGACGTTACTTGTTCTTGTTATTTTTGGTCCACTTTATGTAATGTGGATGTTAACTATAGTTTATATATATATAAGTGCTCCCTAAAATGCATTGAAAGAAATCTAGTTAACTATAGTTATTTCGGCAATTCCTGATTATTTATTTTTAAAAAATCGGGGGATAAATGAATAGCTTTAAATCTTGACCTGTATTTGAGAAGAAGGTGCACAAAATCCAAGAAAGGTTTGGTATAGTGAATAACCATGAATTGGCATGAGCAAAGTGGACAACTACAATTATAGTCTTTCATAATAAAGAACAGAGCCTCACGGTTCTACCGTTTTCTTGTTGACATTCCACACTATTTTGAATACATTTTACCACAATAGAAAAATACATGGTTTATTTAGTTCAAATGTGGTTTTTATACAAATGGATTTAGAAAGATATAAGTTCTTGTAGTATGATTTTGACCCAAGGTAATTTTCATGGGTAGAGAGGCAACTAGTCACGAAGGCAACCTAATTGCACATATCAACGTACGTGGCATGCAATGGAGAATGTTTCATGAAATTTTGTACCAAGTCCACCTTAAAAAGTTGGGTCTTAACATAAAACCAAGTTATCATGACACTCTTTCAAAGTCTCACACCCTTGATGTATTATAAGTTGTTATGTGGAAGGATCCATTTGAACATGCCGATAATGAAATAAGATTTAGTGGAGAGTGCAACTACATTTGTCTTTACATTACTATGTTTGAAGGCCCCTAACCACGGGGCGACCACGCAATACTCAAATTTTCATTCTCCACGGTATGGCGTTCAAATGAGTTTCAAGGGCCCTCACAACTTCACGGTCACGGCCCTCCATGGTGTAAACTTCAAAGTGGTTGTTAGCTGCACTAAATTGTCCTATTATTGTGAGCCACGACAACTTTCTAAACCCACGTTTTTTCTCACAATGAGAATCAATGCATGCTATATTAAATTTCAATCCACACTAAATTTCTAGTAGAAAACCAGCATGAACCACATTAATAGATTTTCTAACTCAAACTATTGTGAATGATTATTCAATTTTGTGCTACATTTGTCCTATGACTAATATCCAATGTATTGATTGGAAGTCTTCATGACAACTCAAAGGAAAAACCCAAAGTCTTGGACCCACATTAATGCCACCTTGACTAGAAAACTAGTGTGGCTCATGCTAACTATTATCAACACTATTTTCCAACCCAACTAGTAGGACTACCTATTTAGTGTACCCTCGAGAATTTTGGCTGCCACTCTACAATGATGTGTGATGGGGTGTAATAAAAGAAATGCACAAAACATCACGTTCCTTCAATATGTCATGACATGGACACATGCGTTGGATTAAAGTAACACAAGGACAATTGGATGGCCGTTTCCGCACATTGATGTATCATGGCATGTACCTCACAATCCTAAGAAACTTCGAGGGATGAAAGCTTCTTGGGGAAGTACGTTGAAGTTAAGTAGTAGCCGGCTTCGAAACATATGAAAAATATAGAAGCTCCATCCTTCAACTCTCACACACCAAACAATCTAGTGTAGAAATGGAGAGTTAAGTTAGGAGGAGAGGATTTTGCCAAACTTCAACAACCCACCCGCTCTTCTAATGTATGTACAAATCATACTCCTACTTACTTTTTATGTATTTCCCATGAAAAGCGGGGCTAGGGATTCGTGGTGTCTACATGAACTCTTCCGTTGCAAAGGTGAAAACGAAGTGAATTGTCTAATTCTACATGATTTGATTTTGAAATCAACATCAAAGACCTCAAATTAGTTCAATTGAGTTTGGTTTGAATGAAACAACCCTCAACTTTGTAGAGTTGATTTCACTAGAGAACATCATGTAGGATGGATGGGTTTATTAATGACCATGTATGTAGGGGTTACAACAAAAACAAATCTTCTTTACGGTCGAGGGTCGATTTATTCCACTTGGACTCCAACTACATTGATTTGAGATTTGGGTTTCATTTTTGAAGTGAAAAATAATCATATAGTTGATGTAGAATATTTCGATGCGGTTTACGTTCTGAATCATTTACGTATGCATCACAAACACCTAGCGTGAAATGTGTAGCTAGAGCTTAAGTCTCAAGGCGTCTAGGTAGACTCATATATCATGGATGAAGGGGCTCTAGTGAAAACTAGTCGTATATTAGGTTGAGGTTTGGTTCATCCCAATTGGAGGTCATCTCACTAATTTGGAATTTGTGTGTCACATTTGAAATAAGATGAGCTACAAAAGAAGGGTTTTTCAACTTATAAAATAGTTTGTTGAGGTTTCGCCTTCCAAATGGATACAAGTTTGCCTAGGCACCACAAACACAAGCCGCACTTGCAATGCGCTCAAACTAAGGGCCATCTCCACTCATGAAGTTGCAAAGATGCCTCTACCAAAGGATTAGAAGGCCCTTTTAAGGTACAATTGCATGATATGTCTCAATAATAAGCCTTTATATGTATCTTGAAATGTTCCCGAAGTGGCAACGCTCCCTTCTAGATTAATTGTTTCTAAATCACTTCTAATACTTCTAATAAATTGACGATTTGTTCTTTCGCAATGAAGGGAAAGATGCTTGGAAAGAAGGGATTGAGGGGAACCTATTGGCATAGAAAAGGTTTGCACTTCCAAATGCCATTTCAAGAACTACCTAGAAGCAAGTTTTTCATGACATGGATCACAATCCACCCCCTCCTAGGCGTTTAAGAATTTCACTTCTAAGAATTTATAGTCTCAAACTGCTTACAACACGAAAGTACACCAAATGATGCCTCTAAAAAATGGGTCTAGAAGCTCCAAACCATGTTCGAAAGACAATGACCCATGTGAATGTTGTTATAGAATTAGTGTTAGGACTAATTTAGGCAATCTGATGTATTAGCAGATTGACCATATGAGGCTTAGGGGATTAACCACTTGAGACTTAGGGTTAATACCTTGGGTCCAGGGTATCAGCTTATTACATAGGCCCTGGACACTAAGTATGAATATCAAACTATAAGCACTTAACTAAGGGAACCCAGCCAGGGTATCCCGAGGGTATAAGGTACTTCAGCTAGTGTAGATAGTTAAGTACCCCGGATATCCTGAGGGTATCAGCCATAGTACCAACCAGGTTAGTATGGTCAGTTTACTAGTGCAATTAGATGGTGCCACATGGCAATACTGTTATCAATTAATTGTATACACTATATATACCCTCAGATACCACATACGGGTAGTTCTGAGTATTGCACCTACATAATGTCCAAATACCATCTGTATCTCAGTTCACAACACGTTATCAACACTTGCTCCTGGCCTACTCCGTATATACTCTCTACACATATTATCTACTCTGATCATACGTATAGTCTACTCATATTTACTCCAGTGAGGAACCGAGTGAACACATGAGTGAATGTTGTAGAATTTCGTATACTCTTGTCTGATACATACTTTTGCACACACACATCCTTTAGCAGGCAACTCTTTCATATTCTGATATACCATTTCACTTATATCAGAATCCAATTTTCTTTCTGTCCACATTTCTAAAAGTTCCAACTACATTCTGGGAGGTTATGCTGTCAAATTTTTTCTAGGAATCTGCTCCATCTCATTGCATAGGACTGTTATGCTGTCAAAATTTTCCTAAACTGGTTCTATCCTTCTTTCTTTCTTTGTGTGAATTTCAGACATACATATATATAATCTTATATATATTTAGTTTTGTTATGATTATCTGAATCTTACTAACTTTGTTCCTAATTCGGTAAACATGTACCGAATTGCTGCTGAAATTTTGTTATAAATCTCCTAACTTTGTCCCAAATTTTGTATACCTCACTTAAAATTGTTTTGTGCAAAATCTGACTAACCTGTACTGATATATATATATAAATACATCTTATATATATATATACATATGTACATATAAAAAATATAAAAATATAAACATTATATATATATATATATATAATGTGTAGACTGACAAGCTGAAATAATTTTACATTTATTTCAGAACTAACATTTCAATTATATATATATACTTACTATATATATATTCAATATACATATACTTTGTATATTTCTGTTTTGATCATACTAACTTGTTTCTGGTACTAAAAAACGTACCGAAACTCTGCCAAAATTTTGTAAGAATTATCTGAACCCCTCCTCCCTCTATTAATTTGCATTCTATTTTACCCCCATGTAATTCTGTCTAAAATCTGTATAATTTTCTGTAATTATAATCCATGTTTGAATATTTCTTGCTTGTATAAAATTTTTCTGTATACTTTCTGTTTGTATAATTTCTATCTACCCAATTTCTGACTGTATAATCTATATCTATATAATTTTGTATAATCCCAAATAAACCTGTTTGTCTATACACTGTCTGTCCACATAATTTCTGTTAATATACTCCCTGTTTGAATACTTTTTGTTTCACCTTATATCATATGGACATATATCTTCTATATACCACATGTTTGTACACTGTAATTAATATACTTCCCTGTTCTGTTAGCATCTTCTGTTAATTTTCAGTATAAATCTATCTAAGTCTAATTCCATAATGGTAGAATCTAGACTTCAAAATCTCCTGCTTTCACCTTTACATGCTGATGGGTCTAACTTTTTAGAATGGATAAATGATGCTAGAACAGTCCTATGTGCAGAAGATTTAGCTAAAACACTTATCCATCAACCACCAACTCCCTTACCTAATACCTCTGCTGATGAAGCTGATGAAGTTCCTCCTGTTCCCGAGGTACCTGTGGTTTCTAAATGGCAGACCCTCGCGTTATTACGACGGCATATGAACTAGGCTTTACGATTGCAGTATTTGGAGGTCGATGATCCTGCGGATTTGTGGGACCAGCTCCAAGCACGTTTTGACCATCAACAAATTCTTTTTCTCCCACAAGCGCGTACGGACTAGGCGAATTTACGAGTCTTGGATTTTCCCGACTTCGCGACCTTCAATTCCGAACTTCACTGAATCATGGCGCAACTTCGTTTGTGCGGACAACGAGTTACTGAAGCTGAGATGGTGGAGAAGACGATGTCCACATTCCCACCAACCACGGCAATCCTGTCTCAACAATACCGCAACATGAAGTTCAGGAAGCACGCCAACCTCATGTCGCACCTGTTGTTAGCGGAGAAGCACTAGCAGCTGCTGCTCCGAAATGTTGAATCCCGCCCTGCACGTGAAGTTCACACAACTGCCGTTGCCGTACCCGTTGTTGGGGTGGAGACATATGCTGCTGAAGCCTCAAGAAGACCATCAAGAGGTTCTTATCGGAAATCCTATCCCCCACACATGGCAAGAGAGAAGGGAGCCTATGGCAAGAGCGATGTGCATAAGAGATATCATAAGAGGGATGAAAACACAAGGAGAGAACCCTCTAGGCCCCGAACCAACCAGTTTAAACCTAGGAATTTTCAGCCTAGAAAATTTCAAGGTAATTGTCACAAATGTGGGCGTAAGGGTCATTTTGCTAAGGATTGTAGGGCACCATCTTATATCACCAACATGTATAAAGAACTTCAACAACTCCGAACCCAAAACAGACAGAATTATAACTTCGAAAACCCCAATCCCGACCCTTCCCCATACATTGAAAACATTGAAAACTACATGACTATCTACGAGCAGCGCTCATCCAACCCCAATGAGGCTCTCCTAGATAGTGCATCAACCCATACCATCCTCACAAACCCAATATTTTTCCATTTCAGAGGAAATGAGGGACCCTGGCAACATTGTACAATTAATATAATGGCCGGAAGCCGAAATATAAGATTTCGGGAGGGCCGGGCAACGGTGATATTGCCCGGGGGATTCCCCCTCAATTGCAAAAGAGCAATGTACGCACCAGATGCCCCTCGTAGTCTGATCAGCTACAGGGATCTGAGAGCGAGGAATATCCACGTTTCTACTGCGGTAGAAAATGATGAAGAGGATCTGGAGCTCAGGCAAGGGCTGATGATCCTTGCCACCGCAAAAGCGGGAGACGACGGCCTATATAAGATTGTCATAAATTCCCTTGACAATGTAAGCCCCATCTTACTGATAGATGAGGAAGAAGTGTGCATGGCGGCTTGGGCTGGAGACCTTGAAGCAAAACGCCGCAACCTGGCGAAGGGAGTGTTTATTAACACTAAAGCCAAGCCTGATTTATGGCATGAGATATTAGGACATCCTGGCATAACATTTTTTCGCCGGATGCTTCCTTTGCTGATAGGTCATAACCTAATAACAACAGATGTAGGGAAAACCAATGAATGTGTGGCATGTATCCAAGGGAAATTCATTAAAAAACCTTTAATATAAAAATTACCAACTGAATTACCCTCACCCTTGTATAGGCTTCACGGGGACATATGTGGACCCATTAACCCAACATCAAGAACATTAAGATATTACCTTGTTCTTGTTGATGCATCTGGGAGTCATTTTGAAGTTGCATTACTCCCAACCCGTAATATGGTTTTCCCAAGGCTATTAGCGATTATCCTTCGCTACAGAAATCATTTCCCGGATAATCCCATTAAATACCTCCGCATGGATAATGCCCAAGAATTTAGATCCCATGCCTTTAAGGATTATTGTACAGCCATAGGGATATCCTTAACCTACTTGGTACCCTATGAGCATACACAAAATGGGCTAGCTGAAGCATTATAAAGAAAATTCAACTTATTGCTAGGCCCCTGTTATTACACGCCTACCTACCTTCTAACCTGTGGGGACATGTTGTTTTACATGCAACATCCTTGTTGAAACTTCGACCTACCTTATTAAATACTCAAACCCCACAGGAGCTCTTATTCGGGAGGCCCCCAGAAATTTCACACATCCGGGTATTCGGCTGCCAAACCTGGATACCCCTACCTGATCCACATAGGCATACCATTGGCGCACACCGCCAAGAGGGTGTTTATGTAGGCTTTGACTCACCTTCAATAATCCGATACCTTGATCCTAAAAACCTCAACCTCTACAAAGCCAGATTTTAAAACTGCCGGTTTTTAGAAACCAAATTCCTAACCTTACCCTCACCACCTAACCCACCTACCTTGAACTTTGGTGCACCAGAGACATTAACCTTGAATCCAGATCCTCCAACCCCATTAGCCAACACAGAAGTTACTAAACTTCTGAACCTAAGACTCCTGGCCGAATCTACACCCGATGGATTTTCAACTCAGCCTCGAATTATTCGTAACCCTCTACCTGGGACAAGAAATACTTTACCAAGGAAACGATCTGACCCGATCCCAACCACTTCCCAACCTTTCAAAAATCCTAAAATTAATTATACAACCGAGTCTCTCGACTCAATTTCAGAATCTGATCCCACAACCTTAGATCAGGCCATGACTAGACCGGACTGGCCCCATTGGAAGGCTGCAATTGAAACTGAATATACATCCTTAAGAAAACATGGAGTCTTTGCTGAAATTACCTCAGATTTAGAAAAACAACCTATAGGTCATAAATTAATATTCACCCGCAAACTAGATTCCCAGGGCATATTACTTAGGTATAAAGTCATATTAGTAGCCCAAGGTTATACCCAACGCCCGGGAATAGATTACGACCACACTTATTCACCTGTCATGGATTCAGTTTCTTTCAGGTACCTACTAGCCCTATCTGTCCAACTTTCTTTGAAAATGTACCTATTAGATGTCGTAACAACCTATTTACATGGTAACCTTGATACCAAATTATATCTAACCCCTCCCCCTGGATTTCTAAAATCCATCCCTCAACCAAAACCTAGAAAATTATTGGTTTAAGAATCTGCAAGGCATTATATGGATTAAAACAATCTGAGAGGGCTTGGTTCACCACCTATGTGATTTTCTGATATCTCAAGGATTTGTACATAATAAAACCTTACCATGCATATTTACCTACACCTCAAATTCTGGTTTTGTGATACTTGCTATTTATGTGGATGACCTGAACATTCTATGCACACCAGATTTGTGTAAATATGCTCAAGATATCCTAACCAAGCATTTTGACATGAAATACCTAGGACAAACCTCTTATTGCCTAGGCATGTAAGTACATTATGTCCCTAATGCCGGTATTCTCTTACATCAACAAGCTTATGTGCAGAAAATCCTTAAGTTTTTCAAAATGGATCAAGCTAACCCATTAGCAACTCCTATGATAGGACGTAGTAAGACTAATGACGATCCTTACCAACCTCGTGAGGAGGAGGAGGAGGTAATTGACAAACCTAAATACCTCACAGCGGTCGGTGCACTAACCTATCTATCAACCCATACTAGACCTGATATTTCATTTGCAACCAGCATATTAGCCAGACACAGCCAAGACCCAACCTCAAGACATTGGAATGGGGTTAAACATTTATTAAAATACCTAAAAAGAACAGCTGATCTTGGACTTTATTATCACAAGATTGACTAACCTGAAATCCAAGGTTTTGTAGATTCTGGGTTTAGGATTGATATGAATGCAGGTAAGTCCCAAACTGGCTACATTTTTCTGAAATGTGGTGCTCTTATATCCTGGAAATCTACAAAGCAAACAATCACGGCTACATCGACAAAGCATGCTAAGCTGCTGGCTTTTCACGAAGCTGCCCGAGAAGTTGTGTGGCTGCGAACAATGGAGGACATTATAAATCAACAATGTCGACATCGAATTTCGAACCAGCCAACTACAATTTACGAAGATAATTCAGCTTGTGTTAGACAGATGTCAATAGGATTTATTAAAGTAGATAGGACCAAACATGTTAGTCCACACATATTTGGATTTATACAAGACTTGATAGATCAAAAACAATTGAACATTGTAAAGATTGATTCCGAAAACAATATTGCTAACATGTTGACTAAAGCCTTGCCAGCTTACAAGCATAGGAAATTAATACATGTAGCTGGACTTAGGACACTCCAGGAATTAACCTCATCTGATAATTAATGTTCTTTTCTCTAGTTAAGGTTTTTCCCAAAATCAGGCTTTTACTTAGCAGAGTTTTTAACGAGGTTAATTCATCAGCTTGAGGAGGAGTGTTATAGAATTAGTGTTAGGACTAATTTAGGCAATATGATGTATTAGCAGATTGACCAGATGAGGCTTAGGGGATTAACCACTTGAGACTTAGGGTTAATACCCTGGGTCCAGGGTATCAGCTTATTACATAGGCCCTGGACACTAAGTATGGATATCAGACTATAAGCACTTAACTAAGGGAACCCAACCAGGGTATCTCGAGGGTATAAGGTACTTAAGCTAGTGTAGATAGTTAAGTACCCCGGATATCCCGAGGGTATCAGCCATAGTACCAACCAGGTTAGTATGGCCAGTTCACTAGTGCAATCAGATGGTGCCACATGGCAATATTGTTATCAATTAATTTTATACACTATATATACCCTCATATACCACATACGGGTAGTTCTGAGTATTGCACCTACATACTGTCCAAATATCATATGTATCTCAGTTCACAACAAATGCTTCAAATAGTTGCCACCCCGGGATGATGTCAATGGTCATTGTCCACAAAGTCCCTCTCTTGGCTCATCAAAGAACTATTGAAGAGAAGATTTCTATGACATAATTGACGAGCAATTATTTTTTTGGATATATATATATATATATGGATTGAGAAGGAGATGGAATGCGTATATCTTAAAAGATCGAAAGAGTGGATGGTAGAGGACCGTTTATGGCTTCATGAATGGAGATGCAAGCAACAAGCCTAGCCTAGTCCATTGGCTCTCTCATGTGGGGTGGAGCTTATGTGTAAAACACCTCGTAAAACTACTGTGATCTTTACTTTAATAAGGAGCAACTCCTATGACATTACTCAACAATATGGGCCGTCAAAATATAACAGTGAGATGCTGGGAGTTCAACCTGAATTCAAGTTCCCCAATGCAACTTTTCGAGCATCTCACTATTATATTTTGAGGGCCCATGGAACAAAAGCTGAACGTTGAATAACGTTATGCCATATAATAACATGAAAAACTCTATATTATAAAAGGCTATATTTAATGAGAGAGAGTTTTGTTTATCAAGTGAAAATCAACGTCTAGGGAGAATTTTCGGGTATGATCGGTCAAGATCCTAGTGTTGCCAAGTCCAAACGGTGACATTGTTGTGATCTTTTGGTTTTTCTTTATTAATTTGAGGTATATTCTATAGATTTCTTTAAAATGATCAGTAATTTTTATAAAATCTTTGAACTTCAACTGGTTATTTCTCAAACTCAACTGGTTCATACGTAACTAGTGATTAGTTCTCCCCGTTCATTTTTGTTGACAACTTTCGGTTTTTCTTATTAATTTGAGTTATATTCTCTAAATTCCTCCAAAATTGATCAAATCCTCAAACTCATGGGCAATTCACACATGAGCCAAGAGCCGTGACCACAAAATTGTGAGAACCCACAAAAGTGTCCAAAGGTCAGATACTTCCAAAATCATGTAGTGTGGTCACGAGCCCTCTAGTGTAGTGTGAAGTCAAATGTGACCAGACCCTCAACCAAATGCCATTTCGATGAATTTCTATTCATGCAAGGTCCTCACATATGATAAAAATGTAATAAATCAACGGTTATGAGATTTTGGAGTGCCATGGTCTCTCGGTTTTGTGTGTTAGGCCTACCTCCAATAGGTCGTTTTTAAAATCAATAAATAAATATTGATTTTAATGTCAAGTTTACAAATTGGAGTCAAGATGTTAGAGTTGCAAGAGTTCAAAGGGAAGTTTCTTCTTCTTCTTCTCTTCTTCTTCTTAAACAATTACGTAAATCCTTCCAAATGTGTTCATTATTAAATCAATTAATGGTTCATATACTTTGAGCACACTTCCCACCCTCATCATAACACATGTCTTTTTAATGTCTACTCTCAACTATAAACCTTATCTTGCACCACTTAAGACAAAATGTTCGAATATGAAGAGGGAAAGAATAGCGACCACATCAAATAAATACATGTAATTTGGACAATGATTTGTAATGGTTTCTAAGCTAGATAGATAGGTAGTAATGTTGGCCTTGAATGAAGAGTCACTTTGCCCATGGGCTACTGCCACCTTTCGATGGTGGACTTTGTGTAACGGACTTGGCTAGGCATAACTAGTAACTTCCCCATCTAGGGATGAGAGGAGTAAGGGGGCAAAGTGGGAGGGGCTCTTCTAGGGAGTGCATGTTTTGGTTTCAAGTTTGCGGATGGCGGCGGTGTGTAGTTGGGCTTGCATTGTTTTGGTATGTTTGGGTGGGAGTTTGAAGCGATCGGTAAGGGTTTTGAGGGTGGAAGTGTGAGTTCCTTCTCGTTGGCCAGTGGTAGTAAGTGGCTACTTTGCCAACCCCTGTTGACGATGGCAATAATGAGAGGGGTGTGTTTGTCGATTTTTTGTTGTGCGGATGTTTATGGGAAATGGTCATGGCAGTAGGTGAATTCGATGTAGATTTGAAGTTTGACGTTGGTGTTAGGTTCTTTGGGAAAAGGCTTGTGGGTATGGAGGCCTTCTATGAGAAGAATGTCCAGCCAAAGGCGGGATGGGCAGATGCAGGGGGTAGAGGGGCAAATGTAGGGGAGTAGCTAACTTGGGACAATGTTGTCATTGGGTGTGGTAAAGGAAGTTTTACCATTAATTAGGCATTTTCATCGAGTATGATGGTGGGAGAGTAGGAGTTGTCGAATGGTGCTTGAGGCCCTTGTCATGTCTATCCATGTGCATACTTTTAAGGTTAGGGTGGGTGCAGTTTACGAGAACATGAGGCCATGTGTCGAGGCAAGAGCTTGGGGGGGGGGCAATAGTGAGCAAAATGGGAGGGGATTTTTGGGGCCAAAAGTGGTGTTTGTAACAATTACCCATGTACTAAGCATTGTGAAATTTGAGTGTTTGGGTGATGTGAGAATTTGGGATGGTGGAGTTCCAAAAAACATTGGAGAAGATGTGGTCCAGTGAGGTGTTGTTGGTTTGTTTATGAAGGATTGGGTGGCGGGGGGTGACTTCTTGGGTGAGGTGTTGATTGTAAAGAAGGGAAGTTGTGAGTCAAGTTTTTGGATGGGACCTTTTCATATGTTTTTACAATGTATATAGCAGGGGTAGGGGTGGTAAATGTGGATGGCGTTGGCGTCGGGGGATGTGCAATTTGGGAAGCATATAGCTCGGGTCTTTTAGTTGGGGTTGGGTGGTGTTTCTAGTGTGTAAGGTGTGAAGTTGTCGGTGGTAGTCATGGCAAATGTAATAATCTTTCACTAGTTGGGAGTTTATGGTGTGGTTTCATTGGTTGTGGGGGGAGGGAGGGGGGTAGATATGTGATAGGTGGGGATTAATGTGTTTGGAGGATATGTTTGGGTTGGCACATGCCACATCATGGTGTGTGATTTTTTTTGTGAGGATGTTGATGATACATAGGGCGTTTTGAATGGGTGTAGTGAGTGTGTGATAGCGTCGTTTGAATCTTTTGAGGGTGGTTACTAACATATAGATATATATCCAAGTCGTAAATGTACACATCTTGAAGAAGGAAAAACCCATCTCTAAATCCGCCAATATAGCAAGCTCAACTTTTGTGTTCCTCGTGTGGATTTCTTGATGTATCCATGTACTTTTTATTTTGTTATCAAACCCATGCATATCTTGATATGCTCAAAATGGCCACAATAGGTGCACTCACCTTGTCTAGTGGAAAATACATAGGAAGAAGTTAGGCCAAAGTTCAACGACCCACCTTGCTTGCTGTATGTACGTACAAATCATCAACACTTCACATGAAGGATGTAGCTATTATAGTAGCAGGATAAGAAGTAATGTATTTCTGATAGGAAGTAGGGTGTTATAGACTAGCACCAAATTACTTAAAATAAGAATTTCAAACCTCCCACCATGGACCATGGTGAGGTATTCGTTTGTTTTTTGGTTCATTTTTTCATGTTCTCCAACTTCTACTGATTAGATTTACACAACAAATCTTGTGTTGCAGCAACGAATCTACAATGTAGCACAAACAAAAATCAGATTGAAGATCAAATTTTTTCCATGATTTTGTAATGGTTATTAGAAATGTATGTTTGTTGATTCTTTGATTGTAAAGGTCTTCCCAATATTGTGTTCATTGTTGAGTTTGGAGTAGTTAAAAAAGTTTGAAGATGCAGTCCAATCTCTTTAGACATGTGTTTTTAGGGTGTTTGTTCATTGATCCTCACCTAACCACACACCAATCAAATATAGGTGTCCGATCAAGAATAATAATCGAATAACACATGTATACCTTATTCTCTCATATGTTGTGGGGTGGAGAGTTCGTAAACATAACCCCTTAATGTTTCTAGCATGTTCATACTAACTGTGTGTACTCTCTTTCTACCGAATGACATGAAGTCTTCATCTTGAACTCTTTTTAAGTTACTTTGTGTCCAGGTGTCAAGAAGAGTAACATTATAAGGCAACAAACCTTCATTATCTATCCAAAGTCACATCACAACCTATAGGTATTCAACACTGTAAAATATCAAAATACCTTGTGTATGGGAGGTTAAAATCGGGCTACAAAAAAATCTAGTAATATGGCCTTATTGTGGGCACTTCCAACTCCACATAAAATCTTGTACATTCAACTGAGTCAAAGCTTGTCTTATCCTATCAACAATTGCAAATCTTGCAATTTTGTCATTTCAAGTTTTGAAATTGGAGTTGAGATGCAAAAGCTCTAGGAGGTCAAAGCAAACTTAAGGCTCTCTTTCTATTCAAGTGATCATTATATATACCCTCCCCCCCAACTATAGGCTAACGAATCAACGAACGAACTAGACCGATGTCTATACTTGACCACATTCATATACAAATCTCATTGTAACACATGTCTTTTTGGTTTCCGTTCCTTAACCACAAGCCTTGCGACATACCCTCAAATATAGTAGACACCAAATTAAGAAGAGTGGCCCACATTCTACAACTCCAAATCTTCTATTGAAAGCTCCTCAGTTTGTGCAAAAGTGCAGTGAATCTTCACTTGCCAAATTAGGGAAGAACTGCATCCAAAACATAACAAATCCAAAAAAGGACCAACATGGCAGTCTAATGCAATGAACGGGTAGTGCCGGCAGTTAGTTACGAGCTAGCCAGTTGATTTTGAGAATTTCCGAACGCAATTGGAAAGTTTAGGAAGGGGTTCCGGAAGAAAATGAAGGTTTACGGAAATGGGCCGATTAGAAAAATAAAATGCCGGCATTTCAGCAAGGTGCCCTAGAGTATCCACGGCAAATTGCCGATTGAGAAATTATTTTCACGGCAGGCAGCTGACCAAATGTATATGTTTTAGGTAAGGTTTTCAATACTATGCATAGTTGGAGACTATGCCTTGTTGGCTTGTGGTTTAGGCCCTTTAGGGTTAGAGTGGCTTGTGGTTTAGGGCTCCCCTTGCTTCCCTAAACCAGCTTTGACTCCGTAGTAGTGGAGGTTCCATTTTCGTTGTCGGTTTCACAAACAAGCACCCTGGACCCTAAATTTGTTGTTACTTCTGTGAGAGAGTTGTTGTGTCGTCGTAGTACCTGCAAGCCTGTGTGAGTTGTGAGGGAGCCGGCCTCTCTGAGTTGTGAAATCTCGATGCAATGCTGCGAATTGCCTTGGAAGGGCCATATGAGAGGTAGATGACATAATTTGTGATGCTATCCCACTTTGGAAGAAAGACAGTAAGTACTATTTTTTGTATGCTAATCCTTCTTCTTATTTGAATTCTCCTAATACAGTGAGTATGAGTGATGTGCCTTGTTCGTTTGGGGCAATTGATACTAACGGCAATGGTACGCAAATCTCGTGACTTTTCAATACTAACTAGCCTCCGAATAATACTTGGACCCTTTTGTGGTGCTTGTATTTTTCGAAGGCTAAATCCTTAGCCCTAATATGGTAGGGGCTTTGCCAGGTTCAAATCCTGCTAAGGATACTATTTAGATGACAATAAATGGAGAGTGAATGCCCACATTGAATTAATCCACATTAATTCAAAAAAATTGAATAAATGATCATGACACATCCACCACCACAATATAAAACTGGCCACACTTTAGACCTTCCGGAAATTGCATAAATGAAAAAAAATTACCGGCTAATTGCCTAAACACATTAGGAAATGGGGGCTACCAACCGATAAATTTTGCACTCTTTAGGCCACTTCCGGGTAAAATTTGTAAAATCCGAGCCACCTCCAGAAACCTCGGCAATAAGCCGGTTTCTCTACAGAACTCCCCGGACTGTGGTCTAATGGAGAGAGAGAGTGAGAGAGACACTAGCTAAGAGATCGAGAGTGTTGCCCATGACATGGCGACTCCTCAGAGTCTTTGCATGCATGGCACTGTGCAAAAGTTTTAAGTACTTATTATGAAATACTTACAAGCAATTTTGGTGGAGATACGTTAATCAGAGTCAGAGGAAAGCACATCAGAAAACCAAGCCCCAAATGAACCTACATTATTAGTAACTTAGCTAACTCCTTCTGCTTATTACTTCTGCCCTTTCTTCTTCAACTTCTTCTCCCCTCTCCCTGCCTGTGTGGTCTGCCGCCCTCTGCCCACCCACTACCCCCCTTAAACCCCAGCCCTGGCTAACCCATCAATTCACATGCTTCGGAGCATCATTGTGCACCGATGTCATCAAAACTGCAGCTTTTGGGCGGCCGCTGCTTGTAAGGTTCGGAGTCCAATATCAGTGCCCCCCCCCCTCCTGGCCTTGCCCTGCACTGGAGCTCAGCTACTCATGATGATGTGTGTTTGTGTGTCTGTCTGTGCACCGGAAGTTGTTGCAACTTTGCAGCTAACTTAGCTTGCTTGCGAAAGGAAGGAAGGGAAGGAAGGGAAGGAAGTCTGTTGAGCAGTAGTAGACTGATGAGTACCACTTATGTGAGTTGAGTTGAGTAGAGTAGAGTTTCGGAGGAGGTTTGTGCAGCCTGGCGCATTTGTTGTTGTGCTTGTGCATTTGTTGCAACCTCTTTCGGAGCGGCCGGATGTGAAGGTGGGAGGAGCTGGCTGGGGATGAAGAAGAAGAAGGAGGTTGGCTGTTGTTGCCGTTGTTGCTGCATTCTTTCTTTCTGATGAGTTGAGTTGAGTTGAGTTGAGGTGGAGTAACTTAGAAGAAGCTTCTTCTCGGGCAGGAGCTGTATGTTGATTGGTAATGTTGTTGTGTCCCTGGACCCTGGACTTCCTACCCACAACTGACAACAGTGGGAGTACTTCGACCGATTCAGTGCTCCCATTAAGACTTTCTTTCTTTCTGTGCAGACCCAGCGGTTTAAGTGGAATCCGGTTCCCATTTTTGGAATTTGCGAAGCCCTGAGTGCACTAGTCTCCCTCTCTCTCTCTCTCTCTCTCTCTCTCTCTCTCTCTCTCTCTCTCTCTCTCTCTCTCTCCTGCCTGTTTGTTGCATTCCAATGAATGAGTATGCAGGTTAGGTGGTTGGTGACCTATTGATTGGTTGGTTGGGACGCCACCGACACAGTGGAGATTGATTGCATGCAATTTGAGCTACAACTTTTCCAACTCACAAATTGGAGAAAAGGGCTAAACACTCATCGCCTCTCTTCCCTTCCCCTTGATGCAAACTAAGGCCATTTCCTTCACTCGCACCATTAGTTGGCTCTTGCAGCAAGAGGTGGAGGTCAATGAAGTCTAATTGAGAGGGCAGTCGTCGTCGTCGTCGTCGTCGTCGTAGTAGTAGTAGTAGTAGTAGTAGTAGTAGTGGAAGTCTGCGCAAGGCAACAGCAGCGCAAGGTGCACACATTGCTTGTAGCCAGTAGCCCATCAAGAGAAAGCTTGGAGTGGATCCCTACAGTAGTGAAATTATTGCATTACTCGAGACTGAACCTTGAAAGGAAGGCAGGGTAAGGTAAGACTGCATTGAGCTTGGATTGAATTCGCGGGTTAGCCTCTAGCAGCAGCAGCATGCGAGTGGGAGGCTGACAGGAGGTTGACAGGAGAAGGAATTAGCAAATTAAGCTGCAAGGGTTTAAGCTGCCATAATGGGGGACAAGAATGCTCCCAAAGGACTTGTTCACAAGGTGTTCTCAGCGAGGCACAGGTCCAAGCTGCTACTTCCCTTCTGCTTGTTGGTGGTGGGCGTTGTGTGGAGCTCCTCCACTCTCATGCCCTTTGGCTCTGTCACTGAGTCCCGCGCGTACCTCCGGGAATGTGCAACCTGTGCACAGGATACTGCAGGAGCTGGGGAGCTGGGAGACCTGGACGCTGTGGGTGCTTCCACTACCCTGCAACACAAGGTAAAATTAAATCAATGTGCCTCCTGTGCAACTCCCAACCCAACCTATTGATGTTGAACTTCTTCTGTTTTGGTGACAAAAGTGTGATCACACTTTTGAGTAGCCATGTATGTTGAGTGGCAGTGTTGTTGTTTTGCAGTACTCTGTTGTGAGCGTTCCGGCAATGAGTGGACAGGTTGTAGTTATCTTTCTCACTTTTGAGTGTCATGATAAGAAAACCTATGCCAAACTTATGCTTTTGGTTACAAATGTTCGAACTTTGGAGAGTGGCACAATGTGCAGTACTCTGTTGTGACTGGCCCAGTCATCGGTAGACAGGTTGAAGAGGTTTCTTTTTTCTCACTTTTGAGTGTCTCCCAACTTAGTGTCCTGGGATGTTGGTTTCTACTGGTTTGGTAATGTTGGGGTCAACAGGTTCGGTGGGCCAAGGTAATAAATGGTGGAACTTTTGTCTCAAGGTTACTACACTAAATATGTTATTTAGTGTCACTGGCTATTTGGAATTACACAGTGCTATATCTTTACTATTAATGTATTATTTTATCAAGTAAAGATGGTAATGTTCTATAAAATCAAACAACCAATTTGACCTTTGTTGACAAAAAATAAGATATACAGTAAATAGTTATAGCATTGTGTGTAATTCCAAATAGTATGTGACTCTAAATACAATATCTAGTGTAGCCGCTTAACTTAACTTATGTTGGACTGATTTTCAAGTTCAAGCCCGAACGCTAACCTGATTTCAAGTCTCATGGGCCTTACAACTTTAATTAGTTCAAGTTTTGGGCTTATAGTTGAAACCAATCCAAAAAAAGTTTTGGGACAAAAGCTCCACCAGTTTGGACACATGTAAGTAAGGGAGGGTCCAAATTCTTTCACCTTGGCCCTTCGACCAGACTTGCAAGCTATGGACAGCAGCTGGTCTCATGAGACATCAGTCCATCGTCACTCCTGCAAGGGAGGTCACAAATACGGCCATGGCCACTTGCAAACCTTGAGACTCAAAATCTTACTTTTGAAACACAGTCAAAATCTCAATAAGTTGTACTTTAGCCGTATGAATACCTGGAGCTCTTGAATCCTTGCCAATGCATAGGGTTTTCAAATGGCTCGGCCTTTCCCCCCAATCCCGACCTTATACGGTGAATCCCTGCAGTACATTATCCTCGTAATTTCCAGTACTGGCGCTCCTGGGAGGTTTTGTGCGAGTTGTTCATATTTTGTGGGCTGCCTAAACAGGCTTAGAGACGACAAGACTACACGTTTCAACCCGTTTACAGCCTATGTTCGATTCAACCCTGGATCCCCATGTTTCATCTTGGTTAGTCATCGAAACAGTTCTAGTTGCACATTTACAGACAGTGGAGCCAGAGTTGTCAATTCTCAGTCCCCTGTTTACACTCTCTTGATACTTTACAAGTGCTTCTTATTAGCTCCTCACGTTGTTCGGAGATGGATGTACATTGTGGTGTAGAGTAATTCAAAAGTCTGATTACAAGAAGTAACCATCTTTCACCACATGCGAGGTTCTGAAGCCATTTGCCGGATATTAAGTTTCTGTGGTCTCTCACCTCCAGCGCTTCTCCACCGAGGACAATAATTGATGAAGATTTGGATGTAATGTGAGAATTTATTTACATTAGAAGTATCATGTGTGACCTGTTGATCCTTGCTCTTGCATTCTTAGTCACTTGTGGTGGTGGTGATGTGCTTGAAACGATGGTTTTCCCGATATTTGTCTATTGATTGCATTGCATTGTTCCCGGTGTGGGTGAATCTGTAGAGTAGTCAGACAATACTGTCTTTCTGACGATTCTCAAGCTTTTGCCCCATCAGTTTCCATTGATTTGAAGCCCATGGTGTGTTGATGCCGTTGAATTATGCTCATGGTTGACCATCTGTCCACACAGAAAAGTTTAAATCAGCGAGATGCTCGACAGCATTGTAGTGTACTGTAATCCATGCGAGGATCTGAACCCATTGCAGAGGATAAATTTCCGATGGAGTATTAATGAAAATGCGAATGTCGTGTGAGAGTGTATGTGGATTAGAAACATCGTGTGTATCGATTGATTCTTGCTCTTGCATTCTCAGTTACTCGCGGTCCTGATGTGGTTGAAACGATTCTCTTCTGATTCTCAAGCCTCTGCCCATCAATTTCCATAGATTTGAAGTGCATGATGTGGCGATGCTGTGGAATTATGCTCACAGATGACACTCTATCCACACAGGAGGGTTTGAATCTGTGAGATGCTCGAGAGCAATGTAGTGTAGTGTAATCCATTGGAGGCTCTGAAGCCACTGCAGGATACGTTTTCGATGAAGAATTGATGAAACTATTAATGTTTGAGAGAGTGTGTCATGCATTAGATCCATCATGTAAACTTATTCATTCTTTCTCTTGCACTCTCACTTTGTTGTCCTGATGGTTTATGATTCTCAAGCTTCTGCAGCATCAATTTTCATTGATTTGAAGTCCATATATATGTCGACGATGCCGTTGAATTAAGCTCACGGATGACACTCTGCATACAGGAGAATTTGAACCTGCAAGATGCTCGAGAGCAGGCATCCACAGTTTGGGCAGGGCCACAACGAAGGTCACAGTCAGCCTTGGACCGGAGAGGCAGGGCAATTCCGAGCGCATTATCTAAAACATCCGAGGTGCAGAGAACAGGACCAACTTCAACGAGCGAGGGCTTGGACGAGGATGAACCTAGCCAAGATGAGAAAGAAGAAGAAACATCATCATCAGCAGCGTCAGAAGAATCCGACGACGAAGAAGAGAAGAATTCGCAGGCCGACAAGGCACCAGCGGAGATGGAAGAAGTGGACAAGATTCGTACCGAGCTTTCAACACAGCTAATGCAAAGTGAGAAGCGTGTGCACGGTGGAGACTCCCGTATCACAGGGGACCTGGAAACGAATGGCAACACATACGCGATGAACATCATGGACGAGATTCGGTCCATCTCCACCACAGTGTCGTGCCCTTCGTCGAATTCTTCAAGTGACGACGACAAATGTGACTCGTCATCGTGTCGGGGAAAGTATATTTACGTGTACGACCTTCCGCCGGAGTTCAATGTCGAGCTTGTGAAGCGGTGCGATTCCTTGGTGCCATGGTTTGGTTTCTGTGACTTCTTTACAAACTTGGGAATTGGTAAACCCGTCCCCCTGGCTACAAGCAACGGCTCTCAAATTCTGTTACCGGCCGGACGCTGGTTCAACACACATCAATATGCATTGGAGCTCGTCTCGCACGCTAGGGTTTTAAAGTACAAGTGCCTGACAGATGATCCGAACATGGCGTCGTTGTTCTATATTCCTTACTACGGCGGGTTGGATGTTATTCGGTGGCACTGGGCATTGAATGCCACGAACGAGAAGCGCGATGCGCTCGGCCGCAAGCTAGTCAAATGGCTCGAGAAGCAGCCGTCGTGGACACGGCGGGAGGGGCTCGATCACGTCCTTGTGTTGGGGAAAATCTCGTGGGACTTCCGTCGGCCGTCGGCGTCGGATTGGGGAAGCAGGTTGCTTGAGTTCGAGGAAATGCAGAAAGTGACGAAGCTTTTGATCGAGCGTAACCCGTGGCACCGGAATGACATCGGCGTCCCGCACCCGACGTTCTTCCACCCCAAGTCGGCCGCAGATATCCGAAGCTGGCTTGCGCACGTCGAGTCGCAAGAGCGTAACAGCCTCGTCAGTTTCGTCGGCAAAGATAGGCACCTCGACCCCAACAATGTGAGGAGCGCGCTCATCGGACAGTGCCGGAACGCGACCGCGCGAGATTGCCATTTTCTTGAGTGCGAGCGCGACATGTGTTTACAACCCGTGTATGTCACCGAGGTTTTTCTAACCTCGCATTTCTGCATGCAACCGCCGGGCGACAGCCCCACGCGAAGGTCCGTCTTCGACTCGCTCATCGCAGGATGTATCCCCGTCTTGTTCCATCCCTGCACCGCCTACTTGCAATACCCGTGGCACTTGCCCCGAAACATGTCGTCCTGGTCAGTCTACATCTCCGAGGAAGATGTGAAGGTAGGGAGCGTGAACGTCGTGGAAGTTCTGAAAAAGATCAGCAAGAAGGAGAGGGATGACATGCGGAAACTCATCATCGAAGAAATCGTCCCGGGGCTACTGTATGCGGAGCCCGGTGCAGATGTGTCGCCGTTCAAGGACGCTTTCGATGTCATCATTGAAAATCTTTTGTACCGAACTACGCACTTGCCTGACCTTGAGCAAATTGTACAAAATTGATAATTTTTGCACTAGCTTGTCGCAAAGAGTGCCTCGAGTTTGCAACATTACTGAATGTCATTGAGACGAAGAATACCAAGGCTTGCCGAGTGGAGCTCACTTTTGCACTCCCCCAATTTGTGAAGCTCATGTATATCATTCATCACGCTTTTACTGCAATAAAAAAAAGAAGTCACGTTGATTGCTCAGGGCTTGCTGTTAGATTAATTAAGCTCAAGGAGCAAATTTTTGCAGATGAGGTTGTTCGAATTTTTGCAGATCATGTCACAAGGATTGCATCATATCAATTACCTATGTTATGATATGTTCCTCTTAATGTTGAATCCGGGAACTAGCTGATCTGCTCTCTGAATCATCAGCAACATTTTGTTTGTAGAACTTCGGTGAGGAGTGACATGTCAGCATTTGTTTTTAGTTTTTTTAGTTTTGTTGTTGTTTTGTTTTGTTTAATAATGCTTGATGTCCCTCCACCAGATAAAAGGTTTGTGGGTGTTATTCGGTTTGTTTTCATGTTCTCCAACTTATACCAATTACATTTACAGAATGATTAGATTACCAAACCTAGGATTGTGCATCCGCAAAGACTAGATAGAAAATCAGGTGAAAAACTGAACATTTTCCTAATGTGATTATGGTTAACGGAAGTGCATGTTTGTTGATTCCTTCAGTGAATACATAGGTCCTCCCAATTGTGTTCCCTAATGAGTGTGGAGCAGTTGATAAAATATGAAAACATAATCAATCGCTTTCAAACAAGTGTCTTTATGGTGCTTGTTCTTCGATCCTCACCTAACTACACAGCTATCAAATGTAGTTGTCCAATTGAGAGAAGTGCCCGAATAACACCCACCCCCATACCTTATAATGCTTTAGTCGGAGAGAAAACGAACGTGGAGCTTGTGTTGAATCATTCATCGTGCTCTCTGACTGCAATACTTAACAGTAAATTTCATTGCTCACAACTGTTAAATTTTTTTGCAGTAGAAGTTGTGCTGATTGCATCTCACTATCACTACTGTAAGCTCTTCTGTATGCTGAATCTGGGGTCTAATCTCAGCTCTCCCGAGTCACCAGGATTTTGGCCGTGATCACTACTTAAAGTGATGCTTCTATGTTGGCCAGAATGGAACTCAAGGGGAGGACACACACATTCGAGAATGTTGGTTTCAAAACATCTGTACGCGAGTTTGGTAAGCCAAGGGTAAAAGAATTTCAACTTTGACATGTGCCTAACTTCGAGGAGTTGGGTTTCAAGGTCTGTCCCTCTTTTTTTTGGGTTCAAACCGTCCTTTTTCAACTCCGATCGGAAACAAAGGTTTTAAGCCTTGCAAAAATGTTGTGTTGGATTGGAGTTGAAAATGGTGTATCACTAAACATTGTAAAGCAATCATCTTTCAGGTGGGGTATCACTAAACTAATGAAAACGGTGGTTCATTTGCACATATAGTGTGGCGCCAAGTTTCAGAAGATCCGGTTTCACCTCTCCTATTCAATACAAATTTTTATGAAAACGCTTGTGTGACCGGACCAACCTTGAAACCAAGCTCCCCAAAACTAGGCACATGTCAAGGTGGAATTTTTTTACGGTGGCTTACCAAGCTCGTTTGGAAACTAATATTTTTGAACATGTGTGGCTTCAAATAATTGGATGAAGAGGGCCTTTCATAATGATGTGAAAGGGGGAATTATTGTATAAGAGCTTATAGGTGAGTGAACTATGTTGAATAGGGCATTAAGTGTCATATGGTAATTGGAGACTTTTTCATGATTTTGAGACTACTTAAGGACATGGTTTTCAAATAAAGAACAAGGAAAACACAAATATATATTCAATGTGACTTAATAAGGCATTTCGTGTGGGCAACACTAACCAATTTGGCACAAATACATGTCATCACAATAAGAATTTGGACCAAATATTAAACCATTTGCATATATTTTGAGACTTTCTAAAGTCTCCAATCAACGAATATAGTGATATATGATATTTAATGTCACTATGATAACTTTTCGGATGGTAGTTCTTAAGTGAGCAAATATTGACATGGATGATAAATGAGTTCATCCATTGGCCAAAACCTTACCTCCTCTTGTGAGCAACTTGTGATGAAATATTGTCATGGATGATTGAAATTTAGATGAAAAATCACTTGGTAAGTGACAATAATTGCAACCCTATAAATTCACAATTTCCCTCCCCCCCAAAATAAAAATAAAAATAAATAATTACAAGGAATGTCAATCAATATTGGGTTAACATTTTGGTGTTGGTGACACTAAACGGCGGTTTACAATTAGTATTGAGCAAGACAATTAGACTTGGTGACACTAAATATCATATCTAGTGTAGGTCATGGACATAGCTTGAAATTTGGACCATGATCTTGTTGAAAAGAATTGAGAGTTTGTTGTAGTTACTCTACAAGTGACCCATCAAGACACTATTTGAGCATTGTAAGCTTGTTCAAAAATTCCATATCTCAAGGTCAAAGCTCATGTGTTTATTGAACTTGAATGACCAAGCATGCATTCGAGAATTCTCATCTACAAGAAGGCTATTTTCCTTTAACCTTCCACTGGAGCTAAGTAACTTACCTATAAGTGCAAACACCAACGTATCAAGCCTTCAATTCACTTTTTTTGTTTCTCCCGCAATAATGTGTAATTGATATAATGCCATGATCTTCCAACAAGATTTGTGGTGTTGACAAACCATGTTCATAGAGCCAATTGTAGCGAGGCCACATTCCACATCATTGCAATTCAATCCTCGCCCATCTACTAGTCATGCAATTCAATACATCACGTTCGTCTTCATAAGCGATTTTAAATTCTTCAAATGTTTTGTGGAATGCTTCCTCCGTAATGTAATCCAATAATTCACATTTGTGTTTGAAGAAATCCATTTTTTTCCACCTTGGAAACTTTGGTAAAAAGATTCTCTATCCAAGACGTTTTTTGTACTTTGGATATTTCACTGATTTCCCAACAGTATAAATCTTTGTCAACGTCTTTCATGCATTAAATTTAGTCATGCACTTGTCAATAATAATAGCATTTGGATATATGTGTCCCATCTTATAAAAAACGGATTTCAACGTCAATCTTAAGGCCTTATTATTTTCTGGCCACTTTTAACATCAAATCAACATAACATAAGAAATATGGGCATCTCCAAAGCTCTAGCATTAGGGCACAATGTTGCATAAAGGGGTAAACTATATTGGGTTTGACTTGAAAATATAATTGAAAATTTGTGCCCAAAAAAAAAATTTGTGTGCCCCATGCAAAACCGGGGGTAATCCTTAGTGTTAATATCTCATTTACTTTGTTTGTATAACTAATACAATATATATATTTGGGGGGGGGGGGGGGGAGGGTGCTTCATTGGTAGGATCGTAAGGTTGATGAAAAAAAAATGACCATATCATTAGTTATTTTAATCTTCAACCTCATTATCAACTTTCACCCGGTCATCATTATACAAATATTGTTTTTTGGCATCCTATGAACCAAATTACCAACATCCTTTGAAGTTGGGATAAACCTATGTGAAACATGTTCGTAAGGACCTGCCTCTTTGCGTAAAACATCGGTGTGCATCCTAGGAGCCATTAAGGTTGGTTGCATGTCCTTAATGTTATAAAAAAATTCCATCCAATGGAACATGGCCATGGGATGAAGGGATAAAAAACAAAATATCTCCAGTCGATCCTAGTATATGTCTTGATTGCTTGCTATGAACGTAAATATGCAAATGACCATAACATTTAAAAACAATGCTATCACCCTACTTTTGATTTCATGCAATTTTTGTTTGGGAACAACTGTAACATATGTAAAAATATGTAAAATAAGGGTGAAAGATGGACTTCTCATTGAGATCTTATGTTATTTCCAAATCCTAGTTTGGAACCTCTACCGCCACTTGTGCATTATTTCCTTTATATCACTTTATTTAAAACTAACATAAAGCTTCAATATATTCAATTAGTTTCTCAAAATTAATGAAATTTATGCAAGAAAAAATAATCAAATATGGATGCCCATAGCAATGACAAAGGTTGTGGATGCAACATGAACACCGTCACATTGTAGTAGGTCGTCGGTTTATGATTGTCGCATTCTACCATTCGTAGATATTGAGGCAGTGGAGTATATTGAACATGTTGGTGACCAAGAGGAGGAGGGAATGGAGGACAATAGGGGTAGTTACGAAGCTTCTATGCATGGTTCTACATTGACTACATTGAATACTTTGTTGACATTAATATGTGTGAGTGATTTCCTCTCGTACTTCCACGTATGCCCAAAAACTTAAGTTTTTGAATTTTCTGCAATGTCTCCATCAATTGATTTCTCAAATCTGCGTGACTTCTAAAATACAATCTAGAGCATGCTCGATACTTGAAATGTGCTTACAATGTTGAATCTAACAACAATTTTAAAAAAATCATTTCGAAACCCTTGTGCCAAGCTTGCGGTTGCTGACTTTAAAAGTAAAGTAAAGGCATTTATTAGGTTGATTGGACTTTGTGTGAACTTCCCACTTGTACAAACAAACATGTTATTATTTATGCCAAAATACCATTGTTACAAAATACTAGTGGAAGTATCTCAAAATATTTTGCCAAACTCAATACTCACAAGATATTGCTCACTACTCACCGCTAGCATGATAGCACTCCCCACACTCACAACAAGTATATGGCCACCCCACTGTTTGTAACAAAATGGCCAAAACCCCATCCACTTTGAGAATCTAAACATGCCTCCTTTTGTGGCAACCCCAAAAGACAACCACCATGAACGAATCACACGATATTTAGTTTCAACATTGTCCATTATCTTTGCATCTTCACAATCCTTGCACATTTGCTTATGTTGAAACTACAAGGGTTATTTAAAATTTTTTTGAGTGACTTTGTCGAGATTGGCATACCAGAGAATAGACAAGTACGCTCATGATCTTCCATTGGAACAACAAGATCTCCACTACCATAAATTTTTTGGACCACATTCCAATTACCTTGAGCACTATCTGCCATGACACCCTTGAAGTTCACATTGGCACTCCATTGTCTGTCATGACAACCTTTAAGTTTCCCCATAAAATTAATTGCAATAAACCGTCTTCAGATTGTATGTTATAGCACGCAATCCTCAACACATTACGGTATATGCTATTGTACACATGGCACGGCATTGTTACTAGTCCTTCAAACACTTCACACGATTAGACATTATTTACAATTTCTTCATCATGTTCCCTCTTACCTGCACACACTTTACAAGCTCCACATCGCTGCCTGGTAGGTTACTTGACATTATTAAGACAAACACGTTGTCTTTGAGGACCCTAGGAACCTACTACCATGGACATATTGGAAACATATGTGGTCTTTGAGCATCATAATACTATCCATTGTACCCATTCCACTATGTATTAAATGATTTGATCGCAACACAAAGTTACGACAATTCGGGGAGGCAAGGGTGTTGAATTTATGCATAACCACCTCTAACGACAAACCAACAAGGTGATGGCTATGCCAAGAAACGTCAATGTCCAATTATAGGCAATCTATCCACATATTGAGCATGTGCACTATAAAAACCATAGTGATATGGTGTTATCTCAAGGGGTACTTCCATTTGTGCACGTATTGAATAGGGTGTACTACGTAGTTCTCATGATGTTACTAGATGATATGGTTATGATGATGGCATGCATATATATATATATATATATATATATAATTGCACCTATTTATTCTTAAACCTTTTAAATAAACTATGTATGCAGTTGATAAGGAGGCAAGGCATATCAAAATTTAATGATTTGTGTGCTTTGTGCGCATGTTATCCATGGGGTTGTTCAAAATTAATTAGAGAGTTCAAGGTCAATGTTGTCATTGCTAAGCCATTTGTCTATGTAGTTGAATATGGCTTTTGAATAGTGAATTTGTTTCTTTTACTTACACTTATGTTCCTTATTGAGCCGTCATGCACTCTTGATGTGGGGTTACTTGTAATTCAATATGGTGAGGTGTGTCCAATGTGGACTATTTCATCATCGGCCACATCCTTGTGGGCATGCATTAAAAGCTCATCGAATTGTAAGGTGAAAACATCTCAAACTATTTTATAGCATGAACTTCACTTTCTAAGTTGTTTGACTTCAGAAATTAGGCTCAAAACTTCTTGTTAGTCTAGTGGAACTTTGTTGAATTGAATTAAGCACAACCAATAGAAGGCAAGTCTTTCAATTAGAGCCCCATTGTTCACAATGGATAAGCTATATACGTGCAAATTACGCCAAAACACATTCTTCATGTATATTTCTTGTGTTTAATGCATGCTTCCCACATGGGGGGGGGGGGTCCATGTCTTTCAAAGTGGGAGCCAAATGCATGCGGGACCCATTATTAGATATGATGAGTGCACTCTTCATACACATAGGAACTAAGGTGAGTTCAAACATGGGTATAAATAAAAATCTACCGAGAATTCTAAAGTACAAGTATACAAAGTCTACAAAAAGGGGTTCTAAAGTTTAGAGAAGTTTGATAATATATGTATGCTAGTTTCATCGTGTCATTCACTATCTTCAATGATGTGTGTTGTAAGGTTATGTTATCATGTGACATCATATGGATGGAAACAACATTATTGTTGAAAAGCCAAAATGCATTATATATACAATAAAGACCTTTTTTTATATGATTTACGTTTTCTGTATGTGGTTGAGGCATTTATTGTGTAAAAGTAAAAAGATGTCTAAATACATCAACCTATTATCTACCGTATTATTAACATGTAAGCATTTTTTCTCTCTCTTTATAATACATTCATATAGAGGGGGCTTCATTTCATACTCACCCATGCAAGTCCCCAAAAAGAATAGTGACCCAAAAGATAACTTTACATACAAATTATACACTACATATTAGTCTCATGCATGAATATGAGAATTTTGAATTCCTAGAGTAAATAGCTTGAGTTATGTACAATATATTTAAGCGATTGGGAAAAAAAGGAAGAGAGGGATTCTTTAGATTGACAAAGTCATCAAAGCATGATACGAGGGATGACAAGCATTGCTTCGTGGATGAACACATATGGTACAAAATGAATTCAAATGATAAAAACTCCTAATATTGAGAAACCTTAGAGGGACTAAGGGCCGGTTCACCAGGGGTCCCAAGTTCTGAGTCCCAAGTCACTTGAGGTTAATCCGTGCAATCTCAACCGTTGAGAGCATGGAAGTTGGGACCACTTCACACGGGGTCCCAAGTCCTAGTCCCAACTATGACATGGGTGCCTACATGACAACACTTTTTGGAGGTGAGGCTTGGGACTTGTGCTGCGAGTTGGGTTGAGCAAAAAGCTAGACCCAACTCTCAACCCCAAGTCCCATGAATATTTTTTCATAAAATAATCAAGATTCAATGTCCTTGGGGGGTTCACTCCCTCTTATGTTTTGCATACACTTGCGCTCAAGACCTGTTTATCGGGGGGATATTTACCTTGCAGAAAAGATTATAAGGTATGGTATTTTTCAAAAAAGGTAAATTCTTGTATTTGAGTACACCCTATCATTAATTATAATTTTTTGGGGGAATCATTTTAAAATACCCTATTTTACTTATACTACATTTTTTTCCCTTATACCCCAAGTAACCAATTTTTTTGACTATAGCCCAATTTTTTTTTCTCAGAGCTCAATCGTTGTTCATTTTTTTTCATACACCGCATTTTGTTTCTTACACCTCATTTTTTTTTGGTTCTGTTAGCAACATTTTTTTCCATGAAGGACATTTCTCTTCTTACAACCATGAATTGTGAAGTTTAGCCATGATGCTAAACTCACATGAACTGTCAAAACATGAACTCACATTAACTCCACATTGGATATGTTGGTTCAGTAACGTTCAAGCCAACCAACCTGCGAAGTCATTCATCCATCCACTAGCATAGACCCTAGCATAGACCCGCTACCTTTAGTAATTGTTTCCATGCTATTTTACATGTACTAACTAGATAAAAGAGGCCATTATATGTGATGATATTTTACATGTAAACATGTTTCATTATTTTAAAACTCCCTATATTATATGTACGTATTTTTTGCAAAATTAATCTACAATGAACATACTAGACCTTTTTTTATTGCATGTTGTTTCTACGATTTTTGCAAGTGACCCCCCCCCCCTAGTCAACGTCAATGATAATTAATCATATTTTAGTGGTTACCTGAGGCTCAGAAGTTGGGACTTTGCATCTATGTTGGGACTTGCTAACATGAGTGGGACTTGGGACTTGGGACCCTGTGTGAACCAACCCTAAGTAGACATTTACCTCTACCCAACAATTCATACTACCCTATAAATGTGTTTTTTAATACAAAACTAGCTGAAACAAATTCCATCCCATATGTTTCTTTTGTAAGCTAAACTCTCATTAAATGCCCTTTTGTACAGCCAAGTGATATTGTATGAGCTACATTGAATCCCCCCATGGTGGGTTGTTTTCTACATATATTGACGTTTCTATTCTAGACTATTCGAGAAGAAGTCTATGGGAGGTGAAATGAGCTTCTGGCCTCTCGTGAGGCCACGTCGTTCTTTGCTACCTTGGAGACTTCATCCATGTTGTTCCAAATCTACCAATCCTAGTATCTTCGTAATCCTCTCATTTTCTGTCTTCCCCTTTGTTTCTTTACCTACGTTTATTCTAGTACAATGTTTAGAATCTTCTAGTAGTTTGCTTGAAGAAAAATATCTTGTAATGATGTGAAGAACTTGAGGTTGTGTGATGATCCACGGCATAGCAATGTCCTTGGATACACACTATTTATGAACTAAAAGCCACAATTGATACTTGACTCGGATGAACTTATGTCAAAACAATATTGAACCAACGCCTTTGCCGTTGTCCACATATGGGGCTACTCTAACAAAGGCCTTTAGCCGTTTGGCCAAAGATTATTAATTTACTCCCATTGATTTCATTTGTTTACTCGCATTGTGGTTTTGGACTCATGTCGTCTTCTATTTACGTCCCACATCATGGTCACAAGTTGGGCGTGAATGTTGAAAGGGTACACCTTTTTGACCACTTTGTCATGTGGAACTTACACTTTGATTCTCAAAGAAATACTTTCATATGAACCTTCACCAAGCGGACGGTGGCGGTGCTAGCTTTGTATCTCAATATATAGTCACCGGTAGGAACCCAATTTCGATCATATTGTTTTGCCTAGCACAATTTTTGCGGACATATTAAGAGAAGGTTCCGTGCAAAGGGAGAGTAGTAGCAACAAGTCTCTTGGTCCGTGATACTTAAGAGCTTCGAGAGTGAGAGAGGAAGATCTCGGATAGGTACAACCACAAATTCGCATGCTTTGGTTGGAGTGCATTCATGTTGATTGTCAAAAAAGAATAGGAAGTTGTTTGAACAATATCCCATTTGGTTATAGTCTCACCGTGTTTTTGTAGAACTCAAGACTAAATGGTGATAGAGTGTGAGTGTGTGTGTAAAAGTAAATGTATGGTATTGGAGTGACATGTAGTCATCTCAAAATCTTAGTAGAACTTGTAGCATGTAGGTGTATATGTAAGTAAATGTACTACATGATTGATGTCTAGCAATTATTGACTTGACCTCAAAAATCTTAGTAGGGAGTAATATATCTAGGAATTGCTAATAATAAGAAGGTTGAAAGGCACAAACATCATTGGGAGACATGCATCGGCATCTCTTTGAATAGCCTCAAATTTGAGGGCACGTGTGATTGTAGAAATGGAGAGGTTCCATCTAGAGTTTACATATCGGAATCGAATGTAGAAGCATGTTAGTTTTTTATTTTGTGTGTTTGTAAGTGAACAATAATCTTGAGGATAGTAAGAGGAATATGGAATTCTTTAATAAAGTAACACGTCATGACTCAAGGCTTGCAGATGGTTCCTATGAAGTCAAGCTTTGTGGACAATGGGAGCATTTTGCTTTTACTTGCACTTCATTGTTGGTTCCAAAGCCAAATTGTGTATTTGTTTTGCCTAAAATCGATTCCCATTTCATGCCATTGTTACATGAGAGGCATCACCAACTAGAGTCGGGATATGTCTTCATTCCGATGCCTGATCCATATGGACCAGTATATTATAATATTCCTTCAAGTAGAAAACCACAACATCGTATTCTATTTGATTCTTCTACATTCGATCCATGTGGTTTTATTGAACTTTCACTTAGATCTTTAGGTAAGCAACAAGAATCTTCTAAAATTCTTCACAGAAGTTCAAGTTTGTTTTCTTTAGACTCTACAAAAATATTACCTATTCTACAATCTGACCACATAGGGATGAAAATGAGTGTTCAAATCGATCTTTATGATCTCCGCCCAAGTCAGTTTGGGGTTGCAACATGTAGAAGAGCTTGGGTTTCTGAACGGACCATGACATGCATGATGAGTCGAGAATTGGAGCAAATGATAGGTGGACGTAAAGCTAAATACAAGGGAGTGCGTTGGCGTCTGGAACGGAAACACCCTTGGATTGCTGAACTCAGGCTTCCACAAAAGAAGAAGATATGGATTGGAAGCTTCAACAGTCCAGAGGAAGCTGCTCGGGCACATGATGTTGCGGCCATTCACCACGGCAAAGAAACAAGTCTCAATTTTGATGACTCTCTTCATCAAGTCTTCAAGTCAAGGATGTTGTCAAGCATGTGTTTTGGACAACGCATACAAGACAATGCAGTTGGAGTATCTACATTCTACTGTGCACCTTTGGACACCGACCACAACACCAAAAAAATGCAAAGGTCTCGGACAATAAACATGTCAACACGACATCCTTCGTGCAACCAATATCAAGGTACAAATCATGCGGTAAACTTTAACGAGTCTTATCACATGTTTGCAAACGACTTACCCATCATGGTTGATAAACCCGTCACAATACAAAGGATAGGGACTTCTTTCCAAGATCCAATGCTAGTTTCCCATGAACCTCCATTACTCAAATCACAAGGAGAAGATGTTGCAAGTTTTGAAACGACAACAAGACCAAATGAGATGTTGTGTCCACCAATAGAAGACTTTGGTTTAGCTAATTTATTTGATTAGAAAACAACGTCGCTTTAAACATGTAAGTTCAAGATGATCATCAACTATTGAACGATGAGTGGATGTATTGGGTGGAGCATTGAAGTATTAAGACTTCCGATTTTGAGAAGTTGGACAAGCAGTAGTTCCCAATGATATTTGTGTGACACACATAGATTTTTTTTAGTGACAAATTGTACGGTTCCCCATAACATAACTTATAATAAGGGGTTAAAGGAGACTTCCTAAGTCCTCTCTCTATGTTATATAGAGGAAAATAATGATATCTAAGTCTCGTTAAAGTATGAGAGTGGAGTCATTTGGGGATGGTTAGCAACCAAGTCTCTATAAAGCCTCTTGTGAAGCAAACTTGTTGCCATTAAGACAAGGCACAATGAATATGGAAGTCTTAAAAGGTTGCTCATTGGTTGGGTTAGTCATCCACTATCCATTTGCCTTCCTTTGTATGACCCATGTTTGCTACTTCTAAACACATGTGCTACAACTCTACCGTTAGTTTCCGAGTTGTAAAGTGTGGAGAACATTCTTGAATGTTTTTTTTCGTGTTAGGTTTGAATTCTTCTATATTTAGGCACATGATGCATAAACAACTATTTGCGATGGGTGGGTACTCTAAGTGTTGTGAAGGTGCCAAAAAGTTGTCACAAAAAAGGTCATTTGATAAGGAAATTTATTAACTCCTATGAAGGGTTTTAAAATAATAGTGAGCTATAAGAGGGTTTTTCATGCTAAACTAACAAAATCACCAACATAACCCCATTCATAATTTTGTGTGTATGCAATGCGCCCGCAATTTGTCAATAGTGTCAACTTGTTCACACAACTTGGGCAATAGTCTAGTCCATAACACCCTAGGATCAATAGTCTTTCTTAGAAGTATTTTATTTCCCTTGAAATTCGAAGGGTACAACACCTTGGTCCTTAGTCTTGGTTAGATTGTTCCAATTTGATGGAACTCCAAATGTTTGTTGTTTCCCTACAGCCATAAACTCTAGCATTTCATAAACTGATTTCAAATGTATGTGAATTAACAAATAATTCCATCTTATCCACCTTGTAAAAGTTTAAAGTAACAAACTACACATCATTTTGAGTGGCATAGTTGTGAAAATGTTAAGAATTGACATTCAAGTCTAACTATTTCAAACCTTGGACAACTAACCAACTCATTCAACTATAAGTTAACTAGTTGCCTTTTGTAATTATGGTTGTTCGCGATTTGACTTGCCAAACAATGTAGTTAAATAGTTGTTCTAAATTCGGTCTACCAGAAAAATCTAGTTAACTACAGTTATATTTAGTTAACTAATTATCTAGTTAATCAAAGTTGAGTGCAGCTTGTTCACAGAATTCGGTTGTAGTGTTGTAGTGTCACTAGTGTGTTATTTGTGTGGTGGTGTACATGGAGGTTGTTCCGAAGCCCAACACTATGAGTGATCATATAAAGGCATTTCTTGATGATCCTCAATGGCCCGGGCACATTAAAGACCCTCCACTCAAGCAAATCAAGAGGCGACTTCTTCGCATATAATAATATTTGGAAATTTTCTAACCAACTATAGTTGTTCTTTAATCTAGTCTTAAATTTTTTTAGTTAATTATAGTCGTTCCCTAAAATGTATTGAAATTTTTTTAACTTTAGTTATTTTGGCAGTTGTCCAAAGTCTAACTATTTTTTTTGGGGGGAAGAAATTGCACTAATTGTTGTTGTTGTTGTCGTTGTCGTCATCTTTTGGCATAAAGTTGAAGATTAGGTAGAGAATTTTATTGTGTATAATTGGGGACACTAACACATGATCGATGTAATTAGTAGTAGGACAACTAACTTCATAGAAGTAATTGCATATACAAACTTGGTTGCTTATTATTGGCACGACTTGTGCTCACAAGACCATCATGTACACATACATTTGACGTAATTGAAAATATTGTTATTGTTGATTTCTCGATAATCTCCCCAAAGGTGCAATTTTACTTGATTTCTCAATTTAGTATTTATTATTTTAGTAATAGTGTAAACATTGCTTCAATAAAAAATACTTTTGAACAATCTAAATTTTATGACATTTGGAACTTAGTTGTTATAGTATCTTGTAAAATCAAAGGATCTTTGAATGCGTGTACTGGAGGTTGTTGTCTAGTTCAACACTTAGAGTGCCAAAAGCTAATTTCTACATTGGATTGCCCATGATCTTGACCATTATGGATTGGACATGTGACAATTTACCTTCAATGTTTTTTAGGTGTATGAACAGACAACACCCTATGGATAATAGGTACTTAAGGATTTAAACAAAATTATGAAATTAGAACTTTGAGCAAACTTCCCTCTTCAATTTTCATTATATCACAAAATGCAACTAGATATTATGATAAATAGGGGCATGAATATTGTTACTACAATTGTTGCATTCGTGCTATCAAGGTAATACGAGGTAAATTTCAGCGAAAATGTTTAGTTGATAGAAAGTTCCAAAGTTGTATTCAAAAACCCCTAGTATTATTCTAGCTATGACTAAAACCAAATCACCCCATACAAAACCGTATTACTCTTTTGCATCAAAGGAGTAATGAAGCAACATATGGATGGCATTACAAATTTTCACCCAAATATTCACACATTCATTCCATTTTGATGATTTCATCCCACATTTACCAAAATTTCAGAAGTTTGGGCCATTTCATCCATGATGAACGACATTGTAATGCCTGAATTTTCTTTATTAAGAATCGCAATCTAGAGATACTTTGCCTAAGCTATAGGGATGTTGTGCATCAATCTACATAACAATGTCATAGAGATGAGAGGAGACACAATTCAAAATGCAAGAATGGTTGATAAGAAGAGAGGGATTACACTTCCCACGATTCTATCCACTTGTAGCCAAAATTTAACAATTTGCAGTCACAATAATCAAGTCTACCTATGTTTGATTGAGTTCAAGAAGAAACTCTAGCTACTCATCGTCAATTGAATCCAAGGTAGGTGTACTCAAAACCCGCATTAATGACTCATTGTTTATGGGTCTTGTGTGGTCGCGGGCAGGGTGGATGTGCATCGTCAATCCACATGAGTCCATCTTGCAACCTCAGTTAGCCTACATGGCGACTGCCATTATGATGTCCGTTGGCACTAAGACAACAGAGCAGAGTAGGTACCCGGGAACATGGTTGTTGTCAGGATCTATTTTCGCAGATTTGTAGCTTACTAGCATGTAGCAACTAGGTAGGTTGGGCTCGCTTACTAGTGGGTAGGTTTAGTAGAGGTGCCTATTCCCAATCATGATCCCACCAACAATCTATAGGGTTCCGGAAATTTGATCAGGCTAGGACTAAATTTCAATCAAGCTGAAACCAATGGTGCCATGACAAATGTCATGGTTTTGAGTGCTAGAGCGACGAGGAATTTAAGACCCATGAACAAATATGTTTCTTAATAAGTACAACAATACCCCCATGTCCACGTGTAGTGGCGCCTGCTTGTATGTTACTAGATCCATATCGTGCAATGAAAAAATGACTATAACCGGGAATTTCTGCTCTACCTATTCCATTTTTCTCCCAAGTTTCTACTCAAAATATTAGATCTATAGTTGGAAAAAGACTTGCTATTAGGATATTGTCGTGCATAGAATAGCCTCTGCAATTCCGAGACACACATGAAATGGGGCACAAATTTTGAGGTTGAAGTTTGTCCCCTGTGTGGCTTCCATTAATTGGCTTCTGTATCATCGTGCTTGACTCATTTTTTAGCCCATCCTCAAGTACCACAATTTTCTCCACGTATGATCTTGACTAATTTCCCTGTCTTCCGAAGTTTTTCACTTTGTCCCATTTTTTAGCAAATATCTTCTAATGAGTTGGTGTATGTCCTCATCGAGTCCAATTTGAGTACTTGCCTGTTTCTATCGGACTCACAAGTAGGCTACTTTTGTCTCCCAATTAGAACATTTGAAAAGGATCAGTCGTGATCTAATTAGATTGAAATGTCCTACCCTCTAGGCTTCTGTAATACGTGGTGTGCCCCCAAACATGTGTTGTAAAAATCCTTGGGTGTATTGGAGAGTGTTCCTGTGCTCAAGTTCTTTCATGTTGGTCAATTTTAAATGGAGACTACACTTTCCACTTTCTAGTATCTCCCATACATGTTGTATTGTTTACTCGGGGGGGGGGGGGGGGCACTCCCTTGTATATTTTGCATACACCTACGATAATGACCTATTAAAATGGGGGCTATTTACCTATGAGAAAGGATTATAAGGGATGCTAATTTTTGAAATAATGGTAAATTGTTGTGATTATTTCCACCCTATTGGTAATTATAAATTCTTGGATGGTTGATTTTATGGTACCCTATATTACTTATATGTCCAGGCTTCCGGTGGTGATTGCTTGATTGTTTTCGATTGTTTGGAAGCCGAATCCTCCGATTGTTCCAGGGCCTCGGAGAAGCAGAGTGCCACTCTTGCACCAAGTTGAGGTCTGCCAACTAGGGTTGACAGAGGCGGGGGCGAGAGAGGAACTAGGGTTGACGGAGGTGGGGGCGAGAGAAGGCGGGAGCAGAGTCTGGGGAGTTCTGTAGAGGAAACGGCTAATTGCCGAGCTTTCTGGAGGTAGCTCGGATTTTTCAATTTTTACCCGAGAGTGGGCCTAGAGAGTGCAAAATTTATCGGTTGATAGCCCCCATGTCCTAATGTATTTAGGCAATTAGCCGGCATTTTTTTTTTCATTTATGCAATTTCCAAAAGGTCTAAAGTGGGGCCGGTTTTATATTTTGGTGGCAAAGTATTTAATTTTTGAAACTATCGCTTTTTCTCCATGCTATTTTATATGTACCACTTAGGTAATTTAATCATGTTTTGTCAAATGCTATATTACATATAATCATGTTTCACAATCCCAGAGCACCCTATACTACATCTAATAATTTTACAAATTTTACGCCAAATTTTTATACAAGACCCTATATTTTATCGCACGTAGTTCCTACGTTTCTCGCCAGTGCCCCCCCCCCCCCCCCGAGATTGTTTGAAGAGACGATGCTTGGCCATTTTCTTTGAGTCTAGATGCCCATGTGATAGCATCTTTTACATGGCTTTTCAAATGGCCTTGTATTACAACTATTTCACTTTCTAACTTTGACATTTGAGAAGTGTAAGGATATTTTGATGTTGTCATAGATGCGTCAAAATTAGAGATGAGAGAAACTAATTTCTTCATATGAGTGTAAAATGTGTTGATTATATGCATTGTCTTTGGGCTAAATGTTTTTCCATGAATTTCATGGTTTTTTTCCATTACTTTCAGGTGGTGTTCTGGATTTTGTACAATACCTTGTAGATTGTTAACTTCACTAGAAAGCTATAGGTCATTGACACTATGAGTCTTATACAATTCTAATATAACTTTACTCTCATAATATAGGAGTGGCCACCCTAGGTTGTTGACACAACCGTCATCATGGAGAGAGGGAATTATCATATACGAGAGTACCTCTCATTTATCCACCATAAACACTTGACCCCCTATAAGTTTTTGCCAATTCATTGCAAATGACCTCGAGTGAACTAATTTGGGGTCTTTGAAGCTAATGCTTGTGTCAAATGAACTAAAAGTAATAATTTCCGGACCGCATGCTATTTCAAGGCTTTTATGTGGGACAAATGGGAGGTACTCTCCTATATGATTATTCCCTCTCTCCCGTCATCATGAAAGGCCCTCTTCATCCAATTATCTGAAGCCACACACGTTAAAAAACATTGGTTTCCAAACGGAGCTCGGTAAGCCAAAGTAAAAACATTCGGCCTTGACATGTGCCTAATTTCGGGGAGCTTGGTTTCAAGGTTTGTCCCTCTTTCAAGTGGAGGCAATACACGCCCAAAACCGGAGGTTTTCACAAAAATCCGTATTGGACACGAGAGGTGAAATTGGATGTTTTGAAACTTGGGGCCACACTATATGCGCAAATGAGCTGCCATTTTTGTTAGTTTAGTGACACCCCACCTCAAAGATGACTACTTCACAAAAAGGTCAAAATATTGATTTTGAACATCTAAGACCTGAGGTTGTGTTCTTATTGGCTCCCAAAGTGATGGGCCATATTTTTCTCCCCATTATTTTTCAAGAGGTGGCAATCTGTTGGGAAAACAAACCTCCATTCCCAACCGCCAATTCACTAAAGAATCAACTTTTTATTTAGCTCCCGGAATGCTAGGAAGGTGGCGTCAGTGGGGAAAACTGACAATTTCACAACCTGAGTGCCCCCCCCCCCCCCTTCATTGAGTAAAAACGTTCATTTTCAACTCCGATCCAAGACGACATTTTTGCAAGGCTTAAAACCTCCGTTTCCGAGCGGAGTTGAAAACAGACAGTTTCAACCCAAAAAAGAACGACTGACCTTGAAACCCAGCTCCTTGAAGTTAGACACATGTCAAAGTTGAAATTCTTTTACCTTGGCTTACCAAACTCGCGTACAGATGTTTCGAAACCAACATTTTTGAATGTGTGTGTCCTCCCCTAAAATTCCGTTCTGGCCAACATAGAAGCATCACTTGTAAGTCGCGATCACGGCCAAAATCCTGGTGACTCAGAGAGCTGAGATTAGACCCCAGATTCAGCATACAGAAGAGCTTACAGTAATGATAGTGAGATGCAATCAGCACAACTTCTACTGCAAAAAAATTTAACAGTTGTGAACAATGAAATTTACTGTAAGCATTGCAGTCAGAGAGCACGATGAATGATTCAACACAAGCTCCAAGTTCGTTTTCTCTCCGAATAAAGCATTATAAGGTATGGGGGTGGGTGTTATTCGGGCACTTCTCTCAATTGGACAACTACATTTGATTGCTGTGTAGTTAGGTGAAGATCGAAGAACAAGCACCATAAAGACACTTGTTTGAAAGCGATTGATTATATTTTCAAATTTTATCAACTGCTCCACACTAATTAGGTAACACAATTGGGAGGACCTATGCATTCATTGAAGGAATCAACAAACATGCACTTTTGATAACCATGACTACATCAGGAAAATGTTCAATTTTTCATCTCATTTTCGATCTGATTTTTGCTGATGCGCGATCGTAGGTTTGGTAATCTAATTATGTGTAAATCTAATTGATAGAAGTTGGAGAACATGAAAAACAAACCAAATAACACCCACAAACCTTTTATCTGGTGGAGGGACGTCAAGCATTATTAAACAAAAACAAAACTGTTGACACATCACTCCTCACCAGAGTCAAATAAACAAAATGTCCCTGATGATTCAGAGAGCACATCAGCTAGTTCCTGGATTCAACATTCAGAGGAATATATCGTAACATAGGTAATCGATATGATGCAATCCTTGTGACATGATCTGCAAAAAATTCGCACAACCTCATCTGCAAAAATTTGCTCCGTGAGCTTAATAAATCTAACAACAAGCCCCGAGCAATCAACGTGACTTTTTTTTTATTGCAGTAAAAGCATGATGAATGATATACATGAGCTTCACAAATTGAGTGCAAAAGTGAGCTCCACTCGGCAAGCCTTGGTATTCTTCGTCTCCATGACATTCAGTAATCCACAGTGTTGCTCGAGCATTCAATGCTTGCACAAATCTCCAAAGAGATTGTGATTTGATGAAACCAGCGTTGAGATTTCCGACTCCCTTGGTCAAAAACTGGAGCAAAAGACAACCTACCAGATTCTGTCAAGGTATATTCATTCTGCCATTGCCACCTGCCATTTGATGCATCAAGGTGCTCGATCGGTCGAGAGAAAAATGGTGTTACATGGACTGCGATCATGCCAGCAGGGTGCAGTGCAGCGTTAGGGTTGGCAACCTAGGGCTTCAATTTTGTACAATTTGCTCAAGGTCAGGCAAGTGCGTAGTTCAGTACAAAAGATTTTCAATCATGACATCGAAAGCGTCCTTGAACGGCGACACATCTGCACCGGGCTCCGCATACAGTAGCCCCGGGACGATTTCTTCGATGATGAGTTTCCGCATGTCAACCCTCTCCTTCTTGCTGATCTTTTTCAGAACTTCCACGACGTTCACGCTCCCTACCTTCACATCTTCCTCGGAGATGTAGACTGACCAGGAAGACATGTTTCGGGGCAAGTGCCACGGGTATTGCAAGTAGGCGGTGCAGGGATGGAACAAGACGGGGATAAATCCTGCGATGAGCGAGTCGAAGACGGACCTTCGCGTGAGGCTGTCGCCCGGCGGTTGCATATGGAAATGCGAGGTTAGGAAAACCTCGGTGACATACGCGGGTTGTAAACACATGTCGCGCTCGCACTCAAGAAAATGGCAATCTCGCGCGGTCGCGTTCCGGCACCGTCCGATGAGCGCGCTCCTCACATTGTTGGGGTCGAGGTGCCTATCTTTGCCGACGAAACTGACGAGGCTGTTACGCTCTTGCGACTCGACGTGCGCGAGCCAGCTTCGGATATCTGCGGCCGACTTAGGGTGGAAGAACGTCGGGTGCGGGACGCCGATGTCGTTCCGGTGCCACGGGTTACGCTCGATCAAAAGCTTCGTCACTTTCTGCATTTCCTCGAACTCAAGCAACCTGCTTCCCCAATCCGACGCCGACGGCCGACGGAAGTCCCACGAGATTTTCCCCGACACAAGCACGTGATCGAGCCCCTCTCGCCGTGTCCACGACGGCTGCTTCTCGAGCCATTTGACGAGCTTGCGGCCGAGCGCATCGCGCTTCTCGTTCGAGGCACTCAATGCCTAGTATTATCGCCTATGAGAGGTACCAGCTCCTCCGCGTTTGCTTTATGTATAGTATAATGAGGGCTGTTAGCTCTAATGACAACAACAAAATCATCTTCGATCATCTCCAAGTCCTTGTTTTCGCTACTATATCCAGCGCGGTTGCTTATGTTAGCAACTTTCTCACTTACTGTCTCGATATCAGAGGCTAATACACGACCAGTCTCCTTTGTACTATCGTCGATCAAACGCCAATATGTACCGGGTCATCACGAGAGATCTTGATAACATCTAACATACGTTTCGCAACATCTACACTAATATTCTCAATGACCCTCATTGTAGAGATAGCGTTTCAAGCATGCGTATGCGCTTCCCAGAATCCTCTACTTTCTTCTCAAGAGATGTCATCTTATTCTCAATAAGAGATCTTAGTTTGTTTTCCATCGAAAATAACTCTGTAAGAATAGCAGAAGAATCCTGAGAAGGTGGCTGAATATCAAGAGTCTTAGGCTTGACAGAAGGAGTGTCAAGATTAAATGTGGAAGCCTTCATTTCCTTTCGATTGGATGATCGTAGGAGGGAGCTTACAGGTCTGTTGGCAAAGTCGATGAGTTTGTTACCAAACTTGGGTAAGCTTGGGATAAACTGTGTCTTCAGCAATCCAATATGATCATCATCCGAACCATTATTATGCTCTTCAAGTCTAACCTTATGAGACGTGAAAGACAGGGACGAACTACAATGGTCATCCTCATCTGCCCATCTAGTTGTGAAGATTCTCGTGGTTACGAAGTGGTCATATACGTCCCCCCAATGAAACTGATTATCGACTCTAGAAAAAGTTCACGTACTTCGAACACATAGTCCAATGTCGTCTTGGAGCAGGAGGTTTGAAGTGCCCTCCAGAAATGTTGCCCTCTCATGCCCCGATCACACCAGACTTTCTGTCCGGTTCCATACGTGAAAGTAATGGGGATTATGTTGAGAAATAGATGTTGGCCCACCACTTTTCACACTATAACAACCAGAGAATGCTGACGGATGGTGCTAGAAGTGGATGGTGTGATCAGCCCCTCAGCCGGCCACATTGGCCCTATGTTCCTATACCCTTGTCGACACTGCGGAACCCTAATTTGAGCAAAAGGGGAGGACACACGGAGCTTGCAATCCATCGATCAGATCGCTCGGATCATTACGTTCTCCTGGAGAGGGTCACCGTCTAGCTTGGTCGCTCATTTGGCCTCGGGATCCCAAATTCCTCTGTACTCCTAACTCACAAATCTAATCTACACAAGGGTTACAGTCGATGTTGGTGCTGCTGCAGTGGAGCATTCATGGGAGTGGATCCACGAGATCACAGACGCTTGATTGCGTTAATGAGAATGATTGCCCAGTAATTAGGGTTTGGACAGTAAGGGTTTCGATGGTTTGCAATCTATTTCAGTACTGTGCAATCAAGTGCACAATTTGTGAAATTTCACAGAACATGAAAATACTAAATTTCACATGACATGGCACGTCTACCTTATTGATTTTCATTCTTATATCAAAGTAGTCAATGACATCCGACATCCATCAACTTTAGCTCCTTTGACATGTTCGTTCTTATACACAGATATATAACACATGTCTACATGAACCACATCACCGTAGAGGGTTCTCTATTTCATTTTTACATGTGTCTGATGTAGTTTCCATGTGGAATATCATTGGATCTTAATGAATGTGAGCATGATATGTGGTAAAATTTGAGAAGAAAATAATTATCTTTTGTCAAAATAAAGAGCCCTCTACGGTAAAACAAAACATGTTTTCTACTACACTAATTATCCTAATCGATGAGGGAGGGTTAATAATGATCGTTGGAAATTAGTGAAGGTGATACTAAACTTCTTTACACTATGAAGTTAGTGCCACCAAAAGATCTAGGAAGCACTGTTCATCCTAGCACTATTCACTAATATTATTATTCATAGTAGCACTATTCGTTGATAAGTATTTGTTTGCATATAAATTTTTTTTATCACAATACAAGCACCTTAGAGCATGCATTAATTTTCTTGAAATATATGGCAAATGAGCTTGTATTCATGAATTTAATATCACTCCATAAAAATTTCAGCCCTCACAAATTTTGAGACTTGGCAAAATAATGCATGTTTTGGGAATTAGTTCACCCTAACCTCCGTAATGTCACCCTCTATAATTTCCCTCCCTCTCTTATATCCTGAAACTCTAGGGAACAAATGTGCTCAATTTAAAATTCCCTCCTTTTGTCACATTTCCCTCCTATATATCACTAGTTTTGATATTAAATTAATGCACCAAAGAATATAAATCACATGCTCACATGCATCACGTTGTCATCATTGTCATTATTGCAATGTTTAACTTTGTGTTATTCCATAATGTCACATGCTACACTAATTCTTTATTATCATGCATCCATGTTAACATTGCACACCTCTTTAATATCACATGCACTTTGGTTGCCACATGCATGATATTAGGGAGGTTAGAGTGTACCACACACACTAATCAGGATAATCACTGTAGTATCGAACCTATGATATGGTGTCCATTCCCATAACACTTTGTGACACTCTAACATCATGCATTCTCACTTGAAAATTATGACCTCACATAAGTACATGTACCCAACCCGCAATTATTGCACCCATCCACATGTCGCCAATGAGGTAGACCGGTGGTGATCCAACATAGAAAATCACATGTGAACACCTATATTGAGTGGTTTGTGGTTAGGTCTAGATCTAAGAATGGCCACCATAAAAACATGTGTTCAAAGAGACTAGATTATGTGCTTAGAATATGCTAACCATTCTAGGCTTAACAATCTAATCATCTCACACTAATTGCATGTGTGACATATCCCATGAGAAGTGAGTACAAAGATGAAAGCATCGGATTAAGGCCCACATATCTTGTAATTAACTAACCCCTTTAAAATAAACACAACACAACATACAACACCTTACCTACTAAGTTACTCATATAATAAATGGACACTTTTAGCTTTGTACCCTCTTCCTATAGGATATGATACACACAATTACTACAAGATGAATAAGAATTCCAAATTTTGCTTGGAGTCTTTTCCTCATGATTTTCAGAGCTCATATGATTATCTTATTCATCATCAAAGTGAAGATTATCTTCTCATTAACTAATCTTATAGGTCAGAAATACAAGGATCTTGACCGATTATGTCAAAAAATCCTCCCCGAACACTGCCATCGATCACAACAACACCATAAAATTGTTTCTTTTTTTAACCAAAGAAAAAGAGAGAAGGAATCTTGGCCCATGGGGTCAAAAGTAGCTATTTTGGTTCGCCAAGTCGACTCAGCCCCCCAAACCCTAAATCCTCACCTTGAGTCTTCACGCACATGCGCACTCCTCGACTTGCAACACCAAGGCATTTGTTGTTGTTGTTGTTGCAGTCTAAGTTAGGAGGTCGCCGCTGGAAGCTTTTCTCAACAACCCACAAACAGGCGGACTCGGTACCGTGCATCGCTTTGACTTCCCTCATCTTTGCAGCAGTACTACAATAGGTGTTTGTGAACTTGCTCTTTTTATGGATCTAAATTTTTGTGTGAATGGCATCTGCCATGGCGGTGCTCACATGTTCACTAGTGCCTTTAGTTAGGGGTACAAACAGTGATTCATTCCTAGTGTTTCTTTTTAGGGTAAGGTCTGAGGATTTGTCTAGGCATGCATTTCATCAACATGGGTGTATGTTTATGTTGCTGTTTTTGCCCCCCAAGTTGCTTAGCTTAGAGTCTGTTTTTCATGTGCTCAAAAATTTGGGGTTAAGGTGGAAGACATGGAGTTTGTGTTGTGTGTTTACGAGATTAAGTGAGCTTGAAATTGTGTGATGACATAGAGATTGTGTTGCGTGTTTACGAGATCAAGTGAGCTTGAAAGTGCGTGATGAATTGAATCTTGGGGCTTGGACTGTCTGATGGATCATATCGTGGGGAAAGAGTGGAGTGGTTGTTGAATTTCACATATTAGATAATGGCCATCAGGGTGAGCCACACACACATTCAAATACATCCACCTCACTCAGAAAATGGTCGAATAGATTGTTTACAAAGTTCTCGAATGATATGCGTAATAATTTCCTAGTGGAAATCACACCAAATAATGTCCATTGTGTGGATGTCTTTGTATAAGTGGTTCACCCTAAGAAACTTAGGGTTGGTTGCTGGAAAAAATTGAAAGGTGGAAATTGGATGGTATGGTGATGACCTGCATTAGCATCATGCTGACTCATGTATGTTCTGGGTTGCTGTGGAAGTGGGTGGTGACCCATCATTGGTCAAACTGTAAAAAATCTGTCAGTAGAGATTGCTTGTGTACTCTTTGGATGATACCATGGTTTTGAGTGAAATTGAAGCCTCCTCAGTTTTGAGTCTCATTTAATGTTGTACACTTCGCTCCAAACACGATGATCAAATTCAATCCGTCTTCATTTCTAAAACCCTAACACTGCTGCACTGCTACTACCTTTGGGCTTTAAGGTTATGATTTACATCTATCTTTCTTATAAAGGAAATAGCCATCGTTTTGTGAAGAATGCTCTTTGATTGTTATTGCTCTTTCATAATTATGTCATTTATTGGGTACTTCTTAACCTTTTTTCAATTCTTGGACAGAGGACTTACATGATACAACTTTCTCTGTGCTCACTGCACAAATTCGTAAAGCTCTCGCTGTAGGTGTTCAACACTCTGCTGCCAAATTGCTAATTTTTGAGGCAACACATTGAGTTGTTTGGAGAGGTTCTGACTAATAGAATAGTGACATGTGGCACTTTGTTCATGTCTTGAACTTATTGTGTTGAATCTGCTTATCACCTATGAGTATGAACCAGTGTTAATCTAGTTCCACCTTCTTTTATATAACTTGGGTATAAATAATGAGGATTTTATATTTTTTTGATATAAGTAGGGTGTACAGATATTTGAGGATATTTTTGTTTTGGATACCATTTGAGTCTATATGCAGTCACAAAACTCTTCATACCTAGGTAAAATTATGTTAATATCTTTATAAAGATTTGGCATACAAACATTCTCTCATCTTGTGATACCCACCAAGTATCAATATGCAACTGATGTTACAATTTTGATACCAGTCAGGTAGGTTCTTTGATACCATTATTGATATTGTGTGTATTGGTACAACACATTCGCCTCTACACCAGTCTAACATTGGTACGAACCTCACGGTTATGAATGATTCATCACATGTGGAAAAAAAATTGTTTGTTGTTTCCAGGCTAACTTTTACAAGAGCAAAAATGGCATCTGCAACAAAGAGTGCCATCCTTGCTCTCCTCCTCATTGCAACAGCTTTCATGGCAGCCACTGCAGATGTGGTGGAACTCACGGACACCACATTTACGGACAAGGTGAAGGAGCAAGACACAGTGTGGTTCATCAAGTTTTTCGCCCCATGGTGTGGCCATTGCAAGACTTTGGCGCCCACATGGAAGGAACTCGGGCAAGCTCTCGAGGGTGAGGATGGTGTTGAAATTGCAAGCGTCGATTGTACCACGAGCAAGGCAACATGCACAAAGGCGGACATTCGGGCTTACCCAACTTTGAAAGTGTTTTACAATGGAGAGGAGCTCAAGAAATACCAAGGGCCCCGTGATTTGCAGTCATTGAAGGCTTTTGCCACTGAGACCGCTGCAGAAGTCACGAAAGCCGGAACCACGGATGAGGCCGAAGATTTGTAGTAGATTCTCTCATTTATATGCTTTTTCTTCACCCGAGTCTGGCTCCAAATTCCTCCCTTTTATTCTATTCTAGGAGCTTTTTCATGTTTACCAACGTCATTTTTACAAATGGGTTGCTAGTAGGTTTGTCAAGGCTTCTGAGTGCTTTTTGAAAAGGTTAAGTCCTTTTTGAGAAGTCAGAGGCTTACTGTATGCATGTTTTACATTGTCCAGAGTGTAATAATATTGCAGAGGTTGTGAACTGGTACCATGTTTTGCAGTTCCTTAGGTTGAGGCTGTGTGCAGGGAGGTTGAGACATTTGACATCACAACTGCAGCTGGAGATGTATAGATGTGGTTGTTTTCAATCAAATAAATTGACCATGGCAAGGGGTTTTGATGATTCACTATGGCTTGAAATAGAAATGTTATTTGTTCATGCAGAATTCTTGAAAACAACTTAAGGTATGTGGGTGTTAGTTGGTTCCTTTTTCATGTTCTCCAACTTCTACCGATTAGATTTACACAACAAACTCCTGTTGCATTAGCAAATCTATGATGAAACATATGCGGAAAACTGGATTGAAAATCAGACCTCCCGTGCTGTAGTTATCAGAAGTGCATGTTTGTTGATTTCTTTATTGGATACGTAGGTTCTCCCAATTGTGTTCACTATTGGATGTAGAGTAGTTATTAATATTTGAAGATGTAGTCCAATCTCTTTTAATGTCTGCTCTTTAATCCTCACAAAACCACATCAATCAAATCTAGTGGTCCAATTAAGAAAAGTGACTGCATAACACCCTCAAACCTTAAGATAAGGGCTGGGAACGGGCGTTTTTCACTCTGCATCTACTTGTTATAAGTCCAAGATGATTAGCAAATCCAAAACATGCTTGTAGCCATTTTTCTCATAATTTTTTGAGCTCATATGTACATCTTACTCTATCAAAGTGAAGATTCTCTTTTTCAAGAAATGATCATATAGGTCCCTTTGATTATGTTGACAGAGCCTAGATGGTTAACAAATTTTGAGTTTGCAATCCAATCTCTTATCAAGATACTTATATTTGGTATTAGTACTCAGATTCAAATATAACCACACACCACTCAAATATGGGTGTCTGTTTAAGAGGACACTTTGAATTAGACCCACTTACCTTAAACCACGCTTGAGATTCCAGTTGTCTTGTAGCAATGCCCTTTGTATTTGTTCTGACTTCCATTTCATTTTACTTAATATTTTGGCATTCACATGCCCCGACTGGACTGGATGAACTTGCTGGCTTGATTGCACAAGATTGAGTTCCATCTCATAATTTGAAACCTGGTTTTGAGCTTGTTTGGTTACCCAAAAAGTGCATTTAATTAACCAAACATGACATGTCTCTTAATCCCTAAACGTTCTAAGCCTTCACATTCCATTTTCGGACATTTTCAGCACCAGTGCTGAAAATTCCTGTCATGTAACAAAATAGAGTATGGTTCCTTGAAATCCAACCGTATGGATGTGAACTAGACTACGATATATTCTTGTTGTGAAATTTTTCTGTTAATCGGATCACATTTGTTAGGTCAGATTGGCATATGAAAAAGGTCTTCATCTAGGGGGCAGCTAGAGAAGACTTTGAATTTTTTTGTTTCATGACCATTTCAATCATGTCACAAATTTTTAAAAATTAACAACTTTCTCATAATATGTTATATGAATGACAAATGAGCTACTCCCAAAAATTTGGGGTTTTTTAAGCATATTTAGATAAGTCCGTCAACCTCAAAGTTGGAGGATCACATGAGGTCATATTTGGGAGTTTTCCCTTTTTTCATGGAGTAAGCAACATGTGCATTAATTTTTCTCCAAATCCATCTGGCCAAGTTATGCACAACCATCACCTGGACCAGTAGATGCCTTCCATCCACGTAACTTGCCACCTAGTGGGTCACAAACCCCATACATAATATTAGGTGGTGACCCATTTCAGGTTGCATGAGCACTTAAGGGTTAACCACTAAGTGTCTAAGAGGCCTCTCCAAGCAAACAATAGTGCATCTCAAAACTTGGCTAAATGTTTTGAAGATGGTCTAACTTGGTAAGGTGTGCCTAAATCCAAGATAGTAATAATCTAGACACCTAACTTAAATATGAGTGGTATATATGTCATTAGGTGTAAGGTAGAGAAACAAAAAACGGTGAATGATCACTGCTAGTGCACTAGACTAGGGTTAGAATGATTCTTGTGAGGATCCAAAATGGCTAATTGTAAAAGTGGAGGCCCAAAAGGGATGCAATTATTGGCTAGATAGGTGTTGTTTCACACCACTTGCGATCACTTCCAGGTGCCATTGAGTTAATTGTTTTGAGTGCATTCGTATGCTGAGTAGGATATTTTGGTGCTCAAATTAGGGAGTCTCTACTATTCAAATAGGGGATTTGACTTACTTGCCTCTTTGGGAAAATGTAACTACTTATTTACCTGGAGTAAATTATGAAATGCATTCCACATCATTTCCTCTACTCCATCTTTCTAGCCGATTCCGATTATATTCACTATTTTCTATATTTCTACCTCAGATTTTAAAATGAACACCAATAAGACATGTGTGTTCAAAAGAGATTGGACTACGTGGTCAAAACATGCTATCCATTCTAGGCTCAATAGTCAACATGATTGTAGGAACTTGTGTGACCACTTAATGAACACATAGATCTTCACACTGAAAAAGAATAAGATACTCATATGAGCTCTGGAAATTATGAGGCAATTGGTTGCATGCACGATTTAGATTTGTTAATCATCTTGCACTAGTTTTGTGTTGCATATCCTACAAGAAATGGGTGCAAGGAGGATAGTATGTGAATAACACAAGATTAGGTCTTAATGTTTCCGAGAGATGTCATCCACCATCGTTCATCACTATCACTCCTTTTTAGCCATCTGAAGAGACACTAGGCACAACCTAAATCTCAGATTTTAAAGTGCACTTTGCCCCTACAAAACTGAAATCACAAGGAGAAAGTGAATTCAGAGACGTGCCATGTTGCATAGATTGTTGCATAGATTATTTATAACCATCCTTTTCAAACACTTCCGAACAGCCAGATGCAATAAAACAGCAACAATATCAGTCATCTCAGATTTCCATCCACCATATCACGGGAATTTTTTGACATACAAAGGACAATCATAAGTGCTCGAGATTGGATTGCAGAATTGTTCAAGGATTTGTTGGATTTGCAGGAATTTGTATAGCTCTCTGAATGAGGTTGACTTCACAATTCAAATGAATATCTTGAGTCCTCAATGTTAATTTATTTCTTTGATGTATACACGATACATCCAGGCGACCAACAATCGTTTGATACCGTGATGCTTTCGAGGTCTCTCGGGACGGAAGATAAGACAGATGGAAACTAGAAGAGCTCCTTGTTTTCGATCATACGTAAGTGGGTCTGCTACTGAGGTCGACAATCTAGAAAATGGAGGATTGAACCGTGATGGAATTCGAAGTAATCAACTTAATGGGCGTCTCGATCGTTGTTCATTCATATTCCGTTCTATGCTTCGGCATTGGAAGAGGCGAAAGAGGCACACGAGAGGGGCGGTTAAAGAGAGGCTGATTCCTTAACTCCATTGCACTTGGGACACGGAAGCCTGAGTGTCTTCCTACGGGAGGCATACACGCCACCATTTCTAAATGCTAATGGAAGCAGGAAACTCAAAGTGTTTGAGTTTTTTTAATTCTGATAAAGCTTTCGTAGATGGCCGCACAGTGTATACTTGCTTTTGGTGTGTTTCGGCTGCTTGTATGCAGATTTATGTTTGAGTCAGTGACTTCCAAGTTTTCAAGAGAGGAGCATTGGCTACAACCAGTGAAGTGATGAAGCCACCCACATAAGGAAGATTATACAGATTTCCGACTTGAATGCATGCACATTCACCAGAAGTTGATGATTTCATCCAAACGTGGAATAATCGCAGAACAGTCCTCTCTTTTGAAAGTGTCTCAAATCACCGGCGCACACTCGTTTGAGTAGGATGCTTTACATCCAATATTGGGAGGGTCAATGCAGGAAGACATTAGCAAGAGTATTCCATGTGTTGGTTGAATGTGGATGATGATGATGATGATGAAGCTGGCCAGATGTTAACACACGAAAGGGGTATCAATAATCTACATGTGTATGAGCTTGTATGAATTGGACGATGAGATGGGAGAGGGATTAAGCAATAATCTACGTGTGTATGGTGCATTTGTTGCCTCTTCGGACACATCTGATAAAATTGGAACGATACAGAGAAGATTAGCATGGCCCCTGCACAAGGATGATTGATATGCACAAAGCGAGAAATGGTCTGAATCGTTTCCTCCTTCAACAGCACTCAAGTCGCATAAGCTTAATCCTCATAATGCTTATGGACACATCTTATAAGCTAGCATTCGTCCTGCTCAGAGTCAAATCCTTGAAGGTTAGGTCAAAAGCCAAACCACCCACTTAGAAGCCCAACTGTACTAAACAGTTTATGGTATTCAGTGTCATGGATCACTATTTGCAAAGGGCCTAACCTGGATGCCGAGAGGTCTCAAAGTGTCATGCATGCTAATTATCAATATGATTTTATTTGTCAACATAAGCATTGTAGTTTTTTTTAAGTGAAAAAATATCTAAATTATGACATTTAGAATAGTACATAGGGATATTTTAGATGATAGTTTTGCATTTTAGTGTGCAAGGGGGAGATATTTTTTGGCGTACTAATGGCAAGTGTCATGTGTTTACATTTTAATACCGTAGCTCTCTAGCAGCTTGGGCACCTTCTGCCTAATAACTGATTAAAGTGCAAAAGTAAGTTAGGTAGCCCAAAAATTAATATTCTAAAATTGGGCAGATCCAAAAAGTAATTTAAAATAAGTTAGACTTTTATCCAAGTCATTTCTATAATTCATGGATGGTTTTTCTAATTTCATCTATGATGATTTTGTGATTTTAGGCACTCTTGAAATGTTATTTTCTTTTTTTGGACACTCGGCAAAAAAATTACTTATTTTCTGCCCAAGCTGCTAGAGAGCTATGGTATGCAAGAGGAAGATATTCTCAAGCATGCTACACTAGATATACCAATTAGTGAGGGGGTACTAACTCAAGTCACATGCGCAATCTAGCCAAATCTCAAAGTTACCAAGGGCTAAAGTTGCTATTGAGTGACACTAAATTCATGACTACGGTAAATTCTATGTTCATTTACCATAAATTTCAAGAAAATTAGTGTGTTCTTTTGATTAGTGTGTGCCACACGCTTGTTAGTGATTAGTGCCAAGTTCCGGTACTTTCATCCTAAGTGCCAATACTTTCATGCCAAGTGCCAGTACTTTAAATGACGAGTGGCAAGTGCTGAGATGAACTCCGCTTCCTAGTCCTAGATCCAAGATCTTTCGGTGGCACTAATGCATAGCGTAAAGGAAATTAATATGACCTTCACTAATTTCCCACACTCACTAATTGATATAACACAGGCATGCACCTCATAACACTATTGAACATAACTTAACTTACTCATGCCAAGATACTAAAAAACACACTTGAACGCCAAGTGTCATGAGATGACACTTATGATGAAGTTGTTAATCATCAATGTCACCTACCATACGCCTCAAAATAGGGTAAGTCGCACTATTACGCATGTGACACTAAATACCATAAACGGTGTAGTATTAAGAGCTTTGACATGAAGCAGGCCATGGGTTCCGAGTCTGAGATGCAATGCAAAGTTCATCATACGTGGTCAGATCGTTTTGCACCCCAACACCAGATTCTAGTATCCAGCCACTGGGATTATCTATCAGTTCTCACAACCACACAATCACCAACAGATAGAGTCATCAAAAACTCTACCTCCCTGTCAACACAGCCTCAATGATCGGGGAGAACCGGCAGTTGGGTACAGATGAAGCGGTTGAGTTTGAGAAATAACCGGTTGAAGTTCAAGACTGCAGGAAAATCACGGATCATTTTAGAGGAATTTATAGAAGAACATACCCCAATTTAATAAAGGAAAACCGGAGGATGTCAACATGTAACTGGTTGGACTTGCAAACACTCGGATCTTAACCGATTATGCCCAAAAATCTCCCCGATCACTGCACAGCCTATTTCCTTTCGCAACTACAGTTCTCTTTCTTCAAGGAGAATCTTGGGTATATTACAGGGTCAAGACATTTATCATCGTTTGACAACGAGCTCAAGAGCCTTGAGCTTCATGAATAAGTCCAAAGTCCACTGCAGATGTGTGACCTATATATCTAAGGCTGAGATTGCTTTCCGATTCACAATACGCAGCAGAACTTGCATGAAACCATGAGAATCAACAGCACTCCATGTAACCGACAGGAGTTGAGCAAGATGCTTGTGTCGAGTTACTGAATTTAAACATCAGAAAACAATTAAGTGCTGGACCAGGAAGCATAGCATACAGTGTGTGTGTGTGTGTGTGTATATATATATACTATGTATACTTGATCAATACATCTTTGGTAACGTCTGAAGAGCTACACACTAGGTAAGAAAGCAATCTTCTCTGAGACGCATACTATTTCAGGACGTTTTTGTTGGATGAATGAGAGGTGCATTATATGCCCGTCTGCAATAATTTCCTCTCGCCCTTTGGCAAGGATAATGTCATCAGAGTGTTCATCATTTGTCAACCATGCTTTAGTCATGTTATGGAGAGGGAAGTAATTAAAGCACAACATGAAACTTAGCTACAATAAATTGTTGCAAAGTCGCAAAGTTGCTTTAAGTAAAGTCTGACAAGTTCAACATTATGATCAGTTGTTGCCGACATATGAGCTACATACTTTCATTTTTGGCTATTCATGTTACAAGTGATCATATCTAGAACCATGGGTTTTGAGTCTGATCAAGTTAGGGTTGGTTTTCATGTAGGCCACTCGTCCACCAAATTTTAGTGGAAGTTAGATGCCACCAAGTGGAATCTACATGTCCAATGGTGGAATCTGGTGGGCGAGCAGCCCACATGGAAACCAACCCTTATTCAACTCCACTTTTATTACCTAACCTCAAGGTCCATATCTTCAAATCAAATCAGAAAGTGAGGTGGCACGTTGTATTGGCAAGCTCTCCAAACAACATGACTACTTTTGGGTCTCTAACCACAACTGAGTACTAATGTAGTTTTCTAGCAGCTTGAGCAAAAATATGTATAAATAGGAGGGTGCCTAAATTTCTAGGAAATGATTGACTTGGTTTGCCTGAAGTTTATTATAAAGATTAGATTATTGCCCCCAAATCATAGAAGCTCAGCTCACATGTGTTGTTATTCAACAAATAGGTATCAATAGGTTTGAACATGCTTTGCAAAGTCTTTTGTGAGTCCTTTGTCTTGCCATTCTAACAATTCTAACCCACAATCTTTCACAAATGCAACATATCTCACTCATATCAAACCATGTCACATAAGGGTTTAGAGTAACTAATGGGAGCTTCAAAGGTGAAGGTAAGGGTTTGGAGTAAATTGGCCACCTTAGGTGAAATTAGCATTAGCCATAAGAAAAACTTTGATGAATGCCTAAATTATTTTAAGTATATTTTTAAATTTCCCGATTTGATTTTTTTTTTCGTGTTGCCTAAATGTTCTGGTCATTTAAATTAGTTGTCAAGAAAAGACATGCCTAGGGTGCTATGAAAGTATGGTATTTAGAGCTCTGCATTCCTATTTTTAGCCCACTAACACAAAAATTGGTTCAAATACCCCAAATTAGTTTATTGATATCAAATTGGGATGAATAAACAACAACTTACAATGGGCATGTTTTTATTGCACCTCCGATGGTAGGTATGGAGAATTGAAACCCTTCAACCACTCACCATGTTATCATTGTTTCACTTCTAGTTGTGGGTAAGGTATCAAATGAAATCTATTGAGTATGCAAATCTAAAGAGCTCAATCTTACTTCCTAAGTTCAACAATTGGGGAAAATATTAAAAATTGACACAAAGAGCGGTTGATATGTCAATGCACCCAAATGACTAAGAGTTAGGACACGACATTGGTGTCTACAGAAAGAGTTGAAGAAGATGTACAACACAGATTGTTTTCTTGTGGAAAACTATCAAAATTTGTAGGAGATATCATCATTTGAAACAATTGGAGGTGTTTCATGAAAGGTAGGTTTTGGTGGTGAGCACCACCTTTCACTAAGCATCTGCTTCCTTTAAGAAAAGAAAGCCACTCATTGAACATATAGCAATATCTTGCTACCTATATAAGCCCCCATTCAAGCCAAAACATATGATGCATGCCAACAGTGATTATTCTATTACTTGGAACCACGTCTCGTTACTTTATACTTGAATGAAACTTCTATATTTTTTAATGAATGCCCTAAGCACTAAGGCTCACTCAAGATCTATTTTTGTGTGCATTTGACACAACATGCAAAGATTGTTGAGAAACCCTACATTATTCATTTGAATTTGATCGACATTTCAATCAATGTGCCACATATGCAATAGGTCAAACTCAAATATTGATGTGTTGTCTTGTTACAAATTACAAATTATTGAGGTCTCTTGTGTTTGTGCCACCTATCATATTGTCTATGCTACGTTTCATGGCTTATGGACCTACATTCACTAGAAGAGAAGTTGTCCATTACAACCATCTGTTGCAACTTAGCCATTGCAACTCATGGCAAGAAAATGCACAAATAAATCATTTTGGTTGTCCACCGAGGGTTTTTGGCCACGATTTCTGGACAATGAATAACCAAAACCCTCCCATTGCTAGCCAAAATGATTTATTTATGCATTTTCCTACCAAGGGTCGCAACAAATGATTGCAGTGGACAACTTAAAGTTTTCTTCTAACAATTAACCTACACTCATAGCAAACTACTTGACCCACAATATGAAACACTAATGAGAAATGATGTTACTAGAAAAACATTGTGGCCCGCGATGAGTAGTCCAATGTTCATTATCTTGGTCAATGATGAATAGGGTGATCCACACTAAGTCATGTGTATAGTGTGGTGCTTGGGGTTATCCATGATCCACCTACTATACGTAAAAGATCTTCTCCTTATTGTGTGGTAAATTACATGGCCCACAATAATAGACACCGATGAAAATAGATGTTACTAGAATAATAATGCGGTCCATGATATAATCCAATGTTCACTATCTTGGGTTGATAGTGGATAGTGTAAGCCGCACTAAATCAGATATTTAGTGTGGTGCTTGGGATAATCCATTATTCACCTACTGTATGTAAAATATCTTCTCCACATTGTGTGGCACTCACTATACATCAGTCATCACAACCTTGAAGTTTGAGATATGCCCCCTAAAAAAACAGATATTTATGTAAACTCAAGGACTACCTTTAACTTATTAGGCTATAAGAATTAATATCTTCACACTTTATGGAGAACTCGAAAGTGTAGTCGATAGTAGTATGGTAGATGGGTCTTAAATGGTTACATTTTCCACCTATCCCACTTCTATTGGGATATGCGACACGCGACTAATGCAAGATGGTTAGCAAATCCAAATCAAAGAAGTAGGCACTTTCCACATAATTTTTGGAACTCATATGAATATCTTATTCATTTTCAAAGTGAAGATTCTTGTGTCCGTTGAATGGTCATATAAGTCCGTCCCCCCCCCCCCCCCCCCGGGTTGTGTTGACCATTGAGCCTAGAATAATTATCATATTTTGAACACGCAATCCAATTTCTTCTAAATACATGCCTTTTTTGGTATCCGTCCTTGGAGCCACACACCACTCCAATGTAGGTTTCCTAATAAGAAAAGTAACCAAATACGGGTTGTCTACCTTATGCCCCCTTCCTACTTGACTTTAGCTAAGCCTAGAAGTTGTTTCTAAAAACACGGCCTTCACACCATCGACACTATCTAGTGCCAAGCCTAGTTGGCAAATGATGTGGCATGGTTTTAAAAGTGGAGGTTTTAAAGCCTCAAGCACCGACCCTCCCATCGGTACCTAGACATGAGACAAGAGTATAGGGCCTTTGAAAGTGTCGCCTCCCGCCCTTGTGATTGGTTGCTTTTAGTCTTAGCTATGAGGGCACGAGGAGCTCCATTAACAAAAACCGATGGTAAGATAAATCAGTAGTAAGGGATTTGGGGATGGGACAAAAACTATCCAACATTCATTGCTTGGTAGATAAAACCATGAACATGTGTGAATCGGACCGCATTTGCTAGGTCAGCATGAGATATGAACAGGGCCTTTATCCAACGGGTAGCTAGAGAAGACTTTGAAATTCTTTGTCTCATGACCATTTTGGTCATGCCACAAATTCTAGAAAATTGACAACTTTCCCACAATAAGTTATGTGGATGACAAATGAGCTACTCCCAAAAACATTTGAGCAAATTTAGATGAAGTTTGTCAACCTCAAGTTGAAAGGTCACATGAGGTTATTTTTGGGAGATTTCCCCTATTTCATACTGCAAGCAACATGTGCACTAATTTTTCTCCAAATCCAAAAGGTCAAGTTGTGCACAACCATCACTTTGTCCTAAGGGGAAGGAAAAAACTCACCCAAATTGGGCATCATATTACCTCCTAAATGTGGCTCCTACATAGGGGTTGCTCATGAAACCACCCCCAAAAAATAGAAAATGCCAACCTTACAAAAAAAAATCTTACATGCTTGGAGTATGAGGTTTTTATATGTTATTTTGGCCCACATGGTAGCGGGCACCACCTACAGCAGTAGATGCCTTCCATCCATGTAGATTGCCACCTAGTGGGTCACAACAATGGTCGGGGAAAACCGACGGCTAGTTCATTATCAGCCGATGGATTTCCCCGCATGGCCGGTCCAAATTTCCAACCATCAGATGGCAATCCGACTGTAATTTCAATCCTCCGGCAATTAGCCAATGGACCAGAAAATGTCCCGGAAATGTAGCCGATTCTTCTTGTGAGTTACTGGATTTCAGCCGGAAGAAGTATTCAAATTTCAAATACTGGCCGATACCCGGGAAATGGTAACCAATACCCTCCGGGTCATGAGCATTGGTATCTGAGTGCAAGCAGGTATCGAGGGATGCAAGTCAGGGCTTTGAAGATGAATGGCAACTTGCTAACATTGATGACATTCTAACAAGTGCTCTAGATCTTTGGAAGGATGTTGCTAAGTTTCACTATTTGTATAGCAATCCATAGCGCTATTTGTCTAGGGCATCTGATGATGCACTTGAGGAAGTACCCTAAACCTTAAACTTTTTGAATTATGCAACCTTTCCATGACCAAATCCAATTGCTTCTATGAAGAATTGGGGGACCCTTGGCCTTCAAGCGGTGAAGGCATTGCTAGGTTCAATTCCTGCTAAGGATATTAAGTCTTCAAATTTAAAGTTTTGAACATGCCTTTCTTTTCACTTATTCAAGATTTTGTACTAAGAAATGATTTCTAATAACTTTTCATACATTTTTTAAACAATTAGTGCCGATATGAATTCCATCTAATCGGATATTGGCCAATGAAAATATGAAAATATAGGAAATTGGCCGATTGATTTTACAAAAGACTGGCTCTTGCCGATGTAAATTGGAAAAAATCCAACCCTTCGTAACAACTACCGGCAATTAGCCACTAAGGCTTCAAAAACTTCCCGAACTATGGGTCACAAACCCCATCAGAATATTAGGTGGCGACCCATTTTGGGTTGCATGAGTGCTTCAAGGTTAAATGGACATGGTCGACTATGAACGCCTTGACCTTACCCTCATAAGAGTTTTGGCAACTGTAGTAGCCAAGAAGTATCATTTGTAACAATTTCCATATTCATAAAATATATTTTAAAGGAGAATACATACATACATACATACATACATACATACTCCTTAAAATTCGTTTCTCTCCACAAGAAAATAATCCCCATCTATTGCTCCCGTAACATTATTTAGATCCATAACAGTGTTCTATGGGGACTGACAATATTTCACAACATATTCCTCACATTCAGATCGAGTGTGAGCAGTATCCTAGAATATTGTTCGTCCCACACAACACTGTTATGGATGTGAATAATGTTATGCTCCTAAACAGATGCAAACTCTCGTATTCTTATCGGTTATAGATGCCTCAACCCAAGCCTTAGATGATTAGCCTCCGCAAAACAGACTCCTCCTACCACATGTGGCCTCAACACTTTGTTGATAAGCCAATCATCCCCAACAAATCATACTAGCAGCTTTCCCACAATTACTTGCCCTTTTCGTGTAGGCCCGAAACAAAAGCAGAGGGTGTCAGAACAAACACAGGAGTACTAATTTAATAAGTAGTAATAAGAGAGGAGTAGGCAGGTCTCATCTAGTTTTCGGTACCTTCAACACTGTAGGAACATGCAAAGATCTTTGGGTTTAGGGCTCCAAGGTTCGGCCTCAGCCACAAATGTCCGGAGAGAAGGGGAATTTATCGTATACGAGTGTACCTCTCATCCATCCAACATAAAAAATATAAATAAAAGTCTTGAAATAACATGCATCCCAGAGGTTTTTATGTGTTGGGTTGATTTGGTTTGACACCAGAAATTAATTTTAAAGACCCCGAATCAGTCTGTCTGAGTTTATTCGAGATGAATTAGGCAACAAACCTATAGGGAGGGGGTCAAGTTGTTATGTCGGATGGATGAGAGGTGTGCTTGTATACGATACTTCCCCCAACATCCATCCAACATTAAAAAAAAAAATTAAAAATAAAGTCTTGAAATAATATGCAGCCCAGAGGTTTTTATGTGTTGGGTTGATTTGGTTTGACACCAGAAATTAGTTTTAAAGACCCCGAATTAGTCTGTATAAGTTTATTCGAGATGAATTAGGCAACAAACCTATAGGGAGGGGGTCAAGTTGTTATGCGGATGGATGAGAGGTGCACTTGTACACGATACCTCCCCCAACATCCATCCAACATAATTTTAATTTTTTTAAATCTTGAAATAATATGCAGCCCGGAGGTTTTTATGTGTTGGGTTGATTGGGTTTGACGTCGGAAATTAGCTTTAAAGACCCCAAATCAATCCGCATGAGGTCATTTGAGATAAATCGGGCAACAAACTTGTAGGTAGGGGGTCAAGTTGTTATGTTGGATGGATGAGCAGTACGCTCGTATACGATACCTCCCCCGCTCTCTATCATGAAACTAGAATCAATAGGTTTCCAATTCTAGATCGATCTTTCCTTTCTCTATTTTAGTTGTTGAAGATGGCGTCGAAGGAAACCCTATTGTTGACTTGGCACCGAAAAGATATTAAGCCTTGGAGGGCACGCTCGTACCAACATAGGCTCAACATTAAGTGTTGGTCACTTCCGTTTTGTGATTGCAAGGGGGCTTGGAGCCTCTTCACGAAACTTGTGGGAGTGTAAACCAACCTCCCCACTAGACGTACATTAGTGTAGTACTAAACTAAACAACTAATCTATTCGATGCGGATTGGAATTGGAGTGTCCATGACTTTGTCAAGCCACCTGAGTATTACAAAGGCAATTAAAGTGGGGTTGATGATGAATAGTGCAGACCGTAGTAAACCAGGTGTTTGGTGGTGTAGTTTGGACCCCCATGTTGTCCCGGTCCATTGCACCCATGCACATGAATCGATGTCATAGACCATCTTTGTATCAACACTCTACCTCTTAACGTCATGCCATTTTGAAACTTTGGAATGGCGACTGAATCAACACCCATGTGTGCCCTTATTAGCATCATGAGACCCAAAAAGTTTAGTAGATGTCACACTTGACATCCATGAAGTGTGTGGGTAGACAGTATTGTGACAAATTCTGCTCAAATTATGTGTACCGTAATCCTTTCATTTTGCATGCGTCCTTATGACTACGTCACTGTCACATCACTGTTGCCAGTTGACAAATCAATTCGTCAATCACTATGAGATTTTCAAGTCGTATGGGAAAATCAGTGTTGCCAGTTGACATGTGAAAGCATCGCGACTATGACATGTGCAAATCGATTGAAAAAGCCATTTGTGACTTTGCAACAGTGTCCAGAACAAGCATGAGAGCTGAAGTGTGGTACAGAAGGTAAATGTCCAGTTGAGTTTCATAAGAGATCATGAGAACACAATTGAAAGGAGGGAAAAAAAACACACAAATAAATTGAGAGTACCGATGCATCATTGTGTGCATAGTCCAAAAGGAATACATATGGGGGGGGGGGGGGGGGAATTGCTTTTGAAACCAAGTATTATCCTCAAATTTGAAAGGACACTGTAGGAATTGGTACATCAGTCGGGGAACACCTAAATATAAATTTACAGATCCACCGGCTGCCACAGCTCATGTATCACTGGGGCATCCGTCTTTACAAGAAATGGACCAAAGGAGTAACTTTTTTGTCATTTTTGCAAGAACACCAAGAGTAGCACCCGAAACTGCGTCATTGACGGCCTCGCCTAAAGCTTCACACAATGAGGCTGCCAAATGGAGGCAGACTGTCTAAACTATGACCGCATGAATTGTACAGAATCCCTAAAACCACCGAACTTCTCAAAACACATCCTCCCTCACCCAAAAAATGGTAAGACCGAAGTTTACTATGGTACATAACCGCACACACGACTTGTGTGATTGAAAGTCACATTTGCTTGTCTGACGTGCACCCAGTACCTCAACATATTGGACTGCCTGCAGAATCGAACCCAGCCTCACAATTGCCATCGGACCTGGGGAGGCTCATCACATGCAGCTGAGGCCCGACTCAAAAGGCCTCAATAGCCACGAATTACATTTCATGTTAAAACCTGCCTGAATGAGCAACTCCACCACCAGGTCAATGACTTTCTAGGGAAAAGTTTCGTCAAGTACCGTACTAAAAGTGGTAATAGAGTCCCAGAGATATTTGCCTTCCCAGAGTTAGAACCTCCCAAAAATATACCAGTATGTTCGCTGGTTTTCAGACACTCCAGGTAGCAACGGGATCGTAGTCATAGGCTTGACCTGCCTTAACAAATCGACCCTTCACCCTCTTGCGGATGTCTGCCCGAGCTTTACGAGACTCATATCTAATCTTCTTGCCGAATCTGTATTTACAAACAAGGGGTGTGTTAGCTTCACTCTAGAGTTGAATCACTCATGCTGGGAACATACCAAGACAAAGATCTATCAACTCACTTTCCAGGGGATTGATTGTTCCCATCACAGTCAAGAATGACAATTGTTCACTTGATTGACAAGAACCGTGCTAATACCCTCAGTAGCTCGACTAAATAATCAACAATGTAGAGTGTTTATTACCTGCGAATTTTCTTCTTCTCCTTGTAACGGAGCATGGCAGAATCTCGCGCTTGTGCAAATGTTAAACTGTCGGGCGTAGCTGATCCAAATGAAGGATCTCCTCCAGAGCTCAGGAACATAGATGATGCACTGCACTCATGGTAATCACTGCTATCGCCACTCTGACCGGAGAGTGTGAGAGATAAGGTTGAACCTTCCGGCCTCGTCACATACTGCATCATCATCTTGCTGCTACCTCTTCGTTCGAGCTCGCCAACCACATTTACCTCAGGTCCTAATATAAGTCCGTCAGGCGGGCCTGGACCTGGTCCTGCTGGCCTCACCATTTCAAGACGAATCTTGGGATCGTTACCACCCTGCGCATGCCAAAGAGTGAAACTCATTATATAGCCCCAATACCTGACTCCGCATGGACATAAATGAAAATTGCAGCAACTATCCCCCATTCGAACATTAAATTCCTACAAGAGCAGTGATAGTTTACAGCCCATTTAGCAATCCCCTAACTCTTTTCAGACTCTTGATGGCAATATATTACACAACTTTCTATCAAGAAAGGTGACTGCCTCACTTACAGTACTGGAAAATCTGCAACAGGTCAATGCAGTTGAGCATACCAAGAAACTGAAATCGTCACTTACATTTATAGGTTTGAAGAGCTCTGCCTCGGGGATGCTTTGCATGTGCCTGTGTTCATTGTCATCAGTACAACCATCATGTCCACTGCAGGCGGTACCAGGATTTAAGTCCTCGAACGATGATGCAGAGGGACCTTGAGTGCTGGAAAAGATATCTTCATAATTGTCAAAAGAAAGATCTACGTCGGCCTTGTCAAAAGAAAGATCTACGTCAGCCATGGTGAAGCCCTCACATGGATCGCCCTCCCCCTCTTCGCAGATTCCCAAATCTTGCATATTCTGTCCCCATAGCTGAGAAAGACAGTTTATTTCTTGGTCAGTCAAGATGCACAAAATACAACAACATCTAGACCACATAAAGCATTGGTGACAGAAAATTATCAAAAAAATAAAAAAAGACATTCATGAATCATGTGAGCGTTAGCACTGTAGAATTGTTCTAACTGCTATTTAGATGAAATGGGATTCCCTCAAAAGCATACCTGAGTAGCTTGACTGATGGGATTACATCGCCAAAAAGGGTCGCTGCCTCCCTGGCTAATGGTGTCATTACCTCCAACCTCCACCTTCATGGGTTGCGCCTCTGTCGTCACCCCTGAATTGGAATTGGAGTCTGCAATAGTATGAGGACTTTGAGCATGATATTGTTCTGGAAGGCTGCGAGTAGATATCACTTTATCTGTCATGCCTTCGTACCTGTCTGCAGGCTGTGGTGGCTTTGATGGCTGAACAGGTAGCACCATCATTGTGTTCCGTGATGGCTCCTGGTCCTTCAATTTCTGTAACTGGCAAAAGATTGCTCTCTCATGTCCAACTTGCTCTTGCTGTCTTGCCATTGCTACAGCGCCTGATGGAAGCGAGCTCTGTCACACAAAACGACTCGTTACAATTGAAGTGTAAAAAAACACTGCAGACATGTGCTTCTCAGACCCCACAGATCTGAAGCTGTGTGATGTTGCACAACAAGAACTAGATCAGATGATAAACAGTTGTCAAATGCTCATTTTATCTCAATTATACCACAACTATAATCCCAATATCCTGAAACAGCCCAAACTGACAATGATGAAATTTCTACCTTCGCAAGGAGTGGAGATCCAACACCCGGCATGGTATTAATAACCCCGGGACATCCATCCATCCTTTGTTGCGCATCGCTCGTCCAGCTTTCCCTCCCAATCGGACCTGTGCCCATCTTAATTGCTCCAGCAGCTCCATTGTTCACTCCCCACTGATTGCTGTAAGCTCGAGCAGGCGGAGACGCTAACACAGCTCCAGACAAATTCCGGGGCTCGTTGAAGTCACAGGCCCAGAGAGTTGCAAGCTCAGTTGCAGAAGGGCATCCGGTAAAGCAATCGAAGTTATGGCGCTTGTGCTGGGCAGCAGCCAAAGTAGAATTATGGGTTTCACAGTCGCAGGATTGGCATAATGAAGTGTGGCAGGATGGACAGCGGACTGCTGCAGGACGAATGTTGCAGGCATGGCAGAGCAGAGTACGCAGATGGCGTTGGGCAAGCGCGTTTGCATTGTGGACTTGACGATCACAAGGAAGGCACAGACGAGCAGAATCTGCACGGCAGTACACCGTTGCCCGTCCTTCACCGCAGAAATCACATGCGGCCTCCATTTCGAAGCGATATGGAGGATACTTTCCTTAATGGATAAGATGTGGTGGAATGTTCACCAGTATACTCCGTGCAGGTGAACTGAGATTCCCATGAGCAAACCTTGGCGCAAGGTGGGGAAGATCGCTTCACCCGAAACCGATAGATCTACCTGAAATAAGCGATTTCCTTTATATTTCAGAAAAGCATGCCTATCCTGATGGCAGAAGGCTTCTCAGACTCCTCCAACTTGTGCGCGCAAAAGCATATAATTGCAAGGCGTTGCTTGCAGTCCACAGTTTTATGCTTTCATATCTTCAAGAATGTTCTCAAGCCGCCTCTGTTATACAGTCATCTCTTCAGAAGCTGTGCAGCAAATCCTTTAGAAACTCTTCCTCAGTCCAGCTTTCTTGATCCAGCAAGCTGGTCACACACAGACGCTCGACAGTTCGCTTTGAGTTGTACACCTCAAGGAAATGGAAACAAAATAGAATGTCAGTGGCTGCACGGCCTCATTTTGAAAACAAAGGAGATCGTCCACAAAAGACTAGATCGATAGAAGAATGACAATATATGCATCCATGCACCCGACACATATCAACTACTGCTGCTCCTACATGATTGATTCAAAATTACGCTGAAGATGCCAGACTACTGGCGCACCTCCTTACAAAAAGGTAAGGACTACGCAAGTAAACTGTAACGAACTGAAGACACTACTAGGAAGGCAGGCAGTTCAGTTCTACATGCTCAATCAGTTGCAGAAGGCTGATAACGGGAAGAACGCTGGAATGCTAACTCACAAAGTAATGGAGACAAAAACAACAGTTGAACAAGTGTCTTCTAGTCTATCGTATCGACACCAGAAAGTGCCGATAGAGACCAACGGCGACTTCGTCAGCACTGCACACCAAATAGATAGTAGCAACGATAAGGTACAAATACACGACGCGGAGGTTTCACTAGATTTCAAGCAGGATAGCGGGGGGCGAAGACAACGAATGTGAGTAGTACCGACAGCGCAAGTATGGAATACATAGCTGTAAAAGTAAGAGTCCCTCACATAGGATTCTCTCACAAAGAGTTCAGGAAACTTGGAAGCTTCGTGGAACTTAGAAAGGGACGAAGAAACAGGTCTCCCAAACAAAGAGAGACACCTACGGGAGATGCTACGACGCTCGGAAGCAAAAGAAAATATATATTCACTAACCGGGTCCAAAGAATCTCAAGGATTGGACAATGAAAGGCATTTTCGAAGTTCTCTACACCAATTTGTAAGTCTCCGATCTTGTGGAAGTAGTACTCCAAGAGTTAAGAGGAGTTAAGCTCGAAGAGATCATGTACTATAATAGTAGGCTTTCTTTGGCCTAGCAGCAAGCAAAAGAAAGCCTCGCATCACGTAGTAAACGGCATACAGCCATTAGACACACAGCCAGAGGAGATATATTATGCTACTTGTGGTGCTAGATTGCTTAAAAGATAAGCACAAAGCTCGCAACACAGTTTCTAAGGACGAAACAACGAGTGCAAGATTTCCAATTCTCTAAAGCCAATGGACTCCATGGACAGATGTGTGCTCCAGAGACGACCACTGACCTCCTCGGTAGACCAAGGCTAGGGACCTGCTTCCTTCCTTGAATCTTTCAATTCCCGGCCGATAGTTGTCGTAGATGCCCCGTAGCGAGAGAGAGAGACAGACAGATAGAAGGAGACAGTCTGAACAGCAAAATGAAAAACAGTGCAAACAGCTAAATCACCAGCGCAACGCAAGCTTCGCAAGCCAAAGTAACACAAACTCGACTAATTGATGAAAGGCCTCTCACTTGTCTCCCTACAGAAGTTAGAAAATCATCATCACAAATCGACGTCTGTCATAGCTGAAACACGATCTTACTTCCAAAATCTTTTTAACTTCCTCTCCTCTCCTCCCTCACTACTTCTTCTTTCCCAAATTGCCTCAACCCGGACTCTCCTACACACAAACACTCCGATTCTCTTCCGAGTGCGCCTCCCAAAGAGGTGCAAGAAGAAGCACAAGTTCCTCAGCTCTACGGAATTCTCCTTGAAACAAGAACAGCTGTCCTCTCCAAACCACAACTTCTTAACCTCTCCTGCTTAAGCCACTCCATTAACCGACACACAGAAAAGCACAGACAAACACACACAGGTATCCAGAAAGCACTCTAGCTTCTCTCTCTTCACCAGAAAGATCGATTTATCCGTCATTCTTTCCACCAAAACATTAACCACGACACAGACGCGGACGCGGCACGAGCGGCGGCTTCTCTAACCTTGCTGGTAGCGCTTCTTTCTCTCGTTCGCCTCCTCCTCCTCCTTCTTCTTCTTCTGCAGCCTTCTTCCTGATCAGGCGTAGGCTCGTTGTTCTTGTTAGAGATCCCTTTCTTCTTTGACAACTTCTTCACTTTTGTGCGATGATGTCTGCGGCGATATCCTCTCCGGACGATCGGTAGACAAGAGCCGAAGCAGCAACGGCAGAGTCGCAACAAAACAAAACCGGAAGAAGGCAGGAGGGGCAGGAAAAGGGCGCGGCATGAGGCAGGCTCGGGATGGATGTGGATGAAAAAGGAGGACGGAAAATGGTAGTTGGAGAGATGAATCTCATGGATGTGCTGGATGGATGAGGGAGGGAGGGTGGGGAAAAGGGCAGGAGGGGGGAGGGGGTGCTTTTCCTGCTCTTTCCCCAAAAGTACAGTGCCTGGAAAGGAGCAATAAATGGAGGGACTCAGGCGGCCCAATTTCGGTTTGGGCCCCCACCCCCCACCCTTTGGCCACAGAAGAAGCTCAAGGAAGGTCAAGTTCACTATTGCGTTAATAATATAAAACTCTCAATACGTTTTATGTTAAGACTTGGCGAGGGTACTTCCGATGATACAATTCATGTACACTCTAAACTCCGTATTATCACACATGTGGCAACCAAAGTGCATGTGATATTACGAGGTTTTGTAGTGTTAACATGGATGCGTGATACTACAGAAGTAGTGTAGCATGTGATACTATGGACTAACACAAAGGAGATGTGAGGACAATTTGACTTCATTATCATGTCATTTGGGTCCACTTCACTTGGCCTTCCCGGGTGATGTGGCGGACGCATGCGCCAACACTCAACGAGTGGCATAAAAGGAGGAAGAAGAAGAAGAATAAGAATAAGAATGTGACACTTCACATGTTGACACATGGCACAATGCAAGGGTGTGGGTTGACTTCTTGGGTGGTTTGCATTAATGACAAATTTTGTGATATAAGGGAGAGAAATGTGACAATAAGAAGGAGTGAGATTTGAACTACGAACATCCGTTCCCTAGGGTTTCATGATATTAGAGAGTGTGTGACATTATGGAGGTTGATATTACGGAGTTTAGGGTGTAGTATGTATTTGAGGGCCACTTCACACAAGAGCCCAAAAGAAAGTGTCCAAATACCGTCCCAACACACCTCCAAAATCATTTAGTGTGGTCACAAATCCGCAAGTGTAGTGTGAAGCCCTATGTGACCGGGCCCTCAACCAACTCCTATTTCAATGAATTTCTATTCACGCGGGTCCTCACACATGATAAAAAAATGGAACAAATTAACAGTTGCGAACGTTCGGAGTGCCATGGTCTCCCGGTTTTGTGTTAGGCCTACCTCCAAGAGGTGGTTTTTGAAAACAATGTGAGTGACCATGAACACATGATCCATTCAATGCCATGTAGGAATCCAAGCAGGCTTTACATCCATCTCGCAGTCACATACTATGTTGGTCCCTCAAGCGCAGTGTGAAGTGAACTTGGACCGGCTCCGCCTTTTCCACCAATAAGAGTGCTTGAAGTGTATTGGTCATAGGCTCTCAATCTCGTGTGCGAAGTGGCCCTAAGAGCAAGGTTGGCACCACGCGGTTTTTTACAGTTGGGTTTTCCATAGTGTTTTTTAAGAAATCCCATCATCCAAGGTCCAATAAAATCCAGTTTTATTCAGTTTTATTCACGTTTTTTTTCTGCATTAAACCCAAAAACCCAATGCATCGGCCGGAAAAAGAATCTGGGATATTTCCACACTCGATTACAATTACCAACCGGAATACACATGACAGTAGTTGGAATAAAACCATGATTTTATTCACAAAACTCAAGTTTTTTACATTACAACCAAAAACCCAATAGATCGGCCGAAAAAAGTTGGGTTTTTTTCTCACTCTTGCATGCTTGAGAGGCCCTTCAACCGAGGGCCCACTTGAAATCCCAACCCAAGGGTCAAGTGGGGATCCGAATGATGATAATGATGATGTCCCCCGGGCATACATTTCAAGCATTCCGCCGTTGAAAACGGAGGGTAGGAAAGAAAGCGATGAAGAAGAAAAGTAAAGGAGAGGCGAGGGAAGGGAAGGGAAGGGAAGGGAAGGGAAGGCGGGCCTTTGGTTGGTTATGTACCGCTCTCGCTTTTCTCTTACTTAATTCCGAGAAACTCCTCGCCCATGCCACGTGGCGTGCGGCGGGGCCCACTCACCGTCCTTTCTTTGCACCCATGCAAAGAAAGGAAGGCGCATTCTAAAGCTTAGCCTAATTCCCACGCTCCGCCATTCTTGTGAGGAGACGCCATTTGGCTCACCCCACACTTACTTAATACTTGGAACCCCGGGGTATGTACTATACCACTACTATGTTATTACTATAGAGCCCCCCCCCCCCTCCCCCGCCCCCAAATCCCTCCTTTGTTTAAGCTTAAACTAATCGGGTGGAGCAAGACAAAACCCTACACCGGAATCGAGGAATCGGCCCCATATATTTAGACTTTGACGATTAGCGTTGCCGAGAATATACCGGGTGTGGGTATTCCATGGACGCATGCTCATTGCTGACCACCGGAAAAAGCCCCCCCTCCCCCCCCCCTCTCCCCCTCCTCTATGATTATAAAAATGCCGTTTAGATCCCGAGCCGTTGAATGATTTGACCGATCCCTCCAATGGCCACCTTAAGGTAATGTGGGCCTTACATGTGCTTGCTCGCTTCTTAATCGGACACCTATTATACCTAAAGCGGAATGGGTTTGGTAGTTTAGATCAAACTATTGTATGTGCTCAAAGTTTATCCACCACTTTCGCTTCATTTAGGCCAATGGTGGTCCATCACTTAGATATATGTAATTTTGGGTGTAATCTTTGAGAGAACTTTGTCGATTGCTACCCGGTTGAGACAATTTCCTAACCAACCCAACGATCAAGATTGTAGTGGAGTTGGATGTGTCCACAATAGGGCCACGGATGACCTTCGTAAGTTACATTAAGCTTAGGTGGCAATGTGGTCGTATCGACCCCATGTACGATCACTAGCATATCTAAGAAGATCTTTGTGAATGGATATGATATTGAAGTTGACCTCTCATAACACTTTTGCATCCCGGCTTTAATTACGAAACTTGAAATGACACCATGCATGATTTGCAACTGGCCATGTAGAATGTGCTTGATTTTGGATATTTGTCTTAATCAAACACCCATGTTAGAGTGGTGTGTGGTTTAGGTGTGGCTCCAAGAACAAACACCAAAAAAAGGACACATGTTTTAAAAGAATTTGGATAACATGCTCAAAGGATGATAACCGATATAGGCTCAATAGTTAACATAAACGGTAGGGAGAGGGCACCTATATATTCGTTCATTGAGCACAAGAATCTCCACTTCCGTAATGAACAAGATATTCATACGAACTTCAAAAAATATGAAGGAGGTAGATGCGCCTAATTTGATTCCTTGTCTTAAACAGACACCCATATTTGAGCGGTGATTGGTCAGCTATGGATCCAAGAACGGACACCAAAACATACACGTGTTTTGAAGGGGGGGTGCTATTCCATGAGCATGCTCATGTCAGATCCCTCAGTTATAGGGATTATAGGGCCTAAGGATCCAAGCGTAGACGTGCCCACCAAAAACAACTTAGCAACCTTGAACCCAAAAAATATATATATACATGCAAATTTCGGTGTTCAAAAACCATGGGCAGGTCCGAAAAAGTTGGTGGTAGGGCTTGCTCATGCTCGTGTCCTAACTTCACTCCAAATTGAAGAGACCCATACAATCGCTTCCCAAACCAACCAATCTTCGCTTCGCCCATAAATAAGATGATCCATAAACGAGCTCCAAAGATTACAAGAGAAGTGGTTACAAGCACGATTTGGATTTGCCAATGACCTCACTCACACCCATTGCGTGTTCCACACTATATACCCCTCCGAGAAGGCGCGTGTGGAGAGGGGGAAAGGCGTCCATTTAAAGACCCCCCCCCACCCGCCCGCTTACTTTACCATAAGCAAGCTAGGTAGCTAGGTAGAGAGGGGAGTGGGGCACTGTGGCCTGAGGCTTTGAACCCACACCCACTTGCGGCCATGCAACAACAATCGGGGTCTCATGCACAAGCTTACACACACACACACACACACACCCCAAGCGAGAGGGAGGGAGGGAGGGAGGGAGGGCCTACCAAAGAGTGTGAATGCCGCAACCCCAAAGCCTGTCTGGGGAGGAGCTGCTGCTGTTGCTGCTGCTGTAGAAAGACTCAATAGTGCGTCGAAAGGGGAACACCTTTTATGGTACTGTGCCCCCTGGACCCCCCACCCTTTATATGGCTCAAACACGGTTTCTTGCTTCCCATTTCCTACCAATTTTAGTATGACAAAGTCGCCCGCCCGGTGCTTGCCATACGAATCTCCGTGACGTCATCATTGATACGGCCCCCTCGCTCGCTTAATTGCCAACAAAGAGAAATTGCGTTCGGGGAAACTAATTACTATGTTCCTTACCCTTCTTTCCTTGAGAACCGTATGAGGGTTAGGTTATTCGATGGTAGTGGTAGTAACACCAAGATATCCATGTTATGTTGTGTTATGTTGTGTTGTGTTGTGTTGTGTTGTGTTGTTTTACCCCCACCAATTTGTATAATCCAAATACAACTTGTTGTATCACATGTCCTACCAGCTCTAGTATGACAATGTCGCCTTGGGGTGCTTGTGATACGAATCTTGATGATGTCATTGTTGACACGGCTCTCTTGCTTAACTTCACTTAATTGCCAACAAAGTGAAATTGCATTCGGGGGAACTAATCACGGCGTTCCTTACCCTGATTTCCTTGAGAATCGTATGAAAGATAGGTTATTCGATGGTAGTAGTAACACCAATGTATCCATGTTGTGTCATGTCATGTCATGTTACCCCCACCAGTTTATATGATCCAAACATGACTTATTGCATCACATGTCCTACCAATTCTAGTATGACAATGTCGCCTTGGGGTGCTTGTGACACGAATCTTGATGACATCATCGTTGACACGGCTCCCTTGCTTAACATGACTTAATTGCCAACAAAGATAAATTGTGTTTGGGAAACTAATCACTACATTCTTTACCTTATTTCCATGAGAAGCGTATGTAAGGCATGCTATTCAATGGTGGTAGTAGCAGTAACACCAAGGTACCCTTGCTATGGTATGTTATGTCATGTCATGTTACCCCCACCAATTTATATAATCCAAACATGACTTATTGCATCACATGTCCTACCAATTCTAGCATGACAATGTCACCTCATGGTGCTTGTGATACGAATCTTGATGGCATCGTCGTTGACACGGCTCCCTTGCTTAACTTGACTTATTTGCCAACAAGAAAAATTGTGTTTGGGGAAACTAATCACGACATTCTTTACCTTCTTTCCATGAGAAGCGTATGAAAGGTAGGCTATTCAATGGTGGTAGTAGTAGTAACACCAAGGTACCCATGCTATGCTATGCTATGTTATGTCATATTACCCCCACCCAAGTTCACCAATTTATATGGTTTGAGCACGATTTCTTGCTTCACATTTCCTACCAAATTTTAGTTTGACAAAGACGCATACGGTGGTGCTTGTGATACGAATCTCGACGACGCCATCATTGACACGGCTTGCTTGCTTATCTTACTTAATCGGCAACAAGAAAAATGCGGTTGGGAAACTAATCACCATGTACGGTCTTCGTCCCATGGGAATTCTATGAGAGTTAGGTCAAATTCAATGGTAGTGATAGTACTTAGTTGTAATACTAAGGCGCCCACGCCATGTTATATATATATATATATCACCCCCACCAAGTCTCTTGTAGGCTTGAATTCGAACATCCAAGAGCCTAGCGGCCCCACACATACCCAAATAGCCTCAAACTAGCCTCCATCATTGGAAGGGACGTGGGCGCAACGTGTCACTACAATATAGACACCGATGGAGTGATGAGTGGCTTAAGCATCCCTCCAATCTTTCGTTGAGTGGGTTGATTAAGCTCCACTTTATACTTGTGGCCAAATTGAGGGCCGGCCCAAAGGCGAACAAACTCAATCAATAGGATCGCTCCACTATAATTATAATTAGGGTTGAGTTTAAATGTTCATTCATTTTATGTGATGTTCGTAGTGGTAGAATTTTGGAGTAAAATCTTCAAGCCAACTTGAAAGACTTGGGACGAGGTTTTCAAGAGTTTGAACACTCGACACGAGTTGGATTGAGCTCATTTGTGGGATAATGAACATCTTCATCGTCGATTCATGGAATGTAATTCTCTTCACTAATCTCCCCCCTCGAGAACATTAGGGCCTAAAATCAGGCCTCACCACTATGGATGCGACAAGGGTGGGCCTAAAAAAAGTTGATAAAGTTGGGCCAAATTGAGGGCTGAATGCTTGAGAAGCGGGTCGATCCTTGATCCAACCCCAAGCTTATGTAAAGTCACCCTAAGTTGTTGTACATCAAACATTGAACTCATTGTTCAGGCCACGACATATCATGTGGAAGTATTTAAGGTTCTTCGTTGTCACTTAAACCTAAATATAACAAATTTTTTTGACCTTGTGTATCATCAACCCGTTCATCGATCACGTTATTTCAATCATAGCTTATTTAAAATATATATTGGGATATTTAGGCTTGTGTTAATGACTCAATTCAAAAACATCAACATATGTGTTATCACAATTGTCAATCACCATCGTTTAAACTTGTATATGTGACTACATAAAGCATGGTTCCACCAAAGGAGACATTGCCTTTGCCTTAGGTTTTGGGCTCGTACAAATTATCACATAGAGCCTTAAAATACACAACAATGTCATTCAGGGTTAAGTCGTCACAAATAGGTTCGAAGACTAATACATTACATGTATTGAAATATGATCAGGAACTTGGTGTTGAAGTGTGAATAGGTCTAAACAACATGAAACTTGATGTTTAGAGTCAACCGCAAAATGTCATTGGCATTACACATTGCAACAACATTCAGGAGGTTACGACCATAGTAACATTTTCATCATCCACCTAATCATCAATACCAATATGTGAGTTCTCAACAGTTCCTATTGCATTTGTTGGATAGATTACATTATGTTAGATATGCAATTGGAACTTCTGGATGATATATTGTTGGATAGTTCCTATTGCATAGTTCCATATCACACACACACACAAATTCATCATTGTGATAGATATGCATAGTTTTTAATGGTGCAAGACAATTCTTTAGGGATACATGTCAATTACCCACGACTCATATGGGTGTAGTGTATCCTTTTAGAAAGCCAGTGAATGATTTTTAAAACGACCTAAGTAGTACTAGGTTAGTCATTTTACTAGGTGTGAGATGTAGCCTTCAATCAAACATAAAACTGTTAACACAAGTTTATGACATGGGTTTAACCTCTGCTTTCCACCTGACAACGAAAAAGAAAACGTGGCACCATCATTTTTCATCCAAAAGGACCATATGTAATAATCCTCAAGGTGCATAATCCTCAAGGAGAATGTTTGTAAGTTAGCAAACCTAGTATTTACAATAACAATACTACATTGTTTTATGGGATTTAGTGTCACATGCGTAAGCTAGGTTACCCTAATGATCAACAACTTCACCATTAGTGTCACTTCGTGACACTTGGCAATCAAGTGCGTAGGCTGAATAGTATTATGGGGTGTATGTCTATATTGCACACTGGCCTACAAGTTGACTGAACGTGTACACAAATGCCACTTGGTATTAGTATGCTCAATGATGGGTGCCTCTTGCATGTTAAAGATGTAAACACACGACGCTTCCCATTTAGTATGTTCAATAATAACTTCCCCTTGCACATCGAAAAGAAAAACTATCATCTCAAGTATCCCAAGGTGCTATGTAAAATGTCATATTGTACATAGATATTCACTTTTAAAAGTTAACGAATAGTGTCATATTAGTAATTAGCAAACGTGACACTTTGAAGCCTCCATGCATCTAGTTTAGGCCCTTCACAAACAATCTTCATGACACTAAATATCACGAACAGTACAATCTTGAGTGCCTTTTTCATCGAGGAGAGGAAGTTATCACATACGAGCGTGCCTCTCATCTATCCAACACAAAAACTTGACCCCACCCTATAGGGTTGTGGTCAATTCATTTTCAAATAACTTGGACTAAACTAATCCGACGCCTTTAAAATTATATCCGGTGTCAAATCAGCTAGAAATAGCAACACCCCCCGGATACATACTATTTCGGGACTTCTTGAATGTTGGATGGATGAGAGGCACGCTCATATGCCAACCATTTTTCTCCTCTCTCTTTCCCCCCCCCCCCCCCCCTCCTCCTTTTTCATCCCTTTTCATGACAAAGATCCCTCCTCATACTAGTTAACTACTCCCTTCCTAACTTCATTCCCAATGCCTTATCTCACAGGTCCCCCCCCCCCCACTCATGCCGACCTTATAATTCTTGCATGGCGAACCAATTAGGGTAGAGAGACTCGGTGCCAGCTACTGAGTGAAAATCTACAAATCCCATTCGAGTCATGATGAGGAATGCGAGAACAACTATAAATAAAATAAAGAAACCGATATCGATCGATGAGTACAATGGAACATTTGGGAAGAGCGTCCGCTTTTGTTTTTGTACTACTTACCTCACTTGAGCTTACCTCGACTCCTCTTGACCTTTGTGTGATGGAATTCGCTACATGAGCATTGGGGCAAATCTTCATGGACACGGGAATAGGGGTGTGAACCTATTCCTGAGTAAATGGACGCCATAGGCTAGATTTTGATAACTTGTTCCGTTACACAAGGTATCGAGGTCTTAAAGTGTCGCTTTTAGAGTTTTCTGCAACTTTTCAAGATGTGAGAAGTGTGAAGATAATTTGTAGAAGAATATTAAAGATTAGCGAACACGAGTTGGATTGGAGCGACTGAATTTTCAGTGCAAACAAGGTTTGTATGAGTCCAAGGCAAAATCATAAAGATCATCTTCGATTCGAGCTTGTCAATGCCAAGTACGGGGAGGTCTATTCATGTGTGCATGCTCCCTTCTACTCCAATCACTGATGCAACTTCAAGTAGCTTGGAGGCAGGGGTGGACATGCTAGCTAGCTAGCTAGCTCCAAGTCAGAGACCCCAAGTAGGTGTCACTGTTGGACTTGTGTTCCTTTAAGGCCTCAGTTTCTTAAGTTGGGACTATGTAGGCACACCGTGTTGAGGCGGATGTGCCTAGAGATTAATGGATACTCCTAGAAAGGGCCGTGACCATGAAAGTGTGAGGCCCTTGACACTTACCCCAAGGGTGAACCATGTAGCACGAGCCTTTGAAGTGGAGTGTGAAGACATACTTGACCAAGCTCTCAACTGTATTGAATTTCATGTAGGTTGTTCATCCATTCAACCTTTCATTGTTCTCTCTGGGTCTTCAAGCTCTATTGTGAAGTGAGGTGGGGGTGATTTTGACATTTTCCACCAATGAAAGATTTTAGATTTCAACGGTCATGGGTCTTCAAGCTATAGCGTAAAGTGCCCCTAAACTAATCTTCATGTGATTAGCACATGGCCCAAACCTGGAGATTTTAAGTTTACAGTTGTTAACATCCATTTGTACCGAGGAAATTGAGATAATGAATGATCTTGAAGGATGGTACAAAAGAACATGAAACGGAGAATTTCAAACAAGTGTTGTGACTTTGCTTCATGTGAACCAATGAACGGTGTGTATGTGTGTGCTTCAACCTTAAAACAACATCACGATTGCCAAATTTATGTCCACAAAGTGCTTTAATAAATGCGTCCACGGAAGAATGGTAGTCATTTCCCAAACACTAACTAATTGCAATGTACTTGCCCCCCCCCCCCCCCCCCACCATACACAACACAATGGCTTGGTACATCGACATTGCTATCATGCCAAAAGAAAAGGAGAACTTTACTTCCCATCATGCCCATTTACTCATAAAACATCCATCATGTAAAAAGGCACAAGGCATATATTAAAAACTCTCCATTCAATTCACACAACCAATATTGACCCAACTTTGGGGCCGGGGAAGAGGGGGGGGGGGTTCAATAAGTCAACTCACTTTCATTTGTATGACAATTTATGTGTACAAAGCATGTATAAAATCTTTTTGATTGGTTACATATTCGTGCCTTAAAGATTAGTGTTGAGCATGTGCTCTTTTTTGGGCTTTCCAAAAGTAATGACACAATATTACCAAGCAACTCATATAATATGCATCCTTTCTCATGTGATGAGGAGGTTTGAATACACTCCGGATGCATAAAATCTCCGCACTTGGTGCCACAATGCTCTAATAACATGATAGCTCTCCGGAAGAGGGAATTTCCATAATAACATGAGCATTGTGTGTGTGTGGTTTTTTAAATTTATTTAATCATGATTCCTCGCAATCGTGTCCCTTGATTCGTGGAGTGCCGATGCCACTTGGACGCGTGTGAGCCGTCGATTCCTAGCAAATGTCCCTGGGCGGCACATGAGGAGACAAGCACACCCGCCTGCGAAAGACGGCGCGGATCTAGGTACGGTGTAGATTGAGGCCCCGGGGGGTGTTCACAAGATATCCACGAATGAATGGCGAAATATCTACGTGTGCCGGTCTACGTAGCCACGTACTCTAAAACCGGTCATTCCTTCTGGCCGTGCGCCGTTGGATTCCTTCCGATCCGGCGGCTGGTACTGGCCCACAGGGACAAGGTCGCCAGCTTGGCCAGCACTCTTGCTGAATGGGTCTCGGCTGCATGGGACGGGCGAATGGGGGAACGACACGTGGAAGTCCTGGGGTCCGGGGGCCTTTTTACACTCCCTTTGGGGTCTAAAAAGTACATAAAATATCTTCCCCATACTTACCCTCTATCCGGATCATACCATACCACCCCTGTCTGTATGGCTGACAGACCCCTTGAAGTCCTGGAGATATCTCCCTTGCTTTATTAATTAATCATCCCCAAAAAGGAACAACACCCACTAGCTAACCTACCTCGATAACTAGGGAGCGAGGAGTCCTTAAAGTGAGTCTCCATGTAGGCCGCTCGCCCACTAGATTCTAGCAAACAATGGGTCAGAGGTGTTCGCATATATGTTGGATGAATGAGAGGTACACTTGTATGTAGCCTGACATAGGATGAAGCCCAAATGTTTTGGTTCTCAGTTAATTTGATATTGGATATTGTTCTAAAAGACCTTGAATTAGTCTAGACCGTGTCATTTGAAAGGAATCGGCCACAAACTTGTAGGGGTCGAGTTTTTATGCTGGATGGATGAGAGATATGCTCGTATGCAATGATTCCCTCTATCCCATTTGAGATATGTGAGTGTTAATTTGGTTTTTCCTCAAGTTCTCTGACTTATACTGGACCTCCCATGATTTAGGTATGGTTATTGGAAGTGCATGTTTGTTGATTCCTCACCTGAAGGCACGTGTCTTCTTCCAATAGTGTGTCACTATTGAGTGTGGCATAGTTAATGAACCTTGAAGACACATTCGAATCTCTTTTAAAGATGTGTCCTTGTGGTGTTTGATCGTTGATCTCCACCTAACCACGTACCAATCAAATACATGCGTCCAATAAATAAAAAAGATAAAGATAAAGACCCAATAAACATGTGCATACCTCAGGTTGCCTTTGCGAATAAGTTGCCACTTTACCCATGCAAGTTATCTTGGGTCAAAACTATACCAATTATGCCTGTTAGTCTAGATTGGAAGTTGGCGTGGGTATGAAATACCATGGGCCAAATGTATTTGATATGTGGGCTGAAAATCATAGTGGTTTTTTCAAATAATAAAAGGTTAATTTTCAAATATAGGTGATAAAATATCAACAAAATATCTATGTTTTTGGTTAATGGTTCATCAACGTTGATCCGAGTTTTGTTTGATAGTTCATAGAAGTTTTGGTATGTAAATCTTATTAACAATAGAATGGGTACCATTTCAATTTTATGCAAAAGAAAAGAACTAATCCAATAACATCCACATATCTTACACCTTCTCTCTTACATTGCTTACTTCTTCTCCCAATTGGTCTCTTGCAAATGTAACAATTGGTTCTGATCCTTGAGTCGGGCCGAGGTCGGCGTTGCGTCGCTCCTAGCATGTGACATCAACAAAAGAATAGCACCAGAGTCGCATATGAGCTTGTGGCTATGATCAAGGTGAAGCATTCTTCATTCATACCAACAACGGTTGGCATCGTCTCTCTCTATGTAATAATTGAGAGTTGGGTTGAAAAGATCATGGATACATACTACAAATAATCTAGTGATTTTTTTTCTTTCTATATGTAGAATATTCAATTCACACTATCACAAATTCTCATGCCTTTTTGTTCACGCCTTGCAACATGGTTGTGCGTGATATGGTCCAATCTTGCATGCACATCTACACATTGTTTTTTTACTATGTGAATCATCAATTGATCACTGAGCTTAAAACTCATGGAATATGGTTTTTTCACATCATAATTAAGGGGGGACATTAAACCTTCCTCTACAAGCTTTTTGGGGAGGTAGATACAAGCTGGGGCATCCCCCATAAAGAAATCGAGATTTTTTGGAACTTGACCGAAAACTTTTGCCCAACTTCGAAAAAACAATTGTCCTTGCATTTTTGAAGGCCACTTATCCACAAATCCCATATTGAGTGCACTTCACCTTCAAGGTCCAAAATCTCATACATACATACATACATACATACATACAAAATCCTCATTAGCATTGATGTTATAACTTTCGCGACTTACCATTTGAAGGGGTCTTTGTCATTCTAGAATGGAACTTAAATTTAGTGTGTTGATTTTAGTATGTATACTTCATACTAGCCTATTCCTAGGGAGCCTCAAGTCTTTCTCTCGATTGGACCACCAAGTTGACACTAGCCTCTATTTCACGAAGGCTACCGCACTCCACCATTCGAGAGATTTAGTTGCTTTGAAACCATCATGATGTACTTTCAGACCCCATTAGCCTTTTTGGTTTCCTAGACTTTAGAATCGATTGCATTTCAATGTAAAGTGAAGTGGGGCGGATGCGGCACTTTCCCACCAATAAGATATTTTAGGTTCCAATGTTCACAAGCCGTCCGTCTCTAATTTAAAGTACCCCGGAGCAAATGGGCAACAACAACAAAAGAAGTAATTTCTTTGTAATTCGAATCCACTTTTTTGCCTGCCATCCTTTGCTCCAAACCAATATTTGGCACACAAAAACTCCTTAACACATAGTTGGAGGAGAGCTACAACACACGAATTTCCACGGCCACAAAAGAGTTGTCAACGACCATAGAACTCTTTTGTGCCTCACAACCTCGGAGACCATGACAAGTTTCGAGGGGTGCCGAAGTTTTACACATGTCGCGTTCGCTAAGTCCCTCGAAAACCTAAACTCAAAGCCAAGGGAGGGGAACTTACATATGTATTCTTCACCCTCGCCCAAGCTCTCGCTATGGCCAGAAAAGGGCTCTCTATTCCGACCCAACAAATGAAAGAAAAACCCTATTTACGTCGAGTGTCACCACGTGTCCATCCCACGCTCAAATCGCATGTGGAAACTAAGGGCCGGTTTACACTACGGTGGAGAAGTCCACCGGTCATGAAAAAAAGGGCGTTTCTCAATTGTGATTGGTCGAAAATGCAACTCTTGACCGGTGGGTGTTTACACTAGGTGAAGAAAACAATGGTGGTGAACTTTTCTCATGGATGATAAAATGACATGGCCGCCTGCATGGCGGCACTTTTTGGAGTTGGGCTTCTCCGGCCTCAAGAGGCCGGACAAGAAACTCCTCCTCCGGAGAAGCCCAACTCAATAAAAATATTTTATTGCCTTTAATTCTTCTCCGGCACATCCACCATTTGCCTCATATAACCATGTCTTGGCCAAGCATTCTTGACCGACCGGAGGCCTTCTCCACCATAGTGTAAACCGGCCCTAACTTACGTTTCCGGCTCTAGTGAAGATGCACGAGAGCGGCCTCTCTCTCTCTCTCTCTCTCTCTCGGTGAGGAACTCCATACCCCACCGCTCTTTGGGCACCGAGTTTTTAATGAATACACATGGACCCCATCATTCGGGGGCAAATCCATCATGAGGTCTTCATGCAGCTTGAATCCTAAATTAAAGTCCGGCGTGAACTTTTGAAGTCCTTTTCGGACTATAAAATGTCTTCCACTTGTCTGCGTTTAGGGATTCATTCCCTTCCCCACCTATATATTCGCCTAGTGAGTTATAAGAAGATCCTACTACACTACCCCCCCCCCACCCTCACCCTCACCCTCACCCTCCATTGTACACGGGAGTGGGACACTCGCACGATAAACACTAGAAGTTGCTCTCCGGACATATTATGTTACTCCTTGAGGCACGCTTTTTGGGAGTGGGAGGTTGAGCCGCATCGCTCGACACTAAAGGTGGTTGCATCTTCAAGTGTTAGGTCGTTGATGTTACCAACAAAAGTGACCGGGGGCACGGACCGGGAATGCGGGAAGAATGTACGTCCGCGAAGAAGCCGCTTTATTCCCTTCGGGTAGAGACGGGTGTGAAACGGCTCCCGCTTTGGGTGTTATGTAACATGTTACTTGGGCGTCGCCTTTGGATCGAGGGGTTGTTTACATCATGGATAGTGAAGTTGTCTTCTGTTCCTCTAAATTATGTGATTGGTCGCTGAACTCGTCCCAAGGCCACTTGGGTTTACATCAAGAAGAAAAAAAAAAATGTAAGAGTGACCATGGAACTTCAGGGCCTCAAAAGGCTTGTTTTTCAAGCCTACATTATCCATTGTCATGGTCCAACGGGTTTCGTGGTGAGTGCGGCTGAAGAGGTTCTTCCCTTGTTGCAAATGTCAAGGGACCATGGCAGAAAAATGCCATCTTCTTCTTCTTCTTCTTCTTCTTCTTCTCTTGACTGTTATTATAGTTAAGAGGAAAGAAGGGGAGAAGAAGGGAAGTTTAGCACAGCCACTTTTTGGTGCATGGTCACTCCTTTTGGTCCACGTTCAGCTTACACCTAGTGAGAGGCCCAAAAACTTTTAAAATATATTTTCCAAAAATTGGACCATGGAAAAAGACCATCCGACATTGGACAACGTTGTGGTCCATGATGTAAATAGCCTTTAACATGTGAATGTAATGTGACATAGTACTTGTTGAGGCACTCATGTTTGTGTCTCCGTTTACAACCAAAATTATTCATGGTCAGTCGAATGTCTTATAGAGGGCTCCTCTTTTGGACACCTTGAGCAAGTGAATGATCTCATATTTGCATGGTCAAATCCTCCAATGAACAACGTTGGGTGATAAAAATTGTAGATGGTAATCGTCCATAGGACTACGCAGTAAAATCAATGGAAACTTCGACACCGTAATCGATCAACAGTGACGATTTATGCTCATATGCCAAAATGCATCAAGAACTAAGAAGATTGGGCCACTTCAAGAGGAGACAAAGCCCCAGAGACGTGTTACACCACCATGTAAGGAGTCACGAGAGCAAAAGCCACCATGGACAACCCATTAGATCACCGACCAAGAATCACCACCACCCCACCAACCAAGGACGACCAAGGACAACCCCAAACTACCAAAGCCACCAACTACCCCTACAAACTAACTATGTTGATGCTTCCGATTCCAAGTAACATACAAGGAGTCTTTTTTACAAAGGATGCCTCCAGCACCCCAAGTTTGGCAAAAGCCTCAGAGAAGGGCCTTGGTTGACGAGGGTTCAATCTTCACGAACTTGACGACCCTCGGTCCATACCGTCTTAATGCACATAATGAGATCGTCCCAAATGATATGCTATTCAACCAAGTTGGACTCATGCCATTAAACTAGGTCGAAAGCTTGGTTATTATGCTCAATCCAAATGGTTTAGAGGGTACTATATCTAAAATAGACATGGTCTAGGATTGATTTTTATCTCACATTGATTAGTCTAGAACCTAAGAACATAATAAATTGTGTTCTAAATAGGTACACTTTTCACAATAGGTGCACGTACCTTAGAAGACACAAACATGAACAACAAAGGACACTAGAGCATATAAAAATCGAACAACTTGACAGTTGTCGCACTATCTCGTCTATGGAAGAGATGTAAAGTTAGTGTCCAAGAAGATTTTTGGGCACAATGAGTCGAGACCCTAGTGTTTCCAAATCCAACTAGTAACACTTTGAACTCCATACTATCATGCTTGTGGCAACCCAAATATACAACTTAAAATGTTACGTGGTGTTAATTTGGATGTGTGATAAAAGAGGATTAGTGTAGCATGTGATATTCTAGAATAATACAAAACCAACATTGCAATAACAACAACAATTACAAAGATAATAACGATAATAATGATGCATGTGAGCATGTGCTTTGAATTCTTTGGTGGTTTACTTCAATGTCAAAACCCATGGTATATGGGAGAAAACATGATAACAAAGAGTTGGCTTAAAATTGAGAACATCCGTTTCCTAGGGTTTTGGGATATAAGAGAAGGAGCGACATGAAGGGGGTTGATATTACGGAGTCTAGAGTATACATGTTGACATCTTTCATGTTTTTCTTTCTTAACTTGAAGTTTTTTTCGAGATTCCTCCAGAATGACCGGTGCTTTTTCTGAAGTCTTGATGAACTTCAACCAGTTATTCCTCCAAATCAACCGGTTATCATCTGTAACTAGCAGCCAATCCTCTCCGTTCATTGTGTAAAGTTTGTGCAGTTCAGAGCCACTTCACACATGAGACTGAGAGCCCGTGACCATTACACTTCAAGCACTCTCATTGGTGGAAAGGACGGAGCTGGTCCAAGTTCGCTTCACACTACGCTTGAGGGACCAACGGAGTACGTGAATGCAAGATGGATGTAAAGTCTACATGGATTCCTACATGGCACTGAATGGATCATGTTTCATGGTCACTTGGTTTATTTTCGAAAACCACCTCTTGGAGGTAGGTCTAACACAAAACCGGGAGACCATGGCAGTCCGATTGCTCACAACCGTTGGTTTATTCTACTTTATCATGTGTGAGGACCCGCGTGAATAGAAATTCATTGAAATAGCATTTGGTTGAGGTCCCGGTCACATATGACTTCACACTACACTCGAAGGTCCGTGACCACACTACGTGATTGTGGAGGTGTGTTGGGACGGCCTTTGGACACTTTCTTTTGGGCTCTCACAATCTCATCGTCACGGCTCTTGGCTCGTGTGTGAAGTGGCCCTCAGTGTCAGGGAGAGTTTTGGGCATAATCGGTCAAGATCCTTGTGCTTTCTAAGTTACATGCAGACATCTTTCAGGTCTTCTTTATTTAATTATAATAATATTTTATATATTCCTCTAAGGTTGGTAGGCAAGTTTCCTGAACTCTTGAGCTTTGACCAGTTATTTCTCAAACTCAGGGCCACTATACACGAGACTGAGAGCCCGTGACCATTACACTTCAAGCACTCTCATTGGTGGAAAGGGCGGAGCCGGTCCAAGTTCGCTTCACTCTCGCTTGAGGGACCAACGGAGTATGTGAATGCAAGATGCATGTAAAGTCTACATGGATCCCTACATGGCATCCAATGAATCACGTTTCATGGTCACTTGGATCATTTTCAAAAACTACCTCTTGAAGGTAGCCCTAACACAAAAAACCGGGAGACCATGGCACTCCAAATGCTCGTAACCGTTGATTTATTCTATTTTACCATGTGTGAAAACCTGCATGAATAGAAACTTTATTGAAATGGCACTTGGTTGAGGGCTTGGTCACATATGACTTCACACTACACTCGAAGCTCCGTGACCACACTACATGATTTTGAAGGTGTATTGGGACGGCCTTTGGACACTTTCTCTTGGGCTCTCACAATCTCATGGTCACGGCTCTTGGCTCGTGTGTGAAGTGGCCCTAAGTCCCACCGGTTACATGTTGACATCTTTCGGGTTTTCTTTATTGATTGTAGGAATGTTTCATAGATTCCTCTAAATTGGTTGGTAAGTTTCCCGAACTCTTGAGCTTTGACCGGTCATTTAAAGCGGTGCATTGGTGCCGTTTTTTTAATCCCTCACGGTGGATGTATTGGTTCTTCCCAAAAGCAAGCAAGCAAGCAAGGATAGGGGGAATCGGGATCCCACCCAATGTTTGAAGAACCCCATGCATTGGCCCACTTTATAGTCTCCTCCAATGTCATGCCCGGTCACCTTCCGATTTTGCTTTGTGAGATTCACTATCGGACTCACACAAAACTCAACTTTCGAGTTCCAAAGGGATCGGTGTGGGAATAAAGGGCTCCATCAAATCATCTACAAGAACACCCTCACCGATGATAAATATATATATTTATTTATAAATTTATTTATATGTGTATACACATGTAGAAGAGGATCGCCTTTGAGAGACCGACTCGACCAAAAAGTTGCGGTGTTGTTTTCTTTTTGAAGATGACGTGGTTGAAGATCCAAGGAGGCATACCGTCACAAGGAGTATGCATAGACGCGAAGTTGCACCTTTGACCAAGTCCTTCATGAGTTCCATGCTAATTTATTGTAAAATCGCGGGTCTCCACAGGCGTTCACAACCACGATCAAGGTGGTTCATGGGTTGTCGTTTGCTCTCCTTTGTCTCTATTTGTTTTAGGAGTGCTAATGATAGTCATATTACGTTTTCCAACTACTCTTTCTTCATCAACTACGATACAAGGTATAGTCGAGGAGTTTTGTCTTTGGGGCTTGTCCGAAAAGTGGGCCGTGCAAATGGTTTGGGAGGCTAGGTGGTTGAAAACCCAAGGAGTTGGTAACGTCATAACATGCATAGAGGAGAAGATGCAGCTGGTGTGATCGAGTCACGAGTTCCATGTTTAATTTTCATAAAACCGGGCATTCACAACCACAACCATGGTGGTTCATGGTTTGTTGTTTATTTCCTTCCGCTCTAATTTTGGAGGGTGTTCATGGGAACTATAGTTCCACACCTAGTCTTACTTCATCAACTACAACACAAGTCATGGTTGGAGAATTTTGCCTTTGAGACTTGACTACAAAGTGGTCATGTCAATGCTTTTGGAGGCAAGGTGGTTGAATAATCCAAGGAGCCCTAACATCGTAACATACATAGACGAGAAGCCGCGGCTAGTATGATCAAGTCATGAGTTCCATGTTCTATTGATTTTGTAAATTTCAGCCCTTGAGGGGCGTTGCACAACCACAACCACAGTGGGTTCATGGCTGTTGTATATTTCTTTCGGCTCTATTTTCTAGGGGTATTTATGACAATCATAACCATTTGGTGCTCGAGGTGGCATTTTGGAATTGGGGAAAAGGAAAATTTCCCCATAGCATAACGCTTCTCCTCCTCTGACACTCATCTAAGTTGTCAATCTTCACAATCGGAGGGTGTAGAGAACAAAGCACCAAAATGGCTATGTGTAGTAATCATGCTCAGGCCTCTCGGCGCTCAAGGGTTACCTAGTCCTACTAGTCCATAGTTTCCACATAAGATGCAAAACATAGCCGAGGAACTTTGCTTTTGGGACTCAACCAAAAACATGGTTGTGGCCAAACAAATTGGAGGGGACATGGTTGAAGATCCAAGGAACCATACCACCATAACATGCATAGATATGAACCCACAACCATGGTCGACTCTCAAGTTCCACGCTTAGGTACACTAAATATGATACTTAGTGTCACCAATTCTAATTTTCAGGCTCAATACTAATTGTAAACCGTGGTATTGTGTCACCAACACTAATTGTTAATCCAACATTATTTGTAATTTTTTGGGGGAGATTATAGAATTACAGTGTTGCAATAATTGTCACTTACCAAGTGCCTTTTCATCCAATTTTCAAATCATCCATGATAATGTGTCGTCCCCAGTTGTTGACAAGAGAAAGGTAGGGTTTTGGCCAATGGATGAACTCATCCATCGATCATGACAGTATATTTGTTCACTTATTCATAAGAAGTGTCAGTTGAAAAGTTACCCTAGTGACATTAAACACCATGTGACACGAAATGTCATATTTAGTGTAGTTTCATTTACACACAACCATGGCGGTTGATGGTCCTCATTTATTTTATTTGGCTTCATTTTTAGGGATGATTAGTGGGCTTTCATGACAACCATGGTTATCATAACTACTCTTACTTCATCAACTAGAGTACAAGGTTGTGATGGTTTTCTTTGGTTTTATTTTGTTTGTACACCCTAAACATTATTTGTCACCAGGATAGAAGCAAGAAGTCAAAGAATGGGGATGGATTTGACAAGTGCAACTAATAACTCTTAGGGCCGCTTTACACCTAGAGGCTGGGCCAATTCCCCTTGAGGTCGATTGCATGAGATTTTAACCCCTTTTGGGTTGGAGGCCAGCCTCAACCACACATTACCATAAGATTATAACGGGGGTCAATTTTCCCATATGTAAAGGTCTTAGGGCCAAGAAGCCAGGCCGATTCAATGAATCTAGCATAATCCAATAGATCTAGCATAATTTAGCATCGAGCCAATCAAATTTTCACAAAATCCAACGGATCTAGTTCGTTGAAAAAATCATATTTTACTTTTAAAAATATTTTTTTAATTGAAATATGACATTTGGCCCCGAGGCCAAGAATCGGCCCTCCGTTTTGGGTGCACCCAATTCAACAAACTCAGGCCATGTCAGAACATGCATTTTTTGATTAAAATTTTCATACCACCAAATCGGCCCAACCTCTATGTGTAAAGGGTTAGGGCCGATTTCAGTCTTTTGGCCAATCACAAGTGAGGATTTCAAGCCTCTTACACAATGAATTGGCCCGGCCTCTAGGTGTAAAGTGGCCCTTGGATACACATTCCATCAAAAATCCATCAACGAATCATCTCCACTCCATGGATTGCATCAATGGGAGAGAATACGATGAACGAGGTCACACCCACCCACACTTCTCTTCAAAGACAACTAACTTAACTTGCTCCCCTTGTGTGTAAACCAAGAAGACCGTCATTGTGGATGAGGGCGGGCCCAAACCAACACCAACACCACGACCACGCAAGTCGTAGTTTGCATCTAACCTAAACGCGTGAGCCGAGCCAACGACCTCGTCGTTTATTGTCCATGTTGAGGAAGTCCAAACTCATGTGGGGTTTGCATCTTTTGAAGCTTTACGAGAAAATGGTGGTGCCCAAATCCACTAGAAAATCACACACCCACCCACCCACCCCCAAATGTTTTTGCCCAAGGCATTGACCTCAAACTCCCTCTCTCGAGCATACTCAATTGGTGAATAAAGAAGTCAAGCGTTTTCCAACTTTGAAGGGCCAATGGTTCGTTAATCCGTTAAGTTAAGGAAGCTACATTTGAGTGGTATGTGGCAAGGCTTCTAGTCAATAATGGACACCATAATGACATGTGTTAGATGAGATTGGATTATATATATAAAACATAGGTTTAATTGTTAACGCACTTGGGAGGAGAGAGGAAATTGTTATAAACAAGTGTACCTCTCCTTCATGTAGCATAAAAGCTCTTGAATAGTATGCAGTCTAGAGGGTACAAAATCGAGCTGACTTGACACTGGAATCAATTTAAAAACACCAAATTAGTCTACTCATGGTCATTCGAGACAAATCGGCAACAAACATGTAGGGGGTCCAAATTTTCATGTTGATTGGATGAGAGGTGCGCATGAATAGGATAACTCCCTCTCTCTCCCACTTGGGAGGGTCTATATACTTGTAGAGATAGAGAGAGTGTCTTCATCTTGACCTTTGATCAATTTTGCATCTCAACTCTTATTTCGACACTTGGAAAACCAATCTTATGGGATTCACAATTGCTAATTGGATGAGATTGTTTTTGAGCCAATCCCATGGTGAAAAATGTTTGTGGAGTTGGAGGTGCCCACAATAGGACCACATGCGGGTATTGCATGGTTCATTTTTCTTATTCTCCACCTTCTATTGGTCAAACTTATGTCTTTGGAATTGTGTTGTGTTAGCAAATCTATGATGAAATATCAACAAAAACCAAACTAAAAATCGGACATGCCATGATTTCATCACTAGTTGTTGGAAGTGCATGTTTATTGATTCCTCGATTGAATACATAGGTCCCCCCCCCCAATTGTGCTCACTATTGATTGTGAAGTGGTAAATAGAATATGAAGTGTAGTCCAATCTCCAAGCCCACGTCTTAATGGTGTTTGTTCTTTGGTCCTCACCTAATCACACACCAATCAAATATAGGCGCTTGCTTTTGAAAAAAACCAAATAGCACCCGCCTACCTTAGGTGTACAAGAATTGGCACATAACTAAGGTATGTAGGTGTTATTAAGTTATGTTCTCATGTTCTCCAACTTCTACTGATTAGATAGACACAATGGAACTCGTGTTGCAATAGCAAACCTACAATGAAGCATCGACAACAATCGGAGTAAAAGTTGGACCTCCCCCAAACCTATTTATTATTAGAAGATGTGCATGATTGTTGATCTCTTAACTGAACACATAGGTCCTCCTCTATGTGTTCACTACCGAGTGTGAAGTAGTTAACAAAGTCTGCAGACGTAGTCCAATCTCTTCAAAACACGTGTCTTTTACGGTGTTTGTTCTTGGATCCCCACCTAACCACACACCAACCAAATTTAGGGGGTCCAATTACGAAACATAACCTAATATCACCCGCACACCTAACCGTGTAAGTTCGAAGAGCTCCCGAGCCCCTACAATGAGATATTTGTTCATTGCTAGCAAGTTGGTAGGTTTTTGAGTGCAACTAAATATCTAAAATGAGATTGGAACACACTTAGCTACTACGATCTTCATCAAACAACTTGTTCAAAGTCACAAGAAGCCCCCACCATGGCGGGCTTGTTCTCATGCTATTTTATTACACAAACATGAGCAATGAGGATGGATTTGCACAATGGGATTGCAATTGGTATATCAAAGTTTGTGGGCAACAAGTGTGGATGAGATAAGTTTTTGCACCGCTTTTAGCATTGCCAAGCTAAAGCCCTAATTGGGTTGGCCACTTGAAAGTCCACGGGCATCGGGGATGTTGTTCTCCCGGGTTGTTCTCTAAGGGCATGCAACCATATATAGAGGACCCAATGAACCCAACTAGCTAGGCCCTCGCATTTCCTCACGTCCCATTTTAAGCAAGGGGTGCCCCATGGATGGATCTACGAGATAAGTGAGACATTGTCAGTCGTAGTTATCTTAACTTCAAGTTTCCGAGGACCCATTAATTGATTAATTAATTAAGTCCATCCCCATTGGACTTTCCAATAAGTTATACTATGTATAAGCTTAACTTGTGTGGGGGTTTTGTTTTTTTGTGGGTGGCATGGTGGGCCAATTGGGTGCTGCCATCTGGCAAGAATTATTGCATGAGCTTGAAAGCGGTTTTTCCATTAAGCGAGCTAGGGAAGCTTAGATGGGTCTTGAACGGTTACTTTCTTTTCTTTCCTTGTTTCCAACTAGCCCACTTTGCCCAAGGATAGCTTACTCGTGATCAATGTGAAGATTCTCGTGCTCGTTAAATTGTCTCGAGAAAAGTTATTATTATGTTGACGATTGGAGTTATTTGTAAAGTAATGCAAATGAAACCCTAGCTTTTGTTCCAAACCATGAGTTTATGAGAATTGACACAATAACACTTAAGGTTTCTTAATGATTCAATTACCATGCACACAGAGTGGTGTCGGGCTACTGAAAACCAACTTTTCTAGTTTGTCATGCTGAGATAGGTGGGTCAAGCTAGCCTTGCATAGGCCGATTCAGGATTCAAGACAATGGCTCCCTTGCACACACCTTATTTTAAATCCCAATTCTCTCCTCAAGGTTTGAGAGGTGGAAAGAGGAGAACTCAAAATTTCACTTAAATTTTCAAAACAGGTCTTGACACAAGACAAGCCAGTGTGCTCTTGATAGAAAGTTTTCTCAAAGAAGGATCAAACCAACGGTTTTGTCCCTCTTTTGAGAGACTTTACGGATCGCTCAATTGAACATGTTGTGCTTTTCAAATTTCGAGTAGACAATCCAATCTCTTTTGGACATGTGGTTTTTTTATTTCCGTTCTTAAAGCCACAACAAACCACATAGTGTACCACTCACATTATAGGTGTCCGATTAAGACAAGTGACGAATTTAGGCACCTCTACCTTACCTTATGTTGAGTAAAAGTTAACCATTGGTTTCATTCCCAGTGAATGGGCTTGAAGGCACTCCAAAAATAGGAGGGAATTAGCACTAATAAGTACTCATATAAATGTATTGTGTCCTACTTGTGATGGTCGTCACATAAAAAGCTCGAGCGCGTTTAATCTGTTTACTTTTGTTCAATGCTACTTTCTTGATAATGAGTCAGCCATGCCAGGGAAATCCAAAAATAAAACAACACACAAAAAGAACTCAAAAGAAATCTTGTCACTTCCCTTTATTACAAAGGAACTTGACATCATCTGCATTTTTGCACTTGACAATCACTACAAGTATATATGAGTCATGCGCAATTGTCATGCGTTACTGGAAACTTGTCTTATTTCATTTGAAAATTTGTAAATCTAAAGCAACCATCCGTGCCATGTCTTCTCCATCTTGTTTAGAGGATATTTTGTAACTTAACCTTTGGTGGAGATTGAATATAAAGGTCTCTACGTTGGCATCACCATGGATAGGGCCCTTACTCTCTACTGTGGAAGGGCTTAAGGTTCTTCCATAGCATTTGGGATCCTAGCTGAAAGGTTTTTTTTTGTCATGGGAGGAGGCACACCTTAAGTACTCCCTTACACATGTATATTCCGATTCTTCGGTTCAGTTGTTGGAGTTCTATGGACCTTTCTGGGAGAGGATGCTCGGCTGAAGTAGTGCTCATCCCACTTCACAAGAATAGGTTGGCTTGTATAGACATATAGAGGATGCCTTGCATAAATGGGTGCTTAGTGATGGCTATCTTAAGGAAGTTACTTTTGATCATGTACAATTCAGTGAGGTGTTTATGGGCACCTTCCCTAAATCCATTGTTGGGTCACACTACTTTGCCCTTATAGTGGTTAAATTGATTGCACACAATGCGGCACCCCCTGCGGCTTTCTCAAGGTGGATGTCATAAGTTAGGGCTAACAAACTAGCATAGGGAAGTGTGCAAACCCAACTCAACTTGTTCTTTGGAAAATTGGATTAGTTTTATGTTGACCCTGCACAATGGTGGTGGCCGGAGGTTACACCCTTCTTGACGTACTCTACCAAGCTTGGTAGGAAATAGATTACTACTCAAGAGGTCCTTAAGAAGCTGATTCTTGGAAAATGGTGCAATGAAAGTCCTCCATCCACTTCTCCATAGTGGCACATTATTTGGCATAAACACAAAGCTCAAAATGAGGCTACTTTTCTTTGGCCAATTATCCATAAGGTTGTGCTTGTGAATGAATGGTATGGATGCATTTTGGCAGAAATCGATAAGAGATGTCCCCATTATAGTTCACAATCCATGAGTTGGTAGAGCACATGTTCCTTCAGCTGCTCGCTAGCCGAACAAGTGTGGCGGTATGTGGAAAACAATATTTGGCAACTCTTCACCAAGAGATGTAACCTTGGCCCTTGGAAACCTTTCTCAACGACGCAATACATCTTTGATCAACCCCTCAACAAATCCTTGAAGTCGTTTAGCCATATCTATTGTTTCTTGAGGAGCGGTACCATGTGAATTATTTGGCATGAAAATGCACCAGGTGATGTGGGTCTCTCTGCTTGACTACGGTAGACTTGAGTGACAATGGACTCTAGTGGATTCCAAAAGAAACTCCAGATGTGGCCTATCAAGATATTCTTAATGAATTTGATTTGCCTTGGTGTGTCAATGGTCTAATTCTTACTCGTAACAATTTAGCAGTTACTTGGAAAGTTAGGCCCCGGATGGGCACTATTTCTTGAGGTCCCCTCGGCAAGCATTGATTTTTTGAGGTGGTTTTACTTTTCCTTGACAATTGAATTCGGTTTCAATTTGTACCAACAAAACCAAAATAAAGAAGAAGGAAATCTATCACAAAATTTTGTATAGTTCTTTCACCGACGTGGGTTGGTTGCTTAGGACTCATAGAACCCAACATGATGTTACAGTGCGTTGAGTATCTTCAGTTACGATATTTATGGACTTTTGGTGGGGACTGCACTAACTTTGAAACGCTACCTCTAATTCTAGAGTGAAAAAGTATTTCACATCGTATTGAAATCGCTACCATAGCACTCTCCAACCGTGACTATTACTTTGCTTTCTACACCTAGCCTCACTCTTACACAACAATGTGCACAAAGAACTTCTTCCGGCACTACATACTTCGTTGCTCCTTGTATTATGTATTGTTTACAACAAAAATGTTTGTCATCCTCGCTGCATCACAGTGATACATTTGCATTGTTCTTTCACCAACACATGATGATTGCCTAGGATTTATATGCTTACAGGGTCAAGCTGACAATATAAGCGTTAAGCACAATTTCTCTTCTTAGAATGGTCAAGATTATATATTTTCTTGTTCGCAAGATCATAGAAGTCTAACACATCACAAAAACATATCAGTCTGATATCTTATGCAAAAAATTACAAAAAATTTAAGTTGCACATGTAGGTGACCTAAAATCAACACCTATATAAAATGTTCACATGGTGTACATCCTCATAATCCATATGTACTTGTTGTGCAAGATTTTCAGGAGTTGGTTTGGGGTGTACAAACCTTTTCGTATCTTAGCCCACCAAAAACAAAAACAAAAACAAAATTGCCATGGTAGAAACTTGGCATGGGCCACGTATAATTCCAAACGAAACGAAACGAAATTGATTTTAAAGTCCGGAAAGCCAAAAGGCTAATAGGACTAGAAGTACATCATGATGGTGTCAAACTGGCTAATGCCCTAGTACCTTACAAAGACATGGTGTGATAGCCTCCGTGAGATACTTGATGGTCCAATTGAAAGAAAGACTTGAGACTCTCCAATACTACGTTCTCAAATACTCCGTTTATGGTATTTAGTGTCACTTACTATGTGGAGCTTCACAACGTTGTAACTATTTATTGAGAACTTAAAATTTTACCAAGCAAAGGCATTTATGTTCTATAACGTCCAAACAATTTATTCAACATTCGTAAGTAACAGTTGAAGGCAAGAGCAAGAAGTTATTGCATTGCATAATTCTATATAGTAAGTGACACTAAATACCATAAAAAATGTAGTGACTGAAAACTATCTCAAATAGGTCATATAAGAGACACTCCAATACAAAGTGTGCCTCGTTTTCAACTACATTATGAGAGCAAAAGTGGCACAATCAAAACTAATAAAAAGGGTTTGGAATTGGGCATTGAGGTTTGTCAATGTCTAGGGGAATTTGTGAGCATATTCGGTTAAAATCCGAATGTTTCCAAGTCCAACCACTTACATGTTAGTGATCTTCCGGTTTGTCTTTGTTGAATTGAGCTACACTCCATAGATTCCTCTAAAATGATGGGTAAATTTCCTGAAGTCGTGAACTTCAACCCGTTGTTTCTCAAACTTAACTGGTTATTTCTCAAACTCAATCAGTTATTTCTCAAACACAACCGGTTCATCTCTAACTACATTAAATATGATATTTAGTGTTTGATTATATTTAATGTTGTTACCACCCTACCTTGCTCAACACTAATTTTCAATTCCTTGACAATTAGTGTTAGACATAAATGTGTCGCTACCTTCCCTACTGCCACCTCCCTTCTTGTGAAGCATGGATATCATTTGACTTGTGATTTTAGGGATGGCATCCCACCTTCCTGCTCGTTGATTTCTCATCTGCCAAAATCGATGACATTCTTTTCATATCCTTACTAACACTAAAATCAAACATGTAACTTCCACATATTACCATAGTTGATATTTAGTGTTGGAGTTTCCAATTAATGCTACTTACTTTCATAGGGTTATTGACATTTAGTGTATGCGTTGATACACTAAATATCATCTTTAGGGCCGGTTTACACTACGGTGGAGAAGTCCACCGGTCATGAAAAAAGGGCGTTTCTCAATTGTGATTGGTCGAAAATGCAACTCTTGACCGGTGGGTGTTTACACTAGGTGAAGAAAACAATGGTGGTGAACTTTTCTCATGGATGATAAAATGACATGGCCGCCTACATGGCGGCACTTTTTGGAGTTGGGCTTCTCCGGAGGAGGAGTTTCTTGTCCGGCCTCAAGAGGCCGGAGAAGCCCAACTCCATAAAAATATTTTATTGCCTTTAATTCTTCTCCGGCACATCCACCATTTGCCTCATATAACCATGTCTTGGCCAAGCATTCTTGACCGACCGGAGGCCTTCTCCACCGTAGTGTAAACCGGCCCTTAGTGTAGCGGTTGGTTCTTCCCTTCCATTGATGTGTGCTAGCTACTTGTCGACTGGACACACGAGTTCATGCATCATAATAAGCCTAGCTTTCACTTTTGGCTGGAAAAGGTGCAGAATGGACATCCCCAATTGCAATTGGCCAGTCACACACAAAGGCCTTCCTCATGCTTTTAACTTAGTGTCCAAAAACTCAAGCACTCTGACACCTCCCATCATCCACCTCACTACCCGACCTAATAATAAGGTATGCGGGTGTTATTCGGTTAGTATTTTCCTAGTTCCCCACCTTCAAAGTCGTAGTGCACTAATGCCCCCTCCCCACCCGACTTTACCAAATAACCAAAGTCTTTCCTAAAAACTGGGTAAAGCTCCCTCGGTTATAGTGGAGGCATCCGGCTATCCCAATCCACTTGCAAGGACTTGCTTCGGAGATTTTAGAGTAGGTTTTAGTTCAGTAGCTTTCACACATGATCATGGTTTTATCTACCAAGCAATGAATGTTGGGTAGTTTTCGTCCCATTACCAAATGCCTTGCTACTCATCTATCTTACCATCAATTTTTGTTAATGAAGCTCCTCATGGCCTCATAGCTAGATTAAAAAGCAACCAATCACAAGGGCGGGAGGCGACACTTTTAAAGGTCCTATATTCTTGCCTCATGTCTAGGTACCCATGGATGAGTCGGTGCTTGAGGCTTATAACCTCCACTTTTAAGCCATGCCACGTCATTTGCCAACTAGGCTCGGCACTAGATAACGTTGATGGTGTGAAGGCCGTGTTTTTAGAACCAACTTTTAGGCTTAGCTAAAGTCAGGTGGGGAGGGGGCATAACAAAACTAGGATGAAACATCAACAAAAGTCGGATTGAAAATCAAACTTCCCCTTATTTGGTTATGGTTATTGGAAGTGTACGTTTGTTGATTCCAACTCAATAGTCATATCCTCCCAAGTGTGTTCACTATTGAGTGTGGGTATATAGTTAATAAAACAAGGTACCCTAATAAGGTATGCGGGTCTTATTCGGTTAGTTTTTCTGGTTCTCCGCCTTCAAAGTTGTGATGCATTCACAAAACTACGATGAATCATCAACAAAAATTACATCAAAAGTGGGACTTCCCCTTATTTAGTTGTGGTTATTAGAAGTGTATGTTTGTTCATTCTTGAATTGAATACCTAGATCCTCCCAAGTGTGTTCACTATTGAATGTGGGTAGAGTTGACAAAAGTTGGAAGACATAGTCCATTCTCTTTTAAACATGTATCTTTATGTTGTTTGTTCTTTCATCCTCACCTAATCACACACCAATCATCTCTCTCTCTATCTACACACACGTCCAATTAATTAAGATATATTGATGTTGCGGTCCTTGATCACCAACTTAACCTCAAAACAATCAAGCGAGATGTGAAAGTAAGTTTTGTCCAACAACTTGGCCATGTTAATAATGACTAGTGGGATAAAAAAAACTCAATGTTTCCCAATCTCCACTTGGGGTTCCGGTGTCTTGGCTCGTTCAACAACTTGGCCTTAAAATGAAACAAGATGTCGGTTTAGGTTTTGTCCAATGGCTTGACATAGTACTATGTACACTAAACATTTTATTTAGTGTGGCCCACACTATTCATCGTTAACCTAAATAATGTCATCTTGCAAACGCTAGGTGACAACTAGTGAGGGTATCAAATGGCGCTTGATGCTACCTAACAAGTCATGCAATCCACTTCATTTAACACGACACACCACTTTTAAATGCCACACTAAATCAATCGTTCAATGTAGTGACTTGAGTAATCGATAAGTCAAAAACTCTTACTTATCTCTTTTGGGCGTTTCAATGTCATGATTGCATCTATGTTCCTTAATTTAATGGAATTACGTTCGCTTCCAAATTTAATTATGAAAACGTTTTCTTCTAGACATATGTATTACCACAACCTCAACATCAATGCCAATTGAACAAGATTTATTCCAAACTAGTCGACTCCCTCACTAAAAATCATCAACACTTTGAGAACCTTCCACACAAGGTATGCAAGCTTTCTTCGATAGTTTTTTTTCTCTCTCTTACTTAGACCTCTTTGAAGTGAGATGTGGTTAGGTGTGAATGACACATGTTTAAGAGAGATTGAACTACATCTCCAAATTTTATTAAGTACTCCAGACTCAAAAGAGTCAACACCATCATGAGGACCTATGCATCATCCATTTAGAAATCAACACACATGCAAATTTGATAATCATAACTATAGCAAGGAAGGTCCAAAATTCACACGTTTTGTAACACAACCACACGTGCTCATCAGAGCACAAAGAACACGTAAAACTAACCAAACGACACACACACAAACCTGGATTAAAAGCTTGCAATATTTCTCCCGATTCCACGTAATTAACAGTCATGCATTGCTGGTCAACTAATCCATGTTGGAGGGAGAGGGAACTATTGTATTCAAGCGTACCTCTCAGTTCTCCAACATAAAACCATGAAATAGTATACAACCCGAAGGTTACTCTATTTTCAGTTGAGTTGACTCTGGAATTAGCGTTAAAGACCCCAAATTAGTGTGCTCAAGGTTATTTGAATAAAATCGGCAACAAACCTATAGGGGGCCAAGTTTTTGGTGTTGGATGGATGAGAGGGTACGCTTGTATACGATATTTTCATCCTCTCCATTCGTCCATTCATCCGTCTTCCACCTTGAAACCCTCCCTTTGGTTGTTGCAATCATGGAGGCCCATCAGCGGCTTGATTGTATACAAGAATCTGCAGACCACCTAGCAAGCTACATACAACATTGGCTAGCCAGTACACGAAATCTTGTTTGGCCTTTAATTGTCACTCGTTTTCAACCCCACCACCGGCCCCAACTATATGGGCCTATGGCGGTACACCGTTTATGGTGTTTAGTGCCATGCATGGACACTATTTGCAAACGGCCCAAAATAGATGGCTAGAGGTCTCAAAGTGTCGGGTTCGTTAATTGCCAATATCATACCATTTGGTCAACACAAGCAATTTGTTCTAAGTGAAACAATATTTACATTATGACATTTAGTGCAGCAAGTTAGAATGCTTGAGATGATAGTTTCGCGTTCTAGTATGCAAGGGAAGATGTCATTCGGAGCATACTAATCGTATGTGTCATGTTGTTACATTTTAATATGCAAGAGGAAGACATTCTTGAGCACATTAATACCATGTGCCATTTGTGTACAATCTAGTCGACTATAGACCATTTTGTAATGTAGGCATACACGTCATAACATTGTTGAACATACTCATGCCAAGATATCAGTGAGCGCACTTGAACGCCAAGTGCCATGAGGTGACACAAATGATGAAGTTGTTGATCAGTAGTGTAACCTAGCATATGACTCAAAACATAGTAAGTGACATTATTACACATGTAACACTAGATACCATAAACGGTGTACTACTACGGTAAGCGGGCCTATAACATACACTTCCCACTTCAACTTGACATGAACTTTTGGTTGTTGGGATGGGATTGTGAATTGCCTTATCCCATTAGTAATTGTGAAACATGAATGTTGTCATTTCAAGTGTCAAAATTGGGAATGAGATGCTAAACTAATACGAGGTCAAAAACAAAAATTCTTCTTCAACTTTAACCCATGATATAGGCCACTCCCATTGTCACACTTGTAATTTCTGGGTGTATGTTCTTAACTACAAACCTTGCCATACACATGTTTTCAAAGACCACTAGCCCAAATATGAGCCTATGGTACTACTACGGTTTGTGGGCCTCTAATGGACACTCCCAACTCCAACTCCAACTCCAACTCCAACTCCCAACTCCAACTTTAATTCAACATATACTTCTTGTTGTTGGGATTGAGATTATGAATCGTTTCATCTCTTTAGTAGTTATGAAACATGAATGTTGTCATTTCAAGTGTCAATAGTGTAGATGAGATGCAAAAAATTATAAGAGGTCAAAGTGAAGACTTGACTTCAATTTTAACCCATGACATAGGCCACTCTCATCTCCACACTTGTACTTTTGGTGTACATTCTTAACTGCAAGCCTTGCCATCATTACCACTCAAATATAGAGATGTTTACATAAGAGTAGTGTTCAAATGAAGTTCGCATACCTTAAGGAAAATGGGCCTCATGTGATCACTCTTCTTACTTGAAGACATATACATATATATATATATATGTATATATGTGTGTGTGTGTGTGTGCATGGTTTATGGCAAGGTTAGTCATTCATGATGAACACCAAAAATACACATGTTACAATGAGATTGAATCATGCACCCAAAATATATCAATATTTCTAGGTTCAATCGTCAACATAGTTGGGAGGGTATATGTGATCTTTCATTGAGAAAGATACTCGTTTACAACCTCCTTTGACTTTTGCATCTTGTTACACCATGATTTTAAAATCTACATAATTGGTAGTCGATGATTGGATGAGACAATTCTTGATTTGATCCAATGGTCAAGATTGTTTGTGGAGTTGGAAGTGCTCACAATAGGGTCACCAACCTTATAACTACTACTACCATAGGTTGATAGCAAGTTGAGCCAAAAAAATGCCCAATAATTAATAAAGCTTCAAACAAAGGCTTAGGCGGTCTGTAGAAATATTTATGAGAAATTAGGCAATTATGCTTACACATAATTACTTATTTAGGCACATAACATATCCTACATACAAATCCATGTATTGTAATTTGTTCTTCATTCATTCGTGGCGGCTAAGTACACAATGTTAAACTTTCGAGTTTAGGTTAAGCCTTCTTAGTGTGCTAATTACGGTTATGAACAATCTTTTACGCAAAGGGCCTAAACTAGATCCCTAGAGGTCTCATAGTATCACGGCCACTAATTGCCAATATGATTCTATTCACCGACATAAGTAACTTCTTTAAGTGAACAAATATCTACATTATGGCGTTTATGAGTAGCACATGGGGATACTTGAGATGATGGTTTTACGTTTTAATATGCAACGGGAAGATACTTTTGAGCGTACTAATGACAAGTGTCATGTGTTTAAACTCTAGTGTCCAAGAGGAAGATATACTTGAGCTCACCAATGGCACTTGTCATTTGGGCACACTTTTGTCAACTTGTAAAATCATTGTGTGACATAGGCATGCATCTCATAGCACTATTTAACATACTCATGCCAAGATATTCGTAAGTGCACTTGAACGACAAGGGTTACGAGGTGATACTTATGGTGTACTACATATTGTCACGGAATACCAATCATCTCAACCAATTATGTTGTTTGGGACCCATGTTTTCTACTATGTTATATATATACATACATATAAACCATGGACCATCACTACACCAGTGGAAAACATGATCCCAAACAACCTACTTGTTAAATAGTTGTGTCCAATCTACAAGGGGTCTAAATTGGGCATTTTAATTCAACAAAACCATTTTTGGGAGCATGATGTTTTGGGACATGCTAGTAAAAAACATGGTTCCAAACAACACAAATCATAAAATGTGCATGGCCACAATTCCGTGTAGTTTTCATTGATAATAAACCAATAGCATGAAAACATGCTTCAAATTACATTCTTGTAAAATTGGCATGATAGAGTCACGACGAACCATTCTCAAGCATGCCAATTTAACAAAGGATTGTTTGGAACATGTTGTTTCGCATTGTATTCTCCATTTCACTAAATAGGATATTTAATGTTTGATACACTAAATACGAACGCATACACTAAATATCAAGAACCCTATGAAAGTAAGTAGCATTAAATGTAAATTCAAACATCAACTATGGTAATGTGTGGAAGTTACATGTTTGAATTTAGTGTTAGTAAGGATATGAAAAAAATAAAATAACAATGATAAAAGGAGAATTCCAACATATCCTCTAGCGCATCTTCTAACACTAATTATCAAAGAATTGAAAATTAATGTTGAGCATGGTAGGGTGGTAACAACATTAAACATAATCAAACACTAAATATCCTATTTAGTGTAGTGTTCCACTAGTAAAAAATGGTGCCATACAACAAACTCCGAACAAATATTTTGTTAAATTAACATTCTCAATGTTGACTCTTCATAGCTCCATTACACCAATTTTACAAACATGTTTTTTTTGGTATTCATTTTCTAATATTGAAAACAACACAAAATTGTAACCATGTTAGTTTTACAATCCTCTAATTTTTGTTTTCTTTGTTTGCTTAATCCTTGTTTTCTACTAGGACGATCCCGAACATCTTGTTGTTTGCACTAGTTTGAATCGTGGTCCTCGAAAGCATTTTGACACATGCGGTCATCAGCATACAACCTAGTTTACAATAGCTGAGTGGAATGTATCACAACTAGGATTGTGGGGCCTACAACACATTTCCCATTTGACACAGGCGGTCACTAAGACATCACCATGATATACATTGGACTTAACAAATGGGGTCATGTCTTAATGATTTCCTATGTCAAGTGGGAAGTGTGTTCTAGGCCTCACAATCCCAGTAATGTATGGTAGTTGTAGATGGGACACGACCCTTGTCAGTTGGGTCATGTTCTAATGATTGCGAATGTCAAATGACAAGTGTGTCCTAAGAGCATGTTTCCTACTACGGGAAGCGGGTGCTATTCATTTGCTTTTCTTAATCAGACCCCTACATTTGATTGGTGTGTGGTTTGGTGCGGATCAAAGAATAAGCACCATTAAGACACAAGTTCAAAAGAGATTGGCATGTATCTTCCAAATTTATTAACTACTCCACACTTGATAATGAACATAATTAGGATAACTTGTGTAGTCAATTAAGAAATCATCAAACATGCACTTTCAATAACCATAACTAAATTAAGAAATGCTCTCTCTCTATGTTGATGCATCAATTGCCAAATTGAATTTATAGTACGGTCTTTGAATGATTTCAAGGCCCTTTAGATTTCCATGCTCACGGCCCTTAGTGTTGGCTACTATGGAGTTTCTCTAATACATAGTCATGTTTGGACCATGGCCACCGTTGTGTTGATTTCACAAAGTGGAGTGTTAGTGGATCCGGTGTGTTGTGAGGAACCCAGAAGGAAGCTTTTCTACTACTGTAGTGCACTACACCGTTAATGGTATTTAGTGTCACATACACTATTTGCGAAGGGCCTAAACTAGATGCCTAGAGGTCTCAAATTAAGTGTCACGTCCGGTAATTGTCAATGTGGTATGAATCATTAACACAATTAAAAGTTAAAAAGTGAAATGTTATTTACATTGCATAGCATGTTTAGGAAACTTGAGATGATAGTTTTGTGTTTTAGTATACAAGAGGGAGATGTTATTGAGCTTACACTCTCAGTTAATTGGTAGACCATTGTGTACCACAGTCATGCACCTCATAACGCTCATGCCAAGATATCAACAAGGTTACTCGATCGCCAAGTGTGATGAGGTGACACTGGTGGTGAAATTGTTGATCTTTAGTGTAACCTAACATATGCCTCAAAGTAGGGTTAGTGACACTAAATACCCTAAACAATGTACTAGAACACAAGTGTCATGTGTTTAGAATCTTAGTCAACTGGTAGACCATTGTGTACCACAATCATGCACCTCATAACACTACCGAACATGCTCGTGCCAAGATATTAGCAAGCTTACTCGACCGCCAAGTGTGACAAGATGACAATGATGGTGAAGTTGTTATTCATTACCATAACCTAGCATACACCTCAAAGTAGGGTCAGTGACACTAAGTACCCTAAACGGTGTACTAGAACGCTAGTGGTTGCTACGGCTAGAGTGAGGAGGGGGGGGGGGGGACATCGTTGCAAAGATGGGCCCCCAATGCTTGCGTGCGCTCCATTGATTTAGCAATGCATGTTGCAAGTGTCATGTGTTTACAGTCTAGTCAACTAGTAGACCCATTGTGTAACATAGTCATGCACCTCATAACACTAGTGAACATACACTAGCCAAGATATTAGCAAGATACGTGAACGCCAAGTGTGACGAGATGACAGTGATGGTGAAGTTGTTGATGATTACGGTAACCTAGCATACACCTCAAAGTAGGGTCAGTGACACTAAGTACCCTAAATATTGTACTAGAACGCAAGTGGCTGCTACAACTAGACTGAGAAAGGGGGGGTGACATCGTTGCAAAGATGGGCCCCCCAACGCCTGCGTGCGCTCCATCGATTTAGCAATGCATGTTGCAAGTGTCTACACTCTAGTCAACAGGTAGACCCATTGTGTACCATAGTCATGCACCTCATAACACTAGTGAACATACTCTAGCCAAGATATTAGCAAGCTTACTCAAACGCCAAGTATGACGAGATGACAATGATGGTGAAGTTGTTGATCATTACGGTAACCTAGCACACACCTCAAAGTAGGGTAAGTGACACTAATTACCCTAAAACGGTGTACTAGAACGCAAGTGGCTGCTGTAGCTCCATTGATTTAGCAATGCATGTTGCAAGTGTCATGTTTACACTCTAGTCAACAAGTAGACCCATTGTGTACCACAGTAACACTAGTGAACATACTCTAGCCGAGATATTAACAAGATACGTGAACGCCAAGTGTGACGAGGTGACAGTGATGGTGAAGTTGTTGATGATTACGGTAACCTAGCACAGACCTCAAAGTAGGGTAAGTGACACTAATTACCCTAAAATGGCGTACTAGAACGCAAGTGGTTGCTGTTGCTCCACTGATTTAGCAATGCATGTTGCAAGTGTCATGTGTTTACACTCGAGTCAACCGGTAGACCCATTGTGTACCATAGTCACACTAGTGAACATACACTAGCCGAGATATTAGCAAGATACGTGAACGCCAAGTGTGACGAGGTGACAGTGATGGTGAAGTTGTTGATGATTACGGTAACCTAGCACACACCTCAAAGTAGGGTGAGTGACACTGAGTACCCTAAAACGATGTACTAGAACGCAAGTGGCTGCTGGTGCTGCTGGTGTGGCCCATGAGCAGGAGCAGGTAGACTGAGCATCTGGTGCAGAGATGGATGGGCCCTCAACGCCTGCGTGCGCTCCATTGATTTAGCAATGCATGTGGGGCAGATAGATACGAATGCTGCTGCTGCTCCTGCTGCTCCCCAATGCACCGGAGAATATTCGCTGGTGGTGGTGGTGGTGGTGGTGGTGGTGAGGAGAGGAGGAGGAGGTAGTACTATGAAGGGGAGGGTGGAGCTGTAGCCATAGCCAAGGAGGGAAGGAAGGAAGGAGGAGGAGGTGGCTCACTCCACACCCTTCCCTTGCTCGAAAGCGGAATCGTTTGAAGAATCTAAGGTTCGCCTCTGTTCCTGTGCACGACTCGGCCGATTCCCAACCAAACACTCCTATAACCACTTGCTAGCAGTAGCAGTAGCAGCAGTAGTAGTAGTAATAGCTGCTGCTGCTGTGGACGTATATAAGCTATGACCTGCTCTGCTCTGCTGGTTGCCTGCCCCCACACACATACTCATACTGAACAAACAACTGATCGTACACCCACCCCCACCACACACCAATAACACATTATAATAAAATCATCTACCAACTGCACACGAAGATGTATGTGAAAGACGAGGAGCAATGGTCGGGGAGAACCGGCAGTTGGTTGCAGATGAACTGGTTGAGTTTGAGGAATAACCGGTGGAAGTTCAAGATTACGGGGAAATTTACCGATCATTTTAGAGGGATTTATGGAATGTTATGCCCCAATTTAATGAAGGGAAACCGGAGGATGTCGACATGTAACCGGTTGGACTTGCAAACACTCGGATCTCAACCGATTATGCATGCCCTAAAATCCTCCCCGATCACTGCCTCAACACACATACTCATACTGAACAAACAACTGAACGTACACCCACCCCCACCACACACTAATAACACATTATAAAATCTACTCAATGCACACGGAGATGTGAAAGACGAGGAGCAACGGTCGGGGGGGGGGGGGGGGGACCGGCAGTTGGTTGTAGATGAACCGGTCGAGTTTTGAGGAATAACCGGTGGAAGTTCTTCATACCTTCATTGGACAACTGCCAAAATGACTATAGTTAACTAGATTTTTTTCAATGCATTTTGGGGAACAACTAAAGGTCAATTGGAAGAATTTCAAACCGATTTGAAGAACAACTAGAGTTAACTAGAAAAATATAGGACCATATTCAATAACAACTATGGTTAACTATGAATTTTCAAGTGTTATCATATACTCGAAAGAAGTTCACCTCTTGATTTGCTTCAATTGAGGGTCTTTGATATGCTTAGGCCACTAAGGATCATCAAGAAATGCCTATACACGATCAGTTAGAGTGTCGGGCCCGAGAACAACCTCCATATACACCACCGACACAAGTAACACACTAATGACACTATGACATCACAACATAATTCCGCGAACAAGTTGCACTTTAGTTCACTAAATATAACTATAGCTAACTAGATTTTTTGACAAACCGAATTTAGAACAACTATAGTTAACTACATTTTTTGGCAAGTCGAATCGCGAAACGATTGTAGTTATGAAAGGCAACTAGTTAATCAATAGTTGAAGTAGTTGGTTAGTTGTCCAAGGTTTGAAGTTCTCCACGACTACAGGTTAATTACCGATTGTTTTAGAGGAATCTAGAGAATATATCCCAATTTGATAAAAAAAAAAAGAAGACCGGAGGATGTCAACATGTAAAGAGGTTGGACTTGCAAACACTCGGATCTCAACCGATAATACACTAGCACACACAAAGGGTAAAAGGCCGAATGCTGGGTGGTGACTTTCCGGCCTTTGCACAAAGAATTTGAGTGAAGTTGAGGGTGCTTGAACCCCCACCCTTTTGGCTAGTTTGGCCTGTTTGTGGGGTTTATTTGGACAACACCGTTCGTGGCGTTTAGTGTCGCATGCGTAATAGTGTCACTTACCCTGTTTTGAGGTGTATGTTAGGTCACACTAATGATCAACAACTTCACTGTTAGTGTAACCTCATGACACTCGGTGTTCAAGTGCGCTTACGAATATTTTGGCATGAGTATGTTCAATAGTGTTGTGAGGTGTATGCCTATGTTATACAATAGGGTGCAAGTTGACTAAAGTGCACACAAATGGCACTTGGCATTAGTATGTTCAAGAGTATCTTCCTTAGAAAAGAGACTCTACATCTTGCACACCATATTTGTGAATATAATAGCGCTCTTAGGCATATCCTACATGGACTCTTTGTCAATTTTGTACCTTTTTGACATGCCTAATCCTTGGAATAGTGGTGGTGGTGGAGATTTAAGAAGATGTTGCACTCAGAAGTATAGAGAATAAAAGTTCCTTTTAGGCTAAACTTACCAATATATTGGTGTGTTGGTGGTGAGATGCATCATAAGGGATGCTTCTCTCACGTTCAATAGAAATTAGCCCCCCCAACGTCCCCCTATTGCCACCATTAGTGAAGGCTACCCTTCCCAAGGTATCGATTAAGCGGATCTTACCTTCATTTTGGTTCTAACAAATTCAATTCGATTATTCTCAAAACAGTAACCAAATTCAATGCACTATGAACACACGATGTAATTCATTCCATTATAAACATGTCCTTGGCATCAATTCTAAAGTACAAACCTTGCTACATACCACCCACATCCGATCAGGACGAGTAACCACTTAACCCTTGAAGGCCAAACCTCCCCAAAACCGTCCAAAAACTTCAACCCATTTCCACAATTTCTTGAGGAAAAACTCGTACCTCTTTGGTCGGTTACGATTATACATACGATAACTTCATAAAGCTAAGACAGTTCACACAAACTTTCAACCATTCACGTGTCCAAAGTCATGAGATTGTAACATAAACATGTACACTAGGATGGTCGAGCAAAGGTGATTGTCCAGACCAAAAAGTCCTTGCCGACCTTTAATGCTCGAGGCCCACACCCATACCTTTTTAGGAGTGAGCCATTCCATGTTATTGAGCATGCATCATTGTTCTTGGACCGGCCGTGGGTGGGTGTTTGGCTGCGTGGGATTTATAAAGAGTCTATATATGCACATTGGGCCCCATGCGATTCATGGATCCTCGGACACTTGAGTCTTCTTCTTCTTCTTCTTCTTCTTATATGTAAACACATATTTATAGACATGAATAGTGCTTCTGACCTTCCACGACCCTTTATATCCACCTCGAGCATTGTGCTTGGTTGCTTATGGAGCGCCTACCTCCCTAGCTAGACCCTACCAAGGAAGGGGCTAAGCTCTAGGGATGTGTTGGGCGAGCGAGGATTTTTTGTCAGTAAAAGAGGGAGCTAGTAGCTCATGGGCGAATGAAGAGGAGGAATCTAGTTATATAGTGCACGAGCTTGCTTATGTTTGAAGCTAACTTATTGGTCATGATTTCGTTGAGCAACCCACTTAATTAGGCCCGTTTTCATACCTATATATATATATGTAAGTTGTGAAGTAGGCTCTCCTTGTTGCACCTCCACCTCAAGAAACCCGACGAGGGTTAGTAACCTAAAACCGACAAAATGAGCATTGAGCATGGTTTTTGCCATCATGTTTATGGGTTTAAAATATGTCTTTTTACGTTATTGCAAGATCGTGTGGATTCAACGTATCAAAGAGCACATTGTTTGGATGTCATATGTCACAAGTGATGCGGTTTTAGTTTTTTTTTATAAAATATAGGCGATCGAAGATCAACATATGTATTCGATGTTCAGATGGTGTACATCTACATGTATATATTTTGATATTTCATTTTTATTTTAAAAATCCCCTTCCCACAAATTGCAATACTTGAGAAAAAGACAAATTTTTTTGGCCAACATTTCATGAGATGTGGCCAATTGGTATACCACTCGTTAATGCCCCCACAAAATTGCCATGCCTCATTCAATTCAATGATTTTTTGTTTTCACATTCATGCACCCTGAGAACATTTATCCCAACACACAAAATATTATCATTAATGCACCCAAGAGCAATGAGGACTTCCTTCAAGGTTTCAATGATTTCACTTCTACATGTTAGCGCTTCGACATGACATAGCAAGGACAGACGCCACTCAAAATCACATATTGAGCTCCATATAAAGATCCAAGCCAAGGTTCATAAACCAACATGGCCTTTTCTATATTGATTGCATGTGTTGCTCTATTGGTCCATACACGATGCACATATCCAGTGGCCTGTGATCCATACTAATGTTTGCTGCTAGCTACAACAATAATTCGTAGGCAAGTAGATTCTCTACAAGACATAAATGCCTAGTATTGAGCCTCAATACATATATATTAACTTTTAATGTTACTATCGACTTATAGTGGAGCACTTATCAAGGGTGCACTTAGTTTGAGGGCATAACTTCAAATATCTCAAGCATGAATGGGCAAGGAAAATCCAACCAAATAAGCACTTTGCTAGGAACACAACAAGGGAAAACGCTATTAAAAATCACATATTGAGCTCCATGTATATTCAAGGTAGGGTTTAGGGACCAACATGGTTGTTTTTATTACATGGTTGAAGTGCAAGACTTCGTGAGGAACCCCAATTTAGTAAAGAAAAACCGAAATATCACCTCACACCAAACTATCAATGCATGGGGAGAACCGATCACTAGTTACATGCCCTTCTTTTGGCTTGTGACCAGTGCAAAAGAAAGCCTTGACCATGATCACCAACACACGAACTTGAGACCAAGCTTCTCCCTCTCTCTCTCTAGATATATATATATATAGTCCACCCTCTATAAATGTTACACCTATAAGTGTTAACCCTCTATAAATGTTAACTTTCTTCTACTCCCCACATATTGCACACTATAAATGTTAAACGTGTTAACTGTTAACAAAATGGTACTCCCTTCTTTGTAAATTCGACTCTATAAAAGTTAACGAATGAAATACAAGCATATTAGTATTAGAAATGCAATCTAGTTTTGGTACCATTAGAAGGTATATGGAATCACGTTCATGTGATGTGTCCAAATATGTGGGTTTGTTGGTGCAGATTGAGAAATATTTGCAAGTTGTGCATGCAGATGAATCTCACCAAAGAACCATTGATTCATACTTCACCCGTGATTTGTAAACTTGATATTGAATAAAGTTTTGATTGGGTTTGCAATTTTATGAATGGTATTCTCTCGCAAGGACTCTTCATAATTGCTTATATTTATAAATGTTAAGATTTGTATATTGCTCAAAAAAATAAATTTATAATGGTTAACTGTTAACACATCTATAAATGTTAAGTTTGATCCACTACCAAGAGTTAACATTTATAGAGGGTAGACTGTATATATATATACACACACACTCTCTCTCTCTCTCACGCCTAGTATAGAATTAAGAACCCATTTCTTGATATGATGGAATCGGGAAGCCATTCCCTTGAGAGAATGGTAGTGCCCTAACATTACCCAACCCAATACTCTTAACTCCGGCGCGGAGTTCGATGCGGCTCCGATGCGGCTCCGGGGAGGTTCGGATGCCAGCTCCGGTGGGTCCATTTTTCTGGCCCTCCCCGTTTTGGCCCCTTGATGACTTTTTTTGGTTTTTTTTTGCTAAATTTGGGTTCTACGGCCCCAAATTACTCTAGGAGGCCCCTTATGAGATCAAGTAAGGCCCCACCCAATCAAAAAAATAGGGGGCAATTTTTGCCCCAACCCACCCGAACCCACCGAAGCTGGCATCCGAACCTCCCCGGAGCCGCGTCGGAGCCGCATCGAACTCCGCGCCGGAGTTAAGAGTATTGGGTTGGGTAATGTTATCCATGGTAGTGGTCGCTCATCAACAAGCGCATCTATAATAAACGGATCCCCTAGCCTCCTCATCCCGGAGCTCGACCGTATACTTCAAAAAACAAAAGGGCACTTGCTGTCACCATGCCTATATTTAGAAAAAGAAGAAGCCCAACACCGATTTTGCAGCCACAGTGCATGGTTGGCTGGACAGAAAGCACAACCAAAAAAAACAAACACAAACACAACAACAAACACACTCCACTGTGTTCCCTTCCCCCTGTTCCAGTTCAGAGGACGGCAGCGGATGGATGAACACATGGGACGCACAGTGATTACTATGTACTATACTATTCCGTCCCTCTCCTTTCATCCACCGACCCCCGGAAAAGTCATCCGTCCCGCACTGGTACCCCTCCACGTCACCCATGCAGCGGCCTTCCTCAGAAGCCGGCCCTGCCTACCTGGCCCGAAAGCCATGCCAGGTCAGCAATAAAGGGAGGGCCCTATGGGCCTGGAGGGGGGTACCAACCATGCACTTTTTCACTTTTCGTTTGCTGCTCCTGCGTGCGTCCACTTATGGAGGCCCAGATACTTTATTGAGGCCCATGAGAGATACTTTGCATAGTGGAGCCCCCCCCCCCCAAAAAAACCACCAAGAGCGCTTGCGAGGGGTACTAGTACCGCGGGCACATATACATACATATATATATATATATATGTATCTAATAATACTAATACTAATAACAACAAAAATGTTGTGATACTTTGTGAATGAGTCATACTTAATGTGTATGTATACTCGAATGAATGAATTCGGGGTTGATTTGGCCGCATCGGTCTTATAATGATAAACAATAAGGGTGGGCACACTAGTATCTATAAAGGGCCTGCTAGTAGGGCTAGTTGTAGGTGGCGTCTCGGGGTCTTAATATGTTCGCGGCCCAATGAACGGGGAGAACCGACCGCTAGTTACAAATGAACGGGTTGCGTTTGAGAAATAACCGGTCGAAAAGTTGAAGAACTAGAGGAAAGTGACCGACTGTTTGAGGGAAATGTGTGTGGAGTATACCTCAACGAATAAGAAGAAGAAGAAGAAGAAGAAAGGCCAAACGATCACAACGTGTAACCGGTTGGACTTGGAAACACTAGGTTTTGGACCGATTGTGCGTAAAAACCTCTCCCGACACTATTTCACGCCTTTCATTCCTTCTTCAATCCTCTTGCAAGCGAGATGGGTTGTTCATGGGTAAAATTTACGTTCTTTCCGATTAGCCCGGTGTTCCTAGGATACGGGAACACACGTGATTAGTATGAGATGGTGAGTGAGTCCAAATCGAGGCCGTAGCCACTTTCCTCATAGTTTTCGGAGCTCGTACGAGTGTTTTCTTCATCATCAACGTGAGGATTCTCATGCTCGTGAAATGGTCATATAGGTCCTCCCTCGGTTATGTTGATTGTTGAACTGAGAATGGTTCATTTGACTTTAAATGTGTAGCCCAATCTTATTTAAACATGTGGTGTCTTTGCAACATTTGTTCTTGGAGCCACATCTATCCATATACCACTCAAATGTAGGTAGTTGATTAAGAAAAATAACTAATGTTAGGGTTGTCTGCCTTAGATTGATATTACATGTGGGTGGTAAGCATGTTGTTTGGCACTTTGATGCAAAAGTCTTAATTTTGGAAGTGACACATGTAATTTAGAGGAAAATGACACGTGACACTTTGCTTGAAATTTGAATCGACGTGTGTTGAACCCTAAACTAAATGCCGTGTGTACATGTTGGGGATATTTAATGGGATTGCCTTCTCAAGGTAAAGTTAGCAATCGACTCACTGCACCATTTATGATATTTAGAGTCACTTACTCTCCAGAGTTACGTGATGCTATAGCTTTTTTTTGCTAAGAATGTACCTTTCATACCAAGTAAAGTGTTTTATGTTGCAGATTGTCCGTACAACCTTTTTAGTCTTTGTTGGTAGCAAATGAAATCTATGGTGAGAAGTTATAGCCTTGTGCAATTCCACTTGGTAAGTGACACTAAATACCATGACCGGTGTACTTCTTTGCAAATTATAGCCACACTACCAACATATGAGCCCCAGAGCACACATCAAGTGCAACTGGAAAATTGCAAATCTAATAGTGGGATAGATTTTGTGTTAGACTATTAGATTAGCTCTAGGACTTGTATGCTCACACAAGGATGCATTAAGGGATGGCCCCAGGGTACTTAATGAGTTAAGCTGCACCATTTAGTGCAGGTAATTGGGCCCATACTACGTCAAGAATCATGAGAGTATCGTAAGCGCAAACTTATAAAGAGGTGTTTCATATTACGACACTAAAATACAAAGTATCATGGACGACATATCCTACATGACCCTAAGCAGTGGATGTTGAAGTAAGTACAGACTGCTAAAAATCCCACCAAGAATCATTCAGGAATCTAAGAATACAGAAGCTTGACTTTGGGATTTATAAAAATTGCCATGCACTTGGAAAGAGTGTAGACCTCACCATTTGGATGACAGATCTTTGTTGAAAGCAACTTGTATGCAAGAAATATTCAAGAAGTGCCATATGCCATCCTTTTTATATCGACGAGGCACAGAATAAAGAAGGCTTGTGCCCCCTTTCAATCATGAAAACCTATGTCCTTTTTGCCAGCCACCAAATTGTCACTCCTGACAGGGACCACTTCTTCGTGACCTTTGGTGCATCAAATTAGATTCCTGAATGATGATTCTGTCCTTTTGTTGGATGCGACTTTCTTAAATTTCACCCATTAGTCAAAAAAACGAACTTTGAAAGCTTCACCTCAGCTGATAACTCTAAAGTGGCTCCAACCCTAGCTTATTATTGAAGCTCTGTTTATCACTTGTGAATTGTGATAGAAAGTCACTCGCAAATTCCTCCACCACAGAAAACTGCACTCGTTCTTTACCATCCTCAATTCTATCTATTACTTATTGCTCACTTTGTACTTTTTGGATGTTGATTCGCCCACTTTCGACTTTTCCCAATTTGCATTTGCTCCAGAAACAAATCTTCAACTGCTAGATTTTTCTGTTGTACCACTAATGAAAAAGGTTCCACTACTGTTGATGTTTATAACATCGCCATGTATAATCTGGTTGGTTGTGAAACTATGTTCTGCTTTTCTCCACATTCTCCGAATTTACACACACTTGGATTAACTTCCTCGCCAAATCAATAGCTAGAAATATTTAGTTGCTCATAAACAAAAATGCCAAACCCATATCAAAAGAGCATGTGCGTAAAACCTTCCCAAAGGTCTGCAAAATACATTAGACTTTGTTATCTTTTCATCGGCTGATGCATATGTGCGACAATTCACATGCGAATGTCGTCCTATATGTAGGAGCAGAGGTGCATCAGAAAACAAGGTCTCTTGATTGATTGTGGTATCCAACTCTAACTAAAACTTGGTGCAAATGTCTTCACTGTGTTGCCAATTGTTCAGATCTTTCAAGTCCTTCGGCTTAGTGCTCCTTGTGATCCTTGTACTCAAAGAGCCCATCAGGTCCTGCATTCCAAGGATCTTACTTTGGTCAGGTTACATTCACAAATTTGAATTTGGAATTCTAGTCTATGGTGATGATGTGCATACTGTTTTTTGTAAATAAGGACAAATAATGACACATGACTAGCTAGAAAATCTAAAGTATAATATCTTGGTTGTCTTAAATTACACTGATAGCCAAAAAGGGGAGTACGCACCCCAAGGGAACTGCTTGTTGCGGATATGCAAGTAAGAATAAGCCTGCCATGCAAAGAAGTAACAGCTTAGAAGAGATGCTCCAGAGCTCAAAGAAATTCTAGAAAGTATCATGAGATATATACAAGGAACAATTGGGTGAGCTGCACCTAGTACATCAGTACACCAGAAAAAAGGCAGCTAACTCCTTTCTATGTACTGAAGAGGGGGGTTCTCTAGTCTTGACCCCCCAAAAATTCCCACAAAGTTTGCCACGTGTTGTTCATACATTGGGGGATACCACTCACATCGCATGTGGGGAGACTACATTCCGGCACTGGTAATGATGAAATAAAGCGCCCCCCTACAGTAGGGCTTGAATATATAGTTTCACAAGTCCAGGCCTACTTTCTTCACCTACATCACTTATAGTGGACTTTGTCCAAATCTGGTTGGCTGAAACTTACAGGTTGCTCGCCGCCATGATGTTCTTCTCCAGAAAGAGTGTAGATGCCCATGGCGATACAACCTATGTATGCGGCAATTGTGATGTTCTTCCACTTCTCGGTCTCCTCTGTTATGAATCAAAACAATCACCAGTCCTTAAGGCAGATCCCCAGAATGGCGCACCAAATAATTCATGGCAGTGCAGGAGAGGCTCTAATAAGCAAAGAGATTAAAATTGCAGCTTGTAACTGCAAGTTGAACGCATTACACGCACTCAACACCAAGCTGACCTAACAACATCTTCTGTAGTTTTGACGAGAGGCACAGTACTCTGCCAAGAAGATCGTAAAAATGCAAGAAGAAAATTGGCAAACACTTGAAATCAATAACAAGCTGGTGGAATTATGGACACCAATAGTACGACTTTTGAGTTGTGAGCACATAATCAGAAACTTGAATACCCCTCCCGATGTATGCATGGCTCCAACTCATTTCCAATCATCTAACGAACAACAACCATTGCATCGAAAGAAGGGAATCACATTGCAGTGATTCATAATTCATATGCACAGGTGCAACCGATGGGGACGGCACGGTTCCAACCTAGTGTTATAACATGCTAGGATTGATCCCTGGTTCATGTTCCCTTTTGCATACTCAAGGTACTCTCGGAGGGTTTTTCTTAAGAATGATGGCAAGGGTCTCCTGCAAGTCGCACATCCAAAATGGACCTAGAATCTCCTCTCGTAACGGCTTCTCAGAAGACCGACTCTCTGTCGTGGACAAAAAACTTTTAAATTCCTCAGTCCTACCAAGGAAACTAAGAACCCAGACAAACCGAATCCCGAATCCAAAATCTTATATGAATAGGCCAAAGATTCTCATCAGGCAGAATTGAAAGGCCGATTGCTTATTTAGAGACACTAGTAATACTACACTTCATGGAAATCAGAAGATCTCACCAAATGGCTGATCATAGGAACGAAGAGAAGGGAAATCCAAACCCTAAATACCATGGATCTAGAACACATGTATGATAATGCACACCACCAAACCCTAGCCCGACCAAAACCTAGCGAAGACCTAAATTCACCGCACATCAAAGCACGAGACGAATGGACGGCCGGAGATTCTAGAACAAACTAGAATCAACCGATCGACGCATTCTAGCAGCAATGCACAAGAAGATCCTGTATCGGAAAATTAGGGTTTCGGCAAAAGGATTTGACGGACGAACCGGCATCATCGTGCTTGTGAGCGGACGCAGCAAAGAAGCGCTTGGTGGTCGCGGGACGGCTGGCCATCAACGCATCGCGCGTCGAAGGGCGGGCCAGGAGGGCGCCTAGTCGCTGCCGCAAGGGATTCGCCATCGCTGCAAGATTTGTGTGTCCAAGGTTCCTCCGCAAAGCTCACACCGATGAATGCTTCGATGTTTGTCGGAGGCGAGGCGAGCCTTGGCCCCCCTTCCTTCGACCCTCCTTCCTTTTCGCTTTCCCAACTTTTGGCCTTGTGCCTTTTACTTTTTACCTTTGTTTCCCGGTCATATTTTTGGAACAAAGGAAGCGCGTGGCGACCTTGCTACACCGATTATCCCAATTACTGAGGGTGGGCGAATAGTGAGAGTGTGGGAAATTAGTGAGAGTGAAACTCACTTCCTTCACGCTATGAAATTAGTGCCACCAAAAGATCTAGGAAGCATTGTTCATCTTGACATCCCTCACTGAAAATATCAGCACTATTCTACTTGGCATTATCCACTGACAAGTTTGTATTTTATCCCTCTACAAGTATCTTAGAGCACGCTTTGAGTTTCTTGAAAAAAAAGTTTAATAATACTCAACAACATATCCAATCCTCACTTGTTTGGAGACCTGGCAAAATAGTGTGTGTTTCAAGAATTAGGATAATCAGTGTAGTTTTTCCGTCAAGTAGAGAGAAGATTTAATGGCCATGAATTGAACCGCCAACCACTCCATTCTGTGTTGGGTTACCTCTCCACTATCATCCAGTAGTTTACAATCATATCAGACCTTTTGTTTCCCATTTTCGATCCCCCATTTCTTATGCTAGGTACTCAAGAATGGCACCACAAAACATAATTTGGTAATGAATAATTTTTCATTGGATTAGGTACCTTGATTTCAACACATTTTAATTGGCATTTAGTTCTTGGATTGATTGTTGATCGTAGGTGTGCCTAGAGCCAACTCTTCTTCCTTTCCTCCACTTTTGACCTTTTACTTCTACTTTTCTTTCCAATTTTGAACCCATGTTCTTGGGATTAGGAACGGTTCTTTCTAGAATATTTGGTCTCTTCTCATGTGCAATAAGTAATTGGGAAAATGAATTAAGCCAATTGGCAAAGCTTGTGCAAATCCAATGCCTAAGAATGATTTCAAGTGACAAAATGTTGGATTGTGATGAATTTTCAAGAAGCAAATGTGTGAGTTTTCTTAAGTGATATTATAGGTGTGCAAAGGGGTGAGAGGGACTTATCGCACACGACCGTGCTTCTCATTGATCCAACATAAAAACATTGGAATAGTATTAGTCTGGATCAATGCATTTTCAAGGGTTTGTTTTGCTAGAAGCTCGGTGGGCAACAAACGTTTAGAGCATGCAAAAAATAATGCTTCGTTTTCAAACATAAGTAGTAAATGTATTGGTATTATCATTTTTGAAAGTGAAGTGTGACAACCATTTAAAAAAATGTTTGCTAGGGTTGGCGATATAGAAAAGAGGAGCCCCAAAACATGTGCCGTAAGAAGTCATGTTTCTAGCTACAAATCTATTTTACATGTCAAATTTGGCAACATAACCTAACTTTCTTCTATTGGAGTCTAAATTTCTACTATAAAGCTCGGAGATAATAGTGAATTGTGATGTCATAGCTTGAGTGTCTCGGGACCTTTTGCTAGCCCCTATCAATAACAAGTAACTGCCATAAAATTAAACAGAACACAAGAGCTAACAAGTTTGTAATGACATCTACAGGTTGACCATGACAACCTTAATACATACCCACATAATTAAATACATGATCTACAAACACAAAATGACATACTAAACATTTTATACTAGAATAATTAAGTCAAAATTCCAAATACAAATGCCATTGAACACAAAATCAACTAATTAGGAACAACATAATGTGTAGCGGCTAGGACTCAAGACCACATAATGAAGACCAACATGTAAATTACCATAGTGGAACATCAAGCAAGACTCAACATGGTTTACAAAAATGTAACTTCTAGATCACAATGGCAAACATCAAGAAATGCGAAGACTTCCAAAACTGATAACTATTGAAAGGGGCTTAGCAATCAACATTGTAATTGCAAGTCCAACCAACTCCAAAACTTCAATTCTTTCATCATTGACATGTAGACCTACAAACTCACATGCGTTAGAAACTTAGAATAATCATTTGTAAGTTCACATGCAATTCAATCAAACCTACCTTGTGAGCAAAAATAATTTTACTCATCATAAGCCACGTCATTGAGGAATTCATCAATGCTATGAAATTGTTGGGCATGCATGCCAACCACTAGTGGGTGATGGGTAGATAAATGATTCCGTACCTTCTTCTTCAAGCAATTTAGCGTGTTGAATGTGCACTGTATTACCAGTCACTGCCAACTCGACAATCTTCATGAACTTTGAAAACTTTTGTCACAACAACCTCAAGGCACAAGTCCATGCCAAAGTTTTGTTAATGAATTGAAAGGTAAATCCCCCTTCACAACAACTTGGCAATTTGCCTTCATCATGATCTTAAACACGAAGGTTTGCTCATCCACTTTAAGAGTAAGAGGATGGCATGCACCTCTCTTACCCAATCACTCTCTTTCTCATGCCCACTTCATGGTCCTCTTCATATCGTTTCACATACATGTAGTGTTCCATTATGACATTCATGCCTTTTGAATTTTCCATCGGCATGTGGGGCCAATCAATATTGAAAGTATACAAATTTGAATGCATCCATGACAGTGGATGTTGGAATACGGTTTGTAAGCCCAGAGTTAAGCTTCAATGGCCGTACCTATACCCAACAAATACACCAAAACAACCAATTACTTCACACCACAGGCTTGAAGGCATGCAATAAAATTCAAGGCAAGAAACTATCAAACAAGGGTGGGAGCTTGGAGGCTAGAGCTTATCCTTACATAGGTTTCTCATATCATCCACAATGTAAGAGTACAATGCCTAGGTCACTTGCTCAAGTATAGCGAAGTCATTTGGTCAATGTGTGGCAGGGATGTTACATTCTCCCCAAGGGAAGTCACGTGCTCACCCCCTTATCATTCAAATTTAAAGCCATGATGACCCAAGATATGGATATGATATTATGCCAAATTATGATCAATGCTTTGAGATCTCAAGTCATAGCTTGTGAGAATGTTGTCACATAAAATGCATTGAATTTTGCAATGCACATTTGAATGGCAATCACGAAATCACACACAAACACATTACGTTCTTGTGCAAATTACTCAAGGATATGCACAAATATCAACATAGGCAAAAGGGCCAGATAGGCCTAGGAGATTATAGATGTCCAAAAGAAGAAAAAAAATAGAGGTTCGTATTGGCAAGTTTTAAGAGCTTCTTGTCAACCTTAGTTTTTTGGTCTAAGGGGTATTTTGTGGAGGGGAGAGTCCAATTTCATCTTCATTAGCAAACCTTGTACTTGTTCATAACACAAAATGTCGGGCTAAGCATATTCAATAACCTTTAACCCTTCGATTGCATCACCTCTACTAGCTTAACAGACTCTAGATGGTGCTTTGGCAAATGTGCAATAAATAAATACATAAATAAAAATACAATGAAGCAAGCATGGCCTCAAAAACAAGAGACAACAATGAGCCCACTCAAGGTTTCATGGTGAGGTTGGTCTTATGGGCCTAAAAGCCAACCAAAACAAGTTAGCCAACACGAGAGAGTTAAAGAGCATATATAAAGATCAAGGAAAACAAGGTTAGAATGATGTCCTCACAAAGTAGTGGTTGCCCAAATATGAGGAGCCCACCTTTGCCACAATTGCTTCAAGATCCATGTCCTTTACCTTGGAAAGTGCTAACGCCATCCACCATATCGAAACGCACAAGAGCAATTAGTGCAAGGCTAAAAAATAATGGAAAGCAAAAGCCAAATTGAAAGAAAACAAAATTGAGGAAGGAAATACACTTGCACCAAAGTATGTCAATTGGACATCATATTCTAGCCCCTCCACGCCAACATAAGTCTTCATGGCTTGGACCATAGCTCGTGTCATATGTTGGAGTTGCTACCATCAACCACTTGCTCCAATGACAAATGCATTGACACTCAGGTCCACTTATCATAAGTGTAGGTGTTGATCGAAATCCAACTATGAATGTCCAATGTAGTTACCTCATTGTCGATGATGGAAAAGAAGTGTGCACCTTTCATGACATCCCTAAGTTTGTTGGACTTGGTGAAAGAGACATTCAACCAACCCATCCGACCAATGTTGTTATGAGAGAGTGTGAACACTAAGGAACTTGAAGAGTGGTTGTAAGGAGATATTTTTGGCCATGGGACGCCCTTCTTGCAGAAGACGCAAAATAGTTTGCCCCGGCATTTTCGTGCACGCTCATCTTTGAACACTTATTAATGTGCAATTGTGGCCACATTCTAACTGACATGGATTCTATCAAACTCGAGGTGCTTAAAAATTCTTTGCAAGATATCATTGCCTTTTCTTTTCTTTTCTTTCAATTCTATTCCCAATGATTTTTGATGCCGTATGTTTTCTAGAATGTTCTTTCAAAGTAAGCTATTTTGGACCAAGAATTTTGTATCCCCCAGTGATGATGGAACAAACAATATATATGATAGACTCACATAACCCATCATGATCCATATACAATTTTGCCCAAGGCAAGCGAGTTGCCCATGTACCTTGGAGCTTTGTTGAGGCACGGGGAGGTGACTATTGAAATTTTAGAAACCACGTGAGATAAAAAATAGGGTCAATTTAATTCATCGAGGGTAAATTTTACAAATTCGTTAGATCTACCATAGCATTGGAAATATGTCCTCTACATGATTATTTGTAAAATAGGGTGGTGAATAATTCCTCCATTTTAGTAATCAGTAGAAAAAAAAAATAGGGTATTAGATATTGGATCCCCCCAAATGTGTGTAGTAGGATCAATAAAATAATTATGGGTTTGACTACTTGGATGAAGAATTGTGTAAATTTTGTCCAAATTTGAATGAAACGCGTTAGTATGGAGGGAAATGTTGTGGATTTTTTTGGGGGAAGGAATGTTGTGACTTCTCAATGGCCCTTGGCTTGCTTAGGGTTGGGCAAGCACAGTGGCGTGAAGGCGGTGAAGCGTTTGGGTAGGAGGTCTTGTGTTGGTGAAGTGTGGCGCATAGGCGGTAGGTAAGACACATTTTTTGGAGTTTTCTTCTTTGCTTCATAACGTTCACACAAGGTGTTTCATGAGCGCCAAAGATTCATCTTGCTCCGCTTGCATGCGGTAAGAATTGATTTCAAACTCCAACTCCTTGATTTTCCCCTTCCATTGTCTGTTTTTTGACGACATGCTATTGATTTCCGACGCCCTTCTAAATGTGAGATGTAGAAAGATGAAGAGTTACAAAATCTGAATGTGAGCGTAGAAATATGAGATGTTTTCCAGGTTATTCTATACTTGTATCTTGTTCTTTGAGACATCTACCTCAAGTGGGATGTTCTGATGTCGCTACCAATAGTTGTAAAAATGTGTACGTTTTGATGAGATGTGTCATTCGGATTTTGTGTAACATGTGGTTTCGTAGTCAGAGGACGAGGTCCTACTGGAGATTGCAGTGTCATTCCATAAGAGGCCAATTTTGTCATCAAACTGGAACTAATGTCGTGGAAACTAGTAGATTACTCAGATGAAAAAAATTAAGAAAAGTTCGTGAGGTTGGAATTGGGTTCTAGAAAGGCCGATATTGGGATCATCTCGGAAATGTGAGCCAACTTTTTTCATATGATCATTTTCAACCCTAGAATTATAGGTTTCTTTCGAAGATTTTAAACATAAAATTACAAACTCCATTATGTAATCATAGTAATGCTAGTAGTGTCCAATATGCCAACATTCTATTGATTATATTTTTACTACAACAATCTTTTGTAGATGATCGATGATGCGCTACAACATTTGGCAATGTCACTATGGTAGACGTAAAGGATTGCGCTTTGCCTTGCACTCTACCTTGGAGGAAGACTTGGTGGAGTGGTTGGAGACTTCAAAGGTTACCCGCCTCATGCCATCAATTAGTTTTAGTTATTCGTCATCATTGGTGTTAAGCAAATCTCTCCAAATTTTTTAGTCTTATCATGACATTGTAGAGGATATTGACATGTATTGGAGGGTGCATAGTTATATCCTAACCCTTCACATTGTAAATATTTGGTACAAGGTTGAATGTGTTTGTGAACACAATTGAAGTAGATGTTTTCAATTTGTGTATTTAACTTTCTTTCATTTGAATGTAATCTTTTATTTTTGGAGTACATAGTTGTGCAAAAAATCATGTTTTGTGATAATTGATTGTGTTTCTTATTTTGTTCTATCCATTTTTACAACTTGTCTATGTTAGCTTGTACATTTTGTTATCTCCATGTTTATTGGTAACTTTTTAAATAATATCCTAGTGTTATTGATTGTGTTTTGAGCGGCATTTTGAACGGTTTAGCATTGGTAAAAGTAATTGAAACTGATTAAATGACAAGATGGATGCTATGGAACGTTTGTTGCTCACATAGTCAACTTTGCAATGCTATAGTATTCCGTCTACTATTTGGTACTTGTACGATTTATAAAAAAAATATGATGCCAAAAATTAGCCTTTCTAAACAATTACAAATAAATATAGGGTGTTAAAAATTACGTCAAAGTAGCTTTATATCTACATATAGGGAGGGAAAAAATATTGAGAGGTGCATAAATATCCCCCTATTAAATACCCCATTATCGCACGTGGTTACAAAATGTAAGGGGGTGTGATCCCCCCGTGTGTTGAGGCCTCATAGGATTTTTCAAGACATCTTCTATGGAGGTCCATTATGCATTATGAACTCCTCATCATAGTTGTCATGAACATTGATATTGGTAGGCAATTTCCCCTTACCTTAATGGGTTTTAAAAATAGTCGTTGATCCCTCCAAGGAAAGGTTCACAATCTCCACTAAAGATTGAATTGTGAGGGTAACAATCACAAAGGGGTTGTTGAGATAAATCAAAGGGACTGCTATGTTAAATTGATCCCCCCCCCCCCCCATTTCCCCCTTGTGCTTATGAGGAGCACAACACAAACATATGTCAAGACTTTGATTGCTAGACCCCAATTGTTGGTTAAAAAAACTCAATTGACTCGGAATTAGCAACGTCAAAACATGATTGAAGAGCCTTAGGAGTCGTATCCAAAGTGGATGTAGACCCAATGTTGGGAATGCATTGGTAATAGCATAAGAGGGCAGATCCCTCCAATATGGTGGTAGATTGCCAATGTAAGGAGGGGAGTTGCAAGAAGCATGCAAGCAACGGAATCAAAGCAAACAACATACAACGCTTGAAAATATAAATGGGGGAGACATATACCTAAAAGCATGCTCCCTCCCTCACTAGTGCTTGCATTGCATTGCAATTCAAGTGCCATCACCTATGGAACGCCATCAATCTCCTCAAGTATAACCATGCTCATGCATCACTCCAATCCCCTCCTCCCCAATCACCCCAAATTCCCCTCATTATCTCATAGCTTTAGCCTAGAAGACAAAATTGCCTTGGAATATGAAGGTTAAGTTTACATATGGCAACAATTGACAAGAAAACTATGATGGAAAAACACGATAATGACTAAAGGAATATCTTTATGGATGACAATAACTTAAAATGGCTTAAGTGAATGATCTTATGTTTTGCGAATAACTACATCCAACGGCCCATCTGGCATCACCAAGCAATGCTCCATGCAATGATGGGGAATACAATCACAACCTTGAGGCGACATACTTGCCATGTGACACCTTGAGGCAACACCTTGAAGCTTGGTGATCTACAGTCATCTTGGGGCGGACCATAATTTTTAATCTACAATTTCCTAGGCCTATTTTAGTGTAGGGTGGTATTTTCTCACCTTCTAGCTTTTTTGCAACTTCAAAAAACCATGGTAGAGAGAGAGAGAACCACTTGTGTTGGTGTGAATGAGGGACTCTGCACCTTGATCATAGTTGCAAGCTCATGTTTGAAGCCAAAACAAGTTTACAAAGAATGATAGTCCGGATGTTACTTTATTTGGTTGATTTGACAACACAATTAGCTTCAAAGACCTTGAATTAGTTTAGTTGAAAATGAATCACATCACAAATCAAGTTTTAATGGTGGATAGTTGAGAGGTAATTTTATATACGACAATCTCCTCTCGGCAAATAGCTAAGCATGTGTTGAGCATGTTGATTGTTTGGGCTATCTCAACCAATGAGTTGTCATTTTGATCCTTAGAACAATGGTTTGTTTGACAAGAATATCGGACCATCTTTACTAAAACATGAGAAAGTGAAATGGGAAAGCGAATGGAAGGGTTGTTACAAAACCGTTTTTTTTTACAAATGTAATTTGTTGCGTATGCAATATGAATGTTATTGTATATCCATTGGTTATATCGCACTTGAAGTTTCTAATGGATCCATCATGATATTTGAAGGTTGGGTGATTTGCCAATCAATATGGAATTGTCTATGTTGTGTGATCACGAGTTAGTCCATATGCTTATGTTGTAAGGATGGGTGTTTAACACGGTTGTCTATGTGATATGTGTAATTGAAGCTACTCATGAAGATAGTAACTTCATTGGAATCATGGCAAGATTTTTCCTTAAATTAGCAAAACAACATTCAGCTTTGCTATGAGTGTGATTGGATAGCTTAAGAGTCTAACTACAATCTCAAATTGTTGTGATGATTATTTTCTCACGAACTATATATGTTATCATTCTCCTCATCCAGGGGTGAAAATATAACACAAGTAACATATGCACTTGTATTATTAAGAGAGAGCAATATGCATTTATATATCAATGCTTCTCCAACGACCTAATTTAGGTGCAATCGTTTACAAAAGGGGAAGCCAATTGATATTTGTAGATAACTTGTTGTCTCTTGAGAGACGTGTTCAACATCCATCCACAAACTATGATGAGAGGATTTTCATGCAAACCAACAACCAAGAACATAATCCACTCACTCTAGTGGGCTTCCTTTTTTATAACTCACTCTATGCCTTGTCGTGGTTCTTAAAAAAAAAAACAGGAATCATCTTAGTTTCAATGTCTTTTAAATAAAAGAAGCATTTGTTCTAGATACTATGGCTCCATTCTATTCACACACTACGTCTCATCAAACGCCCTCCACCAGCTTGTAACTCGATCGACTATATCTTAAGTGTTCATGGCCAAAGTGACATGGTCACAAGTATCACTACTTCCTCCTATTTCGGATCCTCATAGTATGTTAGCTCCTCTAACTTGAGTATCATACTCAATGCCACGATGGCTTAGAGATAACGTTTATTGGTCGGAATTCCAAGCATGCGCATCCCAAAACAAATCCATGGACCAACATATATAGATCCTTTCTTCCGGTTTCGGGGTCAAATTCCGTGTGTTGCTATATTTGTACATCCTATAATTCCACAACAAACTCTTCAACCCAAAATACTCCTCCTATTTACGTCCCGATTGATGGACTATTCCAATGGATTGCATCGTACATTGGATTTGGTCTCGTCGCCTCGTAGGGAGGGGGTTCGATCATTTGGGCAACTTGAAGGTCGCCGATTTTGATGTCATCGGGCAACACCCCCACATATATGCTAGTCCCAAGGCGAATATGAAGATGTCCTCCTTCAACATTGAATGCATGACATCTTTGTAGTCGCCCAAGAAACACATGTGGGAAGAATTTGTCGTATATGTGCAATTACGTGCCCCCCCCCCCCACCCTCATGACTAAGACTAAAACACGGTCTTTGATGCCTCCATGGAGCATTATAAATGTTTTTAAAGCCAAAAAAGGCAATAGAAGTGTTTATGGGTTTAGATTGTCCATTTGTGTTTCCTTTAGGTATTGTTGTATACAAGCAATGCACTCAATCCCCCCACAACCCAAGAATGCTCGTGTGCTTCTCCTCATTGTGTTCAAGCAAACCGTCTCTTGCCTACCTTAATTATTCAAACTTTCACCAAGTAGATAGGCTCCATTGCCAGCTGGGTAGTTGATGGTGCCCTAACTCACACAACGAATAAGCTATGGAGCGATGAAATCTCAAAATATCCAAATCGCGAAGTAGGCACATGAGAGATTTTATGAACCAAATCCATGGCCAATGAGCTTCACGCAAGAGTACGAAAATCATTACATCACATACTTATGAAGGAAAATTTACCAAGTAAAAATGTAAAATCATGCAAATAACATCATAAGTTTCAATCAATGGTGATATATATATATATAAACTTACACAACACACCATGAGGAGAGTCAATTAAATTATATACCAACCTTTTGAAAATTGTGATATTTTATTTAAAGAATGGGACTTCACCTCAAGAGCTTGGAAGGTAGGATATTGCAAGTTTACATGGTAACTTGGGATAAGTTTACATCAAGGTCCAAGACCAAAGAAACTTCAAAATCACGCGACCCTGTTGATTGAGAGCAAAAATTTGGACTCAAGGATTTTGCACTAGGGTCCAAGTCCATATATAGTGTGAAAAAAACGAAGTGGTGTTAATGTGGCACCAATTTCATGCCAAATCTTGTCGGTCCCAATTCAAACAAATTATCCTCCTAGTTTGAGAATCTAATCTCCAAGCTTAAATCCAATCTTGAGTGCAAAAGTGAGGTTCATATAAGGGTGTTTTGGACCCCAAGTTTCTTAGATCTGGACTTTAACGTAAACCAACCCTTAGGTAATATGAAAATAGGTCATGAACTTAAGTTAAACAACAAGCAAGTCATGAAAAAATCGATTTGTTGCTAATAATTGCATTTATAGTCATTTATTAAAATAGTAAACCATCTTGAAACAATTTTATTCTTTTTATAAGGTTCCCCAATTGAAGAAGTAAGTTGAAATTAAATACAGTAAAGTAGCTAAAAATTCCAACATATGATTTAATATACAATGGTCAACGTGGGTGGAAATGGTGGTGATGCTGTTGCCCCACAATTTCTGGCTATTGCATTCCAAATTGATACTACTAGTGAAAGAAAAGGTGGGGAAGGGACCATGTTAAAGTGATTCATAATTCATATGCATAAGGTACTGAGGCCTTAAAGTGACTTTTTAAGAAACTTTTTCCATTTCAGGAAGGTTGAGTAGCTTGATTTTCTACAAAAATTAAATAAATCATTGAATCTATACAAACTCTACAAAATTTCTTTAAATAATATATTCATATGCAACCTACAAAAATTTCTCAAAGTCGTCTTGACCCTTAACTTCCCACGCCCAATTTCCCTCAAATTTGCCTAGAAAATGTGATCTCAATTTCCGCAACCGTGGCTGAAATGTAAAGTTATTTATGACAAATCTAGTTGTATAGATGTTTGCAAGTTAGAGGTGACTACTCATAGTTCAAAGTTTAAACATTGAAGTTCTATTATGTAGGAGATTATAATAGGAACATCAATAGTGGTCTTGAGGGGCATTGGTTTAGAAATGAAATTAGGGTTGGTTATTCATCGAACTTCCACTCAAATCATCTCCAAATGACAAAATGTTTCCTTCGTCTAAAAGAGGGCAACATACCTACTCAAATCAACTCACTAATCTTGAAACCATTAGTTTGTGATGTTTTGGGAAGCTTTGTAGTTTGAGGCAACGGTGCCAAAACTGCGCACCTTCCACATGGAATTACACCTACCAACACATGTCCAACTAAAAATTCCAACGGTAGATGTTTAGGATATGTAGCATTTGAGTGTCATGCAAATTTTCAGATCAATTGGGAATCCTTTGCACATAGGGATCAACAAAATAAACATTTCAAGGATATGTTGCCTACAAATCATGGAGTGACAAATGTCAAGTTTTGGATTGTGGACTAGTTCCATTGAAAAATCAATTGCAATAAGGAACCGAAAATACAACCAACCCGGGCGAACGAGCACAACCCGAGTGGAAATCAAGAAATAATGCTCATCTTTCATTGTAAACAAGTTGAAAGCACACTCTCATATTTGAATTAATCCAAAAATGGCTACATTTATTGATATAAAATCATCTACGTGGCAAAACACAACAAACTTGAACATGAACAAGAGGAGTAGTTGAAATATCCAAGAAACCATTTGAACTAGTGTCAAAAGGGTCAAAGCGAACTGCTCATGACCGTCACACATGACATAAGGGGTTAAAGAGAGCCTTGTACTGTCAACTAGGCTGGTCTTCTGATGTTGGATTGCTCAATGAGAATCACCACAGTATCAACCTTGTTGCCAATGAAAATATTCTATTAAATGAAGGTATTGTCCCCCTTTTGTGGAACACTTCTTACACCACCTCGTTAAGCGGTTAGATACCCAATTAGCCATTGTGATTGGTCAAAGTTGGTGCTCTTCTAAAAGCATTCTTACATCCTTCTTACACCGCTATTATGAATGGCCAAAATGATGCTATTTTATACTTAACGCCACATACGATTAATTGCTTTTGACAATGACTTACTTGATGGCACATGGAGGCCAAACCAACCCATTGGTTTCTTGTTAGATGACTGCAGCCTTGCCTCCAAAGGTACCAATGTACGGGTTGTTTTGCCCCAGCCCCAATGCACTCCCTTGTTGACAACTTAAGGATTAGAAATAGGTGTCACCAAATGGAAGGTGTTACTTTAAGGCCTTAGTACCTTAGGTGCAAAGGGTTGGGAGGGCACAAGTCCAAGCTAAATCTATACAATATCTAATATTTTGAGCCATCATTTCTACAGAAGGGCACCATTTCACCAAATAATACTGTGCTATGTATTGTGTTTATTTCCATTCAGATCCTTATACCTGGATTTTTGGCATGTCAAGATGTTGAAATTAGCACTCAACTGTATGAATGAACTTATAGCCTAGGCCAATATATACTGTATCACAAACATTGGGTAACAACAATCCTGCCAGGAACACGTCAAAGCTTATCAAGGCAGGCTCCTAAAAGAGGATACCTAGTGAGTTACCCAATAGTGTGAGGATAAAGATAAATTCTGCAAGTAAAATCTCTGCTACTAAATATGAAGCAGGATTGACAGTTCCAATAACCACCATGTGTGTGGTCTGAACATAGTCTGCAATAAAATTCCATGATTTTGATATCAATATGTAGTACGACTTGGGGTGAAGGATGAAACAGCTGTGATGGATCTTACATCAAATTCTTTAGGGACACGAATTGATCAACTTGTGCAGTAAATGGATAGACGGGAACTGATACATGTGTTGATTGAGTACCCCCTCTCTTCCTTCTTGATTGTGCTAATGTGAGAGAATAATGTAACAGGTCAACTTTGCTGATATTGGCCTCTTCAAATGGATATCACTCACCATATAACTCTTCTTCACTTGTGAAGCATTCTATTGGCCCTTCGAATAAAACTCAGGAGGTATTCTCAGCAAATTCGCAATGAGATGCTCTAAGCGCACACATCAATTCTGACCTCAAATTCCTCAATACAGTTCCAATGCAGTCATTCCTACCACGGTGCCAATGAAAAAAAGGCACCAGTACATAGTAATTAATTGGCAAATTCATCATGATATAGCCAGAGTTTGATCGTCATTATAGCCTTATTAAACATCAGCCCTAATTGCTGACAACAGATCAAACTGATATTCTTGAATCAGCCCTAAAATCCCTTGTTCCCCTCATTCTCATAATCCATCTCACAGCCAACCAACAAAGTCCTAAAAGATAAAACTTAGAACTTTGCATGCACTCACAATGTTCTCCAAGGTTTTTCTTCAGCAATGGAGACAACCATGCCATCAAGCTCTGGCTCCAGAATGATCTGGCAACCAAGCCTTGCGTGAGGATCAGCAAACTTTGCATGTGTCTTGTCCTTCAAAACCTCCACCTCCTCTTCTGTTCGTGGAGGCAGCTTGTTCAGCCATTCAGAAGCAATGCTGACCTGGTAAAGAAAAGGAGTACCCTCTTGTGTTAGGCCAAGTGCCACTTTTGAGCAATATCCATCAAAACCCAGCTTGCAGTTACGGAGACCATGCTATACAAAAAATCATTTCCAAGCTGATCACAATAATGGTCACCATGAACTCCAGAATACTGCATGCCAAGAAGCCTGTACTGATTGTAATGAGAATAAGCACACCAACCTCGCATTCTCCACAACAAGCAGTGATGTCTTCTAAACGATGGCGCTCAGGGTCGAACAATCCTCTGTCAACAAGAGTTCTCAAAAGTGTGTGGCCAGTAAGCCCTTTAATAGGATGTCGCTGACCATCCTCATCAATTGCGGTCATCTCCAACATGCGGTCAGAGACCTTGGCCGAACCCTGCCTGTTGCTGGTTGTGCTGTGGACAGCTATGGAGGATGCATAACGTGCCTGGGGTATAAGGCGCTGCGTATACCTGCGTGTTGCTGCCAACGCCATGGCTGCCTGGCACATGTCCAAGAAACATGGGCATTGAAGAACCTTCAGAAGAAAGACAATAGGCAAAGCAGTTTCTGACCAGGAAAGGAGTACATTACCCTAAAGTAAACATTAACCAAATGACTCAACTATGCACTGCAGAAGAGCGAACATGATATAGTAGATGATACCCTGTAGACAACAATTACTGATATGGGTAACACTTCAACAGAGATCAGAAACTCCTGATATAACTCCTGTTTTATCTCTAACTCTGTTGTTTCACCCTTACTCTGATTGCATGGGTTATCCATATCTGAAATTGTTGTCTACACGACATATCAGAAAATATATCAGGAGTTCTAGGATATATCACTCAAGAGATAAAAGAGGGTGCAACTACAGAGATCAAAAACTCGACTAAAAGAAAAGAGATTACATATGTAGCAATAGTCAAATGGTGGCAAGTCATTTGACCAGAGGCCATCCTCAACAATCCTTTTGGAAGAAGCCACCTTCTACAACATCACCACTGACTTCATCAGTTCATGGGAGTGGATCCTAGTCTTGAGTTTGTACTACATCTCCAGAGATAATGGAAAGTCTCAAGCAAAATATTGTTTGAATTTTTGGGGAATGCAGAATGAACATCAATTCATTCATTCATTTATAAAATCTCTTTCTTCACAATCTGGAAAATGCTAATCCTTGAATTTGCAAGAATTGTGTGCAAAACATATATCCTCTTCGCAAACTGGAAAATTAGGTCATATTGTACATGAATTCGGTACTACCAGCAAAGTCATTTCCCCTACTACCTCCTCACTGACTCCGAACCTTTCCTGCTTGCATTGTTAGGGTTTAAGGACGTCTTGATTCTGTCCCAACAAATGGAAGGAAAGTGAACCAGTGTGATTGCAGGCCTGTTGCGGCTGCTCTGGAACTAGTTTGTGAAGCCAATTGACTTCTTACCAAATTGCAAAGAAGTGTTAGCCAGGAAAATGTACGCATGCAAGCATTAATGAGGATCTTAGTTTCTGCCCTACATTGTGTTCCTGAAACACCGACGAAACCCTAACTCTGTTAGCACAACAAAAACTGGATCCCAACCTCTCCATAATACTCTCCTATGCGTTGTTCTCTTCATGCTAAGAATCAAGTTTCCTTCCAAGCAAAAACCCCGCAAGGTTTTCTTCCAAGACCACAATCAAGTAACGAGGAAGGGTTGAGCTTGCATCACATTACTTCACATTGCAGATCTTTCGGCGAAGAGAATCAATTTCAGAATCCAAATCAAAGATAGAAAAGCTGTACCAGTGATATCGCACCGCAGAGTTGGCAGAGTCGCGAATGATAGTGCGGTGAATCTCCAAGTGCCGCACAGCTTGGTGCGATGCCACTACTGCCTGCTCTTCTCTCGACGCTCTAACCTGCCGAAAGCGGGATGCTCCGAAGGAGAGGAGGAAGCCTGGAGAGCCAGATGGGTTTCACCTAGTGGGCTTCCGAGTAAAGAATCTATGTGGCACTAAATTAGGCCTACGTGGCCGGTACCTCTTGCCTGCGTGTCCAATTGCGAGTAAAACTGCGTCTAAACTTTCCTAAATACTCTTCGAATTTGAAGGATGCTCTATTGTATGATGGGCTTTAATTGGTTTATATATATAAATATATAGTTGTTTGCTTCTTTATAATACTAATAACATTATTAAGCTTCATGTTCCCATCCATTCTAAGTAAAAGAGATGATTTCTTCTATGAGGATCTTGCTGCACTACCTTAGGTCATCATAACCAAGGTCTTGGTTAGAGCTTAGCAATGTTATGCTTGGGTTCATGAGGTCAAAATTTATGTGCGTTCTTAAACATATTCGAAGAAGCCAAAGTCAATCTCAATGTTTTTTTTAAGATAACAACATATTGTTTTGAATTATCAAATTCCATTAACAATGAACCAAAATAATTAAAAGGTCACATATACGACCCCCCCCCCCCCCCCTCCCCCAACCCCATTGAGTTGACTATTGAGCCTATACTAGTTAATTTTTTTTGAGCACATAGCCTAATGTCTTTTAAATACATATCTTTATGATATCCATTATTAGACATGCACCTAAGCCACCACTCAAACACACAATAGGCGTCCGTTTAAGATAAGTAACCAAATTAAGCATGCTTACCTTGGCAGGTGTCAAGCGAAGCAAACCACAACATTCTTTTTGGAGAGAGAGAGAGAGAGAGAGAGAGAGAGAGAGAGAGAGGACACCAACCACTCATGTTGGCGTGAATGAGGGATGCTTCACCTTGATCATAGTTGGAAGCTCACATGTAGACTTGGAATGGGTTAATGGAGCAGGGTAGTGGGACAAGTGCTACTGCCTCATGTCCGAGGTGATCCCTTTTGGTATCTAGATAAAAGGGTAAAAAGGAGGGGGGGGGGGGGGGGTGTGTAGCCTTGGGTGGTTATTTGTGCTTGTAATTGAGCTAATTGAATTGCTTAAAAAAATCTTTTTCATAGAAGATAAGCAAGCCTAAAACAACACATTTAGCTATGCACCCATGTTTCCTAGAATAAGACACATGTAATTAGTGTGTTATGGTTAGCAATCCAAATCAAGGTCGTAGCCACGTGCCTTGTAATTTTTGGGACTCTTATGAATATCTTGTTCATGATTAAAGCGAAGGTTTTCTTTCGCATTTAATGACCATACATGTTCCACCCCACCCCTTTACATTGACTATTGATTTTGAGCATTTAACAAATTTTGAGCACATAATCCAAGCCTTGTTACACACATGTCTTTTTGGTGTCCGTTCTTAGATCTTACCTAACCATACACCACTCAAACCTAGGTCTCCAATTGAGACAACCAAATAAAGCCTGCTTACGCTAGTGTGATCTTTTGATTAGAATCCCTAAGGATTAGTGGGACTTCCTAGGGGTTACATTAACTATTAAAATCTTAAAAGGATAGTGTGATCCGCACATTTTCATTCCAAGTCCATGACTAGGAAGCCTTTCTCTAGAAACAAGCCTACTATTTCGTCACTTGGCTTGGAAGTCATGACCATCAAAGACATTCTTGAAGCAACTCCATATTTTGTGAATCAACATTGGAACCCGTTGACGAGCCACCGTGAACGCTTTGGCTACACTTTTTAGTGTGGATTACCATTTGAAGTTAGGTGTTGCTATAATGCTTTAGTGAGTACATCATTTTAAACCCAAATAACATAAGTGCACCAAGTAATATTTGGTGTCATATGGTATTTTATGTCATTGTGCTAACTTTTTAGTGACACTTTCTATGAATAAGTTTACAAATATTGTCATCTCAACTTACTTTTAGTTCATCCAAATGCCAGGTATTGAAACAAAGTTTGGTATAATTTGCATCATGACAAATATGTGATGAAATATTGTCATGGATGATTGAACTTTGGATGAAAGATGATCACAGAGTAAGTGACAATAATTGCAACAAAGTAACTCTATGATCCCCCAAGAAAATTTACAATGAAAGACATATAATGGTAGATTAACATTTAGAGTTGGTGACACCAAATACAATATTTAGCATAGTTAGTATGCACACCAAAGGATATGATATAACCTAGTTGATAAACAATGATAATGTCGGTAAGAAGCTAGAGCAACATGTAAATTCCGAATAGTAACCCACACTAATTAGACAAAAGGTGTAGTGGATGCCACGTAAGTTAAGCAAGGACGTGGGTGCATATCTACAAGCTGACGAGTGTACAAATACCTATAGAAAATGTTCAACATGAATTGTATACAATATATTTCATGCAATCGGATTAGGGCTTGCTTGAGCAATTTGGTGAATTTGAGTCAGTTGCTCAAAGAATCCTCTTGGTGCAAGGTGGGGTTTATGCAACCTATCTACCTACTTACATACCCGTCCCATCTATATACCATGGATCTGCGCAAAGATGTATTAGTTTCTATACTATTATCGTTTTCTTAGAAAGGCTGATAATCAGCTTCGCACCTGCATGCTATCGAAGTTTGAAACCGCCCTCTCATGTTGCTCTCAGTCCCCAGACTACATCTGCTAAAGTACATTTATACTCAACCCTATACTCACTAATGTACAGCTCTGAATTCTTCGACTCCAAAGAAATGAACTCCTTGTCCCACCCCCTTCGAATCAATGTTCGTCCTAATAAGAATCTCCATTGCCGTGAAGGATGCAATCTCAACTCCAGTGTAAATGTAACCGAAAGTTTCTTCAGTTGTTGTGTAATCAGATTCTGAGGTACACACTGATTGTTCCGGCCAGTCAATCATGCTCTCGATACTTGGTCGAAAGAACTGCTCCTTTAGTTGCCTTCTTACTTTGCTTCTTACAAATTCAGTATTCCAGAGCATATCCCTCCATAGAAGATCATAAGCAGTAAATGCAGGAAACCATCCAGTCACTTAACTTGTGGATGTCCTCAGAGGAACAGCTGTTGGAGGGGCCTTCACGGTCAGTTTCTTACTCTTCATCCGACACCAGGTATTGTAATCAGTAATAATACCTTGCAACAAGGCCCCCTCCATAGCCCCAATAATCCGATCAAGGATTTCATCTCCGACCCTGGTCAGCATCCCTTCAGGTATTAAAGCAAAAGCAAGAGGGAGCTCTGTTGCAAGGCCTAGACTTACAGAACCTGAGAAATCACAACTCCGGCGTGCAGGATTAAATTGTGAAAGTCGTGGAATTGCTCGCAAACTACCATTTAAAGAGAACGAAAAATCTGCAACTGCAAAATCATCTGGTACTCCTGAGAAATCCAGGGAGAGGTTATTTGAATGAAGACGAAGGGCACCTTTTTCGAACGTCACCCTGCATCATACATTATCAGCATGAACACAATCATCAGATAAGCATCCCCATTTGGTTGTGAAATATAGAATGCCAGAACACATACTCAAAGAAAACCAGAGATACAAAACCCTGGTAATACAAAGATTCAGGCATGTCTACTTATACCATGAACAGAACAAGTAAATGGGTTTCACCTCATTTCAACAGACGGTGTTGCTGACACAGAGATAAACGTAATAGGGCGTAGTCGGGATCTCCATTTTTGATCCCCTAGGTATTCAATTCGTGTTGAGTCAGGAAACGTGACTTGGACTATTCTCTCTGTTTCCTTTAGATAGTCATCTGCTGGGAACGCCCCCTCTCTGAAAGGGATTGTCACGGCTCTCTTTGCGTTGAATTTCACGTGCTTTGCTTGAATAGATGTTCGAACCAATTTCTTATCAAAAATAAGATTGTTACTTAATAAGTTGTTCGCGCTGATCGTTGCATTGCTGCTTAGTCTACTTGCTGGTTGCTGTCGACCGAGCAAGCTGGAATTCAAATACAATGATGTAGAGGATCTGGAAACATTGAAGGTAATTGAAGATTTCGTCACTGCATAACTGGTTGATGTCTCTGCAGCCAATGAGGATGCCAATATAGCTGTGCTTTGAATGGAAGCCATTGTCCTCTTTCAACAAACAAGATAGTGCATGAAATCCTCAGGGAGTATCTGCCACAAGCACGTCAAAGATACATATTAGCATTAGCCAGTGCTGGACTGATATATAGGTGAATGCATGGTATCAACACACAAGATCAATAGCGGTTTCAAAGAATCTACCCAACCATGATCAAATTTGTGATACCAATCAAATATCGATACTTGATGGGTATTGCAAGATGAGGAGATCTTTGTATACCCAACTTGTAATTTGGCTCAATATGATCCTAGGGGTAATTTACCTAGGCATTAAGGTTATTACGATGATTTATAGACACAAATAGTATCAAAAACAAAAACATCCTCAAATGCAAATATCCTATCCGTGTCAACAAAAATAAAATCCTCATTATATACACCCGACTGGTATAAAAAGAAAGGTGAGATCAGTCCAACACTGGTAATAACCAAGAAACAGCACATCATGTGCGAGCAGGATGGTTCGTAAGATACTCATCCTTGAAAAATGGTGTAGGCCATTCCATGGCCTTAACCACCACAGCCTGCTGGAATCTTCAGCAATTTTCGAAGTTGATCGATAATAATATGTAAGAGAACCTTTCTCGTGCTATTAAGCTACCTCTATGGCATGATACTTGAAGAGCAATAATTCAAACACTCCATATCATTCACCTGTCAAGATAGAAGAATTGCTCTAAACATACCCTTCTTACAACCTCGCATTTCAACATATGCAATACTTGCCGGAAACTAGAATAACCTATCGAGATCTTTCGAGTGCTTCATAAAATTATATCCCTATCATTTGCGGAGACGAAAAAGAAATCACTGTTGCTAGTTGCGCTCTATAAAAATTCTCACGAATGGATAAAACATTTTGATGACCGAAGCCATCACCTGCACGTCGAGTTTTCAAGAGAGAGCACTCGCACATGTGACTCTTCGGGAAACGCAATTGGATATGTAACCACAGATGCACCACAAAATGCTCCTATACTCTTAGACAAATTTTATGGTCCAATTCGCCAACCCGCTCCAATGTACAACTGAAACAGAGCCAGGATAGGGGCATAGGAAAGATGATCACCAGATTTGCCATTTCTAACTGGAATGACGCACACATCAACTTAAAAATTTACTAAAGAAAAATGACTATAAGTAAGATATTCCAAAAAATATACGAAATATTATGTCCACGGTTTTATAGCTCTAGTAAAAATTTCATCCTGATTCTACCGAATATATTTATTACATATAATATACGGATAGCAAACTTCCTTTTCATGTGAATTTCTACCTCTCCGCTTCCGGATGATGCGTATTCCACCACTGACCGGCACTCAATCTTCAAGGAGAAATTGAACACACGAAATAACATTCGCACAGAAACTACACTACATTTCTACACCTGTTGATAAATTCACACCACGCCGACCGAACGTTAACCAATGTCACTGTAAGAAACATCCCTACATTCATCCCAAACCTCTCACGTTTGGTCGCCTGACATCCTAGAATTCCTCCAATGCACTTCTAAAACAAAACCAGGGAAGGAGGCAAGACAATCACCACATCAGCTTTAGTTGATGTGTAGTTCGTTTAACGACCGGCATACAATCAACGGATTCTGTGAAATTACACTAAGATATCATCTCCTAAGTCATCATCAACCTCCTCGCGTACCTTGCAGTTGCTCGAAACCCTAGACACGTCAAATTAGAGCAATAGACAGACACACACTTGCAGCAAGTTTACCTTGACAGCAAGCATTGCCGTGCTCCTCACCAAGAACTTGCATCCGCTTGCAAACCTCCTTAAGACGCTCGGATTGAAATTCAGAAGAAAATTAAAAAATTAAAAAACTAAGATTCTAGCAGACGTGATGAATATTGAAGCTCACCATATGTGCAATCGCGCAGTGATCGCCATCGCTGCAGCGCCTTGCCTTGGTCGGAAGTGGTGACCAAAGCCAAGAAAGGCCGAGCGTTCGGAAGAGGCTGGGGAAAAGAGAAGAGATAGATAGCATTGTGGCCAATAGAAGAGTTGCCACGTCAGCGGAAAGGATAGCCCCCATTGGCCAGAGCTCTGGCCAGCTAGAACCCTATAAAGGGCTCAAGCGGCCGGGGTGGCTATTTAACATTTATTAGTTTAATTATTTTTGTTTCCCTTTCCTGGGATGATTCCATTTGTGGGAGAGAGAGCCTGGAATTATTGCATACATCTCATCCATCCATCCAACATAAAAACTTGATCTCCTATAGGTTTGTTGTCAATTCATCTCAAATGACCTTGAGAAGATTAGTCTAATTTTGGATCTATTAAGCTGATCCAGGTGTCAAATCAATTAAAAAATTCACCTTTGGGCTGCATATTGTTTCAAGGCTTTTATGTTGGATGAATGAGAGGTATGCTCGTATGACAGTTCCCTCTCTCACCATTTGTGTATTGTCACAATGTTTGGTCCGTGCTTCGGCAATGTGTGTGTCGCTAGAATAATTTTCTTTTTGCACCCACTTCTTGGAGGATATGAAACACACCATTAGTGTGAGATAACTAGCAAATCCAAATCATTCCCATGGCTATTTGCCTTGTAATTTTTGGAGCTCCTGTGAATATCTTATTTATTATCAAAGGCAATGATTCTTATAATTATTAATGGCCAATGAATGGTTGGAGTGGTACTATTTTATACTTAATGTTACATATGATTAATCGATTCCATAATGACTTACTCGATGACCCTGTTGCACTCACTTATTGTTGACGGCTTAAGGATTAAAAATTGGTGTCCCCAAAAGGAAGGTGACGCTTTAAGGCCTCAATACCTTACAAATGTTGAAGGACTAACCCCCAGACGTCTAGAAGTCCGTGTGAAATACTGAACCCTCCAACCATGAAAATCAACGGCCTAGATTGAAAGGAGGCTCAAAGAGGGTTTATGCAAGGGAAGTCGTCCTCCTCCTCAAGACGAGAACGCCACCTAGTCACCGAATGCTTGTATAAGTTATGTGTTCTGAGATTGAGAACGTGAGAACCAAAATGGGAACATATTGGGAACTTCGTGTCTGTCTGTCTGTCTCTCCCTCCTAAAGGGGGAGAGATGAGCGTTGTTGCTGTGGCAACTAAATTGCAACAAAGGCTGCGGCTATGGCGACGATGTGCTGGACCACTTCCTCCCCCCTTTGCTTCTCGTACTCCTTCGTTTCCTCACAAATTGGAACCAAAAACCTGAGGAAGGATGTACTATTGCCTCCGCGCGGCTTCCAGTCGCTGACGCTCAATGCCGTCTCCCAACCAGGTGTGGTATGTTAGTGAATTTAGTCGATTTCTTTAATATACCTTCTTTCTTTATTTTATTCACAGAAAAATTCTATAATATCTAAGAGATATCAGGAAATTAGTGGTATGGAGTATCTGGAGAGGTACTTCTGCGTTCGTGTTCTTTGGTCTTGGTTTCGAAATTGGTATCTCTTTTCTCCGTTGTGTTAAGGCGGTGTAGTGTTCTAGAGAAAGTTCCCCGAAAGTTCATGGAATTGGAACTTAGAAAAATCAGTATGTCCTTGAAAATTTCAGGTCCCCCTCCATACATCATGATTCTCGTTTTCTTGCTCTTATCCACATTGATTTTTATTACTTCTGCTAGTTTACATCACAATTCAAACATCCGGGATGTGCAAATTTGAGCACCAGTTTGCAGGAATAGAAGTCCATCCTCTTGTTGCAATGGCGCCGACATCCAAGCTTCATCAAGCAATCCAAATTCAGATTCAGGTACTGCAAGCATACATTATTAGTGCTGTCTTGTCTTATGTTTTAATTAGTGCTGCATAAATTGGTGAGGACAGAGATGTTGCGCCAACGATGCGGTAGTGAGCATACAATCATTAAACCCAGGAGAATTGTGGTGTGCAGTTTATTTAGACAAATCACAAGAGGTTTAATGTCAAGCATGTGATATATTAATGTAAGACACTGATGAGATATTGATTAAGAGATACATCAAGTTTTGAATAATGTTAATCTGATTGTAAGAGGTTTTGTCAAGTTTTCTTCACCATTTGAAATGCATCTAGAGATATCAAAATTCTGAAGTTTACTTTCAACTTGACTGATGCAGCATTTGTGACAGATATGTATCTATGGATTTAAGGACCAGGTTAGCTATGTATCATATGAACAGCCCATAATCAATCTTGATGTTTGAGTATGAATACTTGCTAAGGAACACGTGAGATTTGTGAACAATGCGTGCGATTGTAATGTTTCCCGAACTGGAGCCCTGCATCACGGCTGACATTCCTGTCCTTTCTGCAAATGCTCCAGAAAATTAGAATAGATGTTTTCATAATGGTTTGAGAAAGTACCACTTGTACTTATTTCTACACCTATAGTCCGGACCTTATAGAAGCTCTCTGAAGCTTTGATGCTTCATCATTGCCCTTCATGGTGAATGTTATGATTTGACGCCAGAATATCATTTTGAACGGTTTTTGTTACACTTAGACACTGATATGTAGGTATAAATTTTAACTGTGCACGTTCTTTTGAGCTCTGTCTTTGCAGTAACATCAACACTGAATCAAATAGAAGAAATACCTGACGAGAACTAAAGCTAAAATTAACCAGTATCCTCATTGCTCTCACCAAGATTATTAGGACTTGGCTCTTCTAAGTGGTCAAGTTTTCAGTTTTAGCAGCCTCTGCATTTCCTACTTGAGGGATAGCACCTAAGTGATTACGAAGGTGCAGGTGTTTTAGTGCAAGCTGGCACCATGGGTGGAATGCTTGGGACTTGTTGTCGATATTCTTATCTTTAATTGCAGTCTGTTCCAAATGCAGCAGAGGAAAGAGTAAATGTCTCAAGAAGGCAGGCACTCTTAGCAGCATTGGTGGCGACAGTACCTACTGGCGTCTTTATCCAGCTCCAAGGATGTTCTCAAGCTCTTGCTGTTGAGTACGTGAGCCGGCCTTAATTGCAGCATTTTGCCTCAATCGTCATATTTATGGTCTGTAATCTCATTATACTTTGTTGTGCTTCCTAATTCCAGGATGCCTGAATGCCTAAATTAAGCGAGCCTCTTCACAAATTTGAAAAGGTTGCAATATGGTCAGTCAAGGTTTGGTTTGATTATGTTTCTTCAAGCGACTTGAATGCTTCTTGAAAATGACTTGGGACTGGTGTTCGATGCAGTCTTGAGACAGACATTAAAGTGCATTAGAATGCTGCAGAGGAGCACAAAGTTCCTTCGAAAAGTCTGATAATTTTGTTACTTGGAGAAAATCCATGTCTAATTCCTGAGGCAGTTTTTGGACAATAGATCATGTTCATATCTGCTGGTTGTGCCAGGGATGAGGCAATGAAAGTGCAACTTATCCAGTATGAGTTGAAGAAGGTGCTATCAAAGGGAAAATCTGCTGGAGTACTTCGCCTCGCTTTCCATGATGCAGGAACATTTGATAGCTCAGACAATTCAGGTACATCGTGCACCTTCAGTATTTGTCTTCATTTAAAGATTACAAATTCAGCCTGCAATGGCAGCCTGAAATGATAAATCATTCTAGTATACTCTATCACAATGTCAACCTGTCAAGGGAGCTGTAATCAGCCTCGGAATGTGACATGCACAAAGTCCGAACTGTACTTTATTATCTTTCACCATTTAAGATTTCTGTTAGTGGCCTAATGGTAGTCCGCATCAAATTTATCCGAAAGGTGCAGGATGTGATGAATACTGACCTTTTAGCCAACCCTGCTAGGGTTCGCCCTTCCTGGTTGCATATAAACATCCATCTCACTCCAAACTATAACTGTGACTTGGATGTGAGTCGCAGCTGCTCCTTTAAGGATCATGTAAATTACTTTTCTACCTACATATTATTTCTCATCATCATGGTTTCTGTTGGTAGCAGTTAGTGGTATCTATTCTGATTGTAGGGTGCAGGTGCAGAAGTCACTGACCTTTCTAGTGAACTTCTTTACGCGTCCCCTTGCTGGTTGCTTCCAAACTCTCAAACTTACACCAAACTCTAACTAATCTCACAAGTTGTTGATCTCTAACATTATTTAGCACTTGTTTGTATAACGTAGGCTACTCTCTCATTGAGACTTGCTATTGCTTCTGGAAGGATGAGTGGATCCTAGTTTATGGGAATCTTTGCAATTCTCAGTTCCACTTGTTTATCTCTTTCAGAACGTGATGGTTGGGAGTCAACGATAGTTATGAGAATGGGAAAAACAATTGTATTGGAAATTCTGAAGATCTACATGTCATTTGTATTATAGGTTGAACCTGTTACAGAAATGTGAGTCAATATTCTATTATTACAACCTACATCCACATTTATCAAATGTCGGTGAGGTGTTTCTCTACCGCTTCATAAGAATAGGATGATGGCAAGGTTTGTGGACAACAATAAACTTTCGTTGGTGCTTTCTTATGATTAGTCCTCTTGCACACATGCTGGAGTAGCGGTCAGCTTCATGGTGATGGTTGTCTGTGCAGGGGGCATGAACGGTTCAATAATTTTTGAACTGGAAAGGCCTGAAAGTGCTGGTTTGCAAAGACCAATTAAGGTAGTAACTTGAAGCCCCCGACTCTATTGCAATCTTTCACACTTAGCCCTGGCTAAGTGATAGTCAAAGGCATATATTCGTACCCTTCTTGATTTATCATCTCTATCATGTTTTATGTATGTATATAAGGACGTGCAATTTCAGGTAGCAGACTTCAGACCATGTTCATTTATATCTATCAGAGAAGTCTCTACAGGGTTAAAACAGCACAGTCACTTCATATTCACATCTCATACGGAGCATTGAGCATGAAACTAAGATCTTTGTGGGAAATGTGTAGGTGCTGCAAAAAGTAAAAGCACAGCTAGACTTGGCTTTTCCAGGTATCCTCTTTCTCTTATGTGTACTAGTTTCAGATTATTCAGATATGCAAGTGAATAATCTATTATTAGCCGTTTGAATAGCTATGACTAACTCAAAGTATGGTATGTTGCTGATTTAACCTGCTAGCTCTGAGTTCGTATTGTCCCTGAGAAGGGTTTTTGTTGTGTAGTGATGGTGCTTACAGCAACATGGTGTTTATGGAATCAAATCAACTCGTACTAGCTCTAGTTAGCTATGTAGAGCATACATAGTGTGATGCAGTACTGGCTCGTCAACCTGTGTGCATGAGCTTATGACTTTTGCACCATGTTGGCAGTTTCGTGGGCCGACTTGATTGCTGTTGCTGGAGCACAGGCTGTGGCCGAGTGTGATGGTCCTATCATCCCTGTAAAACTTGGAAGGATTGACTCCTCGTAAGATTCCTCAAATTGGGCTAGCAAATCTGTCAGTGACGTGTTGACAAAAACCTGGATAGAAAGTAAACAGTTTATGGAGGCATCCTCTCTTGTTGCTGAAGCTTGTTATAAATTTGAATGAATGTGAAAACATAGAATTGAAGATCTCGTAGTGGATATCGTTTCAACTTTCTTGTGCCATATATATATACCTTAGTCATACAAGACTCGTCCTTCATCGATTAACAGTCTTGATCATTTTGAAGAGGAAAATCCGTCATTATTCAATGAGTTCATTATCCAATTCTAATCTCATATATTGTGAACAATAAGGTGAACGAATTGTGAAGACAGTGGTAAACGAACTGATATGAGAAAATTGTGGTATGTAGTGAACCAGATCCGGAGGGGAAGATGCCAGAGGAAACACTAAGCATAAGTGCTCTCAAGGAAGCATTCCAATCCAAGGGATTCACGTACGTGACTACACCTTTCTGCATGTATACACATTCATATCAGCACTTGCTAGAAATGGTGTTGTTCTTATTGGAGTGTTATTCTGCTTCCGCCTCAGGTTTTTCAAGATCTCTTGAATCTGCTCATGTGTTGTCGGTCAAGTTTTTCTTGTGTTTTTTCATTTCCTTGTAGGTGCTGTTGTGGATCTTTTTGGGGACTTTTGGTGTGGGCTTGTTGTGGTTAGGACACAGGAGCTGGTCGCCCTCTCTGGTGCACACACATTAGGAAATAAAGGATTTGGTAATCCCAATCTGTTTGACAACTCCTACTTCCAGATCCTTTTACAAAAGCCTTGGGAAAATGCAGGTACTTACGTTGACCTCCCCTTCTATAATGGATTCCTCAATTCTTCTTATTGGAAAACATTTTGATTACGCATGTGGCTCGATCCCTTGTTGTAACTGCGTTGGGTAAAAACCGAATCCTACAGATTTCCATAACTACTCTTCATTGTATGATCTGCATGTTCAAAGTATAATCGTGCTTGTAAGCCCTAAAACTGCGAGGTGTGAATCATTATATATGTTCAGGAACAGGCGAAGGAATGACAACAATGATAGGATTAGCAACAGATCGTGTACTTGGTAAAGATGAAGAATGCTTAGAGTAAGTTTGTGACTTCCTCCAATTTCAGGTCAAAATTGAGTCTGTTTATTATGCTTATGACTAGTTAGCTAGCTAGCTAGATAGATAGATAGATGTAAGCGCCAGCTCCTGGCGGAGCAACTTATTATTTTGATATATTGCACAAGGAGAATCTTACTGAATGCTACAGTTTGAGAACGACTTGACAACCAAGAGTGCATCATGACTTTCTGAGGTTTTAAAGATGTGTTTCCACAATTTCTGTGTCCTTAGCTGCCTGAAGATTGTATGACTTGTCTAGCAGAATTGTATCTGATCCTTGCACTTCTGGGCTCTGCAGGTGGATAAAAGTTTATGCAGCAGATCAGGGTAGATTCTTCAACGATTTCACAGCCGCTTACACCAAACTTGTTGGCACTGGGGCACGCTGGGGGTCAATGAAAGCTTGAACTGGCCGAAGTCTCTGAATTTTTGCACTTGACTTTTGAGTTTGACTTTATGTACCACGGCAGTGAATAAGAAAATGGCGACAATAAAAATCTGGATCTCACAACATCACCCTGTTTCTTGATTCCAGAACTATCCTTGGATTGCTTTCTGGTCCAAATCAGGCCATTCTTGACCCTCAAGTCATAATGGACAGTACCCATTTTGTGATACTTCGGATTTCCTGCACAGGGGGGATGCCGCTCCATGAGTTTAATGTGACCATGGCACCATGTCCTAAAATTTCACCAGATGTACCTGGTTGATGGAGCAATGATTCAGTTTACTCCAACTTTGCTTTGTCTTGTTCCTTGCCGACATTTGGACCTTTCCCCAAACATTTCCAAATCGTCCCACCACCCACTCTGCATGTTGAAAGCGAGACAGCCATTTTGTATGTTGATAGTCTGTGAAAGAGTAGGTGATTGAGTGGAGTGGCGATTTGTTAATGCACCAGTTTTGCTTGGTAGAGTTCTTTGCCAACTTGTACTCCTTTTCATGAGCATCTTGAGTTGTCCCATCAAGCACTTCTCATGTGGAAAGTGAGTCATCCTCTGATCCATGAGTGACATAGCCTGCGCAGTTTCAGGAACATGTCTCGAGTGCTGAAACCCGTTGGATCTCGCAAGCCCAGCACAAGAAATTGCATCAGACAACTCCGAGGAGGCTTAGAAACCAGAAATACTGGCGTCACTTGATCCACAAGAATGTGCATACCCGCCTCGTAGACCTGTATGTAGAAGAGGTACGTCTTTGCTGTTCCGCAAACAGGAAAAATGACAACTTCAGAGTAGATATTGTCGCCACAATCATGTCAGAAAGGGGGCTCACGAGGCATGACTTTACATTTTACCGAGTTCTTGTCAAGTGAAATCAATACAAGGAATTTTTGAAAGCTCACCACTTACCTGGTAGTTTCGTATGCACGCACAAACTCTCTATATAACATTGCTACACCCTAGACAAGAGAATAATGCCAGAAATAAAGATGTGATTCTTTAAAAAACGACGACCTAAGTCTTACTGTCATGGCAAGGTCCCCATGGAACATTAAATCTCTTTGGAACATTAAATCTCTTTCAAAGGGTGAGGGAACATGAGAGTTCGCAATGTTGTGTAAAATGTGGGTGCACTAAAGGGGAAAAGGGGGTACTTAAACGCAACACATGTGACATGTGTAACTCAACATCCATTCAAAAGATCATATTATGTGTCAAATCAACAATTTTGACATAAAATATGATGTTTATGACACATCCTAGATGACCATGTGTCAAATGGACCACATTTGGAAAAACCTTTTTCTCCCTACTAAAGTAGATGGATCATTTTCCTACTTAAGTGGATTGTTTTCTTAATCAAACCCCTGGATTTGATTGGTATGTAATTCAGTGAGGATCAAAGAGCAAACATCATAAACACCCATGTTTAAAAGAGATTTGCCCACGTCTTCAAATATTAATAATTGCTCTACACTCAATGGTGAACAAAATTGGGAGAACCTATGTATTCATTTACGAAATCAAGAAGCATGTACTTCGAATAACCATAACTAAATCATGGGAGGTCCGATTTGCAATCCGGTTTTTGCAGATGCTTCGTCATAGATTCGTTGATGCAACACGAGTTTTGTTGAGTAAATCTAATCAGTAGAAGTTGGAGAACATGAAAATGGAACCAAATAACACCCGTAAATCTTAATGGTGATGAGACGACTGAGCCTTGTTGTTTTCCTGTTGTTTTTTGCAGTGTGTAGGCTGTTGCTAGTGCGTTGAAAGGAACAAAAAGCCACCGCCATCATGTGTTTGAGATGGATGACAATGCAATGAATGGCAACACCAGCTCTTAAAGGCTCCATGAGGACCTGGAATAGATCGAGTGCGCACAGGTATCACCCTTATTATAGAGAAAGCCGTAAGAGAGGTACGCAGCCTGTACGATTGTTGTACTGTAGGCTGGGTGGGAGCATTTTTTAGAAGGGCGTCCTCCATCTTATATCAAAGTGCCTAAGTAACTTACATGTTTTTTTGTGTCTTTGCCACGCCCAATGAGAGCGGCAAAGCTCGAAAGAATGAGATGTCGTCACTTTGATCTGCCCAGTTCTTGATCAATGTTGAACCGAAAGTGTTTGAATCAGATTAGATGAGTAGATGATTGTTGAACCAGGCTCCAGATTCATTTGCATTTGACTTTTTTTCTACTTTGACATAATGCTTTTTTTCTTAACTAGAAGATACGATGGTCAATGAATTCATTCGTGCAACGTTCAAAATGGGTACATTTGATGGCGGCCAAATTTAAATTTTCATGTTTGACCACCAAAAAATGTAGATATAGATATATTCTCTCATATGTTGAGCCATTTGCTCCACAAAGAAATGCTCAAATAGCAAAATGTTAAGAGACCATGTCCAAAACTTTGGCAATGTCTAATATCTTTCGCCTAAACAACCAACACATGGAAGTCTACCCTAAGTTTGTTTGGAAATGTCATGTAGTTGCACCTATGAGTGACCCCTACCCAATACCAACAACTTTCGTGACATACGTATCCACATTCATTGCATAATAAAACGTTGAAATTTGGCGAAGGAATACATGTTTTTAGTTCCTTGAGAGCAAATAAATCTAAAACCAAATTTGTTGAATACCATATTTTACACGTCCTACATTGAGTCATTAAGTGCAAAGTGGCTCAACTAACAATGTTGAAATACACCTATAAAATTTGAAGTGCATAGGATGTTTCTGTACAAAATTTAGGATGACGAAAATTGATCTCTACCTCCTTCTTTCTCTCTAACATCTTTGGCATGAATTGAGAGCTGCATTAAGCATCTTAAATCCATGGCATTACAATTGATATGCTTTGTTAATTAGAGTGGTCTTAATTAGAGTGTCATGTTGCACCAAGTTTTATACAACACCCACTGTAGTTGCCACTCAATGGTTGCAAGATCCTTAATGTGAGCCAATTACAAACAATGCGGATGTCATTTGGAAATCAAATGTTTAGTATAGTTTAGAAGTTTTGTATAGCTTCCACTCCAAGTTTTAAATTAGATGTAAGTTAATCAACATATGATTATGTCAATTTCAAAGCTAGCACTATACACTTACTATGCACTATCCCCTAATGTATATGGGTACTTCTCGTTTTCGGAGTCTAATACTTTAGGTATTGTCTCATAATTTATAATAATCTATCTTTGAAAAAAATTCAACCAAATAAAAAGAAAGCAACATGTAAACTTGGGTACGAGTCTTAAACTAAGACGACTTGTTTTTTGCTTTGAAGAAGTACACAAAATAACTCATAGTATAACCCGTGACACATATTTCTATGTACAATATGCACAAGTTATAACTTGCACACAAATATATTTCATATATTTTCACATTAGTTGTAGATGTACGTAAGGGGCTCAAAAGTATGCACTCACATGGCTCCAAATCTCAACACTGAGTGCGCCACCCCCCCCCCCCCAATGGATTTGGGAGGATGACTATCAAGACAGTTCCCGCCATGACAAGTGGCATCATGGAACACAACATGATGATATCAAAATGACTTCTTGATTCACACTACCTACTTCTATAAAAATATTAAGCATCGTAAGAGAGTTATGCAGAGGTACAAATCCAAGTGCTTTGATGCAAGCAACAAAGGCCAAGTATGAAAATAGTGTGCAATTCTAGGCCTTAATATGAGAATGGGTGAAGGCTTTACATCCCTTCACGTCTTAAGACAACAAGCTCATAATGAGGCGAGGACTAATAAGAGCTTGCCTTGCTCATTATTCAAAAAGGACTCAATTCTTGAAGATGTGTTTTCAAGTCCACAATAAGAGAAGTTCACAACAACTTAATATTTGTTATGTTGGCTTCTTCAAACAATGAGAAAGTGTATGTGCACACTTATTCTCCTAGTAGGAAAATGGTGTTGTGCTCATGACAATGTGCAACACACTAAACTTCAATACATTTTGTCTTCTTTGATAAATAGTGTGCAAGAGGCGATGGAATTACCAAGGAATAAAAAATCACATGCAACTACTAGTTAACACAGGAAATAGTCATGGATATAGTTGTCAAAGCAATGATCACGAGGCTAAGCTAATTTTAAAGGCCATGAGCAATAGACACCTGATCAAAGTAGTAATTCAATTCGACCTTTAAGTCATTTCTCCAACATGCTTTGCCTCCTCGCCTCTCCCAATCCCTTCTTCTACCTCCTACCATTGGCCATTCCAATTTATTTTCTTATTGATTATAAGGCTCCAATCTCCAAGCCCCCAACTAATAGCCTTCACGAATCAATTTATGCCAAAGAATCCATATTAAGAAACATGTCATGTTTCAGTCAAATTCTCAAAAGTTGCAACAAAGTGTCACTGTTTGGACTAGATAACCAGCGAGAGGAGGATGGATGACGAGGCGCAGGACCGACAAGTTATCCACCCACTCACGTTGTGTATCATACATAACCAATCACCTCGTGAACCAAGTCTAGAAAATAATGGAAGAGTATCACATCTCCGTGAATGAAGAATTGTTACAAGTCTTGATAACCCTTTCTCTCTTAGACAACTGATGGGAGGCAAGTGTTCATCACGAGCTGCAAAAGTCATTCTTCCACTCGAGTTGGTTATCAGTCATAACCAACTAACTCATAGACACGATCTTGGAAGTATGGATGATATCATGCCTACGTAGATGAATCAATGTGACGAGTTCTCATAGCCTCTTCCACTCTTAAATGAGCAATCGGTTACGAAATCAAAACAAAAGGAAACGAGAGCATCCCCGTACTTCCAAACTCGCGGTTTCTATTGTGGACCACACTTTGGCAAAGAAGGACATGCAAGGACCACACGTCTAGTACACTTAATGTATTGGCCAATCAATTGGAGACCTAAAAGTTTCGATCGCTAGTGTAGCCACATCCAATTCCCTTTCTCCCTCCACACTCAAACCCCTCTAACAAAAAAACGCCTCCATGGAACAAGAGACAATGATTTGCTCTCATTCGCGGAGGGGGTACACATGGAGTAAAATACTTGGACTCCTTCCCTTCCTCACCTTTAGATGTATGCCAATATTTTTTGAAAGATGTGTTTGAAAGGTTGCTACGGTTATACATGTCGTATCCAAGTGGGCACTTCCAACTCCATGAATCTTTTTTAATAAAATAATCTTTGGATTAAGTTAGGAATTGGCTCATCCAATTAGCAATTGTGAATTACGCTGATATGTCATTTTAAGTTATCAAAATCGGAGTTGCGATGCAAAATTTAGAAGAGATCAAAGTGAATATTATCTTCTCCCGTGAAGTGACCACATAGGTTCTTTTATTTGTTTTCATTGTGCTTACAATAAATAGTGTTTATATTTCAAATACATAGTCCACTCTCACTGTAAAGCATGTCGTTTTGGTGTCCATTTTTAAGTATAACTTTTTTTCATATACCATTCAAATAAAGGTGTTCAATTAAGGGAAAACGGCTGCATAATCAAGGCCTCACTACTAGCATATGAGTGATCTACCATGGTGATGGATTTGCTAAAAACATTAATGTGGGGGAAGGGGGGTGCACCTTTCATGGCATGTATGAGCATATGTGGAACTTTTTCGTATGAGCATAAGTGAGTGCAAAAAAGGAGCATATTTGTGAACTTTTCCGTATTAACACGATACTCAATATTTTGAGAGTGTGGGATCCTCTCAAAATAATATTGGCCACTTGGACACCTAAAAGTCATGTTAGGTTGATAAATACTAGATTATACTTCACACGTGTAGTTTCCATTAAAATGAGAGTATGTTAAGCTGGGAAATGGACTCATTTAGGTTGAGTCGACCTAAATGAGGACAATATTTTGTCAATTTAGGTTGAGTCGACCTAAATGAGGACATTATGTTGTCAATTTAGGTTGAGTCGACCTAAATGAGGACAATTATGTTAGTCAATTTAGGTTGAGTCGACCTAAATGAGTCAATTTCCTAGCTTAACATACTCTCATTTTAATGGAAACTACGGCGGAATTTACGGCGGAAAGTCAAATGTTATATTTTTACTTCTACTCTACAACTTTCCAGTGGTTTTCATTTCATTCTCAGATTAATAGTTTGCTTTATGTACTCTCAATTCACTGGAAAACTCTCATTTTAATGAATATTGTGTTTATTACGTATACATATATGCTAAACAAATTATAACTTGTAGTTATGCACATGTATGGAGGACATTTAGAAAATATGCAACATCGGTACGTGCATGATAGGGTCAGATAGATAGATAGAAACTCCGGTCCCTTTTTAGCAAGGGGCCGGCGTGAATAAAGTGTCCGTTCGTAATGTCAACGACCTGATGCCCACTAGACAAGGGGACATTGGGGCAATACTACTCTCCCCTTTCGAGGATGGGCACTGTAGTGACACACTATACTAGTTCCTAGCTAGCCACTAATGCCTTGAAGATACCGGACATGGTATCCCCCCAAAGGGCTTTGAGGTACCCATACAACAAGGTCCAAGGACCCCCCACCATAAGTTGGGTGGACTAAGGTGGTGAGCACCACGCCGGCATGGGGAATAGAACCCACAACCTCCTCATTGGGGGCCATGAGCCCTAACCACCAAGCCAAGGCCCGTGGTGCATGATAGGGTCACTTATTGAGGCCCATGTATTTGGAAGTATGGAGGAGGATGAGTGTATTTATGATCACACATTGATAGATGATTCTAGAGAACAAGGTGGTGACAAGGAAAATTGTAGTGTTGGAGAAGACAATTCAAACATGTGCAAGGATGTTGGCATCATAGAGACGGAATTGATGCAGTTGCAAGTTGAAAATGATTTACATGAAGGTGTGGAGTTTGCAAAGTGAGCTTCAACATGCCTTGGATGTTCTAATTGATCAACATGAAAATGTTGAAATGCCCTCTCATTCTAATGTGAAGTCCACTGTGGCTTATGTAGAGGTGGGGGGAGTCTAGAATTCTCAAAAATACACTTGTTAGTCATTGGCGGTCAATTCAATGGCAATCCAACTTTTTCTAAAGATCGATTGACTCAGATTAAGCGTAACATATGATATCTAAAGGCTAAAATCCTTACACCGCACATTATGATACTATGTCAAATCTTAAATTATGATCATGGAGTTTTTTTTTTAATATACACCTGAAGCTAGGATTGTAAAAACAAATTGTGGTAGGCCAAAACAATTAGCTCCAATTAAAGTTTTGTTTGTTGAGAGGGTTTATAGGATGCATAGAAAGTTTGGCAATCGCGGGGTGAAATATATGGATCCAATCAACTTGATGGACCATCCATCAAACACAAAGATTTGTCTATGTTGGTATTAAAAAAGGACCAACAATAAGTGAACTTACAATCTCATGGAATATTCGATGGTATATTTAGGAACAATAATTGCATCAGTTTCTATTACATATATTATAGACTTGGAATTACATCTGGGGGATAAAATAGTCTTCAATGACTTTATTAATGAATATTATGGTTTAACATTATACAAATACAAGGATTCATTATTATTCAAAAGTATATTTGTATACTTATGTTAATGACTATATATGAATATAATTTTTTTGACATATACAGACTGTCACTTGTATTTATATCAATGAAATTGTACATGTATTGCTTGATTTCACAAATAAAACAACAACTTGTATACATGGGGTTCTTAGAGTATGTTGCGAATGCACGTAATTCTTGGTTTTTAATTAACGGTGCACCCCCCATGAGTCAATGATGTAGGACAATTTTCCAGTGTCACAAGACAATTGCACATGACTTATATGTTTGTAGAGTGCCACACATCTTAGGGCCACTTCACACACAGGAGTGAGAGCCCATGACCATTACACTTCAAGCACTCTCATTGGTGGAAAAGGCAGAGCTGGTCCAAGTTCGCTTCACAGTACGCTCGAGGGACCAATGGAGTATGTGAATGCAAGATGGATGTAAAGTCTATATGGATTCCTACATGGCATCAAATTAATCACGTTTCACGGTCACTTGGATTGTTTTCAAAAACCACCTCTTGGAGGTAAGCCTAACACAAAACCAAGAGACCATGGCACTCCAAATGTTCACAACCGTTGATTTATTCTATTTTATAATGTGTGAGGACCCGCATGAATAGAAATTCATTGAAATAGCATTTGGTTGAGGGCCCAGTCACATATGACTTCACACTACACTTGAGGGTCCGTGACCACACTACATGATCTTGGAGGTGTCTTGCGACATCCTTTGGACACTTTCTTTTGGGCCCTCACAATTTCATGGTCACGGCTCTTGGCCCGTGTGTGAAGTGGCCCTTATGGTGCTAAAAGTTAAGTTACATTTTACACTATTTTTACAAGTTAAGTTACTTAAAAGTTACATTAATTAAGTTACAGATTCAGAACAATCTTGCACTTGAAGCTATGATTGACACGATCGAACTTGCGCATCTGACATCTGAATTTAGAATTGAAATCTTTTTTCAATCTCGTAAATTTTCAAGCTGACATTGATCCAGAGTTCGGGAAGTTTTTGAAGCCTTAGTGGCTAAGTGCCGGTAGTTGCTCCGAAGGGTCGGATTTTTTCCAATTTACATCGGCAAGAGCCGGTCTTTTGTAAAATCAATCGGCCAATTGCCTATATTTTCATATTTTCATTGGCCAATATCCGATTAAATGGAATTCATATCGGCACTAATTGTTTTAAAAATGTATGAAAAGTTATTAGAAATTATTTCTTAGTACAAAATCTTGAATAAGTGAAAAGAAAGGCATGTTCAAAACTTTAAATTTGAAGAGTTAATATCCTTGGCAGGAATTGAACCTAGCAATGCCTTCACCGCTTGAAGGCCAAGGGTCCCCCAATTCTTCATAGAAGCAATTGGATTTGGATCATGGAAAGGTTGCATAATTCAAAAAATTTAAGGTTTAGGGTACTTCCTCAAGTGCATCATCAGATGCCCCAGACAAATAGCGCTCTGGATGCTTCCGGTTGAAATCCAGTAACTCACAAGAAGATTCGGCTACATTTCCGGGACATTTTATGGTCCATCGGCTAATTGCCAAAGGATTGAAATTGCAATCAGATTGCCATCCGATGGTTGGAAATTTGGACCGGCCATGAGGGGAAATCCATCGGCTGATAATGAACTAGCCGTCGGTTTTCCCCGAACATAGCATTGATCATGGTCTCTGATGGGATTTATGAAATTAATTGTACGGAGCCCCTCCCTTTTCACTAAATTAGAGAGCTCAAGTGGATAGCTTGAACTTGGAATCTTGGGGAGTTTGATGCTTGGATTTCACAATGAGAGCTTGTCTTCAAGCTCTAGACAGTTCGAGCAATTATTTAAATTTGGCCATGTTCAAAGTTGGATATTATCGCTCCGCCCGCCGTTGGGGGGGGGGGGTGAATTTAACAAAGGGGAAGTCTTGCACTATTCATGACAAGTCAAAAAATGCTTTTAAAAACACGTAACAATATTCATATCCATAACAATGTTCCGTGGGACTGACAATATCCCACGTAGTATTTCCCGATATTCTTCACATTCAATCTGATATGCATAATGCTATGCATTAGCTCAAGGGTCGTATATTGATACTCTTTCGTGACTGAGAGCATAACAAAAATGAGTGAGACTTTGTCGTAGTCGTTACACATTGGTTCTATCAAGGTGTCATCTAAAGCTTTGTAAGTTCAGAGCTCGAGTTCAAAGTCAATGGTGGGACACTTTATAGGGTTTTTGTGCATCATGTGCGACGGAGGGGTATTTGTTTAGGGGCTATTTACTTCCAATGCATGAATTAAAGGTTTTGTAAAATAACTTAATTCTCTAAAACAACCCATTCGTTATCACCTTATTTTTGTCCATACCAATGCAATTTATTGTAGTTTATATTCTTTTTAAATAATAATAATAATAATAAGGAATCACTATCCATACATACCATTGTATATATACAAAAAACATGTTCATACGTACTATTACAAGCACGGTCCCGTACAAGCCATTGCAAAAAACTTGTATCCATCCAACATGCAACATGGCTACAATCATATTGTACTAAACCCCTAAGGGGGTGCACCTATCATAATACGTATAGTATATGTGAGTGCACAAAAGGGGTATTAATTTGAGTTTCTTTGTACAATGTATACATTTGCTACACAAATTATAACTCATAGTCATATCCATGTATGGAGAACCTCTAGAAAAAAAATATAATGTTTATACTTGTATGTCACTAGACTTTATGAGATAAGTATTTAATCTTGGATGAAACTAGGATGAATCTTCTTTCTCATATATGTATGTAAAATGAGAATGAGAATGAAAATGAACATGTTGACATGGCCTCTCATTCTAATGTAAAATCCATCATGGCTTATGTAGAGGTGGGGGAATTTAGAATTTTCAAAAGTACATTTGTTAGTCAATTGAATGGCAATCAAATTTATTTGAAGATCAATCAACTCCTATTGAGGCTAGCATATTATATATGAAGCCCTAAAATCCTTACCATCACAAATCATGAAATTGTGTTTAATATTGATTGTGATTGTGGAGTGTGTTTTTTGAACACACTCGAAGCTAGAGTTATCAACATCAAGAGTGCTATGAAAGTTTTGAGTTCATTGCAATGCACCCGACAACATTATAGGGTTAAAAGGAGACTTGAATTGTATGATATTGTAATTTGTTATAAACATAGCAATACCTAGCCATTTCAAGCATACTCTCTTGTCCATAAGGTAGATTTGTCTTGAATGATTTTTGAATTTTATTTTCTACTAGCCTACTAGTCCCAAGACATGGAGCACGCGATTAATGCAAGATGATTAGCAAAATAGTGCATGAGGCCGTAGCCACTTTCCTCATAATTTTCAGAGCTCATGTGAATATCTTCCTCATCAACAAACTTAAGATTCTCATGCTCGTGAAATGGTCATATTACCCTCCCCCCCCCCCCCCAACACACACACACACAATTATGGTACTTGCTGAACCTATAATGATTAACACATTTTCAACACGTAACTAATCTCTTATGAACATGTGTCTTTTCAGTATCCGTTCTTGGATCTTCACCAAACCACACACAACTCAAATATAGGTATGAATTTAAGATAAGTAACCAAATTAGGCAACACTTACAGTACCTTATGTGCTCTACACTGAAGCTTATGGCGGGACACCGGTGTCCCAAATAAATCGGAGCCTCCTTAGTGATTGGTTTTGTTGTTGTAAGTGATTGAAAATAAAAACCAACTTCAAACATCAGAGTGTGTACATGATGTCAAGATAATCTCAACACCGCTTTGATTGCCTTCAACTGACCATTTTTGACGTCAACATGGGCTTTAGGGTTTAACTGGTGTATTTTGGGACACCGGTGTCCCGCCATAAGCTTCACTTGTAACCACGGGGGGAGGGGAGGGGGGGGGGGGGGTCAATCCATTGTCAAGTTGAACACCACGTGCAACCAAAAAATATATTTTTTTGGTAAGTTGCACCACCAAAATGGGTCAAAATTTTATCAAATTTTTTCATGAGTATCTATTACACAGTATCTATTACATAGTAGAAAATTGTAACCAAATTCGATGATATATATATACATCTTAAAACATACCGTTTCTAACTTGAATGATGCAGAATCGAACTAAAAACATTACTACAAAAATGAAGATGACTCAAAATTTTCAAAAAAATTCCAAAAAATATTATCAATGGTTATGTAAAAAAACATCATAATTTTAAAAATGATCTATGGGATATAATATAGGGGTAGCAAACTTTGTCAGCGCGTGGTGTTCAACTTGACAATGGAGTGACCCCCGTGTTTGTAACATGCTAGTGAATCCAAGAGACGAAAGTTAAATTGGTTCAAATATTCAAAGAGTCATGAATGAGAATCTCTCTTAGTCAAGGACAATCTCATAGCGCTTCCCAAGAAAGCCCTCAAAGTTGAACAAAGACTCACATTGACATATAAAGAGCCCACATATACGACAAAAGCTCTAGTGTGCGAATTTTGAAGGGAGTTTCGAACTTGCTTAAAGTTGTTCAATATAAATACACCAGTTATGGTATTTAGTGTCACACACACTATTTGCGAAGGGCTTAAACTAGAAGCTTAGAGGTCTCAAAGTGTTCACATCTGCTAATTGCCAATATGCTACTATTTGTGAACATAAGTAGCTTTTTAAGGTGAAATTGTATATACATTATGATATCTAGCATAGCACATTGGACACTTGAGATGATACATAGTCTTGCATATTAGCATTCGAAGGGATGACATCATTGAGCATATATAATGGCAAGTGTTTAGGTGTATACATTTTGGAATGCGAGAGAAAGATATTCTTGAGGCTACTAATGCCATCTATTCATTTGTATACACCACTTCGTAACACTATTGAACATACTCAGTTCAAGATATTAGTAATTGCACTTGAATGCCAAGTGTCATGAGGTAAAAGTAATTGTGAAGTTGTTGATCATTAGTGTAAGCTAGCATACGTCTCAAAATAGGGCAAGTCACACTAAACACCGTAAACGGGTGTGGTAGGTCTTTTTACTACACTACCTAGTTTGCACTGAAATTGAAGGTACTTTAAGATGGAGAAAAGCCAGTACAGAAGAAAAAATGGAAAACGGGGAAGGACCACTGTTGGTGCACTAGACTAGACGTAGAATGATTATTGTGTGGACCCAAAACGGCTAACTATAAAAAGGATGGCCCGGAAAAGGACGCAATAATAGGCCAAATGCAGTGATTGGCTGTAAAGTCTTGTTTTATACCGCTTGGATCACTTTTGGGTGTCATTGAGGTAACCATTTTGCATGCATTCGTATGCAAAATAAAATAGCGCGATGCTCAAATCAAAGGGACTCTGTTATAAAAGTTGGAGATTTAACTTACTTACCTCTCTAGAAAAATGTAACTAAGCCCAGGGGCAAGTAGACGGGCATCTACCCGGGGCAAGTAGACATCTAACCTCCTTCACTGCCTGCTCCACCTGACTTTGAAAAATAAAATTGCCTTGAAGACTGCTTGTTCATATAACCCATATTGAGTGCACTTCATCTTCAAGGTCCAAGATCCAACAAAAGATGTTCACTTCCATTGAGTAAATAAGCAATTGATTGGGATTTCATTTTCGAAGTGAAACCGTCAATAAAACATATAATTAACTTGGAAGTCAAAAATATTACAAAACCCTCTTTAGCACTAAGGTGATCATTTTTGTGACTTACCATTGCAAGGGTCTTTGTCATTCCAATTAAGTGTAATTAACCACATCATTCCTCATATGTGGATTAAATCATGATTAATTACAATAAATGCATCATCTGGGTAGTGAAGGAGGCGTGCTTGGGCCGGGGCCCAACCCTGGGCAGATGTGATCTAACCCAAGGCCACTCGACTTTAATTAGGTAATGATTATGCATCCGCCTCACATTATTTATACTATAGTACCATTACCAATTCTCCTATTTAAAGTCAAACAACATGATGTCTATTTTTAGATTAAAAGGGAAATTTTAATTTTCCCATGTTAAGTTTTGAGATTTGAACAATACAAAGTCCAAAACAATGGGTTGTCCTAAAACAGTTAACCACTGCGGCACTAAGTTAAGGTACATATCACACCTGCGGAGGCTCGTCGCGGAGGACGCCCCTTGCGTTGTCCGCGTCGCAGAAACTCTTCCGGGTATCCCGCTCCTCTGTTCTTGTTTCTTCGTCGTCGTCTTCTTCCTCCTGTGCCGCTGCTGGCAACAGACTCGAGGTGCAAGTAACTTCGGGAAATTAGGTGATGGTCTGGGTAATGGTAAATGCATGCATCATGGAAATGAAAATCCCCTGCATCTCTGCACTTGAAGCACCGACCCCTCCACTTATCTCATCATTCACAATCACCTCCGCCTCTAATGCTGCATGCAGCTCATTCCTCTCTCTCCCTCTCCCTCTCTCTCTCTCTCTCACTCTCTCACCTTGTTTCTCACACTCCTTCCTCTCCTGCATTGCTCACTTAACTTATTTCTCTTCCAGCGCATCTGGAATTGATTGTTATTGGTAGCACTCACCGTCTTGGTTGTGTGATCGTCGTTAGGTTAGAGTGCCTTTTCTATTCCTTGGCTTATTACCTATGTTCGAGTCTGCTCTCTCTCTCTCTCTGACTCCTTCCTCTCTTATATTGCCCCTGGCCAACGCATTAGAGATTCATAGATTTCCGTGAGTTAGCACTCACCGAGTGTGATTTTATTGAGTGAGGCCGGGTGTAGGTTTGTACCTCTCTGTCTCTCTGTCTCTCTGTCTCTCTCTCTCTGACACACACACACACTACTCCGTCTCTGGCATTGCTCCTGGCCAACGCATTGGAGATTGATAGATTTCGGTAGTACTTACCTAAGCTTATGTTGATTTAATTGAGTGAGGGGGCCGGGTGTTAGTAGTAGGTTTGGACGAGGATTTTTGGTGTGTTTTTTTGGTCCAGGGTAAGTTAAGTGCAGTAGCCGCGGGGAGCATGGGCAGTGTGATACGATGTGTGGATATGAACAGTGGTCATAGGTGTTAGGGAGTGTCCCGTGTCTTTCTTCTTAATAATGATTTCTCAATGATTTTTTGATGCGCCGGGAGGAGGAGGTCCGCCAGAAGGTTGAGCTGTGATTAAAGTTAAGGGAGTTTGTCGCTTCGAGAATGATGCAGGAAATGTAGTGGTCATCATCGTTGTCTCGTAATGCTCTTCTAGGAAAGGTTTAAGTAAGGCGAATGGTAAATAAATAGAGAGAGAGAGAGAGATTTCTGCTGAAGCCGTGCGCTACTTACATGTTTGCATGTAAGTACCGACATCTGTGGAAGCTCATTTGAAACTAAAAATAGTGTTGTAGCCTCTACGGGGTCCAGGCAGCAGTTTCCTAACTGCTTTGTTTGTTCCGATCGCCTGCCTTATTACTCTCGCCTGAGGGGCTGATCACACCGGCACCATCAGTCGGCATCTCCGGCTGTAATAGTGTGAAAAAAGTGGTGGGCCAGCATCTATTTCTCAACATAATCCCAGCAATTTCACGGCTGAAACTGGACGGAAATTTTGGTGTGATCGGGGCGTCCGTTGAGGTTGTGGCATTTGGTAATTGTTTGAGAAGCGCTTCCATTTCCCCAGCCTCTCCACCCCGATATGATGTTGACACTACGGCAACAGTGTCAGAATTCCTGTGCGACTCTTAGGAAGCTTTTCTTGAGCAGAGGCTGTTCACATTCCAGGATCGGAAACGCTCGGCGCTTTGGTTTTACAAGGGACTGCACCGGGGTTTGATCTCAACATTAGGAAATGGGTACCAAGAAACCAGAAGTCCGTATCTTCTTGAACTCGAAGTGGAGAGGGCAAGGGCAAGGATTTCCTTTCTTCTTGCCAACAATGTATGAAATTTCAGCGCCACATCATCTTTAGGATTTGCGCTTTGGCAAGTCAGGAGGTTTGTGCTGGAGCGGTTCTGCGTTTAGTAGGAGAGAGACAAGTGCATACTGATTGTTTGACACGGGCTTGGAATTGTTTTACCCTGCATTGGCCGAGAGCAGGGCCACGGTGGCTATGGGCAGGGGTTTGATTTGAACATCGGGACATGGCTACCAAGGAGTCAATAGTCCGTATCTTTTTGAACTCGAAGTGGAGAGGGCAAAGGCTAGGGCAAGGAATTCTTTTCTTCTTTCTGGCCATGGATGGAATTTCAGCACCGCGTCATCTTTAGGATTTACTCTTTGGCAAGTCACGAGGTTTTGTGCTGAAAGCGGCTCTGCGTTTGGGAGAGACAAGTGCATACTGATTGATTCACATGGGCTTGGAATTGCTCCACCCTGCATTGGCTGAGCGCAGGGCCACGGTGACTATGGGAAAGTGGTTAGCGCCTCACCATCATCACCACCCGCCACTTTTGTCCCCGGTATCAAGGCATTCGCATCGGCTCAACTTCTACATTGGTATCGTCTTTGTGGTGCTCATGGTGGTCAGTGTGGTGGCCCTGTTTTGTTGCTGCTACCATTTAGAATGGCGTCTCCGCATCCAATCTCGAGGATCAGCGCGGCGGTCCAGTCGAAGGTCCAATCAGGGCGCGTTACCAGATGTTATGTCTCAAGAAATGAGCTCTCCGCACGGGAAGAAGGTCGAAGAGGTAATTTTATGTCGTAGTTGTTCTTAAAAGGGTGTGCATAGATAAACATTCAAAGTAAAAATACTAGAGGAACAGCGAAGTCCTTATTGCAATGTTTTTGAACACATTCTCTGGGTAACTTACGAAAACCTAAAATCTAAATTTTGATTCAGTGCATACCCGTTTACAATTCTGCAACTTTCCAACACCCTGATAAGTGATTCAGGTCTATTAGATAGAACTTGTACAGAATTGGCAGCTCCTACTGTACCGATTGTTCCACTCAGCACGGAAACTCTGTTATTTTGTTCTTGACAGTTGCCAGAATTGATGTTTGTAGGAAACCAATCTCTCAGTTTTGATGCCTGGAGATAGCATTCCGCGATTCCTTGCATGGGCCAATCCCCATGGATCACCTGACCATGATGACATTCCAGACCAAGTTCCCAGACCGGCAAAGGATGGCGCTCAAATCTCTGCAGCTGCTGGATAGCCTGGAGTGGAGATATTTTTGTGACATCTGCCGCCCATGATGGGTGAACGTGAAGGCATGTCAGATCATCCTTGTTAGCGTTCTTGACTCCTGGAGGCATATTGACATAGTATGCACTATGCATTTTGATGCATGATACTATAATCAAATCGCTTGCAGCACAAAAGTGGAGCTGATGGTGGTGGGGGTGTTGTTTCGGACATTTTCTATTTGACAAACTCACAACAACAGTCAACCTATCAGCTGATACAGCAACGCCCAAAGTGCTTATCCCTGATACGTCACTCTCTATAGTGAAAGTGGGGCTGTGGAAGTGCAGGTAATTGCACAAAGGTGGAGCTTGAGCCTTGTGTTATCTTAAACTATATTATCATTCTTGGCACTTGGACGGATGTGCGAGGTAATTGACAGCATATTATGTCCTGGGGCATATGATGCAACAGGCAGGGCTACTGAATCAGTGTAACAAGGAATACGGCTGGTGTGCCTGCCATGAGCCCTATACCTAAAGTGAAATCTGAACTGTGGGCAAAAGTCGAAGGCAGTGCTCTCTCATCTCTTTGATGACTATTGTACCTATGTATTACATGATGACAGCACCTGCTGGTACTCAAGGGCTCCAGAAGATACCTGGCCAGGGTTGGTACTCTTTGTGTCCTTGGGCACTTGCTTCAGCAAAGGATGCTGCTAAGAGGGGTAAAACCTGTCAGAGGCGAATTTTCAAGATGTCGAGGGTTTGGAGAGCTGAATGTCGAAGCAGCATAGTTTTAGTTGAGGCTGGCATTCATGCATCTGCCAAGTCACAGCTGGGAGAAGGTTGTCACGGCATTCTGGAAGTGTTTGGCTTTTTCAAATTACCTTGCAATATCTTACTGTTGTGCAACTGAATGGAGCAGTAGGCTTAATTTGGGGAATGTATTATACAAATAGTATCTGTCGACACCTATTAGGACTGGACACAGGATGTTTGATCACTCATCAGAAGTGGTGAAGATGATCATGATGGAAAGCATGATGCTGGGAGGTCTACTACTAGGATTATCTGCAGACAGCAAACGAGAGAATCACTTCCAACAGAGAGCATACAGTAAATGTTCTTCAAAGACTTGGTAAAGGAAGACCATACATGCACTAAAGGTTAGAATGCTGTGTGTGCACTGCCTCAGGCACCTCATACACCAGGGAAGTGAGAGTTGTAGGGCCTTGGAGATCTAACTGTCTGGTGCAATATTTCAGAGTGTAATATTGGTTGGATCACCATATTTTGTGGAAGCATCCGCATTTGACCCAATTTATCAGACGCTACAAATAGCTGACATTTCATCCACCTCGCCTTCTTAAGCATGCTTGAGGGCCCATTTGTCTCAAGCGCTTCCATACATTCTTTGATCCTATATAGTCGAGAAGCTGCTCTTGTTTGAGTATCTTATGTCAACCATAAGTCCCAACAGGAAGGATGGTGAGGGTTTATTCAAATTTTGTCACTTTCTGTGAAGCTGAATCTTTTCATCTAGTCAAAAGTGTGTCAATATATCTTCTATTTAATATATCTTTTAACTAGGAGTACTTCTTTTGAGGTGAAGCTTTTTTGTTGCAAGTGTCCCGAGTCGTGTCTTGGCTTAAGGATGGATTACCTTAATTATCTTGTCAACAAAGGCATTAGTCATGAAACAGGTGCGTTCATCTGGTTTGCCCTTACAGTTTCACCGTCTGTGTCAAAGGACTGTCAGTATCTCTGGTGCTGTGGAAGTCTGGCATTCACGATTAAAATTTGTAGTACCTGTTGCTTTTAAACGTGCAAACTGCAGCTGGCAGACTCATCTGTGGCAATGGCCCGTAACATGAGATAAATGGGACGAATGTCACTTTTCTTGGAATTTGGACCTTTGGAACATCTTTGTAGTGATCCATTTCTTGAAAGTCACGGTTATTGTTGGCAACCTCAGTGGATTCGCAAATTTGGACTCTTCCTTGGGAACTCAAATGCAGAACAGCTGATGTTTGAGTATACAAAGGTAAGCCTCTAATTCCCTCATTCTCAATTTACCTGCTTTTAGCATTTTGTAATTTCCTATCCTATGACATTGTTTAACATTCTTCATCCACATGCCATGTCATAATCCAAAACCTGGACAAACCCTATGAGCTCATAGCGGCATAACTTCAACCCTGCTGTACCTCCATTGACAACACTGCTACAATGTTCCTGTGCAGGCCTCATCACCAATGTTAGGAATTTTGTGAAAAGGTGAAAAGGTGGGAGGCTTGGGCACTGAATGGTTGACATGACTGTAGCTACTTCCAACAATGAGCATGTTGAAGTGGTCGAATTAAAATACTGCGAATCCTGCACAGGATCAAGAACAGTAGAATTGTCCAGGATATATACATAGTCATGTCTCTGACTACACATGTCAAGCATGTATGAAATCAGGAGGGTTGAGTACTTTCATCATCCATGACGTCACTGACATTTTGTAAAAGCGGCTGCTTAGCTGCTTAGTGTCTTGTGGGGACTATTACCGATCTCCCTTAGCCAATGGCAGCCACAGATTCAAAGTTGGAAGGGATTTCATTCATTGAAGAGGAAACTCGCTGATCCACCTGGGTTTAAAGGTATGTGGGTCTTGTGTGTGTTCCTACTTCTCTTTTTCTTTTTGATTGGAGGCCTGTATTTGAGTGGTATATAGTATTGCAAGGCTTGTAGTCAAGAATGGACACCAAAAAGACACATGTTACATTAAATTGGATTATGTGCTCAAAATGTAGACACCATTCTAAGTTCAATAACTAACACAATTGGTAGGGCTAATGTGTTCAATTGGAGAAAAAAGGAAAATCTTATGTTTGGACTCTTCTGAGTTTTAGATCTCAACATTTGATTCTAAAACATGACATGACAATCCTTGTGATTCGACAATTCCCAATATGTTCCACGTGCCAAAACTGTATGTGAAGCTTGAATTGCCCACAATAGGGTCACGTTCCTTAAATTCACTACATTGTTGAGGAGAAGCAAGACAATTGTACAGGAAGTTCTCAGAACGGATTGCACACATGCTATCTGTTGATCCTACAATTACACCAGCCATCCTGGAGAAGGCAATGTTGCACAAATTCTAATCTTATCTTAAGTTTGTTTGTATTGCTGCTTACTGGGTTGCATCCTCTCCTTCCACTTCATTTGATCACAAAATGCATAGTAATCCAGTCATGGAATGTGACTTGTGACTTTAAGGATCCTTTTCATCGTACCATATAATGATGTTTTGTGGTCTTATTTGGCTCCGTAAACTTGCTTCAGGTTCACATATGTTCACATTGCTTGAAGGGTGTTTAGATGAGTGGCTATGGGTTAACTTGTAGACCGACTATGTGTTACCCTAACTTTCCCACTTTGCAATTTGTAGCAATTTCCAGATTCATGAATTTTTTGTGTGCATCCTAATTAGAATTTTGTTTCTTTTCACAAGAACACTAATTCCCCGCTATTACTCTTACATAAATGCACGCTCTCTTATTTTATCACTTATAGATGCCTCAACTTTATAGGTGGAAAAGTGACCACATTAGGCCCACATGGATTCCACCCAAAAACAGTGTGTCCTTGAAAGCAAGGAAGATGTTCTTGAAGGTGCTTCACAAACCTTGCACGTGTTTGCCTGCGGTGACATGCGACCCAACTGTTTTGATTTTTCAAGGCTCTTGGCAATTAGCTGGGGCCACTGAGGTGAAAGTGGGCCATAATAATATACTAGGAACCCACACTAATTATGTTGAAAATTAATGCAGACCACTTTTGGTTTCCCAGGGGTCTTTTCCGTACTCATCATGCATAATATGCTCCCTTACAAAGTGTATGTTGCATTGATGTTTGGGAAGGTGTTGGGAAGTCTCCAAATATTTGATGCATGCAAAACAAGGAACAGGGAGAACTGACCGTTAGTTACAGATGCACTGGTTTGAGTTTGAGAAATTACCGATTGTAAGTTCAAGACTTCAGAAAAAAAAAACTACCAATCGTTTCAGAGGAATCTATGGAATATACATCAAATTAATGAAGAAACACTGCAACATGTAACCAGTTGGCAGTGTTCAAGATTGAAGTCTTCAATGCCGTTCGAATGCGATTTGGTCCTTCAAAATATACCTCTCACAAAACAACCCTTCAAAACACGACCCCAAATCGAAAACGAAGACGTCGCTCAAAGTCCTCAATGTAATCTGCTCGTCACAAGAACCAACAAGCATTGTCACTACAAGAAGTAGAGTTAGATGGTTGAATTTGAATTCTTGTGGAATTGTATTGGAAACATGTACCATATAATTCATGCACAAGTTTAATACGAGTTTTGTATTTTTCATTTCTATATTCTTGGATTGACGTCTTGGATTCGAGTAAGCCCTTCAAAATGAAACTCATATGAGGGCTTCAATTTCAAACACTGCTGGTTGGCCTTGGAAACACTGGGATCTCGATTCTTGAGCGATTCTCATGCCCAGAAATCTCCCTGCACACAGATGTGAGATTCTTGAACCTGTGACTTTGCTCAAGTTTATAAGATTTGTTGTGTTCCTTGCAAAGCTTTATGTCTGTGGTGTTGATGTTGGGAAGGTGTTGTTGGGAAGCGTCTGGAATTTGAAGTGTGTTTAGTTACGACTTGAAGATGTTTTAGGAGTCGCTCCGAAGTTCATCGTGCGCTCGATCTTTTTACCTTCAACGTGTTTGTGGCAGCGATGTTGGAACATCAATCATCTCCACGCCAATTTTCCACCCACACTAATTTAGTGTACTTTTGGAGTTGGACCTACTGAACAAAATAGTTGACTTTGTTTCCTCTGTTTAGAATGGTGGGGACCCAACTCAAAGAGCAAGATGTCTAACGTAGACGCGTCTTGTTCAAACAACAACCTTGTTGAAAAATCTGGAGTGTAAATTGGTTTCATGTTTTCATGAAAACAAAGATTTTTACTCTTAGTCTTAGGGTCAATACTAAACAAACCGCTCAACAACTACCCATGTTGGGCACACATGTATAACAACTTAAGAAGATCGCATATCTACTCTTTGGAAATTCATCAAAATTTGACATTTTGTCACCTTGATCTCATCCTCAAGTCGCTAGGTTCGTACAAGAATTTTCTATGTATACCGTTCTTTTTTTCTTTTTCTTTTTCCCTCCCAGGATTTTATTGCACATCAGAAGAGGGCAAACCTCTTGGAAGCAACTGTAGTAAACTTGGTCTACCGTGAGGTCTATGGACCTCATGTGGTCACTCTTCTCCATTGCATGCCTATATTGGGTGGCAAGACTTGTAGTTAAGAACAAGTACACTATAAAGGAATTTGCTACGATGAGAGTGAATTATGTGATCAGAACCTTAAACGGTATATACCATGTTTAATTTCAATAGTTACATAATTTGGGAGGGTGAATATGATGTGGTGTAAAGAAAGAAAATCTTCACTTTGACCTTGTATACCTTCATAATTTAGATAATTAGAGATGATTGTCTTTGTGATTTGCAGTTGCTAGCCGGATGAAGAGGCCAACTTGGATCTAGTCTAACCACCAAATTTGTATGTGAAGTTGGAACTACCACGAAAAGACTACATACCTTCATGTAGACATGTCTTATTTAACCATCGACCTTATTGAACCAACTATTTTCAAACATATTTTGGGTCAAGTTAATACAATATTATTCTCGTGACCCCTAAATGCCAAAGAAGCTAATTAATATTGACCACAAATTTGGACTTTGGACATTGCAAGGGTACGTTCCCGGAATCCAAAGCTTTACTTTATCTATTTTATTTACTTTTTAACAAAGGACGGGCCAACATTCAAGGGTAAGAACAAGAAAATGGTAGAACCGTGAGGCTCTGTCCTACATTATGAAAGACTACAATTGTAGTTGTCCACTTTGCTCATGCCAATTCATGGCTATTCACTATACCAAACCTTTCTTGGATTTTGTGCACCTTCTTCTCAAATAACGTCCAAGTGTGAACACAAAGTGGTTAGAAAATTTGCTCTTGAAACGAAGAAGTTGATGCATAGTCTCTGTCCTATAGACAGAGCCAACAAACACTTCTAATAATTTTATGAGAATTATTACAATGACACGTTTGGTTGAGATAACCCGAAAGTGAATGCTCAGTGGCCACTCAACGCTCACCAATTGAGGCACACTTATACAATCATCTAAGGGCCACTTCACACACAAGACTGAGAGCCCGTGACCATTACACTTCAAGCACTCTCATTGGTGGAAAAGGCGGAGCCCGTCCAAGTTCGCTTCACACTATGCTTGAGGGACCAACGGAGTACGTGAATGCAAGATGGATGCAAAGTCTACATGGATTCGTACATGGCATCGAATAGATCATGTTTCATGGTCACTTGGATTATTTTCAAAATCCACCTCTTGGAGGTAGGCCTAACACAAACCCAGGAGACCATGGCACTCCGAGCACTCACAACCATTAGATTATTCTATTTTCTATCGTGCCTGAGGACCCACATGAATAGAAACTCCTTGAAATAGCATTTGGTTGAGGGTCCAATCACATATGACTTCACACTACACTTGAGGGTCCATGACCACACTACATGCTTTTGGAGGTGTCTTGGGACAACCTTTGGACACTTTGGGCTAACACAATTCCATGGTCACAGCTCTTGGCTCGTGTGTGAAGTGGCCCTAAGAAGTTGCAGACGTGGTCTTTGTGAATTTGTCATAATTTAAGGTTTAGTCACCACAATCCCATCCTTATGACATGGGATTCATACAAGATTGGTTGTATGATTGGGTAGTTTTTTTATTGGGTTTATTACACAATAGAAGGGAGTGAGATTTATCACATATGTGCGTACCTCTCGTTCATCCAACATAAAAACCATGAAATAGTACACAACCCACAAACTTTTTATTTATTTTTAGTTGATTGGCAAGCACTGGAATTAGCTTCAAAATCCCCATATTAGTCTAGTCCAAGTCATTTGAGATGAATTGTCCACAAACTTATAGGGTATCATGATTTTTAAGTTGGATGAATGATAGATACTCTCGTATGCAGTAATTCCCCTTCTCCCATCAAAAGTAGCCAAATCTCTTTGGATGTGACTGTAATAGGCTTGCCTATGTTAAAGGGTGAACGTGTCTAAGTCCAACATAGCAGTAACTTGGACATGTATATTTGAGTGGAATGTGGCTAGGTGTGGATCTAAGAACAAACACCAAAAAGACATTCAAAATAGATTGGACTACATGCTCAAAATATGATGATTAATGGGCACAAGGGTGTGCACTTTGATATTGAAAGAGATATTCATATGGGCTCTACAAATCGTGAAGCAAATGGCTACAAGCCCATGATTTGGATTTGCTAATCGTCTTGCATTAATTACATATTTCATGATCTACGAGAAGTGGGTGCAGTGAGGAAATTGTCCTCTAAGGCACACATCCCCCTATCTCCCATCAAATAGGCCAAACCTCTTGGTACACTAAATTGTCCTATTAGTGTGGGTGGAAATTGAGCATGGGAATAATAAATGTGGGCCACACTAAATTTCTGGTCAAGGTGGAATTGAAGTGGGTCCAAGACCCCCGGACTCTTCCCTTAAGTATTCACAAAGACTTCCAACCAACACATAGAATTGTAGTTCAAGAACAAAAGCAGTCAAATAATCGCCCACATTGATTGTCTTTTTATAAAAAAAGAGAAATTCAACGTGACCCACACAAATTTTCTACTAGAAATTTAGCATGAGCTAAAAAATATTATGGCCCATAGTCATTCTCATTATGAGAGTTAGCGTGGGCTTCTTGAAAATTAGCGTGGACTTCAAAAATTTATTGTGGCCCACATTATTAAGACTATGTAATGCCTTGACCGTAATATTGTGTATAAAACATATAGGCTCGTCTACCTTACCATACAAAATATTGTATTTAATATCACATGGTATTTTATGCCACTATGGTAACCATTCTAACGACACTTCTTTTGAATGGGTTTACGAGTACCATCACAGATGATCGAAACCTGAACGAAGTCCATGCCAACCTAACATTACATTGGTAATTTTCTTTTGTGCATCCTAAAAAAAATTTTGATGAAAATTGTCATGGACGATTAAAAAGTTGGATGAGAAACCGCTCACCAAGTGACACTACTCCCAACCTCATAAACTTGTGATGCCCTCAACGTTCCCAAGTAATATTGAGAACGACCACGTAGGCTCGATGACACTAGATACAACTAGTTAGCGTAGCGGCCTTGTTGGTCCTCTTGTTTGGAACAAAAACACTTGAAAAGTGGTCGAGGGAAGGGGGGGGGGTGGGGATATTTAATGCATTCTTTGCCACCACTACACCACTAGTGGTTCCGTGCCTCTCCTTTATTATTACTACTACTACTACTACTACTCGGGTGACGACTTTGCGGGAGAGAGGAGGGGGGTCGGGTCAATGAGGTAAGGCCTCCCCGCATTACACCTTCCACCATAACCCACCTACAAGTGTATTTGTGCACCCACCATTCCTTCCCCATCCACCACCTCTTCTCCTTCTCCTCCTCCTTCACCGCGAGATGCACCTCGCTAGCTCCCGGCTTCCCGCCCCCACTTACTACTAAGTACTTAAGTCGGCTCGGGAGGCGCTTGCTTTGGGAGGCGTTTCGGGAGGCGCTTCCCGGGAGGGCTCATGACACCATCGATTTGGTGACAAAACCCCACACCAATGTCAAGCGAGTGGGCATGCATCAAGTCGGGAGTGGGGTTAGGTTAGGACCTCGGAGTCCCTTCCTCGCCCCCCTTTTTCCCGGGCTCTTTGGAATTGGAAATCGGCTTGTGAGAGACATGACCCCCCGGCATCATGATCATGATCATCTTCTTCTTCTTCTTCTTCTTCCTCCTCCTCGTTGGCCCTCCACCCGTATGTTAACTTACTTAGTTAGGGTTGAGTTGCTACTTGCGAACGTGAAAGTGTAAGGACCTTGGGGATGGCCTTCTTTGGTGATGGACTTCTTTCTTTCTTTCTTTTTGTTAAATAACGAGACTTTCAAGGGTTTGAGATTGAGGTTGAGGTTTAAGGGGTCCATTGTTCGAGTACAACCTAGGCTACACATGCCACTCGTAGGAGCCCCTACCGAGTCGTGGAGATAGTATTGTCGCGTTGGGTTGTAAGCTCGAACCCTAAATTTAGGAGCACGGGGTCGTCACAAGGAGAAGGTTGAGGTCACGGGTCATACGTGATGCTGATGATCGGATCCATTTTTGTACATTAGTTTGCTCTCGGGAGCATTCGGGACGTGTGTAATTGAATCTAAATGTGTTATAATGGTTGAGCCCGAATTTTGGAATGTATTTTTTTTATGTGTGTTAATTTCAAATTGGATCGTATTGTGGACACGACTAGTTTTTTTTTTATAAAAAAAACTCAAAAAAAAAGAGGATGCTTGTAGCTCAAATATGTGCTCTCATGCATATCAAGGCTCAAATTGGGCCAATTAGGGTGAGTTTCCATGCAAGCCGCTTGCCCATTAGATTCTAGAGAATAGTGGGTGGGAGTCGCTCGCATGTAGTTAAACAGAAGCCGCCATCCAGCCACATTCTGACAGTCCGCTAGACTTCCATGCGCCCACAGTTGCCGAAGGATTCATACCTATTGAAGGCTCAAAGAATCAATGTTGGTTTGGAACTCCATCTTTGGTAATCGGGAAGAGGAGATTAATAAGTGAACCCATATTTGAGAAGATGGGAGTAACTAAAGTTGGCACATACGAACCCAACCCCACATGGAGACCCACTACATTTGTGCAGGTTTGTCCTTATTCACACTAGAATATGATGGTGGGTGGACGGCCTACATGAAAACTCACCCTTAGACCCTTAGTTCCTAATTGCGTACCATGTGTTTCCACCATTCACATATTATACCGTATCTTAGTTTACATTTACTCAATTTTGGTAAATCTCTACGATCGGTCAATATGTATAATTTTTGTCTTGTTGGTTCGATATGTACTCCATCAAGCTAAAAATGAAGCTATGATCTTACTATTCAAGGGTCTGTGCAATTAGTGGTAGGTTAATGTGTAGTTCCAACTAGCAGTGCTCAAAATTGAAGTCTTCAGTGCCCTTCAAATGGGTTTTGGGACTTCAAAAAATACCTCAAGGAAAACAACCCTTCAAAACATAATCCTCGTATCTAAGTGCTCCCTTCACTTGAAGTGATGGATAAATAGTACCCTTCAAGTATTGTTCATCATCTCAAGTAGCCGTTTAACTCCGGCTGTCTAACTTTGGGCTCCAGATCTCAAATCCAGATGGGAATTGTCTGTTGATAGGTTTGGTTGTGAGAAAGTGCATACTTTGCACTATGACTCTATGCCCGGCCGGGTGTGATGTAGGCGGCTTGTTGGAGGATTGCATCACCCTTGGTAGACTATACGTCCAAAAGGTTATTGACTCACTAAATGATCGCTTCCCCGACTTGCCCATTTTTAATGCGGCCATGCTTTTCAGCCCAAAACACTATCCCATGGATGCATTGGATCGAGGCACTTTAACTGAGCAATGGTTGAACCGGTTGGTGACACATTTCAAGTGGAGCTCTGTTCTTGTTGATCAAGCCAATGTGGAGTTGCTCGAATTTGTGGAGATGTTATCTTCAGCTCGTCAACACCGAAGTATGCATGAAGATTGGGTTTTTTGTGGCCGTGACCGAGAGTTTAAGATCAATTGGCCAACCCTAATGTCGCTATGGCAAGCCATACTTGTGATCCCTACTAGCACTGTTGTTTGTGAGCGTGGTTTTTCAAAGCAGAATTGGGTTAAGAGCGAAAGGAGAACATGCCTAAACTTTGACACACTTGATGCATTGATGAGGATTAGCCTAAACGGTTTGGGAGTTGAATTCATGGATTGGAATGGCATTTTTGACACTTGGAAAACCGCTACAGTAACCAACAAGCGTAGGGCATTGTCACTTCAAGAGGTGGAGTTAGATAGTTGATTCTCCATTATTTCATTGTACTAGAAGCATGTACCATGCAAATCATGCATAATTTTAATATAAGTTTTATATTTCTTTGAAAATTTTCCATTGACGTCCTAGATTTAGATATGCCCTTCAATTGCAATGTTGAAATTTCAGAGCCCTTCAAAAGGAAATTCATATGAGGGCTTCAATTTTGAGCACTGCCAACTAGGAACTCTCTAAACTCCGTAATATCACGTTCGGAGCAACCAACATGGACGTGATATTGAGGAGTTTTGTAGTGTTAACATGGACGCATGATAAAAGAAAATTTGTGTAACATGTGACATTATGAAATTACGCAAAGTCAACATTGCAATAATGACAATAATTGTGATAACGTGATGCATGCGAGCGTGTGGTTTGAATTCTTTGGTGGTTTATTTTAATGTCAAACCCCGTGTTGTAAGGGATGGAAATGTGACAATGAGGAGTGAGATATAAATTGAGAACATCCGCTTCCTAGGGTTTCAGCATATAAGAGAAGGATTGACATTAAGGGGGTTGATATTACGGAGTTTGGAGTGTACTGGCATGTCCTTTCTGCAAAATCGCATGTTCAATGGGACTATGACCACCGTGTCTCCAAAAACCCGACTTCCACTCGAGAAGTGTTGGTGGGGGACATGTGAGACCACCTCAAGGCCATCACAACATGCCATTCACATGTCCCACAATGTAGTCTACATCACAAAGACAATGAGACTCATTAGGTGCAATGTTGTTTCAATGCTATGACAATATAAATGTTCACAACATTATTCAGCCATGTGGGTCAGTTTTATGACCCTAGAATATGTCGATTATATTCTATGGGCCCCCGAAAATGTCAAGAATGTTTGTTTATTATTCATAAATTCATGTTGACACTTAGAAAGTTGGGTGGAGTTATAATCATGGCATTATACACATTAATCATTGTTCATCCCAATACTATTCACATGAAACACTACTCATCCCAGTATTATTCTCTAAAGATACTATTCATAGCAACATTATCACTAAAAACACCAACACTATTCACAAAATTCTTATTGTTCATACGGGCATTATTCATTATCCATACTAGTGTCAATTTCTTCTTATTTTTTGAGTCTATCCCCATGAAGGTAAGATAATGGATACCCATGTCAAATGCTAAATATAGGATGGAACACAACCATGCAACTGAATAATGTTGAGTCAAAGGATATCGTGATTAAAGTCTTAAAATTGTCTAATTGTACATTTTTCTTACTTCCTCCATTCTAGTTCAACCCTCCCAAGGCTTAAGTTGAGAGTTTTGTTCGTTCTAAAATAATTGTCCGGTGGAAAACATGGTGCAATAATCTATAGCATAGAATACTGTGACACATCCACTACACTAAACATGATATTTAGTGTCACTTACTATTTGGAGTTACACACTACTATATCTTTACACTATTGATATATTGTTTTACAAAGTAAAGTTCCCAATGTTCTATAATGTCCAAACAACCAATTTGACAATAAAGTGTCAAATAATGGTCATTGGGTGGACTTGGTTGAGTGGTTGGTGATTGTGGATCAAGTATTTTTGGATGGATAGCACTAGATAGACACCTACTTGTTGAGCACTTTGAAGACATGAGCAACCCGATTTGAGATCCTCAACTTAAATGATTGGATGTTGCTCAATCATAATAATGTTTAGCATTTTTTTGCCTCTATGGATAGCCCACGAAATTGTTTAAGTTAATTATGACATCTAGAAACTTGATCACAAAAGAGCATCTATTAACTTACAATAGCGGTATTAGTATAATACCGATTTCCACGTGATGCAAGAATAAACGAAGAGTTGCTTTGCCCGCAAGGTACTTCCACCTTCCAATGGTGGTCTATGTAGTAATAGTGGGATGGCCCAAGTTGGACTAGGGGGCTAGAGATTGGTTTATGTGGGTTTGTTTTTAATCCAAGGTCACCTTGTGGCAATGTTGTTTGTGGTGAAGGTGATTTCCTTGGTGCCTATAAGGTATCGAATCCCTTAGTGACCAAAGGTTTCGCTAGTGTGTAAGTAGGAAAGTGCTATTTCTTATATCCAAGCTAGTGCCAAAGACAAGTCTCAAATGTTGTCTTAAGGTGATTAACTTACACTAAATGGTACACGATTTTTAGTCTAGAAGGGGTCTAACAAGGTCTCCGTGTTCAATCTCAAGTCGTTAGTCATAAGTAAATACCTAGAAATAAATACAACAACTTACTATCTAGATCAAGGGACATCTAGATTAAGAGGGCTAAAAGGCAAGCTAGAAGAGTTGGGTTACGATGCACCGACCTAGAGGTGCACTTGCCTTGGATGATCATGGTCATTGAAGCAATAATATTCCATGTCTTGGACAACCAAAGTCGTATGTATCATCCCTTATGTTCATTGACATTTGCATGTCTTTAATTCTCTATGATTATTCCATTTATGATAATAACCATCAAACTTTTTCTTTTTTCTTCGAAGAAGCAAATGTTAATGAAGGTCCCCTTTCGGTCACGGACAATTGCCATCTTTTAGTAGAAGGCTTTATGAATGGCTAACTTGGACTGGTCCAGTGACACATGGAGAGAAGTTGAGAGGGTATGGACCCCAAATTGCGAGTTATTACTTCAAGTCACTTTAGTTTGGTAAAGAAGGTTAAAATGACATCTTTATGTTGAATGATTTATTGGAAGTTCTACATGTTATGTTTTTGTAGAGGTCCAAAGTTCCCTTGGAGAGGCCACTTTTAAGTTAGTATAAGCACTACATGCAATCCTTGAACTAAGCTAACTTGACCTATGCCCCCTTCCCACCTGACTTTATCAAATAACCAAAGTTTTTCTTAAAAACCGGGTAAAGTTTTCTCGGTTATAGGGGAGGAATCCGGCTATCCCACTGCACTTACAAGAACTTGCTCTGAAGATTTTTGAGTAGGTTTTAGTTAAGTAACTTTCACAAATGTACATGGTTTTATTTACCGAGCAATGAACGTTGGATAGTTTTTGTCCCATCCCCAAATCCCTTACTACTCATCTATCTTACCATCAGTTTTTGTTAATGGAGCTCCTTGTGTCCTCATATCAAAGACTGAAAAGCAACCAATCCACGGGTAGACCACTTAGTGCATTTAAAAAACAACGTGCGGCATAATATAGAGAGGATTAAAATCATTTGAAATAAAAATTATAAAGGAATTCCAAATAACGAAGGGGCCATTAAATGTAGACAATCCCATTATAATTAAGTTAGATGGACATAAAACGTGGGCCATTATTTTTTGTAAAATTAATATAGGGGCTAAAGATAAGGATCCTATGTGTTGTCATCATAACAGTGTTTGCAATGGTATTACTTTGCTATGGTCTCCTATGTGTTTTCTTCATAACTCTGTTTGCAATGGTATTACTGTTTGCACCCTTCTTTGTTTCCATGCTTTCCCTCAACACTTGTCAATTGCATTAGGAAGTAGATTAGCTTTTATTACTTAAAAGGAATATAGAGTACAAAAAATTGCAGTGACTTGGACAATATAAGTAATGGAAGGGTGCAAACAAATGGGCCATTTTTGAAATTGAAGTAATTATAGGGAGGCTTTAATTCAGCCCTTGAAGGTAAATAGCCCCAAAACAAAAAACCCCCAGCCGCACGTGGTGCACAAAAATGCCTTAGAGTGATCTACCCGTGAACCAATCACAAGGCCAGGAGGCGACACTTTTAAAGGTCCTACATTCTTGCCTCATGTTTAGGTACCGATGGGAGGGTCGGTGCTTGAGGCTTAAAATCTCCACTTTTAAGCCATGCCACATCATTTGCCAACTAGGCTCGGCACTAGATAATGTCGATGGTGTGGAAGCCACGTTTTTAGAACCAACTTTTAGGCTTAGCTAAAGTCAGGTGAGGAGGGGGCACTAGGCTAATGGCCTCCTCCATGTTCCTCATAGAGTTCCTCATGAGACCTCAATTCTTCATAGGACTTTGCCCTATGGACATTGCGACCGTATAGGGTTAGAGTGATGGAGTATGTGTGGTGTAGGCCTCTCTTTTTGCAACGGGTTCGTACCAATTACATGGAAGTGGTTTTGAAAAAGAAGAAGAAGAAGAAGCATTTACGGATGTATGAAGGGAGAATGTGCCAAAAGCTTCACAACCACATTCATGTTTTCTTTCACTTTTAATGAGCCACGTGCACCCTCGAGCTAGTAGTAGTAGTGCCTTCACCAACGATATTATTCCATCGCTTCTTAAATGCTTGCAATTTTTCTAGACCATGATACTAGAGCTCCAATGAATACTTGTACTTGAGGCCAAGACGAGACTCCAACGAATCACAAGGGTACAAGGAAAGTGTAGAAGTACAAAAGGAGAAGGGAAAGTGGAAGAGAGAGAGAGAGAGAGAGAGCAAAAATGCATTTATTTTTGGTTGAAAGTTAGAGAGTTTTCTTGATGATGTTGAGTTTCTATGTTTTTGTTGATTCCGTTTCCAACTTTTTGCGTGATACTCTAAAGGGAGATTCCCTACTAAACATACGTAAAGGGGAAAGCATCTTCCCAATGCGCATCAAATACTAGCCTACTTTCACTCAGCACTTTTATAAGGACTTCCAAGAGAGTAAGTCAAGTTCGCTCTCACTTGCCTAAGGAGCCCGCCAATTGATTGCGACTTGAGTTCATTGGTCAAACTTAATTTCAAGCTTCAAGATGATTTTGGATTTGTTTTTTGATCAACTCGTGAAGAAGACTTCTTCTTGAAGTGTAGATTATACTCTATTTTATTGAGGTCTAAGATTTCAATTACACTTACATGCAGTGCTCAAAATTGAAGTCTTCAGTGCCCTTCAAATGGGTTTTGGGACTTCAAAAAATACCTCAAGGAAAACAACCCTTCAAAACATAATCCTCATATCTAAGTGCTCCCTTCACTTGAAGTGTTGGATAAATAGTACCTTTCAAGTATTGTTCATCATCTCAAGTAGCCGTTGAACTCCGGCTGTCTAACTTTGGGCTCCAGATCTCAGATCCAGATGGGAATTAGTCCAGATTGGAATTGTATGTTGATAGGTTTGGTTGTGAGAAAGTGCATACTTTGCACTATGACTCTATGCCCGGCCGGGTGTGATGTAGGGGCTCATTGGAGGATTGCATCACCCTTGGTAGACTATACGTCCAAAAGGTTATTGACTCACTAAATGATCGCTTCCCCGACTTGCCCATTTTTAATGCGGCCAGGCTTTTCAACCCAAAACACTATCCCATGGATGCATTGGATCGAGGCACTTTAACTGAGCAATGGTTGAACCGGTTGGTGACACATTTCAAGTGGAGCTCTGTTCTTGTTGATCAAGCCAATGTGGAGTTGCTCAAATTTGTGGAGATGTTATCTTCAGCTCGTCAACACCGAAGTATGCATGAAGATTGGGTTTTTTGTGGCCGTGACCGAGAGTTTAAGATCAATTGGCCAACCCTAATGTCGCTATGGCAAGCCATACTTGTGATCCCTACTAGCACTGTTGTTTGTGAGCGTGGTTTTTCAAAGCAGAATTGGGTTAAGAGCGAAAGGAGAACATGCCTAAACTTTGACACACTTGATGCATTGATGAGGATTAGCCTAAACGGTTTGGGAGTTGAATTCATGGATTGGAATGGCATTTTTGACACTTGGAAAACCGCTACAGTAACCAACAAGCGTAGGGCATTGTCACTTCAAGAGGTGGAGTTAGATAGTTGATTCTCCATTATTTCATTGTACTAGAAGCATGTACCATGCAAATCATGCATAATTTTAATATAAGTTTTATATTTCTTTGAAAATTTTCCATTGACGTCCTAGATTTAGATATGCCCTTCAATTGCAATGTTGAAATTTCAGAGCCCTTCAAAAGGAAATTCATATGAGGGCTTCAATTTTGAGCACTGCTTACATGATAAGTTCTCGTATTTAGATATTATAGCCCAATTTAATGGTACCATGGTATTGTAATGCATATCTTGCATAGCTGGTGGTTTTTTATGTTGATATTTTTTTATTCATTTATCTTTTTCATTTTTTGACTTGCTTCATGTTTTATGATTTCATGTTCTGAACCTATCTTCGATTAATTTTTATTTTAAAAAATCCATGAAACATCTTGAATAACTTAATGTCGTGCTCAGCTTTCTTAAAACCAACTGTAGAGGTAAAGGATTATAGGTAGAAATTGAGGATGCAAGATATGGTTGACCATAATTTTTCAATTTATTTAAAAAATAATAAAAATAATAAAAACAACAACAACAACAACAACAACAACAATGTTTTCGCATCGGCGTGGTTGAGGGGCCGATCAAACCAACTAGTTCATACACCATCCGTCGGCATCTTTGGATGTAATAATGTGAAAAGTGGTGGGCCAACATTTATTTCTCAACATAATCCCCAACAATTTCACAGGTGAAACTAGATGGAAAGTTTGGTGTGATTGAGGCATGAGAGCCCAATGGCCTTAAGGTCCATATGGTTGGCCATATAGAAAGTAAATAATCGTGTATGGGCGTACCTCTCATTCATCCAACATGACAACCTTAAAATTGTATGCAACCCAAAGGTTAATCAATCTCACATTGGGAGTAGCTTTAAAGACCACAAATCGATCAACTCGAGGTTATTCTCAGATGAATCGGCAACAAAGCTATGGGGGAGTCAAGATTTTTTTTTTATGTTGGACAGATGAGAGGTTAGCTTGTATACGATAATTACCTCTCCCTCCCTATAAGTTTGTTGTTGATTCATTCTAATTTAACCTTGCTATGCTAATTTGGAGTCTCTAATCCCAATTCAAGCGTTTACGGGGATTGCAATCTCTGGAATGTGCATAGCACTCACTGTTTTCATCCTCCTTCCTTGGTAAGTGCTACGAAACATCACTCATTCGAGTCCCATCGAACTCAACTTCCATGCTTTAGGACCACTTGTGAGGCCAAACCGCCCACCCTTAAGCGTCCTAGTCCGGGTGCGGGTATGGTGATCACATTCATATTCGTCCTAGTCTACCCTTCCTCCGTCATTCATCCCCATGACATCATACATACTTTGTGTCACACCAATTTATTCCATAGTATGAGTACAAGCGTTGATAAACGCTTTTCTCTATTGGTACTATCTTCACACCCTCTATCAACTTCCCACACAATTGCACCCACGATTAACCGGATGGCCAACTACCTAGCTAACCCATCCATCTTAACTTAGGGTACTAAACCCATCTAACCCCTCCGTCAAACTGTCCCTTAGTAGAGTTGTTGCCCAGTCGGCCTTCGTTCCAGCTGCTATATCAGTCCCTTAGTAGAGTTGTTGCCCAGTCGGCCTTCGTTCCAGCTGCTATATCAGTCCCTTAGTAGAGTTGCTGCCCAGTCTGCCTTCGTTCCAGCTGCTATATCAGTCCCTTAGTCTAACTGTCGTATTAGTTCGGCCTTCAATCAACTAATCCTATAAATCCCCTCTAATTAACTATATTCTATGAGTCCCCTCTAATCAACTATATTCTATAAGTCCCCTCTAATCAACTACATTTTCTACCACACTACACTACACACACCCACACACACCCACACGAGAGAGAGAGAGAGAGAATGAGAGAGAGGAGGGAGGAATGAGAGAGGGCATCCCACAACCACAACCTCTCTAACCTTTTCCTACTTAGTAGGACCTTATCCTATCCACTAACTCCTCACCCCCTAAACCAACAAGAACATGTTCTAATTCAAACATTTAAGCCAAGGCCCTTCCCCTTGCTTCTTCAAACACTACTCACTCAACCAAAACACTCCCTAATGTCGCTAAGCTTCTAATTAACCACACAAAATAGGCTTAAGGCCTAAAACATAAACCACACCAAGCCTCACTCTTTTTATACTTTTAATTGTTTCAATAACACTCCAAATGCAATTATAAGTAGATCCTAAACATAAAACAAATATGAGCAACCATTTTGGGCTCATACCACTTCAAACACAAGCCGAGGTCTGTGACCATGTAATTGTGAGGGCTCTTGATTCTAATCCAAAGGACATGCCACTCACATGGTCTCCTAGAATTGCATCAAGCCTACCTCTTGAAGGCAAGCCTGACGCAAAATATGGCAAACCATTGCACATTGTTTATATTTGGTATGTGCTAAGAATCCATGTAGACTTTTCATCCAAGATAATTTCTCTGGGTCTTTGGGCCTTCACCTTCTAGTGTGAAGTGAACTTGAATGGTCTTAGCCTTTTCGACCAACTAGAGATCTTAGAATGCAATGGTCACATGCCTTCAATCTTGTGTGTTACGGGCCACTTCACACACGAGCCAAGAGCCATGACCATGAAATTGTGAGAGCCCAAAAGAAAGTGTCCAAAGGCTGCCATACGACACCTCCAAAATCATGTGGTGTGGTGACGAACCCTGAAGTGTAGTGTGAAGTCATATGTAACCGGGCTCTCAACCGAATGCTATTTAAATGAATTTTTATTCATACGGGTCCTCACACATGATAGAATAGAATAAACCAACGATTATGAGCATTCGGAGTGCCATGGTCTCCCAGCTTTGTATTAGGCCTACCTCCAAGAGGTGGATTTTGAAAACAGTCCAAGTGACCATGAAACATGATCCATTAAATGCCATGTAGGATTCCATGTAGACTTTACATCCATCTTGCATTCCACATACTCCATTGGTCCCTCAAGCGTACCTAGTGTGAAGAGAACTTGGACGGGCTCCGCCTTTCCCACCAATGAGAGTGCTTGTAGTGTAATGGTCACGGGCTCTCAGTCTCGGGTGTGAAGTGGCCCTTAGATTGAGTTTCTACATCGGTAAGGGCTTATATATACAATCAATTCCCATCTATTAGGGGCCAGGCCCTAGATTGCTTAGTCAGTTTTTGCACCATAACTTCAAGGATAGTTATCGTATTGAGAGCCAGGCTAAGTTATGTATAATGTGACTCGAGACCGAGAACCCGTTGGGAAGCCACTTTTGAAAGGGCCTTGAAGAGCTCATAACAAGTCCCTCATAATAACCCTTTGCGTGCCTAGTAGATGTGCCGCATTGGAACTTGGAAACTTCAAACCAATCTTGACGGCAAAGATATTTGAAGTTGGAGCCCACCCTCGTCAACATCATTACTTGTTTGATTAATGTTTGTTTTTTGAGCGGAAGCATGTATACATTATACCGTGTATGGTATTTAGTGTTACATGTGTAGTAGCGTCACTTACCTAATTAGGTGTGAGACCCATGGTAGGTTGCATTACATTGTTGATGGTATTTAGTGTCACTTACTATTTGGAGTTACGTTGTGCTATAGCTTCTTACTATGGATCTCAGTTCTTACCAACAAAAGTCAAATTGGTTGTTTGGACAATGTATCCCATTAACATCTTTACTTAGTAAAAATCTATAATAACCATGTAATGTTGTAGCATTGCATAACTCCAAACAATAAGTGACACTAAATACCATGAACGGTGTACTGAACAACAACTTGACCGTTATTGTAACCTCATGAGGCTTGGAGTTAGCGTGTTTGTTGATATTTGGCATTTGTATGCTTAATAATAATTTGAGGTCTATGCCTAGGTTACATGATGATCAACGAGTTGATCATAAGTGTAAGCACATGACAATTTCTTGTAAGCATATCTAGTTTAGATTGTTCACCATTAGTGTGTGTAACATTAAATACCGCAAACAATGTAGTAGCAAAGCAAAGCCTTTTCGACATGGCCCATTTGACATAATGTCACCTAGGACCTTCCAAAAACATAACTATTTTACATCAAAATAGTTGATTCAACACGCATTAGAAAAAATAAAAAATAAAAAATTGCGGTCTTATTCATTGGTCTTAAGTTGACATGTAGCAATTGGACCATATAAAAATGACCCCCTTTCTTATACACACACATATACATATATCAAAGTCAACTTTGAAAGAAAAAAAATAGGGTAGAAAATATTTTCAAAAATATTAGGAACTCCATTGAATACAAAGTCAAAATTTTCAAGTTAGGGCAACAAGTGAAATTTTTCTTTACGAAACCCTAAATTGGATTTTGAATGATGGAATGTATCATAATGTTGGATGACAATCATTCTATCATATGGTGCTATGTTGGAATTTGAATACCCAAATCTTGAATTCAAATGTTGATTCCATAATGTGGTCAAAGGTTCATATACTAGGTGAGGGATGTATGTAATGATGAACTTGGGTGCCATGTTGGGGACATGTTTGGTTTGGTTTTTCACTTTGTTGCTTAGATTCTTCAAGGTAGTCTATACCCAAAGTTGGCAACGATGATGGGCAAGTGAGCTCGCCTCCACACACAAACCTTGAAGGCTATATACACACTTTCATGGAGTATTAAAATTTAATCTAATATGAGAATTTAACCTAGTCTCAAAACTTGATTTACTACCACAAATGCCTTTTCCCATGCTTGAAAGATTCAACAAGAAAAAGAAAAAATGAAATTCATATCATGACATTCAAGTAAAGTAGGCTTTTGGGCACACATTACTAAAAAAAATTGCATAGCATGTCTTTGTTATGCAAGGCCCCAATGAATGTGGCTTTGATGCTAGAATACAACCACATCACGCTCCAATTTCGGACTGAATCCGGAAACATGAATGTGAAAGTGCTTTGATATGCTTTCTTCTGGCAAATTCCAACGCAAACTCAAAAAAAATATCATGATAACTAAGGTTGAACGCTCGAAACCACCACTGAACCTAAAACCGCCTTTATGTACCACATGCATACATTTGAAAACAAATGTTTGCATGTATGCATGTGGTACATAGTGGTGGTTATGGGTATCCATACCTTAGAGACCTTATCACCATTGGAATAGAAAGGGGAACAACAATCCTAAACTAGATCAAGAGCAAATTTGTGTTGCAATTGAAAGTCTTTGTCAAGAACCTCCTTGAGTTCCATTGTGTACAAAAGGTCATTTGTTTGGGCATGAAGCCAAGTTTGCCTTCAGCATCTCGTACTTGGAAGGTATATTTTATTCGACCAAATCACACTACAAGGAATTAAAGGCATGCGTATAGAATCTTATATTGTTGAGGTAACTATAAATTGCACTTGACAAGAACACACCCAACCACATACATCAAAGCAAGCCCAAAGGCTTGTATTTGAGGCCCCCACATGCGCCACAAATTTAGGAGAGTTAGCTACCTTTTGAGTTAGTGAACCAAAAGGCTAGTTATTAAAACCCATGGTCACATCATTTGCACCTCCTAGATAGGAGAAATTGTTGACATAAGAGTCGATGAGAATTAGCTAACCAACATGCTAGCTAGCATGTTCATATTTTCCATTTTTAGCTAAAGTATTGGAATTTAAATAATGCTCTCTCACCCTTTATCTTCATTGGATGTTCCTAAATACTTAGCATTCTTCAACTATGGTCAATGTTCAACTTTTATTCACATTAAAGCTTGGTTCTTAGCTGCAAATCATGGTTGATTGCATAACATCTACCCATGTTAGTTCTAGTATCTACCAACATCTATTTTATATATATATATATCAGTTATAAAATACAAATTGGTCTCACATATAGATGTAGTTTAAGAAGCTTTGCTCAATCAACCTGCACCATGTTGGCATTTGAACTCACAGCTATGATCAAGGTGAAACGTCCCTCATTCATGCCAACCCGAGAAGTTGACGTCGTCTCTCTGCGTTTTAAACTCCACCACCATGAGGTAGCAATAGCCTTCGTGGTGAAGATCTATCTATCTATCTATCTATCTATCTATCTATAATGACAAAAATTCTTCATAGCCCAACAAAAATTTACAATACTTGATGGCTCGAATTCTATTGAGATTAAATTTGCAATCCATTAATTGAAAGGTCAACCACCTCACGAGTCACCTTGGAAGCATGTGGTTGGCCGCCCTCGTCCACATTAATTTTGCACCTTTGAACACCCATGAATGAACCATAATACCATCCACTTCATTCAATGGCTCATGCTTAAGGAGTTTGGGGATTCCTAACCACTTCATTATTATTAGTCATCATCATCGTTTGAGCAACTTTGTTGTTTTCCATTTCCCAAGTATTTGAAATTGGATGTCACTTGTCACGTCAACTGCATGGTGGTAGGCCTAACTAACTTAGTAGGCCGTTCTCAAGGGCTATTCCTCCTTTTTGTTTTTTGTTTTGTTTTTTGGGCACAAATTGAGGTATTCCTCCTTTTTGGACTTCTCCGTGCCGGCAAAGTTTGCATCACTAGATCACAAAAAGTTGGATCTCCTTTCCACATGGAAGTGTGCATTAATTTATCAATGATAAAATAGTTTTTTAAGGAAGGGAGCTTGACTATCTCTTTACTTTGCATCTGAAGATTACTTTAATTTGAGTGTAAAACAATTAACTTTCATAATTGCGTTGGTGTGGATACGAGGCTTGGTGAAAACGTACATTTCATTTATTCGTAGTGGCATGTTTTGGTTATTTAAATCAAGGCAAACATTTCATAAAGTTTTGGGTTTTTTCTTTGTGTTTTCTACAACCTCCAGGTATGAAATTCACTAAAATCTACTCATGCAACATTTGATGTCACTAACATTCAAGTATATTTGGACAAATCACTTGTCTAAAAATAATAAGGGATGTGCATTTATGGGGACAAAAATGTCAAAATGACAACATCAAAAACAATAACACAACAACCACAACTTCCCCGGGGAGTGCACTTAAAGTTAAGATTAGGAATACACGTGAGTGCGTTTTAATGGCATACCCCCTACAATACTTGGCCTTAAAATAGTTTTTAAATTAATAAATTTTAAGTGCCAAATCATTATGTATATATAAATCACTTGGTGTAAATTTCAGGACGAAAAGTTTTTAAAAATTATTTTAAAAAATGACAGAAGTTTGAACTAAAATGCGTTGTTTTTTTCTTCAAAAATCAATTTAAAATATTTACAATTGATTATTTTTTGAAATTTATACAACAAGAACTTTAGATTGTGTTTAACAACTTCATTTTATTTTTTACAATTTTTAGATGATTTTTTAGTACATACATAAGGGGGTCAAAAGTCCGCACTCACGGGATTCCTAGTCTTAACTTTAAGTGCACTCCCTGAGACAACTTCAAATGTTTGTACTCCATGTTGCCAACTACCATATTTGTTTAGTATTGTGATCTAGTGTACGTCATGTTGGGAGTTAGTATTGTCCAAAGTCGTGCATAGATCTATATATACTAAAAATCCTAGTTGTGTGGATGGTATCTGGTAAATGCAAGGATGACCATATTCCAACTTGCACATAGAAAAGCAAGGCAATTGTTTTCTCTCATGTGTTTCCCCTCTCTCTCTCTCTCTCTCTCTCTCTCTCTCTCTCTCCCCCCCCCCTCCCTCACCACCACCACCATCAAACTCCACATGGAAGTGTTCAACCAACAAGATGTTTGAAGATACAAAGGCTTTGCTGGTGTTGGCAATATGTATTTGCTTTGCCACAATGGCCAATACTTGGAAGTGTAACATGTGACCCCCTTTATATCGGAGGGATTGAGAGCTTGAGGTAAGAGCCCTGCCATCCCCAAGCCTGACTCTCTTACACATGCTTGTTCACTCAAAATGTACTTCAAAATGAGTTTCCAATTGGAGAGCTCGACTCATTTACTAGATGGCGCCTTGATGGATCCCAGTGGAACTTCCACGACATATGCTTAATAAATGTTAGCTAGCTCTTGGAGATTGGCGATATTAGGGTTGAGGCATCCATAATCAACCAAGTCCATTTTACAATCCACTAGGGTTATTTTACATTTTTAGGCAGATGGAGTTAAGGTTTATGTGGCGGTAGCTTGTGATTGATTACCTTCGTATCAATCACAAAGTGTTGACAACTGTTAGCCAAGCATTAGATGAGTAGTTAGGAGTTAATTTTACAAATCAACTATGTTTTATCCTAACTTTACCGCTTTGAAATTTGTAGCAATTTCCATATTCATGAAGGATTTTTTTGAATGATATTTTTGCATTCTTCTTAGAATGTGTTTATCTTGGCAACTAAAATTCTTCCTTGCTATCACTCCTCCTAAACATATGCAAACTCTCTTATTTTATCAATTTTAGATGTTTCAACATTATTCAATATATCTTGAAGCATTCACTTGGGCCAACACCAAACATGATATTCGTGATAACGACTTATTCACATGTGACGATTTTTTCCAAGGCTGACTCAATTCTAGTCTTGTGGAGTGCACTTCAACTTTGGAAAAAATTGCATTTTGGAACTAATTTTTGTATGGGCACCTATGGTGCATGTTCATAGAGTAAAGAAGAAGCCTTTTTATATCATGAATATTATGTTTTGATGGCCATCAAGAGTGTTTGAAGTAATGTTGAAGAACATAACATTCATGATATAAAAAGGTTTATTTTTCCTTGTTATCACTTGCACATGCTACTAGCGTTTTGTAAGTGCATCCAGTTTTAGTTGGCAGACGTTGCATCCAAAAACCAATTCAAGCCGACCTTTCTTGTATTCGAGAAAACGACATTTGTGACATTTTTACATGCCATGTGACATTTCACATATACCATGTTACCAATCTAGATCTAGAACTTTCCTTGTTCAGCCATCTTCATGTACGCTGCATTCCCAACTCTTGAAAATTTAAAACATAATGAAGTACATATATGAAATATTATATAAATTTATTTGTTTATCATAGTGGGTCAAAGTGTCCTAAAATCGCAACGAGCTAAGGGGCACTTTACACTTGAGCATGAGAGCCCGAAATCAAAAACCTCTGAATGGTGGAAAATGCTAAGAGCTTGTCAAAAACAATGTTTCATGGTCTACCAGAGCTTGTGTCAAGTCCAAAGAAAGAAAAGAATAGAAAGAATCATTTGTGTTCTAAGCACCTAGATGTTGGTCATTATCCAAAGAAAGAGGCTTCAATTTTATACATATAGACTTTGGATTTATATTGGTTTGCTTATAACTCCACAATACACAATATGATTGCTCTCTGTAAATAAGGAATTCTGGAATTGAAGAAGAATCATTCTCATTTGATACATGGTCCAATGTAACGCAACCAAGTAGTTGAGTAATGTTATGAACGTGATTGTGAGTTTGTTTACCTTTGTACAAACTATGGCACTCTAAGATGCCACATATAGTTCAATGCCTTCCTTTTTGTGTCAAACCTACCTCAAGGGAGTGGGTCTATTATGGAATTAGGAGACCATGTCATTTAAAATCTCACAACCTTTGATCTTTATTATAACTTATTTTGTAGAGGGGTTAACATGAATAGGGCTGCGTCCAATTGTGAGCCAATCATGTACATCTTTGCCCTACATACGTTTGCTAGTTCATTAAGCGCCAAAAAAACTTATTTTGCTCTTGTATGGCTATCCAATGAGTTTCAAGGGCCCTTACACTTTCACAATCATGGCCTTTGGTTTAGTGTAAAGTGGCCCTTACGTGTAACTAAGTGTATAGTGGTATTCAATATGAGCCACACTACACTTAAATGAAGAAACTTATCATGGGCATCACATGGGTTCTACTTTTCAACTCTTGATCGTTGGATACCATGCAACCACCTAATAAAACGGCATTTGCATTGGCTAACACCGGTCAAATAACTATAGCTCTTGTAAGTGCTTTTCTAACGGGTATTTTAGTTGTGAGATTAAGGTAGAAATACCCAAACCGGTTAACCACCTTGTACCCGTGCACTAGACCACCGTCATAATAGTGAAGTGCCATTTCTGAAACCGATCATGGCGAGGCAGCAACTTCAATGCATATACACTTAGTGTAGCCAATGGGAGTGAAGTGTTAATGTACTCATGAGGTAACCGATTTAGGCGACGTTCTGTATGGAAATGCGGATTGCCGTGTTCCATGCAGGGAGAATGTAGTGAACGAGTGGGGGGTTTGACAACTTTTCATTTTAGAAAACTGAAGAATTTTTTGTACAAGACAAAAAAATATGAAACAACTTGGATTCTTCACAAATCCTTCTCGTCTATCTTGGAAAATTGTCTCATGATTGTAAGACCATATCTTCAATGCGAATCACCTTATTTTCATGGGTTATGGTATTTCTACCTTAGGTAGCCTCCTTGCCCGCCCCAATATGTGTTGCTATACCCTATGTAATGCCAATCACTTTTAAAACCACGCACCCAACAACACTATCCACTTTTGGCTCTCCTCCCATAACACACATCATATGCTATCTTCTTCCCCTTTATGTAGATGCCTTGCTTGTTTACGGCCAAACGTAATTTGTGTCCTACGTGTCCAATCCATGGCCAAACGTCCACGTGGGAAGAGGGAGGTGGAGCACAAACCCAAGGGCGAGAGTTTGGGAGTGGAGAGCCACGAAAGGAAGGTGAGGTGAGGAGAGAGAGTTGGAGTAGGCTTTAAGTGGACCTAACTTTTGGTGTAGTCACAAGGTGATAGGCCCTACCAACGGATGAGATGACTTTCTTCCTTTAGCCCTAAATCTAATGGTCGGCCTCCCACCTAGTGTATGCGCCATAGATGATTGTTTAGTGAACATCTTGTTCCGTTCCCAAAGAAAAAAGGCTTCATCATATTTTCATGCATTTAGTACAAGTAATTTAAGTAAAACACCCTAAACCCTACTATATTATTATAGTTCAGCCTAGGCATATTAAGCCCGCCTGTATATGTTTGTGTGTACAGGCCAAGTCTATTTGTACATTGTTGTTCCTTTAATACCCCCCCCCCCTCATGTGCACTCATGTATGGTTCAATGGGCATGGAAGGATGCATTCTCTGGGTGAACAAACATCGCATGTCAGTATATAACATTGACGTTCATTTTTTGTTTTTGTTTTTGCATATGTGCATGGCTCTCATTCAATATATCATTGCAATAGTATGTAGCAATTTAGGAGGGATTGGTTTTAGGGCACCGAACTTGAAGTTTTGGTGGGTTTAGTGTATAATCGGTCCAGTCATCTTCTTACTTAGTTGCTTGCAAGTTACATCATGTGCATGAAAGTTAAAAAAAAGATCCCTCAATAACTTTATCTACGACTAATGTGAATGTGTTAGAAATGTAGGAAGGGTTTTTTTTGGAGTCTATAGATGAAACATATGTACAAATACTACATGGATTTATCCAATGGAACCAAGATCCCAATATAAATACATAAGTATGTTTTTAAGCCATCCATTAGTGTATGGTTCAAGGTAAGACAATCATGTGCATTGGTAATGTTATTTTGAGGTCCACAACTTGTGGAGAGTTCACGTACATAAATCCAAAAAAAATAAATTCACTTAGTGCATGATTACTCGTCATTCCCGACTCAAGTGGGACCCATTAGAAATCATTGGAAAGGATGCACTTCTAAAATTTGTGGATGCTTCAGGGTGAGTTTCCATGTAGGCCGCTCACCCACCAAATTCTACTGGAATTGTAGATTTCACCTGGTGAAATCTACAATTCCAGTAGAATTTGGTGGGTGAGAGGCCTACATGAAAACTAACCCTTAATCTTAACTTATGACAACATTTGGGTAGGTCTTAAACCCACAACAAGCAAGCAATCTCCTTAAAATGGGCTATTAACATACATGAAAGTGGACAATTGTTGGACCCTTGCTATGATGGTGGCCCATGGCATCCGTGGTCTCGTGTGGTCCCCCACCTTTCTGGAATGGTGACTAATGGGGGGGGGGGGGGGTGACCACCATGATTTACGTGCACATCTTTCATAGTATATTATATATTGGAATTATGAAATATCGTATATGATATAAATAAAAGAAAATCGTTTGATGAAACCTATGAGTGGCACTTCCACAATGCAAAATATTTACATATGGCTCCAACAGTAATACGTTTAGCTCCCATGTTTCGTTAAACAATATTTATCCAGTGCAAGGTATATATTTCCTCTCTAGTTGAGGATGACGGCTACGTCTAAGGGGTGTAAAATAGCAAAACGGATCTAGGTATCAAGTGGAGGACTGGCTACACTACAACATGCTCGTGTTTGTATACAATCCACCCTCTATAAATGTTAGGCTCTGGAGTAAAATTTTCCTAACATTTATAGTGAGTTAACATTGTAACAGTTATAAAGGGAGCTTTTTGAATGCTTAACAAATATGAATTTATTACAATTATGGAGGGAGAGTTTTGCAAAATTATCATATATAAAATATGTGTATCAAATCAATCTTTTATTTTTATGAAACAAAATAAGAATCAATATAGTCCAGATGAATAATTTGATCACAAAAGTCAAATTTGGTGGCTTTTGCCACTTTGAAAGGTTGAGAGTCAATGTAATGGATGTCATCACACAGTATTGGATGTATTTCGTAGGTTAACATTTATAAGTGGCAAATTAACAAAGAGGGGAGTAAATTATTGTTAACATTTAACATAGTTAACATTCTAGTTAGCAATATGAGGGGAGTACGATTTTGTTAACAAATATAATGAGTTAACGTTTATAAGTGTAACATTTATTGAGGGTGGACTGTATTGGACATGTTGTCTAGATAAGTGTGCATGCACATCTGCAACATTATATTCATAAATGGTATTTATGAATATGTTTACTGACACACATTTTGGAAAGACCGCAATGGCAAGTGCCAAGTGAATATGGATGTGTGTCATTGACAAGTGCCGAAAACATGACTTCATAAGGCTCCAAGATTCAAAACCAACAAATTCTTCATCCATCCATTGAAACTTGAATTCCCGACATGTCCAACAAGCCAACATTGACCATTTTTTAAACAACATTGCATGCCAACCCCGATTCTTCAGGTACATCAACTCAAACATTAACCTACCCATAGTTAAAGCATCAAGTAGCCTAGTTATGAATGGCCCTATCTATATGTAGGCAACATTCCTAAGAATAGACTCAAATGGGGTAAAGCCATTTGACAAGCTCAAGGAAGAACGATGCCGTTAGTCATGTCAACAGTAAAACAAACAAAGTTCAACTACTTTGTTTATTTATACACGACAATAAATAAATAAAACACTAAACACATGAAGCCCATGCGTTTGAAATGCAACTAAAGTGATTCCGATAAAGAGAGATAATGAAAGATACTCCCAAGTAGATCCGTAAAAAGCTCAAAGATTCCGGAAGATTCCGGAAGAATAATGTTCTTGTCATTTGGATTCACCCACCAACACGTGTTTAATATGTTCAAGAGCACATCGGTGAAAATAAGCAAACTAAACACTAAATATGATATTTAGTGTTTGATATACTAAATATGAACGCATACACTAAATATCAATAACCCTATGAAAGTAAGTAACATTGAATTTAAAATCAAACTCTAAATATCAACTATGATAATATGTGGAAGTTACATGTTTGAATTTAGGATATGAAAAAAAAAAGGATATGATAAGGGAGGTGATAGTAGGGAAGGTAGCGACACATTTATATCTAACACTAATTGTCAAAGAATTGAAAATTAGTGTTGAGCATGGTAGGGTGGTAGCAACACTAAATATAATCAAACACCAAATATCATATCTTGTGTACTAATTGTAAACCGCGGTGTAGTGTCACCAACACTAAGTCTTAACCCAACATAATTTGCCATTCCTTGTAATTTGTTTTTTTTTGGGGGGGGGGGGATTGTAGATTTACAATATTGCAATTACTGTCACCTACCAAGTGATTTTTTATCCAAATTCCAATCATCCATGACAATGTTTCATCATGAGTTGTTGCCAAGATGGATGAACTCGTCCATCATCCGTGACCATAATTGTTCACTTATTCATAAGAAGTGTCATCCGAAGAGTTACCTTGGTGACATAAAATACCATGTGATGCTAAATACCATCTTTTAGTGTGGCAATAGCACCCATTCAAGCCTAGTCCACCTTAGATGACCGACACAATTCGACATTGCGCTTTGGCATGGACGATGATGTCCTTATAGTTTATTTGATGAGAAATCCTGAAGAAGCCTTTTTGGCCGCACGGTGGGTGAGTGTAAGGATCGGCTCTCAAACCCAAAAAAGGCTTTTGCCACCTTTATTTTGCATGGGATTACACGGACTTGTCATAAACGGTGCACATCAAAAGACACAAAACATCTCGAACAAGCGCATGCCAATGTTTCATAACGGCCACATAAGGTAGATGTTACCCATTGTTGCCAACTATGATGGTTTGACACATGGTCTAATGCATCTAATGCACTATTCCAATCGCCGGACGCTGGAGCACCCCCAACAAGCTTTTCAAGGAAGGGGTCCCATGATTGGATAAGGGTTGGGGCCTGCACACCTGCAACACTTGGGCAACTCCGAGATAACTTTTTTGAACCTGACAGGAAAACGCTACCCGCCTTCAAAAGAAGGTTGTTCTTACATTCTTGAAGGTTGCCTAGTCCACAATACCCACATTGAGTGGACCTCAACTTCAAGGTCTAGAATCCTATATATATATATATATATATTCACTTCCATGTAGTAAAGAAGCAATTGATTTGGATTTCAATCCCGAAGTGAAAAATCATGTAGTATGTAAATAACTTGGAAGTTCAAGATATGAAAAAAAAATCCTCATTAGCATTGAGGTGATAATTTTTGTGACTTACCATTTGAAAGGACCTTTGTCATCTTAAAATTGAGCTTAAAATAATGTGCTAAGTTTAGCTCATTTGTCTTATAATATTTTGCTATTGTCTTATCCTTTTACAAGTAAGTGTGTACAAGTATTCATACACATTCAAGCCAATTAAGCATTTTCCAGTTGAGTTCAATTTTTTTTTAAAATTCTAGGGTTGCCCAAGGGTTGCAGGTTGTGCGTGCCCCGACCCTTATCCTACCATGGGTCCCCTTTATTGAAAAGCTCATTGGGAGTGCTTTAGCGTATGGCATTCCAATTGTTGCAACACTAAACTTTTTTAAAGAGCCAACTTCCCAAATTTGATTGAATAGCAATATGCTAGCATTAGTTTTCTTTTTTATGTGTTGTACTTTTACTTGCTATTGCACATGTGATAGTTCTTTTATGCCTCTTCTTGCAATCTCTTGTACAAATAGACTGTAGCTTACATTTAAATACTTGGCAATGATACTTATTTTTGGAGCCCATCAAGATTTCATTGCATTCAATTTTATTACCAAAAAACAAATATTGGTCCTTCAAGGGTTTTGCTTAAAGGATTTTTTTGTTTTTGTGAATTTGGGTACCGGGGGGGGGGGGTGATATTCTACATGCTTGGTATCTATGTTTCTACAATGGGGTCATCCCAATAAAATTTTGGACTTTTGACATGTCATTTATTTGTTCATCCAGTCATTGTAATTGCGTTTTGCAACATGTATCTGAAAAGAGTGTAAAAATCAAAATCATGTTCTTTTCAGATGACTACATTATTGCAAACTTGCAAATGTTGCAAATTATTGTTTAACATGAATTCAAATGGATGGCCCATCACTGGTGGGATCAATATTAATGAAATACATTTTGGAGCATTCTATTAAGAGACGGTATTCTTGAAATCACAAAATTTGGCTTTCCTAGTTTGGATAACTAACAACAATGTAGAGTGAATCAAAGTACTTTGATTTGAGAAAAGAATCCACTTATTCTCAAAGAATTGTAGCCAAATCCTCCTCCACAACCAAGCTTGCTTCTTAGACAATGGTAAGGAAGAAAGTAGGGGAAGCAATACAAAACAAAACTTTCCAAAGACGCATGAGGTTTGTTTGAGGTTGTTGTCTTTGTGATTTGAACCATTTGATAAAGAATATTGATGGTCGACTTAGGTTGATGAATGTTTTGGAAGATGACAATTGAGTACGTTGATAACACAAACAAAACACACACACACAACTAGACTTGCCTCTTGGGCAACAATTGGGAAGGGCAAGGAAAAAAAATTGATCTAGGCTTTATTTTTGTAATATGTATATCCATCGCATTCACCAGATACCTAAAGGCACAAACCATCAACTATAAAAATCAACAACTTTCTATTCTATCACAAAACAAACCATACACATACCTAGGAATATGCCTAGTTCCATCCTTCAAAAAGAATATCCAAAACAAAACTATAATAACAAAGATCAAAAAACAAAGTAATGCCCTACTCCTATTACCAACCTCCCTACAACACAAAATAAAAATCCTCAATACAATCATCCACCCAAGCATTGATACACATTCTATGCCACTCCCTCCTTCATCCATATATCAAGAAAATTGACAAATTCCTTATTAAACTCACTAAAGAAATATGTAATATCTCCAAAGATTCTCTCAATATCCTCACTCTACTACCCCACGACATCTTCATGATTACTACGTTCTCCCTCCTGCCAAGGTACGCCACTACACTTAGTGAATAAACCTTTAATGACCATGGCCCACTTAGTCAAATCTACCAAGGCCTAGTAGAATTTATAATCACCAAATACAGCGGAGCCGAACACCTACCTCTACTCAAATACCAAACATGCTCCAAATTGCCCACTACCATAACAATTATCACCATTAACCACGATGATTGATCAAACAACAAATTGGACCCAATTCAACGGAACATAGCTACTCCACAATTAACCATCCCACTCCTCACTGTACATTACACCATAAACCCAACACTCCCACCAAACTACAACAACAAAGAACCATCATTCACCTTCATTCTAATAGTCTCCCACACAAATGACCTGCCACAAGTAAACACCTTCCTATAAACACTCCCCGCCACTCTCATTTCCACTTGCACCACCTTTCCCATCCCCCCCCCCCCCCCAAACACCCAAATCATGGTATGAAGCCTTGTCCACCACCCTTACCAACTAACCACTCCATCTCCCCTCTACCACCATCCATAATAAACATCATTCCGTTAAGAATCCCACCCAACCTATCGTATTCCACTGATGGATCGTTTACACCCCCACGATGGGGAGGGCAATGGGGAGGGCAATGGAAACATCGTTGGGTCATGAGTATTTCATAACCCACTACAAATCCATATCTCAACCAAACTGCCAAGTTACTAGGTAAATTATACTACAAAGCTAAATTATACACCCTACTACTTGCAGTATAATATACCAAACTGCTCTCCACAAACACATAAATATTCACCGATAGCCTCAATCATACTCCTACACAACCACTCATACTCCTCAGTCATATTAGAAATTCCTCCTCCCAATATAACTACCCTGACAAACTCCTCATAACCCGTACTGTAGATATATTTTTTTCAAATAATAAAAAAAAATCTCCCACCACAATGGCACGATTTGTGAAGTAAAAGCACACACAAACATCCTCGGTAATGAGGAAACAGACAAACTTGCCAAGTTAAGATCAAAAGCACAATGCATAATAGATACTCCATACCACCTCATCAACCACCAACCACCCTAGTGGCCCTCAATCCCCTGACCTCCACACAACATGATGGATCAATACAAAACCTAAAACGATACATTGAGAAAGAACACATGAGTGCCCTCATCTCCCTTGCCAAATACACTCCCACACACAAATAAATGGCTCTCCAACACCGACATCCATCATAAATGGGCCAAGCTCTTATGCGATGCCCTCTAGATTATAGATGCACACATAATGCACGTCCTCAAATTCTGATACGGAAGATACCTAGGTAACTACCATAGAAAACATGTCCTCGAGCAAGACATATCCCCATTATATAACCCATGCACATCCCAACAAATCGACACATGTCTCCATCTACTATCAAGTTGTACAAATAAACACATAAACCATCTAAGGAATAATTGGTACAACAAATCAACACACGCATTAGCAAACATACTATTAGCCCACCCCACCATAGGATGTTTCACATTAATAAATGTTGGCAAACATAACGAACACACCATGGACAATACCATACCATCATGGCTACTCCCATGCACAAGCCACCTACCACGATGCATTTGTCTTGCTCAACTAAGACCATATATATTATGTATAATAAGAGCCTCTCCAACAACCGAGCCACCTTTCTCCCCAAACCCAAACCTCAAAGTGCAAACATATGGGTTTACCTACCATAGTGACAAATTCCTCACCAATGCTATTGCCAAAAAACTCACAAAATATGCTATCCTACAACCACTACCAACCCAACTAAGATGGTCAATACTCCTACCCATCATCATCAGTGCAAATCCAAGGAACTATACACACTACAATGACTAAGACAACTACAAGATCTCCACATCCCTCTTACTAAAATCTCACAAATAGCCATTAGATACTTAATGCATATTATCCTATAAATAAATAAACAATGAAAAATGAAAAGAAACAAGCCCTAATACCACTCGACTTAAATAAACACCTACAAACACACTAACAACAACAAATGGACCCCCTATGAAGATAGGAACTAAGTCACCCCCGCCCTGTGTCCCTATAGATGTAGATCGAAAGTGATGAATGGACATCGCACATAAGCATAAAAATGCAAACGTTCCTTTTAAATAGTTAGGTAAATTTGTTTGAGGGAGATATCTCTACACATTGAATGTTTTTGCATTGAAGTGAGCAATGAGAATTTGCTTGCATTGATAAGTACTTTTGAAGGTGACAACTAAGTACATTGAAAGCTCAAACAAAGACGTGCCCAACTTAAGGCATGTGTTGTATCATAGGTTCCGTAATCAATCATACAAGGATTATCTTGATTTAACGGCACCACCTACTACCTTCACCCTCAATCGCAACCTACACTTTTAAGATCCATGGGCCTTAAACGGTTACTCTTTCTCACTAGTCCGCTTCTCCTAGGATATGAAACACGTGATTCGTACAAGACAATTAGCAAATCCAAATTATCAAGGTCGTAGCCACTTTTCTCATAAATTTCGGAGCTCGTATGAATATCTTATTTATTATCAAAGTGAAGCTTCTTGTGCTATTTAAGTGGTTATATAGATTCTTCTCAGTGGATTTATTACAAGGTATAGTAGATATATAATGTGTCTTTTGGAATTACGAATTTGGATGGATTGGAAGTATGCACGATTGGACATTGTTTCAATTAACAAAAATTGTAAGAGATTGCATTGAAGACAAATTCTCACCTTATAAGCTGATTGGAGATTGTGCATATCTAGTGTGGTCGTGGATTTATAGTCCATTCAAAGGGTGTGTAGAAGGTTTAGAAGGTTATAAAGAAAATTGAAATTTCATTCAAAATTTCATTCAAATGTGTGTAGAATGTGCTTTTGGAATCTTGAAAGGGAGATGGCGAATCATTATGTAAAAAGCTAATATACCATTACAACATATGATTGATATAATTGCTATATGTACAATTAGAAATGACACATTTGATATGAAATGAATAGAAGAAACAAAAAAATAATTGAATATATGTATAGATAATAAATTATTGAGAGAAGGACAAGAAGAATGTAGGTTGAATTAGTAGCAATAGGTGAGATTAGAAATATCAGTAATATAGAAAATAGTGCACGAAGAGCAAAAGCGGTTGACTAAGAAACTAAAATTCTTTTGATAAAAAAATGAAAAGTATGAAGATTTATTGTTGGAAGCTACAAAAATGCATATAGAAATAGTCTAATATTTGTAGTAGATAAAACTTCAAAAAGATTCAAACGTACAATTTTAGGATATAGATACTAATACTAATATGAATAAACAAATTTGATTTCTATACTAAGGTTGCCATATAAGCATCCATATTTTTCAGTAAATTTGTTGTTGTCTAAAAAGATAAAATTGAATTAAAAGGAAAACTAACTATTTATTTTAGAAATTCTTTCATTTTTTCTTAATTTTAATTTTAATTTTTTTGTCTTTTGTAGCTTTTGCAATGAATTTTGTTGTATAGTCTGTATATTGTAATGGTCATCATCTTTTTGAGCACTTGCTAGCATCTAAATACTTACACTTGCACGTTGTTCATTCGACATATTTTCCTCTCAAATGTTGTAATGATACTTTCGTCTATCATGTTTTGAAATTTTATTTGAATATTTGTCATTTTCGTATTCTATCAATATAACTTTATATTTTTTCTTATATGCCAGCCAAGTTCTTCGGAAATTGTGCAAACAGGATACCATACGAGCATGTAATATAATCCAAATATTTATTCATGTTTACACAGAAACAATTGATTTCAAAATACAATAGCAATGGATTTCAAACTATAATACAATGGGTTTTTTTAATACAATACAATTATATTTCATAATACAATACAATGAGGATCAAATACTATATGCTAGAAAGTCTATCAATTCGAGAGGAGGGTCCTTGTGGTTTATACGAGCCCGTAAAGTAGTTTATAATGAAGAGGTCTCAAGGTTGATCCCCGATTCCGACAAAATCCCTAAGTCCTCAAATGGGGGAAAATGGGGGCGGGGGCCTAAGACAAAAGCCAAGGCCTTAAAAAAAATCCAATTTGTACATGAGTTTTTTGCATTTTTATTGAATTAATAAATTTTAAATAAACATCAATGAATCTAATGCCTGAATATATATATCTTGTTTTCTTGTAAATTTTGCAAATTCTTCTTTCATCTCACCGTGAATGGCTATAAGAATTTCAATATCATAAATTTTCCATTTAATAAGGTTTTTTCTTCAACTTCCGAATCTCCCAACTCTACTTCATTTATTTTTTAAATATTTTTTAATGTTTCTTTTGATTTTAAAGCTATTACCCTACCTCTCTTCTTTTTTCCGATATCATCATCTTTCCTAATATTATCTTTGACCTCTCTTCTCATGCTCATATCTCTACATCCCTTAATATTTTGTGGCATTTGAGTTCCAATCACTTCTACATCTTTATCATTGAACAACTATAAATTATTGGGAATTCTACTTCCTAATAAGGGTCTATGCAATCCAAATTGTGGTTGACTTCACGACATCTCAGGAGAATTTTGGCTCCATTTGTTGGGTTTCGGAACCACTCCCATCTTGCGAGAATCCTACCATTGAAGAAAAAAAATGTCAAAAAAAATTCAATCAATTTTTTTTTCTATCTACAACAAACTCCCAAGAACTTTGACTTCTGGGCATTTGCAAGAAACGGCCATGTGCATCTTAATAACTATTGTGCCCTAAACAAATTATTAAAATATGCATGCCAACCAATGACAATTGTTTCACTGCCATGGTCTGCTGGAATTTGCGTCAAGCCTATCTCTTGGAGTATAATGGATAGGCTTGACGCAAATTCCAGCATCCCCTAACTCTACATGAAGTCCTACATGGCAGGCTGTGGATAAGAGTGCAATTTATGACAGACCATGCACTCTTATCCACAGCCTGCCATGTAGGACTTCATGTAGAGTTTTCATCCACGAATTTTCTTTGAGCCTTTAGGCCTTCACCTCTTAGTGTAAAGTGAACTTGGACAATCTCCGCCTTTTTGACCAATGAGAGCTCTTACATTGCCATGATCAGGGCCCTTCAGCCTTGTGTGTGAAGTGGCCCTAAGTATCTAAACAAAAGCATGATATGTTGTGTAACTCAAAATTTAATTTATCGATTGTTTGAATTTTATATGAGACCAATATGCCTATGCTCTTGATTTATTTAAGGACAGTGTGTGATTACATTATACATTTTTTTAGAGACTCAAAGATGTTCAATATACTTGAATATAGTATTGGGGGTACAAGCATGTATCAAGTCATGGTTGACTTTGTTTTTTTAGCGCCAATGGGATGTATTTTTGGTTTTTTAATTCATAGTGTCGTACTTGTGTCCATATTTTGTGCATAAACTACACAAGTCATACCACAAAGTACATGTTTGTTTTCTAAAAGAAAGTAAATATCAAATGAACATCAACCCTTAAGTATCCACACGACCAAATGCATTCAGAAATTAGATACCATGAAGATTGTCATATTTAAGTTGAGATACAAAACCTCTCTCTCTCTACTTTTGTTCTTACTGTGCCATAGATGAACAAATTTGGTAAAAAAAACATAACCCTAGTGAGCTTAATGTTCTAGGGTTAAGTAAGGTTTACTTAACTGTTTTCAACCATTGATCTCACACTAAGGATCTACGGATGAGAGCATTTACCTAATCATATATGAAGGGTGAGGAAAGCATTGAGACCTCCTTTCAAAGGTTAAAACCGCTTATGCAGTTTTACCCTAAGTAACTTCTTGGATTAGTGTGAGTTAGTGAATACTTGTGGAAGGTGTACACTAAAGGCCTCAGTATTGTTACACACTAAGCTCAAATGGCCAAAGAACATGTAGAGTACTTAATATTGTTAAGTATTCTTAGATACAAACCACATGATTTTACCGTATTCATTTGTGTGACATAGATAACAATTGGGTTCTGCTGTTATTCACCTCGTGTACGTTGCTGACCCTCTCTTTGGATTTGGTTGGTGGCATGGGCACAGGTGAGGCAAACCTTTCACATTTTGGACGGCCATCTTAGGTTTTGTATTTCATCTTCATGCAAAAATATTGTGTGTACAAGGCTTATTACAAAGCCTTGTTCACTTGTGAATAAGAGGCACCTACTCTTTTGATAGTGACTTGTTATGTATTGGATATGTTATGTTTTATTTCACTTAAGGTTTGAAAAGCTTACAACCTTAGAGGTGTGAATACTCAAAGGTTTTAGTAATGCTTTGAACACATACCAGTGGAAGCATTTTATAAATACTTAGAAGTAATCTTGCAATGATGTGAACAAGAGGGATGGTCCCACCCACCCTCCCGGGTTTTGGAAGGTTTATAGATATGTTATAAAATGATATGGCCTCTAAACAAGAGGATGTACTAAGAAGGAGCTATGCTGGAAAGTAAGCATAGAATCTGTTCAACCAATGGCCAACTCTCTCTCTCTCTCTCTCTCTCTCTCTCTCTCTCTCTCTCTCTCTCTCTCTCTCTCTCTCGCTCTCTTTTTGGTGTCCTTACACCGCTCAAACACGAGCACCCGACTACAAAATTTGACCACATTCTATAAGGCCCACATAGCTTTATGCATGTCAAATTTCAACATCAATCTCACAAGCATGCATGAGCTATCGTGCTCATATCGTGCTAATATTTTAACGTCGATAGTGATTGGCTTAGACCTATACCTGGGGTGCACTCTTCATTGGAAACTTAAACGACGTGCATGAGTCAGCATTGAATTAAACCCCCCATAAACAAAAATTTATAAAGAACAACAAGTGTGTACGTACTAACAACATGCTAGAAAATGGACTCATGTATTTATACTAAGCTTTTCCAATTCAATGTTATAAATTCCTCCACTACATATACTAATCATAAACCATGAATTAGATAAGCCTTTGTTACATATAAAGTCATACAAGAAATGGGTGCAAAGCTAAGAATTGTCAAGTTAAGGCCTACTTGCCTTAATGAAAATTTAAATACATTGGAATAGGCCATGTTGAGAATAAAATTTTACCCTTCATTTTCACTCCCATTGGTCTTTATTTACCGCAAGTGTTGGCCCCGGGCTTGAGTGCCTTTTCACATGAAAGTAGCGATCAAGGGCTAGAGCCCAATGGGCATCTTGCATGATGTAGAGACCATCACATCATCAACATCTATATTCATCATATTACATCGATTTCACAACAATTTAAATCTTATCAAACTACAATAATGAATTCATGCCAATCAAACATAGCATGTTGTAATTTTATTCACTCGTGTCTACGTTTTACGATTGCAAGATCTAAAAGGCTGAAACGTGAGTTGAAAAAGCAACACTACAAATGCATTGACTAAATGTTGAATAACATAGTAATGTAAAGATACCAAACCATAAAGGGTAGGTTACATATTGACTCAACATTACATGTTGATCATGTGCATTTTGAGGTAGGTTCTTGGTAGGCTATATACACAAGTGCGTCTCATTACTTAGACCACTTCTCAACAATGAGGTTGAATGAATAACCACTTTTATAATTCACAATATGTTGTTCTAACATTGATGGAAGGTTAGCTAGTCACATGCTATAAATAGAAGAAGAAGAAGGTGAGGACGTTTTGGGTGGAAAATGTTATTGATGTGAAAGGTGCCCATAGTGGCTAATTTGTTAATGCATGCATGCCATTTCACCTTGTAAAGGTAACAACATGTAGTGCAACAAAAAATGAAGGGCACTACATCACAAACCTCCAGGTCCATAAATCAATACCATATTCACATTGATTCAATCACATCACAATACCATTTTTGAATCAATGCCTACCAAACACAAGGTTACAATTTTGGTATGTATCAAATAAATTAATAGTCCATTAAGAGTTTCAAGATCTAAAAGGACAAAATGTGAGTTGAGGCAATGTTGAATGAATGACTTCCTAAACTGCGACGAATTAACATCCTATTTACAATGGAAGATGTAATGGTGATGATGGCGAGGTCATTGCCCCCACTGTTCCCTACCGTTCTTGCATGATTAAAAAGTTTTAAAAGAAAAATGCCACATGCAAAGATCCAAGCTAAGCAAACATGTGGACTCCCCCCCCCCCCCCCCCCCGGAAAAACACACACAACAACAACAACAACAACAACAAGGAGAAGGTAGAAATGTGGGTTGGAGGACTACAATTGCAATAGGTGGGGTGTGGATGAAACTTGGGTGAGGTGACATACATGCAGGGGTGGGGGGTCATGGGCATGGACATGGACACACATGTATATGATGGGTATGCATAAGGAATTGGGGGCACATGGTTGCATGGGATTAGAAGATTGGGATAACATTCGTCATCAATTCATATGCACGGGGACCACGGGTCAGAACGGATACAAAATTGCATGGCGTGAAGGGGGGTTGGGTTGGCCTGGTTATTAAATTCATATGCATGGATGCGACGGACCAGGACGGCATGGGTCCAAGCTCAAGCTAGTGTGGAGAGACGTTTAAACTATGAAGGGTTTGCAACGACATTGACTCGGCATCAAACTTTGGCCACATGCATTTTGAGTCGAAAATTAAGAAAAGAAAAGAAAGGTCAATGGTTTACATTGTTGTGAAGCACCCATTCACCGTCTCCTACCCATGATTGGCCACTTACATGTTTTAAATGTACGTAGTCCAATGTAAGCGTTTGCACCGAAACTTGGCCCCACAAACCACGCTACAAAAATGGGGGAAAATAATTGTAAGCACACACGGTTCATTTGAAAAAGAAGCAACATGTTGGGGACAAAGATGGGTACGTAGAAGGAACCTCATCTATGGAGGCTTTCTAAGTTAGTCCTTGCACCTTAAGCTAAGAGCGGAGTGTCGGCAAAACTAAGTTAAGTTAGGGCCGGTGTACCGGGGTCCCAAGTCCCGAGTCATTTGAGGTCAATTCGTGCGATCTTAGCCGTTGAGAGCATGGAAGTGGGGGCTCACCATTTCATATGGGTTCCAAGTCCCAAGTATGACATGGATGTTTACATGGCAATACTTTATGGAGGTGAGGTGTAGGGTTTGTGTCGAGAGTGGGGCTGGGCAAAAAGTTAGATCCACCTCTCAACACAAGTCCTGTGAATAATTTGACGTGAAATAATCAAGATCTGACTTTACTGATAATTAACCATATTCGAAGGGTTTCTTGAGCCTCAAAAGTTGGGACTTGCTAGCGTGAGTGGGGCTTGGGACTTGGGACCCCATGTGAACCGACCCTTAGTATAAGTTTAAGTGGGAAAGGACATGAGAAAGAGTTTTGTACGGCATCCAAACTCGACAACTAGGGTTTCACTCTTTGATTCATTATATGGCCCACCCGCACCTATCTTGTGTGTGTGTGTGTGTTCGTACCTAAGGCCAAGGGTCATGACCATGAAATTATGAGGGCCCTTGAAATTAATTGGAAGGTGTTACCATGAAAGTTTGAAACTTCGTTTTGGGTGGTTTCAAGTTTTCAAGTTTAGTGTCAAGATTCTACTTCAAGTGCAATAGAGTTATGCATGAAGTTCCTCAAAGAGGCACGTGTTTGTGGGTTTGGTCCTTTTTTGAGAGAATTTTCTATTAAGAGCTCGTTAGTTCATCGTGTCTTAGAGCCTATTTTGAAAGTTGGATGAAACTCCTTGGACCTCATCTTGTTGTCCCAAAATATTTAAGAAAATTTCAAGATCTAAAATAGAGTTTTTATGTGGAATCCACATCATGAATCGTGGATTGGCCTATGCAAAACTAGCTTTGTCCTAGTATAACAACCTATAACTTTGGATTTGAATAACCCATCACCACTCTTTGAACATGTTAATTCAAACCTTATGAAAGGCTTGGGTAACGTCATGGATATGCTCTCAAAATCAAGTTTTAGCCAACTAAACAAGAGGTTGACCCCAAAGACTTTACACATAACCCTAATAAGGCATCACTTTCATGAATCTTCTATCAAATTCATGAACCTTTAGTCACATTCTTCAACCATTTTACCACACTCTTTGTAAGGAAATAATATTGCTTGATATCTTAGAGTAAACATGGGTCAATTCACATTTTCTTCCCAGCTTTGATTTCAATGACAAGATTTCCTTTCTCGGATGAGAAACATGACACTAGGTAAGAAAGTTGGGAAAGTGGTAGGCTTAGTCTATGTTGAAATGAAAAAGGTTGAAGGACTATGATGTTCAAGATTATTATGTCTCAACCAACTTTGCTAGAATGTTCTAGCATTTTCCACCAACGGCGATGCTTTACATTTCAATGGCCATGGGCCCTAAAGCTCTAGTGTAAAATGCCTTGTACTTGTCATCTACCTTGACTAGAACATTCTATCATTTCCATTATATTGCATGAGTCATGAAACCAAGTTACATGCTATGGATGCATCGAACAAACAAACAAAGACAAGAGCACGATAACTTCACCCACAACCCAGAGAGCAAAGCTCAAGGGAGCCCATGAGCGCTCCAGATGCCTTAATTTGTAAAAACCTAGAACCCAAATGCAAACCCTAACAAGAACAAACATGGTAGTCATCGAGGGCTATTACATGTAACAACAGTGGATGATGATGATGTGAAATGAATGAAACTAGCATATTTATTGCTAACCTTCTCTCTAAACATGAGGGCTCCTTTTTTGCACATCTATCTTCACCTTAATATTCTTAATAGTCATTTTAAATGTACACACTAGAGGAAAATAACACCTCTTCCTTATGCATAGGATGTACGCTAATGCCTCGAATAATATCCCATCTTTCACTTATGTTAGTTTATGCATGGTGTGAAGAGTCCACTCCCTTGGGAGCTAGTGGAGGAGAGTGATTGAGAAAATCAATGCATTACACGTTTCTATGACCATGAAATATGGAAAATTTTCAATTAAATGAAATATATTGTTATTGTCAATGCCCATGACACATACTCCAAATTGTAAATTTGATTGAGACTTACAATGAATTTGGGGTAACTTTTTATCACAACTAATTGACTAGATCATGACATTGGTGTTCAACATTTAAATTGGTTGAACTTTACATTGCTAGTTTATCAATTCAATACAAGAATCATGAGATGGGTAGGCGTTTTGGTGAAGTGCCAACTATCAAAGGTAAGCACACATAGGATTCATGGATTCCCATGAAGCAATGTTGGCTGAAAAGTATGACCTCACTTAAGTGGTTAGTTGGGGTGATATGACCCCACCTTCCGAAATCAGGTGGGCATAACCTCCCTCTCATCCAAAACACATTTCGAGAGTGCATACCACACAATAAGTTAAACATAAAGGGGGGGGGGGGCATCGAGGTGTCGCTAGCTAGATGGATGGATGTGTGCATATGGATAGATCCACGTGCCTAAAACATGTTCCGAGAACTGATATACAATGTGTTAAACAAACATGGGGAGACTGACCTCATTAAGGTGAGGTTAGATAGATAAATTGATGAGTGGATGAGTGTGTGCATGTAGATAGAACCACGTAATTATCCAAAGCATGTTTTAAGCTAACATTGGAGACATATTGAGTTGAGGTTGGATGGTCGGATGAATGAATGGATGTAAAATATGCATATGGATGGAACACACACATCCAACACACCTCTTGAGAATTTGAATATGTAATGAGCTAAAAATAGGGGAGATTGATGGCAAATTGACTACATTGATGTAAGGTTAGCTAGCTGATTGAATGCATGCATATGGATAGGACCACGAATTTACCCAAAATATATTCTAAGAATCAATATTATGCACCGAGATAAACATAGGAGAGATATAGAGGTGAGGATGATTTGGATAGAACCAATTACCACATAATCATCCACAACACATTTCAAGAATCAATATGCAACAAACTAACATAGGGGAGAGATTCAGATGTGTTGGATGGTCGATGTTGGACATAACCACACATTCATCCAACACACATTTCAAGAATCGATATGTAGTGAGCTAAGCAAAGAAGGAAATTGACATCATTGACTAATTGGTTGGTTGGATGTGTGCATAATACATTTGAAAATCAACACACAACAAGCTAAATAAAGGGAAAACCAACATTGTATATGTGAGAATAGATGGATAAATGAATGTGTGCACATGGTACAAAACATACAATGATCCAAAACACATATTGAGGATCCATATGCAATGAGCTAATTATAGAGGAAATTGTCATCATGAGGTGAGGTTGGTTGGTTGAATGGATGGATTTGTGCATAGCATGTTTTGAAAATCAATACTACAAAGGGGGAAACCCAACATTGTTGAGGTGAGAATGGATGGATGAATGAGTGTGCACACAAGTATAACCACACTTTGATCCAAATCCCATTTCAAGAATCCATTTGTTGTGAGCCAAACATTTGGGAAACTAACATCAATGTGGTGAAGTTGGATGGATGGATGGATACCCCTATGTAAAAGTCAACACGCAACAAGCTAAGAAAGGGATAACCAACATCTCAGAGTTAAGAATGAATGGTAGAATGAATGTGTGCATAAGAACCACACATTGATCCAAAACCCTTTTCAAGTATCCATATGCAGTGAACCAAACATATGTAGTGAATAACTTGACATCAATGAGGTGAGGCTAGCTACATAAAATATGATATTTAGTGTTACTTACTGTTTGGAGTTACATGTTCCTATATCTTTTTTATTATTAATGTACTTTTTTTACCAAGTTAAGATGTTAGCGTTCTATAATGTCCAAACAACCAATTCGACCATGATTGGTAAAAAATGAGATATACAGTAGACACTTATAGCATTGTGTAATTCCAAATAGGAAGTCACACTAAATATCATATTTTGTGTAGCTAGATGGATGAGTGGATAACATAATATAAAAACCATTACACAATGAACTAAAGATTTGGGGAGACCAATATCATGGATGGATGAATGAGCGCATGCGTGCAATGCAAAGAACCACACATCACTCCAAAACACATTTTTAGAATCCATATACAATGCACTACACATAGGTTAACCGACACTATTAAGACGAGAGTGGTTGAAGTTGGTTAATTGGATAAATGTGTGCAAAACAAGTTGTGAAAATTAATATGCAACGAGCTAAACATAGGGGAGACCAACATTATTGGAGAGAGATAACCCTCGAGTAGACTAATAACCCAAAATTAGTCTACTTGTATGCAAATACAACACGACTCATACAACATAAAACTTGGACCCCCTATAAGGTTGAGGTATCTATAGACGTCGACCATGTTCATTTAACCACTCACTAGGGTCATGTAATGTTGACATGAATGAGATCTATATTTTTTAGGTGAACGGAGTTAAGATTTATGTGACGGCGGCTTGTGATTGATCACTCTCATAAGAGTTTTAACAATTATTATAGCCAAGCATTAACGTTTAGATGAGCGGTCATGGGTCGACTGTGTGTTACCCTAAACTTTAATGCTTCAAAATTTGAAGCAATTTCCATATTGATGAAAAAGAAAAAGAAAAATGGGACCTTTCTTTAGAAGTTGATTCTCTTTGCAAGAAAAACTAGTTCCTTGCTTTTACTCCTAAACAAATGCAAAATCTCTTACAATATTTTGTTGGTTATAGATGCCTCAACCTTAGGTTTATTGCCGAATCATCTCAAATGACCTCGAGCAGACTAATTTTGAGTCTTTAATACTAAATATAGTATCAAATTAACTCAAAATAATAACCTCCGGGCTGCATACTCTTTAAGGGCTTTTAAGTTGGATGAATGAGAGGTACGCTCGTATACGATAATTCCATCTCTCCAACATCGTTGAGGCGAAAATGGATGGATGTGTGTATATGGATAGACCCATACTACACATTCATTCATTCATTCATCCATCCATCCCCCCACCCACCCACCCGTCCACCTGAGCTTCCGTTGCTGCTGCTGCTGCTGCCGGCGGCGGCGACACGAGCAGCCACTTTGCAAGTCATTCCACCATCGCCAGAAAATGGGGGCAGGAATTCCACCTTCTTCCTCCAATCTTTCCATTCCCTATCGGCCAACCAACTGTCGTTCTTGTTGAGGAACTTGTCGCCGCCGATCGCGAGACAAGGCGAGGCATCTGAGAATGAGATGAACCTGCCTGCCTGCCAAGTTCGATGAGCAGCTGATGAGCGTCCGAGGCGGATTCATCGACCAGGACTCACTTCGGGAGTGTCTTTGCTGCGGTGAGCTGCTTTTATGGCTGCCGCAAGTAAGTTGCGGAGGGGACGAATGCGTGTGCGTGTGAGTGTGCGTGCGTGTAGCTAGCTGCTTCCACGAATGCTGCTATGCTGTTGCTGCCTGCAATGGCTGCTGCTGCTGCTGCTAGGTTGGTCATGACTAGGGGACCCACTATTTTTGTCGGAATCCATCCAAAGCGGCTCGGGAGGTGAGTTCCGAGTTGGCTCATCAGCTATGGTTTGGGATCGTGTATCCATACTTATTACTTACTTACATGTAACCCACATACACCTTATTCGTGAAGAACAAGAGGACTCGGAGGATTGAAAAGAATTATGTAGAAAGTAGTGGGGTTAACTTATTATCTTCCATTGCGTTCCATTCCATTCCCTTGCCTTAGCTTGAGTCGCCTGCTGCCCCTGCAGGCTGGTTGTTGGTATGTTTTCGGGGGTTAGTGTCTGGAGGATGCGATGGGTGATCGACTGCTGGCTGCCTATGTAGTGAGTTTGTCGACTCGAAATGTGGGTGCAGTGATTTGCTGTTGCCCTATCGATCGTCGTTAAGTGGTTGCCAAGTGGTCCATCCTTCTGTTCTTTTGTTCTTGTTGGGCTTCGGGCTGTCGGAAGTGGTACATTTGTTGCTCAATAATTCCTTCGCTGGGTTAAGAGGTGTCTGTTTTGTGCGTGTCGGTGAAGAATCACGATTCTTTCGGATTTATTTTTGGATAATTTTGTTGTTGTTGATATGATATGAAAAGCACATCCAGCTTCCAGAGTTTGTCCTAGTTCTCTCAAGAGTGTCTCTGCTTGCTGCTTGTCTTCCTCCTCCATCGACACACAGACATATAGAAGGAAAATAAGGGTTGATGTATCCGACAGAAATCATATTTGCGAGAGAAGAGTCAATTTTCATAATCCTGCAGCCTCCTCCTCCTCCGCCGCTGGGAATTATTAATCCTCACTGACATAATCTCTATATCAGTCATTGAATCGGGGTTCCGAGTCGTGCTTCTTAATTATTCTTTAGAGTTGCAGTTGTGCCACCGGTGTGCGGTGAATCATTTTATTTTCTGGGGAGCGAATGCAATGGAAGGGATGCCGGAATGGGGATCGGATGGCCGCGGGATGCGGATGATGATGCTAAGCGCGGCCCATACTCAACAGCCGAGTCCGCTGCTCACCCCTATGCCCAAACACTCCCGTGTGAATTCGCCGTTAGTGGCGGCCATCGTGGTGCTCATGGTGTTGGGAATTGGCGCCATCTTCTGTTGCTGTTACCAATGGGAAGGCCAGCTGCGCTTGCAAGCGCGAGCGCGGGCTGCCACTACCACGGCGGGGCGGCCACCGGAGCGGACTGATGGTGATCTCCTGCAAGTATTCAGCGGTGGCAACTCCCAGCGGGTAAGGATTTCGAATTAGCCCACCTACTCCCTCTTTTTGGCGTGATAATTTTTTTCCAAATTATCGGTTCAGTATGGTTTGCACCATCCTTTGCCCTGGGCTAAAATTAATTTCTACCGATTACGGATTACCTGTACAATCTTCGAATGGCTGCGTGTTTGCTTAATTTCTGCCATAGCTCGATCTTCTGCCATTTCTGCCGATGATGAGCTGGGGTTTAAGAGTAAGGTAAACGTTGTTGCAACCATCTGCAATAGTTTAGTAATGGATAGTTTCGTAATAGCGACCATGTGCAAGTCTTCAGCGGCACCAACCCCTAGAGGGCAAAGATTTCGAATTAGCCAACCGAGTCCCTCCTGTACAAAATTCCGATGCTTGTGTGCTTATTAATTTCTGCCACGGCTAAACTGAAGTAAAGACGAGGCCATGGTTTAGATCGGCGGCAGATAGGTAGGATATCAAGTAGCCTTCCGTGGTTATAATTCCTCTACGCAGATTCAAGCCTCACGGTGAAGAATTGGCACGCAAGATTATGATGATGAGGGTGGATTGTGGTAATAACGGTCACGACAAATCTCTTAATTGGGAAGAAACCGTGAATCTGCAGAGAGGCCAAGGCGCAGGAGGGAGTGGGTGGAGTGGATGGAGTTAGAATTAGCTCATATCATACCTAACCTCCCGAGTCAAGTATAGGTAATTATTTTGTTTGCAGCATATCGGCAGGCAGTGTAGGTTGTCTCACAGTAGGAAAATAATAAGGACACATAATTTGCAACGTCTTCTGGGTGGGAGGACAACGGGCGTGTGGTAAATGGATTTGGTTAAGGGAACCAAAAGAAATTCTCAAACCGTTGTGACAATCTTGTCACAAAAAGGTGTAGTAGTGGCGGCAACAAAATTGGGCAATTAAGTATGATGAGAGGTGCTGCTGATCCTTAGGTCTTAATTAATCTCTCGTCGTTGTAGCTTTTTATTTGAACTCGAATCAGGTCCTGAAGCAGTTTTAGTTTCTTGAGTTTGCACCCTTCAGTAGCAATCGGATCACCTTTTGTCTACTTAGCTGCTTCACCATGCCTGATGCACAGAAAAAATTAGGATAAAATGAAAAGCGAATCTGGTGGATGGTATTCGCAGTCGGTATAGGTTATGTCCGTCCAGCGACAAAAATATAAGAAATAATCAATATACTCCCGAGATATGATAATTGTTGCTGATCATGACCCTTGTTCTTTCGATCGTCGTAGCCGTCCATCCGTGGCCAGGGATTTTGATAAGCGAGACCCAAAGTTCTGGTGCTGAAGCAGCTTTGCTTTCTTAAGTTTATACCATATAGTAGAAATTGCTGACCTCCCTTCTGCTTAGGTACTTCATCATGCTTATTGGAATGAAATTTTTAGGATTAAATGTAAAGAAAGCCTTGTAGGTAGTGTTGGGGTTGGCAGTCACTGCAGGTTGTGTCCCTCATGCAACAATCATTATTCCTCCGAGATCCTGAGAAGTGCTTTTGATCAGGTTCTTTAGAAGGTTTAGCTCACTCGTCGCAGACGTCCATCCATGGCCAGGACATTTGATAAGCAAGACCTATTATTCTGGTCTCGCAGCAGTTTTAGTTTCTTGAATTTATACTAATTCAGTAGCCATTGCTCACCTTGTGTCTGCTTAGATTCATCATTATGCCTGATGCACGGAAACCAGTAAGAGAAAGTGGGTGGATGGTGTTGGGGTTATGAGGTGTGGAAGTTACTGTAGGTTGTGTCTCTCCAGCAACGAAAAGAATGGCACTTAAATATAACCACTCTGAGAATATGAGTAGTGCTGCTGATCATCATAACCCTTAGAAAGGTTCGTTCTCTCTTTGGTAATCTAAGCGTAGACCCAATATCCTGGTCCTGAAGCAGTTTGTCCTTGAAGTTATGCCATTCAGGAGCAATTGCTCACCTTGTGTCTGCTCAGCTTCATTATTCTGCCTAATGCACAAAGATTTAGGATTAAATGAAAACAGAGCCTTGTAGGTAGTATTGGAGTTATGAGGTGTCGGCAGTCAGTGCAGGTTGTGTACTTCCAACAAAAATGAATTGGATTAAATAAATTATATTTGATGGGGATTTGAAGAAGTGCTGCTGATCATGACTTTTGGAGGGGTTATTTTTCATTCTTTGGTAATCGAGACCCAATATTCTGGTTAGAAAACAAGGTTCGGTTTCTTGAGTTTATGCCATTCTGTAGCAATTGCTATCCTTTTGTCTGCGCAGCTTCATTATTATGCCCGATGCACAGAAGGGGATTATCAGGATCAAATGAAAAGAGAAATTGGGTGGATGATGTTGGGATTAATAGGGTTCAAGATAATAATCACTCTGAGATTATGAGAAGTGCTAGTGATCATGACCCTTAGAAAGGTTCTTTCTCTCTTCATAATGGAGACCCAATTTTGTGGTCCTGAAGCAATTTTATTTTCTTGAATTTATGCTATACTGTAGCAATTGCTAAGCTTTTGTTTGCTCAGGTTCACTATTATCCCTGATGCACAGAAAGAATTAGGACCAAATGAATAGTAAAATTGGGTGGTTTAGGTTAATGGGAATAACTGTAGAAAATCTGAGATTATGAGTAGTTCTGCTAATGAGCATGACACTTACAAAGGTTCTTTCTCTCTTTGATAACCGCGACCAATATTCTGGTCCTGAAACAGTTTTTTCTTGAGTTTATTCCATTCAGTAGCAATTGATCGCCTTGTGGTCTACTTAACTTCATTGTTAAACCTGGTGCACAGAAAGAATTAAGATTATATGAAAAAGAAACATTGGGTGGATGGTATTGGGGTTGATAGGTGTCAAAAATAAAAGCAATAATCTACTTTGTGATTTTGAGAAGTTCTGCTGATCATGACATTTAAAGAGGTTCTCTCTCTCTTTGATAATGAAGACTCAATATTCTGGTCCTGAAGCAATTTATATTTCATGAGTTTATGCCGTTCAGTAGCAATTGCTCACCTTGTGTCTGCTCAGCTTCATTTACTATCCCTGATGCAGAAAAAGAAAAAGGATTAAATGAGAAGAGGAATTGGGTGTATGGTGTTGGGGTTAATAGGTGTCATCGTTTTCGGTGGTCATGCCTGGAGATAACGACCCACGCTACATCGCCTGGGCAACTCCCCATGGATCATCCATGGCTCCTGCCATAGCCACTGAGCAGCTTCCAACTTTCCACCATGTAACCCACAAGAACACTCGCCTTCCAAACTAAGTTGCTGCTTGCAAATAATTAAAATGCAACATGACTGGTCCCGTGCATACATACATGTGCCAGTACTGCGTCAAAGGGCACATCATCTACACAGAAATATCAAAAGAGGAAATTCATTGGCGTCATCGAATGGTGATCGGAGTGTTAGGATTTGCAGGGTAATTCGGGAAAAATACAAGATGAGTGATGCAACTCTTTTTTATACAACTGATCACTTGCAGATTTCTGCACACCCAGAGCTGTTGTGGGTTGGGGGATGGATGGATTTGGAGATGTGGAAGAGCTCGACTAATCCTAACTATACCTTGATGAGTCTTGAGAGTAAATTTTACGATTGTGCGAGTCTGCTAGATGAGGCTTGGATTTAAGGTTAGCTTTCTAAACCTTCTTTCGGCACATTAAAGAGGAGGACGTGAGTGAGCGTCCTACCGATGATGACACGTTTTTGGGGTAGGCATCCTGTGCATGTTGCTAATAGATGCTTATAATTTTATTATAATAGATCATTCAAGTTTAGTAGTGATACTTTGTGTTTGTCGTCCATCGAGTTGAATGGAATGGTACCTACAAACCCTACTTGAGGCTCACTCACTATGTACAGCCATCTATGACAAATGATTTGATATTCTTTGATTGTTACACCCCCCTCCCTCAAAAATATCCCAGAAATATATAGATAGAGGTCCCACATTGTCTCAATTATGGGGGACGTTAAGTACCCCCCACGAACTAATAGGGATTCCATATTCGGGCGGGGGCAGCCCTCCCACGAAATTTCTGGCCCCGCCCGGATTTTTTCCAAACCCGCCCGAAAATAGCTGCCCGCCCCGCCCGAAAACGAAAAAAACATTGCTCTTCCATTCTTGAAGGCCGTTGACTACAAATCCCATATTGAGTGCACTTCACCTTCAAGGTCTCAAATCCAATATATATGTGCACTTCCACCTAGTAAATAAGGCATTAAATGGGATTTCATTCCGGAAGTGAAACCATCAACCAAGAATGTAATTAACTTGGAAGTCAAAAAATTAGAAAATCCTCATCAACATTGAGGTTATAATTTTTATAACTTACCATTTGAAATTGTCTTCGTCATTCTTAAATGACACTTAAATTTAGTGTGCTGATGTGGTATGTATATTTTATAATATTTTAGATAATTCTGGCTACTTTCAAGAATATTCATACGCACTTATTTATAAAATATACTTAATGGAACTAATTAATCAATTATTTTAATTACCGGATTTAATTGGATTTAATTACAGTAATTAAAATTTAGGATTAATTAGTCTTACTTAATTTGGAAAGAATACTTTGTGATTTATTTGGGATTAATTAGGATTAATCAGAATTAATTAGACATAATTACGTTAAATCACACTTAATTAGAATAAGTGCGTATGAATATTCTTGAAAGTAGCCAGAATTATCTAAAATATTATAAAATATACATACCACATCAGCACACTAAATTTAAGTGTCATTTAAGAATGACGAAGACAATTTCAAATGGTAAGTTATAAAAATTATAACCTCAATGTTGATGAGGATTTTCTAATTTTTTGACTTCCAAGTTAATTACATTCTTGGTTGATGGTTTCACTTCCGGAATGAAATCCCATTTAATGCCTTATTTACTAGGTGGAAGTGCACATATATATTGGATTTGAGACCTTGAAGGTGAAGTGCACTCAATATGGGATTTGTAGTCAACGGCCTTCAAGAATGGAAGAGCAATGTTTTTTTCGTTTTCGGGCGGGGCGGGCAGCTATTTTCGGGCGGGTTTGGAAAAAATCCGGGCGGGGCCAGAAATTTCGTGGGAGGGCTACCCCCGCCCGAATATGGAATCCCTATTAGTTCGTGGGGGGTACTTAACGTCCCCCCTCAATTATGTGTAGTGAGTCATTGTGCCAATAGTTATAACCAAACCATGTAAATCCCACCAGACCTTGGACAGCTGCCAAAATAACTATAGGGAGCAATTTTAGGGAGCAACTATAGTTAAGTAGAAAAATTTATGACCATACTCAAGAACAACTATAATTAACTAAAGAATTCTAAGTACTTTTATATTTTCAAAGAAGTTTGCCTCTTGATTTGCTTCATTTGAGGGTCTTTAATATGCTTGGGCCACTGAGGATCATCAAGAAAGGCCTTAATATAATCACTCATAGTGTTGGGCTCCGGAACAACCTTCATGTACATCACCAACACAAATAACACACTAATGTGGTGACACTACAACAATACAAACAAAATTTCGTGAACAAGTTGCACTTAACTTTAGTTAACTAGATATTTAATTTATTATAGTTAACTAGGTTTTTGACAAACCGAATTTAAAACAACTATAGTTAACTACAAATTTTGGTTGGTCAAATTGCGAACAACTATAGTTACGAAAGGCAACTATTTAATTAATAGTTGAATAGGTTGATTAGTTGTCCAAGGGCTGAAGCCCACCCTCTCCAATGATTTCTTCCTTCCTTGTAAGTATTTCCTCATCTCTCTCTCTTCCTTGCTTCTTACCTTCAACATTCTTTACATCCACCCTTGCCCTTATATGCATTGTGTTCAACAAAGCTCCGGTTATGAACATTTCTTTCAAGGGGAAATAGAGCCATACAAAGAAGCGATGAAATAATCATGGGAAATAATAAGCATGCTACTATTACTTGACACAAAAAAATACAACATTGATGATGTTGATTGTGCAAGGAATGTAGGAACCACCTATTTCTTCTATTTGATTCTGACATGGATGGGGCTACCAATTAATTACCCTGTATGGCACTTAACTGTACCTCTGAATCCGCCAGAGAAACCAAATACTTCAGAAAGACACCCTGAGAGTTGAACTGATCGATGAACAAAACCAATAAATTTGCAACCTAATCTATTAATCGCAGATTCTGAAATGGACAAATACCATTACAAAGTGTCAGAGTAAACAGGAACGTTCCTTTCATGACCACTACATAACAATGATGAACTCATGGAAAGCTACATTTCTGCCAATATTTCTTCCAACAAAATGCTCTAGGTTTTTACTACGTGGTTTATCAAGATCAATAGTTTCTTTTCCGTAAGATACTGTAAATTCGTCAAGCGTATGTTAAATTTCTCAGGAAATCATCACTTCACACAAAAAAGTCAAAGTTGAGCTTCAATCAGGCAGAATGGAAATATTTCACCAGGTTAGGATAACACGTAGTACAAATTTCTGACTTTCCTTCACATGAGTTAATTAATGACAAATAGCATAGTAAACCTCAAGTAATGAAGTCACTGTCTTAGAAACTGAACAGATTAGCAGACAAGTGAACCAATTATATTGATCAGGTGGACAAATGGTAAGATACATGAAAGCGCAGGTCACAAATGGCTCCCATAAACTATTGAATAACTAAGAATACTAGGTTGCCAAATGGAAACACTCGGGATTGAGCAAGTGTAGGCTTTTTCCCCTGTGGAGTGGATCATGTTACAATTGATTGTACAAGTTTTATTGAAGCTGAGGTTTCTGTTCCATTTCTTTGTTTCACATCTTTGAGTGAAACCTCTCAGCTTCAGTTTGCACATGGGTACGATTAATGTCCTTCACAGTTGTGCACCCGGCCAATGCCATGGCAAGTTCAAATTCATCCCTCAGCATTTGCAGGACCTTCTTCACACCGTTCTCGCCATCACAAGCAAGTCCGAAGACAACAGGCCTCCCAATCTGGATTAGAGATTGAACAAATAAATATATATCCTTAAAGGCCTGAGGGGTAAAGCATTTCCTAGGATGTGATAAAAAATGGCATTTGCAAGAGTTCCTTGAGAACTACCACGAAATAGAAAAATTGTGAGGAACCATCAAAGGATCAGTTTCATAAGATAAAATATTCAGCAAGAAACTTTTGGTCTTCCCAATGAAGAATTTAAAAGTAAGAAGGTTTGGAAATACATCAGAATAATCTCAATGTCTGAAGATAGAAACTTAGTATGACTGGTTTAAAATTTCATGTACTATACATCAGTAGAAAGTTTGCAAGCCAAATGTGATCATGAAGTTATCAATCTGTGGAAATGTCCCTTGAGATATGTGCAGTTCAAAAGGTGTAGAGGAAAATCATTCATGAAATTTTATGATCAAGCGTTTGGAGGGCTGTAGGGACACTTACAAAGACACCAGATGCCCCAAGTGCCAAAGCTTTGAGCACATCGGTACCTCGTCGGACTCCTCCATCCAGAAACACTGGCACTCTACCAGCTGCAGCGGTCACAACCTGTGCATTTCAAGTGACAACGTTAGGCTTCTCAATCTATCCATTATTCATGCTTGTAAAATCTAGTGAGATACAATTTTGTTGCAAGCGCAATATATATGACCCTAGGAAAGGGAGAGAAAATAAACTAAGAGTTTAAATAGCAATAGTTAACTATTGAAAAAGCGCAACACAGACCTCCTCAAGCGCTGAGATTGTTGCGGAGACATAGTCAAGCTGGCGAGCACCGTGGTTTGAGACAATGATACCTGCAACTCCGCACTGGAGAGCAAGCTTGGCTGTAACAAACAATTCCAATGCCATTTGTGGGAAATATCAGCAACTGGTATGGGGCAACCAAGAGGATCAAGTAATAATGGGAGCACAAACTGGCTGTAATCGTGTTAGAAAATGAACAGATAGGATGTTGGAATTGTGCAAATTCGACCTTCCCATTAGCATTCATAAATTTAAAGAAGTTGTGGCAGAGAAAGCAGCAACACTTACTGTCTTCAGCAGTGATGATTCCCTTGACAAGGATTGGAAGTTTGGTGATTGTCTGCAACCATTTGACATCCTGCAATCACAAGGTTGCAATGTAAAGACATACATATAGATTAGGTTCTGTGTAGGCAGACAGATGCATTTACAGAGCAACAACTTCAAGCCTGCCATAGAAATTGGAAGACAGAAGGCATTCAACTCTGTGGACAAGGTGATGCATGCGAGGAGCCTTGTCTTGGGATGTAGTAGGCGAGGTAGATATCAGTGCCTACTACAGCCAATGGCAGGGCGGCACCTGTCTGTCACCTTGCGTAATGGTCAGGCCATGGCAGGGTCATCAATTACAGGTGGTAATGTGACCCCTCCTATCCAAATAGGAATAGACACGCCAGCAAAAATACTTGGCCTTGACCTCTACATAGGAGTGAATGAAGTGAAAAGAGTAGAGGCTGTATCATACCTTCCAGCTTAGAGACCTATCAATTTGACCAGCGACGTAAGAAGCCAAACCTGAGTCTTCTGTCTGCAGTCAGAAAGAAACCACATACATATGGCTCATTTAGTGTCCGTGAGCATAAGCCGTCAGAATAACTAATTCTAATATTGCTTTGTTACTACTGTATTGATTCTTCAATCCTACGCATCTGCAATGAGTCACTCTAGCGAAGACAGCCAAAGTGCATAGCCCAAAGCCCCTTAGGCAGACTTCAAAATATTAGAGAAGGCTTGAAAATTACCTTGTCCATCTTGCCAAGGTCCAAACCTTCAAAGTTCTTGAGGGTTAGGTGGGGTGGCAGGGCAAATCTGCATACAAGAAGAAGAGACTTTTCAGCTGCCAGGATTCTTACCAGCATTCTTACCAGAGAATGCTTGGGGGCCATTAATTAGACAAGATAAAACTCCCAGCATTGTGTGCACTTTTTTGCAAAAATCGTCATAAGTACACACTCTACCTTCCATGTGAAAGTCCACCAAACACTGCAAATAATCCAAATCCGTACCTGTTCTTAATGTCAGACTCTCGACGTCCGAGACGAGGAGTATCCACTGTAAGTGCAATGGCCTTGAATCCTGCCCTCTCAGCTCGGCGAACCAACTGGGCAACCACATTCCTGTCCTTGTACACCTGTATGTATCATGCCCAAAATGACATCAGCCAGATGGAGAATGAGAGAAAGTTTGCAGGATTGAACACAGTTTCGAATGTTTTGATTCAGCAACAAAATAATGGATTACATAAACAGGCTTACATAGAGCTGGAAGAAACGAATTCCTGGCCCAACCGATGCAACTTCTTCCACACTGCTGGTAGCCCAAGATGAGAGCGTCTGACACGAGTCAAGGTGATAGAAAGTGTTAATAAATTTGCAAAACAAGTATAATGAATAAATAGCTGCACAATGAGAAGAGCGGAACTAAATTACATTAGGAATAGCAGAACTTAACAAAACTCCAATTGAAAGCCCTTCCACGACCATTAATTTACAAAATGGTCAGTGGAACAGCAACGTTGCTTCCTTGGAAGTGGAAATCGGCGAAGGAAATGGGGGTTTAAACCCTGTGGAAATACATTAACAGCTACATACCATGATTGTGCCTGCAGACGACACCGCCCTGGCAGTGGCCAGTTCACCTGCGCATTCAACCTCATTTTAAGCACATGACATCATCGACAATCCGGATGGTAAAAAAGAACTACGTAGATGTTCTTGGGGATTGTGGGTTTGCTTACCCTCTGGGTGTGCCATCCTTTGCATGGCTGTGGGGGCCACCATGATGGGCATGGAGATTTTGAATCCCAACACTGTGGTGCTGAGGTCGACGCTGGTGACATCGATGAGAATTCGTGGACGAAACCTGCAATTTCAACACCCATGTCAAATTCCCTCAATTCCATGCTCAGCTAACTTAGCCCGAATGCAATGACATGAGAGTGCCGACCATTAAATCCTCCTTGACTGTGCCTTGTCACATCACCTCATTTTAGTCCCCAAAATAGATACGACTACAATGAGCAAGACTTAAGAATAAAACCGTTCTTCCTAAATGATGTGAAGTGATAATTGCAGGACAGGCATTCGGCAAAACTTCGTCGAAGTAAAACCGCGCAGTGTCCCTGAACATCACATTTTCCATTACTCGCATCCAAATATTTAAAATCAAGACAAACCCACCTTAGAAAAAATGAATGCAAATACGACCCTGCAATCGAACAGAGCATTTTGCTTTGCTTGCAACGAGAAATTGCAATTTCGTTAACCCAACCGAAAGTAAGTGCGTGCGGCTACGGACCTGATGCGCTCGAACGCGCTACGATTCTCCTTCAAGGTCCACTGGTCCTCCGCACCGGAAGCGTAGTAGTCGTAAACCATCTTGGGCAGCTTCTGCTTCGCCAGCTCCTCATACTCCGACACATTCACAACCTCGGAATTCGCCATGGCAGCAAGCGAGCGACGGAGGAATGCTCTCGAGGCGCCTTTCAAGTGAGATTCCTCCTCAACTGTTGACCTGTCAGAGCAGCTCGTCCCCCGTCGCTACTACACTTACAATCCTGGCCTCATTGCGCGCTCCGCTCCGCAGGGAATTCTGCAAAGCCAGAAACACCAAACCAGCAACTGAGAGCATGTCAGACACCGCAGGGGAGCACACATTGAACCTCCAAAAACCATGGCAACCATTCATTCCCACGCCCTCAACCCTCCCCCACATCCTCCTCCTCCAAATCACTACCTACAACACGTAATGCCCAAAAACTCCATCACAGCTTCTCGTCACGGGAAAGTTATACGAATCCCGAGGAAAACACACCAAGAAATCGCAAAAGCACACAAAAGTCGACACACTTACACGCTTCCCCCTCGAAATTCACTCACCCAACCTCGCAAAATAGCCGAAACCCGTAGCAACTACCACTCTCCCACAAATCGCATTCTACTCGAAGCGGGTCCAAAGCCTCCCCAAACCTCTCCCAACCTCTCAACCTTTAAGATTCAAGAAGATTCAATATCCCGAGAGTACGCAACTGACTCGCATTCTACACGTCGAATTCCACGTGACTGCCAGCTATCATTTAAAAATATAAACAATTAGAATACTCCCCAACTCATCTGGATCCCGATTCCCGAGTCTGTGTGCAGTCTGACCTCTGCACAAAACAGAAGATTCCCTGCAACTAGTAGATTGGCACGAATGACTTCGAGAGAGCAAGAGAAACAAGCTATCATACACTAACATACGTTACCTTGAACCAATTCTGGTGCTTCTGCTGCTGCTCCTGCTGCTGTTGCCGGCTGTGCAGGTGAGAGAGAAGAAGGGACTTTGAGTGGGGAAGATGAGCATTTGTGATGGGAATGCGAATGTGATGGGATGGTGGAGTGTGCGGTGGAAATTCAGAGGGAGCCTGCACTTTTCTCTCTCTTCCTCTCTTGTTCGCTTGGATGATGTTCCCCAGCCTTATCCGCCTGGTTGCGATGAGGACGCATGAACAGCTCCATTCATGCTCCGCTCTTCTTGGACCGGCTTCGGTGCCACGGGGGACTCGGCCCAGGTCAGGGCGAATAGGAGATGGCCACGTGGCTCACTGGTTCGGTGTGGGAGCCATTGGATTGTAGGTACACCTCAACCTCCGTAATGTCACCCTCTGTATTGTCACTCCCTCTCTTATATCCCCAAACCTTGGGGAACAGATGTGCTTAATTTAAATCTCCCTCCTTGTTATCACATTCCCCTCCCATATATCATGGGTTTCGACATCAAAATAATTCGCCAAAGAATTCAAACCACATGCTCGCACGCATCACGTTGTCATTATTGTCATTATTGCAATGTTGACTTTGTGTTATTTCATAATGTCACATGCTAGACTAAATCTTTATATCATGCATCCATGTCAACAGTGCAGGCCTCCTTAATATCACGTGCACTTTGGTTGCCACAAGCGTTTTATTAGGGAGGTTAGAGTGTACCTAGGGTAGGTGGGTCTAATTTGGTTACTTGTCTTGAATTTCATACAAATAATAATTGAGTGGTGTGTGGGTTAGGGTTCGATTTTAGAACGGAAACCTAAAAAGCATCATTTGTTTACAGGAGTTTGGACTACATGCTCGACAATTGTTTACTTTTTCTTGAGTTCAATAGTCAACATTAGTGCATAATAGGTTACTTAGTTTATGAAACATGTTCTTTATTTTAATCCTTATATACATGAACAACCACAAAATGATTGATTTATGGTCAAAAGGTCAAATCATCAATTTCCAAACCTAAAGTACCTAAGGCGAATGTGTATGTTTTAGGCATGCTCACCTTAGTAGATGACCTTCAAACCACAAACATCCTATCAAACTGAACTTAGAATAAGTGCCCTATGCCGACTCCATGCCTTGTGGAAGTCTTTAAATTTCAATGCTAAAGATAGGGTAAGCCTGTCATCCTATGTTCGCGGAAAACCGACGGCTAGTTCATTATCAGCCGATGGATTTCCCCTCATGGCCGGTCCAAATTTCCAACCATCGGATGGTAATCTGACTGTAATTTCAATCCTCCGGCAATTAGCCGATGGACCAAAAAATGTCCTGGAAATGTAGCCGATTCTTCTTGTGAGTTACTGGATTTCAGCCGGAAGCATCCAGAGCGCTATGTGTATGGGGCATCTGATGATGCACTTGAGGAAGTACCCTAAACCTTAAACTTTTTGAATTATGCAACCTTTCCATGACCAAATCCAATTGCTTCTCTGAAGAATTGGGGGACCCTTGGCCTTCAAGCGGTGAAGGCATTGCTAGGTTCAATTCTTGCCAAGGATATTTACTCTTCAAATTTAAAGTTTTGAACATGCCTTCCTTTTCACTTATTCAAGATTTTGTACTAAGAAATGATTTCTAATAACTTTTCATACATTTTTTAAACAAATAGTGCCGATATGAATTCCATTTAATCGGATATTGGCCAATGAAAATATGAAAATATAGCCGATTGGCCGATTGATTTTACAAAAGACCGGCTCTTGCCGATGTAAATTGGGAAAAATCCGACCCTTTGTAACAACTACCGGCAATTAGCCACTAAGGCTTCAAACACTTCCCGACCTCTGCTGTCATCTAGAGTTCAAGATGCCAAATTCAACTTGACTACCTAGTGAACTTCTGAGTACTTTTAATAATTGCTTATGTACATGTACACCAAACTAGCTACACTAAATATTGTGCATAGTGTCATATGGTATTTCATGTCATCGCCGTAATTTTCCTATCAATAAGTTTGAAGATACTGCCATCTCAACTTACTTTTGTCCAATTATCAAATACTTGAAACAAAGTTCGGTATACCATGCATCCTAATACTTTATGGGATGAAATGTTGTCATGGATAATTGAAATTTGGATGAAATTTACTTACTAAGTGACATTGCAAAATTGTGAATCTAATACCTACTTCTTTTAACAGGGATTGGACAAAAATGATGACAGGTTTAAATTTAGTGTTGGTGACACTACACGGGCAGTTTACAATTAGTATTGAGCAAGAAAAATAGAATTGGTAGCACTAAATACAATCTTTAGTGTACCCATCTTGTCCATCTTTCCAAATTTCCACAAGTTAAACCTATTGTGCATTGTGCAGTGTGAACATAAGGTACCAACCAATTCAGGACATGTATCTATATTGAGGATTTCACAACTTTTTTGATACTAGCATAGTATGGGTATTTGATGGTATTTTTGTTTTTGATACCATTTGAGTCTATGTATCATGCAAGAACTTTCATACCTGGAAAAAATTGTCCTATTATCAACATGATTTACAATGGCATTAACTCAAGTATACAAAATATCTCTCACTTTGACATACCCCCCCCCCCATGCATCAATATAAGATTGGTATTACAAATTTGACATCCACAGTAGGTTCTACAATACCATTGATTGGACATGTTGATTATTGATACCTATGCATTCTTCATCTAAGGTAGAGGGTGCTTAAACCAACACTTTAAGCCATTGCACATACATATGGCTACGTGGTTGATATACATAATATGTATTCATATAAGCTTTTGTTCTAAACATAGGTACAGAGAAAGAAAACATATTTTTAGCCTCAATTAGATATTTGATGAATATTCAAAGTCAAAACCATTAGCTTCCTTAAACCAATATATAGGTCCCATGTATGACCACCTTGGATATGATGAGGACCCCCACATTCATTGCCTAGAATTAACACAACATAGTTGAGTACTAGAGCCAACCTAGATCAAAGACCAAATAGTAACGGTGTGCAAAGCCACATGGCCACCTCCATGATCCCACCTAGTTCACTTGCAAAACCATCACCTTGCCTCCTGGGTACCAACCCCCTTTGTGCTTTGTGGGCCTACCTTCGTGACTTTGTGAATAGAATGGCTATACCCCCCCTGCAGTGTATAGAACGGCTAGAATAGGCATTGACAAGACACCCTAAACCCACCTTGAACCAACCTGAGATAGAGTGGAGCCTGTTACCTACCCTACATGGACATAGTGGAGGTCGTTATGAGGTGGCGCCACTAATGGCACCTAAATGCGTCACTCCATGGGCCCATACACTCCTACACCATGGGGAACGCTTCAAGGTAGTAGAGTGTTGGTGACTGGGAGGCGTTTATAGCTGTTGGTTTTGGGTGGGGTGTTGGGTTTAGCACCCTCTACCTTGTATATTGGTCCAACATTGGTACCAAAATCTGAAATAAAGTGAGGGACCATGGTGTTTTCCATGCAAGACCTTTTGTTAAGTGTGACCTCTTGATAGATGGAGAGAGGGAATGTATGACCACAGCTCCCATTCATTCAACATAAAAGCCATGAAATAATATGCAGCCTACATATTACTTTTGTTTGGTTGATTGGACATCGGAATAGCTACAAAGACCTTGAATTAGTGTAATAAAAGGACCTTTGAGATGAATCGGCGACAAACCTATAGGGGGTCAAGTTCTTATGTTGGATGGATGAGAGGTACGCTCGGATGCAATAACTCTCTCCCTCTCTACTTGATAGACTATATATAGTGTGCACTCATGTTCATCTTGGGCTCTTCATTTCATTTTCAAGATGAACAATTTTCTTCAATTGAATGTTGGCACATAAGGTATGTATGTGGGTGTTATTCAATTTTGTTTCTTCATGTTCGTCAACTTTACCGATTATATTACACAACACAACTCGTGTTGCATTAATATATCTACTATAAAACATCAACAAACATTGGATTGAAAATCAAACCTCCCTTGACTTAAGTATGGTTATCGGAAGTGCATGTTTGTTGGTTCCTTAATTGAATATACGGTCTCCCAATTATGTTCACTATTGAGGTGGAGTACACTAAATATGGCATTTAGTGTCACTAATTCTAACTGTCTTGCTCAATAATAATTGTAAAATGCAGTGTAGTGTTACCAACACTATATGTTAGCCCAACATTATTTGTCATTCCGTGTAATTTTTTTGGGGGGGGGGGATTGTAGATTTACAGTGTTGCAATTACTGTCACTTATCAAGTAATTTTTCATCCCAATTTCAATCATCCATGATAGTATTTCATCACAATTTGCTAACAAGAGAAGGTAGGTTTTGGCCAATGGATGAACTCATCCATCATCCATGACAACACTTGTTCACTTATCCATAAGGAGTGTCATCCGAAAAGTTCCATAGTGACTTTAAAATACCCTATGACACTTGATATCATATGTAGTGTAGTTAAGAAAATGTGAAGACATAGTCCAATCTCTTTTAAACATGTGTTTTTGGGGAATTCGTTCATTGATCCTCATTGAAACACACACGTGCTCAATTAAGAAAAGTAATTGAATAATACCCATATTTACCTTAACCCTTGATTTCATCAAGTGATCGCATAAAGGGATTTCACAACACTAATAACGGTAGATATTGTAGGTCTTCCTATTGACCTTTGCACACTAATAACATTGGGGAATATTGTTGGTGTGCTATCTATCAACTCACATTAGTATGCATATGAAAGAATTATAAATAATGGGTATATCATGGGGGTTTGATAAATGTAACTAAATTTGCATAGTATTTTCTTGTGTGATGATGATATTTTGGGCCACACTATAGTGTTGCCCAAGGTAATTAATTCACACTATACATTTGCCTAGATCACTACCATATTCATTGTAGTTCAATCTCCACACTCAAGTTTGTGGTCCATATGTGGTCATTCTTCTCAATCAAATGCCTAGTATGTCTTTGGGTGGTGTATGTCAAGGCTCGTACTTAAAGAACGAACACTAAGAGGCATGTGTTATGATGAGAGTGAAATATATGTTCAACACACAAGCACCATTCTAAGTTTAATAACGAACACAACTGAGAGAGTCCATGTAAAATCATCTAAAGAGAAAGAGAATCTTCACTAACTTTTGCATCTATACCTTGATTATGAAATTTGGAATGGCAATCTTCATGATTTGCATTTGCCAACAATAGGAGACAAGTCCCAAGCTAGTCCAATGAAATCATCCATGAAGTTGGAAGTGGCCATGATAGCATTACATCAATAAGCAACTACATGATGGACTCTTTCCAAAAACAAAAGTTGTGATTAAAAAACTATGATACTTTATAGCTGCTTGGCGAAAAGGTCACCGTCCACAATATGAGTGCTCCCATAAATGGGGAATGCCGAAATCAAAGGAGAATTATGTTCATAACACAACACATAACACATAACACAATCCAAGGAGTTATGTAATGCTATGCAACCATAGACATTAAATCAAGAATTAAGTGCAACTTAAAAAAACAATGTTTCCTTCTAGAGATGGATACATTAAACCTCCGTAATGTCACCCCCTCTCTTACATCCCAAAATCTTAGGGAACATCTATGCATAGTTTAAATCTCCCTCCCCTCCTTGTTGTCACGATTTCCTCCTGTATATCACGGGTTTTGATATTAAAGTGATCCACCAAAGAATTCAAACCAAGTGTTCACATGCATCATGTTGTCATCATTATAATTATCATCATCATTATTGCAAAGTTGACTTTGTGCTATTCCATACCGTCACATGCTGCACTAATTCTTTATCGTCACACCCCCATGTTAACACTACATACCTCTTTAATATCACATGCACTTTGGTTGCAACGGCACGTGATATTAGGGAGGTTAGAGTGTAATAGTATGCGTTTAATGCGTCGGGATGAACAGAAAAGAAAAGACTCGCAGGAAAGGGGGTCTGGCGTGATGATGGCCTGGGCATTATTATCCTGTGCATCTTCACAAGGGCCGTTGATCTCAGCAACTGAGCTCCGATCTGACGGCACGCAGCCACCAAGCCCCCATGTGATCCAAGAATGGAAAAGCAGATTCGAGGTCCCAAGGCCCGCCTTGCTGGAAGCCGCTGATTGGTTGGCAGGCCTTGCAGGGTGTTTCAATCGAGTGGAGGCTGTCTGGGCCTTGGATAGGGGGGCCAACGGGCGTGGGTTCACAAAGGGTTAGTCTGGCCCACCAGATTATACCTGAAATGTAGATTCCACTGGGTTAAAATCTACGTTTCCACTAGAATCTGGTGGGCCAGCGGCCTACATGGAAACGAATCCTTACTAGCCTAATGCCCGAGCAACCATGACCACTAGTCTCGTGCTTTTTCTTATGGATGGTGTGATCCCTTGGCAATCAAATTTCCAACATGAAAGACATTTCAATGTACGTGGCTATAAGTCGCATAACATTACTTGTGCCCCTTTCCACATGACTTTACCAAACAACCAGAGTTTGTCTTCTTCTAAAAACTGAGTAAAGCTCTCTCGGATACAATAGAGGCACCTGGCTCTCCCAATGCACCTACAAGAACTTGCTCTAGAGATTTCTGCATGGATTTTAGTTAAGTGCACTAAATATGTTATTTAGTGTCACCAATTCTAATTTTCTTGCTCAATGCTAACTGTAAACTGTGGTGGAGTGTCACCAACACTAAATGCCAACCTAACATTATTTGTCACCCCTTGTTTTTTTGGGGGGGTCGGGGGGGATTATAGATTTATAGTGTTGCAAATACTATCACTTACCAATTGATTTTTCATCCAAATTTCAATCATCTATGACAATTTTTCATTACAAGTTGTTGACAAGAGAAGGTAGGGTTTTGGCCAATGGATGAACTCATCAATCTTCCATCTAGCTCCAATTTCTCCATAGGTAATAAACAATCTGACTGATACCATTGCCCTCTCTTCTTCATAATAGGTAATAGTGTAGGTTCGAGGCCACCAACTCCATCTAGTCAAGGTCAAGTTCTCCATCCCAATCCTAAGACGGCAAACCACTATGTCCCCAATATCAAACACGAGTTCACTTCTATGCAAGGCAAAATTTAAACCACATTAGATGACCACACTCAATCTTGGTTACAATTGATACTACACGCACCTCAACCAATCTTCTCTAAGAAACCAAGTGGCAAATAACATGATAGACTGTCCAACACATGGTTTGATAACGATTGTCGAGAGGCCTGGCAAAACTTCCATATGGTATTAAACTTGAGTCATTCAAACAAAATGTACAAAATGGCTTTCAAAAAGTACCGCATGATGATCTGGTATAAGAAACGCTCTTACTCGGAGCGCAAACAAAAGGAACTACATCTTCTACTCAAAAGTGACCCATAAATATTTTGGAAGAGCTTTGAAGAAAAAGATGATCCGGCCCTCCCATTTACACCACAAGAAGCAATAGATTATTGCACAAAACTATACACCTCATGTCAAAGTAATAATGATCACTTTGTTCCAACCAATGACCTTCCAAATGTTTTTATAGGGGGGGAATATGGGCCCATATGAAAGACCTAGCAAATCACAAGGTTGGGGATATCCATGGATCAAAATTTGAGCTTTTAAAATGGGTTGCAAATGACCTATGTGAACCAATAACAAAATTATTCAATTCAATGGCTAAAGAGGGCTTCCCGGCCTCATGGACTATCAACATCATTCAAATAATATTCAATGAAAGATTTGGGGAGTTATAGGGCCATAATGCTAGAACAAGCTTTAGCAAGCTTTATGGCGTGATTTTAGAAAAAATAATAAGTCAATGGGTAAAATTGAAATGAGTTAGGGTGAGAGGACAAGTAGGTTTCAAGGAAGGTAACTTTACTTTGGACTGCATAGAACTATGTACTTTAACTGAACAAGAGATATTTGCAAGTTGATATTTTTTTTCTTGCTTTGTTGATTTCAAAAAAGATTTTGACACAGTCTTGGGTGACAACCTTTGGGAACGCCTCCAAAGATTAGGGGTACCACCTCATTTGCAATAGGTTGTAAAAGCCATGTACACCGCAGTCTATGCAAAAGTTGGAATAAATGATGACACATACGATGAAGTAATGTCCGACATTGGTGTTAAACAAGAATGTCCCTTCTACCCCAAACTATTGTGCTTGTATATTGATGAACTTGAAACATATTTGGACAAGATCAATGGGGATTCTCTGTGCTTATCTAACATAGCGGTTGTCATTCTTCTTTATGCTAACGATGTTGTTCTACTCTCTAGAGTAGGCCTAGGCCTACAGAGGCTTTGGAACAAGCTATATGAGTTTTGCACTTCTTCTAGCTTTGAAGTCAATCTAGCTAAGACTAAAATCATGATATTTGGCCGTAACAAAAGGAAATTAAACTAAAAGGCATTTTACCTAGACAAGGACCAAATTGAGATCACCCATGGATACAATTACCTTGGGATTGATTTTTATTTACATGGTTACTTTGAGCCATCTAGTAAAATGCAAGGCATCACATGTATGAAAGCGTTGATGGGAACTTTGAGGAGAAAAGCAGTAGTCAACGCGAGAGTCAACGTCACATGTTGGGAACTCAAATCTCACCCATTCAAGGCTTTAGTGCTTCCTACTTTCACGTATGGCACCGAATTTTGGGGAGGCAACTTGAAAAACTTTCATTGGAAAGTCTTTGAGAAGGTCATGAAGATGCATATGATGTCCCATGTCAAAGTGCATTCTTTGACTACCTATCATATCTTACTGACCAAATTTGGGAAAACTTCCCATTGCATTATATGCTCTCAAGCTTACTATGGGCTTTCAACAACAATTTGCCCACCTATCCCCCTCTTGGCTAGTTAGTAAAGCAACCTTACTATCCCAACACTTGGTCAAACAAGGATTTTACACTTATTATAAATCGATAACCATGTGGAAGACATCATGGAGTCTATATCATTGGGACACCCATGACAACCCAACCACATCAATAACAACATATGTTCATATCAAGGGGGTTTTTCTTGCTAAAGAGTGGAACTCTTTCCATCTCTCTAGGAAGAAATTAGCTCCACCTCAAGGATTATCTTAAATTTGAATGTGAAATGTACTTGAAGCAACCATTGACTCCACCACAATCCAAGATCATTGTTGTCTACCGCACCTCGAACCATAGACTTGCCATTGAAATTGGACAATGGACGAGCATCCCTATCTCTAGAGATACTAGACAATGTCACTTTTGCTCCTATAGTAAATTTGAAAATGAGGCACATTTTGTGCTAGAATGTCCCCTATACAACCCCATTAGAGATAAGTTTCCATCACTATTTTGAGAATGTAGTTCTAGGGAGCCTCAAGTCTTTCTTTCAATTAGACCAACAAGTTAACATTAGCCTCTATCTCACAGAGGCTACGTACCGCACTCCGCCACTCTAGAAAATTAATTGGTTTGAAACCGTCTTGATGTCCTTTCAATCCCATTAGCCTTTTTGGCTTCCCAAACTTTAAAATCAATTTCATTTCATGACAATATTTGTGCACTTGTTCATAAGAAGTATCATCTGAAAAGTTACCATAGTGACATGAAATACCATATGACACTAAATATCATGTGTAGTGTAGCTTCCACACATGTTCATTGTTTTATCTACCAAGCAATGAATAGTGGATAGTGTTTGTCCCATGCCCAAATGCCTTACCACTCATCATCTTACCATCGGTTTTTGTTAATGGAGCTCCTCGTGCCCTCATAGCTATGATTAAAAAGCAACCAATCACAAGGGCTGGAGGCAACATTTTTAAGGTCCTACATTCTTGCCTCGTTATTGATGAGAGGGTCAGTGCTTGAGGCTTAAAACCTCTATTTTAAAACCATGCCACATCAACTAGGCTCAAGACATGATAGCATCGATGGTGTGAAGGTTGTGTTTGTAGAACGAACTTTCAGGTTAAGTTGAAGTTGGGTGGGAAGGGGGCATCAATTAAAAAGTTGTGTTTAACTGCCCTAACTTCAAATTCAGTTTGAAGTAGTGGGATTCCAACATCCGGAGTCTTTATTCACAAATCTACCATTGGGCCCATTAACACAACTCATTAGTTGAGTAATATTATGCAAGTCAAGTGAATTATGTTCAAGAAAAATTAATCAAGTTAAAAAATTGGTCTACACCAAGTATACATCTAATTTCATGTGGCCTAAACTACACTCTAACCTCCCTAATAACACCCGTATGGCAACCAAAGTGCTTGTGATATTGAGGAGGCATGTAGTGTTAACATGGATGCATGATAACAAAGAATTATTGTAGCATGTGACATTAAGGAATAACACAAAGTCAACATTGGAATAATGACAATGTGATGCGTGCGAGTGTGTGGTTTTAATTCTTTGGTGGATTACTTTAATGTCAAAACCCGTGACATATGGGAGGGAAATGTGACAACGAGGGAGATTTAAACTAAGTACATCCGTTCTGTTAGATTTTGGGATATAATAGAGAGAGAGAGAGAGTAACATTATGGAGGGTGATATTTTGCGGGTTAGGGTGTAGTCCCCATTAACCCATGTAAATAAAAAATGACTAGGTCGCAACCAATGAAGGTGGCGAGGAGGGTACATGGTGTTACATGACAAGTCATGGAGGCCACCTTTATTAGGCTAAAGCATCGTGGTGTCTATGTAAACTCGTCCATTATGTAGGTGAAAACGCAATAAATTATATTATAGCCTATCAATGTCTATTTTAAGACGATTTGGCTCCGTAAATAGCATCAAAGATCCCATATTAGTGGTTCGGAGTCTAAATGGAATGAAACGACCCTTAACCTTACAAGGGACTTGTTTTTCCTAGAGCCCCTTCATGACGGCTTTCACTTCACCTAGTTACCAATTTGGTGAATAGCAACCCGTCTCTAAAAGGGTGAAATAATCTTGAAATAGGGCACAAAAGAGGCTTGTTGTTCATGCTCACTCCTTCTAGTGCCGGTGTTTATATCTACCTGCCCTCAATTTGGTTGTGTAGCTCCATTTGCACCAACATCAAGTCTATATATTGTTTGAGGTTTTCATCTCTTTACATTTAGGTCATTTGGTTTGCAAACCACCACACATAATTTGTTGCCTTCCAAAGCATCTTGGGCATAGATATTTGTAATTAATCATAGGTTTCAACTTGTTAGTGCATGTTGTGTTTACAACAAAAGCAAGAGTGAGATGGTCCTTTTGAATTTTGCGCTCACAAACTTTTCCTTGCGCTAGTGCCTTGTTTGGTTGGGCATGATAAACAAACCAGTCTCATCCATATTGTAAACATCTTTCAGTGAAGGAGGAGGTGAGTGCTTACCAAATTGTGTGTAAGTTGTTTTATGTATGGATGTGATCATCAACATTGAAATTGTTGAAAAGTTTGTGAGCGTCCGCCATGAAAAGCATCCGCCACTAAAGATTGCAAACACCTCCAGAGCCAAAAAATTGAAGAGTGACATGGGCAAATCTAGGAGTATAAATCAGCCTAGGACTAAAATTTCCAATCTAAAGAGATGTGAGATTCATGTGTGGACAAATTTTGAATCAACAAGAGATATCAATAACTTCTGAACTGTAGCATGTAGATCCAACAATCCTTAAATCCCTAATGCCTCCCCCCCAAACCCAGACTCAAAAGTGCAACATCTGTTTTGAAACCAAGGTTTTAAATTGCTAACTGGACTTAAGTCAAGTTAACCCATTAATCAATTCACCATGTAATCCCTGATCCCAAGGCAGATCCTTATTGTGGATCTCACCAATTGCACACATTAATTACCTATCGGGCCTAAAAACTGTCATTTTACAAGTGTCATAGTCGTAAACACCAGGGTAAATTAACACTAGAAAGTTTGGTTGATGAGAAATGCGCCGTATAATCAAGGTGTCATGTTATCAGGGACAGACTGTAACTCATTGTCTGCAATGAGATGAAGGTAGTTGTCTGTATCAGAAACACAGATCAAAGGTACACATTACAGAACAGATCTGTGTATTCACATCAGCAATGTCCTCAATCTTCAGCATAATTTTGCTCTTAAAATGTCTTGCAAATTCCTATAGGGCAAATGGTCGCTGTATCTCGGTATCTCATCACATCCTTTCAAAGTTTGCCTCCTGTTTCATCAAGCACTCTGAATATTGGATCAGCACATTTTCCATAACTTAACAAGGTAGTTTGGTACGATGTACAAATCATTCTATGTGGCTCAGGTGAATCTTTATGACATATACAAGGAACCTTGGTATATGTCTGGATTCAGAGGGTGGTGTAGGTTTGCAAGAGTAATGTAGGTATACTTCTTATCTACAGGAGAAAGAAAATTTGTTGAATGTGTCCTTGCGGTAAAGACATGTATGTGATATAGGATGTGGAAGAGAGGAACCAAAGTGTGATGACTGTTTGCTTGATATGCTCAATTAAGACAACTGGAAGGTTTAGGGTTCAAATAAACAGTGGACATGACATATGAGCCGTTCCTCATGTTCAGTTCTATTTTTTCTCTCTCGTGTAGGAACTGAATCAATCGCAGGACAGGGATAGGGCACATGAAACTCAGGTGCGGATAACTCAATTGGACTGCTAGTCGAATTTGAAAGTATCATCACATTGAAGGGTTTCTTTGATGCTTTGCTACTTGTTGGAATACCACACAACTAATCATGATGGCAGTGTTCTTGTCGAGTTCACTCTTCGGCACATTTGGTAGAGCGGCTCAGCTCACAATCCAGGGTAACATGTATTCGATCCACTATATAATTATTGCTCAAGTGATGATGTTGTTCATCAGTGCACAAGATTTCTCAAACACGGAGCAAAAGCAAAAAGCGAATATTTCTGATTGATAATTGTCCAGTTGTTTCTTCGGCACATTGGGTACATTTGAGTACATTGGGTACAGTCGCTCACTGCTTAGGCTAATATGAATTTTGAGCGACTGTGATTCTCTCACGAGTGATGATGTTATTTGTCAGCACACAAGATTTCTTCAAACATGGATCAAAGGAAAAAAAGATATGTGTTGACCTGTCAGAACGCTTCTCCCGTCCATCACCGCCTCCCGAATGAGCAGGCATGACGTTCATCAAGCGCCTTTCCCATCATGCATTTCTACCTGGAGGGGGGCTACAGTATTCGCGGTCAGGACGGAGAGCCTTTCCTCATCGTCCGGGGTGAAAGTGTTATCTGCATTGGAGATCTCAGATCAAAGGTACGCACTACACAACAGATCCTGTTCAAGTATAGTCGTGGCAGTGAAGTTTTCAATCTGCACCATAATCTGGCCCTCAAAATTTCTCGCAATTCCTATGGGGCAAATGGAATCTGTTCCTTAAATTTCAGTATTTCATCAGTCTTCACAGTCTTCACAGTCTTCCCTCTCCTTCATTGCCCTCTGAATTTTATAACTGGCAGGAGCACATTTTCTATAACCAAATAAGGTAGTGCATAATCATGTACAACTCAATCTTCTCTGGCTGAGGTGAATCTGTATGACATGTACAACAAACCTTAGTATATGGTATCTTTTCTGCATGAGAAAGAAACACTGTTAAATGTGTCCTTGCGTACTGAAGAGGGGCTTGATATACGCAATTGAGACATTACAAGGTTAAGGATTGTTAGAAAATAGTGCACATGTTGTTTCTTCAGCACATTTGGTAGAGCACCTCAGCTCACAAATTCGAGTAATACATAGTCAATTCACTATAATTTCTCAAGTGATGCTGTTCATCAGTGCACAAGAATTCTTCACACAAGGATCAAAAGCTGAAAAAGAAAACAAAATACATCCCGTCAGAACGCTCTCCATCCATCCCAAAGCCTGCGGAATGAGCAGGCGAGACGTTCATTCGGCGGCCAATCTCCACCAGCATTGCTGCCTGAATGAAGGCCGCAGTGTTCGCGCTCAGAAAGGAGAGCCTGTACTCATAGTCCGGGATGAAGGTATGTCTACATTGGAGAACACAGATCAAAGGTACGCACTATAGAACAGATCCTGTTCAAGTATAGTCGTACTGGCAGTTAGTTCAAACTTCACCATTATCCTGCTCTTAGGATTTCACGCTATGCCTATGGGGCAAATCCTGAAGGCATAGAACAATCCTGAGGTGTGTTTCAATTTAGAGGGTGCAGTGTAACTTCGAAATGTGATCTTGTCTACAGGAGAACGAAAATTCTCTGGAACATGCTTGCGTACAGACATGTATTGTAAGAGCTGGAAGTCGGAGAGCAACTGTAGTGTGAATATTAGCTTGAAATTCATCCAATGCAGAATATCCACAATGAGACATCGGAAACTCAGCAGAAGAAAATCCTGAACCTGACTCATGAAGTCCAAAATTTCAGTCTTTTTCTGACCCATTAGCCTTCGATAAGCAGGCGTCTGGCACTTGCACAATTCACCACTATTGAGTTTCATCTCAACATCAAGCAATACAATCTCATCCATCAAACATCAAAAAAGCATTTGGTTGTTGTCTACAAATCCATCTCCATGGAAGCTCTATCCCACACTGGAGATGGATCTGTGCGCTCACAGGTTGAAGAAACCATGAAAAGAATTGACAATGTAAGGAGTTTGTTCCAAGGTTCTACTCACGTCCTACTTGATTTTACATATCCAAAAGACATAAGAGAACATCCAAGTTTTAGGGTTTAGCTCTTAAAGGTCTACTGGTGTGAGACCCAGCTATGCAGCCCAAAGTCTCTTTGTTCATTGTGGGAGTCTACTTCCTGTATTGAGTGGTTCTTTAGATACCCTCTGCAGAAATTCACAGAAGCTCCCAAGTTTTGTTGGATCTTTCCAATTATCCCTTACTTCAATTGGATTGAATTTACTGTGTTCACTTAAATTTTCAGTGCATTGGAGTTCCTGGAAGCTCAAGTACTTGTTGAAAGTTTCAACTCTTAACTCACTATGCAAACATAAGAAATCTAAATCACATACATATTGTTATTACTACGAGAAGTAACCTCCAAGTTGATATGTCCCAACAAGCCCACTACCAAGAAGCATTCTCTACCAACTCTTCTGTTTTCAGTCCCAAGACACATCTGTGTGATTTGTTGACCTCTGCACCAGAAATTGCTCTTCCAGTATGTACACACAGTACACTCTTTAAGTTTTGCATCCAATTCATTCCACCAGGTATAATTTTCCTCGTACATTCATACAATCTGAAAAGTCCATAGACCTATTACCTCACATATTTTCTGCGGCATACAGAACCAACAAGCCCTACATTTGATATACAGAAAGTACAAAGATAAAAAATAAGAAGGAATCGACAAATCGTGACACATTTCATGCCTACATTACGTTCAAGGTTCTTAATCCTCACCTCAAGTACACTTCAGCTTTTGGACCCACATCAGTCATGAAACGCTTCCAAACATTGAGGAGAAAGTGCAAGGGTCGTTGGCTATATGCAGCAAATAGGCAGGCGTATCCACAACACTTGATTTCAAATTGCACCAGGAAAGTCAATACCACATGGACAGCGCTTTGAAAACAATCAAATTTTGTAGAAGCAATCACAATGTGCAAAGGAGAAAAATCTCCTAACGAAGGAAACTGATTGTTGAGTTTTCACTGTCCACAGCACAGCATTGATGTTACTTTTTCATTAAGCAACAGCTGCTACATTGAAGTTAAAATCATAAACCTACTCTGTTGCTGTGTCTAAAACATGACAGCCGAAATCATTTTCTTCTGGGACACTACAGCAGGGATGCACAAACACCCAAGAACTTATACGTTTGCAGAATGGCTCTTGCGACAAGTCAACCTCTGTCATCCTTGCCCAAGACACCATCAAATCACGTGCTTGACATCTTTCTCGAGCAAGTTGAGCAAGGTATTGGTTTCAAAATTGGATTTAGTGTCATGTTCTCACCTGCTTCAGTAAGCATAAGCTCCAGATTGCGCCTGGATGTCGAGAATTTATCGACAACTTCAGTAGTATCTTAGTGTCCAGTATCACATTGATCACTAAAAAGTATACAAAAGAGAGTACATCGACATGAATCAAAGAGGAAGTACAGCAAGGCCCTGTTTCAAGGCCTCCTTCTCTGCGAGTGTGGCGGCGTGCATTTCCCTCTCCTTATTGCCCCTGGTGCCCTGTTGAATCTCAACCCACTTCTTCTTCTCTTTCCTCTGAACTGGCAGACGAGGCTCCACAATTCCCCGCCGCTGCAAACTTCTATACCTATCTCGCATGAGCATGGGGTAAGCTTTCAGTTTCCTCAAAGACCCTGTTACTTCAGAACTTAACAACACTTGCTTGGGCTCTGGTTTGAATTTATGTCTCCCAAGCCGCGGTGGACCTTGTGCCCTCTTCTCCTCCCTCGACACAGTTCTTCGGATTCTGCGAATTTCCTTTTCATTATCCTCTTCCTTAATACCCTCCACTATCAAAGGCAACTTCTGCAAATCCTTTTGAAGCTTCGTCTTCTTCATCTTTGCCGCTTCCACTCTCAAAACAGCCCTCCTTCGTGCCTTCCTGTTGAGATCAGCCCTTGTGAGCTTCTTATACTTCACAGATTTCAACATGGAGTCACCAGCCTTTTCCTCGTTCTCATCATCCTCCTCACCATCATCACGGTCAGCATCCAAAAAGTACATATCCTCTTCAGTAATAGCACGTCCATCCACATGTATAGCTACCGATTTTGGCTTAAGCTCCCTATCGATCACCTTCTGCATTTCATCTGCAACTGCAAGCCCTAAAGCCTCTTGGTGATCCTCAAACGAAGGATTATACGAGCATCCAGGCATGTCCACTTCCACAGCCGATGCCAAAATTGTATCCCTCTTCAATCCTCCAGATTTCACAGGCTTGCCACCCTCCTGGCCATCCTCCGCATCCCATGCATCATAAAACCCTGCAGACTTTGCCCTCTGCTTCTTCCCAGCCGACCCTACCACATCAACAGCAGCCTTCGGCTTTGCCAAGGGTTTGGCATGGTCCCTATCCTTGCGTTTTTTGTTGCTATGGCCGGGCTCTTTGAGAACTGGAATTAGAGAATTGCGCTCCAAGATGCTGTCCGCATGAAGCACCTTACTCCTATGCTTTTCCACCTTGCGCACCGCAGAGGTATCCTTGGTAGTGTCTACGAAGAAGAGAGCCTCGCTGGGGACATCTTCTAAGGCACCTCCACTCCGGTCTGCCAAAGCAGTTTTTTCCACATACTCATCCACCTCCTTCGTGCCGATGTTCTTCCTCCATTCCTTCTTTCCCTTCCGCGAGGTCTTGCTCTTGGATTTCTTCCCCATCGCGGCAGCTCGTAATCCTGTTCCGTTCCGGTTTCTGTTGCCGAGCTTCTCCGGTGTACAAAACCCTGTGGAGACGAGTGCACTCACTCCCCCCAAACCCTAAACCCTGCCTCAACCCTAATTTGGCTCTGTCTCTGGGACTCGAACGCTATGTTACTCCATCCCCACCCGCACCTGTAAACGCATCAGTACCCTACTCACGGGTCAGATTAAGCGGTTATTATTTACTAATGGACCTCTGCCATCCTGGCTTATTATTATTATTATTATTATTATTTCACATGTGCATGTGAATTAATGCTCCGACCATGCACTCAACATCCCATCATGAACCGCCGATCGTTTTAAAAATGACGAGGCGATGGCCTCACCACCACCATGTTGTACATTATACATAGATTTCTTTACTCTATTAACTTATACATTTTGGAACTTTGGAACGGTTAGAGTCCATGGGTGTTGGCACAATCAGCCATCAATGGCAAAATATTGAGCAGATGTTGCAAGGATGGTCCAAGACATTAATTCATACGCCTTTGCACGGTGCCTTGCTCTAGTTGGATTTCTTCTCATTGCATTTTTTCACAATGTTGTTTCGTATTTTGTTTCAATTGTTGAGCTCCTACAATCTGCAAAATTGTGTGCAACACAATGCACTCATTTCCCAAACCTTTAACCATGCCTCAACCCTAATTTGGCTCTTTTGCCAAACTCCTCTTTACACTATTGTTGGGACCCATGCACTAAGTTGCCCCAAGTCCACTAACCCCTCCAAACTCTTTACATTGAAATTTTGGATTTGAATGGCTCACACGATTCATCATCAACCCATAACATTTGTTTTGCAATCATCGTGTAGCAATCACCTTTGGGTATTGATGAGAGGGTCGGTGCTTGAGACTTAAAACCTCCACTCTTAAACCATGCCACGTCTTTTGCCACTTAGGCTTGGGTCTAAATAGCTTTATCGATGGTGTGAAGACCGTGTTTTTTTTAACGAACATTTAAGCTAAACTAAAGTCATGAGGGAAGGGGGCACAAGTTGCCTGAGGACCACTTCACACACAAGCCAAGAGTTGTGACCATAAAACTATGAAAGCCCAAAGGAGTATTCAAAGGCCGTCCCAAGACACTTCCAAAATCATGTAGTGTGGTCATGGGCCTTGAATTGTAGTATGAACTCATATGCGACCAGGCCCTCACCTAATGCTATTTCAATGAATTATTATCCATGTGGGGTCCTCACACATGATAAATAAAACAAATCATTGGTTGTGAGATTCGGAGTGTCATGGACTCCCAATTTTGTGTTAAGCCTACCTCCAAGAGGTGGTTTTTGAAAATAGTCTAAGTGACCATGAAACATGCTCCATTTGATGCCATGTAGGAGTCCATGTAGACTTTACATCCATCTTGCATACACTTACTCCGTTGGACCCTCACTCTTGAGTACTTCGATAGGTGACCTTCCTAGCACTTGATTTCCGTTGCACCCTGCGATTTATGATCAACCTGATCATAGTGGGGGTATCCAAGTGAACTAAATATTTTCAAACAACCATGTGGGAATCTAGGAGCTTGCATTTGGGGGAGATAGGTGCCGGCCAACTTGTCTGAACCCATTCGTGGTGTTCACTTTTGAAAGGAGGCAATAGTTGACTTGGGCCCTCTAAATTCTCATAATGTACATATAGACTTTGACCAACTAAAAAATGAAGCAACACCATAATTCACGCCGGTGGCAACATCAAGGTCGTTTTTCTTTCTTTTCTATTCTTTCTTGGGCTCCCCACTTGCCATGGCAAATTTAACCTCAATGTTAAAGTGGAGTTGCCATGTGGCAATTGCCCCAAACACAGTAGGTGGGTGAGAAATATGGTCTTCATCCTCAACAAACCAAACCAATTGCGTTTGCTCAAACATTATAAGGTTTTTCATTGGCTTTATCATGTGGGAAGAGACCTAAGGGTGGTATATGAAATGGGCCAAAGTTTGATAGCCAACCATAAGCGGTCATGTATGATGTTAGTAACTCACTCTACAAGTGGAGTCCAGTTGCAAGTGAGTATTGATGGTAATGTGATCTTTAAAATGAACCAATTTTTGGTCCTGGTTGGACATCCAAACCAAAAGTGACCATGTGTGCAAGATAATACCATGGCAGAGCATTCTTGCAACTAACCACTTGATGGAAACATGCTTTCTCTCATAAATTAAATTTGATTTTACTGGAGAAAGTATCAAAATTATGTTGAAAAGTTGAACTTGTGCCCAATATGTGGAACAAATTTGCACATATGGAGAAGATTCTAAAAAAATCAAACAAGTATCCATAAAATATATACAGTAGATGCATCAAAACACTGCTTCACATCTAATTTGTACATTTAACATACTACCTAACATTACTAACTTGCCTTTAACCCCCTAAACACCTAGGTCTTTTTTCACAAAACAATACACATTTTTCATTTGCTATGAAAATGAAGGTTGCAAGGCTAAAAAGAAAGAAATTTTGTGAAGTGCAGTTGTGGACAATTATATGTGGATCCCATCCATGCAGTTGTTGTTCTCACACATGTAAATGCTTGATTGTTGTGTAAGCATTTCAAAAATTTAAAGTTCAATAAATTTCCCGTAAATACTAGAATAATGTAGAGTTGCAATTCATTTATACGTGCTCATCATAAGTAGACTTATAATATCCCAAGAATTCACAACCAAAAATGATTATTTATGTCTGTCAATGAAGCAATTTCTAGTGTGCGTAGAGAGATATGTAGAATATTATTGTGAAATTTTAAACAACCATTCATAGTTATGAGTGTGGCATGAGTATCAATCCCACATCATCATGATTGGTATTGAATCTTCATGAAATATGAAAGTCTAAACTTTAAAAAATCAGTTTTGGGTCATACTTTTTCTATTTTATAGGTGGGTGCATGCTTTCAATATACAATATCAAAATTAACCTACTTGACAGGGTATCATATGACATTTGGTGCTACATGACAAAAAGTCATGAAGATCACTCTAATCAACATGGCGCACCGATTTCAACATCAAACTAAATTGGGTGCATGCCTACACTAATACATACAATCAGATTACCTTTGTGAATAGGGTGCCTCTTTACTCACGCAAATTATCTTGGATCAAAACCATATTACAAAAACTTATAACTTTTTACTCATTTGTATAACAACCTCAATATGAATGTAGTTATACTTTTTTGTTTTGTTAATGTGGTAATAAATCTTCAAAAGAGTGTAGAATGTTGATAAATAAGCTTGGGCAAGCTACATAATTGCACATATCAGTGTAGCAGCCTCCTGTGATGATGATGGTGATGGACATGCTCGGGTTTTGTGAGACAATGCCATGTCATCATGCCATGGGTCATTACACATACATACATACATATATACATACATACATGAGTGACCCATATCCACATATGTGCTCAGGTGGCAGGATTCAGGGTTTAGGGTTTATCAGTGCCCTCTCCCAATTTCACGAAAATCGTTGAATCCATGGAGTTTCTGTAGCTTTCCTCCAATTTGGAGTGCAAATGGGGGATTTGCACAGCTGATTTCTGCCTGCTGCAACAAAAAAATTTGCATTGCCGAAACAGGTTCAGCAAAGCCGAGCCTCCGCATCTGTTGAAGAAGAAATTTGGCTGAGAATTTGAGCTAAGGCAGAGGAGCTGATAAATTTTGAGCTATCCAGAGGAAGCTTTGGGAATTTCGACGTTGCGGTTGTAGCATAAAGGCAGGCTGAGAGGCCTATACATGTGGTAGGAATCCTCTTCCGTCCAAGAATTTTTATCTGCAAAGGGTCGAGGGTTTAAGGATGGCGATGGTGCACACTGCAAGGTGTGCATCCACACAGATGCGAGCTCTGTGCCATGACCACTTCCAACAAGGTCTCTCATCATCGAGACCATCGGTGCACATTCGCATTACTTCTCTCCCGAAATTTCTCAAATTCAGTGCACGGGCGCAGGGGTTAGTGCCTTCGAGTGGCATCACTCGGTGCATATTTTTGGGAAAGCATGCAAAAACTTCCTCATGCTCAAGTTGGGAGCCATGGAGGGCTGGCTTCAGGGCCCGGCGGATGTGTGTTGCAGCGGCAGCAGCTCAGCCCCCAGAAGGCTCGGCGCAAACATTCAGGGAGGAGGACTATGAGGAGAAAGAAGAGACCGAGGAAGAAGCACGGACACGCAATTGGGTAGAAAGAGGGTACGAGTTCATATGCTCAACTCTTGATGATGTTATTTATTAAAATGCTCTCTCTTAAGCTTCATGGTCTCTTTTGTGGGAATGTCAAGAACTAATGGTCTTTTAAGCCCAAATAAAGCACGTGTCTCGAATAAAGTAAGCTCTTGGCCTCGCCTTAGGGGTTTTGTAGTCTCCTTGTGTCGAAATTGAGGTCTTAGTGCACATGCTATACATCAATTTGATTGAGTCTTCGCGTTACATCTGGAGATTAGTAGCAGAAATGCTGTGTTTAAAGCTTCAAGAACCTAAAAGTCTTTGTTGTGGCGATGGTCTTTTAGCCGAAATAGGTAGTTTGCCTAAATATATTAAACCTTTGGCTTTTGAATTCCTACTTCAGGGTTCTGTTCTATCTCTTCTGGTTTCCTTGTGTCCAAATTGAGTTCTTAGCACACATGCTATACAAAATCTGCTTGAGTGTTCCCGTTACCTACAGAGATGTGTCATAAAATCAAGACAAGGATCCACTGTCGTCGAAGGTGGCTTCTTCTATGCAGATTAACTGTTGTGTTTGGCTATTGCTGTGTGTGCGCTCACGTGTGTGTGTGTTTTTGTGTTTGTGTTTTAACTCCGTTCTAATTTCTGATTGCTTGGTATTGAGCATGTAACTGTACAAGCTTTGGTTTAACTACCTCTCTTGAGTTTTATTTTATAATTTACTGGTACCTTTATCTGTATGTGCTTATGTTTGAGCATTGGTACCCACAAGGATATCTTCTGTGTAAATGTCACATAGCATGAATATGTTAATTCTAATTGTCTTGACATTGCTCTTTAAATTATTGGTAGAAGAGGTGAAAGTAGTTTTAGAATGTTCAATGTTTCTTTAGCTTTATTGGCGGTTGACAAGAAGGCGATGGGTGTACAAAATCATCACATTGCACTGTGCAGTCCCTCAACCTGTGTATATCGATTGTAAGGCCGACTTGCTGTGCAGACTGCTATCAACTGGAAGTCATAAACGTGATTTAAGGTCAAGATAGTAGAGAGCTATTGTTGAGATGGTGCAAAACCTTGAGACTGAAGGAAATTGCTCTCCAATGTTGCATATATATGTATGTTAGTCTTCATCACTGATATAGTAGAGTCTGGCTCAATCTTGCTATGTTCTTCCGCATCAAATGGTCATGATTAATATGAGTAAATTCGAAATTCTTAGGCTTTGTCAATGTGGCTTGGAAAGCGGTCCTCAATCAGTTCAATTTTTTCACAAAAGGGGAAGACCGATATGTAAATTCATCCTGTGGTAGGATTCTGTCAGGGTCTTACTTTCTAATCAGCTCTGCATTGCAGTGCAGTTTCTTAAATGGTGAGGGAAAAAGTCTTTTAGACTTGTTTAAAGTCAGAATATATGTATTGTGTAGGATTTGAGCAATCTCTAGTGTCTTGTAAGTCTGATCTATACACTTTGTAAGCACTAGATATTGAGAGGTACCAACGTGAGCTGGTTGCACCCAATGGCCATTATCTGATGTAATTCCCATCAGGAAGAGATTATGCACATCATTGAGAGCTTTCTAGACAATCTGTTTGGACCATACGAATATTTTTGAGTGAGGTGGATGTCCTAGAGTATGTGGTTCGGTCTAGAAAGTCTCCAGTTCCATTTTGTGGGAGTTCTATTTGTATTCACATTTACAGTTTCTTCTCTAGCATTTGAATTTGAAGAAGTCATGCACATCATGTAGAACTTTGTAGACAAACTGTTAGATCCCATGACTTTTTTGAGTGAGGTGGATGTGTTTGAGTGTGTGCTTCAGCCTAAGAAAGTTCAGATGGAGGATAGAATCTCTTCTTGATGGTAAAAAGTGATTTTTGAATGTTGTGAACAGGTGGGCTCCATGGGAGGAGAACTTGTCGCCAGAAGCAGAATTTGCAGTTGAGAGTCTTGCCCCCGGGGAAGAGGAGCCAGTGGTTTCATGGGAATCGTATGAGAAACTAAACCCAAAGTGGCAGAAACAACGGATGAAGACATTGCAGGAGGAGGAAGAAAGGAAGGAGAAGGAAAAGGTTAAACCAAATCTCGAGGGAAGCTTGTGGGACCAACCACTTGTGTTCACTTTGATACCGCCCCGAGACTGGCCCCCTCCTGGATGGCACGTTGATCCCAAGGAGCTTGCTTACATCCGTGAATCACAGGCTCTTGAAGATTTTGTTGCCACTCCTGAAGTCTTGGCAGCTGCTGAGAAAGAGGAGATGGATGAAGAAAAGTTTGATCCAGATTTCCCTAGGTGGAAAATGTTCTTGAACCAGTATATTGAGTGGGTTGCAGCTAATAGAGACCGACTTGATGAGGAATCACAAGAGGTTGGTGTAAAATTTTCAAGAACTTTATTTTGATTATCATGATTGGAATCTATTACTTAATACAGTCTAATTTCTAGAGGTCCTGATGTTTGTGGAAGGGATGATGATGAGGGGTGCATTTTCTTGTTGAGGTAATAAGAGGTCTCTCAAACTTTGGAACAATGGCAACATTTTCTCACACCTTTTAGATGAGGTGCATGAGATTGTATAAAAAGATCCAAATGGTCATGGCAACCGCTTGAGACAATATGGACAAAACAGACTCAATAAAACGGCCTAAGATTCAAAGACAGGATAAAATGTCTCAGAAGTTTCAAGGAGGCCATTTTGCAGCTCAGGGAATTGGAAGTAGTGTGATGCTGTGAGGCACGTACTAATAGGTGGCAGTTGTATCACCAGGATTTCTACTTCAAGTTTTTGCAGAATTTTCTGTGGTTGTTAAAAGAATGGATTGCTTATAGCTTTGTTACAAATTAACTTTTTTGTTTTTTTGGGATATCTTGTTGTTGACTGGTTGCTGGTTTTTCTATTGATCTTATGTGTGTAGGTTGACGCAGAGTACTATCCGGGGAGGAGAAGAATAGGAGAGAATGCTGCAACCGATGGTGACATGCCTCTGGTTGTATTCTCGTGGCTTTTTCGTGCTGATCATGTTGACATTTTCTTCATAAAAAAGTTTAGCACATCAGGAATCCCCCTTTATTAAATGGTTATGTTTTTCATACACCACTGTGACATGTATTGTGATTTTTGCTCACCTTTTATATTTGGGCTTGTTTGGAATCAACTTAATCCATTAGATTGTGACATTCTGCATTGCTTTGGATCTAAGAATTACAAGGTGCCAAATGTTGGGGAACCTCATGGGCCTAAGATACAAAGATCTGTATAGTGTGAAGAGGAGATCACTTATCTATCATTGTTGTCTTTTCTGGATATGTGCATATTTCGATGGATTCAGTATGAATTACCATTCATCTATCCTGGACAGGTATACATTACTCAGCCATTAGAATCAGGTTTAGGTTCTTAACCACTATGGGTTGAGAATCTGTTTTATTCTGTTCTTATGGTGTTTGTTTAGGTGCTGTCATGAAATAAACAAAGATATGTCAGCATCTGTTTCTTTGGGTAATGGGGTATGCCAGATATTGGAGGCTTTGATTAGTTCCTGTGTATTCTTGAAATGCCACCTATTACAATAGCACGAGGATATCTTTGATCAGAGGAGACATCAGTGAAACAGCTGCAGTGTATGGCTATTACATTTCCATTTGTATTTGCAGTCTTATATTTGAAAATCTACCTACAAAGGAAATGCATGAAATTAGTAATAAAGGAAAGACTTGGTTCACATATCTGTGATAACAGTCACATGGTTCAAACAAAACCTATTTCCTTGTGTACAGTTAGTGGTTCAATTACTTCTCTTCCTTGTGCTGCTCCTTTCACAGTATGAAGGTCCGTTTTGCAGTCTATGTGTTGTGGATCTGTCTATTTGGAGGTTACTGCTGTTCATCGCAATTGCATGTGAATTTTTTTTTTCCAAACTATTGATTTCTAAAGTGTTTCTTTGGTTCCTGTTTGCAGCATTACTGGGGCGTAGTCTCATATGTTAGTCTATATGAAGGAGCTTTTGTCTTTTTTGGTGGAGTTCATGATGGGTACCTTCTTCTGTCACTAAATAATCACCGTCTGATTACAAACTGAGTCTGGCCTAAGAGTGTTTTCTACAGAGTCATCATTGCTATTGTTTTACTGAGCAATTCCGATGGGCTTGAAAACTGGACAGATGATGATTGAGTTGCAAAGTGTGACGAGTGTGACAAAGTTATACTGAACTATTGATGTCAATGCAGGTGGGTTCCTATTCTAGATAATGATTGGTACTACATTCGAAACCATATCAAAGTTGGTATGCGTGTCCAAGTCGAGGTTCTGGTGAGTGCCTTTCTTGGTTTGGAAATTAAGTTTTCTCACAACTTTCAGAGTCAGAAGTAGGTGCTTCTTTGTGTTTGATAATATCTATGGAAAATGGTGTGTTCTGAGTATGAAGTATCCTAATGTTGAGTTTCTGTGTTGGTCATGCAGGCTAAAAGAGATCCATATAGGTTTCGATTTCCCATTGAAATGCGATTCGTGGACCCCAACATTGATCATATGATGTATGTACACTTTGTCTTTTCTTAAGATGTTCCTGTTTGTATGTCATGGAGCTTATGGAACGGACAATTGTATACTTGGCCTAAATTCCTTTGGCAAACATTCCATCTGCATTCGGTACCAATAGTTATGTTGCCAACAGCTTTCATATTTGCGTGCAGTTTTCGAAGATTTGAGTACCCACCCATCTTTGGACGACCTGGAGATAATGAACTTGATGAAGTTGCTGTAAGTTCCTCATACATATTTTGATATTTTATGAAATGATTTCTAACTGCTCGTCTTAAAGTGTTTCCAATTTGTCAATGAGAAATTTGATCACAATGTCAAGGGTGAACCTGCTAAGTATTTCTGGTATGCAGAGGGATTCAGGCAGACCGTACTGGCCAAAGCCACGTGTGACGAAATCACCTGAAGATGAGGATGAGGATGGTCTTGCAGTACATCCTGCTATTCCTAGGGTAAGTTACATATTGTCATTGTATGATAATTCTGACAGGAGCTTCTCAGACCTTGAGAATATGTCTGGGCCTTGTTCCATTTGGGGTCTTTAGTGTGGGGAGCCCCATAAACATTTAGAAATCAAATTGCAACAGCCAATGAGGGCAAGGGGCAGTGAGGAGTATGGAAGTTAGGGATAAGGCTAAGAGAAGTGGAGTACGTGACCTAATAGGTCATGTGCACTTTCCTTGGACAATCAATATGATCATTGAAACTAAATTGAAGGATGCATTGGATTATCAAGGTCGTCGATGTAGTAATCCTTTTGGTACCTAGTAGTTGCATGTTTTAATTTCCTTGGCTATGTCATTGCTCCTTGCGTACATCTCCCTTGGAACCAGTCATAATCTTGAAACTTACCAGAGCTTTGATGAACACACTGTAAATGAGGGCAAGGGAAGACTTAAGGAATCCATAAAGTAGGAAGGAAGGGAGAGAGGAGAGACTCACAAGGAGGGAGGGAGGGTAGATCTACTGGTTTCTGGTAGACTAATGGTAGTCTGCTGTTGGAAGTAGAGGTGAATAATAATTAGATATGAATAAATAGAGCTCAAGTCAAACCTGGAGTCTCTGTTTTGCTAAGACAGGTTGTTATTACAGTTATGGCAGATTCATCAAGCTGAGCAAATGGTCTTGGATGAAGAGGAAGGAGGTGATGATGATCTTGATGATGATATAGCTAGCTATCTGGATGATGAGGATGATGATGATGATGATGAGGAGTACGATGTGGAAGAGATGACGTTTGATGGAGAGGAGGAAATTTTTGTACCTCAGTGGTTTGAAGGTGGTAGTGGGGAGTACGACATCCCAACACTTGTCTTGGTAATATTTTATCTTCACAAATTGAGTAACTGCTCCAGTGGATGGCTAAAAGACCAGTGTTGCACTTGTCCAAGTTTCTGCAAGTCTTTGGACAGTTAAAAGAACAAAAAATACGGTGAAGTGCTTGGTTCCTCTTCAGTTTACACCTAACTCTAAACCTCTTATACCTTAAACCCTAAATCTAAAACCTTAAAACCCTAAAACTCTAAGACCCTCTATCCCCTTAAACTGAGATGATTTTGTTTGTATTTGAAAGTCAACTTTCCAATTCCAGCATACAGTTGTGCTCAACTTGAGTATTCCATTTGTTTCAGTTAATTTTTTCCTGACCATGCATTCTGCATATTCTTGCTTCGGACGTTGCAGAATACCGACCCAAAGTGGCTTAACCTGGAGGCAGCGCGTGCAGAAAGACAGGTACTGCAGAGCTTGTACAGGATAGGTTCTCTCTTGTTATTGAATTGTTCTATATTTCCCACTATTGAAATTCTAGGCATCATTGCAACTAGGTTTAAATAATATGACCTATGATGTGGATTTTAATCTTGAGAAGTTTTTGGCACTCCAGGAAATTGCACGTTTGAGTGAAGAGGCAGATGTCAGAGGAGAGGAATTCGAGCCTCCGATGCTACGCTTTGAGAAAAGAGTTGAGCTGCTGAATCAAATGCATAATCAACGGCGCATGGAGCAGGATGAGGCCTTGTTGCGAGACACAGCTTAGTCAGTCTCTAGAATGCCCTTTTCTAGCATGTTTTTTCAGGCAATGTTGTTATGCTTCCTGCAGATAAGTTTTGAATCATACTAGGAATTGGTTACTATGCAGGGTGTAACTAGAATGTATCGTATTTGACAACTTGTCGTGGTGCTGGGTTGTTTGCAGCCGGAAAGAGCTTGGACTTCCAGTAGAGGAGCCTGGGCGTTATGCAGATAAAGAATTCTGGGGCAAAAATCCATACGATCCAAACGACCCAAGGTGGCGACATGATTATTGGGGCGACCCATCCAAAATAAAGGAGGACATTCGGCGGGACAGGGAACCCCGAGTTGCTCGTGTTGATGAAACTGCTGTTGTTGAAGACGTTGAGGATGAAGACCTTGGTATGTAGTTTCAGCAATACTCATCCTACTAGCTCCCCTCTGGCATGTAAAAAGCAAGATGAAAGTGGAACTATTTCATTTTTTCTGGAGGTAGTTACAAGATGTCAATTTCTCATTGTCCGACTTGTTTGCTGATTACTGAAGGCCACTGTGCTTATGACATCTTCAGTGTATATTTCCAATGATAATGAAAGCACATTCTGGGGCCGTACAGTCAAGCATGACAGGAAACATAGCAAATTTATAAATCGACATTGATTATACATCAATAGTGTTATTCTCATTGCAGCTAAATCTTATCCCTGCAAATATCTTCTGTTATTGCTACTTGACTATGCTGATTGGGATATTCATCCAGCTGCCAAAGAGGAAGAGGAAGAGGTCGAAGTGGAGGAGGTTACAGGTGACGTGGCATCACCATCACCATCACCAGCACCAGCACAAGCAAAGAAAGCAAAGCAGGGCAGTGGAGTTGTCAATGGCACAGCCACAGTGGCAATGGATGATGTCCGCACGATGTTTGCCATGCAGCCTGAGGTAATTCCTCATTAACATTTAACAATCTATCGGCTACTCTGGAATGGAATTTGATGTCTCTGTGTGCAAGTGTAAATGTTCAGAGTACAGCTATTTATCCTTTGTACTGTGCTTCCTAAGGTCTGCTCAGGTATTTGATTCCACATGAGGAAGCTGAAGCATGTGGAACATTACCTCTTAAGGTGAACCCTGAAATAGGAGGAAATCCAAAGGTTTCTGTCTGCATGCAAATGCCATTTGAGTCATGGGAATCTTTTGCATAAGATACCAGGACTCAAATCTGATGGCATCTTATAACCTACTTTTAAAAAAATATCTTAATGAGAGAAGTAATGAAATACTAAATTGCTTTCAATCTGAAGTGGATATATTATATGTACTTTCCTCAATAAGTATACGTAAGTGGCTAATGAAGTGGGTATATTATATATACTTTCCAATTTTAAGTATGTAGAGCTCATGAATGATACACAAACTAACCTTGGTCATTTTTTTCAGGATGACATTGTGGCCCCGGATGATATTGATGATTTAGAGGAGGAGGATGGTGGTAATGTTGATGAGGACATTGCAGAAGGGGGTGGTATTGACATGCCAGATACCAACAGATAACCTACGACATCAAATTTTGTAGACACCAGACAGAACATCAAACTTTTGTAACCAAAGATCAGAGATTTTACAACTTTCTGGGATGAGCAGCCATTTCCCTATTTTACGGACATTTTTGCCAGCACAATGGTGATTTCGTTTAGTTGATGGGTAGGATAGGCTACTAAGACACCCATCCTTAAGATTAGAGGTCCGGAAGGCTTTCTGAGATGGGATGACATAAAATGTCAGAGTAGAGGTCAACAGAGTTACATAGGTGTGGTGATGGATATTCACAGCCAAGTCTTAGTTGGCAATGCAAGTGATGATCTTGCAAGCCTGCATTGCCAATGGCCTCAGTCACACTATATTTGCTCCCAAATTTGTCACATGTGGGAAAAATGTTGTTTCCTTCAAATTGATACACAGAAATAGGAGAATTTAATTTGTTTGTTTCAAAGTTAGTTGTTTGGGTGTCAAAGCTGTATGGAAGTCAAGTTCCAAACCTTTCAACTGGTTCAAAATGTTCTTGGTAATTTATTGTCACTTAGCAATATTATGAGTGTAAACTTCAGTTCTATGGATACTATTTCAACATACATGAATCCGCGATGACTGTTTTTGGAAGAATCTCTACTATGGGTTCCAAGGGTACATGAGTATTACAAATATCTTGATGCAAGGAACAATGGATATTAATTCACATGTTTAATATTCAGTGGGCTGATCAGAAAATGTATCCGTATTATGTCCTACCTTTAAAATGAGCACCATTGAATTGTAAACAATGCTCACTTTGTGCCTTGCATCCTTGTTGTAAAGGGAGCTGTTTGGATCTTGCTGTTGATGCGGGTGCCTTTAGTTCATGGTTACTTCTCTTGGTGGTCTATCAAGCCTGCACCTGGGTATGTCATTCTACACATACGGTCCGTCTTTGTGTGTTTTTGTCCTTTATCCTCTCCTTAGCTCTGGCTTGGGGTTACCCAGGAGTAATGTGAGGAGTGTTATCCTCTATTGATGGAAAGTTGCCATTTGATTCCGAATTACTACAACAACAACGTAGCGGTCATACCAAGAGATTATGGTGACATGTTTAATCTCAATTGGATATGAGGAGGCACATTATAATCTATAATGAATCCCATGATGATGGATTGATTATTATAAGCATTGTTGGACGTGTGTCATCCTCCCATTGGCCTGTTGTAGACACCCAATACCTACCTTGCTGTTGTAACCATGGCTTGGTAGTTGGGCGCCTACTACTTACATGCGGTGAGAGGGCTCTCATCCATCATTATGTTTTTTCTCCAATCCTTTGTCTTCCTCCCTCCTCTCCGACCCACATCTCTCCTTGGGTTCCTTCACTTACAAAACAACTCGTCACACTCCACATAACTGATGTTCAATCACACTACTGTAATCCTTTCTTGCATAATAGGAACAAATCGATATGTTGCATACACACATATTTTGAGAAATGTCAAAACATTTCCTACTAGTTTGTCATGTTTTGGAGGAAGGGAGGAAGGAAAGGTGGGAGATAGGATTACTCCATCCTCCAAGTTCATTATAGGCAACATATGGCTTCCTCCTCCTCCTCCTCCTCCTCACCTTCAATGACAATCTTGTGGATTTGGCGTGATGGGAGTGTTGTTGTTGTTAACAATGGACAACAAGTGGGTGCAATTTGCCAGTCCTAAACAATACAATGGATCTGTGTACAATAAACCCAAGAAGAAAGGACGAAGCCTTGTGTAATGTGATGTGGGAGGTTTTCATTGACAATGCAACCATGGCATCAACACACAGAGAGGGAATTATCATGTATGAGCTTATCTCTCATCCATCCAACATAAAAACAAAGACTCCCTATACATTGGTGACCGATTCAACTCTAATGAGTAGGACTAGACACATTTGAGGCTTTTGGAACTAATTCCGGAGTGAAATCAATTAGAAATAGAGCTCTAGAATGCTTACTATTTGAAGGCCTTTATGTTGATAAATGAGAGGTAGGCTCGTATGTGATAATTCCCTCTCTCCCATGAGCACTATGTCCGGTAACGAACACGTGTCGCCCTGCCATCAGCTATGGTGGGCTAGTTCATGGAAATGGACCAGATCCATGCCCTCATTCATCGCCTGTTCTCATCCAGACCTACGTTTTCATCCATCTGCTGCCCTCATCCCACTTCTCTCTCTCGGGAGACTGCATTTGCAGATCGTCGACTCATCACGCTGCACACACATCGATGTTCAATCACACCACTCTAATCCGGTATATGAATTGATCCGCTACACACACTTACACCCAATACAGGAATCGAGCTTTTGGCACAAATTCTGCCTGTCTTGGAGCGAGCAAGCAAGGAAACAAAGAAGGGAGATAGGATTGGGCATTCCCAAGTTGGCAGCAGGCAAGCAGATGGCTTCCTTCTCCTGCTCTTCGATGACACTCGTGTGGTTGGTTGGTGTGGCGGGAGTGTTGCTGTCTGCGGTGGGGAGCGGGCGGGCGCAATTCGCCATTCCTGAACGCTACGACGGGTTCGTGTACAATGGGCCAGGGGGGAAAGGGCGGGGTCCTGTGGTGTGGGAGGTTTTCATCGACCCCCTGTGTATCGACTGCAAGATAGGGTGGCCGGTGGTAAAGAAGGTGTCGGAGCGCTACGGCAGCTCCCTCGTCACCATTGTGCACCCTTTCCCCGCCCCGTAAGAATTCCAGCTTGCTTTGTTCTCTTTCCGCCCACTTGCTCTGCTCTGTTATGTTTCCTTCTTGTTGTTGGATGCAAATTGCAAAGCTCAACAAATGTGGCTGTTTTGGGTGTTAAGTCGATCTTAGTAATGGATTGGGCAATGACAGCTCCTGAGGCCTTTCTGTAGATTAAGAGTCTGGCCACGAGGGTGGAGCCCCAAATGTGTACCTGCAATGAGATTTGTACAATGGCAGAATTAAAAGCTGCCATTAGAGCTATCCTTTAACTCAAATGGGCTTTTTGTTGGGAGGTGGTCCACTATAATATTGCATTGTTTGTGTTGCATACAACATCAATAATTTCTTTCCACTTGCTACGTACATGCTCGAAGGTACTGTTTGAATTTGAATGAAGAGCATCCTCTTTGGTCAAACTCATTTTAGTACCTCTTGGCAAGCCAAAATGAGTTTGACCCTCCACGAGCTGATATAGAATGTTCTTGGGTCAAACCTCCCCATTGCCCCTAAGCATGCACCGAAAACTTACCGAACATGGAAGGTGTTGTTGTAAAATAACCAACTCCTGAGTGAAAGTCATGCTGAGTTAGAGCGTGAAGAATAGACCTGTTTTTGGCACCTTCTCTCGACGGGCGAACCCTCTTTCCAAGCAATGGACACACCTTCCGTTCCAGAGCAAGAACGGAAGAACCTTCCAAAAATGCAGGCAACTATTGGAGAATTTCACTTGACTTGACAAGACATGTCCAAATACACTAGAAAAAAATGTTAGGTCTTTATGAACTAGGTAACGGATGCGAGGAGCCTAGCACGGGCTGTAATAGATGCCCAACCTACAGAGCCGTGGAAGTGGCCGTGGTAGTGGTGAGGTAGGTATTGGGTGCTTACTATAGCTGGTGGCAGGACAACGTGTGTCCATTACCGAAAGTATTCGCCCTGCCAAGGTCGTCAATTACGAGTGAACTGCAGGTGATAATGTGCCTCCACATATCCAACAGGAATAGGCACATGAGCAAAATAGCTTGGCCTAACCACTACGGCTGTGGAAGTGGCCTTCTTCGTGCCTCCATCATTCTGAGGCTTTAACCTGAGGCTCTATTGCTCTGTTTCCCTCTTGTTGGGTGGAATTTGCCGGCTCAACTGTGGCAGTTTGGGTGTTGAAGGGGCGATTGAGGTGTGGGTTTGTGTGTGGCAGGTTCCATCATAATGCATTTTTTGCATCCAGGGCGCTCCATATAGCTGACTCCACAAATTCCTCCCTCGTGTACCCTCTTTTGGAGCGCATCTTCGCTAACCAGGTATGGATTGATTGGTATGGGATGGGGAGGCTCACAAATTTCTCCTTGCGTATCTTCTTTTATTGGCTCATCTTCACCAACCATACCATTATTACACTTCCTATGACTGTTCTGCCAGACTGAGAATGATGCAAGGATCAAAAGCCCTGTATGTTGTGCAATAATGAGCCTTAGTCTGAGAATACATGTGTGAAGGCTTTATGTCAGGAGATGTGCTCAAATTGGGGTGGGGACTAATACAAGCTTGCCATTTGACTATATTTGGCATTTTATTCCCAGAATGAATTGTTGGGGTGATTGTTTGGTGCTTTGATGAGGCTGCTGATGGAGCTGCTCTAAGATAAGTGGGCCTAAAACGGACACTTTTGTCGACTAGCCCACTTCTCCTAGGACATTAAACACGTGATTAGCATGGGATGCTTAGCAAATCCAAGTTGAGGCCATAGCCATTTTCCTCATAATTTATGGAGCTCATAAAAATATCTTATCCATTATCAAAGTGGACACTCTCTTCTTCAATGATCATACAGGCCTGCGTACCTTAGTGTTCACAGAAAGGGGATGACCTAGGTGTATGTCCAATGTGACTTACCTTTGCAGGACTCGTTTTCGAATCCCAAGACGGAGCATGAGACACCTGTGAGTGTCGTGAGCCGGCTCATAGCTTTGGCGGTGGAGCTTGGCATATCTCAAAACTCTTTTGGAGCAGGTTTCAACAACTCCCACACTGACCAGGCTACACGCATTTCCTTCAAGGCAAGTTTGGACCTTCAACTATTTCTGATGCACTGCCAGTACTTGCATGACCTCCTTTTTTGAGATTCTTTGTTTCTAAGGAATGTGGGCCTTATGTGGTCACTCTTCTTAAATGGACATCCATATTTGAGTGAAATACGACAAGGGTTGTACTTCAAGAATGGACACTAAGAAGATTTGGACTATGTGCTCAATATATAGACACCATTCTAGGTTCCATGGTTTGGAGGTCCTATGTGATCATTCAAAGAGGAAGTGATTGTTCAGTTTGACTTAATACTTTGAATCTTTAACGACTCTGATTTTGAAACTTATGACAATCTCTGTGACTTGTGTGAGGCAATTCCCGAGACGATCGAATGGCCATTAATGTTTGTGTAGGTGGAAGTGCCCATTGGGAAAGGTGGCATAGACCCAAGGTCTTACCCAAATCCCATGGGAACTCTGAGGTTAAGCCGCTTTAAGATCGGAATGGTACTTGGATGGGTGACCTTCCTTGCACTTGATTTCTTGGGCACCCAATCATGGGGGTAATTTGGGTGAATATGATTTCCAACCAACCTTGTGAGAACCTAGGGGATGGCCGTTTGGGGAGATAGGTTCTGTGCTCTTTTGAGGTGTTTAGCTTTAAAAGTAAGCAGCAGTCGTCAAGGTCCCTCTAATTCTTGTGATGTCAGTTTCAGGACAGGACTACATATAGACTTGAAGATGAAAACCAGTAAAACATGCTGGTGGCAACATCGGAGTTATCTCTTCTCTTCTGCCCACAAGTGGGGCCACATACCTTAGTTGGGGATACAATTTACCTTGCTGACCAGCAAGAATTGTTGTGGGCTGTGCAGTATGGATGCTCCAGGGGTGTGGTAGGGACTCCTACCTATTTTGTCAACGGAGTGACAGTTGGTGGAGCGGACGAGAGCTGGAGTGTGAATGAATGGGCGAAGGTTTTTGACCCTTTAGTGAAGACACCAGGGTTTATTCTGGAGTCTTAAGAGTTCTCTTGCAACAGGGACAAGAATTGCATAGTAGCAAGTCATTGATCAAGTATTTCCATCTTCACTTGCAAAGGTTGAAGGAGCTCAGAATGTTGCCATGCCAAGTAGAATTTTGTATATATATATACTTCTGTATAAATCTTATCTGTAATTTTCAATCTCCAAGCCTGAGATTGTATTGATTAGAACAGAGTTACAACTTAACCAGATTTTATTGACTGTTTATTTTTGAATGTTGGTAAGAACTTAGCTCATTATCACTTTGAGATCGATTTTTAGATACTCGTAGATCATCACAAACACTGATGTGAACATCATATCTTTATTCCACAACTTTATATGCAAGTTTATTTCATTCAGAGCAGGGTTATATCCATAAAGTCTGAGCACACTCAGGCATCACAGGCAACGAATTAGCCGACGAACTCGCAAATGAAGGGACAACCCAAGAAAAACCAACAAGCACCCCACACATCCACATTGCCCATCCGACCCCATATTAGCTAGCCAACTGTCCAACAGCCACACACGACGGCGCCATCCGCAACCTATGCACATTCATATCAAAAGAACATGGAAACCAAGAAAAAACCTTTGCCAAAACTAAATTTCCATACGTAGACAAATGGTTATCAAACACCCAGATAAATCAGAAACTCTCTAACCACTTTTGGCATAATGACAAAATACCAGATATCCAAATCACCCAAACACTAAAATTTTGATATGCCCAATATATGGGCAACCACGGGAAAAACATATTTTGGCCCCTCACACACCAAAACCCCAACTGCACACTATGTCATAGGAACGAATGAGACACGTGGCCCCACTTACTATCTACATGCGAACACCCATACCTAAAAGGTCTTAGAATCGCAAGACGTAACAAAGCAGTACACCTTATCACCCAGACACTACAAGCCAATAAAAACACCAGATTCCTTACCATGGTCAATGCAGGTCATCTCAACAATCGCCTACAAGAACAAACCGTACCAGACTAGCTACTACGATGCATATGCCATCAACAACCATGCCAATGTCAAGCTAAACTTAGACCCGACATCCTATGCATGATTGGAGCCCCCAACCATATAACACTTCCTATATCGCCATCACCTAACCACACAGTACAATTCATTGAATTCACATATTGCCACAACAGATTCCTTGAACAAGCCATTTCACAAAAACACGCCAAATATGACCCACTAAATAACACCATCCAGAATAATGGCTGGAAAACCAACCCCATCATAACAATCACGGCAGGAGTAAGAGGAGCCATACATGAACACTCCATTCAAAAACTCATAGAATTAAAAATCCCAAAATCAAACATCAAAAAACTCATGAAAGGCATACACCAAAACGCCATTAAATTTCTCACCTATTTAGTATTAAACAAACGAAAACTAGACAACAAACAGACACCGGTCCCCCACCATAACAACAACGGACTACTAGTGACCCATCAGAGCCCACCTCCCCAAAGGAAGCATAAAACCATATACTGCATCATGGAATACCGTGATCAGTATAAGGCCAACGGGCTCGAAGTCATGCCGGTATGCCAGTACGGGCGTTATTTTTTCTTTTTTTCTTTTCTACTCGTAGATCATCACAAACACTGATGTGAACAGCATATCTTTATTCCACAACTTTACATGCAAGTTTATTTCATTCAGAGCAGGGTTACATCCAATTTCAAATTCTTGAATATAGTATTCTCAACATTGGTCAAGGTCTGCATGTATGAAACGAAAATAGGTGCAACATGAAAATGTGAAGAACTATATTGTACAAGGTTTGAGAAAATATGCAAGAAAAAGAGACAAATGATGATTTTGAAAAGATCAGATAATTTATCCATTGAAATAGTGCCATTTGATGAAGAACAAAAATGCAAGAACTACAATAGGTTATCATCATCTTAGCTTGAAGCTCAAGATGTTTTCCTGCTCACAAATGTACAGGATAGATACAAAGAGTACAACATCTAGACACCTTCTTTCTATACATAGCTGTCGCCCTAACTCACTGCAAAGTAGGAGGCTCTTTCATGTACAAAAGGCAGTTTACCAGTTCATTTCCCGAAAATTTTCAACTCCACTTTTTAAAATCTAAGCAACCATGGTGTATGGATCTTCCGATTTCTTCTTCATGTCCAGCATCTCTTCCACCTTGTCAGCCAAGGAAGGATCGCATTTGCGGAATATACCCAATTGTCGCTGGATAATAAAATCCTTAGCACCTTGGATGTGGCCCGCAATATTTTTAGCCGTCTGCTCCTGATCTTCCTCTGACATATTTTGCCACAACATTTTTGGCTGTACGTAATCATCTTGCTCAGACCACTTGCGGGGAGGTGCCCTCGAGACAATACCACCTTCATGCCTGTTCAATATCACCAAGTACATAATAACCACAAAATTTGTCAAGCATTTTCCTAATGAGAAAAACAAAAACAAAAACATCATGGATTTCTTCCAAATTGATCCAAGTATATGAGCTACAATCATAGCCGAAAGAGCTAAAAAATTTCCTCTCAACGACCTAACCCTTGTGGTTTACAGAACATAGTACTTACTTGTAAGGGTGCACGTCGGGCTCTGAAGAGTCTGGCCGTGGCAAATCCTCAAAAGAGTTCGGGTAGTAGTTTGGCTTACTACCGCCATTGTCGGTAACATTCATCATCCCATCACGAGCATATGTTTGCACCTTCGCAAATGGACATTGGTTGATAGGAATCTGCCAACAACACAAACAGATTACAAGTAGCAGTGAGATTTTACCATGTATCAGATTTCGCTACTACCATGAATGCTAGTAAACATCCACAATAAATGGTTTGAACATTCCCAGCTCACTAAACCTTCGATACTGCAGATAAATTGCCATGTACCAAAAATTAGTATTACCAGGAATGGCATTGCGCATGCACATTTCATGATACAAAAACACTTCCGCTAATTTGTGTCACTAAAAATCATCATTACGCTTTCACAACACATAGTATGCAAATCATCAGCTAATTTGTCTCACTAAACTTTCGATTTTGCAAATAACTTCGACACCATCCCTTGCTGTGTACCAAATATCGTTTCTACCATGAATGGCATTGGAATTTCATCTCAAAAAGTGAAGGAAACTGAAAACAGTTTACCTGCAAGTAATTTGCTCCTAAACGGTGTCGGCCAGCATCATCGTAAGAGTAAAGTCGAGCTTGAAGCACACGGTCAGGTGAAGCTTCAATTCCAGGAACCATGTGTGCAGGTGAGAAAGAAGCTTGCTCCACCTCCGCAAAGTAATTGGTTGGATTTCTATCGAATTTCAGCTTACCAACTTCCCGCAGAGGATAATCCTTGTGCGACCAGACCTTGGTCAAATCGAATGGGTCAAACTTGTACGAGGCTGCGTCTTCGAGAGGCATAACCTGCACTTTAAATGTCCATGAGGGGCCATTTCCATTCTGAATGTTCTGGAACAGGTCTTCAGTAGAGTAATCTGGGTTAATCCCCGCAAGCTCCACAGCACGCTCATGGGTGAGGTTCTTGATCCCTTGGTCACTGATGAAATGGAACTTCACCCAGTGGGCTTTACCTTCCTTGTTAACCCATTTGAATGTGTGCGACCCATAACCATGCATGTGGCGATGACCATCAGGAACTCCTCTTGGTGAAAATGTGATCAACACCTGCGGCAGAGGATCATAATCTGTTACATATATTTCCTATAGTAAATAGAGGTGGAAAATTTTCTTAAATAATGGCGCCAATTTCTGGGGCTGCCAAATCTCCATTTACAGCATGCTTGGCATTAAGAAATGGCACCATCACACTTTAAGCACAGATTTAAGCGCTTCTTCTACAAATTCAACCGCTGATGACATCTGCAAGTAAAGCTAATTCCCGAGTGCAACGATTCAGAAACCATGCTAGTAATTTCCTGTAGAATGTTTTAAATAAAAGTTTCTTTGAAAGTGGTGCCGATTTTCTATGGTTTTCCAAATTCCAGTCACCAGCTATTTGAGTCCCATACTATTTGAGCACAGATTTGAACAATTCTAATACATATTCAACAGCAGATGACATCGGCAAGTGGAACTAATCGATTACCTGGTGCAAGGATTCGGGGACCAAGCTGAGAAAATCCCAGAAAGCATTAGGATCCTTCATGTGTGTCTGTGGGTTACGTTTCTGTGAGTGAATGAGGTCAGGGAATTTCATTGCGTCGCGAACGAAGAACACTGGTGTGTTGTTGCCCACCATGTCCCAATTTCCTTCTTCCGTGTAAAATTTGATTGAAAATCCACGCGGGTCCCGAGCTGTGTCCGGGAAGCCAGATTCACCTGTCACAGTAGACCATCGCCCGAAAACTTGCGTCTTCTTGCCAACTTCGCTTAAGAATTTGGCCTTGCACAAGTCGGTCACATCCCTGCACATCACAGACGGATGGATACACATAAACATCAACTTTCCTTCCTTTGCTTGTTCATCCCTTTCATCGCAAGAATCACTGTGGCGGATCCGTTTTTGATATCGTTGTTCTCCATGTAGAAATTCCACTTCGACACAAAAAAAATAATGAGAATAATAGTAATAATAGTAATAAAGAAGTATTCATAAAGGTGGATTTGCCAAATTGTTGGGGAAGCACTTACTGTGTGACTTCGAAGTAACCATGAGCTCCGGCACCCTTTGCATGCACGACGCGCTCTGGGACTCGCTCCCGGTTGAAGTGGGCCTGCTTATCGAAAAAGTGCAGATCTTCAAAGCTTATTGACCCACTCTCCCCGATTGTCAGACTGCAAGCCACGGTTAATCATATCATTAGATTTTCCATGCCACACACACGTAGCAAACACATGCAGAAACATCCAAGTAAGAAAAACAACACCGCTCTTATAGTTTGCAGTAGTCCACGCACAATCCTGGACAAGAAAGCATGTGTCCATCAAACCATTTGTGATGGTTCAAACGATTCCTCACACTCCTGCACTCCCCGCTCTACCCCTTCTTTCAAAACATCTTCACACATAATGTGCATCGACATCCTCGAATTCATCACATCCAAACACATCAGGTATAGACACTTTTGTTTACTTCCTATGAATCTTGTTAAATTCTGTTTTTTCTCCTTTCTTCCTTTCCTTCACCTGTTATTGTCATCGGAGACCGGATGACCAGCCAAAGTGGTGTACAAAGGCTCCCCGCTGTGTCCCAGGCGCGGCTCGGGGTCATCAGCACCGGCGGTTCTCCCATTCCCATTGCCTGACCCTAAATTGAAGATGCCATGTCTCACGTTCTGCAGGAATCCTGGCGCCATAGCTGCTGGCAACTTAACCCTCGCACCTCGAAAACTCGAACTGAGCTGAGCTGATGAAATGTTTGAAGAACCCTTCCTACAAGGTGAGCCAACTGTAGCAACTCCACAGCTCTGCAAAGATGCAACTGCGTATGCCATCCGGGGCTAGCTTGATATACTTAAGCTTGCTGTGGTAATTGTTGTTGTTGTTGTTGGCAGCAGTCGAAGCTTCGCTGGCAGAATCTGGAAAAACAGACTATTCAAAGGATGAAACGTCGATTTGACGTCGGAAGTACCGCAGTTGGCCGGGTAATGTTTTATACCCGAAAGCCGGTGTTGGAAGCTTTCCACTCTGCATCACTGCAAGCAACACTTGTAGAAATTTGAGGAGGTTAAGGGAAGTGTGGATTGAGGGAGGACGGTCCAAGTGGCACTTGGTGAATCAAAGCGGCGGTCATTGCCCCGAAAAGTGTTCGTTGAGTTTGTTGTACCAGCAGATTATCCAACACCTCGTCACACCTCTAAAGCGACTGCAATCAAGTGCAGCATCGAACACTCGCCTGTTTTTGCAACGTCGTCGAAGTTCGCATGAAAAAGAAAAGGGAATGCAAAAATGGAGAAACATGATACAGTAAGGGTGAAGCATCTTTAACCGATAAAATGAGAGAGTTTGCATCTGTTTAGGAGGAGTAATAGAGAGGAATCGTTTTTCTTGCGAAGAGAAACAGAATCTAAAGAGAATGCAATTTTATTTTTTTAAATTCAAGATTATGGAAATTGCTACAAATTTCAGCGTGTAAATTTTACAGTTATACATACTCGATCTATAGGTTAGCCCATAACTGCTCATCTCAATGCTACTTCTTGGCTACAACAATCGTCCAAATTCTTATGAGGGTAATCAATCACAAGCCGCCACCACATAAACCTTAATTTTGTTTGCTCAAAAAGTATAGATCTCATCTATGTTGGCATTACGTGACTCTAGTGAGCGGTTAAATGAACATGGTCGACTATGGATGCCTCGACCTTACAAGGTATGAAAGTGAGAATGAAAACCCGGATTTGATTGAATGTTTGGTTGTTTGGTTGTTTGTTTAGAGTAGAGGTGTCCATAACCGATCACTTAGAAGATTTTGCACTAGATCTTGAGAAGTATAAGGTAATGTACATTTTTCCCATGTAGAAAGTTAAAAATCAAAAGGACTGCAAATTTTTTGGTAACTTTATTCCTTGAATTGAAATTATTTGGAGATTTTTGAAGCCAATAATTGGCCCAAACATGTTACCAATGTCTAGGGGTTATCATAACCCACCCGTTTTAACCGCTTGTTCCTTCTTACTTTAACACTCAAAACCAAACCATGTATCATGGCATTATTGGGTACGGCCTGATCGAAATTCAAGCTCAGCTTGGTCAAAATTCAATCCCAGCTTGATCGAAATTCTAGTACCCTATAGGTTGCCGATGGGATCCTTATCAGGAATAGGTGCCTCTACTAAAGTGGTCTTCTGATGGACTCACTGTGTGATGTTGGCACAGAGTCAGAGAGAATATCCAGATGATGAGATGGTATTAATAACTTCGGCGAAAACTGATCACTTAAGTAACACAAGTAATAAGAAGGATCACTTATGTTGGTGACTTATGATATTGCTCCTCATGTCCCCAAGTGTTGAGATTTCTATATAGAGTCCATTAATATCATGCTCATCTGATATAATTGAGTCACTAATAAAATTATGCAACCCCGTCAATTTATGGAGGGAAAAAAATCATTGTACACATGAGCGTACCTCTCATTCATCCAACATAAATGCCCTGAAATAGTATGTAGTCCATATGTTGGTTTTTGAAGTTAATTTTACACTTGAATTAGGTTAAAAAGTCCCTAATTGGTTTGCTTGAAGTGATTTGAGATAAAACGGCAACAAACCCATGGGGTTTAAGTCTTTATGTTGGATGGATGAGAGGTACGCTCGTATACGATAATTCCCTCTCTCTCCCCCCAATTCTTCTAGTTCCTATAATTTTGAACAATCACATCATATTTCTCCTCAAAATTGTGACGAGTGTTTTTTGAATTGTATGACTTTTGAGAGGTATTACTTCCAAATGGGTTCTCATGTGTAATCTACACGCTCGTATTTCGATCCATATTGTCGTGAACCTTGATGGGCGCCTTGTCTGTTCTCAAAAGTAGACTGAACATATAAGTCCAGTGTGACGTTGTTGTTGGTGTGCCATGTTAATTAGAGTGATCTTCGTGACTTGACATGTAGCACCAAGTGTCATGTGATGACCTCTCCAGTTGTCATCGAGTGATTGCAGACAACAAATGTGAGCCTCGATTATGAATAAATTCGAAACACACTAAGGGCCGCTTTACACCTAGAGGTTGGGCCAATTCGTTGTGTAAGAGGCTTGAAATCCTCACTTGTGATTGGCCAAAAGGTTGAAATTGACCCCAACCCCTTTACACCTAGGGGCTGGGTCAATTTGGTGGTATGAATTTTTTAATCACAAAATGCATGGTATGACACGGCCCGAGCTCATTGAATTGGGTGCACCCAAATTGGAGGGCCAATTCTTGGCCTCGGGACCAATGCCACATTTCAATAAACAATTTTTTTTTGTTTTTTAAATATGAATTTCAACGAACTATATCCATTGGATTATGTGAAAATATGAACGGCTCTATGCTACATTATGCTAGATCCGTCGGGTTATGCTAGATTTATTGAATCAGCCTAGCTTCTTGGCCCTAAGGCCTTTACATATGAAAAAATTGGCCCCCATTATAATCTTATTATAACGTGTAGTTGAGGCCGGCCTCCAACCCAAAAGGGGCTTAAATTAATTTCATGCAATTGGCCTCAAGGGGAATTGGCCCGGCCTCTAGGTGTAAAGCAACCCTAAATCTTTAGATGTTTAGTGTGATTCTCCAGTGAGCTTTGAAAATGTTAGTTTATAGTTATCGTGTTTGGGACTGGAGTAAAGGCCACTTCACACATGAGCCAAGAGCCGTGACCTTGTAATGGTGAGGACCCTTGACTCTCATCCAAAAGCCGTACCATGGGTGATGGGAAAGCCCTTTTACGTAGTCTTGGGCCCTCAAGCATAGTGTGAAGTGAGAATGAACCATGTTGTGGGACCATTGCATATTTTGTTGGTGGAAAAAGAGGGGAGGATTTGGTTTAATATAATATGTCTCCAATTTTATCAATTTAAGATAATTACTTGGTGGTGTTTGTCTGTCTTGGAATTTGTCATGGAATATGCCATGCAGTCTGTCCTAAAATCTGTCTTGCTAGAAAAAATATTAAAAAAAGCATGGTCTCCCAGAATTTGCGTCAAGCCCACCTCTTGGAGGTGGGTCTGACGCAAATTCCGGTAGATCATGCACCCTTATCCACAACCAGCCATGTAGGACTCCATGTAAACTTTTCTTCCACGAACTTTTCTTTGGGCCTTTAGGCCTTCACCTCCTAGTGTGAAGTGAACTTGGACGGTCTCCGCCTTTTCGACCAATGAGAGCTCTTACATTGCCATGGTCAAGGGCCTTCAGCCTTGTGTGTGAAGTGGCCCTAACTGTGTGTGTATGGAGAGACACCCCCAAGACACCAAAAACTTTTACATTTACAATGTTTTTTCCAGGTGTGGGCAGCCAGACGGTTCTGACATCCCAGGCTGACGAACGTGACACGGAGTCATGCGATGAGCTGGACAGAGATCGCCACGTGGAACGGGTTTGCCACGTGGCAGGGGCCTTGAAGATCCTGAGCAACCAATAAGGGATCCACTGGACCGCTCCTCAAAAGGAAAGGGAGTCTGACTGTCTGAGTTCCACTTTGCACGTGGCCCAATAAAATTATGTAAGTTTGTGTAGTGGTGTTTTCTTTTGCCTTGATTCGTCCATCTTCATCTTGCTATTTCAGATGGCCCAATCAGGTAAGCTATTTCTAAGGAGGAAACACATGGCCGAGTTACCAAGTAGTGCCAGTGCCACATCAAACAACACGAATTTTCGTGGGGTGTCAGATCCGGGCTGGGGCAGCCCTCCACGGAAATTTCTGAGCCCAATCGAAAACTGCTGCCCATGCCGTCCAACTTCGAAAAAAACATTGTCCTTGCATTCTTGGAGGTCGCTTGATTACATATCTCATATTGAGTGCACTTCACCTTGAAGGTCCAAAATCCAATATATATGTGCATTTCCAATTAATCAATAAGCAATTGATGGGGATTTCATTCCGGAAGTGAAACCATCAATGAAGCACGTAATTAACTTGGAGGTCAAATAACTTTGTCGTTCTAAAATCGTGACACTTTAATTAGTGTGTTGATTTTGCATGTATATTCTATAAAATTTCAAGTAATGCCGTCTACTTTCACAAGTATTCATATTGCATGTAAAGGATTTTAGACCTTGAAGGTGAAGTGCACTCAATATGGGATTTTGTAGTCAAGCAACCTTCAAGAATGCAAGGGCAATGTTTTTTCCGAAGTTGGACGGGGCGGGCAACATTTTTCGGTCAGGCTACCCCAGCCCGGATCTTACACGCCCGAAAGTTCATGTGGGGATGTTTGCTATCCGCGGGTTAAGAGTCCATGCATGACATAACTAAGCATCGACATGATGGTCTCTTTTGAAATAAAGAAGTTGCAATCAAAAAAAAAATCCAATAATTTACAAATGCTTGTTGAAAAGTTCACAATACACAGTCTATGCGTTCCCCGTCGGTGCCAGGGAGAAATTTTGACATAATGGTCCAAGGTTTCAATGTTTCCAAGTCCAATTGGTTACATACTGTGATATTTGGGATTTTCATCAATAATTTGAAAAAATATTTCACATATTCCCTAAAATGATTGGTAATTTTCATGAAGTCCAAATTTTCAACCAGTTCTTCTTTAAACTAAACCAATTCCAATAATTGACAACTAATTCTCCCCGTTCATTGCTTCATGTAAACCGAGAATCCCATAATTAAAGGAGAACTATGTTCATGTGAGACCTGGTCCCACAGAATGCAGCCAAGGAGTTGTGTGATGTTATTGTGTGATGTTATTGTCAACACTCAACTTCTGCTAACTTATTTAACCTATGATCTGAAATTAAATACACCTAATCGCTTTGGCCTTGATAAATGTGCAGTATGAAAATGCCATCCCGGTTTTACTCTTACAGTCACGTGCACTTAAAATCAATACCTCCACTGGTGTCCTCTGTTGATCGCAACACATGCACTTACTTGGTTTCCCAACAGTGTCTGGGGAGATTCTTGGGCATAATCAATCAATATCCTAAAGTTTCCAAGTCCAGCCGGTTACATGTTGGCATCTTTCGGTTTGTTTTTAATTATAAAATTGGGGTATATTCTATCAATTCCTCTAAAATGGTCGGTAAATTTCCTGACGTCCTGAACTTCAACCGGTCATTTCTCAAACTCACCGGGCTCATCTATAACTAAGGGGCACTTTATGTTAGGGCCCATTTGGAGTTGGGCCCATTTGGAGTTGAAGTGGGCCTTAACTTTAGCCCTACTTTACAAAGTGGGCCGTAGAGTGGGCCTTGCAATATAAAGTCCATAGGCCCACTTGTAGGGTCCAAATTGGTTGATGCCTAGGGTTTGGAAATGGGCCCTAATATAAAGTACCCCTAAGTAGTCGGTTCTCCCCGGTCATTGTTTCCCAAGCCTTCCCTCAACCCGGTCAGTATCATGAAGCCAGTGCCAAATCCAAAAGGTTTATGTGGTTTGAAGCAGTGATCGGGGAGATTTTTGGGCATAATCGGTTGAGATCCTAGTGTTTGCAAGTCCAACCGGTTACATGTGGACATCCTTCGGTTTTCCTTCATTAAATTGGGGTATATTCTATAAATTCCTTTAAAATGATCGGTAATTTTCCTGCAATCTTGAACTTCAACCGGTTATTTCTCAAACCAAACCGGTTCATTTGTAACTAACTGCCGGTTCTCCCCAATCATAGGTTCGAAGTGGAGTGTGGAGTTGTTAGGGCAAGAGGGAATTATTGCATACAAGTGTACCTCTCCTTAATCTGACACAAAAACCCTATAAGTTGTTTACTTAGGTTAAGGTGACACCGGAATTTGTTCAAAGACTCCGAATTACTCTAGTGAAAGTCATTTGAGATGAAACAACCACAAACATAAAAAAAGAGTCGACTTTTAAAGTTGAATAAATGAGAGGTACACAAGTATGACACAATTTGCTCTCGGCAATTGGTAGTTGCACTAAGCAATTCACCTTCCATGAGTTGGGTGGAGTTAGTTTGGATTTACGTGCACTTATCTACCCTCAAGTTTAGTCAATGCTCATTGAAGTTCTCATCACTCATTGATAAAAACCCCACAAATTGGTCCCGTTCCAATGAGTGATGTGTATAATATCACCAAGTTGAGGTGCAAACAATGCATGCTCAGTGCAGCACAATCCCATCTCAAGCTCGTGTACCTAGCTATGCTAATTTCCAAGTTCACGGCATGCGGACTGCATGTGAAGACATAAAAATTTGTCTCCCGCCCTTCTCTACAACATTGACCCAAATTGTACCAAAACATTCATGAGCTATAAGTGTGAAAATGTAAACATCAACAATGATGACCAACAGTGTTTCATCCAAACATAATCGATGCAAAAGGAACAAAAATAAAATATTGTATGACTCCAGTTTTGATGTAGATAGAACTATTTTGGACATGTTGCACTTGTGCACATATGACTCACGAACTGCTACACTACATATGATATTACGCATCACCAATTCTATTGTCTTGCTCACCACAAATTGTAAACTGCGGTATAGTGTCCACCAACACTAAATGTTAATCCAACATCACTTGTCATTTCTTGTAAATTTTCCGGGGGATTTTAGATGTACGGTGTTGCAATTTCTGTCACTCACCAAGTGGCTTTTCATCCAAATTTCAATCATCCATAACAATATTTCATCACGAGTTGTTGGCAGGAGGAGGTAGGGGTCTGGCCAATGGATGAACTCATCCATCATCCATGACATATTTCGTTCACTTATTCGTAAGAAGTGTCATCCGAAAAGCTACGGTAATGACACTTAAATACCATATGACACTAAATATCACATTTAGTGTAGAAATGTCCGAAACCGCCCCCGCGAACTTAGGAACGGCGACTGCGTCAACGTCCATGCACCCTTGCCACTCCGAATGTAAGAGTCCGCGCCGGCAGGGTCTTACAGCGGCACGGGGTGGAAGCAGTGTCGGGCTTTCGCATCGGAAATGAGATCCTTCCAGACCGATGCACCCCGCGACAATGTCTTCGCATTTCCAACGATCCACACGCAATACCTGCCAAAGCTCCACTTCTAATCATTACGAGTCATGCCAAGGGCATCCATCCCCTTGAACCTCGATCAAGGACTCATGCGAGGAACCCACGATTGCTGAGCAAAGATTGGTGAGCCTGTAACTTACCCACACAGGAGCATCGGCTCTCTCATTACCTTAGCTGTTGTTAACCCACCTTAAGTAATGTATGGGAGCTAGCTGGCTCACCTTCCACGAGTAATGGCGACGTTGAGACGGCGACAATCTTTGACGAAGCCGATGCCGTGTGCTCTGTTATTTGCTCTTACGGTGCTGAAAATGATCACGTCCTTCTCGCCGCCTTGGAAGCCATCCACAGTTTTCACCTGGATGTCGATGGCATTACTCTCTAGCGGTAGATGCTTCACCGACTTCTCCAGAGCCTGTGCTTGCATCGCATAAGGTGAAATTATGCCTACGCTTACCTTCTTCAAGCTGCGTTCTCTTGCACACGCTGCGCAGGTAGAGGAGATTAGTGCTTGTAATACGGAGTGTTTAACTGGAAACGATGCAACAGGTGAAGTCGCACTTCTCTACTCACATCGATCATGACATGTTCATCCTCATGAAAAATACCTAGTACGGAAGCACAAGTATCTTTGTCGAGCGGGGCGAATAACAAATTTAACAACTATAGAGCACGTAAGAAGTTTCTCGGCAGCTTCAGTCATGAATTGTTCAAGAGGAGGAATGAGGGTCCATGAGTGGTGGTTTTTCAACTACCGTAGGCAAGCACTTTCACCAGGTTCGTAACGAGCTGCACTTCCATCGGATTAGTCCAACTCTTCTTCTCTGATACTTCATATCCATGCATACAATCTAAAAAGGCATATGCTCCATGTTGTAGCAGTGCATAAAGGCTTCGCCCATAGTCGGCTGAAAGAACATTGGGGCCGTCCTTCACAGCACCATCGTAGAACTGCGAATTCGGAAACGCACTGATGGCAGGGTGCATACGGTATTGAATGTTCAGAAGATGTCGGCATCCGTGCCGCAAACTCTGAAGCCTGTCCATGAGGCTACGGCCATAGCCACATTTTTCTGCAACCTGTCACTCCTTAGGTTTAGATGTTTTTCAAACGAAATTAAAGACCTTCTGTAAGCATATAACCATATCCAAGATTCTGTGCAAATTCTGGTCCTTAGCCAAGATTAGGAGGTCGAACGCTCGAGCACAGATGCCCATGCATCCACATCCCATCCACATGCCGAACAAACTCGGTTCCGGTTTAGGTTTACGGTTTTTGGTTTAAGAGATGTGCATGTCATAGAAGATTGCGGTCATGATTTCTGGACTATCAATCTAGGATAATTTTGTGGAGAGGTTGATAATTGTGCAGAATTCTGGAGATACAGAACAACAGAAAATCCAGAATATCTGAAGAGGGCAGAGAAATTCGAGAAGAATTATGCTGAACATGGTGCGAAGCAAATCGATCTACCTTGCTTATGACGGTGGCTGGAAGTTGCTTGTGATCTCCAACCAATATAAGTTGCTTGAGCTCGGTAATACTCGTGATGATGGTAGTCTCGGCCTCCACAAGCTGAGACGCCTCATCAACGATTCCGCACTCAAAGGGTATTTTCCGCATCCCGTGCCTGCCAGCTGAAGAAACTGTACTAAAAACTAAGGTAGCTTCTTTCAAACACAATGACTGTAACCAATCTTTGTCGAGAGTACACCCTAGAGGGTTCTTCGTATTGAACAAATCACGTCCAGTACTCGGAATCAACATTTTAAGAAGCGTTTCCTTGATTTGAAGAAATCTTGTTTTCGAGTCGCCATTCCCAACACCGCCCAGGTTGATCGCTGAAAAAGCACCGACCAGGATGTCCGTTTTATGGGCAGTGAACCAGCTGACAGCACCTTTAGGAGCTTCCGAGGGCATGGACGCTACAAGCTCCTTCATCAGTTCACATACTTTAGTGATTGCATTGCGAGTTCTCTCGTCCAATCGGCATCTTGGAAGCTCCCTGACGAGCACAGATGAGGACTTCGCCAGGTTATTTTTAATCCCCTTCATGATCTGTCCCGCAAATTTCCAAAATGGATCGTTGGGATTTCGATTAGGGCATTTCTCCTGACCCTTGATGCCGGTTGTACGTGCATATTGACCGGGTGCATCTTTCATGAACTTTACAAAGGAATCTATGGAATCTTTCCATCCCCGCAAGGCTGCCTTTAAACGATCTGCTCTATACGGAAGGAACACTTTCGTCAGTAGAGTACCATCAACAGCTCCCCGCAGTCGTTCTAGGCTGCCCACCAGTACAACCTCACGCAATTCAAGAGGCGACCACTGTCTAATTGCCTCAATGTTACTAGTACTTTGCACTTGTAAGTTTTCTGTGCAATACTTGGAAAACGGTATTTTCTGCTCTCGCCCTTGCTCCTGGAAGAAATCAGTCATCATCCTCGTGGCAATCTCAATAACGGCTGCGTTTGTTGGCGCCGAGATCAGTGTGCGACGATGGAGACACCCCAACACAGACAGCAAGGCGACCAGCATTGAGGTCTTGCCAGTGCCGGGTGGACCTTGTACCAATCGGACATGTGGATTTGGTTCCATCGTTAGAAGGCCTGCCACTACACTTCGAAGAGCTTTTGCTTGTGAAGGATTCAGTCCGATGGATGCGCAATAGGCTTTGGCATATTCCAAAGTCCTGGCTCCCTCCGGCGCTTGAGGAAGGTTAAGACTCTTGGTTCCCTCATGAGAACCAGTCTGATGATCATGCACGAAGTCATCCAAAATTTGTCAGAAATGTGCGGATTGAGGAGAGTTCAAGTGATATCTTGGAGTATGAAATCCAACAAACGTTGAACCTGCGGTCAGGATATTCAACACTACGCATAGCAATCGAGAAACAAGATCTGAGCTATTTCAAGTGGTAGAGCGATAGATGATGTTTTCTCCATATTCCACTGTCAACCACTATCATACATTTCATCGTCACAGTTATCCCAGCAGCTAAATACGTATTTCAAAGTATTTGCACAATCAGAGTTGCATTGTCAGCATTTTGAAGGGATATAGAAACAAAGTTAATGCAAATCAATCAAAGTCCTGCACTTCTCAACATATTGTTGTAGGTCAGAGGTGGCAGTTTACCTTTTTGATTTGTAGAATGCTTTGCATCACAGGTAATAACGGTGACACACTGTTGACCGGCGAGTTTACTTTGTCAAGGGCATTCCAGATACGTTGAGCTGGTATGAAACTCACGCCCGTGCGCACAGCTCTCCATGACGATTTTTTCTTGCTAATACTCTTCTGGATGAAGTCCAGATCCGATGTCTGTACGTATGCAGTCGCTTCAGTCTGCTCCTCAGGAGTTGTCGAAGCTGATGCAAGAATACAGCGAAATTTATCATTTTCTGGGATGATCAGGCACTCTCGTGTACTGTCCCACTTGAGCTCGTCACTGCATAGCAGAATGATTTCTGAACCATTAATTGGTGATTCGAAGGTGCTTCTAGTCCATGAGGAAGATTTCAAGCGGAAATTCGTCTTCGTATATTGTTTTTCAGTTCCTGTGCTCTTCTTCTGGCAGCTTATGTCCACTGGCAAGACTGATCCCATGGTTATGGACTCGAGAGCATGATGCAGCTGAGCCCGGGTTTCCTCCAGAAGAGGCACCCGGAAAGCTTGTTGATAGGCTTTGGTGGATGAGAACTCCATCGGCACAGTGCCCACCTTTGCACACAATCAAGATTGCACAACACAAAATCTCAAAGAAGACATGATGATTACTCCACTGATATCCGAATCACTGAAACCTTTAAATTGGAAATGTGGTGATTAGGAAACTACATTTTCAACGGAAACTGCAGGGGAGCATCAAGAGGGGATAAATATGGCACAAGGTGAATTCTCTGGAGATGGGAATGCAGCTAGCTCATAATTAGGTACCTTTGTCTCCAAGAAGGTTGGATCGGCGATGCTGCGAATAGGCCATTTTAGAACTGTTGCCTGTAAACCGTCAGGTGACTGAGCCATTAGTAGCGTGCTGTGGACTAGTTGCGTGCCGATGGATCACTTTCCCAGATATCTGAGCAAGTCAAGCGAAACCAATTAGCTGGGTTAAAAATTGACTCAGGAGTCATGGGGGAGTCATGAGAGTTGATTCACTCGAACCACTCAAAGTACTTACCAACAAAGTCCGTTCTTCCAAAGTACGTTGATGATCTGCAGACACTGGATATGCTTGCAGCAACCGCCGGTTTGATGAGAAATGTAGTTGTGATGCAGATTGACAATCAGCACACCCCTGAAACTGATATCCTCGTTGCTAATTTCAGGACGAAGGTTCGCTGGCTGTCGATCGATGCAAGACTCACGTTGTTTGCAAGGGTGAACTGATTCCTCCTCGAGGTATGATATATCTCTCCGTCAGACACTCACAACACCTGCAGTGATCGAATTTTTGTGTGACCGCCAATTGTTACTCCGTTCAATCTCAAACTGGACCGGAAATATCACGACATTTGGTGAGCTGCAGAGACAATTAGAGCAGCTAGCCTTGGCTGGCATCAGGGTATACCGACAACCCAGGAAAGATATTGCAGCGGTAATTCAGAGAAGGGACTCCTTGCCAGGTTTTCTACCCTAAACTTGTATCACCCGCAAGTTAGTGGTACGTGCTGGGGACCACCCAAGACTTGGTGGACACGAAGTAGAGAATACCCATTCAATGGCTACTTAAACAGTTCGGAAGATGGTTCCCAGTCACTAGTATGGCCTACTCATGCTAGAATGTTTCTTTTCCCACAAAAAACAGCGGTTCTAAATTCTGATAAGTGGATATTGGTGTTCTGAAGCACTGAGTTTCCTGATGCGAAAATCTTGTAGTTTCTGGATATTCTGGAGTTCAATCCACAAGAATCCATTTGGTTTATCACTTAATAATGCTTTCCAAAAAGCTTGTGTTGATGCCGAAGCCCCACGCTGTCAAACCATGACTTGGAGGCAATTATCTACATTACATCAACCGCACCTACGCCCATTTATATGGGGATAAATTTAATTTGGTTACTTACGATCTCAACCTCAGATTGAAGAAGGGTCCCACTACATGCTGGATTTTAATTAAGTTGCCTCATGAGGACCTGTTTCATAATTGTTTCAGTTGATGAAGGTAGGCACTAATATCTGATAGTTTTCGGAGATAGCTTCTGCAGCCTTGAAGGAATGGAACTTACCTCTTTCTTTGTTCAATCTGCTTTCGATGAAGTGGTCTAATTAATTAGCAAACTAAATCTCATAATGAAGCATATTACAGGAATGAGTGGAAATCTTTGAAGGCTGAGTGATTCAGAGGCAAATCAGGTTCGATTCAATGGATGAAGTGATTAGACGTGCTTATTGAGTTCGCCCGACTATTGTATTTACCCAAGTGTTGTTGAGTTTACCTGGCCGCTTGCTGTAAGCTAATGAGTAGACTAGGGACAACCTGATCACACCCCAGGCATAGGTACTAAATTTATATGTTTCCTTCAAATTAGGCTTCTATGAGAGAGAATGTTTCATTGCACATTCTCTGCTGTGTACAGGTGCCTGGGTGACAGGATGTCATAAATTTGCACATTCTCACCATTCACCAATTAATATGATGACTGCTAATAATTTCAACTATTTTATTGTGTTACTGTATGCCAGGAGCAGGGGGGCAAAATCAGAATACCCATTCAGCAGATACGTGCTTTTGTTATCTTGACAGGTTTTCCACTGGAGACTATGAAAACTGTCATACCTATATTGTCTTCAGAGCTGACAATTATAAGTGCCTGTCCTTCCAACATTCAGCCAAACAAGAAATCCCATATCTTGATATGTATTTGCATGAAAAGAGCTCAAGCTCCAATGGAGAAATTAGCGGCCAAATTCAAGTGTGATGAGCATGGAGTATTGGGATGAGTAGGATGACATGTCACGAGCGGGATGCAGAAGGAGGTCTACTAATTCTCAAACTTAGAAAAGATTGCAACAAGTATTTTAGATAATCACTATGACAGGAATCTAACTTCAGGTATCGCTTAAGAAGGCCAGAAAAAAGATGAACCAAAAACAGGGCTGCTGTGACCACTCTGATCCAGTTCTATAGTACAAGCTGAATGTGTGCAGGACAGAAGCAATATATCCCGTCTTGCTCAAACTCTATGCCATTTCCAACAACTTACACATTCAAAGGGAGGATCTGACAGGAACACAACTAGAAATTTGAACACTTCAGTCCATTCTCAAGCTTTATATCTTTATAGCTTTTAAAGGTTGAAATAGGAATTGAAATGTTCAATTGATCTTGTTGTGTCCCTGTGATCTCCTTCTTGCAATAACACCTGCCATTAATATAGCCAACCATTTCAGTTGCACAAATGAGACCACATTTGGGTCACAATCGAAATGCACAGAACATCATGATCTGGCTAAGAGTTCAAGATGTGTCTTGAAATGGCAGCATGGGTGGGCATGAATTACAGATATCTTTGTAAACCAAGGATTTGTGGGGGATAAAAGAAGCTCAACACCATGCCTGAGTAAAGGCATTATTCATGCTTCGAGTTATGGATGAGAGATGCACCATTTTCAAAAGCAAAGTCATGGAGTTGCACATTCGAAGAATCATTGCTTCCTTGATCTTTCCCCCGTTTCTCGTGGAAATTGGCCGTCCACTCCACCAAGCTTATCTTTTGACCTTGATTCAGCCGTGCTAACGGACGAGTGCTCTTCACAAATAACTCTGCATTTTGCCATGTGTCACACACACCTAGTTTGACCAGCAAAGCACACAACAGCGTCACACTGCGACCATGCCCTGTTCCACCACCAGACAAACAAATATGAACTTCCACAACAAATGCAACCATATAGATACTTAAGACAGAAAGAAAGAAAGATGACTCCACGTTGCCACCAGCGTGAACTATAGTGTTGCTTCATTTCGAGTTGGTCTAACTCTATATAATCCTGAACTGGACATTATGAGAGCTAGAGGGCCCTTGGTGACTATTTGCCTCCTTTCTGAAGCGAACACCTTGAACGGGCGTGGACAAGCTGACCAGCACCTATCTCCCCCAATGGCAAGCCCCTAGGTTCCCACATGGTTGGTTGAAAATATCCGGTTCATCCAGATAACCCCCACTATGATTGGGTGGACCATAGGTGCACCAAGAATCTAGTGCTAGGAAGGTCACCCATCCAACTACTACTCCAGCCTTTGGCAGCTTAACCTCAGAGTTTGGACCAAACTAGTGTCCTACATGCGATGTCAAGATGAAGATAGAATAGAAAGACTGTAGCTGATCATAGTTCAACAACAAAACCAAGTTCTCGAAGAGAGAGGATCCCTGGATGAAATAGTGACTAGCTTAATCAACTCTTATTTTGCTTAAGAATGCTTCCTCAACCCACAATAGCAAGGTTAAGGCTGAAAAATTTACTGGGAAGTTCCTCTTAACAAACCACAGAGTACAGAATTATAGGGAGGCGATTATGTAGCAATCACACCATTGTTCTTAAAATTGTTCATGATTTCCGCTTCCCCAAGTAAACTTTACTGCTGAAACCCTACAATCTGCACATGGAAGGATGAGCAAACACAATTAACCTATTACTGATCTACTTATGATGCTCTTCCTCCACCTACAGCGACAAGCTCTAATGCAGAAAGCTCTACTCATTGCTGCAAAATTCCTCGAACCAACTACAGACTACAGAATAACAGGGGAGGCAATCATGTAGCACACTCAAACGATTGTTCTTGAAATTGCAATGTTATTCCTCCAACCTACAGCACAGAGGAGTAGAGCCAAAAGCTCTACTTACCGCTGGTGAAACTCCTCAAACAAACTACAGATTACAGAATAAGAGGGGAGGCAATTATGTAGCAATCACACCATTGTTATTGAATTTGTTAGTGAAATTGTTTGTGAAATTCGCTCCTCCAAACAACCTGTTATGCTGAAGTCTACAATTTACACATCCGAGGATCAGCACAATTAGCCTTGAATCTTATCTGTTTACGATGCTCAGTGCCGAAGTTCTACTCGTTGCTGCAAAATTCCTCAAACAAACTACAGCCTACAGAATTCTAGTGTAGGCAATCATGTAGCAATCACGCCTTAAAATAGTTTGTGAAATTCGCTCCCCCAATCAACCTCTACTGCTAAATCCCTATAATTTGTACATGCAAGGATGAGCAAAAACAATTAGCCTTGAATAGCGACTCTTATCTGCTTAAGTTGCTCTTCCTCCATCTACAGCACAGAGATTTACATCTGAAAGAAAGCTCCACTTTGCCGCAAAATTCCTCAAACAGACTACAGACCAGAGAATAATAGGGAAGCAATCATGTAGCAATCACGCCATTGTTCTTAAAACTGTTCTTGAAATTGTTCGTGAAATTTGCTCCTCCAATTAACCTAGACGGCTTAATTCCTACAGTTCAAACATGTTTCATGTTTGCTCATCTACTCAACCTGTCCTGCTGAAACCTAGAATCTACACATGCAAGGATGAGTAACACACACAATAAGGAATGGGAATGGCAACTCAATCACTCACCGAATGCGCAATGGATGAGGACACGATTCTTCTTCCCATTCTCCCAACCATCATATCTCTTCAACAACCACTGAACAGCAAACTCAATTTCTTCCGGCCGTGGACCCCTTGAATCCCAAGTAGGTACACAAAGGTAAGGTAAGCCTTGAACGCACGGACTACGGGGGAGCTCACAGGTGCAATCCACCACGGCCTGTACGCCGTCCGGCAAATCGCTCTGCAAACTCGGCCACCCGCCAACGAACAAACCCTTGTACACTTCGGTGAACACAGGCTCCGTTGTTCTAAGTCTGCGCACCGTGACGTACGCCTTGAGCGAGAGGAGGTAAGGGTAGAAGGCCACAATGGACCACCACGGGAAGGAGCCGTCGGGCTTCTTCCCAAATAGCGTCGGCTGGTTGATGGATGGGTATGCGGCTATAGCCGCTCCAAACCCTACCAGTGATGCGTGCAGGAGTGGTACAGTAGAGTATGCCGGTAGGTCTGTCTTTGAAATTAGCCCTATGTATACCGCCATTACTACAGCTGAGGGCAGGGATGCTGCCATTGATAGCCCCATTCCTATCGCCACGAACCAAAACAACAAATCCCCTTCCCTATAGTCTCCTTCCCCTCCCTGTAGTCTCCTCCCCTTCCCTCCAGCTCCAATCAAAGGCTTTCTTGTTTAGCACCAAAAATGCATTGTTAAACCATTCACATCGCCACAAATCACAATCCACACACAACAAACAACAACTCCTCTTCCCTTCCCTTCCCTTCCCTCTAAATCCAATCAGAAACCTTCCTGTTTAGCACCAAACATGCATTGTTAACCCCATTCCCATCGCCATAAATACGACCAACGAACAACAGATTTCCTCCCCTCGAATGTCCTCCTCTTCCTTTCCTTTCCCCTCCCTTCCCTCCCCTTCCCTCCAGATCCAATGAGAAACTTTCTTGTTTAGCACCAAGAATGCAGTGGGAGAGGAGAGACAGACAAGTTGCGAAGAATCCTTCGGAGGTTCGTTGTCAATCTTCGTCTTCGATTCCAGTCCGCTTCAATTCGGTGTAATCTCATTTAGCAGTGGAAATTGCAGCGGAAACGGAAAGAGATGGTGAGGAAGAGAGAGGCAGACAAATTACGAGGAGGCCAAAAGTGGCCGATAATTGATGCTTCTTCTTCTTCTTGAATTTCAATCTTTATTCAATTTTGTCAAAGTTCAGCAGAATTAGAGAGAGAGAGAGAGAGAGAGTGAAGCTTATCGATGTGGTCGAAGTGTTGCTGTCTGAGTAGCAATTCTTGAGGTTCTGGAGCAACTTCGGAGGAAGAGAAACACTGAGCGACCGAGACAACGCTCACGAGATTTTTCGGCTTTCTCTGAGGTATTTTAGAGATTTACACTTGGACACGTGCACCACTCGTTGTGGGTCTCAGGGTGAGTTTCCATGTTGGCCGCTCGCCCACCAAATTCTAGTGTAAATAAGGACAACCCCGCCCAAATGTAGAGGGAATCTAGGAATAGGGTTTGTATGTGCCAACTAGCTCCTTTCATTTCTCAAATCCGGGCCCACTTACTAATTTTCTCTTTCTCCCGGTTATTAAGGATGGAGTACTGGACCAATATTGGTTCTCTTGAATCTTCAATAGGTCTTAATCTTTTAGTGACCAGCACTTGTACGTTAAAGATTCTTTAATGAGCACATGGAAGTCTAGTAGCCCGTATCCACAATCCTCCACAGTCCTCCACACTCTAGCAAACCACAAGAATGTGGTGGATTGCGGCTTGTGCCTAACTACATGCAAACACCTCTAACCCACTATTATCTAGAACATAGTGGGCGAGCGTCCTACATGGAAACTCACCCTAAGGGTCTCCATGTAGGTTGCTTGCCCACCATATTCTATTGTGAATAAAGACAAACCCACCCAAATGTAGAGGGAAGTTGGTGGGGTAGGGTTCGTGTGTGCCAACTAGCTACTCTCATCTCCTCAAAACCGAGCCCACTTACTAACGTCCTTCTCCATGTTAAAACCTCCTCCTCCTCCTCCTCCTCCTCCTCCTAAAAGCAGTCTTCAATCCTTTGGTGACCGGCACTTGTAGGTTTAAGATTCTTTAGTGAGCACAAGGAAGTCTAGCAGACCCCCAGAATGTGGTTGGATGGCGGTTTGTGCTTCACTACATGCGAACACCTCCAACCCACTAGTATCTAGAATCTAGTGTGCGAGCGGCCTACATGGAAATTCATCTTAAGCCCTCAATCTGGCCCAACTTTATCATCTCTTAGCAGTCCCAACCTTTGTCACATGTAAAGTGATGAGACCCAATTTTAAGTCCCAATGCTCTTGAGGACTAACGGTAGAGATGTTTACTATCCAACAGATGAGCCCAATCCAGCCCATGTTGAGAATTCAGGCCGAAGAAAACTCATCCCCATTTCTTCAAGCTAGCCCGAAGGTTTGGCACCAAAATTGTGCCACCTAGGATGCCACATTGGATAAGTGAGTGTTCAAACCCAACCCTAGTAGAAAGCCCTTGTGCCAAATTTGATGAATCCAAGTGATCTTATTGGGCCAATTTTTAGAGTTTGGGACGGCCTTCAATGCAGGCCCAAGCATATAGTGGGCCTAAGTTACTAGTAATTGGAATCTAAGTTAGATACGTGCCTTTAAAGTTTAGCCCCTCCAGATTGAAGGGGAAGGCCACACACATTCGAAAACATTGGTTTAGGGTTTAGAGTGAATCCAAGAAAAAACATTTTGGCCTTAAATTAACCCTTAACTTCCCAAACCCATGAAAAGGTTTGTTCTAAGTGTATTCCACTCAATGTTAGTTGTTAAATTTTCATGGATAAGTTTTGAGGTTAAAATGGGATTTGTCCGTAGGATCTTCAAACATGAGAGATGAGCTATAATTTGGGGGGGGGGGGGGACTTTTAGATCATAAACATTGAAGGAAATGATGCACGAGAAAATGTCATGTTTTATCCCGCCATCTTAGATCGGAGTTGAAAATGGACTTTTATACCTAGTAAAAGAGGGATGAACATGGAAACCTCGTCAAGGGCAAGCAAATGTCAAGCCCGGAGTTCTTTACCTTGGCCCACTGGTCTTTATTTTGAAACTAGCATTTTTTAACATTTGGGGCCTCCACATTAGAGCTCGAACCTCCAATATGCATGGTTTTGATGCTTAGATTTGACAAGTTTCCATCCAAAATTTATATTGCTTGAGAGCTTGACCGATCTTCAAGCTGTCAATAGTATACCTTGTCATATGTTGGGATTTTTAATAGTATAGCAACTGACTTCCAAAGACCACAAAAAGAAAGTGTCACAAAAAATCACGTCAATTACAAGTACAAAAAGCTAGACTTTTAAAAGCCTCCTCACAAGTATATGCTATTGATGGGACCTCGCCCCAGGTAGTGTTGCTCAGTTGTGCCTGTAGAAGATGGAGGTTGATTTTGAGAGAAAAAGGGATGTAACAATGACCTTAAGAGCTATAAATACATGTCCCTCTGGTTCACTTACACTGCCTTCCCATGACATAAACAATCCCCGACATCCATCTGCCCTTTCAGCTCTGACAATGAATATGGAAACTCAATGCCACATCTTCTAAGTGGACTGATGCCACCATGAATTGTGAAACAAAGTAAATAACACCCTCCCCCAACCAATCCAAGGGTTGGCCAACGTCAATCCACACTAACATCCCCCCGTAAGCAATGGAAAAAAATCCCACTTATTGGTTCGAGTGAGTGTAAAGCGCTCATTCACAAATGGATATCAAGGAGGGGGGAGAAATGGTATTAAACGAAGGAGAATGTTTGAGCACCGTTAAGTTTGGAGCTCAACATTCTTGAGCGACCTTCATTAGGTAGCTTAATAATTTGACCAAGGGCTTTTTAGACTTACACATAGCTTGTACAAGACGTTCCAAAGGGGATCCAACAAGGGGCCGGTAAAGCTTTATAAGCCTGGCAAAATTTCATTGAGCTCTCAAATGAAAGCTCAAGTGTAATTGTTGAGAGAATAATACTATCAGATACACAAAGAGGCAAAGTTACGGTGTAATTCTCTAGAACTACCAGGATCGGTAGAAGAGTAGTTTTATGACAAGTAAATTAATAAAAAAATGCAAATGCCACTTGGCGGTATTTGAAGCCACTGGTATGGCTGGCTTTACCTACCAGGCTAATAACCTGGTCATGTCTTTGCTTATACTCTCGGGATAACCATGGCGGATATCTGGTAAGCTCCTAATTACTTTCTGGTACCCTCGGGATACCCTGGGGCTAATCCCCAGTGTTAGCTCTTGCTAACCTGGTACCCTCGGGATACCCTGTAAAGTTCATACATCTGCCTATACCCTGGACCTCAGATGGTCTTTTCCCCTAAGGGCCTCATATGGCCATTTCTGACTCTAGCTTATACTCAAGTTCTTTGTTGGTCAGCTGATACATCAGATTGTCTAATTAGCTGGAGTCTAATTATCTAACAACAACAATGCACTTTAGGGAATACATACATATAAGAAGCTCACCTTACTAAGGAGAACTTCAAGGTTTATTTCTTAAAACTCTCAATTTTCAAGCTCTCAACCTTTGTTGACAATTTGAGTGGTTTTCAACACATGTGAAGAATAGGATCTCCCTAAACAAGGTACATTTTAGTAGTATTCAAATTTATTAGAACTTGAAAACTAAATATTGATGTTAAATGACGCATTTGATAGCATATAAGATTATGCAGATAATGAAAAATAAAAAATTGACAATGGTTTATAATTATTTCATTTCTATTTCTATTTCAGAGCTAAAATTTTCTACCTTGCAATTTAAAAAATCAAATCTAAACCGTGTTTAATGTTGAAATTTTCTTTAAATTTGATGAGTTTGTTCTCACTGTTGAAGTCCTACCAATGTTAAAGATTTTCAAATTTTCCCGATTTTTAAAAAAAATGTATAATTATAAAATATCTTTTATCTCTTATATCAATTCTCAAATCCATCAAGAGTCCAAAAGGACTTACCACCAAAAACCTCAATTTCAATTTCAAATACAAAAGTTGGTCACTTACTTTTAAACTAAGCTCATTATCTATGTTAAATAAAATTACTTAATATGTCATCAATGCCCGAGGGGGGGCACTCATAGTAAATTTTTGGAGACACTTATGAGAAGCACTTATTTTCAGGAGGGGTATTATGTTTGGGAATTAAAATATTAGAAAAAATCTACTGAGATTAAAATTTTAATACCCTATTGATAATTAGAAATCTAGAATACATTCAATCTTAAGTACCCTGTTTTTTTTTAGAAAAAATTGATAGCCTTTAATTTTTAGCTGAAGGAGGGGTGCATTGTGTATTGGCATTTTAACAATGGGATTACATTGTTGTATGGCAGGAAGAAAGCACACTAGAAATTAATTACAACAAAAAGATTGTAATGGGAGAATGCAAGTAAAGTGCAACCTTAAAATTTAGTGTGTTAAAAAACACAGTTGTCCAACATTTAAAGGATAGCAAGAGTTCGTACAACATTTACAAAAGATTTTCAAACATCAAATGTTGTCTTAGATATACCCCTTCGTGTCAACGTTTAAACATAATGGAGTTCAAAGTATATTTAATGAAGAGAGACCTCCACGGAGCCCTCCATCTTCTTTGATGAAGAAAAGTGCGGTCCTTAACACTCTCCTTCACATAACTAACACATCGAAAATGCCTTAGTCATTGCCTATCTCTCTACAAGTGGACAACACTTTCTAATAAGCTAAACTAATTGAAACTGAAAACTTACAAAACGATTGAAAAGGTTGTCATATACCTATTGAAGCACTTGTTGGGGAGATGAGTTTACTCATCCACGATCACTGCAACCAGCTGCCACAAAGCACCATCACTTGTATTTACACCGGACTAAACCAAGGTTTCCAGACACTAGTGTCATAATGTTAGATATGGATGGACCAGTGTCTCCCCTTACCTACATGAGTGCAAAAGAACACTAAACAACACAAACCAAAGTATGCAACTTCAAAAATGCTTGGCATCTGTACTTGCCTTGAGGAAGAAACATAAATGACTGATCCAGTTGTGGCGTTCATAACTCTCCAATTTGTAAGGATGACAAGCTAGAATATTACCTCCACACCCTCCCCAAGCAGATAGTTTATAACAAGCAAAAATGTGCGCAAGAATAATCAAACGCGATAGGTTTTGTGAAGAGCAATGACAACATTTCAGCGCTCACAGGTGCAAAACTGAACCAAACCCTAGAAGACGTACAATGACCCTAAGAATGGAAGACCAAGCACGCCAACGGCTACAATAAAAGATGCGCTTAGGCTCCATGGAAGAGAAGATCATTGTCGAGACAGCCGACCCCCTTGGCTCACCCGAAACCCTAATTCATCTACAAAAATAAGCTAGATAAAAGTACTTTCATCCATCTCATTTGAGCCTACATAGTATTTAGCTTAGGATACTCAGATTCAAGGATACTTTAAATAAACATATAATAAAATTACGCATGTTATATTGCATGTTTTTTTATAAGAGGTTTTGAACATTAATTCACCCCTTTTATTTTATACATAATTCTTCAAAAATTTACCTTGAATGAATATTAAATACCTTATATTTTATGACACGTCGTTTCTTATATATTGCTAGTGCCCCCCCCCCCCCGCGGGAAATCAATGGTCCTTAAATTGGTTCATAAACATCAAAATAAACACCATATTTACTTTACATTTTTTTCTTTGTTTTTAAATTTTATATTTGCTATTTATGATTATGTATTGGGTTCTCTTCACACAATAAAAATCTAAAGTCTCGATAAATCTTTGTTAGTTTCACTATAAATAGATTCTTTCAGTTTCAAGTATCAAAATTTCTATTGTAAACACATGTTTCTCACTACTTTCATCTAAGTTTCTGGCTATTCTCTTCCAGTATAAGCCATGGTACATGAAAGACAACATTGACCTATTGTCCTTTGAAACTACAAAAATGAACCTCTTCATATTCATTGATAACTCTCATGTTGATGACACACTACTAACTTATACCTCTATCGGCATGAAATATGTTATAATAATATCTTGCACCTCAAAAATGAACAACCTTCTCACAAACTATTAATACATAATGATGATGCATAGTTTGTAACTAAGTCTAATATGTATATTATTACTATTAATTCACATTTAATATAACAAATTTAGTGTAACAACATATCTAAAAATAACATATACAATTCACGAGGTGAACATGAAATTAAGAATAAGTATCTTCTTAATATTGAAATTGTTGTTCACTGTTATTTTACCATGAAACTCACAAAATTTTCATTTTGGTCATTTTGTGTATATGAACAATAATATAGGGTAGATAAAGATGTAATTAAAATGTGATCTTAATTTATGTTCATAATATTTTAAAATAATAACAATTAGCCGTTACGCAACCAATCATAGGCATAATAATTGATTTCACACTTGAGAATGTGTTGAATAACAACAAAGACGTATGTACTTTTATTTGATTTTTAAACCTCATGGAAGCCCACTAATAGCAAAATATGATCATATAGATTTGTTAAAGGAGTTTTTGCCATAAATACATGCTTCTACAGATGTCATACAAGGATATATTGCCAGTGACGTATATGGGTTATGTAATTAGTGGCTTTTAAATCATGTTTTCCTTACTTCTTAATTTTGCAATGAAAATTGTATATGAGATGGTTTTTTTAAAATAAAAAAATCAGTATAAAAGCATAAGAAGATGGAAAAAAAGGAATGGAGGAAAAAATAATAATGAGAGAACCGCTTTTTGATAGACATGTACAGACAACCCTTAAATCATAGAAGGCAATTGTTCCTGCATCTTAGTTTGACGAAACCAACACAATGGCCAACATCCAAAAACAATTTTTTTTGGAGTTTGATATTTTCTTAACATTGATTGAATTTATGACGTTTTCAATAACATTATACAAATGGCTTTATAGTTGGCGAAGAGTTAAATATCACCACAAAGTCTAACGCCGCCTTCCTATTGTGGTTGAATTCTTCATATATTTTATACCACAGTTGCATGTTGTTTATTGGGTTTAGGTCTTCTTAATTTAAATATTATTTCTTAGTTCTTTTGAAAAATAAAAAATAAAAAGTCAAGCTCCTAATGTGGGCAACAACTTTGGGAAGTTATACAACCTGAATCAAAATGTCTAACACTTGGCATGTGTTAGTTATGATGTATATTGCCTTGTATTGTGTTTCATCAACTTTTTTATGTATTAGATTATGGAGTGCCAAATGAAGCTTTCATCTATTTACCATCAATCACTTCATCCATCAAACGGTTTCTAATAACGGTTGCTTGTCCTTGATTTCATAAACCCTCTTTCCATCTCCATTCTTGACTATTGGAGAAATAAATTTACATCATGCCGAATGAGTTATTGCCGAATTATAATGAAAATTATGGCCAAAGTTTTTAAGAATATATTGACTAGTGGTCTCTCAATGAGGTGGCCGTATGCCTTCATAATAATTGTAATTTAATCCAAACACTTGGGAGAGGTCCTATCTAACTTGTCCACATTGCAAATCATTCCTCACCCTACCATCCATCCTCACCATGTAAGTTTCATTATGTATGTCTTCTTTTCCATTCGGTTCTTCTAGTTGCTCCAACACAAGACCTTCATACTAGAATTATATTTTAATTTTAATTTTAAACAATTAAACATGTCCTAGTGTCTAGGCAATGTTTTATTTAAATGACCGACATATTTACATCAAACACTTTAAGGATGAAATTATATTTTCCTTTCATCCATTTGTTTTCTTTGTTTAATTTAAATCTTACATTCTCACTTTCACCATAGATGCAATTGCCTCATAACGAATTCCCTCATGTGTTCAATGTATTGCCTTTTTGGTCATCATTTCAGACGTGAGGTTCCTTTATGTTCATTATTTATGTCATTTTCATCATTTTTGCCATTCAATGTTCACAACGTTGTCCAATCTACATATTTTTCTTTAAGGAAAGCAAATGAATATTTTTAGTATGGAAGCATACATCATGAGGTCCAATATAGCTCAATCAATTCATAAAAATCATCATGGACCTCATAAATATGTTTTTCATAAATTTGGACTTTAAATAGATACAAACCTAAAGTACTCTTGAATACAAATGAAATATGGTATGAATTATTTATCATGAAGCACCATATGCCTCAAAATTATAGTTATGAAAACCTTTGTGGTTATTGAGAATATTTTCAGTTAAAAAGTTGTTTTTTGATATCCACGCTAGGTTCAAGTATTGTGAATTTTATTTTGGGGGGCATTTGGCATTTGTGGATTCCATGTACAAAAATAAATATGAAAATCATGGTTCCTACATGTGTACCATGAACCGTGCATGTACTAATGTTTCATACATGTTTGATTGCCTAGGCCATGTCAAAACGATATGTTTTTACTATAGTTGTGGTTAATTAATGAAGCCCTTCTTATGTTCAACATAGGTGGGGTGCTGATTTTGTCATGAATAAATATTTTTTACCAAAAAAAATTTGTCACATTTATTGGCGCAAGGGAAAAAAGAAAGGGGGGAGGGGGGACTTTCATGGATTTGTTTTTACTTGCACTTCAAAAAAATTGTGTGATTTGCCCATGTGTTCTTAGGGACACCATGCTAGGTGTTGGTGGTGGATTGGCCCCTATACCATTAAATCCTGGACCAATACCCCCTCCATGCATCTCTCTTTCTACTGTCCTGCTTGCATCTACCCTCCCTCTGGTATCGTTTTCTCTATATATGGATTTAGCCCACATGCATTTGCCCACCTTCTTCACCCCCTTATTTCTACCATTCCACTTGCATGGTCCACACTTTTTTTATCTACCTCACCATCCATATCCCTCTTCCTTCTACATGCATTTGCCCATTTTCTCACCCTCCATGTTGCATCTAGCCTTTCTTCTTTTACCCCCTATTTCCATCTCCTTAGCGGGACTTTACCCTCTTTCATGTGCCCCACATTCCCTCCTTTTTAATGTATTTACATTATATTTGCTTCTACCCCTATTTCTACCACACCCATTGGACTTATTCCATTTTCGACCCCTATGCTTTCAAGTCATTGCACACATTTGGAGTCTTCAATGGTGTTACGAGTGCAAATGTTTGCGCCTCTATGCAAGCATCTTGCCCCTTCCTTAAATCATGTAATCACCGTTTTTTCGCCCTGAAGGCCACTTCATACACAAGGTTGAAAGCCCCTGACCATGGCAATGTAAGAGCTCTCGTTGGTAAAAAAGGCGGAGACAGTCCAAATTCACTCCAGACTAGGAGGTGAAGGCCTAAAGGCCCAAAGAAAAGTTCGTGGATGAAAAATCTACATGGAGTCCTACATGGCAGGTTGTGGATAAAGGTGCATGGTCTACCGGAATTTGCGTCAAATCCACCTCCAAGAGGTGGGCCCGATGCAAATTCCGGGAGACCATGCCTTTTTTTAATATTTTTTCAGTAGGACATATTTCAAGACAGACTGCATGGTAGATTCCAGGACAGACAAACACCACCAAGTGATAATCTTAAATTGATAAAGTTTGAGACATATTATATTAAGCCAAACCCTCCCCTCTTTTTCCGCCAACAAAATATGCAATGGTCCCGCAACATGGTGCATTCTCACTTCACACTATGCTTGAGGGCCCAAGACTACATAAAATGGCTTTCCCAACACCCATGGTACGGCCTTTGGATGAGAGTCAAGGATCCTCACCATTACAAGGTCACGGCTCTTGGCTCATGTGTGAAGTGGCCCTAAGTTACTTTTGTATGTGAATACCTTTAATTATTGCACTATATAATTAACATAAAAAATTAGTGTGGACCACATTAAGTTTGGAGTAAAATGTAAATAAAGTGGATCCAAGACCACGGGGTTCACATGAGTTATGAAGACTTTCAACGAACACATTGAATATTCATAGATATTTACTACCATGTTAAGGGTATTTAGTGTAACTTACTATTCTGACTTTCGCAATGCCCTAACTTTTAAGGGCCGGCACATACTATTTTAGTGTTATTAAACGTAATGCTCTAGAAATACTACCTTATTATAGTAAAAATTGTGAAGGATCTATTTGACTATTTGGTCGATTAAATTTTTTATTGTAAGAATTCAGGGTAAAAAAAAGTTATAATAGAAGTTATGATGATTTTAGGTATAGAAATTAACTTGAGAGCTTAAAAAATGGATACAAAAACATTATTAGCACGTTGTCTAGAGAGGACTAAGTTAAAATCAACGTACGTCATAAAAATATTAGGATATAAATAGGAACATGTTTTGGTTCAAGGACGATAACATAAGATTCAAAGGCTAACTCTAAGGGATCTGAGGTGACAAGATGCCAAAATCATCAAATTAGTGGAGGCAAGTTGACTTCATAAGTTATTGTTTGCATATAACATTTAAGTTATTAGGATGTAGGATTCCACGTGACGATGTCGGAATTCATGTGACAAGTGTATTTTGACACTACAAAGTTAACAATGGATGAAGAATTATTGGATAAAAGATTGTGAAACTAAGTCTTCATAATAAGTATCCGAAACAAATGAACAAGGAGGAATGTTATATTAAGTTAACCATGTTTTTGAAAAGACACAAGTCAAGGAAGGAACTCACCTTCACAAATTCATTATTTGAAACGTTATCTTTAAAGAAAAAGGCTCAACTTTATCTTCAATCATCTTTCATTTCCGACTTCCACCTTCAGAAGGCTCAGACCTCTCATCTTTTAATCTCATCTTAAATCCAGTCAACTCTCAACTTTGAGCAAATGATTTTGTTACTTTTATTAGAGTGTAGTAGTTTTGAATATTAGCCTATCTAATACTTTTAGATATAATTGGTATAAAGACTTGCAATAGTAGTACAATATCATGAGCCACGGTGTTGTAATTTTTACACCTTAAATTAAAAATTATTTGTTTAGGTTGATTTTTGCCTCTTAGAATTAGTTTATTTTAGTAATCATTTGTTAACTCTATAATAATAAATATTTCTATACGGCAATTAACTGATGGAAAATCTTGAGTTAATAAAACAATGATAGATAATCTTGAATTAGTATTAAGTAGGTCGAGTTGACTTCAGAGGTTCACTATGGCATATTTCAACAACCATTTATTGTAAAGCGTATCTCAAATAATAGGTTTAAAAGTTTTTTTTCTAACCCAAATCATCTTGTAAAAATCTAAAATGTTGTCTAAAAGTCATAAATGTTTATGTGAGACATCTTTCTATTTGGAATAACTGACTTTAAAACCTCATCATGGTTTTTCATGGACGTCGATTTTCACAAATATTATGTCCATAGGTAGGTTGTAAAGTTTCATTCCTATTCCTAGTAGTTTCATTTTATTCTAAAATTTTGAGATTAAAATATAAGAGTTTATGCGATACAACTTCAACATCTTAATTATTATTATTTTCAATAAAATCTTCTACTGCTTATAAATAATTAGAATGGAATTTAGACCATATTGTGATGCATTGTAATAAGTAGAGTATACTAAAAGGATTTAAGTTATTTGTTTGACAATAACTAAGCTTGAATTGGACTTTAAGGCATTTAGTATGACAAACTAGATTTGTTTCACTCGCAAAGACTTTCGAACCTTAATCTAGTTATTTATAACTAAAAGGTACGTACACATTATCTTTGGCTTCAAAACCCAAAGGGTGTGAACTTTACCTCACAAAAAATTTGTTCGCTTATTTTGAAAGTTGTGGGGATTTTGAAGATTCCAATGCCCCTTCAGTTAGAATAGATTTAGGGTATGTGATGATTTTAATTTGTGTATTTTCTTCCACTTACTTGTCTTTTGGTCAGTGCTCAGTCATTTTGCGCATACACAAAAACATACGGTCTATATTGGGAACAAATCAATGGGGTGACTTTTGGGAGTCAAGTGTTGTTTGTGGCTGACTAGGCCAAGTATATGGTCGCACTACATAAATGTCATTTGGGCCCAAAGCTCTAACACACCGTTTACTTCAAAGTAGCAATCGATGCCTAATGCCATTCAAACCAAGGGGGGCAAGTTTCTACCTTTATATGTTTAGACATGTGTTCCCTTCAATTCATATTGCTAATGATGTTCCTATGTAATTATTTTATTATGTTTAAAAGTATTTGGTATTATTAATATGGTTTAGGTTATAAATTAACATTATACATGAGGTGACATTTATGCGTACGGTTATGGTTATGTGTTCATATAATGTTTAGTATTAAGGTTATGTATTATTACGATGCATGGTGTTAAAGTTATGTGTTATTATTATATGTATGGTTAATGTTATGTGTTCAAAGTCGTCTTTAGGGCCATTGTTATGTGTGAGGTTGATAGTAGGTGTGCGTATTATATGTATAATGTTATTTGATTGTAGTACATCTTTGGGGTGTATGGGCATTATGCAATGGGTGTTTTAGATATGCGAGGTGTTTTTGGAGTTACTACATGGCAAGGGCTTGGTATTTTGTGTATCATTGGTAAAGTTCAAGGGCAAGGACTATGAGTTGGAGGTTTTGGCACACGTGGCCAACCCCAAGACAATCCCATCATGAGGACATATCTTCAACTAGCTCCGCATTTTGATGAACGAGGGCCTTGTGGTGGGTCCGAAAAATGGCCATTCACTTTCGTCTATTTGAATGCCATGAGCTAGCTCCCACTTACTCTCTTGTCACCAATGGTCCACACCGGCACATGGAAACCAAATTTGTATGTGATGTAAAACCTCAAAGCTTGAATTGGTTTCAATTACTAGCATTGTTGACATCACTGAGATGAATGTCTCTCTGACTATAGGCCGGTGTTGGGGCATGTTTGAGAACATCATCAAGGTTATTCTACTAAATGCATTTTTCATCCAAATTTATTGATTTATATTCTTTATGATATAAATTTTCATCCATATTGTATTGTGCAAGGCATGGTAGTACATGCACGGTATGGAAAATGATGGTCCACCTTGAAAGATTTGCCCACGACTTGGACAAAGTGTGCCCAATTCTTGGTGGACCATCACAGTTTGAGCTACTGGAAAATGTCCTACAAGTACATTTCCTAATCTCTATCCATTTTCACTATAGACTTTGTCTAGTTCGTATTAACATGCTATGTATTGAATTGTAATGTTTACATGTTACATGTTTGAGGGTTGACCCCATTTTTTTTTCCTTGGCTTTGTAAAGACCACCATTATGAGTGCATGGCACTCATTCTATGGGAAAAAATGGCAATGGTTAGTAAAAGAGTTCGTTGTACAACCAATTTGACGTTGTTATCCTTGATAGGTTATTAACACACTATGAGCTTCTTTTGGAGGTGAGTACATGTGGGACATGGAAATCAATCAACAACCACCAGTTACAAACCAAACATGTAATAATGTGTTATTTTAAGATGTTGTAGCTACACGCAAAGTTGGAGTTTTTGTTTGATAGGAATTTTGTCAAACAAGTGGAAGGTTGTTGAGTTTTTGTCCAAGTCACATTAATTGCAGAAATGGCCACTTGGTTGGCCTCCTTGGCCTTGGCTAGTTCATTTGCAACTACTAGCATATTGCCATGCCATGGTTGGATTTAAGCTACGTGAGGCTATTGATTGGTTATTCTTGTGGGTTGTGTGTGGGTGGGAGCTTGGAGTGAGCCGTTATTGCAGTTGTGAACATGTTGCAGCTCTAAGCATGCACCAAGGTTGGCCTAATGGCACAACATGTAGCTAGAGGTTGTTACCAAAGACTACAGTAAACAACCTACATCATCCGAGTCCAAACCTGGGATATTATCAACCAAAAGCTTGATTTTGGTGGTTTTCACATCATAAATTGCAAGACGAGAACATGTGATGTTGCAAAGCCATGAGTTTTGCAACTATGATACTACAACACCTACCTACATTTGAGAGCTTGATTGAGACCAGGTGGGAATTGAGGTTTGACTACATGTGGGAAACTGCTAGTAGTTTTTGCAACTCTGATGGATAGGGGTGGACGTGAACCCTCGTTGTAAAGGTGACAAATTTTGAGATTAAGGACTTCCTTCAATGTACTAGCATTTTTTGTAAGATTAATGTGATGTTCTAAAATTTGCTAAAAGAACAATATAGAATGGCACATGGCCCGCAACATAAAATTATGATGAATGCATACTTGTCTTTGAAAAACCTTGATGTGTTTGGAAGGATTTAATAATAAAAAAATTGAATGCATGTGTTTTCCTCACCTATATTGCAATGTCTTGGAATGCATCATCCATTGCTTGCAACCTTTGTGTAGATAAGCTTTTGAATTGGGTTTCAATTAACAAAAACACACAAGGAAGACTAAATAAGTATCAAATTGAACTCTAGGTGTCACTATTATGTTAATTGATATATCACAATGACTTTAGAATGAAATTAAGGTAACAAATCCAAGGAATACTTTGTTTAATGTGAATTTTGGGAAATTAGGAGATTAAAAAATGAATTATTGGGGTCACTCAATGCAGTACATGCAATTGCGTAGTCTCTCCCTCACAACCAACCATAGTCCAGTAGTCATGCTCACTATACCATGGTATTTCAATGTAGGGAGTCTCAACTCAACAATAGTCTTTTGAGTAACCAATAGCCAAATGTAACCAAGGCCAAGGGCACCTAAATTTGAACTACATTCTTTCTTTAATTAATTAATGATTTTAATGGATCGAGAAATACAATGGTATCAACGTTGCATGTTAAATGTGTTCATTATTTTATTTTCAATTTAATGAGGCAGTGGGACTATCATCCTTACGTGGACCGGCTGAAGAATCACTCATGTGAGTTTCCAGTGACTATCAGCCATCACAAGTTAGTATTTCAATTCATGCCAAATCAACTTTAAAGGAATTTCTTTCATGAACTTAGAAATTTCAAATAAAGTCTTTACCATTTTTCCACTAAATAGCAAAACAACACTTTACTCAAAGCATTAAGATAGAATATGATAATTTGCAAAAATCTAGTGTTTGGTTACCGAGTACTACGCCTATCGGAACCTAAGTGAATTGTAACCAAGTATCAGAGTCCAAGAATCAAGTCACCCAATCTCAATGTCGAGTCCAATGTAGTGTAGTGCAAGCCATAGTCTTAAGTAACCAATGAACGTCAAATGATACTTGAGGATTGATTTGTTCTTACTTACTTATATGTTGATTCTTGGGCTCCCCTCCCAATGATATGGGGTAACACCCACTAACCTTCTCCATGACTTGGTTCACCTCCCGGCACTTGACCGTCCATCTCCCTCATGCTATCAATTGGCTCTTGGGTTATGGTCCTCCTCGAAACCGAGAGAACTAGGCCACTTTACATGATAATAAGCCTCACTAATATCATTCCATATTCTTTAAATTACTTCTTACACTTTCTAATTCGGAAGAGTTTTACTTTCTGGATTTTCTTTCACAAATAATCGAATGACCAAAAGTAATTCCGACAATGTTTCTCCCCTCGTCAAGGGCTACATTTTACTAATTCATTCACTCTTATAAATGTGTCACTTTGTTATTATGACTGAATTGTGTGATTGAATGCAACAAAGTTTTATCCTTGAGGGTTTCCATTGGATGTTGGTATGAGTGGAGGTTCGTGTCTACAACCTCTGACTATATTTCCTAATCACTAGGAGATGAAGAATATGGTCTCTTAATAAGACACAACTCACCACTTGTATTAACCATATTGAGACTATTGTCTCTGCATTCCCATGCCATTTAACATAGACACCCAAAAACTTGGCATCCCCAAAACTTAAAGCTTCACACCATCAAGTTCATGCAAACAATGGTCATGGACAAAGTACTATGATTAATGACATAAAAATATAACCGTCCTTTCACAAGACAACCCCAAATTTAGTGTGATGGGGAAGAAGATTATCATATGAAAATCACACATAACACTTTTGATCATGTAGGGGCTTCGTACTCATGCAAAACCAAAGACAATGGTCATGTTAAATTACAATTCCTTCCAAATAATGTGCAAGTATTAAAGGGTTTCGCATTCCTCAGACAATGGACTTTTACAAAAAGCATATCACCAAAACAATATCGCTCATTTCACGAGAGCATGATTAATTAATTTTCTCAAAAGTTGTGATACAATGGTCATGCTCCATTCATACAAAAAATAATCACTTTAACAAATTCAGGGCTTCACATCCTCAACCACCACACTCAAACACTACAATTTGACAATGATAAGAGAGAAAGATCCACTCTCTTCTCAGGAGGGAGTTGATAATTGGGTTTTTCTATATCTTGAGTCTTCTCCGACTCTCCCCTCACTATGGCCTCCCAAAGAATATATATCATGACATATTAACAAAACCATGGTCTCAAGCGTTATGTTTGTCTATAGCCAAATCCATAAGTCCTAAATAATTATTCACATGTTTATTGTCTCTCACTATTAAGCTCTCGACTATGGTCAATATGTTGGAAATAACTTCTTTCACTGCATCTCAACTAAATATTTACTGATTTCCTACGTCTTCATTGTTTCAAAGTTCTATCTACAAATTTGAGCCTAAACTTCATTAGGATTCCAAAAATTTAACTACTCTATCCACAAACTTGCATCACACTTTGCCTTATATCCAAAAAATGGTCAAATGGCACAACACATCGAACGTGAGAATTCAAAACTTATAGGCCACCCCCATTGTTTGCCACCATTAGCAACAAACATTGGGCCCAGCTGATTTGTTGGGAGCTCATCCTCATTGTCACAACGCGCTAGGACCAAATGTAAGTCCGACACATCCTCTTTCACTAGCCACTTCAATGCATTTCAACGAGCAGGAGCAAATCATGCAAGTTTTAGCCATGGATTGGCGCAAGTGTGGAGGACAACGATGATTGGAATTGCACATAACATGACATGCAATGCACAACATTTAATTCACCATGAAGGAGGGCACAAAGCAAGAACAAGACACAAAAACTCAAAGAGAGGATTGAAAGATCGGTAGGGAGGTAGAGGACCCTCACCAAGTTTGGTTGCTCGAAAATCTTGCACATGAGGCTCACTTTGGGAGTAGTAGGCTTTATACACATCCCAAATGTCCTCATCATTGGTCAAACAATAATCAAATAGTGAGATAATTGCTCAAGAAGGTGACAATGTTAAAAAATTAAGGAGTTGGGGTCTTACCTGAAATCACAATGTCGAGGCAATTGGTCCATCTTGGACGTTGCATTTGGTGGCTTATTGTGGCACAAACATGGACATTAGTGGAAAACCCAACCTCGCACACATCCTTGTTGGATCAAAGGTGGCATTAGTGGCAAATTCCAAGGGTTGTTGTTTGTGTGCACAAACAACTCTTTGAGAGCTTTGCAGGTTGATGTGCTTGTCAAATGTGAATTGTTAGATAATATCGTTTTTATCGGGGTGTGCTTATTCTCTAGGCGTACACCATCTAGCTTTCTTCTTATATATAGTCGTTGTTGGGTGCATGAAAATGAATTTTGGTGGAGTGGCACACATGGGTGTTAGGGGAATTATGCATGTTGTGGTCTGTCGTTGTGTGCCGCTTTTGGAATGTTCATGGTTTTAGTACTTGTTGTGGGTTTTTAAATTTGTCGGTTCTATTGTACAATGCTTGGTGTATTTGTTGGGTGAGTGTAATTCTCTGTAGGGGTTAGTGAATTATATGCATTATGTTGTTTCGTTTTTTTTAAATTTTTTTAATATTTTAAATTCATGAATTTTTATTTTTCTTTAAGTCTCTGTCGTCAAGGAGAATTCATTTCACTTCTTCACGTAGGAGCTAGAATTCTTGCCTTAGTGCAACTTGTAAAGGTAGGTCTAGTTTATGTGAGAATTTCAATGGCACAGAAAGGCTTTGAACATGGACTACAAGATATCGTGTGTGTGTACTTCAACCTTTCCAAGTAATAGGTGTTGGTGATATGTTTCTTTGTGTGCTTTTCTTTCCTAAAATTTTATGAGGGGGTCTACTATATTAATACAACACCCAATGCAAAACAATACAAAAATTCACCATGCATGTATTGTGAAATGAGATAGAACCAACAAAAAGAAACCAATAGAAGATTTTTATGTATTGTAGAATACTATTTGAGATTTTGAGAATACCATAGAATCCAACCTCCAAAACCCTAAGTAAGTTATACCTCCTAGAGATAGACTCATGATGTTCTCTATCACTCTTATATTCCATGGAACCACAACATACATGCACCAACTGATGCCACCTAACATACTTAGGGTGAATTTTCATGTAGGTTGCTCACCCATTAGATTCTAGAAAATAATGGGTTGGAGTTGTTCGCATGTACTTAAGCGCAAGCCGCCATCCAACCACATTTTGATGATATGCTAGAATGTGGAGGGCTGTGGACATGGACTGCTAGACCTCCAGGCGTCCATTAAGAAATCTTTAACCTACAAGTGCTAGTCATTGACGGTTTTGAAGACCAGTTTCAAAAGGAGAAAAAGATTTTAACCTGAAGAAAAAGTTGAATAGACGAACCATGATTTAAGAAGATGAGAGTAACTAGTTGGCACATACAAAGCCTACACCACCATATTTCCTCTACATTTGGATGCGTTTGTCCTTACTCATACTAACATCTGGTGGGCGAGCCGTGGAAACTCGCCCTTACTTACACAATTCTTCAGTGAGCTCCACCCATCCATCTCGACATTCAAAGTCTCTTTGTCGATGAAATTATCATTCGCTTATACAATTCTTCCAGTCCTTGACTACTTTCCAACTCTCTCTAAGTATCGCAATGGCAGAACCCGCAACAGCACCGATGCAACGGAGCGGAGGCGATAATAATAGCGCCACGAAGAAGAAGAAGGAGATGGTGGACTTGAAGGCGCAGCTTGAGAACCTTCGCCTGGAGACCGCAAGCCTGGAGCACCAGCTCGCCGTTCTTTCCAAACAGCACGAGCAGGATGATTATTCGACTGAGGATTCAACAACCAATTCGAATTCGATTTCGAGCAGCAATTTTTTTTGTTCTCAACCTCCTCCTCCTGCTTGGGTGGCAGGCGCAGGGGGCCACACCTTGACAGCCTCGCAGATTCAGAGGTACAGTAGGCAACTTCTCTTGCCTTCGTTCGGAGTGGAGGCACAGGAGCGTCTTGCTAAAGGCTCAGTCCTTGTGGTGGGAGCCGGAGGTTTAGGGTCACCGGTGGCCATGTATCTTGCTGCAGGTGGAGTTGGGAGATTGGGAATTATGGACCCGGATTGCGTCGAGGTGCATAATTTGCATCGGCAGGTGATTCATAATGAATCGTCGATTGGGGAAGCTAAGGTTGAGTCGGCCAAGCGGGCGTGCCTGGCAATCAATTCGTCTCTCGAGGTGAGACTCCCACCCATCAGCTACAGGTATTGCAAGACACACTCCTATTTGTATCGTAAATCACTATAGAATTCATAAACCTTAAACCCTAATCCTACCGGAGAGATTAGGATGAGACTTGCACTCTCGTGCATTCATCAGTTACAGGAATTGCAAGAACTGGTATTTGCGAAGCGTGGAAAGCTGTTCCCCAAGTAATGTCTGAGGCTTGGAATCAGAATTTGTGAGAGCACATTTTTATCGTGTTCTTTCTATGGGAGTTTTGGATGAATTTGGGTTTGAAAGTTTTTTTCTAAAATGCACACGATTACATGGCCCAAAAACAGTGGTGATCCTCTGAAACAAACTCCTATTTGTATCATAGAATACCACAGAAATCAACCTCCACTCGTCTGTTGAATATTACCAGTCAAATATTAGGATAAAAATGCGATCTCACAAATATTTGACTAGTTATATGTAATGTAGCTGATGAATGCATGGGAGCAGGAGTCAAATATCTGCTCATTTACCAGGTTTGATTAGAATGCGAATGCCGAAAGTATGAGATTAAAGCTCACTCCTACTGCCTCAAAACCTGGAGAAATTGAAAGCAAATAATTTCATCGACAATCTCTTTGTATGTTGAGACAGATACAACAGAATTGGCTGAGGTGGGTTGTTTGTTGTCTTCTAGAAATTAAGACAGATGCAGTACATCTTAATCTGTCCCGGGGAGGTTTAGGGTTTAGGGTTTTTAAAGTTCAATTCTATGCTTTTCTACAGTATAAGCTGGAATGTACTCTATTCTCTTACTTTTGAGCATCTGGATTGAGTTCTATTTGAATATTCGTTCATGTATCAGGGTTGATTATTTTGAGACCTAATGGTGGTGGTGTGACCTTTTTTTAGGTGTGTGCTTATGCCTATGGGCTAGCTGCGAAAAATGCATTAGAGATAATTCCTGGGTATGATGTGGTGGTGGATGCATCCGACAATGTGGCGACACGGTACCTGATTAGCGATGCTTGTGTAGTTTCAAAGAGGCCGCTTGTTTCAGGAGCAGCATTGGGTATGGAAGGACAGCTCACTGTGTACAACTACTTACAGGTTTGCAAGTTTCTTACATTTGAAGCGTTTCTTTTCTTTAGAGAGTTTGTCGAATTTTAGGGATCTAGGTCACTACCTTTTGGATGAAGGGAATCAGATAATACTAGATTTTAGGTTGAGTATTGTACGATCACCCATATTTTTTCCGGTCACACATGATTAGAAGCCATATCTATGAACAAGTGGAAGACTGAGGCCCTCTTTACACTAGAGCTCAAGTTGAGAGATCAAGCTTGCAATGTTTGGGAGTCTGATACTTGGAGTTTGCAGGGACCATGCTACCGGTGCTTATTTCCAGTTCCACCTCCTCAAGCAGCTTGTCAACGTTGCTCCGATGCAGGTGTGCTTGGAGTTGTGCCAGGAATTATAGGAACTCTTCAGGCGTTGGAAGTTATCAAGATTTTATCGAAAGTCGGGGAGCCACTTTCATCTCGAATGCTCATCTTGGACGCATTGTCGACTCGTATGCACACCGTGAAACTTCGAGGCAAAAGTTCACAGTGTGTCGTTTGTGGAGAGTGCCCCAAAATTGATCACGTAACTTTGCCAGGTTTTAACTATGAGAGATTTACATTGTCTCCATTGTCCGATGCTGCACCTCTCAGACAGCAAGTGGTTGGGAAGGATAAGTCGGTTACGTGTCAAGAATATAAGCAAGTCAGAGAAAGCCAAAATGCCCATGTTTTGTTAGATGTAAGAGACAAACATGAATTTGCCATAGCTTCCCTTCCAAACTCTCTTAATATCCCATACACTCAATTATCTCAGCAAACAGATTCATTTTGCAAAGCAGTAAAATCTGATGTGGGAAAAGAAGTACCTGTGTATGTTATTTGTAGGAGGGGCAACGATTCGCAGCGAGCTGTTGATATTCTTCGGAGTGCGGGATTCACTTCAATTTATGACATAAGGGGGGGTTTGCAGTCATGGGTTCAAGAGGTGGACCCTCAGTTTCCAGCCCTTTAAAACAAATTGAAGTTTAAATCCTCATAGAACAATTTTACATAATATGGTAGTGGATTTTTTCTCGCCACAAATGGGCAGTCACAAACTAGGTAATGGATGTGAGCCTGCCACGTGTGTAATAGGCAGCTGGGCTACCAAACCATGGTAGTCTAGTATAGCCGATGGCAGGGTGACATGTGTCCATTACGGACATTGTGGTCAGGCTGTGGCAGTGTCGTCAATTACAGATGATAATGTGCCTTGTATTCAATCAAGAATAGATATGTCAGCAAACCCGCTTGGTCTGACCACAACAGCTGTATATGCCGTTTGAAGCTATTGGCATTTGGGTTTGCCAATTGTACGAAACATTGTGGTGTCCAGAGTGTGGACTTGGCAGATTTTCGCAAAGTTAACTGAGGAACATTACAGACTACTGGAACTGAGTTGCATTCAGTCCTTCTACAACTTCTTCGAGGTAAGCCGCGCTTTTTAATCTTATGTGGCTCCTGTAGTATCCTGCAGATTTAAGAGTGTGAAATTTACTGAAAAGTCATATGTGAGAAAGATAATTTATTTGTTTTCGATTGGTGTACAGATAACACATGAGAACGTGCACCAGGTTGTGTGTGATATATCTGCAAGCCCGTAACGTCATCAATATGGGAGTCCATTCAAATCCTACATGAGCTACCTGTTTTGTGCTTTTGGCGGCCTTCAACAAAGCAATCATATTGCAGGGACCTTAGTGAAACAGTTATACTAAGGATTCTTGCTGAGGGAGCATACGGTCTATTCAAAAGTATACCTTCACAAGGACCAAGTTTTTGTTATTCCAAGGTTTTCCAGCTCAGACTGAATCTCATAGTCCAGGGATCAAGAAACAACATATGCCTTTGAACTTTTTGTGATTTGCATTTCTCTGAACCTGTGTTAATACATTGACTAGCTTTGAAACATCATATGTGTGGTACGTTTACTTTTCAAGATTGTCAGGACACTTTTAGGTTCTGTTTATGGCCATTCAAGAACTTCTAGTGCAGTGCTTGAATCTACTGTGCTCTTCCTCAGTTCCACTTGTGAAGCATATTGTTGTGTGTTCTGACGATATCATGGGCAGCCTCTTGTGTGCACATGTTGGGGACTGTGTCACTTGGCTCTGTTGGCTTTCTTTGTGGATTGAAGATCCTTCGTGAACTATCACAAACTCTTTACAGAATGTCTTGGAGCGGAACAGTGATCAATAGTTGGTATCACCACTAATTAAGCGGGGGAATATTTAAATACAAAGTAGGCACATTGAGGAGATAGCTGCCAGCTCTGCATCAGGACATTGCAAGCAGACATTTTACCTGGGAAACCTACAATATGCCAAGTCTTTGAATTATATATATATATCTCCTGTCCAGTAATTCAAAGACCCTAGCCTCTATAAAATAACTGCATCCTACTGCATTTGAGCTCCCAAAATATTGCAGCCCAAAACTCACCTTCCTACTTCGGTCTTGTTGAATGTGTGTCCTGCTTTGGCCTGCTGTGCTTGGCATTCAGTAACTCATAAAAGAGCTTGAAAGTATTAGCAATCCTCAAATCAATTAGTGGAATGTAAGGTGTGCAAATTTACGACATCCTTCCCACCAGGCACCTGCACATAGCTGAAGCAACCATTGACACCACCCCAACGCAAAATCATTGCAGCTTTACCCATCTTTAATTAGATTCGTCATTGAAATTGGCTAGTGGTCAACTATCTCATAAGATTATGCCATTTTTGCTTTGACAATGTAGTTGAAAATGAAGCACACTTTGTGCTCGAGTACACCCTCTACAACTCCCATTAGAAATAAGTTTTTTTCTCTATTTAAAAATGTAGTAATAGGTAGTCTCAAGTCTTTTTTTTTTTTTTTTAATCTGCTCATCAAGTTTATGTTAGCCTCTATCTTATTGAGGTTATTGCACTTCATTAGTCTACAAAATTAGCCTTATCGACACCGTCTTCATGTACTTCTAGTCTCATAAACCTTTTGGCTTCTTGAACTCTAAAATCAAATTCAGTTCATTTCTTAGCAGTGAATGTTGGAGACTTCAAGAATGCTCAACTGAGAAATATATTCCAGCATCCAAGAGTTTCTCTCTCACTTCCATGGGAGCCTAACTTGAAGGAATCATATGGATTGATTACCTATGCCTGGGTTATTGTAAGGTTCGTACCAACAGTCTATCTTCCTAGCTTATTGCAAGTCGGCTAAACTCATTAGGCGTGTCTAGCCTCTTCATTCATTCAATCAATCAAACGTAACTCGCCTCCATATTACTTAGCCTTCAAGATTTCCACTCATTCCTGAGATCTTCTTCGTCATGAGATTTAATATACTGATTGATTAGACCTCTCCATCGAAAGCAGATTGAATAATGAAAGTGGGGTTGCATTCACCTCAGGGCCGCAGTGGATATCTGATGAAACTCAGATTTTAGTACCTTGATCAACTGAAGCAAAACTCGAAACAGACCCTCAGAAGGCAACTTAATTAAAGTCTGGTATTTGATGGGACCCTCCTTTCATTATGAGGTTGAATGGCTGTAGGTAATCAAATTGAATTAGGTCCCCATATAACTGGGTGTACACTAGTAGGAAAGCCAGAACTTTTAAGTGTGCAAAATACAAATGTTTCAATGTGATTAAACAGGGGAAAACTACACATAATGGGTGGCTATCCATTTGGATGTTACTGAATTGTCATATGTTGTAGATCACCAAAAATCATGGAAAACTGGAACTTGAGCTTATCTTGATTTTGGGCATTGAAATTAAACCATGCATTAATAGGAGAGGCAAAACTTTTAACCGGGTCACCAAAAACTCATATTATTTGAGCTTGTGCCAAAGATTATATCCATAAATTATTAATCTTCCAATTGAACTTAACTAACTTATGTTGATGTACCATATCATCAGCAATGAGCTTACCAAATGCTTTGAGGTTCATTTGAGATAGCTTGCAAGAAATACAAAATGACTTAAGAATAGAAAACAAAGTAGCCCTTATGGCACAAGCAACCATCTTCATTTATATAGCTGACAATAAGTGCTCTAGTAAAATCATAGTGGAGAACAAAAAAACCATTGATCTAAGATAATGATACCCACTTCCAACATCAATGGGTAGTTGTTGTTGGTGAGTTTTGAAGTTCCACACATAGATTGACTACCCATATGAAGATTGCAAAAAGTTCTTTGTTTAAGGTTTTTGGAAGGGGGTTTAGCAGATATTGACAATCTTCACTCTCCAAAGGATTGATAACAAGAGTAGAGCGACATCTTAATGAGGCCACTATAGTTGGGAAAATACTCAAGATTGGGGCATAGCAATTGGGGAAAAATCATTCTTGGTTGTGATGGCCTTATCAACTAAAGTGAGACAATTGGTCCACTCAATTTAATGTAGGGAACGTGATGGGAACGTATTGATGGCTTTTTGGTACGAGAGAATACCCGTAAAGGTTTCTTGAAATACAACTCAAGTATTCCAATAAAACCGGGCAAAAAATCAATTGTAATATGGAAGATCCCATCAATGAAGACAAAAGGATTGTGCCTACACTCCATGGGTGAACACCCATGGATAATTTGTTCCCACCATGCACATTGGAGGACTCCCATATATAGCAAATATGTTCGCAAAATATTAACAATGCACATGAAAGTTCACATCAAGGATGCCATTAAAAGTGGTAATTTGAACATCCGTGGGACAAATGTCAATGTGTGGGGCTCCCTAAGTAATGTTCACAAAATTAAAATTGAGCATCAAACATGATAGACAGTGTCAATCTTGGGTGCCCACCCACGGGAGTTCACCCGTGGATACCAAGGATTGAGCAATGCATCTTTAATCTAGAGGCCTTCTGTTGGTACCCCATCCTCAAATTGATCTCCACCGGTCATTTTCTCACCTCTAGTGCATCGATCTAAATTATCCTTCGCGAAAAGAATTTGCCTCGCTGGGATGACTACATTGTCATCGGACGCATTCCTCTGCCTCGCCCACGATGCCACAACACAATCTAGAGATTGATGAGCTAGTGCATATTCCTTGAGCCTCGTCCATCTAAAAGATTTTGCCTTGTCCCATTCCTCATAACGTTCATCTAAGGTCTTCTTGTTCCTTTGGCCAAGGACCGGTACATAATATACAATCTCAATGGAACGAGTATGAGGACCGAGATGTGCCAAATTCGGCTCAGAAGTCACTCGTCCCATCCACACTAGATTAGAACAATCCTCACTAGGACGTAGTAAAACATAATGGCTGACCTGTATGTGTGCGTCGGGATGGCAGGTCGAGTACTAGCTAGCCCCACGTAAGCATAGTCAATGATGTTTTCCTCAAGTAGATGCACATTATCCACATGTAGGGCTAGTGCAATGGAGAACCGTATAGCATGCCAGAAAGGCTTGCTAAATTCAGATGGAGTTGGGGGTAAAGGATGATCCATAGCCTCAAGCACATTCTCTCAATATAAAATCGTTGACGCAATGAACTCCATATATTGACCCGAACTATCTTGATTTGCCGTATTCTTCCAATACTTAATAAAACCTTTCACCCCAAGTTTTATGTTCACAAAATCTTTCATCTCCCTTTTCGGAACGGGACCGGGACACCCTACAAAAACAAACATACAATGAGCTCGGAGCAATACCGTGGACTAACTGCCCACGGGTGATCACCCGTAGGCCACGTACTTCACACCATGTATTTCCTAGTGCATTTCCAAAGCAATACATGAGACACCCACTAACATGTAGGGAACATGGTTTTCTTCCTGATAGGGTCCACATTCCAAAGAGCAATTCCTCCTTCAGGCGCCCAACTTGGATATGTACAAAACACTTTGTATTGCATCAATGGCACTTCTTGAGGGTCTACATAAAATGGAATTGGTGCGCCTTGGAATGCCCAATAAGTCGATCTTGACCAAACTCATTGTAATATCCCTTCACCCATTCTTTGAAATCAGCAACCTCGTGGATCAAGGATGGGACAATAGTGGGATCTCCAACAGCCATGAACAATGCCATGAGGTCTGGGAGTGTGTGGCAATCCTCAACTTTCAACCTTTGTCCAAACCTCCCAAACATTGCATCCACATCCTCATGCGTATGTCCAACAATAAGAAATGATACCCGGATTTCACTAAAGATTCCCTTTGCATTCAAAGCAGACCAAAACAACATGTTGTATTTTGATTTGTTGTCCTTCGCACAATTGTCCATTTGAACAAGCAGGAGGGGTGGTAAACCTATAGGGGGAATGATTTCGGGTGGTGGCAAGGAAAATACTTCTGAACACTTCTCTACACCAACCACCAATGCGTCGCGTAAAGGGTCACCTATGGAAGAAATAGGAATGTGTCTACTAGAGCAGACATGTTGACAAAGCAACTTCATAATGGAGGTGATAGTGAAGTTGACATCAGAGGGGTACATATCAAGAACATAATGCACATAATTCACATCAGAGTGACCATGTGCAATCATCCCCGCAATGGATAGTGGGAAACGCTCGTATTTGTCAACACGTTTGTTTTTGTGCGCGAAGACAAGAATCGTTGTATTCCCATAATTCATTTTGTCATGGATGATACAAAACACCTCATTGAGAGAATGCTTTGATAAAATTCTATTTTTACGGTAATTGTTTCTATGAGACTCCTGCAATACCAGACGACGAAGGCTAGCCTTCGAGATGGTCAAGTGACCAGCTGTGTTCTTTGTGTGTATTCGCAACAAATCCTTGAAAGTTCTACAAATTCCACAACGCGAGAAGTTGTCACCAGGGTTCTTCATAACATACTGCTTGAAATATTGTTGATGTAGGCGACCGAAACCCGACATAGAGATAGGTGTGTACCCTAGGTCTCCGTCCAAGTCGTTCACTTCCTGCAACATGTTGGACCAAGTTGTTCCCATATGGAGCATTTTCATTCCTATCTTTTCATCGGTTGAAAAAGTTTGAGTCATATGGGGCATGGCGTCCGCCCTACCCTCGACCAATATTCCAAGGGTGGCTCGTGCGTGCACTGTATTCGCCCTTGGTTTTTTGGTTTCTTGTATTTCCATGATCTCGAGATCTAACCCCCATCAAGCTTTCGGCCTTGTTCTTATAATATTGTGCCCTTCATATCATATAGATGTTCATCCATGCATGAGTGCAAATTGTTCTCCCTTTCACAATAACCGTTTCCCTGCCGTTGTGCTTTTGTTTCTGGATTGTTTGGAACACCGACAGGGCTATGAGCTTCCGAGCATTGAATGACAAGGCAAAATAGTGTTCTCGAATACTAATCAACAAAGGCCTTGAAAATACTTGGCAACAATGCTCCGAATAACAATCCACTGTCGATAACATTCGGGCATGTTCCTTAGTGGCTCCCCAAGTTTTTTTCCTAGGTGCCCGAGGTGCACATATCCTCACAGTGTTGTATTGACATTTTCCAAGCAAACGCCGATGACTCTCATTTTTGCCGGTCGCATTATGATGGACCAATAATATTTCCACCTATGTAAGTCCTTCAAATTTGGTAAGTGAAAGGGCCAACTGTCTCGCACCTCTTCATGAGGAGTGCCCGAAACACCATGGGCACAAGGTGGACCCCGGAGTGACACCCGGGACTTGTGGCGCCGTTGGTGAGAGGGCCCAAGTGATTCTAGTATGGACGAGGGCCTCGGGCATTGGGAACGCCTCCCACCCACAGAAATTAGGAGGCCGAGGGTAAGGCCAAGAGCTATGAGTAGCTTATGGCGTGGGGATTCTAGAATGCTCAAGAACATCTTAATTGGAGGTGTGAGCTCGGAGATATGGCAATTTGAGTTGGGCGTTGTCCCAGGATAGCGCCCTGTTGCAGCAGTGGCCTGGGAGTGGCTCCTGGGACTGCCAAGGTTTGAACAGGCATAACTTCCTCAATACTTGCCCGAATGGGCCAAGTGAGGAGTTCATCGGCATCTACGTGAAGCGTAGATGAGGATGGAGTACTTGTTTGTTAGCATCAGACATCATGTAAGGAAGTTATGATGTTCTCAAGCTGTTGGGGGGTTCTAAGCCCAGCGGCTAAGGGGAAATGTCTACTTGGCCCCGACTCTTGGTAGAGAGACAAAAGGTTTCTTGACGGTGGGGTAGGGGTCCCGCCAGAAGTCCTAGAGGCTTATATAGGTGAGGTGGTGTGGCCTCACCCACCCAAGGCCGAACGGCACAACCTCCATGGGCATTGGCCCAATGTGAGGGCATAGTTGCCTAGTATGGTTCGGGTTGTTATAGTGTTGCTCTAGCAACGCAATGATCAACATAAGATTGGACTTCCATCTTAGATGTGGATGGAAGTCCACATCTAAGAATTGAATACCGATTAAGGAGTGAGTCCTGAAAGTAAAGTAGGAGGGTTGGTTCCCCTTCCAGGATCTATAAGGTCCGGGGTAGGAAGAGCTAACCATTAGCATGGCGGAATGCGGAGGGTTAGCGCTTGTGACCCTTGCTAGAAATGAAAATGATCAATATAGTTAAGGGGAGCTAGCGAGGGTTACAACACGTGGTATCAGAGCAGGGTTCCAATCTTTGAGCTAGCACTTGGAGAAAAAAATGGTTATCAAACGTGCGGGTTATGATGGTGAGCTCAAGGTTTCCAAAAGGTTGTGACATTCAAATTAGAACAAAGATTATGTCCAAATGAATTTTGACCACACCATTGTTTTTTATGACAATGGTGGGGATAAGAGTAGATTTGGTGAGGGAATGGGAGGTGTCCTTTAAAAGGGCCCTTGCAAACCTTGAAAAATATTCAGGGGCTAGAATACTAAATGCACCCGTGGGCTTGGACGGTGATAATGTTGGTTTGAAATTCCAATTTAAAATGCTTGAAAGGTGGTGATGTTGGAATGAATATGGTGCAAATGAGGCACATGGGGTCTCTTAAGGCCTAAGTGTACGAATTTAACACCCTAATGAATGGTACAACCAAGATAGATGAGTTGGTTAAGAGATTCATCGTTTTAGACGGGGTTGCAAAAGTGGGTGGTGGATGCCTTGTTCAAGTCTCCAAAGTTTTTTGAGGACGTAGCGGGGATCATCGAAATTGCCCAGAGCATTGAAACCGATGACCCCGAAAGGAAATTGGGCGGTGCCTCACAATAAAAGACTTGAGGTGAAAATAGGTCCCAAGGCCAATCATGCTCATGCCACGGATAGAATGTTGAAAGGTGGTTTTGTGCTACCAAGGCAAATCATGTTTGTTTCGCAAATAGAATGTTAGAAAATGGTTTTGTAGTACCAAGGCAAATCATATTTGTGTCACAAATGGAATGTTAAAATTTGACTTTGCGGACCAAGCCAATTCATGTTTGTCTCGCAGATGAAATGTTAGCAGTTGGTTTTGTGGTACCAACCCAAATCATGTTTATGCCGCGGACGGAATATTAGAAGTTGGCTTTATGGTACTAAGCCAAATCATGTTTATACCGTGGATGAAATGTTAGAAGTTGATTTTGTAATACCAAATCAATTCATGTTTGTGCCGCGGACAGAATGTTAGAAAGTGACATTGTGGTACCAAGGCAATTCATATTTGTGCCGCAGACAGATTGTTAGAAGGTGACATTGTGATACCAAGACAAATCATATTATTGCCAAGGATCAAATGTTAGGTGGTGGCTTTGTGGCCAAAGCAAGTGGCCTTAAGCCAATGTCAAGTCTTTTGTACATCATGGTCTGAATTAATGGGAGAAATGTCTCATGGATAGACAAGAGGCAATGCTCTCTTTCATGAGTCCGAAGCTCACAAGGGAGTTGGGGCTTGCCGACACATAAAGCGGACAAACCCATCAATGTGCGGTTTGCAAAAGGCAAACCGCATAAGGCAAAGGAGGTGGCTATGCATGTAATCTTTTAATGTGGGATATTGGATTTTTATGAAGATTTCACATTATGTGAAATAGATGAGGTACATGTCATTGTGAAGGTCACCTTCTTTGAAACTCACATGGTACATATAAGGCCCAAGCCGATGCGTTTGCTTTGCGTTGTGATTTGTCATGATGACAAATAGTTGAATTTTAAATGGAAAATGACTCTTATGGTAAGAGGAATCAAGTTGAATTTGATCTTAATGAACCAAATGAATAATGAAAAAATTAATAATGGTCGTGGTTCAATTGGAGCAATTTCAAGGAACTCATGGGGAGGCTAGGAAAGATGGGCCTCCCCCGAACCACATTCGTGGGATGTTGGTGAGGTACAAGGATGTTTTCACCAATGTATTGCTCAAAAAATTACCACCAAGGAGTGGAAAACAACTTTGCTCAACGAGATATTGACTTCTTGAGCTATGCGGTGACAAATGAAGTTGGTGGATGATCATGAAGAATGTCAAGGCAATCCAAGAGAAGAATTGGCCCTTGACTCAAAAAGGGCTTAGGTCATTGGTTGGCCTAGCCAATTACTACCATCATTTCATTCAAGATTTTTTTAAGGGTGTTAGGACCTTCCTCAACTTGTTAAAAAAATGGCTATCCCAAGAGTGGGATGAGCCTTGTCACCAAGCTTTTAGGAAGCTCAAGAATGAGTTCTCTTCGCCAAATTTAGTCAAGTTCCCAACTTTTCACAAGCATTTTGAGGTGCATATGGAAGCGAGGGACTTTATCATTGGCGGATGTTGATGCAAGATGGATGACCATTGCATATGAGAGCATTAAGCTCGATGGTTGTCCAACCTTGTCCGACTTGTTGCAAAAATGGCTATCCCAAGACTATGATGAGCCTTGTCACCAAGTCTTTGGGGAGCTTAAGAACAAGTTGTCTTCGCCGCCTGTGCTCAAGTTCGCGGACTTTGACAAACCTTTTGAGGTGCATATAGGGGCGAGTGACTTTGCCATTGGCGGATTGTTGATGTAAGATGAAGGGCCATTGTATATGGGAGTATGAAGCTCGATGGTTGTCAAAGGAGACGGTCAACTAATGAGAAAGAACTTCTTTGCCGTAGTGCATTGCTTGAAGACATGGCGACACTATTCGGGGTCGTACAAAGCAAAGGTCTACACATACAATGTGTTCTTAAAGTATTTTGAGATACAAGCGCAAGTGAGCGCCAAGTCATTGCGGTGCCATGATAGTTTGGCACTTATGAAGGTGGATTTGATTCACAAACCGGACCATGGCAATGTGGTGCCGGATGCCCTAAGTAGACGGGAAGAGTTCCAAATAATGAGAACCATCCAAACCTTATAGCTAATGTTTGCCGGTGAAGGAAACTTGTGATGCAAGATACGGAAGGGGTACATTAACTACCCCGAAGCACAAAAGCTCGCAAGAGCAAGGTGTTCGAAGAGGTGAAGTTGGTGGACAAATTATTCAAGAATAAGCAAAGTCGGGTGTATGTGCCACAAGGCAAGTTAAGGCTATCGGTTTTGAAGGAGGAATATGATAGTCACATTGCCGGCCATAGAGGAGAAAGAAAAAAACCGCCATAGAATTGTGTCAAGGAGGTATCATTGGCGGTGCATAAAGGAGTATATAGCCCACTTTGTGAAGGCTTGGATAAATTGCCAAGTGAACTGAGCCTCTTACCAAAAGCAAGGCAACCTCTTGCAAGCGTTGCCTATCCCGCCGGGGCCATGATATAGTATGTGCATGGACTTAATCATAAGTTTGCCGGAGTCACAAGGGTATGATGCCATCTTGTTGATGGTAGAGCAGTTTGCCAATTTGGCACACATGGTGCCGATTGTGGGAACCGCGACCTCGTTGGAGACCGCATAGCTTTTTTTCAAAAGATAGTTGAGGCACTACGGGTTGCCAAGAGTGATTGTGTCGGATCAAGATCCAAAGTTCACAAGTTCATTTTGGAGGCATTTATCTAGGGAGATCGGAATGAAGATAAGGTTTAGCATGACATTCCATTCCCAATAGGATGGGAAAACGTAGTGTGTGAATGAAGTCTTGAAGCAATACTTGAGGAACTTAGTGAATATGGACGAAGGAGATTGGACAGACTGTGTGGATCGAGCGGAGTTTAGTTGCAATGTAGTCACGCATTTGGCGACCAAGGGGTCATCTTTCGTGGTGGCTTATGGAGTGGATGTGCTCCAACCTACTAACCTAGCTCTTGAGGGGGCACATTCAACACTAGAGTTCAACCAAGATGGTGAAGACTTGGCCAAGAAGCTTGAACAAGTCTTGGAGACGACCAAGTTGTTGGTAGAGAAAGCCCAAAAGTGCTACGAAGAGCAAATCAATGTCGGAAGATGCAAAGTGGAGTAAGAGGTGGGCCAAAAAGGTGTTGTTGAATGTGAACAACTTCTCCTTGCCCAAACGCCTCCCTCCAAAGTTCATGTCCAAAATTGGAGCTTGGTTTCCCATTGTGGGATGAGTGTTCAAGGACATGTATAAATTGGAGTTACCACCCGAGATCAAAGTGCATCCGACATTTCATGTCTCATTACTAGAGCCATTTAAGGAAGACACCTTGTGGTTTGATCCCAAGCAAGTGATTAGGCCACCTCTTGACCTTGTAGGAAGTCATTTGGAACATGAGGTAAGAGGGCATCCTCAAGTGTAGGAAGCCCAAGTAAAAAACAAAAAATTACAAAGGAGTACTTGGTGGAATGGCCAGGCTACCATGAGAAAGAAGTTGCTTGGGTAGCGGCAAGAGACATGGTGAACGCTAAGGAATTTGTTGCGCACCTCTCCATGAGTGCCTAAAACACCATGGGCACAAAGGGGACCCCGGAGTGACACCTGGGACTTGTGGCACCGTTGGTGAGAGGGCCCAAGTGATCCTAGTGTGGGCGAGGGCTCCGGGCGTTGGGAACGCCTCCCACCCACGGAGACTAAGAGGCACGTGGGTAAGGCCATGAGATGTGCGTAGCTTATGGCGTGGGGATTCTAGAATGCTCAAAAACACCTTAATTGGAGGTGTGAGCTAGGAGATATGGCAATTTGAGTGGGGCGTTGTCCCGGGACAACGCCCTGTTGCAGCAATGGCCTGGGAGTGGCTCCCGGGGACTGCCAAGGTTTGAATAGGCATAACTTCCTTAATACTTGCCCGAATGAGGCAAGTGAGGAGTATATATATATATATATAGTATTCATACGAGGCATGTCCTATTTTGTATACATACAAGGATGTTCATCAAGTGGCCATATAGGTTGTAATTAGTATTGGATCCATGATTCTTCAATCCATGGCGATGACATTAGGTTTGTGTGTGATGTTGAAGTCACCTTTAAGGAGAATATAAAAGCTCAATTTTGGACCTTAGTGCCATAGATGTTGCATCCATGTCACTTATTTTGTTGCTCACATTTAGTACTTTGGTACTTAGGATGTCAATCACGTTAATTATTGACCCTAGAATGACAAGCATATTTTGAGGATGTGCAATTGATTATGTTATGTTATAATAACACTCTATGTGATGGTATGATTATACTTATGTGCGTACTCTTAGATGTGCACTTATTAGTTTACAAGGTTAGTAAACCAATACTAACCGAGTATAAAATTGAATCATTGTCCCTACCTATCATTTTCACCCCAACCTCACCCATCTCACTTTGGAAAGGACATTGGTGGCCGTCAATATGAAATTCAAGAAGTGTCTTAACCAAACCAAGCTTTTGTAGGAGTTTAATATATATATATATATATATGTCATGTCATATTTCTTATTAGCATCACAAACTTTCTAATAGGTGTCCTTATATGTACTAAATATAATATATAAATTGTAGATTGATATGAAATGTGAGTTGTTTGTTGTTGAGGATGTAGTTGGGAATAATCTATGAGTAAAATATAAACACATTCTAGATACCAACCATGGGTATGCTCAACAGTATCTTTCCCTTGCAAATTGAAAACGCAAATCTATCATCTCAAGTACGCCAATCAGAGTGTGGTTGGGCAATCAAAAGAAACTTTCTAGCTTGTTCTACTAGGATGGGTGGGAAGAAATAACCGTTTGAGACCCATCGGCCTTAATTGGTGAGGGACTACTACATGGTGTAATATGCCAATTAGTTTGCATGTTACATATTTCCGAATGGTTAGTGGTTTTGGAGTACCTAGTCGCTTTAAGTCCTCAACACCTTGGATGTTGAACGCCCACGAGTTGTTGTAAAGCAAAGCATATGACATCAAATCCTAATTTCATGAGAATGAACACATTGTCACCCAAGTTCTCTTAATGCTTAAAGGACCATACACAAAGAGTGTGGTTGGGCATTCAAAAGAAACTTTCTAGCTTGTTCTACTAGGATGGGTGGAAATAAATAACCGTTTAAGACCCATTGCTTGGATAGTTGAGGGACTACTACATAGTGTTATATGCCAATTAGTTCGCATGTTACATATTTCCGAATGGTTAGTGTATTTGGAGTACCTAGTTGCTTTAAGTCCTCAACACTTTGGATGTTGAACGCCCACGAGTTGTTATAAAGCAAAGCATTGAACTTAAATATCATGTCATATTGTTTTAAGTGGCTACCTTACTAGCATCACACATCTAACTATATATCACTAATAAGTATCCATACGTATATATATTACTATTGTTTTCATACAGGGCATGTCCTATCTTGTATACATACAAGGATGTTCATCAAGTGGCCATATAGGTTGTAATTAGCATTGGATCCTTGATTCTTCAATTCATGGCGATGACATTAGGTTTGTGTGTATTGTTAAAGTCATCTTTAAGGATAATATAAGAGCTCAATTTTGGACCTTAGTGCCATAGCTGTGGCATCCATGTCATTTTTATTGTTGCTCACAATTAGTACTTTGGTACATAGGTTGTCAATCACATTGACTATTGACCCTAGAATGACAAGCATATTATGAGAATGTGCGATTGACTATGTTATGTTATACTAACACTCTATATGATGGTATGATTATACTTATGTGCATACTCTTAGATGTGCACTTATTAGTTTACAAGGTGGGTAAACCAATCTAACCGAGTATCTAATTGCATCATTGTCCCTACCTATCATTTCCACCCCAACCTCACCCATCTCACTTTAGAAAGGACATTGGTGGCCGTCAATATGAAAGTCAAGAAGTGTCTTAACCAAACCAATGTTTTGTAGGAGTTCAATATATATATATGTCATGTCATATTTGTTATTAGCATCGCATACTTGCTAATAGGTGTCTTATACATATTATATATATAATATATACTATAGATTGATACGAAATGTGAGTTGGTTGTTGTTGAGGATGTAGTTGGAAATAATCTATGAGCATAAAAAATCTCTCATGGCGAGGAAAATTCGCCATGGGAAAAAATACTAATTTTGGTTCCAAAGTACATGGAGGGGATGCTTGAGCTTGAACCAATTTTAGATCATGAAGAAATTTGAACTACTAGATGATGATAATCTCATATGTAACTTAAATCTAGAGTACAACCAGGAGTTTGCGGTTCACACAAGATGCTCACCTAATTTTCAATTGTAGTTCAAATGATACTTGTAAGCTCAAGAATATCTTCTATTTCTATACTAGCAAAATGTAAATACATGCTAGATGCTAGCCATTGGTATGCTCAACAATATCTTACCCTTGCCAATTGAAATGCAAGTCTATCATCTCAAGTACCCCAATGTGCGAAACTAAATATTGTATTTAGTGTCACTTACTATTTGGAATTAAGAAATGCTATATTAATCTATATCTATCTATGTATATATATTTGGTATGCTCAACAAGTTAAATCGGTCGTTTGGACATAATAGCTTTACTTGGTAAAATATTACATCAATAGTAAAGAGATATAGCATTTTGTAACTCCAAATAATAAGTGCCACTAAATATCACATTTAGTGTACATATATAAACATCATATCAGGCACTTCACAATTAGTGCACATGACACTAAATATCATAAACGGTGTATTCATAATAGACATGGATGGTGTCCATGGCTTCAATTCAAAATGAAGAAGTTATAGTTTGTGAAGATATTAATGTGCTCCTATTTTATAGTGTGTGAATTGCTCTAGAAGAAATTTTAGATCTTGAAGAATATTTAACCTACTAGACGATGATAATCTCGTATGTAACTAAAATCACGAGTACAACCAAGAGTTTGCAGTTCAAACATGATACTTGTATGCTCAATAATATCTTCCACTTGCATACAAGTACAATGTAAACACATGATGATTGCCATTAGTATGGTCAACAATATCTTTCCCATCACCCTACGTGAGGTAGCTATTGTAGGCATAGAATTATATACTATATGTCATGGCGTAATATTTTATCTCCACTCCTAATACCATCATACGGCTCACATTTAGTACTTACTCTCGCTGTCTCCTTCCCATCCCTTTGGGTCCTCTCGTGTCTCCATCTCGTCACTTTGGACTCCCTCGCCATCATTTCCTTTCCCTCCGTCTCCTCTCTCTCACCTCCCCATCATTTTTTTTTCTCACTCTCTTTTTCCCCTTCCCATTCTCTCTTGCTCGCTCCCTCTCCCACGTTGTGGACACTCTCTATCTCAATTGCTCTCACTTCCTCTTTGATTTTTTCTCACTCTTTCCCACTCTTCACTCCCTCTTTCAAACAAGTTGTGGGAATCCCAAATTAAATAAGTTGTAGGGTATCAAATTAGAAACTCTATTGAGGTGTTGGGGAGGGAATCCAAAACCCTAGAATAGTATGAATCTTGAAACCAGAATTGTTAGAAGCAGAATGGTTAGAAGTTGAATTGTTAGAGTGATTTGGAACCAGAAACTTGTGAGAAGAATCTTGGAACCATAATTGCTAGAACCATAAACTTGTTGTAAATTTGTCTATCTCTTGCTCCTTCTTTTTTGAAATTTGCTACAATTCAAGTTCTTCTTTGCAATGTGTTGCTTGTGCCTTTAGGTGTGAGAATTGTTGGAGGATGATAATGTTTGTTTACTTATCCTTGGGCATATTGTCATGGCCCATGAGGATGTAATACAAACTCGAAATGTAGCCGATCGTCCTTTGCATGAAACTCGATCTCAGAATGTGGTAGATGCTCCGGCAGATGTGTTGAGGTCCGAAGCCATGCATGTTGATTGGACAAGTGCCGATTTGAACGTCAACTCACATGTCGAGGAGGTTGCTGTTGTTTTCGAGGTCCTAGGCCAAGGGCGACCACATGTGGAGTCCACTGCAGTTGTGGTGGCGGAGAAGCCTACAACCGCGTCACTGTCCAATGAGGCAGAGGTGGTCATTCGAACCGAAGTGATTTGCTTGGATAGTGATGAAGATATGCCCGAAAGACGTGTGGAGTTAGATGTAAGGGTGAGGGTGAGAGATCGAGTTCCATATTAGGTTCGGGAAATGTTTGCCGACTACATGACAGACGATTCCAAGGATGAAGATTATGGGAAGCCTGGGCACAACATGATGAAATTGAACTTCGTTGATGACCCTTACCCGATCTTTGTTGCAAGACCTCCACCGAAGGCATCGGACCAAGACAAAGGGCAAGGAATCGGATGAGAAGGACAAGGTGCATTTTCCCCCATTTGTGGACAAATATTTGTCGGAGGTTCCTAAGAATGTATGATTGAACTTGACGCACATGTACAAGTCGTATGACTATCATAAGATGTTTGTTTATCTCTCCACTCCAACGTTTTGTGAAGCAATCAAGATGAAACGTATTCTTCATGCCACTTCATTACAAAAAATGAGAAAGAGATGGACAACGTCAAAAGAACGTCAAGGACGAGGTCAATTTCAGGGATCCACGGCCGCGCAACCTAATAGTGTTGTGGACTCTATCTTCGAGATCATTGACAATAGTGGTATACCAGAAACTCCGAGGAACAAAGCCCATATTGCAGCTGCTGAGTCCTCAAGCCTTCATGTCAGTCGATTTTTGCTGGGGCTCATGCGACATCGTCCGAAATGGTTAGATTTACCCCCCATTGCAATTTTATACTCTGAAAGCTTTGAAAGCAATTTCGTCATGAATATGAAAAGTTTCTTTGCAACATGTGTTGCTTGCGGCTGAAGAGGATGTCCATCCAGCGAGATCTTGTGTCGATCGTGTATATGCTGCGGATTCCTTGCGCCACAAGCTCAAGGTATCTTGTATAGTGTAATTTGAATGAACTTGGTCCCACGGGTGAACGTCTGTGGGTCCACCGGTTCATACTTGTCTATTTTCACACAAACTATATTCTCATGACTAATACTTCTACCTAGGCTCTTTGATATTGTGTCCACGGGTGAACGCCTGTGGGAGAGCATGGATTTGACCATGTGGTTATCATAAATTGTGTGTGCATGTGGTCACATATCATTTAATAGAGGACCAAGTGCCTCCTACGGTACGATATTATGTCTGAAGTCGCAAAACTAATTAAATGTGTAGCTATTTTTTCTCCTACAAATGCATGACTCATGTCTACCCATACTATTTTTTTACTTAGATTAAAATCCTTTAGAATGACTTTCAATTTTGTCATTGCCAGATCCTCACTTCTCCAAGCACTGTTGTCCATCGGAGAGAGAAGATATGGTTAGTACTGGATGTCAATGGGAATCTTGTAAGGTCAGCAAAGTGCGACAATGTCAACACCAGGAAGACTTTTGAATCACAACATAGCCCATGATAAGTGGGGAGTTGGCTCCACTATTTCTCTCATATATAGCCCTCATACCTAGGAAAGGATTAGGACACTTTCTGCGTTTTGTGCTTTCAAACTTTCATGTTGTCGTCTGGTCGTCAAAGCTTGTGAAGAATCTCAAGCCAATTGTCCAACACTTCTTCAAAGGTTGTAGATATCCCAAGTTCATGTTTAGGCAAGAAATGTGTCACATTTTGAAAGATGAGAGTGGACAAAATCTTCCTAATCCTGTGAATGCTGCTTCAGGCTTCTTCATGAAGGACCTGTGCGCATTTTTTGAGTAGAGCCGGATGCATCCAGTGCCGCATGCAAAGCAACCCTCTCATAGAACTACATTACTTGTTGATGACTCCCCTTACAAATGCATCCCGAATCCTCATGGGAGCTACATTAACCCTCCCCCGTTTCTATCAAACCAAAGCTTGGATACTCCATAATTACATGTAGAGGCTCTTGAGTTCTCAACATTATGTTCCGGATTTTGTGGGGAGCAACCCTTATCCATTAGGCCAAGGACCCTTCAATCTAGAGTTGCCAAGTTCACAGATTTATATAAATGCATTGGCTAAACATAAAATATTGACTTCTGCCCGTATGAATCCAGAGGCGCAGATGTCTATGTAGACACCCTATTGGAGCCATTGATAGTGCACATTTGCACATAATGTAATTTTTATTGGACATATGTGGAACTCAAACTTTGTTGGCTTTCAACTTCACTTGAAATATGTTTTGGTTTTGTAGATTTCCTCATGTAAGGTTGTTGTGGTCATGAATATATGTATATGGGAATCTACTACTTTGCAACACGGCGGTGTTAGAGTTTACCCTGCTATTTTGAATAAGAATTTGGGAATGTCGCGCATCTATGTTTTCATGGCTGCGTGGGGTATTCCCTTGTCATTGTCCCACGGGCGTTCGCCCGTGCCAAGCTTGTAGTTGTGTCAATGATTGTATCAGACCACTTGGACATTGTTAGTTGTGTTCTTGGGCATTATGTTTGTTACGTCCTTTTTAAATATTTTGGATTTAGTCGGCTATAATCCATTCTTGTTGCATTTGTTCAACTTCCCCACTGACTCTTGCACATAATGTCCTTCTTCCATGCAATAACCTCCATGTATCATGACAACACTCCCCATTGCATACACGACCTAAGAATCATATTGCCACTCCACCTCGTCGACAACATGCTCTAGATGCTAACGCCGACTTTGCCAAAGTGACATCTCCATGTCCTAAGGTAATTCATTTTCCATGTGAATCCTCTTTTGTAGTTATGTCTTCATCCTAGGGATTCTAATGTCATTTTGTCTTTTACTTTTATTTTTTTTGTGTTAGACACAGATGCTCCAAACATGTGATGTTGCGGTTGCGGTTGTTGTTCCAGTCGCGGTTGCAGCTTGAGTCACAACTCCACACGCTCGGGTGAAGAGACACCTTGCTCTCCAAACCCCTCACCCCAGTGAGCCCACGGGTTATGGAAATAGTTTTGGATGTTAGAGGTGCAATTCGCCCAAGACTACCTCATCAATGTCTAATTACATGGGTGCAAGGGTGAAACAACTTCGAGAAGCTACAATTTTGATGAATGACAATCTTCGGGTTGAAGAGGTCAAGCGCACGTAAGGGACTACAACTCAAAGAGAACCTCATGACATGAAATTGAAAAGGATTAAAGATTCATACTCCTCTTGTGCTTAGACGGACCTTTATGGTTATAGATTGGCCCGCCCGTGTAACTGGCGTGGTGTTGGTTGTCTACGGGAGTTCACCCGTAGTTGCATTTATCCATCTACTTTGCATAATATTATGTGCCCACTGGGCATCTATGATTCAACCAAATGATTTTTGGACACATTTGTTGTCATGTGCATGGTGGTTTCCTGGTTGTGTTGACCTTCTTTTGTGTAGTCAGGTATGTCTTGTAGATCTTCCTGTATGTGTTATGGATCTTGCCGCATGTGTTACGTGGTGTTGGTTGGTCACGGGCTTTCACCCGTGGTTAGATGTGTCCTTCTACTCTAAGTAGTATTAAGTGCCCATTATGGCTTCTATGATTAGACCAATGATATTTGGACACATTTGTTGTCATGCGCATGGTTGTTTCTTAGTTGTGTCAACCATCTTTTGGTCACTCGGGCTTGTATTAAGGTAGAGGGGCCCTTTCCCGCTCGAATTTCAGATTGGCATGTTCATTGGGGAGTTATTAAGGGGGAATCAATCTTGGAAGATGTGCAAAGTACATTGGAAATTGGACCTATTGGAATAATTAATTTTGGATTAATATTGAATTAGTTATGAATTTTGGAAGGAGAACTCATAGGGGTACCCAAAACCACTCACCCCAAAAATGTACACCATGATTACATAGAAATTTGAGGTTGGAAGCTATAATGTACCTCTTGTTTGGATAGGTCTAGTGAGCGGTTTAAGGACCCGAGCGGGAAAAGGCCCCTCTACCTTATGGATTTAGGCTCATGTGTTGCGTGATGTTGGTTGGTCACGGGCATTCACCCGTGGTTAGATGTATCCTTCTACTTTAAGTAGTATTAAGTGCCCATTATGGCTCTATGATTAGACCAATGAATTTTTAACACATTTGTTGTCATGCGTATGGTTGTTTCTTAGTGGTGTCGACCTTCTTTTGGTCACTTGGGCTTGTGTTCCGGATTTAGGCTCATGTGTTGCGTGGTGTTGGTTGGTCACGGGTTACATCTGGCCTAAGTTTTATTTTGTGCAGCAATATGTGCCCTTGTTACTTATATGAATCAACCAATGTGTTTGAAACAATGTGGTATTCTATCTTGATGACCTTCCTATTGTTCTAAACATTGTCAATGATGTCATTTTCATGGGGATATGCTCATGAACTACGTTCCCAATGCACATTCCCATCGGTATGGATTGTCTCATAATGGCCCAATTGACTCATTTTAGTTTATAAGGCCATTTATCCTAATTTTGGGCATTGAAATTAAACCATACACTAATAGGAGAGGAAAAACTTTTAACCGGGTCACCAAAAACTCATATTAATTGAGCTTGTGCCAAAGATTATATCCATAGATTATTAATCTTCCAATTGAACTTAACTAACTTATGCTAATGTACCATATCATCAGCAGGGAGCTTATCAAATAGTTTGAGGTTCATTTGAGATAAACAAAGCAGAACTGGTCAATTGCTTGCAATAAATACAAATGACCTAAGAACAAAAAACAAAGTAGCCCTTATGGCACTAGCAACCATCTTCATTTATATAAGTGACAATAAGTACTCTAGTAAAATCATAGTGAGAACAAAAAAACCATTGATCTAAGATAATGATACCCACTTCCAACATCAATGGGTAGTTGTTGTTGGTGAGTTTTGAAGTTCCACACGTAGATTGACAACCCATATGAAGATTGTAGAAAGTTCTTTGTTTAAGGTTTTTGGAAGGGGGTTTAGCAGATATTTACAATCTCCACTCTCCAAAGGATTGATAACAATAGTAGAGCCACGTCTTAATGAGGCCACTATAGTTGGGAAAATACTCAAGTTTGGGGCATAGCAATTGGGGAAATGTAATTCTTGGTTGTGTTTTAATGCAACCAAAACTTTGAATACATAGCTGAGTCACCTGGTTGGCAATAAAATTGCACACACATGTTAAAACAAACTTCTATGTTTGTACGTAGTGAAAGTAAGAGGGGAAACTCAGCGTGTAAATGTGAGCAAGTGAAGGGCCTAGAAAATAAATAACCTAAACCCAGAGTTTACCATAAAAACTCCGCATGACATCAACAAACAAACAAATACATACCGCCACCACCTCCACATTCTCATGGCTATCACACCAAATCCCTTAAGATATTATAGAAGAGGAGAGGGGAAACAAATAAAACACTAAGTTCTTCTACATGCTAGAGAAGAAGCGTCCAAACCCTTGCATGTCATGTTGCGTAAGTAGTCAAAAAATTTAAGGTTTGCGAGGTTGGTGTAGTGCTATCAAACCCTACTTGCATGCAAGGTTTGAAGAATTTCAAGCTAGGAAGCAAAGACAACATACAATGGGGTTTGTAACCTCCCGGGTACGCAACTCCCATATTATACGCAGGGGGCATCGTACTTAAAACGGCTTAGAGGACAACTTTTGTAAAAATTATATCAAATTAAAATGATCAAAAATTTCGGTGAAGACCAAATTCAATAAAATGAGATGAAAAAAAAGTTGGGTAAAGACCAAATTAAATAAAATGAGATGAAAAAAAAGTTGGGTGAAGACCAAATTAAATAAATGAGATGAAAAAAAGTTAGGTTCCATATTTATTAAGCCTCCCATTAAAATTATAAGCCACGAATAGTTGCCTCCCATGAAAATTATAATTCATTCACAATGTTAAATTTTTATTAAAAAGTCCAAAAAGTTGGGTGGTTTGACCTATGGTACATGTATTAAAAAAAATCATATAATTAGGTTTTTAATGGAATTATATGCTTCAAAATATATTCATTTCCTATATATAATTACATTTTTGGATTCCTTGTTAGAAGGGCTACAAGGGTTTCCTACATTAAAACAAATTGTATCACTCAATATTGGACTAAAACGCATTATAAGTGATTATAATCAGGACCATATAATACGGGAGTTGCGTACCTGGGTGTAACCTCTTAGGGTTTAAAATGAGAAGGATGAGAGCAAGAAGCTACCAAGAGTACTAGAGAGAATGGGAGGAAGAGCAACACGTGGCTCTTGCATGTGATGATGTGGCACTTCTCCACACTGCTCCACATGCCACATGCTAACATATTAGGGTTTCTCTTTTTGTTTCTAGTGATTAGGTTACCTCCCTTGAACTGTTACACTGTGTTCAATGCACTTTCATGGCGTTTCAATAGGCTTGTTGAAAAGTCTCCTTTAAAAGTTCTGGGTTGTGTGGCACCAACGTAGGTGCGGCTGCTGTAAATTAAGCAGATCATGGCCTCAAATTGACGGATTGTCAGCGTGCAGCTTCGGCATCAATAATTGAAGATGGTTCAAAACAAGCTTGCTGGAAAGCATTATTAGTGGTAAACCAAATGGATTCTTGTCATTGAAAGCCAAAATATGAAGAAACCACAAGGACTTTATCAGGGAACTCAGTGCCTCAGAACGCCTATATCAACTCATCGGAACTGATATTTTTTGCGCGAGGGGCTAGAAACACTCTACCATGCGTAGGCCATACTAGTGACTGAGTAAATTCTTCCGACCTGTAAGTATCCATTGACTGGGTAGTTCCCAGATCGTAGTGCTAACTTGTAGGTGATACAAGTTTAGGGTAGACAAGCCTGGCAAATAGTACTTTCTTTGAATTACCGCTGCAATATCTTTCCTGGGTTGTCGGTATACCCTCATGCTAGCCGAGGCTATCTAACCCGACTCTCTCTCCAGGTCACCAAATGTCATGATGTTTGCGGTTCAGTTTGAGATTGAACGGAGTAACATTTGGCGGTGACATAAATATTTGGCTGCAGGTGTTGTGAGTGTCTAACGGAGAGATATATCATACCTCGAGGAGGAATCAGTTCACCCTTGCATACAACGTAAATCTTGCATCGATCGACAGCCAGCGAACCTTTCATGCTGAAATTGGCAACGGGGATATCAGTTTCAGAGTTGTGCAGATTGTCAATCTGCATCACAAGTACTTTGCTGTTAGGTTCTCATCAAACCGGCGGTTGCTGCAAGCATTTCCGTTGTCTGCAGATCATCAACGTACTTTGGAAGAACGGACTTTGCTGGTAAGTACTTTGAGTGGTTCGAGTGAATCAACCCTCATGACTCCCCCATGACTCCTGAGTTAATTTTCAAGCCAGCTAATTGGTTTCGCTTGACTTGCTCAGATATCTTGACTTGCGCAGTGATCCATCGGCAAGCAACTAGTCCATTGCACACTACTAATGGCTCAGTCACTTGACGGTTTAGAGGCAACAGTTCTAAAATGGTCTATTCGCAACATCGCCGATCCAACCTTCTTGGAGACAAAGGTACCTAATTGTGAGCTAGCTGCATTCACATCTCCAGACAATTCACCTTGTGCCATATTTATCCCCTCTTGATGTTCCCCTGCATTTTCCGTTGAAAATGTAGTTTCCTAATCACCACATTTCCAATTTCAAGGTTTCAGTGCTTCGGATATCAGTGGAGAAATCATCATGTCTTCCTTGAGATTTTGTGTTGTGCAATCTTGATTGTGTGCAAAGGTGGGCACTGTGCCGATGGAGTTCTCATCCACCGAAGCCTATCAACAAGCTTTCCGGGTGCCTCTTCTGGAGGAAATCCGGGCTCAGTTGCATCAAGCTCTCGAATCAAGCATAACCAAGGGACCAGTCTTGCCAGTGGACATAAGCTGCCAGAAGAAGAGCACAGGAACTGGAAAACAATATACGAAGACGAAGTTCCGCTTGAAATCTTCCTCGTGGACTCGAAGCACTTCCGAATCACCAATTCGTGGTTCAGAAATCATTCTGCTATGCAGTGACGAGCTCAAGTGGGACAGTAAACGAGAGTGCCCGGTCATCCCAGCAAATGATAAATTTCGCTGTATTCTTGCACAAGCGACTGAAGCGACTGTAGCGACTGCATACGTACAAACATCGGATCTGGACTTCATCCAATGGAGTATTTGCGAGGAAAAATCGTCATGGCGTGCTGTGCGCACGGGCGTGAGTTTCATACCATCTCAACGTATCTGGTATGCCCTTGACAAAGTAATCGGGCCAGTCAACAGAGTGCCACCATTATTGCCTGTGATACAAAGCATTCTACAAATCAAACAGGTAAACTGCCACCTGCGACCTACAACAACTTGTTGAGAAGTGCAGGACTTTGAATGATTTTCATTAACTTTGTTTCTATATCCCTTCAAAATGCTGACAATGCAACTCTGATTGTGCACATACTTTGAGATACGTGTTTAGCTGCTGGGATAACTGTGACGATGAAATGTATGATAGTGGTCGACAGTGGAATACGGAGAAAACATCATCTATCGCTCTACCACTTGAAATAGCTCAGATCTTGTTTCTCGATTGCTATGCGTAGTGTCGAATATCATGACGTCACCGCAGGTTCAACGTTTGTTGGATTTCATACTCCAAGATATCACTTGAACTCTGCTCAATCCGCACATTTCTGAAAAAAATTGGATGACTTCGTGCATGATCATCAGATTGGTTCTCATGAGGGAACCAAGAGTCTTAACCTTCCTCAAGCGCCGGAGGGAGCCAGGACTTTGGAATATGTCAAAGCCTATTGCACATCCATCGGACTGAATGCTTCACAAGCAGAAGCTCTTCGAAGTGTAGTGGCAGGCCTTCTAACGATGGAACCAAATCCACATGTCCGATTGGTACAAGGTCCACCCGGCACTGGCAAGACCTCAATGCTGGTCGCCTTGCTGTCTGTGTTGGGGTGTCTCCATCGTCGCACTCTGATCTCGGCGCCAACAAACGCAGCCGTTAATGAGATTGCCACGAGGATGATGACTAATTTCTTCCAGGAGCAAGGGCGAGAGCAGAAAAAACCGTTTTCCAAGTATTGCACAGAAAACTTACAAATGCAAAGTACTAGTAACATTGAAGCAATTAGACAGTGGTCGCCTCTTGAATTGCGTGAGATTGTACTGGTGGGCAGCCTAGAACGACTGCGGGGAGCTGTTGATGGTACTCTACTGACGAAAGTGTTCCTTCCGTATAGAGCAGATCGGTTATCGGCAGCCTTGCGGGGATGGAAAGATTCCCTAGGTTCCTTTGTGAAGTTCATGAAAGATGCACCCGGCCAATATGCACGTACGACCGGCATCAAGGGTCAGGAGAAATGCCCTAATCGAATTCCCAACGATCCGTTTTGGAAATTTGCGGGACAGATCATGAAGGGGACTAAAAAGAAACTGGAGAAGTCCTCATCTGTGCTCGTCAGTGAGCTTCCAAGATGCCGATTGGACGAGAGAACTAGCAATGCAATCACTAAAGTATGTGATCTGATGAAGGAGCTTGTGGCGTCCATGCCTTCGGAAGCTCCTAAAGGTGCTGTCAGCTGGTTCACCGCCTCTAAAACGGACATCCTAGTCGGAACTTTTTCAGCGATCAATCTCGTTGGTGTTGGCAGGAAAAACATCTCGAAAACAAGGTTTCTGGAAATTAAGGAAACGCTTCTTGAAATGTTGATTTCGAGTGCTGGACGTGATTTGTTCACTTCGAAGAAGCCTCTAGGGTGTAAACTCAACAGGTATTGGTTACAGTCATTGTGTTTAAAAGAAGCTACCTTAGTTTTTAGTACAGTTTCTTCAGCTGGCAGGAAGGGGATGCTGAAAATACCCTTTGAGTGCGGAATCGTTGATGAGGCGTCTCAGCTTGTGGAGGCCGAGACTACCATCATCACGAGTATTACCAAGCTCAAGCAACTTATATTGGTTGGAGATCACAAGCAACTTCCAGCCACCGTCATAAGCAAGGTAGATCGATTTGCTTCGCACCACGTTCGGCATAAATCTTCTCGAATTTCTCTGCCATCTTCAGATACTCTGGATATTCTGTTGTTCTGCATCTCCAGAATTCTGCACAATTATCAACCACTCCACAAAATTATCCTATATTGATAGTCCAGAAATCATGACCGCAATCTTCTATGACATGCACATCACTTAAACCTAAAACCTAAAACCTAAACCGGAACCGAGTTTGTCCGGCATGTGGATGGGATGCGGATGCATGGGCATCTGTGCTCGAGCGTTCGACCTCCTAATCTTGGCTAAAGACCAGAATTTGCACAGAAGCTTGGATATGGTTATATGCTTACAGAAGGTCTTTAATTTCGTTTGAAAAACATCTAAACCTAAGGAGTGACAGGTTGCAGAAAAATGTGGCTATGGCCGTAGCCTCATGGACAGGCTTCAGAGTTTGCGGCACGGATGTCGACATCTTCTGAACATTCAATACCGTATGCACCCTGCGATCAGTGCGTTTCCGAATTCGCAGTTCTACGATGGTGCTGTGAAGGACGGCCCCAATGTTCTTTCAGCCGACTATGGGCGAAGCCTTTATGCACTGCTACAACATGGAGCATATGCCTTTTTGGATTGTATGCATGGATTTGAAGTATCAGAGAAGAAGAGTTGGACTAATCCGATGGAAGTGCAGCTCGTTACGAACCTGGTGAAAGTGCTTGCCTACGGTAGTTGAAAAACCACTCATGGACCCTAATTCCTCCTCTTGAACAATTCATGACTGAAGCTGCCGAGAAACTTCTTACGTGCTCTATAGTTGTTAAGTTTGTTATTCGCCCCGCTCGACAAAGATACTTGTGCTTCCGTACTAGGTATTTTTCATGAGGATGAACATTTCATGATCGATGTGGGTAGAAAAGTGCGACTTCACCTGTTGCATCGTTTCCAGTTAAACACTCTGTATTACAAGCACTAATTAATCTCCTCTACCTGCGCAGCGTGTGCAAGAGAACGCAGTGTGAAGAAGGTAAGCGTAGGCATAATTTCACCTTATGCGATGCAAGGACAGGCTCTGGAGAAGTCGGTGAAGCATCTACACCTAGAGGGCAATGCCATCGACGTCCAGGTGAAAACTGTGGATGGCTTTCAAGGCGGCGAGAAGGACGTGATCATTTTCAGCGCCGTAAGAGCAAATAACACAGCACACGGCATCGGCTTCGTCAAAGATTGTCGCCGTCTCAACGTCGCCGCTACTCGTGGAAGGTGAGCCAGCTAGCTCCCATACATTACTTAAGATGGGTCCACAACAGCTAAGGTAATGAGAGAGCCGATGCTCCTGTGTGGGTAAGTTACAGGCTCACTAATCTTTGCTCAGGAATCTAATCACTAATCTCGTGGGTTCCTCGCATGAGTCCTGATCGAGGTTCAAAGGGATGGATGCTCTTGGCATGACTCGTAATGATTTGAAGTGGAGCTTTGGCAGGTATTGCGTGTGGATCGTTGGAAACGCGAAGACATTGATGCGGGGTGCATCGGTCTGGAAGGATCTCATTTCCGATGCGAAAGCCAGAAACTGCTTCCACCCCGTGCGGCTGTAACACCCTGCTGATGCAAACTCTTACATCGGGAGCTTTGGAGTGGCAAGATTGCATGGACGTTGACGTAGTCGCCGTTCCTAAGTTCCAGATTGGTCGGCCGTCACCGGCAGCGCCATGTTCAGTGGACGGTGCGGGGACGGTGCGGGACTTTACTGGCAGTTCGGGTGCGATGGATCGAGACAACATGGGTTCAAAATAATTCTATCTACATCAAAATTAGAATTTCATGTTACTTATTTTGTCATGTGGTCCTAATCGGATGATCCACTCTTGCCATTTTGATATTCATGAAATTCACGTCAATAGATGAGGGTTGTTTTGGCAGAATTCGGGTTGACATTGTAGAGAAAGCTGGAACCATCCCTTGCAGAGAAGACCAAAGTTGCATCTCAACACCTAGTTGCATCTCAACATACAAATTGCAACCCACCTACCATAGCTACATGAACTTGAGGTCGGATTGTGCTGTGTTGGTCATGGAATACTTGCATGGCATACAGACAACTAAATACTATGAAAGTTGACACTTTTACTTCAAGACATTTTTTGGGAACAAATACGAGAATTTGATCACCAATGCAAGATAAATTCCAAAATATGAGAGTGTCATGTTAAAATGATGGAGGTAGCATGACATTGCATTGAGTTTGTTGCTCCTTGGTCAAAGGTTTGATTTTTGAAGACTTTCTTCATTGTGGTTTCAAGATATAATATACATTAATTAGATTTTTATTATTAAAGTAATTATTGACAAAATGATACAATATGCTTAATATTCTAGATGGTAAACGTTCTTGAACCATGTGACGGATATCTCTCTTACTGGACTTAGTAAGTGCTATGTCTAGTTTAAAATGTAATACTATCTAGATACCAAAGTAGGTGCTTATAATCATCAGGAATGACCCACAAAAACAAAAGTCATGTCCACACTCAAGCCTCGGCTTATCGCAATACAAACACACTACACCATTTTTGGTATTTAGTGTCACATGTGTAATAGTGTCCTTGTTTTGAGGTGTATGCTAGGTTACACTAATGATCAACAACTTCACCATTAGGGCATGACTATGTATACTTATAGTGTTATGGGGTGTATGCTTATGGGACACAATGGTCTACAAGTTAATTAAAGTGTACACAAATGACACTTGACATTAGTATCTTCAAGAATAACTTCTCACATACTAAAATGTAGACACATGACACTTGCCATTAGTAAGCTTAATTATGTCTTCCTATTTATAATTAGAACGCAAAGCTATCATCTCAAATATTCCAATGTACTATGCAAAATGTCATAATGTAAAAAATTATTACTACAAAATGATATCTATGTTGACTAATAACACCATATTGGCAATTGGCGGATGTGACACTTTGAGACCTCTATGCATCTAGTTGAGGTCCTTTGCAAATATTATATATGGCACTAAGTACCATAAACGGTGTACTTGTTGATCTCCTAGAAGTTTGAATATCCATTAAACACATCATTCTCCTTCAAATTAAATCCAAGTTATTTGTGAGAGCCCGAGGATGATGGCATGATGTCAATGCCCCTAGTGCTTTATGCGCCAAATTAAGCTCCCGGGGCAAGTTGCTTTGCTTGCCAGATGAAGGTTTTCCATAGCTTAAGTCTGACTAAACCTAAGGTCCACTTTCATGAGGGGGTCAAGGTCTGCAAAATCTGTAGCCAATTCACGCAAAATGTTGTCTCGAGTCAAGAAGGGAGGAAGCTCTGACACAATCTCAAGGAAACAAATTGGGTTTTTATTTTGGTCCACTCCAACTCTAAAAGTGAAATGTTTGTTGATGTTCATGTAGAAGTGGCCTTTGTGCTCACATTGACAATTCAATTCAACATTTGGACACTCTCAAATTTTTAAGGAATTCTTTGCATATATGTGGTTAGAAATATGAGCCAGTTTATATACTCCAAATGCAAGGTGGCAAGCCTATTGTAATTTGCTCATTTTGACATGGGAGTTTGTGGAAGTGCTCAATTATTCAGTTATTCCCATCTAGTGTAACACACAAGCCTTTTTCTCATTTTCTACGTGAATTTGATTGATCAAAGGTCTTTTCAGGGGAATTAACATGGCCTTTTCTTGTGCATCACTTCCCTCAATTGTTATAATCTAAAAATTCAAAGGGTTATTTGTGCTCAATTTTCCCTCATGCACATTGAAAGGGCCATTGGAACATGTTTTGATAAAGGAGGGGGGGGGGGTAGAAGGGGCCTCCAAAAGAAGAAGAAAATGACATTTTAATTTGTTGTAGGGAAATCCAACTTTATTCCATGAAAAAAACTTTTACAACATAGGCTCAAAAAGTCTCTTCCTCGGATATATCATGTAAGCACCTCAGGAGTACATAGAAGGGCACCCATGATGTGGTAGAATAGGAGTTGTTGCCCAACCCAACAGAGAACGACCTGCCAACATTAGCTAGGGCGGGCCATGGATAGGAGCTCTGATGGCGACCAAGAGACCTCTTCAGCAATGGCAAACCAACTTCAACGGAAGCCTCAGTAGGAGGAATGATGCCATTTGCAACACCGTTGCGTTGGTCTTCCTCAATCCACTGCCACTCCAGATCATCATCTTTAATGTCGAACACAACTCTGCAACCACAACAAAGTGCTCTCTCTCTCTCTCTCTCTCTCTCATGGGCTATATCTTGAGATTTGAAATACCTCATGTTTAAGACCCCCAACACTGTATTATAAAAAACATTAGAAATTTCCTTCATTTTGATATCTTTGGGATTCATCATGGCCTTCTATATTGATGTGGCCCTCCTAACATCCATACCCACATAGCACAATGAAAGGTGTAACCAGCCCGGGGTCCCATTTCAATTGCCAATTTTCGTTCCTGGGATGGGTAGGCTAACTACAAAGGACAAACCAAAACCTCAGGTTGGGTAGAATTGGCCAATACTATCAACTTCCCAAAGTTTATATACTCTGATTTCCTGTCATTCATGTCATCCACGGAAACATTGTGATGTACCAACTCAAAATGCTTCTCCCAATTATCTTTCATGTAATACCCAATTGTACCTAAGAAGGTATGCAAAACCCTCATCTCTCAACCTCTTGCATGAGACAACATGACCTGTGGGAGAACTCTCATCCCAACCCAAACAACCTTGATTTTATTGTTCAAGAGTGGGAGATCACTAAAAATGCCCTTGACAACCATTTGAAAATGTTTATGTGTCAATGCACCATTGCGCTCCATGGAGCACAAACCCACCATACGCTCTTCCTCAATAAACTTCCTCAAATTGACAAGAAGTCTAATGTCAATATTTGTTTCACCTACAACAATTGTAACGGATGCCTCAAAATATCTAAGAGAAAAATGAGCTCTCTCTTGAGCTTGAGAATGAGCAAGGGTCCTCATTCTAAGAGCCATCATGACATAAACACACCAAACATGACAACAACACAACACAATTGACCACAAATGGACTAGCAAAGAGCAACAAAACTAACCAACAGAGACATCAATGACAAAGCCACTGGCTTGCATGGCTCCCTACAACCACCGCTTAGTTTGCTACTGCTTCATACTCTAGTTGTTGCCGGCTACCATAACTAATCGCCACCTAGCACATGTGTCACCTATCCCAGTGGACCCCCCCCCGTCACAAAGAGGTGGAAATTGCACCTTGTGAGCCAATCACGTGCTCTCCCTTGAAATTGATTCCAGCCAATGTGCTCTAACAAGTCTTATATTTTAGCTCATTTCCCATGTTTCAAAATCCTACAGACAAATCCCATTTTAACCTCAAACTTTGTTCCATGAAAATTCCACAACCAACATTGATTGAAATGCACTCAAAACAACCCTTTCATGGGCTTGGGAAGTTAAGCGTTAAGTAGAGTAGAAAATTCTGCACCGGGGCCACACGCCGGGAACCTGCCCTACTTCTTAAATGTTCGAATTGGACCCTTGCCATTGTGAACATCTGACGTAGGCATAAAAGAGAACCTGAGGTGGCAAAAGAAGTCATCCAGCTGGCAACGCCCACATGGACAAGGGACTCGCGGAGTCAGAAAACCTCTCGAGATCTTCTTCGTCTTGTGTCGCAGGAATTCTTCGCACGACAGGAGGAGGAGGAAGAGGAGAGGACGCAACATCATCGAAGGCAGCGACAACAATTTCCACTATCATCATCATCATCATCATCGCACCACCATGAATCTCAAATCCCGCTTCGACAGTTAGTTCACTCTGCATTTGCAAAACTCTCATCACCTCTTTCGATGTCTCCCTCCTTCACCGCCTTTGCATGTTCCGTTGATGGTTGAGTTGCTTAAATTTTTCGATGCGCTTCTGAACGCCATAATTCTAGTCATCGGGATTCTCTGAGCTCTCTTTAGTCTCGATTGTTCCTTTTTGTGTGCATTTCTGGTTTTTTTAATTTGTTTTTGGGTGATTTTGGGTCCACCACCATGGACCTCATTTTGGAGAAGTATATTTGTTTCAGGATACAGCTGATGTCAACTAGAGAAATGAATCCTAAATTATATAAATTGATTTTGAATTTTTTGTTTTCTTTTGTTCAAGCCTGGAGTACTTTTGAACAAAACATTTGGGTGCAAATTTGTTGCAATCAAGTGTATTCCATATTCACTGCAGCACAGTGTCCTCCAATTATTGAACTCCAGAATTCCACTTTGCCTGTGTTTGCTGATCACCACCTTTGCAGTTTCGATTTTTTGAGCCAGTGCCATGGTTTTTTTTTAAATAATAATAATAATAATAAAATCTCCCCTCCCCTTTCCTTTCTCTTTCTTTCTCTCTCTTGATGCATTTTTTGGAGTTAGGTTTTGTTGGATATTGCCACAATTTGGCCTCTGACGGTCCAGTATACATTCTAAAGTGCCTGCCCTGAAGTGATATTCTTTTTTGTATTCAGTTACTTGTGTGCAGATTGTGTGTTTTAGTTTCCCTAATAATCTTTAAGGATTTCAAGGGTAGAAGTCAGGCACCATGCTCTGTATTGGCTTATCACATTGCCACTCACCGCAGTTGACTTTTAGAAACTTGCAAGGTCGGATGACTTTGAATTATGTCTTTTCTCCACAGAAGTACATTCTCGATTCATGGTACTCTGTTCGAAGATTATTATCTTCTGGCATAATTAGGTATACAACCTAATGCTCAAGGCTGGTGACTTGATGTGCTCCTAAAAAAGTATATTTAGAATTACCAGTGCAGTAAATAACTTGTGGCTGTTGTGATGCAGAGTGGGATGTTCTGGTGGCAGTGATTGCCGTGCTGCATGTATTTATGGCTCCTTATACAAAAGTAGAAGAGAGCTTTAATACCCAGGTGCACTTCTAGTTAAAATACGTTTCTTCTTTTCTTTCATAAAGCTTCAAGTCACAAGTGCTAGATAATCGACCAGTTTAATGATAGATTGGTTGTATTCAAGGACGAGATGTGGATTTGTCTGAACAAGAAAGACTTGTGTGCTGGATGCATCTGTATATGGCTTGACAAACATTTTGTCCCCTTTTGCAGGCTATACATGACCTATTGTATCATCGACAAAGTCTAGAAAAGGTTTGATTTCTTGGTGTGACCTATGAGCGATTAAAAAAATTAAACAGTAAGAAGTGTATACACAATTTGCACTCACGGTAACTGATGCATTGTAATCACAGTTCAGGATATTTGGTACTCTTGAAAAGTGACCTGACGAGGAGATATTGCTTTTAAGAATCTCCATTTGAATTTGATTGTGATAAAAGCTGACAAAATGTTGCTGGGTGGCTGCAGTATGATCACTTCGAATTTCCGGGAGTGGTGCCGCGTACATTTTTTGGTATGACTGTGCCACCAGTTTCCACACATGAAAGTCTCCAGGAGCTTTTTGGGGAATCCTTACAATGCGGATGCATATATATACTGAACATACTTCACTTAAAGACTTAGCAACTTCACCGTATGTGACTTCACAATGAGAGATTGTCATTGCAAGAGAGATCACCTTGGATAAGCAAGCGCAACCATTTCAAATTGTGAGTTTCATGTAGTGAAACACGACTCTGGTAACATGGTGCAATTCACTCTGTGCGGGTGTGAATTGTTTAGAACACACTTGTATATCATTTTTCTGTGCATATCTAATGTTAACTTTGTCTTGGCAGGGGCATTGATAATAGCCCTAATATCAGCTCCCGTTGTCTTTTTTCTCCAAATTATGCATCTCCCTAAACTTTATGCGTTGTATACTGGTACCTCCCTCCACTTCTCCTTCACTGACTAAAGTGAGAATGTTCCAGATTTCGCTACTCATAGTAACTTTGTTGAAGGCCTTTGATTGTCCATTCAAGTCTTCTGATGATTTTTATCATAAATTTATTACAAGTGTCTCATCATGGAGTGATTATGGATCGCAGTGCGGTTAGTTCTAGGAGCAATTGTTCTTGGGACTCTTTCAGCCTTACGCATGCAGGTATCCCAACATACATTTATTTCTTTGACTTAAGCAGTAAATAAACTCACATCTTCTCATATGATGAATTAATCTACAGTAGGTTTTGGTCTGTGCTGTAGTTTGTTGCCAGATGAATACATCCATATATCTGGGTTTTGTGCAAGGATGGCATTATTGCAATGTTACCAGTCTTGCATAAAATATGAACTAGGAAATGGATGTGAGGAGCCATGCCGCAAGCTTTATTTGGTGCCTACTACAGTCAATGGCAGGGCGAAGCATGTCTAGTAGTGGACATCATGGTCAGGCCATGGCAGGGTCTTCCATTTTCTGTGATATTGCCTCCCCGTAGCCAATTAAAAATAGACATGTCAACAAAATGGCTTAGCATAACCACTATGAATCATGTAATGGATGTGAGAGCCTTGCCACTGGGTATATAATGGGTGCTCAACCAACTAAGCTCTGCGGGTAGAAGGTAGGTATTGGGTGCCACAACCAGTGGCATGGCGACACATGTTCATTTCCGGACATAGTGATCAGGCCATACCAAGGTCATTCATTACATGTGATAATCTGCCTCTTCATCCTGCTTCTCATAACCAATCAAGATATAGGCACATCAGCAAAATGGCTTAACCTGACCTCTACAATTGCACTGCTTCAGGATCGCTTAACTTTGAATCACAATCCTAGAATTTAATAGAATCAAAGAGCATTGTGGATTTGGATAGAGGGTTTTTGTGGTTTTCTATCGTTTTTAGCATTTGCTTCTTTGACATGGTGGAATAGTATATTTGTATATGAGCTATCAATCAAAGTTCTGTCCTAGATTTCTGACCTCCACACGTGCTATAAATGTAATAACTGATGTCTTTGTCAGCATTGATAGGTCAGCAAGAAGTTTGGGAAGGAGGTGTCGAAAGCATTTGCTATAATAACAGCTACACAGTTCCATCTTCTGTTTTACGCCTCCCGACCCCTGCCAAATGTATTTGCTGTAGCTCTCGGTAGGTAGGAAACTACCTTCAACATCAGATACCCTTATTTTCAATGAACATCATTAATTTGCATCACTTCATTTGAATTCACATTCTAGCTCTTTAAGCATACCATGAATATAAACAATAAGTTGCTTTCAAATTTGCACATGTATTTGTTTAGAACATGACATCGTAGATTGTATCTGCTGTTATTCTTGTTGGTAATATATGAAGTTGAACACTGTGAATGGCTAGGTTCATGAAAATTTTATCTTCAATAGTAGATTGCAAGAAATATATGAATGCTATTGTGCACTGTGTTTTAGTTCATTTGCTTATATCATTATAGTTCTACATATCTTTTGACTGGGTTTTGTAGTTATTTCTTGTTTTAATATTAAAAATGACTTGATTTCTGATAAATTTTTGTCTGCCCAACAGTGAACTTGGCATTTGCATTCTGGATGAGTGGACAGCCCCAGAACACTTTAAGACTTCTGGTAGGAATTGCATATATTCACACTGAACTGTTTTTTGAACTATTAGCAGTTGCATAGTATTATAAAATTTTAGGGTGAAACCTCGAAACATAACGTACCATCAGTAAACGCCTTATTTATTCTGTCATGTTGAATTTTGTTTTGATACAAAAGAGTGCTGATTTTTTGAAATTGAATGGTACAGGTTTTTACAGCAGTTGTGTTCCGCTGTGATGTTATTTTGCTGTTGGCTCCTGTTGGGCTGACGCTTCTTTGGGTAAGGCCAATGCCTTGTATGTATTCACTTAGAAAATTGCTGTTACCTTAAAATTATATTCTTGGGAAGTTCTTGAAGTCTGAGACGCAGTTGGTCCATCTGTGAAACAACATGAACCTTTTCTTATTACAGACTGCCCTCAAATATGTCTTGAGTTTGTGCTTGTCATCAGTAGACATGGACCTTCATTTTGAAACTAGATTTTGGTGTTCAATTCTACACGATAAACTATCTTCAACTGGTGTTGTTGGTGTTTGTGATGGCAGCTGAGATCACTATCATTGTGGGGTGCAATAAAGTGCAGTGCAATAACCGCCTTTTTTAGCATGGGTATTTCTTTTTGTTCCATCACACTTGATTGCTTTCCGTAGACTGCCTACTTGTTTGAGCCATGTTGCAAAATTTTGTGAACAATGTGGAGTTGAATTTATTGAATGTAGACTTTGAAGGTATTGAATGGGATACATTAATTTAGCATGTCAAAAGGATAGAGAATTGTTTTCAAACTTATTTAACCTTCTAAACTAGATAAACTTGGCAAAGATGTAAAGGGTGCTGATACAGATGCTTAAAAGAAAACTGTAGGGTATGTAAAGGAAAATAGGAAATTGACAGCTTACAGAGTGCTTAAGTGCAGTCTTACAGAGTCAACTAACAACTATAGGATTCTTGGGTGCAGCTGTTACAATCGCCTTGGACTCACTGATGTGGCAACGTTGGGTATGGCCAGAATTACATGTTCTGTGGTTTAACTCTGTGTTAAACCGTAGCTCAGAATGGGGTGTATCCTTAACAAATCCTAACCTATCATTTCATATGTTGATGCCATAACACAATAGGAAAGGAGTAACATGCATATATTACTTGCTTGTGCCTTTGCCTTAATTTTTATGGCACAGGTGTCACCCCCATATTGGTATTTCACTTCTGCCCTGCCACGGGCGATGCTGGCAGCTTACCCCTTGTCACTGGTATGGTCATTCCAATTTTTTTTTAATTTCTGTCCATCATCGTTTCTCCTGTTTTATTACCTGAAAATATTGTCTACAATATGTGGCAAGATGTTCTTGTGGAAGCTTGCGATTCATGTTTAGGGGAAGCTGGAATGATTCCCACTATATTTTCAATCTACAAAGTAGACAGCTCTCAATCCATATATTAATCTAACACACATGTTCTCACAGGCAGGTCTATTGCTTGAAAAAAGAATGGCACAATATGTTCTTCCCATCTTAAGCTTCATTGTGGTCTACTCAAAGCTTCCTCACAAGGTATTCTTCTTCTGCTCAATCCCCCTCATAACTTCTTGATAAATATATCAATAACTGGACCTTAAAAATTCACTAGTCGAATAAAATCTGACCTCGAGAAACAGACATATTCATATGCAGTGTCGTTTATCCAAAATGATGATTTCCATCTTCACTATGTTTTTCCCCTTGTAGGAACTTCGATTTATTCTCTTCTCTGTGCCAATGCTGAATGTCTCTGCAGCTTCTGCCATGGCTCGAATGTATGTTCAAAACCCTCCCTGCATTGTCTTTTCAGTGTTTCCTCTTTATGCCAATGGTAGTATTTGCCAATTGAGAGTTGTGAGATAGTGTAAGGTTTGTCTAAGACCTTCCAAATCAAATGCACCTCAATTATTTTCTTCCATTCTGAAAGTTGTCCATGTCTTACATTCATCAATTGCTTCTGTAGGTAAAACAAATAAATTCCACTCCATCCTCATGTCTATTCTATAAATCATGGAGCAGGATTAAAGTCCTCATGGGAACTTTTTTTTGGTGGTTGATCACAAAGACAAGCCTTGGATTGTGAATGCAGACACAACAACCAGTCAAAGCCAAAGTGGGCACTTGGTTATGCAGCATGTTTTATACTTCTGATGTTGAGGTAATCCAAAAATTATGAACACCTTACTGTAGTTTGCAATTGGTTCTTGTACCCTTCTACTCTACCCTCTTGGAATCAGGATGTTATTAAAGTAATTAAAATTAAAATTAAAATAGCCTACCTGGGCAGTGAAGTGAAGACTGTCCAAGTTGATGATATTGGTTCACTTCTAGTTATTCCAGTTAAACATAATTTTAAGGGCCTCAAGGCCATGAGGTGTCACAAAGTTACTACAGTTATGATGGTAAATACTGTGGGTCACACCATTGAGCTTATTTCCACACTAAAAAAACATTGGGAATAGTACTGTGGGTGCAGTCTTTACCAACCCACAGTATTTAACATCAGAGGTCCACGTTGTGAATACAATATTTCTATTGGATTGAAGATAGTTTGCATTTGAAAGACTTCCGACCTAGGGGAAGGGGGTACATGTATTACGGGGCATGACAAGTGTAACTAGGGTTGCACAGTATTTTCCAGTGATAGTGTATACTAGGGCCACACTTAGGGTTGCCTAGGGTAAGTCACACTATACATCTGCCTACACTATTTACCATAATCAATGTCGATAGGTAGTGGACTTCTTTAATTGACCTTGCTTTTTTTTGGCAGTGTTGGTGCTTCAGTGATGATGTCAGCAGCCTCATATTCCAATTACCCAGGAGGTTCTGCACTCCAAATCCTTCACAAGCAAGGTGAGCTCTAACTTCTGAATGTGAAGAAGTCATACGATATGACTTACTCTTGTTTTAGTACCTGAACCGCCAAAGGTTCGATGATAGAGCTAAAGGCTAGATGAAGTAGTGATCAAGTTGTCTCAAGTTAGATTGATATCCATTATGTAGTCTGTGATCATTCAAAATTTTGGAACATGCCATGAAAGCATAACTTTAAGAGATTATTAAGATAGTCAAAGGGCGCACCATTTCTCTGTTGGTTGGGGACCTCTACTACAAAGGAAGCAAGTCCATATTTTTCTCAAATTTTATGAAGATTTCATTCACTTCATTGAATAACCTCTAGCTTTGTCCCTTCCAACCTGTGTCCCAGCAATCTAGCGTAGTTTTGCATCGAATGCAATTTTTACGAATTACATCTCTTTGGAGACGTAATTCCGTCACTTTCCTAGACTCTCGAGGATGTGTAAAACCGCATATGCGAATCTCATAAACATCCCCTAAATGGGTGCGATAATCGATTATAAAGGAATGTCATTGAATTGAGTTTATGTGCAGATATGAGTTTGAGCTCCTCACCAAGAATGGTGCATATTGATGTGCTGCCAGCCATGACTGGTGTGTCACGATTTTCGGAACAAGGCCCACCTTGGAGGTGATGTTCAACTCACTTCTTTTCCATTTTTTTAGCACTACTTTGTGTTCTTTTTAAGGATTGGATATAGTTTCATGAATTACTCCTATCTAAAAGATTTGCTTATGTTCTAGACAGTGAATCTAGACTGAAGCTAGGCTTCACAGATGTCATTATGTAGGATTAATAAGCATATCAAGACCTTGGCAGAATAACTTTTGTTTTGATGTATTATCTAGAATTTATTTCCAGATCCTATCACAAAAATGTACTAAGGTAGGAATCCCCAAAACCCACACTAAACCTAAACCTAAACCATGCACTGTACAATAGTCATATATTTGAAGCCTCCAAATGTATGATAAGAGTACATAGTATTGGTTTTAGGTTAAGTGTTGGTTTTTAAGTATACATACTTAGTTAATTCTCATACCAGCTTTAAAAAGATCAGAAGGTTCACAATATTGTATGGCCAACAGTTATTCCAAGCAAGAAGGAATATCAAAAGACGACCTCTTCACAAAAAACTTCACGTATTTATTGAAGTGAGTCAAGTCTACTTCCTTGCCGCAATTGGCTTATTATTAGTTTCATTTCTGCTTACATCAAGATTGTAGAGGTGTTAAATTTGCAGAAAGTTGTGTTATTTGATTTTTGTTTGTGAAACGTCAACCTGACTGGCACTGGATAAATTAAATGCCTCCATCACAGTGAACATGCAAAGGTATCAGGCTACGACTGTCTAATGAGCGTCCCAGGGTACGCGGGCATGCAGCTTCAAAAATCTGTCCTTGCTCCTATTCGCCTGGTACATACATCCCTGCCTTCATTTACAAGTGAAACCAAAAACAATTATTTGAATATTTTGAAAGTCCAATTTATATAAGCCAATCATTTCCTCTAAAGACCCAGAGGTGCATTTATATGGGATACGGCACATGTGAGATTTGTACAAACTCTCAACAAGTATCAAATTAATATTATTCGCTCGATGATATCGAATTTATTTTTAGCACAACCTATCAAAAAGAGGAAGTGGAAACAATTCATCTGTGACAACAATAATTACATGTACATGGTACATAATTGAGTCTAGGTCATTTATACCAGATCAAAACTCCCCACAACTCAGTTTTTTTATTGAACATGCTTCAATTGGAATAATGCATATTATAAATTTGCTAGTTCTAGGTAGGGTCACTTTTGACATTTTGAGCTACAAAATATCAGGAAGTGATCCTAAACCCCTCCATACAACACTTAAAAGGGCCTCTCAACATCTAAGGGTTAAAGCATTTGATCTCTCCATTTGCTTCTTCATATTATTGGAGTTCATTACTTGTATTTTGATGCAGGCTGTGGAACCAAAGGTGTACATTCATGGTCAACAAAATTGTGATATAATCAACTCATCACAATGGCCAAGTTGCCATCCAACCCCAGCTTGATAATTTAATGTGTAGCCATATTAGGAATATCAGATAAATTACTCATGTAGCACTTTGCAAGGAATTTGAGGTTTTGATCACTCACTTGACAAACTACTTTTGTAATGCATCCCAAAAAGGTTGCCAAAATGACTCTTAAATTTCAACTAAGTGGATTTGGATCCCTCTCTATGAACAGCATTTTATGTCCATTGCAGTGCACATTCCAGGTCTTTAATTTGACACGTCCTGACTTTTATGTGGTAGTTTCTTTTTCCCTAACCGTTCTCTTAGTTCTTACTGAGTTATATTCAATTCTGGAAGAAATAAACCATCACTTCAGAGATTGGAAGGAAGTTTATTAAAAACGTGGAACCATGTTAACCCAGCATCAGTACACTCAAAAACGTTTGAGAGGTGACCTAGTCTGGGCTTCCCATAAACATGGTGATCATTGATATAACTTTACTCCAATCTTTCCTTACACAAGAATAATAGGGCATGAATAGGCCAGCCTATTCGAAAGGATAGGCTTGCAATATTTTTGGTTAGGGCTTTCTCATACTGATGATTTCCAATGTTATGGTAACGAGAGCTATGTTCTTTCTTCACAAACAATCCACGCAAGACAATCATGGGATTGTAACAAGCTCTGTGAATACCATTCTCTGACTTTGTGTAGGAAGTAATTCAGGTTAAAATGATTACATAAGTGGTCAGTCAATTTGATATCTAAGATAGATGAGGCTAAAGTGGACACCTCCAGCTTTGTGGAATCATCCAGCCAATGAATTCGAGCATTAGAAGCTTGAGCATGTTAGCAACTGCGAATGAGAACCAATGAATTTGAAATCGGAGTTGAGGAAGGTGTTGATCTAGGCTCTAGAATCAAAGATTCTTTATTTTTCACTATGTTGATGTAGGGAGAACTATTTGATCGTGCAATGTTGTGTAAGTGGACAACATTATTAGCATATTCTATATGGGTAATTTGCCAATGAAAACCAAGTTTGATGCCAATATTGGTTGTGTCATGTCTCTAAAGTGGACACATGTAAGATAAAATGTTGCTGAATTGGTTTTTTTATAAAATACCCATAATGCAAGTTGATCAGCACCTCACAACCACATGCCGCCTCCTAATTTGCCCACCTCGGACACGAAAATGAAACGTGTCACAGCTTAGTGAATAGCACTCATTATGGAGGATGGTGGATGTAGTTTCACTTTTGCGAAGGTGACCAACCCAAATATCATCAAGGCAACGACTAAATCACCATGTATAACTCACCCACCAAATTAAAGTGATAGTACTACCGATTAGGAGCCAAAAACAGGTGTCCGATTAAGGAAGTTGACCGAATTAGCCTGATCTACCTTACTCAAAGCACTAAATGCCTCAAGCACATCAAAACTTGAAAACAAAACAAAAACAAAACATAAAAAAACATAAAATCGTAGTGAGATGACAATCCTATTTCATGTTTGGATCTCTTGATTCTTTTTCTGGCTCTAAATTCCTTGAAATTTTGTTAAAAGGAAATATTCTCAGTGTGTAAGCACATTGATTAGCAACATTTAGATTTTCATCTCGACAATGCAAAATAAAGAGATAAATCCATCAGCTACATATACATGTACTTGTTATGCATTAAATTACAAAACTTACCGGGGACGAGTTTGGATGTCTCTCCAAATCCACTGCATCAACAATTGGTGGTGAAGATACTCAACATTTATCCTAAACTTTGTCATATCTTTCATATCAAGCAGTTTTGTGCAATTTGGCTAGAAAGTTTTCATGGGCTCCTCAATGATAGAGTGCATTTCAGAAATTGCAATCGTTTTCTTTGTTTGCTTGTGATTTGTGGATAGAGCAAAGACCTTGAGAGTCGAAATTGGAGAATCGTCAAGAGACTTGCAAGTCACTTTGTTCAACAACAAACAAATGTAGTTTCTTTAGCTATCAAAATGTGTTGACATTGTTGAATTAATACACATGTCAACTTTTCAAATCTTTGTCGATGTATATTGCTCATAATTATGTAGGTGGCTCTCAAATTTCACATCGAAAGCACACACACCATGAAACATCAAGAACACCCAAACATGACATGAGGTGGAGAACTTAGAGGAAGAGAATACTAAACCAATAACAATTTTGGGGGAATGATGAGGGAATCACTTTGAGAGAACATGAAACAGTGTGACTACAAGGTGGACAACAAGATGAGGGTGGGAATGCGAGAAATGGAGATAAGGGGGTGTGACAAGAAGAACGATAAAGGAGGTAGGTTCACAAAGCGGAGTGACACAGCCAATGCTTGCGAGAATGCTACTGAGGTTGCAAGTAGCCTTGGTCGGGATGGCACCGCCCAATGCACCATAGCCACCAAAGCAAATTTAAATACACAAACTTGCAATCAAACACACCCACCAACACAAGTAAAAACAAGAAATTGATCCCAAGGTGAGAAAAACACATTATTGGCAACAAGAGAAGTGAAAAGGTCCCCATGGGTTGTGTGTCCTATGGGTAGAAAGCCATGGTAGTTGATTCGGTTACCCCACCTATTTGCCTTTTTAGTGTGAACATAGTGGGCATGTGCTAACAATGTGCTTCCATTGTGTATGGAAGCCTTTGAATTTTATTCATTTTCACACCTTGTTATAATAATATCTAGACCACTTCTATGATAATTTTGTTATTAGAGAACGTAAATTTTTTAATAAAAAAACTATGATACTCACTTTTGTCAAAACTTAATTATGGAACTGAGCAATTGTTTGAATCCAAGATTCATGTTGCTCATGAAAGAAGATAATTTCTTTGTATCTTGATAGTTGATATTGAAAAATTCTAACATTCAAATTTCTAATTGGCATACTAAACATAATTGGAGCATAATTTAAATTATTTTCAAAAAAATGTAAAAATATTTACATTTCTATCACAATTTTAGCTATTTGACTCTGACATATTCTAAAATTCAAATAAATTGGTTGATCAACATACATACCATATTTATCTAGTATTAAGTGGCACATCCATGTATTCTATATTTATATGTAGTTAGGCATAACAAAGTGTGTCTGTAGGTGGGTATGAGTGTTGTGTTTCTCATTGGTCAATCATTTTCAATTTTTGTAGCATGTCAACCTTAAGAAAATTGATATTATTTAATTTATAACAAGTCTATAATTATTTTTTGATCATTTCATAAATTTTAAACTATTAAGCATTTGAAAGCAACCAACTTGATCAATAATTGATGCAATTGTTGTCCCTAACCAACTACAAACATTTATATGGTAGCATTTATCGTAATATTTTGGCATGTAGATCTCCCAACCATCAACATGTGGAAAAGAGGCAGGTAGGGTTTGTTTTTTTTAATCTCTTATCGAAGCTTATTGTTTTGATAGTAACACCTAGAAGCAAGGAAGCAACAACCTAATAAAAAGGAGCCCACAGACCCTCAACAATGCCAAGAAGACACACAAACAACCGCACCAAGACACAGTGTCCAAATCACAATGCAAGCAAATCCCCCAACGAATGCCAAGAAGACACACAAATAACCGCACCAAGACACACTGTCCAAATCACAATGCAAGCAAATCCCCCAACAAATTCAAACCCCAATGGAACACCACTACACCATCCTAGGAACAACAAACAACATCCAATAGACACAACACTAACAACCTAGACGGCAAGTCTCAATACTAGCCATCTCCTACACCAAGCATGAACAAAACATAGAAGAAACAAAACAAGATCGATAGGATGGGAGAGTTGCACACATCGCAACCTCTCATATGTTTACATATTTAAGTAGATCCATACAACAATGTCCTTGACACTCCCCATCCTAATTCTACCCATTTTAACACTAATTTAATGCATTTTATTCCTACCTTAACACCCACAACCTAGCAACCTCAACTCCAACCGCCCACAAACAATGGTGACTCCATCAAACGCCCATTACACATGGCTTCTATTGCATCCATAGTCAACGTCTTCATATACAAGACACAAACATCCACAATGTTCTCTCCCAGTCAACATATTTTTTGCCAACACTCATGCCCCCACCTCAAAAAAACATGCCAAACGCAACCTGCACCTCAAATCCCACCACTAACATAACACACACAACACAAAGGGTCAACTAGCCAAACCAGTTCCTCATCAAAAACAATCCACAAAGATTCCACTCAATGCACGCAAGTCCCCTAGGAAACCCTAAATAAGCCAACCAACTTTTTCATCGCCAAATGACAATACTTTTCATCCAAAGGTGATCATTTCAACAAAACCATCCACATGTCCACATACATTTTGCCTATTTCTCATCTAGTGCCACTAATGGCATGTGATTTATGTTGAACCTATAAATAAATAAAATTAAACTTAATTCTACATATGCTACTTTACATCTAAAAAAAATACCACAACTTAAACCACATCATGCATTATATATAATTTCCAAATTCACATTTTAGAGGATGCTATTGTATATCTAAGAAAAATGTAAAAATTATGTGTCTTGAATAAAATCCACCCTACATTTTTGCTAGCCCCCCCCCCTTAGAGATGTACAACCTTATAATATGATCTATTTAAAACCATATCATTGTACTAGTTATATGATATACGTTGTAATTTACTCCCTATTATATCCGCAACGTTATAACCCTCCACCCTGTGATTGATCTACCATACTTACTTTTAGCTTCTTAATTTAGTCCATATATGACCAAGATTATTACACTATACTATAGAGGGTGGGTCCTTAGCCAATAGTGATATTGAAGGTCAACCAACTTAGCCCTCTTAACATTAACACTAATGTGGTAGATGCACGGGTAGATGTTTCTTGTGATTAGGGAAATTGAATGTAAGACATACATAAATCATGTCTCTCCAAGACTTCTTGGAACTAATTACTATGACAAGCCTTACTACAATCACAAACAAGTTAGAAATCCCTTCAAACCCAAATACTAATATTTCAAGGACCAACAGTGTTACATTTATTAGCGAGGTCATACACCGCAAAATCTCGTCACTCCCTTGTGTTGCTCACTTGCTTTTATAGTTTCTAAGTAGGTACTAGGATTTGTGGCCTAAGAAACTCTCAATTCACTATCCTAACCATCATTTTTTTCTACGTTTATCCTAAGGGTTACAAACACTGCTCTTATATTCATCCTTCATAAATCTTCTCAAAGCATGTGAGGAAAATAAAAAAAACATTTTGAGCTATCTTCAAGGTTACTCAAATGTTGATATTTGAATAATTGGCACCAAACACACAAAATTCAAATTTTTTTTAGGATTTTCAAGGTATCTTTGAAAGCCCTTGAAAACTATGCCCATTTCAGAGAAATAAATGAAATTTTGCACCAACTTTACAGTTACTAAAATGTTGATATTAATCACCGCATTTCAATTTCTTGGAGATTTGTCAAGGTCGCTTCAAAAGCCTTGAGAATTGATTCCAAGGCCGTTTGTAGCCCAAATGACTAATATCAAATTTTTGGAGGGTTTTCAAAATCGCTTTAAAAACCTTGGGGAGCGTTGTGAAAGCCATTTGTAAATAATACAAGAAAAAAAAGGAAATTTTTAGATAAAACTTAAGAGTATCCAAATTTTTCATATTAGTCACCTCAGCACTGAGGTCATTAATTTCATTCTTTATAAGAATTGTAGAATTGTTCATAAAACCTTGGGAGGCAATATAAGGGCCATTTGTAACCAATTCGAGAAAAATAAAGGAATTTTTTAGAGAAACTTAGGAGTAGGTAAATGTTGATATAAGTCACCTTGGCACTGAGATGACTGATTCAAAATTCTTAGAGAGATTTCAAAATCACTTTGAAAGCCATGGGCAATGCTACGAGGGCCATTTGTAAATAATTTGAGAAAAATAAAGGAAATTTTCTAAGAAACTCAAGGGAAATTAAATGTTAAAATTATTAATGTTGGCACCAAGATGACTAATTTTAAGTTTTTGGGAGACTTTCGAATTATTTTTAAAGCCTTGGGAAGTGGTATGAGGGCCAGTTGTAAATCAAAGAAGAAAATAAACTAAATTGTTACCAAAATTAATTTCTATTTTTTTTCTTTCAAATCTATTCCCATTATTTTGGCAAAAAATATAATTTTTGCAGCATTTAAATATTTATTAAAAATTTGACACCAACTTTTGGGTGTTCAAAATGTTGATTTTTTCTTTAAAAAATTAGATGAGGGGATTGACTTCATTCTTTGGGGCAACATCTCGTTGGAGTCTTGGGTATCAACTATAAAACAAAACTTGTGTTCGTGCATGAATTATGGATGTTGACCTTGATCAATTTTGGATTCAATCATTTCATTCCAATGAGTATCGAAATGATGGATCTCTCATATCATGATTTTTAAGGGCTACTCTTATTTGAAGTTTGAGCATTTAAAAGATGTGACCATGGCCAACATTCAAAAGATAAAACCATAATTTCATGCCATGGATGCGATAGCAAATAATACACAATAGGGATTGTTGATTGTTGACTACACAATCTAAAGATGTTGCAGCCCAACTATGATTTGAATAACTCCATGTGATCAAGATCATCCAAAAACAAATGTAATTGTGGCTGCATTTTCAACACAAAAACCTTGCAAGAATGAGATTTACACAATATAATGAAGGATGTTGAAATGTAATACCATGTCACTCTATTTTGGCGGTTGTATTTTAGTGCAGACACAAAGGAAGGTTTCCACAAACTTCAAAATAAGTGAGATTGTGGCCCTTTTATTACAAACAATGAATTGGTCACATGCTCTTGGTAGGTTCTTAAAGAGGACAACTAATATGTGTTGTGATATACATATGCATCAAGAGGGTAATTATTTGGGGGATATAAAGTGCATAATTTTGATTTGAATGCATCAAATTGTTATACATAGCATCATTTTTGTCAATTTCATTGATCCTATCGTTACTAAGACAATTTAGATGACAAAAATGTTTAGCACACTCTAGTAGTTGCAAATTTTAGTTTTTGACTAACAACTTTTGTTCTTATGGAACATATGTGCTTGCATCCAACAATCCAACCTAACATACACAAAGCACATACATCACAAGTTTATAATCTAATAGCTAAAACCCCTATTCAAAAGTTGGCTTGCAAAGTATACATATGGGAGGTGTTTTGCTCCATTTGCTTATGTACAAATCAACAAGGTGCTATGGTTTTTTTTATTGTGAGATAAGTATGTTCTTTGGACACCACAAATTAAATAACATGAGTGTATGAAAGGAGATTTTTAGAGGCATTGATGTTTATAATATATATAAAGGGAATTTATTGTTTATTGTTGTTGTCTACAATTAAAATGACTATTGAAAATTTTAAAGTAAAATTAGATGTACATATTGCAATCTTGAAGTTTTTTTCTAAAAATAAAATACATTGATGGTACTAGTACTTACCTTATGACTTAAATGATTATTTGTTGGAAAATCTACATTTTATCATTTTCCTAGCTTCAATGATGCATGTTGCATGGTCAGACTCTCATGAGCTACATCATATGGATGAAAACGTCCTTATAACATTTCTCAAATTTGAAAATGAAAGTGAATTGGGGATGAGGTATTTAATTTGTAAGTGAACCTTGAGATGAGATAGTCAAACTAGAAGATGTTGGTTTCCAACTCCCAAAACTTGGGACAATTCAAATGCACATACTATAAAGCATGGTAACAAATGGGAGAGTAGAACACATACATATGCCAATGGATAATACTACAAATACATGTGTATCATGTATTCATATATCTATATGCAAGGTTAATTACATAATGGCAAACACCTTCATGTATGTAGCTGTAACTTTGGACTACAACAAGGTCATGGACATCATACCTAAATGATGTAGGGTTGCAACTATTGCTAGACACTAATATTCAATGATATATAATCAATACATGATGTTAGTACATTTTTGATATACAATTGTTATAAACTTTCAGTATATGTAGGTAATTGTAGCTATTTGAGTTCGAAACGGTAACATTCAGGCGAAGATGTATTATAAAAATGTAATTTGATTTAAATGTTTGCTTTGGAGTGAACATAAAAAAACAAAAGATGTACAACATGGATTTTAAATTGCATTCATGCAGTTGGAACTAGCAACATCGTTGTTGATTTTCATCAAATATTTTTAGAAACATTTGGGTGCAAATAAAAGTACTTGATTCGGCCCCTCAAGTAGGATTCAAAGATGGGTAATATATACTGCCTTGCAAACTCTTAATTTTTGCCATCCCAACCCATCATCAGACAAGCAATTTATCTCCTCTCTTCACTTTATCTCTCCTCTTTCTACCCTACACCTCCTGTTCTGCCACAACCAAATTCAAATGTGTTGAACATGTCCAGTCCAACCCTAGTGTCAAAATGCAAATTTTGACATGTGCGTGTGTAAAACATGCCCAAAAACAATGATTAAAACTTTGTTGATAGAGCACTTTCAAGTTCATCACAAAGGGCATAAGCCATCTCCGACTTTAGGCCATCAATGGAATAAACATGTCAATGGAAAGTTCAGCGAATAGTCACATTTTGGCCAATGAAACCTTTAAAGCCAAAAAGTAATAAGAATGTAAAAGTACAGTGTAATTGGGGTATAGGGAAGAAGGGAACGCATAGGGAAGTAGGGAACGCATAGGGAACAAGGGACCTGAGGAGGTATTATGCACAAACCCTAAATTTGAGCTCCTTTGAGGGAAGCTCGAGGAGACGGCTATGGCGGATGCCTGACGTCGAACCTCGAATCCCCTCTCGAATTAGCGATTCTTGCAAGCTTCGAAGCAAGCTTACATCTCGCTACGCATATTAAACGGACCGTAATTCCGCGGCCGTTCTTTTGATATTTTTTCTGTCTCCTCTTTCTCAACGTGTCTCTTCCACAAGCGAGATGGCAATGGAGGGCCCTGTGTTGTTCCAGGGCGTTGCCAAGGACTCCCTGGCTTTTCGTCTCATGACTCAGATGGTGAGCATCTTTGCATAATTCATTCCCTCCAGTAATTTGCAATTGGAGTACATGAATTCTTAGCCACGTTGAGTGGCGTGTTTTGACCGACATTGTTGGTAGGGTAGGGTTCTGTGTTCTGAGATCGGGTATTTTCGTCGCAGGGATGGGAGGAAGGAAGTGGACTAGGGAAAGACAAACAGGGAATCAAGTCACATATCCGCGTGAAGAGCAGAAAGGATAACTCCGGTATGGCATGAAGGTCACTGAATTGTACGATAGGCTATTAAGGCATTGTGTGGGCCTTCATTATCCTTGTTACAGAATTTGCAGTTAGGTTGAGTCAAATTCGGTCGTATGACACATGGAAATTTATGATATTTAATTGCTCAATAATGTGAGAGTTAGAATTTCCCTCGATTCAGTGCAGCTGTTTATTACCAGATTCCATGTTGTACACAAACCTCTTAAGCATTCTCTTTCGGGCAGGTGTTGGTGTGGATGAACAGAAGAAGGCAGCAGCTAATTGGACTGTCAACACACATATATTCGACAACATCTTGAAGAACCTGAAAGTGGTGAGGACCCTTATTGGCTCAGAGTTTTATCCTCTTTTGTGCAGTACTCTCTAATGTGAGCTGCGGTCCTAAATGTGGGGTGAATTAAGGTCAAATCCTGTTAGTGAATTAATTCTGCGAAGGTAAAAGAATATGGGCAATTTGTGCTGAATTTATGTTCTGTGAAAGGTATTTGGTGATCAATAATAATGCGTTGATTATTCTCTTGCCTTGGTGCATCCAAAAGTAGTAATTGGTGTAAGTGGTGGGTGTGGCACAATGCAGCAAGTGGCTGAACCAGAAAGCAAGCAAGGTGCGTTTTTATCTACAGAGTATCAAAGTAGAGTGTATTAGAACAAGATCAGCGTTGTTTATAGCTTGTATACAGCTTGCTGCTACCTTTGCCTAGTCAATGTTTTAGAGCATTATCAATCTATCTCGTGCTTGCATGTAGTTAGAAGTCCACTGAGTTTCCCACGTTGTTCCTTCTGCAGAAACTGATTCAAAGGCAGAAGAGAGTAGTGATGAAGAAACTGATGTTCCCGAGCCTAAGGTTCAAAAAGTTGCTCGTCCACAGGGAAGGTGAGTGCTGAATACTGGATACTTTCACATCAGCTCGTACTTGCACAAATATCAATCATAAACCCTGGTCCGAATTACATTAACAATCAGCGTGCCATTTTTTGAATTTGATCATCTTTGAGTCAATATCGTCAGATTCTCTTTCTATTGCTTCTTCCTGATATAATATATCCTCACTCTGCAAACCTATTTGTTTAAGTTTGATAATCTTGGATCAATGTATGGCTATTCAAGTCATGCTAATTCAGATTTCCATGAGTTCCATAGCACTTTAGAAGCTGGGCAATGAGAAAGGAGCTAAAAAAATGTTTATATTGTAAATAGCAACCCAGGATTCATTTATTTCGATCCTCTCATGAGAGGGTGTTTGACATACAAAGCCTCACTTCTGGTCCCAGGAGATCTAAGATGAAGTTTAGGTGGTTTATATCCTGAATTTCCAATATGTAGTAAGACATTGAATTGTGTTTATGTTTTTTTAGATACAAAAGAAGAGAAGGGGGCAAGTTGGTCAGAGGCTATTCTGAGACGGACCTCAAGGCCATTCTGGTGAGTGCAGTGGATTCTATCTCTTCTTGCTCTTTGTCATATGTTTGTGAAGGAGAGGATAATGGAGTTGTTGAATCTAGGTACAATACATTACTCTGGCCTACACTAAAAGATATAGGTGTGAAATACAGTGAATGATAGACTTTACAAGTTGTGAACATTGACCAATTGTAAGTATTTGTTTCTTTCTTCCAGGGTGGTCAGGGTGAGGCGAAAACAGTTCCAGAAGTTCCAGTGCCAGTGGTGCAAGAAGTAGCACTGCAAACAAGTTCGTGTCCACGTTTCCATCTAATGCTTGTTACTTCATCCCAAGTCTTCTGTATGTTCATGTTTTGTGATTGAATAGGATTCTGTGGATATTTTGAAGCTATGATGTCAATCAGTGATATCAACAATTGTGCATTTAGAGCATGATTAGGTTGAATAATCCATTTTTGGAATGCACATGCTTTAATGTATTTTGTATATCTAGTTATGTGTTATCTTCAACTTGGTGTGTTCCACAGTGGAGACAAAAACAACAACAAAAAAAACAAAAACAAAAAAAATAAAGGTCAAGGAAGAAGAAGCAGCCTTTGTTGAAATCGAGCAAACTGCAAGTACTCCTCCACCAGAACTTGCAGCAGATTGGTGGGGTGCAAAATTTGGGTTCGTGAGAGGAGGGGCACTGGGTTCTAAGATTCAACAAGTTCGGCAGACAGTCAATGGAGAGGCACCTCTGCAAAATGGAGAGAGGGTGACAACAAATGGGCGAACCCAGTTTTCTGAGCAAGATCAAGAGAATCTGTACAAGCTTGTGCAAGTGAGTATGTCAAGATCTGAGATGATTATTTTCTGCCAAGTTGATGTTTTTTAACAGCTTTTTTTCAATTTCTTGATCGTCATCAATATTATATTGCAATATCAAGTTTAGGGTTTAATCTATTTAAAAGGAAGTTGGGAGGCACCAGTCAGGTGGATGATTTGTGGAGCCCATTTTTTAGATATATCATGGTCATTGTATTGTATCTAAGACTGGAGGTGATATCATATGTTGGCCTTGTGTTTTCAGTTTTCTGCAAGCAGTTATGTGTTTATCTATACACATATTGTCTAACTTGTTATAGCGGTTGGGTCTGGTCTTGGGCAGGACAATGCAACCACCGGGAAGCAGGGTTTGGGACAAGCTGACAGGCCTCTGAAAATTGGAGGGGTGAAAATTGGAGGTGGAAAGAAGACTGTTTTTGGTGATGATGACAGTGATGATGAGGATGAGGATGAGGATGAGTTGGAAGATGGAGGCAGCAGTGACAGCCAGGTTGAGGCTTCAAATGAAAAGGTATTGGAGCCAGTTGTTGCGGAGAAACCAGGAAATAAGAGGAAAAGAGATGAAGCTGCTGCAGCTACTGTGCAGGAGGGCTCTAAGATAAAGCTGAAGGAGCTAATTGCTCAGTTTCTTCTAGAGGTCAGAAAACAATTACTGAAAAATTAACTTCAATGAGTTCGAGTACTGTCAAATTTTTTAAAAGAGTGGCCTTTTCATCTATATTTGGGATACTTACTTAGAACTGTGTTCTGTGTGGATACTATAGATACTGAAGTTTGTTTTTTATCTGTCTTCTGTCGTTTGGAATTTCTTTAGCCACTGACCCTACATTGACATCTGTTACTGTCTTTTGTATATATCTACTCATAATACTGATGCTTTCTTAACCATGACAGGCTCCTGAACAGAGGATGAGTTTGAAAAGATTGCAGAAACAAGTCATTGCTTCCACTGGTTTGTTTTCTGATTTAAGGAAAGAAGGTGACAGCTTGAAGGACAAGGTACACTATTGTTTTCATCTCTTATAATAGTATTAGTTCATGCTTATGGGGAAACAAGATGGCTATAATACTGATCTTCCATCAAAGCTAATGTTTCATAGTAATGTTGATGTTGATTGTTCCAAGGCTTGTCTGGACTATATCAATCAGCCAGCCAACCTGGTTCAATTTGTCTAGTTTTTAATATCTATATCTAAATCTATATATAGATTTCTGTAGGGTTAGATCATGTATATTCTGGATCTAAAAGCAGAGCCTGTAACCCTGTAAATCATTTCAAAGCACTATCTCACAGAGATCATTCTTTTGTTTGATATGCTGTATTGTTCAAACATGTGCATGATATACATTTTCTGACTCAAGTTTCTCTGTTGTGGCCTCTTGCAGCTGCTGAAGAGCTCCAGGTTTCTGGTAGAGGGAAAGAAGGTGTCTTTTGCACCAAGCAAGTAGAGGACTCAGTAACGACTGACTGTGCCCTCATTACATTTTTGACTGCATCATTTTGAATTCATTACATATTAATCAATTGCAAGGCCATTTCTTGCTTGGTTTGCAGTCACCCTTGCTGCTGCCTGCAGTGACTTTTCATGTTATTCTGGTAGCAGCTTACAAGCTCTTCATACATACAGCAATGCGTTTCATTTTTGGACACTGCTTTTCAAGTGGAGCAGTGTTTGGTGTAATCTTCAATTTATTGCTGGAAATTACATGATCATTATCTTAGTCTTGAATTGGCTTTTACAAGCTTCCTCTAATCTTCATTGCTTATTAATAATGAGCAGAGTATTGTCCATTGGACAGCCTATCTTATGAAAGTGCCTTCTTGTCATGATTTAGTGCCAGGCCAATGCAATAGATGTATGGACTGTATAGTATTTCCTATCTGGACAGTCTTTTAATCTAGACATTAAGTTTTAGCACATTCAAGGTGGTTTGGACACTGAAGCACTGAAAAGATGACACAAAACTTGTCACCGTTTGATACCTGGTGTACCAAGAAAGTGCTCATGTCACATCACTCATGTATGTATTCACAAATTTCACAGATACTGAAATTTACTTGATGTTGTATCCACCCAGTTTTCCATGTAGACTACAAATTGCACATTTGGACATCCAGGAGTTGTGTTGTGTCTTGTTTTGTACAACAAAGACCAGTTTCATGTTGTGTTTGGGCACATGACCTGCTTGTATGCTACAAAGGTTGAAGCTGCTGAAGGGTTTTCCTGCTGAAATGGATTTTAATCACCTAAATTTTTCATTTTATTTTTGAATTTGTTTACGGAGACATGGAGATATGTGAATTTGATCAGTCTATGGATGACGATGATGGCAATGATCTGGTCTCCTCCAATTTGTGGCTTGTGCTACCTTCTGATGGTGTACTCCAATAGCCGGTGATGAGATCATAGCCAGTTTCATCCTCCAAACCCTGCAGCTTCTTTTCAGCAATGCCCTCCCGTAATGCTTCAACCTCGCCAGCCGACTCTTCACCTTTCTGCTTCTTGGAAGACTTCATAAAGATTGAATTCAATTTCCTCCAGCTCCGTGACTTGAATGTTTTTGGTTGCAGCCTGTCTTGAGTCCCTCGAACACCGGTGAATGCGAGTGGTGGGCTGGTTTTCAATTCTATAAGTGAGAGGCGTGACATAATGTATGCCAGCAACTCTTCGCTGTGAGAAAAAGTGAAATCAAGATGTGCATATTCGAATTCAGCATACGAGGCGCTACATCCGGCTTCTTTGAGTGTCTCGTGGTGCCGTCTCACCATGGAAGGCGGGATGAGCTTGTCCTTCACCCCCGCCACAACATCCACAGGAATATTGATAACCCCATAGTGCGCCCCAATGTCTAGAGGCTCCGGCAATCCATATGCATCCAAGTTGGTGCGTGGGCTGCCGAAGTCGAACATGGTGAAGCGTTTGGCGCGCATCATTTGCACCAGGTGCATTGCCACCAGGAACGACACACCCGGCATGTCGTTCATGTTGTAGTGTGACATCCCGATCGCGCCGATCCAGTTGGAGTTGTCGCCACCCACGAGGCTGCTGATCGCGATTTGTACTAGTCCCCCAAGAGCCGGGTAGGTTTGGAAATCTCGTGCGAGCTTGTTGAAGAGAGCGCGACATGTTTGCGTGGGAATGTAGAGCCCTGGAACCAGCGGTCCCATGACAGGCGCCAGGATGGGTATGACGTACCTCAAGATCTTGCAAACAGCCGGACCGTCCTCGTGAAACCCAGCAGGTGATAAGAGCACGAGCCTCGAGAGATAATGGGGCTTCTTCTCGAGTCGCCGTGTCACCACATACATTAGGATCGACGCGCCCCCCAAGCTGTGCGCGACACCACACATGGCATATGGCAATTTGTGCTCCTCCTCCTCCTCTTCTTCTTCACCAGTACGTCTGGTAGAGCTTGAAACGTCGCTCATGTTCTTGGTATCTTTTGGTTGTTTCAAGTCATTCATTTTGATCTCGTGCACTTTGCTCAGCATCGCGGGGATATCTTGTGTGCCGTGCTCATTCACTGAGAATTGCCAATACCTATGACAAACCAAAATAAGTACACAAGTGAGAAAACCTTTTGTTTTCTGTTTCTTTTGTAAACTACATTGGTTAGGAAAAGAAAAGAAAAAAGAACTTCGGTTCTACCGCTTTGAAGATGGCCCTTTAGCCATAAACTACATTGATTACGATAAATACTGTCGACACATGTATAGTGTGACTTACCTTGCAAAACTCTATACAGTGTGGTCCACATTAAATGCCATCACACAAAATGCTCTTGTCTTTCAAATGTACACCATTCTTAATCCGAATTCAAAAGTTACACTACTTTCAATTTAATGTGGAGGTTTGATGTTCAGAACTAGGGGTTAGTAAATAATTTGCACCCACAACACAATTAGTGTTTAAATAAGCTCAATTGTGTGGCCCACAGTAAATTCGAGCATAACCAGTGTAGTGATTCACAACCCCAATAGCCGGGGACAGGCAAATGCATCTATGAGTGAAGTTTATTTTCATGAACACGGGCATATTTTCAATCACTAAGTTATGGCAGCACAGTGGGCCTTTTTGGCTGTATTTATACGCACCTTCGAGACGAGATGTGTTGGTTCACGTGCTCCTTGGAGACCAACCCTCGAAAGTTTCCCAAAAAGACATCATAGCCTGCAAAGATTATAAAATTCATCAACAGAAGCTGATCATAATGGAGAAGAAATTCAAGCATCTAAAGCCACATGTTTAAGGTCGAGGTAACCATCCCATAGTTGACCATGTTCATTTAACCGCTCACTAGGGGTCATGTACTGTCAACATGAATGATATCTATATTTTTTTAGGCAAACAAAGTTAAGGTTTACGTGATGGCGGCTGGTGATTGATTATCCTCATACAAATTTTGATAATTATCATAGCCAAGCATTAGAATTTAGATGAGCGCTTAAGGGTTAACCTAGAGCTTGACTAAGTGTTACCCTAAGTTTACCGCTTAAGAAACTATAGCAATTTCTATATCCATGAATATTTTTATATTTTTTAACTTTCATTTTTTCCCTTCATTCTCCTTAGAATTTGTTTCTCTTTGCAAGAAAAAAAACTTCCTCGCTATTACTCCTCCTAAACATATACAAAATCTCTTAGTTTATCGGGTTATTGTATGCCTCAACCTTAACCCTTAACTTCATGAGAGTCCAATTTTTAGCTTATGAATGACTCCAATATGAACATATGGTTGTTCACAAAAAATTATTAAAATCAAGCATTAACTAAAATTTCCCTTCATTGATATATTATTTATATCTAATAACTTCATATTATTTTGATTGAAAATTGTCAATTTTCTAGGGATTCTTTTGCTTACCTCAAAGTGTACATCTATTCTTGATGTAATATTGAGAATTTTGGACGAAAATTTTCTTGCATATATCTATCATAATTTCTTGAAGTTGAATGATTCTAAATCGATCATAAAGAAATCATAAAAATCACTAAACATTGCTACCGTATTGATGTGATCTTAAAATCATTAGCAACAACTTTCTTTTAGGTACAACTAAAACTGAGATCTAGAAAACTTGCTTCTTAGATGATCTAATGAAACCACAATATGCTCCAGGAAGTTAAGGGTAAAATGCACACACCTTGATCATATGCTGCAAAAGCTTGTGAGCCAACTACTCCATTTGACACCCACCTACACCAAAAGCCCCACAGACTCACTTCAACAACAAATATAGCCATGGCAGACACAATGGATCCTATGATGTCCCAATTGTAGGAAAAACACACCTCCAAATTTTGTACTTTGAACATATGGGGACCATGTACAAGTTATGTATGTGGATGTCAACTATCCATATATTTATACATAGTTATTTTGGTATAAATTAAGTGTGGAATGTAACCCACCCCAATGACGAATCCAATAGTCCGTGTTGCAGATACAACACTTTCCGAGATTCCGGTCTGCATCAAAGAGCACACAATACTTTTGGTTAGTTTACATTGCCACATGCGGATGTCAACTTAGCATGTGATGACTCTTCTTTTGGACAAGTATAAAGCACCGGTTCACACGGTCCCCAAGTCCTAAGTCCAATGTCACTTGAGGTCAATCTGTGCAATCTCAACCGTTGAGAGCCTGGGAGTTGGGATTTACCACTTCATAGGGGTAGTCAAGTCCTAAGTCCCAAGTATGACATGGATGTCTACATGGCTACACTATTTGGAGGTGAGGTGAGGTGAGGCTAGGCTTAGGGCTTGTGTTGAGAGTTGGGTTGAGCAAAAAGCGAGACCTGACTCGCAACATAAGTCTCAAGAATTTTCATTACATAAAATGATCAAGATATGACATAAACCACATTCTTCATGGGCTTTTGAGGCTAAAGAATTGGGACGTTATGCATGTTGGGACGTGTTGACATGAGTGTTGACTTGGACCCGGATACTTGTTATTTAGTAGTCTAAGATGTAGGATGCATTTACCTTGGTATTCTCTCGAGGAGAAGGATGTGACCATCTCCAGTGGTCACTCGCAACGATTCGTATGGGTACCTGCAACAGCCAAATCCACAATGAAATCACTCTCGGAAGATTAACGTCATAGAGTTAATTAATTGAGTAATTATTCAAAAACATTATCTTCTCATGAAGGGGACGCCACTCTCTTCTTGCATTGCATTGATGAATGTTTATTGCCAGTAGAAGATTTATTTTGTGGACTTGATGGTTGCACAATTATGCGACGATATGCGATGATGTTTCTTTTTGCCTTTAGAGGAAATACAAGACTTTCATTTCAAGGGTGCAATTGCCTAGGACTCGTATGCTAGTAGTCTCTCTTCATCATTTTCCAACGTAACCTTATCAATTTTCTCCCAACATGAACTTGTCCAAAAAATATGCAACAAAGCTGAATTGATAAATGTATAGAAAACTGCTGTAACAGTTTTAACACTGGCATGCAAACCTACAACCTTGCTTGAAAATAACATCGTCAAACATGTGGTATAACTGGTGCAATTGGGATGTGGAACATGAAAATTGATTAAATTTGGTGCAGGAAGTTTTGCAGCTCACCCTAGACTACTGATGATGTCCTCGCAAGTGCGCCCATCGGTGTTTAGGGTTTGTCCCCGGCGGACTTGTTTATGAGGTGTGGGATCCGAGTCGCCAAGAGTAGAGGTGGTGCCCACAACAACATATTCATCATCATCCACCGATCGATTGGATTTAAATCTGTTGAAGATGAAGTTCAGAATCGCCAAGGGCGAAAAACAGATTTGTATAAATCTCCGCACACCGTCGAAAATGCGCTCAATTGAGAGCTCCACCAAAATCTGCAGATCCTCGATAATCCCCCGTCGGTAATCTCCTGTGTGTTTTGGCACTACGTAGTCCTTTGTTCCACTGATCAAATGCGACCGGGCCTCTATATTGTACACGTTGTTCAAGCTTGCAGAGCTAGAATCTGAAGGCAAGTCCTGGGTAATTTGTACTTCTCCTTCACTTGAATCTTTTGGAGTCAATGATCTCGTGGAAGACCTAAATCTTGGAGTCGGCCGAGTTTGAAGTTTCCCCGAGCACCTGCTTGGTGTGATCACATGATTAAACAACCCTTTCGTAATGCATCTGTGGGTAAGGTAGATGGGTCTTGAATGCTTACTTTCTCTGACTAGTAGCCTACTTCTCATAGGATATGAAACATGTGATTAGTACGAAATGGTTCGCAAATCTAAATTGAGGCCGAAGCTGCATTCCTCATGATTTTTGGAGCTCATAGAAAATCTCATATTCATTATCAAAGTGAAGACTCTCATGCTCTTTAACTGGTCATATAGGTCCTTTCAACTATGTTGACTTTTGAGTCTAAATTGGTGATCATATTTGAGCATGTAGTTTGATCTTTTTAAAATATATATCATTCTTGTATCTACTCTTGGAGTCACATCGAACCACACACCACTCAAATTTAGGTGTCCGATCAGGATCAGTGGCTAAATTAGGACATCTACCTCAATCTTTATTGTTCAAGAATATCCAAAAGACTTGCATAATTGTATGAGTTTATGTTCCTTGAATTTCAAAACCAATAGATATATCCTTGAACTCTTTCAAATGAGCACCAAACAAAGGAATTTGATGCCTCTTTGAAGGGATTTTCTATTAAGAGCTCATTAGAGATTTTTGTGTAGGAGCTAAGTTTTTGAAACGTGGGTGGCACTCCTTGGACCTCCTCTTTCAATCCCAAAAACTTTGGGAGAACTTTAGAGTCTGACCCATGAGACCCACCATACTAAACCTTCAACCCTAGCTTGACCAAAACCTGGCTATGCAATATGGGTTAACAAGCCATACATGTAGTTCATTGTAGTTATGCTTAATAAATGAGGGGGGTCACTTTATGTATAAGTTTTCAAACTCACCTCAACTTAGCCAGAAAACTTTGAGTTTGACCCGTAGGATATTATCATTAAGCCTTGTGAGATGTTCTCTAAGGTTCTATTTGGCTTCAAGAATAAGATTTCAAGAATCAATGTCCTTGTTGACATGCATGAATGTTGAGCGTAGTCAAGTGGCAAGCTCTCATTGGTTGACACCTCATTGTTGCATGTATCTAAATATGGCTTGCCACCTCCCATCTACCAAGATTCAATTTAAGGGGTGCATGGCACAACCCAAATGGAATAAATCTTAGGTTATCCAAATAACCTAAGAATTATTCCAATTGCATTGGAAGTTTACATTAGATAGGCTCAATAGTGTGACCTTTTAAAGTGTGTGACTTATTGTGTTCACTTGGGGTTCCGAGTTACTAAGGTGAGGTCAATTTCACTTATTGACATGTGGAGGCTGCTACTTTGAAAATTAGGATTTCTTGCCGTATGTTCTCTATGAATTTTGTTCCAAAATCCAATATCTAGTATATTAGAAGTAACTATATTGAAAATCTACAAAATGTTAGGAATTAGTGTTAGTCGCACTAACGAGCCTATTTAGTGTACGTTAGGCTACTCAAGAAAGTTATGCCCTGAACAATGTAGAGCTCAATAGACACCATTATTATACTTTGATGGAGAGGATAACATACAAGATTTTTAGAGGGAACAGCAACTTCCGCAAAGTTCGCTTCAAAATCGAGTTCTGCTTGCGGCGTCCGTGCTTGCTGCTGCTAGGTCGAGCATTCGGTGAGGCTTGTGAAAAACTAGGAGAGTTGAGTGAACTTCCCGCATCACCATATACACTTGATCCATCATCTGAATCACTTCCAAAGTCCTCATCGGATTCATGCTCGTGTATGAATGCATTGAATGTCGAGACACCCCTGCGTAGCAAAAATTGACTCTGTCAAGATTATGACACAACTCTTCTCGATTCCAAAGAGAATAACTAAGAAAAGTTAATCTTGTTCTCCTTTGATGATTTGAGTGCAGAATGAATGGACTTTGCTACTCCAAGAAGTCAAATCCTACAAAACTGAGCTGGCTTTAACCCATTCAATGTCCTGTTTATACATGCATTCATGACTTTACCAGCCCAGGAAAAACAAAGGAAAGTAAAGAAATAAAACAAACAAAAACCCCAATGATCATGAATCTTAAATGTTCTCTGGCATGATTATATCATCATTGTTAAATTCTGAAAGAGAAAAAAGGTAAAAATTCTAAACCCTAAACCAGACACTGCAAGCATACGAGTCCAGAGGAATTGACCTACGTCACAGAAAACTTGTCTTATGTAACTAAAAAACTTGCAAATCCAACAAAGTGGTAGATTTACATTGTTCTTTCATCGATGTGGGACGATTGCATAGGACTCATATGCTAGTAGTGAAAAGGCTTGAACTACTCAAAGACGAAAGTTATCATGCTACCACCACATTACATCCTTGATGAAATTTCATGACTTACTCTTCCATCCAGCTTGGTAAGCGAGGGCCACGAAGTGTTGGATAAAGCTCCCATCCTTGGATTCCGGCCAAGCTGGATTTGGCTGGCAACATCGCAAGAATGAATCCAAAGAAACTATTGATGAGCCTCACAGTGTTGTTGAATGATTCATGGCTGAATGTCTTGATGGATCTACATGAGAAAAGACAACCAATTAAGAAACCTAATGGCATTTTGGTACTAGACAATTTAGGGCCTTTACATTGTGAATCAAAGTTGTTGTAACAAGGTCCTAATTTATATGCATTAAGGCTGAAACTAGCTTACATGGGTTAATGCTTATCCTAAATATGTTAGCTTGTCAGTTTAGGCAAAACTTGGGTTAGCAAACCCAATGTTGTAACAATGTTATGGATTGCAATTTGACTCAAATCATGCTATGTTCAAGCAAATCATTGACATGCCATAACCTTGTCTATCAGATGGTAGCTACCATCCAATTCATTACATTTCCCCCCCAGAAAACACATCCTTAAGCCTCATAATTATTATTGGATCCATGCATCTTCTCTCGATAACTTGATTCATTAGCATTAGTACCCCTCTCCCATTCCCAAAAGCTTTAGCAAAAGGTTCAACAACATGGAGTCCACGTCATGACAAAATTTAATTATGCCCAAGCCACATGGCTCAAGTTCAAACTTGTCATTGCATAAGTGCAAGGTTGCTCTCTTGCACTATGTGTGTACAAAACCTACTCCATATCTTCAAAAGTTGTTATGGTGACTAACTTACACTACTTGACAATCACTTGTCATTCTCATGTATCTAAATGATGCAATAACTAACTTATTTAGGAGTCATGCTATTTGACTACGGATAGATGTCTACATTTCAGTTCAAAGTCACATGCAAGTGGTGCTTCCCCCCATGGTTCCTACAACCAAGAGGAATTTGTCTGTTTTCTCCACTCTACTGCCCCCATTATTCAAATTTTTATGAATTAAAATTAAAAACTTGATCTCACAAGAACCCTATTGCATCCTACAATATCCATAACCTCCCTTGGCAACTATATCTTAACATATGAGATTTGGTGCACCAATAGACTGCAAAAACCAATTGCACTCACTCTTTCGCGATTCCCAGAACATTGTCAACCAGGCTCTGCATCGTGTCCGCCCACAGATTCCTCTTCTCATGCTCGAACACCAAAGCCTTTGCCTAAGTGGAAACGAGTTCCTCGCCAGTTCCCACTGCATGCCCTTCAAATCAAGGTACCTAGCCAAAATGGATGCGAGAACCCCCAACAGTGGTCACCAAAACAGAACTGGAGCTTCTCAGCTGCCAACAGGGCAATATAATTAAAGTGCTCGAGTCGGATAGCTCGATCGAATCAAGAAAATCACGTGGAATTACAGGCAGCTAAATAAGGAGGCGTGGGAGTCTACATCACCACAAGGATCTAATTATATGCGATCCTCTGTTGGGTAATCAATAATTACCCTCTAAGAATCACAAGAAATCTTAAACAAGTGAGAGCGGATTTGATCTTCGGAGGGGGAAATGGCAGCACACTGGGGGGAATTCTAGCACACGATCAATACAAGCTTCCTTGGTGGTGCTTGAGAAAATTATCTATTACCCCATCAAGGGTAACATGGTTTTACCCACTATTCCTAAATCCGTACAGCTGCAGTCTATGCCCATCAAAGATATAAATTGATCAAGAATCTGTAACCACAGCCGACGCTGTTTGAGGGTTCAGCAACCAAGAACTACTTATCTAGCATGATCAAGCTCCAAAATGATTGCAAGTTCCAATTTGGTGCTTGCTCTTTAGCCTAATTCCTCCAGCCAAAAGATCACTTGCTGCTTCATTTTCTCTAGGTAAATAGATGTAAACACCGGCTTCCTAGAGTAGCAAGCATAAATAATGAGCCTCTTTGCCCGCAGGTTACCTATGTTGAATCACTTGATAGATATAAAAATGAGAAATTGCATGAGAAAACAAGCATAAATGAAGAGCCTGTTCACTCGCATTCCTGCAGCCACAACACCACTTGTTTCAAATTTTCTAGATAAATAGATGTTAACACCATCTTCCTGAGGAAGCAAGCATAAATGAAAAGCCCCTTCGCCCGCAGATTACCTACTCTTCACTAAATAGATAGATACAAACGTCACTTTTGTTTAAAGGCAAGCATAAATGGTGAGCCTCTTCGCTCACGAGCCACTTCCACTTCGTTGAACTTCGTTAGTGTATTGATTCACAATGTCCACTTAAATGCGGCACCTGTTGAAAGTGGTTCTGATGTTGGGTTCTCATCAGCAAGCTGTCCCATCTCTTATGACAAAGAAAACAAAAGAAGTTCGTACAACTAATTACCATCAGTTTCAGAAACAGAAATTATGGCAACAAGGAACATGGCACTTGATGTGATTTGGAACTTGAGCGTACTGACACGACAAAGCAATTATAAGATCACAGACAACACTGAATTCATGTTGCTGATGCAATAGTTCTGCTTCCTGTTTCTCTGACAAACCGTGGTCTTTTGACCCTCATAGTTGACCACTTGCTTGCACACGAAGCAACTTGGGCAAGAAACCGCAGCAGTAAAATATTGATTTTCACAAAGACGAGGGGAGATATCCAATGCAAAAATTCTAATGTGAACATTGTGATTAGCCTTGGTTCCAATGGGACACTAACTGAGTGTGAAGGCCAAAATCCTTGTTTGGCTGTCACGTGTCACAGCATGATCTCGCCTGAAAGCTGCCTCAATTCTTGGCCTCCACGAATTCATCCCATTGCAGAATTTACGATTCAAATTCTTCCACCAATTAACAAGCAGGAAGCCTCACTAACTACACTGTTTATGGTAAATAGTGTAGGCAGATGTATTGTGTAAGTCTTGGCTTGGGCACTCTTATAGTGTGGCCCATATTAAACACTATCACATAAGAAAATAGTATGCAACCCTAGTTACATCTGTCATGCCCTTGAGATGATATATCCACCCTTTCACCTACGTTTCGAAAAGCTTTCAAATGCATGCTTTTTTCAATCCAGTATAAACAATGCAACTTACAACATTAACCTTCATGTTAAATAATGTGGGTTAATAAATGGTGAGCATCCACAATATCATCAAATTTCTTAGTGTGGAAATAAGTTCAATAGCGTGGTCCACCATAATCAATGCGCCTACTCACCTATCAACTAACTGCTCATTTGCATTGGACTAACAAAATTATTGCTTGCTCATATATTTTCATTCAATTGACTAAATTTCCTTGAAATTCCATAGTTTATATTAAATATTATGCACCGGAATCATGAGCTTATTTCCACACTACATTGCTTGGAAAGAATAGTAGTTTGCACATGGGTTTCCAACACACAATATTAGCATCTAGTGTGGCCAAAATATTGTCAAGCACACTAATTGTCTAGTATAAAGTATAATGTGTGTTATAGAATCTAGCACATAATATCATATCAAATTATCGTTTAACATTTCAGTTTACTCTCTAGATTAGTTAGGACTTATTGCTCAACACTAAATCTTTACCCACAACATCTGCCATGAATAGTGTACTGAGGACCACAATCTTGGGATATGCACTTGGGTTGAACCAAGTGTTGCTCACGGCAAGGAACCGTTTCTCTATAGCCTTCCACGTACTAACACTAGTTCTGACTCGTGTAGTACTAGCACCGCAGAAATAGCCAAGGATCGTGGCAGCCATGTAAGTGGAAGGTGAAAACTTTGGGAACATCTGATAGCTCCAAACTTTAGGTAAATTAATTTTAAATTTAATACAACCCCCGGGTTACCATTGTGGACCTCGAATCGGTCTTCGATAGTGAGATTAAGTTGGAGTGCATCAACCGCAAACCTAAAGGAGGGCATGGTTTCACTAGACTCCTAAGCTAATGAAAACATGGGTTACCAGTTCCACCGATTATAATACATTATATGACATGCTTAGATGGGGAGATAACCTATATATGAGAGAAACTTCACTCACCATAACAACTTGGTCAAGAAATATGGTATTGGCAAAGGCACCACATACAATTAACAACTTTCCCTTGTACAAATATTTACTTCGCAAATTACTTTGAATGAGTGAGGAAAGATGTTAAAGCAAATGTGGGATGAAGGCACTCAACAAAAATTCATATAAAATGCAACCATTATTTCCAGTACCACAATTCTTTGGAGCCTGTCATTTGGAGTATACAGTAAGAATTAATTCCTAAACACAACCCAAGACATCCACCATTGCTATGTACATGATAGTCCAAGTCTACGATAAACACTCATGAGTCATTGCCCTTCCATGATCTTCCCATAATGTGCAAGCCTCTTTTCAATGGACATGAAAGATTTGAGTGTTTTGAAATTCAAAGTACCAGAATACATCTTGCATGGAGTTTAATTTTTTATGTATTCTTGTTTCCGCAAGAAATACTTACAACGTGCATTTAGTCACGCACATAAATCTCACAGAACAGTTTCAGGTTGGATTGGTCCACATTAGCAAGTACCTACTTTGTTGGGTTCTTCACTTTCCAGGTAGAAAATACCTCATGGATCACTTCTCATAGAATCCAGGTGGTTCTTGCTCCAAAACTGAAGCGAAAGCTTGTTTCCGTGATTTACACTGCTCTCAAGTAAACAAAAACACATCATTTCACTACGTTTCCAATACAAATATGCAGGGTTATACCTCCATATGGCATAATACAGCCTCACCCACTTTTTACACAACCTGATCTCGAGTGTGACAACAGTTCTTCAGGGCAGATGTTGAAAAAGAGTAGAGATTTAGTAGAGTCTAGGGTTTAGGGATGCCATATCTATCAACAATATTTTCAAAAGTGTTCCCACCTTGGATTAAGTCACAGTCACCTTCAAATGTTACCAAGTGAATGTGAATCGATGTGAAGGTGATTGTAATCTCTGTCCAGGGTTTAATGCCAACATGAATGTTCTACACTAGAAAATGAGGACGAGCCTGTCTAATTTAATCTGCACTTTCACTACCATTTGATTGCTGAGCAATCAGCCCTCAAAGGTCCAACAGGCCCATTCTGGGCCTGAAGGTGTCATACAGAGGGATTTAAGAATACTTCTTGATGTTTTTTAGATTAAAGTGTCAAAAGTGACTCTACCTAAAGTTTTCCCCATTTCTCGTATGCATTATTCCAATCAGAGAGTACATCTATGTAATTTGAAGTACAGGGAGATCCCCAGGTTGATTTAAATGATGTAGACTCAAGTACATACCCTGTATATCTAATCGCTGTTGCCACATATGATTTTATTTTCACTTCCTCTTTTTGATAGGTCGTGCTAAATATGGAGGATTCAATATCATAGACCAAATCAAATATTATTTCAATACTTGTTGAGGGTTCCTACAAACCGTCAGGTATCCTGTATAAACACTTCCCCGGTCTTTTAAGAATTAAAAACATTAGAAACGTGGTGTGCAAAATAAATAATACCTGATGGCAGCAACCGCAATGCACCGGTCGACCCACCATACAGCTGTATGTGTCTGCAAAGGGCACACCTAGTGACTTGCCCAAAGTGATCACTTCGGCCTTGCTTAGATGGCTGTCTCGTCAATAAACAATGTCAGAGTTTTAAATGGCGCACACACAATGGAACCAATTGCTAGTTCAGCATCGAAAACTCTAAACACATTCTTCAAGCCATCAACCAAGAATCTGTACAGGCACTAAAATCTCCAAGACCATAGAGTTATCCATAAAGTCCCTCAAAGAGGGACGAAGCCGTGAGTTTGATCCTTCTTTGAGAAAACTTTGTATTAAGAGCTCATCAGCTCGTCGTGTATCCGAGCCTATTTTGAAAGTTGGGTGAAACTTTTTGGACCTCCTCTTTCCACCTCTCAAACTTTGAGAGAATTTTAGGAATAAAAAAGGGTATGCGCATGGGACATGCTATCCTTCATCCCGGAATGGCCTATGCAAGGCTAGCTTGGCCTACCTATCCTAGTAGGACAAGCTAGAAAGCCGGTTTTAAATAGCCCGACACCACTCTTTGTGTCTGGTAATTTAAGCATTAAGAAAACTTGGGTGACTTTGTGTTAATTCTCATAAACTCAGGGTTTGGGACTAAACCCATGGTTTCATCTGATTTACTTTTCAGATAACTCTCATGACTTCATCCACACAAACTCCAGGTAGCAGAATGTTTTGTGTGTAACTCAATGAGATTAAATATCACTTGTGACTAGCATAGACACTGAGGTGAATATGGCCACATTGTACACGTATCAAAAATGGGTAATCTCCACAGATGTTAGGCCGGGGATTTGTGGCACTCAAGTAAAATCATCCGTGCGGATGAAAAAAACACAGGAATCATCTAAATGGCTATTTTTGGGCAATTTGATTCCGGAAATAGAGTCAAAGGCCCCGAATTAGTCTAGTGACGTCACATTCGAATGAATCGGCCCTCAACCCCATAGGGGGGCTTTTTTTATTGGAGCCACTTCATCCACGATATCTTGGATGGATGATTTTACTTGAGTGCCACGAATCCCCAGCCCAGATGTTAGGTGGTGCAACACAAGAGGAGTTGCAGTTTGTATTTGTAACTGAATGCTCACGGTTGACATTTTGACACCAAAACTAGAACATGTGAAGAGAAACCTTTCCTCCAAAGTGTTTTCCAAGATTTTTCCATGACCTGTGTACCTTCCCACCTTAAGTTTGTGAAGTACATTCTAAATATGTACACTGTATTGAACTGTATAATTACATGGATCAGGATCTTACAAAAGCCCCTCGAAATACGACCGGCGTTTAGAACAACATTTATGGTACTGATGAACTAGGCCCTTGTAAAATTACCTCAATGGAGCAAGCAGTGTCACAGGTGGGCGCAATGTGGCTGTCATCAACCGGAAACTATCAAGAAAGGGTTGTGATGAGCTGCAACGGGTACAAACGGAGACAAATTAGAGGCAAACATTGTTTGACTAGTGCAAAACAATTTCTATCGTCCATGAACTGAGTCAAAAAACCAACCAAAAAAAAAAATCTATTGTGTAATTCTTGCCTTGAATAGGAGCCAAGATCCTCTTTGTTAAGTCCTAGAGCAATCACTTGCGACCCTACCTTCAACCCAACATTCAAGTCACTGACAATTTCCATGCTTTCAAAGCTATGCAAAGCACATTTCATCATCTTAACTTGACATCCACTTATTAAAGAATTTTTATTTTTTCCTAGAGTACTGCAAAACGATGTTTTTTTCTTCTTTTTCTAATGGCTCCCTCTATTGAAATGAGCATAAGTGGAGTTGAATGCAGTTACAGAGGCAGGTGAACAAATACCGTAAGGTGCTTCCTGGTTCATCACTTTTCAAGCCAAACCATAATTTCCACATGGGCTTTGAAGGGTCTTAACCAATATAATAAGACTGCCATGTGGCAAAATTTCAGGAACAGTCATTCATTAAAATCTGAAGCAGGAAGCACTCTATGGTATAGCTCAAATTGGAAGAACCTGGAGAATGTGAGAGATTCTAGAATACATGCACAGATGATTTGACGTGAGCATGTGTGCACAGGATCACAAAGGGGGAAAATCCTATGAGTTTCTTGGCCCTCTGTCTCCAAAAAGAAATTTCAAAAAAGTTCATGAGTGAAGAGGGAACCTGAGAGGCATAGCTGGCTCCAATGCCGAGTATCACGAGATTTCTGTGTGGAAGAGGAACAAATGCCTTTGCCGGCTGTTGCAAAGCCCTGAACTGCTCCCCAACCTGAAACCCTAGCAGTAAATCCTAATCATCTCCTCCTCATTCCATATTTCTCTAAATTGGGTATGCGATTTCACCCAAAAGTCTGAAAATAAGAAACATCTTTAAACCCACAAACTTTTGCACATATAATTTTCTGGATAGCAAGTTGCTTTGGACACCTTGCAAATAATTATTTACAGTCACGGATGCAAGCTCGGCTTTCACTAAAATGTTGCAGCCTGTGCTTCCAGCAACAAGATCGCTGCTAGTTCTGAGAACAATCATTGAATAGCATATATATTCCTACATGTAGCATATTTTCAACACTCTATTTGACGTAATTTCCATCCGGAAGAGGTTATGCCCTCCACCGGGAGTGTCTTAGGGTGAATCACACATCCAAACACATCCAGCTCATTCAGAAAATCTCACATAGTCCAAACGATGTGCATATTAATCTCTACTCCATGAAAATAACTACGTTAGATTTAGATTACACGAGCACCCAAGCTATTATCTAATACTTAGAATCTCGCAACTTCACTTGACTTGTTGCACTATGAAAATTAGGTTTCAAGCCCGAAACACTTACGGTAGACATGTCGATGCGGCGAAGCTGCAAACCAAGTTTGTTGCAAATCTTGTCACTAGCCTGCTCTTCCATCGGTGCACCCTTCTGACCATAATTGATGTACCTGAGTTACCTCCAATGCCACCAACCTTTTCTTATTTTATCAAAACAAATTGAAAGAATGTATTTCTGGAACAAATAAAACCAATTCCTACGTTCACCCATCGATTCAGAGGTGCCGGAGACGCTGAAGGAGCAGAAGAAATGTTAGATAGATGCACAAGGTGTGATGGAGGAGAAATTTTTATTTTAGGTTTGTAAAAGTCTTACAAAGGATGGAGGAGCGAGACCGAGGATCTCCAGTGGTACAGCAATGCAGCGCTCTCAATGCCACCACTCATGAGCACCACACTCGATCCTGCCATGACTTGATCCTTTCGTTGCAAACTTACACTTGCAATAACACCGAAGTGAGTCTTGGTATTTGGGTATTTGTTGGGTCTCCTTCCCAACTCATGCTTTGAATGCACCAAACTCTTGGTTCTGGGTCCCTCCTAACCTCACACTTGAAATGCACAAAAACTCTTGGTTTGGGTAGTTGAGTGGTTTGGGTTTTGTTGGGTCTCCTTCCTAACTCATGCTTTTAATGCACCAAACTCTTGGTTTTGGGTGGTTTTGGGTTTTTGTTGGGTCTCTTCTTAACCCACACTTGGAATGCAACCAAATTCTTGGAATTTTGGGTGGTTTTGGTTGTTTGTTGGGTCCCTTCCTATCTCAAAACTTGGTATACAACCAAGTTTTTGGTATTTGAGTGGTTTGGGCCCGGTTCATATGTTTGACAGGCCCCTCCCAAAATCACACTTTGAATGCACAAAAATCTTGGTATTGGGTGGTTATGGTGTTTGTTGGGTCCCTCAACTAACTCACATTTGGAATGTACTGCTCACTTGTTTGGGTAGTTTTGGGTGTTTGTTGAGTCCCCTACTCACACTTGAAATGCACCCATATTCTTGGTTTTCAACAGTTTTGGGTGTTTGTTGAGTGCCTTATCAAAACTTTTAGCAAGATAGGAAAATAAAAGGAGGGGTGTGCCAAGTCATGGCAAAATTGAAGTATCCATATCCATACAGTTTAACAACAAACTTGTTTATTGCACAAATGCAAAGGGTGTTGTAGTGACCATTATACTTGGCAATAAAGTCTTCCAATCTCAACATCTAACAGTTGCAATCACTAACCCACCGAAAAGTCATTTTCCCTACCCACTATAGGAATGCTCTACGCATTGTTCACCCCCATGAGTAAATATAATTTTCAAATTCCAGTTTCCAATATGGGAGTTGGTTTTACAAAACAAGATGGTGTTTGTGTCTTGTTAACTCCATATATTGCATATGAATATTATTTCTATTATATTCTTAGAAAGCCACAAGACATTCATGTGTATTATGGCACCAAATGTAGTGCCAACAAGTGCTTTAACTCTCCAAGGATTACACAAAAATCACAAACATTGAAACAAGACCAAAAATAAAATTTAAAATTAAATAAATAAATAAAAAGTTTCAAAGGACTATGAATATTGAACATCTAGTACTACAAAGAAACACAAGCATGGCACTAGCCTCAAGCATGTAGTCCGCATCTCAAAGAAACGCAAGCAAACCACTAGCCTCAAGCACATATAGTCCACAACATATACTCGCCTTCATTCTATTGGCATGATCCTAAGCACTTTGTAATTTCTCCCACCTATCTTAGTTTTAAGAATCTTGGACTCTTTATCCCACGTACGAACTAACGTGAGTGTGCAAAGGGGTATAATTTGAAGCATCAGCGTACATAGTATACATAAGGGAGAGTTATTGTTTTCCTTTAGTGCATACATTCCAAAAGGCTATTAATTTTTTTTTGAAGTAAAGGTATGTGTACAAAAGGGACCCTAAGGTTTAGAGGAAAGTTTGACAATAAATGTGCTAGTTTCGTTTGATTTGTAAATTTCCATTCATTGTTTTCATATGGTAATGGTCCCTGATGACTATCATATTTATTCTTGTAGGGTTTTATTTGTGTCATTAAGGGTAATTTATTTCATAATTTATATTTTCTTGTATGTAGTGGAGGCATTTATCACCTTACACTGAAAAAACATTATATAAATACAAGAGCCTATTTTCTAGCTTATCCGTTAGTATGCATACCTTTGTTTCTCTTTGTAAATATCTTGTTTTATAGGGAGTTTTAATTTATAGTCACCCATGCATGTCATTTAGGTTTCCAATGAATTATCCAATGCCTCTGGGGACTACCCTGCACTATCTAACATCATTTTTATTTTTATTTTTATTCTTCCAACATATTTTATGGAGGGGTAATTTTAAACATCTTGTCTTTACAAGTAATTGAAGATTCACAAACAAACAAACAAACAAACAAACAAACACTAAAATGGGCCCTCTCCTTGCTCTCACGTAGTTTCCAAGATTTAAACTAAGTGTGCCCCCCCTTCCCAAGTGTATGTACAACAATCCTAGATTTGTACTCTAGATTAGGTGCAAAATCCTAGATTTACCCAAGTATAACCCTTTAACTTAATCGTTTCTTACCCAAGCAAGAATTAAGGGCTTGCTCTTGGTGGGAAAGTACTCTAGATCATCATCTAATGCCACTCTCATGTTATCATCCGAGCCCGGCCACTTGGCATGGAGCTTTGTATATGCTCTAAGAATAGGTAAGTGAACTACACCTAATAGGATATTTAGTGTCATATGGCGTTTAATGTCTCTATGGTAACTTCTCAGATGACACTTCTTATGAATAAGTGAACAATACAGTCATGGATGATGGATGAGTTCATCCATTGGCCAAAACCCTACCGTCTCGTGACAGCAACTTGTGACGAAATATTGCCATGAATGATTAGAATTTGGATGAAAAAATCACTTGGTAAGTGACAGTAATTGCAACACTGTAAATCTATAATCCCCCAAAACATTTACGAGGATTGATAAATAATGTTGGTTTAACATTTAGTGTCGGTGACACTACACCGCGGTTTACAATTAATACTGAGCAAGACAATTAGAATCGGTGACACTAAATATCATATTTAGTGTAGTAGTCACATGAGATTATACTTGAGTTGAAGGAGAACGATGACGTTGTCAAAGATCACTAAGGCTTGATGGAGGCAGATTTTTCTTTGTCCTTGCATGTGCTATCTTTAGTATTTTGGGCAATCCCAAAACCAAATATATTCCAAAGAAGGCATAGAAGTCAAACACCCATCACCCCATCAATGAACTTTAGCCCCTTTAGAACTTCTTTAGAATAGGCACATGATCTCCACACTTAAAAAAATTCAAATTCTTGTTGTATGTATGTATTATAACGTTCTACAAGAATGTCTACTTTCTATAGTAATAGATAGCACGCTCACCCATCAAGTCATTCAAGATTGTGAAAAACAAGAATTTTTGTTGCATTAGTTCCTCAAGCTTCAAGCTTCCAAACTCTCTCGATGACATTTGTTAAAATGTCACATTCTTCTCATTTGCATCTACATTATGGAGTTGGCGTTCACATAGAAGTACATAGTCAAAACAAAATGTTAATGGTAGTTCGTTCTAATGCCCTCAATATCAAGTGCATCTAATCCACCATGTTTCTTGGTAAAGAAAGGGTTAAGTACAGACATCCATACCACATTAAAAAAATTAAAAATTAAAAACCGTTTAGATGTCAGTGCTCCATTGAACCAATGAACTTTGATATGGACTCAGAACATGATTATACTCCCACAACCGACCATCAAGGCATGCAGCTTGATCCGGACAGATTCCATTATAGAATGGTCAAAAATCCTCTACATGTAGCACATCCCTTCATTTTAGACTGCAAATCTAGGATAAAATCGTACATTGACAAGCATGTTTTTAAATGTGTCCGTTTTAGGCTCACTTATGTATGCCCAGTCCCTTGCCTAGAGAATCTTGAGCAAAGTACCAAGATGAAGGAAACGCTTTCATTGCGGTAGATTGCAAGTGCTTGAGCCAAATTGGAATCACCTCCACCAATGAGGAACTTGATAAGTCCTTGAAGCTCTCAAAGATACGGATGAGGGCCAAGGTCTACGGCTTTTGGAGGCTTTTATGCTTTTCAGGTGGAGTATTACCTTTGTCACATGGGTTCGGGTATATATCATCCCTAGTTTGGACATTGAACGTTTAGGTGACGGTGGCCTCATTGCAAAGTCCGACACTATCGACTTAGATGTGTAAGCAAGTAGGTAGCGGTGATGTGAAAATGGTGTTGAAGGGAAGAAGCCTTATGCGCTAGTTATGTAACAAGTATATCTAAACTTATGCCCGAGTTTTGGACATAATGAATTTGCATGAACATGTCCATTGCTTACGATTTGAAGTTACATTGTGCTATAACTTTTTTTTATAAAGGGTCTCATTTTTTACCATAAAAAGTCGAATTGGTTGTTTGGACACTTTATAGCATCAACATCTTTACTTGGTACAAAATTACAATTACAATAGAATGTTAGAGCAATGTGTAACTCCGAATAGTAAGTGACAGTAGATATCATATTGGAGTTATCACATTGGATCCCAATGTGACAATACTGACAAATATTCAAGTTGACATCACTTCATTATTCCCAAGTTTATTGATGGAGTTAATCACATGCCAAAGGAGGTTGATGGCTTAAGTGACTGGGTATTGTCACATTGGTTCCCAACAAGAAAGAATCTCCATGCAAGTGTGGACAGGAAGACCAGATAGTGAAAGAGGCGTGGGAGGGGTGGGGCCCAGGCAAACACATATGTGATTTAGCCCGGGGCAATGTTCAAATAAGGTCAATAATGTCAACATTATTGAAGTAACTAGGTTTTTTGAGGGCTCAAGAATACTCACCGTCCAAAACTAGCCACATTATTATTTCACTGTAAGGCTTTGGTGAAAGCTCTACACTCTTTTGTGTTGAGAGAGTGAGAGAGAAAATGCTATGAGTTATTATTCAAATTACAAGCCTGTCAAGATAAAGGCCCTAGCCTTTGTACTGCATAAGAAATATTGACCCACACTAATTGCATGGAAAGGTGTAGTGCACTTTTCAATCTATCTCCATTATTGCTCATCGTAACCAAAGACAAAGTGCTACATGCTTTCATAAGGAGTCTATGTATTTCATGGAGATTTCATGATAAGTTTTTCATTCATCCTACTTTCATAGGTCTCTCACATATCTCCCACGACCATTCCATGCCTTTCATAATGCATGTGGTTTTCCTTTTCTATGTTTGTGTGTTTGTTTTGTGAACACAAGTGACAACCACTAGAAGGGTGATTATTTTAAGCATGAGACACCATGGCGCCTCATGTAAGGGATTGACATCTCCATGAGTCTCTGTGGCTAGATCCATGGCAAAGGAGAGGGTGAATTTCCTAGGTGTCATCCTATTTGAGTCACGACAACCATCTAATCATATGTCTGGAAAATGAGATTGGGCCCACCGTCCAAAACTCGAGTTGTTGATCCCAAAACCATAAACGTCATCAAATAATATCAAGGCATTTCAACTGTCCATACAACTTCAAAATTTGACCACAACTCTCATTAAAGTTGCCGAACTGCTGGATTGAAGCATTTGCATCGCAAAAATGCATGAACACTCTACATGATGAGTTTAAGGTATTCACATATATCTTTAACGCGTTGATGTGTAAATTTGGATACTTTGAGTGATCCGATTCATGTGCTGACTAGTTTGTGCACGTGCCCACTTTGTTGCACCAGTGAATATGAATCCATCAACCAGACCATCCCCACATCATACACTCAACATTTTGCCTCGACGGTTGGTTATTTTGTAGCTTTGGAACAATGATGGCTTCGGCATCCACATGTCCTTGATTACATTTTAGCATATCTTAGATTAGCTAGGAACAAATTCACTTAAATTTCACCACAAATTTTGGTTGATAGAACCGGTGGACTGAGTCAATACACGTTCTTCGTGACAAACAAACAAACAAACAAACAAACAAACAAGGAACGAGGTTAAGTTAGAGTGAAGTGCACCGTGCAGTCCTTCACCTCGAAAACTTCAGGATTAATTCAACAATATTCTAGTTCTAGTTTGAGCCGCCCCCTTGCACACCCAATTGTTCTGCAAGTTGTTTGTCTTTCATTGTATTGAAGATTGCATTGGGGCTATCATTTTATGTTCAGACTGTGGTTGCCATATATCTAATTTAGTGTGGCATTAGAATTAATGTGACATATAATTTATATTGAATATATCTTCTGTATATGAGACTTTAGGTATCACATCATATGTCAATGAAGGTTGTCTTGCATCACCGAAACTTTTCGTGAATCTATCACTATGGTAGAATTGTGGATTCTTTTACCGATGCAGGATATGTTGTCCAAGTCTCATATGCTTGTAGTGATTAGAGAAGCACGAGTTAGGGGCAATTGACTTGCATCCTTGATGTATTGTCTTATGTCATTAATTTTTTTTGCAAATCTATCACAGTGGTAGATTTGCATATCTCTCTCACTGACATAGGACAGTTACGTAGGATATCCTGATTATGTTGGTAGCATAGCCTGTTATCATAATAAGATTTAAAGTTTATTCCTTGCTAGTATTACCCTAGTATATGGATGATAAATCATGTGGCCTGTGATAATAAACATTTGTGAGAAAAGGTGTTAGTAGAAAAACAATGTGGTCCATGATGATTAATCTAAGGCCCATTGTTGTGTGTTAATGATAAATAATGGGGCCCACACTATATCATATATATAGTGTAGTGGAATTTGGAGTTTCCGTAATGATGCATGACCGTTGGTGGGTCCATGGGGGCATCTTCATAATGAAGTCATTTTTTTTATAACTAGTTTTGGTACATGGCCTTGTTGTGGCTATCCCAACTCCACCTACATTTTTGGTTGTTGAAGAAGATTGAGAATTATCTCATTTAGGTAAAAGGTGGCAAGTGCCAACCTTGTCAACAAGGTGTCAAAAGACTTCTTCTAGACTAAGAATATATTGTAAGCCGTGAATAACATGCATGATTATAGCATGCACTTTGTGCACTTGTTGTCAATAGCCCTTGAGACAAGACCTTTGTCTTGCTCTTGCCTTGAGATAGCCTTGGGGATGGCCTTCATCCAACTTTGATCACCGCAATCTCAATGGCAGGTGTCACGAAACTTTACCCCATATTCATGTGCCTTTGTGGGTGTGACATGGCTTGGCCCAACTTATTCCACCTAGAGTGCTCATATTGCAAAGCTTGAATAGAGTTGTTTCCTACGAAGTTGCATTCACTTTCATTGCATGATATTGCTTTTAGGCAACAATGAGAGGACCCGATTAAACATCAAAGACATAAAATGCAAACCTACAATAGGTATTGCAATCAACAACCTTTGGACAAACTGCCATAACAAAGTAGTTCATGCCCTTGCCAACACACTCCTTGCCCACCCTACCATATGGCACTTCACCCTCATCAATGTAGCAGGTTCTCACAACAACAAATCCCCAAAAAATACACTCCCATCTTGGCTCATGCCTACTCATGCTACCTCCATCACTGCAAATGCTTAACACACTTATGCCTTAAAGTACTATGTATAAAAGATAAAGCACCTCATGGATACTCCTCCCTTCACAATCAACAAGATCTCATTTGGTGAATGTGTGTAACCCTAAAGGAGGGAAAGATTATGAGCATAGTCCCTAGTTTCCATTTTATCCACCATCAAGATCTGATCAATTTCAAATGATGTTTGTAAGCAGTTAAATGGTTCTAACACAAAAAAGTCATAATCTTATGCAGTAAGCAATGGAACATAAAACTTTGAGAATGTAAAGTATGAGCATATGGAACTTGAAGGTAGTTTTAGTTGTAGAAATTAGGGTTGTGAACGAGGTCCTGGCTCACCAAACCACCAACCTAGTCCACGAGAGAGAGTTAGTAGCATGCAAGAGGTAAGTAATAGCAAGAGCTAGTTGTTATCCATCTCACACAACACAAGAATCACACAAATAAACAAACAAACAAACGAGTTTATCATACAATCAAGAGTACTATAATCTTCAATATTATCAATATACAATGAAAGATGTGGTAATGGTGGTGAGATTGTCACCCTACTATTCCCCACCGTGGTGCCACAAGCACAAGTGTGACTGCTGTGGCCAACACTTATGACTAAGTACCCCCATGAATCAATATTAACTAGAGTTTATTACCTTTGCGTAGAGAGCTCCTTGTTACATAATTTGGACAAATGTTCTTTAAAAAAAACAAAAAAACAAAACTTACAACTTGCCTTCATACTATGTACCTTAGCTGATGTAATTCCGGTGAACAATTATCATGACAAGAACGATGGTATTCATCCATGTTTTATTTAATTGGTTTGTTTCATGTATGTTTCTTTTTTTTGAGAAAACCTTGTCTGTGTGTGTGTGTTGGGGGGGGGGGGGGGGGGGGGTTAAGAGAGAGATCTTCCAATTCTCTTCCATATCAAACTACATATAAAGAAGGTTTTACGAGCAAATATCATAGAGTATGTTCTACTATAGGAAATTCTTTTGTAGTCCTTGCATAGGGGATTTCAAGAACACATATCTTTGAGAAAATTGAACAATATATGACATTTTTTCAAATACACAGTCATAGCCTTTGAAACTTTATTTTTATAATTAAAAAAAAAGTTAGAACAAAACCAACCTCTAATCTTTTTTCTCTTGTTGATGACCTTTGAATATAATATGTGAGTTACAATGTGCGTGCGTGCGGAGAGAGAGAGATTTCTTGAATAGATCTATGCTTATATTCAAGCATATCTCTTTTTTAATACATCCTCTTGTATAAAGGCCAAATCATTCTTTCACATATTTGTACACCTTTCAAATCCCGGGAGGGTGGGTGGGACCCTCCCTCATGGTCATAACATTGCATATCTATTACAACATATTAAATACTATCACATCTTGGTATGTATCAAACAAGGTTAAACCTTTTAGCATCAAGCTAATAAGGTTGTCACATTTACACCCTTACATAATGCCTTGCACTCCATATCTAGATTGTATCCAATCAAACTTTAAAATGGTATCTTAAGGCATTTTGAAAATAACTTTCAAGGTTCAATCACTACTCAAAGATGTCTTGTATTCCACATCATTTAGTAGAATATCAAAACATCCTATTTTTGCAATAGGATGGTATACAAAACCTAATAATGTTGTCAAAGTTGTGAAGGGTCTCCTGCACTTGTGCCCATGACACCAACCAAATCCAAAGAGAGGGTTAGTAACGTAGACAAGGCGAATAACAACAGAACCCAATTGTTATTTATGTCACACAACAAATTACAATATTATCATATATTTTGTATCCATGCATACTCAATACTACCATTGAGTATTCTACATGTTCCTTAGCCATTTTGTAACTTGAGTGTCCAAGATTTGGGGCAGTTTACATCCACATCCCACAAAGCGGCTTAGCCTTTGAAAAGGATGCACTCATGGTCCTTGTTGCTTAATATAGGATTAGGTGAACATCCTTGTCTATAGATGCTTATTGCCAAATCTATGATGAATAGTTTCTAATGTTCCTTTTCGAACCCTAAAGTAAGTAGTCCTTTGGGGTTATATTTCTAAGGCTATGCTAGTGACATATGGCTAGAGAGAGAGAGAGAGAGAGAGAGAGAGATCCTTCATCCAACATAAAAGCCTTGAAATAACATGCATCCTAGAGGATTAATCTCCTAATTTTTGTAGATACGCCTACTAATTTTTGTATACATAAGTAGTTGTGATCAACAAGCTGAGTAGAGTCAAAAGGCTAAATGTGCCAGTCATCTCATAAATTTAAGGGCCACTTTATACTTGAGGCTGGATTGAGGGCCAGTCCAAACTCTAAAAATTTGGCCCAATAAGATCGCTTCACGGGTAGATCACTTAGTGCATTTTAAAAACGACGTGCGGCATAATATAGAGAGGATTAAAATCATTTGAAATAAAAATTATAAAGGAATTCCAAATAATGAAGGGGCCATTAAATGTAGACAACCCCATTATAAGAAAGTTAGATGAATATAAAACGTGGGCCATTATTTTTTTGTAAAATTAATATAGGAGCTAAAGATAAGGATCCTAGAAGTTATGTTTAGTATCGTATGTAAATGGGTTTAGGACTCAAGGGGATGTTTGCACCCTTCTTTGTTTCCATGCTTTCCCTCAACACTCGTCAATTGCGTTAGGAAGTAGATTAGCTTTTATTACTTAAAAGGAATATAGAGTACAAAAAATTGCAGCGACTTGGACAATATAAGTAATGGAACGGTGCAAACAAATAGGCCATTTTTGAAATTTAAATAATTATAGGGAGGCTTTAATTCAGCCCTTGAAGGTAAATAGCCCCAAAACAAAAAAAACCCCCAGCCGCACGTGGTGCACAAAAATGCCTTAGAGTGATCTACCCGTGGATCGCTTGGTTTCATCAAATCTGGCCCAAGGGCTTTATACAAGGGTTGGGCCCGACTACTCACTCATCCCATGCGGCGTCTTAGTTGGCACACTTTTGACGCCAACCTTTGGGCTCGTTGGATGAAATCGGGACGAGCTCTTCCTCGACCCGAACTCTCAACACGGGCTGAATCGGGCTCATCCGTTGGATAATGAACATCTTCACCGTCGGTCCGTAAAAGGTTAATTCTCTTCACTACACTTTCCCCTCAAGAACCTTAAGAGACCTAAAATGAGACCTCATCACTTTACATGTGAGAAGGTTGGGCCTACAAAAGTTGATAAAGTTGGGCACTTAATTGCACATGAACCGGCTCGGCCCCGTGCCTTGTGTAAAGTGGCCCTTAGGACTTTCACCACATGCATCATGGCAATGGCTTTTCTACCATAGTCCTACCCGACTGCTTTTTGGTGAGGCAATATTCGTGTAGGATGACCCTGCTTGCTTTTCACCTACTTGGCCTCGACCTTACCACAAGCATGTGCTCCACACATGTGGGTTGAGTGACTTGTACATGTATTTTTCACAATCCACACCCTACGCTAATAGATAGGTCTTTAGTGGCTCGTTTTTCTTAATCGGACCCCTATATTTGATTGGCATATAGTCTGGTGAGGATCGAAGAGCAAATATCATAAAGACACATGATGTTTAGAAAATATTGGATTACGTCTTCACATATTAATAACTACTCTATATTCAATAGTGAACATTGGTGCAGGGAGGTCTTATGTATCCAATTATGAAATCAACAAACATGCATTTCCGATAACTAAACCGGGACTAAAGTAGGGGAGGTCCGATTTTGAATATGGTTTTTGCATATGTTTTGTTGTAGATTTGCTAATGCAACACGGATCTTCTTGTGTAGATCTAAACAATAGAAGTTGGAGAACATGAAAAACGAATCGAATAACACCCGCATACGTTAGTATTGGGACCAATGGGCACTTAAAACTCGTACTAATCGAACGTTCCAAACTGTAAAATAATTTGCTACATTTACACCTTGCTAATGGATGAGTTTACATAAACACCACGAATCTCAAGCTACCATCGAGGGGCTTGATATAAGGTGACCATATGTACACAATTTCTACAAGCCTCTACCAAGTCTAAAAATCACAATATGTGTTGTCCTCACAACAAAAATCTCCCAGATATATATGTAGATGCATGAAGGCAATCAATATACTTAAGCAGCCGGGACATGCCTAGTACAGCAACATCATTCTTGTCTACGGCAGCTTGGCCTCACCCACAGTGACTCGGATCATAACCTCCATTAACTTAAGAGACATGGACAAGACATCACACTCAAGACTATCTAAGGTAGAAATACCATAACCCGTGAAAATAAGGTGATTCGCATTGAATATCTGGTCTGACAATCATGAGACAATTTTCCAAGATAGACGAGAAGGATTCATGAAGAATGCAAGTTGATTCAGATTTTTCTGCCTTATACAAATAATGCTACAATTTTTCAAAGTGGAAAGTTGTCCAAACCCCTACTCATTCACTAGATTTTCCCTACACCGAACATGGTAATTCGCATTTCCATACAGAACATCGCCTAAATCGGTTATCTCATGAGTACATTAACATTTGACTACCATTGGCTACACTAAGTGTACATGCATTGAAGTTGCCGCTGAGTCATGATCCGTTTTAGAAATGGCACTTCACCATTATGACAGCGGTCTAATGCACGGCTAGAAGGTGGTTAACAAGTTATGATATTTCTACCTTATAACACACTTACTTTTAAGTGATTTGATGTTATCATGCTTATAACTTAGAAGTAACACATGTTTCAACCACAGGACCAAATGAGCATTTAATAGCAAAAGCTTGCAGGGCGATCAAAGCTTATTAGTGTTGTTACAAAATTACATTAGGTTCTTGAGTCCAGAGTGGTGAGGCGGACCGTGAACAATCAACCAAACATTGATCTCAACTTCCAAAGCACAGCTCCCACAACAACTTGCCTTCCTCTTCTATTATATGCTAACTCCCAACTCTGGCGAGCATCTTCCACAACTACCACTGCAATCAACTTAGACGGTGTACCTTTTAGCATTGCCAGTGCTCTAGAAGCACAATTTGGCCATTCCACACGTGTCTATGACTAGATCTTTACATAAACCAACAACATTTTGGCTTTCCTTAGATGCAACTTACTCACTTAACATTCCACATTCAGAGTATCGCATATGGATGTGTAATCTCTTTCAACAACCAAGAAGTTGCATTCACAAGGTCATAATTAAGTATGAAGTTGACAAAGTCCTTGAGTTACACACAATACGAATTATATTCTTACATCCTTGTAGTCCCCCCCCCCCCTCCTCCCAAATGCATGTACATGAAAGATAGTAACTTTTAAAGATTGACAATGTTATTTAAAAAAAAATCTGGGCAATCACCTGTGCCCATTTATGTGTGTGTCCTTGTTAATGTTATAATCTTCTAAAGGGGAAGACATGGACCGAAATCTCGTGTATTTCCACCATTCTTTATTAAGTTTCTAATTTGGAAGGATGTTTTTGAGACACTTTTGGGGAGATTTGGAGCCGTTAACCCCTAAAGGCTGAAGCAAATCTTTTCAAAATCGCCTAAAACAATTTCGATCTCATTCAATAATTTATTAATAAATTGTGGCACCTCTTATGATACATGAGACCATTCGGATGGCAACTTTGTAAACTGAGGATTGTTCACACAAATTTTCAGCCATCCACGTGTCGAAATTCTTAAGAAAATTAACATAAACATGTACATTGGTATGGATAAAAAATGTGACATCCCAGACAATACAAGGACCGAACCATCCGCCTTGCCCTTTTTAAGGGGTTGATTTGTAGAGGGTCGGTTTACACTACACATTGTATTTATTGTCATATGGTATTTTATGTCACTTTGAAAACTTTCTTAATGACACGTCTTGTAAATAAGATTACGAATATTGTCAACCCAACTTACTTTTGGTTCATCCATATGCCAATTATTGGAACAAAGGTTGATATATTCTGCATCCTAACATTTTGTAATGATCTCTTGTCATGGATGATTGAAAAATCACTTAGTAAGTGACAGTCATTACAACATTGTGAATATATAATCCCTGAAATTTATTTACAAGGAATGAGGACAACCAACGTTAGGTTCACAGTACATTTAGTGTTGGTAACACTACACAGGCGGTTTCTACAATTGACAGTGAGCAAGACGAATAGAATTAGTCCAACCCGTATAAAGATCAGCTTGAAGACCAGTAAAGTCCAATCTACCTAGAAGTTACATGCTGGCCATGGATGATGGGGCAACAATAAATGACGATCCTTGGCACACACTTCAAAACTTCCTTCTGCACCCGCACTAAAAAGCCTGTGTCTCGACGGTGAGCCTCCGAACTCACTTCTCTTGTGTACCAAATTTATTGATTTTCTGCGGCCTCTTTTTAAATATTCTTCAAAAGGTGTGATTCAGCAGACTTTAATTGTCCCCACCTCCGCTATGTGCGTAAAGTCCAGAGCAGCTGTCTCTATAAAGGCCTTAACGGATTTTCAGAACCCAAATTTCCTTCACAAGTTCGCTGAACTCATGGCTTCGGTTCAGTACTGAGTCATTTTACTTACTGACTTCAGCGCTCTTGTGTTTCCGGTGTGCGAGTTTTTTGGTTTCTGGATTAAATCTGGGCTTCAACCCCGACTGACACTGATAATTGTGTCGTGCAGTTGCAGCTGTACTAATACCTGTTGTGTGTGGCAGCTTTGCTAATTGGTACTGGACAGCACCACAGGCTCTCAAGTTTCCAACCTTTGACTGCACTGTACTCTTTGACTCTCAAAGTGCTCTATTTGATTTGTCGGAGGCCTATATTGAAAATGCTTTAATTCACTCTATAATCTTTGGGTAGGTGACCAAGTGGTGCAGTTTCGGGTATCCAAATTCCGCAGTTCGGCTGAAACAGATACCCTTTTTATCGAGAATTGCAGCTGGTGGACTCACATGGCAAGGCCGAAATCTTCTTATGAGACTGGATAACTTAAGTTATGCAGGAAATAGAATTCACCCACAATTTCTTCATTTCCCAGCCCCTGTAGAAGTCTCAGGTCACGATGACATCTGCAAGGATGCCTAGTCTTGCATTTCCTTTCTAGTTTGTTTCTTATACTTCTTCTAGCGACTTTCCAGTGAAGCACTAAGTTGGCTGCTATGTCTGACATTGCTCGCTGCGTTGAGCTCCATATCGAGCCCGAATTTAAAACTAAAATCCTCTTGTCGAGAGGTGCCAGGGAGCCCAAGAATTGTCTGCACAAGGAGTTTGAGACTTGGACTACTAGTTATAATTTTAAACGGAGGGAAACACCTGTCTATACCTGGCGAGCTTCTGTTCTTATCTTTTAAAGGCATGTGCACAGGCTCCAGAGTTGGTGCAGGTCCTCCATACAGTATATTGCATCTCACTTCTCTGACATGTCTTGTTGCTCGACATCTTGACCTCAACCAATTAGTCATACTTACTCTGGCTAGAGGCCACAACTCAAGAAAATTCACTCAAGCACTAACTTAGTAGGAACAAGCCTCCTAGAAGTCATATATCTATCCATCTATATAAGAAGTTGGTTGTTCTACGCTATTGGGACCTACGACTAATGCAAGCAGCCTCCTAGCTACAAAGTGGCACCGACTTGCTTACTCACTCACATACAAAGACGTACTTGGAACTTGGTTTTCAACGTCTGCCTACTTACTTAAGCTCACGGTGTGTGGGACATAGCTAAGCCATGTTATGTAAATCTAATGTCCGACCTGCAATCCTATCATTCAGGTGAGTACTTTCAACCTTTGAAGTTTGGAGCCGCACGTTTGTTTTTCTCCCCATTCAAAGCCTGCTCAGGTGTTTGTGTGCATGCATTTCCGTTTGTCATCAAGTTATAACTTAATAAATAAATTGGGGCCTATACCCAATGAGGTCCTCTTGCTCATCTCTGCCCCGCCTGCCTCAGGCTGCATAACGTCTTGAAGTATAGTTCATGCCCTATATATCCTAACCTAGGTTAGCTTAGGTTTTGTGCTGCAAGTTGCACAAATTCAATCCAGGCCACTGGAAACTCTGACACAGAATTAAACCTTGGTGGCCACCCAACGTACATATAGACCACCGTCATGACAGTAAGTTTGAGCTAGCAGGTGCTCTATATAAGCTGCTGTTACTCTTGTAGACTACTGGAGTCTAGGTAGTGTGGACGCTCAACTTTCACAGAGCTTCTGCAGATGAGTCATAGCTTGGGAAGAAGGTAAGAATGGAGGAAATGGTGTCTCAGAACTTAGGATGTTGCTTCAACGCATCAACAAACCCCAGTTTGAGGGTCCAGTCTGAGACTAGTTGGCTGCAGGTTACTCGCTCCTCTAGACTGAAATCTGTGAGAATTTAAGTTAGAGCTTGTTGCTCATGTTGCAGTTATATGTAAGTGTAGTACTGTAATCAGTTATGTCCTGGGACTAAGGATGGAGATTGAGTCTTATATCTGGACAGTACTACTACAGGTACCACATGACACTGTGAAATCCTTGAGTCCTGCTTATAAACCCGTTGCAGTCAAGAACTGAGCTCCCCATGCCCGAGTTTTTTGCTCCAAAGTTGAATATTGTTCCTACACCACAGTTCCAGTCTTCAAATTTCAGATGATGTTATAAGATGTCTGTCTGTGCACAGACAAAACTCTAGGTAGTGGGACCCTAGTGCCCTTGCAGTAGTAGTAGTGGTAGTAGTGGTAGTGGAATTTGAGACTCCTTCCATAACTTTCACCGCATACCCTACACTGAGTGAATTATTACTACTGGGTATTGCCAGTTGCATTGCACCAATTAGCCATGAACTGATGTTCTTTATCTGACAAGTTACATCGAGCCGGAAGTGGACGAGGGTACCATTAATTCATCATCAGGCTGCAATGAGGTTGCCTGAACTGTACTACAGTGTGCAAATTTCAGGCCTTTGTCATAGGATTACACACGCTATGATTCTTGTTGTATTATATTATGCGAAGTGCGTGTGTGTAATCCTAGGACGTAAGGCCTGGAATGTTTAGCACTTGCAAAAGAATAGATGGATGGATAGAAACGCCGGCGTCCTGAGGAAGCAAGCATTAATGAAGAGCTTCTTTGGCCCTGCAGGCTACTGCCACCTCTTGGTGGAGTTCTCTATGTTAACACTGTGGAACGAGCGACATTCAAGTTTTTCCTCCCTCCAGGTAAGTGACTCAGGTTTCGTCCACACAAGAATGGCGGTTCCTTACCGTTCCACTAGACAGGCTGGAAGTTTATGAATAGGGATTGGAAATCTACTATTTTAGTAGATCATAAAAACCATCCAGTGAGTTCCATTGGTAAGGAACTGCAATTCCCGTAGTGGTTGCAGGTGCCACAGAATTTCTGTTTCGTGAATTTTCTCGCATGTGGATTCACTTTCTTAAGATTTTTCAAGGACTCAATATTGAAACATGCCAGCAGTGGTCCGAGTTTACCAGATTTCTGAGTATGTATATAAATCATGTGCTGCTGTCCACGAAACTCCCAGCCGGTTATATGCATTCATGCATATCTATCTCAAATTTGCAACATTGTGTATTAATCTAGTGTTGTTATTGTTTATATACAAGGTTTCTGGGCACAAGGGGCTGATACTAGGACTGCAGTAATGTACTCAATTGATAATGTGCCCTGCCTCTCCTAATCCCAATAATGTGTATTGCATTGGGTACTGTAAGCGGAACAACATCATCTATTCCTTTGCCATAATTTGGCGTTCTCCTCCCTTACCATTCGTTGCTTGATTCTCCCCAAGAATGTTGCAAATTCGCGACATCCTGTGCACATTTCTCTCCGCCAATCTCCCCTCCTCTATTTTCCTCCCCTCTCGCATCCCCAAATCTCCCTATGTTTCTCCTCGCATCTCGCTGTAGAACCATTGTTCAATTGTCAGAATTCCCCATTGACAACAGTTTAGCCCATATCCCTAGCCTTGCTGATAGATAGATAGATAGATATGCCGGCTTCAGTAAAGAGCAAGCATGAATGAAGAGTCTCTTCACCCATATGATACTACCCCCTTCTATTTTGACAACGAGCGGGCTCTATTTTGGGTAACCAAATTAGTTGTATGTAGTGACACTACCATAATATGAGTCCTAGGCAATCGTCTTACTTTGGTGAAAAAACAATGCAAGTCTATCACTAAGGTGGATGTACAGATTTCTCACAAACATAGGACAAGTTTCTAGTGATTCAAGTCAAGTGCCCAAGACGTGTATCCTCATAAGATTTGAAAGGTGAATTTGATTAATTTTAGTGGCCAATTGTCCTTGTGATCTGTTGTCAAAATCCTTTATAATTGAGAGGGAGTAATGGGGACAATGCCAACCTTGTGTTGGCGTGAATGAGGGATGCTTTACTCTTGCTCATATGAGCCGCAAGCTCATGCAAGCTCATGTGTGAACCTGAAGAAGGTTTATGATGCATGGCTATGGACAAGTGCTACTGCCTCTCACACGGCTCTTGTTAGAGGTGGTCCTTTTGCAACTGAGACCTACAATGTACTTCCTTGTGTTGCAAGTATAAGATTGACTAAATACTATAGGTTTCTGAGTCAATCTTTACAACATCATATATTTCTATGCAAGTTTTGGGAGTCTAGTAAATCATTCCGTCTTCTTCAATGCCATGTTGCATCATTATGCAATTTGGTCCAAGAATGGGTGATAATTTGAGATTTGGAATTTTTTTGCTGGTGGCATTGCTATGGGTCACACACAGCTCATACAGTGAAGCTATATGTCTGTAGATGCAAGCCACAGCTGTCATCTTTTTGGGACTACAGATTAGGTTAGTCATCATAGATCTATATAAGTCGTAGGTTGCTGCAATTTTGTATAAACAAAGTTCTCAAATTTCTGGTTTTGACTCTCAGTGCTCACTAATTCCTCAAGACCCAAGTTTTGAACCCGACAATTTGCACCTTTCTTGAAGAAAGGCTTCAGTAGCTGATGTACCTCTTTGTACTTGAATCTTGATCTAAGAATACACAAATTTATTTTTTCTGAGGCTTTGAATATACTTTCAATTGTGAAGCTTGACCAAGAAACTTCATTCCATTTCATAATAATTGATATTCATTAAGGTGTGACACTTTCTAAAATCTGTCATTTGAACCCTTACACGAGCATTCACTCAAATTTAGAGACTGGATATGTATATATATATATATATATAACCAGTGGTTTTAAGATGCTTCGATGAATATATAAATCTAAGACTCACAAGAATATTGTCTTTTTGATGCTTGGCAATCTGACTGAAATAAGTTTGCACACACTCAAGACATGGTGCTCCTGTTGAGGTCCTGTTAATTTGATGTGAAACCTTGTTGACCAGACTCGGATTGGACCTTCAACAGCATGCAAATAATTTATTTATGATATTTTGTCCATCTACTGTTTCAATGCGGTACTTAGTCTAACCCCTCACGATCCCATGAAGCTGTGCAGGGTGACCCCCATGAGTGGCATGTGAACCACGAGTATATTGCAGGATCTCTTGCTCCAGAACAAGACACTGACATTTAATTTGTTTAGCAGCCACTTTTGTGGTGCACAAGCCGCCCATATGTGGAGGTAACTTAATGTACGGTCTGCTTCAAGGCTCCACTGGTACTTCAGATTGAGGCAGTGTCCCTCCTCCCTCCCCCTCGAGTCTGTAAAATATGAAAGAGAGAGAGAGAGATCAACCCCTCAAGGCTGAAGCAAATTTGTTCCAAAATCACCTAAAACAGTTCACTCTAATCCAAAAGCTCATCAAAGCAAATCGACACATCTTGTGGTACCTCAAACCATACGGATAGAAGCTTTGTAGAGTTAAGAGTGCATACACAAATTTTTACTTGTCTTCATGTCTCAAATCAGAATAATTGACATTTAAGTATACTTGGACAAACCACTTGTCTAAAAATAATAAGGGATGCGCACTAGTGGAGATTAAAACATCAAATGACAACAACAAAAAGAACAATCACAACTTCAAATGTTCATATTCCATGTTCGCCAACCTTGAACCACCATATTTGTGTAGTTTTGTGATCTAATGAACATCATATTGGCGCTTGAAATCGTCCAAAATTCTCACACAAATTTGAATATACTTAAATCCTAATTGAATACTATAATGTAAAAGTGGATGACAAGAGTGACTGCCAGGACAAAGGAGCCCACCTTGGTCTTTGGGAGTTAACTTCTGAACGCATTTAACAACTTCATATCAATTGTGTATCTTTATACTAGATAAGACAAAATCTTCATAAAAAATCCCAAGGTATCGTGTGTGGGTGTCTAAAGACCATAACGTTTCTAGACAACAAGCTATGAACTCTTTGTCCTCTCTTTGTCCTCCCCCCTCCCTTCTCTCTCTCTCTTACATATATATAGTAAGTGACACTATCTCGATTTGAAGCACCGATAGAATCCTTGAATTTGCATATCTACTTCAATTTTGTAATCCGAATTATAATGACAATCTACATGGTTTGCAATTGCCGACTAGATGGAATAATTCCCGATCTAATCCAATGACCAAAATTGAATGTTGAGTTGGAAGTGTCCAACATAAGATCATATATTGTAACATGTACAAACTTTTGAAGCTCGAGTTATTTGTGTGGGTGCACTACTGGAATCTAGTGGATTTGATGTCATATTCGTTTGTCAACTTTGTGACATTCTAAGTTCCCACTGAGAGAAAGTGTCATATTTGTGACATTATTGTGCTCAATAAGTTGACATTGACGCACTTCCCAAACCACAAGCCATCATAAATTCTTCAAAAAAAGAGTCACATCACAATTTGTATTCACTTTGTGCAATTCCAAAATATCACATGTACGAACGTCCCAAAACAAGCTTCAAAAGCTTTTAGGAGTTAAGGTATGTGGCCTTATTGTGGACACTTCCAACTCCATAGTCAATTCTAACGGAACTTGGATCGGATCGGAAATTGCTCGATCCATACATAAACTGCAAATCGCATAGATTGTCATGTCAAATTTCAGATGCAGAGTAGAGATATGAAATTCATAAGAAATCAAAGTGAAGATTATGTTCCTCTTGAAGCGATCATTGTGTGATAAAATAGGCGATCCCAACATCGGTGTCAATAGTTTGAGCACATTGTAATATGTGTCTTTTTGGTGTCTGTGCTGAACTGCAAGCATTTCCAGATACCACTCAACAGCGGGGCTCAATAAAGAAGAGGACCACATACATGAAACGCCCACATACGTTACATGTAAACCTGTCATTGCAAATGAAAATCATGATTCAAAAGTCCTATACATATCTCAGAGACCAGAGCTCAGATCTCAGAGATTTTCACTACAAAATCAAGAGATCTACCAAGTATGATGACCTTCACTGACAGTCTCCTTTATGGGGTTGAAGGGCTTTTAAACTGCAAGTCAAGTCTCGCAAGTCACTTTGGAGCTGCTCAGAATACTTTTGTATTAGACAACGTAAGTAGTACTCTCCCATACTGATGCCACCCACTCCACAGGAGAACTAGAAAGTACACTTTATATGATATGTAGAGTCATATGGTATTTTATGTCACTTATGGAAACTTTTTGGATGACACTTCTTATAAATAAGTGAACAAATACTGTCATGGATGATGGGTGAGTTCATCCGTTGGTCAAAACCCTACCTGCTCGAGTCAGCAACTTGTGATGAAATATTGTCATGGATGATTGGAATTTGGATAATAGATCACTTGGTAAATGACAATAAGTGCAACGTTGTAAACCTATCATCCCCCAAGAGAACTTACAAGGAATAACAAATAAATGTCGGGTTAACATTTAGTGTCGGCGACACTACACCACGGTTTACAAGTAGTATTGAGCAAGACGATTAGGATCGGTGACACTAAATATCATATTTAGTGTAGTTTAATTTGCACAAATAAGTAATCCACAAACTCAACTGGAGCCCGCATGCGTGCTACGACCCTTGGGTAGCTCATAGTAATGATGTATAATGGGTGCGAAACAAAGCAAGTAATGATTCATAAACCAAATACATGAATTCGATCCACTTGATGATCGACTTAGCAAAACTTACAACATCAGGACCCAATACCCTGCTCTATGATACGATCCTTTGAGAATGGTATTCTACACATCCATCACAACTTAGGAGGCCAAAAACACCAAAAGTTAGCGACACATCCAGTTCAGAGAATCATGTACGCAACATATGTTGCCGTCAACAATCAACCATTATGGCTAGACTCCCTTGTGAGCTAAATTATTCCAGTTTTTAGATGAAGAAAAAAATTGCACCCTATTGCCAACTTCAATATGGATTAATTTACAAACAAAAAGCCAAGTGGCTCATTCTTCATTGTGCATTCTAAAGCCAACATGCCAATACTCATAAAACAAAAACAAATAAAGACTTGATTTGAACTATTTTGGGGTCTTTGATGCAAATTCGAAGATCAAATTGTCTCCCAAAACAACCGACATGCTAGAATAGAATTGCATGCATTTCACCTCGGGAAATAGTGGTAATGGCCCGGCTCAAAGAAGTGGACACCTAGCCCTGGCCATGAAAGTCCCAAGAACGGGGTCTGCGTCATGCATGTGTACATGATGAATTTGTAAGTGAAGTTAAGAAATGACATAACATTATTCAACTGCATGGTAGTGCTCCATTCTATATTTAGCATCTGATGTGGGCCCTCCACTATCTTTAACCTTCATGGGAAGTAACTTAGAAAACATGAAGAAAGTGAAGCAAGGTACGAATAGTGAACAATGTCGGTTTGAACGGTAAGAATATTGTGAATAATGTCGGTATTCGCAACGATAGTGTTGCTACAAATAGTAATTCCGCGAAATAATACCAGAATGAATAGTATTTCCTGCAAATAATGTTGGGATACACAACGATTCCTATGCATAGCGCCGAGAATAGAACTCCACCCAAATCTCCCAAGTTCGGCCTGAATGTATGAATAATAAACGAATATTCCCAGTTTGTTCAAAGACCCACAACGTATGATCGACATATATCAAGGTCATGGAACCGACACACATGCCTGAATGATGTTGTGGACTCAAGAGGAGTTGCAAAAAGGAAAAGGAGAGGAAACGAAAGGAAAGGCAAGGTGAGGCTCTCGAATTTCCATATGAAAGGCATGCACACAGGCAGCATTCAACATCATTCCGAACAACTCGCAATCAAGTCTCCTTCACTTGACTTCCTGGCCTTGCAACCATAACGCCGAGAATAGAACTCCACCCAAATTTCCCAAGTTCAGCCTGAACGTATGAATAATAAACGAATATTCCCAATTTTTTCAAAGACCCGCAACATACGATCCACACATCCCAAGGTCATGGAACCGAGGCACATGCCTGAATGATGTTGTGGACTCAAGAGGAGGAGCTGCAAAAAGGAAAAGGAGAGGAGAGGAAAGGAAAGGAAAGGAAAGGCTCTCGAATTTCCATATGAAAGGCATGCACACAGGCGGCATTCAACATCATTCCGAATGACTCACAATCAAGTCTCCTTCACTTGACTTCCTGGCCCTGCAACACACATGGCATGGCCTGGGCCCGTGTGTCAGTTTGAAGTAAGAGGTAGATGACCTGACCCAATGCAAGGCAATCGGTGGTCCTCCCATGAAATGGCTCTGCTTAACTTCCCACAGCTGCATGCGGAGGCAGAGCATGAGCGAGTGCCTGCATGCAGGGGAGCCTTTTACTTATGAGCCTCCCTTCACTAGAAGGGATGCAAGGCTTTCCCCACACGATAAACACACGGAACCAACACAGGTGAACGTCCCCCACATGTGTCGCCGAGTGGTTTCTAGGTTGCAGTCACTGTGGAGCGGTTGTCATCCTGGACCTGTCCTATTTTTTAGGCCGCATCCGCTAGAAACCAAGATATGGTAATTATTGGTGTTGTGTGTAAAAAATGAGTGGGGTGCGTCACCAACTTTTGTAGTCGCTCTCATTTAATGGCCATAATTAGGGGACTGTCGCAAACCCGCATTTAGGTGCCTTAATTGTGCCTCGATTTACGGGTCTACATGTATCATGTACCGCAGCCTGCATGGGTATTTGGTGCAGGGCATCTTCCTTGTATTTTTGTGGTAACAAAATAATACAAGAGTCCAAATAATTCATGCTTTCGTTTTGCCCAATCAGAGAAAGCTTCATCGGGCATTGCATCATAGGAATTTTGTATAGCCCACCGACATTCTTCCCGCCACCATTCTTCTTGCAAATCTGTGAACTTCTCTCTAGTTTGGATGAAAGTGTTCCATGTTTTATTGAGGACAAGCAAACTGCCTAGAGTGTAAGAGAGCTCACATTTGAGTTTTAAGCTTTCTATCTTTGGCAACAGTATTGAAACGACCAAAGAATCAGGAAGCCCATGTACCATAGATGTAGCTCCAACCTCCATTACTAAACCCTCCGAAACCTACGCAAACCTCTGAAGACCTCACTTCGAAACGATGGTCGCCTCACAGTGCTGAACATCTTCAATCATGAGGCACACCAAATCGGCGCCCTCAGCGCAGGAAGGGAGAGCCGAGGATGCGAGAGGGGCGGTTGACAAATTCCTATCGTAACCATGACCAAAACCAACACACTCCAACATGTACAAGACCATTTTAACGATTTCTCAATTTCAAATTGAATTTAAAGCGAATAAAAATTAAAAATTAAAATCAATATGTCACAATATCAAATGACCATAAAAACTTCCAAAATCCAAACTTCCTTGATGTAGCAACTATACAAAAAATTATCACAAACTTAGGCCTCGAGGTGTGAGAGTCGTTCAAGATTTTATAATGTTGTGACTAATGTGACTAATACCTTGGCAGGGTATTAGTCACATTAGTCACATCCTTATACAATCGTCTATAATTTCATTTTATTGTATATAAATTTGCATGTGAAACATTCCTATCATAACCATGACCAAAACCAACACACTCCAACATGTACTTGACCATTTTAATGATTTCTCAATTCCAAATTGAATTTAAAGACAATAAAAATCAAAAAAATAAAAACAATATGTCACAATATCAATTGACCGTAAAAACTTCCAACATCCAAACTTCCTTGATGTAGCAACTGTACCAAAAATTATCATGAACTTAAGCCTCAAGGTGTGAGCGTCATGCAAGATTTTATAATGTTGTGATTAATGTGACTAATACCTTGGCAGGGTATTAGTCACATTAGTCTCATCCTTATACAATCGTCTATAATTTTATTTTATTGTATATGAATTTGCATGTGAAGAAATTCCTATCATAACCATGACCAAAACCAACACACTCCAACATGTACTAGACCATTTTAACGATTTCTCAATTTCAAATTGAATTTAAAGAGAATAAAAAAAATGTCACAATATCAATTGACCGTAAAAACTTCCAAAATTCAAACTTCCTTGATGTAGCAACTGTACAAAAAATTATCATAAACTTAAGCCTCAAGGTGTGAGAGTCGTGCAACATTTTATAATGTTCTAACTAATGTGACTAATACCTGGGCAGGGTATTAGTCACATTAATCACATCATTATACAATCGTCTCTAATCTTATTGTATTGTATATGAATTTGCATGTGAAACATTCCTATCATAATCATGATCAAAACCAACACACTCGAACATGTACTAGACCATTTTAACGATTTCTCAATTTTTAATTGAATTTAAAGAAAAAAAAAAAAATCATTACAATATGTCACAATATCAAATGACCGTAAAAATTTGCACAATTGAACCTTCTCTAATGTGGCAACTATACCAAAAATTATAACAAAGTTAAGCCTCACGGTGTGAGAGTTGTGCAAGATTTTATAATGTTGTGACTAATGTGACTAATACCTCGGTAGGGTATTGGTTACATTAGTCACATCATTATATAATCTTATAAAAATTTATTTTATTTTATATAAAATTGCATGCAAACCATTCTTATCTTGACAATGACAAAAACCAACACATACTTATAGGTGTTTGGCCGTTCTATTATTCTCTTAATTTAAGCTAAATTTGAGGTTATTTAAAAACTACCATGATAACATTTAATTAATTAGTAATTGAAATCATTTAAAATATTAAATTAAATAACTATGAATTACGTTATACTTAACATTTGTATATAGGATTTTTTACTTTATGCTCTTTTACTTTAATATATTACTTTTATATTTAATATACATTTTTAGTGGACCTTAAAATTTGAGTCCTTTTATAGATCCTAAACCGTTTTCTTACATCCTTTCGTCAAGCAATATATTCATTTATCTTAATTGTATTATTGAGCTTTTGTGCACAATGACATCCTCGTCAAACCATAAATCACACAAGTATGCTTCACTAGTAGACCATATCAACATGTGCTGTCACGTGAGGTGACATCGGGGGCTAAGTCACGTCAATTTAGGAGTAAATGGACTCCACTAGGAGTCCATGTGTGTTGGGATGAGTAACGGACTCCATTGGGAGTCCTAGTTAGTTGTTCATCCACTCCATGGATGAACTCCACATAGGATTGGGGTTGTATGGAGAGGAAGGCCTCTTGACTTGCCATTGTCAAGTCAAGTCTTGTGAGTGTGTTTTTGAGAGAGAGAGAGCTTGTTGTTGCTTTCTCATGGCTATGGTGTAGTAGATTATGAGTAAAGCCTTTGCATTCTTTCTCCACCACTTGCACTCTTGGATTCTCCCTTTGTGGAGTGAGAGATAGCTTGACTCTTGTGTGTGAATTTTAGAGTTTCTTAAGCTTTGTAAGGAGACATTTTAGTTCTTAAGCTTGGAGAGAGAAACCCTCATACTTGACAACAATTGTTCAAATTTTTCATTTTTGGTTGTATTTCTGAGCCAGAATGGCCCAGTAATGAGAGCAAATGAGTGATACAAGTGTTTGAAAGCTTAGTTCGTCATTTCTTGCAATCCTCAAGAAGATTTTGAGAGAAATCTTCCCATTTTTCTTTTGTTGTCTCTTGTATTTTCTTCAATTGTTGATGTTTGAATATTGAGATTCCATTTAGTTTCGAGATTCTCAAGTCACATTTTCTTGCTTGCAAATTGTTAAGCAAAGTTTAATTTAAATACAAACATAAACCAAATTCAAAATCCGATTTAGTTTTAATTTTGGTGGAGCTCCGGACGGATCCGGAGCTCACCAGACCCTCTTGGAGCTCCTGGAGCTCCTGGAGCTCCGGTTCTGAACTCTAACGGGCGGCGCAAACCGGGCCGGGGCCGGGCAGGCGCAAGCCGGGCCCCCAGGCCAGCTAGGCGGGCGGGCGGGCTCGGCCAAGCCCAGGCTGGCTCCCCCCTTTACAGGGGCACCTTACCTTGCAGGTAAGGCCACTTTATTTTTTTATTTTTCATTAGTTTAAGTTAATTAAATTAATTAGATTAAGTTAATTAAGTTAATTAAGTTTTTTTTTTTTTTTTTTTTAACTTTCACTTTCCAATTTGGCATTTCATTGTCACAAACTTTGAGGCTCAAATTTGGGGGCATACTAGCTCCGATTGAAGTGAAATTTGAGCCTATTTTGTGTGAAATTTGCCAAGGAATCCAATGGTGTAATTGGATTTTTGATTGGAAGTCAAAATCATTGCTGAAATTGCTAATTTCAACGCTGATTTTTGTTTTTGGGAGCAAATTAACTCCGATTGGAGTGAAATTTGAGCCTAATTTGTGTGAAATCTTCCTAGGAGTCCATTGGTGCACTTAGTTTGTTGATTGGAGTTCATAATCACCTTGGAAATGAGCCTTTTCAACGCTGATTTTTCATTTTAATTACCAATCTCAAACCTTTGCACAATTTTGGAATTCTGGGGGCATAAACACTTGGCATTTGGCAAGGGATTGCCATTTAGATAGCCCGCAACAGGTGCAGGTTGCCATTACCTTGTAGATAGTTGCAGGTACTCAAGTGATTATTTTATGGTGCAAACTAGGAGCCGATATTATAGATCTCCATCACCAGATTATTTGGAAAACGTGCATACCACAAATCTTGAGCCAGAGGTAGATACCAACGAGGCTTTTGAGCCTATTTCGGCGTTGGACACTACTAGTAGGCTTCGGATTTGGAGTGTCGGCACGTTCGACGAAATGGAGGACGATCGCCACAATTCAGTGCGTGATCGGTTCTCAGGTCGAGCTGGGGGAATTTCCTTGCCCGATTGGAAACTCCGGTTTCGTACCTGGATTAAGGAGAAACGCCAAAGGTCTTCCAATTTCAATGATTGGTATGCCTTTGAACTTCTGCCTCAGCATTTGGAGTATGAGGCACTCCAAACTTATGAACACTGGACAGAGGGTCATCAACGACAACTTCGGGAGGTGGAGCAGTATTGGGAGGCTCGGGTTGAGCTCATTTCAGCCCTTAAGGATGGGGTGGTTGCTACCTTAGCTCCACCCACCTTAAAGGAGGAGGAATCGCCGGCGGAGTCTAAGGACACGGAACTGGCACTTGGGCCAATGGTGGCTAGCAGTAGCACGGCAACCCTTTCACGGGTGGCACGTGCTACACAGGCAGCATTGACGGCTGTTGGTCCACCACCTCCGTTTAACCCCCTTACTGAATTTGTCGCACATTTGGAAGTGGAATATGGTGGGTTTTGGCGAGACCAGATGCAGCGCATCCAAGATTTCCGCCGAGAGAAGGATGATACTCCACGGACCATGTATACGCGACTCGCGCGATTTGTTGTGGAGTCGGGAGGTGTTTTTGCTGAGAGTAAGCTTGTTAAAATCTTTTTGTCTAAGATTGACAAGCGGCTACTTGAGTTGGCATCACCTCGGATTATCCTCGACTACGAGGGCCGAGCTACGCTTGCACAAGCGTTTGCCGTGGTTGAGAGATGTGATCGGGCTCTTTGCCAACATGATGCCACGGATATGGTATCTTGGATGACAGAGAGTCCGAAACCAAGAAGAATTGTCACAGCTACTAGTAGTTTAGCTGAGACTCAACCCGTCAAGGAGCAAAACATTTTGCATTGTTGGGGTTGTGGAGAAGCTGGTCATTCGAATAATGATCCCAATTGTCCTAGGAAGAAGAAAACTCAGCCTTTGGGAAAATTAAAACAAAAGATGGAACCAGTAAAGGCAGGGGACAATTCTAAGAAGAGACAATTGAAATGTAACCATTGTGGTGGCACTAATCACGATGTGGATCATTGTTTCCAACTTCATCCTGAGATGCGGCCTGCCAGTTATGTCACTGGAAAGTCTCCAAGGGAGCAGAGTCTTGAGGCTAAGGTGGCAGAGCTTGAGCAAAAGCTCAAATCTTCTGTATCTTTTGCTCAAATTTCTGAGCCGCATGCGGGTGGTGGCACCTCGGGGTCGGACATGTATATGTTTGGAGCATCTGGAGAGGTGGTGGCGGCGGCTTCTACTCGCTCACAAACATTGGCAGATGCGGTGGCTTCCACGAGTGGTGGTAGCAACGAGGTGCTACATCCTCGCCATGCCGGACCAGCTGATCAAATTGGTCAAGCACGTTTACCTCTTTCATTTGGATTGGTAGACACCACTGTTGTTGGGGCTAAAAACCCTGTACCTTTGAGAGATGGGGATTCCATCTCGAAGGATGTTACGCAGGCATTGGCCTATAAAATTCTCCATATGCCAATTTTCTCGGGTTCGGAGTTTATGGCTTCGGATTTCAAGCCTGCTGCAGTTTTTCATTTAGCTGGGAGAATGTTAGAAGGTAAGGCGGATTTGCCATCCCTTCAAGTATCCCAAACTGTGGTTGACGTACCTGTGGCTGAGGAGGTGGAGGACTTAGCCAATTTGCGAACGAGTCTTGCGGATGCGGCGATCATTGCTTTTGGTAAGCAAACTGATATTCCTCCAGCATCAATTTCAGCAGTGGATACGTCATTTTCGAATTATGCATCGGGAGCGGCATATCTTGCAGACATTTCTGCAAGGCCTGCTCGCGAACGGCATAATTTGCAACCTGGAGTTGTACGGCTGATGAACGACAAATCTTTGTTTGTCGTTTCACGCACGGATATGCCCACTATCCGTGCTACACCACTGAGAGTTATGATGGATTCCGGTGCTCAACCGGTTATGATTGGCAAAGGACTTGCTGACAGTCCTGGATTGACGCCAGCAAGTTTGGATCCTTGTCCATTCACTATTGTGACTTCAGTAGGGGGCACTGAACGTGCAACAGGCACCTCTACGTTTGATTTTTCATGTGGGGGCAGGGCCTACTTACACTCATTTGTCAATGAAGTGTGTTGTTACTAATGCTACCAACTATGATATACTTGTTGGTCAGCAAGCTCTTTACCCACTTGGCTTTGGTTTGGATAATTGGACGGAAGAGGCATGGATTAGACCGGGATGGTCCACTGGAGATGGCAGGAAGGTATTTATTCCCGTCACATTTGCAGCCACTGCTATGACTATGGTTGCGGAGGCCATGTTTGGTTGCAGCGGTTCAGTTGCAGATTTGCCTTGTGCTCCAGTTTTATTGGAGGAAACAATGGACTACACTTGTAATGCGGCAGAACAACAATTTTTACCATCTTTTCAAATTCATGCTCGTCATGTCAAGGATCCACCTCCACCATGGCGAACTCCTAAGGAGTTATCCGACCATTGTCGACACATTGTAAAAGATTTGGATCTTGGAGAGGCACCTCCAACTTCACCCTCATTTTCTTTTGCTCAACCCATTCGTTGGCAACCATCACCTGAAGGTATTGTCCTTGCGGAGATCTTTGGAGGCATTGGCATAGGTTTGGCGGCAGTGTTGGAAGCTGGAATTACAGTTTGGCGATATATTCATGTGGACAATGGGTATGCAGCCAACAGAGCCGTCCGACACCACATCCAACAATTGTTGTTGAGATACCCTGCACAATTGTCAGCCTCTGCCATTCATGGATGTTGTGGTCAACTTCCTCAAGATGTCACTATGATTAGTGATGAGGATTTGAGAAGGTTGGGCCACGTGGATTTGATTATTGCATGATGGCCTTGTCAAGGCCATTCGCGGGCAGGAACTGGCCAGGGATTGGATGATCCTAGGTCTAGTTTGGTTGCGGATTTGATGCGATTGACGTAATGGTGGTTTACCCACCTATCAACTCCGCCAGGGTACATTTTCGAAAATGTACCATTATTGGGTGATACCCGGCACAAAGTGGTGAAGGATAGTGAGTACATTAACCAAATTCTGGGTACTCCAACATTTCTGGATGCTGCATCTTTGGGATCCTTTGCTCATCGGCCTCGTTGGTTTTGGACCAACTTGGTATCACCTCGGGTGCTTTCAGTGGCGATTGCCCGCATTCCCCGCCTTATGGATCGCAGGGTGGATGACATTTTAGATGATCATCGTGTTTCCTTGACAGTTACCAAAGATGACACCTTGTCATTTGCATTAATTAACAAGGTGGGAATTCCGAGAGGTGCACTACCTACTTTTGTGACATATCCACAGTCTTTTGCATTTCGATCTCGTGGACCTGGCATGGTTTGGGATTAAAAATCCCAAGCTTATGAGGAGCCTACGGCAGATGAGCGGGAACGCGCCATGGATTTTCTTACAGGTACCACGGCTGCTCACGGGCTTCAGGAAGGTCAGAGACGTTTCCTATTGGGGCAAGCTATGGATCTTAATAGCATTGTGTGGATAATTGGAATTTGTCTTGCTACTCAACAACGTATGGATGACCAATTGCTTACTCTGAGGGCAGAGAACAATGGTCAGGGGGCAATGGAGCCGCAATCCAAGGATCATATTGAGGTCAATGACACCGAGGGATTATTTCCTTTGAAACTTCATGTTGCGGAAGAGCTTCGAGCCCAACGTGTTTTTTCGGCTTTGGCCCAAGAGTTTGGGAAGTTGGAGGCCCATAAAATGTTTCCACTTCTATTTCTTGGTGATACTTCATATGTGGGTAGCTATTTAGCTAAACAAACTGATTGTAGTGGAGAGAATACGCATTTGGATTCAAGTGCAGATGATGGGGGCAAAGGTGTTGCCCTCTCCACGGACTAGCAATCACAGGCTGTGCTGGCACCAATTGGCAATCCTTCTATGAAGAAGAAAACCACGGAGTTTGACGATTGGCCAATTGAAGTGGGGCCAAAGCTTACTGGTGCCGAAGCACGAAAGGTACGGGCATTTATTCGCTCTTACCGTAATTGTTTTGCCTTTAGTCTTCATGATCTTGAAGGATATAAAGGTAAACATGTTCGTATTCAACTCGAGGACGACCACCCTATTTTCAGACGGCCGTACAGACTTAGTACCTCTGAAAGGTTGGGTGTTCAAACTCGATGTCAAGAGTTATTGGCAGCGGAATTGATTGAACTCTCTAATGGAGAGTATGTTTGTGCCACGGTTATGCCGTCAAAGAAGGATATCTTTGGCAACTGGACGGAAAAACGGATGTGTGGTGATTATCGTCCAGTCAACTGCAAGACCAAATCGGATCGATATCCAATGCCGATGCCGGAGGAGTTGTTTGATGCACTGGGATTTTCTAGAATCTTCAGCACTCTGGATTTGAGGTCTGGTTATCACCAATTACCTTTGTTGTTGGGTGATCGGGTGAAGACCGCATTTTGGGGAATTGATAAAGATGGCAAGGATCAACTTTATCATTGGAAATTTCTGCCATTTGGTCTCAAGAATGCACCAGCTGAATTTCAGCGGGTGATGGACCAATTATTGGCTAGTTTGCCGTTTGCTAGATGTTACATTGATGATGTTATCATCTTTAGTAATAGTCCACATGATCATGTGAGACATTTGCAAGCGGTATTTGAACGACTTCAACGGTGGGGACTCTGTTTACATCATGGAAAATGTAAGTTTTTCCATGATCAATTGCCCTATTTAGGCCACATGATTGTTCCTGGCGGTCTTGGTGTGCAACAGGCGAAGGTGGATGCTTTGCACAAAATTCCCGCACCTAGTGATGTACCACGGCTTCGTGCATTTCTAGGATTGGCAAATTATTATAGGAGGTTTGTCAAAAACTTTAGTTTGATTGCCAAACCTCTTACCATTCTCACGGGGAAAGACCAACCATGGATTTGGAGTCGGGAACAACAACATGCATTTGATACATTGAAGCAGAGGCTCAGTTCAACGCCAGTGCTTCGACGCCCGGATGTGTCTAGAGCTTTTCAATTGCACACGGATTAGAGTGCAGTGGGATTTGGAGCGGTATTGACACAGAAAGATGAAGAGGGAAATGAATATGTGGTGGCTTATGCATCTAGAAGCAATAATAGTGCTGAATCTAATTATTCTTCTTATGAAGGCGAGGCCTTGGCGGCCGTTTGGGCCATTGCACATTTTCGACCTTATTTTTATGGGCAAAAGTTTACTTTGGTGACTGATCATCAACCTTTAAAATGGCTTATGGAATCAGATAAGCTCACCGGGAAACTTGCTAGGTGGGCATTGTTACTTCAGGAATATGATTTTAAAGTTGTTCACCGAGCAGGAATTGCCAACTTGGATGCAGACCGATTGTCTCGCAATCCAAGTCCTTCAGATGCGGATTTAACTGGAGTCAGGTGGCATGGAGATTGTGATCGTGAGGCAGTGTCGAGTTGGCATGCTGCCACATATCTCACAATGATGTCGGGATTGGCTGCTGAGATCCTTGTAGAAGAACAGGATGAGGAGGTTGATAAATCTCTCGTTGTTAGTGATGTGTGGGAAGACTAGGCGGTCTTGCACAAACTTCAACACGGGATATTTCCTCTTGGACTATCTGCTATGGAGCGAGATAGAGTTAGTCACCGGATAACAAGGTTTCGTTGGGCAAACAGCTTGTTATTTTGTGTGTGGCCGAACGGAACGAGACGCATCGTTCCAAGGCCACATCAAAGAGCTTCTTTGGTGCGGCAAGTGCACGAGGAGCTTGGACATTTTGGAGTGCGAAGGACGCACTCTATGTTGCGCAACCAATATTGGTGGACTGGTATGTATCAACAGGTTGCCACTTATGTTTCTCGGTGTGAAGTATGTGACCGGGTCAGGTCAAGTTTTAATACTTTGTCACCTCAACTTCAGCCTTTACCTATTATGGGCTTGGGATATCGTTGGTCTTTGGATTTTTCCGGACTGCTTACTATCACTCCACGTGGTTCCAAGTATGTGCTTGTGATGGTGGAGCATTTTAGTAAGTGGATTGAACTCGTGGCTCTTCCCCAAAATTCCTCAGAATTGGCGGCTATGGCATTTCTTGATCGAGTTTTGGCACGGTTTGGAGCACCTACAGAGGTGTTGACGGATCAAGGGAGATAATTCCTTGGATCTTTCGAGGCTTTGTCTACCAAGGCTTTGATTGATCATTGGACAACTTCCACAGATCACCCTGAGACAGATGGCTTAGCTGAACGAGTTGTTCAGACGGTTAAACGCGGTTTGCGGAAGTATGGATTGCTTCATGGCAACCATCGCGATTGGGACTTGATGTTACCATGGATAGCAATGGGTTATCGTTTCAGCAGGCAAGCATCTTTGGCATCTTATAGTCCTTACCAACTCTTGTATGGACGGGAACCAATTTTACCTAACTCGATGCGAGAGAAATTGGCTCCCGTGGTAAATTTGGATGATCCAGATGTTTGGGCTCAATGTCTTCATGACCGAGCAACGTTCTTCCAAAAGGCCATGCCTATGGCTATGGAGAACTTAAATATTGCTCAACATCGTGATACATTACGGTATGCCCGGATCCGCATTAGAGCTTATCGACCTCAGGTTTGTAGATTTTCCAAGGGAGATTATGTTTACTTGCAACGGGAGGCGCCTACGACATTGGATGTCAAGGCTGGGCGCACGATTTTGCGGGTAAAAGATGTCTTGCCAAGTGGTATATTATTGTTTGAAGGCAAGGATGGACGGGAATGTCGTGAGCATTCAAAGAATTGTGCTCCATGTCACCTTCCCATCGACGGCTCTGTGCATCCCGAGTTGGCGGTTGTACCACAGGGTCTGCCTTGTTATGTTTGTGGAAAGAAGAAAGGAGCTGCAACAATGTTATTGTGCGACCAATGTCAACGTGGATGGCACATGGCATGTTTGACACCTCCCCTTTTTACTCTTCCTTCTGGCAATTGGGTTTGTCCTCGTTGTCGGAAAGCCTCTCATTCCGTGGCCGTTAATGGTCATGATTGAGGATTTTGTGGATGTTTACCACATGTTTTAGTGGTGAAGTTGTTATTTAGTTGGTTGAAATTTTATGGGATTAAAAATCACATTGAAAGAGTTATCCAAGAATTCAACATAAATTGTTGAAGGCGATTAAGGATGGGCTCAAATTGCACCCAGCCTACAGTTCTTGGATTACTTTCTCAATCATGAATTTAATTCCTTAGATTACCACTACCCAATTGAATATGTATAGATGTAGCAACAACTTCATCATGTTCAACAACTCTACCGATGAGTGTGTTTGTTCCTAGCCGATTGGAGGGGCTCCTTATCTGCTAGTGGGGGCACTTGAAGAGGTGGTTGTTTAGCATTTTAGTTTGCTATTTTATTTTGCTAATTGATGTTGACGCCGACACTCGATCTGTTGTGTTTAACGATCTTAGTTTATACGATAGCTGTCACGTGAGGTGACATCGGGGGCTAAGTCACGTCAATTTAGGAGTAAATGGACTCCACTAGAAGTCCATGTGTGTTGGGATGAGTAACGGACTCCATTGGGAATCCTAGTTAGTTGTTCATCCACTCCATGGATGAACTCCACATAGGATTGGGGTTGTATGGAGAGGAAGGCCTCTTGACTTGCCATTGTTGTCAAGTCAAGTCTTGTGAGTGTGTTTTTGAGAGAGAGAGAGCTTGTTGTTGCTTTCTCATGGCTATGGTGTAGTAGATTATAAGTAAAGCCTTTGCATTCTTTCTCCACCACTTGCACTCTTGGATTCTCCCTTTGTGGAGTGAGAGATAGCTTGACTCTTGTGTGTGAATTTAGAGTTTCTTAAGCTTTGTAAGGAGACATTTTAGTTCTTAAGCTTGGAGAGAGAAACCCTCATCTTGAAGAGGTGGTTGTTTAGCATTTTAGTTTGCTATTTTATTTTGCTAATTGATGTTGACGCCGACACTCGATCTGTTGTGTTTAACGATCTTAGTTTACACGACAGTGCCGTAAACCATGTATACATTCAAAAGATGTTGATTCGTTGGATATGGAATCATCCATTATTACATGGTTTACAGCAGAAGTTTACATCTTTTCCCCTCCTCTCTGAACTTTTCAAGACAATTATCACATAGTTTATGAAAATGATGAATAATTGTACCTTTTGAGAGATCTGCATTTTCACCGTTGAACAATTTTATGAAAATGTCATTTTTCAATGTGTATTCACAAGAAATAACATACATTGATGAATGACGTTGTGGTTTCCGATGTGCAAAATATGAGCATCCGACAGATCCAATTTCATTGAATGTCAGTTCATATAGGTTTTCGTCCTCCAAAAGTTTCTGGTCTACTAGTGAAGCATACTTGTGTGATTTATGGTTTGACGAGGATGTCATTGTGCACAAAAGCTCAATAATACAATTAAGATAAATGAATATATTGCTTGACGAAAGGATGTAAGAAAACAGTTTAGGATCTATAAAAGGACTCAAATTTTAAGGTCCACTAAAAATGTATATTAAATATAAAAGTAACATATTAAAGTAAAAGAGCATAAAGTAAAAAATCCTATATACAAATGTTAAGTATAACGTAATTCATAGTTATTTAATTTAATATTTTAAATGATTTCAATTACTAATTAATTAAATGTTATCATGGTAGTTTTTAAATAACCTCAAATTTAGCTTAAATTAAGAGAATAATAGAACGGCCAAACACCTATAAGTATGTGTTGGTTTTTGTCATTGTCAAGATAAGAATGGTTTGCATGCAATTTTATATAAAATAAAATAAATTTTTATAAGATTATATAATGATGTGACTAATGTAACCAATACCCTACCGAGGTATTAGTCACATTAGTCACAACGTTATAAAATCTTGCACAACTCTCACACCGTGAGGCTTAACTTTGTTATAATTTTTGGTATAGTTGCCACATTAGAGAAGGTTCAATTGTGCAAATTTTTACGGTCATTTGATATTGTGACATATTGTAATGATTCTTTTATTTTTTATTTGCTTTAAATTCAATTAAAATTTGAGAAATCGTTAAAATGGTCTAGTACATGTTCGAGTGTGTTGGTTTTGATCATGATTATGATAGGAATGTTTCACATGCAAATTCATATACAATACAATAAGATTAGAGACGATTGTATAATGATGTGATTAATGTGACTAATACCCTGCCCAGGTATTAGTCACATTAGTTAGAACATTATAAAATGTTGCACAACTCTCATACCTCGAGGCCTAAGTTTGTGATAATTTTTTGTATAGTTGCTACATCAAGGAAGTTTGAATTTTGGAAATTTTTATGGTCATTTGATATTATGACATATTGTTTTGATTTTTTTGATTTTTATTCTCTTTAAATTCAATTTGAAATTGAGAAATCGTTAAAAGGGTCTAGTACATATTGGAGTGTGTTGATTTTGGTCATGCTTATGATAGGAATTTCTTCACATGCAAATTCATATACAATAAAATGAGATTATAGACGATTGTATAAGGATGAGACTAATGTGACTAATACCTTGCCAAGGTATTAGTCACATTAGTCACAACATTATAAAATCTTGCACGACTCTCACACCTTGAGGCGTAAGTTTATGATAATTTTTGGTACAGTTGCTACATCAAGGAAGTTTGAATTTTGGAAGTTTTTACGGTCAATTGATATTGTGACATATTGTTTTTATTTTATTTTTTTTTATTGTCTTTAAATTCAATTTGAAATTGAGAAATCGTTAAAATGGTCTAGTACATGTTGGAGTGTGTTGGTTTTGGTCATGGTTATGATAGGAATTTCTTCACATGCAAATTCATATACAATAAAATAAAATTATAGACGATTGTATAAGGATGAGACTAATGTGACTAATACCCTGCCAAGGTATTAGTCACATTAGTCACAACATTATAAAATCTTGCACGACTCTCACACCTTGAGGGTTAAGTTTATGATAATTTTTGGTATAGTTGCTACATCAAGGAAGTTTGAATTTTTGAAGTTTTTACGGTCAATTGATATTGTGACATTTTTTTTTTTGATTTTTTGATTTTTTAAAATTGAATTTGAAATTGAGAAATCATTAAAATGGTCTAGTACATGTTGGAGTGTGTTGGTTTTGGTCATGATTATGATAGGAATGTTTCACATGCAAATTTATATACAATAAAATGAAATTATAGATGATTGTATAAGGATGTGACTAATGTGACTAATACCTTGCCAAGGTATTAGTCACATTAGTCACAACATTATAAAATCTTGCACGACTCTCACACCTTGAGGCTTAAGTTTATGATAATTTTTGGTACAGTTGCTACATCAAGGAAGTTTGAATTTTGGAAGTTTTTACGGTCAATTGATATTGTGACATATTGATTTTAATTTTTAATTTTTATTCGCTTTAAATTTAATTTGAAATTGAGAAATCGTTGAAATGGTGTTGTACATGTTGGAGTGTGTTGGTTTTTGGCATGGTAATGATTGGAATGTTTCACATGCAAATTTATATACAATAAAATGAAATTATAGACGATTGTATAATCATGTGACTAATGTGACTAATATTTTGGCGAGGTATTAGTCACATTAGTCACCACATTATAAAATCTTGCACGACTCTCACACCTTGAGGCTTAAGTTTATGATAATTTTTGGTTTAGTTGCCCACTGTAAGAATGCAGGGGTCCCTACGACACGGTGGCCTGACACACAAGGCCCACTCTGTTGTAGATTTGCACAGTGCACGGTATTTTGACCTGGTGGCAAGGACTGATGTGGCCCGTCACGTGGGTGGGCCCCTATTCTAGGCAGAAGACATCTTTGCCCTAAATCTCAAGAGCACCAGACACGCGGCAGACCGGTATGCATCGCCATCAATTATGTATAGCAACCACACCAAACACGACGGGTTTCGAGCATTGCAGAAGCCAACATCGCTTCAGACGTCACTGCAACAATATATGCTTGTCCGTAGAGGATCACCCCCCTTCAGCGGCATGTTCGGCTGCGACTGATGGATTGGCGTTGGAATTGGGAGTTTTGCAGCGATTCCATCTATGTTGCTATGTTGCTTGGGTTTGGGGTTTAGGGTTTTTTCTTGGATGGTGTGTGCTTTGTGGAGATGGAGAGTCTTGTACTAGAACCACATGTGTTCGGAGGCAAAGCAGTATTTGTGGGTGGCGTCTGCTAGCGTACCTTATGGAGTGGTGCACATCCCCCACTCGCAAGCGCGGATATACACATCCTCCAAGATCTTGCATCCACTATTCAACACCCTAAACCCTCATCGGGGAAGGTACGTGCGTCCGATTCACAAACACCTTGTATGTTTGTGCCATGTCATTACTCGGGGTGGATCACTTTGGGAAACCGACATAGATCTTGGTCTTCGCATATTTGTGGAAATGAAATTGTGGCATGTGACCGTATTTCAAATACAAGCTCGGTTTCTTGCACTTCCATGAGGGCGCTGGAATCGGAAGGGCATGGTTATATGGCGGCATCTTTGCCTTGCGGCTGATGTCCATCTTGGTCGTTGTCGACTGTATATCTGGTTTCTTGTCTTGTGGCATAGTGTGTGTGGCATCAGGGACAACCCTGCATGCGACATGGGGAGATCGTCGGCCACACATCCGTGCCGTAGTGTCGAGTGTTTTCAAAGCCCTAGATAGTATTGTTCTTTTTGTTCATTTGATGCCAAAGCTTGAGCGCGTCATCTCTCATTGGAGATTGCACAAAGTTGGCCGCTTTCACTTCGTGCACCTTCACAAAATTAATTTCGTATAAATTGCGTTCGCGTGATGCAATCGTAATGACTTCATCATTGCAAGATTTGACAATGCATTTGTTTAAGTTGAATTGGATCTTCAAATTGTTCAACACAAATTTGCTCATCATGAGCAAATTGACATGCAATTTGGGTACATAAAACACATATTTGATATGAATTTGGTTGATTTTACCTTCCAAGATTGCTTCTATGACAATGGATCCCATTTTGATAGCTTGGATAATGCTATTATCACCCAAATATGTTATTTGGTTAATTTTATCAATGATTCTAGCAGCCTTGCTCTTAAACGATTTCATTTTACGCTTAGACATATGCTCAGAACACTCAAAGAATACATTTTTCACCATAAATGTCTTATATTTTCAAATATCTCAAGTTAAATCTTCTACATCTCGTGAAAGTTCTTCAGACATTCAAATCACTCAAATAAGATCTTATTCACCTCAAATGCCTTACACTCTAAAATCACTCAAATAAGATTTTCTACACCTTAAAAGAATTCGAAAGACACTCAAATCAATTTATTAAAATTTTCTTCACCTCAAATGCTTTTCACTATCAAATCATTCAAATAAGATTTTCTAGACCTCAAGAGAGTTCTAAGGACATTCAAATCACTCAAATGATATCTCTTTTATTCAAAAAAACTTCTCAACATATATCTATTATTGTATGCAAATGGTAATATCATTTTTAGTAATTACCAAATTCATTTTCTCACATGGTAATTTTTGGTATGTATGTGCCGCATTTACCTTTTATTGTGAGAATGTAGAAAGTAAAACACCTCTCATCTATCCAATATAAACAATTTTCCCTTATAGATCTTTGGCAAATTCATCTCAAATGACTTGGAGTAGACTAATTTGGGATCTTTGAACCTAAATATAGCATCTAACTATCTAAAAACAATAAAAGGTGGCTTGTGTACAATTTTGGGGCTTCTTTGTTGAATGAATGAAAAATATTTGTATGCGGTAATTTTCTCGCTCTTTCACATTGGTAATACTTAGGAAGGTGACTAGACTAATTCGGGATCTTAGAACCTAAATCCCATGTCTATATGACTACAAATAGAAAACGGCAGCTTGTTTACTATCACAGGGCTATTTTGTTGAATGAATGCAAGACAATTGTATGCGGTAATTCCATTTTCCCCTCTCACATTGGTAATTGCCTAGGAAGGTGGCTTACATCTAGATCTAGACTAGATCTACAAGATCTGTAGAATTAAAATAAAGATAGAACATTCCTTCATGGACATTCAATAATGGACATGAAATCTAGTCAAAATTTAATGAGTAGCCAAACATATAACAATTGGAGGAGGGGATATATATAAACAACTATAAGAAGATTTATAAATTAAATAAAGTGAGAACATAAATTTCTTTATATTGTACATTAAAAAAATATGCATAGAATCTATGACTAATAAGTAGCCAAAAATATAATAGAAACTTCACTGACCTTATGCATGGCCAACAAAATAACAAGACGGCATCATGACTTACAAGAATGTGATTATAATCTACAACATTAATAATAAAAATTTAGTGATGGGCCATATGATAAAATGGCTCAATGACGGTCTAAAATAAACGTGGTCCGGACGATACAAATGACCATTGTATTCATTCCAAGTATACAAATGAGCCATGATCTCTACTAGTGCATGTTGGGCTTGCAATACAAATTCGTCATTATTCATTTATTGCATATCCATCCCAATTTAAGTTCACCAAACTAATTTGAGGTTCTTGATTCCAATTTAGGTTAGTTTTCCTAATCTAGTAGTAAACTAGGTGCTACATAGTCGCCATTATTTCACCCCTCCATTGATAAGGTATGCATGTGTTATTCGGTTCGTTTTCTTGCTCTTTATCTTCTATTGATCATATTTATGTGTGTAGTTTTACATTGCATTAGCATATCTACAATGAAACATCAACCAAAACCAAATTGAAAAATCGAACATCCCCTAATTCAGCCATGGCTATTGAAAGTACATGTTTGTTGATTTCTCAACTAAATACGTACGTTCTCCCAATCATGTTCACTACAATATTTAGTGTGGAGTAGTTAATAAACTATGAACTTCTAAACATGTATCTTTATGGTGTTTGTTGGCTTTGTCCCATATCATGGGATAACGACATTGTGGAGATTGCCTTTTGAGTGGTAATAGGGCCTGGGTAATGCATGTCAAAACTCAATGGATAAGGTTTGGTGACGCTCAGTGAAAGTTCACTGAAATTTCCAATTTAATATGAAAGAACGAGTGATAAAAAATAATTACTTTAAAAATGTCATTTTGGGATAGAATTTCTTGTGCATAACATTACTTAGCGATGTGGGCCCTCAAAATATAACAATAGGATGTTGGGAGCTTAGTCTGAATATGAGTCTCCTTGCACAACTTTGCAAGCATCTGACTGTTATATTATGAGGGCTCATAAAACAAGAGTTGATCGCTGAGTACTGATATGTGGCAAAGCTAGATTCCCCATAACATTATTAAGTAGTGTGCGTTCTCTCATGTGGGCCTTGAGAATATAACCATAAGATGCTCCAACCTAGTGCAAGGAGACTCAAATTAAGTGTGAACCTATGTTAAGTTGGGACATGATTATATTATTCTCAGGGCCCACATGAACAAACGCACAATGCTTCAAAATGTTATGCTTTGTTCTATCCACACACCAATCAAAATACAGGTGTGGATGATGATCTGGATGTATGGTACAGTGATGAATGAAGAGTGGATGAATGAGCTGACTCATCCACAGGCAGTCAGTCAGTCAGTGAAAGAGGAGGATGTTTCCATCTCTGCTTCTTCTTCCTCCTCAACTCATGCTTAATCTGGTGTTATTTTCGCATCACCTCGGATTCCGCATCGCCCATCACTGCTTTTGGCCCTTTCGGAGCCTCCTTCATCTTTCTAACAACCAACTCCACCTTTCCTTGTATTTGTAACTTCGCTCACATTTTATTACCCACTTCGGAGCATCCGAAGTTTCCACTTTTGGGCCCTGTTCGGAGGAGAAGGAAGGCTGCAGAGGAAGGAAGGAAGGTAAGCTTCGATGCTCACCGTGGCTCATCTTTGATCCCTGGCACACCTTGGATTTCCAACCAAAGCATCATCACTCACAGGTGTGGATGGAATGGTAACAAGAATTCTGTTGTTTGGGCTCAGGCTAGTTGCTTTGGTTGTGTGTGTATGGAGGCATTTTTCTGTAAATAGTGTTTTTGGAAATGGAGGTACAAAGAGATCTGGGGGTACTTGTAGATGTGGTGCATCAAGTGTCAAGATGGGAAATGAATGGCCTTTCTGGAGGGCATTGTAGGTCTCGATTGGCCAAGGATGAATGTTGTAGGATGCCGTTTTAAAATGCTCAGAGTACTATGTAGCTTCTGACAAGAGATTGTCAGAGTGGGTGAAATTTTTCTCTGGTTCTTGTGCTGGTTCTAAGATTAGTCCTCACGTAATTAGTCATCCTTGCTCGATCAAGGCGTAAGGAATTTGCAAGAAGCTCTAATTAGTTTCTTAAAAGCTTTGCAAATTTTACTACAACAGTTTGTTTCCGATACCTCCTTAGGAGGTTCATGGTGCAGTATGCAATGAGGTGAGCCATGCCACTCGAACCGATGTTTTTTTTTGTGTGTGTAATTGTAGATTATCTTTTGACAGATTGCACTGTGGGGGGTAAGGTACTGGAACATAATGTGATGAAATTTTGTCCAATTTCCTGTAGGAAGATTCCACTTGATTGGGCGGGGTTGCATGTAGCAGTACTAGGGCACAAGGACAATCATGCAGTAATTTGATGCTTGAATTCCTGAGTGCAACCTCAGAGGTGGGTAGAGAAACAGAAGTCCAAGCAGAAAGCTTGGAATCAATCTGGCAATGTGTGTTGTCTATGAAGCTTGCAGAAAAAGTACTCTTGTTTTGAACGTACTTCGCACAGAGGTTTCACGATTCCTCAGTTGTGTTCAACAAATAATAGAAACTACCAATATCTGCGTCCTTTTTGCTCTTTTGAGTGCTCTTTTGTGCATTGGTCCTCAAGTATGACAAATCAGGCTCCTGAGTTAAGAAGGAGCAGATACCATTGCAAAATGCAAGTGGCTAGCTAGCTTTCAATGTCGAGACAGTGTGGGTACGTATATCTCCTTTAGGGTTCAATATCTTTACTGTGCTACCGATGCAACGCACATGCCATCTGTTTTGATCTTGCACCTATGAAGTGTGTTGGAGGAAAAAAGATTGAAATTTTAAACCTCATGTTGGGTAGGCACTGAATCAATGTGGTAGTTTTGATGGAATTGAAACAATGTGAAAGTCAGTGTTGATAAGTGGATCTAGAGGTACCTGATTGAAGAAACAGCAAAATCCAAGTGGCAAGCTAGTGTTCAATTTCGAGTCAGCGTCAGGGTTTAATATCGTCACAGTGCTCATTATTCAACATGCAATGATGGTGGATTCATTCAAACACCGGTTCAACTCACATTCTATCCTTTTAGATCTTGCAACTATAAAACTGCATAAGAAACAAAATTGGTGAAATTGCAAAACCCTATGTTTGGTAGGCACTGAATGAATGCTCTAGTTTGATGCGATCGAGGAGACGTGGAATCAATGTGAAACATGTTGACCTAGATGGTTGTGGTGACAGTAAGAGGTCCAATCTCCTAACTGCATGTGGTGTTTCTGCTGGGCCAATGATGGATGTACAGGTGTGGCCTGCTTCTCGTGGCCTGCTATGGTGGTGAGGTTTTGAGCCGGGTATATTGTCAGGGTTATGTCCTAGAGGTGCCATGGGGAAAGGCACTGGCTGTTTTCCCAGCAAAGGGAGCAAGACTGTGGGAACAGGGTCCACCCCTGGAGAAGCTCATGAGACTGGCTCCACCCCAACAAAGGCTGAAGGGGGCAACAATGTTAATGTGGATGATAATGATACTAACACCTCTGCCCTCACTGAGTCTGAGTCGCCAGAGGTTCCGGTCGGAGAGAAGATTAAAGTCTTCATAGTGTAAGTACGCTGTCTCTCTCTCTCTCTCTCTCTCTCTCTCTCTCTCTCTCTTTTGACAGGTTGAGAATAATCTACACTGGCAGCAGTGACATAAGGTAGGTGGGGGGGGGGGGGTGGTCTTAAATGGCTACTTTTCTTCATCTAGGGCTCCCACTTCTCCTAGGATATGAAACTCGCGCTTAGTACAAGGTGGTTGGCAAATCCAAATCGAGGCCGTAGCCACTTTCCTTGTAGTTTTTGGAGCTTGTATGAATATCTTATGTGTTATCAAAGAGGAGATTCCCATGCTTTTTAACTGGTCATATAGGTCTTCCCCCCCCCCCAAAAAAAACAAAAAACAAAAAACATATATATTTTTGGCTGTAACGGAGCCTAGAATGGGTTAAATCAAACTAGAATCAACATCAAATTAATGCCTACCGGACATAGGGTTGTTGTTTTAATCTTCTGTTTTTAAATTCTATGGTTGCAAGATTGGAGAGGTTGACTTATGAGTAGAGTGAATGGTGAATGAATGAGTAGGTAAATTTTGAGTTAGCACTGAAAAACACATTAAACCCTGAGGGGTACATATCAATATTGCTGCAACATTAAACGTCGGTCCCAGGGGTTACTGGACATAACCATTTCGGCAACCTCCCCTGGGGGCCCTTTGATCCCAGTTTGAGGGCAGGGAGCACCAGAGTCATCCTCTAGGGAAGACATTGGCTTCCCCCCCAATCCCGGAACGCCACCTCGTGGCCTTGAGGCCGCAGCTTCAAATATTTGAAATAAAATAATAAATAATAAATAATACATACATTTATATGCACACATATTTAAAATATTGGTAAATGGTTATGGCAGGTTTTACTCCATGTATGGCCACGTGCTCTCGCTGGCGAAGAAGATGAAGCAAGGGGTGGACTCCGTGCAGGGTTGTGAAGGCTGCTTGTTTCAAGTTCCTGAGACCTTATCAGATGAAGTGCTGACAAAAATGGGTGCCCCGGCCAAAGACAATTCAATTCCTACAATCAAAGCTGCTGATTTACCTGCAGCTGATGCATGTTTGTTTGGGTTTCCAACACGGTATGGAGCTATGGCTGCACAGATGAAGGCATTCTTTGATTCCACGGGCTCTTTGTGGCAGGGCCAATCCCTAGCAGGAAAACCTGCTGGGTTGTTTGTGAGCACTGGGACTCAAGGTGGTGGACAAGAGACTACTGCGTAAGTTCCCATTCATACTACTCTAGAGTGCTTCATGCTTTGGCTTCAAAGAATTAAATCAGTCTTGAAAGTTTGCCACATGGTGGTCGTACATTAGTTGAAACCCGCTTATATCTGAAGTGGAAATTACACTTTGGCATCAAAAGAGATGAAACAGGCAGTACGTGTTGGGTGTCCATCCACCCATACTACTGGTGTAATAACCATATTTAGTGTAGTTCCTGGGGTACACAAGTTCAAATTAACAATTAAATGCAAGGGCAGTGAGTATTCTTGGAAATGCCTCTTTGGATGATGATGATGATGATGATGATGAGAGCTTGTAGGAAAAAACCAGAATCATATACTTGTTCTGGATATTATTATACTTGCAAGCTCTGTACCTATGTTACTACAACACCCTTTGCTCAAACCTCAAGATCTCACTCCAGAATTCAATGAACATGACCTTCTCTTCACCTTCTCAGCTAAATGGCTTACTCTATGATATAAAAAGAGCATTTTGTCCAAAAACTCATTTATAGAAGTGTATCTTCGCAATCCCACTAATTAGGTTCAAATGTAGGGTAGGCTGATTTTGTGTTGCGGAAATCATATAAGGTAGATCAGTCCTAAATGGTTACTCTTTCCGACTAGCCCACTTCTCCTAGGATATGAAACATGTGACAAGTACAAGATGCAAACCCAAAGCAGGGCTGGAGCTCATATGAATGATGTTATTCATTATGAAAGTGAAGATTCTCATGCTCATTAAATGGTCATATAGGTCCTCCCAATCATGTTGACTAATGAACCGAGAATGGTTTTCATATTTTGAGCATGTAACCCAATCTCTTTCAAACACATGTCTGTTCAGTATCTGTGCTTGGAATCACACCTAACCACTCAAATATAGGTGTCCGATTAAGATCATTAACCAAATTAGGCACGTCCACCTTTATCATTCATCAGGCAAATACAGGTATAAAGTTGGTGACAAGGTTTAGGGTTTAGGGTTCACGGAACTCCACTTTTTTGCGATTTCTGAGATGTTGGGGGTTATGGGTGTGCAGTTTGACAGCGATCACACAGCTTGTGCACCATGGGATGATTTTTGTGCCTATAGGATACACCTTTGGTGCAGGGATGTTCATGCTGGATGAGCCAAGGGGAGGCTCCCCTTACGGCACCGGTACCTTTGCTGGGGATGGAACCAAAATGCCCACTTGGACAGAGCTAGCCATGGCTGAACACCAAGGCAAGCTCACAGCTAGAGTTGCCAAGCTGCTGGTTCAGAGGAACTGACATGGCACCCAAATTCCTCTTTGAGAATGTAATATTCCTCTTTGGGCATGGTCTCTACGTAAATTCAATTTCCATGTCATCTTCTAAAAGGTTCCACCAATCCTATGATGCCTTCTTTTTTATTTTTATCTATTTTTGGTTTACCAGAAATAATTAATGTATGCGGATTCCGACCGGGATGCACTAGGGTACTCAACTCCTCTGAAGGGCCTTTTCACTGGAACGGAGAAATTTTCCTACCTACTTTGTGGTGATGTCTGGCTTTATACATATGTTGTAAGCTTTTTAGTGTCACTCCCTTGTAACCAGGACAGAATAAGACCTTCCATGTAATTATCTTCAAATTGTTATGCTCATCATTTAAGATATTTCTCGAGCTTGTTCCTGATCCCAGCTTGTTTTGGAAAGAGCTCGTTCATTCTTCTATGTACTCTAGGGAATACTCTAATAAGCAGCAGTAGATACCAGTTTATGGATGGGGACTTGGCGATCAGGTGTTAGGGTTGATATTATGCTCGCCGGTTCATGTACTGGTTCAAGGGAAGTAAGATAATCGTTCGTGATATAATAAAATACAGCTCCTTGCAACTGTTTCGGTGACAATGGTTTCTTGCACTCTCTGGTTTCTTTTACAAGGATTACTATTGCTTTGTAAGTGGAATAGCAAATGGGTATTTCCAAATGGGTTTAAAGGAGGTCATTTTATTACTGACTTGCTTCCCAGCAATGTTTACTCAGACGATCTTCAACTCCGTAACTTCGTAAGGTAGATGTATGTTGGTCCAACTTAGCAATAATGTGGACGCCTATACCTGAGTGGTATGTGGTTAGGTGTGGATCTAAACATGTACACCATAAAAGCAAGTGTCAAAAGACATTGGACTATATGCCCAAAATATGCTAGACATTCTAAGCTCAAAAGCAAACATGATTTGGGGGGTTTGATGAGCCCAAGAATCTTCACTTTGCTAATAGATAAGATGTTTGTGTGAACTCCAACAAGTTAATACACAAATGGCTATGGGTGCAATTTTGTTTTACTATTTATCTTGCACTAATTGTGTGTTTCATAGCCTACAACAAGTGGGGGCAGAGTGAAGTATTCAAATAACACACATCTACCCTATACCAAGAAATAAAACGTTTATCTATGAACTTCACCACCCACTGAATCTCACATGCTCAAGACCTCATAAGGGAAGTGACATTATTCAATCACCATTGACTAGGTGCCACCTACAAAGAACTCAATAGCTGGCAACTTGAATATGCACTTGATAGTAGCATTTCGAGTGCTTACGTACAACGCATGTACATATATTGCCAGTAATGAAATAATTCAGACCTTGGTTATTAGGAACATAATGTCTTTGTGAAAGGGTTCACTCCTCGACCACTTTAAACCTAGAATACAACTCCCCTACAAGTCATTGGAAAAAGCTATCATGTCTGCAACTTTGAAAGATTTTAGTTATTACAGTAGAGGCATCTATTCCTGATAGGCCCATGAACAATTTATAGGGTACAGGAATTTCAATCAGGTTGGGAGGGACTTTTGATAAGCCGGAAACAATAGTGCTATGACACATGCCATGATTTTAAGTGTTGAAGTGAGGAGGAATGAGTGGTTAAAATGAATGGTTATGGTAGACTCTAGACATTGGTAATACATTCGGACCAACTTTTGGCTTCAAAAATTAATAGTAATTTCAACTTAAGGAATAAAATTACTGCAAAACTTGCAGTCCTAATTTTTTTTATCTCTCCACACAGGAAAAAATTGCACCACCTTATACCTCTTCAGATTTGGTGCATAATTTATTAAGTGATTGGTTATGGGTGCCTCTACTGTACATCTGGTGCTTGAAGCTTCCCATTCATTTGCAATATGCATCCTTACATATTCATTCGTTCATAGGTATTTTCACCACATTGATGAGGGTAATGGCGGTAGAACTGCTGGATGTGCCTGCATATGGGCACTTACCTTATGCTCAGTTTTCTATCCAATCTTGCTGCTTTCTCCCAAAAGCCCTATGCAAATAAAGCAGAATGGGTGTAATCTCTTCAAATCTTGCGAAAAAGTTCCCCAATAATTACATCTCAAGCAGATCTTAGTTGAATCTTATCAGTTGGACTCCCCAACCTTGCTACTGTGCAAACATTCCCCAAAGATTCAAACTTCACACAATTGACAAAAGCCTACGTATAAAAGCAGTCATAAAATGATACAAAATCATCTGTTGGAGGTGTAGGGATATAAACAATCAAAGTAATGTTACAAATGTTCACCAGGTGGTTAAAAGTCAATCGAGGAGCAAAGGGTGACAATCCTGGGTACGCAGCCTGTGATCTGAATGTTACTGTGAACTTCAGAGCAAGGATGACATATGTAAAATATAGTGGGGTTTAAGTTTAAGCGGTTGTTGGAGCACTGCCTTCACGACCAGCAAGCCATGTTTCGTGAATCAATTTCCACTCCAACCCATGTGCACATTCCGCCTACAAAATGACAACTCATGTGTAAGAGACTGCAATATTGAGCTTTATCAGTAAATCAAAATCTTGTCAGGGAGCATTGAAAATTCTTCTCACTGAAGTTATACTCCAAGTTAATTATAACAAAAAGCAAGGGGGTCATGAAAATTGAGAGAGCAACTCACATTTGCTTGCAAAAGGGCAGTTGTAATTGCACACGTGAGGTGGTGTTCTGCAACACAAGAGAAAAGTTCCAATCAAGATCTGAACAAATTCCAGGGTTGAATATGACACGCCATGATACATTTAATGCCACCACATAAAAACTCTCCATTGAATTACAACCTGCTGTTGCAGCGGATTAAACAACCACGACTATTCTTGATGTAAAGGAGGCTGAAACTACGGATGCAATCTTTCTCTACTGCTTGTTCTTATGCCTTCAACTGATATTCGTACTATATTTTAATGCACACTACATAATGCTCGTCTGTTCTTTTTTAAGGGTATGGATACCAAGGAGCGTTTGAATAGACATGCTCTTTTCAGAAATTTATGTGTTCAGCACTGTGTTATAGAACAAAACGTATTGACAACAAAAAACAGATGAAGTCCAACAAAAAGTTGTGATTAAATTCTGACCTGTTCTCTCCCACTTGTCAAACCTTGCAAGATACAGATGGTCAGAAAGCGCCTCTATTCTGACACGATCAACCCAAATAGCAAATGTCTTTCCTTTCTTCACCCCATGCATATTGCGAATGGTGTCGATCTCCTCATGGGCATTTGAGATGATTCCATAGGCATGAACTAGGCTTGCATCAGGTTCCTGAAGCCCACGTTCAAATTCATCAGACAACTGTTGATTGATCACAAGGTGGGGTCAAACGAGGGCATAGTCTGATACGGAACTAAAACATGCACATTAAGTCAGCCTAAAACTATTAAACCATGAAATGGTTCTACATACATAGAACTTTGTCAATTCAGGCCCTTGGCTTGCCAAAATTCAAGTTATTTTCATGCCACGTCAACTTTTGAAAGGTTTCAACTAACCAGTAAACCAAGGGGGGAGAGGAGAGCGCACCAGTGAGAATTTCAGGCGGTTGAAAACAGTGTCACTGTTTTCAACATCTCCTTTAATCCATTGCTCCATTAGTAGCAAGTACTCAACCACCTCATGGGCAGCTGCAAGGACACCAAGTTTAGGACCTTGTCCACCTGGCAAAAGGTCCAGCTCATAGTCTCTTGGGGACACGTTGGGCTGAAGATCAAAGTGCTGCATTGCCTGAAGAATGCCTGCAGCACACCTCTTCTTCGCAAGAAAGATGTGTGATTTGTCACCCTCGTACTGTGCGTGCCATTGAAGCAACTCCTCCATTGCATTCCCAACCTGTAGTTGAAACACATGCCAAGTTTGCTATGTTACACAGTTATATTCATACCTAGAGAAATAAATAAGATCTATCTGTCAATGAGAGGTATGAATTTATCACTTCCTAAGAAGTTGCCAACCATTCTGAGCTGGTTTCAAAATGTTGGAAAGTCAGGGCATAGACCTGATATCCAAATTCCATACTGTCTCCTCTAATAAGAATGTGAGGCATCAATAAATCAAGGAACTTGGGGCATACATAGGGGTGAAAAAGAACCTACAATTACACCGTAAACATCAGGTACAGCAAAAAGCTCTGCATCATTTCCAGAGTCCCCACAGACAAGGGTGTGGCCGGGAGTGCGGCCCTCAGATTTCAGCTTGCGCATGAGGTAAGCAAGAGCCTGGCCTTTCCCGGCCCCAGTTGGGAGCACGTCAAGATCCACACCTCCACTGTAAATCAGCTTAGCATTCAGCTGCACACCACACAAACACACACACACACAATTACTGGAAAGCAAAAACAGAATCTAATAGTTTAACGAGCACACCATCATCTACAAACATCAAGTCCACATCCACAATATTTGCTATGTTTGTTATATAGTTGAGGCTCAAAAGGTGAATTGAACCAAAGGCCTTAACCCACATCCCATGGGAACTCCGAGGTTAAGCTGCCTCAGGTCGGAATAGGTGACCTTCCTAGCACTTGATTTCCAGTCCACGCCACCACTTATGATCCATCCAATCATAGTGCGGGTATCCGGGGGACCGGATATTTTCAACCAAGGGCTGCCCTTGGTGGAGATAGGTGCCGGCCGGCTAGTTGTTGGGGGCCCTTAAATTCTCGTATTGTCCATTCTGGGATTACATGTAAACTTAGACCAACTTGAAAACGAAGCAACACATAATTCATGCTGGTGGTAACATCGGAGTTGTTTTTCTTTCTCTCCAAGGCTCAGCCTCAGAATTTAATGTTAAATACTGCAGCCTCAGGTTTGTCATAGCATTCTCAAGCATGTGTAAGGACTCTTTCTATTCTAGCTTCAAGGATAAATCCAATAATCAAGAGTCAAGTGGCAAGCTCTCATTGGTCGACACCTCATTGTTACCTATCTATCTTTAGACAAAACCATCTCCCATCTACCAAGATTCAACTTAAAGACGTTGCCAAAAAGAATCTCATCGAGTGTATACTCTCCAAGATGCTTGTCTAGGGAGAACACCCACTACACCACTTCAGAAAAGGATGCTACTTATGGCAATGTGCAAAGCAACCTCTCATAATGTGAATGAACAGTCTGACTGATCAAGGAATTCCACATGGGCGAGAATATGGTCACTTGATAATGATCCGCTGCAGAATGGTACAGACCCATAATGTTGAGAACGCTTCTGCAGATGAATGAAGGCTGTGTTAAGAGGTCATGAAACCTCTAGACGTTCCAGAAACACACCGTCCTATACTAAGATTGGTTATTACCTCCACAATGCTTGCATGTGTGCCAGCTCCTGCTGACCTCCTAATAAATGTACAAGTTTCCCCAATACCAAAGACCTCTATTGGACCTCTTGGTGGCTAAGTGGTACTCCTGGATACAAATCAATCCAGATAATAGTTTCCTCAAATTTGCACAAAAGCAACAAAGGCTTCAGCTCCTGGTGTGAGAGATCTCACCCCACGAACTCTGAACCTCTCTGTCAATGTGGCAAGGACATGTTCAGCCTCCTTCTTGTCCACATAGAAGCTGACTTTGTGCGGCCGCTGCTCTGATTCCACCTGCCAATTCACAACATGTGTGAGGCAATCCACAGACACTCAATTGGTTTTCCACACCTTAATTTAATGAGGAATTTTGTAAACCTCTTATCACAAAAGGTCGTAGATTGAGTTGCAAGGAACAAAGCTTCTAACACTAAAAAGGCCGAAATTACAATGACTCTGTTTCCACCTGTCAATTCACAACCATGTGTAGATAACCACCGTAACTCCACAGGCACTCAAATTGGTGTCCACACCGAGGATCAACCTCTTATCAAACTGCATCATGGATTCTTATGCATTAATTTGCAAGGAAAACAACATCTCACACCAAGACACCCGAAATTACAATGGCTTTAATTCTACCTGTTAATTCACATTCATGTGTAACCACCGTACACACCATGGTTTGATGACGAAGGTTAGCCTCTATCACAATAGGTCATAGATTTAACATATTGGGTTTCAAGGAAAACAAAATCTGACACCAAAAAGGCCAATAATTTCAAAAGCTCACACCAAGTGTAACCATCCTAAGACTCTACCTACACTCAAATTGGGTTTCCATATCTTGTTTTAATGAGGAAGGTTAACCTCTTACCACAATGGGTTATATAGATTCTACTGTATTGAATTGCAAGGGAAAAAACATCGACCACCAAAAAGGCCAAAATTACAATGGCTCTGATTCACAACCCTGTGTATGTAACCACCGTAAGACCCCACAGACACTCGGATTGGTTTCCACGCCTAGGTTTGATGAGGAAGGTTAACCTCTTATCACAATAGATCAAGTAAATTCTAATGCATGGAATTGCAAGGAAAACATCATCTAACACCAAAATGACCAAAATTAAAACACCGTCAAGTGAGATCCTCTTATGAAGAACAAACCTGGAATTTCAAGTCCAGCTTGGCAGCCTCTTCAACGATGGCTTCACGGTCCCAGCCCTCACTAAGCTCTTCCTCCCACCCATGATCTGGAGCCATGGTATCCCCATACCGGATTTCAGTCCCCACAGACATGATTGTGATGCCTGGAGTGAGCAATGGAACATCCTCTCGAAGCTTGGCGTACAAAGCAGGGGATCGTCCTGTAGAGTACACAAGCAATGAGTCATGGTTGTAATCGGCTTGCCATAGCGCACCAAATCGCAGCAGAGAGTTATTGTCGTGATCTTGATGGTCTACCTACAAAGCATGCATCGTCATAAGAAAAATTAGCCGCGAATCAAAATGACATGATACTGACATCAACAATGCAACCTGTTTCCTGCATTGCCCTCCTCATATCCAACCCGCATTGTCAAAATTTGGCAACCTCTTCAAGACACATGAAACAAAACACATCGACCTAACCCACCTACTCTCAATGCAAAACTCTTCAGGTGAGCATTAGGAAACCACGAACATGATGACCAGATTTGGTCATACTAAACATGTGAGAAATTGAGAAATTGGGAAACCTCCAACATATGGAAGACTAAATTCAAAGAGTAAGAATCCAATGACAGGAGACATACCATGGTGTTGTCAAGGTCCGAGACGATCATCAGCCGAGGCGGTCCCATGAATTCCATGGCTACCCCAACACAATTTCTTACTCAAAGAGCTCAAGGGTTATGATGAATCTGTGTCGCAACACACACAATCAGAAACTTAATTACAATTTCATCAACAACTCTGTCACAGCCCAATTCGGAAACCAGAAAGAGCAACAGACTGAAATACCCCCGCACACAGACTCTTCATTACTCTGTTTCCGATCGAAAATCTGGAAAACAGGGTCTCAAAGGAAAATTTCCCAATACAGCCATATCCATCACCTCCTCAACAATGTGCGCATTAAATCGGCCCAATTTCCGCAACTCGACTTAACCCAAACTGAAAACATCGAGTTCACCAAAACTGTGTGACACATAACCTACACAAACTCGTCGCTACTACCCTGTCCTACACCGGAAGGCATTGAAAGGAAGAAAAAACTGCGAATTGATGTCAAGTGAACCTAAATTGTGCACACAGAACAGAATTTGACCAGGTTTGAGCGCACCCGAATTGCGGAGAGGAATTTTTCACACACCTGGGAGGCGAAGTGCAATTGGGGGGGTGTGGGAGCGGTGGAGGAATCCGAATTGCGGAGTGGAAGAGAAAGCTGTGGAGGCCAAGAGAAGAAGGGAAGAGCGAGTGGTATTTTTCTCTGCCCGGATCTACTGCCCGAACGAGCCGGCAGCCACTTTCCGTGCTTCGTGAGGAGGGGCAGGGCCCGGGCATCAACATTTCTGCCTGCGGGTAGAGTAAGCTACCTTATGTTCTGCCCGCTCCGAAAGTGGTCGTCCAGTGATAAGTGTGAATGGGGTCCTCGTGTAAGCTACAGTCCACGTGTCGTTGAGCTAGACCTCGGGCCTTGCACCACTGTTGGCGCATATTCTAGCATCCATCTTGGACCGTCCACGTGGCACTCAGCTAGAGGCTAAAGGGGCTTGGAACTGGCTTTGCAAAAACTAGGGTTGTACTAACTTAACTAACCTAACCTATCCTTCTATGTTTCACAGATGGGCGGTTCTGACCCTTCAACTAGACTCATAACTCGTGATGTGAAGTCTTTGATGTAAGGTTATGTGGGCCTTGTGTACGTGGTCACTCTTCCTAACCCTTTTTTGCCATTATCCCTCGACATTTCAATGAACTTGGAACCTTTGATTCAGCCCACTATCGGCAACAATTAAGGTATGTGAGTGTTAAGTGACTCGTTTGCTGAAATCTGATATTTGCATTAACCTGATTTGAGTCTCGAAAAATTGCATTAGGTTAGCAATTTAAGTTGAATTTGAGGCAACCAACCGATCGACAATCAAGTATTGCATGACTTAGTTATAATTTCCGAAATGAAGGGATTTTCAAAACTTTATGTGGTTCTATACTAGGGGCCCTCAATCTAATGATGAAGTACTCTTATTGATGATATATCTTCCCATGGGTGGTAGACCCAGTAGTTGCTATATGTGGCTCATTCTCTGCCTAATCCACCCGATTACCCATCCGAGACCATGCTCAAGTTTTCGCTTAAATAAGTTTTAAGTCACATTTTGCTTAGTTTGCTAGGCTTAGGCTTAGCTCATAGTCAAGCCCATGTTAGGATCTCGCCAAGCCTACCGAGGCTACTAGGTCCTTCCTAGCTTGACCACTAGGGCCTTGGATGCTAGTTACATATGAATTGGTTGAATTTAAAAAATAAGTGGTTGAATTTCAAGAATTCGTGAAAATTACGATCATTTTAGAGGAATCTAAAGAATATACCCTGAGTTAATAAATATAGACTTGGAGATCACAACATTTGACCACTTGGGATTGGGTACACTAGGATTTTGATTGATTAAGGTAGATGGGCCTTAAGTGGTTCGTTTTCTTATTCGGACCCCTAGATTTGATTGGTATGTGGCTCAGTGAGGATCAAAGAGACTAGACCACATCTTCAAATATTAATAACTACTCTACACTCAATGGTGAACACAATTAGGAGGACCTATATGTCTAGTTACGAAATCAACAAACATCCTAGGGAGATCACAAGCTATATAATTTTGTAACCCATGTGCGGTTGGGATTTAAATACAGTCAACCATTTATCTAGATTCTTCAATTATTGGCACCCTGTTAGTAGATAATATGGTACTTTAAGGTATTTTTCAAGACCCTATAAGTAAATATAATTTACATCATAAATTTATTTTAAAACCTCTATTTTGTTTGTAATCTGTACCATTTATCATCAAATTGGAAATTTGACATAAATTGACATTATTCTATAACAAAATGACAATAATATAAGAATGGTACATGCAAATAAAATTGAATGTTACCTAGTTGCAACACTATCTTTAAACTCACAGTGGCCACCTCAAGCTTGCCAACATCTAAATTCAACAACTTTTAGTCAATTGAGGCAACTTGCCATCTAATCCAAAGATATTCCTGAACCTCACATAAATTCTTCGTTCCTCCAAATATAATAGACCCTACTTCATTAATAGAAGTCAAATACGTCCTGTATTTTTCACTTGCCTTATTTTAGACATAATTATTGTGTGGGGTCATTTCATCCAAGCTATAGTAATTCCAAAATTTGTATAGTTTTTTTTTCTCTCTCTCTTGAATTAAAAGTACCCTATATTTTCTCTCCCTTGGTTCAATAAATATTCGACAGTGACCTCCTCATAACAAACATGCACTTCCCATAACCATATCTGAATCAAGGGAGGTCCAATTTTCAATCCGCTTTTTGCAAATGTTTCATCGTAGATTTGCTAATGCAACAGGAGTTTTGTTGTTGTGTAAATCTAATCGGTAGAAGTTGAAGAACATGAAAACCGAAGCAAGTAACACCCACATACCTCAACCTCGAAGCGTTGTCAGAATTTCAAACTTTCTGGCTGGACTTGCAACAAAAAGATCCAGATCCGTGGTGGTGGACAGAAGGTATCGTTTTAAGGCCGCAGAACTTTCGACTATGCAATCGACAAAAAGAAAGTAAAGCAGATCGATAGGAGCAGATGGTGCCCAGCTGGACGGCAATGACGATGAAGAGCGAAGGAAAAGCAACGGCAGTAGCGGTAATTAACTGTCAATGTAGCCTTCTTGCAACAGATTAATTGACTGCAACTTTATACTTGAACTCAGGAACTACACTGATTCTCATGCAAGACAAGCGTGGATGCATTATCTTGCGCTGAGGATACTCATACAAACCGAAGCATGAGCTCAAGGATCTCCAGATCCTTGAGAAAAGAGAAAGCTGCTTCACAAGGTTATCTGTACACTTTCTAGTTCGAAGAAGACACATTTTCCAGGATCCTGATAAAAAAATCAGCTCTCTATCGCATGAGAGTCCCCAGGGGCGGGCAACTTCAGATGTGGACTTCGATGCAAATGTAACTTAAAACGTGTTTGTAAGGTTGAGATTACACTTTCGCTCTACGTTTCCCAAGAATCGATTCGAAAACAATAGCTTTAAGATTCATGGTTAGTGTGTGTGAATATTAGTGCATCGTGTGAGCACATATTGTAATCCTTGAAGCCCAGTTTGATGATCAAATGTCACTCTCCTACTTTTTCACAACTTAGTATCAACAAGATCTACCTGAAACTCAACTTGGACGGCAATGACGATGACTGAAACTAATTGGGTGTGTAGTGCATGTGTCTAACTTCTGCAATTGAGGTACTCACTGAGGTATGAATTGTGGCAATCTGAATCAAGAGCTCTTGGTTATATGGCTCAGTGATGAGCACATCATGGGCAGGTGAGGTGGTCGTGTGGCATTTGTGCACAAAGATTGTGGTGCACCCAAATTCGCTAATCAACACCTTGTAGAGAGAGAGAAGAAACGCTTTGACCTTAGTGGGCTCAACACCTTGTACATGTAAGTGGACTCAAAGAGCACCATAAGCATGTTCTTGGTTGCGTTGTCGAAGGTTGCAGCTTGTCTTCAAATGTGGTTCTTGGTGGATTTATTCTTGTCCTTTTTTTTGCTTTTCAGGTAGGTGATGATAAAGCTATGGTTTTTTTCGGGCATCCAATTCTTAAGAATCACTAACTAACCACTTACAAGGCAAAAATAGGGGTCCGAATAAGAAAATGAGTCACTTGACACCCATGTACCTTACTCTATGAGCAGCCCCTTATAGAAACTAATTTCATTATGAAGATCTAGAAAGAAAAATCTTCTCATAATTTCAATAAAATTTGATAAGATGCAATGGTCTTAAAGTTGAAGTTCTCAAGTTGGGGCAACTAGTGGAGGTTTGGTTTTATTCCAATGTGGATGATGGGCTGGATGAGGAAGCTAATAGAGATATGAGATTTTACATGTCTTTAGAAAACTACATAAGTGAGAATTTAATTTTCAAATTCGGAGTTCATATGCCTGTTCTAGAGGTGGTCAAGGTTCATTGATTGGATGATGAGTGTCTCTCACAATGAGCTTGAATGCCAATACCACATGTTTCTTTGGTGTTTGTTCTTAGATCCACACCCAACCACATACCACTCAAATATAGGTGTCCAATTGTTCTTCTTGTTGGAATTAGGCACATCTACTTTATACCCAAGATAGACGTGACTAATTTAGCTACTCGTCTTAGTTGGACATCAATGTTTGAGTGGGATGTGGTCAATTATGGCTCCAAGAACATATATCAAAAAGCTATGTGTTTAGAAAAAATTGGATTATGTGCTCAAATTATGATAACCATTCTAGATTCAGTAGTCAACAAAAATTGGGGGAACCTATATGACCATTTAATAAGCACGAGAATGTTCATTTTGATAATATACAAGATGTTCATATGAGCTCCAAATATTACAAGGAAAGTAGCTATGACCTCAATTTAGATCTTGTTAACCATCTTGTACTAATGGTGTGCTTCATACACTGAAAGAAGAGGGGTACAGTGATCATCCCATTTAGTGCATGTGGTATTAATTTCCGAAATATGAACTACTTTCCAATCTCAAAATTAACGAGGCTAAATTTTTTACTAAGTGATACTAAATTCAAGAATACATGCTCATTGTGATAGAATTTTTTGGACTTTTGGTTGAATTGGAAATGTAGTGTAAAAAGGGATTGAAGAATCGATTATTTAAATGACATGTGCTAAATTCGGACCATAGCTTAGGAGATTGAGAAAGTCACAATTGAGAGGGCTAGTGTTTGATATGGGAGGTTGCATCCCCAGGCGACATAGATATATTCTTTAGGATGTAAGAAGAGAGAGAAGGGTGAAGATAGGTGTGTGCTTGAGAATTTTTTGAAAATCCATAGACTTTTTGGAGAATTCCCGGATCAGTGATTGATCCATGTTTAAAGTTGAAATTGTCTTGGGCCATAGTCTATTTTCTTTTATGAACTGATTGGCCGGGAGTGATTCTTTGAACCATTGACTACTCACAACTATAATATCAAAACTCTTAATTTCTTTGCAGTCATGTTGAGTCAATTGTTTGTGGTAATGTCAATGCTCAAATGGGTCATGTAATGTTCACAGTTTGAAAACCTCAAAACTGTGAGTGATCAAGTGTATGTGCTTGATATCAGAATATACCCATATTTGACTCAATCTAAGTAAAAGTGCATGTACGGCTATAGTCCGGTGTGAGTGGATTGCCTAACCTCCATAGAGAGGATAAGGTTGGCGTATGATGCCAAGAGTCTGAGATAGACTATGATGTTGGAAAATGTGAGGTAAAGATAGGAAACCTTGAAGCGAGGGTGATACAATAATCTTGAATGATTAAGAGTGGAAAATATCATAATATGCTACCAAGTCCATGGATTGATGATTGATTGAGCATAAATTCGCCATGAATGTGTAAGTAATGAGAGATAAATGAAGGGATTACAAGAGAATACTACATGGTTTGTAGTGATTATGTAATCGCCATCGTCGACTAAATCAATTAGGCATGTACATGATAATAATGAATCATGAACAAGTTGAGGCATTCGGGACTCCTTAGCCAGGGGAATCCATCCTCTTCATCATAGTTAATAGCGTAATCAAAATGTGATCGAGTGACAATAAGAATTATGGACTTGTGAATTTGATACCTTCTTGCTTTCCATGCAATATATTGTGTAAAGAGGTGCAGGCTATGGAATGAATTAACACGATCACACTTCTCATGAGAAGGTGGGAGGCAAAATGTCAATAATCTGAGGAGGTCATTGAACAGTCAAGCGAGACCATAATCTTCCAAGTGTTTTTGAGAAGCTCAATTGTTGGGAGAGACTATGATCACGTAAGCTTCAAATTTAGCAAAGGTCCTTAACCTGAGATGACAATGAACAAATGAATCATGTAGAATGTAATCTACTGATACTCCTTCTTTAATACATTAGGAATGGATGACCAAAATGAAACTAAACTTTGATGGATAACCATAAGATTATCTATGAATTAGGGTGTTTTTAAGCATTGTGATTAAGGGGTGATATGATCAACTTAAAGTAATGGCAATTATCAGACATTATAACTAAAATCATCTTTTATCAAGAAAGACTGAAAATCTTATAAGGATGATTGAACTGCTCTTTCAAGTTTTATTAACAAAAATTAATGAAAACCATAAAATTGCTTACATCAAAGTGCCCTTGGCTTTGGTAAAGAGACAAAAATAAGATACCAATGCAAAACAATAAACTATGGATGTGCCTATGATTGTGCACCGCACTTGGTCCAATTAAAATGAACTCACTGCCAAACAATTATTTGGGTAATTAGTGTGAGATAGAGTGACCATCATAATTGCATGTACTGGCATTGGGAGATTTTAAAAGTCTTTATCCCCTAAATCATAAGATGATTGTCCATAAAAACCTGAAACACAATGAAATAAACATGTGTTTCCCTTAAATAAACTTATTTATGACACCTAGATACAAAAATCATCTTTTAAGTCTTCCCTGAGTGTTTTCCTAGGTTTGTTTGAAGCCAAATTCTAAACTACACTCACTTACCATACATTTCGAGAAAATTAGTGTGTGCTCTAAGATGTTTTAAAGCTCAAGGTCACAACTTTGATAATCATTCTCGATGGTGCAATAACAATAACAACTTCAAATGTTGTAAAGTGGTATGGTGGCATTACTACTCATCAAAACATGGCAAAAACCATGGCAAACACACTTTGAACATGATTTTTGGCACAAAACCCTAGGTCTTATGGTGACACTAATTTCATAGCATAAAGAAATTTAATACGCCCTAAACTCCGTAATATCAACCCCCATAATGTCACACACTCTCTAATATCCCAAAACCCTAGGGAATGGATGTTCGTAGTTCAAATCTCACTCCTTATTGTCACATCTCCCCTTATATCACAATTTTTTTTTTATTAATGCAAACCTCCCAAAGAAGTCAACCCACACCCTCGCATTGCGCCATGTGTCAACATGTGGAGTGTCTTCTTCTTCTTCTTCTTACGCCACTTGTTGAATATTGGTACATGTGTCCGCCACATTGCCCGTGAAGACCAAGTGGAGTGGACCACACTAGCGTAGGTGATAGGAGAACGAATTGAAATTGTCCTCACATCTCCTTTGTGTTATTCCATAATGTCACATGCTAAACTAATTCTATAGTATCACGCATCCATGTTAGCACTACATAACTCCATAATATCATGTGCACTTTGGTTGCCACAGATGTGATACTACGGAGTTTAGAGTGTATCACCTTTACTAATTTCTCACACACTATTAGCCAGCCCTCGCTAAATGGGAAGATCAATGTGATATTTGAATAAAATTTAAAAATAATTAAGACCCATCTACCTTATCCAGTAGCAGAAGTTACCATCTAGTATACTGTACTAGACTTACTTTTGTTCTACAGAATCAATTTTAAGTGCAAGGAATGAGAGTCAAGTCATGTGGAAGACTACATAAGAGTATATCATCAACTACACTAAATATTGTATTTAGTGTCATATGATGGTACTTTATGTCACCATGGTACCTCTTTAAATGACACCTCTTAAAAATAAGCTTACAAGTATTGTCGTCCCAGTTCTTACATTTTTATTACCATGGATGATAGAAAGTTGGATGAAAAAACATTGAAAAGTGACAGTAATTGCAAAATTGTAAATATGATGTTTTTGCCCCCCCCCCCTCTTTTTACAAGGAACCATAAATAATGTTAGGTTTGCATTTAGTGTTGGTGACACAACACATGAGGTTTACAACTAGTATTGAAGCAAGACACATAGAAATCGGTGACACTAAATATACTTTCTAGAGTAAATAGTAGCCACATGTGATGAGTTAGATAGATCACTTGCCGTGCTGCAAGTTTTTGGCACTTGTCGGTCCTACATTGGTTAAGGCCTCCTTGAATCCCACGTGGAAACTACACCGAACTGTCCTAGTAGTGTGGTTACCATTTGGAGTTACGCATTGCCACAACCTCTAACTGAGTGTATGACTTGTTACTCAAGCTACATAAATAGTTAGTATGCACATCAAAAAAACAGGATATAACTTGGTAAACAAAAGGATAATGACAGTAAGAAGTTATAGCAACACGTAACTCCAAATGGTAATCTACTCTCATACGCCAATTCTATGTACACTTCCGACACTGGTAAAAGATGAATTAGAGCGTTTTCTACGGTAAGTCGGTTGTGAGTAACATTGGACACCATTTGGGTGGGACCATTTCCAACTTGCTAGCTTCCGCAAATCGGCACAAGCCCCAATCTCAAATGCACCCTTGGTATCAATATTACGGGAGTATTATAGTCGTAGTTGTACGAATGGGAAGGACTTGTTCTTAGGGCGAGCTTTCTTGGAACCCGTCCTCATGATGCCATTCTCAATAGGTTAGGTTAGGTTTAGGTTTAGGTTTAGGTTCCACTTATAAGGAAGTAGCCATGTCGTTGTGTTGTTGTTATTGTCCATGGCATCTTGCATCCTTTCCCCTTGCTAAAGGATCATGAAGTTTATGGCGTCTCGTTTCTAGGCTTTCACGTTGGCCTTGTCTCCCTTTACATAACCTCCCCTCCTTGCGTAATGTCAAGAGTCCTATGCATGCATCTAGCTATATAGGTCTTTGCTCCTTCTTTACTAGGGTCAAATGCGTCAACCATGGAAAAGGGGCATGTGCCAGTGTACCACCACCCTAAGGGCCAGGTTCCATGTGCCGGTCCCAATCCGTTTTTTTCAAAATAAATGGGTGGGCTGGTGAAAAGAGGGTGGTGCCATGTGCCCATCCTTCTCACCCAAGGACCGGTACCCCCCATGGATGGGTGTCCCACATTTTGTGTTGTGCAAGAACGGGTGCCAAAGGACCAGCGGTCCTAACAGTCACAAGAAGGACATGTGCCGGTTAGAAAGCTCCGGTGACCGGATCATCCGGTCACCTAGGGTATACCCTTGGATATTAAAAGCCACTTTGTTATTCCAGTCCCTTCTTTTGAGGAGTACTCCTAGGGAACGTGTATTTTATGATGTTTTTAGAATCTAGATGACCTTCATTGCCGGTGACCTTCATAAAGTGTCATGTCTTATCACTCACCAAATTTAGTTAAAAAGTAGGAAATCGAAATAAACCGGCACCCCACATAGAAGTACCCCTCCATAAAATGGGTCTCTCCTTTATCATTTTGTAAATCTATAGTTGTGATAACTTTATGACTTTTCCAATGATACGTGAGATTCGTATGGTTGTAATGATGCTTATGGGTTTCTTTTATCATTTCATCATGAATGAAGAGCAGTATGGTTCAGTTCATTGAGGCTCAAACTTAATCTAGCACTTCCTGACATGCCAAAATGAGTTGAATTCTTAATGAGTCAGTCTAAAATGCTTCTTTACCCAAACGTCCAAGTATGCACCAAAAACTAACTGAACGTGGAAGGTGTTGTATATAAAACAACCAATGCCATACAAAAAGCCCCATTGAATCAAAGAACAACTCTAATAGGGTTCTTTTGATTACAGAAAAATAGACCTAAAAACTGAAAACAAAAACAGGAGGGGGGATTTGCATTGCTTGCTTTAGTGTGCAAGAACCACCATATTTTCATACTTGAAATTAGGTATTTTGAGATGCTAAAATTTCCTTGCATTGGCATCAAGTTCTTAACATGTCCCTAGTTGCAAGCAAAACATATGGACGCCATATGCAAGTCCGATTGTGTTAATGTTGTAAGAGTTGAGCAAACTACACTAAATGTGATATTTAGTGTCACTTACTATTTGGAATTACGCAATGCATGGATATTTTATTTAAATTCGATCACATGGATGTGATCGTAATCTATGACTTTGTGTCAATAATTTTACTTTTGAATTATGGATGTTTCACTTACCAAGCTTGCAACTCTCACATTACAAGTGACCTTTGGAAGTGGAGAGAACCCCCTAGGATAATAAGGGTTATTGAGCTCCCATTGCACAGTTTGAAAACCCCAAACACAAAGTGCATGGAGGCTCAAAAGCTGGACACCATTCTAGGTTCAACAGTGAACATAATTGAGAGGGTCTATGTGATGCCTTAAAACAGAAGAATCTTCACTTTGTCCTCTTATAACTTTTGCATCTCTACTCCGATTGTGGGAACAAAATGAAGTCCTTCGTGATTCACATTTGCTAACCGAATGAGACAATTTTCACTCCGATCGAACGGCTGACATCGTCTGTGAAAATTGCCCACAACAAGATCACGTACCTTAGATGCAAGCAGAATCTATAGACTTCTTTAAATAGAAAACTATTTGTAGTCTTTGCCACGTGGCAGTCCTACATTGGATGAGACCACTTCAATCTATTGTGGAAAGTATAGTTCGGTGATACAGAATAATACACTTTCTAGTACTCCAGATTCTGTACACACTTATCATTACTTCCTTTGTAAAGTTGGAGACACGGATGTTTCAAAGTATTTCAAAGTACATTCATCCATATATAACATTAAAAGGTACTCAAAGTACATTAATGAGTGCAATCTTGAACAACAACGGGTTTCCTTTGTCGGCAAACATAAAGTGGGGATTAATTATAGACATTATCCCAACTACTCATGACATTCTCTTGTTTGCTAATACCGTAGAGGGTGATCTATTTCATCTTTAGTAGTGTTGGAATGTGCACTAAATAGTCCTATTAGTGTGGGTGGAAAATTAGCCTGAAAATAATTAGTGTGGGTTGCACTAATTTTCTAGTCAAGATGGAATTAACATGAGTCCAAGGCCCCGGGTCTTCCCCCAAGTCTTCATGAATACTTCTGACCAACACTTTGAATACTAGTTATAGGTCAAGAGTAGCACAAATAATCACCCACACTAGTTTTATGGAAGAACATTAATTGTGGTCCACGCTAATATTCTACTAGAAATTTAGCATGGTTGAGAATCAATGTGGTCCACATTAAATTTTATTATGAAAATTAGTGTGGGCTCTAGAAAGTTATTGTGGCCCCCTATAATAGGACTATTTAGTGCAGTTTCTGCATGGGATTCAAGAAGTCTCAACTGATGTATGATTGACGCATGGCAATATGTGAGGAAAAACAAATACTTTTGTCGGAATAGAGAACCCTTTACAGTAGTTCAATTTAAGTTGGAGTGATTCGTCCATTACCCCACTTCAATGAAGTCACACAAACTCCAAATTTTGGAGTTGCTTCTCAAACATTATCGTGATAACCAAATACCTAATTAAGTACCTAAGTATGTGCAATGTGGACACATGGTTCTTGATAGCGTATGATCGCAAGTTCTTATGGCCGCTTACATAACATTATTCTTAGTATAAGTCTCCTTGCACTAGGTTGGGGCATTTCATAATTGTATTCTTAGGTTCACATGAACAAACACACATTGCTTAATAATGTTATGTATCTAATAATTGCATCATAAGGCGTGTAAGCCCATTGTGGGCACTTCCCCGTCAACTTCATAGATCCTAAATCTCAGATCGGCCTATGCAAGGCTAGTTTGGCCCACCCACCCCAATATAACGAGCTAGAAATCATGCTTTTAATAGCCCAACAACACTATTTGTGTATTGATTCTCATAAACTCAGGGTCTAGGACCAAACCCATAGTTTCACCTACTTTACTTTACACCAATTCTAATGATTCCCAACCTTTCTTTGATGCTGCTTACACTCACATTGTGTAGGTTTGCCAAAGTGAGGCTTCAAAGAATGTGAATATTGGATTTGCATAACATTATTCAACCTATGAAATGTGTTCTCTTTCTAAACCTACTAAAGATTCATCCCTCTTCCATCAACTTTAAATTCAAGCTGGGATTGCATCAAGATTATTGCAACATGCATTTCTATTACAGAATCAGAGTGCATTCATAGGAAAGAGGTCAGGCTCTTCCCACTTAATTATATTATGCTGGTTGGATCCACATTTGCTTGTTATTTAAGTGGATGAACTGAGTATGTGGGTGTTAGGTCCAGTTCAAATGAGCGCTTGGACAAAAGATTGTCAAGGGTCATTGGTTGAAATAACATCTTTATCTAGTGCGTTGTTAAAACCTAGGGTTTGCCCACTTTGTCAACCCGTCATATCACCATCTAGTTTAGCCACTTCAGCGGAAAAGATGGAAAATTTATGGGTCTATCTTGGGGGTGGCTCCAAACTTCTATGGTGGAGGAACACGCATGCTTATTCAATTAGGGTCGGTTAGGGTTTCCGATAGATCTGAAGCCACATATGATGAATTAGATGGCACACACGACGGCCTAATGATGTGCAAGTACTTTGGGGAGACGAATGATCAATCGGAGTGTCAATATTGTTCACGCTTTACTCATATGCTTGATTGAATGAGGCCTTATGTGGGTCCTTTTTTTCTTGATCGGACACCTATATTTGAGTGGTATTGCAAGTCTTGTAGTTGCGAAGAATGGACATCAAAAAGACATGTGTTATAACTTTAATAAGATTGTATTGTACACAAAAAATATAGACACATTCTATGTATAATATTGAGCACAATTGGGAAGGCATGTATGAACGTTTAAGTGGAAGAGAGTCTTCGCCTTGCCTTCTTGTAATTTTTGCATCCAACCCCAATTCTAAAACTTAGAATGACAATCTTTGCTATTCACAGTTCCTAAGCCGATCCAACGGAGTAATATTCTATGAAGTAAAAGTGCCCACAATAGGTCCACATACCTTATAAGATGTAAGTTAAATGTAGGTGATAAGTAGGTTCAAAACAATTTGATCCAAGATTTGAGCAAAGCGCCATATGTCGTGCTTCTATTAGTCAGTTCCCATACAAAATCCAGTGTGTTGACTCTAAAAATTTAGCATTTCGGCACCAAAAGTGCTTGAACTTGCTTATCACCTACAGTATTGCAAATTTCTGGAAGATGTGGAATTGTCCATCAGTTGAAAGGGCACAATGCAATACAACCTCTCTTTTGATACCAATTACGCTTAAGCTGCCAAAGGCCCATCCTCACATGGCTTTACCAAATAACCAAAGTCTTTCTTGAAAACTAGGTAAAGCTCTCTCGGTTACAGCGGAGGCATTCGGCTATCCCAATGCACCGAAAAGAACTTGCTTTGGAGATTTTCAAGTAGGTTTCAGTGGAGTAGGTTTCACACATGTTCATTGTTTTGTCTACCAAGCAATGACGTGTTGGATAGACTTCGTCCCATCCCCAAATGGCTTACCACTCATCTATCTTACCATTGGTTTTTGTTGGCTCTATCTATAGGATAGAGACTATGCATCAACTTCTTCGTTTCAAGGGCAAATTTCCTAACCACTTTGTGTTCACACTTGGACGTTACTTGTTCTTGTTATTTTTGGTCCACTTTATGTAATGTGGATGTTAACTATAGTTTATATATATATATAAGTGCTCCCTAAAATGCATTGAAAGAAATCTAGTTAACTATAGTTATTTCGGTAGTTCTTGATTATTTATTTTAAAAATTTTGGGTGATAAATGAGTAGCTTCAATCCTTGACCCGTATTTGAGAAGAAGGTGCACAAAATCCAAGAAAGGTTTGGTATAGTGAATAGCCATGGATCGGCATGAGCAAAGTAATCAACTACAATTGTAGTCTTTCATAGCAAAGGACAGAGCCTCATGGTTCTACCGTTTTCTTGTTGTTAATGAAGCTCCTTGTGCCCTCATAGCTAATACTAAAAGCAACCAATCACAAGGACGGGAGGCGACACTTTTAAAGGTCCTACATTGTTGCCTCATGTCTAGGTACCGATGGGAAAGGTCGGTGCTTGAGGCTTAGAACCTCCGCTTTTAAACCATGCCACATCCTTTGCCAACTAGGCTTGGGATTAGATAAAGCCGATGGTGTGAAGGCCGTGTTCTTAGAAACAAACTTTTAGGCTAAGCTAAAGTCATGTGGGAAAGGGGCATTAGGTCTGTCAAAGTTTAACTTTGGAGAATGTGAATATAATAAATATGTTGGATCTCGGTCTACAACTTCACATGATTCGAGCAATATCGGCTCTTGAGGTATTCGGCCTTATGGGGGCCTTATTGTGGACACATTGAACTCCTTTACATGTTTCTAGCCATTGGATCAGCTTGGGAATTCTTCCATCCAATTAGCAATTGCAGATCATCAAGATTATCAATTCAAGTTTCAAGAAGGTTGAAGTAGAGACGCAAAGCTTATAATAATCCAATGTGAAGGTTCTCTTTCTCAACATATGATTACATAGGCTCCAGCGTCCGGCAAGAGCCTAAGGCTAATACAAATGCAGCCTACAAAATTTGTGACTTAGCCTATAAAATTTTGAAAGTGTAGGACAAAGAGCCTATGGACAATTTAAAAACATAGGATATCAACCTATGTGATAAAAAACATGTAGGAAATTTTGCTTACAAATTTTTTAAAAGAGAGGATTTTAGCCATTCATCCTTCTTCAAATTGGGAAATTAGTTGGCCTAAGTACATATCTTTAGGCTATATCTTGCAGGAAGAGTAGAGGTTGAATCTGAAGATGGTGAGGACTTTCACCCTTAAACTCATTTGAATTTTAGCAACCTTTCATAACTTATAATCAACTCTTTAAAAAAGAGTTGGTTAATCCATAGCATTCAAACGTGGTGAAGGGCTTAGCCAGGTTCAATTCCTGCCAAGGATACCACTTAGTACTCAAATTTTGAATTTAAAACCTACAACATTAAAAGATATGAAGGATTTTAACCTACTCAAAATTAGTTTTGAAGGCAATTGGTGGGTAACTTAAAAACTCAAAAGGTTTTCAACTTACAAAAATTTGATATTGTAGTATGCAACCTATGCCATGAGGGAAATAGCCTATGCCCTTTTAAAGAGGTAGGCGATTAACCTTAATAACTTAAAAAACTTTTCGGACGTTGACAGGATCTCCCCATTGTGTTCCCTATTGAAACTAGAATAGCATCTTTATTTTGAGCAAACAACCCAATCTCATTGGAACACACATCTTCTTGTGTCTGATATTGACTACAAGTCTTGCCACATACCATTGGGAGTACTTGTGCCCATTTGATTTTGAAGAGCAACAACGTAACGCTCATGTACCTTAGGTCACCTTGAACATCGTGGGACGTGTTTGTTAGGTATGTGGCTTTACTACGGCAAGCCTATTGTGAATACTTCCAACCCCACAAATAATTTTGATTGTTAGACCATAGCAGTATTTGGCTCATCCGGCTGGTGATTGTGAATTAGGAAGATTGTCATTTCAAAGTTTCATTAACGAAGATGAGATGCAAAAGGTATAAGTGGAAATTCTCGTTCTCTTTTAGTGATCACATTGGCCCTCCCAATTGTGTGAATGGTTAAATCTAGAATGGTGTCTAGAATTTGAGCACAGGTTCAATCTCACTGTAGTCATTTTGGCGACTATTCTTGACTAAAAATCCTTGCCAGACACCACTCAAATGCAGGTGTCCGATCAAGAAGAGTGACCACACAAGGGGTCCACATACCTCAAGTTAGTACCTTGAACATGGTAAATAATATTCCTAATTTTGGCTAGGTTAAGTTTGGGTAGATGTGTGCTATTCAAATACTTCTCTCTTTACACACAATTAGCGTGAGATGATTAGCAAATCCAAATCGTTTTGGAACCATCCGCCTCATAACTTCCGGAGCATCTTACATAAATATCTCTGTCATTATGAAAACGAAGATTCTCCTACTCATCAAGTGATCGTATAGATCCCCTAACGGTCCGAGATGACCCTAAACTACCGGGTGATAGTGGAGATCGAGGTACCCATTTCCAAATGAAGTGGTCGGCGCTTCAATCCCCGTTGCAAAATCTTCTCTCTACATGACGGAACAAAAGATTAGCTAGGTAGGTAGGAAGCCAAGAGCCCACCCACCGCAAGCTAGGCAATAAACCCCACCCTGCACCAAAGGAATTCTTGAACAAGGTAAGACCAACGGGCTCAAATTCACGTTGAATTGCCCGATGTTGGTTATTTATCTATTCATTCATTTAGATTCCCTAAACCATGTTGACTAATGAACCTGAAATGGACAACATATTTTGAGCACTTAGTCCAATCCCTTGCTAAACAAACGCCCTTCTTTAGTGACCGTTCTTAGACCCACACCTAACCACATACCACTCTCAAATGTAGGTGTCCAAATTATTACGACGTTCGATTTAGGCAACCGGTCTACCTCAATTGATGGTGGGTGGATAAGTTACAACATGTGCGCATCATCACTTTACATGTAATGGTGCAACACCTTTCTTTCCTTCTTTCCTTCTCTCTTTCTTTCTTTCTTTCTTTCTTGCTTGCTTAATGCGACAACCCCAAAGATTCCCACAACCCAAAGACTACTACTTAGGCTGCAGCTGCACCAAAAACTTGGCGAAACACGAGTGAAGGTGAGAGTCCATGACGACCTCTGATTTAGGGTTTACCAAGTCTAAGCCAACGAGGGCCATCCATCTCTCGACCCCAATTGCAACAAACACGACACACAACGTACGGTCGTTAAAAATCACACGTTGTCTCCCAATTTTGAGCAAAACCAATGATCGGGGAGAACCCGGAACTTAGTGGTGTGGCCGATTCTCTTTCCCTTGTGCAATGGTAATTGTCAATCGCCTGTGTAATGTCACCAACATTGAATGTAAACCTTGCATTAAATGTCATTCATTGTGATGATTTTTGGGCACAACAAAAGTGGCATCTAGTTTCTATACTATTTTAAGGTTATTATGTTGGATGAATGAGAGTGCACTAGCACAAAGAACCGGGAGAGTCCACCACGGCTACGTAAAGATGAACCGGTTGAGTTTGAGAATAACCACTCGAAGTTCAACACTTCACGAAAGTTACCAATCATTTTAGAGGAATCTATAAAATGTACCTCAGATTTATAGAAGGAAAACCAAAAGACCACAACATGTAACTAGTTGGACTTAGAAACACTAGGATTTGGACCGATTATGCTCAAAATCCTCCCCAAACATTGCGCGAGCATGCAATGATTCCTTCTCACCATCAAATTGTTTGGGGCCTTGTATTTTTGAATGTCGTCAAAGGCCATTTTTTGTTGAATTACAAAAAATAAATTTTAAAAAAACTTGCTACAAACATAAGGTGATTTGATTGTTGAGATGCAAGTTAACTTTTAAATGCCTAAGAAGTCAACAAGTGGTTGCAAGCATTTTTTTAAAGTCTTTCTCAAGGCAAAGAGGGGCAAATACCTACTCAAATCTATAATTGCAGGCAAGAGTGCCACATTTGTGCACCTTCCACATGGATTTACATCCACCAACACATGTCCAAGATATGTTGCATTGGAGTGTCATGCAAATTCTCATATCAATTGGGGATCATTTGCACATAGGAATCAACAAAAATACATGTTTAGGTTATGCTTCCCCAAAACCGTGGAGGTGACAAATGTCAAGTTCTGACTCATGGACTAGTTCCATTGTAAACTAGTTGAGAGCACACTCCCACATTTGAATTAATCCAAAAACAACTAACTTTGTTGAATCAAAATTATCCACATGGCAAAACATAGCAAGCATGAACATGAACAACAAGACTAGTTAAAATAGTCATGAAACCATCTGAACTAGTGTCAAAGGGGTCATAGCAAACTGCTCGCTACCATATTACGGTCACATAGGACATTAGGGGTTAAGATTTTTGTTCCATTTTGGAGGAATATGCTCTCAAAATTAAGATTTGGTAGAGTTCAATGACAATTATCTTTATTCCAACCAGTGTATGGGTGTGTTCAAAAATTCACCCTTTACAAATTTTTATTTTATGTCGATTCCCAATAAGATCTTTGGGCCGGACGCTAAAGAAGCCCTATCGAGCTCTGTGCGCCTAAGAATCCGCGTCCCTTGGCCCACGTGTCAGTGCCCAAACCATAACTTTTTGGACCTGCCCACGTTGTTGCCCGCACCTTGCCAGACCGGATGGAACCTTGGACGGAGTTAGCTCCAACGACGTTAGTCATCCTTCGAGCCATGGATCCTCTTCCGAGCATTGGGAACGTTCCCTATCTCCTTCCCATCGGTTTTCAACCACATTTGCTAATGTGTTATGCAAACGATATCTGCGGATGTGTTATGCATCAAAATCTCTGGAATGTGTTATACGTCGGTCCCAAATCCAAAAATGTGTTATGCACTAAATCCAAATTTACAAATGTGTCATCCGTCATATTCATGTTTACGAATGTGTCATGCACCAGATCCAGATTTACAAATGTGTCATGCGTCATATTCATATTTACAAATGTGTCATGCACAACATCCAAATTTACAAATATGTCATGCGTCATTTTCATATTTACAAATGTGTCATGCACAAGATCCAAATTTACAAATGTGTCATGCGTCATATTCAAATGTGTCATGCACTTGATCCAAATTTGTGAATGTGTCATACATCGTATTCAAATTTACAAATGTGCTATGCACTACATCCAAGTGGAGGACGTTAAATACCCCCCCCACGAACTTTTCGGGGGGGGGATATTCTGTCAGGGGCAGCTGCCCGTCAGTTTTTCTGCACCCGACTGAAAACTGCTGCCCGCCCGCCCGACTTCGAAAAAACTATTGTACTTGCATTTTTGAAGGCTACTTGTCCACAAATCCCATATTGAGTGCACTTCATTTTCAAGGTCTCAAATCCAATATATATGTTCACTTTCATTGAGTAAATAAGCAATTGACTGGATTTCATTTTCAAAGTGAAACCGCCAATAAAGCACAAAATAAACTTGGAAGTCAAAAATATTACAAAATCCTCATTAGCATTGAGGTTATAATTTTTGTCACTTACAATTGAAAGGGACTTTGTCATTCTAAAGTGAAACTCAAATTGATGATTTTTTTTAATTTTAATAGTTTAATATTATATATATATATATATAGTTAATATAGTTAGTACCAACTACTATCACAAATTTTTCATACGCATTTAAACTAGTTAAGTAAGATTGAATGCAACTAAGTCTAATAATTTCTGATTTATCCTAATTAATCCTTTTTAAGCCCAATTGAATCAGATTATATGCGTACTAAATTAATTAAGCCTAATTCATCATAAATTATATTTACTGGATTTAATTCCATTTCAATCATGATTGATTCCATGGAATTAACTCCAGTAAATATAATTTATGATGAATTAGGCTTAATTAATTTGGTAATCATATATTCTGATTTAATCGGGCTTAATTAGGATAAATCAGAAATTATTAGACTTAGTTGCATTCAATCTTACTTAACTAGTTTAAATGCGTATGAAAAATTTGTGATAGTAGTCGGTATTAACTATATTTTATATATATAATATTAAAAAAAATTCATCAATTTGAGTTTCACTTTAGAATGACAAAGTCCCTTTCAATTGTAAGTGACAAAAATTATAACCTCAATGCTAATGAGGATTTTGTAATATTTTTGACTTCCAAGTTTATTTTGTGCTTTATTGGCGGTTTCACTTTGAAAATGAAATCCAGTCAATTGCTTATTTACTCAATGAAAGTGAACATATATATTGGATTTGAGACCTTGAAAATGAAGTGCACTCAATATGGGATTTGTGGACAAGTAGCCTTCAAAAATGCAAGTACAATAGTTTTTTCGAAGTCGGGCGGGCGGGCAGCAGTTTTCAGTCGGGTGCAGAAAAACTGACGGGCAGCTGCCCCTGACAGAATATCCCCCCCCCAAAAAGTTCGTGGGGGGGGTATTTAACGTCCTCCACCTGGATGTAGTGCATAGCACATTTGTAAATTTGAATATGATGTATGACACATTCACAAATTTGGATCAAGTGCATGACACATTTGAATATGACGCATGACACATTTGTAAATATGAAAATGATGCATGACATATTTGTAAATTTGGATGTTGTGCATGACACATTTGTAAATATGAATATGACGCATGACACATTTGTAAATCTGGATCTGGTGCATGACACATTTGTAAATTTGGATCTAGTGCATGACACATTCGTAAACATGAATATGACGGATGACACATTTGTAAATTTGGATTTAGTGCATAACACATTTTTGGATTTGGGACCGACGTATAACACATTCCAGAGATTTTGATGCATAACACATCCACAGATATCGTTTGCATAACACATTAGCAAATGTGGTTGAAAACCGATGGGAAGGAGATAGGGAACGTTCCCAATGCTCGGAAGAGGATCCATGGCTCGAAGGATGACTAACGTCGTTGGAGCTAACTCCGTCCAAGGTTCCATCCAGTCTGGCAAGGTGCGGGCAACCACGTGGGCAGGTCCAAAAAGTTATGGTTTGGGCACTGACACGTGGGCCAGGGGACGCGGATTCTTAGGCGCACAGAGCTCGATAGGGCTTCTTTAGCATCCGGCGATCTTTGGCTCATGCTCTACAACACATCTTAAACTAAAATATGTGATTTCATTATGAATAGACAATTCATGCATAAGTCTAGAATTATCCATAACCTTATATACATGTTAAGAACGTCTGTCATATGATCATATTGGATCCCCCCTACTTATAGTTTTACAAAGATGACCTCATGTCTATCCAAAGCTGCATATTTAAAATTGGCTTGTGTGCTAACTTAGGGTCGATTGCGTTAGGGTACACAACCAAAGAAAATTTGGAATCCCACAATCCTATCGGCTGCAAACTTAGGGTCGATTGCAAACTCATTCATAAGATATGTCTAAATAAATAAATAAATAAATAAGGCCGACCAATTAGCCCGACCGGCTTGGCTTTTGGCGTATGCCCCCACACCGGCTACGGCTTGCCGTGGGGGGCCTGAACTAGCCAGGCTAGTTGGTTTATTTGGTTGGTCCCCCAGTGTGGCCGGGGTATGACAATAATGTAGGACCACCTTCCTGCCAAATCACGGTCATCCCAACCCAAGATACCTAATATGAGAAACCAAACTTCAACATATCCATATTATACAACTCCTCTCTAATGCTATGGGGGACCTTGAATCTCACATGCACTGTGCCCCCATTATTTTGACATGGAGAATCTTTTTGTTGATGAAGTTAGCATGAGTACTATAGCTTAGTCAACAAATTACACTGGCAGGTGGTTGCTGGAAGAGTCTAATTACCTTAGCTCTCTAGCAACGTGGGCAAATAAAATAAATAATTTTAATGGTGCCTAAATTTAGGGGGAACTAATTTTGCTGAGTGTTGCAAGAAAATGACATTCAAAAAGTGCCTAAAATTATAATAATGCAAGTGACAAACCTTAGGGTAAGGATATGTTGTTTAAGGGAAGTGTTTAGGTTAATTGTAGCCGCCGTATATGAAATTAGAAAATCCATCCATGACTTGGATGAATGTCTAACTTATTTGATTTTTTTATAAAAAAATTGCCATAATGAAGACCTAACCTCCTCATAACTTATTGAAATGGGATCACCGCTATTGACAAGAGAATTCCATGAGAAACACACTTATACCCAGGGTTGATTTTTCACAAAGTTTTTTCCCGTCCACGTCCAAAAACCTTGAATTGAAAGGCAAAAAAAATTGCAACCCGTCCCAAAACTGGTAATTTCTAAACCAACCTGTCCATGGAAAGGTTAAAGAAAAAACAACCCGTCCCAAAATCGGTTTGAAAATGAAAATACCCGTCCCACAAGAGGCATAAATAAGTCTCTTACAATGTTGGTAAAAAATTAGAAAAAAACAAAAAACCGAAAGATGTTGACATGTGATTGGTTGCACTTGGAAACAATAGGATCTTGACAAATTATGCCTTCAACATCTCTTACAATGTCTTTTGCTATCGATTCTCATCTTTCCAGTTCACCCCATTCTAAATTTTGTGGTTGATGAATTAATGTATGCAGGTGAATCAAGCACTTCAAGATTGATATTTTGATTGGGTATTAGTGGTTTGATTGCATTATGCTTATATTCACATGTCATAATGTAACTAATATTTGTACCATTTCCTTTTTTTGGAAAAAAATTATTTGAAAAAATTATTTTTAGAACCTGTCCAAAGTGAATTTGACACGTCCAAAAACCGGTTCATTTTCTAAGAACCCGTCCATTGGAAATGTTTTTTTTATGAACATGTCCCTGGACATGTTAGGAACCTTGTGAAAAATCACCACTCCTTATACCGTCTGTGACTTCCTTAACACCAACCTTTTGGATGATTTGCTTTCAAGCGTCATTCAATCGGGCCTCTCCGGAAGTTAAGGGTAATATTAAGGGCCGGTTTACACTACAGTGGAGAAGTCCACCGGTCATGAAAAAAGGGCGTTTCTCAATTGTGATTGGTCGAAAATGCAACTCTTGACCGGTGGGTGTTTACACTAGGTGAAGAAAACAATGTTGGTGAACTTTTCTCATGGATGATAAAATGACATGGCCGCCTACATGGCGGCACTTTTTGGAGTTGGGCTTTTCCGGAGGAGGAGTTTCTTGTCCGGCCTCAAGAGGATGGACAAGAAACTCCTCCTCCGGAGAACCCAACTCAATAAAAAATATCATACAAATATTAATTTGAAATACCATACAAATCGGCAAGTGTATGCAAAGTATCACCGGTTGCCAATCAATGCAATGTCAAAGAAATTCTACACTCTATTGGAATACAAAGTCTTAATTTTGTATATTTCTTGCTCAACATGGGTCCAAGCAAATGACATAAATAAAAAAAAGTAGGTTTACTCACCCGTACACGATCTTTGAACATTTTTGCATTATATGATCCAAGAAGAAATTGTGACACATATCCACTTGGCCAGTGAAATTTCCACACCACCCTCTCCTTGCTCCCAAACAAAAAAATATGCCATCATCATAATTGAAGCATTATGGTGATACATGATGGTTTTTTGTATCGCCATAGTTGAAACGATAAAATATTTCAAAACCATAAAGATCATAAGAGAGCACAAAATCTCTCTTCTTCGATTGTCCATGATTGAAGATCAAAGATAAGAAGAGAGAAATTGATGAGGATAATTAAGAGGAGAGCATGTCTTAAATAATACCAAAGAGCAGTGCTTTGTCCAATGTGTATGGGTTTTCCCCTCTTCATTCTTAAACACCCAAGGAGACATTTATTTCCTACATGGGCCAAACTTGACGATTGGCAATTTGGCAATTTTCATTATCTTTTGAATAAAATTGAACATTATATTACACATTTCTTATGAACACAATTCTTGTAGATATCTTTTGATACAATGTGAATGTAGAGAATTATGGTTTTTTATCACCAAAAATCTTCACCATTAGGTGAACTTCTCTTCACCGGTGGACTTCTCCGGTGGACTTCTCCGCTAAACTTCTCCTCTAGGTGTTTAGACTTCAACCGGTCAAGACTCCTTAAGAAATATTTTATTGCCTTTAATTCTTCTCCGGCACATCCACCATTTGCCTCATATAACCATGTCTTGGCCAAGCATTCTTCACCGACCGGAGGCCTTCTCCACCGTAGTGTAAACTGGCCCTAAGTAAAAGCAAATACACATGCATTAAACATGTGGGATAAGAGAGATGGCAGCAATTGGTCACATGTGGAATTGCCATTGAGCTCCATATGTCATGCTCACATAATACAATAAATGATGTGCTGTAAACAACTGAACACCATCCAGCCTTGTGGCTGAGTTCAGTGGGCCCAGGTATTTGGCCATCTATTCTTGGACACTTCTTGTGCTATTCTCCTTGACTACAGTGTCAGGGCCACTTCACACACGGGACTGAGAGCCCGTGACCATTGCACTTCAAGCACTCTCATTGGTGGAAAAGCCGGAGCCGGTCCAAGTTCGCTACTTCACACTACACTTGAGGGACCAATGGAATATGTGAATGCAAGATGGATGTAAAGTTTACATGGGTTCCTACATGGCATTGATTGGATCATGTTTCATGGTCACTTGGACTCTTAAAAACCACCTCTTGGAGGTAGGCCTAATACAAAACCGGGAGACTATGACATTCCGAACGCTCATAACTGTTGGTTTATTCTATTTTATCATGTGTGAGGAATTGAAATCCATCTTGCATTCACATACTCCGTTGGTCCCTCAAGCGTAGTGTGAAGCGAACTTGGACCGGCTCCGCCTTTTCCACCAACGAGAGTGCTTGAAGTGTACTTGGTCATGGGCTCTTAGTCTCGTGTGTGAAGTGGCCTTTAGCTACCGGTATGTAGGTACTCATCAAGTGTTGGTTGTGTTGGGGCATGATGTAACATCTAGTATGTAAGTTAGTGTTGCAGTTCATTGAATTCACATATTGCCACTACATATTCCCCGACCAAGCCCTCACACATAAACATATCAAATACAACTCACCAATTAACACCATACAAAACAATGGATGGAAAGCCAACCCCCTCCATTACCATCACAACCGGAGTGAGAGGGGCTATACATGAACACTCCATAAATAAACTTGCCAATCTAGAAATCCCAAAATCCACCATTAGAACCTTCATGAAAAACATACACTAGAATGCCATCAAATACCTCACCTACCTTGTCCTAAACAAAAGGGAACTCGACAATAAACAAGCCCCTGTCTCCCCTCCTTAATAGACTGAGATAACTAGTACACCTTCAGAACCCACCTCTCAAAGGGAGGCATAACACCTTATGTTGCATCACGATACCCGTGATCAACATTAGGCCAATGGGCTCACATTCATGCTGGTACTTAGATACATGCTTTGTTTTTATTTATTTATTTAGCGTTGCATGAATCACAATGCATCATTTTTCTACATTTGTTGTACATGCTGAACTTTGTGGCAGTTCCCCTTTGGATTAGAAGGTGGGTTTTTGATAGCCCAGCCACACCAGGAAGAGGGGGGGGGGGGAGGGGTGCACCGGCCGGGCTGGCTAGGCCCCCGGTGTGGCCACTGCATGAGAAAATGTATGTGTTGAAAGCAAAGTGTGAATTCCATAAGCACATTCTAGTTTGGTTATGTTCTTATGAAATGTATACAAGACATTTGTCATCTTCTAAGTAGTCAACGGTTGAGTTATTGAGGTCCTCCTTCGGAGCCGCATGATTTTGGAAATAGCACATGCTTTCAACTAAGCCTTGGTTGTTTTAGTGAACATCCAAATTACCGGCGAAGACTACCTTTAGGCTATTGCATATCTTGACACTACTTTGGACTTCTTACCATTTTTCATCTTCATTGTAGGTTTCAAGGCAAAAGAGAATGAACGAATGCTTTCAGGAGCAATATGGTGGTTCTTTGGGCTGCCATGTGGACGCATCGTCCTCGTCTTTGCTATGATGGTATAAGCTTAGTACGGGAGGCTTGTGCCAAAAGTGATGGGATTGGATTCATGTGGACAAGGATTAAGTTGCCTAGATGTTTGTGATTAGAGATATTGTAGATGTGGGATCTAATTGTAAATGTTACATGTCATCTCTACCCTATTTGTAAGATATAGAGAGGTGGCTTTTAATGAAACAACTCTGACTTTATGCAGGGTTATATGTGTGTTTACCCTTGTAAGCTAAGGTTATTTATGTAATTGTATGCCAAAAATGAAGGTGTGGATGCTACACTAGGTATGACTTGGAAGGCCTATAGTCCCACATGGTCCAGGATTTGTGTAGTCAGTGATACCCTGCCTAGGCGAGGATGCTCTTCTAAAAGCGGAGCGTGCAGTGGTGCACATGGCTTGGATGGTGCTGTATTTTATGACATTTTGGTGAGGTGGTGTTTTGGTCCCGTCCATGTTTGCTAATATAGATACATATGAGGTTTTTATCCGAATTGGAGGTTCCTCGACAAGGTGCGACTTTTGCTATAGGGTGGAAGCATTTGACCATCAAACTAGTGTAAGATTATGTTGAAGACTAGAATACGTTGTTAGGGGGAGGGGGGGATTATGTATGTTGTCGCGTTTAGGGTTAAGGGGATTGAGTGGGAGGGCTACCCGTACGAGTGTGTAAAGAGCCCCCCTGGAGGGCTACTTGTACAAAAATGCAACATTTGTATGCGATTGATTGTGCGTATTACATTATCTGAAATACATTGAAAGTTAATACCTTGTGGGTGTCATTTGCAGAAGATCGAGCAGAAGGGAAGCTGCAATCGGCCATTACATACAAGCGCTTAGCTTAGATCCCTTCATGTGATCGGCCTACGAGGAGTTTTATGTGCTATCGAATATGATGTGGAGGTTGTTGCCCATCTATATCTGGGGACATGGTGGCTTTCCAGCTGCAACAACTTGAGTTGCTTGCACAATGAAGCCCATTTGAGCATGAGGAACATGGGTTTTCTTTGCGTACACCATCGTCCAACAATGGCAAGCCCCCAACACTGGAGGCTCTACTCTGGTAGCTTTTTAGGCATGTCAAGTGATGCCATTCGCATTTTGTGACTCCTCTGCCACACTCACATGGGGAGAACCGGCTCCTAATTACAAACAAACTAGTTGAGTTTGAGAAATAAGCGGTTGAGGTTCGAGACTTCAGGAAAACCACCGATCATTTTAGAGGAGTCTATGCAATCTACTTCTATAATCAATAAAGAGAAATAGAGAGACAACAATATGTAACCATTTCGCCCTGGAAGCACTAGGACTTTGACTGCTTAGTTATGCCCAAAAATCTCCCCGGACACAGGCTGCTCGGGTGGGGCCCCTCCTTACCTGCTGGCTTGGCCCACAAGCCAGACCTAGCCAATGGGACCCACTGACCCGATACCAATGGGCCCCACCGGATGGAGGTGGTCCCTTGGCACAGTCACATGGAGACCGGCTGTTCCAGGTTGCATGTCCGGCCTAGCTGCCATGTGGGCCCGGAGTTGTTTTGCCTCTGGAACTTGCTGATTAATAAGAATATTATGGAGCAGGCTTTTCACGTTTTACTTATGTGAAATGTTACTTTTCAACCACCTCCCTCAACAGCGCAAGTTGAAGTAACTTGGGCCCCAAGTAAAGTTAAAGTCCAGATAAGGGCCTGGCTACAGAATGGCCAGCTCAGACCCCCCCCCCCCAACCCCCTTCCCCCTTATTTCCTTTGAATGCCAGCAGAGCAGGTCTTCATTGAAACCAATGAAGGCCACGTCACCATAGATACTTAGTGGGCCCGGGACCTGATTGGCCGTTGACACCCAACATATGCCACGTCACTACAGTTACGAAGTGGGCCCGGGTCCTCATGGCTATTGTTTCCCAGCACCGGCCTGGCCCATTAGGTGGTATGGTATTTATTAGAGTCATATGGTATTTTATGTCACTATGGTAAACTCTTCGGATGACACTTCGTCATGAATAAGTGAACAAAATGTTGTCATGGAGGATGGATGCGTTCATCCATTGGCCGAACCCCCTACCTTCTCTTGTCAACAGCTTGTGAGGAAATATTGTCATGGATGAATGAAATATGGATGATTAATTGCTTGGTAAGTGGTAGCTAGTAATTGCGACACTGTAAAAAATCTACAATCCCCTCAGAAAATTTACAAGGAATGACAAATAATGTTGGGTTACCATTTCGTGTTTAGGGTCAGTATATCGCGGTTTACAATCAGTATCGAGGAAGATGAATAGAATCTGGGACATTGAATATCATATTTAGTGTAGTTCATCCCATGTTGGCTTCACTCGACTACACTAAATATTGTATTTAGTGCCGCCAATTCTATTTGTCTTGCTCAATTTGGATTGGAAACTGTCTGTGTAGTGTCACCAACACTTAATGTAATTCCATCATTATATGTCAATTTCTGTGAAACATTTTGGGCATTACAAATGTACGTTGTTGCCAAAATTGTCACTTCTCAAGTCATTTTTTCATCCAAATTTCAATCGTCCATGGCAATATTGCATTACCGAAATGTTAGGGTGCAAAATATACCAAGTTGGATGACGCTTGTGACAAACTTATTCATAAGAAGTGTTATTAGAAAAGTTACTATAGTGATATATAATACAATGAAGAATAATAACATTACACTAAATATTATTTAGTGTCACCAAGTCTATTTGTCTTGCTCAATACCAATTGTAAACCCTGGTGTAGTGTCACCAACACCAAATGTTCACCTAACAATATTTGTCATACCTTGTAATTATAGATTTACTGTGTTACAATTACTGTCGGTTAGTAAGTGATTTTTCCATCCAAATCTCAGTCATCCATGAGAATATTTCATCACAGATTTGGTAGGGTGCAAATTATACCAAACTTTGTTCCAATAATTGACATTTGGAAATGAACTGAAAAAGTAAGTTGGGATGACAACCGAAAAAGTTACCACAGGGACATAAATGACAATATTTAGTGAAATAAGTAAATTAAATGGTTTGAATACAATATTTTGTGGTGCTAAGAGGTCAGCTTAATTATTAGGAAATGAAAATTGATTTTGTAGTTAATCGTTTATCGAAGGAACCTTCGTCGGAGGTCACCCCAGTCAACGATAGTCAGCGTGGGCATGTCGTCAACGCCTAGGCCGTTCTAGAGCCTCCTTATTACGGCGTATGCCGCACGCATCCCTCCTACACCGCTGGCATTCCTCGGAGGCTCGGCCATGTCGGTAGCCTCGATTTGAGGTAGCTTGGAGTTTGGAATCCACGTCATTAAGGGAGTTGGAAAGTTGTTCCGATCCAAGATCAACCCTATTTTTCCTGGACTCCATGCATCAACGTCAGCTTCAAGCAATTGGGGTGTGGTGGGTGTTACGAAAAGAATCAAGTTAAGCTCGCATTTACAAGTGGGTAAGGGAACATCTCCTTGAAGGTCGTGAATGATTTTTGGGTTGTGTCTCGTGGTTGATTGAATCTCGTTCTTGTGTTGGTTGGTTGAATTTGAGGATTTTTCTTTTTATTGGGTTGCAAAATGGTTGTGATCAATGCGATTGCTGACGAGATGTTGTTAGTGGTGTGGGGATTTGGAAACACAGTGTTGTGGTATAGTTGAATGGCGTGGAGTTGATTTGTGATGAATTCGATGAAAGATCAGTTAGAGAACTCCAGGAACACTAAGTGGTTCACAATCCTAGAAATATCACGTCCACCAATTGTCAACATGAGAGGCTAAATTCTCTTGATGATAGATGTTGAAGATTGTTGTAGGTGTTTAGTGACGGTCTGGTGTTTTGAGAATCTTGGAATTCCTTAGAAATTTTGGATATCAAGGACAGGATAGCGAGGGATCTGTGGTGCATTTGACCAAGGGTTAAGGAAGGTAACCTCAACTTCTATAGTGTAGAGCCGACTTGTTGCAAGAATTGTCACCAGTTATTCCAACAGCGAATTGACGGTGAATTGTCGGTAAATTGTCAGTGGCATCATTAAGGAAGCTCAATCATGGATTTTAGAAAAGTTCACATCAATCTCCTGCATCACATGATTATGTTTGAAAGCATATGGTGCAACCAGATTGATAGTATCAACAATTTCTACCCATGTTCTTGAGAAAACTAGAATCCCAGCGTACTAGCTGAGTGTTGTAGAGGGGACCCCATCCCTCTCTGCCCTTAGTTTCTACGGAGTGAAGCAAGTAGGGTTTGCAAAAGGTCAAAGTGCCACCAGGCCGTGCATGGTGTCCTGTTTTTAGGTTCTTGTAGGGAGTCTTAAAGGTACATCTTACATGTTTGGGATTTTAATAATTAAGAATGAGCAGGTAGAAGGTGAGCAATGAGGTTACAAGGTTGCAAGAGGTGGCAACGAAGGAAACTGCGGGCGGAGACTGATGGGGTCTCCTCTGTAACACTTGTCCTAAATCTTGTACCGGAGGAACATATTGACTGGAAATGTGGAACACGGATTTGGCTTACCCTGCAAAGGGTTTTGGATAAAATCTCTTCCAACTAGTGGAATGATGAACATGGCTTAACCCTGTAAAGGCTGTGGGAGCCTGATTTGGGACACTCAGACATACGTTGTTTTGAAATTGTACGATGTGAATACAGTTTGTGCTGTGACTTCTTGGTAGATAGTGATAGGTTATTGTCTTGCAAGGTGATTCTTCTTGACACCCACACAAAGTAACTTGAAGGGAGTTTAATGAGCATTTCATATGGTCCGGTATGAAGAGAGAATACACGATTAAACTGAACATGCTAAAATCGTTTTGGGGCTAAATTACACAGGTTTGGCAGATTGGAGGCAATGAGCATCAGCGAATCTCAGGTGACCCTAAGGGCATTTACAATTGAAGACCTTTCCAGCTTCTTGGAGTGGGCAACAGACGATGCAGTTACTGAGCAACTAGTTTGGGACACATACACATCTGAAGAAGATGCGCGGAACTTTTTAATAAATGTTGCCATTCCTCATCCATGGCTGAAAGCTTTGTGTGTTGATGGCAAAGCCATTGGGTCCATTGTTTTGGAGAGAGGGATGGGCTTCGACAGTTGCACAGCAGTTCTAGGTTACTGCATTGCCAAAAAGTATTGGGGTATGGGAGTGACCACACACGCGGTGAGAAAGATTGTGGAGATGGGGTTCCAAGAAATGGATGTTGTGAGAATTGAGGCTTTGATTAAGCAAAACAATGTGGCTTCACGACGTGTGTTGGAGAAGGCAGGGTTTCAACTTGAAGGCACTATGTACAAATACAAGCTGATGAAAGGAAAGCTGCAGGATTGCTTCTTATATGCAAAATATGCACCTGAGAACACTAATAGGCCATCCTGAAATTATTTCTCTATATGGAAAATTTAGGGTTTAGGGTAGTCGGATTGCAAAGCATATTGCAACAAACATTGTTTCGTTCAGATTTCTCAGCAATTTGGTGTCAAGTTCATTGCACTGATTTAGCTAAGAAGGGGCAAAATATTGAAAGGGTTGAAGAAGTCTTACACTTCAAATTTAATGAGGTGGAGGGGGTTGAATCTTCATGTAAATCTCCCTTGCTGCCTCCACCCACATGCCATTGCCTCCTGAGCGTCTCACAGCCGACTCAGGGTCACCTGTAAGTATCCACTGCAAATAATGCTGCAGGTGAAGTAGGGACCCATCTACATTAAAAATGTTTGGAAGCACTAGCTATTTATTCAATACACAATTATTTTCAAGATACCAACCTCTTTGCAGTTCTCTGATGTACCTGTATTGCGAGTATTGCTTGACTAATTCAAACTTGTTGCGAGGTAGATGGTTATGCTGTCAGTATTCCTAGTCTTCAAAATGGAAGTGAAAATGCAACAAGTTTGTTTCAAATATGGCGGAGTGTGACTAGATTACGCTCAAGTAGCCAATCAAAAGACATAATTTCTCTCTTGCTGAATTAACCATTCAACTACAACACGCTTGAGCCATACTTCCATAAGTATGAAATAGTGAACATTCAAGTTCCTCACGTCCGAAATATCTCTCGAGACTTGAACCCTAATGAAGCGGGAGTACATGGATGGAAGGTACTTGTTCCTACAGCATGTCATTCAATAATATAGAACCTTGTATAGTTATTCCATCCTACTGCACATTCAGATGTTGATAAACTTGAGTTCATCCCAATCCAGTCAGCTGAAGTATATTGATTAGTCAGCAGTGTATGTCACAGGTTATATTACATCTAATTTAACAAACAAGTTCTTTTTCCGTCCAGGTTCAGATGTATGAAGAGTTGAACCTCATAAACCTAAAGAATTGCAGCCCTTGTGATATATACACACCATTACTCTTAAACCCTGATCCCTAAATCTTAAATCAAAAAGATCTACAAATCAACTTATAACCTCAGGGATGAAACGGTTACCTGAAGGTGAACTCTTCAACTGCTGCAGGAAAGGCCGGGGGCTGGTCTTTGTACTTGCCTGAGCAGTTGGTTTCCCTGGATATATAAACAGGGAAATGGTTCATTTAAAACTTCAAAGCAGTTCCGAACTTCACACTTACCCACTGAAATGGATCTGCTATGGTAAGGCTAATCGGTGTCACTCTCACACTAAAACCTAGAAGACGTGGATGTATTGGAAGTTCAATTCAAAACAGCCCTAAACTCATATACAAGCAGAGTAATCAAAAATTGCAACACAGCAAGGGGACTCTGCAAATGTGTGCATTTGGAGATACATCATCACACACTACTTGCAGAAACTATGCCTTAATAATATATGTGAAAACGGAGTAATGTGTGCTCAGGAAATCAGTAAAGCATATCAAGGCCAAAGGCTTTCAAAACTGCTGAAACCAGTTCCAGCAGTTGCAAGAACACACACACAAAACAAACAAACAAAATTGCAGTACTGTTATGATTGGTGGATTTTAAGTACACCGTTTATGGCTGGTTTTGAAACTGGTCAGGAATCAATGATTTATTGTATATACAACGTAAGAGATCAATCTCCATGAACTCAGGGTGATGAGTGGAAGACGGGTAAGATTGATGCAACTGCTATAATGAAGCTTTCTACTGATCAAAAGACCAGCATTCAGGTTATTGAAAGGTACAAAAAAGTACACTTCCAGTTCATGATTTCCAACATGGTATGGTATGGTATATGTAAATAAATATGCCACCAACGTCCTAAAACCCTACACTCTACAAACGCTCTCCATGTTCTCTATATTTCTCATGTTCCGTAATTGCCCATAAAAAGTTAGGAATTGCAAAACTGTGCCGCTGAGACTCAAATGAGGCACAAGTGGTTTTTTTTATATTTCCAATTCGGAGCAAAATTTTGGTATCATCTTTCTTGTTCCGACATAATTGTGCAACTATGTACCGAGCTCTACAGTAAACAGGACGGTTGGTCATTCATTCATAACCGAGCTGCAGCAAAAGAATTTGTGTCTATTCTATTTCACTTATCATCAAAGCCTGGTTGGCTTCTTTCATCATGTCTCTCTATCTACTACTCATGTTTCGTAAAGGATGAAACAACAACAATAATTTGAAGGTGTTTACTGTCTTGATAGAAGCTTTCAATGGATTTGAAAGGGTTATCTTGGACGAGGGGATGGTGGCGGAGTGTCTCGATTGTCCCAGAGCTGGACACTTTCAGGCACAAGAGGCCCATTGAGCACACTATCTAAGCTTTGAAGATCCAGGGTGAGGAATTGCGAACCTAAATCCTCGTTCTCCCAATGTGGAGGGAACGAGCCTCCAGCGCTCTCGAGCGATGGCGATGAGTTCGATCCCGAGTTTTGGTCATCCTCCATGCTGTAAGGCGGTGTCTGATATGACTCATCCACATCAAATTGGTTCAAAAAAATCTCCAGCTCTTTGAATGTTTCCTTCGGCCTTGATGACGATGACCCCTCACCACCACCACCGCCACCACCACCATCGAAGTAATGTAAATGCGGCTGATGAGGTTGTTGCTCCCATTCTTCCCTGCTAACCATTCTTTGAGGGTTCATGTTGGAAGACGATGTAGCCGTCCCGGCTACATCACCTTCAACTCGCCTGTTGTTGAGCATTACCTCCGACTCATCATCGAAGGATGATGATGTCTCCCTAAACCTCGAAATGCTACCTGACTCCACTTGCAACGATTCGATATACCGATTACGCGGCTTCTCTACATCCATTGAGTTACTAAACCCTAAACCCTCCTGTTTCTTCCTAATCTCACCCATTTCCTCTTCTACTTCTTCTGTGTCCAAGTGGTCGGTGGCTTCTCTTATAAAGTGTTCCTCCATGTCTTGTTGTTGCTGCTGTGAGAATCTGGCTTCTGTTCCGGGAGGAGTGTTAGGTTGGTAATTTGGGAGGTTAAGCTCAGCCATCGGTCCGTAGAGCTTGAGAGCTGCAATGTCGTAAGCGCGGGCGGCTTCCTCTGCGGTTGAAAACGATCCTAACCAAAGGCGGGCTCTCTTCTTTGGCTCTCTAATCTCTGCCACCCATTTGCCCCATGTGCGTTGTCGAACACCACGAAACTCACAGGCTGCGTTCTCTGGCCCGCCTTTTCCCTTCATCGACCCTTTCTTCCATCTTTTGCCTGGCTTGCGTATTGGCTTCTCAATGTGGCCGCTCGTCGGGGACAGCTGCTTGCCTTCCCCCAATGTGTTGCCTAACTGCATTCCGAACCGACGAAGTGTACCTATCGTAATTGCTGTCGAATGAATTAAAAAAAATAAAAAATCTCTCCCCCTAATCCCCTGTTCCTATCCTCTCCTCTCTCTTTCTTCTTCTTTCCCCTACTCGATCACTCCAATTCCTACTAATAAGTTCCCGCTGCTCGCTTTCTTCCTCGCCCTTGTAAATTGGTTGGGATAATCCTTCAAGATTGTCTCTGCAGTAAATGAATTAGGCAATGTTTTGCACACTTGGCGAAACCGTGTTCCTGCCCCCTCCCTCCTCTCTCTCTTTCTTCTTTCTTCCCCTACTCGATCACTTTGATTCCTACTACTAGTAAATTCCGGCTGCTCGCCTTCTCTTCGATTTCTTCCTCGCTCTTGAATCCTCCTTGCCGCTCGGCAAGCTCGCAAAAGCAAAATCGGAACAGAAGCTTTCAAGAGTAGGAGGAATCCTTGAAATAGTCCCCTTCGTTCCTCCGCTCTTGTTGCTGCTTCGTCTGTCTGTCTGTCTGTCTGTCTGTCTGTCTCTCTCCCTCTCTCTCTCCTCTTTTTCTTCTCCTGCTCGATCAATCCAATTGCTAATTGTTTCGCGCTCTTCGCTCTGGAAACCTCCTTGCCGCAAGAGCAGAATGAGACAAACCTTCAAGTCCGTCCGTCCGTCCGCAACCAATGAATTAAGGTAGGCGATCTTTTGGACACCCGGAACCTTCTGGACCGCTCGCCCACTCAGCGATAGCTACTGATGCTGTTTGACTTGACAGCCAAGACACCAGCTCCAATTGCTGCAACCCAAACAAAATATCTCCCCAACCAAAGCCCACACTGACTCTTCGGTGGCCCCCGCACCTGCTGGTCTCCTCCTAATCCCTCCAACCCCACTCTCTCTCCCTCTCCCCACCAATGAATCCTTCCGACCTAAGTAATGCTCAACTTAATCACCCACGCTCCCCCAAAACCTCCCAATTCTCGCCGCAAGCTCCTTAAACCCCCGAAAAACCTCTCACAACTCCACCTCAACTCCCAAATTCCTAATTCTGCGACCAAATTCCTCGCTCCTCCGAAACGTCACACAATACAATTGAATTGCTGCAACAGGTAAGAAACGAGATTCTAACTTGCTGCAATTACACTACACTACACACTCCTCCTCCTCCTCCTCCTTCTTCTTCTTCACAGTCTATATGACGACTAATTTGAGAGCTGCGTATTCACCGACCTCTACTCAACTGCTCACTTGTCCTACAGGCCACGTTTTCTTTCAGGCTCCCAGGGCTGCGCTTTGTTTCTCACACAGCTGATATAATGTGTTTGGAATCTGAAGAATAGCTGATGGGGAGGATCGCTGCTCCCTCTTTGTTCACCTCGGTCGATCGCGCCATGCCAGCATTCCGTCACCGGGGACCACGCGAGGACCCTTCCTGGGCCTGAGGCGGTTAGGAGAACCGGGGACTTCCGGTGGCGTGGACCGGCTGGAACCGGTGCCGCGGGAAGGTGGTGGGACCCGCGCTTCCAGGGCCTTCCCCTCCCCAACCCTTTGTTGATTGGTCCCTGTTGGCCTTGCTTGCCTCCCGTATGCGGCCACTCGACTCCCCAAACAGTCTCTCAATTCGTCTGCTGGCATGGGGCCTGTCTTCTTGTCTGATGAGACACCCAAAAAGGATGATTCCCACCTGGTTGGGATATTGTTCCAGCCGCGTTCCCTTGTTGCCTTTCGCGTCTTTTCGTATGTGTGTTTCTTATTGTTCATGATCCGCCTCCGACGTCCCTTGGTTATGGGTCCATTACGTAGCACCAAGGTGCACAAAACGCCCTAAAATCATGCATGATATGCACACGTTGGTTGTGAGAATGTTCACCACCTAAACACCACGGTGTCCTGATGGTTTTGGGGTAATCTGTCAGTGAACCTTCGAGCCTTTCTAATTCTTGCATATAGAATCCAAAGTACGCCTCCTTTGCATTCATGCAAATGTGGGAGTGTGTTTTCAGGTGTGATGAGACCCAAGATGATTGTCAACTCGTTGGGATATTCTTATGGCCGTGTTCCCTTGTTGGCTTTCGCGTCTTTTCGTATGTGTGTTTCTTATTGTTGATGATCCGCCTCCGACGTCCCTTGGTTATGGGTCCAATACGTAGCACCAAGGTGCATGGTGTTATAACCAACAGCCCATCCTACACAAAACGCCCTAAAATCATGCATGATAAGCACACGTTGGTTGTGAGAATGTTCACCACTTAAACACCACGGTGTCCTGATGGTTTTGGGGTACTCTATCAGTGAACCTTCGAGCCTTTCTAATTCTTGCATATGGAATCCAAAGTACGCCTCCTTTGCATTCATGCAAATGTGGGAGTGTGTTTTCAGGTGTGATGAGACCCGAGATGATTTTCAACTCGTTGGGATATTCTTATGGCCGTGTTTCCTTGTTTATTTTTTTCTTGCTCATCTTTCTTCTTGACTCCATTCCGACGCCCCTTGGTTAAGTATGGATCCAAATAAGCAGTATAGTAGAGGGTGCTATAACCGACACCCCACACAAAACCAACACCCGAAAATCATCACAGGGAGGTCACTCCATTGTCAAGTTGAACACCACGTGCAAACAAAGTTTGCTACCCCTATATTACATGCCATAGATAATTTTAGAATTTATGATATTTTTTTCTACATATACATAACCATTGATAGTATTTTTTTTTATTTTTTTTAATTTTTAAGTCATCTTCATTTTCTTTAGTAATTTTTTTAGTTCAATTATGTGTCATTCTAGTTAGAAACGGTATGTTTTTATTTAAAAAAACAATTCATCAAATTTAGTTACCATTTTTTACTATGTAATAGGTACCATGTATACCTACTCATGAATTTGTTTTGATAAAAGTTTGACCCATTTTGGTGATGCTTTATGTAGAAAGTAGGATTTTTTACATGTAAAGTGTTTGCACGTGGTTGTTCAACTCTACAATGGAGTGACCTCCCCGTGAAAATCATGCATAATAAAAGCACATGTTGGTTATGAGAATCTTCACCACCCAAAACATCAGGTTCCCCTAATGATATTGGGTAATCTATCAGACTTTGAACCTTTATAACTTTTGCATATGGAAGCCAAAATATGTCTTTTTCTATGCATTGGAATTCCCTTTCAATTGCCAACGAGGGACATATAAATTTGTGTAATCAAATGATAATATTGATACTAAGTGTTTAAATTATAGGGAATGCCTCCAAGGGAGTGCAATGTGGAACAGTGCACGACCTACATGGTATTCCCTCCATATAAAGACTCTACTAGATTTTTGGTACATGTGGGCAATTTGCTCAGTGGTGAGGCATTATGCTCTAGCAAATGTTATTTGACTAGAAAACATAATATTGTGTTGTGTAACGGCCATATTGTAACAAAGGAGGCAATGCAACATGTCTTTAACATGTTCATTAAAGCGCCCTCTACCTTAATGTGAGTACACCTAGTATGAAAAATAATTTGTACTCGGTTTTAAGTAAATATAGACATAATATTTGTTTAAAGTAATGACGCATATAATAGGATTGCTTGCATCAATGATATCACATGCACATTGCAAATATCATCTCTTTGGAGGAAGATATATGATGAAAACCTTAATTATACATATTTTTGAGAAATAATGTGTTTGAAACGTGACAAATTTCGATTTGCAAATAACACAATGTGCAATCAACAAAATTGTTCTTATATACATGTATATTGATGCATCCAAAATTAACACATATGGGATATATATGTGAGTTTAAATACATGACTAAGTCCAAAGTGCAAATATGTGCAAAAAACCACTATAGGTGGTTTTTCAGTTTTACTTCAAGAATACATAAGATAGTTGGCCAAATTCTGGATATAGTAGCCACAACTTTCATGTTCCTCGTTTGAATTTGTTAATGTGCTCATGTGATTTTTATGTGGTTATCAAAACCCCACATAGCACACGATGTTCAAATTGTTTATAATAGGTGTCCTTGCCCTAAGGTATTGTGGGCACTTCCAACTCCACAAACTTGTATGACTATCATTTCAAATCAAGAATCATCTCCATTTGGTAGTCAATTGCAAACCAACACATATCATGGTTTTAGGTTCCCAAAAGAGATGTCAAAGCTACAAGAGCTCAAATTGGATATTCTCTTTCTCAAATTATGTATTTAATAAATAAATTAAAAAAAAAAAAAAAAAATCACATGAGGCAGACCATCTTAGAACCAACACCCTCAAATCATGCCCAATAAGTTGAATTTTAAGAATAGCAATCACCTCAATCATGCCCAATCATGCTCCTATGTTGGCTTTGGGTCATTTATCATGAAAACTTTGAACCCTTATAAATTTTTGTCTTGAAACTATCTCTAACAAGCATCATTTAGAACTCTACAATGTACTAATGATGTTGATGTTCAACACTCAAAGTGACAGGTCTAACACCACCTGTCTCAGGGCCCCACAAATGTGTTACCAAAGTTAACAAATTTGAACCTACAAATGTGTCTATCATATTTTGAGCACGTAGTCCAATCTCATCACGAGCGTCTTTTTGGTGTCCGACAAGACCCCAAAGGTTGGACTCTTCGTACCATGTACGAACTGACATGAGTGTAAGAAGGGATATGAATTGAGGCATTAGTGTACATAATATACACAAGGGAGAGGTTTTATTTTTTTCTCTATTGTGTACATTTAAAAAGGCTATATAAAATCTTGATGTAAAGGTCGATGTACAAAAGGGGGCCTAATTTGATTGTATTGGGTGTGTTAGTTTCATCCAACTCACATTTTCATCCATAGTTGTCATATGGTATTAATCCTCATTCACTACCCTGTCCATTCTTGTTAGGTTTTGCATTTGGGTTCTAGATTTTTACAACTAGAGGGTCTTGGAGCACTCATGTGCTCCCTTGACTTTTGGTCTCTGGGTTGCAGTTAAGTTATTGTGCTCTTATATTTGTTTGTGTGATGTAATTGTTGGGTTACATACTATGAATAATAAAATATTCAATGAGTTTCTCACTAGAAAGTGGATTTTGTATGTAGTACTGGCTTATTTAATTTATGATTTATATTTTGCATACGTAGTGTAGGTATTTATCACATTAAATTCAAAGCTTGGTATAAACACATGAGTACATTTTCTAGCCTACCGTTAATTTGTTGTTAGCCTACATGACTACCCGGGTAGGGCACTCGCGAAAATTTAATAAACCATGTGAGAAAGAATGTAGGGTATTTTTTATTCATTTGTGACAAAATTTATACAATTCTTCGATATAATGAAGCACCTCTTCAATTACAGAGTTGTGTGTATAAAAACAATAAGGGTACCATATAATGCATCAATTCATCTAATTCTTTCAATCTAAAATAGGGTTGGGAATAGTAGGTAGAGAAAAAAATATTGAGGCAGAGGTATACAATGCATTTTATGGTGGTCAATGGATGAAAAACTATCCATTTTCAATCCAAATTTCCGAATGAAAAAATTGAATGACCCTAAGTTATGTTGCTACCAATCTAAGTTATGTTGCTATCCAATATGTTCCTAAACACAAAATGAATTTTGTTGCTATCCAATGTGTTCTAAAACACAAGAGTTGAGAATCGAATTGAGCTTAGATGTTCATATTTTTTATTTTGGTGCTTTTCTCAAGTTTGCTTGCTTCAAGTTTGTTTGATTTGAACATTGTTTGATGTATGTTTTGGAACAATAGGAGGTCCTAATAATGCTTCAAGTTTTTATGTTTTGGTACATTATTTGATGTCTTCAGTCTAGACATGGTTTATTGAATTTTCACTACAAACTTTCAAGAGTCCTATGATTCGTCATTCATGGGGTCAAATATAAAAATTATAAGGAACATAGGGTACTAGAAACTAGTTCACTTGCGACTTTATAAATACAAATAGGGTCATCTAAAATGAAAAAATTTAGATTTATCTGTACTGATAGGGTGTAAAGAATTCTAATTTCTTAGATAAATAGCCCCATGATAAATACCCTTCCGTCGCAGATGGGTTATTAAATACATGTACGAGTGCCCTATCCGGGCATGACTACATTTTTTTTTTCTCTGTAAACTTCTCGTATACAAGGGGTTTAATTTCATAGTGACCCACGCACGTCATTTAGGTTTCCAATGAAAAGTCCACCCAACTAGGACAAGACTTGCTAGAATCCACTCAAATGCATGCATGTGCAAGCATAGTAAAGTGGACCGAAATAGTGCTCCTATATGCTAAAACCAATTTTGTTGTTGTCAAAAGGCCTTAAAATAGTAGAAAATGGTTGTTGAAATTGGTTTTTTTTTTTTTTTTTCATGACAACTCTTTTTTGTTGTGTTAAAAACTCAAATGTAGAATATCAAGTTGAGGTCTCCAAAACTTATCATTAAAAGTGATGCTCAAAAGCACATGGTTGAATCGAGTTTTAGACATAGATTCCATGACCTCAAGTATCTAAAAGTCGGGATCTTTTTTCTTCTTCATATTCCTTGAATTCATTATCCACTTGAGGGCATCATCACAAAAGTTAGAAAACCAAGAATTGTATGTAATTTTTATCACATTTTAAACAAACTTTAGACACTTGCTTGTTCAGTATCACCTACTTGCACACCACTTGCACGGTCTTCTAAATGTGTAGACTTTTCTTGGAATTTTTCCGGTCATCACAAATTGCTTGGCTTTCTAGATCAACATGTTTTGTTTTTGTGTTTTTTTTTTTAATATCTACGATTTTTTGTTTTCCTCACAGAATTTAGAATCAGTGTATAGTTCTGAATCACTTTCACTGAACACAAGGCAGGGATCAAGAGTTGTCCACAGGAGTTGTCATGCTTGTTGCACACACGTACCCCATTACGAAGAGCAACGTTGTGTTTGTTTAATGTTATTTTGCATTGGGGGGAGGGGAAGGTTTGGGGTTTTGGGTCAAGGGGGGCTGATGTGGCATAAGGTGGGAGAGCGAGAACTACTCCGAAAGAGACCAGAAATGCATGCACCTGTTTGTGTGTGCCAAGTCAGCGGAAGTTGGCTGCCAGGTGGTTACTATAGATGGGGTCTACTTGCTGATGTGGCATTGATAAGTTTAAACCCCGACATTTGTGTGTGGGTGCTTTACCTCAATGTGACCTCATCCATTCGCCCTTCCTTTCCCACGGGGCGATCACACCCCCTTACATTTCATAGCCACATGCGATAAAAGTTTGCTACCCTATATTACATGCCATAGATAAATTTTAAAATTATGATATTTTTCTACATACACATAACCATTGATAATATCTTTTGTATATTTTTTTGAAATTTTTAGTCATCTTCATTTTTTGTAGTAATTTGTTTAGTTCAATGTTGCGTCATTCTAGTTAGAAACGGTATGTTTTATAAAAAAAAACAAATAATCAAATTTGGTTACCAATTCTTACTATGTAATAGATACTATGTATATTACTCATGAAAAAAAAATCATAAACTTTTGAACCATTTTGGTGATGCTTTATGTAAAAAAGTAGATTTTGTTTTATCGCACGTGGTGTTCAACTTGACAATGAAGTGCACCCCCTGGGTCCTTTCCTCAACAAAAGCCCTTGGATCCCGCAACTTCACCAATGTATCCTCCAATTCATATTTGATGGTATTGAGCAAAGTGACGGCGGCAATGACACACTATTCTACATTTCTATATATTGAAGGGGTGAAGTAGTTTCACACTAACGTCTATCCTCAAGGTATGGTCAAGGATGTTTTACGAACATACACTTATTCAGTCCGGCCTTCCTTGGAGATTGGAGTTCTTCTTCTTCTTCTTCATTTCTATCTTGCTTGCACTAATTTCCCAATTTGGCCTTATCATTGAAGTTATATGTAAAGTAAAGTAGATGAAACCATGGGTTTAGTCCCAACCCCTAAGATTATGAGAATCGACACAAAGTCACTCAAATTTTCTTAATGTGCAAATTATCATACACAAAGAGTGTTGTTGGGATTTTTTAAAAATTGGCTTTCTAACTTATCTTACTAGGATGGGTGGGCCAAGCTAGCCTTGCATGGGCTACTCCGGGATTTAAGACATCGGATCCCATGCTCATACACTATTTGAAATCCCAAAATTTTCTTAATGTTTGAGAGGGGAGGTCTTGAAAGTTTCACCCAACCCTTAAAATAGGCTATGGTACATGACGAGCTAACGACCTCTCAACATAACTTTTTCTCAAAGAAGAATCACACCCACGGTTCCGTCTCTCTTTGAGGGACTTTAGGAATAACTATTTCAGACCTTGGACAACTGACCAACTAGCATCACCTAGCTAAATTTTCCAGGCCCCTATTTGTCACTTAGCTTTAGCTAACTAGATTCATTGAACCTAGGATTCTTACTTAGCTTTAGCTAGCTAATTTTTCCAGAACTCTCATTTTCACTCAACTTCGACTAGCTAAAAAGTTGTGTGGCATGCATATTCATTCTTAACCAAAGAGAAATCCATTTAAACGAAACCAAACAATACATATTTGGTTGTATTGCTCTCGGTTGGCTTTGTGTATTTTCATGTTGTTGCACAAGGAATTTAAAAGGCTTAAAATCAACACGTATAGTTGGCTTCTTCACTTTCGACTGACATTGGTGATAGATCATCATCTTCATCATCATTGCCATTATTATCATCGTTGCCTTTATCATCTTCTCCTTCATCATCATCTTCTTCGTTTTCATTATCATCAGAATCATCAATGTCATCTGGCAATCTAGAACAAGATGGAATCAAGGTGTTTCAAATCGGATATTCCACGACATTTGCTAGATTACTAGGAATTAGGCTCATGTTCACTTTCAAAAACATCGTTGCTTCAACAAGTCTAGGTCTAAGAGACAACTAATTGGGTGCAATGACATCATTCATTCCACCGAGATCACATTTAGATTCCAGCTAGCTATTAGCTAACTTTCCTCGGTTGGATTATGGCACTTAGTTTTAGCTAGCTATTCTTTTGAGGCACTCAATTCCTCAGTAGCTTAATTTAGCTGGTTGGAGCTTTTAGCTAGCTAAATAGTTGCCCACTTGATTAGTTGTCCAAGGTCTGAACTCTTGCCAACATTAGGCGGAGAAATATCAATTGGCAAGTGAGACAATAGCTTTGCCACATTAATTTAGAATTCAATCACTATAATCGTTAATTCAAGACTTTGGAAAGTCTCAAAATAAATGCAAATGGTTTAATATCTAGTTCAATTTCTTGTTGTGATGAAATGTATTTGTGCCAAATTTGTTAGTGCCGCCCATGCAAATCACTTTATTAAGTCACATTGAATCTATTTTTGTGTTTTTCTTGTTCTTTATTTGAAAAACTACGTTCTTAAATAGTCTCAAAATCATGAAAAAGTCTCCAATTACCGAATATAGTGAGGAATACAACATTTCAAGCTTGGTCTAGCACTGTTTCAAAGTGTGTTGGCATGAGGTCATCCTTGCCATAGTCATGCTTACACATTATATTGTTGGATCTGCTAGACTTTGAAATTCAATACTAAGTGAAAAAAAAATTTCCGATGAAAATTCCTGTCACTTGCAGGGACTCATGCAATTGTGAGGGTAAAGTTCCACCATGCTTGACACCCACCGGAGAAGGGTGAAAACACATAGAAAGCTTTGTATACCCCGGTGGTTTTTTTGTTCCCAACCAAATTGACACTTACATGACATTATTCAGATTCATAATAATGTTATGTGGGACTGACAACATTTCATAGAATATTTTTAGATATTCTCACATTCAATTTGAATGTGAGGAATATACGGGAATATTTTGTGGAATATTGTCAGTTCCACAGACTACTGTTATGGATTCAAATAATGTTATGTGGTTCAGGGACCGAGAAATTGGTTTAGTCTAATAAGATCCGATTGAAATGAATTAGCAACAAACTTGGGAGGGGCATTTTTTACTGCACTTCCCTTGGTAGGTGTTGAGGGAAAAGGGAAAATTTTTTTTAAAAAAAGGTTTTAAAATATTAAAAAAAGGGAGGTACCCTTAGCCTTATAGGTTCTCACACCATCACTTGGGCAGTCCTAGGCAACTACTTATCCCAATTAGTGCATGTTACTATTTGGAGTTATGTAGTGTGATAACGCCTTACTCAAGAGTTCAGTTTTTACTAACAAAAGTTCGAGAGGTTGTTTGGACATTATAGAACACATTTAATGACTTTGCTTGGTAATATATTACATTCTCGTTAGATAGTTATAGCACTGCAAAGCTCCGAATAGTCTCACACACGAATTGGGATAATTAATGTAGTAGTATTGGTTGATTAAGTCAATAATTTGACTTAGGGCCGATTCACACATGGTTTTAAGTCGTGAGTCCCAAGTCGCCGGAGGTCAATTTGTGCAATCTTAACCGTTGAGAGCATGGAAGTTGGGACTTACCACTTCACATGGGGTCCCCCAATCCTAAGTCCCAGGTATGACATGGATGCATACATGGCAACACTTTAACAATGTTCTTTCCCCTTAACCCATAAGTTCCTATGTGACCATAATTTGGTCGTGAACAAATCACTTTGACCCCTTTGACACCAGTTCACATGGTTTCTTGATTGTTTCAACTACTCCTCTTGTTCATGTTCAAGTTTGCTATGTTTTGTCACGTGGATAATTTTGAATGAACATAGTTAATTATTTTTGGATTAAATTAAATATGAGAGTGTGCTCTCAACTAGTTTCCAATGGAACTAGTCCATGAACCAAAACTTGACTTTGTCATCTCTACAGTTTATGGGCATGATACCCTAAACATGTATTTTGTTGATACATATGTGCAAATGATGCATAGTTGATTTGAAAGTTTGCATGACATTGAAATGCAACATATCCTAAACATCTACCGTTGGAATTTTTACTTAGACATGTGTTACTGGGTGTAAATCCATGTGAAAAGTGCGCAGTTGTGGCACCGTTGCCTCAAATTGCAAAGCTTCCCAAAAAAATCATGAAATAACGATTTCAAGATTTGTGAGTTGATTTGAAGAGGTACATTTGCCTTCTTTTGAATGAGGGTAACATTTTGTTATTTAGAGATGATTTGAGTGAAGGTGTAATCAAAACAACAACCCCAATTTAATTTTTAAATTATTGCCCCTAGACATCACTATTGACATTCCTATTATAATCTCCTACACAATAGAACTTCAATGTTTAGAATTTGGACTTTGAATAGTTACCTCTAACCTGCAAACATCTATACAGTTGGGGCCATTCACGGTTGGGGTACTACTTTTGGGACAAAGGACTAAAGGACTTTGTCGCATTGATCTTGGTTTTTATCATGATTTATTATTATTTGATCAATAAATTTTACATAAATAAGTAGATAGTTCATAAGCTTTATCAAGAAATATTATTATTATTATTTAATAATCACCCTAAACCCTAGGCCACATCAGTGGCATTTTTTTGCTATTTAGGTGTGCATTGGTGGTCAATTATTTCCTGTTATGTATCTTGGTACCTTGGTAAAAGTGTCATGTGTCCATTCATATAATTTTTTTTGTCCAATTCTAATACTAGACGTTCCTTTTACGTGTGGCCGTGAGTATACGGATATTTGGACATGTTTGGTGCCACATGTAAAGTTGGGCAATTGCTATTCAATACATATTTGGTTCTATTGGTACACACTTGAACGATGAGTCTGAGGAAAAAAATTGGGATCGTTTCGATTGATTCTTGTTGTCCTTTTCATTCCTTGATCCTAAGGTGAACAATTAAGACATCACTCCTGAATGTCCTTTAAGGAATCAAAAGGATATCTTAGATGACCCTATTCCTTCTAAATTAACTTTGTCAGTGTACTCGATATGGAGTATGAAATGTAGGTATGATCCAAAATATGCTTCACAATACAAATCTAAGCATACCAAGCATGTGAAGTTATCCAAAAAAGTTTGTTTTCCGTTAGATGGCCAAAAGTAGTACCCCAACCGTGAATGGCCCAGTTGGATTTGTGAAAAAACTTTAGATCTTCAGCTACAATCACTGAAATTGAGGTCATGTTTTTTGGACAAATTTGAAGGAAATTGGGCGTGGGAAGTTAAAGGTTAAGTGTTTACATATGCCATACTACCAGTTGAGTTAACAATTGGACCTAGAATAATGTCTATCTTTTGACCACATAGTCCAATTTCCTCATAACATGTGCCTATTTAAAGTATAGAAGTTGCTTAAATTGTCTCTTTAACCCTAAAAGCCAAAACAAAATCTCTCAAAATTCATTTAAAACAATTCAATCCAGTTTCATAAGCTTATTAAAGAAAATGTGTACCTTTTATAGTGGGTTTGACCATATAGATTGCATCTTTGTAAAGCTAGGATTCTTCACTCCAAATTTCAGCCGTCCACATGTCAAACATAATAATATCATAATGCAAATGTGTACATTGGTATGGCCAAGCAGAGGAGACCGTTCGGTCAAAAAAAATCACTTCGTCCTTTAGAGGTTAATCATTACATATATATTTCATCATTAGATTGATAGAATATGGGATGTTTGTTGTTAGCAAATGAAAGGGTATTCTAATGCATCAAAATATGCCTCACTTGGATTCCAAATGCATAAGGTATAAAGATCCCAAAGTTTATTGTTATAGTACCCAAATCCGTTAGAGAAACATAATGTAAAGGTAGTGTACATTCTCAAAGTCAACATGTTGTTATTTTACTAGATTTTAAGGTGTTGTTTTGGGCTAGGATGGATCTAGAACCCTTCTCTCTAGGGGGGAAGGGGGGGGGGCTTTGGTAGGACGGGGGTGTTCATTGTCAACCAAAGTGGCATTGGCATCATCACGAGAAGCCATTATGGGATGTTTGTTGTTAATAATTAAGATGGGCAGTTAATGAAGTCAATAACAATGAGAGTGGGCAGCAATAAGAAGGTTAGAAGCGCAAACATGAGATTAGACCTTGTGGTTGGAAGGGGGTGGTCCGCAAAAGTTAACTTCAGCTCATTCTCATGCCTTTTTCTCTCGGTTAGGAATGTCTTTCTCCCCTCCCTCTATATAGGTGGCGGCGCTCCTTGCAACGCTTCTTTTCACTTGTTAATAATAAAAAATTGAAGTTGATGTTGATTAAAACAATTTATAAAACTTGTTAATATTGATGGAAAGGTTCAGTTAACTTTGTTGGAGAATTGTTGCATGAATCTACGGTTGTTGGAGTTGAAGGCCACAACTAATTATCCATTTCCAAGTATTATTGGTTGCATTGTTGGCGTTTGAGGCTTAGAGGCATGAAGTAGAAATATGATTAGTAGTTAGTTGTGAATTGCTAAAACTTTGGCTTTAGCCTTGATTGGACTGTTGAAGTGTTGGCTTGGGGGATGGCAAAAGGTCATCCATCCAAGTACTATTTCTTAGAATGGTGTCTCAAATTCCAATTCTTTCCACCACTTTGGCCACCCCCAACCAAGGATGGCCAGTATGGAGATTGGTGGAAGTTAGTACTTAAAGCCAACTCCCTCCCTCCGTTGTAACAAGTTTGCCACATATTCCCGAATGATTTTACTAGTGGTAGTATTTCAATCAGATAGGTCACTTCAATAGTTTTCCAATGACATTTTACACGTCCAATTCTGACCTAGAAATAATAAATCATGAATCTCTAAAGGTCCCATAGAAATTGTCACTGTGAATCAGAACCCAACATTTTCCTTTTTAATTGCACCCATACCCAGACCATGCCCATCAACAGTGACCTATGCCCACCCATGCCCACCCATAGCATGACATGTGCGCACCCATGCCCACCCATGCTATTCAAATTGCGCCCATGTATTCAAAAATTGTGTAATGTGTATTGTGTAATTGTGTAATGTGTCTTGTATGATTGTGTAATTGTGCCCCACCCATGCCCACCCATGAACAATAATATCGCAGCCATGCCCACCCATGCCCACCCATGAACAATAACATTGCACCCATGCCCACCCAAAACCCATGGGCATGGGTGGGTATGGGCATGGGCATGGGTATGGGCACCCAATGTAGGGCTCTGCTGCGAATGGATTAAAACCGAGGAATATATGAATTTAAGACTAAAAATACCATACATTGTAGTAAATTCCATGAATTGATCCCGAGTAGTTAATAATTGAACGATAGTGAGATGAATAGGTTAATTGTTCTTAGATGATCTACTAGATAAATGTATTAGGTATGATGAATGATATTTACATGAAGTCGGAATGAGGTTGGACAAAGAATGATTTTGTAATGGATGAAGAATAATTGGATGAATGTTATGCATATGGATAATTACAGGATATAGAAGGTCATTGCTTGGAGGCATTAGAGTACTCCACCCATCCGGCCAATCTTGTAGGTTGTTACTTCAATACGAGTGACACTTGTCACCATAATATACATATCTTCACCTTGGTGACTAGGAACTCCAAGTAAATATTCAAAATAATCATCATTATGAATAAATATGTCTATCTAATTTACATTGAGTCAAAGTGCTTTGGTATTGTCACATTGTGAAAGCTTCCTGGGTATGTGGGTTCTAGGCAAATGAAAATATTGTTATGATCAATAATGAACGGGTTGTTGATTGAATACGTTATTTTCTTGTCATTAAACCAATAGGCATGGATTGGGTTCTTATAGGGTCTACAAATCTTGACTAAAGTACCATCTATGAAACCTATACAATTATAGAATATAGGTAGAACACCAACCCAGGAGGTGGAGTTTTCATTGGGAACTTAAATGACATGCATGGGTGACTATGAAATAAAACCCCCTATATACAATGATTTCATAGAGGAAAAAAAATGTACATGTACTAACGGTAGGCTAGAAAATGGATTCATGTATTTATACTAAGGTTTTAAATTTAATGTGTTTAATGCCTCCATAACATACACATATCTATAAATCATGAAATAAATAGGCCTTTTAACATTTTCAAGTCAATACGAACTATCATCATATGACAATAATGAATGACTACTATTAATTGGATGAAATTAGCACATCTATTGTCAATCTTTTCTCTAATCCTTAGAGCATTTTTTTAATCTACATTTACTCAAAATTATTTATAGCCTTTTTAAATGTACACAAGCATCCACCCATTATGTTTCATGGGCTAGGGCATCATTGATGCAAGATGCAACAAAAACAACGTTGTCATTAAGGGCACTCTTAGCCCAATACTATACTAACAAAATCATACATGTGGTTGTTGTCATGCTTAAGGAAGAGTAGGGATCAAAGAATACGTTGTTGGGATGTAAGTTTGGAGGGTTGACCTCCAGCAACTTCAGGCCCCCCATGGTGCGAGTATGTGTTCCAAGAATGGGCACAACATCAAGACACAAATTGTGGAACTCTTCGCAAATTAAATTTGTGAGTGTTTTGAATCTAGTAGAATGTTTTCCCATACTCCCTAAATGATCTCGGACACATTCTTGTGGATCTACAGAGGATTGCCCCCTCCTCCTCTTCCATTTCATTGGCATTGAAGAACTCAAATGTGTTGCTTGCAAGCAATGCCATATGCAAAATATGTAGAATATCTTGGTCCCAACATGTGTCATCATCGCTACTACTAGAATTGGTTTGTTCAAATAAAGAGGAGTCCTCTAACAAGCAAACCATACTATCAACTCATGAGGAGCTCATGATGGTGGTGCTAACGTAGTACCAAAAGTGTAGGAATGACCAAAATAAGCAATAGAAAAGCTTGAAAAATACCCAAACCACCATTATGTTGAATGGCCATGGCCAAGGGCGGGGGCTTTGAATAATCGGCTCACCAAGTCTATCCATGATAAGTCGGATTGCGAGCCATATAAGAGTCTGTGGGAACTTTGATCAATGACATAAGGAACGTCTTTTAATCCAATGGGAATGCCAATTACGTCTTGGGAACGACGGGTTATGGCAAGACAAGGTCATGGGAACACAAATTATGACGCGGGAACTCCATATGGTCCTTGGGAATGGTTTAGGGTTTAGGTTCAAGGTTAGGGAATGGCCATGGGCCAAAGGGAACGCCTTTATACACGGGTAGATCACTCTAAGGCATTTTTGTGCACCACGTGCGGCTTGGGTTTTTTTGTTTTGGGGCTATTTACCTTCAAGGGTTGAATTAAAGCCTCCCTATAATTACTTAAATTTTTAAAATGGCCCATTTGTTTGCACCCTTCCATTACTTATATTGTCCAAGTCGCTGTAATTTTTTGTACTCTATATTCCTTTTAAGTAATAAAAGCATGGGGAAGACGACCCCAACGACGGCGCGTTCCCTTTTCATCCATTTTTGGACAAACAAAAATCCCAATTATCATCCATCCCCATGAGTCCTAAACCCATTTACATACCATACTAAACATACCTTCTAGGATCCTTATCTTTAGCCCCTATATTAATTTTACAAAAAAATAATGGCCCACGTTTTGTCCATCTAACTTACTTATAATGGGATTGTCTACATTTAATGGCCCCTTCATTATTTGGAATTCCTTTATAATTTTTATTTCAAATGATTTTAATCCTCTCTATATTATGCCGCACGTCGTTTTTAAAATGCACTAAGTGATCTACCCGTGCCTTTATACCATTGGGAACATTCACGTAAGCTTGGAAACGGCCATAGGCCATAAGGGAACGCCCTTATACCATTGGGAATAACCACATAACCTTGAGAACGGCCATGGGCCAAAGGGAACTCCCAATCAATGGACATATAGGCTCATCTACGGCCAATAGTGATGGGTGACATCAACACCCTAAGCCAACATGTCCACTTTTGGGAGCCGGGCGGGCCTAACCCAACCCCGACCTTAGATATCCTTGGGTTTGAGGAGTCAACCAACCTTTGGTACGGTCAACTGCCTAAATAAATATTTAGTGTTAAGCAATAGAATTGGGGGTTGGATGAATGACTTCCGGCCAAACTACATCCCAAACCCCAACTCGTTTATCGGATAACTCTATTACGTTAGGCACATCACTAAAAAGTGCATCTAACACAAAAATTGGGGGGGGGGGGGCATAACAATCAATTAAACCATCATAGAAATATTATCATGGTGGGGACCCAAACCCAAACATACGTGGCAGTCCCTCAACATGGCCCACTTTCACTTCCACACTAAGCTTGAGACCCGATTCAATTGCAAGATTGGAGTTTCACTTTCCCACAGTACGGGCCACAACCTTTAGATAGGTTCTTTCCAAGGGCCTGAGGTTTTCATGGTCACAGCTCTTGGTCGGTGTGCAAAGTGGCCCTTAGGTAGTACTAAGTTACATGAACATGATGTATTCTGGTTTGTTTTGTTTTGTTGTCAAGTTGCGGGGGTTCAAGAAGCATCTCTCTCTAAGCTTACGTGCAAGCCTGCAACTAGCTTCTTATACCCAATATAACCTCTACATCATGAGGATGCAACTGTGGCCCTATGCATCAATGTTGGACCGGTATATATATGAATGCATGGGTATCAATTATGAACATCAAGAATGGTATCGAGATTGTAATACTACAGTAGTCAAGTATGCATATTTAGTGGGTGTGTGAAGGTGAGAGAATCTTCATATACGCGAGTTATTATTTGGGTCGATACCATTCTTAGCCATATTGATACTAGAGTAATTTTGCCTAAGTACGAAGGTCCTTGCATGATATATAGACCTGAATGGGATCGAAAGCAAAAATACCATCGACTACTCATACCCTCCTATTATAAATAAATAAAATGGTGAAATTCTCATCATATGTACACTCCAAACTCTATAACATCACGCTTGTGGCAACAAAAGTGCACATGATATTAAAGAGTATGCAATGTTAACATGGATCGCATGATAACAAAGAATTAATGTAGCATGTGACATTATGGAGTAACACAAAATCAACATTACAATAATGACAATGATTACAATGATGACAATGTGGTGTGTGTGACAAGCCTGTGACTTTAATTCTTTGGTGGTTTATTTAACTGCTAACACATGCAATATATGAAAGGGAAAGATGATAACAAAGGGTGAGATTTGAATTGAGAACATCCGTTTCTTAGGGTTTCGGGATATAAAGAGAAGGAGTGACATTAGGGGGTTGATATTATGGAGTTTAGAGTGTACATAGACCCGCATGATTTGGAACCCAAAGAATGTCATCAACTACCCATCCCCTACCGTTATAAAAAATGGTGAAACCCTCATTACATTTAGACACTGCGTGAATGATATGAAGAGATTGATAAGGTACTAGACCAACACTAAGTTAGGTATGTATGTAGTACTACAACAATACATTCAACCTTTGACCTGACAAAGAAACTAGACTATTAGGGCCACATTACACCTAGAGGCCGGGCCAATTTTTTGTGTAAGAGGCTTGAAATCCTCACTCGTGATTGGCCAAAACGTTGAAATCGGCCCCAACCCCTTTACACCTAGAGGCCGGGCCGATTTGGTGGTATGAATTTTTTTTTAATCAAATAATGCATGGTCTGACACGGCCCTAACTTGTTGAATTGAGTGCACCCAAAATGAAGGACCACTTCTCAGCCTCGGAGCCAATATCACATATTCAATACAAAAACAAAATTTTAATCAAATGTGATTTTTTCCTACAAACTATATCCATTGGATTATGTGGAAATATGAACAGCTCTATGCTAGGTTATGCTAGATCTGTTGGATTATGCTAGATTTATCGAATCAACCTAACTTCTTGACCCTAAAGCCCTTACATATGGAAAAAATGACCCCCACTATAATCTTATTGTAATGTGTAGTTGAGGCCGACCTCCAACCCAAAAGGGGCTGAAATAAATTTCATGCAATCGGCCTGAAGGGGAATTGGCCCGGCCTCAAGGTGTAAAGCGGCCCTTAGTTTATAAGTAATTGAGTAGGCATTTGTGAGCGAGGGATGGAGCCGGTTGAAAAAGGCAAGGTAGAGTGGACATGCAGGCAGGGCCACGTTGCACAAGTGGATTGTGGGTCCTGGTGAGGCCCCATTAATTGATAGTTCTTTATGATTCTGTGTGTGTGTGTGTTGGCCTCTTTCGGAAGCTGCTGAAGAAGCTGGTCTCCCTCTCCTCTCCTCTCCTCTCCTCTCCTCTCCGGCCTAGCGAACTTGCCTTGGTGCTGACAGCCTTTGTGAATTGATTGTGTGTATAGAGAGAGAGAGAGAGAGAGATTGAATTACTGCACTAATTTCCCAATTAGTGTGTGTGGTACTAAGTCCCAAAACATGTTAACCTTTAAAGGACAATGCTGTCCCACGGGCTTGGTATTATTTTGGGAGAATCTTGTTCAAAACTTCTACTCCATTGCACCAAATGGGGTTTTTTGAATTTTAAAAGATATTTTGGGTGTGGTATCGGGAAAGCATATGTCCTTTAAGGGTTAAGAGGCATAACACCTTATGTTGCATCACGGAATACCATGATCAGTGTTAGGCAAACGGGCTCACATTCACGTCGGTACCTAACTGCAGGTGTTATTTTTCTTTCTTCCGAAACACGCACTTACACTCTAAACTCTGTAATATCAACCCCCCTTGATGTCACTCCTTCTCTTCTATCTCGAAACCGTGGGAAACGGATGTCCTCGGTTTAAATCTCACTCCTTGTTGTCACGTCTCCCTAAGTCTGGTATATCATGGGTTTTGACGTTTAATGTAAACCATCAAAGAATTGAAACCACAAGCTTGCACGCATCGCAATTTCATCATCGTGATTCATGTCATTATTGCAATGTTGATTTTGTGTTAATCCATAATGTCACGTGCTACACTAATCCTCTTTTATCACCGCCTGGCTCTATGTTATCACTACATACTTCCTTCACATCATGTGCACTTTGGTTGCCACAAGCATGCTATTACAGAGCTTAGATTGTGTTTTGCCAAGTCTCAAAATTAATGGGGGTTGAAAATTTTACTGAGTGATACTAAATTCATGAATACATGCTCATTTACCATACATTTGAAGAGAATTAGTGTGTGCTCCAAGGTGCTTGTACAGTGATAAAAAAAATAGTTATATGCAAACACATGCTTGTCAATGAATAGTGGATAGTGTTGCCATGAATAACATTTTAGTGAATAGTGTCGGGATGAACAGTGCTTCCTGGATCCTTTGGTGGCACTAATTTCATAGCGTAGAGAAATTAAGTATTGCCTTCATTGAATTTTCCACGTGCGCTATTAGCCCATCCCTCACTAATTGGATAACTAGTGTAGTAGGTAAAGGGGGTTGTTTCCACACAACCCGTTTTACACATTGACATCCAGGAATTGTGTTGCAAAGACGTCGTATTGCATAACATTATTCAATTGAGAGGTCAAAGGTGAGAATACATAGGTTAGATGAGGTGGGGTTTGGTCTAATATTTATGGCAAGCACAATTGTGTGATGTTGAACGCGGATCTTTTAAACCAATTGCCATGTGCAAAGCTCCGAGTGAAGGCTTTTATGAGTGAGGAGTACAAGCTACACATCATCCTTTTACAAGATGTTGATCCAAGTCAAGAAGTACAATGGGACGTAACGCGAGAGTGTGCTTTGACTTCTTTGTTGGTTTGCATTGATGTCAAAACCCGTGATATAAGGGAAAACAAAATGTGACAATAAGGAGTAAGACTTGAACTGAGAACATTTGTTCCCTAGGGTTTCAAGATATTAGAGAAGGATTGGCATTACGGAAGTTGATGTCACATAGTTTAGGGTGCATTTAGTGTGCCTCGCACTAATCATCATCGACCCACATGAAATGCATCGTATTCACTAGGAGACAATTAAAGAGGGTGTCATGTGTCACATGTCACTTGCTGGTCCGTGACAAGTCACAAAGACCACTCTAATCAGCATGGCACACCAATTTCAATGTCGCACTAAATCAACGTTTAATTTACCAACTCGGGAGCGGCATGGATGGATTGCTAGCAGACACCCTTTTTGACCATGGTGTGTGTTGCCAAATACGATGACCATAAAGTAAAAAGAGCATGTTCGTTAAAAGCAAATCGACAAGGCAAGTAGGTCAATGAAGTCCAATTCCTAGGAAACTCTCATATCGTGCCACTCAAAAATGAAACCGAAATCGTTCAACAACTTTAAGTGATGATAGATAGATATTGGTGTGCTACAAGTGGACAATGTTGAGCATTGACTTATAGAGAGAGACACACAATTCTCATGTACTACACTATATCAGGATCTTTGGCCCCCATTCAAGAACCCATTATTCTTAAAATAGCAAGAAATGTTACGAAACATTGCTCTCTCTCTCATTACAAGTTTTTTCATCACGTAGCTTTATGATACCCCATAGAACCACGAATTGCCACATCACATCACATGTGGGTGTACCATTGGAGCCACGGGTTTTGACCACCTACATCACCCCTTTATTCATGTGCCAAAAAGCAACACGTGCACGTCGGTGATTGCCAACACCTACCTTATAGACTAACAACAACAACAACAACAACAACAACAACAACAACAACATTATGAATACACAAATAAGGGCATCATGCCACATCACACAAATATCCCCCTCTCTAATCTCCCATCCCCGGTGGATGGGTGGATTTTTAGCCACAAAATCTGCAGTTTGTTGGGACGAAGCTTGCACTAATTAACTCATTGTGGTGATGTGCTGAAGCACCACACACGTTCGGTTACCTTAATCTTATTAAAGACCATGAAACACCCACGAATCTTCGTAAAGAAGTCAAGTAAAAAGTGGATTCGGATAAGTTAAGTGAGTGTGTGAAGGAGCCCCTTTCGGGCCACTCTGGAGCCACATGTATGTATATATATATATATATATGGGTCGGAAGGGCTGGCGAATTGGATCCAAAAAGCAGCCATTTGGCCTTTCCTTGCAGTCAATGTCCGAGAGCGTTGACACTGGGTTTAGGGTTTCAACACACCGGAGAGAGGGGAGCTAGGGATTAGTACTGTATACGAGCGTGCCTCTCATTCACACAACATTTTAAAAACAAAACAAAAAAAACGTAAAGACATGGCCCTAATTTATGTTTGTTACTATTACAAGGCACTTCATGTCGTGCAATCTCCCTCAGGGTTTTTTCGGAGGATGTTCTGATTGCTTGTTACGAGTGGAAGGATCAAAAAATTACAGCTAGGTTTTTACCATGTTCACATTGTTTATGCATGCAATCTCCCTCAGGGTTTTTTCGGAGGATGTTCTGATTGCTTGTTACGAGTGGAAGGATCAAAAAATTACAGCTAGGTTTTTACCATGTTCACATTGCTTATGCTATTTAGCTTCACCTACTATTCGGAGTTACGCTATCCTTGCATTTTTCAACTTACAATGTGATGATTTGGCCCATGCCAATTCTTTGGTTTGAAATTTGTATGGGCCATGTTAATTGGTTTCCTAGGAAATTGATGTGGGTGAATGTTTTATTTTAAGTGAAGTCACTTTTGTTGTAAGGTGACTTCTTTTCTTCTTCTTCTTTTTTATTTTAAAAATATCTCTAAGGTCTTGGTTGGAAGTCTCGAGGAAGATTAAGGGGATGACCCCGGGTCTTGAACCCACGTTACTTCCACCCCGACTAGACAATTAGAGTCGCCCACAATATTTATTTTCAAAGTAGTATTCCACCCACACTTATAAGACTACTTAGTTTATTTATTCCTACTTTGTTTCGTAAAGAAAACTACAATAAGAAATACATTATTACACAATTCAAGATTGCAAGTGAAACTAAATATATCATAAATAACATAGATGTCTTGTTGTTTGTGTTGGACCTCCACCAATATATATAATGATAACACAATAAAATCATTGTTAAAAAAACCATTTTGTAAGTGAACTCAACTCAGGAGTCAACATTGGAGGCCCCAAATTAGTCTAAGCATGAGGACCCAACTAGGACGATTCAACCACAAACTACAAGGGAGGGGATCTGGGAGAACGTTCACAACACCTACCAAGGGGGAGGGCGATCCAAAAATCGGACAATGGAAATGTCGATCATTTCTATAGGGCACGGAGATCGTCTTGTTGAGCTAAAACGAACTCCTAAACCAAGATCAAAGAACCATTTTTGTAAGAAACATTCAAGAGAGTGTGAAATATCGATATATTAGCGTGCGCCAACCTGATTGCACATAAACATCAGTGTCATAAGAGCATCGCCACCCATCCTCAAAAACGGATGACTTGAACTTATATTGTGAGAGGCGGCTTGCAAAAGTGCCCCACCCATCCTGCAAAACGGATGATTTGTTGGTAGGGCCGGCTTGGAAGTTGAGGTTGGCTTGCAAATTGGGGTCATTTTGCGAGTCGGAGCTCCGCCCCCAAAACAAAAAAGGAGCCCCCTAAACAACAAAGGACAAACTCCATATTCCTCTCCGATTTCCAAGGTGCCAATGAGATTCATCTTGCTATTGTTTCTTCCTTGTTTTATCACCTTATATACAAGTCATGGGTGGGTCACCCGGCTTGCAAACCGAGTGACTTGAACTTATTGTGAGGATGATCCACCCTGCATTTTGTAGGATGGGTGGTGATGCTCTAAACCTAAATGGGGATGAATCAACAACCAACCTATAGGGGGAAAGGGACGCATGTATATTCAATACATATTACCCCTTTAACATCGGTGAGATAGGTTGGCACCAAGCTCAAATAGCAATGAGACATTTGGCCCCCACTATATATACACCCGACACACTTTCACTATAATTACAAGGGGGGGGGGGGTGGGTAACGGTGAAGTCGCATGGGTCAAGCTTCATCATGAATCCGAGCCGGATGTCACACAATTACATCACCCTCACACACACGAAGTTGATGTCATATGGGGCCGCCACCCGAGGTGCTTGTTGCTTTATTCTTCTTCTTCCTTTTTCTTCCTTCCTTCCTTCCTTCCTTTCTTTACGGTGTACTAATCAAGATCCCGATCCCAATTGAGGACCCACCGTGGAGTCGCGATTTCAATGGGTCAACTGCTGTTGGGTTGGAGGCTAGCTCGACGTACTAAATTTATTCATTCATAGGAAGTTACTTAGGGGAGTAAACTTTATGTCTAGAATGTTGTTGAGCTCCGTGCCACCCACGTGTCTAACCGTCGTGGGTCAACCGAGTTTCGACTCCAACCGCTCACTTCACGACACGATTCGATCTTGAAATCACTTCGTCAAGTTTTCAATGTAACAATTTGAGCTTCATTTTGACTCTTTAAAGGTCGAGGCGGACATTTTTGTTTGGGCGGGCGTCATTGTCCGACAATATCAATATACACATTATATCAAAATATGTGGATGGCTGATATGTTTTTTTGAAGTGCACATTTGAAGTTCAAAGGGTTTATATTTGTACGGTCAGATCTAAGAGGTGTTTATTATTAATTTTTAACTTTGAGGGAGCTCTTGAATTGGACTGAACTATTTTAGGTGATTTTGGGAAGATTTGCGTTGTGTTTGTAGGGGGTTAAACTCACCATAACTTGTTCACTTGCATAACATTATTTAATGATGTGACTTTGTTATGTGGGGCCCAAGTTTCAGAGTCTAATATTCTAGAACAATGGTTTGGGATACGAAACTTGGCTTTACACAATGTGAATTTGAGTGAAGTTGAGGAGGATTGTATTGCCAACCACAAATATTATTAGAGGGGCCACCATTTAGGGGGGACACTAACCTCCACCCAACGAGCTTTTTAGGGGAGGAGTCTCTTGATAGGATAAATTCTAGGGCTTGCAACCCTTGGGCAACCCAAGAAAAACTTATCTAAACCCAACCGAAAACATTGCCCGCCCTACACGACTTCCAAAAAAGAAGTCGCCCTTGCATTCTTGTGGGCCGCCTTGTTCACAAACCCACGTTGAGTGCACCTCAACTTCAAGGCCCAATGTCCAATGTATATGTTCACTTCCACTTAGTAAATAAGTAATTGAATGGGAACACTAACCACCCTTGTTGACCTTCCCAACACCCTTCAAACGGTTTTTGGCTATCAACCAAAGCATAGTGTGCCATCAGTCGATACACCACAAACATATTTGTTACATAAAATTGTACCAATAACTTAAAAATAACGTGTTGGAAGATCCAAATACAATGTAATTAAGTTTGCTTGTAAGACCTCTATGTATTAGCTATCCTAGAAATACCATATTACAATATACTTATTCTTTCCAAAGAATGCATCACAAGCATTGACATAGTTGTGGTTGGGAACCGATACTCAAGGAGCCAATGGGGAACATTAGGTCACAAAAGGGTGATATAATTGTGAATGTTGGCATGGATGAGGAGGAAACAAGTTTGTGGGCGTGAACAGAGAATGTGGGCTGCTACTTTATGAATTCTAAATTGTGCAAAGATATAAAGAGCAAGAAACATGTGTGAGTGCATAAAGATGAGAGTTGCTTCCAAGCGTCATTCCAACTTGTAGAAACAATGCATCTTCCAAATCGGATAATCATTTGATAATCTCTCACGTTCCTTTTGGGCCTTTGATGCTCAAATTGCTCATTTCCTTTAAGGTTTAGATATGCTCAACCACAAGGGAAACATCTTCTAGCCCTAAACTTCACAAACACAAACTTTATGCTTTGTCACACAAATGTAATAAAAATATGGGTCTTGCATGTTAATATCATCATGTTATTCCCTCCGTTCCAAAATGATTGTCCGTGTTCTAAACTTTGGCAAGATTAAGGCCCGTTGACCATTGACCATGTAGTTGTAAGTATGACTCTTAAAACCCCCCCCCCCCCCCAAAAAAAAACTGCTCCGAAACGCCTCCGGAAGTTGCAGTGTCGAAAGACTTCTTGATGATGAAAGTTTGACTTTGAGCCTCAAACTTCTAAAGGGGCAAATAAACCCCAACAATCATTTTGAGACAAAAATATCCAGGAGGTAGGACAACCATTTTGGGACGGAGGGAGTAATATTCATAACCACTCCATAAAAAACTTGAAGGCTTATGTAAGCTATTCTTAGATTTCAAAAAAATGGTGAAAAGCATACACTTGTTGAATATCTTACTGATCTCGTTCTCATCGAAAAATGGCTAGATAAAAAGCAAGCTCTAGTGCCCACCCCCCCCCCCTTCCTTGTAGATCACATTAAATACAAATGACTGAAAATTAGAATGGATAGAAGCTTTGACAAGTGTGTCAACTCATGCCATTATACTCCAAGACCTAATTGTCATGAGGTGTCAATAAGGACTTGATGTAGTCCACATTCTACTCAACGTTGGAAATCGTCGGGCAGTCTTTGACTCAAATGTGGTCTACACTAATTACACGCTTTAGGGGTTGTTTACACCATGGGCCATGAAGTCGTCCCAAGGCCCTGTAAAATATGTGATTGGCTGCTGAACTCGTCATGGGACGACTTTGGTTTACAACAAGGACAAAAATGTCAGAGTGACCATGGAGTTTGAGGTCCCCAAAAGACATGTTTTAAGGCCTACATTATCCACTGACATGATCCAACGGGTTTTGAGGTGGGAGAGACAAAAGAGGTGCTCTAGTAAAAAAAAAAGGTAGGGGTCCATGGCAGAAAAATGATGTTATAATATTTTTTTAATGAAATGTATTTTGGGAAAGAGAAGATGAAGACAACAGAAGACAAGGGAATGGTCAAACTTGAGTCTTTTCCAAAACTGCCTTTTTTGGACATATATTAAAAAATTCAGCACATCCACTTTTGGTACATGGTCACACCTTTTGATCCACATTCGGTTTACACCTAGTGAGGGGCCAAAAAACTTTGTGAATTGATCTTTTAAGAAATTAAACCATGGAAGTTGGACCATCAAGTCGGACCATGGAAAAAGACCATCTTCCCTGGTCCGATTTCATGGTCCATGATGTGAACCGGCCCTTAGTGTGCCCTAAGCCTAACCCTCCAAGGCTTGACACTAGCACCATAAAAGAGTGCAGTGCATCGAGCAACCATCAATTTAAAATATTGAAACTTGAATCCTTGCCTTTTGAAAATAACACCAGAAAGGTAAGATGTCGATAAAGATCTGATGTAGTCCACGTTATACTCAGCTGGAAATCGACGTGTATTCGTTGACTTAAAAGTGTCCCCCCCACTAAATTAAACATTCTAGTGTATCGAAGTTTCCCTCAACCTCTGAAAGCTTGCCACTAAAGAAGTAAGCGGCACTAAATCCCATGCAACGGTGTAGTGCAACTATCAATCTAAGCACACCCTAACTCCCCCGTAATGTCACTCCCTCCATTACATCCCAAACCCCTAGGGAACAGTTGTGCTAAGTCTAAATCTCCCTCCTCATTGCCACATTCACCTCTCACCTCTCACATATCACATTATTTTTTTTCCTTATGTTAAAATAATCCATCAAAGAATTCAAATCACATGCTCGCACGCATCACATCGTCGTCGCCGTCGCCGTCGTTATTGCAATGTTGACTTTGTGTTGTTCCATAATGTCACACATTACACTAATCCTCTATCATCGTGCATCCACGTTACCATTACAGACCTCTTTACTATCACGCGCGATGTGGTTGCCACATGCGGGTGATATTAGGGAGGCTAGAGTGTATGTGAGGGGCTGATCCCACCCGCCAGTTCTGGCACCATCCATCGGCATCTCCGGCTGTAACAGTGTGAAAAGTGGTGGGCCGGCATCTATTTCTCAACATAATCCCCAACAATTCCACGACTAGAACCGGACAGAAACTTTGGTGTGATTGGGGCATGAGACTCATGCCCCCCATCACACCAAACTTTGGGTCCGGTTCCAACTGTGAAATTGCTAGGGATCATGTTGAGAAATAGATGCCAGCCCACCACTTTTCACACTGTTACAGCCGGAGATGTCGACGGATGGTGCCAGAACTGACGGGTGGGATCAACCCATCAAACTCTCACCTCGGGGGAAACCACCCGAGAGGGTAAGATAGAATATGACTATCCGGTGTAGTTGTGGGATAGGCTTGCCATGGGAGAGTGACTCAAGGTCAGTCGGAAGCTGCCCAGTAGTTCCAAGCCCCATTTTGGTCACATGGGCAGTGTGTGAGTGATTGTGTGCGAGTGTGGCCGGTGCGTGGCGTAGCAAGATCCGTTATTCGGATTCGACTCGTAACTTCCTGAGCTATGGCCTGCTTTTCGGTTCTCCGAATGGCTACATTGCCACTTTTGGGAGGGTGTAATAAAAGAAACGGGGCTTTCCGTTAGTTATATATTCGGAGTGAACAATGAATGAGCTTTCCGTTATATATATATATATATATTCGGAGTGAACAATGAATGAGAACGGGATCTGGCTGCTGCCTGCCCAGCTGGGTTTCGTTCGCGGAGTCAACTCCTCCACTAGCCCTAGTGAAGTGGGAGGGGGAGGGGAGGGGAGAAGCAGCCATAGCAATGCATTAAAAAAAGCTTAACCCTCGCTCGGGTGCGTGTGTGTGTGTGCGTGCGAGAGTCTTTGGAGGAATCCGAGTGTGGGAAGGTGCCCCAATGCTTTCTCAACTGTTTCTGCTTGCTGAGTCTCTCTTGCCGGGCGGGCTCATCCACCCACCTCCCTCCTGGCATGGCGACGAAGAAACACAGCCTTCTTCTGCAGTGCCCCCAAAATATATACGCACCCACAACGGCCCCGGGCTTGCCTTTCTTTATATGCAAAGCCTATTTCCCACATGTGCTGCTGCTGCTGCTGCTGCTGCTGCTGCGGCTGGTGGTGGTGATCTTCATCATCATGCGGGCGGGTGGTGTTGGGTGTTGGTGGTTATGAAACTTCTGTGCATGTGTGCATGCATTGGGGAGGAACAATCCGTCGTTCGTATATCCTCCTCAACAATAATGTCGTCAACCGGATCCACAATTCGTGAATGAACTTTATGCACCGTTGTTTTTGCATGCATCGTTGTTTTTTAACCACCTGCTGATAGTTACCTCGGTATATATCCTTGGCAGTCTGTGACAAGGCGTAGTAATTGACCGTTCTTTGTGGCTGGAGCTGTTTGATGGGAATCCGGATGACCTCGTCAATAAACTTGACATGTTGTACGTACATTGTTGTTTTTAGCCTGTTGACAGTTAACTCGGTATATATCCTTGGTAGTCCATGACAAGGTGTAGTAATTAACCATTCGTTGTGGCTGGAGCTCCTTGAGCATTGAAAAACAATGGGAATCCAGACGACCTCGTCAATAAACTTGACATGTTGTACGTACATCGTTGTTTTTAGCTTGTTGACAGTTACCTCGGTATATATCCTTGGCAGTCCATGACAAGGTGTAGTAATAAACCATTCGTTGTGGCTGGAGCTCCTTGAGCACTGAAAAACAATGGGTTTAGGGTTGACCTCGTCAATAAACTTGACATGTTGTATGTACATTGTTTTTTTTAGCATGTTGACAGTTAACTCGGTATATATCCTTGGTAGTCCAAGACAAGGTGTAGTAATTAACCATTCGTTGTGGCTGGAGTTGCTTGAATACTGAAAAACCATGGGAATGCGGATGACCTTGTCAACAAACTTGACATGTTGTACATACATCGTTGTTTTTAACCTGTTGGCAGTTACCTCGGTATATATCCTTGGCCGTCCATGACAACGTGTAGTAACTATTCTTTGTGGCTAAAGTTGCTTGAGTAGTGAAAAACAATGGGAATCAAGATGACCTTGTCAATAAACTTGACATATTGTACATACATCATTGTTTTTCACCTGTTGACATTTAACTTGGTATCCTTGGCAGTCATGACAAGATGTAGTAACTATTCTTTGTGATTGGAGTTGCTTCAATATTGAAAAACAATGGGAATCTGGATGACCTTGTCAATAAACTTGACATACTATACATACATCATTGTTTTTAACATGTCGACATTTAACTTGGTATCCTTGGCATTCATGACAAGGTGTAGTAAGTATTCTTTGTGGTTGGAGCTGCTTAAAAACAATGGGAATCCGGATGACCTCGTCAATAAACTTGACAAATTGTACATACATCTTTGTTTTTAACATGTTGACAATTAACTCGGTATCCTTGGTAGTCATAACAAGGTGTAGTAACTATTCTTTGTGGCTAGAGTTGCTTAAGTACTGAAAAATAATGGGAATCCAAATGACCTCGTCAATAAACTTGACATATTGTATACACATCGTTGTTTTTAGCATGTTGACATTTAACTCGGTATCCTTGGCAATCCATAACAAGGTGTAGTAATTAACCATTCTTTGTGGCTAGAGTTGCTTGAGTACTGAAAAACAATGGGAATCCGGATGATCTCGTCAATGAACGGGAGAACTATGGAACTATAGAGGAATCTATGGAATATGCCTCAAACCAATAAAGAAAACCGAAACGATCATAGTATGTAACCGGTTGGACTTGGACACACTAGGATTCTGACCAATTACAGGCCAAAAAATCTCCCTGGACACTGCACCTCATAACCCACACTAATTCTGGAATGTCAATAAAACATTCTAGCATCCATAGTACGAATGCTGGAGGAATCTGGGTCCACAATAGTAACCCCTATGTGCCATGGGGCCCTCACCATGGCGCTTTAGTTGTGTAAGGTAGAGGTGCTTATTAAACCAACACTTTGAGCTTTTGGGGTCTAGTTGGATTGCGGTAGAACCACCTATTCCCGATCAGGATCCCATTAGTAATCACTAGGGTATCGTAACTTCAATTAGGATGGGACTCAATTTCGACCAAGTCAGAACCAATAGTGTCACGACACATGTCTTGTTTTGGAGTGTTAAAGTGAGGAGGAATGAGTGGTTCAAATGAGCAGTTATAGTAGACTTTAGACATTGGTAATATGTTTGGGCTGAGTTTTGGATTAAAAAATTCATAATTTGTTTTTATTACATGAACGAAATTACAAAAAAAAAATTGTGGTCCTCTTGATTTCTATCTTCCTACATTGGAAAAATTTGCATTGCCTTATACTTCTCCAAACATGGAGTAGAATCTCTTATGCGATGAGCTATGGGTGCCTCTACTTTAGTGGTGTGCATAATTGGCTTAGCAGATTGACTTAGACATAGTAGAAATTAGAAATAAAATAAGAATGCATATTATATGAATATATTGTAAAATTTGAAGTCTCTTCTCACACATGCCTTCCTAAATCCTTCCCTAGATCTGCACTTTTCCCACTACAAACAACTCCCAAAACCCTCCCAACCAGTGTTCAAGATTGAAGTCTTCAATGCCCTTCAAACGCGATTTGGCCCTTCAAAATATACCTCTCTCAAAACAACCCTTCAAAATGCAACCCCAAACTCAAAATGAAAACTTCACTTGACGTCCTCAAAATTTTTACACCCGTCAACACTGTAGCGCTACAGTGACGAGGAGGTCGCTACAGTGACAACCTCAACACCTAGCAAATGATTCATTCAACATCGATCTGACTTGGAATTCAACTTTTTAGGTCTTGCAAAAGATTGGAATCCAACCCTTTCTTTGGTAAGCATCGAGTCAGTGTTGTAGTGTGATGTGATTCAATCAATGTGAAATCAGTGCTGATTTGAAATCCCGTGCAGCTTTACAGATCCATTCGGTGAGATGGTTATCCCGTGGCTTGGTCATGGAGAGATTGGTATTTTGTATGCCTGCAATTTTAGAAATTTGGGAGGTTGAAGAACCCACATGGTACAAGGATCTAACTTCTCTTCAGTTCCAATTTTTCATTCACATGCTAGCTGATATATTATCAGAGTTGAATAAGGTCAATCGCAAGTTTCAGTTTGATCTTGTAGATATCACTAGCATAGTTTCTACGATTGATGTAACAATCAGCTTGTTTCGTAGACACTATCTGGGTGTAAGTTTTGGCCTGACAACCAAACACCTAGGAAAGTTTCTCCGCGAGGTGGTACCCAATGGGCAGATATTGTATGTTGATAGTTTTGGGTGTGAAAAAATGCATATCTTGCATTATGATTCCATGCCCGAGTGTGACGTAGGAGGCTCATTGGAGGCATGCATCATGTTGAGGAGGCAGTATGTGCAGAAGATCATCGATTCACTCAATGATCGATTTCCTGACTTGTCCATTTTCAATGCGGCCCGGCTTTTTAGCCCGAAGCACTATCCCGTAGATGAATTGGACAGAGGGACATTAACGGAACAATGGTTGAACCGGTTGGTGACACATTTCCGTTGGAGCGATGACCTTGTTAATCAATGCAATGCGGAATTGCTAGAATTCGTGGAGATGTTATGTTCCGTTTGTGAACGCCAAAGTATGCAAGAAGCTTGGGTTTTTTGTGGCAATGACCGGGAGTTCATGATTAATTGGCCAACTATGATGTCGCTATGGCAAGCCATACTTGTGATCCCAACTAGCACTGCTGTTTGTGAGCGTGGTTTTTCAAAGCAAAATTGGGTTAAGAGTGAAAGGAGAACTAGACTCAACCTTGACACACTAGATGCTTTAATGAGGGTTAGTCTAAATGGGTTAGGAGTTGAATTCATGGATTGGGATAGTATTTTTGAATCTTGGAAAATTGGCACAAGAACCAACAAGCGTAGGGCATTATCACTAGAAGAGGTGGAGTTAGATGGTTGATTCTTAATTCTTCACATTGTATTGGAAGCATGCACCATATAAATCATGCATAAGTTTAATATGAGTTTTTTAATATTTTATTTCTATATTACTGAATTGACGTCTTGAATTTGAACTAGCCCTTCAACCGAAGGGCTCAAATTTTAGAGCCCTTCAAAATGAAACTCATATGAGGGCTTCAATCTTGAACACTGCTCCCAACACCCGCCAAAGCCGCTCCCATGTTTCGCTCGAAACCAACCCCAGTATCTTCCAGAATTGCCCCCACTTTTTACCCAAAACACCCCTACACTAAAATCGACTTTCCACCCAATAAATTAATCCCTTATAACAATTGCACATGGGATCTTAAAAAAACACATATAAGTAAGCCACCCCTAGCTATGTTCCGATGCTTTCCCAAATCTAATCCCACTTTCGGCTAAAACGAACCCCACATCTTCTCGAAAACACCCCATTTTTCACCCAAATTTGCCCATGCTTTGGGCCAGAGACATTCAAATAGTTTAAGGTGTGTTCCAAGTACAAGATTAGGTGTACATATAAGTATTGCTTTTGGGTGCAATGTTGGATATAACGCCCGCTACCTTAATGTTGGCATCAAATGACAATGACTAGTGTCGTCAAGGCAAAAGTGGTAGTTGGCATTGCCAATGATTCACTACACTTAATTTTGTTTTTGGTGTCACCATTTCCATTTGTCTTGCTCAACACTAACCGTAGATTGTCCGTGAAGTGTCACCAACATTAAATGTAAACCTAACATTGTTTTTCATGCTTTGTAAAAAAAATTGAGATTATAGATTTACAGTGTCACAATTACAATCACTTACTAAGTTATTTTTTCATTCAAATTACAATCATTCATGACAGTCCCTCATCAGAGTCTTGTTAGGATGCAAAATATACCAAAAACAAACAAAGTAGAAATAAGTTGAGATGACAATATTTTGTAACCTCATTCATAAGAAGTATCATTAGAAAAGTTACCAGTGACATAAAATACCATGACACTAACTATAATATTTAGTGCAGTTGATATGTGATAACATTATGTCTTGCAATTCATAGCATTTTGAGATGTTTGTTGTTACATGTAGATAGAAGGTGCAACATATGTCTCTTATCATTTCTATGACATACAGTAATCTGGGGTGGGTGTATTTGGCCCGCTAAGGAAGGTAGTTGCTTTATCCCAAATTTATCTCACTTTTGTAGACTAAACCAAGCTCTTTTACTGTTACCTCCGGGGTCCAAACACCAGCCAGTACATTGATGGTGGAATTGGTCACATTAGGCATTCTCATTCCTGAGTAACTTCACTTGTGTACAGAATAAGAATCCTCCAAAATAAGAAGTGAACATTAGACATTTATGTCGCCAATACTCTGTTTTGAAACTGGTCAGAGGGATTGTCGACATGAGATTAGGACCAGGCAGTCAATAAGTAGTGCATTTTTGCCTTGATTTGCAGAATCCTCAGATACAAGTCTCCAAAAACTTCATAAAAGCTACATGAATATATGTATCCATAAGTTGTTCTTGACAGAAAACTATATTAGCTGTGATCAAAAGACAAACTACACAACCAACTTCTATGTAACTCATTCCTTATTACACAAGTGCCGCACTCCACCATATCAGGCTCTTAATTCCCTATCTTCAGCAAGCAACCTGGAGATTTAATTTGTTTTGACTAATCATAGATATCAACCATTCTTACATTGTAAGCCACCAAATGTACGTTTGGAAAACATCATTGCAAGTCCTACAGTAAATCTAAGTAGAGATCATCTGGTTATCAACCCTCAGTCATGTGTCAAGGTATCATATCAACATTGATAACCCATGTGGATAACTGATAGAGACTCAAAGACTTACATCAAGCTCTTTCCAGGAGTCCCCACATTTTTCAATTCTGCTATTTTAAAGCCAAGGCTCTTGATTGTTTCGATATGCAGCACTCCACAGCATCTCATATCATCCAGTAAAACTTTCTGTCTTTGATGATGTTCTCCACCAATAGACCAAGCTCAATTTTGAAGTCTCTTTCATTGTGGAGTAGCTAAACAAACAAGATTGTGAAAACAGGAGCACAAGAGAGTTTGTCAAATAAAGTGTCGGTTCCTTCAAGTTCCTATGCTCACTCGATTTTCTGAAGATCCTATGCTGTCAAATATTAATCAAGAGGCAACTGAAGGGATCATTGAATCTCAGCATGTGCAAGTATCATCACGAGCATGTACAAAAAGAGATTCTTGCAGTATTTCCTCATTTTGCTTTCCCAGCCTGGGCAGCTTGTATACGCTGTTGCAACTTCATCACCTGGCAAAACCCACAAGCATGGAGAAAGAGGTTCATCACAAGCTGTCGAACAGGAGAGATTGGTAACTGGATTCCTTGCCCTAATCTCATAACATTAAGTTTTAGCAGCCAATTTGGTTTAGAAATCACATTCAGAATTAATGTGTCAATTTCAATTTCACATCCATAACAGACTTCAACATAAGTATACTCCAAAACGAAATATGATGCTTGAGAAACAGCACCTCATCTCGCTTAGCATTTTGCTGATCTTCCATTGTCTTCAGTGTTGCATCCATTCTTTTCCTGAACACACAGGATAAAAATCTTTATATCACTAACACTAAAAGAAAAAATTGAACTTATTGATAATATAATGACCCAGAAACAGACTCACATTTTCAGCTTTCTTACTGAACTTGCATGAAGTCCTGGTTTTCACTATACCTACTATGAAAGGACCTTCAATCTAGAAACTCCATGAATCTCTTTGGAAATATTTCTAAAAAAGCACACTTAAAAATTTGGTATTGCAAATTTTGGCTCCCCAGTATACCATCCAAGATAGGCACTACAATTACAAGATACAAAGCTACAGGACTTTTCACCATTAGACGAGAATCCACCACATGTTGTCCTCCATCGAATATAATGAGTGAAACATGATGTGTATTTTCAAGTAAACCCTCGCATAGAAGATTTGTTGCCGTTCTTTATAAGAGGATCCCCAATCTTCCTTTCTAGAATTAGACACTTTTATAAGTAACACAAAACCTGTACTTGTTCAACATGGTCTTGATTGAAATTTGAAGACCATTCTACTGGTGAACTATGCTCGTCCATTTTCAAATTTGCATCCACTTTGCTCTCTCAGTAGATAATGAGAGGGACCGAGAATCTTACAACTCAGCAGTAATGTACTCAATGCGCTTGTTGACATTGGCCTTTGCTTCAGCCAAGTCTTGTTTCACCAACACCGGGCCAATCAGCTTGAACACATTGGCATCATCTTCTAAAAGTTCCAGCTCCTGCCAACCAGTTACTGATCCCTTTATAATCAAACCATACATTATTTGCATGACTTCCACAACGATCGACCAATTAGGTCTTGCAGTTTAAACAATCATAACAACTCATAAGCACGGACTGCTTAGCGGAAGGTCCTGCGAGTTGGCATCTCTGCTACTGCCTGCCTCAACATTGAAGAAGAATGACAAGAACAAACATTCATGCGAGAAACAAGAGAATAGCATCCTAAAGAAAAAGAAAGAAACTACGAAAGATGACTCCGATGTTACCACTGGTGTGAATTATGGTGTTGCTTCATCTCAAGTTGGTCTCAATCTATACAGAATCCCGAAATGGACATCCCGTGAATTAGGGCCCCCCAAAGAACAAGAAAATAGCATCCTAAAGAAAAGGAAGGAAGACGACTCTGATGCTGCCACCAGCATGAATTGAATTTATGGGATGCTTCATCTTCGAGGTGGTCTAAAACTATACGTAATCCCTAAACGGACTAAACGGACATCACGCGAATTATAGGGCCCAAAGAGTACTGCCTCTTTCTTTTCAAAGCTGAACACCTTGATCAGGTTCAGAGAAGCTGATGTGCACCTATCTCCCCCAAGGGAGAGCGAACGGGTGACTGAAAATATCCAGTTCACCTGAACACCCCAGTATGATTGCCCCGACTACGATTGGGTGGACCATCGGTGAAAAACAAGCACAAAGACCAGACAAAGCGAATTACCTTCTGCACCATTTCGTTCTCTCCATGCTGAATTGTGTACTGGCGCCTCACTTGGTGGTTTTTACCTATATCTGCAACGGCAAACCGATCTCCAACACATAAGAATTCTTATGGATGCAACAAATCACATCGCCTCGACAAAATCGACAGATCTCCAAAACCTGTTGCGAAAATTCGCGTGATGGAAATGCGATCGCGGAGACCATACCTTTCTGGATTTTATTGAGGGCAGAGGCCTGATTCTCCAATTGCATTTGGAGCTCCTTCAGTGCCGCCATCGCCGGAGACCTGCTCTGGTGCTCTTGCTAAACCCTAATACCTTTAACTTAGTTACGCTCCACACTCACTTGTCACAGGAGGTGAAGAGTCGACTCGACTCAAGGCCCTTGCAAACATGGCGCCTCCTTATTGGCTCCCACCTGGGTTTCTAGTTATTGACCTTCTTGGTCTTCCACTTAATAAGTGTGCTCAAGGCCCCTCACAACATTGTTAGAGTAGACAGACCCATTTCCCATAACTTAAGCAATTTTGCATGAGTGTAGTGCATGTGTGATGTTGGAGTGATCTTTCATAGGTATATAAATTGGTATCATAATGTTTAACAAAAAGATCATAACTTATTTCCAAGTTTTGAAATTACTGTAAATTTCCAAAGGCAAGATTCTCTCTCGACCCATAGTCACAGCACATGTTGATCTATTTCCAATAACTTGTAAACGAAAAATTGAGTATAATTAATGCCCTTTTAACTTACTTTTTCCATCACGCCAAATGTGATGGTGACATGTGTGAAACTTCACGGCTTTTTCCCATCACGTTGGAAAATGACAGCTACATGTATGGAACTTCACAATTTTAGGGGACTATATGTATTAAGATTTGGGGGGGGGGGGTATATGAAATGGGTTTATCTACTCTACATAAGATCACCCAAAAAAAATACATGATGGCCTCTTTCCAAAGAAAGAAGCTGCAATTAAAATACTCTTAAAATTTACAGTTGCTTCTCAAAAAGTTCACAATACATTGCTTGAGTGTTCTTCATAGATGGGGAATCCCATAATTAAAGGAGAATTAAGCTCATGTGACACCTAATCCCACATATTCCAACCAAAGAGTTGTGTAATGTTATGTAAGACCCGAGTATGCTAATTAATTATTTTGCTTAAACAAACATTGTGGGCAAGCTAACATATTAAGGGAAGCAATATTTTGGGTAACTTGGAATTAGTCTTAGGCCCAGTTTATACGAGCTTCCGACAAAACGTGAACATTGACACCTTGGCCAATCTTTCAGGCCCCCAAAGTGCTTTCACATCATCAAGCCATTGTGTGTGCCATCCAATTCATCAGATATAGTTTCAAACCTCATGGCAACCCTAACTAAACAAGTAGGAGTGTCCCTCCACTAGACAAGTTGGGAGCCACCCCCCAAGCAAGACCCAAAACTTCTCCATCCTTGTCCGTTGAGTGGCTACATTGGTTGGTACATGTGGGTTGACGAAGTGGACAAACCCTAGATTTGAACAACGCAGTGGATAAAGATGTTATTCCAACCAATGACCTTTAACAACTTTTTGTGCAAGTGCTCGTTTGAACCATGCCTTAGTGTGTATGAAATTGATTCATTATCCTTGTTGAGGTTTTTGGTAACTCTTCAACAGGTGAACAAGGTATCCTTCTTTGAGGGGGGAAGGGATGTGCATGTGTGCACAAATGTAGTTGTAAATATTCTTTCAAATCAAAGTCATCACACCAACACTTTGAAGTTAGATATGATCCTTCTAAGCTCGGGTCCTTCTCCCCCATGCTAGAAAACAACTTAGCCTCCAAATTCCTTTCATAAAATTGTGGTGCAACCCACCAACTATCTTCCTTCCCTTGCTTCAAGTAGGAACACATGTGGACTTTTGGGGATATAATGCATGAATTCTCAAATTAAATAAACTCCTCTTGTGAAAAAAAACCTTTCAAGAAGGGGGGGGGGGGATTGGCACTCAACATAGCCCCCGTACAAGTTTGGTGAAGCCTTTATATACAATAAAAGAATTTTTTTGGAGGGCAGTGGATGACATCATGTTTTCAAGCCCCCACAAAATGGGGCAAATATGTAACACCCACCAACCTAGCTTTCAAGTTGGCCAGATGAATGAAAAAAGAGTCATGTTCCCATCGATTGAATCCTAACTTTAACATCCATGTATTTTCTTTTCACACCTATGTACGGAAAGGGGTGATACACTTTACTCCGACAAAATGAAAACAAAATGAAGACAAAATGAAAACAAAAAAAAATTGTCATTACCTCATTTTGTGTTTTAGGGGCGAAGTGTATGACCCCTTTTTCATAGGAGATAGGGAATGAGAAGGAATACATGAATTTTGCATCACTTCACAATCAAAGATGAATTTACACAATCATTTCATCATATAAGAAGTCATATACAAGTTATGTGAGGTGTAAGTTGGTTATTAATTGTTGTTTGTTGAACAAACAATAATTCATCCAATGCTTGTTGGGAATGAATCATCTAAATCAATGAGCTAGAAACTGCAATGTATAATTGCACCCTTTCTTATTTTAGCACATTGGACACCCAACTTAGTTCCAATTTACTTGATATTTTACATCTCACATTTACACAGAATAGTGTATGCTAATGCATACAATTTCAAGTGTCAACTCAAAGGGGATGTTGGTTTACCTCTTTGTTACCTTGTATAAAATAGAGGAAAAAGGAATCTCTTCATTTTGGGTTTGCTTTGAGCAAACCAAAATGAAGAAAACATTTCATTGGATCTCATTTTTTTCTCATAAAATGCATTGAAAGACCATTGGATCGACATGAGAATCTACAAGAAACAATGGCTACAATATTACCCTCTAACTCCTTTGATGGCTTTTCGTCCGTAAGCAATATTGCAAAATCTAGCCGATCGTTTCCACTAGCATTGTGGCCCATTGCGTTGCAACTTGGATATATCAATTATATGATATGTAAAAGTATGTAGGTAAAGCCATCCTCATCAACTTGCCTCAATCATGTGAAGCACTCACATTAATATAATATAGTAATTCAAAATATATTATGAAATCAACTATGAGATAGGTAACCAAGTTTGAATGGCACACATCATGTGTCAATTACATTGGTGCAGACCCTAAATGTCTTAATTATCAAGTTAGTTATCCAAGATGACTGTTGAACACCTTTTCCAAACGACCTCAACCTCAGCACCGACGGTTCGTGATCGTTCGCGAGCTTGCCCGGCCTCATCAGCTTGCCTCAATTACCCCCACCAATATGATAAACATATTTCAAAACTAGCGGCTAAGGCATTCTTGACATAATGGCTGACAACGAGTGACAATCGGTGAGAGCATTCAAAGCTAGTAATGGTCTCGTCGATCAGTTGAAATGTTAGCATAATTTGGCAAAATTCCGTGATTTGAGAACATCCGCACAGTCATGCACACCATAATGAGGCCTACATATGTAACAAGAAATCGAAAGATGACATATCCACAAATTTTTGGTATTTATTTGAAGGGTTCATAGAAGAGGAAGATGATGGCATCCCAAACGTGCACTAGGATGCTTTGAAACAGTCTAAAGTATTGAAGATGACGCCAACATCCCCGGCCGGTTGGCGTGAATGAGAGATGCTTCACCCCTTGGGCATACCCTGTTGTGGAAGTAGAAACATTTACACGTTAAAATATATTATGTTCTTCTCGAGGAACATGGCGAATGTTGAAGCACGGACAGCATTTTGCAACGAAAGGGCAACACCAATGCTTGAAACGATTTGAAGCAGTGAAGTTGAGAGAGAGATGATGCCACGGCCAAACTTCTGGTCAATGATACCTCACCCTTTGTCCAACATAGACTGGGCTCCTATGTAAATCCAACACATATTGCGATCGAGTGGATTTAATGTCATATTCTTTTGTTAACTCTGCGACATTTTAAAGCTTCCACTGAGAGAGTGTCATATTTGTGGCATTATTGTGCATAATAGGGTGACATCAACGTAGTCGAAACGCACAGTAATCACGAATGCTGCAGGAAACAAACACATTAAACATCAAATTATGGCGTTCTTCTCAAGGAACGTGGCAAAGGTTGAAGCACGGGCAGCATTTCGCAACGAATGGGCAACACCAATGCTTTGGAACAGTTTAAAGCATTGAAGTTAAACAACAGGGGAGAGAGGGAGGGAGAGAGAGAGATGATGATGATGATGCCAAGGCCAACCTCCTGGTTGATGTGAATTTTGTCGGGCATATGTAAACCTGACACATAGGGGTTTAATTTACACTACCCATGATCTAGTGGATTTTATTGACAACTCCGCGACATTCAGCTTCTGCTGCGAGAGAGTGTGTCGTATTTGTGACATTATTGTGGGTAGCAAGGCACGACACTTAACGCAGTCAAACCGCATTAGTGTTGTGGATTTCTGCAGGAACCGAACAACGCGTGAACCAAACATCAAATTATGGCCTTCTTCTCAAGGAACGCGGCGAAGGTGGAAGCACGGGCATCATTCCGCAACGCATGGGCGACACCACTCTCATGCACATTTTGTGCGGCCCCGGCCTACTTCCTCTTCACCGTGTGTTGCCCGCAATGCGCGGCCTACCAACAACGCTCCCGCATCCTCTTTGGCAACTTGAGCCAATACATGTGTTGTGGGGGGACCATGGCCTGTAGCGGCCAGTGTGGGGAGTCCCACTGCCCCGCATTCTGCTTAGCGTTGGAGGTCATGTGTTGCTTCAGCCTTGCGGTCGTCACCAACCGGATCATGTTGCAGGACTCCTTGCAGATCCACAACTCCCCTTGCGACAATTGCATCCTCGGGTTCCTGGCCTACATCTCGTACCTGAATTGCGTGTGCCAGATCCTCGTGTGCCTGACGGATATCGAGGAGTTGAAGGAGGCCGAGTTTATCGTGGAATCCGTGGCGCATGTTGCGTATTGTGTGATCTGCTCGTGCGTCCAGACGCAGCAGTATGTAGAGTTGAATCGGCGCGATGGTGGGGGTTCAGGCACTCAGACAAGGGCACCGCGTGCGCAGAAGATGACCCGGTAAGAGAAATACCATAGCCCGTGGAAATAAGGTGATTCGTTCGCATTGAAGATCTGGTCCGACAATCATGAGATAATTTCCCAAGATAGACGAGAAGGATTCATGAAGAATGCAAGCTGTTTCATATTTTTCTGCCCTATACAAAAAATCCTACAATTTTTCAAAGTGGAAAGTTGTCCAACCCCCTACTCGTTCACTAGATTCTCCCTACTCCGAACACGGTAATCCACATTTCCATACAAAACATCGCCTAAATCGGTTACCTCATGAGTACATTAACACTTGACTCCCATTGGCTACACAAGTGTACACGCACTGAAGTTGCCGTCGAGCCATGGTCCGTTTTAGAAATGGCACTTCACCATTATGACGACGGTCTAGTGCACGGCTAGAGGGTGGTTAACGGGTTATGAGATTTCTACCTTAGTAGTGATTTCATGGCCACAATAGCAATGCCCGCAAACATGTTAGTGTGGCCCCAAATACAGCCTAAACTCCGTAATATCAACCCCCATAATGTCACACACTCTTTGATATCCTAAAACCCTAGGGAACGGGTGTTCGTAGTTCGAATCTCACTCCTTATTAGTATCACACGAAATTTGTCATTGATGCAAACCACCCAATAAGTCAACCCACACCCTCACATTGCACCATGGTGGTGGCAATAATGTTGAATGTTGAATGTTGAATGTTGAATGTTGAATGTTGGTGGCATAATGTTGCCACTTGTTGAATGTTGGTGCATGCGTCCGCCACATCGCTTGGAAAGTCCAAGTGGAGTGGACCACACTAGCGTAGGTGACAGGAGAATGAATTCAAATTGTCCTCACATCTCCTTTGTGTTATTCCATAGTGTCACATCCTACACTAATTCTATAGTATCACGCATTGTTAACACTACAAAACTCCGTAATATCACGTGCACTTTGGTTGCCACAAGTGTGATACTACGGAGTTTAGGTTGTACATGTGGAACCAAACAAGACTGGAGCCAAGTTTTGTATGTGACATTCATTGTGGGAGTTGGATTTTGTAAAGAAAAATAACCAAAATTATGATCACAACTCACACATTGATTGTGGTTGTGGGCATACCGTCTACTATTACATGTGGTCTGCAATTGGGTATGTTTGTGCATGCATACTCAATAGTGTGTGGAGTTATATAAGCAAGATGATGGAGCCCCCAAATAGAGGTGAAATGGAAGAATATGGGAGCCAAGTTTTGTAAATGATATTCATTGTGGGAGCTAGATTATTCAAAGAAAATAATTAAATTATGATCACAATCAGAAATTGTGGCTAGACAATCTAGCCACAATTTGAAACATTAGCTTTGGTCACATGTTTCAAACTATTGCTCATGCGTGTCAAACTCAATAGTGTGTGGGAGTTACATAAGGGGGATGGTGGTTCCGACACCCAGACAAGGGCAACTCGAGGGCATAAGATGACCCAAGAGTAGTGATTTTGTAGCCCTAATATAGGGCCCGCTAGATCAATGGTCCCAAACATTTTGTTGTTGCCCCAAATGGAGGTGAAATGGTAGAATATGGGAGCCAAGTTTTGCACATGACATTATTGTGGGAGCATAATTTTTTGACAAAATTATGATCACAATCACAAAATTGTGGTCAAATTGTCTACTATTACATGTAGTGTATTGTTTTGTGTATGGTATGCCTGAGCGTGCATACTTAATAGTATGTGGAGTTATATGAGTTGAATGGGGTTTCAGACAACTGCATGCATAATGACACTGTGAGCATAGAAGATGACTTGGTAGAAGTAATTTTGGGGCCACAATGTAGGGCTAGAGCAATGGCCACAAACATTTTGACTAGCCCCAAATAGAGGTGAAATGGTAGAATTTGATTATTTGACAGTCATTGTGGGAGGCAAATTTTGTAAAATTAAAATAAAATTAAATAAATTAAATAAATAAACAACAACAACAACAACAACATATGGCCTATTGTTTGGTTTGCTCATGTGCAAATACATCAGTATGTGTAGTCAAGTAGGTATGATTGTGTTTCGGGCACCCAGACAAGGGCACATGTGTGTAGATAATAGTCTGATAGTAGTGAAAGTTGCGGCCCTACTATAGGGTCAGAGTGGCCACAAACATTTGGACATGACCCCAACTAGAGGTGACATGGAAGACTATGGGACTTGACATTCATCATGGAATCAGTACCTGCTTGCAAGCTATCCAACTCTATGCAAGCTGCAAGGTAGAGGCAAGCTAGTGAATCATAAGTTGTTGTTTTGTTGAAGGTCTCTGAAGAAAGTAACAAGTTTATGTCAAGTGAGGTGCATATTTTTAGTTCGGTGCCCTCCAATTTGAAATGCATGAGGAAAGCATGCAAGCAGTGAATGCAAGAAACATGATGCAAGTTAGGCAGTTGAGTGGGTGATACCATTCTAATCATGAAGGTACCATGAAAGAATCACAGCAGATGCCAGACCAATAATTCTTCTGATTTACCAGGAGTAGGTACTAGCAGGTCAGAACTTATGATGGTTGTACAGTACAGACCACAATCTCCATGTTCTAAGTGCATTTGACAATGCAACTGGTGTGTGAAGTTCCAATGCAAAAACCACACATAACTGAGTAAAAACTCTGACGGAAGACAAGTTTTTCAGCACAGCATTCCATATCACCTCTTAGCCCTGTCCATTGCATAAGACTAGATGAAGAATGTGGGAAAATTGCATGAAGTAGATCAGAAGAAATCCATGAAACAAGCGTGGAAGATCAGAGCCTGGAAATTTATTGCTTCATTTCTGAAATTGTCTTGTTTTAAGTGAGGTGGAAGTGAGGAAACAAACATGAATAAGGATAGAAAACTTAGTAAGCTTCCTGTAACTGCCATGTAACATGTTTGCGAACGATAAAAGTCAAGCGTTATTTGATGTACGTATTGATTTGAATTTTGGAATCCTAAAATAAAACTCAGAAAGAAGCTTACAGGTAGATAAACCTAACATGGTTTACTCGAAACCTGACACCTAGGATGAAGAATGTGGGGACATCACACAAATAGATGCAATAAAACAGGTTCAATTTTGCAATGACATAGTCCACAAAAAGAGGTGAGGAAGTAGTCAACTGTACACTGTAGTGCAGTCTACTTCTGCTCACTTGTAGATGGAGCCATCAATGGCTATGTACAGGATTAACAACAACCTACAACTATAAGGTATCATTTTCCATGAATGGTCATGGAACCAACCTGGGGGCAATGCTTCTCAACTAACCGACAACCTAGTGACATATACATGCTCCTCACAGCTGGTAAAGACATGGCCCTCCAAAAACTGCCAAGTATGCCTTTGGGATATGATACATGTGGCAAATTGATGAATGAGTGAGGGCCTCCTTACTGACTGCAGAATGGGAAATCGTACTAGAATATCATCTTTCCCACATTTGAAGTATCTTCCAAACCTAGAGAGCTGCTGAATGTGGTCACTTGTGAGGAAGTTGAATATGACATGTTGCTCCTCATAAAAGCCTTTGCAGCTCCACCTGTCTGTAGCGTTCCTTCCGTGCTTCTCTCTTCTCTTTAGCAGTAACTCGTGGAGTGTCTAACCACCTGCCACATCAAGAGTGGAGTTCATAGCATGTTGATCCAAGTAGAGCTCAAACAAAGAACGTAGATACTATATAGGTAAAAGCATTTCTGGTTGACACTTAAGCAGGTTTCGACTGTAGAAGATGGCAATTGATACCCCCAAGCTACAACTCCACAGTTTGTGACTATGCAGAAGTATGTTGACTCTCATAGTCAACACAAGTGTAACCCATACTTGGTATAATTTCCAAGGCTTGAAGCACAAGGCACTAGTTAAAAGTTCAAGATACGCAGCACCAAAGCTAAGCCAATTACTCTATGATTCAGACATAGAGTACTGTAACCAGTAAGTTGCGGTGCAAATCAAACTGATCAAATTCATTACAATATTATTCAATACAAGAAAGTTGAACCAAAACGCATTTCCTCTTGTTTGTCAATGATACAGCAAAGAAGTTTCTAGAGACGATTGGAGGTCGACAACCCAATAAATGGGGCAGATATCAACCTGAAATATTTGCAACTCTCCCCAATCCCATCAGACTGTCTTTGTTTCTTGGTGAACGGCACCTTGTAATTGCTGCAACTCCAATACCGAAGTCCCTGATTAGGGTCACCAATTCGGATCACAGTTTTCAAAATTGCTTGCCGTGGGACAGTCTTGCATGCACAAAGAGGAGCTACAATATCTGTTTCTGTAACCCCTGCAAAGAAGAGATGCACACAAAAGCAAGAACCAGCTTGAGTGACAATCTCATCACACAGCATTGTAATATACAGCCTATCAACCTTGATAAGACAAAAAAATTTAGACACTGATCCAGTAAGCAAAGCTGAACATTCTCCAGCTCTAATTCTCACAACAGCTTTTTAACTACTATGCTGATATTTGACAGGGGTAACAATCATTTGGCAGGTGTAGGTGGACAATGCAACAAACACATCAGATGCATCCATATATAGTTATCCAAATTACCAAGAATTTGTGGATAATCGACTTCAAACTCAGTATCCAGAAAGTTGAAGATAGAAAATCACAAAATGAAAACTGACCTACAGGAGCATTGGTGATGTCACCTCCCTCTCCAGGCCTGTTACTTTCATCTGTTTCACCAGAAACTCCTCCATGCTTCCCATCTTCTCTCTCAGTATTACTGGCTGACCTTTCAAGCTGGACATCCCTGTCCTCAGTATGTGGTGGTGTCAATATGGATCCCTCCATTATCTCATTGCCAACAGCATCTGTATTGGGCTCCTTGACACCCTTTTCCGCAGTCACCCCCTAGAAAAGTCATTGCAAGCACAGAACTATAAAAATCACAAGGCAACTAATATGTGCATTAGAAGTACAATGACCTTCATACAGTAAGTTCCCATTAGCAAACAACTCTGATAATTCAATAGCACCAACATTGCAAACAGAGTCTAAAACTCTTTACTACTTCCATTAGAAGTTGGACAATCTCCAGTAATCCAGAAATAATATTGTTCAGAAGGCACCTAATCACAATCATGTATGATTCAACAAGATCACTACTGCCAATTTTCCAGAATAAGCATTACCCTGGCAGACCAGAACAGAGGAGCACACTTTTCAGATCACTTTTGAATCGCATGGCCTCAAAATCATTGTGTCTCACCTCATCCATATGTACAGCTTCAGTGACGCCTTCAGCTGCATCTAACTTGTCTCCACTTACTGCATGCGAAGCTTCCTCCCGGAGAACACCTTCATTAAAACTTTCAGGCACATTCTCTCCACTTTCAAACCCTACCTGAACAATAGCTTGTTTCTTGAGGACAGTCTTCTTGCTGTCCTTCCTCGGCCTTCCCCTTTTACGCTTTTGCACTATTTCTACTCCTCCATCATCTACTTGCTCACTAGCACCTGCAACCATTAATTGCACATCTGCAGGAGGTATAGCCTTGTCAACAACAGCTTTGCTCCCAGAAGATTTCCTGATAACTTGACTTGGGGTCGGTTGACCGTTCAGCTGCTGGGATGACCAAGCAGATTTCCCCCGTTTAAGATAATGAGCCCCTGTAGTCACAGTTCTTTTTCCCAACCAGGGCACTGCTTCTCCAGAACCAGCTGGATTGGGAGAACCAAGGACAGCTTGTCCATTGTTCACACCTTCAGTGGGTTCTTTTGCGTATGAATCTGTGCTTCCCCTGTTGTTGGCACCGTGACCTTTTTCTCTATCCTCTGTTACAATAGAAGATTCATCAACTTCACCTCTTGCAAACCTTGGACGGGCCTCATGTGCACCTCGCACCATACTAGCAGATTGTAAAAGCCGTGATCCAACTTGCATTGTACCAGAATCTGAACTTTTTCTAGGAGCAATTGGAAGTAGATGTATCCGACCAGTTGATTTTTCATTCCTCCAATCTAAGGGCACATCAACCCATTGTGCTTCAGGTTGAGCCCTGAAGCCACCTCTGTTTTCTCCAAACCTACCACCCTTATGAGAGGTAATCACTGATCGTGATCTTTTGCTCGTTACAGCTGGAGCTCCAATAGAACCAACCGACCTTGTCTTTCTGCCAGATGCTAGCCTCCACACCGAATCAACAAAACCTGCATTCTCACTAGCAGCTGGTGCTCTAGTAGAATCCAGTATTTGAGGGGTATCAGCGGCGGTTTCCTGACCAGAGGCCGGGCTTAAAACACCCCTTTGAACCACTAAATCACTGGTACTCGCTTGGCCCACTGTTTCATTTGGGGAGGGTTCACCTGCCACATTGTTGCCACTTATTGCAGGTTCTTCTGCCATAGCTTGAGCCAATTTCACAGTTTCTTCAGCATTGCCCTTCTGAAATGCTGCTGCCACATGCATCTCTTGAGTTGGTGCCAGCTTGCTCTTGTTAATGTCCCCCAACACCTCTGCATCTTCAGCAGGTAAGTGGTATGTACAATCTATGTCTTTACCTGCTTCTGTAGCATCACACTCGCTGGTCACGTCACCCAAGATAATATTTCCCTGAAGTGCACTCTCCTTAACAATGTCAGTCTTAACAACCCTATTCGACTCTTCCAATGGTTCACATTGCAAAGTATCATCATTTGATGGCAGCTGTTCGCCTGGTAGTGGCATGTCAGAATGATTAAGCATGCTGTGATCCTCCATACCAACAAGTAAACCTTCTTTTGTACTTTCATTGTTGGACACGAGTGACTCTTGCACCACAAGTACAGCTTGGGTAGCAGGTTCAGCTGCCTGTAGTTCACAGCCTTCACCTGGTATGACACATTCACTACTGGTGGGATCCACTGGGGTACATACAATGACATTCTCAACAGATGTGCTTTCTTCCACAACTAGAATTTGGCTGCCAAGCGATTCTTCCACATTCGCAATGGTTTGGACATTAGCTCCATGATCCGGGTACTCACGAGACTCGGTACATTTGTCGAAATCATCTTGCCCATGCTTTATCAAATCCGTTGAAGTGGTTTTCAACAAATCATCGGATGCACGTACTGCACTATTACCTAAGGGTACATTCTTCCCCCTGCATACTAGATTAAATTGGAATATAGATTCAAGAAGATTAGAACCTTGTACAATAGCTGATGAAGGTACAGAATTTACAATTTGTTTATCTTGAGTGCTTGGCTTTACTCCAGTTTCAAGACTGTCATCAGTCTCCATTGGAGAATTCTCTGTACTTATATGTACTTTAGGACTCTCAAAGCTCTTCACAGCTGGAACGGGTGAACAATCCAAGGATCTTTCAGCCAAGTCCCCTGATTCAACTGCTGGTAACAAAATGTCATCATTCCCTTCCGTAAGTGCCACTTTATCATGCAACCCAATGTCTCCTTGATGGCTCATGTCTGTTGACTGTCCACCTTGCCCATTGGTTGTCTCCTCGACATGGCCACCATATTCCAATGCTGGAAAATCAACTTTGTCAGGTACTGTGGCATCATCCCCACCTGCTACAGATGACAACAAGGGAGAATTTTCTGTGATGCCCAGTACTTGATCAGGGCCAGTAACATCTACTTTGAGCTTTTCAGACACAGGTGTATAACCCCTCTGGAGGAATGTAGAGGCCTCTTCTGCTAAAGAAAGCGACACAGTATGCAAACCTGATCCAAGGGAGCCCTCTATTTTGTGCATAGAGGCACATAAAGCATCCTCCCCACTCAACTCTGTTTGAAATTCACCACTGACAATGATTCCTGTTCCTTTAGATGTAAGATCGTTCTCATTCTGAAGTAGCACAGAGTCTTCCTCAGCTGAAGGGACTGCCTTGCTATCCAGAGATGATTCAGGATGGTCCTTCGCATTATCTCTTGACTCAGCTGACTCATATTTGCTTCCTGATTTATCTGAGATATTTTCTTGATGCTTGTTCGCATCCTGCACACCAGAATCTCCGGAAAATGGAACTGAGGATTCACGAAGATTGGCAATATCGTCCTTGTTAGGAATAAAACCATCGTCACTTCTTTTCAGCAGAAGGGTTTCATTGGACTTGTATGAGCTCAATTCATGGGCTTGAATTTCAAGAGATACTGAGGAGTTCTCAATTACAGTATTTGGCTGAGCCGGCAGATCTTTGAGGTCCTCTTTGAAAGGTTGCCCCACTTCCTTGTCAATGTCCAGCTGCACAGAACGTGGGCTGGGCATATGACCTTCTGGAATACAGCTTGCTGGGGAACTTTCAGAAACTGTAACAACAGCAATATTTCCTGAGGCACATGCAAACAGTGACTCGGTTCTTTCCACCATCACCCTAGGTGATTCCTCCTCCTTTGTCTGCTCCTCAGTTCCTTCTTCTTCCATCAGCTCCTGATCCAGCTCCTCCTTCTCAATCCCCTCCTCGTCTTTGAAATCCTTCTCCCTCTCCTGCTTCTCAGTTTTCTCCTCTTCTTCCATCTGCTCCTGATCCTGCTTCTGCTCATTCCTCTCCTGTTCATCAATCTCCTTCTGCCCTTGCTTCTCATTCCCCTCCTTTCCTTCAACCTCTTTCTGTTGCTCCTCATTCTCCTCCTTTCCTTCAATCTCTTTCTGTTCCTCCTCATTCCCCTCCTTTCCTCCAATCTCTTTCTGTTGCTCCTCATTCTCCTCCTTTCGTTCAATCTCTCTCTGTTCCTCCTCATTCCCCTCCTTTCCTTCAATCTCTTTCTGTTGCTCCTCATTCTCCTCCTTTCCTCCAATCTCTTTCTGTTCCTCCTCATTCCCCTCCTTTCCTTCAATCTCTTTCTGTTCCTCCTCATTCCCCTCCTTTCCTTCAAACTCTTTCTGTTCCTCCTCATCCCCCTCCTTTCCTTCAATCTCCTCCTTTCCTTCAATCTCTTTCTGTTCCTCCTCATCCCCCTTCAACTGTGGTACATCCTCTTTTTCCTTCTCCATGTTCCCCTTCATTCCATCTCTCTCCATTACGCTCTCCAATTGTTGTCCAATCTCCTCTTTCTTTGCCCATGGTCCATCCAGAGACCATGGATCATCAGGGTCATGACTATCCTCAGCAGAAAGCTTTATTGCATACCGAACAGTGGGAAAGATTACAGGAGTATCAAGTAATGAGGACAAGAGGTTGTGTTTTCCAGAACTCTGTCAATAAGCAGGAAACGCATGTCAGCTTGTTTCTCCTTCAGTACCAAGGTTGCTCAGGAATTTCAACAAACAATGTCTTATCACATAAACTTACTACATTCCGACTAGGTCAAATGAAAATCTACTTCAAAAGTATCAAGTTCAGCCCCTCTGGAAGTCCAAGTGGATCCTTGAGGACTAAAGCCGCGCACCAACTTTAGATATTTTGACATGTGAGAAACCTTTCACAATCTTCTTGAATGGACCAAACCATGATCATGCACTGCCCGCAAAATATTGCACCAGCAATTAAGCAGAAAGCAGCAAGCATGCAAACCCCAGAAAAAGAAAGAATGCCATTATTTATAAGAAAACTTTTCTAAAACCCTGCAGCAACATTGACATTTTTTTATACGTAGGGCAGAAACAAGTCTCTGCATCACATGCAGGTGCCGCAAGTTCAAGTGGATGTTATACAATCACATGCTTTAAATGCCTAACATTTCAGTTTTGTTGTGTTACAGACACTCAAGGAGAACTTACCAGCTGAGCACCATATTTCCCCTTCTTGGCTGCAGACCTCTTCGATATATGTGTGTCAGACAGACCATTGTCCTCAGATACTACCCGAGATAGCTTCCTCTTCTTCAGTGGAGACTTGGAGGGTCCTGCTTCCTTCTGCTCAAGTCCAATATCTGGTGAGGTACTCTTTCCAAATGATAGTCGGGAAGGTGACGGGCTATGATCCTTATCAGCATGGACTGTTGATTTAGTGGTGGGCTTCACAGGTGGCACAGGTTCTACAGTGCCATAGACCTCAGAAAGTGGCAGCTTTCTTTGCTGCCGCCGGGTTTGAGACTGCTTTCTCTTATCAGTTTCTATGCTAGGAGATTCTTCTGTAGCTTGGCTGCCTCGAGTTTTGTTACTGCCTGCTCCAAGCTGCAACTTTTCTGCAGAACTTGCAGACAAGCTTTTTGACTTCTGCTCTGCAGAGCTGAATTTAACTTTTCCACCATTCCTCCTGAAACGGCCATCTTTCTGGTCCTTGTGACCAGCTAAAGCAGTTGCAACACCTGCCAAAGCAAGTGGTGAAAAAGTGCATGTATTATCAGTAACCCCTGATGACTTCCCTCTGATTTGCCCTGTTGATCTTCTGATATAATGCAGAGGCTTTTTCTCTGAGGAGCCAAACCCAGAAACTCTTCCACCAACATTGCCACCAAGCAGATATCGACTACTTGGCCCATTCTCCCCTCGAACACTGCGCCTCTTGCGTAACTGTCCTCCTTTTTCTGGCCCTTGTAGCTCAGGTCCTACATAGCTATCTGTCCAATCACTTGTTCGCTTGCCTAGCACACTTGCTGATAAATTCGCAGTAGAGGCATCCTTGCTCTGTTCTACCATAATTTCAGAAGCCCCTTTCTTAGATGCAGACCTTGTAAAATGAAGCTCTTTCTTTTCACCACTTGGTGACATGACTTGAGCTTCAAGTGCCTTTTCTGAAGAACCTCCTACTGCATTTACATCATCAGCAATATTTCTAGGAAGAGTCCGTTCAGCCTTATTGGTCATAGATCCCTTCTTCAGAGCAGATCTAGTGCCACGTTGAATAATTTGTTGGCCCAATACAACTCCTGAAGAGCTTGAATCTCCAGCCAAACCTCCTGTTGAGATTCTGCTTTTATGATCCAATTCTATAGCCTTTGAACTGCAGCTTTGGAGTCCTTTTTCCATTCCCTCCAAATGAATGTCTGCTGAACTCTTAACCTTCTGCCCATTCTGGTTCTCCAATAATTTCATCTTTGCGGTATCAGGTGAGCTTCCAATGTCAGAAACTGCTTGTAGACGAGCTGAACCAATATCTTCTTCAAAGTCCTCTGATGACCTCTCATTAGCTACCATGGAAGGCAGTAAAGATGACTTTTGATCTGTACAAATTCAGACAGTATAATCAGAGACAAAAGTCACCAGTACCATCTGCCCTACATAATATGAACTCAGCCTTGAAGTGGAGACTAGAACAAACCAACATTCAAATGACAAGAGTACACACCTTGACTAGTGCTTCCTTTCTTTACGTATCCCCTCGTAAATCGCGGTGATGCCCCTGCAGGGCTAGACTGAGCTCCGACTGGGATGACATTACTCTCATCATTTTCATTAGTCCTTCCTCTCTGCTGCCTATTTGATTGCCTCCTTTTCTTGTCAATAGTGGTGTCATGAACTTCTAGAACCGGCCCTTTCCCTTGTGCTTCCTTGGGACTTGGCATCTCAGGAGCCAGACAATCATCACCAGAGAGGGAAGATGGGTCATGAGTAAAAGGCGATTCCAAAGAAAAGCTAACTTTCTTAGCAGAAGATCGTGTAGAGTAATTGGGACTCAAATCTTCCTGTTGCTGTGATTTTTCCTTCTCTTCCTTTTTCTTCTCCTCTTTTGTGTGCCTTGGTGCATCTACCCACCTACACATCCAATGCAATAGTCAGATTGGAAAAATCTTCACATACATTAAAGGTGGTTAAAGTATATTAACTCAACAGTTGGATGTGAATGAGATACACCATGACACCTATCTGAAGAAACTTGTCATATTAATAACCAGTAGACCCATGTTGTCAATTGCGACACAACCACTAAAAGAAGTACAGCAAGGATGAGACCTTCATTCCATCAGGACATCAGATAAGTCTTTGTGAAGTGCTACCTGAAAAATTTGCACTTTCCAATTGTATCCGAGTCTTTCCTCTTGCCCTTCCGTTTGAAAAAGGAGGGTTCTTGACTAGCACACATGAAGTAGCGCAGGCCCCTGTTTGGGCTCTTCTCCCCAACCACTCTCACAACAGCCACATTTCCACAATCACAAACTACACCATCTTCATTTCCTTCTGCAATATCAAATTCGTGAAGGAACAGTCAGACGGATCAAATTACTAACCAGTTCAACAGTAGGCCAGAATCATCTAGGCTCGTTCAACACTTCAGTATGAAGCCGCCCAAAAATGTAGAGAGGGATTATTATCCCATGCTATTCGAGCAGGAAATCCGATCTTTAGTTTGCACACAGAGAAAGGATAAATGTAGGAAAATTGGATACCTTCATTATTATCTGTATGATGTTCTTCAACTCCACTTTGGTTATTGTCTGTATGATATTCTTCAACTCCACCTTGGTTATTGTCAGTGTGATGTTCTTCAACTCCACTGAGATTTTGAGCAATTGCAGCTGCTTCTGCAAGTCCATCTGCCAATCCTTGGGCGACTTCTTGTGCCACACCCTCTGCTATAGCCTCTGCCACAGCTTTAGCAATATCCATTCTTGCAACCCGTGCACCTTCAATAGCAAGACCATCTGGAGAAACTTGTCCAACTCCAGCTGCTGCTTCTTTAGCTATTGTCTCTGCAATACTCTCAGCCATCCCCTCTGCAACTCCTGCTGCAATGCCTGCCGCTACAACCTCTGCAATATTGCTTGCCGAAGCCCTTACAATATTCATTTCTTTCCTGGATTCTTCAACCACTGCAAGCTCCCCAATTTTCTCAGTGATGCCATTGTGGTGAAAAATCACCTGTGCACTTTGAGAAGATGCTCTAGACCTGACTACAGAATTTTCTGCACCTTCAGGGTTAACCTCATGTACTGTAAATTCTGTCATGTCCTCAGAGTCATCTTTCCTTATCATTGCCCCCTCTAACCTCTCAGCAGAGGGGTTAATCTGTCTTGTGGGAGACTGGCCAACGCTTGCGTCAGCAGACTTCACAGGAGTCTCAACCAACGAGTCAACCTCAGCAGCACCTTCTTTGGCTGGTATCACTTCACCTTCTGGTTCAAAAGTCACAGCAACACTTAACCAGATCAGCAACCCCTCTTTTCAAAAGCCCTAATTAAACATGCTGACAAACAGATTGATTCACTCTTGGAGATTGGAAACTGCTACAGTGCAATCCATAAGAACTCTCTTTCCAGCAATGCATTCCCCATTAGAGTCTACCACCATAATGCACTACAATTCTAGTACGAGTCCTTCCCATCCCAATTGCTCAACTAAACCTCCAAGCCTCGAAGCTTACCTGTTTCCATCTCCACAAGTGCAGTATTTGCCACTACACTTGCCTGCAATTCATTGCTATCTCCCTTGGATGCTTCCTGGTCAACAATCATAGGTTCCTGAAGGTCCATATGTCACACACCATCCTGCTAAATCAGAGGAAAAATGTGGAACAAACTATTGAATATTATTTACACAAAAATTGCCAATTGACAACCATAGTGCATAAATGATGGAAATGCAAATAGTAACAAATGACAGTGCAAAAAAATTGTACTCCAAGTGTACAATCTGATGTCCCATGCTTCAAATCCCCAAATACTCATTGTATCCGTAGGCACAGAGAGCCCGTCTGGCAGGCTTACAAAGACAAAGACCCAAATAATAGGCATTTGTACACCGACTTGTTTGCTACAATTCTTTTGAAGATATCAGTGCACAGTGATGAATTTACAATCAATGTTATCATACTTACAAAAGAATTTGAAAGCCAGGACCAGTTGGTGTTTTCAAACCCTAACATCTTCTTGACCAGAATCTGGTCATACCACACATACTTATACGTTCTTAGCCACCTCGTCTAATAATACACGGGATAGGAGATCTATCAAGAGACATCATAGTTGTATCTCGGAATATTAAGACTTCAACTCAGAAATTAGCAGTGAAGTTGATCTAATGGGTTCGTGACCTTAAGCTTCCTTAAAAAACGATACACAGTGACGACGAGATTCACAGAAGGAACAATACTACACAACAAAATGCTCACCGAGGTATCACTGCCCAATCTTGTTCTATCCCCAGAACATTGAGGCTCGGCATTCTTCTTCTCCTCGTTTCCTCCAAGATAACTTGTATCTCCTTCTATTATATCGCCTCTTGATTGACTGACTTCAGGGTTCCCTTCCTCAGTAAGGATCTTGTGTTGATCATGCATGTCGGTATCGAATGCCAGACCCGATGCTAAACCCAGCTCCTTACCACCATGCTCAGAGTTCCCCAGTCCCAGAGCTACAGGAGTCTCTTTGGCAATGTCATCAACCTGCATAGTCGTGTCCATTGTTTCCATGCCCAAAACCCACCAAGAAAATCCTCCGTTCCCAGCTCAGAGAGCTACTTGGTTGCAAGTATAAGAAACCTTGGGCCTGCACAAGATGCTACCGCTGTGCTCATCTTTGAAAAGGACAACAGAACCAAGATGGTTGAATTTCCAGTGACCTTGTAAACTTAGTCACGAAACTGTATTGCTGAAAATCTTATTGATAGGGTGTAGGGTTCCTATCGGGCTCTAAGTACCTTGCTGACACTCGCAGTTGATGAATAGCGTTGAGTCCAACAGAAGAAATTCACATGCGCAAGTTAAAGAACTAAAAGTGGCAACCAAATAAACCAGCGGAGGTTTCAAAGCTGCAAGCCACGCAAAAAGGGGCAAAAGGAAAGTCCAAGATAATCGCCTTCTTGGTTCAGATTTCAGATATACCAAACTAGGAAATGTGGGACATCAAGACTAGAACAGGATGAATGATCCATACGATAAATAATTATTCAAGGATAAACTCGTCACGGCTCCGTAGATGGGCACATGAGCGAGGACAGTGCAAGAACGGGGAGGAATGGCAATTGCACAGAATTATGTCCATGAGGTACCAATTCATAACTAAAGTTAGAAACCCTCACCACTGCTGCAGCTATGGGAGCCCCCTGCTCTTGGCAACCTCGATAACTTAACTGAGAGGAAAGCACAAATAGAAGGAGGAAGAAAAGCCTCTATGTGTAAACGGACCCTAAAGAAATCAAACCAAGAAATTATAAATCTAGTGTAGAAGAAACTCAAAGGGGATGATGATGCATGTGAATTTTCACGAAACTCCCCCAGCCACACTCAAAAACTCCAACAAGACAATTTTCACTGCAAAACAATGGATGCGCTCATCTAAAGCCTATACAAGTTCTAAAGACGACACTCTCCCGGAGGAAGCCAAGACGCTGGACAAAACCTTACTGGCAACTGAGCAAGACTTTGACATGCAAAGAATAGCGGAAAACAACAGCATGCATGAAAGAGAAGGGGCTGGAGGCCAAAATGCGATCAAGCTCGACACCCGCGCAAATTGCGAGGCGGGGGTTAAAGAAAGGCGGAAAGAAAAAGAAAACCCCAATGCGAACCCAAAACCTACGAAACCCTCGTTCCTTCCTCCCCTTCCAGCTTGCTCAACGCTCTGCTCCTTTAAAGAGAATAGAGAAAGAGACAGAGAGAGAGTAGGCAAGGCTCCGACCTATTCATAATCCCGAACTCCAGCCAATTCCTCCCGCACAGCTTTCAAGATCAAATCAAGCTCACAACCAACCCCAATTGCAAAAGAAAATCGTGGAAAGAAGCTCCTAACAATGGGAATAGGATAGGTAGGAGCACCCGGAGAAGAATGTGCAAAAGATATTAACCAAGAGTGCCAAACCAAGAATGGTCAGGGAGCTTGATGCGGTTCACATACTGAACACAGGAAACCAGGGCGAGGAACTTCAAAGCGGCCATGGCCATCCGCCATAGCCATGGAACCCCCGTGCAAGCTTTCTCTTCGCCCGCCCGCCCGCCCGCCCGCCCGGCCTCCGGCCCCACATCTACCAGTCTCTATAATCTTTCGTTTCCTAGATCTTGGCCCACAACAGTTCCTCAAACCCAGGGCCTGGAGACCCGGCTGAAAGGTACCCTCTAGCATCTAGGATTAAGGTAGATTAGATAACCTGTTTGCTTCCGCCAGTGTCTTCAATCTTCAATTTCCTAGATCTTGGCCCCACCACAGTTCCTCAAACCTAGGGCCTGGAGATCCGGCTGTGAGAGGAACCCTCTAGCATCTAGGAAATCTGAAGATTAGGTAATGTGCGGGACGCGTGACTTGCGTTGCCGGTCAATGTACGTGTCTATGTACAAAATTCCAAGGAGGCCATGTATGTTGTTGGATGTTAAATGCTCTTCCAAGTCTAGGAATATGCTAGATTGTGTTGTTTGATGAGCGGCGAGTTGGGTTCCGTGTTAACCTCTAAACGCTTTTAACATGTTCATGCTAATAGTATATTCTCTCGTTATATTGGTTGACATGAAATCTTCATCACACCCTTTTCAAGCTACTTTGTGTGGGTGTACTGAAGGAATTATAACCCTGCAAGAAAACAAGTTATCATTGTCTACCAAAACATCACACCACAATCTATATTCATATTGTACAGTTTCGGAATACATTAGTGGGGGGTGATCTATAACAACCATAAGTGCATGGATAGGTGGAACACCTTATGATGGGTGACCTATGACATATAATCTCCAACGATGAGCTTGTTAGATTTTACATTGTCTAACCAATGGATCAAGAGATCATTGACTTCCAAGAGAGATAACTTCAATGTTACTTTGTATTGTGGAACACGTATTATGGTGTCACCTTGTTGCTTCAACTTTTAGTGGTATAGGCACATTTAAACTAATGGCATCATAGCCATTCACTTCGATGTGTTGTATGAAATAAAAGAAAATGTTCAAAACTCGTCTATGGAGATCCACTTGCATTTTTGTGTTGAAAGCCCTTAAACCCATTAAGTTATACCAAATGATTGCCATCCCTTCATTCAAATTGTTGAGATTTTCTACCGGTTCTTAATATTACATCACAAATGTTTGTTTTATCAAACGATGAAAATAGCTTGTGCATGAAGAGACTCTTCGTTTATATTTGTCACCCCGCAAAGCCACACTTATATCCATATCTATAAGGGTTTAAGGTCCACAATATACAAAACATCTATCCAAAATTGGTCACGACTATCATACATTTCCCAAGACAACATTGAGGGAAATGGGATATTGTCAACAAAAACGGTTTACATGAAGCTCGTGCCTTTCAATAGAGACGAGACTCCAAAAGATGGGCCAAAAAGTATGTGAGATCCTTTTCTTAGGTGGAACCTTAAACACATTGACCCTTGGAAATAACTTTGAGCTATACGTGAACGAAGGAAATTACACCAAAATAGTCTTATCAATGTGGATGGAAAATTCACATGGAAATAATTAACAATGGTTGTTTTTATTGTCTAGATGTGGTGGATATAACATGGGTCTAAGACCATGTTCTTCTATCAATCTTCCTTGAGACTTTTGATCAACACCTTATATATAATATAATATATCCTTACATAAGTATTCTCTTTTATTCTAAAAATAAACATAAAATGAAATATTCCTTGATATCAATTTCGTATATAAACACTTGGTGTGACGTACACTAATTTTACATGGGAGATTTAATGCATCTTCAAAATTAACATGGACTCTAAAGAATTATTGCAACCCACATGAATAAGACTATATACTTGTTTCACTTTGACATGGGTAAATTTGGAACATTGTGATCATTCGAGTTACATTGATGTGAATTCAATGTTTGATGGCAATTCGGGTGCTATTCATACATGTCCAATCGTGGTTCCCCACATTCATTTGTCAATCATACCTATGGAGTAAGCATGGTGTTATATATTCAACAAGTATCACTTGGGGAGTTATGTGTTTTGCAAGTGAATGTGGAGTCTTGGGTTAGAATTTAGGTCTTTGCACATAACCCCGTCTACAAGTAGTCTCATGACATAATAAGCTTCAACAAGGCATACTCCTTTGCCTTTAGGCATCACCAACACAGGTGAGAATCCAATTACCCATTTAGAACACGGACATAACACTTTTCATATCCATAACAATGTTACGTGGGACTTACAATATTCATCGGATGATTCTCATATATGTGCAAGATTGTAGAATATTCCATAGAATATTGTTATGCATCTGAATAATGTTATGGATACATTGAAAAGTATGACAATGTCTTTAATATATACAATTATAAACAATGTGTTATAATCTATTGAATGTAATAGCAACCACATGTGAATTGGGGGGGGGGGGATTTGTTGTAACATTGGGTATGTTTGCATCTAATATACCAAGCATCTTGATTGCAAGAACATGTAATGGTGATTGCCAAGGCTATGCAATTGTAGCATTGAAGTATTGGTGGGCGAGGACATGGGAGGAGTTGGGCATGTTTGATATAATTGTATTATTTTTAAAAAGTTTTGTGACAAAATTTAACCATTTATTTCTTTTAATATGAACATATTCATAATCAATTGTACTCAAGTATATATTTATTTCTTTTATTAGTTGATGATTCTACTGATGACAACAAAAACTTTTATTTACTTTCCTTTCTTTTGCAAAAAAAAAACCTTTTCACAATAAATTGCACTCAAATGTTGAATTGAATGACATTCAATTGTTGTTACAATCAACACGTTCTCTCCAATCTACACGCTTTTTTTGGATTGTAACTTCTTCAAATGTTTTGCAACCTTCCCACTAGCATACATTAGTACCCACCTACCCACCAACACACATGACCATCTATGTATTATAGGTGCATGGGTGTAACATGCATGAACCCAATCAAGAGAGGACCAAGAGGCAGTGTTATAAAGGTTCAACAAGGGCCACACGACAAACCTACTAAAAACTTATGCATTGTACAAGTCGTCAAATCTTTCCAATTCATATGAACGATGTGCAACGTGTTGGGAAGGTGCGGGTCCAAATTGCTAACCACAATGTAGTTGGGCGACATGCATTGTTCAATATAACAAGCATTCAAGTAAAACTGACCAAAAGGGGAGTATGAAGATTGTATTGTGATCAATTGAAGTGGTGAACCACCAATGGACGTGCCTTACATTGGTTATGATTGGAAGGTTATCATTCAATTTGTATGTGTGTTTTTGATATTTAATCATGGTATTTGACTTTTCATTCAAAAATTTAGCAAAATATATTGCTATTTGTGCAGGATTCGTAACTTTTTATACTACATGTGTGGTGTAATGTACACTCATCACAAAACTAACGGTAAAAACAACATAGAATATAGTTTGTGTCATGTCATGTAAAAATTAAATTACATCGGGGAGATATGGTAGATATCATAAATGGTAGAAATCACTCTTGAACAATGTCATGGTCATCAGCTAAGCAATGCCAATATTAAGAAAAACAAAGTACCATTGACAAGAGCAATAAGTCTACTTCTAGTTGGCAACTTTGTGCTCCGGGAACAACTCCTAATTTAATGAAATGAAATGAAAGTTGATTTTAAAGTGCGGAAGCCAAAAGACTTATGGGACTAAAAGTACATTGAGATGGTGTCTGATCGACCGATTTCCTAGAATAGTGAAGTGTAATAGCCTATGTGAGATAGAGGTCGATATCAAATTGATGGTGGAATTAAAAGAAAGATTCGAGACTCCCTAGTTCTACATTCTCAAATAATTCATTAAAACTTATCTATGATGAAGTTATAAAGGGGATGTTCCAACATAAAGTGTGCCTTCTTTTTAATTATATTGTAAAAGCAAAAGTGGCATAATCTACAATTTCTAGAGATAGGAATAGTCAAGCATTATCCAATTCAATGCCAAGTCTATGATTTGAGGTGTGGTAAGCAACATCGATCTTGTGTTGGGTGATGTCAATGGTTGCTCCAAGTACAATTCACGTCAATGTTTGAGAAAATCCTCGAAGTGGAGGTAATCTAATGTTTTCCTTGAGAGATGGAAAGAGTTCCATTGTTTAGCAAGAAAAACCTCCTTGAGATCATTAAATATAAAATTTGATGGCATTGGGATGTCATGAGTTTCATGAAAAGTTGGACCTCACGATGCCTTCCACATGGTTATCAAACTGTGCAACAAACTCCGAATTACACAAGAATATTTTGAAAGCCTTCATGTGACTTACTACACAATTTGAAGGCATAATTATTTAAGTCCTCGAACACATCATGATAAAACCACTTGCTCTAAGTTCATGTAAATCATCCATTACCTTGCACATAGAAGTGTTTGCACCCACAATGTTGATAAGGTCACATGGAAGCCACAACCCCCGCTTAACGAAGGTGATTGGAGTTGAGATATTGGCTAGATAACATTTCAATGTACACTTTTGTTCACTCTTTGATGGTATTATTAATGTCAAATTCTTTTCATACACATATTAACACACTAAACAATCCACAACATCTTATTTAGTGTGGCATTAAAATTGGTGTGCCATTTGATTAGGGAGCATGATATACACCCACCTATTTGAGCTAGACTCCACCAATGTTACCCACGGTGAAAATGTAATCCGGTATATTATAGCATGTAGATTCCCTTTTCAGTTGATTCGGCCCCACAGTTTATATTAGAGGCCATGAGTGAGTATGCAAGGGACCCACTTGGGATGCATTAACCACAAACCGATGAGGATCTACAATAGCTCCTTTACCTTGGTTACATTAGTGGGCACCAAACACAAATAGGTAGGACATTTAGCTCGCTCCATTGATCCATTGATTAGAGTGGCTACACGACTTGTCATGTAGGAGCTCCCATGCAACCCTTTCTAGTTGCCACCCAATGATCATTTACATGTGGCAACCGACATTATCCATGATACCCATGATGAGTAGCGAGTAGAGTGGGCCACACCAAATAAGATATGTATATGTATATATATATAGAGAGCAAGCTTCACTACACTAAATTATCTAATTAGTGTGGATCACCATTCGGAGTTCCATGTTGCTATAACTTTTTACCAACACCATATTTTCTACTAACTAAGTTGTATCATTTTCTTCGGTGTGCATACTAACTAAATATGATATTTAGTGTTACTTGCTATTCGGAGTTACCCATTCCTATATCTTTCCAATATTAGTGTAGTTTTTGGACCAAGTAAATATATTAATGTTTTATAATGATTAAACAACCAGTTCAACCTTTGTTGGTAAAAAACTGAGAAGTAAACTAAACGGTTATAGTGCTGCGTAATTCCAAATAGTAACTGACAATAAATTGGGTAAGAAACGATACCCTCAGCAAAACAAATAGCAACACATAACTCCAATGGTAATCCACACTGATTAGACCAAAAAAAAAAAGTGTAGCTCAGGCTTCGTGTTGTCTTGGTAACTCATCCATTCAGGAGGTGAAAACAGAAGTGACTTATTCTATAGCCAAACATGTTTTACTTTTAGAACATAGGGCTCAGAAAATGGCATCCGAGGCCTGGTTTGAGTGAATTAGCACTGACCCTAAAGGTAACTTATTTTCACTTAGAGCCCCTTCATCCACAATGGATGAGTTTCCCAAGACATCACACAGATTAAGCCAAAGCAACACTTTGACAATAACCTAAGTTACAACCGACACGGATTCCAAGAGTACGTAAGAAAGATACATTATACAGTCTAACCTTGATAATGTCACACCATCCGTTTCACCAAAAAGAGTGATATAAACAAGGTGTGACATATTTGATAATGTCACATTTTGAAGATTTGTGCATAATGTGATATTATCAAAAAATAGGTAGAAAATCAAAATAAAATTACAATGTAAAAAAGAAAATAACAAATACGAGACTTCAATGTTTTTGAATGTAAAATCTAATTCAAAATTGTGAATAACAACAAGAGCACATCATAATGTGTCATTGAGATCAGGTAAAGACCTCTCATTAGAGACAAAGAAGCTTCTAATGTCATATTGTTTTGTTGATGTTAAATGTGCAACACCAATTCTAATGAGTTTGTCATGGATTTTTTCCATTCCTAACAACTCCAAAGTGTTGAAAATCAAAGATACCTTGGCTAGCCATAAAATTCAAAACATCTTTAGCATATTTTTGTGCATCGCTTAGCTTCACTACTTTAGACTCATCATTACTGCTATCAACAATCAATGGGTCTACTTCCATGGAATCAAGAACATGTTCGCCATCTTGCACTAATTGCACAAGCTCCTCAGTAGAATATTCCACCTCAAAATCATCTTCACCTTCCATGTTTATGTACTCCAAAGGACAAAGCTTTTCTACAGGCTTGCCTTCGACATCCAAACCCAAATTCAATGCGGTGATGAGATTGCCCAATTCCAAAGTTGCTTCCTCCATTTTGGACTTCATACGTTCATCAAAATTGTTGATTTCTGCATTCCACTTTGTAGGCAATATGGCGGACTTTCTCCAACAATTTCTAATGGTTTGATCATCTAATTCATGCCATGCCGCCACACACCATAGCATAGCTTGAAATAGATCAACATTCAGTTTCCCCAAATCTTCATTTGAGTTGTTATCAATTTGTTGCAAAGTCCAGGCAACAAGCTTGCGCTTATAGCACATTTTGAATGTTGCAATTACTCCTTGATCCAAAGGCTGAACAACTGAAGTCACATTTGGTGGAAGGAACAAGATAGTGATATGGGAGAGTACAAAAGCATTAAACCCATCTATAACTTTCTTGACCTCACCATGAATATCATGGCTTCCTGCATTATTCATAATAATGCAAATATTTCTGTCTTTCAATGCCATTCTTCAGTTCTCACTCTTCACCCAATGTGTAAAAACATCATCATACAACCATCACATACAATCCATCCATACTTGGTATTATCACATTTACACTACAGATTTTGGAAAAAAATAATGACATTACCAAGGGTGATAGGGATAATAACGAGGGAGTTTTACACTATAAAAATCGGTTTCAAACTTTTAGGTGACAATATCAAGGTGTTCTATTAACAAGGGTGACATTATCAAGGTTAGACTGTATTCCACTATGTTCTTTGGAACCATTCTTTTGTTCCAATCATGTGAACACAAAGCCCAACACCTTCCATTCTTATTCCAAGGTCGCAAAGCCCTAGGCATCTCAACCTCCGAAAGAAAAAGCTCCAATAATAACTTTTGACATGAGAAAGATGAGGTGAAACAGGATTCCAAGACCATCAATCAAGACACTGTCAGCAGCTTACAGCATCAGAAACCAGATGCATGGCTAAAAGTATGATTACAACTTCACCTCTGCAGTAATATGATAAATATTTATAAGCTATATTCACTCATCTGACAAGTAGGTCTATGTAACAAAACCATGCAGGAACTCCACCTTTCCTGTATAATTTCAAAGGCTGCTTTAACCCTATAGAACAATTCACTATGGGAGACAAAACAGATACCTTTGCAGAAATTACTTGCATGACTGGTCCAACCACTCAAACCTTTCCTCACAATTTGTTCCATGCATAACTTTGACTTTGTCAATCTCTACCATGAAAAAACACTTTCAAGAATGTGGCCAGAACCACATCACCCGTACAGTTAAGATACATGAATGAGCTTCATTAATGTTTGGCTCAAAATCCTGCACATGTGAAACCAAAATTGTGTAAGATGGTGAGCTTGTGAGCTACCTTCCAAACTGCAAGCATATGCATGTCAACAGGTACCTACACCCAATTTTCATCCGACTTCCCCTATGAGAATAACATCAAACTATTGACCAGAGTGATCACATGCATCAAGTTTAGGTGTTTAGGATTGATTATGCCCCTGGCACTATGGAACAAAACATATCAATGCAACAAACCAATATTCAAAACTGCCTTTAGAAGTACACTTGCAATTGTGACTGGCTTTTAGTGTGAAGTACCCACAGTAGAAACAAAAGTCCCTGAGAAAGAAAGAAAAAACAGAAAAACTAACAGTTCAGCTTATGTGACATCAAGGACACAGTCAAGGAGAATCAGATAAAGAGGAGAGGATACTGCAGAGACTGTATCGTCCTCACCTTCTGAGTTACATATCACTGCAAAAGAGGATGAGTAGACTGTCGACATCTTTGGAAATTTGCAATGCACTTCAATGAAGCAACCCAAGCTTCGTTGAAGCTCAATAGTGCAACCGACAATCTCCTACCACCAATATACACAATCGGTGCCAACCAGAAAGGCTCTGCAACAGAAGTTCATCCACATCAAGTTCTTCCAGCTGCTTTGTGAAGACTTAGCAAGGGGTCATGTACAGATTGCCTTGTCCTGCAGCCTGCATTGTTCTGACTGAATTGGCTCAGTATTGAGTTAATTCCTAACAAATTCCAGCTGCCGGTATAACAAGAGCATTTCTTCCAGAAGCATGAAGGATGACAGGAGTATCAACTTGGGTCAGGAACAACCTGCAACTACTATGCCTCTCAATACTGTAGAGGCCTATCTGGTTCAACACAAAATAAAAATATTTTGAAAGAAAATTCCCATGTGTTGTTATCTCATTGATTGAGACCTTCTAGATTCTCACTTTGAACCAAATAGTCCTCTACGGCATATCATTCCAGGACACAATCAGTATGCTCACTCCCGCAAGCAGGTGTGTACTTGTCTGGAGGGCCAAAAACCTGCTATAGATCCTTCTTTTGAGCCCCCAAAAGTGCACAACTGACAAAGTCTTCAACAGCCTGAGGTTTCTTTACTTTTGTTAGCTCCTCGTCAATAAATGTAGAAAAGTGGGGGAGAGCTGTCTTCATCTCAGAAATCCAACTTTGTTGACAAGCCTCGTTGTTGTAGACAATCATACACTTCCTTAACATGCTTGCAACTGGTATATGAGGAAGTATGATACGCAGAAACTTTTTGAGCTCCTCAGTGCGTAACCAAAGTCGGTAGTAAAATACCTCCTTTACCTCCCTATCGTCGCGAACTCTCCTGACTGGCCCGACATGGGTATAAACCTTCCACACAACTTCTAGATACTTCGCCAAAAGCTGGACTCGATCTTCCGAGAAAAAGTCTGTGCAGATCACCCCTTTTCGAGCACCTGCAACTAAAGAGCCCGAGTCGCACCACCAGATTGCCAAAGACTCAGGTGTCAAGTGGTTCAGCCATGTCCTGCGAATTAGCAGATGGTTCTTGTCATGTGTCACCTCGTGAATTTTTGTCAAAGCAATCAAAGCTTGGCTTTGGAACAAGAACTTCTTGTTCAAACCAAAGTGCAATGAGGCTTTGCTTGAAATCTCCTTCAAGGCAGCAGCTTTCCACTGGAAATATTCCTCATGCATTCTCGCATGGCGAAAAAGGAATCTGGCATCATTCTCACCTGGTCAAGACAAAGAAGCTCCATGGATTAATAGCCACATACAGGTTAACCTATGCAGCTATAAAACAAAAGCCCAAGGAAACTAATAAATTTTAAACAGAACATCCATGTAACAGGCTTCAGAAAAAAAATGACATAGATGTAGCTCAAAGGTAAGGCAAGGTAATAAATTAACCTTTTAGAATACGCAAATGTCCATCTCCAAGAAGAGAGCCTAAAATAATGGCCTTGGTTGTCTGCTTCAACCCTGTCTGATTCAATCGCTTGAACCTAAGGTCTGGAGGTTGACTCAGGCCCTGACCAGGAGGTAACTCTGTATCCACATCAAGACTTTTCACTGCAGATTTTCGATCAACCTTTGGGTAGACTCGAGAGAGCCTATCCGAAACATATGTTCGTTCCAAAGGAAACGTTGCTGCAAATCCAGATGCATTTCTGCAGGCTCCTCTATTCCATGACACACTAGTAGGATGCAACTGGACAAATATCACCTCCCTCATTCGGCCTTCTAACTGCATTCAAACCCACCATCCCTGTTACAACAACTGATGTATTCCTCTGGATTAATGAAATTTTTGGTGCTAAACATTCCCAAGACCAAAATCCACCATCGCACCCCCCACTGGCCTACCAACTGCAATCAAACCCACCATCCCTGTTAAGACAAATGATATGTTCCAGTGAGTTTGAGAAATTTAGGTGCCAAACATTTCTGAGAGCGTATTGCACTAGTTTTAAAAGGGGCATAACACTCATATTCTGCAAACACATAGATGGTAATGCATCGCACCCTGGCATGACCTGTTTAAGATCTTAGCCCTACAATTTAGTCAATATGAGTGGTATATTTATCTCTCTCCTAACAGAGTTCCGCATTCAATGTCTGCCAACGCAAAATACATGAAAACCTAACACTCACAAACCTTAAGGAATGTGAAGGTTGTGATGCGAAAACCTATGATGTTCACAAAGAAGGAATACTCCAGCCTGACTTGTGCTTGATCATTTCAAATTTTCCCTACAAATTAGTCAAGATGAGTGAGATACTTATCGCTCTTATAACAGAATTCTGCATTCTTTTCATGAACTACACCACTCTGAAGTCGACTGATGAAAATTTCTACCAAGAAGAAGCAAATGAGCAAATGCCAGTGACTGCATTGAATGTCTGTCAACACAAAACACATGAAAACCTAACACACACAACCCTTTAGGAATGTGAAGGTGGTGATGCCAAAACCTATGACGTTCACATGGGAGGACTACTGCAGCCTGACATGTCCGATTATCAACAAAATGATTGACCTATTTAAATATGTGCTGGAGTGTCCTGTGTGCACCAATCAACACACGAGTAGACACACGAGTAGATCTACTCTTCACCAGTCACCTCATGAAGATTGAGGAGAAAAGAGATTGATCAGAGAGGTTTCAGGCTTTTGCCCTACAATTCACTCAACATGAGTGGGATACAGTACTTGTTACCTGGGGATGATTTATCGCTCTCTTGACAGAATTCCATATTCTTTTCATAGACTTCATCATTCTGAAGTCGACTGCTAAAAGAATTCACTCAAGAAGAAGCAAATGAGCAAATGCCAGTTACTGCATTGAATGTCGCCAACACAAAATACATGAAAACCTGACAGTCGCAAACTTTATGAATGTGAAGATGGTGATGCTAAAACCTACGACGCTCACGTAGGAGGACTACGGCAGCCTGACAAGTCCGCTTGTCAACAAAATAATTGATCTTTTTAAACATGTGCTGCAATGTCCTGTGTGTACCAATTGACACAATCATAGAGGCGCGAGTAGATCTCCAACCGTGACCTCGTGAGAGTTAAGAAGCGAAGAAGTTCATCAGACATCAATTATTGAAGCTCACCTTCGACTCTGGCAGCTTCACAGGCTGGAACATCTCATCCGCCACGGGGAGCACATGACAACTGCGAAGCTTCACGAGATTCCCACTCCACTGCTTGCTGGCTTGCCGAGCCAGCGTTGCCACCAGCCTGCTCGCTATCGCCATCGCTCGCTCTTCCTCTGCCAAATCACAACCCTCCCTAAACCCTAAACCCTGAACCCTAACAAGCTCCGGACAAGGGAGAGACGAAGAGGCAAATTGGAAGCCTAACGTTTTGGCCACATCATCAACTGCTACTTGTCCCTAAGGTAGATGAACCTTATTTGGTTACTTTGTGTTGTTTGTTATTTGTTGGCTTTGTTCCATATCATGGGATAGAGGCATTAGAGTTAACCAAAAAGTATGGGGAGGTATTCGATATGGGATGGGGATTAAAACCCCTATATGAACTTAGCAAAAAAGTCCTCAAGTGGTGAGGAAAAGGGGACAATGCTATTTTGGCTTGGTGATAGCAAGGCTTGGCCCTGCTCGGCCCAGCCCGTTTGTTGCAAGAACAAGCCATCAATAGCGGTTGCGAGGTATTATTCATTATATTCAAGGGTTTGAAGTGATGATTTGTGTTAGGGTTTAGGATTGCCTTCCGAGGGTGATTGCTTCATTGGGGTTTGGGGTTTACTTCATTAGACTTCATACATTGATGAACTAGGGTTTTGTTCAGTAACATAGACATGGGTCGATTTGATTTACACGAAGACTATGACACCAATCATGAGTTGATTGAGGAGTTTGATGATCTTTTGATCACGTGTTACATGATAATGTTTGCAACGATATCGTCATGGGATTTGTTCAATACTAATGATGGGAGGAAGGAGGTAATCCATTTATCGATCCGGACATTGGTGTGAGAGACATGTTGGGTAACATGTGATCTCTCCCTCCGTTTTTCATATAAAACTCTAATTTTTTCGCTTCACGAGTTTGAAGAATTGTGTTGTTTAGTCGTACTTGTCATAAACAATAATGCTAGATCAACCGGTCTTCCTCATATTGTTTCAAGTCATATGTTGAAACTAACTCCGGAACAATGACTCTTAAATTTCATTCTTTACATGGAACACAATAACATCAACACTTACAACTCTCTACATTGGAATTGGTCTAGGTCTTGTGTGTGTGATGCTATTATTTTCATTGCTAGTTGTATTAATTGTGTTCTTAAAGGGGAGATGTTGTGGCTAAATGAAGAAGAGATACATTGTCTTGATTCACTAAACCATATTTTGTAGGTTGCATTGGTCTTATTGACGGCACATTGGTGGATATAAGAAGGCCGTAGAGGAATGTTTTGCATTCCAAGTGATTTAATGCTAGAAAGAATATTCATTGCATGAACAACACTGTGATTGTTAGTCACGAGAACTTGTTCATGCACATTGACCTTGGTTACCCCGGATCCTTCTACAATGTTACTATCTAAAGACACCCACACTTTTATTGCAAGTGGCGCACTAGGTTCGCACATACCGATAAGTAATTTGAATATCTATTGAGGGATCCGGGGGTACAAAGGTGAATATATGTTCATCATGCATCAAATGGATGTTCACAAAGTTCCTCTCACCGTAGATGATATGGCTTTCAAGCTCTACAACAAGATGAATGTAGATTATCACGTGCAAGTAGAAATGGGGATAGGTGGATTAAAAGAAAATGGTGGTAGCTAATTAATGGAGAGGTTTGATTGTACTATACCCAAGTACAATCAATTGTTTTGTTCATGAGCATTGATGATTAATTTCCTACATAAGCAACGAATAGACTTCACAGAGTTCATCAACGATCGCGTTAAAGGCTTATGCACTAGGAGGTTGGGATGGTAATCATTAGATATTACTTTCTTTTGTACCTAGAAAACCACGGAGGCACAATCTACATACCATAAAAAAAAAATTATTGTTGAATTGATAAAAGCTCTCATTTGTTATCAATTCACATACTTAGCCTGCTCAAGTTGAAATCACAAGCACTCTCACAAGTTGGCAACTCACAAGCAAACAAATTGAATTCAAACGGCCTATATCATGTACCTCAAAATGAATGTCGCTTTTTAAATCATCGCACAAAAAATAGAATCTAACCCAAGGCATTGAACAGTAAGCCTGCAAGCCTAGCAACACTTAAACTTGAACCTTCGTGCCCTCTATTCTAAACACTTCAAGCTCCATAGCTACTCTCAAGTTATTGATTTTGGCGACTACCATCCTCACCTCAAGTAGGTTGTTGTGCTGGAATGAGCCGGTCTCCAAAATCCTAGCCATGGTGATCATACCTTTAGCTTGGGTAACAAATTATTCTTCTTTGGTAGGAGGTCTGCCACTATGTTGAACCCATATCTAATGACGTTGCGGTTGGTGTAGAGGGACTAGGCATAGAGTTTGTTGAAGTTGAGGGGAGGCGGAGTGGTTCCCACAAATACCAATGAATGATCATCATTGGGACGCACATTACCAAAGATGAAATCTTGTGGAAGTCTAAGCAGAAGCTGCAATTCCTCGAATTGCAAGTAAAAGTCTCAAGTGTCAAGTAATATTCTAAATGTAGCATTCCAAAGGTAACAATATGAGGTAACAAGGTAGCATTCCCAAGGTAGCAATTGACACTCATGTCAACTTTTTGGGGCCAGATGAAGTGTATTAGGGCCCTTGATTTGACCTTCTTAAATAGTGTTTCACATCTAGGTATTTTCCATATTTGAAGAAATATTTATTGCGGCTAAAGAATAGCATTGTATCTAATTATAATATGGATTTAAAAGTTTGATTCAAAATTCTTGAATTTAAATTACTCGATACATTCTTCATATATACACACCTTTTGGTATCAAAATTCATCTAGTGGTTGGATTCTCATTTAAGGCTCATCCATCTACCGGTTCATCTAATCACATGTTCTTATAAATAAGGGTTCTCAATCCTTATTCGCATGCCTCTTGGGTTCACGAGCCTTGTGTTGCGTTCCCATGATCTCACGAGCATGCCCGATGCCTAGTTGCATTCCCATATGTTTCCCTGAGAGAGAGGAACTCTCTCTCCCTCTCCCTCCGCCGAGACCTTCCATGTTTTCATAAGATTGATAGTTTTATTTCATAGGCACGTACTAGCCACTCCTAACAAAGGGACAACCAAATTATCACTACGAGCATATGAGTCCTAGGCCATTGTCTTGCAGTTAGATCATTCAATGATGTCTCTACTGATGTTGGACAATTGCTAATGACTCGTATGCTTGTAGTGTATGTTCACAAACATTAACCAACAAAATGCGGGTGCTGAACTTATTCTAAACGTAGGCATGTTAGACAAAGACTTTATGTATGTTGATATAAGGCATGTGGGTGTCAATTGGTTACTTTTCTTAGTCAAACGCCTATATTTGATTAAAATGTGGTCATGCAAGGATCAAAGAACAAACAATTATAAGCTATTCTACACTCATTCAATAGTAGAACATAATTGGGAGGACTTGTGTATTCAGTTAAGGAAACAACAACACGCACTTCCAATCATCATGAATATATTTGGAAAAGACCGATTTTCAATCCAAATTTTGCCAGTCATGTTTCATCATACTAGCTTTGCTAGTGCAACACAAGTTTTGTTGTGTGAATACACACACACACACACACATCGGTAGACGTCGGAGAACATGAAAGACAAATTCAAATAGCACATACATACCTAGATACATGGGTGTTATTTGGTTCGGTATTCATGTTCTCCAACTTCTACCAATTAGATCTACACAACATAATTCATGTTGCATTAGCAAATCTACAATGAAACATATGCAAAAATCGGATTGAAAATCAAACACCCCTTGATCTGGTGATTATCATCGAAAGTGCATATATCGTTGGTTTCTTGATTGGATACAGAGGTCATCCCGACTGTGTTCATTATCGAACAACGAATAGTTACGAGTATTTCAACACATAGTCGAGTCTCTTGTAAACATGTGTCATTGTGATGTTTGCTCTTTGGTCCTTACCGAACCCCATGTCCATCAAATATGGGGTACGAATAAGAAACCAAGCCACTCAACACCCATCTACCTCACCTCACCTTTACGATGATGGGTTGGCAAGCATGTCCGTGTGACTTGAAGACTTGGAACATGGTGGGCAATCATCCTCTTCTTACACATAAGGCCACAAGTGACGGGTGTGGAGTGAGTCTCTAGGTCTCTGCCAACATCTAACTTATTATAACTTACTCGCACCCAAGCCAGCCTGCCTTGCTTGCCGATCAATGTCGGCTGCCACCTCCTCACGACGATTGCTCGCCTATAATAATTCGGGATCCCAAGTTTTGGAGAGTCAATTTGAAGACGTTTCCAGCGGTTTTGAGGTCAATATGTGTGTAACATGGGTCATTATTGGTACATGTTGACTAGAACTAAGATAATGGTGGTTTAGAATGAGTTTAAAAGTACAAGCATAGAGTTCATTATGTTTGTTGGCTCTGTCTGTAGGACGGAGACTATGCATCAAGTTTTATGTTTCAAGAGCAAATTTCCTAACCACTTTGCGTTCACACTTGGACGTTACATGTTCCTGTTATTTTTGGTCCAGTCTATTTAAGGTGGATGATGAAAGTTTGCATACCTTGGACAACTAACCAACTACTTCATCTATTAGTTAACTAGTTGCCTTTCGTAACTATAGTTGTTCACGATTTGAACTGCCAAAAAATGTAGTTAACTATAGTTAATATATACATCTAGTTTACTATAGTTGTTCCCTAAAATGTATTGAAAAAAATATGATTGGTTATAGTTTGTTATAGGTATAGTGAATAGCCATGGACTGGCATGAGCAAAGTATACAACTACACTTGTAGTCTTTCATAAGAAAGGATAGAGCCTCACGGTTCTACCGTTTTCTTGTTAATAATGAACATGCTTTTACTTTAGTTAAGCTTAAGATAACCGGGCATGGTGGGGAGGTGTGTGAAGGGCTCTTGCATGAGCGTAAGGGTTCGTGCCAAAGAGATTTCCAATAGAGAATTAAAGGTTTGTTACATTGTGCACCATCACCTTTATCCTTGTCACTTGAAGTGGTCTTAACATGGTTAACTTTTCCAACGAGCCCACTCCTCCTACGACATGGAACACGTGATTAGTACGATACGGTTAGCAAATCCAAAGCGATTTCGTAGCCACTTTCCTCTTGATTTTTCGACCTGGTATCAATACGTTATGAACATTTTTGTGCTCATTAGATAGTCATGTAGTCCTCCTTCTCGCCTCTCAATCATGTTCACTATTGAGCTTATAATGGTTATCACATTTTGAGCACGTAATTGCATCTCTTTTGAACACATGTCTTTCTGGTATATGTTTTTGGAGCCACAACTAACTGGTGGATGCTAGACGCCCCCCCCACAAGCATTCAGGGGGTGGTGGATAAGGGTCGGGGCCTGCTATCTGGCACCTCTAGGCAACTTCCACAAAACAAATCTAAGATTTTTAGATCGTGACGGACAATTATGGCCCGCTCCGCCTGACTTCAAAAAATAAAATTACCCTTGCATTCTTGAAGGTTGCTTGCCCACATAACCCAAATTGAGTGCACTTCATCTTCAAGGTCCTTAAAATCCAATATATATGTTCACTTCCATTGAGTAATAAGCAATTAATTGGGATTTCATTCTCAAAGAGAAATGGTCAATAAAGCATGTAATTAACTAGGAAGTGAAAAAAATTACAAAACCCTTTTTAGCATTGAGGTTATAATTTTTGTGACTTACCATTGAAAGGGTCTTTGTCATTCTAAAAGGGGACTAAAATTAGTGTTTTATTTTGCGTATGTTTATTTTATGATGTTTTAGTTATTACCTTCTACTTTCACAAATTATTCATACACATTCGTACTAACTGAGTGTGATTAAATGTAATTAAGTGTAAATAACCATATTAGAAGGTAATTGAGCGCAAGGCCTAGGTTTCTACAAGTATTAATACACATTTGAACTAATTAGGATTGATTAAGTGTATTAATTACTCTGTATTATATGTGTTGGAATTTAGGGCGGCTTATAATTCAACATGATACGAGTGCTCGAATGTATATTGTGAGTATTTACTTATTTGTAAATATGGATTTCTATCGACATTAAATTGATTTTTGTTATTTCCAACCCACAAATAATTTGTGGTCTTGTACAAAACATTGAACACATGTTTCAAATATGAGCATACGATACTATGGGTTGAAAAATGGTGTGGGTCAAGAAAGCTTGCATTGACCAAAATCGTCATTGTATGTCAAATATACAACGGGACATGATAATAACAAGTGGAAAAGGTGTACATAGTTTCTAGAAACAAGACGTTGTGCATCCCAATAGGTAGGTAGGGGGCATGATGTGGGACTAGACCACCACTATAATTGAAGTAAAGGAGGTTTAGTGAAAACTTGACCCCCCATAGGTATGTGATCTGATTTGTTTCAAGTGACTGAATTTGAAGACTAACTTAGTGTTGCTTCATTGTTAGTTCCAACTTATCATTACTAAGCAACTACATGGTCATACCCTAAGTTAACTTCTCGAGATTCCTATTAGAATATCGATCGGTTGCATGAAAATGCAGGGAAAAAGCTTACAAACAAACATGTTAGTTCCAAATACGGAAAGAAATGTTTATTGCACATAAACTTATACAAGGAAAGCCTATCTTTTTCCCCCTATACTACATGTCCCCATGAAGCCCTCTCTTTGGTATATTATAGTGACTGGCACGTAGTCAGAGTGTTGGACTTTGAGAGAGAGCCACCCGGGATCTTATAAGACACAAAGGAAACTGACCCAAACCCCAAGGAGTCTACAAATCTACCTTTGCCGTTGCCACAGAGGTGCACTTTCTAAAGTGGGATAGTGTTCAAGATTGAAGTCTTCAATGCCCTTCAAACGCGACTTGACCCTTCAAAATATACATGTCTCAAAACAACCCTTCATAATGCAACCCTAAATTGAAAACGAAGACGTCACTTGAAGTCCTCGATATAATCCGTCTGTCACAAGATCCAATGAGCGTAGGGCATTGTCACTACAAGAAGTGGAGTCAGATGGTTGATTCTTCATTCTTCGCATTGTACTGGAAGCATGTACCATATAATTCTTGCACGAGTTTGATATGAGTTTTGTACTTCATTTCTATATTCTTGGATTGACGTCTTGGATTTGAACCAGCCCTTCAACTGAAGCGCTGAAATTGGGAGAGCCCTTCAAAATGGAACTCGTATGAGGGCTTCAATCGTGAACATTGCTCGCCACATGCCACCACACGCCTTGTCCAATCTTGAATACGAACAACCCCAACCCCTGGGCTAATCGTATTTTCCCCTCTACAATCTATTTACGGTGCCCTACCCCCCAACCAATGTATAGGAAGACACACTACTTATTGATGGTCTCAATTTGAAGAAAGAGTACGCGACTAAAAAAATAAAAATAAACCTGGATAAACTACATTGCTTGTCGAAAAGTTTACAATACACAATTTGAATGCTCCCCATAAACTGGAAATCTCCGGATTAATACAAAATTATGCTCATGTGATACATGGTCCCATGAAACGCACCCAAGGAGTTGTGTAATGTCATGAGGGTCAAGTCATTTCAAACAAAAAAAATTCTACATGAGGTACATGGCTGGGGCGAAACAACCCGTACATTGTTTCCTTGGAGGCAAGGGTTTAGGCATCCAACAAGGAACGAGTGTATGGGTTGGTTTGCCCAAATATGAGGTACATAGTAAGATTGAGAGTTGGGCGAACCAACTCATACACTCGTTCCTTGTTGGATGCCTAAGGGCCACTTCACATATGAGCCAAAAGCCGTGACCTTGTAATGGTGAGGACCCTTAACTCTCATCCCAAAGGCCGTACCATGGGTGTTTTATGTAGTCATGGGCCCTCAAGCATAGTGTGAAGTGAGAAAGGACCATATTGCAGGACCATTGCGTATTTTGTTGGCGGAAAAAGAGGGGAGGATTTGGTTTAATATAGTATGTCTCAAACTCTATCAACTCAAGAGGATTACTTGGTGGTGTTTGTTTGTCCTACAATCTGCACTGCAATCTGTCATGTTGGGAAACATATTAAAAATAGTTACGATCTTCTAGAATTTATGCTAGACCATGCACCCTTATCCACAACATGCCATGTAACACTCCATGTAGACTTTTCATCCACGAACTTTTTTTTAGGCCTTGAAGCCTTCACCTCTTAGCGTGAAGTGAACTTGGACGGTCTCCACCTGTTCGACCAATGAGAGCTCTTACATTGCCATGGTCACGGACCTTCAGCCCTATGTGTGAAGTGGCCCTCAACCCTTGCCTCCAAAGAACCAGTGTACAAGTTGTTTCGCCCCAGCGGTATGATTGACTCTATTGTCACATTGGGTGATAGTGGTAGGGGCGCAACTTATGAATAGGTGGGCGCCTACATAGCTCTTGCAATAGGTTGGAAGTGTGGTCAAATTTGGGCTTGACGGTGTATAGGTTACCCTAGTCCGATCCCCATCCTTTCCCACTTTGGCAGACGAAATTGAATGACAGTCAATCTTGACTGCAGGAAAAGGAAGCGCTTGCAAATGGCAAAAGGAGTTTGACCGCCAACGCCTGATGAGTCAGATCTCGGGTAAGTTAGCTGTGGCTGTCCAGGCCCACCTTTGTCAACTTCACTATTCTGCTCATGCCTCTATATTTGGCTCCGGGCAACCCCCCCTACGCTAATTAAGGGCCACTTCACACTCGAGCCAAGAGCCGTGACCATGAAGGTGTGAGAGCCCACAAGAAAGTGTCCGAAGGCCGTCCCAACACACCTCCAACATCGTGTAGTGTGGTCACGGACCCTCAAGTGTCATGTGAAGTCGTTTGTGACCGGACCCTCAACCAAATGCTATTTCAATGAATTTTCTGTTCACGTGGGCCCTCACACTTGATAAAATAGAGTAAACCAACGGTTGTGAGCGTTCGGAGTGTCGTGGTCTCTTGGTTTTGTGTTATTAGACATGCCTCCAAGAGGTGGTTTTTGAATAGAGTCTAGGTGACCATGAAGCATGATCCATTTGACGCCGTGTAGGAATATGTGTGGATTTTACATCCATCTTGCATTCACACACTTTGTTGGTCCCTCAAGCGTTTTGTGAAGAGAACTTGGCCCGGCTCCGCCTTTTCCACCAATGAGAGTGCTTGAAGTGTGAAGGTCACGGGTTCTCAGTCTCGTGTGTGAAGTGGCCCTCACCGAAGCTATATGGAGGTGGACGATAAGGGCCAGTTCACTTCATGTCAATCCATGCAATCTCATCAATTGAAAGCATGGAAGTTGGGACTTACCACTTGAAGAGGGGGTTTCAAGTCCTAAGTCCAGCAGCGTTTAGGGTATTTAGTGTCACTTGTTATTTGGCATTACGTAATGCAATAACTTCTTACCCATGATTTCGATTTATACTCACGAAAGTTGAATAGGTTGTTTAGTCATTACAAACCATAAATGACTTTGCTTTGTAAAATTTTACATTGTCAAGAAATAGTTATGGCATTGTGTAACCCTGGATAGTAAGTGACATTGAACACCAAAAACGGTGTAGTTCACTTGAGGTCAATTTGTGCAATTTCAACTGTCGAGAGTAAGGAAAGTGGGGCTTGCCATTTCACACGAGGTCTGAAGTTCCAAATCCCACATATGACATGGATGCCTACATGGCAATATTTATTTTTTGGAGGTGAGGCTTGGGACTTGTTGAGAGTTGGGTTGAGTAAAAAAATAGACCCAACTTGCAACATAACTTGCGATATTTTTTGGCATAAAAATAATCAAGATTTGACTTTAATGGATATAGTCATACTTTAATGGTTTCTTGAGGCTCAAAAGTTGGGACTTTACCTCCATGTTGGGGCTTGTTGACATCAATGGGACTTGGGACTTGGGTTCCCATGCAAGCCGGCCCTAAGTTGCAAGAAAAAAAAAATTCAACATCTTCAAACAGGTAGTGTAATTGGTTTGTAAAGCCTTATTGCTGACGTGTCGGCTTCCTATTGGTTCAATTGGACAAGGCACATGAGTTGTTTTATTCACATATTGTAGGTAACTTGTTGAACCGGTTGTTGCGGAAGCAACAAAGTTCCAAAAACCGATTACTTATGTTAATCGTTGTATGAGAATCAATTGTCATAGATGGTTATTGTAAAAGACGATGCTAGTGGTGCAAGTTGGGGAGAGGTTGTTGTTTTTCCATATGAATCTTTTGTGTGTCTACGAGTGGGCATCGGGTTATTGGCATTACAAACGGACACTTTATTCACGCCGGCCCCTACCCTAGGGACCGGAGTTTCTATCTATCTATATGTGTCTGCAAGGGGTATTGTCACCCTACGCACATGCAGTCATTACGGTGGTGTGTGGGGTCTAAGCAAAGAGGGGCTTGTCTTTTTTGTATGAAGTATACTATGCTAGGAATGTGGGTTTGGGTCTATTGGTAAGTTTATGTCTTTGTTTAAGAGGCGATGAAGTGGTTTGGAGTCTTGTGGTTGGAAGATTCGATTATGTGTTTTTGAAGGTTCTTTTGTCGTATGGAACTATATACTTTTTAATTGTTTTCTTCGAGTTATAAGAAGTTTGATGGTTAGTGATTTTTGGGGCTTCGGCCTTGGTGGGTTTTTGCTATGTTAGCGATATTACATAGCCAATATTTTAGTTCTTGTTGGTCATTATTGGTTGGTGGTAGGTGTGTGTTGGGGATTTTTTAATGTTTTGAATTTTTGGCAAGTGGTGGTAGTTGGGGTGAGTTGGGAATATAGTAGTTCGAACAGTCTTTTTAACTAGGTGATACGTGTTGAGATGTTTATTATGTTGTTTTTGGAGTTTGCAAGGTAGGATTCCAACTTCCCATTTTGTTTGTTTCATGGGGGTGCAACACACGTTTGTATGGCATAGTCATTCATGGAGTGTATTATTGGATTCACGTTTTCTTTAGTGTTGCTAACCATCCACTGAAAGTGAGTGGTGTAGTTGGTTGTAGGAGGTTGGTAAGATGTTGGATATCTATGAGATTAACTTCATTGAATTTTGTGGAAAATGTTTGTATGTTTGTTTCTGGCACGGGGTAGGTAAATGTTTTTAGAGGGGCGGGGGGTATGTTTGGTGTTGAGGGGGGTTTGTGGGTATTGAGTTGTGGAGGGAGTTGGAGGATTATTGGGATGTCATATGAGTTTGGATTGAGATGGATGGCAGTGTGACAATGTTGGTGAATATAGTTGGTATCAGGTAAGTAGAAGCCATCGATTAAACTAATGTGATTATAGTTTGGTCCTCTTTGTATTCATAATGGTATTGTGTTTGGGATTAAGGTTGAGGCATCTACAACCAATAATATAAGAGAGTTTACATTTGTTTGGGAGGAATAATAGCTAGGCATTATTTTTCTTGCGAAGTGAAACAAATTCTAAGGAGAATTTTATTTCATATAAATTATGGATATAGAAATTGCTCCAAATTTTGAAGTGCAAAATTTAGGGTTAAACATAGTCTATACATAAGTTAACCCATAACCACTCGTCCTAATGCTACTCCTTGGGTATGGCAATTGTCAAAACTCTTACGAGGGTAATCAATCACAAGTCGCCACCACATAAACTTCAACTCTATTTGCCTAAAAAATATAGATCTCATCTATGTCAACATTACATGACCCTGGTGAGCGGTTAAATGTTCATGATGGACTATGGATGTCTCAACCATAATAGAAGTTGGAGGTTGGTTGTGACGGTTTTCCATTCATGGTCTTCCTAGATGGTAAGGTGTGGGAGTGTTGGGAAATATGTGAGTATTGGGAAACAAGTTGTATAGGATGTTAGAGTTAGTTCTAATGTTTGCTAGAGAGCAAGGGCTAAATGTAGTTCTTCCTTGTGTGTTGGCATGTATACATGGAATTATGATTATGGGGGCAAGAGGTTTCTTGGTCATTGTGATTATTTGTAAATACGAGGAGAGTTCTATGGGGGCTGCTATCTTCCCTTGGAAGGCTATTGATTTGTGAATCATTGTGAATAGGCCTACCCTTGTGGGGGGGGGGGGGTATTGTATGTAGGTCGCCTTAGACATGTTAGCGTGTCTAGTGTGTTATTGCATGTGCTTTTGTATGATGGGAATTGTGTGTTTATGTATCTTGTAGATTTACCATCGGGGATTTTGTTTATTGTAGGAATATCAACATTGATTGGGTTGTTGTTAACGGGGGTTAGTTGGTGGGTCTTGAGGTTTGTATTAATGTGCCCATGGTTCCATGTTAAGCACATGATAGGCCCAAGGTGTGTGGTCGGAGATTGGGTTGTAGAGGGGGGGGGGTTGGTTAGTGGGGGCTTGGTGTGGAACCGTGTACTGGGCTGGGGATTTTAAGGGCTTCTTCAAATATGTAATTTTGATAACAAGGGAATAGTTGTTAGAGTATCGAGGGTTCATTTTTTATATGTTTGTCGTGATATGGTCGTGTAACTCTTGTGTAAGTTGTTTAGGGATATGGGATTGGTGAGTGTTTGGATTATGGGTACTTGTTGATAGGAGGGTTAAAGGGTGGGGGCAGGGCTTGAAGTCGTCTCAATGTTGTAAGCATTATGGGGGGGGGGGGATCCATTTTGTAGGGTTAAGTTGCATTTTATAGGGTCAGGGCTTATAGCGACTATTAAGGTGTGGATGATATGTGTTGATGAGTTGGGCATGTCTTGTGAGTAATTGACTGGGGTTAGTGGGCACAAAGGTGATCATGTGAAGGGGAGAAACATGTTGAAGAAGTGGTTGTATTGTGGTTTTAATGTTGTTAATTTCTTTTGTCAATAACTCAAATGTTTTTGTCTAAATGTCTTAGGCATGTTGGCGAGGGTGTGGTATATGGGTCTTGAATTGGGGAAGATGTCTCTGGCTTGTAAGATGAGAGTGGAGACATTCCATACATAATAATGGGAGATGTTAGATTTTGGTTATATACATGATTTACACTTACTATTGGAATGGTTGTATAATACGGGTAGGGAGGTTGGGTATGGATGTGTTGTGTGTGTTTGTGATTTGTCTTCGAGAGATGTGGCATGGTATATGTGTGTGGTGTTAAGAGTAGTCTCGTGATTGTTTGCATAGACCAATGTGGAGAGCTCATGTTTGTGGACTTTGTGTGCCTTGGTTATATGTGTTGTGCATGGAAAAAACTTATTGGGAAAAGGGCAAAGAGTATGTATTTGATCGTGGATTTCTTATGTGTGTATTGATGAGAATGGGTTGGCTTTGCTTGGATTTTGTTTGTCTTTGTGTAGTTTTTTTGTGGTGGTATAGGATTTTTGCTCCAATATGTGTGGCTATGGAGATTATAAGAATACAAGTTGGAAGAGTTATAAGAAACCAAAATGCTTCCACCAAACTTCTTTGGTTGGTATTGAAGGAGCACCATGCTACTTAGTACATTAGGTCTCGTCGATTATGGCATGTTTGAGTGGCAATAACCCAAAGGAGAAGGATAACAAAGCTCCACACATTGTTTAACATGATGTCCTATTGACTATGCTTCCATTTGGTGCGATAGGGGAACGATTGTTCATACAAAAAAACTCGGATGTTATTTGACTGTTGTCCAAACCTACTAAGGCAAATGGGTTTTAAACGGTTATTTTCTCCAACTAGCCACTTCTCGTAGCATGAGATGGTTAGCAAATCCAAATCGAGGTTGTAGCCACTCTCATCATAAATTTTGAGGCTTGTATGAAAATTTTATTTATTGTCCGAGTGAGATTTTGGGTTCATTAGATGGTCATATAGAATCCCTCAATTATGTTGATTATAGAGTTTTATACGGTTTATCATATCTTGAGCACATAGTCCAATTTCTTTGAAACATGCATCTTCTTTATATTCATTTTTAAAGCCACAACTAACCACAACCCCTCAAATATACATGTTGGATCAAGATCAGTAATCGAATTAAGCATATCAACCTTGTGCGTATCGTTGCAATATCTCCCTTAGAGGGTCTGATTTTGAGATTTATTCTTTGGTGGTTATGTGTTACTTTCTCACCAAACAACACACTTGATTTGTTGAAATGCATGCACACATACATACACGCATCAACTAGAATGAACTATCCAAAATGACACCTTGAGCCATTAGAGGAGCCATATGAAAACCCTCTATGGTTGTACGACACAAACTTAAAAAGATCGATTCGAGGGGTACGAATCGAAAGAAATGAAGATGATTTTGATGTTGTCACCAACGCGAATTATGGGTCTTCTTCATTCCAGTTGGTTAGAGTCTATATTTAATCTTGAAACGGGCATCACAAGAAGTACCTCCCCCCCCTCCAAAGACTATTGTTCTTTTTTCAAAGGTGAACACGCATGGAGAAGTCAACCTTTGCCTATCTTTTAAACGTACTCCTTGAGTTGCACATGATTTATTGAAAATGTTCAATTCACCTAGATACCTGCCACTATGGTTGGGTGAACCATGTTTGATAGGATGCACTGGAATAATGCACTTGAAAGCATGGGGAGGTCACTCCATTGTCAAGTTGAACACCACGTGCGAACAAAGTTTGCTACCCCTATATTACATGCCATAGATAATTTTAGAATTTACGACATTTTTTCTACATATACATAACCGATGATAGTATATTTTGTCTATTGTTTTGACATTTTAAGTCATTTTCATTCTTTATAACAAATTTTTTAGTTCAATTTTGCGTCATTCTATTTAGAAACGGTATGTTTGATAAAAACAAAATTAAAAAAATCATCAAATTTAGTTACCCATTTTTACTATGTGATAGGTACCATGTATATCTACTCATGAATTTTTTTTGATAAAAGTTTGACCCATTTTGGTGATGCTTTATGTAAAAAGTAGGATTTTTTACATGCAAAGTGTTCGCACGTGGTTGTTCAACTTTACAGTGGAGTGACCTCCCCATGCTTGAAAGTGAGTGCTACAAACCAAATGAATGAAATCGCAAAGACTGCTTGACACTAATTAACTCATTGGCTATGTTCCACAAGACTATGTATCGGGCAAGATTAATTCTCTGTAAGCCTTGGGATTCCTTGTTTATGGGGAACACCAAGATTGTGTACTATAGAGTTTTCAACAAACAACTAAAAAAATTATAATCGCAACCATTACATATGCATATGTGATGATCACCGCATGCATCAATGTCCCTTGGCGAATACTTCCTAAACAAATGTGTTTGTGAAAGACTTTTGATTAGTTCATGGAATGCAAGCAATGGAGATTTAGGGCCACTTCACATAGAGCCAAGACCCTTGGTCTCCTGGCTTTTTGTTAGGCCTACGTCCAAGAGGTGGTTTTTGAAAACAGTCCAAATGACCATGCAACACGATCCATTCGATGCCATGTAGGAATCCATGTAGACTTTACATCCATCTTGCATTCACATACTCCGTTGGTCCCTCAAGCGTAGTGTGAAGTGAACTTGGACCGGCTCCGCCTTTTCCACCAATGAGAGTGCTTGAAGTGTAATGGTCACGGGCTCTCAGTCTCGTGTGTGTAGTGGCCATAATTAGGCAACTCATTGAACTCGAACTAAGGAACCTTTCTTAAAAGGCTTTGAACAGTTGACAGCAAAATGACAAAATGCAACATCCTTATGGGTGAGTAGACAAAGCCAGTCAGCCTTATCTACTTATTATTATTAAGCTTCCATGATCCGACCTGTACACTTCCTCGTTCTGAATACTAATAGTGTTTTAATGAAAGAAAGATCGTGATGTAAAATGTTCACAATTGCATTGGAAAAGGGACCCTAAACCCTACATGACCCTTACAGGCCCCCAAAGGGTGCATCAATAAAGCCTCATCCCAAGTTTGAGTCTAAAATTCACCCAAGTTCTTACTACACTATAGCATGCTATTTGATGCTAATTTGGGTGAGAATCATTGCAAATATAGTCCACCGTTTGCTAACTAGGGCCAAGTTCCCTAAGGTCCGGCCAAGGGGCAACCGCTTCATTGACGAGAGTGTCTTCAATTGTTGAGGTATATTTATTTATGATCCGTTTGTAGAACCACAATCAACAAACAATGGTAGGAAGAGCCTCCACGACACAATTAAGTTATGCCCCGTCTCCACCTGACTTTACCAAATAACCAAAGTCTTTCTTGAAAACCGGGTAAAGCTCCCTCGGTTATAGGGGAGGCATCCAGCTATCCCAACGCACCTACAAAAAATTATTCCAGAGATTTTTGAGTAGGTTTTAGTTGAGTAGCTTTCACACATGTTCATGGTTTTATCTACCAAGCAATGAATGTCGGATAGTTTTTTTTGTCCCATCCCCAAATCCCTTACTACTCATCTATCTTACCATCGGTTTTTGTTAATGAAGCTCCTCGTGCCCTCATAGCTAAGACTAAAAAACAACCAATCACAAGGGCGGGAGGTGACACTTTTAAAAGTCCTATATTCTTGCCTCATGTCCAGGTACTGATGGGAGGGTTGGTGCTTGAGGCTTAAAACCTCCACTTTTAAACCATGCCACATCATTTGCCAACTAGGCTCGGCACTAGATAATGTTGATGGTGTGAAGGCCGTGTTTTTAGAACCAACTTTTAGGCTTAGCTAAAGTCAGGTGGGGAGGGGGCATTATCATACTTAGTTAATTATTGGTGACAAAGCATGTTGTATAACACTAATATAGCATGTGTTGGCCTAATTTGTTTCGCATGTGTATATGATGTATAGTAGATGCACATGTTCCCAATCAGGACCCCATCGGCAATTTATAGGGTACCGGAATTTCGATTATCCTAGGATTGACTTTTGATCCTGATGGGACTGAATTTCGATCAAACCGGAGTCAATAATGTCACGATACATATCCTAGTTTTGAGTGTTCAAGTGAGGAGGATTGAGCAGTTGATATGTGTGGTTATGGTAGATGCTAAACATTGGTAACATGTTAGGCCCAACTTTGGTTTCAAAATTCGTAATAATTTCAATGTAAGAAATAAAAGCACCAATAAATTTACAGTCCTCCTAATTTCTATCTTCCTACACATAAAAAACATGCACCACCTTGTACTTCTCCATATCTAGCGCAAAATTTCCTTAGTGAACGGTTATAGGTGCATCTACGCTATTCTGTTGCATGCCATCTCCACACAATCTGTTAGAGTTGTTGTTGGTTGATCGTATTTGAAAAGCTCTGGTGCGCATTGTCATTCAATCTTTCCTTAATGTATAGTGAATGTATAGGCTATTAAGGGAATTGTCGTATGCATGCATGGATGGGCAAAAGGGGGATGTAGCATTGTTTGAATAGGTTGGTGATATTGTCTATGTGTATGCATCCTTAGATGCACGTTGTGAGGATAGTAAGTGTGACATACCATCTGGTGTCTTCTAGATTGTCCACTAGTGTTCGGTATATGGGTTCCCCTCCCCCAATGGTGGGATCACAATCTTGGTAGTACGGTAAATTCAATGCAATGTCGCGCTTGAGTTTTGGGTGGTATATTGTGTGATTTTCTTTGAGGAGGCGATGGTGCTGATTAGGATGTCAAGTTTGAGTGTGGAGAGGCATTGGCATGGCCTTGTGGTGCAAATGCATGGATATACTCGTGTAGGAATTGTATTCCTTGGGAGGGCTCCAAGATGGGTGCATGCATTCATGAATATTGTGTCTCATGTTGTAGAGCGGGAGAGGAGTAGCTTATGGATTTGCCATGTCGCTTTGCTACGATTCATTGTTTGGATGTTGTTGGAAGTGGGGTTGGTGCATGTGGAAAAGAGGTGGAGATATGTGTCAGCCTCTTGTAATGGGTAGAGATTGCAAAAGGGAGGGGATTTTGGTGGGCCAGATGGTGTGTTTTCTTTAATTGTCCATGTATTGTCCATTTTACAATTTGAGGGTTTGTGTAATTCTAGAAAATTCATGTGGGTGATTATTTTGTTTCATTCCTAGAACTAATATTCAATGTGTTGGTTGGAATTCTTCATGAAGACTTAGGGAAGATCTAGGGTCTTGGACCCATGTTATTTCCACCTTGATTAGAAAATTAGTGTGCGTCACACTAATTTTCCACCTTCATTGATAGGATTATTTAGGTCCGGTTCAAATGAGTTTTTGGACAAAGGTTTGTTAAAGGTAATGAGCTGAAATAACAACTTTATCCATTGCGTTGTTCATACTTGGGGTTTGTCCACTTCATCAACCCGCCATGTCACCAACGTATATAGCCACCTTAGTGGTATTGCTTTAGGGGGTGGGGGGGGGGGGGGTGGGCTCCAAATTCCTCTGATGGAGGAACGTTCTTGCGTGTCCAATTAGGGTTGTTGGCAAGTTCGAAGTCGCATATGATGAACTCGACGGCACACACAATGGTCTAATGATGTGGAAGCACTTTGTGGGGACAAAAGATTGGTCGGGGCATCATTATTCATAATTTGTCCGGACGCTCATTTGAACTAGCTCTTAGTGTAGTATTGATGACATTCACATGTTATTACATCACAGGGAGGTCACTTCATTGTCAAGTTGACACCACGTGAGGACAAAGTTTGCTACCCCTATATTACATGCCATATATAATTTTAAAATTTATGATATTTTTTCTACATTTACATAACCATTGATAGTATCTTTTGTATATTTTTTTGAAATTTTTAGTTACCTTTATTTTTTTAGTGATTGTTTTAGTTCAATTCTCTATCATTCTAGTTAGAAACGGTATGTTTTATGAAGAAAAAAAATCATCAAATTTAGTTACCACTTTTAACTATGTCATAGGTACTGTGTATATCTACTCATGGAAAAAAAATTGATAAAATTTTGACCCGTTTTGGTGGTGCAACTTACCAAAAGAAGATTTTTTTTGGTCGCACGTGCTGTTCAACTTGACAATGGAGTGATCCCCCCATGTATTACATGTACCATATTTTTCCATACATGTTGTTCAATGAACATCTTTGTAGTAAGATAACTCAAATTTAGGCTTAATTTAGAACACATGTGCATCTTGGTGGAATTGTCCAAGCACGCAGTGAACTATATTTTTGAGCCCACAAAACTTTTGGCATGGATTGAATATTGTTATGGCATTACCTTAACCCTCAAACGACCTAAATTAAAGGTGCATACTACTTCATGCAGATGAAGCATGTATTTAAGCTACATACTTACATTTTTAGTTAATTATGTCAAAGTTACACTATCTAAACTTAATTTATTTGTGCAAGTGCACACTTTTTAATTGGTTGAAAACCTTGATGGTATTGAGAATTAAAATAATACATGTAATATGGTTGCTCTTGGTTGCAGATACAAATGTTGCACGATGATCATTAATGTAATGTTTAAATTCAGTTTAAGTTTCTCCTTGACTTAAACCAACGTATAAACTACGGTTTTGCCCCATAAATAAATAAACTAGATCTCAAAACTCTGCGAGGCTTTTATGAATTGTGTAGAAAGATGTATATTGAAACCTTGCTTCCTTTGAGGGTTAAGTGATCAACTTATTAGAATTAACAACCATGTGAGTTAATGCTTGTCCCAAATTGTCTAAAGGTCGCTACACAATGAGGTCCAATTTACACTAGTAACCGATGACTATGACCGTCACTTTGTAAGGGCCATTTCACACATGAGACTGAGAGCCCATGACTATTACACCTCAAGCACTCTCACTGGTGGGAAAGGCGGGCCGGTCCAAGTTTGCTTCACACTACGCTTGAGGGACCGACGGAGTATGTGAATGCAAGATGGATGTAAAGTCCACATGGATTCCTACATGGCATCAAATGGATCATGTTTCGTGGTCACTTGGACTATATTCAAAAACCATTTCTTGGAGGTAGGCCTAAAACATAACTGGGAGATCATGGCACTATGAACGTTCATAACTGTTGATTTATTCTATTTTATCATGTGTGAGGACCCACATGAATAGAAATTCATCGAAATAGCATTTGGTTGAGGGCCTGCTCACATAGGACTTTACACTACACTTAAGGTTTTGTGACCACAATGCGTGATTTTGGAGGTGTCTTGGGACGGCCTTTGGACACTTTCTTTTGAGCTCTCACAATTTCATGTCATGGCTTTTGGTTCGTGTGTGAACTGACCCTCAAATCTCTCATTGGTTGAGAAACGAGTGGCGGTCTCACTTTGTTTTACATGAGTAAGCATGTCAAAAAATAGATGAGAAAGTGACATGGATTTGTACATGTCCACATATGGACTATGTTTGGTGGTCACCCAGATTTTGCAGCAAGAGAACCCGAATAGGTTTTCTCAACTAATGATGATGGTGACCATGTCACATATAATATATTATATTGTAAATATGTTGAAAATGACTAAATGTATTAAACTATCTCAAATAAATGAGTACATTAAGTATAATACTCCCGGTCTAAGTGCCTTTACATTGTGGCACATGACCAAGGGTGTTAAAACATGACGTGGATTTCTCTTGGCCGCGGTCCTCGGACCAACAACCATGACTGCAATAAATCGTAAATCGTTCTTACTCGCTATCACTGGTCACATGTGTCAAAACAACCCCAAGTAATAAAGACGTCATATGAAGAAGATGACTTGGATGTCATGTGACGTGGAGGGTTGGAGCATATGTTATATTACTTGGACAATGCTCAGTGTTTCCCCTCAAACCAAAGATAGATGGAATCATCGCATACGAGCGCACCTCTTATTCATTCAACATTCTTAAACCTTTAAATAGTATGCATCCCACATATTATCTTTTGTTCGATTGGCATTGGAATCATCTCTAAAGACCCCAAATCAATCTAGTCCAAGCCACGTGAGATAAATCATCCAAAAACATTTAGGGTTCCAAGTGTTCATGTAGGATGAGTTCTCTAGTTGCCACCCATGGATCGCAAGACCATTTGCATCATTTCCCAATAAACACTGTGGGCCACATGCTAAATCATCTTCATATTTATTGTTGTTGTTGTTTCTTTTTTGTTTCTTTTATTGAACCCAAATCTCTTGATTCATGGAACGAGCAAAGTTTGCATATATTTTTGGGCTTGGTAAGTCAACCTCTACGGGAATATCGGGAATATCCGTCTCTAAGGTAATCGGGGCTTGAACCTTTTGAGGGTCTTCTATACGATATTTAATGTGAGTCACACTAATTCGACAAATTGGGAATTGAAATGGGTGCCATGTACAATGCAATTGCTCTACTCATAAAGGTTCCAAGCTACAATTGGATTGTCTTTGCTTACATGGCAGATCCTACAAGCCGTCACCGAGTATTCAAGGCAAATTTCATTGTGACAAAATACTAGTTATTTGTGAAGTAAAGTAGATGAAAGCACGGGTTCCATAATATTACTCAATTGATGAGCTATGTTCATTATGAAGCAGCGAGATTATGAAAATTTGGGTGATTTTGTGTTAATTATCATAAACGTAGGGTTGATAATTAACATAACATTTATGAACTGATGAGCTATGTTTATGGGCCCAATAGTAGATTTAAGAATAAAGACTCTGGATGCCAAAATCCCACTGCTTCATAAAATTATTCAGTTGATGAGCTATGTTCATTATGAAGCAATGGATTTTGGCATGTGGAGTCTTTATTTTGAGATCTATTGTTGGGCCCATAAACATAGCTCATCAGTTCAATAATGTTATGTTAATTATCAACCCTACGTTTACGAGAATTAACACAAGATCACTCAAGTTTTCGGTGAGTCAACATACACAAAGAGTGGTGTCAAGTTGTTAACAACCGGCTTCCTAGGTTGTCCTACTAGGATGGGTGGGTCAAGCTAGCCTTTTGTAGGCCGATCCACGATTTAGGATAGCAGGTCTCATGCACATACCCTATTTTAGATCTGGTTTTTTTTTTTCAAAGTTTGAGAGGTGAAAATAGGACATATCAAAAATCCCACTCAACTTTCAAAACATGCTTCGATACACGCCGAACTAACGAGCTCTTCATAGAAAGGTTTTTCAAAGAAGGATCTAGCATGTGGTTTTGTCCCTCGTCAAGGGAACTTTATGAATAACTCTAAACATGAGGCAAAGACATGATTATGTGGACATCGGTGATGAAACATATACATCACGTATTTGAATATAGGTCAATCGTCTGAGCTCAAACTTGAGATCCCTCTAATGTTTTTGCACACATGTGTTGGTCTCATTGGATGAATAAAACTAACAAATGGGTTGATTTTAGATGGGGTTACTTTTGACACCATCAACTTGAAATAGTAGCAAGTAATTGCAAACACCTTTGTATGACCTATTGAGACATAACATAAGCCAAAACATTACCTAACTAACAAGTTGTCTTCACTTGCCTTGCTTTCATATTATGTTTGAAACATTAGGATTCCAACATCTAGAGGCTTTATTCTCGAATCTACTTTGAAGCCCCGTGAACATAGATCAACAGTTGAGTAATGTTATGGACGGTTGACTCAAAGGTTAAACTTATGAGTCTAAGTTAGAAGCCATGTACATGCTTATTTTACTAAACCACACTAAATATACTCCCTCCATCCCAAAATGTTTGTCCGTGTTCCTAACTTTGGTGAGATTAAGGCCCGTTGACCATTGACCGAGTAGTTGTAAGTACGACTCTTAAAATAAAAAAACAAGGACTACTCCGAAACGCCCCTGAAATTGCGGTGTCAAAAAACTTCTTGATGATGAAAGATTGGTGCAAAAATATTTGACTTTGAGCGTCGAGTTTCTAGCTGGGCAGATAAATTGGACAATCATTTTAGGACAAAAAAAATCCAAGAGGTATGACAATCATTTTGGGACGGAGGGAGTATCTAGTGTACCTACTAAATCCTTGATGATCCAAGTGTTCATATCCACCAAGGAATTTAGGCATTTTGTGACCAAAAAAGTTGAAGACTTCGAGGTCACCGTATAAAGAGTATTGATGAACATACGTTTATATGCGATAACGTCGGGGACCATGTGAGGCCAACATTGTTCACAAGAATTGATCTCTAATCCAAAAACGCCATAAATCCTTGCCCCAAAAATGTTCCGGAATCCAAAGGCAAGAAGAAGACAAAAGGGAGGAGGCATAACTTTACCACTTTGGAATTTGTAGCAATCTCTATGTTCATGGAAAAAAAGAAGTATCTTTCTTAGAATTTGTTTTTCTTCACAAGAAAAATAATTTCCTATTGTTATTCCTCCTAAACAAATGCAAATTCTCTTATTTTATTAGTTAGAGATGCCTCAACCTTAATGTCATTTATTTGTTGCGACCCACGATCCCTAGCCAAAATGTTCAAAGTTGCTTCATGTAAAACCCATAGAAATTTCAATTAGTTGGTCTCTCAATCACATAAACCCTCTTTGTTGACTACAAACTCCTATAAATAACCGTCATACTCGAAGTTTGCAATGTATATTCTTGAATCTTACAATCTACATAGTCATTTTGAATATTAGTGGGGATGAACAATGAACCCTTCGATTGTGTAACCTAAGAACCAATCTTGAGTGGTTGAGAAGTAGACCAAATGTTGTATTTAGTATCATTTACCATTTGGAACCACACGATGTTATATATATTTATTGTATATCTTATATTTAACCAATGAATGTCAAATGAGTTGTTTGGATACTAGCCATGGAGTGGACTCTTCACTAGAAATCTAAATGGCGTGCGTGGGTCACTATGTACGAGACGTTTATAAAGAGATACAAATGTATATGTAATAATGGCATCCTAAAGATGGACTCATGTATTTATACCAAGCTTTTCAATATAATGTGATAAATGCCTCCGCTGCTTATACATACTATACATCACGAATGAAATAATCCTTTGTTATGTGTAGAATCCACTTTCACTTTCCAAAGAGAAAGTCATTGAATAGTTCTCATTCATGGTATGTAATTGAACGATTATATCAAACAAACAAATATAAGAGTACAATAACTTAGTCACAATCTAGAGAGCATAACTATAGGTAGCATGTGAGACCTCCAAAAGCTTCTAGTTTGTAAAAACCTACACACACACCCGCTAACAAGAAGTCACATGGTAGTCATTGAGGACTATGACCACATGAAAACAATGGATGAAAATATGAAGTGATGAAACTAACACATCTATTGTCAAAATTTTCTCCAAACTGTAGGGCCATTTTTTGCACATCTACCTTTAATTCATAGATTTAATAGCCTTTTTAGACATACACACTAGAGAAAGAAAAAAATGTCCCCCTTATGTATACTATTTACTCTAATGCCTCAAGCAATACCCCTTACGTTAGATATACTATACACTCTACACTTCGTACGTGGATTCAATACACTGTACACTTTCGTACATGGCATGAAGAATCCACCCCTTGGGAAAATTACAAAACACTAAGAGCAAGGCCACTCACCTTGCTTCTGCAGATTGCACTCTTACATTTGCAATGCAGATGCAGATATAGGGAACTTGGCCACTTCCCTATATCTGCTTTCAAAGTGGACGCACTTTAATACAAGAATTGTTGAACTCCTTGCATAACGTCAAGATATGCAGGGAGCCTTCTATCACTAAGGACAAGTAAACATAATTGCAACTTTAAAGAAGAGACGAGGATATATGATACCATCCTGTAAGAATTTAGTATCAGTTTCAAGCAGTGAGTGGAGTTCTCTCCTGGATCTGCATCTACATCTGTGACATAGGCGACCTTTCGTTCCTGGATGCAAATGCAGATCCATGACCCATTGGTCTAGCCCTAACAACTTTACGTGATACAAATTACATCGATAGTGGAAAGATACGGCACTATGTAACTCCAAATAGTAAGTGACACTAAATATCCTATCTACTGCAGTGACGACGTTAGATAAGTGGGAGACAAGTAGGGCCAAACTAATTCGGGATAAACTACAAACAAAACATGCTCAGAGTAAGGGCACCCCATGGGACAAGCATGGGCAAATGGATGACAAATTAAATTTAGGGACCAAAAAGAGCTCCACCCCATGGATCAAGTGGGAATCCACCACACCAAGAAACCCGGTTTCACACCTACACGTGAAAAAGGGGTTGGACACTTTACCCTAAACAAACAACGTTGTGGGGATCACCCCGTTTGTTTTATATGTGATATTGCGTTGCAAAAGGCTTGTAAGGGCCACTTCACACACGAGCCAAGAGCCGTGACCATGAAATCGTGAGAGCCCAAACGAAAGTGTTCAAAGGCCGTCCCAACACACCTCCAAAATCATGTAGTATGGTCACGGAATCTCAAGTGTAGTGTGAAGTCATATGTGACCGGGCCCTCAACCTAATGCTATTCCAATGAATATCTATTCATGCGGGTCCTCACACATGATAAAATAGAATAAACCAACGGTTGTGAGCGTTCGGAGTGCCATGGTCTACTAGTTTTGTGTCAGGCCTAGCTCCAAGAGGTGGTTTTTGAAAATAGTCCAAGTGACCATGAAACATGATCCATTCGATGCCACGTAGGGATCCATGTAAACTTCACGTCCATCGTGCATTCACATACTCCGTTGGTCCCTCAAGCGTAGTGTGAAGCGAACTTGGACCAGCTCCGCCTTTTCCACCAATGAGAGTGCTTGAAGTGTACTAGTCACGGGCTGTCAGTCTCGTGTGTGAAGTGGCCCTAAGTTAGAGGTAAAATGCATCGCACTATGTTCTTTTTGATATCCAAACCCCCCATGTTTAGGTCCCGGGTGATTTTGTATAGGGAAATCCCATGAGGGGAGGGGTTTATGGAATATCGTGGCACTTGCATGAGGCTTGTCATCGCGTGCCCTTAATTCCCATAATGCACAACTAGGAAGGGCATTCCCATGCATAAAGATCATGTATGGCATGCATGATTGTGTCATAAAGCATTGTATGGTAGGCATTACACGGACCATAATGCACCGTATGTGTGGATTATCTTAAATACTCTCATGTTTTAAGGAACAAGAATTGAGAAGGTCTTTAAGATTCTTCCCGTTGGTTTTCATCCCTTTTTATCCCTTTTTGCCATGTTCACACTTGTTTGTGGGGTGGCCTTGTTCTTAGTAATGTTACAAAGCACACATCGTGTGAAGAAGATGTTATTTGAGACAAACGTTTGTGTTCAACACCCTCATTAGCTTCCCCATCTATACATGTAAAGTGCATGATTGTGGTTGCACTAATGCAAGGGAGAAGTCCCCTTGAAGAAGGTTGCTCTATCATTAATGTGCACATAATTGTTTACCAATTTTGAAACATCTATATTGTTATAATGACCAACCTACTAAGTGTATACAATGGCTAATGCAATTGGGAGTCATTTTCCCTAATTGCTACATGACAACTATTTGCACGTCGCTTCAAGTTTACTTGGAAATGTCACTTCCTGCCTATAATTCACATGGTCAAATGTTATTGATTTCTAGTGTCACCATTGAAAAACAAATCCTTGTCTCACATAGGAACCCCTTGTGAAAGAGAGAGAGTTCATGTTTTGTGAGAGAAGGGGAGTGGTGGAGGTCATGATGGGAAGTGAAAACCAATGATATGGTCCCGTTAATTTGTTGGGGAGAAAAGAGGGGAATAAACGTGGGTCGGATGAGTTACCATAGATAGATGAGGATGGTTTGAGAGCCATCCATCCATCCTCTCTCTCCTCTCTCTAGCATGCCTTGCATTTGTTGCCTAACCTACCCTCCCCTCCATGTGGTTCGCATGGTTAACAAACCATCGAGCAATAGGAGTTCAATTTTATTTCCTTTGTTTCTTATGCCAATATTCCCAAAACCCCCCTCTCACATTGGGACCCCTTACGCCAGGCCTATATAAAAGGACTTGTCTTTCGTCTTTTGAGGACAAAAGAAAAGATGGGGGGGGGGGGGGTAAAACCATAGTTGGGGGGCCACACCGGTTTATAGGAGAGAAAGAAGGGAGCATATGTGGCTTGGATGAGGAACTATGAATAGGGTTTGCAAAGCATCCATCCATCTATTCATCCTCTCTCTCTCTCTCTCTTCATTGTCTAGCTTGCGTTGCCTACATTTGCATGCCCTCCCCTCCATGTGGTTCAAATGGTTAAATGGAGCAATGACCAACTCGATATTTTGATTTCCTCCAGTCCTAGTGCCAACATTTCAAAAATCTCCTATCTCACACGGAAGCCTTACAATTTATATATAAAGGTTCAAGAGGATCCCCAAATAAGGACCCAATGGGTGACCTTATTGGATGTTAAACACTTAAAATAACCCGTTGGAAAATCATTTCAATGCACATGTGGACAATGAAGAAAAATATGTTGGGGCCTCTAGAATGATATGTGCTATTAGGTTGCTTTCATGAATAGGTGGCCTCTTTACGCATGCAAATTGCTTTGGATCATGTAAGTTTTGCATCCATCCGTATAGGAACCACAATTAAACCTAATCTAACTATTTTGTTAGTGTGACAATAAGTATTCAAAATGTTGCGAAATGTTGATACATTAGTGTGGGGCACCCTGATTGCACATATCGGTGTAATGTAGATGGGTCTTAAGTGGGCTTGTTTTTAAAATCAGACTATGAAGACTTGGTTGAAATGTGGTTAGGTGACGATCAAAGAGCAAACAACACAAAGACACGTGTTTCAAAACAACTTAAGACTATGTTTCTGAATATCAATAATTGCTCTACACTTAGTTTTGAACACAATTGGGAGGACCTATGTCTCTTGTTAAGAAATCAATAATCACAAACTTTATGTTAACCATAACTAAATAAGGGGGGGGGGGGGTCCAATTTTCAATCCATTGTTTGCACATGTGTTCATTGTAGATTTGCTAATGCAACAAGTTTTTTGTTGTGCAACTCTACTCGGTAGAAGTTGGAGAACATGACAAACGAACTGGATAACACCACCTTACCTTAGGTACTTATGAAGAGAGTCCATCTTTTGTGAGGGGCTGATCACACTGGCCACTTTTGGCATCATCCGTTAGCATCTCCGGCTGTAATAAGGTGAAAAATGGTGGGCCAACATCTATTTCTCAACATAATCCTTAGCAATTTCACGGCTGGAATGGGACGGAAAGTTTGGTGTGATTGGGGCATGAGGGATGTGAAACCAAAGACTAGGGGCCCCCAGCGCCTCACTGGTTTGTAGGAGAGAAAGAGGGGAGCAAATGTGGGTCGGATGGGATGGCAGGGACGGATGAACATGGATTTGGATGATTTTTTCGCAATCCATCCATCCTCTCTCTCCTCTCTCTTTAGCCAGCCTTCGCTTTGTTTTGCTTTGTTCGTCTCCTCCTTCTCTTCTCTGCCCTGGGCAAAGCTATTGCCTCGTTTCCTTCCTCGCCATCCCACGCAAACCAATTACATCGCCGCACCGCCTCTCATCGCTGCCGGGAACCGCAGCTTGTTTCTTTCGAGGCTCGTAAGGCGTGGGGAATTCGGAGAAGATCTGTGGACAGTGCGAGACAGAAAGAGAAAGAGGAAGGCAAGGGCAAGGGAGCGGCGGGCAGGAAAGGAAAGGACAGGCAAGGCAACGCAGGGAAGGGCATGGCCATGGCGGGTCGGTCGGTCCAGGAGCGAGGGCTGCAATTGCTGGAGAATGTGGTGATGACGCCAGCAGGTGCGAACACGTTCTTCTTTGTCTTCTTCTTCCTGCGCTCGCCCGCTGTCTCCTGTGGATGTGGGGGTTATCTGTAGCATCATCACGCGTTTCTATTTGTGTCTGCCCAATTCCTTCCTGATTCTTCATGGTTCCTGAGGTGTAGGATTTTAGGGTCCCACATCGCGGCCTGCTTCGATTGCGACCCTCTCTTTCACCCGGTGAAACATCTTGTTGGGCGAGAGAGAGGGGCAAGGCGGTTTTGTCAATTGAAAGAGGGAGGGAAAGAGAGAGAGAGGGGGGCCGGCCTGGCTTGTTGCCTCAATTGTTGCGCTTCTCTTTTTAACTTCCCTTAGAGAGGCACGTTGCGGTAGTGGGGTAAGGGTTATGCCTTCGCAAGTAGTACGGTGGGTTGGAAATTAAAGTGTCCCCTCAACTTACGGTGCTGTCACATGTGCAGCCATTCGGGAATTGGGAGGACCTCGTGTAGGGGGAATTTGGTGGGCATGGGGCAAATTAGCCTCCTGTCTGACTGACTGTCTGAATGGATGGATGAGGTGGCGCTTGCTTAACAATTTTGGGGTGGGTGGGTAGGGTCATCTGTGAGGAGGGATGCATGTAGTCGGGAGTTTGTGTGGAATTAAAATCAATCAATTACCCATTATCAACTTCAGTGACATCTTTGTGAGGCAGGCTGGCATGTAATGGGCTTGTTATTCCTCTGCAGGTGCACGGTGCTGAGAAGGGGGGAAGCGTACTTTGTCTTGTCTCATCCTCCTTGCGAATGGGTGAGGGTTTGATTTCTCTCTTTTTATTATGTACTGTGGGTTAAGTCACCTTCCATCCACCGTCGGGAGGAGAGGATAGGAGAGGGAGAACAAAAAGTGGTAGTGGAATTTGGAACCATCCTTGCCCGCGCTGGAGTCTTCCATTTTCAGAATATTTTTTGTCCGGTCTAGGATGACATCTTTCCTCCTTGGACATTGGTGGCGATGTATGGCATCAACCAAGTGGATGCTGCTTACTTTGTCCAAACCTCAGCCTGGTTGTTTTTGTAAAGTTGAGGTTATTGTAGGCATGGATAACATCCCTCCCTGTCAATACGCTTCCAATCAGCTTTTTGTCTTTATCTGTTTCCGGGATGCATTGCAGTACATTCTGTTGCCCATGGTATGTGATCATTCCTAAGGACTCTTTCTCATCACTTGACCATTACCATTTGCAAGATATCCCAGGTGATGCTCACCTTCATTTGCGCTTGTTATGCCAGCAGGTGGGGGGCACATTGCAAGAATTGTGAGGTGATATTTGCGGACTTTGATGGGTGGCATTCAAAAGGCGAACTCTGTGAGTGGAGTGCATTGGTGGTGTTGAGGCAGAGACAGCAAGGATTGTCACTGAAAGAGGAGAGAAGGAAGTAAAAATGGGCAAATTGTACTTAATACAGCTGGATGGACCCATCTACAGGTGTCGCAACTGCCTCAGCCACTTGGCACAGTGTGACGAGCTTGTCTCAAGGGTTCGTACCTCATCCAGAATGTTGGACAAACTGAGAAATAATTCATTATTAACAGTGACGGCTTTCGGAAATTGTTTGATTGCTGTTTTTGCTTCTCGGGGTTGCTGAATTTGTTCTCTGGGCAGTTTAGGTCAGGTGTTGGCTGTGCTGGGTTTTTGCAAGGAACTCACCAGTTGTTTATCATTTAAGTTATGTGGTGACTGTTTGAGTGGTTTTCATACACCACGTAGTGGATAGAGTAGTTTCAAAGTTTGCTTGTGATAAAGCTGATCCTGCTCTTATCTGTGTCCTGGTTTCTTGTGTGTAGTCATTCCATTGCCGACGCGGGAAGGCTTACCTTTTCAACACTGTGTAAATACTCAGACCTCCAACTTATCAATCTGTTCTGCCATAAGCAATGTTCATGAGCTGGCTTTTGCTAGTGGTCAGAATATCCATTACAAATAATGTTGACATAGAGTACAAGCAGATTAGTGCCATTGTGTGCAAGTTCAAGTCAATCATAATCTCATTTACATATTCGCTTAGTAGTCCACTCCTGAAGGCAGTGGCAGGAATCAGATGAATTTTTAACGCCCCACTTGAGATTTGGGGATTATTTTTGAAAAAGGAATGTAGTATGAAGTCCCCAATGAAGAGAGTTGATTTGGCTAGTAAACAATATATCTAGGTTAGTTGTTTGAAGTCTGAAGAAACCCATGTTGAACTACAGGGTGAACGTTTCTGTCGGTCCACAAGAGGATCGGATGATGACCACAGGAAAACACACAGTGGCTGACATCTACTGCAATTGTTGCCAGCAGATTGTTGGCTGGAAATATGTAAGCCTTCTTTCTAAATCACAAAACATTGTCTTGCAAACACCGGAAGGACCCAAAGATTCATTTTGTTTCAAGCCACAGGGCACATCCCTGGGAATAAAAATTGAGGGTCAAGAGGTGAGGGTAGACAACATAAGTACCTGGATGGTTTATTTGTTGTGTTGTTTATATAGATCGAAGTGGTCCCATTATATTGCTGTGCGTACAGTTGTGGGAATCGTATGTCTCTTTCCTACATCTCACATGTTGTGGAGGCCTGGGAGTTTTTGCTCTGTGTGTACAAATCTTCATTCCTTTTCATCTATATTTTCTGTCCACATCTTTCAGTCTAGATATAAATGAGAATGAGAGGAGTTAGCTTTATTATCTCTTTTGATATGGAAGGGTTTAACATATATGTCTGCATATGTTTGACATGGGCAGGAATCAGCCTATGAAAAGAGCCAGAAGTACAAGGAGGGCAAGTTCATTCTTGAGCGGTATGCCTTGCGATGAACTTCCTTTCACTCTTCATCGTGTATAGGTAGGAATTTTTGTGCGGGGTGCCCATTTATCTGGCACCTGTGCTTGATCTTCCTCATGATGCGCATAAGAACTGCATTGAAGCTTGTCAGAGTGCAACTGGATAATCAAGCTGCATTCCTTATTGGTTGTACTGTCAGCACCATAGGCGCCAACTTCCGAACATGCCGTTCTATGTGCACCAGCTTCTCTTCAAGGTTGCTAATGTGATGATTGTCGGGTCAATACTAGCCTGTGATATCTTTGGTTGGAACTCCTGTCAATTCTGTGAGTGTTGTCATGGACACAGAGCCAAGATGATTGACGGCGATGGCAGCGATTTCTACTTGGAAGCTCACCAAGTGGGCAGTGACGCCGATGAGGAATAAGGCATCATGAGAGCACTCCAGGCGTTTGCCCTGATGTTAGATTGCAGTTGTTAGGCTCTGATGTGCCAGCATTGGCACTTCACTGAAAATTTTCTCTTATTTTTGTGATGTTCAATAATCTATTTGAACTGGTCTGGTGCAGCTGTTGTGGTCAATGTCTGTACAAATCCACAATGCCCAATATGCTGTGCCCTTGGCTGCAGTTCTAGCATCAAGTGTATATATTTCCTAGCATTCTCAATGACATAATTTTCTGTTTTTAAGCACTTGAGTCGAGTGCAGGCTCTTGGAGGTTCCATTTGTGACACTGAACTTGTTGTTTTTCCCTCTTTTCTTAGACATTTTTCTATTCAAGGATATCATTCAGGAGGGTTTCTTAACTCCCTCCTCTCTGCTTCCGAAGAGGTAGGTTCTGCTAAAATTGGCTATCTAGTTCTTCTCTGTTAGAGGATGATACTTCTATTACTTATCACAGAATGTTGTGTTGAGCTACCTTGGAGATGAATATTGTCAATTCATGCACAATTGTGCAATGTACCCTCTCTTGCCTTTGGGTCTTACTGTTTACAACAGTAAAATCAGTTTTTTGCTTCTAGATCATGTAATCCCCTCTGGTATGCTGAATTTGTGGGCACTTAAGTTTGTGGATTTGGAAAGGACTTGTGGTTTGAATTGGCACTTGGTAAAATTGGGAAGCAGTTGTTGAACTCGCAGCTGCGGTGTGGCTTCTCTTTTATTTTGGTGCACCTTCAATCTTATCCAAACAGTGCCTCTGGGACTTCTATACAGATGGAACTCTCTGGCTAAATGACAACACATTTTGACCCACTCTTAGTGTTTGGGAGTTGTAAGGGTAGGAGCAGATACTTCCCAGCTGATAAGATATTAAAGGGCTTTGACTTCCAGGTCCAAGGCTTGTTTACAGTCCAAGATAATTTCCTAACGAATGGGAGGGACAACTTTTGGACCCTTTTCCCCTCTTTTTAGTCTTCCTATTTTGATGATGAAGAGGAGCTTTCAGTCTTCACAGAATAAAAGTGTGACTGATAAGCCTGTGTCAAATTTTTCTGCTTTGTAAACATCTCATCTGGCGGCCTTGCTGCTTCACAACCTTAAATCGCAGAAAGCCCTTGGATGATGCCCCTTATTGTAAAAGGGTCTGATCACTTGTTACCAACCAATCGTTAAGTCAACTGAGTCCAATTTAAATCAGCTGTGATTTTCTGTGTTCAAGTTCCGAGATTCTTTGCAATCGTGTAACCACCGTGACATTCCTCTACTCATTCTGAGATTCTCATAGAGTGTTCCTACAGATGAGCAATTCTGATGTGGAACAGTGCAACGAAACCGCCTCAGATTGCAAACGTAAACCCTCACTTTTATCTATCATATGTAAATCACACATGTCAAAATATCATGAACTCAAGTCTGAATGGTTTTGAAAACATCAAGAGTCTCAAAGTGCTCAAAGTGTGTGTATTACAAGTGCTAACCTACACCATGGGAAAAGAATTAGACTATGCCACTTTTGCTCATGTAATGCAACTGGAAATGAGGCGCATTTTGTGTTGAAATGTCCCTTATACAACCCCATTAAAGATATGTTTCCATCACTATTTGAGAACGTAGTTCCAGGGAGTTTCAAGTCTTTCTTTCAATTAGATCAACAAGTTAACATTAGCCTTTATCTCACGGAGGCTACCTCATTCCACCACTCTGGAGAATTGAAGTCCCATTCGCCCTTTCGGTTTCCCAGATTTCAAAATCGATTTCATTGCCTTAGGTGAACGAACATCGCTCCAACCTAAGGATCTTATACTGCAACAGAAGAATGTAGTCTTCGATTCTTCTTACTTAGCCTTGTGCAATATCTGTACTAAATGAGTCACATAAGTTGGAGTTGGTGTCCGTTTCCAACTTGCAACATTAGCTGCGTACAAGAGAAAGGTGGTGCTGACAACTGCCATGTGTCTCGTGGAGCTAGTGGAAGGAGTTGGAGTGTGCCATGTGTCTTGAGTGATGCATGCCAAGAGTGGAAATTGGCATCTGTGCCCAATGCTAACGGGTGGGTCTAAATACCCCCATCGAGCGTGGCTCGGAGGCTAGGTTCGGTGGGGTTCATTTTTCTGGCCCTCCCCGTTTTGGCCCGTTGGGGATTTTTTTTGGTTTTTTTTTTGCTAAATTTCGCTCCTGCGGCCCCAAATTACTCTAGGAAGCCCCCTATGAGATTAAGTAAGGCCCCACCCAATTAAAAAAATAGGGGGCAAGTTTTACCCCAACACTGCCACCCCCTCCCAAACCTAGCCTCCGAGCCACGCTCGATGGGGGTTTTTAGGCAAATCCAATGCTAACTGTTATGCATTGCATTGCAATAAGATGGGAAATAGGGAAAACGGTGAATTCAACTGATTCGGCCAGAAAGAGTGGCTTGAAATTTTGTTCAATATATTCCACAGATGGAGCAAAGGAAATAGTGAGGAATGCAAGTTGTTTCATAATTTTATTCCCTATAAATAATCAGTTACATTTTCTCAAAGAGGCGAGTAAGTCAAACCCCATACTTGTACATTATAGTCTCCCTGATTTGAGCATCAAAATATCCTACTTTGTATACGAATGCACACAAAATGTTTTAACCCAACCAATGAAACCCAAAAGTAACATAGTTTTATAATAATAAATTAATTACAATTATTTATTTACTTATTGAAAACATCACATTCACACTTGTTTTTTTTTTCAAGGTTGACTCAATCTCTAGTCTTGTGGAATGCACTTGAACTTTGGAAAAGTTTTAGTTGGCAAAACCTTGTGCAGTTAGCAAAAACTACCTTCAAAGACCGAATCAAGCCAACCTTCCTTGCATTCGAGAAAACGACATATTCCAGTGCTGAGAAAACTACGGTGCTAAAGCAACCAATGCCACACTTCCATGAAAAGCTCGGACGACCTTCAACAAGTGGGTACCTATACCCGAAACCGACACATGTAGGTAAGTAGAGAATACCTAGGGGCGTGAGATAGCTCTCTCTAAGAAACTCGGCAAAATAGCCCTGTAACTTCGGGAGAAGGGGTGTCTCCTCACCAGGAGGTCGTAGTGACCAGGCCTAGGCGACTGTTTACCAAAAACACAGGTCTCCGCAAAGTCGTAAGACCATGTATGGCAGTTAAATACCACTCTAGAAGAGCTAGAATTCTAACCTTGTATCAAGATTTACGGGCCAAGGGATAGTCTCAGGTAGACAGTTTCTATGGGGCGTAGGCCTCCCAAAAGGTAACGGAGGTGTGCTAAGACAATTTTATGTGTTGTGTGACGTTTTCACGAGTACCATATTAAGTGATCCCATATTCTCAAGTGGTGTGAAACAAGACATATCCGGCCAATCAATGGCACCTAAAAGCAATCCCAAGCGGTGTGAAACATGACCTATCCGGCCGATCATTGCATCCAGCCTACCAATATATCATTTTCATGAATGGAACTGCCAAAAATGTCCTCCAAATTCATCAGATTTTAGATGAGTGTACCCATAATTGGATAAAAATTATTTACAATATCATCCATATGTGGCTTCATTACTCCAATAATTGTCGCCAGTTCGGGTTTCTTTGAAACTTTGAAATCAAACTTAAAAATAGCCATATACCTTCAAGCAAGAACGCTATGACAAGTCCACAAAACAAGAACATTTTCCTACATAGTGTGGATGAATGTTAACCCTCATCCATAACACACCCATTGTTCATCCTTTTAAACTAGGCTCCAACAAACAAATGATTCACAAAAGGAACCCATGGGCCACAAATTCCAATTGCTTATCTTTACCCCTATACATGGTAATGACTGGAGCATTTCTATTTTGGAGCAGTGACTCAACATCTGTCCATGCTTTGGCTTTAAATATGAATCAATCTTGAGATTTTGCCACATGGTAGACTTACACAAATGGAAACCCACTCAATTCAAAGTGGAAATTACAATTGGACATCATAATGATGAATTGGGAATCACCCTCAGGCTTTGGATTTGTGGTGTGTGTGGTAGAAGAATGAAAAATGGTTAAAATAAGGTGATTCAACTAGAGAGAGTGACTTGAATTTGTGCAACATTGTCATATATGGAATAAAAGAAACGATGATAATGCAAGTTGTTTCATAGTTTTTATTCCCTAAAAATAATTAGTCATATTATCCCAAAGAAGCAAGTAAGTCAAACCCCTGCATGTACAGTAGAGTCTCCCTAATTTGAGCATGAAAATATCCTACTTTGCATGCTTATGTATATGCTTCAACTTTGATATGATATGATTAATTAATTAATCTTGAGATTTAGTCACATTTCATCTTTAAATAAATGGAGACCCACTCAATTCCAAGTGGAAATTACACTTGGACATCATAATGATGAACCATGAAGTACTGTGAGGCTTGGAGTTCGTGATGTCTATGTAAACTCATCCATTGTGGATGAAGGGGCTCTAGTGGTGAAACAAATTCCTTGCATGTTGAGGCCCATTCATTATTGACCCCATATTTGAGTGAATCCCATTAGACTTATTTTTCATTAAGTCAGGGTTTTTAATGTCATTCATGGATTCAAATCCTCTACCATATTGATTAAAGGCTATAAAAAGAAAAATGCTTTTCATCCTTCCTTATGAATGAGTTTACATAGACACCGTGAATCCTTGGCTACCCATCTGACAGTACATAGTGTGGCATTTGATTATCTATATATTGATTGTTGGAGTAACAATCAATAACATTATTGAGATCATGCAGCATGTTCTCATTCTATACTTGGTAAAACCTATGCGACTCTTCCTTCCATTTTTCGTTTCACCCTCAAATTGAATGAAAAATTTGCAACATGCACTTCTATTCTTGCATCAAATTGCCATCATCTAAGGGCCGCTTTACACCAAGAGGCCGGGCCAATTCCCCTTGAGGCCGATTGCATGAAATTTCAGCCCCTTTTGGGTTGGAGGCCGGCCCCAACTACACGTTATAATAAGATTATAATGGGGGCCAGTTTTCCCATATGTAAAGGCCTTAGGGCCAAGAAGCCAAGCCAATTCAATAAATCTAGCATAGTCCAACGGATCTAGCATAATCTAGCATAGAGTTGTTCAAATTTTCACATAATCCAACGGATCTAGTTTGTTGAAAAAATCATTATATATATATATATATTGGTTTGAAATCTGACATTGACCCAGAGGACAAGAATTGGCCCTCCATTTTCGGTACACCCAATTCAACGAGCTTGGGCCATGTCAGGCCATGCATTTTTTGATTAAAAAAATCATACCACCAAATTGGCCCGGCATCTAGGTGTAAAGGGGTTGGGGCCAATTTTAGCCTTTTGGCCAATCACAAGCGAGGATTTGAAGCCTCTTACACAACAAATTGGCCTGGCCTCTAGGTGTAAAGCAGCCCTAAGATTATGGTCTTTCCACTTGATATTGCTATGACATGATGATATTTGTTACATTGCAAGAATTGGTTAAGATATTGATAATTATGTGTAACAATGTATGACACATCACATTAAGTTGCTCAATGGACTTCAAACATTTTTCAAGAATTGTGTTGATTGGCTCCAAAGTAAGAGTTGAATTTGGAACCCGGCGTTGGGAACATGTGGCCTAAAAGTGCTAGATGTGGTTTGAGCTCTATTAATGACAAGAGAACTCAACCATTGAGTTGAGAAATGTCATGAAATGTTACTATGAGTTATTATCATCCACATCAACTTCTAAGTTAATATTGACGTCCACTATGGTAGGGAGAGAGGACAACGCCAACATATGAAGTTGGTGTGAATACGGGACACTCACCTTATCATTGCCGCGAGTTCATATGTGAAGCTAAGACAAGTTTATTGGGCATGGCTATCAGACAAGTGTTATTGTCACTTGTTGGAGGTGGTCCTTATGGGTAACAAAAAAACATAAGAAGGGGGGGGGGGGGGGGGGGACATTGGTAAGGGTGTACATTGTTTTCTTGATATGTTGCTTGATATTTGGGGTTTGGTGTAGCAATTTGTGTATTACGGGGTGGGTTTTATGGGGGTTGGTTGTTTGTATTTTGTTGTGACCCATATTCATTCTTGTGATTTGGTGTTGATATGGGTTTTTGGGGTTTATTAGGCATGGTTATAAGTTGTTGATGGTTTTCCAATTTTCATTTGTTGAGCATGTGTGCAATGAGATAATTGATGAATACAATAATTACATAAAAGTAACGCCCGTAGGCAGGGTTGTCTATTGTCTCGTGACGGAGGCTAATCTTGGCATAATGTCGTGCCGTCACGACACGTATCCGTCACGGCATTATGCCGGATGCTGTCTTTATCCTGACGGACTTGAATTTTACCGAATTCTGTGTGTAATTACATTACCCCATTTCGGACACGTAGGATGTAAGATGTCCATGTGTGATGACATGTCAGCAAAGTAGAGGTAAAGTGGGGAAAAAATTACTAGCGCCCGTCCGCGCCGTTCCCGCCCCCGTTCCCGCCCCCGTCCGCTCCGTTTCCCCCCCCCCATCCGCTCTGTTCCCCCCCCCGTCCGCCCCGTTCCCGCCCCCGTTCCCGCCCCCGTTCCCGCCCCTGTTCCCGTTCCCGTTCCCGCCCCGTTCCCGCCCCGTTCCCCCCGTTCCCGCCCCCGTTCCCGCCGTCCGCCCCACACCCTCCTTAATCATATTTTACTACTTTGATTTTAACATAATGATAAACATAATGGCAAAATGGTTTACCTGGCGCTAGGCATATCCACGTCCACGTCAGCCTTTTCTGCCACATAGGACGCCACCTTGGCAAGAAGGTAAGTATTTTACCCACCCTACTAGCTTCCCCCTAGGTTGACCCTACGTGGACCCTATTGTGTCTTGACGGAGGGGTCCGTCACGACACGACACGTCATGACGTCGGGATAGACAACCCTGCCTGTAGGTAGGTACCGGTGTGATTGTGAGCCCGTTAGCCTATTGCTGATCATGGTCATCCGTGATGCAACAAGAGCTGTGATGCCTCTTGTGAGGTGGGCTCATTTGGTGTATAAATTATTCCAATTCATTAAGGTGGGAGGACATGTGTTTGTTTGTTTTTGAGTTTCCTTTTATTTAGGATAAGGTATGTGAGGTATTTGATGGCATTTTGGTGGATGTTTTTAATGAGGGTTTTGATGGTTGGTAAGTTTGTTAATGGAGTGTTCGTGTTGTGTTGTACGATTCTTAGGCTTTTTAAGTATGGGTGCATGTTGATAGAAGGTGGGGCCATGTGTCTTTGTCATTGGGGTGGCACAGTGTGCAATAGGGGTTTTGATGTGTGGGGCCAGATTATGGTCTTTTTGTGGTTGCCCATGTATTGTGCATATCCAAATTTTAAAGTTTGGGTGATTTGGGCATTTGTCACGTTTTCATCTTTCTACAAGTGGTTGGATAGTTTTTGGTGTATTTGGGTATTTGATAACCATTTGTCCACATATGGGAATTTGGTTTTGGCTATTTCCACTTCACGGTTTCGATGTTCTTTTATAATGAATGTGTGGAGATTGCGGATGGCTCCATCATGTGTGGCTATTGGGCAACTTGCTAGCCAGTATGGAGTGGGGTGTGTAGTGTGTATGCATGGGGTGGTTGTTGGTTTTTCTTTAAGTGTTCCCTCGTTGGCTAGTGTGTAAGCTATTTTGTTTCTAGTAATACCCATGTGTGTGTGTACTTTGTGTATGTGGATGATATGTGGGGTCCAGTATATCTGGCGTATTATTGCTGCTATTAGTAGTTTGTCCATGTGGTGGTGTTGTGATGTTGGGTGTTGGATGTGATTATTGATTAAGAATATGCTATTTAGACTATATGTAAATATGTGTATGTCTAGTTGGGTGGATTTTATGTTTTTGATGGCGATGAGTATTGCGTTAAGTTCGGCTCGTAGTATATTTTGATAGCCTAGAAATCACTCTACTATTCGGGTGTTGTTGTTGGGGTTGTATGCTCCTGAGCCTGTTGTATTGCCCTCTATATGGCCTTCGGGGTTTTTGGTGGGTGGGATAAATGAGTCATCTGTGTAGATGCATTGTTGTGGGTGATATTTAAGGGGATGGAGGTAGTTGTATTTATCTAGTATGGATGTCCGAGGGGTGGTTATCGGGGTAGGAGGGGTTATTTTGGGGGCCTTTTTCCATGCTTTGGAGATTTTAAAATGGTGGTTTGTGGGGGTGAGTTTAATGGGGTATGTGTTGACATGTGTGTTGATTGTGGTTTTTAGGATGTTTTGTAGTTCATGTGGGGTCTGTAAGTTCGTGATGGGGTTAATTTGGTTATGTATGCATATTATTGAGGTCAAGGATGGTTGCACATGTCGATAGTATCTAGGCCATTCTAGTGTGGGGTCATAGTGTATAACGTGGGGTGGGATGGATGCTATTGTGTGTATGTCTACGTTTGCGGTAATTGGGAGTTGTTGTGATGTCCCATCGTTGTGGTTGATTATTAGGATGGTGACTGTGTGTGTGTTTATTTTGGCTGCCATTCGAGCCTAGTGGATGGCTTTTAGGGATGTGTTGTGGTCTGTGGGATATGCTAGGCCTATTCCTTTTCAATTGGAGGATTTTGCATGTCCCATGGAGCCAATATTATGTCCCGCTTGTGAGGTGAGTTGTATTGTGTGAATTTGGTGGGGCAGCTGAGCAGGGAGGAATAGTATGAGTGTGTGATTTTGAAGGATTATGTTAACAATTTGGTGATGTCCGGGTGTAATGTGTGGTGGTTATTGTTGGGTTACATAGTTTTTGGTTTTTTCTTGGGGAATATAGTTATGTATCGTTGTATAAGCCACAATATTTTTTGTTTCAAAGTCTTGTGTGTGTGTGTATGTGTGTTGGGGGGGGGGGGGGGTTGTAGGAAGTTTGTTAGGTGTTGGAGTTTGTTATGGCATTATTGACTCCATAGCTAGTGTAAGGAGGATGCTAAACACCCCCCCCACGAACTTCTAGGGATTCCATATTCGGGCGGGGGCAGCCCTCCCACGAAATTTCTGGCCCCGCCCGGATGTTTTCCAAACCCGCCCGAACATAGCTGCCCGCCCCGCCCGAAAACGAAAAAAACATTGCTCTTCCATTCTTGAAGGCCGCTTGACTACAAATCCCATATTGAGTGCACTTCACCTTCAAGGTCTCAAATCCAATATATATGTGCACTTCCACCTAGTAAATAAGACATTAAATGGTATTTCATTCCGGAAGTGAAACCATCAACCAAGAATGTAATTAACTTGGAAGTCAAAAAATTAGAAAATCCTCATCAACATTGAGGTTATAATTTTTATGACTTACCATTTGAAATTGTCTTCGTCATTCTTAAATGACACTTAAAATTAGTGTGCTGATGTGGTATGTATGTTTTATGATATTTTAGATAATTCTGGCTACTTTCAAGAATATTCATATGCACTTATTTATAAAATATACTTAATGGAACTAATTAATCAATTATTTTAATTACCGGATTTGATTGGAGTTAATTCCATTAATTAAATTTTAGGGTTAATTAGGCTTACTGGATATAAAAATTGAGTATTGTAATTACTGAAATTGATTGGACTTAATTGGAGTTAATTCCAGTAATTAAATTTTAGGATTAATTAGTCTTACTTAATTTGGAAAGAATACTTTCTGATTTATTTGGGATTAATTAGGATTAATCAGAATTAATTAGACATAATTACATTAAATCACACTTAATTAGAATAAGTGCGTATGAATATTCTTGAAAGTAGCCAGAATTATCTAAAATATCATAAAATATACATACCACATCAGCACACTAAATTTAAGTGTCATTTAAGAATGACGAAGACAATTTCAAATGGTAAGTCATAAAAATTATAACCTCAATGTGGATGAGGATTTTCTAATTTTTTGACTTCCAAGTTAATTACATTCTTGATTGATGGTTTCACTTCCGGAATGAAATACCATTTAATGCCTTATTTACTAGGTGGAAGTGCACATATATATTGGATTTGAGACCTTGAAGGTGAAGTGCACTCAATATGGGATTTGTAGTCCAGCGGCCTTCAAGAATGGAAGAGCAATGTTTTTTTCGTTTTCGGGCGGGGCGGGCAGCTATTTTCGGGCGGGTTTGGAAAAAATCCGGGCGGGGCCAGAAATTTCGTGGGAGGGCTGCCCCCGCCCGAATATGGAATCCCTAGAAGTTCGTGGGGGGGTGTTTAGCGTCCTCCCTAGTGTAACCTTTCGGTAGTGGTGGTGACCATGTAGTATCCGCTTTGGTTGTATATATGGGATTCGGAGTCTTGTGTTTGTATGGTTGGTTCATTGGCAAAGATGTCTTTGTCCAAGTTTCACTCTTGTGTGGATCTCCTGAGGTTGGTGATTTTTAGTGGGGGGTGTATGTATTTATTGTCCTTAGTTTGGATATGGTTGAGGTATTTATCATAGGTTTGGGTAGATTTTTTGTTTAAGAGCTCTCATATGGTATTGCGTTATGAGGAGTAGATTGTGGTCTAGTAGTACGTTGTCTGGGTGTATGAGGTCTTCTTCTGTGCGCCATTATTGTGTGGGACCCCATGTGGTTCGCCATTGGCAGAGGTATGTTTTTTTGATGGCATGTCTTCCCTACTTATCTTTTCTTGTGGTGGTTTTTTCCTTAGTTATGGCAAAAATTGCTTGCCTTAGTGTGAGTTGTAATAAGGTGCTTGGGTTATGCTCGGCGTTTATGGGTGTGTGTTGCGTTGTTTGTAGGTGGTTTCCATGGGGACCGGAGAGTGGTGAAGGGCGGGGGATAGTGAGTGGGCTTGTTGAAGTGCCTCTTTGATGATTTTGGGCACATGTTTATGTGTGGTGCGGAATTTTTCTAGGATAAATATGGTTCTAGTTTATTTTTCAAAGTAGGAAGAGTGATCTGGCGATGGGTGACCTTCACGGGTAGATTACTCTAAGGCATTTTTGTGCACCACGTGCGGCTGGGGGTTTTATGTTTTGGGGCTATTTACCTTCAAGGGTTGAATTAAAGCCTCCCTATAATTACTTAAATTTCAAAAATGGCCCATTTGTTTGCACCCTTCCATTACTTATATTGTCCAAGTCACTGCAATTTTTTGTACTCTATATTCCTTTTAAGTAATTTTGGACAGACGGAAATCCCAATTATCATCCATCCCCGTGAGTCCTGAACCCATTTACATACCATACTAATCATACAAAAAAATAATGGCCCACGTTTTATGTCCATCTAACTTACTTATAATGGGATTGTCTACATTTAATGGCCCCTTCATTATTTGGAATTCCTTTATAATTTTTATTACAAATGATTTTAATCCTCTCTATATTATGCCGCACGTCGTTTTTAAAATGCACTAAGTGATCTACTCGTGGTGACCTTGTACATGCTTGTTGTTTGAGTTTGGGAAGGTGTAGTGAGCCTCCGTATTTGGCGGATATATAATTGGCTAGGCTTTGGTAGATGATGCCTAGTTGCCCGGGGTCGTTGAGGGCTTATAATAGTTGTTGACTCTATCAAGTTTATGTAGTATGGGAGGAGTGAGGTCATGTTTATGCCAAACTCTTCATGCGGGAGGTGGGTAAGGATGTTGGCCGTGCTTTTAGGTATGTTGCAGATTTTTTTGGTTAGTTTGCTAATTATTTTGTTTAGTTTCTTAATGTCTGGTTTGGAGAATGAGATTGCATAGTAGGCATATCCGATACGGGGTTTAATGACTGTGTTTAGGATTTTAAATTTTTATTTGAGGTTGGTTAAGGAGGTGATGAGCACTTTACTTTGTTGTTTGGCTTTCTGGAGCATGGTTTCTTTTTGTAGGTTTCATTTGAATGATGGCATTAGGTGAATGCCAAGGTATGTGTATGGTTCATTTTGTGTGAGGGTGGGGAATTTTTTGGATTTATATGTGATGTTTTGTGATTGGATGTATGTTTTGAAGTGATTTGGTTTAAGTTTAGATTTGTTAGGGCAACCTATGATGACACATTTTGATAGGTTGAGATCCATGTGTGACCATTATGTAAATTTTTGAAGTTTAAGTATTTGTGATTGGATATGTTGTATGTTATTGGTAAATATCACTAGGTCGTATGCGTATGCTGTAGTGGTGCATGTGGTAAAGGAAGTGTTGAAGCGATATCCCATGTTGTCTTGCTCCAATCATCTCAATAAGGGTTCTAGGAATATTATGAATAAATATAGAATGAGGGTGTGTCCTTGTATGGTTCCTCGACTAATTTCTATTGGGGGCGTTGTTCCAAAGTGGGTTCCAGTGAAGGACGTGGTGGAGTCTTTGTATATATTTTTGACAATTTTGATGGCATCTAAGGGGGTAGATAATTTCTAAGTTAAGTGGATGACAATTTCTGATGCCTAGTAACTTTGCGTGGTCAATAGAGCCGAAGGCATTTTGGAAGTTGATGTATGTTTGGTATATATTTTTGTTGGTGAGTCTTGTGTCTTTGAGGGCTATTATGACCGTTTGAATTTGTCTAGGGGTGTTGCGTTGAGACCAAAATCCATCTTGGCTAAAGTGTATTAGCATGTATTTTTTTCTGTAGCTTGTGAGGAAGGTTATTATGGTGATAGTGTATAGGTTGTATATTGTGTTAGCCAATGCAATTGGTCTACAACTGGTTAGGTGGATGGGGTCATTTTTTGTGTGGAGAAAAATGGTTTGATGTGTTTCAAATAGTTTGGGATTTCTCTTTGTTTGTAGCAGTGTTGGAAAAATAAGAATATCAGGTCATGACATTGTGGTGATGGTGTTTTGATTATGTCATTGGGAATGTTGTCAGGTCCATGGGCTTTCCTTCGAGTTAATCTTCTGAGGCATTTGTCGTAGACTTCCTTGGTGAATGTATATTGGTGTGTACGGGTGGCCTTTTTTGGCTAGTATGAAGCCATTGTGTATATGCCAGGGGTATTTGCGTATTGCGCATGTGCAAGTGTTGGGGTGGTCTATGATGCCCTCACAGATGGGTGCATGTCTTTGGAAGGATGTTTGTTGAGTGTGGTATATTTCATTAGTTATGTCTGTGGGGTTAGTTAAGATGATTCCTTGAGAATTTTTTAAACAATTAAGGGAGTTGTAATTGATTGGGTGGAATATATTTTTGTGGATGATTTTGGCTTTAGTGTTTAGTAAGGCTCTATACTTTGTGATGACGATTGTACAGTTTATCGTGATCTGTTTGGTAGTAATTTTAAGGGCTTCTACTTTAGCGTTTTTGCCTATGTTGGCCATGTCTTCTATCCATTGTTTATGTTCCCAGGGGTGGGATGGTGATGTTTTTAATTAGTTGTAGGCTCTTATGTCTGGGCTATTGTGAAGGTGTGTGTGAGAGTTGTGGCATGCAATTTGGATTGCTTTGCGGATGTTGTGGTGTACTTTCACTTGGTGTTTCCATAGTTTTTGTTGCTTCTTGGGTAGGAACCCTCCTTGGATTTTGGCCCTTTTGGATAGTTGGGGGGGGGGGTTTGTCATCTGGGTTACTCAATGCATTGACTAAGAGAATTTATGATGTTTTGGAATTGGCTTTGGGCCTCTTCTCATTGTGTGAAATTAAGTTATTCGTTTAGTGGTGTTTTTGTGAGGTTTGCTATTGCTAGACTTTGTATCTCTAAGAATATGGTTTGAAATTTTTGGAGGTTGGTGGGGGATATCGGGTATGTGATCATGGGGGGACTTGTAGGGTTTTTGGTCCTTTTGGTGAGTACGCTATTAGGGGCTTGGACTGGATAGTGATCGAAGTTTTGGTAAAGGCTGGTGATTGTATGGCACTGTAGGCTATTGTGGTTGGGGATGTTGGAGTACAAACCATCTATGAGGCTCGTTGAGGTGGAAATATGGCCACCTTGTCTCTTAAAGCTATCTTGGTTGTTGATCGTGTTTAGGCCACTGTTTTGTGTGAATTGAGCCAAATCGTAGTCATTCTGGTTGGGGGGGGGGGATGGTATGCTATTGGATGTTCTACCTCTGAGTAAGATGTCATGATTAAAATCTTCTGCTAGAATAATTTGGTGTTTTGGGTGCTGAGTTATTAAGGCGAGCATTTGAATTTGTATTTCTTTTATGAGGTGTGTATCTTGAGGATGTGTTTGCATATACATACTTAGGATGAGTATGGTTGCTATGGGATTGTTGTTGATTGATATGGTTTGGAGGTATGCTGATATTGAATTGGGGGTTGGGATTTAATAATGTTTACATTCTTGTGTATAGATTTGGGTATCATTGCTAATACACCCCCTTTAGCTGGAGTGGGTCCACAGTATCGACTCTGCTCCTGTGTCGTATTGTTGGAGTTGTGGTATATGACTTTGTAGTCATGGAGTTTACGATCTATATATGATGTGGATTTGTGTTTTTGGACTTTGGTTTCTTGTATGAGGATGATGTGGGGGTTTGTGTATAGTGTTTGCGTAAGTTCATGTAAAACCTGGCAGATTGGAGTTGATGTAGCCGGTATTCCAAGTGACTATCTTATAGGTTGTGGATTGATGGTTATATGTGTTTATGTTATCCGATGGGGGTGTGGTATGTGTTGGTAATATTTGTAGTGGGATAATGGCCTCTTACTTTTTGTGTACATTTGACTAGTTCTTGTACTACTTGTGGTCGAAGGTGGGGCAAGTACTTTCTTAGTGTTGATGTGGTTGTGGGTACACATTGAGTGATTTACATGTTGATGTGGGTATAAGCGTGTGTCATGGTGGTTGGTTGTGTGGTGTGGGTGGGGTGGTGTTTTATGTATTGTTTTCTTGGATGTGTGTATTTTGATAGGTTGTGTAGCCTTCTTAGGATGGTGAGGCATCTTGAGTCTAAGTTACCTGCCATTTGATGGTCACATATTTGTGGTATATGACTATAGGTTATTATGAGTGCATATAGCTTGTGGTGTGTTATTTATTTCGGGAGTAGTGAGCTATGTTTGCCGAGGTGGGTTAGGTTTGGATTATTGGTGTTGGGAGTATTTTGGGTTAGGTACGGTGCAAATAGTTCTTCGAGGTGGGCATAGTGGTTTTGAGTGTTAGTGTGTTTGGTATGAAGTATTGTTTTTATCTTTGAGTATACTCTTACGGGAGGTTTTTGAGGATATGTGTGAGGGGCCCTGGGTTTGTTTCTATGTCTCCACTTAATATGATGAGTGTAGTATTATTCCATGTATAGTATAGTATGCTTTTGATTTTTGGGATTTTGAGGTGTATGTGGGTTATGTAGTAGAAATTACTATGTGGTTCGTGATATTTACGGGTGGGGTTAGGGGAGGGGGGGGGGGGGGGGTGTTTGTTTGTGGTGCGTATTGGGTAAGATGTTGTGTATTGTTTGGGTGTGTGTGGTATGGGGATGTTATCGAGGATTTATGATTGGGTTTGGTGTGTTTGGTATTTATGAGGGGTTGGTAGTTGTGTGTTACGTGAGGGTAGGGTGGTATTATGGGCTTGCATTATTATGAGAAGAATTTTAATTACTATGGTGGGTGCATAGTATGTTGTATTGGGTGGGTTATGTTTTTGTGGATTGGGGGGGGGGGGGGGAGGGGGGTGTTTGTGTTTTCAGGGGTCTTTGTTGTGTGTGCTTTTTGTTGTTGGGGTTGTGTGGGGTGGCCCTTTGTGTTGGGGGGGGGGGGTGTTGGTTGGGTTTAGGTGTTTGTGTGTGTATTTTGTTTGTGATTGTGTGTATTGTGCAAAGAGTCCATGCAAGGAGTAGTTTGTGAACAATATTGAACTCATTATTTATAAGTAAGTAAACAATACATATGATATGTATGAGGGTCTTTAATGGACATGCTATGGACTTGCTACTAACATAGATGGCGTTGGTCTTTGTGGAGGCTTGACGAGGGGCTACGGAGATGTGTGCTGGGGAATCCCGGTGGTGCTAAGTGGCGTGTGTTGGTGTCTCCCGCATATGCGTTGGCCCATCATATCAGGGCCCTGGAGGATCAGTGCACTGTTCGAAATTGACTCGTTTTGAGAAATGTAACTGTAGAAAATGAGTTTGAAATGAGTTTCTTTTTGAGGAATCTCAGATTGAGCGAAGTCTTTCTGGACGTTGGGAACCCTGATTTTGTGAAGATTTGAACCAACATGAAAGTAGTATCAAGTAGTGAAGTACCATCATTTGAAGGACTGACAAAAATAGATACGCACTCGGATCTTTCATCTGACCTACAACATGAGTATGCAATTGGGGTCCGTCATTGGGACGCATTGAAGAGACTCTTCTTGAAAGCTATTGGATTCAAGTTCTGGAATGCTCGGTGATGTTGAAGAATGAATTTCTATCTCTCTATAGTCAACAATGGTAGCTGCTTTTTCCCACAACCCTCGATACATGTTGCTTCCCCAAATGACAGGCCTTGTTATTTGTAAAGGAGTGTCATCCCTAAGGCCAGAAGTTGGGCACGCATTCCGGAGATGACTTGTAAGCTCCAGTGTGTGATGTTGAGCATCCAAGGCAGCCTTTTGCAACACCTTCCCTTGCAAATTCCGTCTATACTGTCGTTCTTTGAGCACCCATTCACGCATTTCATAGTCACCTTGGGGCAGACTGGGGTTGTTTGGCTTCGGAGGCTCTTCAGGATACAGGTTATCCGAATTACTCATTGCAGTAGTGTCCTGCACTGCAACCTGTATTGGCCAGACAGTTAAGCTCCTATTTTCCAAGTACAAATAATGACATGGGAGGTATCTTTCGTTTCAATCGTAAATGTTGTGGAGATAGAGTTGTCTCCAACTTATCAGAGGATGTTTGTGCATGGACTGCAGGTGGAGAAATGGAGACAGATGAGTGCAGGTAGAACGTAATGTAAGAGAGCGTAAATTCGGTCACCCAGCTTAAGCACCTATGTTTGAGTGTCCTGTGGTCAGGTGTGCATGTAAGAATAGGCATCAAAAAGTAGATTGGACTGTGCTTTTAAAAATGACCATTCAAAAGTCAGCATAGTTCGGGGAACCTACATGATCTTTATTTTGACAATGAACAAAATATTCATAGGAACTCCTGAAGGTATGAGGGAAATGACTATGGGCACAATATGGGTTTGCTAATTATCTCGCAGTAATTGTGTGTTTGGAGTCATGCACGAAGTGGGTGCAGAGTCGAAAGTGTTTCTGTAAGGCCCGCTTGACCTCAACACAACATAAGTCATCACCTTTCGATTCATCTAAGCCGTAATGCCACCTACACATTAGCTGAAAGATTCAATTCATGAACACCCATGCAATTTGTACAGTCACTTTGTCATCCTTGGCATACCTCGTGTTCCATATGCATTGGGCTTGTGAGGGGGAAGTCAGGGGCATTGCTTTTCCGGCAGGCCATTAACTCGGTTGTCCTCACCGTGTCACCACAACATTCCATGTCCATGATACCCTGCACAGCCTTGAAGCCGATCGGAGTCCCTTCAACCTCCATCTCATCCACACTCATCTTTAACATCTTCTGAGGAGGTTCCTTCGATGTCCTTCCTGCAGCTCTCTTTTTTGCATCTGGTGGCATGATCACGGTCTGCGCATCACTAGTTTGTGAAGGAGGAACAGGAGCCTCATCCGTACCGTTCATTTCGGCTTCTCGCTCGATACTCTTGTTTTGCAGTTTCTCGAACATGATTTGGCTCGCATCGTGTGACCTATTATTGCCAAGGTGTTGCTCTTCTTCGGCCTTCTTAATCATGTCATTGAAAGCTGCAGGCCAAATCAACAAAGTGAGGTTTGGTGCGTGGAGTTGGTGGCGAAAATATGTGCAATCCATGGAAGTCCAAGGTGAAAACTTGAAGGGACCCTTCTGGTTCAGAAATTTCTCTAGGACCCTGATTTACTCTTATGAGATTACGTTAGGATGCACTCACCTGAAACTCATAGGGGAGATGTTTGTTCTGGACCCCCCTTACATAAAAGTCATGAATTCGAAGCTTGGAGCTGAGACTATTATATAACTACTTTATGGGTGAAGTGTTGCAGAGCGGACACCATTTCTCTTTGATCCTAGTTTCTTGGGTCGAGAGAGTGGACTGGAGCAAGTAGGGTTTGCAAACCACTAAGCAACTGTTAGGTTCTTCCATGGAATCTTTAGGGTTGACCCAGGTGTTTGGGATTTTTTCATAGCGATATTCAACATGTTTGCGGTGAGCAGTACGGAGGTCGTGGGATTAGAAGGTTGCAACCTAAAGAAACGGCGAGCGTAAGGGAATGGGGTCTCCTTTTCAATGCTTGTCATAAAACCCATGTCTAGAAGGATTAGAGTTGTCTACTTTGCAGGAGATTAAATGTAGGGAATTGTTATATGGACCACATAGTTTGTGAAAATGACCACAGAGACGCATCGTGTGGTCACATGATCTGCCAAAATTTGATTTTTCATTGCACATGAAAAGAAGGAATGTATTAGCTTTGTGTTATAATTAATAAGCTTGACGAACTAGGATGACAAGTCGGAGCCTTACTTGACACTTTACATTTTGATTGTGGTTGTTATAACCAGTGTGTGGTGGATTTAACAAACATAACATATTCCACAATTTGAGATACAGAAAAGGGTTACTATCAACATCCTCAATAAGGACTTGCAACGACTTGCCAATTCGGTGGTTTTCCCTTGTGGCAACTTCTTTGTTGCGTATTTCCTCTTGCTTCCTCTTCTCGGCCTGGAGCATTGCAATCATCCACGTGAGATGTGAGTCAAACTTCACCGGTCGCTCATCCCTCTCTCAGAGGTCATGGTGGGGACCTATCATAGTTTCCCATAACGGTCATCAAATGTGTCCCAACCAAGAACACACGTATCGACACACGCACATTCAAGCTACCTCATAGGTAGTGCAAGTTGTTACCCCTGAGGAATGTTATCCTCTCAGTAAATATAACACTAGCAATGTGTTAGTCGTATAGTGTTACATTGTATGAGAGTGTAACTAGGATTTATGAATAAAATTTGGATAATTCCAACCACCAATGTGACGTACACTAGTTGCAAAACTACACACATATGGTGGTTAACGAACATGGAATACAAACATTCAAAGTTGTGGTTGTTGTCTTGTTGCTTTCGTTGTTGGCGTTTGATGTTTCCGTACCCACAAGCGCACATCCCTTCTTATATTTGGACAACTGGTTTGTCTAATTACACTTAGTTGTCAGTTGTATCGTGTTCTCATTTGTTGCTAGTGGTTCTAAAGGAAAAAAGAAAAAAATACAAGAGCTTATTTATGCATTCCCAAAGGCTACCATGGGTATTTGATCCCATGCCTTGCTAAGTCGGTGCATTGATAACCACCATGGTCAACAATGGTTGGGATGGTTGGGGGAGGAAAGTGTTTATGTAGCTTGGAGTGAGTTATTGCAATTCATGTGGTCATTTGTGAAGAGCATTGGCCACTTCCCATAAATGGTACGATTTGGAATGGACCTAAACATTGGAGCTTGCAATTAACCTTGGGTTGGAGAAGTTACTTGATAATAGAGTATATTCATTACAAATGATTGATCCCTAAGGCTTCCGGACTTACTAGATCCATAATATATTGAAACATTGGAATGTGACATCAAGTCAATTTTTCAACCATGCTTATCATAGTAAGTTGCAAGTGATAGATATTTAACCTCGTGGCCACCTTCAGTCCAAGCTTCTGCCAATCTGCGCTCATTCTCGAAGATTGGACTCTCATCTAAGTAGTTCAACTACAAAATGACAACCAAGGGGTTTTCATTAGTAAAAAGATGTCCTTCAGCTATATGCTCTCATGTTGAGCTAGTTGAGAGAAAATTGACTCTATCTAAAGGTTAGTGCATTCATAAAAGTATTATTTTTTCCATTTTTTAAATATCGCAAAGCAATAAAGATTTGAATTCAAATATACGGTGTGGGTGCCCTTTGATGCATATGCATTCTTAGTATATTGATCATCAATGTCAAGTGGAAGTTCATTTTTGAATTATCCTTGACATAAAGTAGTGTGTCCAATAAATTTGGAAATTGGTAAAGACTCGCATAAGTGGTGCAGTGATTGGTGAGATTTTTGGACATAATCGGTTGAGATCCTAGTGTTTGCAAGTCCAACTGGTTACATGTCAACATCATTTTCTATATTTTGGGGTTTATTCTATAAATTCCTCAAAAGTGATCGATAATTTTCCTACAATCTTGAACTTCAACCGATCATTTCTCAAACTCAACCGCTTCATTTGTTACGAACTGCCGGTTCTCCCCAATCATAGAAGTGGTGCAAATAAGTTGTACATTGGGCCCCTTCGACCTTATGTAAACTTTCATTGTTTGATGCAAACCGTAGTATCTTGTCAAGTTTCGACACCAAAAATATAGAAAATATTGAGCCCGGGTACGCAACTCCCATATTATACGCAGGGGGCATCGTACTTAAAACGGCTTAGAGGACGGCTTTTGTAAAAATTATATCAAATTATACCAAATTAAATAAATGAGATGAAAAAAAAGTTGGGTTGCATATTTATTAAGCCTCCCATTAAAATTATAAGCCACGAAAAGTTGCCTCCCATTAAAATTATAATTCATTCACAATGTTAAAATTTTATTAAAAAGTCCAAAAAGTTGGGTAGTTTGACCTATGGTACATGTATTAAAAAAATCATATAATTAGGTTTTTAATGCAATTATATGCTTCAAAATATATTCATTTCCTATATATAATTACATTTTTGGATTCCTTGTTAGAAGGGCTACAAGGGTTTCTTACATTAAAACAAATTGTATCACTCAATATTGGACTAAAACGCATTATAAGTGATTATAATCAGGACCATATAATACGGGAGTTGCGTACCCGGGATATTGAGTGGAGATGCTACATGTCACATAGTGGCTGCTTGGAAACGGTGAAAAATATTATGTGGCATGAAACTAAAATGAAGTTCCACAAGCAAAGTGATATGATAACATGGTAGCAAGGTAGAAATAGGGAAGACGGTGAATGACCACTCCTGGTGTACTAGCCTAGGTGTAGAGTGATTCTCAGGTAGACTCAAAATGGCTAATTGTAAAAGTGGTGGCTCCAAAAAGGATGTAGTGATAGGCCACATGCAGTGATTGGTCGGATAAGTAATGTTTCACACTGCTTGGGACCGCTTTGTGGGTGTCATTAACCGTTTTGTGTGCGTCCATATGCATAGTAGGATATTTTGATGCTGAAATCAGGGAGACTCTACTACACAAGTAAGTTCGACTCACTTGCCTCTTTGAGAAAATGAACTAATTATTTACAAGGAATAGAATTACAAAACAACTTGTATTCCTCATCATTTCCTCTACTCTATCTCCTCTAGAAAATATTGCACAAAATTCAATCCACTCTTTCTGGCCAAATCAGCTTATTTCCACCATTTTCCGTATTTCTATGGTGGTCTTTTAATATTAGTAGTATTATTAATTGTAGGATATAGTTTGAGCCTGTTCACAGTGGGCATTGCCGTAATGGTTCGCTTGCGGTAGTGTTGTGTGTTGAAGATAACGGGGTTGCCTGTCATCCGGAGGAGGTGCAATGGCAAGGCCCAAATGATCTACACCATCATGAAATCGTAAGCAATTACATGAGAAACCATATACAATAATATCAATTCCGACCAATTTTATGAGCTTTGCCATGGAAGCATTCATATTTTCGTTCGCCACACACATATTGATAAGACCCTAAACCCTAAACCCTTGAACTCTCTCTATATTAAGTAATCTTTTGACACTCCAACTTCTGGGGACGTTTTGGAGTAATTGTTGTTTTCTATTTTAAGAGTCATACTTACAACTATTCGGTCAATGGTCAGCAGTCCTTAACCTCGCCAAAGTTAGAAACACAAACAATCATTTTGAGACGGCGGGAGTGGTTTAGTTCTTGTACCTCCAACAAGGCTTCCTCCTCACCAATCTTGTTGTTGGAAAGGTCAAGCAACTGCAAGCTCTTGCATTCCTGGGAGCAAAGGAAATACTAATTGCTCAATACTAATTGTCAATCGCCCATGCAGTGCCACCAACACTAAATGTATACTTAGTGTTACTTGTTACTTCTTAGAAACGTTTTGGGTATTCTAGAGTTCCAATCTTGCAATTTACTGTCATTCACTAACTGACTTTTCATCCAAATTTCAATCACCCATGACGGTATTTGTAAACTTATTCATAAGTAGTGTCCTTAGAAAAAAATTACAACAATGTCATAAAATACCATACACTAGTAGAAAACTATGCCAAAAAGAACCAACTTCATGCAGTCGCTAAACGACTGTAGATTCATTTTTTTAGTTTAGCAACTGAAATGTTTAAAAAAATCGGGGTGTGTAATGTACCGTTGGAAAGGTCTTGAAACTACCTTTTCAACAGTATATTACACGCCCCACAATTTTTAAAATTACAGTCGCAAAACAAACAAACAAACAAACAACATTCTATAGTTGTTCAATGACTACAGATCAAGCCGGTCAAAAGAACTGCAACCGATTCCAACTACGATTGTTATGGCCATAATTTTCTCCTAGTAATATGACACCGAATACAATGTTGAATGTATGAATATTTTTAGTATTATGAGCACAAGATGTAGATTACATGTACCAACAAGTGTATGAGATCTGCACAGCTTTGGATCCTATTCCCCGACAAATTCAAGTGACGCAACTTCACACAATGAGCCAAACCTGTCACAGTTGCAATCTGTCCCATAATCACCATAAACATTGACCCCCCCCCAAAAAAAAACAAAGAAGAAGTTAAAATAAAGAGTCAATCTGTGCCCTTTGATGCATGCGAAACTACACCGTTCATGGTATTTAGTGTCACATACACTCTTTGCAAAGGGCCTAAACTAGATGCCAGGAGATCTCAAAGTGTCACATCTGCTAATTTTCAATATGATACTATTCATCAACATAAAGAAAATTTCAAACTGAAAATTTATTTACATTCTGACATATAGTGTAGCACGTTGGCATACTTGCCATGATAGTTTTGCGATGATAGTATGCAGGGGGAAGAGATATTATTGAGCTCACTAATGGCAAGTGTCATGTGTTTACATTTTAGTGTGCAAGAGGAAGATATTCGTGAGGGTATGAATGTCAAGTGCCATTAGTGTACACTTTAGTCGACTCGTAGACCATCGTGTAACATAGACGTACACCTCATAACACTGTTGGACATACTCATGCCAAGATGTTAGTAGGCATGCTTGAACACCTCGTATCAGGACGTGACACTATTGGTGAAGTTGATGAACATTAGTGTAACCTAGCATACGCCTCAACACAAAGTAAGTGACACTATTACACACGTGACACTAAATACCATGAACGGTGTGTAACTTTGGGCGGGGATTTGGGGCACTCAAATGTGTTCGTTGTGTTAATGCTTCAAGATTCAAAAGGTCCATTTTCTTGTTGAACACGCCACAAGATTTTACTTTATTTTTTCAAAGAGTTTCAAACAAAAAATGTGAAAATTGTATGAAATATCAACTCGTTTATTGATTACATTTCTCCAATAAGTCCAAAGCAAATATGTGTGTGGTGTTCCTTTGTCATAGTTTAATCTAGTTGTAGTTTTAATGTCAATGACCAAATATAAAATGACTTTACTACTTCTCATGTAGGTCATGCAATGGTAGCCTCAAACATCTAAGCATTGAGGTTTATCTATTCAAAGCTCCTTGCACATGAGCATACACGAATGTGTATACATGTACAAAGGAGGTGTAAAATGTTGCAACCACGGGGAGTTCACTCTATTGTCAAGTTGAACATCACGTGCGAATAAAGTTTGCTACCCCTATATTACATGCCATAGATAATTTTAACATTTATGATATTTTTCTACATATACTTAATCATTGATAATATCTTTTGTATATATTTTTTGAAAATTTTAGTCATCTTCATTTTGTGTAGTAATTGTTTTAGCTCAATTCTATGTCATTCTAGTTAGAAATGGTATGTTTTATTAAAAATAAAAAAATAAAAATCATCAAATTTGGTTACCATTTTCTACTGTGTAATAGGTACCGTGTATATCTACTCATGAAAAAGCATTGATAAAAGTTTGACCCATTTTGGTGATAATTATGTAAAAAGTAAGATTTTTTTACATATAAAGTGTTCGCACGTGGTTGTTCAACTTTACAATGGAGTGACCTGTTGCAACATGAGTGCTTGTATTGGCTTCCGAGAACTCAAGCCAATGTTCAATGAGATGATCCACATTTTAGCCCTACAATTATGTGAACTTGCACACTTTGTTGATTGTATTAGAATGGACATTTGTGACCTCATTTTCAAGATTCATAGTCAAGAGGAAAAAAATTTACCACGTTGTCTGCAAGATCAAGAACTTCGAGGTTTCTCAAGGTATCCAAACCTTCCACAACTTCTATTGCATTCTGCGATTTAATGCACAATTTAACCCAATTACTCGATTTTCTTGTTGACCCCTAAATGATGATTCTAGTCAAATTAGGGATTGCATTTTCTTCGACTCTTCAAAGCACCATTCATGTAGATCATGCTAACCCAAACACAACTTCAATCATCAACATCATTGTGATCATAAATCCAAAGCTAGGTATTAAGTTCATGGTATTTGAATGGTGTGCATATTCCTTGCCTGGTTCAAATACAAACACCGAAGGTTGACAAGTGGTTCCAAATTCTCAATTTTTGACACAGCTGTAAAGACCTCATGCCAACAACATATTTCAATCTTACATGTCCGTTGTGTTAAGCATTTGGATAACAGGCTCACATTCATGCCAGTACAATGTACGGGCGTAATTTTTCTTTTCTTTTCTTTTCAATCTTACATGCGCGTGAAGTAATGCATAGGGGAGTAAGAATTTGATGGGATAAATTGAATAACTCGTTCAAAATATAACAGAACTCCTCATGTCACGTATGGAGAAAACATTATGCGCTCCACATGAAGTTTTTTTTAGGGTGGACCGCTCATTCCACCACATCTAGCTTATTTAACAAATGTCAATTGACCCAACTTATGGGTTATCCATTCTCTTATTTACAAATAATGTGCATAATTTCTTCCCCTTGCAATATAATATTAGGGAATCGTAGTAGGGTGAGTCCACCTTCCAATCCACCCAATCGCAATGACATATTGCAATTTTGTCATAATTTGGATTGCTTTGTTTGACATTCTCGTCTTAGTAATAAAAGTCATGTTTTACAACGTGTAGGTGTGACATGTACCATTGCATTCGAGGTATATAGTGCGCAAACCAATGTATTCATCCAAGTTTTGTATCCTCAAAATTCCCTACATCTCATTGGACTTCAATGATCAATATACCTTGACAACATAGATGTTGGACTCAAGATGATTTTGTTTCTCTCGATTCTTACTCGCATAATGTTCTCAACAATAAATGGCCAAATTTGGATCGTGCAATAAAGATGTCCTCATCTTCAAATTCAAGTGGCCAACATGCAACGTTCAGTCAATATCATTACAAAATACACTTTAGGGTTTTATATATTTATCGTGCTAATTCAACCTTTATATTGTGATATGTTCTATGTTGAATCAACAAGTAAATCAACTTATGTTGCACCCTTTGAAGCCTTATAACTACAAAATCTAGAAACAAAACAGTTAAATTGCAACCCTATGGTTTAAGTGAGGCGAATCAACTAGGTATAGGAATGGATACAAAGAATTTTATTGTAGTAGTTGGACTAGGGAATGTATGTGATATGTGGACACACAAAATGTGATTGATGAGTTTGAGTGCAATCATGGTGAAATTTACAATGTATACCTTCTGGTGAAGATGGATGATTTCATTGAGCTCAGGGCAAGAAGAATACCTACAACCCACTTGCAAATCGCCCACATCATCAATACATGGAACCTCAAAGTTGATCATGAATCCTATGAGCATAACTTTCATTATCATATTTCCAAAGGTATTCATCATTTCTTTACTTGTTTGCATTTGTTTGCATGTCACAAGCACTATGATATGTACCTGCAAATTGAAATTCTCTTTCTGGTGCATTAAGTCTCCCCACATTAGTTTTTTAACATCAAGTGGCTCATACAAGTGAAGGGTTCCTACTACTCAAATATTAATGCCTTGTCAAGCCTACCCCATAGAGTTACTCAACCCCTTTCCACATCTTTGTTTGGGCTAGGAATATAATGGGCATTGTGTCTGCAACCAATGGAGCCCATGTATAGTGTAGTGTCACAAATATAGAAAGAGAACAAAAGCATGGAGTTGAATAATGTTGTATCCTTCAAGAGACACGGAATTATGGTTTTGAGGGAGGGAAGCATACATCTTCAAGTCTTTGCACAATCTCTTGAGCGATTTGGGAGTGATTTCGAAGTGTGCATTGTCCATCATGCCTTGCTCGTGTTGATCATGTGTTTGCAGACTATTGTGTACCAAGGGGACCCCTAAACACATTGAGCGTCAGGATTGAACATGCTCACATTCACCGACACTGAACACACTACTTATTACCCAATTCCATAAAGATGACTTGAATGATCCATAAGTAGGATAAGGAGTGAGCCAACATTATATCATAAATGTATTTTGATGTCTCTGCCAACCCTCTCATGGCATGAATCGTATGTTTCCTCCAGTTATGCCTACTTTGAGTGCATAAATGGTTAGATTATTCCCTTCTAAACTGATTAGGTTTTTAGCCAATAAACATGAATTCGCAACGTTTCCAACGAACATGGACACGACATGTGGCCTAACAATGGATTTGTGCCAAACCTCACAAGTGAGTCCGCCAACACCCTAGAGTAAGAGCAAGTCCATCCGTTGTCATATTTGTATCCACATAAGTGAATTTTTACGTTGGGAAGTTTTGTTGTGAAGGTTTCCACCTATGAATGTATCCGCATTTGAATGCAAAAAGTGGATGTCACCATCCACTTTTGACCAACAAAGTGAGCTTGTTCTTTGTCACCGCAAACTCTCAACAAGCAATAAGTAGTGCGTTGAGGCGAGCATTGGCCAAAAATGCCGCCGTGGATATTGTGGGTGAAGCGATGTTGGGATTGGTCGGGGCAGGGGACTTTAACTGCATTGTTATTTCGGGTGATGCCAAGTGGCAGTGTTTGCAATCCCCGTATTCAAAAGATGGCGAGGGTAACTGCCAGACTAAGAAATGACATGATCTCAATAGGGATTGGTTGCCTCTTCTCCTTCCATTGCCTCGAAAACGATCGGTAGAGATTGAGATGTCGAACTAAAAGAAATTAAAGAAATGAACGCAATGATCATTGAGATTGTTGTGAGCATGGGAGCAACCCTAGTTTGGAATTTTGTCCACAATTGATGTGTTTGCACATCAATTGTGGACAAAGGATTGGGATTGGCTAGGGGGTTTGTCTTTACATGCAAACATTTGGTGATGAGGTTCAGTGGAAGAGTTGCTATAAATCGGCAGCCGTTGAGGAAAAAATAGCCGGTAAATGAGTCACATTGGATAATGACTTCATACTAATACATATGATAAAGTTGGACACCAATGAGCTATCTACAATTCTGAATTGATGCTCAATGACAAAAGTCACATGGCTTCGACATGAAGAGAGACCTTCGCCATGGCGACCCCAAGCCAAATTGTGTCGAGGTGGTTGCTTCACAGATGTGCACCGCTTTCAAAGGTCAATGTGGTTGCACATGAACCCGCACCAAGGCTATTGGCTTCATGATAGGCATTTCAACGTGAGCCATCTCCATAACACACTTGACCCGTAGCATGTCAAAGCAATCCACTCACAATATTAGAAATGCATGGAGGCGTCCAGTGGCTTCATGATAGGCATTTCAAAGTGAGCCATCAACATAACACACACACTCGACCCGTAACGTGCCAAAATAATCCACTACCAATATCATAAATGCATGGAGTTGTCCAATGGCTGCATGAAGCGGCATGTCCAACATAAAATAGACACCCCATGCGTCCCTTGTGTTGTTGCCGACGATGCCTTTTCAACAAATTCAACGAGGTTGTTGCCCGAAAGGAACATTAGAGGCATCCTTTCTCTAACTTATGTCACACAAACGCAAACACATTGAACCCCTTTTCTTCGCAATGATTCAAGAATCTAAGGGCCGGTTCACACTATGGCCAAACTTCAAGATGAGAAGCGTTTCGACCAATGAAAATGCAGAAGTGTCCAAAGTCCGTCCTCTCGGCCTTCACACTAGAGGCCGAAGTCCAAAGGACGTCGCCTCCAAAAGAGCCTAGGTGGCAGCACTTTTAGGAAGATATGGCGCCAAGAGTTCGGCCTCTCGAGCCAAGTTTGGATCGAGCAAAATGCTCGACCCAAACTTCCATCGAGAGGCCGAACATTTTTAACCGTGGATTATTTTAATATAATTTTTCAACCTAAAGGCTTCTCCTCTCGACATAGTTTGGTCTAGAAAAGTGACGCTTCTCCTCTCGACTTGGGCATAGTGTGAACCGGCCCTACGTTAACCAGCGTAGTTCCATGACTAGGATAAGCAAGTTAGCATGCCACTCATTCTAGTGCAGACTACACTCATTCTAGCATCCATGACTACTAGGTCACCAATTGATACGCATAGGCAGATTTGGTTGCCACTATGAATGTCATCTGCCGAAGAGCACTAATGACGTCAAAGGGCGTTTCACAGTTAGTAACTACAGCTTGTCATAAGACATCTTAGATTGTCCACTAAGGGCCGCTTCACACTATGGCCGTCCAAGTCGAGAGGCCGTGGGATTGATTGAGTGGCCAAACTTTGTTGAGAATCCAAAGAAATGAGCTGAAAATACATAGCCAATAAAATATAGTAGGTGGAGCCTTTGGCTGGGCATATTGTGAAGCCTCCAAAGTCCAAACCTTTTGCCATGAACTCACATGACCTCTCAACCTAGACAGCCATAGTGTGAAGCCTCCAAAGGCCAAGCTCAAAGTCCAAACTCAAAGAAGCATCCCACTTCATTCCTTACTCAAAACAATCCCTTCAATCTAACGGCCAAGATCTTGTCAACAATTGATTTTTTTAATGAAAAAAAAAAATTGACAGCCTCTTGACCATAGTTTGGGTTTCCATTCCCGTCCGACCCAAACTTCCTTCAAGAGTCCATCGCCTCCTTCAAAAAGTAATCATTTTAAATTGCGACGGCCTTTGGAGTTTGGCCATAGTGTGAAGGGTCGAGAGGCCGAACTCCTGGTTTCTTGCAATTTCATCGGTGGAAATCGACGGCCTCTCGACCTTCGGCCATAGTGTGAAGCACCCCTAACATTCTCGGCAAAAATTAGGCAAAAATTCACGGTGGACAGTCGACCAGACATATATGTTTTAGGAATTTTTTGAATACTATGCATAGTTGGAGTTACCGCTCACATGGAAGCATCAAACTCCCTCCTCTTGTGGACCAGGCAGCATGTAAGCGTAAATTTTTAGCCTTTAAACTTCAGTGCACTAAGGAATGGAGGGATAAGAGTTTCAAGGATTTGTGGGGCATGATAACTTGGAATCATGCTTTGCAAAGCACGGTACCCCAACCTCCTCATTCTTGCATAGTTAGCTTATGTGCAATGTGTTTCTACATCGACGTGTGAGCGTGCTTTTAGTGTGCAACATTTGATCAAGACTAAAGTTAGAAATAGGTTAGGCAGTAAGAACCTCAAGGCAATGCTGCAAATTGCCTTGGAAGGGCCATATGAGGGGGTAGACGATATTATCAATGACGTTGTGCCACTTTGGAAGATTGACAGTAAGTACCATTTTTTGTATGCTAAAGCCTCTTCTTATTTGAATTCTCCTAGTACACCAAGTGTGAGTGATGTGTCTTGTTCGTTTCGTGTAGTTGACACTAACGGCAATGGTACACAAATTTTGTGACTTTCAATACTAACCAGCCTCCAAAAATACTTGGACCCTTTGTGGATCTTGTATTTTCTAAAGGCTACATCCTTGGCCCTAAGATGGTAGGGGTTTTGTTAGGTTCAACTCTTGCTAAGGATACTAAATAGACCACCAAATAAAATAAAATAAGTGAATGCCAAAATTCTTTAACTCTAAACACTTGAAAAAATAATAATAATAATAATAATAACAATGAAACTTCCACCACCAAAATACAAAACCGGCCCCATTTTAGACATTTAGGAAACTTGATAAATGAAAAAAAAGAAAATTGTCGGCCAATTTCCTAAATACATGAGGAAATGGGGGGATATCACTCTTTAGGCCCACTTCCGGGTAAAATATGATAAACCCAAGCCTAGAACCTAGAACCTAGGAAATTATCCGTTTTCTCTACAGAACTCTCCGAACTCTGGGACCAAGCTTCGTGAAAATTGTTAAGACATGATGAATGTCATCCATTCACTCTCCGGTTCCATCCATAGCTTAGTAAGCATACCTACCCGACTGGTCCTTAATAACCACTTAAGTTACAGTAGCAATAAGGTAGATGGATGATAAATCTAGTCACACTCTAAACCTTAACCCGAGTTAACCAATTGTCTTCACCCCTATATAATCTTAATGGAATAGAGCTCCGGCTCATTTTGTGATGCTCATACTTTGTGTTAATGCTTCTTATACTTTATGTTTTTGCTTGTCTGTCAACAAAAATGATCCCCATAGACTTCATCTTGCAGTAGATTTGGGTTGTCATTTCACTTCGGCGCCTCTTCAGGATACAAGTTCTTCAAATTACTCGATACAAGAGTCCCCTACATTGCAACCTGTAGTGGCCAATTAGCCAAGCTCTTTTCAGAGGCTTTTTTTTGGGATACAAATGATGTGTTGGTTCAGCCGGTTACACATCGACATTTTCCACCTCTTCTTTGTTAATATGGGGAATGTCTTCTAAATTCCCCTATAATGATCGGTCCTAATCTAGGTATTTTTCAAACTCAAACGGTTTATTTGGAACTAGCAGACGGTGCTCTCCGTTCATTGCCTCAAATAATCGTCTTCGACTACTCAATCGATGTTGGTAAATATTGACAAAATCAGGGTTCCTGTTGTTCACAAAAACTTTGATGTGTCTGGGTTTCCCCACTCAATTGTGTTTTGAGAGATATTTAGAATGCCTGTACTTCGAGTTCGAGCCCCAGAACACCCTTGGGTCCAGACAGACAGACATTATTTCAGGCCAGGGAGAGTAAGACACCACAGGACACAGCTGCACATACTAACTCCTATACAACTGTAGATATTCTAGAGACCAAATACTGATTTCCACTATAGTTTCAAATTGAATCCACATGCACACCATTCAAAGAAAGCCATGTAGAACCACCTCATTTCAAACTCCACAATTTCTATATAGTTGAATTTCTGAACACGTGTCAGACTGGAAGAGTGCGCTGACCCTGTAAGGCCCTGATAGAAATCGCCATCATCAAGGAGAATATATAGGGTACATGACAGATGAAATCCGAAAATTGACATAGAAAATAGGATAGGGTTGCAATACACCCATATCCTCCATCCACCAGCTTAAAATATTCTCAGCCAGGAAGTTCCATCTGTGTCTATTTAAACCACAGCCTCCTGTACTACCACCTGACCACCAGATACAAGCCTAGGCAGCAGCGCCCTTGCCCTTCTTCTTCTGGATCTTTTTCAGGTAGAACTCAAGCTCCTTTCCTTCCAAGATGTACCTGCATAAAACATCACATCCATTGTCAGCAGACTGCCTCCTTCTCAAATCTCGTCTACACATACAATGGAATACAAAAGCTTACTTCGCATCTTTGCCAACCTCTTGAATAGCCATTCCGAGTCTCCCTAAAACAATGATCGCACTTATTTACACTACCATTCAAACTGTCCATAAATGTCTCAATAGACCCCAAAAACACGAATTCGTTCCTTGAACTTCCCAAAACGTAATTGTCGTTGATCAATTTTGCAGCCATTATAGTGCTCCTTAAAGGTTCAGCACATCCAAGCGCAAGATGGCTCTCGCCAATGTAATATCAATAAGATGTGGAATGACTTGAGGTACAGAAGACATAATTAACACTAAATACCACTTCACACAAAAGCCATGGGCCGTGACAGTGTACACGTGAGTTCCCTTGATTCCTACACAAAGGCCATAACGACTGACAATAGTATGCCAGAATTTGCGTCAGACCTGCCTTTTGGAGGAATACCATGATAAATTACCTATATTCTTCCACGAACGAATACATGTAGACATTTCTTCGATGACAATTTCCTTGAGAGCTTAAGCGTTCACAGTCTGGAGTGGGATAAAATCAATCGGTTTAGGACTTTTCGACCAATCAGAAATCTAAGAATGGAACGGTCATTGGCATCCAACCTTGTGTATGAAGTGGCCCTAAATGACAAAAACACAAATCCAAACAGTTGAAACCAAGAAACCCTATCCCTCCTCTCCCTTACGCATTTCTTCTAAAACAAGAACCAGTTATCAATGACAACTAAAACCACACCAGCAATGGTTTCAATGTCTGTCAACATTTTCTTAAATGCAAAATTGCTAAGACAGCACCTCTCTGTGAATATAACTGAAATATAAACTCAAGATGAATATATATTTCAAGAAAATGTTTCTTCCGCTACTCACACCGAAGACCACCATTTTCTTTATCTTCCAATTACAATTAAAGCAACTTCCAAAACACCAGTTTGACCCTGCCCAATAAACCACAATTCCACATACCCGTCAGCGCGTCCGCATTGACCAGGTCGGGAAGCGATGCAAGCAAGCAGTCTGCCGCTAGCGAATTGGTCCTCCAAATGGGCATCCAGCTTTTGCCCCTCTTGCCTCTTCGCCAGCTTCCTCAACACGTGCTTGCTCTTCTTCTTCTCTTCCTCCGTGGCTTCGGCGGACTCCTGCCATATCGGACCACAACCTCACTAATTCAGTACAAATCGCCACACAACCCTTACCACAGCATAACCATGCTGCACCACACAACCAATTAGGTTTTCCAGACCTACATCAACATCCACCTCCATACACTAATAATCTCCAAAACCTACTCACTCACCTCAGCGTCCTTCTTTGCCACCACCTTCTTCTTCTTCCCGATCTCCAACCCGTAATGCTGGCTGTACCACGTTCGGAAAGGAGCGGCGTCCACCTGGATGATGGCGTTCTTCACCAAAGTCTGAGTTCGGACCAGCTCGTTGTTCGATGAGTTGTACACCACGTCCAGAATACGGGCCTTGTGGGTCATGGCCTCGGAACCCCACGAGAAATTCCCAGTGTCCAGACGGAGAGCCCTGAACTTCGAGTTGCCTCCGCGCACGCGAATGCGCCTCACTGTCTTGTTGCTAGACAGCTTCGTCATTGCCGCCTGCCTTCCCAACTCGTACCTACCCTCCCACACACAAATCCATCAGTCACCAAACCATGCCAAAACCCCACATACCACCCACCCACGCCATCGCTCCACACAGACCGAAACCCGATTGGGACAAGAGAGCTTACTTGCGCTTCTTGCGCCATGACTTCTTCTTGCCTCCGGTGGCCCGCCTCTTGTGAGTGGAATCCCGAGAGATACCTGAAACCCCCCAACAACCACACTCGCGCTCAGAAAACACACTCCCACATCACTTTGACCTAAAAACGCACAGCAACTACCAATCCAAACGATGCCGTGCTCCTCTCCAGGAGCACACACGCCAACACCTCGCCATCGCATCCGCCTCCATACCCTAAACCCTAAAACAATTTGCGAAGACGAGACAAGGGCAGAGGAACGCACCCATGGTTCGCGACGAAGCTCGGAGCTTGGAAAAGAGCGAACACAAGGGCAGCCGTCTCCTTTAGGGTATGAAACCCTTCCCCCGGGCGACCCTCCGTTGCCTCGGGCCGGGTCGCCCCACCCGGCGCTTCTACTGGAAAACCTGACCACCCCTCCTTCACACAGTGTGGTGCTATCAGTTGGCATATTCATGTTTGGGCACATAATTTTGTGGGCAATACCACGATCCTTGTTTGATCTTACAATCAGATGTAACTGTAATTTTTATATAAGAAAGCTGCATTTACTATCAATGTGCCTATCGGTTATATTGATATAAATTGATAAATTACTTTCAAACAAAAGCTATGACAGATTGTTGTTCACTTCCTCTTCATTCCACATGTCAATGTACGTAAAAATAGCAAACATTACTCAAGATGTAGTCCTCTGGAATAGGGTAGCAAACCTTATTGAGTTTGGTTGTGGATGTTATAAGTCCGTTAGCTTGAGGTGTCACCAGGTACACCAAGTACGTTCCATATTGTGGGGGACACCGTTGCACCTATTTCCATAAATTTAGTTTTAAAATATACAAAATTGGTGATAACATTGCGGGTGCATATTATTTACTATAATCTAAAGGTAAATAATTGAAGGATCATGACATGGTTTATTATCGATGTCAGTTTGAGTTCATAGACCAACATGATAGTGGCCAATGAGTTTATTTTTTGGTCAAGTTAGTTTGGAGCAGTTGGATATAGTCCAATGCAATAATGTCTTGTTGTGCAATTTTGTTCTAAAACACTAGAATTAGAGAATCCCAAAGAAAGTAGAAATAATCAAATTTGGGATGGTTTAACACCAATCCATCAAGGAACCACAAAGTGATATGTAATAAGAAACAATTATGTAAATACTACAACTTTAGGAGAAAGTTCCATGCACAAATCACATGAGAAACTTGTGGATGTTGGGTATGGTTTAGCCCCATTAACATAGATACGTGAAACTAGATGGTATGATCAAAAGATGAAGAAAACGAGATGCTTTCGAAGATCATACACATCATGTAATTGTTAATGCCAATGCTAAAATCTTCTAGCATTTGTGAAAGAATCATGATGCAAGCACATAATTTCTTATCTACTATACATTTTGAAATTTTCGAATAGCAAGAGCACATGGACGCTCACATGGGCACAATTTAAATGTTCCAAAATGGCAAATCATTCACAATGGCATCTTGAGAGCACGATGCGGGGATGGCTTAGGAAGTTGATTCACATGCTATATGCCCAAACTAGTGGGGAGAACAATGCAAATGAAAGTGGCTTCTGTAATTGTATTATTGAACGTGATAAATAGGGAAATTTGATGTAGAAGTTTTGCAAATATTCTTGTCACACTTAAAACATTCGGTGGTTTGACATGAATTTACCTAGACACATTATGGAAATCCATGTCATACTACTCATCTTCAACTAAGTTAGTACATGATTATCTACCATCATGTGAAGATTAATCTTGTTCAAATTACACATGATTTGGTTCACTTTTGTTCTCACAACTCATCTCATAAGTACTGCAACAATAGAGTTGGTTGAGCATCACTAGGGGTCTCTTTACACGAGGAGTTGAGGCCTTCAAATTATGAAGCCAATTCACACAAAACATTGACTTGGGTTAACAAAGGGGGGGGGGGATGGGAGCTATGCCATGGCCCCAAGGAAGCAAATTGAGTTCCCATTTTGGTCTAACCCAACTCTCTTCCCTTGGGCCGTGTCCTATCTTGTATTTAATGCATTAGAATATACTTTCACCTCGTTAAAATATAAATTTGAGGGAAGAGGCTTGAGTCCAATATGTAAAGGCCTTGAGGTTGATTTAGTGGATTAGGCCAATCACGTTCAAGAATTTACGCATGTCAAAACCCCAAATTGACCTTGAATCCTCATGTAAACCAGCCCTTAGCACTCTACACATCTACAAATTCATCTTTTACCACAACTATCAATTCTCAAAATAAATTTTGTTCCTAATTCACATAAGCTACACTGCAAGATTAGATCAAAACCTGATGCCAAAACATAGGATCACCTTGAATAGGACACCTGATTGGGGGTCGTTAAACTCCCCCCCCCCCCCCTCACCCCACCCACAAACTATTCGGGGGAGGAAGATTCGAGTAAGGGTAGCCGCCCGTCCAAAAAATCCATATTTTCTAGACCCAACCGAAAATTGTTGCCCGCCCGCCCAACTTTAATAAAACCATTGCTCTTGCATTTTTGAAGGCTACTTATCCACAAATCCCATATCAAGTGCTCTTCACCTTCAAGGTCCAAAATCCAATATATATGTTCACTTCCATTGAGTACGTAAGCAATTGACTAGGATTTCATTTCCAAAGTGAAACCGCCTAGAAAACATGTAATTAACTTGAAAGTCAAAAATATTACAAAACCCTCATTAGCACCGAGGTTATAATTTTTGTGACTTATGATTGAAAGGGTCTTGGTACCTACTAGAATCGATCATGATTTTATAGTTAATTAGGCTTGATTAATTTGGTAAGCATACTTTCTGATTTAATTGGTCTTAATTAGGATCAATGAGAAGTAATTAGACTTAGTTACATTCAATCACACTTAATTAGTTCAAATGCATATGAATACTTTGTGAAAGTAGAAGGTATGAACTAGACTATAATATTTAAGAGATTGAAAATAAATCACTAATTTTCGTTCCATTTTAGAATGACAAAGACCCTTTCAATCCTAACTCACCAAAATTTTAACCTCAGTGCTAATGAGGATTTTATAATATTTTTGACTTCCGAATTAATTTCATGCTTATTTGACGGGCTTCACTTTGAAAATGAAATCCCAATCAATTGCTTAGTTACCCAATGGAAGTGAACAAATATATTGGATTTGGGATCTTAAAGGTGAAGTGCACTCAATATGGGATTTGTGGATAAGTAACCTCCAAGTATCCAAAACAATGGTTTTTTGAAGTTGGACTAGCGGGCACCAATTTTCAGTTGGGTCTAGAAAATCTATATTTTTTGGACGGGCGGCTGCCCCTGCCCGAATGTACCTCCCCCAAAAGTTTGAGGGGAAGGGGGGGGGGAGTTTGACGTCCCCCCAACTGATTGACAAGCTCGATCCATCCAGCTGCTCTTGTAACAAGCTTATAATATTCACAAGGTCTTCACTAATTTAAAAAAGAATTGGAGAAAATAACATCAATGTAATGAGAGTACAGAGGGGAATCTCAACACCAAAAGGAGAGCTTCACAGCAATAGGTGGCCATTGGGCTTCTGGATGACATGACTTCGTGACGATGAAGACAACAACTTGGAAGGGCTGGACAAACAAGGTGCAACTTCAACAGGGAATTCCTTATTAACCAACGAATTGGTCTCATACAATCAACCTCTCATGCACACAACTTTGCATATGAACTGTTACAGAATTCCTGTGGTTCCAAGTTTGACTGGGCCACAGGGAGAACCGGATGACCAGTCACCGCCTTCTTACTTGTGAATTGCAATCACAACTTGCAAGACACAATTGTCTTAAAAAACTGCCCAGCAGCGTACTGGTAACTATGTATTATGACTTAACTGGTGATGCCACCATGTACATTTTAGAGCCAGTTGTGGGAGCCTGATTGTGTTCAAAAACATCATCACTTCAAGAAGACCAAAGAAGCTTGGGCATCTTCCACACTCTTCCTTAGTGTGGAAATGACACCAGAGGGGTCCTTAGACCCAACAATTGCACTCCCTGCCACAACACAGTTAGCTCCTGCATCTGCCGCTTGTTTGATTGTCGAAGGACTTAGGCCCCCATCAACCTGCCAAAGACCCAGAACTGATGAGCATACACCCTAAAAATTTCTCAAATTCAACACGGGATAATAACTACTGTGGTGCAATATATAATGCTGGATGCATGCAAGCGGGAATGCCTTCATGGGCACAGTCTCAGGATCCCGCAGGTAGTTCGTATTCAATTTTGGCACCAACTTACCCCATGCTTCCTGTGATAGTAATCTATCATAAATGGTGTCAGCATAGGTGTCAGGGGGAGTTGAAGACACCACGAAGAGCTCATTTTAATAAGTCTCCAGTCTGTATCACAGTTTTAATCTTTATCCTTATTTATACCGAACAAAAAGCATTGGTGCAAGTTCCAAACTATCGCGCATTAAGTGGAGACCACTTCAGAGCGGGGGATGGCCAATTACACGTGAATTTCCTTATGAAAAGGGGACCAAGCTTCCTAAAGATGATGTCCCATATACTTCTGGCAGTGAGGACTATATCTTCACAGCCTCTTTAGGCCACAAGATCTTCAAATCACTCGTTATAAGGGTCTCCAACAGTGTAACCACATAGACCACCTGTTAAGAGGCTTTTTTTCTCAAATACAAATGATGTGTTATTTCAACCGATTATTTGTTGCCATCTTTCATTTCTTAGTACTGAATTGATGTTGGTTAGAATCTTGACAAAATCAGGGTTCTTGGTGTTCAAAAATACTTTGCTGTTTCTGGGATGCGCCACTCAACTGTGTTTCGGTGTTAGTCCTGCCAGTACTAGGAATTTGAGATCCAGAACAGACTTTGAGTATCCAACAGACATTCCTTCAGACCAGAGTAAGGCACCACAGGACACCGCTGCACATCCTATACGACTGTTGTTATTCTAGACAAACCACATACTGATTTCCACTATAATTTCAAATTGAATCCACATGCAAGACCATTCAAAGAAGGACATGTAAATTTCGTTTACATGAGCTGCCTCCAACATGATACCATACAGAACTAACTCAATTCAGATTTCTACACCATTGTATTTCTGAAAACGTGGTCATTTCGAACACTGCACTCACCCTCCAGGGCCCTGATAGAAATCGTCATCATCAAGGAGAATCTATAAGGTACATGACAGAGGAAATCCGAGAATTGACATAGAAAATAGGAGAGGGTTGCAATAAGCCCATATCCTCCATCCAACAGCTTAAAATATTCTCAGCCAGGAAGTCCCATCTATGTCTACTTAAACCACAACCTCCTGCACTACCACCTGACCACCAGATACAAGCCTAGGCAGCAGCGCCCTTGCCCTTCTTCTTCTGGATCTTCTTCAGGTAGAACTCAAGCTCCTTTCCTTCCAAGATATACCTGCATAAAATATCACATCCATTGTCAGCAGACTGCCTCCTTTTCAGATCTAGTCTACACATAAAATGGAATACAAAAGCTTACTTCGCACCTTTGCCAACGTTACGAATAGCCATTCCGAGTATCCGAGACGAATGATCACACTAATAAGCGCTGCCACTCAAACTGTCCCTAACTATGTCTCAATAAACCCTCAAAACATTAATTCGTTTCTTAATGTGCGCAAAAACATAATTGTCGTCAATACATTTTGCAGCCATTACAGTACTCCTTAAATTTCACCACATCCGAGCGCAAGATGGCACTCGCCAATGTAATATCAATAAGATGTGGAGTGACTTGAGGGACATAAGACAGAATTCAGACTAAATACCACTTCACACAAGCCATGGGCCGTGACAGTGTACTTATGAAGTCCCTTGATTCTCACGAAAAAACAATACAGTTGATATTAGTTTGCCATCTGCGTAAGGACTACCCGTTGGAGGCACAACATAATATACTATCTACATTATGCCATTTACGAATCAATGTAGACATTTCTTTCATGACAACTTCTTTGAGAGCTTAAGCGTTCACAGTCTGAATTGGATTGATATTAGACGGTTTAGAACTTTGCAACCAATGCAAGATCTAAGAATGGAACAGTCACGGGCCTCCAACCCCGTCTATAAATTGGCCTTGAATCACAACATACACAAATCCAAACATTTGAAACCAAAAACCCTATCCCTCCTCTCCCTTACGCATTCCTTCTAAAACAAAAACCAGGTTTTCCATGACAACTAAAACCACACCAGCAATGGTTTCAATGTCTGTCATCATTTTCTTAAATACAAAATTGCTAAGACAGCACCTCTCTGTGAATATAACTGAAATATAAATTAAGTTGAATATATATTTCAAGGAGATGTTTCTTTCGCTCCTCACAACCGAAGACCACCATTTTCTTATCTTCCGATTACAATTAAAGCAACTTCCCAAAACACCAGTTTGACCCTGCCCAATAAACCACAATTCCACATACCCGTCAGCGCGTCCGCATTGACCAGGTCGGGAAGCGATGCAAGCAAGCAGTCTGCCGCTAGCGAATTGGTCCTCCAAATGGGCATCCAGCTTTTGCCCCTCTTGCCTCTTCGCCAGCTTCCTCAACACGTGCTTGCTCTTCTTCTTCTCTTCCTCCGTGGCTTCGGCGGACTCCTGCCATATCGGACCACAACCTCACTAATTCAGTACAAATCGCCACACAACCCTTCCCACAGCATAACCATGCTGCACCACACGCCCGATTAGGTTTCCCAGACCTACGTGTCCACTCACATCGATTTCCACATCCACACACTCATAATGTCCAAAACCTACTCACTCACCTCAGCGTCCTTCTTTGCCACCACCTTCTTCTTCTTCCCGATCTCCAACCCGTAATGCTGGCTGTACCACGTTCGGAAAGGAGCGGCGTCCACCTGGATGATGGCGTTCTTCACCAAAGTCTGAGTTCGGACCAGCTCGTTGTTCGATGAGTTGTACACCACGTCCAGAATACGGGCCTTGTGGGTCATGGCCTCGGAACCCCACGAGAAATTCCCAGTGTCCAGACGGAGAGCCCTGAACTTCGAGTTCCCTCCGCGCACGCGAATGCGCCTCACTGTCTTGTTGCTAGACAGCTTCGTCATCGCCGCCTGCCTTCCCAACTCGTACCTACCCTCCCACACACAAATCCATCCGTCAGCAAACCATGCCAAAAACCCCACATACCACCCACCCACGCCATCGCTCCACACAGACGGGAACCCGATTGGGACAGAGAGCTTACTTGCGCTTCTTGCGCCATGACTTCTTCTTGCCTCCGGTGGCCCGCCTCTTGTGAGTGGAATCCCGAGAGATACCTGAAACCCCCCAACAACCACACTCGCGCTCAGAAAATACACTCCCACATCACTTTGACCTAAATACGCACAGCAAGTATCAATCCAAACAATGCCGTGCTCCGCTCCAGGGCCACACACGCCAACATCTCGCCAACGCGTCCGCCTGCATATCCTAAACCCTAAAACAATTTGCGATGACGACACGAGGGGAGAGGAACGCACCCATGGTTCGCGACGAAGATCGGAGCTCGGAAAAGAGCGAACACAAGGGCAGCCGTCTCCTTTAGGGTATGAAACCCTTCCCCCGGGCGACCCTCCGTTTCCTCGGGCCGGGTCATCCCACCCGGCGCTCCTACTGGAAAACCTAACGAGCCTAGTACTGCAGGTATTATTTACAAATAAAATTTAATGTTCAGATATTGTAAGGGCCACTTCACACACGATCCAAGGGCCATGACCATGAAATGGTGAGGGCCCTTTACTATTTTCCAAAGGCCGTCCCATATGTGTTGGGCTACACATATTGTGAAGTGACGGGCTGCAAAGATAGTGTGAAGTGAGAAAGGACCATGTTGAGGGACCATTTCATATTTAATTAGTGGGAAAAGAAGGGCAAATCTTATCTCACTGGTTTTATATTTTATATTTTATATATTTTTTGAGTTTTATATTGGTGAGGAAAGGAAAGGAAAGAAAGCATGATGGATCGTTTTGAGAGAAGAGGCATAATTCTTGTTGCATTGGCTTTTATATTGGTGTTTGCGCATGATTGTGCAACATCTGTTTGATATGCAAGCAGTGGTACTCAATGAAGAATGGGAAAATGACTTTAAGCATTTGCTTTGAGAGTATGAAGATGAGCGATCGTAGTGTATGGGCATTTGAAAGAACAATAGGGCTCAATGATATGTTATTATTGGGTTCTTGCACGGAAAAAATATTCAAGCAAAAAAATTGTGTATGACATAGCACATTTAAGTTTCTTTATGAGAGGTTAGGTCCATATTTGCAAAGGAAAAGTACACATATGAGAGAGACAATTTTAGTTCAAAGTAGAGTTGCAATGTCATTAGAAAGGCTTGGGACAGGAAATACCTTGTGTACCTCATATACCTAGGAGATGTACATGAGATGGCTGAAAATAAAATTTCATAAATAAAGAGAATTTTTTTGTAGATTAATAAATTTTCATTTACAAGGGATATTTGTGCAATTTCCAATAAAAATATTTTATTTGGTTTTATTACATGGTATAGTTGATACACAATATGTATTTTGGAATTACAAATTTGGATAGGCACGAAGTATGCACAATTGGACATTGTTCCTATGAACAAAAGATGAAATAGTTTGCATTAAAGATAAATTCTTACATTTTAAGTTAATTACATATCATGCATGTCTAGTGTGGTTGTGAATTTATAACCCCTTGATTGTCATTTTGCAATTGAACTACTTAGATGAGAGTCCGGTCTTTGAGAATGAGCGCATGTTGGTAGAAGCTTAGACTGAAGGTGGCCACAAGGTTAAATCTTTGTCACTTGCAAATTACTATGATAAGCATGGTTGAAAAATCGACTTGATGTCACATTCCAATGTGTTCAATATGTTGTGGATCTGGTAATTATGGAAGCCTTAGGGGTGAATTATTTGTAGTGAGTATACATGCTATCAAGCAACGTCTCCAACCCAAGGTTAATTGCAAGCTCCAATGTTTAGGTCCATTCCAAATCATACCACTTCGGGAATTGGCCAATGCTCATCAATATGACCATGCAGATTGCAATAACTTACTCGAAGATACATAAGCATGTTCCTCCCCCAACCATTGTAGACCATGGTGGTTATAGATGCACTGTCGTAGCAAGGCATGGGATTAAATACCTATGGTAGCCTTTGGGAATACGAAAACAAATCCTTGTATTTCTGTTTTTTTCCTAGCAACAAATGAGAACACAACATAACCAATATTTAAGTATATGCAGACAAACCACTTGTGGGAATGAAAACATCAAACCATAACAACGAAAGCAACAAGAACAACCACAACTTCAAATGTTTGGATTCCATTTTCGCCAACCACCTTATTTGTGTAGTTTTGTGATCTAGTGTACGTCATATTGGTGGTTGGAATTGTCCAAATTTCATGCATAAACCCGAGTTATACACTAATACAATGTAACACTATACCACTAAAACATTGTTAGTGCTATATTTGCCAAGAAGAGAATATTCCTCAGGGGTAACAACTTGCACTAACTATGAGGTTGCATGAACGTGCATGTGTCCATACACATGTTCCTAGTTGGGACACATTTGATGACCGTTATGGGAAACTATGATAGGTCCCAACCATGACCTCTGAGAGAGGGATGAGCAACCGGTGAAGTTTGACTCACATATCACATGGAAGATTGCATTGCTCCAAGCTGAGAAGAGGAAGCAAGAGGAAATACGCAACAAAGAAGTTGCTACAAGGGAAAACCACCGAATTGGCAAGTCGTTGCAAGTCCTTATTGAGGATGTTGATAGTAACCCTTTTTGGTATCTCAAATTGTGGAATGTGTTTAAGATTGTTAAATCCACCACACACTGGTTATAACAACCACAATCAATATGTAAAGTGTTGAATAAGGCTCCAACTTGTCATCCTAGTTCGTCAAGCTTATTAATTGTAACACAAAGCTAATACATTACTTCTTTTCAAGTGTGCCATGAAAAATAAAATCTTGGTAGATCATGTGAGCGCACAATGCGTCTCTGTGGTCATTTTCACAAACTATGCGGTCCAAATAAGAATTCCCTACATTTAATCTCATGCAAAGAAGACAACTCTAATCCTTCTTGACATGGGTTTTATGACAAGCATTGAAAAGGAGACCCCATTCCCTTATGTCCACCGTTTCTTTAGGTTGCAACCTTCTAATCCCACTACTTGCGCACTGATCACCGCAAACATGTTAAATTACACTATGAAAAAATCCAAACATGTGGATCAACGCTAAAGATTCCATGGAAGAACCTAACAGTTGCTTAGTGGTTTGCAACTTGCTCCATTCGGCTCTCTCTACCCAAGAAACTAGGATCAAAGACTCATGGTGTCCACTCTGCAACACTCCACCCATAAAGTAGTTATATAATAGTCTCAACTCCAAGATTCAAACTCATGACATTTATTTAAGGGGGGTCCAGTACAAACATCTTCCCTATGAGTTTAAGGTGAGTGCATACTTAATCTCATAAGAGAAAATCAGGGTCCAAAAGAAAATTCTGAACCAGAAGGGTCCCTTAAAGTTTTCACCTTGGACTTCCATGGATGGCACATATTTTCGCCACCAACTCCATACACCTAACATCACTTTCTTGATTTGGCCTGCAGCTCTCAATGACATGATTAAGAAGGCTGAAGAAGAGCAACACAATGTGAGCCAAATCATGTTCGAGAAACTGCAAAACAAGAGTATCGAGCGAGAAGCCAAAATGGACGGCACAGATGAGGCTCCCATTCCTCCAGAAAGTAGTGACGTGCAGACCGCCATCATGCCCACGGATGCAAAATAGGGAGCTGCGGGATGCAGATCGGGGGAACCTCTTCGGAAGATGTTAAAATGAGTATAGCAGAGATTGAGCTTGAAGGGCCTCCGCTCGGCTTCAAGGCTGTGCAGGGTATCATAGACATGGATTGTTGTGGTGACACAGTGAGGACATATAAGTTAATGGCCTGTCAGAAAGTCAATGCCTGCGGCTTCCGCCTCACAAGCCCAATGCATATTGAACACAAGATATGCCCAAGGATGGAAAAGGGTGTGTCCAAATTGCATGGGTGTTCATATATTGAATCTTTCAGCTAATGTGTAAGTGGCATTACAACATAGATGAATTGAAAAGTGATGAACACACAATTACTGTGAGATAATTAGCAAACCCATATCATGCCCATAGTCATTTACCTTATACCTTCAGGAGTTCCTATGAACATCTTATTCATTGTCAAAATAAAGATCACATAGGTTCCCTTAACTATGCTTTTGAATGGTCAATAGCACAGTCCAATCTACTTTTTCATGTCTATTCTTACATCCATACCTGACCGCAGACAACTCAAAACATGGTGATTAAGCTGGATGACCGAATTACGCTCTCTTACATTACGTTCATGTTGGTTAAAATCTTCACAAAATCAGGGTTCCCAGTGTCCATAAAGACTTCGCTGATGCTGAGATTCCTCAAGCAGGATACGGTGCAGAACAAACTCATTTCAAACCCCACAGTTTCTACAGTTACACTTCTAAAAATGCGTCAATTTCGAACAGTGCGCTGACCCTCCAGGGCCCTGATAAAAATGGCGATTGTCAAGGAGAATGTATATATAGGGTATATGACCGATGAAATCCGAAAATTGACATTGAAAACAGGAGAGGGTTGCAATACACCCATATCCTTCATCCGCCAGATCAAAATATCCTCAGCCAGTGAGTCCCATCTGTGTCTATTTGAACGACAACCTCCTCGTCCTACCACCTGACCACCAGATGCAAGCCTAGGCAGCAGCTCCCTTGCCCTTCTTCTTCTGGATCTTCTTCAAGTAGAACTCAAGCTCCTTTCCTTCCAAAATGTACCTGCATAATTATCACATCCATTATCAGCAGACGGCTTCCTTTTCAAATCTTACGTACACCTACACTGGAATACTAAACCCTAGTGCCCATCAGTGCCAAGGTCTTCAATAGCCATTCCTAGTCTTCCTAGATGAATGATAGCACTCATTAGAGCTACCACTCAAACTGTGCGGTTCTCGGTCTCAATAAACCTTAAACCCTAAAAAAGTCGTACTAATTCCCTCGACTTCGCAAAACGTAATTGCCATCAATACGTTTTACACTCCCTACTCTGGTCTAGAAACCGGGGATTATATTTTGCGTATCATTCAGCAAATCCGGACTGCTAGATATCTGTGCCCAATATAGCACCAAATACACGTAGAACCGCTGGAGGGGAAGTTTTTGAAAAACTAAACGACAACATATACAACACCATTCGGTTGAAACAAAAAACCCTACCCCTAAAGAACAAACTGTGTAAGGAAAGAACGTGCTTATGAATATAAATCAACTGCAAACTCAAGATGGGTACATACTTCAAGGAGATATTTCTTTCGCTACTCAACCGAAGACCACGATTCTTTTATCTTCCGGTTATATTTAAAACAACTTCCCAAACACCAGTTTGACCCTGTCCAATAAACCACAATTCCACATACCCGTCAGCGCGTCCGCATTGACCAGGTCGGGAAGCGATGCAAGCAAGCAGTCTGCCGCTCGCGAATTGGTCCTCCAAATGGGCATCCAGCTTTTGCCCCTCTTGCCTCTTCGCCAGCTTCCTCAACACGTGCTTGCTCTTCTTCTTCTCTTCCTCCGTGGCTTCGGCGGACTCCTGCCATATCGGACCACAACCTCACTAATTCAGTACAAATCGCCACACAACCCTTCCCACAGCATAACCATGCTGCACCACACGCCCGATTAGGTTTCCCAGACCTACATCAACATCCACCTCCATACACTAATAATCTCCAAAACCTACTCACTCACCTCAGCGTCCTTCTTTGCCACCACCTTCTTCTTCTTCCCGATCTCCAACCCGTAATGCTGGCTGTACCACGTTCGGAAAGGAGCGGCGTCCACCTGGATGATGGCGTTCTTCACCAAAGTCTGAGTTCGGACCAGCTCGTTGTTCGATGAGTTGTACACCACGTCCAGAATACGGGCCTTGTGGGTCATGGCCTCGGAACCCCACGAGAAATTCCCAGTGTCCAGACGGAGAGCCCTGAACTTCGAGTTCCCTCCGCGCACGCGAATGCGCCTCACTGTCTTGTTGCTAGACAGCTTCGTCATTGCCGCCTGCCTTCCCAACTCGTACCTACCCTCCCACACACAAATCCATCAGTCACCAAACCATGCCAAAACCCCACATACCACCCACCCACGCCATCGCTCCACACAGACGGGAACCCGATTGGGACAGAGAGCTTACTTGCGCTTCTTGCGCCATGACTTCTTCTTGCCTCCGGTGGCCCGCCTCTTGTGAGTGGAATCCCGAGAGATACCTGAAACCCCCCAACAACCACACTCGCGCTCAGAAAACACACTCCCACATCACTTTGACCTAAAAACGCACAGCAACTACCAATCCAAACCATGCCGTGCTCCTCTCCAGGGGCACACACGCCAACACCTCGCCATCGCATCCGCCTCCATACCCTAAACCCTAAAACAATTTGCGAAGACGAGACAAGGGCAGAGGAACGCACCCATGGTTCGCGACGAAGCTCGGAGCTTGGAAAAGAGCGAATACAAGGGCAGCCGTCTCCTTTAGGGTATGAAACCCTTCCCCCGGGCGACCCTCCGTTTCCACTGGCCGGGTCGCCCCACCCGGCGCTCCTACTGGAAAACCTGACCACCCCTCCTTCACACAGTGTGGTGCTATCAGTTGGCATATTCATGTTTGGGCACGTAATTTTGTGGGCAATACGACGATCCTTGTTTGGTCTTACAATCGGATGTAACTGTCAATTTTATATAAGAAAGCTGCATTTACTATCAATGTGCCTATCGGTTATATTGATGTAAATTGATAAATTACATCCAAACAAAAACTATTATACAGATTGTTGTTCACTTCCTCTACTTAGGAGAAATTTTCATTCCACATGTGAATGTACATAAATAGCAAGCATTAGTCGAGATGGAGTCCTCTACAATAGGGGAGCATACTTTATTGAGTTTGATTGTGAAAGCTATAAGTCCATTATCTTCAAGTGCCATTAGGTACACTAAGTACATTCAATTTTGTGAGCGACACTATTGCACCTATTTCTATAAATTCAAATAAAAAAAGGTGGTGATAACATTGTGGGTGCACATTGGTTACTATAATCTAAAGATAAATAAATGAAGGATCATGCTATGATCTATGATCAGTGTTAGTTTGAAGTCATAGACCAACACGATAATGGACAATGGGTTATTTTGGTCAAGTTAGTTTGGAGCAATTGCATATAGTTCCATGCAATTATGCATTGTTATGCAATTTTGGTCTAAAATACCAGAATTAGAGAATCCCAAAGAAAGTAGAAATAATCATACTTGGAATGGTTTATTACCAATCCATTAAGGAACCACAAAGTGATATGTAATAAGAAACAATTATATAGATACTACCACTTTAGAAAAAAATTCCATGCAGAAGTCACATGAAAAACTTGTGGATGTTGGGTATGGTTTAGCCCATAAACATAAATACATGAAACTAGATGGTATGATCGAACGATGAAAAAAATGAGATGCTTTCAAGGTCATACACATCCTATAATAAAATCTTCTAACATTTGCAAAGGACTCACGATGCAATCACATAATTTCTTATCTACTATACATTTTGAAATTTTGGAATGGCAAGGGCACATTGACGCTCTCATAGGCACAATTTAAAAGTTCCAAAATGGCTAATCATTAACGACAACAAATGAAGTGGCTTATTTTATTGCAATATAGAACCTGGTAAATAAAGAAATTTGATGTAGAAGTTTTGCACATATTTTTGTCACACTTAAAACATTGGGTGGTTTGACATATTTTACCTGGACACATTATGGAAACCCATGTCATACTACTCATTTTCAGCCAAGTTAGTACATGATTATCTACCATTCTATGAAGATTAATCTTGTTCAAATTACACATGATTTAGTTCTTTTGTTTCACAAACTCATCTCATAAGTACTGCAGCAATGGAGTTGGTTGAGCATCGCTAGGGGCAACTTTACATGAGGAGTCGAGGCCTTCAAATTACGAAGCCAATTCACACAAAACATTGACTTGGGCTAAGAATGGGGGAAGCTATGCCACAGCCCCAAGGAAGCAAATTGGCTTCCAATTTTGGTCTAACCCAATTCTCTTCCCTCGGACCGTGTCCTATGTTATGTTGTCTTTAGTGCATTAGAATATATTTAACCTAATTAAAATATGAATTTGAGGGAATAGCCTCGACTCTATCATGTAAAGGCCTTGAGGTTGATTTAGTGGATAAGACCAATCACGTTCAAGGATTTACGTATGTCAAAACCCCAAATTGACCTTGACTGCTCACGTAAAGCAGCCCTTAGCGATCTACACATCTACAAAATCATTTTTAACCACAACTTTCGGTTGTCAAAATAACTTTCATAAGCTGCACTAAGCTATTTCACATAAGCTACACTGCAAGATTGGGCCAAACCTCGATGCTAATACAGAGGATCACTCTGAATAGGACAACTGATTGACAAGCTCAATCCATCCAGCTGCTCTTGTGACAAGCTTCACAAGGTCTTCACTAATTTGTAAAGAATTTGGTGGAAATAACATCGATGTAATGGGAGTACAGAGGGGAATCTCAGCACCAAAAGGAGAGCTCCACAGCAATAGGTGGCCATTGGGTTTCTGGATGACATGACTTCGTGACGATGAAGACAACAACTTGGAAGGGCTGGACAAACAAGGTGCAACTTCAACAGGGAATTCCTTATTAACCAAAGAATTGGTCTCATACAATCAACCTCTCATGCACACAACTTTGCATATGAACTGTTACAGAATTCCTGTGGTTCCAAGTTTGACTGGGCCGCAGGGAGAACTGGATGACCAGTCACCGCCTTCTTACTTGTGAATTGCAGTCACATCTCGCAAGACACAATTGTCTTAAAAAACTGCCCAGCAGCTTACTGGTAACTATGTATTATGACTTAACTGGTGATGCCACCATGTACATTTTAGAGCCATTGTGGGAGCCTGATTGTGTTCAAAAACATCATCACTTCAAGAAAACCAGAGAAGCTTGGGCATCTTCCACACTCTTTCTTAGTGTGGAAATGACACCAGCTGGGTCCTTAGACCCAAAAACTGCACTCCCTGCCACAACACAGTTAGCTCCTGCATCTGCCGCTTGTTTGATTGTCGAAGGACTTAGGCCCCCATCAACCTGCCAAAGACCCAGAACTGATGAGCATACACCCTAAAAATTTCTCAAATTCAACACGAGTTAATAACTACTGTAGTGCAAATATATAATGTTGGTACCATGTATTGCTGTTTCTACATTTGCATCCCCTACTTGCAAAATTTGAAGTTTTGAAGTATGTCAAGTCCTCCAATGTATCACCACAACCATGTATCACAGTTTCAGGTAGAACATATTAGTTTAGAGTGCTTCTGCCACAGGAGGTAGTGCTGAAGTACCTCTATGTCAAGATGTGGAAACTTCCGTCGCAAAGCATTCACCTGTATACAAATATAACAATGATCACTTGAGGGATATATTTAATCCTTGAGGGCAACTGCCTGTGGTCAAGACATAGACCTGAAACAAGGATCATGTCATGCCACATCTTCTTTTAAAATAGACAATTAAGAAGAAAGTAAAGCCAAATCTGGCATGACTACAGAGATGGACGACTCCTATTTAATGTTTGACTGTCAATCTTTGGTATGATCCCATTTAACAGCAGTCAATGCACAGAGGGGACTTAATAGAAAGAAATCATCACAGCACCTTAGGCATTGTCTCAGGCATGAAACTTTGTCCCCCAAACCCAGGCTCCACTGTCATGACAAGCACCATGTCCACTGGTTCTGCACTCTCAACCTGTAATGAGAAGACAATACCACAACATTCAGATGTTAGTGGCAAAATAAGAAAGGGACCCAGAACTTCGAAAACAAACAAAGTGAAAGTTAAAATTGCGGGTATAGAAACTGGTAGTCTGGAACAGACAGTGAGATTTTTGTGTGTTTTGCATACCAAAGGAAAAACCTCTTCAATAGGTGTTCCAGGTCTCAAAGCAACTCCCGCTCGCATACCACCAGCCTTAATCTTGCGCACAAGTTCCTGCCAGTTATCTGAATCCATGGAACAAATGAGCTGCTAAAGATGTTGATCACAATAAAATACTAGGTCACAGTGATAGATGAATACGACAATAATTTTGAGACAGCACTTCTCAGTTCTTTTAACCAAATTGTTTTGAAAACAGCAACTGTGATTAAAAGGACAGCACATTGTGAAAATTTGATGTGATTGAAATTGAGTTCGTGTAGATTGAGCTCTTTTGAATCCCAACCCTCAATAATGATATAAAAAACATGAAAATAGAGAGCCAACCTTTAGCGACTTCGACATGGAAAGTGAAGCCTGAAGCACCAGCCTTGATGAACTCATCTACATAGTCCATGGGGTTGGTAACCATCAAATGGCAGTCCATAAACATACTGCACACATAAAATTAAGAGATGTTCAAGAAAAACCCTCCAGCAACAAAAATTGCTCCCAAACTAACACTTCATTGCTGACTTCAATGTAAAATTATGCAGGGAGAAAAATGGACAGAAAAGAGATTGTACAAGAGAAACTTACTTCGTATGCTTTCTCAAGGACTTGATGACAGGTGCACCAATAGTTAGGTTTGGTACATAGTGCCTGCATTTCCAGAAGAGCAGAATTCTGCAGACTTAAAAGCGTGGCTCTTGACACTTCCTTTTCCATATGAAATACATAAATGGAATGCAAGAAGAGATATTTTTTATTTATTGCTTAACACAAATACTTATGGCACACTGCAAACGTCACAGGGAGATACCAAACATGCAATTGTTCTGGTCAATGATTCTCATTGAGCTGCTTCTCAAATCTTACCCATCCTGCACATAAACGTCACAAACACCAACACCAATCCCACTAGAATGAGTACACTTTGAAGTCAACTACAAACAATAAACTTACATGCTTATGTAGTTGGCAACATCAGTTCACACTCACCCTAAGAAAATAAAGAGTGTTCAGAAGGCCTAATATTGTTCTTTTAGGATATTACATTTGACTCAACATCGAATGTAACTAGTAATGAGCATCAACAAGGTCTATTAATCCTAATCCCCGTGCTTGGGGATCTCTTGCGACAATTGTGTCAATAACGCTGAACCCGCCAGCTTGGAGGCCCTAACCTTAAAATCAAAGCAACTCCATACCGAGATCCTAGAATAAATGTTTATGGAACACCCAAGGATGGTCAAATCACTTCGTAGCCGGCTATAAATATGTGTGTTGGGTCCCCTAATTAGGCACGAAATTCCCTCTTAAAACTGACCAGGCAAAACATCGGAATTCATCAACATACGTTAAACGAATTCGAAATTTGAGCATTAAATTAATTGGCTAATGTAAAGATTAATCTAATTGGAAAAAAATTCCTAACATTATGCCGCCTTACCTCCCTCAAAATCGAGCATACCCCTGGGAACTAACTAAGAAATCATCGAATCCTTTACATAGTAACAAACACAGCAAGCAGGTGAAGGGGAAGAAAAGCAAATGAGCATTGGCTATACCATGACATCCATGTGAAGCCAATCGGCGCCACAATCCTGCATAAACTTGGCCTCCGAGGCCAAATTGGCGAAGTCGGAGGAGAGCATGGAGGGGGCTATCTTGGGCCCCGGAATCCTGCTCATGTCCGGATTCTGACCCATGCTGCCTGCTTGCCTCCCTCGAATCCCACAGAAACACAGTCTGGAACGTTTGTTTGCAGAACGCTCTTCACCTCGTTGCGATGGTGCAGTAGCGATGAGGACTCGATGATTATGTAAGTAAGTGATTTGGGAATTGCGAGCGAGACAGATACATAGACAGAGGAGGAGGGTCGCCTCAAAGCCAAGGGGTCAGACTGGGGTGGCGCTTGCATTCCTTCCTTCATTCCACCTGTGACGTCACCAAGTTCATCCTTGAACACCTTCATCCATCCGGTGAGTTTCCATGTAGGCCGTCGCCCACCAGATTCTAGTGTGCATAAGGACCAACCTGTAGAGGGAATCTAGTGGGTAGAGTTCGTATGTGCCAACTAGCTACTCTCATTTTCTCAAATTTGGGTTCACCTACTAACCTTCTCCTCCCAGTTACCAAGGATAGAGTCATTGGGTGTTTTGAGTCTTCAACCGGTCTTAATCCTTCAATGAACGACACTTGTAGGTTGAAGATTTTTTAGTGGACACATGAAATTCTAGCGGACTGCCATAATGCAATTGGATGGCGGCTTGTGCTTAATTATATGTAAACACCTACAACCCATTATTATCTAGAATCTAGTGGGTAGGTGGCTTACATGGAAACTCGTCCTTAGACACCGGACGCTAAAACACCCCCATCAAGCTCTAGCCACCTAAGAATCTGGGGCGCCTGACCTACACATCAATGCCCATACCATAATTTAATGGTTTGCCCGCAATTTGCCTAACCATGCAAAACCATGGATGGAGTCAGCTCCAATGATGCTAGTCATTCTTTTCAGCCACTGACCTTCCTTGGACGTTGGGAACATTCCATGCTCCCACCTCCTCGGTTCTATACCATATATGCTAATGTTTTATGTACCATATTTGTGGAATGTGTTGTGCACCCTAGCCCAAACACTTCCTCGAATGTGACAAACTTGAGTGGGAAATGTAAGCTTGTGTGTGTGGGGGGGGGGGGGGTTGGTTTAAGGTTAGGTAAACCTACATGCTCATCATCGCACCAAGGATGAACACAATGTCATCAACCTAATTCTCTTCTCAACGTGCATCTATAGCACAAGCTTGGCCTACTTACAACTTCTTGTCTTGAAGGTGATTTTAAAATATAAAATCTCATTTTGTATACACAATGAAGATACATAGTATGAAAGAATGTTCTTATTAAAAAGCTATCCTCACAATGTTATACAATATGGAGTTAAGAAAAATATAGTCCTATGATGATGTGTTCACCACGTAAGACACTACCGTACCTGCATGGCCAGTTCAGCAGAAAATAAGTCATTTTGTGAGGTGCCGAAATATGTGATAAATACGAGGCCTCACTGCCCAAAGATAAGATACTTATTGGGTATTGTTCATGGGTGTCGAATAATGATTAAAATATTGTTGTAACTGCAGAATGACCTTGCAATAATTAAAATAATTATTCAGCACTTAAGTGCCGAATTGGCCATGCAAGTACGGTAAATAAGAATCTATTGTCTTTTGATGATGTTTGTTGATGTTGGAATTTGAGGTCTTTCTTAATTTATCCATAAAAGATTGCATGCTCATCACATTTATAACTAAAAACTCTGAAAGATACTCCATTGCAAAATTTAATAGTAATTGGGCATACTTGCAGGCTCAAGAAAGCTTGACTATTGGTGTCGGTTGGTCATGCACGTCATTCCCCTTCATTGGCTCATCATTCAAAACTAAACCCAAATGGATATTTCTACCCTGTGCCAAATCCACCAACTTAGCCATGTTGTACTCAACATCAACATTTTTTTTTCTCCTGCCTATTGCACATAAATCTCAATAGGCAATTCTTCACTAATTCAAAGAGGAAACGAGACTTTCCAATTCATTTGTCGTTCCTTTCATTCACGATTTCTCACGTTCACCATCCATGGCAAAATCGACGCTCTAATTTGCATGTAAAATCTTGGACATCCTTTAGTTGTTTCGTATAATTTGGGGATTCATCTCTCTCCACACTTGAGAGCATCACATACTACCTTGCCTTTCATGATGCATTATTTACCTCGATTCATGGTGAGTAATAAAAGAATCAAACCAAGAGAGAATCCATTCCAAAGCTTTTTCTTACATTGAATTTTGAGTGTAGCAATTATTCCCTACACCTTCCACTTTTGCGATTTTAAATGTACATCGAGGCTCATAATCTAGTTGTCAAAAACATATGATGTCATCCAGGCCGTTTGGTTTGCAAACCACCACATATAATTTGTTGGCAACCACATTCCAAAACATCTTGGGCATAGAGATTTGTAAATAATCACGAGTTTTAATATGTCATTGCATGTTGTGTTTACAACAAGAGCCGGTCCTTCTAAATTTTGCATCCATAAAATTTTCCGTGCGTTTAGTGTTTGTTTGGTTGGGCACAATAAAATAAACCAGTCTCATCCATATTGTAAACATCTTGTGGTGCCATAACCAATGCGGAGGAGATCAGTGCTTATCAAATTGTGTGCAAATTGTTTTGTGTGCAAATGTGGTCATCAACGCCATAATTTGTTGAAATTATAACCAATATCAAAAGCATCCGCCACTCGAGACTGCCGTCACCTCCACAATGAAGAAACTGCAAAGCAACATGTGCAAATTTAGGAGTATAAGTTGGTAAGGACCGAATTTCCAATATGAATAGATGTGAGATTCAAGTGTGACAACAACTTTTGAATCAAAGAAGAGAAATCAACAACTTCATAATTAGAGTTTGCAAATCCAGCAATCCCTAAACCTTTCAACCTCCACCCAAACCCAAAGACTCAAAAATGTAATGTCTAAATTGAAACCAATGGTTAAAGCATCTAACACGAGTTAACTTAAATTTAGTAATTAATGTATTCTCCATGTACTCCCAGATCCCAAGGCAAATCCCACAATGGGTCCCACCACGTACACACATAATTTCCTTTGGTATTTGACAAAATGGGCCTAACATACATCATATTATAAGCGTCGTAGTCGTATTATCAAGGTAAATTAGCACTTTAAAGTTTGGTTGATAGGAAATGCGTCAAATAATCGAGGTGTTGTATTATTGGGATTTGAAGGCACTTTCGATAATCATAACTAAATAAAGGGAGATCTATTTTTTGTTGATGTGTCATTATAAATTTGGGAACACAACACAAATTTCATTGCATAAATAGGATTGGTAGAAGTTGGAGAACATCAAATATGAACTGAATAACACCAACATACCTTGAATGAACAAACAACTGATAGTAGAATGTTTGAGTCTTCTCCGCTTCGACCACCCCCAATTTCCAACACATTGCGAGAAGGGGAGGATTGTAGGGGAGGCCACACACGTTCAAAACAGTGTTTGGCAAGCTAAGATGAAAGAATTTCGGCCTTGACATGTGCCCAACTTCAAGGAGATGGGTTTCGAGGTTGGTCACTTCCTTTTTTGGGGGGTTAAAACCATCCATTTCCAACTCCGATCGGAAGCATAGGCTTTAAGCCTTACAAAAACACATATTGGATCACCATTGAAAAATATACGACTCTACCCAATAAAAGAGGGACCGACGTTGAAACCAAGCTCCTTGAAGTTAGGCACATGTCAAGGCTGAAATTCTTTTACATTACTTTACCAAACTCTGTTTTGAAGCCATTGTTTTCGAACATGTGTGGCCTCCCCTCGAGAAAAGAATGAGCATAAGCCCCAAACCGGCGTTTTCAAACGTGTGTGGCCTCGCCTCGTGAAAAGAATCGGCATAAGCCCTAGTCGCACGAGATCATGGCAACTACTTCCTCCAGTGATGTCTTTCTTTCATCCATGAAGACTTTCATCCATCTGATGCTTATCATTTTTTTTAATGTACTCCTGATTGTTGGGAAGATGCTACATTAAACATGATATTTAGTGTCACCAATTTTGATTTCCTTGCTCAATACTAATTGTAAACCGCGGTATAGTGCACCACTACTAAAATGTTAACCCAACATTATTTGTCATTCCTTGTAAATTTTCTGGGGGGTTATAGATTTACAGTGTTGCAATTGCTATCACTTACCAAGCGATTTTTCATCCAAATTTCAACTATCCATGACAATATTTCATCACAAGTTGCTTACAAAGAGAATGTAGGGTTTTTGGCCAGTTGACGAACTCATTCATCATCCACGAGAATAGTCGTTCACTTTTTTCATAAGAAGTGTCATCCGAAACGTTACCATAGTGATATAAAAATGCCATACGAGACTAAATATCATATTTAGTGTAGCATTTCCTATTCCATGCTTTCACTCCATAAGTTTAATTAGCTTTAGTTGGTCCCAAATTGAGATGGGATAGTTTGCCAAATCCCCACATGCCAATGAAATCAAAAAGTGGTTGGATATGAAAGTTTTGTGAGGAGAAATTTCTCAAGGCAGAACAAGTTCTTTCCTTATTTTTCTTTCTTTGTTGTACTTGTTCACATACCATTACATTACTCAAATAGGCCTCAACACTCCTTCACTATAAGGAGAGGCTACTAAGGGCCGCTTTACACTTAGAGGCCGGGCCAATTCGTTGTGTAAGAGGCTTGAAATCCTCATTTGTGATTGGTCAAAAGGCTCAAATCGGCCCCAACCCCTTTACATCTAGAGGCCGGGCCGATTTGGTGGTATGATTTTTTAAATTAAAAAATGTATGTTATGACACGGCCCGAGCTCGTTGAATTGGGTGCACCCAAAATGGAAGGCCAATTCTTGGCCTAGAGGCCAATGTCATATTCCACTAAAAAAATCTTCTTAAATAAAGTATAATTTTTTAAAGTGAACTAGATCCATTGGATTATGTGGAATCTAAAGGCTCTATCTTAGATTATGCTACATCCGTTGGATTAGGCTAATTTTTTTGAATCAACTTGGCTTCTTGGCCCGAGGGCCTTTACATATGGGAAAATTGGCCCCCGGTATAATCTTATTATAATGTGTAGTAGAGGCCGGCCTCCAACCCAAAAAAGGCTGAAATTTTGTGCAATCGGCCTCAAGGGAAATTGGCCCGGCCTCTAGGTGTAAAGCGGCCCTAAGGTTCCACAAATCTCGCAATCTTCTATTCTCTAACATGCTATCCCGTTTGGTGGTTGACTACATAACATTATTAAGCAGTGTGCATTTGTTCATGTGGGCCCCAAGAATATAACCATGGAATGCCCCATGATTAAGTTTGAATGTACACTGGGTAAGGGCATCCCATGATTATATTCTCAAGGCCCACATGAACGAGTGCGCATTGTTTAATAATGTTATGCGTGAGAAACATGTTAATAATAATAGTAGCAATCAACAAACTTTGGTTGCCATGCTAGCTAGGCTGACATTCCACTACGACCTCTCTAATATCACACATATGGCAACCAAAGTGCATGTGATATGAAGGAGGTTTGTAGTGTTGACATGGATGTGTGATTACAGAGAATTTAGTGTCGTTTGTGACATTATGTAGCTATGTTAAATTGATGATTCCATACATGGGACAAATATAATCTCCCAAAGCTCAAACTTCTAAGGATACGTTGGCTCATAATTTCATGCATATTGCCAAAGTTCAAGATCCTCACCCCTTGCAAATCCTAGGTAAATCAAACCATGTTGTTGTTGTTGTTGATTATTATTATTATTATTATTATTATTATTTTTTTTGTCTTTCTCTACTTTAAAGACTAGTGACAATGTAATGTAAACCATCAACTCACAACATAGGAAGGCATTCATCTATGCTTCCCACACACCACCAAAACTCATTATAAAACATATGTTTAAAAATGAATGGATTATGTCATCAAATTTTATTGACTACTTCACACTCAATAGTGAACACAATTCAGAGAACAATGCGTATTTAGTTCATGAATCACCAAACATACACTTCCAATAACAATATCTAATCATGTTGTTTACAATATATATTGTTTCTTATTACATATCACTTTGTGGTTCCTTAATGGATTGGTAACTAACCATTCCAAGTATGATTATTTCTACTTTCTTTGGGATTCTCTAATTCTAGTATTTTAGACCAAAATTGCACAACAATGCATTATTGCATGGAACTATATTCAATTGCTCCAAACTAACTTGACCAAAATAACTCATTGTCCACTGTCGTGTTGGTCTATGACCTCAAACTAACACCGATAATAGATCATAGCATGATCCTTCATTTATTTATCTTTAGATTACAGTAACCAATGTGCACCCACAATGTTATCACCACCTTTTTTTATTTGAATTTATGAAAATAGGTGCAATAGTGTCGTTGACAAAATTGAATGTACTTAGCGTACCTAATGGCACTTGTAGATAATGGACTTATAGTTTTCACAATCAAACTCAATAAAGTATGCTCCCCTATTGTAGAGGACTCCATCTCGACTAATGCTTGCTATTTATGTACATTCACATGTGGAATGAAATTTTCTCCTAAGTAGAGGAAGTGAACAACAATCTGTATAATAGTTTTTGTTTGGATGTAATTTATCAATTTACATCAATATAACCGATAGGCACATTGATAGTAAATGCAGCTTTCTTATATAAAATTGACAGTTACATCCGATTGTAAGACCAAACAAGGATCGTGGTATTGCCCACAAAATTATGTGCCCAAACATGAAAATGCCAACTGATAGCACCACACTGTGTGAAGGAGGGGTGGTCAGGTTTTCGCTCTTTTCCAAGCTCCGAGCTTCGTCGCGAACCATGGGTGCGTTCCTCTGCCCTTGTCTCGTCTTCGCAAATTGTTTTAGGGTTTAGGGTATGGAGGCGGATGCGATGGCGAGATGTTGGCGTGTGTGCCCCTGGAGAGGGAGCACGGCATCGTTTGGATTGGTACTTGCTGTGCGTTTTTAGGTCAAAGTGATGTGGGTGTGTGTTTTCTGAGCGCGAGTGTGGTTGTCGGGGGGTTTCAGGTATCTCTCGGGATTCCACTCACAAGAGGCCGGGTTTTTGAGGTTGGCCCTCGCGGGGTCGCGACTCTTTGTCCCGGCCATTGTAGCACGTGTGTCATCCTCACCTTCCTCCGGTTTAACGATCCCACACAAATGTATTGTGGGGATAAATCAAACTGAAGTTTGTGAATACGAGGCAGGGAAAATCTTGTTTCTATGTTAATAAACATGGGTTTTGACTTGCAGGTTTGTTATCAATGGTTTGAGAAGCGAAGCTCCGAGCCAATGCCGCTTTTCTTGAGGAGTCTGAAATGAAATGGCTCAAGTAGGTGGACATCAGAGAGTGGCATCTTCTGCAGAACCAGCATCTGAACAAGATGAGCAAGTTCCTCAAACTGAACCTCGGTGAGAATAACAATTTTAATTGACTGCTATGTGGCAATAGGCAGAGGAGTATGCTTGTATATGGGTTTAAATCAGGTTACCTTCTGCACGGGAATTGATTGAGTTATTATTAGATTGTCTGTTATACTTATGAATTTAATTTGGTATATGTGAATAAGGTGGCAAGACAAATTAAAGGAGACCGATGGTGGCCGCCAACGTTTTCTGCTGGAGCTCGAGTTTGTCCAGTTGCTAGCCAACCCTACTTACATCCATCGTATGTGTTGGCCTGCCTTTCATAGGTTCAATAATGTGGTTTGAACTTGCAGTTGGTCTCATGCTTCAGTTTTGCATCTAATTGCTAGTTCTGATAGAACTGATAGAAAATCACGTTTGCTGAGATTCAACTTTAGTTTCTAGTGAAGAAGTGCTTCGTTTCAGATAATTGGTCACTGCTGTTAGGTGTCACAGTCCAAAACATTTCTTCTAAGTTATCATGACTTGAAAGTAGGGAGATCTAACTCTTTACTGACTGTGACAGATCTGGCGCAAAATCGGTATTTTGATGATGAGGCTTTTGTAGGTTACCTCAGTTATCTTTTATACTGGAAACGCCCTGAATATGCAAAATATGTTATGTAAGTGCCTTTCATATATGTGCACCTTCACTATTCTTCTTCATTCCAACAAAATGCAACGTTTTGGTTCTTTCTTGGCTACTTGTGATTAAAGGGCGATGTCGGATCCAGGTTTTTGTATTAGGCCTGGCATGCATCTTACTTTGTGGTTTAGTTATACTGCATATGATAAAAAAAAAATGTAATCCTATCTTGATGGATTCAGGTATCCACATGCATTCTTCTTCCTGGATATGCTCCAAAATTCACAATTTCGAGCAGCAATGGCTCATCCTGCAAATAAGGTGAGACTGACCTTCATTTAATCCTGTGCATGTGATTTACAAGATGACAAAATCTAGTGTGAGTCTGGTCAGCATTATTTTTCGTCTGCTATAGTATGAAATACATGGTAGACTTGCATACTCTTTTGTGATGGTCAAGGTTGACTTAGGTTGTTCATTGCATCACGTGTCTTTATAATGAAGTTTTCCTGAAAATATTAGATGATTTTTGTTATGTTTTTTGGCTCCTTTTCTTGTAAATTTAATTTGGAAATGTTGTACATCAAGACGCATCAAATGAATGCTTTGTTGAGGACTAAATGGAAGGCTCTAATGTTTAAGTTATGGATATGACAGGAAATTGCACATCGCCAGCAGTATTATTTCTGGAAGCACTACAGAAACAATCGGCTGAAACATATACTGCCGCGCCCTATGCCCGAGGTGCCTGCTCCACCTCCACCTCCCCCTCCAGCCCCTGTTCTTGTTGTGGCCCCACCTCCAACCAAGCCTGAAGGGCCCACAAGAGCAGGTGCTGGGGAACGCAGGAAACGGAAGTATGCAAATTGATAGCACCTGCTTCTAGTCTGTAGGTTTTAGACAATTGATTGACATAGGTGCAGAGCTCAAGGTTCTGCAGTTTGTTCAGCAGCCAAGCCCATTTAAAGGAAGTCAAGCATATATTTAGTATAAGATCCGCTCTATTGTGCATCAAATGATGGTGGTGCTTGTAGGGCTTGTGTAGGCTTTTAGTGTCGGCCGAGGAGATCTGAGAGAAAACACACAAACATCTGTGCAGAAACGTATGAGCTGGCTGAAAGGTATACTTGATTTTCTAGTCTCCGACGATAAGATACAGTTAATTGTTGTACAAAAACAGGAATTGTGTACTTTTTGTGACAAATGCAAATAAGAAACACTGATATTTGTCAACTTCCTTATGCAATACAGAATGTGTTGACAACTGGAAATTTCACTGATGACAGCAACTGTAGCATGCTGGTGCAGAGCATCAAAAAGAAAAAATAAATTTGTAGCTGAATAATCTGATTATTTGTTTCATGTATTTTACTTGTCAACTTCTGTAAACAGCAAGCTCATAGTAGCACGGGTTAAATGTACTCAACTCTTGATGCGTGACCTTTCATAGGAACCATAAAGGTCCCTAAAAAGAACACCAAGGTGCCTTGGCATGGGACAATGGATCCACATAAAGTGCAAATTGATTCGTCTCAATGTATTACACAATTGCTGTAAATAGTTGCAACATGACAAATGCCAAACATTGGAAACAGGATCAGGATGGAATTCTGTCTACAATGGCTAGTCAATCAGCAAAACTGACTCTCTATCTGAGTTTAAGGGTGTCCCACTCCCTTACCTCATGATTTGGGCGAACGAACGCATACACTCGTTCCTTGTTGGATGCCAAAACCCTTGCCTTGGGTATACAACTTTATGTTCACAAAGTTTTACTCATAAAATCTGTCTTACCTTCATTTTCATGTTGATAGGACCATGGAGCTCACAGCCCTCCCTGCATACAAAGTCAGTTGTGGCAACCTCAGAAACTTATTATAGAATATAACTCTCCATTAGACCTGACTTCCTACAACAACCTGGGTTTGTTTCTATTTTTTTGAATTGGAGCAATTGTTGCAAGGTTTTTGTTCCATTCGATCCATCTTTGTACGAAAGGCAAGTTTATCAACCTGCTTGAGTCCTCTTGCAAGGGCTTTTCTCTCAGTGAGTAGTGCGTTCACAAGCGGTTTACAAAATTCTCCACTGTTGGAATCCAGAAACTGCCTGTCATCTGTTCTGCAGCTAAACTTGGGTGCGAACCACTCGGACGACAGAGTTTGTCGTCCGGAGGGAAAGCAGGTTTATGCAGAAATTGAAATTGGGTAGCATCCTAACGAAGTATCAGTGGATATTCCTGTTACAATTATTCTCCTGCACTAATTCCAAGGTCATGAAAGGACGCCATCAAGATGAATGCATGTGGCCAACTCATCACGGCGTCTGTCGACTGTCTGTCTACCTGTGGTTTTTCCCTGTTCGTCTCCTAAATCAGGATACACGGCCCTGGGAACTTACATTGCAACAGAAATTTCGAGTGTGCTTTTTTTTCAGCTGCATTGCTATTTCCTTGCCTTTCGGTTGCAGGTTAGTTTTTGAATGTGGAGACTCGTTTCTCCTCTCTGTCGGTCATGAGAGTAAGGATGCTGATATGAGGTACGTGAACTCTCGGGTTCAGGGAGCTTTTTTAGTTATGTAAAGTGAAGGATTAGGAAACAAGATGATCTTAAAAAGGCCATATGCCAAGAATGCCTTTTCAGAAAACCTCAAATACCTACGTCCCTTGAACACTTGTAACCTTGCCCCTTAAAACCTCAAATGACCCTTTGAATCTACAATTATACCTAGCATACATAATTCCCGCTTATTTCAATTTGTGGTTATGATCCTCAGTTCCTTGTTCTGGGATGGATTCTCCTCTATTATCCCTTACAAGCATCTGGAAGGATCGCCTAAGAAGTTTGGTTGATTGGTTTTTCTGAATGAAGATACGTTTCGATGTAAGTTTCCAATTATCAATCCTCGACTTCACTGAATCAATTTGAGGCCAGAAATAAGAAAATGCTGTGGGCATAGTGTAACAGAATACCTAATTCTAGCAATAGAACATGGCCTGTGGTAACCGCACAAATCAAGAGGATTGAGTTTCTGCTGAGATGTTTGCAGCTTCACGATCTACTGCTTTCGCAGTGTGGATACTATTTCCCAGTGGCCCCAACCCATATTCGCTATTGTGATGAAGTGCACCATGTATACCCTTCACAGACATTTGAGGTGTTCACAATGTAGAAACCTGTTTCAGAAATCATCAAGGCCTACTTGTGGCGGTGCCTGAGTAGAGCCTCCAAACGCCGAATCTCACAGTGAAAGACAATGACAACTATGCATGGGTGCAGATAGCATGACTTTACGGTGGCACTAGTTTGCTTTCTGCAGAGTTTTCACGATTAAATTGGCACACTTAAATTCTGGAATGTTTCTGTAACTTTCCAAAGTTTGGCATTTGGCTAACATGTTGTGCAGTGTGTTTGCTGGCTGGCGTGGCAGGCAGTTTGAATGTCGCCAACTACCTGGGCAAGAATCTCATTGAAACACAGTTGAAGCTTTGGAATGACACTACCTAGTGTAATTCAGTCATGTTGAACCACCTGAGAAGCCCTTCATCATCATCACCTTCACAACAGCCTTTCTCCCTGCCTTGTTACCTGAGGTATGAGGCAGCTTGAAATCCAGATGCAAACAAGAAGAATCTACAATCTGGGTGTTTCCGCTAGAGTGATGGATACTCACATTCCGGGTAGCCTTGTGTATCATCATCATCATCATCATTATCATCAATATCATCAATATCATCAGTGTTGCGCATTTTCATTGGCACAAAAGACTGACCGAGTGTTGCCTCCTTCCTTGGTGCGCTGCAAGGATTTTTGTCTGGGAAAATGGAGGGAGAGCAGGGCGAGAGAGAGATTCAGGAGCCTCTATTGAATGGTGGAGGAGGGGGAAGTTCACGAGAAGGAACCCATGTCATAACACCATATGCAACTGCAGGTGTCTGCAGCCTTGCGACCATCGCATGGCTTAACCCATTGCTGGCCCAGGGCCACAAGAGGCACCTGGAGTTCAATGACTTGCCATTGCTTGCGGCTGAGAATTGCGCTGTGAAGGCCTATGGCGAATTCCGAGCGAGCTGGGGTTCTTTGATTTTGCGGAAACCACAGAAAGCGCCATCTTTGGTGCATGCACTCGTGTTGTCGTTGTGGAAAGAAGGAGCTTGGAATGCTGTGTTTGCGGTGACAAATGTGTTTGCCACATACGTGGGGCCTTACCTTATCAACGATTTCGTGGAATATCTTTCTGGGCATCGCCGATACAGGCATCAGGGTTATGTCCTCGTGCTCATCTTCTTCCTCGCCAAAGTTGTGGAGAATCTGAGTAACCGGCAATGGTACTTAGGCTCACAGTTCTTAGGGTTAAGAATGAAAGCCATGTTGACAGCATTTCTGTTTCAGAAGGGTTTGCGGCTCTCAAGCGAGTCGAGGCATGATCACACAAGTGCGGAGATCATCAACTACATGGCCGTTGATGTAGAAAGAATTGCCAATTTTACATGGTCCATCAACCATTTCTGGATTCTTCCTTTGCAAATCGTCCTGGCACTGGTCGTTTTACACCGTGTGGTTGGCATAGCATGGGTGGCAGCCCTAATTGCCGCATGCTTGCTTCTGCTAATCAACACCCCTCTCACAAAGTTGCAGGAGAAGTATCAATCCAAAGTGATGGAGGTTAAGGATGAGAGGATGAGGGCTACCTCTGAATCTTTGCACAACATGCGCATCCTGAAGCTCCAAGCGTGGGATGATAAGTATCTTGCAAAAATCGAGGCGATTCGAGCAAGGGAGCTCGACTGGCTATGGAAAAAGGCGTTGGCGACTGCAAGCACAGTTTACCTCTTCTGGACCGCTCCCATTCTGGTTTCCACTGCAACTTTTGCGACATGTGCGGTTATGAAACTTTCTCTCTCAGCTGGACAAATCCTCACAGCCTTGGCCACGTTCCGCATTTTGCAAGACCCTCTTGACAGCTTCCCCGAATTCGTATCGAACCTTGCCCAGACCAAGGTGCAGAAGCAGCAATTGACCTATTTCGCATGCTCTTTATTTGTAAAATTTATTAGGTCTTCAGTAGCCATTCTAATCCCTAAGTAGATATAACTTGACAGGGTCTGAGCATTTCTTTCAGGTGTCAGAAGTGGAGAGGCTCTGGAGGTTTTGCAAGAAGCTGAGCTACCACTGAGCTCTGTGAGGTCCTCATAGATGACAGTAGTCGTCACAGTTCGAAACATTTTAGTCCACATAGGAAATCTTTATGCAAGTATCACTGAAGACGGATTAACATAGAACAATGCTAAGCCATGCATCATAAGGTTGTGGCCACAGCAAATGCAGGTGACATTATAATCCCCAATATAGAAGTAAAATGACAGGTCTGATCGTTTCTTTCAGGTGTCAGTGGAGAGGCTCTGGAGGTTTTTGCAAGAGCCTGAACTACCACTGAGCTCTGTGACACGAATACCCAAGGATCCGAGTAGGAGCGTCAATGGAGGCTATGCTATCAGTATTGAAGGTGGCAACTTCAGTTGGAACCCAACTACTGCGATGCCTCACACTCTCACGGGAGTAAACTTGCATGTGAAGATGGGGTGGCGGGTTGCAGTTTGTGGGATGGTGGGCTCTGGCAAGTCAAGCCTTCTGTCTTGCATACTTGGAGAGATGCCAGTGTTATCTGGGACTGTAAGGCCCACAGAACCTATGTAAATTGTATGTATTTATTGTCTATTACCCGCCCATTATATTGTTTGGATGCAGCTGCACATGTTACTCCATTGGAGTCAAAAGAATCACAACAACCAAGAACCTTCAAATTATGTGTGTTCTCTCCAGGATGTCCACATAGCAATCTTCAATATGTGTAAGGACGTTCTCTTTCTATTCTAGCTTCAAGAATTAATCCAAGAATCAAGGTCCTTGATTACAGGCTTGAATGCCAAGCATTGTCAAATGGGAAACTCTCACTAGTTGATACCTCATTGTTACCTACCTTCGGACAAAGCCTTTTCCCATCTACCAAGGTTCAACTTAAGACCCTGCCAAAAAGAATCTCACTGAGTGTATACTCCCCAAGATCCTAGAGAGCACACCCATTACACCACTTAAGAATACTATGCAGTTGATTTTTTCCGTTTCTCTACTAATATGGATAAATTGATGTCAATCTGGGGGCAGGTGAAAGTAGTAGGAAACATGGCATACGTAGCCCAGTCAGCATGGATACAAAGTGGCACCATTGAGCACAACATTCTCTTTGGCAGTGTCATGGACCAGTTGAGATACGAGTCTGTCTTATTGGCCTGCGGTCTGAAGAAGGATTTAGAGCTTTTTGCCTTTGGAGATCAAACTGTAATTGGAGAGCGGGGTATCAACTTAAGTGGTGGTCAGAAGCAACGCATCCAGCTTGCACGTGCTTTGTACCAAAATGCAGATATTTATCTTTTGGATGACCCTTTCAGTGCTGTGGATGCTCACACTGGGACTTTCTTGTACAATGTAAAGCACATTCACCCTCATTTATAACCACAATTACTGATCTGGCCCTTCATTGTGAACTCGTGACAAACTGAACTCTATGAACCATGTCATATCTTTGGGTAGAATCTTATGTTGGAAATAAAGAACATCACTACATTCAACGGACTTGATACACAAAGAACTTATCTTGATCAGATTATGGGGATTATGCTATTTTGCAATAGTCATGAGGTTTTATCTTGACAGGAGTACATTCTGAAAGAACTGAGGAACAAGACAGTGATTTATGTGACCCACCAAATGGAATTTCTCCCTGAAGCTGACCTCATTCTGGTCAGTTTTCTTCACGATTTCTAGCACTTGCTTCTTTCCTAGGTTTCCCACCTGTTGTTGAAGACATATAATGTCTTAAATTCAGATCATTTTTCTTTTCTTTTCACCTTGAATTCCTGATTGACGTTGCCCAAGGGACAATGATAGTAATTGGAATACCCCTTCCCAACTTGTGATGGAACTTTGGGTCCATTGTACTGCTGGCAGGTGATGCATAAAGGTGAGATAGTACAGTCTGGAAGTTATGATGAACTTCTACAAGTGGGCACAAAATTCAGCTCCTTGGTAAGTGCACACCATGAAGCTATTTCGAACATGGAGATTGGCACAGTTTCTGCAATTAGAAGTCTAGCAGATTCTATGAAGCAGGATTCAAAGCGCATGGCAAAAGAAATTGAGGAATCGCATGTTAATCCGCTTCTTTCTCCGAGGAAAAAAGACCATGGCGATGACAAGCCGAAAGAGCAACTTGTGAAAGACGAAGAAAGAGAGCGGGGTCAGGTTGCACTTGAAGTCTATTGGTCTTATCTTACTTCTGTCTACAAGGGCTCGCTTGTTGTTGTGGCCTACGTTGCACAAACATGCTTCTTGGTATGTGCTGTTCTCAAAGCCTGACTTCTTGCAATGTTTTCTGCAATAGCCTCATTACTTAAGTATGGTTCTGGTGCAGTTTCATTTTAAAGGGATGCAAAATTATCACAAATGGGTTGTAGGAGGAATTTTCAGGAAATACGTGCATATCTAGGTTGAGTGCACACAAGAATTGCTCTCTTTAATTTCTTTTGGCGGGATTGGAGGTTTTTACAGACATGTCAGATTCTGAGCAATTACTGGATGGCATGGGCATCTTCAAGAGAAGGGAAGAGCCACATCAGCCCACTGAAATTAATGGGAACCTATACAGGGCTTGCAGTTGGTGGCACCCTCTTTATTGTTGTTCGTTCTCTACTGGTCGAATTTGTGGGGCTCCAAACTGCACAGAAGTATTTTCTGAACATGATGCGGTGTCTATTCCGTGCACCCATGTCCTTCTTTGATGGCACTCCAATTGGACGTATTCTAAGCCGGGTGAGGACAATTATGAACCTCACATTTTCTTCCAAAACTAGATCGTACTCTTATTTTGACAATCTAGACTGTGCAGCTAATCGATTGTGTTGCATGCATGAGAACAGGCATCATCAGACCAAAGTGAACTTGATTGGGAAGTCTATCACAAATTCAATGGTTTTGCAGTGACGACGATACAGCTGGTGGGAACTATAATTGTCATGTCACAAGTAGGCTGGGAGATTCTGCTCCTATTTGCACCTGTCTTTGTTGCTTGTATTTTCATGCAGGTATGAGAGCCCTCCTCAAATATTTGTCTGTTCTTACTTGCTCAATTTAGAGGATAATAGATTGGTGTCTTGTCAACAGCAATGCCAAAACCCTTGGTCTCAGTCCACTGATGAGGTCTCATGCTCAATTTAGAGGATAATAGATTGATGTCTTGTCAACAGCAATGCCAAAACCCTTGGTCTCAGTCCAGTGATGAGGTCTCATTCCTATATTGCAGGTTACCCTTAACTGAGATCTATTAGGGACATCATAGGATGTTGTTCTATTGAGGTATGCTCATCATGTTGGCTAAGGTTGTTAGCCAAACAATAGTTCAAGTTTGTCCAGCAGGAATTCTTTTCTAAAGGAACCTCCAAGTTGATACTGTGAATTATATCTGCTACATTTGTTGTCAGAACATCTTCATCTAAGCAGACCCTAATGGCAAGTTCTATGTGCACAGCGCTATTACATGGCATCAGCAAGAGAGCTGCAAAGAGTGAAAAGTATACAACAGGCTCCTATCATCCACCATTATGAAGAGTCCATAGCAGGAGCAGTTACAATTCGTGGATTTGGTCAAGAAAAGCGCTTCATTGACATAAACATGGAGCTCTATGATAAGTACATGCGTCCATCGTTCTATGCATTGGCAGCCATCCAGTGGCTGGTGTTCCGCATGGAGCTTCTCACAACGCTTGTTTTCTCATCATGCATGCTACTTGTGATTTGGTTTCCATCCAAAGCCATAGACTCAGGTGAGACTCACTGTTTACTTAATAGCAACTCCTATGGTCACTGGAAATTGATTCTCTCAATAATCGGCTTTCAGAAATTTTAAGGCTAATGCCGCACGCTCATTCCATCCACAAAGTCCATATGCTTTCCATATCCTTATTGCCCACCGATTATTGAGAGAGAGGAAACCCTCAAACCCTTCAAACCATTGATTCTTGAGGGGTCCAAGGACTTTAGAGGGTCAGCTCTGTCAATAATTGGTGGGCAATGAAGATTCATGATATATATTGACTTTAAGAGTGAGATGAGCATGCGGTGCTGGCTTAAAAACCTTTGAAATCCAATTATTGAGGGAATCTTTTTACATTGACCATAGGAGTTGCTCTAATGTCTGTCAGTCCCATGCCATGGATGAACCAAAGGAATCCTCCCTACATGGTATATTCATGAGGGTCCAGTAAGTGTCTGATATGCATCGATCATAACAACACTTTACACTATTATCTGCCAGTTTACCTTTTGCTGACAGCATGTAAACTGGTCATTTCCAGGTCTAGCAGGGCTTGCAGTGACCTATGGGTTAAGCTTAAACAGTCAACAATCATGGTGGATATGGTGTCTCTGCGATGTTGAGAAGAAGATCATCAAGGTGGAGCGCATTCAACAGTTCTCCACTGTCCCTAGTGAACCCCCGTTGATTATTCAAGAATTTCGCCCTCCACAAACTTGGCCAGCCCAAGGCATGATAGTCCTACAAAACTTACAGGTAGGTGAACTAAAGAGTATGAGTTTAGGGCATATGAATTCTGCAATCCTCTTTTTTTATTCATATCTTCAAAAATTGTGTGTGAAGTTTTTATTTGCAAATCGTGTCGTGCACACTAATTCGTCCCCCCTTTTTTGTTTTGTAAATTTCTTAAATCTTTGATGCAATGTCAGTGAGCAATAGTGTCAAGTTGTGCCTCTAACTTAAAATTTGAAGTAGAGTGCATATACTGAAGTCACAAGAAAGGTTTCAGTGGAACCTTTCATCACTACCAGGGTAGCATCATATATCTTCTGTGTCATGCTGGTCCTTGCACACAAATGGTGCACCTCGAACTTTTATCCCTGAGATAGGCTAGTTAATTAATTTCACTTGTAAGTGTGGCTTCAAATGATTTTCTTCTGCGTTTTATTTGTCAAAAGCATAGATTGAAAAGGTGAAAACAACTCAGATTCATCACAACAGAAATTCCAGATATAGAACTAACTATCCTCCCAGAAGTCTACAAATACTTTTTGACAATTTTGCTGTTCATATCCTTTTCTTCATTAATGATACAACAGAATCCATCTGAGGGCATCTGTTTGTAGTTCATTGTGATGTTAGTAGAAATGTTCTTGCACCCTTTGCAAACATAACCATATCTTTCAGAGACAGCTCTTCCATTTATTAGTTTGCACAATTACAGGTTCCATCTCCATCATATTTCTTGTATTTGCTTTGTCAACACTAAATCTGAGACAAATTTCTGCTTCTTGTTTCCACATCATCATTGAGTTTCTAACCATGCTTCTTGGCCTTCAAAATATGTCATTACTGGGCTTGAAGGTCCGGTACAGTGATCATTTACCGATGGTGCTGCATGGAGTTACATGCACATTTTGGGGGGGAAAGAAAATAGGAGTTGTTGGACGCACAGGGAGTGGGAAGTCTACACTTATACAGGCTCTGTTCCGCATGGTGGATCCTGTGGGTGGAAGGATTGTTATTGATGGGCTGGACATTTCCACCATTGGCCTGCATGATTTGAGGTCGAGATTGAGCATTATTCCTCAAGATCCCACTCTATTTGAAGGCACGGTGCGGGGTAACCTTGATCCTCTTGGAGAGCACTCAGATACCGAAGTCTGGGAGGTACTATCCTTCAAATGATTTGCAACAAAGTACATAATATTCTTAAGTAGCTTAGGTTGGAGTGCAAAAGGAAAAATTCTTAGGTAATCCAGATAACCAAAGAATGATTCCATTTGGGATGCACCTCTTCAATTGATTCTTGCATGGAAGAAGGCTTTGGGCCCAAAGGTAGGCAGCAATAAGGTGTCGACTAATGAGAGCTTGCCACTTGATTATGCTCGGCATGCATGCATGTACTCAAGGTCTTTAATTTGTGAAAAAATATATTTTATTCTAGAATAGGAAGAGAACGTCCACATCCTTAAGAATGCTATGTAGCTGAGAGTAGTTCGATGGATTTGATGAAATAGTAGCATACAATCCATGCTCAGTCGTTTGATGAGATTAATGTGTAGTACGAGAGTTTCATCTTCAAGCATGTGTTTATTCTTGTTCAATTTGTTATTGCTGTGGGCTGTTTTCTGTCAGGCACTTGATAAGTGCAGGCTAGGTGATGTCATACGAACAAAAGAAGGGAAGCTCTCCTCCTCAGGTGTGTCAAATACATTTGGGTTTGAATATGTTGAATGAAATAAATGAAATACCCTGATTGTGTTGCAAAAGAGCGGATTTGATTTCCCTACATGTGTGTAATGCAGTAACAATGCATGCAAGTGCAACATTAAAACTTAAATACACAAGCAATGGACAGTTTTTTGTGTTTTGCACAGTAATTGCGGAGTTTAGAAAAAGCATGGATAAGCAATTGAGCCTCTAGGGTCCATTTATAGATCTGCAGCACAAAAATTGATTAGTGAAAGGAATGATACTTTTAGGAAGGCTCGAATCCAACTTTGCAATTTCTTCAGTATAGTCCTCCAGGGTGTTTATGAGTGATGGCTAACTTTTCACATTTAACATGGTTGCAGTCGAAGAGAACGGTGAAAACTGGAGCGTGGGACAGAGGCAACTGGTCTGCTTGGGCCGTGCTTTACTTAAAAAGGCGCGTATTCTCGTTCTTGATGAGGCAACAGCCTCCGTTGATACTGCAACAGACAATGTCATTCAGCAAACTTTGTGTAAAGAGTTCACCAATTGCACTGTTGTGTCAATTGCGCATAGGATACCAACTGTGATTGACAGTGACCACGTTCTGGTCCTCAGTGATGGTGAGCTTCATCATACCTCATCAAGTATACATCATGAATTATATATTTTATTATGTGTGTGAGATTCCTGCTGGGCAATCAGGATGCTTAAGCTCGGTAATCAAATCCATTCACAGCTTTTTCCACTTTACTACATGTTTCTGTAGGTGGGAAATTGCCCAAAGTTCCTTGTATCAGCAGCTTCAAGTTAATTGAGTACACCAGACGTGTTGAACAGATGCAGAGAGTTCAATTTTGTTATATTTGTGTGTTTTGTTCATACCAGGTGCAACAAGATGGAAATTTTCAGGAGGCTATAAGTAATACGTATGTTTTTATAATTCCACAAATTTAATGGATTTACCAAGGACGAAATGAGAATATTCTCTAAATGAATTTCTTGGATCCTCTCTAAACTATTGTAATTTTTAAGCCCAAAGATTAGATGGGACCCTATATTTTGTGCCACCATGTTTTCTTATATCTCCCAACTGAACCTCCAAGAGGAGATCAATCTCAGTTGATTGGTGGGTAAATAGCATTGCTTGGTCTGTCCACACTTTGTACCCAGCTCATGTTGTGTCCTTGGCACAGGGAGGGTCTCAGAGTACGATGAACCGAGAAGGCTGCTTGAAGATAAGTCTTCATTCTTTGCAGGCCTAGTGGCAGAGTATGCAAGACGGTCGTCTGGAAGCGTTTGATGTCCGCTTAGTTGGAGGACCAAGCATTTCAATATTGACCCAAGGTGGTTGTTGGTGACCTGGCAATGGGATGAGAACAAGGCATGCTTGTCAAGGTCAGCATGCATCCTCCACCATCTTCCTAATTTCCTCCTGTCACTGCCTCATTTGTTTCATGAACAGGTTTGTTGTGTACTGATGTGTGTCATCATTGCAACTTGTAACATTACCAACAGTTTTGATGCAAGTGTGGGCTAAGAATGTTGTATGTTAATCTCTCGACCATGAGCCACAAGATAGGAATCTGGCACACTCATGTCAAGAGACAGTGCCCTTGCTCCCCTCCCCTCCTCCCTGTAGTTTGCATTTCAGGAAATTGGAGGTTTAAACTAATGTTGGACCGGTGTATAGGTGAATGCATGGTATCAATTTTGAACATCTATATTGGAATCAAAGAACTTACCTGTGGGTATCAAAATTTTCATACCAGTCAAATATTAAGATTTGTTGGGTATGTCAAGATGAGAGAATCTTTATAGCCAAGTTATTATTCAGGTCAATAACATTCTAACCATATTGATACTATAGCGATTTTGATTAGGGGTGAAGGTTCTTGCATGGTATGTAGACCCGAATGGTATCGAAAAACAAAAATACCATCAAATACCCATACCTTACTGGTGTCAAAAAATGTGAACCCTCATTATAGAGGTACCTGAATGGTATCAGAAAAGGATGATACCAGACCGACACTGGTTTCAACCCAATGAGAATAGGGTTAATTCTTAGTAATATGTGCACCCCGTTCACACATATAGAGCCTCTCCTCTCTGTAATATGCTCTTTAGGAAAGAGAACGTTTAAACCCAATGAGAACAGGGTAAATTCTAGGAAGGATCACTATATTCGGTAATTGGAGACTTTTTCATGATTTTGAGACTACTTAAGGACATGGTTTTCAAATAAAAAACAAGAAAAACACACATATATATTCAATGTAACTTATTATATTGATTTGCGTGGACAACACTAACCAAATTGGCACAAATACATGTCATCACAATGAGAAATCAGACCAGATATTAAAGCATTTGCATTTATTTTGAGATTCTCCAAAGTCTCCGATTAACGAATATAGTGATAAGGATGTGCACCCAGTTTCACACATATGGAGCTTGCAGGTTACACAACTGTAGTGGTCCATGCATAACCTTATGAAAGCACATATGTATGAGAGGTGAGTATATTGGGCTGATGCTTCAAGTGCACAATGGTGTAGTTGGACATGCCTTGTTTTGAATGTCAACTGAACAATTCATCAACTGAACAATTACTGTACCCCTTTGGTTTTGGTTTTGGTTCTGGTTTTGGTTTTCCAGGGTGATTCAAACACACTTTGGTCTCAGGGCATGCTTGATCATTGCTGTTGATGTTTCAAAGTTCACAAAGAAAAATTCACTCAATAATCAAGAGATTTACATCAATGTCAACCATGATGTGGCCTTCTATCCAAGATCACACATGGAAGTCTGCTATGAGTAGGCAGCGCTACCAGACAGAGAAGTACAGCAAACATCGCCAAATGTGTTTGATTATCAGGGTTGATCACAGTCACTTGCTGCTTCTCGTAAGTTTTCAGTCCCAGATCTTGAGCTGAATCGAATTGGCTACGGAATGGGTTGAACTAAAAGGGTCAAAGTACTTGGCTTGGAAAACACCTCAAAGAAAGTGGTTGAATGGATTTCTGTACTTCGGTCTAAACCCCTAGTTCTTGAGTCTGATGATACAGAATCTACCATCGTACTAACAAAGAGCAGAGCAAGTGCAAGGGTCATGAAGAACCCCTGCTTGTGTAGAAATTATTGTGATGAGGTCTTAAGTGGGTGGGACATCAACCACATGAGATGCTCGTGTATATCATTCAATGTACCTACAAATATTTTTATAGTAAGGTGCATTAGACTGATGAGCAGTGCTGCAGGCTCTTCCTCCAAAACCATCACCAAAGTTGTCATTGTTGTATGAAGGGAGCATCTTTCCACTCATGGGACCATGTAATTTGATTTTTTTACAACATGTGCTCCTTCTTTGGACCTGATTACAACCTTTTATGAAATTGGTATCTACTCAGGGTGGATATTGCACTCCTCCTCCCCTTGTAGTATAAGGGCTAGTTCACACAGGTCCCAAGTTCGAAGTCCCAGTTCACTTGAGGTCAATCCATACAATCTCAGCCATTGAGAGCATGGAAGTTGGGACTTACCACTTCACACAGGTCCCAAGTCCTAAGTCCCAAGTCCCAAGTCCCAAGTATGACATGGATGCCTACATGGCGACACTTTTGGAGGTGAGGCTTGGGACTTGTGTTGAGAATTGGGTCGAGCAAATGAAGGGAGCTTCTTTGTGTATGAAGGGAGCTTCTTTCCACTCATGGGACCATGTAATTTGATTTTTTTTACAACATGTACTCCTTCTTTGGGCCTACTTACAACCTTTTATGAAATTGGTATCTACTCAGGATGGTTATTGCACTCCTCCCCTTGTAGTATAAGGGCCAGTTCACACAGGTCCCAAGTTCAAAGTCCCAGTTCACTTGAGGTCAATCCGTACAATCTCAGCCATTGAGAGCATGTAAATTGGGACTTACCACTTCACACAGGTCCCAAGTCCTAAGTTCCAAGTATGACATGGATGCCTACATGGCGACACTTTTGGAGGTGAGGCTTGGGACTTGTGTTGAGAATTGGGTCAAGCAAAAAGCTAGACCCGAGTCTCAACACAAGTCCCGCAAGTGTTTTTGAATAAAGTAATCAAGAATTAGCTTCAATGATAATTAACCATATTTTAAGGGTTTCTCAAAGCTCCAAAATTGGGACTTTGCCTCCATGTTGAGCCACCTATACAAGAAATTCCCAGCCTCATGGTGTAACACCCTAATGCTAAGTAAATGTTATATTCTTTGTTAAACTGTCAACATGTGAGTGCAAAGGTATCATTAAGTAAGCCATTTTCAAACGTGACATAACATTATTAAGTAGTGTGTGTTCATTCATGTGGGCCTCGAGAATATAAGCATGGGATGCCATAACTATTGCAAATTTAGTTTCAAACCGAATTTGCCATGGGATGCCACAGTTAGTGCAAATTCGTATTGAAATTCAATATGAATTTGCACTAACTGTGGCATCCCATGGGTATATTCTTGGGGCCCACATGAACGAAGGCACACTGCTTAAATAATGTTATGGATTATACATATGTGGCATTAGGTGCAAAATAACACCACTTTGACCAACGATGTTGGCAGTAGAAGGATGTATAAACGCTTTAAGAAGATCACCAACTTGGCCAATCACAATGGCTAATATAGGATCTATCTGCTCAACAAGGTAATGTAAGAAAGTGTTCCACAAAAGGAGAACAACTTTGTTCACCTACAATAAGGTTGATTTTGTGGTGATTCTCACCCTAACAATCCAATATTAATAGAGAGAAAAAGGGTTGTTTGTTTAAACGACTTTGCAAACTTTTGTAGGTTGCATATGAATTTATTATTTTCTAAAGACTCTTCACAACTTCTGCAAATCTTTGAATTCTTTTTTATATTTTTCCAAGCTATTTAACTTGCCGGAAAGTGCAAAAGTTTTTAGAAGTGTCGCTTTTAGGCTAAGTGACCTTTATATACTCTCGCTCTTGAGCATAGTGGCGACAACCCTGAGTCAAATTTGTTTTGACGTCCTTCTGCATGACCATTGCCAAAGATAGATCCTTATAAAAGATCTTGTTCTTCCCTTACACATCAATTCTACGTGGTATGTGTATCTTTTAATATATTTTAGGAAATCATTGAGGTTATTGTGCAAGTTTGACATGTGTCATATGCATGGGGATACTCTTCTTTGAAAGTGGGAGCCATGTATGTGCAAAACCCCTATATACAAAATTGTCATGACCAATAATAAGACTCTACATACATATTATAGATTACATAATAATTCCATGTACGTACACATGAATTTTAAACTACTAGAGTAAATAGTGTTAATTATGCTTACAAAATACAAGTGATTGAGATATAAAGGTATTTCTTGCTTTTATGCTCATAAATCATGTTTTTTTTTTTTTTTGACAAAGTCATTGAAATATGACACGGACGATGACAAATATTCACGCAAATATTACAGACCTTGGACAACTAACCAATTAATTCAACTATTAGTTGACTAGTTGCCTTTCTTATTTATAGTTGTTTGTGATTTCACCTGCCAAAAATGTAGTTAATTTTAGTTGTTTGAATTTTGATTTGTCAAAAAATCTAGTTAATTATAGTTATATCTAGTTAACTAAAGTTGAGAGCAACTTGTAGTGTAGTTACAAGATGGATTAGAGCATTTATATCTTTTCCTTTTTCTTTTATTTAGAATTTTAAATTTGGGACCTGATTCCATTTGTGACTCCGACTCAATCAACACCCAATGAGCACGACCTCATTGTCTACAAGTAACTTAGAGTATAATGGGTTCAACTACAACAAGAAACGGTGAGTTCAACTCCTTCTTGGGATGGGTCATGCACGGGTGACAACATGTGTACCCGACAGTCCCATGTGTACAACATGTGCAATTAAATAGGGTATGAATGTGTACAACATGTGCACCCACGTGTACTACACAAGCTACATGGAGTGCCTTCATACCATGTCTTGAGCCCTATAAAAATTGGGCTTCTTGGACTTTATGGGTATAGCATGTCATCTATTACCATACCTTGCCCCACTTAAAGTAAGTTCCTACAATGCCTCTATCCTAAGTTAGGGACAAGTCATTAAAATAAGGCCATAAACCTTGATTTAAGATCCTCCATCATCTCAATATGATTTTTATTTTATTTTTTGGAATACATGGATGTCAATTTAACATCATGTGCTTCATTGAAGCAATTACTTGGTTACTTTTCTTAATTAAACCCCTACATTTGAGTGGTGTGTTGTTAGGTGTGGATGTAAGAATAGACACCAAAAAAACATGTATTTTCAAGAGATTGGACTACATGCTCAAAATTTCTTAGCCATTTTAGGCTTAGCGGTCAACACAATTGTAGGACCTATATGATCATTTAATTGCACAAGAATCTTCACTTTGACAATGTTTGAGATATTCATACAAGCCCCAAAAATCATGAGAAAATGGCTACAACCGTGATTTGAGTTTGTTGATTATCTGGGGCTAACGATGCATTTCATATCCTACAAGAAGTGGGTGAGGAACTGAAAGTGTCCATTTAAGACTCACTTTTCTTAATTTAAGTGGGTCTTAAATGAACTCTTCCAACTTTGCACCCACTTCTTGTAGGATATGAAAGACACAATTAGTTAAAGATGATTAGCAAAATCAAATTGTGCCAACAACCATTTTCCTCATAATTTATATATAATTATCTTAACCATTATCAAAGTAAAGATTCTCTTATTCATTAATGATCATTTAGATCATCCCAATTATGTTGACCTTTGAATCTAGAATGATGAACAAATTGTGAACAAATGAATGCAATCTCTTTAGAACATATCTCGTTTTGGTGTCTATTCTTGATCCACAACTAACCATACAACACTCAAATATAGGTGTCCATTTAAGATGAGTAACCAAATTAGGCCCACTTACCTTAAGTTGTGCTAGTGGGCTCACTAAGCCACTCGACTCAACACACAGCCCAAGCATTTGTCCTAAATTAGGGTTTCGCTCGTCGGAGAATTTTGGGTTCGCTTCCGTGTCGCTCTCGCGGAGCAATTAGGGTTTTCTTCTGTCCCGCTCAGTCGCTCACTGTGAAGCTGTGAACCAAATCTTCGCTCATCTTGAGCTTCAACATTCACTTTTCTGATTGGAACAAAGGAGCTTGGAATTGGAGAGAATGGGGCCGGCGATGGGGTTCCAGGTGGTGGTTCTAGCGGGCGGGTTGTCGAAGAAGCTGTATCCGCTGGTGTCCAAGGACGTGCCGAAGGCGCTCCTGCCAGTAGGCAACAAGCCGGTGTTGTCGTATGTTTTGGAGCTTCTGGAGGCCAGCAATTTGAAGGACATCATCGTGGTGGTCAGCGGGGAGGATGCCGCGCTCTGCATCGGGAATTGGGTTACCGAGGCCGTCCATGATCGCCTCCGCGTCGAGGTTTTTTCCTGCCTTCATTTCATATCGTGGAAGTTTAAAAGTCTATGTTCATTCAATTTCAGCTCGTATATGTGGAATTCGTGAACTTTATGTGGCCTTTGCAGGCAGGATTCACTGATTGTTCATAGCTCATCTGAACAGGGCAGGTCATACACATCCTGTTTGTCCATTGATTAAAAATGTTAAATGTCCCTTGGACGATTACCGTCGTGAAATAAAATTTAGGAGCTCAGTCTGATGGGTGAAGAAGATGAATCACTGAGGGTTTAGAAGGTTACTAAATATTTGTCGTTGGGTTGCGCTTCTACCCTTTGTATAAGTCTATGTTATGTCAGCTTGTATATGTGGAATTTTTGAACATTATTTGGCCTTTGGATGCAGTATTCTCTAATTTTCATAGCTCACTCAACAGGAGCAGCTCTAATGCACATTCTGTCTCTTCATGATGGAATTGCCTTTTATGTCCCTGGCAGTTACCTACGTGGAGTAAATGTAGAATCTCATTCCAGTGGGTGAAGAAGATGTTGACTGAGGATTTTAAAGGGTCTCTAAACATTTGTCATTAGGTCACACTCATATATGTGAAAATCGTGAACTTCATGTGGCCTTTGCAGGCAGGATCCACTAATCCTCATAAGGTAGACGTGTGTTATTTGGACATTTTTCTCTCTGCACCCACTTCTCTCACGATATAAAACACCCAATAAGTGCGGGATGATTAGCAAATCCTGATTGTGCGTGAGCCATTTGCCTCATAATGTTTGGAGCTCGTATGAATATCTTATTCATTAACAAATTGATGTTTCACATGCTCATGAAGTGGTCATATAGGTCCCCCAATCGTGTTGACTATTGAACCTAGAATGGTTAGCATATTTTGAGCACGTAGTGCAATCTCTTCTAAGCTCATGTCTTTTTTGGTGTCTGTATTGAGATCCATACCTAACCACAAACCACTAAAATCTAGGTGTCCAATTAAATTCACTGTCCCATTAAGGCCCATCCTGAGTAGGAGCAGCTCATGTTCCTCATTGATGGATTTGCTTTTTATGTCCCTTGGACAATTACCTGTGTGGAATAAAATGTAGAAGCTCATTCCAGGGGGTAAAGGAGATGTTGCATCAAGGATTGAAAAGGTTACTAAATATTTGTCATTGAGTTGCACTCTGGTCCATCTATATTCTCTGGAGACAATTTTTTGCCTTATCCCGATTGTGTACTGAATGTGATTGGATGTGTGGTCGGTTGAATAGGTGGCCACTGTGCCAGAAGATGTAGACACAGCAGATGCTTTGAGGGCTGTGATGCATCGCCTGACAGCAGAAGATTTCTTGGTTGTGAGTGGAGATCTTGTATGTGATGTGCCAGTTGGAGCTGTGGCTGCTGCTCATCGACATCAAGGAGCTCTTGTCACAGCTTTGGTATGCAACCGAGCATCCATTGGGTCCCTGGAACCCGGTACTGACAAGACCAAACAGCCAGCAGTATGTGACATTATTGGCCTGGACTCAACTCATCAGAATCTCTTGTATATTGCTCCCAGCACACAGGTTAGTTCTTTGCCTCCTTATGAGTCCAATCTTGTTGGACTGACTTGAATTTGTGATATGCTTGTCTTTGATGTATTTGCACCAAAGTTTCTTACAAGTTCTTCAGGTATTAGGTTCAGGTTGCTTAGAGCTCAGTCTCAATGGGTTGGTGTCTATGCCTACATTTGTCACAGTAACTATTTATTGCTGTTACATTGGATGTCATAGTTCTACCAGATAAATGAATGCTATGACTTGTGATGGCGGTTTAAAACAGGGATTCAGCATTTGCAAATTCCATGTTTAGTACATGAAGAGTATGACACCTGAAAGTTAGGTCTATCATGGCATGGAGTAGCACTATTAGTCTACTCTGTCTAAGACTCGAGGATTTTTGGTTGTTAATTGTTTCTGATTATGCCCCTACTTCTGATTGTGAGCATATGTGCAATTCTTGTCTATGACTGCTGAAACTGTTGTTCAACAACAAAGCTACTTAGTCAGCTTTAACAAGTATTAATCTGCTTTCTCTAAGTTTGTGCTGTGTATATTATCTTCAGAGTGATAAAGATGTGCGAGTGCGTCGGACCCTTCTTCGTGCAGTTGGACAGATGGAAATTCGAACAGATCTTGTGGATGCCCATCTTTATGCCTTCAACAGGTTACTAGTTGAAGGGGTTCTTGAATCTAAGCCAACAATAAAGAGTATCAAGCAAGACTTGGTTCCCTACCTTGTAAGATGTCAATTACGATTGGGGGTTCCCTTGACATCAGTTGGATCACCTGTGGAGGATAAGGATGATGGTCATCACAACCCTTCAATTCCAGATACGGAAACATTTGTGCAACAACTTCGGGCTGCTCAGGGTGGACATCGGGTGAATGCTCCACAACTGAAATGCTGCACATACATAGCAAACCAGGGAAAATTCTGTGTTCGTGTTAACTCACTACAGGTATGACTATTACAAATTGCTGAACTTAGCAACCTGATGTTTGCAATGATATTTCCTTTCTTATGATCTGCCCATCTTTCCATTCTATTCAAGCTTTCGTTTCACTTTTCCTTATTCTGCTCCTTGATTAGCTTCTGTTCTAGAGAAGCTTCTAGTTCTAACCAGTGGAATATCTCAATTCTTTTTATTTTCAGGCATATCTGGATATCAACAGAGAGGTGGCAGGCGAAGCAATTCATTTGACAGGCTACACAGTCTCAAACCATACCAATGTTATACATGAAACTGCACAAGTGGGTTGGAAAACCACAGTGGGACCTCAGTGCATGTTGGGAGAGGGTTCCACACTGGAGGACAAATGCAGTGTGAAGAAATCTGTTGTGGGCAGACACTGTCGCATTGGTTCAAACGTCAAGATCATCAACTCCGTGGTCATGAATTATGTGACGGTGGAGGATGGTTGCACAATACAGAATTCAATTATCTGTAGCAATGTGAATTTGCAAGAGCGGTGCTCTTTAAAGGACTGCCAGGTTAAATGCAATCTTCTCTCCTTTTCCCTGGTTTAGAAGTTGTGCATAATTTAGTGTGGATATTGCGAAAACAGAGGTACATGGTCAGGTTGACCACTTGCTTTTTAGAGATGATATTTATGTTGTTAGGAACATGGGCTTACTCTTATCCTGGATTGATACTGTTCTGTGGTTGATGTTGTTTTGTCCATGCATGATGAAGGCGAAGGTATTGTACATTGTTGTTCACAGTCATAATGTGCCCTTCTCTATTCTGTAACTGGAGATAGTTGCAGTTGACCTAGACACTCCAAGTACTCAAGCAAGAAGCATGTGCATTTAATCTTGTGCAGGTGGGACCTGGATATGTTGTGGGTGCTCGGTTGGAGCTCAAGGGTGAGGCATTTGCAAAGAAGGAGAAATCATGAGCTTGTGAAAGCATTGGGAGATCAATTACAGTTATGTCGACCATGAAATGGCTCTATTCTCAACACCATATGAGTGAGACTTGAAGCAGACAGATGCTTCCTTGCTGCATGAGGAGCATAGAATTTCAGCATAAGGTGGGAGGTAGCATGGTTCTGCCTGTTCCATTGTGGTTGCAGCCATAATTAATCTCTTGCTTTCGAGCAGTAGGAATCAGGTTCCTTCTAGGTCATCCATGATTCACCTCTCAAAAGGTGATCGCCTCAGATTTTGCCTTTACAGCTGAAGAGTGTACAGAGTGGTACAGGGGACGCGACAGCAAGGTTTAAATTAGTTTGAATCAATGTGAAATTGACCGGCATTAGGAGCAGAGATGTGGAACTGATTGGTCTATTTGTAGGAAGTCTTCTTGTGTGGACTTAGAAATGTATTATGACATCTTGTCTTGAGCCTCAAAGTCTGCAAGTCAAGACTTCAATTCTATGGATATATTGCCAATCAACTAGGATATCTACAAGTCCGGTGGTCTGAGAAGCCATGTGTTTTCTATCTCTTGGGATCATATTATCAAGAACTTTGGAAACCTTGAAGAAGCACAGGAGCTGTGTACTTTCTAGTTTGTCTGTATCAAAGGAAGGAACTATGTCTAGGATAAATGACTCTCAAGAATGGTGATCCCTAGCCCATATTATTTTTGATCAATTGTAACTACTGACGTCTCTGGCATCTGATTGAAACTCAGTGAATAGAAATTCTACATGCACTGAATTTCCGATCATCACAAACATTGGGGCAAGGAGTTAAATTCATGGAATGGCATAACACAATCTCACTATGTATTTCATTTACGCAGTTCATGCATGAGGATTTCTGTAATATGTTCTTTGCAAAATTCATTAAGTATCGCTAAATTTTGATTTACAAAGCAAGTTCACAAGCTTGACCTGGCAAGATTGCAAAATGCCTCTTGCACTGTTGCTTCAAATCCACTGGTGTCTGGACAGCAAGTCAAGAGGAAGTTGTTGTGAATCTGTGAAGAATGGAGAGGATTTTGCAGATGGCCATTGATTCCACTGCACCGTTTATGGTATTTAGTGACATGTACACTATTTGCAAAAGGGCCTAAACTAGGTGTCTGGAGGTCCCTCTATAATAATAAAAAATTCAACATTACTGAAAAATACTTATATTGACATTTACATTGGGATACCTGACACAGTATTTTAGCATTCTAGTGTGCCAAGGGGAAGATATTATTGAGCATACTAATGGCAACTGTCATGTGTTTACATCTTAGTATGCAAGAGGGAGATATTCTTGAGCATACTAATGCCAAGTGTCATATATATACACTTTAGTCAACTTGTAGACTATTATGTAACATAGGCATACACCTCATAACACTGTTGAACATAATTACGCCAAGATATCAGTGAGCACACTTGAACGCATGACACTAAATACCAAAATTAGTATACTTGCATCATGCTCCAAACATTTGCATGTTCATGTTGGAAACATTGGGAAGGCAACCAGTTGGTTATATCCAGTAAACCCACTCAGGCAGATTTCACTTCATAACAACCACTATGGGGGGTACGGTAAAAAACTGCCCCTCCACAGCATGTTGTTGATTTGTTCCAACTGGAACCCACTAGGCAGTAGATCAAAATCTCTGACCCCAAGTTAGGGGTCCATTCAGCTACGAACTATATAGCCCAGGGATATACAGAGTTTCTCTGTGTTTTCACCCTTCCCATGGTGGCTGCCATGAAACTCCGTCCATCCATGTTACCAAACATCACCAAGTGAATGCAAAAAATTCAACTGACTGGAGACCTTAGCTAGCTCATGCAGAGTCTGCCCTCCATGCACACCATGAAACTTTTTATGGCATGAGAGGACTTTTAAGCAGAAGGAGCAGCTGTAGTCGTGTGTCAACCATGCCCTCTGAACTCAGTTGGCATGAATTGCCAGATTTGATACTTTGTATTTGTACAATTTGTACATGGTTCTTAACCATTTACAAAATCCAGGTCATGAAATGATTTCCCAAGAAAATTGTGGTGTACCTGGAACATAGCACCAGAGGTTACCATCTGTGATCTTGACCCTAATGGTCAGCCAACATCGCCCCAATGTGGTGAACCTTCAACTTGCCAAGAGCAATTAGGCTGCTGGTTCCAATTATGTGGATCTGGGACTGGCTCACCACATGATGATTGGTCATCAAAAAATTCATGGACGTCAGTATTCATCCTAATAGGTCCTCCAGAGGTGTCAGAAAACCTGTACATTGACAACAATAACTGCATCACTTGTCTTTGATTGTCAAACATACACTTCTGAATTGAAGGAAATAAAAGGGAGATGTAGGGGCAACTTTCTGAAGCATATACCAAGACTATAAAAACCGACATGAGCTGCTAAACTATGGGTTATAGCCAGTTGCCTTCCCATGGCTCATGAAGTCAACTGGCTATAACCCATAGTTGGCCAACAAGTATTCACTATCATAGATGACCAGCATGAGGAGAATTTGAGCTAAACAATAAATCAAGAATCCACATCATTTTTATGGATTTGCGAGAAGATATGGCTATGGGTTATATCCATCCTCTTCATAACCACTGGAAAGACACCACACATCAAGAATCCTCCTCACACTGGTTACGTAAGAATGTGTACTCAACCTGTTCATTTCATGTGGTTGTGAGGAGCCCCAGCCGTGCCGACCTGCATGTGCTGGCCATATTTGCCTCCCATTCGAGTGTTCATATCTATGTCTCTGGTTATGTCTTTGACGCAAATCTCCTGTCTGGCCATCCCTACCATATCCTGAAGTTCTGAAGGCCTTGGAGGGTCTCACATCCCAACCACTACATCTGGAGTGCTGCTTTCTCAACACTTCTTCCCCTTCCTTGCAAAGGTCAGTGGGTTTGGCTCTTACATCTCCGACTGAGTTTTCGTGTGGGTCGATAATAGAAGACCAATCTGGACCAGTACCCTGAACATGTTCCAGCTATGAGTCAGTAGTCACCAAACCAGACTGATCAGATTGACATAATCGATAAAATGTGACAAAGCTGCTTCCTTTCTAGCATAGTGCAGGATTTGTTAATAGGGCGTGCAAGCACACACCAAATCTGTGCAGAGCCTTAATATCTCTTCACCTAGAGGGAGTGACTTTTTTTTTCTAACAATTATGAGAATTGAAACTAAATTGAAGAATGCACCTCTGTTTTTTGCTTGGAACACATAGTCTAGAGCTTAATTGAAAACAACATATAATCCACTATTGGAAGCAGAGGTGAATAAGTATAGCCAAGTAGAGGTGAATAAATGCAGAGATAAATTAGAATCGAAATCATCATAAGGCATGGGGGTCGTAAGAATTGCACTATTAAGTTAAAGGCCTTCAACTTCAAAGTTAGAACATACCGTAGCTGCCTCAGCGCAGTCCCAAATACTCCACCTGGGAGACTCACTACATCTGATTCTTTTGTACTCCCTGTGCCAGTTGGTATCATCATTCTTGTTGAAAACTGACTTGCAGTGTCTCCTGAATGTATCAATGATCTTGTTCATTCCCTCATCCTGTGCAGCATCAAAGAAACTCTTTGTTTCTTTTGCATGATGAATAAGATCCCTCCAGAGGTTGCTATGTGCGCACAAAGTTGTAGATGATCCCAGGACCCAAACAGCATACCTGCCAACCATAGATGAAAATTATAAGTCAGTGACAACTTAAGCAATTGAATGGACAAAGGTCAGTAAAACAATCTAAAATTTTCACTCTTGATTCATTATGTTTCTTAAAATGAAGAGCTTATATTAGCACCCTTTCTTGAAAAACTCCAAGTAGGGTCCTAAAAGGATTTCCACTAAACACCACCAATGAGTACAATTAGACTTCTCAATTGTTCTGAAGACTTTTCGATAAGTTCTTTGTGAAGAATAATATCATCTACAAATGAGCATCCTTACAAAAGAGCTAAGTGAAGAGTCACCTGCCACGAGTAAGAGCTACATTTAATCTGCGTTCATCATCCACAAAGCCAATTCTTCCATGCTCATTTGCACGAACTGCAGAAAATATAATGATGTCACTCTCTTTGCCTTGAAACCCATCAATTGATTTCACCTCCCAATCAAGGACCTGTACACCTGATTTGGAAGTGTATGTGCAACTCATTTTGCTCATTTGATCCTTGATGAAAGCCACCTGGCCACCATATGGGGAAATCACCCCTATGCTTATGGGCTTCTCTTCTGACCCAAAATCTTCAAATGCTGCACAAACTGCCATAGCATAGCATGGGTTATGAGCTCATCAATATTTGTATATACAAGAAGTAAGGAATTGTTAAGTGGCAATACCTGAATCATGCACACGTTGAATCAAGTGTACAACAAGTTCCCCCTCAAGAGGATTTCTCTTGCTAGAGCCTGCATTCTCCTCTGATAGATAGGAGACATCAATAAAGGCATAGGGCCCATAGATGCCCTGCTGGAACGGAGCCCTGCTATAAGATTCTTCAAGAACATTTTCTCCATTTCTCAACTTCTGGTTGTAAAACGCCTTGTTGGGAAAGGAACTTATTGCAGGGTGCATCCGGTACTGCACATCAAGAAGAACCCAAGAATGTCCAAGCAGTTGAAGCCTCTCAAAGAGGCTACGTCCATAACCATTTCTCTGTGCAAGCTGGTCAGAAATTCCAAAACAATGAATATCAGGACTTTACATCATGTGGTCAATGGAAGGACTGTGAAAGAAAATTCCTAGCAGATATATAATGGCATAATTAAGTGGTGAAAACATTTGACCTGGATTTTGTCACTTAGATTTGTTATCTAGTCATTCTACCATGAGCTATTCTCTGAAGTATGGCAAAAGACTTGCACCTAATCAGGAGGCATTTATGCTCAACTGGAAATTATACCTGGCTCATGACAGTAGCTGGTAACTGTTTCTGATCGCCAACAAGAACCATGTGCTTGACTTCCTTCATCTGAGTGATAATTGCAGTCTCTGCCTCCACCAGCTGGGCAGCCTCATCAACAATTACACATGAGAATGGGATTCCAAGCTTCATAATCTTCAAGCCTACTGAGGACACCGTACTGAATACAACACTTGCATTTTCCACACAGTGAGCTTCTAACCAATCAGGCGATGTAGCTGCTGCATTGGGAAAAATAGGGGCTTCGTCCTGTCCCGTCAATATCTCAATAAGAACTTGTCTCTCCCTGATAACAGCAGGGCTGTCAAATAGCCCAGGGTTTGTGGACTCCACCTCAAGTTCAGTCTCTTCAAATGGCCGTGGAGAGAATTGAGGGGCATCATCATCATCATCAATAAAAATCACATCAACAGGTTGAAAGTCTTTACTTTTCCCATCCTCCAACTTATCCTTCCCACATCCTTGTGGAGAAAATTGAGGAGCATCATCAACTCGGTTTTGTTGCTCCTGGCATTTACCAGTCTCTACTTCACTTCCAGGTGGTTGTGAATGCAATCTAGCAGTGTCAACAACTCGGGTGCTTGTTTCCTGGTTTTTAACATCCTGAATGTCATGTCGTGTAGGAGTGGGAGAAAACTGAGGACAGTCATGATCAGATTTTTCATGTGCAATGACTTGAAGAAGCTTTCGAGTAGCAGATACTGCTGCCAGGATTTCTTCTAGTCGTTTACTACTAAGGTTTGAGGTAGGAAGATCATTACACAATGTTTCACCATGGACTATGACGTCCTTTCCTAATCTTTGTATAATACTCCGCTCTCTTTTTTGTCCAGCAGGATTATTTGATGTTGGACTTGACACCTCCATCAAATACATCAGCAATGTTCTGGATAAGACATACCATCCATCCTCTGGATGCAGAGCAGCTAGTAGGCGTTTCACCCGAAGTGGTAGAAATATGTGCTTCAACACACTTCCCTCTACTGTAAGCCTGTCTTCACTTCCAAGCATAACAATGTCCCCAAGTCGCAGTGGGGTACAACTGGCTCCATCCTCACGAATTGCAGGGAGTCCAGGATCTGCTTTGTCACTACAAAAATGAAAATTTTGAGAGAGGTCCAAATCCTCCTGCCTTTGGACTAGAAATCTTTGTGCAGCTTCATTTACTGCTATGTTGGTCGGGGCACAGACGAGGATGCGGGTATTTAAACATGCTGTAGCTGAGAGCATAGCCGTCAAAGTTGATGTCTTCCCTGTGAGCAAGGTGATCAGTCAAATACCTTAGAACCTCCCAGGATCGAATAGAAATGGCCAACCTAATTTGATCTATTGCTTCTCAAACTAGATATATTATTATTAGACATGATGTGCATGAGTAGCATCCAGAACCAGAGACTAAAATTTATAGCTCTAAAATTTGAGATGAAAATAAGATGAGGCGATTCCCTCATGAGTATAGATCCCTAGAGTACAAAAGAGCTTATCACCTGTGCCAGGTGGCCCTTGAATGAGCCCCAAGCAACACCCACTTTCTTTGTTCACTAGCCTGGCAATGAAGCCCTTAACAGCTTGCAGTTGAGATTCGTTCAGACGACGGAGATCATGGCAATACATCTGCAGCTTTGACTCCTCAACTGCAGTCTCAGAGTCTTGAAGTCCCAGCTCACCATTCTGTCAAGAGAAACTATCTGAGTCCTTTCTAAGCGATCAAATGGTCTTTCAAAAGCCAAACACCAACTGAGGTGATGTATCCAGTCCTAATCTAGATCAGTGACAATATTATTAGTCATTAAAGAGGGAGTACGTTCAGAGTAAACAAAAGATTGACACGTCCACCCTCTAAAACATTTGCTCATAATTCTTGAATACCTGAGTTTGAGAATACGTGGCAACATACTCTGCCATTGGTGCAGCTTCCGGCTGATGAAGTGCATCCCAGATTCTTTGACATGTGACAATACTCTCCAGTTTCACAGCATACCATTTTCTCTCTCCTTCCATAAGCGCTTTATACACTTCTCCATGAGTTGGCGCATGTAATATAGCCTCATATGACCTCTGAGATCCTAAAGAAGTGGTATATCTCCCCTGTACTACAGCTAAGGTGCAGCATTCATTGACCTGGAATAAATCCCGGGCATTCTGAGGTACAAAGGTAGCCATTAGAACTATGTCAGATGCTGCTGGAAGATACACTTTTGTTGTCAAGTTGTTGGACCTCTTCAAGGATTCAAATGACTCAGGATCGGGGGTGAAAGTTATCCTCTTCAATACACTTTTCTTGCTGATTGGTCTTATGTCAGCATCAATGAAAATCTCTGTACAAGCCAGATCTGAAATCTTCAATACACTTGATTGGATCTGTGCACGAGTCTCTTCTAACAGCCATTGGCTTAGAATCTTCATATATGACTCAACCTTGGGATATTGCAATGGGATCTCCTCCATCTGCAAAACATAGATTTCACTTCATCAGCTTACCTTGCCAATTACTCTCTCTCACTATCACTACCAGCAAGGAATACTTCATACTTCCGAAAATTGTCTCAAGATTTCCATAACCTCAAGAAATTTAATCACGGGTCCATCTTGAAGAATTGAGGCCAGACTCATGCCTCTTGAAATGGTAGATTGCTCAATAAAACTCTGGGAGACCATTTTAGTATCTGATTCAACAGATCCTGCTTAGAGGCAAATTCATGAGATTGCTTCCTCTCATGGTCCTTGATGATGAATGTAGATTCACCATCTCCATGTCTTTGCTCAAGTTTTGCCAAATATGCATTTGCTGGCCTTCCAACAATGTCAACTTGTATTTCCTCCCCATGCTGCCGGAACACCCACAGCCTCCGATTGTCAGGACTGTACCAGCAGTCCTTGTACTTAAAAACTCGGATGCGAGGTATGTCATGCACTTTTACAGCACCTGCACTCAACTTCTCCAGCAAGCTCTGCAGTGACTCATCGCCTCGTCTTAACCCAACGCACGAGTCAGTGAACCACCTTGTGTTCGGAGCCCCCCTCTGAAAGAAGTATGCTATGGAGTCTTCACTGAATTTGATAGACTTAGGGTCCATCCATCTGATTTCCTTGCTCCTCAGACATGCACCCATAGCAAGTATTTTTCCACCAGAACTGAAGACCCAGTTGTTGTCTCCCTTTTTTCTATTAGACTTTAAGTGGATGAGCTTTCTGAGTCAGTTTAAGTGGCATCTGCTATGCAGGTAGGGTAAAACCTGTGAAATGGCCATAAATAAACATAAGATTAAGACGCATGGTCATTATCACTTTCTTCCCTCTAGACCTAGTGGAAAGCATCTATCAAAGAGCATCCGGTTGAAGACTATCCAAGTCTCTCCTAAGTAGTATTGATCTACATTTAAGTAACGTTTCTATCCCAATCAATGCAGATAATAATAGTGTTTAGGGTTGTCACTCAGTGCACCCTATGACACACGTATGTAATATTCAGCTTGCAAAATTCAAATATATAGAACTACTTAGCAACAAAGAACTGGACATACAGACATTACCGGCACAAACTTGACAGCGGGTTCAGACGCTACTGCATGATGACCTTTCACCTTCGCTAATTGCACAATTTGGTTCAATCTTCAACCCTGTACATCCATATCAGTTTCCTAAGTAATCAATTACACAGGCGCTACAAATGAATACAGCAGCAGCAAAGACAACACCCGAGCTATCGAAATCTGATAAAACTGAGGTTTCTTTTGGGGTGAATTGCTTCAGTATGAGTGAGGAAGAGAATGAATCGCGAAGAATGGGACTGGGTGAATCCACTTATCCCTCGTTCCACTGCGTAGTAGACACATTTTGCAATGCATAAGACACCATCATCCAGTCAGAACTACCGGCAGCTCACCTTCGGCGAAGCTTTTGGCCACAAAAGTCCGATACTTTCCCTGTCCGGGTCAAGCTTCCAGAGAGGAATGTCCTTCATTTTCCTTGAACAATCCTCAGCAGATATCTGCACAACTAGTTCCAAACATTCAGGAGCGCAATCTGTCAAGATACAAGCTCATGATAAGTCCATTCTGGTGAATGTGACCATTGCAAACACATCTCCTCACCAGTAATAATTTCTTCTCAGAGTTCACAATATGCCGAGCCAGATACAGGACATGGCTGGTGACATTGGAGCTAACCCACAGATCCACATCTTATCATCGCCAATCAAGAGATGTGTGCTTCTGTCGTTCTCTAACCAATGACGTGTAATAGTCAGAATAGAACCCTACATAAGAGTAAAAAACAATTCACATTTTGGACCATCACACACTCCCAACCTTTTACAAGTGACCCGAAAAAGAATGTTCTGAATGAACTGCGACACAAGCATTGATCCTACACGACACACGACAACCTAATTTGCACTGCTCCTGAATCTCAAATGGCAACCTAAGGACATCCGACGACTGCAAGTGAATCTACAACTACAAAAGCCTGTCAGGAGCCAGTATCTTCGCCTATCAATTGCGTTTCTGTAGCTATCTAATCCAATGTAGTATGGAAAAATAAAGCAGAGTAAACGGCAATTACTCGCATTCCGAAGAGGTCGAGCCCGGTCAATCATTAAGCCACAATTTCCAGTGCTCAATTGAAACTAGTCCACAAATGCAAAGCATGTCACATACGTATCTATATTCGCCTGTAGAGCAGGCAAGATATGCTTCCAGTAAGCTACCTATCTATGCAATGCCTATCTCAGTGTGGGAACTTTAAAAAGCCTACTCCGCAATCCTCAGAATCTGCCAAACCGTCATACCTTGCCACCTCCTTAAGCAATGACATAACAACCTAAATCCGCGATCCTCAGAATCTGAACACGTCATACCTATGATAAATTAGGTGATAGTGGGCAAGAAGGACGACTCCTTTAAATACAAACCAGCACCTCATCGGCTGCCAAACAGTACTTAGATCACATATAAGACACAAACACACAGTGAAGAACTTAGGTACAGTGCAACTGGTCATTAACGAGGGGAAATTACAAACGAAGAGTAATTTCCTTATAATGCATTTCTCATAATCCCTGCCATGTGGAGGAGGTAAATAGCTTTCAGGGACTCCGGTACTGACTCCACCTAACAGGAACCCTAACGAGGTTGAAATCTAGTGCGAAAGCTTCGAAGCGAAACAAGCCAACTTCCTTCGCTAATGACGACCATGGCGACCACAATGACGAATCAAACATTTCTAAACTAAAGTCAATTCAGGTGACTGGACTTGACCAGCTAAGTAACCTCGTGTCCGTCTGGCTAGCTGGTGCGAGTGGAGCCAGAAAAAAGAACTCTCAGACAGTATAGTTGGATCCAAAGACACCGATTGAATAATTTAGATGTAAAGAGGGCACAACACTTTGAAGAAGCGTCCAGGAAGCTCCAAAGATGGAACTCCAACGATGCACGCTCAAATCTGGCATCCGGTTGATTGCATTGAGGATGTTGGCAAGGAACGATGGATGATGATGAGCAGACACAATTGGATCGAGACAAAACAAGAAGACAGAAGAAGAAAATGCTCTGGGATGGTTCCGAGGATTGTGGAAGGATGTGAAGTTCGAAATCTGCTTACATGAGTGGAGGTGAGGAAGGTCGACTTTGGAAGACAGTTGGATTCCCGTTGCGGAGGAGGAGGGAGAGGAGAGGGGAAGTTGTTGGCGATCGAGGGAGACGTTTTGCGGGAGGTAGGAAGGAAGGAAGGAGACAAAGGCTGCGAGGATTCCATCGAATGAGGAAAGGTGGGACCGTCTCCGATGATGTCCATTAAAGGCTCTTGGCGGCGCTGGACGGACGGATGGATGGATGAAATTATGTGTGGATGAATAAATGAGAATGGAAAGAAGAAGATCGGGGCAAGAGGGAATTAATAAGTTATCGTTTACGAGCGCACCTCTCATCCATCCAACATGAAAACTCGATACCCTAAACTTACATATAATAGGTTTGTGGTTGATTCATCTGAAATGACACGGACTAGCTAATAATATGGGGTGGGGTCTTTGAAGCTAATTATGAGTGTTCAATAATATTATTATTATTATTTTGGAGTTACTTATTATTTCATATCTTTTGGTCTTCAATGTAAACATTTTCTAATTTAGCTATTGTGATTTAATGTGGTACACACTATGATAGAGATTCCACATTATTTTGAAAAATAGAATGATTATTGTAGTGTGCATGAAATTACATGTCACAATCTACCGTAGACTTAAAACCACAAGCACATACTTACCCACCAAAAACATTATTTAAAATGCAAAAGTCACGTCAAGCATTGATTGCATCAAGGCTTGACAAAGTCATCTTAGGTTTTCAAATATATTGTTCCCTTTGAGACTTTGTGTTGATCGTGTGCAACAAGGGGTAGTTAAGTCAATGCACGTGGAAGCCCACACAATGACACATGCAGATGATACAAATCTCTTTAAGCCACTTAATTTTACCAGTATAAATATGTATCTATATATATATATATATAACACCAAGCCCATTGAAAACCCATGATAACATGTATATATCATGCATAATATAGATAGAAATTTCCTCCTACAAAAACAATGTAATTTACTAATTGAAAATGTATATGGAACCTCGGCACATACATCTCATCTTAAAAATGCACTTAGGTGGCAACCCAAAAATTGGAAATACCATCCAAAGGAACGTGAGAGATCCTTCCCCATCTCTCACCTCACACCAATGTTCATTCCTTCTCCACGTGAGTTCAAGCTTACAACCCATTTACAACCGAGTACTTATAACACAATTGAAGTGTGTAAGCCCTCCCCTCCCCCTCCACCTAAGTTATACTTTCGTCCTCTCCCCCGTGTCCTTCCCACCTTTATGCCTTCCTTGTGTCTTCCTTGCCCTCGCAATCTCATCATACATTGTGTTCACTGAAGCTTTGATAAATACAAGTATGCAAGAGGCGATCATTCAACCAAAGAATATAAAACTCAAGTTACTACTACTAGTTAACACCCCCCCCCCCCCAAAAAAAAGGCATTCATGACTATAGTCATCAAAGATGTCAACTAACACTTCACCTCCACTCTCAATGATAATGTATTTTCACTTGCACGTGAAAATACTCGTGTCCGAGATGACCCTAAACTACTCTATGATAGTGGAGAGGTACCCAAACTGATCAGAGTGGTTGGCGGTTCAATTCCCGGTCGTGAAATCGTCTCTCTACTTGACGGAACTAGCCAGGTGGTAAAGCGCCTCCGATGTTAAAAATTATTTTTTAAAAAAAACAAAAAAAAAACTCATTGAACACTTCACCTTTACTATGACTTCACACCTCTACCCCATAGCATATGGTACACAAAATGATGACTTACACCTCTTAGTCCTCCTCCGTACCCCGTGGCCCCGATTGGCTACCACAAATTAAACTCTAAATAAATATTGTATACTACCCCTCAAATAATGACCCAAAATTGAAGTACAACCTAGACCATAATCACCATGCAAACACACTACTTATTATAGTGGGACTCAGTTGGATTGAATCAACAACAAAAGTTGGGAGGGGCAAGTTAGGGCCACTTCACACACGAGACTGAGAGCCCGTGACCATTACACTTCAAGCACTCTCATTGGTGGAAAAGGTTGAGTCGGTCCAAGTTCGCTTCACACTACGCTTGAGGGACCAACGGAGTATGTGAATGCAAGATGGGTGTAAAGTCTACATGGATTCCTACATTGCATCAAATGGATCATGTTTCATGGTCTCTTGGACTATTTTCAAAAACCACCTCTTGCAGGTAGGCCTAACACAAAAACGGGAGACCACAACACTCCGAATGCTCACAACCGTTGGTTTATCCTATTTCATCATGTGTGAGGACCCGCATGAATAGAAATATATTGGAATAGCATTTGATTGAGGGCCCGATCACAAATGCCTTCACACTACACTTGAAGGTCCGTGACCACACTACATGAGTTTGGAGGTGTGTTGGGACGGCCTTTGGACACTCTTCTTTTGGGCTCTCACAATTTCATGGTCACGGCTCTTGGCTCGTGTGTGAAGTGGCCCTTATATTGCATTCCCCATGGTCATGAATCGAAATCTCACCTACCATGGGAGAGGTGACGGCAAAGACATAGGAAAATGTTGTAGAGAAAGGGGAATTTCATGTTGAGTCAATGAGATCCCATAAACGGGGTCAAAGATCATAATGCATTACGGAAGAACCCAATTGGAATGAAATAACAATAAGCTTGGGAGGGCATGTTTTCATTGCATCCCCCATGGTAGGTGTTATGAATCATCACCGTGGGCCAAGGATTTGTGGTAGTTATGTAAGTTGAAGCTGAAAACGTTGGAAGATTTCCTTGTGATTCTTCTTATTTTGCGAATTTGGCCCCATTGAATTACATCAAATTTAGGTTAGTGTATTGTGTAGTTAATACGTTTAACCAATACTCGATGGTGTAAAACATAATGACCGTGTGTGCTTGTGTGTGTGTGTGTGTTTGTGTGTATTTCTTATGTGACAATTCGGTTCATTGTAGCATAATGTGACAATGAGCACGATTTTACTCGTCATCAAGGTTTCAAATGTGACAAGTTACGATGAGAGGAAATTATTGCATACAATCATACCTTTCATCCATCCAGTTAAAATAAAAACTCTTGTATGTCTGAGATTAGATCATCTCAAAAGGGTCTTGAGGACTAATTTAGTGTCAAATCAAAGTGCTTGTACACACGCACACACACACACACAATATATATATATATATATATAATATAATATATTGATTATATATGTAATTTATTATTATATTATATTATATTATATAAATGTGAGGTGTCTTCATTGGTTGAATGAGATGTACACTCATATGCAACGATTTCCATTTATGTGGTACAAATAATAACTAGGATTTAAGTATGTTTGGATTTATGCATGACTTTTAAACAATTTCAACCGTCAATATGACATACCCTAGATCACAAAACTACACATATATGGTGGCTGACAAACATGAAATACAAACATATGGAGTTGTGATTGTTATGTTGTTGCTTTTGTTATCGTTGTTTTGATGATCTTGTCCCCACAAAGTGCACATTTGTGGTTATGTTTGGACAAGTGGTTTGTCATGATATACTTAAATGTTAAATTAGCGAGGCTATTGAAAAGCATGGTGACATATGAACAAATGGTCCTATGCATGAGTGAGAATGGGTGGAAAGACAAATGACAAGCACCACTTCACTTTGCGTCGAGGTTACAAACTACATGTTAAGTTGTACCAAGAGAGAATTATTGCAAACAAATGTACCTCTCATTTATCTAATGACAACACCCTTGAATATTATTACATAGTCCGGATGGTTTATTTCATCTACGGATGAATGAATGAATGTGTGGAAGGATGAACATGAGCACGATTTGATGAAGTGTCAAGGGTTTAAGATGTGCTAAAGTTACTGCTTGTATAGTTGAGATGGGCTAGGTCATATTTATTTTGAAAGTTCTTTACCTTTCAATTTACAATTGCACTCTTTTGGAGCGTAGAAATACACTTATGGTTGGGTGATAGTGTGGGCCATACTAATATGGTACACCGTTTATGGCATTTAGTGTCACATGCGTAAGAGTGTCATTCATCTTATTTTGAGGCATATGTTTAGTTTCAATAATGATCAACAACTTCATCATCAGTATCACCCTGTGACACTTGGCATTCCAATGCGGTTACTAATACTTTGGCATGAGTATGTTTGACAGTTTTATAAGTGTATGCTTATGTTACACAATGGTCTACAAATCGATTAAAAATGTACACAAATTACACTCGACATTAGTTTGCTCAATATTATCGTCCCCATGTATACCGAAACACAAAACTATCAACTCAAGTACCCCGATGTGCTACACTAAATGTCATAATGTCACTTCAGGAGTTAATTATGTTGACAAATAGTGCCATATTAGTCACTAGCTGACTTGACACTTTGAGACCTCTAGACATCTAATTTAGGCCCTTTGCAAGTTATTTATGTGGCATTGAATACCACAGACAGTGAGTTTCAAGTGCCTTTTTCATTGGAGAGAGGGAAATATCGCTTACAAACATGCCTCTCATCCATCCACCGTAAAAACCCTACATTAGGTTTGTGGCCAAGTCATTTCAAATGACTTGGACTAGACTACATATAATTTAGTATAGTTTGCATCCTAGCATTTTGTGATGAAATATTGTCACGGATGATTGGAGTTTGGATGAAATATCACTTAGCAAGTGACAATATTGTTGTAAATGTTGTAAATCTATAATGCCTAGTGCTAGTATTGTCCACACTTCAAATGATATATGTGGTGGGATCAATTTGTTATTAGATTCATCGTATGGATGAATAAGATATTCAATGACTTTGGCAACAATGAATGAAAAGGGGCCGTCTATCCAAAGAAAGCCTCAATGGTTGTCTAGAGTCTAGGGAATTATGCAATTAAATTCAAAGTCCCAATACAAGTACATGCGGGTACATTCCAACCTTTCATTACACCATCTATGGCATTTAGTGGCACATACACTATTGGTAAACAATCTTAATTAGATGCCTAGAGGGCTCAAAGTGTCACTTCCACTAATTGTCAACATGGTACTATACATCATAATAAGTAACTCTTTGTAGTGATTTCTTTAATAAAAGAATGATGACCTTTAGCTTAGCACATGGGATACTTGTGATGATAGTTTTTCTTCTTGGTTTATTTGTTATTATTTATTTTTTGGTTTTTGTATGCGCGGGGGGGGGGGGGAGGGGGGAAGATGTTACTGAGCAAGAAAAAGAAAGAAAGTCAATGCATATATATTGACATTCATCACCTCCTTTCCATGACCGCGTGGTGATGAGCTAGCGGGGGTGGTTTAATACCTATTTTCAATAGGTGGACTTAGTTTAGATTATTTGGTTTTGCTAGTTTGAGAATTAAGGGTTAGTGATTAGGAATTGTGTGGTGTTTGGCGTTAGTCGAGTGGGATTAGGGTTTGTTCTTTATTAGTTTTCTTTTTCTAAGTTTGATGTGAGCTACATGATATAATAGATATTTGTAAGAATGTTTCCACTAATTTGTGGACTTTGTTGGTGGTGATATTGAAATCTCAGGGTCTTTTGAGTGGCGGTTGTAGCATGTCATATTTCTTTAGATTTTTTTAGTGGTAGTGGCCTAGGGGGAATCGGTCATTGCAATAGTTTTTGTTTTGTTTTCTTTTCTTTTCTTTTCTTTCAGTCAGGGTTGCATGTGAAGGGGAGCTAGGTTGTAGGTGTTGTGCCAGGTATGCTTAGGATACTTGGTTATAGCCGGGCCAAGCATTTATACTTTGGGAGGTAGCCATGATGGGATGGTGTTGCTTGGTATTCTATTCATGTGCTTACTAGCATTAATGAATGTGAAGCACCTTGTTGTGGGGTGGGCTAGGAGGGTGTTGGCAAGAGCGTGACCGTTACGTTGTGTCGACTCGTGTGAAAGTTATTTATGTGTCTAGTTGTGCAACATGATAGTAGGTGGAGACATGTGTCATTTTGTTTTAGTGGGCAAAGGTTGCATAGTGATAAGATGTTTTGTTCAAGGGCATGTTTTTGCAGTGGTTGCCGAGGCAAGGTTGAGGCACCTATTGCCTAAAAAATGTACACTCATCCATGTCGGCATTACAAGTACCTTAGTGAGTGGTTAAATGGATTTGGTCAACTATGGATGCCTTGACATCATGTACAATATCCAAAATCTGAGTACTTATGTGATGTGGACATCAAATATCCAGGGGGCATCCCATAAGAGATTAGACCATTTTGGGTGTAGGTCATTGGTGGATAGCCATTAGTCTATGTTTGGTATGGTGTTTTTGGCACATGATGTTAGTTTGCTTTTATAATATCTCTCTATGTACCATTTTAGGTTTTGGACCGAACCATTGTGTTGATTGAAAGTAGGGGGGATAGAGGGCCATAATGGTTTTTGATGGTTGATGAGGTGGAAAGGGGTTTACGATGTCATTGAGCATACTAATGGAAAATGTCATGAATTTATATTTTAGCATACAAGAAGAGGATATTCTTAAGCATACTAATACCACGGGGGGTCACTCCATTGTCAAGTTGAACACCACGTGCGACCAAAAAAAATCTTCTTTTGGTAAGTTGTACCACCAAAATGGGTCAAAATTTTATCAAATTTTTTTCATGAGTAGATATACACAGTACCTATGACATAGTTAAAAATTGTAACTAAATTTGATGATTTTCTTTTTTCATAAAACATACCGTTTCTAACTAGAATGACACAGAATTGAACTAAAACAATTATTAAAAAATAAAGATGACTAAAATTTTCAAAAAAATATACAAAAGATACTATCAATGGTTATGTATATGTAGAAAAAATATCATAAATTTTAAAATTATATATGGCATGTAATACAGGGGTAGCAAACTTTGTCCGCACGTGATGTCAACTTGACAATGAAGTGACCTCCCCGTGACTAATACCAAGTGTGATTTGTGTATATTTTAGTGCAACTTGTAGACCATCGTGCAAAACAAACGTACATCTCATAACACCATCTATTGAGCATACTCATGCCAAGATATTAGCAAGCACATTTGAACACCAGGTGTTACGAGGTGACGCTAATGGTGAAGTTGTTGATTAGTATTGTGACCTAGTATACACCTCAAAATAGGGTAAGTGACACTATTACACATGTGATACTAAATACCATAAACGGTGTAGTGCCATCCATATTTCATTTCACAATAAAGTTTCATGTGTATATAAAGTTTCATTTAGGATCTTGCACACACTTGGTCCCCAATCCCCATGAGAGGCTTCAAACCCACCCCCCCCCCCTTCCCCAACATAGGTGTAAAAGAGTCACGGTTTAATCTGCACTAGTGTTAATTGTTTATTTCTCTTTGTTCATAGTTGGTTACTAATATTGAATCTTTGGATTTCAATTGAGTTGGTGATGTCTTCAGATGTTGATGCCATTTGTGCAAATTTTTGGTTGAAAGCAAAAATCACCAGGGAAATGACATTGTCTCACTATGCGAAATTATGGACTAGGGAAATGGAGCAATAAGTTCGACATGTCCTTAGATGCCATATAGAAGTGGCGCCACCGTGGCACCATTTCTTGGAACTAGAGTTGTATGAGAAAAACGTCACCAATGGTGCCAAACACCAAAGCTCCTTGAAGCATACATCATGTAGCGGAGTATATCAACCACTCACAAATCGACAAGGAAACACACAACAAACAACACACAAAACCATCTACATGTACCAGTTACAAAGGGGAGATCTAGGATGAAAAGCACAAACGTCATCGTCCAGCTCTTTCGATCATGGCAAATCCCGATCTTAGCATCCACACAACACTGAAACTTCTCACAAAGACACCCACAATGCAGGAGCCATCAACAATAACACCATGAACCAATAGGAGGAATGCAAACTATGCATGCGAGGTGACTTCAGATGCACATACTTAAAAACAATATGGATTGCTGTCACAACTTTATTGTGTGTATACACGCTCTCTTTCTTAGATCTACAAGATCTACACTCACCAACACCTCATCAAGTACCTTCCACACATTCCTATAAGGGATCTACTCACAAAGCTCACCGAATCACCATCAATCCTCCCTACCACTACCTCTACAATTCTACCACTACCTCACACATCGCGAGAGCCATCAACAAAAACACTAGGAACCAATAGGAGGAATGCAAACCACCTATGCAAGGTGACTTCAAATCCACATACTCAAAAACAATATGGATTGCTATCACAACTTTATTGTGTGTATACACACTCTCTTTCTTAGTTCCACAAGATCTACACTCACCAATACCTCGTCAAGCACCTTCCACACATTCCCATTAGGGATCTACTCACAAAGCTCACCAAATCACCATCAATCCTCCTTACCAATACCTCTACAATTCTCCTACCAAAGAATCACTCGCACTAACCTTGAAGGTACCTACTAACCCACATCACTCACTCTTGAATCAAGACAAGCTTGCCATAGCCCTAACATAGGTGCCTCCTCTCATTGCAAAAAACACACCCGCCCCTACCTACAAGAATCACACACAACTCATCAAGCAACTAGCACCATTGGACCTCTCACTCCAACTTCCACCCGACCCACGAGGTCTTAACCACACCACCTTTCTTAAGCGGTCCACTACTACAACTCAATAGTTCAATTTTTACTAACAATATTTTAATAGGTTGTTCGAATGTTATAAAATATTAATGACTTTGCTTGGTAAAATGTTACATTCTCATTAAATGGTTACATCACTGCGTAACTCCAAATGGTAACGCGTTCTAATTGGGATGATCATTGTAATGTTTACAACATCAAATATGAGGCACCCATAATTTTGGAGTTGAGGTGGTCAACACCAATTTTCATATTCATATAGTTATTGTGCACGAATCCCCACCTCCTTCATTTTCATGTATCCAATTTTTTTTTGTAACATGAAGTAATGTGATATCAGTCATTTGCTTCCTTTTGGGCGCATACATACCATTTCTTAACCCCACTCAAAGTTCCATTTACATCCACAGATGCCATCTTATATTCGGCTTAATTATGTAAACACCTAAATGCAATTTCCCCCCTTGGTCAATTACTATTTCTATTCATGGGTGGTTCTAATCATACCGCCCACCCATAGAGCCCACTCTCTGAAAGAAAGGCCGTACACTTTGTGTTGCATCATGAAGCACCATAATCATTATACATTAAACGACAAGCTCTCATTCCATAACATTACTCAACTTCTTGGTTGTGTTATGTGGGACTAGGTATGTGAGAATACTTCTCCTCCAATTCCATGACTCCTTATTTATGGGGAGCACTCATGCCGTACACTGTACATTTTTACACAAACAACTACAAATTCATAGTCTTTAAATTGCAACCTCTTCCTTTGGAAAGAATCATCTAGATGCTTAGTCATGTTATGGAATGCCAAAGTTTTTCTTTCTTTCTTTCTTTTTCTCCTAAATGGGTGGTTTTAACACTCATATATCACGATGTCAAGTTTCTAGAGTTGTTTTTTTCTCTTGATTTGTTTCAGCAATAGGAATGTTAAAGATGAGGGAAAAGGAAGGGGAGAAGGAGTGATGGTACAATGAAATCTATATGTACACTCCTAAACATGGATTGCTTCCACCGTATCATGACTACATTGTGGGGACTACACAACATGGGTAGTACACATCATTTAGTGTGGGTTGTCATATGTGTCACCTCTCGACGGAGACTTCTCAAGTACTCCAAGGTTGTATGGCACCTTTCCAAGTGGATAAAATACATGGTCGTGAGAATTAGTGTGGGCCGGAGTATAGTGTATTGAGCGCCACATTGGTGCATCGACTACCAAGCCAACCCTTCATTGGTCCGGGTGCATTCTAACGAATTTAGAACTTTCGTACCACCCTTGATGTTGACAACAATTCAATATGTTGTCACCGCAGGAAGAAAGAAAGTTGACTCCAATCTTGCCACTGGTGTGAATCATGGTGTTGCTTCATTTACAAGTTGAGTTAAGCTTATATGTAATACCAATTGTCACCAACATAATCTATGATCAGCTACTTGTATGTGGGCACTAACTCAATAATAAGGACATGGAAAGAAAAATATCTCGTCTTATCAAAAAAATTGAGAAGATCCATTGGCTGCAAAATTGAAGTTCTCAAGGTGGGGCAACTAGTGAAAATGACGTTTTAATCTAGATTTTGATGACATGTAAAAAATCTTAAGAGGTCAAATGTATTTCAAAAATGTGTGTGCTTGTTCTAGAGGTGGTCAAAGCTCGTTGATCGGATGATAAGTGTCTCATAATGAGCTTTAAATGCCACTTGTGAAGCATGTTTGGTTTGGGGTGTTATCCATGTTACTATAGATGGTTGATCCTTGCAATGGGTAACATCCACGTGGCATAGACAATGACATATGTTTCCCTATTCACGTCTTCAACCTCCTTTACAAGTTGTAAAATTACTATGGAGCATCGTTGTCTTTCAAATCAAAACTAAGTTGAACACAACTTGCACCTATTTGTTCTTAATGTATAAAGTATTTTCCATGTTGAGTGAGGGGCCTAGATGAAGACATGATGTGGCTCCACGTTGGGCTCTTGGAGACAATGTTGGATGTCTCATAAATTGTTTATTTTTGGTTGGAAATATTTATTGATTAAATTTTAAATATGAACTTCAACAACCACTTTGTAATTTCAAGAGATTCCAACACATTTGAATATTACGGCTCCATTATAATTGCTAGACATTAGAAAATGTGTAATCTAGTGTATGATCACGGCTTTCCTATTTATAAGGTGAGAGATTTGAGCCCTTGCTAATTGTGGCACTCGCATGTTGGGACACAAGTGAAGTACTCAATTTCGGCAAATCGCGATCCATAGAGTAGGCACTTCCAATAACAAACTACACACTAAGGCTAGGTAGCTGACCCATTCCCAAACACCACCCCAGTTTTGCAACTTCATTTAGGCTAACTTCATTACGTGCATGATAATATCAATCTATGGTGGGTGTTGACATGTCATGATCAAATCCAACTTAGCCAAATGTATGTGGCTAAGTTGACAACTAGGTTTAGATTGCAAGCATATTTAGGTGCCCATTATTGATTATGGAAATCAAGCATTCTTGGTTTTGTGACCACTTAGTGATTGGAAATAGGATAACCTATACGACGAGTATAGGTCAAAGCGATTATCAACTTAAAAAAATCATAGTAGCTTGGTTATTGTGAATATATTATGAAAAAAATGAATTTATTCCTATTTTTATTTCCCTACATGAGAATTTTTTTGTCTCTGGTCATACCTAAACTACAAATATGTTAACTTGCTTAACGGGTCAGGAATGGGTTGGCTATCTTATGCCCCTTCTTCACTTACCTCTATCCCTGAAGGTTTTAGCCTACAACTCCAACTTGCCTACTTGGGTTTCACACCTAGGTCACTAACTTTTGCCAATCCTAGTTGGCACTACCGTTTCTAATGACTCTTCAGAAACCTTGCTATGGTTACCTTAAAATTATCCCAACTTTCAAGCTTGCTAAGTGCCCAATGTGCATGCCATTTCATTGACCATGAATGGTTTAATTTATCCTCACTTCTAGTGTTTGTTAACTAAAGGCCCATCCTCACGTGACTTTACCAAATAACCAAAGTCTTTCTTGAAAACCGGGTAAAGCTCTCTCAGTTATAGCCGAGGCACCCAAGATTTTTCAGCAACTGTCATGTCTTGTGACCGGCTCTAGGGAGGCTCCTTCGCAATGGCCACACACAGAGACTTTATGTGTCTCTCGCCTCATCAATTCTCTCACATGAACTTGCACTTGATTAAATTCCAATATATCTCGAATGTAAGTTTACAAACACTTTTTTTTTAAACCATAATTAGTTCCAACTAATTTTTTTTAAGCTCGAATATATGTTTTTGTGTATGAAGAGACTCATATTGGGCTTCTTGGACATTGAGAAGGTAATTATATGTGTGTCACAACTCATGGGTGAACTTTAAGATAAATGGATCTCATTTGATTATGCATCTTGACCCTTTGTTGCTAGTAGGTGTATTTTAAAGAACTTGCAATTCGTCCCACCTTTGCCAACATGCTTAATGGTTAACCACTTGTATGTGGAAACCAACTCCACCTTTAAGAAAGATGGAATGTATTATTATTATTATTATTAAAATTTGAGAAGACCCGACAGTCGTAAAGTTGAAGGTCTTATGTTGGGGTAGTTAGTGAATAATCTTGTTTTAAAATTGGATGATGGGATGGATGAGAATTTCAACAATTATCATTATTATCCTATTTTTTACTATTTTTGGCAAACAAATTATACACATATGTGAGAAATAGATTTCCAAAATTCAAGTTCATTGTATGTTTTAGAGGTGAATGGATGACACGTGTCCCTCACAATGAGCTTGAATGTCGTTTTTGGAAACATGTTTGGTTTGAGGTGTTGCATGCACTACTAAAGATGGCTGATCTTGCAATGGGCAACACCCATGAACATGAAAATTTGCTTCCTCTCTCAAGTCTTAACTTGATGACCTTCTACGAGATTGAAAAACACTATGGAACATCATGTCTTTCAAATCCGAATGAAAACGGTTGAGACTTGCACCTATCTATTCTTGAAACATTAAAAAATTGTTCAACTTGCTATAAGATTGTTGTATGTGCAATGTTGAACTGGTTTTCGGTAAAAGAATCTTTATTGCCTCCACTGTCTCATTCATAGTGCATAATTAGATCGTTTTTCTTTAGGTTGATTGGGTTAGTAATGACTTCAATGATAAACTTGCATGACATTTTAGTGCACAATACTACCTACCTAATTATATAGGCAATTTGCATGCCTCACATAACATTATTAAGCAACTATTGTTGAAGATGGAGCATTAGATTGCTTGAAGTCGTAGAAATGTAATACTAGAGGAATTGTAGAAGGTAGAGCATTAGATTGCTTGTAGTCAATACAAATGTAATGAAAGAGGCATGAGAGACAATAAGGTTAGAATAAGGCCACAACGCTTATCCAAACGGGATAAGAGTTATCCCATATTGTTTATATGAACCAAGGAAAAGAAGAAAAACAATAAAAGGCTAAGCAAGGAGAGCATGAAACTATCTCACTCCAAGCATTGTTCATGTGCCTTTGTGTATGTGTATATGCTTGTGTAGTCTCATCTCTAGTCTTATTACTTCCAATAACTACATGATGGTGTCTTTCTAGGGACAGAGATTATTATTAAAATACTCCAAAATTTTATAATTGCTTGTTGAAAAGTTCACAGTTCATAATCTAAGTGCTCCCCAATAAACAGGGAATCCTGAAACTAAAGGAGATTTATGCTCGTGTGAAACATAGTCTCATAGGATGCAACCAAGGAGTTGTGTAATGCTATACGCGTTGTTGAAGACACGTTGTTATAACCCTTCATTTTGTCCTTTCAAATTACTTGCATTATCATCTTAGAAGCATGACCCCATTAAAACCGTGTAATCAAATTCACAAAGCCTCAAAGTAGGAAAGGAATAGGCCCCAACATTCTCTCATACAATACCCATTGATCTCAAATTTACAATTTTTATCATCTAAACAAAACTTTGATAGTGCATATAATGTCTAGAATAACATTGGTTAACGTTTTCATCACATATTCTTAGTAGGTGTGTGAGGGTACATAGAAATAACCTTAAAGACATTCTACAATAAAATTGGATGAGTTTGAGGTGAACATTACTTTTACAACAAGCAATAGAGTCTTTCGTAAAGTAAAGTAGATCAAATCGTGGGTTTAGTCCCAAACCACGAGTCTATGAGAATCAACACAAAGTCATCCAAGTTTTCTTAATGCTTAAATTATCATACATAAAGAGTGGTGTCAAGCTATCAAAGAACCAACTTTCTAGCTTGTCTAACTAGGATGGGTGGGCTAGAGCTAGCCTTGCATAGGCCAATCCGGGATTTAGGACAACGGGTCCCATGCACATACCATTTCTTAGATTCTGAAATTCTCTCAAAGCTTGAGAGGTATGAAGAAGAGGTCCCAAAAGTTTCACCCAACTTTCAAACTCTTAATAGAAAGTTCTATCAAAGAAGGATAAAAACCCGCGGTTTCATCTCTATTTGAGGGACTTTATGGACAATTCTCATATATTTTAGATTTCAAAAGTCATAAGTCTTCATGCTTGTGTGCATTGAAGCCCTCAATATGTGTTGTTTCAAATCTCAAATTTGCTTATGTGTGTTGCCATAGCGTTATACCTTTTGAAATCCAAGTAAGATCTCAGCCTAGCTCTTGCACCAACAACTTTTATAATGGAAAATATTGTGCAAACTTAAACACTATGATAGAAAAGCAAAAATCACCTTGTAAATTTATTGTTATTGATGCATGGAAAGCTAAATTTCTCCATATGAAACATATGAAGATAATGTATTTGCTAGATAATGGATAAATATGTATGTTTTCATTCATAATCTATTGTCTTGAGGATATTTTTGGCTTTATCAATCCAAACAAAATGATAGCCAATTAGGATTCCTTGTGGATTAAAAGAAATATCACCACAAAGCACTTAGTTTGACACTTATAATTTGTTAACGATTTGCTGAGAAGTGTGATATTTTTGTTAATTCCACTGACATGGTCTGCCCGAAATCCTCATCATGTGTGATACAAATTCCAACAAAACATGAAACAATCCATAATCTACCACGTAGAAGCCCGTGTAGACTTCTCATCCATGATAACTTCTTTGAACCCTTATGATTTCGCTTCGCCTTCTAGTGTAATAGTGAACTGAGACGGTGTCGGCCTTTTCGATCGATGAGAAATCTGAGAATGTGATGGTCACGGGCCTTCAGGCTCGTGTGTAAAGTGCTCCGACATTAAAACACCTCCATCATGAAAATGGAAGGACTCTCGACGACAACGCCTCTTCACAGTGCATGAAAGTGACCATTTAATAACGTAATTTCATTCATAAATAGTGCATCGACCGTAGGCGAGTTGTAAAGGGAAAGTTGAAATTTGATGGAACACCTTGACAGAGAGGTCACTTGCCGAGTCATGTGAAGGTCTGCATAGAATCGGGAGAATTTGATTTGGTATGTACATTGTAATGTGGTGAATTTGTTAGTTTTCATGTACTTAGGGCCACTTCACACACGAGCCAAGAGCCGTGACCATGAAATTGTGAGAGCCCAAGAGAAAAGTGTCCAAAGGCCGTCCCAACACACCTCCAAACTCATGTAGTGTGGTCACGGACCCTTAAGTGTAGTGTGAAGGCGTTTGTGACCGGGCCCTCAATCAAATGTTATTCCAATGAATTTCTATTCATACAGGTCCTCACACATGATAATATAGGATATATCGACGGTTGTGAGTATTCGGAGTGCCATGGTCTCCCGGTTTTGTGTTAGGCCTACCTCCAAGAGGTGGTTTTTGAAAATAGTCCAAGTGACCATGACACACAATCCATTTGATGCCGTTGTAGGAACCCATGTAGACTTTACATCCTTCTTGCATTCACATACTCTGTTGGTCCCTCAAGCGTAGTGTGAAGCAAACTCCGCCTTTCCACCAATGAGAGTGCATGAAGTGTATTGGTCACGGGCTCTCCGTCTCGTGTGTGAAGTGGTCCTTACCCTTGGTGCGAGATTAAACTTATGTGAAGATTGTTGCATACAAAGAGAGGGAGTTATTGTATACGGGGTGTGCCTTTCATTCATCCAACATAATTTTTTTGAAATAATATGTGTTCCAGAGATTATTTTTCTAAATTGATTTGACATTGGAATTAGCTTTAAAAACTTGGAATTGGTGTACTCGAAGTCATTTGAGATGAATTGGCAACAAACCTGTAGAGAGTCAAGTTTTGATGTTGGATGGATGAGAGGTATGCTTGTATACAATAATTCCCTCATTCCATTGTTGCATACCTCTCGAGCCTACCTCTCATCCATCCATGTCAAATGAGTTACTATTTCTATAGATTTGTGGTTCATTAGGTTATGATGTGTTGTGCTAGACTAACTTAATTCAAGGTGTTTTGCTAGTTTTGTTTTGAACTTCCTTCTAAAATATAACCTCCAACCAACATGCAACACTCATGGTGTTGTCATTGGATGAAATAAAGTTACGTTTGTATGTGGAAATTTCCTCTCATCCTAACGTTTCTACTTCAAGCATGTCAATTTAAGTTGGGCCATAACAATATGCCTTTTGGCATCCAAAGTAGAAATTAGCCTCCCCTTCGCACCGACAACTATTTTCATGGAAATTTTGCTCAATTTCCAATCCTACAATAGAGAACCAAATATATTCTTCCATATTGCATGTTTTTTTTTAAATTTTTATCATGGATGAAACATCAAATTTTTCTCCCACATCACTTTTGAGGATAATGAATTTGCTAGATCATGGATGATTTTTTCCTTCTTCTTCCATTCATAACATACTCTCTTAAGAATACTTTTGGCTTCATTGCTTCAAAAATGATAGCAAATCTTGCTTCCCACTACTTAGTTGAAAGCACTTAGAAATTGTTAACGATTCAATAAGAAGTGTGGAAATTCTAACTTAAAATTCACCTCTATTTGAGGAGAGCCTTTACGATAAAAATATACCACGACTAATTAGACCATTCTTAGTATTTGGGATTTAATGACGGAGGCCAAAGTAATGTACATAAGACCCAATTCCCGTGGGTTCTCACAATTAGTGTAGCCGAATACATACCCACATTCTCAAATCTTGTAGTTGAAAACTCTTACTTTAAGGTGACGTGAATTGAGCTTGGGTTGTGATTCCATTCTCGTAAAGTGTAATTAGAAATTAGAGGTTAGTGATTAACTTGATTGGTTGACATAATCTCTTCATGCATGTTAACGTGAACATGAGATTTAACCTTTTTTTATGATGAAAATTATTGAATACCTAGTCCGTTAGACAAAAGCTCTTCATGCATGTCAAAAGTGACCATAGTAACATCTCTAGTATTGGCTATGACCATGTGGGAAGAGACCTAGAGGTGGTCTTTGAAATGGGTCAAAGTTTGACAACCAATCAAACTAGTCACATATGGTATAAGTAACTCGCTTTGTAAGTGGAGTCCAATTGCAAATGTAAGTGTTGATGTAAAATGATCTCTAAAATGAGCCGAATTTGTGATCGTGATCGGACAACCAACTAGAACTGTCCACGTATGCAAGAATAAGTGACCAAATACTATCATGGATGATGGATGAGTTCATCCATTGGCCAAAACCCTACTTTCTCTTGTCAACAACTTGTGATGAAATATTGTCATAAATGGTTGAAATTTGGATGAAAATTTACTTTGGTAAGTGACTGTAATTGCAACACTGTGAAACTGTAATTCCCCCAAAAATTCACAAGGAATGACATATAATGTTGGGTTGAATTTAGTGTTGGTGGCACTATATCATGGTTTACAACTAGTATTGAGCAAGATTATTAGAATCGGTGACACTAAATATCATATTTAGTGTAGTATGTTTGTAATGTACATATCGAGTTCTTAACCTTGTTATTGTTCATGCATTTACCCTTGGTGGTGATAGTTGAACATCTGATAGGCAAGAAAAGGAATTATTGCATACAAACCCACCTCCTTCATGTTTGTGGCAAGAAAATTTTGGGACCCAAGTGTATCTCCCATTCCTCCAACATAAAAGCCATTAAATAGTATGCATGTTGGAGGTTATATTTGAAAAAAATAGATTTGACACCAAAACTAGCTTCAAAGATCCTGAATAAATAAATATAAACTTCGGTCTCCGGAGGAGACCGACGTGAATTAAGTGTCTGTTCGATCCACCCCCAATCCGATGCCCACAGGACAAAGGTATGGAAGTAAGGATCTACTCCCCCCTTTCGAGAGTAGACACTATAGTGACACACTATACTAATTCCTAGCTAGCCACTAGTGCCTTGAGGATACCGGACATGGAATCCCCCCAATGGGCTTTGAGGTACCCATACAACAAGGTCCAAGGACCCCCCACCATAGTTGGGTGGACTAAGGTGGTGAGCACCACGCCGGCATGGGGAATAGAACCCACAACCTCCTCATTGGGAGCCATGAGCCCTAACCACCAAGCCAAGCCCATGGTGCCTTCAAAGATCCTGAATTAGTATAGTGTGAGTCGTTTTAGATGAATCGTCCACAAACTTGTAGGGGGTCAAGTTTCTTTTGTGCTGGATGGGTGAGAGGTAGGCTTGTATGCGAGAATTTTCTCTTGCCCATGTTTATGGGTGATTAGGGTTTTATGCATCATGCTACATCATTGATGGTACAACCTAACCTCCATAATGTCATTTTCTCTCTTCTATTGCGAAACCCTATGGAGCATATGTGCTTAGTTTAAATCTCCCTCCTCGTTGTCACATTTCCCTCTCATATATCATGGGTTTTTGACATTAAAGTAATCCACCAAATAGTTCAAACCACACGCTCTCACGTATCATGTTATCGTCATTGTCATTATTGTCAATATTGCAATGTTGACTTTGTGTCATTTCATAATGTCACACGCTACATGTAGTCTCTAGTATCAAGCATCCATGTTAACATTACAAACCTCCTTAATGTCATGTGCACTTTGGTTGAGACATCCATGATATTAGGGAGGTTAGAGTGTATATGGTGTCACATGCATAATACTGTCATTTACCCTATTTTGAGGTGTATGCTAGGTTACAACAATGATCAACAACTTCATTCAGGGTTGTCTATCGCGACGTCATGACGGTGTCGTGCCGTCATGTCGTGTCATGATGGACCCCTCCGTCACGACACAATAGGGTCCATGTAGGGTCAACATAGGGGGAACGGACTAGGGTGGGTAAAATACTTACCTTCTTGCCAAGGTGGCGTCCTATGTGGCAGAAAACGCCGACGTGGTCGTGGATATGCCTAGCGCCAGGTAAATCATTTTGCCATTTTGTTAAAATCAAAGTAGTAAAAAACGACTAAGGAGGGTGTGGGGCGGACGGGGGACGAGGGTGGGGCGGACGGGGGTGGGGGGGGGGGAACGGAGCGGACGGGGGGGGGGGAACGGAGCGGACGGAGTCGGGAACGGGGGCCGACGGGGGGAACGGGAGCGGACGGGGGGGGGGGGGGGGAACGGAGCGGACGGGGTCGGGAACGGGGGCGGACGGGGGGGGAACGGGAGCGGACGGAGGGGGGGGGATTTTTTTATTTTTTTAAAAATGGGGCGGACGGGGAAGGGGGGAGGGGGAAAATTGGGGCGGACGGGGGGGAACGGGGCGCGGACGGGGTTGGGAACGGGGCGGACGAGGGGGGGGGAATTTAAAAAAAAAAATGGGGCGGACGGGGAAGGGGGGGGGGAGAAAAAAAAAAAAAAAAATGGGGCGGACGGGGGGGAACGGGGCGCGGAAGGGGGGGAACGGCGCGGACGGGGGGGGGGGGAATTTTTTTAAAAAAAAATGGGGCGGACGGGGAAGGGGGGGGGAAAAAAAAAAAAAAAAAAACTGGGGCGGACGGGGGTGCGGACGGAGGGGCGGACGGGGGGGAACGGGGCGCGGACGGGGGGGGGAACGGGGCGTACGGGGTTGGGAACGGAGCGGACAGGGTCGGGAACAGGGGCGGACGGGGGGGCGGACGGGCTCTAGTAAATTTTTCCCCACTTTACCTTTACTTTGTTGACATGTCATCACACGTGGACATTGTAAATCCTGCGTGTCTGAATTGGGTTAATGTAATTACACAAAAAAATCGGTAAAATTCAAGTCCGTCAGGATAAAGACAGCATCCGGCATAATGTCGTGACGGATACGTGTCGTGACGGCACGACATTATGCCGGGATTACCCTCCGTCACGACACAATAGACAACCCTGACTTCATTATTAGTGTCTCCTCATGGCACTTGGTGGTAAAGTGCGCTTACTAATACCTTGGCAGGAATATTTTTCAATAGTGTTATGAGGTGCATGCTTACATTACACAATGATCTACAAGTTGACTAAAGTGCACACAAATGACACTTGCCATTAGTACGCCCAAGAATATATTCCCCTTGCATACTAAAATGTAAACACATGACACTTGCCATCTGTATGCTCAAAAGTATCTTCTCCTTGCGTGCTAAAACGCAAGATTGTCATCTAAAGTATCCCAATGTGTTATGCTAAATGTCGTAATGTAGATATTTTCACTTAAAGAAGTTACTTATGTAGACAAATGAAATCATATTGGCAATTAGTGGGCATAATACTTTGAGACCTTTATGCATCTAGTTTAGGCCCTTCACAAGTAGTATTGTGACACCAAAATACCATAAATGATGTAGATCAATTCGAGGTGTTTGAAGTTGATTTCACCATCAAGTTCTCTTAAAAAAGAACACTCTAACCTACATAATATTTCTAAGGCATTGTGGTTGGATGAATGAGAGGTAAGCTTGAAGGCAATAACTCCATCACACCCCAAGGGCCGACATGCCTATCTCAACCTATGACATTAAAACTAGGTATTCTATATGCCTGTATAATTTTGGGGGAAATGTTGCCTAGTGCTTTGAGAAAAACCTAATTGCCAAATATTACAATTAGATGTACGTGTAGATTGTTGTATGTGTGTAGATTAAGAAGTCTATATATGATAATTTGAGAATATTCTTATGATATATTTCTTGACCAACCACCATGTTTAGATATGGAAGTTTCTAGATACACCTATTGCAAAAACAACAAAAAAAGACAATATACAACGGTCACAAACTTTTTTTTCAAAAAGTTGGAGCGAAATTGGAGTTATGCATGAAGCCTTTGGATCAAACTCAAGGTGTGTTAGCTAAAAGGTGAGTGTGAGAGCTCCTTTGGCACGACTCTCTATCGAAGGAACTCACTTAAGCTATACAAGGTATGTGAGTCTTACGTGGTCGCTCTTTTTAATTCAAGTGGCACATGTATCATGGCAAGGCCTTGTACTTAAGAAATGACACTAAAAATATATGTGTTCCAATGAGATTGAACTAAATATGTGCTCGAAATAGTGTCAAAATACATACACCATATTAATGGGTTCAATTTTGAAACACACTTGGAAGGACTTATGTCTTCAATTACAAAAAGATTACCGGAGAGTGTTATATGGTCCAACACAAAATAGTTATTTGCTGGAAGACGATCACTACATGTCATATCCACATTGGTCAAGACTGTTTTCAACCCCAATGTGGAAAGTAGATTTTGCTACTCAAAGTGTTGACCCAAGACAACGCCCTACCGTGTTTTCACTTTTGCATCTCAAATTCAATCTTGAAAGTTCAAATGTGTTTTGCAATTGGTAACTAGATGGTGCAATTTTCAATTCCATTCCAATGGTCAAAACAATTTGTGTATTGGAAGTGCCCCTCTACATGGCCTCATACCTCATTTACAAAAACAAGTAACTCCCATTACTTGATTGCAAAGCCTCAAATAAAACTTCTCTAGCTAACGAAATGTTTACACTAGTGGACAATGACCGTGGTCACCACTTTTTAAATTCTCTTGTAGGTTGAAAAATGAGTGTTTGTCCCATGTCACTTCATACTAGGTCACCAAAAATTAGATTGACCATGTCAAAAAACATACGAGAAATGATGTACAATCCCATATTACCTCAAACAAATCAATTATTTTGATCACATGGATTTTCCAACAAGACCACCTCAATAGGTTGTCTCAAAAAATAAAAAATAAAAATAAAGTTGCCTTGTGCTTCACACTATGTCCAGTGACCAAGGCTTTTCACATGTAAGTTGGATTGCTCTACGTCATGGCTCCAAATCAAGGTGTGTTACCACGGCAAACCTTAATTCAAATTTTCTCACGGCATGCGGTCACTAATGTAAACATGCCCTACAAGTAACTCCCATACAAGCAAGAACCTTGAGTAGCAGGACTTCGAGAGGAGAGATCATGTAGTAGGAATCAAAGAAGAGAGATTGTACAAAACATCATGTCTTCATAAGCGATCCAACCCTCAATGAGATGGTTGTGACATTTTGAATGTACGTTATTGTAGCTTGCCTCACCTAATGACCTCATTGTTGCATTTGGGACCCCCCTCTTGCCAAGCTCCGAAATCCTGCCCTACAACCTACACACTGACCCACTGATACCTACCCACCCCAAGACGACTGGCCAAAGCTAAATGGGTTGGGCATGACAATAACAATGGATTGGTTTGTGGTAGGGGACTTCACCCAAACCCATTTAAAGACACCTCATCTCATGAGCAATGTTATGTGTGCCTAGGGAATAACATTTTATGATTATTGGCTTTGCCAACGTAGAAGTTACTACCTATTTACATGCTTCAAGGAGTTTAATTACCTATGTGTGAGGGACATGCTTACCCTAAGTATTGTCAAAGATCCTATGTGTTGCATGATTATTCAATTTGATACCCACATGCCATATCATAGTAGTACATTAGTTGCAAGACTATCCACACTTGAACATTACCTCCTTTCACCAACTTTATCTAAGCTTCATAAAGTCTAGAAATCATATTCTAATATTTGTGAGTTTGGATCCTTATTATGTACATTTGTCTTATGTCAAGGAGAACATAGAAAATATAATGTATGTATTTGCATCCAAGGCCTCCCAAGTTGTGTATTGAACTTAAATATTCAATAATATCAAAGTGTTTGACTTACTCAAATAATGCACTTGAAGAATAAGTTGATTCTAGATAAGGTCGCATTTGACATGATTGAAAAAAAAATGAAAGATTGTAGCTCAAAGACATGTTTTTTGTGCCTGGAGAGGCTCCGTCTAAGCCTCTTAGATGGTTAGGAGTAAAGTATTGTTTATCTTTACTAATTCCAATGTCAAAATCAACTAAAAAAAGCAACCTCTGGACTACATACTATTTCAAGATTTTATGTTGTATGAATGAGAGGTACGCTCATATACAATAATTCCCTCTCTCCAACAACTTGTTCTCAACAAGCACAAATAATACGACAAGATAGAGTGTGATTGTTTGAGAGCAAGATTTGTAGAAGATATCATGATTTGTTTCTTGGACCTCCGATGTTAATACAATGTGGGTTGTTAAATATTGTGCACCCACAGCATTTACCATAGCAGTGTAGATTGGTGCTTACAGTGGTCTAAGTTGTGTTCTAAATACCTTGTACTAGCCTTCCAAGCATTTTTCCCTTGAAGGTTGCAAGAACAGTGGACACTTTCTGACAACAAAAACTAATTGAGAAATGGGTGTGCATCACATGATTTACATGTCTAAGGGAGTTGCTACATATGAAGTGGGGGGAATACACATGACCTTGCATGGGACTTGTGAACTTGGGACAACAGGTACTGCACAAAGGAACTAAGAACTTGAGGTTGCAAGTTTTGATTACTCAATTAGCTAATAAATCAATTGAGACGTTTGTGCACGCTTCTACTCCACTATGATTTAATCACACCATGTAATGGAGATCCATAAAACCCTCATCTTCATTGTGCAGACTGCAAGTGCCACATTCAGACACCTTGTGGCATACAACGAATTGCCAATTTTCCCTCAAGTGAACATCACAATTGAACTCCATTTGCACATAGTGCCAGTGGCTTTACTTTTATTACATTGTTTACTCATCCATATGTGAAGGACATAAATCTTCAATGGTGAAATTTTTCCTCAAGGATTTCTCACAGCAGATTCTTATCCCAGAACTCTTACCAAATCGGTAGGTCTTCCCTACAAATACAGTGAAAAATCCCAATGAGCAGGACATTCCAGTGATGCATTCTGCAGCAGATGATTGCCTCTGTCCTACCCAAACCTTTTTAGAATATGATTTGAACACACAAGGCGATGTAAGCCCAACTTCAATTACAACTACCTCTATTTGAGATAAAACTTTACAATGAATTTGATGCCCTCCCTGAAAGCATTGAACACCAACCACATCACCAATAGAGCGAAATTGTTGGCAGCTGGAATTCCAGTCTCTAGTGTGTAGAGTCGCAAACCAGTATTTACAAACACCTTGATAATTGATGAATATTAACATCCTCTGGGCCGGTCGTATGTTGGAGGCAAAGATGGACACCGTTCATCCATATGGGCATATGGCACAATTGTGTTGTATCCAGGTAATTCCATCTCGTACTGCCCTAAAATTTGACAAAATGGGGTAGCTGGATCAGTGACAATACACCAGCTAGGAAGTCGAGATATGTCGTCTTCAAAAAATTTGAGCATATAAGCATCCCTTATCTGCAACACCACATCCTTTTTCAGTATGAATTACTTTCATCCTCTCAAAGCAATTAACTGAGATTCCACCTAACCTTATGAACAAAGTGCTGGACAAATTAACAAAAGAAAATTTGTTGCAATTTAGTATAATGTATTGGCTACTGAATAGCTGAGGAAACCCACCGTAAACTCTGTGACTTGAATAGAATTTGACAATGGACCGAAAAGGCCAGCTTCTTTGTACATCTGAAGGATGAAGGCAACGCAAGTGGTGGAGAAACCATCACTATACTCCCAACTATCTTTCTCTGGAATGGCCAATAGTTCTTCAAAGGCAATGCCTCGTTTCTCACTTTCCACCATTACCCCTGGGAGGTCCAAGCCCTGCTCTCAAAGCATAATGTACCACATGAACATCAAAATTTGATAAACACATGTCTATGATATATGCACTGTCCAACTATGCATAAGAGGGTGGCAGCTATAAGACTTTCCACATCTCCATATACAATATCCCATGCGTTGCCAGACCATCTGTCATACAACACCCAAAATCCACGATCTGTTGAACTCCTGGAAGAAAGGAAAAACAGACGAGACTTTGATTACCTCAGTGCCCAGGCGTTTGTTAAGAGCCTCATTCCACATATTGCTTGCATAATCAGGTTGAAGGCGAGTCCACATGGTTATCACTGAAGCTACCTGCCACCAGATAGCTTGCTATGAAAACCAAAAACAGGCAATCCTAACTAAATACTCATATTCCCAGCATATAGAAGCAAGCCAGAAGAAAATACATCAGATGTTTCCATTCACCACAATAAATAACTTGCTTGACCTTATTTTCTTCAAAAGAAGTGTAAGAAAATACCAAGTTGGAATCAAGAGGAGGGGGGTAATTATCAGTTGGAGTGTCGATCCAGCTGAAAATCATATTATGGTACCCATAAGGTAAGCCACTCATGCGCCTAGCATACTCCCATGCAGCTGTCACATTAAATTTGGCTCGCAGATCTGGGTGCAATGGCAGGACTGCTATATGGCAATTTGCAACATCTGCAATTTGTAATTCGAACCATTCTTCCCAAGGAACCACCACTATCACCTCCTCACCCTAGTCAAGAAAATTCAAACAACCATCAATGATCTGTCCACATAGTTGAAAATTTTAAAAGGTTCACAATGCAACAATCTATCTCTTTCAATAGCTTTCAATACTTTCAAATGAGTGAAATGAGATGGTGTACTCACAACCAACTGTGATCCTACAAGTATAAACCACAGCATATGACCCCAAAATTAATAGCATCCATCAGACATTCCAAATGTTCTCACAACCATCTTCTTTATATATTAAAAAACACAATCAATTTCAATGGTTACTTAAGCCACCATCACATGCATCAAAGAGGAAGGCACTTACTGCATCATTCTCATGCCCTGATTCACCCACCCAAAGCTTGTTATCTTCGTCGCGCAAACAGACTGCTGTATGCCCTGCCTGTGCCCCAGTCACCCATTTTTCAAGCGTTTCAAACCCACCCCATCGCCCCCTTATCTTTGAAAGGGCTAGAAAATCTCCTGAGTGCAAGTCGGCTATTGTTATGTTTGTAACTCGGGCATCACGCTTGGTGAATTCAACACCCATGTGACTTTTTAGGAATGCTAAATTGGAATTCTCTCCCCAACCTGAGTTTGAGAAAATAGGGACCACATCCCACAAGGCCATCAGTGTTCCAAGCATGCCTGCTGGCATTAGAAACACAGAGAAGCCCTTATTCTTAACCTGCACCAGACAACACAGACTTTGTTGAGGACTTCAATATTAAGAACAACACACTAAATCACATATTAGCCTGCAACTGACCAACTCCAGACACTAGAAAATGTCTGAAGGTGCACATAGAATAAGTAGCTGGCAGAAGGTCCATTTATCCACACGTGGACAGTTCAGCTTTAATGGGAACCCCAAAAAACCTTCAAGGTTGTTGGAGTGTGACAAGGTCAAAAATGGAAGAGGAAATAAGGCTGTAAACTTAAACTTACATAGTTAAGCTCTCCTTCCTCCCACTCGTCAATTTTCAAGGTGTGCTTGCGAGCAGTGAAATAGTAATCCCAGGTCACACGGTATGGCGTTGCAAATACGTAAAGATCCAAGCATGTCCAGCTGTGTGCACTGCTAGTCTGCACTCAGAATTATAAAAGCAATTAGCATCTACATTGTGTCTAGGTGAACACTGACCAATATTTACATCTCTTGCAAAACTTGCTTTGCTTGGAGCAGCAACCATCTGAGACCTTTAAAAGTATACCTTTGTAAGTTCCTTGAAGACAATACTTATAGCTGAATGGTAGGAATAACCATTCCAGAGACTTAACCTAATTTAGCTTCTCCAGATAGTGGTTATGCCCATCATTATGTCTTTCACTTTTACCGCGGCCTCATAATGGCCTTATAACATATTGTAACTCATTCTGGAGCGAAAGTATGAGAATCTACTGGTTGACAAGTTAAATCATGTGGGGCAAGGCAAAATTACAGTAATCAACTGTTCATGAAACAACTACAGGGATATGAATCACCAGGTTTACTTTTACCACTAGCAATTATATGGTTATCAAGAGAGGACACGATAGGTTCTTCGAGTGTGCAGATTCCGATGAAACAGAGCATTTCTCGACAGAGCTAAGCTATTTATCTTCTGTGCATTTATGTGCAATAAAATCACAAATTGATGGGCATAAATCACTATCTGGAGAAGCTGAATTAAGCTGCCTACTTAGCGACGAGAGCTCAAAAGAATTTCCAAGACGATTTTTTAAAACTGCGAATCATACACAACTATGTTATGCACCTCAATGTGAAGGATGCCACCACCCCTGTGACCTTCCTCCTTTGGCTCTGTGTACTCCATGTGAGCCTCGTTCTGCAGGAAGCACGTCCCATTCCATGCGACAGTATCATTTTCAGCCCACACCGCGCCCACAAACTCTGGCAACAAATCAACTGCATTGTAGAGGGTATTCAGAACCGGCCATGAAACAGCCCTCGGCAGCAGTGGAAGCACATCAATAGGGACAAAAGGGCTTTTGTACGCCTCCACTCTCACGTCTACACTCCATGTGAGGAATAGCATGCAAAACAACAGGGCTGGAACCCTCTCCATGATTAATGCTCTGTATTTCATCCTTCCTCCTTCTCTGTTGCTCCCAATGAAAGGAAACCGCGAAATTCCTCAAATCAAGTTCCGCCACCCCTTGTGAGTACGATACACGCTTCGGGCCTGTACTCAATTCCGAAGGGCTCTACTCTCAAATTCGTCTGTGAGGTAATTCAGTCTTTCATGGAACCAAACTGAGTACATGGATGTGCAAATGTCCGCTCAACATGCTCAAAACCTTATTCGAATTTGAAAACCTGAATTTACTATTCCATCGTCACCACACCGGCCACACCATTTGAGCAACGCCTTCTGGATGATTCTACTCAACCGTACACATCATATATTAACCGGACATTTTAAAAAGAAACGAGGTTCATCCCATGTGCATATACACTTCTTCCTCCTCACGTTAATCCTATCCTCCGAGGGTTTCAACTTCTCCATTCACTATGTCTCCACGTTGCCCCAATTATATCCATGAGAGCAAGAGATCACGTAAGAATAACAACGGCACACGCAAAGGCACAAATGGACTGCAGGGATTGCGCGCATTTACGATCGCACGAGGGGATTTTAATGAGAAAGTGCAAACCCTAATCGCTGATGAACAGAGATGCTTCGCAAAAGCGGTGCACGAGGGCGGTGGAACAAGGCAACGACGGAAGCGTGCGTCCAACGGTATAATTTCGAGTCCAGTGGTCTTTGGAAGAACGAGGCTTTCGACCGATGGTCGAGGATGTTATCCTCTGCTAATAAGGTGATGGTTCCAGTGGAAATAGGTGCCGAGGGAGCTATTAGGCTGCCAAGTGGCCACGCTTTTGGGTGCCACCGTGGCTCATCTGCCTAATACAATTGGTGACTTTTATATCGCCAACCGATGACATGGCGCAATCTCAGTGGCTGCAGTGGAGCAGTCCTCTATTTAGGGTGGGTTCACCATTAGGGTTTGAGACCAAAGAAACTCCACATCAAGAAATCTTATTGGCCGAGAGCAATAATATGGACCCAAGGAGTTTACCCTATGTAGCTTCCGGGTCCAAAGTATGGAAAATTCGAAATGGTGCTAAATGTGGCACCATTTTCACGTCGAATCGACTTCAAGAGAATATTTTTTGTAAATGAAGAAAATAATCTTCAAGTTTGAGTTCAATTTCGAATTTCGTTTATCTCTTAACTTCCTAGAGCATACTATGGGACATTACATCATCGAAATACTAAGTTATCTTAACTTCAAATTTTATTGTACCAAAGAGAAAAGTTGTTGCTAATGATTTTAAGATCACATCAATATGGCAACAATATCTAGTAATTTTCATGGATTTTTTGTAATCAATTTAGAATCATCAAACTTCAAGAGATTGTGATAAATATATGCAATAAAAGTATAGGCCAACATTTCAAGATCGTATTATGAATAGATGTACACTTCAAGGTAAGAAGAAGAGTCCATACAAAATTGACAATTTTCAATCAAAACAATAATCATGTTTTTCATATTAGAATGGGATCATCACCATTGACAAGAAAATTTCATGATGAACATAATGATACATATTGCAACCTTCCCAGATGTCAATGGCTGAAGCCTTACCACACCTCACCACATCGAAGACTCCACCTCACAACATAGAATTGAACATTCACCCCCACAACTCAACACCATCTAGCGTCTGCATACGACCCAACACAAGATGGACTCGACCACGGGAAACTCAAATGAACTAAGGTAGAAGGTCCTTAAGCGATACCCCCATGACATTTTCCAAATTTACGCAAACATAATGAGTACAACAATATATTAAAAATCATGAAATTAGCAAATGTACTTGTAATATACTATTAAAAACATAAATAAATCAATAAATCTAATCAAATGTAGCTTCTGTAAATTCTCAAAGTGCATACCAACATCGATCCTTATTTTAAGTGGTAAGGGGGAGGGTTAAGTACTCAAAAATTGAGATTTAATTGTCAACATGCATGTTGGTAAAGCGTCTAACCTCCGATGTAAATATGGTATACCAAGTGAATATAATATGGTACACCAAACTCGTTTCACACTCGACCCCAAATGCTCTTAGGGCACCTTATAGCCGATGTTTTTAAGTGCAAGTTATTTTAAAGACCTACTACCTTAACTTCCATCACCAACCCACATTCGACACCAACAAAGGAGACAAGCCACCAAAAACTCGAGGAGCGCCAACACCAAAAGCAACCACCCCTGCACTGCCAAACAACTGCTCACACCTTTGTCCCCAATCCAACACCAAAATCACCAAGGGAGGATAGAAAACAAGAAAACGGTAGAACCGTGAAGCTCTGTCCTTTACTATGAAAGACTATAATTGTAGTTGTCCACTTTGCTCATGCCAATCCATGGTTATTCACTATACCAAACCTTTCTTGGATTTTGGGCACCTTCTTCTCAAATGCAGGTCAAGGATTGAAGCTACTCATTTATCACTCAAAAATTTTAAAATGAATAATCAAGAATTGCCGAAATAACTATAGTTAACTAGATTTCTTTCAATGCATTAGAGAGAGAGAGAGAGTTGGGCATTTCTTGAGTGAAGTTGTGCTTACTTTCAAGCATATTTCTTTCTACAACATCCTCTTTGTCAAGAGGCCATTCCATTCTTTCATATATCTATGTATCTATCAAAACCTGGGAGGGTGGGTGGGATCTTCCCTCCATGTTAACTTTTAACACTTTAACCTTTACACTTTGGAGCATTTTGAAAATACTTGCAATATGTATAACCTTGGAGTATTCACACCACTACGGTTTGCAAGTGTATATCCTTTCCAAACCAATTTGTAACTTAAGTCCAACATATGCAAAGTCAAGTTTAACATGACTACCTAATAGCCTTTCAAAGTCATTAACAAGGTAGCATTGTAAAACATGCCTTCTAACTTGTGGAATGTTTACTTCCTCTATACACACTATTTCGTAATAAGATGGTATACAAAACCTAATAAGGCCGTCAATCTTGTGAAGGGTCTGCCTCACCTGTGCCCATGCCACCAACCAAATCCACGGAGAGGGTTAGTAACGTACACGAGGTGAATAACAACAGAACCCAATTGTTATCTATGTCACACAAATACATGAGGCATAATCATACATTTTGTATCCCGAAATACTCACTATCCTCAGTGAGTATTCTACCTGTTCTTTGGCCATTTGAGAATCCACAGCTTGTAGTAAGTCACTTTCACTTTCAACAAGCTCCCACCTTGTTTACCCTAATCACAAAAATTACCTAAGGTAAACTGCTTCCACGGTTTACTCTTGGAAAGGAAGTACTCAAGTGGGCTTCCTCTTAATATATGATTAGGTAATCGTTTAGGACCGTAGATTCGCACCTTCAGATCTATGGTCGTTCATCCTTAGTTGGCCATTGCCTAGTACCAAGGTAAAACCTTTTAGGGTATAAATTACTGAGTGGTGTCAGTTGGTTCAAATCAGACCTAGAGCTAGGTAGAGAGAGAGAGAGAGAGAGAGTCCACATTAAATAAAGTGGACCAAAAATAACAAGAACAAGTAACGTCCAAGTGTGAACGCAAAGTGGTTAGAAAATTTGCTCTTGAAACGAAGAAGTTGATGCATAGTCTCTGTCCTACAGACAAAGCCAACAAACACGCTTGCAAGCCACATAAACACCACCAAAATACCATAAGAATGCCATCTTTATATTGCATTAGTGCTCCTTCCACTCATCCCTATCACAAGGTACAATAAGTGTGCACACATGTGTACTTCCAACTTGCTCTACTACACCTACTCTTGCTACAACAAACCGCGATCGATGCACTGCTTACGACCACCACATGGAGTGACCTCAATAGGAAGTAACAGAGCTCACAACACCTCCTAGAGCAGCCTTCGAGCCCAAGGAGTGGGCTCTTCATACAATGTACGAACAAGCGTGAGTGTCAGAAGGGGTATTAAATGAGGCATTAACGCACATAGTATACATAAGGGAGAGAAATAATTTTGTTTTCCTAGTTTATACATTTAGAAAGGCTATTAAGAATTTTGAAGTAAAGATAAATGTATAAAAGGGGCCCTTTGGTTTAGACAATAGACGTATTAGTTTCATCAAATTCTTGTTTTTTATTCATTGTTGTCATATGGTAATGGTCCGCAATGACTACCTTGTCCATTCTTGTTAGGGTTTGCATTTGGATTCTAGGTTTTACAAACTGGAGGTTTTTGGAGCGCTCATGGGCTCCCTTGAGTTTTTCTCTTTGTATCGCGATTAAGTTAGTATGATTTTTTCTTTGTTTGTTTGATGCAACCGTTGAGTTACATGGTATGGATGAAAAAATGTTCAATGACTTTCTCATTGGAAAGTAAAATTGGATTCATTAACTAATAAAAACCTACTCAATTCATGATTTTTATATTTTATGTGTAGTAGAGGCATTTATCACATTAAATTGGAAAGCTTAGTAGAAATACACTAGTCCATTTTCTAGCTTGCCGTTAGTATGTATGCAATTTTTTTTTCTCCATATAGTTCATCTATGTAGAGGGTTTCATTTCATAGTGACCCACGCACGTCATTTAGATTTCCACCCCCAGTCCTTCAAGCACACACTCATGAATCCCGCACCAAACATAGTCACTCCCCACAAATTAAGCACGAGCGCAACTACAACGAGGAGCCTTGTGGCACCCGCACTCGCCAATGCCGCACCTAACGAGAAGCCAAACCGCACCCCAATGAGCACCAATATGAGGACACACACCAATGGTTGTTACAAACATCATCTACAAAAATACCACCAATACTCCACAAAGTCATACACACTTGTTAATCTCTAATGTTGCCAACTCCACGCTACACACATCAACTTTTTATGGACTCATCACCACTAAGAATTCGCCCTAAACAACCCCAAACACAAACCCACACACATGCACAAAGTCTAACCCTATCCAACACGCACCCCTATTGCCCACAAATTCCAATGGCCATAAATTGCACACGACAACTCATACAACCGTGTCATACTGGTATGCATTTTTTGATTAAACATTTCATACCACCAAATCGGCCCAGCCTCTAGGTGTAAAGGGGTCCGGACCGATTTCAACCTTTTCACCAATCACAAATGAGGATTTTAAGCCTCTTACACATCGAATTGACATGGGCGCTAGGTGTAAAGCGGCCATTCGACCAACCCCCCCTCCCCCCCCCCGCAAGCTTCGCTCTCATAGCCATGCATCATTCTATTATGTCTGTGATGCTCCCCTTTATAGGATCGTTATCACACACCTGAGGCCCAACCTTCGCATTGTTGTCACCTACGTTGATTTATAGGACATATACCGTAAATCGGTTAATTTACAGTTTAAGGTCGAACCTTAGCCACTCGGCTATGGACTACAAAACAAATTCTAAAGGTTATGCCTTTTATGAAATAAAGCATGCAACTTATAGGGCAGCAGTTAACGGCTGGTTTACACAATGGACCATGAAGTCGGACCATGGAAGATGGCCTTTGTCAATGGTCCGAGTTCATGGTACAACTTCCATGGTCCGACTTATTAAAAAATATGTTTTGAAAGCCTTGGGCCCCTTACTAGGTGTAAATCGAATGTGGACCAAGAAGAATGACCATGCACCAAAAAGTGAAGGTGCTGATTTTTTTTAATACATGCCCAAAAAGGGCGGTTTTGAAAAAAATTCAAGTTTGACCATTTCCTTGTCTTCTCTTGGGCTTCACTTGTCTTCCCTTCTTGTTAAATGTGTCGAAGATGTGGCTTGCAAATCTTCTCACAATAATTTTTACAAATAAATGAGCAATTTAATTTGTACATGTGACATGTACCTTGTGTTGTCACTACACTAAATAGGATATTTAGTGTTTGATTATATTTAATGTTGTTACCACCCTACCTTGCTCAACACTAATTTTCAATTCTTTGATAAGTAGTGTTAGAAGATTTGCTAGAAGATATGTTGGAATTCTCCTTTTATCATTGTTATTTATTTTTATATCCTTACTAACACTAAATCCAAACATGTAACTTCCACATATTACCATAGTTAATATTTAGTGTTTGATTTTACATTTAATGTTACTTACTTTCATGGGGTTATTGATATTTAGTGTATGCCTTCGTATTTAGTGTATCAGACACTAAATTTTCTATATAATGTAATAAAAATTTATGCAAAAAAGAACCGCAATCGTTTTCCCATTGCAGTTCTTTTGACCACCCTTATCTAGAGTCACTAAACAACTACATATCTTTCTTTTTTGTTTTGCAACTGTAATTTTAATTTTTTGGGGTGTGTAATATACCGTTGGAAAGGTATTTTTAAGACCTTTCCAACGGTATATTACAAGCCCCCCAAATTCCAAATATTGCAGTTGGTAGACCAAAAAAACAAATATGCACTTGAATTCTTGAGTTCTCTTGATGTCCCACGTTGTTTGGTGAAACACGTGGGAGCCGGTTTAAGGGGTAGGGCAAGGTAGTAATGGTATGTCTCATGGGCTATGATATAATTAAGGCACCTAGAGGGTAAATTCATTAAAATTTTATTAAAATGGCATATCTTTCACATGGGCCCTTGCCTTTTCCTACCAAAGCACCTCTCTTGCCTCTCTCACCGCAAAACCAATTGGACCATGTTAGTGCATCTCATAGGCCTTAAAATTGTATTTTTGGGACCTCGACCTTCATGGTCCCTCTGCCATTGTTTCCTAAGTATAAACCGAAGTTATCATGGGACAACTTCAGCAGCCAATCAGTTGCTTTGTAGAGCCCTAGTCCAACTTCATGGTCCATAGTGTAAACCAGCCTTAAGTGTTACATCCACATCCACATTCACATACAAAAAGTGAATTCTATTAAATATATAGAGGTGAAAACTAACAATACATACATGACACCTAGCTCAAATAAAACAAGTGTGTAAAGTAATATATACTTGCATAACATTATTCAGCCATGAGGGTCGTTTCCAAGACCTTAGATTATGTCAATTGTATTCTATGGGGTTCGCAAACTAAGTAAGATTTTATTATTATTCTTACATTCAGGTTGACACGTGACAGTTTGGGTGGAGTTACACTCCAAACATTATTCAGAGTAACCAATGTTATGCCCGACGCTATTCACAAGAAACATTGTTCATCTTGGTATTGTTCATTCAAAATACTATTCATAGTAGCATTATCAATGAAACTACCAACACTAATCATAATATTCATACTGACAATATTCATTATTCATACCATCATCAATTTCTTCTTATTTTTTGAGTTTCCTCCCGTGAAGAAATGATAGTGGAGGCTTATAGGACATATGCTAAACATGGATTGGAACACAACCATGTAGCTGAATAATTGTTATGTGCCATACCGTATTGGGTGAAGCCTTATGTACCTAGAAAATTGGTCAGAATCCAAAGGCAAATGCCTCTCATCGTAAAGTGAGTCTTTGTGTTGAAATCATATGTGTATGGCACACCTTCCCAAAGCTCATTCAACTCGGCAATAAGAGGTTGAAGATTTTATGTCCATGTTGGGCACTTGCTTGGGACCTACAAGTAAAAACACAACAAATTTTAACACTTGCCATGATTATTAGGGACAATCAAGTGGGTACATAAATTATTATCACTTAACATAACTTGGAAAGTGTTAGTTTAGTTTTTACACACCATGCACTATTGTAGATAACATGATGCGTACACTTTTTATAGATAGCCATGGTGGCAAACTGTAAATGACAACTGTGATTGGCCATGTTGAACGAACCAATTGAAGGTGGTTGTATGGATTGACTTCATCCATTGAGATCGCGATGCCTAGGGTCATCGCCAAAATCTGGGAATGTATCATTAACATGCCTCCAAGTTGCACCATCTTGTGGGCCATGCATAAATCCATCTGCATATTTATTATGCTTGTGCCAAACATCAACTTTGGCAATGTAGGGCTCCAAAACAAGGCTTGCAAACGAGGGATGAGTGGAAAATACACCAACCTTTGCACAATTATATTACAATTATAATACCATAAGATAATTACGACCACAAAAGATATGATGAACACAAATGCAATTACAGTTGATGGGAGTATGTACCAATACAAGTGATTTTTTTCCAAAACATATGTCCAAAAGCTAGTAAAAATCCAATATACTCAAAACTAGCATGTAGAAATCAATCTAGAAATAAATATATGTCCCTGTGGGATACCATATGATAGTTTAGGATTGGAGTGCAATTGACATATTTTTGGAGTTTCATTTCATATTTTCAAAATTAATGAATTTTAGAATACCACAACATTGAACAAGTGTCATAAGGGACCATGAATGAAAAATTGGATGTGGAAGGTTACGAGGAAGTTGATCCAAAATAAAAATAAAATAATAATTACCTTCTTAGGTAGTTTCTTGCGATTTGTGTGCTCTTTGTATGTGCATGTTCCACATACTGGACAATTGGTAAGAGTCTCAAAACGGCCAAAATAAATGAAACAATTTTTTGGGAGAGGAATGAATAGTTTGATAGTCAAATCCAACTACCTTTAACACTCTTTGTAGTTCTGCATAAGTGGAAGGATATACAAGTTGTAGCTCACGAGGCACTCATATGCACGACACGCATAAAGCGAGTCATAGAAGCATTTGTTAAACTATGTCTTTCTTGCGAATGCAAGATATAGAGCATGGCATCAAGTAGGTAATAGAAGAACCCTTGAATATGACCCATGGATTGTACTAGCACTTGTGGTGAAGTTTCATGGTGTTGTATCTTTGAAGACTGAAGTCGCCTAATTGGTCAAGGTCTGATTGCTTATTCCTTTCTACAACGCTCTACTGCCGGATTATCAATAAAAGATCTTTTCTGTTGTCCAAACTTATAGCCCGTATTTTCGACAAAGGTAACTTTGGACAGCGGTTATATGTTTGATACTGCTCTGACGTCCATGACATCCGTAGGGTTACTTCAGATTGTTGTCAAGTCTTTCTTTCATTGTAGGATTTTGAGAAAGTTGGTAAACATCATAGTACATCTTGCAATCTTTGTGCTATCTGCGAGGACTAGTGGGAGGTGTGTACTTATTTGGAGTTACATGAGCAAAGAGATCGTGGTTGAGGCAGTTTCTGGATATGGTTCAGACCTAATTCAGTCATTATTGCACATATCTTTCACCCTTATCCTGGATCTATGCAAAAACATATTTCAGACCTTACAAACATACCAGAGCCACTTGCGTGGGTATGTGGTTATGTTAGGGGTAAAATTGTGGATTCACTAGCATTATGGAGATTTACTTAGGATTAGAAAGTAGGTAAAGTTGTTAAGACTTTGTGGTAAGTTTTAGAAGATATGGGTCAAGTGGCCTATACTTGTCCATGTCCAAGTTGATAGAACGGTGACAAGGCCTACACCTCATCAAGTTGATGAGGTAGGAATTTCTATATTAGTTATATCTAGGTTATGATGGATTTATGAGTCATATCTACGAGTAAGTAGATTTAGGATATTTCTTGTGCAACTTCCTATTTCATAGTATATAAGGGCTCTCGGTGAAGGGTCCGACACCTTCTTGTAGTGCTTAAGATAGTGATAGTTGACATAGGATAGATTTGAGTGATAGATTAGAGTTATGACTTGTATCAAGGCCTCGGCCTTACGTGTTTAATAAGGGTGAGAGCTATGTTTGTTTACAAGGTTTCTATGTCGTGATTTTCTTATCCTTAATGTTATTTCCCTCTATGCCTAAAGAACCCAATAGTTACACCTGCAGTTGTAGAAGAAGGCTCCGAGTCTTTACAATGGTTTCCTCATTGGGTTCCTTACTCCATCACTCGTGCACTTGAATTTTTGACATCAAGCAACCACGATCCTTTCCACGAAACCGCCTTCTTCACCTCCCCACCCATAGCCAACTTTGTGTCCTCATGCTGGCCCTTGTTCACCACCTTGGCTCTCATGTTCAACCGACTCCCATAACTTAACTTCCATGTGTCTCCATGACACTTGCACACCTTCCACATGGACTTACACCAGTAACACATGACCAACTAAAAATTTCCAATAACAAATGTTTGAGTGTCATTCAATTTTTCGGATCAACTAGGGATGTTATTGAAGTTACTGTGCATAGGAGGGGCGAGGTTTTTTCCCTCAGGCAGAACTATTATCCCGTCAAAAAGAAAGCATAGCTTCGCCATGTATAAGAATTTTGTACCACCGAATATCATTGCCTGGACACTATATAACATTAGCATTTTTTCTTCGTATAAACTAACTTGGTAGAAGAAGGCTCCGAGTCCTTACAATGGCCTCCGCATTGGGCTCCTTACTCCATCACTCTTGCACTTGAGTTTTTGACTCCACCTTACAAGGGTCATCATCAAGTGATGGTTTACGTCCTCCGTGTAATGGAAACGTACCTTTTTTGTGCCCTAGTTTGTATGGGCCCTCAACTATGATCATAGGCTAACACTTCTTACTGTCATGTAGCTCTCGAATCTTTCAAGGGTAAAGTCTCTTAGGTCCCGAATGAATTCTTCTCAGTTGAAGAATGAGGATTGTCACATAGTGGCTTCGTGTGAAGAACACTGAATGTCCGAGCCTTCGTTCCTTCCCCTACATACTGAGGCACCATCTGGCATACTTTGGACTCAATCAGTTAATGCAGGTCTACGTTAAATGTCTGAATGCTAGTGGAGGCCCACACTTGTATTAGCACACTTCATCCTCCTTAGGTATTTAGGGTGGATATAAGTCTTAGGAAAGGATATCTTTCTAAATAGTCATATGAGGTCACGTCTTGCAGCAGAATGTCATAAATTAATGCACTTTCACTTGTACACAAACTTCAAGAAAGAAATCATGAATGAAGACTAAGCATGTGAGTTTGTGCTTTAGTTCAGGATGTTTCAAGATTGGGTCCAGTTCGTTCATGATGTGAAGTCTTCCTTGATAAGTTTCTAGCCTTACTAGTAAATGCAAGGTGAGGAGACCTCACCTACAGAAGATGTGGGAAAGCAGGCGTCCATATGGAGGTATTATGCATCTCTTGTGGACACTGATTTGTTTCAATGTTGGCATCTTTGTCTTCATGGCCCTGTTTAATGTGGACAACATTGTGGCATTGTGTATACTTTTGGCTGATCGACGAACTCATCCATGACAGGATCTGTAAACTTATTCGTAAGAAGTGTCATAGTGACATTAAACGCCATCTGACACTAAATAGCCTATTTAGTGTGGTTGCCCAAAGAAGCCCTAAACTGAGCAGGAATCCGAAGGTTCTCAAGTTGTCTTCCGAACATTTTCCTTCGTTGACAAATCTCTCGAGCGGATGCCAGATTGCAGAGAGCATTGACATGAATGGGGAGCATCTCTGAAGCATCATTCTTTCGGAATCTTAAATGGAGGACGAAAGACCGTATTCCATTCTGCAGGGTCTCTGAGTGCCTTCGAGCCTTTCCTGCCCAAAACGTGCTCCTGGTTAGTTTAGACCTTAAGTTGGTGATTGGTTTGCTGAGCTAGATAACTTAGTGGCGTTCCCTGCAACCAGCCACCCAGGTTCCCATCATGATCACTGTCGGTTCGATAAATTTAAATACAGACGCTCTGGCTAGCCTGCCAGGAAAGCTGCAGGGAGGAAACCCAAGAATGGGTCACAGTTACAGTCCCCCTGTTGCTCATTCCCCAACACACCCTTGGAATCCGCAAGGCATGAAACATTATCCTATATATTCAAACATCCCAGGCTTCCGACTGTGCGTCTCTTGAGCCCCGGACACTAACTGAATCCAAGCAGCGGGAATCTCCAGTGAGTACACACACTTTGGCCAGCGTGGGTCCTGTGGGAGACGTACAATCGGTAACCCAAGATGCCCGCCCAAGTCCGGGTCTCCCTAGCCCACCCATTAACGTATGGACAAGTTGATGGGAGTATGTACCAATACAAGTGATTTTTAATTTTTTTCTTTCCCAAAACATATGTTTGAAAGCTAATAAAATCCAATATACTCAACACTGACATGTAAAAATCAATCTAGAAATAAATATATGTCCTTGTGGGATACCATAGGATAGTTTAGGATGGGAGTGCAATTGACATATCATTGGAGTTTCATTTCATATTTTCAAAATTAACGGCTTTTAGAATACCACAACGTTGAACAAGTGTCATTTGGACCATTAATGAAGATTGGATGTGGAAGGCTACGAGGAAGTTGATCCAAATTAAAATAAAATAAAATAATAATTACCTTCTTAGGTAGTTTCTTGCACTTTGTGTGCTCTTTGTACGTGCATGTTCCACATACCGGACAAATGGTAAGAGTCTCAAAACGGCCAAAATAAATGAAACAATTTTTTGGGAGAGGAATGAATAGTTTGATAGTCAAATCCAACCACCTTTAATACTCTTTGTAGTTCTGCATAAGTGGAAGGATATACAGGTTGTAGCTCACGAGGCACTCATATGCACGACACGCATAAAGCCAATCATAGAAGCATTTGTTAAACTATGTCTTACTTGCGAATGCAAGATATAGACCATGGCATCAAGTAGGTAATAGAAGAACCCTTGAATATGACCCATGGATTGTACTTGTGGTGAAGTTTCGTGGTGTTGTATCTTTGAAGACTGAAGTCGCCTAATTGGTCAAGGTCTGGTTGCTTATTCCTCTCCACAACGCTCTACTGCGGGATTATCAATAAAAAAAATCTTTTCTACTGTCCAAACTTATAGCCCGTATTTTCGACAAAGTTAACTTTGGACAACGGTTATATGTTTGATACTGCTCTGACGTCCATGACATCCGTAGGGTTACTTCAGATTGTTGTCAAGTCTTTCTTTCATTGTAGGATTTTGAGAAAGTTGATAAACATCAGAATACATCATGCAATCTTTGTGCTATCTGCGAGGACTAGTGGGAGGTGTGTAGTTATTTAGAGTTACATGAGCAAAGAGATCGTGGTTGAGGCGGTTTATGGATATGGTTCAGACCTAATTCAATCATTATTGCACATATCTTTCACCCTTATCCTGGATCTATGCAAAAGCATATTTCAGACCTTACAAACATACCAGAGCCACTTGGGTGGGTAGGTGGTTACACCTGCGGTTGTAGAATATGGTTTACGTCCTCCGTGTAATGGAAACGCACCTTCTTTGTGCCCTAGCTTGCATGGGCCCTCAACTATGATCATAGGCTAACACTTCTTACAATCATGTAGCTCTCGAATCTTTCAAGGGTAAAGTCCCTTATGTCCCGAATGGGTTCTTCTCATTTGAAGAATGAGGATTGTCACATAGTGGCTTCGTGTGAAGAACATTGAATGTCCGAGCTTTCGCTCTCCCTACATAATGAGGCACCCTCTGGCATACTTTGGACTCGATCAGTTAATGCAGGTCTATGTTAAATGTCTGAATGCTAGTGGAGGCCCACATCCGTAGTAGCACACTTCATCCTCCTTAGGTATTTAGGGTGAATATAAGTCTTAGGGAAAGATATCTTTCTAAATAGTCATATGAGGTCACATATTGCAACAGATTGTCATAAATTAATGCACTTTTGGGATTTGTAGAGCTATGTGCTTTGGTTTCTTGTGGAAGAGATTTGCGTTCTGGATTCAATTGTTTGTTTCCCTTGCATCGGATAGTTATTAGCTTGCCCCTACTACTAGTAAGAATAATCGTAGAGGCTTGACTAGATTCTAGATGTCCACACGACCATTCTTTAAAGATAGTCATGTATTGATCAATTTTTATATCATCGTGATCTTGCTCGGCTATGTCATCTTGGTCTATATTCAGGGGTTGGTAGAAGGGTGCTTGATGGGTGATGTTGAGCAAAGCGATTGGTTTGCTCACATTTTGATTTGGCAACTTCAGGTAATCACCATCTCCAAGTCGAAATCAATCTTTCATGCTTTCTACCTAATACTAACGGACGGAAGACATGTTCCGACAGCATCAATTGTCATTCCTTGTATATTTTTGTTTTTTTGTTTTTCTTTCCCTGGGCGCGGGGGGGGGGGAGGGTTATAGATTTACAGTGTTGCAATTACTGTCACTTACCAAGTGATTCTTCATCCAAATTCCAATCATCCACAACAACATCTCATCACAGGTTGCTGACAAGTGGAAGCAAGATTTTGGCCGATGGACGAACTCATTCATGACAAGATCTGTAAACTTATTCGTAAGAAGTGTCATATGAAACGTTACTATAGTGACATTAATCGCCATCTGACACTAAATAGCCTATTTAGTGTAGTTGCCCAAAGAAGCCCTAAACCGAGCAGGAATCCGCAGGTTCTCTAGATGTCTTCCGAACATTTTCCTTCGTAGACAAATCTCTTGAGCGGATGCCAGATTGCAGAGAGCACTGACATGAATGGAGAGCATCTCCGAAGCATTGTTCTTTCGGACTTTTAAATGGAGGACAAAAGACCGTATTCCATTCTGCAGGGTCTCGGTGTGCCTTCATACCTTTCCTGCCCAAAATGTGCTCCTGGTTAGTTGAGACCTTAAGTTGGTGATACCGTGATTGGTTTGCTGAGCTAGATAACTTAACTTAGTGGCATTCACTGTCGGTTCGAGAAACCTAAATACAGACGCTCTGGCTAGCTAGCCTGCCCGGAAAGCTGCAGGGAGGAAACCCAAGAATGGGTCACAGTTACAGTCCCAGTGTTGCTCATTCCCCCATCCGCAAGGCATGAAACATTATCCTATATATTCAAACATTCCAGGCTTCCCACTGTGCGCCTCTTGAACCCCGGACAATAATCCAAGCAGCGGGAATCTTGAGTGAGTACAGACACTTTGGCCAACATGGGTCCTGTGGGAGACGTACAATCGGTAACCCAAGATGCCCCCCCAAGTCCGGGTCTCCCTAGCCACCCATTAACGTATGGACACGGACTCAAGCAACCACAATCCTTTCCACGAAACCGCCTTCTTCACCTCCCTCCCCACCCCCGCCATAGCCAACTTTGTGTCCTCATGCTGGTCCTTGTTCACCACCTTGGCTCTCACGATCAACCAACTCCCATTACTTAACTTCCATGTGTCTCTTGTTGATGGTGGCTCCTGGCTCGCAACGGCCGTGATGTTTTGATGACGCTTGGGTAACTCCCATCGAACAACATGTACGCAACCATCTGAAATATCGCTTGGCTCGATCATTTTGTGTGCAACTTGTGGTTCTATCAATAGCCCACATTTTGTTTGTTTGTTTCCTTTGTTTCTTCCACACATATCAACAACTTGCTATTGAGGTGGGTATTTGTCATTCATATAGGAGCGTAGAGAGGAGCTAATATGCTTCACATGTAGGTTGCTTCCTATTTACATGCGCTCCTCTTTGTGCATCAAATTTAATGGTGGTGGTTTAATGAAGAAACTAGGCTCCTTTGTTGTTGAGTTAAGTAGTGGTTGTTCCTAGGGAGCTTGTGCACCCAACAATTCAAGGAGCATTCAAGACCATAGATATTGAGTGGTGGATCAAAATTGGGGGCCATGTTGATCAAAGTGGTCTTCACGACTTGTCATGTAGCACCAAGTGTTGTACGACACCATCTCTATCCCCCACTCAGTGACTACAAGACATATGCATTTGGTCGGCGACAAATGGTATGGGCCACGCTAATTTAAGTATTTTGTGTGGTGTTGTAAAGTAGGGACTTACATGACTTGCTTCATAGATTGGCTCATGAAAATTGGGAAGTTGGCTTTAAAGGCGATCTGACTGCAACACTATCATCATTGGTATGTCCTTTTCCCTTCACATAGATGCATGCTTTTCTTTATTTCAACACAATCATGGCTTGCATGTTTCATGTAGGAATCCCTATCCACCATGTTGTTTGGTCAAAATTATTATCCCCATTGAGAATTATTGAATGACTTGCAAGAAGTGTGCTACGTGATACATAATAAAGTTACTAAGTGGCAAGTGCAATCGCCAAATATTGTGAGTGTTTAGGAGCAAATCAATTGCTAGAGGAGATTGTGAGGATGTTTTCCACCTCGTCATCAAGAGCGAGGTCGTAGTGTAGTGTGAATTTGTCAACCCAAGCGTGTCGAGTGCAACCTCGCTTATGTGCAAATGTTATGCTCATCTAACTGAGTACTAGGATCTAAGTGAATTTAGTCAAAACAATTTATACAAAAATAATAATGCAAATGAGAGTATTGTTTGTGTCATACGTTAATACATGCACATTACAAAACAAACTAACTTGGGAAAAACAATTTATCAAGATATGATGGAATTCCTAATTAATGTACATATTTTGAAGGAGAAAAGAAGTGTGGTTGAAGTACCACTCTAGATGTGTTATTTTCATCAGATAACATGCAACAAAAATGCGTGTATAACAATAAATGAAGTCGCAATTACATCCTCGTTTTTTCCCATTTCTACTTGAAGACCCATTGATAGGGTTACACGTACAAATTTGCATTGTGTTCAATATTCATGCATCAACACATATTTGCTTCATATCTAATTTTTTTTGTCCATATATGTTCTAGGATGGTAGTCTACAATATTACATGTCTTAGTAACCACTCGTAAAATTCAGCTCAATAATTTCAAATCTCTAGTATCTTGCACAATATGTGGAGATGGACAAATTGAGTGTAACATTGGATTCAATCGTTGTTTGGAGGATGTTATGTTTTTACGAATGTGGGTAAACGATGTTTATTTGTTGCGATGCCACCCAACTAGGCAATAAACAAAGGTCTTGATTCCCAAGTCCAGTCTTGAGGGATTGTGGAAGTTGATTGACATGATTGATCATGTGAGAGGTCACTAACATTTAAGGAGCAAAAGAGTCATGTCTTGTCAGTCAAAGACTAGGGAGAAGTAATTGATCATCATTGTCTCTAGTTGAGTTCGCTCTCCGACCAACACTTGCATCGTCTATGATCACCAAGAAAAAAAAGTGTGCCAGAATGCTTAATTTAGAGAAACCCTAGTACACTTATTCATACATTTGGTGCCAACAACATGTGACAACATGAAGGCAACCTCATTATGACGACAAAGTGAATTTGAGATATTGGTTTCGGATAAACTTGTTGTTATGATGTGTTCACGTTGCATGAAAATTGGAGGATGGAAGCAAAATAGATTCTCACCAATAAAGCCTAGCACTCGTCATGCAACCTCAGTGACGAGGATCCTAAGAAGTGTGTGTTAAGTTTCTTGTCTTATAGAGTTGATGTGTGGTTCACATCTGCAAGCACGTGATCCTTCACAATCTAGGCTATCTCATCATCAATTCTCCTTCTCCACTCATTTAAGAGAAGGCAAGTTGTAGATGTCTAGTAGTGGTCATGCCAAGATATTTTGATAGCGTGTTTATTTCTTATTCGATACGAGGATGCATATCATTACCCATAATCGATGATTGATTTGTCTTCTAATGGACACGTGTTGCGATGCAATCAACTGTAGTAGGCACATAATGTCTACCACGTCATTATTGGAGCTCGGTAGGTTGGATGGATGCCTACTACATGTTGTGACATGGCTTCTCACATCCATTAACTAGTTCATGAGGTTGCCATGGGTTTTTGGTTGGTTTAGCAACCTCATTCATGCTTGATAAACGTTTTTTAGGGTGGTAGTGTCAAACCACAAGGGGAATGCCTTGGAGCGTCTCTAGATACATGTTTTCCTAATTTGGTACATATCGTTGTGGTCATTGGGAAGTTGGCACAATTCTCCGAGGAAATTCTACAAAAGATGTACAAAAGGCTTTCAAGATCTAGAGACATGATTTTCATCTAATTCACTTTATTTCATCCAAATGTTGTGTGTTTAAGGGCCATGTTATTATGGGTAATATCCTATGGATGAAAAATGATAAAGGACTAAATGTCATTTGAAAATATAAGTGGATTATACATGTAATAAAGGCCTATTTGTTCATGGTTTCTATTTTGTGCATTTAATGGAGGTTCTTATCACATTAAATGGAAAAGCTTAATATAAATACATGAGCCACGTTCTAGGGTATTGTTAGTATATTTATATATACTTTGTTTTCTATAATTTTCTTGTATGTAGGGTATTTTTGTTTTCTTAGTCGCCTATGCACATCATTAAGGTTTCCAACAAAGGGTCCCCGCCTCGGAGTTCTCGCACATCTATGATTCATTTCTCTTTGGATTTTGGTGTTAGTTGTCCAACTCAAACCTAGATACCAAGTTCTTGTCCCATAACTTAGTGTAAACTTCGAGACCGGGGGCGGGGCGGGGGGGGGGGGGGGGAGTTTGGTTCTAAGTAAAACAAATACTTGTATAATATCATTCTACAAGTTTGAAAACAATTGTAATGCTCTTTCTATACTGTATGAATGGTCTACGAAAGTTGCTTTGGACCTTCATATCTTCTACAAATGGAGAAAAATCTAGGTTGCCCAATTCATTTAATATCCTACATTATGTTACAAACATGTTCATTACATGAAGTGATTGAGTTGTGTATGCTCCCCAGTAGACTATAGAGCGTTGGAATTTTTCAAGAGGACTTTATAGAATGCATAATTGTATTCTTAAATTCAAGATTTGATTTTGACAAATGTAATATATGTTGTATATAATAACTTGATACAAGTGTGTTGTACATGAAGGTGCATTGTTATTCTTGACTTTTGGATTCGATGTGCAGATGATTATATGATCCTTCAAACTTCCTTCCCAATACAAATTCCTTTTCAATTAAGATTGTCTAATGTAGATTTTATTGGGGGTTTGCGGCAACTATTGCATCATGGACAACTCCTTGCTTTTCATGGGGTGTTCAAAAAAATTGAAGCAATTGGAACAAGCGAAAATTTTATTGAATGCAAAACAATGTTTGCATTTAAAAAACAAATCGCATCTTGTTCTAGAATGTTTCAAGGCTTTGGTCCAACAAGTTCATGACAAAATGGAGTTTGGACCAAGTATGAAGGATTTATACCGAGTTGTGTGTAAAATCGAGGCATTAATCCAAGATTGTGCTAGGGACGATTGGATCCATGCATCATTGTGGCAAATGAATAATGAAGAAGAGTTTCGTGAGTTGCTTGAAGAGCTCAATTACATTTTCAATACATTGTGTGAGCAATTCCAAATATTGGGGATAATCACAATGGACCTTCGAAAGTCCATAGAGTTCAATCCAATGAATATAACAGAAGTGGAGAAAGACCGAAACGCATTGGTCCAACAATTGTTGGAACATCTTGATGCAACAAAATCCTTCAAGGATCACGAAGTTGCAAAGTATGCTTACGACCGGTTGGTTTGTCGAATGGACGGAGAAGGGGTTGAGTTGAATGGTGCAACATTTCCAACATACAACGGGAATCCTCAACGATTAACTCGGTTGGGAGATGGTGCTTCTGGACAAATATACGAAACAAATTGCTTTGGCTTGGAATTGGCTTTGAAGGTTTTTAAAGAGGTTGACATTGATTGCGAGTATTTAGCGGATGCAAACTTCAAGAAAGAGGTGGGCATTTTAGCAGGGTTGAGTCATCCAAACATCGTTAAGTTCATATGTTGTGGTGAAGGGCATGCCCATGATAGCAAATGGCGATATATAGTGATGGAGAAGATGGAGAGAAGTCTTGGAGTTGCAAACATGAAGGACGTTGATTTCCAACGATCAAACCTTGTTGTTGTTGATATCATGTTCCAAATTGCAAGCGGAATGCTCTATCTCCATGACATGAATGTTGCACACCGTGACTTGAAGCCCGACAATATCCTTGTGAACTCCTTGAATGATCCCATATTGGATCCCATGGGCTACGTGAAAGTTAAATTGGTGGACTTTGGGGTTTCAAAAATTGAAGCAAAAGATGCTTACCAAGAGCCAACGGGACATAATCTAGGTACCACCGGGTTTAGGGCACCAGAGACATTTGTAAGATACGATGACACATTGAAACATTTTGTGAATGCTTTCAAAAGTGATGTATTTAGCTTTGCCATGGTGTGTTCTTACATTCTCACAAGGGAGATTCCATTCTCACAATGTAGAAGATCCGAGATAAAGGACATGATGCAAGTTGGAGAGAGGCCAAGGTTGCCGTGCGATTGTCCGGAGTCATTGACATCTTTGATCAAAGAGTGTTGGTCTTTTGAACCATCAGAAAGGCCAACCTTTCAAGATATTTGTTGGAGGCTTTGTCAAATTAGGCATGAACTTCATTTGAGTGCTTTAAACATCATAAACAATGGTGTGAAGATGGACAAGTCCAACATCCCTCAAACTCAAGAAGTAAGTGAGAACATTCTACCAACAATCGATACAATGGAGCACAAGGGGGATACAAGTGCAAAGAAGGGAGGAAACGAGCTTGTTGGTATGCAAGAAAGAATCCCAAGCGTTATGAAGGCATTGGAGAAACACTCCATAGTGGCCATTATAGGGGTGGGTGGAATGGGCAAAACTACTTTGGCAGAAGCTGTGATGGAACGCATGCATGGTCATTTTGAAGCATTTTGCTTTATTTTCATGAAGAACAAAAATTGTGGCACTATCGAGATTTTCAAAGAAATTTTGAACAACTTAGGGGCCAAGGTCGATGATTTGGAAGACATTGTACAAGCAAAGACCCGTCTTTGCAAAACAATAAAAAACAAAAGTGCTCTCATTGTTCTTGATGACATTGGCAATAGTAAACAAATTCATGAATTGATGGATGTTGAGATCTTTGAAGCCAAATGTACCTACAAGATGATCATCACAACTCGTGATTGGCACCTTGTGGAAAACCTTGGAGATGTTGGTCGTGTAGATTTGGATGAACTCATGAAAGGCGAAGCTATGAAATTATTCTCTAGGCACGCTTTCGGTCATCAAGGATATGAAACACCATCTCATATGGTGGACATTGTTGAGAACATTGTGGGTGCATGTAGAGGGTTGCCTTTGAGCTTGAAGGTTGTGGGTGGAACCTTATATGGATTCAAGAGACTACGCATTTGGGTGCGAGCTTTGCAAAGATTACAAAGGGCAAGATCCTTGGGATTGACAAATAACAATGAGGTTTGGCATTGCCTACGGATAAGCTTTGATGACCTTACCCAAGAAGAAAAAAATTTGTTTTTGGACCTATGTTGTTATTTTAGCAAAGATTTGGTCCCAATGGATACATTAAAAGTTGTGACCTCATCACGTTTATGGAGAGATGTCAACAAAAATCCTGAAGAGTCATTGAAACGTCTGGAAGATAAATCTTTGGTTAAGTTGCACAAAGATGGAGTGTATGAAATCCATGAACAATTACGGGATATGGGACGTATGATTGTGGAAACAGACCCCATGTATATGGGCACTCGATGGTGGAAAATACAAGAAGCAACATGGAGTGGTAAAACACAAGGAGTTATGGAGCGTATCGAATGTCTTTCTTTCAATGAACCAACAAGGAAGTTCAAAATACACTTTGACATTACAAAACCTTTGTCTTCGCTTCGATTTTTTGGTTTTCAAGGTTTTGAGGGTTCAATCTCATTGGATGAATTTTTGAATCAATCCAAAAATCTCCAATGTTTGATGGTGATTTGCCAACCAAAAAGAAACCTTGCAACAACCTCAAATCCATTTTCGTTCAATTGGGACAATCACATACATTTGCAAATTTTGGTGATTGAAGGCGTATCTACTCTATATGAAATTGGTGATAGTATTGGACAATTGAAATTCTTATACAGAATGAGAATAAGAGATTGCAAAAATTTACAATCCCTACCAAGCACCATAGGCAACTTAAACATGTTGACTTATTTTGACTTAAAAAGGTGTGGAGGATTGAAAGAGATACCCATGGCCTTGGGTAAAATGACCTCCTTGACTCACCTCAACTTATGTGGGTGTAAAGGCTTGAAGGAGATACCTGAGGTGTTGGGTAATTTGACCTCTTTAACGTCCCTCAACTTGAATAAATGTCAAGGCTTGAAGGAGATACCGGAGGCGTTGGGTAGTTTGACCTCCTTGACCTCCCTTAACTTAAGTCATTGTTTCCGCTTAAAGGAGATACCGGAGGCGTTGGGTAACTTGACCTCCTTGACCTCCCTTGACTTAAGTTATTGTCTCCGATTGAAGGAGATACCGGAGGCATTGGGTAACTTGACCTCCTTGACCTCCCTCAACTTATATGAGTGTAAAGGCTTGAAGGAGATACCGGAGGCGTTGGGTAACTTGACCTCCTTGACCTCCCTGGACTTAAGTTGGTGTGGAGGCTTGAAGGAGATACCGGAGGCGTTGGGTAACTTGACCTCCTTGACCTCCCTGGACTTATATGGGTGTTCAGGCTTGAAGGAGATACCGGACGCGTTGGGTAACTTGACCTCCTTGACCTCCCTGGACTTAAGTTGGTGTGGAGGCTTGAAGGAGATACCAGAGGCGTTGGGTAAGTTGACCTCGTTGACATCCCTGGGCTTAAGCTGGTGTGAAGGCTTGAAGAAGATATCGGAGGCGTTGGGTAACTTGACCTCCTTGACCTCCCTCAACTTAGGTGGGTGTGAATGCTTGAAGGAGATACCGGAGTCGTTAGGTAACTTGACCTCCTTGACCTCCCTCTACTTAAATGGGTGTAAAGGCTTGAAGGAGATACCGGAGGCGTTGGGTAACTTGACCTCCTTGACCTTCCTTCACTTAGGTGGGTGTGAAGGCTTGAAGGAGATACCGGAGGCGCTAGGTAATTTAACCTCCTTGAGCTCCCTCTACTTAATTGGGTGTGAAGGCTTGAAGGAGATACCGGAGGCATTGGGTGACTTGACCTCCTTGACCTCTCTCTACTTAAATGAGTGTGGAGGCTTGAAGGAGATACCGGAGGCATTGGGTAACTTGACCTCCTTGACCTCCCTTCACTTAAGTAGGTGTCAAGGCTTGAAAATGATACCGGAGTCGTTGGGTAACTTGACCTCCTTGACCTTCATGAACTTAAGTGGGTGTCAAGGCTTGAAGGAGATACCGGAGGCGTTGGGTAACTTGACCTCCTTGAGGTCCCTCAATTTAAGTTGGTGTGACGGCTTGAAGAATATACCGGATGCATTAGGTAACTTGACCTCCTTGACCTCCCTCTACTTAAATGGTTGTAAAGGCTTGAAGGAGATACCGGAGGCGTTGGGCAACTTGACCTCTTTGACCTGCCTGGACTTAAGTTGGTGTCGAGGCTTGAAGGAGATACCGGCGGCGTTGGGTAACTTGACCTCCTTGACCTCCCTTAACTTAGATGGTTGTCAAGGCTTGAAGGATATATCGGAGGCGTTGGGTAACTTGAGCTCCTTGACCTCCCTAGACTTAAGTGGGTGTCGAGGCTTGAAGGAGATACCGGAGGCGTTGGGTAACTTGACATCTTTGACGTCCCTCAATTTAAGTTGTTGTAGAGGGTTGGAGGACATACCGGAGACGTTGGGTTACTTGACCGCCTTGAGGTCCGTCAACTTAAATGAGTGTCGAGGCTTGAAGGAGATACCCGAGTCGTTGGGTAACTTGACCTCCTTGACTTCCTTCGAGTTAATTGGGTGTGGACGATTGAAGGAGATACCCATGGCCTTGGGTAAAATGACCTCCTTGACTCAACTCAGCTTGAGTGGGTGTCTAGGCTTGAACGAGATACCCGAGACATTGGGTAACTTGACCTCTTTAAGGTCGCTCAACTTGGATGGATGTCGAGGCTTGAAGGAGATACCGGAGGCGTTGGGTAACTTGACCTCCTTGACCTCCCTAGACTTAAGTGGGTGTCGAGGATTGAAGGAGATACCGGAGGCATTGGGTAACTTGACCTTCTTGACTTTCCTTGACTTAAGTGGGTGTCGAGGCTTGAAGAATATACCGGTGGCGTTGGGTAATTTGACCTCCTTGAGATCCCTTGACTTAAGTGGGTGTCGAGGCTTGAAGAAACTACCCGAGTCGTTGGGTAACTTGACATCCTTGACCACCCTCAATATAAGTCGTTGTAGAGGATTGGAGGAGATACCGGAGACATTGGGTAACTTGACCGCCTTGATGTACCTCTATTTGAATGGATGTCGAGCCTGGAAGGAGACACAGGAGGCGTTGGATAATTTGACCTCGTTGACCTCCCTCAACTTTAATGGGTGTAGAGGTTTGACGGAAATACAGGAGACGTTGGGTATCTTCACATCTATAACGTCCCTCCATTTAAATAGAAGGAAACGCTTGACTCGATATTGGAGAAATTTGGTTACTTGGCTTTAGTGCCCTCAAGTCAAAATGGATGGTTGTGTACGTAGGCTTGAAAACGTTAAAGTGTTGGGTAATAGTTGGAAAGACATATTAGAGGTTGTGGGCAACATGATCTTCTGGACTAGGCTCAACTTATGTAGATGTCAAGGCTTAAAAAACATACATGAGGCATTGGGATAACTTAACTTGACTCCATTATATTAAAATGGGTGTAAAGGCTCGAAGGAGATTCAAGGGGACATTGTGAAACTCAACCTCCTTGACCTTGTTGGTTTCAATTGGGTTGAAAGGCCTAAAGTAGATACTAGAGGCCTTTGGTATCTTGATCTTTCTGACATGTTGCACTTGAATGGGTGGAATGGCCTACAGGAGATACCGGATGCATGAATTAATTTGACATCCTACAACTTACATGAGTAATTAGTTGTAATATGTGGAGGGAGATATTGGAGGTTGGCTAACTTGACCTTCTTGTCCCCCCCCCTTGTAGATATATTGGTATATAGCAGATGTCAACCCTAAACCCCCACCCTTACGCGTCGTAGTCCGGGTGGGAGCCTCAGGCTAACATGTAATTGACTACCTTGCTTGGTACAAATGTCCAGGCTCCCAATGCATCCAATGTAAGTTTCAAACACACATTTTTTTATTTAAATGGCACTAGGTCAAAGTGTTGAGAAACACTTTATTATCCCCAAGTACATCTCACTCATACATCAACTCCTAACCCCCTAAATCCTACTCCCAGCTATGATTAACTACCTTTAACCCCCAATTATTCCAGCAGCTGAGCCCCAGGCAACTAGTAAGAACCCTGCCCCTGGAATTCTATTCAATGTTGCCGTCCAGCAATGGTCCTAGCCTTAAACCTTAAGCCCTACCTACTGATCCCACTGTCCTCGTACTAGCAACATTCCCTTCCCAGGGCCACAGTAAGTTGCCCTTTCGGCATTCGACCTCCAGCCATACGGCTGACATGAACCTGTAAACTCCCAGTTGCTTAACCGGCTTCGGCCACAGCTGCGACCAGCATCAGTAATTCCCCAAGCAGATTCCCTAGCACCCTGAAGCTACTCGTGCATGAATACATACCAGGCCCAAAACCAACTTCACTGGCTTAGCAATGTAGGCTGGATCTGCACATTTTTGAGTCTCAACCATGGCTGGACCGCAGGTGAGGTGAATGTCGCTCTTGTGCTTCGCCCTACCCAGCTTCGGAAGGAGATTAAGTGGCATGCCCCTTGTAACCATTACCATCCCCTCAACTCTGAAGTAATTCCTTCCCCTGTTCACATACCTGCCGAAGGTCACCCCCTTTGTCGACCGAATTTTGCCGAAAACTCCCGAATTCGTCAAGATCACTCGGCTCTTGGCCCAGTCAGGTAGCCATTTAGAGTTTGAACACTTTGTTCAAGCGAGTGCGCTACCCCAGCTGTTTGAGGGCCGAATTGCTTCCTTCACCGATTAGAATTACCCTGACGCTCAATGCTGGTAGGAATGCCTAGTTCGGTGTCGCCTTGCGGCGGTGGATGAGCTCGGCCCAGGGACCGAGATTCCACTCCCTTTCACTTCCCAGGCGCGCTCTCGGCACCTGCCCACATTCAACTATCCTCACCCTTTGTTGCATCACATTTGTCTGCCTCCTTGGGCAGCTACCAGGCGCCCTCACCGCATCGGTGCTTCTCACCGCACCTTGTTTTTCTTCCGCCTCAGGCCGCCAGCTTCCTCCGAGAGAGAACGAGGCAGGGTCTGCCGTCCCCTTGAGACCCAGTTCGAACGAGAGTCCCGCTCCCCTGATCCTACTTTGAATCCTATCTTCCTGCCTTAAACTAACTACGCCTAGGCCTAAAACAAACACTAAAATTTGGCCTAAGTCTTAATCCTCAACCAAATTAGTTAAATCTCTATTCATCCTAACTCTCAACCCCATCAACCAAAGGTAAAACCCCAAACCCACATTTTCCACTCAAAGTTCAATCCTATTACTGTCCTAGTCCTAAACTCAACTACTGATTTAAACTTAAAGCTTTACTCTTTTTATATTTTTGTTTGTGTAATGCCAAGCAAGAGTGTAAGGTTTTCTTGATGATTTTAGGATTTCAACCAAATGTGGGCACAATTTTGGGCTCACAAGCCTTAACGTCCCTCAACTTGAATGGATGTCGAGCCTTGAAGGAGATACCGGAGGCCTTGGGTAATTTGACCTCTTTGACCTCCCTCACCTTTAATGGGTGTATAGGTTTGAAGGAAATACCAGAGACGTTGGGTATCTTCACATCTATAACGTCCCTCCATTTAAATAGAAGGAAACGCTTGACTCGATATTGAAGAAATTTGGTTACTTGGCTTTAGTGCCCTCAAGTCAAAATGAATGGTTGTGTAGGCTTGAAAACGTTAAAGTGTTGGGTAATAGTTGAAAAGACATATTAGAGGTTGTGGGCAACATGATCTTCTTGACTAGGCTCAACGTATGTAGATGTCAAGGCTTAAAAAAACATACATGAGGCATTGGGATAACCTAACCTCCTTGACTCCATTATATTAAAATGGGTGTAAAGGCTCAAAGGACATTCAAGGGGACATTGTGAAACTCAACTTCCTTGACCTTGTTGGTTTTAATTAAGTAGAAAGGCCTAAAGTAGATACTAGAGGCCTTTGGTATCTTGATCTTTTTGACATGTTGCACTTGAATGGGTGGAATGGCCTACAGGAGATACCGAATGCATGGATTAATTTGACATCCTACAACTTACATGAGTAATTAGTTGTGATATGTGGAGGGACATATTGGAGGTTCGATAACTTGACCTTCTTGTCCCCCCCTTGTAGATATATTGGTATGTAGGCTTGTAAGAAATATTATAGGCCTTTGGTAGGTTGATGCATCATGTATGTCCACTATTATTGGATCGGGAATCTGGTCAATGTGAGGATATTGTGCGGGTAGACCATTATTTATCACTACTCCATCTCTCTCTATGAGCCAACATTTGTGTTGCGGGTTCTTTAGTTTCATTCGTCCCTACAAGTGGGATTAATTTGTGAGTACTAAGTGTGTACGTGAGTTCTTTTGTGCAATATGTGTAGTTCCATTTTATAATCCAAGAATATCATGAATTGCCAAACAAATGTAGCTCAACTTGCTATTTTTATTATGAGGGAAATGTATGACTTTCTAACGAGTACGTAACCGCTAAAAGGAAATCTAGGTAGTTCCTTCAAGTACTTCCGTCAAATGTAGTGGCTATGTTGTTTTTCTATGACAATATAGATTTCCTATCACATTTCGTAAAGATTGTCGTACTTGAGAACAAGAAAATCATGCCACAAGAACTACAACATAAGAAAACACACATAGAGGAAGGCCTAAACGAAAATGACTCTTGGTCATAAATTAGCAAGGATTGACAACACATTGCATGTTGATAACATTGACAAGCCTTTGTATCAGCTCAGAGCACACACAAACCTAAACAAGAGATACAAAACCATGTATAGTAATGAATCATGTACCAGGAAGGGTAAGTAGCAAACACTTTGAATACCATTGGTTTGCTCAACAAAAGATACAACAATCCACAACAATCTTGAATGTGGTGTCCTTTGCCAGGTAGGGTTCCTTGAGCTCACCCATGCAACTCTTCACAAATGCCTTCAATTCATCATTGTTACATCCTTCACTCCAAACTTCATACATTCCTTTCAGCAACATGCCTACAAGATGAGAACAATTGTTTATCGACACTTCCATGCGCCACACATGCTAGTGAAACCCATCCAAAAAGTTGTTTGTATGCAGTCTGGAAACCTCAACAATCAGACATAAGACGTACAATTCTCTTTATTGCGCATACTCTAGTTCATCCACTTTGGGTTTGTTTTCTTAGTCTCCCTCAGAATATAACTAAGTTTTTTCAGGGGTGGTTGCGGTCGTAGTGGCGGTTGTGGTTTACTTCTTTAGTTCTATTTCCATGGGAATTGGCATAATAAATGCTAACCATAACTACAATCACGTTCTACCACATCAACCTCAAAGGTCCTGAAATAGATTATTGAGGTCCATTTAGTATGTCCAAACAATGAACTTGTAGTCACAATGTTTTTGACTACACCCCTGATGGCAAGGATTGGGGAAAGGAAATCCCATCATTTTGCGCCCGATTTAACCTTTTACATGTCAAACTTTGTTGTGCTATTGAAAATTGCAAAGAAGATGTGCAATCAAAGTAAGAGATATACTTTGGATATCTTAACCCATCATATGTGTTTTTTCCCTTGTAAGTTCATTAAAATTATGATATGTATTGAGCAATCATCTTCATAAATAGATTTAAAAAACCATTTTATGTATGGGTTATTACTTGGTTTAAAAAGTTGTACGCCTAAAAGGTCATCATGAAACTGTAATTGGCAATACCATTTTTTTCTTCTCATTTTTAGCTAGTAAATTTGACCCTCTATCACCACAAGATTAAAGAATACATCAACAAGAACTTACCTAATACCTATGGGTTCTAGGTTACAAATACTATTCATTAAGCCATGCAAAAGGAGACTTAGTGATAAAGCACTAGGCCTTGGCTAATATAATATTGTTAAGCTTCTTGTAAATTTTTCCCCTAGATGAGAAATTACATATATGCGTTGCACAAAGAACAAAGAACCAATCATACATGCGTTATTCTTGAATCTAGCTTACACAAGTTTCCACCTACCCTATTTACAAGTTAGCTTAGGTGTACATGAATTATTTTTGGTTAGAAAGTACCATGTGAGTGGTTCGAACATCTTAAAAGTTGATGTTAAAATTGAACTTAGGTTGGACACCCAATCACTCTTGAACTTGCAATACTTCAAATATGTTATGATAGGTTGCTTACGCTACTTGTTTAGCCCCCCCTCCCCCCAAAAAAAAACAAATGCAGCTAGGACTTAACAATGTTATTGGCTTGATATTAGAAACACCTAAGCATTGAAAGAAATTTTTTCATCATCACTTTGATGTATAATCTACTGGGTCAAATTGAGATTGGATTATGTATGTTATTGTCTAGGTACATGTGCACATATCACACAAGTGGAGTGGTTTTTCTCCACAATAAGATATCCCGATGAGTAAAAGATTGTTGACAATTGGCTTTGTACGTGTTTTTGACACCATCCTATATAAGTTTAAGCTCGTCTAGGAAGGAGTCAAGAATATGTCCAAGTTACTCACTTGTTTCAGTCCTAAACACATCATACAATAAATACGATCAATAACATTAAACACTCAAAGTTGTATTTCATGCTATGTATGCATGAAAATAGGGCATCGTTTGATGCATACATACTTGGAACAATCATTGATAAAAGAATGAAGTCACTCCAAATAGCCAAGTATAGAGGCAAATTAGAGATTACCAAAATCAAAGGCCATATGGAATGAGTGCTACGTTATTGACCAAATGGGTTGAACCTGTTAGTTGACAACCCCAAACAAACATTGTGGGCGTCATCTCCAAATTCAAGGTATTTGGAATCCACATGTTTCCATGCCTTGTTATCTTGAGGGTTGTTTAACACACCAAACTTGCTTTTCTCTTCTTTGTGCCAAGACATCGATTTAGACAAGGCGGGACATAGCCTGCAAATGTGGTATGAATGGAACATAGAAAATTTTCAACAAAATCAAACAATAACATGCCATGAGCATGCCAACATTATAATGTCAATTTTGATCAAATATGTTTATTTGATATTCTCTTGAATTCCAATATTGATATTTGAATTCAAAACATATTTGGGAAAACATATACCTTTAATAGTGTGTAGTCTTTATATTTACCGTAGTAAATAATACAATCTCGGGGGCAACAATGAATGTGATTGTAACCCAAGCCCACAACATGCATGAATTTCTTCAACTCCGCATGTGTTTTTGAAAACATAGGATGAAGGTGAGAAGGCAAGAAAAATTTATAAATAATGGTCACCATGGTTTTTATGGCATTAATTGACACATAGTTGTTTACTTGAAATTGTAGGATGAGAACAAAAGCCTTAAAAAGATTGGTTGGTGATATATAAAAATTAAGGATTTTCACTTGAGTTCTCAAGAAATCTCTAGATTCGCTCAGTGGGGGCTATGTGAACTTGATGGACGTCCGCCAAGAGGGTCATTAGCATGGGGCGGGGGCTCCCACGACATGGTTTGAAATGAAAGAATATAACATATCTTCAAGTATGTCGTTGTCTTATGCACGGTCCTCCACAACAAGTTGGCCTATCCTATCAACAAATTTGGGCGAATTTGTATGATATGTGTCACTGCCATCAAGATTAGTTCACTAAACGTCTCTAGCTTAGTTGAAAATGCCACTGATGATTGTAAAATATAGAAGCCCACCATTAATAATGGTATATTTAAGGCGCAACTAATCAAATTGTAGTTTAAACATAACATTACTAGTTGATATCCATTGCGAAACCTATATATATACCACATACATGAAAATAGAAACATATCACATGTGTGGTGGACATGCCATACATCAAAACATGTCAAATCTCCACTTCCGATGCCCACAATTGGGTAGGTATGCCTGGATTCTGCATGCACCTTAAACAATGGCATGGAATCATGAAGTTGCTGGAGATTGCAAGGGTGTCGGGACTTTCATTGCGTCAATGATGCACTCAAGGGGCAGTAAGCGAGGTTTGTTTCAGCGCCTAACACTCCCATTTTTTTCATTTCCCCCCCCAAGTAGAATTTGTCATCTCTCTCTACCTCTCTCCCTCTCCCTAGAGGTCCGATGCTTTCAATCTCCTAAACATTGTTGACCTACAACAAAATAATATTGTTCGTAGTTAATAAAAACAAAACATCCATTTTTAAGAATTGGTGTGATTGGAATGGTTACAACTGCGTTAAATAAAAAACTTTATTGAATATGATATAATTTTATTACTATTAAAAAAATACTTTAGGATAATACATCCCAATAATAACCACATACCCAACTTGTGTAGACTTCAACAAGCCCAAACATAATATTTTGCCATCATATGTGTTTGTACCCAAGTACATAAATCCTGCTCAAGTTAAGAAGAAAGAATGAAAATTGAACATTGATTAAGCTTCATTAATGCTAAAGTGTATAATTAATCAAATAAGGAGAGTGGAAAATCGTATGCAAACGTTAAAAAATCTTCAATCCACTATTGTAGGCCAAAAATATTTTGGTGCGCGGACATTAGTTTGTTGTCTAAAATGACACCAAAACACCGTGAAAGACATGGAATTATTGCGATGAAGATAAATTTGTCATGAACCAAAACCAAACCAATTTTTGTCTTGTTTATATGCTAGAATTCTATTTTAAGAAAAATACTAGATTAATGATTTGAGTCGATTACTATCACTTTACAAATGACATGTATGAAAAACTTTGATTTTGGATAGGGTGACTTTAAAATGAAAACATGATTGCTTGAATGGAAGGGCACATTTGGGCTCCCTTACAGGTTCTAAGGGTATAAGTTGAGTAGTAAGCTCGGGGGGTTCACTCCCTTTTATATTTTGCATACACGTGCGTTCGGGACCTATTTATTGGGGGGGGGGGTTATTTACCTTGCAGAAAAGATTATAAGGTGATGGTATTTTACATGTAAACATGTTTCACTATTTTGAAATCCCCTATTTTACATGTACATTTTTTATAAAATTTATTTATAATGAATATATTGGACCCTATTTTATATCGCACGTTGTTCTACGATTTTCGCCAGTGAACCCCCCAAGGTAGTAAGATGAATGCACATATTTATTTATTTATTTCTTGTGGGCACCCATATATCTTGCACTTGATGACGATTTTAGTTAGGAAATGTATCAAATAGTGGCTAGGAAAAGGGGCTAGGGTGAACCAACTACGACACTCGTACCCCGGTTGATAAAGGGCTCACGGATGACTCGAAAACTTTCATCTTACTTTATGGGAATGGAGGCCCTTTTAAAAAGCCTATCTTTATGGCTTGGGAAAAGATAGGACCTACACGAGTTGGCATCAAAACCAATATTGGATTATATACAAGCGATACATGAATCAACAATTAATGTTCTCCCCTTTAATTTCGACAAAGATGGAGCATTGTATGACGTCTTTACTTTAAATTAAGAATATTCTCAGGGTGCAAAGGTTTGAGAGCCCTACGTTTTTGACGAAAACAATATATGAACCTCACATCTTTGTCGTATATCCAATGGCCATAAATGATGAGACAAATGTTCACTATCTATACATCTCTCTCGATTTGAGATTTTTGGTGCAATGATTATTGTGAGGGTTTGATTCTTCCTTGGTGACCCCGTCGGCATAGTAATTTGAGCTGGCCATTTCAAGGTGTCTCAGGGTGTTGAACTTACTGTTGAACTAATGCGTGACATAAAGATAGGCTATCAAGCCATAAAGATAGGCTTGAATAACAAATGTGGAGAACAACATGAATCTAAAAGTCTCCATTGCATTGACCAACTGGTCACGTTATAACTTTGAAACTACTTTCACAAACATGCATACTATCACAATTATGCTCTCTTGGATATCAAACGAGGCCCAAACGCCAGAGCGGATTGTAAAACATCCACTATAATACTAGCCGGCCTATCACATGATATCTTTAGAAGCCAGTCCTTGCAATACAACGAACCCTGCAAGTTCGGATGCAGACAAGGCACATAAAATTTGCCAAATTGGAGAGATAGAGCAGTCATGAATAGCACAACAACAACAACAACAACAAAACCAAAACCGTGATTGTTGTGTTTGGAAGTAGAGATGAGACAAGATTGGGAAATAATAGCTTACATGTACACAAACCTACTTCCAAGAATGGAATAAGCAATTCATCTTGACACCTGTAATTGAGTATTCTGTGGTTAGGTGCGGATCTAAGAACAGACACTGAAAATACATGTGTTTAACAAAGATTGGACTACGTGCTCAAAGTATGTTGACCATTCTAAGCTCAATAGTTAACATGATTTGGGGGGGCCTATACGACCGCTTAAAAGAGCACGAGAAACTTCACTTTGATTATGACTTAGATATTCATATGAGTTTGGAGAATGAAGAGGTCCATGGGTATAAGCACGGTTGAAGTTTGCTAATCCCTCGCAAATGGTGTGTTTCATGTGCTACGAGAAGCGGGTGCAGAGAGAGAAGTATCCGAACAAACACACATCCACCTTATTACAACGTTGCCACATTCAACAGAATCTCGTGGGGCAAATCCCTCTCTGTAGCCACACCTATACCTCATATTTCTTGAGAAGTTAGTCATATTTAGGGCTACTTTACACTAGAGCTTGAGGGATTAATAAGGGATCAAAAAAGTTTGAATGGATGACAACCTTCTTGGAGTCAACCTATTACATGGCATGCAATGGACAAGGTTTCATGGTCTATCAAGTTTTGCATCACCCTAGTTCAAAGAGGTCAGTCCAACATAAAACTAGGAGAACATGAAGTTCAAAATCTCATACGACCCCCTTGATTACTTATGATGTAAAAGGGCCCACACGAGTAGGGTGGTAATGAAATTATATTGTTTTGTTGAGAGCGTGTTTGCGTATGTGTTTACACTACCTTTGAACGCTTGTATATTATGACCACCTCAAAGTAGAGGGTAGGTACACCATGAGTGTATGCTTTTGACTCGGTGGGTGCACTAATGTAAAGGGCCAACGTGAGTGCATAACTAACCCCCCCCCCCCAATGCACATTCACAATAGATATGGAAAGATGTGAAAAATAACACACAAAGTAGGGTGCAAGCATGGTAAAGTGGACAACTCTTGATCGATTGCACATGTTTTAAGTGGTGATTCCAAATAATATAATAACTTTGGATTTTGTGGAAAAAAACCCATAATCATTTTAAAATCATATTGATCTATAAAAACAACCTTCAAAAAATCTACCTATATTAAAAGAAAATGCAAGTGGGTGTGCAAGTGGTCATATTGAAACATTATTGGAAAAGGTGCCCTATACAATGGCTGGTGCTTTCCGGGTTGTCGGAGATAGCATTTATTGTTGCAAAATGTCAGTGATCAATATGTCAATTGTCAATTTCTCTTCTTTTGACATTTACCCCAATGTAGTTTAAATTTTCATGTCCTCATTGTCCACCCTGGTGAAATTGCTGGTCTAATAGTTTCGTCATTATTACCACATGTTGTTACCACAGTCGTTGATGCATAAGAATGTGCACTACTACTAGTCGCTGTGGTGAATGGTTTGTAGATATTTGTTAGTTGGAAGATATGAATGAATGAGGATAATTAGGGCCAGGCCGCACACGGCGGTGCCAGGCCGGGACCGGCAGACAACGGGTTGCAGCTGGACCAACGAAACCGGTTAGGGGGGGGGGGGTTGGGGGTGTTGTGCCGGAACCGCTCTAAGGGCCGCACCACACGTGTCTGCGACGGAGAGCCTGATTCTACATCCACGGTTTTCTGTGGATGGCGACGAAGTCCATCCACATCCTGTGGATGCCCACCGCGGCGTGACGCAGGTGCCTCTCTCGCACTTCGCTAGCTCTCTGTCTGCGCACGCGCACAACTGTTGCGATTCTACTACCTCCCGGGAGTTGCAGATGGAGCCAGCATCGACAATCGAGGCCGACCTTCGACGCCTGCAGTTTGGGTGACGATCAATTGCCTTCCCCTGCTGTTGTATGGTGTTATGTTTTGGAGTGGTGGACACACCTTTTGTTGTCCACTGTGTGGCGGAGTCTGTGTGCCGCCCCCTGTTTGGTTTTTCAGTCCTCGTTTGTGCGTTGCGCATGCTTGTATGTGCCTCTCTGCTGCAAGAGGCCCAGTGGGTCGCGGCGCAAGTGGCCGACCGGAAATTGACGTGCGTTCATCGCCTTCGTCCGGGCGCGCCTGCATCCTGCCGCGCGATTCCAGTGTCTGCCCGACCTTGGCATGCTTCCGCCGCGGGGAGTCCTTGCACTCCGTCAGTGCGCGCAGTCTTCCGCTTTGTGTGCATGGATTTCTTTCTATTTCCCGTTTTGTTGTCCACAGTAGGGGCTGGGTGTCACGCCCGTTGTGCTGACGCTTCGGCGCCAGCAATGGCTCGGCAGAAAATTGACATGTGTTGTTGGTACTGGTTGCCTGCCCCCCTCGATTTTTTTGCAGAGTGCAGGACTATTGGAGTGGTTACAAATTGTTTTGCTATGCCTATTACTCGCACTCCGTGCAACACGAGTCTGAGTTTAGGGATTCCAAACTAGGTTGGTGCACTTCTCACCTCCCTTGCGTCTGTTTTGTTTCGTTGGCGTATTTTTGGCTCTCCTGGCAGTCGGGGGATTGTGTGCAGGCATTCTGCCGTTGGTTTTCGGGTGTTCACACATAGATTGGTTGTGTGCAGGGCAACTTGTATGGCGGAGTTTTCGGCGGTTGGCATCGCCTTCGCACCACGCAGTTCGGGCCGCCTGCATGGAGATCCTGCCTGTCCTGGAGATGTACTGCAGGCACGAGCTCCAGGAGGAATGTTCCAACCTCCAGGCGCTCATGCTCCGCTTCGACGACGAGCGAGAGCTGCAATCGCATGAGTTGGGCCGCTCCCTTCTCTTCATGATTAGGGACGACGAGGCCGGATTGGAGAGTTTGTATCGGCGTAGCCACCCCCCTACACCGCAAAACCCTTTCGATGCCGTAAGGGCAGGGTTAGCTGCGGTGGACCTAGCTTTTGTCGCCCTTTGGCCACAACAGCAGGTAGCTCCTGCGTTGTGTGCTGCATGTACCCTTCGGGGGGTTTATTTTAATGCAATTGTTGTCCGGCTTACAATTCGCTGGGTTTGCCTCTCATCCCATCCACTGCCTGTGTCGTCCCTGCCTCTGTCATGCTGCCTCCTCGAGACTGTGCCGACCCTCCCCTCATTTCTCGTCTGTGCATCTGCTGCTCTCTGCACTGTTTCATGTTTTGTGCACCGCCTGTCGAGGCCAAATTCCACAACTTCGACCCTCTGCCAGCGCGGTCTCCCTTGCGCTTCATCTCTCAACCTCCGAGGCTGCCTGTGGGTCGTGCACAGGCGCACTCAAATGAATTTGGTTACTCTGTTTTTGTGCAGCTGCGCTTTGCGCGATGAATTAAAAACACCGTGGCATTTTGTAGAGGCGTCTGCACTGTGTGTTTCCGCGTGGTTGTGCCTGCTATGTGTGCGAATATTTTTATGCAAGGTTTAGGCTGTATGCTTCTCGGCGCGCCAACACAAGTGTTCTGTGCACCTTGCTCCGGACAATAGGAATGGGGGGGGCCTTCTGTTCAACATGTCTACGGCCCCAATTTTTGGGCTCCCTGGTGCGTGGCTGCCTCGCTGCCACTGTGAGTGCGGCCACGTTCCAGATTCATATACACATTCGTGTAGATAGACAAAACACCTTGCAACCGCACATCCGGTCTCCTATTCTGCCATTCACACTCATGCATTCGGATAGACAACAACCAAGCATTCTGCCGGGAAACATCATTCACGATGAACACACACAATGGCCTCCTTGAATATTTCTTTCTCCTTTCAAAATTGAACAAGCGTGTACATCCATTGATGTACACGGTCCTTAGCAGTATCGAATGTCCATGAATCCCCCGATTACTGCCTCCTACAGTCTATTTTTGTTCCTATTCCCACACATAGAATTTCAATACACATCCTGTGTGCTTGAAGGTGCTGGGAGCTGTGGAGCAGCCGCCACCTCAGTCCGAATACGGCCAGGAGGGCCTGTCTTCGCCCTGGACGCCCCCCTCGCATGCTGCACGCATTCCCGATGTGCCTGCTGCACATCCAGTGTCCGCAGCGTTGGACTTTGTTGGGGAGCCTGCTGGTACTGTGCGCTCTCCGCACCGCCCCCCCACTGCTTCTCCACGGCCTCCAGCAGTGCTCCCTTGGTGCTGCACCGGGAGCATCCCCCTAGAGCTTCCAGAACAACAAGGATCAATTTCCAGCCTGCATACTCGGGAGATTGTGCCAGTACTAGCAGCGTGTATTGACATGACCGTGGCCATCATTCACATGCACATTGCAACAACAGGAGCAATTGAGAGCCAGGCCAAATGCAGGAAAAATAAAAGAAGAAGGCTGGATGGCACACTTCCTTTGCGCTCGCACACCACTTCGCGGGACCGTTGCTCGGAGGGGAATCGAAACCACAAACATGCACATGTATTCTTTAACCTTCTTGCTTGCCACATAGGCATTAAAGCTGCTCGGTGGTATGTCAAACCCAGGTCCACGTGCTGGTTTGAAGAGTACTTATTCAAAATCTACACGCCCGACATGTTCTATGACATACTACGAATGAGGCGTGCAACTTTCGAAAGGCTGGTCAACGACCTTAGACCATACATACAGGGACAACCCACACATTGGAGACAGCCTATTGGAGTGGAGAAGAAGGTAGTGGTCACGCTTTTCAAACTAATGCACGGCGTTTGCATACCTCTCGTCGCCGACAGAGCCGCATTGGGGAAGTCCACCGTACATGGCATATTGAGGCAAGTTTGCTCGGCCATTAGCAACAACTTCGGCCACCTGATAGCATGGCTCGCTGGCCGAAGGCTTGCAAGAGTGACGTCTGCGTTCCAATCTAAACAACACTTCCCCAACTGCATCGGTGCCATTGATGGGACACATGTTTATATTGTGGCCCCCCCCAACAGCATTGTAGCAGCAGACCACCGGAACCGCTTCAAGACATTCTCCATATTGCTACAAGCCGTAGTGGACACAAACTGCTACTTCACGTCCGTCAACACTGGACCTCCAGGTTCCTTGCACGACAGTGCACATTTCAAGACTACGGAGCTTTATCGAAAAGCTGAGGATGGAGTGATGGCTGGACTCCACGATGACCCTATGACATGGCCTGCACGGCTGCCCTTCCCACCATACATAGTCGCGGACCGAGGCTACCCCCTACTTAGTTGGTGCATAACACCTTTTAAAATGGGTCCCATGGGTGTGCCTCTTTCGGATGAGGAGGTCTGGTTCAATCGCAAACACTCCTCGACGCGGATGTGCGTCGAGCGCGCGTTTGGCATTTTGAAAACCCGCTTCAAAGAAATTGGAACAAAGTCAGCTCTAAAGCTGGACTTTGTTCCTACAGTGGTTCATGCTTGTTGTGTATTGCACAATGTTCTCCTAGCTAGCAAGGACCGCACACTTGAACAAATACTGAGAGACTGCCATCTTCCAACAATGGAAGACGTCGTCCACCCCCGGCAGGGCGAGGACGATGTGTTCCAGCCCCCGAGACCGATGGGGCTAATCAGCGATGACCGGGCATTGCTTGAGGGGAAGATGGCGAGGGAAGATCTACTTGATTACCTAGTGCGAATGCAAAATTCGGATTTCATTGCAAGACACCCCAATCGCCCAACCCGGTGAATGCAAACATCAAGTTCAGAGAAAGGGGGAGCACAGAACCTTGTGAGCGCATCCATTGAGGATGCCAACATCAAGAGAGCGCTTGTCATGTTCCCTAGGTTTTTGGTCCGCTCAACTTCCAAGTTGTAAAGTCTTTCGTCCATTTCAGAAGTTTGAGCCTCCTTGAGAGCAATTCTCGCTTCACGTGCAGTGTCCAATGCGAATAAGTCGCTCCTCCATGCGCGCTTGTCTTTCTCTTGAGCTTCCACACGTGCATTGTAGTCGCAATTGAAGTCCTTCACAAAGTCCACCAAACTGTCGTTCCCGCTTGCTTTGCGTTTGCGGCCCGTTGACCCTGGAGTGCTGTCCCCCGGTGTTCTCGCCACTGGGGAGCTGGCCCTGGTGGCTGAACTGGTACCAGCGCTGCCCTCCTCGTTGGCTGCAGCCACACGCGGTGCAGGAGGGGAGCGGCTAAATTGCCGCGGCGACGGCTGCGACACTCTATCAGAATCCAAAACATCAGCTGCACGCCCAAATATCTGCCTCTTGCCCACAAACCCCTCCATTTCTATGTACATGTTTTCGCTGAATTCCAATGGCATTTTCCTTGATTTCGACAAGTCCTTTTTCTCCTCCCGGCTCATGCCCCACCAATTAGCCGAACCCGTCCCCTCTATGTAGTCTTTTAATTTTTTGTAATCTTTAATCAAACCGTCCCACTTGTTAGTTATTTGGTCCGCATCCCTCGCTCGGAAACCGACTACAGCCATGCACCCAGCCAACACTACTCTCCACGCCGTCGTGCCATATACGAACTTTGCAAGGGATGGTTGGTTAGAATTATGCCTACCATCCCACTCCAGGCGTTTTTGCCCAATTAGGACCAGCATTTCTGCCTCAGTCCAGTTGGGGCCACGCACCTTGTGGAGAGTTGTGGCAGTGGGTTGGGAGGGTGCTGACGAGCATCTCCCGGACACAGTTGCAATCCTTCCGCGCGCACGTCCTCTTGCAAACGGCTGACCAGGACTGCAGGCAGGCAGGTGGTCCACAAACTTTGCGCCGAACTTCGTCTCAGCGTCAATGTGTGGCTGCGACGACGGATACGGGGATGTATCACCCAAATCGACAACATTCTCCATCCCCGAAAACCTGTGCACACGGCAGCACTGCACAGGAAACGAAAGCTTGTCAATCGCAGCCAATGCGCATACACACAGGGGCAGCCAGTGAGCAATCCCAGAAGCTGGCGGAGACAGTCACAGCAGACGGCAGAGTGGGGATGAGGCAGAACCAGCCACAAAGACATTGCGGTAGGTGCTCCAAAATGCAGCAGGGCACGCTGTAAATGTGTCAACAGGGAGGCACTGTGAGGGCAGGAGAGGCCCCCACGCAATGGGGGGTGACTTGTCTGCTGGAAAATGCGCGATACGCTGAAAGCAAACAAACCAGAAGAAAGTGGCCGAGGCTCTGTTGCAGAGAACGGGGAATGAATTGCCACATACAACGAAATGGCCACAGTCGCGGGATGGCAATGACGAGGATGTGGACTAACCTTAAGTCACCGCAGGAAAGGGCGGCCAAGATGGCCAGAAGCCACAGCCGCTACGAATCGCTCGAAACAAACTTGGATGGTGCGCACCGTCGGCCGAGGTATCAGCCGGAGCGAGCAGGAAGTCGGCGCCCCCGCACACAGGCTGACATCCACAGCGAATGCATCCCGCCTCATGCAGACGAGTGGCTGCATTGACGTTCTGGGAGCACAGCAGTGGCACACAGACCGAATGGAATGTCAAAAACCCACCTCCAGCAGACATGGGGTTCGGTACGGTATTGCGGTCGACATGGAGCCGAACATGGAGCCCAATGCAGCGCACACTGCATGAAGCTGGATCCATCGTCGCGGGCATGACAGAAAATGGGAATCCGAGCAATGCATGTCAAGAGAGACTGCGGCAGAACAACTGCAATGCACAGGGCGCAGAGGAACGTGGCCACACATCGCAGATAAAAAAACGGTGGGAAACTACAAGGCAAAAACATAGACAAAAATCGCCAGAATGAAAAACCCAGTGGCTGGATGGCACGGGCACACAATGGCAGAACGGCAGAACGGCAGAGGTGGTGCAACGCATACAACATACACCAACACAGGGTATCCCAAACTGGACCGGCAAACACCAACATCTCGACATAGCGAGCGAACATGGCCGCAACCGCAGCAGGACCCACAGGATGCCGCAGGATGCCGCAGGATGCCGCAGGCTGCGGACAGGGAAACCCCACGTCGGCGTACAGCCCGACGCAGGCCAGGGATGGAGGACGAGGGCAAAGCGGAGGACCCAAACAACCGCAAAGACCGCGAGGACTCCAGGGGCAAAGATATGGGTTCACGCGGGCGCGAACCGGGGCCACGGAGTCGACGCACCAATCGTCCCAAACAAAATCCAGCCACGAAGACCCGAAAAACCAGAGACTTCGCAACACCCTATGTCCAGGTTTCCTCTAAAACGACTGTGCAGACATGCAAAGGAAGGGAACATGTGCAGGGCACTCACCAGATCGTTTCGCAGAGCGGGGTTTCGATAAGCAGTCGCAGCAGCCTCGCGACGCGCCAGGGGAGGGTTCGAGCACAGCTGAAGCAGGAGCTCAAAGCGAGGGCAGCTCCGCGCGCACCAGCGACCCCTGCACTCGTGTGGACCGCGACCCCTCGGCTTCGACGGACCCCCCATCGACAGATTACATCCATGACGTCGCGTTCTCATCCAAGGCAGGCCCCAACGTTGCTTGGGACCAACGTTCCAAAAACCCCTGTGGCTTGGGTTTCCCTCCGTTTTCCGGCAGGAGGATGTTGGAGACAGACTCCGACAACCCTACAGCTAGGCCAGCCTGGACACAGCAAGTGCGGGCTCCGGAAATGCCCCACAACCGGTTACCACACCGGTTCCGGGTCGCAACCCCCGGGTGCGGCCCCCCCCTTACTACGTGTAATGTTGTTGTGGAAGTGAGGCAAGCTAGCTCGTTCTTTCATCTACACGAACATGCATTGCAGTACTCATGAATACCGGCTTATTGTTGAATTGAGCCATTAAGATCCTGCAAGCCTTGAGATGTCAATACGCAAGGCAACAACCCAATGCCCTCATAAAGTGTGCACATGTGAAGAACATGGACAAGGGATGAGGAGGAGTCATGGAACATCGCGCCTTTAAAGGCTTTGCACAAAGTTAGTACCTTGAAACACCCACCAAGGAATTGAAGAGAAATAATTGAACCTCACTCTTCCGACTCGAATTTGGGAAAGAACTCCTGGACCTCTCCTCGACATTTATATTGAGAGGTGACGAGGTTGCTTATTCTTCCAGCTCTCGAGGGCATGTCCTGATCCGGCTAGCACTCGGCATGATAGATCATTCATCGATAAGTTGGACTTTACTGGTGACCATTTGTCATTGCCTTTAACGACTACATGCTCAGTTGCAATATGCGGGAATAGATTCTTAGCAACCCACCTAAAAGCAATGTCAGATATCGTAAAAGAAACCCATGATGTCAGTGTATGACGCAATAGATATATGAAGAAAAAGCTCATGTCCCGTGATAGAAGTGGACATACATGTTGGAGATGATGATGCCATGGTAAAGCAGTGTGAGTTGCGAGACCATTTGTTTGGAGTGCACGCTCTTATCTTAAGTGCAAGTTGGGTACTGCAATGGGTAAAGTGCAAAAAGATAGGGAAAGGTCTAGGTAGAAATGACTGAAATTACATTGGAGGAGTTTCTGCAACGTAAAAGGAGGGAGATAGGGTGGAAGTTTGGGTGGGCCCTTCCACATCATCCAAAGTCTGCTCCTCGTCCCCACTAATAACAGTACCATGGCATTGAATGAACTACTTATTGATTCCTCATAAGACATTTCTGGAGCGACATTGCTAAGACATTGTTTGAGACAATAACTCATGATTTTTCGAGTAGTGTCAACCTGCTGGAAGCTCACATTCTAAGTAAAAAGTTAAAGAAATGAGTAACTCCGAACAGTAAAAGACAATAAAGACCAGAAAAGGTGCAGTCACCCACTTCAACACAGCCCTCAACTTCATTTCAGAACAATGTAATTATTCTGCACTGCTGACTCACAGTGGTGTAACAACATGTGAACTCCTAGTCTGATTGTGTCTGCGATGAGCGTCTCAGGGTCTCAGGGTCCCAAGTGCCTCGCAATGGGAAGCTTGGAGAATTCTCCAGCTGGATTGGAAACGCCCGTATAAGAAATCTTCCTCGACACCTTATATTATGCACATCTGTTGAGCGTTCCATTTGTAGGAATTGTTTTGTACGAATTACTGACAGCTCTCCATTGGAGCATTGCTACTCGGAGGAGGACTTGGTAAGTTCTGTCTCACTTTATGAGTGGGTTGACAATTTAGCACTTAGAGATAATTTTTACATTAAGATTCTTAGCTTTGAATCTTTGAGAGAGCCTGGGTCTGAACTTTCAAATTCCATATTAACCTGCATATGTTTGTAGTTGCTATCTGAGGTTAGCACAGAGTCATTCAATAATGGGTAGGCAACAATAACACAATCAGAGTTGCAGCTGGCTCTTGCAATTCAATGTTCAATTGAGGTTCTTGATACAGAGTAATTGTGACGTGATTTGGTTTTTAATTGCTCTGCATTGATGTGCACCGGTTGATCTACTCTATAAAATCACTGATAACAACTCCATCATGGATTCAAATCACATGATGCTGTGAACCAATGGTATTGACTGGCCTCCATCTGCATGCAGTCTTAGTCCAGCCTTGCAACAATGGTGCCATCCCGGTGTCCTGGATAAGTTCTCACGAGATCATTAATGGTGGAGCCCCGGAAGTCTCGCATCTGCACGAGGCTGGCAAAAGATTATCCAATTGCCTCACTGCATCGAGGTGCCCCGCCATTCTCCCTGCTCTCTGAATGGAGGGCTGCCTTCACCCCCATATGGTTTGGAGCGGGATTCGGAAATTCGCAACCAGAGAGACCCCCAGGATTGAGGTGATCCTGCATCTTTTCGCTTGGGACGATGATGCAGTTAATGAGGTGAAACCGAGACGCGTCAATTGCTGGTTGAAAACTATTTCCAACCCCCCTGTGGTGCCCGCAAGGGCGCCCCAGAATTTCTGCAAGGTCTGCCACCCCTGTCACTAGGGCGCTCCATAGAACCAAGGGCAGAGTGCACCCTGGCCATGGATGCGCCCCGGGACGGTGGACGGTGCAGATTTTAAGCGGGCAGCAGGCCCTGCCAGGGCTGCGGGCCCCGGGCACGGGGGAGGGAGACATGGGAAGGGAGGGCTGACTATGGAATACAACATGCACGGTTGCTTGGCTTTCGCGGCATGGTGCTCGCGGTCGCAGCCTCGCTCTCGTTGCTGTACCCTTGCACCCGCGGTTGGTGAGTACGCCCGTCATCGTTGACGGGTGGCTACCGGAGCAACCGGTTGTACTTGGGCGTCATTGACATCGCCCGGGCAACCAAGCCTGCCCGAGGAAAATGCAAGGGTAATGACGTCCCCTCCCCAAAGAGACATGGAGGAACTCATGCTCATGATGTGAGTGTCATTTTAAATCGCATCACAAACAAAAACTCATGATGTGAGTTCCATTTTACATCTCATGACACACAAAAACTCATTGACCTAATCAAACTCAAGGGCCAAAAACATTTTAAACTCAGTAGTTGTACTAAAATCTAAACCCACACACCAATTATGTGATATTTCATGATGTGAGTGTCACTTTACATCTATGTGTTCCACACATTCACTCTATATGAGCACTTCAAGCTTTGGGTCTTATGATCTATTCTAAAATACGTAAAAGTAAATTATATATACAACATAGTTGTAGTTGGTGGGTGTGAGGGCCTTGTCCCATCATTCTAAGAACATGAGCAAAGGGGTCAGCTTAGATCACAAGCGGACTTCATTTAATGTTTTCATATTTCATATGCAAGGGTGCAACATATTGGGATGGCACGAGTTACAACTAGTTTCTTGCAATACATAAGAGTTCCAATTTTTTTTTTTGAAACCATGACTTCATATTAATCAAAATCATGACATAAGTGGGGAATGGTTCTCTTATTATATAAGAGTTGATATTGTCCCCCCTCTATGTTGCATTTTGAAGGGGTTGGGAGAGTTTAAAATGGAAATAACATCTCTAATTTGCAAATAACGATAATGTGTGCATACCTACTTTGTAAAATCTCACCTTGGCAATCCTAAAACATGGTTAGAGCACTAGACAATGTTGGGACATGTTGTCAATACCAACATCTCCAATTGTATGTTGAAGGTTGAATTTGAACCAAAGAGCAGTCATTCACATGTTCCCATGATCCATCCTCGCAAAATAGAAGTTGGCTTCTCCCCTTCAAATATGCAACATATGGAGTGTATGAGATCTTCACCCCTACATAAAAGAATCAACCATCAATAATTTGTAATCTTTGACCAAATAGAATTTTAGCTCCATTTTTCTATGCAAAAGCTCGTGTTTTGCAAGTTCATAAAAGGATGAGTTTTCATGTAGGCCCCTTGCCTGCCATATTCTAGTATTAATAAGGACAAACCCGCCCAAATGTAGAGGGAATCTAGTGGGTAGGGTTCGCATGTGCCAACTACACTAAACATGATATTCAGTGTCATATGATACTTAATGTCACTATGGTAACTTTTTGGATGGCACTTCTTGTGAATAAGTCAACAAATATTGTCATTGATGATGGATGAGTTCATCCATTGTTCATAGCCCTACCTTCTCTTGTTAGTCATTTGTGATGAAATATTGTCATGGATGACTCAAATTTGGATGAAAAATCACTTGGTTAGTGACGGTAATTACAACACTGTAAATCTTTAATCTCCCAAAAATATTACAAGGAATGACAAATAATGTTAACTTAACATCTAGTGTTGGTGACACTACCATAGTTTACAATTGGTATTGAGCAAGACAATTAACATTGGTGGCACTAAATATCATATTTAGTGTAGCTACTCCCAACTTATGAATTTAGGCCCATTAGTAACCTCCTCCATGCTAAAATTGGGTCTTCAATCCTTTGGTGTCCGAAACGTGTAAGTTAAAATTTTTTTAGTGGATGCATGGAAATTTAGCGGCATGTGTCCATGGCCCCCCACATTCTAGCGGACTGCCATAATGTGTTTGGATGACGGCTTATGCTTAACTACATACAAACCCCTCCAACCCAATATTTTCTAAAATCTAATGGATGAGCAGCCTACATGGAAACTCACCATAAGCTTAATGGTCCCACACCTTGAAGTGCTTTGTGTAGAGCGAGCATGTAGAATATGTATAGGGTCTACTCTCTTGGTGATTGGTATTCCCAATTTAACAATATGGCTCAAGATTGCTATTTGATGTGTTACCATGAGCCTTTCTTAAAATGGCCACTTCGCACTTTATGCAAGCATTTCACTATTGCGGTTGCGTAACCAATTGTTGAATGACCCATTGTAATGTTAGGTAGATGAGTCTTTAAATTGTTATTTTTTCCAACTACCCTACTTCTTGTAAGATATGAAACACACTATGAGACTTGAGCTCAAGATGGTTAGACCCTAAATTGAGGTTTTAGCAACTCTCCTTATGATTTGTGGAGCTCGTATGAATATCTTCATGCAATGTCAAAGCAAAGATTCTTGTGCTCATTAAAGGATCATATAGAATCTCCGACCGTGTTGACTATTAAATCTAGAATAATTAAGTGATTTGAACACAAGTCCAATATATTGTAAAAACATATCTTAATCACATCCACTATCTTTCATCACATGAGAATGATGGAGCAGGTTCTATGGCCTCTCAAATGTGCAGTGAGACTAGGACCACATCACAATCACCATTGCGAAGACCATTGTTTTCATGGATTGGAGTAGAAGTATGTGGGCCTATTGCATGCACTTCCAAATCCACATATAATTTTAGCCATTGCATGGGGCCGACAATACTGATTCTTACTTTGTAGACAGCACACCAAACCACGTGCTACTCAAATATAGGCATCTAATAACCAAATATAACCAGAGATTGGTTGTCTACACTTTACATCAAATAATAGAGTTATCCTTTAATTCAACATGACTTTTGGTAGGGAGTTGGTTGTTTTGCTTACAAAACCTTCCATGTTTGGTAAGTTTTTGGTGCATGCGTGGAGGTGGTGTGGAGGTTTGAACAAAGAACATTATATATTGGTTCATGGAGGGTCAAACTCATTTTAGCACCTCTTGGCATGCCAAAATGAGTTTGACCCTCCATGAACCAATATATAATGTTCTTTGTTCAAACCTCCACACCACCTCCACGCATGCACCAAAAACTTACCAAACATGGAAGGTTTTGTAAGCAAAACAACCAACTCCCTACCAAAAGTCATGTTGAATTAAAGGATAACTCAAATACCACTATCTTGACCCAAGCGCAAACTACAATATGCCAATTACATTGTCCTTGAACCAAGTAAGAATGCTCACTCAATGTTCTTGCATTCATGCTAAACCCCTTAAACCTTAAACCCTAAACCCTTAATCCATAGTATTATGTTGTTCTTCTTAAAATCTGGTGAAATTTCTTCCAAGCCTTGCACTTTGAGGTTATCTTATTGATACCGGCTTAGGACGACCTTAAGTGACGGAGGAGAGTTATGTCCTCCAAGAATTAAAGAGATTAACATGCAAATTCATCCAAACAGAACATGAATGTCATTATTGTTCACCCTCTTCAGTATGACACGTGTGAGAAACACAAAAAGGTCATGTTATCTAGGTGTCGTCTTCTCATTCATATGACAAGTGGCGTAAAGTTGTCATATTACTGAGGGAATACAAAATCATCACAATAAATATGAGCTTAAACATATATATACAACAAGTTTAGGCAATATAGATGGTATGAAATAAGAGCTTGTAACTCCAAACAAATACAAATATTTTCAAAAACTCTTGATAGAGGAGTCCAAAGAGTGTAGTTGGATTGACATCCCCCGCTACCTCATTTTATCATTAGAACTCTCAAATGAGAGGCAAGCAATTGGGCCTCATGGTTGGACACATACACCTTCATTTTCATTGGGTTATAGCCATGCATATATTGATTGGGGACAAGGAACGTTTTTTGGATTAAATTTGGACATAATTCCAAGATTTGAACTATTTGGTTGATTCATAATTGAATTGTATGGGCGGACCCCCAATACGCTAGCAATATACCTATTTTTCATGATGATACATGAGTTGACAATAGATATTTGAATAATATAATATTTGAATATGATTATATTATGCCAAAAGGACATATATTGAACAGAGATTGGACTATATCTTTAAAATAAAGATCACGGGGGGGGGGTCACTGGCAAAAATTTAGAAAACCACGTGCGAGAAAATATAGGGTGGATTTTATTCAAGACACATAATTTTTACATTATTTTAGATATACAATAGCGTCCTCTAAATGTAAGTTTGGGAATTATATATAATGTATGGTATGGTTTAAGTTGTGGTATTTATTATTATTTAGATATAAAGTAGCATAAATAAAAATAAATTTAATTTTTTAATATTTATAGGTTCAACATAAATTATGTGTCATTAGTGGCATTGGATGAGAAATAAACAAATGTATGTGAACATGTGAATGAAGTTGTTGAAACGGTTACCTGGATGAAAAGTACCCTAAACCCTACCCTAAACCCACAACTCTTTATTATTTATAAATAAGATAGGGTGATTAAAACCATACATCTTTAAATTTATATACAATGACAGGGTGTTAGAAAATACCATTCAGTAGAAATTTAACTACTTATAGGGTAGAAAATATTCAACGAAGGAAGGTAAATACCCCCCATTAAATAGGGGGTTCTCGCACATGTATACATAAATTAAGTGTAGGTGCACCCCCCGTGATAAAGATCCATTCTATTTCAAGGATCAATTTCCCTCATAATATACTCCCAAGCCTAGTGTTGAGTAATGCCTTGGCCTTGGAGTTGAGGCATGGACAAGGGCATGCAGGACACGGCGGCCCGCTCCCTTTTTTTTCAGCGGGCAGGCCCCCGAAGCCTGTCCGGCACGATGTCCTATGTTGACCTGCAATGGCCGGTCTTGTAAATGCACTTCACCTGCAATGGCCGGTTACCGCCCCGTCAAAGTGTACGTGGTCCTTTCTCTAGGTTGCAACGGTGAGCGCGAGGTTGCGACGGCGAGGGCGAGGTTGCGACGGCGAAGGCGAGGCTGCCAAGGCCAGGCAGCCGTGCATATTGTATTCCATAGCTGACACCCCCACTTGGGCACCAATGATAGGGAGCACCGGCAGTTAATTACAGATTTCCCAGAAATAACCAGTTGAAGTTCAAGACTGCAGGAAAATGACCGATCAGTTTAAGAGGAAATTATCGAGTCTACCCCAATTTAATAAAGGAAAACCAGAGGATGTCAACATGTAACCGGTTGACTTGGCAAACACTAGGATCTCAACCGGTTATGCCCAAAAATCTCCCCCATAACTGCTTCACACATGAGATTGCGAGCCGGGAGTACTTGGACACTTGGACTACCGTTCTCCCTCTTCAAAATGACGCGTTTGGGAAACACAAAAGAAGGCACACGATCAAGATGTCGTTCTTTCATTAATATGACATATGGCGTAAATTTGTTGTATTATTGAGGGAATACAAAAACATAAGTAATATAAGCTTCAAAATAGATACAACGTTTTAAGCAATATAGATGGTATGAAACAATATCTCATAACTCCACACAAATATATATATTCCCAATAATTCTTGAAATAAGAGTTCAATTTTTTTTGGTGTTGCCTACCCAAGTTGGCAACGATTATCTGGATTTCTACTAACTTTTGAAAACTAACAATTTCATCAAAACCAAAATATCAAGAGTTTTTTTTCCAACTATCTAATTGGCTGTGTATGTTGGCCCAATCATCGTCCTTCACTTGTCCACCTTTTTGCATAGAGTATGCCAAATTGGAAACCTCTTTTGGGGTAGGAAAAAACCTATAAGAAATTCTTTCATGAGGCTCAACTTGTTCCTGTAAAATAGGCGCCTTACTTCGAGCTGCAACAACTGCTGAATTCACCTTATTCATGTTATGCAAGTTTTCTTGGAGATGATGAATGGCCAGAGGGTGGAGAGGCAAGAAGAACACGTCATCAATTGAACCAGGAACATGTCCAGACTGTCCTTTGTGAAGATGGATCTGTAATATATCTCAACATCAAAATATGCAATAACAATTATTCAAATTAAAAAGAAATATATAAATCTAGTTATACAAATATGCTTAAAAAATAAAGAATTCAAATGAGGTTAGCAATATTACCTCTACATGTCTGTCGTTATTTGTTGGATGCACAATCTTGATGAGGAACTCACATCCAGCATATCTTGTTATACTATATTGTCGAATTTTTGTGGTGGGTAAAACAAGTGAAGTTTCATTTGTCCTTCTTTTTTTCCCATCCCGAAAATAGCCGCACCGACTACACCGATATACAGTAACTCTTGCGGGAAAAGGGGTGGCAGTAACGATATACTCATGATTAAGTTTCAAGTGGACCTGATATTCATAACAATGCCAACATATAAGATTATCAATATATTTAAATAAAATACTAATATACTATAATCAAATATATAAAGTATCTAATAATGTATTGAATTATGATGAAAGGATTAAATATAATATTACCTTATGCTAAAAAATAAGCTCTTTCAATCTTTCTTCTAGATAATTGGTTGGCACACGAATGACCTCATCGTAGACTTTATGACGATTATCTAGATTTTCGCTTTATTGGGCTTGGACGTTTCTTTGCAGAGCACATAGAACATTGAAGGCAAATTTCTCTAATGTATTTGTGCGGGATTCCATAGTGAGAAGATCCTACGAGCCACCCTTTTGAATTGATAATATTTTGGGTAGCATTCATTCCATGATGTGGAATTTTACTTGTATGGGCTTCAAACACAATATTCTCACACTCTTCAAGAAATAACCAACCAGGTGAGAGATATTAACATTCTTATGAAACAGTCTCAAGTGGTTATTGTGTTGTGCTACACGTAGGCTATTCTCTAGTTTCCTCCATTTTTTAATGCCTCTCGATGGGTAACAACTAATGACAAATTGGGTTTGGCAAATGATGGTTCTACACTCAATACCCCCTCACATGTGGCCTCGATTTCATGTTGAAGACATGAAATCATGTAGCTATATGATTGCTCTGAAAAAATATGAAAAGTTCGTGAAACAAATTGTGAAATTTGTAGATGAGTATCACCCTCTGGACTACTGACATCTCCAAGCTCTTGTACATTACCGTCAACTACGTCTTCATCAATGAAGACATCGTAATTTATGTCAATATCCTCGTTATCAAGGATATTGTCTTCAATTACCTCGTTCATTTCTACTTCTACGTCTTCAACAACATCGTAACCTTTCGTACCCTCCATTGCAAGAAAATACAATAATTGGACACAAAACAATCAAATAGTTGGACACAAAACAACGAGAATTAAAAAAGAATGATGGAAGTTTGGAATTCTTGCAAGAACTTAAAGCTTAAGCCGTTATGTAATCAAAATTATTTTTAACATAGCTTTTATTTTTGGTCTTTTATATTTGTATTTTTGAGTTTGCCTATCCTAAAAGTAAAAGCTACTTAAGTTAACGGTCTAATTAGTTTGTGAAATGATCATTAAATCCCCTCATAAACCCCTCCTATCCTCTTTGTTAGTTTATGGTAGCACCTAGTGGCCTAACTTAACTTAAGATAGACATGCCTAACTCCGGTATAGCAATAATTAGAATACCTATATTTCAATGGTATGTGGTATGTGGTTCCAAATATGGACATCAAATAGTGAACATTTAGACTTGATAATGAACATAATTGAATGTACTTATATGACCATTTTATGAGCACGATAAATATACGCCATACGCTCCAAATTGCCATAATTATTTTCACCTAGCTTTTATATTTGGTCTTTATGTTTGCCTAGCCTAATCCTAATAGCTAGTGAAATTCACGGTCTAATTGAGGAGAACAATCCCTCAAAGCGTGAAGAGTATCCAAATGCCGGCTCCCTCTCAGTCTCACGTGTGAAGCAGTGATGGGGGAGATTTTGGGCATAACTGGTTGAGATCCTAGTGTTTGCCAAGTCAACCGGTTACATGTTGACATCCTCTGGTTTTCCTTTATTAAATTGGGGTAGACTCGATAATTTCCTCTTAAACTGATCGGTCATTTTCCTGCAGTCTTGAACTTCAACTGGTTATTTCTGGGAAATCTGTAATTAACTGCCGGTGCTCCCTATCATTGGTGCCCAAGTGGGGGTGTCAGCCCTCCCTTCCCCTGTCTCCCTCCCCCGTGCCCGGGGCCCGCAGCCCTGGCAGGGCCCGCTGCCCGCTTAAAATCTGCACCGTCCACCGTCCCGGGGCGCATCCATGGCCAGGGTGCACTCTGCCCTTGGTTCTATGGAGCGCCCTAGTGACAGGGGTCTGCCACCGGCTCAGACCTTACAATTTATAACCTAATTTGTATACATACTTAGGCGAAGCTTTATTTTGAGTCATATGATTTCTGTTGTCAACTGAAATTCTAGTTTTCTTGCACACACGGCGACTGTCCTTCGATGGAAGATTTGAGCAACGAACACAAATTCCGTTCTCATACCTTGAAGGTTATTCGCCGACCATCAAAAGGCTTCATATCTTGCGGAAGCATGACAATCTGGGGGTCATCCTCACCTCGTCTTGGTGATGGTGTTGGGTTTCAGCCTCAACTGGAAGGAACGCATAGAGAAAAATCCTTATTACAACGAACAAATCTAATTCCTACTTCCAACAATTCTGCACATGCTGCACAATGGGAGGATACAGTAATCTTTCGCAAAGTAACTTATGATCGATAATTGGGCCATTTCTTGAACCAATTCATTTTCTTCAATTGTGTATCTCCACAGTCCTCCCACTTATATAAGTTTGTCCATGTTCAGAAGCAAAAGAATCGAGCGGCCACCGTCTAAAGCACAAAGGGGGTTAACAAAAGCTACCACAGGGATGCAATTACATGGATGACGAGTGCACTAAAAATGCGAAGGACTGCATTGGTGAGGCAATATACCATTCTCGGCCTTTGGGGTAAGATCAAGCCTTGTATATAATCAGTTTATTATATGATACGAGGCTCTTCGAGTCTCTTCATATTAAACCAATTTCTCTCGGCTACGGAACCATTTGGCAGCTTGTTGCTTGGCCCCAGGTGTTGCCTTGGTATTGCAATACCTCCAAGGTTGGCGCAGTCCTCCCCCTATTCTGGGGCTTCCTAGTAAATCTTCAACAAGGATTTCTTTCTGAAGGAGTATTCAACCTCGTTCAGCATGAAACTATGATGATTTGAACTATTCAATTTTGAAGTCAAATCCATGGTCATTGTTGGACAGCTTGCAGTGCAATATATATTTTGCCCGTTCTATGAGAACAAACAAAATGAGAGAAATGAGTGGAACACATAGACACCATATCGTCAGAAGAGAGTCCGAATCCACCCTAGCGTAAGTATATGAGCCAGACGTTTTGGAGTGAAAAACATGCAGCCGGGTGCTAAGCACAGAGCGAAGTATTCTTTCGCCTTTTCCTAAAGAACACCATGCGCTGGATATACCTTCTGGCATCCCCTTCTTTTTGGATTGCTCTCGGCAGAGGCCACCTGAGGAAAATAAAGAAGGAAGAGACCTGCTTAGCTCTATGTAAGTGAATTTGACTTCGAAGCTAACTTAGTTAACATTCAGTGACCTAATACCTTAATTTCTTGCATTTGTGGTTTTGGACAGCGGGATTGTTGTGAAGAGATGATTAAAGCATCACGGACTGATGTGCGCATTCTTCTCGAGGGACAATCTGGTCATAGAATGTTTGTGTTTCGAGAGCTTCATGGTTTATCGAAAAGTTTGCCTTCTGGCTGCCTTTTATGTCATAGCAGGGGCAATCTTGTACCATCGCCCAAGGACCCAACACTTGGTTGAAGGGACTTGAATTCTGCAGCAGAACATCTCACCTACACAGCTCAACTTTCAATACCGCATGTGCAATTCCGTGGAAGGACGTGCAAGATACACGTCCCATGAATATGCGAACGCTGATAAATCTAATTTTGATTCAGCTTTATCAATATCTTAATATTTCTTGAGTAGTTCTCCGTAAAGATGAGGGCTTGTAATTGAAACCACGTGGTTCCGAGGGTCTGCGGAGGGTTGTAAACTGGGAAGGATAAATTAATCAAGACGCCGAAGAGAACGATATGGTCGACTCTGCTCAAACTGAGAAGTGGTCCAATTTATTGTTTCTGAGTCTCCTTTCACCCGTTCTCTACTTTCTCTTGGGTCCACATTCATGTTGGGTCTATATCCTTGGGTTCTGTTCTCTAATCATGAATTGCAGGTTTACCATCTTTGAAAGCCATTCAAACACAAGAGGGCAAGGAGCACCACTCTCAAGAATCATAGGTCGCGGATGAACCAAAATGTGTTTCCCAGCAGCGGTAATGGGAGAAATTCCACCATTCTATGTGAATGGCAAACTTCTAACGCTCACGCTGACCACCGAAATTGAACCTTGTGACAGCTTATTGAACGTCCTATGAGTACGTAAATATTGTACTTTGTGACGATAGATCCTTCCATCAGCATAGGGGCAACAATTAAATTACCTGTCCTTGATGCACTAGTAGGTATTTTGCTTCCGTTCAACAAAGTCCGGCGACGTGTTCAATGGACTCTTCAGGCCCTATTGAACATCAACAACCAGTAAGGTTGGTGGCAATCTTCAACAGCAATATCCGTCAAGGAAAATTCTATTCAGGTTTAGTTTTCTTGTATGGGAGCCATTCAGGGCATTTAAAAAAAAGTAGCAAGTCAAAATGTGTTGCCAGTGCACGATATTATCTAGTGAAAGGGGAAAGACTAATTCTATGTGTGCTGAATACCCGACAGCATGATCTCTTATAAATGCTCGAGAACTATGTAGGAAATGTCAATTCAAATTGAAACTGAAAAATATGGGTTATATCGTTACGCTGCTGAATTAGTTCATGTGGAGATTGTGGAATTCCTGTCAAAGCCAAACTCAAAATTTAATTCAAATTCAAGCACGAACTAGTATGTCCACACTAGCATATTCAACTTGGGAATATGAATCCAATCGCTTCCCCGGTTGGATGCGGAGTAATTCCACAACTGCAAGTCTGTGATACCCTGCATGCTTAGACAGTTGAATGTCAAGTTTGTACCGTAGAAAAACGTCAAGGATAACCCTGTTGTCAATAAGGTCATCTGAGACCTTCGAGATACAAGAGAGTGACTAGTGATCAAGTGGCAAGGGAAAAATAGACCTTCCTCATTAGATTGACGTAGCTGTCACATATATAAACCTCTTGTATCCAGCAACTGAAACAAATTTGGTATATTTGGATTTACAACCTTGACGTGTATAATGTTAACCACTCTGTCTTAAGTACAGATACTTCATGTGGACGTTCTAGAGGACTTCACATGACGTTCATTAGAATTTGCAAAGTTAAATGAGCGTGTGACTCTCTTGGACCCGCAATATTCCACCCCAACGAGACTATTAATGTAGCCCATGTTGATTATTTCCACATTGATTTTCCACCTACAATAATATGTAGTATAGTTACAATGGGAGGTTGAACACTTTGAGGTGCAGTAAGCAGAAGTGAGTTTGCGTTAGGGAAGTATCAATGGCATGTACATCTTGTTTAATTGCCTTTTAGGTTTGCAACTTCATAAAGTATAATTTTGGATTAGCTGAAATAGAAATCAATGTTGTTGAAGATGGAAGTGAACAAATCCATTCGGTGTATTTCAACTTAAATCCACATGGCTCAAGTGCAAACTTATGCTTGCACTAATACAAAGGAGAAGCTCCCTGGAAGATGTTGCTCCCTTATGTGTGCATAGAGTAGCAGTTTTCAAGCATCCAAGTTAAACTAATATATGTAAAGATGATTAAATAATCCTATTACTATGGGCCACACTAATTTTCTAGAGCCCTGAGTAATTCTTATAATGAGAATTAATGTGGGCCACATTGATTTTCAACCCACGTTAAATTTCTAGTAGAAATTTAGCATGGGGCACAATAATCATTTTTATACAAATTTAGCATGGGCATAATAATAATTAATATTATACAAAATAGAGTGGGCGACAATAATTTTATTATAAAAAAATCAATGTGGGTGGTTATTTGTTTCTATGCTACTATTGATCTACGGCATGGTTCACAACCGTGGGTATCTTTTCTTAACGACATGGTTATTTATAACTATATGCACACTTGGTGGATTGTTAACTTGCCTCATACATTAAGTTACCATCATTGGGTTAAGTCACTTCATAGCTCTAACCTACCAACACAATTAGCCTCTAACTTGGGTGGTATCTTATTACATGCGTACGAGAATGGTGAGCTAAATTTAAAGACTATGGTAGTGACTAGTGAATTACTACACTAAATATGGAATTTAGTATCACTTACTATTTCGAATTATGCAATGCTATATCATACTATTATTGATGTCATTTCTTACCAATTAAAGATGTTAATGTTCTATAATGTCCAAACAACCAATTTGACATTTGTTGGTAGAATATGAAACATAAAGTAAATATTTATAGCATTGAGTAATTCCAAATAGTATAGTGAAACTAAATAGCATGTTCATTATAGTCATCACATGACATGTTGGCAAACATGGTGAGTTTAGTGATGACCATGTGTGAATGGAAGTAGTAACCCTCTCTAGATAGGCGACATCTTTGGTAAAGTTGCCTATAAGTGTGAATGACATTTAGGTTAACTTAAAGTTAGGTTATTCTATCATTAAGATTGGTAAATCTAGCAATCACAATTAGGACTTACCCATAATTGTGAACAACCCCTGAGGTGACTTTTACTTTATGTAAGGTCTTGACCCCATGGTTATGTCACCTTTAATTAAAAAAATCAATGTGGTCCACACTAAATTTGCATCCACACTAGTAGGACTAATAAATTATATAATGACAATCATGTCTTAGGGAAAATCAATTTGGGCAAACATGAGAATAAATCCATCGTCCAAATTGACTTTGCATATGCGAGCATCATCCTTGAGGATATCGGGGCGATCACACCCCCTTACGTTTCATAACCACGTGCGATAAAAGTTTGCTACCCTATATTAAATGCCATAGAGAATTTTAAAGTTTTTGATCTTTTCACATACATATACTCAATCATTGATAATATATTTTCTATATTTTCTATTCATTTTCTATTCATTTTCATTTTTGTAGTAATTGTTTTAGTTCAATTGTGCATCGTTCTAATTAGAAATAGTATGCTTTATTTAGAAAAACAAAACATCAAATTTGGTTACCATTTTTTAACTATGTAATAGATACTATGTATGTCTAGTCATGTAAAAAGGTTGATAAAATTTGGACCCATTTTGGTGATGCTTTATGTAAGAAATAGATTTTATTTTCAATCGCACGTGGTGTCAAACTTGACAATGCAGTGACACAGAGTGTGGCACATGATAAAGATGACTTCAACACTTGAACTCTTTGGTGCTTAAAAAAGTTTATGCACTTCACATTACTATCAACCAAGAGTGCACTTTGGGACAAAAGCAGGCATGAAAATGACATCATTTATGGTATTTGATGTCACTTACTATTTGGAGTTTGTTGTGCTATAACTTTTTATTATGTATCTCACTACACCATGTATGGCATTTAGTCACTTACATTTTGTAGTTACATTGTGCTATAACTTTTTACTATAGATCTCATGTTTTACCACCAAGGGCCAAATTGGTTGTTGGACACTATCAACCATTAACATTTGTACTTGGTAAAAGTTTACATTAATAATAAAACGTTATAGCAATGTGTAACTCTGGCTAGTAAATGACACGAAATGCCATAAATGGTGTAATGATGGCCCGCGCTAAACACCAACTTGGTGACTACATCATTCCACAAATAAATTAAAAATTTATAAGAGATATATATATATATATACAAAAAATAAAATAATTTTCTCATTGAACGCTAATGATTGAATTTGAATCTTTGAATCTCTTGAGCATGAAGCTCCTATGAAGAAAATCCTACAAGCACTCTAATCTCATTATTCTCAACCAGTTTAAACATCCTGATATGTTTTGTGAAATTGAGATATTTCTAAAGGTATATGTACAACATACAACCTACACATTATAAGTTGAATGGTACATTGTTCATGATATAGAGTGCAATTTTTTGGAGATTTGCAAGGCCATAACTCCTAATTATGGATTTTATGTTCTACCAAGAAAGATTAAATAGGTTGCATGGACTTTCCTTCATGACAACTTACATTCTTAGCGAAACTTACAGCGCGCATTCCATAAATCCATGTAGTAAGTCACACTACATACCATAAAGCTAAATTCAAAAAATCAAATAAGTTGAAGTTGGGCCCAAGCATTTGGTGGGGTTGGTTCAACCCCTAACTTCCCACACCTGATTTCCCTCAAACCTGCCCATAAAATGCGACCTCAACTTCAACAACCGTAGGTGAAGATCTAAAGTTTTTGTTTTGACAAATCCAACTGTAAAAACGTTTGTGAGTTAGAGGTGATATTTAGTATCACCGATTTTGATTGTCTTGCTCAACACTAATTGTAAACCGCGGTTTAGTGTCACCCACACTAAATGTTAACCCATCATCATTTGGCATTCCTTGTAATTTTTTTGTAATTTATTGTTCTTGGCGGGGGGGGGGGTGTTATAGATTTACGGTGTTGCAAATACTTTCACTTACCAAGTGATTTTTCATCCAAATTTCAATCATCCATGACAACATCCCATCACAGGTTGCTCACAAGAGGAGACAGGATTTTGGCTGATGGACGAACTCATCCATGACAGGATCGGTAAACTTATTCGTAAGAAGTGTCATCCGAAACGTTACCATAGTGACATTAAACGCCATATGACACTAAATAGCCTATTTAGTGCAGTTGCCCAAAGAAGCCCTAAACCGAGCAGGAATCCACAGATTCTGTAGATGTCTTCCAAAGGTTCAAGAAACCTAAATACAGACACTCTGGCTAGCTAGCCTGCCAGGAAAGCTGCAGGGAGGAAACCCAAGAATGGGTCACAGTTACAGTCCCCCTGTTGCTCATTCCCCAACGCACCCTTGGAATCCGCAAGCCATGAAACATTATCCTATATATTCAAACATCCCAGGCTTCCGACTGTGCGTCTCTTGAGCCCCGGACACTAACTTAATCCAAGCAGCGGGAATCTCGAGTGAGTACACACACTTTGGCCAGCGTGGGTCCTGTGGGAGACGTACAATCGGTAACCCAAGATGCCCGCCCAAGTCCGGGTCTCCCTAGCCCACCTATTAACGTATGGACAAGTTGATGGGAGTATGTACCAATACAAGTGATTTGTATTTTTTTCCCAAAACATATGTCCAAAAGCTAATAAAATCCAATATGCTCAACACTAGCATGTAGAAATCAATCTAGAAATAAATATATGTCCTTGTGGGATACCATAGGATAGTTTAGGATTGGAGTGTAGTTGACATATCATTGGAGTCTCATTTCATATTTTCAAAAATAACGGCTTTTAGAATACCACAACGTTGAACAAGTGTCATTTGGACCATCAATGAAGATTAGATGTGGAAGGTTATGAGGAAGTTGATCCAAAATAAAATAATAATAATAATAATAACCTTCTTAGGTAGTTTCTTGCGCTTTGTGTGCTCTTTGAATGTGCATGTTCCACATACTGGACAAAAAGTAAGAGTCTCAAAACAACCAAAATAAATGAAACAATTTTTTGGGAGAGGAATGAATAGTTTGATAGTCAAATCCAACCACCTTTAATACTCTTTGTAGTTCTGCATAAGTGGAAGGATATACAGGTTGTAGCTCACGAGGCACTCATATGCACGACACGCATAAAGCCAGTCATAGAAGCATTTGTTAAACTATGTCTTACTTGCGAATGCAAGATATAGAGCATGGCATCAAGTAGGTAATAGAAGAACCCTTGAATATGACTCATGGATTGTACTAGCAATTGTGGTGAAGTTTCATGGTGTTGTATATTTGAAGACTGAAGTCGCCAAATTGGTCAAGGTCTGATTGCTTATTCCTTTCTACAACGCTCTACTGCGGGATTATCAATAAAAATCTTTTCTACTGTCCAAACTTATAGCCCGTATTTTCGACAAAGGTAACTTTGGACAGCGGTTATATGTTTTATATTGCTCCGACGTCCATGGCATCCGTAGGGTTACTTCATATTGTTGTCAAGTCTTTCTTTCATTGTAGGACTTTGAGAAAGTTGATAAACAACAGAATACATCCTGCAATCTTTATGCTATCTGCGAGGACTAGTGGGAAGCGTGTACTTATTTAGAGTAACATGAGCAAAGAGATCGTGGTTGAGGCAGTTTCTAGATATGGTTCATACCTAATTCACTCATTATTGCACATATCTTCCACCCTTATCCTGGATCTATGCAAACACATATTTCAGACCTACCAAACATACCAGAGCCGCTTGGGTGGGTATGTGGTTACACCTTCCGTTGTAGAAGAAGGCTCCGAGTCTTTACAATGGTTTTCTCATTGGGCTCCTTACTCCATCACTTGTGCACTTGAGTTTTTGACTCCACCTTACAAGAGTCATCATCAAGTGATGGTTTACGTCCTCCATGTAATGGAAATGCACCTTCTTTGTGCCCTAGCTTGTATGGGCCCTCAACTATGATCATAGGTGTAGTAAGTTTTTGGTTTCTCTCTAAACAACAAAACCCAGGGAACAATGTCTCCAGGAAGACTGAGATAGTGTCTATAAGGGTTAATGTCACTTTGGATTAAGGTTCATAATAACAACTTAGGTTCTTTCTTATTCCATTCCTTCTTTAATTCTTCATTCCTCCCCTCTTATGGTTCTTTTGTGCTTCCTCAGTCGTGAGTGATTCCGTCCTATCTTTGGGGTAATTTTCTATCACTCTACGTTTTTGACCTATTGCAGTTGTGAAGCTCAATGGCTTTGGCAATAGTCTTTTCGGATCTTGGCGATAGTCTTCCAATGGATTTTCATCCTATTGGGGTTAGTATCTTCTTCCTTCGTTAATTGATTATTTAATGCTATCAATCATAATTCAAATTGTATTGCTCAAAGAATTTGTTCCTTCACTTTATCTCATTTATCATTTATTACTCATAATGAAAAATTCACTTATCTCATGCTCTTCATTGTCCCACACAACACACAAGACATGCTTGAATTCCTGCATCCTTCTTCCATAATCACATAACACATAGGCTATAGCCATTAGGTTCCAACACAACCTATTACAACGGCTAGCCTAATTCCTCTCACATCAAACCATATCTTTCTCATTCCTAATCATGTCAAAGCACGTTCTTTGTGGATTGGATTATTTATCGACTCGACATCATCTTGACACTCCGATTCTCATCATGTTTCGATAATCCCTCTAAACTTCTTGTCTCTCGAGGTAATGTCTCTCAACTCAGAACTACTTTATCATCATGACAACCTCGGTTACTTAAGTGGACCTTCTGGTGCCCTCATTGCTTCCCTCTTAGTGATAACCTCGGACAACTCTCTTTCCCTCATTCTCTCTCTCGCTCTCGCACAGGCTATAGGCAGTTATAAGACCTCCCAGTGCCCATGCCTACCAGCTCTCGGTTCTTCCTCTTGTGCCACTCTCAGCAGGCTCTCTCTCTCTCTCTCTCTCTCCTGTGTATCTATCAGTAACTTGGTTGGCTCTGTAACTCTCTTGTTTCTACTGCGGCTCTCCTTTCTCTAATCTCAGCCTTAATCTGATCTCCTTGGCTATGCCTACTGTTCTGACAACTCTTGCTCAAGTTCTTACAGATGCTCTCACTTCGCTGTATCCCAACTACAGACTATGGCCATTTCCATTTATCTTTACTTCGGCGATAGTCCATCCCTCTTTATGCTTCGTTCCTCTCTCTCACTGCCAATCACTCTCTGATTTCCACCTTAAGATAACTCCTCAATCTCAATCCAACAGGTTTCTTTCACAATGCAGGTTGCGACCTTTCACTCTCTCCTTTTTCCAATATGTCTCCAACTTCGATATCAACTTCGTTAATTTGTCAACAGACTCTTTGGTCGCCGCTCTTCTTCACTCACAGATCCTCATGCTTGACTCAACTCCTTCCACTCAAGTCGTGCTAATTTCATTCACTCGTGCAAACTACTTGTGCACTGATTCAACAATAATGATCACATACATATTATGGCCATACTCAACATTTCCATGCAACTGTCTTTACTTCCTCAAACTAATTACATCTTACTTAGCTACATCCCTCTATCACAGACGGCGATGTTCCAGCTCTGATCCTACTTCAAAAAAACAACTATGCTTGAGTCTAACTCTATCGCCTATAGCCTGATTCTCTACAGCTATGGCTTCAGTAGATATAACGAGAAGTGTCTTCTCTCTGGCGATAGCCCGCTTATCAAGATCGGAGCTCCTGACGGTTGCAACTCCTGAAACTTCTTCCCTCGGCCTATAGCCTGCCGCTTTCATCCTAGACTAACTTTCATCCATCTTTTTAGTTACTTTATCACAAAAGAAAAGTTTTTTCTTCCTTTCTACCAGGCTATGGCCAGAAAATTGGTATTACATAGCCCCCTGCTTAATACTTTTACGTCCCGTAAAAGCTATCGTCTTCTTCCGCGGTGGGGTCCTCCCATGTTCCGGAATGGTCGCTGAGACGAAGGGCCATATTCTGCAACAAAGTCCGGTCTCATTGTCTCTTCTTCAGGTACGATCGTGTTCTCCACCTCTCTCTGAACCTGCAATGCTCTTGAAATCACACCGTACCTGGTGGCTCCAAACTCATTTATCAGGCTATGGTGTGGTCCGATGATGAAATAGGTAGAGCACATGGCCTCCATACAACGCAACCAGCGAGCCGATCGGTAATTGATTTTCGTCAAAATTAGCGCCTCTCGATTTGTCTTGCTCAACAAATTAACGTTGTAAGTGAAATTGTACTCCAAACACCAGCTTCCCAAAATAGCTGCAAAAATCGCGGCTCGAAAACATACTGGGTCGCGGTGCTGGCGATGGTCAAAAGAAAATTGCATGTAAGCCACATTGCAATCCTGAGGTGTCATGAATGAACCAGGAATCAGTGGCCAATTGTATTCCAAACTATCCACCAGGGCGTTAGTAGGCCACTTGTACCGCCTCGGGCAGTTGCAAAACCTGAGGTCATTCCTCACATTCAAAGGGGGTTCCCTGCTCCATCCAGCACAGATACGGCGATAGACCTTGTCATGAGACTGACTTGGATCAGTACTCACTTGTCTTGATTGGCCGACATCCTCTAAAATCCATTCCAAAGCCTTCCAGGTTGGAATTGGCTGTTCCACATCCTCGTCGAACAGGGCCTCGTACTCTCCCAAGAACTTATGTGCCAATGGGCTTCTTACTCGGCTCGGAGTATTGAGCATCCTATGGACCTGGTTAGGAGGAGGTAAAAAGAACGTTACTTGATTCTGCAAATTCACTTGTGCTCTTCCTCCTGTCTGTTCCATTTGCTGATCCATCCTGTGCATTCTCTCCTTCAGCTGGTCATACTTGAATTGGTAGTGTCCGGGGCCAAGGTCAAGTCGTTTGCTGGTTGCCAACCTCTCCGAGCTAGCGTCCATCGCAGCTTGCAAAAAGTTGTCCCCTCTTAAACTCGACCTCACCCTAGCAAACTCAGCTGCCCAATTCTTCAGCAAGGGTAAAGGACAAATTGTCAATGCGGTGTCAACCGCTACATTCCAGAATTGGAGATCTACCTCCCGCTGGGGTGGGTTTAACTCCAAAGCTGCCACCTGATGTCTTCTTTGTTGTAGTGACAACTCCAGTTGAGTGTAGTAGGTAAAAACTCTGACCCCAAATTCAGCTATACTCTGAAACATCTTGAAGGGATCAGTCACTCTTAATCCTCCTCTCACTAAAATCTCGGCGAGAAGGTTCTCACACCCATCCATTAGGGATTCTGCCCATAACTTCTCAAAATCAGAATTGCTTAGAATTTGGTTGGATTGCAGGCTATAGACCAAAAAGAAGATATCCCGCTGTAACTCAAAGTTTTTGAACAAGGAGGTAAAGGGTGGACACACACTCTCAATGGCCCACACACCTGACTTCATTCTCTCAATCCTTCTCCTTTTTGCTTCCAGCTCAATGTTCTGCCTCTCCAACCTCTCTTCTAATTCTTTGATTTTCTCTCCACTCTCCAAAATCTCCCGCTCACTCACAAAGACAGCTTGTATCTGAGCCTTAAGGGATTGATTTTCTTTGGACTTACTGGCTATAGCCTTCTCTTGTCTTACCCTAAGACCTTCCCAGATATTTTTTTCTCTCTCTAAAGCCTCTTTCTCTTTCACCAGCTGGTTCTTCTCATTTGTGGCTAGGGTTAACTCTGTAAACACCATTCCACACTTATCCTGCCACTCTTTTTGACTTTTAACACTCTCTGTGAGCTTCTCTTCCAGTTGGGCCTCTCTGATTTGCAAGCTGATGTTGAGACCTTGCAACTGACTCTCTTTCTCTTTGGCTAGGGTTAATTCTGCTTGTAATTTGTGTATTACCCCTTCTCTGTCATGTGACTCTGGTGTGGGGCTCAATTCTGACCCTAACTCAAAAATTTGTGAAGGTACTACCAACCTAGGTAAAACCTGAAAATTTTCCCTAGGTCCTCCTATGCTTGCAAAATCCCCGCATAACTCTATGCTTTCCTCTACAATCTCGGGTGGGTCCGGACTGGCTATAGGCGACATAACAATGCGACGCTCCGGAGATGGAGCAAAATACCTAGGACGACTCAAAAAGGGTGGAACTGATCTAAAGGAACTTGGAGAACTGGACACAACCGACAACTGGCACAAAATGCCCATATAGCCTGCACACCTCAATGGTACCGGTCGCTTCTCCCTCTGCTTCTCAATCTCCTCTTGCATGCGGAGTCTGAGTTCCTCGGCCCAGTTGTATCTGGTGCCTCTCATCAGCGCCGTGAATGCTGCACATACCATGCAATGTTCCATTTTGCTCCCCTCCTCACCCAGTTGGATTCTCTGATGAAACACTTCCAACCATTCCTTCCAGGGTGAGCTCGCTAGTTCGATGCACCAGCCCATAGCCTCTGAATCAAATGCTAAACTTCCTCCTTTGAAAACTACTTCCCATTCCCTTGCACTGATAGGTAATTCAGCATTGAGTAGCGGCTGGCCATCCTCTTCAGGTAAGGTAGTCGCTCTGGCTATAGCCCCTGAGTTAAATTGCACACTCTCATTCTACACTTTAATCTCTCGAAACTCACTCGCCAATGCAGATTCAAAAAACTCAGACAAATCTGCTTGCCATGGCCATGAGATTTCTAACCTACACAAAAACTCCCATAGCCCAGCAGCTCTCACTTGTGGCTCTCTCTTCCGAATCTGATCTCTCACAACCTCTGGTAATTCCTGAAACACTAAGGGCTCAATTGTTACTCGACCCCTCTTGCGCTGCCTCTTTGACGACTCTGCCATCTTTTGATTATAGCCTGCAAACCACTCCTCAACCACTCTCCTGATTAACCTCAATCTCAATGGTAGTCAAGATTACTGCTTGTTTCGCTCAGTATTCTCAGAGAACACTCAAAATTTCACACAGTCCTCACAATTTGAACTCTGAAATCTCCCTCGGCATGCACACTCGAACTCACACTACACATTCGTTGATTCACTCTCAGCTGGTAACCACTAATGCACCTGTTGCATTTGTGAGGGATCCTTTGATTATAGCCTGAACTTGGTAAGAGCTTGCTCGAATTCGCGCCGCCATGTGTGGTGTGTGACAAATCATGATTAAGAGGGGAGTGGTTAGGCTCACCCGCCCCCATTATGGGCCTTGCATGATTATAGCCAGCTTTCATCATTTAACAACCCTTCAGATTTTCATCATGAGATTGTTTCCAATCATTTCTTCCTCCATTAAGCTCAATCAATCTTATCAGACCTAAATAATTAAATGAGTATCATGTGTTATTTCCAAGATTATAGCCTATTACCATTAATTTCTAGTTTTAGTTTTGGCTTTGAAATCTAATCTTTATTAAAAGTTTAGTAGTAATTAGGCAAATTAAAAAAAACGTCTACACTGATGTTTTAATATTTCAATTCAAAATTTAAAATCAACCTACCTGTCTTTATCGCTTCATCGAAATATGTTCTTTGCATTATCTTTTCTCTTTGATAGATTGATTTTAGGCTGATGCTTAAATTCCCTTTGTTATGATTAACTTGATTATTGCCCAATTTAATAATTCGCGGCGTGCTACCTAGTAATTTGAAAAATTTGAAAAATTTGCTCTTTATTACTTTTCAAACTATCTTCCCCCCTTATTTATTATACTAACTGACCTCAGTTAGTACAATAAATCTTAAGACGATTGCCATTAATGCGAGTAGCTAAGGGTCGACCTTGAAAATCTTCTAGATCGCAAGAGCCATTTTCATAACTTTTAACCACTTTATAAGGACCTTGCCAACGAATTTTAAATTTTCCAGGAAATTTTTGAAAACGACTATCATAAAGTAAGACTAAGTCATTATCAGAGATGACTTTATTCTTCATCTTACTATCATAGTAGGTTTTCCGCCATTTTTGAATTGCGGCTGTATTGAGATAAGCTTGTGCTCGGATTTCATCCAATTTTTCCAACATTGCAATCCGTTCCTCTAATGATTCTGAGTCATCTAATCGCTCTTCCAACGCTATACGTAAAGATGGTAATTCCAATTCGATGGGTAGAATAGCCTCTTGGCCATAAACCAATTGAAAAGGGGTAAATTTGGTTGTGACTTTATAGGCTGTACGATATGCCCATAAAGCATCCAATAACTTAATGTCCCAGTCAACCATAGAACCTTGGACCGTTTTGGTAATGATTTTACACAGAATTCCATTAGTCTTCTCTGTTTGACCATTGGCTCTCGGGTGATATGGGGTAGTAAGGCGATGTTTAATCTTGTATTTATCAGTTAATAACTCAATGACATCATTAACAAAATGGGTACCTCTATCGCTAATCAACTCTCGTGGACAACCAAAGCGTGAGAGGATATTAGTTTTAAGGAATTTAGCCACTGTTTCTTTATCATCCCGTTTAGTGGCTTCAGCCTCAGCCCATTTAGTGGCATAATCTGTAGCAACTAAAATATAACGATGACGTCCACTCTTACTAGGAGGGTTAATTGGACCAACAAAATCAATTCCCCATTTCTCAAAGGGTGCCAATGCTAGGATAGGGTGTAATGGCATTGCTGATGTGTCTGTAGGTTTACCCACCCTTTGACAAACGTCACACTGTCTAGCGTAAGTGACACAATCATTAAATAGGGTGGGCCACCAATATCCTGCTTGTAAGACTTTTCTAGCAGTGACATTCCCCGCAAAATGACCTCCTGCGGGGTCACTATGACATCCTTGCAAAATCAAGGGTATTTCTGAACTCAGAATACAACGTCTCAATACACCATCTTTGCCCTTTTTGTACAACGTGTCGGCAATGATCGAGTATGGAGCTGCTCTAAAAGCCAATCGCTGTTGTTGTTTTTTAGAAAAATCCCTAGGGAATGTATTGGTTTGTAAGTAGTTAATTATCTCAGCGTATTCAGGAGACACCTTTTCTATGAAAAATAAATCAGCATCGGGGAAGGAGTCATCGATGGGTTCAGTGCCTAACGCATCACTTAACCGTGATAAGTGGTCTGCGTTAGCATGACTCTTACCAGGTCGAACTTGGATAGTGAAATTGAACTCTTGTAATAATAAAACCCATCTAGCTATTCTTCCACTTAATTGGGGTTTGTTTATCATGTACTTTAGGGCATCGTGATCGACATGGAATACAAACTTATACCCTAATAGGTAATGTCTAAACTTTTGCACTGAGAAGATCATTCCTAGGGCTTCCCTCTCCGTGACTGTATAATTACGCTCTGCCTGAACTAATTGACGACTAGCAAAGTATATAGGATGGTCATGACCTTTCTCATCTTTTTGGCTTAACACAGCCCCAACTGCTACATTTGACGCATCCACATACACTTCAAAGTCTTTTTCCCAATTAGGAGCTACTAATATTGGTGCAGAGGCTAATTTCTTTTTAAGTTTATTAAAGGCTTCCGTACATGCCTGAGTCCAAACGGGTGGGGTATTGGTCCTCTTTAACAATTCAGTCAATGGCATAGCGATGACCGAATAACGAAAGATGAAACGACGATAGTAGCCCGTGTGTCCTAAAAATCCTTTGACCTCTGAAACGGTGGTTGGTATAGGTAATGAAGAGATGATTGCGATTTTCTCAGGGTCAGTCGCAACCCCTTGTTTTGATATTATGTGACCTACCAACTTACCAAATGGTACCAGAAACACTGACTTGGCTGTATTAATAGAAATTCCAACTTTCATACACTCATCAAAACATTCTTGAAGATGTTGTGCATGTTTCTCTTTGGTGCTATAGACTGCAAAATCATCCAGGAAGACTTCCATTGTACGATGGAGATATTTCTGAAATGTGTTAACCCCTAATCTAGAAAAGGTTCCAGGGGAGTTACACATACCAAACGGCATACGGGCATGTGCGAAGACACCCCATGGTGTCGTGAAAGGAGTTAAGGGACGGTGGGGTGGATATATTGAAATTTGGTTATACCCAGAAAATCCATCCATAAAGGAATAACAATCATATCCTGCTACTCCGTCCAACATACTGTCTGTGAATGGTAGAGGAAAATAATCCTTCTTAGTGACACTGTTTAACTTCCGATAATCCACGCATATTCGTAGTTTGCCGTTTTTCTTTGGTACTACGACTATGGGTGACACCCAATCACTATATGGAATAGGATAGATAATGCCGACTTCCAACAATTTATCCACTTCTTCCTTAACTAATAGGGAATATTTTGGATTCATCCTATATTGTCTTTGTCGAACGGGGGTTGTTCCTTCCTCTAAAATAATCTTATGCTCACAGATCTCTGGGGGAACTCCTCGCAAATCTTTGTACGTCCATGCAAAGACTTTAATATTCCTCTTAAAGAAATCTCTCCAAAACTTCCACTCATCATCCGTTATTTTCTCATAGACTTTGATAATGCGGGGTGTGTTATCATCACTCAAATTCATATCTTTACACACATTCTTAACCACGTAATTTTTGACAGGTTGGTCAGACTCAAACATGGTAGACTCCCATTTCTTAGCTAATTCATCCTTAACCAGTGTTTGGGGTCGTTCTTCTTCTTCTTGTACGATATGGACTAGTCTTAGTTGGTCAAAACTATGTATTTTCGTATTGTTGACCATGTTTACCGGTAAGGTATTCTGCCAGGCTAGAATAGCATCATCAGAATCTCCATCACCAAGTGCACAAAAGTACTCTCCCATTCCTACGGGGCCATATTGGAATGGTTTATCGTTTATCCGGTGTATGGATTCACTCACCGTAGTCTCCCTTTCTGTTTCATAGCCATCATCACTGGTGAACTCAGTTTCCTCATCTTGCGTTTCACCATGATATTGGGTAGGAAATAAAGGTAAAATTATTTTCTTTAACCCACTTCCAATGGTCAGTGTACCTTTCCCCCAATCTTCTTTGGCTTGTGCATCTAGCAACCATGTGCGTCCAAGAAGACCTGGATAAGACTGTACACCGTCCATTGTCTTAAAGACGACATAATCAATCTTATACTCAATATTGGCTACGAGAGTTGGAATTTGTTCCAATACTCCTAAGGGTTTTACTCGACTGATGTCTGCCATTTTTAAAATAATGGTGGTAGAGACTACATTAGATATCCCTAATTCGTTCATGGTTTCCACATTCATCAAATTGACACTTGATCCCGTGTCAATTTGGAATCCCGGTATAAGAGCACCTCCTATAATGACATCAACGGTTGGGGCTCCCGGATCTCGACTTAAAGTAATGTCATGGACTGTTGCCGGTTTAGGCCGTTTACGTATCATGGATGAACTTAAGGAATTGCGACATTGTGGTGCAACAGCCAACAATTGTTTCATTGTGATAGTTGGTTGTATTTTATCTAGATCTTCCATGATATCATAGGGTTTAAGGTCCTTAGATAACATCATCGTTCTAGACGATCGTGATGATGTCATTTTACCCTTAGGCCTTTCTCTCCTTGCTAAGGTCTTTAGACAGGGGTGAAGAACATTAGTGGGTACAATAGGTGTATGAGGGTTGGAGACAACAACTGGAGGGTTGGTAACAACAGATGGCGATGGAATCTGAGCTTGCTCAAGAATCGTTGTTGGTACAACGTTAGCTTCCACAATTATTTTATCCTTTGGAGCTCTGATCAAGGGTGCTTGAGCATATTCAGAGAGACTCGTTTCCAAGTCACTGTGTTGTTCATTAAACCTCTCAGTACTAGACCCATTTTGTTGCTTTAAAGGTTGTTTTTGGGATCTAGTGGTCACTACACTCACTTCCTCGTCTAATCTCTTAGAGTGTTGAACTCTATGGACATTACGATCCTGTCTCTCATCCTCTTGTATAGTCACATGTTTACCTTTCTTCCAATCTCTATCAGATGGTGGACCCTCCTTACGGGGTTGATCACACTCGGTTGTAGGATGTCCTGCCTCTTTACAATTTCCACACAAAGGTATATATTGTTGAACCTTTCTAGGATTAGGACAGTCTCCTGCATAATGACCTATCTCTCCACATCTGAAACACACTACATACTGGTTGGGCATCGGTGTCTTATAATTTTGGGTTCGGGGGTTATATGGAGGACCCCTCCAATTTGGTGGTTGATTGGTATCACCCCAAGTTGGTTGATTCCCAAAACTAAGAGGCACTTGCCGACGGTTGAAATTTCTTTTGGGGTTATATCCCATGTTGGACATATCACCCATTCGCTCTTGTTGCCAAGGTCGGGATTGGTTAGCATCTATCTGGTTGACCGCACGATTTCTAGGTAAATTCCAACACTCATTGACTGAATGATTCCCTCCACAGAAAGTGCACTTAACTCTCAAACCTTTGGGAGTGGGACATTCATTAGACAGATGACCATGACCCTTACAGTTATTACACCATACATTGGTTCTCTCTTCAGTTGGTGGGGGTCTTTTATTAGCCCCTTTTGTGATCTTTACCTCTAGATCTGCTAACTTCTTTGTGATATCCATAAGGGCTAGTTCTTGTGAATTGTTTTGAACCACGGGTGTAGGCTTCATCATTAGCCTTGGGGGTGTAAACAAATCTGCACTAGGATGTTTGAACTGTGTGGCATCTATCATGGGCTTAGCACCTGGATATGTTAGTGATTGACCAGGCAACACTGGGTGATAAGACTGATCATTCCCATGTAGGTCATAGAGGTCGTAGTTATAAGTATCAAAAGTGTATCGATCCTCTATACGGGACTCTTCCCAAGCTTTTGCCAAAGCAAAAGCTGCCTCAGCAGTAGCTGGAGCTCTCTCTCTCACATATAATTTTAACTCAAAAGGATATAGACCTCCTATGAATATATTCCGTAAGAAATTATTCGGGATTTGATGGTTGGGCATTCTCAGTAGGATGTCACTCATTCTTCCCCAGTAATTGTCAATGGTTTCATTTATACTCATACGAATGGTTCTCAATTTCTCCATTAAACTGTTTTCAAACCCCAAGGGCCTAAAATATTGCAGGAATGCATTCTTAAGGTCGTTCCAGTTAGCAAATGGTTGCTGACGGGAAAACCATAAGAATGCGTTCTCTTGCAATGTTGCTGCAAATACTTCCATTTGTTTGTCCGGAGGTACGCTATTTGCAGCACATGCAATCTCGAATTTCCTCACATGGACATCAGGATCTGTTCCCGGTCTACCCTGAAAATAGGGTAAGTTTACTACACTATTGATCCTAGGAGGATTAGCCGCCATATTGGGTAGCGGTACTATCGGTGGTAGCTGTACTACGGGTTGTAATTGTACTACTGGTTGTAAGGGAGGAGGTACTAATTGTGCTATGGGTACTGACGGTGTATAAGGCGTAAACAATGGGTTGCCTTGTACATTGGCGTAAGCCTTTGGGTCAAGTTCAGGAGATGGTGTGCATTCATAGGCAGTAGCCCACAATGGTGGAGTAGGTGAACTGGTGAGAGGTGAATTATCAGTAAATAAAACTTTCGGTGATAAGAAATCCCTCTCAACACTTGTTGTAGGTTTATTTACTGGTGTCTTAAAAATATCTCCTGGGATACTACCAGAACCCTCTCTTGCTTCCTCTAAAAATGGCTTAACCCAACTTCGTCTTCTATCCTGTGTTTGTTTCCTATACTCTCTGGCTGCCGCTCTATCTTCTCTAGCTTTATCACTAGCTGCCTTCCTTACGGATGCAGATTGAGAATGAGATTTTTCATGTGCGGATTCCAGTTTGACTATCTGTCCCTAACTACACCATCTTCTACCTACATATTAAACTAAACTTAATTGGGTGAAGGTAGAGTTGTACAGGTTCTCGCTGCATAAAGTCGGGTATAAAGGGTGTGGCTCGATAATTCGGGCTTCTGAATATAAACTTGTACTTCTTCCTAGATAACTTGATTCCTTGCCATGTACCGTCCACTGGAGGTACTACTCTCGACGTTACACTCTTCAATCTTCCGTAGATACAGAATAAGAACCAAAGGGAAAAGGGTAATACAGGGATATCATTCTTCACAATCACTCTTCTATATTCCTCTCCTTGGTCCCAAACTCTGTTGGTAATATTCCACTGCAAATCTAAGGGTAAAGCTACAAATCGCTCTATGAATTCTTTGGGTGAGGGTACTCTCTCATGCTTAATACGGATTCCGTCCCCGTGGTAAGCAAGGCGAAAAAATCTATATAAAGCCGAAAATAAATATGGTCCCGAATATACTTCAAATGCATTAGACTCAGATATTTGCCAACACCACTCCATTAATTCTTCAAGACTAACTAGAGCAATATCGACACTGGGTTATGTCGATTGTCCTAGGCAGTCTCGGTAACTCTATTTGATCTTCTCTATAATATCCTCTACGAGTCTTCGTTAGGATCCTAGTTTGGCTTGTAGACACACTACCCCCTTCTCTAAACTCTTGTACTTTCCCTTGTTGAATATGTCTCCACAATGTTTCAGCACCGGGAAGATTATCCTCTCTATACGGGTTTCTCCTCAATCTCTCTGACGTGTTATACACGTAGTGTTCTAGTCTAGTGAGTCTATCAGTGAAGATACTCAAAAGTTCATAAATTCGGTTATCAATTTTTATAATGGGTTGGGACACTGGACAAACATGATGAGACTTAGGGTAATTTGTAGGACTAGCGACAGGTGAATGACGTGGGTTGTGACTCCTAATCTCTTGCACCTTATCCCTAATCCTATGCCCTCTAAGTCTCCATTTGTTTTGTGTATTCATTGTAATTGACACCGGTCATTTGTTAATTATCCCTTTCCAATTTAACCTTAAAAGACGACCACAGCCTTCCCCGGCAGCGGCGCCAAAAATGTAGTAAGTTTTTGGTTTCTCTCTAAACAACAAAACCCAGGGAACAATGTCTCCAGGAAGACTGAGATAGTGTCTATAAGGGTTAATGTCACTTTGGATTAAGGTTCATAATAACAACTTAGGTTCTTTCTTATTCCATTCCTTCTTTAATTCTTCATTCCTCCCCTCTTATGGTTCTTTTGTGCTTCCTCAGTCGTGAGTGATTCCGTCCTATCTTTGGGGTAATTTTCTATCACTCTACGTTTTTGACCTATTGCAGTTGTGAAGCTCAATGGCTTTGGCAATAGTCTTTTCGGATCTTGGCGATAGTCTTCCAATGGATTTTCATCCTATTGGGGTTAGTATCTTCTTCCTTCGTTAATTGATTATTTAATGCTATCAATCATAATTCAAATTGTATTGCTCAAAGAATTTGTTCCTTCACTTTATCTCATTTATCATTTATTACTCATAATGAAAAATTCACTTATCTCATGCTCTTCATTGTCCCACACAACACACAAGACATGCTTGAATTCCTGCATCCTTCTTCCATAATCACATAACACATAGGCTATAGCCATTAGGTTCCAACACAACCTATTACAACGGCTAGCCTAATTCCTCTCACATCAAACCATATCTTTCTCATTCCTAATCATGTCAAAGCACGTTCTTTGTGGATTGGATTATTTATCGACTCGACATCATCTTGACACTCCGATTCTCATCATGTTTCGATAATCCCTCTAAACTTCTTGTCTCTCGAGGTAATGTCTCTCAACTCAGAACTACTTTATCATCATGACAACCTCGGTTACTTAAGTGGACCTTCTGGTGCCCTCATTGCTTCCCTCTTAGTGATAACCTCGGACAACTCTCTTTCCCTCATTCTCTCTCTCGCTCTCGCACAGGCTATAGGCAGTTATAAGACCTCCCAGTGCCCATGCCTACCAGCTCTCGGTTCTTCCTCTTGTGCCACTCTCAGCAGGCTCTCTCTCTCTCTCTCTCTCTCCTGTGTATCTATCAGTAACTTGGTTGGCTCTGTAACTCTCTTGTTTCTACTGCGGCTCTCCTTTCTCTAATCTCAGCCTTAATCTGATCTCCTTGGCTATGCCTACTGTTCTGACAACTCTTGCTCAAGTTCTTACAGATGCTCTCACTTCGCTGTATCCCAACTACAGACTATGGCCATTTCCATTTATCTTTACTTCGGCGATAGTCCATCCCTCTTTATGCTTCGTTCCTCTCTCTCACTGCCAATCACTCTCTGATTTCCACCTTAAGATAACTCCTCAATCTCAATCCAACAGGTTTCTTTCACAATGCAGGTTGCGACCTTTCACTCTCTCCTTTTTCCAATATGTCTCCAACTTCGATATCAACTTCGTTAATTTGTCAACAGACTCTTTGGTCGCCGCTCTTCTTCACTCACAGATCCTCATGCTTGACTCAACTCCTTCCACTCAAGTCGTGCTAATTTCATTCACTCGTGCAAACTACTTGTGCACTGATTCAACAATAATGATCACATACATATTATGGCCATACTCAACATTTCCATGCAACTGTCTTTACTTCCTCAAACTAATTACATCTTACTTAGCTACATCCCTCTATCACAGACGGCGATGTTCCAGCTCTGATCCTACTTCAAAAAAACAACTATGCTTGAGTCTAACTCTATCGCCTATAGCCTGATTCTCTACAGCTATGGCTTCAGTAGATATAACGAGAAGTGTCTTCTCTCTGGCGATAGCCTGCTTATCAAGATCGGAGCTCCTGACGGTTGCAACTCCTGAAACTTCTTCCCTCGGCCTATAGCCTGCCGCTTTCATCCTAGACTAACTTTAATCCATCTTTTTAGTTACTTTATCACAAAAGAAAAGTTTTTTCTTCCTTTCTACCAGGCTATGGCCAGAAAATTGGTATTACAATAGGCTAACACTTCTTAATGTCATGTAGCTCTCGAATCTTTCAAGGGTAAATTCTCTTATGTCCAGAATGAATTATTCTCAGTTGAAGAATGAGGATTGTCACATAGTGGCTTTGTGAGGCCAAACCCCCCACCCTTAAGCGTCCGTAGTCCGAGTAGTGGGTTTGGGCTCACATTCCTCCGCGGTATTGGATTTGGACTTGGATGAGTCCATAGTGCAAGGTTCACCCTTCAAGTGGTCTTGGATTTAACTGGAATTTCACTTTTAACAACTCAATGTACGATTTCAATACGTATGTGGAGAATGCACAAGTTAACTATGTTATTTTAACCTCCTTATGCTCGGGTGCTATTTTGTCTTTGTTTGCTCCTAACGTCCATCCGGCTGCTTTAGCTACACAAGCCCTTAAGGATATCCCTCTCCTAAATGGAGTCCGTGCCGTTGACTCTATACTACCACTTGAACTATCACTTGTGTATTCCGTATCGCTACTATAAGAGGTCTCACTTGGTGTCTCCATACCGTACATAAGCCTTTAAGTATTAAGAAATACTTATGTGACTTATGTCAATCTCTCCCTCGCACCTTTGGTCTTTGCTTCCTTTGTCTTGCCATCGCGAGAGTGCTCTACATTCTCCATTAAGTTGTGCACGTGGTTTATTTTTAAAGAGAGGATGCAAGTGTTAAAAAAAACACTATTCTCTATAGTCAATCTCAAATACATTTACTTGTGAAAGCCACACATAACACTAACTAGCATAATGTAACTAACTACTTGTCTATGAGCTAATTAGGTAGGCTATCTACTAAGCTCCTTCATGAACCCATCTCTTTACTTTCTAATTACATAAACCTAGCTCCTTCATAAACCCAGCTCCTTCATAAACCCAGTTTTTTAGCTTCTAACTAAACAAACCCAGCTCCTTCATAAACCCAGGTCCTTCATAAACCCAGCTCTTTACTTTCTAACTAAACAAACCCAGCTCCTTCATAAACCCAGCTCCTTCATGAACCCACAACTTTGTAGTTGTAATCCCCAACTACCTCACTAATTATTCAAGCCCTTAACTAATCTTCCTACCTAATTTCCCTAATTCTACTAACAATCCCTTTCTAATCACACAATTCTTCTCTAATCCTAAAATCCTAAAATCCTAGAGAGGAGAGGGGGAGAGAGAATTTCCTAACTTCACTAAGACTAACTAATCCACACAAGTATATTTTTGCACTCATCACAACATCAAGTGCTCAACTCTTAAACATGGAACTTGCAACCACGTGTATTCAAAACATGAACTTTAAGTGCCACAAATTGGAATCATGAATTAACTTTAAAATCCTTCACGTCAACACTAATTCTACCAAGAGGTCAAGCCCTCTTCAAGGCTAACAAGCCTTGGCTCTCAAACTAAAAACTAAGCACACACATGTGCTCCAATATGGCTTCCCACACCCACACTTATAACTCGTGGGGTGCCTTGGAGCACAAAGGAAAGAGAGGATGAGTGAGGGAAGAATGAGGGATTATATAGTAAGCTTGAGGGGGTGAGCACCCTCAAGGCTCATGATAAGCCCTTGAGATTTCCTCCTACTTAGTAGGCGCCAATCCTATCTTCTAAGTCTTCCTCCCTCAAATGATCAACAAGGATCCTAATTCGAACATTTAACTAGCCTTGGCTTTCTACCTACCACACTTTACCAAACTTGGGATGCTTCAACCCAAACTTAGCCTCCTTCGCTTTCCGCCGCCATAACTTTCTCCCCTTACTTTCCCAAATCGTCGCTCACCACTTAATTCAAACCACGATGCTTAACTCGTGATTTGATTGGTGCTTTGAGAATTTGCTTATCCTCCACCTTGCATTCTTCCTTGGGCCTTCCCCATTAAGTGGCCATGATGAGGTGGTCCACTTGTGCGCTCCATGTGATCCTCCATTCATCCCAATTCGAATGCACTTGCCTCTTGAGTCACTTTGGTTGTCTCCATCCATTTGTACTAGCCTACTCACTAACTACTCAATCCAAGTTCTCCTTACCTATCCTCATTCACTCAAATCCTTCCGAAGGTAAAAACACAATAACAACTCACATCCTAGCCTCTTACAACATGGTACTTCTAAGACTAACATTTCACTCTTTTTATATTTTTGTGAAGTAACATGCTACTTCAAAGTGCATCAACTAACGTTTCAGGGGTCTAAGACTAAATGTGGGCACCCTTTTGGGCTCACAGGCTTCATGTGAAGAACATTGCATATCCGAGCTTTTACTCTTTCCCCTACATACTGAGGCACCCTCTGGCATACTTTGGACTCGATCAGTTGATGCAGGTCTACATTAAATGTTTGAATGCTAGTGGAGGCCCACCCCTGTATTAGCACACTTCATCCTCCTTAGGTATTTTGGGTGAATATAAATCTTAGGGAAGGATATCTTTCTAAATAGTCATATGAGGTCACGTATTGCAACAAATTGTCATAAATTAATGCACTTTTGGGATTTGTAAGGCTATGTGCTTTGGTTTCTTGTGGAAGAGGTTTGCGTTCTGGATTCAATTGTTTGTTTCCCTGGCATCAGATAGTTAATAGCTTGCCCCTACTAGTAGTAAGAATAATCGTAGAGGCTTGACTAGATTCTAGATGTCCACACGACCATTCTTTAAAGATAGTCATGTATTGATCAATTTTTATATCATCGTGATCTTGCTCGGCTATGTCATCTTGGTCTATATTCAGGGGTTGGTAGAAGGGTGCTTGATGGGTGATGTTGAGCAAAGCGATTGGTTTGCTCACATTTCAATTTGGCAACTTCAGGTAATCACCATCTGCAAGTCGAAATCAATCTTTCATGCTTTCTACCTAATACTAACGGACGGAAGAGATGTTCCGACAACATCAATTGTCATTCCTTGTATTTTTTTGTTTTTTTTGTTTTTTTTTCCCTGGGCGCGGGGGGGGGGGGTATAGATTTACGGTGTTGCAATTACTATCACTTACCAAGTGATTCTTCATCCAAATTCCATTTATCCACGACAACATCTCATCACAGGTTGCTGACAAGTGGAAGCAGGATTTTGGCCGATGGACGAACTCATCCATGACAAGATCTGTAAATTTATTCGTAAGAAGTGTCATCTGAAACGTTACCATAGTGACATTAAACGCCATCTGGCACTAAATAGCCTATTTAGTGTAGTTGCCCAAAGAAGCCCTAAACCGAGTAGGAGTCCGCAGGTTCTCTAGATGTCTTCCGAACATTTTCCTTTGTAGACAAATCTCTTGAGCGGATGCCAGATTGCAGAGAGCACTGACATGAATGGAGAGCATCTCCGAAGCATTGTTCTTTCGGACTTTTAAATGGAGGACAAAAGACCGTATTCCATTCTGCAGGGTCTCGGTGTGCCTTCGAACCTTTCCTGCCCAAAATGTGCTCCTGGTTAGTTGAGACCTTAAGATGGTGATTGGTTTGCTGAGCTGGATATCTTAGTGGCATTCACTGTCGGTTCGAGAAACCTAAAAACAGACGCTCTGGCTAGCTAGCCTGCCCGAAAAGCTGCAGGGAGGAAACCCAAGAATGGGTCACAGTTACAGTCCCAGTGTTGCTCATTCCCCAACGCACCCTTGGAATCCGCAAGCCATGAAACATTATCCTATATATTCAAACATTCCAGGCTTCCGACTGTGTGCCTCTTGAACCCCGGACAATAATCCAAGCAGCGGGAATCTCGAGTGAGTACAGACACTTTGGCCAGCGTGGGTCCTGTGGGAGACGTACAATCGGTAACCCAAGATGCCCGCCCAAGTCCGGGTCTCCCTAGCCCACCCATTAACGTATGGACACGGACTTGGGCAACCACGATCCTTTCCACGAAACCGCCTTCTTCACCTCCCTCCCCACCCCCGCCATAGCCAACTTTGTGTCCTCATGCTGGTCCTTGTTCACCACCTTGGCTCTCACGCTCAACCAACTCCCATTACTTAACTTCCATGTGTTTCTTGCTGATGGTGGCTCGTGGCTCGCAACGGCCGTGATGTTTTGATGATGCTTGGGTAACTCCCGTCCCTTTTGTTGGGAAGCCACTCGACAACGACGAACAACAGGTATGCAACCGTCCGAAATATCGTTTGGCTCGATCATTTTGTGTGCAACTCGTGGTTCTATCAATAGCCGACATTTTGTTTGTTTGTTTCCTTTGTTTCTTCCACACATGTGAACAACTTGCTATTGAGGTGGGTATTGTCATTCAAATAAGAGAGTAGATACACAAATACATGTAGGTTGCTTCCTATTAACTTGTGCTTCTCTTGGTGGATCAAATTTATTGGTGGTGGTTTAATGAAGAAACTAGGCTCCTTTGTTGTTGAGTTGAGTAGTGGTTGTTCCTAGGGAGTTTGTGCACCCAACAATTCAAGGAGCAATCAAGACCATAGATATTGAGTGTGGGATCACCAAGTGTTGTACGACACCCTCTCTATTCCTCACTCAGTGACTACAACACATTTGCATATGGTCGACGACAAATGGTATGGGTATGCTAATTTAAGCGTTTTCTGTGGTGTTGCAAAGCAGGGACTTACATGACTTGCTCAATAGAATGGCTCATGAAGATTGGGCAGTTGACTTCAAAGGCGATTTGACTACAACACTACCATCATTGGTATGTCCTATCCCTTCACATAGTTGCATGTCTTTCTTTATTTCAACACAATCATGTGCTTGCATGTTTCATGTAGGAATCCCTATCCACCATATTGTTCGGTCCAAATTATTATCCCCATTGAGAATAATTGAATGACTTGCAAGAATAGTGCTACATGATACATGATAAAGTTACTGAGTGGCATCTGCAATCGCCAAATATTGTGAGTGTTTAGGAGCAAATCAATTGCTAGAGGAGATTGTGAGGATGTTTTCCACCTCGTCATCGAGAGCGAGGTCGTAGTGTAGTGTGAATCCGTCAACCCAAGCTTGTCCAATGCAACCTCGCTTATGTGCAAATGTTATGCTCATCTAACTAAGTACTAGGATCTAAGTGACTTTAGTTAAAACAATTTATACAAAAATAATATTGCATTTGAGAGTGTTGTTTGTGTCACACGTTAATACATGCACATTACAAAACAAACTAACTTGGGAAACAATTTATCAACATATGATGGAATTCCTAATTGATGTACATATTTTGTAGAAGAAAAAATGTGTGCTTGAAGTACCACTCTAGATGTGTTATTTTCATCAAATAACGTGCAAAAAAAAAGCGTGTGCAACAATAAATGTAGTCCCAATTAAATCCTTGTTTTTCCCATTTCTACTTGAAGACCCATTGATAGGGCTACACGTACATATTTGCATTGTATCCAATATTCATGCATCAACATAGATTTGCTTGATATCTAATTTTTTTTGTCCATATATGTTCTAGGATGGAAGTCTACAATATTACATGTCTTAGCAACCACTGGTAAACTTCAGCTCAATAGTTCAAATCTCTAGTATCTTGCACAATATGTGGAGATGGACAAATTGAGTGTTACATTGGATTCAATCGTCGTTTGGAGGATGTTATGTTTTTACGAATGTGGGTAAACGATATATATTTGTTGCGATGCCACCCAACTAGGCAATAAACAAAGGTCTTGCTTTCCAAGTCTAGTCTTGAGGGATTGTGGAAGTTGATTGACATGATTGATCATGTGAGAAGTCATTAACATTTAAGTAGCGAAAGAGTCCCGTCTTGTCAGTCAAAGACTAGGGAGAAGTAATTGATCATCACAGTCTCTAGTTGAGTTCGCTCGCCGACCAACACATGCATCGTCTATGATGACCTAGGAAAAAAGTGTGCCAAAATGCTCAACTTACACAAGCCCTAGTACACTTATTCATACATTTGGAGCCAACAACATGTGACAACATGAAGGCAACCTCATTATGACTACGAAGTGAATTTGAGATATTGGTTTCGGATAAACTTGTTGTTATGATGTGTTCACGTTGCATGAAAATTGGAGGATGGAAGCAAAATAGATTCTCACCAATAAAGCCTAGCACTCGTCATGCAACCTCAGTGACGAGGATCCTAAGAAGTGTGTGTTAAGTTTCTTGTCTTATAGAGTTGATGTGTGGTTCACATCTGCAAGCACATGATCCTTCACAATCTAGGCTATCTCATCATCAATTCTCCTTCTCCACTCATTTAAGAGAAGGCAAGTTGTAGATGTCTAGTAGTGGTCATGCCAAGATATTTTGATAGCGTGTTTATTTCTTATTCGATACGAGGATGCATATCATTACCCATAATCGATGATTGATTTGTCCTGTAATGGACACGTAATGCAATCAACTATAGTAGGCACATAATGTCTACCACGTCATTATTGGAGCTCGGTAGGTTGGATGGATGCCTACTACATGTTGTGACATGGCCTCTCACATCCATTACCTAGTTCATGAGGTTGCCATGGGTTTTTGGTTGGTTTAGCAACCTCATTCATGCTTGATAAACGTTTTTTAGGGTGGTAGTGTCAAACCACAAGGGGAGTGCCTTGGAGCCTCTCTAGATACATGTTTTGCTAATTTGGTACATATCGTTGTGGTAATTGGGAAGTTGGCACAATTCTCCGAGGAAATTCTACAAAAGATGTACAAAAGGCTTTCAAGATCTAGAGACATGATTTTCATCTAATTCACTTTATTTCATCCAAATGATGTGTGTTGAAGGGCCATGTTATTATGGGTAATATCCCATGGATGAAAAATGATCAAGGACTAAATGTCATTTGAAAATATAAGTGGATTATACATGTAATAAAGGCCTATTTGTTCATGGTTTTTATTTTGTGCATTTAGTGGAGGTTCTTATCACATTAAATGGAAAAGCTTAATATAAATACATGAGCCACTTTCTAGGGTATTGTTAGTATATATACATTATTTGTTTTCTATAAATTTCTTGTATGTAGGGTATTTTTGTTTTCTTAGTCGCCTATGCACATCATTAAGGTTTCCAACAAAGGGTCCCCGCCTCGGAGTTCTCGCACATCTATGATTCATTTCTCTTTGGATTTTGGTGTTAGTTGTCCAACTCAAACCTAGATACCAAGTTCTTGTCCCATAACTTAGTGTAAACTTCGAGACCGGGGGCGGGGGGGGGGGGGGGGGGGAGTTTGGTTCTAAGTAAAACAAATACTTGTATAATATCATTCTACAAGTTTGAAAACAATTGTAATGCTCTTTCTTTACTGTATGAATGGTCTACGAAAGTTGCTTTGGACCTTAATATCTTCTACAAATGGAAAAAAATCAAGCTTGCCCAATATCATTTAATGTCCTACATTATGTTACAAACATGTTCATTACATGAAGTGATTGAGTTGTGTATGCTCCCCGGTAGACTATAGAGCGTTGGAATTTTTCAAGAGGACTTTATACAATGCATAATTGTATTCTTAAATTCAAGATTTGATTTTGACAAATGTTATATATGTTGTATATAGTAACTTGATACAAGTGTGTTGTACATGAAGGTGCATTGTTATTCTTGACTTTTGGATTCAATGTGCAGATGATTATATGATCCTTCAAACTTCCTTCCCGATACAAATTCCTTTTAAATTAAGATTGTATATTGTAGATTTTATTGGGGGTTTGTGGCAACTATTGCATCATGGACAACTCCTTGCTTTTCATGGGGTGTTCAAAAAAATTGAAGCAATTGGAACAAGCAAAATTTTTATTGAATGCAAAACAATGTTTGCATTTAAAAAACAAATCGCATCTTGTTCTAGAATGTTTCAAGACTTTGGTCCAACAAGTTCATGACAAAATGGAGTTTGGACCAAGTATGAAGGATTTATACCGAGTTGTGTGTAAAATCGAGGCATTAATCCAAGATTGCGCTAGGGACGATTGGATCCATGCATCATTGTGGCAAATGAATAATGAAGAAGAGTTTCGTGAGTTGCTTGAAGAGCTCAAATACATTTTCAATACATTGTGTGAGCAATTCCAAATATTGGGGATAATCACCATGGACCTTCAAAAGTCCATAGAGTTCAATTCAATGAATATAACAGAAGTGGAGAAAGACCGAAAGGCATTGGTCCAACAATTGTTGGAACATCTTGATGCAACAAAATCCTTCAAGGATCACGAAGTTGCAAAGTATGCTTACGACCGGTTGGTTTGTCGAATGGACGGAGAAGGGGTTGAGTTGAATGGTGCAACATTTCCAACATACAACGGGATTCCTCAACGATTAACTCGGTTGGGAGATGGTGCTTCTGGACAAATATACGAAACAAATTGCTTTGGCTTGGAATTGGCTTTGAAGGTTTTTAAAGCGGTTCACATTGATTATGAGCATTTAGCGGATGCAAACTTCAAGAAAGAAGTGGGCATTTTAGCAGGGTTGAGTCATCCAAACATCATTAAGTTCATATGTTGTAGTGAAGGACATGCCCATGATAGCAAATGGCGATATATAGTGATGGAGAGGATGGAAAGAAGTCTTGGAGTTGCAGACATGAAGGACGTTGATTTCCAACGATCAAACCTTGTTGTCCTTGATATCATGTTCCAAATTGCAAGCGGAATGCTCTATCTCCATGACATGAATGTTGCACACCGTGACTTGAAGCCCGACAATATCCTTGTGAACTCCTTGAATGATCCCATATTGGATCCCATGGGCTACGTGAAAGTTAAATTGGTGGACTTTGGGGTTTCAAAAATTGAAGCAAAAGATGCTTACCAAGAGCCAACGGGACATAATATAGGTACCACCAGGTTTAGGGCGCCAGAAACATTTGTAAGATACGATGACACATTGAAACATTTTGTGAATGCTTTCAAAAGTGATGTATTTAGCTTTGCCATGGTGTGTTCTTACATTCTCACGAGGGAGATTCCATTCTCACAATGTAGTAGATATGAGATAAAGGACAGGATGCAAGTTGGAGAGAGGCCAAGGTTGCCGTGCGATTACCCCGAGTCATTGACATCTTTGATCAAAGAGTGTTGGTCTTTTGAACCATCAGAAAGGCCAACCTTTCAAGATATTTGTTGGAGGCTTTGTCAAATTAGGCATGAACTTCATTTGAATGCTTTAAACATCATGAACAATGGTGTGAGGATCAACAAGTCCAACATCCTTCAAACTCAAGAAACAAGTGAGAATAATCTACCAACAATCGATACAATGGATCACAAGGGGGATACAAGTGCAAAGAAGGGAGGAAACGAGCTTGTTGGTATGCAAGAAAGAATCCCAAGGGTTATGAGGGCATTGGAGAAACACTCCATAGTGGCCATTATAGGGGTGGGTGGAATGGGCAAAACTACTTTGGCAGAAGCTGTGATGGAACGCATGCGTGGCCATTTTGAAGCATTTTGCTTTATTTTCATGAAGAACAAAAATTGTGGCACTATCGAGATTTTCAAAGAAATTTTGAACAACTTAGGGGCCAAGGTCGATGATTTGGAAGACATTGTACAAGCAAAGACCCGTCTTTGCGAAACAATAAAAAACAAAAGTGCTCTCATTGTTCTTGATGACATTGGCAATAGTAAACAAATTCATGAATTGATGGATGTTGAGATCTTTGAAGCCAAATGTACCTACAAGATGATCATCACAACTCGTGATTGGCACCTTGTGGAAAACCTTGGAGATGTTGGTCGTGTAGATTTGGATGAACTCATGAAAGGCGAAGCTATGAAATTATTCTCTAGGCACGCTTTCGGTCATCAAGGATATGAAACACCATCTCATATGGTGGACATTGTTGAGAACATTGTGGGTGCATGTAGAGGGTTGCCTTTGAGCTTGAAGGTTGTGGGTGGAACCTTATATGGATTCAAGAGACTACGCATTTGGGTGCGAGCTTTGCAAAGACTACAAAGGGCAAGATCCTTGGGATTGACAAATAACAATGAGGTTTGGCATTGCCTTCGGATAAGCTTTGATGACCTTACCCAAGAAGAAAAAAATTTGTTTTTGGACCTATGTTGTTATTTTAGCAAAGATTTGGTCCCAATGGATACATTAAAAGTTGTGACCTCATCACGTTTATGGAGAGAAGTCAACAAAAATCCTGAAGAGTCATTGAAACGTTTGGAAGATAAATCTTTGGTTAAGATGCACGAAGATGGAGTCTATGAAATCCATGAACAATTACGAGATATGGGACGTATGATTGCGGAAACAGACCCCATGTATATTGGGACTCGATGGTGGAAAATACAAGAAGCAACATGGAGTGGGAAAATACAAGGAGTTATGGAGCGTATCGAATGTCTTTCTTTCAATGAACCAACAAAGAAGTTCAAAACACACTTTCACATTACAAAACCTTTGTCTTCGCTTCGATTTTTTGGTTTTCAAGGTTTTGAGGGCTCAATCTCATTGGATAAATTTTTAAATCAATCCAAAAATCTCCAATGTTTGATGGTGAATTGCCAATCAGAACAAAATTTTGCAACAACCTCAAATGCATTTTTGTTCAATTGGGACAATCACATACATTTGCAAATTTTGGTGATTGAAGGCATATCTACTCTACATGAAATTGGTGATAGTATTGGACAATTGAAAGCCTTATACAGAATGAGCATAAGAGATTGCGAAAATTTACAATCCCTACCAAACACAATAGGCAACTTAAACATGTTGACTTATTTTGACTTATATAGGTGTGGAGGATTGAAGGAGATACCCATGGCCTTGGGTAAAATGACCTCGTTGACTCACCTCAACTTAAGTGTGTGTGAAGAATTGAAGGAGATACCCGAGACGTTGGGTAACTTGACCTCCTTGACCTCCCTGGACTTAAGTTGGTGTCATGGCTTGAAGGAGATACCAGATGCATTGGGTAACTTGACCTCCTTGACCTTCATGGGCTTATGTGGGTGTCAAGGCTTGAAGAATATACCGGTGGCGTTAGGTAACTTGACCTCCTTGACGTCCCTCGATTTAAGTTGGTGTGGAGGCTTGAAGAAGATACCTGAGGCGTTGGGTAACTTGACCTCCTTGATCTCCCTGGATTTAAGTAAGTGTGAAGGCTTGAAGAAGATACCGGATGCGTTGGGTAACTTGACCTCCTTGACCTCCCTCAACTTCAATGAGTGTAAAGGCTTGAAGAAGATACCAGATGCGTTGGGTAACTTGACCTCCTTGACCTCCCTCAATTTAAGTTGTTGTGGAGGCTTGAAGAAGATACCGGAGGCATTGGGTAACTTGACCTCTTTGACCTCCCTCAATTTAAGTTGTTGTGGAGGCTTGAAGAAGATACCGGAGGCATTGGATAACTTGACCTCCTTGACGTCCCTCAATTTAAGTTGTTGTGAAGGCTTGAAGGAGATACCGAAGGCGTTGGGTAACTTGACCTCTTTGACCTCCCTAGACTTATGGTGGTGTGAAGGCTTGAAGGAGATACCGGAGGCGTTGGGTAACTTGACCTCCTTGACCTCCCTCAACTTAAATGGGTGTCAAGGCTTGAAGGAGATATCGGAGGCATTGGGTAACTTGACCTCCTTGACCTCCCTGGACTTAAGTAGGTGTCAAGGCTTGAAGGAGATACCGGAGTCGTTGGGTAACTTGACCACGTTGAGGTCCCTCAACTTAAATGGGTGTCGAGGCTTGAAGGAGATACCCGAGTCGTTGGGTAACTTGACCGCCTTGATTTGGCTCATCTTAAATCGGTGTCGAGGCTTGAAGGAGATACCGGAGTCGTTGGGTAACTTGACCTCCTTGACCTACCTCAACTTAAATGGGTGTCGAGGCTTGAAGGAGATATCGGAGGCGTTGGGTAACTTGACCTCCTTGACCTCCTTGGACTTAAGTGAGTGTCCAGGCTTGAAGGAGATACCGGAGTCGTTGGGTAACTTGACCGCCTTGAGGTCCCTCAACTTAAATGGGTGTCGAGGCTTGAAGGAGATACCGGAGTCGTTGGGTAACTTGACCTCCTTGACGTCCCTTGACTTAAGTGACTGTCAAGGCTTGAAGGAGATACCGGAGGCGTTGGGTAACTTGACCTCCTTGACCTCCCTCAACTTAAGTCGGTGTCAAGGCTTGAAGGAGATACCGGAGGCGTTGGGTAACTTGACCTCATTGACGTTCCTCTACTTACATGAGTGTCAAGGCTTGAAGGAAATACCGGAGGCGTTGGGTAACTTGACCTCTTTGACTTTGCTTGAGTTAGGTGGGTGTCGAGGCTTGAAGGAGATACCGGAGGCGTTGGGTAACTTGACCGCCTTGAGGTCCCTCAACTTAAGTGGGTGTCTAGGCTTGAAGGAGATACCGGAGTCGTTGGGTAACTTGACCTCATTGACGTTGCTCTACTTATATAGTTGTCAAGGCTTGAAGGAGATACCGGAGGCGTTGGGTAACTTGACCTCCTTGACTTCCCTTGAGTTGAGTGGGTGTCGAGGCTTGAAGAAAATACCCGAGTCGTGGGGTAACTTGACATCCTTGACCTCCCTCAAAATTTAAGTCGTTGTAGAGGGTTGGAGGAGATACTCGAGATGTTGGGTAACTTGACCGCCTTGAATGGATGTCGAGCCTTGAAGGAGATACCGGAGGCCTTGGGTAACTTGACCTCTTTGACCTTCCTCAACTTAAATGGGTGTAGAGGTTTGAAGGAGATACCAGAGACGTTGGGTATCTTCGCATTTATGGCGTCCCTCCATTTAAATAGAAGGAAACGCTTGACTCAATATTGGACAAATTTGGTTACTTGGCTTTAGTGCCCTCAAGTCAAAATGAATGGTTGTGTAGGCTTGAAAATGTTAAAGTGTTGGGTAATATTTGGAAAGACATATTAGAGGTTGTGGGCAACATGATCTTCTTGACTAGGCTCAACTTAGGGGCGGTTTACACCATAGACCATGAACTCGTCCCACGGAAGATGCCTTATTCTGCGGTACGAGTTCATGGTCTACATTTCATGGTCCAAGTTCTTAAAAATTTTGATTTACAAAGCCGTTGGGCCCCTCACTAGGTGTAAACCGAATGTGGACCAAGAGGAATGACCATGCGGCAAGAAGTGGATGTGCTGGGTTTTTTAATATAAGCCCAAAAAAGGCAGTTTTGGCAAAAAAATGAAGTTTGACCATTTTGTTGACTTTAATTTGCCTTCACTTGCCTACACATGCCTTCACTTATCTTGTCATTTAGTTTTTTCTTCTTTTCGCCTTAAAGTTTGATCATTCTCTTGTCATCTCTTGGGCTTCAAGTGTCTTTACTTCTTGCTAAATGTGTCGAAGATGTGGCTTGCAAATCTTCTCACAACAATTTTTACAAAAAAATGAGCGATTCAATTTGTACATGTGACATGTAATTTACATGTGACATGTACCTTGTGCTGTCACTACACTAAATAGGATATTTAGTGTTTGATTATATCTAATGTTGTTACCACCCAACCTTGCTCAACACTAAATTTCAATTCTTTGATAATTAATGTTAGAAGATTTCCCATTGCGCTTCTTTTGACCACCCTGATCTAATCATTAAACGACTACATATTTTTCTTTTTTCTTTTGCAACTGTAGGTTTTAAATTTTTTGGGGCGTGTAATATACCGATGGAAAGGTATTTTCAAGACCTTTCCAATGGTATATTACAGGCCCCCAAATTCCAAACATTGCAGCAGGTAGACCAAAAAAACAAATCTGCACTTGAATTCTTGAGTTCTAGATGTCCCGCGTTGTTTGATGAAACACGTGTAAGCCGGTTTAAGGGGTAGGGCAAGGTAGTGCTAGTTAGCGAATTTTATTTGGGTGTTTATTCGCATTTAATGCTATATCCTAAATGATGCCACGAAATTCCCTATTAGAATAATCAAATCTAGGTGTCCCCAAATCGCCCAAATCTACCATGAGTAGAAGCAGTAAAGCTCCTCCATGCTGCCCCCACCTCCCGCCCATTCCGTCACGTTGCCGTTGGGTCACCTCGCCGACCCTACACATTGGCAACCCATCCCTCCACTCCGCCACCTTATGTCGTCGGATTCTCCACGTCGCTCCTGGCCATTCGCAGCCACCTGTTCATATGGATGAAGCCCTTTCGCAGACTGGCAGATTCATCCACTAGTTCCATTCGCGGCAAACTTGTGCATTGTCCACTCTCTCCAGAGTCTAGAGTCCAGATCTAATAGACAATGTTGTGCATGGTTGTTCTGTTGAGGCCGTCAGAGTTGGAGGCTTGGAGCCACATTGAAGTTTGGGCATTTTTTAGGTAGGGTTTGTGTACAATTCTCACTGCATTCACTAATGAGGATGAGGATGGGTGTGGGTATAGGGAGTGGGCGTTACAGAGTTGGGAGTGACAACATCTTATTTATGGAATCTGCAATCAACAGGTATGTGCATTGTTGTTTTCCGAAGTGGTATGTGCAATTGTTGTGTGTGCATTGTGTGTGCATTGGCGTCGCCTTTGCCCGATCTGGTTTTCTGTGATCGCCTGTTGTGTGTGCATTGGCGTAGTCGCCTTTGCCTAATCTGGTTTTGTGTGATCGCCTGTAGTTCGCCTCGCCGCTCCACAACGCCTGGCTACCTGGGAGTTGGTTTTGTGTGGTCGCTTGTGGATCTGCGATTCCCTGCTCCGGCATTTCTCATGGCGACACCTGCTAATCCCTCCACCATGTCACCTGCATCCGGGGCATCGTTCCCTGCTCCGGCAGTTGCAGTGAGTGTAGGTGGCAGTTGCTCTACCATGGCAATGGCACCTGCATCTGGTTCTGGAAAACGTCCCTCCTTCAAGCAGAGGGTATTGATGATCACCCCTGGGGGAGAATTATCAACTGCCGCAATGCAAGAGGTTGTCCAGATCTCTTCAACCGCATCTGCAACCATTTTTTCTCCCACCCCAGTGCATGTACCTGCTCCATTTGAGGCTGATGCATTGGACATCAGTGGGTCCCCATTCATTGTCGATGCGGCTTCAAGTGGTGGTAGCAACAACTTTGATGGCTTCCATGAGCAATCAGACACCCAATTGCTACCAACTTCAAATGAACCTCCAACAAAGAAACGAAAAATTTCGAAAAGAAGGTACCTCCTAAACCCTAAACCTTGGCTGTATTTTTTGGGGAGTAATGCATTGGCTTAGGACTAAGGGCTAAGATTATTCTAAAATGTCGCCTCAATTTCCAATTTCTAAGTATGTGTCATTTCAATTTCTAATATGTCAATTGATGTGTGATATTTTTTCTTTCTCAAGTTTTGACGTATACTCATTCTTGAGGGCCTCAAATGAGGCTCTTCTGGTTGTTTTTTTGGCATTTTGAGGATATGCTTTTGATGATGTCTTGTTTCTCACTGGTTTAGGGTGGTTTTGGTGCAGATTTCAAGAAAATTGGGCAGCAAAATACCCATGGTCTCAACATGACCCTAAAGGGGATGGTACATTTGACAAAGTTCGATGTATCATCTGCTCTAAAGTACATGGCAGAGACAAAATACTGGATGCAAGAGATGACAACCTGAAAAAACACCAATGATGGAAGAGAGCCCTCAGCGACTTACCTTCTGTGAAGATGAAGAATGGTGAATGGTATTGGGACTAGAATTCCGTCCACAAGCGTGTTGAGAGGACGTTTGCAGTACTGCTTGTAAATGATATTGGAACCCTAGTTACAGCTGGGGCTCCTCCAAAACGCAAGGAAGTGCAAATGACAGTTATCTTCCACTTGTTATAATTTGGAAGACCTATGACAGAATGTCCACCCATGAAGGAGCTGTTACAATTCATGGGCGTTCCTAAGGTCAGAATCCTTCATTTCCTTTCAGTTTCAGTTGCTCATGTTAATAATTTTGTTTTGAAACATCGTGTTGGTTAGTAATGGCACTTGAGTGTATGTGCAGATTTCCATTGAAACATTGGATTAAGGGGTCGGATTGGGAAATGGCTGAGAGTTTGTTTAACGTTGTGCAAACAAGGACAAAAGAAATAGTAAGTACATTCCCTTACTTCTCTATCACTTGCAATGAAGTTACAATGTTGGACAACCAATCTTGGATTAGCATGCATGTTTACACAATTCAAGATTGGGAAAAAATGCCAATGTTGTTGTGCTTGCAGTGTGTGACTGAGGGTGGTGGTGCCGATAATATAACCAAGATGATTATTGGTGCATTAACTAATGAAGGTGGGTTGACCCCACATCAAATTAGAGACCGATTCATGGCATTTAGGGCAGATGGTGCATCAGTTTTGCAAAGAAAGAAGAATGGTGTCACTAACAAGCTGCAGGTTTCTCATGCGCCACACATGCAAGGCATGCATTGTGTGGCACATCGAAGAAACCTTACTGTGCAATGTCTATCAGATCTGAAGATGGTGGCTAGGATTGAATCCCTACTAGCTACTTTGCACAAATATTTTAGTAAGTCCCCAAAACGTCATTTGAAGCTCCAAAAACTTACTGAATTGCTTGAGTCCAAAGGCAAAAAAATTCTTCAAAATGTAAGAACGATGTGGATTTCAATGTTGAGTCCATTGAAACGTGTTTTGTCGGAGTACCGCACCCTTTTGGTGAAGATGTACTCTAATCATCTTGTAAAACCAACAATCCCGGCAGCCAAAGTAAATTATGAACTCATGGCTGATATCAAGTCTTTACTGACTTTGGCTGCAGTGCTACCTCTTCTAGAGGCTGTGAAAGCCTTGGTTGTCTTTGCACAATCTCCCAGTATATATGTGTGTGATTTCACAAGGGCATTGAGCCCTTGTATCTCAGATGTGAATGATTTGTATTGCACAAACAATGCATTTATTTCAGTTGCATTTTCAAGCTTCAAAAATATATGTGACCTTTCGCATGAGAGCATCTCCCTAAGGTGGTATCCAGATGTGAATGATTGTGTTGAGCACTTGGTTTTTGAGGCCCATTTGTCAATTTCAACCGGTTCCCACTTCAATGTGACTTGCGTTGATCATGTCACACATTTGAGGAATTTTGTGACAAGAGAATTATTTGATAGAATGATATCGGAGGTGAAGGTCGAGGTTGCAGGTATGTATTTGTTTTTAGTTTTGTTTGTTTGTTTATGTATTTGCATCTTTTGATTATATCAAGGTTTTGCATCCATGAGCATGGATCTAATGTGTTGGTTTTTGATTGCAGATGCTGCAGCCATGATGGTGATGGAATTGGGAAGTAGGTTTCCTCCTAGTGAGGTAATGGATGCACTGTCCATTGTGTATCCTCAATTTTGGCTTGAGCCAGGGCATGAGGACATACTCACAGGGTACATGAACATTTTGAAGCAAACATATGCTCACACCAAGGATTTTTCTAGCGCTACACATGTTTGTGATACATGTCCAACAGTGTTGAGTGCTATGACACTTGATCGGCAGTTACATTGGTTTGCTGTGGCTATGGCGAATAATTCTCCTCATGCAATGAGGGCCATGGACACCCACATTCATCCCTTAACCAAACTATGGCGTGCCTTGGCATAATCTGGTCCTTTGAAGGGTATGTTTCCCGAGTTCTTTAAGCTCGTAGAAATTGCGATGATCCATGTAAGGGGTTATATTTTGAAAATATATTACTTCATTAAACTTTCTCATGCTTTTTGTATTAATGTTTTTGAATGCAAATTGGCCTCTTACTGACTTTGTCTCTTTGCATCCATTTTGTAGGTTCTTGGGAGCGTAGAAGACGAAAGAACATTTTCCAATGTTTCTTTCTTGAAGAACAAACTCCGCAACCGCTTAACTGAACATTTACCTCTTGCTACAACAATGTTTGCACAAAAACATTACACATTGACATCATTCCTGTACAAGGATGTCGTTTCATATTGGAGAGCTTGCAAGCCGAAGCGCGGCCGATATGCACTTGGTGTTTGATTTGCATAGAATGAGACATTTAGGGGGTTTTTCCCACTTCTTCATAACTATTTAGAATACAAGGATCTTATATAACTTCTACTTTTAAGAGCCTACATCTCATACGGCTTATTGGCGATGCATGCCATTGTAAATAAAGAAGTGGTTTCCTCCTAAAAATTTTGTGACGTAATTTGTGGGATGTAATTTCGCATATTTACTGCTGCATTTCCTTGTTCCAATAATGGCCTTGCAATATTTTTTATTTTTCACTTAGCTAAACTTCCAAAAGGCATCACAACAAGTATCGCATTTGCATTTCTCTACTGTTCATTTTAGATAGCGGCAATTTCATTCTACCACACATTTCATCGCAATGTTTATAATTTCCTTACATGTTCACATAGCCGAAACTGCAATGTAAAAAACCATTATAATAGCCATTTCACCCCCCAGTAAAAAGTGAAAAAAAATTCGCTGCTTGCAACAATGGTGCCATCCCGGTGTCCTGGATAAGTTCTCACAAGATCATTAATGGTGGAGCCCCAGAAGTCTCACATCTGCACGAGGCTGGCAAAAGATTATCCAATTGCCTCACTGCATCGAGGTGCCCCGTGTCTCTCACTACTCTTGGAATGGAGGCCGGGCTGCCTTCGCCCCCATATGGTTTGGAGCGGGGTTCGGAAATTCGCAACCAGAGAGACCCCCAGGATTGAGTTGATTCTCCATCTTGTCGCTTGGGGTGATGATGCAGTTAATCAGGTGAAACCGAGACACAATTTCCAACCCCCTTGCGATGCCCGCAAGGGCGCCCCAGAATTTCCACAAGGTCTGCTACAGGCTCGGGCCTTACAATTTATAACCCAATTTGTGTACATACTTAGGCGAAGCTTTATTTTGAGTCATATGATTTCTGTTGTGAACTGAAATTCTAGTTTTCTTGCACACACTGCGACTGTCCTTCAATGGAAAGATTTGAGCAACTAACACAAATTCCGTTCTCATACCTTGAAGGTTATTCGCCGACCATCACAAGGCTTCATATGTTGCGAAAGCATGACAATCTGGGGGTCATTCATTCTTAATTTTTTGATGTTGCCATCATCCTCACCTCGCCTTGGAATTGTGATGGTGTTGGGTTTCAGCCTCAACTGGAAGGAAGGCATAGAGAAAAATCCTTATTACAACGAACAAATCTGATTCCCACTTGCAACAATTCTGCACAAGCCTGCACAATGGGACGGTACAGTAATCTTTCGCGAAGTAAGTTATGATCAATAATTGGGCCAAGTCTTGAACCATTTCATTTTCTTCAATTGTGTATCTCCATAGTCCTCCTACTTATACAAGTTTGTCCATGTTCAGAAGCAAAAGAATCGAGCGGCCACCGTCTAAAGCACAGAGGGGGTTAACAAAAGCCACCACAGGGATGCAATTACATGGATGACGAGTGCACTATCTGTATTGGGAGGGGCAGGCGGGAGACGGAGGATGCGTGCACACAAAATGCGAAGGACTGCATTGGTGAGGCAATATACCATTCTCGGCCTTTGGGGTAAGATCAAGCGTTGTATATAATCAGTTTATTATATGATACGAGGCTCTTCGAGTATCTTCATATTAATCCAATTTCTCTCGGTTGCAGAACCATTTGGTAGCTTGTTGCTTGGCCCCCAAGTGTTGCCTTAGTATTGCAATTCCTCCAAGGCTGGCGCAGTCCTCCCCCTATTTCTAGTAAACCCTCAACGAGGATTTGATTCTAAAGGAGTGTTCAACCTCGTTCAGCATGAAACTATGATGATTTGAACTATTCAATTTTAAAGTCAAATTCATGGTCATTGCTGGACAGCTTGCAGTGGAATATATATTTTACCCGTTCTATTAGAACAAACACAATGAGAGAAATGAGTGGAACACATAGACACCATATCGTCAGAAGAGTCTGAATCCACCCGTGTAAGTATATGAGCCAGACGTTTTTGAGTGAAAAACAAGCAGCCGGGTGCTAAGCACAGAGCGAAGTATTCTTTCGCCTTTTCCTAAAGAACACCATGCGTTGGGTATACCTTCCGGCATCCCCGTCTTCTTGGATTGCTCTTGACGGAGGCCTCCTCAGGAAAATAAAGACGGAAGAGACCTGCTTAGCTCTAGTTCAGTGACTTTGACTTCGAAGCCAACTTAGCTAACTTTCAGTGACCTAATACCTTAATTTCCTGCATTTGTGGTTTTGAACATCGGCATTGTTGTGAAGAGATGATTAAAGCATCACCGACTGATGTGCGCATCCTTCTCGAGGGACAACTTGGTCGTAGAATGTTTGTGTTTCGAGAGCTTCATGGTTTATCGAAAAGTTTGCCTTCTGGCTGCCCGTATGTCATAGCAGGGGCAATCTTGTACCATCGCCCAAGGACCCAACACTTGGTTTGAAGGAACTTGAATTCTGCAGCAGAACATCTCACCTACACAGCTCAACTTTCAATACCGCATGTGCAATTCCGTGGAAGGACGTGCAAGATACACGTCCCATGAATATGCGAACACTGATAAATCTAATTTTGATTCAGCTTTATCAATATCTTAAGATTTCTCGAGTCGTCCTACGAGTACGTAAATATTGTACTTTGTGACTATAGATCCTTCCATCAGCATAGGGGGCAACAATTAAATTACCTGTCCATGATGCACTAGTAGGTACTTTGCTTCCGTTCAACAAAGTTCGGCCATGTGTTCAATGGACTCCTCAGGCCATATTGAACATCAACGACCAGTAAGGTTAGTAGCAATCTTCAACAGCAATATCTGTCAAGGAAAATTCTATTCAGGTTTAGTTTTCTTGTATCGGAGCCATTCAGGGCATTCTAAAAAACGTAGCATGTCAAAATGTGTGGCCAGCGCACGATATTATCTAGTGAAAGGGGAGAGAATAATTCTCTGTGTGTTGAATACCCAACTGCATGATCTCTTAACAAATGCTCGAGAACTATGTAGGATATGCCAATTCAAATCAAAACTGAAAAATATGGGTTATATCGTTACGCTGCTGAATTAGTTCATGTGGAGATTGTGGAATTCCTGTCAAAGCAAAACTCAATTCAATTCGAATTTCAAGCACGAACTAGTACGTCCACACTAGCATATTCAACATGGGAATATTAATCCAATCGCTTCCCCGGTTGGATGGGGAGTAATTCCACAACTGCAAGCCTGTGATCCCCTGCATGCTTAGACAGTTGAATGTCAAGTTTGAACCATGCCCGAGAAGTTCTCTAGGGTCGCAATAGCTTGGGTTTACTACAATCCAACTTTCAACTCCTCTGTAGGATACTCAACTATCAATACCTCACATTTTTCAACCCAATAGAATCTTAGCTTCAACTATTTCTATGTGAAGCTTTGTATATTGTAAGATATTAGATTTGATCACGGAACCCATAATTTATGGATCTCCTATAGAGTGAACATGTGGGACATATAACAAGACTGCTCCCCTCTAAAATAATGTTACCCAAGTAATCACCCCTTTGTGTTTGCGTTTGGTGTACAACTTTGATAGTCAAGCTTTGAGAGTTTTCTTTACATGCTTTGTTATTAAGTTGACATGGTTGAAAAACACCATGCTCACTTGACAACTACATATTTTACTAGTAAGGATTGATATAATTAAGCACCAACTACAATAGAATAGTCCTTCGACTTTGGACTACAATAAATTTCCAAAGCCCACTTTCAAGATGAGAATTCATGTGGACCATGGTAATATTCACGCTAAATTATACAAAAACATTAATGTGAGCCACACTGATTGTTTTTCAAAAAATTAATGTAGGTGATTTCATTTATTGTGCTACTTTTGATGTAAGGTGACTTACTTGGGGTCTTGGACCCACAATATTCCACCCCAACAAGAAAATTAATGCAACCCATGTTGATTATTTCCACATTGATTTTCCACCTACAATATTATGTAGTATAGTTACAATGGCAAGTTTTACAATTTGAGGTGCAGTAAGGATAAGTGAGTTTGTGTTAGGGAAGTATCAATTGAATGTACATCTTGTTTCATTTCTTTTTAAATTTGCAACTTCAAAGAGTATAATTTTGGATTAGGTCAAATAGAGAACAATGTTGTTGAAGATGGAAGTGAATAAACCCATTTGGTGTATTTCAACTTAAATCCACATGGCTCAAGTGCAAACTTATGCTTGCACTAATACAAAGGAGAAGCTCCTTGGAAGATGTTGCTCCCTTATGTGTGCATAGATTAGCACTTTTCAAGCATACAAGTTAGACTTAGAAATGCAAAAGTAACTAAATAATCCTATTACTATGGGCCACACTAGTTTTCTAGAGCCCTCAGTAATTCTTATAATGAGAATTCATGTGGACCACAATAATTCCCAAACCACGCTAAACTTCTAGTAGAAAATTATGCATGGGGCACAATAATTATTTTATAAAAAATAGCGTGGGTGACAATAATAATTAATATTATACAAAATAGAGTGGGCGACAATAATTTTATTATAAAAAATCAATGTGGGTGGTTATTTGTGTCTATGTAGCTATTGATCTAAGGCATGGTTCACAACCGTGGGTATCTTTTCTTAACGACATGGTTATATATAACTATATGCACACTTGATGGATTGTTAACTTACCTCATACATTAAGTTACCATCATTGGGTTAAGTTACTTCATAGCTCTAACCTACCAACACAATTAGCCTCTAACTTGGGTGGTATCTTATTACATGCGTACGAGAATGGTTAGCTAAATTTAAAGACTATGGTAGTGACTAGTGAATTACTACACTAAATATGGAATTTAGTATCACTTACTATTTGGAACTATGCAATGCTATATCATACTACTATTGATGTCGTTTCTTACCAATGAAAGATGTTAATGTTCTATAATGTCCAAACAACCAATTTGACATTTGTTGGTAGAATATGAAACATAAAGTAAATAATTATAGCATTGAGTAATTCCAAATAGTATAGTGAAACTAAATAGCATATTCATTATAGTGATCACATGACATGTTGGCAAACATGGTGAGTTTAGTGATGACCATGTGTGAATGGAAGTAGTAACCCTCTCTAGATAGGCAACATCTTTGGTAAAGTTGCCTATAAGTGTGAATGACATTTAGGTTAACTTAAAGATAGGTTATTTTATCATTAAGATTGGTAAATTTAGCAATCACAATTAGGACTTACCCATAAGAGTGAACAACCCCTGAGGTGACTTTTACTTTATGTAAGGTCTTGACCCCATGGTAATGTCACCTTGAATAGAAAATCAATGTGGCCCACACTGAATTTCCACCCACACTAGTAGGACTAATAAATTATATAATGACAATCATGTCATATGGAAAGTCAATTTGGGCAAACATGAGAATAAATCCATCGTCCAAATTGACTTTGCATATGAGAGCATCGTCCTTGAGGATATCGGGGCGATCACACCCCCTTACGTTTCATAACCACGTGCGATAAAAGTTTGCTACCCTATATTCAATGCCATAGAGAATTTTATTTATTTTTATCTTTTCACATACATATACTCAATCATTGTTAATATATTTTGTATATTTTCTTGAGTTCTCTAGTCATCTTCATTTTAGTAGTAATTGTTTCAGTTCAATTGTGCATCATTCTAGTTAGAAATCATGTGCTTTATTTAGAAAAACAAATCATCAAATTTGGTTATCATTTTTTAATTATGTAATAGATACTCTGTATATCTAGTCATGAAAAAAGGTTAATAAAATTTGGACCCATTTTGGTGATGCTTTATGTAAGAAACATATTTTATTTTCAATCGCACGTGGTGTTAAACTTGACAATGCAGTGATACTAAGCGTGGCACATGATAAAGATGACTTCAACACTTGAACTCTTTGGTTCTCAAAAAAGTTTATGCACTTCGCATTACTATCAACCAAGAGTGCACTTTAGGACAAAAACAAGCATGGAAACGACATCATTTATGGTATTTGATGTCACTTACTATATATCGTTTGATGTGCTATAACTTTTTATTATGTGTCTCACTACACCATGTATGGCATTTAGTCACTAACTTTTTGTAGTTACATTGTGCTATAACTTTTTACTATAGATCTCATGTTTTACCAACAAGGGCCAAATTGGTTGTTTGGACACTATCAACCATTAACATTTTTACTTGGTAAAAGTTTACATTAATAATAAAATGTTATAGCAATGTGTAACTATGGCTAGTAAGTGACACTAAATGCCAAAAATGGTGTAATGATGGCCCGCACTAAACACCAACTTGGGACTACATCATTCCACAACTAAATTCAAAAAATTATTATATACGTATGTATATATATAAACAAAAAATACAATAATTTTTTCATTGAACACTAATGATTGAATTTGAATCTTTGAATCTCTTGAGCATGAAGCTCCTATGAAGAAATTTCTACAAGCACTCTAATCTCATTATTCTCAACCAGTTTAAACATCCTAATATGTTTTGTGAAATTGAGATATTTCTAAAGGTATATGTACAACATACAACCTCCACATTATAAGTTGAATGGTACATTGTTTATGATATAAAGTGCAATTATTTGGAAATTTGCAAGGCCATAACTCCTAATTATGGATTTTATGTATTACCAAAAAAGATTAAATAAGTTGCATGGACTTTCCTTCATGACAACTTACATTCTTAGCGAAAGTTAGAGCATTCCATAAACCCATGTAGTAAGTCACACTACATAACATAAAGCTAAACTCAAAAAATCAAATAAGTTGAAGTTGGGCCCAAGCATTTGGTGGGGTTGTTTCAACCCCTAACTTCCCACACTTGATTTCCCTCAAACCTGCCCATAAAATGCAACCTCAATTTCAACAACCGTAGGTGAAGATCTAAAGTTTTTGTTTTGACAAATCCAACTATAAACACGTTTGTAAGTTAGAGGTGATATTTAGTGTCACCAATTTTGATTGTCTTGCTCAACACTAATTGTAAACCGCGGTTTAGTGTCACCCACACTAAATGTTAACCTAGCATCATTTGTCATTTAAAAAAAAAAAATCTTGGCAAGGGAAAGGGGGTGTTATAGATTTACGGTGTTGCAATTACTGTCACTTCCCAAGTGATTTTTCATCCAAATTTCAATCATCCACAACAACATCTCATCACAGGTTGCTGAAAGGAGGAGGCAGGATTTTGGGTGATGGACGAACTCATCCATGACAGGATCTGTAAACTTATTCATAAGAAGTGTCATCCGAAACGTTAGCATAGTGACATTAAACGCCATCTGACACTAAATAGCCTATTTAGTGTAGTTGCCCAAAGAAGCCCTAAACCGAGCAGGAGTCCGCAGGTTCTCTAGATGTCTTCCAAATGTTTTCTTTCTTACAAAAATCTCTCGAGCGGATGCCAGATTGCAGAGAGCACTGACATGAATGGAGAGCATCTCCGAAGCATCGTTCTTTTGGTTTTTTAAATGGAGGACAAAAGACCGAATTCCATTCTGCATGGTCTCGGAGTACCTTCGAACCTTTCGTGCCCAAAACGTGCACATGGTTAGTTTAGACCTTAAGTTGGTGATTGGTTTGCTGAGCTAGATATCTTAGTGGCATTCTCTGTCGGTTCGAGAAACCTAAATACAGACACTCTGGCTAGCTTGCCTGCCAGGAAAGCTGCAGGGAGGAACCCACGAATGGGTCACAGATACAGTCCCCCTGTTGCTCATTCCCCAACGCACCCTTGGAATCCGCAAGGCATGAACCATTATCCTATATATTCAAACATTCCAGGCTTCGGACTGTGCGTCTCTTGAACCCCGGACACTAATCCAAGCAGCAGCAATCCCTAAATAATCCTTCTGTTGATTTTATTTTTATTTTTTTGAAAATAATCCAAGCAGCGGGAATCTTGAGTGAGTACAGACACTTTGGCCAGCGTGGGTCCTGTGGGAGACGTACAATCGGTAACCCAAGATGGCCGCCCAAATCCGGGTCTCCCTAGCCAGCCCATTAACGTATGGACACCGACTCGGGCAACCACGATCCTTTCCACGAAACCGCCTTCTTCACCTCCCCAGCCATAGCCAATTTTATGTCCTCATGCTGGCCCTTGTTCACCACCTTGGCTCTCAGGATCAACCGACTCCCATAACTTAATTTCCATGTGTCTCTTGTTGATGGTGGCTCGTGGCTCGTGGCTCACAACGGCCGTGATGTTTTGATGATGCTTGGGTAACTCCCATCCCTTTCACATGGAAGCCACTCGACAACGACGAACCACATGTAGGCAACCATCCGAAATATCGCTTGGCTCGATCATTTTGTGTGCAACTCGTGGTTCTATCAATAGCCCACATTTTGTTTGTTTGTTTGTTTCCTTTGTTTCTTCCACACATGTGAACAACTTGCTATTGAGGTGGGTATTTGTCATTCAAATAGGAGAGTAGACAGGAGCTAATCTGCTTCACGTGTAGGTTACTTCCTATTTACTTGTGCTTCTCTTTGTGGATCAGATTTAGTGGTGGTGGTTTAATGAAGAAACTAGGCTCCTTTGTTGTTGAGTTGAGTAGTGGTTGTTCCTAGGGAGTTTGTGCACCCAACAATTCAAGGAGCAATCGAGACCATAGATATTGAGTGTGGGATCACCAAGTGTTGTACGACACCCTCTCTAATCCTCACTCAGTGACTACAACACATATGCATATGGTCGACGACAAATGGTATGGGTACGCTAATTTAAGCGTTTTGTGTGGTGTTGCAAAGTAGGGACTTACATGACTTGCTCAATAGAATGGCTCATGAAGATTGGGAAGTTGACTTCAAAGGCGATCTGACTACAACACTACCATCATTGGTATGTCCAATCCCTTCACATAGTTGCATGCTTTTCTTTATTTCAACACAATCACATGCTTGCATGTTTCATGTAGGAATCCATGTCCACCATGTTGTTTGGTCAAAATTATTATCCCCATTGAGAATTATTGGATGACTTGCAAGAATAGTGCTACGTGATACATGATAACGTTACCGAGTCGCATGTGCAATCGCCAAATATTGTGAGTGTTTAGGAGCAAATCCATTGCTAGAGGAGACTGTGAGGATATTTTCCACCTCGTCATCGAGAGTGAGGTGGTAGTGTAGTGTGAATTTGTCAACCCAAGCGTGTCGAGTGCAACCTCGCTTATGTGCAAATGTTATGCCCATCTTACTGAGTACTAGGATCTAAGTGAATTTAGTCAAAACAATTTATACAAAAATAATAATGCATATGAGAGTATTGATTGTGTCATATGTTAATACATGAACATTACAAAACAAACTAACTTGGGAAAAACAATTTATCAAGATATGATGGAATTCCTAATTAATGTACATATTTGGAAGGAGAAAAGAAGTGTGCTCGAAGTACCACTCTAGATGTGTTATTTTCATCAAATAACATGCAACAAAAATGCATGTATAACAATAAATATAGTCCCAATTCCATCCTCGTTTTTGTTGTGGTAATTGGGAAGTTGGCACAATTCTCCGAGGAAATTCTACAAAAGATGTACAAAAGGCTTTCAAGATCTAGAGACATGATTTTCATCTAATTCACTTTATTTCATCCAAATGATGTGTGTTTAAGGGCCATGTTATTATGGGTAATATCCTATGGATGAAAAATGATCAAGGACTAAATGTCATTTGAAAATATAAGTGGATTATACATGTAATAAAGGCCTATTTGTTCATGGTTTTTATTTTGTGCATTTAGTGGAGGTCCTTATCACATTAAATGGAAAAGCTTAATATAAATACATAAGCCACTTTCTAGGGTATTGTTAGTATATATACATTATTTGTTTTCTATAAATTTCTTGTATGTAGGGTATTTTTGTTTTCTTAGTCGCCTATGCACATCATTAAGGTTTCCAACAAAGGGTCCCCGCCTCGGAGTTCTCGCACATCTATGATTCATTTCTCTTTGGATTTTGGTGTTAGTTGTCCAACTCAAACCTAGATACCAAGTTCTTGTCCCATAACTTAGTGTAAACTTCGAGACCGGGGGCGGGGGGGGGGGGGGGGAGTTTGGTTCTAAGTAAAACAAATACTTGTATAATATCATTCTACAAGTTTGAAAACAATTGTAATGCTCTTTCTTTACTGTATGAATGGTCTACGAAAGTTGCTTTGGATCTTAATATCTTCTACAAATGGAAAAAAATCTAGGTTGCCCAATATCATTTAATGTCCTACATTATGTTACAAACATGTTCATTACATGAAGTGATTGAGTTGTGTATGCTCCCCGGTAGACTATAGAGCGTTGGAATTTTTCAAGAGGACTTTATAGAATGCATAATTGTATTCTTAAATTCAAGATTTGATTTTGACAAATGTAATATATGTTGTATATAGTAACTTGATACAAGTGTGTTGTACATGAAGGTGCATTGTTATTCTTGACTTTTGGATTCAATGTGCAGATGATTATATGATCCTTCAAACTTCCTTCCGGATACAAATTCCTTTTAAATTAAGATTGTATAATGTAGATTTTATTGGGGGTTTGTGGCAACTATTGCATCATGGACAACTCCTTGCTTTTCATGGGGTGTTCAAAAAAATTGAAGCAATTGGAACAAGCAAAATTTTTATTGAATGCAAAACAATGTTTGCATTTAAAAAACAAATCGCATCTTGTTCTAGAATGTTTCAAGACTTTGGTCCAACAAGTTCATGACAAAATGGAGTTTGGACCAAGTATGAAGGATTTATACCGAGTTGTGTGTAAAATCGAGGCATTAATCCAAGATTGCGCTAGGGACGATTGGATCCATGCATCATTGTGGCAAATGAATAATGAAGAAGAGTTTCGTGAGTTGCTTGAAGAGCTCAAATACATTTTCAATACATTGTGTGAGCAATTCCAAATATTGGGGATAATCACCATGGACCTTCAAAAGTCCATAGAGTTCAATTCAATGAATATAACAGAAGTGGAGAAAGACCGAAAGGCATTGGTCCAACAATTGTTGGAACATCTTGATGCAACAAAATCCTTCAAGGATCACAAAGTTGCAAAGTATGCTTACGACCGGTTGGTTTGTCGAATGGACGGAGAAGGCATTGAGTTGAATGGTGCAACATTTCCAACATACAATGGGATTCCTCAACGATTCACTCGGTTGGGAGATGGTGCTTCTGGACAAATATACGGAACAAATTGCTTTGGCTTGGAATTGGCTTTGAAGGTTTTTAAAGCGGTTCACATTGATTACGAGCATTTAGCGGATGCAAACTTCAAGAAAGAGGTGGGCATTTTGGCAGGGTTGAGTCATCCAAACATCATTAAGTTCATATGTTGTGGTGAAGGACATGCCCATGATAGCAAATGGCGATATATAGTGATGGAGAGGATGGAAAGAAGTCTTGGAGTTGCAGACATGAAGGACGTTGATTTCCAACGATCAAACCTTGTTGTCCTTGATATCATGTTCCAAATTGCAAGCGGAATGCTCTATCTCCATGACATGAATGTTGCACACCGTGACTTGAAGCCTGACAATATCCTTGTGAACTCCTTGAATGATCCCATATTGGATCCCATGGGCTACGTGAAAGTTAAATTGGTGGACTTTGGGGTTTCAAAAATCGAAGCAAAAGATGCTTACCAAGAGCCAACGGGACATAATCTAGGTACCACCGGATTTAGGGCGCCAGAAACATTTGTAAGATACGATGACACATTGAAACATTTTGTGAATGCTTTCAAAAGTGATGTATTTAGCTTTGCCATGGTGTGTTCTTACATTCTCACGAGGGAGATTCCATTCTCACAATGTAGTAGATATGAGATAAAGGACAGGATGCGAGTTGGAGAGAGGCCAAGGTTGCCGTGCGATTGCCCCGAGTCATTGACATCTTTGATCAAAGAGTGTTGGTCTTTTGAACCATCTGAAAGGCCAACCTTTCAAGATATTTGTTGGAGGCTTTGTCAAATTAGGCATGAACTTCATTTGAATGCTTTAAACATAATGAACAATGGTGTGAAGATGGACAAGTCCAACATCCCTCAAATTCAAGAAACAAGTGAGAATAATCTACCAACAATCGATACAATGGATCACAAGGGGGATACAAGTGCAAAGAAGGGAGGAAACGAGCTTGTTGGTATGCAAAAAAGAATCCCAAGGGTTATGAGGGCATTGGAGAAACACTCCATAGTGGCCATTATAGGGGTGGGAGGAATGGGCAAAACTACTTTGGCAGAAGTTGTGATGGAACGCCTGCGTGGTCATTTTGAAGCATTTTGCTTTATTTTCATGAAGAACAAAAATTGTGGCACTATCGAGATTTTCAAAGAAATTTTGAACAACTTAGGGGCCAAGGTCGATGATTTGGAAGACATTGTACAAGCAAAAACCCGTCTTTGCAAAACAATAAAAAACAAAAGTGCTCTCATTGTTCTTGATGACATTGGCAATAATAAACAAATTCATGAATTGATGGATGTTGAGATCTTTGAAGCCAAACGTACCAACAAGATGATCATCACAACTCGTGATTGGCACCTTGTGGAAAACCTTGGAGATGTTGGTCGTGTAGATTTGGATGAACTCATGAAAGGCGAAGCTATGAAATTATTCTCTAGGCATGCTTTCGGTGATCAAGGATATGAAACACCATGTCATATGGTGGACATTGTCGAGAACATTGTGGATGCATGTAGAGGGTTGCCTTTGAGCTTGAAGGTTGTGGGTAGAACCTTATATGGATTCAAGAGACTACGCATTTGGGTGCGAGCTTTGCAAAGACTACAAAGGGCAAGATCCTTGGGATTGACAAATAACAATGAGGTTTGGCATTGCCTTCGGATAAGCTTTGATGACCTTACCCAAGAAGAAAAAAATTTGTTTTTGGACCTATGTTGTTATTTTAGCAAAGATTTGGTCCCAATGGATACATTAAAAGTTGTGACCTCATCACGTTTATGGAGAGAAGTCAACAAAAATCCTGAAGAGTCATTGAAACGTTTGGAAGATAAATCTTTGGTTAAGATGCACGAAGATGGAGTCTATGAAATCCATGAACAATTACGAGATATGGGACGTATGATTGCGGAAATAGACCCCATGTATATTGGGACTCGATGGTGGAAAATACAAGAAGCAACATGGAGTGGGAAAATACAAGGAGTTATGGAGCGTATCGAATGTCTTTCTTTCAATGAACCAACAAAGAAGTTCAAAACACACTTTCACATTACAAAACCTTTGTCTTCGCTTCGATTTTTTGGTTTTCAAGGGTTTGAGGGTTCAATCTCATTGGATAAATTTTTGAATCAATCCAAAAATCTCCAATGTTTGATGGTGAATTGCCAATCAAAACAAAATTTTGCAACAACCTCAAATGCATTTTTGTTCAATTGGGATAATCACATACATTTGCAAATTTTGGTGATTGAAGGCATATCTACTCTACATGAAATTGGTGATAGTATTGGACAATTGAAATTCTTATACAGAATGACAATAAGAGATTGCGAAAATTTACAATCCCTACCAAACACCATAGGCAACTTAAACATGTTGACTTATTTTGACTTAAAAAGGTGTGGAGGATTGAAGGAGATACCCATGGCCTTGGGTAAAATGACCTCGTTGACTCACCTCAACTTAAGTCAGTGTGCCGAATTGAAGGAGATACCCGAGACGTTGGGTAACTTGACCTCCTTGACCTCCTTGGACTTAAGTTGGTGTCAAGGCTTGAAGGAGATACCAGAGGCATTGGGTAACTTGACCTCCTTGACCTTCATGGGCATATGTGGGTGTCAAGGCTTGAAGAATATACCAGTGGCGTTTGGTAACTTGACCTCCTTGATCTCCCTGGATTTAAGTCTGTGTGAAGGCTTGAAGAAGATACCGGATGCGTTGGGTAAATTGACCCCCTTGACCTCCCTCAATTTAAGTTGCTGTGGAGGCTTGAAGAAGATACCGGAGGCATTGGGTAACTTGACCTCTTTGACCTCCCTCAATTTAAGTTGTTGTGGAGGCTTGAAGAAGATACCGGAGGCATTGGGTAACTTGACCTCTTTGACCTCCCTCAATTTAAGTTGCTGTGGAGGCTTGAAGAAGATACCGGAGGCATTGGATAACTTGACCTCCTTGACGTCCCTCAATTTAAGTTGGTGTGGAGGCTTGAAGAAGATACCGGATGCGTTGGGTAACTTGACCTCTTTGACCTCCCTCAACTTATTTGAATGTAAAGGCTTGAAGAAGATACCGGATGCGTTGGGTAACTTGACCTCCTTGACCTCCCTGGACTTATATGGGTGTTCAGGCTTGAAGGAGATACCTGAGGCGTTGGGTAACTTGACCTCCTTGATCTCCCTGGATTTAAGTCTGTGTGAAGGCTTGAAGAAGATACCGGATGCGTTGGGTAAATTGACCCCCTTGACCTCCCTCAACTTATATGAGTGTAAAGGCTTGAAGAAGATATCGGATTCGTTGGGTAACTTGACCGCTTTGACCTCCCTGGACTTAAGTAAGTGTCAAGGCTTGAAGGAGATACCCGAGGCATTGGGTAACTTGACATCCTTGATCTCCCTCAATTTAAGTTGTTGTAGAGGGTTGGAGGAGATACCGGAGACGTTGGGTAACTTGACCGCCTTGAGGTCCCTCAACTTAAATCGGTGTCGAGGCTTGAAGGAGATATCGGAGGCGTTGGGTAACTTGAGCTCCTTGACCTCCCTGGACTTAAGTGAGTGTCAAGGCTTGAAGGAGATACCCGAGGCATTGGGTAACTTGACATCCTTGACCTCCCTCAATTTAAGTTGTTGTAGAGGGTTGGAGGAGATACCGGAGACGTTGGGTAACTTGACCGCCTTGAGGTCCCTCAACTTAAATCGGTGTCGAGGCTTGAAGGAGATACCGGAGGCGTTGGGTAACTTGACGGCTTTGACCTCCCTGGAGTTAGATGAGTGTGAAGGCTTGAAGGAGATACCGGAGGCGTTGGGTAACTTGACCTCGTTGACCTCCCTCAGCTTAGGTAGGTGTCAAGGCTTGAAGGAGGTACCGGAGTCGTTGGGTAACTTGACCTCATTGACGTTGCTCTACTTATATAGGTGTCCAGGCTTGAAGGAGATACCGGAGTCGTTGGGTAACTTGACCTCATTGACGGTCCTTGGCTTTAGTAGGTGTCCAGGCTTGAAGGAGATACCGGAGGCGTTGGGTAACTTGACCTCCTTGACCTTGCTTGACTTAAGTGGGTGCCGAGGCTTGAAGAAAATACCCGAGTCGTTGGGTAACTTGACATCCTTGACCTCCCTCAATTTAAGTCGTTGTAGAGGGTTGGAGGAGATACCCGAGACGTTGGGTAACTTAACCACCTTGAGGTCCCTCAACTTGAATGGATGTCGAGCCTTGAAGGAGATACGGAAGCCTTGGGTAACTTGACCTCTTTGACCTTCCTCAACTTAAATGGGTGTAGAGGTTTGAAGGAGATACCGGAGACGTTGGGTATCTTCGCAATTATGGCGTCCCTCCATTTGGCATTTAAATGGAAGGAAACACTTGACTCGATATTGGAGAAATTTAGTTACTTGGCTTTAGTGCCCTCAAGTGAAAATGAATGGTCACTATAAGAAACCCGCGTTTTTGGGGTCGTTTTACGGAAACGTGTCTTGTTTTCATAGACGTCATTATGTTCGGCCGTTAACGCAGGCAGTAGTCTAAATTTTGAAGGATGTTGCGGGAAACATGAGAGATCTTTTCCCTCGACATGGAGATGTTAGTAAGGATGGGCGTATTCTTTTAGATGTTCTGTTAAACGTGTTGACGTTCACCGCTGACGTGTTTAGAAAACAAGAAGGCCATGTCATCACCGGGTGTCATTTTCTTTGCATGCACAGTCACGTTGGTTGCGGTGGGCAGACTCGAAAAGCTGCCCGGGGGGAAAAAAAAGCATGAATGGGCAGCTACTTGCGGGGAGCTATAAAAACCGAATTCCATCCCAAATAATTTGGGAAATTCCACATAACGGGTTGGGACTGCTTGAATATGGTTAATTCCATGCATGATATTTTCCAAAATTGCGTTGACATGTTTACCATATATGTCTAAAAAAGTAAAGATTTTTGAGGGATCCGTCTTCTTTCTTTCTTTAGCATAAAATATGCATGTTGGGACTGCAATAAAAGACAAAATACATATTGCCTTGCAACAACTTTCATAAGCTATTTCCAGATTTAAAGACAGATGAACTTCAGGCTTGTAATTTAAATTCAAAGACATGAACACAACATCATCCATTGCAAAATATGGATCTTTATTGCTCCTTCCAATTGGAATATACATGCTTGACACCTTTGTTGCTCTCATCCACGATGTTGTGGTTGCATCCCAGCGAGGAAATCAAAATCTAACTATTGGAAAACAAATAATGCCCGGAACACTCCACATCCCTGTAGTCCTCTTATTGCACATGTCACAGAGGACGTTTTTGCAAATGCAAGTGTAGACATCAACTTTGACACTCCGCTCCGACCCTGCATGCCGTGTGTTGTGAGACTCTTGGCTGTATTGCATGCCATATGCGTTGTGACGTTGGTGCATGTGCTTTGGGAGAAGGCCATGTTACTATGTGTCTTTGTGGTCTTCTTGGCCGCGATCATCTAGTCCTGCTGGGATGTACACACCGTCGTCATCGGCGGGCTCTCTGATTGGCTCTACATCTTCCACCCGTGGTTGTAAACCCAAGAAGTCACCATCGTGGCCCACGTCAATTATGTTTGGCATGCATTGGTTGATTTGTAGTTGCCCGCGTCTACCCCTGACTTCCGTTCGACATACAATCTTCCAACCCGGCCTCGTTGGATCATTGGAGAGGAAGACTTGTTGACAGTGCAAAGGAAATGCAAAAGAGTTTGAATGCACCGTGCCATCCATGCGGTTGAAGTTTGCCATAGTGAAACCATACCGGTCCCTTTCAATGTTTGGATGACGAGGATCCTGGCTTGGACGAACCCAATCACACACTAACACGGTCGTGCAATGATTTCGGTAGTCCAGCTCCAGAATCTCTTCGATGTACCCCACATAGTCCTCGGTTGTCTCTATAGGTCGCCCATTTCGCAAACCCCATGGTATTTGTCGCGTGAAAGATGCCACCACACACGAATCACGCGTGACGCGGCCACCTTCAGCACTACGAACACGAAAGTGCATGCCAAAAGCGTACATTTTTCGGTGTGAGATAGCATATTGCTCGGGAGGTTGTGCATATTGTTGAACATCAACATCCACGTCTTCGCCCACTTGCCGTTGCCTACTCACTTGCGAGGTTAACCATGATGCAAAGCGTGGCAGGTCGTGGAGTTCTGCCGGATATCGCACAGCCACGAAGGGATGCCGACGGCGAAAGAGTCTTCGAAAAGCCTCCCTCTCTTCCCATCGCTGAGCTCTTGCCGCCATGTACTCCCTATGCAACATCCACTGGCAAGTCATTAAACGATGTTGGATGGACCTTAAAAGCAATAATAACGATTGCAAAAACACAATTGACGTCATGTCCAACATGGCATGTGACTGGCCTCTGCCATGAAGGACGTCATCCGGGACACCTCATTCAACAATCCCTCATGTGTGGTTGCATGTCCCAGTAGACATCCTGCATAACAGTGGCACTCCAGGACAGCAGATGAAGGACATGTGGAAGGATGAACACGGCTTCCGGAGAAAATATGGAGCTATCGGGATAAACGTGAGGGACTTTGATTTGCACTTACTGTCTCCGACCCTCCAATGACAACGCATTATCCAACACAAAAGCGTGCGCATAGTCGCGGAATTCATCGGACATCTTCCGCTTCCGTTGTGAGTTGCAACAGAGAATCTCATCATTCATGGTCGCGTCTTCTTCCACGTCCCACACACGATGTGTTGATCCTCTATACTGATGCATGTACTCCATGCAAAAACCAAGTGTGTCATCCATTTGGTAGCCTTCCGCTATGCTGCCCTCTGGATGTGCATATGTTCTCACGTAGTCCTTCAATGTTTTCATGTATCGTTCTATGGGATACATCCATCGGCAGTGCACTGGACCGCACCTAAACATTTGCTCCACCAAATGCACAGATAGATGTGTCATGACGTTAAAAAATGTTGGGGGGAACTCCTTCTCCAACACACATGTTGCCATCACCACATCCAACATCATGCCCTTTGCGCCCCCTTCATTCACCTCTTTCGCACATAGTCTTTGGAAAACTCTGCTCATTTTGATAATAGCCATGCGCACACTCTCATCCAGAATGTTCCGGATAGCCACGGGGAGAATCTGCAACTCATGTCAGATTCAATGTCAAATTGAGAGAGCATCATCTCAAAGCAGACATTACCCACACTGAGGCAAAACAGAATTCGCATGCCACACTGACACAACATGCTCCATAACACATCCACACAGACGAAGTCGCGTCAACCATGTTTGGAATCCCGTTCTAGAAGACATCGCGTTAGCAGCATTCACAGCTATGTCACGTGGTTACAAAATGGCAAACTGTTTTTGCACAAGAAGCGATCGTTGCTTGCCTATTGCATGAGAACGTGGTAATCGTGTGTTTTCATGTACTGCAATTTCCCATCCACGAGGCGTTTGTGAATGCCACCCACGTAGTTTGTGGGTGTTCGAATGTTCGAAACAATTCCAACAAATTCCATGCGTTCATTTGCCCGGAATACATAAGGTGCATGCGGCATGTAGTAAACATCTTGTTCTCGCCGTGGAGGTTGCAACCATATCTCCTCATGGATGCCTAGGTCCTCCGCATCGACCCTGCTTCCGGGACTATCATTCATGCCCAAGAGAGTCCGCAACAAATTCTCGCACAAATTCTTCTCACAATGCATAACGTCCAGGATGTGACGAACTAACAAATGCTGCATAAGAGACATGACTATCTTTAGTCGAAGATATCATAAAATCGTCAAAGTGGCAATGTATTTCTCTGTGACAACTACATTGGACACCAGTTTGTACGTCCGACTAGATGTCAGATGCATCCACAATGACGTACCACGTCGGCACTATGTCCACAACAACGTCCTAACTGCACATGCACGCCAAACATGAGTTGGAGAGACAGGCCTCACCTGCCAATATGGGAGCTCGTACAGAGCACTCAACCGTTTCACACCTGTGACATGCACAGGATCGTTGGGTCCATTCTCTCTACCTCCCAACTGCAGGTATGATTCGCGCCACGCTGCATACCGAATGATATCTTGTCCCGTCAACAATCTTGGCCTAGCACGGTGCTCTTGCAAGCCATTGAACCTTCTATTGCGGCGATACGAGTGGTTTCGGGGTAGGTAACGTCGAATGCCGCCGTACACAATTTTTGAACCCCTGATTCTCCTATTGGGAAGCACATCTTCTGTTTTTGCCATCCTCGCGTCTGTGTCTGGTCCACAACAAGGGCATCCCTTGTAACCCTTACAAGTGAGACCAGAAATGAGGCCATATGCGGGAAAATCAGAAATGGTCCACATAAGGCAAGCACGCAAGGTGAAACTACGATTCCCTTGTGGTTGGGAGAAATCTAGCGCATGTACCCCATGCCAAAGTTCCTGTAGCTCCTTCAATAGTGGTCGTATGAAGACATCAATATTTGACGCGGACGGCGATTTCTTTCCGGAAATCAATATGCACAATGATATGAAAAAAAATTTGGTGACAAACCATGGCTCGAAGTTGTAAATCAAGATCAACACCGGCCATGTTGACCAGTTGGTATTGCTCAACTTGAAAGGATTCACCCCGTCCAATGCTAGAGCAAGGCGCATGTTTCTCTCGTCACTTCCAAAGTTGCCAAACGCGACGTCCGTGTTGATGTGCTTCCATGCAGGACTGTCGATCACTGAGCGCATGATGCCGTCATCGCTGACATGTTTGGTGTGACCTCTCAATAGACGTGCTATCTCGGACAAACGCCACATCCTTTTCAACCTTGGAATCAGTGGGAAGTGTCGGACTACCCTCGCTGGAATATTGTTGGTGCCATCTAGCCACCTCCTTTGCGTGCACTTGGGACATCTATTGTATGTTGCATATTCTTCGTCATAAAGTATGCATCCGTTGGGGCAAGCATGGATGTTGTTGTAGTGCAAACCTAGACGGCGGATGCTCTTCCGAGCCGCGTAGTGAGATTTGGGCAATTTATTGGACAATGGTAGCAAGTCTCCTGACACAAAACGAAACAACTCATCCGTGAATGTGTTGCTCACACGGAACACCGAGCACATGTTCATGATAATGATTGTCGCCGACACGACGCTCATTTTTGAACCCAGATACAATGGAGTGGTGGCCTCCCTGTACAACCCGTCCAACTCGTCCAAATCATCAACGTCTTCCTCATTTTCCACATGCGGTTGACCATCACCATCGGCCTCTTCATGCAATGCGTCCCCTCTGTCCAAGGCCTCCAGCACCTGGCGTTCAACCTCGTGAAATTCATCCAGAAGTGGGGCGGCATGTTCCTCACCGCCAACAACAATGCCAGCTTCAACATGTTGACGTGCCGTGTTTTGTGGAGTGTCTTCCACAACATCGTTGTCACATGCGACGTCCTCCACCCACAACCCAGACGGTAGGTAGCCCTCTAGGGGGTCTCCGCCTAGTAGAGATTTTTGCAGAAATGGATCACGACCCACCGCCGCATGGTGTTGCCGTATAACTTGGATTGTTTTCCGTCGCCCCCCCTTGCAATCTTTGCACGGACACCTAAATGCACGCACATTTTTCTCGGTGGCCACTCACAACTCCGTGTGCAAAATTATGTCCCCGAGAGGCACGTGACGTAGTGTGCGTCCATCTTTCGTGAAACGGATGGTCGCAACACGGCGTCCAGCTGACGTCATGTTCCAATCGGTCACTTGGCGATGTTGTTCGCAAAGACGACCACAGAGAGGTTTTCACATGCCCACCATTTCAAAAGCTGCAACAAATCGCGGAATTTTTTTTCACGTCATGTTCCATTAATGCATGAGTCGTAAAATAGCCTCGGCCTACACATGTTGTCACCCTTGTCAACTGCAACCAAAATCTTCCAGGGACCACTGTACCTCTTTCAAATTGCAACAAAAACATGAGCGGCAATTCCCTACATGTCCTCATGGATGTCCACATATGTGTCGTTTTGGACGTGATCCTGTCCAAGGTGTCATCTTCTTGGACACGCAAACGAAGATGCCCACACTAACACAATAGAGCATTCAATAAATGCACATGTATGGGGCAATCATGGATGTTGCACATCACCATTCCCCAATCTGCGGCACACTCTACAAACGTTCGAGGTGAATAGCAAATTTGGAAGTGTGCTGCATGGTAATGTGCATTGAATGAAATTTGCACATCTACACTTGGCATGTGGGTGGCACAGTTGGCGGATTGGGTAGCACGTTCCAGGTACGCCACTTCCATTCCCATACGAAGACACTGCGCATGATATGCACATGACACATTGGATGTAAGAAATGACATCTACGCAAACAGTGGGTTCTGACACGGAAGTAAAAAGGGATGTGAATTACCATTACCCACGTGTCCCACAGAGTAAACATCATAGTCAATGTCCCAGAAGAGTTGGGAAAGGGTTGCCGCTATTCTCCAAACCCTAAAGCTTGTCGTCAACCTTCGTGCGCACATTGCAAGCGCAACACTTAGCAGCATGGCAGTGTCACGTGCAACACGAATGCGGGCTAGGGTTGTCCATTTTGCAGAGACATCAAAACAACCGCGCAAGGTGGATGTGGGGGAAAAACTATTTCGCAAGCGGTGAGCGGTGAGCGGTAAGTTTTCTAGAATATTGAAATTTTGTCAGGTGAAACATGCCCTATGGCCGTGGTGTAGAGCTAACTTTTGAAATATTTATTGACAAATTTATTGACAAAAAAAACCTATAACCGTGGTGGAGGAACCTATATAGTATTTGCTTGCACCTTCTTGGAGGTTCATGATATTACCTGACCACGACAATTTCATGACAACCTCTAGCAATTTAGCAAGTAAGATTCCATCTATTGTGGTGAGGGAATCTCCAAACCCCAATGCTGCAGGCCTCACACGTAATGCCCATGAAGACCCATCCGTTTGTATGTGTGTGTATATATATATATGAGCATAAACTTAAAATGTTGAAAGAAACTTAAAGAAAATATTAAAGAAACTGAAAATGTTGGAAGTGTTTACAACATGTTCCTCTAACAACAACACCTTACTATATACCACTCAAATATAGGTGGTTATTTAAGAAGAGCAATTGTGTTGAACATAAAACCTAGGATGATGTCCATATTTTAAGCACAAGCCTTCTTGGTTTAACACTCAACACAACTAGGAGGTCTCGAGTCATCATTTAAAAAAATTAAATTCTTCACTTTGACTTATTATAACCTTTGCATCTCAACTTCAATTTTGAAACATGAAATAAAAAATTTCTTGGTTCTCAGTCGCTAGCCAAATGGGAAAATTATGATCCAATCCAATGACCACAATTCTATGTGAACTTGGAAGTTTTTGACATTAAAATTGCATATTCTAACCTCATTTGGAGTATATCTATGATCATGAGTCTAAAGTAAATTATGTCTTAATAACTAAAAACCTAAGCGATATTAAACAATAAACTTTTTGTCACCTTCAACTCATAGTATTGCCATAATGTTTGATCCTTGATTGGGATTAAAGTTTCTTGACACCTACTAAAGGGGAGAGCAAAGAAACTAATTATCATGTAGAACATGTGAATGATTGGTCTAAACCCAATTAACACCTTAATCAAGATCAAAGACCTTGAATTATTCTAGTAGAATTAACTAGAGATGGATCTATATGTACTAAAAGTTTGTTAGACCGCGTTGAAGTATGCAAGGGGAAGATATTCTTGAGCATACCAATGTCAAGTGTCGTTGGTGTACACTTTAGTCAACTTGTAGACCATTGTGTAATATAGGTGTGCACTTCATATCATTGTGGAACATACTAATGCCGAGATATTAGTAAAGACACTTGAATGCCAAATTTCATGAGGTGACATTAATGGTGAGGTTGATGGTGAATTATTCAACCCAACATTCGCCTAAAATCGTAAGCAAGCATTGAAAAAGTATATGAAAACGATAATAGAAGAATAGTGGAAACCCTTAAATTTCAAAGAGAAGGGTATGAACTAATAGGCCGATTATGGAATTAAGTGAACAATATCAGAAAACACGAAGTCAAAAGTTAACCTAAATCTGCAATTTTATATATGCAATCCCATAAATTCCGAAAGTAATACAAATACAATGAATTTCATGCGGAATGAGTGCACAAACTGAAAAACCAACGGAAGAAAAACCGGTATATTAGATAGTACACAGACATTCACATGAAGCTATTACATCATATCCGAATCATTGTGATCACATGATGATGAAGACATTCTAGAATCACTAATATATGCATCAGAGGAGGCCTGACCATCTGATTCTAAAGCTTCTATATCCAAAAACTCTAAAACTCTTCCCGGATGATATTTAGATGTAAAAGTCTGATAAGAACCTCCAGCTAGTTGATTAGCAATAACATTTGCATATGTAGGAAGTTGCCAAGACTTTGGAGGGCTGGGATAGAATTTAGGGTCACAAAAAAAAGGCCGGTGAATAGGATAGCTCAATTTATCGCATCTGCAAATGCCAATGGTACCATGTTCATAACTCAACTTTAGAAGAAATGACAGCAAAAAACATAACACTGGTAAGAGAATTTGTGGACCATACTCACTTAGTAAACCGAGATCTGTTCACAATCCTCTCAACGGGAATATCTTCACCCTCAGGATCCTCTACACTGGTGACACGGTCTTCAAGAGTGACTTCAGAGGCTGCTCTAGAGATAATCAATGGAGCAAGTACGGACTCAAAAATATCTACATCAGCCTCTAATGCCGCAATGTGACGGTGCACATTGCGGCATGCATGAATGGAAGATCCTGCAAATAAAGAAGTTGGAAAAACTTAGTACAAAAACCACTATGAATTTTGTAGAACAAAACAATATTAACGATTAACCAACTGAAATGCAAGATTACAAAGACATACCGGTCGCTGCCGTGCAATCTAGAATAATATCCCATGGGGAGCTACATGCTTCAATTAGCATTTGCATTAGAAGCACGGACTTTTCACGAGGCCCTCGCCATGGTGTGGATCCATTAGTTAGCTGGTCCTCACGAGAGACCAAGTTCTGGAGAATATCATCCCGTGCAACATCCACCCCATAAGGATCCAATTCAGGGACATGGCGAAATGAAAACTTCGATGTAGGTGACCCCGGCACGCTCCTGACCGCCAATGAAATACCGAACCTCATGGTCTATAATGTACCAGACATAAAGATCAATATTACTTTACAAAGTGAACAACAGAACTGCGTGAGTATAATAGTTAGGTGGGTCTACACTTAGAACTACCTCAAGGATGAAATTGAAACTGAATGCGGTGATCAGAAAGAAGACTTAAGCTTTATCTTACAGTTGATGCTGGATTTATTGGAGATGTAAGATGAAGGCGGTTCATTCCCCACCACTCTTTCCGAATTGCAAAACCATACGATTTGCAATATCCAAGAATATTGGACTTCGTACTCATGCGAAAAGGGTGAAACAAAATAATTGCCCCGTCGTCGTGCAGATGTTCATCGGCAAAGTCAAAGAGTGGTTGTAACCACTCTTTCGATTCTTGATTCCAAGCGGGAATGGACGGTGGGTTTGATATGCCAGGAACAGGAAGACCTTCCGGTATATCTGCAAGAATCAAGTCCAAACAGGGATGGTCATCCGGAGAACCCTTGTAGTGCCGGGTTTTGTCTTTTGAGTGCTGCACAATCAAAGGACAACCAGGTTTGGTGTTAAAATAATCCTCCTTGCTTTGTACATTGCCTAGTACTAGCCCTTATATCAAACATATCTATACTCATTACTAACCTTATATAATACATAAATCTAACCTCTTATCAGGTTACACTTGTTACCCACATATCTAACCACAGATCAAAGTACCTTTATGACACCCATATTCAACCTCATATCAGATTGACCTTATAACATGCGAATATAACCTCACATCATATTGTACTTATAACACACATATCTAACCTCATATCACACATATATCTAACCCGATATCAGATAACAGATATAGCCCAGATATCTAATCTCCCATCAGATTACAGTAATATCACCCATATTCAACCCCAGTTCAGATAGACCTTACAACACATATATCTAACCTTAGATCAGATTACACTTCTAACAAACATTTCTAACATCATATCAGAGTACACTTATAACAAGCATATCTAGATATCAATATCTACTATGATTGTAGGTAGTAGAGTTTGAATACCAGAAAATGTGTCTCGGGACCGAGACACTCAAACTCGGCCCTGGAAAATCAGAAATGTCTAAGCTTAAATCAGATTACCCTTATACCCACAATTGCAAACTAACCTCACATTAGTTTGACCTTAATACTAGCATATCTAGACCTCACATCAGATTGCACTTGTAACCCACATATCTAACCTCACATCAGTTTGACCTTAATACTAGCATATCTAGACCTCACATCAGATTTCACTTCAAACACACATGTGTAGTCTCATATCAGAGTACCCTTATACCAAGTAAATCTAGATTTCAATATCAAATATCATTGTAGGGTTTACAGTTTGAATACCAGAAAATGTGTCTCGGGACCGAGACACTCAAACTCGGCCCTGGAAAATCAGAAATTTCTAAACTTGCCTCATATTACCCCAATACCCAAAATTGCAAACTAACCTCATATCAGATTGCACTTGTAACCCACATATCTAACCTCACATCAGTTTGACCTTAATACTTGCATATCTAGACCTCACATCATATTTCAGAGAAGGTAGAATTCAGAGAGGGCGGGGATTTCACTTGAACAGTGTTCCAACTAAAAAAGTTCAAAAATTAACATGACACCTCACCATTCATATTTCAACTTCTAATTTCCACAAACAAAATGGTACAACAAAACAAATGGCCGATTGCACGCACAAAACAAATTGCCGAGTCCATTGAGGGCTCAGCTCGCACTCCACATGGTGTTTGGGTCCCGCATAAACTACACCCTACCAGCCTTACTCGTCAGATCCATGATTCGGTCCCAAAAAAAATTATGGCCGATTACTGAAATATGAAAAGTAGTACCTACTGAATGTTCAATGTGGACCACATTGAAATGCATAAATTTAAATGCAAACATGTTATGACAAAATTAAGGAAGAGCAGTACCTTGAGCATGAATCTTTTCAACTCGTTGTAGGAAGGGGTGAATTCCTCCGTGTCACCGCCAAGAACGTCCTCCATTGAGGCGTTGAGAATGAGTTCTTGAATATGGATCTCGAGCTCCTCCCCCGATGTCAAAATAGGAATTTGACTCAACTGCTCATAGGAGGAATCGCGTTTTGTTCCTCTAGAAAATGTTGGAGCATGAGAACCAGATTCATAGGTTGGACTTGGAGCAACGGGACTCTTACCTTCTAGCTCAGAATGGGGGTTCATCTTCTTTTTCCCCTTCATGGTAGTCTTCTCCAATGATTTTTGAAGTTTTTCCATCTCTTTCTGTGCGGCTTTCTCCTCTACTTCCTTTACTCTAAGCGCCTTCTTCCTATCCTCTTCTAGACGTCGGGATAGGGCCTTTGCCCTCTCATGCTCGTCTTCTATGCCCTGTAAGTCAATCATCTCAACACCAGATTCTCCAACTGCCTCCCTTGACTTCCTAAGTTCAGTTTCAAAGGAAGGAGTGAAACTAGGAGCACAGTCAAGGTACCAACCACCTCCAGTGAGATGTGAGGTTGACCATGTACGCTGTTGATTTGCTGAGAACATGCACGTGGAGTTAGACCTGTCAAGCCATGCTGAGAGGAATATAGGGAGATCTTCTTTTGTTATTGTTCCTTTTGCAAGGAGCTCGTACTTGAAATACCTGCGGGAAAGACACAGCTCATCATTAAATACCTTGCAATTGACATAGCTGTCATATTAAAAACCAAAACACTATGCCAAATCAGATGTCACTAACTAAGCTTATATCATATAACAGTAACTAAGCTTATATCAGATTACCCTCGCATCATATTACACTTATGTCACCAAAACCTCCACCCTTCAATTTCGTCCTAGCCCGAATGGAGAAGTTTATAATGACATGTAGAGATTTCTCTCTTTGTAACTCAATGTATGATTCCAATCTATCGTTGGAATATACGCAACTTAGCCAAGTCTATACTATGTCTTCTTACACTCCTTAATCTCGAAGTTTGGAAGTTTGGACATAGTTTCGGTTTTTTGGCTCTCAAAAATTCATATGAAGTCCAAAAAATGAGTTCTTGGTATCCATGGATAGGTAATGAAGTCCTCTACATGAATATGCAATAATATTTCTACTGCCACAAGGTATATGGTCGCAATTCTACACTGTTCCCTTTGAACCTACATTTTTTCACTAGTTTTTGGAAGTTTGGACATAGTCTCGGTTTTTTGGCTCTCAAAAATTCATATGAAGTCCAAAAAATGATTTCTTGGTATCCATGGATAGGTAATGACGTCCTCTACATGAATATGCAATAATATATCTACTGCCACAAAGTATATGGTCGCAATTCTACGCTGTTCCCTTTTAATCTACATTTTTTCACTAGTTTTTGGAAGTTTGGACATAGTCTCGGTTTTTTGGCTCTCAAAAATTCATATGAAGTCCAACAAAACTAAATGCTCTAATAAGAGACTTTGCACATCCGTATAAGTATAAGGCTAATCAATGTAAATCCAAGTATTCAAACAAAGCCATAAATTGAACTTTAAATCATTCACGCCCAACTATTACTAACAAGAGGTCAAGCCCTCTTCAAGGCCAACTAGCCTTGGTTCCTAACCTTACATCCATACACATACACGTGCTCCTATCTTGCTTCCCACGCACCCACACTTATAACACGTGGAGTGTCAAGGAGCACGAAAGAAAGAGATGATGAGTGAGGGAAGAATGAGGGATTATATAGTAAGTTTGAGGGGTTAGCACCCTCAAGGCTCACGATAAGCCCTCGAGATTTCCTCCTACTTTGTAGGCTCATATCCTATCTCCTAAGCCTTCCTCCTTCAAATGATCAACAAGGATCCTAATTCAAACATTTAACTAACCTTGGCTTTCCACCTACCACACTTTACCAAGGTTTGTCCTTCTCCTACTTAAATCCACTCCACAAAAGCCTAATGATTCAAACTAAGCTTTCTTCAAGCTTCAGTCTTTTTATATTTTTGTGAATAATCATAAATCACCAAAACACCACTTGTAATGTTTTACAAGTGTTAACAACCAATGTGGGCATCAATTTTGGCAATCCGGACATTCCGGTAGAAGAGTTTGATAGTGTTAAAAGGCCTAAGGCCGATAAAGTAGATGGATACGACCTTTGGGCCGACCTTAGCTCACTAAAGGCCGATATCACCTTTGGTCAATTATTAGAGATCTCACCGGTAGCTAGGAAGACTTTGAAGGACGGAATGCCCGTGAATAAGAGGGCTAAGAGGCCAAAGACTAGAGTGTCGGCAAGGGTCCAAATGCAAGGAAGAACTCAGGAAGTCAAGGCGGTGGAGATTGAAGTAACGATAGTGGACAAGGTGGTTCCTCATGTTTTGGTGGATGGTGGAAGTAGTCTCAATATTCTACCGGAGCACACTATGAGGAAATTGGGCTTAAGTTTGACGGGTCCTTCGCCATTTGTGATTAATATGGCCAATCAAAGTCCGGTGGTTCCGGTGGGAATTATCAAAGATTGTCGGCTTAACACGGGAGGTGAAGAATACATTGTGACCTTCCAAGTCATTAAGATGCACGACAATAAGGATGCATTTCCCATTTTGTTAGGACGACCTTGGTTAAGGATGTCTAACGCCGTAGTAGATTGGGGAGGACACAAACCTTCTATCACCTATGGTCCCGTAGATAATAGAGTCAAGGTCTCTATTGCACCTTTAGGTGGTTGGGTTAGGGAGGAGATTGATCCAATGTCGGATGAAGAGGAAAATGGCGGAACTAAGGAGGATTTTGAGGATACATTGGTGGGGGTTGTTCAAGACAAGGAGAAGGCTAAAATGTATTCCTCTAGCGGGTTCTTAGGTCCTAACTTTTACAATCAAGATGTTGATGGGGATTTTATACATTGGTCAAGGCAATACACGGAGTCCATTAGCGACGTCATGATGATGACTCATAGTTGTATCGTCCAAGATAGGGTGTCTAGAGAAGATTATTTGTCCTTAGAGCCGTGTGAGGTTCTCACGGAGGAGGAATGGGTGAAGGGAGGACTCACTCCATGGTTAGATGATATTGAGTTGAGTGATGTGAGTTTGGTACATGTAGATGGGACTCAAGATGAGGAGGCCATGTTAGAACTCTCAAAATTAGAGTCCAGTGAGATGTGAGGTTGACCATGTACGCTGTTGATTTGCTGAGAACATGCACGTGGAGTTAGACCTGTCAAGCCATGCTGAGAGGAATATAGGGAGATCTTCTTTTGTTATTGTTCCTTTTGTAAGGAGCTCGTACTTGAAATACCTGCGGGAAAGACACAGCTCATCATTAAATACCTTGCAATTGACATAGCTACCATATTAAAAACCAAAACACTATGCCAAATCAGATGTCACTAACTAAGCTTATATCATATAACAGTAACTAAGCTTATATCAGATTACCCTCGCATCATATTACACTTATAACACACAAATCTAACCTCATATCGGATTGACCTTAATACAAGCATATCTAGAAATCACATCAGAATGCACTTATAACACACATATCTAGCCTCATATCAGAGTACACTTATACCAAGTATAGGTAGATATCAATAGCAACCATGTTTGTAGGTAGTAGAGTTTGAATACCAGAAAATGTGTCTCGGGACCGAGACACTCAAACTAGGCCCTGGAATTTCAGAGATTTCTAGGCTTATATGAAACTAGGCCCTAACTAAGCTTATATCAGGTTACCCTAACTAAGGTTATATCAGACTCCCCTAACTAAGATTATATCAGATTTCATTACCTAAGCTAATCTCAGATTGCACTAACCAAGCTTAAACCAGACTACCCTAACTAAGCTTATATCGGATGTCACTAACTAAGCTTATATCAGATATCACTAACTAAGCTTATATCAGATTACCCTCACATCATATTACACTTATAACACACAAATCTAACCTCATATCGGATTGACCTTAATACAAGCATATCTAGAAATAACATCAGAATGCACTTATAACACACATATCTAGCCTCATATCAGAGTACACTTATAAGAAGTACCTGTAGATATCAAACACTGCTAACTAACCTTATATGAGATTAAACTTATATCAACCATATATAACCTCATATCATATTTCACATATAACCCTTAATACAACCAAATGTAGAGCACACACCAGATTTCACATATAACACAAATTTCTAACCTCATATCAGATTACCCTAATACCTCAAAGTGCATAATAACATCATATGAGAGTACACTTATAACACACATATAGAACTATAGTATGAAAGGAGAGAACTCACCGAAAGATAACTCTTCGGACAATCAAGTCCGTCCCGTTAAATCCCTCAAATTCGTGAGTTTTGTTAAAGGCCTCCTGCCCTCGGAAGAATGTGGGAAACGCGTTGTCCCATAATTTCATTCTACAGTCCTCGATGTATGCAACCAAGGTCAAGGGCTCGCTGGGTAGTGCAAAGTTGATAGCAAGTCTGTCTTGGCGCAAAGTGTCTTCAAATATAATGGAAGCCTGATCGGATATCTGTATATACAGAGAGTGAATATGAACAAGAATTTGAGCAACATCGATTCATATATTGAAATAACCGTGAAACCAAGAGAAAGACCAATTAATGTAAGGGATCAAATCAAGTAACACCGAACTAAAGGGTACATAGGGGATTATGTACTCACTCCTTCCCAAAAACATGCCTTGGCTAGGAATGCCTGCAATTTGTCCTCATTGGTGGGCTTGGTTGGCAGTTTGCGAGCCTCACGTGTTGATGAAGAGGAATTGAAATATTCCAACCATTTGATTTTACAAGCGGGTGATGCTTTTGCAGTAGCGATCAACTGCAATTTCTCTAAGTTGAGCTCGGGTGCGATTGAGTTAAGAGTATAGTGACGCGCAATTTGTGACCCATAGAGCAATATATTAAGATCATGGAGATTAATGAATTACTTGAAAAATGTAGAATGGGTTTTAAAGTAGTGGACATACCTCCCGAAGCCATCCATCTGTCAAGTCTGGGTTTGCCACACAAACTAGTTTTGACATTTTCTTATGAAGTGCCTCGGCTCTCTTTGAAGCAGCGACCTTCATGGCGGCTGCTTTTTCAGCAGCAGATACCTCTCCATCCGTTTGCTCAAGAAGTTGACGAACGCCCTCATCTGCAGCAAGTGCCAGTTCGTGCTGGAAAGGGATTACCATAGTTAGTTTGTAATCAAACAACTGCGACAAAAATGTGTTATGAAAGCACATAAAGAAACAAAAACATTCAAACATCAATTATAAGTACCAAATGTTGAAAGGGATTAGATATAAGAGTAATCACATTATCAAGCATCAACATCACATCATACCTGGAAGATGAAGCTCGTGAATACATGTAGATTTAATGAATACCATGTCTTCTTTAAAGTTTGAGATTTCTTGCACCTTTTAATGTCAGAGGGAGTCAAAATGTCTTGGTACTGTTCGAGCGGCATAAGTCCATACTTCTGCACCCTAAATAGAGTGTGAACTGTATTTGTCTTTACGTGAGAGTCTTCCGTATGTCTACAAGTAACAATCATATATTAAAGACAAGAACAACATAATATATGTACATAGATGAAAACCTTAAAAAATGGACTTAGAAAACTTACTTGTTGATATTATACATAACTTGCATAACAATACCAATTTTTCCCTTGGTGTCAAGAAGGATGCTATCCACCAAAAAATGCCAGGACTCTTCTGTTTTGTGAAGTCGTTCAATATGGTTCAACCAAGCCTGCCGCCTATGGTTCCCGTCACAAACAAAGAACATCAAATTCGTAAAACCGGCTAACTCTGGAACAGACAGAAGAAAGGAGTTGAATTGTTCATTTTTGGCACTCCAAATAGGACCCCACGATGCCTTATCAGCCTCAGTAACCTCATGTGTTTTCCCTTCTTCATTTGTTATTGTCACATAAAATACCGAGGCACCCTCTCTATACCCATGTACAAACTTCTGCTCCAATTTAGCAAGATCACTTGGGAGAGTTGGCCTCACCATAGGCATGGCCAACATTCTGCACAAGGGAATAGGGAACCTTGAGGAACTCAGGGGTTGGACTCTCAGTCGAGAAATCGTGGCAACAGAATTAAGTTTCTGTCGGGTCCTGATATCATCTTCATCCCCTTCATATGGATCTCTATCTCCAAGCCCCTCTTCATCCTCATCCTGACCCTCTTCAGAATAGTCTAGAGAAAATAGAGAAAGAGCAGGAACATCCTCCATTGCGTTGTTCTCTACCTGCAAAATATATGTACTAGTTAATCAAGGAGAAAACATGAGCTCAGCTCTCATCAGTTATAAGTGTATGTGGTATTGTTTGACCATCAAAAGACATGTCTCGGGACCGAGACACTAGTACTAGGCAGAAATATTTAACTCATGAAATAGTGATCCTTACATCGGATCAACCTCTTAGCTCACATTGCAAATTTACAATATATCAAATTACACTTATATCAGGTTACACTTATATCAGATTACACTCATATCAGGTTACACTTATATCAGATTACACTTATAACCCCTAAAGTCATAGTGAGGTGGAAGAGTTTGATAGTCTCAACTAGTCTCTCGGGACTGAGACACTAGAAATCAACTCTAAAATTCAATTTCAAACCTACCAATCCTTACAGATATCAAACCTTAGATCAGATTACACTTCTAACAAACATTTCTAACATCATATCAGAGTACCCTTATAACAAGCATATCTAGATATCAATATCTACTATGATTATAGGTAGTAGAGTTTGAATACCAGAAAATGTGTCTCGGGACCGAGACACTCAAACTCGGCCCTGGAATTTCAGAAATTTCGAAGCTTACATCAGATTACCCTTATACCCACAAGTCCAAACTAACCTCATATCATATTGCACTTGTAACCCACATATCTAACCTCACATCAGTTTCACCTTAATACTAGCATATCTAGACCTCACATCACATTGCACTTCAAACACACATGTTTGGTGTCAAATCAAAGTACCCTTATACCAAGTAAATCTAGATTTCCATATCAAATATCATTGTAGGGTTTACAGTTTGAATACCAGAAAATGTGTCTCGGCACCGAGACACTCAAACTCGGCCCTCGAATTTCAGAAATTTCTAAGCTTACATCATATTACCTTTATACCCACAAGTCCAAACTAACCTTATATCAGATTGCACTTGTAACCCACATATCTAACGTCACATCAGTTTGACCTAAATACTAGCATATCTAGACCTCACATCAGATTGCACTTCAAACACGCATGTTTGGTGTCAAATCGGAGTACCCTTATATCAAGTAAATCTAGATTTCCATATCAAATATCATTGTAGGGTTTACAGTTTCAATACCAGAAAATGTGTCTCGGGACCGAGACAATCAAACTCGGCCCTGGAATTTCAAAATTTTCTAAGCTTACATCAGATTACCCTTATACCCACAAGTCCAAACTAACCTCATATCCGATTGCAGTTGTAACCCACATATCTAACCTCACATCAGTTTGACCTTAATACTAGCATATCTAGACCTCATATAAGATTGCACTTGTAACCCACATATCTAACCTCACATCAGTTTGACCTTAATACTAGCATATCTAGACCTCACATCAGATTGCACTTCAAACACACATGTTTGGTGTCAAATCAGAGTACCCTTATACCAAGTATATCTAGATTTGAATATCAAATATCATTGTAGGGTTTACAGTTTGAATACGAGAAAATGTGTCTCGGGACCGAGACACTCAAACTCGGCCCTGGAATTTCAAAATTTTCTAAGCTTACATCAGATCACCCTTATACCCACAAGTCCAAACTAACCTTATATAAGATTGCACTTGTAACCCACATATCTAACCTCACATCAGTTTGACCTTAATACTAGCATATCTAGACCTCACATCAGATTGCAGTTGTAACCCACATATCTAACCTCACATCAGTTTGACCTTAATACTAGCATATCTAGACCTCACATCACATTGCAATTCAAACACACATGTTTGGTGTCAAATCAGAGTACCCTTATACCAAGTAAATCTAGATTTCCATATCAAATATCATTGTAGGGTTTACAGTTTGAATACTAGAAAATGTGTCTCGGGACCGAGACACTCAAACTCGGCCCTGGAATTTCAAAATTTTCTAAGCTTACATCAGACCACTCTTATACCCACAAGTCCAAACTAACCTTATATAAGATTGCACTTGTAACCCACATATCTAACCTCACATCAGTTTGACCTTAATACTAGCATATCTAGACCTCACATCAGATTGCATTTGTAACCCACATATCTAACATCACATCCGTTCGACCTTAATACTAGCATATCTAGACCTCACATCACATTGCACTTCAAACACACATGTTTGGTGTCAAATCAGAGTCCCCTTATACCAAGTAAATCTAGATTTGAATATCAAATATCATTGTAGGGTTTACAGTTTGAATACCAGAAAATGTGTCTCGGCACCGAGACACTCAAACTCGGCCCTGGAATTTCAGAAATTTCGAAGCTTACATCAGATTACCCTTATACCCACAAGTCCAAACTAACCTCATATCATATTGCACTTGTAACCCACATATCTAACCTCACATCAGTTTCACCTTAATACTAGCATATCTAGACCTCACATCACATTGCACTTCAAACACACATGTTTGGTGTCAAATCAAAGTACCCTTATACCAAGTAAATCTAGATTTGAATATCAAGTATCATTGTAGGGTTTACAGTTTGAATACCAGAAAATGTGTCTCGGCACCGAGACACTCAAACTCGGCCCTGGAATTTCAAAATTTTCTAAGCTTACATCAGATCACCCTTATACCCACAAGTCCAAACTAACCTTATATAAGATTGCACTTGTAACCCACATATCTAACCTCACATCAGTTTGACCTTAATACTAGCATATCTAGACCTCACATCAGATTGCACTTGTAACCCACATATCTAACCTCACATCAGTTTGACCTTAATACTAGCATATCTAGACCTCACATCACATTGCACTTCAAACACACATGTTTGGTGTCAAATCAGAGTACCCTTATACCAAGTATATCTAGATTTGAATATCAAATATCATTGTAGGGTTTACAGTTTGAATACGAGAAAATGTGTCTCGGGACCGAGACACTCAAACTCGGCCCTGGAATTTCAAAATTTTCTAAGCTTACATCAGATCACCCTTATACCCACAAGTCCAAACTAACTTTATATAAGATTGCACTTGTAACCCACATATCTAACCTCACATCAGTTTGACCTTAATACTAGCATATCTAGACCTCACATCAGATTGCAGTTGTAACCCACATATCTAACCTCACATCAGTTTGACCTTAATACTAGCATATCTAGACCTCACATCATATTGCACTTCAAACACACATGTTTGGTGTCAAATCAGAGTACCCTTATACCAAGTATATCTAGATTTGAATATCAAATATCATTGCAGGGTTTACAGTTTGAATACCAGAAAATGTGTTTCGGCACCGAGACACTCAAACTCGGCCCTGGAATTTAAAAATTTTCTAAGCTTACATCACATCACTCTTATAGCCACAAGTGCAAACTAACCTCATACCAGATTGCACTTGTGACCCACATATCTAACGTCATATGAGTTTGACCTTAATACTAGCATATCTAGACATCATATCAGATTGCAGTTGTAACCCACATATCTAACCTCACATCAGTTTGACCTTAATACTAGCATATCTACACCTTACATCAGATTGCACTTCAAACACACATGTTTGGTGGTAAATCAAAGTGCCCTTATACCAAGTAAATCTAGATATCCATATCAAATATCATTGTAGGGTTTACAGTTTGAATACCATAAAATGTGTCTCGGGACCGAGACACTCAAACTCGGCCCTGGAATTTCAAAATTTTCTAAGCTTACATCAGATCACCCTTATACCCACAAGTCCAAACTAACCTTATATAAGATTGCACTTGTAACCCACATATCTAACCTCACATCAGTTTGACCTTAATACTAGCATATCTAGACCTCACATCAGATTGCTCTTGTAACCCACATATCTAACATCACATCCGTTCGACCTTAATACTAGCATATCTAGACCTCACATCACATTGCACTTCAAACACACATGTTTGGTGTCAAATCAGAGTCCCCTTATACCAAGTAAATCTAGATTTGAATATCAAATATCATTGTAGGGTTTACAGTTTGAATACCAGAAAATGTGTCTCGGCACCGAGACACTCAAACTCGGCCCTGGAATTTCAGAAATTTCGAAGCTTACATCATATTACCCTTATACCCACAAGTTCAAACTAACCTTATATCATATTGCACTTGTAACCCACATATCTAACGTCACATCAGTTTCACCTTAATACTAGCATATCTAGACCTGACATCAGATTGCACTTCAAACACACATGGTTGGTGTCAAATCAGAGTACCCTTATACCAAGTAAATCTAGATTTGAATATCAAATATCATTGTAGGGTTTACAGTTTGAATACCACAAAATGTGTCTCGGCACCGAGACACTCAAACTCGGCCCTGGAATTTCAAAATTTTCTAAGCTTACATCAGATCACCCTTATACCCACAAGTCCAAACTAACCTTATATCATATTGCACTTGTAACCCACATATCTAACGACACATCAGTTTCACCTTAATAGTAGCATATCTAGACCTCACATCAGATTGCACTTCAAACACACATGTTTGGTGTCAAATTAGAGTACCCTTATACCAAGTAAATCTAGGTTTCCATATCAAATATCATTGTAGGGTTTACAGTTTGAATACCAGAAAATGTGTCTCGGCACCGAGACACTCAAACTCGGCCCTGGAATTTCAAAATTTTCTAAGCTTACATCAGATCACCCTTATACCCACAAGTCCAAACTAACCTTATATAAGATTGCACTTGTAACCCACATATCTAACCTCACATCAGTTTGACCTTAATACTAGCATATCTAGACCTCACATCAGATTGCACTTCAAACACACATGTTTGGTGTCAAATCAGAGTCCCCTTATACCAAGTAAATCTAGATTTGAATATCAAATATCATTGTAGGGTTTACAGTTTGAATACCAGAAAATGTGTCTCGGGACCGAGACACTCAAACTCGGCCCTGGAATTTCAGAAATGTCGAAGCTTACATCAGATCACCCTTATACCCACAAGTCCAAACTAACCTTATATAAGATTGCACTTGTAACCCACATATCTAACCTCACATCAGTTTGACCTTAATACTAGCATATCTAGACCTCACATCAGATTGCACTTGTAACCCACATATCTAACCTCACATCAGTTTGACCTTAATACTAGCATATCTAAACCTCACATCATATTTCACTTCAAACACACATGTGTAGTCTCATATCAGAGTACCCTTATACAAAGTAAATCTAGATTTCCATATCAAATATCATTGTAGGGTTTACAGTTTGAAAACCAGAAAATGTTACTCGGCACCGAGACACTGAAACTCGGCCCTGGAATTTCAGGATTTCTACGCTTACATCAGTTTGCCCTAATACCCAACATAGCTAACTATCCTTAGAAAACCTAATACTTGTAACCCACATATCTAACCTCACATCAGTTTGACCTTAATACGTCCATATCTAGACCTCACATCAGATTTCAAGAACTCCAAGAACGACACAAAACCCTCACCTTCACCCTCAACCGTCAACCCTTCCCCTCACCAGAAATGTCTCCCTCGACAGGTATAGGTGTCTACCTTATGTCAGTTCACAATCTTGGATCTCCGAACAGTATGCAAAAAAATAAAATTCAGGGTATTTTTGTGTGGGACAACGTACCTCTTCCCGGAATTGTTGTTCTTCATTGTCCATTCTTGCTTCGCGAAGATCACCTTTATCAGCGCCTTGATCGAATTCGCCAAGGATCTGTTAAGTGTATATGTCCGGTGCTCATTAGCTATGAATTTGGCCTTATACAGTGTTAGCATTTGAAAGACCCCTTACCCTAAACCCAAAACCATTCAAGTCACCAATTGATTACAATCTTTACAAACCTGCTCCTCACTTTGATCTGATGTTGAGGCACTGGAGGTTGCCTCAGGTTGAACCTGTGTCTGCGTCATTCCCTGTTCCAGATACCCAAACCAAACCCAATTCACAATCCCCCACCAAACATAAAACACAACATAAAGGAGCCGATACCATTGCCCACACAACAAGGGAATTTAGAGGGTCTCATCTGTTCCAACTATCCGTGATAGAACTTAACATTATGATTGCACATATAAAAATTTCATTATGATTGCAGATAAACATCACCTCACTGCCCCCTTTGTCAACTTCGTTGTCTTCCTCCGATACAGGAAATAATACTACTGGAGCTACTTCTGAAACATCAAACGTTTTTTCCCCTTTGGAACCTCTACCTGTGCCCCTAGAAGAATTAACCCCTCGTCTACCCATTGTTGTCCGCAAGTTGTACGGCGTTCCTAAGCTCCCTCTTGATTCTAACCTTTGCTTTCTCTCAATACGCCTCTGTTTTTCAATAGTCCTCCTAATCTCTCGATCTGCTCTCACTCTCGACCTAGTGTTCATCTCTAATAATATTGAAGCAAACAGATCTTATATATCATTGTCAACTCTGTCATAATTAACATCTATTCTCCATCATTATGTTCACATTTTGGATAATTGTGTTCACATTGGATTTAGATAATTAATCTGCATTTCCTTGATTTATTCCTCTGTTAATCCACACAACATTAATACACTACAATTGGCGGCACTAAAATCTATTCTACATAATAGAATCCTGCCATGTCACATATTTGGTGGTTGATAAAGTATTGACTATTATTGTTGTACATTCTTTTCCTACATGAAACAGGGTGTCCAACATTTACATAAATAAACATTGACTATTAATTGATCTAACATGTTATCAAATATTCGCGCATTGGTGTCTACCCTAGGTGTATATAATACCCGATTGCTTGTACCCATTCCTTCATGTCATCTCATCATATTCTTCTCCAATGGGTACTGACTCAAGTCTCCCAAGCCCTGCTCCTTTAGGTTCTCCTAGTACATCTCAAGTTCACACCACGTTGTCCATCGATGGTTTCGCAGTTGTCAACAACATGAAGATTGACAACCCACCTGACTCCTTAGTTACTCCGGCGGTCGTGGTTCAGAGTCCACATGCACGGACTCCATCCTTGCAAGCGGATGTTGCAACGCTGATAGAGGACTTGTCTACTTTACAGACTCATGCATATTCTAGAGCAGGGGTTATTAAACCGGGCACGTACTCTAGATCTGTATTAAGGAGTTTCCCACTTCCCAAACGACAGAAACTCGGTTGCGCAGGATGCACTGCAGTTCATAGTTTAGGGATTGACCATTGTCATAAACATGACGGTGACAAAAATGGCAAAGGGCCCCATAAGCGTCTTTGTCGTTAATCACAATGTAACATTCTATTGTTTGGGATTTATTATTGCAGAGCTACTATCATGCTCTCCACATTATTCGTGGCGGCTGTCATTCTTATGGCCTTATTTGCCAATATATATTATAACCAACAATGTTTAGAATGTATGTCTGTTCTTGGTTTCTACTATTTGAAAACAGGTAAACATAACACCTTGTGAGTGTATATGATACGCCCACCTCTTTTGCTCTATTTATATTGGAATATTATGTTTGAAATAAATATCGGTTTCTTACCTATCTCGGACTTGCATCCAAAAATGGTTTTTCAGCCGTCTTTCAGCTTACTCTCCATGTCTCTCTATTATCTTCTAAAATTCTGCTTGTTGGTACATAAATTACCAGTTTGCACTGTAATTTGTTCCCTCTTATATATTCATGCCATTTCAATGTTCACAGTACTTGTTTTGTTCAGAGTTCTGTGGTATACTATGGCCCTGCTTCATGTTGAACCTCATTCTGTTCCGGTCCTCTTTCCATTAGGTGAAGACGGTCATGCTATAGTCACTTGTGCAACATTGAGTTTGAGGTTTCAATATCGTGAGGTCACTATCTTTGTCGAAGAAGAAGTTTTTGACGATCATACCGGTCTAGTTTCACATGCAGTTCGTCAGACTAGAGTAGATAATGACGTCGGTACGTTCTGGTTGTTGAAGCCTGGAAAATATCGTGTATATGGAGTCTCCGAGTCTATGTTTGAGTGTTCCACTGAACTTCTAACACCCAAGGAGTCTTCCACTATTAGCATTGAGAGACCGGTGCTGTCTAAGGTCAAAATTGAGCCCGGTCTAAATACAATTTATGAGTTGAAACAACTCCTCCTGTTAGTCCGTCTCCTAATCCTGGTCAGGCCAAGGTTGTGGCAAGTCCTCTTGTCAGTATCATTCATTCATTGATGCGCCTTGGAGCTCGTAAGCGGTCCAAAAGTGTGTTATCTCGAATTAACTTTGACGCGATCAGACTCCAGCAGGTTGATTACCTTCCTCCTCGTTACGATGGGGACGTTATCTTCGAGTTTCCACCTTTAGGTGACCATGGCCAGAATACAAAGGCCAAGCTGCTTCGTGGAATGGATAGAAGGTACGATGGCCATGCTTGGACTCGCACAATTACATCCAATATTCAAAATGATCTGAAGCTTTTGTTTCGTGCATCTTCTTGTTTGGGCCACCTCCGTTGCGACAATCCTGTCTGTGAGTATCTTCAGCGAGACCATAGGACTTCCAAAGTGAATGAAACAGAGTGGGAAGGATTATCTGAGAAATTGTTTGAAGTGGGTTCCAAGCCTCCAACTGGTTCGACCGTTGTTTGCAAATCACGTAACGTCCCTCCCACCTGTGTTGCTGTCTGCACTGCCAAGATCTAGTATGTTACCGCGACACCTCACATGACGAGGGTTTGTGTGCACTTGGGATCTCACGACCATCCCGTCAAGTCAGGTGATCATCGGGACTTCATCGATTTGACAAACACCTTGATTGGGGATCAAGTCGAACGCACCCCATCAGCCACTCGCTCCGCTATTGTGCTTGAAACTGCAAAGGAAGTACTGGGCCCACTCCTCCTTGCTAAAGAAGGTGACCCACAAAAGATCTTGGAGCTGGACGAGCTGCAAGTTATTTTCGATCGGTGTAAGCACCTCACCTCGCCCAACATTCGTAACGCAGTCACCACGTTCAAGACTATGCGTCGCTTTGGAGTCATGGACAGTATTACCAAGTTACGCGGTGCTAGCAATTGGAGGTTTGTGCAACAGAATAGGTTTCCAGGGCAAGGAGCGGACATGGACAAGGTCTTTGTCTTCAAGATGTCTGAAGTTGGACCGGGCAGCGGAGTCGACCTTGTCAAACGAATGCAACCCGGTGGTGACTTGGAGAACTCCTGGATAATGTTTGACCATGTCAAACGGGTCAGGTCGTGGACGACAATGGCTTGCCATGTGTACGATTCCACATATTGCCGTGTCATGACCATCGCAGTATGCGACATGCAGTCTGAAGATGTTGCAGCCCAGTCAGTCGTATGGAAGAACTTGAACGCTCTCATGGCTCAACATGGAGTGGACAAAGTCAATTTTAAAGGTTTCATGGCCGACAGTGCCCAAGCCAACTGGAATGCTGTTCGAATCATATACGGAAGTGGAGATGTGTTTGAGAAGATGGTGGATAGAGAGAGGACTTGTCTTTTCCATTGGACGCAGTCCTTGGAGAAACATACCAAGGCCGATATCCGTCAAGACCTGCAACATCAGCATCGAATACTATGCCAGCAATACAAGAATGCAAAATCGATGGCGGAGGCCGAGACAAAGTATTTGGCAATTCAGGCATGGTGGATGTCGTCCGGGGCAGCAACTGAACAAGGTCTACCTCGACTGGAGCTCTGGCTGGCCTTCTGGCATTTCCGTTACCGCCAATGGGGTGGATTTATGGAGTTGGTAAGTCTATGTTTCCCTCTATATTTCATGTATAGTTTCCACTTTATGCTTCAACTACATTGATTCCGCCATTATTCTAATTCGGACTGTATGGGCATTGCAGGATCTAAGTGAAGCTGAACTAGTGGAAATGCCATCCTGTAACCTTGCTGAATCTATCCACAACAAGTGGAAGCAACAATCTGGCGATCGGGGAAGCGACCTTCATGTGGCAACAATCGATGACTTCGTACGTGCTTTCATGCAGTGCTCAGCATATTCCCAATTCCTAAAGGGAGACAACCCTGGAACTGGACCGTCGAAGGAGGAATTGAAGCTGAGGCGTGCTCAGAGGTCTGCCGTAAAAACAGGAGTCTCGAAACCGCTGCATGAGGCCATCTTGAAGATGCCTGGTGGTGACGAGTGGTGCACCAGGACTCCCCACCTCGAAGGGGAAGAGGTATTTGTTTCTCTGAAGCGTAAACCGGATACTGCTTTCGGTGACGAACGTGAATCTCACAGGCCAGACAAGATCAGTATATCCCGACCACGCGTCCAAACCAGATCTGCCCGACTGAACGATTCTCCACCTCCTGTGACAACTCCACATTCTCCCACAACTGCAGATGAAAACCAACCGCAATTTCCAACACACGACGCTCCGCAGCGGGTGGATCGGCACCACGTCACCGCGATTGAGGAGACATTATGCAACCCTACCCAGTGGCACATCGCACGGCTGCCTAAGACATCTGCGAAGGCTTGCTTTGCTCTACAAGCAATCACCAAGAAGAAGTGCGTCGCTCGGATTGTACAAGACGGGAAGAACACCGCTGCACCTACCTACTCAGGCCTCATGGATAACTATCGGAAGAAGAGATTGGACCCTCAAGACTTCTTTTTCTGCAATGACGACATTGAGAGATGCGTTAAGGGTACAAAAAGGAGGTGGGTGGTCTCAGTCCCGAACGTTCCGGAGGTATGGCCGGTTAAGTTGGGGACCAACTTAACCTGCAAAGAGATCCTCTCTTTAGAAAACGCAGGATTTAGACTACCCCAGCGGAAGGAGATGACACCTTCCAGAATTTTTCAGGACCACCCGTTACCTTTGGACTTAGCAAGCTACACGACTCCTGCATATCCGGATGAGTTTCCCACTCGGCGTTCAGGGAAGTTGATTAGGCGCAACAAGAAGGCCCCGTCAACAAAACACGCCAATAATTGTGCCTCAGCCCTATCACTGAAAGCCAAAGTGCACAAACTGTGCATGCTTCCAGCCCCTGCCTTAGGATGCATCGTCTCCTTGGATTCCGGCACGCCCCCAAAGGTTCAGCAATACTACTTGACGATTTCGCAGCTGCCAGCATGCACTTGTCCTAACTTCAAGGACATGGCGACTAAAGCAATTGGAAAAAGGGGTCAATGGGCCAACTGTAAGCATTTGTACTATTTTTTTACTGTGGTCTGTGGTTTGGACTCAGAATCAGACACGTTCATTCATGCAGCTAGTTTTAGCTTCAACGAAGTGAAGCGAGTTTTGGAGGGTGGTTTGCTGAAGTACCTTGACTCTTAGAGTTTTCTGTTTCTTTAAAGTAACATATGTATGTAAGATTTGTTATAATCATGATGTAGTGAGACTAAAAGGGCCACTACAAGACATTTGACGCACCACATGTATTTCGTTGTTCCAAAGTTGCGTGACCTTTTTAGAGTACCACTAATTCTCATTATACTGAAACAATACGTGTTTGACTTGAGACAAACCCATATTTATTACTAATATTAGTTCTAAATGTTCAATTTAACACCCTAAACCATATTTTTCACTGATACAATAACATTTGTTCCTGTATCAGAGCCCTTAATTGTCCACGGTCATAGGTCACACTGTTCACTAAGTTTAGAAAAATAAATTACTAAAAATAAATTTAGTCCAACAATACCATAAATTTACTGCTTAAAATAACATTTTAATCAAAATATCTCGGAAGTTACCGCTCACCGCTCACCGCTCGCAAAATAGCTTCGTCCGTGGATGCATGTAGAGGGTTGCCTTTGAGCTTGAAGGTTGTGGGTGGAACCTTATATGGATTCAAGAGAGTACGCATTTGGGTGCGAGCTTTGCAAAGACTACAAAGGGCAAGATCCTTGGGATTGAGAAATAACAATGAGGTTTGGCATTGCCTACGGATAAGCTTTGATGACCTTACCCAAGAAGAAAAAAATTTGTTTTTGGACCTATGTTGTTATTTTAGCAAAGATTTGGTCCCAATGGATACATTAAAAGTGATGACCTCATCACGTTTATGGAGAGAAGTCAACAAAAATCCTGAAGAGTCATTAAAACGTTTGGAAGATAAATCTTTGGTTAAGATTCACGAAGATGGAGTCTATGAAATCCATGAACAATTACGAGATATGGGACGTATGATTGCGGAAACAGACCCCATGTATATTGGGACTCGATGGTGGAAAATACAAGAAGCAACATGGAGTGGGAAAATACAAGGAGTTATGGAGCGCATCGAATGTCTTTCTTTCAATGAACCAACAAAGAAGTTCAAAACACACTTTCACATTACAAAACCTTTGTCTTCGCTTCGATTTTTTGGTTTTCAAGGTTTTGAGGGTTCAATCTCATTGGATAAATTTTTGAATCAATCCAAAAATCTCCAATGTTTGATGGTGAATTGCCAATCAAAACAAAATTTTGCAACAACCTCAAATGCATTTTTGTTCAATTGGGACAATCACATACATTTGCAAATTTTGGTGATTGAAGGCATATCTACTCTACATGAAATTGGTGATAGTATTGGACAATTGAAAGTCTTATATAGAATGAGCATAAGAGATTGCAAAAATTTACAATCCCTACCAAACACAATAGGCAACTTAAACATGTTGACTTATTTTGACTTATATAGGTGTGGAGGATTGAAGGAGATACCCATGGCCTTGGGTAAAATGACCTCGTTGACTCACCTCAACTTAAGTCAGTGTGCCGAATTGAAGGAGATACCCGAGACGTTGGGTAACTTGACCTCCTTGACCTCCCTGGACTTAAGTTGGTGTCAAGGCTTGAAGGAGATACCAGATGCATTGGGTAACTTGACCTCCTTGACCTTCATGGGCTTATGTGGGTGTCAAGGCTTGAAGAATATACCGGTGGCATTTGGTAACTTGACCTCCTTGACGTTCCTCGATTTAAGTTGGTGTGGAGGCTTGAAGAAGATACCTGAGGCGTTGGGTAACTTGACCTCCTTGATCTCCCTGGATTTAAGTAATTGTGAAGGCTTGAAGAAGATACCAGATGCGTTGGGTAACTTGACCTCCTTGACCTCCCTCAATTTAAGTTGCTGTGGAGGCTTGAAGAAGATACCGGAGGCATTGGGTAACTTGACCTCCTTGACCTCCCTCAATTTAAGTTGTTGTGGAGGCTTGAAGAAGATACCATATGCGTTGGGTAACTTGACCTCCTTGACCTCCCTCAATTTAAGTTGTTGTGGAGGCTTGAAGGAGATACCAGAGGCATTGGGTAACTTGACCTCCTTGACCTTCATGGGCTTATGTGGGTGTCAAGGCTTGAAGAATATACCGGTGGCGTTGGGTAACTTGACGTCCTTGACCTCGCTAGACTTAATGTGGTGTAAAGGCTTGAAGGAGATACCTGAGGCGTTGGGTAAGTTGACCTCCTTGATCTCCCTGGATTTAAGTCACTGTGAAGGCTTGAAGAAGATACCGGATGCATTGGGTAACTTGACCCCCTTGACCTCCCTCAACTTATATGAGTGTAAAGGCTTGAAGAAGATACCCGAGGCATTGGGTAACTTGACATCCTTGATCTCCCTCAATTTAAGTTGTTGTAGACGGTTGGAGGAGATACCAGAGACGTTGGGTAACTTGACCGCCTTGAGGTCCCTCAACTTAAATCGGTGTCGAGGCTTGAAGGAGATATCGGAGGCGTTGGGTAACTTGACCTCCTTGACCTCCCTGGACTTAAGTGAGTGTCAAGGCTTGAAGGAGATACCCGAGGCATTGGGTAACTTGACATCCTTGACCTCCCTCAATTTAAGTCGTTGTAGAGGGTTGGAGGAGATACCAGAGACGTTGGGTAACTTGACCGCCTTGAGGTCCCTCAACTTAAATCGGTGTCGAGGCTTGAAGGAGATACCAGAGTCGTTGGGTAACTTGACCGCCTTGACGTCCGTCAACTTAAATGGGTGTCGAGGCTTGAAGGAGATACCCGAGTCGTTGGGTAACTTGACCGCCTTGAGGTCCCTCAACTTAAATGAGTGTCGAGGCTTGAAGGAGATACCCGAGTCGTTGGGTAACTTGACCGCCTTGAGGTCCCTCAACTTAAATGAGTGTCGAGGCTTGAAGGAGATACCCGAGGCATTGGGTAACTTGACCTCTTTGACCTCCCTCAACTTCGATGAGTGCGAAGTCTTGAAGGAGATACCGGAGACGTTGGGTAACTTGACCGCCTTGACGTCCCTCAACTTGAATGGATGTCGAGGCTTGAAGGAGATACCGCAGGCGTTGGGTAACTTGACCTCCTTGATCTCCCTCAACTTGGGTGGGTGTGAAGGCTTGAAGGAGATACCGGAGGCGTTAGGTAACTTGACCTCCTTGACCTTCCTCAACTTAAGTGGGTGTCAAGGCTTGAAGGAGATACCGGAGTCGTTGGGTAACTTGACCTCATTGACGGTCTTCTACTTATCTAGGCGTCGAGGCTTGAAGGAGATACCGGAGACGTTGGGTAACTTGACCGCCTTGACGTCCCTCAACTTGAATGGATGTCGAGCCTTGAAGGAGATACCGGGGGCCCTGGGTAACTTGACATCCTTGACTTCCCTAGACTTAAATTGGTGTCAAGGCTTCAAGGCTTAATACCCAAGACGTTGGGTATCTTCGCATTTATGGCGTCCCTCCATTTAAATAGAAGGAAACGCTTGACTCGATATTGGAGAAATTTGGTTACTTGGCTTTAGTGCCCTCAAGTCAAAATAAATGGTTGTGTAGGCTTGAAAACGTTAAAGTGTTGGGTAATAGTTGGAAAGACATATTAGAGGTTGTGGGCAACATGATCTTCTGGACTAGGCTCAACTTATGTAGATGTCAAGGCTTAAAAAACATACATGAGGCATTGGGATAACCTAACCTCCTTGACTCCATTATATTAAAATGGGTGTAAAGGCTCAAAGGACATTCAAGGGGACATTGTCAAACTCAACCTCCTTGACCTTATTGGTTTCAATTGGGTTGAAAGGCCTAAAGTAGATACTAGAGGCCTTTAGTATCTTGATCTTTTTGACATGTTGCACTTGAATGGGTCGAATGGCCTACAAGAGATACCGGATGCATGGATTAATTTGACATCGTACAACTTACATGAGTAATTAGTTGTAATATGTGGAGGGAGATATTGGAGGTTGGCTAACTTGACCTTCTTGTCCCCCCCCCCTTCTAGATATATTGGTATATAGGCTTGTAAAAGATATCATAGGCCTTTGGTAGGTTGATGCATCATGTATGTTCATTATTATTGGATCCGGAATCCGGTCAATATAAGGATATTGTGCGGGTAGACCATTATTTATCACTACTCCATCGCTCTCTATGAGCCAAAATTTGTATTGCGGATTCTTCAGTTTCATTTGTCCCTACAAGTGGGATTAATTTGTGAGTACTAAGTGTGTATGTGAGCCCAAAATGGTACTCACATGTGTTCTTAATTCTTTGAAACCATTAGAAGTTATGTTTTGATATTTTATGATTATTCAAAAAAATATAAAAAGAGTGAAGCTTGAATGAAGTTATGTTTAGACTTTAGGCTCGTATGGAGTAGTTGATTAGAAGTTTAGGGATGCGAAGAAAATTCTTTAGTTAGGTGAATGTAGTGCGTAGTGAACCAAGGGTAGCTCCTTGAGTTAAATGTTTGAATTAGGATCTATGTTGTTAGTTTAAGAGACAAAGACTTAGAAGATAGGATGAGAGCCTTCAAAGTAGGAAATGATCACAAGGGCTTATCTTGAGTTTTGGGGTGCTCACCTACTCCCTTTCACCTCACTATATAAATCCTCACTCTTCCCTCTCTCATCCTCTTTCCTTCGTGCTCCTTGGCACCCCACGTGTTATAAGTGTGGGTGTAGGAAGCAAGAACGGAGCACATATGCGTGCAAAGTCTTAAGGTGAAGAACCAAGACTAATTCACCTTGAAGTTAGTTTGACATTTGTTAGAAGTAGTATTTGGTTAAGACATTTAGAGTTTAGCTTGTTGTATGTGACTTATAGAATTTAGATTCATGATATTTAGATTTATAGTGTTTGGAATCATGGCATTTAGAATTATAGCATCCACATTCATGTTGAATTTAAAACTCTCTTATCCTCTCCTTCCTCCCTTCTCTTCCTCTCTCTCTCTCTCATCTCAAAGTTCTTTAGCTCTTAGAACTAGATATGTGAGTTAGGTAAGGGGTGTTAGGGGAATTAGTAAAATTAAGTAGGGAAATTAGATAGGTAGTTAGGGAAAAGTAGTGACATTAATTAGAGGCTTATGAGGATTAATTGGAAGGTTGCTTATTACAGTACTAAGAAGCTGGTTAGAAGGTTGGTTAGATGCAAGATTGCAACTGGACTAGATGCAAGACTGCAGCTGCAAAACTGCAGCTGGTTGGAGGAAGACTGCAGATGGTTGGAGGAATACTGTAGCTGGTAGAGGGCTGGTTAGAGGAAGACTGCAGCTGCAAAACTGCAGCTGGTTGTATGAAGATTGCAACTAGTTGTAGAACTGGTTAGGGGAAGACTGCAACTGTTGGAGGAAGACTGTAGCAGGTTAGAGGGCTGGTTAGAGGAGACTACAACTGGTTGGAGGAAGACTGTAGCTGGTTGTAGGAAAACTGCAGCTGGTTGGAGGAAGACTGTAGCTGGTTGGAGGGTTGGTTAGAGGAAGACTGCAGTTGGTTGGAGGAGCTTAGCATGGTGGTTAGTTAGGCCTATGATCCTAAGACGAGAATGATGGATTGATTAGGTAATTGGCTACTTATGTAAGCGGGTACGCATTTGTGTGGGGAGTTGGTAGGGGGTGTTAAGAGAGCACTAATAAAACAAAGCGTTTATTAACGCTTGTAGGGATGATATGGAATAAATTGGTGTGATCAAAGGTGCGTGTGATGTAATGGGAATGAATGACGGAGGAAGTATTAAACTGGGATGAATATGAATGTGATCACCATGGCCTCACCCGGACTAAGACGCTTAAGGGTGGGTGGTTTGGCCTCACAGTGTACGTGAGTTCTTTTGTGCAATATGCACAGTTCCATCTAATAATCCGAAAATATCATGAATTGCCAAACAAATGCAGCTCAACTTGCTATTTTTATTATGAGGGAAATGTCTGACTCTCTAACGAGTACATAATCCCTAAAAGGAAATCTAGGTAGTTCCTTTAAGTACTTCCGTGAAATGTAGTGGCTATGTTGTTTTTCTATGACAATATAGATTTCCTATCACATTTCGTAAAGATTGTCGTAATCGAGAACAAGAAAATCATGCCACAAGAACTACAACATAAGAAAACACACATAGAGGAAGGCCTACATGAAAATGACTCTTGGTCCTAAATTAGCAAGGATTGACAACACATTGCATGTTGATAACATTGACAAGCCTTTGTATCAGCTCAGAGCACACACAAACCTAAACAAGAGATACAAAACCATGTATAGAAATGAATCATGTACCAGGAAGGGTACGTAGCAAACACTTTGAATACCATCGGTTTGCTCAAAAAAGGATAGAGCTTTCCCAAAGCAGTCCACAACAATCTTGAATGTGGTGTCCTTTGCCAGGTAGGGTTCCTTGAGCTCCTACATGCAACTCTCTACAAATGCCTTCAATTCATCATCGTTACATCCTTCGCTCCAAAATTCATACATTCCTTTCAACAACATGCCTGCAAGATGAGAATAATTGTTTATTGACACTTCCATGCGCCACACATGCCAGTGAAACCCATCCAAGAAGTTGTTTGTATGCAGTCTGGAAACCTCAACAATCAGACATAAGACGTACAATTCTCTTTATTGCGCATACTCTAGTTCATCCACTTTGGGTTTGTTTTCTTACTCTCCCTAAGGGTATAACTAATTTTTTTCAAGGGTGGTTGCAGTCATAGTCGCAGTTGTGGTTTACTTCTTTAGTTCTATTTCCTTGGGAATTGGCATAATAAATGCTAACCATAACTACAATCACGTTCTACCACATCAACCTCAAAGGTCCTAATTTAGATTATTGAGGTCCATTTAGTATGTCCAAACAATCAACTTGTAGTCACCATGTTTTGTACTACACCCCTGATGGCAAGGATTGGGGAAAGGAAATCCCATCATTTTGCGCCCGTTTTAACCTTTCACATGTCAAACTTTGTTGTGCTATTAAAAATTGCAAAAAGATGTGCAATCAAATTAAGAAATATACTTTGGATATCTTAACCCATCATATGTTTTTTTTACCTTGTAAGTGCATTAAACTTATGATATGTATTGAGCAATCATCTTCATAAATAGATTTTAAAAAATCATTTTATGTATGGGTTATTACTTGGTTTAAGAAGTTGTATGCCTAAAGGTCATCATGAAACCGTAATTGGCAATACCATTTTTTTCTCTCATTATTACATGGTAAATTTGACCCTCTATCATCATAAGATTAAAGAATACATCAACAAGAACTTACCTAATACCTATGGGTTCTAGGTTACAAATACTATTCATTAAGCCATGCAAAAGGGGACTTAAGTTAGTGATAAAGCACTAGGCCTCGGTTAATATAATATTTGTAAGCTTCTTGTAATTTTTTCCCTAAATGAGAAATCAAACGACATTGCACAAAGAACAAAGAACCAATCATACATGCGTTATTGTTAAATCTAGCTTACACAAGTTTCCACCTACCCTATTTACAAGTTAGCTTAGGTGTACATGAATTATTTTTGGTTAGAAATTACCATGTGAGTGGTTCGAACATCTTAAAAGATGATGATAAAATTGAACTTAGGTTGGACACCCAATCACTCTTGAACATGCAATACTTCAAATATGTTATGATAGGTTGCCTACGCTACTTGTTTAGGCCCCCAAAAAAAATAAAAATAAAAATAAAACAAATGCAACTAGGACTTAACAATGTTATTGGCTTGATATTAATAACACCTAAGCATTGAAAGAATTGTTTTCATCATCACTTTGATGTATAATCTTCTGGGTCAAATTGAGATTGGATTATGTATGTTATTGTCTAAGTATGTGTGCACATATCACACAAGTGGAGTGGTTTTTCTCCACAATAAGATATCCCGATGAGTAAAAGATTGTTGACGATTGGCATTGTACGTGTTTTTGACACCATCCTATATAAGTTTAAGCTCGTCTAGCAAGGGAGTCAAGAATATGTCCAAGTTACTCACTTGTTTCCGTCCTAAACACATCATACAATCAAATATCATAAATAACATTAAACACTCAAAGTTGTATTTCATGCTATGTATGCATGAAAATAGAGCATTGTTGGATGCATACATACTGAGAACATTCATTGATCGAAGAATGAAGACACTCCGAATAGAGGCAAATTAGAGATTACTAAAATCAAAGGCCATATGGAATGAGTGCTACGTTGTTGACCAAATGGGTTGAACTTGTTAGTTCACAACCCCAAATAAACATTGTGGGCATCATCTCCAAATTCAAGGTATTTGGAATCCACATGTTTCCATGCCTTGTTATCTCGAGGGTTGTTTAACACACCAAACTTGTTTTTCCTCTTCTTTGTGTCAAGACATCGATTTAGACAAGGCGCGACATAGCCTGCAAATGTGGTATGAATGGAACATAGAAGATTTTCAACAAAATCAAACAATAACATGCCATGAGCATGCCAAATTGCAAGTTAGAGGTGTCTACTCAAAGTTCAAATTTTAAACGTTCAAGTTTTGTTTTGTGATGGATTATAATAAAAATCTCAATAGTAAAATTGAATTGGGGTTAATTTCTTGACAAACATTCACTCAAGTTATCTCCAATTGACAAAATGTTACCCTCGTATAAAAAAGGGGCAATAGACCAGAGCTAAGGAAGAACCGACGGTTAATTACAAATGAACCAGTTGAGTTTGAGGGACATCCAGTTGTATTTTGAGAGTTCAGGAGAATTACCAATCATTTTAGAGGAATCTATTGAATATACCTCAAATGAATAAAACAAAACCTGAGGATGTCAACATATAACCGACTGGATTTAGAATCACTAAGATGTTACTGACTATGCCCGAAAGTCTCCCAGGCACTCCAATAGACATACTCAAGAAAACTCACAAATCTTGAAATTATTATTTCGTGACTTTTTGGGGAAGCCTTGCAATTTGACGCCACAATCCCACAACTACGAATCTTCCACATGGATTTACACCCTTAACACATGTCCAACTTCATTTCCAACAACAAATGTTTCAATATCATGCAAATATTCAGATCAATTAGGGATGTTACTGAAACATATGAATCCTCCGGAAAAAGCCTTGCTGATGTTACAGAGAATACCTATTGGTGGATTTTTCCCATGGCCAGCACCGTCATCCGGTCAAACAAAAAGCATCGCTTCGCCACGTATAAAAATTTTGTAGCACCGAAAGTCAAATTGGTTGCTTGGACACTATGTAACATTAGCGTCTTTACTTGGTAATAATTCACATTAGCAATAACATATTACAGCAATGCGTCACTCAGAATAGCGAGTGACATCAAATACCATAAACGGCATAGTACACGAACAGAATAACGGATACAGATCATGGTGAGAATCTATGCTGCATTAGGTTGCATAAAACAATGTCATTCAACAGATTTGTTGGGATCACCTCTAATGCATATACTGCCATTCCAGAAGCAAGAGTTCTACTCAACAGTAATCAACAAATGAAAACCCGAAAAATCATTGACTCAGGAAAATTCACATGGAACTTGACTCAAAAACAGTACTACATAACCATGGATGAATTGAATGAAGTAATATTTAGCTATCAGTGGGCCGGATCTCCCAACAGATTTACTCCATCACCACAAAATACAGAGTTCGTCAACAGGAGGTGGGAAACATGTTCATATCCAAATCCATGTTCAAATTGAGACTCTCAAAAGAGCACACTGTAAGCAGAAAGATCTAATTCATCACTACGTAAATTGATATGTCACAAACTACAATAAGAACAAAATTAGGATTCTAGGTTAAATTATAATAGTATAAATTACATGTGAAGAACAAATCATATGAAGAATGCCGTCAGGATTAGCATTTCAAGCTTTTTTCCTGGTGCTAAAGCACTCAAAGCCACTGCGCAGTGTATATGAAATCATCATTCAGCATCCTCAACAATCATAACCAAGTTCATGGATTCCAATATTTCTGTGTCTTCCACAGAATTCAACCAAGTATCACGTATCACAGGGAGCAAACACAAATAGTACAAACACACTGCGCAAGCACTGAGACAAATTCACTCTACCTCGCAATTTATGACACGAATATATGTTTTCAATTTCAATTCCCTATGCCGACAACATGACAAGAAATATATCAGCACTTGACTTCCTTCAAAGCATCTGAGAAGTATAGGAAGGTGGGGTCGGATTTGCCATCCTTGTAGTACGCAAATACAAGGGAGCTATCGTCCTTCATGCTCTCTCCAACGAAGCTGCACATCCAAATGTCAATTTATCAACACAGGGAACAACTTTCTAAAGTCTTCACTAAATGATGGAAATCCCACAAATAAAAGTACTGAGTGTTTTATATACTTACAATTGGAAGTCACCAAGCTTGGAGAGCAAGAACTTGACTGCGGCTTCCACATCCTTCTTGAAGGTACCTTGACGGTCCTCTGCCACAAGTGGGGTCAGAGTCTTCAAGTACTTCTTCATGTATCCCATGAACCCCTTCTTGTCGAAGGTTGGTTGCTCCTGACAACAATCGAAAAAAAATTTGTCAAAACAAGACACATTTACCACAAATGCCCCAAACTCCATGACAATTCAATTATTGCCAACTCAATAGCCAGATACAGGAATTGCACTTCCGCGAGTATCAAATTACCTGCAGTCTGAAAGTGTCAACAATGTCCACAACTTTCACAGCTGCGTCATCAACACTCTCATCTTCACCACCTCCTTCGGCAGAGGCATTGGCTCCAATCAAGGCATCCACGTCAAGAGCGCCCTTCACAACCCACTGCACAGACAAATTTTGTGTCATTCCACTAATTGAATATATAAATAAAACCAGAGTCCACATAACTATGTGTCCTTCGAAATTCCACCTCAACTTGGGCTTACACATAATACCCCGAGCACCACCATCACGAAGCCTACGGAAAAACCCATCAGTCAGTTCAATATCCCAACGCTCACCTTGCCTTCAACCTCCCAAAGCACGCCATTGTGGACCTCGGTGTAAGGAAAGGAGTCAGAGAGAAGCTCGTCTCCTGCACAAAAACACCGATATTCATGTCAAAAACAATCCCATGAACATCAACAGTCACTTCCTACAACCCCAAACCTTTGAGCATGTAAGTATCGACATACGTCCAGTTTGGCTTTTACTAGTTGAGGTTTTCAGCTAAACACATCACAGCTTCCTGATATGTTCGAATCAAGCAACTAGTGCGATCACTCTGATTTAAGGTTTAGCGTTGCGCACACCTAAAGGTAACTCTTTAAAAAAACAGTGCAGCAGGAGATGGCAGGAAACACGAGTCGCAGAATTACTAAATCCAAACGCACTATAACCAAAGGCAACATATGGACCCTAGACACAATAGGCATGGCAGGCATGAAGTTCACTCGTCCGCTTAACATCAGGGTTCCAAGTACTCAGGGTAACACAGAAGCCTCACTAAATACCAAAACTCTAAACCTCGTCCTTCTAAATCCTCCAAATTCCACCACCATAATATGTTTTCATCCCAAAAACAGCACGAGAGCAACTTGACAACCTGGCCAGACGGCTAAGGAGGCGAGCGCTTACAAAGACACAAGAGAAAACCCTAATGATCCTGCGAATGGCAAGATCCACCAGAAAAATCGAAAAAGAATCGAAAAAATGTGGGAAAAAAAAGGAGAGGAGTAGGCACCTGAGATCAAATCCGTGTACACGATCATGATGAGAGGCTGGCTGCTGCTGGTCTGCGAAAGCAAGTGAGATGGAGAGGGGCGATAGCAGCTGCAAACACCGCGACGAAGGCCGAGAGGTTTGCAGAAAGAGGGAGATTAAGGCCAAGGTTTTGGCCTCTTTTAGGGCCGGAGCACGGGTGGCACCGCCTCTCTGGCGCGGGTGACCCAATCCCACCTGTTCTTTCTAAATCTCTAGACTCTAGGATCTAATAGCACCTGTCTATGTAGCCATCAGATACATTCTAGCTATTTTAGAGATGATACTTAGGGCCACTTCACACACAAGACAAAAGGCTCACGACTGTTGCAATGTAAGAGCTCTCATTGGTCAAAAAGGAGGAGACCGTCCAAGTTTACTTCACACTAGGAGGTGAAAGCCTAAAGGCCCAAAGAAAACTTCATAGATGAAAAATCTACATGGAGTCCTACATGGCATGTTGCGGATAAGGGTGCATGGTCTGCCGGAATTTGTGTCAGGCCCACCTCCAAGAGGTAGGTCTAACGCAAATTCCAGTAGACCATGGCAATGAAACAGTTGTCAATGTCTACCAAGGTTATTTTAATGTTTTCCAACAATAAAATTTTCAGGACATATTAGTTTAAGAAAGGTAGAGGATCGTCTCTCCCAATTGCCCACAAGTCGAAGTGTTTGGAGCTTGTTGTATGTGTAATTGCAGTAGTCCCTTGCAAATGAATTCTTACCAATCTACAAAAAAATTATCATTGTTTCTGAAATTATACTTTCAACCACCTCATATACCTCACCTACGGTACAGAAGGTGAATTTTCAGTCCCAAGCCTTTGTAATGACATTACAACTTTACTCTCAATCGAAATTGTCTCTCTCATATGTGTATTTTTTTCCTCTACAAACGGACCTAACCTTTTACAAAAAAAACTTGAATGTATTATGACATGCATGAGTTCTTTGCTTTAACATTTTTCCGTGAAAGAACCCCATAATAACTTATTGGTGAACCCTCTCAAATGCCCGTACACTATAATCACTCATCTTCATACCCTCAAAGCAAATGCTCAAAATCAAGGCATTTCCCCATTCTCCATTGAGTGTCAATGCTTGCATATCAAGCACATATTGCACTATCATGTGCAAACACCAATATAAAGCCAATGCAATAAGAATCCTCCCTCTTCTCTCAAGATGATCCATCATGCTCTCCTTTCCTTCCTCACCAATGTCAAACTCAAAAAGAAAGTGAAAACATGTAGATATGTAACTAAAGAAATAGGGTTGCCCCTCTTTTCTCACTAATATAATATGCAATGGTCCCTCAATATGGTCCATTCTCACTTCACACTATGTTTGAGGGCCCGTCACTACACAAAATGGGCTTTCCCAACACAATTGGTATGACCTTTGGATGATAGTCAAGGGCCCTCACCATTTCATGGTCATGGCCTTTGGCTCATGTGTGAAGTGGCCTTTATTACTTCTAAGCATTGTGGGCAAGAGCTTTCCAAGTTTCCACATGTACACGGGTCTTAAATGGCTAGTTTTTCCTACTATCCCACTTCCCCTAGGATTTGAAGAAACACGCAATTAGTATGAGATGGTTTGCACATCCGAGTTGAGATTGTACCTAGTTTCCTTGTAATTTTTGGAGCTCATATAAATATCTTATTCATTATCAAAGTGAATATTCTCATGCTCATTAAATGGTCATATAGGGCCCCCTCAATTGCATTGACTATGGAGTTTAGAATGATTATCTTGTTTTGAACATGCAATCTAATCTCTTATGAATACATGTCTTTTTGGTATCCATTCTTGGAGCCGCACCAAACCACATGCTATGCATTTATAAGTATTCAATTAAGATAAGTAATCAAATTGGGCTCATCAACATTTAGATAAGTAGTTCTAAAATCGACATAAATAAATAAAAATGAACATCCATTTGTTAGATTGACATGTGATGTTTGTCCACTTGCCCCCATCCCATGACCGAGTGGGCATGGGGAACGGGGGTGGCTTAATGCCCTATTTGTAATAGGTGGACCAATTTGTTAGTTTTAGGTCCATTGGATTAGTGTTTCTAATCCATCGAGTATTGTTGCTTGATTCTTTTTCGGTTTTCTTTTGTTCAATATGATATTTGTTAGGTATTTCATGGCTATTTGTGAAAGGTTCTAAATTATTTTGTTACATTTATATCGAGTTATGTTAATATCTATTTGTCTTTTCCAATCTCCTTGTGACGTTTGATGCTGAAGATCTTCACCACCCCTAGACCATTAAAGTCCCCATCAATATTTCCATGCGATGTCCATTTCATATCTATATTCATCTTCTATGTATGTTCAAGATATCACTCTCACATGTCAATTGGAAGAAGAGTGGAATCGTGCATTTGTTGTCATGTGCCATAACTCCAACGGCCACTCCAACACCGAGTTCTCCTCCAAAGCAAGCCTGAGCAAAGATAAGCAAGTTGTATGTTTCCTCCTCAAACACCTTCATCTTCATATAATAGTGCAGCTCAACAAAATTGCCCTCCATGTTGAGATCTTCACTTGAGTTGTCATGACTCAACTCCAACATGATTGCCCCAACATAAGTGCCACGATGGATCAGAAGACCCTCGTGTAAAGATTGTCATAAGAATTACCCAACAAACCCTAAATCCTATACATATTTGTTATGAGTTATCCTAACTCCAAAGTGACTACCTCCAAGTCATAAGTCCCTCTTACAACACGCACCTAAACTCATGTTCAAGCAAAACACCAACAACCATGAACCTTGTACGAGCTTCAACATGGAGAACTTCTCTAAAAAAATCTCTTAAAACACAACAACCTTAGTAAAGTGGAAATGAAACTCTAGGTGTTGGCAAACAATAGAGTAGGATAAAGAAGATAACCAATAACAAACGTTGTATGATGATTTTTGGGTGTATGATGATGCCATTTTCATCCAAATATCGTGAAGCACACATGCAAAACTAATCCTAAGGTCCTTATCCTGAACCCTCCATATTAATCGCATTATCAAATTGAATGGTCCAAATTTAAAGTTGATCTACCGTACTTGTCATAGGATTTATCTACTTTTAACGGGTTCTTAATTATGTGGAAGTCTTTTATAAAGTCTAAATCAAACAAATTTAATCTTCCCTATATCAAATTGTACATCCTTTTTAAAGTGCCCTATATGACCTACATGGAGGTTGTTTTGGATTGTTGGAATGGGTTGATTTCGTTGTGTGACCAATCATCATGTGTGAGTGGTGCTATTTGGGTTGTTTTGTTTTACTACTCTCATGCACTTGACGAGCTTTGAGATGAAGTTGATGTTTATAATGTGGGTGTAGCATTGGCTTGTCCATTGATATGTGTTGATCTGAATTTTGACATTCTTAACTCTCACGACATACATCTTCTCTCAACCCCTTCTCGTGAAACACAAGATCCGATTTCATTATTGTCGACATAACTTGGAGACTAAACAACAAAAACCACAAGATTATTTCGTACTCAAGTGTTTCATATCCTATGTGAAGTGGGTTAGTTGGGAAAGGTATCTTTGCAAGACCCATCTACCTTAGCTTGCTCAAAACTTAAAGCACACAATGTGGTGATTGATACATCATTTGAGGCATGGGGTTGCTAGCTTAAAGGGATTCCGGAACCAAATTAAGTTGTTGATGATAAAATTTTGTCATACACAAAGATGCCACATGTGTAATAATGTCCACAAGATGGATTGGATTGGAGGGGAGGGGAGTCGGGTCAAAGCCTCATCAAACTATTGGTACCTAACACTTGCATGATGCCTATTCGTCCCCTAGCTTATTAAAATGAGGAAAGTCTCAAAAAGGACATCTAGCTTTTGTTGGTGCCTATTTGGTTGCTCCTCGGCATTTGAACTGCGTTAGTTGGACGCAAAATCATTGTGTGCGTGGACCATAACGAAACCGCGTAACTTACACCGCTTTTTTTTGTAGGACTTTGGGTGTCGACGGAAGTGGGACAATTTGTCATTATATTCCTTAAGTTTTCTTGTGATTCTTCTGCATCGGCATTCGTAGTGCCAATCACGTTGAGTTACATAGTTCATGACACGTTTGACTGATGAAATTGTTGGGCAATGTGGATAAGAGGGAAGGGCTTAAAAATTGCTATTTTCAAAGGTCAAGGTACTATTTGTTCCAACGCGGCAAGTTATTGAAGACGTCTACTAGATTAAAGTGTGGTTTTGAACAACATCAAGCTATTGATGTGTTTTCAATTATTCGTTGCACCTAATTCACTGCTTGATGACTCAAGAAAGGCATAATTCATGCCAGTGGCAAAATCTGATCATCTTTCTTTTTGGAATAGACATTTATCTATTTCAACTTGACTTCATAGATAGAAAGAGAACATAAAGTGGGGGTTGGAACTATATGTGTTTCTATTGTGTATGGCATGGTATCAAATAGAATCGAAAGAGGATAGAGGATTTCTATTGGTATTAGAAGGCATATTTTTTTAAGAGAACAAACAACTACATATTCAATTGAGGTATGAGCAATTGGGTATCTACAAATACTAGAGGCATTTGTTCTCTATTAAAAAACGCCCCCAAACCTACAATTTCTTTAATATCTAAATTATGAAGGTCATGGTATGTGGTTAGGTGAGGATCTAAGAATAGATGCCAAACGACTTGTGTTCCCAAAAGATTGGACTACATGCTCAAGATATGTTGACCATTCTAGGTTTAATAGTCAACATAATTTGGGGGGGCTACATGACCACTTAATGAGCAAGAAAATTTTCATATGATAATAAACAAGATAGTCATATGATTTCCAAAAATTATGAAGCAAATGGCTGTGGGCACAATTGAAATTTGCTGATCATTTAGCACTCAAGGTCTTCTTTTTATACTACAACAAGTGGGCGCAAAGAGGAAAATATCCAAACAACACATCTATTGTTCTTATGGGATCTGGGGGTAAGGCTTGGGTTTAAGCCACCCATTCACATAACTCATCTGCCGTCCCACCTAAATACTCTTTCTATCTATGAGTTGGTTAACTACTCCTAACTCTTAAATTCATGCTGAAAATGTATTAAGACCCTCTTGCATGTGTATGATGTTAGAACCAAAGTGCCTTTGGATCCCGGTCCCACGGAACAAACATATGAAACTTAGTGACGGTATGCGGAGGTGGTTTTCCGAGGGGGGTATGTTAATTAGAACACTTCATACAACACAGGTACAACAACAATATCCTCTGGAAGCCAACTGACCTCGAGCACTCACCTCTTGCAAGAGCAATTAGCATTCATGGGCAAGGGATTGCTTTTCTTGTTTATTTTGAACAGCAATCTGCTTGACCGAATGTGCCCCTGCATTTTCAAATGTAATAAGAGGTCATTGACTTTCCTACATGAAAGTTGCAATTTACCAGTATGAATCCAAGAGAGAATATTACCTTTACTGGACCTCAATGGTCTATCAATGTCTAATCTTCTCGGTTTAATCACATTCTTGTACACCTGGGACCAGATCATTGTATTTTATGGTCAAACATACTTTCCTCTATATTTCGCTCTAACCTCTGGCAGCAAGTGATTTGTACCAACTGCTGCAGCTAGAAGGTTCTTGGCTTCTGCAACTAAGGCTTCTGCTGGCGCGAACACCAGACTGTGTAGGGATCCCTTCTCTTTATTTTCTTCTAAAAATTGTATGTGGTTGTCCCTGAAATCAATGTGCTTTTGTTGGGCCTCAGCAGCAATATCATCTGTGTATTTTGCGGTCTTCTCCATGGTAAGCAAACACCGGGACCATCGTGTACTCAAAATCTGCTCGCTATTTGCTATTAGCGTAAAGCAAGGGTGCTTTGGAAAATGCGAATCTGAGCAATCTTCTCTAGCGGCTGGGAAGAAATAGACCAGCCTACCACCCATGACTAGTAACTTGGCTGCCATGTCGAACAGATCATGAACACATTCTACCAATGTGTAAGGGGCAGTGGAAGGTATATGATCTTTTTTCATCTCTTCGGGAATCACATATGCTTCCCGTTTCCCGTTCAGCATTTTGCGGCCTCCTGACTTCCGACCTCCCGCACGCACACCATAGGGTGGGTCGCAAATTATTGCATCAAAAATCTAGACCAGAAATCAAACAATAGAAAACACACAAAGCTTGGCTAAATTGAAAAGTGAATTTACTACTGCCTAATGGAATCGTATGGAAAAATAAGTATCAACTGAAAGTTTTGCTGAACTACATTGCCAAAACTTAAGTAGAAAAGAAACTAAAGCGAAAATTATCAGAATAGCTCAATAACAAGCACTTACGTTTTATTAACTGAACCTGAAGTGTTATGTGTGAGCAGATGGTGAGTTCCTTATTGTCCCAACTATTTAATTTAAGGTAGGAAAGTCACCTCACGGATATCAGAACGCCAAGGTGGTGAGTTGTTGTCTGCACGAATAAGTCCTAGAGGTGCTCCTAGATTGTACTGCCCAAACACTCATGAATATTAGTGTTATTTCAAACCTGCATATTGATGTTCTACTCTGAGTTACTAAGAAAATGAAATTCAAGTTACAATAATATGCAGATAAGTGTGTGCCACAGGTTTGAGTGTCCACAGAATAAAATTTTCCCTATGTACAGTATTTTGAAACATACTAAAAAATAAAGACACTGTCAACATGATTGGTATATAGTAATAACACCATAGTGCACAAGCAGCGCATGCAGTAGAGGTTACAGACCACATAATAAACAAATTTGAGGAAATTGAGGTCGAACCTGATTGAAATTACTCCATACATTGCAATCCGGGCCTTTTCCATCACGCACAACTCTTATGTCAATATCTGCCCCCTGATGCAACAGTCAACTATCTATTAGCCTAGATAACCTTCAACCTTCAATAATACAATAAAACTTCAAAGAAATGGAGAATCCAATAACAATATAGATAAAGTAGGAAGAACTGATGAATTGCAGTACCAAGGAACATGACAAGAGTTCCTGGAAGATAGATGACTTACCATGGTCAGTGCCCCATAATGTGCAGCAGCAACGAGAATACTTCCGGTTCCAACAAAAGGATCATATACAAGTTTGCCAGGTTTGACTAAGGCTTGATGTGCCATCAAAAGAGCAATTTCTGCATCCATGGCGGTTGGGCCAAGGTACTTTCTCCTGCTTAGTTCATATTTTGCAACTAGACTGCGATCTGAGCATCCAATCTCGCGGGCAAAGTAGATGCGCTTGGCTTCCAGTGGGGGAAGACCATTGTTTATCACTTCTCCATCGCTCTCTATGAGCCAGAATTTGTGTTGTGGGTTCTTCAGTTTCACTTGTCCCTGGAAGTGGGATTAATTTGTGAGTATTAAGTATACACGTGAGTTCTTTGCAAAAAGCCTTTTGTGCAATATGCGTAGTTCCATCTGATAATCCAAGAATTTCATGAATTGCCAAACAAATGCAGCTCAACTTGCTATTTTTATTATGAGGGAAATGTCTATCTTAAGACGAGTAGAGAACTGCTAGAAGGAAATCTAGGTAGTTCCCTTAAATACTTCCGTCAAATACAGTGACTATGCAGTTTTCTATGACAATTTAGATTTCCTTTCACATTTCGCAAAGATTGTAATACTTGAGTAAAAATCATGTCACAAGAACTACTACATAAGATAACACACACATAGGAAGACCAAGATGAAAAAGCATAATAGACTCTTGGTCCTAAATTAGCAAGGATTGACAACAAATTGCATGTTGATAACACTGACAAACTTCAATATCAACTCAGAGCACAGACAAACTTAAACAAGAGATACAAATCCATGTTTAGAAATGATTCATGTACCAGGAAGGGCAAGTAGGAGACACTTTGAATACGATCGGTTTGCTCAGCGAAGGTTAGAACTTTCCCAAAGCGGTCCACGACAATCTTGAATGTGGTGTCCTCTGCCAGGTAGGGCATCTTCAGCTCCTCCGGGTAACTCTCTACAGATGCCTTCAATTCATCGTCGTTACATCCTTCACCCCAGACTTCATACATTCCTTTCAGCAGCAGGCCTGCAAGATGATAAAAATTGTTTATCAACAGTTTCCCTGTGCCATAGATGCCAATGAAACCCATCCAAGAAGTTGTTGTATGCAGTTTGGAAACCTACTTGTCAAGGGAAAAGGGGCAATCAAACATAAGACTTACAATTCTCTTGATTGCGCATATTTCTAGTTCATCCACTTTGGAGCCGATTTCTCAGTCTTCCTCAGGGTATAACTAACTTTTTTTAGGGGTGGTTATGGTTGTAGTTGTGGTTGTGGTTTACTTCTTTACTTCTATTTCCATAGAAATTGGCATAATAAATGCTAACCATAAGTACAATCACGTTCTACCACATCAACCCCAAGACTCTGCATGTTAGCACCCTTGGGGTGGTTGTTCATGCTCATATGGCATCACTATAGAGCCTCAGGGACAAGGTCGATTTGGGGAGAAGGTTGAGGAGCTAGCCAATTTAGCACTACAATTCAATACCAAACAAGGATAATAATCACTTTTAATTTCTTCTCAACTCCAAGACCCAAACCAATGAGAGATTGCAATTTAGAAGACCCAGCATCAACCACAACCACAATGAGTTGCGAAAAAACAAGTGTATAAGAAGAAAACTGTAGTTGTGGTTGATTATTGTGGTGAACCACATAGACAGGCATTTGCAGGGAAATAGTTTCTTACGTATAAATTTGGTCAAATTCCTAAAACCCTAAGCCCTGTAAAACCCTCCAAAACCAGAGATAAGCTTACTTTGCGTAGCGATTTTGTGAGCGATATCCTCATTGGGAAGATATACAAAGTGGAAGGGAGAGTCAGGATGATGCTGAGGGGCCTGCTTCCATTGTAATCCTTGGCCAGGTTTTTCCCCTTCGGAGTATCCATGCAGTTTGGCCAGAGCCTCCACCTCTGGTACTCTGTAGTCCAATAGCCTGTGCAAGAAGTAACACATGTACCACATTGCTTCCCCTTCACAGCCCTCGCAGCAACTAGATTTTACAAAACCTCAATCCTTCGCCGTAATTCAAGCCTCTGAAATTGTGCAGAAGAAGTCACCGTCCTTTACTCTTTCTCACTCAATCAAAGAATGTCTTCACATAATTCTCATTGACTTCATTCCTGTGGCCAAGTCTAATTACAGGCTTGTGCTTGAGAACTGTTTGAGGCTCCGGAATTTGACTCGCTCAGGGTACCACATTCACTGTCCTTCACGAAGAATTTCTACGCAAAAATCTATCCCATCGTAATCTGTCTACAAGTTCCAAGGATTCCAACGGACAGATTAACAATTTCCTTAGAATTTCACCCGAGCCAGTTACTCCAAGACCGTCGAGGTCACCGAACTCTGGCAATTGCTTCATAAACTGATAGTGCCAAACCCTAACCCTAATCACACAGATCCATGTTCCCGTGACCCTATGACCGAGTCCCTTAATTAATAGCCCACCCACACCTACTGCTGTGGGCCATTAGCGAATGGGTTCTACCAACACTGGTTACATACACCGGCTCTCACTAGCCAAATTAGTGTTAAAATTGGCTCCTGGTAGGTGTGGTTGCACATCGTCAATCGACCATGCCAATAAATGTGGGCATGTTGTAAGGTAGAGGGGCCCTTTCCCGCTCGAATTTCAGATTGGCATGTTCATTGGGGAGTTATTAAGGGGGGATCAATCTTAAGTGGTCCATAATTTGTTGGCTGAGTTTCCAGTTTCATTGGCATCTTTTTGGGTACATGTTCAACACTTAACTTACCAATGGGAGGGTGAAAATGATGATTCCTATATAGAACACGGCTTCCTATTTTAAGCCAAGTCAACAACTAAATCAAGGTCAAAGGTCCTGAAATAGATTAACGAGGTCAATTTAGTATGCTTAAACAACCAACTTGTAGGCATAAATTTTTTTTTCCCCCTACACCCCTAATGGTAGGGGGTTGGGGAAAGGAAATCTCATCATTTTGTGCATGTTTTAAGCTTTCACATGTCAAACTTTGTTGTGCTATTAAAAATTGCAAAAGATGTGGAATCAAAATAAGAGATATAATCTGAAAATGTTAATCCATCATATGTTTTTTTCCTTGTAAGTGTATTAAACTTATGATATGTATTGAGTAGTCCTCTTCATAAATAAATTTTAAAATTTCATTTTATGTATGGGGGAGTACTTGGTTTAGAATGTTGTACTCCAAAAGGTCATCATGAAACTGTACTTGGCAATACCATTTTTTCTCTCATTTTTACATAATAAATTCAACCCTTTATCATCACGAGATTAAAGAATACATCAAACTTCCATCTTTTCTTTGTGCCAAGACATCAATTTAGACAAGGCGGGGCTTCTCAACATAGCCTACAAATGTGGTATCAATGGAAAATAGAACATTTTTTGCAAAATAAAACAATAACATGCCATGAGCATGCCAACATTATAATGCCAATTTTGATCAATTATTTTGATCCTATATTTCCTTCAATGCCAATATTGTTATTTTAATTTAAAACATATTCAAGAAAATATATACCTTTTTAAGAAACTTTGCACCTTTTCTGCCATCCCTATACCAATCACTTTTGCACACAAGGCAAGTTGTAGTCTTTGTATCTACCATAGTAAATGATACAATCTTTGGGGCAACAGTGAATGTGATTGTAACCCAACCCCACAACATGCACGAATTTCTTCAACTCCGCATGTGTTTTTGGAAATATAGGATGAAGGTAAGAAGGCAAGAAAAATCACAAATAATGGTCACCATGGTTCTTATGGCAATGATTGACACATTGTACTTTACTTGAAATTGTAGGATAAGAACAAAAGCCTTTAAAAGACTACACTAAATATGATATTTAGTGTTAGATACACTAAATACGAACACTACACTAAATATCACTAACCCTATGAAAGTAAGTAACATTAAATGTAAACTCAAACACTAAATATCAGCTATGGTAATATGTGAAAATTACATGCACGAATTTAGTGTTTAGTAGGAAAGAGGTGGCAACAAGGAAGGCGGCGGCGGCACATTTATGTCTAACACTAATTATCAAAGAATTGAAAATTAGTGTTGAGCAGAGTAGGGTGGTAAAACACTAAATATCATATTTAGTGTAGTTGGTGATATATCAAAAATAGGGACTTTGACTTGAGTTCTCAAGAAATCTCTAGAATTTGAAATAAAAGAATTTAACACATCTTCAAGTATGTCGTTATCTTATGCACAATCCTCCACAACAAGGTGGCCTATCCTATCTATGGATGTGGGCGAATTTGTATCATATGTGTCACTGCCATCAAGAGGTTTGTTGATTAGCTCATCAAAAAACATTTAGCCTAGTTGAAAATGCCTCTGATGATTGTAAAATATAGAAGCCCACCATTAATAATGGTATATTTAAGGCGCAACTAATCAAATTGTAGTTTAAACATAACATTACATGTTGATATTCATTGTGAAATATATAAAGTATGTACGTATATGTACCACATACATGAAAATAAAAACATATCACATGTGTGGGGTACATGCCATACATCAAAACATGTCAAATCTCCACTTCCGATGCGCACAATGGGGTAGGTATGCCTGGCATCTGCATGCACCTTAAACGATGGCATGGAATCATGAAGTTGGTGGAGATTGCAAGGGTGTGGGGACTTTCATTACGTCAATGATGCACTCAAGGGGCAATAAGTGAGGTTTGTTTCAACGCCTAACACTCCCATTTTTTTCATTTGCCCCCCACCCCAAGTACTCTCTCTCTCTCTCTCTCTCTCTCTCTGCTTGATGCTTTCAACTTCCTAGACATTGTTGACCTACAACAAAACATCGTTTATAGTTGATAAAAACAAAACATCAATCTTTAAAAATTGATGTGATTGGAATGGTTACAACTCTGTTAAATAAAAAAGATTGAATATAATATAATTTCATTATTATAAACAAATTTCATACTTTAGGATAATACATCCCAATAATAACTACATACCCAACTTTGTGTAGACTTCAACAAGCCCAAACATAATATTTTGCCATCATATGTGTTTGAATGTAAGTTCAGAAATTTGACTCATGTTATGAGGAAGAAATGAAAACTAAACATTGATTAAGCTTCATAAATGTTAAAGTGTATAATTTAGTCAAATAAGGAGAGTGGAAAATTGTATACAAGCGTGAAAAATCTTCAATCCACCATTGTAGGCCAAAAATATTTTGATGGGCAAACATTAATTTGATGTCTCAAGTGACACCAAAACACCTTTAAAGACATATAATTATTATGATCAAGATAAATTTGTCATGAACCAAAACCAAACCAAAATTTGGCCTTGTTCACATGTTGGATTTTTTTAATTTAAAAAAAACACTAGATTAATGATTTGAGTCAATTAGTATCCCTTTACACATGACATATTTGAAAACCTTTGATTTTTAAAAGGGTGACTTTTGACAAGATTAGCTTAAAGTGAAACATGAATTTGGGTTACAATATTGCTTGAATGGAAAGGGCACGTTTGGGCTCCCTTACTAATTCTAAGGATAATAAATCTAGTAGTAAAACGAATGTAATATGTATGTGTGTATATGTACATTACGAGCACCCATATATCTTGCACTCGATGACAATTTTAGTTAGAAAAGATATCAAATAGTGGCTAGGAAAAAGGTAACCCTCCATAGTTCGGATCTATGGTGAACGTGTCTAATTCAAGTATTTATCTTAAGAAGAGACCTACTAACATTTAAAATGGTGACAATTAGGTGTAAAATATGAAGGTCAATTTACATTCACTTGGCTCTTGCATGTGTTGAAAATACAACAAAAGAAATTAGACCCACATGTGGGAAAATGAAATTGTTGATGGAGAAACACTAACTTGATTTACATCAACATAACACCTATCTACACACACCATGTTCTTACTTAATGACTGGTGTTAGGGTAATAAGGCATAGGGACCATGTAACTTGCATGTAAAAGAGGGAAACCATGAGTAAGCCATAGAGAGGTGGACGGAGTTAATTACGGGATTTAATGTCAAAACCCCCACGAATACCCGGGGAATGAGCTATTGGTTTATTGTCACCGCATGTTTGTGGCGTTGCCTAATAAGATGAGGCTTGGTCGACACTACACATAATATGATATTTAGTGTTTGATACACTAAATACGAACACATACACTAAATATCAATAACCCTATGAAAGTAAGTAACATTAAATGTAAACTCAAACACTAAATATCAACTATGGTAATATGTGAAAGTTACATGTTTGAGTTTAGTGTTAGTATGGATATGATAAAAATGATATAATAAGGGAGGTGGCAGTAGGGAAGGTAGCGGCACATTTATGTCTAACACTAATCATCGATAAATTGAAATTTAGTGTTGAGTAGGGTAGGGTGATAACAACACTAAATATAATCAAACACTAAATATCATATTTAGTGTAGTGAGGTGCTTCACTAGAACCACATGCACTCCTAAGGAAACCATTGTCGATGGTGGCCAACATTTGAGCATGGTGACGAGAGGAGGCCCAAGGTTTGAAAGGCACTACCTACCAAAGGACAAAGAAAAACCCACCTCTTGCAAGAATATTGATTGCAAGAACAAGATGTTTGGTGTCGCCGCTTTTGAGTGAGGCAGTCAACTAGGTGGGTATCATGGTATAGAATGTGCGATCATGCGATGTGCCACATTTGGTGACCAAAGGCGATCGTCTACTTCATATTGCAAAAGGCGATGTGGAGGTGGTCCATGCAAGTGAGGGCATGGGTGATGAGACTGAGGGGTTGATCACACCAGCCATTGAACATACTCCCCTGTAATTTCACAACTGGAACCGAACGGAAAGTTTGGTGTGATCAGGGCATGAGAGTGAGTATGGACGTGCAAGGGAGTCTGAGTGTTGCTTCACACTATGGGCGTCCAAGTCGAGAGGATGTGGGATTGAGTGGCCAAATTTTGTTGAGAGTCCAAAGAAATGGGCTGAAAATAGCCAATAAAATATAGTAAGTGGAGCCTTCAGCCGGGCATAGTGCCAAGCCTCCAAAGGTCAAACCCAAAGGAGCATCCCACTTTATTCCTTGCTCAAAATAACCCCTCCAATCTAACGGCCAAGATCTTGTCAATGATGGATTTTTTAATGAAAAAGAAACCGACGGCCTCTTGATCATAGTTTGGTTTGGGATCTTCAAACCTCCTTCAAGAGTCCGTCGCCTAGCTTCTTCAATAAGTAATCATTTTAAATTGCAACAACCTTTGATCTTTGGCCATAGTGTGAAGGGTCGAAAGGCCGAACTCTTGGTTTCTAGGAGCATGATTAGTGGAAATCGACGGCCTCTCGACCTTCGGCCATAGTGTGAAGCACCCCCGAGTCTTGCACACGTCCTAGGTCTTACCTTAATGGCACTTAGGCAGCCGCAATGAGGGAGAAGAAGTTGCTTACTCTCTTTGGGTATTGAAAGAAAAGTGTGGGAACCAATGTGCATGAGGTGCCGAACTTCACCAACATTAACCCACGCGAGCTTGGAAACGGAGTCATAGAGTTCAAGGGATCCCTCTTCATGCTAGGCCGACTCTTCAAGGGATGGATCCGGAGCTCAAGATTGGATGCTCGAGACATGTCATGGCAAATAAGGAAGGAAGGAAGGAAGCCCACATCATAAGTAGATAGAATGCGTACATTCCAAAGTAAGGTGAAACGCTCCAAAAACATTGAAGAGTATTGAAGAGTCTTCAAAACTTTGTTAGCCCAATGCCCAAGGAATGACATGAGTGTTAAACTAACTTTGTGGAAAGAGCGAAAAATTCCAATGGAAAGCCTTTGTATGGGGGTCTGTTTGGTCTAAGAAGAGATGGGGATGTGGAAGGTTAAGTTTGGAAGAAAATGGAACAAATTAGATATATGATGTGGGAATATGTACCTTTCCATGGCGTATGACTTGGAGGGAGCAACCAAACCGTCTCAAGATCGAATTCTGGAAGCAAATGAGTTTCTTTTCGGGAGCTAACACCCCCAGTAAGCAACTCCCATGTTATCTGCAGGGGGCATCGGCATTAAAACGGCTTAAACGACAACTTTTGTAAATATTATATCACATTATACAAAAATAAAAGGACCAAAAAGTTGGGTGAAGATCAAACTAAATAAAATGAGATGTAGAAAACATTGGGTTGCATATTTATTATTAAAAAAAAACTCCACGATGTATGTAAAGAATTGAAACACCTATTTTTTAGAAAAAACTTATAGAGCGTCTGATTTAAAAGATCCACACGAGTAGTTGTCTCCAATGAAAATTAAAAGTCATTAGCAATGTTTTATTTATAATAATAAAATAATAAAAGTATTAAATATTCCAAAATTTTGGGTAGTTTGGCCTATGTTGCATGTATTAAAAAAAACTAATATAAGTAGGTTTTTAATCCAATTATGTGCTTCAAGGAATATTCATTTCATGTATATAGTTACTTTTTAGGATTCCTTGTTAGAAGGGCTACAAGAGTTTCTACATTAAAGAAAATTATATCACTCAAGATTGGACGAAAATGCATTATAAGTGATTATAATTAAGATTGTGTAATACATGAGTTGCATACTTGGGGTTGACACTTAGATTGACTTACATGAACCACATGCGGAAATAATATAATTGTTTAAGGGTATCATCTTATTGACAAGCAATTAAATGACCCATTTAATTAGGTAATTTTTTTATTGTGCAGATTTTGTAGTACCTTTCAAATACTTTGAAAGCTTGGGTTGCTTCATATCTATTGTTGCATTTTTTATTCTAGAGGTTGTAGGCAACATTTTAAAATATTTTAAATGCTTTTTATTTATTGAAAATCATCAAAGACATCAATCCGTGAGGTCCTTTATGGAAAATCATTGTTGGAAACATTCCCCTCTTCCAAGATCAGTTCTTTGAGCTCTTCTCCGCCCAAGTATTGATCCAAAAGTGCGCATGGATCGTCCCCCAATACGAAATTCGTATTCCGGTATTCGTCAATTTGTGTGGCATAGCTTAGGGCTCAGGCATTGCCATTGAGTTTGAATGTACTAATGCTATATGGTAATATGAAACAATTGGCGAAGTTGTGTGTGTCTATATTCGCCCTACTAGCCTAGACCGACTGTAGTAGTGAATTTATAATAAAAAACCATAAAATAATGCCTCAAAATTTGTTGAGTATTTTAGAATGCATATTCTAAAATAAAATAAAAATAAATGCACCCCTAATCATATCTTTATTGAAAATCAACAACTGGCTTCTGACAAAAGTGCTCACCTATGCTTATTCTCCATAGGTGGCCCATCCTAGTTGGTTATCAAACTTTGGCTCATTTCAAAACCATCCCAATTGACAAAGCTAATAATTCATTGCAATGCCATTTAGCCTCAGAGAAATTTCATAAAGGCACAGTACAAAACATACATACACAAAATATATACGCACTCGAAAACACATAAGAATCACGTTTATTGTTAAACCATAACCTATAGCATCTCTAAGTAGAATGATGGAAATCATACTGCATATAACTCTTTTGCAATTTTTTATGCCATGGTATCTTACAAACAATGTAGACTTTAATTTCATGGAATTTATACGATTTACATTCTGTTGAACTCAAAGTCACATATTGCCTGAGGGTTTTTTTAAATTTATTTTTAGACTTCTTTAATTTTTATGACATCATTAATTTTTAAAATTAAAAAAAAAGAAAAACCCTATCTTTGGCTGCACATAGTTTCTAATGTTTGAAGAGTGTTGGGCCTAGGATTCCATTCACCCGGAGTGAGCATCTAGAAGATGATTATGTTAAGTGACAACCCTTAACCCGCAGGACCATATTCCCATATTCCAATTATACTGATGTTGATGTATGTGTGCATGCATTTCTATGTGATTAAGTTCCATGGAAACACTCATAATAGATAAATTGGCCATGCAGATGAGCACTATTGCGAGAGGAGTCAAATATAGAGCCAGGAAGAATCTCGGGGGGGGGGAGAGAAGGAGAATGATCTCTTGTATAGCGAGAAGCAATCTGCCAGAGAGGAGCTAGAAATACAAGAACAAGACCCAGGCCTGCATATTTAGCGCAATTCAACAGAGGCAAGAAAGATGCAAGCATGAGGACTCGATTCCATAGGTTTGGAAGAGGGGTGTGCAATTGTTTTTAGGAAAACATGTGAGTGCAGGATTTTTGTATTGTTATTGCCGCAAACAGGGTCCTGGAAGGATCAAGAGTGGGTGCAGACACCCAGTTGAGCTCATGCATGTTCTGTTGTCCTTGCGAAGTTATGATTTCTATTCTCGAAGGTTTTGTGACAGTGGTTGATGACTTCTTCAATGCGGCAGTAGCTTTATGGGTTGCTTTTTTTCTGGTCATATGAAGTTGATCACATTGTGGCCATTGGAGTCAAGTTCATATGGTCACTGGAATGGTGGCTACTGTTTCCTGCATGCAGCGGAGGAGTTTTGAGGAAAAGCCCACAGAGAGACAGATTGAGGTCCCTAAGTTCGAGGGGTGGGACACCATGGTGATGATGACTAGAAAGGAACGGAGATGTGCTGCCGATGCTGCAGGTAAGGAGGCAGGAGATGCGGGGATCGGTGCTGTGCGCAGGAACGACTCTGTGTGCAGTGAGGATGATGTTACCGAGAAAGACAAGCAGCTGCAGGCGGTGCCACCTTCAGCCCTAATTGCAGCTGCACGATTACGTCCAGGATCCTCTCGTTCTCGGAACATTCACTCCACCTCGGGTCGGAACTGTCCGCATGAACTCGCTCGGACTCCAGCTTCACCATCCACGAGTTGAAAGAAAGACTCCTCGGGCGCTTGCCGGCCTCCCCGCCAGCTAGTTCCGAAGCTCTTGATGAGGCCGGCTTTACCACTTTAATCCGCCTCTTGAATGCAGGGATGACGTTTGTGGGCAGGCACAAAAAGCCTTTTATTAAGCAATTCTCCGCCTCTAGGCTCACATGAGGTGGTGGCTGTTTGCTGGCGGGATCATTAGTGCTGCTTAATGGGCTACTTGTGGGCCGGCCAAGTGGAGATGGCCAACTACTTCTAGTAAGGAGGCCTCGGCTCGCTTGATCCATTCCTTTTTCGGTTCCGGGGCTGGCATGTATCTGTAGCACATAACATTCTTCACGATGAGCAATAAGTTACCACTTGGTTCCATTTCTACTTTTCACCACCCAAGCAACTAAATTATCATCATAGCATTGCTAAGCCTGTGAAGCTCAGCAGACTTAGTTAACCCTACTTCCACTCTTCCATCCACTTCATCATATTGACGCTGAAGTTGAGTTAAGAGTCTATTGCACGCTCTTGAATTTTAAAAGCAAAGCTGTAGGCTACTAAGATCATTTTGCCCAACGCAAGAGGTCACGCTCTTCCCACTTGAAAGTCATACATTAAGGTATAAAAGGTTGACATTGTTAAGTTCCTTAGATGAATCCTGAAATTTCTCCAATTGCAACATGCGGGGTGAAGCTCTTACAGCCTTCTCGTTCCCTTGATTCAGATTGAAGTCTTGCGATCCTCAACTACTTCAAGAGCAACAAAATTCCATTATTGCTCTTAGCATGTGCTACACTAAGAAAAGAAGGTAGCCTTGTTGAATAATGTTAGGCTAGTTTTGAGCAGTGCTTTTGTATTAGAATCTAAGCATTTTATTCGACTTTCAAATGAATAAGTATAGAATATTCTTCTTAAAAGTGAAAATAAATACTTAGGGGGCATGAATGGTGACTCCTGTATTTAAAAATTGCTCACCATTTCGCGTCGATCACTTGCTCTCGCTGTTGCTGTTGTGGAGGAGCTAGAGTGATGAGGAGTCCCCGCTTCACTGGCTAGGTCGTGTGGACCACGCACCTTGGACAGAAGAAGGCAGAACCTTCTCATCCAGCTGCACCTGGGTGATTCTATGTGAGGATGAATATCTCGAGGTTTCTGCACGGCAATCGAAATGCCGACCCTCTTGGTGCCAAAACACAACCACCTCCTGCCTGACGAGATATTTCTGCAGAGGCGGCTTTTGTTCGGGTAAGGCCAGCCCATGAAAAGCTTGGCGAGTATATCACGAGAGCGACGACACCCGTTGCTGCCTTTGTTCCAAGCGTAGTCGAACACGGAGAGCAGCTCTGCTTCCACTCGCTCCGCCACCACCTTGCTGTCTGTCTGCGGAAGAAGAAATTTATAAACACCATGTTTGGTCCGTAACATTGTTAAGCTCCTTGTGGGCCGAGGCCACCCTTTAGAGCTATAATGTAGATGAGGAATCAAAAGCCATTGCACCAAGAGTGAAAGATCGATCGATTCCATATGCATCAGGGTGACGTTCATTTACTTGGAATTCTGCTTATTTGAAATATTGTGCTAGATTGCGTAGTTGTTGTTCGTTGAGGCAAAAGGGTTCGCATGCTTGGGTCATAGCAATGATATGCGCCCTTAGCCTCACGAGGTAAAGACTTAGAAGTGAAGGCCCAACCACACATATTGCGAGAGCTCAAGCTCAAGCTTGTCAGTTTTGGTGGACCAAGGTAAAATAATTTGGACCGAGCATGACATTTAAAATGGCGGTCCAGTTTTTTGGTTCCTCCTTTACCTAGGCCTCATGTGTGTGGCAACCCCATGGAGATGGAGAGAGGGCATTATCGCATAAATTGAGCGTACCTTTTAATTCATCTGACATAAAAGCCTTGGAATAGTATGCAGTCCAAGGATTACTACACTAAATAGGATATTTAGTGTTTGATTATATTTAATGTTGTTACTACCCTACCTTGTTCAACACTAATTTTCAATTTTTTTGACAATTTGTGTTAGAAGATATGCTGGAATTCTCCTTTTATCTTTTTTTTTGGGGGGGGGGTCGTTTCCTTATTGACACTAAATTCAGACATGTAACTTCCACATGTTACCATAGTTACTTTTTAGTGTTTGAGTTGACATTTAATAGTACTTACTTTCATAGGGTTATTAATATTTAGTGTATGCATTCGTATTTAGTTGATATGATACCGGAATTAGCTTTAAAGACCTTGAATTAGTTTAGTTCAAGTCATTTGAGATGAATAATCTCCCACAAACCTACAGGGGGTCAAAGTTTTTATGTTGGATGGATGAGACGTACACTTGTACCCACTAACCACCTCTCTTCCCAACATACTGCTCATCTATCCAACATAAAAACTTGACCTTTGTAAGGTTGTGGTCAAATCATCTCCAATGATTTGGACTAGACTAATTCAAGGTCTCTAAAGCTACGTCCAGTGTCAAATCAACTACAAGTAGTAACCTTTGGGCTCGGCTGCATTCTATTTCAGGGCTTTTATGTTGGATGCGCATGTGATAATTCCTTCATGAATCATGTAAGGTATAACCACAGTTCCCATTACCAATTCCCAATGTATTACTCACTTAGAGTCATGTGCATTCTGAAATGATAAGACCCACTACATGTTAGGTACCTCTGCCCAACGAAAGGCGATGGAACTGCCAAGAGCAAACACTTCGGAAAACAGGCGGGGTCCTTTGGCCGATCTTCGGCTGCCTGGTTGGTCAGCACACCAGGACTCTCGGCCTCTCCTCTTCCCATGGTTCGGTGCTCGACCACTTCGGTGGGGGCTGCCACACAGACTCTCTTCGTTCCCTGAAGTGTAAAATCTTGAGGATCTGCAATGCCAATGCCAACGCCCATCCGGCTCCAGCTTCAGTGATTAATGGCATGAAGGAGTTTACTTACCTCTAATCCGTGAATTATTATTCCATAACCCCTCTCGGTAATTTTCTCACTAATTAAGAACGACCAAGCCAGGAGAGGTGGCGCTTCAGAAATCTTGGTTGTCGATTACTGAAGTACACTATGAAGGTTGCCATACACAGCTTTGAGAAGCTTAGAAGTTTGGCGGGCCAAAGATAAAGGATTTGAGCCCTTACAGGTGTCTAAGGTTGCTCCTCCTTCTACTGGACTGAAATCCAAGGTCGAGCCTGATGCGCTAGTACATCTTTTACGTAAGTTGGCCCACCAAACTCCATTCTAAAATTGAAGTTGTATGCTGTGTGTGACCCCCTCTCGAGACAAACTGACACAAACATAAGGGAAGTGGGCCTAATTCGTTTACTTGTCTTTATTACTCACCTCATTGGACACCTACAGTGAACGTTGAATGCTTGGGTGCAGATCTAAGAACGACCATCGCAAGCCATGTGTTCAAAAGAGATTGGACTACATACCCAATTGTTGATTCTAGGCTCAGCAATCAAGTTGACATAATGGGGTCGGGAAAGGAGGGGATATATGCCAGTCCTATTATGGTTCACAAACAATGAACTTTGATGATTCATAACAATGCAAGATTAGCAAAACTCTACGGAATTGATCATGGCTTCTCTAGATACATTTGTGGACACATAAATTGGGCATAAATTTCGACCACGCAAATCAGCATACCAGTATGAAGCAACAAACGTTAAGTGTTTAAACTCAAAGGCATATCTGCCTTATATCTCATACCAAATGGACTACCTTATATCTCATACAAAATGGACAACGTGATGGTGATGATGGAGTGAGGCTGTCGCCCCACCGTTGCCCATTGTATCAAAAACAGTCAACTGTTGGCCGCGGCATGTTGAGCGGGCGGTGCAAAATTAACCTAGGGCATTAATTCATTTGTACTGCATGTGTAACAGAACGGGACAACACGGGTCGAAGCCTTGGCCCACTAATTTATCAACATTCCATACTATTTGGAATATTTACTACTATAGTAGCAAAATACAAATTTGATTATTTCTCAATACAAAACCAATCATTGGTATTATGAAGTACGAATGAGCAAAGTTATAAGTTTGTGTATTCTGATTCTTACCCAACCTAATTGGGATTATAAACTCATACGTGTAATGGAGTATATATATACAGTGCATGATAGAAAAGAACATAACATTACTCAACTGATGACCTGTGTTCGGAGGCCCTGACTTCAGATTCATTCTGAAGCAACATCTGGAGTCTTTGTTCTCAAATCTTACTGAGGGGAAATGGAAACTTGAATGAGTTTGTGAAGAGTTGGATATATATTTAGTTAGCAAAGTACGTACCGTGAGCGTTCGAGTTGTGCTCCGGGTTGCCCAAACTCCTGCAGCCGTTTACGAATGTTGTCGGCTTGGCCCACATACACCACCACCACATCTCTCCGGCGCAGAGCTGGCGTACTAGGATTAGTATTAGCATTAGTAGTAGTATTAGTAGTAGTAGTAGTAGTAGTAGTAGTAGATGCTCCGCCTTGTACTGCTGCAGCACGGTTGGGGAGCCAGGAGGGGGCGGTCACTCCCAGCTCATACACTCCTGGCCCATTGCAATGCGCGGCCGGCAAATTCTGCGTTCGGCACCGCTCGACCCCTTCCTTGTGGGCGGCATACTCCCTCCAATCCAACGGCCCCACCAGGACCTGCCAAAAAGTTCTTCGTATTTATTCCCATCTGGAACAGATTATCCTATGCCCTCTACCCGCCCCAAGTTCCTTAGCTAGGGAGAAGGCACACACATTCAGATTTCACGATTAGAGTTATCCTTCAATTCAACTGGAGTTTTGGTCGGGAGTTGGTTGTTTTGCATTACAAAACCTTTCATGTTTTGGTAAGTTTTTTTTGGTGCATGCTTGGAGTTGGTGTGGAGGTTTGTATGGAGAAAAATCCCAATCACAAAGAGGCAACCAGTGCAAGGTCAACGGCGGAAGCAGTAACTGAGCTAGAGAGAAGCGCTACTCGACATCACAGTACAAAATGCCCACACAAGCAACACAGTTTGTGGGGAATTGAGCTGAATTGGGGCAGAAATGCAAAATCTTGGAGACTTCCAGCTAATATAGATGCGACAGGACGGATGCATATATAATGTAGTCCTGAGAGAGAATTGTGATGAATAGAGTCTCACAATTGTTGCAAACACTTGATCATCGTAAAGAGGGACTGAGGAAGACAAGCAAACACCACTCGGGGTGGCAACTATCTGTAGTTTTCGCAGGGTGACCTTCTTTAGAACTAGGTTTGAGCTGCTAAACCATTTCTAAGGAGCATCATTTGGGAGCTACTTTTGTATTATAAGCATTTTCTAGACTAAACATTCTGAGCATTTTTTGTTAAATTTTCTGACAAGTGAAATTCAACACCTAGGGGGTCAGGATGCTGACGCATGTTGTAGGAAAATTGCTTGTAATTGCGTCTAACTAAAAATGACATTTTGAAAGTGCAAATCTTTTCGAATGCGATCCTCCCAATGCTCTGTTTCCTCCCTCCCAAGTATGTCTCTCCTCTTTGTGAAAGAACAAATCACCAATTCGTTACAAGTATAACAAGTGATTTATAAACAACTCTACTAAAAGGGAGAGTTGCTACCCTGGGAAACATCATGACAGAATCCTTTTTAAACCTTGCTATGGATCGAGAGGTTGAGCTGCAAACCTACCTTCCAATTGGAAAAGAGATTGTCGTGTTTCACATATCTGCAGTCTTCTCTCTTTACACGCTCCTCGTTAGCTGCACCCGACCGGCCAGCAGCTCCACCGCGCTGATGATGATGTTGATGATGAGCCACAAAATCTTCTGAATCAGTGCAGGTTTGGAATCCAATCCCCATCATTCGAATGAATCACTTGCCCAAACTCACTCAAAACACACCATATTCCTTGGCCGCCAGGTCAGAGCTAGGTGACCCTCTAATTGTAGAACTTTAATCTCCGGAAATTTACCTTTTCTGCTAAACACTACCGTAAATCCGGTTGGTGCAGTATGAACCGATATGATCATAGCTCAAAAACATATGCTACTCTCTTAAAGTCATGATCATCCTCACCAATACAATATAAAACTGCTGGAGGATACTGTATTCTGGCGTGTTTCTCTCCGATGGTCGCAGGACTGAGGAACTACTTGAAGTGTGCTTGCCAGTTATAAGCAGAAGAAGTAGCATTCAAATACTAGGGTTCAGGAACTACTTGAGGTGTATGTATCTGCAATTCTGACGAGAAGCTCGCTGGAGAAGTCAAGTAAGGCTGATCAGGAACTACTTCCAGTGCATTTGCAGATGTAAGCAGAAGCCAGAGCAGTCAAAGAGGGCTGAGGAACTGCTTCAAGTGGATTTGCAATTGTAAGGAGAACCTGGAGCATTCAAAGAGGGTTGAGGAACTACTTGAAGAAGGGTATTCGAATTGTGAGCAGAAGGAGGAGCATTCAAAGCAGGGATGAGGAACTACCTGAAGTGTCTTTGCAATTGTAAGCAGAATCTGGAGCATTTAAAGAGGTTATGGAACTACTTAAAGTGTACTTTGAAATTGTAAGCAGAGGCTGCTGGAGCACTCACAGAGGGCTGAAGAACTACTTGAAAAAAGTGTACCTGAATTGTACTAAGCAGAAGGAGGAGCATTCAAAGAGGGGATCATATCGATGAGGAACTACTTTACAAGAAGTGTCTTTGCAATTGTAACTAAACAGGAGCAGCTGCAGCAATAAAGAAACCTCCCCTACTCTCTTGATACACCCTTGTGCCGATAAATTCATTAACTTGTCACCCGTGCCTATTAATTTCATACATGCTTGTCTTCTTGAAATGTCATCACAAAGTAGTAAGCCTCGCCCACACTCAACTGGTGACCAGTACTTCTCATCAGCCACTCACACTCATTCCAAGTATCGAATTTCTCTGCAAGCTTCTTTCTTTCTTTCGCATGATCATGTCATGTCTGTATGAGATTCTGTAGTTGGCCTACTGGGCCAATATTACAGTGATGATGATCATGCTAAACTCGCCAGCTTCTTCTTCTTCTCATATCACTCGTGATTATATTATGAATGCTTCCTAGTGCTCGTGATTGCTTGTGATGTGAATGATCATGAGTAGCCTAAGATCAGATCAGAGCATGCTGCAGAGAGTCCTACAACAATCATAAGAAGAGCTGCAGCAACTAGCTACTCAATATATATGATCAGCCTACAACATCATCTTTTCCCTCAACTTGCAGCCACAACCAATGCTTGAATCATATGAATCATATGATGATCTCCACTGCTCACCAACACTTATAATTATAGGCTGGTGATGACTACTCCTTACTTATAGCTTCCAAACCACAGTTTCCCCCAAAAATCTAGTATTTGACGATGATGATAAAGCTTGCATTCCCAGTACTGTAGTGGCCACAACCACCTCCAAACTTACCAACGGAAAGCTCACCAGCAGCTCGCCTCCTTGACTGGGAGCCTGGTAAGTAGGTGCCACTCATGATGATCAGGGCGCAGGCAGGCATAAGCCAAAACTTTGAACAACTTTAAAGAGCAACGCCCATCAGTTCAACACAGCAGCTAGCAGGCTGCTAAAAATATGACTGGCTAGTGAACTTTGTGTACTTAATAGGATGCGCATCTAGATGACATTTACTCTGGTAATAAGTTACTTTTATTCAGGGCTGGTTTACACCATGGACCATGAAGTCGGACCATCGAAGATGGCCTTTTCTCATGGTCCAACTTCCATGGTCCGGGTTTTTTTTTTTTTAAATTCAATTTACAAAGTTTTGGACCCCTCACTAGGTGTAAACCGAATGTGGACCAAGAAGAATGACCATGCACCAAAAAAGGAATGTGCTGATTTTTTTTCTAATACATGTCCAAAAAGGGCAGTTTTGAAGGAATAGAAAAAAAAACAAGTTCGACCAATCTCTTGTCTTCTCATGGCTTCACTTGTCTTCTCTTCTTGTTAGATGTGTCAAAGATGTGGCTTGCAAATCTTCTCACAACATTTTTTACAAAAAGAATGAGCAACTTAATTTGTACATGTTCAATGTAGTTTACATGTGACATGTACCTTGTGTTGTACATTGAGAATTATTTGCAACCCGCTTCCTGTCACATGGTCGAGTATGTTTTGATCAATGTCTAGGGATATTTTTGGGCATAATCTATCAAGATCCTAGTGTTTCCAAGTGCAACCAGTTACGTGTTGATATCTTTCGGTTGTTCTTTATTAATTTGAGGTATGTTTTAAAAGATTCTTGTAAAATGATCAGTAATAAACCTGATGTCTTGAACCTCAACTGGTTTATCTGTAAGCAACTGTCGGTTGTCCCTGCTTAGGGTTTTGGTGACTTTAATTTTCCCTACATTGTACTACAGTCATGTGTACTTGAATTCTGGACTTCTAGATGTGTTGGATTTGTTGGAACCTTGGATTTGGTGTATTTCAGAATATTCCATAATTGTTATAGAGATGTGAATAATTTGACATCATGATGGTTCTGATATATTGCAATTGTAAATAAATTCATTATGTTATATCTATAGATTTGCAAGTAAATTGTGCCACATTGTTTGGTGGAACAGGTGGGAGCCAGTTCAAGGGGTAGGGCAGGGAAGAAATGGTATGTCTCATGGGCTATGATATGTTCAAGGCGCATAGAGGGCAGACATGCTTCTCATGAGCCATGATATGATCAAGGTGCATAGAGGGGAGACATGCTTCTCAAGATTCATTATAGCATACAGATGTTGAAAAGCGCGCCTCATGAGCCTTACCTAGTGGGAAGTGTTGTATCTAAAGCCCCCCCAAAAAAATTCATTACAATAACATTTCTTTGCCATGGGCCCTTGCATTTTTCTACCAGCCACTTTTTCTGCCTCTCTCACCATAAAACCCGTTGGACCATGTCAATGAATTAAGTAGGCCCTACAATATGTCTTTGAAGGACCTCAACCTCCATGGTCACTTTGACAATTTTTCCAAAGTGTAAACCGAAGTGGTCCCAAGACAAGTTCAACAATCAATCAACACTCTTACATGGCCTTGGGACGACTTCATGGTCCACAATGTAAACAACCCCTTAGCCCACCTAATTCCCAACATAAGATGTTACATGGGTTGAATGACACCATTAGCTTAACTTAACCCAACATAATTTCTATGGGAATTGAATTGGATGAGATGTAGGATCTAAGGTGACCTACCCTTATTTTTGAGTTGTACAACTTGAGCATTTTTCTATTTATGTGCAATGGCATTTGGCAAGAATTTTTATCCCATATAGGGGAACTATACAAAAAATTGTCACACTTCTTTTGAATTTAATTTATCATTTTTGAATTAGTTATGAATTTTTTAAAGTATTTGGCTAAAGTGTTCTATGATAGATTTTAAAAAGTCTCATGTTAGTATTAAATAACTCCTACCATAGAATCAAATCTTGTCTATCCATGACTTCTAATTTATCTTTGCACACTCATCATGTGTCTTGGAACCAACACTAGATGAGCTAATTACACACTAACTTGGTTCTAAACACCAACAATGGATTCACTTGTGTTGGGGCCCACAAATTGCACCATAAAGGGATTCAATGCGTTGACGACATTTGGGATAGGGAGTAATGTACCTTTATCTTGTGGGATGAGGCACAAGATAAATTCAATATCACCTTAGCATATTCCAATAATTGGATTCTTCTCACCATTAAGATCATTGACTAGTGGCAACATCTTCTTGAGGATGACCCGGACGTCAATTTTCTTGGGCAATGGGCAGGCTTTTACAAAGAAAGTGAAGCTGACCCGCCATTTGTTGCTCAATGCTCGTCATAATTTACCCCTTCCGCCATGCATCAACACCACCTCTCCTTGCCCCTTATTGAAAAATGCTACAAGGTTGGCACCTACTCTAAATGCCTTAGTCCCAAGAGATGCACCTTTCATAACACATATGAATATACGTGAGTGCACAAAGGAGGTATTAATTTGAATTTTTCCATACTACATATACATATGCTACACCGTATAACTTATAGTTATATACATGTATGAAGGACCTCTAGAACATATAACACTTGTACTTGTATGGTACCGTCACTAAAATATATGGGGAAAATTTTAAATAAACCAGGATGAATAATTTTCTCATTTCCTTATCTCATCCATGTATGTGTCGAAGAGGTAGTATTGGAATTTTGGGGTGGTTGAGCTAAGACCAAGGCCACTTCTTGCTTAGGGTTGCAAGAGGAAACACCGGCAGTTCTTTGTGGTGTTTCTTTGTAGTTGATGCAGATGGTTGCAAGTGGTTGATCCTTTGCTAGATCATGGGTGGCATCGAAATTGCAAAGGTGTGGGTTCCCAAGAGGGTTTTCTCTCAATTGTTTTTTGTATCATTAGTCAACCTCCAATGCGTGCAAAATTTTGGATCAAGCATTTAGGGATCACAATTGTTGCAAGTTCTAAGGGTTGCAAAGTCTAGGATCAAGGATGCAAATTGGTTTATGTTGGTATCAAAAAGGAATCAACAATAAGTGGACTATGATCTTATGGAACAATTGATGGTAGATTTGAAAACACTAATTGCAGTAGCTTCTATGACATATATTGTAGACTTAGATGCTTATGAGTTACATCCGGGGAATGAAATAATCTTCAACGACTTTATTTATGAATGCCAGGGTTTTACATTATACATATGATAGGGGTTCGTTATCATTCAAAATTATATTTGTATACTTATGTTAATGACTATATGTAAATGTAATTTTTTTTTATGTTATACATATTGTCACTTGTATTTTTTTATCATTGAAATTGTATGTGTATTGCTTGATTTTACCCCATAAAATAAAATAAAATAATAATGATATATAGGGCTTTTTAGAGTACGAACGCACATGGTTCTTGGTTTCTAATGAAAGGTGCACCCCCCCCCCCCCCCGGGGCCTTAGTAAGTGGGAGAAACCTACGGGGTGACATGGCCAGTTTTTTCATGAGGTTAAGATGACCCTCACTTATGGGGATAAAGAGAAAGTGGCAAGACTACATTTATGGGGAATTGCAAGTTCTAATGGTGTCAAGTTTGGGACCCAACTCACTCCACCAAAGAGGCACCTTCATGTGGTCCATTTGGCATAAGGTCATCACCATCAATGAATGAAGGGCGCGCATTGCTCTAGCCTCTATCTCCAAGCAATGTATTTTTTGTCTTCCCAATACTAGTACACAAATTTTAGGATTGCATTCAAACGAGGCGCACTTGGTGATGGGCCACCTTCATTATGCACGAGCTTTGTGGAGTTAAAATGGCTAACTATGACAGTTTTAATTGGAAGCAAGCCCTCTTAAGAGGAAGAATCCCTAAACAATTTGTCAAGAAACTCAAGATTTGGCACTTCCTTTGAGGCATTACCCTTTGGATGATTTGGATCGAACGGAATGATTGAGTGTTCAACCATGAACAATGGCATGAGTCCAAAATGAAAAACCTTATTTGAGACAACCTCATTATGTACGCTAAGGCAACTTGGGTTACGGTTGCTAAATTTGTTGAGATTGGCGCTTACATGGCCAAAGCCCTCCTCAAAGGCTTTGATGAATCCTCGGGGGATAGGAACATTTTTTGTAGATGGGATAGAATAAAAATCACGTGGAATTGGATACGACAATATACATAGCATGGGGGATGCCTTGGTCTTTTGGTGGCATGGGGTTTGTCCTTGGTTGGTGGGGTGGGGTGGGTCCTTGGTTGGATGGCTTGGTCTGGTTGTCCTTGGTGGGGTATTTGATACTTGGAAGTTGGAACTTTGTTATTTTTTACATGGCAGTGTGGCGCGTCCAAGGGGCTCCACCTATCCTTGAAGTGGATTAATTTTCCTTGGTTCTAGATGCATTTGGCGTTGGCTTTTTGGCCTTTTGTCCCAATTTTTTTTTTCAATCCTATATTCGACACCCTAGGCAACCAATTATAGCGAAGGGATAGGAAGAATTCTCTTGTCTTTTGAAACCATGCTTACCTTCTCATAATTAGAGAGATTTTGTTCTTTATTTTGGTACTTGCCTCTCTCATGCAGATGCTTCTAAATTTCCTTCATGAAGATGGATTCCACCTATCTCCAACACCTCCCTTCCTTCGTTAGTACACTTCATTGAGAACTTTGAGAACCATAGGACCCTATTTTTCAATTTGTTCCCTAAGCTTGATGAAAGGGCACCCCCTTGGAAATAGGATATGTTACCTTACATAGGTTTTGGACACACGAGATACCCAACTTTGAAGTAAGTGGGTCCTAAATGGCAAGGGGGGAAATTTTTAAATTAAAGTAAATTAAATTAAGAAATTAGGCAATGCAACATGAATTTGAGCAAGTTGTCCCTACAATGTTCAAGAGCCCCCTTGGTGCAAGGTGGAGTTTCCTACATACCTTGTAGTAGGCATCCTTTTGTTTGTGAATGTTATGTCATTTTAATTTACTTTTTTGTTTACTATGTTTGGATGGGGGATACATGTTCTTATTAAATACGAGACATGTGAGATATTTGATGGCTATTTGTTGGATAGCTTTTTATTGTTTTTGGATTAGTGGTGTGGGGATATTGTGAGGCCAAACCGCCCACCCTTAAGCGTCCTAGTCCGGGTGAGGGAATGGGTATCACATCCATGTTCACATAGCTCCCTTTTACCAACTTCATGAAACTCCAACTCAATTCCCATCAATTCTTGCACACCAATTTATTCCATAATAAGGTTACAAGCATTAAGAAATGCTTTTCTCGATTTAACCCTTTCTCCCTATACTAATTCACACCCCAACCCTAAAATCATTACCAAACTCTAACCCCCCTAGGCTACCCTTTAATCCATGTGAGCTAAATCCCCCTAATGCCCTTGGCCCTTGGTCCTTTCCATGTACTTCGAGCTTCTGCCTTGGCCTATACCCGGTTCAATAACCGGCTCGCGTTTCGATAAACAAACTGCCCTCGGCCCCCAACCTTGGTCCAGCAGCCCTTAACACCAGAATTCAATCACCCGTCTACCCAACCTTGGGCCAGCGGCTCCTTAGCACCATAATTCAATCCCCCCTTCTGCCGGAACCTTGGTCCAGCAACCCTTAGCACCAGAATTCAATCACCCGTCTGCCCAACCTTGGGCCAGCAGCCCTTAGCACCAGAATTCAATCACCCCTTCTGCCCGACCTTGGTCCAGCAGCCCTTAGCACCATAATTCAATCACCCGTTTGCCCAACCTTGGTCCAGCAGCCCTTAGCACCAGAATTTAATCACCCCTTCTGCCCGACCTTGGTCCAGCAGCCCTTAGCACCATAATTCAATCACCCGTCTGCCCAACCTTGGGCCAGCAGCTCCTTAGCACCATAATTCAATCACCCTTTCTGCCCGACCCTGGTCCAGCAGCCCTTAGCACCATAATTCAATCACCCATCTGCCCAACCTTGGGCCAGCAGCTCCTTAGCACCAGAATTCAATGGGTCCAACCCTCAATGGGCCCAACCCCTTAATACCCACAATCCCCTAACTAATCCTCACACGATATTCCACTAATTCTCCTATGTTCCCTTACTTACTTCCCCTCCTAATTTAACTAATTCCACTAAGTTCCCCTACTTACTTCCACATTTCTTCCAAGCTCTAAGAGCTCAACCTCCTAGAGAAAAGAGAGAGAGAGGGAGAGAGGAGAAGAAGAGAGAAAAGAAAAATGAAGAGAGGAGAGGAGGAGGAGGGGAGGGCACCCAAGACCACAAACCCCTCAACCTTCTCCTACTTAGTAGGACCTTATCCTATCCACTAAACCTTCACCCTTTAAACCAACAAGAGCATGTTCTAATTCAAACATTAAAGTCCAAGGACCTTCCTCTTGCTTCATCAACCACTACTCACTCACCACAACACTCCCTAATGTCAATAAGTCTCTACTTCACCACACACAATAGGCTTAAGGCCTAAACATAAATCCACACCAAGCCTCACTCTTTTTATACTTTTGATTGTTTCAATAACACTCCAAATGCAATTCTAATTAAATTCTAAACATAAAACCAATATGAGCACTCATTTTGGGCTCATAGATATGCATGTTTTTGAGGAGTTCTATGTTTTTTGTGTGTATGGCTCCCCTTATCCCTGCGGTGCTGACTATGAGGGATCTAACTTTCCAACCTTGTGTTCTTATTGCGTTTATTAACAAGTTATACTTGTTCTATTGTTTGTATGGCTTGGTCAAGGAATCTATCACATGTAAATGTGATAATTTGGATGGTTAGGTCTAGTGTAGGTATTAGAGGGCCATTTTTGTTCGTATATGGCGCCTTGTATGTATATGATACCCAATCTTAGTTTTGCAAGTCATTCACATTGTGTAGTGAGTGTTGCATGTGCAACTTAATATCCATGGTGGATGGTGTTGTGTATTGCGATTCTTCAGCCTTTCATAGATATATTATTACATAGAGAGAGTAGGTGTGGCCTTAAATGGGTACTTTTAGATTTGCATCCATTTCTTGTAGGATAGAAACCAATGACCACACAATTCGTGCAAGATAATTAGCAAACCCAAAATGTGCATGTAGTCATTTTATTTTATGAATTTTGGAGCTCATATGAACACATGATTCAATATTGAAGTGAATATGCTCAAGCTCATTAAATGGTCATATAGGTCCCCCCCCTTCCCCAAATTTACGTTGACCAGTCAACCTACAAACGGTTAGCAAATTTTGAATATGTTGTCCAATCTCTTTGAAAGCATATCCATTTGTTGTCCATTCTTATTTTGACACCTTTTCACACACCACTCAAAACATAGATGCCTAATAAAAAATTATTCATGAGTAAGGCCAACATATCTTACTTTTAAAACCTCCTACCTCCCAAAAATCCAAGGTCCTCATCAGTGCCCGGGGAGTTTTTGGACATAGTCGGTCAAGATCCAAGTGATTCTAAATCCAACCGGTTACATGTTGACATCTTTGGGTTTTGCTTGTATTCATTTGAGGTATATTCTTCTATAGATTCTTTTAAAATGTTCGGTAATTCTCCTCAAGTCTCCAACTTCAACCGGTTATTATTTCTCGAACTCAACCAATTATCCACAACTAATCCCTCATACTCTTAAGTCTATTTTAAAGAGGAAAAGCAAATGGCAAGGTAAGGTAGATACCGAAATATATTTGGTAGAACCCCATCCTTAGCCACTACTTGGTGCATATGTTGGGACAGTTGTTAGTAGCTTGGACAACACAAAACTTCCGCAGATGGATCAAAAACTTAGGGAAGGTATGTAGTGGGCCAGCCCTTATAACACCCCAAGAGTCATACAACACAATACAAACATAGTACTCACATACTTCACTAAGAAAAAACATACAATGTACGAAAATATAATACGAGAAAACGACTTCTTTACCCAAAACAAAGACCCAAGACACATATCCCCACCCCTAAACATTCCCCTTGTAAAGATATCTACACAAGAATGCAACCCAGAAAAAGATATCAACACTAACACAAACAAAATTCAAGTACAAGGTGAAAACACCCACATATACGATGAAACATGAAAACACCTTATAACCATCCCACAGGATAGACTCACATGGCTATGGACTCAATACAACCAAATGTTACATCAACCACACGACCTAATACCTCCCACCCAAACATTCGAAATAGAAATAACATGGCTATATCAATGATGCAAACACAAAATCCCCAAGAACGACCCACTCAAAAACTCACACCACACCTTACCCAAAGTATTACTAGACTACATTACAACATCCTTCAAAATTACCCATTCCTACTTCTCCTCACCATTCACATGCTCTACTCAGCTAACAAAATTTTGCTCACCATTCCCCAGAGACAAAATCTTTGGATCCATAGGTACTGCATTCTCACATAAATGGCACGGAATAGGTTATGCCCACCCCCACAATGAAAGAGAAGCCCAAGAAGCCATCCACTGGGCTAGGTTAGCAGCCAAACATAACCCAAACTCCATCACAATACTCACCATCCCATACATAAACTGGTATCAAAACCCCACCCCCTACATAGGCCCCTTCCTAGACACACATGTAATCACCCATATACCAGCAGACACCACTAAATACGAGGAACCAACCAAACTACCAAAACTCAGTGAAACACGAATAGAAACACTTGCTATAATAATCCTATGCGTACACCACCAACTCAATAGCATAGGTACATCCGAACAAATGAACACCATAAAAAACATATGCAATAACCTTGACATAACACACATAACCACACAAATCGCCCCTCCTACCCCACAAAATATAGAAGTTAACATAAGCAAAAAAATGGAATGCCCTTACAAACTTAAGCTCAAACCACGGGGAGGTCACTTAGTGCATTTTAAAAACGACGTGCGGCATAATATAGGGAGGATTAAAATCATTTGACATAAAATTTATAAAAGAATTCCAAATAATGAAGGGTTCATTAAAAGTACATAAGCCCATTACAAGTAAAATAGATAGGTATAAAATATGGGCCATTTCCTTTTAGTAAAAATAATATAGGGTTGAAAATAAGGATCTTAGGATGAATGTTTAGTAGAATTAATTTCGTACGCATGCCTCACGGGGGATGGATGAAAAAATACTCATCATTCACCCAAAAATGGATGAAATTGGAAGCCTAACTCTATGCCCGACTTCTCTTGGTGGTTTTTCTCCCCTTCTCTTTTGAAACTCTTCAACCCGATTGTAGGGCGCCCGTTTGTGTACAACATTTGAGCCTCACCGTTGTGTTTAGGGTTTAGGATTGCTTGTCGTCATCATGCTTGTAAACACACACTCAATCATGTTGTGTTCCATCCTAAGTCTTCTTTTTGTATTTTCACTTTAAGTTTTTGTACTTGGTTTTTGCAATGGTACGTAATTTTTTTTTTTTTTTGTTGCCATGCTTTTCCCATCACTTTTGCATTGCATACATTCTTAAATTCAGTTTTTTTAATTAAAAGGAATATAGACTACAAAAAAATTCAATGACATGGGCATTATAAGTAATGGTAGGGTACAAAAAAATAGGCCATTTTAGAATATTATGTAATTATAGGGAGCTTTTAATTCGTGCCTTGGAGGTAAATAGCCCCTAAACAAATCCCCTCCGCCGCACGTGGTACACAAAAATCCTACTGAGTGACCTCCCCGTGGCTCAAACATACACTATCATAATACAATCCCACCAATTCCAAACTACGAGAATGAAACACCCCTTAAATTCTCACCCCAATACTGCTTCTACACGGACGGATCCTTCAACCCACCGAAAAAAGTAGGAGATATTTGGCTAAGGGAAGAAGATGGTTATGGCATATACAACCAAGAAAAAAATAGCAAACTTGCAATGGGCTACCGGGCTTACAAAATATTTTTAGAGCAGAATTAATGGCCATACATCACACCCTTACAATAATACACACTGACTTCCCAAATGAACCCGCCCATATCTTCACAGATTGCCTCAATGGCCTATATGTGATAAAAAAAACCAAATAAAACACCCCACACTACATAACAACCACCCTGATAAAACCATCTTAGAAGAAATTGTTAAGTTCCTTGTCCACAGAACGCAACCCACAACATTATATAAAGTCAGAGCACATGTAAACATCAAGGAAAACGAAGAAGCCGACGCACTTGCCAAAGAAGGAACAGCTAAAGAACACCTCAACGCCTCCAAATCACATGAATTTGCCCACTCAACCCCATACTACTACCAAAGAGATGAATGGCCATCAATGGACTCAACCCCGGACAAAGGACCCATTAAATTCCTTGAAAACACCTTATAAAATATGACAAAATATAAACCTAGAATTAATCCCTGCACTATACCCCAACATAGATAAATGGATAGCTAACGTAACAATAGATAATGAATTATCAAACAAATTTTGGACAAACAAAAACATCACGGATGCTCAAAAAACATGCCTTCTAAAACTAAGACATGGCCAATACATGGGGAACGCCAGAAAACAATTATTCTTTGGTAAGGAAGCCTTCCCATCAATCACTTGCCCCATATGTTACTCCCTAGACCCAGACACATGGTTACACGTACTCCTAAAGTGCAAACAACACCACATACATGCCCTCAGAACCAAAAGGCATAATAAGGCAGTGTGGGAACTAAGAAAACTAATAGTGGCATCAAAAAAATCAAGATGTTTTGTTCTCATGAATGCAGGCACATATAACAATAACCCACCAGACAACACAGTCCCCCCCATGGCTACTACCTTGCATGTGCCGCCAGCAAAGATGTCACTGTAATGCCAGATTCAAACCCGACCTCCTATGTGTGAAAGGACTGGCATACCAATCCCCACCACCGGTAGAACCAAACGAGAACCTCACAATACAATTCATAGAATTCACATACTGCAATGATAGAATACCTGATGATACTATAACCAGGAAAACAGAAAAATATAAACCATTAATAGACAACATAATCAAGAAAGGCTAGAAGATAGACCCACTAATAGTCATTACGGCCGGTGCTAGGGCAGCCACACACATCCCCTCTATGAAGCAATATTTGAAATCCCTAAAGTAAACATCAAACACACATTTGAAGAAATTAACGGTATTGCCATACAATATGCTATGTCCATAATCCTACACAAAAGGAGAATAGAAAACAACGAGCCACTACCAACAGACGCATAACCATTATTAGACTCCCATATACCCAACTGCTAAGTGCCCATAGGCACCTGGCCAATCTGGTTACTATAGTGCCCACCCCGAGAGGGGTTAGTAGTCCTGCACCATTGGTATTATGCCTTGAGGGTATAATACCAAGGGTGGGTCGAACGGGCATTCCAATCACGCTGATCGAAAGGTCAACGTTTCTTCTCTTCTCTCTCTGGGCTAGCCCTTATGACATGGTTTTCCTTTTTAATTCGAAACCTACATATGACTCAGTAGAATATAAGAAGGCTAAGATTGTAGTTATAAACCAAAACCTGAAAGACACGCATTACGATGCGATGGGAGCAGTGTGTGCTTTAAATATGTTAATTTTTTATTTGAGATGACCCTAAACTATTGGGCAATAGTGGAAAGGTACCCAAATTGAACGGAGGGGAGGGTGAATCAACCTGTACACTGGTTCCTTGTTGGACGACTGTAGCCCTACCAACAAGGAACCAATGTACATGTTGTTTCGCCCCAGCCCCGAACGGAGTGGTGGGCAGTTTGATTTCCAGACGTGAAATCGTCTCTCTACTTGACGAAAAATTAGCCAGGTGGTCAAGTGCCTCCTATGTTATGTTATGTTATGTTATGTTATGTTATGTATGTATGTTTGTATGATGTTTCTAATCATTAATGTGACCTAAGATCTAAGTATCTTATCACTACCGTAACACCATAGCAGGTTCGTTCATAAATAATTCCCCAAAAAAAAAACGTAAAAAAACAGAAATTACAGGCAAAGAGAAACGAATAACTCTCAAATTATATTGTGATAAAAACGAAAAGACAGAAAATCAAGATTAGGGTAATGACTTAGGTTTAAACAAGTTGGGCCGCCATAAATGGATGAAAAACGCAATTAGGATGAAATTTCTGCACATCTTTCCCACCCTAAACACGAATGATTTTTAATCCAATAAATGAGAAGACGAATTTCAAAAAAAAAAAAATTGAAACGCGAACCTTATTTTTTCAAAAAATATATATATTCGTGCAGCAGGTGGCGAACCTGCTATGGTGTTACGGTAGTAGAGAAAGAGAATCTTCACTGTGACCTTTTGTATCTTTTACAACTTACACCTATTATGAAATTGAAACGACAATCTTCGTGATCCACAAGTATGAGCTAGATGAGAGGATTCCCAATCCAATCCAAATTTCCAATGCCCCAAAATTGTCCCAAGGTTTGTTCCCAAGCAGCCATGTCGAACCGACCCTTCTCAACACATGGCAATCCGTGCAAGTAGCAAAGATGTATACATGAAGGTTGCTTCTATATAGACAAGGATTCACATTGATTAGTATGCCACTGGTGAGGATGACTCAAATACAGAGAAGTGTTGGCAATCACTAACACAGAGGTCAGTGCAAGAACCTTGGCCCTACAATTATCCGTTGCCATTTTCCGATGTGCTTCACCTAAATAACTCATAGTTTATCAAGATAAATAAACTTAGACAAAGCATCCATGAGGTACAATTGTAGCACCTTTCATAACATATTTCCGGCCCCACCCAACTTGGTCACTTAGTTGAATAATGTTATGTTGGGCCCTTAATAACTTCAACATGAATTAAAGGCAATGAATGTGGAAACCAATTAATACTTATAAGCGAGCTGGTTGATGTTCAAGACTTCAGTAATAATACTGATTATTTTGAAAGAATCTATGGAATATACCTCACATTAGTAAAAAGAAAAACCAAAAGATCACAACAAGATCACTAGGATGTTGACCAATTGATTGAAGGGGATTGGGTAGATGAGAAATGAATAAGGGCCGGTTCACACGGGTCCCAAAACCCACTCATGTTAGCAAGTCCCAACTTTTAAGCCTCAAGAAACCATTAAAATATGGTTAATTATCATTAATGCCGGATCTTGATTATTTTATGCATAATTATTCACGGGGCTTGTGCTGAGTTGGGTCTAGTTTTTTGCTCAACCCAATTCTCAATACAAATCCTAAGCCTCACCTCCAAAAAGTGTTGCCATGTGGGCATTCATGTCATACTGGGGACTTAGGGCTTGGGATCCCGTGTGAACCGGCCCTAAGGTAGAGGGTGCTATATCCAACACCCCACCCAAAAGTAACACCTATAAACGCCTTAAACCATCCAAATCTTTGTGAAGCAAAGTGAAGATGGATTTGAGAGAAAACCGAGGTGATTGCAGGTAAATGCGGGGTCGGTTTTGGGCAAAAGTGGCATTAGATTTGAGCAAGCATTGGAATGTAGCTAAGGGTGGCTTCCTTATATGTGTTTTATTAAGATCTCACATGCAAAAGTTATAAGAGCTCAAATTTTTATTGGGTGGAAAGTTGGTTTTAGTGCAAGGGCAATTTGGCATAAGGTGGGGACATCTTAGGAGAAAAAAAGGTTGGTTTTGGGTGGAAAAAGAGTGTTTTGGGCAAGTGCTAGGACAACTTTGGGAGCCGTTTGTAGTGGAAAAAGTGGGAGTCTAGGGGCACATTCATGGTGGTAGAGAGGGGGGGGGGAGGCACTTCCTCTTAGATTAAGTATACATATGCAATAACGTAGTAATTGTTTGGGAGCTATTTACGTACAAAATGGATTATAAGACATGCAATTATTCAAAATAATGGTAAGTTATTGTGATTATTGGCAACCTCGGGGCAATTATAAATTGTTGAATATATTGATTTAATGGTGCACTATATTACTTATAGGTGAAAAAAATCCCCAATTTCCCAAAGTCCTTAAAGTTTATGATTGACTACAAGCCTCACAAGAAACACATGCACATAACAAGGAAACACAAGCAAATTATAGGGTTCAAGGTTTATGGTTTGAAATCGTAATCAAGCCCGCTACAAAACAACATAGTAGTATATGAATAACAACAATGAATTGCATGTACATGCCATAAACAAAAGAATACAAGAACTTTAAAAAAATCATGTTTATTAACATAGTTTAGGGGGCTTCAAAACCATGGTGTAGTTAGAGACCTTGATGTCATGTTTCAAGACTACCCCATACGTGTTTAAAAGCCATAATTACAAGGTTCCCACATGCCCTATATTATGCATCCGCATAAATATACAAAAGACCCGCCAAAGCATCTAAAGAAGTCCCCTAGATCTCACATGCCCTCCACTAAGAGATTTTCCACTACAATCAAAGGCGCAGGTCATAAAGTGGTCCATGGTGCACCCAAGACTTGACGAATCCTCCATTGCAATTGAAATTGATGTCTCAGTCTTCCAAACCTACACATCGGGCACACAACCCATGCCATGCAAGCATATTACACGTCCCTAGCTACACATATGAACAATAGTTGTACCAGTGCTAAAACTTACAGTTGGAGAGCAAAAGCAATTCTAAATGCAAAATGTATAGTTATGAAACATAGCCAAACACAAACAAATATAGACAAGTAGGTATTGAAATTTATTGCACCTCCATTCAAAAGGCAAAAATTCCAACTTGTAATAGTATTTAAATTACCTTCATCATCTTTGTTAGCTTTTCAACAACAGCTTGTCCAAACAAAATTATTTATGTGTGCGTACATATGTTTCCAAAAAGGTTATCCTATGAGCACCTCAAGTGAGTCTTGACCCCACAAATCAACTCAGTGAAGTTTTTGCTTTCAGTAAACAAAACAATGCATCTTTCACTTATGGCAAGTTGATCACAATTGTTCATAAAGATTTGTGATGGTAATCATATCATTACAAAAAGAAAAAGGATGGTATATATATATGTTGTTGAGATGTGCTGATGATAGAGAGAGAGGGAGAGGTTTTTCTTGAGTAGTTCTATGCATATTGTCAAGCTTAGTCTTTTCATAAAACATCCTCTTATCATGTAGAGGCCAAACCATTCCTCTACAAATCAATTTACCTTTCGAAACCCGGGAGGGTGGGTGGGATCACACATTATGACCATACTTTTGCATTACTATCCTCTTACTATAGTCATTGTCTCCTCTTGGTATTTATCTAAGGTTTTAAAACCTTTAAGTAGTATGTACTACTTAAGTTTTACCTTCTATACTATTTAAGTAGAAAAATGCACTTCATATCCAAGGTTTATACAATCAAGTTCAAAATGGTATAAGACATGTTCAAAAATACTTCAAAGTCCTATCGTAAGCCAAAATTTGTTGTGCATTCCTCATATCTACGAAAGACATGAGCATAATGCACCAACTATTATTGAAAAAAGATGATACACAAAACCTAAGTGTGCCGTCAAGTTTGTGAAGGGCTTACCTCACCTGTGCCCATGCCACCAACCAAATCCAAAGAAAGGGTTTGTAACGTACACAAGGTGAATAACAACAAAACCCAATTATTATCTATGTCACACAATTATGTACGGCATAAACATACATTTTGTATCATCGAATACCCATATCACCATAGAGTATTCTATGTTCCTTAGCCATTTGAACCTTGTGTAGTCGAAAATAGAGGCAAGTTACATACAACTCCCACTAAGCTTAGTTTGCACAACTTTCACTAATCCCATAAGTTACTTAGCGTAAACAACTATTGTGGCTTATCATGTGAAAGGAGGTTCTCGTGGCCTCTTTCACTTAATATAGGATTAGGTAACTATGCGTGGCCATGGATGGAGAGATCACAATCTATAGTGGATACTCGTTAAGTTAAAACTAACCTAACCCTAAAGTATTCTTACTTTGGGGTTATATTCAATTACCATGCTGGTTCATTTATGATCAAGGAAAAACAAAGTAGAGAGCTGACTTTTCAAAACTTTTGGAAAGTTCGAACTTCCTCTTTTCAAAGGCTGAATCCTTCAATATCTTCCTCATTGCAATACAAGGGTGGGTGGGTGGGAATTTCCACAAGACTCTTTCTATCTCTTGTGTATCTTCTTATTTGTTGACATAATAATTGTTTGCATAATAGATTTGTTTGCAATTATGCCTAGTTGTATGTGTTGTGCAAAAAGAACATGTTACTTCATAACACTTAATTTGCTTTAATTTGCTCTTATGTACCTTACTTAGGGTTTTTGCTATCAAATGGTATCCAACAACAAAAATTTTATTTTGACTGTCCCATACCTTGGAAGTAAAATCACTTATCTTCATGTTTCACCTCAAAGCACATATAGCTAATCCACCACATGTATGGAGTACTTACAAGGGAAATGTTTCTAGTAACTTCAACCAATAGATATGTATAAAATGTCATAAACATGATAAATCATTATATTGAAGGTGTAAAGGGCATGCCTAACATGTGCCCATGCAACCAACCAACAAGCATTTGAGGATTAGTTACGTACACGAGGTAAATAACAGCAGGACCCAATTGTTATCCATGTTGCACACAATTGAACTACATCAAATGCATTGTAGTATTTCAAATTACAACACTCATTGCATAATGACATGTGGGTGTTCAAACATGTTCCTTGGCCATGATTGGGTCTCTCCAAGTAGCATACTCCTCTTGGTAATTAGCCCTAATTTCTCTCACTTTTAACACGTATCTCCTACTCCAGTGAGTATACACAAAGCCAACCCCACCACACACATGCGTGAATGGTAAAAAATGAGGCTCCCTTTAGGGTTAAAGGTTTATATTGGAGTTCTCACTTATGGTAAGTTTTTTCAAACCCTATTTTTAACATGGGTTAGAGACATGCGCCACGGCTATAGCTATGGTTATTTTGCTCCATTCATCTACGTCCTTGTTGCATTTCCATCATGGCAAGTATGACCACTTTCCATGTATGTACATTTAGGATCTCCTGAGCATATAGTCGTCTATTTATAAAGACAATTGCTAGGTAGATCAATGTAAAAGTTTACCATCAAATGTTTTAATGACATGGCATTGATCAAGAACAAGAAAGAGACAGAGAGAGAGAGACTTAGTTTATAGATATGATAAGTTATGATACAATAAAATATTAAAATATATTTATCCATATTAATATTTTGAAAAAACCAAAAAATATATTTCATAGGACACGGCTATATAATACCTTTGAAGAATTTCAAATTTAATTTCGACTTATGATATATTCATTATACACTTTTGATATTGTTATTATATGATAACATAAGCTTAAAACCCAATACATTTTAATAGTTCCAGCCGGTCCTCTCTAAGATAATATGGGAGTTATGCCCCCTCCCCACCTAACTTTACCAAATAACCAAAGTTTTTCCTAAAACCTAGGTAAAGCTCCCTCGGTTATAGCGGAGGCATCCGGCTATCCCAATGCACCTACAAGAACTTGCTCTTGAGATTTTCAAGTAGGGTTTACTTAAGTAGCTTTCACACATGTTCATTGTTTTGATCTACCAAGCAAAATGACATGGTGGATAATTTTTGTCCCATCCCCAAATGCCTTACCACTCATCTATCTTACCATCAGTTTTTTTGGTGATGAAGCTCCTCGTGCTCTCATAGCTAAGACTAAAAGCAACCAATCACAAGGACATGAGACGACACTTTTAAGGTCCTATATTCTTGCCTCATGTCTGGGTACCGATGGGAGAGTCGGTGTTGGAGGCTTAAGACCTCCACTTTTAAGCCATGCCACATCATTTGCCAACTAGGCTCGGCACTAGATAGTGTTGATGGTGTGAAGGCCGTGTTTTCAAAACCAACTTTTAGGCTCAGCTAAAGTCAGGTGGGGAGGGGGCATTAGCGACCCTGGGCTTAACGGCAGCCTTGAGATGGTCATAATGTAAAGGAAGCAAATGTCTTGATATATAGCTCAGGGCCGAGAGTTGGTGTGTCGATCTTATGCGACCATGTATGTTTGTCAGGCATGCATAAATGTGAAAGGGTTGCAAGTACCAAGAAGATTGAAGGCCAGACTGCTGCCAGAATGAACTTTGTGGCATGAGTGCCAAGATGTGGAGTGGGCAGTGTCTTATTTTCTTTTGACTCTTTGCGATCGTGGATGTTATAGACGCGTTGATCGAATCGATCTAATTCCTTCATGCAAGATTTCTCACGCCTCCGCTTGTCATAAATTACAAAAAAGACTGCAATTATTTCAAAGGAGCTGCCGCTTCAATGCAGGCTTCCACGAAGGCAACTTATAATGTGGCTTACGCTTCTTGATTAAACACCTGTATTTGAGTGCACAACAAGGTTTGTAGTGCCAAATGAACACTAACAAATGCGTGTGTTACAGTATGAGAATTGTCTAGTTATGTCCTCAAACTATACATATATTGAGACACCATCAATCATAGGGTCAGTGATTAACACTATTGGGCGGGTGTATGTGAGTGTTTAAAGAAGAAGAGAGTCTTCACTTTGACCTCCTGTACATACCAAGCTTGCATGAAGGTATGTATGTGGATCACTCTGCTTAGTTGAACACCTGTACCCGAGTGGTATATTATATGGCAAGGATTTGTATTGCAGAATGGACACCAAAAAGACATGCATTAAATTGAGATTCCACTGTGTCCTCAAACTATAGACACTATCAACACAACTGTATGGTCACTTGGAGAGAACGGTTCACTTTGACCCCTTTGTAATTTTGCATCTCTACTTCGATTGGGAGACTTGAATTGACGACATGGATGATTCGCATTTGCTAACATGATGAGACAATTCCCAGTTTGATCCAACGATCATGATTGTGGCACATACCTTCACAAAAATAGTTAAACTTTGTTATGGAGAACGATGGTGAATTCCCTAACATGATCGCTGTGTTCATTCTGGACTTGTAGCATTTACTGGGAGTTTTTCGAACGCGACTTGTCAATTTATTGATAGCTTATGCAACCCTTGCATGTCCACAAGAGAGAACAATGATCATAAATTCCTTCAGGTGGAAAGGGAGTTTAGGATTGCTTAAAAAACATTAATATTAACCCCATTCTGTAAAAGCCGCAGCTGGTTTAAACCTGTTAGGTGTAATGTGTGAGCCTTTATGCGGAAAGTCTGCCACTTCTCAAACCCATCAAGCCTTTGGCATTCATTTTACCCATTCGGCTGTGATGGCATGTAAGTTATTGCTCTTGTTCAGGCCCACTTCAATTGCCTGGGAGCCACTCGACAACCACTGTCCTGTGCACTCTGCAAGAATTTAATAGCCTCCTTGACTCAGTTTCAGAGCGTAATCGACTCATACTGTGTTCTAGCTTCTGGTCTCACTTAAGCTATATTGTTGCCTGTTTGTCAGCACTTCCAGCTCCACAGACAGTTATGGCGTTGGATCGGATCTGGAGTTGTCTCATCTGGTGAGGAATTTCAGATCACACAAGGCGTATATTTAATTGACTGTGTGAGGTTCAGAGTTGAGATGTGGAAGTTATAGGACGTCAAAGTTTTGAAATTTATTATATATCTATATATATATATGTACTCTTGAACTCATCATATAGGTTCCCCCAATTGTGTCAACTATTGAGTATAGAATGATGCCTATGTGATCATTTATGAGCACATTGTCCAATCTCATTATGACATGTGCTTTTTTTTTGTATTCATTTTCAATTCCAAGTCTTGTTATATACCATTGCTAAATTAAGAAGAGTGACCGCACACAAGGTCCACATACGTTACTTAGGGCCGCTTTACACCTAGAGGCCGGGCCAATTTCCCTTGAGGCCGATTGCACAAAATTTCAGCCTTTTTTGAGTTGGAGGCCGGCCTCTACTACACATTATAATAAGATTATACCGGGGGCCAATTTTCCCATATGTAAAGGCCCTCGGGCCAAGAAGCCAAGTTGATTCAAAAAAATTAGCCTAATCCAACGGATGTAGCATAATCTAAGATAGAGCCTTTAGATTCCACATAATCCAATGGATCTAGTTCACTTTAAAAATTTATACTTTATTTAAGAAGATTTTTATAGTGGAATATGACATTGGCCTCTAGGCCAAGAATTGGCCTTCCATTTTGGGTGCACCCAATTCAACGAGCTCGGGCCGTGTCATAACATACATTTTTTAATTTAAAAAATCATACCACCAAATCGGCCCGGCCCCTAGATGTAAAGGGGTTGGGGCTGATTTGAGCCTTTTGACCAATCACAAATGAGGATTTCAAGCCTCTTACACAACGAATTGGCCCGGCCTCTAAGTGTAAAGCAGCCCTTAAACTCCAAATTCCACCTTGATAAGAGGCACTCCTTTTCATGGTTTTGTAATGGAATTTCCAAGGAAGGTAACCGGACGTAATTCGGTTCGTCATCTTAAATAGACACCTATAGTTAGTTGAGCAGTGTGTAGCTAGGTGTGGATCTAAGAATCGACATCAATGAGCGTGGTTACATTGTGTTTCAAAGAGAATGAACTACATGCTCAAAATATCTTAACTCTTCTACACTCAATAATTAACGTAGTCGTGGGGGGCGGGGCTTATATGATCATACAACGAAAAAGAGAGCCTTCACTTTTGATAATAGGTAATCCCCCTTCCCACCTGACTTTTAGTAGAATCTCACGTGATGAAAAACCATAACCCGTTAACCACCCTTTAGCCGTGCACTAGACGGCCGTCATAATGGTGAAGTGCCATTTCTAAAACCAATCATGGCTCGGCGGCAACTTCAATGCGTGTACGCTTAGTGTAGCCAATGAGAGTCAATTGTTAATGTACTCATGAGGTAACCGATTTAGGCGATGTTCTGTATGGAAATGCGGATTACCATGTTCGGTGTAGGGAGAATCTAGTGAACGAGTAGGGGTTTGGACAACTTTCCACTTTCAAAAATTGTAGGATTTTATCTATAGGGCAGAAAAATATGAAACAACTTGCATTCTTCACGAATCCTTCTCGTCTATCTTGGGAAATTGTCTCATGATTGTCAGACCAGATCTTCAATGCAAATGAAACACCTTATTCTCATGGGTTATGGTATTTCTACCTTATCTAGCTACCGTCTTGACAAACTCCAAGTATCTCTACCCTTTGACTAACAAGCCCAGAACTCTTCAAAATGGAGGGCAGCCTTTGCCACCAAAAAGCCTGGATCGATCAAAGGCTGGGCAACCTTGTTAATCAGCAGCCTGACTGCAATCCGAAAGTGCGAAATTGGCCCACACTTTTGTAAGTTGCACTTCATATCATCATCAGGCCCTCACACAGCAGGCCATCATCATCTGAAAGAAATCAGCCTCGTACAGCGTGTGAATTAATAGTGTTGGCGAATGCCACGGCTGTACCCCACACTCTACTACTACTACTACTACTACTGAAACTCCCCCATTAACTTAACACTTTCCCTTGGCAATTGAATCTGTTTCAATTTGGTGAAGGAACGACTCTCAAAAACAAAACAATAAATCCACTGAGTTCAGAGCAGTGTCCGGGGAGATTTCTGGTGAGCAGAGTCAGTCAAACTCCTAGTGTTTCCAAGTCCAACAGATTACCTTACATGTCGTGCTCTTTTCATGTTTCCTTTATCAAGTTCAGGCATATTCTACAGATTCCTCTAAAATCATTAGTAATTAGGGCCGCTTTACACCTAGAGGCCGGGCCAATTCGTTGTGTAAGAGGCTTGAAATCCTCACTTGTGGTTGGCCAAACGGTTGACATTGGTCCCAACCCCTTTACATCTAGAGGCCGGGCCGATTTGGTGATATGAATTTTTTAATCAAAAAATGCATGGTATGACACGGCCTGAGCTCATTGAATTGGGTGCACCCAAAATGGAAGGCCAATTCTTGGCCTCAAAGCCAATGTCAAATTTCAATAAACAAAACAAACTTTCTTTATTAAAACATTTAGCGATCCAGATCCATTGGATCATGTGGAAATATGAACAGCTCTATGCTAGATTATGCTAAATCCGTTGGATTATGCTAGATTTCATTGAATCGGCCTAGCTTCTTGGCCCTAAGGCCTTTACATATGGGAAAATTGGCCTCCATTACAGTCTTATCATAATGTGTAGTTGAGGCCGGCCTCCAACCCAAAAGGGGCTGAAATTAATTTCATGCAATCGGCCTCAAGGGGAATTGGCCCGGCCTCTAGGTGTAAAGGAGCCCTAAGGTTACTCTCAAGTCTTGGACTTCACCAGTTATTTCTGACACTCAACCGGTTCACCTGTAAGTGGCAGGTGGGTCTCTCGTTCATTGGTTTTGAAATTTAGTGTATCATAATTAAGCTGTGTTCCAAGCGCGCGTCTGGAACGTGTGTTGCAATTTTTGTTTGAATGTGGGGTGCCACAGAAAGGGGATCTGGCAGCATGTGAAGGGGGACGGCAGCCCAAAGCCTGTTGTTCCTTGCATTCCCTTCGTTCCTATTTGAGCGTCTTATTCCTCGTTATCCTTCTTACGGCCACTTCACACAAGAGCCAAGAGCCGTGACCATGACATTGTGAGAGCCCAAAGGAAAGCGTCCAAAGGCCGTCCCAACACACCTCCACAATCATGTAGTGTGGTCACGGACCCTCAAGTGTAGCGTGAAGTCCTATGTGATCGGTTCCCAAAGGAAAGCGTCCAAAGGCCGTCCCAACACACCTCCACAATCATGTAGTGTGGTCACGGACCCTCAAGTGTAGCATGAAGTCGTATGTGATCGGTTCCCAAAGGAAAGTGTCCAAAGGCCGTCCCAACACACCTCCACAATCATGTAGTGTGGTCACGGACCCTCAAGTGTAGCGTGAAGTCGTATGTGATCGGTTCCCAAAGGAAAGTGTCCAAAGGCCGTCCCAACACACCTCCACAATCATGTAGTGTGGTCACGGACCCTCAAGTGTAGCGTGAAGTCGTATGTGATCGGTTCCCAAAGGAAAGCGTCCAAAGGCCGTCCCAACACACCTCCACAATCATGTAGTGTGGTCACGGACCCTCAAGTGTAGCGTGAAGTTGTATGTGATCGGTTCCCAAAGGAAAGTGTCCAAAGGCCGTCCCAACACACCTCCACAATCATGTAGTGTGGTCACGGACCCTCAAGTGTAGCGTGAAGTCGTATATGATCGGTTCCCAAAGGAAAGTGTCCAAAGGCCGTCCCAACACACCTCCACAATCATGTAGTGTGGTCACGGACCCTCAAGTGTAGCATGAAGTCGTATGTGACCGGTTCCTCAGCCAAATGCTATTTCAACGAATGTTTATTCATGCGGGTCTTCATGTATGATACAGTAGAATAAACCGACGGTTGTGAGCGTTCGGAGTGCCATGGTCTCCCGGTTTTGTGGCAGGCCTACCTCAAAGAATTGGTGGTTGAAAATAATTCAAGTGACCGTGAAACGTGATCCATTCGATGCCATGTAGGAAGGAAGGAATCCGTGTAGACTTTACATCCATCTTGCATTCCCTTACTCCGTTGGTCCCTCAAGTGTAGTGTGAAGCGAACTTGGACCGGCTCCGCCTTTTCCACCAATGAGAGTGCTTGAAGTTTTATGGTCATGGGCTCTCAGTCTCGTGTGTGAAGTGACCCTCAGGGCCGCTCTACACCTAGAGGTCGGGCCAATTTGTTGTGTAAGAGGCTTGAAATCCTCACTTGTGATTGGTCAAAAGGCTAAAATCAGCCTCAACCCCGTTACACCTACATGCCGGGCCGATTTGGTGGTATGAATTTTTTTAATAAAAAAAAATGCATGCTATGACATGGCCCGAGCTCGTTGAATTGGGTGCACCCAAAATGAAAGGCCAATTCTTGACCTCGGGGCCGATGTCAAATTTCAATTTTTTTCTTTTCTTTAATAAAATAGTATTTTTTCAGGGAACCATATCCATTGGATTATGTGGAAATATGAACGGCTCTATGCTAGATTATGCTAGATCCGTTGAATTATGCTAGATTTATTGAATCGGCCTAGCGTCTTGGCCTTAACCCTTATAGGACATATGCTTTCCCGATACCACACCCAAAATATCTCTTAAAATTCATTTTAAGCATGATTAACCAATTAATTTACATAGGCTCTATTCTAAAGAAGTATAGATCTTGCTAAGGTGCTCGATTTGGCATTCTAAAAACCCCATTTGGTGCAATGAAGTAGAAGTTTTGAACAAGATTCTCCCAAAATAATACCAAGCCCGTGGGGCAGCATTGTCCTTTAAGGGTTAAGACCTTTACATATGGGAAAATTTGACCCCCATTATAATCTTATCATAATGTGTAGCTGAGGCCGGCCTCCAACCCAAAAGGGACTGAAATTTCATGCAATCGGCCTCAAGGGGAATTGGCCCGGTCTCTAGGTGTGAAGCGGCCCTTAGACATGATATAGCTCAAATCCGCATTGGTAATAATACTGGTTCGTGTTAGTATTTCTCGTTCTGCTCTGTTCTGTTCTGTTCTGTTCTTTCCCACATTAAACATCGCTAGCCCTGCTCAAGCCTCATATATACTTAGTGCACTCACTCAAGTGCCCCCCCCCCCCCCCCCTTCTCCCTAGCTCCCACCAGGGGCCGAGTCATGAGTGCACGAAAGCTAATTATTTGCTCACCGCCTTTGACCATGATGTTGTTTGAAGCGTGACTCGGACACGAAAGAACCAACAACAAGTACCAAATCCCATCCCAAAAGCTTTGAGATGAATCGAGTACAAGTGCAATATCACATGGCACGTATGACACAAGTAATTTATGTTTGGAGTGAAATGCCATGTGTTGCAAATCCATGAGAGATGTGGTATGGCCCAAAAAATCAATCACAACCTACCATGCAATGTGTTGAAATTTCCAATGGTGGTTGTTGTCGTAGTAGAATAATGTAGGTTCATAGTTCAATCCCTAAACAAATGAGGACCATCGTAGACAACAATACCGTACTCAATATTTGGTAGTGATTAGTGGAGGTATTGACTAATTTATTCAACCTTCGCGTATTTTATCGATTTATTCATTTATGATTGTATTTTTGATCGTTTTGGAGGGGGTACTTTACAAGTGTCAAGCCTTTGGTATTGACAAGATGATCTTTGCATAGGGTGTTAAGGAAGAAGACACACTTGACTTTTCCTTGACATGTGGGTTTGAAACCTCAGACCTATTGACACCAAACTTGAAGTTGTAGCACTGGACCATCATCCTTGAAGTCGAACCTACTTGCGGCCTGCTCTATTCCAAATTGGTTTCACCTTGATGAGATCAACATCCCCCTAAGGGAAGCTTAAATGTGAGCGATGAGCAGTGAGTGGCAACGTGTGAGCAATGAAGCCAAATTTAGTATATGTGCATGGTTTTAGGTTTCATGCTCTAAATTTGACATTCCTTTAATTGCAACTTTTCAATCGTAAAGTACTAACATTTTGAATGAACAAGAGTGAAGTGGGTTTGTTACCATAAAAAAAAAAAAAATTTAAACTATTAGTGCATTGTTGATTTTTACTATAACAATCCATGCCAAAATGTATGTCACTTATTAACATTCTCAAACATGTGGCTAAATACAACACTTGGAACATTACTCACACTCTACAACACCAACAAATATGAGTAGTCACATGACCTTGTTATAGGTGTACTTTGCAGTGTGAATGAACTCGTGACTATCGTAGTCCACCTTGCAAAAAAATATAATCATATAATAATAAAGATGTTTGTAGTTTACACATTTCCTCTCTTCCTTCCAAAGCATGAGAGGACATTTTCTTGAACTTCAGGCATGTGCAATGTGGAATGTCGTCAATTTTGACAAGGTAGGAGATGTCCTCCTTGGAGATGATGCATGGGGGGTATACCCTCTGGCATTTTTCCATTATACCTACAACTACCTCGGGGGGGGGGGGGGGCAGTGTGTTAAAAAGTTAAGGATATAGGTGCGAACAACCATTATTTTATAGGGGGGTATTACTTTCAATTCTCTTCTTTTTTTCACATGCTATCATTATGTAAATTTCTACTTTGGGTTAATAGAAAAATGGCTTGCATTACTTATAATTCCAAATTACCTATTATTCCATACCCTATAGTACTTTAAAGATGTCCAGTGCCATTTTTGATACCCTATATTACTCTTAAGCCCAATTATAAATTTTTGCTCCCATGTTTTTAAAATACCCTATCATTTGTTCGCACGTATATTGCTACTCCAACCAATGACTACCCCCCCCCCCCGAGACAACTACAGGGTATTTACCCATGGGTATTACTTGGCATACCAAGTTGACATGTACCCCAGGGGTGGATTCTTCATACCACATACGAGCTAACATGAATGTAAGAAGGGGTATTATTTGAGGCATTTACATGCATAATATACACAAGGGATAGGTATTGTTTTTCTCTAGTGTATATATCTAAAAAGGCTATTGCATTTTCTGAAGTTAAGGTATATGTACGAAAGGGGGACCCTAAGGTTTAGAGAAAAAAAAAATTCACAATCAATGTGCTAGTTTCATTTGCTTCATATTTTCATCTATTTTTATCATATTGTCATAGTCCTCAATAACTACCATGTGTCATCTTCTTAGAATTTGCATTTGAGTTCTAGATTCTGACAAACTAGAGGCTCGTGGGATTCTCATGGGTTTCTTTTAGGTTTTCTCTCTAGATCGTGGCTAAGTTATTGTGCTCTTATCTTTGTGTGTTTGATGCAATCGTTGGGTTACATGCCCTGGATGAAAAACATTCAATGAATTTCTCTTTGGAACGTGGAAGTGGAATTTCTATGTAATAAAGGATTGTTTAATTAATGACGTATAATTTGTATATGTAGTGGAGGCTTTCATTAGATTAAATTGAAAATCTTAGTAGAAATACATGAGTCCGTGTTTTAGCATGCCCTTAATACATATACATGTGTTTTTCCTCTATAAACTTTTCGTAGATAGGGGATTTAATTTTGTAATGACCCACGCATGTCATTTATGTTCCCAATGAAAAGTCCACCCCCTGGGCCTATTATTGCTAATTATCTAATAATTGGGTTTATTGGGGGCCCTAGCAAAAATTATAATCATGGGCTCATTGCAATTAAAGGGAGGCTATACTAGTTACAAGTTGTAGACTTGTGCAAAATTTGCAAAGAGAGATTAAATGTGTAAAGAACATCCTTTAGTCTTGTTCTAGAGCAAATTTCAACTATACATGGCCCCAAAAGACCACTAAGAGTCTCAAAGCCTCAACTTGCTACAGTATATAGAGTGTTTTCCAACATTTTGGAGATATTGTTGTTGGTTCCAAATTTTATTAATTTGAAAAAATTCTTACAATTGACACCCCAACACTTCCTAGGACCTTCTCAAGGCTTCTAAAAATAACCAAAAACTTGGAAAACACCCTCTCGGTGCCAACATTTTGGATACATTATTGGTATTTCCAAATAATACTATTGTTTCTAGATTTCTCAAAAAATGATGCCCATGTGCTACCAAGGGCCTTCTCTTGGTTTCTTTAAAAAACCCTCAAAACTTGGAAAAACATTGTTTGAAGGTAAGTGGAGTGGACACATTTGATGAGAATGTTCATTCGGAGCACGAAAGTCTACTGTATGTCCAAATAAAATGTGGGTGATGAAAGGAAATGAGCCATAAGACTTTTGGAGATCATTACAAGGAGGCCTTGGAATGTATTTGGGGGGACTAAGGGAATTCGATCATGGGCATATGCTCATGTGGTTGTGCCAAATGGTGTATGTTGAGGTCATTTTGGGCATACAAATTGATTGGTCAACCATCCCATGTACCAACACAAAATTTAAGGCGTCAGAGTAGGGTCATACCTAGTTCCTTGTTAAGCTGAATGTTGGTCGACTGATTTCATTGGCATGGCAAACTCCTATGGATGCTCCAAAGGTCTATATTTATTTTGATTTCCTTTCAATCCTAGGTCATCAACCTCTAGGAACTCCACCTTCCAATTGCATAGACCTCGAGGATGCAAACATGGTGTAAGGGGTTCCCATTGAACCACCTGCCATGTGACAAAGAATCCACATGACACCACCACATGGACCTTGCCTAGTTTATCTATTGTTTTGCTAGTTGATGTGGAGATGACATTGGAGGTTCCAACACCACCACTTAGTAGTTCATGAGAATGATATGGTGGAGGCATTGAGTAATCAGTTGGCAAAGTGCGTGTTGGTCCACGAACGGGAATTCAAACTGGTTTGCTTGGAACATAAAAACGAGGACCAAGGGTTGAAGGCCCGAATTGAGGAGTTGACCAATCTTGCAAGGGTCGACAATGAACAAAAAGGTTGTCCAACATGGGTCGTGATTGAGGGTGCGGGTGGAAACTGTTGGCATAGAAACATGCGCCGTCAACAAATTTGGAGGCAATTATGGTAGATTACGCTAGAGCAGTTAGGAAGAATTGGTTGTTGGAGGATGACTACATTGACATGGTCACAACCACCCTCATGTATGCAATGCACAAGAGGGAGTTGATGGACAAGCTCAAGAAACTTAGGAGTCCCTGGAAACAATGGTATGATCATGAACTTCTATTCACCTCATGGTTGCCCATGGATTTCATGTACCCCTATGGGGTTTCGGTTGATGAGCAATATGACCCTAGCACTAATTGGAATGCGAGATTTGAAGATGAACATCAATTGGTGACCGCAATATCATCTTGCATCATGAAACCTCCAACCACACCATACTTGTTGTGGGCATGCATCCCCGTATGGATCATTGGCTTTTGCAGTTATATGGTCCATCCAAATTGCTTGTTGGCTCACATGATGCAAATACATTGTTGTCTTTCATGCAAAGCCCCTCTACATTGTAGACTATACAAAGAATTCGGCATGCAATGGGGAATGCCTCCAAATTATGAGTACAATATTGCCCATAATGAACCGCCCACAAAATATGGCAATCCTCTTGCTTATAATTGGCAGACACAACAGTATGTCAAAGACCTTTGAGGTTATCTAATGAATCTCACTTCCAAGCAATCACAAGGGTGGCGCATGAATTTTACCATGGTTCTACACCAAAAGCATGTGGTGCATGAGCATTTTTGTACTGTATCATGGGAGGTCATGTTGGCAACACAAAGGAGACCATTGAGGGTCCACACCCCCAAGGTTATATTTATGGCTCAAATAGTAGGATGACAGTGGGGAGTATTGCCATGCAAACCCATTCCAAGCAAGATGACGACTTGGGATATGGAACACATGTTGGATGTTCAAAGTTTTGAGGTCAATCAAGAGTGGCGGGAGGTCGTTACCCAAGATGTGTTGTTCAACAATATAGATTTTCATGTTAGGGTGAACGAGTGGAAATACATCAACAACCTTATGGATGTTTGGGACAAAGGCAATAGCCCACGCATGCAACATTACTTCAAATATCTTTTGCAAAATTTCCGTTTCATTATTATAACATATATCATTTGCACCCATTGGCAAATGGTGGACCATAATGTAGGATTGGCTTAATTTCTTAATGAAAGTTGGGAGGCAAGGTTTAGGGATTTGGTTGAGTGGGAATAAGATGAAATTTTTTGGGTAGGTTGGTCACATTGAAAGGGAGTTGGGGTGCAAACATGAGCCCATAATCTACTAATATGGCACCCTAATTGGAAGTGAGGCTACCTATCAATATAATAAAGATGCCAAAATTGGCATGAGAATGCATGACACACGTCTTGAGATAACCCCAAAGTTTCAATCCAATTGGACATGTGTCATTTGGGTACACTATTGTCAATTTGTAGATTGGCATTATGTAACCTAGGCATACACCTCTAAATAACAATGATGAACTTAAACATGCCTAAAAGTTATTCATGAGCGCACTTGAACACCAAATACTTGGTGGTGACACTAATGGTGAAGGTGTTCATCATGAAATACCCTAAATTTTGTAATCGAAAGATGCAACCAATTAAGACCCATCTTAAGGACATGGTATTGAAAAAAATTGGCTACTTTTCTTAATCGGACTAGGAATTTATTGGTATGTGGTTGTGTGAGGTCTAATATGGATCACTTATTGAACATAATGTTTACACATGAACCTAGGGGATGCATTAAACTGAAAACATATGAGTAAACGTAAGTGCACAACAAGGGTATTAAATTGAAGTTTTTTGTTCTATGTATAGTACATATCCAACACAATAATTTAAAGGTTGTAGTGATGTAGATGTATGCCTAAGAACCTTTAATAAATATATAACATTTGGAAATCATGTGTGGTAGTGTCTATGGTAGTGTCACTTGACTTTATAGCAAAAACATTGAAAATTCGGCTTACATTGGCATCAAAAACAACCCAACAACAAGTGGGGATACAATCTCATTAATCACTTGATGGTTAGACTTTAAAAATAATTGCAATTTTGGTAGGTTTTTATGGCATACAATATTGCAAACTTTGATGCTTATAAGTTACATATGGGATGAAAAAGTCTTCAACAACTTTATTGATAAGATTCACCAGGGTTTTGCTTTATACATAGGATAGGGGTTGATCGTTGTTCAAAACTTCATTTGTATACTTATATTAATGACTATATATAATTGTGACATGTTTATGTATATATATTATCACTTATATCTTGATAATTAATAATTATTTATAGCATGTTGCAAACACACATGATTTTGGGTATTAATGAAAAGGTGCACCCATGGGCACTTGAATACTAATAAAAAAAAAGATATGTAGTGTAAATGTAATTATTAGAAACCAAAGAACATGAAAGATGAATTGAAAACCACCCATATATCTTACATGACATAAGGTGAGATTAGTTATAAAAAGATTTAGGCATTAAAGCCAACGAAGTGGTGCCTATTCTCGTGGATGGCGTTTCACCAATCCAACCCAAATCCTAGTTTATTTTCTCTCCCTTTCTCTCTCCCTCCCCTCTGCCTCTGTGAAACATTGGTCCGCTATGCCACTTGAGGGAGGGTAAGCAAGAGCAAGAGCAAGAACGTAGGAGAGTGCAAGAGTAGAGAGAGAGAGAGAGAGAGAGCAGAGAAATAACTAGATTGAGGGAGATTCTAAAATTGAGAGAACAAAGAGTGGGAGAGAGAAGGAGGGGGTTTGGAGATGTTTGATAGAGAAGTTTGATAGGGAGGGGTTTGAGGTGTGTTGTTTGCCCATGATTATGAAATTGGAGTCAATCTTCATTGAGAACACCAAAACGATAAGTACGTTTCAAAAACTAAAATTTGTAATAAACGCCCTAAATAAGGTCAAACATGGAAAGAAAAAGAGCCCAAAGATGGTGCAAGGCATGCCATAAAATAAGAAGGCATGGGTTCTTTAAGAACACACGTTTGTTGTGAAAATTGCTACTCCAATCCAAGTAGCTAGCAATCCTCAAGATTGGCTAGATGGGCGGACTACTCTAGTGTCGCGCTGTAGTAAGTTTTTGCTATGGCTCAAAACAACAAAACCCAGGGAACAAGGTCTCCAGGAAGACTGAGATAGTGTCTATAAGGGTTAATGTCACATTGGATTAAGGATCACAATAACAACTTAGGGTCTTTCTTCCTTCATTGCTTCTTAATTCCACTTATTCTCCACTCTTATGGTTCCTTTGTGCTTCCTCAATTGTGAGTGATTCCGTCCTATCTTCAGGGAAAGTTTCTGTCACTCTATGTCTTTGACTTATTTCAGTCGTGAAGCTCAAAAGCTTGGCAAGTTGGCAGGGCAATTAGTCAGGACGTCATTCGGGGTAATGTCTTTTAGTAACCACATCGTCTTGAGTATGCCAGAAATAAAACTTGTAAAGTTCCTTAATTAATTCATGGTTACCAACTTACAAACCTCATGCATGCCTCTGCTTGCTCAAGTCACCACCCTAGTCTTCAACCATCTGGTGACTCATCTCAAACAACCATCCAATTGTTAATACTTCTCAATACATCAACAACTAGGCGATATTCTCCCTTAAGGCTTTAGTCCTCTATAAACTAATCAACAACATTCAAAGGGTAAAGTCTTATTCTAGTAAGATATTCTTTCCTTCTTGGGAAGAGACTGCCTTGACAGCCTATAGCCTGCCTCTAGCCCTTCCATCTCTTTTTGCTGACAACTCACCTAGCTCTCCTTTTCTCTCTCTCTGATTCACCAACTAATAGTTGTTAATTTGGGGCGCTAGCCCAGGCGATGGCCTCACTCTAGCCTCTCCGTCTGTCCCTCTTCCTAAGACTATCGCCCTTCTCGGTTGGCTACTAGGCAGTCTCTGGGACCTCACAATCCTCTCTACAGACTATGGCCAACATCTTTCTTGACTTGGCCCATTGCCTGTTCTCATTGTTCTTGACCACTAGCCTTTGGCTAAGCCTATTGCCTCTCTTGCTTCTCATCAAGCTCTCTCATGACTTGCCTTCTTCACGACAGGCTGACCTCATCCGTCATGTCTCTTTCCAGACCAGTGGCCTTGCCTCTTCTTAACATACTATCAGACTATTGCATGTCTTAGTAGTGCTCTCAGCCATTTCCTGATCTTTCAGACCATTGCCTCACACTCTACAACTTCTCAGCCTCTTTTGTTCCTCCTTGCTCACTCACTCTTAGTTAGTATTAACTCATTCAACTGCGGACTTCTCCTCAGCCTATTTGCCTGATCTTAACATTACAGTGCTATGTCAGACTACTTGCCCAACCTTACTTCCAGATATCACTCACAACATTACACATGACACACTTCACCAATCCTCTCCCCTCATAAGACAAACAACAACACATTATAACTTGCTCATAACTTCCTCATTAAAACAAAAGATGTTTCCACTTCAAGGTCCAATTGTTGCGGCCCTTTAACTTCCTAACATTGTGATACCAAGATTCTTGCTTGGTCCTGACTATAGCCTGGCTCAATCACTGAGCTACAGACTTTCTACGCCTATCGCTAATACTATGGTGAGGCTATGTCAAATCTTTACTATGTGCAAATAGCATGCCTTCCTTCCTGACAGCCTCTTCCTTAATGCCGAGAGAGAAGACCAGGTGGTTAGCCGTCGTAACCACTTCTTAACGGCTATTGCCTGCTTTCATACCTCTGGATGGCTACTGACTGCCTATAGCCGGATGAAAGACGTTAGATTTCAAGAATTGCCCTTTTCAGACACGCGATAGCCAAAAAATCAGTCCTACACGCGCACCTCTCCATGAGGAGTGCCTGAAACACCATGAGCACAAGGGGGACCCCGGAGTGACACCCGAGACTTGTGGCGCCGTTGGTGAGAGGGCCCAAGTGATCCTAGTGTGGGTGAGGGCCCCAAATGTTGGGAACACCTCCCACCCACGGAGACTAGGAGGCACAAGGGTAAGGCCATGAGCTATGCGTAGCTCATGGCGTGGTGATTCTAGAATGCTCAAGAACACCTCAATCGGAGGTGTGAGCTAGGAGTTATGGCATTTGAGTGGGGCGCTCTCCCGGGACAGCGCCTTGGTACAGCAGTGGCCTGGGAGCGGCTCCCGGGACTGCCAAGGTTTGAACATGCATAACTTCCTGAATACTTTCTTGAATGGGACAAGTGAGGAGTCCATTGGCATCTACGTGAAACTTAGATGTCGATGGAGTGGTTGAATAAGAGCATCAGAGATGATACAAGGAAGTTATAATGTTCTGAAGCTGTTGGGGGCTTCAAACCCCAACGGCTAAGGGAAAATGTCTACTTGGCCCCAACTCTTGGTAGAGAGACAAAAGGTTTTTTGACGGTGGTGTAGGGGCCCTACCAAAAGTCCTAGAGGCTTATATGGGTGAGGTGGTGTGGCCTCACCCACCTGAGGCCAAACGGCATGGCCTTCATGGGCATTGGCCCGATGTGAGGGCATAGTTGCTTAGTATGGTTCGGGTTGTTGTAGTGTTGCTCCAGCAACGCGATGATCAACATAAGATTAGACTTCCATGGATGGAAGTCCACATCTAAAAATTGGTTACCGATTAAGGGGTGAGTCCCGAAAGAGCAAAGTAGGAGGGTTGCTTCCCCTCCTATGAACTATAAGGTCCGGGGTTGGAGAAGCTAACCATTGGCATGGCGGAGTGTGAAGGGTTAGCGCTCGTGACCCTTGCTAGAAATGAAATTGGTTAAGATGGTTAAGGGGAGCTAACAAGGGTTGCGACATCTAGTGCCCAAACCCTGGAGTGGAGGGGGTAGGGTTTAGGCCATTGGTATCCTACTCCTCCAGTCATTGAACATCATGACTGTGTAAAATGAGTACTACACAACCAAAAAATTAATAAAGTGATGTTTGAAAGGTGTTGTAAAAATTTCAAAGTGCGAACTTTAGCTTAGATTGTATGTAAAATTTCAAATTGAAACATTGGAGCTAACAACTTAACTTGGTTTGGTTTGTTTCGAATGTTGCTTCAATTGCAATTGCATTGTTATGGCTTAATCTAGCCATCATTTGTTGTTGCCATTCAAAATGAATTCAAAGGATGAATGAGGTGTTTAATTTTGTCAATGTTGTTAAAGATTGAAAAAAAAATGTTTCCAATAAAAAAACACAAAATCATTGTCTTCGTGCACCCAGATCACACATTGATTGGATCCAAAGAGTGTTTTCTTATAACTCTTCAATTTTCTTCTTGTAAAAATTCTATACATTAGAATGGAACAAAAACTTATCTCTTATCACCCACTCATTATGCTTCGCCAACTCTCTCCACTCTTGATTGTGTGGGCTCATGATTTGAGTTGAAGATAACCCCAAGCCATGTATTTGTTTTATATGAAGTTTCATTTTTTAGAAATATTAGATCCCAACGCATGATGAAAAACCAATCACTTTGTCCATGACACAACTCCCAATGTTTATTTGCATGCTCTATATGCTCATATATGAATTGACATAATGAGCCATCAAGGTAAGGCCTCTTTGCAACATAGCAATGAAGACACTCGCACTTAATGGACATTTTTGCCAATGTTTTCCCAATTCTTTGCATCTTTTGGCCCGTATTGTAGTTAATAAAGAACATGTCCAAGCCAATTATGGTCTTGCAACCTTGCTTGGCTTTAATTTTAGATGTTTTCTTTTTGATTTTTTGTGTGTAGATTTCAAGCTTGCTTGCATGTCCTTTGGAACGTTCCATGTTTTATTGTCTAACCCAAAGTTGCACCTATTACTTTAGTATAGTATAGAGTGTTAAACATTTGTAATAGTTGTAAAACTTACACATAGCATCCCGATCATTGATGTCCACAGTTAAGCCTGAATCTCTCATATTAGCTCTAGGCTTGATGTATGAGTGGAGGCAACTGTTGTGAATGTTGGCCTTGATGGTTCTCTTATCTAAATGCATGCACTAAAATGTGTAGGTCATAGTGCATTAATTTTGGGAACGGCTAGTGAAAAGATGACTGCACTGAATGACATTATTTGATTGCAATGCCAAGATTGTTGGCTCTCATATTGTTGAGGGAATTTGGAAGGTTTGTCTAGATGATTTCCTTAGTAAATTTGCGGGGGAAGAGTTTGTTATTTTGTTCACCAACTACAAAGTCATTAAGCCTCTCCCAAGGTATGAGTGTATAGTTGGAGGTATTGTAATGACCATTTCTAGAGGAAACGTGTGGAATCAACTAGAGGTCCTCAAATGCAAATGGGTATGTTGGTGGGTATTGAGTTAATTATTCTTGAAACCTCATTGTTAAATTTGCATGTACAACTCGAAATATTAGTTTTGGCATATCTTTGTCCTTTATGTCACAGTTGGTCTTGAAGGTTATGAAGTTGACTCTCTTGCAATGAGAATAGTAAGTGCTTGCACATACTACAACACATTTCTAACCATGTCTTGGTCAATTGTGTAGTAACTGCAAAACTTAGCATGTCATTTTTTTATGTGCAAGTGACAATATGTTATAAGATCAACAAGTTTGCTTCATTAAACCAATTGGATTAACTAATTGATGAGAGACTCATAAGACTTGGAAATGACGATATGGTCAAATGAGTCTTTATTGATGTGAATGGTAGATTGTAGTGAACAATTGTAGATTGGCACTGAAAATCACACATAATCATCAAATGTAGCAATATCTCATAACACCACATCAACCACCAAGTACATAATCAAATCGAGCATGATCATAAATATCCATGCACAACTTATAGATCATGTGAGTTTAGGCATAGAACAAGAAGGTGTTTACACTGAGCTACTAAATTTTGGCATCACAAGCTTAGCAATAACAAACACTTAATTACATGCACTATTTGTACGAAATAGTTGTGAGCACTAACAAGTTCAGATCCGTTAATTCGTTGTAGAACACATTACCAAATTTGACGCATAACACTTTTGTAGATCTGGTGCATAACACATTACCAAATTTGGCACATAACACATTTGTAGATATGGTGCATAACACATTACCATATTTAATGTACAAACACATTCCACATATCTTAGTACATAATACATTAGTAGATGGGAGCATGTTATGTTCCCAATGTCTGAGGAGGGTTCATGGCTCGAAGGATGACTAAAGTCGCTAGAGTTGACTCCATCGATGGTTTTGTCTAGTTAGGTAAGTTGTGGGCAAGTTCAATAAATTATGGTCTGGACACTAATGGGTGGACTAAGGGTATTGGATTCTTAGTCGACTAAAGCTTGATAGGGGTGCTTCAACGTCCGGCCCCATGTCATTCATTGACTCAAACTCATGACTATGCCCAAACTCATAAATCCTCTCATCTTGACCCAAAAGAAAAATTCACCCTTGAGTTTTCTTTAGGATCCTAATACATGATGCTTAAACATAGACTTGGGAGAACATTCCCCTAAAACTCATGCTTTCGAACCTCCCCTCCACTGGCACAATACAAACAACTCTATTGTTATAACTATACTAAATATTGCACTTAGTGTCACCAATTCTCTTCGACTTGCCCAATACTAATTAAAAACCACCAATGTAGTGTCACCAACACTAAATGTATACCTAATGTCATTTGCCATTCCTTGTAAAAACTTTTGGGCATTATAGATTCACAATGTTGCAATTGTTGTCATTTACTAAGAGATGTTTCATTCCAACTTCAATCAACTCTGACTATGTTTCATCACATAAATGTTAGGATGCATAATATACCAAATTTTGTCTCGGTAATTGGCATTTGATGAACTAAAAGTTGACATTACCTATAAACTTAATCACAAGAAGTGTCATTTAAAAAGTCACCACAATGACATAAAATACCATATGGCACTAATAACAATATTTAGTGCACACCTCATTGTGACCCCTTAAGGCCCTTCTCCACCCGGCTCTATCAAAAAGCTCAAGTCTTTCCAAAGACCTATGGCTATGGAGGAGGCACCCTTGTTCACACGGTGCACTTGCATCAACTTGCTCATTGAAAATTTGGGAGAATATCAGTTCATTTATTTCACGCATGGTCATTGTTTTATTAACCAATGATCTTGTTAAAGTGCCTTTGTGAGTGGGCTTAGGGCAAGCCCAGGAGAGATAGAAAGCAACCCGCCAAAAATAATATATTATATGGTGTTTAGGGTGGCCGGCTTGGGTGGCGGGGCCGGGACGCACCACCCTAGCCCATGAGTCCCGGCATATTTTAGGTTGTCACACCCAATTTGCCCAACTGGGCCCGCTCTCCCGAATGTGAGCCACCCTCTCCCGAAAGTTTTAGGGGCTGCCCGAAGGCCTGCCCGACCCAACGTGACATCATCATATTTGCCTTAAACTCGATGTATTAAAATGGTGCACCGGCTCTTACATCGCGGTTCACGGGCTACTTTGTCTATGGTCATATCTTAACTCAATTAATATTCGCCAACACCAATATTTGGTTTGAGTCAATTTTTTGTCTTATTCATTTTTGTGTCTAGCAATAATGCGTGGGATACCAATTGAAAATTTCCTTGCCACACGTTGAGGCCATCTTCGATTCCTACGACAACCATGGATATTTAAATAAAAAGAAGCCACGTCCTCTTACCCAAATAGCAAATGTGTACGACCAACTCCATGTAGTACATCTTCGCACACGTTCCATCCTATATATTGAAACTATTGGGTTTGCCATTATCATTTATTTTTGCCATTCGTATCCGCAGGATTGTTGTTTAGTTTGTTTGGGGTACTTCACAATGTCGGATCGTTGGATGGGGTACAACCAAAACATTCAAGCTAATCTAGAAGATGATGAAGAAGAGGAATTCGTTATGAGAATGCTAGCCCAACAATATGACAATGTTTACAGCGACGATGAACCAAAGCAGCGGGGTGGTAGTCGTCCAGGGAGGAGGGCGAACAAAGAGCGTTTAGCCGAGATGTACGATGCCTTGCTCTTCAAAGACTATTTCTCGGACGACCCCATATTTGATGACACTGATTTCAGACGGGTTTATCGCATGAGGAAACCTCTTTTTCTGTGTATATTGCATGCAATCACAGAGTCTGACGCTTATTTTGTTCAAAAAAGGAACGCTGCAGGGAAGCTGGGGTTAAGCAGTCTTCAAAAGGCCACGGCTGCGATGCGTATGCTAGCGTACGGGACCTCCTCAAAGGCACAAGAAGAACACACTAGGATGGCTGAAAGCACTGCTCAAGAGGCGATGTTGCGGTGGTGCAGGGGGGTTAGGCGATGTTTTACAGAGTATTATTTGCGGGATCCCTCACAAGATGATATTGTTAAACAAATGGAGATAAATCAGGAGCGGGGGTGGCCAGGTATGTTTGGTTCCATAGATTGCATGCATTGGAAATGGAAGTTGTGTCCAGTTGCATTGCAGTGGGCATTTCAAGACAAAGATTAAAAAAAAGGAGTATAATTCTAGAAGCAATGTGTGATCAAAGTTTATGGGTTTGGCATGCATTTTTCGGCATCCCAGGTGGCAACAACGACTTAAATGTGCTGGATCGCAGTCCACTGGTATGCAAGTTGGTTGAAGGCAATGCCAATAGTGTTGGATTTTGGGTCAATGGGAACTGGTATGAAAAGTACTACCTGCTCGGCGATGGCATTTATCCTAAGTGGAGTTGCTTCGTCCAATCCCTACAGGACCCCGAGGACCAAAAAGAAAGTAATTTCTCAGGAGCTCAAGAATTTGCGCGCAAGGATGTAGAACGATGTTTCGGAATGATGCAAGCTAGGTGGAGCATTATCACACAACCTTGCAGGTTGTGGAATGCATCAGACATTTCGGATGTTATGTATGCTTGCATTATAATGCATAATATGATTATAGAGGATGAGAGTGGTAGAGACTTGGAAATTCTAACACCAGAAGTTGCATCTTCATCATCATCGGGGATGAGAAGAGGTTTCACCTTCGCCGATTTGACACGAGAAACTGCACTCATTGAGGACACTGATACTTACTACAACTTGCGTGACGACCTTGTACAACACCTATGGGAGCATAAAGGGTTGAATGCCTATTAGTCATACGTGGGTCTTGTCTATGGCTTAAGGTATATTGTGAGGTTTAGGATTCAAAAGTCGACTGAAACTTTATGAATTTGTTTTGGTTTAGTCTTAATTGCTTCGGCAATTTAGGAATTATTTATGCAATTATCATAATTGTTCAAGCATTCGTTCATGCAAAGGATGGGTTTGTTTGTTTGCAGTGTGAATTTGTTTGAATTGGATGTGACCATTTTTATTGTTTCAACTTGCCATTGGTAGTTCACGCAATTACAATGCAGTTTCAAACTACACATGTCATGTTCACAACACAACTTCATACGCGCTGGATCAATCAATTTTTTGACTAGAAACCCACACTTTGAGATTCCCCAAAGAATATACCAATGGCCAGTGTTAAACTTTGCTTGATATCCCAAGAGTACAATCTGGAAGCTTCAAATCAAACTCCAAAACAAAACAAAACAAAACCACTGCCACCACAAACAAGATTGGACTCTTGTAGGTAGCTACACACCAGATGTATGAATAATCAAAGCAACAAATTGCACAACAATAATCAATACTGAACGATTTTTGTGGCCCCACCTCAGACAACAACATATGTCAACCATATCTGTATGTGATCTTGTAATTTCTGTAACGGTTTCGAAGAATCTCTTCTCGTCTCCTCATCTACATCATTCTCCAGCGGTAGCCTCTCGCTTGTTAAGCCATCGTCCTCTTCAATTTGAGCCAGGGTTCGTGCGGCCCGATATTCATAAGACCGCACATCACTGTTATCTTCGCATTGTTTATAGTCCTTTGAAGACGACGCCCTTTCGGCGTCGACATCAAGCTCAGACCCTCACTGTGTAATCGAATCCGTCCACAGCAAAGGCAATACTTTCTTGAAAAGAAGAATGTGTGCAATGCAACAGAAAGAGCTCTTGTTTAACGGCATCTTAAGGAGAAGAGCCTCTATAAAGTAGAAGCAGGGATGCACAACCTTTACAAACTTTCCTCAATGCGGCCACCTGGAAGAAACATCACCAACATCAAAAGCGCCACTCCTCCTTCCAGCTCTGCACTCTGTTGCCTTGGACCCCAACCCTCTTCAACAACCTCATCAGAACCTGAAGCTCTTCAATGCGCATCTGACACTCTGCACATTGCAAAGAGAAATGCAAAGAGAAATGCAACCATAATGAATCAAAGAGGCATTTATTGGAACCCAGCAGGCTGCCGTCACCAAAAGCACTCAAGAGAGTGTCTTGTGCAAAATCTCACAACACTCTTGCACCAGGTTGCCAAGGCGATGGAGTTGCCCAAGGCATGTGGGTGTAATGACTACCGATGGGTGGAGGGATTGGCATTGAGGGAGAAATAGCACCGAAACAATTTCTGGATGCATATTCGGAGGCCAGGGTCTCATTCCAGAGGACCTGCTTCGAGGCCTCAAGGAACTGAGCTTCATGGCTAGGGTTCTCGCCAGTGCGGCGACGTTGCGAAGGGGGGACCCTAAACATCTCTTCCCCTTCCGTATCACTCACTACATGTATGTCACTTCGATCCTCTGCGGAGACATCGAAGTGACCACCTAACCTGTCATATCCTTCTTGATGTGCCCTAGCTTTCTCCAGTGCACTCTGCATGTAGAGGTTGGGCTCAGAGTTGCGGTAGCGATGGCGATGGGCTGCCTCGCTATCGGAGCCCTCGTCCTCGTCCTCTTCGTCTTCATCTTCGTCACTTGAGAGCGTCACAGTGGCCCCTACATTGAGATCTGGCTGCAGTGGGGGCGAAGGAGAAAGGGGAGTCGAGGAGGGAGCGAAATCTGCAGTGGGTGCGGCAGCAAATCCGGGGATGGTGGGTGTGTGCACTCGCACACCCGCAGTCGGCGCAACAACATCGGCACCACCTTCAACAGCATCGCCTTCCTCCATCGCCATCTCCTTCTCTAGTCGTTTGAGCTCTTGCTGGCGGCGGAGAAGGAGCCATCTACGGGCTATGCTGCATTTGATAAGAGAATCCTCCAGCGTGAAGAGGCTGAAGGCATTTTGCTGGGCGATCTGCTCAGCCTTTTTCAAAGTTGCAGTTGCGAAATCTGCTGTTGCCCTCGTGTTCGCCCTCAAGGCTGCTTCCTTCTCCCTCATTTCCTTGTGTTCACCCTTAGTTGACTTCCCTCCTTGTGGCCTGTGCAGGTTCACGTTGGGGTCGACGCCTTCACGCGGCTGCAACTCAGGAGAGTTAGCCTCCCTCCTGTCAACGGGCAGATCGGCACCAGCAGCGCCTGGAGCCTTGCGCTTCGACCCTACAGACCTGAAGATGGCAGCAAAGCGCGGGTGATCTCGGAGTAGCAACCAACAGTGTTTGTGGGCGAATGGCCTCCCCACCTTCTGCTCAAAAAGCTGCAATGCATCAACGATGATGTCGTTGTCTGTTCGCCCGCTCTCGTCGAGGGCTTTGATCTGCTCATAGCAGCCCACAAACTTGGCGATGCTCGCCTTTAGATCGCCCCACTTCGTCTCAAGACTCCTTGCAGGTCGCTCCGGACCTACTGCAGGTTTGTTTCTTGCATAATGCGCTGCAACAACAACCCAGAACGTAGATTTTTTTTGCCCGATCCCCCGCCGCGCGTCTGTTGAGACGTACATGAAACTCCTGCAACATTGTTCTTCCTCCTCGGGCAGGAAATTCTTCCCCTTCCGCTTCGCCCCACCCGCGATGACGTGAGCATCCCTACACCCTGACATACCTAATTTCGGCGACATTCCTAGGTAGCGGACTTATTCAATGCACGGCAAGCGAGGCAAAAATGGCGGAAATCCTCTTCAACTATGCCCGCCCGCTCTCCTCTTATGGCGTTGGCGGGCCTTCCTGGGGATCCTTTTTTTCCGCCCCCGGGAGCTACAAGCCCGGAATGCCGTTTGATTCTAGCTTGGCGAGGCTGCTGGGGACGCTCTTAGCAAAGACCTCCACACTGGGCAATGAGGGTGGCCAAAATTGACTTACTACCTCTTATGGAAAGTTGCCGAGTCCTTTGCAAGGGAGTGTAGTTTTGGTTAAAGAAATCTACTTTTATCGTGTTTTAGGTCATGCCACCTCGGATCCCAACTAGGCTTGGATTTTAAGATAGATACATGTGTGAATGCTGGGTAAAGAAAACTCAATTGCTATCTAAAAACACAACTCTTAAGTTCAGGGTGGAGAAGGGGTCTCTCTAAATACCCCTGACGAGCGTTGCACTCGTTTGGGCGGTGGGCAGGGGCAACACTGAAAAAGCCAAAGCCTCGGCCCCCCGACCCTGGCCTAACCCCCCGACCTTGGCCTGAGCCTTGCATTCTTGAAGGCCGCTTGTCCATATAACCCATATTGAGTGCACTTCATTTTCAAGGTCCAAAATCCAATATTTAAGGTCACTTCCATTGAGTAAATAAGCAATTGACTAGGATTTCAATTTCGGAGTGAAATCGTCAATAAAGCAATGACTTGGAAGTCAAAAACATTACAAAACATTAATGCCATGTAAATAACTTGGAAGTAAAAAATATTACAAAACCCTCATTAGCACCGAGGTTATAATTTTTGTGACTTACCATTGAAAGGGTCTTTATCATTCTAAAATGAAACTAGAATTATTTTAGTGTTTTATTTTTAGTATGTTTTATTTTATACTATTTTAGTTAATACCTTCTACTTTCACAAAGTATTCATAAACATTCAAACTCATTAAGTGTAATTAAGTGTAATTAATTCTAAATAATACAAATTAAGACCAATTGAATCAAAAAGTATGCTTATCAGATTAAGCAAGCCTAATTAAATATAAAATTCACTTAATCATGATTTAATTCAGATACAAGGAATGATGTGCTTAATTACACTTGTTTAGGCTTCATTATGCTTAATTAGGCTGAATGCACTTACTTGCACTTTATCAGGCTAAATTAGTTCGAATGTGTATGAATACTTGTAGAAACCTACACCTTGCGCTGAATTACCTTCTAATACAATTATTTAGACTTAATTACATTTAATCACACTTAATTAGTTTGAGTGTGTATGAATACTTTGTGAAAGTAGAAGGCATTAACTAAAATATTATAAAATAAACATACTAGAAGTAAAACACTAATTTTAGTTCCACTTTAGAACGACAAAGACTCTTTCACTGGTAAGTCACAAAAATTATAACCTCAATGTTGATGAGGGTTTTGTGATGTTTTTGACTTCCAAGTTAATTACATGTTTTATTGACAATTTCACTTCGAAAATGAAATCCCAATCAATTGCTTATTTACTCAATGGAAGTGAGCATTTACATTGGATTTTGGACCTTGAAAATGAAGTGCACTCAATATGGGTTATATGAACAAACAACCTTCAAGAATGCAAGGGTTAGGCCAGGGTCAGGGGGCCAAGGCTTTGGCTTTTTTGGTGTTGCCCCTGCCCGCCACCCTGACAAGTGCAACGCTCGTCAGGGGGTATTTAGAGAGACCCGTGGAGAAGAGCCTTTAGTACCCCAAAACCAACCCCTGTAAACTCATGCCTAAAATGGACATGGATTGAATATGGGAATCTAGAGTTAATTGTCGACATGAGTATAAATTATATTTTAGAAATCCCAAGTTTATTCCTACAATGTTCCAAAAATTATACTAGAATGTGTTAATATACAATTTCCTATTTCAATTGCCAAAGAGACCCAACAAAAATCAAGCAATTACAACTGCGCTCAGATGCTTAAAGGACCGTAATAGGTGTATAGCTTAGCCTTCACAAAATTTGGGTCAACCCAAAGCCCAAACCCTAAAACCCTCCCTCTGCCTCATCAGTCAATCAAGTTCCTCGTACAACACAGATTCCTGTCATTTTATGGATTATGTCTGTTTTGCAAGAGAAAACCTGGTCACTTTGATTTTGCTGCTGATCATAGCTCCGAACAATTCTGAGTGTTTTTGAATTTGTGGGAGTTTTGCATCATCATCAGCAATGGGTGCAGACGCAGAACTTCAACACGAGGGCGCATTGCAGCGCCATGTGATGGCACTCATAGTGGCCCACCTTCGTGACCACAATCTCAACCAGGTTATTGAAATGCCCTCTTCACCTTGCCAAAAGATGCAAGAAAAAGGAATTGAAACAAAGGGCTATGATTGAAATTATGATATTCAAAGACAATGTGCTTATTTTCCTCAGCTGTCTTGCTCAACTACCTGCTTGGGTTATGGCATCACGTGTGCTTCTCCCAACTTACTCCTGTCTTGCCTGCTCTTCTCTTTGAGAAAACACAATTTCAATATCGGGGTTGATGTTAATAATGGGTTTCCACCCACCTGCTATCAATATATGACGATTTCAGTATCAAAGGCTGTAGTCTTTGAGAGTCTGTCAGCAATCTTCAGGCTACACTCGAAAGATTATTAATTTCTCTTCGCAGAATGAAGCATGGAGAAGTTCTTCAGGAATTGGCTCTTGCAGAAAGAATAACGAACCACATTGGTAAAGAATTTGTTGTTCAGTGGGTTTATTGATAGGGGTTTTTGCATTCTAGGATTGCTCAAACATGTGTCTTTAGGGTTCACTGCTTGCAGACTAATCTGTATCTTGATGATTGTCAAGCATTTACTTGTTCGAGTAATCCTGAAACAAAGGCTATGATTTCAAGACAATATGCTTGTTTCCTCAGCTGTCTTGCTCAATCACCTGCTTGGATTATGGCATTATGTGTGTTGCGTGTCTTGCCTGCTCTTCTGTATGAAGAAACTCAATTATAGTATTGGGTTTCATGTCAATAATAGGTTATTACATGCTTTCAATTTGTGATGATTTTAGCGTCAAAAGCTATAGTGTTTAAAAGTCTGTCAGCAATATTCAGGCTATATTTGAATGAATTCTAAGTTGCCTTTGCACAATGAAGCATGGAGACGTTCTTCAGGAATTTCTTTTGAAGAAAGAATAATGAACCACTGTTAAATAATTAGTTATTTGGTGCATTTTGTTGATGAGGTTCTTTGCACTGGAGGGATCATTAATCAAGCACTTTCTTTCAGGGTTTACTGCTTGCAGACTAATCTTCTTTTTTGATGATTTGTCAAGCATGACTTGTTGAAGTAATCTTCTGTTCTGGAAGAGCCAAGCTGTAGGAAGGTCTGCCTAATTCACTTTCATTTAATGATATCATGCAGGCAGCCATAGCTGTTTCCAATGCAACGATGACTCCATTGCAGACAGAAGTGCCACCAAACAAGCTCCTCGATCTTGTGCGCAAGGTAAAAATCTTTCTCCTCTCTTTCGGTCTGAGGTGTAAAATCTTGGAGGTGTGTGAGTCGTTTGCCTTTGGCTACTCATTGTGATTGTGAAGCTGACAATTGGAATAAGTCATTTTTTGATAACAACATCAAAGAGATGAGAAACATATTAGGTATCCTTAATTTCTCACTTTCAATGAAAAACAGGACTTGCACAGCCTGGTCGGAAGTAATTGGTGCTTGTATTTGGTTTGGATTCTAACTTTGGTTGTTCCACTTTGGTGATCACACACGCTGGTTTGATGTTTAAGTTATTTGGGCTTATTTGGTCAATCTTCTTAATTAGACACATATATCTGAGTGATATATGGCAGGGCTTGTAGTCAACATCAGTTACCAAAAAGACATGTGTAACAATGAGATTGGACTATGTGCTCAAAATATAGACAGCATTGTAGGTTCAAATGTGAACACTATGGGGAGGGCCTGTGTGATCATTCAAGAGTAAGAGAAACTTCGCATTGACTACCTATAAATTTTGCATCTCAATGTTGAGTCTGAAGGTTGAAATGATTTGCAATTGCTAATCAAATGAGACAATTCCCAAGCTGATCCAACAGCAATAAATGTCTCTGGAGTTGGAAGTGTCCACAATAGAGCCACATACAATAGATCTTATTAAGAAATGTCCAGATGTTGCAATTGTTGGTATGTTGTAGGGCTTGGCTGTTGACCGAGAAGATACGCTACCTGTTGCTGTTGACAAGAGTGCTGGTGGAGCTACACTAGCTGGCTATGGCCCTTTGCCTATATTACCAAAGACGTCATTGGATTTCAGGTAGAGGCACATATTTATGAAGCTATTTTGTTGAGTGCACAACTACACTAACTATATAGTTTACTGTGGCATTCAAATTGGTGTGCCATGTTGATTAGAGGGGTTGTTTGTGACTTGTCATGTATCACCAATTGTCATGTGATACCCCTCTAGTTGCCACACACTGATTGCAAGAATTAATGGTCAATGATGAATAGTATGGGCCGCACTAAATCAGATGTTCAGTGTACCATGCTATGCTCATCAGTTTTATGTTATAGGATTTTTTAAGTGAAGCCAAGTCTGACAAACCTTCTACAGCTCAGTGCAGGCAACCAAAGGCACTGCCAAGACATTTGCGAAGCATGACTCACGACATGTATCAGAACATAAGGTAAGCCGCATTTTTGAATTGTTCTTGTAGTCTACCATTTGAGGAATGATTTTATATTTTCTTTTCTGGAGGTTACAACAGGAGTTGTCATGACTTGGCAGGATATTCATGAGGTTAAGGAATTTGTGAATTCCTTCCAAGTGGATGCAAATTTTGCATTTTGTTTAGTGTGTATTCAAACCTATCAACCCTATTGTCCAAATAAGTTCTGGACACCCCCATGTGAGTTTATCAATTCTGATGTAACTATGGTGGTTGTGGTGTTTGTGATGTATAATAGAACATGGCTCGGTGTGCCCGCTTTAGTCCAGATGGGCGACTTGTGGCTACTGGTAGTGCGGACACTTCTATCAAATTGTTTGAGGTGAGAAGGCAGAGAATTGGCAGGCAAATAGATATTGTTGAAAAACCTTCCAAACACCTCCATTGAGAAAATTAAGAGTATATTCTACTCTATTGTAAGTACTAATGTCATTTGAAAAGGAAGACTCAGCCTACATTGCTTGGCTTCTTCAGAACATGTGCACAAGTGGCAGTTAGTTATTGACTTCAGTTATCTTTGAAGTAATATGATGATAATTTCTATGAATTCCATACTTCTTTTGTAGGCCATTTTTTTAACCTATCATAAATTTTGCAGGTGGACAAAGTGCGACAAATGATGTTATCAGACGGATCCTCCCGAGAATCTCCCATACGCCCAGTCATCCGGACTTTCTATGACCACATGCAGGTATGATGTTTTTCATGTCACTTTTATAATATATGTTGGCAAGCTTCAATCTACAGGTCTTGTAGGTTTGTCGTCATTTTACATCACTCTCCTGTAAGAGCATATGTTTATCAGCAAGTCGAATCTTGTGTCTATCCCTATTCAATGTCTCAACACTTAAATTTAATCGACATCCTGAAATGCAATCTGCCAGTGCATCAACTTTATTAGTGAGAGCTTGTCAATCATGAGATCTTTATTCTTATGCTTCTCTAGCCCAGGTAGGTGGAGGCTGAGGTTAATCATTTCAATTGATTCTTATATGCAGTTGCTGACATGGTGACTTGTACTGCAGCCAATCAGTGACTTGGACTTTCATCCACAAATGTCAATACTTATATCAGGCGCAAAGGACCGCACCATAAAGTATGTCTCACAATTGTGGTTCTTTGCCAGTTTTCTAAGTTCAGTTGTATAATGTATGACATTGTACATCAAAGAGGGCCTGTATTCACATCATGACCCTGAATATATTAGTAACAAATTTGCAGCAACAGGGTGGTTGAGAGCTGACATTTGTGAATGGGCTGCTCAAATGGTGTGTAGGTTCTTTGACTTTGCAAAATCAGCTGCAAGGCGAGCTGTGCGAGTCATTCAGGTTCAGCCATTAGCAGTCTCTCTTTATTTACGTTTTAATGCTGTATTCTGGAAACCAAATGATGTGTTTGTTCGTAGTCTCCTTGAGAAAGTATTTGTAACTTTGAAGAAATGGTATTTGTCTCATTTATTTTATTATGGTTTGGTCTTAACACTTTACATGCTCTCAGATCATACCATGGTCATAACAGTCCTATTTGACCATCTTGAGCTTGCCATGGTAATTGATTGCAGGATACACATAATGTGCGTTCAGTTGCTTTCCATCCCTGTGGTGACTATTTACTTGCAGGTGTGTGGTTTCTCGACAGTTTTACAGGAGTAGCTTGTAATATTAGGGTACCATTGCTACAAGCCAATAATTTATAGAATCATACTTCCCAAACTATATACTCATACGGTGGAGCAGTGTATAATAACACATACTCTATAATTGTTGGTTATTGTTACCTGGTATATTACACATGCAAAAAGCTCATATGGTCTGTCTGGTCTTTTTTGTCAGGAACGGACCATCCAATAGCTCATCTTTATGACGTCGCAACTTTTCAATGCTACTTGTCTTCTTCCCTTCAGGACAACCATCTTGGTGGTGCAATCAACCAGGTAATAAAAATTGAAGTTGCCTCTATTAATCTTCTTGTCAATGCCCTTTATTGTCGTGTTGATCATACCTTTTGTTTGAAGTACATAGCAAGTAGAAGTGGTCATCAAGTTTGTAACCTAATGCATACTGTGGGTCTTGTAGATCCGGTACTCTGCAAATGGAGGTCTATACGTCACAGCAAGTAAAGATGGGGGTGTCAGAATTTGGGATGGTTTGACTGCGCGATGTATTCGACCTATTACTGCTGCACATGGATCTACAGAAGCAACAAGTGCTTCTTTTACTAAAGATGGGAGGTAATTTCAAGTACTGTTGTCAAGCACCTTAACCATACGTCATGTATATGAGGGTCACTCTACATTAGAACTTGAGGGTCTGTGACCATTCGGATCTAAACTCTCTTATTGGGGGGAAATGCTGAGACCATCCCACTTCACTTTACACTAGAGCATGAGGGCCCAAGGGACCAAGGGACCAAGGAAGTTTCAATGGGTGAACAAACCTACATAGAGTCTTACATGGCATGCAATGGATATGGTTTCATGGTCTATTGGATTGTGCGTAAAGCCCACCTCAAAGTGGTGGGTCTAACACAAACCCAGGAAACCATAACATCTCATAACCATTGATCCTTCATAACTTATTTTGTAGAAGGGCTGACATAAAGAGGATGGTTGTGAAATAGCATTTGGTTGAGAGCCCGGTCGTGTAAGACTTATATGTACACTACACTTCAAGCCCTGTGACCACACAAAATTCAATCTCAATTGTCCATGGTATAGCCTTTGGAAGAGTTAATAAGGGCCCTCGCAAACTCCTGGACACAGCCCTTGGCTATACTGAAACGTGACCCTTCATGGTGTGCATTTGTTATAAATTTCAAAATGCAAGGGTTGGGACTACTTTATGCTAAAGAAAGACGGATGCTTGGAATTCTGGGCAGGTATGTTCTATCCTGTGGAAAGGATTCTCAGGTCAGGTTGTGGGAAGTAGGCAGTGGTCGGCAAGTGAAGCAGTACCAAGGTGCTCAACACTCTCAAATGCGCTGTCAGGTATCCTATCAATCATGTCTTTTTGGTTTATAGTAAAAAAAATTAGATGCCAGTACCTGCTTTCTGGTAAATCTAGCCCTCTTTGGGAAGTACAAAACTATTTCTTTCTAGTATCTCTGGAAGTAGAGTACGACATTCTTATCTGATCATGCGTGGTTACAGGCAATTTTCAATCATACCGAGGAGTTCATACTTTGTGTCGATGAGGCACACAATGAGGTATGCTCTTCTCTCAATGCAAGCACTAATATTGTGACTAGCATATAACATTCAAGCGTTTCGGGTTTAGGGTTTAGGTTATAGGATTTTTGAGATGTACCATGGTGCACTTTTTATCTGTATTGTTCATGCTTAAGATTGTTTTGCAGTGGTGCTCAAGTTCCTTCTGATGATATTTGATGTTCATTGAAATGAGGAAGATCAATACAGTGCATAATTCTAACCTTACTCAGCAGTCTGTCCTCAATTTTGAATGTTTCCTAATTTGCGGGTTGTATATATTCAGATTGTAGTTTGGGATTCACTCACAGGAGACATAGTTTCTCGAATTCCATCAAATCATGTTGGTGCACCACGGTGGTTGGAGCACTCACCAAGTGAAGCAGCTTTTGTAACCTGTGGATCTGACCGCTCGGTGAGGTTTTGGCGAGAAGCGTTTTAAGAATATCTGCAATTTGAGGTAGAAGTTATTTTTGCCTCAGTTCCAAATCTCAACCCTGGCAAAGCTTGCACGCCACCTTATGATCACAAACTTCAAGGTTTCCTGAGTTGCAGGATTTCGATGTGCTGCTCAGAGCAGTAATCAATAGTTCAGTAAGTCGTTTATCCTCCCTTCCAAGGGTTGGTAGAGCAAATTTCTGCACCTTTCAGTTTGAAATTTCATACCTTGAGGACAATGCCTGCAGATTGATCTGTACAAGGCACAGACTATAAACTTTAGAATTAATTTCCTGTAGAAGATCTCGACAATCACATGCAACTCAATGTAGGAGTTAGACCAAGTTCTGAGAAGGTGGGAACAGTACATGTAACTCTTTCCTTGTAAAGTGAGCACAGGTCTGGTTTTATCACACTGCACAATAAACCATTTGAGTACTCAAGCTACATGTTAGCAACAAGTTAATCTTTTTTTTGTTTTTGTTTTGGTTAGTTTCTTCCATAAAGTGGTTACCCATAATGCAAGGATTTATGTTGGTCCAAAATGAGTGACTAATAATAAAGATCCTTACATATTCCCTTCCAGAATTGGTGATGTCCTCCATATCACAAGCATTGCCCTTTCAAAACAAGACAAAAGGAAACTTTACCTCAAAAAGTCCTTTCTTTATAGTTGATCTCGAAATTGCAGAAAAAACGATTGGACACTATGGGGGTCAAGATGTACTGTCCACAGTATTGGGTTTTCATCATTATCCTTGACTTCAGTGCAAAACTATTGGTCCCACATCTTTGACATTGGATGCTATAGTGTCAAAGTGAAAGTGGAGTCAGAAGGGAATGAGGTTCATCTATGCTATTCAACTGGTTAAGCCTGAAGCTTGTTTTGCATGGCACCCACAGCAGATCTTTGTGATTGAGCGCTGGATATCCAAGGATGAGGCATCCATAGTCGACCATGTCCATTTAATCGTGCACTAGGGCCATGTAATGATGATAAGGGTCTATAGTAGAGGCACCTATTCCTGATGAAGACCCCATTGGGAATCTACAAGGTACCGGAATTTCAATCAGGTTGGGATTGAATTTCAATCAAGCTAGGACTCAATTTCAATCAAGTCGGAACTAATATTGTCATGACATATGTCTTAGTTTTGAATGCTAAAGTGAGGAGGAATGAGTGGTTATGGCAAACGCTAGACATTAGGAATATGTTTGGGCCAACTTTTAGCTTCAAAAATTCACAAACTTTCAATCTAAGGAAGAAAATTACCAAAAATTTTGTAGGCCTCTTGATTTATATCTTCCTACACAAAAAAATTTACACCACCTTAAACTTCTCCAGATTTGACATAGAATCTCAAAAGTAATTGTTTATGGTCGCCTCTGACTATGTGGCGGTAGCTTGTGATTGGTTATGGTTGCCTCCACTCTATGTGGTGGCGGCTTGAAATTGGTTATGGCCGCCTCCACTGTACGTGGCGGTGGCTTTTGATTGATTACCCTCATAAGAGTTTGACAGTTGTCATAGCCAAGCATTAGCACTTTAGATGAGCCGTTATGGGTTTTACCAATAGTTTGACTATGTGTTACCCTAACTTCACCACTTCAAAATTTGTGGGTCTATGAAAAAATTCATGAAAAAAATTTTCATTTTTACACATTTTCCTCAAAATTTGTTTCTCTTTGCAGAATAAAAAAAATTCTCTACTATTTGTCCTCCTAAACATATGCAAACTCTCTTGTTTTATTGGTTATAGATGCCTCGACCCCTAGTTGTATAATTGAAGGTCAGAGTGGTCAGTTTCATCGGTGTTCAATTAAACTTCTAGAATCTTCTCTTACCACCTCCAAAAGTGAGAATTTTGGGATCTCAAATAGGGTATGCGCATGGGACTCGCTGTCTTAACTTCTGGATTGACCCATACAAGGCTAGCTTGGCCCACCCATTCTAGTAGGACAAGCCAAAATCTAGATTTTAATAACTCGACACCACTGTGTGTACATAATCATTTATGCTTTAAGAAAACTTGGTGACTTTGTGCCAATTCTCAAGGTTTGGGACTAAACCCATGGTTTCATTTGCTTAAATTTACAAATACCTCTATGATCCTAGGAAAAAATGGGCCAATTGAAAGAAAAAGAAAAAGAAAAGTGCCTATTTAGGGTCCACTCCCTTAGCCTCCTTATGGTTATGGATTTTTCTATATTTAAAAAAATCATGTAAAATATTTTGAACATGTTAGAGGGTCTCAAGTGTTCAAAATGTCGGTTACAAGTGCTTCTACCTTACACTTGACCAAGGAAGCAGATGCACATTCAAAGCAGCATCTGTCATGAGTAAAAATGTGCTATGTTGTTTGCCAAATTGATCCAATCGTTGTACTTTGTGGATCCTAATCCAATAACATACAACAATGTCAAGGATCCACTCACTTCCAAATCGTGTTTCTACTTGAGTCACACCCGATTGAACCAACATACCTCAAAACTATCAAGAACCTAACTTGGCGAATGTCAAGACTCACCCACCCTAGCAGAAGTATCAAACTATTGACTTATTGAACAGTTATGAAACAGCTTGAAGTAATGAGCTATGCACATGCAGAGAAGGATTGGAAGTAGGAGCACTACTGTCATTCGGTTGGAGGCCCTAACGATATTCTAACTTAGTTGGTGTAGTTGGGGATCGTGTGCGTGGGTTGGCATTCCTTGGCCTCCTTGGCCGGTTGGACCTGTGGAGTCGGGGGCACGACGGGGGCGGTGAGTGCGGCCGGGATCTTGGCAATGCCTTGCAAGTAGAACGTATAGAAGAGCTTCACGGGGAAGATGATTTGGTGGAGCTTCACCTGGCCATAAACGCCGCTGAAAATTCCAGACCCTCCCGTGATGGCCAAGTACGAATCCTCGTATGTGATGTATGGGCCCTGCACAAAGAGCAACATCAAGTCTAGTATTGTCATTCAAGTCGTCACAGACGAAGGTTTGCCGAGTTTGACTGGGTTATTGGACGTGATGACCATTTTGGTGTCCTCCCCTCATCATGAATTGTTGGCTTAGATTGACTCACATGCGAGGGTGAAGATTATATGTTGTACTGAAGTCTTTATTTTATCTTTCCCCAATTATCAAACGTTAATTGGTTATGGACTATCAGGAGTACATACATAATTGAGATGAATGTCAACCGTTCAAGTTCACACATGATTCTTTGAAATGTGAAAGCTTGTTTGTTCTTTCAAGAACTAAGATCGGCAAGACTGCTTTGGTCATTTATCTTATTCAAACACGTATATTTGAGTGGTATGTGGACAAGCGTGGCTTTAAGAATGGACACTGAAAAGACAGGTGCTTAAAAGGGGTTGGCTAGCATGCTTACAATTAGTTTAGTATCCCGTGTTTAACATAGTCAACATAGTTAGGGAAAGCAAATCTCCATTTGATAAATAAGGAAGAAATTCATATGACCTCCCATAATTAGGAGGAAATGGGTAACCATCTCATAGCAAATCATCTCATAATTTAAAATGAGATGATTAAGGTAGGAGCACTTTAAACCGAGAAGTTAAGATATTTGACATACATGCGACAACCATATGAACCAAAGAAAAACACTCTTAGGTAGAGAAAAAGAGACCAAGTACAAAGCAATTTTTTTAATTTTTTTTATCTCCCCTCAATATGAAAAAACTTACAAAATTTTAAAGTGAAAATCGCCTTGGCACCCAAAACTATTAAGGAGCCTTGATGTTCACATGGTGAACACTCTCGAATCAACATGTACTTATTATGCAAGATTTTGAGGCTGTTGGTTTTGATTGATGTCTTGGTTTAAGGTGCTCCTACCTTAGCTCAGATGAATATCATCTTGCATGAGCTTTTCAGCTGACAGCAGAATGACACGTATTTGAACCTATGCTCATAAAAGTTGTCAATTATTCTAAGCTCAATAGCCACCATAGTTGAGTTAATCATCTCATCATCTTGAGTTTGCCTGGAAGTAAGTAAATACCTGGACAGAGATGTGGCCGTAGTCACCGAAGTAGAAGCTGTAAGATGCTTCGTATCGATCACCTTTCTTCTCGTCGTTGTGGTATATCAGAGTGCACAAGCCTGCCGTTATGCCCAGTCTTGTCTGCAACGATCCATCGTACACCTGCACCAAGCCACGGATCACATCACTCAAGGGTTACTTAGCACACTCAAGGATATAACCTGGACGTAACAACTTGGTAGTAGGTTGTCGGTCATGGGAAGCAAGAGATGTGCAAAATATGGAGCAAGAGATAGGATCTCGTGCTCAACGTTGGCTTGTTTTCACGTGCAATAGGCATCCCTGACTGGATTAATCACACCTAAGACCTGCGGAGTCACATCGATATTCCGACTTGCTGGCTGGTACCAAAAAGAAATGGGACACAACGATGTTAAGGCCGACGGTACACTTATTGGGGAAAGCTGCTGCAAAAGAAGGTTCTGAGAATGGAAAAGTAAGTGTAAGTCTAATTTTCCTGCATCTAGGTTCTAGACTCCTACTAGAACTGAGTCGCCACTTTCTGTCCACTTGACTATACACGCACAGCAGAGCAATGCAACATGTAAAGGTTCCAAAAGTTCACTGGAGTTAACTAAGGAATTTGGAACATCGTGTAAGGAACTAAACAGTGCAATCTGGAACTTAAGAGTAGGCAGGGGAGCTAAAAAAAAAAAAATAGAGAGAGGAGAGGAGAGAAGAAAAGAAAGGAATAATCTTCTTCTCCATGGTGCGTCCTCTCGAGCCTCGACCTCTCCATAGTTCATGGTTCAAGGCACAACCTACTCCTCTAGATCACTTAAGAATGTTACAGTGAACTCCTTACATAAGAGGAGGAACTTATGAAGTTAACTTCGTCCCGTTTTACAATAGAAGCGGACATGTTACAAGGAGCCTTCAAAAGATTTACCACACATTCGCATGTTGATTCGCGAGCGATTAGAGTGTGAGACCGCTACATCATCGCGCAGTCTCGTGACCTCGGGATTCATCAGCCTAGCCCTCCTTTCAGACCAGATTGTACTAGCCCTTGACAGGAGCTCAGAAAGCAATTCTTTGGAATGCAGAAGTTGGAGAGAGGCAGACAGAGGGAGGCAGCTGTCACTCTGGCCATCACCCTCCCCTGCTGCAGACTGGACTACCAGGACAAGGCTCGATCGAAGTTATGGTTGGTTGGTTGGTTTGTGCCACAACATACTCCTCTAGGATAGAGAGTATTACACATTTTTGTCACATTTTCATGGAACCTGGCATTCTACATTCAACATATAATTGCTCTTGCGAGCGAGTAGAGCATAAGACCGTAGCCTACATTATTTGCACTGAAACCTCAGGCTCATCACTGTAGTCGTCCTTTCAGATCAGACATTTGTAGCCTTCAACATCGAAGCTGAATAGAGACGAAGACAGAGACTGGATGGATGTTCACGAAAAGGTTGGATCGAAATAATTATGTCTCTGAATATCCATAGCATGAGCTCATGGACATCATCTGTGAGCCAACAGTTGGAGGTGATCTCCCCCTACCTTGTTCGTGAAGGGCACCAAATCACCGAGGTGGTTGACAGGCTGGCCCGCTGCGTCCGTCTTGGCGCTCAGACGCAAGAAGGCAGGACTCCCACGGTCCAGGTCATTTATCTCGTACACACTCATCTCCTGCACTCCCGCCATCACCTCCGGCCTGTGCTGCTCTGACGAAGATCTCCCTCCCAGATGTGTTATCTTCTCCAGCTCTGCGGTCACTCTTCCCAGCATGATGCACAACTTAAACCTCTTGCAGCAACAACCAGATGGGAACCAAATCTCTTCTCTTCTCTTCTCTTCTCTTCTCTTCTCTTCTCTTCGTTCCTTTCCGCTCGCTTCAAATCTCTTCTTATGAAATCTTACAAACTCCTCCTCACATTTATACAATTCTTAAGCTCCTTCGGAATGCGGCCAATCGATCGAAGGCAGCTCCCATGTCTCACCTCTCGATTCAGTTGCAACTGGGTTTGTCAACACCACTTTACGACCAAAAAGATTCGCCTTAATTTAGCATGAAATCTCATCCCATACAAGTCCAAATGCGTGCATCGAATTCAATTATATCCACATATGTCTCAATTATATGTGCACATGCGAGAGCGTGTCTGCCTATATGGCCGAGTTGGCTTCTTCCTGGCTGGAGCGACCCTTGGACGCCAATGCCAGTCGCTTGAACCCCAGGCTTTGTCCTCATCATGCGACCATTGATAGGAAATCATTTTCTGTCCGTCCAATAGTCGGGGAAAACCCAGTCGGAAGCAGCTCCTCCCATGGTCGCCCGCTTCTCTGTTCTCCGTCCGCCAGTCGTTTGAAGCCTTACAGTCCAATCTGTATGTGTGCGTCCTTTGGTCGGAGTTCATACTCTTCCGTCCAACGGTCTTAGACAGCCCAGTTGAAAGCGGCTCCCCACGTAGTGGCGACCTCCGGTCGCAGGTGGTTTCGTTATCTGTCCCCCCGGAGGCCGGGCATGCCACGTGAGAGAATTAAGAGTCAATGCTGCGTCATCGTCAGAATTGAGCACGTGCCCTAGTACTGTAGTCAAATAGCTGGCCCCGTCCGGCGGTCGAGGGGGGGATCTCTATCGCCACTCTGGCCCATGGATTCTGGGATGCTTTAGTCATGGTCTGCGACCAGTGGTCGTCCACTGCACATTGGATCCTCATGGGACCATAGGGACTCTTTTAGCCAATCACCAAGCTGGATGCATCCGGCCACACTGACTCTCAAATGGAATACTAGAGCACAACAAATATAGAAGATGTTATGGTAAGTTAAACTTGGCATGTTCTATTAGTAGGGGCGACGTTAAACCTTCCATTACGAACTTTCATAGGGAGCTGCATAGGGGCCAGGGCCCAGGGGCAGCCTCCCTAAAAAATTGATTCTTTTGGATTCCGACCGAAAACTGCTGCCCGTCCCGCCCGACTTCAAAAAAAAATTTAAAAATCGCCCTTCTATATTTGAGGCCCGTTTGTGCACAAAATCCATATTGAGTGCCCTTCGTCTCCAGGGTCCAAAATCCAATACATAGAAGCATTTTCACTTAGTAACTAAGTAAGGTATTGGGATCTCATTCCCAAACTGAAACCGTCAACAAAGCATGTAATGAACTTGGAAGTCAAAAACATCACAAAATCCTCATTAGCATTGATGTTATAAATGTTGTAACTTTCCATTTGCAGGGGTCTTTGTCATTCCAAAATATGTTAACTCAAGTTAGTGTGATATTTTTAATGAATTTATAATTATATTTTAGTTGATGCCTTCTACGTTCACGAGTATTTAGATATTACGTTCAAACTTTCAATCAAGTGTGATTGAATGTAATCAAGCATATTACACCTAATCAAGCTTGACAAACCTAATTAAGCCTAAATAAATCAGAATGAATGATTACCCAACTAATTACGCCTCGTTTGATTCTAAAACGCGCTTACTGGAATCGATTATAATGTATTCAGATAGGTAATGTACGGAGCACTTAGCAAAGGCTGGGGATTCGTGGCACTCACTAAAAATCATCCATCCAAGATATCGTGGATGAAGTGGCTCCAATAAAAAAAGCCCCCCTATGGGGTTGAGGGCCGATTCATTTGAATGTGACGTCACTAGATTAATTCGGGGCCTTTGACTCTATTTCCGGAATCAAATTGCCCAAAAATAGCCATTTAGATGATTCCTGTGTTTTTTCCATCTGCACGGATGATTTTTAGTGAGTGCCACGAATCCCCGGCCCTTAGCAAAGTGTTGTTGCTTTTTGCAAATCAATAGTGTAAGTAACTACTGATTCTAGTGATGTGAATTTTGGGTGATTACCAGTCATTGTATTCACGTTTTCTTTTATATTTTGGGCATCTTCAAACATGGCTTGAGGAGACCTCGAGGTTGCCAAAATAAGGTACTTAGCAACTCATGAATAAAAGGCTTTATGAAGCGTCACCAACTTGAGCCTTCTCTCTTGATGGGAATATCCAGCTCATGGTCGCGTCATACTATCAAGTTGGTGGCATGGTGCCTCACTTGAACTTTGAAGATTGGATCGCTTTGAGTTCCAATAATAGAGTCATGTAATGTGACTATGAATGCAAGGAGAACTATCCATAACATCATTAAGCAAGATCATGTAAGATCATATCATGCGTTCATTCATCTGAATGTGCACTAGCTCCAACATCCCGTGATTATATTCTCGGGGCTCACGTACGTGAACGAACGCACACTACTCAATAATGTGAAGTCCTCAGATGTAGGGTTACAAAGTGTGGGAGGTCATTGGGGGTTGTTGGTGGAGGCAACTTTGATTACATGAGGTCATGTGCCACCAGAAGAATCAGTAGTATTTTAGCACTTGGGGCAACAACCTTAAGTAACACATGCCCCAACACGGCACTTGTGTATCCAATATGCATGTGAGACGCCCACCAAATTGTTACATGTATATATATATATATATATCCCATTTAAAAACACCTACATACAAACATAACATCTCACTAGCTGCTTCTACATGAAAACTTATACTTTGCGATTGGTGGATCTTCTCAAACTTGTGAAAATTTTAATCTCGTGTGTTCTATTGAAAAAAATCTAGTGTTTGTTATGAAAAAGTGGGAATTTGTCAATTAAGGCACCTGAATTTCCTATATAACCAAATACATCAATATAACATAAGAAAGAAAGTGTACACGATATGTGCAATTTTCTTTAAGAGTTTAATACTTTCAAATGATGTGTACTGCATATCGTAAAGGAGAGAAAGGATAAGGGTGCAAGCATGGTAAAGTGGACCAAAAAAAATGCTCCAGTATTCTAAAACCATAATTTGTTTTGGTGAAAGGCCTAAAAGTAATAGCAAAGCGTTGTTTGAATTGGATTTCTTTTCATGATGACCTTTGTTGTTGTGTTGAATATTCACATGTAGAAAATCAAGTTGAGATTTGCAAGATTTGCAATACTTATCATCAAAAGTGATGCTCAAAAGCAAATGATTGAGTCTGGTTTTGAACATAGATATCATGCCCCCAACTATTTTGAAGTTTGAATTTTCTTTCATACCCCTTGAATTCATTATCTACTTGAGGGCATCGTCACAAAACTTTGTGGAAAACCATCAATTCAATGTAATTTTATCATACTTTAAACAATCACTTGTTCAATAGCACCTACTTGCACACCACACTTGTACCGTCTCCTAAAATATGTAGAAATCTCTTGGATTTTTATTTTATATTTAAATTGCTTAGCTTTGTAGATCAATATGTTTTAAAAATGTCTATGATTTTTTTTCTTCACAAAATTCAAAATTAATGTATAGTTTTGAATCACTTTCACTAAACACTTGGTAGGGATTAGGAGTTGTCCACTTTACTGTGCTTGTACCCATAAGAGACAATTATATATCAAAAATTTGAAGCTCAAATCAATTTAATTCGTTGGCGCCTTCAACAATTTTCAATTTTGTGAGTCTTGTTGTCTATTTGAGTCTTATGTTCAAAGTAGACCAATGAAGTTTTGGAAGAAGTGTTACCTTGATGAATCAATGAGGAACACAATTTATTGGAGATAATATGACACTAGGTCCATACTAGATAGAAAGATCTAGTAAATTCATGGGGTAGACCAATAACGAGTGGAAATTAGGATGTTCTGAATGCTTGCAAGTGGCATATGAACTTAGACAGTTTTGTGATAAGTAGGGGAGGATAGCTATTGGAAGAGAAGCAGAATGGGGCAGATGCTATAATCTCCCCCTATGAGCCTTTTGGGGGAGGTGGATACGGGCAGGGGCAGCCCCCAGAAAGAAATCAAGATTTTCTAGACCCGACTGAAAACTTCTACCTGTCCCACATGACTTCAAAAAAAACCCTTGCCCTTGCATTCTTGAAGGCCACTTATCCACAAATCCCATATCGAGTGCACTTCACCTTTGAGGTCCAAAATTCAATGTATATGTTCACTTCCATTGAGTAAATAAACAATTGATTGGGATTTCATCTTCGAAGTGAAACCGTCAATAAAGCATGTAGTTAACTTGGAAGTCTAAAATATTACAAAACCCTCATTAGCATTGAGGTTATAATTTTTGTGACTTACCATTGAAAGGTTCTTTGTTATCCTAAATTAGTTATCCTAAAACTAAATCTTTAGTATGTTTATTTTATAATAGTTTAGTTAATAGCTTCTACTCTCACAAAGTATTCATACACATTTAAACTAATCAAGTGTGATTGAATGTAATTAAGCCCAATCAAATCAGAAAGTATGCTCATCATATAAATAAATTGTTTATTGGCACAAATTGTTGTATTTCATCACATTGCTAGAAGCCTAGCTTATCATGACGCCTTCAGACGCCTCGAGTGCAAAATATGCTCTGAGTAGGCTCGTCATTATTGACACATGATGATGCTTTTTCTTTCTGTTTGCCTGGTAATTGAGTCTCTGTAAATGAGTTCCTAGCCAGCACATGGAGCATGGGTTTTGGTTCAAAGGTTATTGTGAACAACTTCCTGAAAAAATCCATAAAATGATCCTTCTTGACATCTTCTAAAGGAGTCATAACACCATATGCTGCATCATGGAATTTTGATATCAGCATAAAGCTAACGGGCTCACATTCATGCTAGTACCTGGATACGGCCGTATTTTTTCTTTCTTTCTTGCTGACACATTCTCATCAACCTAGTTGAAACCTGAACTTGAGAATGTTGGCACCCATTGGGGTTTCTAGCTCCATCTCTTATTAAGTTTTCCAAGTTTCGTCTCTGGAACCTTGTGATTGAAGGTTAAGTAGGTATGGTGTGGTCTTTCTTTCTTTCTTTCTTTTATAAATAAAATAATTTGAGTTTTGTATGGGAAGGTCACTAATTGTGAGTTAGTTGAGGGTGAAACATAACCCTAAACCCTAAACCATGATGATGTCATGTGTTATAGATGAGTGGAGAATGTGCTCAAAATAGACACCATTCAAGGTTCACTTTGTTAACCCAAATGGGAGGGTCTATATATGTAGCAATCGCTTGAAAGAAAAAAACAAATCTTCACTTTGCAACCTCCTATTCCCTTTGCATCTCTAAGTTAGTCCGACAATGGTGGTGATGGTTCTAAAACTTGAAATGCCTATATGCGTGATTGATTCATTCGTTTGAATTGCTTAACCGGATGAGATACTTCCCGATCCGATGCATAGGCCATGATTATTTGTGTTGGGAGTTGGAAGTCAATGTGCACACCACAAGGCCAAGTCTACATGCCTTAACTAGTTTTACTTGTGTGGGAAATTATAGTAACTTCAACCTCTCATGTCTATAATTTCTTTGCCAAGGGTGAACATGGAATGCTAGACTCATGGTTCATTAGGTTAGGTTTTTGATACAATATTTTGATCGATGTGGAATAGTTGATTTATGGCGTCAAAAGGAGGGGACCTTTCACTTTTCCGTTCCTGAAGCCACGCATTTTGGAGGAAACATAATCCGAATGCTTTGCCAGATCCATCGATTCTTACCAACATATGAAAAATGATTATGTAGGAGACCTTGATGAAGAGCGGAAAGGCTATACTATACTATACAACCTCAAGCTTATCAACTCAAACTATAGTTTGCATGCATATGTTATTTAGGTAAAACCTTATTGTGTATGGCTTCTCCCATTTATAGATATAAAGTGGTGAAAGATTGAAAGTTGGGTTCAATGCATTTTTTTGTCTATGCTTTGTTATTTAGAAGCATATATATATATAAATAGGATATTTATATACTCATAGAATGACATCATCAATATTTAATCATGTACTCATTTACTTTCTCATATTGTCATTGTTGACAATAGAAAATTACTTTTGCATTTGTGTATTTGCATGTGTCATTTTGAACCTACATCCCATACAAATGGAAGAAATGGATTGAATCCTTCTTGTTTGCTAATAATATACTCTTTATTTTTTAGAGGTGACATGAATATTTCTATTCATTAAGTGTGAGAATTAGTTCAAGTAAAGGTTAGGCATGTCAATTCTATGTAGATCATTACATTTTTTTTAAATGTCTATTAAATGAGTAGAATTGGATTATTTTGCAGATATAACATATGGATCCTGGATGTAGTAACAACTGTGAAAGAGTTTGTCAACTCAATTTGAATGAGATGTATAATGAAAGAGTTTCATCTCATCCTTCAATTCAATTTTCTCAACAAACTATGGGGCTTAAACAAGCTAAAACATTTCCTCATAACATAGATAATAAAAGTGAAACTCAATGAAGATGTTGGGACTGATGTAATTGGGAAACATGCTCATGTCGCTCCCAATTAGCAAAGGTATAGAAGAGATTTTGAAGTTTACAAAGATCTATTGTCAAGGTTTATGAAAAGAATGTCGACCACAAAAATACGGTAGCTTGCAGGGAGGTTGTACATTTTTCTCAACGTGTAAATGCACCTCCAGTGATTCAAAGGCTAAATGTTACGGTAGACAGAAAGCAATTAAGAATGATCACTATGGTGAAAGTTTTATAATTTATAGTCTAGAATGATCGTTCAATTTCGGGTTATCCAGACACATGACAATTATTTTCATTACTATAGATTCCAAATATGTATACTAATGATGAATATAGCTTGTATACTCAAGTTTATGAATCATTGGATTTCTAAGGATAGTTTCAAAACATATCAGTGATGGACTTTTAACAAAGATACAATCCTTCCCATTTTATTTTTTGATCATAGATGAAGCCACTAATCGCGCTTTTGAACAACATTATTTTTTATGTTGTTTATTTATCAAATAATGAAAAAAGACCTTATGTTACAAGATTTGTTGAATTTTTGGCTCTTCGAGATGGTACAACAAAATCAATGTATGAGGTTGAAATGGACTATTGGTGTCGCAACCCTTGCTAGTCCCCTTAAAAATCTTGCCAATTTCCATTTCTAGCAAAGGTTATGAGTGCTAACCCTTCGCATACCACCATGCTAATGGTTAGCTCCTCCTACCCCGGACCTTATAGTTCATAGGAGGGAACCAATCCTCCTACTTTGCTTTCAGGACTCACCCCTTAATCGGTAACCCATTTCTTCAATGTGGACTTCCATCCATGGAAGTCCAATCCTATGTTGATCATCGCGTTGCCGGAGCAACACTACAACAACCTGAAGCATACTAGGCAACTATGGCCTCACATTGGGCCAATGCCCATGGAGGCCGTGCCATTCGGCCTCGGGTGGGTGAGGCCACACCACCTCACCCATATAAGCCTCTAGGACTCTACGCGGGGCCCCTTCCCCACCGTCAAGAAACCTCTTGTCTCTCTACCAAGAGTTGGGGCCAAGTAGACATTTTTCCTTAGCTGCTGGGCCTAGAAACCCCCAGCAACTTCAGACCATCATAACCTCCTTGTATGATGTTTGATGCTAACAACCGACCCCTCCATCTTCATATACGCTTCACGGACATGCCAATGGACTCCTCACTTGCCCCATTCAGGCAAGATTCGGATTTTTATTTTTTTGATCGGAAGCTACCTAAATCCAATTTTTTTGTCGGTTAAATTCCGATATTTAACTTTCTCATTCGGTAATTTTCCAATTTTGTGAATTTCAATTCGGTATGTTTCCGAAGATTTGTATTGTATGTCGGATTTGTTTTTTTTAATATTATAAAATAATTGGTATTATGCTTTTAAATGGGTGAATTTGTGTTGATATAAAATCCAAGTATCCTTGGAAGGATTTGAACCTTGCCAAGCCCCCACCAACTTGGGGCCAAGGATTTAGCCTTGAAAAAATGTATAAATCCAAAAAGGGTTCATACATTATTAAGAGGCTAGTTAGTACAACAATACATGCATCTCTTATATATCCGTATCCTCAGAATTAGAAATCATAGTTGAACTTACTGAACAAGATGCATCACTTCCCGAAGACACATAAAATGAAGGATTAACATATAAAAACCGGTATTTAGTTCCACTTTTCCACAAAGGAATTGCCTCTTCAATAATATTATCAAAGTTCTCATTTGGTCCTTCTAAAGCAATTCTAAGCATAGCTTCCAAATTTTTACTTCCAAGTCTATTTCTCACTCGTGTTTTTATTAAATTTTGGACACTAAACGCCCTTTCACAAGTAAATGTCGATACACATTGTACTCTAGCCAAATCAGCGAGGACAAGCAAATTAGGATATCGGGTTTACAAAGAATGATTATATGTGATCATGCCCCATAAATCTCTACAAGTCTTATCTCCCCATTCAGTGGTGGCTTGCAATTTGAAAGCTAGAAATTCACGCTTGCAAGCCATCATATTAACGAAGGGGGAAAATTTTGAACCTTCTTAGGAGCGATCATGTCCATAGTGTGCTAGTAATTTCTCCAATTCAACCACCCCCCAATTTTGGAGGCCTATCTGCTTTGAAGGTATATTAGTAGGATTTAAGATTTTAAAACATGAAATAAGATCATTGTCTACAAATCTAGTATCCAAGCCTGCACAAATAGCTTCCGCAAGGTTGGAATTTCTGCACGTTGTCGTGGAGAGAGGGGTCCGCTTTAGGAAAGCATGGGACTTCTGGCTGCAACTGGTTTCGCTTGCCGGACCGTCGAATCTTCAATTGTCCTCAAAACTTCCTCAATCTTTCAAATCTTTACAAAACAAATCTATCAATAAGTCTTACTCTCTCAAAGGATTGTTGCCAACAAAGACTTGTCCGTCTTTTTGTGGACGGTCGAAGTCTCAGCTCTTTCTATGCAAGAGCTAGCAAATTTCCCTCCACTCAAACTAGCACAACTTTGTTTTCGCTCACTCTCCTTCAAGCATGTAAACACTCAAGATAAAACAATCACATGAAAATTCAATTGCATATTTTATTTCAAGTTTTCTTCTCTAAAAAAAATACACACAACAACCGTCGAGCTTTCAACAACAAAAAACTTGTCTTTCCCCACTCTCTTCTCCTCAACCACATATATGAGATAAGGCCTCAAATCCTCCTCTTATCCTCATCACGTGATTTCTAATTATCCATTGGTCTAAAGATAAACTAAGGATAAAACTAGAAATAAGGCTAAAAGGGTAATAAGAGTAAACTAAGAGTAAAAAAATATAGATAAGAATAAAAAAGATAAACTAAAAGTCACTAAGAATAACTATGAATAACAAAAAGGTAATCTAATTCTACTCCCTTTTACTTTCTTCCTTCATCTCCAAATGAAGGAATCACCATGAAACACAAAATACGTACACATGTAAATAATGTACGTATTTACACTACGACAACGTTGGAATTCAAGTCCTTCCTCAAGGTCATCTCCTAATCTAGACCGGTCCATTTCAAAACCGTGATACATTTTTTCATGAATTTCACTTGCAAGCTTTCGAAGATGACCCCCAAGAGGGCCATATTCGGGAATGACATGATAGCCAGTGTTTTCGTTAAATGTAGAAGCATTCAAATCAGTTTGCTCAACAATAAACAACATTCTAATTTGTGCTATCTCGGTTCTAACAATACTACCAATAGTTGTGACATCCATAAATTTTTTTTGAAAAATCTTTGATAACAATGCTAAGGAGTGTAAAATATCAGCTAGAAAATACAAAATATATATGTCTTTAAATTATTTTAATTTGACAAAAACAACCTTCATTTGACTAAGGTCTTTTTTGTCTTTCACATCACGAAAAAAACACAAAGCAGACTCTAACGAATCACATAAGGTAGTCACAGCTTGTCACCTACTAAGCCATCGTATCTTATGATACCGTTTCATATTTTTTTTAGCATAAAAAAATATTGTTTGCAAGGTTATGAGTGCATGTTTACACTTACTTGACATATTAAAGTATGAAGCAATTGCATTCAAAATATTATCAACCTTATCGGATATTACCTTGCAATCTGATGCTTTAGATGTATCAAGTGCAGCTAGATTAGTCCTATGAGCAACACAATGACAAGACAAAATGAATGGGTTTAGGTTGTTTTTCAATCTTGTTGCTACTCCATCATAAGATCTCATCATGGTGCTTGCACCATCACTGCCAAATGCCACTGTCGCGCACCTCTCCATGAGGAGTGCCCGAAAGACCATGGGCACAAGGGGGACCCCGGAGTGACACCCGGGACTTGTGGCGCCGTTGGTGAGAGGGCCCAAGTGATCCTAGTGTGGGTGAAGGCCCCAGGCGTTGGGAACGCCTCCCACCCACGAAGATTAGGAGGCACAAGGGTAAGGCCATAAGTTATGCGTAGCTCATGGCGTGGTGATTTTAGAATGCTCAAGAACACCTCAATCGGAGGTGTGAGCTAGGAGTTATAGCCATTTGAGTGGGGCCCTGGTACAGCAGTGCCTGGGAGTGATTCCCGGGCCTGCGAAGGTTCAAACAGGCATAGCTTCCTCAAGACTTGCTCAAATGGGGCAAGTGAGGAGTCCATCGGCATCTAAGTTAAGCGTAGACGAGGATGGAGTGGTTGGGTGTTATGATCAGACATCATACAAGGAAGTTATGATGGTCTGAAGCTGCTGGGGGCTTCTAGGCCCAGCAGCTAAAGGAAAATGCCCACTTGGCCCCAACTCTTGGTAGAGAGACAAGAGGTTGGTTGACGGTGGGGTAGGGGCCCTGCGTGAAGTCCTAGAGGCTTATACGGGTGAGGTGGTGTGGCCTCACCCACCCGAGGCCGAACGGCTAGGCCTCCATGGGCATTGGCCCATTGTGAGGCCATAGTTGCCTAGTATGCTTCGGGTTGTTGTAGTGTTGTTCCGGCAATGCGATGATCAACATAGGATTGGACTTCCATGGATGGAAGTCCACATTTAGGAATGGGTTACCGATTAAGGGGTGAGTCCCGAAAGCAAAGTAGGAGGATTGGTTCCCTCCTATGAACTATAAGGTCCGGGGTAGGAGGAGCTAACCATTAGCATGGTGGTATGCGAAGGTTAGTACTCGTAACCTTTGCTAGAAATGGAAATTGGCAAGATTTTTAAGGGGACTAGCAAGGGTTGCGACAGCCACACACTTGCATAAATCAAGTTCCCAAAACTTTAAGTGATTGACTAAACATTCAAAAATAATACTAACATTTTTTTTTCCACCCTCAATCTCTAACAAACCTAAAAAGATAGTCAAAGGCACACCTTCCTATGTAATTGTAGCAAATACAACAAGATGACCGGTAACACTTATGTCCGTAGATTCATCCATTATGATACCATAAAAAGGAGAATTTCGAACCTTACATATGATTTTTTTTATGACATTAGATATACATGCAATTAAATCAGCACATAATTTTTCATCATGATACAAAGTTGCAGTGATAGGAGCTTTTACACTAGCAAGCAATGAACACAAAGAAGGAAATTTTGCATATGGGAGGGATTGCTTTCCTATAAAGTAGGCAGCATGAAACAATGATGACAATGATTCATCACATGCACGTTGCCCTTATTTGATCGCCTTCTCCAATACTTTACCACCACTTTGTAAAGCCCAACAAAGTTTTTTATGTTCACTAGAACATGCATGATCATAAAATGCACTTACCTTTAGATTTTTGGATCCCTCCTTGGCATATACCGAACGTCCATCCTTCTCCTTGCAGATTTTACAACACACTCTTCCCGAATCGGAAGAAAAATCTAGCCAATCAAATTGGCTATACCATTGGTCTTTCTATATATCTTGTGTATTTGGAACTTAAGAAGAGGATAAATCATCCAATGCACATGTTTCAGATGCTAAATCATCTATGTCAATATTTTGAGGAGTGGTCAAAAATGTTCTTTTAAGGACCTTTGTCGTTTTGCCATTCCTAATTCCAAGCCCACATTTCATGTCAGAAAATTGGGAGGACCTACGTATTCAATCAAGAGATAAACGAAGCTACACTTATGAACAAGCACATTCCAGTAAGCGAACAAGCACATTACAATAACCGAACAAGCACATTAGGTTAGTTGAAGATCAGGTTAAAGAAGAGTATCATGTATTGTAAGAAATAAAGTCTTCCTCTCGTCGTGACTACCAATTGAGGTCATGTCCTTCAAATGCGAACTTCAACAACAATGCACCGAGTCCACCGTTGTCTCCATGGATACCTCGTTCTCAGTTTCCATCTCGAACTACGACTTTTCATTACCAGCAGAGCACCAGGCTACTCGACTTGACCGAAGCTACTTCAGCGGACCTTTACCTAGCATGGTGAACATGACCTTTGATTTTTAGCAGATCACCATTTCCATGTCTAAATATCCAACGTCGCCCAAAGAGCAAGAATCCAGCAACAAATGCCCACAAGAGCTTGCAAGCCCCTCAATCTTACACTGGACTCTCTGTTTGATCTCAGTCCCTAAGATAAAGAGAGAAAAGAAAGTCCTAAGAAGAAACGAAAAAAGAAGCTCAACACCACCTCTTGTGGAGCGGATGTGTAAGGAGTAGATGTAGATGATTGGAATGACAAAGATAAAACGACGTGAGTAGTGAGAGAGAGAGAACGATGGATTAGTTAAGAAAGAGGGAGTCAGCCAACAGACGTAACTCCAAGCTACAACCAATGCCGAGGTACCCACAATGTACACACAGGTGGGAGGGAGAGCTTGGAAGCCTCTGAGAGAAAGGGAGAGAAAGTCCCAAGGAGGAACCCAAGAAAAAGCTCAAAACACCCAAGTTCGAACCTCATGATTACGGAGTCCCTGATCTTCGAACTGGTAGCAACATGTAGCAGCTTAAAGTGCGCAAACACAACCGTGGATGTATGTCGAAATTTGATCTCCTTGCAGGATCGGACCCAATGAACAGGGAATGTTGAACTTTATCTGAGCTAGCCGTTACAGACAGAAATCCCAGTAGATCGCAGGTGGAGCTCACACAAACGATCGCCCCCCTACCAGGTTCTTACACCCGGTAGCACTGTAGACAGCGATCAAGCAAGAAACGCCGGTAGCGTAGACAATCGCCACAATCGACAAAGAACGGCGAACCCAAGAACTCACCAGGTAATTGTCGAGAAGCATCCAGCGACGAAGGCGAAGTATCCACAACATCGAAGTAGCCAGCGGCGTCGAAATATCGGAGAACTGCTCCTCACCTCGGGGACACCACAAACTCCGAATTGCACCCACGAACTACTACAAACTCCTCCTCGCATGCTAGCACCCACATCAAGCAGAAAGATCCATCACCCACAAAGATCTACCCAAAGGCTACAAACTCCTCTTCTCCAGCTCCTTATACTCGTGACAGAGGGTCTTTGGATGCTTAGAGCGGCTCAAAACCCTAATCGGCCTTGTGAACGGAACCTTCCCTAAATTACTTAGCCTTCATGGTTCTTAGAATCTTAACCTTATGAGTTATGACTCTAGTATTACCCTAGTAAAAATTTCCGCCCTATCCCTAATCCCTTCGGCTACTTGCCTAAAATTTAAAATTTTGCTCGGTAAATATCCTAAAATATGATGCCTCAACCGGCTATATTGCCGATATTTTCTCTTTTCAACCGGTCAATTTCCGACCTTTCTAATTTTAAGTCGGTACCTCGTCCGAATCATTGCAAACTCATTCGGAAATCTTCAAAAAAATTCGGCTAGCTCGTAACTAAAGTTCGGTACTCCCCGTTCATTGCCTCCGATTGAGGTGTTCTTGAGCATTCTAGAATCACCCCGCCATGAGCTACGCATAGCTCATGGCCTTACCCTTGTGCCTCCTAGTCTCCGTGGGTGGGAGGCGTTCCCAACGCCCGGGGCCCTTGCCCACACTAGGATCACTTGGGCCCTCTCACCAACGGCGCCACAAGTCCCGGGTGTCACTCCGGGGTCCCCCTTGTGCCCATGGTCTTTCGGGCACTCCTCATGGAGAGGTGCGCGACAATTGGAGAAAATGCATTGGATGCCTCTCAACCAAGTAGCTTTAGCCACTGATGGGGCTTCTAGTATGACGGGACACTGTACAAGACTAGCGGCTAGAATATTGCAGAGGTTCCAACTCTCGTAAATGTGCATTATAATGCACATCGTGAGGTTTTAGTTGTTGGAGATGCAACTAGAGTTTTTCCCGAGTTCCAAATGTTGGATGGTTTTGCCAATAAAGTTTATAAGTGGGTAGGCCGTAGTACAAATCGACGCAATGAGCTGAGACGATTGTTGAAGTATGTATATGAAGAAGAGTATGTAATGATTTTACAAATTCATGCAATATGGTGGCTTTCTCGAGGTAATGTTATGACCCGCTTACTACAGTGCATGCCGGCGTTATTGGAATTATTCAAAGATGAAGAGCTGCATTGGTATGAGATCATGTGTTTTTCTAAATTCCATTTTTACTTGAACTTGCTTGTAGATGTTTACAAGAGTTGAATAAATTGAATATCAAATTTCAATATGATATGATTGATATCACAACCATTAGTGCAACCATCGATATCACTATTTCAAATTTATCACGTCATTTTTAATCCAGGAATGAACCTATTTTTGGTCGTACAAACAAGAATTTTGAAAAATTCTTGAGGGAATCTATAAGAAATCTTTAGTTGTGTTATGAAAACAATACATGAGATTGTATGATTTATGCATTGGCAACTGATAGGCCCAATGAACTACAACAATGCATATTATTGGGTGTATCTTATAAGCAAAGAGTTGTTCATGCTTTGAATGATCGTTTCCCAAACCTTCAAGTATTTAATGCATCCAAATTTTTTAGCCCTCGTAATTATCCAAGTGATGATAGTGACCGAATCACAAATACCAAATTGTGGCTCGACATGATATTGTTGAAGTTTCAATATAGTGAAGAAGGAAGTGATATGTGTAAGGGAGAACTTTGGAATTTATGGAAACACTTCAACTTGAGTGTGAGAACAAAACAATATTTGAGGCTTGGCACATATTTAGTAGCAATTTGGAATGGCACACAAATAGGCCTAACCTTATGCAACTTTGGCATAAAATTATACTCATTCCATCAAGTATAGCTATTTGTGAGAGAGGATTTTCCAAACAAAATGCAATCAAAAGCCACTTGCGCAAAAGGTCAAACTTGAAGACCCTTGATGCTCTTATGCAAGTCTCTCTTTGTAGGCTTGAAGTGGATGCAATGGATTGGGCTACCATCTTCAACATTTGGAGAAACATGTGAGACTGAAGGATACTTACGCTCAATTGATAGTTTTTTTTGTTACAAATTAAGATTTTATTTTGATTATTCAAAATAATAGTTTTTCTAAAATATTGTGTAACCCAAAATTGAGGTGACATCTTTAGAATAAAATGTATATGTCAATTGACATTCATTTTTTTTTTGAAAACGTCACATGACACTTTTGGATTTGAAGTTGAACGTCAAATGAAATTTGTCAAACATACACACTGATGGCAAGCACTAGAAACGAATCCCATGACAAATTTGCATATAATGGTCCCAATACATACATCAAAGTACCTAATATATGTGTAAATCAGGTTGTTGTTAACTAAAGGACGGAGAACTCGACCATCTAAGATGAGAAAACATAACCATTTGAGTCATAAACAACTTTAAACCTTCATAACTTACGTGAACAAATCTATAATAGGGGCATTGATTGTGTGTACATTGACTCCCTCAAATCCACATAGGACACACCACACCATATTGGCTAGTGGGCTCCGACTCGTACACATGATGGAGCTATTTGAAACTTACATACATGCATAAACAAAGAACATACAATCTAGAACCCGCAATAGCCTAAAGCCAAATTCATATACATCAAGAAGTGGGTCTTCAATGACCAAGCAATCACAAACTTTCAAATCAAATTTGGGAAACATCATGCATCTCCAACGCTTGAATAACATAAAGTTTGTTAAAAGTATGTGTTACGAACCTCTCACCGGTTGGCAATTGTTTCACGACAACAATATTTCAAAGCAAAGAATTGAACTAAACACAATTTATTTCTTTGTACAAATCTCTAAGTACAATCCAAGACCAAATAAGTTTTGGTCAAAGAAGCTCTACCACCCAACCATAGGAGAGAGCGCTAACAATCCAAAAAGCCCCTCTCTCCTCCCCCGAGCTTCCTCTTATGCCAAAGGCCTTTTACTTTCTATCTTTACATATAATAAAAGTATTCTATTCATAGCTCTATCTTCTAGTTCTACTATGAATCTTCTATCTTTGGTTCTTCTAGAACCTTCTTTCATCTCTTATCTCAATTCCATTCTTCCAATTGGATTCATCCATTCTTCTTTCTAGTTGGAACTGTCTAATTCCAACTAAATACATCCATCATTTATTCCAGTTGGAACCGTCTAATTCCAACTAATTCATTCATTCAATCTTCTATTTGGAACTATCTAATTCCAACTAGCTTTATCTATTCATTGAGAGTTGTCTAACTCCAATGAATAACATTCATATTTCCAAATATGGAGTGGTCTAACTCATGTGCACCTCATCGAAAGTTGTCTAACTCACGTGCACATGTTGTCAATCTGGAGTTGTCTTACTCCTATCCATTCATCTTCAACTGAGAGTTGTCTAGCTCTCATCTTTCTCTGCTTACACACTGGCACATGTAGTTAGAATATTCCTTAACAATTCTAGTTACATTACAGTATGCTAAGCCCAATACATGGGTTATGTCATAATAAACATGGGTTATAGCCAATGTTGTTCACCGAATCCCAAACTACAACATTATCTCCAGGTAATCTTATTGATACATGACCATGTTTCTTATCAAAATGCCACAACCGTTCAAGGGATTATAAATAGCAAGAGCGGTCCATCAAATTGCCCACACACTCTAATCAAACAAACAACAAACAAGATACTACACATTCATAAACGTAGGCCAACATAACAATAAACCACAAGACATCACCATCCTCTACGAGTAATCAATGCACATGTAATATCACACCATGCAGATGGCATACTTAATTTAGGCCATATATCCTCTCCGTACTTGGTGCCCCACTACGTAACACTCTACAATTCATAGAGTTCACCCTATGTTACGATAGATTCCTTATGATGGCCATAAGGAAAAGCGCACACACCCCCCCAAAAAAGAAAAAAGATCCCCTCACATCCACCCTCGAAAGACTCAAGCTAGAATGTAAACCCCCTCACCACCAGTATGACATGCAGAAGAGGGGCAGTACACAACACTCACTAACAAGATTGAAATAGTTGTACAAACATAAACAAAAGATTTTAAAAAAAAATGATGAAAGAGATACACCAAATGGTATCAAACACCTCACACACCTAGTCCTCAACAAACAAACCCTAGTAGACCCACCCTAGTGCAACCCCCCCCCCCCTTAAAAAACAAGATAGCTATATGATGACCACCTTTGAAAGGACAGACATAACATTATTAAGCATTGTGTTCGTTCTTGTGGACCCCAAGAATACAACCTTGGGATGCCACAACTAGTGCAACTATACAATATGCACTAGTTGTGAACATCCCATGGTTGTATTCTCAGGGCTCGCATGTACAAACACACTGCTTAATAATGTTATAGAAATCCCTTACTATGGTACTTGTTAAAAATATGATCCACTATGGTACCTAGTGTAAGAAAGAACGATCACCCATTCATGCCAAGGCAATTTAAACATCGACGTTCATTTTATCTCACCCGTTGAGGAATAGTATTGTGTACCTTCGTGTTGGGAAATGCATTGTCAATTGGAGGACAAGAATCTACGCACGTACAGTCTACCCTCTATAAATGTTAACCATCGGGAGTGGATCAAAGTTAACATTTATAGAGGTGTTAACATTTAACAATTATAACTTAACTTTTTTGAGCAATATACAAATCTTAACATTTATAAATATAAGCAACTGTGAAGAGTCCTTGCGAGAGAATACCATTCATAAAATTGCAAACCCAATCAAAACTTTATTCAATATCAGGTTTACAAATCACGGGTGAAGTATGAATCAATGGTTCTTTGGTGAGATTCATCTGCATGCACAACTTGCAAATATTTCTCAATCTGCACCAACAAACCCACATACTTGGACACATCACATGAACGTGATTTCATGTACCTTCTAATGGTACCAAAACTAGATTGCATTTCTAATACTAATATGGTTGTATTTCATTCGTTAACATTTATAGAGTCAATTTTACAAAGAAGGGAGTACCATTTTGTTAACAGTTAACACGTTTAACATTTATAGTGTGCAATATGTGGGGAGTAGAAGAAAGTTAACATTTAGAGAGGGTTAACACTTTATAGGTGTAACATTTATAGAGGATGGACTGTAAGTACATATTAATGACTGACTTTAGTCTTAGATTCTTGTCAGGCCAAAGTTAAGACACGCGGGGTGACGAATTAAAGTGCTAACCGATCATCTACGTCCACACATGCTCAAACTCGGCCAAAGGACCAAGAGGCTCAACATACACTAGAAGGAAGCAGGGTACTTTCGACAGAGAACTTCGACACGGGCAGCCTCGGTGTTGGATATTTCCACACCACCGCCCAATGAAGGCGGAATTTTTGGGAACCGCCAAATTCGACATTACGGTTCATGAAAGTTAATCGCCTGTTAAACCCGTGTCCAAACGGGGCATGCTCATTGGGGTGAATGCTGTGGTGTTGGGGTTCCGCTCCCATCCCAAAGTCCAAGTTGACACGTGGTTTAGTGGTTGTAGCATTTATATATTACTGACGGGTACATACATATAGACACAGTAGGTCACCACAGGCTATGTACGTTGGTCGCACATTGAATGGTCAGGTCAGTACAATACATGTACTTGGGAATGATGGCCACCGTGCTTGAACTTACGGTGTATAGACCAATATAGTGCCGTATCTTACGCTGTCGTATTGGCCTCCGTTGCGTCCGAGACGTCCATATACAGCCTACGTATACCGTTCTAGGTCTAATTCGTTCACTGTCCCATACTATAATTTTTTAGACTGCTGGGTATTTGAATGCAACGAATTTTGTGCACTGAAGCGAGGTGTGTGGTGCCGGAGCACAGTTCTGTGGACGTGCATTCGTGGGTTTCCGTAATGGAAATGGAGCCATGGCAGCATTCTAGAGTGTGAACCACGACAACATACAAGTTTGCAAGACGGCATATTTCTTTTTTGGAGCCCACATGCTGGCATTATTGTGACGCCATTTGCAATGTTTGATGCGGCTATGCATCATGCCAAATCATTGTGATGTTCTGGTAAAGACAGCCTACTCTTATCAATATCTGAACCCTCTTCTATGTCAGCACATGTCTACCATAATTCTACGCCCTTCGTCTCGGCCACCTGCTCCCATGTACTGATGGGGCCCCGCATCTGTCTCTCCCAATCGTGCCCGCCCCACAAGGGCAAGGGGATGTCAGGCGCATTCCACAACCTTATACGTTTGCTTCACCAGATTCCCCATGTGTCCGGTCTGCAATGTAGGCCACGCAGCCCGAGTGCACTGAATTTAGACTACAAACAACATGACGGCCAACACAATTGCGGCCGTGCCCCGATCCGGAGCTGTTCAGTGCGCCATTTTCTGGACGCATGCATACCACGCGCCTTGACTGTCTGTTCTCACAGCATCTCCATCTTCAACACCGAAAGAGGCCTGACGCATTTTGGAATGTGAGGGAGCTCGAGTGCCTTCCATGCGCTTCGCAGTGGGAACTGGCTATATGCGGTCCCTGTCCACGCGGGAATCCTCAGTGTGGCTTTTCGGACGCTCTCATCTTCTCATCATTTCCCCGGGATCGTGTCTCCTCTCGTCTTTCCTCCCATGTGCATACGACATCGTAGGGCCGTCACCCATGTTCCTGTGGTGTAGTTCTTGTGCACCGACTCGGCCACTGCCTTCACCTGTGAACATGGCATATGCATTGTGCATTGTTGTGCGCCCTGCATAACACTGATGCTCCCGTTAGAAATTGGAGCTCATAAGCATCACATGTACCACCCACAATACTTGAATGCTTCGTGGATGTTCTTCAATATGTATAGATGCCTTCTATGCCCAGTCGTCTCACACATAGGGGCTCTCGCGCTGTTGGGCGCCTACCTTGCACTGCATTATCTTTCCTACTTGGTGCATTGCATCCGTTGTCTCATGGGATTTGCTCCACCCGAGTCCTCCTCCTCCTTCCTTGTGGTGAGCCCTCAATCGCCTCGTCCCCATTTCCTGCCTCCCTGGATCCGCCCCCCACTCCGGCAAATAAAAAAATGTCACCGCTGGACTCCTCTTGCCCCAAGCAATGTTCCAACCCTGTCGGGCTTATTCGCCATCCCCTTGCTTCCTTCTTCAATACAACACTCCAACCTGGCATGGCCTTGTCGTCCGCAAAAAACACCTGCACGTCATCACAAGTACATGCCCATGAGGCTCCATGTTTGCCGCCCCCCCCCCCTCATGCAAAAACATCCACTTTCAATGAAACGGCACATGCTCTGTACCTGCGATGCCAGCGACGGAAGTATGTATGGCTCCTTTGTGCACCGTGGGACGGCTGCCAGGTTTGCCAGCCAGAACCCGTGCGCGTCTCTCCTCAGCCTGGGTTGCATTTCCGTGTCCTTCGCCACCCACAACACCACCATCAACACAATGTTCAAATTCACGTAGTTCAACACCAATATGTCCTTCAGTATGCCGACTCTCACAAGGTTCACCACTCCCACTTGCCCGGAACAATTATCGGAATCGCTGGTGGCCTCCAGCTCCGCGACTCCACAGTCGAACGTGACATGCGGCGCCTCCACATCCACCCCCTCAACCCGGAAGTGAGAGCCAAATGCGGTCATGCTTCTAAATGAGCATACTCTACTTGAGGGAAGCCATGACATTGACCTCAGCTCTGTGTCTTCAATACCTGTGCCATCTGCCCTATCACGGCACCGATCCCATAGCCACCGGGGAAATTGGTCCATGTGTTGCCTTCCACCTGTCTCTCTTCTGTACTCCCTGCAAAATGCAGCGACCACCACATTTTCATTCATGGGTCATACATGCCAAATTATTCGCGGGCAAGGCACTTCACCTGTCACTGTGGAGGCATCTATAAGGATGTCGTTGCCACCGGTTCCTTGCCACTATATAATAGATTCTAAGCATTCAAATTCTACTAGTGTAGGTCATTCTCATTCATAAAATCTCCCTCCTGGTGACAATGCTACAATCATCCTTTGTTACAGTGTCATCGAAACCTCCGCACGTGTTAGAAACACTTCCATTCACCAAAACACAATTGATGCCAAAGTCTGCTTGCAACATGGAAACAGATATCCACATTCCGAGACCATCACAATGAACAGGGAGAAGCAACTGCTAGTTACATATGAACCGGTGAGGTCTGAGAAATAACTTGTTGAAGTTCATGACGACTTCAGGAGAATTACTGATCATCTCAGAAGTTCTCAAGGAATGTACTTCAAGTTGATATACAAACACCCCAAACATCACAACATATATGTAACCGGGTTGGACTGGGACACGATAGTATTTTTGCTGTTCATGTCCACACGTCTCCCTCGACGCTGGGCCATCGCATCTTTCAGTTGCAGAATGCTCAAATTTTGGCACCCTAGGCATACGATTACCATGCGTTCTCCATCGACACCAATAATACTGCTACTGGCATCGCAACACACTTCAAAAACATCTGGGTCAACACTGGCTTCAGTGTGTGACATTAAGTTTATTTGCGATGAAATGGACAGAGCCAGTTGCAGTAATAAGTACGTTTCCCAAGCACGTTAATTAAGTACTGTAGAAGGTTTCACCTTTGTTGTGAAAGAACAGTGACGCGCCCACCTGCAGCTCCTGCAATTGAAATTAAAGCTCGACATTCATTGCAGAATAAGAGGGGAGGGGGTGGTGAGGAGGCCAGGAGTACACTTTGCACCTGTCACTAAACTTAAATGGGTTGCTCTTAAATCCCGTCACAAGTCAAATGACCATGATTCATGCCAGTGATAATTAACGACTGGTCCTTTGTCACCCTCCTTTTCAAGCCCCTCGCCTCCCTTCCCTTCACGGTGATGAGATCCCCTTACCTCCTCATGTCCAATGTCCTGTCATGGTGAAGCACAACGTATTTGTGCGCTCTCTCCAGCTCCAGTACTGACATGTTGAACACCCGCCCGCGGCCTTCCACAACTGCCGCCCTCAATCCTTGATCTTCCTCGGTCTCCCACACGTGGCGCTTCAAGTGTGAATGTACGTTGAGGTATTCTGTACAAAATCCGAGTGCCTCCTCAGCCGTATACCCATTCGCCATTGACGCCTCTGGATGCGCCTTGCTTCTTACATGCGCTTTCAGGGTTCCTAAGTAGCGCTCGCACGGATACATCCACCGCCCTCCCACTGGGCCGCACACCTCAATCTCGTCCACCAGGTGGATGAGTGCGTGCTGCATTATATCGAAAAATGCAGGCGGAAAACACACTTCCAATATGCACATTGTTTCCACCACGTACAACCGCAGCGCCTCCAATTCTGCCCTCTCCACGACCCTGGCGCATATCCTGCTAAAGCTCTTTCCCAGCCTTATCAGTGTTGTTCGTTGCAGAGGTTGCAACAAGTTCCTAATTGCAACAGGTATTATTTGCTGCAGAAGACAGTGGTAATCGTGTGATTTCAAACCACAAAATCTGGCTTTTTTTAGATGCTTCCCCAGAGAGCTTCCATATCCCGTGGGAGTGCGGATTGCGCTCACCTCGTCCACAAACACCCTTCTCTCCATATCCGTTAGCACGTACGGCGCATGTGGCTTGAAAAATCTTTGCCTGTTTGCTCTTGGTCTTAGCCACAGCTCACACCTTTGCCCCATCTCCTCCAAATCCCTCCTTGTCTCTGGCGTATCTTTCTCCCCGAACAGAAACTTCAGAACACTCTCCGCTATGTTTTTCTCTATGTGCATAACGTCGAGCACATGTCGGACCGGCATGTCCTGCACGCACAAATCTGCCATTAAAATATCTGCCCCACACGAAGACGCCCAACAATGCATCGGGCCCAATCGTTGTAGTTTACCTTCCAGTATGACAATGTAAATAGCGTTGGAAGCCGCTTCACACCGCTCTGCAGCACCGGGTCGCCCTCGCCTCCTAGCCTCCCGCCAAATCTTGCGTACTCTGCCCTCATGTACGCCCACCGTATGTGGCTAGCTGCATCCATGGTAGCTGGTGCAGGCTCCACCTCTTCACTCGAGAAGACACTTACATCAAATCGAAAAGGGTGATCTGCCGGAAGCCACCTCCTATGTCTGCCGCCATACACAACCTTCGATAGGTGCTCAGCATATCTTGAGGGGGTGTTGGGCCCGCACACGGGGCAGGCACAATATCCCTTGTTTGTCGTGCCTGCCAACATGGCGTATGCTGGGAAATCGTGTATACACCACAACAACATGGCTCTGAGAGTGAATCAGACCTCCCCGCGCCACCGTGCGGCATCATAGCACATTACACCCTCTTCCCATAATTGTCTTAGCTCTTCTATTAAGGGGCTGAGGAAAACATCTATGCGGTCTGCTGTTATGGCATCAGGCCCTGGTATCAATAGGCCTAGCATTATAAAAAAATTCTTTATTGTTAACCAAGGCGGGATATTGTAGTTCAGCAACATAACAGGGCACAGGGAGTGTGTGGACCTCTTTTGTGAATGGGGGTTCAGGCCGTCTGCGCACAATCCTAGATGCATGTTGCGGCTGTCCGCCTCGAACCCTGCATACCTCACTCTGATGTGCTCCCACTGCGGTGAGTCAAATGGACCGCGCATCTTGCCGTCCTTTGAAGTATTATTTGCATGCCACGTCATTAAAGCGGCCATGTGTGGTGTGGAGAACATTCGCCTCAAGCGAGGAATGAGAGGGAAGTGGCGTAGTACCTTGTTTGGCACGCTGGACATGCCCACTCTTTTAAATCTGGGTGCGTTGCACAATGGGCATGTCTCCATTTCAGCATACTCTCCTCTGAACAGTACACACCCATTTTTGCATGCGTCAATCACGTTGTACTTAAGTCCTAGCCGCCTTAGCATGTTTGTGGCAACCCCCTCACTGCCCGGTAGTGAGTTTGGAGAAGGTAAAATAACCTTCGAAAACAAGTGCAGCAGTTCGCTAATGCATGCATTTGTTGCTTTGTGAGTACGGCAAACATTCATCAACATGAGAGTCGCATCTAGTTTTGAAACATTTGATCCACAAAATAGAGGTGTGGTGGACTCAACATTCATAGCTGCAACACTTGGGCCGCCTGCCTGCATCAAATCATCCTCGCACCCATATGTGTCCTCTGCTTCGTCTGTGCCGCTGGCTTCGCTGCTATCTCCATCACTTCCGCTGTCCGAATCGCTCCTGCTCCCCATCATGCCCTCTGTGTGTCGCACACAGAAGCTGCCAAGTTAGTGTTTCATACCAATTGCGGTTTCAGTCTGCATCCCACACACAAGATCCATGTCTGAAAAACCTATCGTTCCCGTGACCATATCTATCCTGTACAATGTGAGCGCATTTGCGAAGCCAACCCCCCCCCCCTCCCTCTAACCTTCAAAACTCCCGTCCGCACTGTACTCCGCTTCCATGCTACCCTCTGTGGTCAACGGAGCTCTCCTTGGCGCCACGTAATCCCCATTTCGTTCGATTTCCTCGTCGTCCTCTGCGTTCCCGTCCATTGCAGACATGGCCTCCTCATGCATCACATCCGCTGCCACAAAAACATCTCTCACCAGCTGTGCAGCACCTCCGTTCACTTGTACGCTCCGATTTCCCCAACCTATTTGCGCAATTGGGTCCATCGCAGCATATGCGCTGGACCACTCCTCATCGGAGCTGTCCCTGTCCTCGCCCTGTCACAAAGCCGGTATACTTATGTGCACCACACATTGCCCACCCATATACTTCTCCTATTGCCAGACAGCGCATGCCACAGCACACTCCAGCCTTCAGCAAACATACAATTTCACAACTTCCCTGTCGCATGCTATCACCATGTTTTGTGCATTGCTATTACACAGACCCAGAAGTCCGCCGTTGGATCCTGACTGACAGTGTTCACTAAACATGTCCGAATGAACTGCCACCTCGGGACTTACCTGGGGCTGCAGCCTCTTCAATGGATGCCTCCCATAGTCCCGCAGATGAAGTGCGTGTGTTGTTCGCAGCATTGGTTTGCCAAACAGGCACAGCGAGCACGGGCACCGACTCTTGCATTGCCCGGACCGCAATTCGCGTTCGGACTCCCTACGCCACATCTTGGCATCCCTTAACTCTATTCTGCGTGCGTCTGTTGTGGGCAGTGCCCCACCGCAACTGGCCTCCGACATGTTCTCTATGTGCACTTCCAGCAATCCAGCGTTCCGTAATAACAACACAATTTGTGTCGGGCAACAATGTAGGCATGCACGTACTCTTCAATACCGGTGTGTTCGAAATACAGTGCACCTGCCTGCACATAAGAATGGTCGAAAAATTAGTTCCATACTTGGACACGAGGTCGAGTTCCACCGCACCGGAATTTATACACAAATTGCTGTGACTGCTGCCGGAAGATGGCCTCCATGTTTCGCGTCTGTCACAACACCTTCACGCTGTCCGCCACAAGGACGGAGATTAACCTCACATTCCGGCCCTCATTGCAAAAGTGGCCACATATTATCCCTTCCACAAATTCTTGCTTTTCCGCAGACTCAGATACTATAGCCCTGGGCTGCACAGCACGCAACATCCGAGACCTTCAACAACAGACCCCGCCCCAACCAGCGCGACCAATAAAATTGCGATTTCCGTGGCATCAGTAGTTCTGTTGTGTCCAACAAACTGTGGTCCACCATGTAAGGTCCCTACTCTGCTCGTGTGGGCACTGGCACCGTCACCTGGATTCACAATCCCCCCACCGCGAGGAGCCGGACATGCTGCCTTCCACCCCTCTGCGTTTGCCCCTGTGCAAGCCCAGAAGAAAAGCAAATCCTGACTAAGCATTAAACAGACACTAAGGGTGTTTGTTCTGCGTGACACTCACCTTCTGTAATATGTCGATCATCATGTCCCACCGCCACATCGCCGAGGTCCCCCCTTCCCATTGGAGTACATGACCACACCAGAAGGAAACAGTGACGGCCCCAAACCCATACCACTTACACGCCCTGCAGTCCAAACATACGTTGCTCCCCTTCTCGCATGGCACCCGCGCCGCGACACGGCTGACCTCCCGCACGACTAGTGGTATCGATGTGGCGGCCCACAGCACCGTCCCCTGCAGCAACGCCCTTGTCACCTACCTTGCGATCCCACCCCAGACCCACAACGCCTTCATCATGTCCGTCTCCGCGTGTACCGCCAATCATGCTACACAACATTATATGTCCGACCCATTCCCCTCCTTCATACTGCCTCCACCACAACCATTATACAGGCACACGCTTGCAGCGCAGTTTTCCAATCGAACATCAATAGTGTTGCTCCTTCAACGCTCGTGTGTGTAAACACGCAACTAACCCCCCCCCCCCCCCACACAGAATGTGATCCCCCCGCGGATTCCCCCCATCTCGAGGCCGGCGCCCTTGCTAGCAGTACACCACCGCATACTCATATTGCAATATCTAGCTATGGACCAAATGGGGCGCCCTGCTAGCTTCTCTCTGTTGTGCAGTGCAGTGTGGGTAGACTGTCGCCGAAAACATCAAATCTTGCACTCTCCTGTCCAAGAACTGCACAAAATGGAAACCCTCGTTGCGTGCGGGCAGCAACCCCGCGCCATGCGACGGGGGGGCATAACAGTGCGGTGGCGCTGGGCTCTGACGCAGGGGATGGGCCGGGGGTGGCATTTTGGCGCCATCAACCCCCTACAGGGCTGATCACTTTTTACATTGTCTTATGATTTAATAGATTGTTTGAAATGCACTTACATGGTTTACTGGGGTTAAGGTGCTAGCTAGTGCAACCCATGCCATTCAGCATGTAACCAAAGCGCATTGAAAATTGTAATATTATAATATTGTGTGTATTATACTGATTGGTTAATTTGCCATTTCCAACTTTTCACCAAGTATTAAACATATCGCTCCATAAATTTTGAAGATAATGAGATGAGGTCGTGGAGGAATTTGCAATGATGCACCAAGGACACCCCAACAAGACCTTCAAATCGAGGTATCTCGAAGCTTTAAACGTTGACATTCATATGTTGATGTTGTGCATACGAACATTTGTAGGAAGCAATGTTGGGTGGAACTTGGGAATTAGTGTGGGCGAATGGAAATTTATCATGGACCACACTAGCTGAAAGTCCGCACTATGTCATATGCGCGGTGTGCATGAAAATGGCACATGGTCGGTTACACAAAACGTTCAAATTGCCTTTAATGTGTTGGTCGTATGTCGCATGTTCCAATAATGGACGTGGGAAGTGAATGTCGAAATGGGTCCGATTTCATTCGTTGATTTCTTTTCATTTGGCTACACGGTTGTTTCCCATGGATAGGTTTGAAGCCCTCTTGGTACAATCGAAGTTTGGCCATGTGGGAACCAACAATTGGCACAGGCCGAAGACATCGCCACAATTTGTATAATATTATACCCCACCACAACATATGTTTCCAAGACTCAGTCTTCACGCCCAAAGGTAGTCCAACAAAACATTCCATCTTCGCATTTTCAATCATGGGTATCACCACCATCAATAACATGGACATTTGTGTTTGGTTTCCTAGTTGGATAGTATCGTAGTTTTTGTTCTTTGAAAATGAAATGTTATTGCATCTTTTGAACTCACAATATCCTTAAAATGTAAATATTTCATGTTGGAAAAAAAATGTGTTGTTGTTGTATTCTTTTAGGTAAAGATAAATTGATTGAATGTGTTATTCTTCTGCAAGTACGTGTGTGTAAAGGAAAATGAAATAATAATAGGTACATAATTTTCGTATTTTTAATCCATTGAAATTTCTAACATTTACGTGAATGGGAGCATGCCCTCCTTTACCTTCATCATAATTTATTGATTTTAAGGTATGGTTTTTGTCTTCCTCTCATAAGGTGAGTTGTGTGTGTGTGTCTGTATTATATGAGGCGAATGACATGTTTTTTTGTCATCCTATTTCTATTTGTCATTCTCAAACACAATTGCATGAATTGCTTTGCCGTTCTAAAGCTTCAAAGAAGCAAAACACAAGCTTACCACAACCAAACCTAGAAATTCACTCAATTGAGTATGTACCAAGGCACTTGTTATAGTGCAACATGCTTAATACATACATACATACATACAATTTACAATAATTGAGCCGTTTACATCATATCAAACATGTCTTATAAAGGTATAAAAGATGCACATATTATTTGTTCACATCTTCACAAAATCATGCAATACAATTTTAGACTACATCAATACAATTGGAACAAGCCACATTGTCAATGGCATGTCACTACATATGTTGAAGCATTCCTTTTTAAATGGTCAATATTTTAGTTTAACCCCTAAGGGACATTTCAATCCATTAGACAATTTTTTTTGCAAGGCTGGATGGGCATGTAAATGATTCCCACAACATATATGGTTTGTGACAATACATAGCATATATATTTAATTAGGATAAAAATCAATGAACATTCGATTAATGAACTGTCATTTATTAAATCAAAATGCGCTAAAATGCCCGTGCAACTATGAACATTTTTCACTCGTTGGGTTTGCAATAGAATCACAAAATTCTAGACGAAGAGAGATTTTCATGTCCAAAATTCATTGGGAACAATTCAAGCAATGTTCACGTACAACGTTCCAAATGAAACAGAATTTGTCAGAGAGGCCTAGAATTCATAATAAATGCACATCAAATCGTCATCGACAGTAACTTCACACATAGCCATTTATCATCATTATGTACACCCAATATCACATTACTCATATTTACATAGGTGCCGATTGATTGATTGAGTGGCTTCCATAAATAGAGGATTGGGTATTCCAACATGATAACAATCCAAAGCACACCAACATGGTCATGGTCAAATAATTCAACGATCACGCCATCATAGTCTTGCCATAGAGCCCACAATTCCGAAATGTGAAACCCATCAAACACCTCTACAACAAAGTGGGCGAGCACCTCTAACTTGGTAGTCACCTCCCCACTGCCAAGACTGACCTTCCAGCTAAATTACACGAGGAATGGATTATCATGTACGTGGAAGTTGTACATAAGCCGTTGAAATCGTAGTCCATTAGAGTGCATGCATTGTTTAACGCAAGAGGGTGATGGACCAAATACTAGCCAATATTAATAGCATTGATACAAAATGAAAAACATTTAAACTACATTTATTTGTTTGTTTTCCAATGCCTCAATGTCATCCAACAGGGTTCATGTGTCCCGGAAGTTAATATTATCAAATGTGGGAAAAGTAATACAACACCCCAAATTTGCTTTATTCCATTTAATAATGGCTTGTAAGTATGGTGAACATGGAAAATGATGCGAGGTTGACTGAATACTTTATTTAGATTTGCTTGGCACTACATGATAAAAGTTTTCCATGTTCCTAACAAAGTGTCAATTTTGTGTGTTTCTGAGCTGTGTTGCTTTACTTTTGAAAGCTACTCTGTGTGTGTGTGATTAGCATCAATTCTATTAGAACTAATGTTTCTTTCCATATTATCCATAAATAACCATAATTAACTGTCAAGTTTTCATACATCACAACTTAACTCCTCTAAATGGTCTACTAGAAACTCCGCTGAACTTGGTTTTTCGGATATTTATTATATTTGATTCAAAACTTAGCTTACATGGAGTTTTGCAAGTTTGTTGACGACACCAGCCATCTGGGTTTGGAGATTAAGTCGATATCAACAAATTTGCTCACCTACATGCAATTCTTTTTCCCCCTTCTTTTTCCGCCCCTCTTTAGAATCTTACAACCTTCAATTCATAGCACAAGATGCACGTGTGTTTCCCAATGAAAATTGCGTGTCATTTTCGGGGCAAAAATGTGGCCACTTCAAATTTGATTTCTTTACGGGAAAAGCATAGGTTCTACAACATACATGTAATATGAAATTAGGAATTTTTATCATTCCTGAAACCTTGGCACTTTTTCCATACAATAAATTGTATAATATTCGCAATACTTGAGCGTTAAGGATGGTAAAGATCACGTCTTAAAAAGAAGTTAACGATAACTATGGAAGATTACCTTCTAAGACGTTACTAGCAATGACACTTGAAACATTGAACTCGTATTTAGTTCCACATTTTCAACCCTGCCATGTGGTCGGTAAGCATGAAGTTCCTCGCACGGATATTTGTAAGTGGGAAACCCTACCACGCCTTTTGTGACTAAACGTACGCCCTCAAATGTAGTAGGTGGGTCTCACCACTAGATCATGTTTTGTGCAACAAATGTCCATTCTCACTCTCATAATGCAATTGTGATCATGTTAGGTACACATGTGGCCCCATGCGTATTGACGATGATGCCACTAGTTTGCATAGGGTCATTATTATATTGCCCAAATTCCGTTAGGAAGTGGTCGCATAAATCGATAATATCATTTGTTATTTGAAGGTAACTTCAATACATGCTATGCACATTAAGACACATAGATCAATAGTTAGAAAAAAAACATGTATGCCATTAGTATAATCTTAAACCAACAATATCATCCCAAATGGTAAAATCACTATATTCGTTAATTTGGGACTTTTTCGGCATTTTGAGACAGTTACAAATATAAGAACATGGATAAAATCACACAGATATTGGAGAATGTTGTAAGATGCAAATACTTTGAAGCGGGTGTTCAAATCAAGAACCCAATTAAGAACTCATATCAAGATGGTTTAGGTAGGACGACCCAACCATTAGACCATGTTGTTGTGGTCCATATATTAATTTAGGGCAAGAGAAAGTCTCAACTTAACGAATATAGTGATTAAACTACAATAATAGGTGTAGAATTGCACCTTCAAGACGTGCTCTGTTCAAGATATTTAGTTTTATACATGATTCAAAGTTACACATGTCGCCAAAATCTACTCACACAATAAATTTACAAATTCTATTATCATCTTCGTTGAATACTTAAATTATTTATTGTTGGTTGGTGAATAATGAAATTTTGAGCAAAATATTTGAGACAGTTACATAATTGTCTTAGCTCTTCTATTAGTCTCGTGAATTGTGAGCTACATGGACCAAGGTGTTATGGCATTCATTTATAATAAAATGAAAGTGTTGAAGGTATTATGAGCCTTCAGAAAGTTGATTACAACCCAAGAAACAACATCAAGAACCATGAATGTGTCCAATGAAATCGAATTTGGATGAAACTTGTGTTGGGAGACATGTTTTTACATGACCCTTGAATATGTGTGCACCATGCCATGAAACCTATAGGCTACTACAAAATCAAAAGTTCGCCATACCTATTAGGATACATAGTGCTTTGTGATGTACACCGCATAAAGAAATGACAACAAGATTCCCATTGGTTTCTTCCCCAGAAGAATCCTTGGGTCATTGGGGGGTGGCCCTGGCTTGAATGTTAGTGTGGGGCCGCCATCCACGCCGGAGTCACCTTGCCTACCCTACACATCATATGAATCATACGTGGATATTAGATAAGTTATGTGGTGGCGCATAAACATGGAGACCCCTCTCGGGCTTCGGGTCAATAACTAGCTGGCGGGCATGTGTTATGAAAAAATTCAATTGGATGATATTGTGAACCGCATAATCATCCATTACCCAAACATATGATTAAACCCTTCGACACGCATAAGGCCTTGGTACATGCTCAAAATATTTTATTTGGAGCCCATATTGTCTTTGCGCCCAATCATTGTCGCACACACACACACACAAAAGTGATACTCTTTGCATGCTTAGAGCAACTTACCTGATATCACAGGTTACGTAGACGTATGCACATGATCAGCTTTGCACTCGGTGGATTACACCTACTGTCCAAAGTCGTTTTGTGTAACGCATCCGTTACAACCAACTATTGACATTGTCGAATCTTTGGAATCCTACATTACCCATGTCATGAAAATAGGTCTTTTGGGGAAAAGGTTGTTGAACCCTAACTCACGGCATCCTAGGTCAAAATGAACCCTCTTGTCTAAAAGCAAAGCGAGGACTGAACAATCTGCCATTCCCCTTAGACAAATTAGCCCTCATAGTGCATCACCTTGAACGTAAATGTACAAAAGTTGTGCTCAAGAACACTGATAAGACCGAATAGAATTGCTCAATGTCCGGGCAGGCCAAGGTCCCCTTTTAGTAGAGCTGTGGCAATTTTGTCAGTGCACAACATCAACAGTCAGATGATTTTAGCATAACCATGGCATTGCCATAAAGTCAATGCACATGGTGCCTTAGCCAACCACTTTGAATGAAATTTATGGAAGATTTTATAATGTTGTAACTAATGTGACTAATGTGTTGATGTGACTAATGTGACTAATGTGACTAATGCTGAGTATTAGTCACATTAGGCACAACATTGCATGACCTTCTAAAATATTATTTTATTGGATATTAAATTGCATGCACATCATTCCTATGATAGACATGACACCACCCAACACAATAGCGTACATATTTGGACATTCTACCTGTTTCTCTATTTCAAGTTCAATTTAAACTCACATAAACCCAAAAAATTATAACAGTAAGAAGCATAATCCATACGCCCAGTGATGTCGGACAGTGAATATTGTAAACAAGCGCATTTGCACATACTTCACGTACTTCCCACTATTTAATTGAGGGAAAAAGGGCCCCCCTGGCGAATTTGCGGCCGAGTGTACCTGGTTTGGCCACAACATCTCGGCCCTCCACATCAAGGAATATTTGTAATGTGATCGTGAATATCTTCCTTATGAACCCAAATAAATCAACTGTTGTCCTTGGCCCATCGCAGAAAATGGGCAAAACATAGGTTTTGGTTTAGCTGGTGTGAATGTCACATCGGATGCATTCTCCAACGGGCCCGGTACCTTTGCTGGTCATCCCCACCCATATCACCGCTGCGTACACTTCTGATTGCACACACAGGACTTGTTCTGCCCCGTTCACAAATAACCATTTATTATATGGTTTAACGCGTGGGTAAGACAACGTGTTGGCTCTGCAGGCTAATGATTGGGGGGAACACACTGGTTGCATTCAGGACTAATTGGGCACTTGTCCAGTTCGACTGGTGTCAACTTTGGGGGATTTGGAGAAGGGCCTGCTATTTGGCCGGGGACTTGACTTGTCAGTTGGAGTCGCACACACTCTTCGGTTCAATGGATTTTCGGATCTGTGCTTCTCCCCCACGCAGACAATTCGCGTAAACCAACATACATGCAGAACTCATGAGACCACTGTCACACCACAATGGGGAATCATTGCAATGAATGTACGAGGCCAGTGCATGCCATCATCGCCCGGGGCAATCGAGTATGGAGTGATGGGGCTGTCCTCCTCAAATCACATCACGAGAGTCCTTGGCGGGCGGAAGTGTCTACTCCATGACGTTTAGTCGGTGCTGATCGGAGCAATTGGACAGACATGACAGCTCCTTCATCATGTCCCAACGCGCATACCAATCGCTGCAAGTGTCGTGCACCCTGTGACATTTACTTCCCTCTCGCTCTCGCATCCATAGTTTGCTGCGGGCAATGCTGAGGCTCATTTCAGGTACCACGTTCTGTGACTGACACCCCTGCGAGCAACGACAGTCTCCGACCTACGTTGCGAATTCAACTCCGCTGCATCCTCGCTTTGCACCTGCTGTTTTCCCTGTGTATCGAACATGGTGGTATGCGCTTTACGGCAGCGTGGCCATTCACGCCCAGCCGCACTTTTAGCGTTCGTGTAACAACACGAGAGCCAGCACGCGGAGGAGCGCTCAATGACGAGGTAAGCTCCACATGCGGACAGTCGCTCAAGCGCCGAAGTTTCCAATCCCCGCACCCGGCCAGGTGTCTGTTGTTAAGCGCTATGGTGTCCACAACAATTGCGCAAGTCCTGTTGCATTGCTTGCTTCGGTCGCCGTTGGCGTTGGCTTTTTTCTCAGACGCCCCACATTCCCCAAGGAAACAACCATTGCTTCTCTGTATCCTCCGAGGAGAAAGCAAACTTCCACATGCGCAGACACCCAGACCTCCAACTTCTATGGGTGTGCCGAGACACTAGAAGTTTTCTAAGTACTGCCTGTCAATGAGGGGACGCACTTCATGAGGTCGCTTGCATGTAGTTGCTTCCTGGAGTTTCTGTCGTCGTTGGATTTCATGCACTGCGCCTTGGAAGAGCCTTGCCTCTTCCATGCGCCTGGCGTACTGAGTGTAGCCCCCCTTTAGGCTCTGTTGCGAAAGAATGTGCACATTGTGTGCGACACGTGTAGCACACTGTCGGAGACAGACAATGACGTGGAATTAAGTTTTATTTGTGGATGCAGTGTGCGCTGAGGTCGGAATATGACAGAGAAGACGGCGATGCAGACGACTGACACAACCCCTCTGTTGTCTGCAAAAGCAGCTGGCAGTTCATCCGCTACGCCCCCATACGTACACAGACGACCACCAGATGTCGGCGCCCAATACCGTAGTTGCTCAAATCGCAGGGGGGGTGACAGACCCAATATTGCACCACACAGGAATTCTCGAGATCGACATCGAACCCGGAAAAAAGCACGCGTGTCCCAGGCGGCCCCCCCCCCCATTCCCAGTATTGGCTCTTACATGTTTTGAAATTTCACCTGCTTTTCTCCTTCAATTTAATTGGGTGTGCATGTGCATATTCATGCGGAATAATAGTAATATAATTTTATTGTGGCATGGAAATTATTGACGCCTGTTTTCCCTTTGTGCAGAGGGAGGTGCCCCATGGCCACAACTGGAGCCATCCGCAGTATGCGAGCTATGGCTACCCACCCCCTTTCCTGCATTCCTACCAGGAATACCAGCCACAATCCCCAGCCCATTTTGCACCGTCCCCCACATCTTTTTATGCGCCACCCATGTCATCTGCATACTCGCCACCGCAGAGAGGAGTACCCGCATATGCGCATGGCGGGTATGGATCAGCAACCCGTGCTAAACGAGGGCGAAGACACCATACCCGCCTGTTGTCGCCCCCAACAAGCTCCACCGACCCCGTCCACAGTACAGACTCTGGGGGTGGTGATGACAGAGGTCTACACTTGCTGGGCTGTCAGGATGTTGCTGACACCCCTGCCACAGCTGGTGCAGGACCCCCAGATGGTTCGTGCGACAAGGGCGCAGACGACCATGAAATGCGGCATACGCCGGCATCCCCACAAGCACCGCAACAGGTATTATTTGCCATTGTGGCCATTTTTGTGGGCGAATTCAATTCAAGCATTATTATTTCCATAGAATCATATCCCACAAATGCGAACCTCCCAGCATGGCTCATCTGAGATATGTAAACAGGAAATGGTGGCGTACGAAATCTGCCACATGTCTTAGCCGTATTCATGTATGCAGTGCTGGAATGTGAATGCCAAATTTAATCGGCTCTGACACCCTTTGAAACACAGACGCGCTGTAAGGCCCCTGTCTCTACCTATTAGATCCCGGCGGTCGATGACGTGGGAACTTTAATGGGATATTGGTCCCTGATTAAACCCCCCCCCCCACCTTCCTGGTTTTTGCATGCACCATGTTTCCAATGGCCCACGTCATGACACAAACAAAGTATTAGTACTGCGATTTTCCACCACCCGCGAAATTACAACCTTACGCCAACCAGCCCTATGTGACGGATTACACATGCATGTACAGGTCGAAGAGGATGACCTACCTCTTTCGCGTGTTTTTCGCATGCCAGCGGATCTTGGGTTTGAGCCCAACACTGTAAATTCCCCTCTTACCCTTTGAAGTTATGTTATTTAATGTATGCTGTATATATATATGTATATATATATATATATATATATATATATATATACATGCACAATACAACTTTATTTCATAACAACTGCAAGGGCCATGTCCACAGGTGCGCACAAGTGGCGAACTTGGCGAGAACCCTGCTCCCCCACATGCTTCAGTCCCTGCTCCCACACATGCTTCAGTCCCTGCTCCCACACATGCTTCAGTCCCTGCTCCCAAAGATGCTTCAGTCCCTGCTCCCACACATGCTTCAGTCCCTGCTCCCACACATGCTTCAGTCCCTGCTCCCACAGTCCCAGAAGTATCTGCTCCCACAGATGCACAAGTCGAGGAAGGCCAAGTAGAAGCTGAGGGCAAGCACGGGCAGACTTGCAAAACCAATGTGTCTAGCTGTACACGACCAGATACAAGGGGTCCTCTTGCCATGCTGGAAGAAAGGGTTAGTGCCATAGAGGTGACAATGGAAAATGCATTGGGGACACTAACAAGCATTCTGGCAGACATGTCCGCCATAAAACAATTTTACACCAAGGAGGCAGGCGTGCACACAACGGACGTTGGGAGTGACATACCAATGGCACGCGACCACGCTGGCACATGCACCCCCCCGGAGCGTCTGCATTGTGAAAGAAAGAAGGATGTTGGTGATTGCGTTCCACTTACCCCCTCACCTTCGAGCCTCCAGAAACAAACAGCCCCCCAGCAAGGAGAAGGGCCTCAGGCTGCATCGTTGGGCCCACCTTCGACAATGCAGGATGACGTGTCCAGCCATAGTGTGAGAAACAATCGACCAGGGGCCATAGGAAGCATCCCACGGAGCCCTATTGCCAAAATCGCACATGCCAATCCGCACATGAGAGTGCTCCCATTCGAGAGCAGGCTGGCCGTTGCTCGACCACCTGCTTGCAAAGAAAGGGCACCAGTGACAGGCAGTGCTGGTGGTGTTACAGCAGCGACCAGGTACAGGGACCCTCCCGGGTATGAGGACACCTCTGATATGGGGTGCACGTCAGATTCGGAATCCATAGTCCCAGTCCTGGCGCCACGGAAAAGCTCAGTGAGTTCTTATGTGTCCCAGCCACCAATACCCACATAGTGTATTACACAAATATCGATATGTAAGTTGCAGTGGACCATAAGCTAGGCAGGAGTCTATACCGTCCACAGTCTGCACGATAGATTTTGGGATATTATATTAATGTATGGGGCATGCACCCAGTTTGTGGTGGATATGTGAACAGCCGGGGAAAAGACGACTAATGTCAACATTTGTTGTGTGCAGATTCCCCTTCGCCACGCCATGCCATGCTGGGTCTTGCACCCTGGTTTCAACAACGAAGTCGTGGGGGTGGCCAAAGCAGGGGTGAACTCTAAGTCGCGCAACCAGCGTACGGACCTGGTGTCAATGTGCAAAGATGGCCAACAGTTCATATTGTTCAAGAAAATCTATAGGCATGACGTGCCTCTACTTTTCCCTGACGATGCAAATATTGGACCGCAGAAGATGTGCGATTCCGTTCTGTGGACCCCAGGGAGGGCGGAGAAGTGGGTGCGATGGCCATGCCGCTACTTGCAGCCAAAATTGGATACGGTCTCCACGATGCCTGTACCACGCAGTTCAGCTGTTCACACCGGCGGCCACATAAGCCCAGGCCATAGTTAGTTGAAGACAGAGTCACTGTGGACGGGTTTTTTCTGTTACGCAAATTTTTGCACAGTAGCCATACAACTACACACTGGGAACATTATGTGCCAAACCCCCATGCCATATTCATTTTTGTGATTTTGGAATTCGGAATTGTCTGTGTTAAAGAATAGGGTGTCATAGTGTTCCATATGCATGTTACGGGCATTCCGTCCACATATGTGACTCTCTGCTTTAGACACTGTGACGAGTGCGAGAGGCACCTAATGGATGGAAGGCACGAAAGTCTTAAACAAACAGGCCATATGCCCACGGTTAAATGTTCCCTTATGTTGCATGCTTGTGAGGCTAATTGTAATCAACAGTTGCTCATAATTTCTTGGTAAATGCGCCCGACCACGCTGGGACCACATTGTGGCTAGTAAAATTATTGGGACTTGTATGGTAAGACCAAATGATGAATAATTTAATTCATGCTAGCTAGGAAGATCGTAGTAACAGGTCTCAGAGACCCTGCACTCATGCGTAAGTGGTTCACAATGTAGATGCAACCTTTACCCAATGCGGATGCCCATGGGGTGGTCATGGGCAATTTGCTGACATAGGACCACAACACACAAATGAAGGGCCTTATGGCTGGCAATGGAAAAAGGGATGTGCCTTTGATAAAGGACTTTGCAATACACGATTAATATTTGTGGCACGTAGTCATGTAGAGGCCTTCATTTTAAACGAATTGCAGATATGGATGAAGCATGGCAATTTAAAGATTTGGGGACCGCATTCATAATTTAAGGATTCACATTCATGAATGGGTATAGGGTTTAGGGGTTGAACGCGTAGACGGTTTAAGGCTTTTCACGAGTTGGGTTTGACGCCAAAGGGGTATTCTCTCAATTGCGTTCAATAGACAGAAAAAAAAAAACAATTATATTTTAATTGTATATCATGTAATATGAATAAAGTATGAAATAAACCATGTAACACTAGCCAGGGTCCGATTTATTCATTTAAACAGTTTGATCACATGGTGCCATGCATGTCTATCTGATTTGCAAAACACAAATTATTTGCGCAACAATTTTGGAAGGTGCCATGCTCGCGATTGCCAAAACCATTCGCGACCTTACGTTGGATAATATCCACATCACCCTACTGGATCTTCGGTGCTATAGTTTGAAATTTATGATAATGAATGTTAGAATTATGTAATTCCAAACAACAAGTGACATTAAATAACATAAACGACATGGAAGTTGGGACGAAGTTTGGCTCAAAGGTAAGTGGGGCCACTTTGGTTACTTATCTTTATCGGACACCTCCATATGAGGGAGGGGTGGTTAGTTGCGGATCTGAGAATGGACATTAAGAGAACGTGTGCTTAAAAGAACTTGTTAAACCATGTGTTCAAAATTTGTTAATCATCATAGGTTCAACAGTCAAGATAGTCGTATTTTTTTTTTTGGGGGGGGGAAAGGGGGTAAGATCTACGTGGCCTACTTATGATTTAATGTCAACGAACTTGATACCATAACAATTCAAGATATGTAAAAAAAAAATTATGGGATTGGGCACGGCTTCTTCAAATACATTTTACTGGACGCACAGAATTCCAACATCGCAGATATGAGTAGTATAAAGTAGCAAACAACAAAGAAGAACCAAATAAAGCTCATCCACCTTACTTAGCTTAGGAGCGCTTCACACTATGGCCGAAGGTCAAGAGGCCGAGAGGCCGTCGATTTTCACCCATCATATTGCAAGAATCCAAGAGTTTGGCATGTCGACCCTTCACACTAACGCCAAAGTCCAAAGGCCGTTGCAATTTTAAATGCTTGCTTTTTGGAGAAGGCGACAAACTCTCGAAGGAAGTTTGGGTCGGACACGGATGGAAACCCAAACTATGGTCGAGAGGCCATCGATTTTTCCATTAAAAAATCAATCATTGACAAGATCTTGGCCACTAGATTTGACGGGTTGTTTTGGGCAAGGAATAAAGTGGGATGCTCGTTTGGGTTTTGACTTTGGGCTTGTTCTTTGAGGGCTTCCCAGTATGCATAGCCCAAGGCTCCTCATACTATATTTTATTGGCCATTTTCAGCCCATTTCTTTGGACTCTCAACAAAGTTTTGCCCCTCAATCCCATGGCACGTCGACTTCGACGGCCATAGTGTGAAGCGGCCTTTAGAGCATCCCCACTTAGTGCCAACAAGAGGATACATGTAACTTTACGAAAAGTTCATTGGCATCCATTTGAGTTGGTACATTGATTATCCCAAGTAGTATGTGTTGGCCTTTGAATCTAGGGAATGCTAGAACCATTAAATGTGAATGTAATATGCTACCAAGCAAAGTCTTTTGTATGTTTCATAATATTTGAACAATGAACTTCAGTAGTAAAGAATGAACTTCTGAGTAAGATGATATAATCAATGTCCGGGGAGGTTTTTGGGCATAATAGGTTGAGGTCAACGTGTTTCCAAGTCCAAGTAGTCACTAATCGTTGATCATAATGTACATGTTAACCAGAACTTTGAACTCACAAATTACAATAAGCTCTGTTGAAGCATTATGGCAAACAATTTTGTATAATACATATGAATCTAAAGTGCATAATAACCAAATTCAAGTCTAGGGATTTATGGATTCAACTATGACAATCTCCGTTGAAGCATATTCTCTAGCGTCTTGATGTTCTGAGATGGAGTGTCCAAAGTCCTATTGTTGTATATGGAACTTGTTTTGAAAGTTTCCAACAAAAAATGGAGTAACATATGAAATCAATATGAATAAAAAAAACCGTAAACGAATATTGGCAATATCTTCAATTGTTAGTAACTAATGTAATTGTTAATCTTCATAATTGTGAACTCAAGGGTGGACTCTTCATTGGAATCCCAAATGACATGTGTGGGTCATTATGAAATTAAAGCCTTTGTATACAAGAAGTTTACGTAGAAAAACAAGTGTAGATGTACTAACGGCAATGCTAGGAAACAAACTCGTGGTATCAATTTAATGTGGGAAATGCCTCCACTACATGTACAACATGTATATCATTAAACAAACAAGCCTTCATTACAAATAATGAAAGACAAAACCACACTAGCATAGCCACAAACCGGAGAGCATGTCTCAAGGAAGCCCACGATCGCTCAAGAACCTAGCTTGTAAAAACCGAGAACCCAAATGCAAACCTTGACAAGAAAATACATGGCAGTCACCGAGGACTTCAAGAATATGACAATGATGGATGAAAACGTGAATTAGATGAAACTAACACATTCATTGTCAATAAATCTATAAATCTTAGGCCCTCTTATATGTTTGCCTTCACTTCATAAAAGATAATAGCCTTTGTAGATGTACACAGTAAAGGAAAAATGACATATGCAAGGTCCTTACTTACACAATTTCACTAAATAATTGGATTCCATGAATTACTTGTGAACATAATAGAAGACACAAGAATGATCGAACTTGAATTTTTTTTGCAAAACTGACAATGTTGGGCATATAATAATAAAAAATCATCACATTGAGTTTTGGGTGCATGGTCATTCCTCTTGGTTCTCATTCGGTTTACACCTAGTGAGGGGTCCAAAGGCTTTGTAAATCACCATTATAAGGAATCAGACCACGGAAGTTGGACCATGAAGTCGTAGCATGGGAAAAGGCCATCGTGAATGGTCCGACTTCATGGTCCATGGTGTAAATTGGCCCTTCCACCAAGTTTCGTTGTACTAAATTGTTGGATTTCATGGTTATATTCACAAGGACTACATGAGCGTACAGACACTGCTTAATAATGTTATGACGACAATCATAGCAATGTTTGTGGTTTTTGAGCATGTCGCGATGTTTGTTTTAGCTTTCAACCCCAAACCTTGATTATATTTATATTTTGAGGGCTTCCCAGTATTTGGAAGGTTGCACAAAGATGATACCTCCTACTCTTCACTTATTGCCTCTGCTCCCCTTCCCAATGAAAAACAAAACTTCACCTTACGGGGGGCCTTAATGTCACCCCTTAACCCCTTAATGCCTAGGTCTATTTTCAAAATGTCAAAGCACTATATATCCGTAGGATTTTGTTTACTTGATGGAGCACAAATTTTAGGTGAAAATAGGTTGCATTGGTAGGAAAATATATATTGAAGTTGTAACCAAACTTTCAACGTGATTGGACCATATTTGGATTGATTCTAATATTTTGCATGAAAATTTTATACGACTGAAAATAAGTGAATTGAAAGCATAAATGTTAATCCAACTTTTTGTTTGCAGTAGAGATAGTGTGTAAGCATTAGTCGATGGGAAGAGGAAAGGGAAAGACTATTAAAGGAACATCATTGAAGCATCCCTAAATTCCGGTTTTCATTTTGGGCAACTCTAACTTCAACTTTCTCAATGGTGTACAATCTACATTGCTAGATGGTTTATGCATGCATGTACTGTGAGGGGCATGCGACCATATATAGGCACCCGAATGTACATCTTCGCAATTCATCCACCGAACACAATATATAATACCAATGTATGGCTTTGCATGACATCCATGTTAAGGCCTTGGGTGAAAGGCACCCCCAAAGTATTGAAACACCAGTCGAAAGAATTTGTGGAGCAAACACACGCAAATATGTAGTTGTTATGAATATATTTGTTAATTTGAGACCATTACGATGGGTAAAAACCAAGTAGCTTATACTTAGCACATCGTCCCAACTACATTTGAGCCACACCCCTCAAAAAGAAAAGATTATAGTTCAGTTACTAAGTGATGTGATAGACGTTGCGCCAGAAGCTAGCAAAGCATGAGTGAATGTATGTAGCCCCAAATCCAAGCAAAGATACGTATATTAAATGTGCGTAAATGTGTCTTATGACACATGTAATGGACTGATACGTGCTGCAGAGCAGCCGCCAACCTTTGGGAATTGTCCTTAGGTGCGCTTGGCGATGGCAGGGGGCCCATAATGCAACATAGTATGGATGTGCAGACACCTATGGAGGGCAACCGGTGGACGGGACGGGGGGGGGGTGGGGGGTGGGCAACGGCGCTGAGTGACAATGCAATCGACAACAGCGAACCTTTTCCTCCAAACACCCCTGTCCCAACCATGGCCTATCTGTTCATGAAAGTTGCATGTGCCGGTGGGCATTCCTTGTGCAGGCGGGCATGGCAACCGGGGAGCGGGGATCTACTCCCCGTTGGACGAGGAAGTCCGTTGTGCAGCAGGGAGCAGGGCATGACATCCTGGAATGCCAACCGGCACATCGGTGGAGGAGGATAGTGGCGCAAGGACCCCCGGCGCTTCCCAGCACCGCTAACATTCCGGACGAGTTCTTAGGTATTTGGGAGATCTTCTTTGTTGCTGGCGGTCCTGAACAACATGCTGCGCGCACCGCCACTGAGACTGTCCCCGTGGTCGCCGACGATATGCCAAACATTGCAGGCGTACAGTGTCGGGTTGCATTGAGCGATGGACCCCCAATGTGGCGAGGATGTTATTGATTCCGGTGGGTGTCGATGCGAGGATGCAGGAGAGTGCAGGGGCTGTTGGCGAATCGAACACATCGATAATCCCGCAGTCATCACAGATCTATGCGAAACCCCTTTGGGATCCACCGTGCGGGCACAGGTGGACGAGATCGCGGTTGGACGCCAAAATAGAGGTCTGTACCGACCGTAGTGGATGAAGGCAAATGTGGTGAGCACGCCTGTTGCGTGCTGGTAGATAGTGTGTTGAATCGCAATTGGACGGCAAGCAGTGGGCGAACTGCTAGTGCACATCGCGTCGGCCAAGGAATTTCCTGCACCACAAGCACAAGGGACTTCATGGTTGTAAAGAGGAGGGGAATGCACTGGATCGACGAACATCACATGCGGCGAAATAGGAGAACAAGCGAAAACCTGCGGCCAGTGGCAACGGCGGTGTGTCTGTGGAAGCGGCGACGCCGGGAGACACGAGGTTCTTCCTCCTATCCATAGCCAAATGAACAACGAACAATTAGTTATATCGCAAATTCACGAATCCTCGTATCCAATACTTGCTACCCTGTTGCAGTCGTCTTTAACACAAAACGTATATACTGAAATGCACCCCCCCCCCCCCACATAACGGTGTGTGCGCTCCGATTGCCTCGTGAATGCAACAATTGATGGGGGCATAGTTGTTGGATGCCGATTTTTTGTTAATGCGAGGACAGAAAAAAACCGGCATCTTAAAGGTACACATTAAATAGCTCTGTTGTTATTAGTGAATATGAACATCAACCTTTGCTTGAGGGAGGAGTAAAGTTTCTTGATCCGCAGGCAGCGAAGAGTGAGAAGCAATGTCCCACACAAATGTAAGGGTTCCATCGTATGCTTACAACATTTCACGAATGGTATGAAAAGAATGTACACAGTCGTCGTCAATGGCGTGACAGAAGAGAAGGATTGCGACTTCGGTGGCGTGGTTAGATGAGTGCATGACTGGACACCCCTGTAATGCGGATCGACCTGTATCACTAACAGAACTAAGGATTGTAGGGGAATTTTTGACATGGGTCTGCATCAGCACGCATGGATCATCGACGTGAACGATATCAAACCTCATAATGTGCGTAAGTACCTGCATCTGCTTGTATTAAGAAAGACATGCAACTTGTTGCACTCCGTGAGGAGATCCATCATTGGACCCCTAGGAGCTTGTGTTAGGCCTGCGCATGCGAGAAGGTATGCGGCACATAGAATCCTGGCAGTTGGAGAACAGGGAGCGAGCGTGACATGAATTAAGTTTTATTGCGAATGTTCGTGCAGCAAGTCCAATCGTTGTAAGAGCCACAACATTAAATGTGTAGCCGATGTCCGAGCCCCCCCCCCCATGGAGTGACGTGCTACATGCTTATGTGTACTTAGACTTGTGCAAACATGACACAGGGAGCAGTTGCCTGACTTTCTGCACCGTGGGGTCAATTGCAGCTCATATTGGGTGCCCTGCGCTGTTCGGTGCCAATTTGGAGGGGATTGTTATATTATCTTGCCAAACGTGACGTTGTTGTTCTGAACTTCAGGGTTTGCCAGGGCCTCACCTGAGTCCGTTGCTTTGAAATGGACGTCTTCGTACACGGTCTATCTGCCTCCCTCCACCTCTTGACTGTAGAGATATGGGACGAACCAAAAAAGAAGGTGAGGGGGGTTGTACAGAAAGGATGCCGTTGGCGCAGCAGCATTAACATCATTTACCCAGAAACAGGAGGTGTGCATGTGCAGAGGGCAAGGCAAAGAATGTGAGGAAGCCAGAAAAACCTCACATTGCAGGAGATGCGGAATTTTGCAGAATGTTGCGTGAGCGTAGACGGATGGGGGATGACTGGTGGTTGCGATGAAGGGGGGGGGGTCTTGGATTGGGGCCACAAAACTCGCTGACATGGAAACTGTGAGTGAACAGGGACCCGTGCGAAGGCAGCCAGCAAAAATGTCGAATGTGCAGGCCATGAAACAATAGTCGTGGAGGTTTAGGTGTGGGGGCTCCACGCAGAGAACATCATGACTTTGTCTTTCGCTGCGAAGGGCGCATTTCTGCGGAGAGGTAACTATGCTCACAGCACACATTTTGGAAACCCAAATGCATGATTTACCATATATGGCATTGCAAAGGATATGACACAGGAAGTGCAGTTGTGTCACGGGTGTGCATGTTTGCAGCCACAGGTGGAGGACGAGCATTGGTTATGGAACAGCTGGACAAATGTCGCTGCCAAGGACTGTATTGTGAATGACACTATTGGACGAAGGCTGGGGTGCAGAAATCAAACAGCATACCCATCTGCGCAATGTGGATACGTGCATTGGGGAGAACACTGCGCTTGTGATAGCGGAGTGAACAACAATCGTCATTGACTCGCGAAACATTGGGAGGTGGAGGTTCAACACTGATGTCGACGATGGAGCGTAGCGCGTACAATCGATGCTCTACTGCACCATCCCCCTACACAAAGGCGAGAATAACATCATGCACTGGAAGACATTCCGAACATGAAAACCCATTTTCCAACCTGTTCATTAACACATGGCATCGTGGTGTGCAGGGAAAAGGGGCGGTGCGCGATGCAGCGACGGTGAGCACGGGGGGCACACACATTGGGAGACCCTCACAAGCAAGCTCTCTGACCCATGTACATGATTTTATTGTGGGCCGTATTGTATATGCCACAGGGTTTGCCGGTGTAGGACTATGGTGCATGTGTCCTTTGTCAAGTGCGGCCGGTGTTGCTCGAATGGAATGGGACGTGAATGGTGTGTGCGCAATGATGGAGAGGCACACAAAAAAGCAGATGGTGATCCCGCCACACTTTTAAATGTTGTTGTGAGAACATACTTGAACCCAACTGCATGGAAGCGGAGAGGAGCATAGCATGAAGTCACAAGGGTAATAACAATAATCCGTATGGCCCTGAACCACATGTCGTCACATATGGTATAAAGAATTGAGTGGTTGTATGTTCAGGTGGCGACCACAAGCAAGGGAAGCAGAGGACGACCATTGCAGAGGGGGGTCGCGAATGTGCCCGTTGGCAGGGCACCAAGCGTGCCAGTTGCGAGGACACCAAGCGTGCATGTTGCGCAAGTTGCACCGCAGAGTTCAAACTGCAGGGCAGAAGCGGACCGTCCTAGAACAGGGGGGCCTGCGGAAGTACTTGCCATACGAGCAGGTGAAGAACTCCCCGAAGGATACACTTATGTCACCCGCACACCTGTACATGATGGGGGGGGGCCGTGTGCGGAGAGCGGCGATGTCCGCAAACACGGTGGACCTCACAACGCCCCCCGATGAGGAAAGGCAAGGGGGGGGTGGTGAAGTTGATCCAACAAAGCGCAGGGTAGCCGCAAAGAGGAATGCGACGCGAAACACGAACAAGCAGGTGAACGCAGCATTTGCAAGGGAGATGAAGGAGTCATTGGCGGGTGGCAGGCCTCCGGCAGTGAATGTCAGCGAGGGTCAAACACATTTGAAGACACGGTGGCACTCCGCTGCGAAGGAGGTCGCGTACAACATTCTTGATCTCAGCGCGGATGGATGGAAGGCGTACTCAACTTTTGACAAGGGCAAGGTACACAAAGAACTGAATGAAAAGTACAAATTTGATCCGCCTTTGGATCCCAAACGCGTAGAGAAGTATTTGGCAGGGCATTTGCGCAGCTCGAGGGCAGCATGGAAGGCACATTGGCTAAAACACGGAGACAACGACCGCCCCCAAAATTGTCCACCAGTTTCTTGGGAGAAACTAATACAATGGTGGCCCAGCGAGGCGTGCATGGAGGAAGCAGCCTCCATGGCAGGCAGGCGCGCCTTAGTGCAGAATGGTAGCAAAACAAGGCGGAAGACGCTGGTGGAAAGAATGGACGAGGAGGTGAGGAACACACTATGCTTGTTTGAATGCCCCATTTGTTTCATATGTGTGTGCATGATGGACCAAGACGGATGTACGAGATAATTCATGGGGTGGAAGGACGTGAATGTGGTGGGGGGGAGATGGATATGATGTGCTCCCACAGAGACAGAGTTTGCATATAGAGTTCTGTGTTACCTCTAACAATGGGGGGACCAAGTGCACATGACCCATTGCAGGCAGCGGGGGAGGGCAGGGCAACAGCAGAGCACAAAGACGATAACTGCTCGTCATATGGTAGCATGGAGTCGGAGGAGGAGGAGGAGGGATTTTTGGATATCCAGCCGGATCGAGGGACGGATGCCCTGTACGACAGGCTGGACAACATGAAGTGCAGGATAGGGGGGATTGACGCCAAACAAAATGAGATTGTGGACAAAATAGCGTCCCTAGAGAAGGTGGTATTGGCAATGCAGAAGGACATGACGTGGGTGCGGGAGGATTTAGGGGTGGTGCATGAGCTAATGGAGAAATTAGCGGACCATGTTTGCACATTGAGCAAAACGAGATCCGAGGCAGACGGAGTTGGGGATCGGAGTCCACCAGAGGTGTCCCCGTGGGGGACATGGAAACAAGATGCGCACTTCAACGAAAGAGTGGAGGCCGGCATCATTCCAAACACGGAAGAGCCAGTCGTACACCTAGGCGACGAGGAGCCCAGCCACATACGCGGAGGCCAGGAGGCAGCGTGCTCAATACGGGAGACGCAGATGCATGACATGTACTCAGGGATGCACGCAAACATTACGAGCTCAGTGGATGACGGAGGGGCGGGGGGGTGGTATGAAAACAGGGTGGCATCGCCCGGAATCTACTCTCCAGCTAGAAAGCAAACACGGAGGAACACTGAAGAGCCTGGAGTGGACGAGCAGATGCGGCAGGTGGATGCGACATTAATTGACACACAAGTGCAAACGCAAGTTCCGGTGCGTAAGATGTGGGTTGACTTTGCCGATGCAGCAAGGGCCATACCAGGGCATGCACGTGTAGGCTGGGATGGAGAAGAAGGATGGGTGCGGTCAAAGCGTGGCCGGGAGGGCTGCACGGAGCTTGGCGGAGGATCGAAAACACAACCAAGAGTCACGGAACCGCCCAGCCACACGAACTTGAATCTAAACTTATCACTAGGAACGGTACATGGAGGCGACGACATGCGGGGGACGGGCGGGAGAGTGGTGAACACCATGGGAAGGGGGGAGGGCAGGGGAGGGGGACGTGGTTCAGGACGGGGGTGCGGACGTGTGAGGCGACCTCCGCCTGTACAACCGCGATACCAATCATCGGCAAGTGTTGTAACATTCGACCATGACATTCCTTGCACTGGCGGTGTTGCATATTGTGCATGTGGCTGTGTCACCCTACTTATTTTCTGTTGCAGCTTTGAAGTTGACGTGCATGATATTGAATGGTCGCAGGAGCTTGTAAGGGTCGGAGCGGCATGCTGGGTGCTACATCCAAGCAATGGAATAAGGCCAGTTGCAGAAGGCATCGCTGGAAAGGCGCCTCCCAAGTGCAACACAGAGGGCAGCATAGGCAGGAGTTTGTTAATGGAGTTACTCGAGGAGGGGCAGCAGACGGTGACAGTAACAAAGCTGCACAAAAAAAACACTGAACTCATGTTTCCTGAAGCGAATAGTGGCTCAAAGTACCTTGATGACTATGTAACACCCCCCGCCTCAAGTAACACCACCGTAACATGGGACACCCGCTACCTGGCGGAGAAGGAGGAGCAGGCATGAGAGAGATTGCAGTGGGATATGGGAAGCGCATGGAGCCTGTGGTGTGGGGAGCTGCCTGATCATGGAGGGCGCTCTGGCTGTAATGGTGGTGGTGTTCATATCGCGGAGAACATAGGTGAGGTCATTGATGGCGTCCCACAGGAGCTTAGCCATGTGGGACGTAGTGAAGGGAGAATTTCGAAGGGCGACGGATGAGAATCGACAGTGCTAAGCCGGAGCGCTCAAATGGGGTAGATAGGGGCAATGTGTGTTGTAGGGTAATCAAAATTCATCTGTTGTATGGGTGGCAGATGCATCAGAAGCCATCTTGTGTAGAGGGGGGGGGTTTGTTTTGGCGGCAATGCAGCGCATGACAAATGGCCACATCATAGTAGTAGCTTCTAGTTTTTTGCAGTGCGTGTGTGCCACACCGAGAGGATGGGATACGGGAGACGCCATGTAGCGAGAACAATTTTGCTTTAACGTAGGGGAGATGTGGTTGCGGCATGCAACCCTATCAATGCACCCAAATACTATCGTGGGAGGGGTATATTTTATGAGCAACGAACCCCAATCACAAAGATTGATCACTGTTTTTTGCAAAACAATGGCTATATGGCCTGCTATAAGTTTGTCGTTTTGCCCCGAATATATGGATGGCTTTTGTTGAGGCAACAAAACACTGTCCGGGTCCAAATGGCCCACCACCCCTCATGTATTGTGTTCAATATGGCATGGGCAGAGGTACCCAAAATACGGGTGTATTAAACAAAACGAATGGATACCGTAAATACAAAGAAGAGCAGGCAGGAAGGACGAATACGTTCGTGAATACTCGATAAGCCCATGACCACTGTGAAAACAAAATACGATAATTTTGTACTGTATGGACGGTGACCCCAGCTACCCCAAGTGGCACTTGTGGCTCCGTACCCCCCCCCCTGCCATCAATTCCTGACAATCATCGTCGTATTAAGTGTTCCCAATTAATGCGGGAGGTCAAGGCTAATTAATGCCAACAAAATCGACACCCTTTGCACACAGCACAGCTGCGAAAATGAATACATGCTTTTGACAGAGGTTTTGCAAAAAATAGCACAGGTCCAGGATGACAGAAAACCAACACAACCTGAGGCCACCACTAAATCCTTCCACATGTGTGGAGGCCGCCAAACAGTGTCAGAACAGTGTCCTTTCTGTGTTCGAAAGAACCCTGTTTCCTTCTAGTGATACGGCCACAAACACTAGTTTTTTATAATCATATAAATGATGCACTTGGATGTTTGACTTTATTTTGAGAAATATCTTATGTCAAGAAGAAAACAAAAATACACTCATCAAGAGTAATATTTGGATCCAATGCACAATCAATGTATATGTCAACTAACTATGTGTACTATAAAGTGTGCCAAATTATAAGGTGTACTAGGAAAGTGAACTCATTCTAGATAGGGTCACTTTTGACACAATTGCCTAAAAATGAAAGAACCATGGGGGGCAGACTCTTTAACTAACCTGGGTGTAAGAAGGGTTAGCGTACATAGAATACATAAGGTAGAGGTATAATTGATTTTCTAGTGTGTACTTTCAAAAAGGCTCTTACTTTTTTTGAAGTGAAGGTAGATGTACAAGACGGGCCCCTAAGGTTTAGGGGAAAAACTAACAATAGAGATGTTAGTTTCATCCAATTCATGTTTTCATTCATTGTTGTCATATGGTCATAGTCCTTGATGACTGACGATAGATGGTCTTGTTAGAGTTTGCATTTGAGCTCTAGGTTCTGATAAACTATAGGCTCTTGAAGCTCTCATGGACTTCCTTTAGTTTTTTTTCTCTCTAGATTGTCACTACTCTATTGATACAATCATTGAGTTACATGATATGGATGAAAATTCAATGATTATCTCATTGGAGAGTGAAAGTGGATTATATATGTAATAAAGGCCTATTTGATTCATGATTTATAAGTTGTACATGTAGTGGAGGCACTTATCACATTAAATCATAAATACATGACTCCATTTTCTAGCATGCTATTAGTACATATACATTTATTTTTCTCTATGAACTTCTTGTATATAGGGGGTTTAATTTCATAGTGGCCCACGCACGTCATTTAGGTTCCCAATGAAGAGTCCCCATCCATCCCCCCCATAGGAAAAGTATGTAGCTTATAGGTACTTTTTAATGCCCAAAGAGGCCCAAAGTGGACCTCTTAGATGCTTAGGGGTTCCTTGGTTTACTACGGTATCAAAATTTACATGCCATGCACATCTCATCCTCCATGACTTGTCATTAGGTAGCACGTTTCCCATACTACCTTCTCCGATTGCAGGATTTCAATACTGAACACTTGCCATCGGGAGTATAGTAAAAGAATGCCCCTATAGGTTTCATGTTGCTTCATAGTAAATGAACTCCATAGACTAATTCAAAGTTGTTGACCCCACATAACATTATTCAACTACGTGGGTTGGTTCCATGACCCTAGAATATGTCATTCATGTATGTGGGCCCCGAACAAAACAAGAGTATTTGTTTATTCTCCATGAATTTAGGTCAACACTTGGAAGTTTGGGTGCAGTTATACTCCCGACACTATTCATACTATTCACAACAACATTGACATTGAAATTTCCGACATTATTCACAATATCCATACAATTCGCACCAACACTATTCATTATTCATACCAACACCAGTTTCTTCCCGTGAAGGTAAGATAGTGGGGTCCTATGTCAAATGCTAAGTATAGAGTGAAACATAACCATGCAACTGAATAGTGTTCTGCACTAATTCATGTATTGTTTAGTCCTAAAACTAATAATAATCGGGACCTCACATAGGAATCAACGCTTTCACCCTGCCCAATGGTAAGCAAGTGTTGTAACCAAGTACCCCCAATGACAAGGGTTACTTATATAGGTTGACGATGAATAGTGTGGGCCACACAAATTATATGGTGAGCGGAGTTTCTTAGTGGGAAGTGAGTGTGGCAAGTCAATTAAATAAGAACAACGTTTTAGTTTGGCAAGTTGGAAGTACGGTAAGATCCCATCACTTAAGGATCGTCCACTTTTGATGAGTAACTGTATCCCCTTAAAACTGCCCAACCTTAGCATCCAGCGATATGGAATAATAAAGAGTCGGGGACGTTAAACCAACCCCTATGAGCTTTTCGGGGATGTAGATTCGGGCAAGGGCAGCCCCCAGAAAAAAGAAATCGAGATTTTCTGGACCAGATCAAAACTTATGCCCGTCCTTCTCCTCCCGAACTATTGCCTGGGTAAATAGTGTGAGAGTGATTGACTTTCACAAATGCATGTATTGTGGCTGAGAGACTTTTAAACCCTTATGCTTGAGTGTATGAATTGTCAACCTAAAATCTTAAATAACATGAAACGAATCTAACATTGTTCTAATAAAACTTTTATGAGACACCTAGATGGTATAAAAGATCATCTTTGAAGTCTTCCTTGAGTGGTTTCTTTGGTTTTATTTTATCCATGATTTGAACAACATTTTGGCACCGCTGCTAAGGAAGGCTACGATTGATTTAAGTCTAGGTAGGTAAAGCTATTAGAAAATCCTCATAGATTAGAATCTTAGATGCATAATTTAAATTAAACCTTTGGGAATTTCAAAAAAGTGACAGAAAGAAGTTGATAACTATGTATTATATTTTCTATAAAATCAGAATGTATTAACTTAAATTCAAAATTGCAAAAGACCAAATGTCTAGAATTAAAAATTCAAATTCAAATTATGGAGTCATCCAAAATTTGGAAGGTTGACAAGAAGAAAAATGCACCATGTTCTACTTTTAAGTATAGACCCTTTGGTGTTTCAAAATCCAACTTGGAGAAACCAGGTTCAGTAGGATATGAAGAAGTTATTGACATAATTTTAAGGCAAGTTTGTGAACTCCGACCTATCACAAGAGTACATTTATTAGTCAACGAGAGCCAATTTGAGAATGTTTTGTCAAAAGATGGTTCATCCAGGAATAGTGTGTTGGACTTGTAAACGTTTGGGACACTACTCAATGGATTGTGAAATACAAAATTACAAACTTAAGAACAAACAAAGTGAAGCATCTAAATTAAGAGTGATATCTAAATCTATAGGCACCCAAATTTATTTCTAAAGAGATTAATATCTCTAAGCAAATTGGAAGTCAAATGAGTCGACCTTCAAAATGTCATTTGACTTCCATAGAAATTAGGTTCCCTTGATAGTTGGCTTTACAAAGGATCCCATTTGTTTGTTGCCTTGTACCCTTTTTACGAAGAACATGGTATTTGTGAAAATGTCACATATGTCATTTTCTCGAATACAAGGAAAGCTTATTTAAATTGGTCTTTCATGGTAGTTCTTGCCAACTAAATTTGGATGTATTTACAAAATTCTAGTAGCATGTGCAAGTGATAACAAGGGAAGAATTTTGTTTATATCATGAATGTTTTTATATCATGTGTTTTTTTCTATGTCCACTACTTAACACGATTGGGAGGGCTACATTAGTTTAAAGAGAAAGAAAGAAATGACCACTTTAACCCTCCTATGACTTTTGCATCTCAATTCTGATTCTAAAACTTTAAAATTGCCTCGTCTGCTTAGCAAAAACCGTATCCTGATAGCAGGTTGGGCGGAAAATAATTGAAATAATCAAGCCTAATTTTTGAAAAATTATTGAGTTAGATGGCCTAAAGGAAAGGAAACATAATCATTAAAAAATTTCAATTTTAGGAAATTTGGTGCATTCAAAACTTGGGCATTCAAAACTTCAATATCACTTGCAACACTCAATAATCTCACATCCTTGTCAATGAGACGGAAAGAATGATTGATTTGCCTTCGCCTCTTAGTCATGCTTGCAAATTCTTAAACAACCTCTATTGAACATGACCACAAGATGACAAAAAGACTATTCACAACCTAGTTAGGACACTAACAACCCAAACCCTAAAGGTTAACATTGCGTACTTGACTGCCATGAATGAATGAAAAATAAGTTACAGAACATGGATTTGTATGCAGGATATGTTATGTGCCTAAAAGTGAAATAATATTTACATGTTTGCCTAATTTTCATAAATGTTTATCTCAAGTCTTCCTTTCAATTAAGTCATCAAGCCTCTATCTCACAGAGGCTATTGCACTCCATTCCTCTAGGCAATTAGCCGGTTTGTCACCACCTTGTGTACTTTTAGTCCTGTAAGCCTGATGATTTCATGAAATTTATTATCGATCTCATTACACAAGTTAAAAATTGAATAATAATATGTGGTAGAAACTTATCAAATATGAGAGAAACATTTAAAAATGGACTTTTGAAGGGCATGACTTTTGAAAGGCTTAATGTGATGATAGCTAGTGCAAATGTTTCAGTTCAAGCTTTAGAGAGGAGCGAGAGAATGAGAAAAGAAACTGGTGTTCCTCAATAAGTGTATTGAATTGTTATGTTTCGAGAATAGTTGGAGGGGTATTGGGTTGAGAATTGGTGCCAAGACTATAGAATATCTGGTCTTTCTAGCAAGACAAGTGAACTGGCTTGGCCTCATATAGCACCCCAGCACTTTATGAAAGGGCAGATCACGTACTGTGATTCTCAATAAAATGAACATTATCTGCTTTCAAAAGGGGATAAAAAGGAATGGAAAAAGAAAAGAAAAGAAGGTAGAACACATTTGCATAATTTGTGAGGTTTTTACTAGTATTATAAAGGACACAAGCTCAGAATGAAGACAACTGCTTGATCCACCATTCTGATTCCATACTCACAAATGAACAGATGTAGGGAGGGGGAATGGGAACTTGTAGAAAGTTACATGTAATGGATCTAGTCACGGTTATAGTCTCTTATGAAACTCGACTGATGGTAACCTTTTTCAGACTTCCGATACAATTCAAAATGCTCAACTTAGCACCTAATGTTTCTTGGCTCAAATGGCTGTTTCATTGCACAGACAAAAGTTATATACAAGTATGTATCCTATGAGTGTCCAACTACTGAAGGCTGCACTGGCCTTGTGTATTCACATGTTGTTTAGAATCGAGAAGTGGAAGATGGCCAAGGTTGGGCCACTTCTCTTCAATATGTTTTGAATTAAGGCCACTACAAAGCAAAGCTAGGAAAAATTGAACACAATACACGAGCTGGCTACCGTCTTCTTCGTCTCGACGACGAAAGATTGCCGTGCTTCGGCTTCTTAACAGCAGGAGATTTCTTAAATAACAAGGGAAAGCCTCTACCTGCACCTGAAATGATTTCTGCAACCCTGAATTTCAGCAGATTGTATATTTTCTCGAAACGGTGACTACCCCAAATCGATGGAGTAAGGATCTTCAAATAATGGAACACGTCAGATAGGAGGAAAAGGGATACCACCAGGCTTGGCACAACAATTACATTCTGTGCCATCCATTCGTCAAATTTGGACCTCACTACAAACTCCCTTCCAGAGGAGAACGCACTTGAGGGTTTAGAAATCCTCCACCCATTTCTTTTGTAGCCAAGAGTAGTTGGTGTTAATGAGACAACCATCCGTGCTGCCCAGAGGGAAAAAGCTGCCAAGCACCACATTAAACCAAGCCATAGGACACAGTCGACGAATTTGGATATGGAGAAATGTGTGCGTTGAGGAACTCCACTGTAAGCTTTCAATGCCCAAACTAAGGCCGCAAGTGAGGCAGCACCAAAGGCCCACCACCCATAAACTCGGACCATCCTCTTCTTGCTTTGACTCGTTCCCTTATTTTTGTTAGATCCATCATCATCACCGCCATAACTGAGAAGGCGGTTTAGATTTCCGTTTCGATTGCCGCCTCCACCATCTGGCATCATAAGTCCAGATACATTCATAATCTCTACATAGAAGTTAAAGAGAGCTCACTATCTTGGGCAAGGCAAGGAGGACAAAAGCCAAAATATCAAACTTAATAGAGAATCCCAAATTTGAGATGAGGTATGGCTTAAAATGGGAGCACTACAAGGGGAGAAAAACAAATCTCCTATTGGTTGTCGGTACATTTAACCATGTGAACAATGGGGAAGAAGCCCCCAATTGGATGTGAATTTGTGGATATTTGCGAGTAGAGAAAATAACTTCCAAGCAGGTAAGTCACCGCAAAACTTAGATGCTTGAGAAATAGCAGGCGTTTGTGTGCACACATGTAAGAGACAACTTTTCTTCCAGAGGGTTTGTCCTTTGCACTAATGCAACCACAAGTGTCCCTTGGTTTTTTCCTTGTGCTAAACCTTTTGGGCAGGGAGGTGGGTACTAGAGCTAATGAATCAAGTTTCGATAGAGGACAGATATCAGCTCCATAAAGATTTTAATGAGAATTCTATGTACTTTGAGAACCTTTAAGGAAAGGTGGAATGGTTACCAAGCCTGCCCCCTCATTGACAATGTATTCCTCCTGATTGGAATAAGCACCAACAGTAGGTACTTCTTTGCACAATATTGCAAGGAACTCAAATTTGGGGCTTACGCTACAAACTTGAGAAATTCGATATGAACATAATCATACACATAGACCAAGTAGGTTCACTCCAGACATCTTGAAGAGGAATTTGAGAATCCAGCATCATAAGACTGGTAGACAGAAAACCCTAAAATTTAAAGCAGCTCTGAACTTCTTTCCTTTTAAACATCTTACAAGAGAGTGATCGAAGACAGAGCAAGTCCGAAACGGTACCTTGAGGTGGATGAGGAAGCCAAGACTGTGCACCATTCAACATCGAGATCCAACGTGGAACAAGTCTTCCTACAAAATCTGGAACCTGTTTCGGCTCAGACAAAGATAACCTAAAATGGACATCCACAACCGCAAGCCGTTGATTATCTCCCTCTTTTCTAAGTTTCCCATTTTTAATGATTTTCTCCAGCCACGAGTCGCCCAAGGATGCAATAGTTTTGTGAGTTCGCCTATGCTCACTTGTCCAATTTTTATTTAACCCCAAAGGATGGCCCCTGTAAAACATCAAACAAAATGGCCCAAAGGAACTGAATCAGCATACATTGGTTATATATCAACGGCCTACATTGCCCGACCCTATCATCTGAATTGAATCTAAAAATAAGGTTGCCTAAGTTCAATGCCTGTTCAGTACCAGGACCCAATCTGTAGTTCAAACTGAATAGCCCTCAGAGGCCTAAGGGTAAAGCATTTTCTAAGATCTGTTATAAAGTAACATTTCCAAGGATAACTGGGAACTATTAGAGAAGAGAAGTTCTGAGGTACCATCAAAGGATTGCATCCATAGAGTTAAAAATACAAAACAAATTTTCTTGGCCCTCCTACATTCGGTTAAAGATAATGGTTGTGACAGTTCATCGTAATAAAAAAAATCTCATTGTTTAGATGAAAACTTGATATGATTGGTTGAAAGTATAGGTACTACAGATTGAACGTTGCAAGCATAATATGCCTTGAAGTGATCAAACTGTCAAAGAAACAGTCTCTTTGAGATGTGAGCAGTTCACGAGGCATTCTGGGAAAAAAAGTGGTCATTTTTTATTCTCATTTGAAACAAGATCTTATCGAAGTTTATGCCACGAACAATTTTTTCCTCGTAAGCTAATGGGGGTTAAGCACTTAAAAAACGATACAAACTCTTCACAGTGTCAAACCTGCAAATTGTGAACATTGGGGCAGCATTTGTGCGGCATCGGAATCGTAATGCTTGTATGCTTCTTGTACAGTCTCTTTCAATCCCCTTCGGTCCCCTTGGGACTTTCGTCCAAGGGTTAATGAAGGAGCCTCTTGTAAGTGTTTCGCTGTTCAAAGGCCACACCGCAGGTAATTCAAGTGTAAGTTGATGGATCTTCAACGTATTGGTTGCCAAGAAGGGAGATTGTTCTGTGTAAACTGACACGTATACCCTCACAAGTTAAGAGTGATTCTGTTTGAAACAAGTTGTTGATTACTTCAAAAATTATGATTAATCCTATTTGAAACCAATCGTTGATTAACTCACAGGTTAAGATTGAATTATCCTGTTTGAAACAAATTTGTTGATTGCCTTACAGGTGAAGATTGATCGATCCTAGTCAAAACAGGTCGTTGCTTACATACCTCATTGGTGGCAGTGTATATGATCGATGAATGTTATCTACATCCGCCCAGGGCTTTCATTGCTGCGCAGGTTGAATTCCGTCCTGCACGAAGACAATGCGCTCTCCCCTTGTCAATCGCTTGTATGTACCCATTCAAAGAAAAATCAGTAATCGGTTTGTTAATCCAACACGTTTCCCACCAAAACAAGAGCACGCGATCAGATAAGTGGAAGGGAGTCGTTAGACAACACAAGTCCTACAATCTACATAATCACCCTCCTTCCACTATCTCCAAGTTAAGGCAAGCTTTTACTCGAATTGGTCCACAGGAATAGCACATTCCAACCAACACTCAAAACGGAACTAAATTGCAAAATTCTCACACTGAATCTAATGAAACACAGATCAAGCATCCACTAGCACCTAAGGCGATTGTCACAAACCACGAAGCAATCTTCACACCAAAAAAAGACATCTGGTATACCAGATATCCCCAAAACCCTAAAACCCTAGTCTCGTAACACCAATCTAAACATGCCCATGCTACTAAGAGTATATGTAACTCTTCGAAATTGAAAAACTACTTTGTCACAGAACTCACTTGGGACTTCATTTTCTTTCCTTCAGATTGTCAAAAGCTTTTATACCAACATTCAATCAGCACATCAAGGATCGAAAATGTGTCAGAATCTCCATGCAATGAAAGAACCATAAGAGGCAAGAATGCAGAGCGCCATCCTCGCTAAGCTCTCTCTGTTCCGGTGTTACCGTTGCTCGCGGACGGACTCTGACGAACGAAATCAATCGTCGACGAGGAGGAAGGCTGAGGAAACGAAACGTGCAAGCTTCCCGTTTACTAACTTCAAGTTTAGATCTCTTTCTCTAAGTGAAGCCCGGAATATTCGCATTTGCGAAACGTGGCACTCCCTCATTCGTTGGGAAAAAGAAAGTAGTCATCCTACGTTTCAATCTATGAAAATGAATATTCAATAATAGTAGATTTTGGAAAGTGTAGATTTTAAAGTGATTTTATATATACATTGGAAACAATTTTCTTTCATGTTTTTAGGCTCATTGCAAGTGTTAAAAACATACTACTTATTAGGATACACCTCCAGCTATCCGGCAATTAGAGAATAATCTTTGAAGGCTTCCTTTGCACCCGCCATGTCATGGAGTGAAGTGAGCTACAAGATACTTGTAGCCTCATAATCATCTCACTATGTTTTTGGTTACAAGTTAGATTGTTTGCACACTAAGTTATCCAAGGGGCTCGTCTAGCTATAGGAGAATGCCAAACATGGGATTGAGTACATAAAATTCAGGTTTTAATGTGAGTTTTTGTTGTGCTATCGCTGGGGTAACAAGTAATTAGATGGGGTGACATGCTAGTAATGTTATTCACTATGGTCTATGAATGAAGTTGAACAATGTAATTATTGCAAAAAGGTCAACAATATAATCAACATATCAGTCACATGTTAGTCTTTTGTACATGACAATCTAAACATGTTTTGAAAACTGTATACATCAATCAAAATCACTGGTATATACTAGCAATCCAAACACAAAACACATATTTGAATAGCATATCATTCATTTACCTTGATGTCTATCAAGAAAATTTAAATTTTCGATCAATCGAAAGGTTGATATATGAGCTCTAATCTATGATGGATATACAATGCTTACTATTTGATGAATTGGTCATTCATGATGTTGTTGACCCAATTGTTGATGCCATTGTTGTATCCCGTGATATGTTGAGTGGGTATGATCTCAATGGCATCATTATTATTGGAGCATCAACGCTCATCGACATTGAAGATCCATATGGCACATCATAAATATAAGGCACCATATAATCGTCATTTAATGATCTTTTCAAAATATGTGTTGTTGATATTTATTGCAAACACATATAATGGCTGAAAATATGATATATTGCATGAGTGGCAAATGTAAATTATTCCATAGTGATAATTGTTAGTATTTGCAATAATTGAAGTTGCATACTTGAATCCAAGAGGAATTAAAGATATACTTTTGACAAGGTCAATTTCTTCCATATTACTAGTTGCCAATGCTGGGATTATTGGAGTTGGCATTGTGGTATTAGCCAAAGAAAAGGTTCGATTGTTGCTATGTTTGTTGATGTGATAATTGGAGGTGAACGAGTTGTTACTTGAGATAAATCCTTTATGTCCACATTGTCATTGCCATGTCCATAAAGAGGATTAATGTTATCCATATACAATGCTTGACAAGCAAGACACTTGTTCGTTGACAAACTTTGCATTTGCCACCACTTATAAAGACATGGCCAACAAAAGAAATGATCACATCATGTCACAATAGGACATGAAGCAAAATCCAAACATATATAACAATTATAAAATTCATTCACAAATTTGAATGCCAAATTTTCCATTTTGCAATGTGAGATTCAATGAATCACACCCACCAAGTATAAAATTTTGAAATTGATTTTTTTTTAAAAGTCCATTATCTTCTTTAAAATGGAAAGGCTTGAATTTTTATTTTTATTTTTCAAACTAAAAGCTACAAAATCTAGCAATAGGAGATTTGCATAAATTACAATACAAGAAGTCATTCAACATTCTTGACTTGGTTTTTGGATGTAAATAAATGTTACAATCTCAACAAAAACATTAAAAGAAAATTTACTTTAATTTTTTTTAAAGTCAAAAACTTTTGGATCATATGATCCCATGTAAGGGCAAGGCCACTCACCCTGCATCCGCATCTGCATCTGCACTTTTACATCCGCGATGCATATGCGGATGCAGGAAGAACGCCCAGTGGTCCCTTCAAATTGTAAAACTGGATGAAAAATCATGCAGGAACTGGCAGGCTCCCTACATAACGTCGACTTATGCAGGGAGCTTGCTATCAGCTAAAGGACAAGGAGTTGGGTTTCAAAAATTTCTGGTTGAGGTTTGAGGAATTACCGTTTGAGGGTCGCAAATGAGCCAGTTGAGTTTATGAAATCACTGGTTGGGTTTGAGGAATTAACGCTTGAGGTCGCAGATGAGCCGGTTAAGTTTATGAAATCAAGAATTGGGTTTGAGGAATTACCGCTTGAGGTCCCACAAGAGCCGGTTGAGTTTGTGAAATCAGGAATTGGGTTTGAGGAATTACCGCTTGAGGTCCCAGAAGAGCCGGTTGAGTTTATGAAATCGGAAATTGGGTTTGAGGAATTACCGGTTGAAATCAGATCATTGGGTTTGAGGAATTACCACTTGAGGTCTCAGAAAAGCCGGTTGAGTTTATGAAATCAGGAATTGGGTTTGAGGAATTACCGCTTGAGGTCGCATATGAGCCGGTTGAGTTTATGAAATCAACATTTACCGGTTGAGGAATTACCGCTTGAGGTTTGGGGTTCAGGAAAATTACCCGTTTGAGTTTGAGAAGTAACCAGTTCATGTTTACACTTTCCCAGAAATCCAAAAGCAAAGAATGCAGGATGAGTGGCAGTTTTCCCTGGGTCTGCATCTGCATCCTGGAGGGAGGCCACTTTTCAATCCCGGATGCAGATGCAGATCCAGGAATGACTGGCCTTGCTCTAAGTATCATTGGTGACATAAATTAAAAATTTGATATAATGTTTTTTGGCATTTTATTCAACTCAGCCAAATTCATATCATATACACAATACATGAAAATCCAATAATGTATCAAATTTTTAATATTATAATTTTAATAAAAATTTTAATGTATTCTTATTTAATTTTTAAAATATGAATTTCACTACTAAGAATTTTTTATTATTGATAAATCTTTATATTTTTATTTATGACTAAAAATATGAAATTTTAGAGATAAGAGGATAAAATCATGGAATTTTAAAGCTTTGGCTAAGAACTAACAAATTCTAAATGCATTGCCATGGTTTTTTAATTTTGAAAATTGCCAAATCCATTAATGACCTAAAGTTGAAGATGACTTATGCCTTTTGTGATGAACACCGCAGTGCTTCACCATTACAATTCAACCACCGCTTTTGCCCATGTTCTATGCATGTATATTTCAAAATTTGGATCTTGACACTAAGTTTGAACTTAACATATTCTTCATTTTTTAATAATAATAATAATACTAATTTAACATAATGAATTTTATTTATTGATACTTATTGGAAATTTATTGGTAAGCACAACCCCTTGGTATATATTTTAATAAAGGAGAAACCCACAAACATGCCACCAACACACACTCTTGCGAAATATCTAAAGGAAATAAAAATCCACGTACAAACACATCACCAACACTAAGTGCTATGACACAAAAACTTTTGAGTTTCAAGTAAGGCAAAGCCATCATCACCAATAGCAAGGTTAAGTCATCATCAAGCATGGTTGATCAAAGAATTGTTGTCAATCACATCATACTCAACCACTGATTGAGACCAATTAATCGTTCCTCCAAGATTTCCACCCATAGGCCGTTGCCAGGTGTAGTGGAGAATCTTGAAGATGAGGCTATTGATTTGGTCTCATTAAATTGCACCCATAGTTTCTGTTCCGACCGTGGATGTTCACTGCGGTTTTGGCGGAAGGCTTTCGAGATGAGTGTAGAGATAGCATTCATCAAGTTATCGTTTTCGTCTAACGGAATAGCCTCATAACAATGGGTTATATCCGCTACAAAGATATCATGGATTTTTTCCAAAAAATTCAGTGTCATGTCAATGACATAATGGATAATCCATGAATTTGAGGTGTATTACCCATCATTGAAATATTTGTCTGCATTCTTTAAGAAAACCATCGCTTTAGGAGGGGGATAATCCCCAGCAAGGTGATAGTGATAAACTGGGCAACAGTGGAAAAGATGGAATTATGTGCATTAGTCAACCATCAGTATGTATTTTTGGGTTGTTTGAATGTTTCCATCAAGTATGGGAGCCGAGCGTTTTTTAACGGTATTTCATGCAGTAGTGAGCAAATCTTCTCGAATAAATCCTATGTTTTACTATCAGGTTTTATCCAGAACTCATTTTGGATGCATGGAGCAAAATCCTTGCCCTGAAGTCGTAATAGGGCTTGGGTACGTATATGGCTAATGCATATAAAACTTGCATTGGAAGAAGCTTTATCCAATCCAACAATAAACAAATATTGTTGGATCCATGCGAGTTCATCCATAGCAGGATGGATCTTATTTAAAGAGTGTTGTGAATATTTGAATCCACCAGCATTATGTGATGCTTTCTTTTTGAGGATAGCCCATACCTCATCTCTGATCCACGTAATTTGGTCAGAGGGGTCGATTTGTAAAATTTGGCAAACCTAACACCATGCATCAAGAACTATGTCAATTACTTTAATGCAGTAGGGTTTTACGTAGTGGGATGTGGTTGAGTCCGTTTTTTTAAATTATTTTTTATCTTGATGTCCATAGTCCGAACATGAGTATTCATTAGTGATGGGATCATGTTATCTGGGGTGATCCCAGTAGTCTGTGGATCCATATACTTAGAGAACCAAACCTGGATTAATTTATTTTATTCAAAATTCAAAATATGAATAATTTTGCCACAAAATTGACCTCAAAGATCTCAATTTTTTGAATCTCTCTCTCTCATCATTTTGGTTTCTTGAAACAAAATATTCCCTCATGGGCTGCTCGGGAAAAAATAAGGAAAAATAAAATAAAATTTAAAGACGCAATAAGTCCTGGGCGACTTTTGGTATTATAGTTTTCTGATAACCAAAATATGCTCGTTCTTGTTCAGGTCGAGAGAGCTACGAGTCTCATAAACTTGCAACACTATAGTTTCCCAGCAACTAAGACTTACCTTCACCTGCTCATGATTGAGGGTTAAAGGTTTATGGGATTTGCGGCAAGGTTGTGGAACACTCAGTCTACATAGACAGGTTGCCGCATCTAGATCTTTCACTTTGAGTTTACAGATAGTTAGGTAGAGATATCTCTTGAAGATATCATGGGTTTTGAAGGCTACACAAATATGTAGGGAAATGAAATGGCCTCTTAATACAATGATGTATTAAGAAGTAACTAAGCTTGAAAGTAAGCATAGATCTCTTAAAAAAATGTTTAACTTTCTTTAGACCATTCACTAGCAATGTGAAAATTACTATTGTCCATTTTAATACATATTTATAAAACATTTATTTTCAATAAATTATGTACATCATATGTGCAACGATTAGAACAAAGACCTCCAATCGGTTTGATGAACTTGTAGCTTTGTGATATGGCCCTCCGCTATATGGCTGGGGATTCGTGGCACTCAAGTAAAATCATCCATCCAAGATATTGTGGATGAAGTGGCTCCAATAAAAAATAGCCCCCCTATGGGGTTGAGGGCCGATTCATTTGAATGTGACATCACTAGACTAATTCGGGGCCTTTGACTCTATTTCCGGAATCAAATTGCCCAAAAATAGCCATTTAGATGATTCCTGCGTTTTTTTCATCCGCACGGATGATTTTACTTGAGTGCCACTAATCCCCGGCCCCGCTATATGCACCAATACATCATATCTAGATAACTATCATAACAATCGACATGTTGAAACTTCATTCATGCATTCAAGGGACCGATAAATGAAGTTGATGACGAAGGTATGCATACACCTCTTCTCATCGACTTTCCAGATCTGGCCATATGGACTTCATTGTTTATCTTAGTTATTACAAATCCAACTCATACTTTATACATACTTAAGGTTGTGCGAGCTTTTGTACGAGGATGAACGAGACGTTGTCAAATAAGCTCTGTTGGCACAGAACATCGTCGTTATATTGAAATTGGCCAACGACAAAAAATCTAGCGTCGAATATTCTCAAATTCTAACATGTGCCGTAATAAACTCAGGTGTAAATACACATTCGCTACTGACCAAATTCAAAATTCTAACATGTGCCTCAAGAGATCTAAGTGCTCTAAAGGATTTCATTAAAAACGTTCAATTTTCTTCAATTAAAAAAATCATGATAGCAAACAAAGGTCTAATAAATCCACTCAAACCATCAAGATTTGTAGAATTTTTGGAAGCAGATTCCTAAGACAGAATGTAGTTAATATGCAATATTAATTCAATGACATTCATTTTCATCCCAATGTGGGAAACACATGAAAGTTTTTCAGATAACAAAATTGAATGTTCAAAAAACAAACACTAAACAACATAAGGGTTTAAAGGGCACTTATTGATTCAATGCATGTTTTTGCATTTCTAAAATCTGATCACGCCAATTGTATCACCTTGGAAATAAAATTTCACACCAAACAAGATGTATCTACTAGCCATTATCGCAAAAAATCATATTGTCAAAAATGCGAAATCTATAGACTCTATATATGTAATGTCTATACAATTTCAGAGCCATTAATGAATGCAAAAGATCCATATTTTGGTCCAATCATGATGTTTGGATAATGATGAGCAAATTGGAAATATTTTTTCCTAGTTATCCCACTTCAGTTATAAAATTTGCAGCATTCATGATTTAGCTACATGAATCGGCAATGTTGGAAGTGAAAGCAAGAATTATCTTTCACACATGAATAAAAATAAAAATAAAAATAAAAGATGGTCAAAGCAACAATCCAACTTTTTGAGGACCTTAACCAACATTTATTTATGGACATTACAAATATCACTATGGTTAGCAAGATTGACATATTGGTTAAGGAATCCAAATTATTTCTAGCACACTCTAAATATTCTAGCAAGACATCATTTAAAAAAAAACAACGGCTAAATTTCAATTTCTCTCCTTCAAAAGGATATTATATGGGCAACATGGGCCATCTTATTGAAACAAAGTCATTGCCTCGTTGCCTCTTTGGGATCGATGTATTTGAATTGTTTGAAACATTTAGCCATCTATGACTTTGCATTTGATCCGCCATCGATTTCTTTTTCTTTTTCAAATTGCTATTTGTGGAACTTAAGTATGTCATGATTAAAACTCCGTTCAAAAGGCCTCTTAGCATTTAGCGTGTGTGGTTGATTTAACTCTTGCGAATCTCCTAAACAAATGATAAGGTTGAGTTGCATTTTTTCCTTTAGTTTTTAGCATATATTGGTTGTGAACAAGAGGGAAGGTGTGTAGAGGTTTAAGAAACAATTGATATAGGCAATTATGATAAATGCCAAAGATTTGCAAGGCAATAATTAGTATCCATCTTCAAATCCTACTCAAGAGCCTGAATCAACTAGTGTATCTTTCTTATAGTCAAATGTTTAATTTTTATTTGATGAAAACAAGAATGAGGTTGCTAATTCCAAATGTATGGATGTAGTTTGAAATTCACCTTGTATAACTTTCTTTTGTATGATCTTCAAAGTGAGCATTTATATTAAATGTTATTTAATAATACATCTTCAATATTGTTTAGTATGAAAATGATTCCTCAAAAGAAACATGTAAGGGACAATTTTCACTACCCCCCCATGGTACATGTCAATATTCACATAAACAACTTATAATTGGTCACATGTGTGTGTGTGTGTGTGTGTGTGACAATTCAAATCATAAATTATAAATAAGTTTACCAATATCACTTGGTCTTTGTTTTTCACAACTTGTCATATATCATTGTCAATGGTTTGGTGGAGCATTGTTGAGCTTTGAATTCCATTAGCTTGTTAAACTTGTGATCAAACCTCACACAATGTGTTCATCCACATATAAAAACTACACTAAATATCATATTTAGTGTCATATGGTATTTTATGTCACTGTGATAATTGTTCTATATTTCCTCAAAAAATTACAAGAAATGACAAATAATGTGGGGTTAACATTTAGTGTTGGTGATAGTATACCGCAATTTACAATTAGTATTGAGCAACACAATTAGAATTGATGACACTAAATATCATATTTAGTTTAGATCCTTACTTTGTGGATGTAAGGTTGCCTTGAATGCACCTTGAAGCTCGTTATAGGGCAAACGAACTATACTTAGTGTTTCCAATGTGGAACAAATATTGTCAATTTGCATCACTCATGTGTAGATTTTTTAACCTTAAAATGTTTGGTCTTTTCACATTACGATGCGGGACAAATATAGTTGTTTCATTTCTCTCGTTGAGTTCGTATTTAAGATTGTTTGGTTATTTTAACTATATTCCTTCTTAACCCGACTTTGGTGTATATTTATCATTCAAGGAAGCATTTTTTCAATTGAACTCGGCAACCAAATAACTAAATGTTGCTTTGTCAAGGGTAAAATTTGTTGGTGGGTGAACCGTGTTTTTAATAGATATGGACAAAAGGCTTGTCTAGAAATAATAATGCAACTATGATACATTGAGACTCGTATGATTTGAAACCCACAAAAGATATCAAAGTCATGATGCATTTTGTATTCAATTTAACAAATCTTAAACTGAAATAGATGGGTAGATATAAACGTCATCCCCATATTTAATACTTGGGTTATTATTGTCATTAACAACAATCTAATCATAACATTATTCAAAACCATAACAATGTTTTGTGGGACTGGCAGTATTTCACAAATATTCCCCACATTTAGATTGAATTGATGTGATGTGATTGAGTGATGTGATTGGTCCTGAAGTAAACAATGGATCAAGAGATACACATCTTGGTGTCATTGGTGCCATAGTAAAATTGGAAGGAGTTAACCCAATCATTTGATAATATAAATAACTTGGTTATCAACAAGAACTTAGTTGATTAATCAAAGTTGCAAAGATGTTTTAGTACATGATGAATCTTGGTAATCAAAAGGTTGTTGTTTAAAAATGAGTGCAATACATAGCTTATTGCGTATAGCGTTTTACATAATACAATTGAATTTAACATTGGTTGAAGTTACATTCAAACTTCTTTATTGTTCAATAATAGCAATTAATCCACTCATCATGCTTTTGCATTGGCACATTATATATATATAGATGAAAGAATCTAATGATACCAATTCAAAACATCTAAATGTAATAAACTACGTGGTGATGGTGGTGGTGGTGAGGAGGCCATCACTCTTCTATTCCCCATTGTTCTATAAAAGTAGGAGCACCATATAGGACCGGGAAGGACCATGTTAAAGTGATGTGTTATTATGCACATGTGCAAAGTGCCAAGACAACATGTGCCATACTAGTTCACAACAAATGAACCGTGTGGCGGGACCCCGGGGTCCCACAAGACCCCGTCTCTTGCACAAAGGTTGTAAGAACATCAATATGAGTCGGATTCAATGGAGGAAGGCGGCAAACAAGTGCTCTCTCTGAGAGTTACACATGCAATATTTGAATCAAGGAGTGATAGATTGAATGGGCGACGTGAGATTGCCGATGGACTTGCTGTTCCAATCCTTAGACGCACGATATCCGACCAAATCGTGCATGCGCAAATTAAGCCAACCCAAAAGTAAATAATTACGTTTCGAGATGGAGTTTGTGCAGGACACCGGGGTCCCGCCACACAGTTCAAATGTGAACCTACATTTGGTTTGTCAATTAGTTGTCAATTGCTAAGAGGATGTACATATGATGATGCATGTTCAACACTGCCGACACATCTCCCTCCAATTCCTAACTCCAACACAATAGTGGAGGGACGTGTAGAGTACTACATAGAGAGGCCTTGAAACGCGAGTGGACAAGGGACCACCACTACGATGTCAATTGCTATTCTCTATGAAAGAATATAACTCCAAATTGTGTAAGTCACGAAATGGGCATGAAATGTTCATGTCAATAGAGTTGTCATTTGAAGTTCAACGTAAAGCATAAATTGTTAGGAAGAGAACTCTTTATAGCATTGAAAGAAGTTTGGCCAGGGTAGAAGAACCACTGTATTGATTATTACAAAATAAAATCCCCTCATGGATGTCTTGGTGCCTCTAAATCTATGTCGATCGGTGTAGGTAGATGTGGTGGCAGCGGTGGAGATACTCAAGCACTTTAAAGGTGCTCTATAATGTACGTGATATGTACATTGTGATCGTCAAGGACGAGGAATGCTGTTGTGGATGAAAGATGATCAGCGCTACGTCTCCCGTACCAAGAATCGAACGAAGAGAATCATCAATCACTCTTTGGCATGAAATAGGGTTGATGCGGATTTGGCATGATTGCTGCGCCTGTTGCAATTCCATGCACAAAGTCTCTTCATTTTGAATATGAATAGTGAAGAGATTATCGAATCTTAAGATTCTGCGAATGCTTGTCAAGCCCCTGCAAATCCTGGGGAGGTGTGTAAGTTTCGAGAATTGGGGTTTGCACTTCAATAAGGCAGAGCAATTTCATAATCTTCTGGTTTCAATTTCAATGTATATGTCAAATCGTTGTCCATGTCTGATGCTAAATTCGAGTTGATTCGCACATGCAATATTCTGCTCACACATTTCTTGCTCCTCTTGTCTCATATGTTCTTGCATTTGTTAAAAAGAAACTGTGAGCACCTCCCACCGATCATGTTGATTTCTAATTGCAGAAATTGAAGAATATTGTCATAATGCTGGAGTTCCTACCAACTTTCAGGCATGCGGAGCTGTAGGGATTTTCAGGTTACTTGAAGTCTTTTCTTCGACAATTTTGCCCATCCTAACCTGTGACTCTTCCACCGAACATTCATAATTGCCACGAGTTTCAACTTGATTTTGTTTTGCATTGAGGTTGGTATACCTACTGCATTTTGACACATAAACCCTCACGATCAATGCACCATATGTACAATCATCTCCCATGATGCAGTCTATGTTAGGTCTTCACTTCTCTCGGGCTTCTAGCCCTTCATCACAATGTGGCTCAGGAATAACCCCTTCCTACCAAGCCCGCCTACCTGGTCGAAATGTCACCAGCTTCATGGCTCCAAATTTCAAGTCTCATACGAAGTTGGTGAAAATCACGGCAAATGCCAGTCAGGATGAGAATAATCCTGCTGCTGGTGGGGATCCCACGACTGATCTTCAGGTGGGATATCATTTCCGACCATTTTTCGCTGCAATTCAAGCAGGCTAAGTTTTGTTGAGAATAGACGAATTGAGAAGGAGCATCCTTCTGATGTGTTTTTGCATAATCTGTTTGCAGTTACATGGTGACTCTCTCTTAAACCATTCAAGACCTCCACAACTGCCTGTGCAAGGTGTGTTGTCTTTTATCCATGAGCTAATGAAATGCATAGACCTCTCAGACATGACCTCTTTAGGGAAACCTGCGTACACATATGCCTTGAGAATTTTCAATGAATTTTCGATGTATACTTACATCAATTAGAGTTATCCTTGGATTTCATGGGACGTTTCGTTGGGAGTTGGTCCCCTACGTTTCGTTGGGTTGTTTTGCATACAATCTCATTAATTTCTTTCCACTTGCGGTGCATCCTTGGAGGTAGTGCTTGAATTTGAATGAAGAGCAGTAACCTGTTTCGGTTATTGAGGGCCCAAATCATTTTAGCACCTCTTGGCATGCCAAAATGAGTTTGACCCTCGATGAACCAATAGAGAATGTTCTTTGTTCAAACTCCACCTCCAAGCATGCACCGAAAATTTATCGAACATGGAAGGTGTTGTATGCAAAACAACCAACTCCCGACAAAAAGTCCCTTTGAAGTGAAGGATAATCCTACTCTTCTTCTTTTGGTGCCTCTAAAGTGCTGAACGTGATTCTTAGTCCTCTGGTTTTACTTTTGTAGTTTTTTGTGCTTTTTCTTCAGTATTACTTGTGAATTCAACCTATTATGATATTCATTGTCTTGGCCTCACAGCTCGTGAAAGACAAGCTGAGGAGAGTGTGTTGAAGAGTATCCTCAATTTGGCAGTACCTGCAGTTGGTGCTGTGTAAGTTTCTTCTCCCATGCAATGGTCTCAACCTTGACAGATCATGTACACTCAATGATATAATCACTTTAAGATAAGAAATCGTCCACTTATCTCCCACAAAGGATTAAAAAAACATTTGAATACACTACAGTCCTGTTCTTGTTTTTTCTTAAGCAGAGACTTCGCTGATGACAGGTTATCCGACCCTATTATGAGCCTGATTGATACAGGGTGTGTGGGCCAAGTGAGTTCCATTCAACTTGCTGCACTTGGGCCAAATACATCCATTTTCAATTTCATTTTCCAGGTAACCTTCTCATCTCAAGAACCACATAGTCATTCAAACTATTAGTAGTTCTTGGCTTTACTTGTGCTGGTCTGTCATGTGCTTTTCATGCCATTTTTCTTTGCAATTGGAGGGGGATGCCTACTTGTTTCTTCCCAAATTTGGAATTTACACAAGTGGATATTATGCTCAGCTCCATAGCTAAACAAATACTTGGTACATGGAGCTTCAGAATGTAATGAGGATACAATGAAGGAAGAGCTACGATCAGTGAAGTCATTCTTGTGTTCTTCTCTGGTGTTTTTTCTACCTCAATATTGTCTTGTTTATTGTTTTCCTTGCTCCAGATCTTCACCTTCTTGGGATCTGCGACATGCAACTTGTTAGCAAGTGTCAGCATGCAGGCCTCGTCAGTAGAGGAACAAAAAAAACAACAACATCAGGTACTCCAATCTCACTGCAACTTGTGACTGTAGTCCTTTCCTTGATTTAGTAAGAAGTGAAATCGTTGTTCAGGAGAAACCAACAAATTTGCGTGAGGTACAAGTGGAATACAGAATTGAGAATCCAGCCCCAACCTTTTTTTGAGTGGAAGGTCATACATGATATTTGCAGATTGCAGCTAAAGTTGCCCTTGGTGATAGGAGATAGCCAATTTTTGGTGTTTTTGCTAAGGAATACACAAAAAACGTAGTTAAGTTCTCATCAAGCTGGTAAGTGGTAACTACAGCAATGAATACATTTTTCACTCACTTGTTGATTGGGGGACACAAGAAAGTTGCATAGGTGTAACAAGAAATTGAGGAACTGACCAGTTTCTGTTGTGGGGACAGGCATCTCAGGTCTTCAACCACGCATTGTTTTTAGCTGTCAGTTTTGGAATTATAGTCTGTATTTCAATGGAAGCTTTTGCTCCTCAATTGCTGGCAATTATGGGCACGGGGAAGGAGTACTTGGAACCTGCACTTGTGTACCTACGAGTCCGCGCACTCTCCGGTAATGATCTTCTTCAGGATCTTCTTTGAGAACATGTTGTAAACCTCAGTTTGAGGTTTTTATTAAAATCTCATTCACTTGACCTTTGCTGCTTCTGAATGCTAAACCCGTCATCATGAAATTTGGAGTACTGTAGGGTGCTATCTGGTTTGATGCTAATTAATTGACTTTCTGGAAGCAAGTTGACACATGTCACATTCAATTAGGTTAAAGACCCTATGAAATCCTGTGTGGAAATCACCTTTCAGCATGCAAAGTGTCAGACCAGACATCACTCAGGTAATTAATGTTTTGAGCCTATCCATACTTATTATTATTGTAACCATGGCTTTTGCAGCACCTGCTGTGCTCATTCTAATAGTTGGGCAAGGAGCTTGCTTGGGGCGTCAAGATGCAAACATCCCTCTTCGCATCAACAGCATGGCGGCTGCATTTAACCTGATTGGAGACATTACCTTCACCCTTTTTCTTGGCTGGTTAGATTTCTGTCACCTCTTAACCCTTAAAGGACCAAGGGGGTCAATGTACAACCTATATATACCTCACGAAATTTGAAAATCATAGCATTTATATTTATGGGTTGGAAATGCTATTAAGAACATTATCTTATGTCAAGGAGAAGATAAAATCACACTTATGTATGATGTTGATGGTCAAAACACCAAGTGCGTTTTTGCATCCAAGGAGACCCAGGGTAATATTTTTTCCCAGATTTTTAGTAACATCAAGTTATTCAACCGAGTTGAAAAGTACACTTGAAGCATGACTGGTTTTAAATGGAGTCACGGTTATCACAATTAGTGAAAAATGGAAGCATGTAGCTGAAATACATGTTTTTGTGCATGGAGATGCTTAGGGGTGAACAAAATTGCTGGAAATTGGGTGCATACATCTTGAATCTCAGGTGCTTTTGAGATTATGAGGGTAGTTCCTTCAGAAACCATAATTCAGGATGGAAATATGCTTGCAGGTGATGTATTGGGTCCAAACTTTCCATATTATTTTTTGATTTCTACAAGTCTTCAGGATTTCCACGCAGTACCTTACTAAAATATCTACAGGGGTGTTGCAGGAGCTGCATGGGCCACCCTTATATCTCAATGTGTTGCAGTTGCACTACTGGTACGGGAGTTGACAAGGAAATCGACTCAACCATCTGAGGATGAGAGTAATTTGTTGCAAGCACTTCCTCTTAGAGTTGGATGGTATGGGCTGCCCACATTGGAAACACTTGGACCATTTTTAACCCTGGCAGGTCCCTTGATTTTGAGGTGTGCTCTTGGTATGGTAAGTATCCAGTTGATATTAAGTTTTTCACCCAATCTTCACTGTTTTGTTCTATATTTGAATGAACCAGATAGTAAGAAGTTCTCCTGGGTCAATTTATAGGACTGCAGAGTCTGTTCGATGAATGATGGAAGGAATTCAGGATTGCATGGCTGCGATCTTTCCCACTTTTAAGATCCACCACTGTGGTAACAAGGAGACTGATTCCAGAAATTTGTAAGACTTCATCATGACTGGAAGAGCCCTAATTTAAATTTTTGTGCCATCCCGTCTGGCAAAATGCAGATGGTGTACACATTGACAACAAAAGGGGCTGCTGAATTTGGAACATTGAGCATTGCAGCTCACCAAGTAGCTTTGCAGGTCTTGTCTTCTGACTTTGTATATGTGGAGACTATTTTTGGAATCGGAAGTTTTGAAAATGTTCACAATGTATTGCAGATGTCATTGGTCGTGACCCAACCTAGAACCATCATAACCTTTCCTTGTTATCCTGTACAAAGAAGAGGATTAAAGACTTCTGTTCCATGGAAGCCAACTTGCAAGTAAGGTAGACCACTGTTATTTCAACATAGCAAATATGTGGACACCTATATTTGAGTGCTGTGTGGTTCAGTGTGGATCTAAGAGCGGACAAGAAAAAGACACGTGCTTAAAAGAGACTGGATTACGTGCTCAAAATATTTTATGCTCAATAGTCAACATAATTTGGGGGGGAACTATATGACCATTTAATGAGCACAAGAATCTTCACTTGGATAATGAACAAGATATTCATATGAGCTCCGAAAGTTATGAGGAAAATGGCTATGGGCACAATTTGGATTTGCTAATCATCTTGCATAATTGTGTGTTTCATATCCTACAAGAAGTGGGTGCAAAGTGATAAGTGTCTGATTAAGGTGCACTTACCTTACAGGGGGACTGATACCTTGCTTGCTGACAGGTTTTCTGGACATTGAGCTACTTTCCAGAATCACTCTCAATTGCAGCACAATCATTGGTGGCTCGAAATGTAAAGGCTAACCCAAAGGTGAGAGGATTTCTTCAAGGTCCGAATTTTGGGCCTCAAAGCTTTCATATGGAGGGGTTTAAAGCTTTCTTACTTATAATTTTAGCTGTACGTGTCAAAAGTATACCCTATCTATAACTGTCCCATTTATCATATGCATCAGCTTAATTGGAGCATACATTGATGATTTAGATTGAATTATAGGGAGATTTGAGCATGTATAAATGACCTCGACTCAAATTTATACCGCTTACACCTAATCACTGTTGCCATATATGACTTTGTGTTCACTTCCTCTTTTTTATTGGTTGTGCTAAATATGGATTCAACATCATAGACCAAATAAAATGTTATTTCAATACATGTTGAGGATTTGTACAAATTGTCACAGATCCCATCTAAACACACCCCCAGTCCTCTTTTAGGGTTAGTAAGAACTAACTCAAAAAAATCATTTTGTTTCTGCAGAGAGCTCAAGATCTTGCACGAACGCTCTTAGGCTTTGCTATGGGCTTGGGTATTGTCTTGATGGGCATTGTGGCTTCTGTGCACTATCTTGGCGCATCATCCCTTACATCTGACCCCAATGTGCGGCAACTAGTGCAATCTGTTACTCTGCAGAGTATGCTTTGTGAGTTACTCTGTGCAGTTGTTCTAGTGATCGAGGGCACCGCAATTGCATCTGGTGAGTCATCACTTATAGTGAACAAAATGTGGGCCTTATGTGGTCACTCTTCTTAATTGAACACCTATAACTGAGTGGTATATTGCAAGGCTTGTAAGGTAAACGAACAGCGGGCCCAATTTGGTTACTCATCTTAAACGGATACCTATATCTGAGTGGCGTGCAGTTAGGTGTGGATCTAAGAACGGATATTGAAAAGAATGGGCATGATATGAATTTGCTAATCATCTTCCAGTAATTGCGGGTTTCATATTCTAAGAGAAGTGGGTAAAGAGATAAAAGTGTCCACTTAAGGGCTGCATACCCTAATTAAGAACAGACATCAAAAAGACATCATGTGTGCTCTAAATACACTAACCATTGTAGGTTCAATTGGGAGGGCCTAGGTATGTGATTGCTTAAAGAGAAAGAACGCATCTTCACTTTCATCTAGGTTTATAATTTTTGCATTTAGTGAAAGTCCGAAACACTGGAAACAACACACAATTTGCAAACTGGATGAAACAACTCCTGATTCAATTTGTCAGTCGAAATTGTCTGTGGAGTTGGCAGTGCCCACATAGCTTACTTGTGATATTCCAGGATATGGTGGGAATATAAATTTTGTTCTTGAAGATTCAGAATATTTTGTGGAAATATCGGTATAATGACCCTGTGATGATTACTGGCAGGTGATTTTGCTTACTTGCCAAAGATGCAACTTATGAACCTTGGAGGAGTCCTTCTAGCCCTGTGGCTGACGTTTCGAAATAACTGGGGATTGGGCGGCATTTGGTGGTGCCTTGTGTTCTATTTTGGCTTCCGGGCTGTATACCATTCATTATACATTTCTTTTCATTGGAAGACCCATGTAAGTTTCTGCAACTGCTTTTTGAACATTTGTTGATGATTCAGATTCCTTCTTCATCAATCACACTAAATAGTCCTATCAGTTTGGGTGGAAAATCAATGTGGAAACAATTAATTTGGGCCACACTAATTGTGTAGTCAAGGTGGAAATAATGTGGGCCCAAGGCCCCAAGTCTTCCCCTAAGTCTTCCTAAGGCTTTCGACCAACACCTTGAGTATTAGTTCAAAGGACAAAAGTAGCATAAACTAAAATAGTCACCCACATCAATTTCCTAGAAAAATTATTGATGTGGCCCACACTAATTTAAAATCAGAGATTTGGCGTGGGTTATAGGTTAATGTGGGTTCTAAAGAAATATTGTGGTCCGCACCAATAGAACTATTTAGTGTAATTTAAAAGGACTGCCTTCAACCAATAATTGTTCTGATTCTTGTGACAAGAACTAGTGTGTACATATATCAAAGTCCTCTTTAACATGGGTTTTGGTTTCTATACTTCCATTGCAGGTTCTGGGATCTGGGGTACCCTCAACACCTGAAGAGGAACTCCAGGCTTTTGTTGCCTCATGAACATTGTCAACTAGATGATTGTTTCAAAGGTTTCTTTTCTGAGGATGGTAATTTTTTCCAATCCAAGAGTTGTGTTATAGTTCCTTTTTGGGCATGATCCTGCTTTTTCAAGACTCATTCATTATTATTTCAACTTTGATGCTGGTCGGCTTTGATGGCTTTGTTGCAATCTGACAACCAAAGAAGTTCTGCACCAAATTACATTCCATCAGCAAAAATGAAACCCAGGCTTCCCAGGAACCCTGACGGAATCAGGTCCACTTCCATCAGTTCTTCTCTGATACAGTGAACACGGAGGTTTTGGGAAAAATTGGTCAAATTCCCAATGTTTCCAAGTCCAACAGGTTACATGCTGATTTCTTTCAGATTTTTTTGATTAATTTAAAGTATTGTCCATAGATTCCTCTAAAATGATTGGCGATTGGCCTAAAGTCTTGAGTTTGAACCGGTTGTTTCTCAAACTCATTCAACTGATCTGTAACTAGTGGTCTGATCTCCCCGTTCTTAGCTCTGATACCTAGTGCTGATTTGGAGAAAGCATTTTTTTGGGAAGACAAGCAAATTTATCTTGGACTGCACCTGAACTTGTTCAAATGATTAATCTTGTTTCTGGACGTTTTTGGTCTGCTATGGGAGTACAAAGTTGACGCACTTGAAATTTTATCATAGCAGCTCCTATGTCAAGTTGTAAGTTTAGTATGTTATTTTTTTATTCTATTTTTTTTTTCCTGTCCAAACCTTTTACCATGTTATTATATCACTAGGGTTTTTATTTATTTATTTATTTTAATTTGGGGGGGGGGGGGTCTGGAACCCCTTTATCATAGTGAGTACGGGCTTCACTTGAAACGTCCTAGTGGAGAATGAAACTCTGTTGACCCTGGTAAATATTCCCCTCAACCGAGTAAAATACATGTACTTCTTTTCTTTCCTTCTTCTATATTAATATCAAATTATATCAACAATTCAATCAAATAAATTGTCACAGTGCAGCACACTTGTACTTCAAAAGATTAGGCCTCACACTTACAGCTCACATCAATTAAAGAGGTGATAGAGAGTAAACTAATGAAAATCCAATTTTGCATTTTGGTGCATATCTACACAATCTTGCCTGATCTTGGCGTCAGATCAAAACTTCGTGAAGAGTATTTTTTGGCTAATGAATTTCGCATATACAAACTCGGTTCCAAAGAGAGGTCAAGTCTTGTTTCTTTGGAGGTCTTCATGTCTTTGTCTTTACTTGTTAGCACATCCACCTTAGCCTTCTCGTGTTCCAATAGTATGTGTGGCACTTGTTGGTTGTTTTTTGTCTCCGGAGTTCTTCGTTGCATCTGCAAGTAAGGTAGACATTGTTCAAACACTCATCTCAAGCGAGTTTCTAAAACATGTATACATATTCAAGTCTGAAACGAACATAGAAATTCACAAGTAACATTTTAAGGTTCAAGAGATATTCATCTTTGGCAGCAAGAATTGCAAGTTCAACAGTGATGTTCCTAATTTGAATTTGCTCTTGTGTAGTTTTTGCTTTATTCTAGGATCTCTACATTTTCCAGAGTGTGGAAGTAATTGTAATAGGCTCGACAACCTCACAAATACGTCCCAGACATTGAAGCCACACATAAACATTGTTAAGCCAATGTCCATGGCCCACAAAGTGAATTTAAATGAGTGCTTGAATCATTCTGAGTTTTGTACATTGTCAAGTTTTCAATTGGATAGATGTCAAAGTGTATTCATTGAAGTGCATGAAGGTTGGATATCCTACTGTCAAGGACATGATGCTTTACTGTAGTAAATATGCAACTAGAATAATTATGGGAGGATTATTGAAGTTAGAAAGGGCAGCATGATGTCTCTCCTTCACAAACTTGTGCATTATCAAACAATGTGTGGAATGACTTCACTTACACCAACACTACAGAATCAACACAGACAATTTGCAATATCATTTTCAACTCCACAAGGTCTTGTTTAGTACCCGAAAAAGTCTCCTCAATTTTTCAATGAGTCTCATCTTGATACGCTTTAGAGGAAGTGATCTGTTGGTTGACTCATCTTTTAATTCCTTTATAGTTGTAGCTCCTTCCATCGATGATAAGAACTTGAAGTAGGAATACGAGTTCCTTCTGTACACAACAGTGATTTCAAAGTGCAAACCACATATATTGGAAGCATTCTAGCTACCCTTTCCCAAAAACCGTAGATAATTACAATGTGTCAAGTCTTATAGCCTAAGTTAACTCAAGATTACCTATAAAATATTTATGTTGTAGTCATCTGACTTCACTTCCCGTGTGACTTAAGATCTAAATGTATACACTTTTGTCCATCAAATGCACTTTTACTTAAACCTACTCAAAAGTTTCTATCCAAAACCAAGAGACTTATAAACTTCGACACTAAAGGCCCCTCTCCACCTGACTTGAGGGAGCTTGGTTTTAGCCTAAGACGTGTACATTAATACTTGCCTTCCCCCCTTGACTCGGTATGAAGCTCCGAGCTTAGGTGGCAGCCCAATGTGGCGGCACTAAAAGTGTTGATCCTACACGAATAGTGCCAAACCTGTGAGCCACCCCTAAGACTGCGGAGGGTTTCTTGGGCCGCTAAGCTTGCCCACACGTAGGCATCTGATTGGGCTACCTCCGGATGGCTCATTACTGGTAAAACTTTCAAGGTTGTCCCAGGTATTAGGCCCACACTTGTCACCCTTGCCAAACATGATGGTCGACCCAAATACCCGCCTCCTCGATATAACGGTGGGTTTTAGCCTCAACACCCAGTCTTTGGTAAAGGACCGGTGGGAAAGGACCATAAGATTACTATGTTTTCTTCTTACTTCTTATTGAAAAAACAAGTCCAAGTTGTTGGATTACATTGAAATTCTCTACTACATTTGATTATTTATAGATGAACTTTTGGACTCAAATTTTCATTCATGTGAAGAAAAACACAAAAGAGTTATTACCTCTACACACATCCACATATTTTCATACATAAATAGATGGGTGATCATATATAAAGAAAATCAAAGCAAAAAAAGATAAAACTCTACAAAAATTCAAATAATTCAAATAATTCAAATAATTTTAGCCAATTAAGAATCAGCTACAAGGAAGAGAGAACATTCAACCATAAAAAAAAAAATCCAAATCACTACATAGTCAAACTTTTCATGAACATTCTACCAAAAAACTTTACCCTCTACCCAAACATATTCATTCTTCGAGTCCAAATTCAAATTATCCCAAAGTAGACCGATTCCACTTAAATCTGAGTTAAACGTCACATTACCAAATTTCTCACCTAAACTCCCAAACAACATTTTAGTTGAATAATGCAAAGAATAGTACCCAATACCAGTACTTCCAATTCTAGCCATAAATACAGCAGACGGGTGATTCTAAAGACACTATGAATGGCGCGAGGGGCCCATACAAATTTGTCATTGGCTTAGATGCCCATAACCCAAATATGCTTATCGACAAATGTAATAGGACACTCGAATTCCAATGCAAGGAATTGGAATCTGGCATCACATCAAATTAGAACTCGCATTATATATCACCATTATATATCACCATTATATATCGCCATTCATGGATGTGGAATTATATAATGTGGAACCTCCATGAATGGGGAAAAACCGGACGCTAGTTGTAGTTGAACCGGTTGAAGTTCAAGAGCTTCACGAGAATCACCCATCATTAATGAGTAGTTTAGGGAATATACCCCACTTTAATAAAGAAAGAACGGGAAGATGTCTACATGTAACCACTTGGACTTGGAAACACTAGGACCTTGACCAATTATGCCCCAAAGTTTTGCCGCATACTATTCCTCATACCTAAATCCATGGCATGATTTGGTATTGGATAATCATCCTTGGCCCCACCAAGTTGAGGCCAAGTTGTGCCCAAACACATGTAAAAATGTAAGCCCCAAATTCGTGCCCAAGAATAGGTGGCATATATCTCAAAACTCCTCCCAAATACTTGGTTTGGTTTTATTCTTTGCAAGAAGAATTGTTTACTCCTAATTAAATAGAGTACCCTTTGATGCACAAATCAAGTACTTGGATAACAATACTCGGGCGTGACGCATGTGTGTTAGAGCTTAACCCATGATTATGGGCCCTATGAAAAGAAAGGGTTCACTCTTATGTTGCTTAGTAATGTTATGTGATAAATGAGAATTTTTGATGCAAATGGAGTTGTAGGAGATACCACCTATTTTAAGGTGTCATTATCGACATCCCAATCAACATCACTCTATCAACTAAGCAAATTATGGAATTATTGGTACATAGTTTTTACCTCACACATTCTTATTACACTGAATATTGAATCTAGTGTCTCTTAATATTAGGGGTTACACAATGCTCTGTATTTTAACTATTGATGTATATTTTTACCAAGTAAAGATATTAATGTTCTATAACGTCCAAACGACCAATTTGACCTTTTGTGCCAAAAAATGAGATGTACAATAAATAGTTATAGCATTGCGTAATTCCAAATAGGAAGCGACACTGAATACAATATTTAGTGTATTCATCAAGACTTACTTGCACTACGTCACTTAAAAACTAACACTTGCCACACCATAGAGATATCATCTTTGGCTCATGGGAACCTGCCTCAACAACACAATGGCGAGGTGTTGGACTAGCACACCCCACTAACTATCAAAAAAAAAACGAAGCAAATCATTGGGCCAGAATGCCCGCCAAGGAAAACCCAAACAATATCACCATCACGATGCTCAACCACAAATATTGGACACCCTAAAAATTACCACTAGTACAACCAAACATACACATCATCACTACCATCCCCCTAAATGCCTTCCAGTACACACTTGAACCACAATGGCCATTTTACTACAATCAACATGAGCTAGCCCTCACAACAACCATTTGTATTCATAGGCTAGACACCCCACCAGTAGAACACACATTCGGAGTTAAACTATAACAAACCTTCCTAGATAAACAAAACCATACTAACGCCACACACAACCCTACAATTACCATCAAACCATACAAAGTGAAAAATTCCAATTAATAGGCAAATACGCCAAAAATAACCCCACATCCCAACTTCCTCCCCAATCAAATTCCTGACATACCACCAAAATATTACATAGTAAAGCAACTAAATATAACCTCTAAAATAATCTATGTACATATGGCTCCATTACACCACCTGGTTGATAAAAGCAATGGAAACATTGCAAGATCATGTATATATAGTTTACTCAACAATACACATATTACATAAAGGCTCCCAAGCTTCCAATACATATTACGTGCATAACTTTTTGCCATATGGCTAGCCCTAGCCTATACCCAAAATACCCCCATGACATCCACGTTGTACTAGAAACCTCAACAATATCTACCTTCTAACTAACCACATTAAACGACCGTCCTCTTAGCATAACCACACCCCACACAAACTTCTCATAGCCTCAATAGTGAACTTCATCACATGGTTCTCCCATAAACTAAGAATCCAAAAGTCAAAGCCCAAACATGCATACATGGTAGTGACCAAGCAGACATACTAGCAAACGATGGAACAACCAAACCAACTATCACCCATACCACATATATACATAGCCCACACCATACTATCTAGATCGTCTAAACCACCCTTGACAACCAATCTCACAAGAATAATAAGAAACCTCGAAACATTCATCAACAAAGAATTTAACAAACATATAGATGAGAAAACTAAGCATTTTCCAATGTGCCGACAAATGAATATCCCATGATCAAATTCCCCATAAATTATCCAACTCATTCTCATAAATACAACAAACCACTAACACACAAATCACACAAATATTTGAAGTTTAGGTTAGCACAATACATGGGAAATCACAGGAAAAAAAATATTGGCCTCAAAAATTCCCCAATCCTGATTGCACACTATGCCAATCCAATGACAATGATACATGGCCACACTTAATATCATATATGTGACCATAAATTTCTCAAAACCATATGAGTAGCAAGACACAATGTCGCCACCCAACAAATCACCAACTTATTGAAATCAAACATGCATACAAAACACTATACACTCACAAACACGGGCAACGGTGACAATCATGCCCAAGATAACACCATTCCACTGTGGCTTCTACGATGCTCATGCCAAACAACAAAATGCATGTGCCTAGCAAGATTACGCCTGGACACGTTATATACACAAGGTTTACCACAAGGCCAATCAAACCTAATTTGCCATCCCCTAACCTAACCATCCAAATGATAAAATTCACATTCACTCACGATAGATACATGGACCAAGCCATTATAACTAAACAAGATAAATATAACCCACTTACAACCACAATCAAAGCAAATGGACGGCTAGGAAGCCCACTTATATCCATTACAACATGACTTCGTGGATCCATTCACATACAAAGCATCAAATTGCTCAAATTTTGCAAATATCCCCCAAACTTATCAATAAATAATGGAAAACATCCACCATATTGCCATAAAATACCTAACTTATTTAGTCCTCAAGAAGGGGAAACTAGACAACAAACAACAACCTATTCAACCATCCTCAGAAGCGGCAATCTTGAAACTATCTAACTACATAAAACAAGCTCACTTACCGCAAAGATAGGTAGTAAACCCTACCTCTGAATCAAGGGGAGTCTTGTACAAAATTAGAGCCAATGGGCTCAAATTCACATTAGTGGAAACCACTAACATTCATTTATTTGATTTTATTGTGTGATTTGGTGTGGCTCACATTGTTCATCATCAACCCATGTTATTTGTTTTCCAATCAATAGGTGGCAACTATAGTTGTCTTTTTAATTTCATACTAAATCATACTTTTAGTGTAGCAAAAAATTTCCATGTGATTTGTGCACATACCCAAAACCAAACCAATTGAACCAAGAACCAACATTGTGTAACGATCTCCTATACTTTGGGGCTTCAAACATATGATTGTGCTATGTAGTGTTCATTCAAGCCTTGTGTTTGTTTTTGGGAATGCTTGCCTTGGTAACTATAACATAAATGCATCTCACACTTATGTATATCAAAAATTCTAGTTTATCATGTAAGCACATAAAGTACTTTGTCATCCACCATTTTGTATATATATATATATTCTTATGACTTTATTATGTCAATATGCCCAAACAACAACAACAACAATAATCTTGAACCTTATCAACGCAAGCTTTGATAATAACAATAATGATGTCAACACCTTGATGAAGCAAATGTCATAATTAAAGAGTCATTTTTCCTTTGTGCTCTTGCCAACCTTCAATGGGTAGTTGTATAAGATTCAATAATTCATAACATAAACAGTGTGGACATCCCTTTGAATGAAACAAAACAAGGAGAGCAAAAGAAATTTTAAAACAATAAAATAAAATCGGTGTTCAAGTACTGACATGTTATCATTGAATGAAATATTTTTTATCATGTACACATTCTTTGAGAGTAACTTGGTAGGACACTAGAAACCTAGACGGTGGAAGGAAGTTGAGCTATAAACCACATGTCTAAGGTGTCTATAGGGGAATGCAATTGCCTGATGACCTATCACACAAATCAATTGATTATGGTAAATTATATGGAAACAACCGTTCAATGTGGTTCATCATGGGCAACTCTATAGAGTGGCCCACATTATAAACGTCATCAATGGAAGAAGTTTGCAACCTTAAATATTGAGCATGTAAATTCAAATTTCATATATATATATATATATGAAATATATACAATTTTTAATACTCTATGATTAAGGTGGTCCACATCATCAACCTTATACGCCAAACACCTCTGTGTTGGAACATGTTTTGCACACACACTACAATCCCCAGAGAATAGATTGTGGAAAATTAATAATCTCACTAGTTTGACCAATAATACCTACCATAATTGGAGTGACCCTGGAAGGCGAAAGCCCAAAATTTATTTTATTTTATGTTTTAAATCTTCATCATACACCTATCAGAGCCCAACATTTTCCTTTTTAATTGCACCCATACCCAGACCATGCCCATCAGCAGTGACCTATGCCCACCCATGCCCACCCATAGCATGACATGTGCGCACCCATGCCCACCCATGCCCACCCATGCTATTCAAATTGCACCCATGTATTCAAAAATTGTGTAATTGTGTAATGTGTATTGTGTAATTGTGTAATGTGTCTTGTATGATTGTGTAATTGTGCCCCACCCATGCCCACCCATTATAATATCAAACCCATGCCCACCCATGAACAATAATATCGCAGCCATGCCCACCCATGCCCACCCATGAACAATAATATTGCACCCATGCCCACCCAAAACCCATGGGCATGGGCACCCAATGTAGGGCTCTGACACCTATACTTGGATTTAGGCAACACACGTGCATATGAGTTCAAGACAATTGACATGCGTCACTTGAAATTTGTCTCACATCAATGGAAAATCTGCAAATCTACCATACCGATAGATTTGCATGATTCTTACACCTAAGAACCATGTATTGGAAGTGTAAGTGCATAGAAATCGCACTAAACATGATGCTCCAAAGCCAATCGCATCGCATGGTATGGTCGCAAGTGAAGACCGTCTCCGCTAATGTACTCTTCTAGGTCAACACTCGGAGTCAAGCCTTTTGAGATTCAAAGGGCAAGCTAGACTAACGTTGAATCCTAAATTATCTCGAAGTTATTCATGCTGACGAAGCATTGGTGATCTTACACATCCACCCCATTTGTTGAGCTTCATTGTCATTGTCCTCTTCCTCCGCCCCTAAGTTAGAATTGGGTCCCACTCTTATATTCCAAACAATTACCGCAACACCATCAAACTATTGCACCCAACTACACATGAAGTAGGTAGGCGTGCCTAAAAGTAACACCCGCCTTAAAGCGACACCTATCACACTCTAATCTCCCTAATATCATGCATGTGGCAACCAAACTGCACGTGATATTAAGGAGGTATGTAGTGTCAACGTGGATGCGTGATAATAAAGAATTGATGTATTGTGTGACGTTATGGAATAACACAAAGTCCACATTGCAATAATGACAATGAATGATGCGTGCAAGCGTTTGGTTTGGATTTTTTGGTGGATTATTGTAATGTCAAAATCCATGATATATGAGAGGGAAGTGTGACAACGAGGAGGGAGATTTTAACCGAGAACATCCGTTCCCTAGGGTTCCGGGATATAAGAGGAGTGAAATTGAGGAGGGTGATATTATGGAGGCTAGAGTGTCACATATTCAATGAACGGAGAGAACCGGCTATTAGTTCTAGATGAATTGGTTGAGTTTGAAAGACGACCGGTTAAAGTTCAAGACTTCAAGAAAAATACTCATCGTTTTAGAGGAAATCTATGGAATGAAGCTCAAATTAGCAAAGGAAACCTGGAACATCACAACATGCAACCAATTGGACTTGGAAACAATATGAAATATTTTGAAAGCCAAAGATAAAAGCCACTACTCATATGTGGTATTAGGTACAAAATAGCTCCCCTTTGGCCAATCATTATGATGGTGTAAGAAGATATAAGAGCAATGATAAGAAGAGCACCAACTTTGGCCAATCACCGTGGCTAATCTTGAATTTACCTACATAACCAGGCAATGTAAGAATTATTTCACAAGAGGTGAACAATATCCTCGTTTAATAAAAGACTCTTGGATTACAAGGTTGATTTTGAGATTGTTGGGTTTTTTGATGGGTATGTTTCCAACCCATTTGCTAACCTAGGTTAAATTTCTTGAATCGTATTTCAAAATGGCAAGAAACCCAAAATCATCAAAAACATTGAAAATGTCGCTATAAGGACCACTTACATTAGAAATCATGCAGACCCATTGAGCAAGAAAGAATTGTTGCATTCAAGAGTACCTCTCATTCATCGAACAAAAAACACTCTCAAACAAGTTGTAGGTTGGAGATTACTTTTTGTAAATGATATCTAGCACATATAGGTGGGATAGTACTTTAGATCGAATGTAAGATTAGCGATGCAACAATTGTCACACTAATTATCCCAAACAGTGAGAGTGGGCTAATAGTGCGTGTGGGAAATTAGTGAAGGTTACACTTGATTCCTTGATGCTATGAAATTAGTGCCACCAGAAAATATAGGGTTTTGGAAGTCCAAAGTGTCGAAAACCCTCAATACAAGCTCTCCTCAGTTTCTTGGTGTTAAGAGATGCCTCAAGAGTGAGTGGCACCGGTTGATAAGAAGAAGAAACCTCTTCAAGTTCATTAGAATAAATTATGCACTCTACAAATGCCTTAAAACACTCACTATTTTTTTTTTTGAAAGGTGTGGTAATGAGAATGTGTTCATGAATTCAATATCACTCCAGAAAACAATCAAACCCTTACAAATTTTGAGATTTGGCTAAATAGTGTGTGTTTCGGGGATTAGTACCACATGCTCTAAATGAGAAATTTAGTGTAATATCCCAATTAGCAAATGTTGAGGTTGAAATTGCGGGCTAGTGCAAGCCGTCCAACACCCACTTCAGGGGTTGGAATTTACCAATAGGTTGATAAATAAATAAATAAATAAATAACCATTGTTGGACAATCCAACATGAATTTGAGCCCATTAACCCTACCCTACCCTACCCTACCCTACTCAAGAATCCTCTTGGTGCAGGGTGGGATTTACTATTTACCTTGCGATGGGTAGGCTCTTGGCTTCCTACCTATTGAACTAGTTTTTTTATTCAAGTATAGAGAAGGTTTCACAGCGGCAATTGAACCACCAACCACTCTATTCAGAATTGGATACCTCTCCACTATCACCTAGTAGTTTAGGGTCATCTCATACCTCCGGTAGGTTGACAATCAATGTGCTTGATAAGAGCAACCTTAGTGTAGGGAAATGAAACCTATGTTTTCTCTAAACCTTTGAACATGGTTAGTTTGACTCTGTCAACAACATCGTTCGATGTTTGTTTTGTTTGTGATTTTCACTAATAAATTGGCCCAAGTGTATACTTTACACATAAACAATGAAAACTACACAGATAGCCAACTTGTGTCATGTACAATAAATATCACGCCTACCAAATCTTTTGTAATAATGACAATGCTCTCGTGATATGTGCTTCTGAGAGTTACAAATACCAGCAGATAAGAACAGTGCACCGCAAAGTGCAATTTATCTCTAATTTTTTAGCAACAGTTCAGTTGAGTTCCACTTCTTAGCCGAGAATTCGTTATTTTCGCTTATTGTAAGGTAGAGAGACATAAAGCAATCCACAAGACACACCAAGTCCAAAGAGAGGAACAAGAAAAGGATTAGAATGGAGGACATTACCAATAGTGACACCAAATACAATAGCCACAACAACGATGGAATTCAAAAGCCTTATAATGTTGCATTAAACATAGAAAAAGGAGTGGAGGAAATTTTGGTCTATGATTTTGGTAGAGAAGAAGAACAAGCCACTCAAACACGCATAAATGGAGAGAGCAAGGATCCACTAGAGGAGTTCTTTGAGCATTTCATGGAGGCAAAGGACAAAGAGGGGAAAACAAACAAAGGAAATGATGAAGCAGAGAATAAGGATTTGGACATCTCCAAATGCGATGAGGAGAACACACCATAGACAACAACTAGGATGCAAGGTTCTACAACAAGAATGGCAAGTATTTGTTGAATTCACCAAAATTTTGGAACGCATTCAAGAAGTAATTCCCAATATTTCTTTATTCATTTTTTCTTTCTCTTTTTGCAACTACCATGGACCAGGAGGTCTCCCGATCCATCATTTTTATGATATAATCTTTCCCTATTTAATTGCATTGGCACACTTTGATATTTATCTTCTTTCTATATCAAGAGTGTGGCATTGTTAGGCACCACATTTTTTAAACCCATCAAATCCCTAAAGAAGTGCATGGACTTGCAACCAACGAAGCCATCAAAGTGTAACTCTTATCTTGCTTACCGCCTAAGGAAAATCACTGCAGTTAATTTTTCCTCACCACAATGCCTGAGGTTGCGTGTTAGACAACATCTAAAACTTTCAGGAGGTAGTTTGACTTTTCATTTAATAAATCTCTTCTTTCTAATTTTATCGGCGTGTCGTTGTACTGTTGGAAACTCACATCTTTTGTTTCTCTCTTTTGTAGGTTCGACCAAGTCATCTCCTTCTGAGTTATCATATGCTTCCCCCACCTCAATGTTTTGCCTAGACAAAAGTTAGCCAACTCTACAAAGGAGTCACTAATGACTATCAAGACACCGGGAGCTCTCTTGGTCTTATGTTTCTTCCACAAAGAAAGCAAGTAAGTTGTTAGGAGGCTCTGGAGATGGTGACCGATACTTAGCCAACGGGAGTCCTCCCAATCTTTTGCTGACCTAGTAGAAGTATATAGTCTAGGAATTCTATATGTTTTTGGAGTGTGGTTTATTTTTTGGTTTACTGTACATTGCAATCTCGTGTTGGAATGTCTTCTATATAACCCCCTTAGAGATAAGTTTCCATCACTATTTGAGAACATTGCTCCAGGGAGCCTCAAGTCTTTATTTCAATTAGACCGACAAGTTGACATTAGCCTCTATCTCACAATGGCTACCACACTCCAACACTCTAGAGACTTAGTTGGTTTGAAACCATTTTGATGTACTTCTCGTCCCATTAGCATTTTTAGCTTCCTGGACCTTAAAATAAAATTCATTTCATATCATGTCAATGCTCAACTTGTGTTTGAGATTCTATGAATGAAGTTATCTTTCCCAAATCCTTATTTTTACTCTCCACATGTGCTTTGTGTCATACATTTTGTTGAGTGTATTTTATTTCTAGTGGTATAGATAAGGAGACCTCCTGATGCTCTTGGAGATTAAACTTGTTTTAATAATGCATTATGAAATTTGTATTATACTTTATTACTTTTTTTTTCTTATAAATACTCATTCTTTGACTTGAAGCCAAGGATAATTTGGGCATTAGGAGTGCCACCAGTTGTATTTTGTTTACTATAATTTTTTGGGCCTTTCATTATTAATCTCCTAATGAAATTATCACTCATAATCTTTAATTTATCAATTTATTAATTTAGGCTTCTTAATTATCAAATTTTAGTTAAATACTTGTTCGAGCCCACTTCTCTTAGGATAAAAAACACACAATTTGTACAAGATGGTTAGCAAATCCATATCGAGGCCTTAGCAACTTTCCTCATAATATTTGAAGTTCATATGAACAAATATCCATTATCAAAGTGAAGATTCTCATCCTCATCAAATGGTCACATAGATCCCCTGTATTATGTTGACTATGGAACCTAGAATACTTATCATAGTTTGAAAATGCTATCCAATCTCTTTTTAAGCACATGTCTTTTTGGCATCCGTTCTTGGGACCCCGCCAAACCACATACCACTCAGAGTTAGATGTCCGATCAACTACATAACCAAAGTAGGCTTGTCTACCTGCCTTACTTTCTAAATGCTTCGGTTGGCATGAGTTGGATCAATGTGCAACATGTGCAATATGGCATGAGACTTTGTGAACTTGAAGAAGGATTATTCTAAGTAAGGGTCGGTTTAGACTACGGTGAAGAAGTGCACCGGATGGTAAAAAATTTCCGCCCCAAGGCAAGACTATTTGAGGCAACGGTTGGTATGGCGAACAAGATGAAAAAAAAATATATATATCATAATGTCTCAACTTGGAGTTCTCCAAAGGTCAAGTTTCAAGTCCAAGGGTTGGAGGTTGCCCAAGAAACTTGACCTCTAGAGAACTCCCTTAACCAAAAAGTGTTGCCATGTTGGTATCCATGTCATGTTTTCATCCATGAGCATGAAGTTCTCCACTAGAGAGGTCTTGGCCATAGTGTAAACCCCGGCCGGTGAAACTTATTTTGTCACCAATCATATTGCTCCATTCCCCTAAAATTCTTGACCATCTAGTGCACTTCTTCACCATAGTCTAAATTGGCCATGAGTAAGTACTAAGTACGTACGTACACTACATATGATATTTAGTGTCATACGGTATTTTTATGTCACTATCATAACTTTTCGGATGACACTTCTTATGAATAAGTTTACGAACATTGTCATGGTCGATGGATGAGTTCATCCATTTGCCACCATACCCTACCTTCTCTTGTCAGCAACTTGTGATGAAACATTTGTCATGGCTGATTGAAATTTGGATGAAAAAAAATCACTTGGTAAGTTACAGTAATTGCAGCACTGCAAATCTATCACCCCCCCCCCCCCCCAAATTATTTTTTTTGCAAGGAACGACAAACGATGTTGGGTGAACATTAAGTGTTGGTGACACCACACCACCGTGGTGTACAATTAAGGTAGAAATACCATAACCCGTGAAAATAAGGTGATTCATTTGCAGTGAAAATGCATGAGATAATTTTCCAAGATACACGAGAAGGATTCGTGAAGAATGCAAGTCGTTTCATATTTTTCAGACGTATACAAAAAAAATGCTACAAAATTTCAAAGTGGAAAGTTGTCCAACCCCCTACTCGTTCACTAGACTCTCCCTACACCGAACACGTTAATCCGCATTTCCATACAGAACATCGCCTGTATCGGTTACCTCATGAGTACATCAACACTCGACTCCCTCTGGCGACACTGAGTGTACATGCATTGAAGCTGCCGCTGAGCCATGATCGGTTTTAGAAATGGCACTTCACCATCAGGACGGCGGTCTAGTGCATGGCTGGAGGGTGGTTAACGGGTTATGGTATTCGTACCTTATTAGTATTGAGCATGACGTGACAATTAGTGTGGGTGACGCAAAATATGATACCTAGTAGTGGAGTTGGCAACAACTCCTCCTGCACACCCAGGTCAGCATGTGCTTGGACCAGAGGTGGGGGGTGACTTTGACTGAAGCTGGGAGGGAGGGAGGAGGGGTGGCTGGGTGGCTGAGTGCGAAAAGAGGTTCTCCGGAACATAGCTTCCATGCTTCTAGCTGCCTTTGACCATGTCCATAGCTGCTTCAGTGGGCATGCCTGGCACAAGCTCCAGATTCCCTCGCCCTGCCTCGCTCGCCTCAAAATGGCCTGCACACACAGAGCCTTCCCCCATCTCTGCCATTAACTTAACTGGAGGAAGTGCAGCACTCTTGCATCCAACACACAACAGACAGGCAAGGCTCCCCCAGCTGCCCCGCCCTCCTCCTCATTCATGTAAGAGCCTCACCTTTCCGCGGCGAGCGAGCGAGCGAGAGAGACACCGCAAGCAGCTCATATATGTGTGAACCATAAACGGGTTACGGGATCGTTTCTCAATTTACAACTAGACAAACTTGGGTTTAGATTTGGTATGGATGTGGAATTTGGGTGGTGAGCTGTTGTTATCAGGATTCAGAAGATTATGATGACAAGCTAGCTGCTGAATCGGATGAAGTTTGGCTTTTTTTGTCTTTTTTTTTTTTTGGGGGGGGGGGGGTGAGGGTGGAGGATCGGCTTGTTGGTGAATTTGTGGGTTTGATGATGATGCTGCAGATTTCACTAACAAGTGGTTGAGGATGTGGTTCTGTCGGTTAAGGTCAGCATGTGGAGTGAATTAATGAAGCCAAGTTGGGATACTATGAGTGTATTCATGTGGAAATTTTGGTGTTTTGGTAAGAGAATGGTGGGATGTGTGTTATTGGTGTGTGGGATGATCCTTTGGGCTTTGTAGCCCAGGATGCACTTGAATTAACCCTTGAGGTTCCGCATGTGCTATGGATCGTCTAGGATGAGAGGACGTTAGACTTGGAATCTTATTTGCAAGTCTTTGTGTTTTGCAAACTTAGCATCAGTCCGGAACAAAGAAGAGAATCTGACAGCCCTCCGGAGTCCTCACGCTGCTGTAGCCTGCATCGAATTCTTCGATGCAACTCCAAGTGTTAATTTGCAGTAATTAACTAGTCTCCCTGTCCAACTTGAACTTCCTTGGCGCAACTACTCTAAACATTGCACCATTCTAATTTCTTCAAACTTCCTATCAACCATCTGTCTCTGGCAAATTAGATATGTGTTGGAGGTCTCACCGGAGCAATCCCAGGGCGATTCCCTTGTGTGATGCATGTTGGTGTGGAGGAAATCTGAGGCTACGTTAAGTGTGGTGGAATGGAATGGGCATGGTTATCATTCTAATGTCATGTGATCGTACCTTCTTCCCAGCCAACCCACATTTGTCAAGTGAATTCAAGCTCTTGTTTCTTCAATCATTTCATCAGTATGGAAAGAAGAGTGTACTAGTAGTGAAGAATGAGGAAGGGCTCATTACTGTTTGTGGTGCATGGCCTTATTAGTCACCGTGAGAATGCTAGTCTGGTAAAACCGCTATCTGAATCTGTGTGAGGAGGAGGAATCTTGCTGAGGCCGCATTTTTCTAGTGGCTGTGAAGGGGTGGTCATAACCCATAACCATACTCCCTTGCGTCATCGTGATTGGTGTCCTGAAAACCAAAATAAACATGCAAACTATTTGTTCTCGTGCATAGCTTGATTCCTCCTCACAATACTTTCGCACATATATCGACATGTGCTGCCGTGCCTACTCGGTGCTCCTCGTGTTGTTACAATGCTCATAACCATGCTTGTGAGGAGGAATCTTGTTGATGTGGCATTTTCTAGTGGTTATGAAGAGGATGTTTGCAGTCCAGAATCAATTCCCTACACCATCGTGATCGGCGGTGTACTAGAAACCAAAAAATATGACATTTTGTTTACTTGTAAAGCTTGATTCCTCCTCACACCGCTTATGTAGGTTAACCGACACAAGGAGCCCAATGATGGGTTATAGCCTTGCCTACTCGTTGCTCCTACAACTCGTAAGGCAATTTGGTAATTACCCATAGTTGGGCTCCTTGTGTCGGCAATTGCCGTACTCGTAACCTTCGGCAAGATTTATTTGCTTATCTTGCTCAAATTCTTGCAACAAATGACTTGGCATCTCCGGGAATGATAGCAAATTTGATTGATTCAACCTTCTTCACAATACTCTTCTAAACATGTTTACGTTTCCTTTTGTTGTTCCCTTCTTGTGGTGGTTCATGTTGGTTTATTCCAAAGGGTGGTGCATGCCCCTCAACAATTAATTACTTTGTCGGTGGGCTTCTTGCAGATATCTTGTGCACACCTTGCACAAGCATAAAAGGCAATTTCTCTCACCGATTGAGTCGGACCTAATGGCATCACTCTATTCATTAGCCGAAGTCCAAAAACATAAAGAGAGGGAGGATTGTTGGATCATTGTCCATGACAAGGTACGTAATTAACATGTTGCCTCACTTTGAATAGAGCTATGTGGAAGTTAAGTTGAAAGCAAACTACCTATTGCCCCACTTCAAATAGGGCTATGTGGAACTTAAGTTGACTCCCGTTTATAGGCTAGATCACTCACTACAACCATATGTGTCCTGGGCAATTGTCTCACGGTAGATTTGCAATGTTCTTTCGTTGACACATGATGATTACCTAGGACTCATATGATGATAGTGATTCGGCAGAGCTACAAAAGAGGGGAGGAAGGGAGCAAGGGGGATCATCTTCTCCTCCAGTCTCTAGCCTCCTCTCCATAGCTCATGGCTAGACTTAAAAATATAAAAATCCTCCTTTTAGCAAGACGTCGAATGTAAGTGAACTTAGTCTCATTTACATGGAACCTTACATGTTACAGAACTGCCATAAATCCTCCATTGGCTCTTGAACGTGGTAGACTTAATTTTGCTACTTCTCGTAACCTTCTGGCCCATGGAATTATGCTTGTAGGTCTATGATGTGACACAGTTTTTGGAAGAGCATCCTGGAGGGGATGAAGTCATTCTTTCTGCGACAGGTAATTCCCCCCACTACACACACTTTTGATGGATTACAGATTTGAAATGAGAAATTTTGTATGTAAACTGACTTCACTGAGTTGATGCCGAGCGCACACATTGTCCATGGTGAGAGCTTCTAGTTAAAGACTCAGTGAAGTCAATGATACGTAAGTTGCACTTGAGATTCGGGTCTCCATTAAATGTGGGTCTCACCATGGTTCCGCGTTAAGTAATCCTGTGGAATTTCATTTCTTCAAGTGTGTGACTAAACAAAGTACTCTATTTTGGTGATTTTGGCAACAGCAAAAGATGCGACAGAAGATTTCGAAGATGTGGGTCACAGCGATGGTGCCCGGCAGCTGATGTCCAAATATCTTATTGGTGACATAGATTTGTCGACATTACCCAAAAAGGCCGATCACTCGAGAGACCCACGAGTGAAATCGATAAACACCGCATACACAAGCTCTGAGTTGCTCATCAAAGTGTTGCAATTCCTCATCCCGCTCACATTCCTGGCACTGGCAATTGCTGTGCGCTATCTGAGCAAGGACCAAGGAAATGGGGCACCCTCGTCAACTTGAAGAAATAAATTATAATGATGTTGATCACACAAGTCTAACAATGGTGTTTACATTGTACAGTATAAGTTAGTAGGGACATTAATGGGAAAGCTGAGCGCTCTCGTCTCCTCGGTGGAGTTGTACGAGTAGATGCCTTGGACGGAGCATGGTTCGCTTTCGTTTGATTGGCCACATTTTGCCAACATGCTTACAGATTGAACCTGAGAAAATAAAAATGTGTTGATGGGCTCATTTCTCTGGTACACAACACATGATGTTCCATTGTTACAGAAAGGTTGACAAATCTGCCATTCCTGTAGTGTTTCGGAAGTGGTAACTTACAACTGGTTGTGTAAAGCAGTAACATGATGATGGGTCCTAAGAGGAAATATAAGAATCACAATGGATTTCAAAAAGCTGAATTTGTTGCAACAGATCCAACAACCGGGAGGGTGATATTGAGTACCAAGCAATTGCCACTAGAAAATTTTAACAAAATAGGATTATTGGTCCTTTGGAATGACATTGAAGTAGTTGCAGCATGCAGTGATGTCTTTGCTGAGGTTTTCACCTTAAAAATATGTAGCCAGCACACTTGATTGTTGTTCGAAAGCAGTTCCATGTAAGCTGACTCACTTTTTTGTGAACTCATCACAGCATATGTGAATACTCATTCCAATGTCATCCTAAACCCCATCCACACTGAAGGATTCCCAATGATGCTAAGAATTTGTAACGGGTGTCTGGGTTTGATTTAATTATGAATAAATAAATTTATTTAAAAATAAAAAATAAAAATTTACAATGATGTGGTACCCGTAGTTGATACATAGTCAAGTCATTGGAGTGTCTTGCATTTGTTACAAGTTTGCCCCCAAATTTACATGTTTCTGAGAAAATAACTGGACACAAATATCGACCAGAAATAACATTCTTAGAACTACCAATGCCTGTTCATTATCTACATCACCCTTGATCATATGGAAGAAATTGGCAGCTGCCACTAACTGGGAAGCTATATCAAAGGCCAAGGAAATGGTGCTAATTAATGAGTGAAAAACTCAATGCAAGCTATAATTGTTGGACCAAGAGAAGTCTTCACCCACATGATCTTAAAAAAGGGCAGGTCGGCTCTTTTGATCTTTACAACATGCAGAATCAAAACTACCTCCCCGATTTCTGGTAGATAGATATGCCAGGGCATTGAGCAGTACAGTAATCAGCAAATTCAACTTGGAAATATCTCTTAAGAAGATGCAGAGCACAGCGGTAATCATGGTGCAGGATACAAAACTTGCTTCAGCTCCACTTCAGGTTAATCTGCAAACAGCCACCAGAGCTCAAGTCTCTTAGTCAAAGTGCGAGTGAGCATATGGTGTTTGGAGTCAGACAACTCCAAAGACAGAATTGGGTCAGACATCCCAAGAAAGAATGGTGCACAAGGGCCAGAGAACTCATGAAGGCATTGTGCACAGAAGTTTGACAGCTCCTGATCAAAGATCTTTGCGATCTTTATACATAATTAGAAAGTCATATTGTATGTGGATACAGACATCTTTTGAGTATATGTAGACCAAGAAGGTGGTCACATGACTTACTTCTTATTGACAGGCATGAAGGGGTTGATCACTGACAGACTCCCGGAATCACCATGAAGGAAGTATACTCTTGCTGGCTCAAATGTCTCATCCTCCTGACCATTGCTCAAGTGCTTAGATGGAGCTCGGAGCTTGCAAGATGGTTGCAGCAAGCGGCAGCTTTCTCCATCCCTAATAACTGCTACTCGCCCTCCATGTCGCATTTGCCAAACCTGATCGGATTGTATCAACATGACGGTCAGGAGAAGTAAACCTTCTGTAGAACTCACTTGACAAGGGACACTCTATTAGCCACTTTACACTATGGCCAAGGGCCATGTCCGTGAAATTATGAGGACCCTTGAAACTCAGCCAATGGCCTTATCATAAAAAATTGAAATTAAAATTTTGTGTGGTCATGGGCCTTCAAGTGTAGGCTAAAGACATATGCAGCCAGCTCTCAACCAAATGCTATTTCATTACTATCCTATTCATGTGGCCCTTGTACACAATAATTTATAATAAATCAAGGGTTGTGAGACATGGCCTCCCAGTTTTGTGTTAGAACAACCTCGTTGAGGTGGGCTTGACGAAAATCCAGTAGACCACGAAACATTATCCATTTCATGCCATGTAAGACTCCATGTAAGTTTTTCATTCATTCAAACTTCCTTGGTCCCTTAGGCCCTCAAGCTCTAGTGTAAAGTGAAGTGAGACTGGCTCAGGATTTTTCACCAACAAGATTTTTAGATTCCAATGGTTGTGGGCCCTCGATCTCTAGTGTAAAGTGCCCCTAAACCAACTGAAGTATCTCTAATCCTACTTTTGCAATGAGATGCCTAAGAGAAAGTAGCAACCAATGCAAACAGGCCAAACGATCTGGACGAGGTAGATTGTAAGATCAAGTGAGAGAATCTGGACCTCAACAACACCCCTGCGCGGTGCATGGATGGCCAAGCATAAACTGAACTCCTGCCACCTCTGAGAAAGAGGGTGAGGTTTGTTCGTGTCTGCGTAACTTGCACGACCATCTACAGGTGCATCTAGAAAGAGGCAATGGGCATCTCGATAACCCTGCACATGTTCCAGTTAGCAACATGCAGAAATTAGTGGAAAGTACTTTAGTCACTGATGGATGAGAGATCATACAGATAATTCAGTGAAAAGAATAATAGGTTACCAGGAGAAAGCATCACCTCACAGTGGAAGTGAGAATTATTGAGGCAAAGTTTCACAAAGCCAGTTTCTGAATAGCCAGGAAATGTGAGATAATAGTAAAATCTGCCCTAAAAATCTACTTTAGAAGGACATATACCTTCCAAAGGCGAACAACTACAACAGCACGGACATCAACCAATAACACACGGCCCAATGAGTCTGCTACAGCAGCTAGAGAGCCACAAGGTGATACAGCCAGTCTCTCCCCTTTCCTCATGTTGTCCTTGAGGCTTGTAATTACTGATGCTGAACAGAAAGGTCAAAACCTCAGAAATTGTAACCAGGGCAGGAACCAAAACAGACTTCACTGTTTATATACAAAAAATATGCATTGCACCAATGGTAAACATCTCTGACTCCTGGTGATGGATAAATGCTGACTAAGAATAGGGCCATTTGCAATTTAGAAAAATCTCTTAGGTGAGTACCCCGTGAAAAGGCTTGAGGGCTAACTTCAGTCGGTCGGTTGGACTCAGAAGATTCGTCCCTTTGCCAAAATCGCCTTGTTAAACTTGAGATTCTTGACACAGTGGCTGGCATCACTTTATCCATGATTGCACCAACCAAGCTGCTCTTCTTGTCTCCTGAAACCCTGCACAGAAGCAACTTCCTTGACACATTGAGCCACAAATTTGCTTGACCACAAGCCTCGACTCCACTAACAAAATCACAGCAAGCAAAAGTCTCGGAGCTTGAACATTTAGAAGCAACAAGAAGCATCTGCAAGGACATTAAATGGCTCCTTTGATCCTAAATTCCGTAAATGTAAGTGTCATGATATTTTACCTGAAAGCTGCAAGTGTACAATCTGGTCCAACTGTTATAGCACAATAATGGCGTTTACCCTATAAACGAACGAGCAACTTTTACTTCAGAAGAGAACCATTTTATCACCATAAAATGAAGAATGGTCAGTGAAGCCAAGTAGCGAAGACCTATGAGCCATTAAGAACTCAGGCCATCCAGTGTTCCCCCACATACTCCTTGTCATACTAGGTCATGATGAGATTAAGTATGCCATGTATGAAATAAATGTCTGAAAATGCAACCTGCTAGTAGCAAAAGTATGTACCTGATGCTCCAGCAACGGAGGGGCCATGATACCTGCTAGAGCTCCATCAGCAATTACTGAAGCCCCACCTGTCCCATTAACATTCCACATCAAAAATGGCAGCCGGTTCACATGAGCCTCACTGTCTAGAGTGTCCCCGCCAACCTTCCACCCAAGTAGCCCCCCTCCTTCTAATCCTTCCCTTTCACGCAGTTTCCTGTGTGCCAAAGCCTTTTCCCACCATTCCATATAACATGAGACTCAAGATGTTACGGGATGTCATGAATAGAGAACATACATCATATGCCACAACCGGCCCAAATGCAATCACTAGCATCAGAGCACAATGCCTCTGTATCAAATTTATGCCAGAGAAAGTTAAGTGAGGAATGTTGATACTAGTTAACCACGCATCACATTTGAAACAGAATGTACAGAATGAAAGGGTCACTGAAGGATAATCACAAACACATGAAACTTGAATATTCTGAAGCAACTAACCTGAAGATCATGGACATCAATACGGGCAATAGCCTTTGGATAGATGATGCAAAGATCCTCAGAAGAATCATTGCTCATGTTTCCCAAAGGCTCACTCCGAGCTCGAAGCTTAAGGACTGGATCAGAGTGGAAATACTGCACAAGTGGCAGCCAGTTTTGGTAACAATCAGATGGTACCAAATTCTTGGTTATAAAGAGCAATGGTTGAGAATTTGCATAGCATGTTGTCAGAGTTTCTGAATGCAAGATTCTTCTCCTTTGTGGTGAATGCAAATAAATTGCTCCTTCCACTGGCTACTCCTAGTTCCATCCACATCTAAAGTTACTTCTAAAGAGACATCCTCTGTTGGTGAGAATTTTGATCATTTCTAGAATCTTGAATCGTTTTCTGTAGATGCAATGACTTCTGGCTTCCATTCCATTGTGCTTACAAACCATAACAAAAACATAGTTGAGGATCCAAGAATCCTCCAGCTCTCATTACACTGAGAAGTACATTACTACACGCTTCTTGATTGCATGCAGGGTTGATTAAGGTATGTGTGCCTAAAATGCACATTGCCAGAACTCAAATGCTCATGCTAGAGAAACAAACACAAACTCAATTTCTACAGGATTAACAGATCCAAAAAGAGGATCAAAGAAGACAAACAGGTTATATTTTGAGACCATGTGATTTAGACATGAATCATTAAAGTCAAGATTCTATATTATCTTGAATGGTTGCACAGGTGGGCACAAAGTAGTTAATGTCGAGTGTTGACATGTTGTGTATCTGAACCAATGAGCTGCCAAATAGGTCCTTAGAATAATATTCTAAATGTTTAGTTAAGAGAGGAGCTGCCCATTTACTACTCAAAAACAGGGATCCGATTAAGGACTCTCCTTAAATTAGGCCTCTACACCTCAAGAATGTAGTCAAATGGAAACCTTAAACCCTACTTCTCTGTTGCATATGTTGAGGTGGAGCTTTCTGCATACCTGTTTGATAAGGAGGGTGCCTTTTTGTGAGAAGAGCAGAAGAGCCCCAAAGGAAGTTCCTACGGCCAATAAAGCAACCACATCAAAGAGCACCCACTCCATAGCTGTCAGTTTTTCTTCTGGCTCTAAACAACTCCTCACTTGGCGCACAAATGACTTTCCTTCCTTTCCTTCCTGGTTTTCGGCCATCCACCACACGTGTCAACAAGAGGCTACTTAAAACTTCAGCCACATGATTCTGAAATATAACCAAGAAGGTATTATCTTTGTATGCCACCAACATACATACATGATCAGCAGCATCCCCTTGACAAACAAAACTTGAAGTAGCATAACAAAACCAAAAATCAAACCAAATCCTGCAATCACCTCTTGCCTCCACGTCAACCGCATAACTATGTTCTGCTCGGTAGCAATGGCCATATGCTCATGTGCCATAGCTACCAAAATCACTTGGTTATCGAGCCATCTCGGTGTTCCTGCCCCAACCGCACTAAGATCGTTGCCAGCAATGGAGCCACAGAGCTGTAGGCCTCTGGATCCACCCGCTTGAAGTGCTGCCATTGCTAATAGCACTCTCTGCTCAATCTGTGAACCAAATTCATAAACATGTATTCAGATCCATCCAGCACCTCAAGGTGAACAGAGTGTTACCAGAGCTCTATATCCAAACCAAAATTGATGACTAAGGTCAGCAGGCTTAATTCTATTATTCATCTTAAACAGATAACTAAATTTGAGTGGTATGTGATCAGGTGTGGATCTAAGAACGGACACCAAAATGCATCATGCGTTTAAACAAGTTTGGATCACATGCTCAAAATTTGTAAACCGTTCTTGGTTCAATAATCAACATGATTGGGGGACCTATATGATTATTTAACAAGCTCAAGAATCTTCACTTTTATGATTAATACAATATTCATGTGAGCTCTGAAAATTATGAGAAAAATAACTCCCACTCACACTAATCAATTGCGTATTTCATAGTCTACGAGAAGTAGGTGCAGAGCTAAAAGTGTCCATTAAGAGGCCCGCTTACTGACCTTAATGCAAAAGAGCTGTCCAATGAAACTCAATCAAATCACAATAGCTTGTATAAATGAACTGATTATGAGGTAAAGAAATCAACTCCGAAGCGTATCCTCATACCTGCCCCTTGTCTTCAGAATCCCATCGATGGCTTCAATTGCAATGAATTTGACCTAATTCTCTGCACCACCGGAGCTTCCGAGGAAGAAATAGTTGCGAGTAAATTTGGCATCCGACTCTTCCGATTGCGTGTTCTCTCCTGCGAACTATGTAACTCCTCGAGTAGAGCGAATTGTCATCTTTCGGTGCTTCTCTTTTTTAAGAAACAGAGCTTCAAAGTCACAAAACACTCCCGATGATTCTGCTGGTGTCACAGCAACAGCAAGGTGCCCCGTCAGGAAGCAGAGATCATACATACAAAGGCCCTCGCCACTCCTCCGAACAAACTAAAATTTGGTTTGGGCCATCTCTTGTTGCCATGCGATCGAATAGCGTGAACATGAGTACTGATGAAGCACGTAGGTTACCGTAGAGGGCGCTCTATTTCCTCTTTGCCAGTGCCACGGAATGCATGGTGCTCCTATGTGGAATTCGAGTGGTCTTAACCAATGTAGGAACGACACGTGGTAGATTTTGAGGGGTATTTTCTTGAGGAATCGGAATAGGGTGTGTTTGGGTGGTATACGGTTTGTTTTTCATGCTCTCCAACTTCTGTTGACTAGATTTACACAACAAAACTTGTGTCGCATGAGCAAATCTTTGATGAAGCATTAACAAAGTTCATATTGAAATTCAAACCTCCCCTTGTTCAATCATGTTTATCATGAACTTAATACCTAGGTCCTCCTAATTGAGTTCACTATTGAATGTGGAATAATTAACAAGAAAACAGTAGAACTGTGAGGCTCTGTCCTTCACTATGAAAGACTATAACTGTAGTTGTGCATTTTGCTCATGCCAGTCCATGGTTATTACTATACCTATAACCAAACCTTTCTTGGATTTTGTACACCTTCTTCTCAAATGCGGGTCAAGGATTATACTCACTCATTTATCACCTGAAAATATCATAATAAAAATTTAACAATTGCCAAAATAATTGTTGTTCACTATATTTTTTTCAATACATTTTAGGGAGGAACTATAGTTAACTAGATATATATAACCATAGTTAACATCCACGTTACATAAACTAGACAAAAAAAAATAGCATGAACAAGTAATGTCCAGAAGTGAACACAAAGTGGTTAGGAAATTTGCTCTTGAAACAGAGAAGTCGATGCATAGTATCTATCCTACAAAGAGAGCCAATAAACTTGAAGACATAGTCCAATTATTTTTTAGAACACGTGTGTTTTTTAATGTTTGTTTTCTTATCCTCACGAACCACACACCAATCAAATATAGGGATCCAACTAAGAAAAGTAATTGAATAGCACCTGCATACCTTAGGTTGAGAGCCTTCTATGGTAACTCCATTGATGGAAATTGATCAAAACATACTAGATGGGCCTTTATGGTTATTCAAGCTAACAACACTACTAATTTGGTTATCTCTTTGTTGTTGGTTGCCTTATACTCTTTGATTTGTGAGGTTGAAATTTATGTGCATTTGCCAACGTATCAAAAGAATGCAAGATCATTCTCAAAAAAAAAGAAAAAAAAAGAGGTAAACTCAAATTGTTATGAACTATCAAATAATATTGACAATGAACCATTAGGAGGTCACATAGCCCCCCCCCCAAGTTATGTTGACTATTGACTATTAAGCTTAGATAATCAATTCTTAGCCGTCCAAAAGGCTCATGTCATATAGAGGGGTCTAGGAATACTTAATGATATTTTGTTCCATGATATCATAAGTAAATATCATAACCCTATATGAAATCAACACATTTTATCATACAAAGTGTTTTGATCATAACACAAGTTTAGAGAGAAAGAAATATAGGAAGATTTGAGTTTGTATTAGATGACATAGACTCCAATACATACCATGTACATGTAATCATCATAGTCACAAATGACTTTATTTTCAATTAATCTGTAATATGTTGCGTTAAATATGGATTTAATACCATCTATTATATTAAAATAGTATTTCAATATATGTTGGGGTTCCGTATACATTGTCACATATCCCGTATAAACACCACATGCATCCTTTAGGGATTAACAAATTACAAGCACGTAATCCAATCTATTCTAGACACATGTATTTATGGTGTCCGTTCTTATATGTGAACTTGAACATCCACCACTCAATATATAGGTGTATGATTAAGATAAGTAGTTATTTTAGGCCTCGTCACTTTAGATCAACTCTTTTATGCACTGAAAAATGGTTACCTCCATGAAACAACTTCTTCTAGGGTTGAGGGGGAGCCAAATGTTTTTTCAGATCCGGTCCTCAATACCACCGTCTCAGGTCATGGACTTCCATGTGTTGGCCCATTTGACTAATGTTGTTCCAACACTTTCATGTTGAGTGATGGGTTAACATCTGAGAGTGTGGATTTGCCTTGGTATTGAACATGGAGTTTGGAATGTGGTTGTCATCCCATTTATCCATTTTACATGCTACATGAGTGGATTTATTCAACTTTATACCTCAAAATTAATCTAAGAAATGTATACACTTTGGGGAAATTTGAATGCGAAGAGATTGTTAACACACAACAATGTGATGTAAAACACAACAAACTCAAACTCACACCAATATGTTCATGCAAATCAATTGTTTCTCATTTAAATTATAGCGAATTGATGGGTTTGGAATAGAGAAGCAATTAACTCCCCCTCCTCACATTTCAACTTCCCCTTGCAATGTGCGGTTCATTATGTAAAACTCAAGGACACCTCCATGTGGATGGACGGTCAAATTCTTCTTGTTCAACTCCTAAGGGTTGGGGGGGGGGGGACGTCCAACTAACAACAAAAAGCCAATTGTTTTTTAAAATTGTTATTTGATTGATTGATTTATTTATTTATTAGGTTGCTTTTAGGCTTTGGGCCTCAACCCTCCTTCTCATCAAAGCCAAAAAAAAAGAGCCGTATGATAGGAGAGTATCACGTACATTTCTATGAGAAGGGAGTAGGTTTAGGGTTTAGGGGTACCATTCAAATTTATACACCATGTAAGGATCTTCACACTTAGGTGATTTCTCTAGCATCAATATATAAACATAGTATTTGTTAAAAGTCATATTCACATGTATTTTTTTTAAAGGTTAATTCAATTTATAATCTTTTGGAGTGTAGTTGAACTTTGGAAAAAAGTTGTAGTGGACACTTGGACGATCATACCCCCTTACATTCCATAACCATGTGCGATAAAAGTTTAATACCCTATATTATATACCATAGGTAGTTTTAATAATTATGATAGTAATATCTTGTGACACTCATCAAATCTATATCTATATCACAAGTTGATACCGGCACGTTTTGACATTATTGACCAATGTATAGGCCCAACAATTGTTTTTTTGTAAACCCTCCGATACCCGGCTGACAGCCGACACGGCGGGTATGGACATCGACGGAGGAGGAGAGTAGGAGTAGGAGAAACCCAAGAGCGACTAAACCCTAACAGGCCTTGCTCTTCTTGCTCTCACCCAGTTTCTCTTCAGGCCAGCCCAACGGAGCACACTCGCAGGCTGAACCCTTGCTTGCAAATCTCGGCCTCTCGCCCGCATTATCGCACTGCACCATGGCTCTCCCGGTGCGTTCTGCTTCCTTGCTCCTTGCCGTTGTACTTGTCATTTATTTATTTATTTTTCCCATGTGCTTTGCCGCTGTGGTCATGCCCCGGCTCGGATCCGCCCATTTAGGGTTTCGCCCCTTAGAATCCGTGCCCCGATCTGTCGCGCGATCGTTCCTTCTTTGTGAGCAGAGGGCTTTGAGATGATGTTTTTGACCCGTGAGCTGAAGGTTCCGGGCTCTCGGTTGTATGGGTTTATGGGTTTTGATCATTTTTTGAGTTTGATGATGCCGTTTATGTGCAGGGGGAGCTGTTCAAGGCAGATGCCATGGAGGAGAAAGGCGAGCGTGCCAGAATGGTACGTTCAAAATGAAATGTGTAGCTCTTCTTCTGTCATGCCATTTCTTTTTGCATTGCTTGAATCTTTTTGCATTGCATAAGCTTCAATGGTGCATAGGAGTCCACTAAGATCGGCTCTTTAACAATGAGAAGAGCAGTAGACCAGCCAAGGTATTATGTTTCTTGAAGAAAAAAATGTAAAATCTTGAATTTTCACTTATAACATGGTCAAATTACAGTGTAATCCTCTTCTGATACATTGCTTGATATCTGTCTGGAAGAAAAGGTTCAAGACTAATGTTTTGTGCTCCAAAGTTGTGGAAGTCAGAATATTGTAGCAGTATTCAGCGGTTTCTGATAGGAAGATCATCTTGTATCATGTTAGGTTTCCCTGCCAAGCCCTCTGAAATACGAGTGTGCTGCTGCTGTCGTCCCACTTTTTGGGTTCCTGATGCTCTAATTTCACTACAGAGCAACATAGGACATTATATATCTTGCATTTGAAACCATTAAATGCTGTAGATGTTGAAAATTTGAGATCCAGTCTGGTGCTGTTCCGTAGTGCTCGAGCACTTGGTGCTGACAAGGCTTGTTTGTCATGCAGGCCTCTTTTATAGGTGCTATTGCTATTGCAGATCTTGTCAAGACTACACTGGGTCCGAAAGGAATGGTATGTGATCTTGTAATCAATTTCAGTTTCTACCATAGGTAGTCCAGATATCATGTCTCAAGTGGTACTGAGTGAAGGGCACTGTGCTATGCATGTGAGTGACTCAGAGGCACGGGCTTAAGTGATTGCGTTAGAGTGTTTCTTGGTAATGCTGAACTTGGACAGCAAATTGGGGTTCGCATGCAATTAATGCTGATGATAGTTAAGTTGCTTGATGCTATCCTTGGTGTTATTCTTCATATTGGTGTGGGTATAGTGCTTTTAGAGCTATCAAATTTGCATTATATTGAGTAAGAATGCTGCCTACGCAACCTTTCAGGACAAGATTCTCCAGTCAACAGGCAGGGGCCAGAAAGTCACAGTTACTAATGATGGAGCAACTATTCTGAAATCACTGCATGTAGACAACCCAGCTGCCAAAGTTCTCGTTGGTGAGTTCCCTCAAAGTTGCCAATTTGAGATATTAATAAGAAAACAAGGACACACTGAGAAGCTTAACCGCATCAAATTATGGCTTGCATTATTTCTTACGCATGTGCACCACTCAAAAATGTTGTCGTAGTTGAGAGCCTCTATATATTTGAGGTCCAATTTGATTGGTGAACTAGCAATTCCCTGAGGATCGCAGTGAACTGCTAACCCTTCAATTCTTGTACTTTTGGCTTGAATTGGTCCATGACCAAGCATATTCATGTAAACTCATGGAGTGTCGGATTGCAACATCAAAAATTTGTAGCTTCTTAAGTGATCTGAATCCTGGCCATGTTTGCAGATATTTCTAAGGTACAGGATGACGAGGTAGGGGATGGCACTACATCTGTGGTAGTTCTAGCAGGGGAATTACTCAGGGAGGCAGAGAAGCTGATTGCCCTTAAAATTCACCCTATGACAATCATTGCTGGTATGTGATTAAAACCGAGTATCATCAATATCAAATATCATGGAATTTGATAATAATGTTAATCTTCTTTCGTAATCTAGAGTCCTGAAATCTTAAAGCAAATTGTAGTCAATTATGAAGGCTTAAATTTAAAGTCATGTAGTATGTCCTTTTTGTCAGCTATTCTCTAAGAGTGTATCTTACTACTTTGCAGGTTATCGCATGGCTGCTGAAACAGCACGCTCTACCTTAGAAGCCTCTGTCCGTAACAACAAAGAGGATATAGGTATTGCATCTCGATCATAGAGACCACAATGATGTTTGTGTGTACTTCCTGCATTGCTGTAGAAAGCTTTTTCCTGAGGAAGTGACACCTCATCCTGCCGAATATCAGAGGTCACAGAATTATGACTTCTTACCACCATTCACATCTGGGTATTATGCAGACCAATTTAGATCCGATCTTGTCAACATTGCAATGACGACACTCAGCTCGAAAATTCTTTCTCAGGACAAGGTTCACTTTGCAAATCTAGCAGTTGATGCTGTCCTTCGGTTGAAGGTATGATATTATTACATTTTGGTCTTAACGTGTGCAATATGTGACGAGTATGGTTTTTATCATGATATTGCTTTCTGTTTTCAGTTTGTAACGTTTTCTTTCGGCAAGGTTGTTGTGCCTAGTATTGTGCTCCCATTTATTCTGGATTATCTGGAGATAATTTGCTTGTTTAGGACTTTGTGTGTTTTAATATTTTTGACATAGAATCTTCTGTTATTGTTTTCTATGCTCGGCTTTGTGCAACATATCTGCTCCAGTCAGTGATCTCAATTGGGTTTGCTGTACAATTGATTCACAGCCTCTGAAGTATATATTTTTTGTACATACAGGGAAGTGACAACATGGAATCTATCCAGATCATCAAGAAGGCTGGTGGCTCACTCAAAGATTCTTTCTTGGATGAGGGGTAGGTTAAAATTTGGTTTACTTCCCAAGTTATGTTGAGTTTCCAGAAAACTAGTGTGGGTAGGGTATTTTGCATCTGTTGAAGCAGTTATCAATCTAAATTGTAACATCTTCTGTTTCCTGTGTTTCACAGGTTTATTCTGGACAAGAAGATTGGAGTTGGGCAACCTAAACGTATTGAGAATGCTAAAATTCTTGTGGCTAACACTGCTATGGATACAGATAAGGTTAAGATATATGGTGCACGTGTGCGTGTTGATGCTATGCAAAAAGTGGCAGATATTGAGGCAGCAGAAAAATTGAAAATGAAGAGCAAGGTGGAGAATATTATTGCACATGGAATCAACTGCTTTGTCAACAGACAGCTTATATACAACTACCCAGAAGAGTTATTTGCAGATGCAGGTGTAATGGCCATAGAGCATGCTGATTTTGATGGTATTGAGCGATTGGCTCTTGTCACTGGAGGGGAAATTACTTCAACTTTCAACAATCCAGAGACTGTTAAGCTAGGGCGCTGCAAATTAATTGAGGAAATTATGATTGGTGAAGATAGACTTATCCACTTCTCCGGTGTTGAGTTGGGACAGGCCTGTACAATTGTTCTACGTGGTGCCAGGTCAGCTTTCTCTTATATCTGGTCTTCATATTGTTTTTCTTATCTAGAACAGATTGAGTTGATAAAACAGATTTTTTTCTTTGGATGGTTCATGTACGAAAATCTTAGTTGAGTGCAGAACTTGAGCTTAAAGTCTAAAAGGTCAGCAGTTGATGAGAGGTGATGTGGGCAACTATGATTTTCTGATCATTTCATTTTTTGCATTGACAGCTCGCATGTGTTGGACGAGGCTGAGAGATCGCTCCATGATGCACTTTGTGTCCTTGTGCAAACCGTCCGCGACAGCCGTGTGATCTGGGGTGGAGGATGGCCAGAAATTCTCATGTCTAGGCGTGTAGAGGAACTTGCTCGCAAAACTCCTGGAAAGAAGTCACTTGCCATTGATGCCTTTGCAGCTGCTTTGCGCCAAATTCCCGTGACCATTGCTGACAATGCTGGTTTGGACAGTGCTGATTTAGTGTCACAACTACGAGCAGCCCATTCCGAAGATGGTAGCAGAGCTGGCATTGATGTCATTACAGGAGAGGTGGGTTCCCTTTGTGCTTATCTTGACTTCAATTTTTGGTTTGGTCATCAGTATACCAAGTTAACAACTCTCTAAGCCCACCAACAGATTCCTGTTTGGAATTTGCTTGCAAGAGAACGAAGCTGCAGGACACTATCAAGTTGATTCTTCACAACTTTTTATTCTTATTCTTTGGTTGGCCTGAAGCACCTATGACAGTAACACATCTCTTGATGATCTCATGTATCCTTATTCGTAGTTCCTAATTTGGATTGGTTGTAGTCAAGAGGAAACATACAGAGCTGAAAAGAGGGATTTATGCAACCCTACCCTTCTAGTGCTATCTGTAGCCTCGCTACACTAAACACCTAATTTAGTGTGGACGTACTATTCATCATCGATTAATAGTCCTGAAATCACTCGCTGGCAACTAGAGGGATGTCACATGATACTTGGCCCTAAATGAAGTCATGAAGATATTTGTAATCAACATGGCATGCCAATTTGAACGTCACACTAAATCAGGTGTGTAGTGTAGTTTCTGAAGAGCATTCCAGGAGCAGAAAAATGGTACTTCAGCTGCCTAGGACTGATGTCTACTGTTTTCTTCAGGTGGGAGACATGGAGAAGCTTGGGATATACGAGTCTTTCAAGGTGAAGCAAGCCGTGTTATTATCAGCCACAGAAGCTTCAGAAATGATTCTTCGTGTTGACGAAATCATTAGATGTGCACCAAGACAACGAGAAGATCGGATGTAAATGCTGAGCAATAGAGGTTCGCGTGAATGTTATGGCCCTTTTCTGAAACTAGTTCAGTATGGAATACTCTTACTTTGACACCTGCACACGAGGAAATTTCCAGTCATGGTAGTGGAACTTAAATCTTGGCAATTGAGGGGGACCTGCGCCAGAGGATAGTAGGTCGGCTCTTATATCACCCCTCTAGCGCCCCTTCTACGATTGAGCATTTTGTGTTTCGGAATATTGGGCCCGTTGCACTTTATGCCTCCCAAGCGTTTTGACATGTCACCCTGCATGTACAATGAGGCTCATACAGAAATTTAGATGACAAAACCTGTAAGGTTCCTTTCTAAACAAGTTATGGAGGCCATACTGTATGTCCTTCGAGCCAGTACTGTTCTGTCAGTATGTTTGACATTGACTCTCAGGTTCCTTCATTCTTGGGCTCCCTTCCTGCTTCGCACTCAGCAGCATCAATTCTCTTTTAAAAAAATTGGCATAATTTGGTGGCATTCTTATTGAATTTAACGCTCATTGTCCTGTGGAGTCTTCATTGGACACGTATATTGGAGTGTAAATGGCAAGGTTTGTGGCAAGAATTGAAACGAAACGAAATGAAAATGATTTTGGACTCCGGGAAGCCAAAATGGAAATATGCTAAAAGAACATTGAGATGCTGTCATACCGGCTAGTTCTCTAGAGCGGTTTAGTGCGATACCCCCGAGGTAGAGTCTAATTTCAACTTATGGTCCAATTGAATGGAAGACTGGAGACTCCCTAATATTACCTTCTCAAATAGTGATTGCAACTTGTTTTCAATGGAGTTGCGTAGGTGACACTTCAATCTAAAGTGTGCCTCATTTTTAACTACATAATAAGAGCAAAGGTGGTATAATCTATTTTTTCTAGAGATAAGGTTTGTTGATCATCGTGCAGTTTGGATGGCAAGTCTATAATTTGAGGTGCAGTATGCAGCAATGATCTTATGTTGTGCTGGTGTTGATGGTTGCTTCATGTACAATTCACACTTGTATTTGAGAAATTTCTTGAGTGAAGGTAATCTAGTTTGTTCTTGGAGAGATGGAAAGAGTTCCACTCTTTAGCAAGAAAAACCTCCTTGATATCATCAAATGCTATTATTGATGTTGGGTTCGCATGGGTTCCCAATGAGGTAGACCCCATGCTACCTTCCACATGGCTGTTGATTTGTGCCATGTGTTAGCCCTTTGTTTGGCAAGGGTGTTGGGAGAGTGATGTTTGATTGACCAACGACTATTTTTAATATACATGAAAAATCTCTGTCATATTCATCCAAATATATTTCAAGTTCATTAATGTAAAAGCCAAATTATGTGGGGGAAAGGGGGCATCCTTGTTTACCACTGATGTTGGACATTACTTTCCCAGATGTAAGTAAGTTGATTTGTTCATTGCTTTTACAACTTGTTCTAAATGTATTGGTATGCCTAATTGCTGGAGGCATTCCCAAAGCTTATCACATGAAACCGTGTTGGATACTTTTTTGAAATCAACAAAATAGGAATAAAGACATGAACTTGCAAATACTTGTTCAATTAAAGTACATAAATATAAGAATGTGTTCAAAGTAGATCTAAATTCCCTAAAACTTGCTTGTCCTTTTGCTTTGACCCCTTTCAATTCTGCCCACTAATTCTGATTTTTAAAATCGGAGACACAAAGCTTGCCAATGATTGCACCTAGCATTATGGTCTTGTAATTTCCCAAGGTACTTCTTTCATTGAATTTGAAGATCATTTGAATAATGTTGGTGTTCCATAAAGATGGGAATCCTTCTCTACCCACTAAATTAAATAGTTTTGCGATTGGCTCATATAGATCATTTTCTACTCATTTTAGAAACTAAAGATTTAGCCCATGAATATGTGCCGCCTTGTAATTTGCTACATCCTTCATAATGGTCCATACTTGCCCTTTGTAAAATCATCTGGAAGTTGGGCATTCGGAATAAAATGAATACTGATACTTTGTCCTAAGATGTATAATTTTGTGCAATGGTCAATTGCTTCTTGTGGCGTAAATGGGAGAGTTGAATCATCTTTTTCTTCGAAGCTCTTTTGAAACAATTTTGGGTCCCTTTTTGGTAAAAGATATACAATAGTTCCTTTTGTTTGTGCTTCAAGTAAGAGTGTTTCTTATGCCAAATCAACATGTGGCAATCTTTGAAAGTTGTTTGTGGAGTATTGAATGAGTGACTGGAGTGTAACACAATATGGTAATTTTGCCAAGCCTCTTGACAGTTGCTACCGAACCATGTGTTGGATGGTCTACCTCTTTGTTTGAATTTTAAAGAAAAAAGTAAAATTATTTTTTCTATTTTTTCTTTAAAAAGGAAGAAGAGAATATTGGTTGAGTTGCACGTAATATCAAGTTTAACTAAGCTTGATCATGTTCGTCTTATGAAGTATATGTCCCACCTTGGATATAACTTAGTTCGTGTTTGACATTTAGAACATAAACATCTTCTTAGGGTTGGAATAGAGAACTTGACATTGACGAGACAAGGGTGGAAACCTTGATCCTACATGGATCCTACACTTTGACAATTTTTGAAGAGAGGGCAGTGGTCTGTATCGAGTTGTTTACTACCTATGAAGAAATTAGAGATACAGTTGCAAAGGGAGTTGGGATCACCATGAGATAATCAACTATGGTAGCCCCATCCATACTAAAGAAACAAGTGAAATTCTGACATTGCTTATTTGCCCCATTAAGAATCATAGAGTTGGAGAAGGATAAACTTTCCACAAAAATCGATTGAAAGCATTACAATGGCCAATGTCTTTGGACTTTCTAAACTACCTAGTTGATGCCGTCGACATCAAGATGCATATCTTGCCCTTGGTGAGAATTGCACTAACTATGATACTAACTATTTGGAATTATGCAATCTTATATCTATGCATTGTGTATCTCATATTTTACCAATAAATTTTAAATCGATTTTGTGGACATTATAATACATTAACAACTTTACTTAGTAAAAAATTACATCAATAGTAAAAAAATAGAATTTTGTTAAGTCCAAATAGTAAGTGACAATAAATATCATATTTAGTAGTGTAGTTTGAGCATTGAAATCACCTACTAGAATAACCTATCCTAAAGACTAATAACTCAAAATATACTCAATGAAAAGAAGATAATAAGGGTCTGTAGTTGTTGGGTTGTAGCTTTTGGCACTAGAAGGTGGGAAGTAGCATATACCAATATAAATATCCATGGATAAACCTATATCCTTGTGGATCCTTATCCACATACGTGTGTCTACGTGAGTGGAGGGGAGCTGAGACCCATGGACAAAGAGACTTCCTAATAAATACAATGATACCCCTTGTCCTCATGAAGTGGTGCCTGATTGTATGTTACCAAATCCATATATGCAATCGAGAAACGAATGTAACCGAGGATTTCTGCTATACCTATTGCATCTGTGGCATATTGCAATATACCTATTACAATATTGTCGTGCATAGAATAATCTCTACAATTCCAGTAGACACAAGTATCAATTAGAGCTGTTGTATTATCCACATAAACGACAATATGATTTTTTCTTTATTTCTATCAAGGGTAACATAGCAACATATCTAGGCACCGTGTTGTGGAACATTATACATTTGAAGTTCGCATGTTTATTTTTAGCAACTAAATCAGCTCAACCACGAAATTTGTGGCATATTGTTACAAAGAAGTTTTCCATGGTAGAACAAAATTTGACTTGACAGTCAACAAAGAATAGAATTACCAGGTGGACGTCCTCCAATAGATCAACTAGACAGTTGAATCATGAAGCTTTGCTCAAATTCTTGGCGCTTAAGTTCATGGTCATCCACCTCTGTGCATTCAAGCAATAATTCACCTTGATTTTGTTTGGAAGTCAAATACAACGGACATTCCATGTTTGTGTTTAGTCTATGAGGATGCTGTTCTGATGTCGGCTCAAGTGCAAGTTCCTGTGCAAGTAGTCGCATGACTTCATCACACCGGCTATGAATGACCTGCAAGTCAACCCGTCTAAAATGTTAAAATGCATCATCTACACCAACTACATCAACTATAAGGTGAGGAATTGCTCATTTAGGTTTTTCACTCCACAGATCAATTTGGAGCCAAAACCATCAATATTTGCAAGCCTTGCCCACCTAAAATACCACCAGGACTTGGAACAAATCAAGCGGAGGTTGAATATCCTGAAACTTCTAGAAATTACTCATGAGATAGGTTGCTTCACAACTCCATGCCCTGATTTAGCACATCTTCACATATGCTAAACCTAGAAGTCTCCTCACGAAGATCATGTGAACAATAGAGTTATCCTTTAACTCAATGTAACTTTTCATCAGGAGTTAGTGCCCTATAATTTTTTCCATTCCTTGCTTGGATACAATGTCAATCAATTTTTCCCACTTGTGGTGCATGCTCAGAGGTAGTATTTATATTCAAATAAAAAGGGCCAAACTCATTTTAGCACCCCTTGGCATGCGGAAATGAGTTGGACCTTCAATGGACTGATATAGAATGTACTTTGTTCCAACCTCCACACTACCTCCAACCATGCACCCAAAACTTACTGAACATAGAAGGTGTTGTATGCAAAACAACCAACTTCTGACCAAATGTCATGTTGAGTTAGAGGATAACTCTAATAGCCACAACAATTCAGTAACAAAGGTTCACAACAATTTTCATACAGAATGAAAGAGAAAGAAAATAGTTGAATCAGTACCAGAGCAGCCCTGCCATCAAAAGGAGTGTGTTGCAGATTGATGATAACAAGCTTGCCACCATTCTTGGCCACTTTTACGGGCATGTCACAAGCGGGTCCTACTTTTAAACTAGATCCCAGAACTATGGCAAGATCGGCCTGATCTGTGTGTTCCCAAGCTAACTCCACATCCTGCATCACAGAAAGCAAGCAAAAGTAAGGAAAGTCACAAGTGGATGTAGCCTTCTTGAATCTTCAAAACCATAGCTTGTCTTACAATGTGCCACTTCTGATATGCATTCGGGTATGTATTTGAGATTAAGGCATTGTATATGAGCTCAAATCTCCCTATAATTCAATCTACATATATGTATGCATATGAATTATGCATATGATAAATAGGATGACTTAATTCAATGGGATCAATTCTGACACTTTGACCTTAAGTTTTAAAAAAGTAAGCTTAAAACCCTCCATATGACACCTTGAGCCCCAAAATGGGTATGGCTAGGCAACATTGATGGGTAATTTATCTTGTTGAAAAGATCTTGAGGTGATTTAATTACAGCAGACTCTTTATTCCTTCATTTCAATAAGATATGAAATAAATAAAAGGTTCCAGCATTCAAACAACTAGATAAAATTATTCTTATGGCCAATCAAACTCACTGAGACATTGTCTGAATTGACTGTATATCACAATGTATACAGAGTACCTCCACCCGAGGACTTATTATGATTTAAACTCTTGAATTATTTAACTCCCTGAATAAGTTTGCAACATCAAAATAACATCGGACAGTATTACCAGTGTTGGTCTGGTATTTAGGTGATTGCATGGGTATCAATAATCAAAATCAATAATGGTATCAAATATTGATATTTGGTGGGGATGTAAAGGTAAGGGAATCTTTGTATACCGGAGTTATTATTTGGGTCAATACCCTTCTAAATCAAATTGATACTAAAGCGATTTTACCTAGGTATGAAGGTTCTTAGATAGTATATAGACCCCATGGTATAAAAACAAAAAAACTGTCAATTACCCATACCCTCATAGTATTAAAAATCATGAAATCCTCATTACAGATACCCGAATGTTCAAAAAAAGACAAAACCAGTCCACAACACTGGTTATCAAGGCTCTGATCAATTCACCAATAATACCATCATAGCACAAAACTGGGTTTTGTTTTCTTGCACATACCTTGGCTGGTAAATTTTCACCAAATAGGACCACCGAACTTTCAAGCTCCCCACAACAATTCTCTGCTTCACAAAAGCGACCAGTCTTGTGGTCATGACTTTGCCCTTGCTTCTTTGTGACCGTCACTACTGCTGCAGACTTTTGTGACTTGGAATTTCCTTGTGACCTAAATGCTACTACATTTGAACTTGCAGTGCTGGGCGCTGTCAACCCTTGCCACACTGCAAATTCTCTGTAATACCGTGCTTCACAGAGAGGGCAAATTTCGAGTGAGTAATTTCCGTGGAGTTCACTTTGATTTTCAGCCAGCACACCGCTCCGCAGATGCAAATTGTCAATGTTTTGTGTGACAATGTGGCAGACATGCCCCGTCTCTACAAGGCTTTTCAGAGTCTCATGACTAAAAGTCGGGTTCAACTGCACACAGAGATAATCAAGGGAGAAGAAGTTGTATCAAAAAAAAAATTAAATAAAAATGAATGGAACCTGCAGAAGAGATGACTCTAATGTTGCCACCAGCGTGAATTATGGTGTTGCTTCATCTTCAAGTGAGTCTCATACTAAGGTAGACAACCCTTATTTGGTTACCTTTCTTACTAAGACACTTATATCTAAGTGGTATGTGGTTTGGTGTGGCTCCAAGAACGGGCACCAAAAAGACATGTGTTTAGAAGAGATCGGACTGCATGCTCAAAATATGAACCCCATTCTAGGCTCAATAGTTCACATAATTATGACCAATCAATGAGCACGAGAATCTTCACTTCGACAGTGAATAACATCTTCATATAAGCTCCAAAATTTGTGAGGAAAGTGGCTGCTGCCTCGATTTGAATTTGCTAACCATCTTGTAGATCTTGTAGTAATAGCTAGTTTCATATCCTAAGAGCAGTGGGCTGGCTGAAAAAAGTAACCATTTAAGATCCATCTACCTTATATGTAATTCCGAAATGGACAACACGAAAATTAGAGGGACCTTGAAGAAAAACTTGCCTCGTTTCAAAAACTATTACATCTTGAACAGGCACAAACAAGCCGGCCTGCACCTAATCTACCCCAAGAGCACGCCATTAGGTTTTCACATGGTTGGTTGAAAATATCCGGTTTGCCCAGATACTCCCCATATAATTGAACCATAATAGTGGTAAGGTGCACCAAAAAATTAACTGCTACGTAAGTCACCCATACAGACGAGCACTACTCCTACCATAACCTCCGAGTTCCTCATGTATCTAGGTTAAGGCCTTCGACTTAAGCCTCCCTGCAAAAGCTGCACTTCAATACGAAGATCATCATATGTGGCTCCTGAGGTTTGATCCACAGAAAAAACTAGAAAAAGGAGTTGACATCATGGAAACTAACCTTAGTAAAGTCTGGTTCTGCAATTGTTCTCCCCTTTGCTTGGAGGGTCCAGACTCCAGCTGGACCTCGAAAATCAGGTATACCGGCTGCAGTGGAGATGCCTGCTCCTGTGTAAACCTGTAAGCAAGAGTGGACTCAATCAAATTCTCTCTTAAAACCAAACAGATTTCATGCTAACTTCTGTATCATGCAGTCAATTGATGAATATGCATCGAATTCAGCTGGCAATGTGATCTCTGAGGGATGGAGGAAGTTGAATTGAAATACATGGGAGTAGCTGTGGGGCACTATAAATGAGCACTATTAGGGTTTGATAAGGTAGACAACCCTTATTCGGTTACTTTTCTTGTTAGGACACCTATATTTAAGTGGTGTGTGGTTTGGTGTGGCTCCAAGAACAGATACCAAAAAGACACATGTTTAAAAGAGATTGGACTATGTGCTCAAAATATGATAACTCAATGGTCAACATTGGGAGGACCTCTTATGACCATTTAATGAGCATGAGAATCTTCACTTTGAAAATGAATAAGATAGTCATATAAGCTCCGAAAATTATAAGGACAGTGGCTGCCGCCTCAATTTGGATTTGCTAACCATCTCGTACTAATCTTGTGTTTCATATCCTAGGAGAAATGGGATAGTCGGACAAAGTAACCATTTAAGACCCATCTAACTTATGTGGTCTATTTGTCATGTTACATGACACTCATCTCAAAATACAAGTGACCAACATTTAAAGTAGAGTCAGTGTTGGTACATAACCTTCAGGGTTTGATATCTTTTCAGTGCTAACTCAACATTCAGCTAATGGGTCAGTCAACATTGGTTTGACTCATAATTCAACTTTTTAGGTCTTGCAACTCTACAAGATCGAAACAAAAGTTCAGAATTGCAACCCTGTATTCGGTAATTTGATGTAATTGAATCAATGTGAAATTAGTGTTGGTGTATGAATTTCAAGGGTTGTAATGCTGATACAGACGTTGTAAGACACCCATGAATCTGATGCTTCAAAAGTCAACCATGGGTACTCTCGCATGACGTTTCCAGATGGAAAAATAATTCTCAACAAACACATTCCAAGGGCCACACCATGTCTCTCCCAAAGTCTTCATTTAAGACGCACAAAAGACTTCATTCACCATATGACTTACACCCAACGTTGCAGATCGAGCAAAAACTTCACAAAACCATTCATTAACCTATTAGAGTACATGGGAGTAGCTGTAGAGCACACCCTAAATGCGCACTATTAGGGATTTTGATGTGGTTTATGTGTATTGTAACATAACACTGGTCCAGAAAATCGAGCATAGTGTTTCCAGCTGCAATTTATAGAAGAAATTCTCAACATCCAAAAACATTTAAAGGAGCACACACGATTTGTCTCTCAAAGACTTCATCATCTTCATTCCCCAACTGAATTGCACCCAACATCATCGCAAATTGAGCAAAAACTTCACGAAACCATTCACAATTCTAAAGCTTGTAACAAAGAGTAAATGAGCACTATTAGGGTTTTAGATGGTTATGTGTAATGTTACATAACACTGATACAATCAGTTGATCATGGTATTTCCAGCTGGAAAAGAAGAATTCTCAACAATCTCAACATTCAAAGGACCACACCACATCTCCCAAAGTCATCGTTGAGTTCGTTCACCGAACTGAATTGCACCCAACATCATCGCATATTGAGCAAAAACCTCACATGACCATTCATAGATCTAAAACTTGTTGGACAGATAACTTACCACAGTATAGTTGGAGCTTCGCAAAAAAACAGCCAGTTGCTTCACTTTTGCTAACACCACTCCCTCCTCTTCCTCTTCTTCCTCCTCAGCCATATTCCTTCGACTTCTCCGCAAACCATTCTGACTCATGACACCCTTTCAATTTGCAACTCCCCCCTACTTAATTGACTTTCACACTCTCCGATTGTCAAAACGACAGCCCACAACCAGAAAAAACAAAACAAAGCAAAGAACCAAAAAGAACAATGTCGAACAAAATCAAACCAAAAAAATCTGAGGTTAGCCCTAATCTAGAAAAAAATCTGTGATGCTGGATGACTTGAAGCAGGTTTCAACCCCTTGATGACCAATCTCCACTACTAATCCACAAAACTCTCTTCACTCAGGACTTCCATTTTGTTACCATCTCATGGCCGAAACCCCTAAAAGATCATATTTTGTGACATATATTTCCTATTTTCACCTAAAAATGAAGGATGGTAAATTATTTGTTGTGAACAATGTTGGGTTTTGTGATCATCCACAGGTACCTTAAGTTGTGCTAATTTTTATGTCCCTCTGAAAGTCTTCAATTCAAGTCCCACTTGATTTCAAAAGAGGTGTCTGTAGCCTGCCAATTGAAGTCAAAATATGGAAAGTTGAAAGTCCATGTCCTTTAAAGCAAAGGAGTGAAAATGTGAATTATAAATGAGGGCCACTTCACACTATGGCCGAAGGTTGAGAGGCCATCAATTTCCACCAATCACATTGCAAGAAATCAGGTTTTTTCTCTTGACCCTTTCCACTAAAGGCCAAAGTCCAAAGGCTATCGTGCTCCAAAATATTTGCATGATAGTATTTTTTGGCTAAGGCGACGGATTCTTGAAGGAAATTTGGGTTAGACAGGAGTGGAAACTCAAACTATGTTCGACAAGCCATCATTTTTTTTCATTTAAAAAAATAAAAATTGACAATTGACAATTGACAATATTTTGGCCGTTACATTGGAGGGGTTGTTTTGAGCAGGGAATAAAGTGGGATGCTCCTTCTTCCTCTCTCTCTCTTTTAGACTTTGGGCTTGGCCTTTGGAGGCTTCACACTATCCCCAGCCGAAGGCTCCGATTCCTACATTTTATTGGCTATTGCCAACTCATTTCTTTGGACTCTCAACAAAGTTTGACCATTCAATCCCACGGCCTCTTGACTTGGACGGCCATAGTGTGAAGTGGCCCTTAGTTAGATTGTTATGGGTCAAACTTAGGAGAATCCTTGTGTCCACTATTAAGGTGGGAGCACCTTAAACATTATAGAAGCTACGGTATTTGGCATACATGTGGTAGCCGTATGAACCCCCCCCAAAAAATTCCCATGTAGATAGAATAAAAAGACCAAGTGTATTGAAATGAAATCAAATTTTGAAGTGAAAATTGTGTTGAGACCCAAAATTGTTAGAGGGTGTAACAAACCTCCAACATGTTTTGCCATCAACTTTCACAATAACAATTATCAATCAGAATGATGAACTGAAAACTCAGTTTTTTTTCCTTGAAGTGTCTAATTACAATCATAGACCAAGTAGGTCTTGGTCTAGACTCAATCACCCAACCATAAGAGAGAGACTAAAAAATCATCTCTCCTCCCCAAAACTTCCTCTTATGCCAAATGCACTACTTTTACTTTCTATTTTCACATATAATAAAAGTATTCTCTTCATAGCTTCATCTCTTAGTTCTACTGTAAATCTTCTATCATTGGTTCTTCTAGAACCTTCTTCCATCTTTCGACTCAATCTCATTCTTCTAGTTGGAAGTGTCTAATTCCAATTGGATTCATCCATCCCTTCTTCTAGTTGGAACTATCTAATTCCAACTTGATTCATCCATCCTTTCTTCTAGTTGGAACTGTCTAATTCCAATTTGGTTCATCCATCTTTTCTTCTAGTTGGAACTGTCTAATTCCAACTAGATTCATCCATCATTTCTTCTAGTTGGAACTGTCTAATTCCAATTTGGTTCATCCATCGAGTCTCCTAGTTGGAACTGTCTAATTCCAACTAGATTTATTTATTCATTAAGAATTGTCTAATTCCAATGAGTAGCATTCATCTTTCCAAATTTGGAGTGGTCTAACTCCAATGCACCTCATCAAGAGTTGTCTAACTCATGTGCACATGTTTTCTATTTGGAAATCCAATGCACTAAATGCGGAGCTGTCTAACTCCGGTGCACATGTTGTCAAGGAGTTGTCTAGCTCCAATCCAACCATCTTCAACTAGGAGGTGTCTAGCTCTAGCTCCCATCATCCTCTGCTTACACATTGGCACACGTGGTTAGAATATTCAATCATCCATGAATATTTTGAATTACATTATAGGGGGCCTTGATGTTCACATGTTGAACATTCTCAAATCAACATGTACTTATTATGCAAGATTTTGAGGGTGTTGGTTCTAGGTGTTGTCTTGGTTTAAGGTGCTTTGCTTTAGTACTTACATGCTGCCTTGAACACTTTGGGGATTATTTTGCCAACTCTTTAGACTCCTAACGAATTGGTATGATTTGAAGACTACATTGATTATCCCAATTAGCACGTGTTACTATTCGGAGTTACAAAATGTAATGACGTCTTACTCAAAAGTTAATAAGTTGTTCATATATTATAGAACATACATGTCTTTGCTTGGTGAATTATTACATCGTCATTAAATAGTGATAGCCCTGCGTAACTCCAAATAATAATGCATAGGGCCCAAAACATGGTAAAGTGAACAAAAATTATACCGTGTCACTGTACATGGGCAAGTAGCCATATTTCCTAGTCATATGACTCAAAATAATAATAATCATTCATATTAAGGTTATTAATAAGGTGGATCCTGGACATTTCATAATTATTTTTGCAAACTACATGATTTACATCCATAGAAGTAGAATCAACTTTCATGATTGTTGGGTTTCAAAAAATAAAAGTGAAGTAGACCAATATGATTTCATTCGTCAACATAGGTGACTTCTTTAAGTGAAAAATATCTACATTGTGACATTTAGACTAACACATGGAGATACATTAGATGATAGTCTTGTGCGCCTCATAACACTATTGAACATGCTCATGCTAATATATTAATAAGCGCACTTGAATGCCAAGTGTTATGAGGTGATAATTATGGTGAAGTTGTCTTGACTCATAAATGTAAGCTAAAGTACGCCTCAAAAATGGGGCAAGTGACACTATTACGCATGGAACACCAAATACCATACACGATTTAGTGAGTCAGTACTTGTGAGTACTGTATATGATATTGCAAGTTGAAAATGAAGGGTTACTAGGATGTTGACTTCGCCCCTCCTTATAGGAGTTCACGTAACCTTTAAATGGCAAGTATTGAAGCTCGGCAATCGAGACCTTTTCAGTTTCCAAGAGTTGCCTCACAGGTATTCAAGCAGCTCCCATCCGGTTGTGGAGTCCTGTGTTTGTTGTCACTCTTTTTGTATGAAGTTTGTAGTCATCAGCGTGTCAGTTCCTGCATTTTCAAAGGTGAAGTTGCTGCTAGGTTGAAATGGGTGGTTGCTCCTAAACTTCTGTTCCATCTTGTTGGTGTCCTCCTCTGATTTCCTTCCTAATCATCGTCACTATTGTCTCAATTGCATTTCGAGCTTGATTGAGGCATCTCAAAAGGTGTCCAGTATCTAATCCCACTTCTCGCATGTACAAGCCATGTAGTTCAGAGTCTGTAATTTGAGCATACAGATTGCAATTCGAGAACGAAGGGTTACTAGCACATCATCGACTCTCTTTCCTCCTTACAAGTCGATATAACCTTTTGGCAGGTTTTGAAGCTCGAAAATCGAGACCTTTTCAGCTTGCAAGAACTGTCTCAGGTATTGCAGCAGGAATCCAGTGGGTTCGCTGATACTCTTTTTGCATGAAACTTGTACTCATCACGGTGTCTGATCCTGCATTTTCGAAGTTTAACTTGCTGCTAGGCCAAAATAGGTGGTTCCTCCTTATTTGTGTACCATCTCGTTTGTGTCCTCCTTTGGTTCCCTTCCCAATCATCATCATCATCACTAATGTGTCAATCGCAATTTCAAATTTTCAGGCTTGATTGGGGCATCTGAAAAGGGTATCCAGGAGAGATATAAGTTATTTACAATGGGGGCTGAAGATCATAGCCCACAGAGGAAGTTGAAGTTGCTGGGACTCCATGGCTTCCGAACCAGCGGGGATATCCTCCAACGCCAGCTTTCCAAATGGGGTCCCATTGTGCATGAGCTCATTGATATGGTGACTCCCATACTAACTCAAAAACCCTTCTTTCTCCACTCTTCCAAAAAATTCTGTTAACACATCGGGGTTATGATGCTCTGCAACCCTTGACACACCGTGAATGTGCTTTATTTCGATTTAAGTCTTTCATTCGTGTCAACTGTAGGCAACTGTTGTGATCTGGTTTTCAGGTGGTAAAATGCAGACCATTGTTGCTGGAACCACTTTATCTGAAACTCGGAGACTGGCTCTTTCTCCTCTGTTATGATGTAACCATGTCGCTTCTTCAATGTTGGGTCAATTGTTGGCCTTGTTGACTCTTCCAAAGTGCTCGTAGACACATCAGGTTTTGATGCTCTATGGATCTTGACGCACCATGCGAATTCATTAAGCTATGCGCATGTGCTTTTTCATTTTTGGTCCAACTTTAGGCAATTCATGTGTTCTGGGTTTCAGGTGGTGAAATCCAGAGAAATACTGTTGCCAACAAATTATCAGAAATTCAGAAACCGACTCTTTCTCCTTACATTTGATTGGCGATATGGATACTTTAATTTTTGGGTGTTGGGTTGCCATACCTAGATTTCACTACCAGATCACAAGAATTTCTTGCCTAGGGGTTTATTCAGTATTAGCAACCAAACACCCAAAGATCAAGTAACAACATGGCCAATCAAAACTGAGGAGAAAGAGCCGGTTTCCAAGTTTCTGAATGGTGGTTGGCAACAATACTCTGGATTTTACCACCCAAAACCAAAATCACAAGAATTGCCTGGGTTGCGAGATCTACAGAGCGGTTGTTGCTTTTCTCTCTCAATGTCTGAGGTCATTGGTGGATAATGTTTTACAGGATGTCATTAATGGGCCCCTGCCTTGCGAAGGGAAATCGGATGTGGAGGGCTACTACGACGGTCCTTACTATGAATGGTATCGATTTAACAAGGTTGGTGTCACAATTACTGAATCACTACATGATAAAAAAAAACATTATATATATTGTTGTCCCTTATTCACACGTAGGAAATATTTCACAGCTTCTTCAAGTGCATAGTGTTTAGCACTTCCTTGCCTGATCCTTTGTAGTACCAAAAGCCTGCAAAATGGAGTGCAAACAAAATTGCATTTATGCGAGTTGCTGTCAAAGTTTCTGTCGACGTTTCTGTGTTGATCTTCTGTGTATAGAGAGGTTCTTGAATTTGAAGCGTGGGTCTTGGTGCTAATGATCCTTTTTTTTGGTGGCTCAACAGGACTACACTGAATTTTATCACGCCGATGAAGCAATCACGTACATATCCGATTACATGAAGTTGCATGGGCCTTATGATGGTCTAATTGGGTTCTCACAGGTAAAATAGAAAACGTTGCCCCAATAGGCCCAATGGGCCTCAACACAAATTTCAGAAATTAAAACAAGAATTTTCTGCACATGGTAGGTTGTCGAATTGTCGAAGAAATACTCGAAATTTTTTTTTCGTGCACCGACTAACTTCATTGCAATCGTTGTTCCTGTGCAGGGAGCCGTGCTGTGTGGCTGCCTTGCTGCTCTGCAAGGGAAAGTAAGCAAGACATTCGATTTCATGAAGCATTTCATGCTTTTTGCAATGTCCAGACTAACATGTTATTTGATGACCTCACCAATTTTACCCACACTTGTACTCCGCGAAGATTTTAGAGTTTTGACTCATACCTTGTCCATGGGAAGAAGAGAAAGGTGCATGTGTGATGAATCTCCGGGGTTGCGGTTTTTGTAATTTTTTTCTTGATTGTATTTGCAGGGGTTGGCACTCCAAGACATCCCACCCATTCGTTTTGTTGTCATGATATCTCCTGCGCAACTCCGAGCTCAACATCTAAGACATATTTATGAAGAGCCCATCATCAAGTGTTCTTCCTTGGCTCTCCTAGGTAAAGCATAGTTAGGCTTCACCCTCTGAATGTCACACTTCCGCTTGTTGCGATGTGAAATGTTGGTTTTTGTTATCTTCTTCTTGCTTCAATAGATTTATCCTATGACTTTCAATAGATGGGGGTTTTGGTCAGGAGTCGGTCGTTTTGCATGCAAATGTCTTCCATGTTCAGTAACGTTTTGGTGCATGCTCGGAGGTAGTGTAGTGTGGAGGTTTGAACGAGGAACATCGTGTATCGGTTCATTGAGGGCTCAAACTCATTTTTGGCACGCTGAGGGGTGCTATAACGAGTCCAGCCCTCAATAAACCAAAATAGCTTGCTCTTTCTTCGAATTCAAACAGGACCTTGTAAAGCATGCGCCATCACAAGTGGAAAGAAATTATTGATTCTGCATGCAAAACAACCAATGTTGAAATCATATGGGCCCAACTCTCGATGTAAAAGTCTCATTGAATTAGAGGACAAATATAACATTCCATGTCGTCAGTATCATCACTTGGTAAGGTAGATGTGCCTTAGATGGATACTTTTCAATCTGCACCCCGTTCTCGTCGGATTCGAAACACACAATAATTGTGAGATGATGAGCAAATCCAAATTGTGGCCGTAGTCATTTGCCACATAATTTCTGGAGCTCATGAGGATTCTTGTGCTCATTAGGTGGTCATATGGGTCACTCCAATCTTGTTAGCTATTGGGCCTAGAATGGTTAGCATATTTTGAGCATGTAACCACTCACCACTCAAAATATTTGTGTCCAGATTTTTGTTGTGTTGGGATTTAGGCACATCTACCTTAAACCTCTCATGTATCCAACATCTGCATACGTAAATTGATGTATCTCTCATGTAATCTAAGAAATTGTTTTCTGTGTTGAACAGGGCGTAAGGATTGGATGAGACCTTTTGGCCAAGAATTACTGAAGTCATTTCAAGATCCTGTTGTCATAGAGCATCGGTATGGTCACGTTGTTCCGAAACTAGGTACGTCCCCTTCTTAAATTGGCAGGTTTCTTTTTATCAAACAACTATCGTTATATTTTGTTGGCTCGTCCATTTTGTGTAGACTCAGTTTCTGTTGAACGGTGGGAACCTAGCGAGTGCAAATGGGTGCTTTACATTAGAGCTTGAGGGCCTGTGACCATTGAAAGGCTAAAATCTCTAATTGGCGGAAAAGGGTGAGACCATCCCACTTCATTTTACAATGGAGCTTGAGGGCATAAGGAAGCAAGGAAATTTGAGTGGCTGAACAAACCTACATGGAGTTCAAAATTGCATGAAAATGGATAATGTTTCATGGTCCACCGGATTTTGACTCAAGCCTGTCTCATTGACGTGGGTCAACACAAAGCCAAGAGACCATGACACTTCAAAATCTCACAACCCTTGATTGATTAGAACTTATTGTATAGAAGGGCCCACATGAGCAGGATAGCATTCGATTGAGAGCCCGGTCATGTATGTTTTTAATCTTCTGTGGTCATTTAAGGCCCATGACCACAGAAGATTCAACTTCAATATTGTATGGTGCCATGGCTTTCAGATGAGTTTCAAGGGCCCTCAGAATTACATGATCACAGCCCTTGGCCACAGTGTAAAGTCACCGTAAGTATATGTCACGATATGCACGGATGTAAGTTCGATTTTAATGCTAAAAAGTACACATAGGGCGCAAACTCTAAACCTGAACCCCTCTCTTATTTTCTGGTATCTCATTTTCAGCACCCACTCTACAAATGTTTTCTGTTCAGATATATACAATTGATTTAGTTGAAGCTTCTTGTGCCTAGGGCAGTCAACTCCCTTGTAGGGCTATGAGCCACGTGCAATTAAAGAGTATTTTTTGAAAGGGCTCTGGAGTGATGCACATATTCATAGAATATTCTATATATTTGATGGGTATCACTTGAAATGTACCTTACATAGTTTCAAAAAAATCCCAATACCCTATATTTGCGTCAGTTTTTTAAGGAAAAAAATCGCATCTTTGGATTTCATTCCAACCTATATATAGATATATAATTATTTTTTGCATGTGGTTGTTAACGTCTTGCAACAAGTGACGTCCCCGAGTTCTTGTGTCAACAGATGAAACGGAGAGCGCAGCAGTGGCCCAGTTTTTAAGGTTGAGGTTGGCTGCTGATAATTTTGAGGGTGAGGTGGATTCCATGGTCAATGCAAAGGAAATTTCAGCCACTGAAGCTCCACAGAAGGTGGAAGAAGGGGGCACGCATGAAAACGACACAACTGAAGAGGTTTCAGTGGCTGTGGTGTAAACAAATACTGAAATGCCTTGAGAAGGTGTTAATGTTCCTGTCAATATGTAGATGTGTTTTCACAGTCACTGTCAGGATAAGGAACTGTGACTTGCCACTACACTAAATGCTCCTATTACTGTGGGCCACAGTACTTTTGTAGAGCCCACACTAATTCTCAGAACGAGAAGTAACGTGGGTCACATTAAGCTTGCACCCACACCAAATGTCTAATTTAAAATTAATGTAGGCCGTGTTTAGTTGTTCTAGAAAATTGGTGTGGGCGCCTATTTTATTTTATGCTACTTTTGGCCTGTGACTAATACTCCATGTGTTGTTCAGAAGTCTTCATGAAGGCCTTAGGGGGATGGACCCACGCTATTTCCACACAAACTAGATATTTAGCGCGGCTTGCGGTAATTTTTTCCATGCTAATTATCCACCCGCACTAATATGACTATTTAGTGTAGCTCCTAGTGTGGATTGATCCAATTGGATCTCCTAGCACTTTGAATTGTATGAATATGTAGATATTGCTTGCATATTATGCATATTTTGTCATACTAAAAACATGGACATTTCTTAAATACAACACAAGTTGTCCATCACCTTTCAGAAATCAATACATTGATTATGGTAAGTATTGTGGGCCACAATCTTGAGCTGGATTCCATACTGAAAATATATGGGAATAAAGTTGTGGGTGGACACAAAGTTAACATCATATGCCCATGTTGTAGGTCATAGTGTTTCTGTTGGATTAAAAAGAGTGCATTTGAAAGACCTCCAACCTTCATAAGGTTACTTCTCTTAACTGGATGCCTATATTTGAGTGGTATGTGGTTTGGTGTGGCTCCAAGAAACAAATACCCAAAAGACATGTGTTTGAAAGAGATTGAATTAGGTGCTCAAAATTCGATATCCATTCTAGGCTCAACAATCAACATAATTTGGGGGGAGGGTATAAGACCATTCAATTGTGGTTTTTTATCACAAAAAATCTTCACCATTAGGTGAACTTCTCCGGTGGACTTCTCCACTAAACTTCTCCTCTAGGTGTTTAGACTTCAACCGGTCAAGACTCCTTAAGAAATATTTTATTGCCTTTAATTCTTCTCCGGCACATCCACCATTTGCCTCATATAACCATGTCTTGGCCAAGCATTCTTGACCGACTGGAGGCCTTCTCCACCGTAGTGTAAACCGGCCCTAAGTTAGCAGATCCAAATCGAGGCACGTAGCCATGTTCCTCAAAATTTGGAGCTCATATACATTCACATTGTATCAAAAGATTTCAACAAGAATTGTGTTCATAAGAATTGTGTAATATAATGTTCAATTTTATTCAAAAGATAATGAAAATTGCCAAATTGCCAATTGTCAAGTTTGGCCCATGTAGGAAATAAATGTCTCCTTGGGTGTTTAAGAATGAAGAGGGGAAAACCCATACACATTGGACAAAGCACTACTCTTTGGTATTATTTAAGACATGCTCTCCTCTTAATCATCCTCATCAATTTCTCTCTTCTTATCCTTGATCTTCAATCATGGATAATCGAAGAAGAGAGATTTTGTGTTCTCTTATGATCTTTATGGTTTTGAAATATTTTATCGTTTCAACTATGGCGATACAAAAAACCATCATGTATCACCATAATGCTTCAATTATGATGATGGCATATTTTTTGATTGGGAGCAAGGAGAGGGTGGTGTGGAAATTTGACCGGCCAAGTGGATATGTGTCACAGTTTCTTCTTGGATCATATAATGCAAAATAATTCTCACTACCAATGAGGTCATCCTCATGTTGGCTACTACCAAACTGAAATTGTGAATAACCAGCCATTGCGAAAAAAAATTGCACAAAAAAATATCGCTAAGGAGCTACTACAACAAAGAGAGCTGTCAAATCTTGTCTTGATTATACTCTAGTCAAGTTAAGGTAGTGTTACCTTCTTGTAGAGTTAAGTAATGTTATGTAATGTAATGTAATGACAACATACATCCCTGTTGGAATAGGGTCTCGATAATCCCTCGGTATAATACAATATAATATGCATTTCTGTTTTCCTGTACTTGCATAGAGAAAAAAAGTCTGTATAAATATTTCTTGTATGAATAAGTAAATGTATCCAGCAACTAATTCGAGTTTACTGGAACCATGAAGGGTCCTGTTTTCACCCTTATTCTCATCTGGTTAACTAAATTCTTCTGAAATACCTCAATGGACCATATTTCAGAACTAAATGTTTGCAGCTTTATTGGTCATTCCTATTTATCATTTCTGTCTCTGTAGATCACGACTTGAGACAACCCACTAGGTATATTACCATAAGAGCTTAGCTTATTATGGTACTTTGTCTGTTATACACTCCATTAGTAAGCAACTTAAATCAGTAAAAGAAATAATCCTTATTACGCTCAATATCTGCAATGATCCATAGAATCCGGTATTAACAAACAGATTCATATGTTTCAATTGAAACAATTCCAGTCACTCATTATGCATGAGAGATATGGAAATACTTCAAGAGCTTATGTAACTTAATGGTACACTGTAAGCTCAAAATATCATCATCTAACCCTCTTTACTCAGATGTTAAATACTACAATCCTCAGGGTAGATTTATAGATGTTTATCTCACACTTCTACAGAATATCATAAAAGTATAAGAGTAGCAATAAGTATCTAGAGCTCTCCAGATATACACCAACTTGATAAAACACTTTTTACTACTAAGGGTCTATATGTACCCTTTAGTAACAGATGATCATTCGTACACCTGGATAAGACTTCTTCTTAATTGATTTTTCAATTCAGTAAGTGTCCTGTAGTGCTCTTAAACATCAAGCATCTCGAATCAACACAGATTGTATATACCTCATGGTCTTATTACAACCCATCTGATCCTCTTATGACTAAAACAATACTTAGTCGAAATTTCAGCATTGATACTTATTTTAAAATATATGTATAGGTACCAATTTCACGGGATTAAGCCCTTCTATATTCTTCTGAGCTTTTCTTACCAAGCAAAACTTTCTTTCAGTCATAGGACTATTCATACTACTCACAATTCTCATTTGTACAGGAGAAATTTATCTTTGAGAGGGATTTTATTCAAATTACTGAACTTAAGCTACAGATGAAAATGCATAGTTACAGATATCAGCTCCAGTAATATAATCCGAAGAGGTATCCTTCAGTAATTATAATCGGAGAGTTTATGGGTATTGATTCTCAGTCATATCCTCCTATCCACTTTCCATCTGGTCTAAGTCACAGATTGTATTTCTAGTAGTACTAAGTATATGTAATCGAAATCCCTTTTAATTGCTTATCACAGGTAAATTTGTGACTGATTACAAGCAGGAGTTATTTTCAAAATATCACTGCACTGTAATAGTAACACAATATATTCATATTACCCATATAGCGAGTATTATTTTAATAAAAAATGTAGAGAGTATGAAGTTATTTCATCAAGAAAGATAGTATCATAGTTGTTGATCCAAATTTCAAGAAACAATTTCTTGTGGAAGAACTATGAATGGACTTTTCTTCGGAGTGTGCACAACACTTGTAGAAGAGGTCCTCACCTGTGCCCATGCTCCCCACAATTACCAAAAAGTAAGTTAGTAGAGCGTACATCAGGTGTTAGCAGACCTCTTACTTGTTATCGATGTCAACAAGGTTGTACCAATTCCTTGGAAAAAGGTAGAATAAGAAAATTAAACTCTCTTTATAAGTCTTGAATGAGAAAGATTAACATATATTAGAATAAGATATGAATAATCTCACATATATATCATGAATTCCTGTGTAGTATTTTTTCAAGAATATAATTCTTGTAACTAAGGGATAAAACCTTATAGTCATCCTTCGAGGATTTATTCTTGCTCATCCTTGCAGCAGCAATGATCACTGTAATTCTCTGCTCCTTACAGAAAGCTAAACCTCTCTTTATTCAGGAGAACAGAACTTTCAAGAAACTACACTCTATTGCTTCTCAATAGTATGTGAGATCTCAGTAACAGTGTATCTGAATCACGCTAATGGCTCCGAATCCCAGTATTCTATGAAACTAAGTAAAACTGTTACAACAGCTTTATCTCTCTATGTTTCAATCACCCTCAGAGACCCATTCCTTCTCAAACAGCTGGAGATAGCCACGACACACCTCCTGGTTCTAATCTCAAGGCATCTGACTCACTGTACTGACAGACTCGGCTCCTTTCTGTTCTGATGAAAACGGCTATCAGAGGCCTTCCTTTTATACTGTAAATTTATGCCACATCGGGCAGCCCATATGGATATTTTTAGTATGGGCAGTCCTTTACGGGCAATCTTAGGGGTAACTTCTCTCTGCATTTCAAGAAATAGAGAGAGAGAGAGAGAGAGAGAGAGAGAGAGAGAAGCTTGCCAACACCTTAGGTTTTGAAAAAAACCAGATCTGAAATCTACGGTCCAGATCTGTTTTTGAAAATTAAATTTTTATTGAGTTGGGCTTCTCCGGCCTCAAGAGGCCGGACAAGAAACTCCTCCTCCAGAGAAGCCCAACTCCAAAAAGTGCCGCCATGTAGGCGGCCATGTCATTTTATCATCCATGAGAAAAGTTCACCACCATTGTTTTCTTCACCTAGTGTAAACACCCACCGGTCAAGAGTTGCATTTTCGACCAATCACAATTGAGAAACGCCTTTTTTTTAATGATCGGTGGACTTCTCCACCATAGTGTAAACCGGCCCTTAACCATCTTGTACTAATCGTGTGTTTCATATCCTAAGGGAAGTAGGTCAATCCTGAACAAGTAACCATTTAAGACCCATCTACCTTGCACAATGTGCATGACAAGTGTAATTAGGGCTGCATATTATTTTAATGCATGTGGTTGTACATTGTGGGCCACACATTGTAGGGTTTCCCGGGACAAGTCACACTACATCTGCCCACACTATTTACCATAATCAGTCACCAGTGCAATATATGTCATGATTGCAATTTGCATAACAAAAAAATGTCTTTGGAGGGTTTGCATGGTCATAATAGCATGCCTCATACTGATACACATTGGACAAACATCTGTACCTTAATTTAAATATTTACCATAAATAGTATTTTTACAAAATTTCTGTGGTCAAATTTGCTCTCAAAATTGCTGCACTTAGCACTGATGCAGGAGCAGCTAAGACTCCTCTCAATGTAGGCATATAATTGTTTTTGAAGAGCAACTGCACTCTTGTCAAAAGGATAAAATTTAATCCTCATCTTTGCGGCTATCTTTGGTTGCATGTCGGAGTCTCATGTTTCCCATAGTACATGAAATACATCAATTGTATGCCGACTTTTCTCTAAGGTGCTTTCAATGTGAAAGCGTTTAACCTATTCCAGAACTGTCCATGCCTCCTTGACAGGGCTTCTGCAGAACTTTAGACTAATGCGGATGAGCTTGAGGAGAGTTTGTTACAACAAATTGGCGCTTTCAGCTGTGGCATACACTTCTTCGGTGGGCGTGTCTGTGTCCTTGTTTGCATGTGTTGCTTCAACTTCATTTTTCTTTGTGTCTTGAGTGGCTGAAATTGGCGCTGAAAATAATTCGTCTCCCTCAAACCTGGGAGCTGTTTTACTATCATGAAGAGAAGCCAACCTGGACTTGACAAATTGGGCCACTGTTGCAGTCTGTGCCTCATCTGCGAAAAAAGGAGTCAAACAGGATTTCAGGCTCATTATTCTGAAAGGGGGCGCTTCAGATGTTTAATTTGACTCTTTGATGCATGAATACTACGCAATCTTTTTAATTTCAAAAAATGTAGTTCCAGTAATTCTATCTAAGTAGTTTTATTTTGTTGCATTTGGTTATTGACTTTGCATTATATGCATACTATTGAGTAATGCTGAAATCAGATTTGAGGCGCACCTAATCTCGGAACAGTATGGCCATAGCGATGATTAATGATGAGTGGCTCGTCGAATGATTTAATCAGTTCTTCGCCATGGGGTCTCAACCAGTCCTTCTCTCCTGTGGCCATATGTGAACATTAGCACAACAGTTAACAATACATATCATACATTCAAACTGGTCTCTCATCCATCAAATTCGCATTTACAGGTGCATGAAGGTACATTTTCGGGTGTAAGAATTTGACTATTGCACATGGGTTCCTGTAAGGAGGAGATGTCCATACACAGAGATGCTTGAATATTCAGAGGAAAGTTTACCAGCGGGCGTTTGCTCAAACCAACCGGAAAAAGTTGGGAAATTATATTTTCAAGCAAAGGCATGCATTTCATCTCGTACCTAGAAAAACCAAAGCAGGGCACTTAATAGCAGGCTCCTCGTAGACTGAGTAGTGTGGAGGTGGGCCTTTCGCAGGTGAGATGAGAATCATGAGACGAATGGGCGGGACATCGTAAAGCGCCAGCCCCTGTCACACCATGTACATTCATTCAAGGAATCAATGCACACTAAAGCATCCTGAATCAAAACATCTGCTCTCAAGTTTTGAGGTTCAAATTCATAAATTCTATCTCAATTTCTACACTCTTGGGGCACTCTTGAATCGTAACCGAGATCGCCATTCCCAGAAGATTCTTAGGTCTTCGAATTCTGGACAGACATCTCCATGCACAGTGCATGGTAAGTACATTTTCTGCATCTCTTACCTTCTCTTGGAGTCCAGCGAGAAAGTTAGACAAAAGTGCCCCTTGTGAGAATCCGATGAGACCATCGTATGGTCCATTGAGCTTCAAGTGATTAGTTATGAAGGCAATCGCTTCATCTACATACTGAGCTTCCGTATATCCCTGAGAGGCACAAACAAGGAGTACACACCTGTTTAGCAAAACGAAAAGCAACACTAGCATGAGCCATTCACATTGCTGCAACGAGATATAACTTCATCGTATTGACGATTTTATGGAGCAAGAATTTGGGGTAGTTGCTTATAATCTATTTATTTAAGATTGAAATGCTTAAACAGTGTTGCTTTTATTTGTGATGTGGCTCCAAATCTAAGTCCGTTCCACTCTATAAACTCAAAAAAAGAAAGTTACACATTGAACTCCATTCATCATGGACATTGTGAGTAGACTCACGGTCTATCTCAATAGAAAAAAAATCGTTTACTTGACTAACTTCACAGTGAAAAATGAAAGAACCATGGCACGGGATGATACGAACCTCATTATACCGGTACCATTCGTAGTAAGGACCATCGAAGTAGCCCTCAACATCTGACTTGCCGACAGCTGGGAGGGGCCCATCGATCGCATCCTGTAGGTTACATGTCCGTAATTCCAATTCATGTCGTTGATATATAAACTCCTCTTACCCGTTTCTCTTGAACAGAAACAATGTATTATGCAGCTCTCAGGTGCAGATTCAATACAGACAATGCTACACAACTTATGGAAAAGCAACTAGGTTTCCTAGGCATGCAATATATAGGAGAAACAGCTACAGTGGATCGAAGGATGAATCAGTGAAAGGACATGGAAAGCACATCCCTGAGATGCAAACAAGTGAAACGGTCGCAGAGCTTTGTAGCATCCGGCAAATGCAGTTTGAGTTTAAAAGTAGGAGAGGTCCAATACCAGCTCGAAAAGATCAAGTATAGAGGAATTCCACTTCGAGAGCTGGCGGCGGAGGATATCGCCGCTTGTTCGATATCCGTGCAATCCTAGCAATTTCAGCTTTTTTGGCTCTGAGTGGCTGCTCTCATACCCCATTATAATCTGTGTCTCTTTTGAATGGCGGAATACGGTCCAGTATTTGAAATGGCGCAACTTTTTTCTATCTCAGAACCTACAATGGACGCGATCACCTGCTGGACAAGAGAGTAGTCAGCTACAGACACTATAAACTTGTTACTTCCAAGAAAAGAACGAAAGGACAGATAGCGAGACTACATGGTTAACAAAATCCTTGCTAAGAGACACTTGATCGATCTCCAGAGTGTAATTATAAGTCGAAGATTATAGACATCATTGATTTCCTCCACGATCACATGAACAAAAAGCAGTGACACGGACAAGCGTAGTCAAGGACATGGCAGAAAACTGTCAAAAGAACACCAGAAACTGATACCAAGAAATGTGTGGATATGCAATTTAATTGCTTCCAGCCTCCACAGGATCACCAAATCATCAACACCAAATGACCAATTGCTCTACTCTCGCAAAGTGGTCTAGCTCAAGACGTAATGACTGACCTCACTTACAATGTATAGACCTGGAGCGGCTCTCCCCAACCCGTAATTCATAGAGAAAACCGCCGCTCAACGCACTCGTTACAAAGATAAGGGAAAGAGGCAAACAAACATACTTCGTCTAGTCTAGTTGCGACCGATGACAAATTGCTAAAACGGTCCACCACTACGGCGTAGAAATTTCGCCTCGTCGAATGCAAATCCTAAACTTTGGGGAATCTTTCGAGCATGATACAAGTACAGCAACGGACTAACTCAGGTGCACTCGTCCAAGGATCGATAATCTAAGGCTCTCATTACTCAACAAGGCTATAATTCAATCGACATTCATCCTGCATCAACGTCCACTTATGAAGCGATGATTTTCTCTCTTCCCCGAGCACGCGGAGGTTCCCGAGACTAGAAGTGACAACTAAATATACTTACAGTGTAAAGACATGAAGCGGTTTTCTTCCCCGCCCTAATTCCTCGACGAAACCACCGATCAACGCACTCGTAGTGAAGACACAATAAACACACGCACCAGAGGCGAACAAACGCACTTCGTCCAGTCTAATTGCTAGTATGGTCCAACATTACAAGATAGAAATTCACCTGGTCGAATGTATCCTAAATCTTTCGCGCATAAAATTATCAATCGCCACTCCTAGTAGATTGCCTTAAAAGCAACGCCGATTAAGCAGCGTTACAAGTGCAAAGCTCTCGCTGGTCGAGAAAGCTACGTAGAATCAAGCGATGCGACGCCTGCATCAGCGTGACCTTATTGAACCGTCGATATTTTCTCTCGTCCGGCCATGCGAAGGTTCAGCACTACGAGATAATAATTCACGTAGTCAAATGCACATCCCAAACTGCGAGGAAATTTTCGCGCGTAATACGACTAAGGCTTTACTAGTGGAGCATTTACCTCGACAACAACGTCATATTTAAGCTGCAATTTTCGTCCAGCATAACAGTGAAACTGTAGTAAGTCTCTCGGTGGCCGACAAAGCTTAACATACAATGCAAACGATGCTTTCCCTGCACCATCAACGCGACCTTATTGAAGCGTCTATATCTTCTCTCCTCCGGCCACGCAAAGGTTCAGCACTACGAGATGAAAGTTCACCTAGTCGAATGCACATCCTCAACTTCGAGGAATGTTTCGCGCATAATACAACTAAGGCTTTACTAGTAGAGCATGTACCTCGTCAGCAACGTCAATTTAGGTGCAATCCTCCTCCAAGCACAATATTGAAAGTGTAATAAGGCTCTCGGTGGTCGACAAAGCTCACGTAGAATGCAAACGATGTACCCCCTGCACCATCAACGCGACCTTATGAGGCGTCGATTTTCTCCCTCCCCCAACGGACACGCGAAGGTTCCCGGGACTGTGAAAGAGCGCCTCCCTCCAGCCTCCCGCTTCCACGCCTAGTCTATTAACAAACAACCTCAGAAGTTGAGTCACGATCTCGTCAACCTACTAATCAGGCTTCCCAACCGATCACACCTAAGCTACAGTAGTTGTGCATACGTCAGGCGCGGTGCCCCGCAGAGTTAGGATCCGGGCTTCGGTCTATTTAGGCATCTTCCCCGAGCGAATTGCATCGCATATGAGATTCTGTGAGCGTGGCGGGGCCAGCGTGTTTTGTGTTGTAATGAAATTGTGTAGAAGTTTTGCATAATGATGGAACGCGGGAGGAGCGGCCGAAGCTTCGCTGACTCGTCTGGAGAGGTAAACACCAAGTCAGTAGGGGATTGATTGACTCGACCACACTAAAATTTGATATTAAATTGAAGGAGTTGAATTGAGTGAAGACTCGACGGCAGACTTTGCTGTTGCGGTGTGCGCTTGGGCAACTAACGCCGGTCGGCGGTGACCTTGACCACCGACGAGCTAAACTCCGTAGTATTTCTAAACTCCGTAGTATCACACCTGTGGCAACCAAAAGTGCACGTGACATTACGGAGTTTTGTAGTGTGAACATGGATGCGTGATACTAGAGAATTAGTGTAGCATGTGACACTATGGAATAACACAAAGTGCAACATTTTTATGGTGTGGTGTGGTCCACTCCACTTGGCCTTCCTGGGTGATGTGGCTGACGCATGCACCAACATTCAACAAGTGCCATAAGAAGGAGAAGAAGAATAAGAAGGTGACACTCCACATACTGGCGCAATGCGAGGGTGTGGGTTGACTTCCTTGCATTAATGACAAAATTCGTGATATAAGAGAGAGAAAGGTGGCAATAAGGAGTGGGATTTGAACTATGAACATCCCTTCCCTAGGGTTTCGGGATATTAAAGAGTGAGTGACATTATGGGGGTTGGTATTACGGAGTTTAGGGTGTAGCTTTTTGAGCGTAGGGTGGGTTTCCATGTAGGCCGCTCGCCCATTATATTCTAGATAATAGTGGGTCGGGGGTGAACCAACGTCAGTTTAGAACTCCATCCTTGATAACCAAGAGGAGGAGGTTAGTAGGTTGGGCCCAACTTTGAGAAGATGGGAGTAGCTAGTTGGCACATATGAACCCTAACCCACCAGATTCCCTTTACATTTGCATGGGTTTGTCCTTATTCACACTAGAATCTTGTGGGGCAGCGGCCTATATGGAAACGCACCCTTAATCGGTCGTTTTCCAAGTCCAACCGGTTACATGTTGGGATCTTGTAGTTTTCCTTTTACAAATTTAAGTTATATTGCATAGATTCTCTTAAATGAAATTAAACCCCCTTGTATATGAGAATTTATAGAGAAAAGAAATTCGTACTAATTGCATGCTAGAAAATAGACTCGTGTATTCATACTAAGCTTTTCAGTTTAATGTGATAAATGCCTCCACTCCATATACAAGATATAAATCATGAATTAAATATGCCTCTATTACATATAGAATCCACTTTCACTTTCCAATGAGAAAATCATTGAACAATTTTTTATCCATTACATGTAACTCAACAATTACATCAAACAAACAAAAACATAAGCATAATAACTTAGCCACAATGTGGAGAGCAAAACCCGAGAGAGCCCATGAGCACTCCAGGAGCCTCTAATTTGTAAACATCTAGAACCCTAAATGAAAATCTAACAAGAAATGGGCATGGTGGTCATTGACACGACACCATTTGTGGTATTTAGTGTCACATGTATAATAATGTCACGTACCCTATTTTGGAGTGTATGCTATGTTACATCGATGATTAATAACTTCGCCATAAGTGTCACCTCATGACACTTGGCATTCAAGTGCACTTACTAATATCTAGGCGGGGCCATTCACAGTTGGGGTACTACTTTTGGGACAAAGGACTTAAGGACTTTGTCGCATTGATCTTGGTTTTTATCATGATTTACTATTATTTGATCAATAAATTTTACATAAATAAGTAGATAGTCCATAAGCTTTATCAAGAAAAAAATTTATTATTATTTAATAATCACCCTAAACCCTAAACCCTAAACCCTAGGCCACATCAGTGGCATTTTTTTGCTATTTAGGTGTGCATTGGTGGTCAATTATTTCCTGTTATGTATCTTGTTACCTTGGTAAAAGTGTCATGTGTTCATTCATATAAATTTTTTTGTCCAATTCTAATACTAGACGTTCCTTTTACGTGCGGCCGTGAGTATATGTATATTTGGACATGTTTGGTGCCACATGTAAAGTTGGGCAATTGCTATTCAATACATATTTGGTTCTATTGGTACACACTTGAACGATGAGTGTGAGGAAAAAAAATTGGGATCGTTTCGATTGATTCTTGTTGTCCTTTTCATTCCTTGATCCTAAGGTGAACAATTAAGATAGCACTCTTGAATGTCCTTTAAGGAATCAAAATGATATCTTAGATGACCCTATTCCTTCTAAATTAACTTTGTCAGTGTACTCGATATGGAGTATGAAATGTAGGTATGATCCAAAATATGCCTCACAATACAAATCTAAGCATACCAAGCATGTGAAGTTATCCAAAAAAGTCCGTTTTTCGTTAGACGGCCAAAAGTAGTACCCCAACCGTGAATGGCCCCAGGCATGAGGTTGTTCAATAGTGTTACAAGGTGTATACGTATCTAAGACAATGGTCTACAAGTTGACTAAAGTGTACAAAAAATTTGACACTTGTCATTTAGATAGTGCTCAAGAATATCTTCCTCCTGCATACTAAAACGTAAACACACGAAACTTGCCATATATTAGCATGCTCAAAAATGTCTTCCCCTTACGCAAGACTATCATCTAACGTATCCCAATGTGCTACTCTAAATGCCAGAGTGTAGATATTTTTCAATTATAGAAGTTGCTTATGTTGACTAATGGAATCATATTGGCAATTAGTGGGCATGACACTTTGAGACCTCTAGCCATCTAGTTTAGGCCCTTTGCAAAAAGTGTATGTGACACTAAATACCAAAAATGGTGTACTACCATATGACAATAGTGGATGAAAACTTGAAATGGATGAAACTAAGACATCTATTGTCAAGTCTTTGTCCAAACCTCAGGGCCCCTTTTTTTTTGTACATCTACTTGTACTTCATATTCCTTGATAGCCTTTTTGGATGTACACACTAGAGAAAATTTAAACTTCTCCCTTATGTATTCTAATGCCTCAAATAATACCCTTTCTAACACTCATGTTAGTTCGTATGTAGAATGAAGAGTCCACCGCCCAGGCATTAAGTGGTGGTGTGGACCCCAATTTTCTTGGACCCATACCCTAATGTACACTCACCCTTAGGGTGGGTTTACACTACCAAGGTCCAAGACTACACAAACTCTAGAGTTGAGCAAACCTTTTGGCCAAGGGTATATATTTGGACCCAAGTAGTTTATACTTATATATGAAGACCGCATTGTGATTGCCACACATCGTTTCTTTACAAGTATATGTAGGCAAATCAATATCATCCCCACCAAGTTTCTCTTACACTTTTCAATTGAAAATGCTTATGCAAAGCTCATAACCTTATATATAAGGTCGGGCCGTACGGACGTGATCTTTGACTTTGTATCAACAATTTTGCTTCATGATGTTTCATAAAGTAAGCTTGTCCATCTTCTTTATGAATGATTTTATAAATACATAGAAATTTAGGGAATTAAGGGTTAAACACCTAAGGATCCCGGCATTGACTTTTTAACTTTAGTTGTCTATGTAATTTTTATGTAATTTTAGTTGTGCTTGACAACTAAGACCCTATCTCAAATAAGTCATTCTACCTATTGTACTCTTCCATTTGGTCTAATACAATTATTTTGTTAGAAGGATCCCAACCGCAACCCTTAAATCCAAGGTTTCATGTGGTGCATATTAACACCAAAGCAACTTCACCTCTTTCGTTTAACCGTCAAACTAATCTGTTGTTTCAAACAACGAGCTTGGAACACTTTTATTCCAAGAAAATTATGTACATTTGAATGCACTACACCGTTTATGGTATTTAGTGTCATATGCATAACAATGTTACATGCTGCATGGTGATTCAATGTATGCTAGGTTACACTAAAGATCAACAACTTGATCACTAGTGAAATCTCATGTCATGTATGAACAAACGCGATTGTAAGAAAGGGTATTATTTGAGGCGTTTAGCATACATACTATACATAAGAGAAAGCTTTTATATTCTCTAGTGTGTACATTTAAAGAGGCTTTTAAGAATGTTGAAGTAAAGATAGATGATCAAAAATGAAAACATCACATTACATTTTGGAATTGAAGTTCAACATTAAATAAAACTTGTCAAACATACACATGGATTGGGACCCCCTATATCACATCCTCAAGTGATTCTAATTCATGGGAGCATGTTTTCTTCCAAGTGCGTGGTTCAATGAACGGGGAGTGCCAGTAATTACCTACAAGCTAGCCAATTGATTTTGAGAATTTCCAAATGAAATAGAAATGTTTAGGAAGGGGTTCCAAACGAAAAATCAAGGTTTTTGGAAATGGGCTGATTAGGGGGAAAAAATGCCGGCATTTAGGCAAGCTACCCTAGGAGTATCCATGGCAAATTACCGATCGAAAGGCATTTTTCACGCGGGCAGCCGGCCAGAAATATATTTTTAAGGATTTTTTTAATACTATGCATCATTGGAGACTTGGAGTTACCGTTGCCTTGTTGGCTTGTGGTTTAGGGTTAGCTACTTGCCGCCGCAGCTTGCATTCCGAGTTTACGAGTTTGCATTCTAAGTTTCCAAGTGCTTGACATTTTGAATCGCTGAATCGTTGAGTGACTGAGTCTGTGTGAATCTTTTGTGCAGACTCCCAGTCGCAGGAGTTAAGGTTGTGTGCCACTCCCACATCTCTCATTTCACATCTAGAGCTCTCGGCGCACGGAGTCGCCGTTAGAGTTAGCCATTGTTTTGTTTTCTTGCAAAATACTCCTCTTGGTTAGCTTGTGATTGAGTCAGCCCTCGATGGATGTTGAGAAATGGTGCACTTGGTGAAGAGTCTTGCTTATCATGAGAGTTGGTGCAGTGTTTGTCCTTGGAGGTCACTCTAAAGCTTCTCTTTTAGCCCATTGAGAATACCATATTACACTAATTGGACCTTTGTGTTATGGTTTTGGCACTGCTTTCACGTACTTGTGAGATTTGTAGTGTCATTACGTGAGGGAGGAGAGAACTTGCACCCTGGAGTACATTTTTAGTTTCATTTGGTTGTAAGCATGCATCTTGTATACATTCAAGCTCAAATTGATGCATGCAAATGGATCTTACAATGTACTTAGTATATAGTCTGACTAAGTTGCACTAGTTTATTTAATGTGAAATACTAACTTGTATTCTAAGTTAACGTAGTGTGACTGAGATTGTAATTTGCATTGTGACCCTGATGCATACAAGATGATCTTATGGTAGTTGTATGCATTTTCGTACAAACTGATCAAGTCAAGGTTAACTTGTGTCCTTAAAGACTATGTACATGTAAGGGTCTACCACTATTGTCGCGTACCTCTCCATGAGGAGTGCCTGAAACATCATGGGCACCATGGGGACCCCGGAGTGACACCTGGGACTTGTGACGCCATTGGTGAGAGGGCCCAACGAATCTTAGTATGGGTGAGGGCCCCAGGCGTTGGGAACGCCTCCCACCCATGAAGACTAGGAGTCATGAGGGTAAGGCCATGAGCTATGAGTAGCTTATGGCGTCCGGATTGTAGAATGCTCAAGAACACCTCAATCGGAAGTGTGAGCTAGGATATATGGCAATTTGAGTGGGGCGTTGTCCCGGGATAACACCCTAGAACAACAGTGGCCTGCGAGTGGCTCATGGTGAATTAGTTAGTTTGCATCTACGTGAATAGTGGATAACGATGGAGTGGTTTCTTGATAGAAGCAAAGATCACATGACAAAGGTATGGTGGTCTGAATCTGTTGGGGCTTTCCAATCCCAACGAGTCAGTCTGCATCTACTTGGCTCCAACTCTTGGGAGAGAGACAAAAGATTTCTTGACAGTGGGGTAGGGGTCTTGCCAAAAATCCTAGAGGCTTATATGGGTGAGGCGGTGTGGCCGGCCAAACCCACCCGACTCCAAACGACACAACCTCCACGGGCATTGGCCCAACATGGGGACATAGTTGCCTAGTATGGTTCGGGTTGTTATAGTGTTGCTCCAGTAACGCGATGATCAACTAAAATTGGACTTCCATGGGTAGAAGTCCACATCTAACCATTGGTTACCAATTAAGGGGAGAGCCCTAATGCAAGTGTAGGATTGTTGGTCCCCCACCTATGAGCTTAAGAGGTCCGCAGTGTGAAGAGCTAACCATTCGCATGGTGGAATGCGAAGGGTTTAACGCTCATGACCCTTACTAGAATTGAGAAATGATCAACATAGTTAAGGGGCGCTAGCAAGGGTTGCGACAATTGCGCAATTGCAATGATTCTTCAAATAAATCTCTTAGACTACGTACATGGTCACTTGAATAAGTTATATATCTATTGATGTTTGTTTTGGTGAGGTGTCTTCATTATGGGACCTTAGGGTAGATTTGTAATTGTTGTATCGCAACTTGAGTCAGAGGCCACTTGTTGAGGTTTTTTTTCACTGGTGGGATTTTTTGCTTGAGATTGAAGTTTGACATAGCGGTCAATATATGTGAAGCATGTAATTGATCTTTGCAAAGAAGGAATGAACATTGTGATGAAGTATGTTCTCATTCACTACAATTGTATGAAAATAATGTTGGAAATCATGTAAGATCAGTGTTTGAAGTAGAGAGAAAAGGCATAGCATACATGTAGTAAGCAGAGTGGCCTACCTGCACAATTGTTGGGTTTGATTTTAATGTTCCTTTGCAAATGAGGAAATCCTCTTGACTTTAGTGTGTTTCGCCATAATGAGTTGGTAATGCAAAGGATGATTAGTTGGCATCGGTTGAGATTTCATGATTCCAGTAAGTGAGATAGATTTATTGAGGTTGGTAGCCGCAAATGCCAGTATTGGAGATCAAATCAGCTTCCAAGATTAGTGATGTCTTTATCCAGTTATTTTCTTTTTTGTATGTTTGTTTTTAGTCATTTCTTCTATGCATTTTAACAGGTATGACTGCATAACTGCATTTCTCCACTAGTTCTTTGGCACTACCTTGAAACCCCAACGCCAATTTTAAATTCTACAAGTTCAATTTTCAAGTTAAATATCTCATGTCGGTAATTTTGTTTGTACGCTTGTGTACTTAATTTAGACTAGTTTGTCTAAATGTGCTTCGCAATAAGAACATAAAAACAAAAGAACAATTAGAGTCACTTGCAATAAACAATTTAACATTTGCACCACACAACTAGAATCACTTGCAATGAACACAATTGTTAATTAGATGTTAATTCAAAAAAAAATGCATTGTCTAATTATTGATGTTTGCGAAAGCTCCTATTATGTCTAGCATATATCAAGACAAAAAAAATTTCGGTGATTTTATTTGGAGCAATTATTTAGTAATCCAAAAGAAAATAATTTGTAGGATTTAAAATTCCCCATTCTTTGGCATTATAATTGATGAATCTACAAATTTCAATGTTCACTGGACATTTTGTCATGTTTGCAATGACTGTAGAAGAGGGTCTGCCTAAAATTGTTTTTTTAGGTCTGCTACAATTGGATGGTGGTAAAAATGAAATTTGCTTCAAATTTTGACTGCGTGATATCTTAACTGTGTTTGATATTTTAGATTTGTGCAAGTTTGTGACCTTCGGCAGTCATGGAACAAATAACATGGTAGATTGCCAAACCGGTGTTTCAACGTGACTCTGCAATGATATGAACTCATTTCTCTTGACATGTCATTGTGTAGTTCATAGCACCAACCTTGTTACTTTGGATATTGCCAAAGTAAGAGATTGTAAGGTTTGTCCATTAAAGTAGATTCCTTGATAAAATTCAATTTCAAGTTTTTTTTTCACAAATTAGGTAAGCACAAGCATGCATTGATGGCCATGTGGAAACAATCCGTTGATTTTAAAAAGACTATGAAGTGCTATGACTAAATTCGTTGGTTGAGTAGGTGACAGACAATCAATGTCTTTTGTGATTCACTAGAATCTGTACTTATTTGTTTTCAAGTGGTTGATGAGAATAAATCATCTATTGCAAAGTTTGTTTTGAAGAAATTAGATCAGTTCAAGTATATCTACATTTTTTACTTTTTGGCTATCATTCTTCACTCGTTGGCCATGCTATCAAAAGTATTTCAACTAAAGTTTGTGGATATTACAACTATGGGCAGTATTGTGCATACTAAGGTAGCTCAAATTCGTATAATGTTCATTATTGATTCTTGTGATTTGAATGATGATGTCTTTAATGAATCTATTGGTTATCATGTTTTGTTCGATTATGGTCTTCACGATAGATACTTGACGAGGTTGCAGTCTAAGCTGAGGGGATCCATGTTTTACAACTTCTAAATGATACGGTCTAGGCTTGGTATTGACTTGGAGGAGGTATTGATGCTCCAAAAAAAATTTACATGGGTTGTTTGTTCCATCCTTGATGCACACTTTAGTGACAATGACTTGATTTCTTGCTTTAAGATTATGAACCCGATTAATATGCCTTTAGGACGAGTGGGCTTACAAAATTGGTGTATCTCTGAATTCGATACTTTGTTGGACCATTATGGGGTAGACCGCTCACATGGAAGTTTCAAACTCTCTCCTCTTGTGGATCAGGCATCATATAAGCATGAGTTTTTAGCCTTTAAACTTTAGTGCACTACGGAATGGGAGAATAAGAATTAGAGGGATTTGTGGGGCATGATAACTTGGAATCATACTTTGCAAGCATGGTATCCCAACCTTCTCATTCTTGCAGAGTTAGCTTATGTGTAATGTGTTTTTACAATGACGTGTGAGCATGCTTTAAGCGTGCATAATTTGATCAAGACTAAAGTTAGAAATATGTTGGGCAATGAGAATCTTGAGGCAATGTTGCGAATTGCCTTGGAAGGGCCAGATGAGGGGGTAGATGTCATTATCAGTGACGATATCCCACTTTGGAAGAATGACAATAAATACCGTTTTTGTATGCTAATACCTCTTCTTATTTAAATTATCCTAATACACCAAGTGTGAGTGATGTGTCTTGTTCGTTTAGGGCAGTTGATACTAACGGCAATGGTACACACATTTCGTGACTTTCAATACTAACTAGCCTTCGGAAAATATTTGGACCCTTTGTGGGTCTTGTATTTTCTAAAGGCTACAACATCCTTGGCTCTAAGATGGTAGGGGCTTTGCCAGGTTCAAATCTTGCTAAGGATATTATTTAGACCAAAAAAATAAAGAGCGAATGCCAACATTCTTTAACCCTAAATCCTGGATTTTTTATTTTTTATTTTATTTTTAAAAATGACAATGAAACTTAAAGGGAAAAAATGGGGAGGGAATAAACATCCACCACCAAAATACAAAACCGGCCCCATTTAGACATTCAGGAAACTGGATAAATAAGAAAAAGAAATGTCAGTTAATTGCCTAAATACATAAGGAAATGGGGGATATCAACCAACCAATAAAATTTGCACTCTCTAGGCCCACTTCCAGGTAAAATTTGAAAAATCCAAGCCACCTCCTAAAAGCTAGGAAATTGTCCGTTTTCTCCACAGAACTCCCCGGACTCTGGCATGGATCTGCTTAGAAGAGGAAAGATCATATAGTGAACACATGATGCCACACTGCAAGGCTTATTTAAAATTTGGGAAAGATAGGGTTAAACTTCATTTACAATTTCATGCAGCAATACTCTTCAACTCAAACATTGACGAGTCACACAGTAACTGGGCGCAGATTATGGTTGGACATACATTTTGCACAATGGTAGCCGAAAGAATGAATCACATTGTTATTGCTAAGGTAGGTATGTATGTGGGTGATATTTGGTTCATTTTTCATGTTCTCCAACTTCTACTAATTCAATTTACGCAACAAAATGTGTGTTACATTTTCAAATCTACAATGAAACATCTACAAAAATCAAATCAAAAATTGTATTTATCTTAATTTGGTTATGGTTATCAAAAGTGCATGTTTGTTGATTTCTTAACTAGATACATAAGTCCTCCCGATTGTGTTCACTATTAAATATAGAATAGTTATTACTATTTAACAATATATTCCAATTTCTTTTCAACATGTTTTTTTATCATGTTTTCTCTTTGATCCTCACCGAACCATCCTCATTAATGCAACCAAAGCAATATCCGTTTTATTAGGCATTTTTAGCAAAGAGCAACGCTATTTCATAAAGCCAGGTGGACATGGATCTTAATAACCTCCGGTTCCAAACCCGCATGTATTACCCGCGGGATATTCGCTCGATCTACAAAATCACAGCCCACCGTCCGGAGGATAGTCAAGAGAAACCAGCAGATAAACGTTTTACCCGGGGGTCCCAACCGCAGGTGCGTTTTCCACTCTTCGGGAAGCAGGAGAGCTCTTTCTGTGGAATTGCAGTAATCATCGCAGCGATGGCTGCCGTCGCCCGGATTCCTTTCTACACTCGAGGCATTTCACATTCTCCAGCTGCCCGCAGTTCCGTCGCGCCCCCGTTTTATCAAAAATTGCAAGTGCAGAGAAAATTTGACACTGTCTCGAGGTCTCAGACAACCGGGGGGATTCATCAGGTCAGTGGATTTGCGTCCAATGTGCTTGTCTGAAAACAGGAGCTCTGTTTTAATTAGGGTTCCGGGTCGGCTTCCGGGTCGGCTTGGCCTTGACTTGGGTTCTGAATGGTCGAGGCTATGTTAGTATAAACTTACTATCCCACTGGGGTATGGTTGCCATGGTGGCCAGTGAATTAGGGCTTGGAGCTTGGTCGGAAAGAGGCGGTGTCATTTCTTGATGTTAATCGTGGGCAATGTCTTGCTTCAATTGGTATTCCGCATTGGACCGATCATCGAGTCTGTTTGGATGTCATGGCAATACTTGCTTCATGTCCTGCATTTATGTATATGTGTGACTCGGAACACATTAGCGAGTCGTGTTTCACATTGTACCAATCCGATCTTCAAGTTTGTTTGGGTGTTATGGAGAAACTTGCTTCGTGTCTTGCATTTATGTATGTCGTAGCCGAAGCTTCGAAAGGTACCGGGCTTACCCTAAGTGGTCATCTGAAAATCAATGGTTTTCTCAAGGGAATCAAAGTGGACTTACATGAATTTCCTAGTAGCCTGATGCGACCACGGCATTGGACAACCTTCATGGGTTTTCTTGTATGAAGGTTCAGTATCAACCAATGTTGAACTGGTGTGCAGGTTAATGCAGGGCATCAATATTCAATTTCAATAATGGTAGCAAAGAACTTACCGGACTATCAAAAGACGACAGTATCTTTAAATACCGTAGTCACTATTTGGGACAATACTATCTAGTACCACATCGATACTAGAATGATTTTACCTAGGTATCAAGGTTCTCGCAAGGTATATAGACCTAAATGGTATAAAACCAAAACTTTTTCAAATATCATTGCTCTCCCCGTACCAAAAACATGCAAAAACCTCATAATATATATTTGAATGGTGTCAAAAAAAGGTGATACCAATTCAACACTGGTTTCAGCTGTCATTGACTTCTACTGATTTGGATGATTTTATGTGTGATTCAAACACATTAGCGTGTTGTGAATTAAAAGTTATCAAGTAACTTAGATGTTGGTTCAATTGAATCTCTCGTAATCTTAGCAGGAGGTTTGATTAATGACCATTCATTATTGGATTTTGGGTGCATCCTTGCAGGCTAGATGGCAAGCTTCATCGACATCAATCATAAGATGTAACGCTCACAGCAGTTACAATGAAAATGCACCATCACAAAACTCAACCACTGACAGTGAGTGGGTCAAGCCATGGACTGCCATCAAGATTGTATGTTTTCCAACTCTTTGGCTCATTGGAATAGATGTATGCAATTCCAACGCATGTCATATGTCTTTTGTTTGCCCCTTACCTTTTATAGGTCTAAGAGGCCCGATCTGGGCCTCCAGGTGTCATATTGAGGGAAGGGTGTAAGACAACTTCTTGATGTTTTAATCTAAAAGTGTCAAAAGTTCTCCCATCTTAAGTTAGCCCATTTATCATATGCATTGTTTGAAACGAAGCAGACATATATGTAAAATGAATCATAAGGAGATTTTAGCTTGTGTAAATGACCTGGACTTACATACATATCACTTACATCTTATCACTGTTATCAATTGTGGCTTTATTTTCACTTCCTCTTCTTGATAGGTTGTACTACGCATGGATTCAATATCATAGACCAAATAAAATATCAATACTTTTTGAAGGTTGATTCAAATCATCATGTAATCCTGTATAAACCCACACACACCCCAGTCCTATAAGGGTTAACTCCAAAGGAATTGAATACACAATCATCATGTTAAATAGGACAAAAGATTTGTTCATGTGCAGGGTGCTTTGGCTGCGGTACCACTTGTCATTGGGGCATTTTTCAGAACCACAATTGCATCCGCCGCAGCAGAGCATTCAATAGGAACGTCAAGCCTGGGTCTTAAAGTTGCCAAATATTTGCGAGGATCCGGCTGGTGTGACGAAGCCATTGTGGCATTCATAGCCAGCCTTCCCATCCTCGAGCTTCGTGGGGCAATTCCAGTTGGTTATTGGATGCAGCTGCCTCCTCTTAAAACCTATTTGTTAGCTGCTGTTGGGTGAGCCTCATAATATTCTTTATTTTAGGTAGCTTATTTAGGTTCCAATACAAATGGAATAAGTCTTAGGTAATCCGAATAACCTAAGAACGATCCATGTGGATGCGACCTCTTCAATTGAATTCTGGTAGATGGAAAAAGGCTTTGTATCCGAAGATAGGCAACAATGACATGTTCATTAATGAGAAACTGCCACTTGATTATCCTTGGCATTCATGCATGCACTCAAGGACATTGATACTTGAAATTTTATTCTTGAAGGTAGAATAGAAAGAGAGCGTGCTTACACATGCTTACGAATGCTATGAGAACTATCTATACGATCTCCATTGCAACCTGTAGTCTGTCAGGGAAGGCATTCTACCTCTCAAAAATTTGTGATTTCAGCACTCCCAATCCCTTAGTTAGGTGTGTACCATTCACCAGCTGCAAGAAGCAAATTTTTTGTAGCTTGATTTAGTGCAATCTTCTCCCTTGCACTAGTGTAATCACAAGTGTGCACTTGAGCCATGTGGCCTGGGAACATGTCACTTTTGTCATGGCATAGATCCTTTTTTGGTTCTCTTTTCCTTTCGCTGAATCTTTTTGGCACAGGAGAGCGGTACTGGTGCTAATGAATCACGTTTTGAAGGGGAATTGGTATTTTCTAACTCATACCTATTGTTGTGCAGGAACATGCTTCCAGTACCATTCATAGTACTTTACCTGGAGAAGCTCTTCCAGTACGTGGCGGCTAGGAGTGAAGGGGGAAAGAAATTGGTAGACAAGATTCTTACGAGCACACGCCAAAAAGCAGAACCTATACAGGAGTTTCAATGGCTTGGCCTCATGTTGTTCGTCGCAGTTCCATTTCCTGGCACTGGTGCATGGACCGGTGCTTTTGCTGCGTCAATATTAGGGTTCACATTCTGGGATGCAATTTCTGCCAATTTTGTAGGTGTCTTGCTAGCAGGTGTGTTGGTGAATTTAGTTGTGAGTGTGGGCCTACGGGAGGCTCTGTTTGTGGGTATAGGTCTCTTTACTTTGTCGACTTTTATGTGGCGGATCCTCCGGTTTCTTAAAAAGGGAAGAAGTCCGGATGCGCAAGGGTAAAGCAAAAAGAAGTGCACACTGCACACACTAAGTTCATCTCAAGTAGAATCAACCTTTGTAATGCTGTGCCCATGAGTTTCCAGTTGCACTCGGAAGAACAAGTTAAGCAGAGTGTAGAAGGAATGCTACCAACATGTATTAGGAAGGTTTCACTCTATCGATGTAGTTACTATGCCACTTATTACCAACAGTGTGGATAATAGATAGGGTGGACCAAATAAATTTTCAAATGCTTTAGAGTGAGACTGAAGCATGTATAATAGTGCCGCATCAACAAAATCAATAGGAGAATTCTCATAGGCTACAAGAAGCCTTTTTTCAATCGGGTGTTTAGTAAAGTCCACTTTACTCTTGAGCTGTCAACATGAGAGCTTGAACTTTTTACAATACTTACAGATGACATGGTGATGTACCCCATGTAGAATGGATACATAAGCTTGGTGAAATTTTACAATCACTTAGTAAAGTTGAGTGACCTCATTGAGATTGCTTAGGTTTGCTGAAGTTTGAGCTAATTTTATGGGCCAATAAAAATAATTAGGTCCTATGAAGAATGTACTGAGTAGAGTCTGCCCTCTATATTTGTTAACAATGGGGAGTGGAAATTTCCTTAACAATGATAGAATGTTAACACTAATAGATGTAGAGTTTAATGAACAAGATAACTTATAAATGTGACGTAAACAAAAATAATTAGTTTAGCATAAAATGAATCTTCAAAATGAATGCCCTTAGATTCAATTGGAAGATAGTTGCTAAATTGAGTCTAAACCACATTGACAAAAAGTCTATCCAAAAACTTAAAACAACACCCTCAAAATTTCATAGACAAAACTTGCGGTCACTATAGGAGACTTGGAAGGCAAATTTTGGTCAAGCATAACTCACTCATTAGCTATCAGAATGCAACAAAACTAGTATAGTTGAAATCATCTTTTCTTACTTTCTAATGGTACACAATTTGACCTACAAGTTTAAAGTCAGAAGCAACATTCTCAAGATTTCAAGCACTAGCACATTGTGGTTCAAGCAATTAAGGCAAACTGAGTTGACAAGACTTGAGGGAGACTTGCAATCATTTCTTTGACTTCATCATTTCTAATTGGGGTTTATTTGACGTTCCATTTTATATGTTATATTGTATAGTGTTACTTACTATAATAGTAAGTTAACAAATATAGAGGGCAATTATACAAAGAGGGGAGTAGACATTCAGGTAACACTTAAGGTCTTTGTAGTCTCCCCAAGTAGGGAGTAGAAAAAATGGTAACACATATGGAATTTTAGTACTTATCGAGGTGCCAGGTATGGAGGGCAGACTGTATATAGATATAAATGAAATTCACAGAGACGCAAAGCAGTGCAGTTTTATGAATGGATACTTTGAACAAAGAATACCAAAGGATGTACAGGATCAACCCACTGCACATTAACTTCAATCTCTACATTGTGTCACTGAGAAAATTTATGGTGCTGTTTGCTATAATAAATAGAAGTTAGTGTTGAGTTGCTGTAGATCTTAAGAGTGGTCATTAGCAGCACTAATTGCGAAGGATGTCACTGGTTGTTGCACCTTCCAATCTACAACTTGCATCTACTACCAAAAAGTGATATTGTTTGCCAATATCAGTAGCAAATGGAATTACAACACCAAGCACAACTTGGCAGAGGAGTTCATTGGTTTTTGAGCCATTGCATATAGATACGTCACCCTGTTTGTCATTCTAAAATGGGCAAATGAGCTTGACAATACAAACCAGCCAGGTGCTTGCTAATAGATATACTACCCAGAGTTCGGGAAGTTTTTGAAGCCTTGGTGGCTAATTGCCGGTAGTTGCTACGAAGGGTCGGATTTTTTCCAATTTACATCGGCAAGAGCTGGTCTTTTGTAAAATCAATCGGCCAATTGCCTGTATTTTCATATTTTCATTGGCCAATATCCGATTAAATGGAATTCATATCGACACTAATTGTTTAAATAATGTATGAAAAGTTATTAGAAATCATTTCTTAGTACAAAATCTTGAATAAGTGAAAAGAAAGGCATGTTCAAAACTTTAAATTTGAAGAGTTAATATCCTTAGCAGGAATTGAACCTAGCAATGCCTTCACCGCTTGAAGGTCAAGGGTCCCCCAATTCTTCATAGAAGCAATTGGATTTGGTCATGGAAAGGTTGCATAATTCAAAATGTTTAAGGTTTAGGGTACTTCCTCAAGTCCATCATCAGATGCCCCAGACAAATAGCGCTCTGGATGCTTCCGACTGAAACCCAGTAACTCACAAGAAGAATCGGCTACATTTCCGAGACATTTTCTGGTCCATCGGCTAATTGCCGGAGGATTGAAATTACAGTCGGATTGCCATCCGATGGTTGGAAATTTGGACCGGCCATGAGGGGAAATCCATCGGCTAATAATGAACTAGCCGTCGGTTTTCCCCGAACATAGATACTACCACTGAGTATAGAATCCCCAATAACAAGGCAGAGGATTTTATCTCATCTCTTCGTGCTATCCTACATAAAATCTGATCTCGTTCTTTTCTTGGTAGGTATTTCTTTCCTCGCAAAGCTACAACATCCAAACTCCCTTTCATTCAGCTAAAATGTACATGAGACTCCAATTATGCCTGAAAACCATGAGACTCCAATTGCAACCTGAAAATTTGCCACAAACGTGTGTAAGCCTATCTTACTGCTCCAGCAATTTTTTAAGTATTCTTCCATCAACTACCACCTAAAATTAGGAAACTGTTTCAGACGTATCGTGTACAGTGGAATATCAGGTTGCATGAGCTTCCACCTTCAAAACTTCAAATACCTAACCAATTCTGGGAGCAACAAAAACAGCAGAAATTTGTCATCTGCAACTTGAAACTATCCTTGCAAGAGAATTCTGTTCACCCAGATCCTTAAATGTCAACATCGATATAAATTTGAATATCCTTGAATATGGTATAGCTCGCACTAATTAACAACACAGCTGCATTTTTGTCCAAAGATGATGTCTAGTTCATGCACTCATTCAACTTGAGAAAGAATGTGCTTAATATCAAATGCCAATGAGCAAAGAGGTAAAGCATGTAATGGGCACAAGAGAAGAAAATACCTTAGAAGGTGTCTTTCAAACTAGAACCAAAATCAGGCTTGTTTGCATTCTGCCCTGTCCGGGCTTCTGTCCATGCCTTAGCTATAGTTTTCTTCATTTCATCGTCCCCCTCATCATACATGTTCTGCAGAAGCACACAGATCCTCATCAGAATGAGAGAGATGCAAAAGCTGGAGCCAGGCTCAATTGCAGAGCCACATACGCTCTTGCATAAATCAGTGACAGACATGACTCAAAAATATCCTGAAAGTGACGAATGTCAGTCCACTTCAAATATTATTGGCTGCATTACCTTCATCAATCCCATAAGGCTTGCCATTGGATCTCCGTCCTTCTCCATAGATGAAGGTGGTTTAATCTGCACAAACCAAAAAACTGCATGTTGAAGTCTTATTGGCATTTAAAGAAAATGGGTCAAGTATGAATATCTGATATGTGAAGGAAACTCTAGGTTAACTCCCTCCTCTCCCTCTCTTGCACATATGATCTTATACAACATCCTTTATGCTGAAATAGGCTACATTCACATAAATCTGGATCAAAAAGACTAGAATATCATACCTTCTCCTCCCTCTTTACAAGATCTAACCAGTTGCGGGAATCAGCCTTCTTTAGGGAAAGAATGATCCTCTTTGGTTTTACAATAACTCTTGAGGCTGTTGGTACAATTTCCTTGGACAGCTTTTGGATGCAGAAGTGATAGCTTTTCCCATTTACATCATGAACCTTCAAGTCCAACGAAGCAGTCTGGAAATCTACCACAGCTTTTTCTTGTGACGCACCTTCCAATGGAATATAAATCTGCCACAGTAAAGGACACATCAGTCCAGCATAAGAACGCAGAAGTACTGGTGTAAATAATCCTTGAAGCACAGGTCACTCTATTCCAAAGAAAGTGGACTGTTATGGAGGCCAGATGACACAGAATTCATGGATCTCCAGTATTCCCACACTGTAACATCCCTGCCCAATTGACCGATCACATAAGCTATGACTACACAAGTTAAGGGTGTGCATCTATTTTGAACTTCAAAGCCATGACAAACTTGGAAGTTATCATGCACTGTGAAACTGGAACATGTGCATTATGATGACCGACAGATACTTTGTGTCAATGTTCAAAGCGCTTCTTGTAAATATTAAGACAAGTGAAGGACCTTTCATCACACACGACAATTAAGGAGATGGTTATGCATATATGTAGCAACCACAAAGAATGTCAAGAAAGAAACCTCACCTTCACTTTATCAGTATCTTGATCCCAGCTGAAAGTTGAGAGGGTGTTGTAACGAATGGTGGGCGGAGCTATCTTTTTCTCTGGAGCTGCAACCTCCTTAATGGGTGCATCCAGGGCTTTTAATCTTGCAGTTTGCTCTTCTACTGCTGCATTAGTTGATTGCTGGACCTGGCCAACATCTCAGTTGTAAGTATCCAGTTCTAGGATTCATTTAACAATCCATTGCAATAATATAGAACCCACGAATTAAGTCACAGATCCACAACACCTCAAGATGTGCACAAGGTGTGCTATACTGATTTCGTACCACTTCAAACCAAAGGCCCCCTGGAGAGTTTGAAAGTACAACAACCAATAATGGAAACACAAAACAAAAGGTAAGGAACAGACTTCAAGGATTCCTTGAAAATTGAAGTGACAGTACAACACTGCAAGAAGTGCATCATATTCAGGTAAGGTGGTAGGCTCATGTGAGACTCATCAAGAACTTACTAACAACCTTCTTGATTTAGGGCATGATAAATCCGACATCAACTTGTCATTTAAAAAGCATAGAGTCAGGAATTATGCCTACCCTTCTGATCACAAACACCATCAACTCTTCGCAGAATTTCCTATATACCATTATTCCATCCTCTCTTGAAAGTCACTTATAAATATATTAGTCTTAGCAGCTGTATCTCAATGGTGGGGGAGGTGGCGATACTATGCATGAATTGTTCTGTGAGAAACAAATATTAGATATTGAATTTACACCAAGGAGATTACTTAAGAACCCCATGACTGTCTTCGCTAACAAGGACCAATCTTCAACTGATGTACAGCTTAACTCGTGACAAACAGAACTAGTATGCATCAACAAAGAGGAAAAAGATCACCTTTTCCAAGTTGGCAATCTCAGTAGAAAGGAGGTTCTGAACACGAGGCCGCTTCGCATCGTGAAGAAGGCGCCGAAGCTCCTCAAGGTCATCCGCCATGTTTGCTGCCATAGCACCTTCGCTAGCCCTAAAACATAGGAAACGTTTTTAATCATGCTCATTGTGCAAATGTCATTTTATTCAATGTGCAAAGAACAAGTCTTTTTGGTCATTCTGCAAAATATAAATTGCTTTTGAACGCAATTTCAGAACCAAAAAGACATGTGTTCAAAAGAAATTTACACTTTATGCAAAAATTGTGCTCAAACCGCAATATCACACATCTGGGAATCCCAAACATGGAATTCAGACTGCTCACTTAACGATTGATGTCCTTCCATACAGTACAGATAACAGAAATGGCATTCAGGCTCAATATTCTTAGTGGCAAGTGTCCCACTACAATAAGTTTCGCCTGAAAAGTGACTCACAAGTGATTCAATGACAAGAATGTTAATTGAAGCCCATCACACTGATACATCATCCTGGTATGTATACAAAATGATCGAGAGCCCCGGAACGAATTTGAAGAAAAGCTGTTTCTGGCAAGGCAGACTGTTAATCACGGCCTTGAGTTTCAAATTGGATAATTGCAAGCGTCTAATTACCCCTCGCGCATACGGTGGCAAGACGGAGAAACACATGACATTCGCAATGCAAAATCCTGACTCATTTCACAAAACCACATACACAAAGGCTGACATTCATTCATTCCATCCTGCCCGCCTCTATCTTCCCACACGACTGCAATGGACATTAAAAACTCAACAAGAACACCATGAAGACATGATCCCCATGCAATCCAGCACGAGAGCTTCAGCTCGATTGAAAAAACAGAAAAATAAAAACTACAAAACAAAAAAAACAAAAAAAACATAGAGGCACATAGACACATAAAATAAAATCCAACAAGCCATCCAAAAGGCTTAACCCTAAGACTCCCACCATGCGACTGAGAAGAAAAAAAGAGTATCATGAATGCTCTATTGAGGTGTTTCTTGAAGTAGCTCAACTGACAACAGGGAGACGGAGATGCTTACCTCGTTTCGTTCGTTGCGAAGCAATCAATGCGCGATCGAAAAGTAAAAGAGCGAAGATGCAACACAAGGTGCGAGGGAATTGGAAATGCAACGGAGACGATGGAAGTTTGGAAGAGAAAGAAGGCTCAGGGTTTATAGAGGGGGCAGTGCTGGTTGCCGATCGAGGAACCAGGCTTCTTCTAGAACCCTCCGATGCATTCCCACGCCCAAGGGCCGGTTCACACGGGTCCCAAGTCCTATAAGTTCCAAGTATGACATGGATGCCTACATGGCAACACTTTTTGGATGTGAGGCTTGGGACTTGTGTTGAGACAGGGTCCAGCAAAAGCTAGACCCAACTTTTAATACAAGTCCTACGAGTTTTTTTGCATAAATTAATCAAGATCCAACTTTAATAAATTTAAATCATATTTTGATGTTTTCGAGAGGCTCAACAGTTGGGACTTGCTAACATGAGAGGGATTTGGGACCCCACGTGAACCGGCCCTAAGTTAACATGCACTTTAGATGGGGGGGGGGAGTTCCAAGGGTGAGGGCCCAGCAAAAAGGAGCAATCTTATTGTCCAAGAGGTTTAAATTGGACCAAATGCCTTTAGGGCCTAAGCACATGATAAGCACTGAGTCAGCATCTCTTGGCTAGGAATTGGCCTATGAATCATGTAATGGTCCAAAGCAAGAAATGAGGATCAAACGAGAGTTCATATTTTGGATATTCGACTTGGAAGGTAAGGTTAGGTTCAAGGGTTCGATTTGCCTCAAATTGCTTCCTATGTTCTTGAACCGTGGGCCCCCATCTAAAGCGCCCCTAAGTAAGGAATAGTACTTACCTTATCAATGGTATAGTAAATGTATAAACATTGAAGGGCCGTTTACACTACAAAGGTAGTTGTGGTTGTGGCAATGGTTAACCACAATCGTAAACAAACTACAATCTTTTTCATTCATATTTGTCTTGTGTGAATCCTTGTGATTGTAGTTGATGATGGGGTTGCTCTTGTAATTCGCAATTTATCAATGGTTTAGGTTTTGGGCTCAAGAGGAAATTATAGTGATTATTATCCTCAATGGCCTTGGATTGTATTGTTAAAGTGGTTGTCTTCTCAACTTTCTCCCCAAATTTTAGCATTGATCTTCTCTAGCAATGCCACATGAGCATGAACAACAACCTCAAGAGGGGTTCACCACGTGGAGTAAGGGAATTGAAGGGGTAAGGGATGGTTGTGGGGGCGGTTAGCATTTTATCATGGGATAGAGGCATTGTGGAAATTGCCTTTGAGTGGTAGTAGGACCTAGGTAATGCATGTAAAAACTTATTGATAAGGATTGGTGAAGCTCAATGAAAGATCAATGGAAGCTTGGTGAAATTTCCAATTTGATGTGAACAGAGCTAGCAAATCAAAATCATCACTTTTAAAATGTCATTTTAGGATAGAGCCTCTCATGGCAAAACCATGCTCCCTTGTTTGATTCTTTCTTTTGAAGATAGAGCCAAAGAAAGTGAACCGCTACCACTATCACTACTAATTATCACTACCACTAACCCCCCCTACTACCTAGTGTAAATGACCCTTGAGTATAAAATGCATGCATGTTGTTCCTAAACAGACAATTACAATTAGCCCATGTATCCTAGGATCTACTTAAACGTGCAATTAGTGTGGGATGATTAACAAATCCAAATCAAGATTGCAGTTGTTTTACTCATAACTTTTGGAGGTCATATGAACATGTTATTTACTAACTATGTTGATGATTTTTTTAAATCTTTATGAATGGTCATATATAGACCCTCCAACTTGAATTATGTTGACTATTGAATCTCAAATACTTAACAAAACTTTGAGTAAGTAGTCCAACTTTCTCTTCTAAAAATGTCATGGATCCACACCTGATTGTATATCACTTGAATATAGGTCTCCGATAAAGATAAGTACCTAGATTAGGTGTACTTACCTTAATTGTGTAATGCACATAGAAATCTTCTTATTTGATGTTGGCATTATAGTATTTTGAAGTCCAATTTGAAGTTTGATGCACATGCATTGTTCAATTGGTGACAGGAGAATGGATGACAAGTTGCGATAGCAACAAGACATCCATCTACTCAACTTGTTTATGGAACACAATTGGCCTTCTTACAGACATCTTCTAAAAGTTATGGAAGAATTGTAATTTATGTATAGGGAAACAAATAAGAAGCCATGGAAATGTGCTCCACTTGGATGGATGATTGAGTATGAACTAGATAAGCAATGAGGGGAGAGTGGATGACGAGCTAGTCTCACTTAAGTTAGTTATCGGACATAGTTGATCAACTCATGGATAGAATCTACAAATTATGGATGATATCACACCTCCACGGATTCCAATAACCCTTTTGCTCTTGAATGAGCAATCCATTATGACTCGATCCCAAAAGAGAACAGAAGTAATGGACTACATTACCATTGAGAGGAGAGTGGATAACAAGCTGTGGGAGCAACAAGTTGTTTATTGTTCACAACCAAATTTCAACTCATGAACATAATTTGAGATTTACATATGACATCATGCCTCCATGGATGAACTTTTGTGACGGGTTCCCATAAACCTTATGCTCTTAGGTAAGCGATTGGTTATGAAGCCAATTCCCTCATTCATCAAGAGTGCATGTATTGGTCGTTACATTTATATATTCTTTGTCATGACAAAATAATCTTGGATTCTAAAGTTCAATATCTTCAAATATGACGAGGTGTCTCCTTCTCAATTATTTTAGATCCCTCAATCTTTGTGTAAAGGTGTCATCTCACTCAAGCTTGCCCACCAAATCCTAGTGAAAATCACTAGAATCTGGTGGGCGAGTGGCCTACATGTTAACTGACCCTTAGCATGATAATGTCACCGTGACGCAATGCATCCCCCTAAGTTTGTGCATAGACTTTCATTAGTCTCATGAAAACTTCTCTCTATCTCATGCACTGTATATGGAGGTTTTATTAGGTACAAAGTCCATTGGCATTTTCATTTGTTTGATAAAGGATACGAAGCGCACATAAACATGTGGACCTTATTCCAAAGTAACCTTTTAGAACAAACGCCTACAATTTGAGCCATAATTTACGGCGCTAAACACTACCTCTCCATTTGCTTAAACCCATGTATCTCTATATAGCCTTTCGTGCCATTGGAGATCTTCCCTCCATAATGCATACCGAAAACACACCGTGTCCAATCATAAACACAATGATTTAATCACAATGGCCTAGCCAATCCCTCAAGATGAAGTTGTTTACGGTCCCCCATGGGGCATTGAAGTAAAACCTTGTATAGTGTATGGATGATTGGTGAGAGAGAATTGTTGCATCTGAGTGTACTATCCTACTTGGGTGGCTTTGATGGGAATTATATCAATTCATGAATATCAAAATGTGAAAAGCATTTAAAGTTGTTTAACAAGGCTTTATAATAAAATATGGATTTAAAGTTTGTAATTTTTTATTTTTGAAAATAATTTGAATATTCAATTCTTGGATTTGAAACCGTCCAGGTAGGACAGTGCTTCTCACCCATTCACATAATATATATATGCACCACTTATATATTTGTGTTTAGACTCACTCAAGATGTATCTTGTTGCATTGATTTGAGGCCATTGAAGCGAATCCCAATGGCAAATAGAAGGAGGACTTCAATGGTGCCGCCAATGTGGATAATGGTTCATTCTCAAGTTGGTCTAAGTCTATATGTGAACTTTATCCAGGCATTAAGAGATCTAGAGAATGCCCGGAGACTATTATTGCCTTCTTTCAAAGATGAACACCTTGAACATGCGTGGACAAAGCCAACCAATGTGTAGTAAATCAATTGGATGAATGACAAATACACTCGCATGCGGTAATTCCCTCTTGCATTCCACCAACTTGAAGTTTTTTGCACTAATGTAGTGGGATCTTTAATCCAACACCCACTCCTTGAAGCTTGCCACATGTCATTGCTATATTGATCGAGACCACACAAATCCCACGTGGCAACTACATTCCGGCACTACTTACTAAAAATGAAAACAGAGAGGCCTCTACAATAATTGAATCACCCTGGATTGCAATGAAATGTCTGGCCTTCCCTTGGCAAACTACCTATTCTATGTATACCAAATTTTTGAGAAGGAATATTATTGACTTGGGCCTAGTATTCAAGGCAAGATGACTTATTATTTCTACTTATTATTCGTTCATCAGAATTGGCCGAACTTAAGTTAGCCCACAAAGGTGGGAACAGGGAAGAACCCAGGAACCCTTCAAACCCTAATGTCACGCACTCCACTAATAAGCTTACTCTTCGCACTCTTTGAGACTTCGAAGCCTTCGCGACGCTTTCGCACATACACAACCACATCGCAAACTATCACGGCACCGCGAAAGCACTCGTGCACTCAAGTAATTCGCATGCGGAGATCAATAATTTCAAGCAGGCGACATGCACAGATGCCGCTGAGGGACAGGATCGGGAGCCCTAGGGTTTCGGGCCGGGGGTTGTTGTTGAAGATCGAGGAAGCTTAGAGAGGGAGAGAGAGAGAGAGAGAGAGAGTGGTGGCAGAGAGAGAGAGAGAAGGGGGGAGAAGAAACGAGAGGTTTGAGTGAGTAGTAGGGATGGATGGTATGTATGGTGAAGATGGGGGAGGAGCCGGTTCGAATCCGGTTGCCAAATGGAAAGACCAGATGGCTCGCAGGTTTCAGTACTACTTGGATAAGTCGACACCACATGCGGGGATGCGGTGGATAGGGTCATTCGTGGTGGCGTTAATCTACTGCTTGCGGGCGTATTATGTGAAGGGGTTCTACATTGTGACATACGGGCTGGGCATCTACCTGCTGAACCTGCTGATAGGTTTCTTGTCGCCTCAAGTTGACCCGGAGAGCGAGGGTCCTGCCTTGCCAACCAAGGGAAGCGATGAGTTCAAGCCTTTCATTCGCAGGCTGCCGGAATTCAAATTCTGGTGCGTGGGATGCATGTGCATGTCATCTTTAACCACATAGGAATTTTATGGTTTAGGATTTCCAACCCCATCCCTGTCTGTTCTGGAGAATGTTATGTCGTTGTCGTCGCTTCCTTCCTACTCTTGTAGGTTTTACAGGTGGTTGAGTGGTGTGAGGGTTATGACCATGTGAGGGTTACATTTGACCAAATGGCAATTGGGGATTTTCTTTGAGAGATTCGGCAACGACCGTAAAGGATGCTCTGGAGCTACCTGGGAACTGGTCTGAGGATAGATTCGTCCTATGTGGGTAGGAGAATGGCAATTGGCATGGCATAGCGCAAACTAAGAGATGGAGAATGTTAGTGACATTTACCTGGATTTGACCACATCTTCTCTCCCGATCCTTGCTCTTGGGTAGAGGCTACAAGTATTACAAGTTCACGAGCTCGACTGTTCTATGGACTAGCTCTTCATGTGATGAAGATGTGCTCAACATGTCCGAAAGAATATTTGTGTCCTCAAGTTGAATACTGAGCACTGTTCTTGGCCTGATACAGTCAAAGCAGCCCTGTGTCTCTACTTTGACTGGCCTATCAATATTTCTCCCGTTTGAAGTCGTTTTTGTTTGTCTCTCTACATTTGTTTGTAAGTTTATGGGTCTCTCTGCTCTCGGTGGCATCAACAAGTGAAAATGTGAATGACTCAGGTAACTCTTCGTGCTGTGCAGGTATGCATTTACAAAAGCGTTGGTCGTGGCCTTCATATTGACATTCTTCAGTATATTTGACGTGCCAGTGTTTTGGCCAATTCTTCTGCTATACTGGGTTGTTCTATTTGTCCTGACAATGAAGCGCCAGATTCGGCACATGATCAAATACCGATACATTCCCTTCTCTTTGGGCAAGCAGGTATGCCATTTTCTATTTACCAGGTCAAGCAAAGATTTTCAAGCGTCTGAGCAATTTTCTCAATATCAATTGATGTGTAGCTCGAGTTGGTTTATGGAGTATGAGTGAAAGGATCATGTGAGCATACTTGTCATAGGTTCTGCCGCCAACCAACCGGCTGTGTTTTTCCGATTGCCCATTTTGCACCTATTATAATAGTTCTGTACAATGTAATTTCTGGCAGCTGAGAAAATGGATAGGGTAGAACAGTCTAAAGGCCATAATATATTATCCTCTTCGGATCCAGTTAATCTCGTAATTGAGATATTTTTCATTATTAGTCAGAGAAGTGGAAGTCCCTTGTTCATTATTGATGTCTGGTATAGAAATTGATCAATATTTCTGAATGCAGCGGTACACCGGGAAGAAGGCGGGGGATAAATCAGATAAGGCAAGCACTTCCAAGGATTAGTTTTTGCTCTGGTTTCCAAGGTAGAAATATGAATTTACTTAGTTCCTGAAACCCCCTAATGGGCGCCTGTCAGAAGGCTGCTGAGCTGCCAAACTCAGGTTTGAGGTTTAGGAGGCAATTTGTGTGGGTAAAGGTTCTTTTGGTGCTCACTTTTAGGAACCATTTTAAAGCTTTGTGGATAGTTCAGTGTGACTGTCAGTCAGTAGCTTATTCTGCACAGTGCTGAGGATTGCTTGGCAGCATCTTATGAGACCCATGATATTGGTTAATTTGACATTATTCTTTGGCATCCTCTGTGGAGAAAGTGGATGCAAGCTTACTGTCTCTATGTAAGTATTTTGGTATGAAATGCATGATGCTAGGGGGGTTTTCACTCTGTGGGTCACTGCTACTCATCTTCTATGCAGAGCAACTTGGATGCTAATTTCAGCTTTAGGATTGTGAATATATTTAAATTGGATGGCTTTCGTCAAGAGACAACATTTGGCCGCACATGAGTATAGGTGATTCAGATGCCAATCACTCTACTTTTTGTGTACACAGATAAGGCATTTCTTGTCCTTATATTTATTTGCCACCACATGCTGTGTTTGCTTTCAAATGCTTTCCCCCCTTGCAACCTTTCACGTCACTTGTAACCCTCTCACATCCAAGGCAGCCATTCACATGAATTGGAAAGCACTGATGAGTAAGAACTCAATTGATAAACACTATTGACTTTTCACCCTTTATGTTCTTTATAACCTTCTGAATCAATCAATGGCTACCAAATATGCTTTGTGTCTTCTGCCAATTCTGTAAAGAATTAGTGTGACTGTAAATATGTCATTCCATGGCATCTGGACCCTATAGGCCAGGTCTGAGGGATGGTTCACGAAAATAGGTTGCCTCAGTGAACTTCAACTAGGCATATGGACTACCCTCAAGAATATTAGTAAGCATATACCTATCTGTTTGGTGAACTGCAGTTCTGACATAGTCCTTTGAGGCATTCGGGGTCCAGGTTACTTCTTTGCATCTGAAGTCAACACATGTGGAAAGAGGACTTAGGGAAGGTAAGCATGCCTAATTTGGTTACTTATCTTAATTGGACACCTCTATTTGAGTGATATATGGTTAGGTGTAGAAGGAAGAAGGCACCAAAACAATGCGTGATTTAGAGAGACTAAGGGTGAGTTTCCATGTAGGCCGCTTGTCCACTAGATTCTAGAAAATAGGGGGCGGAGGTGTTTGCAAGCCACCATTCAACTAGATTTTGGTGGTCTGCTAGAATGTGGAGGGCTGTGGACATGGGCCACTAGACTTTCATGTGTCCTCTAAAGAATCTTTAACCTACAAGTACTAGTCACTGATGGTTTTGACGATTGGTTTTAAAAGGTGGAGGAGGTTAGTAGGTGGGCCCGGATTTGGGTGGGTTTGTCCTCATACACACTAGAATCTGGTGGTTAGTGGCCTACATGGAAACTCACCTTAAGGTACATGTTGTAGTACCTTTACCAATTTGGCACTATTGAGCTATTTTAGAAAACCTCCTTTTGGATTTTTTAATCTCAAAAATCCATATGGAAAAAATAAGTTTCCTTTAAATCTAGGATGGTGAGTCTTAAAAAGGAAATCTATAATAAGTATTTGCCTTAAATTAGCCAAAATGGTAAAGGCACTATGGCATATCTTATTTGGTTACTTTTCCTAATAGGACACCTATATTTAAGTGGCATGTGATTTGGTGTGACTTCAAGAACAAATACCGAAAATACATATGCCCAAAATATGGTAACAAATCTAGGCTTAGTAGTCAACATCATTTGGGGGACCTTTATGACCGTTTGATGAGCACGAGAATCTTCACTTTGATAATAAATAAGATACTCATGTAAGCTTCAAAATTTATGAGGAAAGTTGCTATGGATTCAATGTGGATTTACTAAGCATCTTGTATTAATTACGTGCTTTATATCCTAAGAGAAGTGGACTACTTGGAGAAGTAAGCATCTACCTTACACTACATGCTCAAAATGTGTCAACTATTCTAGGTGCAACGATCAATGCATGTATATGGTAGGCATATGATCATCAAAGAAGACCAAAAAATTACTTTAAAATTAGATGATATATTCATGCCAACATGGAAAAATAAGAAGAAAATGGTTATGGCCTTGATTTGAACTTTCCAATCATCTTGTAAGGTAGATGAGGCTAATGTGGACACCTCCAGCTCTATGGAATCGTTTACTTGATAGATTCGAGCATTAGAAGCTTGAGCTTGTTAGCAATTGTGAATCACGACTAAAGAATTTGGAATCGTTGAAATCGGGAGTTGAGGAAGGTTGTATACATATAGTTTGCTCCATAAGGCGGGAAGGAGAACAGTTGCAAGATGTGGAAGCATGGAGGGAGCAAGGGGTTGGTCATAGGGTGTGGAAGCAACACTCTTCCTCCTCAGACGCTTAGGGTTGGTTCACACAAATCCCAAGTCCTAACTCCCAAGTCACTTGAGGTCAATCCGTGCAATCTCAACTCTTGAGAGCATTGAAGTTGGGACTTACCACTTCACATAGGTCCCATGTCCTAAGTCCCAAGTATGACATGGATGTCTACATGGCGACACTTTTTGGAGGTGAGGTTCCGGACTTGTGTTGTGAGTTGGGTCAAGCAAAAAGCTAAGATAGAACAAAGGAAAAATGATGAAAATAAGACGATTTGGTCATAAAGAGTGGCTTCAAATTTGTGCAATATTTTTGAGAGATGGACTAGAGAAAATGATGAGGAATGCAAGTTGTTTCAAAATTTTATTCCATGTAAATAATTAGTTACATTTTCCCAAAGAGGCAAGCAAGTAATATTTCCTATTTGTATAGTAGAGTCTCCCTAATTTGAACATCAAAATCCTACTCTGCACACAAAACGCTCAACTCAATGGCACCCAAAAGTGATTGCAAGTGGCGTGAAACAACACCTATTTGGCCATAATTGCATCCCACCTATCATTGCATCCTTTTCACGCCATCACTTTTACAATTGGCCATTTTGGGTCCACACAAGAATTATTCTACCCCTAGTCTAGTGCACTAGTAGTGATCATTCACTGTTTTTGATTTTTCTACCTTAGGGCCACTTCACACGCGAGATTGAGAGCATGTGACCATTACACTTCAAGCACTCTCATTGGTGGAAAAGGCAAAGCTAGTCCAAGTTCATTTCACACTATGCTTGAGGGACCAACGGAGTATGTGAATGCCAGATGGATGTAAAGGCTACATGGATTCCTACATGGCATCAAATAGATCATGTTTCATGGTCACTTGAATTATTTTCAAGAAGCACCTCTTGGAGGTAGGCCTAATACAACACCGGGAGACCATGGCAATCCGAACGCTCATAACCGTTGATATATTCTATTTAATCATGTGTGAAGACCGGCATGAATAAAAATTCATTGAAATAACATTTGGTTGAGGACCCGGTCACATATGACTTCACACTACATTTGAGGGTCCATGAGCACACTACATGATTTTGGAGGTGTGTTGGGACGGCCTTTGGACACTTTCTTTTGGGCTCTCACAATTTCACGGTCACGGCTCTTGGGTCGTGTGTGAAGTGGCCCTTAACACGAGTGGGACTTGGGACTTGAGACCCCATGTGAACAGGCCCCGAGGCTGCTTCGGACACTGTCGCTCCGCGGGTCTGCTGGCTATGGTGTAAGGAGTAAGTAGGCGTTCTTCTACCACCCCAGCTGCTGCTGCTGCTGCTGCTTCAATCGCTCTAAACACACGTAACGCATTGCCATCCTGGAGCGGCACTCCACGGAGCTCCCGTATACAGCATACCCTTGGCCGCGGACATTCTGTCTCGATGTGTCAACCCTGATGCGCACAGATGCCGGTGAGGGAAGAATCGCAAACCCTAAGGGGTGGGGTTTGGAATTTGGAAGTGATCGGGTAGGGCAGGAGACAGAGAGAGGGAGAGAGAGATTGATCGGGGCGTGGTTTGGTTTGGTTTGGGGTGGCCGCAATGGAGGGCATGTATGGCGATGATGCAGTAGGGGGAGCGTCATCCAATCCGGTGGCGAAATGGAAAGACCAGATGTCGCGAAAGTTTCAGTACTACTTGGATAAGTCGACGCCGCATGCGGGGTTTCGGTGGCTAGGGTCGTTCGTGGTGGCGGTAATCTACTGTTTACGGGCTTATTATGTGAGGGGGTTCTACATTGTCACGTATGGGCTTGGTATCTATCTGCTGAATCTATTGATAGGGTTTCTGTCGCCTCAAGTCGACCCAGAGAGCGAGGGCCCTGCGTTGCCAACTAAGGGCAGCGATGAGTTCAAGCCTTTCATTCGCAGGCTCCCGGAATTCAAATTCTGGTGCGTTGCATGCCATTTCTCGCATTACCTTTTGCATTACTATTTTTCTCTCTCTGTATTTTGTGAATAATTTCTCTTGGTTGTGCAGTTTGGATTATGTTTTAAATTTGATGGAGTGATGGACCTGCCTGCAGCTGTAATTCTGGAGGAAGGTGCATGAGTTATTTATTTATTTATTCATTCTGGGAATGTTAGCCATGCCTGCCATGTTTCTCTTAATTTGGAATGGTGCTAGAAAAGTGACCTAGAAAATGATCCAGGGGCTGGTGTATCCTCTCTGGAAGAGGAGAGAGTGGTTCAAGTGATTGATAGAACGAGGATTATTGTTCTGAATGTGTAACGATTCTCTGTTTCATAAGAATCCTGATTTCTGAATGGACCTGCCTACAGCTCTAATTCTAGGAGGAAGGCATATGGTTTTTTCTTTTATTTTCTTTTCTTTTCTTTTCGTCTGGGTATGTTAGCCATGCCTGCCATATTTGTCTTAATAGAGGAATGGTGGGCTAGAATTGACCTAGAATTTGATCGAGGGGCTGGTGTGTCCTGTATGGGAGAGAAGACAGTGAATCAAGTGATTGATAGGATGAGGATTATTATTCTGCATGTGGAACTGTTGAATTGAGCTTTGCTAGCCATTCTCTGTTTCACTTGAATACTGACATGTGATGGACCTGCCTACAATCCTAATTCTGGGAGGAAGGTGTATGGATTTTTCTTTTCTGGGAATGTTAGCCATGCCTGCCATGTTTCTCTTCATCTAGAATGGTGGGCTAAATTGACCTAGAATTTGATCACCAGAGATAGTGAATCAAGTGATCGATAGAATGAGGGTTATTATCTTGAATGTGTAACTCTTGAATTCAGCTTTGTAATTGATTCTCTGTTTTACTAGAATCATGACATTTGTCATCTGTTCTTGTTGTGTTGCAAATATGTGTGTGTGTGTGTGTGTGTGTGTTTGTGAGTTGGTCCTATGTGCTTTTAAGAAAAGAAGGAAATCTTTTTTGTTGCTTTGGATACAGTGAAGGTGGTTCCATGTGTTTGGTTAGAGTTTGTATGATTTTTACTGTATTCATCTTCTGGATGGGGTAGGCTTAACATCATAACATACTTGTATCCAAGTGTCTGTGCCTGTTGGTGTCTCATATGAAGTGTACCACTGCCCTCGCTATGCTTGAAGATTCACATACTTGTGCTTGATTTGGGTGTTTCTCTGTTGCTTTGCAGGTATGCATTCACAAAAGCGCTTTGCGTGGCGTTTGTGCTGACATTTTTCAGCATTTTTGACGTGCCAGTGTTTTGGCCAATTCTCCTACTATATTGGATTGTTTTATTTATTTTGACAATGAAGCGCCAGATTCGGCACATGATCAAGTATCGATATATCCCCTTCTCTTTGGGCAAACAGGTTAGTCTTTCTCTATAGCACATGGAGACAGTGAAGCCTCTGAATGAATTTGAGAGTGATTCTTTGGTAGTGTTCAAGTTGTATGATGTTTGGTGAATTGTGTGTTTTCTGAACATGTTTGAGTAGCTCTCTGCCACTCACTGACCACTAGTTTGTGAGCATTAGCTGTTATTCAATAAGATATCATGAGTAGGTCTTACCAGACTGTAAATGTGGCTTTGAGGTTGTTGCAGCTGCCTCCCTTCATACCCCATGTGCTTTTCACATCACTTCGATGCAGATAATTTTAACAATGTGAATGCAAATTGTCTTCTTCTGAATGATTTTAAATTCTGGGCTGGGATGGTTTTCTTGGATGCAGCGATACAGTGGGAAGAAGGCAGCATCACCAGATAAGGCAAGCACTTCCAGAGACTAGTTGGTGCTTTGGTTTCCAAGGTAGAAATATCAGTCTGAATTTCCAGTAAAACTGGAAGACGACTTTACTTAGTCCCTGAGACCCTCAATAGTCTGCCTGTCAGGCTGCTGAGCTGCCAAACTCAGGTCTGAGGTTCAGGAAGCAGGTTAGGTTAGTGATATGTTTTAGATGGTCACTTTTCTGGGGCGCATTCTATTTTTGAGGATTTGTCATTGTGCATGTTGGTCAGTTCTCCGTTCTCTGTAGTGCTGAGCTGCCTGACAGCATCTCATGTGATATATGACTTTGCTCAAGTCCTTGGCATGATGTTTGGAAGTATAGATGCAAGTTACAGAGTCTGCTGCAAATTGGTATGGAGTCCATTATCTAAGAGGCCCTTGAGCTGCCAAAACGATGGAGTTGAAGTTGGGTGTTGAAGTTCATTAGTAGGTTCTTGAGTTGGATGGCTTTTCCTTCATTTTCTTCTGAATTTATTTTCAGAAAAAGGCCCTACATAATTGTGAGAGAAATCGAGTTTTAAAATGAGGGCAGGAGGCTAACAAGCATGCTGAAGTATCAAAAAATGTTCAGTCGGATTTACAACGAAACTTATTAAGAAAGTATCTTGGCAGATAACCTGTAATTTGATCACACATGTGTCTATAAAGCATATTGATACAGGGTTGTCTGCAATGACTATGACATTGTTAATACTGTAGACCACATCAGCCAATTACATGGGAATGAACTAATTATATACTATCATACCAGTTCTTTTTACATAGAGTTATATTTGGCTTGAGCTTAGTCTCCAGGTTGTAAATTGTACATTTTGGACCTTCTAGTAACCTTATATTTCCTCATCAGACTGAGGCATTCCAGTATAGTTCTCATGTCCCTATGAGTAAGCTGAAACCCAAACCAAATTAGGTTGTCTGATACCTGGATTGGTGTTTTGTTGTTGTACAAACTTAGCTATTGCTAATTTTATTATAATAAAAGCTACATGGAAGGGTCCGTTTCATAAGTAGTGGGAAATGGCAGTTTTCCAATGCTTTGTTTGAAGCAGATTTTCCTTCTGAAAGAATTTTGGCTCACTGTAGGATAAGTTTCAGGTTTGTCAAAAGCGTGTTCAAAACAACCTGCCATCTTACTGAGGATATTTGGTGGCTGAACCAGGTTGTACCAGATTTTAACAGGGAGTCATCTGATGCAGCAGTGAGCTTGCAAACCCTATCCTCTGCCGAGGAGGGGACTATTTTGAGTGGATCCCAACCTATTGCTGTACCACCTCTATAGGCGTCAAGGTCCTTGAAGCAATGCAGGAGCCTCTTTGCATTAGATGACTCCTCAGCTGACTTGTATAGGTAGTGGGAGTTTAGTATCTCTTTCCCGTAGAGAGTTACCACCCAAGATTTGGTACTCGAATGGTAGAGGCCCTATGTGTTCTTGAAGATGATGGGTGGGTGTGTTTTCTTTTTTAAGACACCCTCACCAATGCAAACCTTCTCTTCCTTTACTTTATTGCACCCTTTTCTTTCACTATATTTCTGATTACATTCTTTTTCCAACACTAAGGTTCTTAACCTATTAGATATGCGTATTTATATTTACTCAGTAGGTATCCACACTACTTTGCATCATTTCATCTAGATTCTCAGGCTTGTCACGTGGTGCAGACCTCTTATTATAGTGTTGAAAGGTAGATGCATTCAGTCCAACTCGTTGAAATATTTCCACTGCAATGAAGTATTGTTCTTGCACTTGTGAATATGTGAGTATTCTGCTGCACTGCAAGGTTGTGCGGGATACTCCTGCTAATCTCTGTTATCTTTTGTGTGGGGTCTTATTCCAAGATCTGTTGCTTGACCTAGAGTTGTAGCTTGCTTACATATAGTTTTATCATCAGTGCACATTTCCATGTGGAAGGAGGTCCAAATTTTTGTCAACTAATGATTTTTGCCAACTTTGTTGGCACATGGAAATGTGTTCTAAGTTATGTTGACTATTGAGCCTAGAATGGTTAACAAGTTTTAAGCACGTACTTCAATTTCTGTCAAACACATCATTTTTGTTCATAAAAAAAAGGTGTCCTTGCATCCTTTGCTTGTGACTCCATTCCCTCAAATTGGTGGACAACTGAAGAAATGGTATTGTCAAGTTTTTTGTGATATGTTTTGAAGTACGAAGAAGCAGGAAGCATGTGTTAGCATGCTTGAAAACCTCTTTGCTTCTTTCAACATTCATCTCATGTTATCAAGTCTTTCATGTATTTTGGCACCTTTCTTAGTTGGTTCCTTGGACTTCTTTCTGGTTTTGCATATGTGCAAGGAATTTTGAGAAAGAAGAGACTACTAAGGAGGAATAAGAGGGGGATGAGAAGGATTTGTGTGCCAAAGGTTTTGTGTCAATCTAGTGTCTGGGCGTTTTTCATGCTCTCCAACTTCTACCAGTTCGAATTACACAACAGAACTTGTGTTGTATTAGCATATCTACGATGAAACATCTGCAAATCCCGGATCAAAAATCAGTCCTCTTTTGATTTAGTGAGTAGACGATTCATTTACTTCCTCCAAATTACAACAAAACCTTTGCCGGGAGAATATGTTTCGTACTTGACCATCAAGTCTTTCTTTCAAATACACCATCAAGTTGACATTAGTTTTTATGGAGGCTACTGCACTCTGCCACTCTAGCGAATTAGCTTATTTGAAACAATTGTGATGTACTTTTGATCCCTTTAGCCTTTTCGGCTTCCCAGATTTTTTAATCATTTTCATTTCATTTCATTTCACTTGAGCTAGATGCCAGGTCTTGACATCTTGACATCACTGTAAGCTAAATATTGAGCTAAGGTGTAAAGTTTTTTTTGTTGAAAGCTCACATGACAAGGTTTGTCACATTAACTGGTCCAGATTGACCATGTTGCTCAAGTATTCATCAACAAGAGATTTTCATTTTTCCACCTGAAGTTTTACACGTTGAAGCACAAATTTTAAACATGTCCGCCTCACTCAAAAAAAAGTTATGGTCGAGTAGATTGGTTATTACGGTTCTCCAATGATATGCATAATTTGTTTTCAATGAAAATTATGTTAGATATTGGCCATTGAGGTGGAGCTGGTAGTTGCCCAATGATCGTTGTCTAATACTTCCCATCACTTTCATAGGATGCCCATAATATATTCAATGTTCAACCACTGAGTGGACAACATCAACAATTCAATGAACCCCTAAATGACATCCCCTAGTACCGTGTGGTCAAAATGTGGTCCTTGTGACATACACCCTTTCAACATGATGTTACTTGGGTCAACTTGGTTCATGTTGAAGAGAATTACATATCCTATCGATGTTTTTGAGTCACAACAATAGAGCACGTAACATCCTAGAATTCTGCATTCCTTTTATTTCTCAATTTGGTTAATATTTTTTCTTTATACTAATACCCATGAATACGCCTAAATTGGATACTTGGTAACACCGATTAGATATTTAGTTAAATATTAATGAAATGAATATGCTTTGGGCATGGAAGAAAGATGATTTATAACAAGAAGCAATAAGATGAGCCATTACGACCACATAACATTATTCAAATCCATAATAGTGTTTTGTGGGACTGATAGTATTCCTCAGAATATTCCCCATATTCAGTCTGACATGGGAAATCTTTTGTGGAATACTATTAGTTCCACAGAACATTGTTATGGATCTGAATAATGTTATGCAAATCCACTATATATATTGCCCTTATGGCACCATTGTGGCAATTTGCACTTTATACACTCCATAGTTAATTTCCTATGTTGTAGTGTTTTGCTTGTCTTAACTATCCGATTGTTGCTAGGTATTCGAGATAATAATCTTTAGACCTCTAGTCTTGGTGAAAAGGAGATGAGTGTCGAGCTCGCAAACAAATAGAGGGTAGGTGCATATAACCGATCACTTAAGAGATTTTGTACCAAGTATGGAGAAGTGTAAGGTGGTGCAAAATTTTCCCATGTAGATAGAAATCAAGAGGATTGCAAATTTTTTAGGTAATAAATTGAAATTACTGTAAATTTGTGAAGTCAAAAGTTGGTCGGAACATGTCATCAATGTCTAGAGTCTACCATAACCACTCATTCCTCCTCACTTTAGCACTCAAAACTAGGACAAGTGTCATGGCACTATTGGTTCCGGCCTAATTGAAATTGAGTCCCAATCTGATTGAAATTACACTATCTCATAGATTGAGGACGGGGTTTGATCTAGAATAGGCACGTATTGATCATGTTGGGACTGGATTTCAATCAAGCCATAAACCGATAGTGCTATGACACATGTCCAGATTTTGAGTGCTAAGGTGAGGAGGAATAAGCGAAGTAAATGACTGGTATGACAGACTCTAGACATTGGTACTATATTCTAGCCAACTTTTGGCTTCAAAAATTGGTAGTAATTTCAAATTAATGGGAAAAAAATTAGGGGAAAAATTGCATTCCTCCTGATTTCTATCTTCCTACACGTGGAAAAATCACACTGCCTTGTACTTCTCCAGATCTGGCACAGAATCTCTTATGTGATGGGTCAGTTATGGGCGCCTCTACTCTATTACCAAGTGGCCATTTTCCTTGGTTGCCACCCAATGATTTCAAGATAGTTAACATGAATCGATGATGAATTCTAGGCACACTACATCGATGAATTCTAGCCTCCATAGCATACACAAGTGACAAATTCTAGGCAAAGGGTTCGTGTCAGCCATGCAAGCTTTGAAGACTTCAGAGTCATCTTGCGTTTTTGCTTTAAACTCTATTCTCTGCATAGAGAGTACACTTGGTGGGCACCAGATTCATGGCAACCATGTAAAAAGGTCCAGTAAAAATATGAGCCCCTGAAGGTTTATGGTTGACTCATCCCAGTGTTCTTGGATTTTGTGACAACCACATCAGGAGGTGTATTACATATATATCTCCCTTACAGGTCTGTAGTTGATTCATCCCATCTTACCTTTACCCATATTCAGGAACTCTGATGTCAATTCCAGCGTCAGATGAGCTCATATCATAGTTTCCTGGCGTAAGAAATTCCCAACATTTTACTTTCAACTTGAATGGTTGCTATGTATCCCAAGTCCCGCATGATTTCGGTCTCATTAAGAATAGAAACAACCTGTCTCCAAGTCAATTCTGTGGATGGCATTGCAAACCCTGTGAATCCAGCCCTTCGATACAAGGCCTTATCAAACTGAGCATACCACACACTTCGATATTAGCTAAAAAGAGAGTGCAATTCCTGATGTTAATGTAAAACAAATGCCCCAAAAACTGGAGACTTTCAGGCATTAGAACCACAGATGCCACAACCCAGTTGAGAAGCAGCCAATAATCTTGAGCCGAAAAATATAAATTGCTGCATGTGATTTGCAAGTGGATTCACACAAGTCACTACCTGTATATATGGACTTACATAGTACCCATGATTTACAGAAAGATACCCCACGGTAACCTCCCTCCCTACCAGGAGGTACAGACCTGTAGTTTAATCTCATAGTCCTACTCAAATGATTATTCCTATTAACAAAACTTCTCAAGTTGCATTACTTCAGCAGAACTGTGTACAAAGGAGATAGAAGTCATAAACTATTGATGCATACTGCATAAGCATCAAAACTTCAGCTGACATGAGATTACTGTGCAGGGACAGCAGGAGCTGGAGTGTTCCTTGAGGCCTCCTCAATTCTTTCAATGGGGACCAATGGAATGTACGCGGACAGAGGTACGTTCCTCCCCTTCAAAACTGAAGCAATGTTGTTATACTGTTGAGCTCCAAACTTGGCCGCGGGAGCAGCTGTGTGAACCACCTGAGGCACGTAGGGCACAGTCAAAATCTTCTGCCAGGCAGCATATGTGAACTGCTCAGCTACTGGCTCATACCTCTCATAGTAAGATGATGCAGTCTCATATAAGCCTTGAGACTGCACATCAGCAACAACTGCCCTGGCAGCATCTGGGGCTTGCTTCGCTACATCCAGAGCTTTGTATGATGTCTCCTTTACGTACTGGGGCATAACACCATCTACATATGCCAATGTCTCATCAACCTGTTGAATAAAGAAGCACACCATGAGTGGACAAATCATGTCCGGGGAAAAATATACATCTGTTTTTGTACTACAGACACACCACAATAAGTGCTATGTTTACAAAGTCCAACCAAAAGGTCGATCATTGCTTATAAATTTTTTACAAGTGCCACATATAACCGACATGTATATGATTCACCAATATTGGAGATGGCAAATCTCATGCAGTTATATGGTTACAAGACCTATGCGACATGTACAAAAGATCACTGGAGTTTGCACAGCACTGCCCGTGACAACCAAGTTCAAATCACTTGATGACATACATACCTTGCTATCGACGTACTGCAAAATCTCCAAAGGCTTTCCCTCTATCTTTTGATAAACAGGGCCGACGACAGTCTTCACGGTGCCCTCAACATTGTCAACCCCAGGCTTCAGAGGACCTGAGCTCTCTTTCGCGTATGCGTAAAGTTGTGCAAGGTAGGCAGTGGCCTGAAGCACAAGAGCGTGCACAAGGCCGAGATACTTCAAGTTAGGTTCCTGAGACTGCAAACAGAACAACACTTAGGTGAGATCATCAACGGAGACGCATTGATGTCAGCACAGGTATATACATAGATCCTTAAACAGCCGAAAAAGTTCAACTACAACAAATGGTGTCCCTCTAAACAAATAAGTCTCATGTACACATTTTAAGCCACCTTGCAGGTATCAAACGGAGTCCGGAGCCCCTTATGTAACATACCAGAACGGGACACTTTGTAGCTCGACTAAGGCACAGAGAGGCATAAGGTTATGTCTACGGGAAATTATAAAAGAAATCGACCGACAATACTATGCAAATTAGAAATGGCCTCTTACTACCGAGACAATAAGTAGATCTGCTCTCCCTCCGCATACTCCACATACCTAATCAGAAGCCAATGGAAATTGGAGGAGAGAACGAAGAAAATGAAACGACACAAACTACAGAAAAAAAAATTCACGCGGACGGCGACACTAATATTCCTACGTAAATGGCACGGGCTGGAGCTTACTAAGGACCTCCTCCAACACAACAGCAAAACAACACCACAATAACTAAGTCCAAAACAGAACGGGGGTTAAAAAATTTGACGACGAACAGAAACTAAGCGACATTTGCAGAACACCGACAGAACGAAGAATTGATTCAACATCGATCCAGACGAAGGAGGTGTGCAGAACGAACCTTATTTACTTCCGCCATGGCTGCTGCTGTGCAACAAAAAAGAAGTCGATAATCGAGACTTCAAATCGCGTTCCTGGATGGTTTTGAATGAGGGAAGTGGCAGGAGTGATCGAAGGACGAGAGGAGTGCAGTTTTAGAGTGTGCGACAGGAGCGAGCGAGGAGAGCGAGTAGTAGAAGCTCGTCGGGCGATACAATCGGAGGAGAGTGTGACGAGAGGCCTGTAGAGCACGGCACCGTTTGGAAGGAACGGCCAGGCTCGGCACTGTGGGGCCCTGCTCTGGTACCGACCCTCTGGTCCCGACCCTGGCTTTCTCGAGCCTTCCCGAACCTACGGAGCGAGTCGGTCTGCTACACTAAATATTGCATTTATTAGTGTCCTATGGTATTTTATCTCACTGTGGTGACTTTGTTATGAATAAGTTTACAGATACTGTCATGGATGATTGACATTTGAATAAATTCCATGTAGACTATTTAATAGTGTTGGTATACTTTTCATCTCAACATTTTTGTAATGAAATATTGACATGAATGAGTAAAATTTGGATGATAAATCACTTAGTAAGTGACAACAATTGCAACATTGTAACTCTATAATGTCCAAATTTATTTTACAAAGGATGAAAATAAATTTTAGGTTTACATTTAGTGTTGGAGACACTACAAGGATGTACTATTATTAGTATTTATTAAAATATATATATAATTGGTGACACTATATACATTATTTACAGTACATTTCTTGGTCACCGTAGCAAGCTCCCCATACACTGCTGACATAGTTGATTTAGTGCATTGACATCGGTCTTATACATTTGAATTAGTGCGGCATAACATTGGTGTATCATGGTAAGGTATATTGGGTATTATTTGGTAAGTTTTTCATGTTCTCAATCTTCTTATGAGGAATCTCATGAGAAGATCGATGAAAAAGCCTCATCAAAAATTATATTGAGGAATAGAAATTCCATGAAATTAGTTATGACACTTAAAATTGTTGATTCTTCAAAATAATGCATAGTCAACCACTATCCTCCCCCAATTAAATTGTGTTGACTATTGGGTCTAGACTAGTTATCGAAATTTGAAGATCTAGTACAATATTTTTTATAAACGTTTTGCCCATGTCCATTTTTAGATGTGGACACCTCACCACAAATCACTCCAAAGACATGAGTCTGATTGAAAGAAGTAATCAAGTAACTCATGCATGCCTCGTAGCATTGGTCTTTAAGACTTGTCATGTAGAAGGAAGTGTTATGCGTCATTTTCTTTGGCACTTTTATTGTGTTGTCACCCAATAAATTCAAGTAAAAATAATGCATACAATCAGTCATGAATGTCATAGAAATACTATTATGAGCTATTGCATGCAATAAGAAAAAAAATCACCTATTTCCATTGGACTACAACTACCATAAGTTATGGTTTTGTGGGATGTATAAACGTATATGGATTTAGATTCCTTATTTCCTAGACAATTGGATACCATTTAAATCACAACAGATGATACGAATTTTAGAACAACTCTACATTGATATATGCAATTGGGTTGCCCCATGCTAAATTTATCGCCATTCCACAATGTTTTGGATATTTGTTGTTACAATGACAAAAATTGTGATGTATCAGAGTTGTCATACAACCTATTAAAACATTGTTATAAGTACTTGTGATTTGATTTTGATCCAAGGTACTTTGCATGGGTAAAGAAGCAACCTATTTGTGAAGGCAATCTACATATCATGAGGGGTTGATCACACCGGCTAGTTATGACACCATCCATCGCCATCTCCGGCTACAATAATGTGAAAAAGTGATGGGCCAACATCAATTTCTGAACATAATCCCCAACAATCTCACGGTTGGAACCGGACGGAAAAGTTTGTGTGATCAGGGCATGAGTCATGAACTCACTCTCTAATAAATCACTTTAACCTATTGACCCCATACGTCTTAGGAAAAATCATTCATATTAATAATAATGACAAGAGACGAAACATTCATAATATTATTCGCATTCATAATAACAATGTTTTGTGGGACTGACAATATTCCACGAAATATTTACCACACTCGCTCTGCATGTGAGGAATATTCTGTGAAATATTGCAATGTCATGTTAGGTTTCCGGGAGCAAGAAGCATCTGAATGTAAACCCTAAATGTCATAATTGATGAAACCCTATTAATGGGCTCCAGCCTCCTGGCATTCAAAAAGTATGCTCATGATGAGGTGGCAGGGAAAAGGACCGGAAGTATCCCGGCGACTGCGTGAGCTGGCAAGGGCCGGGTGGCGAAAGCCCAAAAGGACGGGCCAGGTGGCACAGGCGTCATAGGCGAACGGGCGGTGCTCCAAGTCCTCCCAGATTCCTCCGCACAATCAGCAGACACGTGGACACTCCCTGCGTGGGTCCCCCCTCCTTCTGGAATTTTGTCGAAGTTAATTCACCCAGGTCAAGCCGTAGGATGGGTGGATGGATGAGCTACCAACTTATCATCCATCCTCCACGCACTTCGAGGCCCCGTGTTTGCATCCATCCGTCCGTCTCGGGTTTTATCCTTGGTGTTGGGTTACTTTATTCGGATTGCTACCGTACAATCGAAGCGTACCTCCTATATATTCATCCAACATAAATACTTTAACATAGTATATTTTCCGGATGTTACTTCTTTTTGGTTGATTTGACACCGGAATTAGGTTTACATGAATGGGGAACAAACATATAGGGGTCAAGTTTTCATGTTGGATGGATGAGAGATACACTTGCGTACAATGTTACTCATCCTCCTCACAATCAGTCCCCCCTTTTCTTTTTCTCTCAAATTTCTAAGAAGTCGAAACAACAACAATCATTGGAGTGATAAAGCTACATGTGGATGGCGTTACAAAACATCATCCAAACTTTGATGATTATATTCCTTTTTGTGTTTATTTGGAATGTTTATGGCGAATTCATCAATGAAAAATAATGGAATATTCGGGATTCCATTTTAAAAAAATTGTGCCATCTTTTTTTGCATCTACAAAAGAGGGTTGGTTATTCTCGGATTTGCAATGTTGGAAGTTTTGAGCTCTGCAATCGTATCCGGAGAAGCCATAATTTACCCCATCAATTTGTGGAGTTGATTTCATTTCGTTATAAATAACCAATGCCCACTGACAATAAGTCGTGAGAGAAGCTACATAGGTCCCTATTGAACCTAGAATGGTTAACAATTTCGGAGCATGTGGTCCAATCTCTTTTAACCACTTGGTTTGTTTGTTTATGTTCTTGGAATTTGCACCTAACTGCCCAAAACTCAGAAAGTTAACCTCCTATATATCACTCAATTATAAGTGTGCAACTAAGGGGGCCCCCACACATACTGACAGCGAGCGGCAGCGAACGGGCAAATTCAGCTCGTTGCCACCAGCATGTGTGGGGGTAGCAAGCTTTTAAATTACTGCACACAGGTAATAGATTTCACCACAGGAAATAAAGCTGCGAGATTGTTTTCCGAAAAGCGGTTAGGTTGGTGAAATTTGGGTTTAGGAAGCTAGCAACTTGGGCAGGAAATAATGAATTATAGTTTTGACCATATTTCCTGGAAATTATTGACTCTATTTGCTTAAAAAAAATATAAATAAAATTGCGTTGGCTAGTCACCCAAGTTACTGCCCAACTTTGAGATATTATTTTTCAAATTGCTTAATCACTTTTTGCACTTTAATTATTTAGTAAACAAAACAGTGCCCAAGCTACCATAATAAACATGTCTAATATAAATAAAAACAATACCATAAGAAGTCAACATGTCAAACAATAATAACACACAATTAGGCCATCTTTTAATATATAATTAACATGTTCATATTCTATCATTGAAATCATGACTAGTATCATGATGGCCAAATAATAGACAATATCACATGCTATTGATAACCAAAATATCTATTTACAAAAATCTACAATTAAGCCGATTATTTTAGATTATAAACCTAAAATATTAAAAAAATCAAGTAGGTCCACTTTTAAGCTGTGCCTTCAACTTTTGAATTTCTAGTTGAAAGGCCAAATTTTGTGCGGCAATTCTTTCGTCACTTTCTCTCTTTTCTTTTGCTCTCCTATCTTCTGCCTCCTCTTTTTCTTTAGCTCTCCTATCTTCTACCTCCTCCTTCCATTTCATCATGGTTAATTCCCTATCGGCCCTATCCGATTCAATTTTAAGCAACATTTGCGATCTAGTTTCTTCTATCTTCAACAAAGCCTGTGCGAACCCTTCCATTCCTTTCAATACATTATCCTCGGCGTCATAATATGTTCCTTTCCTCTTTTGAGCTGCTTTCCGTCCCGATACATTAGGAGAGATTGTTGCCCTGGTCCTCGGTGTTAGCGTTTTTGGAGGTGTTTTATCAATGTTAATCCGTCGTCGTGGAGATTTTCGTGGGGGAGTCGTATATGCATCCACTTCAATGGGTTGGTTCAAATCCAAACCAGTCGGCTCACTGGGACCTCCAACATGTTCAGCGTCAACATCCTCCTGTGAATCTCCAACATCTATTGCACCTTGGATACCTTGGGTTTTAGGTGTTCGACCTCATATTCTATCGCATGTATCAAACCAAATCCATATGGAGGGTGTGCCACATGTTGTACTTTTTCCCTTTTTCTCTGCTTTCCATTTTCTCTTCAAACTGTCAATTTTTGAAATTAAGTTATCCCTATTGAATTGCACCTTTCCCCTTTCATTGAACACAGGTAACATTGTTTGCCATTGAGACTTACCTATGGGATTATAGTTTTGACCTATGTATTTCTCCTCATACATAGACAACAAAATCTCTATCAACGAATCAGTCCAAACTACTCCACGACTTAACAAAGGCTCGGAATCATCGGTGTTACCCCGACCTTCACCTCGACCACCTCTACCTCTACCTCTACCAACATTAGCCATGTTTGAACAATAATGACTTTCAATAACAATATTAGTTTAGGGTTGCTTTATATACATAAGTGTGATTCTCACTTTTGAAAAAAAGAATGTAAAAATGTCATATATAAAAAAAGATACATAAAAATATATATAAAAGTAAAGATAAAATATATACCTATAAAAAAAACTTATATATAAACTAAAAGACTCATATCTAAAAAAAAACTTATGTCTAAGATTAATTATCTAATAAACAACTTATGTCTAACACTAATTATCAAATAATTGAAACTCATGAATCAATTAGGTGATGTTTATGACAGTTTTTTTCAAAAAAAATTCACTTCAACGATAAGAGCGTGCCAAAACAATGGATCTTGATATTCGTGACTTTCAAAATGACAATGAGGTGTATCCAATATTATACATAATTTGGATACTTGCATGTGTGAGGAGTTTGAGACAAAGACGAAGAAATGTACATCTTCCAAGAGAATGGTGGGTTTACCCTAGATCGTTGCATCGATGGACAGCAATGTACAACAATGTTTACAACATGAATGAAGGAGTGAGGGACAGATTGTGGATTCGCGACTTTCGGATGAAGTATGTTACATTCTTGGAGTTGGTTGAGGTTTTAAGGCCATACATTCAACATCAACACACACGATACAGAGAAGCACTTCCAGTCACAAAAGCAGTAACCATGGTATTACACAAATTGGCAAAAGGTCTCGATAATGTGGAGGTGGGTGAAATATTTGCATGCGGGAGTTCCACTGTGTACAAGTACACTTTATTAATATGTCATGCATTGGCCGATAAGGACAAATTGTTAAAAACATATATCAGCTTACCTTCAGGTGCTAGGCTTGCCAATATCATAGCAGGCTTCCACAATATCACTGGGCTACCAAATATGTGTGGGGCAATAGACGGAACACATTGCAAATTAAATCGGAAACCACCACAATCATTTATCCCAAGTGATTATTGGTGTAGACATGATATTTATAGTGTTTTACTGCAAGGTGTGTGTGATAGTGAGAAGATTTTTTGGGATGTATGTGTGAGAGCTCCAGGAGGGACACATGACGCGGCTCACTTAAGGCAATCTTCTTTCTACAATAAATTGATGAGGAAGGAAATATTGCAAGAACATGTTATCACAATTGGCGGACAACGAATCTTACCATATGTAGTGGGTGACGCTGCTTATCCTATCTTGACACAAATTCAGAAGCCTTTTAATGCAAGAACGACAGGAAATGCTGATCAAAATGCATATGACGAGAACATGAGGAGAGGACGAACGACAATTGAGAACGCATTTGGAATATTGAAAAACAGATGGTTCATTCTTAAAAATATAAATGTGGGGGTACAATATGCTCCTCTTATAATGGTTGCTTGTTGTGTTTTACACAACTTTTGTCGTATTAAAAACGATACTAGAGTTGTGGAAGGAGAAGAATTGGAAGATGCAACATTGAACAACATCAACCCAAACAAACCTAGACAACCTCTATCCGAGCAAGCTACATCTAGAGCAGGCAATAGGATAAGAGACAATTTATTTAGTTATTGGGAGGAAAATTTGAAATGAATTTGATTTTATATTTGCATAAAACATTGAGAGGATATTGATGTATTTTACCTTATACTAATTGATTGTAATGGTTACTAATAAATTGTTGGTGTTATTAGGGTTGTTTATCTTAATTACATGTTGATTTCATCACATCTAGGGCCGAATATCATCGAGTTCTAGGCTTTAGACTTTAAATTACTTGGGTGGCTAGCTAACCCAATTTTAATTTTTAATTTTTTGAGCAAACAAAGTCAAGAACTGCCTAGGTGTTAAGGCACACTTGGTAATAATTATTTTAAGCCTAAGCTTCTAGTAACCTACGGTAGGATTTCAACCAATATGCCCAAAATTTTCCCCGAACACGGGCCAATGAACTCAAACGGCCGTTGTCACTCTTGCGCACTTTAGTAAGTTTCTGGTCCTAAACCCGAAAACTTACCCGGGCTACCTGCGAACGGCCAAATATTAAGGGCCTTGCGCCCAGTCGCTGGTGGGTCAACTTTTTGGACGAAAAGTCCCTCCCTGCTGGTGGGGGCCTTCCACTGCCTCGCCCACCAGCAGGTGTGGGCAGGCCCTAAGACGAATAACCGAATAAAATCCAGCTACCTTGAGGATTATGTTGTCTATGTAAACTCATCCGTTGTGGATGAAGAGGCTCTAGTGAAGACAACCCCCAATTCGTTCCAATTGAACTCCAATACTATAGATTAATTCATGATCTTTGATACTATTTCCGGATTCCATTACTCTAAAGGTAGTCATTTGCATGCCACATTATACTACATTTTCACCTTTTCCCAAGGATGAGTGTACGGAGACACCATGAATCCCTATCCGCATAAAATCTTGAATGTATGCATAAACTAGTGGTTGAGGACATGTTGGTTAGGTAGCTTGGTCAAAGTGCCAACCATTGATACATATCAAAATCGTAGTAAAATAGGACAAGGCACTAATCCAACCATGATGTGCAACTAAGGTCAAGGCATCTATAACCGATAGAATAAGAGAGTCGGGCATATATTTGGGAGGAGGAATAGCGGGGCATTATTTTTCTTGTGAAGAGAAACATATTCTAAGGAGAATGCAGTTTTTATTATTATAAAAATAATGAGTATCGAAGTTGCTACAAATTTCAAAGCCTGTATTTTAGGGTTAGTCGAACTATAGGTTAACCCATAACCGCTCATCTCAATGCTACTCCTTGGCTACAACTGTCAGAACTCTTATGAGGATAACCAATCACAGGCCGTCAACACATAAACTTTAACTTTCTTTGCCAGAAAAACCATAGATCTCACCTATGTCGGCAATACGTGACCTTCTTGAACCGTGAAACAGAGCACCTTCAACCAAGACAACCCCAAAACCAACACCCTCAAAATCTTCAAATTATTAAGTACATGTTGATTTTGAAAATGTTCACCACGTGAACATCATACCTCCCTAATGGTTTTGAGTGCCTGAACAAATTTTAATGCAAAAAAATTCATTGATTTCAGCACCGGGAGGAGGGGAGGGGGGATTTGTTTTGGTATTGTGGGCCCAATATAATAAGCCAAGGCGATCCAATGATCGGAACTGCCTGTAGAGTGGGAAGTATATAGGGCCACAAATCTCATTGGATCCCTTCCAGGCCTGATTTTTCACAAAGTTTTTGTCCGTCCATGTCCAAAAACCTTGAATTGAAAGGCAGAAAAAATTGCACCCCGTCCATGGAAAGGTTAAAGAAAAAACAACCCGTCCCAAAACCGGTTTGAAAATGAAAATACCCATCCACAAGAGGTATAAATAAGTTTGTTACAATGTTGGTAAATTTTTTTTAAAGAAAAAGTAAAAAAAGTAAAAAACCGAAAGATGTCGACATGTGACTGGTTGCACTTGGAAACAATAGGATCTTGACAAATTATGCCTTCAATGTTCGTCAGTTATCTGTCTTTTGTTGTTGATTCTCATCTTTCCAGTACACCCCATTCTAAATTTTGTGGTTGATAAATTAATGTGTGCAGGTGAATCAAGCACTTCAAGATTGATATTTTGATTGGGTATTAGTGGTTTGATTGCATTATGCTTATATTCACATGTCATATGTGACATAATGTAACTGATGTTTGTACCATTTATTTTTTTTAGAAAAAATTATAAAAAAATGGTCATTTTTAGAACCCGTCCATTGGAAATGTTTGTTTTTTATGAACATGTCCCTGGACATGTTAGGGACCTTGTGAAAAATCACCAATGATCCCTTCTATACATATTACAAGTGCATGTAGCAAGTATAATAGATACACCCATACGTCTTACAAGGGCATGTGACAATTCGCAATGGGTACAACTAAATTTGATGATTGTGGATTATGTTAAGGGATTATGTTTAGGGTATTGTTAGGGCCCCTTTACACCTAGAGGCCGGGCCAATTCCCCTTGAGGCCGATTGCACGAAAATTCAACCCCTTTTGGGTTGGAGGCCGGCCCCAACTACACGTTATAATAAGATTATAATGGGGGGCAATTTTCCCATATGTAAAGGTCTTAGGGCCAAGAAGCTAGGCCGATTCAATGAAATCTTGCATAATCCAACGGATCTAGCATAAATCTAGCATAGAGCCGTTCAAATTCCCACATAATCCAATGGATATGGTTTGCTAAAAAAATAATGTTATTATTATTATTATTATTATTATTATTATTTGAAATCTGACGTTGGCCCGGAGGCCAAGAATTGGCCTTCCATTTTGGGTGCACCCAGTTCAATGAGCCCGGGCCGTGTTAGACCGTGCATTTTTTGATTAAAAAAATCATACCACCAAATCGGCCCGGCCTCTAGGTGTAAAGTGGCCCTTAGATCTACCACGTGATTTGTTAAAATGACCACAAAGACACATCCCACAATCTTGATAGCTCAGAGGCAACTTCGTTCCACTAATGCATAGCTAAGTGCCATCACATGAAGTAATTTTTCATCGACGTTACCCCAAAGGATTCTACAAACCCTAAAACGCAGTAATGTGTAGTGTGGTCGCTCCTCGTTGCCAACGTGATATCCTGCCAAAGATGCCTGGCCCTGTACCTTTTATTTAAACAAGTGTGGGGTGAACGCGTGATATGATAATTCTATTAGAAATTTTTAATTATAGAGATTATAACAATGAGTAAGCATAGGCCAAATGTAGCTGACATGGTTTGTTTTCAAAGGGTAATTGCGGAGATGCTGCTCCTCGGGGCAATGGAATATGTGACCTTGGGTTCATGGAGTCCTCTCTTGTGCACACGAGCGCCATCGCACAAACCGACCAATCTCCAATGTTAGCAAAGGATTCTATGGACTGCACAACACACAAATATGTATTAGGTAATCGTTTTATTGGAAAGGTTATCGGTGCAGAACCGGTTCTGTCAAGGTGGCGAGCCCGCGAGGGCGAGCCAGTTGGACAGAACCTGTTCTGCACTGATGACCGGTTCCAATAAAACGATTACCGGACGTAACCGGTTGGCCGCTTTGTTGAGCTGCGCAGGTGACCTAAACAGTGGGTCACCTGTTGAAATTTGAGCATCCTTAAAATGCCACGTGTCGGAATAGTTCTCTTATTCGTTTCAAATTGCTTATAACCGGCTTTAAGTGATTATGTAATCTGTCTATATCCGATTTAGATCATAAACGGCTGGGATGTCGAGGTTATCGTCTGCAAACCTGTGTGCTCAGAGCCAATCGTGTAGTGCCACCTCGGCGAAACAAAGCGGCCAACCGGTTACGTACATGGGCGTTCTTTGTTGATCAGGCGATACTCAGCCAAGGGCCATAACCTCTGTCGGTGAAAATTATAACACCAAACAAGAACATATTGACACACCACTGACATACCAAGCATGACATGTTTTTATGCAACTGACATGGTCTGTTCCAGAGGGTAATGGCAACGATGCTACTCCCCAGGACAATGGAATATGTCACCTTGATTCATGAAGACTTCTTCTGTACGCAAGTGCGTAGGAGTGTCATCACACGAACCTATCGATCTCCAACGTTAGCAAAAGATTCTACAGATCGCACGGTGCAAGTGTAAATGGTAGGCAACACCCCGCCAAAGAGGTTATCCCCCGTCATAAACGATATGACCCCTAGATTGTTAGGTTTTAAACACTAGACCTAAATTGTAAGTGTCTAGATCATGTAAGTAACATGGATAATTTGAAAGACGCTACTCCCTAGGACAATGGAATATGTAACTTTCATTTATGTATTAGGTAATCGTTTTATTGGAAAGGTTATCGGTGCAGAATCGGTCCTATCAAGGTGGCGAGCCCGCAAGGGCGAGCCAGCTGGACAGAACCTGTTCTGCACTGATGACCGGTTCCAATAAAACGATTACCGGGCGTAACCGGTTGGCCGCTTTGTTGAGCCGCGCAGGTGACCTAAACAGTGGGTCACCTGTTGAAATTTGAGCATCCTTAAAATGCCACGTGTCAGAATAGTTCTCATATTCGTTTCAAATTGCTTATAACCGGCTTTAAGTGATTATGTAATCTGTCTATATCCGATTTAGATCATAAACGGCTGGGATGTCGAGGTTATCGTCTGCAAACCTGTGTGCTCAGAGCCAATCGTGTAGTGCCACCTCGGCGAAACAAAGCGGCCAACCGGTTACGGAAACATCTCATGCACACAAAAGTGTACACAAACGCCATCACATGAACCTATTTCTCTTCGGCATTGGCAGAGGACTTTGGACCACACTGCACAACATATGTGTGTGCATCGACGTTCTTTATTGCAAAGGTGACACGCCACCAAGGGTGCCAACCCCCCTTGATAATGAGTAAGGTAGAAATACCATAACCCGTGAAAATAAGGTGATTCGCATTGAAGATCTGGTCTGACAATCATGAGATAATTTTTCAAGGTAGACGAGAAGGATCCATGAAGAATGCAAGTTGTTCCATATTTTTTTGCCCTATACAAAAAAATGCTACAAATTTTCAAACTGGAAAGTTGTCCAAATCCTTACTCGTTCACTAGATTCTCCCTACACCGAACATGGTAATCCGCATTTCCATACAGAACATCCCCTAAATCGGTTACCTCATGAGTACATTAACACTTGACTCCCATTGGCTACATTAAGTGTGAACACATTGAAGTTGCCACCAAGCCATGATCGGTTTTAGAAATGGCACTTCACCATTATGATGGCGGTCTAGTGCATGGCTAGAGGGTGGTTAACAAGTTATGCTGTACTGTGCAACCCAATACGATTTTATCACTCTAAGAGAGATGGTCTGTCCCAAAGAGTAATTGTAGTGACACTGCTCCCCGGGCAATGGAATATGATTCTTTCTATCATGGAGACGTCTCATGTACACAAGTGCACAATAGCACAAGGATTGCATCATTGTAAAACTCAAATTCTCATGTACGTTTGGATTATATTTCACCTTAAGGCGCTCTCTACATGTTCTTTGAGGATCTTGTTCAATAATCATGGTGTATCTATATGAGCTTTCTACTAGTGCTGGAATGCACCTCGACAATTCTATTTTTGTGAACTTGCAAGCTGGTAGTTCTACAAGGGATGTAGCAAATGAGTTGTAGGTGACCCAAAGTCATGTTGCATGCATTAGAGAGAAGAGATTGTCCAAACTTGGAGCTAGTAGTGGCGGTGGACCACAAATGCTCATAGATGCACACAAAAAGAGTATGTGCCAAAGCTGGTACATCAGGAGTTTGCGGCGTAAGTTGCCCAACTTGTGCATAAGGAATGCCAAGAAACTGTAAGTGTTGATACAATGATAAGGGCTTTGCATATTGCAAGGCTTACATTGAAAGTGACGTAGAAGAAGCCAAAATTGAACCATAGGCACATCAAGGAGCGCCTTGAATTTGCTAGACGCCATGAACATGGAACCATTTGTGACTGGGAGTGCGTTACCTTCTTTGATGTGGCGAAGGTGAATCAAATTTGCTTAGATGGTTGTGGTCGATATTGATTTATGATGGATAATTTCAATAAATTTTGGTGGTGATTCAATGATGGTGGGGTTGCATGACGTTCCAAGACCCTAACATCATTTGTAGAGTTGAAGGAATAATGGATCAACATCAATACAAAGAAACTTTGGGCGCAAATATGGTCAAGTACACAACTCCATGACCTTGGATAGGTTTTAAGCAAAGGTGGTTCAAAATTATATACAAACTTTGAATTTTGTGGAGGAAAATATCATAAACTTTTGTGAAATACATTGATCTTCAAAGCCCAACAATTTATGTTGACAAATGTTTTTTCATGAAGATTCTACATATTTTCAAAGATGTTGCAAGTAGTGTGCAAGTAGGTATATTCAACACGTAATTGTCTAAGATATGTTTAAAATATGAGAAAATTACATTAAATTGATGTTTTTTTATACCAAAAATTGCAATGATGCCCTCAAGATTATAATGAGTTTAGGAATCATGAAAAATAATCCAACTTCAAAACATGTAAGGTCATAAAATCTACCTCCAAAACTAGATTTAGCCATCACCTTTTGAGCAATACTTTTAATGATACGTTTTGAAGATCTCATTTTGATATTCTATATTTGAGTACCTAACACAACAATAAAGGGCGCCATGAAAAATAATTTAATTTTAACAACACTTTGCTACTACTTTTAGGTGTTCGATCAAAACATTTATGGTTTTAGTATACCGGAGCATTTTTCTATATACTTGACCGTACTTGCTCCCTCTTGCAAAGAAATTTATTATACAATGTGATGGCTTATGATCTTGATCTTGTCCATTTGATTTTTTAAGTATAATAATGATCCCCAAAGTACAACAAAAATGTCCGCCAATAGTTGAGATCACAATTTTTTTTCCCAAAGTGGTCCTCTCGGATGATCCTCTGATGGATCCTTCAAAAACAAATTTATGGTTTTTTTTTTTCAATGAATGGTTGCCGTCGCGTATAATGAATATCATTGTGTTGTATTTTATTTTATATTATGAAATTGAACCTTCTCTCACGATCAAATGGTTATGCTTTTCTTTATCAACTCCCTCACCTTTTATTTCTAATGGCTCATGTAAAGACAACCGGATCAAACTGACACCTTTGTCATTTGTCTCGAAGTTGGATTTGAAGTCAATGAAGTTGACTCTCATGTAATGAGAATTGTGAGTATTTCACGCAAACTATAGCATAATTCTAGCCATGTTTGATTAATTGTGTTGGAACGGCAAAACTCATCAAATCAATATGTTATGTATATGTGGATACATGTTATCAGATCAACAAGTTTGTGTTAATAAACCAATTGGATTAACTAATCGAATAGAGATTCACAAAATTCATAAGTGATAATCCAATCGAATGGATGCAGAACAATCACATACTGATATGAATGGTAAATTATAATGAATCAACATAATCATTAGACATAGAAAAATCTCATAACACCACGTCAATTACTAGCATATAATCGAATTAAGTGTGATCATAAATACTCATGCACAACCTACAAATCATATGAGCATAGGTACAAAACAAGAAGGTGTTACACTGAGCTATAAAATCCTAACATCACAGGCTTAGAGAGGAAGACCACTTGACTATAACCACTATTTGTATGAAATAGTTGTGCACACTAACAAGTTCCGATCCATTAATTTTGTTACATATCAAATTTTGGATTCGGTGGATGACACATTTCAAGATCTCGATATGGTACACAACACATTCTTGGATTTGATGTATGACACAATTATGGATCTAGTGCATAACATAATCATGGATATGGTGCATGACACAATTTTGGATCTAGATCTGAAACTGGTGTATAACACATTAGCAGACTCGTTTGCATAACATAATAACAAATTTGATGCAAATTCAAGGAGATGGAAGGAATGAATGTTCACAATGCCCAATGAAGATATGTGGCTCAAAGGATGACTAATGTGGTTGGAGCTGACTCCGTCCATGGTTTTGTCTGGTCAAACAAGCTACGGGCAACAACATGGACAACACCAACAAATTTTGGTCTAGGCACCAACAAGTGGACCAAGGGCAATGGATTCTTAGGCAGACAAAGCTCGATAGGGGCTCTTTAGCGTCCAATGAAATTTATGGACAAGTAGTGAGCATTGATTATTTTATAAGAGGTTACTCCTCTTTGCTTAATTACGGAACATTGTCAAATTAACCTTGTTCCATGTGGACAAGTCATTTTGTTTGGTCCACACATTTTTGTTGCAAAAATTATTGATGGTGTAATCATTGGGGATTTTATGTGAGTGTTGATGTTTGATGGTCACAAATATGAGGTGGCTTGATTGAGGAGATCATCAAGCATTAGATCAGGAAAGCCCATGTAGTGTGCACTAAATCATAAGTGGTGTAGTTTCAGAAAGATTGAAGACCCTTTGCTGGGTCGAAAGGTCTACTGTGTCAAGTCAAAAGCCACTGCCTCACAGCCACATTTTATGAGTATTTTTAATGCTCATGATCCACTGGGAATTTTATTTATTTTTTGTTTCTGTCAGTACCCTTGCCCCACAACACTGGTACACAACATCATTTCTTGACGAAGAGAATTAGTCGAGGGCCAAGAGAACGATTTATCCATTCGTGGTGACTGCACACCCAAGCATCTGTTGGCAAGCCTGCACCGAATTTCATCACTGCCTCAAACTCCTCCCTGTTCAGATACCCAAATCAGCTGAAAAGTTATAAATAATCCCAGCAAATGACTAAGCATCAAAAAAATTCAGAATACGCAAATGTTTGGCCCCATTTTCGAAATAAATTCCAGCTGGTGTTTGTTGACATGGTCATAATTGGGTCAATAACATCCTTACTACCATATTGATACTAGGGTGATTTTACCTAGGTATGAAGGTTATTAGATGGTATATACCCAAATATTATCTGAAATTAAAACACCCTCAAATACCCGTACCCAATGTGTATAAAAATTTGTAAAATCCTATTTACATATGCAAGACTGGGTCAAGGAGGTCCTCAATTCAGAATGCTTACTGCCCCCCAGGATGTCCTACGTATGCCACAATGCTGATCAGACCTCCTGATTGAAGTACATTACTTGCAGCTTGCAATGCTTGTACTGTAGTGTCAACATTTGTTATCAAGTTCTTGTCGCCCCCAGGAAGGTATCCCAAATTGAATGTCACCAGCCTACAGATTCCAAATGGCCATATGAGCACCATACACATAGCACACATCCTGAAGTACAAAGACAATCTCCTTCTACAGTTGTAATGCCTAATGTCCAATTCCTGTGGAAGTGCTTTATTTCACTTCACATAAAGGTAACCCCCCAAGAAATGTGGCCTAAAAGCATTAGAACTTGTCAACTATTTGAAGATTTTAGAATTTGTCAACAATACAATAGTGGCTACAGTTGAAGGAGCTGGTTGACTTGAGAACCCTCATTGTACTTTTATCAGCCACATATCATGCATTTGCCATCTACATTAGGATGACACTAAAGCTCAATTTCAAGTGCCCATAACCTTTAGAATTCATGTTGTAATGTGCCTGACTTGATTATCATGACATGATGCAAAAGAGGAGAGAGAGAGAGAGAGAGAGAGAGAGAGAGAGAGAGAGAGAGAGAGAGAGAGAGAGAGAGAGAGAGAGAGGGTTTTGAGGTACTTTATAGGCTTGTCTGACACAATTTTTTGTATCTGACTGTGGCATAATTGCAACAGCTTGACCTGCTTTCTCTGAACAGCATTTCAATATAGGTCATGTCAATAAGTCAAAGACTAGATCTTCTTACCTTCAAGTTGAGAGACCTATATTACCTACTCTGAATACATCTTGCTCTACAAATTTAGAGCATCATATAGTAGAAAATTGTCTTTGAGCCCTCAAGTAGAAAATGCAAGCATGGCTATTATTATGTTGCAGGTATTTTAGATAGCGATAATTTTCAAGGCTAACAATGTTGCAGGTGATTAGCTTTGACAACACCTCATCCTTGATATTTTAAAGTAGAACACTTCACCCTGATGACTACATGCTATTGCTCCTGAATTTAATTTGAAACTACAACATGGAAGACTATTTGTAGAAGAAGCACATACCAGCAACGGGTCAAGATGTTTGTCAAGAAGATAGGCAGAGTTGGCTAATGCATCCTCTTGAACATCAAATGCATATACATAGCCCAAGCCTTCATCTGTGCATACCATCCTTGCCAGCTCAAGGGTGTCATGGCCATTTCCACATGTGGCATCTATTACAGTGTCCCCAGGTCTAAGAACCCTCCTCCACACCCTACATGTATGCATCTGTATGTTAGAGCCAATGTTGCCATATTTTTACATGATGGACACATATAAAATGCTATATGGACATAAACACTCCATAACATTGTTAAGCCCTAGGTTTGCTAACCCTTTTGCCTTGATGGGAAGCCTAGGCAAGCTAGGATATAAAGGTAAGCATACGCCAAAAACAGTCTTAAAGCATTTAGATTCGACTCATTGAAGTTAACAGTGAAGTAAAGGGATGAATTGGAGGAATTTGAGGTGGAAAATCCCATTATTCTTGCTGCAATGGCTCATGATTCTTCATCTAGGGGGTGGCCACATAGGGAGCTTGAGAAGGTTATGTCAGAACCAGAGAACACAGAGTAGCTATTGCAGAGATAGTGAGCCAGGGACTCATTACACTAAACATCTGATTTTAGTGTGGCCCACACTGTTCATCATCGACTCACATCAATTGTCTTGCAATCGCTGGGTGGCAACTAAAGCATATGTCATATGACACTTGGTGCGACATGACAAATGACAAAGTCTACTCTTATTAGCATGACCACCATTATTAATGTCAAATTAGATCAGATGTTCAGTGTAGGTATAATTGTTGTTGTTTTGAGATTTTATCAGAGCAAACAGTAGGGGGGGCAACTCAGATGTTTAGGGTAGTTAAACATACCCATGAGCAGCTGAAGTCACTTTAGACCCATGCAGCACGAAATCACCCAAGTCCACTGCATTTGCATTCGAATTGGAGGCGGATGCCTTTGTGCCTGCACTGTGTTACATGTTACCCTTCTGAATCATGTTCCAGATTGTGTTGTTCAAGACCAACAAAATTACACAAGGTATTGTTACATGAACAATGCAACTTGCCCATGCCAAATGGATAGGTCTCAGACTAAGTCTTGAGGTGCATGATTACCTAATTTATGACTAATTTTATGTTGTAATTCCTATGATCAGAAAACCAGGACAAGTGACAGTTTACTGTTACAACCTGAAACATATTTGTTGACAAATGACAGTAAGTTTTGTTGTCCCTTAAGCCCTAAAGGCTATAGTCCTAGCACCTTCCATGGTACTAGCAGAGAAGTCAAAGGTCTTCTGTAAGACAAGCTCACACCACAAACTCTCGGAAGGTGAAAATATAAAAATCAAAAATCTTCCCCAAGGTAAAGTCTTTATTTTGAATGGGACAAATTCACCATTTGTGCAGCCCCAGCCTGCAACTACACACCTCATAGACAGAACCAATTACAACCCAGACCGTTGCAGTTCAGGGCCTGTTCATTACTATTATGATAATTGTTTTGAGAGGTAGATGTTCCATTTACTTTAATCCACAAAGACTATGTAACTCCAACATGAGACATTCACTAACCATCACAGTGCAAAATGTACAGACCCCTAATTTCAAGTGATGATTCAAAAGGCTGCAAAAAGAAGGTTTTGGTGCAGAGGTGGAGAGGATACTAGTGCTCATCGCCATTGCATTCGAACAGGATATGTGTGTAATGGAGGTCCTAGAAATTTTGATTTCTGGATGCAGGCGTTTGCACCTGACCCTCAATTTCATCGATGCAAGTACACTCTCGGGTTGATTAGTTTTGATAATTCGCTCATGGGGAGGGCTACCCCATGCCTTGTTCAGGCATTGGCTTTGCGGTGATGTCGGCATCCATCTGTAGCTAGTGTGTAACTTGATGAAAGGCCTTGACGACATGTAAAGAAGTTAACCCTTCACCTGCAGAAACCCCATAACCAATTAGTGGTACAAATTTTAGTATGAGGTATACAATGGAGCAGACTTTATTTTAATTGCTTGGACCTCTAGAGAGTTAATAACAGCAATTTAACTTAGCAGTTCCTCACCAATCCACCACTTAAGCCTTTGGGGATCGATATGGATAGCATCTCTGGAACCAATATAAGGTAGGCAAATGACAGCTCCCAAATGTATGACTTTCGTACATAGAGTGTTGGTTTTGGGTATACATACCTTAGGATGTATTTAGGCTCAACCGAGCCAAGGTCAATGCTTGCAATTCTACCACCCTAACCTAAAGCTTCTGACCATCGTGTCCACTCCCAAGTCCCTGGGTTTTCAGTTGTGAATCAATGAACGGGGAAAATCGACCACTAGTTACAGATGAGCCGGTTGGGTTTGAGAAATAACCAGTTGGAGTTCAAGACTTCAGGAAAATTACCCATCATTTTAGAGGAATCTATGGAATATACCTAAAATTAATAAAGAAAAACTGAAAGATCACAACATGTAACCGGTTGTACTTGGAAACACTAGGACCAATTATGCCCAAAAATCTCCCAGACACTGGTGTCAAGAGTTTTAGAATACAGAGGCACCCAATAGCACTCAAGAAACGTGTGTAGAGGAAAGGCGCCATCAAGCACTCATTAAGGATCGGACTAAAAAGCTTACAGCTCTTGAAAATAACTTCAGGTCTTGCATTCACATTGTTCCTCAGAGGAAAACAACCAACCCATCTTCCACGTCAATTCAAATTATAACAATGCACATTTGGAATGCATAGTGTCACTCTAAAACTTCAGTATTGAATGCCCATTGGGGTATCAACATGGCACAAGAGCTACCCATAGAAGAGGCCAACATCTTTGGTGTAGATTACGTTTGCACACAGAGAGTACATAGAGATTATCAGTATACCTACCAATTGTACATGACAATTCTTAACATTTCGAGCACTTCCTGTATTAGGGTGGTAAAATTTCACAATCACAAAGACTTTTAATTATTAGGTAAAGGCCATTGGATGGACTCGGGCCGAGAGGCGGGGTGGCCGCAAACAGGGTTTACCCAATGGCCATTTTTGTGAAACAGATTATGATTATACACATCATTGAATTACTTTGTAGACAATCTGTTGGACCATATGACATTTTCTGAATGAGGTGGACGTGTTTGAATATGTGGTTCACCCTAAGAAACTTTGGGTGGAGGACATATTATCTTCCCATTGACAAATTCCGAATGGGAATTGAATTTAGGGTCGGTGACCTGTTAGTGACCGACAAGGCAATGGGTTTATGGTTTAAGCCTGTACCATGAAAGCACACTTAAATCTGGTCCATGCAAATCAGAATGCCTACTGCATTGTTACAAAAGACTCCACCTAAGCTACCAAGGCCAAGAGGTTTCTTCCTCGATTTGGTTCTCCTCAACCAAAGAGAATCAACGACGTCATGTAAGGAAAACAAGATTCCAAACTTCAGCAAAAATTACATTCTTTTACAGAAAAGAAAAAATGGTTTAAGATTTCTCCCAATTTCGAGTTACAGATATCCTAACAGTTGAGAAGACCTCATTTCCTTACCAGTGCTCTGCTACCGAGTCAGTGGCGAGTTCACAGTGCAAATTGAAGAAACAGAAAACACAAACAGCTGAGAGACACATACCGACATGGATAAAACATATACCAAGTTATTCCACCCACAAAGAAAGACAGGTATATAATATTCATACAGGTAAATACAAAATTTAGAGGCAGGAGCCAAAATCTTACCCCCTAGATTGGAAGTTGGGAGCAAGCAAGCAAGTGCTGTTCCGCGGCTCAACTCGAAGAAGATGAAGATGAAGATGAATAAGGCCGGAGAGGAGGGGAGTCTTGGAAACGAAGGCGGGCGGGGGGGGGGGGGGTCTTGCCAAGTTCAAGCACAGCCCTATTTTGCAATAACTTATGATGTTATTTTCATTCACTAATGTATTATATTAGCAGCACCTACTCTCACCAATGATGGGAGAGAACCGGCAGTTAGTTCCAAATGAACCGTTTGAGTTTGAGAAATAACTGGTTGAAGTTCAAGACTGCAGGAAAATTACCGATCGTTTTTGAGGAATTTATAGAATATACCCCAATTCAATAAAGGAAAACCAGAGGATGTCAACATGTAACCGGTTGGACTAGCAAACACTAGGATCTCAGCCGATTATGTCCAAATATCTCCCCGATCACTGACTCTCGCTAGCCCAAAGAAGAGAAGACCACAAAAAGACACACATGCAAGCCCCAAAGTAGAGAAACTTTAATAAGTTCTCCCAAAAGGGGAAAAAACATCAAAAGATCTTCTCCAACTTGTCCTATGCCAGCCCCCTCTATATACATGTATATAAAGATATTATATAAAAAATAAAACGATCACAAAGTTGGGTGAAGACCAAATTAAATAAAATGAGATGTAGAAAAAATTAGGTTGCATATTTATGTACTTTAAAATATTCACAACGTATATAAAATTTTGAAATACTTTTTTTTTTTTATCCTTGTAGAGCGTCTAAGATGGGTATTATAAGTAGATGTTGCTATAGTATTTACAAATACTAGAGGGCCCTTTGGAGGTTTCCCTCTTTTGGAAGAGTTGCAGCAATTACAAATGTAGCACATTCCTTCTCCCTACCCTTACCCCCACTACATAAGCCTCTACGCTTTATCTCGCAATCCTTATGTTTGTCTAAGACATCACGATCCTCTACATCCAATGTGTAGATATCTTTATATGCATCAATGATTATTGAAACAATACATACAACACTCTCCAAACCAATGAAATCGCATTTGGCTCCTTCATAAGCTTTATATGTGTATTCCAATCATGTAATGTATTTGTAGTAATTCAACAATATATTAATTTTCTCAAAAGAAAGAAAAATACTTCAGACGTAATCCATTTGGGTTTATTTCTTCTAATAATCTTAACTATTGTTTACACCCTTGCAACGTACTATATCAACTTCCCCTTACCCTCATCAAACAAGAGCCCTACATCATTAAAAAATCCTACATGCATTTGATTATCATCATGCATATAAGTATTTGGATTTGTGTTCTTACATCTCACATATCTCAACATATCCAAAGATAAATTTCCCACATAATATATATTTAGCTTTGAAATTAACATCATCTTGTACACTTGATCTTGTACACTTTATTTGGTACTTCAATTATAGACGAGTGTTTCAAAGTACTATTTAAACTCACATTCAAAATTGTACCATCTACATCATTACTTTGATTAACATGTAATAATGTTAGTTGCAAAATTATTGTGGCTTTTCTAATAGGTTCATCATTAACAACATGCTTATTATTTCTTTCCATACATGTTTTATATGTATTATGAGCTGATGATTCATGACTAAATGAAGGGGGTATATATTAATTCATTTCTCTAATGTTTGGAATATTTCCTTCATGGAAGCTCTTTCAACTTTATTTTGCATCATGATAATACCCTCACGCCATATTTTCTGAAGATTTTTATCAGTCATTGATGCACAATCACACAAATTAACACTTGTCACTTGGGCATTTGATAACCATCATATAATCTTTTTCATTTAGGATTGAATAAATGATATTTCATCATTAAAATATTGAATATGTTTATTTTTTAATAGTTTCTCTAATAGAAAATTTATGATTGTTTCTTATTTGTTGTCCAAGGAGGGAATAAAATCCTTACACCAATCTGAATCATTATTACTTAAGAGACATCATAAATGGAAGTAATAAATTTTCAATATTATAATATAATTAACAACATCATGATAAGTTATGTGGTAATTGATACATATCTTTTTATTCATCCAATTGATCTTAATGATATAATTATGTTTTTAATGAAGGATGCACTCCGCCGCATCATAAAACATATGCGTAATAAATGATGTAAACATTATCATCTTATATATTATTCCACATTCTTTTATGTATATATATATATAGCATTTCTTAGTGAATGATTGTACCCAACACACATTTTTTTCTTGAAGATCTCAATTACAACAGCTTTGGCATATAAATTCTCCAAATATGTTCTAACTTAATGGAAATGGAAAATATTATATAACAATATTTTTTTAATATACTTATATCTTCACCCAATAAATCATGTTCATATTTAATAAACAACTCAATGATCAATTGCAAATGATTTTTGTGAATAGTAAAAAAATTCCCAAAAAAATTGTCTTTCGAAAACTTGATAAAGGGTATTAAGATTATTATCTATGAGTATCATGTCTTGTATTATGATCAATAGATGTTCATCAACAATCTTTGACTTCATTAAGAAAACATCATTCTAGAGTCTGAATGTGTTCTTGTAAATGCTCTTCAACATGAATTTTTTTCTCTTTACATCATTACTTGCATGTCCCTTGAGATGATTAACATTCATCTCTATATGTTTCTTGTGCAAATCTGTGATACATGTTAATTGTAACTTAACTTGTGTAGCATTAAATTCATTGTATATTATTAATATTTCATGTATTAATTGGCATTCTTTTCACCAAATTATTTGTTACTACTAATTCACGACACATGTTACTAACCTTCATGGTTGAATTTTTTTTGTAATTGATTTAAAGCTAGCAGTTGATGGTTTAGGATCAAATGAACATTTACAAGGAGTTTCAAAAGAATTTTTTTGTTTACAAAATCCATTTATGAATCATTGCACTTATTTACAGTTGCTAGTACAACACACGTGATTTCATTAACGGAATTTTTTTTTAAATAAGACCTAAAATATAAAGTTTGGTTTTGTATTTTTTTAGTATTGATGAAAAATAAATGAATATTTTTTCATTTAATTCAACTATGTATAAGAATCCCTCACTTTTACATATCTTTTGGTTGATGTTTATAATTAGCCCTAACAAATTAGAAAAAATATATTATGGAAGAATTACTAAAATTATGGACTACGTCAAATAAGTTTATAATAATTAGATTACATTTTTTTTCGTAATCATTCCAATAATTCTTATGAATGGATAGCAAATTGGACACCGTCTTAGATTAAATATTATACAAAGTAGAATTTTTTTAAAGCTTCAAAATTTGTGGTCTTCCTAAATAACTTTGTTATTTCACAAAGTAAAACTTTGATCAATATAATTTTTAATTTATGCTAAAGACATTAATTGGCGATTGTTGCTCTAGTTAAGACCAAATTCATTATAAAAAATTGGCCATTACATACATCAATTTTTTTTCCCAATCTTTTGCTGAGGTAATTAATTCAACCTATTATAAATATTCAAAATGTGTGACCGATTACATGAATCATTATCCTCTACGACAACCATATCATTTGAATGTTAAGTTTTTTTTCGTTATGAAATGAACTAGTGTTGGGGTCAAGGTATACATGTCACAAAACATGATTGAACAATCAATATACCTAAATGTCATTTTAATGTGAATTTTTTATTGTATTTTCTATATACCATAAACAATACGGATCGGAATACTACAAGTATCTAACATAAAAATCATTTAGTAGCAAACTACAATCTATTGCCTCATATTAGTAATTAATCAGTTGTTGTAAAATCCATGACAAACATTATTTTCCATGTAATTCAATAGCATATAATATGGAATATCAATTGGGTTAGAGGTAAATGATGAAGAAATATTCAACTGCTCCTAATATGATTTATTCTTTTATTAGAGAAGTATCAATAATATGTTGGCTACCTCCTATATCAACAACATTTTTATTTTTCATCAATTATAAGTGTATTTCTCATTTCATGTAGACATTGATTATATTTATTTTTTCAAAATTTTCATTACAGTCATATATTGTGTATTTTCATTTATTTTCGTGAATTATTATAGCTTCTAAAATATAACCCCACGCAGTTGTTCATATATATATATAATTGAAGAAGTTTACTTCAAAATTTAAAAAAACCATGCCCTAAATTAAAAGGGATTGAAAAAAATTATGTTGAAAAAAATGCTTCACTATCCAAGACCTCTTCCTTAATTCAGTTTGTTTGATAATTATAACAACTTTCATGTTGACCTCTCAATCATTCTTCTTTGTTTCAAAAAAATTATCTCATGTTTTGATTTATTGATAGAGACTCCATGAGAATTTTTTTGAATTGAGAAGATATCTCAAAATTAGACAAGTTAAATGAACATCTTAGCACATCTCTTTTTGATATAGATGATAGCAAATAATCCAAGTTAACAAGTCTTTCTTCAAGCGTGGAATAAACCTACCCTAATAACATCCATGTTATTTTTTTAATTTTTTAATGATTTTTTTTAATTTTATTGTTTTTTTTGTATGACAATCATATCAAATTTCTAACCTATTACAAACATGTATGTTTGTAATTTTAGAGCTTTTCTTATCTTTATGAATTCCAATTTAACATTGATAGAAGAAAGTGGAGTAACATTGACATTGGATACAACATCATTTAATTCCAACCTCTTAGTTAGAAGTTTTTTAAAATATTCATCGTCATCATCAATGAACATAATATGACATTGTGATGAGGAAGCGGTATTAACAATTATATTTTTGTAATTAATATTGATGATGAAGGCTTGTGTGATGATATGTGGTATCCACATACATCACATTCACAAACATTGGCCCTATTATGATAAAATAATTGGCAACCATCAACCCTATTATTGTGTTTTTTTTATACAAATACCATTATTTATAGGTACATAATAAATTACATGATGAAATTTTTTCTGACAAATGTAATAATAACAAAGCAAGGGATTTTCATCTGAAGAGTCGTACAACAAACAACCATCTTTGTTGAAGCATGTGAGGCGCTTGCACTCTTGGAATTTTACATGATCCATATAGGATCACCAAAATGCAGTACACCAATAGACCATCACATATGCATCATATAAAACAAACAAATCCTATAAATTCATAAGCATTTTTTTTTCAAAACCTCAAGATAGTAAATTATGCCCTTATATATGGCTTTCATGTAATCCAAAATATGTTAGTCTCTATAGCCATGGGCTGGACTTTCACTAGTTAAAAACTATGCCAAAACAATTCGTGATCAAAATCGGCTGCGGTTTCTTAGGCCATAGTTTTCTACTAGTGTTTAATCCCTAAAGGACCAAAGATTCATGTTTTTTAAATGACAAATTTTATTGTTCATGAAAAAATGAAAGAGAAACGACACTAAGAAACGACAGAGAAATAACATTCAGGAATGAGAAGGAACTGACATTGAGAAATAAGTGAGAACATTGAAAAAAATGAGATCAAGGAAATATAAGATATAATCGACATTTTGACCCCAACAAATCCTAATTCATACCCTTGGGATACGCTTATGATATCCTTGAATACCCAGGAGACTATATGACGTATATGGTTGAAAAAAACACAAACCTCAACCGTATCCTAATACAAATCAATAGTTCTTTATCCCAATAATTAGACCAATAAGTTGCCTAAGCATAATTTTAAAAGAACCATACAAGCAGTTGATTCCAATTAGAATTAAAAGTCATTGGCAATGTTTCATTTCTAATAAAAAAATTTGAATTTTACTAGAAACCCAAAATGTTGGGTAGTTTGGCATATGCTACATGTATTAAAAAAAACTTATATATAGTTAGGATTTCCATGCAATTATATGCTTCAAGAATTATCCCTAAACCCTATATATTTATATTTTTGGATTCTTTGTTAAAAGGGCTACAAAAGTTTTCTACATTAAAACAAAGTCTATCACTCAAGATTGAATTAAAATGCATAAGAAGTGATTGTAATTAGGGTTGTATAACATGGAAGTTGCGTACCTAGGCTTTGTCTGTGTTTTCAGATAATGTGCAAAGGAAAACTAATTGAGCTCGCGAATATAGTGCCTATTTAGTGAAGGCCCTCTTTCAATATTTATATAATTGTATACTTCATAAGTTAGGTTTCTTTAAAACTATCCAAGTCCATTATTTTGAAGAATCAACAAGACATTTGACCAATAATTTTTTCATTTATCCATTCATCAACTTAATTAAAAAAAATTAAACCACCATGTAATGGATTTTGGTAAGAGATTCTGTCAAAATCAACTATTGGTTATCATAAGTATCCTAAGAAAGACAATATCATCCTAATGAACAACATTCCTTGATTTACCAACATCTACTCTAAGGACAAGGCCACTCACCCTACATTTGCACTTTTACATCCGCGATGTAGGTGCAGATGCAAGGAAGTGGTCCACTGGTTCCTCTTTAACTAAAATCCGGATGAAAGTGAATGTAGGAATTGTTGACCTCTCTGCAAAACGTTGAGTTATGCAGGAAGTAAGCTATCTTAATAAAACGAGCGATATTATGGCTACTTTTCAGATAAGACAAGTCATAAGGTGACTTCCTAGTAAATCGTTTTTTACACTTTGATAGTTTAGGAAAATTATATGTGTCGCTACTCACGAATTATCTTATTTTATCTAACTAATTGTCTGCTTACTAATTATTCACATTGTCATATTATCTACGAATTATTTGATTTGCTCTAACTAATTATCTGCATATTAATTATACATATTATTCAATTATTGAACAATATAATTAATATGTACATAATTTTCATGTTTATATTTATATTAGATAGTCTTTTCATGTAAGAACTAATTTTATAGTTTTTATTTTTCATTTAAATAGTAAATTAATATATCAATAAAGCTTTATAACCTATTTATAATCTAATTATTGTTAATAATAATTTTATAACTTATTTATGATTATAACCTCATTAATAAAATATTTTAATCAATATTTATAGTTATAAAATAATTAATATATACATAATAACCATTTATAATAATCTATTTATAATAATCTTGTTTAATTACTTAGTATATAATATATATTTCTCAATTACTTAGTAAGTTAACATATTAATCATATTTTGAACTGAATGAGCATTGCTTAGTTTGAGTTATTTAATGTTAAATTAATTAATGAATAAGAAAATAATATTTATTAGTATTTATTTGAACTAAATTTAGCATTTAGATTAATATATGTTTAAGATTTAATATTAATTTAAAAAATAAATGAATATCCATACCACTTAATGTTAAACTTAGCCTACAATATGAAAAAAAATGAGTATGATTATTTGAGTATTAGAGAAAAAAAACTACATACTAAACCGTCTTATCTAAGAGTCATCCACATCGGCATTCCAATCAAGTGTGCCATATAGGCTGGAACCTCTTCCTAGACCTTATGCTTCCTTCTCTCCTTCCTCCGTTTTCTGTTCAGATACAATAATCATTGCAGGTATGTGGGCTAAACGTGGGAATTCTCTCTGCAATTTTATAACATATTTTTGTAGTTCTAAATAAGTTTAATCTTCTCTAAATTTGAACTATGTTTGAGATATCATATTAGGTTGTCGGTTGGGGCGACTGAACAAGACATCATCATTAGCATTACAAAGTATTTTGGACTTCTCCGCATACGACTCACTCATATGTTTGAATGCTTGTGGTGTACTTTTTAATGCAACCATATGTATTCTTGGTTCATCTTTGTTGTTTTTGCACTTTTTATCCCTCTGATTGTTTTAATTCACCACTTGGACTTCCACCTGAGCCTTACCCCGCTTGACCTTTACCCATAGTCAAATCTATATCAATAGCTTTGCGCTTATTGGGAGTGTTTTATACCCCACTTGCTGGATCTTTGTAAAACCATTGTAGACAGTCCTTCAAATACAACCAACAATACATGAATCTAAATGCTTGCTTATCCTTGAAATTTCCAACTTAATCATAAATTATCTTTTGGGAATCTTTGTACATAACTTGTGCTTTTTATTGTATATCCTCCTCTGTAGTGCCTGAATCGTTTAGTGCTTCTATATTAAGATAATATCTATTATATATACTGCACTATCTTCGTATTAGTTGCCACTTAGACTCCAAAGACTTTGGAGTCTTATTGGAGTTATTGACATCTATTGAATTAAAATGATTAGCCACCCTTTGTAAAGATGTGGCCGATGTTTGGTTGATGTCTTGTATAGGATCTTGCAAAATATGTACATGGCTCCTACACAATTGAATATCCCCACATGGTCCAAAATTTTAAAAGTGAAACAATTTGTCAACATTTTCACTAAAATTAGATATACATTTTAATTTATGTATTTGGGAATCTTATTTTGCGTAAAACTTCTCATATCCATTATTTATGTAGAAATTGGACAAAAATTAAAGTATACATTTTTATTTTTAATATTATATTAAATAAATATGTTTTATTTTTATTTTTATATAATTATATTTCACTTAAAAAGAAGGATCATTTTTGTAAATATAAAATTATGAAAATATTTAAATGTATAATTTATAATGAGATATGTTTTCGATACTTGTATATGAGTTTGTATGTTCAAGTTTTTGACAATGGATGTATTTCATAGACAATCAAGACAACGATTCACAAGAATTTTAGTATATGATGTTGATAACTATAAATTTTCATAGGCTTATAATTTGTTAGTAGATTTGATTGACGTGCAACCGTTGACTAAAAAATGGGGAGGGCCTATGCCTGGTCGATTAACATATCGGAAGAGATGTATACTAATGCATCATGAGATAATAGTGAGATATTTATTTTGTGACAATTCCGTGTACGATGATGTCTAATTCCGCACACGGTTCCAAATGTCAAGACAATTATTTTTTAAAATGGACGAGACAATATGTGCTTTTGATTCTTATTTTGTAGAAAAAACTGATGCAACTGGTACACTTTGTCGAGGTCATCTTCAACCCTCAGCCTTAGACGGTGTAACCCGCTGCTGAACCGGTTTACATGGAAGTTACTCCCACCAAAATTAGATCATCTTAGCTTTTCATACTTGTGAAGGTGTTTGTATTCTATCTGTTACCTTAATTTTGTAACATGTAATCTTAATGCTCTTTTGAATTCTCAAGGAGTAGTTGCCCTAGGTTTACAAGCTTATCTTCCCCGAAATGTCAAGGTTAGGTGTTCCTAAGAACAACCACTTCGTAGTTCCTACTCATCTATTAGATCTTGCATCTTTCATGGTTTGAATGACTAGCTAGGTATTCTTATTCCTTTCCAATCTAGAATGTTGTATTAATGTCTTTTATAAATCTCTAAGGAGAAAGTGTCCTAGTCTTTTAAGCTTATGTTCCCTTAAATCCTAATGTCAGGGTTAAGTGTTTTAAAGGAAACTCTTATTCTTACATACAATATCTTTCATGGTTTGAATGATCATGAAATATTCTTATTCCATTTCAATTCTAAGAATATTGTACTAAGATCTTTTGAGGTTCAAACATACTCCTTCATTAATGTAATTCGAATACACTTACAATTGTTGTATTCCTTTCCTTTTTGATTTATGAATTTATTCTTAGTCCACAAAGTTCACATTCCCTTACTTAGGTGTAATTCCGAATTCTCAAGATCTATTGGGTAGAATTCTCCGAGATATCCTTGGTTAGATTTCAACGCCTTAACTTACTATTCCTAAGTTTCCTTAGATTGGAATGACGTGAAATCTTAGTGTAGGTATAATGGTGACAATATGTGGAAATCGCCTACTTGGCGGCTTTGCTCGAGTAGAAATCATTAGTTTCAATCCTTAGCCCAATACCATGGATAGCACACCTTTAGTCCAAAATTTGCTCAAGTAGGTGAATGGTGACTCAAGTCCTTTTTAAGCTCAAGTGTTTCTGTACACAAATCTTTATGATTGATCATCCAAAGAGTTAGCCTCTTCCGGCTTCTTACAACTATGGTACATAATGAGTTTTCTCTTAAGTAAATCACAATCTTTTATGAGTCTCTTTTTGACCGTAATTAGCTCCACTTGATTGGCCTTTGTAAATGGTTGGCCGTTCCTTAAGTTCCTACTTGAGTTCGTATGTAATTCCGATGATTTTGTAGGTCTCTTTGTCTATCTTGTAAATCTCATAAGTTTCGCTTAATTTCCTTTAAGCTTTGGTTGGCCTTTCATCGGCTTTGAATCCTAAGTTTGGTTTGAGGTTTACGAGTCCTTTGTTTCCAAAGGGTTGCTCGTACGGCCTCTTTGAGCTATTAAGGTTCGAGGTCCACGAGTCCTTTGGTCTCCAAAGGGTTGTTCATACGGCCTCTTTAAGACACTTCACGACTAGTGTTCCGCGGCAAATGAAGTGTAATAGGGCCCTCAACTTGGCCTCTTTGTATAGTGTTTTAAATCTACCATTTGTCTAATTTCCTCAAATATCAGTCTCGGCTATAAATAGACATATGTCTATAAATAGCCTAAATCAAAAGTCTTTAATCTAAATGCTAGAGATCTACCATCCTTGAGATGTACTAACTAGGTACATCTCGTTTGGTTGAAAGTTCATCCGCCCTCCATTCATTACCCTAATCCTAACACGTGTCCTAATTCAAAATGTCTCTTCGATTCTCAGCCGTTCCAGATGATGCTCCCCGTTCCCAACCTCTCGGTCGTTCCCGGTGCGCTCCCGGTGATGCTCCCCGTTCCCAAACCTTTTCGGTCGTTCCCGGTGCGATCCCGGTGATGCTCCCCGTTCCCAAGCCTTTTCGGTCGTTCTCAGTGCGCTCCCGGTGATGCTCCCCGTTCCCGGACCGCTCCCGGTTTGTTCCCAGCTCCCGGGCCGCACCCGGCTTGTTCCCAGTTCCCAAGCCGCTCCCGGTGACGCGTGGCTATCTTTTGGTGCCGGCCCTAAGTCCCATCGAGTCTCGGTCACTTCGCCGTCTTTCTCTCCCATGCTCTTCTCCGGGCTCTCAGGCCCTCAGTTGTCAGTTTCTCTGTTCGCCAGACTCTCAATCTGCCTGCGGCCTCGTTGCCGCTCCCACTGCAACTGAGAGGATCTACACACTTGGCTTGTTGAATATCAAAAAATGCGTAGTTGCTATTTATATGATAGGATATGGTATCCTCTCCGATGCAACATATGAATACACAAGAACAACAAAAAGTACAGCTATAGAGAGTATGAAGCGGTTTGTAAGGGCTATTCATGCCTTCTATGAAACAAATACTTCAGACAATTTACATGAGAAGATTTGAAAAAATAAATGATAATTAACAAAGCAAGAGGTTGGCCATGTATGTTTGTCTTAATAGATTTCATGCATTATCAATGGAGTGATTGTCTAGTAGCATGGAATGGACAATATTTATATAAAGATGGCAATATATCTATTATTTTAGAAACAATAACAAACCAATCTCTTTGAATTTGGCATGCATTTTTTGGAACTGGGGGGGCAACAACAATATCAATGTTCTACAAAGAAGTTCCTTAGTAAGAATTTTTTTTATTTAGAGAATATGACGATATATCTTTTGATGTAAACTCCCGACGTTATTCCAGATATGGTCTACTAGCATATGGCATATATCCAAAGTGGTCAGATTTGTGCAATCTATATAAGATCCACAAGGTGAAAAAAAAAAACACTTTGCCAGCAAACAAAAAGCCACCATAAAAGATGTGGAGAGGTTTTTTGGGGTGCTCAAAGTGAGATGGTCAATTCTACAACAACCAAGTCGTTTGTGAGGTCTGTGTGACATTGAGAATGTGATAATTGCATGTTACATCATGCATAATATACCATAACCTATTAGTTGTTTTAAAGCCTATGCGTATTAAAAATACACATCAAAATCTTAGCTTTGAAGAGTATCTCCAAGGACAAGTTGAAATTCAAAACAAAGATTTGCATTTTCAATTGAAGAATGACTTCATAGAATCATTTATGGAATTTGAGGGGGAATTTATGATTTTTAGGTGTGTTCAAGGTGATTAGACTATGTTAGCAACCTATACATTATTAATATGTTATAATTCATTATATATTAATAGGTACTAATTATTATTCAATATTGGACTATAATGTGTTTGCATCTATTACATCCATATAAATAATAAGAACATGTGTATGAAGAACCTTGTCATAGCCAATACTCATGATGGCCTAAATAAAATGCAATAATTTGTTTTGGGAATTGTAGTGTAGTTTTTGATTACAAACAAACCCAAGGAAACACTCAGGGAAGACTTAAAATGTGACTTGTATATCATCTAGGTGTCTAAGATAAACTTTATTAAGGAAAACACAAGGTTATTTCACTTCATTTTGGATTAGGACGGACAATTGGTTTACAAGTAAGGGATAAAAACATTAAAAACCTCTCCATGTCAGTACATGCAATTATAATTGTCACTCACCTCACTCTAAGTTCCCAGACAATTGTCTGGCAGTGAGTTCATTTTAATTGGACCAAGTGCGGTGCACAAGCATAGGTACAAGCATAGTCAATGGTCTTGCAAAAGTAACCTATTTTTGTCTCTTTACCAAAGCCAAGGGCACTTCGGCATAGTCCATAATCTTTCATTAATTAACTCCATTTAATGTAACCTAAATATGCAGTGCGGTAATCCTTTTAGGATGGTCAATCTTCTTTAATTAAATCTCATCTTAATTATACGGATCGTTTTTCACCTGTCTTGGCCTAGGTAATCATAACCTTTTTCCTCAAGGCAATTGTAGTAGGTTTTTGCTATGACTTTAAAACAACAAAACCCAGGGAACAAAGTCTCCAGGAAGACTGAGATAGTGTCTATAAGGGTTAATGTCACATTGGATTTAAGGATTATAATAACATCTTAGGGTCTTTCTTCCTTCATTACTTCTTAATTCCATTTATTTCCCCACTCTTATGGTTCTTTTGTGCTTCCTCAGTAGTGAGTGACTCCGTCCTATAAAAAGGTAATTTTCTATCATTCTATGGTTTCGACCTATGTCAGTCGTGAAGCTCAACAGCTTGGCAAGTAGTCATTGGCAATTTGTCAGGACCGAAGTCCGGGGTAATGTCTTTTAGTAACCGCATCGTCTTAGAGCAACATAATTCACAATTGCGGTAATTCAATCATTTTTAATTCCTTTTTAATTCAACTTACAACCATCATGCATGTCTTCACATAACTCAAGTCACCACCTTCATCTTCGATCATCTGGTGACTCATCTCAGGCAATCATCCACTTGTTAATATGAAATTCAATACATCAACAGGTAGGCTATATTCTTTCCTTAAGGCTTTAGTTTGTTTGAAACTAATAATGTCATGTGGTTGGTAAAGTCTTACTCCAATACGGTAATATCTCCTTCTCGGGAAGGTTATGTCTTGACAGCCTATGGCCTGCCTCTAATCCTTCCATGTCCACCGCTGGCTACTAGTCCAACTTTCTCTCTCTCTGAATCTCTCTCGGCTAATGGCCAGTAAAGTAACAGCACGTGCCTAGGCGATAGCCCCTCGCTTTGCTCTCTGTCTGCCTCTCTGTAACGGCTATTGCCTTCTCGGCTGGCTACTCAGCTCACTGAGAGTTCTCTCAACTCTTTCCCGAGACTATGGCTCTCGTCCTTCTTGGCTAATTGCCAGCATTCGCTGCTCTTGGCTAATCGCCCAAGACTAAGCTTATTGCCTACTCAGCCTCTCCGACTGAGTTCATCAACAACTTGCCTTCCTTTCGACAGGCTCCTATCTTTCGTCAACACCCCTTCAGGGTAAGTTTACTTTGCCACATCCTGACTTCCTCTCAGAATATTGCCTCTCTTTGCTCACGCTTCACATACACTCAGACTCTTTCGGCTCTTCCTACGACTAAGCATCCTTCCGTCAATAGTCCTTCTACTCCTCTCCGCCAACTCGCCCTTAACCAACTTTGACATATACCAGTGCAAACTGCTATCAGCCTATTTGCCTGATCTTGATATGACAATACTACGTCAGACTACTTGCCTCACTGAGACAATGCTACTGACAGACTCGCTTCACAATTTCCACATTTCACACGCAGACAAACAATGTCACATTTCACTTCTTCTTCCGTAATAATTCAATCAATGTTCTTGAATACTTTCAGTCTTTACTGTTTCAAAGCTCACAGACACTCTAACTTTGAGTGCTTCGACTCTCTGCCTATGGCCAATCCCTCCGAGCCTCTCGCTCTGGGATATAACTATGACGACACTCAATCACTGAGTGATACGCCTGCTAAGACTATTGCTAATTCTATGCTAAGCTTGAGACTATGTGTGATTTTGCAAAATGATAATAGCCCGTGGTTGCTGATGGCCGGCTCCTCCTTATAGGCGAAGGAGGTGACGAGTCGGTTAGTTGTCGTAACCGCTTCTGAACGACAATCGCCCCCTTCATCGACCCCAGATGAAGTTCAACCGTCAATTGCCAAATGAAAGTCGTCAAAACAGGCTAATAGCCTTATTGGGACAGGCGATGGTCCAAAATTGGTTTTACAGCAATAAGTCAAAACCACTTAATATGCGTGTTAACATATTCTCGCCTAATTCATAAACTCATCTTGTTTGTTTAAGGTTCCAATCCTGCACTCTTAGATCTTAAAACATTCAATTCACCAATTTATTTCATTTATCATTATTACAAATAATGCTTAAGCAATTCAATTCTTAAAGATGGTGAAATTCTAAGTTAGCCTTAATTCACTTAAGATTGCAATTAGTAATCAATACTTACCAACCACATAAGCGGCACGTCATTTTGTCTTCTCCGCATCTCGTTAACCTTTCGCAATCAATAATCCCGACATGTTGACGTTTCGTTTTCTATCAAAGGTTAGTATGGAACAGTTTCTCCATTTACACTACAAAGACCATAGTCTTGATCTCTGATTGATTGAATTATACTTTAGTATCCGGTGTCACGGCTCTCAATCATTTTCACATATTACAACGACACTACTTTCTTCACTCAAATTGATTTAGAGAATTGAATCACATTCATGACATTTGATTTGTTGGTGCAATCAGCTTTAGAGGCAATTTAGGAAATATGTAAGTGTATCAATGGGCAAACTATAGCCTTATAGGCAAATTATGTCGTGTAATCAAACCAATTTGTAACATGTTTAAACAATTTCATGTTGTCATTCAATTCAATTAAAGGTTTTCACGTAAATCAACGACGAACTCACTAAAAGAATTACATTCAAGATTAATTGCACGGAAATTACCAACTTAATAATGTTGGCTACATTCATTAATAAAGAAATCACACAATTTCAAAATACGCGAATTGCAGTTTCAATTATGCACTAATACGAGTCAGACCATAGCCTTGGTTAAACACCCTTGCTTTCAAACCGCCACACCCGAGACTTAAATAAATAAATTGACTTTACTCAAAGACAATAAGTGCTCGTAAATTATCAGTTCAATGCTAGGACAATTTCACTTGATTTATTTAATCCCTTCCAACCTTAGACTATCAACTTATTCACGAAATTGATAATTTATTACAGTATAAGGCTAAGTTTGTTCAAGGCAAGGATTGACCTCGAATTAGTACAGGCATTAAGCAATTCGGATAATTAATGACGACTAACTGCTGACAAATTACGCATACAAATCAACCTTAGGAATCACTCCTGTTTAACTTGCAAATTCACTCGTACTTAAAAAGACTCTCCGAAAATAAACAGAACCACATAGCTCCAGTACATTCCCCCGGGAGATAGTTTAATAAATTCACACGAAAGACAATAGACTCCGCATGTACCAATCACTCCCATATGCTATAATATGTGCTTGACATTCAAGAGTAGTTAGAAAAATCACAATTTTAGAAGAGGTTCAACAACATCCATCACATGCTCTCAGCCTCTCACCTCTCGCCTACAAAAAGACTAGCCTCGCTCAACTTTTGAGAGAGTCTCTCTAACTTTTTCACCCTCCTATAGCTCTGAGAGCCAGTCGTGTCTCTGTAACTACCTCGGTTGCCAACAAACTATAGTCCTTACTAATATTTTTTCTGATCTCACAAGACTATTGCCGTTTCCACTAGTCCTTTTAGGCAATATCTAGGTGAATAAATACTTTGTTTCCATTTTTTTTAGAAAATGAACCAGAAAATTCAAAATTTACTACTACAAGATTCACATAAATCTTGTTTTTTTTTCTTTCTAATAGGTATATATTTTAGAAAGGTTTTTAATCTAACCTATAGGCATGTAGAGACATAAACATGTGATCATAATAAGCTTTTATAATAACATATGAAAAATGTTCTTTAGAATGAAAAGAGATAAGGTGGACCTACTTAAATCAAACACAACAATAACCTACATACCTATAGTCGAGTGGTTTGTGGTTCAGTAATGGAATATTGTCATGGAAATGTGGACTGAAAAGCACTTAGTAAGTAACAATAATAGCAACATTGTAAATGCATAATGCCCAAAAATGTTAGTTTGACATTTAGTTTTAGTGACACTACATGGATTGTTTATAATTAGTATTGACTCTTGTGCAAAACAAATGGAATCGATGACACTAATGATCAATGCTTTTATTACAAATACTTAGGCTTATACTTATAAATTTACAGATGAAATGGATCATATAATAAATTTAAATATTTCAAAGATGAATATGAACTACATTTATACTATTTAAAATATAAAATAATAAGTAATAAGTAATATATAATTATCTTAATATTTTATTTAAGTATTTGCTTATATATAGTTTTTGGTTATATATTACCCAATTATCTAATTTTCTGGTTATATAATTAATTATATAAAACATGATTATCTAAGTAATATGCATATAAACAACTAATTTACGAAATGATAAATGACACGAGGGTGGGTGGCAAGTCCTAGTCGAGTCGAGTCAAGTAAAGTGGGGAGAATGACTAGAAAGCCAACTTAAGTACTTTACCCATATCGCATAAAGTGGTTTAGGGATGCATGGATGAGTGGGTGGCTTACTTGCATCTACTTTTGCATCCCGGATGGAGGCCACTTTCTGTTCCCGGATCCGGATGTAGGTGCAGATGCAAGAAGTCACTAGGTTTGCTTTAAGGTTAAGGTAGAAATACCATAACCCGTTAACCACCCTCTAGCCGTGCACTAGACCGCTATCATAATGGTGAAGTGCCATTTCTAAAACCGATCATGGCTCAGCGGCAACTTCAATGCGTGTACACTTAGTGTAGCCAAGGGGAGTCAAGTGTTAATGTACTCATGAGGTAACCGATTTAGGCGATGTTATGTATGGAAATGCGGATTACCGTGTTCGGTGTAGGGAGAATCTAGTGAATGAGTAGGGGTTTGGACAACTTTCCACTTTGAAAAATTGTAGCATTTTTTGTACATGGCAGAAAATTATGAAACAACTTGCATTCTTCATGAATCCTTCTCGTCTATCTTAAGAAATTTATCTCATGATTGTCAGACCAGATCTTGAATGCGAATCACCTTATTTTCATGGGTTATGGTATTTCTACTTAGTTGCAACAAAGCGTTAATTTACCAATTGAAAAAGTTTGGCAACATGACAAACTTGGATGTGATATAAAGCTGGGTTTGCGTGTTGTTCCCGTGATTCATAGGGTCACATAGGGCTTTTACATGTTGGAAGGAGTGATTTGGTCAAGTCCGCTACCTTTTGTCATATCACTAAAGTCGACTATGAATATGACTCCCTCAATAATCAATGAGTACTGTCACGGGGTAGCTAGCTCTCTTGAAATTTGCTTCTCTTTCTCCCAAAACGTGTGTGTCAATTGTACATATGCAGTACACAAAGTAATATATTCATTGTCACCGATTATACAATTTCTCTTGCCAAGCCATCCGTGTAGTGTCACTAACACTACATGTAAACCTAACATTCTTTGTCATTTAGGCTTGTAAATTTGTTGGGATTATAGAACTACAACGCTGCAATTACTTTCACTTATTAAGTGATTTTGCCATCCAAATTTCAATCATTCATGATAATATTTCATTACATAAATGTTAGGATGTAGAATATATCAACTTCGTTTCAATGATTGGCATGGATTTCATCCAGTTTTCAATCATCCATGACAATACTTGTAAAGCTCTTCATAAGAGGCGTCATCGGAAAAGTTACCACAATGACATAAAATACCATATGACACTAAATACAATATCTAGTGTAGTTATTGCCACCATGATTCCAAAAAAATTAGCGATGGTAATAGATTTTTTTTTTTTTTTTTTTTTGACTTGCACCATCATGTATGTAAATGGGTACAACATAAAGCTTGACTTAAGCACTGATTTTTGAGTTTACATGAATTCATAACATCACTAAGCACTAAGTGCTGCACCCTTGTTTTGAAAATTTTGTAAAGATCAGTCCCCCAATGTTGGGCCACCCTTATAGAATGATCAATACTTAGCTTGAGTATGATTCACTTTACAAGGGACATTGGCATCTAGGCCTAGTACTCCTCCTTTGGTAACATGACTCATTAATAAATAAAAATCTCAAGGGAAACATCTAACCATTTAGTTTGCGAGGGCTCACACGATGCTTGCCTACCGGTTGGCCATGTCATATTTGCAACTAACTAATCGGACCAAGAATAACTATGGATTCATCTCACCTCTTTAGAAGGGTACATAGACATAGATTTAGTAATTGTATTGATTATTATAATGTTATGCAATTGTATTGGTAAGTCTTATGATAAAAATGGTAGAGATTAGATTCATACATGGTTAGCATTTCTTTCTATCATAACATTATTCAACTCCATAACAATGTTTTGTGGAACTAATAGTATTCCACAAAACATTCTCCACATTCAGATTGAATGTGAGGAATATTTTGGAATATTCTATGAAATATTATTAGTCCCATAGAACACTATTATGGAGTTGAATAATGTTATGATGGCATGTACAATACATGTATAATATTTCAACCACAATATTCTCAAAATATGCTAATCTTTAATGTTGCCCTCATATGCTTCTAGTAAATGCCACTTCACACACGAGCCAAGAGCCGTGACCATGGAATAGTGAGAGCCCAATAGAAAGTGTCCAAAGGCTGTTCCAAGGCACTTCCAATTACGTAGTGTGGTCATGGACCCTCAAGTGTATTGTGAAGTCATATGTGACCAAGTTCTCAACCAAATGCTATTTCAATGAATTTTTATTCATGCGGGTCTTCACACATGATAAAACATGATAAATCAATGATTATGAACGTTTAGAATGCCACGGTCTCTTGGTTTTGTGTTGAGCCTATCTCCAAGAGGTGGTTTTTGAAAATAGTCCAAGTGACCATGAAACATGATCCATTTGATGCCATGTAGGAATCCATGTGGACTTTACATCCATCTTGCATTCACATACTCCGTTGGTCCCTCAAGCGTAGTGTGAAGCGAACTTGGACCGGCTCTGCCTTTTCCAATAGTGAGAGTGCTTGAAGTGTAATGGTCACGGGCCCTCAGTCTCGTGTGTGAAGTGGCCCTAAGTTTTGCACCCTCGGTCCCCGTTAAATAGAACTGTGCATTTATTGATGGTACAAATTATGATACTCCCAAATGTATTGCTAAAAAATATTTCTGATTATTTATCTTGTCCAATTTGTCATTAAAAAAAATAAAATTCCTAGTCATACCTGTGTATGATGCAAAATTTGAAATTTCATCAAGTTGCTTAAATAAGATATCCCATGCCTAAGGAGAAGATCAACCATCACACGTAGGATATTATAAGGTAGACATCTTGGCTCGATTGGAAGTGTATTCCTTTGGTTCACGAGGAGTATGCCAAAGTAAGGTACCATTTTGAAAAGCCATTTAAAAAGAACTTGCGGCATGCCATAAAGCCGAAAGTGTATTGTTTGGAATTGGAAGCGGCAACGTAGTTAAGTAGCTCAGTGCATTGGTGGGTACTTGGTGGTCTGGGGGTTGTCCTTGACAAGTGGGGCAGGGGTGGTCCAATGGGTTGTTTGTGATGGGGGTTTTTGGTTGTTACTTTTTACTTTTGCATCAGAGGGGCCCTGCCTCCCCTCGATGTGGGCGCATTTTCTTGGTTCTCAATTCACTTGGCATTGGTTTTGTTGGCTTCCTGTCTCAAAAAAAGAAAGAAAGAAAGAAAGAAAGAAAAGCCGAAAGTGTTGATATAAGATAAACATGTCTTGAATGCTTAATTTTGTTGTTTGTCATGATTCTTGACCCATATTTTAGATTGAATTTTTTTCCTGGATCCGCGAATGTGATATGAGGTTTTAGCAACCTTCCACAATACTATTTGATGTTTGGAAGTAGAAATTGTCAAAGGCATACAACGATCATGTAGGCTCCTCCAATTATGTTGATTATTAGACCCATAATAATTAACAAAGTTTGAGCATGTTGTCCAATCTCTGCTAAACACACGTCTTTTTGGTATTTGTCCTTAGATCCACACCTAACCACTCAAGGTGCAAGCATGGTCAAGTGTACCAAAAAAATACTCTGGTATACTAAAACCATAAGATTTTTGGTCAAACGCTTGAAAGTAGTAGCAAAGTGTTGTTTAAATTGGGGATTTTTTCATGGCGACCCTTATTGTTGTGTTAAACACTTGGATGTAGAATATCAAGATGAGATCTTCACAACTTATCATTAAAAGTGATGCTCAAAAGCAAATGGCCAAATCTAGTTTTGGATGTAAATTACATGACCTTAAATATTCTAAAGTTCGACTTTATTTCATATCTCAAGTTGGATTTTATTATAAACTTGAGGCCACCATTACAAATATTTCTAAAAAACATCAATCTAATGTATTTTAATCAAATTTATAACAAATTTGAGACAATTAGTTATTCGATATCACCTACTTGCACTCCACTTAGACCATCTTCTAAAATATGTAGGCTTTTCTTGAGGTTTTTTTTTTGTCATCATAAATTTCTTGGCTTCGTAGATTAATGTGTTTTAAATTTTTTTATGATTTTTTCCTTCACAAAATTCAAAATTGGTATATGGGTTTGAATCACTTTCACTTAAACCTATGCAGAATTCAGGATTTGTCCAAGTGACCGTGCTTGCACCCCTCATCACTCAAATATAGGTGATTGATTAAGGTTAGTGATTGAATTAGGCACATTTACCTTAGATATATCAGTTCAATGGTGTTCATTTGGTTGGAATTGAACAAATTTTCTCAGTCATAAGCCACTCTTAGTTGAATACCTTAGTACCTAATTACATGAGATGGGCATGAGGTCTAGGAGCCAATCCACTGCCATTTTACAAAGGGAATTTTGGCCTAGAAAATATGTAGTATGGTAATGACATTCCATTTCTAATCATGTAAAACACACTATTCAAACACCTAATTTAATTATGAATCTTACCCCAAAGTGACGTCACCCCATATAAAAAATATTGTCTTAAAATCAAACATGATTTGAACATAAGATTCACATAATTTTTGGAATTATTACCTATGATAATCCACACTTTGAAACTCATAGGTTGCTTAGATCATTGTTGTTTGGATCAAACAACATGATACTTGATGATCAAATTAGAATCCTCTTTCAATTACCAACAAGACACAACATTCATTTAGGAGGCAATCTAATAATACCAATAACTATACCCACAATATGCTTAAAGTGATGATTATATGTGATGCAATTTCCATAGATTGGACAAAACATGACAAATGGTGTTTTTAACAACTTTACCTACAATGTATCTTTATTCACCAAGTTTTATCCAATTTACCACATGTGTTCCCTATGTGGGAAATTACCCAAAGTTCTTTGCATCACTATAACCTAATATAAAGACATGCATACACCAAACAAAGAGTACGGCTCTATCCTACACACAAATGATTTGGCCTCGTCTCCCTCTCACCAATCTAGAGCTGTAACTTAATAGGAGGTAATCACAATCGACAAATCCTATGGCATGTTGCCCATTTCCTAGTCTAATTTGTCCACTTCACCACACATTTCCCTAGGTGATAAATTGCCCAAAGTTGATGATCATTGATTATATCTCATGCAGAGAAGTTTGTACGACTAACGTAAAGGTGCCTCATTCAATTACTCATCTTCATCAAACATCTATATGTGGATGGTGGGTGGTTACATAAGGTCCATCTAAGAATTGACACCATAAAGGCATGTGCTCAAAATACATTGGACTATGTACATCGTGCTCAGATTTTGTTAACAATTCTAAGCTCATTAATAATCAACATAATATGGAACTTCTACTTGATCGTTTCATGGTTCCAACGCTTTGAACTTCAAGAATTAACAACAGCAACATGGAAGGTCATAAATTCCATTATATTAGATCGTTACTAATACTGATCTCATAACATATCTGTTCATGGTTCCAAGTTGAGAATCATGACGAATTCACATATCTGAAATCCAAGTCGAGAATCATGGCAAACAACAAAAACTACACATTGTAGACATTCACCTCAAAAGCATCGCCCGAATAATGATCGACGAGGAAAAGTAATTGCGCAAAGTTCCCTCAATGTGAAATCTAAAAGTGAAGCGAGGCTTCACCAGTTCACTACTGTCAGTAGTACTTATAGACTTGACATCTCCACATGAAGCTCCATTCTGCAAACAGCTCGCCAGCCTTAGTAATTGTCGCCTCTTATCGCATCAGTCACTTCGCGTCCAGCTACTGCTTCGAATCGATCGGAAATTATTGCGTGATTCATGTGGGATGTATACCTGTTGCTTCATACTGCAGTATGTATGATGGTGATCCTGCAGCCCAATGCTGATTTTGCAACAAGCGTCGGCTACCTGGCTCTCTCGGTGGTGACGCTTGTCATCCTCATCGCGTGCTCCTTCGATCAGCCTCCTGTGTTGCTGGGTCACGCGGAGCATTACTTCAGCCGTTTGATCCACTACATCATGTGTGGGTACTTGCTGTGATGGGTGAGGTTGTGGAGGTTTTGAAGTTCGTGCCGGTGGAGGAGCGTGCTGACGAACTTGCAGCCATGGAGGCATCTCGAGCAGGTCGTCAAGTAAGGCCGTGGACTCTACCTCCCTGGCCTCCTGATCCGGCACCGTGAAGGTATGTGTCAATTCTGACTGTTGAATGGAATGGTTAGCAATTGTGTGTCACGAAGAGGGTCATTTCAAGTTTCAGATTTGAACGTGAGATGCGAAAGTTGTAAGATTCCAAAGTGAAGATTGTCTTGTTCTTTTTAGTGACTACATATTACGCTTGCTGATTGCGTTCACTGTTAATGTTGTTGTTCATAGCTACACATCTTGCCATATTAAACCACTCCGATTCAAGTCTGTGTCGAGGTGACCCCAAGTACTGATGGATGTAATCAAAATCTAAGTATTTTGCGGGCATGCCTTTGTTTTTGCAGGGGTCTCATTGCTGTATCCAAGGATCGATCTGTGACCATCCAATAAAAGAGGCCGTGACGCTTGCATCCTTTTGGATTGTATATATTACTTCACAAGCACGTGCTTCGAGGGAGTTTCTCCCTCATCATACGAAGACCTCCGCCCAGGGCCCCTCCTATAAGGCATGATGTTGCTTCTGTTGCTGTAGGTGACTGAGGACGTGGGGGTTTCTTGGGTAGAAATAATGCCATATTTCCATTCGATGAGTCAGATGCAGCATGATACTTAAGTGTCTCTCATATACCACTTAAGTAGCTGATATGCTCACTTGGATGCAAACGATGGTGGGTCAAATAAGTTGTAAAGAGTAGATAGAAATTTTGTATAAACGTGGACTCCAGGGGGTGTCGAGATGTGTACCATAGCCTGTCAAATAAGCTGCAAAGATTAGATAGATCTGTATATTGAATTCCGATTCTAGGGGGAGTTACCCATAGTTGATCAAATAACCTGCAAAGATTAGATAGATACACGTAACCGCCGACTCCATGGAAGTGAATGGTCGTTGACCGAATAAGCTGTAAAGATTAGATAGATGTGTATATTCAACTCCGACTCTAGGGAGAGTTAAGCATAGATGATCAAATAAGTTGTGAAGGGTAGATAGATACAAATAACTACCGACTCCATGGGAGTGAATGGTCGTTGACCAAATAAGCTGTAAAGATTAGATAGATGTGTATATTGAACTCCGACTCTAGGGAGATCTCAACCATAGTTGATCAAATAAGCTGCAAAGATTAGATAGATACATATAACCACTAACTCCATGGGAGTGAATGGTCATTGACCAAATAAGCTGTAAAGATTAGATAGATGTGTATAAACTCCGACTCCATGGGAGCGAATGGTCGTTGACCGAATAAGCTGTAAAGATTAGATAGATGTGTATAAACTCCGACTCCATGGGAGCGAATGGTCGTTGACCAAATAAGCTGTAAAGATTAGATAGATTTGTATATTAAACTTTGACTCTAGGGAGAGTCAATCATAGTTGATCAAATAAGTTGTGAAGGTTAGATAGATACATATAACCACCGACTCCATGGGAGCAAATGGTCGTGACCAAATAAGCTGTAAAGATTAGATAGATGTGTATAAACTCCGACTCCATGGGAGCGAATGGTCGTTGACCAAATAAGCTGTAAAGATTAGATAGATTTGTATATTAAACTCCGACTCTAGGGAGAGTCAGCCATAGTTGATCAAATAAGTTGTGAAGGTTAGATAGATACATATAATTGCCGACTCCATGGGAGTGAATGGTTGTTGACCGAATAAGCTGTAAAGATTAGATAGATACTTGTGAACATACTAGACTCTAGATAGAGTCAACAATGGTTGTTCAAATTAGCTGTAAAGATTAGATAGATATTTATAAATGCTGACTCGAAAGGGAGCCACCATGAGTAAAGACTGGAAAGCCTCTTTGCCTGTAGGCGATGGCCTCCTTCAGCTTACAATAAGTTACATGATAAGCTCTTTTAGTAGAACAGGGGTAGTGACTTACTTTGTGTGCTCTCCAAATAATGTGACAGAGTATAGTTTTGGGAGCTTGTATATAATCAGTGAGCCAATTGTTAAGGCACTGAACTCCGTACAAATGTTTTGACATGAATTTATTGAATACTGTATGCCCAATAAGGCCAGAATCTTGCCATTCTGATCATCCACCTTATTTTCTCCAATGAGTCTCAGTTTGGAGTATGTGCCTTCCATTGCATCCATTTTCAAGCCGCTTGAATAAGTAGATGTGTGTCAACTGTGCTATCATTGTTATCATCGATGCATCACCTTCTGGTGATCTAGCCTGTCAGAGTGCTTTCGTCTAAGATTACTTGCTTTAAATCCTTGTTGAGGTTGATGTAAGCCTAAGAGCATGATCACATGTGGTACACCAAATGCAAACACTGTACACAAAGGGGTACTAAATTGTGTAATAATAAGGGAATAGTCTCATTGTATGTTTCACAAATTCATTCTATACGAGCTCCATAAAATGTGGGTCAAAACTAATATCTTTTAATGCACAAGGTTTTACATCAAAATATATAAAGCCAAGGTTTTAGTTGATCATAGGTTGTGAGATATTGATAGTTGATTTCCTAATGGAGGAGTTAAAAGTTGGATCGTAATATACCCAAGCTATTTCACCCGGGGAAGCTTTTCCAGACCTCGTCAACATAATGATTCTTGATTCAAGACTACTGTAGAGAAAACCGTTTTTGAACCCAATCCGGGACTATTCCGTTACGACTACGCATATTGCTGACCCATGATTATACTCTAATGGAGGAACAAAAGGTTGATGGGGGTTATTGGTTTAGCACTTTGAGTGGCAATTACCATGTCATGAGAACATGTAAGGTCCCAACCACTGCAATCATGACATGTGGCAAAATCTATATGGATTTAGTACCAGCAATACCTAGCAAAACTTAACGTATAATCTGATAATATAATAACAATGAGTTTGCCAGTATGTAACTTAAAATCAGGACACCTATAGATGGCGACAACTCTGGGGATGCACCTCTGTGAGGTGTGAAACTCACGACTCATCAGCCGTGTGACCATTCAAATCTTATCACATGTGCTGGTTATTAAGACATGACTGGGGCCAGGCACCGACCAACTCACTAAAGCAGAATTAGACGTGACTGGGCCCAATCGATCCCTCACAACAACAGCAACTTGGCAAGCTGGTGAAATTATGTGAGCAAAGGCCAACAAAACTGACCATCTTGAGATGGACAGAAAGAGATTCGAAGTGACCCAGTATTCCCTCTTGCTTGCTGTGAAGAAGTAAGTTAAGGCAGGTGGGACCTGGGCTTTACGCGCACACTCTTAGGGCTGATCAGACAGCTCTTTCTGGATGGTAAATGGCAAGGTGTCTAGTTGTAAATGGACATCGAGAAGAAAATATGTGTTATCATGGTGAGATTGGGATATCTGCTCATAATGTGAATTAACCATTCTTGACGGGGCGAACCACTCAGACTTGAACTTCATGTAAGGTATGTACGTGGGCCTAATTTGGTGAATTATCTTCGTCAAATGTACATGCAACATGAGCGGTGTATGATCACTAGCTAGGTGTGGATCTAAGAACACACACCAAGAAGACACATGTTTACAAGAGATTGGACTATATGCTCAGAAACCATTCCTAAGGTGGCAACTCCCATATATATATATATATATATAAAATCATGAGTTTCAAGGCGAAGCAATGTTGCAGGTGATTAGCTGGTAACAACTCAATCATTGGTAGAATGTTGGCAACATAGCAAGGATTATAAAGTAGAACACTTCATCCTTGATCAAATGTCATGCTTGACTACTGTCCTACTTGGGTGGTTTCAAATCCAAGTTTTGAATAAATGTAATATTTTGAAAAATAGACTTCTCAAAAATAGATTTCTCAAAAATAGATTTCTCAAAAATTTACTTGTCAATCTTTTCTTCTTAAAATATAGCTTCCATAAAGTTTGTCAGTTTACAAAATAATATAATTTTCATTGAAGTGGCCTAGGTAGGACAACATAATTAGCAGGGTATACTTGATTGTTATATGGCTCCACACTTTAAACTTTGAGAAGTCATAGCAACAATAAGAAAATCATATAATTCCATATATTGTTGCTAAAATCTCATAATATATCACATCCACGGGACCAAGAAAATCATTAACTCTAAAATCCTAGACTCAAGTTGATAGTCATGGCAAACAACAAAATTCAACCATATAAAAAACACATTTACCTCAACAGCGACGCCCTATGACAGATGAGAATAGCTTTCCCAGCTAGGTGGTAAGTAATTCACAAAAGCTCCTCAGATGTGAGATCTAGAAGCCAACCTTCGCCTGTTCACTACTGCCACTAGTTCTTAAGTTACAGACTTGACATTCATACACGAGACTCACGACGGCAGAAGCCATCCTGTGAACACCTTGCCAACCTTGCGTGGTACTAAACATCTCTCTATCTCTCTCTCACATCAGTCTGCACTACCAGTCCAGCTACTACATAGAATCAGTTGAAATTATTGCTTTGGTGGGATATATGATTGTTGCTGCATACGGCAATAGGCATAATGTTGCGCCTGCGACCCAATGCTGATTTTGCAATAGGCCTCGGGCACCTGGTCCTCTCGGTGGTGATGCTTGCCATCCTCATCGTGTGCTCGTTCGAGCCTCCTGTGTTGCTGGATCATGTAGAGCGTTACGTCAACCGTTTGTTCCACTACACCTTGCGTAGGATCTTGCCGTGATGGGTGAGGTTTTTGAGGTTTTTACAAAACTTAGTGCTGGTGAAGGAGAGTCTCCAATGTGCAGCTATGAAGGCAGCTTGGCAGGGTCGTCATGTGATTCTGTGGATTCTACCTTCATGGCCTCCTGATCCGGCACTGTGAAGGTATGTGATGGCACTTTCAACTTCACAAACAACTTTGGCTATTGGATAGAAATAAGAATCATCTCATCCGGTAAGCAATTGCGTCTCACAAAAGAATCACTGTCATTTCAAGTTTCAGAACCATTAAGATGCATAAGTTATAAGATTTCAAAGTGAATATTTTCTTGCTCTTTTGAATTTTAATGACTACAGAGCCTCCCGATTGTGGTCACTGTTAATGATATTGTTTATAACTACATCCCTTGCCATATATCACTCAGATATGAGTAGGTACCCATGTGATCACAACCATTAGTGAAATCAAAATCTAAGTGTTTGTAGGCATGCATTTGTTTTTGCAGGCGTGTCGTTGCTGTATATGTTCGTTGATCTTGAAATAAAAGAGGTGGTAATGATTCCATCCTTTTGATTTTTACTACTTCATAAGCACGTGCTTTGATGGAGTTTCCCCCTCATAAGGCAAAGACCAGGCTTGATCCAGGGCCCTTCCCATAAGAAAGGCTAGCCGTGATTAATTCCAGAGATTGGCAAATCAGCTGGTCCAGTCCTGCAAGCTGTAAGCGACTGAGAATCTAAACGATGATGGTTGGAGAAATAAGTTGTAAAAATTAGATAGATATGTTCAATCTCCGACTCCAGGGGGATTCCCCATGTATGAAGCTAATTAAGCAGGATGCATATGTTGGTTGTCAAGTAAGTTTTAAAGATTAGATAGATATGACATAGGAACTCTGACTCCAAGGGGAGGCTCCATGAATGTAGCTCAGCAGCATGGAAACGAATAGTCGGTGAAAGAAGTCGTAAAGATTATCTAGATGCTTATGAAATGTGGACTCCAAGGAGAGTCAACTATGGTTGACCATTAATAAAATGTGAAATTAAGATAGATACTAATAACCGCCAGCTCTCAGAGAGTCAACGATGCTTGACCAATAAGTTGTGAAGATACATAGATACTTATAAACGAGCACTTCAGGGAGAGCCCAACAATGGTTGACCAAATAAAATGTGAAGATTAGATAGAAACTCATAAAGGCTAACTCCACGGAGGGTTAGCGATGGTTGATGAAATAAGCTGTAAACATTAGATAGATACTTATACATGTCGACTCCAAGGAGAGTAAATGATGATTGACCAAATAAATTGTGAAGATTAGATAGATACTTATAGGACGAGTCAACTCTAGGGAGGTCAATGATGGTTGACCAAGTAAGCTGTAAAGATTACTACATATAAATGTTGATTCCAGGGAGGGTCATTGATAGTTGACGATGTAAGTTGTGAAGATTAGATAGATACTTAGTAAATCAACAATGGTTGATCAAATAAGTTGTGTAGGTTAGATAGATACTTAGGGAGTCAGTGATGGTTGACGGAATTTAAGTTGTATAAATTGGGTAGATACTTAGAGAGTCAATGATGGTTGACCAAATAAGTTGTGAAGATTAGATAGATACTTATAAACACCGACTCCAAGGGGAGCCAAAATGAGTAGACTTAAAGAGCCTCTTCTTCGCCCATAGGCCACTGTGTCCTTCAGGTTAAAATAAGTTACATGATAAGTTCTTTCTAGAACAGAAGTAGCGATTTATTTTCATGTGCTCTCCATATAATGAAACAGATTTAAGTCTCGGGGCTTGTACATAATCAATGATCAGTGAGCTGAGTTCAGACACTAAACTCCATGCAAATCTTTGTACGTGGATTTACTGAATAATTTCTCAATGTAGCCAACATCTTGCCTCTGTGATCATCCACCTTTTTTTTTCTCATTTGAGTCTCATTTTCAAGTATGTGTCTTACATTGCTTCACATTTCAAGCCACTTGAATAAGTAGATGTGTCTCAACTGTGCTATCGTTGTTATCATCAGAGCGTCACATGCTTCTCGTGATCCAGCCTGTCAAAGTACACCCTAAACTCCGTAATATCAACCTCCATAATGTCACACACTCTCTAATATCCTGAAACCCTAGGGAAGAGATGTTCGTAGTTCAAATCTCATTCCTTATTGTCACATTTCTCTTATATCACGAAATTTGTCATTAATGCAAACCACCCAAGAAGTCAACCCACACCCTCGCATAGTGGCATGTGTCAACATGTGGAATGTCATCTTCTTATTCTTCTTCTTCTTATGCCACTTGTTGAATGTTGGTGCATGCATCCGCCACATTGCCCGGGAAGGCCATGGAGTGGACCACACAAATGTAGGTGACGGGAGAACAAATTCAAATTGTCCTCACATCTCCTTTGTGTAATTCCATAATGTCATATGCTAGACTAGTTCTATAGCATCACGCATCCATGTTAACACTACAAAGCTCCATAATATCATGTGCATTTTGGTTGCCAGAGGTGTGATACTACGGAATTTAGAGTGTACTTGGGCCTACTTGGTTAAAATTCTTGTTGAGTTTGATGTAAACCTAATGGATGAACAAAAAAGTGTTGAACATGGCTATCTGGTTCAACACTTTGAGTGCCAATCTCCACGCCATGGGAATATGTAGGGTGATCCCAACCACTACAATTATAGTAACACATGCTAAATATATTGAACCTGATAAGCAACTGCCAAAATATTCAACCACATAAGCTTATGCCAAAGCGGCCTGGAACTGGGTGATTGAACAAATCAAGATTAGTAGCTTCTCCGCGATGGCCATGCTCCAGGGTTTTGACAAAACTTGGGGTGATAGGAATGTTCTTTGTAGGAGGCACAATTTACATGTTAAGTGGAATTGGAAAAGGCAACGTAGTTACTGTAGGTGGGCAAGCCCCTTTGTGGTTTGTTTTGGTGGCTTGGGGGTTGTCCTTGGCTAGTGGGGCGGGGGTGGTCCTTGGCTTGGTGGGTCCAGGGGTTGTCCTTGGTGGGATCGGTTCTTTCATTTCTCCTTACGTGGAGGTGTTTCGCGTCCGAGGGGTCCTTCCTCCCCTTGGTGTGGACGCGTTTTCTTGTTTTTAATTCATTTGGCGTTGGCTGGGTTGGCCTTCTATCTCAAAAAACAAAAAAAACAAAACATATGCTTATGTCATCCCTCATGCTACATTAAAATAACATGCATTGCAGGCCAATTGTGGCCATTAATTAAGGGTTGTCTACATGCACGGTGGCCATGCAATGGATATGACACCCTTATTACACCCTAATATTCACTCTTATCCAAAAGCCACCTCTATAGATTCAATTCTAAATTGAACACAATTTCAAGATGAGGGCATAGGCTTGGTTTTGGATACACCCATAATGAACATGTTGAGAATTCGTAATTGACTCATATGGTGCGTCTAAAAACAACATGTTGTGTTGAATTCCTCTATCAATTTCCAGCAAGAATTAACAGATTTTGAGGTAGTAATAGTAATAGTTATGGCCAAATGGTTAAGAGGATGATCCAAAGGGTAGTCTCCATGGCTAGCGACACCTCTTGGAATCCAACTCCATGGGGTTTGAAAGATGATTCAAGGATGATTCATATGCCATGAGGTCATTCAAATCTTACTATAGAATAACCCCGGGTACGCAACTCCCGTATTATATGGTCTTGATTATAATCACTTATAATGCGTTTTAGTCCAATATTGAGTGATACAATTTGTTTTAATGTAGGAAACCCTTGTAGCCCTTCTAACAAGGAATCCAAAAATGTAATTATATATAGGAAATGAATATATTTTGAAGCATACAATTGCATTAAAAACCTAATTATATGATTTTTTTTAATACATGTACCATAGGTCAAACTACCCAACTTTTTGGACTTTTTAATAAAATTTTAACATTGTGAATGAATTATAATTTTAATGGGAGGCAACTATTCGTGGCTTATAATTTTAATGGGAGGCTTAATAAATATGCAACCCAACTTTTTTTTCATCTCATTTATTTAATTTGGTCTTCACCCAACTTTTTTTCATCTCATTTTATTTAATGTGGTCTTTACCCAACTTTTTTTTCATCTCATTTTATTTAATTTGGTCTTCACCCAAATTTTTGATCATTTTAATTTGATATAATTTGATATAATTTTTACAAAAGCCGTTTTAAGTACGATGCCCCCTGCGTATAATATGGGAGTTGCGTACCCGGGATCAAACCTAGTTAAAAAAGAGAGATATAATTCAATAACAACAACAACAATGCCGATTCTATTTTTAACTAGGAAAATTAATATAATGTAGTTATTGCAGACTGTGGCGACTCTTGGAATCCACCTTTGAGACGTGTAACAAAATTAATGATTCTCATCTTACGAGACCTTTAAAATCTTATCATGAAATATTAGTGCAAAAGCAACCCCTGATTCCTTCTTTTTTTGCCTGAATTGAACATTGTTGAATATTATCAACATGAGAGCCTAAGGTGAGTTTTTGGACAGCTTGATAATTTCTTCATGGGGTACATCCAAAACTGACATGCTTAGATACATTAAATTCCTCTTTCACTTAGTACCAATGATATCTAGCAACACTCACGGTATTATCTAAATTACAATAATAACAATGAATGTGCCCAAATGCAAGTTAAAACTAGGATGCCTACACTGAATGATTTGCTAAGAAGCTCTGTGTAAAATTTTGACAAAAGGTAGCCAACTGACTGTTGATACCTGGGTCTATATACTATCGTCAAAAGCTCGTGTTCATATTGACTAATGCTTGAAATAGGAATTTGATCTAAATAGCCTTTGACAACTGCATAAATAACCTCGATTTGTTTTTTTTCAATAGGAATGGGGCTATATTGTGTGGTTACGATCATAGATGGCGACAACTCTTGGGATCCATCTCCGTGACGTGTGAAAGATGATTCATTGGTCACGCGACCATTCAAATCTTATCATGCCAATTAAGGTAGAAATACCATAACCTGTTAACCACCCTCTAGTTGTGCACTAGACCGCCGTCCTAATGGTGAAGTGCCATTTCTAAAACCGACTATGGCTCGGCGGCAACTTCAATGCGTGTACGTTTAGTGTAGCCAATGGGAATCAAGTGTTAGTGTACTCATGAGGTAACCGATTTAGGCGATGTTCTCTATGAAAATGCGGATTACTGTGCTCGGTGTAGGGAGAATCTGGTGAACAAGTAGGGGTTTGGACAACTTTCCACTTTGAAAAATTGTAGCATTTTTTGTATAAGGCAGAAAAATATGAAACAACTTGCATTCTTCATGAATCCTTCTCGTCTATCTTGGGAAATTTATCTCATGATTGTCAGACCAGATCTTGAATGCGAACGAATCACCTTGTTTTCACAGGTTATGGTATTTTTACCTTAGTGTGTTAGACATGACTGGGGCCAGGCACCGACCAACAAAGACCAACTCACCAAAGCAGAAGCTACTGGGCCACATGCATCCATCCCTCGATACAACACCAACACCAACTCCACAAGAGCCTGGTCAAATTATGTGGGCAAAGGCCAACAAAACTGACCATCTTGAGATGGACAGAAAGAGATTCAAAGTGACCCAGTCTTCCCTTCTTGGTGTCAGGAAATAAGTATGTAATGGTATGCGGGGCCTGGGCTTTATGTGCACTCCCTTCACACACGAGCCAAGAAGAGAAGTGACCATGGAATCGTGAGAGCCCACAAGAAAGTGTCCAAAGGCCGTCCCAACACACCTCCAAAATCATGTAGTGTGGTCACGGATCCTCAAGTGTAGTGTGAAGTCATATGTGATTGGGCTCTCAACGAAATGCTATTTCAATGAATTTTTATCGATGCGGGTCCTCATATGTGATATAATAGAATAAACCAACGGTTGTGAGCGTTCGGAGTGCCATGGTCTCCCTGTTTTGTGTTAGGCCTACCTCCAAGAGGTGGTTTTTGAAAATAGTTCAAGTGATCATGAAACATGATCCATTCGATGTCATGTAGGAGTCCATGTGGACTTTACATCCATCTTGCATTCACATACTCCGTTGGTCCCTCGAGCGTAGTGTGAAGAGAACTTGGACTGGCTCCGCCTTTTCCACCAATGAAAGTGCTTGAAGCGTAATGGTCATGGGCTCTCAGTCTCGTGTGTGAAGTAGCCCTTAATCGGACAACTCTTTGTAGATGTTCTATGGCGAGGCGTCTAGTTTGTAAAAGGACAAGATAATATGTGTTATGAAGACGAGATTGGAATATCCAGTGTTCAAGATTGAAGCCCTCATATGAGTTTCATTTTGATGGGCTCTCAAATTTCAGCCCTTGAGTCAACCCTTCAGTTGAAGGGCTACTCAAATCAGAGACATCAATCCAAGAATATAGAAATGAAATACAAAACTCATATAAACATTTGCATGGATTATATGGTACTTGTTTCCGATACAATGTGAAGAATTAAGAATAAACCATCTAACTTCACTTCTCATAGTGACAATGCCCTACGCTTGTTGATTCTTGTGACATGCATATTATATTGAGGACTTCAAGTGACATCTTCATTTTCAATTTGGGGTTGCATTTTGAAGGGTTGTTTTTGAGAGAGGTATATTTGGAAGGGCCAAATCGCGTTTGAAGGGCATTGAAGACTTCAATTTTGAACACTGGGAATATCTACTCCAAATGTGCACTAACAATTCTAAACAGTTAAGGAGGCGTCCAATCTAAACAACTCCAAATGGGCGATTTGCTCATACTTTAACTTCATATAAGGTGGGTGGGTCTAATTAAGTTGGTTAATAGTTTCTCTTAATTAGATGCATCTACATGATGTATTAGGTAATCGTTTTATTGGAACCAGTTATCGGTGCAGAACCGGTTCTGCACCGATAACTGGTTCCAATAAAACGATTACCGGACGTAACCGGTTGGCCGCTTTGTTGAGCCGCGCAGGTGACCTAAACAATGGGTCGCCTCTCATCATAACCGATTTAGATGATCATAACCGGCTGGGATGTCGAGGTTATCATCTGCAAACCTATGTGCTCAGAGCCAATCGTGTAGTGCCACCTTGGCGAAACAAAGCGGCCAACCGGTTACGAGTGGCGTGTGGTTACTAGCTAGGTGTGTACTTTTGAACAAGCACCAAGAAGATATGTATTTACAAGAGATTGGACTACAGGCTCAATATTCGGTAGTTATTTTAGGTTAAGTTCAATCAACATATTTGGGTGCAAGGGGAGAGGGGGCTTTGTGATGACAATTAAGAAGATAATCTTCCATTAGATGATGAATGAGATATTTGTTAAGAAGCAAGCATGGTAAACTGGATCATTTATGTACTCCATGGATGCTCAACAATAGAAGGTTCAAAACTGCATTATTATTTTCAAATATTTCATATATTTATTTGTTACTTAAAAAATATTACACAATTTCATTTAAGAATTTATAAGAAATAACATTTCAATTTTCAAATTTTTACATTATTTAATAACCTTTTAACCAAGAATTTCATGGTTTCAACATATTTGAGCAGGAATTTCACATCAACGTCAATCACGTCACATCACATCTTGTGACGACGACATGATGATGGACTGCAAAAAAATCACATCAAGGGGGGAGGGCTCAAAAACTATTTACCTTGGGTAAATTGTTGATTGTTGCTGAGCAATTGACACACTAGGGCACATACTCTTCAACTATCATGTAATTTTAGAGCCCATTGCTGAAGAGCAATTGATTTCGCAAGTCGACTACACCACCACAATCGACAAGCTAGGCGACTATTCGTGAGCATTTGAAATGTCGACTACATGTCCCCCCCATGGACACGTGCACTGGTGTCCATGGGTTAGGTGGGGAGGGGCCACATCCAATCGATGCCCTCCCCATGGGTATATATGGACCCCACTTCCATTCCACCCTCACTTCGCAGTCACACTGGTGGGTCCTTGGTTGTTGAATTGCCACTGGCACTCTTAATTAGACTGAGGTGAGTTGGAGGCCCCCACATTATGGGTTAGTGTTCAGGAACTGAACTTTATTGCACCACATCAAATTACATACATTTTCCATTCCACACGTGACATCATAATCCATTACTTATTATGGTTGTTTTTATTATCAATACGAGATAGAGTTTTGAAACATTACTGGAACTTGCAAAATGTAAACACTTAATTTGGAAGTGTTTACATGATAGGATATTGTTTAGACGACATAAGTGTAGGCTTTAGGTCAAATGAACTCAATGGGTAGTAGCGCTTATTTTGGAATCACTTGCAATTTAGATTAAATTAATTTTAGGCCAAAAAAAAACTTTAGGTTCTGGCAAGGATGGCGGATGAAGAGAACACATCACCAGAACCTCCATGTGGCGGGGAATCGGGTTTTGGGGGGGGGGGATTGTAGTATGGACTCCAAGGTCGGCATCATGAGGTACACCTAGAAGAAGAAGACCAAATGCGCCAAGGGACAGACCACAATCCATCAATTTGGAGGTGGCGCGGAATCTCAAAGTTCTCACTAATCCCAGATGATACCTAGGATGAGAAGGGTACGTGGATGTGTAGCATTGTCCAAAGGTATGTGAAGTGGACACATTTTATGAGGATGTTCCTTCCTAGCACGCATATGGATCAAATGTCCAAGCGGGAGTATGCCATGAGCCATGCACATTTTGGAGACCGGTGCAAGAAGGTTTGGGGGTACGTATAAATGGGGGAAACCAAGGGAGTTTGATCGTGGGCATATGCTCATGTGGTTGTGTCAAATGTTGTATGCCGAGGTTATTTTGGGTGTAACAATTGACTGGTCAACCACCCCATGTACCATCGCAGATTTGAGGGCGGTGCACCAAATTAAGTAGGGTCATATGAGTCAATTGGCTGATGTAGGGTCATTCCTAGTTTCATGATTTCCAATGAATCCTCCTGCGGTCCAAGATTATTTTGATTTCCTTCTCGTCCCAAGTCATCAAGCTCTAGAAACTCCACCCTCCGACCACATAGACCTGCATGATGCGAACATGGTGTGGTGTGTGATTGCAATGCTTGATGAGCAAGTTCAAGGCCCACACCGTGAATTCGATATAAGCGTTCGCTAATCCTTTGTTCATCCTCGAAACTGGCTCGAACGTGCTTGCTAATGGCAAAGTATCACACTAATTTGAATTTGTATGTACGAGTGTGTGTTCATGTGACTCACACTAATTTCTAGGTTGCAATCGTTTTAAAGGTGTAGATTTAGTGGGCTTTATAATTAATTTTCATCTCAAAAGTAATATAGACTTTGAAGAAATGATGATTAATTAAACTCATTCAATGACTTTTAATCAATCGTACACTCATAATAGGGAGCTTATGAGATTTAGTAAATGGACAAAAGCAATGGGCGATTATCCTCCTGGATTTGGAGATTAGACATAATCATGGTTCGGACATGCCTTGCCCATGCGTCAGGAAATGCAAGAGCATTAACTTCTTCTTCTTTTTTGAGACAGAAGGCCGACAGGCCAGCGCCAAAGCACAAGAGGCAGTTCACCACCTGGGAAGTTTTCCGTCAAGTAGAGAGGAGATTTCACAGCTGGGATTCGAACCGCCAACCTCTTCCTTGAGATTTGGGTATCTCTCCACCATCATCTGGTCGTTTAAGGTTGTCTCGGACCAAAGAGCATTAACTTCCAGGGGGGCTTGTACTGCGAGGATAATAGCCTAGTTTCTCTTGGAGATGTGGAATTATCGCATTGGAATGTATCTTAAATCCATCCAACATAAAAACTTAAATAAAATAATTCATATGCAACCTACACAATTTCATTGAAGTTGTTGTAAGGAAAGGGCCTTTTACACTCTAGTTAGGGAGTCTATTGATGTTGGATTGCTAGGTGAGAATGATCACAATACTAATCTTATTGTGGGTGAGGATCTTCTATGGAATGAAGGTGTTGTCCCCCTTCTGTGGACCACTTCTTACACCATCTCGTCAAGCGGATAGATCCTTGATTAGTCATTATGATTGGCCAAAGTTGGTTCACTTTTAAAAGTATTTTGGCATCCTTCTACACCACTATTATGAATGGCCAAAGTTGTGCTATTTTGTACTGAATGCCGCATGTGAATAATCACTTTTAAAAACGACCTACTCCATGGCACCATTGCACTCATTTGTTGATGGCTGAAGTATGAAAAATATTTGTCACTAAAAGGAAGTTGTTACTTTGAGGCCTCAACACCTTATGGGTTTGTGGTTGATTTATCTCAAACGACTTGGACTAGACTAGTTTCAAGTCTTAAAACTAATTATGGTGTAAGATCAACAAAAAAAATGTAACATGTGGCCTACATATAATTTCATGGCTTTTATGTTGGATGAATGAGAGGTATGCTTGTACGCAATAACCCCTCTCGTCATCTCTCTTCAAGTCTCTCAAAAACTCATGTTATAATAGGGAATTTTGTCCTAATTTTGACGATTTATGATGTTCAAGGAGTGTTCAGGGAAGCCCCAACTTTGGTGCAATGAAGCGCATGCACTTCATTTTGGCCAATAGAAGGCAATATAAAAATGAACTCCTTGTCAAACTTGCAAGAGCACTATTCTAGGTGCCTTCAAAACTTAGCCATGGATTCCACTTTTATAAGATGATCTTTTGATCAAAGACAAACACATGCCCTTCATTTCACCATATTGGGGTTTCTAACATTGTCACCATTTGAACGCTCCTTAAACATCATAAAATGTCAAAAGTGGGGAGAAACTCCCCACACCAAAACGTGAGTTTTTTTGAGACACTTTAGTTATAAACTATAATGTAAGGGTATATCTAGTAATGCGGATAGAGGCGGATGAAATAGTTCAACACCGATGAAAACAAAGCTGATGGATGAACTTCCAAGACTGTCCATCTCAGGCCTTTGAATTTGAATGAAGCCGGCGACGCGATGCTACTATACGGCGGCGGCCATGCCTACCTCCCTCGCTCATCGCATGGCCATGGCCAGCCATGGCCGCCTCGCCGAACCAATTAACGATCCTCATAAGTACTGAGTATCTCTGGCAACCGAATCCCGTCCCTCCCAAAACCTTCCTCCAGATTTCCAGATCCCACAACCGTAATTCTCACATCATTCCTTCAATCCTGGCAATTGTTTTTTGTCTAAAATTTGTTCTGCACTTTTCCATGCTGTCAGCGAAGGTGGATGATCGCTCTTGAGAGACGGGCTTGCTAATTTGGTATCGTCCGACTTACTTTTGTGTTCTGGGGTAGGCTTAAGCAATTTGGAGTAACAAAATGTTCGAATTATTTCATGGCGGGGTTGGAGATTGTATGTCGTAGACATCAAGAAGTGATTTGTTGTTTGTTGCAATTCGGGTAACTTAGTCTGGGGAAGAGCTCCATTGCGGTATATCTCCATCCAAGATCTAATAAGTATGTCAATTGTGTGCGCTCGCGAGGTATTTTCATAAGAACAGGATGTAATATGAGGGAATGCGTTCTCCTCTTGTCATCATCTCTCGCAGAGCATTCCTGTATAATGCTCCGAAGAGCTTCTCTCTGTCTTCCCCTTTCTCGATCGCCTTTTGCATTTCATATAATAGAATTAGCATATAACTCTTTCTTACGATGACAACTTCTTAATGCGAGGGATTGTTATAGGGAATGCGCCTGTCCTCTTGTCATCTTCTTTTGCAGAGCATTACTATGTCTCTGTATGATGCTCTGAAGAGCTTCTCTCTTTCTTCCCCTTTCTCGATCGCCTTATGCAGTTCAGATAACAGATTAAGCATTTTGGCCTTTCTTACGATGGCAATTTCTTAATTGTGAGGATGTGTCATAGGGAATGCGTTCTCCTCTTGTCATCATTTATCGCAGAGCATTCTCATGTCTCTGTGTGATGCTCTGAAGAGCTTCTCTCTTTCTTCCCCTTTCTCAATCGCCTTATGCCTGTTCATATAATAGATTGAGCATTTTACTTACTTTTACGATGGCAAGAATCTTGAAAAGGGACATATTGACTTCGGAGGTCTGTGAAAAGCCCATTCTTTGTGAAAATCCCTGACAGGCATTTCTCCCTATTGGATCTTGTGGATTTCTTGTTGGGTACTTGTAAGACTGATTTCTATGAACGCAGAACACCAGTAAGGTCATCAGTGTGTGCAGGCAGGAGTAATCACAGACACGTCCTTGAAAACATTTGTGTGCTCATTACATTATGAAAAAGTTCCCTGCGTTTTTAAAAACGGAGATGGTTCCTGATTGGATAGATTTTCGTAATTGCCCGTACGTGCTGAAATTTTTGGAGAGGGTTGTTGAACGATTTGAGATCTTTCTGAAATTTCAAGATGAATCCTGGATGCATGGCTAGAAGAAATTTTTCTCCGTTTCTAATACGTTTTCTTTAAGCCCTCAAATCTGACATTAGGATGGCGAGAGAGAGATTGTTTCCCCACTCATTCTGGTGTCTTTAACTCTCCTTTTTGACAGGATCGAAATTCCACACATGGGACCTCCTGAGAGCAGAGCATTAAATAATCAGCAGATGGCTGACAGCATCAATACATCCCAACGTCTTCCACAAGAGAAAGAAGACCAAAAGTTTGTCCACCAATCTGGGGACACGTCAGGTATGTTAGTTCGTCACAGTATGGAAGGGCCTGTGCTATAGGTGGCAGCTTACTGAGTTCTACAGTACTCGTCGATGCAAGTTAGTGAGAAGATGACATCAGTTCTCCTGCCCTAAGGACTGGATTGTTGGTGTACTGTTCAATACATTCTGATCCAACATTTATTCATAGGTGCAGATGTGTCTGCTTGTATCAGGTGTCTCACGTTCCGAAGTACCAATGGTAAAACTATCTTGTCTTAAGTTTCGGGCAAGAAATCAGGTCGTTTTAAAAAGTGGTTTACTATTTTGTTTCGAAATTCAAGGGACAATCCAGGAGGACCTTTTGGTAAACTTGAGCTACAAGATAGAAAAAGTATGCTTTTTAAAATTCCAGTGGTAAACTAGGAATTCTTGGGTGTGGCCTTCACTCCTGAAGTACAAGCCCACTGATTAAAGCTTTGCTAACCTGTAGAACAATATCTCTTGTTCTGAAGAGGCAACGCAGCAGTGGCCACCTTTGGGCTACTACCTAGGTGGTGGTTCTTTAGAACAGGAATGGGGTCTGTTGTGGTTGCGAATGCATTCCATGGTGGTGGACATTCGTCTGGTAATTTATTTTGAGCAGAGAATTTACTTTTCAGGCCGTTGGTTATGTTTTATTCCAGTACTGTGCTTTTAAAGTCCCTTCACGCTCAGCACTCGGTTATTTAGGTGTATGCTGAGCACTCTAACGACTCTGTTTCCCTGTATCCATGAGTAGTCTTAAAGAAATGGCTTTAATTGACTGCAATTGTGGCAGACATCTTTGGAATCTGATCTGGTGTTGCTTGACACAGATGTGGAGTACCCAATATCCGTAGATTCAGAGAGCCAATCAGATGGTTTGGATAGTGCAGATGAAGACTCAGAGTACTACTACAGTGATGAGTTGGATTCTGATGACTCCACACAGAGTCATGAGACTCAAAAGAAAGCAAAATGGTGTCGCTCCTTCTTTGAAGACCTGAATTGCTTAACTCATGATCAGCTACAGGAGCATGACCGTCAATGGCACTGCCCAGTGTGCAAGGGAGGTGTAGGTGCGATAGACTGGTACCGAGGGCTTGGGCCCCTGGTTACACATGCAAGAACTGTGAGGTCAAGGTAATGTGGCTCTCATCAACTTCAACTGAATTAAGGAAGAGACCATTCATTGATTTCCCCATAGAATTTGATTGTTGTGGATAAGTTTGAAAACTTATATTTGTTTTTGAAAACTTCAGGCGTGTCAAGCTTCACCGCAGTTTTGCGGATATCTTGTCTAAAGAATTGCAAGTACGTGGGAGTGGAGTAGGCACAGGGGGTCAATCCACTCTACATGGGATGTGGAAGGGGCTCTCAAACAATGATGAAAATGCATTGATTTTGTGGCCACCAATGGTCATCATTGAGAACACGAAGCTGGAGCTCGATGATGATGAAAAGGTAAGCTCCTATGTGGTTCAACTTCATTTTGTGTGATGCTTGATCAATCTTTCAGCAGGTTGTCTGTGTGAAAGTTTTTCTGCAAGGAGCCCACCCGTTTTGAGCTGCACATTGAAAGAATAAGCTGATATTTCCCAAGAAGCCGAGAAATACTGTATGCGAGAGAAATCACCTCGTTAGTGCTGTGTTGCTTTTAACTTTCGGAAATTTGTCAGTAGGCCTAGTTTTCCTGTGATTGATACAAGCTGGCCTGTTTGCAGTGGATTGGAATGGGAAACAACGAGTTACTTGACACTTTCAAAGAATACAACCCATGGAAAGCCCGTCATGCCTATGGTCCACAAGGTCACCGAGGCATGAGCATGCTGATATTTCCAGAGTCTCCTGGTGGTTATCATGATGCACAACGTCTGCATAAACACTTCACCGATGCTAGACGCAGTCGAGAAACTTGGGATAAGCCTGGAAAATTACTTTATTTACCAGGTACAAGTACAGCACCTTTGAGCCTTTTCTCTCTCTTCATTTGATTTGTGTTCTATGGTATTTCAATTGATATCACTATCAGTGATAACTTGATGTTTTATAAGAGGAAAGCTCACAATCGTCATGGGGTGCAAAATTTCATCAATTGCTCTTCCCTAGAGTTGTTGCGGCCAGAACTCTGTTTGTGTCAGCCTTTCTTGAAGGGGAATTAAGGGATCAACCTGACATGTTTAATGTTGCAGGCGGGAGTCGCATTCTGTACGGATACTTGGCAGAAAAAGAAGATATTGACATATTCAATAGACACAACAAAGGTACAAAAAAATGTTGTTTGCTGATTTTTCCACAAATATGGCTTCAGGTTCTCTGACTTGGGAAGGCCGCAGTAAGGCAAAGTTGTTAGAGAGCCTAACCCACGGAGTGTGTCAATAGTAGCTTGGTACATATCTACGTGGGTGCACAGAAGAGATTTTGATTCTTGATCTCTTATGAGGAGGCTGTGATTATCTCCTCTGCATCCTAGAGGTGTACATAGCTCCTTCTACATTTGCACAAGAGTCCATTTGGTTTCTTGATTATCATCAAGGATTTGATTATTTAGCTTCAATGATGTTGAATATCACTAGGTTGAGTTCTACCTACAAAAATCTTCAACATAATTGGAGAATTACTATTCCTAAATAGGAGTATGGTGATTATTTTAGACAACTTTATACAAATATACATATATATGTATATACTTTGGTATGAATCAATTACTAGGCATACATGCCCTACTATTTGCGTCTATAATTTGTATTATATTTGGTACCATAATTTTCAATTGTCTTGTCTACAGGGATGCTCATTTCTTAGCGGTGCACACTTGTTGTTTTGGATCTACTGAGGACTGCCACCCCCTTGGGAAGCTGAAGCGAGTGTACTGACCTCATTGTTGTGAGACTCAATTGTCAGTATGATTTTTGTCAATTGTGATTCAAGTGCCAAATATAATCTTGCCTACTATTTATTCATTTTATGTTGTTGTTATCTGATATTGACAGGGAAAGCAGTCATAAAACCTACTCTCAAGCGATTGCAGGAAGTAGTACTTGACCCTATGCAAGCCATGCAAGAACAGTTTGAGAAAGTGCTGGATTTGCAGACGACAGTGGAAAAGGAGAAGGCAGTCAGCAAAACTTTGAAAAAGACTGTGACAGCTGTTGCTCGGAATTTGCGGCTTCGCGAGAAAGAGCTTGGAGTCCTGCAACAACGTGCTGAGCAGCAAATGACTGAGCACAAGCAGCGGGTGCCACATCTACACACTGCAACTCTGATATATTGTGGACAACGCTAATTGTATTGATTCATTTTTGTTGCAATCTTTTGATGCAATCAGAACACCTCATAGTTATGTCCTCTCAACAGTAGAGACATAAGTTTTCATCTGCACTATATCACATATTTAGTCTTGCTATTTCAAATGTATAATAGCTGCAATCTATGAACCAAAAGGAGAGTTTACTTGTCTATTTGATTAGAGGACGATGGCGAGCACCTCAGGTGCTGGGCCTACCTTGTTAATGGCACGATTTGTTTAAAATTCAATGATCCCAAATTCAGTTGGACAAGTTCTGATGTCTCATTGTGAAGTAAATTGTAACCTACACAGTATCTCAGTTCTTGAAAATAATATTCTGTGTCCTCCTATTTAAAGTAAACCACTTTCAAAACTTACTTCCAAGTCACCGTTTCCTCTCTTCCTTGCAGGCAATCGACCTGGAAGGATATTTTAATGGTGAAATGGAGCAGCTTAGGAAGGAGGTCCAACACAAAGAGGCTGAGCTGCAGAAAGCTAATGAAGACTTCAAAAAGGCTCATTTACTGCAGTTTGAGAACTTGGAGTCAAGGAGGGTTGAGATTTTAGAGGGCAAGGATCTCTCAAAAGTTGACCACGGACGTGTGGAAGCCTTGTAAATTTCTCCCCTCAATTGCCCAATAAGTATATGTGTGCCAGATTCATTTTGTCTACAGGATTCTACTCCAGTAGAGTAGATTTACATCAGTAAATTCACATTTGCAATTTTTGTAGAATTCATTAATTCATTCATCAATTTATTCATCTCTGGATAGTTCTTTCCCTATGAATGTTGTGGATGTACAAATTGTGTAATGGGGCACACTTTTAGAATAGGACAGTAGTATGAGTCTAGCATTCATGTGAACAGTGGATATATGGAAATTAGTTTGGACACAATAATCAAGGGTTCCATATTATCTGAAAAAAAAGTCCACACAATTGCAATATCACGGTGTCTTGTAAGATTAAGAAATTCTGTCTTTCTATCCTATGCATATTCTGTGGACGTTGCTCGTATACAAAAGTGGACAATATGGCTGACCTTTTTCCGAAATTGATGTACAGAACACTGGTTGACTTTGAAATTGCAATGCTGATGTGAACATGTGGAGGAAATATTACTTCTGTAGGTAAGTGGACTTTGAATGCGGACTGGTTGTTTTTGTGCTGCAGAATGGAGATAGAAATTACAAGAGAGGCGCAATTGGTAGAACGCAGTATCATCGATGCACAGGCTTATGAATCCCAGAGACAAGAGTTGCAGGATAAGCACCATGAATTGCGACAAGATCTTCGGAAAAAGCAACATGCAGATGTCATCGCCTTGGAGATGCAACTCCAGGCGGAAATGAAAGAGCTAATGACAACTTTCCAGATCAAATTGCAGCATCCAGAATAAAGGTGATGTCTCAAACATGACAAGACTGGAGTTGTCTTCAATATGTACATCACAAAGTTCTGTGAATCATACAACTTAGTTGATAATATGACAGTGGGTGCACCGTTTTGTCTAATTAGTGTGGGTTACCACTTGGAGTTATGCATTGCTATAACATTTTACTGAGAGTATCATTTTTTTACCCAAATAACATAAGTACATTAAATATGATGTTTAGTGTCATATGGTATTTTATGTCACTATGGTAAACTTTTCAGTTGACAATTCTAATGAACAAGTGAGCAAATACTGTCATGGATGATGAATGTGTTCATCCATCGGTCAAAACCTTACCTTCTTTTGTCATCAACTTGTGATGAAATATTGTCATGGATGATTGAAATTTGGATGAAAAACCACTTGGTAAGTAACAGTAATTGCAACACTGTAAATCTAAAATCCCTGAAATTTTTAAAAGGAATGACAAAAAATGTTTGGTTAGCATTTAGTGTTGGTGACCCTATACCGCAGTTTACAATTAGTATTAAGCAAGACAATTAGAAATGGTGACACTAAATATCGTATTTAATGTAGTTAGTATGCACATTGGAGAATATGATATAACTTAGTTGGTAGAAAAACGATAATGTTGGTAGAAAGTTTTAGCAACATGTAACTCTGAATGGTAACCCACACTAATTAGACAAAATAGTGTACAGATGTCATGGTTAAATGAGATTTTGAGCAGCAGAAATCATCCTAATATTCTCTTCTGACTGCCAGGGAATATTATTTTTCTTCTGAGGAAGCTTGGATGGTGGCAACAAATTACCAGATAGTCTACTCTTGGGTGATCTAAGTGTTCATAGTATCTCTTGCTCAAAGGAGCAAGTTTGCAATTCTGTTGGCTGCTAGAAATGAACACACCAAGTTCCTGCCTTCCACATTTTGGCCAGATGTGTGACCTCAGTCTGCAATTTTTTGAGAAGCAATGTCAACCCAAATACATGCTCGATTGAGGTCTTTCTCAGCCACTGATAGGGTGTTAACTACATATGATGCTCTCAGCAACAATTTAAAAATGCTTACTTTCCGAAGTCGGCTCACAATCCTAAGGGACAGCATGTTTCAGAATGTGCAGCTTTGGGCGAAATGCTAACTTCAGACCATCATGGAATGATTCATGTGTGATGTTCCCATATTTTGTAATTCCATTTTTATGGCATGATATATACTATGGCTTTAATCCAAAGAACAAAATAGCATGTGAACTAGAATGTTGCTTGCTTTGACAGAGAGTCTCCAAGATTTTATGAAGTCAGAAAAACATCTTACACTATTATTACCTAGTGTTCGTCTGGTATTTTCTATTTTTGATACCATCGGGTACCTACAGTAGAATGGAGGACGTTAAATACCCCCCACGAACTTTTCGGGGGGGGGAATATTCTGTCAGGGGCAGGGTTTCGACATTTTTCCTCCACCCGCCCGAAAACTGCTGCCCGCCCGCCCAATTTCAAAAAAAAGAATTGTACTTAGGTTTTTGAAGGCTACTTGTCCACAAATCCCATATTGAGTGCACTTCATTTTCAAGGTCCCAAATCCAATATATATGTTCACTTCCGTTGAGTAAATAAGCAATTGATTAGATTTCATTTTCAAAGTGAAACCGCCAAGAAAGCATGTAATTAACTCGAAACCATGCCCCTGATAGAATATTCCCCCCCCCCCGAAAAGTTCGTGGGGGGTATTTAACGTCCTCCCAGTATAATGAGGATTTCGCCTTTTTTGATATGAGTAGGATATGAATAAGTCCACCCTCTATAAATGTTACACCTATAAGTGTTAACCCTCTCTAAATGTTAACTTTCTTCTACTCCCCACATATTGCACACTATAAATGTTAAACGTGTTAATTGTTTACAAAATGGTACTCCCTTCTTTGTAAATTTGATTCTATAAATGTTAACGAATGAAATACAACCATATTAGTATTAGAAATGCAATCTAGTTTTGGTACCATTAGAAGGTACATGGAATCACGTTCATGTGATGTGTCCAAGTATGTGGGTTTGTTGGTTCAGATTGAGAAATATTTGCAAGTTGTGCATGCAGATGAATCTCACCAAAGAAACATTGATTCACACTTCACCCGTGATTTGTAAACTTGATATTGAATAAAGTTTTGATTGGGTTTGCAATTTTATGAATGGTATTCTCTCACAAGGACTCTTCAGAATTGCTTATATTTATAAATGTTAAGATTTGTATATTGCTCAAAAAAGTAATTTTATAATTTTATAATTGTTAACACCTCTATAAATGTTAACTTTGATCCACTCTCAAGGGTTAACATTTATGAAGGGTAGACTGTATTTGATATTAGTTTTGTTTTTGATACCATTCAGGTCTTTGTACCAGGCAAGAACCTTCATACCTAGGACAAAATCATCCTATAGTAAGACTAAAAGCAACCAATCACAAGGGTGGGAGGCAACACTTTTCAAGGTGCTACATTCTTGTCTCATGTCTAGGTACCGGTGGGAGGGTTGGTGCATGAGGCTATATTAAATTTTCTGCGCTGAAATGAATATCTTATCCACTATCAAAGTGAAGAAATTTCTCTCTCTCATTGAATGATCTCGGAGGTTCCTTGAATTACATTCACTACTTAACCTAGAACGATTAACAAATTTTGAGCATGTAATCTAATATTGTTTACACATATGTCCCTGTGGTATCCATTCTTAATTTCTTAGATCCACACCCCATCTACACATTACCCCACACCACTCAAATACGTGTGCCCATTCAAGAGGACATTTTGAGTGAGACCCAGTTATCATAGGTACTACACTATATATTGTATTCAGTGTCATATGGTAAATTATGTCACTACAGTGGTAACTCTCCAATGAGACTTCTTGTGAATAAGTTTACAAATATTGTCACCCAACTTACTTTCAGTTCACACACTTTTGGTAAATTCTGTATCCAACATTTCTGCCATGAAATAGTATCATGAATGATTGAAATTTGAATGGAAAATCACTTAGTAAGTGATTATAATTGCAACACTATAAATCTATAGTGCCCAGTGTTTTTCTTACAAAGAAAGTTACGTTTGCAGTTAGTGTTGGTGAGACTACACAGGCCGTTTACAGTTAGTATTGAGCAGGACAAATAGATTTGGTGACATGAAACACAAACATTTAGTGCAGTGCAACTCTTATGGTTGCTGGAAGATTGTCGACATCCCTGCTTCCCAAAAGAAGAGAATAAGAGGTTGACCATATCGATGGTTAATGCATCAGAAAAACCAACAGACCTGGTTGTACGGAGCTGCGGAAGGTCAATTTGCATCGAACAATGTGAGGGTAGAATAAATAATATTGTACAAGCAAGATGGTTGCAAAGCCAGGGATGGCCTACCAAAGCAGAGTATTAGGCCCTTGCCACACGAGAGGAAACTTGCATGAACGGTAGTGAGTTGGATGAAAAGCATTGGTTCAAATGAGCAAGTGGTTGCCACATGAGAGGAAGTATGGGGAGTGGCAACAATGGTTTTTTAGCTTCAGATTTTGCTTTTAAAACCTTCACTTTTAAACCATGCCACATCATTTGCCAACTAGGCTCAGGATTAGATAATGTTGATGGTGTGAAGGCCGTGTTTTTAGAACCAACTTCTAGGCTTAGGTTAAGTTAAGTGGGAAGAGGGCATTAGAATGATAATGACTCAAATAATAACTTAGGTATACATAGATTCTCTCACCTTGACATGCTCAACAAACATCAATTTTTGATGGGTATTACAGTTTTGATACCCACAAGTAGGCTCTCTATACCATTACACCGTTTATGGTATTTAGTGTCACTTAGTATTCGGAGTTACGCAATACCAACAACATTTCATTGTTGATGTAAATTAGTACCCAAGTGAAGACGCTGGTGTTACATGCTGTCCAGACCAGTGTTGAACGGGTATGTTGTAAAGTGCATACATGGGAGGCCTGGTTTATGAAAATTTCTTGGAAATGTAGAACATCGAGGTATTGATATTACAAAGGTTTTGTATTTTCAAGGTAGGGTATGTGTATGTGGTCTTGTAAAATTTCTTGAATTTTAGGGTATGTGTTATGGTGTGATTTTTTTTCATATACCAGGGTGCCCAGTGCAAGGGTATGGATGTCATTTTAAGGTTTTTAAGAGAGAATTTAATTAATGTTGCCAATCGCAAGAGTGACTCACGTTGCCAATTGCAACTGTCTCTTCATGAGCACAAACACCCTCATCGTCAGACAAAAGTTGAATCGTTGCTACAGACTCCATGGTGACAAATCTCACTCCCCTAAACACCCTAAGCAATCTCCTAAATCCTAACCCATAATCACTAAACTTGTTTAGCAAACACAAACCCTAGTTGTTATATGAAGTTGGTGCTTCAAGCAAAGACAAAACGGAATTACCTCTTCTTGAAGGTGCAACACCCTCTCTCCCACATTAATCAACGTTGCTAGCTTAACCCCAGCAACAAAGCTCCACTACATGTAGTACGCTGTGCACACAACAAACCAGTACATCGCCGGAAGCAGGCATAATGAACAAAGACGTGCATGTTTAAGGGTTTCCAAGCTCATCGTTGAGCAAGGTACGGGTTAGTGACCAGGTTTAGGGTTGGCAGTGAGTCCAGGGCCCGGGTATGAACCTAGTATTTGCGCACTGCTTGGTAGTTCAAGCTGGTATCACAAACCAGTGTACATACCCTTTTACAAACCCGTGTGCGGGACAGATACCCGTTCAACACTGGTCCAGACCACCAATTCGACCTCTGGTAGTAAAAGATTTACATACACCGTAAAAAATTGTATCGCAACGTAAACTCCACATCATAAGTGGCACCAAACACCATAACCAGTGTACTGGTGTTGATTACTGAGACAACGCACCGAGTTACTGCTGGCCTTTGTAAACAGAATCAGTAAAAGGCAATAAGTGACTGCCGCTCACAGTGATGTAAGGAGTTCCAGCGTTGCGTCACTGTGACAAATGCCTTGCATTTCACATCATATGTAACCAAAATCAGGTTTCTATAGATGGTGCTCTCCAAAATCACGGGTTACCGAAATCTGGAACGTCAACGAAAATCTTTGACCTCCTGATCACGGCTCTGCCTTGCTACGCTCTCCAAAAGCCGACGCACTCTATAATTTCGTAACTGCCGAGCACTGGAAGTGCCTCCATCAGGAATGTGGCGACGGTGAGCCGGTGGTGGCTCGGGTTTCTAAACAGAGCCTCCATGCCTTCCTACAAACGTCCAGTCTACCGGCCAACTGCCGTATAGGAACAACGGTAATTCTGTTATTCACGTGCGCATCTATCTCTATCCCCTCCCTGTTCTGTTATCCGCGTGCGCATCTCCAGTCCTGCTTCCAGGGAGCCTGGGGTTGGCCTGAATGACAAACTCCGGGAGCAATACTAGAAGAGAAATGCCGTATAAGGGCCACTTCACGCGCGAGACTGAGAGCCCGTGATCCATGTAGACAGAGAGTCTACATGGATTCCTACGTGACGTCAAATGGATCTCGTTTCATGGTCACTTGGACTCTTTTCAAAAACCACCTCTTGGAAGTAGGCCCGAATGACAAACTCCGGGAGCAATACTAGAAGAGAAATGCGGTATAAGGGCCACTTCACACGCGAGACTGAGAGCCCGTGACCGTTACACTTCAAGCACTCTCCTTGCTGGAAAAGGCGGAGCCGGTCTAGGTTGCTTCACACTATGCATGAGGGACCAACGGAGTATGTGAATGCAAGATGGATGTAAAGTCTACATGGATTCCTACGTGGCATCAAATGGATCACGTTTCATGGTCACTTGGACTATTTTCAAAAACCACTTCTTGGAGGTAGGCCTGAATGACAAACTCCAAGAGCAATACTAGAAGAGAAATGCGGTATATGGGCCACTTCACACGCGAGACTGAGAGCCCGTGACCATTACACTTCAAGCACTCTCGTTGGTGGAAAAGGCGGAGCCGGTCCAAGTTCGCTTCACACTACGATTGAGGGACCAACGGAGTATGTGAATGCAAGATGGGTGTAAAGTCTACATGGATTCCTACGTGGCATCAAATGGATCATGTTTCATGATCACTTGGATTATTCTCAAAAATTGCCTCTTGGAAGTAGGCCTGATTCAAAACCAGGAGACCATGGCATTCCAAACGTTCACAACCGTTGATTTATTTTATTTCATCATGTGTGAGGAGCCGCATGAATAGAAACTCACTGAAATAGCATTTGGTTGAGGTCTTGGTCACATATGACTTCACACTACATGATTTTGGCGGTCTCTTGGGATGGCCTTTGGTAATTCTGTTACTCACGTGTGCATCTCTATCCCATCCCCGTTCTGTTATCCACGTGCGCATCTCCTCTCCTGGTTCCAGGGAGCCTGGGGTTGGCCTGAATGACAAACTCTGGGAACAATAATTAAAAAAGAAATGTGGTATAATAGTATACTAACTCATAACTAAATGGAATCATCATCCAAAGGTCAGAGGAAAGCGTTGTGGTATGTACTGTGCCTACTACATTCCAGTGTAATTGTGCAATCTGCTAATTGTGTTAAATTTGTGTACGATTTCTCTGTACATTGGTAAGGCTACACTACACTAAATATGATATTTAGTGTCACTTACTATTTGGAATTACCCAACGCTATAAAGTGCTCACTGTACATCTCATTTTTTTACTAACAGAGGTTGAATTTGTAGTTTGGACATTATAGAACATTAAAATAATTAATTTGTAAAATAAAAATTAATATATAGATAGATAGACAGATATATAGGAATGTATAATTATGAATAGTAGTGACACTAAATATCATATTGAGTGTATTGAGTGTGGGTGACCATTCGGAGTTATGCATTGCTGTAACATCTTATTGAGAGTATCATTTTTTTACCCAAATGACATAAATACACTATATTATTGTATTTAGTGTCATATGGTATTTTATGCCATTGTGGTAACTTTTCTAGTGACACTACTTATGGATAAATTTACAAGTAGTGCCATCCCAACTTAATTTTCGTTCATACTTTGGTGGAATGAAATCCCAAGTTGTCCATTGATAACAAGAATCATTGATTTAAAAAAAAAATCTAAAATCTATCAATAATATCTATGATCAACACTGAAAGTGATGGTTTAAGCATCATCCAGTTAAAAAGGTTTGGTTGCTGCTTCTCTGAAAACACATCCTCAATAAGTTAATATCATGTTGAGTCAATCTGAAGTTGTAAGACATGAACTGCATCTCTTGTGACATTGTGAGTTGTCCTAAGCTGTGGGCCACAGTAATTGCCCATACAGGAGCCAATAAGGTTGCTGAGTTTCCTCCCAACAATCAAAGCAATATTAAGGTCAATGGGCCTTAAATGGGCACTTTTCGCTTTGCACCCACTTAGGCTCATAGGCTAGAAAACACACACAATTTGTGCAAGATGATGAGCAAACCCAGATTACACCTGTAGCTGTTTTCCTCATAATTTTCTGAGCTAAAATGAATATCTTATCCCCGGGTACGCAACTCCCGTATTATATGGTCCTGATTATAATCACTTATAATGCGTTTTAGTCCAATATTGAGTGATACAATTTGTTTTAATTTAGGAAACCCTTGTAGCCCTTCTAACAAGGAATCCAAAAATGTAATTATATATAGGAAATGAATATATTTTGAAGCATATAATTACATTAAAAACCTAATTATATGATTTTTTTTAATGCAGGTACCATAAGTCAAACTACCCAACTTTTTGGACTTTTTAATAAAATTTTAACATTGTGAATGAATTATAATTTTAATGGGAGGCAACTATTCATGGCTTATAATTTTAATGGGAGGCTTAATAAATATGCAACCCAACTTTTTTTTCATCTCATTTTATTTAATTTGGTCTTCACCCAACTTTTTGATCATTTTAATTTGATATAATTTGATATAATTTTTACAAAAGCCGTCCTCTAAGCCGTTTTAAGTACGATGCCCCCAGCGTATAATATGGGAGTTGCGTACCCGGGATCTTATCCACTATCAAAGTGAAGAAATTTCTCTCTCTCATTGAATGATCTCGGAGGTTCCTTGAATCACATTCACTACTTAACCTAGAACGATTAACAAATTTTGAGCATGTAATCTAATATCGTTTACACACGTGTCCCTGTGGTATCCATTCTTAGATCCACACCCCATCTACACATTACCCCACACCACTCAAATACGTGTGCCCATTCAAGAGGACATTTTGAGTGAGACCCAGTTACCATAGGTACTACACTATATATTGTATTTAGTGTCATATGGTAAATTATGTCACTACAGTGGTAACTCTCCAATGAGACTTCTTGTGATTAAGTTTACAAATATTGTCACCCAACTTACTTTCAGTTCACACACTTTTGGTAAATTCTGCATCCAACATTTCTGCCATGAAATATTACCATGAATGATTGAAATTTGAATGGAAAATCACTTAGTAAGTGATTATAATTGCAACACTAAAAATCTATAGTGCCCAATGTTTTTCTTACAAAGAAAGTTATGTTTGCAGTTAGTGTTGGTGAGACTACACAGGCCGTTTACAGTTAGTATTGAGCAGGACAAATAGATTTGGTGACATGAAACACAAACATTTAGTGCAGTGCAACTCTTATGGTTGCTGGAAGATTGTCGACATCCTGCTTCCCAAAAGAAGAGAATAAGAGGTTGACCATATCGATGCTTAATGCATCAGAAAAACCAACAGACCTGGTTGTACGGAGCTTCGGAAGGTCAATTTGCATCGAACAATGTGAGGGTAGAATAAATAATATTGTACAAGCAAGACGGTTGCAAAGCCAGGGATGGCCTACCAAAGCAGAGTATTATTATCTCAGATGATTAGGAAATCTCCGAATTTGCGTACGTGTGCAGACATGCGAAGATTCGAAAGCCCATAATTAGCAGCAACCTTTTTCTTGGCCACGTTTCCTGGATGTTTGGGCCGGAATGATACTCTTCCAACCGATCGCAATCCACCTTGTCCAGATCTTCATCGCTCTCCAAGAGCTGACATTCCTAAAAACAGTGCAATGCATCCCGCAGAATCATGCGCTCCCGGACCCTTGGGTTGGGGCAGCTGGGCCACTGCATCCTAGCCTCGCAAAAGGAAACATCCAAACTAAATTGTCAAGAAGGGGCAACTTAAGTACAAAGATGTTTTCACTCTCCAATCTTGGAGACACAACTCAAGGTCAAGGTCAAGCTTACATGTTTCAAGTGGGCAAAGGTAAAAGATTTGGAGCCCTTACATGTGCCGAAGATGGTGGAGCTAAAATGTCTCAAGGTTTACTGGTCCTGTTTCATGTTGAAGGACTACAAATTGAAGTTCGACTTTGAACTTGAACATGAATTCCCAACATTAAAAGAGATTGATTTTAAAGTCTTCGAAACCCAAAGGCTAATGGTACTAATCAACGGACGAACCAAAGCAGCAATCTGCACCATTTTAGGCACATGTGCGGTAATTCCAAATTCTTTTACCTGACCCACCAAAACTTGCAAGATTGAGGTTGATCTGAAGGTGTGTGTGGTTGGACCCTCACCAATCACGTGCTGAAAACATATTCGATGTGGATCCCGAATGTCCTACCCGGTAGATGTCCACACGCTACTAACCCAAAATTTATATGTGTCGCGCGTTTTCCTTTGTTCTTAATTTTTAGCCTTCTGTGCCCAATGTTTTTCATAAAGAAAATTGAAATGTGTCCAAGACTACTATGAGAGATGGGGTCCTCAGTCACCTTGAAGGCTTGACCAAAACTTCACGTTGACTGGAATCTTCATTATCAGATCCTAAATTCTGAAATTCCTTATATCGGCGTGGCTCAATTCATCAGGGGGCATACCTGCCGTTCAGTTAACTTCATAACTTGCATTTGCTCAAATTAACCCAACTGCTCAAATCAACCTGAGCAGGATCATCTTCACGTTGGAACTTGGAGTAACTTGAAGAATCTATTAACCCCGCCAGCAAATTGCATCTGGTAAACGCTCACCATTAAGTAATCATATGAATCGCAACAAATCTTTTGTTTGCTCGCGCCATAATCTCCTGGTTAAGTATTTCCACAATCACCAAAAACAACATAGCTGGTGCTCCGGTTTGATTTCCCACACGGTTCCCGAACTCTGGGATGCCGCTGCATAACCCCAACTTCTGGGACAACAAATTAATCCAACTGCTCAATCAACCTGAGCAAGATCAACTTCATGTTTTGGTAACTTGAAGAAGCTTGTTAACCCTGTTCTGGGAATCGCATGTGCACCAATGCTTCTTGACTGCGTTAATGTCAACTTATCGAGCACAATAATGTCACAAATATGACACCTTCCCTCAGTGGAAACTAAGAATGTCACAAAGTTGACAAACGAATATGACATTAAATCCACTGGATTCCAGTAGTGGTGGTAAACTTTCATCACCAAGTACTGTACTGACCATATGAATCACAACAAATACTTTGCTCTTTCGCACGCACTTTAATTCCTTGTCTTAAGCTTCCAATTCTTGTTAGTACGTGATGAAGATGGCTACTCCATTAGTACGACCTCGGTCCAATGCAGTCATAAGGTTAACCCTACTCATGATCTGCGTTGTGACATGAACTCCAGCACAGTGGATGAGGGCAGTACACGCAATGGATGATGATTATGGACGCAAGTGCACTGATGTTGAAGGATGTTGGTGAGTTGCCTCGGAGGACCGATCAATGCAGCTGGTGGGCTGTATGGAGAAGCTTCCAGGAGTGTCTCGGCCTGAGACATTTTGGTAGCGAGCAAGCTCCTGGCCCCCCAGCCGGCCTGCTCTCATGTGGACGTACAAGTGCTGATTTATAAAGAGGGCACCACCTCTGGATCCGATCGGTACGCCGTGGAGTTCACCTGGGACAGTTGCACAAACCTGAACTGCAGGATCTGGGACATACATTGTGAAGGATGGGGAGACCGTTTAGCGGGGGGAGAGGTTGAGGTTCGAGTTTATTTGGAACAAGAATTAGCCCCTGATGAATGTGTACTCAGGATGTTAATCATGATCAATTGCTGATGCAACTCTGAACTTATTATAAGTCAAATTCAGAACTGCAGCGTAAGCCTGAAATTAAACGTTGCTTGCAGAAGATTCTTTGTATGTACTCCTAAATTCACTTCTATATACATACAAGTACAGATTGGGGAAATAAGGACACATTGCACTGCAAGTTTCTTATCTGCGAACTTTGAGACACATGTTGAGTCCGAATTAGGTGTTCCGGCATGTGAGTTAGAAGAACTGCATTGTGAAGAATGGGGAGACCATTTAGTCCAGGAAGAGGTTGAGGTTCGAGTTCATCCCGAGCTCATTTGCAACATCAATGCGCCCATGGTGAATGTGTGGCTAGCAAAGGTTACGGGGACATTGTACTCTTAACTTAGATTCACTTATAGTAAATTCAGAATTGCAATGTAAGCCTGACTGCTGCTTACAGAAGATTTCAAGGCTCGTCTTCGTTGATGCTGAACCTGACTATTCCTTTTCATTTCTGTATCCTATACATGCTTACTTTATTCTTGATGTCGATTTCTTCCAGTTCTTCATGTTGTAGTTAATACTTTTGTGAAATTCTTGCAATGATTTGAGGATTGCTTGGTTTTCTCAAAAATGGTTCATTTACGTACCACAAACATCTTGTCCTCCTCACCGAAAGGCTTGCAAAGGCATCAGCTAAGCAAACGCTCATACTACAACAAATATTGTATTTAGTGCCATATGGTATTTTAGACCAATGTGGTAACTTTTCTCATGACACTTCCTCTGAATAGATTTACCAGTACTGTCATCCCAACTTGTTTTTAGTTCATCCACTGCCCAATTATTGAAGCGAAATTTGGTGTAGTTTGCATCCCAACAATTCTGTAAAAATAATTGTCATGGATGATTGAAATTTGGATGGAAAAGCACTTAATAAGTGAGAGTAGTCTCAAAATTGTGAGTCTATAATGCCCAAATTTGTCTACAAGGAATGACAATTTATAATGTTAGCTTTATGTTAGCTTTAGCGTAACTTGGGCGGTTTACAATTAGTACACTAGTAGAAAACTATGTGAAAAAGAACCGTAGTCGTTTTTCCATTGCGGTTTTTTGACCACCCTGCTCTGCAGCTGCTAAACGACTGCAGATTTTTCTTTCTTGTTGTGCCACTGTAATTTTATTGATTTTGGGGCGTGTAATATACCTTTGGAAAGGTATTTTCAAGACCTTTCCAACGGTATATTACAAGCCCCTAGATTTTTGAATATTCAGCTGGTAAACCAAAAAAACAAATATGAAGTCGTTTAGTGAGTGCACAACAAGTTGGTCAAAAGAACCACAATGGGAAAACAACTGCGGTTCCCTTTTGCATAGTTTTCTACTAGTGGTATTGAGCAAGACAAAGAAAATTGACGCCATTAAATACAATATTTAATGTCGTGTTTCCAATGTTTTGCCAATACCCCATATTGCAATCCAGTAACCAACGGTTCTCTGAAGGATTTTGAAACAGAATGCACGATACTTTGTAAAAAATGCAAATTTCTTATGGACCTTGCATTGTCCTTGGAGTTCATTCACCATATACGTTGCAATTATTCTATCATCTACATCCTTTAAACACATCTTATGCCTTCTAAGAATCAAAATCATTTACCAATCCATCAAGTTTTGCAAATCCTCTAATCCTCTAACACTAAAGTTGCAGTTAATTTAACAGATTGGGATTTGTTCCTCTTGGTGTCAAGCATAAAATATTGATCAATGAATGTATTAGTTCAATTGCCGTGTGAATCATGTACTTGCGTTTGAATTGTACCATTTGGAACAACTACGCCAACCTTTTAGTCCAAATCTTAAGCTACCTCATGGAGGTTGCCTAGGAATGCCAAGAGTTTGATATTTAGTTTGTGGATAGGTTTCAATCAATGGACTCTCAAGAACTATGTGGCTTTATCCTAAGTTGCCTCATAGAGATCACTTAGGAAACCCAAAAGTTTGAGCTCTAACAACTTTGTGGGCCCCAATCCAATGGACTTCCAAGCATGTTTTGACTTGTCATGAATTCTACTTTGTTTGATACCATTCCCCCATTGATAACCCATTATGAGCATGGTCAAGTTACACTTGCCCAAGTTACTGAGAGTTTGAGCTTTGGATTTTGAAACTTGTCAATTCCAAGTGTCAAACTCCTGGACATTGCAAGTCGAAACTCTCAACTTGAGCTTGAGTGTAAGGTGGGGTAACTTCCCCTTAAATTTTCTAAGTTGGAGAGAGGAAACTTATCATATACGAAAGTACTTCTTATATTATCCATTCAATGTAAAAATACGAGCCCCCTATAAGTTTTGTTGCCGATTCATCTCAGCTGACTTCATGTAGACTAATTCAAGGTCTTTGAAACTAATTCTAGTGTCTAATCAACTAAAAAAAAGTAACCATCGGGTTGCATACTATATCAGGACTTTTGTGTCGGGTGAATGACAGGTACGCTCATATATGATAATTCCTTCTCTCCCTATACATTCACTTTTGTTGTCCAATCCTCATTCCAAAAGGAGACCTTGAAGAGCCCATAACTGTGGTTTCATCCAGTATAGAGATCATGTTCACACACTAAATAACAAATCAATACTTAGTCATAAATCCCTTTCCCAAACAAAAAGCATGCCTACCCTGTAGCTCAATGAATGTGGAGAACCAACCGCTTGTTACAAATGAACTGGTTGAGTTTGGCAAATAACTGGTTCAAGTTCAACGTCCGATCATTTTAAAGGAATTATAAAATATATCCCAAATTAATGAAGAAACCCCAAAAGATAGCAACATGTAACCAGTTGGACTTGGAAACACTAGGATCTTAATCAATTATGCTCAAAAATGTCCCGGACACTGTTATAGCTAATTTAGGCTTACTTCCGAAAGTAAACTGTCATAAAATTTATCTACGTATAGAACTCCCAAGTGTTAAACCTCCCCCTACGAGCTTTTCGGGGGAGGTAGATATGGGCAGGAGTAGCCCCCAGAAAGTAATCAAGATTTTTTGGGCTAGACCGAAAACTTTTGCCCGCCCCACCCAACTTCAAAAAAACCATTGCCCAGGTTGTATTTTTGAAGGCCAATTATTCACAAATCCCATATGGAGTGCACTTCATCTTCAAGGTCCAAAATCCAATATATATATATATATATATGTACTTCCATTTAGTAAAGAAGCAATTGACTGGGAATTCATTTCACAAGTGAAAGTGTCAATAAAGCATGTAATTAACTCAGAATTCAAAAATATTACAAAATCCTCATTAGCATTGATGTTATAACTTTGTGACTTACCATTTGAAGGATTCTTTGTCATTCTAAAATGAAACTTAAATTAGTGCGCCTGATTAAGTACGTATGAATACTTGTGAAAGTAGAAGGCATTACCTAAGCTACTATAAAATATACATATTAAAATCAACACACTAATCTAAGTTTTATTTTATGATGACAAAGACCCCTTCCAATGGTAAGTCACAAAAGTTATAACATCAGAGTTAATGAGGATTTTGTAATATTTTTGACATCCGAGCTAATTACATGTTTTATTAACACTTTCACTTCCGAAATGAGATCCCAATCAATTGCTTCTTAATAAGTAGAAGCGCGCGCACACACACACACACTCACATATAGGATTTGGACCTTGAAGGTGACGTGCAATTGATATGGGATTTGTGGATAAGTGGCCTTCAAAAATGCAAAGGCAATGGTTTTTTCGAAATCGGGCGAGGCGAGCAGAAATTCTTGGTAGTGTCCTGAAAATCTTGATTTCTTTTTGGGAGCTGCCCCTGCCCGTAGCTACCTCCCCTGAAAAGCTTGGAGGGGGGGGGGGGGGGGGGGTTTAACGTCCCCCATTATCCAGACACCATTTCTAGTTGCTCCCCCAGTCTTATTTAGTGCCTTCTAAGGTAGATCCATCTTTCGAAGGTTACTTTGCCATTCTTGATGAGATTAATGACCATGTGATGTCATGGTAGGAATAGAATGTGCGTCTCCATGTTGTCACTTGGGACCACTACAAATCACACATGTGCATTGAATATTGCATTTTATGTCACTGTGGTAACTTTTCTGTTGACACTTCTTGTGAATAAGTTTACAAGACTAAGAACTATCATCCCAACTCACTTCTAGTTCATCCACTTTTGATGTATTCTGCATCCAAACATTTATGTAATGGAATATTGTCATGGATGATTGAAATTTGGATGAGTAATCAATTAATGAGTGACAACAATTGCAACATTGTAAAACCTATGATGTCCAATTATTTTTACCAAAAAATGACAAATAATGTTAGACTTACATTTAGTGCTACTGACACTACACGGGCACATTACAATTAGTCTGCAGCAAGACAAAATAGAATCGGTGACACTAAATATAATATTTAGTGTAGTGAGGGTTGAGACATGTTATTTGTGGCATGTACAACCTCTCCCATGAGATGACAATGCATGTTCTGACATGGCCCGAGCTGATTGAATTGGGTGCGCCCAAAATGGAGGGCCAATTCTTGGCCTCGGGGCCAATGTCAAATTTGTAATGTGTAGTTGAGGCCGGCCTCCAACCCAAAAGGGGCTAAAATTCCATGCAATCGGCCTCAAAGGGAATTGGCCCAGCCTCTAGGTGTAAAGCGGCCCTTAGTAAGGACATGTTCTTTGATCACCCGGCCGGTTTTGATTACGACTCATGAGCAATAAGAGTAGACAGTCCTATTTCTGTTAACTTAAGCAAATTCACATGAGTGTAGTACAAGTGTGATATTGGAGTGATTTGTCATAGGTCATGAAATTGATATCACGAGGTTCAATGAGAAAAATCACAATTTATTTCCAACTTTCGAGATTAGTGTAAATTTTTCAAGGCAAGATTCTCTCCCAACCCATATTCACAACATAGGTTGACATATTTCTGATAACTGGGAGACGAAAACTTGAGTACAATCAATTCCTTTTCAAAGAACCCAAATCCGTGCCCGTTTAACTTACTTTTTCCAGAAATGTGAAGGTTACATTTGTGATTCTTCACAACTTTTTCTATCTACATTTGTGAAACATCAAGACTCTATGTATTAAGATTGGGGCTATCGGAAATGCTGTCTGTCTGCTCTACACTTGCACGGCTTTTGAATTCCTGACGCTCTTCACCAAGTTCCATTCATTCCTGCTATTCTGGTGAAGAAATGTTGACCACCTATTTGGACCTGTTCATTCAGGAATCACGGTTTTGACATCCCCGAACCTTGGAAGCGTGCGCTGTGGATCATCAAAACAGTGACATCTGGCAAGTGGGGGTTAAGAAAAGTATAATTGGAATATTCTCTACCTACTGAAAAGGTTTCATTGGAGCCGTCCGAGAATGAATAATGATATTATAATACTGTAATCCCCTCACACCGGAATCTCAAGAGCATCCGCTTTCCCATTTCCTTATTCGCAACGCGAAACTTGTAGGTAATCGAGGCAAATGCACCTTTGAAGTGGACGCCGAGCCGCAGGTTGGTTGCACAGACTACATAAGCCCCGGAGGTGATCAGTACCGCTGGAGAAGTTCAGACACATCCCACTGGAGACTGAAGGTGGATCGATAGAAAGTTTATAAGCGGAAATAGCAGTAACATCATTCCTCTGCCGGCATCATCGATCGAGGTGTTAAGATGATGATGATGGGGACGGGGTCGTCCACCCGGGCGTTGATGATCATAGCCCTGGGATGCATTGTGGTGGCCCAAATTGCAGTAGCTGCAGAGGCGGAGGAGGCTAGCGAGCCCTTGATGGCTGCGTCGAGTGGAGTGATGCTGAAGGATTTCGGGCCCTCTGGCTATTTTGAGCTGCCAGGGATCACCAGAGTGAAGCCATTCTGGAGGGGAAGGAAGCTGCTGGCTGCGTGCGGTTTGGGCGATGTGAAAGTGATAGTCCAGATGGCGGGAGTCACCAATGGCTCCGACCATTACGAAATCGAGATCAACTGGGACATTTGCCAAGACTCCAACTGCCGCATGAGCAACATCCACGTCTCCTGCCCGGGGTTCGTGACCGTGGACGTCGGCCCCAACGTTTTCAAGCACGTGAGTGGCAGCGACTGCGTGGTGCTCAATGGGGGCTCGTTGGGATGGCGTGCAAGGGTTAGGATGCAGTACATTTGCAACATCAGTCCTCCGCAACTGCATGCAACTAAAGCAACGGTGACGAACTGCTGAAAGACTAGTAGTTTGTGTAGGGAGTTGATCTGACATAGATGAAGAAGTTGTAGTAGGTATGGGGTCCTTTGAGTAGTTAGTTCATACACAGGATTCATCACGAAAAAGAGGATGTTTCTCGCTAGACTTGAAGTTGATCCCTCGATCCAGGTTAATCATACGAGAGCTGTGCAATAAAAAGTTTGCTGTGATACGATACGTATACTATGCTGCCAAGATGAGCAGAGTTGCAGATGAGATTTCTTGCAAAAAAAATTTCAATCTTTGATGATATCCGTTCTTGCTAATTAAACGTTTTGAACTTCAATCCAATTTTTTGTGAATGTGCCAGGAACGCTCTTTCCCCAGTGTGATCCCTTATAAGCTTAGTAATCATTTTTCAGAAAGAGCTACAACATTGTTCAAAACCCTTCATGTTCGAAAACTGAATGCGAGAATTTTCATGTTACGGTCCGATTGTGCCTTACAACCAGAACTTCGTAATGTTTGTATAAAGGATGAAGAACCTACTTTGACTTCGCTCTTTAAGATTATTCATTTGTAAAGCATGTCAACCATGACAAGAATTCTTGCCAGATAGCTAGAGAATTGTTTGCAAATCCCTCTAAGAACTTCAATTCTGCCACGTGGGTGTGGTACTGGTCCAAAAAGGTTCGCATCCGAGTTGTCTACCCGGAGTGAGTGCACTAGGGAATTATGAGCTTTGCCAGATTAGCTCATAATTTCCCAAGTGAGCAGAAATTGTGCTTGAAGTTCTGTGGTGAGGAGACATTGTGCAGATTTGTTTATTAGGAAGCTCCTTGTTGTATTTGCAGATATGTACATATCCGCAAAAGAACTTGCAGGCACAGATCTAATATAGATCACTTGACTAGGTCTGCACTTCGAAGCTTGGATTTCCTTTGTTTGTGTTTTTTGGGACAAACTGAAGACATCCATTGGCAGGTGAGAGGATAAAGGAAGTCCAGAAAAATATGGGGTTGCACCTTCAAGAGCAGCCCAATCACCAGAATAGTAATTAACCTCCACATATCCCCCACCTCAAGCCAAAATAGCACCACAAATCATTTGCTCTTGGATACAGGCATCTTGTACTTTGTCTACCAATTCTGTTGCTAAGGATGCCATGATTGGCACCCCAGGTTTTTGTCAAACAGACTAAATAAAGCCTGCTCAGTCTGTGATTGCAGCTCGGTTCTCAATATTCTTGAAGCTTACTTAGTAAGTTGGATTTCTGTTGAAGAACTCAGACTTTCAGTTCAGGTTGAAAGTTATCTCATTGATAGCCAGTACTTCCGAAGGTTCGAGCGGTGGGTATCAAAATCCAATGAAATTTAATATCACAATGTTCATCTCCCAACCTCAAATTACCTGAAAGTGTGCCAACTGTGGATGATGTTTTGGGCCTTCAGGATTCAGCTTTGCACCCACTTTGAAACGCCACGTTCTACACAGCTCTTTATCGTCAGTCATTATATTTACTCGCTTGCAACTAATAGGGGGTCCCCATGTGTGATGGTTTGTTTTGTAATGGGGGCACTACTAGCAGAGGCAAAAAACAATGCTCCTGTATTGGTGGTTGATTCATCAAACCATGCGAACAACGGGGAGGAAGCATTACTTGCACGTGAACTTGAACCAACATGTGGATACTGGTTTAATCTCCCGTAGCTAGTAGCAAAAGTAACTCACACGTAGGTTAGCCATTTCAGCACTTAGATGCTTGAGAAATGGAAGGCAGTCTTGTGCACACACATAAGACTAGAGAAACTTTTTAGAGGAGGCCTTATGCTTTGCACTTATATATCCTTAACCACAAGTATATGGTTTCTTGTTGAATGGATCACATGATCCCCCAAGCATCCTTTATGGCTACAATCGATCCAAGTTCAACTTGATAAATACTGCGGCGAAATACCAAGTAATCAGATCTTTAACAACCTCCAATTTCTCAAGCATTTCTCATAGCATGAAGTCAACATTTCAGGCAAAACTAATCAAAAAGTAGTGACCCAGACCGCTCAGAGGCTACTATCATTTGATCTATTTGGCACAACGCGATAGCATTTCATGAGTGGAGAGCTAAGGTGGCATCCAGCATGATCTCTATGCTCTCTTCCCAACATATGTGAATCAAATTATAAGCACAAGTTATGGGATTGCATACAAGCCCAGAGAACTTGGAGGTGGACATTGTCATTCCACATCATCTTTGAGCTCAATGGTTGCTGCAACGCCCTGGTGGAATAGTTCACACGGCAACAAGCCACCTTTGGGGAGTGGATCTGCGAGAAGCACGCTCAATGGAAAAAACTTATGGCACCTCCTTCGAGGCATGACCATGTGAATCATTTGGATCGAGCGAAATAACGCGGTCACGTGTCTAACCGGGAACAAGAGCATGACTGAAGGTCAAATACCTCATATGTTATGAGTGAATCCATCCATGACAAGCAAGCATGGGAGAGGGTGCCCAAGTACGCCAAGATGATTCCTGTCTAACCAGATTGTACGCACAAAGTATTTCGACCAAAAGTGGGGGCTAGAGGGACTCTAATTTGTTGCATGAGTAATTTAACTATACAGTGGAAGGGTATCATGTCGGCCTAGGCGAGGCTGGCTCCAGGCTCAGGTAGGGGTGTTAATCACCTGTTGGTGATCGGTGGGTGGTGTTGTTTGGTTTTCGCTCACCTAAGCGGGTAATTGGTTAGGGCTTCACCTCCCCTTCAAGGGCTAGGGTGAACCAGCACCTACACTCGTACCTTCTGGGGATGAAGGCCTCGCGGATGACACTGAAAACGTCATCCTTCTTTATGGGAAAGCCCCCCGACATTTTTTCTGCACCCGACCGAAAACTGCTGTCCGCCCGCCCGATTTCGAAAAAACTAGTGTAATTGCAGTTTTGAAGGCTACTTGTCCACAAATCCCATATTGAGTGCACTTCATTTTCAAGGTCTCAAATCCAATATATATGTTCACTTCCATTGAGTAAATAAGCAATTGACTAGATTTCATTTTCAAAGTGAAACCGTCAATAAAGCATGCAATTAACTTGGAAGTCAAAACAATTACAAAATCCTCATTAATATTGAGGTTATAATTTTTGTCACTTACAATTGAAAGGGACCTTGTCATTCTAAAATGAAACTAAAATTCATGATTTATTTATTTTATTTTTAATATTTTAATATGATATAGTTAATACGTTCTACTATCACAAAGTTTCCATATGCATTTAAACTAGTTAAGTAAGATTGAATGCAACTAAGTCTAATATATTTTGATTAATCCTAATTAAACCCAATTAAATCAGAAAATATGCTTACCAAATTAATTAAGCCTAATTAATCATAAATTATATTTACTGGAGTTAATTCCATTCAAATCATGACTAATTCCAGTAAGTACATTTTATAATTAATTAGGGTTAATTAATTTGGTACGCATATTTTCTGATTTAATTGGGCTTGAATACGATTCATTAGGATTAACCAGAAATTATTAGACTTAGTTGCATTCAATCTTACTTTACTAGTTTAAATGCGTATGAAAACTTTGTGATTGTAGAAGGTATTAAATATATTATATTAAATATATAATAGTATACTTATTTAATTATATATTATATATTATACTAGAATACATTACATTACATTTAAATAAATATAAATAAAAATAAAAATCATGAATTTTAGTTTCATTTTAGAATGACAAGGTCCCTTTCAATTGTAAGTGACAAAAATTATAACCTCAATATTAATGAGGATTTTGTAATGTTTTTGACTTCCAAGTTAATTGCATACTTTATTGACGGTTTCACTTTGAAAATGAAATCTAGTCAATTGCTTATTTATTCAATGGAAGTGAACATATATATTGGATTTGAGACCTTGAAAATGAAGTGCACTCAATATGGGATTTGTGGACAAGTAGCCTTCAAAAATGCAAGTGCACTAGTTTTTTTGGAAATCGGGCGGGCGGGCAGCAGTTTTCGGTCGCAATCAAAGTAAACTCATATTGCAGTCGTAGAACAGGTGCTAGGAGAGATGCGGTTGGACAACCGTGGGTTCTGGAACCCTTTCAGTGCAATCTCTGCCATCACTTTCATAAGTTAATGACAATTCACCCTCACAGGCTACTGAACACGCTCCTTGAGGTTAAGTACAGGGCGTTCTCAACAGCCCACGCGACGGACATTGCTCTCTCGGATCGCCTGAGACCAGATATCAAACGCATTCTTCGAATACTCTGATTTCCAAAATAGGACGAAAAAACTTGGACCATTTCTCGATTTGTGCGTGTCATCCTTGCGCAGGGGCCATGCTAATCTTCTCTGTATCGTTCCAATTTTATCTGATGTCTCCGAAGAGACGATTGTAACCACCTCTTTTGAGCAGATAAAATCGCTTTGTACGATCTACCAATCCCAATGGGTTCAAAGAAAACAATTCTCACCCTCGCGTTGTAAAATGCTCTTCCTGGATAGACGTATATGTGTTATTCCGACAAAATTGGAGTAATTAGAAATTTCAACATGGAGCATGGAAACAAAAGAGGCTGCCCACGAATTGTTTTCAAGGACTTAAACAGCCCAGGGAACAGAATGCTTGAAATCCTGAATTCTTGCATTCGCACTCATCACAACATGAATTTGCACACAACGTCATGTCCAAGTCAACTACTCCGCCAGCTGACAGTCTGGACAAATTTATTGCACTGATTCTATGGATTTTATCAATGGTTTCTAAGTGATTCCATATCTAAGTTGACAAAATCAGTTTTATCTAAATTGGTCATATAATTCACATTGCAGGTATTGTTGATTTTGACTCTCAATTGGATGCTACAGACCAGAAAGAGTAGGACACGTAGAATCTGCAAGAGAAAGCCACAGCGATAGAGAATGACGAGCTTTTAACGACCATTGACCACAACTCAATGTATGTCTTGCTCATGAAGTTGGATTTGAATGTAGCAGCCGACAATTGCCAACATCTGAAGTGGTGTGGATGAAACCGAACTCGGAAATGAGTTCACATAACGAAATGATGGCACTGTACATAATTCTCATCAGGAAAAAAATTGGTGCTGAATAAAATCACATATAATATCCATTTTTTCAATGACAAAACAGAAGCGCAACCCAGAGTTCCTAGACAGAATTCAAGAGTCATGTACAACACATCACTGTACAACCTCCACTCTCATGAGAAAGACATAACACCTTGATGAGGTGAGCTAATTGGATTATCACTTGCAAGCCTCGTGAAGATACCAGGCTCCCGGGCTCCAATATTTACGATCTCACAAGAACTTCTGGACACTTGCTGCAAGGCCAGAAATGGTTGGACTAAGAAGGCAAGTATGGGTTACAAAAAGTCATAGTCCAACCTTGGGTTATCACCTTGGAAGCCAGTCAATACCATTGGTATTCAAGGATTATGTGATGTGAATCCATGATAGAGTTCTTATCTGTATTCTCACAGGGACAGAATCAATAAATTGCAGGGGTCTTGCCAGGGTTCCTAGTTAGCACTCACACAGCTACTTTAGATGCTCGAGTAACTAAAAGCCTCTCCGGGAGTGACACTCAAAAGTAGGTGTATCAAGAGGAAGTGTCAGGAATGGTTTCTAACGTTGACATAAACAGACAAACCAACTTGTGTTGAACTTATTAAAATTTACTTTCATGATGATAATTAGAGTGGTGCTGTCAAATGACTATGTTTTTGTGCATCTTCAGGTGATGTTTACTAATCATTAGGAAAACCTATCATCAAACTATTTGAGTTTTGGCATTCTTGGTTACTGTAGGTGTTCTCTTTGGGGGTTCCCCAACAAGACATTACAAGAGCTCATCACAAACCATTCTTTCTCACCAAACAGAATGTAATCAGAACAGATTCGCCTCGCACTCACAAGTCTTGCTGTGAAGAAAGTTTACATATCAAGCACTGAGGCAAAAATATTGGAAAGCTTCAACGGTTTGCAACTTGCTGAGACAAATGAACAGGGTGAATCCCATCAATGACAAATGTAGTAGCCTGAAAAGGGTTATCAAATCCTATGGTAACTTCACACTTTGCAAATCTTTAGCTTGCTGCCACTACTTCTCAAGAAAGTCGATGTTCCATTTAAATAGATTGAACAAGCCTCCACTTGCTCGTTTTGCTTTACCATTGGCTCCAACATCCTCACTACCTGTGGAAGGCATGGATCGAAGTCCACGTAAATCGGTTCGAAGTATCTGACAAATCAACAAAATCCACTTTTAGAATGCATCCTCTGAGTGATCAATTAACGAACATTGTGTCTCACTTTGAGCTGTCAAGCACATAATGAGTTCTAGCTACATATAGTGAATATTCCAGCTCAAACCTGCTAAATAAACATAGACCATTCAAAATGAAGACGGATAAAAGTGGAGTAGCTCACATGTTGTAACCTAAACAATATACGTTGCTCATTTCGACAAAGAGCCACCGAAAACTCTCGCATCATTTCTTTTCTGCTGAGACGAGGAGCACCAATATCTGCTTGCTTCACTTCATTGGACTCCTCATCATTCACCTGTCAACATTTTCAAGATGCTTGATTCGCTGAGATACAATAACTGAAGAATTATCAGGAAACGTCTCACATGTGTACTTTAACTCTCGTGGAGCCAATGACTTTGCATATCCCAGGAAAAACATATGCCTGTACCATGTGAGGTGAAGTGTCTAAGATACCTTATCAGAATTATGCACAATTGAAATCAAAATATCCAAGTCTGACCTTTGCCACCTGCTTGACAATATTACCTCCAAGAATTTAGTGTACTCAGAAATGGAATTTTCACAAACTGCCAGCATCCTCTCATATGCATTCTTTTCATCTTCTACAGAAAGAACTGCTTCCAAGTCAGAAGCCATATTTGCAGTAGCTCCTGCTTCTGTTGCTCCTACAGCCATCTATCTGGGCATGCCGAGTACCAATGGTTATTATTGCGGTCAAATCAACGTGAATCCTCAGTCAAACATCTGTCTCAAGAAACATCGCCGAGCCAACATATGATTTCATGACTAGCTTACCTAGGGCACTTACTTTCTCTACATTCTAAACTCTAGCTCTCACTCCACAAGACCACAAATCTGGTAGTATGAGCAGTGTCTTTTGTATTGGATGAGCTTTTCTACTTATCAAATGGAGATTCTGCCAAGAGCCAGAATGAGCTTAATTAATTGACATGTTTCCTGTATAGATATTTATGGTAAAACACATTACATTACAAGGGTACCTAAAAATGGAAGCACATACCTTTGAGAGTTGGGCAGGACTCATGGACTGGATGACAATTAACCGAGCATATGCCAATAACTGTGCAGGCATACCATCTTTTCTTATTGGAAACCTCTGTGGCCTAATACTGTCAAGGACATCAAAAGAAAATCTGGAGCTCGCCAAGAGAACATTTTGATAGAAGGTTATGAAATTTGAACTCCACGTTGACCTACAAATACATGTGACCGATATCACTAAACCCTTGAAAATAGAGTACTTGCATTGTTCCCTGGAACCAAACAGCCATAACTTGTGACTAACCTTTGACAAATAAAAAATCCTCATTTAAATTGATGCATATAATATCAAGGATACGATGAGAGACCCTGGTCCTTGAGGGCTGTTAGCTTGGCCTCATATAGTGGATCCTCGTCATCAAGAGCCAATTCCAGCTCCACAAAGTCGTAAGGGTTGGACTCTGATGGGATAAAGCCATATGCAATCAAAAGTTCTCCACTTGACCTTTTCCCATAGGAAATGAAAACCTGCATCCACAAGAAACCAACTCAATTGATATTAACCACTCAATTGTTGCTACATATTTAGATTTAAGTTGATCAGGATCATACAATAGATCCCTAACAAACATAAGGCTTTTGAAAACTGACCTGCTCTCCGGATTGATAGGAACGGTCGGTGGTGAACACAACCGACTTTGCATTATTCTGGTCGAAATCCAGAAAAGCATCCACCTGTAGACCACCAAAGGAGATTGTTAGAAGCCAGAAGATATAATGTGCACACAAAATGTGGATTCATTGCATAAAAGGACACTTGAACATCTAGATCACAAGAGAATACATTAGAAAATGTGAAATACCTGAGGGTTATGGTTCAACATGTCAGCCCATGGCACCAGTGCCAGTTTTCCTAGTGATGGCAACCTCACCTGTTTAAACCAGGTATAGGTAGTCAACGACTTGGTTATTGCATGTAAGATCAATTTCAATAAGGTTCATTATCTGTTAAACCTCATCATATAAGGATGCTCTCCTATACTCCTGTACTTGAGAGCTTGTGACAACCTGACTAAAAGAATCCACAGATCAAAATACCAAGAGCACACTTTCATAATCTACCCCAGAATGCAGTCAAGCTGTGGCAACATGAACGTAATTGTAATGGAATTTGGAGAATTTTAGTGCAAGGTAGGGGCAGCTTACAAGTCGGGAGAAGAGTATCCCGAATGCCCATTTGAATGTGTCCAAGGAATAAACCTGGCAAAATAACTTGACAAATATTAAAACTCCAAGTTTCTAATCAACAGTGAACCAACATGGCAGCTACTTAATGAGTAAACCAATACCTCTCTTGAAAGCAAAATAAAAAGTACACCAGATGTAGGGAGTTTCATAAACAATAAGCAAAAGCAACATATATTTGAATTACCTCTGTTGGAAACACCTCTGGATACTTGGAAAAGATGGTTGCACGCAAATCTCGGTATCTGTTGTAGGCCATTTCCAAGTCAGTAATTCCAAGCCCTCCAACATCTACCCAATGATTCTACTCCCCTAACTCAAAGATATCCTCACAAGTAACACAACACCCTGGAACTAACAAAAATTGCTTGATCATTTACTAGAAACTTCACCACAGGTCAGGCAAGAATATGAGCCTACGTCTCTGTGACATCTCGAATGCACTCTAAAGCTCTCTCTCTGACAGGTGAGGCTGCCAACCAAGTGTTGACCTCTGCTTCGGTCCTGTCCCAGAAAACCCACCAGCCTTCCAAGATGACTTCAAGAGCTTTCATTGCAGAGTATATGTGGCAGAACAAGGTCACCATTACAGCACCAGTCTAATCTTCTTGGTGCCAAGCATAAAAAAACTCTACCCAGATATGTCTTTGTCCACATGGTATTCCAATAAGTAACAACATGAATGCACAAAATAGTTTAATGCTTCATTATGGAAAAGCACCATCACAACCTCTAATCTCTAGAAATGAAATTCCTCAAAAGACCATAAACCTACCATTGCAAGATGGATGTAGGATTCTGGGGCAAAGTGGCAAAGTACGGAAACCAGCGGGATGATGCACCTAAACTTGCTTCACTTATTAAGAATATTGCAAGCCTGGGCCATTCTGGTAAACCAGCAGCCTTCACTATCTCCCCTGCCTCAGAACAACCCCATTCCTGCTCCACAGCATCACAAAATGACATCTCGTGAGCATGCCACTAAACTTTGCATGAGATATTGCTTATCTTTCACCTGGGGCAGAAAGATTGGCCCTACAATCCATGTACACCTCTCAAACTAGAGTATGGCATCTTAAACCACATATGGATTATTTATGAAGGTCCTTATTTTACAACCTGCCCTACAAGGTTATTCAGCAGAGCATTCTTAAGTAGCGTAGTTGGCATTCTCCCTAGATAAGCATCTTGGAGAGCGTACACTGGGTGAAATTATTTTTGGTAAGCTCTTTAAGTTGAATATTAGCAGATGGGAGAAGGCTTTGTCCGAAGATAGGTAACAATGAGGTGTCAACTAATGAGAGCTTGCCACTTGGGCATTCATGCCTGCAATCAAGGACCTTAATTCTTGAAAAATTATTCTGAAGCTAGAATAAGAAGAGAACGTTCTCACACATGCTTAAGAATGCTATAAAGCTCTCCTAGATTTTTAGAAAAAAATTGAATGAATCTTACCATGGATGAAGGAATGTTTCCAATTCCAAAGTGTTTGATGTCACTTTAAACAGAGGAAATCTTATACTTTGAGCATACATCTGTTTTCTTTCCTCAGTTCTGCAAGTGTTGATTACCAACCACTTGCATGCTTAAACCCTACAGCGACATGAAATGAAACACTTCAACGTACCGATTCAGAGGTGATGATGATCCTGGATGGGACAAACAACAATCGCTCACCCTGACGAAGGCTCTGTGTTGCCACGAGGCCCCTTTCTCCAGAATCGACTCGGTCTAGCACCAGCTTTTGCTGTGCAACGCCCTCTTTCTCCAGCCAATCTCCTAGCAGAGAACCATTCTCCAAGGACTGAGGATCACATCCCCAGCTCACACTTGTCCTCTTTCTGTCAACACATAACCCCTATCAACTTTTCCTCATACTAAATCGCATTCCACAGCTGTGCAATGGTGGCTGCAATTGATTCATCCCAGCTCTGAGCCAGTAATGATAAACTTGTCAATTTGAAAATTGTGAGACCGGCCAGTTTATGTTGCTAGACCCTAAATGTATTGCCAATGCTACTAATCAGTGTCCATGTCCAATGCACGACAATGCACAACAATGCACATTTCAATGCTACTAATGTACTGGCAACATTTATCTATGCCTTATAAAGCACACAATACTTTTCTTTTTTGCATAGAAGTATAGGAGCAGCAGCTGATATTTCTATTAAACTTGTTGATGAAGAAGTGCGTTTGTTTACCGAGTCCAGGTAAGGCCCTTGACTCAATGTGCAGGTCCAGAGACGACCGGGGTTAACTAATCTTTTGCAAGACCAGAACAATTTCAAGCCATGAAATCGTCACTTCTTTCAACTCAATGAGCAGGTGACTTCAAGAGACGATGGTAAAAATGAAGCACACATAGATTCATAAGACTCGCATGACATCACAGATCAGAACGTGGAAACAACATTTACCAGCAGGACACATTCCGAATTGCCAATTTTTCGTTCTCATACCAAGTAAAAAAGCCAACCCAGACGCGTAACTAATTGACCCACTGGGACACGAGACAGACAAACTAAACACCCCAGAAATCGTAATCTCTAAAGCTAGAAACTCTGGTGCCATACTTGAATGATTCTCAAGATGGAATAAAAAAATTCTAGAGCTTACATATACAGATTCTCCGGAACCATTCACGTGTTTCCATTCCAAAAATCATTAAGAAGGTGCACATCGATAGAAGCGGGAAATAAAAAATGGTACAATAAAAGATTCTGATAAGCTATCGGAGAAATTTTTACCCTTAATTGTTTCACTATTCCCAATGATTCTTAAGGCGGTCTTCAATTCGAGAAAAGCGCATCAAAAATGAAGCAAGAAGAACGCAAGAGAGACATGTAGGGGTATGTAAGATTTTGCGGTCGAATTTACCTGTCTTTCTCTTTAATTTTTTGTTGCAAGCACACGACGCGAATTCCTGAGCTTACGGTCGACGAAGCGATATGCGACGGGCGCGGGGTAGAGAATTTGGGAGCGAAGGAAGAGCGGAGAAGGCCAAGAGAGGCCATGGCCGCCATCACCGAGCTCCGGAGAAACCAGCTCTGCCGCTCTATCCACTCCACGTTCCCAAAGAGGTCTCAAGCGAGGTCCTCAGCCACGGTGGATGCAGTGAGGTCCGTGTTACCTCCGTTTGGGACTTGGCATTTGGACACTTAGTGTCCAAAAATACACACACCTAAAAACCAACACTGCGCTAAATACCTAGTCATATTAGCTTGGGTGGGAAAATTAACGTGGGTCACTCCAATTATCTACTTGAGGTGGAAATTACTAAAGGTATGTTCGCACCTGGTGTTAGGGTGAGATAGAACCGGCGGTGCTACGGCATTATCTCACAGCATATTCACACTATCAGTTGTTAGCAAACGCCGAACCTACGTGGCCGACGACGTGGCCTGAAGATAAGACTGGTTTTAGTGAGAAAGCGTCAGTTTACTTTGAGAAAATTCAGGCACTACTGGGAGCTTCTACTTAATTACAAATCTTCCTATTTTATACATTCCAGAAACGTAGTTGCGGTTCTATGTAAAGGAGCAGTGCGTGGCACATTAACAAAGAGCGATGGTAGATAACATCCTCGATACTCTGCTATTTCCGAGGACTTTTTCCATCCTTGGGCACAGTCTTGCGACTCCGAGCAATGGATCTGGGAAGAATGTGCGGCGGAACACTACAAAGTGAAGGGTTGAGTACCCTGCGTTCTCACACGACGCCTCGTCGCCTCTACAACAGCGCTGCTCCAGGTACGTCCCTGCATCCAGCTTGTGTTATTTCCATGAGTTTTTCGTAGTTTTTTTCATTCTACACTGTTGACGTCTACAATTGTAGATCTCCGTGGACTTTACACGTTCCTGAATGCTGCATGGATCGTCTACTAATCACTATATTCGTTAATTTGGGATTTTTTCAGCATTTTGAGACAGTTACAAATATAAGAACATGGATAAAATCACACAGATATTGGAGAATGTTGTAAGATGCAAATGCTTTGAAGCGGGTGTTCATATCAACAACCCAATTAAGAATTCATATCAAAATGGTTTAGGTAGGACGACCCAAACATTAGACCATGTTGTTGTGGTCCATATATTAATTTGAGACAAGAGAAAATCTCAAATTAACGAATATAATGATACTAATGTTGGTTTAGGGTTCACAATGCGGCAAGTTTATTTAGTACTCTGTGCTTTATCTAGAGTTGCATAGAAACACTTTGCACACCCCTCACATGTGCCCTCAAGAATCAGCTAGACTATGAGCGCCGCCCATGTGCACTGTTGAAGATTGACATACTGCAGAATTCAAACGTGAACAGAGATGAATTTTTTCCTTACACAACGCATGCAGATTTTAACTTCAATGCTATGTATGTATTGGTTTTGTTATGCAATGTACAACGTACTTATCATCGCCATGGAGAATTGTTGGTACTCGCATATGTTTAGTGGTCCAATACGCCCCACTGCCATTCCTGGTGACGGTACGACTTTTCTTTCATTCCTTGTCATGCTCAGCACAATGGGCTCTGTATTCGTGTGTCGTCGAAAATACTGACCCAGCCTGACATTACAGAACAACTCTCTGATGTTTCAATGAGAATTTCTCTAAACAATATTATTATCTCTTAACATTGTGATGCAACTGCAGGCTCCATGCTACTCCCTACTTTTTCACAAACACGGGCAACAGGTCGGCTCTCTCGGCTTTGCCACGTTCGGCACCAGAAATCAATCCACTTGTAACCGGCCCAAGTCCGCCGAAGCGTGCACGGAAGGACAGAGGGCCCAATTGGAGTCCGCAAGAAATCGTTGTTTTGATCACAGCAAGGCGTGAGCAGTATCTTCGTGAGCTGGACACCGTCGATGGTCGGGATTTAATGACCCCGGACACCAACAAATGGATCCATGTCTCATACTTTGTGAATACTGCAGGCTTTTCCCCAATTCCACGTGACGGTCCCGCCTGCAAAACTAAGTGGAACCAGCTAGTACCTGACTACAAGCGCATCGCAGGTTACTTAAGCAAAACGGGGCGGAATGTTGTTGATTATTGGGATTTAAGTTGTGCGGAGAGGAAAGTTGAGGGCCTCCCACGAGTGTTCGCTCACGATGTCTACGAAGCGATTCATGAGTGGTACGGAAATCGGCCGATAATTCAACCACCCTATGTGCGAGACACATTAGCTCCAAGCGACGGCAACTATCGTCCTGTACTTTCACAAGCTTAGCAAGAATACGAGGGTGGTAGTGAACCTGACACTGAAGACCCTACGGACTTCCCTCCACCTGATACTGTGCAGGCAACTGAGGACACTACACCACCGCGTTCGCCTCGTGTGCCGTTGTCCACTCATTCGCGTAGCACTGGTCCGAGCGAGCACGTTGGAACTCCTCAGTCTAGGCCCTACACCGGCCTCCCTCCAGGTATAACACTGCACTACATCAGTTCATCAGAAACATCTCATTTTGCAGTGCAACGGCGCCCAGGGAACATAGGCGTGAAGAGGAAGAGTGTATCTGGCCATGTTGTTATTGCAGAAGCGACGAAAGCAACAGGTGCGGTAATGGCACAGCAAATGCAAGACATTGCGGACGCGTCTCGAGACCTTGAGCGTTCAAAGATAGAAGTGCAACTTAAACTTTTCAGTGAGCAAATGTCATACCAGCAGGAGAAAGATCGCCGTTTATACGAAAATGCAGCTATTGCAAATGACAACGCCAGATTGAGTATATTGAAACAGGGGGAGATGGTGTCATGCTTGTCCCACCTCTCCACTGTTTTGAGCAATTCTTTATCTATGAACATGAATTTTGCATACCCCAGCATGCCTCAAACGGCACCCCAAGAGCACAACACAAGTGGTGCCTCATTCTATGCTGCAGTGTCTCACAGCGCATCAGCCCACACAGCCGGACAAGTGCCCCCAGTGGGCACTGTTACTGCCAACCACAGTAGCCTCGGAGGAAATGAGGACCGCAACTTCAAAAACAATAACAGTGGGGACGATCTACCGAACAACCTCGACATGGAAACAACCTCCATCAATGCTACCTTCCCACCTGATGCTACTGTGAACGATGGAGCACTGACTAACTACACGGCTGCCCATGCTCTCTGATGATAGTTCAATCTATAGCTGCCCTACGCAGTTCTATAGAAAAAGCCCCGGCCCAACTCCCATAAAGAGTGTTATGCACCTGTACACATACATGTGCATTTGTTTTAGAATGTGACACTACAACAGATTGGGTATTTTGTGACTGACATTTATGACTGCCTTAAGTCATAAAATCCCAAAATGTGACTGACGAGGCTCCGGATGAGGATGATGCGCGCGGTGACTGGGTCTAGTCATTACCGACGAGTCGCTTCGGACATGAGTCATATGAATATATACGGTTGTGGAGGCGTATAAAATGACAGATTCTACGATCCCCACTGCACGTGGGGCATACCTTGACTAGCCTTGGAGTCTGTGCCCTTTTTTGACCTGCCCGGGCATAAAAAATACCAAACCGACATGGCATGTGACTCCATGTAGTCATGTTTTCTGCTGACGTGTAATATGACTTGCATGTGTCATAATTTTGCCACGTGGCAAACCACGTGGAATGTGACTACTAGTTTTTTGACTGCTTATAGTCATGTTTTTTGACTGCGTTAGTCACATTTTCAGCGGGGATGACATTATTATATGACGTTCTGTAGTCATATTCTTAGTAACATGTTCTGCACAATGTGACATGATGGAGTGATATTCGCGTAGATGGAGAGTCACATTGCGTAGTTCTTTGTGCGTTGTGGTAACTGTATTGAGTTAGATTCATATTACTTGCAATTTTGAATGTCAGTCACATTTCGTGGCACATCCCAAGCAATGACGACACATTCAAGTCATGCGCTACATGACTGAGCCAAATAAGAAATTGAGCACACAAATTGAACACATAAATTTCAATAACTTCAACGACTTTATGTAGTCAATGTCTCCAAGCATATCCAAATGTGTTCATCTTTCCTACATGACCCCTAAATGCGTAAACTACCGAAATCTAAGTGGTTTGTTGAGGTTCCAGCGGTATAGCCTTCAATGCTTCCACGGGCCATTTGGTGATGGACTTCAGTGCATCGCCCAGACGCAACATCGGGGGATCGTCGTCGTTGTTGCCCTCGTACAGCAACACAGACTCTGCTCCCGGCTCGATTGTGGACACGCAAACTGATACGTTGCCCTCCTCAATGATTCGCCCGTGGAGTGAGCCTCCTGCAAGGCTCACGATGATGCCTTGCGCCACTACATTCGTCTTGGCCTTGTTCTCCTCGTCCAAGTCAAACAATGCGACATTGGACCCCGTGGCCAACGGCAAAGGTGCGTCCTCCACCATCGCATTAGCCGTGTCCGACGGAGCGGCGGTGACCTCTTCTGCTTGTGTCTGCAGCAGAAAACGTAATTATCAACAATAAAAACAATCCGGGTGGAGTTACTGATGATTGCAAAATATGATAGGACATACTCATATACCGCACCGTAGTCATCAGATATGACAACAATGAGTAATATAATTACGACCTATAACTGAACATAGTCATATGACTGGACATAGTCATACAACCCATGACTAGCCATAGTCATGTGACTGAACAAAGTCATATTGCCTATGACTGACCATAGTCATATGACTGGACATAGTCATATTAGAATGACCACAATAAATAACATATTCGCCTAGGGTCCTCATATTACGTTGTGGAGTGACATACCTATGCGGACATGTGTTATCAACATTTTCCTTGTTTGCGATTGGAGTGAGAACCAAATAGAAACAAAAAATATCCAAGAGCAGCTTACCTGTGTCGATGAACCTACCAGGTTCGCAGGTACATACGCTAGATGGACCTCCTTGGTCAGATACGCCAAGCAATATTCAATGTCGGATTGCTTGCGGGCCAATGCTTCGAATGGCCCGCAGATTCTGCGGAGGAAGTCATCGTTGGGATTTAGGGGATCCCAGCGCGGAAAGTTTAGGACATTTGAGGGAGGGGAACGCGCCGTCGCCGTTGTATCCCAATCGATTTGGAGACACCGTGTTGAGCCGTGCGTGGGGTCCGGAATCATATCAAATAGATTGCGGAGGTCTCTTATTGGGTTCTGGAGGGGGTAAGTCCTCCCCCACAGAAAGCTCCATTGAGCTGTCGTTCCCGATGCAAGAAATGCACCTACAACCTCTAGTACGTTCTGCTCTACGGGGGACCATATCCCGACATCAAAATTAGAGAACAACATCGACAAAAACTTGTCGCAGTCGGTTCTTTTTTTGATTTTTACATTCAGGTCCTTTGCATGGTGGATGACAAGATCCGGGCCCCACTCTCTCCTATCGTGCAGAGGTCTGATATCGCAGAGAAGTCCTACAACATTCAACACTATAATTTTTCTACGCCCGGAGTCCGACACTCTTACCGAGGGGACCTTCGGGGGTAACGGCTGGATCTTCGAAGCATTGCCAACCTTCTTCTTCTTCTTCTGTGGACTGCCTCCTTTACATGCCCGTTTTGCCAGCCTCTTCGTCGCAAGCGCCTCATAGTCCTCGTCCTCCTGCAAGTCCACGGGTTGATCTTGACTCGCTCCAACCGTCATAACCTGGAACGCCACGACCCAATAACACTCTAGCGTTAGAATAAATAGTTCACTGTTCAGTACGAGCGTGAGTTATTAGACTGTCATACATGACTGCTTATGATAACCTCATGTCATGTTATATGACTGCTACTTGTCATATTTATGACTGCATTGAGTCATATAATATGACCGCCTATAGTCGTATAACATGACTGCCTAAAGTCATATTATATGACTGCTTAGAGTCATATTATATGACTGCCTTCAGTCATATTATGTGACATAGTCATATGACTGTCCAATGTTGAGGCCACATCAAAGACATAAAGCTTGCACGTAAGTATAACTATCTGACAAGTATAATGTGCATATGACATGAATGCCAACCTCTTTCTGTCGAGCCATTGCACGCCGAGTAGGCCGTGCATCGTGTTCCGCCAATAGCTTCTCCGCTTCGCCCTTCCTCTTCTTTGCTATGGGTTTCTTCTTTTCATTGACGGGTGGGCAACCCAGATCTGCTAGGGTGTTACGTTGGGGCTCCGATGCCGCGGTCGACCCAGTATGACCGGATTCCGCCGACTTCCCAGTTGCCTGCATGTTCGTATGATCCACATGAGGCGTGTATTAGTGAACGATCTTCATGCATGACATACAACATTGCTGAAGCAAAGGTGTTCCATACACGTATTCGAATGGAGTACTAGAGGGTATACAGACGCAACCTTTTCGGCGGTTACTTGGATCACGTCCACTCCCGCTTCCGCCGTGGCTGGCGGTTCCATGTTCGTGGCCGTCGTTCGCTTCTGCACCTCCAGCAACAGCTGCTTCATCATAGCCTTCACATCTTCCATTTCCCCCTTCATGCTATCCTGGAAGTCGTGCAGCTCGGTCCGCGTAACAAAGAGGGCTCTATCTCCCGCTCTTGCATTTGGGAGTGGCCCTCTGGACGACGATGACCGGCCCCGTCCTGATTTCCCGGGTGTCGCTAGCTCGGTTTCCACCTCCAGCTGCGTGGGGGGGCGCTCTAAATCTGCGGCCTGTGAAAGGAGCAACTGTGGATCCATGAAAAATACGTAAACATATGAAATATGACTATGGAAAGTCATATGACACAGAATATGGCTATCTGTAGTCATATTACTCTGAATATGACTCGCTGAGGTCATATTACTCAACGTATGACTAGGTGAAGTCATATGACTCACAATATGACTAGGTGAAGTCATATTACTCAACATATGACTAGGTGAAGTCATATGACTCACAATATTACTAGGTGAAGTCATATGTCTCTGAATATGACTAGATGAAGTCATATTCAGGCAGCGTGTGACTATCTATGGTCATATGACTTCCAGCATGACTATGTAAAGTGATATCATTCATTATATATGTGAATTAATATGAGTGCATGTTGTCACATATTTATGTTTGAATGGTTTGCACACAAAATCACTTACCAGTCTAGAGCGCACCTCCCCTTCGGACCTTCCAGAATACGACAAGGTCTGCACGGTTTGCCGTGCGGCTTTCATGCGCGTGGCTTCCGCGATTTTGTCCGTCCGGGCAATTAACCACTTGAAGTTGTCGACGTGCGCCTTCTTCACATACGGTGGGAGCGGGCCACAACTCTCTATGAGTTTCTTCATGTTCGACCTGCGAGTCCGCATCTGCTGCCGCAAAATCTGGAAAAAAAAATAGCTTCAGGCACGTCGCCGAGTCCACCACGGTACTCGAACTGTGCGGCCATCTTGTCTTTAATCGCCAACAACAAGGGCCGTGAGTGTGCCCTGAAGTTGTCGACGCTCCAGTCGAGGTCGCGAGAGTACCCGCGTAGTCGCGTCAGCCAATCAGGCCTGTGTATCCCTGTCGGGCACCCGGCCTCGTCGACCTCGACCCACAAACGCTGACCACCACTGGAAGTGTGCAGCTCGTCACTCTTCTTCAAGGACCGCCTAAGGTTCTTCAACTTCGATTGACGAAGCCGCGCGCTTCCGTCGCCGCCTTCAACCTCTGCCGTCCGGCCAAGGCAACGCACCTTCTCGCGAAGTTGTGTCGGATCGGCTCCTTTTTGAGCCATACGCCGCAAAATGCTTACTTCCCGGAGCTCCAGCTCGTCAAGGAGCTCGTTACGATGCCCTACACCTATGTCTGCCTCCTCGCTGTCCGCCGATGCTTCGTCGGCGTCCATCTCACAAGCCCGGAGAGTATCCTGCATGTCTTGGGACAACAGGATATCCTCCTCATTGACCGCCTTGCCCTTCTTTCCGCTAGATTGCAACGGCCATGACCTGGGTTCATTTGTATTACCCTACACACCCAGACGTACAGGACACTATATGAGACCGTGGAGTCACCCTACATGACTGTACTGAGTTACATGATTGCATCGAGTCACACTACATGGCCGAGTGGAAGGATATGATTGCATAATATGACTGGATAAAGTCATATGACTACCTATAGTCATATTACATGACTGTACTAAGTGTCATGTTCGGGGTTTGATTACGACCTCATGGAGTGATATTCATATACGGACATATGTTATCAACATTTTTTCTATATGTGTTTGCAAATGCAAAAGGATAAGGAGATTTATGTTTTTACCTTCCGCCTCCTTGGTTTGGGCCGCTCGTCCTCGGAAGTCTCCTCTTCGTCCTCTTCGTCCTCGTCATCATCGAGGTCCGTTTCAGGAAGTGGTTTTTTTCCCTTCGCTCGAGTGGTCACACCCCAGCCACCACCCTGCTCTACAGATGGGCCCGGCTCTCCCACAGGCACGCCACGGCTGCTCTCAAAAACACGCGCAACCTCATTCGAAGTCATTTCCAAAACCGGCAATGAAATTGCCGGGAAACTAGCAATTGTGCGAAATACTTCCACTTGCATGCCATCAGGCAGATTAGCTATTTTTGTTATCAAATTGACTAGTACATTGTTCATTTCGGCATTTTTGGTGGAAGTCGCGGGAACCACACTGTTCAGTACGAGCGTGAGTTATTAGACGGACATTACATCCCACAAAAATTGTGACGCTATCCGACTGCCAATGCTGAAACATGAATCAAATGAGTCATGTGGTCTGCATATTTTTTTGACTGGGAGGAGTCATAATCATGAAATTGTTCACAACATGTAATGAGGATGGTTGAAAATAAAAATTGAAATTGAATGTCTATTACTGGAACTCAGTTCAGGATTCCATTGTAATTGTTAGAACCTATTGCTAAGTTGACAACACATACACATTGTCAACACATACACATACACATACACATACACAACACATTCACATTGTCAACACATAAAATTGAGTTTGCACTTTTGTGAATTCATTTTACGAAAGGAATATGTAACAAACACATACACGAGTTCTAGCTAGTATTAATTGAGTTCCAATGATTCAAACTTTCATTTTCATCACGGGCACCAACCAATCATGCATGTGAGCAGCTTAGTTAGCCCCCACTACATTAAAGATAGACAAGTTGATTGACAATCTCAACTTGCACTTCTCTCCCAACAAATAAAAAGCTATTGGGAGTAATTTTCTCTATTCAAAAATATTTTGAGGACTTGAAATCGTCGCAATTCGATGTTTACAACATTGTTCCTCAATATGACATGAGAAATATTTAGCCTATGCATTATGGTTTCAATTCCATTTCAATTTTGGTAACTCTGCACTGTAGGGTAGTATGGAATTATTCATTCATTATGTGATATCAAACAAAAACATTGTTCATACACATGATCATAATTGCACGATCATAGACAACCAATAGAAGCCACATATGATGCACAACAACATGGATGTGGGAAGAAGTTACAATATTTTTAGGACTGGGAAGAGTCATACTCACAAAAATGTGACTGGACTATGTCATAATGATCTTAAAGTATGACTACAGTGAGTCATAATATTCTGGACTATGACTACAGGGAGTCATAATACTATGAACTATGACTACAAACAGTCATGTCTTCAGCAAGTTGTATGCATTTTATGACTACAAAGATTCATAAAAGTTTCAAAATTCATAAGCAACCCTAGCGGTAGCAGGTCCGTTGTATTAGGGTTTGGGGTTACATACCCGGGGTCCTCAGGCCTCTTGAAATGAGAGGTCCCAATCGGTGTCAGACCGAGTTCCCTCAGCTTCTGGTTGTTGGCCTCGATGTTTTTCTTCCGCATCCTCTCATACTCCGGAATTTCTTCCTCCATGATTCTGCAAAACCATAATCCACATTAGTGTTCACTAGAATACAAACAGGTTGTATACATTTTTGCTTTTTGTTTTGTATTCCCTACCAGTCCTCATCGATTTTTTGTGGATGCTACAGGTCAGCGGATAAGGGACTGAACAACCAACTCCTCTACAACAAATGCCAAGGGAGTTGCGATTATAGGTGAGCTCAACTTTCTCCACGGATATTCGATTGTGTGTGCGGGGTTTTAGCATGATATTTAGGTGTTTGACTAAGAACACTGACCGGGTTAGAATCACTTTCATTCGTGACATGTAGAATAATACATTGAGACCCGATTTAGTGTCCGAATTAGGGGTCATCATTTCCCAATTTAGAAGACGTCTTTCAAAGTACAAGTTTTGAATTTTTTGAAGTATTATGAAATATTTAAACTAAAATTATAACCTTGGAGATGAGAGAGTGCACAACCTTGGAGGGTGAATGGAAGTGGTGGAGAGAGGGACTGATGCCCGAAAAGAGGGAAGGACGGATGCATGGATTCACTGAGCTGATGGAGAAGTAATCGGGCCTGAAATGGAGAGAGAGTTGCCGACAAAAACCCTGCTGCCAAAGAGACCCAACACCGAGATGCACAGAGGTGCCGAACTCAACCCTAGGTGAAGTCGGAGGGATGGAGGAATCTGCACCCACCACCCAACATCATTTTTTCCGAATCTGCACCTGGAGTCAAATTTCCCGAAACCCAACACACTCACCTCTCACCCAGCACCCAGCACCTAGCACCCAGCACCCAACACTCTCATTCGGCACCCACCACCTAGCACCTCACCGAAACTGCACCCGGAGTCAAAATTCCCGAAACCCACCACCCAGCACTCAAAACCCACCACCCAGCACCTCACCCACCACTCTCACTAAACCCTCTCACCCACCACCTCACCCAGCTACCTGGTCATTTTGTGGATGCACCGAATTCGAAGCATCAGCCGAATCCTTCGAATGAGCAGGCGAATCCATAGACCCTGCTGCCGAAAAGAAATTTTTTTCTCCCGAAATACTCCCAGCCTTCGCCGATCCCTAATCCCTGTCAACGAGGTAGAAGCATACCTGAATTTGATTACGCCACGTTACTTGAATCTGCTACCAGGTTGCGATATTCGGCGTGTCACAAGGTGGACAGATGAGGGAGGATGAGAGCGATGGTGGGAGGGAGGGCGGGGGAGGGGAGGAGGAGAGCGAGGCAGGGAGTGCGGGCGAGGGAGCGCGGGCGAGGGAGCGCGGGCGGGGGAGGAGGAGAGCGAGGCAGGGAGTGCGGGCGGGGGAGGGGAGGAGGAGGGCGAGGCAGGGAGAGAGAGCGGGCAGGGGGATGGAGGGAGGGGGGAGGGAGGGAGGGAGGGAGAGAGAGAGAGAGAGAGAGAGAGAGAGAGAGAGAGAGAGAGAGAGTTGGGCATAAAATAGATCAGCAACTTTAATTTGCTCGTAAAACGTTGAAATTTTACATTTTTTTATAGGAGTAATTATTGGGCTATGAAAAAATCAACAAATATTGTCATAATGGATGAGTTCATCCATCAACCAAAGCACAACATTCTCTTTACTTTTACATTCTCAACATTTGAAATTACTTTTACAAAAAAAGTATGGGCTTCATCACACTTACGTATAACTGGGGTATATGACTCCCCTGGAATCGATTACGATATATTTACGGTATATATCATAGGATCACACTTATCCATGTGATCTTTTATACCAATATAAATTTATCTCTATCAAATGAAGAATTATCCAGTAGGTCAAATATTCATTTTTTCTAAGGGGATTCTAGCTCTTCTCCCTAATTTACTTTAAAAGGCATGAACTTGACGAGGGATTCGTGGTGTCTATGTAAACTCATCCATTATGAAGGAGGAAACGTAGTGAATTGTAGTATAACTTGTGATTGACTCCAAAAACCACATCAAAGTCCCTAAATTAATCAAATGGACTCTAGTTGGAATAAATTGACCCTCAACCTTAACGGGGACCTTTTTTAAACTAAATCCCCTTCATCCACATTGGATGACTTGACACAGGCGCCACAGATCCCAAGCCGGGCATGAACTACACATGCCTCCAACACATCACATAATAGTGGTCAATTATTGCTTAATATAATACCTATGTGTCCTTTGAGATTGTATTTGGTACCCACTTAATATTTAAGTGTTTTGTAAACAAATGTCACCCATCTTCCAGGTCGGTGTTCACTGAGTACGTCTGCTTTGCACTTCTAGGACGAGTTTTCATTTAGAAGCGAAAAGAAATGTTGATGATGAATTGGCCCCGTGGTACCACCTTTTCTAAGTATGTGAGGTAGATGGACTTAAGTGGCGCACTTCTTTAATCGGACCCATAGATATGATTGATAATTGGTTCGGTGAGGATCAAAAAGAGAATATCATAAAGACATATGTTTAGAAAAGATTGGAATACGTCTTCAAATTTCAAAGAACTACTCTACATTCAACAATGAACACAATTGGGAGAACCCGCGTATTTAGTTAAGAAATAAAAAATGTTATGCATTTCTCATAACTATAATTAAATAAAATGAAAGTAATGCTTGGTGTTTGCTCGGCTTTGAAAATAGGAAACTTTAGCTCACTATGTGTGAGCTCCCATATATAATTGTGTACACTCAATGACCAAGAAGATACATATTGTGCACAATGGTCCATAAGGTCACATTAGTGGTCACTAAGGTAAGTCGGTCTTGAATAGACCCAACTCTCTTTAAACCCTCTTCTCATAGGATGTGAAATACGCAATTAGTGCAAAATGATTAGCAAATCCAAATTGTGCCCATAGCCATTTTCCTAAGTATGCTTTACAACATGTCCCATGATCAAGGCTTTAAAAAGTGACGTGAATATCTATTGGTCGTGGTTTTTGGACAATGAGACATCCTAATTTTCTTTCCTCGCAGCCCTTGATCTCATATTGAAAACAACCCTTATCCAACTCAAAGAGAATAAGCTACTTAGTTTATGACTTGTCGAGTCTTCTCAACCAACTCAACTAGGATATTTTTATTTAAATCATACAATCATATGTCATGTCTTATATGACTGGCATGTGTTATATGACTCCCGCGTGTTATATGACTGCCATGTCTTATATGACACCCCTGTGTTATATGACTGTCATGTCTTATATGACTCCCCTGTGTTATATGACTGCCTTGGGTTATTTGACTCCTCAACCGTATTAATCCACATAGATACGTGACTGCGTGCATACGAGCACTTCCTCCTTGTAAGGTATTGCCGACATATCAGAAATTGACCCAGCGCGTATGCCGTGCACACCACAGGATGGCAGGAGGGGAGGTCGAAAGCTTGAAGCATTTACAGTTATGGCAAGAAGAAGAGGTCCAAGCAGATGCAATGCGGCTATCCAAGTACCCATGCCCATGCATGGAGTGTGCGGGAGGGAAAGTCCTCGATCGAGCCACAATTTGAAAGCATCTTCGCAGCAAAAAAAGGGACCCTGTGTTTACAGCCTCTATCTTGGTGAGTCATTCCATGAAACGACTTTTGAATGAGTGTAAGCGGGTGGTCATGCGTTGAGCGAGTTTTCATCTTTGTGTACATGAATTTTGTAGGCCCGATGGAGACCCATTGTAAAAGCTGCTTGCAAGACATCCCTGAGAAAGTTTCTAGGAGGACACAAAATGCCTTCACAGTCAATGCCAAACACAACGTCTACAAGAGTACGAGCCTTGCAGACATGGGGGTCAAACGTGTATGACGGACAGTGGTGTGACGGGCCCATCCCAAAACTTATAAAGTTTTCATACTGGAATAGAGAATGGGAAGTAAGGGTATCCAACTTCCCATTCATGGGTTGGGGTCTCTTTGCACTTCAACCCGCCAAAGAGGGAGAGGAACTGCTGCCATTTGTAGGACCACAATACACCTTGGGAGAATACAGATCTTTGAAGAAGGCACAACCTCGAGTGAAGTCATATGCGATGCAAGTTGAGCCGGACTTGTACATCGATGGAGATGTTATGAAGGGGAATGTCGCTGGCTTCATAAATAGTTCCATAGGACGCAAAGAAATAGGAAATGTGGTGTGGGAATTTCGCATGTTGCCAAAACCCTGGAACAAACAAGAATGGGGGTATGTAATCACCATAGCCACAAAGGACATTTTGGTCGGAGAAGAGTTGTATGCACATTACTCTTTGAACCCGCACACCGCATTGTAGGCTGACACCCATTAGTCCACATTCGGGATGACCAAAGCGAGTCATGTGTTCACTAACATGACTACACGAAGTCATATTTTGTTTTGACAAAATTTTGTATAATGTCCGGACCACGGTATACATGCATACGTGGAACATGACCATTTTTTTGCATCCACTACTTGTATTTGTATGGTGCATGAAATTTTTGTCACCTGACATACGCTTCGAATCATAATCGATGAACATCCCCCCCCCCCACGCATGTTACACGTTCATGTTATATTCGGCGTTTTATGATTGCCCCTCGTTAGATACAGCGCGTATTTTATGACAGAATCATGTAACACAGAAGTCACAAATTTATGACTCATCCATGTCACACAAAACTATTTGTGATTGCTCCTTGTCGTTTTTATACATTTGTATATAATATGTGCCTGTTATATACAATCCGTGTTCTGGGATTGTCATTGTTATGAGTCCTTGTCGTATGTTTCTGCCAAAGCGAAAATATATAACGTGCTTACGAAATTTATCACTCTCTGCAGGACGAGTACAGCCCGATTGACTTGTTCTCCCATGCACCCCGGACTGGGCAAAGAAGCCAGACATACCCTAACACAAACGATGGACAAGATGGAGAAGTTGAGGTGCTACGTATGGTGGCAGAGTGTTTTGGCAAGTACGATGGCCTCAAAGTTGACGGACACGAAACCGAAGCCACCATACATGAGGGACTCGGGGATGCATTGGTTGAAGACGATGAAGGGGAGGATGGTTTCACAACGAAGGACAGTGAAGGTAGCGAGGGGGAAAGGGAAGAAACGAATGACCCCATGGAAACAAGAGGGAGTACCATGAACAGTGAGGACCCCAGTGGGGTAGACCACTAGAAGCTCTTATGCGAAGCTGGAACTCCACTGTATGAGGGAAGCCCATCGAACCGTCTCACATCGACACTCTTGATACTATTGTGTTGCACCACCTTCGCTGTACCAAACAACTTTGTGGATGAGTTGCTGAAGTTGTTGAAGGAGACAATTTTACCCAAGGACAACACACTACCAAAATCATTTAACGAGGCGAAAGGCTTGTTGATGAAGTTGGGGTTGTCCTACAACTCAATATATGCGTGTAAAGATGGATGTTGTTTGTTTCGCAAAGAATTGGAGAATGCAACGGAGTGCCCAACATGCCACAAATCGCGCTTTGTAGAGAACTCCAGTACAATTCCGGTCAAAGTTTTGAGACACTTTCCTTTGATTCCTCGTTTGCGAAGGATGTACAGTTGCAAACGGATTGCGGAGCTAATGAAGTGGCATGTAGGTGGGAAAAGTAAGGACAAGGTGATGAGGTCCGTGGTGGACTCGAAGGCTTGGGACCACGTAAATAATAGGTGGCCGTGGTTTGCGGAAGATGAACGGAACGTTAGGCTTGGCCTTGCATTGGATGGCGTAAATCCATTTAGGAACCAAAGTCTCAGCCACTCTACTTGGCCCGTGGTTATGCTAAACTACAATCTCCCCCCTTGGTTAGTGACCAAAAACTTCTTCATGATGTTTGCGCTAATCATACCAGGAAAAGAGAGTGTAAGGGACAGGAACGTGGATGTGTACATGGCACCGTTGATTGAGGAGCTCCAAGAGCTTTGGAAAGGGATTGACTGCTTGGACGGATCGCAAGGAAACTCCAAAGAGAAAACATTTAAGCTACATGGCATGTTCTTGTGGACAGTGAATGACTTCCCGGCGTACGGTTTGATTTCGGGGCAAGTAACAAAAGGACATAGGGCTTGCCCCGTGTGTGGCCCCAACGTGGCAACACGGCGTTCCAAAACGTTGAAAAAAAATGTTTACCTTGGGCATAGACGACAACTGCCAATGACCCACCAATGGAGACGACAGAGGTCCAATTTTGATGGGCAGCCGGAGATGAGACCACCGCCAAGAAGGATGAGTGGTCGAGAGCAATTGCGATATGCGAACGAGCGAGAAGAGTGGACGAAAAAACACTACAGAAACCAAACTGGGCAGACGACAGACCCCGTACACGAACATGGAGTGAAGAGGAGGACATGTCTATATGACCTTCCATACTGGAAAGTACGTGCATATTATTATGAGAATTAAGGGAGTGGACGTAGTAACATGATTGCATATAGTAATATTGTTTATGAGTATTATGTGAGTGGACGTAGTCATGTACAGTCACATGATTGCACGTAGTGATATTGTGATTCGCTCCGGAAAATTTCTCACTGGGTCGAGTCATTGTGCAGGATCTTCTAATTCGGCACACATTGGATGTTATGCACTGTGAGAAAAACATCGCTGAGAATGTGATGAAAACCATATTTGGAGAGAAGGATACACTTGGAGTTCGTCTGGACATGAAGGAGGAGGGTATACGCCCGCATCTTTGGCCCGTAGCAGGAACAAAACCCGGTAGCGTGATTCTACCTCGATCCTCGTACGTTATGACGAAAGAAGAGCGTTCCGTCTTTGTGGAGCAAGTGCGTGCACTGCGAACCCCCACTCACTATCTGGGACAGTTGAAGAAGCGCGTAAACGTGGATGGGAGCATAAAAGGCCTGAAATCCCATGACTACCATGTCCTCATGCAGCAAGTGTTGGCACTATGTGTGCGCTGCACAATGGAAAAGGAAGTGCGGACATCCATAATAATGTTGAGCCGTGTATTCAGGAGGATGTGTGCTAAGTCCATTGATCCGGCAACAATACAAGAGATGAGGTGTGAAGCGGCCATAGCACTATGCATGTTGGAAAAAGAATTCCCGCCATCATTTTTTGACATCATGACCCATTTGGTCCTGCATCTCGTGGAAGAAGTGGAAATTTGTGGACCTGTACATACACGGTGGATGTACCCTATCGAGAGGTACCTGAAAACTCTAAAAGGGTATGTCCGAAACCGTACTCGACCAGAGGGTTGCATGGCTGAAGGCTATGCCATAGTAGAGGCATTGGGATTTTGTACGGAGTATATGCAAGAATATACAGTCACCACTCGAAGAGTGTGGGACGACAAAGAAGACCCATCAATGTATGATGAGATCCTCGAAGGTGGCGGGCGGGCGCGTCATCTCCCATCCGACCTTCGACAATGGATACATGAGTTCGTGGTGAACAATGCGGCACCACTGGAGGAGTGGAGGAGGTGAGTTCACATTTTAGTGGAAGAACCTTAAATGCACCACCTTTCTGAGAACAACAGTCCAGACCATACGAACTACAACAAAACACATCTTTTGTGACCCAAATTCATGACTGCACTCAGTCATATTTTGGGATTTATGACTGAGTACAATCACAAAATATAGTCGTAAAATATGCATTTCGTTGTAGTTATCGCGACACACTACGACTACTGTTGTATGCAAATATGACTGCCCTTAGTGATTTCAGAAAGTCCCGGGTAATGTTGTGATATGCTATATCCAAAATGCAGGAAACACGAGGATGACATGTCACGGCGGGAATGTGAGCGGCACGAATACAGGCGCAAGAAGCGGAAGGCGCGGGTAATGTACCCAGCGAAGCTGCGCGACGAGGATTTCCACATTTGGTTTCCAAAAGCAGTGATGCGCGCCATAGAAGAAGGCACTGAGGAGGTACAAGAAGACGTTAGGGCCTTGATGTTACCTCCATCGGATGCAGCGAAGTCGTATCGATCCATGTATGTGTTTGGAAACCACATCCGTGTCCGAAGCGCACAGGCGCAATTGACAACGATGGACTCAGGAGTGGCCGCAACATTTCGACAATTATGTCGCTCGGGCCTAAAGGACACAAATCCAAAGGCAGCGGAGTTGGAGTATGTGGGTTGGGTGGAGGAAATCCTATATGTGGACTATGGATTCTTCGAGGTGGTGGTCCTCTATTGCAATTGGGTCGTTGCAAACATTAAGGGAGATGGGGCGACGATGAAGCGCGACGACTATGGTTTCACCATTGTAAACTTTGACAGATTGATTCCGTTCTTAGCACAATCATTTGCATTTCCTCTCCACATCGAACAAGTTTTTTTTGCACCTGACGTAGCGAAGTGTGGATGGGAAGTTGTTTTGCGCAAGGAACCGAGAGGGGTTCGAGTATTCTCCAAACAACAAAGAACGGATGAAGTACAATGCATAGCACTAGGTAGGACTTCTGATTTTCCCGGATTACAAGTGACGGCGTTTCATGACGATATCGTACCGAAAACACCCATATTGGGCGATGCAGTGGAAGTAGGGCCAGGAGTGGTTGCCAAGGCATTAGAATGTCTAGAGGGTCCGGATTACGCATCGGTAGATGACTCCGAGCACTGCGACTCGGACGGTGATTGACTTCCCGTCCGAGGAAGAAGTTGTATTGGTGAAACTTAGGTGGGTATATATTTAAGTTCAATTATATACATGTTCAATTAGTCTCTTGGCAATAGCAAAAATCAAATTTCCTCCCCAATTTCCCCCCTATACTCCCTAAAACATCAATCAATTAATTATTCGATCAAGAAATAAACATGGGCCATTCCCAATTTTCATTGCCGTTCAGACTATAACACACAAAGTACTTAATTTTGACCATTATATGTCATTATTAAATAAATACTCCAAACCATAATACTAGATAATGAGTCATGGGGCAAAAACACAAGAGGCCCGTCTAGGGCAGCCTGAACTATCAAGGGCTGCCCCAAAAAAGGAAAAAAAGGTCCTAGTCAGAATGTGACTGAAGAATATGACTCGCAGAAAAATGTGACTGCCACATATGACTGGGCGTCCACCATACACGTTCCCCGTCGTTCCCTATAAAGGCAGCCGTCGTTCCCATACGCCGTATACAGTACATTTGCTGAATACGACAGTAAAATATGACTGCGAGTCATATTTTTGAATTTCGTACCCCCCAAAGGTCGAGGCCTGGGAAAATGTGACTGCATGTAGTCACCAGTCATCCCCAGTCATATTTCCCTAGTCACAAAATACCCAATCTGTTGTAGTGTGAGTGACATTGAGATTACTTTGTGTAAGTAATTTGAAATGCAATAACAATTTACACATTCAAAAGTTTTTTCATATTACAATGGTCTATTACATGATCGTTACAATCTGCAAGTGGCTATCAATGATCGGAAAGATCCGGCAGTTGGTTACAGATGAACCGGTTGAGTTTGAGAAATAACCGGTTGAAGTTCGAGACTTCAGGAAAATCACCGATCATTTCAGAGGAATTTATAGAATATACCCGAATTTGAAAAAGGATAACCGGAGGATGTCAACATGTAACCGGTTGCACTTGCAAACACTAGGATCTCAACCAATGATGCCCAAAAATCTCCCCGATCACTGGTGGCTATCACAGTATCTCATTGAATGTGTCGATGTGTCATGCACCCAAAATAAAACAAAAAACATTGCAAGTCAAAAAGAAAAAAAGAACATGATAAATGAAAAACGTACCAACTTATCGTATCAACCTTGTTGTTGTTGCATGGTGAGATATAATCCAAGGTCCCTGCGGACCTCGGATCCCCGCACCCCAACCACATCGTCCCCGTTTGGGTTGCCAGCATCCCCTTGCCCTACATCATCGTCAATGACTTCGTTGTCGAGGCCTTCAGTCCGTAGAACCTCTAGTAACTGCTCGACATCCTCGTGCGATTGACCGAGGAGAACGTTGTGTAAAATCGCACAACTTACAATCACATCGGGTAGGAAAGTGATGTGAAGTTGGGACTTCACAAGTAGCTCCCTGAATGTTTTTAAGAATTCCGAACGCGTTCTCTACTACACATCTACCGCGCCTCAGCCTCTTATTAAAAAGCGGCTCAGCGAGGCTTAATTATCCCGGCCCTCGATGAGGAACCATTAACCAAGGGAGGAGGGGATAACCTGAATTGCCAATTAGGAATGGACTGAATCCATCATCTCCATTCACCCTATCAAACAAAATCCCATACATTGCCAAGTGATGCAAGGACGATCGTCTCAACATGCGGGAATCATTTGTAGAACCGGGCATGCCAAGAAATAAGTCTAAGAATCTTTTGTTACTATCAACCACAGCCTGACAGTTTAGAGTGTACCCTCCCGATTTGAAGTAGTAATAATTTGTCGCTCCATGTCAGGGTTTGGAGATGGCCACATGGGTGCCATCGATTGCCCCAACAACTGCTGGTAGTCCGCATAGGCGCTTGAAATCTGCTTGGCATTGGTGGAGTCTATCACCCACAGGCCACGAAAGCTCACTACGCATAGTATCGTTAATGGCGTACACTACGTCTCTCAACAAAATCGAGATCGTATTTTTTCCTATCGCAAACATTTCGCTACAGACGATGAGACTAGCACTGTGAGTTAACTTAAAAAGCATACAGGCAACACGTATTAATACCGGAATTGCTATCCTATACCGCGTGTCCTGGCGTTGTACATGAGGCTTCAAGATGTCAGCTAATGCAAAGACCGCTTTTTTCGACTTTCGGAACATCTGAATCCAGCGGTTGTCGCAACCCTTGCTAGTTTTCCTTCACTTAGCTTGACCGCCTTTCCAACCTAGCAAGTGCCACGAGCGCTAACCTGCACATCCCACGCACATGCATGGTTAGCTCCCAAAACCGCGGACCTTCAAGCTCATGGCTTGGTCACCAAACCCTCCTACACATGCATTCGGGACTCTCCCCTTAGTAAGTAGCCTATGGCTAAGGTGGACTTCCATCCATGGAAGTCCACTCTTGAGTTGATCATCGTGTTGCCAAAACAACACTACAACTACCCGGAGCACATTGCCAAGTATGCTCCCGGGGGGTCGGTCGGCTAAGCCGCCTCACCCATACAAGCCTCTAGGACTTTGGGCGGGGCCCCTACCCCACCTTCAAGTATCCTTTTGTCTCTCTACAAGGGTTGGGGCCAAGTAGACATTTTCCCTTCGCCGCTGGGGCTAGAACCTCCCAGCAACTTCAGACCACCATAACTTCTACATATGATGTTTGATGCTCTCAAGAGACCACTCTATCGTCACCTACTCTTTGCGTAGATGCCGATGGACCCCTCACTTGCCCCATTCGGGAAAGTATTGAGGAAGTTATGGCTCTTCAAACCTTGGCAGTCCCGGGCACCACTCCCAGGTCACTGCTGTCCCAGGGTGCTGTCCCGGGACAGCGCCCCACTCAAATTGCCATATCTCATAGCTAGAACCTCCTATTGAGGTGTTCCTTAGCATTCTAGAATTCCACCGCCACAAGCTACTCATAACTTATGGCCTTACCCTCATGACTCTTAGTCCCCGTGGGTGAGAGGCGTTCTCAACTCCCGGGGCCCTCACCCACACTAAGAGTACTTGGGCCCTCTCACCAATGGCGCCACAAGTCCCGGGTGTCACTCCGGGGTCCCCCTTGTGCCCATGGTGTTGCGGGCACTCCTCATGGAGAGGTGCGCGACAGCGGTGGTCATCGTACTGCTTCAATAAAAATCTCGAAAACCACGTTGTTGATGGCGGCCTCACCCAGTTCCCCAGGTCTTCATCGAACATTTGAAACATGGTGCACAACCTGTAATTATGCAAACCCGCAGTGAATAGTGCATGAGAATCATGCTGAGGGCCCATCAATGTGCCCACAACCCCTGTGAACGGGTCCTCATAATCCTCCTCAGCTTCAGGTCCCATAGGAATGAAGTTCGAGCAGAGCGGTTCATGTAGGAGTTGAAGAAGGAGCCACGCTGTAAATGCAAACACCGAGCCAGGTTGCATCAATGTATCCATGTAGTAAATTGTCGTCCCCCCTAAAAACAATTCGATAAACATTAGCAAATGCATGAGAGAGCCAGCCACACGTGAAGCACAGTGCAATGATAATGTAGAAACAAAAAAACCTAAACGATGACGCCTTGATCTACTTCCGAAAAGCTTTACTGCCAATTAATCCTTCACGCGGCATGCTCAAATACTGCAATGCATGCGACTATTCTCTTCTAAACCCTAAACCCTAAACCCTAAACTATGCCTGACCATTCAATTGTGCATCATCAGAAGTGAGTTTAAGGACCACCGAACCCTCAACTGCACGCAAGCAGCAAAAAAATAATTAACAAAATGAACCACCGAGAACAACAAACAAGGCAGAATTGACAACAAGGTGATGGAACATGATGTCTTCGGATGAGCAGAAGATGGCAACATGAATCAACTAGACTGATAGAGACACCAAATCCCACAGGATCAATTGGAGAGATCGCGACATCGTCCGACGCCACTACCTACGGACGTTCTTATCAGGTGTGACCGTTGTTCCATATTATCGACATCAAATGCCACCTGTCACAACTTGTACATCTTAGTCACTATAGGTGCGAACAACGAATACGTATATCCACGCTAAAAATACGGACCCAGCCTGTGCTTCCTTTCGCAGTGTGAACATAAACAGCAAACCCTATCTCACCGGTCTTATGAATTTAACAGCACCCCTACATAAGGCCAGGTGCGAACCAGGCTTAAGTTCAAGACTATTGGGGTCTTCTCCTCAATCTTTCTCGAGACTTCCGGCCAACACTTGGCATAAAATAAAAGCATCGCCTTACATCAACTTATTAAGTATCATAAACTAAATTATTTGACCACATCAATTTTTTAGGAAAAAAAAATTGATGTGATCCACATTAATTTAAACTAAAAAATTGGCATTGGATTAAAGCTTAACGTGGGCTTCAAGGATTACTGTGGGCCACATTAATAGGACTATTTAGTGTATGCATCACCAACACTATGTGCCACTATTCACATTTTGGTACTTCAAATGTATGATAGCATTTGGCAGTATTATGGCCCTCTCCACCTGATTTCTTTATCATCATGGGTTTTAACCTAATTAAGGGACTTATGGCGACCTAATAAGGTCTCATAAACTTCAATATATTGTTTTTTTAACTTCAACTAGCTCATTTGCATCTAGCAGTTGTTTCTCTCCATTCCTCGGTTGAGCCGTGCTTGGCAATTTGCAATGTTGTGATTTGATGCACTCAAGAGCATTTCGTGTCTAGAGTCATCACTGTCAAGTATGTGGGTGTTATTTGTTTTCCATGTTCTCCTACTTCTACTGATTAGATGTTGATAAGCCTCACTGCAATCGACTCACAAGGATCACCTTGACAGCAAATCCCCAAGCAAGTCAACCTATCTAAATTTGGGAAGGGCGCAAAACCATTTCACTTCAAGCAAGCTGTCCAAGGCAAGCTTCAAGATTCGGCAATAATCACAAATGAAACAAATAGCAATTCAAAGACAAAAAGGAGGGGTTGACTTTTCACTTGAATCCGTCGCTTGGAGCAATTGTATGCGTTGCCTAGGTGCATTGAGAAACCCTAGCAAACTCCTCAAAAACTTGTCCTTGGGGCACACACTATGAATCCGGGAAGGTGTATTTGCCAAGAGCATGTGTGGACGGAGGTCTCTTGCGTGGCCGAGGTGGTAAACATTCTTTGACCACTTTTAACCCAAAAACCACTTCTTGACCTTCCACCGTGTAAACAAAGCCACTATACTTTTCTAAAGCATTATTACATAATACATTCATTATTTGCTAGCGCAGTCAAGTGAGAAGAAGACATTATCTAGCGATTTTTTCTACCCTTGAGTTGAGGTGGCAATCCTAGGTGACACCTTTGTTATGCAATTTCTAGCCCACAACCACCAACCTTACATGCTATATCTTGGAATCCTTCATGGTTTTAAAATGGCTAAATATGCAAGCTGGGGGAGCTTGTGATTGACCACAATTGGTTTTTGTTTTCTAGCTCCGGAGACTAGATTTACCAACAATCTAAAAACACCCCAAGTTTAGGCCGCCAACTACATAGATTCATTCATGTGGCCTCGGCATGTCACTCTACCTCTCAAGAACAGAGGATGTTAGGTTCCCCCCCCCACACACACACTAACTTCTAGGGATTCTCTCTGACAACGACAGAGTTGCTCGTGAAGTGACATTAGCAACAAAAAACTTCTCCGTCCACACCACTTTCACATCCATAGACGTCCACGTTGAAGGCAGTCATCTAGTCCCATAAACCTTATCCTACAGAACCTGTCCTACAAACCATGTCCTACATATCTTGTAGAACGTGAGTTGTCCTGCAAATGTGGATATGCCATTTTATACGGATCTAGGATTTAGGGTTGTTTGAACCTACATACACAATTCTTTGCATTGTGTGTGCTATGCGGCACACTTATTCACGATGTTTGTCATTTGTGCTCTGTTTTTTTTTTTTCCTTTTTTCACTTCTTTGCACTTCATTTTCCAATTATTTGGAGTGTTCTAGGAAAATGCAAAGCTTTAGGGGGATGTGAAATAGTTGGGTCTTGAAACTGCTACGTTCTTCATCATTGCTTTCACCTTCATTGCAAGGACATAGGATTTAAAGGTCGTTTCCTTCATCACATTCACCTCCATGTAAATGGCCTTCACAAATTTTGTCCATCAAATGGCAAGCACCCATTTTCTCTGCAATATGTTTCATCTTGAATCCATTCCAGAATCTGATGACGACCTCGCTCAATTTACTCCTACAACATTTCGTGTAAAGCATGCTGATCTAATAATTTCGTTGAGAGAGAAAGTTCAAAGTCCCCCTTGCCATGGACGATTTGGTGTGGACCAATCACGTTGCACACGGCCAAGGGGTACACAAAACCTTTATGTTAGCCGTCATATTGTGGGATAGACTTGAGGATTTCATTAAAGGCGAGCAACAAGATCCTCATTTACCTTGTAATTTCACCAAGGACATCGTACATATTAACTTAACTTGCCACACTCCTTGCAAACACCTCGTGCACACATTCCGGCACTTGTATTGAGGTTTGACCTACTGCCTACTCTGAAATCGGAACCACACCCACTATTCTTCAAGTTTTGTTTGTCATAATGTGCTTACCTGGCAAATACCATCAATAATAATTTCATTCTACAATCAAGGATTGGAAGTACATTGTACTTATAGATCATGAGGGTGCATCAATTTGATGTCCTTCAACTTTTGTTTGTTGTTGTTCATGAAATTACTCATGAAGCCATATCTCTTCAACGTGTCCTGCAGTGGTGATTGTATGTGTGTTCTTCATATATCATTACATGTAATTTTGTCTACATAAACCAATTCCACCCATCGTTCCCATATACCACACAGCCAATCCACATATATTATCATTAATGTCATTCTTCCATGGCCATTCTAGATATATGTGCAACTTTGGCCCTAAAAATAAGTGCAATATAGTGCCACATGATATGCAAGTTCTATTGAAATCCACCCAAAATAATAATAATAAGAAGATGTTGTAGAAGAAAAAACGAGGGATGAAGGTCGTATAGGAATGCGAGTCTTTCCTTGTCATGAAATCAACCCGTCCAAAGGCAATGTGTATTGGCAAGACATTAGCAAGAAACTTCGTGAAGCGAGGGTGCCAACGTTGTTTTGTTGCGAAAAAACCCTACCTGGACTACTATTTGTGTTTGCTCATTTATGTAAATGTAGAATACATCAATGCCATTGGAGAACACTGCCATGGCACCATGGTTGGTGGATTTAGATATGCATTTGGTGCTAGGCTATCTAACGGAATGAAATTAAAAATTGCTCAAATCCATTCATATGGGTTATCACCTGTCCAAATCATGCAACAACACATTAAAGAGGTTTGGGAGTTGGCCGTATCCAACAAAGTGGGCACGTGCGACACATTCTTGTTGTCGTCGGACGTTAGGAACATTTGTTGTAAGAGGGCGGAAGAACTGTGAGAGAAACATTCATCTTATTCCATTAGCATCCGTATGTGGGCAGTTGAGAATCCGGACAACGTGTTCTATTACCAAGAGCACTCGCTAATGAACCTTAATTCTCAAACACAAGATGACTCACCTTTCACCGTAGGCATTAAAATTGAATGACAACTAGAGATGATGGCAAAGTTCAGCCACAATAGTGCTTTGTCGATTGACGCCACATTTGGCACCAACCAGACTAAGGTGAGAGAGTAATCTATGTCATTTAGGCTTGTCATTATGTTCTTCAATATCATTGACGCATGTTACTATCTTTAACTGTGTCATGCTCGGGGGGTTCCTTGGCAAAAATCGTAGAACAACGTGCGATAAAAAATAGGGTCCAATATATTCATTGTAGATAAATTTTGTATAAAATGTACATGTAAAATAGGGGATTTTAAAATAGTGAAACATGTTTACATGTAAAATACCATCACCTTATAATCTTTTCTCCAAGGTAAATAACCCCCCCAATAAATAGGTCCCAAACGCACGTGTATGCAAAATATAAGAGGGAGTGAACCCCCCGAGGTGTCATGCTCTCATTCATTTTGATTTCACCATGATTCACCCCTATTCTAACCATGATGTTGCAAGTTTTCAACAGTACCCACTCTACATGGTTATGGTATTTGTCAATTTGACAATTGGAGAAATGACATACTTATGGTTTTCTTGTCATTTTGCGAATACGTGAACAAGACCTCCATCTAGTTCTTCCGGCTCTACATCATAGGGTTCAAAGCATCAATCCTGACTAGAATCTATTATCTATTATCGTTGACAATGCTCATGCTAAAATTAATACATTGGGGTAAGTTCTTTTGTGTTTGTTCTTCATTGATTCATTTGTATTTCATATCTCTATTTATGTCCTTCAAAGTGATAGAACAATCCTTCAATGTCATATTGGTGTGAGATTACAATTTTGTAGTGTGAGAAAGTAGTTATTCCCATACTGTCCTCCATCTCACATCATCTTCCGTTGTATGTTGCCTACGCAACATGGTGTGGCTGGATGCCATAATTTTTTTGTACTTATGGCATGTCAGGAAGGCATGAGTAGAGAATGCCGTGAAAAAAATTTCCAACACTAGAGAACGCACCATTGTTTTTCAAATGCTTGGTAACGTAATGTATGGAACATATTTCAATGTTGACGATGATCTTGTTGACTTGGTCCTTGACCAAATCGATAGGATATCACACATTCATCTGATGGCATATGCATTCATGAGATATATGAACGAGGTTTGGTGAGCCAAGACACCAATGTGGTGTGTTGGAGCCCGATGGATACCACATGCAGGACGGAACACAAACGCTGCTCTTGAATCCTACCACTGCAACTTGAAGAGTGTTCTTAGCTCTGCCAAGGAGAGGTTTGTGGGTAGGCATATGAACTGGCTTATTTATTATCTAACGGGTGATGTTTTCACTCATTATTGGTACAATGTCCAATGTAAAGCATACATATTTATACACAACAAGAAATAAGAAGGTATTGTTGCATCGGCTATTATAAGAACCAAGGCCATACATGACACAAACGTCTTGATTTGTATGGACGAAGATGTTGCATATGTTGGGTCTGTAAAAAACCGCCCGAAGGTGTGGACCATAAAATGTCCGGACTCCGAATGGGTACAATGCAACTGCCCAGTCGCCCAGGAAGGCATGATTTGCAAACATACCGTCAAAGTGTTCAAGATGCTCCACCCTAGAGTTGATGATGGTGTCATAGTTCGCGAAGCGGGTACAAAAACCCAATGCGCCACTTCAATGGCACATTGCTACATGTGGATGTCGCAACAAACCACTCAGCTCCATGTTCCGTCCGACGTGGGCAACCCGTCGTAGTTGAACATGTGATGCAAGACAATATTATTCATATTGATGTTGATGAAGAACATACTCCTCTAACTCCTGTAGATTCTATGTTTGTTGATTCAGAGCACCCCTTAAAACTCTTCTCTTAGTTTACACATGTGGATTTCTTAAACCCTATAACCCTTTCCCATGAGAATTCTTCATAGGCAGCTCCGACCGCAACCGCACATGACATATACACCTCACTTGCACTGAAGGCCAACCAACATCTTATTCTTCAAGTTCACTTGATTGTTGGCCTTAGGCAAATTCAGGGCAAGCAAAACTAGTTGATAGCACAAGGTGTCACAAAGATGCCATTGACCCCTACGACAACCTCATTCCTAGAGAGGACAGGAGATAATTCTTTAAAACGCCGCCAAAGTTTTTTAGAGTTCCTATTGCTGAGGAAGAGACTATCCAATGCCAAATGAGCCCCTCATTCATTTTTGGTTCATAGTTATGTTGTGCCAATACATGTTATTTGCCGGTCATACATTGTCCTACATGTCATTGTGCCTATAATTGACGTGTTGCAATAATCCGCGGAGTCATAGTGTCCTTTATGTGTTCTACAATTACATTTTGTCCAATATAATCAATCCATTTTGTATAAAATTTGTCATATATATTGGATCGATTTCTTATTTTATAGCATGTTTTGGAAGTTATAAGAATTTACAAAATCTGCTCTACAATATAATATGGTTTAGAAACCATGATCTACAGGGTAAGGTGGTTCAGAAATTATGTTTTGCAATATATGAAACTAATTTCTACCATATCTAAAAATATAATATATAATAGATTAGGAAACACTCCCTACAAGGTTTAGAATTTACACTAAGTATTCTACCGTGTATGAGGGTTCTACACTTATAGGCATGTATTCCTCATTATTGTGTGTTAGTATTCAGGCAATGGGTTTACAAAAAATGTTGTTTTTAAAAAATATTTTCTACATGGTAAGAGGGTTCTACGCTTACAGGCCATGCTTTGTCTGCACCTTCATGTGTTGCACCGTTCCACACCCAACAATCGGACTATGTCACCTACATATCGTCGTTGCTATATTGGATGTCTTACAAACAAAATTGATGTCATAATGTCCTTCATGTATTTTGCAAGTATAGTTGAGCACACACATTTCACAATGCTATACAATCTTATCATATACTTCATATATTACTTACTGTGTATAGTCACTTCTCACATCCGTTGCATGTCCTTCCGCACTATCAATGTTCTTCACCACCACTTTTATTTCCATTTTCAAGGAGATGTGCAATCTTCTTGACCTTCACCATAACATCTTTATAAGTACCTTTATTATGCTATGTATACAATGACTGTTGTTCATTAAACATACAACATATTGTATTCAACCATTTGCAATGTACAACCAAGTCCCTCCCCCCCCCCCCAATTCACTCATGTTTGTGTACAATGATTGTGCTTTATATTAAAAGGATTGCGCATGAATGCAGTACAAGTGGTCTTTGACCATTGAGTGTTATGTGTTTCTTGAACTATACAATATTTGAATTTGTACACTACAATGAAAATTTTGCTTGTTTTTTACAGCATGTTACACATCTTACAAATACACCATATTCGTTGTCATCTATTTGCAGAAGTCAAACCTTCCTTTTCACTTTGCGATGTTGTTTGGCTATAGTTCTTCTGCGTGCAACAAGTTGTTCTGCATTTTACATTACAATTTGGACATTCCACTCGGTTACATTGCATCGTCCCTTCTCAATCACATCAATCGTTACATTCCTAATGATTCTTCTTGTACACAACTCCTCGTTCCTATTATAGTTCAATGCAAATCCCTACAATAACATGACCACCATCATAATATGTATTGAAGAACATCGCAGGACACATCATTGTGGAGCTATTTTACTTAACTTATTCATGCGCTATACACTACTATGCGTAGGCTCTATGTTTATGTCTCAAGGGGCTTAGAGGTCTATGTCCCATTTACCTCAAACAAGGTGTGGGGTCTATCTCTCATTGTTTTGTGTACTCCATAATGTTCTTCAACATGTAAAACTCATAGGCCCAACTTGAATTTTGTTGGGGCACACTTACTTGTATCCACACATGCAGTGAATGTATCCTAATTCACATGTCAACGTCCTCGTCAATGCCTCTCCATGCGACCCACAACTTCGTGAGGCTCACCCAAAAGTTGTTGTCAGAGTGGAATTTTTTTATAACCAAAAAATCAAATGGAAGAAACCATGATCCCCTACTACATAAACGCTCCAGTATTTCCCACATGTGTAGGGAACTAATAAAGTATTGATGTCAAAGGCGGTGAAAGCCCCATATTTGTCGTGTATGAACCCTAAACAAACCTTTGAACTATCAATTTCTTGTTCCTCCAAATGCGAACGGAGTAATGGAGCAAGATAAAAATAACAAACATGACACTTGACATTATCAATATGGGAATTGAGCCACGCCCTAATCCATTCCATCATGATTTTGTACTAGAGGTTTGAAATCCCCTTTCCACTGTAGACTCAAATTATCACCACGATACTTAAATTCAAAACTTCGAAGCTTCTTCCCATTTGCTTTAGCAATTATGGTATTCACTGAGTACATTCTTACATTCTACATATTACACGTACATTCTTATATTCTATACATTGAATCCATAAGAATACTCACCTTCCATCTGGTTTTTGTATAGCCCTTCTTAGATTATCATCTAGTGTTGTATCCATCAAAGGAGGGGGAGGAGGAGACTTGACCTTCACATGAGCATCATGCTCCACGACCTAACTTATGATACAACCGAGCATGTGGTGGGAGTTAAAGGGCAACCATCCTTTGTGTTCGTCGACCTTTCCCCCACGTTTTTCAACATTGTATAGGCGTCATTGAAGAGTGTGCTTAATTCCTTAGCTGCACCACATGTGTTCTACTCACACTTGGATTAATCTAATGGTGGGTCGTGGGAAAAACCAAGGGGGGTAATGTCGTCGAGGTTCATTTTGCATCCAGGCGAAAGCATTGTTTTGTCACCCAGAGGCCCTATGGTAAGCGTAAGAAATGGAATCTTGGGAAACCATAGTCTGTGTCTTAACCCTTTAGCAAGAGATGCGATTCATGTACTTTGCCGCCGCCATGAAATTGTTTCCCTCTTTTGGATCCATTGCATTTTTTGGACCAACGCCCTGTCCTACGTCCTCAAACCCAAGATCCATTGCATATGCCTGGGCACCGCCATGTTGTTGACAACCATGCCAAAGCTCCTCACTTTGTTGCAATGGCTGTGAGCAAAGCAAAACCAAAAAAAAAATCAAAAGGAGGGAGGGGCGCTATTGAAGGTGGAGGGCGGGGCAAGGCGGGGCGGGGCGGGGGTCAAGCTGGAAGCCATGCTAGAGGCCAGGCTGGAGACAGGGTGGGGGATTAGGCCAAGGTCGGGGCAAGCCAGGGTCGGGTGGCTGAGGCTCTGGTTTTTTTGGTGTTGCCCTTGTCTGCCGCCTTGACGAGTGCAACACTCGTTGGGGGTATTTAGAGAGACCCATGCGTCGTCCCTTGACGTCCGTCCGTCCGTGACCAGTTCGACCGGTCATGTCCCGCGAATGGGTAACCCTTGAATTTTCATCCAGATGCCCCCTAGAAGTTTGTGGGGAGGAACTTAACCCTTAAAGGAGGTTGCCTCCTGACACGGAGCATGTAGCAGCAGCGTATTTTGGACTTAGGGTGCAGGTGGATGCTCATATGCTCCGTCTATTTAGATGCATGAGGGGGGGGGGATATTTTCTGTGTGTGGTCCCCGGAGTCGGCCAGACAACAGTGAAGTTTTTTCTTGAATTGGATGTGCAGGGAATTGTTTATATATTTCTTAGTGCGATTAGGTGTGGTGTGAGGCCATTCTGGAATACGTATCCATACCGCGTTCCTACGGTGTCAGGCGGGGGGGTGAACGTACGCGGGCAGGGGCGTACGGGACGTCCTTCGTGGACGCTCACGCGTGCGGGAGGCGGTCCCCCGGTGACCCCGGTAACCGGGGCAGCCTGTTTCCGCCCGGAACAGGGACGTTCCTGACCTCATTACCAAGTACTGGGTGGGTGCGTGGACGAATGAGGAGCGGGCTGTGAATACAATTGTGACGTCCGCCCCTGTCGTGGGACTGGGGCATCCCAACCGTTTGCCTGTCCATGGACTGTATTGCGTTTTGTGCGCGGTTGACATATTTTGCAAAAACATTTCATTCATGTGCCGAAGTTGCGATTCAAATGTGCAAGAATCGCATGTGCATATTATAAAGCCAAAATGAGTCTATACATCCGTGGTTGCCAAACTCCCTACAGCACAAACACACATCTCCGATGTTCCTCCGGAATTGGAGCGCCCAAGAAAACAGAGTGCAGTCCAAAAAAACAGAGTGCAAAACAATCGCCCCTGTTGACTATGTACACCACTATGTGCAGATCTGTGTTCCGGATAGCTACATGTAAGCGTCACCAATGTCCTACTACGTTGACACTATCTGCGCCGAAGTTCCTCCTTCGGAAGCATACTCCGCCTCGACTTCCTCGGGCTCAACCAGGTGTGGAGCTCCAATATAATCCACCTTTCACGCCTTCCTAACCTCAAATTCGTCGAAACCAAGCTTCGTGAATATGAGGGTGTCGCCGACCTTGAGTTTGTTCGCGGTACAAAAGCCGGCCCACCCCTGGGTGAATGAACAAAATGTCTGCGATGCATACTTGAGGACGGCTGTCTTCACAGTCCACTGCGCCAGCGGGCCATTGAGGGTGCAGCGGATGCCATCGAACTGCTCCACTCCATAAGTTCGCCAGTATGCAGTTGGGACGTCCTGCGCCCACCCCAGCCATATCCTCACCTCATTACCAGCCTCCCATTCGTGCGTCTCCGCGAATATAACAGTCAACATTTAGCAAAAAACCCAGAAACCTGCGATGTATACAGCGAAATGAGAGGGAATTGGATGTGTGCACTTACAAGTTTGCTGGATTCGCACTTCCTCATGGCCGTCTTCCGAAGTGTCTTGCGGAATTGGGGGCGGTCGTTGCAACAGACTACGGGGAGCACCGCCGAATGCTCGGACCTGGAGTTGTCCACCTCGGGAGGCTCGCGGTCGTGGCGGTCGAGGACTGCATGAATGGACACGTGCCGCGTTTGCGCAGGTCCATAGTCTTCCGCACCGCTGTGACGGTGGATGGAGACGACGAGGCGCCGTTCGTCCATGAGCTCAAAGGTGAGGAATGCGCCTATGTTGAGATTATGGTCGGTTACAAACCTCGCCCACCCACCACCAACGGTCGTTGCTGAAATTCTAGTGTGCATGTCGGGGAGCCGCCGAAATCGGACTGGCCACTCCTTCAGAGTCGATATCGAGGTCACGAGGGCACATTCTTCTTCCACCGGCCACCCTGTCTCCAACGTGAATGTTGCGGGGATCCCCTGCGAATGGCCTCACCACATGCCCACATGTTAGAACGTACCCACTCAGGCAGTGGGTCACCCCACTACCCTCAGATGCAACTTGAGGCTTTCTGCCCTAGTGTTAATGCTTTCAAAAGCACAAGCTTTTGAATCCTTTTTGGTGAGTGCATTTGGCATGGAATGCTGCAAATAAATTGCACATTGTTTTGAGGGTTGTGTCTCAATGCATTCACCAACCTGCGCTAGTAGCAATAAATTGGTCGGTTCTAATTCCAGGTCCACATGAAATTTTCTCGGTTTCAGAATGCGAGGGTCTCAGATTCAGTCTCTGTTGGATGTGTAATGCTTCAATTCTGTTTTTACAAACTGCACTTGCCACTAATATGTACTGGAAGCTCTTAGTACATGCCACTTCTCTCTCAACATCTGTACAGAGGAAATGAAAGAGAGGTTTGACGTCAATACAAGAGGCGAGATAGAGGTGGATCCAAAGTTATCTCCCTCGCCTCACTAGCCAACGACTACACATAGGGGTCGAGAACTTACCAGGTGTCGCCGCGAAGACTCGTAGTGCAGTGTGAGCGCGAAGTAAGTTGCGTTCGCCTCATCCAGCTCCAACAAAATCTCTTCCTGCAATTCACCCCAGCTCGCCATAGCCGCGGACCGGCAGCTACTTGCGCTCGGAGCGTGCTGATACTGCACGTGGAGCAAGTCGCGATACAGAAGCACGAAGCTGCTACTCCCCTGCGGCTGTACTCAAGGGCTACTACGGGCGCGAAATGGTGCAGAGTCCTTCACTGAAATGGTAACAGCAAAATGAATTACATGGGTTATATGCACTTGGACTTGTATGCAATGCTTAGCGATGGCAATTGAAGTACGGATGGGATGGGTACTCTATTATGGCCAAATCGAATCGGACCTTATTGGTTATCATAAGTACCGGGCCACTTCATACATTATGGTCCACCACATGGTCGGATGAGCCTTCATGGCGCTGGCATCACGACGTTCCGCACGCAACCATGGGTTTTCATTTGCAGCCAAGGAAATAAAAAGTCTGCCAAACAAATATTCAGGGTTATGTTTAGTCATACCAACGCGCCGAATTCCACGCCCCTTGCCGATCTGCAGTCTGGAATTAGGGGATTTCTCGACCAAAAAGTGCGTATCATACTGCCCCCGCAAGCCTGACTGAGTAGCACAAACCACATGCCACCACCTTATGTTCACCATGCCCTTTCGACCATCATTTAGTTTTATGGAGGATAGTTGTGGGTATTAAACATGTGCATTCGTTAAGACCTCTGAGTCTCATAATACCACCTCAGCCGCCTTGCACACATCACCGACAATCAGTGCTAACTCATACTCGACATCGATTGTACCTCAATTGCAGATAGGACCTGCGAGATTGACTGTCATGCTTCTGCCTACCTCCTAGACCGGGTCCCTGGATTCCCGCATTTACAAACTCTCAGTGCAATTGAAAGGAGGTGGTGCTCTACCATAACCAATTATGTCGTGGATCTAGAAAGAAGACATGCTTGTTTTCGTACTATTCTGATACACTGGTATTCACATGAGATGATTATCCCTAACATGGTCCTAGACATGGAGTCCAATAGAACAAGTCAAGCAGTGCAGCAACTTTGCATAGATGGGAGAAACAAACCTGCCTGTTCGCATACTGCCCTGCAGTTTGGGATAATGAAATGACGCTCCGATTGCAACTGCCCACCCACACCCACATCCTGGATCAGCTCTACATGTGAGTGGCATGAGAGTGGTAACACACATGTTGGTATATGTTAGTTAGCCTAGCACATAGACAAAGTCACACGGTGGTCGAACAAAGAGTCGATCCGCCAAAAGGATATTTCCGCATGCAACATTTACAATGTGACGCATTTACAATACAGAAGATATGCGAAGTTAGTGTCAGTGCAGATGCCTACTCTGTGAAAGCGAGCTAAAAAATTATCAAAAACAGGGAAAATTCTACACTGGTTCCAAAAAGTCTGTCAAGGAGTCCCTAAAGTCCGTCAACAAACACATAAGAGTTTCCACATGTTGTGCACACAAGTTTCAACCAGCCAGAAAATTCAGCCAGGTGGCATGACCAAAATTCATGAAGCTGTCTCGAGCAAAATTCGGCCAGCTGACTTGAGCACAATTCAACCAGCTGACATGAAGCCAAGCGACCAGAGGGGCATGTGCCGATCGCGATCAAGCCAGTAGGGAACACCGAAGTCATCGCCAAACGTTGTGAATCATCAAGCCACTCATAGCGATCGACGACGGAAACGGGTTGGAGAGGACTGGCCACAGTGGCTCTTCGCCGAATCCACGACCACCCCTGGATCGACACTCGCGCGCGTCAACGTCCGCACTGATGCTGCTTCCTGCAAGACCATCACAAGGTTCGATCACATGTGTCGTAACATAAACAAGTATCCCTCTCACCCCAGCCTCTCGTGGTGTGCCTGGTAACAAGCTTCCGGGCACATCCACTTGCGACCACAGGTAGTGCAAAACCACTTCTGCACTCTCCCACAGATCACACAGCCACGCTTTAATTTGGACCGAAAAAGCGTGTGGACAGGGTGGGGGTGCCGCGAACTCTGTTGGGGTTGTTCATGCCCTCTTTGGCGTGCTTGTATTGCCTCGGAAGCAAGGTATTTGCCGACCGCAATCTTGAAGGCCAAATGTGATGTTACAGGCAATCCCAGGTCCTCCATCTGCTTCACCCAAGTTACATAGGCGTTCACCATCGTCTGGTCAACGATGAAGTGGAATATTTTCACCCACCACTTGTGGCACCTCAGCTGTGACGAATAGTTCCCACGAAGTTGATCTGCGACGTCGACTCCACGCATGTACTCCACGTACTGTCGGTGCATGGGAGACAATGGCACCACCAACTGCCCTGTTAGTCCGGGTATTCTGCGCAAAACCTTGGTGTTCGGTTCCCATGGTGCGGCTGCGGTGCTCAGTAGGGTCACCATCTTCTTATCCTGCCAAGAAACAACGCCCATCTGGCGATGGACGTGAGTCCAGATCACCATGGATCCCCGCACAGTGGAGTCGGGCTGCCGGTAGAGGCCACCGGGCAGATTTTTGCTAGTGCGGCGAACGGTGCCAGTCGCCCATATCCCCTTGCACATGAGCTCATGGAAGAGGTTCACACTCGCGAAGAAATTGTCGATAACCAGACAGTGGCCTCGGTTTTCCAGCCCCTTCACCATCCGCTCTACCACGTGGAAGCCCAATCCATGGGTCCCTGCCCCTGTCCCCTCTCCGAAGTATACCTCCATCTGCCAAACAAACCTGCTTTTGGAGCTCGCCAACAACCACACCTTAATCCCGAACCTTACAGGCTTGTCCGGCATGAATTGCCGGATGAAACAGTAACGGCCTTTGTAGGGTATGACACACTCATCCACAGTTATCTCCCTCTCAAGATTATAAATATCGCGAGAAACTTTTACAAACATTTCGACGAGCCATCTTGTCTTTGCAATCCTGTCAAACCTAGGGTCCCTCACATCCCTCACTATACTACTGTTGTCCACCAAATGCAAACATCGCATAATCTGCTCCCACCTTCCTAAAGACATGATGGAGGAGATAAGCTCACAGTACAGGAAGGGTTGGCTACGCATCCAATACTGCCGAACGCTTGGCAGACGTTTGCATCCCATGAGGATAGTAATTCCCAACCACCCTCGAATCTCAGAGCGATTCACATCCTTCCACTTGGGTCCCCCCTTAGTGCGTGGCAACCCATTCTCCAAGGGAGGGAGCACCGCCCTCGCGTACCTATTCGTCTCCACCACAATGCGGTCCACGCAGGCATCAGTCCAATACAATTCAAAAACCGTATGTGGCAGAGGTATTCCCTCGAGTGTGGGGGTCTTCAAACCCGGCGTAGGGCCCGAGAAGTTGTCTCTTGAGCGCACGAAGTCCACGCTGCCGGAACTCCAAGCCTCCTTCCTGTAGTAATCTGCCAACTGGGCAGAGTCCATGTGCACAGGTGTGAAAGACTCTGGCCTCATGCACCACCTTTCTAAACCAGCTGCAAGGGCATCACTCTCGTCTACATTATCCACATCAAAATCCGAGTCCGAGCTCTCTAGCGTATCACAGAACTCGGGGAGCCATTCGTCACCACTAGAGTCCGCCGACGTCATCCCCAATCCAATCCCACCGTCGGAGTGCACATTTGTGTTAGAGCAGAGTAGATATTCAGGTAGCCCAAGACTTACCTTCGGAAAAGTGTCCCTGGCCGTAGAGTCTTGTGTACCGTCGACCCCCTCGGTATCGGAAGGAGCGTCGTAGTCAGTTATGGGGCAGCCTCCTGAATGCCCTTCTCTACAATGGTCTTCAATGGTTTCGGCCACATGCTCCGTTAGCCCTGGTCCGTTGCCACTACCAACCACGCTTGCTTGTCCTACCTCGACTGCCTCCCCAAAAACGCCTCCTGAGTCGAGCACGGGGCTGAAACAGTGCTGCCGCTTCCACCACCCGTAGCCGTGGCCCCCCTCGCTCCCATATGCACGCACTCCCGGTCCATCGGCAACTCTGACCATGTCCTCGTCGAGGTGGCACTCCGTATCAAACCCGCCCAGGTCGCACAACACCATCCTCTTCCCAGTCGCGGCGTGCACACCCTCGCCGATGACATCCCCCTGCGTCCAAGAAGGTGTGTCTCCTGTGTGGAAGGAATGCTCCGAAAGAAATCTATTCGGGACAAGCACGGCCCAGCCAGACCGTTCAAAACTCCACTTTACATACGTACCCTGGAAACGATCCGGCATACTATCGGCCCGAAGAAGCAACGGCCTCTCCAACGAACCGCCTGGATGTGTTGCTCCAAATCCCGTGTGCTTACAAATAGGGGCCGACGTCCTCCAAGCGTCGTCACGGAACACCGACTCCCAAAGATTGACATTGCAAGTGTCCATGCTGCCTACGGAATGCTGCAATTCAGGTGCCACAAAGTCATCCAATCCCTCACAGCTTCCAAAATCCGCCATTACCTCGCGTATTTTGTCGTCATTCATCAGTTGTTGCTCGTACTCTGCGAGCTGCGCCGCCAAAGCCCGCGTGCGAACTCCTTCGGTCACGTTAGGCTGGACTGATGGGGGCATCCACGGACGCGGCCTCCTCGGCTTGGAGCGCACCACCTTCCCCTTCTCCTCCCTGCTGCGCCTCGCACTTGGAGTCTCAGGTCCACCTGCACAGGCACGTGACAGTCAGGAATGCACCTTGCAGAAAACCACAGCCACAGCCATTCATGAACTATGTCGGACAGGAGTGGAACAGGAGTTACTACGTTGGGGTCCAGGCGTCGTATCTGGAGGAGGCGGTCCGAAGTCGCTTGCAGCCTCGCTCGCCGGCATGGGCGTCTGAAGCATCTGGTCCGCAAGGCCAAACACCTTCTTCGACTTTGAGCTCCTTTGAGGCTTCGACGTAGTCTTCCCCCCCTCTGCAGACGCATTCAAATGCTCGTGCTTCCTCACACGCTTCGGTCCTTTCCTCGCGTGCTCGGTTGGAATCTGGGTGCACTGGGCGAAATCGTCGTCCTCTGCCGCATCTGCAGCGTGGCTCTGGTGCAACGGCCCTACAACCAACTGTGGCGCCAACGTACATCACAACGCACAGACACACACAAATTCAGTGTTAGGGGCACAGTAACCAGTAAGGCGGGGGCGACCTGCACCACCACACATTCTCAACACATCGACGAGGGTACATACCTTCTGTGCCCTGGGCACCCGAGGATGATGTCGACTCGGAGTAGGGTCGACATTCTCCTTCCCCGTGTCCCGACTTATCCCGCATTGCTCTACGACCCCCTGCACGTCGTTCCACAACACCAAACGATTAGCATGCAGCAACTGGGTCCTATATTTGAGCAGCAGCAGGTCACTCAGCAGAATGTCCGCAGTCAATGAAAAAGGAACTGCAATTCACAACAGGGAGACCTTACCTTCATCCGCCGGGACATTCTCAAGTTTGGTGTTGGACGTCTGTGTTCGGGCGCCGTCAGTGGAAGGCACTCTTCGGCTAGCAATATCTCCTGGTCACACACGACATGTGACAGAAGAGACAGTTAGCCCACATACACCCAACACGTGAACACCGAGCTAGCAGTGGCATGAACTGAGTTTACCACAGCCTAAGCAACCACAGTTTGAAGTCAGGACAGGCACAAGACACGAAGAAGAACCCCAGCATGCAAATGATAACGGAACAACTATATCTTATCACATTGCGGAGACATATGGGTTCCATAATCTACTCCTATACAGCAGATACTCAACTCTACATATCATCCAGGAAAGAAATGTACTAGTTAGTACTCTAGTCCGGGAGCAGAAACTTGAAGAAGAACCCCACATGCCCATTATGAAGAACAGATGAGCTACCTAATGACATTGTGAACACAAAGAGGCTCCATACTTTACTTTACTCCTATAGTTCCTGCATTATTAAGGAATCCACGAAATAGATTACTTCAGTCCGGGTGCGGAAATTTGAAGAACCCCCCACTCGTAACTACAGACTTAACCTCATCACATTGGGGAGGAAAATGGAGTTTGTTCTCTTCAAATGCACCAAAGAAATTGACTCGGGCTGGCAGATTCTTGCACAACCCAACGCTTATAAGAACAGAGTTAAACTCCAAACATTGGAAAAGAAACTGACTGTGGTCATTCCTCATCCTACGTACATCATCCATCAGGCTAACTCTGCAGGCACAACATGCAGGAAAATGGATTATGTTCTCTGCAGGCACAACATGCAGCTTATGGTAGCTAGAGGTAGGCGAGGGATGATTTTAAGTGAAAGGAAGGCTGATATTGGGAAGTTATGCCAGAAGCCGCTTCTATGTACGTGACCCTCCAAAGGACCGAATCGTGGAGACCGACACTCATGTGAGATGCTGCATGACACCCTTACTCCTGCTTCCGAAGTGCGATGGGTGACCCACATGAATAAGATCAAATGGAAATGCACACGAGAATGCCTCGCGGAATTGACATCTGAATGAGTAGGACCACTGTTTATCTATTGAGGAGATACTTTCAATGAGGTGCAGGAAGACAATGTCTGTGAAATACCTGTATCCCGTATATTAGGCCACCCCTCCATAGCCACAATAAACACGTAGCTATGGCTAATTAAGCACCACCGCCAAATACTGAGAGAGTAGCCGCAAGGAGGAACTCACCGGCGAGAATAAGCATCAGACTTATCAAAGGTAGAAGTATCGGAGAACAATGGCATGACTGTGAGGTATCGCACCACCATTTTGCCTCGGAAGTTGCAAAATCTGATCGGGCAAACACAGAGGCTCAACCCTTCGGCCACTGACCCTAAACCCTTATAACACGAAGGAGAAAGAAACAGATTAACCACAGAAGGACACCGCGGAAACATGGAGGGATTCGGGAAAAACACGCTGTCTCATGCAGCATTTAGTCAAAATCATTGAATGCAAACCAATGGCAGAATTCGCAATAAAAAACAGAGCATAGTTTCCAATCCGGAGATCCATGCATGGATCCCCAGGATGGACGAATTGAGCCACAAGTGATCGGCCAATTGATGTCTGCACGAGTACAAGCGGGGATTTCACATGAATTGGTAATTCTTGACTTCCACGCTGGGATCAGTTGAAGGGTCGCGCATGTGGTGCATCACGTTGGGCACCGTGACCGACTGTATTGCGTTACCAACAGAGGTAACGGGATGGCGGTCGGCGTCGCCCAACAGCCTGGGAACTACGAGGGAACATGTAATGTATCGGAAGAAATCACCGCGTATTGGTTTGCTCTGGATCCTAGAAACAGGCGGAAGGTCACACGCGGAAATTTGGATCCTCACATCCGGATTGTTCACAGGAGTAACTACGTCAAAATGTTCAAGTGGATCGTTCACAGGAAGTCCATTTACCCAACACCATACAACAATCCACAAGAACTCAGTGATGGACGCAGCAGACATCGAAAGAACGCGAACCCCATTTGCCCAAACTCGGCATTTCCATAAACCCTAAACCCACAATCCCCCTTGAGCCCAAAAATCGCGAGATGGTGAGGCAATACAGAAGATGACCCACCTGCGGTGCGAGCGGCATCGCTGGCGATCGGTCCTGCACTAGCGTCGGCTGAGAGCCTCCCCTTGCCATCCTGGCGAGTCGCTTCATCCCTGCCATCGAGCGTCGGGAAAACGTGTCCACGCAGAATGCTAGTCACAATGTCTGGGAACCTTTTGCGCTCACACCAACCGAGAATGCGAGCGGCGTGTCGGTACCACAGATAGCGGCAACGTTCTTGGACTGCGAACTCGCCTCTCCGATTCCACCGGCTCGGGCGTGGCTGCGCGAGGAGCGTACTCGCGTCCAGAAGTTGCACCGCCCGTGCTGCGCCGCTGTGTGAAACACCCTGATCCGTGAACCACTTATACAATTCACCCTCCAACGACACGCGCTCTGCGCTCTTGCAGGTCTCCACAATCTCCATGTATACTCGTCCCACACACAGGCGTGAAATTGGAATCGAAAAAACGGAGGCACACCTGAGGGATTTGAATCCGGATGTAGGACAAGCCGCCGCCACCAAAATGTCTCGTTCCGAAACGAGGACTCCATTTCCCCCCTTGTCCCAAGCTCCAGTACTGCAGACGTGGTCGTCACAATCGCTCGACCACCTCCAAACATCAATGGAAGGCGTCGTGGTGCAGTCCGGATGCCCCTCACCTACAGATTCCAGCCTCCAAGAACCCTAACCATGGAGTGGAGAAGGTGGTGGAAGGCGATGCAAACGCGGGGGAATTGAGTCGCGCTTCCCTTGCCGCACGAGTGTCCTTCCAACGACCCCACCGGCCGAGGCGGTCATCAACGGCCACCTCAAATTACGCAACGTCAGCACGCGGACCGTCCACGAAGTACTGGGAAGACCACCGTATTCTATCGGAATACGTATGTCTGCACAGAATACCTGACGTTTGACGTCCCCTACATCGGCACATATCCCATAAAAATATTTTGAAAATTCCAGAGGTTACCTCTAGTTCATGCCCACATATATATAGTTCGGCGAGGCCTCTAATACGGCGAAACGTGATCACCATGAGCACCCTACAGTAAACCGTAGGCCATTCTGGCCTACTGCCTCCTTTAAGGGTTAACGTCCTCCCTCAAGAACCATCTCATACCAGGGCCACACCAAAAACCCCAATAGCTCCAATAGACAGAAACACCAACCCTACGTATTCTCTGGGAATACATGGCTGGGCTTTCAAATGGCTAGAGCTACTGGAGTGGCTGGAAGAAGGCAGGTAGCCTGCAACCAGCAGCTCCAACCATCCGAAATCCCAACCCTGTATTCCCGGAGAATACGTAGGGCTGGTGTTTCTGGCTGGGCCTACCGGTGTGGCCCTGGTATCAAAGAACTATGTAAAGAGCTTCACAGCCGCAACCCGAATTCAGTCAGTTGGGTGTGGCTCGGGCCAACTTTTGGGACATGAGTGTTACATGAAAACTGGTACCTCGAAGGCATGTGTGTAGCTCAAGGCATTTCGGCATCCCTAGTTCAGGGGCAACAGAAGTTGCTTCTTGCAAAACATGTACACTAAATATGATATTTAGTGTCAGATGTTATTTTATGTAACTTGTGGTAACTTTTTGGATGACACTTCTTATGAATAAGTGAACGAATATTGTCATGGATGATGGATGAGTTCATCCATTGGCCAAAAACCCTACCTTCTCTTGTCAGCAACATGTGATGAAACATTGTCATGGATGATTGAAGTTTCACTTGGCAAATGCTCATAATTGCAACACTGTTAATCTGCAACTCCCCAAATAATCTACAAGGAACGACAAATAGTGTTGGGTTGACATTTAGTTTTGATGACACTATACCATGGTTTACAATTAGTATTGAGCAAGACAATTAGAACTGGTCACACTAAATATCATATTTAGGGTGAGTTATCCTATAGGCCGCTCGCCCACTAGATTCTAGACAATAGCTAGTCGAAGGTGTTTGGATGTAGTTAAGCACAAGTTGTCATCCAACCATATTCTAGCGGTCCACTAGAATGTGGAGGACCGTGGACATGGACCGCTAGATCTCCATGAAGCCACTAAAGAAGCTCTAACTTACAAGTGCCGGTCACCGAATATTTTGATGACCGATCTTAGGAGGAGAAGGAGATTTTAACCTAGAGGAGAACGTTCGTAGGCGGGGCTTGGATTCGAAAAAAGGGGAGTTGCTAGTTGGCACAGACAAACCCAACCCCACCAAATTCCCTCTACATTTGGGCGGGTTTGTCCTTATTCACACTAGAATCTGGTGGGTGAGCGGCGTGCATGGAAACTCACCCTAGGTGAATCTGGTGGCAGTTACACAGCTAGTACATGGTCATTTTGCGCACTCCCCACTAGCCAACACAATGAGTTCTCCAATGCGGCACTCAAAATCCTGTGATCATTTCTTGAAGTTGCAGTCATTGAATCTCCTCAAAATCAGATTTCTCTAATCGTAGACATAAAAATCACATTCCAGCTAATAATTAATTGACATCCTCAGAGCCAAGGCCAACTGTGGGTCTAGAGTTCGAAGCTCAGCAATTTCTTTGGACTACTCAAATTTTGTCGGAATAACATTTATACGTCTATCCAGGAAGAGCAATTTACAATGCGAGGATGAGAATTGTTTTCTTTGAACCCATAGGTATTGGTAGATCGTACAAAAGCGATTTTATGTGCTCAAAAGAGGTGATTACAATCATCTCTTCGGAGACATCAGATAAAATTGGAACGATACAGAGAAGATTAGCATGGCCCCTGCGCAAGGATGACACGCACAAATCGAGAAATGGTCCAATTTTTTCGTCTGCTTTTGGAAATCAGAGTATTCGAAGAATGCGTTTGATATCTGGTCTCAGGCGGTCCGAGAGAGCAATGTCCGTCTCGTGGGCTGTTGAGACCGCCCTGTACTTAACCTCAAGGAGCGTGTTCAGAAAAGTGTAGCCTGTGAGGGTGAATTGTCGTTAACTCACGAAAGTGATGGCAGAGATTGCACTGAAAGGGTTCCAGAACCCACGGTTGACCAACCGCATCTTTCCAAGCTCCTGTTCTACGACTGCAATATGAGTGCAAGTCTACTTTGATTGCAAGCGTCTTTCTTAAATTGCCTAGACGTTAATTTCCAAAGTGTGTGTACGTACACAAAATGTCCACCCATAGGTGAGTGTGGAGAATGTGACGCTAACTGATTCGATTCATCCCACTGCACATGTCAACAGGGAAGAGCAGAATGCGTTAGAATGAATCCGATGGACGCAGGAATCAGAAAGACATACACTGCAATCGCCAGAAAAAGGAACAGAAAGAGACTCTAAAGCACGTACTGTATGTCATGGAGACAATGCATGACCATTCGAAGATTTCCCAGATTTCATATCTACCATTTTTCGTTTGATCTCCATCAACCTTCATACTGGCGTCAACAACCGCGTACACCATATCGTCAGGAAGAGTCCAAAATCCAGCAGGGTATGTAAGCCTGAATGTTTTGTAATTGAAGACACGCAACCGGGTGCTGAGCACAGAGCGAACCATTCTTTCCCCTTTCACTGAAGAACACCGTGCGCTGGGTATACGTACCGGCATACTCTGGTTTTTGGACTGCCCCTCAGGGGACCCAACCAAAGAAGATAAAATTGGAAGGGTTAGTTGTTACCCGGACGTGGAGGAGCATTATTCATTGCAGGTTGCGCAACTAGTTCATTGCACTGATAGCGGGTGTAGCACTTGAACACAAGTGATTAAAAAAAGCACTTCAAGTTTCATGTGGCTACAATTCGTCCATCTGGTAATGTGTATCAATAGTTGGCAATGCTTAGACTTCAAGAAGTTGGGACAAATGATTCAGTCATGAGCAAGCATCTGGTAGTCATGATTGCTGTGCATAAATTGGCCAGACCTATCTTTTGGCTGCAGAAATTATGCTTCAATGGTTGGATTCCAGAGCCAGGAATTCAAGTTTTCGCACTGATAATTATTCAGAAAAAATTAACCTCATTGTCAAGTACTTTTGGAGCATATGTACAATGAGGCAAGAAGTTTGTGGGTAAAGAATCCCGCCACTCGGCGGCCTGTTATGTAGATTTTGTTCACTCCCCAGTTAAGTAACACATTCGGGGCAGGTGATCAAGGTGGTCTTGGAAATGAGTGCACACCAGGAAGGATTACAGGTGGATCTAACGACAACAATGAGAGGTTTTTGCACAATGAAGTTGGCCCTCAGGTGCAAGGATTCATGCCGAAGCCTGGAAATCTATATATGGTGCCTAGATCCGATTCGGGTAATGAATGAGAGGATCCATGTAAGTCGCGGCATTTGTAGAGGAGATCGAGTTGGCATGCATCCCGCACCAACTTCTCACCAGCACCGAGTGAGTCCTGACTTGTCCCAGCTAATTGAGTACAGATCGAGAGGATGCCCCTCACCTACACCACACCCCTCTTTCTTAGCATCCGCTATGCCGGACCTTCGAGATCCAGATACCAAAGTCATTTATAAACCCAAAAAAACTGCGTAATCTGCCTAACCCCCCCCCCCCCCCCCTCCCCCAGCGTGCAAAGATCACTGTAGAGCAAATGATGAGGTCATACACCCTCGATACCCCCCTTGAGTACTCCAAGGAAAACTAGGAGAATTTATTGGGTAGACAAGATTTACACGATCCACAAGCTGAGTTAAAAGCAATGTAATATTGATGTGGTTTCTTCTTTGTGCACTCTGCACTAATCTGTCCGTGTGAGATTACACATGAGGACTCTAGCATGGGTTTAAATCACATGATCCTGTGTACCAATAGTATTGACCTGCCTGTAGCTACATCAAGTCGTAATCCAACCAATTATGGCTTTGCGGTGTCGAGAGGTTCTTCTGAGATGTGTTGCGAACGAGTATCCATTTGGCGCCCTGCATGGAGGTGTCCTGTCAAGTTTTTATTTTTATTTTTTTAGACAGAAGGCCGACAGGCCAGCTCCAAAGCTCAGAGGCAGTTGACCACCTGGCAAGTTTTTCTGTCAAATAAAGGGGAGATTTCACAGCCGGGAATTGAACCGCCAACAAACCTGTCAAGGTTCACGACCTGCATGGAGTGGAGGCTGCAGTTTCGCACCCATAAGGTTTGCAGCGGTGTTCAGCAATTCACACATATAGAATCCCCGAGATTGAGACAGACATTTATCTTTGCGCTTGGGGCAATGACGCAGTTTATGAGGTGAAACCGAGACGCGTCAATTGCTGGTTGAAAACTATTTCCAACCCCCCTGTGGTGCCCGCAAGGGCGCCCCAGAATTTCTGGAAGGTCTGCCAAATTGCCGGACCTCACAAGTTAACCTAATACGTATATTGCAGCCCTGAGAAATTATTTTATGGAGGTAGCAGTTTTTTTGGAGTTTCTGATGGAAAATCAAGTTTCTATGCATTGAAGGTGTAATGTTGCTGCAAAAGACCGCGGAATTTGCCAAAGCATGACAAATGGGGAATTCTTCGCGCTTAAGTTTCACTGTTCTCAACATTCTCACCTCGCCCTTGGCACTCTGATAGTGTTAAGAGTTTAGCGCGTGTGCACAGAACGTATAGAGTAAGATGCATGAACAGTGAACATCTCCGATTCCTAAGTGCACCGTGTCCTTCACTAAGTTACGGTAGATGCATCCATGTTTCGTGACTCGATCTTTTCGTTACCTCTTGAAGTTCTCATGCGATGTTTTTGAAGAAATTAATCTTTTAGAGGTATGAGAGTTTATTGAAGCCAAGTTTTGTGCAATGGATCCAAGCAGAGCTACCGAATCCCTCATTTGTTGAACAAATTTATAATTCTGCCTCCTGACCTTTTATCAAGAGGACTTCAAAACATTTAATATTTCCCGTCAAAGAGCTCGCCGTCCATCACTGCTTGCCGAATGAGCAAGCAAGAGGTTATATAGACAAATTGCACCTGAAGAAGAATGTGCAGATGTCTGTCTGATTTACCATGCTCTTTCTCCAGCTCATTGCCAATGACCTTGAAGTGCAGGAAGTGCGTTGTCTGTGCCTAAGCTAGCTTGCACGGTAATGTAACTCGAGTGAGGATCGAACAACTCTTCTTTCCCAGATGAAGGTAGAAGTGCGTTAATCCAACATAGCAATTATATGGACACCTACATATGACTGGTATGTTATGCGGTGTGGATCTAAACATGGACACCAAAAAGACATGTGTTTCAAAGAGATTGGACTACATGCTCAAAATATGCCAACTTTTCTAGGCTCAAATGACAACATGATACGATACAGGGGACTTACATGACCACTTAATGAGCACGAGAATCTTCACTTGATGGATAGGATACTTGTATGAGCTCAAGAAATTACGAAACAAAGGGCTACAAAGCGTGATGTGTATTTGCTATTCACCTTGGCCTTATTGCGTGTTTCATAATAACATGAAGAGCGGTCAGAGACAACCCTAAACTACCAGATGATGGTGGAGAGATACCCAAATCTCAAGGAAGAGGTTGATGGTTCAATTCCCAGCTACGAAATCTCCTCCCTACTTGACGGAAAACTTGTCAAGTGATCAACCGCCTCCTATGCTTTAGCGCTGGCATGTCAACCTTCTATCTAAATAAAATAAAATAAAATAAGAGCACGAAGAGTGTGTGAAGATAATCATCCCTACAATAAAATTTCTCCCTCACAGTCTCCTCCATCTGTACATTCCTTGGTTGGGCTCTGTCAGGAGCAATCCAAGAACTAGCATATAGCGGGAAGTATACCCAGCACATGGTATTCTGAAGTTAAAGGCAAAAGAATAGTTTGCTTTGTGTTTGGCACCTGGCTCTATGTTTCCAATATCAGTTGCCCTGCATCATATGTACTGCTGGTTTGAGACTGTTTTCTCACGGTATGGTGTATATATGGTTCGATTTTGGTTAATTGCTGCTATGAAGCTATTCACTCAAGTCTCTCTTAATGTTGTTCTCCTAGAACAGGCATGAAACACATTCAACTGCGGTCCTCCAGCAATGACAATGAATTTGCCTTGAAACTTGAATTCCATAACTTTCCCCGCTCCGCTATCGTGAGATATGAATCTCTCGGAAAATAGTGCATGATGTCTTGAAGAGGTGTCGGAAATTCGTTTCCGTGTCGTCTACCGTGTCTAAGTAGTGTTATTTGCACTGTGACCTCTGATGGCTTTTCCCACAGTTTGTCATTCGCTAGTTGTTGCTCCAGATTTTCATCCAGGGAACCTACTCAAAGAAATTGATTACAACTGAAACAAGGAAGTCACTTCAACAAACAATCCTTCCAGCAGACCAATACCGAATAGAAGCAGAGAAGCACTCCCTCAACGGGATATCTAACAGTGGCTTTGATGATATTTGTCAATTTCTAGTCACCAATGGTTAATTCCTACTCCTCGTTATTATACAAATAGGACGGCTAGGGTGAAACAACCCACACACTGGTACCTTACCGGATGAATCAATCTGCAAGAGTCCCATCCCGAGGAATGACAAGTCCATATCATCCATAGTTTGTCAATTTGTCAATCAGTAAAGTAGGAGTAGGATCACCACGTCGCACTGTTCTATAACTTCACAACCTCGCCAACCAACAAACTCATTGGAGCAAGCATTCATGTTTGCATGGACGGATGACTCCCTTGCTTCGTGGCCTAAGTTTGGGCTGTCGCAAAGAGTCTTTTAAAAATCTTTGTTGGATTTGGGTTTTGAATGAAGTTGGGAGGATTCATTTTGTCGTCACTAGGGTTTGAGAAGGTTTCTGAGCCTGGAATCAAAGAGGGGGAGTTTAAGTGGAAGGGGGAGTTTGAATGGGAGGAGGTCCGGAGTGGCTATGATATGGGGGATTGTTTTTGCTACTCTCTATGCGGTGAGTTTAGTTTAGTGCAGTTAAGTTTTGTTTTTGGGCGATTTGATCCACTTGGGGGTGAGGGAAGGAAAATGGCACATGGTAGTGGTGGAGAAAGAGAACAAGAAAGACATGGAGTAGTGTGACAAATTTTGTATGCATTTTGGTCGACAATGGAGTAGTGAGGGCAAAAACTCTCAAGTTTTTTTTATTATTATTTCTAGGCATGTGGAACTAGAATTGATTGGAGAGAAGGTTGTGTACATACGTTGTTGAGATATGAGTTCATGAACGTATTTATAGAATCTCATAGACACTTTTGAATCCTTCATAAATGTGTTTGAAACAAGTGACAATTAGGAAAATGACTTAAACTCTAAAATTCTTTATTTGATGGAATCAATGCAATCTTTGACAATCATAAGAATTGCAATAATTACCAAAGAAATTTTTTAAAAGGGTTTGAAGCTATGTATGGTACTTGAAGCTAAAGGTGTTCTTCTTACACATGTTATCTTCTTCACTTTCTGAGATTGCTTGTGAGTTGATGAATTTCATATATATGATCCAAAATCATAATCTTTTGGAATTAATCTGAACATGATTTGCATTAGACTATGGTTATGATTTTTGTTGGTTTTTTTTAATAATTCCTTGAGTTAGGAATATCAATTTGGAATGTTGTAACGATGCATTCTACGTGCGATTTGGTTGTGTCAATCAGTGATCGGAGAAATTTTGGGCATAATCGGTTGACATCCTAGTGTTTGCAAATCCAACCGGTTACATGTTGACATCCTTCGATTTTTTAATAATAAATTACAATATAAAAAATACTTCTAAAATGATTCATAATTTTCCTGAATCTATAGAATTCATATATATCATTATAATTTTTTTGAATTTGTGGTATTCTACGTAGTCATTGAATGCTTCAAATTTAAGCCATGTATGTAGATTTTTTGGTTTAAAATGTTTGATTTTCATGTTAAAATTTTGGATTTAGGTATGCTGAGGAAGTAATGTATTGATGGAGAGGTGCCACCAAGGAGGCCATTGAGGGTAAGAGTGGAAACACCTCTCCAATGAACAAGTGTTTTGCATTGTCTTGTAATGGTAAAAGAAAATAAACGAGTTATTAGAAAATAGATTCCATTTAAATAAATATTTTTTAAATTTCTTTTTTTTAGTATGAAAATAAAGTCTGGGCCCAAAATTTTAAATATTATTAAGAAAGGTAAAAAAAGAAGCACATAAACGGTGAATTTAAAAGCCATGAATCAAAAGGTTGTAGCAAATTCATTAAAAACAAGGAGAATTTTTTTTTAAGAAGTCAAAACAACCTAAGTCATTTGACCTGAGTCGCAAGAAAACAATCGGGTATACAGATATTTAGAGCTTAGAATCCTCGAATGACTACTGTCCAAGATAGCCCTGCCTATTCCTGATCTGGAAGTAATAGTCAATGAAAATTGTCATTAAATTTAACATTCGAATCAACTTACATTCGGTCAGAAGCATGGACATATATCTTGTTCTTTCCCAAATAAGATGTTATAAGAAAACTCAATTTGCACCCCTTTCATTAAAATAAAACATAATTTGCGGCAGTGAAAAATTAAATGAGTATGAACAATGGATTGGCTTGAAGGCGTGATATCAAAGGAAAGTAAATCATTTTCTGCAACAACAAATATAATTATTTAACAGTTGTGGATTTAGCATGACATTTACACATCACATTTCATAAGTAAATTAAGAAATAAAATATCGTTGGTAAATGAAGAAATTAAATATCATTGGTAAATGAAGAAATTAAATACTATAAATAAATGAAGAAATAAAATTACATAGGATTGTTGGTCTGTTGGGGCCAGTGACTTACTTTCTTGGACACTTGAACACCTCTTGTGTCTTGTCTATATCGGCTTTCTTTGCATATTGGGCAATGATCCCGCATCTTGTATTTACCATAGTAAAGAATACAATTTCTAGGGCAACAATGAATGTGAGTAAAACCCAAATCCACTGCCCTCATGAATTTCCTTAATTCAGCGTGACTTTTGAGCAACATCGGGTTAAGATGCTTGAGTAGGAAAAATTTGGAAATCATTGACATCATTGATGAGATTGCAACATTGGATGTATTGAAGTTCACTTGAAATTGTAGAATCAAGACAAGAGCTTTCAACATGCAAGTCGGGGTACCATCGTAAATTGGCACTTGAGATTGCTCATGTAGAAAACGTTAACCTTCAGTGGGGGGGGGGGGTATAGGGTCAGCACCTGTATCGTTGCCACCGGTTGCTATGGCGTGGTCAAAAATATTGATTTCCATCAAATATTCGAAGATTTGAGGAAAATGATCATCCTCGTCATGTTGCCCCATAGGGATATCGTCTGTTGAATGACCTTCCTCGTCTCAGAACATTGAATTCATGAAAACATCGGCTAGTTGATTTGGGCGAGCACCCGTAAGTTCTTCAAGATATCCCGGAAGACCATCTAGGAATGCAATAGGATTCTACACATCAAATAAACACTTCATGTAGTAAATATTAAGTCTAACAAATGAAAGACATTTTTTCAATCTAAAAATGTAAGTTTTATAATGCAATGAATTTTATGACATCAATCAATAATTAGATCACATGGTTCGAAATCGCTTACCAATTGGGCCGGAGCCATCCCATGGTTGGAGAGATGATCTTCTAACTCTTGCAAAGTCAAATATGGTGGCATACCAACAGTAGATGCACACAACTTGCATGGACATAAATAAGTCCGATCTCTTGATGGGGGAGAGGGCATGGATCCTTCAAAGTGGGGATGATTACTTGTAGACATTCCTCCCACATCATGCCCAGTGTGCACTAGAGCACGACATTTGCGACGGTATCATCTAGAGGAGCCAACTTCATCACCTGGAACACCCACATAATATGGGTCTTCATTTTGTTGTTCCAACTGCAAATAGAGTAATTTCCGAGACATCCCAATAATTTGTTATCTGCATACAAAACATAATAACAACAATCTACATGTGAATTTGATTTACTGATCTAATAAAACCTCAATTTTAAACATGCACCCAACAAATTCACAATTGTGCATGGAGGTACTGGAATAAGATGGGTGACCATGGTTTCTTATTTGGATACTATAGTAAATATTTTACATAATGTTTGTTGGCGATTTACTTCACTATGGTACTTTTCAAATATCACTATCTATGAAGAATTTTACAGGTATTGTCAACCCAACTTACTTTGAGTAAATTCAATTTTTGTATATCAATAATCTTAACGTTGACAGTAAGTTACATTAAGTGCAACATTTCATAGTTTATAATAGGCAATTTTTATTCACAAGTAATGACAAATACCGTGTAGGTTACATTTAGTGTTTGGGAGAATACACACACTGATTAAACGAGTATAACTTTAACAAAACAAATAGAATTGGTGACCTTCATAATAAAATATTTATTGTCATTTTGGGTGCAATGTAAACTCTCCAAGTCTCAGCAGCCTAGGTAGATCAAGTGACCCAATAGTTTGTGGGGAAAGGAAATTAGGTCTTCGGGTTTGACCACGACGGCCAGAGTTGGTTCACATGTTGGCGGGCAGGAGCTGCTTCATGTTTGCAGGCAGGAACCTAGTTGACGTCCGCGGGTAGGAGCCAACACCTTGATGCAGTTAGCCCTGCATCTTGAGCAACTTCAACTCCAATAGATGTGCTCCAAGCTCAACAACAAGAATGTTCAAGTATGTTAGGTCAAAAGAAAGTTTAGAGTTTGACAGGTTTCATGTTTTTAACAATGAAACCTAAGTGACTCTGTTGCTTCTAAGCCGAAAATGTATGCTTATCGATTTGTACTGGGACAAATCTTTCTTATAGTTTATACCTAGTCCTGGAATGCTTATACTGCATCAAAAATCTTGCTAACTATTGCTTTCTAAGAATGTTTTAGCAGCTCATGTGTGTTACTTATTATCTATAGTGCTATACTTTTGGGCACAACCGGTTGAAATGCAAGTGGGTATGTTCACACATCCTGCCGGCTGTGGCAGGGAACTCCAATTTTAGTTTAAAATAACATCCCCACAGATCCCTCCGTACAGGCAGGGTGGGCTAACTTCACAGCCATCTCGAGATGGCAGGGAGTGGCAGTATGTAGGCAGGGAAGCTAGAAACGAGTAGGGTAATGTGCTGGAAGAGTTAGGGAGGGTAAAAGCAGGTGAAAACCTATTGGATGAAGTTCGTTCGGGTTCCGGATGGAGGGTGAATCATCGTGGAGCTTGTGGTGTTGTCACAGTAAAACATTCTGAGTGAGGTTTGCTGGTTTGTGATTCAGTTCAAGTCTCTTGTGCTCTATCTTATGAGTACCTGAAAATTTCCACTTATCTACCGTAGGTTCATAGCTGGTCCGACACTAAATAATTAAAAAAAAAGGTTGAATTTTTTTGGAAATTATCACTTAATGTTGTTGAAAATGTAGCAAAAGTTGATCTTTTTTCTTTTTTCTTTTTTTAGCCGAATGCAATTTTTCTACTTTAATTAATTATTCAACTAACATGTGTTGAACTTGCTATGAACCTACGGTATTGCTTGAAAACTTTTGCAGTGTTGTTGTGCCATTGTGACCCTTGTATTGTAGAAGACCTGATTTATCTATCTTGAGGTATTTACAAGTTACCAAATCAATTATTAGTGCGCTCAAAGGCTCACAATGTGCAGAACTTTGCTAGAACTTTGATACTGTACCCATCGCCTCCAATTTTTCCAAAGTAGATTTGAAATATTGGAAAACTATTGTGAGCAACATTTGGTGGAGTTTTCTGCTGGTTTTGTGATTAACAAGTTGATTGTTGCTAGGACTAATAACTAATTTGGAAACTGTTAAATTAGCAAGAGCAATACCAGATACTAGCTAACTCAAAATTACAAATTGTTCAGCAGTTACACCATTCAAATGAAAAATATGATTTGAGATTTAAAAGAACGTTGAATATTGATTTTATTTCTTTAAAATGAAATATATGAATTGATATTCAAAAAATAATAATTAAAGTTGACTCAAACAATCTAACACCAAAATTATTTCGATGCATAATGTTTTCTTGACCACTCCTGAAATAATGCCTCCCTTTCTCTTTTACCCATTCTTTTAGACTATTCCTCTGAAGGTGTTGGAACAACATTATCTGGTTTCAAACTATTAGGTTTATCATCAATGAGGTCATCCCTTCCCACGTCCCCAGTACCAATACAGAAATTGTGTAGTATACAACAAGCTGTAATGATAGTTGGAGCATATTTTAAACCACAATTCAAATTTTTAAGAATGAACCATTTGTTTTTTAGTATACCAAAAGCGTTTTCAATCCTCACTCTTCCAGATCTCCAGCTCGAATCAAATGTGTTCCGTTGTTTAGTGCTAGTACCTTTGGCTGTGTAACACTTCAATAATCCCACTCGAATGGGATATGCATAGTCACCCAGTAAATAGGGATGTACAACTGTTTTTTGTTTATCAGCAAGTTGAAATTGTAGTTTGTTAGGGAGTTCATCATTCTGCATCCTCTGCCAAATGGAAGACATCCTTAGATGTCTTGCATCGTGAGCACCGCCAGGGGAATGCACACATACATCTAGAAACCGTCGTTGATGATCACAAATTCCTTGCAGAAGTACAGAGTGGGAGTGGTGCCGATTATAGTAATCATCAGGAACTTGTTGAAATGTTGGTTTTTTAGTCAACACAATATGAGAACCGTCAATTGCCCCCCACATATATGGAATATTTGTCATTTCTTCAAAGCCATCCATAATTGTCTGTAATTCTTGTCCTTCGGGGATTTTAATATATTTATCATAAAAGTTATCCACTAATACTTCACAAATCATGTGGGTGTACTTAGAAGAAGTAGACGCACCAATTCCAAGAAAGGATCTTGTTCTTCTGACAACTCCACTGAAAGCAAGTCTATGGATTGCCACCCCCAATGCTTTTGCTGCTGGAATTGCACCTCTCCAACGTGTATCCTTTTTTTGAATAAAAGGTTTCAACATTTCCAATAACTGCATAAATTGGGAATGTGACAACTTGAAATCCCTCTTGTAACGTTTTTGCAAGAGTTCAGGTTGGTTAGTTAGATACCGACCTTGATAAACTTCATTCCATTGTGTTTGTGATTGATATTCCATCCACATAACTCGATTTGGGTTCCAATACCGTCGAGGTGGAAACACACTTGTCATAGCCAGTGGTATACTAAATGTGAGAAGAAAAACACGTAGTTTATAAGTACTTTCCATAGAAGAATTTTCAAACAACATAAATAGTAACATCAAAAGGTTCTACGTGCTATTGAATTTCTAAATTGTCTTGCCATGATTACTAGTTATCAAGATGAATAGGTTTTCAATAAATATATTTATATTCAAACAGATAGTATCAAAATGTTAAGTAATAAAGACCAAGGGCTCTTTAAATTAAAATTGACACTTTTACTTGACAAAACTATGGGCATCCAAAAATTTGATATAAACTAAACTATGAGCATGAAAATATAATACATGAAGTAAAAGCTCGGGGAGTTCACTCCCTCTTATATTTTGCATACACGTGCGTTCGGGACCTATTTATTGGGGGGGTTATTTACCTTGCAAAAAAAATTATAAGGTGATGGTATTCTACATGTAAAAAGCCTGCAAATGTTATATGTGATGGTATTTTACATGTAAACATGTTTTAGTATTTTAAAATCCCCTATTTTACATGTACATTTTTTACAAAATTTATCTACAATGAATATATTGGACCCTATTTTTTATCGCACGTTGTTCTACGAGTTTCGCCAGTGAACTCCCCATGAGTAAAAGTTGAACTCTAGACCATTTTACTTTGACATTGACTTTCATTCCTAAAATATATCACACTCTTTATTAAACCACATTTTACTTTACAAAATCACTTTTACTATATTAAACTATTTATGAAATTAGAAGTTAAGTTCAATATAACTTTTAATATGCATCTCTTATTTTTTTAAATATAGTAAAAGGCTACTCAGTATATAAACCTATATACACATGTCTTTTCATATATGATTCTTGTTGTGTTGTATTTCTTTTCATTTATTTTTCTTGTTGAGTGGGATGTGGGAATGTTCAGAATGATGGGGTAAAAACCCGTAGTAAAGTACAAAATATTGGGGTGAGAACTCGAAGTCGGTCACTGAAAGGTGGTTCAGGAGTTGATTCCGTGGAAGATAATATTGAAAAAACTACATCTCGTGGAGAGAAGTGGACTAAAGGTGAAGTTGAAGCATTGTTGGACGCGTATGAATACAATTGTGTCGAATCGGAGAGACCTAACCATGGCAAATTGCAGTGGGAGTATTGTACAAACGAGGTGAATAATAGACCTGGGAGGCCGAAGAATGCATTCTTCCGACATGCTAAACAATGCAAAACTTAACCAAGATGGATACACTACGACATGAATACAAGAATTTGAAGCTCAAAGAGAGGAAGAGTGGTTCAGGTTCTATTGATTGGCCCGATTCTTTGAAGCGACTGGACAAGATTTTGGGGAGCAACCCTAAGATTGCGGGTGTTGATGGAGCTCGTGATGGAGGCAAAAAACTTCAAAATTGGGCCAAGATCTAAATAAAGATCCTCCCGAATTGGTGAATGAGAAGAAGAAAGAAGAAAAACAAGAAGATGGAGTAACTGGACAAGCCATCAATAAACCCAAGAAAGACTTCAATGATTCCCCGCTTAAACCTTTTAAAAACTTATTTGGAACAAAATAAAAAAGCTCTTGATACTTTATTCAAATTAAAAATGAATAAAATCGAATTGGATAGAGGAAGACAAAAATTGTAGGAGGCTTTGGTAGCTGCCATTGTGGAAACTAAGGAGAAGGGGAAGAAACTAGAAGATGAAGACAGTAGTGGAAGTGTGGGAACTAAAAAGCGGAAGAAACCAGAAGATGAAGACATTAGTGTAAATGAGGCTCAAGATCCGGATGAATCTGACGCAACATGGTGGATACAAAAATATCAATTGCGATGGAGACATAGAGATGAATTGAAGCAACCAAGTGCATGGTTGGGAGATGAACATATTAATGCAGCCATGGACATCTTGTGGAATTCTGAATTGAGGCACAAAGAATTTCAACGTGGAGTTTATGCTACCGAGCAGAATAAAAGTGTCACACTACCATGTTCACAACAATTATATCTGAGAGGCAATCATTGGGCTCTTGCTTATATAAATCCCAACATACATTCTTGTAAGTTATATGATTTAGCAAGGTGCCTCTCACTTTATGGAACTTTAGAGCATGAAGTGCTATTGCAAAGGGCCATTGATGTAGGAGCAACTCGCATGGAATGGGCTAATGTACAACAACAATCGGATAGTTCATCTTGTGGTCTATATGTTATTGCGTATGCTGTTGATATTGCTTATGATATAAACCCTACAAGAGTTAATTATATTGAACAAGAAATTGAACATTTCTTGTTTTGTTTGGATAGAGACATGTTAAAACCCTTTCCAAGACATGTTGGAATTGATATTGAAGTGTGAATAGGGGTTTTATTTATCTACATATTAGTACTAAAATTTTGACTTAAAATTAGTACTATATGTCTTACTTTGATTTAGTAGCAAAGACTTTCTAGTGGTTTTTTTTAATCTAAAATTTTGAAGTGTAAATGAAAATTTAAACAAATAAAAACATATTAGTTTCGGTTGTAAACATTTCTTTATGATGGAATAAAAATAATTGAAAGGGATCAGGAAGTACATCCAAGTTCTAACCACACTCCAACATCTAACTACACTCCAAGTTCTAGTAGCCGGAACTCAAATCTAACCCACACTATTGTCAATGGACAATGTTGGATGAATGAGAACTCTCGCGACTTACTACCCAAGTAAATAAAAAAATGCCTAAAGGGGAGGATATTCAACCTACCTGCTAGTAGGATGTGGGAACGAAAAAGTAAGCATGCCGCAAGCAGGCGCAGGGTGCCTGCCACAGCCGGTAGGATGTGTGAACCTACCCAGTGTTTGCAAGTTCAACCAGTTACAAGTTGACATCCTTCAAATGTTTTATAATAAATTACAATATAAAAGATACTTCTAAAATGATTCGTAATTTTCCTGAATCTATAGAATTCATATATGTCATTATAATTTTTTTGAATTTGTGGTATATGTAGTCATTGAATGCTTCAAATTTAAGCCATGTATGTAGATTTTTTGGTTTAAAATGTTTGATTTTCATGTTAAAATTTTGGGTTTAGGTATGATGAGGAAGTAATGTACTGATGGAGAGGTGCCACTGAGGAGGCCATTGAGGGTAAGAGTGGAAACACCTCTCCAATGAACAAGTGTTGTGCATTGTTTTGTAAAGGTAGAGGTTAATGAAGATTTTTAAAAAAATTAAAAAAAATGATGAAGACAAAAAAATGTGAGAAAGAACATGAAAAACAAAAAAAACACGATGATCATTAAATTCCCTACGAACTTCGGGGGACTGACAGGGCAGGCGCATAACATTTCTACCATGCTCACACACACCCGGTGACCGGCGCAAAAGGTCACCGGTCGCCACCAACGATGACGACGAAGCATGGATAAGAGCAAGGAGTGCAGAACCTCGAGGTTGCGGGATAAGTGTGAATTATTGAGGGCAAAAAAAATTAATTTTAATTTTAATTTTGACACCTATATATATTTATCATATTAAATATATGTATGTATAGTTATGTATATATACATTTTTTATTAGCACAAAATATATTACTCAAAATTAATTAGATAAATCAGTCTAATGATTTTTAAAACCTACGAGATCAATTGTTCATATAACTACTATATCTATTTAGAGTATTTATGTCCATAACATGGAATTATTTTTGTATAAAATTTCTTCGCCCCCTAATTAACCTATGTTACAACAAATTGGCAAAGATTCAGTTCATTATTCACCTTCATTGTAAAATTGGTTTCATTATACCTCCAACAACAAAACATGCATAAAATTTACACAACTATTTGTTTTAAATGCACAAAAATGAAGTAATCATGCAAATATAAAGATCGTACTGATTATGTATTGATTCTTCTTCTACCATCTATATGATTAATCATTTCTTTATGTTGATGATAAAGATTTGTTAGAGTCAACATGGAGGGATTGCAACAATATGGACAATTGCCATGATTTATAACAAGATCATACCAAAATTATAAAATAAAAATAAAAGTGTATGTTCAATTAATTATCAAAATATCATGAGAAAATTAAAAAAAATTGATGTGTCACAAAATGTTGCCGTGACAAATAGATCATCATCATGGTCCAATTCAATATTGTTGATAAAATGGAAAAATTTGCATTATCAGTGATAACGATGCAAATATCCCATCATTACACCACCTCCAATACAACCGCAACAAACCATAAACAATCTTAAAATGATAAACCACCAAACAAAATATACTTATTTTATGCTTGAAATTCTTTTGTAGCAGCAGAAGTTATCATCATATTGAATTCTTCAATATTTTCCAAACATGTCAACCACTTTAATTCTAAACTTAAAACATTACAAACTGAATTATAAAATTGGCCTACAATACATTTTGGATACTTAAATGACAGACAAATTATGCCATAAATACAATCCAGATGCCGCATTGTTGAACATTACTTTTAGTTTTGTGTCATTCTTTCATACATTGCAAATTTTTTTTAATTGAGAAATCACCAACAATCCATAGCATTTCAAAACACTACCATCTATAAAATTGTATCAAAGTCAAACTTATATCTTGTGGCAACCTACTTGCTTGTGCTTATATGTATCACCCAACATTAACCTCCACTCCAGTCGCTTATTTTACCAACTCAACTATATTTAAGTGGTATGTGGTTAGGTGTGGATCTAGAACTGGGCACATATTTAAAGAAGATTGGACTATGTACTCAAAACATGCTAATTATTTTGAATTTAGTAGTCAACATGATCGCATGATCTATATGACTACTTAATGAACATGAGAATCTTCCCTTTGATAATGAATAAGATATTCATATGGACTCCAAATTTTTGAAGCAAATGACTATGGCATGATTTAGATTTGCTGATCATCTCCAACCAATTACATGTTTTATATCCTACAAGAAGTGAGTGTAGAGTAAAAAATATCTGGATACACACATCTACCTTAGATGATGTGAGCTTTAACATTCAGATCGGACTTGAGGTCACTCAACTATAAATTTGTTGAGGTTGAAAATATCATCACCTGTTCTTGTGACACAGCTCCACCTTCTATTGATTTCAAAAACGCTCAGGAAAGAGTTTGGATGTAGCCAGACTAATCTATGTTTCAAGTTAATTGATATCCAGACAAAGCTAGGCTTTCAAACATGATTCATATGTGAACCCTGACCTTCATATGTCGGTATCAAAAGTGAACATTGAGTACTGAGACAATATTTTGGAATAACTGGACGGTCCTCCGGACTAGTCCAATTCACATTTCGAATCTGCCAGGGTTTAACATGCTCCTCTAAACAAATGTATGCCAAACAATGTCAGGAAACTACCAATGCAAGGGAAATCACTACATTGCGAATGCTGAATGCAAGAGCTCGGACATCCAGTACTGAAAAAAAACAAAAAAAAAAGAAGAACACAAAAGCATGAAAACCATCTGGGCTCTAGCAACAAAATCTACATAAGCCAGACAACACAAGCTTGAAATCCATAACAACCCAAAACCCACCACCCACAAAACTGTGTCAAAGTCAAAGCTAGATTTTGTGGCAACTTACTTGCTTGTGCTTGAATGTATCATCCAACATTAACATCCACTCCAGCCGCCTGTCTCTTTTACCGGCTCAACTGCAAACAAACAATCCCAAACCGAAAATTCTCCATTAATTCTTTTCCACACCACTTTGGGAGTTGCGAGCTCAAGAAAACACACTCCTTATAAGGATTGCTTGTCATTACATGGAAGTTGCAAACAACAATGCCATGAACCACCTCTGCAAACTTACTCGACCATTATCCGATCAAAATCCAAAATGGAGAGTACTCTTCAGGCTACACAGATTATGAAATCGTGAAAATTACACCCGACAGACAATTAACAATTGCACCAAACAATCCTCCTAAAGCTCAGACTAACATATACAGCTCCCTTGCTCTTGATGCAGGTCCACTGCGACATCAACATGATAAGCTTTAATTTAGAAACACCGAGATTACTCAAAAACCTAAACCGGGGAGTACTCTCCCACCACAAAGATTTGGATTGTAGAAACTCAACAAAACCAGAAGCATAAAACAACGCCCCCTCAAACTCACACTAACATAACCAGTTCACTCATTCAATCACTCAATCACACACTACAGAATACAGGACACCACAACAAGATGTTGGCTGAGGAAGATGACAGACTTGCCAATAGATTGAAGTTCAGAGGAGTTATTCGGTCGGACATACCCAAGGGCCACTTCACACATGAGCCAAGAGCCATGACCTTGTAATGGTGAGGATCCTTGACTCTCATCCAAAGGCCGTACCATGGGTGTTGGGAAAGCCATTTTATGTAGTCACGCGTCCTCAAGCATAGTGTGAAGTGAGAATGGACCATGTTGCGGGACCGTTGCATATTTTGTTGGCGGAAAAGTGGGGAGGATTTGGTTTAAGGGCCACTTCACACACAAGGCTGAAGGCCCTTGACCATGGCAATGTAAGAGCTCTCATTGGTCGAAGAGGCGGAGACCGTCCAAGTTCACTTCACACTAGGAGGTGAAGGCCTAAAGGCCCAAAGAAAAGTTTGTGGATGAAAAGTCTACATGGAGTCCTACATGGCTGGTTGTGGATAAGGGTGCATGGTCTACCGGAATTTGCGTCAGACCCATCTCCAAGAGGTGGGCTGACGCAAATTCCGGGAGACCATGACTTTTTTAATATTGTTTTCCAACAGGACAAATTTCAAGACAAACTGCATGGCAGGTTCCAGAACAGATTCCAAGATAGACAAACACCACCAAGTAAAATTTTAAATTGATAAACTTGGAGACATATTATATTAAACCAAATCCTCCCCTTTTTCCGCCAACAAAATATGCAATGGTCCCGCAACATGGTTCATTCTCACTTCACACTATGCTTGAGGGCCCAAGACTACATAAAAGGGCTTTCCCAACACCCATGGTATCATGGCTTTTGGATGAGAGTCAAGGGTCCTCACCATTACAAGGTCACGGCTCTTGGCTCATGTGTGAAGTGGCCCTAATATAATATGTCTCAAACTCTATCAATTTGAGAGAATTACTTGGTGATGTTTGTTTGTCCTGGAATCTATCTTGGAGTATGTTATAGAAGTTGCCTTGCAATCTGTCTTGAAATCTGTCCGGCTGGAATCTGGTCCCTTTTGACCAATGAAAGCCCTTAGATTGCAATGGTCACGGGCCTTCAGTCTTGGGTGTGAAGTGGCCCTAACTTCTGCATTGGCTTTGCTATTTTTATATGTTCTAATCCAATGTCGCCTTATTTATTATACAACTTGAAGAGATTCATTAGCAATGCCAACATAGAGAAGTTGTAAGCGAGTAGGAAGGTGGGGCGATAGGAGGACAACATCCCTAATTGTCATGGAATTGAAAATTAGTGTTGAGTAGGGCAAGATGGTAACACTATTAAATATAATCAAACATCAAATATCTTTTTTAGTGTAGTATAAATAGGCCTTTTACTTTACTAGTAGCGATAGGCCTTTTACTTTATTGGTAGAGATAGGCATTTTACTTTTAAGTACTAATATATAATAAGAGGCGAGACAAGGGACTCCTCATTCTCGCCAACACTAGTCTTCGAACAATCCTCAATATTGCCTTGTTTTGTATCTTGCCTAGTTATCAATCTAGTTCAAATATATTTTCTTGAAAGCTATCCTTATAAACTATTATACTTCTCGTTCTCTTGTTCTTGCGTCCCTAACAGATAGGTCCCTAGAGCCAGAGATTTTTTAGAGAGAACAGGTGGGATTGTTGTGGCCCCCCGGCCCGGGCCACCCGCGCCAGAGAGGCGGTGCCACCCGTGCTCTGGCCCTAAAAGAGGCCAAAACGTTGGCCTTAATCTCCCTCTTTCTGCAAACCTCTCGGCCTTCGTCGCAGTGCTTGCAGCTGCCTCTCGCCCCTCTCCATCTCACTTGCTTTCGCAGACTAGCAGCAGCCAGCCTCTCACCATGATCGTGTACACGGATTTGATCTCAGGTGCCTACTCCTCTCCTCTTTTTCCCACATTTGTCCGATTTGTTTCGACTTTTCTAGTGGATCGTAGCCACCGAGGATCATTAGGGTTTGTTATTGTGGCTCTGTGAGCTCTTGCCTCCTTAGCCGTCTGGCCAGGTTGTTACGTTGCTGTTGGACTGTATTCGGGGTGAAAATATATCGTGGTGAAGGAATTCGGAGGACTTAGAAAGACGAGGTTTAGAGTCTTGGTGTTTTTGTGAGGGTTACCTTGTGTCTTAGTGAGGCTCCTGTGTTACCTTGAGTACTTGGAACCTTGGTGTCAAACGGACAAGGAAACTTCATGCCTGCCATGCCTCGTGTGTTTTTCGATTCACGAAACTAATAGCCTGCTCGGTTTCGGTGTCTAGGGTCCATATGTTACCTCTGGGTACTCTGCGTTTGGATTCAGTGATTCTGCATTTTTTGTTTCCTGCCGTCTCCTGCTTCACTATATTCTCAAAGAGTTACCTTTAGGTGTGGGCGTTGCAAAGCCTTAAATCTGAAGGATCGTACTAGCTGCTTGTTTCGAACATATCAGGAGGCTGTGATGTGTTTGGATGAAAATTTTAACTAAGTAAAATCAAACCGGTCGTATGTGGATGTTTACATGCACAAAGGTTTGGGGTGGTAGGAAGTGACGGTTGATATACATGGGACTGCTTTTGACATGAATATCGGACTCTTTTTTGGTGCAGGAGACGAGCTTCTCTCTGACTCCTTTCCTTACACCGAGGTCCACAATGGCGTGCTTTGGGAGGTTGAAGGCAAGGTGAGCGTTTGAGATATTCAACTGACTGATGAGTTTTTCCTCAGGGCTTGGACTTTTATGTGAGTCAAATTGTGGTGGAATTTCGTAGGACACACAGTTATGTGGGCTCTGGTTTCCTTAGTCTATTTAATTTGGTGGAATGACGCGAAATATCTGTTTTGGCTTTGCAGTGGGTTGTGAAGGGCGCCCTTGATGTGGATGCTTTGATTGGAGCCAATGCCTCTGCCGAAGGAGGTGGTGAAGATGAAAGTGTCGATGACGCAGCTGTGAAAGTTGTGGACATTGTTGACACCTTCAGACTGCAGGTAATTCGACACTCGGGGAAGTGCAATTTTTGTATCTGGCTATTGAGTTGGCAATAATCAAATTATTGTGGAGTTTGTGTGGTAATATGTCTTGTTTTGACGGTTTGATGTTTTTCAATTGTTGTCAGGAGCAACCAACTTTTGACAAGAAGGGGTTCATGGGATACATGAAGAAGTATTTGAAGACTCTGACCCCACTTGTGGCGGAGGACCGTCAAGGTACCTTTAAGAAGGATGTGGAAGCCGCAGTCAAGTTTTTGCTCTCCAAGCTTGGTGACTTCCAATTGTAAGTATTCAAAACAAATAGTGGCAGTATTGTAAATTTTCAGCAGTGCTTTGTTTGTGGGGTCTCCATCATTTAGTGAAGATTGCACAAGGTTTTCTCCTGTGTTGATAGTTTGACATCTGGATGTGCAGTTTCGTTGGAGAGAGCATGAAGGACGACAGCTCCCTTGTATTTGCGTACTACAAGGATGGCAAATCAGACCCTACCTTCCTATACTTCTCAGATGCTTTGAAGGAAGTCAAGTGCTGACTTATTTCTTACTTGCCATGTTGTTCAACCGTATTGGTTGAGCTATTAGTCTATTTGTGTAACCCTCTTTCTATCGGCATAGGGAATTGGAAATCAAGAACATATATTCATGTTATTAATCGTGAGGTAGAGTGAATGTGTCTCAATTCGTGCGCACAGTTTGTTTGTACTATTGTTTGTTTCCTGTGAAATGTCATACTTGGGTGATTGCTGTGGAAGACACAAAATATTGGAATTGATGAACTTGGTTGTGATTTTGAGGTTGCCAAATGATGATTCATGTACACTGCACAGTGGCTTTGAGTGCTTTGGCACCAGGGAAAAAAGCTCGAATGCTAATCCTGACGCCATTCTTCATATGCATGATTGGCTTAGCAAATTGGCTTAGACATAGTAGAAAGAGAAATAAAATAAAAGGCACATCATATGAATTTACTACAAAATTTTGAAGTCACTTACTCCTAATTTTCTAACCCCGTCCCTAGACTCTTAATTTTTCCACTACAAACGGCTCCCAAAATTGCCCCTACCTTTTGTCCAAACCGCCCCCGCACTAAAATCAACTTTCCACCTAATAAACAAAATTGAACTTTGCCATGTGGAATTTTAATAAATACATATATTAAGGAAGCCAACCCTACTTATGCTCAGATGCTTGCTCAAATCCAATCCCACTTTCACCCAAAATGAACCCTGCATTTTCTTGTAATCACCCCGCTCTTCACCCGAACCATCTCCGCTTTGCATCAAAGACATTTGGCTCATTCAAGGTGTGTTCCGGGTACTAGTAGAAAACTATGCCCAAAAAAACCGCAGTCAAAATCGGCTTCGGTTCGTTTGACCAACCAGATCTGCACTCGCTAAACAACTACAGATTTTTCTTTTTCATTTTGCGACTGTAATTTCATAAAATTTGGGGCATGTAATATACCGTTGGAAAGATATTTTCAAGACCTCTCCAACGTTATATCACACAACCAAAAATTCCAATCACTAAACCAAAAAAAAACCAATCTACAAGTATTTAGCAACTGCAGATCAGGCTGGTCAAAAGAACTCCCACCAATTTCGGCTATGGTTCTTTTGGGCATAATTTTCTACTAATGATTTAAGAGACATTTATAGGTGTTGCTTTTGAATGGGGTGTTAGATCTAGGACCCTCTACCTTAGCACTCTAGATGCCACACATTGAGACATATTTAACCCTAAACTAACAATTCAGGAAAACTTTCAAATATGTACAACATGCACCTTGCCCTCGGCCTCCCAAAGCACGCCATTGTGGACCTCAATGTTGTCGAAGGATTCCAATAGAAGCTCGTCTTCTTCAAAAGAAAGAAACCAAGAGTGATGTCAAAGGGCGTCCACTGCCCTAACTCTCACCCGGCACCATTGAAATCAAGCAGCTATGGAGATACGACACATCATGCTCCTTACCATACAATGACATACAACAAACATCTCAAATCATCAGAGACAGAGGTTCAAGACAAGCAACTACATTGATCATCCCTTTAAAGCGCATGTTATTATATGCAATAACGGCTCACTCAGGAGTTCAAGTTTTACTAATACGTTGTTTGGACATTCTAGGACATGATTGACTTTGCTTGGTAAAATATTACATTATGATTAAATAGTTATAGCACTTCTATCTCCAAATAGTAACACGTAGTAATTGGGATAATCAGTGTAAAATGGTCGTCCCCATGTTTGAGGTTTTGTTGCAACTTGGAGTGCAAGAAGCAACAAAACATAAATGTAAAAAAGAACAAAACAAAAGGAGCTTGTAGGAGCACAAAATGTTATCACATAAATCAACAAAATTTAAGACTATACGAATCTCCGAAATAAAGGGATGTAATGCATAGGCAGACCTAGCACACTGAAATGTGATAACTCTTGCTTCAAGATTACCTTACCTTGGGGGGGGGGGGGGGTGAACTCTTGATTGGAAACCTAAATGACGTTTGTGGGTCACTGTGAAATTAAACCCATTAATACGAGAAATTTACCGAGAAAAAATTGTATACGTATTGACGTCAGGCTAGAAAATGGACTCATGTAGTTATACTAAGCTTTACAATTTTCTTGTGATAAATGCCTCCACTACATGTACAAAATATGAATCATGAATTAAATAAGCCTTTATTGCATATGGAATCTACTTTCACTTTCCAATGAGAAAGTCATTGAACATTTACTCGCCCATAGCATGTAACTCAATGATTGTATCAAACATATAACGACAAGAGCACAAAAACTTAACCGCTATCTAGAGAGCAAAACTCAAGGGAGCCATGAGCGCTTGAAGAGTCTCCAGTTTGAAAACAAACCGAGAACCCAACTGCAAATTCTATCGAGAGTGTATAAGGTAGCCATTGAGGACTATTACCATATGACAATAATGGACGAGAATGTGAATTGAATGAAATAGATGCATCTATTGCCAATTCTTTCTAAATCTTACTTCCTTGCCTCATTAATTCGTTGTGATGAGAACTTTGAGAACCCAATGATTCGTTTTTTCTTTTTCTTTTTCTTTTTCTTTTTCTAATTTGTTTCCTAGAGCTCGGTATCATGTAATCCCCTCAGAATCGGGTGTGTCTACCTTACAATCGCTCACTTCTGGAGTTTCTTTGGTCAGGGCCCATTATAGTGTAAGCTTGCCCTTACACTATAATGTTGACTTCTGTGCCTTAATATTTTCAAATGCACATATTGTGAATCAAGCAAGGGTCAAGTACACAGTGCCCAATTGAACATCTAGAATATCCATCCATAGTTGCGTGTAGAAGTGAGACTTGGTGTCCGCCACAAAACTCTGGCTAACTTAGAGCTTCTTGGTGCCTAGGTAATCTCATCCAAATATATTGGGAAGGTGAAAATGCCATGCAGTGAAGGCTTGTTCTTGAATACTTTATATATATATATTTATTGGCTTTGCCATGTGGGAAGAGATCTAGGGGTGGTCTCTGAAACGGGTCAAAGTTTGGTAGTCAACCAAAATCAACCACATGTGGTGTTCGTAACCGACTCTTCGAGTGGAGTGTAGTTGCAAGTGACTGCTGATGTAAAATGGTCCCTAAAATGATCCCTAAAATGATCCCTAAAATGATTCAAAGTGTGGTCTGGGTTGGACAACCAACCGAAACTAGCAACGTGTGCAAGATAATACTAGGGCAACGCACTCTTGCGACCAACCGTTTGGTTTTGTTTGTTCCATAGTTGACTCCACTCAAAGGATCTCAAAATGCTAGTCTACTGGGCCCCAACTATATCGTACATGTCCTCAACTAGCAACAGAGAATCGGCTTGACTAAAAACCCTTGCATATGGAGGGGCAGAATTATCGCATTATAAGCTACCTCTCATTCATCCAACATAAAAGCTCTAAACTAGTATGCAAGCCCAAAGGCTTATAAATTTTAGTTGATTCGGCACCAAAATTAGATTTTGAGACCCTAAATTAGTGTACTCCAAGTTGAGATGAATCAACCACAAACTTATAAGGGGTGAAGTTTATATGTTGGATGGATGACATGTTCGCTCGCATGTGATAATTTCCTCTCCCTCCTACATTCATGATGGATGAATTTACCAAGAATTCATGAATTGTGGCCATATAGGCACTTTGATGCCAAACACTTTGATCCCACAAAATTAGTATAATCCGCATGCAAATACCCCCCCCCCCCGGAATTTGTTTTCATTGAGGTAAAGTGAGTCTGGTAAAAACTTGTTTTCCCCATAAGTTTGTGGTTATTATATCCTAGCTAAATCCCACTAGACTAATTTGGGGTTCATGTGTTACTGATCCCAAAGTCAAATAAGCTAAGGAAAATTAGTCCTTGCTATAATATATATATATATATATATATATTGGTGAGACAGAAGGCCAACAGGCCAACGCCAAAGCACAGGAGGCAGTTGACCACTTGACAAGATTTCCGTCAAGTAGAGAGGAGATTTCACAGCCGGGATTCGAACCGCCAACCTCTTCCTTGAGATTTGGGTATCTCTCCACCATTATCCACTAGTTTAAGGTCATCTCGGACCATTCTTAAACATGTTTTCATGTCACGAAAATTTGACAAGGATCCAACTCAAGAAACGAGACATCTAGTCGTGACCGTCAACCATTTGAAGAACACTATACAAGTTGGATAAATGTATGGGAGTCTAATACGGACACCGATTTCGAAGTCGTCCAAATCTTCTCAGATTGTAACACATGTCTCCATTTCATAATGCAAAACCTTGGAGCCTCACACATTGAAAAGTCGCCTACCCACATACCTTATCATAAGCCATTCATGTAGTATCACATTGCGATAGCTTTTGCGGCTTTTTGAGTTGAGTTGGCATGGGATTGATTGTGTCCGGGCCTTTCTCGTGTGGTCAAGGCTTTTGCTCTTTTGGAACTCTTTTGGAACTCAACACTTGATCCGACATGATTTGGGTGAACCAATCCATACACTTGTTTCTTGTTGGATGCCTAAACCTTTGCCTCCAAGGAACCAGTGTACGGGTTGGTTCGCCCCAACCATCCGACATGGCATATCCCAAGTTATGGAGCTTGCTCCTCGAGTCCATTCTTACTGTAGTAAAAGGGGTAGAATAAAAACATGCCCTGGGCCTAACCCCCATGATAGGTTTGTGGTTAACTTACCTCAATTGGATTCTACTACATTGTTTATGGTAATCGGTGTTGAGCTTACTGTGTGTGTGTGTGTGTGTGTATAGATTTACTGAGAATGTATGTTAATTTTAAAAAATTGGACTATTGGGTTTTAAAAATTCTATGAGCACATTCATCGAAACATTTTCAGTAAATTTGAATTAATTGGAAGATGATAAAAAGTAATTTCTAGCTACAACATGATTTAAATTCCAAATGGTCAAATATTAGTTTGGTTTCTTAATACCTACCGAGGGGGAATATTATAAACTCGTCCCCTATAAGTTCCTTGCTAATTTATCCCAATTTAAGCTCAATATTAATTCGGTGTTAACAAAAAGTAAAAACTGGGGTTGTACTATGATAGTAATCAACGTTTTCACCCTCCCCCAGTTCACACTCCCCCTCGGTAGGTGTAATGAACATTCACTTGTCAAACATTTGAGGAACACTACAACCACATATCACTTATCATCCATGGATCACCAATTGTTTCCCAATGTGGGGTCACGCCGCTTTAGTTGCATCCTTTGTGGGTTGGGGAAAGAGCCCACAAATCCCCAACTAACCTATTTGCCATAGAATTGCAATTACAATCCCCTATTTCGTGTGGCCAAGGTTCTTTGTTCTTTCATCACACACCTAATTTGACTAGTTTGGTTTCCTAACACCTATTGAGGGGGTAATGGTAAACATTGTCCCCTATAGGCTAGATAGTACACTATTTATCCCAATTAGTGCGTGTTATTGTTTGGAGTTACTTAGGGCCCTGGGGGAGTGGGCTCTTCATTGGAAAGCAAAATGATATGCATGGGTCACTATGAAATCAAACCCTCCCTATATACGGGAACTTTATGGAGAAAAACAAATGCATACATACTACAACAAGCTAGAAAATGGACTCATGTATTTATACTAATCTTTTCAATTTAATGTGATAAATACCTCCACTACATATACAAAATATAAATTATGAATCAAATAGGCCTTTATTACATATAAAATCCAATTTGACTTTCCAATGAGAAAGTCATTGGACATTTTTTTCATCCATAGCATGTAACTGAACGATTGCATCAAACAAACAAAGACAAGCCTAACATAGTAACTTAACTACAATCCAAAGAGAAAAACTCAAGGGAGCCCATGAGCTCTCCAAGAGCCTCCAATTTGTAGAACCTAGAACCCAACTGCAAACCCTAACAAGAATGGACAAGGTAATCATTAAGGGCTATTGCCATATGACAACACCGGTTGAAAACACAAATTGGATGAAACCAACACATCTATTGTCAAAATTTTCTTTGAACCTTAGGGCCCGCTTTTATACATTTACTTTACTTCAAAATTCTAAATAGCCTTTCTAGACATACATACTAGAAATAAAATACCTCTCCCTTATGTATACTATGTACGTTCATGCCTCAATCAATTCCCTTTTTTACTCTCACGTTAATTCGTACATAGTTTGAAGAGTCCACCCCCAGGCGTAGTGCAACAACGTCTTACTCAAGAGTTCAAATTTCACTATGAAAGTTGTTTGGACATTATATAACATAAATGACCTTGCTTTATAACATATTACATTCTCATTCAATAGTTACAACACTGCATAACTTCCGAATAGTAACACACACTAACTGGGATAATCAATGTAGTTTATCCCAAATGAAGCTCACAAAACTAATTCGGGCTCTTTGAGTGCAACATAGAAGTTAATTTACGTAAAAAATAACAACCCCAAGGCTTCACAATAATAAGCAACGATTGCACCCCCACCCCCCACGGTAACATCTCGATTTCTGACTCCGGTGGACACAATACCGATGGTGTATCAATACAACACTAATTCAACTGCTTTGATGTGCAAGGGTGTGCCATTTCATAGTTAATGTTGAAACAACAAAGTTGGTCACATTACTGATTCATTAATGCAAAATCATCGATTATTTTGTTGCATTCATACCACATCTATGAACCTCACATGACTCATTCAACAAGGAATTAATATCAACTTATAGAAATGTAACATTACTCATCCAAAAATGAATTAATATCAACTTATAGACATGTAACAATACTCATCCAAAAAGGAATTAATATCAACTTATAGAAATGTAACATTACTCATCCAAAAAGGAATTAATATCAACTTATAGACATGTAACAATACTCATCCAAAAAGGAATTAATATCAACTTATAGAAATGTAACATTATTCATCCAAAAAGGAATTAATATCAACTTATAGAAATGTGACATTACTCATTCAATAAGGAATTAATACTAATATGTAGAAATGTAATAATGAGAATTACACACTAAATAGTTACAATGGCATTACAAATTTTCATACTGATTTCACCAAATTTCAACATTGCATATTATCACTCTACCATTCACACATACATCCACATCACTAAAATACGACCTCCACTGTAAACCTCATCAAATAGAGCTACAACTCCCTTCTCAAAACCATAGGCACCTCCATATCACATACAAACACAACTTCCAGGAAACCAAATCAGATTGCATAGGATCAAACGTACTGAAAACAGTCTTACAAAAAATGTTGTTTGTAAAGAGTAAACAAAGTCTCACTATGAAGTTCAATGCAATGCAAAGTCACATCTCAAGAGAATCACTACTTGCTTCACTACCATTCACTGGTGATGCAAGATGAAAATCAATGATCTTCACACGTTTCATGAATGGAACACACTCCTGCAAATGCTCTTCAACTTTTAACATTTTTGCTTCATGCTCCCTGTAATCCCCTTCTCTTAAATTTCGGTTAGCCATTGCAAGCTCCATCTACAAAGAACACCAGACAAACACAAACACAAATGTGAATGCAAATATAAGATAAGTGCTAAGCGTCACAAGCCTACATAAGACAAGTGCTAAGCATCACAAGCCTAAGTGTTATTCACTTACCGCATACACAAAGAATGCCGCTTGATTCATAAGGAGTTTCACCACTCCATTCTTGGGATACTTGGAACCTACTACCACTTTTGATATTGCTCCATATACAACATCTGATCCGTAAGGATCTTCTCAATCCAAACTGTAGCGCCATTTGTCCTCTGAAACAAACACCGTTTCATATTTTGTCAGTGTTCAAAGGTCATGCCACAATAATTACCTTTGAACTCAACCAAGAGATAAAACCAGAGCTTTGCATGCCAAAAGACTACAATTGATGGTATATAATTAATGTTACAATTAATGTTATGACAACACTTGAAGTGTTGTCATAACATTAATCACATCCATAACAATGTTCTGTGGGACTGACAGTACAATGCGGAATATTCCCACATTCATATTATCAGTATGAACAGTGTGAGGAATATTCTATAAAATGCTGTCAATCCCACAGAACATTGTTATGGATCTGTATAATGTTATGTGAAACATTCCCTAGTCCAAACATTCAAGGAACAACACTATATTCACATATCACTTATCATCCGTGTATCATGGGGTCATGCCGCCCTAGTCGCAAACTTTTAGGGTCGGGAAAAGAGACAATAAACTAACCAACTTAAGTCAACCAAGTTGGCATAGTAGTAGGATCGCAATTGTGATCCCGTGTTTTTTTTTATATGTGGCCAAGGTTTAATGTTCTCCTGGCACCCTTGATAATCCAACACGGCGGCCTCGGGTGTTAATAGTATACCATCATTGACGGAGGGTGTTTTCTATGAGAACCAATTTTAACCCAAAAAGTCGAAAAGGGTGTGCGGATGAGTTTCGTACAATTGGGAGCGGCTAGGAGCCTGAAATGCCTCCAAAAGGGTATAAGTTTGGGATATCCTAATGTCTGCTCCTTCAGTATATTCCTAGGAAGCAAATCCAGGCCCCCTAATATCTATAACACTAGTAGATAGACCCTTTCCACCATGTACCTTCATCTACCAAAATCTATCTGAATCTATGATCTGCATAGATACTACACAAAGGTGATGGGAGTTTCAGGACGCCGCCACTGTCCAACGCATGCAGATCACCCCCTCAACCTTCTTCGGATGCTCGTCCCATCCCATCTTGCTATGTATGGAGTGACCACCAAAATTGGAAGAGTATCTGGAAATCGTCGCACTGACTTGAGCTTAGTACTATCAGTTTGGAAGCTTGATCATGATGGTTTTATAGCTCAGATTCTTAGATGTCTGGAGTTTTTGTTGTTGTACGTACTCGCTTTAATGAATGTGTGTGTGAGTGAAGTACCTACTTGGGTGGTAAGGGCTCGAAGCATGCGAAGGTTGAAGGATCTCATCTAGAGGTGAACCTTAGTTTTTTTGTTTTTTTTCCCCTCTTATTGGATAGTGTTTAGTAGTGGGATGGGGGTGAAGGTTATGTGCAATGGTATGTGACGAGATGATGCTATGAAGTACGCAAGGAACGGGATTAGTGCTGAAGAAGCTGGGCCGTGAAGAATCGGCCGCGGATTGAAGGCGGCGCCGCACTTTGGTAGGTATCGGAGTCAGCTCGGTTCTTTGGCAGGAGTTTGTTTGAGTTGGTGGATGTGTTGGTAATGTGAGTTCTTGCTTTCGAAGAATTTTGGGGGTAGTGTTGCTTTTGAGATTCATGGTGTGCCAACAGCATAGCCCAGAAATTTAGAATGGTCTACATTCATGGATTCACGGTAGACATATATCTATGTGATAATATCCCCAGTTCTAGGCTTTCCCTTGCAACCTGACCGAATTAAGAGCAGGTTGAGCATACAGGATGAAATTGTGATTCTTAATTTCAAGGAATTCAGGATTTGCTTATTTGTTTTTTGTTTTGTTTGTTTTTTGGGTTTCATCCCGGATTGTCTGGATATGATGGTTACTCTACTCTATCCTTTTGGTGCCGAATTACTACTTGGGCGTTTGCGATAAGTTAGGGTTGCTTTTGACATTCATGGAGTGCCCACAGCATCATCAGTAAGAAATCTACAATGGTCCACACTCATTTATTCACAGTAGGCCTGCATATATCCATATGATGTGCTTTTCCTTGCAATCTGACTGAATTGGGAGCAATTCAATGATGCGGAACATACAGGAGGAACCATGGCGTACACGGTGGCCCACTTCTTTCTGTACTTGCTCATCATCATCATCATCAAGGAGAGCTTGGCAAGCGCCACCCTAACCTTGAAGGTGTCTTCTCCGACGCTACAGTCATCTGGCGACACTCTGAGAGTCTCGTGGACGAGTTTAGAGTCCCCCGCAGAGATCGACTGGCTGGGTATTTACACGCCCTCGGAGTCAAGTGATGAGAATTTTATTGGCTATGTCCTGTTGTCCTCCGTTCCTGGTTGGGAATCTGGCAATGGGTCCTACGCATTTCCTGCAGGTAAAATTTCTTGCCCTTTTTATTTTAAATATGTATTTAACTTGTGTTTGGACTTGCAATTGTGCGCCAGATAAGGGGGTCCTAATGTGAGATGGGGTTTTCCTAAAGGGGGGGCGCTTGGACCAGAGAAAAATTTAATCGGTCGTTAGTTCACTTAACTATGTGAATCATAGTGACGAAGCACCACTTGCAGGTGAACCAACATGTAGATAGCTTGGACAATGACTCCCAAGTAGGTTAGTCATTTTCAACACTTAGATACTTGAGAAATGGAAGACGGTTGTGTTCACACGCAAAAGAGAGCAACCTCCTTCAAGATGACTTCTCCTTTGCACTTGTGAGATCATCACAAGATTGCACTTATGCCATGTGGCTGGGGAATACTTCACTTTTGTTGTGACGAGGATTGTTTGTTGTTTTCCTTTTGCTAAATATTTTTGGCATGGGGCAGTACTACACTAAATACTGTACGTAATGTCACCAATTCTGGTTGTCTTGCTCAATCCTAACAGTAAAATCGCTCACACATATATAAGAGAGCAACCTTCTTTAAGAGGACAATCTTCTCCATTGCAGTAGTGCAATCATCACCACAAGTTTGCACTCAAGCCATATTGCCTCGCAGAATACTTCACTTTTGTCATGACGTGGTTCCCTCGATTTTTTGTTTGTTTGTGTGTTTCCTTCTGCCAAACCTTTTTGGCATGCAAGAGGGGTGCATCAAATAGGGGATTCTAATTAAGTTTGAATGTTTGTTGCAAAATGTACATCTCCCAGTCCTAAACCTTCATTGTTTCTGTTTGGAACGTATTTTGCAGTGAACATGCGTGCGACATACCAGTTCCGTCTGTTCCGTGGGTTCCCAGCTACCACAGACACTCCACTGGACGAAGACATGAAACCGATACCAAGCACGAAGATGCGGTTGGCTGTCAGCCCTGTTGTGGAATTCAAAAATTACAATGAACCCACACAAGTGCACCTGTCACTCACCTCGGACCCGTCTGAGATGTCTGTGCTCTTTGTGACCAAAGATCTTGTTGACAGCGTGGTTGAGTTCGGGAGAGCGATCGACAATTTGGACTCCAGTGCTGTCGCAACCGTGACAACTTATGAACGTAAGCATATGTGTGATGCACCAGCTAACACATCGGTCGGGTGGCGAGACCCGGGACATATCCATTCTGCTGTCATGAAAGAACTTGAACCTGGAGTGAGATATTTTTACAAGGTGAATTATATGTTCCTTCTGTAAATTCCATCACCATTGTTTTCGGCATTGGAAAGGTTATGTCTGAAGATGCTACAGCATTTTTTCCCTATAACAAGTCCAGCTAAGTTTCTCATCGAGAAGTGGACTATACAAAATGAGGCCGTCTTTACACTAAATCTCGAGTTCGAGTTGAGAGCTTGAACTCGATTTTTGTTTTGTTTTGGGAGTTTGATATTTGAGTTTGACAAGCTTTCATCCGAAGCTCAAACCATTGAGAGGTTTACCAATCGTTAAGCTTACAGTAGTTTGAGCAAGTGGAAAGTGGCGATGTTCAAGTGAGATATCTAGGAGGGAACGGTACTAAACAGAGGAGAACTCATGACTAGCTAAGGAATGCTTGACATCCTGTTGATATGGACCCTTGAAACGAGAGCTCAAACTCTCAGCATTCCTCAGCGACCTCCATGAGGTAGCTTAGGATTTCGACTGAGATATCCTGTCAAAAATGACCAAAAGCTTGCGGTAGTCGTTCCACATGGGAATATCCATCAAGGCGTCACCTGAGCGTTGAAATAGCGTCTAAAGTTCAAGATGGCAAGTTGAAAGCTCATTTGCAATTGAAAGTAGACTTTGAGTGAACAAGTATGTGCAAGAGGATCTCCATCACCAATGAGACAGCCCTCCTTCAACCTCTCAATCTTGGATCTCTCTGACACTCGCCCAAATTTCATTTCAATATACAAATTGGAAGTTTGGAACGGCGAAGCGGCGAAGGTGCATAGGCATTGACCCTGTCACCGTTCCAAAAGTTTCAAAATGCCCAGCTGTGGACGGCAGGTAGAATGTTGAGTGGAGCGGACGGTGTGGGGATGGCCCAAGACATTGTGCAACGGGCCACGGTGGCGCGGGCCTAAACTAGTTGTGATACAATTGAGTGCTTGTGTGAAGTGAATCAAGGCCGTGTTCTATATACGCCATTGTGTGATTGCTAACCACAATTACATTTCTATGATGTGTGTAAACTTAGGTCGGAGGTGCGAAAACCGGATGGAGTGCCATTTACAGCTTCATGGCGCCTCCCGTCGCGGGTTCCGAGACGCACGCCCTTCTGTTTGGCGATATGGGCACACACGTGCCCTACGAAACCTTCAGCTGGACGCAACGTGAGAGCGTCAACACCATGAAGTGGCTGCACCGAGACCTGCGCGAGCTCGGAGACCGGCCGACTTTCGTTTCCCACATTGGGGACATCAGCTACGCGCGGGGTTACTCGTGGCTGTGGGATAACTACTTCACGCAAATCGAACCCGTCGCGGCCCGCGCGCCCTGGCTCGTGTGCATAGGGAACCACGAGTACGATTGGCCGGGCCAACCTTGGAACCCCCGGTGGGCGCCTTACGGAACGGACAGCGGAGGCGAGTGCGGCGTCCCTTACAGCCTGCGCTTTCGGATGCCAGGCTCTTCTTCCCTGCCTGTGAGGACTCTAAAACCCTTAAGAACAGCTGTTTCCTTGAATCACTTTCAATGATGCTGTCTAATGATATTTAGATGATTTGTCATTTCACAAAGAGAGGAGTGAATATGCTTGGAAAATATAAGGGCACGCAGAGGACTCCATTGTATTTGGTTTCCTTTCTAAGAGACATTGTGAAACCTCTATAGAACAGCTAATTCCAAATCACTTCCATTGATGATGTCTACTGAAATTCAGATGAATTGTCATTTCACAAAGAGAGGAGTAAACATGCTTGGAAATTTGAGGGCATGGAGAGGACTCCATTGGTATTAGAGAAGGTTTGCGTCTCAAATGTCTATGTGTTTATAACTGGTTAGAAGCAAATTTTCCTAATGCAGGGGTCACCATGAATCTGGAACCCTATGTATTTGGTTTCACTTCTAAGGGGAATAGTGAAACCTCTTTAGGGTTTGTAGTCTTAAGGATGCTAGTGATAATGAGCTGAAAGCAATAGTCACGATGCTTTTGAAGAATAATATTCTAGCAGCTCCTAGACAAAGTTCTGAATACATTGAATCCTCCTGTGGGTACTACAGATAGGCGGTGGTGTTCCGGAAACCAAAAATTTGTTCTACTCAGTCGACTTTGGGGCGGTGCATTTTGTGTATATGTCAACGGAGACAGACTTCCTTCCTGGGAGCGACCAGTACAAGTGGATTGCCAACGACTTGAGGACGACAGACAGGAAGAAAACCCCTTTTATCGTGTTCCAAGGGCACAGGCCGATGTATTCGACGGACGATACGAGTATGGAGTTGCCCATAACCCGAAAGATGATCCAACACCTGGAGCCCCTGTTGGTGAAAAACAAGGTGAGTGTGGCACTTTGGGGCCATGTGCACAAGTATGAGCGCACCTGCCCCTTGCAAAACTTGACCTGTATGGGAGAAAAGAAAATTGGGGATGAAGTTTTCCCTGTGCATATGGTGATAGGGATGGGAGGGCAGGACTGGCAACCCATAGACGAACCCCGGGTGGATCAACCAAAAGCACCCATTTTCCCTCAACCATCCTGGTCACTCTTCCGAAGCTTTGAATTTGGGTATGTGCAGCTGCACGCAACAAAAAGTGTCATGAAAATCTTTTATGTTGGTAACCACGATGGCAAAGTCCATGACGAGGTCGAGTTCACCTCCCCAGTTGAAGAAATTGATGAGATTGTGGGCTCCAAGCATTTTGATCAGAACTGGGATCAAATCCCCAACAGGAGCAGGAGCAGGAGCAGGAGCATCAGCACTTTTGTTTTGGACAGTTGGTTCAATGCTGCAATTTTTTTTGCTGCAGCTTTTGTTCTTGGTGCGGGGCTATCGGCAATCTGCTTCGTCAGGATGTATTCTTCGACAAGGTTAAGTGTCTGGGAGTCTTTGCCATCTAATTAGTGGCTAAAGGAGAACAGTGCACTTTTTCAGTGATGGTGATGATGCTTTTGATCTGTACTATATTTTTATTGAGAGAAGTGAGTCCATGGGAGTCAACAACAGAATAGATGTGAGGATTGGTGAGGAAAACAAACCTCCAGAGGTGCAAAAATCAGCACTGAACATATATCAGACATGTACAAATATTGAAAATGTCTACCTGAGCTCTTCTTCCAGTGATACCTACTGGGGTTTGAGTGCTACTTGTGATTCTTTATCACGCATTGAAATTCAGGCAACTTGTGCCAATGCCAACAGGAGCATCAGAACTTTTGTTGTGATCAGTTGGTTCAATGCTGCAAATTAGTTTGCTGTAGCTTTTTGTTCTTGGTGCAGGAGTATCCATAATCTTCTTTGTCAGGATATACCAATCATCCAAATCGACAAGATTAAGCGTCTGGGAGCCCCTGCCATCTACTAGCTAAAAGAGAACAGTGGACTTTCAGTGATGGTGTTTTGGGTCTGTAGTATATATAATGAAACAACTGAGTCCATGGGAGTCAAAGACTAGATTTGAGGATTGGTGAGGAACAAAACTCCAGAGGTGCAAAATCAGCACTGGACATATATCAGAGTGAGGGTGACTCACACATGTACCTGTAGATATTGAAATATCTAAAACTCACCAATGGATCTGAGATCCTCCAGTGTTATGTACCTGGGTTTGGGTGCTACCTGTGATTTTTTATCACACATGGAAATTCAGGCAACTCTTTTTTGTGCCATTGCCAGTTGGAGGAGCGTAGCTTTTGTTGCAACTTGTTGCTTCAAATTCGTTGTCATGTCTTTTGCTGCAGCTTTTGATCTTGGTGCAGGACTATCAGCAACCTTCTTTGGCTGAAATGACAAAATTAAGCATCTGGGAGCCCTTGCCATCTGATGGCCCAAGGAGCACAGTAAACTTTCAGTGATGACGTTTTTGGTCTGTACTATAATTACTGAGTATTGAGTTGCATTTACTTGCTACTGAGTATTCTTGCCAAGCGTAATGAGGTAATTGTTTCCTATTTTGGATGCTCTGATTCAATGTTGCACTCTTGCAGTTTCAACCAAAGTAGCCTAGTTGAGTAGGTCTAATTTATTGTAATCCCCTTCAAAAGTCTCATCACGGAAATTTATGTGGACATGGTTTTTGTTGTTCTTAATGTTGTGACGTTCATGCTACCCAGACCATCATGTCTGAAATACCTTACAATCTAGACAACTTGTTTAATGTAGAGATTGCTTGTGGTGTCCAAGATGGTCTCTGCTTTAAGTGAAAGATGGGAACTTTTTCTGTGCATTCTGTAATAGTGAGACTCATACTGACCTCATATTAAGGATTTAAGAGAATGCTCTGTTTAGTTGCTCACTACATTAAATATGATATTTAGTGTTTGATACACTAAATATGAATGCATACACTAAATGTCAATAACCCTATGAAAGTAAGTAATTTTAAATGTAAACTCAAGCACTAAATATCAACTATGATAATATTGTATGTGGAAGTTACGTGTTTGAATTTAGTGTTATTAAGGATATGGAAAAAATAAATTAACAATGATAAAAGAGGAATTCCAACATACCTTCTAGCATACCTTCTAGCATATCTTCTGACACTCATTGTCAAGGAATTGAAAATTAGTGTAGAGCAAGGTAGGGTGGTAACAACATTAAATATGATCAAACACTAAATATCATATTTAGTGTAGTCACATTATGAAAGCAAATGTACGTGAATCTGAGTGGACAAGGAAAATGCTAATCAAGTGTTTGTGATTTCTACACACAGCGAACTTGTGTGTCATCCTTCATGATGAGAAGTGTCTTTATCCCAGAAGTTTCCTAGACTTCTGTGCAATATATATGTATATATATATATATATATCGAGTGTTATTTAATAGATTTTTCCAGATTTTTGTTGGCAGTGATTGCAGGAGAATTGTCATGCCGTGCTTGAGTTATACCATTTCAAGGATCTCCAACCAGTGTTAAGGTGGCTTGGGAATAATGACATGGCCATGACTTGTAAATTGGAGAGAATATCAGTTAAAATTGAAAATTTTGTTGCCATGTAGCAAAGTATCGACCAGGTTTACCTGTAAATCAAAGTTGGCTACTCCACCACAGACTACAATAGTTGTAAATTGGTGAGAGTGGCCGATAACCACAATAATAGACAAGATCTTGATCCATAACCATTTACAGCTAAAATCATCACACTCTCTCGTCAACTTCTCCAAAAGCTTCATCTTCCACTAAGAAGAAACCATCATCGATGGTCGGATTATTCAATGCGGCTTCAATTGCTTCTGCACAGACGAGTGTCCAGTTGCCTTCGTAATTGTCAATTGTAATGGCTCTCTTGTTTCCTTGTAAGAATGGGTTGCAATGCTTGTCATTTGTGTCATCTTCATTGTTTTCGTGGGAGTTTGAACTCCACTGAGCGATGAAGCTCTCCCTTGATATCATTGAGGGCAATGGATCCTGTGCCCATTCCTGTGATTTGGTGATGTCGAGGTCCTCTTGTACTAGTTCTTTTAATTCAATACTGTCTGCGACTTTTGATTCTATATCTTTGTGACCTGGTTCTTGTGAATTAGTGTTGTTGGGGATTTCTAATTCTCGGTGTTCTTGTACCAATTCTTGTGGTTCGGGTATGACGTTGGGATCGTATATTAATGTTGTTTCCACATCGGCAAGTATCGCACCACAATGGGGTTTCAAGAGCTTTTCCACTAAGTCAAAGAAGTTATTTACTACATTAAAAAGATTAGGGAAATCCGACTCATTGAGAGTTGCAGCTAATTCGGCGTCGAGTAGATAAGCCATTGCGATTATCACAACAAATATGGAGTTAAGAATGACGACTAATTCAACCATGAATTTGAAGAAGTGAGGTGGTCTCAATGCAATGCAGACAAAATGGATGTTTTGTGTAACGGCACATTAGTAAGTTATCCTAGTACGAGGTTATGTTTATATACCATTAGAAGAATCCTATTGTCATTTCTTTTACTTTGCAGGAATCCTATTGTTATTTTTACTTTTACTTTTACATTTACCTTCACCTTCACCTCAATGCCCCAAAATAGTCACTTTTACTTTCATTTCCATCTTTACATTTACTTTTGGGGTAGTGGAGTCAATATTCACAACACACAAGGAGGCGGGGTAGAGTGAATACGTTGATGGCTATTCTAAAGCCCAAAGATTGTTATTTTGATTCAGTATAACCCTTAATCTAAGGTCATAAACCCTAAATTGATCCATTGAAATTGAATTGAGATGAATCAACAACCAACATATAGGGGGAAAGGTTCATACTATTACCCCTCGGTAAGTGTTATGAAACAAAACCCGGGTTTGAGATGAGCCAATTTTAAATTTTACCTTTAATTTGCAAGATTCCTACTTTAAAATTTCCTAGGCATACACATTCAAGTGTTATCAAACATACATCTACCAATTTGAAGTGCCTTCTTACATTAAACTACTGCCATTCATATAGACATGCGTTAAAACCCTTGGAAATGCTCAATTGAAATTGGTCCAAACTTCAAAGTAAATTCACATGGGATGTCTACGGTGTTGCAAGAAGCCTTATGTTATCTGAAGAGATGAGGACCAACAAACTCCACTAAGGTGTGTGGTTGTGTATTAGATTGAATTTTCTTGTTCTTCATCTTCCACGTATTGATCAAATTTACGTTTTCAAATTTGTGTTGCATTAGAAAATCTATGATGAAATATCAATCAAATTAAATGAATATTGGACTTCCCTTTATCTAGTATTGGTTATTGGATGTGCATGTTTGTTGCTTCCTCAACTAAATACGTCGGTCCTCCCAATTGTGTTCATTGATGAGTGTGAGCAAGTTAATTGAAATTGAAGGCGTAGTCAAATTTCTATTCAAGATGTGTCTTTATGTTATCTATTCTTTGATCCCATCTAAACACACACCAATTAAATATAGATGTCAGATTAAGAAACATAGCTAAATAATACCCACATACCTTGTTCATAATATCGTCTTGTGATCGTTTGGACATGTCGCTCAAGCAAATGTGCCTAAATCAAACACAAAACACTTTGGACACCTACATTTTTGTGGCATGTGGTTAGGTGTGGATCTTGTAAGAACTAGCACCAAAAAACATGTGTTTAAAAAAGATTGGACAACGTGCTCAAAATATAATAACCATTCTAAGTTCAATAGTCAGCATGATTGGAGGGACTTATATGAGCACTTAATGAGCACAAGAATCTTCACTTTGATAATGAATAAGATATACAAAAGAGCTCCGAAAATTATGAGGCAAATGGCTAAGGACACAACTTGGATTTGCCAATCATCTTGCACTAATCACATGTTTCATATCCTACGAGAAGTGGGTGCAACAAGAAAATTATTCAGACTTTGGACAACTAACTAAGTGGGCAACTATTTAGCTAGCTAAAAGCTCCAACTAGCCAAAGCTACCTAGGAATTCGGTGCCTCAAAATAATAGCTAATTAAAACTAAGTGCCATAATCCAGGCGAGGAAAATTAGCTAGCTGAAGTTAGCTAATAACTAACTAGAATCTAAATGTGATCACAATGGAATGAATTATGTCATTGCACCCAAAAGGTCATCTCTTAGACCCGGACTCGTTGAATCAACAACGTTTTTGAAACTGAACATGAGCTTCATTCCTAATAATCCAACAAATGTAGCGGAATCTCCAATTTGGAACACCTTGATTCCATCTTGTCTTGAATTGCCAATTGACATTGACGATTCTAATGATAATGAAAATGAAGAAGATGATGATGATAATGACGATGATGATCTACCATTAGTGCCAATTGAAAGTGAGGAGGCAGACTACACATGCTGATTTTAAGCCTTTCAATTTCCTTGTGCAATAACATGAAAATACATAGCCAACCGAGAGCAATACAACCAAATATATATATTGTTTGGTTTGGTTTAGAATGAATATGCATGTCACACAACTTTTTAGCTAGTCAAAGCTGAGTGAAAATGAGAGTTCCAGAAAGTTAGATAGCTAAAGCTAAGTGACGAATAGGGGCGCCGAAAATTTAGCTAGGTGATGCTAGTTGGCTAGCTGTCCAAGGTCTAAAAGTATCTATCTAAGGCATCTCTACTTAACGAGAGGACAAATCCCCCTCAAATTTGGCATAACTCATATTTAAGTAAAGTTGAACATATTTTCTAAATATGGACTTTTTGCTTACCCTAGTTTTGTGTGCAAACATGTCGATACACTTTCAAAATATCTAAATTTCATGGGATATAAGTGAATTCTCCATATTTATTTATTTAAATTTTATGATATTGAAATATGATGAACTCATATAATCAATTGGTAACTATTAAAATCCTAATAAAAAAAATGTTTTAATATCATCAAAATCAACTCTGTACATTCTATCAGAGGATCCTAACATACATATCAACATGGTATAATTCTGGACTGGGCACTTGTCCACTTTTACTTCATTATGCATCCATGTACTGTAAACTTAAAGGAAATACTGCTGACTCTTTTCAGAGTCAGCAGGATGAGGCACATCTCTAAAACAGAATTTTATTAACAGAAACAACATTTTACACATCACAAGCCCTGCCAGACTACAACTTAGGGAATTAAGTTGTCCAATCTCATGCACTATTCCTCAGTAACTGGTTGCCAACCTTCATATTGTGGTCATAACTCAGTGAAGATGCTTGTCTACATACAGTAATATATCTAGAGCTAAATCACTAAGATTACACTAGCCAATCATCAAACTGTGCTTTAAACAATTGCCAGGCTAGGATGGAATTACTTGTGATTAAGAGCCTGCCCGTGGACTTGGGGATGGTCCACTTCCTTGCTCAATACACTGCACCCAATTACATGATGTAACATGAGTCTGATGGTCAAAACCATGGTGTATTGTAAGTGAACCAATTGATGACATCGAAAAATAAATCAATTTAAAGAAATGAGAATGATATACACTTCAGGCATACTCTGTTCCTAATCTCAGAAACACACCATGCCTCAGTGTAGGGAGTAGGAGCAAACTAGCAAATTTATAAGCAATGAACTTGAAGCTTAAAAACTGCAATGAAGTAAGAGTACCTGTAAGAGGTAACAATGCAAGCTTTCAAGCGTTTGTGCAAAGTTTGTTGCTGATAAATCCACCACTGTCATTCCCTGCATCATCACGATAACCATTTAGAGTGATAATCACAGATTCCAATTTACAATGAGTAATTGAAAGCTTTGCTCACACTGTACACAGCTTGGGACAAAAGGAAAGCACCACAAAACCAAAATGTGAACTGGAGAAATAAACTAGTGTGTGCATTTTATCCAACGTGTTCTGTGTATTCATCAGGTACCTAATCATCTTTAGACAGTTTAATTTTTAGAAAACTAAAATCTTTGACATGCTTGACTTCTAATTTCCCATCCAACACCTATGTTATTTGAAAACAGAGGGAAGAGAGGGGAGATAGATATACCTGAGATTCAAAAGAGGTAATATACTCTTGTATTGTTTGGAGCTTTTTGATGAGAGCCTCCTTCTCCTATGCATAATTTAAAATAGGCATGGGTAAATATATGACACTGCATTTGACAGATTCAATCATGCAACAAGACTGATGCTTGGAGATGCAGACTTTTATGTAAGCGCTACACCTCAGAATGATTGAAAACTTTGACAAGTTTTGAAGCTAACAAACCCCAATTCAGGATTAAACCCTAAACCCTAGTAAACGATTTTTACCTCCGCACTTGCACTGTTTCCTCCCTCAGCTGCACGATGTGCTATCCACTCATCCAAAAGAGTCTGCACAGGATTTGGAATTCCAGTTAGCAATCTAAATTGATTTTGGCTGTGATGGGGTAGCACATATGAATATATAGTAGGATGTACAACCCAAAACAAACCTGCTTTGAACTATTTGTCAGATTAGTGTTACCTGGAGCTTTTGAGATAGCATGCTAAAGAAATCCTGAATCACTCACAATTTTAGCCATTACAGACATTTATAGGCAAAGAAATGATGAAGACCTGGTGATCTACGTCTGCCATCTTCAGTACAATAGGTACAACTATGCATTTTGGCGCCTCTTGTTTTGTTGATGTTATTTTCTCTTCCTCTGCATCAGATGCAGCTTTCGAAGCACTCCCTGCATGGAAGTCATGCAAGTTAGCCATTGAAGGTTGACTGTAGTGAAGACATTACATTTGACAACTGCATACTTCCATCTTCGAAGAGCAACTGCATTACCCTTACAATTCTGGACTAAATCTACTCAACTGAAAATCACTAAGACATTAGCTAGAACTCATGTTAGTTTGCAAATAATGTTGGAACGACTTCCACAAAGACAAAAATCCTAGGTGACAGCATGGAAGGCACCTTGAACCCTGCACCCTAAACCACCTAGAATATGTGAGAACCTAATCCTTGATGGAGGAAGAGAAATGGGCATAAATCGATTGGAAAACACTTTAACGAGCAACTATATTACCCTTAAAAATTTGAACTAAATCTACTCAATTGAAAATCACTGAGCCACTAGCTGGGACTCGAGTCAGTTTGCAAATAATGTTGGTATGATTTCCGTAAACACGAATCCTAGGTGATAGCATGGAAGGTACCTGAAAGCCCGAAACCCTAAACTACTCAGAATTTGTGATAATCTAATGCTTGATGGAGGAAGAGAAATGGGCAATTATAAATGGAATGAAAAACACTTCGACGCCTTCTTCTTGATTGTTTGGGTTTCTTGATTGATTCGTTGATCAAATACTTACAGGACGTTAACTTCTCACCAGTATTTCCATTCCTTTCTTCAATCTTTACAGTGGCAGATGTTGCAGGCAAGGCCTTCATTTGTACTGCCCCGCTGCCGAACCCACCACTTTCTTCATTCATGAGATAGATGGATGGATCTAAGTGCAATCCCTGAAATCAAAAAAAATAGTAACTTCGATTTCTGTTACAAAAATATCCGTCATTCTGTAACGAGAGGAACCAAGTGAAAACCCAATTAATAAAATCATCTGGTTGAAGGAGCAGATAGAAGCTGGAATGACCTTCATATATACATAGACTCCCAAAATGACCAAAATTCAACTCACGCGAGTGCAGGAAATAGTCACACTTGTGCAATGCAACAAATACACATCGAACTGCAGATCCAAATGACTGACGGTATGCGTGGGTTTTTACCTCGATGATGACGGGCTTCCCATCCTTCATGGCTTTCCGCAAATCGCCATCGAGGCCTGCAGAACATTTATAGGTGCACTTTTATTTTGTCGTGCATGGACGGTTGTGCTCTACCATTCTAATAACTCTATCATCCATCAAGCTCACCAAAACACCACAAATTTGGAAGAACAGCTAAAGGTTTAGGACGAGAAATAAAGGCTGTGCACATTGCATTAGTACCGGCAAGGACAACACTCGACAGACAGCTTGATGCAAGCATTGACCACAAACAAAGAGTCGGATAAATTCAAACCTTTGCGCACAATTCGACATTCACGGCAAAACTCGGTTACGAGCTCCTCCGGCGAAGTGAAGTCTCTCGCCCACACAGGCATCGACGCAAGTGGAGCACTGTGAAATCATCACACCCAATTAAGTCAAAATTAAGTTTAACAACTCAAAAGCTTTAATAACAGAATGGAATGATGTTTGTCTTCAGCTAAGACTTCATACAGTGTCGATATTATAAATGCTCTACAAAAGGTGGGGTAAGGAAAGATGTCTTTTTACTCTGTAGAGGTGCGAAGTAGTTCGTACACCATATCTGTCTGCGGACATAACTCCAAACAAATATCACAATAAGAACAAGGTGCAAATGCCGACCAAAAATATTGACATTGTATGTTGCTGCTGAAAAAAACTACAATGTTTTACAAAATTTTGAAATTATAGTTTTCAATGTCGACATGACCCCCTTTTGTAGTTTATCAATAGTTTCAAAATTACATTTGTCGACTAATAATATTGACATTGTATATTTCATGTTCAAGAAACCTATGCATATTTTTACTTCTATGTCCATTTACCTGCAAGACGTTTGGCAGGTTGAGGCGCTGTGCAAGCTGCGTGGCGATTGTGGATTTGCCAACACAAGCAGTGCCGCAGACAAGAATGATGAGTGGCAGCCTTTGATGGTGGAACCTGATTCAACCGGAAAAAATTAAGGCATCATCGAAACCCTGTCCAGATTTCACCACAAATTTGGGCTAGAGGATGATGCATATGCACCAATACAAGCTACAAATCCACCGTGGCAGAAATTAGAAATCTTTTCCGACTGACCTCAAAATTGTTGGTCACATTGAATTAGGGCTACAAGGTTCACAATATCCTAAGATGTTACAAAAGGACTCTCACTAATGCACTTGTGATGTCAATTGGCATTCATAACAACAAAAATTATGTTACTTCACCGATCTTCCAGTTTGTTAAGCAACCAACCTGGTCATCATCTTGTAGCGCTCGATGTATTCGCCCCCATAGTCACGTCGCTCCATGAGCTGCATCAACTCCAATTTGCTAAATTAGATGGAAAGTTTGAAACATTGAAACATTGAAAGCCAGATGGAAAGCATTCCATTTCACATTTTGTTAAAAGTTTGCAGATGAGAGCAATTTGTACCTTAAACAGATTAGCCTCCAAGTCGGACTGCGACCTGTAATAACCTCGGCCAGATCATGGCACATTTAGAATAAGCTCGAAGATTCAACCAATCCGCACTAAGTTCGAACGTCTGAATTTGCTCATCTACAATGAGAATTTTTGCAGTTTGACAGAAATGAAGCTTGTCCAGAAGTGGGAGAATTACTTAGTACATGAAAGAGCATCAGAGACGTATTAGAGAGCATATACAGAGAACTTACACATCCAGCAAGCTGTTATCAATGAGGAGTTTCTTGAGCTCCAGTGAAATTTTGACGGCCACATGATTTGGAATCTGAATCACCACCACAACAGTAGAAGTAGTAGTCTCACCACACCGAATCTGACGTAACACTATAAAATCACATCGAAATAGAAAACTTTGTCATTGATCTCCTCGGTGTCGGTAATCAAAACTCGGGATCAACCTCGACATTCTCCAAATTTCTTTAGATTAAAACTAGGATCTGACTCACACAGATGTGACAAGAATAGCACTCGGAATACAAGTAGCTTCGCTATATCTCCTTCACTCACATAGGCATTTGCACAGAGACTCACTCCAAATCTAATGTTTCCTTGATACCGACACCGGAAACAAAAGCCACCAAATGGTGAAAATAGTGGGAGTACCTTGGTGACGACGAGCATGCGGCTGACCAAGAACCGAGACAAGACATAGTAATGATCCGCATTGCTTCCCAGCCACACCTTCACCTGCCATTTCTCAACATCGATGTTACAAGTAATCATCACCTTTCAGATGCTAGCCTATATATTACCATCCTACCAGTAGTGAAGTTGGTTATACAAAGTGTGTTAAAGTATTTGGAATGGAAGAGGTCACCGAACATCGAGATATCTGTCTCCCTCCCTCATGTCGATGATGCTATCATCAAAAGTCGGTAAGTGTTTCTGCGAATACTTAGTATTTCAGATAGAATCATCGTCACTCAATTTGAAACTTCACTAACGCCTAACCATGAGAACCATTAGATACGACCTCAACAACAAGAATGAGGTCGTGTCTAATTCTTTGAAATTTCAAAGTCTAATATCCACTCAAACTATCCATCACATTTTTTTGTTAGATTTATTCCGGTTGCAAGGATCATCATCATCGCCGCAGTAACCTAAGCCCACCATGCCTCACCTATGCTGTTAATCTATCTGCCATTTGCTAACTTAACCAACTGCCTAACAAGGAAATTCCATTTCCGTTCCATTTCTGCACACAAGAATCATAGAGCTTCTTCTTCTCTTCTACCTTGACGAAATCATATTTCGAAGTGGCCCCTCGTGCACCTCGAACAGAAGAAGAAGAAGGAGAAGAAAGGTTGGTTGCAGCAGCAGCAGGAGAATGTTCGACATTCCCACTTCCACTACTGCATCCTCCTTCTTCGGATGCTTCCTTAATTTCTTCTGATGATGCCATACCCTTCCTCATAGTTGTTGCCATCTCCAACACTCAACCCTCTCAAGTTCTTGCAAACTGGAAGCAATCAATCTTTCTTTCTTGCTCTCAAAACATCGCCGGTGGTGATGGTCGGTGGTGATTGCAAGGTGGAGATGCATAAGCTTGAGTTACAGCAGCAACCAACTCCAAGTCTTGAGTGCCTTCCACTATATACTTATAAGGAAGGATCATCTCATGCCAAGGCGGCCCGTAGACTTTTTCCTCTGCAACTGTTTAGTACGTCTGTTGGCTAAATCGGAGTCCCGAAACCAGGTTGACATGGTGTGCGTTCTTATTTAGAAAGCACATGCTGTATAGTTGTACACCTACAGTTGTAGGCTCCTGTATAGAAACCTGGAGTAGAAAAATAGAAGACGAAGATTCCCGTAGGGGCCCACCCTTAGCGAGACCATCCTTTACCAGATGCAGATCCTCAAACAGTGGAAGATACTTAGGTTTAAGTTAGGTGAATCTTCAAACTTCCTAAACCTCCCAATGAACATCGATGTAAGTTAAGTAAATGGCGACAGTGACTTGGACTTTCGGCTCTCAGAAAGTTAACCCTAGCGTCAGAAAGTGCGCCAAAACAAAGTATTCAACTTACTGATGATCAGATTTGAAGCTTTCAAGAAGCTTATCATCGTCTGCATCATCTTTACAACACATCCAGTAAGTCTTGAACTGTCAAACTCATGTGAATGTATGCTGACTCGATGGATGTGAATGGTAGAAGATTGTTAATGGATTTGTCTGGGCGGTGTCGGGAAGCCGAAGACGGTAACCTGCCATTCCAAGAAACAACTTACTTAAAGTGTTCTAGAAGCTCTTACTTTTTGTACGCGTGTACGGTGATAAATGAATGAACGAATGTCCCATCATCGCAATTAGAAGGAAAAATTATCATCAAAAGAATGAATATACGGTTAAATCTAAGGTAAGTAGGTAAGGGGATATGCATCACAATAGTTTCACTTGACTTGTTTGTTATTATATTTTGTCGCTTTGAAACTCGGAGTCCAAGTTTACTAGTGTGCCTATAAGTACTACATAGCGTGTGAGGCAGAAGGAGTTAGAACAGCAGATTTTACCGCCGAAAGCTACTTCAGCTATTGTTTCCGAGAAATCCTTTTGACCACTTCTAGCTGAGTTCCGATGATGTATTCAAGCCTAGTCCGGGGAACCTCATTTTTCAAGGGAGATGGCCGCAGGATCTGTATTACATATTAGAATTTAGAACTTACTACTCGAATCCCAATTCTAGGTCATGGCACTCTAGAGGCACCTTCAGCGACGCTTCAAAGTTTATTCGCAGAAACACATTTCGGAGGGGATTCCAATTTCGCTCGATGCGACGATATTGTACCATGGTACACAAATAACTCCAGTGTGAATTAATTCATATCCTCGTGTTTCGACATTTGATTTGTCGGCAACGAGAGTATTAGGCATTTGCAACTTCTGATCGCATGTCTGGTAGGGTTTGAAGTTTGTCTATCAATGTTCGTAACGTTGCGACTTGAAGGTTAGGGTGTAAGGGTTTAGTGCAGTTTTGTGAATTCGATTGGGAACCACCTCTAGTTGAATCAGATTAGGGCAACTGGATGTGGAACTGGATGTTTAAGGAAGGATTAAGGAGGAATCAATCTCTGTTGAATGTTCTCTTTCACTCTCTCCCTCAATTAGGGTTTTTCAGATGGAGATTTTAGTGTGGCGCCCTAAGGCAAGGGAAGAAGGTACGTGAGAGCAGACAGGATGAAATGAATTGTTTGCTATTTTTGATAATAGGGATTAGGATTTGATAGAAATACTTTTCACTGTGAAGAGTATTGCTTTCTTAGCAGATAATAGCAACCAGGAAATCAACCTCCAAGGTCCACAATTCTGATCGTTGTACCTGCAAAAGTTTTGTCGACTCGTCTGGAAGCTGATAACAAATCAAGTAAGTTCATTTTGAGTAAACTCGAGAAAAATCTGCACCCGTGATTCTATGCTCGAAAGATTTTGGTGGCTTTATAAGCATGATATCCCATTTTTGTTAGTGGATTAGCTTTCAGAGGTGCAACTTTTGTAGAGCAAGTGTTGTAGCTTGTTTGGAACTTTCTGCTACTATTTCAAAATATCCTTGTAAGAATCAATTTCACCATAACTGCCAATGTCCTTGTGTGTCATTCAGATTTGAATACACATGCTCTGACAAGTTTTGTGTCAACAGCAACACATCAAGAATGGCAGTATACTAGTGAGTCCTCTCTCCCCTCCCCTATTTTCTTGGAGTTTTACTGTCAAAGTTTTAAGTAAAGAAGATCTAGAACTCTATTTCTAAATTTTAGATCCTCATCTTTACATATCAAACCTATTTGTAATCGTTGGTGGAAAGTGTCCCCTATTCGAGTTATCCTTTTACTTAACGGAACTCTTGGTTGGGAGTTGGTCGTTTTGTTTGTATACAACACCTTCCATGTTGGGAAGGATTTTCGGTGTGAGCTTGGAGGTAGTAGTGTGGAGGTTTGAACAAAGAACATCTTTTAATGGGTTCATTGAGGATCACACAGCATGCCAAGAGGTGCTGAGAATAAGTTTGGCCCTCAATGAACCAAAAGAGGTTGCGCTTCGTTAGAATTCAAACACTACCTCCGAGCATGCACCAGAACTGGAAAGAAAAGAAATTATTGTGACTTGGTATGGAAGACAACCAATGGAAAATTGTAGGAGACCAACTCTCGATGTAAAAGTCCCATTGAGTTATAGGATAACTCTCATTATCTTTTGAAGTCAGTGGATGATAGAGGGTGATACTTTGGTCATCAGCAAATGTAAGTTTAGGAGTGCACTCCTAAACATAAGCAGGCCTTATATGGACCTTTTAAGCCCTTCACCCACTTTTCCTAGGGTGCAAAATGCGCAATTAGTGTGAGATGATTGCCAATCCCAAGTTGTGTCCGTAGCCATGTACCTTGTCATTTTCGGAGCTCACATGAATATCTTATTCATTTTCAAAGTGAAGATTCTTGTGGGCATTAAATGGTCATATGGGATCCCTCCCCTTCCCCCATTTATGTTGACTATTGAGCTTAGAATGGTTAACATATTTTGAGCACATAGTCCAATCTCTCTTTAACACTTGGTGTCCTTTTGGTGTCCGTTCGCACATCCACAACTAGCCACACACCATTCAAACAAAGCTGTCTCATTAGAACATATGACCAATAAAAGGCCCGTGTACTTGTAGTTGAACTTGGATCAGGTTGAATACTCACACTTGTCTTGATTGTTTTTAGTGAAGTTTTCAGCCTTAAGGTATGTGGGTGTTATTCGGTTAGTTTTTCATGTTCTTCAACTTCTCCCGATTCGATTTACACAACAAAATTTATGTTGCATTAGCAAATCTATGATGAACATTAGCAAACATTAGCAAAAATCACATTGAATATCTGATTTCTCCTCATTTCGTCATGGTTACCAAAAGTGCATGTTTGTTGATTCCTCAACTGAATATATAGGTCCTCCCAATTGTGTTCTGAGTGTGGAGTAGTTAGGAAAGTCTGAAGACATAGTCGAATCTCTTCTAGATATGTGTCTGCATGGTGTTTGTTCTTCAATCGTCACCGAACCACACACCAATCACATATAGGTGTCCGATTCAGAAAAGTAACTGAATAACACCCACTTACTTTTAGTTGAACTTGGATCAGGTTGAATTCTCGTGCACTTGTCTTGTTTTTATTATTTTTAGTAAAGTATTCAGCTTTTTGCAAGCAGATGAAACCCTAAATTTAAAAAATCGATCTGGTGTGCAGCTGTAAAGGGTGCAATCGGTGCCTCAACCTCAACGATGAATTTTTGTACCCGCCAAACGCATACTTTGATGCAGGAAATAAAGGGTCGGTATCATTCTCGGCAGTCGATAAAAGCGATTACCGCGAGAAGGAGCAGGTTAAATGCTTCCCCTTTTTTGAGACATTGGACTCATGGGGTATCCAGAGACGCAGAACAAAATTGATTTGTGCTGCTTGCGGAAAACTTTTGGGATACATTTACAACGATGGGCCTGCAGACGCACCCGGGATTGGGCGGAATGGATTTGGCCACACACAAATGATCCCTCGACACCCCCGTTATCGTATGAAGAAGGAATCTTTGCGGATTTCTGGGTAGTGGGTGATGAACGATATTCTTCCATCTGTTTTGTTTTGTGACAAGAGATTATCGTTTTAAAGTGTTAACCTTACGATCATTTATTTATTTATTTTAGGCCTTACTCCTTAGAGATTGAGTGATAAAAGAAGAGTGATCTTGGTTTGTGTCCACAAGTTCACCTTGTTTTTCTACAGGTTCTTGAGTGCTACGGATATTTTATGTATGTGTTCAATTTTACATATACAAAGTGTGAATATAATAGCAATGTAACATTAAATTTTGCAGTTTTAACTTGACGACTTGTTTATTGGAGCTCACATGCCCTGCGTGTGTTGTGTAGATAAGGGATACGGATGTTATTCAATTACTTTTCTTAATCAGACACCTATATTTGATTGGTGTGTGGTTAGGTGACGATCAAAGCACAAAAACCGTAAAGACACATGTTTAAAAGAGATAACTATGTCTTCAATTTTCATTAACTGCTCCGCACTCAAGAGTGAACACAAGTTGGGAGGACCTATTGTATTTAGTTATCAAATCAACAAGTATGCCACTTCAAATAACCAGAACTACTCAGGAAATCCAATTTTCATATCCGATTTCTGATCATGCTTCATTATAGATTTGCAACACAATTTCCATGGTGTAAATCTAATCAATAGAAGTTGGAGTACATGAAATGAAACCGGATGACACCCACATACCTTATGGAAGACTGCCCAAAATGAGAGCTTCAACCTTTGAAGCCCTTGCTTCAACAACAATCTTTGGCATTGAACTATCCTGTCCCAATGAAAGCTGCATGCGTCAACTAGCGCTGTTATGCAATAGGAACCATGCTAATGACAATAATCAACTTTAAGTTTTCTTGATGCTGTTCAGGTAGATGGGTCTTTGATTGTTACTTTTTCTGACTAGCCCACTTCTTGGGGACATGAAACACACAATTAGTACAAGATGGTTCACAAGTCCAAATCAAGGCCGCAGCCACTTTCCTTGTAATTTTGGAGCTCACATGGACTTCTTATTCATAATCAAAGTGAAAATTCTCATGCTCATTAAATTGGTCATATAGGTTCTCCCCAATTATGTTGAGTATTGAGTTTACAATGGTTGCCATATTTGAGCACGTCATCCAATCTGTTTTGAACAAATGTTTTCTAGGGATCTGTCATTGTTGCCACACCTAACCACATACTGCTCAAATATGGGTGTCCTAATAAGGAAAGCAACTAAATACTTTGATCATCTTAAACATCAAAGTTTTCATTGAAATGAAATACTGCTTAGCAAATTACAGAATTTTATTAGAGAGCCTCCTCAGATTCATGCATACTAGGCACTATAACACCTGAACTATTATGCAAGACAACTGCTTCTTCCCAAAATGCTTAATGTGTTTCGCTTCCACAAATGGCGCCTAAAACTCATACCAAAAGAACATCTTCGTGCAAATTTTTTGAACCAAAGCAAAAATAGGTTTAAAAATTTTACTCAATGCTGGCAGAAGCTGCTTTTAAATCTACAACAGGACATTTGTCATCCTCATAGCAACCGAATCAAATCAACTCGTAGTTGGTACTCCCGAGTCCCCTGGCCTATTTAGTGGATCATGAGTTCCATGAATATTCTTGCTGATTTTTGAGGCCACCACTGTGGGCGCATCAACATGCATTACCATTTTCTCAAAGGCAATAGACATCAAGGGTTTTCCAGTAAGCATTGATAGCACATCAGAACTCTGGTCACAACTTTCTCCTTTGTTCTCTTCAGTTTTTTGAGAGGGTGGTGACACACGTGCTGCTGCAACTGGTCTCACCCTGAAAATAAAACGCCGAAGGTTAGTAATACTGAATGCAGTTTTTATGATAAAGTTATCCTTAGAGTCTCTCAAAAACTCATGATTTGTAGAGTTTTGGCACAATTTTGACATTTAACAAAGGAGCGTTCAAGTAGTGTCAGAACCCCTAATCTTAGAAAGAAAGAAAGAAAGAAAGAAGCAATGATCTTCATGTCCATGACTAATCAACAAATCAATTTCCCGTAGAATTTGAGTTATTTGTTGTCTCATTTATGATATGAGTTTATGATTGATATTCAATATTGATCAACCTCTTTTGTTAAGTGCTTATCTGACTTGACCATTCAAAACTAGGCCAATTGAATTGGGGATAATATGAGAATGTCAGCATTGCCTTTAGCCAACATTGTTGGTAAGCCTGAAAAACCAGAGACTCGTTTAGAGAGTGTGAAGTTTGAGACTCAACCTGCAGTTTAAGTTGCAAGAGTACTTCAAAAGCTCTGGCTGTTGTTTGGTCTTCCCACTGAAAATGAACCAAAAACAAATCATCATGTGTCAAGTCAAAATTTTAAACTTAACACAATCACAAATTACATGTAACTAAGCATTACCTCCCCATATATTAAAATGCAATACTACAACGGGGTTAAAAATGGCCAAACAATAATTTGATGACAGATTTTATCATTACAACTATCCAGCAGTCTGTACAAAAGGATTCTAGAGAAGCTGCTTGCAAATCCAAAAAGTAGTGACTTGGACGAATTTATGACTCCCAATTTTGATCCACATTTGTAGACAATACATAAGCAAGCTGAAATTTCCCACCTGAAGCTTGGAAGTGGCATCTGAATTTTAGGACCAAGCCATCCTGATCCTTCAGCACCCAATCCAGCTGCAAAGGAGAAAATAAGAGAAAAAATGTATCAACATTGAGATCGTGATCACCATTGCAAGATTTCAGTCTCGCAAACATTTCTTGCCACTAAGATGACTCCAAGGTAACTGGGCCTAAAGGGAACAATTTTAATTTAGCACGTGATTAGTACGAGACGATTCGCAAATCCAAATCAAGGCCATAGCCGATGTCCTCCTAATTTTCAGAGCTCATGTGAATATCTTATTCAATATTGAAGTGAAGGTTTTACTTCCTCTTGAATGACCGCATAGGTCCCCCCAAGTTATGTTGATTGTTGAACCTAGAATTAGTTAACCTCAAATTTAAAGCGCGTCGTCCAATCTCTTTTAAACACATGATGTCTTTTTGGTGCGTGGCTAATTACAAGTGGACCACTTATCTCATAGCACTTTCCTGATGTTGGGAATTGACTTAAGGTATGCAGGTGTTATTTGGTTACTTTTCTTTGATTGGAAACCTATATTTGATTGGTGTGTGGTTCAGTGAGAATCAAAGAACAAACATCATGAAGACACATGTTTAAAAGAGATTGGACTATGACTTCAAACTTTAATAACTGCTCTACACTCAATAGTCAACACAATTGGGACAACCTATGCATTCAGTTAAGGAATCAACAAAACATGCACTTCCGACAACCAAAACTAAATCATGAGAGGTCTGATTTTCAATCTGATTTTGCTGATGCTTCATTGTAGATTTGCTATTGCAACGCAAGTTTTATTAAGTAAATCTAATTGGTAGAAATTTTAGAATATGAAAAACGAACCAAATAACACCCACATACCTTAAACCTTTGAAGAGGTGGTAAGAAAGTTAGGGTGTACCATTGCTAAGATCAATATTGCAGAGTGGTCTTCGTTTGCTTCCATTGGTCTCTGATATTTCAACACTAAGGTTTTGTTCTTGAGGAGCCTTTTTTTTGTGTAATATGTTCCACCATGGATGCCGATGTCCAAGTTGATCTCTACTGCACATCTGCCTCAAATTTGCAACTCTAGGCATTTTATAAGGCAAGGACCACCCGAAATTTATCAACGAAACTAAAAATTAGAATGGAAATAGACTAAGAGATTAGAGGCATTTATAATTTTATAGTTGTGAGCTCACCAATGAAAATTGTGCTGTTTGACTCGGTAGACCAACCTCCTGTATCAAAAGTCCAATTACACAGCACACCTTCAATCATATGTCAGAGGAAATAAAAGTATCAAACAATATAAGGTAAGCGGGCTTTTCATAGTCACATTTTTTCATAGGACAACTATATTTGAGTGGTGTGTGATTAGGTGTGGATCTAAGAACAGACACCAAAAAGACAATATGTGTTGAAAAGAGATTGAACTATGTGCTCAAAATCGGCTAACCATTCTAAGCTCAATAGTCAACAGAATCATTTGGGGGGGGCGCTATATGACCATATAATGATTTCGAGAATCTTCACTTTAATATGAAATAGATGAGCTCCAAAAACTATGAGGCAAATGGCTACAGACACAACTTCAAATTTGCAATTCTCTCAAACTAATTGCATGTTGTGTCCATTTAAGGCCCTCTTACCCTAATCATAAAAGCTGTAAAGATTCAGCTTCATTTGAGCCATTAATACCTAAATACTATTGATGATGATGATGATTCACATTCTTATAAATATTTATTGAAGTAAATAAAAATAATAAATATTTCAAAAACTAAAAAAACTAGAGAGAAGTTTATTAACCTTGATGCCATGTTCACAAGCCTCCTTGCTGTTTACCAACACTCTTGCTGCCCACCTGAAAATGACCAAGACATAAACACAGTAAACACACAATGGCATTATTTTGTTCAAGTTGTGGAGACATAATTGCAACTTCAAGGTATGTTTATAATAAGTATTCAGAGATAGGATGCTCTTCCATTTGTACCCTTCAATCAGCAAAAGTTTGAGGGCTGCAAACCTTAAAATAAATTTTATTTTTATACTCAAGGGTGATATTTAGCCTCCGACAACAGCTAAATGGTTGGTAGGAGAACATGAATTTAGCATGCATTTGAATTGAAGGGCAAAAATCTTTTCATAAATGATAAGGTGATTAAAAATGTAAGCGACTCGTACTCACGCGCAAGATGTGGGCGGGTTCCACACTATGCCTGCAAGCACCACCAACTGCACAGGAATTTCTTAGTACAATTATTTGAGTTTTTAAAGTAAGGACTGCGATATATTTTCTGCTCATAAGGATGGTTGACTCTCCTGTAATTTTTTTTCCACTTGAGCAAGAGTTATATACCCTAAATCTAAGCCCTACTCCTAATCACACCAACTTATCTTATCATTTAGCTAGAAACCGTATGGTTGGCGTAACTTATTAAGTTTGTGATTGAGAAATACCTCATCAAAGACACCCGCAGGGCTTGAGTCATAATGTGCCAAATAGAAGCCACCCAAAGTGTATCTGCATAGTCCTTCCACATAAATGCCATTGATTACATTTCCAAACAGTCACCATGGCCAGAACCTTGGGGGATTTTGCAACTTGTAAATTGGAGAAGTTGCAGCCCTACTTCAATTAGAATGAATACATAAATGTTATCTTCTAGTCAGGAATTTGATCTGTATTTATTTGATGCCATATCCACATGTGAGAAGCGCACCCAAATGCTTGAACCACTTTAAGCTCCGGCGGAATGAAACGTCGAGCCACTTCGGCTTTCACAAGATTCAGCTGGTAGAACGCCCTGCACAAAATCATCAACACAGATTGATTAATTGGACCCAGTCTTTGAGAGCCTTCCAATTGAGCAAATCCTCGACAATGGGAAAATCAAATTTGGTGTAAGCTTGAAACTAAACGTATGTCATGCCGCCGCTATGTCTACGAAGGCGCAAAAAGAGTGATACAACATCCTAGACTGCATACAAATGATTTATATCCAATTTTTCCCCACATGATCCTACTGCCAATATTCGTTTAGGGTATAGGGTTCAAATGCGCACGAACCTGCCCTTGAAGACCCATGGAGGGCCGTCATTGTAATTTCGAGTGCGAGATTCCAAGTCCATCATGCCAGCTTCCGCAAAAGAAGACAAGTCTGCCAACAGATTTGTGAGTTGGAGAGGTTGGAGGTAATCTAACGTACAATGTAAACTCCAAAAGCTCAGCAATGCGACTTTATCCAACACCAGTTCCAACATAATAACATTAAAATTCAAATAGGTTTGATGAATTTCTAAATCCTCTTTACTATGAACTTTTGACAGTAAAAGCTCAAAAGAAAGACTCACTAATTATATTCAAGCCATCCTTGATGGGTTGCCGCTAGCACACAACCTTGTCCGAATCTAAATGAGACACGAAAACATTGGGAGTTATGATGAAATTGATCCTGCAAGTCACTTAATACACAAGGATATGGAAAAAAAATCAGTTCGAGTTGCAAAAGAAGCTACAAAAATCTCATCCTGTCTGCGACTCTCACATACCTTCTTCCCTTGGGGCGGTGGCACGCTAAAACTCCATCTGAAGAAACTCAGAAAAAGAGGGAGAGCGGAAACAAACATCCAACAGAGACTGATACACCCAGAATCGTTTGAAAATCCAGTTGCCCAATCTGATTCACCCAGACCTTGTTCCAATCAAATTCATTGTCCTGCAATCAATTCTTCTACCCTAAGCCAGAGTCGTGACGCCACCAACAGAGAAAGTAAAATTTGCAAAGCGTAGCCGGCATTGGACGATGAATGATGCACTAGAGGTGTGAGTAAGGCGCATGAAACTTACACCCAAGCAGCGTCAGCAATGAGTGGGTGGTTGGTGGCTGTAGTTTACATTCTTTGGCTCCAGTTTTGATGGATAAGGAGGGTAAAGTGGTCACAACTACAACCACAACTAAGGGCCATGCCACACAACCGGCAGGAGGAACTAACAAGGAGCTGCGATTGGCCGAAACGAACCCCTAATTACCACACAAGAGGACGTTTGAGGGGAGGCAACATGACGTGGCAAGGAATCTTTGTTAAGCAAACTACCAGGCGAGGTGCACTGGAAACCCGTGGATTGTGGGAGAAGCAGCCCTGGGCCCACAGTCTTGGACCTTTTCCTCCAAGTCCAGCTGCCCTCACAGAGCCGAGCCCTGCACCCTCCCCCGCGCGACCTGTGCGAGTGCCTGCCGAACCTCCCCCTGCACTCTCGCCTCGCGGAGCTCTCCGCGCACGCCATCCCAACCGCCCTCCCTGCCACACCGCCTTCGCAGCCTAGCTGCAATCACACCGTGCACTGAAAAAAAAAAATGTCGCAACCCTCTCTCCTCTCCAAAATTTCGTTGGTATCCTGCTTCTGAATTGCATGGATTCGCAAGGGCCTCTGCGAGACGTGGGTAGAAGCAATCCGAATGACGTCTCTACTACCAATCCTCCTACCGGGGGCAGCGAATTCCATATACAACGAGGTAGCATTCCTCCTGCACCATTTTTCCAAGGTTTTCCACCTGTTGGGAGTCAAATGTTGTTTCTATTTCCGCACTCCTTCATGCCTCCAGTTCCAGGGGTGGGGTTTGCACCTCCCACTCAAGGCGGACCTAGTGTCACCATGGACCTCACAACAGGGTCTCAAAAACGAGGTTCCCAGGAATGTGTCACGGACCCATCCAAGTCCAGCAAGAAAAACGGAGAGGTTCTCGGAAAAAACCAGAAATTGTTGAACTGGATGACGTGAAGGACGAAGTGGAGCTCTTGAAGACTGGTGGGCATTGGAAGGATTACTGGGTCATCTAGTTGATTACCATTCGGGGAGAGATGCACGGTACTTTCTTTGCACCACCGAAGCAAGGTAATGTTCGTTTTTCCTTTTTTTCCCTTTTTTTGTTTCAAGCCACATTCGACATATCCAACCACGCATGTGCAATGTTATCGTCCTGGTCATCCACATTGCATTCAGAGGGTAGTAGTTCTCCGAGACAAGGTCTTCGAATGTCCAAAATGTGAAATTTTTTCGCAGTTTGTGAATGCCAGCTTCAGCTTGAGCTTCAGTTTTTTTTGTTGTCCGGTTTCCTCTCAATTCGGGCACTTCCCCTGTAATCTGCTACCTCTCATTTTCGGTGACTGTCACATTCTGTCGACGTCAGGAATGTTTTGTTGTACTTTCTAAAGTCTAGTCGTATGAACTCCCACACTACTCTAAAGTACAAAGACTTCCTGTTTCGGCTATTCTGGAATTTAATCATTTTCTGCAGCAGTTGGCGATTTTGTTTGATTTTCGGCACTTCTCTGGGGCACAGGGTCTTTCTGTCTCAGCTGCTCTCAATTTTCATAAGTTTCTACACTGCTAGGCCATTACCTTTGAATTTGGTGGTTGGTCTGAAGCACAGGGGTTTTCTGTTCCGGTTGCGTTCGATTTTGACAAGTTCATGTAGTACTTAGCGTTTTCATTTGAATTTCGGCCCTGCTCTGGAGTACAATGATGTTTTTCCGGTTGTTATTGGTTGTGATCATTTTCTGCACTACTTAGCAATTTTCTTATAATTTTGGCAACGTGCAGTGGAAGCAATTTGCAGGCAACATATACTATACGGTTGTTAGTGAATTCCAATTCCATCTCACATTTTGCAGTGGTGTTCATGTGTGGACAACTAATCGCGGGTACACACGAAATTTGTGTCTCTATGCCCGGATTTCACGAAGGATAATGAGGCTTGCAGGAAAAAATGGAGTGCCATCTACAATGACTACAAGGAAGGCCATGAACATAAAGTTTGGCTCCCACCGATCTGAGAAATGTGGCTCCTATCAGCTGGTGGATGAGTTCATGTTCGATAGAGCCAATGTTGTCTCACATGCTCACGCAAGCGCCACAGCCACATCGGATACCAACACTACAGAGCAGATGAGTGGAGAGAGCACATCAAAATCTCCGGAACCAAAGCGGAAGGAGGACATTTTCGTAGAACGTTGTATAGGTGAGATTAGAAAAAGTACTAAGAGTCTCATGGAAAGTTTAAAGGCCAGTGATGACATAAAGATGGCTTTACTTATGAGCATGCAACAAACCATGTAGAAATTGGTGGAAAAGCTCTAGCTAGCTATATTGTAGTTGGTGGATGGTCAATCACTATCCATAGGAAACGTCTGTGCAATGCACGCCTTTATCTTTGTCACCCATAGACTTTTGGCAATGTCATTTGTCCTTATACATAGTTCTCTGGATGTTTTGCCTTCTGTACTCATTGCAATATGAAATTCTTTGGCAGCTTCCTATTTGATGTATTCTAAGATTTCTCTCGACTTCTCCTCGATGCCAACTAAGCTATGCAAAGCATGATTTGCTACTGCAAGTCTCTCTTGTATTGATGCCCCCGGAATTTTCCCGAGTGTGAGGTCGTTATTGACTTCATCAAAAGCCTCCTACATCCACTCGTTTTTTCAGGAGTTGTCTCCAAAAATGATGCAGATGTTGTGCAAAATCAAGCACGTGTTGACCAATTCGGGCACATTCTTCAAATGCACGTCAATCATCTTCAAGAGAATCCGCCATTTGTCTTTGAGCATACCGAACGCTCGCTCGATGCACATGTGTGTTAAGCTCTAGACGAAGTTCTAATGGTACTCCCCTCGTGACAATCCGTCTTTGTGTCCCTTGAACAGAGCCAACATCTAGGGACGACATGGGTATGCAGCATCACCAACCAAAGCATACGGCAAGAGTTTTCCAGCCTCACAGAATTGTTCGATCGCGGTCATTCCCCATAGATTGGCATCATATATTGATCCCGCTCAGCCTATGTCAAATTCCCAAAATAATCATTTGTTTGATACCACTCCTTGCAAGATGATTGAATGGAATCCTTTGTGGTTGTAATAATCAGCAGCATGCAGTTGGGGTGCGACAATCGGTATGTGCAATCCATTGACTGCCCGCATCATGTATGATATTTGATGTAAATTTTGAAATTCCCGCGTAAATTTGTCCATCACGGTGGTAGAAGGCCATCTGATGAATTTCTTGAGTATAATTGTTTTTATGGCACTAGTAAATTGAGAGACTACTAGTTGATTTGTTGAGAGACCAATCCTATACAAATCTGCAATGTTCTGTATGGAATTACATGTGGCCAATCTTGAGATCGATACAGCTACCTTAATTTGAATTCGAATGGCTGACCGCATTTTCGTATCTTGATTCTATAAGAAGGGTGCGAGAGTGGAATACAAATACTCAAATGTCGAGACGTCCATACGCATGCGTCCTTTGAATTCCCTCGCATTAAATGATCCGAGCAGGTTTTGATCGAAAAAACCAGGTTGTGGCAACCCTCTCTCGTGAACCCATAGTCATCGTGGCCGTCTCCCATGCACTTGCCTGAATCCCTGCACTACAAGCGTCATGCAACAGAGTTGTTGTCAGTGCCATATAGAAATCATCCCTTCATCTCTTGACAAACTCTTCAAAGTACAGAACAATGAGAGCTAAAAGGTAAGTAGAATTATGAGCTTCTGGACCTCGATGTCCATCTTAACAGGGTGTGTGGTTTCCTAGACAAGCAATTGCCTTCAAACTGGAGCAGACAGAAATGAGCGTTAACTATGAGGTTTTGGAGAGGTCATTTTCTTGCTGGGTCGAAGTATGTTGGTCTCTCCAGCAAAAGTGGCTTCGGAGGTCATGTTTTTTCTAGTGGCCCTCTGTCGCTTGTGTGGTAACTCTGTGCTAGATTCGGTGACTTGGCTCTATCTACCCTACAAACCTTCATAGCCTCCGCTGGCAAATTTCTTGTCGTTCGTGTGGCATCCACCTAAAATATTAGGTTTAGTTGGGAGTACACTAAATTGTACTATTACTGTGGGGTGATACCATGCCCACAACTAGGGCCAGTCATTGGTCCTAGACAATATGAGGAGTTTGTCTTCATAGAGAAAGTGCATTTTTTTCTTGGGGTTTATTGCTATCAGTAAGGGTTTTTCGTAACCTCACTAGATGTAGCATACTATAACTATGCTAGTGCATGCAAGACATGAACTCGTATCAAGATGGAAACACTCTCACTGGTGTAGGCCAGTCATTGGTCGTAGTGTGGGCATGGTATGAATGTTCACAACATCCGCCAAGGAGGAGGGGGGGAGGATCCTGACACTACAACAAAACACGTCTTTTATTCCAACACCCACTTCACTACATGTCTTTTACTACTATAAACAGTGATTGGAGGAATTATAGAAATCCACCTTTGCTCATTTCATGTCTGAATTAACTTTGCGGAGTCATGGTAGTAAACTAGGACAACAATTCAGTTGGGAACGTATTTGTAAACGTGTTTGGGAATGTCTAATAGAACATGCATGACTGTGGGTAGTGAAGTGGTCGATTTGGATTTGTCAAGTCAAAATGTCATATATTTCAGGGGTTTAGACTGAGTACTCACAAAAAATGACCCATCTTTTTTTTGAATTCATAATGAAATGTACATATTTATACACAATAAGGCATTTCTACACACCCAACATATTCTAATTTAATCTATTTGAGCATTTATATCTTCTTCAATTCCAAATTTATCCTCATCTTTATAAGATGGTTCATGTTTATTTGTGTTCAAAGCTACAACCACTTCATTATTGTTTAAAACCACAACCTCATCCAATATTGGATCAGTTGGTGTTGCATCATTCTCTAAAGATGTTGGTACCAATCTACAATGCTTTTCAACGTTGCTTAGAGATAGGCATTTTATGTCCGGCATAGAGTCTTTGCTAGAAACAACTCTTGCTCCCCTTGGCTTTTTCCGTAGAACCATCTTCCATCCATGATTGTTCAAATCATCCAGAAAAAAAACTTGTTCAACATGGAGTGGAAATGCGAAAAATTCGGCTGATAATGGTACCAATCTATCAATTTTCACCAGGCTAAACAATAATCATCTCGCTTCATAGTAGCATTGTGCCCAACCATGTTTGTCATCATCCAATTACAATACAACACAACCAATTCATATCGACCATAGTCCATGGCCAATATTTCCTCCACCTATCCCTTATACTCCAAGTTTGCCGCCTTCAAGTTCTTGGCAGAATAGGTTTTAATCTTCTTATTTTGGATACATGAACGGCTGAAAATTTGTATAAGAAATTATAACCCTACATATCTTACATGTGTATGATTAGATCTATCAGAACAAGTTTTGATTTGCTCTACAGAGCTTATGAACTAGATTGAATTTTTTAAGGCAGTTTTGGGATATTTTGCTTAAGTACTACTTTCTTCTAATTTCTTCTTCAATCTTCTTTCATATTCTATCTATATTTCTTCTACTTCACATATTGATACAAATTATGGCTAATTTATTATAGTGTAGAGGAACAACGAGGCTACACAATTCATATCATTGGCAATATTTTATTCTTTACCATTTATTTAACTTCTCTCAAAACTTTGTTTTCGAGACACATTGGAGAAACACTTGGGAGTGACAACAGAGGATTTCACAGCATATTGCTTGTTTATTATATATTTTCACGCCTCACAAATTTGAGATAAGTTTCTTCAACAATATCTTTCAACCTACTTCTAAATATTTGCAAAATTGTTGTATGATCAAATTCATAAAATATGAGTGTTTTGAATGTAAATTGTTATTGTTTTATGATGTGTCACTTCTATTTTAATATCATTTATACTCTCAATTTCAATATAATACTATGTTGTAATGGTCAATTTATAAAATTAATGTGAATCTAAAGTACCTATCCAATTTTATAGGAATGGAGGAGATTGATTAAAATCAAATATTTTATGAAGATATTGAAGAAGTTAGTGATGAGGAAAGACACATGGAATATGATGCATTTGATGATAATTATGAAATGCAAGAGGATATTGGGATTTCAAACATTGTACTTCATCATTTTTAATTTTTATCTTTTAATTTGTACATATTTCCATACAAGGCCTACATTTACATGATTCAATGCATCAAAGGAGACATCATTTTCACTGAAGATATAATTCAAAATATTGATCCACAATTTATTAATTTGGATTGGGCCGCCGAAAACATGGAACGAGAAGCTTTGAAAAAATGAAAAAAATATGGAGCTAGTTTAGCTGTACATAAATTACCAAATGGTGAAAATAGATTATACAGTAAAATTCCAAAATATTTTCATCTTATTATCCCCTTTGTTGAGGAGTAGAACAAATTGTCACATTATCACATACTTTGCGCGAACCACATTTGGGAATTATAGCCACCAAATAGCATATTACAAATCAGGGTTGGTTGGTGGGCGCACGAAATCATGATATTCCACAAGATTTTATCCGAGAATTCATTAACGGATACTCTTAATGTATTTCAATAAAATCTTCGAATGATGTTTAAATTCCAACTCGAAATAAACGTAAAAAATATATTCTTGAGGAGGTTATCAAAGTACCATTGGAAACATTTGACGATACTATGAAATAGTTGATATTCAAATATCATGTACTTTTCTATATTTTGTACTATTAATGTATATATATTTTTATAGTTTGCATCATTTAATGTAATACAAATAAAATTATAACTATAAATTTCATATTTAATTTTTTATTCCATCATTTATAAGATTCTAGATGATGTTAACAATTATGTAGCAATTAATATTAAGTAGCAATGCTAGGATGATTAACTTTTAATATCCACAAATTTATCCCAATAAGAAAAGAAAAATTTACAAAACAAGCGTGAATAAATGAATAATTAATCAAATATGGCAGCTTTAAAAAGATACCAAGAAGGTTTTCAATTTGGTGTTGGAAGAGTTTTCCAAAAAACGTAAGTATTTTTTTACCTCACCGACTATCATGCTAATTTATAATTATTTATATTTGTTTGGATCATAATGTAGTATAGGTAGGATTACACTTGATAGGAATTTTATCCTTAAAACTCTACATAATTAATTATAAACATTGAAAACAACTTACGGAACTAGATTCAAAATAGTCTAAATAACTCAAACTTAGTGTTACTTATGTTTTTGGAAAAGCATCAAACCGGCATGCGGTTAGTTAGGGTTTGCTACTTAATATTATGATTGTTGTGTCATGTAATTTTTCAGATTTATTTGCGGCAATGTAATACATGTAGTGTAACATCTGTACCTATTCCAACCACAATTACACATTATGGATGTAATTAAGGAGGAACATATCGACATGGGAAGAAAAGAAAAATTGAAGATTATGCCGAACAAATGACACAAAAACAACAATATAGTAAGGCTAAGTATTGTGGATGTGAATTTTCAATCAAAATTGTGCAGCCGGTTGAAGCACATAAGAATGTTGACGTTAGTTATCTTATACCATTGATATCCAATATTTTTGCATTTCTTTTATTATTTTAAATACACAACATAGTAATTTTATGGCAATTTTTTTTTAATATAACATTAAGTAATTCGGACCTTAAATAAAACCATCAAAAGAACATAAAACGTAGGCATATATGTTTTATGTTTTTCCAAAGTTATTATTACATTTAAAAAATTAGTTGGATTACATATAATTTTTTTGGATCATTTTATTAATCGTCAACATAGACATCAATAACAAACAATATATAAATGATGGTAAAATTTCTAAAGTAACGTGTACAATTTTTTTTTTAAATGTTTATATTTTATTCTTAATATACAAGTGTATATTTATATTATAGTTGTTATCAAATATAATTTATATGGTTTCAAAAGTAGAGTACTAGCATTATGGATGAATGTTATGACACTATGTAGATTCACATTCACAGAGAGCATTCGGGACATATTCCGGGATCGGATGAAGATATTTTATTTTTACCCCTTCATCCCATGGCCATATTTCATTGTATGGAAAATCTCCACAATTTTAATGACGTGCAATCAGCCTTAATGGCTGCAAGAACGCGAGCAGATATTTTATGCAAAGAGACGGAACCGTACGAACAAGTTTTATATAGATTTTTCCAACATCAAAGGATGTTGGAAATTTGGCTTATAGCATGCAAAAAGAACAAGACATGCACAACGATGATTGGGTAAACGTCAATAATGGGGTTAAAGATTGGATTACTAGTGATGTGGTAATTTTTTTTCAACCTTATGATCCTAAAAATGAAGATCCCGAAAAAAAACCTTTTGTTTTAGTTATACAAACGAAGTGGATAAGGGAATTAACACTTCGGATTATCATTGGATTTGCATAGGCATTAGACTCTACTTTCAAGACAAACCAATATGGTTTGCCTTTTTATGCAGCAATGTGTCCAAATGGTCGAGGATTGGGAATGCCAATATTTCTTATGTTATGTTCATCTGATGTTAAAAGTGGCCAAGAAAGCATGGCCTTGAAGTTGACGATGAAAGATGTTTTTGATAAGATGGGATCCGTACGTCCAAAAGCTATTATTATTGATAAATGTATGACCGAATTTAATGCCTTAAAAGATGTTATTAACGAAGATTTATGGTGTTGGGAAATCAGTGAAACATGCAAGGTACAAACAAAATGTCATATTTTGTTATGTTGGTTTCATGTTAAAAAAACTTGGATTGAGAACCTTTTACCAAAAGTTCCCGAGGTGAAAAAAATAGCTTTGTACAAACATATGTGTGAATTATTAGAGTGTATCACGGAAGAGGCATTTAACACAAAGTACGAAGAATTTAAAATCACATATGAAGATAAACGTGATGTATTAAATTATGTGGCTACTGGGTGGGCAGGGATTGAATCCCAATGGCGTGAAATGTGGCCTTGTTATAATTGGCTATATGAACATGGATTTGTCAACACTACAAATATTGTTGAAAGATTGTGGCATTATATCAAATACACCCTATTACGAAGAAAAGTGAACCGGAGGCTTGATACATTGATTTGGGCACTTATTGGTGAGTTACTTAATCCCCCCTCCTTTTACACTAGAACTTGAATTTAAAGGTTAAAATAAATAACCAAATTCGCATTGGTGAGTATTCTTTTACACATGCTTGTTCATTAAGACTTATGTAATACATGAGCTTTGAACTCAAATATGGAACTTTCTAATGGGCTTACAACGTTTGAATATTGTCTCCATAGATCCAATGTAGAGTCATTACAACAAATCCCCGTTTTTTTTTATAAGTTCATAGTCAAAATTATAACCTACTCTATGAACTATTCAATGAAGTGTCCCTAACTTTTGTCCATTGGTGTTTATAACACGCAGGTGAAAATAGGAATGGCTCACGTTTTGGCGGTGGAACGTTATTCGATCATTATCGGCATATTAACTTATTGAGCGAATCGGGAAAATATTCAACACGTGGCCACGACAAGCACTACACAACAAGATTACAAAGGGCGACTCGAATTGTTGAAAATTACCAAAATGATCTAGAAGGACATTTACAAATAATTGATCCATATAGTATGGAATTTTTGGTTCGAAGTCAAACAAATCCAGATGCTTGGTATGCATTAAACCTAGGTTATGAGTGTTGTGAGTGCAACGACCAAGTGCACATATGTAAGCATAAGTTGGTTGTACGCATGTTATTGGATCGAAAGTTAAAACAATTGAAGATATTACTATCATCGAACGAAGAGGGATTTTCACATGTTGTACATGAAAATTTTGAGGTGAAGCTTCAATTGAAGCGGGAAGGTTAATAAAAAATGACACATTATTTGACGACGAAGAAAGCAATCCAATAGGTATGTCAGAAACTCAACTCATATACAAACTAGGTATTATTTGGAATTGGAAAATGATTAGCTACATATAATGAGAATGTTAACGTTGTTAACACGAGTGGTAGAGTTTTTGTGGCCGTTTAATGAGATATGTGGGAAACTTTGATATATAAGTATAGAATGGGTTGATATCAAGATATAGACATTGCATAATTTACCTCATGATTTAAGTTATTGATCGTAAAATCATTTGTTTTGCAGAGGCGCTTACGGAGGCTGAAGGTGAAGAGGACATAATATGTAATGATGCAAATGTCAGTATGCTTCCATTGTCTTTGGAAGATGAACCCATGAAATATTTGGGCACCCAAGTTAGTCAAGGGACTAATATTACTGTTGATTCCATAAATGATAGGATTCAAGCCATTATGCGTGATTTTTTCATGCAAGATAAAATTGATTTACTAACTCAACCACAACTTGATGCCTTGGATAAAGCGGTTAAGGTGTTCGGGAGAACCACGAAATCAATATTTAATCCTAGGGTTACACCCAAAGCAATTAGTCTACCTCGTGCAGGAACTAATATTTTTTCTATCCAAGCTCATGTGACTAGGACAAGATTTGGTCATGGGAGGCCTTGGAGGGGAGAGGATACAATGGTCACCATGGAAGATGATATGACCCAACCTTCTACTACAACCAATATAAGTACGCAAGGTTTACAAAGGCCAAATAATACAAGGGAAAAACACCAACGACAAAATGTTGCCCGAAAATGAAAGCGCGTACAATTTCCAAAGGTTTTCAAGCAAAAATGTTGTGTGTGCGGAGACTATAATATCATTTTATCTAGTTATGATTCCACCTCGTGTAGGAATTGTGCTTCGCAAGTGACTAGAGGCGAGTTAGAATTTGGAACAATTGGCATTGATGGGTCATTGGTTGGAAAGTTGGTGGAGATTTTCAATAACGAAACAAACAAATGGTATATTGGTAGGCTATCATGTTACAACCATTGCAAGGAGGGAGACTATCCACAATCATATAGCATACAACATAATGGTAATGTCATTAGAGGCATTACATTTCCATATGAAAATATTTGATTTACTTGACAATAGGCATAATACATAGATTATGTAATGTAGGTGACACTAAGTATGATACAATTATTTACAAATGTATATGGGCCTTTTGTGGTCACTCTTCTTAATTGGACATGTATATTTGAGTGGTATATGTGCAAGTCTTGAAGTTAGGTATGGACACCAAAATGCATGTCTTGAAAAGATAGAGGACATCGTGTTGAGAACTTATTAACCATGCTAAATGGAACAAATCTCATAATTGGGAATGCCTAAATGGTAATTGTTTTAACTTATGGAATGTTCATTTTGATAGTGAATAGAATATTCACACGAGTTCCTCAAATTATGCGGAAAGTGGGCACATGCACAAATTGGATGTGCTAATCATCTCGCATTAATTACATGTTTGGCATCCTAGTATCTTAGTACAAGTGGGTGAACAAAAAGAATGTATGTTTAAGACGTGGTTACCTTACAATGTTGGGGGAAGTTGGAAGTGCCCACATTGCTTTGAAGTGTAAATTCATGTATGAGTACGTAAAAGAAATGACCCAACCTTAGCCGTCCCTTGCCACTTAGGGCCACTTCACACATGAGACTGAGAGCTTGTGACCCTTACACTTTGAGCACTCTTATTGGTGGAAAAGGCGGAACCGGTCCAAGTTCGCTTCGCATTACGTTTGAAGGACCAACAGAGTAAGTGAATGCAAGATGGATGTAAAGTCTACATTGATTCCTACATGGCATCAAATGGGTCACGTTTCATGGTCACTTGGACTACTTTCAAAAACCACATCTTGGAGGTAGGCCTAACACAAAATTGGGAGACCATCGCATTCCGAACGCTCACAACCGTTGGTTTATTCTATTTTATCATGTGTGAGGACCCGCATGAATAGAAATTCAATGAAATAGCATTTGGTTGAGGGCCCGGTACATATGACTTCACATTACACTTGAGGATCCGTGACCGCACTACATGATTTTGGAGGTGTCTTGGGACGGCCTTTAGACACTTTCTTGTGGGCTCTCACAATTTCACGGTGATGGCTCTTGGCTCGTGTGTGAAGTGGCCCTTAGCAAGTAAGGGTAACCAACTAGTTATTTAGTAAGTAGAGTAAGGGTAACCAACTAGTTATTTGGTAAGTAGAGTAAGGGTTACCAACCAACTAGTTATTTAGTAAGTAGAGTAAGCGTAACCAAATAGTTAGTTAGTAAGTAGGCCTACCTAGCCGCCTAGCCTACCTAGCTGCCTAGCCCACCGAGCCTGCCTAGCCACAAGGCCCGACACCACCCTAAAGCTGGCCTCCCCGAAAAAAGACATGAGGCCCACGGCCCCACCCCGCCTTGGTGGCAAGCACCACCCCCACCCCCTCGCCACCTAGGATCATTGAGGCCCTTGGATGGGCCTTGGTGGATCAACGGTCCGGATGCACCATGCTCGCGAAATCAAGAGGCTCGTTCACAGCGCCTCAGTGACGGGGCTTCCAACCCCGTATGCAATTTGAGCATATGCAGTTTCAACGCTATATGTAATTTCAATATTGGAGTGGAAATGCAAACCTTATAGGAGGTCAAAGAGAAGGCAGTCTCTCTCTAGGGAATCGGATATGCTCTCCCAATTTCATTAACTATTGACCCCCTTACATGGGTCGGTCACTTAGCATGTTTTCATGTATACATGTACGTTTAATGGGAAACTAAATGGGGAATTGTTTGGTGCACGGCAATACTTTTTGGACCCCTTTAGTTATTAAGAAATTGTTGTTTTTTGATTTAAGGGTACCACAAAGTTAATTAGAAGAAAAAAATGTGCACTAAATATATGGAGGAGTATGTTTGATACGAAAAGATTGGCACCCCTAAAAGCCTCATTCAAAGTCATCGTATAATTAATTACAGTGCATTTTATAATTGATGATGTTTACTTAACTTGGTAAACATACTTTCTGATTTATTTGGGATTAATTATACTTAATTACATTCAATCACACTTAATTAGTTTGAGTGCGTATGAATACATGTGAAAGTAGACAACATTACCTCAAATATTATAAAATATACATACTAAATCAACACACTAATTTAAGTGTCATTTTAGAATGGCAAAGACAAATTCAAATTGTAAGTCACAAAAATTATAACCTTAGTAGTAGTGAGGGTTTTGTAATATTTTGACTTCCAAGTCAATTACATATTTTATTGACGGTTTCACTTTGATAATGAAATCCCAATCAATTGCTTAATTACCCAATGAAAGTGAACATATAAATATTGGATTTTGGGCCTTGAAGGTGAAGTGCACTCAATATGGGATTTGCAATCAAGCGGCCTTCAAGAATGCAAGGGCAATATTTTTTTCGAAGTTGGGCGGGGCGGGCAACAGTTTTCGGTCAAGTTCAAAAAAAATTCCCGGGAGGGCTGCCCCCGCCCGGATCTGACACCCCCCAAAGTTCGTAGGGGGGTGTTTAATGTCTGTCTCCACTACCTTCATGTAGGGTAGGTAAAGGGCTCCACTCTATTTCAGGTTGGTTCAAGGTGGGATTAGGGTGGCTTGTCAATGCCTATTCTAGCCATTCTATTCACAACGCCAAGGAGGTAACCCCACAAAGCACAAAAGGGTCATTTCCCAGGATGCAAGGGGGTCGGTTCCCGGGATGCAAGGTGATGGTTTTGCAAGCGAACCGGGTGGGACCATGAAGGTAGTTGTGTGGCTTTGCATACCATTACTACTTGGGCTTTGATGTAGTTCAGGTCTAGTACCCAACTATGTTGTGTTGGTTCTAGGCAATGAAGGTGGGGGTCCTCATCATATGCGAGGTTGCCATACACGGGGCCTATGGATTGGTTTAAGGAAGCTAGTAGTTTTGACTTTGAATATTCATCGAATATTCAATTGAGACTAAAAATATTGTTTCTTTCTTGATACCTATGTTTAGCCCAAAGGCTAATATGATTTTTTTTATATCAACCACATAGCCATATATATGTGCAATAGCTTAAAGTGTTGGTTTAAGCACCCTCTACCTTACGTACTTTCATATTCATGTAAGGCTACTACACTAAATATTGTATGTAGTGTCACTTACTAATTGGAGTTACATGATGCTATAACATTTTGTTATTGATGTAGTTTCTTACCAAGTAAAGATGTTAATGTTTTGTGATGTCCAAACAACCAATTTGACCTTTGTTGGTAAAAAAAAACATGTACAGTAAAAAATAGCATTCTGTAATTCAAAATTGTAAATGACAATAAATAAAATGCATTAGTGTAGTTTGTGTGTGGATAATTGAGAGAGGGGGAGGGGAATGCCATAAATGGTAAGAAAGTAAATTGGAACAAGCAATGATAGAAGGTATAAGAAGGGAAATGGAGGCAAAGGAAGTTGGGGGAAAGGCTCAATGCTCATGCAGCCCATGTCCTCTTGTACAATTATATTCACTAAAACTAAATATGGTATCTAGTGTCACTTACTATTCAAAATTATGCAATGCTATATCTATTTACTGTATATCTCATATTCAACCAAAAAACATTAATTTGGTTGTTTGAACATTACGGAACATTAACAACTTTACTTGATAAAAAATCACACAATAGGAAGAAAAAAAATAGCATTGTGTAAATCCAAATAGTAAATGACACTAATTGTCATATATAGTGTACCTCTTTATTTATGTAAGGCTATTAGTTTGTGTGTGGGATGATGTGGGGGGGGGGGGGGGGAGGGAGAGATAAAAATTAAAATATAAATTGGAACGGCCAATGATAGAATGTAAGTAGGGAGTTCAAAGTCAATTGAATTCAATGTTGAGGGGCTTGGACCTTCCTAGTGATAACATCGCTTACGTACTCCATTGAAATGCCCACATTGGACTTGTGATCATAGACTAGTGCACCAAATCTCGAAAACGTCCACTATTCCACATTCTTCATGCTACTGCTCATGAATGTTAAGTACTGTTCTCCCTCTTTAGTATGACACGTTTGGGAAACAAAAAAAAGTCGTATTATCGAGGTGTCGTCTTCTCATTAATTTGGCAAATGGCGTAAAGTTGTCGTATTATTGAGGGAATTCATATGAAAACATAAGTACATTTATGAGCTTAAAAATATATACAATGAGTTTAAGCAATATAGATGGTATGAAATAATAACTTATAATTCCAAATAAATACAAATATTCTCAAGAACTCTTGAAATAGGAGTCCAAAGACCTATGGTGTAGCCTACCCAAGTTAGCAGTTGTCATCTTATCTAAATTCTTTACTAACTTTTGAAAACTAGTAATTTCATTAACACCAAAATATAAAAAGTTCTCTAATAAGAAACTAGATGATAATGATGCATGACGTTTAGCATCAAGATATTGGTGATACTATATGACCCATGCACAAGAGCTCTAGATTGTTCTATCTAATTTCTGACATAAATTTATAGTTATCTAAAGTTCATTTAGTTTCATCCACATTACTTATGTAATGTCCACATTCAACCACATACAATCACTAAGGAACAAACTTATGAGTGAGAAAAGCAAGCAAGCCAAGAGCTATGCTTTTGGAGAGAGCCAATAAAGCCATGCATAATATAATACAATATAATACAATATAATATAAATGAAAGCGCTTGGGAAGTAGTAGTTGAGATATTGATTATAAGAAGTTATCAAAACAAATGACCATGTTGTAAAGTTACCTTTAAAGGCCACAAGCAACGGATATCAATTGTTATAGATATGACAACAATGGCGATGAAGTAAAGTTGATAAAGGATGGCATGGCCATGCTCACCATATCACTTTGACCACACACACATGGGCTACTTGAGCAGTGAGTCCTTCCCCCAACTTTCTCTACTCCCTTCTTAATACACCTTCTATCATTGGTTGTTCCAATTTACTTTCTTGCATTTACGGTGTCCTTCCCTCCTCTCCCATTTACCCACCCACAAACAAACTACACTAAATATTCACTCACTATTTGGATTTACACAACGCTATATCTTTTTATTGTTGATGCAACCTTTTACTAAGTAAAGTTGTTAATGTTCTATAATGTCTAAACAACCAATTTAACATTTGTTGATAAAATATAAGATATATAATAAACAAATATAGCATTTTGTTATTCCAAATAGTAAGTGACACTAAATTTCACATTTAGTGTAATAGCCTTACATGAACATATAGGTACATTGGTTGTAATAGAGGACATGTAGGGTCCCATTCGTGGCCCATCACATGCAAGTGGGCACCAACATCCACTACATGCAAAAACATAGTACTTGTTGGCAAGGTTTGTAGCTAAGAATGGAGATTCAAAAACCCATGTCCTCCGACAAGATTGGACTATGCGATAAAAATGTATCGAGCGTTAGGAGGTTCAATAGTTTACGCAATTGGTACATGTCTTCTGATTCCCTAGAGAGAGAGAGAGAGAGAGAGAGAGAGAGAGAGAGAGAGAGAGAGAGAGAGAGAGATAATCTTCTCTTGAACTTCCTATAAGCTTTTCACTTCCACTTTGAATTTTCAAACTTGAACTATTGATAATTCATATGGCTTGTATATGCTGACTCGACAAGATAAATCCCAATGTTGGCAATTTGCAAGTGGAGTTGGAAGTGTCCTCAATAGGGTCATGTTGTTATTGCATGTGAAACGTCATGGTAAGGTGCAATAAACTCGCTACCATAGACATGCACTTTGGTAATTTTGCAAAACGTCAAATCTTACTTGCCACTAGAAATTCCATCTTGAAGTCCTTAAGTTCTCTCAAAATCAGACATCTCCTCCGTTGTAGTCTAGATGGTTAGGATACTCGGCTCTCACCCGAGCGACCCGGGTTCGAGTCCCGGCAACGGAAGCTCCCGAGGAAATGATTAGACTACCTTTTTCTGAGAATTTATTGACAAAAAGTGAAATTGGCGCATTGTGCTTGGCCCCAATGCCATCACAAAACTTTGTGGGGGAACCGATGAAATTTGGCAGGAAAGCCACATCAACATTGCTTCATTTTTGGGGACTTTGGATCCAAAATTTAACTCTTGACACATAGAATCGCTCCATTTTGGAGTTTCTTTGGTGTTGGACCCTAGTGCAAATCCACCCTTAGCACATCAAAAGAGCTCAAGCACACTAAAAGCAATAGGTTTCTAAAGAACAAGAGATTCGACCAGGTGTTCAAACTTTACAAACTACTCCACTCTTATTTAAATGTGACCACAATTGGGAGAACCTCAATTTTCCATTAGGAAATCAGCAAGAAGTGCACTTCTGATTACCATAAGTAACTTAAGGGGGTCTGATGATTGACGATGCTTCATGATAGATTTGTTGATGCACCACAAGTTTTGAGAGTACTCGTGTTGAGAGTTGGGTCTAGCTTTTTGGAGATTACAAATTCAGAATGATGTTCGTAGCACATCGTTGGAATTCAGATTGCATTGCATGTGATCAGCGGAGCAACTAGGCGACATTGATCGGCAATGGCGACACCTTCGGGAGCAGCAGTTCTGGTGGAGAAACTATCCTTGCAAGATGGACCGAAACCCCGGCAGCTCAAGATTTGTCGCGGGGTGGAGGAGATGATTGGCGGCACACCGATGGTGGAAGTGACAAGCATCCTCAAAGCTGATGGTGCGGTGGCAAGAGTGGTGGCCAAGATGGAGTGTCTTCAACCCGGCGGATCTGTTAAAGACCGCATCGTACTCCCGTGAGATTTTGCATCGCCAGAACCCGTACTAGTCTCTTCTTCGTCCATTATGATGCCGATTTGTGCAATTACTGTACTGCGACTGTCGTGATTAATTCCCTCTATGCTTTGTACATTTCTTATCATATTAGGATGAAAAGCTCACCAATTGCAGCATGTTACTAGTTGCCAAAGACCACATCGTACTCCCGGGAGGTGCATCATTGTAACCCTCGTGTCTTCTTTGTCCGTTTTGCAATTTGTGCACTGCGATTGTGACCGTTCCCTCGGTGTTTCTTCCATTCCTGCTCTCTTTAGACTGAAAGTTCACCAATTGCAGCATGTTAGTAGATGTGAAATAGTACATCGCACTCCCCGGAGACGCATTGTTCAAATTCTCGTGTCTTCTTCGTCTATTTTGGCTTTGGTCAGATTTGTAGGACTTGCGATTGTGGCCATTCCCTCAGTGTTTCTTAGCTTCCTGTGCTCTTTAGACTGAAAGCTTCATCCATCCAATGCAGCATAGGACTAGATGTCAAAGACTCAAAGACGCATCGTACTCCCGTGAGAGATGTGGCATCACAAGCCCTCGCGTCTTGTTCGTCCAGTATGTGATTTTTGCAATTTCTAAACTGCGATTGTCGCAATTTCCCTCGATTCCTGCATTCCTTCTCTCTTTAGATGAAAACCTCACTAGATGCAGCATGACAGTAAATGTCAAAGGCCGCATCGTGCTCCCGTGAGATGCATCAGAAAACCTCGTCTTCTTTGTCCATTATGCGATTTGTGCAATTTTTGCAACTCAATTGTCGTAATTCCCTCGGCATTTCTTAAATTCCTGCTCTCTTTAAACTGAAAAAGGTCACAAAATGAAGCATCGCACTCCCGTGAGATGCATCATTACAAACTCTCGTGTCGTCTTCGTTTATTATGCGATTTGTACAATTTGCAATTGTAGCAATTCCCTTGACATTTCTTACATTCCTGCTCTCTTTACACTGAAAAAGTTGACCAAATGCAGCATGTTACTAGATGCCGAAGAAAAGGGGCTCATAACCCCGGGGAAGACAGTGCTGATTGAACCGACGAGTGGGAATACGGGTGTGGCACTCGCCATGGTGGCCAGACGGAGAGGATACCGATGCATCCTCGTGATGCCGGAGTATTACTCCTTGGAACGCCGAATTCTCTTGCGTGCTTTAGGTGCTGAAGTTATTATAACAGGTTAGTTTTCGGTGTTTGAGCATTCTTCCTTACATATCGATCCATCACTTAACTCATTCAAGAGCCTTTCCTGTACTGAAGGGCCAGCCACACAAAGCTTGAGCTCAGCTTGAGCTTGCAAATGTGATGGGCCAAGTTGAAAGCATTTGGACCCTTACATGTGCCTAAAATTGTGGAGCTTAGATCCTTCTTATTTTGGATTTTGAATTGATTTTCAAGATCAAGCCCGAACTTGAATTTGTAGTCATCGGACTTGACATGACTACAAGCTCGACTTCGGGCTTAAACTTGAAAATCAATTTAAGAAAAAGCGCGGAACGACCTTGAGACAAAGCTCTATCGTCTTTGACACATGTAAGGGCCCAAATTCTTTTACCTTGGCCTACCGAATTTGCAAACTTGAGCTCAACTTGTGCGTGGCAAATCCATGACACTAAGATGGAGCACTGTATTCCAATTCAAGTTAGCCGAGTTGAAGGATTTTCCAACTTTTGTTTCTGACGATTGTGTGATTCGTCCTGCATTGGAAGAGCAGAGGGAGCGAAAGGACTCCCCGAGTTGTTCAGAGTATTGGACGAGTTGCTAAAAATCACACCGAACTCCCACATGCTCAGCCAGTTTCAAAATCCGGAAAACCCTAATGCTCATTTCCGCACTACTGGTGAGGCTCATGACCAAACACTGGTTCCTAAAGCATTCATATCTTCAACTTGATATTGAAGATGAGACTATGATGCGAATATAAATTCCTTTCCGCAGGACCGGAAATATGGGAGGCGACTTCGGGGGAAGTCGACATCTTAGTGGCCGGCATTGGGACTGGAGGGACCGTCACCGGTACAGGCCGGTACCTGAAGAGCAGGAATGCCAATGTGCAAGTCGTTGGGGTTGAGCCTGCTGAAAGTGCAATTCTGTCAGGTTTTGCTAATTTCTCCAAAACTTCCACACATTGATGGTCGGATGAAATCTCTACATGGTAGGGGGTGCCAATGTGAGATAGGGTTGTTTCTAAAAATGGTGGCACTAGAATCAGAGAGAAAAACCAATCTTCTACTGGTCGTCGGTTGTTTTGATCATGTGAACCACGAGGAGGAAGCTCCACTTGCAGGTGAACATGAACTGCTCATGTGGATAATTGTCTGGAACGAGTAGGGAAAATGATGACTCGCAACTAGGTTAGAATTGGCAACACTTAGATGCTTAGAAATGGAAGGCGATTGTGTGCATGCATATAAGAGAGAAACCTTCTTCAAGAGGACTTCTCCTTTGCACTAAGGTATAAGTGCCCATTGTGGACACTTTGAGCACTACTCCCTTACCTAACTAAGACAAATTATCCAATGTTTTGTGTGGATTACCAATTATGTTATGAGCACAATAACATTAAGATCACATGAATCAAACCATACCTTACTTCTTGAGAGATGTTCAAGTCACAAACCTCATTTGACCCTTCCTAGCTATACGGGCCCCCCAAAAAATGGACAGTGTTTGTTGACATTTTGTCTCCTTCAACCACTGAACTGTGTTATTAGACCTTAGAATAACACAGTCAATATTCATGAAGTACGTACAGTAATCTACCGCTTAAGTGCGCACCCATTCAAGTAGGCATCCCAGTTAAGTGCGCATTTTTTTCGACAAAACTCATGGTTCATATTTTATTGTTTGAACATGTCATGTAGAGTCATTTGTCACGAATGCTTGAATTTTTTACACTCAACATTCAATGTCAGTTTGTTAACGTTTTACTTAAACGTCTCAAACGATCGTCGCAGTTCATCATACATCTATCCAACTTCCGTTTGAGCATCGGAGTAAAGCAATTGGTTGTTGATGTCGAGGACAATGATGTGTAGGGCTTCAAAACCCTTGAAGTCAGTAGCACTTTCAGATTCAACAAATGTCTAGATAGGCTTGATTTCGTCATCGATAGGTGGTTCTTCTTCAATTTGAATTGTTTCCAGAAATTCTTCAACGTCCTCCAGCATAACAACACAATATTCTTTGTTGTTTGCATCATCGATATCTAACAAACTGCTCATTTCTTTTGGTTCGATGGAGATCTACAAAGTACGCACCTGCCAACTAAGTGCGCACCAATGGCTTTGGTTCAAAGTGCGTACTTAAGCGGGAGATTACTGTAGTTGCCCACTTTGAGGGGAAAATAGGTGTCAGAATTGGGGCCACTGATAGAATTGAGTGCTTCTACCTTATTGCAATCACAAGTTTTCACTTGAGCCATGTGACTGAGGAGTACTTGACTTTTGTCATGACTTGGATGCCTTGGCTTTTTCTTTTTCTTTTCACTATATCTTTTTGGCATGGGAGAGGGCAATGTGCATTCTCTGGTTTCATTCTATAGATTCTTGTGGTTCATTGTTCTTCATTCCATGGCTGCTAACCATCATCACATGGATGCTTGTGCAGGAGGCCAGCCAGGAAAACATAGCATACAAGGCATGGGCGCTGGATTTATTCCTGACGTTTTAGATGTGAAGATACTGGATAGGGTGATCGCAGTGCACAGTGATGAGGCAATGGAGATGTCAAGACGACTGCAGACTGAAGATGGCCTCCTTGTTGGCATGTCCTCTGGCGCCGCATTTGCTGCTGCCCTCAAGGTATGGAAGTTGAGCTAATGCTTCTTTCTGAGTACTACACCTCTCCAAACCCATCTCTGATTAGAAGGAATCTGCTTCAAGAATCAGATTTTGCATCTCAGTTGCTTGAACTCAAAAGATAGAAACAGTGAACCTCTTTCTTTCAACCTAACCCTGAAGATAAAATTTGAGCTCATGGTGTTTCTGTGAGTACTACACCTATCCAAATTCATCTATGATTAGAATTTGCTTCAAGGAATTAGTTTCTGCATCTCAGTTGCTTACAGTCAGAAAACCGTGCAATCAAGGTGAGATGTTACATACTGCCAACCTCTTTCTTCCAGCCTAATATTCCTGTTCAAAATGAATACGTTGAATTCTCCTTGAAAAACAGTTTGACTCTTTGTAAACGCATGGTAGAAGTATGTCGAGAACGCTTAAGTTCGACATCGTTAGATTTTGCAGGTCTTGTGGATTTCTTACTCCTCAGAACAAACAGGTTGAGCTTCGTACTGCATAGTTTTAAGTAGCACCAAATTTTCTGACCATGGGAATTGCATTCCATGTCCTTCATGTGCTGTCTACTTGCAACTAAGAGTTTTTCCTGACTGGCTATTTGGACAGATGGCAAAGGAGCCAGCAAATGCAGGTAAACTCATCGTGGTGGTGTTTCCAAGCGCAGCAGAGCGTTATCTCAGTACAGCTCTTTTTGATTCTCTGAAAAAAGAATGCGAGACTATGAGTACCTACGAATAAAACTAGGTGACTCGGCATGAAACATCCACAAACCACACATATAACCGGGCGATGAAAATACAGATGTATACATAATATATATAAAACACTAGCTGTTGATAATTGTAATGGTTGTTACTGCAGGGCCAAGAGGCTCTTGTAAAACTACGTTAATGACTAGCTCCTGAGTCATAGTGGTGATCCAAGCCCCAAATTGGTGCAATTGATGAAGATATCACAATTGTATCGTAGACCTAGGCTGCGAGGTCATGTCTGAAATGTGGATACAAATTATCAGGGTTTGTAAAAAACATTCCATTCTTGAAATTTCTGTCACCTCTTACAACCAGATGAAAATGCACATTTTTCATGAACATAATTTACACTTCCATGCATCTCCTGCAAAAAGCAAACAGCTAATATTTTGCTTCACTCACTACTGTACGTGCCTCTGAGGTGGAACATTTTGGTTGGATCGCATGAAATTCAGTACTTCCAGTAAACATCATATACTAATAGCTTACGCGAATCAAATTCCAGGCTCTGGTCAAATACCATACTAATTGTTGAGTCTCATCTACATTATCCCAACTTCTTGAGGTCATTTTGTCTGGACCAGGTATACATAATTTCTCAAATACCTCCAATTGCGTGTGCTTGTTCAACATATAAGGTAATCTTCTGAGAAACACTCAATTTTCATGTTCACCAACTAGGACTTCTGTGTGATAGGTTATACCATAGATAATTTTTAGCGTTTTCTATCTCTGGTGCAGAATGATGATGTGGGCCACAAGCATTCACCAGCGGTCGGGAATTGCAGACAAAAATATCTGAAACAAACAGGAGCAGCATCTCTGCTTCAGCACACATCCACATGAATATTGTGCCGCCCCAAAATACTACACTGTTTATGGTATATAGTGTCACTTACTCTTTGGAATTACGCAATGCAATAACTTCGTATTTAGGAACCCAATTCTTACTTTCAAAAGTTGAATAGGTTGTTCAGACATTATAGAACATAAAAGACTTTTTCTTGGTGAAATATGAAATTCTCAGTATTATTTATAGCACTGCGTAAATCTGAATAGTAAGTGACACTAAATACCATGACCAGTGTAGTACACATCTTTTATGACTACTAAGCTTAGATGGCCCTGCACTCTCTTACAATCATGAGTAACTCACCAGGTAAGGCACCACGGGCCTTGGCTTGGTGGTTAGGGCTCATGGCCCCCAATGAGGAGGTTATGGGTTCTATTCCCCATGCCGGCGTGGTGCTCACCACCTTAGTCCACCCAACTATGGTGGGGGGTCCTTGGACCTTGTTGTATGGGTACCTCAAAGCCCTTTGGGGGGATACCATGTCCGGTATCTTCAAGGAACTAGTGGCTGGCTAGGAACTAGTATAGTGTGTCACTATAGTGCACATCCTCAAAAGGGGAGAGTAGTATTGTCCCAATGTCCCCTTGTCAAGTAGGCATCGGGTCATTGGCATTACGAACGGACACTTTATTCACGCCGGCCCCTTGCTAAAAAGGGACTGGAGTTTCTATCTATCTATCTATCTAACTCACCAGGTATTCCCTCGTATAATGGTATAGTGTAAGGTAAGTGGGCCTTAAATGGACACTTTTAGCTCTGCACACAGTTCTGGTAGGAAATGAAAAACGAAATTAGTGTGAGGTGATTGACAAATGCAAATGGGTGCTGTAGCTATTTTCCTCATGGTTTCCAGGGCTTATGCCCCCTTCCCACCTGACTTTAGTTAAGACCCAAAGTATTTCCTAAAAACCGGGTAAAGCTCCCTCGGTTATAGCGGAGGCATCCGACTATCCCAATGCACCTACAAGAACTTGCTCCGGAGATTTTCAAGTAGCTTTTAGTTAAGTAGCTTTCACACATGTTCATGGTTTTATCTACCAAGCAATGACATGTTGGGTAGTTTTTGTCCCATCCCCAAATGCCTTACTACTCACCTATCTTACCATCGGTTTTTGTTAATGGGGCTCCTCGTGCCCTCATAGCTAAGACTAAAAAGCAACCAATCAAAAGGATGGGAGGCGACACTTTTAAAGCTCCTATATTCTTGCCTCATGTTTAGGTACCGATGGGAGGGTCGGTGGTTGAGGCTTAAAACCTCCACTTTTAAGCCATGCCACATCATTTGCCAACTAGGCTCGGCACTAGACAATGTCGATGGTGTGAGGGCCGGTTTGTTAGAACCAACTTTTAGTCTTAGCTAAAGTCGGGTGGGAAGGGGGCATTATATGGGTATTTTGTTCATTATCAAAGTGAGGATTCTTAAGCTTGTTATATGGTTATATATATGTGTCTCCCAAGTATGTTGATTATATAATGGTTGGTAAGTTTTGAGCATGTAGTCCCATCTCTTTTAAACACATGTCTTTTTGGTGTTTCATTCTTAGATCCACATCTACCACCCAACACTCAAATATAGGCGTTTGATGAACAAATGTACCGAGTAAGGTATGCATACAAAATGTACCATTGGCGGGCACTCTATGTGGCCGAGGATTTGTGCCACTCAAGTAAGTTGAAGTTGAAAACGTTGGGGGCTTACTCTTCATAGTTCAAATATTACTTTTTGAAGCATATTGTACCCTAGAATTAGCATAAGGGACCTGGAACTACACTATTTATGGTATTTAGTGACACGTACATTATTTGCAAAGGGCCTAAACTAGATGCCTACGGGTCTCAAAGTGTCACATGTACTAATTGTCAATATGATGTTATTCATCAATATAAGTAACTTCTTGAAGTGAAAAAATATATACATTATGACATTTGGTTTAGGACATTGGGATCCTTGAGATGATAGTTTTGCGTTCTAGTAGACGTGGCGAAGATATTATTGAGCATACTAATGCCAAGCGCCATATGTTTATATTTTAGTATGGAGAGAAAGATATTCTAGAGGATACTAATGCCAAGTGTCATTTGTGTACACTTTTAGTCAATTTGTAGACCATTGTGTAAAACAAGTTTACACCTCATAACATTATTGAACATACTCATGCCAAAATATTAGAAAGCGCAATTGGACATCAACTATCACGAGGTGACACTAATGGTGAAGTTGGTGATCATTACTGTAACCTATATTACCCCTCAAAATAGGGTAAGTGACACTATTACGCATGTGATATGCAATACCGTAAACAAATGAACACCTTTTACACCTAATACTATGGTTTACTATTTGGAGTTATATGTTCCTATAGCTTTATATCGATGATCTCAACATTTGACGTAGATAACATAAATAAATAGGTATATGCATGTCAAGGAACATAACATAACATAACATAACATAGCATAGCTAATGATGAAAGATTGAGTGATGAAGAATCCCTCTAAGAAAGAATTCCAATGTTAGAAAGATTGGATGAAGTGAGAAGTCAAACCTAATTAAATATGGCAACCATTTAAAAATGGTGTAAAACTTATAACGGCAACAAAATGAATTCTAAAACAATAAATGCCAATGATTTGGTTTTACTTTGTGACAACTACTTTCAAAAATTTCTAAACAAATATAAACTACATTGGATGGGCCCTTATCAAGTTAAAATTGCTCATGACAATGGATCATTTGATTTGGTGGATTTTGAAGGCACATCATTTCCCACACACATCAACGGCTATTGTCTAAAAAAATATCATATGTAACTGAGGACAATTACTTGGGTAAAATGAGTGGGAGTCTCTTATTATAAGTAATTATTATTACTTTAAATTATATATTTAATTGACTTAATTTTATTATATAGAATTTCATTTTTTAAATTAGTATTACATATATTTTATAGATATCTTATGAATAAATTATAATGAAATTAAAAAGGATGATGGGAAAATTTGGAAGCCAAAGAGTTAATTAAGTTGGTAAGTCTTAATTGCTGGAATTAAAGAGGAAACCCTACGGCCTAGACAATAGACTTACGGACATGCTAGTATAGGTTGACTGAGAAGGCAAAAAGCCAACAAAAGATCAACAGACTATAGGCTAGGTTTTCATATGTCGTTACAAAAATTTAAAAGGCGGAACGTTTATAGGCAATAGTCTAGCAAAAACATAACGAGTGGGGTAGAAGTTGCAAGTTGCAGAGCTCGTTGTGGTAGTGGAGAAGTGGCTTTTGCATAAACCATCAAGTGAGTTATGATGTTACTATTTTATTTTATTCTTGTATACTTTCTATTGCAATAAACAATATTTTGTGCAAAAGTAAGTAACTTGATATACTCAGACTATGGTCTAAGAGAAACATATGCCAGTGTTTGAGTTTAAAGACTTTGACCAGGTCATGAGAGAGGAGGTTAATGATAAAGGAAAAAAATTGAGCATGTTGAGTGAGATATTAGGGTTCTTCAAAAATATAAAAGGGAGTCTAAGAAAAGTGATCTTAGTAAGAAGAATTGGAAAGGTTGACAAAAATAAAAACCTTAATTAGGTTATGAAGAGAGATTGAAAGGCATAAGTAATCCTCTAAAAATAATTAAAGAAGTCAAGTCTTTTTGAAAGAAAATCAACAGTGGGGGTAAAAGACAAATATTAGGTAAAAAGCATAAGTAATCTGAGGGTACTGGAGTAACTTGAAGGCATGTTTAGAAATTATGGATTCCTAGATAGGTGAGTTTTAGAGAAATAGAAATAGAAAAACCCATGGAGTTGTTGGAACATGGCAAAGACAATGAGCAAAAAAGAAAAAATTAAAATTGTCACATGAGAAAAATAGAGTTTTTCAGGAAATTTGAGATAGTTTCAAGAAAAATGAGTTCATAAATGCCGAATGACCGAGAGAAAATATGAAATAAAGGCATCAATTAAGCTTCTGAGCAGGGATAACATAAAGAACACCTCTCCAAAATTGTGAAAATTTGGGAAGAGAAGAAGATCCAAGTTGTTGAGTGAAAAAAGAAATCAAAATATATTTGTGTGCTAGAGAGGGTTTTGGAAAGGAAAAAATAAAATTACAAGATTAAGATGCAGGGTCCCACCCATAAAGTTTTTTTTGGTCTATAGTCTTTCTTACTAAATGAGGACAATGGGAAGTGAATGTTGAAAGGACAAAAGCCAAAATCAAGTGCTAAAGGATAAAAATTGCGGAGTGGACAAAAATGAGGATTTTTTACCTTTAAGAAGCGTAGGGTTAAAATTGAAATTGAAATTGTCTAGAAAAAACTCTCTAAAGGCAAGTAATGCCTTTGAAATTCAAGAAAAATAGTCAAAAGAAGGAGATATTTTTTAGCTCAACAAGTCAAATCTGTTACCTTGATTTTCTTAGAGAAATAAAATAAACAAGGTGAATTCAAAAATCTATGGTTGAAAAGAAATCACATGATAATATTAGGTTGGAGGCTAGAAGAAAGATCAGGCATTCATAAAAAGTCAGGAGGATAAGTTTTGAGGTCAAAACAACAAAATTAGATAAAACAAAAGTTTGAGTATAAGTAATATTTGGGGTTTTGGTTGTTCATATGTTAATTAAAAATCTTCCCACATGCTAATTTCTGAATTGATAAAAGTAATTCATAAATGAATTTTAGATAATTGAGTCAAAAAAAGGCATCTCAAAGTGAAAAAAAAGTGAAATCTTTTTCACGTAGGGACCACTACAACCAACTAGAAAACTCCTCTCTAAAATCTAAAATCTATTTCGACTTTGAGGAGGGAATAGGGAAGCTTCTTGTAGAATCTTTGAATTGGCTATGAACTGATAGACCGGTTGCGTTTATAGGATTGATACTACTGATATCACAGACTATAGGCAAGTCTAAAATTATTATGGTTGGGTTACTTAGTTTTTTTGAGTTATTACTTTGGACATGTGAACGACTATGGTCATGTTGAATTATGCAACCATGAAAGCTAAGAAGTTGGAAGAATAGGAGAGGCCACTTACCTTTAAGTCAATAGTTCTACCCCACATTACCATGTCTGAACAAAGCCTTGAAAGTGAAACGAGAAAAATTAGAAAGGGTAGGAGTTTTTTATTTTTTATATGTTGGATCCAAAGTATAACAAGAGTAGCATATGTTGACATAGTCAAACCTATTCCCGGGAAACTAAGACAACCCAAGTTGGGGGACAATAGACTTCTCAGTAAAGTTTGTAAATGAGGTGTCTTAGGGGCCTCAAGTGCCCTCTTATATAGGTTCCGATATCTAGGAATTTCTTAATGCGGCGGTTATGCCTCTTTCCCCTATTACCAAATGTTCCAGTTTCTTAATTTAGACTCTAAATATTATGACAGTCTAAATTTATATTGAATAATCTATTTTTGGTAATAGACACATGTTTAATTCATATGTAGTCTTGAAAGACATGTGGTTGGTTTTTTAACCACATGCCTAGATGTGCCAGGATCGTTGGATGTGCCTTACAATATCTCATTCAATTATTTTAATCCAAGGTGGTTGTGGAGGTTAAGTCCGTCCAATCGAGTGGTCATCCCCAGTTATATGTTTTTCATCTATTTGAGTTCATCTAAGTCTATTTACTAATTAGTCCTAGGTTGGTCGCCATGTTTACTAATTCCTAGTTTGGTTTTCGTGTTCCCGTGGCTCGCCGGCTCTCAGTCCCTTCGTCCTCGGGATCCCAAGCTTCTTATCTTCTTGACCAACCCTCAATCCTCTTGCACTCAACTTGGCCTCGGTCCCAGCTTGATGACGTTGGCTTAGGCTTCGGGCCTTGCTACCGATACCCAACGTCTTTCGTTGGCTCCGAGTGAGGATTTTTCAGGGGCTAACTGTCTATTTCAATTTGATAAGGTGGTCCATAGACTCAAGAGGTATTTGAGTGAGTTGTCAAGCCAAAAAACACCTTTACTAAACTTACATGGACAAGTATAATTTGACTTACCTCCAACCAACTTTATTCTAGTTTGTCAGACTATGGACTTGCCCTTGCTTGAGAGTCCCTTATCCTACGTTACCTTGGGCAGTATGCCCACATGTTTGATGCACTAGAAGAAAAGTTGATTCCCACCTGGATGGCCATTACCTGGCTGCTTGAAGACTATGGCATCCATTACTGGAGAATTTTGAGACAATGGTCTGTGGTACCCCCAACAACTATGGCTAATCATTCGCACATTTGTTTTTGTCCCCACAAAAACAAATGGAATCCAACAGCCATCCTATCCAGTGGCGAATACAATTGGTCATTGATAATTGGGCCAAAATCTATAGCTGTTGAGTGCAAGACTACTTACAAACATTTTTTTCAAGAGTATATCCATCATTGTGACCCGGTATGCTATAGAACTATAGTCTTTGCTAATATTCTTGCAGATTGGTGTAGATAGTGGAATGTGACTATTGGCATAAATCAATTTAACAAAAGTTATCACAATGTTCTTGCAACTTCTAAAGTTAAAGTATCAACCCATGAGATGGATGAGACTGGTGGAGGCTATGGCCATCAATCATTTTATTGTAGGTGCACATAAGTGCCTTATCAATGAGTTTCCACACACAAGAGCATGTCCTTTTGAGAGCTTCTTGAGGTGGCAGTGCAACCACGCACTTGAATTGGTGGTCCGAGACGAAGACCTTCACAAGGCACTCGAGAAACTGGAAACCACAGAGTTAAAACGAGGAGCGGAAGAAGCTGCTCAAAACCAAAGATGTCCCCCGAAGCTGCTCAAAAAATAAGTTGCTAGACGGCCAACAATTAGATTAGTAGGTGTCGTCCGATTTTTTGGCCTCGAGACCCCAAAAACCCTAAATTAGGGCTCTCTAGGGCCTAGCCTAGCTACGGCAAGTGAATTAGTTAGATAAGTAGTGACTAAAATCACTAAAAAGCTAAAAGTAGCTAGCCTAGGTAAAAAAGACCAAAAGTTAGGTCAATTGGTAAATTAGTAAGTAAATTGGGTTTTAGTAGCTTCTCAAAAGACTTTTTGATTAGATCCGGAGCTACCAAACCTATTGGGAAGAGGTTTGGAAGCCCCCGAACCTCCCCGGAAAAGGGTAAGGGGGAGGAAGATGAAGTTAGACGGACCGCATTTCTTCGTGTTCGCAATCGTGTTTCGTGTGCAAAATTTGTAATTTCCTCTCGTGAAGAGAGTTTGCGAGTGAAAGATCGAATAAAGTTCTTAATTCATTACTCAACTGGGTGTGAAACCCATTGCACATTGCTTGTGTGTGATTTTTATTTGGAAAAATTGGTTGTGTGGAAATTTGCTTGCGAAAAATCTAATTTGAACGCTGATCAGTTTCTTAAAATAGTAGATTTCAGGCTGCAGTTGAGTTTTCATGCCTTGTTGTGAGAAGTTAATGTGCAATAAGTGTGTGCTCCAATTGGATTCAAGGAATTGGATAATACGAGCTTGAGGTCAACCAATTAGAATAATTTGCAATCAGAGTGTTAAGTTTGATGTGAGATTCTTATTTTGCAAATTCCGAAGTCACACAAATCTGATTGCACGAGGGTTTGAAAAAATCGCCGCCGGGAGTCTCTCGGAGCTGAGAAGGCCAATTTCAGGTGCTGATGCAAGAGCGTTACTGATTGATCTCGAGAAGTTTAGAGAAGTTACCTCAAATACCTTAAGGAAAATTGAAAGATGGCAACATGTAACCAATTGAATTTGGAAATATCCGTAAATTCAAGCGACATCTCAAAGGGACTGTGCTTTCGAAGAGACTGATTCGGCCAAAGAATCAAGGAGCCGAATTCGAATGTAGGGGTTTTAATCAATTTGTGGGAAGAATGCAAGTCCGAGGATTGAAGCGCTGAGGAATCAGGTGGTGTTTGTAAATTTGAAATGGCCAAAAACAACTAAGAATCATTAAATTTGATTGAAGCAATCCCCTGTTGCGGAGGAGAAAGAAGCAGGGGAGAAGAAGAAGAAGAAGAAGAAGAAGGGGCCACGTGGCGCAAGGAGGAGCATCCTCCCAAACCAGAGTTCACGCTGGGAAAGAGGCTGGGAAATAACTAGCTGCAAAATACCCATGTTCACACTGCAGCAGGCAACATGCTGTAAATCCTTGGATTTATGGAGGCTGAACTTACTTTTACTGCAGGTAAAAACTACTTTGAGATTTAAATATCTAAAATTAAGGCATTAAAGCCTATTTCAACATCATTTAATTATCTAAATGGGCATTTTGCACAATCCAACATACAAATAAATCAACTACCATTGGAAAATCAATGAAAAAATGTTTTTAAACACTTTTGCAAAGCGACAAGGAGTAAATTAAGGCATGTTTTAATACATTAAATAAATTGAATAATCTAAACAAATTTAGAAGTGATTTCTAAATCAAAAGGAATTAAAGTAATAAATAATTCCCTAAGGTATTTAGGGCCTAAGAATTAAATTGGAATTAAATTGGTATTAAGGAACCCGTTATTGCGAGATAAATATACTAAAAAGAAAGTAAAAATGGGTTAAAGCTTATTAATGAATCATGGTATTTGATCCGCCAATGAGGTTGGGGTGAGGACCATGTATTATTAAACTGATATCATTAAATTGAAGATTAATTAAGGAAAGACTGTGAATAGATTTCTTGATACACTAAATTGGCGGTAATTAAGGAGAGACAATGAAATTCACCAGAGTGCCCTTGGCTCTAGTGAAGGAGTGGTTACTGGATACTTGAAAAAGACAATTGTTGAGCCGTGACTCCCTGCAAGAAACTTCGAAAGTCAAAATTGGTCACTATTGGACAATGGTTGTGAGGGAGTGACTGAGCAATTACATGTATCGCTATGAGTGACCTTTAACCCCAATTAAATAATACCTAAAGTTCCCTTTAAAAGCTAATTTCTTTAGGATTGTCGTCCTAAACTCATCTTAATCCCTTTGTGATCTATCAATTAACTTAATGGTGATCCCTAGATATAAAATATGACACTCATTTGGTCTTCCCTGTGTGGTTTTCTTAATTGGAACCCAAACAAAAAAACCTATCTACAGCAGGGGGTTAAATCATCGTAAAATTTTGGTTTTTCAGCTCAAATATGAAAACAAAGTTTCTAGTTGTTCATCACAAATCTCAAACAATAATCGGAAATGGAAATAGAAGCTCAAACATTAACAGGCCGTAGCGGAGATCAAACCACCTTAGCCATATAACATGCCGGTTACCAATTAGTATATTAATAAGATACTATGTGAGGTTAATTGGCCATGATTAGTAAGCCAATTTGGACTAGTAGGCTATGAAGAGGGCAAGTAAACATTAGTGAAACTAAGAGGAAACTAGTAAGTCACATAGCAAGCCACTTAGGATTAGTGGACTTCAAGGTGGCAAGTAGCCGTCTAGGCCACATAGGTAAGGCAAACGAAGGTAGAAGTAAATAAGGACCAAGAAATGATTTCTTGGTTAGCCTTAGGAATCTTCCCATACCTAGATAATATATAGGTAGATTCTAGGCTATAATCTACTACATCTTGAATGTAAAAGAAGATGAGGATTTTATGAGCTCTTTCCAAGGATGTATGGAAGAGCTATCTACATTTTCTTAGAGAAATTAAGGATATGATAAATTAAGAGGACGGCACATGTTAGGCACCTCCTCTCACTATATATAGAGTAGGATTAGCGTTAGAATACCTTACCTTATTCACGACAATAGGCTACACGAGAGCTAGGTCCTTTGTATCATTTACCATTTTGGAATATACGAGCTTCAAGCTCAACCTTCGTCATAGTTATTCAAGGTGGAGGCAAAGCAAAGTTTTAGCTTAGACATAGTTAAGTTGAGCAATGGTGAATGCAACTTGAGATATCCTATAGCAACTCACATGAGGTGAGATATTACATAAGTTAGAGTGAGGTAGTTTATATAGCAAAATGATTTGGAAAACTTGACATAAAAATTGAGAGACAATTATAAAGGAGTGGCTTATGGAGTCAAACATTTGATGAGGAAATTGGATACTCACATGAGGTAAGAATAGACACAAGAGTGGATAGGAGTTAAATCGAGGTGATTATTACAAAAACAAGTGAGACTTGAAGGGTTTTAAGTGCAAGTGTGAATAATTGAAATAGAGAGATTATAGATGTGAGAAGATTGGTTGATACACAAGGCAACTATAAAGAATAAGAGAAAGAGAGGTTATGAATGCAAAAATTGTATGCGGACAACTATTGCATGAAAACTAACCTCCACATAATTCTTTTCATTCTTCCTAGGTCATAATTCTCTTAATACAAGAAAGTTGCTTGGTAATTGATAATTTGAAAGAACTCCATGATCAAATCATTTCATTTACAAGTATATTATTATTCTACGATATAAGCGGCTATCACTAAGTATCAATGAACTCTATATACCTTACAATATCTAAGAGGTTAATGAATCATAACTTGAATATTTTTGAAATATAATACGGGAAGTTATGAACAAGGAATGAAGTGTGATGAGTTTTTTTATTCACTTTGATTCGACTAGACGATGATATTACTTTAACCATTGATTGGTTATGTTATGACTATGTTTAAAATAGAATACAATCAATTATATCGTATATGCTTAAAATATATTATATACCGTACCTGCATGGCCAATTTGGCATTTAAGTGCCGAATAATTATTTTAATTACTGCAAGGTCATTATGCAATTACAACAATATTTTAATCATTATTCGACACCCATGAACAATATTAACGAAACATTCGGCATTATAATTGTAGTTTGTTATTTTTGTTACATTCATCCCTCCTCTTAACGTTTTAAGCTCAAAAATACTGTGATTTTTGTAGACAATATGTTTTCATGAAATAGTTTACAGTCTGAGGATGGGGTTGTATGTATGAACAATTTCGATGCAAAAATTTAGTATAGAGGTTTATATGTGTAGAGTAGTGTGATAGTGAGAGGTTTCCTAGATTACAATGGCATTTCACAGTGAGAAGAAACAAACAGTGCTCACTTTTATATTCAAAACAATCACACAAGAAGATAGAGAAGTAGTTCTTGCAAAAGAAATTGAGGTTTTGAATGAGGCAGCTGAAATTCACAAAAATTTGGAAAGAGAGAGTTAAAAAAAACGTCCAATAGGTCGTCCTAGAAAGTCTTCAATTCTACTTCAACCTCAACAAATCAAGAAAGAGAAGGAAGGTGATGAAGAGCACAAAGGAGGCAATCAACACAAGACGAAAAGAGGACCATACAATAAATGGTTCACAAAATAGCTTTTCCCTCCTATTGAGAGGGTTGTCAAAAGGTATTGGAGAAACACTGATACTGTCAATTACTTGAAACTAGCATTCAAAACTTCTCACGCTTCAAGTCCTTATGAGAAGTTAAGTAGAGCAAGTTTATGGAATTGGTTTGATGACAAAGGTGATCTAAGACCTAATTTCAAAGAAGCATCAGAGCTAGGACATCATGTGAAATATCAAAAGCAAAATCTTTATGTCCTAGAAAATCACCCTCATGTGAAGGATCAGTTGGTGTCTAAACTTGAAAAATTGAGGGAAAGAAGTTATACTCTTTCGCTTAGCATTATCCAACCAATCTTGAGAGGCATGATTGAAGCTGTAGCACCTGAATTAATAGATGACACTCCTGGAGGCTTCTCTGTGTCAATGAGATGGACAAGAAAATTTGTTAAATTCTATATGAATTGGACATTTCGTAAAGGAACTACAATTGCAAGCAAAGTTCCTATTGATTGGATGGAACAAAGATTAAATATGAATTACAGAATAGCTTATCTTGTGAAAGTGTACAACATTCCTCCATACTTGGTGATAAACTCAAACCAAACAGGTATTCATTTAGTACCATCAGTAGGAGGAAGAACATGGGATGTTAAAGGAGTCAATGATGTCAAAATCCTAGGTTTAGAGGACAAAAGACAAATAACATGCGTTATTTCCTCCAATGCATCAGGAGAGTTTTTACCCCCTCAATTGATATTTACACGTACTGCTAATCGGTGTTTGCCAAAGTACACTGAAGCAAAAGCAAGGTGTTTAGAAGAAGGTTGGCATCTTACATTTTGAGCTAATCATTGGAGCACATTGGAGACTTCAAAGCAATTCGTGGAGAAGGTTCTTGAACCTTACTTAGCCTCTATGATCAACTTGCACAATCTACCAAGGAATCAAAAACTTGTTTGGTTAATAGATTCATGGTCAGTACATAAGAGTTCTGAATTTTTAAATTGGATCAAGAGTGAGCATACCAATGTCCTAGTTCTATTTGTTCCAGCCAATTGTACCTCAAAGTTGCAACATGCTGATGTGATTCTCCAAAGGCCTTTGAAACATGCCTTTAAGCTGCATTTTCACAAATGGACCACATCACAAGTTAGAACTCAAATTGAGGGTAGCAGAGAAGGAGATGTACACTTGAGGATGAGCAATTTGAAGCCACTAATTTGTGAATGGCTTCACAATGCATGGACACAAATCAAGAACATGCAAGACATGATTATCAAGGACTGGGACAAGTGTGGAATAGACAAGGCATTCATAAATGAATTTCAACTCAAGGCTATGGTGGCAAATGCTGAATCTCCACTCTTCAAAGTGAGTCCAGAAATTGAAGAAAATATTGAAGAATATAACATCTCAGATCCTACAATACCACTTAACAAAATTGTTAGTGAGTTTCTTGCAGTTGATGTGGAGGAAACTTAGACTTAGCTTTTGTAGTTGATGTAGAGGAAACTTAAACCTAACTTCTCCTAGCAACGTTCGACTGCATAAGAAACTGAGGTTGCCAGAGAATGTGGACATGGATGCGATCAGAGTTGAAATTCTTAAGAGTGGCAAGTTGATACAAGTCACGCATGTGACAACAAATCAACACAACAATGGAGCAAAATCAGTTGCCGCTGCTTCGGAGGAACCATCTACATCGATGTCGCAGGCAACTACTCCACCCAAGCACTAGTTTAATATGAATGTAGTTGAAATTAGGTGTGAAATTAGGAATTGTAATGAGAACATGAAATTAATGGTTGTTGGGAATTATCCTAAATTCCGGGAGGCTGATGTTAAGGTGGTGGACATTCTTAAAATCAATTTGTACTTATGTGCAGATGTTGTCACACAAGGTTAGAATTATGTTGGATCCTAACAAAACCAATGTGGCCCTTAGCTTGGTAACACAACCTCTATTCTGCAAATCTTGATACGGTTCATCAAAGCTGGATTCCCAAATTCTGACACTGTAAAACACTATCAACACTTGCTATCACATTCCAAACATCTTAGCAGTCATATTTTGTCAACAAACCTCGGAATACACTTCACCTGATCCACATTAATAACAACGATTGGAGTGAGTGAGTTGCAATCATCTTGAGAGGAAACTATGGCAGTCAAGCCATGTTCAAGTACAAAAAGTGCAGATCGGCAAGAGGTCCCAAAGAAAAACCAGAGCCAAGATCACAAGAGAATAAAAAACCTACCAAACGCCGATGGAGTGCTTCGAAACGTTCTGGCTTTCGGTGCGAAAGCCACAGCCCGGCTCTGCACCGAGGCTGCGACGGTCCTCTGCAGCGCCCGCGACACAAACCCTAAGATCTTCGTTCCGCTAAGTAAAAGGGAGAGCAGAGACAAGCCAAGCCAGAACCGCACGTGTTGATTTCATCTATTTCGGCAATTCATCCATGAATTTTATCAACTTTGGACAGTGAGGCCTTGTATTTATCACATATTTCGGCACCTCACAAAATGACTTATTTTCTGCTGAACTGGCCATGCAGGTACGGCATATGAGATAGTGGCGAATCCATAATTGGTTGTGAGATTGACAATTTGAGAAATAGAAAAAATATATATATTTGAAAGAAACCCAAAACGGTTACTTGGCCGTTGAAGAAGGACATTTGGACACTCGTAGGAGGTTGTTTAGTTACATTGAAGACAGTCACTTGGCCACTTGAGGAAGATTATTTGGATACTTGAAGGAAATTATGTGTGACTTGAATATTTGCCACTTGAAGAAAAAGTTACTTGTTACTCGGTACTCGGCGACTTGAAGAAACTTACGACCATTTGGATACTCGAAGAAATATCATTAAGAGGTTGCACTAAAAATAAACTGTAATTTATGTCATTGAGGAACCAAAGGACACACAAAAAGAAGGGGATTATTATAAGAGGAATGACTAAGTTGAGTTAATAACTCAAGGATGCCTCCTCAAGAGTTGATAAGAAAATGGAAATTAGTAGAGGTATCACTACACATGTGAAGAGGAAATCTCCTTTACATGGGAAGAGAGTATCTAACAACCACTTCATTATTGTTAAAATACAATCCACACATGTTTCAACAGAAAGCAGTTCCAGTAATTGACACTAACAATTAGGAGACTGAAAATAAGACTTGCAAAAGAGGAAAAAGTCTTGGAACGAAAGGTAACTTGGCTTCATTGAAGACGGTTACTTGGCTACTTACCGAATGTAATAGAAAGGACAACCGCGAGACGATAATAACGCACGACAAGGAAATTAGGTAGTTAGATCATCATAATCTGGACGATGCTCTAAGTCACCACGATACGGTCAACCCTAGGACAAGTGGAGGTAGTTGAGCTCTACACTAGTGAACTAGAAAAATCCCAAATAATTCAGTGAGAACAGACAATAGTCTCGAGATATCGGAAAAATGGATTAGGAAGAACAATAGTCTGATACATGTCATTGTAGTTATTTATATTTGAAAGGCTCTCAGTTAGATATGTAGGATTTGAGAAACAAAAGGAGAGCTCTCAAAGGAGAGCAAGAAAAGTTGGGAGAGCCGAAAATATAGATAATTGTTTTTGAATCCATATCACAATTCCTTGAAGTCAAATATAGTTATTTTGTGTAGATGCAATTGTTGGAATCGTGAAGTAATTTGGAATAACTTCGAGGTGAATGAACTGGAGTATATCTTAGTTTAAGTTGCTTTTGTGTACCATTTTGTTTAAGAATTGTTGCGTGAAGCAAAATGTGCAGGAATTGGAGATTGTAATAATAAGAAGATAAATCATGATCCATATCTTAAGTCTATAGCCTCGGGTTGTACGTTGCTGGAGTTAGTAAGTTTAGTAGAAATTGGAATATGAATTTACTTGAGCCTAGATAAAATTGGATGGCATTCAGTAAGGTTGGGTGACTCATGTTGGAATGTTTAACGTTTATTGGAGAAATCAGTGAATCAACCTAGGGGACGAGACTGTGGTCTTGTCTAAATTTGGACTCCCAAATGTAAATTGAGTTTATTTCTAGAGAAGGAACAAGTAGAGAATCTTGAATGATTAAATCTGCAGTATATAAGAAACCTGAAATAATATTTTGCATACTATAGCCCGAGTATATTATTAAAGTGAGTTGTCAAGGCAAGGTGAATGAGTTGCAAGGCCATTGTCTGTGAGAGATATGGTATGAGAGAAGAGGCTTGGATCCCTGAAATAATTATTGATAACTAAAGCAGAGTGTTAGGGTTGGTAACTCTATTGCCTTGTAGTGAGTTATTCGCATGTATTGATAACCTACTCAAAAGGGAAAGAACTCTAATAGGAAATCAAAAATTATGAGTTCGAACATACATGAAATAATACATGCAAATGAATTTACAGTCAATTGGTTGAGATATTTAATTCTAGAATGTTACTACTCAAAATGATCCTTTTGATGGAATGCCTTTGAGTGTGGAAGTTAGGCAAGTCATCAATGAAGTTTGTGCATTGGCTATATTACTAACAAGGTTGGCAAGGACATAGCCTTATTTGTGCTATATTATTTGCAAACCATTAAGTTAACCCTTGGCAAGAGAGGAAAGTGTTCAAACACCCAAGACCATTGACTACGAAAAGGTGGAGGATGATCAATAGTTTTACTAAAGGGAATCTTGGTAAGTGCACTGGGAATCAATCATGAATTTACGCAATTCCATTGTGAGTTATTGAAAGGTAATACCTAGTTATGAAACATACTTGTCTATAGCCTTGAATTTGATTAGGAAGGTTGTACCTTCAAGATAGTATCTGATGAGGAAACGAGGGTGCAAATTGAACATTAAGTTCCTCATAATAAGTTGAAAGAACCATGCCATAGAAACCTAACTAGGAAGTATGGTCTGATTTACAATTGCACGGAGGGATGCTAGGATTATTTGAGTAAAGGAAAGGCCAAAGACTACAGTCGGACAATGTAAATAAAAAAACATAAGTTAATCAAAGAAGAACGAAAATCCTGAAAGAGTGATTGCACTGCAATATCAAGTAACACTAAAAAAGATCAATTCATACAAGACCATTGACAACACCAAAGTGCCCTTGGGTTTGGTAAATAAACATAAATGGGATACTTTTGCAAGACAATTGACCATGGTTGCGCCTATGCTTGTGCACTGCACTTGGTCCAATTAAAATGAACTCGCTGCCATACCATTGCCTGGGCAGTTAAAAGGAAGGTAAGTGACTGTCACAATTGCATCCACTGACATCGACGGTTTTTCACATCTGTACCTCTCATCCACCATCTAATCGTCAATTCAACCCGGAAACAAAGTCAAATAACCTTCTGTTTGCCCTAATAAACCTTATCTAAGACACCTAGACATATTATACGAATCGCCTTTTGAATCTTCCCCGATCGTTCCCTAGTTGATTGTTCATAGCCAAAATCTAAACTACATGGAATTCAAAGTCAATTGAATTCAATATTGAGAGGCTCAAACCTCGTAGTGATAACATTGCTTATGTGTTCCAATGAAACGCCCACATTGGACTCGTGATCATAGGCTAGTACACAAAATCTCGGCAACTTCCACTATTCGGCATTCTTCATGCTACTAGTCAAAAAGGTTAAGTAGCATGTGCGTCATGTAGACGGCGGCCCGCCTCGAGTATCCTTGAATTGCTCCCAATTCCCAAAGCTATTGTTTCCTCTCTTCACGCACTTCTCAAAGGATTTGCAACACACTGTTATTGAGGTCGACAAATTCAAAACATGCCCTCTGCGTGTGATGATAATAATAATAATAGTAGTAATAATATTCTAATGAGGAGGCTCGCATGACGAGGATAAATTGGTCACTAGAACAAGTGTTTGGGGAGAATTTGAGCATAACCGGTGAAGATCCTAGCGTTTCCAACTCCAACCGGTTACGTGTTCACATCTTTCGGTTTCTCTTCATTAATTTGAGGTATGTTCTATAGATTCCTTGAAAATGATTCGTAAAATTCTTGAGGTCTTGCACTTCAACCGGTTATTTCTCAAACTCAACCGGTTCATTTGTAACTAATCGCCGGTTCTCCCCAGACATTGTTTGGAACTAGTTCTTTGCTGCCTCTTGAAAGAATTTAAGGTTCACACACACACTTGCCAATGTTTCAAGAAAGCTACACTAAAATTGGTACATAAAATATATGATCCACCCTAAAGTTTTCACATCGATCCTTGATTGCACATTATTTGTCGACCCCCAATATTAAGCATAACGGGTAATATATTTGTGGACCACACTAAGAGGTGGTCCTCACCAAAATCGTAATGAAGGACTGCAAGTTGCGTTCAATGATTTCCCGCTTTGAGGGATGTGACTCAAACAAAGAAGTGGCCTAAGAGTGAATACAAGAACTATAAGAAATCAATATAGTGGTTCTTTGGAACAGTTTTGGTGTGAACCCAAGAAAGACTATAGTGGGTTCTTCTTCTTCTTCTTCTTCTTCTAAATGATATTTAATATAAAGGTGAAAGGAAACCCAACAACACTCTAATTGATAGAGGTTCTCAATATGATTGATACGTTCGAATGGAAATAAGCCCCAATTTTGTGTATAGACAATTCATTTGACTTTGCCCCAATTCACCTAAACTCAACGTATACTTAGCATGTACTTCTAATTGTGCATTCTCCCTTTTTAACAATAACCCACAAATATATAGAGAAGAATATTATGTATAAGTGCCACATCATTGGAAAGGTGATTAACGTATGGTCTAACAAAAACAAGTAAAATCTACCTTCCTTCCATATTCCCTCCCTCCATTTCCTCCTTCATTGCATTTCTCTCCTCCTCCCTTTTCCTTCCTCCGTACCTTAATATTCATTCTTTGGATCTTCGCTTGCCCAATGTACATTGTGGTCAAGAAAGCTTAGCTAAGATCCAATAGTATGCTGACGTAATTTTGGTACTTTGGTCACTCATCTTTGACAAATGGAGCCACGTTTTTGCAGGATCCCTTATCGAAACAAAAAGATGAATTGTTAAGTTAGGTCCGGTTGACCACTGCACTGAATGAATATTATATTTAGTGTCATATGGCATTTTATGTGACTGCGGTGACTTTTCTAATGAATAGGTTTACAAAAAACTGTCATCTCAACTTACTTTAGTTCATCCACTTATGGTATATTATGTATCCTAACAATCCTGTGATGAATTCTTGTCATAAACGATTTAAATTTTGATGAAAAGTCAACACGACTTCATTTTTTGTACTTTGGACTTGGACCCTAGTGTAAATTCTTTAAATCCGAAATTTTGCTCTTGACCCATAGAATCACTCTATTTTGGAGTTTCTTTGGCCTTGGACCCTGGTGGAAACCATCCTTAGCACATCAAACCAGGTCAAATACATCAAAAACAATATGTTTCTAATAGGCTTGTCTACCTCAAGCAAGTGATGGACAGATAACCAACGAGAGAAGAGTGGACAATGAGCTGTGGGAACAGTTTGTCATCCACCGACTCGAGTTGTTTATTGGACATAATTTTTATCAACTCATGAACATAATCTAACGGTTATATATGATATCTCATCACCATAGATAATTTTTTCTGTGACGAGTCATGATAAACCTTCTACTCTTGAATGAGCAATTGGTCATGGGAGTAAATATAGCACACTTCCTTGTCAATGACTCCATAATGTGCAATTTTTGCCCTTTAAGGTAATATGCAATTGTTATTTGTTTTTTTTCTTTCTTTCATGAAACCCCTATATTTGATTAATGTGTGGTTGGATGAGGACCAAAGAACAAACTATCACGTGTTCAAAAGAGATTCGACCAGATGTTCAAACTTTAAAAACCACTCCACTCTCAATTGTGAACACAATTGGGAGAACCTCAATATTCAATTAGGAAATCAACAAAACGTGCAATTCTGATAACCATAACTAAATTAAGGGAGGTTTGATGTTTGATGATGCTTCATGGTAGATTTGTTAATGCACCATGAGTTTTGTTGTGTAAATGTAATTGGTAAAAGTTGGAGAACGTGAAAAGCACACCGAATAACACCCATATACTTACCTTATTCGGTGCATAGTGGATTTGGTTTGACTTGGCCGGCACATGCCAAAGTGGATACTGCGAAAAGCAAATAAGTCAATGTCAACCTAGCTACGCCCCAATTCACATGGGGTCCCAAATTCCAAGTCCAAGTCCCAAGTCCCAAGTCCCACTCATATCAGCAATAACATGTCTTGAACATGGAGAACTCACTGCTAAGTTAGTTACAAATGAACTAGGTTGAGTTTGAGAAAGAACCGGTCCAAGTTCAAGACTTCGAAAAAAAATCGATCATTTTAGAGGAATCTATGGAACATATCTCCAATTAGAAAACCGAAAGATCATAACATGTAACCAATTGGACTTGGAAACACTACAATTTTGATTGATTGTGTCCAAAAATCTCCCCGGACATTCGTCAACAACTCCCGACATGGAGGAAAACAATATGTACGTTTGACAAATTTCATTTAATGTTCAACTTTGAATCCAAAGTGTCACATGACGTTCTCAAAAACAAAAATGAATGTCAATTGATATATCTACATTTTCTTCTACAACGCACCTCAATGTCACATGCCTAGTAGTATGTGTCATTTCAATTTCTAATGTGTAATTCACATGGTATTTTCCTTCAAATTTGAAAATGTGCATGTCAATTGACATGCATTTCTTGTGTGTGCAAGTTTTTGCGTGTCCAAATGTCAAAAATACACGCTCGATGCAAAGCTTGAACCTCAAGAAACCATCAAAGTACACATTATATCCATTACAGTAAAAAAATGATTTTATTATAAAAACACTGTTGGCACTTATCTCTGAGAGCTGGGTCTAGCTTTCTGGAGATTACAAATTCAGAATGATGTTCGTAGCACATCGTTGGAATTCAGATTGCATTGCATGTGATCAGCGGAGCAACTAGGCGACATCGATCGGCAATGGCGACACCTTCGGGAGCAGCAGTTCTGGTGGAGAAACTATCCTTGCAAGATGGACCGAAACCGCGGCAGAAGATATGTCGCGGTGTGGAGGAGATGATTGGCGGAACACCGATGGTGGAAGTGACAAACATCCTCAAAGCTGATGGTGCGGTGGCAAGAGTGGTGGCCAAGATGGAGTGTCTCCAACCCGGCGGATCGGTTAAAGACCGCATCGTACTCCCGTGAGATTTTGCATCGCCAGAACCCCTACCAGTCTCTTCTTCGTCCATTATGATGCGATTTGTGCAATTACTGTACTGCGACTGTCATGATTCCTTCCCTCCATGCTTTGTACATTTCTTATCATATTAGGCTGAAAATCTCACCAATTGCAGCATGTTACTAGTTGCCAAAGACCACATCGTACTCCCGGGAGGTGCATCATTGTAACCCTCGTGTCTTCTTTAATTTGTCCGCTTTGCAATTTGTGCAAATTTTGGACACTGCGATTGTGGCCGTTCCCTTGGTGTTTCTTACATTCCTGCTCTCTTTAGACTGAAAGTTCACCAATTGCAGCATGTTAGTAGATGTAAAATACTACATCGCACTCCCTGGAGACGCATTGTTCAAATTCTCGTGTCTCCTTCGTCTATTTTGGCTTTGGTCAGATTTGTAGGACTTGCGATTGTGGCCATTCCCTCAGTGTTTCTTAGCTTCCTGTGCTCTTTAGACTGAAAGCTTCATCCATCCAATGCAGCATGTGACTAGATGTCAAAGACTCAAAGACGCATCGTACTCCCGTGAGAGATGTGGCATCACAAAATCTCATGACTATTTCGTCCATTTTGTGATTTGTAGCCATTCCCTCCGCGCTTCTTGCATTCCTGCTCTCTTTAGACTGAAAGTTTCACCAAATGCAGCATGTTACTAGATGTTGAATACCACATCGTATTACCCTGAGATGCATCGTTGCGATTTCTCGTGTCCTCTTCGTCCGCTTTGCAATTTGTGCAATTTTTCGACACTGCGATACGTTTCTTACATTTGTCTTCCCTTTAGGAAAGCTCACCAAATGCAGCATATTATTAGATATCAAAGATTGCATAGTACTCGCGTGAGATGTTGCATCCCAAACCCTCGTGTCTTCTTCGTTGATTTCTCAATTTGTGCAGATTTTTGACACTGCGATTGTCGCAATTCTCTCGGTGTTTCTTGCATCTCTGCTATTTAGCCTGAAAGCCTCGTCCATCTAATGCAGCATGTTATAAGATGTCAAAGACCGCATCGTACTCCTGTGAGATGTGGCATCACAAGCCCTCGCGTCTTGTTCGTCCAGTATGTGATTTGTGCAATTTCTAAACTGCGATTGTCGCAATTTCCCTCGATTCCTGCATTCCTTCTCTCTTTAGATTAAAACCTCACTAGATGCAGCATGACAGTAATTGTCAAAGGCCGCATTGTACTCCCGTGAGATGCATCAGAAAACCTCGTCTTCTTTGTCCATTATGCGATTTGTGCAATTTTTGCAACTCAATTGTCGTAATTCCCTCGGCATTTCTTAAATTCCTCCTCTCTTTAAACTGAAAAAGGTCACAAAATGAAGCATCGCACTCCCGTGAGATGCATCATTACAATCTCTCGTGTCGTCTTCGTTTATTATGCGATTTGTGCAATTTTTGGACACTGCAATTGTAGCAATTCCCTTGACATTTCTTACATTCCTGCTCTCTTTACACTGAAAAAGTTGACCAAATGCAGCATGTTACTAGATGCCGAAGAAAAGGGGCTCATAACCCCGGGGAAGTCAGTGCTGATTGAACCGACGAGTGGGAATACGGGTGTGGCACTCGCCATGGTGGCCAGACGGAGAGGATACCGATGCATCCTCGTGATGCCGGAGTCTTTCTCCTTGGAACGCCGAATTCTCTTGCGTGCTTTAGGTGCTGAAGTTATTATAACAGGTTAGTTTTCGGTGTTTGAGCATTCTTCCTTACATATCGAACCATCACTTAACTCACTCAAGAGCCTTTCCTGTACTGAAGGGCCAGCCACACAAAGCTTGAGCTCAGCTTGAGCTTGCAAATGTGATGGGCCAAGTTGAAAGCATTTGGACCCTAACATGTGCCTAAATATGTGGAGCTTCGTTCCTTCTTATTTTGGATTTTGGATTTTGAATCGATTCCCAAGATCAAGCCGGAACTTGAACTTGTAGTCATCGGACTTGACTTGACTACAAGCTCAAGTTCGGGCTTAAACTTGAAAATCAATTTAAGAAACAGCGCGGAACGACCTTGAGACAAAGCTCTATCGTCTTTGACACATGTAAGGGCCCAAATTCTTTTACCTTGACCTACCGAATTTGCAAGCTTGATGGAGCAGTGTTTTCCAATTCAAGTTAGCCGAGTTGAAGGATTTTCCAACTTTTGTTTTTGACGATTGTGTGATTCGTTCTGCATTGGAAGAGCAGAGGGAAAGAAAGGAATCCCCGAGGTGTTCAGAGTGTTGGACGAGTTGCTAAAAAACACGCCGAATTCCCACATGCTCGCCCAGTTTCAAAATCCGGAAAACCCTAATGCTCATTTCCGCACTACTGGTGAGTCACATGTCCAAACACTGGTTCCTAAAGCATTCATATCTTCAACTTGATATTGAAGATGAGACAATGATGCGAATATAAATTCCTTCTCGCAGGACCGGAAATATGGGAGGCGACTTCGGGGGAAGTCGACATCTTAGTGGCCGGCATTGGGACTGGAGGGACCGTCACCGGTACAGGCCGGTACCTGAAGAGCAGGAATGCCAATGTGCAAGTCGTTGGGGTTGAGCCTGCTGAAAGTGCAATTCTGTCAGGTTTTGCTAAATTCTCCAAAACTTTCACAAATTCATGGTCGCATGAAATCTCTACATGGTAGGGGGTGCCAATGTGAGATAGGGTTGTTTCTAAAAATGGTGGCACTAGAATCAGAGAGAAAAAGAATCTTCTACTTATCGTCGGTTGTTTTGATCATGTGAACCACGAGGAGGAAGCTCCACTTGCAGGTGAACCTGAACTGCTCATGTGGATAATTGTCTGGAACGAGTAGGGAAAATGATGACTCGCAACTAGGTTAGAATTGGCAACAGTTAGATGCTTAGAAATGGAAGGCGATTGTGTGCATGCATATAAGAGAGAAATCTTCTTCAAGAGGACTTCTCCTTTGCACTAAGGTATAAGTGCTCATTGTGGACACTTTGAGCACTACTCCCTTACATAACCAAGACAAATTATCCAATGTTTTGTGTGGATTACCAATTATGTTATGAGCACAACAACATTACGATCACATGAATCAGACCATACCTTATTTTTATAGAGATGTTCAAGTCACAGACCTTATTTGACCCTTCCTAGCTACATAGGCCCCCCAAAAAATGGACAGTGTTTGTTGACATTTTGTCTCCTTCAACCAATGAGCTGTGTAATTAGTCCTTAAAATAACACAATTAATGTTTAAGTTTAAGTACGTAGTTCCCCACTTTGGGGCGGAAATAGGTGTCAGAATTGGGGCCACTGATGGAATTGAGCGCTTCTACCTTAGTGCAATCACAAGTTTTCACTTGAGCCATGTCACTGAGGAGTACTTGACTTTTGTCAGGACGTGGATGCCTTGGCTTTTTCTTTTTCTTTTCGCTATATCTTTTTGGCATGGGAGAGGGCAATGTGAATTCTCTGGTTCCATTCTATAGCTTCTTGTGGTTCATTGTTCTTCATTCCATGGCTACTAATCATCATCACATGGGTGCTTGTGTAGGAGGCAAGCCAGGAAAACATAGCATACAAGGCATAGGCTCTGGATTTATTCCTGAAGCTTTAGATGTGAAGATACTGGATAGGGTGATCACGGTGCACAGTGATGAGGCAATGGAGATGTCAAGACGACTGCAGACCGAAGATGGCCTCCTTGTTGGCATCTCATCTGGCGCCGCATTTGCTGCTGCCCTCAAGGTATGGCTAATGCTTTTTTCTGAGTACTACACCTCTCCAAACCCATCTCTGATTAGAAGGAATCTGCTTCAAGAATCAGATTCTGCATCTCAGTTGCTTGAACTCAAAAGATAGAAACAGTGAACCTCTTTCTTTCAACCTAACCCTGAAGATAAAATTTGAGCTCATGGTGTTTCTGTGAGTACTACACCTCTCCAAATTCATCTATGATTAGAATTTGCTTCAACGAATCAGTATCTGTATCTGAGTTGCTCTCAGTCAGAAAATGGTGCAATCAAGGTGAGATGTTACATACAGCCAACCTCTTTCTTCCAGCCTAATATTCCTGTTCAAAAGAAATACATTGAATTCTCCTTGAAAAACAGCTTGACTCTTTGTAAACGCATGGTAGAAGTATGTCGAGAACGTTTAAGTTCCACATCATTAGATTTTGCAGGTCTTGTGGATTTCTTACTCCTCAGAACAAGCAGGTTGAGCTTCGTACTGCATAGTTTTAAGTAGCACCAAATTTTCTGACCATGGGAATTGCATTTCATGTCCTTCATGTGCTGTCTACTTGCAACTAAGAGTTTTTCCTGACTGGCTATTTGGACAGATGGCAAAGGAGCCAGCAAATGCAGGTAAACTCATCGTGGTGGTGTTTCCAAGCGCAGCAGAGCGTTATCTCAGTACAGCTCTTTTTGATTCTCTGAAAAAGGAATGCGAGACCATGAGTACCTACCAATAAAACTAGGTGACTCGGCATGAAACATCCACAAACCACACATATAACCAGGTGATGAAAATACAGATGTATACATAATATATATAAAACACTAGCTGTTGATAACTGTAATGGTTGTTACTGCAAGGCCAAGAGGCTCTTGTAGAACTACGTTAATGACTAGCTCCTGAGTTATAGTGGTGATCCAAGCCCCAAATTGGTGCAATTGATGAAGATATCACAATTGTATCGTAGACCTAGGCTGTGAGGTCATGTCTAAAATGTGGATACAAATTATCAGGGTTTGTAAAAAACATTCCACTCTTGAAATTTCTGTCACCTCTTACAACCAGATGAAAATGCACATTTTTCATGAACATAATTTACACTTCCATGCATCTCCTGCAAAAAGCAAACAGCTAATATTTTGCTTCACTCACTACTGTACGTGCCTCTGAGGTGGAACATTTTGGTTGGATCGCATGAAATTCAGTACTTCCAGTAAACATCATATACTAATAGCTTACGAGAATCAAAATTCCAGGCTCTGGTCAAATACCATACTAATTGTTGAGTCTCATCTACATTATCCCGACTTCTTGAGGTCATTTTGTCTGGACCAGGTATACATAATTTCTCAAATGCCTCCAATTGCGTGTGCTTGTTCAACATATAAGGTAATCTTCTGAGAAACACTCAATTTTCATGTTCACCAACTAGGACTTCTGTGTGATAGGTTATACCATAGATAGATTTCAACGTTTTCTATCTCTGGTGCAGAATGATGATGTGGGCCACAAGCATTCACCAGCGGTCGGGAATTGCAGACAAAAATATCTGAAACAAACAGGAGCAGCATCTCTGCTTCAGCACACATCCACATGAATATTGTGCCGCCCCAAAATACTACACTGTTTATGGTATATAGTGTCACTTACTCTTTGGAATTAGGCAATGCAATAACTTGGTATTTAGAGTCAATTTTTTCCTTTCAAAAGTTGAATAGGTTGTTCAGACATTATAGAACATAAAAGGCTTTGCTTGGTAAAATATGGAATTCTCACTGTGTAAATTTGAATAGTAAGTGACACTGAATACCATAACCCATGTAGTACACATCTTTTATGACTACTAAGCTTAGATGGCCCTGCACTCGTTTACAATCGTGAGTAACTCATTACGTTCGACATTGGGATCCTTAAGATGATAGTTTTGCGTGTAGTATGCATGGGGAAGATATTATTGAGCATATTGATGCCAAGTGTCGTTGGTGTACACTTTTAGCCAACTTGTAGACCATTGTGTAAAACAAGTATACACCTCATAAAATTATTGAGCATACCCATGGCAAAATGTAAGAAAGCACAGTTGAACATCAACTGTCATGAGGTGAGAAGTTGGTGATCATTATTATAACCTAGATTACGTCTCAAAATAGAGTAAGTGACATTATTACGCATGTGATACTAAATACCATAAACAAATGTACACCTTTTACACCTAATTTTGTGGTTTACCATTTGGAATTACTTGTTGCCATAGCTTTATATCGATGATATCAATCTTTGACCTAGATAACACAAATAAATAGGTATATGCACATCAAGGAACATAAAATAACTTTCTTGACAACAAAGTTAAAGCAACATTGTAACAAACCTCCCACATGTTTGCCACCAACTTTCATAATAACAAATATCAATCAATATGACGAGTTGAGGAACTCAATTTATTTTCTTTGTAACATTTAATTACAATAATAGACCAATTAGATCTTGGTCTAAGCTCAACCACCCAACCATAGGAGAGAAGGAAAAAGGATCTTCTCTCCTCCCCCGAGCTTCCTCTTATGTCAAAGGCACTACTTTTACTTTCTATTTCCAAATATAGTAGAAGTATTCTATTCATAGCTCTATCTTTTAGTTCTACTATCAATCTTCTCTCTTTTGTTCTTCTAGAACCTTCTTCCATCTCTTAATTCAATCACATTCTTCCAACTGGAATTGCCTAATCCAACTTCATTCATCATCCATTATTCTAGTTGGAACTAGTTAATTCCAACTTCATTCATCCATCCATTCTCCTAGTTGGAATTGTCTAATTCCAACTTGATTCATCTATCTATTGAGAGTTGTCTAGCTCCAATGAATAGGATCCAACTTTCACTTTCTAAATTTGGAGTGGCCTACCTCCAATGCAACTCATCCAGAGTTGTCTAACTATCGTGCACATGTTCTCAATATGGAATGGTCTAATCCTAGTGCACTAAATATGGAGTTGTTTAACTCCAGTGCACATATTATCAATTTGGAGTTGTCTAACTCCAGTCCATCCATCTTCAACTTGGAGTTGATCCCATCATCCTTTACTTACACACTGGCACATGTGGTTAGAATATTCAATCACCCATCAATATTCATAATTACATTACAAACATGTAACTCAAATGATAAACCACATATGTGTAGTAGGTGTAAAAGATGTGGCCGGAAGCCTACGCAACATGGTGACCAACAATTACATACAAACCTATTCAACTACTAATCCACCTACCTACTTGTGCATCGTTTATGGTATTTAATGTCATTGGCCCAATGGTGTTGCATATATATATATATATATGTTACATCTATTCAAGTCTATGTATATCCTACATTAAATGTTAGGATATTTCCAATTAGTATCACAACATATTCATGTAAAACCGAACGAAGAAATTGCATTGAGCTCAGTTGTACGAGTGGACTGCTAGCAAATATATAAATCATGGTTGTTATTATAAAAATTAATAATTATTTGAATCACTTTTTTTGAACTAAAATATCTAACTAAACTATTTAATTATTTTAAATATAAAATTATGATGTTTTATACTAAGGTAGTTATTTCATAACTTAAACAAAATATTATAATAGTTTGCGTTGAGAATAAACATGGAAAGGGGTCCTAGTTGCGGTGGACCAACCTTCGATTTCCACATCATTCCTTACTTCATGCATTGTTTATCACTTCTTACACTATATATCAAATTGAGAGAAAATCATTAGCCCAACCATGAAAGAAGGCAAGAGCATGCAACCAAAGAGACTCTTTGTTCATGTCTACTTTTTGAAGATGAGAAATAGTATGACATGTATGTAAATAGACGTTACATCTCTAGAGTCGTAATCAACTTAGTATTATAAGTTGCAAATAGTGTATGTGGCACGCATTTCATTTCAAAACCATCACGATCATCCCTCCTAGATGTTCAAACCAACGCTAGATTGGTATTGTCTTTTTGTTTCATACCATTCAAGTGTATAGATTGAGAATCTCACATTTTTTGATACTAGTAGGATATGAATAACTCATGGTATTTTTGTTTTTAATATCATTCGTGTCTATATACCATGCAAGAAACTTCATACCTAGGTAAAATCGCCCTAGTATCAATATGATTTCGAATGGTATTGACCCAATCAGTAACCTAGGTAATCAAAATTCTCTCACCTTGAGATATCCACTGAATACGATATTTGATGGGGAATACAAATTTGATACTCACGAATAGGTTTTTTTAAACCTGATATTGGTGTTGATTATTGATACCATGTATTCACCAAAATGTCAGTCTAAGATTGTTTAGACCTTGGAGTTGGTAACATGTGCATATATGGTAGATGATGTTAAAATCAACACCCACCCACCCAAAATCAATCCCTAAAATCTTGCACACTAAGTACATGTTGATTAGAGGATGCCCACCACCTTAACATCATATTTTAAATGTTGGGTTTGGGTCATCTACCAACATAACTTAGAACCCTTAGAACTTTTGCATACGCAATTCAACTAAGACATATTTTGGTGTGTTGAAACCCCCTTTCAATTGCTAACGTCTAAAACATCTAAACCTCTCTCAAAAAAATGACAGTATTGAACTCATCACTTCAAGTTACGGTTTTGCCACCATCTACCTTAAGTTTGTAACTTCACACATGGGCAATGGCCACGTGTAGGATCCAAAAATGAAGCAAGTATGGCACAAGAAACCATTGTGGATCTAGACCTAAGAGCCAGTTTTGACCACTATGAAGAAGTGCACTGGTCAAGAATTGTAGGGGAACGGAGCAATATGACTAGCTACAAAATGAGTTCTTCACCTACTGAGGTTTACACTACAACCAAAACTTCTCCGGCGGAAAACTTCAAGCATGGATGAAAAAATGACATGCATATCAACATGGCAAATGTTTTTTGCTAGGGGAGTTCTCTAGAGGTCAAGTTTCTCAGGCAACCTCAATACCTCCAACAAGAAACTTGGCCTTCAAAAACCTCCAACTTGAGACATTTTTATTGTCTCCATCTTGTCCTCCACACCAACTGTTACCCTCAAATTACCTTATTTTAGACTGAAATTCTTGACCAACATGTGCATTTTTTTTCTCTGTGATCTAAAACGGCCCTAAGCTAGTGAATGGAGGGGGTTAGGTTAAGGAGAAAGGGGGGGGGGGGGGTTACCCCATCATTGGTTCCACGTGTCTTTTGGCTTCCCGGACTATAAAATCAATTTCAATTCATTGGATGGTAGGGCCACGCGAGTGGCCAACCTATCGCAAAGCCTCAATGAGCTTAACTTAGGTCACGTTTGTAGCTCCATCACACTTTTTATCTCTTGGCATGGGCTTGTCCATCGATACACAAGTGGACATATCTACAAATCACGCTCTATATATGGACACCAAGCCATTCTTGGTTCCCGGGCCTCTTTTTTGGGCAATACGGTTTGACCACTTTCACATACAATAAAGCAAAGCAAGGATTCCAAAGTGCTTTACACAATCTCATCACAAGCACCACATCACCCCATGTTTCGATCGGTGTTTATTTTGGGCCCCTCATGATGTTCTCATCATGAGAGGAGAGAAAATGGCAACATGTTGAATTGTATGGTAGAACCCTCCAATTAGAATATGTGATGATTATTTATGATAATGTTGGAGGAATTATATTTTTTTCTCATTTAATTTTCATCAAATTAGTGCATGGATTTAACATCAAAATGGAGTGCAAAAAATCTATCATTGCATCGAGGTGATCACTCAAAAGGGGCTAAATAATCATATATCTTCCATGAGATTTGTATATAATGAAATTGTACCAATGGATTCGCCCATAGAATTAAGGTAACCACAAATTCCAATCTTCAAGAAAATGTTATGCTTATACTTATACATGAGTTGTAAGTGGGCCTCATTCAGTTACTTATCTTGATCACACACATTATATTCGAGTGTTGTGTGTGGTCATAGCATTGTTCAGCCATTTGGATTGGTTCCTTGACCCCATAATATGTCAATTACGTTTTGTGGGGCCATGAGCAAAGTAAGAATATTTGTTTACTATTCATAATTTAGGTTAACACTTGAAATTTTGGGTGGAGTTATACTCCCGGCAACATTCACAAGGATCATTGTTCATTATGGTATTATACACTAAAAATGCTATTCATAGCAACACTATCACTGAAAATACTTACATTATCCACAATATTTATACCATTCAAACCGGCATTATTCATTGTTCGTATTGGCATCAATTTCTTCTTATTTTCTAAGCTTCTTCCCATGAATGTAAGATAATGAAGGCCCATGTAAGATGCTAAATGTGAAATGAAACACAACCATGTATCTGAATATTGTTATGTTATGTTAGGTTTGGATATAAGACAAACACAAAAAAATGTTTTTGTTTAAAATAAATAAAACTGGATTACGTGCTCAAACATGCAAATTATTCTAGATGCACTAATCAACATAATGATTGGGAGAGGCTTCTATTTTAATTCAAAAGTGAGAGACTCTTCACTTCCATATTGAGTAAGTTAATCATATGAGCTCCCAAATCATGAGGAAAATGTTCATGGACGAGATTTGGATTTGCTAATCATCTCTTGCTCATTGCAAATTTAATATGGATAAGATAAAGGCATGTAAAATGAAATGGGCTCATTCTACCTCCAAGAAGCTAACAAGTGAGGCTAGAGCCAGAGTTGTGTTGGTTGACAAAATGGAGCGCCATCAAATTTCTAGACAAAACTACCAACATCGAGCAATTTGTTTCATTGAAGTTAGTTAAGTGGACCTAATTCGGTGACTTATCTTAAAACCCGCACTAATATTTGAGTGGGGTGTGGTTAAAAAAATGGACACCAAAAAGACACATCTTTAGCAAAGATTTAACTAAGTGCTCACAGTTTGCTAAGCATTCTAGACTCAACAATCCATATACTTGAGTGTATGTTGCAGAGACACACTGCATCACGGAATACCGTGATCAGTGCATGGCTAACGGGCTCGCATTCACGCTGGTATCATATACTAGCGTTACTTTTTCTTTTCTTTTCTGTATGTTGCAGAAAGGGGGAAGGGGGTGGGGGGAGGAAGACCATATATGCTCATTTCATAAGATGGAGAATCTTTACTTTAAGCCCACCCGCACTTACTGGTGCGGGCCAGTAGTGAACGATTCTTACCAGCATGGGCCACTTTTAGAGTTGGTTTAGCCAGTGCGAGCCACTGGTTGCAACCAATGCTGGTACTCACCGTTCACTAGTGGCCCACACCAGTAAGTGTGGGTGGACTATTTGACAACAAGATAATCATATGAACTCCAACATTTATGAGAAAAACGTCTACGGATTTGCTTCTCATCTTACACATTATCTTGCACTAATTTCGCATATTGTGCTCAAAGAGTCCAATTTTAGGGCCATTTACCTCAATTAGACTGTCAACGTGGTCGGTAATTGGAAACCCTTTGGCAATAAATTGCCATACTGATCAGGCAATGAACTCACTCAAGTTCCACCTTGAACCTAACTAAGTTATAAATGAGTCGGAGACTCCAAAACCAAAAGGAAAAGCAAACACAACCTTTTGCCACCTCAACAATAAATATGCTTACTTGGCACTGCGGGACGCTGCCAACGAGGATTTGCCAGGGGTGTCCGATTGCATCCCAGGTTCTTGGGCTTCGTAAGAATTTTGGGCCAATAGCTTAGGCTTTTTAGATGGGCTCGGGGTTCTCGTTGCCACCACGTTAAGTGGGACCAACCCCAGCCACAAAGCCCATTGGAATCCCCCCATTAAAGCTGAGGTGGCAGAGGGTTCTGTGGTCCAGGGGAGTACACACGTATCACTTTCTGCCATGTGGCGGGCCCCAGCTTGGCTGTGCCCTCATGTACCACGGATGAAGATTTCAGGATCTCCCTTCAGGCTACACTGACTGTCCACTTGGTGCCTGTTAGTAGGTGGCATCATGCAGTGCTATAACTCTTTAACAAGAATGTAATATTTGGTACCAAGCAAAGTCATTAATGTTCTATGAGGTCCGAATAACCTATTGAACTTTCATTACTAAAAATTGAAGTCATGAGGGAGGTGTTGTTGCATTGTGTAACTTCAGATAAAAACACACATTAATTGGGATAATCCTTGTGTTTCAAATGTCTAGGTTCATCATCATAAGGTCAAGGATTGGTGCCGCTCAAGTAAGTTGAACATGAGAACCAATGTTGGTTTGGTAGTGTTTTTTTTTTTAATTTAAATTTTATAAGTATCCGACTTGGATCATAACTTATTTCTAAGCCAATCACAACTTTTGTATTCAAGTGGTCCCTTACTCTGGTCTTGGCGTGACCCACCCCTACGTTCACATGTTACTTTGATATTTTATATCCTACTTGTGGGGTCCCATGAACCATAAATAAACAAACAAATGAATAAAAAAACCGACATTGAGCAATGTGACGTGAATTTGAGCCCGTTGGCCCTACCCTGCTCAAGAATCCTCTTGATGCAAGGTGGGGTTTACTGCCTACCTTGTGGTGGGTGGGCTCTTGGCTTCCTACCTACCTAACTAGTTTTCTTTCCGTCAAGTAAAGAGAAGATTTCACAACAGGAACCGAACTGCCAACCACTCCATTCGGAAATGGGTACCTCTCCACTATCACCCAATAGTTTAAGGTCATCTCGGACCGCATGAACCATAGCATTGTTTAACAACCCCCTTCCGTTGTTGGGACTAGGGGAGCCATGTTTGAGCCTCCCACACAAAGCAAACTTTTAATTTGTACCAAATGTTGCAACTATATGTTGTGGTGTGACTTTCTTGTTGTAGATGGTGATAGCTTGTTGTCTTGGAAACTTATACTTCTTGCCACCCACACAAAGTACTATTTTGCTCATCTAAACTCAATTTTTTTTTTATTGTGTTGGTCTGCAACTTGGGATTTATTTTACGTATTGCACAATCAAAAAAATAACAAAGCTTCATCTCATAGATTGCAACACAATTCATATTATTCCTACACTAGTGTGGACTTGTGTTGTCCCAACCCTTTGCACATGAGCATATGAATTAATGTCCTAGGGCATATTTGCACAAACTGTTCAACATGCCGTTGCCAAATTTTTTTAAAGGATAGTTGTGAGTGCTCATGCAATCACATCCGACCTTTCAAAAATGTGTACGAGTTCTCCAGAGGAAGGAAAGAAAAATGAACATTGTCGGTATAAATACTAACATGAACTTGAGCATGTTGACCCCAAATTGTTCACGAGTCTTCTTGATAAAACTTAGGGAGAAAAATGCATTCATCGAGATGTTGATGAGGTATGGGCAAGATTTGAACTCACGCTCCTATATTTAGAGTCCAATGTCCAAACCACCACAAAGTTTTATCTAATTAGTGTGGGCCACAACAATTCCCAATTACCCACATTTTTTTTTATAATTTGAAGTGGCCCATTGTAATTTCTAGTGTGAAATATTAGTGTCAGTTTTTTCCATGTGCACATGTGGATATAAATTCAAGGCAAGGCAAGTACTATAAAATTACTAATGTTAAGCAATGCAAGTGCTATGAAATTACTGTGGGTAACGCTAAATTCCAACCCACATGAATTTCCCACCCACACAAATTAGACAAAACGGTGTAGACTACACGACCAAGCAAATTTTTAAATGTCCATGGTGACTATTGTACCGATTACAAACAATTGCCCTCACTAGGATCCAATTCAACACGTACTCCTTTGGTAAGATAAAATCACAGAATTGCAAACTCAACTTCATGATATTACAAATCAATTTAGCAATAGGTTCTACCAATTTTATTGGAATCATGAATCAAGTTCACTATATAAACAACCAATTTAACTTGATCTTTCAACCAATTTCATTATATGTTGTGAGCAACTTGATGCCCATATTCACAACTTCACAAAATCAATTTCATGAATTGTATAGATTTATTTACAACTCATAACCATGTAACAACACACTAGTTTTGGAAGTTAAAGGAAGAAATGATAATAATGACATGTTTGACCTAAGTTAACCCCATTGTAATGGTAAAGCAAGTAGTATCTTTACTTATTAGTTGTTTTCTTGAAGGAGTTGTCTCACATGTGCCCATGCCCACCGCCATCAAATCACTTGAGGTCAATAAGACATACATGAGGTGTCTTCAACAAAGCACATGTGAATTAAGGTCACTGAGTTTTTAGAGGTCACTAGAATACACACTAGATTGATTTCTTTGTTAGTCATACTAAAAAGCCTTAAAGCCGAAGTAAAATCTCCCAAAATTATCTAATACAATTCAATCCAATTCGACAACTTATTAAATAAAATCTTAAACTCTTAAGATAAAATTGAACATATAGATGGCATCATTGTAGAGGTAGGATTGTTCTCATAAAATTTTAACCATTCATGTGTCCAAAATCAAAAGATGATATTGTAAACATGTACATTTGGTGTGATCAGGCAATGGATCAAAATGCTTGGATAAAAATGCCCGTCTTGACCTTTAGGGCTTAAGATCTTTTGCAAAAGCCATAAGGCAATCCTTTTGGTTGAGTGTTTTGAGCATCTTATCCAAACATTTGTTAGTCTCAATACAATTCCTCACGAGTGAAAAATCAAGTGCTCCAAATGGACAACCTTGTATCTTCACATATATGAATGTTTAATCCCATTTTCTATCATGTGTTGCATCGCTTTTGGGGTGGGAAAAGCCTAAAATAGCTCATAAGGGCTAGTATGCAAAAAATTTACTAGTTGGTATTACCATATCTCATTTCACCACATAATTTTCTCATGCTCAAACATAAGCAAGTGGATGTATGTATAACTATCTTAGAATAGAACAACTATCACCGATTTGCAATGACATGGATGTTTGATCTAGCCTCGGTCATGTTCATATCCTAGCTTTGCTCAAATGCACATAAGTAATTTGTCAATTATAATACACTCACCTTACTAAACATAGCATTCTTCATCTATCCCCTATAACCTTGCTTCATAAAATCATTCTAAGTTTACATATGAGAGAGAGAGAGAGAGAGAGATTTGATTGGAATGAGAGACATTTCACCCTTGATTTCGAATGTAAGCTCAAATATAAGCTGCAAGCTCAAATGTAAGTTTGAGTGGGGTTTACGGATCATGAATAAGGGTCAAGACCTATTGTATCATGGAAAGTGGCATAGATACCTTGTAGGACAATGTGGAACGTCAAGTCGGAGAATCTACACCTTCCCTAGATGCACCTTTGTCACATTAGGGTCAAATTCCATGTAGACTTTGGAACAACCCTAAATATGCCATTTGAGTGACACCCATTGCCTAGAACATTGCATGGCATCATAGCTTGTTTGATTTCTTGGGTTTATTTATTTATTTATTTTCTTGTCAAGTTTTACAATCAAGGTAACATTACTACATTTCATCAAGTATTGAATAAGTAGGAAATTACATTGGGACCTTTGGAGTAAGTACAAGGTTGATGTTGTAAAGAAAGTGAGGTAGGACATACGATTCATGTGTGAGGCCTACAGTTATAAGTACTACTTTGAATCACATGCTACTTCGTTGTTTGGGTCCCCCCCCAACCAAACTCCATTGCAAAAAGGTGGCCCAATTCATTTGATGTGGAATCCAATCATTATAGAGCTTGTATCTAACCCAATTCCTTTCCAACTTTGCTTGTCTCCCTTTCTATAGCTTGTTACATGTAGGTGGCATGCTCAAAATTTGTAATAGGTGGGTGTTATATATATATATATATATATATAATTGTAAGTTTTATGTTGATGTCATAAAAGGTAGAATCTTACCAAGTATGTATGTTTCTTTTTTGGTTTTGGGTTTGATTATTCTTGGATTTTTTCCGCATACTAACCTCAATTTGGTTGAGACTATCTCAAATCCCATATACCAATCATAGTTTGACTATCAAAAGCACTTGATTTGATAGTAGTGTGATCAACAATGTTTTAGCTAAGATTAAAACCTTATATTCTTACTAAATTCAAATACTTTCTTCCTAAACAATCATATAAGCCCATCCCCCAAAAAATAAAAAATAAAAAACTAAATAGTCCAATCTCCTTGAAACACAAATGTTTTCTTGTCAACTTTTAGAATCCCAAACATAAGCACACACCAATCAATTAAAAGGTGCCCAATTAAGAGAAGTAGCCATATTAGGCCCACTTATGTTGATCTCCCACTCCAAACCATTATGACAACTCGAGCGGTCGATATTTGCCCCCCCCCCCCCCCCCCCCCCCTCCAAGGCCAACTAACTTAATAAGTTACAAGCTCACGGACCACATATGTTCCTTAAAAGCCCACAGGCCTCGGTTGTGACGCACTATCATTACGGGTACTACGTAGCCTCCTTGTTGGGCATATCCATTGAATGATCCCCATCGACGTTCCCAATGGGGGGAACCCTCGCTCTCCAAGAGTTCCCAACGAGTGGACCTCATGGAACCATCCTCTCACTTTCTATCGTTGCCTCCCAACAACCTAAAAGAAATCTTTTGTGGGACCCGAAAGATGGGAGGCCCTAGAGAGAGCAGTCGGCGGGCTAGCTTTGAATCCCATTATTTATGCTCCATGCTTTCTTTCCACATCTAACGGTAGGGCGATGACGATGGGTTGATCAGACGGTGGGCTATGGACTACGTGGAGGGTGGAGCTCCGCTTGAGAAAGAAAGGCGTCCTAGGATAGGGACGCTATGAGGTATAGCGCATTTGACATGTGGGTATTAGGGTTATAGTGTTCAGCTCGTTTACTCTGGAGTGTAGGAGTTTTAATGAAATGTAATGAGATTAATTTGGAAGTCCAGGAAGCCAAAAGGCTTATGGGACTAAACGTACACCAAGACGATGATAAGAGGCTAATTCCTTAGAGTAACATAGTGCAGTGGCCTAGAGGCTAATATCTCCTTGGTGGCTTAATTGGAAGGAAACCCAAAGTTTGTGTAGAATTACGTTCTAAAACAGGGACAAAAACTCATCTCTGATGGACTGGTAGAGAGCTCTATCTCAATAGGTAAAGTAAACTTGGGTGACATGTAATTGTTGTGTATAAGCGTGTGTCTCATCCATCTAACAAAAACATATCACAATAGTATGTAGCCCGTGCACCGTTTGTGTCGTTGACTTGATTATGAAATCACTGTAGCTTCAAACACCCATAATAAGAGTAACACATCACACTAATGTAATAGTTGGGAATAAATTAGGCTATTTTGATTGGAAATGCAATAGGTATTCAAGGCCCATCCATGCTAGGGACAAGATGATGCATGGCCAAAAAAATGTCACATGATTTATGATATTTTAGGGGGGATGAACGTATGAATATATAATTCACAAGTTTATGGCTCAATAATATGAGTGTTTAAATGTGTAAATTGCGTGAAAAGTTGTATGTTTCCCAATGTGATGACAACAAATGTTGAAATTAATCAAAGCACTTACTATACACTTTATCAAACTCGAATATGAATCATAATCCATAAGCTCAAGGGATTGCATAACATGGTATGGCTCACACCAACTGCAACTATCATATATCTATTCATAACATTATTATGTGGTATGTCTAGATTAATGTTCCATTTCAAAAAGGTAGTTGAGAAGAGATCTCATTGATTGACAAAATGTGGCATAATACTACTTTGCACCTTTCCAAATGCAATGACAAATTTGCACCCTATAGATTATTATTATTATTGTTATTATTTATTGATGTAAACTACTTGTCATTCATAGGACCACTAAAACCTAGTGTAACACATGAAGAATGCTATGTTGTATTAAAAAAATTAAGTTTTTTTAATAATATTTTATGGCCATAGTCCATCCCAACACATGTCTTTCTAACTTCTGCTATTAATAAAAAGCCATATGGCCTTAGTTCCCTAACTACAGAGAAAACAAGTGTCTTTAAATTTGTCAAGTTCCTCATTGTCCACATGACAATCATATTGCCTTGAGTGATGTTATTATGATGGTGGACAAAATGTTTGACAAGGACTCACTACCACACTACCTACATCATAATCAATCTTTGTTCTTACTTTTTCAAAAGTCAAAAAACTCATGCCTGAAATGTAATATTCTACTAGAAATGTCTTGTATATTCAACCGTTCAAAAAGTAAACGCAACCCAATTTGATACAATGTCTTTGGACCACCTTAACATTACTTAGCTTAGCCATGGTGTTTTGTGGGCTATGGCTAAGCTTAGTAATGTTATGACTACGTAAGTACTTATCAATTTTATATTAAGTATCTTTCACATTGACTTACAACTGCCAAGTCACTCTAACACACCTAGTTATCACATTGTTTAAGAATATCATAGGTTGTATTTTGTTTAACACTTGAGTTTGGAGACCCAAATCCCCTGACAACCTTTTGCTCAATTGTAGGTCGGAGGTTGAAAAGCAAAATTGATCTTATTAATGATCTTAGCAATTACCATCGACATAAATAAATAAATAAATAAATAAATTAGAGTGCATGTTGAAGAAATTTGGTGTCAAAACCACCCCAAAATGGACTTTAGTTTCAAGCTCAAGATGAAACCAAAGCGGGATCTATGGTTGAACATTGGTTCCTCAAGCTAGGAAATAGAGTTTATTGAGTGAAGATTGTTGAGATTTGGTGGGACATTGATGCCACATTAGCACCACTTTATTTGTTTCCCATACCTTGGACATGTACCCTAGTGTAAACTCCTTGGGTCCAAAATTATGCTCTTGAGATATAAAATCGCTCGAGTTTGGGGTGTCTTTAGTCTTGGACCCCTATTATAAACCCACCCTTAGTAGGATCGACATGCTATAAAATTTGTGAAGCATAGACTTTGACTTTGTGACTGATCCAACAACATTAGATCAGGTTTGATTGAAAAAGGTTCGTAAATTTCAACATCTTGCATTGAATGTCTTGCAAGTACATTACATTACACATCTCCTTGGTTGCATTTCGTGGGATTAGGTATCACATGAACATAATATTCCTTTATTTTCAGGATTCCTCGTTTATGGGGAGCACTCAAATTGTGTATGTGGACTTTTTGACAAACAATTGTAAGTTATTAATCTAAAAAAATCACAACCTCTTTCTTTGGAAAAGACCATCATGTAGCTGCTTTGTTATGTAATGTATGGAGAGAGGAAATCATCGTATACGAGCGTATCTTCCATTCATCCAACTTAAAAGACTTGACTCTTATAGGTAACCCCCGCTAGAAATGAATCAACCACAAACCTACAGGGGTCAAATTTAATGTTGGATGGACGAGAGGTACACTCTTATGCCATACTTTCCTCTCCCCATAGTCTACATACAATGTGCTCCACTATATAGATGATTCACTAATGCATAATAATAATAATAATAATGTATCCCGAGTAATTTAAATAAGTCTCCACAAAGGATAAGTTAAAAATTACTCTTTACCTTGGGTGAACCTCAAGCCTGTACACGTGGCCGGAATCTAGAGGCCTCCTATCCACAAAGACCAGAATGTCATAAACTCAACTTTCCCAAACAGGCAACAATCGGGCCCCATCCAGGCCTGATATCTATGAAAGGCCAAAATCTATGAAAACAAACCAGAGAAGGTCGTCATAATCTACATGATACGAACATGCTATCCCTGAATGACAACCCTATCTGTAGATTCAGCAGTCACCCTACCTGCGTGAAGGCCGAGCGGCAACCTATGACCATCAGAAACAAAGGAGACCTTAAATGTACCCACCAGGAACATCCGTATCCAAGAGTCTACCGAAATATCTGGTTATGTACAGATTTGGAAGACTTAGTGTGCTTGAGGGTGGTGATATACGACGCCTCGCAATGGCCTCTGGTGGTGCGTGTTTCGCAGCTCCTCATCAGGAGCTTCAAGGTCGCTGTTCTCACATTTTCCGACCGGAGTAGGTCGCATGTTGCTCCATAGAAACGAAGGCCCTTCCCACGCGCCAAACGATTTTTTTCTTCATGCTTTTGGTGCAGTTTTGAGGAACCTCTGTTGCGAAGAAGCTGTGGTGGTATTGGAGGACTTGCTTATCCCTTGCATTGGTGGTGAACGGGAGCGGGGAGGTTCTGGACATGCGAGGAACACTTCCTGGAATTTGAAGTTTAAGTGATGAATTACGGCGAATCGGTGCGTTTTTTGTCATCTTTGTGTGGTGGAAAAGACGACGTGTATACTCCTTGTTTTGAATTTCGGTCTATGTACGATTCTGATGTCTTAAAGTACCTGAGGAGCTGTGAGGAAAAAATTCTCTCTCTCCTACTTTTTTGTGTGAGGTTTCGCTGGAGCGAGCTTTTGGTTGCATCGCAGGGTTTTAGCCACAGGTATAGTTTTAGATTTGTGCTGCACATGCGATTTTCTTCTCCTCCTTACCGCTATTTCGTTTCGTTCTTGGCTTTATTCCAGTAGCACTGTTCGCTTTTCCATTTCTGTGTTGGACTGAGGTGTAGCGCTATTGATATCCTCGTCTCGTTCACATTTCCTCCATTCATTGTAACGAGTGCTCAGGATCTTGGCAGAATTTTCTCTTATCTGCTCAAGCATCAGATGTGGAAGCTTTTCACGTCGTCTGTGTCGCCATTTTTCTCCGTTTCTTCTCTTTGCAATGCACATTCCTGTATTTCACCTAGGTTCGAGAGACTTCATATCTATTTCCAACTGTATTTCAAGAAGAGAAAGCTTGATTTGAAGTCGCAGTATCTCCGACTTTTTCCATTCTGCTTTGCGTTAGTGAATCTTGCTAATGTCTTTACGCACTACGAATATTCTCTAGCGTTGGTGCTCCTTGTTTTAAATTGCGTTATACCAAATCGAGTGTTCGGAGGGTAGACTGCTTCTTTCTTGGTAAAGCGCAGAAGTTTCTTTCTGGGAGATTAAGGACAGTGTTGTCCCTAAATATGATTGAACGTAGCTGTCGTTTTGTCGACTAAAATAGCAGAGATTCTCTTCAGAAATTTTTCGTCATCTTGCTCTTCATCTTGCGGAGTTGCATTGGAGAAGTCAGTCTGGCTGGTTACCAAGTGCGATACGTGTGGGAGCTTACGAAAGGCTGGCTAAGGCAATTCAGATGCGTTCACTTGTTTCTTAGCTCTTAGAGGAGCCCTACTTATTTTGATACAGGCTATCGTCGCCTTTTCAGTGCTCCCGGGTCATCTTCTTATTGTGGCGCCTCGTTAGATGCCTGTTTCAGCGGAAGTATCGAGTTCGCTTGGGGATATGGTCCGTATTGCTATTTCTAATTATGGAAATGCTCTCTTGACCATTAACAGACTGCGGTCGAAAACATTTGCAGTCAACCCTAGCTACAGGAAGCTAGGGAGCCTTTGTCGCGCTGGAAGAGTTTGAATACACTGTGAAACTTGATGCTCGTCTCGTCCATCTGTTGAGAATAAGTTATGACATATCGCACCAACGACTGAGTTTCTGGTCTAAGTTACTTGTTATCCTTCGTTTGTCGAGTTTCCTGCCTTCAGGACCGATGATAGGTATGGATAACTGTCCACGCGACTAAGGAAATAGGAGAATAGTGATGGAACCTAAACTATAGAATTTTCTTCAGCATGGAAGAGGTGTCTGTTTGTGAATTGACGTCACTACGATGGTAGAACCATTTATTTATGTAATTGCGTTTTTTCTGTTATTTCTTTTTGCCATGCCAAGTACATGTGGAGGTCTGAGCAAGTTTTTGCACTTGTGTACAGGTGAATTCAGGGCTCATGGACAGAGCAGGTTAGACGAGAGGAGAAAATTGTAACGGCATCGACTAGACTTGCAACAACGCCTAATATATAGTCCGGCTACTCTTCGTGGTCGGGAATTATGGCTGCTAGTCTTGCCAATCCTGTACATACCATTTCTCACCCAGCTTCGTTATCCACATACTTAACTAGGTCCAACACTGCTTGCAGCAGTAATGCTGTTCTGGGCGGGAGCTTTTCGAAACATAGTCTGTTTTATCATGGTTTCATCAGGCGTGCAGAACTCCTTCAACATGTATTAAGCCATGATATCAAATGTGAGTGTCTTTTATCTGTCTCAAAATTATTTTCTCGAGTGAATTTATTGCACTTTTCAGTTCTTTTGGATAATTCTATCATTATTGGTGTTAGTAAGTGGTAGCAACTTTCTAATTTTATGCCAGAGAGAGGACAAGGATGGGATTTAGTGAGAGAAGAGGAGTATGAAAATCCGTGTTTCCTCAATTGGGTCCTCAATTTGCTCTTCAGGTAAAGGGCAATGTGGAGACACAGGCAGGCCGCTGCAACGTAAGCTACATAGTGAGTCAAATAAAAGACAATTAGATATCAACTCCAGCAGCCTTCAAGGCAACGAAGATGGGCACAAACCTCGCGCCTCTCCCCAGAAACCTCTGGCTTCAGCTTCAACTTCTTACGAGGGGCATGAGACCGAGGAAAATCAACCTAATCAATCAACTAAAGGACGCCAAACAGGAAGAGTGGGTACATACAAGAGAGAAGGCAATGTCTCACTGGCTTCATTCGGAATCAAAACAAAACGGGACAAGAAGGGCCAGAAAGTTGACCTGACCAAGTCATTGTCTCAAATGCTTCCATATGTTGTTCTTGCAACTGCAGTTGCTGCCTTGACACAACCTGCATCTTTCGCATGGTAAGTCAAATATGTATCAGCATCATATATGAAAGGATTCAATTTTTGTTTTGTCTGTTCTCTAAGTGTCACATTCTTTGGGGTTTGAGTAACTGGTTTCAAACATGTGTGCATGTGTTCCAAGGTCCAATGGACGACTGGTTGGGGTTTCTATCGGTTGTCTGAGAGCTTATCTCATGTTTATCCCTGCAGTTTTGCTGACTGATCTAATTTGGAATCTCTTGCGCAGGGTAAGTAAGGACTATTATGCTCCAGCTCTTGGGGGGATAATGCTTTCCATCGGTGTGCAACTCTCAGTTTCGGACTTTGCACTTGTATTGAAAAGGTAACTGCTTTATTGCGTATTGATAGGTCTTATGCTTGTGTTTTTCCATGTTAAAAAGTAGTGATCGTGTGTGTGTTTTCTTTAGTCATGGTTCTCATTGTTACTAGCCAGTTTATGACATCGATTACTACTGTGAGGAGCTCTGAAGTGTCCTGTTTCAGCTGAAATTGGTGTTTTGGTTCTGTCTTACTACATGTCATCTACCTCTTCTAATGTTCTGACAATAACATTTTTATGGCCTTGCAGGCCTTTGCCGGTACTCGTTGGTTATGTAGCTCAGTACATGGTCAAACCAATCCTCGGGCTTTTGGTCTGTGCGGCGTTCAACGTGCCTCCTTCATTTTCTGCCGGATTGGTGTTGACATCATGTGTAGCTGGAGCTCAACTATCAAGTTATGCTGCTTTTTTGAGTGAAGGAGATGTTGCACTGAGTATCATTCTCACTAGTTTAACCACTATCACTTCCGTCGTCATCACCCCTCTGTTGACAAAGCTTCTCATTGGATCGGTCGTGCCTGTTGATGTGGTAGCCATGGGCAAATCTATTCTACAGGTATGTTGGTGTTTGTGAATTAGATATCTGAGTATGTTGGCTCATTATAGTTCAGAATACTGGTAAACTGGACAAGATTACTGCAGTTTGTAGTAAGCATGCCATGTTGTGCGTTTCATTGAAGAGGGATTAGTTTGGTCTGCTACATATTCTTGCTGTTTGAATGTTTTCTTGATGCCCCAGGACTGTTTCTATGGTGCACACGATCTGTTATTTTTAGGGCATGATTTGCTGAACCACTCTTTGTCATACGCAGGTGGTGATCCTTCCCATCATGCTGGGCTTAGGTTTGAACACTTATGCCAAGTCTTTTGTGGATAAGATCCGCCAGTTTATGCCTCTCATGGCTATGGTGTGCACATCCCTCTGCATTGGAAGTCCACTTGCTTTGAACAGAAGCCGAATCATCTCTCCTGAAGGATTTCGGCTGTTATTCCCTGTCTTAGCGTTCCACATAGGAGCATTTATTGCTGGATATTGGGTTTCAAGACTCCCGTTTTGGAGGTACACACCTTCAACCGATTTGTAAAATTGATTGTATAGTAAGATCTTTGCTACTTTGGATGAGGTTGAAAGGTAGAAAATAATATTGACTTACCTATTGTTTGACAAGCGGTGCACATATCCAAGTACCAATCATGTTGGGATAGTTAATAAGCTACCATTTCAAACTTTTTCCTCTTGGATGCTTTGTTTTGGAATGTTCTATATAATCTCCTGGCATGTACACAGCTGATGTGAGTAAACTGGAGTGTGTAGGTGATGATATTTATTGATGATGTTGTTTTACTTTCAGGCAAGATCAGAAGGTATCACGAACCATAAGCTTGTGCACTGGTATGCAAAGCTCAACACTTGCCATGTTGTTGGCAACACAGTTCCTTGGTGGAAGTCATGCGGTGCCACCTGCTTGCTCCGTAGTAGTGATGGCCATAATGGGCTTATCACTCGCATCATTTTGGGGTAAGGGACATCAGATTCGCAGCGTGAAGAACATGCTGCTCGGAGATGTATCATACGCCTAGCTGGTCAGATTCTACACCCTTACGAGGAGTAAGGAGTTATAAAATTTGTCGAGGCGAGATTTTTTGGGGAGAGAATGACAGTAATATAGCTACGACTCTTGTAAATTAATTTGAGCAATTCTGCAGGTCATTCAATCGCCTGGCATGCAAACATGTCTAGTGCAACTTATGTTGTAATTATTCGAAATTCATCATGATGTATGTGAAAGTATCTATCAAAAACTGCCTGAGTTCCTCTCTCACATTTCTATCCCATCTCTTGGATCAGTATGAACTTGCGAGGAAGGAGATTTGTTGTTGCATTTCCCCAGGTATTCAGTATGGCACAGACAAATTCAATGGACCTACACTGAGTGAAAGAATGAAGATCCGTATCCAAGTCCAAAATACATATCTTTGAATCCATTACGAATAGGCCATCCATGAGTCTCACCTGAAGAATTCATAAGGAATTTACTTGGATTCCAAATATAGCATGATTAACTTTAACTAAGGGTTATCAATGTGCTTATGTAAGGGAAGTGGGCCTTAAAAGGATGCTTTTCTATCTGTACCCACTTATTGTAGGATATGCAACACACAATTAATGCAAGATGATTTGCAAATCCAAATCTTGCTTGTAGCCATTCCCCTCATAAATTAATTACTTTTTAAAAACCAAACACCTGTATTTGAGTGGTATGTGTTTAGTTGTGGCTTCAAGAATGGATACTAGAAAGACATGTGTTCACAAGAGATTGAATTGCGTGCTAAAATATGATAACCATTTGAGGCGCAATAGTAAACATAATTGGGGGAACTCTATATGACCTTTCAACGAGCATGAGAATCTTCACTTCAATAATGCATTGGATATTCATACAAACTTTGGAAATGGTGAAGACAGTGGCTATGGCCTTGTTTTGGAATTGCTAAGGTAGTTGTGCCTAGTTTGTTTACTTATCTTAATTGGACACCTTTATTCAAGTAATATATGGCTAGGTGTGGCTGCAAGAAAGGATACCAAAAAGACATGTTTAAAAGAGATTGGACTACACGTTCAAATTATGTCCACCATAGTAGGTTCAATAGTCAACATAATTGCGGGGACCTATATGACTATTTAATAAGCACAAGAATCTTCACTTTGATAATGAATAAGATATGTATATGAGCTCCAAAATTTATGAGGAAAGTGACTATGGCCTCTGTAATTTTGTGAACTATCTCATACTAATCATGTGTTTCATATCCTAGGAGAAGTGGGCTAGTCAGAAAATGTAACCATTTAAGACCCATCTACATTACATGATTCTGGCGACTGAAAATTCTTATGATAGAACTTATCTTTGAACTCCTTACATACAAAGTAGAACACTTTGGTAGAAGTCAAGTTGCACAATCTGGTCATTGTGCATGTGGATTGTTTGTATAGTTCTGACAGTAAAAAAGCCTATAACTAACCAACGATTCTGGAATCATGTCACAAAAGCTAACAATTTGTATGCGGTTGTCATTGAAATACAGGCTGCACGTGCATGCAGATTGAACATCAGCCAGAATCACTTGTAAATCGAACTCCAGTTGCCTCTGAACCGAAATTCTGTGTTAAGTTTATAAGGATAAGCTTGTAACATGTTACATTTATTGTCCAAAGTGTCATCTATACATAAATAAACGGTAACAATCTCGTCTTTGGCTGGATTCCAATCAGATCTCAGGACTCATCTATCTATACTATAATGATGATTGTTGTCCATCTAAACTGCCGGTTGCTTGATCTTGAGGCTGTTTCTGGTGAGCACAAGGTCCATATATGTCATAGCGCCGATGCTGAAAATGCATCAACAGAGTCGGCCAACAGGATCAGCTTGAGAAGGCCAAAATTCCAGGAGATTAAGAGTCATCCTTAGACTCAATGGAAGTTTTTTTGTCAGGAGGTGGTAGCTTATAGATTTTCTTGGTTGTTTTGCATACAAAATAAGTAATTCCTTTCCACTTTGTGCTGCATGCTTGGAGGTAGTGTTTGAATTTGAATGAAGTGCAATCTATTTCGGTTCATTGAGGACTGAACTCATTTTAGCACATTTGTGAGATTAACCCTCAATGAACCATTATAGAATGTTCTTTGGTCAAACCTGCATACTCCATGTAAGAATGCACCAAAAAATCTACCAAACATGGGAGGTGGTAGTATGCAAATCAACCAGCTCCTAACCGAATGTCATGTTGAGTTAGAGGATAACTGTATTGACAGTACAAATTGCATTTTTTGACCAGTACAAACTTTGGATACTTTGTGTTGACAGAAACCTGCAACTTTATGTTGAAAGATGTGGGTTGAGAACATGACAAAATTTTGGTGACTGTTACATACTGAAAATACAAAGGGATTTGCTCTTACTTGCTCCAGTGGCATGCGAAGCCTGACGGAATGCAGCATTGAGTAGTCAAGATCTGCAATTGCAAGTCCTGTTGCTAATTTATCTGCAATATGAAGTCTAATATTATTATGCTAATAGAATCTGTTAGAAAACATCGAATGCACATCAAATCTACCTCACAAAAACAGTCATTTGCCTCAAGTTACAATAGAATCTTTTGTCCTATTATTATGTGAACTACTTGACCATTTCCATAACTATAATTCCATTCTAGTTAATTAAAATTTTGAACAAAGGCCAGTATAGAAAGTTTCTTTACCAGGTAAGCGAGCAATCACTTTGCCCCATGGGTCTATAATGATAGCATCACCATAACTTTCCCGTATCTCGTTATGCCTCCCAGCTTGAGCTGCTGCTAAAACCTGCAAGCATGGAAAAAAGAGTATCTCATTTTAGCTGTGCAAACCTCCTTAAGGCAAGGAGCTATTGTGGCTATAAAACAAATGACCCCAGGCGTTCTTCTACATTAATCCAAGCTTGTATTGAGCTTTGTATATCCTGTACAGGATGACTTAAGAGTTAAGCAGCTAGTGAGCTACCGGAGCACTATCTGGTTCAACACAGACTGATTATATTTGGAAAGATATTTATTTTTGATATCAATATTAGTCAAGACCAGTGTTGAACTGGTATCTTCCTTTTTGGATACCATTCGGGTATCTATTATGAGGACTTCACATAATTTAATACCAATAGGGTACATGTATTTAATGATATTTTTGTTTTCAATACCACTCGGGTTTCTATACCATGCAAGAACCTTCATGTGTAATTGCCCTAATATCAATATGGTTTAGAATGGTATTGACCCAAATAGTAACTCAGGTATACAAAGATTCTCTCACCTTCACATACCCACCAAGTATCAGTATTTGACTAGTATTACAATTTTGATACTTCCGGGTAGGTTATTTAATACTATTATCGATGTTGATTATTGATACCAAGCATTCACCTATAATTCAGTCCAACATTGGTGAAGACCATGTTGAATCCAATGTGGAGATTTGCTTTCAGCACTCAAAATGTCAAAAGCAAAAGGCAATTTAGGAGGACAAGGGCATACATAGCATTGTGTTTCAACAGCACGAGTACGCAGCAAAAGCTCCCAATGAGCCTCTCCTGTTGTTTTTGTGAATGCTGATGGTACTAGCAACACCTGTGAGCATTACTTGGTCAGTGCAGTTACAATAGAAACCCCAAGACACATACAGTAAGCTTAAAGTTTATATGTAAAAAGGAGAATAACCATTAAGTTCATTACCACAGAGACCCTACCTCACAGTTCTCTGTAAACCTAAGTCGTTGATAGAGTTCTGGAAAGCGGAGGTCGTAGCATACAGTGAGACCAAGTCGGCCGGCTGGGCTATCTGCCATCACCACCTCTGTACCTGAGGTCCATTTATCCAGACCACATTTATGTGTTATGAAGATTGAAAAAAGTGCATCACAGAACTTTTGTGCAACTCACAGAAACAGGAAGCTGAAAAAACCAACCAGGAAAGGTGGAGAGGAGAATCATTTGAGAAAGAGGAATTGGTTTTATGAGTGAATGGGACTTACCAGGGGCAGTGGAGTTGCTCTCTACCAGTACTGGGCCTCCAGGTACATCCACATCGAACCTGCCAGAATGCCCCCAAATGTGAATAACCCCTTGCAAACCAGAATCAATGTACTGAAATATGAGGTATTTAATGTAGAATATGTACAATGAAGGTGAGAAAGTATACAAGTGGATTTTTCGGTACACACTGCAGATGTTGCCGGAGTCGTCAAGTAGCACATGTGTGTTGTAGATGTGCTTATCGTCAGGTCCTTTTTCTTGAAAACCTCCAAGTGACAACCATAACCCTGCCTCCCTGTTCGGAGAGAATGGCCACACAAGTATCAGGCATCTCAATCTACGATCTTGCCAAATAGGCAGGTAGTTAATGGGAAACAGGAATTGAATATGAAATCACATGAAGTGCTTGTTGTCATGGAATTTCATGCGAATGAGTGAGCTAGAATATGGCAAGTCCTTACTTAGATCATTCTAATGACAGATTTCCAAATTGTGATCACCTTGGATGGCTAAGAGTCTAAGGGGTCAGCTAATGAGCATACCTGGCAAGAGTCTGGTATCGTTTCATGATAGTTCCCGTCAACGGCTCGGCGATAGTAAGACTCTCCCCATCCTTTGCCCCGATGAATGAAAAACTCTCTGGAAGTGACAACAACTTGACGCCAGCAGCGGCTGCTTCCTGAATTCAATCGATCATCAAGAAAGCAGGTATTGTCAACATTGACTTCAACTGAGAGAGAGAAAGATGACTCCAATGTTGCCATCGGCCTGAATTATGGTGTTGCTTCATCTTCGAGTTGGTCTAAGTCTGTCTAAGTCTAAATCTATATGTAATCCCGAAATGCGGGCACTATTAAAATTAACGGGCCCTCGAAGACTACTGCCTCATTTCAAAGGTGAACATCTACAACATGCTTGGACAACCCGACCTGCAGCTATCTCCCCCAAGGGAGAGCGCCTGGATTCCCACATTGTTGGTTGAAAATCTCCGGTTCATCTGGATACCCCAACTACGATTCGGTGGGCCATAGTGGAAGGGAGCACCGGAAAAACAAGCGTTAGGAAGGTCACCCATCGGAGTTTCCATGGCATCTGAGGTAAGGCTTTGGGTTCAAGCCACCCTTGCAAACTACCCGCAAGTACATTGCACCTTACCAAGACGCTCAACGCAGGATATGAAGGCATGCGGTGCCAGAAATCCAGGAGCAACTTCCCACTGAATCTCTCATGTATACTTGGTATCACATGCTCGTCATGCACCAAGGGTTTTAAGTTAACATAGATGACGAATTTCACGTTACAACGGATTCCACAGGGACTAAAGACTAGCAGACTTTGAGGAGCATCAGAAATCGGGTAACGAATTCAATCGGAGATAAGGAAAAACAAAAAATACAAAAAGAAAATAAAAATCTCAGCTCTGGCGAAGAGTGCACCATGATCACCGCAAAGACGAGCACCACAAGTACATGAAATGAAGTGTAAATTGGAGAGTAAGGTAAATTGGATGTGCAGAAGGAGACCTGGACGAGGCGGGCGCAGGTGACGAAGTTAGCATCGGTGTTGGAGCCGGCGGTCATCTGCGCCACCGCCACCTTGACGCGCGGAGCGGCCATGGCTGCTCCTGCTGCTGCCATCGCTCTCGCCATAGCTTCCCTCTTCTCCACCTTCAATGCAAATGCGAATGCAAATGCGAGAGCTCGATCCGAGAGAGAGAGAGAGATGTGCAAGGGAAGGTGGCGTTGAGGCATCTCCAGCCACCCACGCTAAAGTCCACTTCACCCTCGGGATTAAGGCGTGCGGGTGTTATTCGGTTACTTTTCTTAATTCGACACCTTTTTAAAAAAAATAAAAAATAATGTGTCTATAGGTGAGGATCGAACAACAAACATCAGGAAGACACTTATTATAAGAGATTGGCCTATGTCTACAAATTTTATTTACTATCCCTCTCCATATTCAATAGTGAACACGATTGGAAGGACCTATGCATTTGATAAATTTATACTACATTAGGGGAAATATGATTCTTGTTTGATGCTTCATCGTAGATTTGTTAACGTAAAAAAAGTGTCATTGTGTGAATCTAAGGTAGGAAAAAGGAAAACGGTGAATGCCTACTATTCGTGCACTAGACTAGGAGTAGAATGATTCTTGTGTGGACTCAAAATGGCTAATTGTAAAAGTGGTGCCCCAAAAAGGATGTAGTGATAGGCTAGATAGGTAATGATTGGCTAGATAGGTCCCCTTTCACACCACTTGGGATCACTTTTGGGTGATATTAAGTTGAATGTTTTGGGTGCATTTGTATGTAAAGTAGGATATTTTGATACTCAAATTAAGGAGACACTACTATACATGTAGGAGGTTCGACTTACTTGCCTCTTTGGGAAGATGTAACTAATTATTCATAGAAAATAAAATTATGAAACAACGTGCATTCCTCATCATTTCCTCTACTCCATCTTTGAAAAATATTGCACAAATTTCAAGCTACTGTTTCGTGCCAAATCCACTTATTTTCACCCTTTCCCATTTTTCTACCTTAATCAATAGAAGTTTGAGAACATGAATAACAAGCTGAAGAACAACCACATACTTTAAGGAAATCGGGCCTTCCATGAATATGTTCTTCTGATTGGATAGCTATAGTTGAGTGGTGTGTTAGCCGCTTGTAAAAGGGCCAAAACAAATGTTGAAATTGGGACATGCAACGGAACCAAACACTTCTACCTTCAAAAAATTGCGTAAAAACCGACTTCAAGGAGGTGGGCCTCACACAAAACTCGGAGAACATGAGGCTTCAAAATCTCACAACCATTGCCAATTTAATATAGCTTATTGTATACAAGGCCCCGCATGAATAGGATGGTAATGAGATAAAGTCCGGTTGAGAGCCTGGTTGCGTGTGTCTTCGCACTAAAGAGTTGAAGCCCTTCTAAGGTTCTAGGGCCCTCACAAGTTCATGTTAAGGTAGAAATACCATAACCCGTTAACCATCCTCTAGCCGTGCACTAGACCACCGTCATAATGGTGAAGTGCTATTTCTAAAACCGATCATGGCTCGGCAACAACTTCAACGCGTGTACACGTAGTGTAGCCAATGAGGTAACCGATTTAGGTAATGTTCTGCATGGAAGTGCGGATTACCGTGTTCAGTGTAGGGAGAATCTAGTGAACGAGTAGGGGTTTGGATAACTTTCCACTTTAAAAAATTGTAGCATTTGTTGTATAGGGCAGAAAATTATGAAACAACTTGCATTCTTCATGAATCCTTCTCGTCTGTCTTGGAAAATTATCTCATGATTGTCAGACCAGATCTTCAATGCGAATCACCTTACTTTCATGGCTTATGGTATTTCTACCTTAATACGGGAAACAAAACAACAGTCTTATTGTAAAGAATCTGATGTGGCTGCTGGGATTCGAGCCCAGGTCTCCACGGCCACAACGTGGAATTCTCACCACTAAACTACAGCCACTTTCATGTCTACATGCCTCTGAACAATTATTTTTGATTGCACTCAATTTGACAAGGGTCTTGTTCTTTATCTTGGGGCGAATTTTGCTTACTCCCTGGATGGGGGAGTTCTCAGGGGGGAATCGTGGGTTTTGCAAATCTTCCAGTGTTGGTTGGTTAAAAATAAATTATGTGCAAGCATCTTTATTGTGAACTTTTCTTGCATGAGAATGTAGACATGAGGGATACTTGTGGATTCTTGGTTTCTCTACTTGGGTCATGGGCCACCTAATATCCTAAGAAAGTGAAATAATTGGGAAAACTAATTGAAACGTGTGTGTTTTAGGCCCACTTACCTTAACTTGCTCTGAGCTTGTGATGGAGCTTCTCCACGTTGGAGTACCTAACTTGGACTTGTGACAAGGAACTTAGCAACTTGCAGAAGGAAAATAATTGTCTATCTAGTATGGTGTCACTTTCGACATGACTCAGTGGACACCTTGACCTCAATCTCAACTATAGAGATTTTAGAAGGTGCACAATACACGAGGATGTCAGTTTCACATAAACAAGGTGTCGAATTCCAGTGAAAGAAGTGTGCAGAGGAAAAAATCCCAGTCGAGTGAAAATATAATAGCAAGGCAGTTAAGAAACTCAATGTTCAATGTGTTGATACTTTTAAAGTTGAGGGCAATCCATTTTGTGCTAGAAGCTCGAAGGTTCAATAGCAAAATAGCAACCACCCATGTGAGTGCTATTTGAAGTTAGAAGGTTACACATGACAACGTGATCCACAACACTAATTTTCCCAACTAGTGCATGTTACTATTCGGAGTTACGCAATGCAAGGATGTCTTACTCAGGAGTCCAATTTTTACTGTTGAAAGTTCGATAGGTTGTTCGGATATTATAGAACATAAATGACTTTTCTTGGTAAAACATTACATTCTCAATAAATAAACATAGCAGTGCGTAACTTCGAATAATAATATGCACTAATTGGGATAATCAGTGTACAGCTATTAAATATCTAGGAAGTTTTAACAAACATTCTCGTGTTTGTGGTAAGGCAGGTATGCAAAAAAAACTTACCTCAAACTGATGGTCCACTTGAGAAGACTTTAAAAAGCACCCATTCCAGGTGCAATGCCTGGCAACATCTACCGTATATAACTCAACACTCTTGCATTGGGACTGTCCAGCATTTTGCAAGATGTATTCAACTAAGGGCCGCTTTACACCTAGAGGCCGGGCCAATTCCCATTGAGGCTGATTGCATGAAATTTCAGCCCCTTTTGGGTTGGAGGCCAGCTTCAACTACACATTATAATAAGATTGTAATGGGGGCCAATTTTTCCATATGTAAAGGCCTTAGGGCCAAGAAGTTAGGCCGATTCAATAAATCTAGCATAATCCAATGGATCTAGCATAATCTAGCATAGAGCCGTTCATATTTCCACATAATCCAATGAATATAGTTTGCTAAAAAAATCGTATTTTATTGAAAAAAGTTTATTTATTTATTGAAATGTGACATTGGCCCTCCATTTTGGGTGCACCCAATTCAACGAGCTCGGGCCGTGTCATACCATGCATTTTTTGATTAAAAAATTCATACCACCAGATCAGCCCGGCCTCTAGGTGTAAAGGGGTTGGGGCCAATTTCAACCTTTTTGGCCAATCACAAGTGAGGATTTCAAGCCTGTTACACAACGAATTGGCCCGGCCTCTAAGTGTAAAGAGGCCCTTAATCAAGCTGCTGGCACAAAGACATCTCTGTTTCGCTTTTCCATGTACTTTCATTCGCTTGAACTACAGCGGCAGCTGCACGCATTCAAAATCAATGCCAATATGTTTATCAATCACTTCTCTTGCATCTGATATGTCTCTTGTGTCCATGATTGCTTGGAGCATCATCTCCTCCGATAAAAGGAAATTGCTGAGTGGACATACAAATATGACCAATCTCTGGGAACTGAATGTAGGTGAAATGAAACCATACAAGTCAAAGAAATACATAGTGTCAAGGATCCCCAACATGAATGAAACTGGTGTCCTAAGATTCACAGCAGAAGAAATATAAAAGAACATGTTTTATCATAAATGTCCATCAAATGTCAAGGAACTCCGAAACGAATTAAATCGGTGACCTGAAATTGGTGACATCTACATGCGGCAGAATTCTTATCCAGACTATTCTCTAGAACTTGCTGCAGCCAGTATAGAAAAGGGACGATGCAGGACAACCAAAGGTATCAATTGAACAGGATACCAGGCAGGAATTGCAACCTTTAAGAGATGGGGTGAGAACAAATGAGAAGAAAATGGTATATAAACAGCATCGCAGCTTTAAAGCATCTAGGGTTGACATAAGCAAAAATCAGCACTAGTAGGATTCCATTCACCAAACCAACGACGAGTAAGTGGGGCATCCTACCTGCAGTGGGAGGTCGTATTTCCTTTTTTGTTCTTTTGGTGCTACATCGTCTTCGATGATGGTAAAGAATCCCCTTGGGCACGAGATCGGAGGCTATGGGTCAGGAAATCTGGAGGTCCTGCCACCTAACACCACCACTCCAAGTTTACAGAACCATTTGTTTCATGATGTGACATATACGTAATATAGAACGAACAATCCGAAACCTGTACTATATACTTGGTTAACAAATCAGGTGACACCCAGATCAGGCAAAGCAGCAAAACAGAAGTAGAGAGTCATTGATTGACATGTAACCAAATGACTCACGAAATTTCGGATTCTGAACCAACAACCTCGGTGTGCTTGTACAGTCAGTGAATTCTACACCACCATCCCACATAGAACATAACAAGCATGTTTATAATGCAGAGTCGTCATTGCCAAATACCAACAGCTCGCAGACCATTAATCCGTCATTACCAATCTCATGGATATCAAACATAACTTCAGTAAACATCTCGTATTGCCCTTGGACTAGCAGTAGACTCATCTGTAAATTTCCAGGGAGATAGCAGCATCAGGTATACGAGACCAAGGGGATAAATATGAATCTCCTTCACCTAACAATGAAGTAATTCTTCAGCCCATACATACAGAACAAACACATCAAGAATTGAAAATTGTAATATATAGACAAAGGAAACACAGGCACTAACTGCTATGAAATGGCACAAAGGCTGAAAAGATTGCTTTTTCTGCTATTGATTCCTTACAGGGTTTGTCCAGTTCCTCCTAAAATCCTAGAGGTCGTCTGGCAGAAACTCTTCTTCACTGAACATTTGAATCAGGAATTGTGATTGTTTGAATTCCTATCTGGAAGGAGATTCCGAGTCAATTCTCATCCTCAAATACCTGAAACCCTAAGCCATTTTTGAAGCCCTCTTGAAATTAAACCCCACACTATCATCTCAAGTTGGCGCTAGCACTAACTTGGATCACTCTAAGTATCTCAAACTCGCCAAAGTGTCCACAATAAGAAAAGTAGTGTGATTGAATCCAACTCCATGAGCTCCTTGGACTCTTCCGATACTTTGATACCTCGATGCTTCATCTGTGCAGTAGGTATTAGGTAAGTATAAACACGCGGCAGCCTCGGAAGATGAAAAACCTGAAACAAAACCTGCAGCCATTGATTACTTGCGCTACAAAGTGCATCCTTTTGCATTGTGCAAACTCTACCCTCGACTGAGCATACTAGCTTAATTGGTAGAAATTAGTCCTGCTTCACGCACATAAGTGCACTGGAAGGGTGGAGGTGGAGATAAATCGGATCCTAGGATTGTCGGTGGACGCTTCACACGTAAGTATCTCTCTTTCTCCACGCTTCTGTGGAGGTTTGAAAACTTCATGTTTCTCACTCTCGTATTAGAGTGTAAGCTAAATAATCTCGGGCCAAGCTTTACATTTTGGGGTGCGTAGGTGATTTGCGACCTCTGCTAAAAAGTTTTGGAGAGGAAGCGCATGGCTTAGGCTTCTCTCTCTCCCTCTTCCTCTCCCTCTCCACGCTGCTTTGGATGTTTTAAAATTTCATGTTTCTCACTCTCGTATTGAGTGTGCAAGATTCCACCGGAGTTTTTTTGTTTTGGGGTCTGCGTGTGTAATTTGCGGCCTCTGCTAAAATTTCCCGGAAGGAAAGGCGGCTAAGGTATTTCCTTCACTGTAATTGATTTTCTTGGTCCCCCTGCTATTCTTGAGTTGCCTTTGGGGGGTTTTTGAAGGAGGGTTCATGTGCGCTTGTGCGTCTAATATCGGTCTTCCAAATAACCCTTTTGCTCAGATTTATTATTTTCCTTCTCGTGGCCATGCAAAGTTAGACCGGTAGGCCGGTGGCAGCCTCGTGTGGGTGTCACGAACGACCTTTCCGAGTTCAATGTTGCAACGATTGAGACCACTTTCTCCATGGAGGTCTAGGATAGCATCAGATAGAGAATCCCATTTCCATGTACTGAGCCCTGTCGATCACAATTATTCGTTCGACCCTTTCATGACTCATGCTTATCTCTTTCTGTTTATGGCCTTTTGGACTCGAGTGCAAAATTACATCACTTCATTCTTTCCGGGTTTGATCATAAATGATCCTGGAATTGGAATTGTTGTGCTAGCAACATTCTTGAGGAACTTTCAAAAATTAGGTATTGCTCATTTCAAGGACGAAGTTGATGCAGTCCATGTGAGTCACTCCTGTGTCTAAGCAAGCTCAACCACTAGGCTTTCACAAAGTCTTGCTGTCGATTCCTTCGCAAAGTCGCTTCATCTCTTTATCGCCGCTAGACTTACGGGAAAATCTATTGACACGTACACTGTCTTCTTTCAAGTATCGTTAGTTTGACATTGGATCGGAGTGATTTACAAGTAAATATCCTCGCCATATCTAATACGTTTTGGACAACGGTTGATGGTTTATGTTGTAAAAGAAGACTTTAAGGATCTGATCATATTTAAAAGCGGGGATCGTCCTGCTGGAAAGTCAAATTTTTATGGTAGCACTTGATCTCCTAGTCTCTTTTCCTGTTATTTTGTGAAAGCACTTACACATTGCAGCTTTCAATCAAGTTCTGCACGTCCTTGAAGTCCAGTAACCCCAAACTCATCAGTGAGCTTCAGATAGAGCCTCATGTTTGCTGCTGCTCGTGACAGATCTGGTGTTTTATCAAATCTCAAACTCCTTTTATTCACTTCAGGTGATCTATAACACACACACACACACACACACACACATCTGTGGCTTGAATTTGAGGGTTCTAACATACGGGGCTACAACAGATAATCAACACCCTGAAAACTGGTTCGAGAGATCGACGAGCTACAATGGATCCTCACAAACATGTGGAGAACTTGGTAATGTGCTTGAATCTTGAGCAAGGGAGTAGTGCAGGGCAACAGGAAGAGCAAGCATGTCATTCTGATGTCAAGGAAACCCATGGAAAGCAAGCTACCGGGCAATCGCTTCTTCCAGTCAGAGAGGAAAGTTGGCAGTTCAAATCAGTTGAGCACACCAAGTTAAGAGGAGAGTAATCTGGTTTGAGGAGAGTAATCTGGTGTGATGGAAATGAGGAAATCGCAGAGGATGGTCACAAGACAACAAGACAACATTTTATTCTTTGGACAATCAAGAATATGAGACGTGCATGGACGCAGTTGATGAACACCATTGAACTGAGGTTCAAAAAACAGAGTTCCCGGATTCCCACAACTACCAACCACCAACGGGCCTACTTCCACTGAGATCGTTCTTGAGCTCAAGAAATTTATTGAGGCCGTTGAACTTGCAGGTTTATACCCCCATTTCTACTTGTTTGCGATGGATGACGGAAGAGTCTCCTCTTGAAGGAGACTTGAGTCAGCTACAAGAGCTACAAGTGTACGAAACTTCTGTGTCGGCGAAAGGCTTTGCTTGTGGTTGTGAGTTTGTTTCAGTAGCCAAGAAATTCCCACAAAAGTTTGGCTTGGGCATCACTGATGACAACATTTTAAGTGATGCGGATCAATTTGGGGAGTTATTTCACATGAGTAAGGAGAGAGTAGAGATATCAGTGGATTGTCTCGGAAAGGTCACTTGTGTAGCGAATGTTGCACAGAATTATCTGATCCGCCTCATCTCGATTTCTATTTACGGAGATTGAAAATTGGATCAACTCATATGCACCTGAAAGAAGAATGTAAACAAGTATAGGTATGGGAGTTGCCAGTGTTTGGGGAGGTGTGGTTTTGTATATCAACATTTATCGTTGAAAAAAGTTTTCTACTCCCTCCACATTTTATCAGCTGTTTGAAAATTGCTTGTACAGTTACAAGTATCTATTGCCTCCAGAATGCGAGCTTCGTTAAAACTGCATAACAACCTACCATTGACGAAGGAGCTGAAGCCCTGAGTAGCTTGAAGGTACACAAGATACACCTCATCTTGCATTTAACTGGTTGGTAATTTACTATTTTAAGACCCGCAGATGTCTATAGCCCACAACGACGTGATGACCACAGTATTGCACAAATTTACACCAGATAGCCTTCTGGGATTACATGAAGAAAACATTTGTGAACCCCAGACACCCTACACCTGTAAGTGACAATCCAAGCATAATACAATAATGTGCGTACATCTGGCAGAAATCAAAAATGTTGTGGAATGGAACAGTTGAGTACTGCTATCATAATTGTGATTCTGGCTTTTCAATAGCTATTATTGCATGACGTGACAAGTAATTTCAGTATAAATAACGTGGCTTTTTTGCTTAGAATTTTCAGACTGTCAAACTATATTACAGTTCCTCGTCGAACCAAGGTTGCAATTCTGGGGACCTTCCCATCTCAGAAGCTTCACAATTCTTGTGATGATTGTAAAGGGCTCCTTCCCTGCTTAACTAAGGGCTACTTATCACCAACTTTCAGAGCACAGGCTATACTGATCCTCTCTACATATTCATTATTCATGTACAGATGCTGGCCAGCTAAGTAAGATAGGGGGTTTTCGGATTGACATTCCTTTGAGCCCCTAAGCAAGTGAGTTGTGTACTCTCTCAAGCAACTGCAAGACATGGTCCACGGGAGTGCTTCTCTCCAAACAAGTCGAACTAGGGGTTGTCTGACCGAGGGTAATCACCCCATGCTGTTCACTCAAAACACTCTCTTGTTGAGTGCTCGTCAACTCCAAGAATTGGCATAGCATGTCACCATCCAGAACTTTACAGACTCCTGTCTGCAGTCCCACCCCCAATATGCATGGAGTATGTTTAGATATAATTCTCGTTAGCAATTGACAGAGCATTCCAACACACTAAAGTATGTCTCATTTGAATTCTGTAAGCAAAAGTTATGAAAAGTTGAAGTTTTATTCAAGATTACTCAAAACCATCACAGAAGCCTGATGTTAAGGTGATGGATATTCTCAAATTTTATTTGCGCTTATTGTGCAAGATGTTAAGGTGTTGGTTTTGGGTGGGGTAATGGTTTTAGGATGCTCGAGCTTATGTTCAAAAGCTCATAAAGCACCCACAAATTTTGATAGTCAAAAAAATGTGGACAGAAAGCTTAGAGATGGTCAAGCAGCGGAAACAGATAACGCAGATATCTATTATCCAATAGACTCGAGTAGGACTGGAAATTGTGCACTTACAGGGCAACCTCTGCCACGAAAATCGTTATGACTGTTTCCCAAGAGTGGTGAGGTAAGGGGGTAGTGAGCAAGCCGTGTTTGCACAGCTTCCAGAAGATCATACTCCTCTCTGCACCCACAGTGAAGGAGACACGGCAATATTAGATTCCTCCACTAGATAATGGTTGGAGACATTCCAGTTCTGAAGTTTACATGGTTCTTGTTGGCCATTGAAGTACTAGTATGTGTCTTATTTGAATTCTATACGCAAAAGTTGTAAGTGTTCGAAGTTTTATTGGTAGATGACCCAAAACCCTCATCCTGAGTATCACATGCTGAAAACTGCTCAGATAGGCATACTTAAAACTGACAAAGCGTAACACCAAGACTATGTACCACTGTCATACATTTGAAGCTGCCTAATGTATGACTGTGGTACATAGTGTTGGATTTAAATTCATTGCTATATCTTGGCAACAAGTAGGCTATACACCTTGAACAACAATTAGAACAGATATTACATGAAAGAAAAGATTTCAAACAGAATTTTTACCTTGTCACTTTGATGAAAATGAATACACTACCGAGAAGTGAGGTGGCAACCACAGATGAGTGGGTGGAATGAGAAACAGCATCGCTACTACCACAGTTCTTCATACTATCTGGTGTGGGGCTTTCATAAGCAAAAGAGGCCTGCCAATTTCACAATTGAGATGTCAACATACAATAACCTAAAACATAAAGAGGCAAAGATATCTGGTATGCACTACAATTGACATGCAACTTTCTAAGCAGGCATATGGATAGCACCAAACTTATATGGCAGACCATACTAATGTGCATATCAATAATTAAAGTAAATAAATAGCAGTAGACACTGAGCACTAAAACAAATGCTACAGGATACAGACGGATGGAGTAGAAGACAAACAGTGGCGCAACAGCCGAGTCCATAGGAGACTTGAAATGCAAGTGTGAGGAAACTGGATAGCAGGCAATACTACATAGTGAACAGAGAGTTCTCAATACAGAAAGTTCCTACTATTGCTGCAGAAGGAACACAAGAATCTAACCTTGTTGATTGTCTTCAATATTTCACCTACATGGTACCAGCAAGTCACAACCAGATTGCGCTCTGGACTCACACTCTCTGCACACCCATCCAAACACATATATTGTGAGTAAATACACTAAATCGAAAAAACTGAATTTTTTATTCAAACAAATAACAGGGACATAGTCACAGGCTGTGAATATCTAGGTGGCAGACTAATATAGACATTGTCCAGAATAGTGAACAAAGGCATGTTGGAGGTAAAAAGCTCTCTGGATATAATCTTTAGGATCAGAAAGCCTTTAGGATCAGAAAGCTCTAAACAGTTCTCCGTAAATCTGATTTCCGTAAACAGAAAGATTGTTGTTACATTGTGAGTGAAAAACAGAAGACGCCAGAACATCAGTAGGAACATATTGAGAAAACAAATAAGGTACCACACCTTCAGGAGTGATGGGGCATGACAGAGAGCAGAAGTTGCCCTCGCGATCTGTTACTAAAGCTGTGTCAAGATCCATGAGGACACAATCTGCCACAACCCTCCGCATTGGATCACAATACAGTTGTTCCAGCTGCTTTGTGACCTGTCCGCATAGAAACCATACACACAAAATTCAGAAATGCAACTGTCCAGGAACAGACTTAGAAATAGAAACATGGTGCTAGCACAGAGAATGTAAGACCATGTTTTTATCTGTTTAAGAGCTCGGTGCTGATTCCTGAACAAACTAACTAAATCATTACCATCACATGGTACTCTAAACATGTATTGTCACCTACAGTTCCCCGCGCACCAAACGAACACTACAAAAATTATTCTGAATAACCCATGGCCCATCCACTCATGCAGTCAAATCTAGCAGTTACAAATACGTCCTGAACGCTAAGGAATTATCATTGCACAGATCAACATTTTGTCTAGCCAGCTCAATAATTTTCAAGCAGTCGCTGAAACGTCATCCATACATCAGGGCCTGAATATACCTCTTGATATGTGTAGAAGAGAACCCCATCACGGCAATCACCCACTGCAATCCTTGTCAGATGAACAGATATGGTGGTAATCATGAAGCGTGTTTTCACCATAGAAAGTTTCCTTAGACGATGAGGTGATTCAGATGGAACCCCTAGACAAAACAGCTGTTTTGGCAGAAATGTTACTAGAAGAAATACCCTTAAGCTCTACAAATTCAATACAGTAGTGATAAACTCTTGTAATCCATCTGCCACAACATCACATATCAAAAATAAAAACTATTAAGGTTACCTAATAACCTCCTATTTCCTTAATGAAAAGGAAACAAGTAAACAGGAAACAATTTGACCTAAATAAGCCTAAAAACTCGAGAGATACATGTTTAGGTGTCAGTTTATCACAGAAGGTTGATCAACTCACGAAATTGCCAGCTGATGCAAGAACGTATTGACCTAAATAGGAGCTGACTGAAAGGACAACACCAGGTAGCAAAACATTGGTTCTAAGCCGCAATTGCCAAACTTCGCCATCCCTTATATCACTCTCATCCATTGAAACGGAAGAATCTGATCTCATCACCACATCTGCTGCTGATGAAGAGGAGCCTGGGTGGTTGGACGATGATTTAGCACTTGAGGAAGGAAGGTAAGATTGATTACTTGGCCCTCCATTCCTTGTCTCCAGCTGAAAGACCAGAATCCGTCCTTTTGCGCTGCAAACACAAAGCGTCATCAGTTAAGACCCCAATTATCTGTGAAGAGCAACCCACTGCACCTCGTACAGTAGAGGTAAAAGAAAATATTTTTAACTTCCTGAATGAAGCAACATAGTAGCATTCAGATCTTCATTATATATCTCCAGTGGTAGGTTCCCATCAGTTGAATGGCCAATACCCCAAACTCTCTAAATATTTATTCACAGGACCACCAGCTAGGAAGTGGCAAAGATCTGGGGCTGAAGAAAGCCAGCAAGGACCTTAAATGTAGAACTACTTGTTAATTTATTTGGAGTACAGTTATTTTGTGTACATTTTGATAGTATGTTGCAAGCATTTCCTCCAGGGCCATGGTGTCCAAAAAATACAAAACAATGAGCATGCCCTCCAGGACAGTGCATTTCCCATCATGCTAAAGAATGCAACCATGAGACCGCTAATCCAAAACCATACGTGTCAAGTTGGCCTTAAAAAATAAACGATTTAATATACCAGAATAAACATATAGAACTGGATGAAAGGATTTAGACTGCACATTCAAGAAGGACAAGCCAATGTATCTACATTCATCACCAAGAAGGAACTTCTCTCCCAAGGTACCTCTCTGCTTCTCCAGTTGGCATGAGCAAGGACATTCCAGGTGCAGCGAGACTGGTACCAACAAGCAAAAGCTGTTCATTTCCATACTTCCATAGTGCAATAGAGCGAGCAATTTCTCCATTCTCAAGAGTGTGGCAAGAATGATGGGTGCCACTGAGTGGATCAACACAACAGATGTCAGAAATTGGGTTGCCATCAGGACCATTGTCCGTCCGCATCACAAGAAGTGTCTTTGAATCTGAATGATAGAGCACCCGGCGTGGTGTTCGACCAAGTGCTAGCTTTTGCACATTTAGTCGCTTCAAATGCTCCATCTCCACCTACTTATCAGGAAAGGTGAACCTAATCAGCATCAGCAATGCCCACAAGTGATGTAACTGATTCATACAACCTACAGCAGATGGAGCAATCTGCACCTAACCCAATCATGTCAACATTCATAAAGTGGTCCATATTCCTGGTAAATATCTCTATGATCAAAGGGTGCAGATGCCAAATGGAAAAAAGGAGGAAGGACATTGCAAAAGAAATGAAGACACTACCGATCCTATTACAAGAAAGTCTATTACCAGTTACAAGAAATTTGAGAGAAACCAACCAAGTGTATGCTGCAGTCCGCCACAAAAAGTATGCCATTAAGACAGTCGATTGAGCTGACAGGTGCTGCATGAGTACAAGATGGAAATGATATTGAGGTATACGCAATGCATTGGCTTTGCCTTGCTGTCTGTAGTAACCAAGGTCTGTCGCTGAGGACTACGACATCAGAACGTAATGAATCCTGTAGAGCAATCAAAGATATAGGAGATACACCTATTCTTCTTACGGCGGCCAAATGTAGTGAAACTGCTCTCAACCCCTCCCAGCCATCCTGGCCACTGATGGTGCCCAAACCAGTTTTATCTGCACTGGGGTGTGAAACACCTAAACCTAGGGTTTGTTTCTTCAACACTGTAGAAGGACCAGGATTCACAAATGTAGAAGTAGCAGGCCACTCATACCGCAATAGCATTCCATTTCTTAGGCCAGCCAGAATATAAAGACCATCAAACTGTGCAAGTCTCACACTTTCAGGAACACAACCACTTAGTGATGTTCCAACATTGCTTACAAGAGAAATCGAACCAACAGCCAGAGGGGCAAAGTTCCTTCCAGGAACAATTGAGAGAAGCTCAACTGATGGTTTATGGGTCCCTACAACACATATCCTGCCCATTTCTACACCTGATGGATTTCGGCTTTTGATTTCAGTTCCATCTACCAGACCAACTATTGATGGCGGCAGAGGAGAAGAAGTCCAATTTTCATCATCAGGGATAGATATGCAAGAGAGCTCCGCCGCCAGTAAACAGTACTGTATGTTGACAAGTTCAAGAGCTCCTCTTGAGTCTTTCTGAGAACCCAACATAACAATGAGTCCTGGTTTTGACAGAGCCAGTATGATAGTCTTGTGTGCTACTGCTCCGAGGCTAACAAAATGTCCCTCCAGAGGTTTCCATGAAGAGCAAACAGGAAATGGTGAGTCTATGCCTGCAGGATGAGCCAACTTTGTTGGGGAACACAGAATGACTTCTTTGCTGCAAACTTGTACCACATGATTGTCCTCAATGGTCCCACAGGCAAGAGTCGAAACCCATGGTTGAAATCCAACAGCTTCCGTTATATCCACAAAATTGATACCAACTCTTAGCACTCGAGTTTCCTGTACAAAAGACATCACAAAGAATGCGTGGTATGGGTCCTTCCGGGACATGCGCATTGTGTACGTTCCTGTGACACCCTGAGCCCCCAGAATGTCACCACTTGCACGAACATCCAGAAGCTTTCAACAAATAAGGTCTAGATTTAAAATTGAGTTATTTGGCATTCATCAATATTAATCTGGATATCATTTACTATTGTAGATTCCACCTGTATCAATGTACCAAGATGTTAAGGAGGGTGTCACCTGATACACAGGAGAGGTCGTGTGCAGTTTGTCAACACTGATTCCATTCCTTATCACTCGTAAAGACCCCTCAGATTCAGCTCCACAACACGCAAACATCTGCTCTTGATTCTCTCCATAGTAATCAACCAATGTAAAGTCAATGATTGGAGCCAAAACCTGAACAAAGCTCTTGCTATTCAATATGCCATTTTCAGTACACTGAAGGACCTGTCCATCACCCATCTCCACAAAAAGTGCAAGGAGGCCTCCCTTTGCCCACAAAATGACATTACACGGCGAGCACTTGTGTTGACGTTGCAATATTTCAATTTGTGGTAAACCATTAGGAGTTTGTAAATTCAGATGTGCCAAGTGGATGTCCCCCGTATCCATGGCCAGGGCAAGTCTTGGTTGACCCACAGGATTGGGTTCCCAATTCCATGAAGTGATGCTTGGTAAAGTTGAAGGATCGTCATCTGATTCCAAAGCTTCTAGTCTTTCATCCATGGTTAGAGAAGTCAAACGCTCCTTACACTTTCCATCTCGACCTCTTAATACAAGTTCAAGTAAGGCAGATGCCGCCACACTGTTCAACCTTCCTTCTTCATCTATATTTTTTGAAAAAGTACACACTCCAGCTGGTGAAGGATTATTGGGTTGTCTCAAGTCAAAGAGCAAGAGTTCTCCTGCACGAGAAAGTAGCAGATAACCAGGAGCAGCTGGAACATCCAAAATACTTAGCCCAAGAGTTGACATCCAGGGCCGGACATTGGAAAGGTCACACCGAGCCTTAAGTTGGATAATTCGCTCTTTCGTATTGCACATGAGGATGTGAAGTTCATTGCAAGAAGCACCTTTCCTGAATTTCAATAATTAGAATATCAAAGACCAGATGTAGTATATATAACAAGTCACATCCAAAGTTCCAATAAACCAAAATCACAGGATCTGCTGTTACAGCCTGACATTCTGTCAAAAGTCACCCATATTTAAAATGGATACAAAGCATGACAAAGGGTTGACCCAGTGATCAACACTTGTGGAGAAGAATGAGATCAACTCCTAAAATTTCCTCCCAGCAATACAATAAATCCCTCAACAGCACCCACCACCATTGCCATCAATATCAACCACTATCTGTAAATTACTTGACAGATCTACAGGTACTGTAGATTGCAATAGGTAATGCACTCCCAACCGGCAAGAGGTAATGCAAATTTGTGACGCACCAAGATCGTGGAAGAGTCAATCTGCTAGAGAAAAATGCCCACAACCTGCCCTTGTAATCTTTATAGTGAAGGAAGAAGCGACTTACCTAAATACAAGAACTGCAAGAACCAAATGATTCTCTGATTTTCCTCGTGTAAACTGATCATCTGGCATGCCCACAAATGTCATACTCCAAATACTTCCCCGGCTGTACAAAAGTTGATTCTCTTCCATTCCACTTGTGCTTGCTTCAGATGATCCCGTTGAACTTATCCGCTCTCTTGGATAGTTTATTCTCTGAGATACACATCACATGCCTTGAAATTCATGTCCAATCACCATAAACAAAACTGGAACATACAGACAATTGAACAAGTTTTTAGTTGCTCTTCACTAAACCAAGTGAATGTTAGGAAAATAAATAAGTTAAAAGGGTGAGGAAGATTGCTAACCTTGTCAACAACATTACTTCCTGAAGATAAAGATGTGGGGAATACTGCAAGTCTGTCTTCAAATGCAGCCACTGCTACAGCAAGGCCCCTGCAGATTAAGTTAAATTTAGAACACAAGCTTTACAGAACATGGAAATTTCAGGAACAATAATTAAAACACACATCACATTCTCCATGATCATAAGAAAGAAAACACAAAGGCTGGATATTTCACCCTAAACCATCGGCATATATATGCCACATCTCATGACCATATTTCTGTCTACATTAATTCATTACCTGGACTCAACAGCAAGTAGTCGACCCAACTCTCCCCTCATATTTCCTGGATGTGCAATATTGATGTGTGAAACAGCCAAAAATCTGAACAATCAGGTCAATTCAGAAGAACATGTTAGAATATTTCTTCATCTTACCAATCCAATATGCCCTTGATTTGTACTTAAGGTCATCAAAGATTTGGATAGCCCGACATTATTTCTATTTTAATTATAGTGCTCTTCAACACTAGTGCTCTTCCAGAGGCAAAAAGCTAGCAACAATCAAGTAATATCAGAAACAACTAACAGTACAGAATACAAATGCTGCGTACAGGCACTTAATACCTATGATGTTCGATGCTGAAGGTCAGGAAAGAAAGTTTCCCAGAGTCAGATAAGAGAACCAGTAAATCCTTTCCATTTGCCTGCAGTTCACCAACCAAGAGAGCGTCTTGACAAGCAACTCAACTCTTAAGATAAACACAACTCACCAAGGATATTGAAAAATTGATACTATGTTCTACCATTGCTGTAATTAGGACCTGCATCCTTGAGACACACCAATAAGATCTTATAAAGTCTTGAAGATCCACTACATCTGATTTTCTTGGAGATATTCATGAACATCATTTTAATTTAGACAGACTACCAGAAAGATATTCACAAACAACCTGCAGTTGTGGACTGCGATGCCTCTCATTCCATGGCAGCACTTGAAGATCTTTAATACTTCCAAACACCGGTTGCTCACATACTGACTGGACAATACCGTCCTCACTTATAACCACAAGCTCCAACGATGTTTCCTGGTCATGCAGTACACGTGAAATAATACTATCAGTACACAATTATCACTACATTCAGACCAACTCCCCATTGGCAGCCTCTTGAGAGTATTGCTTCTCGGGAGGACTTGAAACAGGCATCACTAAAGACATTTACATACATTAGACATGCACCATCAAATAACTGAGTGGGAAAATCAACAACCAATATATATGTAATTTTGCTGCATTAGGTATCAAGTATGGAAATGAAAGGATAGGCGACATTGTCAAGGTTGGCAACAAAGAAATGTAAAAACTAGTGGCTTTGAAGAATTGACTCTTAAGAGATAGGGTCAACACAGCTGAAAATGTGAGTAACGCCACATTCCCAAAAAGTACAAAGAAACCAGATTCGCTTAGCAGGAAAACCTTTGATGTACATAGGAACCTTCACATGAAATGACTAATCTCAAATCTCATTCTGAACTTCATCAAATTGTCTCTATGTAACCTTTAGTTTATTTAGTGACTAAAACCCAATAAAAAAGACCACTTTTCTATATACATGACAAAACCTCACAGATGTTTTCAATCACACTCCTCAGAATATGAGAGATTGTAGAAACAATCAAACCAAATTGATTAAGAAAGGTAAGCATCTAACCTTTGCTTCATCTACACACAGAGACCTTGACCTTTAGTTCAAGTTAATAAAAGGAAAACCAATGAGGACCTGGAGCCCAAGAGCATCCAACATTGAGTACTTGACCGCCAATTTCTAAAACCATATTTGAAAGGTCTCCTTCAACACAACATCTGGGAGCTCGAGGCCAGGAATAATTGCTCTTTGTGATGTCAATGCAGTGCCAAAGATCCAACTCAATGTGAAACAAATAGAATTCACCCCTAGAAGGTGTTAAGAAATCGTAATAGGAAAAGAAAAGCAGTATCAGAAGAATTGACAGAGACAATTTCCTCCACATTGCCATACAAATTACATACTAGGTCAAAGCCTCATAGCACATATAGGTGCACATCTTTCAGAATTTATCAGCTATCTCCAAATGCCAATTCATTGTAGGAGGGAAATTATCTGTAAACATTAGTATGGAATCCCAAACGCAGTAGGAAAGTAAGTAATATACCTTGCCCAAGACAACGTCAGACGTGGAGGGGCAGCGAATGTGTCCATAGACAGCATGCAATACAACACTACTTTTCAGCACACACTTTGCCAAGTATCGAGTTCTGTTGGCCTGCTCATCTGGGTCATCGCCTCTGCCATCCTGCACTGCCATGGCTTCTTGGTTGCTTGATGATCACCTTAAAACTCCTCACCCTCACCGTTGCAAGAACAATTCTTTGCTTTCAGTAGCTCATACTAGATCACATTAATCCTGGTGTTGGCCACAAATAAAAAAATTGTGACATTTTCACCAACAGAGAATGCGATTGCATGTTGGTCATCCAGAACCTGCTTTCTGATCATCCAAAAGCTTCCAACTCCACACTCCTGACGGCATCTGTACTTGAGCTCTCGAATGCTATAATTTTGGAATCGCCACACATATCTCCCTTTGATAGTATCTGCGACTTTCTCCTTCAGCCATGTGCTCAAAAGCAAGCTAACCAATTGGCCACTTGATAGCAAGTGCCCATCAGAGAAGGATCATCACCGATTGCTCTGATAATTACCTACACACTAATAGATGGACAAAAAATAGCAATCCTCGGGAATGGAGCTGTACTGAAATTTTTCAGAGAGCATCTCCGAAACCCACATCTCCGAAACTCACATCCTGAATATTGTAATCATAGAACCAATTCGCCTTGCTAAGAGAGAGGTCAACTCAGTAATAGGATATTGACCTACAGATGGCTACAAAATTCTTCGCTTTTCCCATTTGATTGTCAGATACTAAATTTTGCAGTAAGGATATGTTGCAAGGACACAATCAAAGACTACCGACATTTTGTCTTACACCAATTCGATTTCGTCAACCTGTACCTTCAATAAATTTAAACCAAGTCGGAACTCTAAAAATAACTTCTAATTTGCGAAGTGGTAATTTACGCTTACATTGCTTCTGATCGAAGAACCACTTGAAGCTTTAAAATGAATATAAAAAACTACCAACAAAGTTCACAGCCCTACGCCAGCTCTAAACACTGTTTTATTCTTTCGGCTCAACGCTGCAACGAGGAGGAACAGCAAATTCAAAATTTAGCGTCCAACAAGCCACCGGAGCCTCAATTTACTCTCAAACAATCTCCACCATTTGCGTCCAATTCCGCTGCTTCGAAATCTCCATCAAAAAACCCCCAAAGAACTCTCCAATTGAATCTCCAGCGATGGACGATGACGAAGGGAAGGTCTCAGCAAGAGGGAGCAACCCGAGACGAAAGATCACCAAACCCTAACCCTAATTGAAGTTCCATGGCCATCCACATGGAAGACTTCATGAAGAGCGGCAGGCTGGGCTGCCTTCAAGTGCCTGCAAGGGATTGGAGGGAGGGAGGAAGGGAGGGAGGAAGGAATGGATGAATGGATGGATGGATGTGTTATTGGATGAAGTAGCCGGCCATTGGATGGAAATGTGCTGTGTACAAAACATAGAATCTTGCCATTATGAGGCTTGGCCCTAATGTTATCCATTCAGTCATTTTTGATGGAGTCAAATATTATTGGGCAAGATGAGGTAATGGAAAAGGATAGGGACAGTCCTTATTGTGGATGAAGAAAAATGGATGCACGGGTAGATCACTCCATTGTCAAGCTGAACACCACGTGCGACCAAAAAAAATCTTCTTTTGGTAAGTTGCACCACCAAAATGGGTCAAAATTTTATCAAATTTTTTTCATGAGTAGATATACACAGTACCTATGACATAGTCAAAAGTGGTAACTAAATTTGATGATTTGTTTTTTTCATAAAACATACCATTTCTAACTAGAATGACACATAATTGAACTAAAACAATTACTAAGAAAAATAAAGATGACCAAAAATTTCAAAAAAGTATACAAAAGATACTATCAATGGTTATGTATATGTAGAAAAAATATCATAAATTTTAAAATTATATATGGCATGTAATATAGGGGTAGCAAACTTTGTCCGCACGTGGTGTCAACTTGATAATGAAGTGACCTCCCCGTGAATGGATGAAGCCCACTTTACATGAGAGGTCGAGGCCTTCAAAATTTAAAGCACTAAGGAGTTGTTAAATAATGTTATGAAGTTGTTCTATCAAAATAGCCTTCATCTATTAAGGGTTTAAGAAGCACGAGGACATCGTGTTCATTATGTCCTCGTTTTCCAACTTCAACACAATTTCTTACATTCCTTCTATCTATTGATTTTGGAAGTCCATGGCTTCAACCTTTGTCTTCATTCTCGATGCAAGTGAAGTGTTGGGGAATGTTATCGTGCAAGCAGTGAGCAGTAGCATATGAGCAATGAGGACGAATATGTCAATGATTTAAACGTATTTATATCCTTTTATTTTATTTTATTTTTGCAATGAAAAGATAAATATGTACACAATTATGGATGATTTATATAGTTATTGCATTCACCAATCAAAAATATTTCTTGTTAAAATTTGTAAAATTTGTGATCAATATAATGTCATGCAATGGAGTAAGAATTAATATTTGCCAACACATTCAAAGGTAGCAAGTGAAATCGTGCATAGAATTTGGGCAATTGACTTGTGTAAGTCTTGTTAAATGATGGAAGGGGAAGATGAAATCAAGACATGAAACTAAGTCCATAAATTGTGGTTTATTCAAAGAAAGTCATAACATGAAAACTAACCCACACAAATCCAACCACAATGTCCAAGACTGACCTTGATTCTATTCATTGTCACTGTCCATTTCATTACCTTTTTTGCCTCATAAAATCTACATATACACACTAAAGCAACCATCATGATCTTTGATGAGCGATTGGTGTCAAGGTAGTTGCCATAACCTCAACCATACTCTCTAGTGTGGAGGAAGCAATATCAAGTTGGGAGGTGATGAAGTCTTTGCTATCATGTTTTTACGGACAACAAAATATGAACAGTTAGCTACACAAACCACTACAAGTTTGAACACATAATATTGAATAACGATTTTATACTCAAACTTTGATTGCAATGCCAAACGTATTTACTGATACGAGATTGCTTTGCCACCTTCTGAATAAGTTCATCGCCATTTGCGAGGTGGGTAGTGTAAGGCACACTTCCATATGTCACAAAATGATTAACATCGAACAAAGGGGCCAATATCACGTCAAATATGACAAAGTCTCATTCAATTGCAACAAGGTGTCTTCTGCTACGCTTACAAACATAAATAGAAGCCCCTAGAAACCACAATGAACACAATCCATTAGCAAAGTCTCATAGTCATGTTCCAAAAATAATGTGATTAAGAGACAATGGTTGCAATCACATCTGAATGCATGGGCATCAAGAACCGCGACTTTAAGTGTAGTTAATGCCTTGACGAAGACTTGCATGGATTTAGAGTTTTTCTCTCGTCCACCTCTCCAAAGGACACCTTTGTTCATAAGCTAAGTATCATTTATGGTATGACTAAAGAAACATCACTGACTTCCATATCTATCTTAAACATACCAATTCTCTCATTGAAAAACAAAACATGAGGAATCCTTTGCCTTGTGAATGAAAACTAAAATGTGGAAATGTCAAGTATGAAACGAACTGAAATAAATCAAAACCAAAATGATAATATATTGGAATTGATACTTGAACTCAATAAATATATCAATTATAATGCATTGAATTTAAATACATTAGGAACACATTGTGCAAATTTTGTTAACATCCAAACACAAGGACAACTCATTTATGCTCCACCAATCTGTTGCAATTTCAAAATCATAAGTTTTCGAATAAGCTATCTCATCCACTCTAATTTCGTTTAGTTCTTGTAAGTAGACAAACATCCTCATACAAGTATATACTAGCAAACTCAAAAAGAACTTTGGTATCAAAGGGTTAATGCAAATTTCACTCTGGAATGATGGTATGAGGGGAAGATACATTATGAACAAAGAGCCCTTCTAGCAAATCTGCAATCATGAGGTCAAACTTGCTACGACTAGACGACACTTGAAAAAAGAATTGAAAATAATATTAAAGAATGAAGACGATAATTGGAAAATAACACATATAAAAAAATACAACAACATTGAAATTGTGTACATGCTACCTTCTTCAAGAAATCTAGAATGTCAATCATGATAAGATGATCACTATCTCCATTGTCCAATATGGATGTAATTTTTTCCAATTATGGATGATTGTTGAGAGTTTTGCCATTGCAGAAAAACTTATTGATTCCCTTCACTACATCTTTCTATTATAAGTTGCAAATGGACAATATTGCCAAAAGGAGTTATTGTAAAAGTAACTTCCAACGTTAGCGGAGTAGGTGTTGCAATGATATTTGATATTCTAGAAGGAATTGTTAGAGTTAGGTCCACCTCCAATTGTGTTGGAGACTTTGGTTTATTATGTCCAATTTTGATTTTTTTGTGCTAAGTATAATTTCTACTTGAGTAAGTTTAATTTTAGTGATATCTACCATGTCCTCAGGTACATCATAAGTATTTGTAGGACCCCATTTAGATCTCTCCAATTTCTCCTTAGGTGGATCAAATGTTAGAGGACAACCGGAAGCCATGGATATTTTTGCAAAATTGCAAACTCTTACGTCATGAGCTACAATGGACAAAAATCACCTTCCTCCTTGCACAACAACAAAAATCGTAAAAGGGTTGTAACCAAAAGAACGTTCAAAGCCACAACAAAGTACCTATGACAAAGAATAGCAAACAAATTGGTGAAAAGAGAATGACTAGTTCAAGTACTTACCAAGGCAAGGAAATGCAACAAGAAGACAATAAAAAAATGTTTATAACTCTTTATATGGCAATTTCATCACCATGTTAATCCTCAAGTTTGGATGATTTGGTGAATGGTGCTTTCGCTCTGAACATAGTTTGGAACACTTTTGACTAAAATTGTATCCTCCACTCCTCAATATAAATAGCAAGAAGGAGGGCATCATTATGCCACCAAATTTCACCCAATTGACTTTTGAAGCCATCAAATTTGTTGACAACATTTTCTTCCAGTTACAAATCCAACAAATTAAACCATTTGATATTTCCCAAACATAAAAGAGACTAAAATTTGCTCTTAAGCAATACACACAAGGAGGACACAATCTTACATGAGCCCATAATGATGCCCTCACAATTGAACTACCAAGTTCTTATTATCCTCTCGTGGAAAACAAAGGAGAAACAAAAAGGTTCTCTTGTCACAAGGCTCAATTCCACCAATGCAACCACCTCAATTTGTGCTTTGCTTTCACGGAATTAGATACAATAATTTGCAATTTTTCTAATGGCATCTCTGACTTGGTAGTACCATTGAAATGCTTATTGTCACTTGTATTTTTATCATTGAAATTGTACGTGTATTACTTGATTTTACACAAAAAAAAAAACTTGTAAATAGGGATTTTTTTAGAGTATGTTGTTGAGGCACGTGGTCCTTGGCTTATACTGAATGGTGCACCCCCGGGCCATGGTCTCCCATTTGTGCTAGGCCTACCTTCAAGAGGTAGTTTTTTGAAATAGTCCAAGTGACCATGAGCAATTATCCATTTGATGGCATATACAAATACATGTAGAATTTACATCCATCTTGCATTCCCTTACTCCCTTGGTTCCCTCAAGCATAGGGTGAACTAAACTTGGATGCGCTCCACCTTTTCTAGCAATGAGACTGCTTGAAATAATATGATCACTGGCCTTCACTCTCATGTGTGAAGTGCCCCTTATGATGAGTACAGTTCATTTTGCAAGGGTGGCCCAACATAAGAGCGGGATGATTCTTCTACAATTCCCGGCACTAAGGGAACAACACCCTAGTGATGAGTAATGTTATGTCTATCTTGCTCGTCGGCTTTTCAACAGCTTTCTGATGAGCTATGGTTCCTCACCAAATTCTCAAATTAAAGTTGAGTGGGCAATGACCAACCTCGAAGGTCTCATGCATGGAAAGGAGGTTGGCAAACTACATGATCGATCAGATTCTACACATGATGAGCTCACTCTAGCAAGAGTGATCTTCCAAAATCCCACATGGTCAGAACCTGCATGCACATCGATCGTGACTAAGTCTACCATTGTACATCATGCCAAAGATGCCATGTGGTGCTGGCACTTTGAAATTGAGGATGTAAAGTTCACAGGTTCAGTCACAAGAGATTCACAGATTCCGAGATGCACAACTTGTAAAGGAAGCAGCAAACAGTGTAATTCCATCACAGACTCCTTCGACCACCATGTTGGTGGTGCCCTAAAGCTGTACGAGGATCCGGAAACGAGTTGTGCGCATGTTGACACGATTTCTCGAGGTGGAAAGTGGCGGTGAGGATACCAAGTGTATATAACATGCATCGCGGCCTTGGAGTTCATCATCACCCGGTGCAAGAACTTCACAGCTCTCCAAGTTCCCACCGCAGCTCTAAGTCCTTTTGAGCTGCACTTCCCCTCGGTCCCAGTTCCACCACTCGATCCAATCATGGCTTCCAACGCAAAGACCGTTCTCGTGTTCATGCTCTTGTTGGCCACGGTGATGGCCGCACAAGCCAACAAGGTGTCCTGCAAGAACCAGTACTGTAAACCCATCACCGTGAACGGCGTGCTGATCGAAGTGGGTGCGGTAGTCGATGTCGTCGTCGATGCGGCTGGGACCCTCGCAGTTGAAGTGGAAGGCCTGTTGGGAGTAGTGCTCAAACAAACTTATTTGGTTCCATCGGATGTGACCGAGGTCGCAATTGTGAAGGTGGCTTTGGGTCTCGTAGTGGAGGTCCTCGCCGCCGTGACAACAACGGTGGGCTCACTCCTCAATGGCATCCTCAACCTCACCATCACGCTCTGCTAAACTTATAAACTCATCGCCCCACTCAAGAGGTACTTTAGATCCTCAATACGGATTTGCGCTCCCATGACTTTGGAGTTACATTCGGTTCATTGTTTCCATCTTGAAAACCAAGCACAATGGACTTGCAAACGTTAATGTTGATTTGTTTACACCCATATCATGTCATGTGTCATGCATGTAGCTCGATGCTATCTTTCGTGTGACAATGCTCAAAGTCAAACCCACAATGCAAAGGACCCCATCATGCCTTGCCAATGTGTTTTGGTGACCCGGTATCATAATTTGGGTCTAAGCAATGATGATTGTTTCAGGTTTCATGTTTCATAACTTTGTGGTGATGTTGTTATTTAACAGATTTCATGAGTTAGTTTGGAAGGGGGCAATGTGACTAACTTCTCATGAATGACGCGAGTGGTGCATCCCTTTCAAAGAGCCGAACAATGTGTCCCGTGGATACGACGACCAATCATCTACGTTGACATAATATATATAGATATAGATATAGTTCTTATTTTGCAACCCTTCTTCATAAGCTACCATCACAATTCCAACACATTGGAGGGGAAGCTAGGATCTTACCAATTCCAAGATGGACGTTATGTTGTAGTTTGGTACCATGTTGTTGGGTATGTATCAACACGTGCCTTGTGTATAACAAGGAGAGGCATTGGCTTATGCATCAACACATTGCAAATTTTGTGGTGCATGTCAAAGCTTTTTCATGTCATCTTAACCTCATATTGAACGTGTGATCATTGATGAAATATCAAATGTTGAAAATGGATTCAAATATTCTACACATCAACGGCTTGTTAAATGTGATGATTATGGTTATGGATGTGGGTTACCCCTTTGTAACTTTATAGTATGTTGCCAAATTTGTGCAACCTTGCACCCAAGTAAAAAATTAATAAGCTTTGGTTGGAGATGGGAATTGAGGAAGGATCTATTGCGTTCCTCTGAATTTTTCTTGTCAATTGGAATAAGTTTTGTTAATGTGACAGTTGTCAACTTCTTTATATTGGAGAAAATTCTAACACCAACTCCCACTCCCCATGATTGCCCATCCACCCCTACTACTAGAGAAATGGTTGATAAATAAAATAGACTTTCAATTTTGAATACAACTTAAGATGTAAAATAGGGTAGAGCACACCATTTGTCCAATAACCTAAACAAATATATATTTTTTGCACATGTTTTGTTTTGTAGATTTAGGGTGAGCAAAATACCCTATACATCCGGTTCCACTTAAAAGTTAAACCGGGTGACGATAAAAGCCTTCAAAAAAGTGAAATTAAATAAAAGTAAAGTAAAAGTACTAAATTTCAAGACCACTAACATGAATAAATAGAGAAGGTTCCAGAGTGTAAATCTTTCTCACCACTTCTATTTCATCGTAGTTTCTTGAGGAGTAGCAAGCATGGACACCACAAACGGATCCGCCTCGCACAATGGAGATGGCGGTGTGCAAAGCACGAACACCAACACAACTGAATCCGCCTCGCGCGATGAAGTTGGTGTTGATGCACACGGAATTGCAAGGATAGACACCACAAACGAATCCGCCTCGCAAAATGGAGATGGCGGTGTGCAAAGCACGAACACCAACACAACTGAATCCGCCTCGCGCGATGAAGTTGATGATGATGGACACCACCCCTTTGAGTGTTATATTTGTTATAACCCCGCAACACAACCCGTGTTGACGAAGTGTGGGCATTTGTATTGTTGGCCGTGCCTTTACAAATGGGTGCGAACTGCGAAGACGTGTCCTGTATGTAGGGCTGTCGTCAAGCCATTGAATATAATTTGTCTTCAAACACCACGGAGCAAAGAGGAAGGTTCTGCTGCCAAAGCTGATGAGAATTCAGGTATACCGCCTCGCCCGAAACCTTCGCCACCTGCATTTTGGAAAGTCGTGTATCCGATCGTGGAGGCCATTAATCGTGACGGCGATCCAGAAAATGAGGGCCAAGATTCCGTCGACGTTGAACAATTAGCTATGAGTGCTCGAATGAGATGGGAGTTGATTGAAGACCTTGTTTATTCCATGCAACTCCAATATGAAATGATCCAACCTGAAGAACAAAACAGAAATGCATTACCGCCGCTATTGGATGCCCGCATCATCAAGGACTTTAGGGAATTTGAAGCAGGAAGAAGTGTTCCTGATGCACAAAGACCTCATGTCATTATGATGAAAGAACGTGTGAAGGCTATCTTACGAAGACATGACGATGAGCGTCAACGAATAAGTGAAAATTTTGATATTGTACAACGAGAACGCGAACAAATCGCTCAAAGTCATGCACAAGAGGAGGACACTGCAAGTTCGCAACATGCACAAATTGCTCAAAGATATGGACCAGAGGAGGAGGAGGAAACTGCAAGCTCACAAAACCAAGAAATTGCTCAAAGGCATGGACAACAGGAGGAGGAAGGTGCAAGTTATCGACAGGAAGAAGCTACTACTTACAGAAGAAGAGAGGAAGAAGTTGGGATGCCGCAAACAACTAAGTTTGAACAACAACTTGGTCGTATCAGAAGTGCCCTACAAGCGGCTGGTTTGGACCTCCAACTTAATTTTGCCGCGATGGAAGGTGAGCAGATTGCTGAAAGAAGTGAAGAAGTGGGAGATGCTGCAAGCAGCACCGATCTTGATACGAGGTGACAAGGATGAGTAGCCGATGCAGTCGTGTGACCAAAGCCATACAGTCTGCAAGACACAAAGACGTACTGTGAACCAATTGCTTACAAATATGCACAATCTGTAAAATTTACACACAGCAATTTGTAAATTGACAAGATTGATGGAGAAGTGGTTCAAAAGTGTAGGTAATTTCTCCACAACCAACAACAAAACTTTGTGAAATGTTTAAAGTGTTCCTGACACGATTTCATAAGATTATTCAGATGGTTCAGCCTCGTTTTATTCCCGAATCTCTCCCATGATCTGCCTTGCGCATACTGAATTTGAGGAAACTTTATAACGCAGCGTGATGCAATTTTGAACAAAGTGCAGCATCTAATGTTATGTTATGTTAGTCCATGAACATAGATTGATATATATCACCGGCAACTTCCAGCATAAATGAAGAGTTTCTCCTCTCACGAGCAGTTCGCACCTTGCAATATAGGCACATATAAATTGAGTAATGCATAAACTCCCATATTATTCATGAGAATTATTCTTAATATTGATTTAAATATATACACATGTATAATTGTAAATTACAAAATATATCATTGAAGTTTACATACTTATATACATGGAAACTCTATGCTCTTGGTTTATAGTTTAAATTGTCTTCAATAGGTGAACACATGGTATCAATAATCAACTTTTCTAGGTTGTTAACCTACATATTTTCATAATTGATTAATTAAATGAAAAAGTATTGCATGTGAACTTATTGGATTCATTCAAAACACTTCATGAATAGAATGACACTAATGATCAAGATACTAAACATGTGTTTGCATCCAAGGGCATATATATGGTGTATATGAATTTGGATTTTCAATTACATTGATATATTCAACCCATGAATTTTTTTTTAAAAGGAATACCTTGGTGAGGAGATCACCCATGAATACAAATACCTTGGGATTGATCTTTATTCACATGGTTATTTTGAGCCATCTAGTGAAAGGTGAGGAATCGCATGTATGATAACTTAATGGGAATTTTAAGAAAAGAAGCAGTAGTCAACGTCACATGTTGGAAATTCAAATCTCACTTATTCAAGGCTTTAGTGCTTCCTACTTTCATGTATGGCACCAAATTTTGGGGAGGTGACTTGAAAAACTCTCATTGGAAAGTCTTTGAGAAGGGCGTGGAGATGTATATGATGTCTCACGTCAAAGTGCAGTCTTTGACTACCTATCATATCTTACTGGCCAAATTTGAAGAACCTCCCGTAGAATTATACGCTCTTAAGCTTACTATGGGCTTTCAACAACAATTCGCCCACCTATCCCCCTCTTGGCTAGTCAATAAAGCATCCTCACTATCCCAACACCTAGCCGAACAAGGATTTAACATTTGGTCCAAATCGACAACCATGCGGAAGACATCGTGGGGTTTGTCTCGTTGAGAAACCCATGGCAACCTAACCACGTCAAAAACAACATATGTTTATATCAAGGGGGTTCTTCTGGCTAAAGAGTGGAACCCTTTCCATCTCTTTGGGAAGAAACTAAATTACCTCCACCTCAAGAGTTTTCTTAAATACAAATGTGAATTGTACTTGAAGCAACCATTGACTCCACCACCACGCAAAAGCATTGCTGCCTACCGCACCTCAAAGCATAGTCTTGCCATTGAAACTAGACAATGGCCGATTATCCCTATCTCTAGAGATACTAGACTATGCCACTTTTGCTCCTATAATGCAGTTGAAAACGAGGTAGTTTTCATGTTGGAATGTCCCCTATACAACCCCATTAATAATAAGTTTCCATCACTATTTGAGAACATAGTTCCAAGGAGCCTCAAGTCTTTCTTTCAATTAGACCAACAAGTTAACATTAGCCTCTATCTCACGGAGGCTACCGCACTCCACCACTTTAGAGAATTAACTGGTTTGAAACCATCCTAATAGACTTTCAATCCCATTAGCCTTCTTGGACTTTAAAAACAATCTCATTTCATTCATAACATATTCTGGCAAAGTTTCCAACTATCAAAAATTTGTGGCATGAGTGAAATGATCATGAAACGAAAAATTTCATAGTTTTCTCTAGCTGCCCCCCTTGTGTGGGCCATGTTCATATGTCAATTTGACCTAACCAATGTGATCTAATTTACTTCAAATTCTCACATAAATTATATATGGTAACATAGTTCACATTCATTCTGTTATGTTTCATGAAAACAAAGTCTATTTTAACTACATAACAAAAAAATCAGCATTGGTGCTGGAAATGCCCAAAATTGAAATGTGAAGGCTTGAGCATTTAGAGGTTAAGGGTAAACACATATATCGGCTATTTGATCTCAAGATTGCACCTTTCTCATACTTGCCTTGCAAAAAACTCCGTCTTCAACAACACCTTTGACTCATTCAATCAATGTCGTGAATGATGACTTCTTTGATCCTATTCCATATTCTAGCACCTATTTATAATGATGGCTATCCTTCTTATATTGACCTTAGATATTTTATGGTTCGTTTGTCTTCTTTGTCAATGGTCATTTCTAATCCCCAACTCACCTCAGGGGCGGTTTACACTATGGACCATGAAGTCGTCCCATGTAAGAGGTCTATTTTGCGTGGGACGACTTCATGGGACGACTTCCATGGTCCGAGTTACTAAAATATTAGTTTTCATGGTTCATGGGCCCTTCACTAGGTGTAAACCGAATGTGGACCATGAAGAATGACCATGCGGCAAGAAGTGGATGTGCTGATTTTTTTAATATAAGCCCAAAAAGGGCAGTTTTGGGGGAAAATGAAGTTTGAGCATTTTGTTGACTTCAATTTGCCTTCACTTGCCTACACATGCCTTCACTTATCTTGTCAATTAGTTTTTTCTTCTTTTCACCTTAAAGTTTGATCATTCTCTTGTCATCTCTTGGGCTTCAATTGTCTTCACTTTTTGTTAAATGTGTCGAAGATGTGGCTTGCAAATCTTCTCACAACAATTTTTACAAAAAAAAAATGAGCGATGCAATTGTAAATGTTCAATGTAATTTACATGTGACATGTACCTTGTGTTTCACTACACTAAATAGGATATTTAGTGTTTGATTATATTTGATGTTGTTACCACCCAACCTTCCTCAACACTAAATTTCAATTCTTTGATAATTAATGTTAGAAGATTTCCCATTGCGCTTCTTTTGACCACCCTGATCTACAGTCACTAAACGACTATGTATTTTCTTATTTCTTTTTCAACTGTATGTTTTAAACATTTTGGAGCGTGTAATATACCGTTGGAAAGGTATTTTCAAGACCTTTCCAATGGTATATTACACGCCTCCAAATTCCAAACATTGCAGCTGGTAGACCAAAAAAACAAATCTGCACTTGAATTCTTGAGTTCTAGATGTCCCGCGTTGTTTGATGAAACACGTGTAAGCGGGTTTAAAGGGTAGGGCAAGGTAGTGCTGGTGTGTCTCATGGGCTATAATATAATTAAGGCACATAAAAGGTAGATTCATTAAAACATTCGTGAAATGGCATTTCTCTGACATGGGCCCTTGCCTTTTCCTACCAGACCACCTCTCTTGCCTCTCTCAACGAAAAACCCGTTGGACCATGTCAGTGCATTTATTAGGCCTTAAAAATTATATTTTGGGGACCTCAACCTCCGTGGTCCCTCTGCCATTTTTTCCTTAGTGTAAACCGAAGTTGTCCCGGGACAACTTCAAGAACCAATCAGCTGCCTTGCAGAGCCCTGGTCCAACTTCATGGTCCATAGTGTAAACCGCCCCTCACTCTCACCTTTATCCAAATAACTGTTGTTTCTTTATTTAGGAATGCAATAATTTGTGTCTCTACTTGAAGATTCAAGCCCAGGCCTGTGTTTGCAAACTACACAACTTACTACATTTTAACAAGCATATTAAGAATATGAAATATTCATATACCATAAAATTATAATGATTGTTCCAACTACACCAAAAAGGATACTTAGTGTTTGATACACTAAATACGAACACATACACTAAATGTCAATACCCTATGAAAGTAAGTAACATTAAATGTAAACTCAAACACTAAACATCATCTATGGTTATATGTGGAAGTTACATGTTTGAATTTAGTGTTAGGGCCACTTTATACACGGCCTGGGACTGGCCGGAGCACCGGCCCGATTGAGGCCTCAATCCGGCCCCACTTTATGAACTTTTTTCCGGCCCAACCTTGTCACATGTAAAGTGGTGAGGCCCGATTTTAGGGCCCGATGGTCTTGAGGGTTAAGTTTCATGAAACTTACCGTGGTCAATGCTTGGTGTTCTCAACAATTAAGTTTCATGAAACTTACCGCAGTCAATGCCTGGTGTTCTCAACAATTAAGTTTCACGACACTTAATATTATGAGGGATGACATCTATAGGGTTGTGGTTAGCCAATCGAAATTGGGTCCCACTAGACTAAATTAGGGCCTTTGAATCTATTCCGGTGTCAAAATGCTCCTATAAATTTATCTACCATGTTCAATGGATTGACCAATGGGTGTGGTTTAGAAGGCACACCATATTCTTGATTAACGGCTTAAATGTTGCATTTTTGTCTTAAGTGCATAATTAGCACCTTAATTGTTGTATTATTAGCCTAATGTTGTCATATTTACATTATTTGTTATCTTATTAGACTAATCCATAGCCTAAGCCATACCATATGCTTGATTAAATGCTTAAATGTTTCATTACTATCTTAAGTGTGTGATTAGCACCCTAATTGTTGTGTTATTAGCCTAATGCTACCATATTTGTGCTAATTATTATGTTAGTGGACTAACTGATTGAATAATGCATGCTAAATTCTTGATTGACAACTTAAATTGTTTCATTTTTATCTTAAGTGTATGATTAGCGTCTTAATTGTTGTGTTATTACCTTATTGCTAACATACTTATACTAATTGTTGCCTTATTAGACTAATTCATAGCCTAAGTCATACCATGTAATTGATTAAATGCTATAATGTTTCATTTTTATCTTAAGTGTGTGATTAGCACCCTAATTGTTGTATTATTAACCTAATGCTATCATATTTTAGCTAATTGATGCGTTATTAGACTAACTTATAGCCTAAGCCATACTACATGCTTGATTAAATGCTTGAATGTTTCACTTTTATCTTAAGTGTGTGATTAACGCCCTAATTGTTGCCTTATTAGTCTAATACAATCATATTTATGCTAATTGTTGTGTTATTAGAAGAGTGGAATGAAGAGGAGAGGAAAGTAATTTACCCCGGTAGTGATTGACGGACAAGATGAGCTCAATCTAACGGAGGAGCCCAATCCGGCCCTAAATGGGGAGTTCGGGACGAGGAAAAGCTCGTCCCGAACTCTCATCTAGGGCCCGATGGTTTGGCGCCAAAATTGTGCCACCTAGGACGCCACATGGGATGAGTGAGTGTTCGGGCCAGCCCCAAGTATAAAGCCCTTGGGCCCAATTTAATGAAATCGAGCGATCCTATTGGCCCAAATTTTGAGAGTTCCGGCTAGCCCTCAATCCGGCCCCAAGTATAAAGTGGCCCTTAGTAAGGATGTGAAAAAATCGCAAGTTCAGTGAAATCCATGCTTCACAGGAAGGGAGGTGGCAGTAGGGAAAGTAGCAACACATTTATGTCTAACACTAATTGTCAAGGAACTGAAATTTAGTGTCGAGCAGGGTAGGGTGGTAAAAACATTAAAGATAATCAAACACTAAATATCCTTTTTAGTGTAGTGAGAGAGGGCTAATACTAAGTGTGGGAAATTAGTGAAGATAATACTTAAAAAAAAAAATGATGTGAAATTAAGGCCACCAACTATTCACCGACAAAGGATGTGTTTGCAACAACAACAACAACAACAACAACAACAAACCAAAAAAAAAAAAAAAAAACCTCTCTTCAAGCACTTTAAAACACACAATTTTTTTCTGGACATGTATGATAAACAAGCATATATTCCTGAATTTTGTATGACTCAATAAAAATTTCAGGCCTCACTAATTTTGAGACTTGGCAAAATCATGCATCTTTCGGGAATGAACTTAGTACTTTGCCACCACTAATCAGTGTAGACGACCTTGTAAATCAATGCCCTTATCAAGGTGGGTCCCCGGATCCTACACACCAAGGAAAGTAGCATCAAACCCTAGACACCCTTCCAAGATGCCTCGAGGAGAATCGGAATAAATTTAATGAGACCTCGACATGATTGTCATTGGCCAATGGGAATAAGCCCGGAGAAAGAGAAAAATCAAAGAGCATTTTGACTCCAATCACGCCCAATGTGTTTTTTGTGTATCTAGTGAACCACTAAGACCATTAATGGAGATGGGTCATTAATGGTCACTTTTTTCCAACGAGCATATGAAACATGTGAATAGTCGAGATGGAGGCCGGAGCCACTTTCCTCATATTTTTTGGAGCTCATATAGTTATCTTGTCCTTTGTTAAATTGAAGCTTCTCATGCTCGTTACATTGATTATATAGGTTGTTCTAATTACGCTAACCATGGAGCCTAGAATGATTAGCATATTTTGAGCACATAATCTAATCTTACTTAAACTCATCTCTTTTTTGTTATCCGTTTTTGGAATTACACCACACCACATACCACTCAAATATAGGTATTAGATTGGGATAAGTAACCAAGTTAGGCACGTGTGGCATAATATAGGTGGTCAACATAACTCTACACCAAGTTGTTGCAAACTTTTTTAAGCAAACCTAAATTAACTACACTAAATATACCAATTAGTGAGTGTGGGAAATTAGTGAAAGAGATATTAATTTCCTTTATGCTATGAATTAGTGCCACCAAAAGATCTAGGAAGCATCGTTCATCTGGACACTTAATGCTATTCACTTAAAGTACCGGTACTTGGCACTACTCGCTGACAAGCATGTGGCAAGCACTAATAACAAGCACGCACTAATTTTCTTGAGATCTATGGTAAATGAGCAAGAATTTTACCATAGTCATGAATTTAGTGTCATTCAATAGCAACTTCAACCCTCGGTAACTTTGCAATTTGACCAACTTGTGCGTGTGACTTGAATTAGTGCCACCCTCACTAATTGGTATCTTTAGTGTACGAATATGCCTATAGTCAAAGTGGTGTAGGGTTAGATCCAAAAACAAACACCAAGTTGAGATGTGTTTGAAAGAGATTGGAATACGTGCACAAAGTTTGTAAATTCATATAGGTTCAAGAGTCAACATAGTTGAAAGGATCTTTTTGGTCAACTAAGAAAATAATCGATTTGCAATTTTGGTAACCAATAAGATTATGTTCATATGAGCTCCAAAAATGAAGAGGAAAGTAGCCACAATGACTGAGAAGAACCGGCTCCTACACTAAATATGACATTTATTGTCACCAATTCTAATTGTCTTGCTCAATACTAATTGTAAACCGCGGTGTAGTGTCACCAACACTAAATGTCAACCTAACAATATTTGTCATTCCTTGTAAAAAAATTATGGGCATTATAGATTTACAATGTTGCAAGAAAGTGTGACTAAAATAGTTGCTATAGTGACATAAAATTCTAGGCAACACTACATATCATATTTAGTGTAGTTACAAATGAACCAGTTGAGTTTGAGAAATAACAGGTTGAAGTTCAAGACTTTAGGAAAAATATTGACTATTTTAGAGTAATGTATATAACATACCCCAAATTAATAAAGAAAGACGTCAACAAGTAACAGATTGGACTTGGAAACACTAGGATATCGACCGGTTATGCTCAAAAATCTCTCCGGACACTAAATAGCCACAACTTCGATTTGAATTTGCTAATCATCCCATACTAATTGCATGTTTACTATCATAGGAGAAGTGGGTGCAAAGCTAAAATGTCCACTTATGTGATGATTTGGACATAAGGGCTACTTTCCAACAGAGTTCGAGGGTCTTTGACCCGTCATATACAAATTATGTGATTGGTCAAAGAAGTTGGAGCCAGTCCAAGTTCATTTTACAATAGACCTTCAAGGTTTGAGGGACCAAAGAAATTAAATTCGATAAACAAATCTATATGGTGCCCTTCATGGCAACAAGTGATGTTGTTTCATGGTCTACCGGATATTGCATTACACCAGAGCAGAGCCCAACATTTTCCTTTCTAATTGCACCCATACCCAGACCATGCCCATCAGCAACGACCTATGCCCACCCATGCCCACCCATAGCATGACATGTGCGCACCCATGCCCACCCATGCCCACATATAGCATGACATGTGCCCACCCATGCCCACCCATGCTATTCAAATTGCGCCCATGTATTCAAAAATTATGTAATGTGTATTGTGTAATTGTGTAATTGTGTAATTGTGTAATTGTGCCCCACCCATGCCCACCCATGAACAATAATATCGCAGCCATGCCCACCCATGCCCACCCATGAACAATAATAGCTCAGCCATGCCCATCCATGCCCGCCCATGAACAATAATATTGCACCCATGCCCACCCAAAACCCATGGGCATGGGTGGGTATGGGCATGGGCATGGGCATGGGCGCCCAATGTTGGGCTTTGCACCAGAGCCTTACATTGGGTGCCCATGCCCATGCCCATGCCCATACCCACCCATGCCCATGGGTTTTGGGTGGGCATGGGTGCAATATTATTGTTCATGGGCGGGCATGGCTGGGCATGGCTGCGACGTTATTGTTCATGGGTGGGCATGGTTTCGATATTATTGTTCATGGGTGGGCATGGTTTCGATATTATTGTTCATGGGTGAGCATGGGCTAAAGCAAAACATATTGGATACCACTGCTAAATTTAGTATTCTCTTGTGGTGGAAGCTGAAAGGAGCCCCCACATTCCCAATCATGTCGCGCGTGGCGCGTTCGGTTTTGTGCATCCCTGCATCCAACTCCAAATCGGAGTCAAACTTCTCGGATGCAGGGAATACGCTAACCAAGAAGCGCTCCGGGCTAAAGCCAACGATAGTGAACGACCTTTTATTTGTCCAATCCAACCAAGACTTGGTGTAGGCAGGTAATACACATTACACAATTTTTGAATACATGGGCGCAATTTAAATAGCATGGGTGGACATGGGTGAGCATGGGTGGGCACATGTCATGCTATGTGTGGACATGGGTGGGCATGGGTGCGCACATGTCATGCTATGGATGGGCATAGGTCGTTGCTGATGGGCATGGTTTGGGTATGGGTGCAATTTAAAGGAAAAATGTTGGGCTCTGCATTACACCCATCAAGGAAGAGGTGGGTGTAACGCAAAATTAGGGACTATGGCAATCAATTAAATTGCCATTGGCTCCTAGAGAATTATGTTGCTATGTTGGGGATTCACAACATGACCATATGATGTAGTCCCTCAACATAGTCCACTTCCACTTTACACTAAGGTCCACTTTATACTTGGGGTTGGGTGGAGGACTGGCCTGAACTTGGAAAATGTGGCCCAATAGGATCGCTCGGTTTCAGTAAATTTGGCCCGAGGGCATTATACTAGGGTTCGTTCCGAACCCTCACTCATCCTAGGTGGCATAATGTTAACGCCAAACCTTTTGGCCGGCTTGAAGAAAGAATGATGAACTTCTCTTTGGCCTGAATTGTCAACATGGGCCAGATTGGGCTCATCCATTGGATAATGATCATCTTTACTGCCAATTTATGGAAGGTTGATTGTCTTCAGTACACTTTCCGCACAAAAGCATTGGGACCTAGAATCGGGCCTCGTCACTTTACATGTGACAAGGTTGAGCACGCATAAAGTTGATAAAGTTGGGTTGGATTGAGGGCCAGCCCCAAGCCGTGTATACAGTGGGCCTAAGCTTGAGGCCCCATCTTTTGCAAATGCGGTTTTCTATTTCCCAAGGTATGGCCTTTGGATGATTTGCAAAGACCTTCAGAGTTTCATGGTCATGGCTCTTGGTTTGTGTATAAAGTGGCCATAAGATAGTTGGGTTTGAAATAGTTTATTTTCTTTTCTTTCAATTAGCTACTTCTATGATTATTGTAAACGTAATTGGTATGAGATTGTTGGCAAATCTAGATCGAGGCCCTAGCCATTTTCTTCTTGATTTTTGAGGCTTGTATAGTAAATATATTTCTTGTAAAAATATATATTATTATTCTTGATCATATGTCCTCTTCAATTATGTTGACTAGCAGGCCTCGAGTAGGTAACAAATCTTGAGCACATGGTCTAATCTCTTTTATGCATATGTCTTTTTGATGCTTGTTCTTAGATCCACACCCACACAACACTACATTAAAGGAGTCCAATGAGAATAAGCAAATGCATGAGGCTTGCACATCGGGGAACACGACATTGCATTTTCCCATGATGATAACAAGCATGTCCAACCTTGACTTATAACTTCAATGTTGAATATGGTAGGCACACTTATTTTGGTACTTTGTGAACTATTATACATTGATATTATTCAAGGGCATATTGTGGACATGTAGGATATGGTATATGTCTTTCAACAAGATAAAATCAAATAAAGACATATCATGACCTTTGTGCACATGAAGCATATCCATTGTGTATTGGAGACGAGTGAGTGGAGGCTCCAGCATAGATAGGACTATAGACTTGCTATTTTTTCACTTAATGAACAATATATAAGACATTACAAACAAGTATGACATGATACTCGTGGTCCCACATTCTTGCTTTATTACTATGGTTTAGGCCAAACCATAATAGATTAGTCAAGAAATACATGATCCCGCACACAAGGTGGGGCATGACCTAGATAGTTAGTATAAAATGGATGGTTATATAAAGCCATCATGAGTTTTGGAATGTTTTACCCTAATATCTATTTTTCACCAATTAATGATTGCAAGACACTTAATGTGGGTCACACTAAGTTAAATGTTTAGTGAAGCACTTATTATGAAGTTTGGGTATTGAAGTGTAGGAAAGTTGTGTAGGTACACCTTCGTGTTGCCATAAAATAATGGTTAACAAATTTTGAGCAAATTGTCTAATATGTTTTAAACACATGTTGTCTTTTTGGTTCATGTTCTTAGGTCCACATCTAACCAACACACCACTCAAATACATATGTCCATTTAATAATAGTACCCAAATTAAGCATGCTTACCTTTAATGATGCCAAAGAAGAAGAATAACTTTGATCGCCCAGGGGGGACCAGAGTGAATAGAGTTCATGTGCGTAAGACATATATGGCCACGTCCTATTGGATAGTGATGTTAGATGTGAAACTACTTCACCCTTGTAAGGGAGTAACCATCGTAGTAATATCATGTAACCATTGATAGTAATATTTAGTTAATTATGTAAGGGCATAAAGATATAATGTCAAATGCAGGGACGGTTGGACATGAGGTCATTGCCCTCCATGTTGGTTACACGGGGAGGTCATTCCATTGTCAAGTTGAAAACCACGTGCGAACAAAGTTTGCTACCCCTATGTTATATGCCATAGATAATTTTAAAATTTATGATATTTTTTCTATATATACATATCCATTGATAATATCTTTTGTATATTTTTTTGAAATTTTTAGTCATCTCCATTTTTTCTAGTAATTGTTTTAGTTCAATTCTGCGTCATTCTAGTTAGAAACGGTATGTTTTCTAGAAAAAACAAATTATCAAATATGGTTATCAATTTTTACTATGTAATAGATACCATGTATATGTACTCATAATTTTTTTTTGATAAAAGTTTCACCCATTTTGTTGATGCAACTTAGAAAAAGTAGATTCTTTTTGTTCGCACGTGGTTTTCAACTTGACAATGGAGTGACCTCCCCGTGGTTGATTAGGGGGAGAGTAGAGTTTTTCCATAACATCTTGTCCAAGTTTGATTCATGTGGAGCTCGTTTGAGTGGATGTGGATGCAGGGGATTTTTGCTTGTGAATTAAGGTAGGAAATGTAATACTAACCAATGGTCTATCCCCAAGCAATTGTTAGTTGAGCTATTGGAGTGGTTCGTGCTACTGCCAAATGTTGTTGTATTTTAGTTGACAAGTCGGTGGTAGGTGTTGGACCTTCAAAGTGTGGCGTAGATTTGCCGGCATGTCTTCATGATGTTTGATATGTCTCTTATAGTTTTATTAATCTAAGTTGGGTCTTGGAGGTCAATCATGAATTGGAAGTATTATAGTCTCTATTTATGGACTATTTATAGTGTTTTCCAAGTGTATGGATGGCTAAACTTTATGTTATAGGTTCAATTCGGAGTTCTTGTGGAATTGTTGGTTCTTTGTAGGCGATGTTGTGAGCTTTGAAGTGCGCAATGACATGTGAATCATGAAAGGGCCCATTGTAGGGGTTGAAGTTTTGATACCAAATTGGTATGGTGCTATTAGTATGGTGATAGCGTTAAGGTCATGTCTGGCTGCAAGGCGTGCCCAATGAAGGGCTTGGTGTGCTTCATTTTCCATATGTGGGTGGACATATCCTTTACCTTGCCATTTATATTTGAAGGCATTTCCTAATGATCCAAATACTATATGGAGAGTGGTATTGTGTGAGGGTGGTGGGACATGTGACGAAAGATGAGAAATAGAAGTGGGTAATTTGGAAGGAGCTTATAAGGTGTTCAAGAATTGCGTGTGGGAGTGTATATTGTGAGAGTTTGAGGGGGTCATTTAAGATTACTTGTATCTTTGGTATAACCACGTGTGTGTGTGTGTGTGTGTGTGTGTGTGTTGGGGGGGTTTTGTTCTCCGGTTACTATAGTGTCCATCCCTGGAAGGGGAGAGTAGTATTGTCCAAATTTCCCCTTGTCCGGTGGGCATCGGGTTATTTGACAATACGAACGGACACTTCATTCACGCCGGCCCCTTTAAATAAGGACCGGAGTTTCTATCTATCTATCTGTTGGGGGGGGGGGTCTAGGCTATGTGAGCGGCTTAGTGCGAGGTGGTATTGTGGCCATAGCCATTGCTATGTAGCTTGGGCATGGTGATTACGTGTTGGCTGGTGTCACCGAAGATGTGTGCTATATCATGTTGAATTTGGAAGGTATGGTGTGTGTGGGCTATGCCATTTTATGGGTTACATTCAAATGGCAAGTGTTTTGTTATGTTATTCCTTATGATATGGTGGGTTGCCATTGATGTAGGTTCATGATGTGGCTGCCTCAATTGTACACATGTGAGTCTTGGCTGGATTTGACGCATAGGAATAGTATCTTTGTTGATGGCTAAGGGTGTGGCCTTCCTATGCTTTGAGAAAAGGAGACCTATTTCTAGATTTGATACATGCCATCTTTTGGGTATTACGGTTAGTGAGAAGTATCATTGGGTCTACATGGACTGTGTAGGTAGTGGTTTGATTGATGTGCAACAGAACATGCCAGATGGCACATATTGAAGATCATGAATGCACGATGAAATAGCATGACATGTGCTAGGGGACCCATGCCAACACCGTTGAATAAGTGCCACAAAGAAACCTAATATGGAATAACATAAAAAATGTGTCACATATTGATCTTGAGACGAAGCTCCACAAAGGTAGAGACAGAGTGATTTCAGACTTCATTCATTTGTTCCAAGTTGTTGAGTCTTTTTTTTAAAATAATGACATTTTGTGAAATTTCTACTCTTAGCACTGCAAACTTAGGATTTCTATTATAATTCAAATACAGATACACATAAATCAATCTGATGTATAAGTAGTTATTAGATATACAATATAACTTGTGTAGAGTAGAGTACTGTTCTCCCTCTTTAGCATGACGCATTTGGGAAACACAAAAAGTCGTATTATCGAGGTGTCGTCTTCTCATTAATATGACAAATGGGGTAAAGTTGTCGCATTATCGAGGGAATATGAAAACATAAGTAATATAAGTTTAGAATACATATACAACAAGTTTAAGCAATATAGATGGTATGTAACAATAATTTATAACTCCAAACAAATACAAATGTTCTCAAGAACTCTTGAAATAGGAGTCCAAAGTTCTTTAGTGTTGCCTACCCAAGTTAGCAATTGTCATTTTATCTTAATTCCGTAATAACTTTTGAAAACTAATAATTTCATTAACACCAAAATACAAAGAATTCTCTAATAAGAAACTAGACAACAATGATGCATGACGTTTAGCAACATACTAGGCATGAGGCCACTCTAACCCTAACCATGTCCATTTTGCACTAGTGACCCTAATTCTCATTAAGTTTCCAAGTGAAAATAGATTTGCATAACACAGATGAAAGAAAGTTTAGCATTAACTACCTCTTTAATATGACAAAACGGGGATTCTAAATGTCGCATTATCAAGAGTCGTAGACGTATAAAAGAGGGAGTTCTGAACTAAAGAGTTTGGTCTTGGCAAAAATGTGTTGTGATATCGAGGGTGTCATATAAAGTTATAAACGAGTGTGGTATTAACAAGGTTAGACTGTACTCGGAAATTGACGTGGTGCAAGGTATGATAATGGACCTAGATTCTTTGCCTTTAACTTACTACTGGAGTCTAGAACCCCTAGAGCGGTGACTACCACCTTTCCAAGTACTGTACTTGCCATTTTGCAATGATAATTTGGCTCCAAAGGGCTCATTGGCTAAGGTAGCACAAAATCTCAGGTGGACGATTCAGCCCCTGCCATTACGACACGTGCCCTCATGAGCATTGTTGCTGGCTGGTGTGGAGACAAAATGACGTCCTACGTGGACTCGTAGAATCCGATGTGGCATTTTGGGTACTCAGAAAATCGAAGGTGGCAGCCATGTCTAGGGGGTTGGTGATTAAACGCATGTTAACACCACCTGTGGACTCCATAAGCCCCTGGCATCCTACGTGGAGGCCCGGAGTCCTAGCTGGCACTTCTGGTGGTCGTCCATCATCCTACATGGACTTACAAAAATCCGAAGTGGCAGTTTGGGAGGCGGTGCGCAACCTACGTGGAAGGGCATGATGTGAGGTGGCAATCAGGGAGGAGAGAATTTCCGAGGTGGCAGAGGGGTATGTGGCTGGAGAGGACCCGCAGCGGCTGTGGCGGAGAGGGATCGTCACAAACCCAGCATCGCAGCGCACAGCCAAAAGAGGAGAGAGATTGAGAGAGAGAGAGAGAGAAAAAGAGAAAGAGAAAGAAAGAAAGATCGGCACAAAGAGAGAGAAAGAAAGGAAGGCAGGAAACGAAGGCCGTCGAAAACTCGTCCTTTGTCTTTGAGAGGCAAGGGAGAGAGCGGCATCTGTATCTGTTCCGTAGCAGCATCAAGAGCAAGAGCAGGCGAGAGATAGAGAGAGAGATAGAGGCGTGAACCCTCGTGCATCTATGCGTGCATCAACACAGACAGGCACGCAAGGAAGGAAGGAAGGAAGTAAGGAGGATTCATGCGGAGGGTTGGTGCGTAGGTGGGGAGGGATAATTAGATAGATAGATTGCGGGTGTGCCGTCTGTCTGTCATTAAAAATCCTCCTCCACACGTACTTCGTCCATCACCATGCTTGCGGTGCCTGCCTGCCATGGCCGTTCCCCCACCGCCACCATCACCGCCGCTGCTATTTCCCACTCTCCCTTATGGGCGTCTACACAGGTTCGTGCTCTCCTCGGCTCTCCCTTGTGGGGATTCCTTGCATCTAGGGGGGAGGGGATTTTGGGAGGAATGTCTGTGGTGGGATGTGGGTCCTGATGGAACCCGCGATTGGGCAAAGTAAGGAAAATGATATTTTCTGCCCATCAAGGTCCTTGTAGATTTGGAATCTTGTGCCATATGGGAGACATGGGGATGGGGATGGGGTAAGAGCGAGCTTACTTCCTTACATCGGCAACTTGTGGACTGGGTTTGTGTAATCGGATGGATCAATGTGGATTTGATCGGGGGATTGGATGCCCTTACGATTGATGATGCTAGCCTTTATCACGATCATCATCGTCATGTTGTAACGATTTCAGCAAGGAATTGTTGTCATCTATTGGCATTGTGCACATGGTGGGTTAAGTGAAGAAGTGGTTCCAGCTTCGGGGTCAGGTTAAGTTGGGTTGGGTTGGTTGGCAAGAGTGGGGCATCATCTCCAATCCTATTTTAAGGCTGGACAACAGCCGTGTAAATTTGATCTCAAGGGTTGACGATTACTTCACAGTTTCTTGTGCTAAATTTGTCTCAAATATGTGCATGAGGTGTCATCATGGTTCAGTAGAGTTGAGAGATGAAGAAATTGGGTCAATAGTAGTACTGAGCTGGGTGTTGTTGTAGAAAGAAACAGACAGGAGCAATGTGTATCTCGTCGAGCCGTGATCGGAGTTTGAGGCAATGTAGGAGGAGGCCACACACACAAGGGGTGTCCTCTGTTCTGTTTTGAGTTGTCTTTGGTCACCTCCCCATCTGAGGATTTGTGTGTGTTTGAGAGAGAAGTGAGGAGAAAAAAATTCCAGGGGGGATTATTGAGGAGGTGAATTGTCTGACGCTTGCGTTTTTTTGACAGGGGCCTAGAATTAAGGGCAAGAGGATTCACGAGGCATTGAGTTTAATTTGTGTATCATCTTTTGCAATGCAGGTCCAAAGCAGTCACCTATCATGCTGGGATGTCTTAGGTTGGCATCGATTCCAACTCAAAAGGGCCATGTCGGGTGTTGAAGGAGTAAGTTGCACAATTATTTCTCGTCTTGTTTATTCTATATGTTGCTGAAGAGGTATTTACATTATCAATTTTTGTGGCTGCTGTGTTCTCTATGCTACCTTGAAGAGAAATGGCAGTTTGCATGCATGAATGTGCCCTGGCATATTCTACAGTTTTCTAATCTTCTGGGTGTGCGTAGTATTGTATGCCCTTTTCTCTGTTTTAATGCGAAGTTGCTGCTGCACCCTTTGGTCAGCAATATTTGAATACGATTGTGGCTGTAAAGGGCATGCTGTCTTGGTTTCATCATTGGTTTGGTTTCTTTCGCTACTGTATTCTCCATGCCACTTTAAAGAAATAATGTAGTTAGTGTGCACAAATGTACTACAATCTTCTAATCTCCTGGTTGTTCAAACCTTGTTGGATGCCCTTTTCTCTGCTGTAATGCGAATTTGCTGCTGCTCTCTTGGTCAACATTATTTGAATATAATCATGGTCATTAATTTGACTAAGTTTGCTGTCTTGGTGGATTGCAGGTCAGCCGCAGTTTGAGCTTGAAGGCTTCCTCGCCTGCTGTAGTTACTGCGACTAGTCTAAAGACAGATAAACCAGTAGAATGGAAGGACACCAATGGACTGGACAAGCTAGGTGTGGTGGAGGTGGACCCATTGCTTGCTCCTCACCAGAATCATCTGCGTTATCGTGTGAACGAGTATATGAAAAGGAGGCAGGCAATTGAGGAGTATGAGGGGGGTCTGGAGGCCTTTGCAAAAGGTGAGGACGGCTGTCTTTAGTGGCCAGTACTTTGGAGAAAGTAATTAAGTGGGGGCATAATCCAATTTGTAGCAGAATCTCATCTGTAGTTGCTTTACTTGAAGTCACTTCACAGCATTACATGGTTCAATTGGATTTGGGCTTTGTGTTTATTGTGCTCATACATATGGTGCTTGGTGGTTCAGGTTATGAGAAGTATGGTTTCAATCGTGATGGAGATTGTATTGTCTACCAGGAGTGGGCTCCAGCTGCAGCGTGAGTATAGCTCTTGGATACTAACTATGAAATTTTGTGAAAACCAATTGTTCACATTGTGCAGCTATCTCTGGGTGTGGAAGATATCTCACTAGACTTCTGGAAGAAAATCTCTAAACAGATTTCCTTGTGTGTTCTGGTTTGAACGGGTGAAATGGCACACTTGTCTACTTAATGAAATTTTATAGGGTGTCCTAGGATAGAGGACATTTGTGCATTTATGTATCATCACAGGTTAATTTTTGTATGTGTTGTATGAAATGTCCTGTCAGCTGTTTATCTTTTGGACAAACTTTGGGTGGCTTTTGGACATGTTTGGACATGTGTTTGTGAATGGGCATGTTGGCATTGTGTTGCTAGTTTGTTTCTGCTTACAGGCTCCATGAGTGAAGAGGAACTTGTGTTGTGCAGGGCCGCACAGTTGATTGGTGAGTTCAATAACTGGGATGGAACCAAACACAACATGGAAAGAGACCAGTTTGGTGTCTGGTCTATTCGGCTCCCTGATGAGAATGGTGTTTCTGTGATTCCTCATGGCTCTAAAGTAAAGTTCAGGATGCAAAAAGGTGATGGGTCATGGGTGGATCGCATCCCAGCCTGGATCAAATATGCCATAGTAGATGCTAATATATTTGCAGCCTATTATGATGGAGTTTACTGGGACCCACCTGCTTCTGAAAAGTGAGATTTATTCCTTTGTTCTTATGTTCCATGAACTAGGTTGCAATCATCTAGAAGTTACTGTTGTACACAGATGGTGACTGGGATCATATTCAAATGTTTCACTTTCCTTTCTGGCCAGAATGTGCAATGGATTAATATAGGTTGTTGCAATTATCTCTGTCACTGAAAATATTAGCAGACTGTTACTGGCGTCCTATGTACCTGCAATTTGGAGGTCAGCCTCCAGTATGCCTTTGCCCTCATCAAGATTTGCTAAGGATCTAAACCTTTATATGTTTCTGGAGGAAGCTACCCTTGCAGCAAATATACTATAAGGGTATATGTACGACATGTACAATAGAGTTATCCTCTGACTTAATATGACTGTAGGTGGGGAGTTGGTTGTTTTGCATACAACACCTTAAATGTTTGGCAAGTTTTTACTACATGCATGGAGGTAGTATGGAGGTTTGAACAAAGAGCATTCTATATTGGTTCATTGAAGGTCAAACTCATTTTGGCATGCCAAGAGGTTCTAAACTGAGTTTGGCTCTCAATGAACCAAAATAGGTTGCTGTTTACTCAAATTCAAACACTACCTCCCAAGCATGCTATGTGAATGAAAAAAAATTATTGTATGCAAAACAATCAATAAAAGATCAAAGGGACCAACTCCTGACAAAATACTAATGAGTATGGATAACTCTAATGTGTATGGAAGACTCTCTGTGATAAGGTTCTAAGCCTAGTCATGCCTCGAGAGAGAATGTTGTTTTGATGGTATGCCTTATGTCTTTCTCAGATATGAATTCAAGCATTCGCGCCCGGAAAAACCCATAGCCCCACGCATTTATGAAGCACATGTGGGCATGAGCTCCAAAGATCCACGTGTGGCATCCTACAGGGAATTTGCAGACGAAGTGCTTCCTCGAATCAAGGCCAACCACTACAACACAGTCCAGTTGATGGCAGTTCAGGAGCATGCTTACTATGGTTGTTTTGGGTATCATGTCACAAATTTTTTCGGTGCCAGTAGCCGATCAGGCACTCCTGAGGATCTGAAATATCTTATTGACAAGGCACACTCAATGGGGCTTAGGGTGTTGATGGATGTGGTTCATAGTCATGCCAGCACAAATGCAGTTGATGGCCTTGCTGGTTATGACTTGGGTCAGGCAGCACAAGATTCGTATTTCCACACAGGCGCCCGTGGGTATCATACATTGTGGGATAGCAGACTTTTCAACTATGGGTCATGGGAGGCGCAGAGGTTCCTTTTGTCGAATTTGAGGTGGTGGATTGATGAGTATCAGTTTGATGGGTTCCGGTTTGATGGAGTGACGTCCATGCTGTACCATCACCACGGCCTGAACATGTGTTTCACAGGAAACTATCACGAGTATTTCAGTGAAGCTACAGATACGGAAGCTGTCATGTACCTGATGCTTGCAAATGAATTGGTCCACAGCCTCTACCCAGATGCGACGGTGATTGCAGAGGATGTGTCAGGCATGCCCACACTGTGCCGTCCAGTTTCTGAAGGTGGCATTGGGTTTGATTATCGTCTAGCTATGGCTGTGCCTGACAAGTGGATCCAGTATTTGAAGGATAAGAAAGATGAAGAGTGGTCGATGGGGGATATAGTGTATACTCTTGTGAACCGGAGGCACACTGAGAAGTGTGTTGGGTATGCTGAGAGCCATGACCAGGTAAACTCACACACCATTCCCTGACTTTTCTGGGTTTGTTCTAGGTTTAAAGTTATTCTCTAACTCAACCTGGCTTTTGTTCGGGAGTTGGTTACTTTGCACACAATACCTTCCATGCTTGGTGAGGTTGCAGTGCATGCTTGGTGGAGGTTTGAATGATGAACATTCTATGTCATCAGTTCAATGAAGGTTAAACTCATTTTGGCATGCCAAGAGGTGCTAAAATGAGTTTGGTCCTGAACTAACTGAAGTAGGTGGCTCTTCATTCACATTCAACACTACCTTTGGGTGTGCACCACATGTGGAAAGAAATTATTGATGTTGTGTGCAAAACAACCAATGAACAATTATAGCGGACCGACTCCTATTGGAAGTCCCAGTGAGTCAAAGGATAATCTCAATGTTCTGTGACACTTGGACAGTTTCTATCTGGACCTGATTCTAATCTAATTCTGGGGTTTATGCTGATGTGAAAGGTCTTCTTAATAGTAGTCGGGTTGGTGGTAGTTCATTTTCCTATGTAAGATGCAGGATAAAACATTAGTCGGATTTTAATCATTAGAGATGAGTGATGTGTTAGACAAGCCATAGGCTTCAGTTGGGTGGAGGAAATTGTGTAAGCATCAATAGAGGTGCTGAGCTTTCAGAGGTACTCAAGCTTTCCAGACACCCTGCATGCTCTAAGGTCCCCTTTACACTAGAGCCTGAGTTGAAAGCTTGAACTTGAATTTTCTTGAGTTTGATACTTGGAGTTTGACAGGCTTTCATCTAAAGCTCAACGTATTGAGAGATTGACCAATCTTAAAGCTCTGAATAGTTTGAGCAAGATTAAAGTGGCCATGCTTAAGTCTGTTATCAAGGGGGAAATGATACTAAGCAAAAGAGTGCTTGAAATCCCATTGGCTTGAGACCTGGAGCTCTTGACATTCTTAAGCTACCTCAGGGAGGTGGCTTAGGAATTTGCCGAGCTTTGTTGTAGTCACTCTGGATGGGAACCATCAGGGTACCATCTGGACAGTGTAACCTTGGTAAAAAGTTCAAGCTCTCAAGTTGAAAGCTTATGTGTAAAGTGGATTTAATTCAACAAGCATGTGTAGGAGGCTCAACGCCAATGAGAAGGCTCCTTTCTTTGAGCTCTCAATCTCTTGTGTAAAGTGGGCCTAAGTTCTGAACTCTCTGAAAGTTCATATGGGATTGGTAGTATGCATGCAAGAGGTGTATAGGGTGATGAAGTTGGAAAGTGGAGCTTATATTTCTCTCCTTTTGTAATTGTTTTCAGGGATCACACACATGAAGTATCATACAAGCATGGCCTTGCACATTTTAGTTCTATTTTGTTAATGTCCCTGCGAATTGTGGAGCAGTGTGCCCCTTGTGAATATGAATCATCTTGATCAGTCTTCTATGGTTTGTTGCAAGTCATGTGGAAACTGATCAGTTATTTCTGCTTGTTTGGTTATGATTGCAGTCCATGGTGGGAGATAAAACTTTCGCTTTTCTGTTGATGGACAAGGAAATGTATTTTAGCATGTCAGCTTTGCAAGAGCCAAATTTAATTGTTGATCGAGGTGTTGCCCTACACAAGGTGCAGTAAATTATTCCTCAGTATCTATTCATTTTTGGCCGCTTTCTCTACCCTTGCTTTTTGACAATTCAGAATTACAAGCATTTCCTTGGAAGTGAGGCTGAAATTTGTTTTCCTGCATCGGCAGATGATCCATTTCATTACTATGGCTCTTGGTGGGGAGGGTTATTTGAACTTCATGGGCAACGAGGTACGCCGAGCTTTATGAGCAATAATCCCAGATATTTTTGCAATCTGTTGAAATTCATTCCTTGTTATACTGCTATTCTACCAGGATGTCAATGCTTGTGAAATAAATCACTATAATACTGCACTGTGTCTGCTAATCTTCTGTATGCCTATTTACATGGGGACGAGTGTCCGTCCGCGACCCATGCAGTTGCTAAGGTTATTGAATTTATTATCTTTGGAAGTTCTTGAGTCGTCCACCATGAGCATATGTGTATGTGGAGAGGTCTTCCATTGACTTCACAGAACTAATTGTTTGGATGATATTCACACATGATATTGGTTTCTACAGTTTGGACATCCTGAGTGGATAGATTTTCCAAGACAAGGCAACAATTGGTCATATGAAAAATGCCGCAGGCGTTGGGACCTTGTGGACTCGGATCATCTTCGCTACAAGGTTTGCTCAATTGAGCTTTTCAATGACATGTGTAAATGTAAACAAGTGAATTAATCCTTGTTAATGTCTTTTCTCCTGCTTTGTAGTTAAATCTTCACCTTTGCTAAAGCATTATGTGCAATGCTCAATCTGTACCAGATTGAGGTGGTCTGCTAGTAGGGTCCGAGAAGGAGTGCTTTTCCAGAACCCTTACTGACAAATGCTGTGCTTGATGCATGCAGTACATGAATAATTTCAATAGAGCAATGATGGCTCTTGATGAAGAGTTTAACTTTGTAAGCAGCAACAAGCAGTACATCTCGTTGACCAGTGAAACTGAAAAGGTTGGTGTGCCTCTCTAAGATTTTCTAGCAACCTGACATGAAGTCTATGAAGTCATGTTATATGTCAATTTATGGCCTATCATTAGCTGCTAGGGGTTGTTTATGAGGCACATTGAATTCATGAAACATCCACCTACAGAATCTTCTTGGTTCCTTATTGTCTTGTTGAGTACATTTGGTTATTTGTGTGCAGTATTGATAAATTTCTGATAACATATTTCTGGATGATTACAGCTTATTGTTTTTGAAAGAGCAGACTTGGTCTTTGTCTTCAATTTCCATCCAACAAGGACATATACTGGGTAAGCTGGCGTTGCACATGTGAATGGATAAGTGTAGACTTAGAGCTCTGATATTCTCTACCTTGTTAATGCTGCCAAAGGAGGATTTCAATCCTTTTAGTCCTTAAATGTATCTAGAGGGATAAAGAGATGGGATGTCATCACGGATATGAGTAGTACTAGTAAGCAGAGCGTCAACACTAGTGGTATTTCAAGTGAAGGGCATTGGATGACTCTAAGAATCCATTCTCAGAAGTGAATTTAACCAAGTCCAGGACTACCTCGTTTTTTCAAAATAGAAGGTTCCTAAACAATTTAGATCTCCTGCAACCTTCAGAAATTTCTTATGTTTCTCGGAAACTAAAATCATTGGACATGTAACTTCAATATTGCACTTCCTGTCTTCAGAAACCGAAATTGTTGGACATGTAGTTTCAATATTGCACTTTCTGTCTTCAGAAACCAAAATTGATGGACGTGTAGTTTCAATATTGCGTTTCCTATCTTAATTTGCTCCTGGTGAGGGTGAATCACATGTTGCTCTGATATGATCATCTCCAGTTGAGTAAGCGTCTGCCAAGTTTCTCTTGTGTCCTGGGCTTGAAATGTGGTTACACTTGGTGTTGCAGATTAAAGGTGGGATGTGAGACTCCTGGATTGTACCGAATTTGCTTGGATAGTGATGATGCTGAGTTTGGAGGTCATGCGCGGGTATGTTGCACCAATTTCACTTCCTTTTATTTCCACTCATTTAGTCTTCACGATTTTGTCTTCCTTTGGCTGGGGTGGCGAAATGTATACACCAATGTGTGCCTTATTGCTTAATGCAGGTGGACCACAATGTCGACCATTTTTCGAGTCCTGAGGGAGAACCAGGAAAGCCAGAGACTAACTACAACAACCGACCGCATTCTTTCATGGTCATGTCTCCTTGTCGCAGTTGCCAGGTTTGCAAGCGATATTCTCTCCTTGGCTGTGCAATATTTGTTTCCCATTTTTATCTATTTGCAGATCCTCTATCCTTGCATGATAATTGAGCTATTTGGCAAATCGACCAAGTATGAGCTGATTCAGGAAAATTTCCTAATCTAAATCCACAGAGAAGAGTGCCTCAATTGTGTCTCTGTCTGTACATACCATGATATATTTTGGGTGGACAGGACTTAATGTCAATGAGATTGGATGAAAAACCATCATTCTTGAGGTGTACATGGATTTGGGTGTACAGTGGTGTCTGTGAATTTAGCTACATCATAATACACTCTGAATTTGACTTGAGGATGGCTAACCCTTGTGTTTCTGACTTTGTTGTAGGTATATTACAAGGTGCCAGAGTGAAGCGTGGATGGATGGAAATGGTTTGGCTTTAATTTTCAATTGTACAATACATTTTGTTATGTATACCCATGAGTATGATGAGGTAGAGAAGTATTTTCTTCCTTTTGGTGAGCAGTTCTACTTTCCAGAGCCACTACTACGATTTGGGTTCCCAAGCCTTTGATCTAAGATGCTGGATTCTCTAAACCTAGGTTCACAGAGGGGCCTATCATGGAATAATAAGAGCTTTGCATCTGTTCTTGCCTCTATACTGGTCCAGTACTGCAGAGCAGATAGATTTGAGTACTGTACTGGGAACATGCTGTTAAAGAGGTTTTGACACGAACAGAAGCTAGCATTTCATGTTATTGTAGCATCAGGTCATGTCATCTTTGCAATGTGCATGACCTTGAGAGGATGACTAGTTAACTTGTCAAGACTATATTCTTGCTGCTAAGAACATGATTGCAAGATGATGTCTCCATAAGATTTGACAAATTTTGAGGCCTTTATTTCAAGGAGCGCTTTGATATGCTATTATGGTTAGTGTGTGCGCTAATTTTTCAAGCTATGCAAAGCACATACAATCTCTTTGTTGTTGCACACCAATTGAATTTAGTCCAAGTGAAAGAGTTAGTTGTCGTGCTCTGGCTCATTACTAAGCCAGTTCCTTTGGACTGGACATCTTTTGGTTGGCCACAGTTCAATGTTCACTATATTAATAGTTGGGGGTGAATCATACAGCTACATCGTACATGAAACTTCCACCAAGACTAAAGACCAAAGACTAGACGAGTTCGGAGGAAACCTATACTTCCATCTGTAACTTGTGGTTTTCTGCAAGTCCCACACCCTAAATAAACCATGTCCTGCACAATTTTGCAAGGTTTTCCCACACAAGCACAATTATCCAGCCAGTTTCACAAATTACTAGGTAGAACATCAAGCTCCATTACTTGCCGATACAAATCTGGAGTTGTGCTCCATTTCCCCTCTTAAGATCTTCCACCCCACCTCTAATACCAACCAATTCTAACCACCTGAAAAGATCCTTATCATCAGATGAAGTCTCTCATCATTGTGGTGGCCCCAGTTTCATAATCTTTGAAATTGACAACCTACTATAAAGTTACGAAGGGGTAACCCACATCCACAACCAAAGTCATCACATTTGAAAGGCCGTTCATGTGCAAACCGTTTGAATGCAGTTTCAGCATTTGTTATTTCATCAATGATCTCATGTTCAATGTGAGGTTAAGACGACATCAAAAAGCTTTGACATTCACCACAAAGTCTGCAATGTGGTGGCGCATAAGCCACTGCCTCTCCTTGTTATACACGAGGCATGTGCCAATACATACCCAACAACATGGTACCAAACTACAACACAACGTCCATCTTGGAATTGATTGGATTCTAGGCTCCCCTTCAATGTGTTGGAATTGTGATGGTAGCTTATGAAGAAGGGTAGCAAAATAAGAACTATATCTATATATCTATGTATATTATGTAGACATAGATGATTGGTGGTCATATCCAAGGGACACATTGTTCGGCTCTTTGAAAGGGATGCACCACTCGCGTCATTCATGAGAAGTTAGTCACATTGTCCCTTGCCCCCTTCCAAACTAACTCGTGAAATCTGTTAAATAACAACATCATCACAAAGTTAAAAAACATGAAACCTCGACAATCATCATTGCTTAGACCCAAATTATGATACCGGGTCACCAAGACACATTGGCAAGGCATGATGGGGTCCTTTGCATTGTGGGTTTGACTTTGAGCATTGTCACACGAAAGATAGCATCGAGCTACATGCATGACACATGACATGATATGGGTGTAAACAAATCAACATTAACGTTTGCAAGTCCATTGTGCTTGGTTTTCAAGGTGGAAACAATGAACCGAATGTAACTCCAAAGTCATGGGAGAGCAAATCCGTATTGAGGATCTAAAGTACCTCTTGAGTGGGGCGATGAGTTTATAAGTTTAGCAGAGCGTGATGGTGAGGTTGAGGATGCCATTGAGGAGTGAGCCCACCGTTGTTGTCACGGCGGCGAGGACCTCCACTACGAGACCCAAAGCCACCTTCACAATTGCGACCTCGGTCACATCCGATGGAACCAAATAAGTTTGTTTGAGCACTACTCCCAACAGGCCCGGCACTTCAAGTACGAGGGTCCCAGCCGCATCGACGACGACATCGACTACTGCACCCACTTCGATCAGCACGCCGTTCACGGTGATGGGTTTACAGTACTGGTTCTTGCAGGACACCTTGTTGGCTTGTGCGGCCATCACCGTGGCCAACAAGAGCATGAACACGAGAACGGTCTTTGCGTTGGAAGCCATGATTGGATCGAGTGGTGGAACTGGGACCGAGGGGAAGAGCAGCTCAAAAGGACTTAGAGCTGCGGTGGGAACTTGGAGAGCTGTGAAGTTCTTGCACCGGGTGATGAACTCCGAGGCCGCGATGCATGTTATATACACTTGGTATCCTCACCGCCACTTTCCACCTCGAGAAATCGTGTCAACATGCGCACAACTCGTTTCCGGATCCTCGTACAGCTTTAGGGCACCACCAACATGGTGGTCGAAGGAGTCTGTGATGGAATTACCCTGTTTGCTGCTTCCTTTACAAGTTGTGTATCTCGGACTGTGAATCTCTTGTTACTGAACCTATGAACTTTACATCCTCAATTTCAAAGTGCCAGCACCACATGGCATCTTTAGCATGATGTACAATGGTAGACTTAGTCACGATCGATGTGCATGCAGGTTCTGACCATGTGGGATTTCGGAAGATCACTCTTGCTAGAGTGAGCTCATCATGTGTAGAAGCTGATCGATCATGTAGTTTGCCAACCTCCTTTCCATGCATGAGACCTTCGAGGTTGGTCATTGCCCACTCAACTTTAATTTGAGAATTTGGTGAGGAACCATAGCTCATCAGAAAGCTGTTGAAAAGCCGACGAGCAAGTTAGATGGAGGTTCTGACCACCTGTGCTTCTAAGAACTCACTCTTTCTAGACTGGTGTCATGAAGTTTCAGATATAAACGATCATGTAGTTAGCGAACATCCTTTTGATGAGATCTTCAAGCTTGGTCATTGCCCACTCATCTTGGATAATTTGATGAGGTACCATAGCCCATTAGAAAGCTCTTGAATAAATAAACAATTGATGAGGAAGTTAGACACTTGTTTGTTTCATTGTTAAAAACTTGCCTCATGATGTAACTGGAAATCATGACCTCTTCTTGCGCCCCATGGCACCAGCACATGTGCAACTAAATTGGTAACTGTCCACTGTAAATTACTGCCATGTTGCTTATTTGTGTTCCAAAAGACCTCATCATAGTTGCCATAGCCTTAAACATGTTTCAAAGACGTCATTTGAAGGCACGAGTGGACAAGGGAGATTTGCCCCGGTGCTGTAACTGGTGTTGGCAGTTCCACCAATTATATTGGTTTCTTTGGTAGACACGGTTCATTGACCGGGTGATTGCAGAATAAATGCTCTATGCATGTAAAAGATGGCATCTCCATGTTTTCTTCTTCCAGCACAGATGTGTTAGGATTTTATGCATTGCAATTCTCATTTAGGCACCGCATTAATATCTTCCTATATTCAAATGCCATTTGTGTACACCCTAACGCTCACTTGTGTCATTGAATACTTAGGTACTTACCCTAGTTTCAGTTCTTCTGCCAAATGTCTCACAATATCAGTCTATAGTTGTGTCGTGTCTGTCCTTGGTGGGACTATTTAAGAGTACATTAGATGTGACTCCTGTGTGAGACCTGAGGATAATCGAGTACAGCCAGCAAGATGTAGAATTTGTGACATTAAAAAGTGCAGTCTGGGCTATGTTATATCTCTGAATTGGGATTTGAGAATGAAAAATTCACGATGTAACTGTGCAACGCAGATATCGGAGAGATAAGTCACTGCAATAGCCCTTGAGCAAAGCACAAACCTCCCATCCCGCTATCGTCAGTTTGGAAATTTCAGCCTTTAATTATCTGCTCCCAGACAATTAAAACCCATGATATCACCAAAGACTACATTAATGAATAACAAAGGAAGCTGCTGCATCATCTCTTCTTTGCAATAAACATCAGTGTAGAAACCCATCATCGATCAAGAGGAAAAAAGCTACCCGTAGTGTTTGGTGAGAGGAAGCTCAAAAGAAACAAGAGTGCACTAGTACCAACTCTGGTATCAACAATATTCATCAGCATTACTACCCCTCTCCCATGCCGAAAAGATGTGATAAGCAAAAAACCAGAAAAACAAGGGATCCACGTCATAGCTGAGTACAAACTTGTCATTGGACTGGTGCAAAGGAGAGGTCCTCTTGGAGAAGGTTGCTCCCTTAGTGTGTGCACACACAGTTCCATCCAATTCTTAAGCTTGTAAGTGTTGCAGCAACCTCCTTACTTGTAGGTCAAATTCCCTATTTGAACAAGGCAAATATCCACATGTCAGCTCAAGTTCAGCCGCAAGTGGCCCTTCCCGCCCTTGGTTGAATGAACCGCTGGCCAATATAATATTTCCTTTTCCGCCACTTCTAGTATCCCATTTAGCTTCAAAAACCATCTTACATAGGGATCCCTAGTAATGTATTAGAAGGAAATTAACAAAACTTGCATCATGTGACTCTACATTACTCAAAATACTGTTTACTTCACTGGAACATTGCATCAGCAATGGACTTGGTGTATTAGTTCTGTACTGTGGATCGGGTACAGAACATTCAGAACACCAATGGTTTTGGGCACCTCAATCCATTTTTGGAAGCATATTGACACATTAAGCATTCATGATCTTGTGACATTATCCCCTTCTGACAAATTATACCAGCACTATGCAAAGTTGGCACCTCTCACTTGAATGCACATGCGAGAGTTACCAACTTTGTATGCTGCTGGTGTGCTGTGGAATAACAGCGCAGAGCCTACTTATGTTCTGTTTCAAGTGGTGTATAAGCATACCAACAAGATTTGATCTGTGGAATTGCTGTGATCTGGAACAAGCTGATAAATTTGTTACTTATCTGACTTGTGATGGTCCCATCGTCTTGCATTTCAAAACAATCCATTGCCATGCATGAGGACCAATACATACATGTAGTATAACGATGCACCAGCTATCCCCTGTTGTGCTTCTGAATGGGGATCACTGGCCTGTAACATTCACAACACTGATGTTCTTAGTGTCTTCGTCCATTTCCTTAAGCTCGTTGACAAGCACGGACCCATGATTTTCAACTGTGACATTACCCTGTGCTTGCAAGGGTGGGCAAGGTTCTGAAGAATTCGGATTTATATAGTTTCATCTCAGTCAGGCTTGCAGTGAGATTTGGCAGAATGTAAGATTACAGAGGAGCTATGCTTTACAGCATGTCTCTTGGTTAAGTTGCACTCAACCTGTAAGCAAACATGCTTGGAGAATGATTGGACTCTCACAAACTTCCTATTGACTGACCGACCTAGGCATTCAGGTAAAAAATAAATGTCAGGTAACACTTACTTCAAGTTCTGAACATGGTGATACTCACTGCAGCACCAAAGCTTCATAGAAGCACAGCATCTCTCCATGAACACTAGTATACTCCACAACGAGAGTACATTACATCCCATCCATGCCTTGTATACTAAAAACAAGAAATGAAACGAAGTGAGCTTTCAATTTCAGTCTTGCAGAATGCTACACTGTAGAGGAGGCATGTCTCTTAGTTAAGATGGACTCAATCTGTAAGCAAACATTTTTGGAGAACTGATTGGACTCGCACATGGACTTGAATGTGACTCACATGCATCTAATCTCACCAGATGTGACACGGTGTCTTCACAATTGCTCCAAACAACCCAGGTATGTGGGTGTTATTTGGTTCGTTTTCATGTTCTCCAACTTCTACCAATTAGATTCACACACAAAAGAACTTGTGTTGCATTAGCAAATCTACAATGAAAAATCTGCAAAAACCGGATCTCTTATGATTTAGTTATGGTTATCGGAAGTGCATGTTTGTTGATTTCTTAACTGGATACATAGGTTCTTCCGATTGTGTTCATTATTGGTTGTAGAGTAGTTATTAATATTTGAACATGTAGTCCAATCTCTTTTAAACATCTGTCTTTATGATGTTTTCTCTTTGATCCTCACCGAACCACATACTAATTAGATATTGGGGTCCAATCAAGAAAAGGAGCCACTTAGGACCCATCTACCTTAAGGTAGGTGGCTCCATTGTGGCCACTTCCAGTTGCACATAAATATTTTGACATTGGATCGGCTCGGAAATTGTCTCATCCAGTTAGCAATTGCAAATCACAAGATTGCCGTTTCAAGTTGCACAATGTGTGTTACGAAGCAAACGTTATAGTGGTCAAAGTAGGATTGACTCTCTCTTCAAGCGATAAACATGCCCGGCTTGGCCCCGCCCTCTCAATTGTGTTAATTATTGAACTTAAAATGATGCCTACATTATCAGCACATACCACAAATCTCAATGTAACATGTGACTTTTCTTTGGTGTCCGATCTTAACTACAAGAACTACAAGCATTGTTCGATACCACTTGAATATAGGTATCCAAGTAATAAGAAAAGTGAACACTCAAAGCCCACAATATATAAAACCTGCATCAAACCTCACATGCAGGGTTGTCTATCGCGACGTCATGACGGTGTCGTGCCGTCATGTCGTGTCGTGTCGTGACGGACCCCTCCGTCACGACACAATAGGGTCCACGTAGGGTCAACATAGGGTGAATGGACTAGGATGGGTAAAATACTTACCTTCTTGCCAAGGTGGCGTCCTATGTGGCAGAAAACGCCGACGTGGATGTGCATATTTCCCTTGCCAAGTAAACCATTTTGCCATTGTGTTTATCATTCTGTTAAAATCAAAGTAGAAAAATATGACTAAGGAGGGTGTGGGGCGGACGGGGGCGGACGGGTGGGGCGGACAGGGGAGGGGGGTGGTGCGGACGGTGGAGGGGGGTGGTGCGGATGGGGGAGGGGGGTGGAGCGGACGGACGGGGGGGAGGGGGGGGGGGGGGGTGGAGCGGACGGGGGAGGGGGGTGGAGCGGGACGAGGCTTGTATGCGAGCGGTGAGCAGAGAGCGGAGAGCGGAAATGTGGTAAAAATAGGATAGATTCTGCATTAAATTTAGAATTCCCTAAAATAGTAAAAGAATATACTTAGAATATTCTAGATTTTGTCAAAAATAGAAAATTGTTGGGACCTATTTCCGTGGAATGTGTGGGCACTAAATAAAATAAATGCCCTGAATTTGAAATGGTCTGATTTAGTTTGAGAACCGTGAAGTGCCAAAATGATCGTAAAATTGTGATATAATAATTAAATAGATGATGAAAACCAATGATGATCCCAATATGTATAGAGACACATGATACGGTTGAGTATTGTAATCCAACTTTTTGAGTTGAATAAAAATAATCCATGGGATTATATTTATTATATTTTTGAGCTGACAATATTTAATTATTCAATGAAAATCTTATATCACTTAGTCTATGGTGTACTCTATTAGAAACATGGATGAATAGGCACTACTTCATCTATCATGTTGATGGCAGAAAGGGACACTTAGAGTAAATCCTAGGCCCGATCTAAAGGGTGAGTTAAAATTCCACTCTCGAGAATAACTTTGACCTCGTTGAAGCTGAAGGTTGACGCGTGGATGAAAAGGTCTACATCAGGATTGCGATGGCAGACCTTTAAAAAAATATAGTAAACATGCTTGCAATACGAGAATTGACTCCGCCCTCGAAAGTTGGTCATTGTCTTCTTGAATGCAGGGCAGGTGCAACCCGGGAGGGAACTGATGGTGATGTGGTATTGTGTCACGTCGGGTGGCGTCATCGAGTCTAGCGCAATGATGCAGCCATGGCCAGGGTGAGGAATCATTGTCACCGAGCGGAGTTGAGCTTTGAGGGAGTCCGCAGAGCCCATGGATAACCGCTGTTGAGGATTTGGATGGGTTGCGGTGCGCTTAACGAGCTTCCCTTCTCTCTTCCCAAGATACATGTCCGCATCTGCTGGCACCGGCACGGAGTCTAAATTTGCCGGAGACGGTGCAATGGAAAAGAGCCTTCTGGGTGAGACTGGCACTTTCTGCGGCAGTTGGAATCCGGCCGCCTCGAGGGCCAGGATCTCACATTGCTTGAGGTTAGTCCCAAGTTTCACTGGCCAAACATCCGGAATGCTTGGTCTCTCCTGTTCCGCAGAGTATTGAACAACCCATTTGCGCCTGCTACCCTTAACGCACCTATGGATATCATCTGAGCAGAAGAAAAACTCTGTGGTCTCTTTCACATTTCTCCTAGTGCTGTGCCATAGACCGGTGTACGTAGGGGCAGGGGTTGATTTTGCACCCCTTACGATTCTCTCAGTACACTTCTTTTTGGTGACGGCTCTTTGTGCCCAACAACATTTGGCAGAAGTCTTTGGCAACCGAGCGATGTGCCACTCCTTCACGTTCACCCTAGTTTCCTCGACGGCAGTGACGTGGCTGATCCGTCCCACGGGGATGGGGGACAGGACGATATCGTCCGCATGTGGCGCCGGGGGTGCAACTTCCGGGACATTGGAATCTTCCTCTTCAACAATTATGGGCATGTCAGTGGAACGAGTCCGGACAGCCCTACTAGAGGCACGGGGATATGAGAAGTTGACCTTATCAGGTCTGTGCGACTCCTCTTCTGCTCCAAGAGGTAGATCTGCTTTGCGCTTCGTGGACCCGAACACCTCTTCCCCAGCCATATAAGGCACCCGGGTACAGAACTCTTCTGCTCCAGGCATGTCCATCATGGGGTCTTCGAGGACTAAAGGATTACCCGTTTGCTTCGCCCTACGCTCTGCCAACCTTAGCTTGAGCTCTTTCTTTGTAGGGCCTGTACCGCCAACATCACCTTTCAGGAACTGGTAGTAATTGACAACATGAAGGAAGCCTCGAACAAAGTCGTCCACTGTAGCAACATAGAGGTCGCCGCCGCTGTTTCCAGACGATTGAAGCCACTTGTTGTGTATTGATTCGGCGAGATTACATGAAGGCATTTCTGCTAGTTCTTCTACTGTAAATTTCTGCGTGTACATAGTGTAAGCAATTAGAAATTGGAGAAGAGTTGTTTCATATTAGAGTGAAAAGAAAAGAAAAAAAACAACAAGTTTAGGGTGAACATACCCCGGTCATGAAGCCTCCCCATTGGCGATAACGAAAGTGCCAGAATGCAAGCCAGAGCTCGAGTTTGTCAAGTGCCTTCTCTGTCACTGCCCCGGCGGATACCCACCATGCACGTAGCCCGTGGTACAGGTTCTCCGCTTCGTCCATGGTCCTGGCGGTCCTATATTGGTGGCACATCTTCTTGTGTTGCTCCCATAGTTCTTCGGGGATGTATTTCTCGGTATACTTAACCATAGATTGGGTCCAGTGAAACTGACATGTTCTTTCCCGGTCATCCATGCGGTCCTCCTTCTTCCCGTTGCCATATATGACCCGAACTGCATTCCAATTGGCCTGGGCGCTGTCGGCCATGAAACCCTTGAAGTTGGTATCGACAACGCCATTCCTCTCCATCACAACATTGAGATTCTTCCAGAAAACGATCTGGGCATCACAATCCTCCGATTGTATGTCACAGCTTGCAATGGTCATGACACGACAATACGTGGAGTCATACACGTGGCATGCCATTGTGGTCCACTGTCTCACCCGTTTCACATGGTCGAACGTAATCCAAGCATTCTCCAGATCTTCGCCGGGCTGCATACGCTTCACCAAGTCTACCCCACTACCGGGCCCGACTTCCGACATCTTAAAGACAAAAACCTTGTCAAGATCTGCCCCTTGACCTGGGAATTTGTTCTCCTGCACAAATGCCCATAAACTGATTCCACGGAGTTTGGTGATAGAGTCCATGACACCATACCTTCTGAGGAAACGGAAGCTCATGACCTTGTTGCGGATGTTTGGGGAAGCCATGTCCTTGCACCGGTCGAATACTGGAACAAGTTCCTCAAGAGAAAGCTTCTTTGTTGGCGCGTCATCGGGTTGAAGGATATAACTGCCAATTAGAACTTTGCTAGCCTCCAACACAACCGCACTCCTGGTAGCCTGGGGAGTCTTCTCGATCTGTTCTTCAATTAGGCCACTGATCTCAGCCTTAGTGTCTCTGTAGTCGCCCACCTTGACTGGGTGATCGTGAATTCCAAGGTGGATACACGCTCTTGTATGGTTGATTTTGCCAGCAACATAATAAATCTTAGCCCCACATGTAGCAATACATGTCGGGGGTTCTTTACACACCTTGCAAACAAGCGTAGAGTCAGTTGGGGGTGCTTGATCCACTACAAAGGCCTGGAGGGTACAACCTTCAAACTCTGTCTCGTTGACTTCGAAAATACGAGGTCGGCGGATCAGATATTCGCACTCCTTGTTCTTGCAACGCAGGTGTCTAACGCAGGAGGAAGAACGGAAGGACAAACCAAAGTCGTTTGTGATGTTGGTGGTGATGGTCTTGGTCCACACATGGCCGTCGTAACGCTTGTCCATTCCTTGCATAGACTTGGCCTGTGACCGTGCGGCCGTGTGACCAACAGGTGGCAACTCGAAGATGACAGCACCATCGAACAGAGCAGGAAGGTACTCTACCCTCTCGTGTCTAATCACCGAGTAGTCTATTTTTTTAAGAATGTTTTTTTTTCCCGGCATTGCTGCAAGTTGTTTTAATAATGGTACTTTGCTAACAGTATCTTGCGACAAAGGATATACTTTAGGAGCGTCCCCACCAACTATAACCTGAGGCGGGGGCTTGGTGGGACTGACCTTGTCATCTGAAGAAAGTGTAATTACAGATTCTACTCTAGAGTTGTCTACAATAGGCGTCTCGAGACCGGGTTCGAGCTTGACCTTCACATCACGTGGCAGAGGAGTTTGAATGGTGCAGGTAGAGGAAGAGCGAGGAGTGAGGATCTCAGTAGAAGCAACCATCTGAGATTCAGTGAGGCCATAGACTCGGTAACTACCTGGATGAAGAGTCCAAAACATGTTATTGTTCTCATCACGATGCGAAATGCGACCTAGGGTATGTGTAAGCTCAGACGTGACAACATCAAAAATATCCTCGTCAACAACAATAGTGTCCGCTCTGAAACCGAACCGAATACTTAGACGTTGGGACGTCACGTAAGCTAGTCCGCTATCATCCATGCAAAAGGTAAGTGGGACTCTCTCTCCATCGGCTCTGAGGATTGCCATACCGACTTCTCCGTTAGCAGGCACATTAGCCATGATGAGGGGAATGAGGCCTTGCGCGGTGATGGAAATATGGAAGAGGTTTCTCAACATTGTGGGAAACCTATTTATTGGAAATGAATGGCCAAAGACAACAATGATGGACAGATCCAAATGACGGATGAACAATGAAGGAAAGCATGAATAAATACTTCTAAAAATGACCCACAATAAACCAAGGAGTCTGAAAGGGAGCAGAAAGGCTGTCAAGATATACCAAATTATATCAGTCAAGTCATGGTAGACATTCTACTTCACAACCCTATGTTCATTTTGGTCTTGGTTGAAGGACAGAACAGGGTGCTTGATATGAGAGTGAAGTTCAGATTGTGAGGATATAAAGTGGTGCCCCCGAGAGGTGCCGTTAACGGCACCCCCCTCGGGGGTCTTTATTTTTATTTTTTTGGTGCTTGAAAATGGCCTGTCTACACACTGTAAGATTGAGGATGAATCAATATGGCTAGAAATTTTAGGTGGGTCATATACTCGGACCCCCTTAAGTTGATATTGGTCTTGGTTGAAGGTCATATAAGAATGCACAATATACTCATAAATATCAGATGTGGAGTTTGTAATGTGGTGCCCCCGAGAGGTGCCGTTAACGGCACCCCCCTCGGGGGTTTATTTTTTGATTATTTTCGTGCTTGATAATGGCCTGTCTATACACTGCAAGGTTGAGGATGAGTCAATATGGCTAGAAATTGCAGGTGGGTCATATACTCAGACCCCCTGAAGTTGATATTGGTCTTGGTTGAAGGTCATATAAGAATGCACAATATACTCATAAATATCAGATATTGAGTTTGTGATGTGGTGCCCCCGAGCGGTGCCGTTAACGGCACCCCCCTCGGGGGTTTATTTTTTGATTATTTTCGTGCTTGATAATGGCCTGTCTATACACTGCGAGGTTGAGGATGAGTAATATGGCTAGAAATTGCAGGTGGGTCATATACTCGGACCCCCTAAGTTCATTTTGGTCTTGGTTGAAGGACAGAACAGGGTGCTTGATATGAGAGTGAAGTTCAGATTGTGAGGATATAAAGTGGTGCCCCCGAGAGGTGCCGTTAACGGCACCCCCCTCGGGGGTCTTTTTTAATTTTTTTGGTGCTTGAAAATGGCTTGTCTACACAGTGTAAGGTTGAGGATGAATCAATATGGCTAGAAATTATAGGTGGGTCATATATTCGGACCCCCTTAAGTTGATATTGGTTTTGGTTGAAGGTCATATAAGGATACATAATATACTCATAAATATCAGATTTTGAGGTTGTAATGTGGTGCCCCCGAGAGGTGCCGTTAACGGCACCCCCTTTAGGGGTTTTTTTTAAATTTTTTTGGTGCTTGAAAATGGCCTGTTTATGCAGTCTAAGGTTGACGGTAAATCAATATGGCCAGAAATTTTAGGTGGGTCATACACTCGGACCCCCTTAAGGATCATATAAGGATCTATAATATACTCATAAATATAAGATTGTGAGGATATAAAGTGATGCCCCTGAGGGGTGCCGTTAACAGCACCCCCTTTGGGTGTCTTCTTTTTTATTTTTTTGGTGCTTGAAAATGGCCTGTTTATGCACTCTAAGGTTGAGGCTAAGTCAATATGACCAGAAATTGCAGGTGGGTCATATACTCAGACCCCGTTAAGTTGATTTTAGTCTTTGTTGAAGGTCATATAAGGATGCATAATATACTCATAAATATCAGATTTTGAGGTTGTAATGTGGTGCCCCCGAGAGGTGCCGTTAACGGCACCCCCCTCGGGGGTCTTTATTTTTATTTTTTTGGTGCTTGAAAATGGCCTGTCTACACACTGTAAGATTGAGGATGAATCAATATGGCTAGAAATTTTAGGTGGGTCATATACTCGGACCCCCTTAAGTTGATATTGGTCTTGGTTGAAGGTCATATAAGAATGCACAATATACTCATAAATATCAGATGTGGAGTTTGTAATGTGGTGCCCCCGAGAGGTGCCGTTAACGGCACCCCCCTCGGGGGTTTATTTTTTGATTATTTTCGTGCTTGATAATGGCCTGTCTATACACTGCAAGGTTGAGGATGAGTCAATATGGCTAGAAATTGCAGGTGGGTCATATACTCAGACCCCCTGAAGTTGATATTGGTCTTGGTTGAAGGTCATATAAGAATGCACAATATACTCATAAATATCAGATATTGAGTTTGTGATGTGGTGCCCCCGAGCGGTGCCGTTAACGGCACCCCCCTCGGGGGTTTATTTTTTGATTATTTTCGTGCTTGATAATGGCCTGTCTATACACTGCGAGGTTGAGGATGAGTAATATGGCTAGAAATTGCAGGTGGGTCATATACTCGGACCCCCTAAGTTCATTTTGGTCTTGGTTGAAGGACAGAACAGGGTGCTTGATATGAGAGTGAAGTTCAGATTGTGAGGATATAAAGTGGTGCCCCCGAGAGGTGCCGTTAACGGCACCCCCCTCGGGGGTCTTTTTTAATTTTTTTGGTGCTTGAAAATGGCTTGTCTACACAGTGTAAGGTTGAGGATGAATCAATATGGCTAGAAATTATAGGTGGGTCATATATTCGGACCCCCTTAAGTTGATATTGGTTTTGGTTGAAGGTCATATAAGGATACATAATATACTCATAAATATCAGATTTTGAGGTTGTAATGTGGTGCCCCCGAGAGGTGCCGTTAACGGCACCCCCTTTAGGGGTTTTTTTTAAATTTTTTTGGTGCTTGAAAATGGCCTGTTTATGCAGTCTAAGGTTGACGGTAAATCAATATGGCCAGAAATTTTAGGTGGGTCATACACTCGGACCCCCTTAAGGATCATATAAGGATCTATAATATACTCATAAATATAAGATTGTGAGGATATAAAGTGATGCCCCTGAGGGGTGCCGTTAACAGCACCCCCTTTGGGTGTCTTCTTTTTTATTTTTTTGGTGCTTGAAAATGGCCTGTTTATGCACTCTAAGGTTGAGGCTAAGTCAATATGACCAGAAATTGCAGGTGGATCATATACTCAGACCCCGTTAAGTTGATTTTAGTCTTTGTTGAAGGTCATATAAGGATGCATAATATACTCATAAATATCAGATTTTGAGGTTGTAATGTGGTGCCCCCGAGAGGTGCCGTTAACGGCACCCCCCTCGGGGTTTTTTTTTTGATTTTTTTGGTGCTTGAAAATGGCCTGTCTACACATTGTAAGGGTGATGATGAGTCAATATGGCTATAAATTTTAGGTGGGTCATATATTCGGACCCCCTTAAGGATCATATAAGAATCTATAATATACTCATAAATATGAGATTGTGAGGATATAAAGTGGTGCCCCCGAGGGGTGCCGTTAACGGCACCCCCTTTAGGGGTCTGTATTTTTATTTTTTTTGTGCTTCAAAATGGCCTGTTTATGCACTCTTAGGTTGAGGGTAAGTCAATATGGCTAGAAATTGCTCGTTGGTCATATATTAGGACCCGCTTAAGTTGATTTTGGTCTTGGTTGAAGGTCATATAAGGATCCAAAATATACTCATAAATATCAGATTTTGAGGTTGTAATGTGGTGCCCCAGAGGGGTGCCGTTAACGGCACCCCCATTGGGGGTCTTTTATTTTTATTTTTTTGGTGCTTGAAAATGGCCTGTTTATGCACTTTAAGGTTGAGGCTAAGTCAATATGGCCAGAAATTGCAGGTGGGTTATATACTCGGACCCCGTTAAGTTGATTTTGGTCTTGGTTGAAGGTCATCTAAGGATGCATAATATACTCATAAATATCAGATTGTAAGGATAAACTGTGGTGCCCTCGAGAGGTGCCGTTAACGGCACCCCCTTCGGGATTTTTTTTAATTTTTTTATAATGTGGTCCCCCTGAGGGGTGCCGTTAACGGCACCCCCTGTGGGTGTTTTTTTTTTTTTTTTTTGGGTGCTTAAAAATGGCCTATTTATGCACTCTAAGGTTGAGGCTAAGTCAATATGACCAGAAATTGCAGGTGGTTCATATACTCGGACCCCCTTAAGTTGATTTTAGTCTTGGTTGAAGGTCATATAAGGATGCATAATATATTCATAAATATCAGATTGTGAGGATAAAATGTGGTGCCCCCGAGGGGTGCCGTTAACGGCACCCCCCTCAGGGGCTTTTTTAAAAAAAAATTTTGGTGCTTGAATATGGTCTCTCTACACACTGTAAGGTTGAGGATGAATCAATATGGCTAGAATTTTCAGGTGGGTTATATACTCGGACCCCCTTAAGTTGATTTTGGTCTTGGTTGATTGTCATATAAGGATGCATAATATACTCATAAATATCAGATTGTAAGGATAAACTGTGGTGCCCTCGAGAGGTGCCGTTAACGGCACCCCCCTCGGGGGGTTTTTTTTTTCTTTTTTTTCTTTTTTTTCTTTTCTTTCTATAATGTGGTGCCCCCGAGGGGTGCCGTTAACGGCACCCCTTTTGGGTGTCTTTTTTAAATTTTTTCGGTGCTTGAAAATGGCCTGTTTATGCACTCTAAGGTTGAGGCTACGTCAATATGACCAGAAATTGCAGGTGGGTCATATACTCGGACCCCCTTAAGTTGATTTTAGTCTTGGTTGAAGGTCATATAAGGATGCATAATATATTCATAAATATCAGATTTTGAGGTTATAATGTGGTGCCCCCGAGAGGTGCCGTTAACGGCACCCCCCTCGGGGGCTTTTTTTTTATGTTTTTGGTGCTTGAAAATGGCATGTTTATGCACTCTTAGGTTGAGGGTAAGTCAATATGGCTAGAAATTGCTGGTTGGTCATATATTCAGACCCCCTTAAGTTGATTTTGGTCTTGGTTGAAGGTCATATAAGGATGCATAATATACTCATAAATATCAGATTGTGAGGATATAATGTGGTGCCCCCGAGAGGTGCCGTTAACAGCACCCCCCTCGGGGGGGTTTTTTTGGTTTTTTTGGTGCTTGAAAATGGCCTTTTTATGCACTCTAAGGTTGAGAGTAAGTCAATATGTCTAGAAATTGCTCGTTGGTCATATATTCGGACCCCCCTAAGTTGATGTTGGTCTTGGTTGTAGGTCATATAAGGATGCATAATATACTCATAAATATCAGATTTTGAGGTTATAATGTGCTGCCCCCGATAGGTGCCGTTAACGGCATCCCCCTCGGGGGTCTTTTTTTTGAATTTTTTGGTGCTTGAAAATGGCCTGTCTACACACTGTAAGGTTGAGGATGAGTCAATATGGCCATAAATTTCAGGTGCGTCATATATTCGGACTCCCTTAAGTTGATTTTGGTCTTGGTTGAAGGTCATATAAGGATGCATAATATACTCATAAATATCAGATTTTGAGGTTATAATGTGGTGCCCCCGAGAGGTGCCGTTAAGGGCACCCCCCTCGGGGGTTTTTTTTTTGATTTTTTTGGTGCTTGAATATGGCCTGTTTATGCACTCTAAGGTTGAGGGTAAGTCAATATGGCTAGAAATTTCAGGTTGGTCATATATTCGGACCCGTTACGGTCATTTAAAGCTTGGTTAATGGTCATATTAGGATGCATAATATACTCATAAATATAAGATTTTGAGGTTAATATGTGGTGCCCCCGAGAATTGCCGTTTACGGCACCCCCCTCGGGGGACTTTTATTTTTATTTTTTTGTTGGTGCTCATATATGGCCTGGATATGCACTAATAGGTTTAGGATGACCAAATATGGTTAGAAATTTCAGGTTGGTCATATAGGTGGACCCGCTACGTTCATTTAATTCTTGGTTAATGGTCATATTAGGATGCTTGATATGGTAATGAAAATCAATTTTTTTGTTAACGGCACCCTCTCGAGATATGCCGTTCACGGGTTTTTTCTTTTTAGGTTGGAGCATCCAGGGAATTCTTCTTCTCCGGCAAGGTGTTGCATAAGGCTGCGGTGGACCTCGTCATTGCAGAGTATGCTGATGGTTTGCCTGTCCCAGGAGTTTTTGAATTCCCGGGGCAAGTTCCAAATTGGAATAAGCAGGTTCAGAACTTTATCAAGTTCACCATTGGTTTTTGTCAGGGCTATCTTCACGACGATGGCGCACTCCTCTTATTTTATCTTGACAATGTGCAAATCAAGAAGGAGGTCTTGAGCTTTCTCTACAACAACAACTTGGAGGTCAAGGAGGAATGGACCATCGTTAATTCTCTACACCTCACTCACCCTATGCATAACTCTAAGCGGGTGAGTAATTGTAGCCATTTCCCATTCTTCAAGTTCGAAGTCATTCATACTTTCAATCACATTGCTAACAATTCGAGGCCTATGTTTGATGTCCAGACTCTGAAATTCAAAGCAATCGTGTTGGTTCGATCTTTCTCCACATCTTTGCTTAGGCCACCCAAGGAGTTTGTTATTTCTTCCAGTGACAAATTTGAAGATGTTGACCTTGCAAATGATGACGTTCTTTTCAACATTGTCACCTCTGATACTGCACTCAAGCGCAACGACGGTGACACATTCTGGAAGGGCCCTAAAGAGAAGGCAGTGTCCCTGCTCCAGGTTCTAATCAGTGGCCTTAGCCCTCCAGGCGGGATTATATGTGACCTCACTGCTGGAACTGGTATGAGTAATTTGTGTAACATTCCCATGCCTCTAGACTTAGGCAATTCAATCACCTTCTACTAATTCATTTGTTTTGCTCTTTGTAGGTGCCTCGGTTTTTGCAGCACAATCTACTAACAGGGTAATAGTGGCATTTGAGGGAGACAAGGAATTGTACGAAGAAATTTTGCACCCAATACAGGTCGCAGCCTCGGAGTTTCTAGGGGTCGATCCAACTCACGTTGTAGACCTTGACGAGGACGACGACGATGTCCTCCCTCAACAGGGTGCAGTTAATCTATGTGAATAAGTTTGTTGTCATCTTAAACTTAATGTTGAGTATGTTGCATTTGATTGGAAGTATTTTAACAATCGTAATTTCTCCTCTGTTGGTGCAGTCTGATGGATCAATACTTCGGCTCGCCGACTAGTCCTGCCATGCGACTTCCTTCTTATGCCGAGGATATGGCAGTAGCTTATGCCAAATACTCCTCCCATAGCTCTAGTGCCTCTTCTAGTCCACGTGAGAGATACGATCCAAGAGTACTTAGATACATAGATCAAAGTGCTTCGGAGAGTGAGGATGAGTTTATTCCTTGAACTCCATTTTGTATTGGATTGTATTATTTTTGGCTTTTAGATTTCCGGCGCAAGTCTCATACTTGCTCTTCTTTATTTCATTCCCATAATGTCAACCCGCATTGCATTTTTCAATTATTATTGTAAATCTTTTTAGTTTGTAGATTAGTCCTTAAGTATAGTTCAAGTATCCCTAAACGGTATGCCTCTCACAATCTTAACCGCTAATGTAGCATCCACCCATTCAAATATAAAGTTGGTGCCTCACACACCTCCTCCTTGTTTCACTAAATCATAAATACTCAATAATACTTAAGTTGCACACCACACAACACTTTCTATAATGTTCACCCTCAAATGTTAACCCTCGGGAAACGATCATAGTTAACATTTATTAAGGTGTTAACAGTTACTAATTATAAAATTGTTTTATCGACCAATATACAAATCTTAACATTTATAAATATAAGCATTTTTGAAGAATCCTTGTGAGAGAATACCATTCATAAAATTGCAAACCCAATCAAAACTTTATTCAATATGAAGTTTAGAAATCATGGGTGAAGTATGAATCATGGGCATGCACAACTTGCAAATATTTCTCAATTTGCACCAACAAACCCACATACTTGGACACCCACATGAACGTGTTTCCATGTACCTTCTAATGGAAGTTCTCATGTGCCTCCATTCTTACACTTCCGTCACTAGAACTAAACGTAGCCAAACGTAGTCTTTCCAAAGAGTAGTTATGGTTGCATTTCATTCGTTAACATATATAGAGTCAAATTTAAAAGTGTGCAATATGTGGGGAGTAGAATAAAGTTAACAATTAGAAAGGGTTAACATTTATAGGTGTAACATTAATAGAGTGGACTATATGTGGGGAATTCTTTTCACATACCTCCTTCGTGTTTCCTTCATATAGTAATTTTTATTTGATTTACAGTGATATGTACTATAGTACACAAGTTTGGTAATTGTATTTATGACGTAATAGTGATGTAAGCCCTAATTTTGTATTTTATTATAATATATATATGTTTCAAAAATATGTAAACGTTTCAAATGGGGAAATGTTGTTCTATTTCCACGGTAATAGAGACCCTAACTCATAAACTTTTCTTAAAATAGCTCTACCCTAAACCCATAATCTCACGGTTATAGGTGCATTTCCCCTCTCAATTCATGTCTCAAATGGAGTTCTCCGCTCTCCAAATCGCCGCTCTCTGCTCTCCGCTCTCCGCTCGCATACTAACTTTCCCCGGGTGGAGCGGACGGGGGTGGGGCGTGGGGCGGACGGAGGGAGGTGGAGCGGACAGACGGGGTGGGGGGGTGGGGCGGACGGAGGGGGTTGGAGCGGACGGGGGTGGGGGGTGGAGCGGATGGGGGAGGGGGGGGGGGAGCGGACGGAGGGGGGTCGAGCGGATGGGGGTTGGGAACGGGGGGGAACGCTGGAGCGGACGGGGGAACGCAGAGGGGAGCGGGGGGGAGGGGAACAACGTGCAATTGCGGCCATATATTTTCTAGCAGTAGAAATAATATTGCATATTCATGTAGAGGACTTCATTACCTATCCATGGATACCAAGAACTCATTTTTTGAACTTCATATGAATTTTTGAGAGCCAAAAAACCGAGACTATGTCCAAACTTCCAAAAAAAAGTGTTTCTGAATTATATAAATATAAATATAAGCAATTGTGAAGAGTCCTTGTGAGAGAATACCATTCATAAAATTGCACACCCAATCAAAACTTTATTCAATATCAAGTTTACAAATCACGAGTGAATATGAATCAATGTAATTGGATGTGTAGTTTTTATCATCCATATTATGGTTGTATTTCATCCGTTAACGTTTATAGAGTCAGATTTACAAAGAAGGGAGTACCATTTTGTTAACAGTTAACACGTTTAACATTTATGGTGTGCAATATGTGGGGAGTAGAAGAAAGTTAATATTTAGAGATGTTTAGGATCACGTGTACAACCGATATAACTATTGCAATATTATACTCAACTTTAGTTAACTAGATATAACTATAGTTGACTACATTTTGTGGCATACCAAAATTAGAATAAATATAGGTAACTGCATTTTGGCAAGACATATCACAAACAACTATAGTTAACTTGAACTTAGCACATAGATGTGATAACAACGATGTGAAAGAACGATGTGGCCTCACGAGAGGCGAGAACCTTGGTTAGCCTCCCATAGACTTCTTTTCGATTATGGAGCAAAAACCTCATAGAGTATGAACATTGCACTAAGATCCATAAACCTCATACAATATACAAGTTTTGTATGAAAAAATGATGGTTTTATTTACATCTCCAACGGTTACAAAATTAGTATGATTCAAAATTGCTGCAAAAAAAACAAAAAAAATCTATTTTGCAGTGTCACGGAAGCACATTGTCGGGTTAACCATGTTGTATGGAGGGGACTTCAACATGTTCACTACGTGTGTGATGGTTGACCTTTCCGTTGGATTGGTCTTCGTCAATGAATCCAATGCTAACTCAAACCGCATCTTCAAGCCATTTGGATCACTGTTTAGCTGAAACAAGGGGGAAGTCGAATCCTTGGCATAAATCTTCCTTGCCAAAGCACCCACTGAGAAGGACTCCGAGAGAAACGTATGCCTATGTTTCCGAGCCATCCTCACCGGAGAGGTGGATGTTCCACGTTGCCCTCGTACATGGAATAATTCTGGACCAGCACAGTTGTATTTTGCTTTGTGCTTGTTCATCTCATCCACTGAATCTCTTCCATAGTTGGAGGGTGCGTCTTCATCTCCCTAGGATGCCATGCCCCAATCACACACACCAATGTAAACCGTGTTATCACGATCTTGTGGGAAATGCAGCATGACATTGTTGGGATTAAGGTCATTGTGCAACACGTCATGCTTGTGCACTACATCCACAATGCACATTAGAGCCCATGCCAAATAAGCTCGATGCCTTCGATATACCACCAACCGTTTCCGTGCTTCAAAGTCTGGCCCAGGCATTTGAATGATTGTGCGCTCGTGGGTTTCCGGAACGCTGAAGTCATAGACCCTCATGTTCTCCAAGGAGCCTCCATTCCACCACATCGAATAGGATTCGTATGTTTTCATATTGAGGTATTGTAGCTTGATTACCCCATGATGATCTACTGGACACGCCAATGCTTCAACTGAACGCTCCTTTCGGTTCTCCAGACTATTCGTGGCCTTTATGGTCTTCCCAACCCACTCTATCCAGCTAGAGATGAATGATGCTCCATGAATTGTGACTCTCCGCACCACTCCGAAGGTCCCTTGGAAGATTTCCTTATCCAAGGCTTTGATCTCCGCATTCCTAGGCAACCATATGACACCCTGCTGGCCCTGAGTGGCAATGTTGTCTGCCATCTGCCTGTCAATAAAAATGGGAAGGTTGCGGGCGGATGTTCCTTTTGCTGCTATTACGCCTCTTTTCCAATTCTCTAGCTTCATGTACAACTCGGATTTCCTGCCACTACTATTTCCCTCGCCAGGATGCAGAGCATCATATGCCATTGTTGGATTGTAGATTGCTTCCCTGGCTTGTTGTTCAATCCAGGTGTCCCAATCGCTCATGCCCCTAGCTTCTTCAAACTCCGCTCCAGCCGTGGCTTCCGTGAGAATAAGCATCAAATCGTTCCTCACCAACTCTAAACCCTTTGTACCATCATTGAGGTATTTTTTTTCCAAATAAACCATGCTGTTATTTCTAAACCACTCCAACAGCACGACCCTACAATGGTTTCGAGCCTCATCGATCCGCGGGCCACGTTTGCCTCTATTTTTCTTTTTCCTCGATTGTGAACCTGATACCGCGGACCCCTCCTCCGTCCCTTCCGAAACTGCTGGGCGTTTCTGTCCCCGTCTTTCACCATGCTCCGAACCCTGAGGTACATCACGTGCAGGGCTCTCCGGTCTTGATGTTTGCCGTGTCGGAGATCGTGGTGGCACGGACTCACCACGAGTGGCTGCATTTATATCTGTGGAACTGCCTGAGCTTGGTCCCCTTCCTGTTCTCCCTCTATGGCCACTGTTTCCCCGACTCCCACGTGTTCCACGGCTTCCACGTGTTTGGTTGCCTCCTGAATGACCAACAACAAAGAACTATTCGCCAAACCGAAAAGGATCTGGACGTGGGGGACGTGCTGCAGTACTTCCACTTCCGGCATCGCTTCCCGTACCCTCTCCAGTATGCGCAGATGGAGTGCTTTGGAGCCAAGGACGGCGCACCCTCGTATCCTTGTCTTGGTAAGGAGCAATGTCCTCCCCCTCCATCGTGAAAAAAACCGCGTGAGTGAGTGAATGTAGAAATCAACAAGTGAATCTAGAAAAAAAATTGCGAGGGTTCCCCCACAATTTGCCCTACCCTCCCAAACCCCCTGAGACCCGCGCGGTGCCGCTGTCCTTGGGACGGCAACAAGGTCTCGGGTCCCTTTGTGGTGGGAGGAGAGGAAAGTGAGGGGAACTAAAGCCCCACGGCTTTATATAGGCAAAGGGGTGCACAATCATTATGGGATCCCGGTCGGATTTGACATGGGGCACGAAAAGGACGTATGGGGAACGTGGGAACACAGGGGCGGACGGAGGGAACGAGGGGGCGGACTGAGGGAACGAGTGGGCGGACGTAGGGGAACTCGGGAGGGAACGCGGGCGGACGGAAGGGAACGGAGCGCGGACGGGAGGGAACGTGGGGCGGACGGTAGGGGAACGTGGGGCGGATGGGAGGGGAACGTGGGGCGGACGGGAGGGGAAGGGAGGGGAATGCGGGGCGGACGGTAGGGGAACGAGGGGCGGACGGTAGGGAACGCGGGGCGGACGGAGGGGAACGTGTGGCGGATGGGAGGGGAACGCGGTAGGGAACGGGGGCGGACGGAAGGGAACGGGGAGCGGACGAGAGGGGACGGGAGGGGAACGCGGTAGGGAACGAGGGCGGACGGAAAGGAACGAGGAGCAGACGAGAGGGAACGGGAGGGAACGTGGGGTGGACGGGAGGGGAACGCTGTAGGGAACGCGGGCGGACGAGAGGGAACGGAAGGGAACGTGGGGCGGACGGGAGGGGAACGCTGTAGGGAACGCGGGCGGACGGAAGGGAACGGGGAGCGGACGAGAGGGAACGGGAGGGAACGTGGGGCAGACGGGAGGGGAACACTGTAGGGAACGCGGGCGGACGTAAGGGAACGGGAGGGAACGTGAACGCACGGAGGGGAACGTGGGGCGGACGGGTGGGGAACGTGAGGCGGACGGGAGGGAACGGGGTTGAAGGGGGGCAGGGGAACAACGTGGAATTGCGGCCATGTATTTTCTGGCAGTAGAAATATTATTGCATATTCATGTAGAGGACTTCATTACCTATCCATGGATACCAAGAACTCATTTTTTGGACTTCATATGAATTTTTTAGAGCCAAAAAACGGACACTATGTCTAAACTTTTAAAAAAAAGTGTAAATGACCGAGTTCACACTATGGCCGTCCAAGTCGAGAGGCCGTGCGATTGAGTGGCCCAACTTTGTTGAGAGTCCAAAGAAATGAACTGAAAATAGCCAATAAAATATAGTAAGGGTAGCCTTAAACACTATATTCGGTAATCGGAGACTTTTTGATGATTTTGAGACTATTCAAGGACGGGGTTTTCAAATTTTAGCCAATGTTAACAACATTAAAATACCATATGTATAACATTGGATATAATCATCAACATAAATGCATCAAAGTGAACAAAAAAATGAACCATACATGAAAACATATGTGTATAAAATGACAAATTGTTGCTAATGGACAGGAAGATGTGGAGAATGATTGGAAATTGAATCTATTCAACGGGTTTGAAATACAAACATAATGGAAATACCATTAATGTCTTGAAGACCTTCAAATAGAATGGATAACCAAGCACTATGCTCTACCCCTACACACATTTAGGGAGTCCGTAGGCGTTTATAGTCCCACTAGTACGTCCCACTATATTTTTTCTCGTGGCCATGTCCTTATCTTTTACGGTGGCTTCTCTCTGTAATGCTCCAATGGCCTTTATAGCTTTGAAAATCTCCGGCCCGCAACTATAGCCAAGTTTGTTGACTGGCCTCGAATATGTGTCGTTCTTCAATATGTCCAAACGCGCTCCCGAATTGTACGAAGTGGTATTGTAGTGGAATACAAAGGCATCTGCAAGAGAGAATGTCTTGCACTTCTCCGGAGGGCCAAACAACGATCGGACTCGGAAGATGCAACCTTGAGTTGTGTGCGTCTCCAATGAAGAAGTCAAGGAGGGTCGGCCACCAAACGAGCGTGGAGCGACCTGTGAAACAATATCATAGACAGAGTGGAGTGGGTAAATTAAGGAGGGGCGGTTTGGGATGGGCGCTCGTAAAGTGCATAACATGCAGATGCAAGAAAATGAGAGCAACGGTGAAAGAATAGGAGGGGACAAAGAAGGCTCTTGGCCGTGTTGTCGTCGATGAGGAGGGTGTTCTCCGGAGTTCGCCAGCTCCCGTGGGGGACTCCCTCCAATAGGGGGGCTTCTAGCCACAACTTGGACCTCAAGACCTTGAGGAAATGTTGCCCTCCGCCTCGACCACCAAACTTGGGCATTGGCACACCATTCTCGTCAATTAGCTCATCGCATACTTCTTGGCCGAGAACGAGGCAAGGGCTTGGGAGATCACAGATGAGGAACTTGAAAATGGGCACCGTGTTCTCCAAGACCATACTTTATGCACAATATAAAGTATATCCACATTCAATTGTTAAAGTAGATTTTGGTAGCATATTTACGAACAACCGTTCATAAATCAGTGTAATGTGTAATGTGTAAATCAACATTACGTATTTTTACGAATGTGTGTTTGCAAATATGTATAGTGGTTTCGTTTATTTGCACAAACATAGATAAGATAGAAGTTAGCACCGTGTTTTAAGAACATAAAATGTTCATAGTAAACCAACCCATCAAAAACTGACTAGTTGGTCGCGAATTGTCGAAAGGGAAAAAGAATGCTAGTTTACTAGTTGACGTCAAATTTGTCCCTAATGCAATTAGTTGTTAAAACGTCCACTAATTGGTTTTTTTATTGTTTTACTACTGAGCAATTTATTCAGTAGTAGTAATTATTTGGTGTTAATAATTTAGTTGGTCAGATAATGACTTGTTGGTCCAAAGTTATTAAATAGCATTGCATTTCTGTGACTAGTTGATCATTTTTTATGACCTCAGTGTGCCAGTTGGTCATGTATTGGACAAAGGGCAAAAACGCGTGAGGACAGCTAGTTGCAGTGTTTTGACAGGGTGGTAACCTACCAAGTTGACCCACCTAGTAGGTAGTTGTTTTGAGGTATATAAAGATTGTCCTAGAACCTTTTGGCTCTCTTAGTACACATATGTGAAGATAGCTTAGACTCTTAGAGAAGGTGTGTATGCTTGTAAGTTTAGACCTAGAAATGTGAGGCAGTCCAGACGGACAACAGTCTTGGAAAACAAGCAACAAAGTGTTGAAAGAGGGATTTGAAGAGTAGATTCATTGTTGGCATTCTCCTATTACTGCTCTCCTTCTAAGATAACATAATCCTTAGTGTTGGCAAGACAAAGGTGTTGAAGGTGTTATTGAAAATGTGCATTGGACAACTTGTCATGTAGGAACAAAGAATGCATTAGAAAGTAGAAAGGGTGGGTATGCGCGAACGTGACACTCATAGGAGACGTCTAGAGCAAGTAGTTAGAATGACTTGAAAAATGTACCACGGGTTGGTTGAAGCTTAGAAACGTTGGATCTGGATTCGGTTTGCGAAAACCACCTTTGACCAAAAACGTCAGCTAGTCATAAGGACCCGAAAACTCCACTATAGGTTGTAGAAGGTTAGAGATGCCAGCTCTAAGCTTATATTATGGAAACAACATCTAAAAGTTGGCCATTCAGACCAAAAACATGAGCTCGTAGGTAGCGTCCAAGACATATTTTTTAGCCTTAAACGTAAGTTTAAGGCGATCATACGTCAAAGGAGTTTTCTAGAGATGCACTAGGTTGGGAGGTGTTTTTGCAAGGCTTGGAAATGACTAGCAACAAAAGAGTAATTGTAGCAAGGAAGGACTGCAAACACCCATTAACAATGGGTTTTCATATATACGTACTCCTATTCGCTATTGATTATTGTAGCAGGGGGGTGGTGCACATTTTCATTGTATGTAGCCAAGGTTTATGAGTGTGCATTCGTAAACATGCAGCCCTTGGTTATTACGCTGAAGTTCACAATTGCATGTTCGTAAATATGCAACCTTTGTTGTCGGCCAAGATTTACAAACGCGCATTTGTAAATACTCGTTGAGGTTTACGAACGCACGTTCGTAACAGTGCAACACTTGGTTGTTGCGCAAAATTTCACAAAAATGTAGGCCGAGGTTTACGAACGCCCGTTCGTAAAAGTCGGCGCACAGTTACTAACTATGCAGCACTTGGTTGCTACGCAGAATTTTACGAAAATGTGGGCCGAGGTTTACGAACGCACGTTCGTAAATGTGGGCCGAGATTTACGAACGCCCGTTCGTAAATGTGGGCCAAGGTTTACGAACGCCCGTTCGTAAAAGTCGGTGCACAGTTACTAACTATGCAGCACTTGGTTGCTGCGCATAATTTTACGAAAATGTGGGCCGAGGTTTACGAACGCACGTTCGTAAATGTGGGCCGAGATTTACGAACGCCCGTTCGTAAATGTGGGCCGAGGTTTACGAACGCCCGTTCGTAAAAGTTGGCGGACAGTTACTAACTATGCAACACTTGGTTGCTGCACAGAATTTTACGAAAATGTGGGCCGAGATTTACGAACGCCCGTTCGTAAAAAAGTCGGCGCACATTTACTAACTATGCAGCACTTGATTGCTGCGCATAATTTTACGAAAATGTGGGCCGAGGTTTACGAACGCACGTTCGTAAATGTGGGCCGAGATTTACGAACGCCCATTCGTAAAAGTCGGCGCACATTTTCTAACTATGCAGCACTTGGTTGCTGCGCAGAATTTTACGAAAATGTGGGCCGAGGTTTACGAACGCCCATTCGTAAAAGTCGGCGCTCATTTTCTAACTATGCAGCACTTGGTTGCTGCGCAAAATTTTACGAAAATGTGGGCCGAGATTTACGAACGCACGTTCGTAAATGTGGGCCGAGATTTACGAACGACCGTTCGTAAATGTGGGCCAAGGTTTACGAACGCCCGTTCGTAAAAGTCGGTGCACAGTTACTAACTATGCAGCACTTGGTTGCTGCGCAGAATTTTACGAAAATGTGGGCCGAGGTTTACGAACGCACGTTCGTAAATGTGGGCCGAGATTTACGAACGCCCGTTCGTAAATGTGAGCCGACGTTTACGAACGCACGTTCGTAACTGTGCAGCACTTGGTTGTTGCGCTGAAGTTTACGAACGCCCGTTCGTAAACATGCTCCGGTATTTACGCATGTACATATGTTTTTTATATTCATATATAAACAAATACAAATATGCATTGGTCTATAATGGAGTGGTTGATATGTATCAGTGATTTGTCCATTCCATCTTGCCACTTTTGGTTTGTGATTGATACCTATCAACCTTGAATTGGTGCCTTTACATACTGCAAGTGAAGATAAAACTTGAGAACGATAAAAATTGAAACAACCGAATGAAAACATAATTGAGTTTCAGGTTGTTAGAGAACACTAAATCGAAAAACATGGGGAAGCTTGCAAACAAAACATGCCAAAGCTCAACATACATGGAAAAAACACATGGAATTCAACAATGAAAAAAATTTCAAAATGTGAAGGAAGTGAGTTCAGTAGGATTACACTATGCACGTTGAATTGGTATACATCCAAAACTTGTGCTTCCTCATTTAGTGAAAAACTTCGAAAACCTCAGAATTGTAAATTCAATCTACTGCACCTTCACATTAGTCATTCCTCCCTCACACTCTTAAGCCCTCGCACGTTACATACAAACCCTTGCAACAACTCTTATGTGTATGCAACTTTCAAGTTTGTAGCTCTCAAGCTCTCTACTAGCAAACTTACAACTCTCAAAAGAAATCTGCGACTCTTAAACACGCGCGCCAACAAAACAAAGAAAAGATATGAGTAAGAAATGACAAGAGCTCCGCTCCGCATGTGCTCAGCGTTCCGCTTCTCCTTTCTATGCTCCAAATGACAATGAAAGGAGAAGAAGGGGTGCGGGGAGGTAGCCAACGCCGCTAGGGTTTCCCTATCGTTGCTACGTGGCCTCATCCACGTGAGAAGGGTTGGGATGTGGTGGGATGGGGTGTGGGGAGGGGATGGGATGGGATGGGTTATGATGGGATGGGATGGGTTGGGATGGGATAGGGGTGGGGAGGGAATTTGTTACCATTGAAATGTGTTAGTTTCATCCAAGTTACGATACATAAATTGTTGTCATATTATGGAGGCAGTCATATGACTACCTTGTCCATACTTGTTAGGATGGAAAAACGTTCGATGACTCTCTTGCATGAAAATAAAAGTAGAATTTGTAAGTAATGAAGGCATGCTTAATTCATGTTTTGTATTATGTATATGTAGTATAGTTGTTTATCATATTGATTTGAATAGCTTAGTATAAATACAAATGAATTTTTTCTCCCCATTCTATTAGTCCCCATACATTTGGTTCTTTTGTAAACATTAGGTACATAGGGAGTATAAATTTGTAGTGAACAATGCACATCATTTAGTAGAAATTTGATGAAGAATCCAACCCCAATGATGCTCATATGGTGTTTTGAAATATTTTGTTTTCAAGAATGAAATATCTTTCAAGTTGTTCATTAGTTCCTCTAATCATTATTAGCTTCATAAAATACACAATTTGAGATTGGGGGGAGGGGGTGAACTTAATTTTAGTAGAGGTGGACGGAAATTCAATTTCGAACATGTCATCAATTCATATAATTAGGTGTCAACTTGAACTAACATTTGTATAGTGCATTGAACTTTAACTTCAACTTGAACTAAGTGTATTTGAGCCATGTGATCGGATGTTTGGCAAGTATAAAATGTGCATTCTACATAATTAAGAGAGTGCAATATGGGCTATTGAGTAGTCAATATCGTTTGTGTGTGTAATCTATTGTATTAACTGTTGGACATGCACAACTTTTACAAACCCTAACCCCAAACCCTAAACCCTACATCCCTAAATCTTTTCATCTTACCAATATTCAAAATATGTGGCCATGTTGTGGTATGTGGGCATGTCCAACTGGTCTACCAATGTTGGTTGGATTGGATATTGCTTCATCCGGTTAATAACAACTATTGAAAATCATGCCGATTGTCATTTCAAGATTCAAAATTAGATTTGAGATACAACTTTGGTTTATGTCAAAAGTGAAGTTTGGAATTCTTCCTCTTTCACCTTAATAATGTTGAGTACATTTTGATCACACAGTCCATACTTAATCTTATTCCAACATGCATGTCTTAAGACTCAACTTTAAATGAATACTTTTAGTTATGCACCTACTTCTCGTAGGATGCAAAAACATGCAATTAGTGTGACTCGACCTAGGTATGTTTTGAATTCATATGCTTACTCTACCTTATGTACCATTCCAAATTAATTTCAATCTTGCCACACATTCCAGATTAATTCAATCTTTCCACATCTAGGTTTGCACTTAAATTAAGACCTACATTATATTTAGGTATGGTTTCATATCATATCCTTCCTCTACCTTAGAAGCCATTCCAAATTAATCCGACTTTTTATTGGTGTCCACACACTTAGTGAGCATATTTTGGACATGTTTTGATGTGAATCATATAATATATACAATTTTAGGGGCCTCCACAACTAATTTTGACCCACTCCTACCTCATTGTATATATGTGTATATATATATATCACTTAGACCTTGGTAACATATAGGTATCAATTGCCCAAAAACTTGGATTTCATAACTTGGTCGCAAATCATTTATTTAATGTTAAGCATCATCATATTTCAATAACATTTGACTATTATAGTATTTATGTTTTTATCCTGAGGCCTTGGTAACACCTAAGGTGTGCGAGCGACATTAATATTTTCAATATGTTGCATGCATGCCATACATGTTCCATACATAGCGTCATACATGTTTCGCATGGATAGAATGACATATTGTTAGGTTAAGGTAGGCGGCGGGAATCCGCTTTTTAAAGAGCATCCAAGGGATTTTGAATCGCCCTAGAGCAGTACTTAAAGGTCTTCCCCCCCACACCATAGCTCTTTTTTGCGGCATGCTTTAGAGACTGCTCTAGAGACTTGTAGGAGTGCGCGCATATCACATTTCTATGCGTCCACACTACACACTTCATGTACGTACAACGTATATCCACCGCATATACCGCCGCGTATTCCGGAGGTTTACGAACGCGCGTTCGTAAACGTCGGCGCACATTTACGAACGCCCGTTCGTAAACGTCGGCCCACATTTACGAACGCGCGTTCGTAAATCTCCGCCACATTTACGAACGGGCGTTCGTAAACCTCGGCCACATTTACGAACGGGCGTTCGTAAACTTCGGCCCACATTTTCGTACACTTCTGCGCAGCAACCAAGTGCTGCATAGTTACGAACGTGCGTTCGTAAACGTCAGCGCACATTTACGAACGGGCGTTCGTAAACTTCGGCCCACATTTTCGTACACTTCTGCGCAGCAACCAAGTGCTGCATAGTTGCGAACAACGTCAGCGCACATTTACGAACGGGCGTTCGTAAACCTCGGCCCACATTTTCGTACACTTTGCAGCAACCAAGTGCTGCACAGTTACGAACGTGCGTTCGTAAACATCGGCGCACATTTACGAACGGGCGTTCGTAAACCTTGGCCCACATTTACGAACGGGCGTTCGTAAACATCGGCCCACATTTTCGTAAGCTTCTGCGCAGCAATTAAGTGTTGCACAGTTACGAACGGGCGTTCGTAAACATCGGCCCACATTTTCGTAAACTTCTGCGCAGCAACCAAATGCTGCATAGTACATATATATGAAAGCCCATTGTTAATGGGTGTTTGCAGTCCTTCCTTGCTACATTAACTCTTTTGTTGCTAGTCATTTCCAAGCCTTGCAAAAACACCTCCCAACCTAGTGCATCTCTAGAAAACTCCTTTGACGTATGATCGCCTTAAACTTCCGTTTAAGGCTAAAAAATATGTCTTGGACACTACCTACGAGCTCGCGTTTTTGGTCTGAATGGCCAACATTTAGATGTTGTTTCCATAATATAAGCTTAGAGCTGGCATTTGTAACCTTCTACAACCTATAGTGGAGTTTTCGGGTCCTTATGACTAGCTAACGTTTTTGGTCAAAGGTGGTTTTCGCAAACCGAATCCAGATCCAATGTTTCTAAGCTTCAAGCCTTCAACCAACCTATGGTACAAATATAAATCACAAATCACAAATCAATGCATTTGTAGTATTGGTTCAAACATAGATGATGGTTGAGAGTTTACAAACGCACGTTCGTAAATCACAAATTAACGCATTTGTAGTATTGGTTGAAACATATATGGTGATTGAGAGTTTACAAACGCGCGTTCGTAAATCACAAATGAACGCATTTGTATTAATGATTCAATCACATGTGATGGCTAAGAGTTTACGAACGTGTGTTCGTAAATATCACCTATGAGTATGGTCTATGTATCTAGCAATATCCATAGATAGACATACATCTATGCATAGACCCAAACAATATATCATAGTGATATACGAACGTGCGTTCGTAAATACCACCTATGAGTATGGTCTATGTGTCTAGGAACATCCATAGATGGACATACATCTATGCATAGACCCAAACAACATGTCATGGTGATATACGAACGCACGTTCGTAAAGATATGACCCAAAGCCTTATGAACGGTCGTTTGTAAATACCACCTGTGAATATGGTCTATGTATCCAAACAACATCCATACATAGACACATCTATGCATCGACCCAAATATGATGATGATATATGATACAAGTCTGTCATGATGATATACGAATGGGCATTCATAAAGATACCTACCAAAGCTTTACGAGCGGCCATTCGTATGGAGTATACCAATCCAATTGCCCCAAATACCCGTATGATGGCATACGTTTTGCGAAAGTACATCCGTAAAATACCACAATTATTACAGTTTAAATTTTATTTGCCATAAAAAATACAACATGTGACATACGCGCGGCCGTTCATAAAGATACCCTCCTGGAATATGTATAGGGAGGTATGCGAACGCCCATTCGTATATCCCAAGTCGTATTTTTTTGTATTTTGGGCCTATAATCGACGACATACATCGTGTCGACTGTGTATGCGACTAATATTTTTTAAATCCATATCATTCAGTTTTTTTCATATGCATGTATAATGTTCTTTGACACCAATGTGAATATATGTATCGTGTGATCTTTAACATCATGTGTTGTTTGTCCCATGCACATTTGATCATGAAATGGGATGTGCTTTACGACCGCGCATTCATGAACATATGTGAAAATCATGTCTTGTATTGATGTAGAACCATGTCCATGGTTACTTAACAAATCATTTCAACGCCTTCTAAAGATAATAAATAACACCATGTGATGCCCATGTTTATTGGAATGGAAAAATAAGGATTATTTGCACCTGACCATGGATTGTTTTGGAACACATGTTCGTGTTTATTTATGAGGTTCTCCAATGGTATCCCAACACCTACTTTTTAATGTCCACAATGCGAGCGTGTCTTTGGTTTGCTAGTCATTATTGTCTCTTTAGTTGGAAAATGTATGTATTTCAGGTCATATATACTCACATATAGTGTGTCCACTCTTATTTGCATAGCATCGGTTATGCGGTTGTCCATTCCATGGTTGATTTTTAGGTGTGATGGTAGTGGATGTAGTAGATAGTGCCTTTGTATTGTCGACATATGCATCGTCTTTAGATAATGAATGTGAACTCTCTTCCCGATCGGCTGACAATATTGACGGGACAATTGTGGTGGGTGTGTTTGTGGATACATCTTTTGGTGGACATAACATAGGTTGGAATTAGTGTGAAAATAGGGGCATTGTATAGACTTGGTTGTATTGCGGCTACATTCAAACTTATTTTAAATAAGTTTGGGATATGCCATCTAATTCAATAAGACCTTTCCATATGGGATGCGCATCCTAGACTCTATAATGACATAAAACCATTTTTTGGGAGATTTGATTGTTATTTTCCATGTGAAGTTCATGTTTTGATCACGATATTTAAAATTACTATATTTAGTAATGTGAATATTCTTTGCGTACAAACTTATGAACTATCATTTTCCCAATGTTCCCAATGTTCCCATTATAATGTATGCTCACAATATTGGCATCCCAAACTATGGGTGAATTTGATTTTGAGACTTTCCAAAGTCTCCGATTAACGAATATAGTGTTATTATTAGTGTTTCCAACACTAATCTACCTATTTAGTGTAGTGAGTCGTGCAATGTCATTGTCTAGCCCAACTACGGCCTTGGGGATAGCAGTTAATGTAGTCATTTCCGTCTCGATTGTTTGTCCTTTCCTTAATGGTGGAGGGTGAGGGGCCTTTAGACATGAGGATTCACAAATGCACATTTGTAAATATTGGTCCTCCTACATGGCCACATAGACATGATCATGGGGTGGTGACATTGGAGTCGGCGGAGGAGTTGTAATTGGTGTGGGGTGGGATGTCCCAAGGTAGAAAAATAGAAAATGGTGACTGACCACTATTGGTGCACTACACTAACAACATAATGATTCTTGTGTGGACTCAAAATGACTAATTGTGAAGGTGTTGGTCCAGATAGGATGTAGTGACAGGCTTGATTTGAGACCAAAGAAATTTCCTTTTATATGGTCCACCTAAGAACAATTATTATACATTGATTTAACTTGACAACGTGCATTCAACAAGCAATTCTGAGTAAGCCACGATTATAGTTGACTAACTTTGTGTGCATGATAATCTTGATAGCATAGATCCGGATCGAAGATTTCACCACCACTGAATATATTGTCAGCTCATTCGTTGTGCTAGAGACTTCATTGAGCAAAATAGCTAGAAATCCGATTGTTCATTTAACAGCGGAGGGAAGGGACGGCAAGTCACACAATATTCCAGCTTGACATACAATACTACTGTTCTTTCTTGTATTGAAATTTGTTATCTCATGCGTGTTTTGTGATTGCTGTGATCTGGTTGCATTCACATTGTGTGGGGTGTGAGAGCCTGAGGAGGTGCGATGTACTTTCATTCTTAAGCGCGGTGTGAAAAGCCTGAGGCGGCAAAGATTGCAATGAGAGTCAGGTGTTTGATTTCTATGAGCTAGGGAGCTGAAGAAACTATCCACATGAAGCGGAGGAATCTGATCGGGAATAATTGCAATATCTAGACAACTAACACAACAATTGCAGTAACTCACTGGAGGTAATTGGGATTTACCCGGGTCAGCTGATCTTCACCGATAGCTTCAGGAGGTATGTTGATTGTACCGTCATGATCTTCGATGCTATGTGCAACCCCTTATTTCCAAGAATCTGGGTAAGGTGAAGCTGAGAAGTCACATGGCTTCACAGCAAGAAGGTTAATCTCCAACATACGTTAGATTGATCTTTATGCCGTGTACAAGCTTCAGCTGGAAATAAATGGTTCGTGTCTGCAGAGTACAATATGTGTAGACTTCGGTTCATATTTTGCAGAGTACATCAGCTTCAAGATGTGCAGATAATTTGTATCAATGAATGAACCATTAGCTTCAAAACGTGTTGAAAGGTGCCGCTGCAGCTAGGTGCGGCATGGCGCTAGCTAGATCGGCAAACGTCAAGTGAAGAGCGCGACTTGGAATTCACGCTGAACCATGAATGTGATCAGTCAAGCGGGACCAACTATGCTGAGAACGCGCAACTGATCAAAACTCAGGATGTCGATTACGCACCTCTAGAGCTTTTTGCACACTGCCAACTCGAGACGGGGACGCGGCAGATTTCCTGAACTAGTCCAGCAGGGGCGTGGAGATGGCAACATCATCACTTTCACCAAATTAGATCCACATTGTGCTGGTGTTTTCCGTGTTTTCCGTGCATGAAGAAACACAAGCCTATGATAGGAACTGTGCAGATTTCTTCCAACTGAACAATGGTTCATTATATACTGTACAAGTGAGCCCGGCCATGAGCTTGACTAACCTATCAAGAAGATTGTTTCTAATTATGAGCTTGATTAACTAATCTACAAGACTGTTCCTGATTAAATGTCCACTTAGGGTGAGTGGCTAACACTAATGATCTTACTAGATTCTCCTATGTGACAATTGACTGTAGAAACAGTGAAGACTGTGCCATGTATCTTGAGATTTCTACAAAGCACCTGCACAAATGACGGTGAGGTGAGCATGCATCACAAAGTTGTGGGCTTGAGGGCATCACAAAGAGGGGTTGCTGCAGTTTCATGAGCACATTGACATGAGCATATTCATGTTAGAGTGCACGGACATAAGTTTTACATGTTTCTGAAACATGGATATAGGTGGTGCAAGTGTATTGAGCAGGGATGCGCTTAAGAACAAATTTGTGCCAAACATCTAACTAGAGCACTGTGCAAAAAGAATTAGGAATATGATTACAAAAAAGATTCCTTGTTTTGGTTTTATTTATGCATTTTTACAACAAGTTGTTGCAAAAGGATTCCAACAATCAAGTGACCAATTTTTTTTTAATGTTTGGCTTTTTACCATTTCCAATTAGTTGCAAGCAAAGTTCATATTCTTGGGAATTTGCTTCCTTGTGGTACCAAACTATGCATTTATGATGAACAACTAATTCTTTTTTATTGAGCAACATGTTAATATGAGGTGATCTAGTGAAGTCATGTCCAACAACAAGCTTACTTTTAACTAGTGATAGTGCCACAATTCAACCTTCTAAGTTTCACAAAACGACCCAAAAAATTTCAATTTCAATTTTATTTTTTCAATAGTCATGAAAAATTCTCATGTATAAGAGTTTTGCCATTCAAGACTATTAAGGTAGAATTAACACTGTGTTTTAAGCCATCAAAAACTGACTAGTTGGTCACAAATTGTCAAAGGGGCAAAAAATGCTAGTTTACTAGTTGACGTTAAATCTGCCCCTAATGCAATAAATTGTTAAAACGTCCACTAGTTGGTTTTTACTATTTTACTACTGAACTGTCTATTTAGTAGTAGTAAGTATTTGGTGTTAGTAACTTAGGTGATCAGAATATGACTTGTAGGTCCAAAGTTATTAAAATGGCATTGGGAGTCTTTTACTAGTTGACCGTTTTCTATGACCTCAATGTGCCAGCTGGTCATGAATCGGACAGAGCGCAAGAATGCGTCAAGACAGCTAGTTGTAGTGTTTTGACATGGTGGCAACCTACCAAGTTGACCCACCTAGTAGTAGTTGTTTTGAAGTATATTTAAGGAGTGTCCTAGAGCCTTTTGGCTCTCTTAGTGCACATATGCAGAGATAGCTTAGACTCTTAAAGAAGATATGGAAAACAAGCAGTAAAGTGTTGAAAGAGGGATTTGAAGAGTATATTCATTGTTGGTCACTACAACAAAATCGACAAAAAACGACTTTGTTTATGATTGTTATTTGAGTCGTTGAGGACTACAATGCCTATTAATTTTTGTGTTATTACGGACGACTTGTAACGGACAGACAGTCGTTGGGGACGTGACGTGGGAACCTGGATGATATAGTCGTATAGGGTAGTCATAAACATGTTGAGCGGACGTGACAAGCCGAGATGACACAAATTTCATGTGGCATTACGTGGCATCCACGACACGACATCACATCCAGGTCATCATCTCACGTGGCATCCACGTCACGACCTCACATCCAGGTCATCATCTCACGTAGCATCCACGTCACGACCTCACATCCAGGTCATCATCTCACGTGGCATCCACGCCATGACCTCACCTACAGGTCATCATCTGAGTTGGCTCTCACGCCATGTCAACAAACACGTGGCTTCCGAGTCATTTGGCCATGTCATCGTTACATGTGGGCAACTAATATAATGCCACGTGTCCATAAATATAGTTATTATGTAGTTATTTGCCGGTTGCCATGTGTATCTTAAACGACTATTATGTTACTATTGAAGAACTACATGCTAATGACATATGCACGGGTTTAGGCCATCTGTCAACACATTGAGGCCTTGTTTATTCTTTCATTAGTGGGACATTTGAGTGCGTATGCCGAGGTGTCAGGGGTACACGTGTCATTTGTAATGATTTAGTTCTCCACGTGGATGCATAAATGACTAGAATTCGACAGTGGCAACAAATTTTTTGCTTCCTGTGCGGCCATAATTGTGCCATGACGAATATGTGTCATGTCATTTTGACTGCGAGGCAACTCTGAATGGTTAACAATGACTACACTACAAAAGGTGTGTAGTCATTGATGTACATTTAGCATCCATCCCAACTTGACAATGACTACAAAATCTGCTACGAACTCTACCTCAACGACTACAAAATTGCTACTCAACGCATGCCAATGACAATGGGAAATTGCGTTCACCATACCTTTCAAGCATGCAACTACCATTCAAGCATTAAAGAAGGAGACTCAATGAGTGAGTGGGCTTCATATTTGGAAAAAAATACATATTTCAAATTTATTGTTCTGTTCCCAACAAAATGCGTGGGCGTGTTCATGAGTGGGTTCAGAGTTTACAACACGGAAACCCTCTATGTCCTCTCTGATAAGTTCCTTGAGGGAAAATCATGTTGCTCTCAAGTTCTTTTCGTTCCACAGTGTGCAGCCTCCCACCACATCTTTCACTAACCATTGGTCTCCGTCCTCATGAGGATATGCAAGTTTCACGTCACCTAGGTAAGCAGTGGTCACGTCCACTTTATAGCAAAACTCCGGAATGACTTTAAAATGAAACTTATCCACACCCCCCACACCGCTGATTTTACCAATGGCCACCTTCCGTCTCTTATTTTTCGGGCTCATCATATGCACGGATTGCCCAACATTTAACTGCACCCATACACCATCCACAAAACAATCAATGGCATGCCTCATACAATGTAAGTATCTAATTAGCAATGTCTTAGCAATCAGGGTTTCATGTGGTACTAACCAATGTTTTCGTTGCCCTCCAATGTGACTTCCATAATGGACTCAAAAACCCACACCAAACAATGCATACGACATTTATACGGTTCTAAAAATGTTTAGGGATGGATTTCTTAAGGACTGCTGAATAACTGCTAAATGACTACTTAATGACTTATAAAAATGTTCAATGATGAATTGCACAAACCGGGCGTGCAAGCAATGTTGTATTGTCTGATGTACTATCCTCTGTTTTCGCATCCCTTCCCCGCAATTCCATCCTGAGAACCACCTACACATGCAAATAAAATCCAAATTCAATTAGTCATGGACCAACTAAGAGGAGGGGGGGACAATGTTCATTGTAAACTTCAAGTTCACAACTACCCTCACCTCCTAGAGCCTTCACAGTAGTCTTTGCCATGTTCTTCGAAAATTGATTTACTTCACACACCCCTGCTTGCATTCTGGATAGATTGCAAGTGGACCAAGAACTTCCAACGTCCTGGTGCACATAGAGGCCTTGAAGAGTTGGCCATAAATTTTGCTATAAATAATCTTTGTCCTCAAATAAATCCTTCAGATTTGCAATATAGAAAGGGGGGGGGGAATGATTACATTCGATTGTGGATTGAAGTCCACCCTAGACTCATGGTGGTCTATGATAACAGTGTTGATAGCATCCCAACATGGCCATTTCTTCCAAACCTTGGGCAAGGGTTTCCCCCACAATGAAACCTCCTCACTCTTTTGAATTAACTCGCAATCCTTTGCTGACCACGTGAAAATTGGTATATGGCCTTCCAAATGTGATAACACTAGTAGGATCTCCCGTAGAACCTCTTCCATATACTCATTATTCTTTGTACTCCAAAATGCTATTTTGAATATTTTAAAACACCGGCCCAAGAACTCCATCATCCATGGCCAGAACATGAACCTACGTGTGTAAGTTTTTTTGGTCACACGGATGTTGCAGTTTGGATTTGGTTGAATCAATAGGCTGGTATCCAGAAGTGTACCATGCACATTGAAGATTAACAGTTTGGTTTTATTGTACGGTTCCGCTATGGAATTCATACTAAATGATAGCGGCTGTCTCACCTGGCCACCATGCGCACTGTTTGAACCACCAATGTCACCTATCTTGCCTAGTAACACGATCTTGGAGTTTTTGCTCACAAATTCCGGAGATTCTCCCTTCCCCACTGACGCAACAAGGGATGCATCCTCAGCCACCACAACAACAACTCCGCCCTCTACATGCTCACTCTCTACAATTTACTCCAGCCCTTTCCCTCCTCCCAAACTCACACCTCCACCACTGATGTGCTCCCCACTCCCACCTACCTTCTGTGCCACTCCCCTAATTGCGTTTTCCATATTCCCTCCCTTCCCCCCCCCTCTCCACTATCTTCCACCCCACTCTCACCCACTGCAATGTTGGGAGGGTCACTGCCATGTTCTACAACCCTACCAACAACAGCCCCAACTTCCTGCCTCCCATCATCCGGGATTATTGGCTGCCCAGTGGCCACCGCTGCTGCAGCTCGCCTCTTCACACCTCCTTTTGCTAACCTCCCTTTTTTGGGGGCCTTCTCGCTTGCACGGCCCTTGCTCCCCATCTAACTATTATCTTGCGACACGGTAATCCCCTTCAACTTAGCATCTTTGCTTCTAGTGAACCTAGTACATACCAAGGGCTGGTGGTCATCTTCACTATGACCGTCTGTGTCATCCACCACATCTATTGGCAACGTAATGGAGGTTCCAATGCCAGCTGGGCGGGATTGGACTTGATTCTCACATGGATGCCCTCATTGTTGACTGCTGTGTTGGGCTCGCTCACAATGGTCCTCGACTCCAGTTTAGTCATTAGGCTCGTCACCACAGCAGCCAGGCTATTCAACGTCAACGTGTTAGCTTTTAGAGCTTGCTCTTTGTTCTGATTAGTCAATAATACCTCAGACAGTTGATGCCTAAACTCGGCATAGGTTTGCTCCACAGCAGCAATGCGTGCTGACATCCTTCCTAACAGGGTTTCCTGTGCACACCACAAACAAGGACTTCCAACCTTAGAATGGGATCTAGTTAGGGTCTGTCCTAGCATTCATTTGAATACAATTTCACCACTACACAATGACACATAATCTACTGACTGCAGCTACACAATGACTCATTAAGCACTAGGTGCAACTACACAATGACTTAAATACAACTGTCAATACATTGCAACAACGATACATATAGCGAGATATACAACTACATAATGACACATAAATTACATGATACAACTAAACAATGACACATAAAACATTGAATTACGACTGCACAATGACTAATACTGGCTACTGGAAACAACTATACAATGAAACATTGATCACTTCATACATACAATTGACCAGCAACCAGTAAAATGCACATGGAAACACTTTGTGGATCTTACAGAGGTGCATGCCCATGTCTGCTCTGATTCCTGCAGGTCCTCTGCTATTTCCGTAATCCCGGGACTCTTCTGTCTTTTCTTCCTCTGTCATCATGAACACGCGCTCAATTAGTGGCCCGCATTTCAAAGTCACCAACCCCAGCTCAACATAATGGTGAAGAAACACTAGAAAATTATTACTAATCATTGCTAAACACTCCACTTACCAACTGAGCTTATTTCCCTGCTTTGCCAGCCCGCCCAACGGTGGATTGGTTGTTCACTGACTTCCTTGCATTTGTCATTCTCATTGCCTTCTACTCTGTTTCTGGTTTTGACCAATATTCACAAAGACGTGCTCACTGATCAGGCTCAATGTAAATCGGGCATTGTTTCTTTTCACTAAAAAACATGCCTTCATTTTAGACCTCTCAGTCTTCATCTGCCTCTTTACTGCATTCTTGAATCCCTTCTTTGATAGTTTGTTCCCCACATATTCAAACTCATTGTCCAAGGTACTCCTTACTTTCTCAATGCTGCAAGGGGATTGGTCCTTCTACTCCACACAACTCACGTCCAATATCCTAGGGATCAGGCTCCTAAGTGCTTCGTCGAATTCATTCTTACCTTCGCAACCTCCATCTATGCCTCCACCCGCCTTGACCCTCACCTTGTGCGGTGTCGTGATGTAGGCCGACTACTAATTATAATTTAGGTATTCTATATGTTATTTTTATTTTCAAATTGATAATTATATGATGATGTAAGTTAGTTGTTTAAATTGAGAACCAGTCTTAAGTTTAAGACCGGGTGACTCGGTAGATGGATGTGGTAGGTAGGATTTGGGAAAGATAGGATTTACCGGCGGGCCGTTATCTAACTACATAGGGGTTCTAAAAGGCCTAACATTTTAGTTTCCTATTTATTAGCGGGATAATGTCTCTAGAAGCCTTAAACCCGAATTTTCCTATTGGCTTGCCGGATTAGCCTTTAACCCAAAACTTTCCCATTTTCTAGCAAGATAAGGGTTCTAGAAATTTTTTACCCAAAAGATCTCCTATTAATTAGCCACTTGGGGTTCTAGAAATCCTTATCCCAATAGTTTTTTATTGGCCGAAGGGGACAAGGTAGAAGAATGTTTAAGGGGTGTTAGAAGTGTGTTATGAGGGGAACGTTAGCATTTGGAGTTAGTACTTGTGTAGAGTTGAAGGAGCTTTGAGCATTTTGAGAAGAAGAAGTATTTAGGAAGCTCATCTATACAAGAGGGTGAGGGGGTGAGATTTTTAGAATGACTAGGTTGCACTAAGTGCACTATTTGTGTTGTTTCATTCATTATTAAGTGAGCAGAACTTTGGAATAAAGGATTTGTAAATTGTGGATGATTAGAGTGTTCGATTGTTATGAAAATTTGAGAGGATGTTTTTTATGAGATATAAAAGTTGACGTAAAAATTTGGAAGCTTCAATCTTTGGGGAGAAAAAGTTGTAAAAATTTGAAGTGAAGGGTATCTAGGAACAAAAGCAACTAGAATAACAAGGTTTGAAAATATGGATATTTTTTAATATTATAGCTATTGCTACGAAAATTTGACACTGCCTTTTGATCTTATCTATTTATTATGTATCAGAATTTGAGATTGATTGGACTTAATTGTTAGAAGTTATTAGAGTATTAGTGACCGGATGTTATACCACAACATTCATGCTAGGAAGTTAGAGTTAGAAAAGCATGTATAACGTTTTAGTATGAGCTCCGTTTGTGTTGAAATTTGGTGTGGATACTTTTAGTAAGGTATTTAATAAGTGTACCAAGTTTCAGTTGAAGAAAGTAAGTTAGGTGAGAGTTATACTATTCTGAAGTTTAGTATGACAACATTGAGAGGAATTTACAACAAGGGTGTAGGAGAAGGGAAAGGTACTATATTTTTTTAAACACTACCATAAAAAAAAGGAGCCCCGTGCTTACCGGATAGTGCACATTTTTTTTTACAACGGTTTCTGCCCCACAGCTCTCTTTGCATCCACTAATTCCTCTATTTCCTTCCTATGTTTTCTCCTCGCTGCCCTCGCCTCGCTCTCTGGCTTCAATGTGGGACCCTCGTTATGTGGGGCCGCGGAAGTTTGTTGTGGCTGCATCCAAGGACTAGGAAATTGTTGAGCCATCATCCATGGGGTGGGCTGACCCATCATCCACGGGCCCTGTTGTCCCATCATCCACTGTTGTTGTTGTGTGGATGGCGGCGCCATCCATGGTTGTTGCATCCAGGAGGGATTGGTCGGGACTGCAACTTCTGGTTGAGGAGGAGCTGTTGTTTTTGGTTGGGAGACGTGCGCCTTCGTGCAAAGAACCAACATCATCATGAGCGCATAACTACATTCATTTCGACAGTTCCGGTAATTGTCTTAGGAATGTGAAGCGACATGTTACTACACAAGAACCTACACACATGAAAACCGACTGAATTCGCAATTCTTCATATATTCACATCCAGAATCTACTGCATCGGATATTCTTAGACAAACCGGCAAGAAATGAAAATTACCTTTTTGGTTGGCCTCTTGAATATTTGCCTTGTGCGACTCCTTGTTGCACTTGACCCTAGCAGATCCGAGGTGCCTCCTCGTAGTGAGTGAACATCTTCGTCCTCTTCTTCATCTGCAAGTGGCTCACCAACCACACAATCAGGTACGTACGGACAGTTGCGGTGGCAATGACGATCATGCAGGGTAGAGAAAAATCACCGTGCAGAAATGTACCGAAATTGGAGCCACTAGAATCCCCCGTACCAGTTCAATCAGAAATTGCAACGTGGTTTAGAGGGGTCGCTTCAATGTATCTCACATGTGTATTCATCCTTTGTTGTGGGCATAGTCGTACTTACAATGTGTTGGAGAGTCATAGTTAAGTATTTGTTGGTAAAGGGCAACACATAAATGACTGCACATTTACTACGTCACAATTGTCTTGGCACGTCACACCGGCATGGATGAATTGGACGATGAATAACTAACCATAAATCAATATTTGGGGTTGTTGCTTGCACATTTCATCCATGAGTCATTTCAGTAACTAAACAATGACTGAACGCTTATACACGTCATCTCAAATTTAGTAGGCATGTGAGTCTGTCATAAACCGAGTTCTTTAGGACACGTAGTCATTGATACCATGGTTGGAATGGACAAGGTTTGTTGTAGTGGGTGTTCTCCTATCACTGATCTTCTTGGAAGTTAACATAGTCCTAGTGTTGACCAAACGAAGGAGTTGAATGTGTCATTGAAAATGTGCATCGCACAGCTTGTGATGTAGTACCAAGGAATGCATTAAAGAATAGAAAGGGTGTGTATGCGCGGACGTGACGCTCATGGGAGGACGTCCAAAGCAAGTAGTTAGAATGGCCTGAAAAATGTACCATAGGCTAATTGAAGGTTAGAGAGGTTAGCTCTGGACTCGGTTTGCGAAAACCACCTCCAGAAGCTGGCGGATTTTACCAAAAACGTGAGCTGGTCAAAAATATGAAAGTGGTTAGAATGGCCCAAAAACTCTACTGTAGTTTGGTAGGAGGTAAGAGATGGCAGATCCAAGCTTATATTGTGGAAATGACCTCCGGAAGTTGGCCAATCGGGCAAAAAACGTGGGCTGGTAGATAGTGTCTAGGGCATGTTTTCAAGCATTAAACATAAGTTTTAGGGAATTATACGTCAAAGGAGATGTCTAGGGATGAGGAACTAGCTTGGGAGGTGTTTATGCAAGGCTTGGACGTGACTAGCGGCGAAATAGTTAATGGAGCAAGGAAGGAGTGCGAAAATCCATTAACAAAGACTAGTAATGTGTAGTAGTAGTGCCAACCTCAAGACCTCAACCTTCAAAAATTCACAAAAAATACAAGAAAATTGTGATTTTTTCTTACAAAATTCTCTCATCTACATGTATATGAGCTTTTCCATTCAGACTAACACTATGCACTATTAGTGCCGACCTCAGGGCCCCAACCTTCAAAGTTTCCAGACCTTATACCACTACGCTAGTTAACTATTTTAACTACTTTTCTTGTACTTGGTTTAGGGCATCACTATAGTTAACTAGACCACGAGGCCGATCCGATTGCTCATCACTATAGTTAACTATTGCACTCCTGGCCCGCTTCTGCAACCACTATAGTTAAATAGGTCCACGAGGCCGACCTGTTACCGCACCACTATAGTTAACTACGATGCCGACTCTCATCAGCAGGCTGCAGGAAAAAAATACCAATGCCATCGAGGGACTCGAACCCAGACGAATCCACGACAAACAACCCAATTGAACCATTGCACAACGAAAGTCCATTTCCGAACGTTACCATGTTCGACCGATAATATGAATATAGAGTATCACTTTTTTTTATCAATTCTAGTTCATATAAGCGTCACTTGCCTTTATTACTATCCCCGATAATTCGATTTCTTCAAATCTCAGGGTTCCATATAGTCCACCCACTATAATTAACTACAGTTAACTAACTATTTTGAGGCGCCACTTCTCACACCACTATAGTTAACTAACTATTTTGAGGCAACTCTTCTCACACCACTATAGTTAACTAACTTTTTTGAGGCAATGTTTCTCGCACCACTATACCCCATTTAGTGTAATTAGTGCCACTTTAGTGATGACTACATGTTTAGTGGTATAAGGTCTGAAAGTTTCACAAAAATGCAAATGACTTCCAATTTCAATTTTTATTTTTATTTCAATTTCAATGTTTTATTTTTTTTAAATCCTTAAATTTTATGGTGATCATGAAATTCTCTCATCAATATGTATATGAGCTTTTCCATACAAGACTAGTGTTGCACAATACTAGTGTCGCCCTCAAGCTATCAACCTTCAAAGTTTCATAAAAAATAAAAAACAAGCTTTGATTTTATTTTATATCATTTTTTTAGAACTATTTTTTTCTCCCACTCAATTATACTTATGAAATTCTCTCAACTACTTGTACACGAGTTTTGCCATTTAAAACTAGTATTGTGCAGTACTAAGTGTCAACCTCAAGCCCTCAACCTTCAAAGTTTCATAGAAAGCACAAACGAACTACGATTTCAAATTTTTCCTTTCTTTATTCATGAAATTCTTCATCTACATGTATATGAGCTTTGCCATTCAAGACCACTATTGTGTAGTATAATTATTGCTGACCTCAAGCCCTCTATCTTTCATGTTTTACAAAAAATCCAAATGAACTCCAATTTCATATTTTATTTTGATTTTCTATACAAATGAAATAATCTCATCTACATCCTTTGTGAGCGCCCTTAAAGCAATCCATCCCTGCTTGACCGCTTGAGATAAATATTAGAATTGGCAACCTTTATGAAAACTTGGTTATAGGGGTGTAAGGATCACTCTAAATAATTCCCATAACTTATGGGCATGTCCCAAAAATTTGGCAATAGGGGCCTACTCATGTTCATGCTCATGTCCTAGCTTCTCTCATCACAAATATAGATCCTTCCACAAGCACATGCTAGTTGTTCGGAGCTTTGGGAGGGTACCCCTGGCGATGGATGTTGAAAACCATATGTGTGAGAGGCCACAAGCTTCACACTTAACGCAAAGAATTCAAAAAAACGGAAATTGGATTGACCAACAATTGAAAGATGCAATCAAAAGCTTGACATGTCAAGGCATGAACTGAGGCAAACGGCTATGCAATACAACATACCATACACTTCATTTCGTTCTATAGTGTGAGACAGAGCGAGAGGCATGAGATGAAGAATGTTCTCATCGATGGGGAGGTAAAACAATTTGGCAAAGTATTGTGTCACCATGGCCGAGCAGGGACATGGGCTAATAACACTAACAACTCTCAAAATGAAGGTAAGCAAGGTTACCATGCATCTTGATATGCCATTAAGCAATGGTATTCCAGGAAGGGGGTGGATGAGGGGATGAAAATATAGGCATCCATAATTGACCTTGTGAACTACATTGGCATTAAACACGGCCTAAGCAAAAGGATTATGCAAGGAACATGCCCAATCATTCTATGATAACTTAGAGAAAGATTATAGAGAGCATGGTTACTCACATGATTGTGTGTGGAATTGCGACAAGAGCAAGATCCAAGTGGGAAAATATGGAGTTGCTTTGTGATTGCTGGGAGAGGTGCACATCACTTGCACGCACTTGTCTTGGACCAATGAGAATGGTTGTCTGTTCTTGTTTGTATCAGTGCTGCTGCATTTGTCATACCATTTAACGATTCGTATCATCATCAATTTCTTCCCATAAAGGTAAGATAATGGAGGCCCATGTCAAATGCTAAATATAGAATGGAACACAACCATGCAACTGAATAATGTTATGAAGCTCCAAGATCAACAAAAATTGTACGCTCATGCTAAAAATTTGGGCCACTAGGTGATTAGGTCTTGGGGAGAGCGTGAACAAGAAGGGGAGGTGCACTTCTCTACTCCCTCAAGCCCTTTCATCAGGAGTTTGTGACACCAAGTCATAGAGATGATATCATTGTTGTGCCACTTAAGAGAGAGTCATGGTCATGCTCCATACCACTTAGGATCACTTTTGGGTGCCATGGAGTTAGCCGTTGTGTGTGCATTCGTATGCAGAGTAGGATAATTTGATGCTCAGATTAGGGAGACTCTATTGTACAAGTAGGAGGTTTAACTTATTTTCTTATTATTTAAGGGCAATAAATTTAGGCAACAACTTGCATTCCTCATCATTTCCTCCACTCCATCTCCAAAAAACATTGCACAAATTTTCAAGCCACTCTTTTTGCCCAAATCAACTTATTTTTTCATTGTTTTCAAGTTTTTATCCTACCACAAGTTGGTTAGCATATCCAAATGAAGGATGTAGCCACTTTCCTCATAATGTTTTGAACTCATTTGAATATCATATTCATTGTCAAGATATTCTCATGTTCATTAAATGGTCATATAAATCCCCCTGATTATGTTGATTATTGAAACTAGAATGATTATTGGATTTTGGAAAAGCAGTTCAAATTTTGTCAAATACATGTCTTTTTTTCGGGACGCAAGCTACACCAAACCACATAGCACTCAAAAATTTAGATGTCATAATAAGAAAATTAACCAAATAAGGGTTGTCTACTTTAAGTTTCTTCTTACCTTCATACGAGCTCTTTATCCCCACTGGGCTACAATGTCAAAATGCCACTTGTCATGGCCACATTGGTAGTAAAGTAAGGAAATATTTCGCTTGGGAGCTTCAGAATGAGATTCTGAGAGTTCGAACCGATAACCTCCCTCAGTAGAAACTCCATCTCACCAATCGCCCGCTGGCGTCAACATCAGCGGCTTCTCAGCGGCTGTTCGGCGTCAGTCGCGAAGACTCTATCCAAACGCTGGTCATGGCCATGGCCATGTCGTGACGGGACGATGGCCGCCCTCGCCTGCTGTGTTCCTACTCCGAATTCTCCCGCCATCGCTTTTTCATTAAAAATTCATGATAATAATGCAAGGGCTTTATGGATCTCGATTTCGCGCAAAATTCAGGGAATTCGAGACGGTGTCAGGTCCAGCAGCAGGTGGGAATTCAGAAATCATTCCTCGTGCGGGCTACCGCGGGCTAGAGCGGGACACGAAGGAATCGTAAATGAGGAGGAGGAGGAGGAGGAGGAGAATGCACTCGCCTCGTGTGTTGAAGTGGCCATCGGAGGATCCAGGTACCTGCACGTCATGGCATCATCCATGCACAATGTGGACCATGGTAATTCTTTCACATTTGCAGACATTGTGTGGTGACATGGTCTGGTTTAATCTCACTTGATTTCATCTTTAGAAGGGGAATTTTTTGGTTGCAGACATTTTCGATTGTACAGAAGTGCGGATACTGCTAAATTTTGGTGCACAATGCAGGTTCCTCAACATGTAGATCTTAAGTTGTTTGTTGCATAGAAGCCTAGTAATTGTGCCGCATGATGTTTACGAAAAGCCATGGATGGTCTTTCTATAATTTTTGTTCTAATTTGATGTGGGCCATGGTAATTCTTTCACATTTGCAGACATCAGTGTGTGGTGACACAGTCTGGAACAGTCTCCCGTTATTGCATTTTTATAAAAAGAGGTTTTCTTGCTTGCACACATGTTATAGATTGTACAGAATTGCTGAAATTTTCTGCACAATACAAGTTACTTAACATGTAGGTCCTAAGGTATTTGTTGCATAGAAGCCTGGTAATTGGACCATAAGATGTTTCCGAGAAGCCATAGATGGTTGTTCTAAATTTAGTAACTCTTTCACATTTGCAGACATTGTGTGGTGACATTGTCTGGAAAAATCTTTGTGATTGTATCTTGATAGAAGAGGATACTCTTGGTTGCACATGTTTTGGATAGTACAGAAGTTCGCATTCTGCTGAATTTTGGTGCACAATGCAGATTACTTAACATGTAAGGTCCTAAGATGTTTGTTGCATAGAAGCCTAGTAATTTTACATATGATGTTTCTGAGAAGCCCTGGATGGTTTTTCTATATTGCTGTTCTAATTTGATGTGGATCATGGTAATTATTTCTCATTTGCAGACATCAGTGTGTGGTGACATGATCTGGAACAATTTCCCGTAGTTGCATAGTTAAAGAAGAGGATTTTCTTGGTTGCAGACGTTGTCGATTGTATAAAAGTGCGCATCCTGCTGAGTTTTGGTGCAATATGCAGGTTGCCTAACATGTAGGTCTTAAGGTTTTTGTTGCATAGAAGCCTAGTTATTGTACCATATGATGTTAACGAGAAGCCATGGATGGTTTTTGAATTTATTTTCTATTTTGATGTTGGCCATGGTAATTCTTTTGCATTTACAGACATTGTGTAGTGACATGGTTTGGAACAGTCTCCCGTAATTGCATGTTTATAGAAGAGGATTTTCTTGGTTTCAGACACTGTCGATTGTCTAGAAGTGCGCATCCTGCTGAATTTTGGGGCACAATGCAGGTTACTTAAGATGTAGGTCTTAAAGTTTTTGTTGCATAAAAGCCTAGTAACTGTACCATGTGATGTTTCCGAGAAGCCATGGATGGTAGTTCTGAAATCTGTTTTACTTGATGTGGGCGATGGCAATTATGTCACAGTTTAAGAAATTGGGTGGTGCTACGTGCATCACTTGTTCTGCTAGAATCTCCCGTAATTGCACCGGTGTAGAAGAGGATTTTCTTGCTTGCACTATTTGTCGAATTCACAACATTGCACAGGCTGCTGCATTTCTGTGTGCAATGCAGGTTACTTAACATATAGGTATTTTTTGTGGCATAGAGGCCAAGTAATTGTTCCAGGTTATGTTTGAAGAAGCCATGGATGTTTGCTATTGTGTTATTGCAGTTTGGGACTTTTCAATTTACCTGGACGTGGTCAAGCTAACTGTAAATATACCAGTCTGGTCCCGTTCATAGAAATATGTCAAACATGCGCTGTCATTTTTAAGAGGTCCAAAATTCCAGAGATTGATGGTTCCCCACATCACACTTTAGAGTCTTAGAGTAATGTTACAAGTGCTGAGAGGTTCATGATGCAATAAACGAGTGCACAGAAAATGAAACGAATCTTGAAATAATCATGCACAAACTTCATTTTTTTGTAAAGGCAATGTGGAACTTATGTCTTGCAGGCTCCATCATAGGACTAACTTGTATCCCAATAATCAAAGGCCAGTCTTCTGCAAAAGAATTGGAATTTCCTCTCTTCCTCAATGCACTTGCGGCTGTGCCTATCAAAATTGCAGTCGAAAAGGGTGGTCTTCCTCATGGTATCTCTTCTTGTTTAATCTGATTTTAAAGTTTTCATGTGGCATGTGACCTTTGAGGGATATATATATAGAAGGCTTTTAGTATACTTCCAGATTCTATGTAGGCGAAGGAGATTTAATGGGTGATAGGTTGGTGTAAATAACAAAGGGAGTCTACTCTGCGAACCCTTTCTGCAAGGTTCAGATATCGGAAATCCAACTTCATCACATCTGTGTGAGAATTACTTTGACAAGCGTCAGGGTATGTCCACAGGAAGGTGGGCTGAAAATTGGGCTGAAATTGCATCAGAACATCTCAGTTTATGTTTTGGCACCAGTTTTGTTGCAAAATATGTCTACTCAATAATTTTTGTTTTTGTGTCGCGAAAGGATGTTGCATTGCCTCCTGCCTTAGGCAGAAGTGTGTGGCTAATCTTTAGAGAGCTGATAACCTTCTAAAGGACATAAATGGGGAACTTGTTTGAAACGTGCAGCTCTGGAGGAGCTGGGGAACTTGAATGACCTTGATCTACAAAAGATATATGTGAACTCACTGGACGATCTAAGAAATGGTGGAGACTTTCTGGTCCTGGATGAGAAAAAGGGGAACAGTTTCATGGTTGCCTCAACATTTCCACAAGTAAATGCTCTTTGAGCACAACCTTTTCATTGGTTTCGAGTTTTAGGAAAAATTACGTGAAACCCCGGGGTGGCAACTCTCCCTTTTAGAACAATAGTTTCTAAATCGTTCTAATACTTCTAATAAAATGAGAGATTGGCCTTTCACAAAGAGGAGAAACATGCATGGAAAGATGGCATTGAGAGGAATCCATTGATACGATTTCATAAAGTAGGTTTGTACTTTTAATTGTCATTTTTCAAGCTAATTCAAAGTACTATCTAAAACAAGGTTTATCATGCAGATCCCCTAGGTGTTGAATTTCACTCCTAAGAAAAATTTTAGACTTCCTTAGAATTTTTAGTCTTAAAAATGCTTAGAATGCAAAAGTAGCTCCCATAACAATGCTTCTTTGAAATGGTTTAGTAACTTCAAATCAGTTCTAAAGAGGTTGACCCTTGCAAGACCTAGAGATAGTTGCCACCCCGGGATGTGATAAACTACTTAGAACATGAGCAAACTCTTTCAAATTGATATGGTCTGTTTTGTGCTTGTAAAATGCTTCTCACACACGCTTAATCTTCGGTTTGATTTGAGGTCAATCTGCTCACAAGCTATCCTCTATTTATTTCATAGAGTGTCCCTGCTACTCACTCTAATGTCAGGTTTTCTCATAGGCCATTGCTGTAGCTTTGCGGTACCGGCAACCTTTCTACTTAAAGTGCGAGACGTTGTTATCAGCCAATGCAGATTTCGTCAACCGAATGCTTATAAACCCATCTGGTAAGAATTTCCTCATGGTTGGGACCATAGTGTAGCCACTTGGTCCAAGACCAAGTGTTTCTAGGCTATCATCATGCATTTCTAGTTTAATGTGTTCTTGACAAAACCCTCAGCGAGAGCTAATCATTATCGTTACAACAAGTTCTTGATAATATGAACATGTTTGCAACAACCTTTTGCCTACATTAGAGTGAACAGAATGAGGCCAATGTAGGTGAATTGTAAGATAGATTTGGGACAAAATTGTTAGGAAGGATGTTCCAAAATCCAATGTAAAATCATTGCATAATTCATTCAAATTCTGTTGCAAATTCCTAGATTGCAACGCATCTAAGAGCGGAATTTGAATGCTTCTGTAAGCACGTATTCCGTCATGCATTTGCAACGGAATTACATCGTGATTGGGGCATATCACTAAGAAAACGGCCATTTTGTAGATGCATAAAATATCCCGCAGGCATTGCAAAAATGTCCAAGTTCTGGACTTATGATGTTGGTGTATATTGAGGATTAGTAGTGTATGAAATGCATACATAGCAAAACACTTAGATCTAATTTATATGTAAATTCATTCACTAGACCTGTAGCCTAACTCATGTTGATGGTTCAAACTTCAGTTTGATTCAGTCTGATAAATGGGGGAAAGTGCTCCCTTAGAATCAACAAATTAGTTCAAGACTCCCTTTGCTCAGTAGATTTTTTTTCTTCCTGCAGCTCGGGACCAAGATGGTGATGTGGAGTGGCTAGCGGAGCTGTCAACGACCATGCGTGACCTTGTCGAATGTCAAATGCAATTACAGGCAGCCCTGGCATCTGCTGTGGAGTTGGAGCAGGTGAGATGTTTTTTTCCTTTCGTGTATGCTTATTGAAGTTGTCAAGTTGTAATTCTTTCTCATGGGTAACCGCAATGTAATTTAAGGGTGACATTCCATAATGGGGTCATTTCAAAAGGGCTATGAAGTAATGTGCCGTATTCATGTGCTAGTTTGCATGTTTGATGCATATTTGAATAATGAGACCCTAATTTTAATTGCACCACGTTTTCTAGTGGAACACCGGTCACCCTCCCCTTGAATTCATACCAAGGCTTGAGCATATTTGGACCCCATTTGAACAAGGGTAGCAATAAGTTTTGATTCTCAATCCATCCACACCTCCTAGTGTTTGTTTGTTGTCCTCATGGTTGTTTTTATATTCAAAATTGCACACCAAGTTTCATCATGTTTATTATTTATCTAATTCCTCTAGACCCTTCTTTTGTTGGTAATGAACTCATTGTTTGCCCTTGTATTTCAGTATGAAGAGGCGTTGAGGTTGAAGCAAGAACTGTTACTGTATGATGCTCAATCGGATCGCAAAGCGCTACATGTATTGCAGAGATTGAGAACACTTTACCTTGAAAGAATGGGAATTTTCTTCAAATTGTAGTCACAGGTGTAGATCAACCTTGCTTGGAGGACCTTTGGTAAATTGTGCCTACCATCTATGTTGTACAATGTAATCTTTCAAGAATGGGTGTTTTCATTCAGAAAACTCTTATAAGGTTACAAGTTTAGACATAATGGTGGTGGGACATGCCCCACTCTCTTTGTGCTTCATGTAGGCTGTTGGCAACAAATAATTGTGCCAATTGCTCAATTTTTGTTACCCTTGTTCCATGAAACTCCAATTTATTCAAATTTTTGAGGTCTTCACCCACTCCACCGTGAGATTTTTTATATGTCTTTTGGCTAAGCTTTTATAGATGTACAACAAAAACCATGAAGCTTATGCACACTTGCATGCATTCCGTTATTGATTTGCAGTAATATGTACATTGCATTGATATTAAGAACCACGTGCTAAAAAACATAGGGTGAAATAATATCCTAAAGGAGTAAAATTTATGATATTACTACATAGATATAGGGTACTAGAAATCCATTTTAAGAGTTTATTAGGTATAGTCCAATTCAATATTCATCAAATATATGAAACATCCCATGAGCATGTGCATTACTTTGTAGGTCCCTTGAAAATATCCCTTTATCATATGTGGTCCATATCCTTGCAAGGGAGTTAACCCCCCCCCCCCCCCCCGGCAAGTTGGCATCCAACCTTGAATGCAATGCTTATTGTATACAACCATACTTGTCCTTTGTTATTTTTGTTCTCAGTGTGGTCAAAAGATCAACTTTGCAAGGACTACCCAAAAAAAACAAAACAAAAATATAAATAATGAAAATCAAATACATAATATAAATTATTTTGAGACAAATGAAAAGAGATTTTGTTTTGTCCCGCATGACCCATCAATTTCAATCCTACAACACATCAATCATGTATTTGTAGGTGCCCATAAAATCTTGCACTTCATTACGATTTTAACTCAAGCTTGGTCAAGAAGCATGCAAGATTCTATGTGGAAAATCCAATAATTACGTGTTTCTGTCCCTCACATCTTGTGACAGCAACATCATGTTGGACTCAAAATGTCACTTCAATGGGCATACTGTTTGGCAATATATGTTAGGGTTAAATTGACATAGTCAACACCCTAGGCAATTGTGTGATCAATTGCTTCATTGAAATTATCAAAAAATGCTAACCAAGTTTAGATTTTGATGATCAAGAATCAAGATGCATTTTGAATTTATTTTTTAATAGAATCTGAATGGCGCTAGTAGTCAACTAGCGATTGATTGCTCTAAGTCGACTGCTACTTAGCTATCAAAGTAGAAGTTCAAGTTTCAAAGGAAATCAAGTAATTTTTTTAGAAAAGTCAAATTTTATGGGAATATTTAAATCTTGTTGAGTACAAGCTCTAACGCTCTAGAAGTGTTTTGGAAGTTTTCGCTTTGTTGGGGGCATGTTCTAAAGTCGGCCAATGATAGTAATCAATTGTTGCACCTGACATGGAGCAATTGGTTGTTGGTCAACTACTAGCATCAATCAAATTTTACGAATAATCAAAACATCAACTTGAAATCAAAGCATTCTACTAATCAAGGACTGTTAGTATTTGCAACCAACAAAATCTAACAGTTTGGATTGCTTTTGGGATTATTGTTAATTTTCATAAATTGATTGCCTGGATTATAAGATTAGAATAGTTGAGCAAAAAATTATTCGTACTATAGTCATTAACGTAGCAAAAAAATCCACACATCATGGGTCATCATGTTCACATTAAGGGTGGATGTCACAACATCACATCCATTGTGATGTGATCTAATAGCTAGAGGTCATGTCATGTTCATTTGCACACCCCTTGGAAAATCTATGGCCAACCTTGTGTATTTGAAATCCAACAAAGCAAATTTACGTGCCTTCATGTAGGGTGTGTGCGCGCACTATTGTGGCCAATGCCAACTATGTAGTCATAATGTACCGTTAGATTTTCACATGAGTGATGTCCAAATGTGAACAATAATTAATTTGGAAGAATGCTCTGGGGGATCACTCCCTCTTGTGTTATGTAACCACGTGCGTACAAAGGGTATTTTTATGGGGGCTATTTACCTCCTCATTTGGATTTTAGGGAACCCTTCAAGTAGAAAAAAGAAACCTACTTCACCAAATATTCAACACCCTATAGGTAATTATAAAAGAAAACCTAGACTTTTTCAAATGATGCTAAATTACTTATAAATTTTTGATTTACTCGTTCCCTACGAAGGCAAACCTAAGACTCCAATATGGCATGGCGTATATCCACGTTGCTACATATTGGTGAAAGAAGAGTGTACACATCATAACCAAGTCGTTCAATTTCCATTCATTTTGCATGTATTATATGTGAATATACTCATTCTGTTTTATTTTTTAAATCCTTTATTATTTGTGTCATACTAATTTTTTTCTACCTCAAACCTAAAGTGGGGGGTTTTCCCCTTATGCTAAATTATATATAATCACATGTTTTGCAATTTAAGTAGGCTATGGTAGATTCAAAGTTTCTTGTATTTTTCTTGCCAATGAATAAAAAGAACCCTATAGTTGTTCTCACGTGGTTTCTACTTTTCAGACGATCACCCTCCCAAAGAAGAATGCCACATAGAATTATATACTTGCAATACCTCTTTTGACAACATTTACATTCTACATACACACATGTAATTTTTACACATGTGCCAATCATGTGTATTAAACTTCTGCCAATGAGGGTTTGGTATTAGATAGACATATGTTCTTGAAATGGTTACAAACCCAATTGATTTCGGTCTAATGTTTTTAGTCTTATGTACTCAATTCTTAATCAGACACTCATTAAATAACAAATGACTTGGGGGTTTGGACTCTTCATTTGAAACCTAAATGATGTGCATTCATGGGTCATTATGAAATTCATCCCCCCATATACAAGAACCTTATAGAGAAAAACAATTGTATACATACTAACGGCACGCTAGGAAATGAACTCATATATTTAGACTAAGCTTTTTAATTTTATGTATTCAATGCCTTCACTACATATATCAAATATAAATCATGAATTAAATACGCCTTTATTATACATAAAATGCACTTTCACTTTCCAACGAAAAAAACATTGAATGTTCTCTCATCTAGATTCTATAGCATGTAACTCAACCATTGTATCAACAAACAAAGACAAGAGAACAATAACTTAGCCACAATGTGGAGAGCAAAACTCAAGGAAGCCCATGAGCACTCGAAGAGCATTTAGTTTGTAAAAACCTAAAAACCAAATGCAATCCCTAACAAGAACATACATGGTGGTCATTAAGGTTTATGACCATATGACAAAAATGAATGACAACATGAAGTGGATGAAACTAACAAATCTAGTGTCAATTTTTTCTCTAAAACCTTAGGACTCCCTTTAGTACATCTACCTTTCTGTAATTTTTTAAATTGCCTTTTTAGATTTACACGCTGGAGAAAAACAATACCACTCCCTTTTGTATATTGTCTATGCTAATGTCTCACATAATACCCCTTCTTACACTCACATTAGTTCGTACATGGTATGAAGAGTCCACCCCCAAGACATATGACACAATCCGGAGTCAACAAGGAACAACAAAGAGACACGTGTTGTGCATAAATTGGGCTATGAGCTCAACATTTATTGACTGACCAAAATATGTGTTTATTGATTGAAAGATTCTACATATTCAACACATTATGTTTATATATTATCTTTGTACATATAGTAACAAATGAAAAGTCATGAAGACCACTCTAATTTTTATGGCATATCCATTCGATTGGCACATTGAAGTACACTTATAATGTACTAGCCTAGGTACACAACCCCGTATCATATGGCCTTAATTATAAACACTCATAATGCATTTTAGTCCAATCTCAAATGATATAATTTTTTTAATGTAGGAAACTCTTGTAGCTCTTCTAACAAGGAATCCAAAATTATAATTATATATAGGAAATGAATATTCCTTAACGAATATATTTTAAAATTAAAAACCTAAATATTTGAGTTATTTTGATATAGGTAACCATAGGCCAAACTACCCAACGTTTTAGGCTTTGTGATAAAGAAATTAATATTTTTATTATAAATAAAAAATCGCAGATGACTTCTAATTTTAATTAGAGGCAACTACTCATGTGGATCTTTTTATGATTATGCAAATGCATAGGTTTAAAAAAATAAGTGTTTCAATTCTTTATATATGTTGTGGATTTTTTTTAAATGCAACCCAAATTTTTGGTCCTTTTATTTTTGTATAAATTAATTTTAGTTTACAAAAGCCGTCCTCTAAACCATTTTAATGCCAATGCCCCCTACATATAAAATGGAAGTTGCATACCCGGATGTACTAGTAATTGCCTTTGAGATGGAACACTTCATTGGGGATGAGTAATAAGTTTAATCCTTGAAACAAACAAGCTCACCAACTGCTTATTTATCGAAAGCTTTCTAATGAGCTATGCTTCCGAGCTCGAAGATCTCATGGACACAAGGTTGGCAAACTACATGATCTTTCATACGTGAAACTTCATGACACCATTCTAGTTAGAGTGATTCCTCGGAAGCACACTCGGTCAAAACCTGCATGCACATCTACTACTAGCTGTAGATCATGCGGAGATTGCCATGTGGTGTTGGCAATCCGAGGGTGAGGATGTGAAGTTCATTCCTCACAACGTAGTAACGGTGTGAGATACACAACTTGTACTTACAAAAAGTAGCACAAATTTGCTTCCATGACTCCCTCTGACCATGATCGACCACCATGTTGGTGCCCTAAAGTTGTGTGAGGATCCGGAAAGGAGTTGTGCACATGCTAACACAATTTCTCGAGGTGGAAGATGACGGAGAGGACATGGAGGATCATGCTAAAGATGCCATGTGGTGCTGGCACTTTGAAATTGAGGATGTAAAGTTCACAGGTCCAGTCACAAGAGATTCACAGTCCGAGATACACAACTTGTAAAGGAAGCAGCAAACAGTGTAATTCCATCACAGACTCCTTCGACCACCATGTTGGTGGTGCCCTAAAGCTGTACGAGGATCCGGAAACGAGTTGTGCGCATGTTGACACGATTTCTCGAGGTGGAAAGTGGCGGTGAGGATACCAAGTGTATATAACATGCATCGCGGCCTTGGAGTTCATCATCACCTGGTGCAAGAACTTCACAGCTCTCCAAGTTCCCACAGCAGCTCTAAGTCCTTTTGAGCTGCACTTCCCCTCGGTCCCAGTTTCACCACTTGATCAAATCATGGCTTCCAACGCGAAGACTGATACTCTCGTGTTCATGCTCTTGTTGGCCACAGTGATGGCCGCACAAGCCACTGGGTGTGTGTCTTGCAATGTCGAGTATTGTCAACCTATCACTGTGAACGGCATGGTGATCCCAACAGGACTGGTGTGTAAGGTAGAAATACAATAACCGGTGAAAATAAGGTGATTCGCATTGAAGATCTGGTCTGACAATCATGAGATAATTTTCCAAGATAGACGAGAAGGATTCATGAAGAATACAAGTTGTTTCATATTTCACTGTCCTATACAAAAAAATGCTACAATTTTTCAAAGTGGAAAGTTGTCCAAACCCCTACTCGTTCACTAGATTCTCCCTACACCGAACACAGTAATCCGCATTTCCATGCTAAACATCGCCTAAATCGGTTACCTCATGAATACATTAACACTTGACTCCCATTGGCTACACTAAGTGTACACGCATTGAAGTTGCCGCCGAGCCAGAGTCCGGGGAGTTTTTTACAAAAATCGGTGGATTTCCGATCTTTTATGAAAAGATTCGGATTTTTATTTTTTTGATCGGAAGCTACCTAAATCCGATTTTTTTTGTCGGTTAAATTCCAATATTTGACTTAACACTATATTCGTTAATCGGAGACTTTCGAAAGTCTCAAAATAAAATTTGCCCATAGTTTGGGATGCCAATATTGTGGGCATACGGAATATTGGGAACATCAAGAACATAACGATTTAAAAAGTTGCACGTAAAGAATATTCTTATTTCTAAAAATAGAGAATGTCAATTAAAATGCAAACGTGAGCTCCATGTGGAAAATAACAATCGAATCTAAAAAAACAAATGGTTTATGTCATTATAGAGTTTGGGGTGCGCATCCCATAAGTAAGGCTCTTATGAATTTGGATGGCACATCCCAAACGTATACCACAATGGAGTGTGACAAGTCCATGAAGTCTATTAAAAACCAAGTCTACTAAGCGTCCATGTTTTTCGCCATGAACTCCCACCTATGTTATGTTTACACATCTCCGTCTTCCGCTTCATATCCATTATCGGCGTCATTTTCCGCAGCTGCAATACGTGCCAAGTTGTCTTTGGCAAAATCTATATGTTTTTGGGGGATGGTCATTGTTTCTGTTTTGGAACCTTTGCGCGGCTTCCAAGCACAAAGTATAGTATCCGTGTTTATCCAAACCGGTGTGTACGCTGAGTCCACTGTCCACTTAAAATTCTTTTTGGTGTCCCAACCTAAATAAGTGCGTAGCACGTTCTGGTCTTTAGTACTTGGACGACAATATTCCACCTCAATCTGACGAAAGTTGGGGCTAGTTCGAACAAAATTGGGTGAAGACAATGCTTTCACCAACCAAATTGGTTTGGGATGTTCCTCATCCCCTGCTCGTACAAGTACCAAATAACCTTCATGGCAATCAACACCTACACGAAACGACGGTGCCGGTCGATTGCGGGCAGGGCCAACGTAATGCTCGTCCATTGCGAACTCTTCACGAACGTCTCCATTGCTAAAAACCATGGTGTCGGACTCGACAACCGTCAAACGACTTTGTGGCCAAAATCCTTGTGTTAAAGTTGTACGGGTGTCGCCACCAAGTGTCATTAGGGCCGAGCGAATGCGATCCCAATACGCAATCAAAGGTTCATGAGTATCTTTAACACGTCTAGTGATGTCCTCCTCACACAACTCTTTCCAATATTCAATGAATCCGGATATGCCTTTGATGATTTCCGGCCCATTCCTCATGGGGTCGGGTTTGCAAGGCTTTGGATCCCCATCCGGGAGCAAACATTTCCCATCATTGTCTTGACGCCATACGAGTATACCATCATCCGGTCCCCAATTAGGAGATGTGCACAAAAGCTTGAATTGCATGGCTGGGAGACCATCATCCCTTATATAGAATCGGAATTGTTGTGCTTTGGTATGCCCCACCAAACGGTCCCCTCCCTTCAACATGTATGACTTGATGAAGGCCTTGAAATCTGGTACTTCCTCAATCATGTGCGGAATTACTGGCATATGGTCCAAATCCATATACGATTTCATAAGAAGAGGTATGGTTGGAAAATCTTCTTCATGCAACTTCATGCTCCACCGTCCGAATGATGCATCAATGTCGTCGTGTGTATGTCCCACCATAAAAAACGACACAAACACCTCCTTGAAGATTCCTTTCGCCACGAGCAATGACCAAAAACAAAATACGTATCGACATTTGTTGTCTTTCGCGCAATTATCAAGTTGAACGTGAAGAGTTGGAGGCAATGGTTTTGCACAAATAGGTTCTCCCGGTGGTTCTGGCAATGACGACATACAAACCTCCTTCCCCGCAAGCACTGCTTCGTAAAGGGGTGTCGTTCCACAACCATCAAAAAGTGCACGTGATGAATGTAACGGCGGCTTCTCCAGATCGCGCAAGAGTTTTGCAAATGAACCCAGTGTGTGGTTAGCATCGCCAGGGTAAAAATCCAACCCATAATGGGCATACTTTACGTCTTCATGGCCGTGGGCAATCATCCCTGCGAAAAAAAACAAACGATGCTTGAACAACAACAATAACAACGACAACTCCAAACGGAGGTATGAAATTGGACATTTGGCAAACACACCCAGTAAAATTTGAGAGAATTTGAATACATATTTGTGATTCAATACAAACCTGTGACAGATACGGGCAACTTGAAGAGACTATCCGTGGCCTTAATTTTACGTGCATAACAAGGGCATGCGGTCTTGGCGTGGTCCATTTTATCATGGATGATTGTTAGAACCTTTGTAGGCCTCATTATGGATAGAGCACGGTTCTTGTAGTAATCTTGACGGTGAGCCTCTTGGTTGTTGACATGTTCAATATATTTTGCTTGGTGTCTAGTGTGGGATTCGGTGCCTATGGGGTGGGCGTCTCGAAGACCTTTGTATTTTTCACACGTCGTACACCTAGCGAACTTGTCCCCAGGTCTCTTCAAAATGTATTCGGCAAACTGTTGGTTTTTAATCACACTCAACTTGGACAAAGAAATGGGCCCACATCCCGCTATGCGACCCACTTCATTGATGTCCGTTAATATGTTCTTCCATTTTGTACCCGTGGGCAATAACACAATATTCGGTATTTGGAGACTTTTTGTTGATTATGAGACTATATAAGGATGCACATTTCAAAAATGGACCAGTAATGACGACTAAAAATCCCATATGTATAATGGTATGCTACTATTATTATACATAAAGGCATGAAAATGAACAAAAATGTGAGGCATACATGAAAATAGTTGCGTATGAAATGACAACTCGTTATGAATGGAAGGGAAGATGCGAAGAATGAATGGAAGTTGAATGAATTAATTGGGATAGAAATACAATTATAATGGAAATACCATCAATGTCTTGAGTAACTTGGAATAGCATAGAAAGTAAGCACTTAAATATGTTCTACACCTAAGCCCATTTAGGGAGTCCGTCCCACTAGTACGCTTCTAGTCACACTAATCCGACCCACTATTTTTTTTTTGCGGCTAAGTCCTTTTTTTTGGCGGCCTCCATGGCTCTAAAAATCTCAGGCCCACGACTGAATCCTTGTGTGTTGCCTGGATAGGAATATGTGTCGTTCTTGCATGTTTCAGGACGCGCTCCCGAATTGTACGAGGTGGTATTATAAGTAGAATACGAGGGCGTTTGCGAAAGGGAACGTCTTGCGCTTCTCCGGAGGGCCAGACAACGATCGGACTCGGAAGATGCGGCCTTGAGGGCGTGCCTATCCAAGGAGGACGTGGAGGAGGGCCGGGCACCAAGCGAGCGGGTAGCCACCTGCGAAACAACGTCATAGGAAGATAAGAATAGGAATGGAGTGGGGAAAATAATGAGGGCGGTTTGGGATGGGCGCTTGTAAAGAGAACGGCACGCAAACGGAAGACAAGGAAAGCAAAAGCGGGAAAGGGGTTTAGGGTTGAGGAGGGCACCTTGGATTTGGGGACGTCCATGCGGGGAACGGTGGGAACGAGGGGGGCGTCGACGGGAGCATCCGGAGCCGATGGAACTATTGCAATGTTGGATGGCGGGGGGGAGTCGAGGCGTGGAGGGCCCACGATCGCGGAGGACGTTGCGGGGGGAGGAACGGAGTCGGCCGGGGAGGTGTGGCAACGGGGGCCTTCCATGCGGAGACGGCGGCTCGGCCCGCGACGAGCGACGGCGTCGTCCCTCGAGGGCGAGAGGTGTCCCAAACGAACGAGCGTCCGTTTCTCCTTGGAGAGGGGGGAGGGCAATGGGGCGTACGCGCGGGGGACAAGTGCTGGGGGCGGGCTGTTGACGATGCCGACGTCGCGGGAGTAATCCACGGCCGAGGCCGCGTCGACCGCCGAGAAGTGGTAGAGGGATGGCATTTGGAAGTCCGTGACGTCGCGGGAAGGGGATGCGGGGAGCGAGAGGGGACGGGAAGAGCCATCGACCACAGGGGCGTCGCATATGGGGGCAGACTATGGGCAAGAACAAGAACAACAACAATCACAACAACAATCACAACAACAATCACAACAACAATCACAACAACAAAAGACATCCAAAAACGGGGCAAGCATTAGATATGTGAACCACATGATAACAAGCAAAGACATGGAGGCATTTCAAATCAATTTATTGAGTTTGGCGAGCCTCATGATGCTCTTATATACATTATCGCGGGGGCTTAGCGCCGCATTGCCGAAGGGGTTGGACCTAACAAAAAATGGGATGCTACCGGCGTGGAGCACGAGCCTTCTAAGGTAGGGGGCTAGCCTATCGACCAAAAAGGTGTCTTGCCTATCGCCGGTCCAAGTGTCCGGGAAGATGACGTTGCCCGGGGGGTTCAACACGCTCTTGGTGGGACTGTCGTCGATGAGGAGGGTGTTCTCAGGAGTCGGCCACCACCCGTGGGGCGTCCCCTGCAGACGGGGGACGCCTTGCCAGAGTCTTGAGCGGAGGACCTTGAGGAACTGTTGTCCTCCGCCTCGACCGCCAAACTTGGGCACCGGTTGGCCCTTCTCGTCGAGCAGCTCGTCGCATTCCTCTTGGCCGAGGACGAGGCAAGGGCGCGGGAGATCACGGAACAAGAAGTCGACGATGGGCTCCGTGTTGTCCCTGACCATGGAGCTCCACACAACGACGTGGGCGAACTCGACCACCTCGCGAAGGAAGTCGCGCAGGCCGGGACGGGCGCGGACAGCCTTGTGGTTTATGAGGGTGTCGAGCTCGCCGTCATAGTCCCTTTCGTCGGGGTGACGGAAGGGACGCGTGGGAACCCTGGGGATGTGTTGGGTGTAACACAAGACCCCGTTGAGGTCAAAAACTATGAAAGGCTTGTTCCGGGTTCGAGGTCCACTGGTCGAGGGGTTGCGACCTATCTCCGGGGGGTCCTGTGATGAACAACGCGACTAGTTTAATTCTATGATCCAATAATGAAATTTTTGCGTTCAAAATAAAGACGATGCATTATGGGAAAAGAGGAGGAAGTAAGGAGGGTTCAAGGAAATATGCACAAGGGCACAATTGCGAACGAGCGTTCGTGAATGAAGGCTGCAGGGGCGGTGCGCATCATTTACGAACGCTCGTTCGTGAGCGCGGATGCATACATATACGAACGCTCGTTCGCGAAGGAAGTCGAGAGGGGGTCGCACAGTTTTACGAACGAGCGTTCGTGAGTGAGGTGTGTATGCAAAGAATGCAAAGACGCGCAAGAGCACAGACAACACAAGACGCGAGAATATGCAATAAGTTGTGGTGATGCGAGCAGAGATCGTCTGCTCATATATTAATTCGGTGAATATGTACAATTGTCTCGCGTGATAATCTATCAAAATTTCCTAAGGAAAAAATTCAGTGTCCTACAAAATTGATCGGACCAAGGGATCACGTAGAAAAAGGCTCACGCGGGCAACGTGATGTCGATGGAGTTGAAGCGCCAAGAACACAACGCGGGGGTTAGTGATGTTACGAACGCGCATTCGTAAAACATTTGGCATTCTCAGAGATGAGTTACCTCTTTGGTTAACGAACGCGCGTTCGTAATATCCATTGGGGCAGCAGCCTCTGGATCCATGACCTCCGCCGGACGCTCCGCCTGAGACGACTGGGTCTGTTGGATGAGCTCCACGTCGTCGTCCCCGCCCAGGTCGAGTCTCTCCATGCGGACATCCTCCATGTGCGCGGATGGATGTCGTTCCTGTTCAGGGCTCTCCACGACCATCCCACGCGGACCTGCCGAGTCATTGGGGCTCCCCTGCGTTTCCTCCACAATGACCATGTCAGTGTGTTGCGCAGTGTCATCGCCCCTCCTATCTACAACCCTTGGGACGACGGTGAAAGAGGTCGTGTCCGTGTCTGTGGGCAGTCCTACCCTTGAAGGGGGAGGGGTGACGACTGCCGGACCTGAAGATTCACGAACGCGCGTTCGTAAATCTTCATCCTCCCTTAGCGCCGCCGTGATTGCATCGTGGGAGGTTGAGGCGGTCGCCGTCACCTCCGGGGGCAATGGACTTCCCGCCGGCGTTGGGTGTGGCGATGTTTGGTGGGAAGGCCCTCCTTGGTACATGACTGGAGGTGGGGGCTGTGAGGGGTATCCTCCAGGGGGGAAGGGGTAAGGTTGCTGGACCGGCGCAGAGAAGCTCTGCATGTTTCTGAGCATCTCGAAGATGGCGTCAGTTTTGGCCGCTGATTCCCTCAGCTGCTCTTGCAGCTTGGCCAGATGTTTGGCGCTCTCCTCCTGGGCTACAGCCATCTCCTCCTTCATCTTCGCCTCCAGCTTGGCGTTGAGCTCAGAGACGGTAAGCGCCTCCTCCTTCACCCGCTTGTTCTTGTCGTAGTCCACCCCAAGCTCGGCCATGATGTACATGTCCCCCTCGTCCTCGTCGGAGACCTCGATGATTGCTCCCGGCGGCAACTCCACGTAGGGAGTCTTCTTCATCCTCCTCCTCGTGTTGCGGAAGAGGTCCAAAGATGGACGCGAGCGTTGGTCGAGGATGTCCAGGGTTTCCATCTTCGGAACCACGGCGGGCCTTGGAGACTGTGACGTCGAGCATCCGCCTGGCGTTCCGAAAGGCTCCGCAAGAGACGTTCGCGCGGGGAGGAGGTCCAGGGTTGTCCCCGCGGACGACCCTGTATAACCACCCGGAGTCCCTTGAGGGTCGGGAAGATCTGTCGTTGGCGGCAAGATCCGAAGCGGGGGTACGTCGAAGGACTGCAGAATGGCGTCCACGTTGGCGGAGGGGGCGGGCTCGTCGTCCTCTGAATCGTGGAGTGGTATGCCCTCGTCGGCGGGCATACTGAAGTCCATCCTTGGGACAGAGATGTCCTTGAGGTCCATCGTCAACGCCTTCGCATGGTGGAACTTGAAGTCTTCTTCGTCGATAGCGTCAACGAAGGTGTTGACTACGAGACCCATCATCTGTGAGAAGAGAGCAATAAGGTCAGAAAATACGAACGCACATTCGTAAACATCAAAGCGTGGCGTGCAACGAGTTTCAAGCATTACATTACGAAGGGGGTTATGTTTACGAACGAGCGTTCGTAAACATCAATGCGTCACGTGCAGCGACTTTGAAACAATGCGTTGAGAAGTTGGTTAACTTTACGAACGAGCGTTCGTAAATGGAGTCTGGACAACTTACCATGGCCGCATACATGAATTTGGAGCCTCCACATACGTTGTATACCGTCTCTCCACTTATAACCAAACTCTGCAATATAGAGACGTAGAACTCCATCCTGAGTTCCATGGCGGGGAAGATGGTGTAGAGGGTCTCTTGCAGCAGATCCTTGGGAGGGGGATGCGGGATGCTGTAGATTTTCTTGAACGTGTTGTTCGCCTTGATAGGCGGTCGCCCATCCCTAAGCTCATTGTACGTCAAGAAAATCAGGCTGACCGCTCCCACTTGCTTGTTGCCCCTGGCCTCGTTGATGGCCACGATCCCCTCCGTCTTCGCTGGCACGTACGTGCTGTGGAAGATGCTGTACTCGAATTTGATCTTCTGCTCGTACAGCTCTGTGACGACCAACAGCTTCTCCTGTTCGACTATCCACAGCCAAACGTGTGGCTCCCTCATGGCCGGCGATTTGAACTCCATGAACTTGGCCATGAAGGGGTTGTAGAAGGGAATGTCCTTCCCCCCCTGCCTTGACGCACCCGGGATCCCCCTGAAATCGATCAGGGCAAAAGGGCAACCCCGTCGATCCTCCCTCACCTCGGCCCTGCTTATGGTGCCGTCCCACTTGGAAAATGTGACCCTCTCCACGCCGGAGGTCATCACGCAAAACCTTGCTACCCCTTCGAATGTGGCGTTCCTCTTCCTCTCCAAAAATTGTATGTACAACATTACCTCGTGGGGATCCGTGTCGATTTTCTTAGTCCTTTTGTTCCCCTTCAACTTCAAAACCGAGGCGTGCTCCTTGACCAGACTGCGCATGGAGGCTCCGTTGATGTTGTAGTCGACCTTTAACAATTGCCATTGCGGCCAGTTGATGTCGCCGTCGATTTCAAAGATTTTGTACTCTGGTGCGAGTACGCTCAATTCTCTCATGGCAGCAGTCTTCAGCTTCCGGTGGTCACACCACTCCTTGATAGAGTACGTGCCGGGCTTGTGCTTTGGCCTCTTCAAAAAGATCTTGGGATAGGGAAGGTTTCTTCCCACGGTGTTCCCAAGAACATGAATCGCACACCTCTTCAGTTCTGACTCCGTCAATCCCTGGAGGTGTCTAAAGAACTCCCTCAGTAGTGGGGGCGCCTCACCGGTTTTTTCCGTGCTGTACTTCTCCTCGGTGTCGGGATTGACCAAATCGCCCGAGCTGTGTGCATCAAAAAACTGTGTCCACAAGTCCCAGGTGTCCCTGTTGCAGCAGATCAGTCTGAGCTCACCCTTCAGCTCAAGCACTGACTTGGTGGTGGTGGACTTCATATCGATGGAAGAGAACTTGTCTACCATCGCGTCGCAAAATGCCTGCACAAAACAAGATGTCAGTATTGCACATAATACGAACGCACGTTTGTAAATTGAGTATGTAATTGAAGTTTTCATGAATCTAACACTTTACGAACGTTCGTTCGTAAACTCACCTTCCATTGGGGAGACTGGTTCTTGGCGTTCTCCCTTTCCTTTGGTGGGCATCCGTGTGCCACCCAGACGTCTCTGGCAGCCACTATGTTAGCCGCCCACGAAGCCTCGAACGCCTTGATTTTGTTCCCCGAGTTCAGGAAGGTTGAAATCTTGCGCAGCTTGTCCCAATCGTCCGACCAGACCAAGAACGCCTTTCAGTACCGCAGGTCAGCCTTCAGCTCGTGCTGGAAGTTGTCGTCCTTGAGGATCTGTTGCGACGCCTCCAAGCTGTGCTGACCATCTATAATCCAGAATTCTCCATTCTGGATTCGTGGCCAATCCACCTTTGTCGGTCGGGATGTCAGCCCCTTGGGCATGACGCAGACTGTCTGTCTATCCCACTTGACGTTATTCATGAGGTTGTTTATCTGCCACTTCACCCCACCGCTCTCGCGAGACCTTACCACCCACTTGTTGGGTGACTTTTCGCACTTGAAGCAGTCCACGTTGAACGTGAAGTGGCGCCCCATGGGCCAGCAATCCTTCGAGTAATTATTGAAATCTCGTAGGATCTTCGTTGCCTTCACCGCATCTGGATTCTCACCCTTCTTTAAAGGGGTTGGCATCACGGGAGGAGAGCTCACCTCAGCGCCCTCTGTTACCCCAGACCTCTCCATTTCATCCCGGGACCTCTTCGATGGCGTGGAATGTCGGCTGGGACCCTCCGTCACCCTGCTCGCGGAAGGCACCGGCTTGGGTGCACTTCTCGATCCTCCTGCCCCGGATGCGGATGGTTTCCGTGGGCTCTTCTTCTTCTTGTTGGCTTCCGCGACCGCGCTATTGTACTTGGAGATATTCAAGGAGAGCGCGGCCAACTTCCTTGCTGTCCAGTACGAGCTCAGGGTGTACTTCGTGAAGAGGTCCTTGAGGAAGTGTTTGGCATCAGCCACTACGTTATTTTCCGCGTATGTGTAGGAGAAACTATGTCTCCTGTACTCTAACAATAGGTTAATGTGATCCTTCTTGTTTTTCATGTCTAGAATCACATAATCTCCTTGTGCCTCAATTGATTCTACTTCCCAAGTCTTCATCTGCACCCATTGCTCTGGCTGGTCCGGCGTCGTTTCCAGCTCGTATGTGAAGCGAAGACAGAAAAGACCGTCTGATGTCTTCTCTGGCAGTGCCATCCATTCCCCTATGAAGTCCTCCTTGGGGACATAATTATCGTTTCCGTTGGGGTCGGACACTGACTCTGGTAGTTGATCTATCTGCACTGCGAACATCTCAATGGCGCTTCTGCTCGGTCTGGCCATCTGCAGAGCACATAAACATTTAGTATTGTGTTTACGAACGAGCGTTCGTAATTGACAAAGCAAATCATATACACTAATCATTGAACTCTGGCTATGGATACCCGTGAGAAGTTGTAATGATGTCTTCACTGATTTCATTTACGAACGATCGTTCGTAAAGAATATGGTTGCTAAGGTGTATTTGACACAAGTTTACGAACGTGCGTTCGTATTGTTTCTAAACAAGTCCACGAGTTGTCCAGGGTTATCTAATTTCCACGAGGGTTGTTCGAATTTCCATGAGCATCTTCTAAATAGGTGAATTAATACTTTAGTTCTTATTTACGAACGTGCGTTCGTAAATAATGCTACTTGGAAATGCAGACAATTACCATGAAGGGTTTGGTATATTGTTATAGTTTGTGATTACGAACGTTCGTTCGTATTTTTGTATGTGTAATTGGATTTGAGGATTTTCTGATGTACAGGGTATAGACGAATATACGAACGTGCGTTCGTAAAAATGGAGGGTGAGGTGCGTATTTACGAACGCACGTTCGTATATGTTTGTGGGGTAAGGCATGTATTCACGCCACATTTACGAACGAACGTTCGTAAATGTAGTCATCTGGGATTAGGAAATGGTATATTTATTTATGTACATATATCCGTACGTATACGTATACGTATACGTACATATACGTATGAATGTTGGTATGAATGTTGCAATCTGGCATTGTTCATGATCCTGCAACTCGTGATCATATTGATGAAACACAAGTGAAAAATGGAATCAGAACAAAATTGCGAGTCAGTGATTGATAGTTCAGAATGAAGAGGAAAGTGTTATTTCATACAAAACATGACATACCTCATAATGCAGAAAACAAATCACAAGGAATTCATCAAACAACAATTTCAGATTGTGAAGGAGTGATTTGTAAAGGAAACCTGTACTCACATTGAATTGTTGCACACAAATCCTCCTGCCTTCACTTTGTCACACTCTCAAGCCTTCACAACTTATATGCAAATCCTACACAAACCCTGATGTACACAACTCACAAGCTTCACAAAACTCAAGCTTTCTGAAGCTCTCAAGCTCTCAAGCTCTCAACCTTTCTGAAACTCTCAAGCTCTCAACCTCAAACTCAAGCTCTCAAGCTTTCTAAAACTCAAGCTTTCTAAAACTCAAGCTCTCAAGCTTTCTAAACCTCTCAAGCTTTCTAAACCTCTCAAGCTTTCTATACCTCTCAAGCTTTCTAAAACTCTCTACCTCTCAATCTTTCTAAAACTCAAGCTCTCAAGCTTTCTAAAACTCTAAACCTCTCAAGCTTTCTATAACTCTCAACCTCTCAACCTTTCCTACTCTCAAGCTTTCCTATTCTCAAGGTTCTGACAACACAACAAAACAACATTCACAATGAGGCTCTAAAATTGGCAAGGGCTTCGCCGCACCTAAGAGCTCCTCTCCTCCTCTGCTCCAAATGACAAATGAGGAGGAGAGAGAGGGGCGCGGGGAGGTAGCCGGCGCCGCTAGGGTTTCCAAGCGGCGGCCACGTGGCTAGTGGCCACTGGCGAGGGCTGGGATGGGGGAGGGGGAGGGGGATGGGGATGAGGGGATACCATGGGGACATGGAGGGATGAGGGTTCAGGAAAAATGAAATAGGAGATGGGAGGAGCTTAGTTTAGGGACATAAATTTGACTTTCCGTATCCCCTTAGTACCTCGACATATGGATTCCTTGTAAACATATTTTAGAAAAGTATGTTCAGATAATTTGTATTTAACAATTCATGTCATTTAGTAGGTTTTCGATGAAGAATCCACCCCCAAGATGCAAATGTCGTTTTCATGAACGAGACATCTTTAAAGTTCTTCAATGGTTCCTCAAATAAATATTACATATATAAATGACTCAATTTAAATTGTGGAGAGGGGCTATCTGATTCTCCACAAGAGGTGGATGAAAATTCAATTTTCAATACGATGTCATTAATTTCATGAGGTGTTAGCTTGAACCACCCTTAATATGATATTTAGTGTTAGATACTCTAAATACAAACGCATAGTACACTAAATATCACTAACCCTATGAAGGTAACTACTATTCATTGCGAACTCAAACACTTAATGTCAACTATAATGGTAATATGTGGATGTCGCATGCACAAATTTTGTGTAAGGAAATTAATATGAAAAAAACAATTAACAATGATAAAAGCATAAAGGACATGGTAGTAGGAAATGTGGTGGCCCATTTAATATGTCCAACACTAATTATCAAAGAATTGAAATTTAGTGTTGACCATGATAGCGTAACAACACTATATTATACAATCAAACACTAAATATCATATTTAGTGTAGTGTATTTTAGCCATGTGGTCGCATGTTTTGCTAGTAGTATCAATTGATAGTATGAGCTTCCCATAAATTAAGTTAGTGCGATATGGATTATTTAGGAGTCGATATTGTTTGTGTATATAATGCATTGAAGTAACGATCTAAACCCTAAGCCCGCAAACCACATAGACAACTCTTTCACAAACTCTATACCCTAACCCCAAACCCCAAACCCTAAACCCTAAACCCTACATCTTTTTATCTTACCAACCTTTCTTATATATGGCCATGTTGTGGTCTATGCGCATCATGTCAAAATGGTCTACCAATGTTGGTTCGATTGGAAATTGCTTTATTTGGGTCATAGCAACTATAATAATCTAGACTCATGCCAATAATTGTCATTTTGATATAAAACATTGGTTTAGGAGGTGAAGAGTGAATTTTGAAATGCTAGCCCTTTCACCTTAATAGTTTTGAGTACAATTTGATCACACAATACACACTTAGTCTTATTATAACATGAATGGTATAAGACTTCAACTTAAATTAACAGTTAAGCTATGGTCATGCACATACTTCTTGTTGCAAATAATACAAATATATAATTGTAAATGCATACTATTGTATGCACCATTCCAAATTCGTTATCCATTTCCACACCATGGTGGACCTAAAGTGAATTTCCAATAGGACGTCAAGTCATTTAATTAGGTGTCAACTTGAACTAATGATCGAATACTAGTACATTAAACTTTAATTTTCACCAATGATGAATTGCAACAATGATTCATATTAATATGGGCCGATGTTTGGTGAGCCTCCGGTTCCAAATGTCCTCAATCTACCTAGCACAAGCCATTATGGATTAAGCGACTTTTTATTGGTATTCATGCACTTGGTGACCATATTACAAGCATTTTTTTTATGTGAATCATATGATACCTACAATTTTAGGGGATTCCACAATATGTTCTTAGTCACTCTTACCTCATTGTGTGTGTGAATATATATATCACTTAGACCTTCATCAATTCACTTGGACTTCACACCTTAGTCGCAAATAATTTAATACTCAATGTTAACCCATCAACCTATATATATATAATATAATAACCCATATATAAAATAGTAAAATAGTAAAATATACATATATACATATATATACATATAAATATAGACATATAGACATATAGACATATTTTCGTGCGACCTTGGTAACAACTAAGGTGTGCGACGGATTTATAGATTTACAATATGTTGCGTGCACGCAAGACATGTTCCATACATAATGCTATTTATATATTGCGCATGGATGGAATGGCATATTGTTAGGTCAAAGTAGGCGGCGGGAATCCGCTTTTTAAATAGCATCCAAGGGATTTTGAACCATCAGGGGGAAGGTACTTAAAGCTCTTCCCCCCCACAGAAGAGCTCTTTTCTGCGGCACATCCAAGTGTGCGCTCCACAGACCTGACTGGAACGCGCTCAAACCATTTTCTTGTGCGCCAACCCTACACCACCCAGGTCCACTACAGATTGCACATACCCGTATATACCGCCGCAAATACCGGACGTTTACGAACGCACGTTCGTAAACGTGAGTTGGTAGCACATGTACAATAGGTACATCGATATGATATGAGTTGTTTACGAACGTGCGTTCGTAAGTTGATCACAACCGTACTCGACATTGAGTTCCTTATAGACAGAACTAGACACGAAAATTGTGTCGATGATATACGAACGTACGTTCGTATATCTACCTTCAAGACCCAGACGCGCATGAGTTCCCGTGTAACCGTTTTCTCCAACGGAACATCTGGTGATGGGATATTTACGAACGTGCGTTCGTAAATATCACCTGGGATTATTTTTCAAGAATCCAAAAAACATTCCTTAATTTATACACTTCAGTGCATTGGCCACGTTAACAATATGCAAGTTAAATACGAACGAGCGTTCGTATTTCTCACTACCGTTTGTGTCCGCGGAGAATTATGTTAGTTGAATTTTACGAACGCACGTTCGTAAATACCACCTGTCCACCGTCCACGCATCCACCAACAGGCCTGTTGACGCAAGCATGTGTAGAGGACTACACCGTGTTTATGATAGATACGAACGCTCGTTCGTATCTATGCAATCATGATTTAGTGATAGATGTCGACTGTCATTTTCCACTGGTTATTGGATAACATGTTTCCCTGTAACGTGGCTATAGATATCTCTATTCGGACGTGTCCAATCATTTTTTCCAAACATTGTCGCGGCTGTGACATACAGATGATCGGTTGTTTGCATCCGCCCCTAAGTTTCGGCTGGAACTTACGAACGATCGTTCGTAAACACTCGCCCATCAAATATGATGCTTACTGCATGTGGATAAAGTGGCAAGTATATTTTAGGTGCTCTTATAATATGTCCCATTTAGATTTTATTGTATATTGGGTTGATATTTTCGTCCGCGCGTTCGTGAATATATGTGCTTGTGTTGTCCCTTGGTGGTGGACAACCCTTCCAATGTTTTATTGGCGACTCGACCCAAAGCCCTTCACGGGTAATATATATCGGAATGGGGTTCCGTTGTGCAGGGACGTCTGAGTCCCGTGTAGGATTTGCATGTCATCGAGCTGTTGTCGAACGCACGTTCGTCTTCATATGTGAGGTCCCGCAACGGTGTGGCGAGAGTTGTTTGTGATTTTTGAGCCATATATGTAGGCATATCTCGTATCCACTTTTGTATGCATTGCGGTGGTTGTTGTGTTGGTCATTTTATTGGTGGTTTGTTTAGGTTGGATGGCGATGCACGTTGGATATAGTTCATTGGAGTTGTCCACAAAAGCTTCCGATGATGACTGTAAACTATCTTCGCCATCGGCGGGTAGTCATGGCATGGCAAATGCCATGGGTGGGTTTGTGGATGCACCCTCCCACGAATCATTTGAAGCGCACGAACAATCTATGCGTTCCGGGGATGACAATGATGACATTCCGTTATGTGCCGGTTTCGGTAGGGAGCAATGGGTGGACCTTGATGTTGTTCTTTTCAACGATGTTGGTGTCCCCGTGGCAGATGGCATATGTAGAAACTGTGATCCCCGTGATTGTGTTGATGCCAACCCCCTTGGTCCCGATGATGTGGGTGTGTGCATCTTGAATTCTTTGCTTCCGCTTGACGTCCCGGTGACATGGAGATTTTCCTTGCGTCGATGGCCTCTTTGTCGGGTTCTCCATGACGGAGTAAGCTTGTTGGACCATGAGCGCCGCCATAATCAAACGCAATTAGCTTTGTTGACCAAAATACGTCTTCGCAAAGGCCTACCCAGATATGATTCTAACCGTGTGCCTCGTGGAGATAAGGAACGTCGACGGGATCGCATATTGGGAGACGAAACTATCCGTCTTGTGTCCGCCAAAGACTGTTGCGAGAGGAAATGTTGCCAATTTTTCCCGCGGGAGAAAATTAAGTCCCTACGTCAAGAGATGTGGCTTGCGGATTTCCGTATGAGATCGGCAAAGAAACTCGAGGTCCACAGAAATGTCCACATTGACACCCATGGGCGTAAGGTGGTCACACTTGAGAATGTGGAAGTGTGTTGTACTGCGTGGTATACCATCCACGCCGTGTCAAAGTCTGACTTTTATAGGTTTCAAAAATATTCATTGTTCGGTCGCCGCTCTCGATTTCATGGCAATTCGGGCACAAAGAAACCTAGGGAGGCTACACTCCAAGCCTCCGCGACACTCTCCACCATCATAGTCCCATTGGCCGATGCAATGCCCCACAAGACGAGGACATTGTCGTCAGGGGAGAAAGTTGTACAAATGGTATTGAACACTATATTCGTTAATCGGAGACTTTGGAAAGTCTCAAAATCAAATTCACCCATAGTTTGGGATGCCAATATTGTGAGCATACATTATAATGGGAACATTGGGAACATTGGGAAAATGATAGTTCATAAGTTTGTACGCAAAGAATATTCACATTACTAAATATAGTAATTTTAAATATCGTGATCAAAACATGAACTTCACATGGAAAATAACAATCAAATCTCCCAAAAAATGGTTTTATGTCATTATAGAGTCTAGGATGCGCATCCCATATGGAAAGGTCTTATTGAATTAGATGGCATATCCCAAACTTATTTAAAATAAGTTTGAATGTAGCCGCAATACAACCAAGTCTATACAATGCCCCTATTTTCACACTAATTCCAACCTATGTTATGTCCACCAAAAGATGTATCCACAAACACACCCACCACAATTGTCCCGTCAATATTGTCAGCCGATCGGGAAGAGAGTTCACATTCATTATCTAAAGACGATGCATATGTCGACAATACAAAGGCACTATCTACTACATCCACTACCATCACACCTAAAAATCAACCATGGAATGGACAACCGCATAACCGATGCTATGCAAATAAGAGTGGACACACTATATGTGAGTATATATGACCTGAAATACATACATTTTCCAACTAAAGAGACAATAATGACTAGCAAACCAAAGACACGCTCGCATTGTGGACATTAAAAAGTAGGTGTTGGGATACCATTGGAGAACCTCATAAATAAACACGAACATGTGTTCCAAAACAATCCATGGTCAGGTGCAAATAATCCTTATTTTTCCATTCCAATAAACATGGGCATCACATGGTGTTATTTATTATCTTTAGAAGGCGTTGAAATGATTTGTTAAGTAACCATGGACATGGTTCTACATCAATACAAGACATGATTTTCACATATGTTCATGAATGCGCGGTCGTAAAGCACATCCCATTTCATGATCAAATGTGCATGGGACAAACAACACATGATGTTAAAGATCACACGATACATATATTCACATTGGTGTCAAAGAACATTATACATGCATATGAAAAAAACTGAATGATATGGATTTAAAAAATATTAGTCGCATACACAGTCGACACGATGTATGTCGTCGATTATAGGCCCAAAATACAAAAAAATACGACTTGGGATATACGAATGGGCGTTCGCATACCTCCCTATACATATTCCAGGAGGGTATCTTTATGAACGGCCGCGCGTATGTCACATGTTGTATTTTTTATGGCAAATAAAATTTAAACTGTAATAATTGTGGTATTTTACGGATGTACTTTCGCAAAACGTATGCCATCATACGGGTATTTGGGGCAATTGGATTGGTATACTCCATACGAATGGCCGCTCGTAAAGCTTTGGTAGGTATCTTTATGAATGCCCATTCGTATATCATCATGACAGACTTGTATCATATATCATCATCATATTTGGGTCGATGCATAGATGTGTCTATGTATGGATGTTGTTTGGATACATAGACCATATTCACAGGTGGTATTTACAAACGACCGTTCATAAGGCTTTGGGTCATATCTTTACGAACGTGCGTTCGTATATCACCATGACATGTTGTTTGGGTCTATGCATAGATGTATGTCCATCTATGGATGTTCCTAGACACATAGACCATACTCATAGGTGGTATTTACGAACGCACGTTCGTATATCACTATGATATATTGTTTGGGTCTATGCATAGATGTATGTCTATCTATGGATATTGCTAGATACATAGACCATACTCATAGGTGATATTTACGAACACACGTTCGTAAACTCTTAGCCATCACATGTGATTGAATCATTAATACAAATGCGTTCATTTGTGATTTACGAACGCGCGTTTGTAAACTCTCAATCACCATATATGTTTCAACCAATACTACAAATGCGTTAATTTGTGATTTACGAACGTGCGTTTGTAAACTCTCAACCATCATCTATGTTTGAACCAATACTACAAATGCATTGATTTGTGATTTGTGATTTATATTTGTACCATAGGTTGGTTGAAGGCTTGAAGCTTAGAAACATTGGATCTGGATTCGGTTTGCGAAAACCACCTTTGACCAAAAACGTTAGCTAGTCATAAGGACCCGAAAACTCCACTATAGGTTGTAGAAGGTTACAAATGCCAGCTCTAAGCTTATATTATGGAAACAACATCTAAATGTTGGCCATTCAGACCAAAAACGCGAGCTCGTAGGTAGTGTCCAAGACATATTTTTTAGCCTTAAACGGAAGTTTAAGGCGATCATACGTCAAAGGAGTTTTCTAGAGATGCACTAGGTTGGGAGGTGTTTTTGCAAGGCTTGGAAATGACTAGCAACAAAAGAGTTAATGTAGCAAGGAAGGACTGCAAACACCCATTAACAATGGGCTTTCATATATATGTACTATGCAGCATTTGGTTGCTGCGCAGAAGTTTACGAAAATGTGGGCCGATGTTTACGAACGCCCGTTCGTAACTGTGCAACACTTAATTGCTGCGCAGAAGCTTACGAAAATGTGGGCCGATGTTTACGAACGCCCGTTCGTAAATGTGGGCCAAGGTTTACGAACGCCCGTTCGTAAATGTGCGCCGATGTTTACGAACGCACGTTCGTAACTGTGCAGCACTTGGTTGCTGCAAAGTGTACGAAAATGTGGGCCGAGGTTTACGAACGCCCGTTCGTAAATGTGCGCTGACGTTGTTCGCAACTATGCAGCACTTGGTTGCTGCGCAGAAGTGTACGAAAATGTGGGCCGAAGTTTACGAACGCCCGTTCGTAAATGTGCGCTGACGTTTACGAACGCACGTTCGTAACTATGCAGCACTTGGTTGCTGCGCAGAAGTGTACGAAAATGTGGGCCGAAGTTTACGAACGCCCGTTCGTAAATGTGGCCGAGGTTTACGAACGCCCGTTCGTAAATGTGGCGGAGATTTACGAACGCGCGTTCGTAAATGTGGGCCGACGTTTACGAACGGGCGTTCGTAAATGTGCGCCGACGTTTACGAACGCGCGTTCGTAAACCTCCGGAATACGCGGCGGTATATGCGGTGGATATACGTTGTACGTACATGAAGTGTGTAGTGTGGACGCATAGAAATGTGATATGCGCGCACTCCTACAAGTCTCTAGAGCAGTCTCTAAAGCATGCCGCAAAAAAGAGCTATGGTGTGGGGGGGAAGACCTTTAAGTACTGCTCTAGGGCGATTCAAAATCCCTTGGATGCTCTTTAAAAAGCGGATTCCCGCCGCCTACCTTAACCTAACAATATGTCATTCTATCCATGCGAAACATGTATGACGCTATGTATGGAACATGTATGGCATGCATGCAACATATTGAAAATATTAATGTCGCTCGCACACCTTAGGTGTTACCAAGGCCTCAGGATAAAAACATAAATACTATAATAGTCAAATGTTATTGAAATATGATGATGCTTAACATTAAATAAATGATTTGCGACCAAGTTATGAAATCCAAGTTTTTGGGCAATTGATACCTATATGTTACCAAGGTCTAAGTGATATATATATATACACATATATACAATGAGGTAGGAGTGGGTCAAAATTAGTTGTGGAGGCCCCTAAAATTGTATATATTATATGATTCACATCAAAACATGTCCAAAATATGCTCACTAAGTGTGTGGACACCAATAAAAAGTCGGATTAATTTGGAATGGCTTCTAAGGTAGAGGAAGGATATGATATGAAACCATACCTAAATATAATGTAGGTCTTAATTTAAGTGCAAACCTAGATGTGGAAAGATTGAATTAATCTGGAATGTGTGGCAAGATTGAAATTAATTTGGAATGGTACATAAGGTAGAGTAAGCATATGAATTCAAAACATACCTAGGTCGAGTCACACTAATTGCATGTTTTTGCATCCTACGAGAAGTAGGTGCATAACTAAAAGTATTCATTTAAAGTTGAGTCTTAAGACATGCATGTTGGAATAAGATTAAGTATGGACTGTGTGATCAAAATGTACTCAACATTATTAAGGTGAAAGAGGAAGAATTCCAAACTTCACTTTTGACATAAACCAAAGTTGTATCTCAAATCTAATTTTGAATCTTGAAATGACAATCGGCATGATTTTCAATAGTTGTTATTAACCGGATGAAGCAATATCCAATCCAACCAACATTGGTAGACCAGTTGGACATGCCCACATACCACAACATGGCCACATATTTTGAATATTGGTAAGATGAAAAGATTTAGGGATGTAGGGTTTAGGGTTTGGGGTTAGGGTTTGTAAAAGTTGTGCATGTCCAACAGTTAATACAATAGATTACACACACAAACGATATTGACTACTCAATAGCCCATATTGCACTCTCTTAATTATGTAGAATGCACATTTTATACTTGCCAAACATCCGATCACATGGCTCAAATACACTTAGTTCAAGTTGAAGTTAAAGTTCAATGCACTATACAAATGTTAGTTCAAGTTGACACCTAATTATATGAATTGATGACATGTTCGAAATTGAATTTCCGTCCACCTCTACTAAAATTAAGTTCACCCCCTCCCCCCAATCTCAAATTGTGTATTTTATGAAGCTAATAATGATTAGAGGAACTAATGAACAACTTGAAAGATATTTCATTCTTGAAAACAAAATATTTCAAAACACCATATGAGCATCATTGGGGTTGGATTCTTCATCAAATTTCTACTAAATGATGTGCATTGTTCACTACAAATTTATACTCCCTATGTACCTAATGTTTACAAAAGAACCAAATGTATGGGGACTAATAGAATGGGGAGAAAAAATTCATTTGTATTTATACTAAGCTATTCAAATCAATATGATAAACAACTATACTACATATACATAATACAAAACATGAATTAAGCATGCCTTCATTACTTACAAATTCTACTTTTATTTTCATGCAAGAGAGTCATCGAACGTTTTTCCATCCTAACAAGTATGGACAAGGTAGTCATATGACTGCCTCCATAATATGACAACAATTTATGTATCGTAACTTGGATGAAACTAACACATTTCAATGGTAACAAATTCCCTCCCCACCCCTATCCCATCCCAACCCATCCCATCCCATCATAACCCATCCCATCCCATCCCCTCCCCACACCCCATCCCACCACATCCCAACCCTTCTCACGTGGATGAGGCCACGTAGCAACGATAGGGAAACCCTAGCGGCGTTGGCTACCTCCCCGCACCCCTTCTTCTCCTTTCATTGTCATTTGGAGCATAGAAAGGAGAAGCGGAACGCTGAGCACATGCGGAGCGGAGCTCTTGTCATTTCTTACTCATATCTTTTCTTTGTTTTGTTGGCGCGCGTGTTTAAGAGTCGCAGATTTCTTTTGAGAGTTGTAAGTTTGCTAGTAGAGAGCTTGAGAGCTACAAACTTGAAAGTTGCATACACATAAGAGTTGTTGCAAGGGTTTGTATGTAACGTGCGAGGGCTTAAGAGTGTGAGGGAGGAATGACTAATGTGAAGGTGCAGTAGATTGAATTTACAATTCTGAGGTTTTCGAAGTTTTTCACTAAATGAGGAAGCACAAGTTTTGGATGTATACCAATTCAACGTGCATAGTGTAATCCTACTGAACTCACTTCCTTCACATTTTGAAATTTTTTTCATTGTTGAATTCCATGTGTTTTTTCCATGTATGTTGAGCTTTGGCATGTTTTGTTTGCAAGCTTCCCCATGTTTTTCGATTTAGTGTTCTCTAACAACCTGAAACTCAATTATGTTTTCATTCGGTTGTTTCAATTTTTATCGTTCTCAAGTTTTATCTTCACTTGCAGTATGTAAAGGCACCAATTCAAGGTTGATAGGTATCAATCACAAACCAAAAGTGGCAAGATGGAATGGACAAATCACTGATACATATCAACCACTCCATTATAGACCAATGCATATTTGTATTTGTTTATATATGAATATAAAAAACATATGTACATGCGTAAATACCGGAGCATGTTTACGAACGGGCGTTCGTAAACTTCAGCGCAACAACCAAGTGCTGCACAGTTACGAACGTGCGTTCGTAAACGTCGGCTCACATTTACGAACGGGCGTTCGTAAATCTCGGCCCACATTTACGAACGTGCGTTCGTAAACCTCGGCCCACATTTTCGTAAAATTCTGCGCAGCAACCAAGTGCTGCATAGTTAGTAACTGTGCACCGACTTTTACGAACGGGCGTTCGTAAACCTTGGCCCACATTTACGAACGGTCGTTCGTAAATCTCGGCCCACATTTACGAACGTGCGTTCGTAAATCTCGGCCCACATTTTCGTAAAATTTTGCGCAGCAACCAAGTGCTGCATAGTTAGAAAATGAGCGCCGACTTTTACGAATGGGCGTTCGTAAACCTCGGCCCACATTTTCGTAAAATTCTGCGCAGCAACCAAGTGCTGCATAGTTAGAAAATGTGCGCCGACTTTTACGAATGGGCGTTCGTAAATCTCGGCCCACATTTACGAACGTGCGTTCGTAAACCTCGGCCCACATTTTCGTAAAATTATGCGCAGCAATCAAGTGCTGCATAGTTAGTAAATGTGCGCCGACTTTTTTACGAACGGGCGTTCGTAAATCTCGGCCCACATTTTCGTAAAATTCTGTGCAGCAACCAAGTGTTGCATAGTTAGTAACTGTCCGCCAACTTTTACGAACGGGCGTTCGTAAACCTCGGCCCACATTTACGAACGGGCGTTCGTAAATCTCGGCCCACATTTACGAACGTGCGTTCGTAAACCTCGGCCCACATTTTCGTAAAATTATGCGCAGCAACCAAGTGCTGCATAGTTAGTAACTGTGCACCGACTTTTACGAACGGGCGTTCGTAAACCTTGGCCCACATTTACGAACGGGCGTTCGTAAATCTCGGCCCACATTTACGAACGTGCGTTCGTAAACCTCGGCCCACATTTTCGTAAAATTCTGCGTAGCAACCAAGTGCTGCATAGTTAGTAACTGTGCGCCGACTTTTACGAACGGGCGTTCGTAAACCTCGGCCTACATTTTTGTGAAATTTTGCGCAACAACCAAGTGTTGCACTGTTACGAACGTGCGTTCGTAAACCTCAACGAGTATTTACAAATGCGCGTTTGTAAATCTTGGCCGACAACAAAGGTTGCATATTTACGAACATGCAATTGTGAACTTCAGCGTAATAACCAAGGGCTGCATGTTTACGAATGCACACTCATAAACCTTGGCTACATACAATGAAAATGTGCACCACCCCCCTGCTACAATAATCAATAGCGAATAGGAGTACGTATATATGAAAACCCATTGTTAATGGGTGTTTGCAGTCCTTCCTTGCTACAATTACTCTTTTGTTGCTAGTCATTTCCAAGCCTTGCAAAAACACCTCCCAACCTAGTGCATCTCTAGAAAACTCCTTTGACGTATGATCGCCTTAAACTTACGTTTAAGGCTAAAAAATATGTCTTGGACGCTACCTACGAGCTCATGTTTTTGGTCTGAATGGCCAACTTTTAGATGTTGTTTCCATAATATAAGCTTAGAGCTGGCATCTCTAACCTTCTACAACCTATAGTGGAGTTTTCGGGTCCTTATGACTAGCTGACGTTTTTGGTCAAAGGTGGTTTTCGCAAACCGAATCCAGATCCAACGTTTCTAAGCTTCAACCAACCCGTGGTACATTTTTCAAGTCATTCTAACTACTTGCTCTAGACGTCTCCTATGAGTGTCACGTTCGCGCATACCCACCCTTTCTACTTTCTAATGCATTCTTTGTTCCTACATGACAAGTTGTCCAATGCACATTTTCAATAACACCTTCAACACCTTTGTCTTGCCAACACTAAGGATTATGTTATCTTAGAAGGAGAGCAGTAATAGGAGAATGCCAACAATGAATCTACTCTTCAAATCCCTCTTTCAACACTTTGTTGCTTGTTTTCCAAGACTGTTGTCCGTCTGGACTGCCTCACATTTCTAGGTCTAAACTTACAAGCATACACACCTTCTCTAAGAGTCTAAGCTATCTTCACATATGTGTACTAAGAGAGCCAAAAGGTTCTAGGACAATCTTTATATACCTCAAAACAACTACCTACTAGGTGGGTCAACTTGGTAGGTTACCACCCTGTCAAAACACTGCAACTAGCTGTCCTCACGCGTTTTTGCCCTTTGTCCAATACATGACCAACTGGCACACTGAGGTCATAAAAAATGATCAACTAGTCACAGAAATGCAATGCTATTTAATAACTTTGGACCAACAAGTCATTATCTGACCAACTAAATTATTAACACCAAATAATTACTACTACTGAATAAATTGCTCAGTAGTAAAACAATAAAAAAACCAATTAGTGGACGTTTTAACAACTAATTGCATTAGGGACAAATTTGACGTCAACTAGTAAACTAGCATTCTTTTTCCCTTTCGACAATTCGCGACCAACTAGTCAGTTTTTGATGGGTTGGTTTACTATGAACATTTTATGTTCTTAAAACACGGTGCTAACTTCTATCTTATCTATGTTTGTGCAAATAAACGAAACCACTATACATATTTGCAAACACACATTCGTAAAAATACGTAATGTTGATTTACACATTACACATTACACTGATTTATGAACGGTTGTTCGTAAATATGCTACCAAAATCTACTTTAACAATTGAATGTGGATATACTTTATATTGTGCATAAAGTATGGTCTTGGAGAACACGGTGCCCATTTTCAAGTTCCTCATCTGTGATCTCCCAAGCCCTTGCCTCGTTCTCGGCCAAGAAGTATGCGATGAGCTAATTGACGAGAATGGTGTGCCAATGCCCAAGTTTGGTGGTCGAGGCGGAGGGCAACATTTCCTCAAGGTCTTGAGGTCCAAGTTGTGGCTAGAAGCCCCCCTATTGGAGGGAGTCCCCCACGGGAGCTGGCGAACTCCGGAGAACACCCTCCTCATCGACGACAACACGGCCAAGAGCCTTCTTTGTCCCCTCCTATTCTTTCACCGTTGCTCTCATTTTCTTGCATCTGCATGTTATGCACTTTACGAGCGCCCATCCCAAACCGCCCCTCCTTAATTTACCCACTCCACTCTGTCTATGATATTGTTTCACAGGTCGCTCCACGCTCGTTTGGTGGCCGACCCTCCTTGACTTCTTCATTGGAGACGCACACAACTCAAGGTTGCATCTTCCGAGTCCGATCGTTGTTTGGCCCTCCGGAGAAGTGCAAGACATTCTCTCTTGCAGATGCCTTTGTATTCCACTACAATACCACTTCGTACAATTCGGGAGCGCGTTTGGACATATTGAAGAACGACACATATTCGAGGCCAGTCAACAAACTTGGCTATAGTTGCGGGCCGGAGATTTTCAAAGCTATAAAGGCCATTGGAGCATTACAGAGAGAAGCCACCGTAAAAGATAAGGACATGGCCACGAGAAAAAATATAGTGGGACGTACTAGTGGGACTATAAACGCCTACGGACTCCCTAAATGTGTGTAGGGGTAGAGCATAGTGCTTGGTTATCCATTCTATTTGAAGGTCTTCAAGACATTAATGGTATTTCCATTATGTTTGTATTTCAAACCCGTTGAATAGATTCAATTTCCAATCATTCTCCACATCTTCCTGTCCATTAGCAACAATTTGTCATTTTATACACATATGTTTTCATGTATGGTTCATTTTTTTGTTCACTTTGATGCATTTATGTTGATGATTATATCCAATGTTATACATATGGTATTTTAATGTTGTTAACATTGGCTAAAATTTGAAAACCCCGTCCTTGAATAGTCTCAAAATCATCAAAAAGTCTCCGATTACCGAATATAGTGTTTAATCGACGAAAATGCTAAATGTAAATTGTCTCTATAGTGTTAGAACACAAAATGTCAACTCTAACACTATTTGTACCAAGTAGTAACTTTAAATATTTACATGAGCGCATTTAATGTTAGATGATATTTTGTAAATCTTGGAATGAAGAGTTGAAGGAAGAAGAATATGAGAACCTTGTAAAAGGTATAATTTGTTCAAACCCTATTCAAACACTACTTGTAATATCAGTTGAAAATTAGTGTTTTAGGTAACTATTGCATCTAACACTAATCTTCATCTAACACTAATCTACCTATTTAGTGTAGCAGTGTGAAGGATACGCAGTGGAGCCCGAATGACTAGGGGGGTGTTGACATGATGGAGGTTGAGGACACGGGAGCCTCTACAGGCATTGAGGTTGTGCATATGGAAACTATGGAGCTCAAGGGAAGTACCAACCAGACTGAATCCGTTCTGAGACCATAGCATCCCAAGCATGGGCAGATGACAGTCTCATGGACATGAAACTTGTGGCAATGCATTTGTTGAGGAGAATGTTACGAACCTACGTTTGTGAATAGGTGAGGAGGGAGAAGCTATTCAAACCAACAATGAGGCCCCTCCTAGCAATGACAAGGTAAGGTAACTCATCCCTAAGAATGCCCCTTACATTCATGAACGCGCGTTCCTAACAATCTAACCGACCGCTTCTCTTTGTTGGTGCGTTTTCTCCCTGGACAACTGCGACCATTTAGAGGTATTCCATCGCACTAGACTAGGGTAGACAAATTGGCAAATTGTGTCCTTAGGATCTAGCATGATAAACTTATGATACGTTGAGAAAACTTGTACATAACTTGGAATATTAATATATATTAAGAAGTGTTTTTCAACCAATATTTTGACCACCTTGCACTCCAATTTTTGAATGCTTGTGTTTCCCATTCTCATTTATAAAATGCATTTGATGATGAGATGAGGCTCCTATGTCCACCTTGTTTATGAGCAAGTGTTCGTAAATGTCATGCTAGTCTGCATATGCCCCACATGCATAACAAAAACTTGTGCCACCCATTGTTCCTAGAATTCAATCTCCTTCACATACGAGCGTTCATGAATGATGAGCATCACCCCCTTCATCCCCAATCACAAAATACTTGTTCATAGATGAGCCATAGTATTCACTCTTGCATGAAATTCCTCCCCTTAATAAGATGCATCCACCTTTGCATGTCCTCGCATGTTGATGTTTTAGTATATGTCTCATATTCTTGAGGCAAGGGTTTGTAGCACTTTCAATCATATTCAACGTGTCATGAATCATTATATTTTATGCAAGTGGTTTAATATCTAGCTCAATTTTTTTTTGTGATGACATGTATCTGTGCCAGATCGGTTAGTGTTGCCCATGCAAGTCACTTTATTTCTTCTAAATTTATCACTTTGAATTTTTTCTTGTTTTTTAATTGAAAACCACGTCCTTAAATAGACTCAGTTTTATAAAAATCTTTGATTACCAAATATAGTGTTAAAAGCAAAACAAGAATTAAGTGTAAACCCTTTGTATGACACTTGAAGGCCCGTAATTAGCTTCTTAGACCTTGAAAGGTTAGCCCTAAGTGTGTAAGAGGCACAATTGTATGGGCATCTCCATGCACAAAATTATGTGCATGAACAACATACTTCAATTTTTAACCGTTTTGTCAAATGCGATCCTATCTAATACTATTATTTCTCTTCTTAATGTTAGTGAGGGATTTGGATGCAAATGCATACCTAGAAGGTTGGTATTGTGACCATCCAATGTCACATGTCACGGGCTCGGGGGGGGGGGGCAGTGTGTTAAAAAGTTAAGGATATAGGTGCGAACAACCACTATTTTATAGGGGGCTATTACTTTCAATTCTCTATTTTTTTTCACATGCTATCATTATGTAAATTTCTACTTTGGGTTAATAAATAAATGGCTTGCATTACTTATAACTCCAAATTACCTATTATTCCATACCCTATAGTACTTTAAAGATGTCCAATATCATTTTTGATACCCTATATTACTCTTAAGTCCATTTATAATTTTTTGCCCCCATGTTTTTAAAATACCCTATCATTTGTTCGCACGTATATTGCTACTCCAACCAATGACTACCCCCCCCCCCCGAGGTCACGGGGAGGTGACTATCAAAATTTTAGAAACCACGTGAGATAAAAAATAGGGTCAATTTAATTCGTTGAGGGTAAAATTTATACATTCGTTAGATCTACCATAGCTTTGGAAATATGTCCCCTACATGTTTACATGTAAAATAAGGCGGTGAATAATTCCTCCATTTTAGTAATCAGTAGAAAAAAAATAAGATTATAGAGATTGGATCCCCCCAAATGTGTGTAGTAGAATCAATAGAATAATTATGGGTTAGACTACTTGGATGAAGAATTGTGTAATTCTGTCCAAATTTGAATGAAACGCGTTAGTTTGGAGGGAAACGTTGTGGATTTTTTGGGGGAAGGAATGTTGTGACTTCTCAACGGCCCTTGGGTTTGCTTAGGATTTGGACAAGCATAGTGGTGTGAAGGCGGTGAAGCATTTGGGTAGGAGGTCTTGCATTGGTGAAGCGTGGCACAAAGGCGGTAGGTAAGACACATTTTTGGAGCTTTTTTCTTTGCTCTATAGCATTCAAAGCATTCACATAGGGTGTTTCACAAGCGCCAAAGATTCGGCTTGCTCCGCTCTCGTGAGGTATGTCCGCCTCATGCCAACAATTAGTTTTAGTTTTTTGTCATCATTGGTGTTAAACCTCTCCAAAATTTTGTCTTATCATGACATAAGAGAGCATATTGATATGTACCTTGACATGTATTGGAGGATGCATAGTTATATCCTAATCCTTCACATTGTAAATATTTGGTACAAGGTTGAATGTGTTTGTGAACACAATTTAAGTAAATGTTTTCAATTTGTGTATTTAGTTTTTTCAATTGAATGCAATTTTTTTTTTTCGAGTAGATAATTATGAAAAAATTTCATGTCTTATGACAATTAATTATATTTCTTGTTTTGCTCTATACATGTTTACAACTTGTCTATGTTAGCTTGTACATTTTGTCATCTCCATGTTCATTGGTAATCTTTTAACTAAATTCCAAGTGTTATTGATTGTATTTTGAATGGTACTTTGAATGCTTTAGCAATGGTATAACTAATTGAAACCGATTAAATGACAAGATGGATGGTATGGAACGTTTGTTGCTCACATAGTCGATTTTGCAATGCTATAATATTCTGTTCATTATTTGGTACCTATACAATTTATAATAAAAAAATATGATGCTAAAATTGGTCTCTCCAAACAATTACAAATAAACATAGGGTGCTAAAAAATATGTCAAAGCAACTTTATATCTACAAATAGGGAGGGAAAAAATACCAAGAGGTGCATAAATACCCCCCCATTAAATACCCCATTATTGCACGTGGTTACAAAATGTAAGAGGGTGTGATCCCCCCGTGTCACATGTAAATATGCTTTATTTGTCCTCCTTGACATAAGATAATGTGTGAGTAAAGTTCTTTTCTAAAAAGTGTATTTTCAAAACAGAATTCTAAAACTAGATGACGCCTGTGGAAATACATTTTGCATATGGTTATACATTGAGCCCCTCAGTCCATCAAGGGTTAAGAGGTCAACATGTGGTTGCATGGGAATCAACACATTGGCCACTGAATTCTTACTTTTAAAGGCTATCAACCCATTTTAATTTCAAAGATGCCTTAGTTCTTTCCAAAATGAAGATTCGAAAAGTTAGAAATAAAAATAAAAATATGTTCATCAATCAAAAATTCAAAAGAACCGCCATAAGTAGAGAAAACTACAAAATAAAGTATACCAAGCACCTTTTCCCCATTAGGTTAGAATTGACTGCTAAAAAGGATGAAGGTGATATACATTCTCCCCCCGCTTTCCTAATAGTGCATTCACGTCATTGTGGACCAACACACTTGTAAATGTCTGTGTTGAAACACATGTCAAAAGGCTGCAACTAGATAAATGCTTTTCGAAGTGATGAGTGTACATTGAAAGTCATGGTCACTTTTAAGAGCTTGTACTAGGGTCCACATTGCCAACTTCCCACTTGGGGTGAAAAAGGGAGTTTAAGTCGATGTTGCACTTTAAGGTCGTGTCCTTTTCTAAGTAGCATCTAAGGGCCAGTTTGGACTACGCTGAAGAAGTGCACCAGTCGGTCAAGAAATTTCAGTCCAAGACAAGGCTATTTGAGGCAACAATTGGTATGGCAAACCACCTGATGGAAGAACAATCGTTTTTTTTTTTTAAGTCTTGAGTTGGAGTTCTCCAGAGGTCGAGTTTCTTGTTTGAGGGTTTGAGGTTACCCAAGAAACTTGACCTTCATGAGGGTCCTCACACATGATAAAATAAAATAAATCAACAGTTGTGAACATTCGGAGTGGCAAGGTCTCCCGGTTTTGTGTGAGGCCTACATCCAAGAAGTGGTCTTTGAAAATAGTCCAAGTGACCAAGAAACATGACCCATTCGATGCCATGTAGGAATCCATGTACACTGTACATCCATCTTGCATTCACATACTCCGTTGGTCCCTCCAGCGTAGTGTGAAGTGAACTTGGACCGGCTCTGCCTTTTCCACCAATGAGAGTGCTTGAAGTGTAATGGTCACGGGCTCTCAGTCTCGTGTGTGAAGTGGCCCTAAGGGATACCAACCCATATCCTTCCATTCTAAAACTCTTATAATAAGTAGGTATGGGATGTGATGATGCCAAGGTGTTTTATGTGTGTGGTGTGAACCGTACAATAAATCATGAACGACATGTAGAGAATTGAGGTGAAATGTATGTGACTCATGATGTCCACCTTTTATATCAAGACTTCAAAACGGTCATCTCCCGTACCCAATTATTCTTTGGACTTGTCATTTCAAGTCACACCCACATGTTGTCACATGGCAAGTACACTAAATAGTCCTATAAGTGTGGGTGAAAAATTAGTGTGGAACTAATTAGCATGGGACACACTAATTTTCTAGTCAAGGTGCAAATAATGTGGGGTCCAAGACCCCAGGTGTTTCCCCAAGTCTTCATGAAGACTTCTAACCAACAGAATGATAATTGGTTACAAGACAAAAGTAGTACAAAGTAAAATAATCACTCATATTAATTTTCTATAAAAAATTAATTAATGTGGTCCGCGCTAATTTTCTAGTAGAAAATTAGCGCGGGTTATAAATGAATGTGAGCCACAGTGATTCTCATTATGAAAATTAGCATGGGCTCTTGAAAATTACTATGGCTCTCAATAATAGGATTGTAAGTGTAAATTTGTCAATGCAAAACCCTTGTTGCCGGATATTTACCATTTATAAGCACTTTGTGAGTTTAATACCTCATTGATTGGATATGGTAAGTTAGTATTTCCGGGCTTTCAATAACATTCTATGCATGAGCTTTCGATTCCATGATCTCATACCTTGTAAGCACCTTTTTTTTTTCTTCTAGATGTTGAAGAAAGCCAAAATGGTGATGATGAAGCCACGGGTAGATCACTTAGTGCATTTTAAAAACGCCGTGCAGCATAATATAGAGAGGATTAAAATCATTTGAAATAAAAAATATAAAGGAATTCCAAATTATGAAGGGGCCATTAAATGTAGACAATCTCATTATAAGTAAGTTAGATGGACATAAAATGTGGGCCATTATTTTTTTGTAAAATTAATATAGGGGCTGAAGATAAGGATCCCAGAAGGTATGTTTAGTACTTGGGGTTATTTTGTACGTGCTGTAACATTGTGGACTCCACCCTAAATTGTAAATTCTAAACCCGCTTTACTATGCTCTGTGTTTTTGGTCACTTGCATTGCAATGACCGCTATGGTATTTGTGTTGGCATCTCCTATGTGTTTTCATCATAACAGTGTTTGCAATGATATTACTTTGCTATGGTCTCCTATGTGTTTTCTTCATAACTCTGTTTGCAATGGTATTACTGTTTGCACCCTTTTTTGTTTCCATGTTTTCTCTCAACACTCGTCAATTGCGTTAGGAAGTAGATTAGCTTTTATTACTTAAAAGGAATATAGAGTACAAAAAACTGCAGTGACTTGGACAATATAAGTAATGGAAGGGTGCAAACAAATGGGCCATTTTTGAAAGTAATTATAGGGAGGCTTTAATTCTGCCCTTGAAGGTAAATAGCCCCAAAACAACAAAAAAACCCTAGCCGCACGTGGTGCACAAAAATGCCTTAGAGTGATCTACCCGTGGATGAAGCCATTGGAGTGATGAAGTGATGAAGCCACATACAGATGATATTGCAACTTTTCATTCACATGTAGATTCATTCATCCCACTTTTGGTCATTTCATCCATCAAGATGACCCAACCCCTCCCCCCTTTCTATTTGTAGTATTAGATTTTGCAATATAGTTTCTTTTCACCTAAAAGTATAGGATTGCAAATACGACAATTGCAAATTTGTCATTGAGTACCGTACATAGTATATCATTCACACCTATTATTGTGCTCACTATTATTCTCGGGGGGGTAGTCATTGGTTGGAGTAGCAATATACGTGCGAACAAATGATAGGGTATTTTAAAAACATGGGGGCAAAAAATTATAATCGGACTTCAGAGTAATATAGGGTATCAAAAATGACATTGGACATCTTTAAAGTACTATAGGGTATGGAATAATAGGTAATTTGGAATTATAAGTAATGCAAGCCATTTTTCTATTAACCCAAAGTAGAAATTTGCATAATGATAGCATGTGAAAAAAAAAAGAGAATTGAAAGTAATACCCCCCTATAAAATAGTGGTTGTTCGCACCTATATCCTTAACTTTTTAACACACTGCCCCCCCCCCCCCCCCGAGCTATTATTTTGACATACCACAATAAATTTGGTCAATATGATTTCTTGGATGTACATCAACTTTTAAGTTCCACTATCATATGCTCTGAACTAAGAATGTGGAATCAAACTTTACAGTAAAAAAATTCGTATATAGTAGGTTGAAACATATAGTACCAAAACAATAACAGTTTAATACTAATAACTCAACATTTTGATAAGATTTAACCATTCTTTTTTTAAGTTATTGTTTTATTAAGTTATAAGTCACTCATACTAATTTCTAGCCCACGCATAAAATATAGTAGGCCACGATACTTTCTATATGCACTAATAGGTGTGCATAGTGTAGTGACTAAAGCTTTAGGTGTGATTGTTTGGTGATAGTTTAAATTCAGTTCATATGTTAGTGATCAGTTAGTGATCTTAATCAGACACACGTATTTGAGTGGTATGTGGTTAGGAGTGGCTCCAATGATGGATATAAAAAAGACATGTGTTTAAAACTAGGATTTAAGTAAACATGAACAGAAATCTTGTCCAAAATTGATAATGCATCTAAGAGTATTTTTTGCATGATTGAGACATGCACATTGCACAACAAATTATGAAGGACAAAATTAGGAGAATATGATGAAATCCCCAATTATAAATACTTTGAGAAGCAATATTCATTAGAAGAGGAAACATGGTCAAATAGGCCTTGAAGGACCCTCAATTGGTGAGTGAAAATGAAATGTTTCTTATTAATTTGATTTCCATCCATGGGCCTAGGCAACCGAGAATCTCGTGAGTAGATCTCATTAGAGCGGGAAATCAAAAGATTGGACCTTTAGATTGGGCACTTTAGACTTTTAGTAAGAGTTGGTTTTGCATGTTCATTGGTTTGGCCTGGCATGCCGCATATTTGGCGCCAAATATCCGAGCAATGATATTCTTGTCTCGATTTCATACATGGTACATTACATGGAGGGAACCTAAGAATTGAGCAATGAGCAGTGAACAGAGAGTGGTGAGTGGTGAGTGATCATGCTTGGAGATGATGTTTATGATCACTCCAAATCCTAGTAACTCCAACAACATAGTATCCGTCCATAAGTCAGTCACTCTCCCATTTGTTTTTATGTTTTGTTGTTGGTGTTGTTGGATTATGATGCACTATCTTTTTAAATATGGAAGTTGGGTGGACATTAGGATTCAGTGCCACACAAAAAATGTACTCAAGGGAAGGGGAGTGTCCCAATTGCTAAGAGCCTACAACGAGGCGAAAATGCTTCCCTTTTGATGCAATTGGAACATGGCATACTCTAGCGACATACCTTCTCCCTTGAGATGTTGATTCTTATCTTTAATGGTCATGTCTTGGGTACTATAGGCCAATCCATAGCATACTTATATTTGTTGTCACTCACACAACGCTTGACGTCATCATGGACAGACCAAAACTTATGCTCCACATTGTTGGTGGAAGGGAACTTTTTCTTCATCTCTTTGTACGTTGGAGCAAATGTGCCATGTTTGCTAGTTTCACTTTGACATTGCACAAAGCCCACGTAATGGCTTTCATTGCCCAATTTTTTTTTTGGTACAGTTGAGTGGCAACCTTACAATGTGTCATTGGAAATTAAGGTTGTTCAATCTCCAATACCAATGTGGGGTGTGCCACACCATGCCCTACATAATTTAACAGCTCATGTATGTATGGTTTTCTTTATCTTATTGTTTGGGGGCGAGGAATGGAGTGCTTCACTTTGTTGGGTCCATGTGAGTCGCATTTGGCACCAAGTGGCAAGTCGAGTTTTTGTTTGGTGGAACCAAACAACTTTGTGTCCTCCAAGGCATAATCCTTCGTGTTACGACCTTTTGCTCCTGGATAAAACTTTATGGCCTCTACCATTGGCCTTTGATCTCCATACTTGGCAATAGCCTTGAGTTTTGATGATGATGAGTCATGGCCTTTACTATTGGACCTACCTTTCAACCATGACCTATAATTCACAATATGTATGAAGGTTGGGTTTAAATCATCCAATGTGCCTTCCTAAAGACAAGTCATTTGTGTCCCCTAATATTGAAGGCACTTGTTGTGGACCAATTCTACAAGGTATCGTGTTGGCATTTATGCATGTCTATGGTCATATCTTGCGTAAAAGAAAGAAATGAAAATAAGAAAACTATGATCAACTCCAAATGAATAGTGGTGACACTAGGAATTTGAATAATGGACATGCTAAACTTGATTGTTAAAATGATAATAGAAGTTTGCATCTAGGAATTAGAGACCATTAACTCTAAATGAACAAGGATCCAAAGTCGAGACAAAACCATCCTCATTATTATTCTTTTGCATCAAAATTATTTCAGTGACCTCTCCGAATGTAGAATACATTTCTTGATCAACATACATGGTTTTATCTAGAGGTTGAATCTTACACACGTAAATCTTCGGAGACACAAAAGTATCCATCATCCTTTAGAGGCAAGTCAATGGCACAAACAATCCATAAGCTTGTACATAGGTCTAAGAACATATAATGCATATTTAGAGAAGCCCTCACATGTATGCTTATAGTGTGCATACATGTATCAAATGGTGTGGATAGGTTGATGGCTCCCCCACCCTAAACTATCAATTGGTCGGGGTGGTGTAGATGGCTCCCCTGCCACACCAAATTAATCATCACAGCATGTGGTAAACCTAAAATTAATTTAATAAAAATCTAAAATCTAAAAAGAAACCAACAACCAAAAACAAAAAGTGTTACAACATTGCATCACCAAAATCTCTCCTTTTAGGACTTTTTTACAACCTTAGGAAGTGTTGCGGGGTCAATTGGAGACCACTTGATCGCATCAAATTCAATATGTCCTTTAGAATATACATATTTGAGAATCTTTGAATTTATTAGTTTGGCACCAAAACACTAAATTCACTTTTTTTATTTTGTAGAAAACAAAATCCACATGAAACTCAATATTTTTTTTTTAAAAATGGTCCAAATGATCACCAAATTTAATTCATTTTTCTATGAAAAGAATTGGAGAAAACTTGAAATTTAGTGTCTTGGATTTGAGACACTCATTTCTCACTTTTAAGGATTTCCTCTAGAACTTTGGGAAGCATTGTTGGGGTCATTTGGAGCCCAACTTCACCAAATTTCATTCAATTTTTTCTATGAGAAGAAATGACATAATCTTGAAATTGAGTGTCACAATTGCGAGACACAAATTCTCATTTTTGGGGATTTATTTTGGAACCCTAAGGAGCGTTGTGGGGCTCATTTGGAGCCCATGTGACCAAATACAATTCAATGTTTTTCTATGAAGAGAGATGGGAAAATTTTGAAATTTAGTGTCTCGGATCCGAGACACAAGTTTCTCATTTACGGGGACTTATTCTAGAACCCTAGGAAGTGCTTCTAGGGGTGTTTGGAGCCCCCTTCACTACATTTAGTTTAGTTACTTTTGTTAAGACAAAATTCCAATATCTTGAGATGTATTGTCTAGCATGTAAGACAAGGAAGTGTGAACACCAAGAAGTGTAGGTGGTCCATTGTTTGGGTCATTTGGAAACATCTTGATATAAAATACATAACATCACAAAAGATCTTTGGAATGCCCAAAATATAATATCTTTATAGTCATGGTATCAAAACATAATATTCTCATTATTGGAGTAATTATCAAATGCCTAAAGCTACTTTATTGTGACTTTAATTTTGATTCTTTGGAGACCACTTGATCGAATTTTATTATAAAACCAAAATATAATATCTTTATAGTCATGGTATCAAAACATAATATTCTCATTATTGGAGTAATTATCAAATGCCTAAAGCTACTTTATTGTGACTTTAATTTTGATTCTTTGGAGACCACTTGATCGAATTTTATTATAAAATAAAATAAAATCCATTATATTCATAAATTTACTTTTGGCACCAGGACAACATGTCCTCGTTCTTTAGGAAATATGTGAAAAGGAGCTTCTTTGGATGCTTCTACCCTTGATAGTTTTGATATTATTAGTGTGTATTTGCCAGAAGGTATTTGTGTGCCTAATGTTTCATCGCGTCTGTGTACCATCCCTCCTTGGAACGGTCACAAGGAAAAATAATTTTGAGATTATGCTTGGATTTGCATGTCTCATTTTGAATCTATATGTCCCAAAGAAGAAAGATGTTGGAAACGATATGAGGGCATTTGTGGCCTTCTATGATTACGTGTTGGAAAAAGATTGGTGGGGTTTCAACGAGTTTTCATCGTATTATCCTCTTGGCACATATTTGATGGTGTTACTTTTAAACCTTAATCCTTTTGCTACTTTAAGTTCTCCCTCTTCAACACATTGCAATATTAACTTGTTTGCAGCAACCATCCTAAGTGGTAGGATTTGTTGCACAGAGTCAAGGTTTTTCATCATGAGGTTTTTCCATTCATATCCAAATTTGAGTATGTTTTTAAAAAGAAAAAGTGCAAAGTCTTCATATGTTGAAACAACTTCATTGTGACGATTTCTCTACAATCCAAGTGATAATAACTTCAAGTTGTGTAACAATGTTTGGAGTAATTACTTTGCTTTGATTTGACCTTATTTAAATCATGCATGCAAAAGTTATAAGGGTTCAAAGTCTTATTGGTATGTGACTCATAATCAACACAAAAGCATGATGTTAAGGTGGCGGACATTCTCAAACTCAACATATTATGCAAGAATTTAGGGTTTAGTTGGTTATGGACGTGGTGTATTATTTATTTTTGAGTTTGTTTTAGCACCAAATATTGTATAAGGAACACTCATCACAAATATAGTCTTCAGAATGTGATTATCATATTAATGTTAAGTCAAATCAAGCAAGCAATGGCTCTATGTTGTAGATTTTCTCCACATCTATGCAAGGAAGCTACCACTCAACAAATTGTGGTCAAAACTAGTATTATAATGATTATGAACTTTTTGGTCAATTTCTTATTAAACTGCCACCGCATGCCCACTTTAATACCTCCACTATGATGCCAAAAGTTTGCACATATCATGTCCACGGTTTTATAATATACAATCACCTACATAATGGCAACACAATGAATATAAATTACAACATTTGAAGAACAAGTGGTAACATTTCTGAAAATTGCTTGCTTATTTTTTTAACTCATCAAGAGTCTAGAATTTCTTAAATACCAATTTCAATCAAGTCAATGTAATAATTCAAGATCTTTGTAATTCTTTGTAGGACTCAAGTGAAGCAAATGAAGAATAGTTTTTGTAAAGCTCCTTGGGACCTGTCCATTGAGATATTCAATTCTACACACTCGTTAAAATGTATATTCAATTTCCTCCAATGCTCATAATTAATTTGAAATGTCCTTGAATGAAGCAAACAAAGAGTATATCTTGCTTGCCATCTATAAATTTACGATAGATGTGTTTAATCTCAACATACCGATAATTTGGACACCTCTATTTGATTGGTATGTGGTTAGATGCAGATCTAAGACCTTGCTCCATAAACCCATTCCAGGTTCACATATGAGCTCAAGTCTATGATCAAGGTGATCTCTCTCTCTCTCTCTCTCTCTCTCTCTCTCTCTCTCTCATTTCCTTGAAATTTAAGATTCTCCCAAGGGCTGCCTGGGAAAAAAAGAGTAATATAAGCAACAGAGAAATACACCAGTAAGTCCCAGAGGGACCTCCGGCACCGTAGCCTTCGGTGCTTGTCGAGGGAACTACAAGGGCGGCGTTGTAGCTTTCCAATACAAGAAGTTGCTCCTGATGAAAGAACTTTGAGTGACTGAATGCTGAGAGAAATTTGAGTGACTAAGACTCGCGGCAAGGTTGTGTAGCCCTAGCCGACGTAGATAGGTTGCAGCAACGAGAGCGCTATCAAGAAACATTTCGTAGCCTCAAACTCTGCGGCACCAAAGTCTGAATTCTTGCATGCTTGGCTATATTCAAGGTTTGCTACTGTGATTGACGGAATACTAGCACTCGATACTAAATGATAAGATGAGCAAATTAGGCTCAGCTTCGGAGGATTTCAAGGTGGAGATATACGCCTTGTATGCGAACGGCTTACATTTGGAATGTGACTAAGAACTTAAGTTAGCACAAATCTTGCTTAAGTTACTTGATTATTTGTTAATATATTTATGACTATGTATAACAAGAGAATATAGTATTGGTATAGATTACCTACCTCTAAGGAAGTGGTAAAGCCTTGTTGACATCGATAACAAGTAAGAGGTCTGCTAACACCTATTGTACGCTCTACTCACATACTTTGTGGTATTTTGGGGAGCATGGGCATAGGTGAGGACCTCTTCTACAAGTGCTACACGCCTTCCGAAGATTACTCTGCTCATTTCAATTCCTAAAGACTACTTGCTTTGTGTCCGGAATTGAATTTGAATCTTTCTTGTTATTACACCAACTTTCTCTCTATATTCTCTAATTGGACCTCAACTTGAGCTCTATGCACCTTGTGGTAATAAAGTAGTTGGGATTATATAAAATAGATCAAGAAACAGACAACCAGTATAGTCATCTAACTATACAAGGTAAATCGAATAAAGTCTGAGATTCTTGATCTTCCTACATAAAATCAAAGATAGGGTTAGAGTAACTCTATAGAGAGTCACAAATATCTTTGAAAACAACCATGATCTCCTGAAAATGTGGTGTATAAATATTGTGGGTTGTATCAGAATACAACCATATATAAACACATTTCTCCTAATAAGTGATTGATATATCTATGTCGAAGCAAGCATGTGTGTGATGTCAACATTGAAGGGTGAAGGTACTAAAGAAACCATTTGAGGGAACCATAACCATAACCTGGATTTTCTCACGGCCAGGATATGGTTACTTGATATTCAGTCACAATATGATTTTATTTGATAATAGAAATGAACTCTGGACCATTTGGAAATATGGGAACTCTGAAGCTATTTCGAGGTCCTATTAAAAATAAACTGACATTTCCTAAACATGATAATTATGATGACATTACTTTATCTGCAGTCGCAGTTAAGTCTATGGGACTAACAATACCAGTGGAGCAACCAATATTATGGAATGAGATAGTGATTCGCTAAGGTTCTTGAATTACATTCTTGACCATGCTATATCAAAATCACTGATGCAATTGTAATATCCTTATATATATTGAAATATAAACTCGAATACTCAAGTACATTGATGCAACAACATTATGTATGCATATGTATGCCTTACATAATTTGCGTGAGATGAACAACATGTATGAACAAAATTCCAATAGTTCTTTTAACGGGAAAAGGGTGGAATAACAAGATGTGGAATGGATAGTAACTGATAAACTTGATTACCAGGACCCTTCCAAGGGATATATGTTGTCATAACTTAACTCTACCTGTATACTATCAGGACAAGACATTGATCAAGACAATATTAATAAGCTCTCTCTCTCTCTCTCTCTAAACTATATAAATAATAAAATGTGATATTCTCGACAATTTGATTCAAACCTCCTACAAAGCATGGAATACTTAGTAAGCTCTACACCAAAGTTAAAACATTACACTATACTTAACCATGAGTTAACTAACCACGGTCAAGGAAGTTACCATGCTCCACGATTTAGGGTTTCAGTGACCTAAAGTGGCCACTATACCTTACTAAACCAATACTTAAACCCTACACTCTTCCACGTGAAAACTCTTTTACATGCTTGAAGGAGGAAACACTTGGCTTAGATTGTTCAATACAGCTAAGTAGATACATGATAAGTGTGGAAGCGCATGGTGTTTAGTGTACAAAAGGTTGTTGTTGTTGTTTCAAGAAAGTTACACAATATCGCAAATGAGTAGGTTTGTATACTCATTGTTTTGTATTGAGTATAAGTGTTTGCGAACATTCAATGGACTTGGTAGGTAAGATAAATGCGTGACATTGTAATTGAGCTTAGTTGAAGACACATGACACACACTTTTCTAACACACAAATGTATGTTTGGGTTGGCATGGGTGCAAGTGAGGCTAGCTCTTCATATTTTCAACACCAACAATAGTGCATTACTCATGTTTGAATACTCTTTCACAATTGAAATAATACACTTGTGAAAGTTATTAAGTTACTTTGAATTAGTATTTTGATGTACACACAAATTCCAGAAAGTAGTTGAGACATTGAGAATACCTACAAATGAGGTACGTAAGTCTACATATCACATCTTTGCTTTATTACTTGATTGTAACAATAATCATTGAGCACAATGCAATCATATATTAGACTATATTTTCAACTCAGTTGCCATATGTGATGGATATTTGTTACCATGACATATATTATAACATTTTGGTACTTTATGCCTTTATGACAACCCATGTTTTAAACTTTGATTTGAAAGCAAAGACACATAACAGAGTATCTAAGTACTTTGATAAGCATATATATTCCTAGTTGAAAATTCAATCAACTTACTATGATGTAAAACATAGCACTAAATCCATAATTACAATATTGGATATTATGTTTAGGGAGGCAATAGACTTGTGATGAAAGAAAATCCCACCCACCCACCCTTGCTTTATTATGATCAAGACTAGAAAGGAGAAGGCCTTTGAAAAGAGGAATATCAAGCTTTGAGAAAAGCTTTGAAAAATGACAACTCTATCTGTAGATCTGCTTCTATAAATCTATGGTCAAGGGAACTTACTTAATACTATAATAAGTAAAGGAGAACAATGAAATTTTCTAACATAATTTATGCAACAACAACCGCTTATGCTAAGTAACCCTTGAGATTAGGTCAAGTAACGAGAACTAATAAAGGTGGAAGGAGTGTGTAATCTGCCTCGTGTGTTTCAAATGGCTAAAGAACATGTAGAATACTCAACGATAGTATGTGTATTTGATGATACAAAATGATTGTTTATGCTAAACATGATTGTGTGATATAAATAACAATTGGGTTCTGCTGATATTTACCTCGTGTATGTTACTAAGCCTCTATAATGATTTGGTTGGCGGCATGGGCACATGTGAGGCAGACCTTTCATAAATTTGACAACACTCTTAAGTTTTGTATCTCATCTTTCTTCATAATTTTTGTATGTTGCATACATATTCTACGAGACAATTTAGAATACAAAGCATATGGATTTAAGGCAAACACTTGAAGCTCTATTGATTTTGTCTTGCACATGATTTTGAACTTGAACATGTAAATTTTGGATATTATGCACAACACTTTACCTAAGCATAAATCGGGTAAATTCCTAATAGATTTATGATTGAGGTTGTAACTTTTTGCTTTGAGGAGACAAACTTATATGAGAAAGCACCAAATTAGGAAAGATAGTTGGACAAAGATTTTCCTTGTGGGATGGTCCCACCCACCCTCCCAGGTATTGAAGGATACCCAAATATGCAGAAGAATGGAATGGCCTCTGAGCAAGAGGATGTGCTAAGAAGTGATTAACCTTGAAAGTAAGCATAGACTTGCTCATGAAATCTCTCTCTCTCTCTCTCTCTCTCTCTCTCTCTCTCTCTCAGAATGGACACCAAAAAACCACATGTTAAAAGAGATTAGACTACTAGCTCAAAGTATGTTAACTATTATAAGCTAAATAATCAACATACTTTAGGAGACCTATATGACAACATAATGAACACGAGAATCCTCAAATTGATAATAATTTTACTATTCCATAGCCAAATTAACAGTGCATAACAATACTCATTTCTTTGGTAGCGTTCCATGGGACCAAGTATCAGGCGAACATAATTATTCTTTAATCACGGGATTCCCCATTTATGGGGGGGCACTCAATTTGTGGATTTTGAAGTTTTCAACAAGTAATCATACATCCAGAGTTTCTTAATTGCAACCTCATTCTTTTGGGAAGTGACCATCAACGAACTACTTAGTAATGTTACAACTCCTTTAAAAGAAGCACACTTCCTCCAATTTTACAAAGTATCACGAAATGAACAACACATAAATCAATGAGAAGAGGCTAGATTCTAGAGACTCCCCTTTGGAGGAGAATAATAGCGGACTTGGAAGGAATGAAAAAGGCATCTCATAATATCATTGTTCATAACTAAAGTGCTTAGTGTGAGTGAGCTTGGACATTGCGGGGGCCGGGGTTGAACCTTGTCCATCTTTGTTGTAATCGGGGGAGGTCTTATTCAAAAACAAAAAAGAAGAGGGTTGCATTTAATCTATTGATCAATGCTATGTGATCAGTTAGCTTTTGATGATGAATCTAGTAACATGTGGTTTTTAAAGTATTGTTTCGACTGTCGAGGATCTAGAGTGGGACCGGACATTGGAACCCTTTTCATTGATCTTTTAGAGGAGGCATAAAGTGTTTGCAATGCACAAAAAGATGAGAGGGGTGCAAATGCATAGGATATGATTTGTACAACTATGTAATGGATTGGTCTTATGAGTAATAAGACCAATATCCTCACTTGAATGCTAAAACTGTTGTGATCATATGGATTTGACCTTCTTCCGTCACGCTTTCATTGTACATATCATGTTATTGATTGAAGGTGCACAATGCTTTTGGCTTTCAAGGTGGTTTGTTCAAGCATTCTATCCCATGGAATAAGCCAATGTTCGTGTATTTATACATTAAAATGCACTAGTCTTGGTCTCTTGTACACATTTAAGAAGTCCAGTGAACTCTTGCCTTCACAAAGTACTTATACGTGACAGGCCACTTGGACATTTAAGAATATTAAAATGAACACTAACAACTTAATGCCAATGTGAACGAGGTTCCACATCCATCCTAGAATTTATTGAATGGGTTTACCCCGTCTGAGTATGTAATACATGACTACATATATGTTGATAGGAGGCTTACTACCTCCAATTGGAGGCAATAGCACTTGCCTTATAGCCCTTCTCCGTATATTCATTCCAAGTTCACATATGGCCTCTCAACTACAACCAAGGCCCTCTCTCTCTCTTAAATAAACTCAATGTCACTTTATTTTATTTTATTTTATTTTGGTTATGATGTGAGGGTCATGTGGGAGTACACCGACTAGTTCGCCGTCAAATATGCTTCTCTAGTCTTTTGGCTGAAACCCTAAGGAAAGTTTCTTGGTTGTTTTGGTCATTCTTTTCGAGATGAAGTTTCTTTGATCGTGCCACACTCATTTACTATTTTTTAATTTTGTTTACAAGGAAGGAGAAACAAGGTCCACTCAGGGCACTGCAATCTTGTAACTTGTACAAATATGAAATTAGCAAAGGAAGGTGTGCCACCTTTTAGTGTAAGTTCGGGCCACTTCACACCCGAGCCAAGAGCCGTGACCATGAAATTGTGAGAGCCCAAAAGAAAGTATCCCAAGGCCGTCCCAAGATGCCTCCAAAATCATGTAGTATGGTCGCCGGTCCTCAAGTGTAGTGTGAAGTCATATGTACCCGGCCCTCAACCAAATGCTAGTTTCATGATTTTCTATTCATGCAGGTCCTCACACATGATAAAATAGAATAAATCAACAGTTGTGAGTGTTTGTAGTGCCATGGTCTCTCAGTTTTGTGTTAGGCTTACTCCCAAGAAGTGGTATTTGAAAACAATCCAAGTAACCATGAAACATGATCCATTCAATGCCATGTATGAATCCATGTAGACTTTACATCCATCTTGCATTCACATACTCCGTTGGTCCCTCAAGCGTAGTGTGGAGCGAACTTGGACCGACTCCGCCTTTTCCACCAATGAGAGTGCTTGAAGTGTAATGGTCACGGGCACTCAGTCTCGTGTTGTGGAGCAAAATTGGACTGGCTCCGCCTTTTCCACCAACGAGAGTGCTTGAAGTGGAATGGTCACGGGCTCTCAGTCTTGTGTGTGGAGCGAACTTGGACCGGCTCCGCCGTTTCCACCAACGAGAGTGCTTGAAGTGTACTGGTCACAGGCTCTCAGTCTTGTGTGTGGAGCGAAATTGGATCAGCTCCGCCTTTTCCACCAACGAGAGTGCTGCTTGAAGCGTAATGGTCACAGGCTCTCAGTCTCGTGTGTGGAGCAAAATTGGACCGGGCCCGCCGTTTCCACCAACAAGAGTGCTTGAAGTGGAATGGTCACGGGCTCTCAGTCTCGTGTGTGGAGCGAAATTAGACAGGCTCCGCCGTTTCCACCAACAAGAGTGCTTGAAGCGTAATGGTACGGGCTCTCAGTCTCATGTGTGTGGAGTGAACTTGGACCGGCTCCGCCGATTCCACCAACGAGAGTGCTTGAAGTGGAACGGTCACGGGCACTCAGTCGCGTGTGTGAAGTGGCCCTTACACAAGCTTGAAGCCAAAGGCAACTAACCGGCAAGATGCTCCCAGTACTCCAAAATCTTGTACTGAAGCTCCACTTGCAATGTGTCACAGTCTACTAGCTGCTTCATGACCTCCCACCCAAAATTATACAGCAAGGAAAAATGATTGCTGAAGGCCGTACACGAAGAAATATCAGCGCCCAATATAAGGCCCCACATGAAATTAACTTTTGTGGGCCAGTCCTCCAGCCACATCATTGGCCCCTTGTATACATGCAAGCTCGAAATTTGGGAAAGGGCCTGACCAAAGCGAGTTTCAATGGCGCTCGAGCTATGGTTCCATTGCAGGAGGAAAAAAGTGCAGCGGGATATTATTGGCCTCGTTGGACCACCATGCCCTAGAACGGGCCTCCTTGGGGATATTTTTTTATTCCTTTTTTCCCCGCTTCAAATCTCACGTAGGCGGTGCTACAACCGTTGCTTTAAGCCCCGAGCGTTGTGGTTGTTATTATTATATTGGAGTATGGTGAACGATTCCCGTTTGCATTTGATAGGGGGTTCCGACGCAACAAAGTGGGTGTCGTTTGAGCTTCGTATGCAAAAGTTGTGAGGGTTCAAAGTTGTGATGGTGGTTGATCTACAACCAACATGGGGAGCTTGTCGTGGAGGTGGTGGGCATTCTTAAATCCATTGTGTACGTTGCAATCCATATTGGCATTAGTAGAAAACGATGTCCGAAAAAACCGCAGCGGAAATCGGCTGCGGTTCTTTTTGACCAGTCTGATCCGCAGTCACTAAATGACTACAACTTTTTCTTTTTCGTTTTGCAACTGTGATTTCGAATGTTTTCGGGGCGTGTAGTATACCGTTGGAAAGGTATTTTCAAGACTTTTCCAACGGTATATTATGCGCCCCCCGAATTTCTAGTATTTCAATTGCTAAACCAAAAAAAACAAATTTGCAGTCGTTTAGGTACCGCAAATGAGGCTGGTCACAAAATACCGCAGCCGGTTTCGGCTATGGTTCTTTTTGGCATAGTTTTTTTTACTAGTGTGTGAAAGATTTTAGGATGTTGGTTTTGGGTTGGGTGTTGGATTTAGCACCTTTATGTGTGGTTGTACGATGTGGTCCAAGAGCAAAGAGATTCAAAAATCAAGCAATACGGAGCCATACTAGGTACTACACTTAATATGATATTTAGTGTCGTATGGTGTTTTATGTCACTATTGTAAATTTACATATGACACTTATTATGAATGAGAGAACAAATATTGCCATGGATGACGGATGAGTTCATCCATTGGGCCAAAACCCTACCTTCTCTTGTGAGCAACTTGTGATGAAGTATTGTCATGGATGATTCAAATTTGGATGAGAAATCACTTGGTAAGTGACAGTAATTGCAACACTGTAAAACTATAACCCCCAAAAAAATTCCCAAGGAATGACAAATAATGTTGGGTTGACATTTAGTGTTGGTGACACTACACCGCGGTTTACAATTAGTGTTGAGCAAGACAATTAAAATTGGTGACAGTACATATTGTATTTAGTGTAGCATGTTAGAGGAGTTTAGTGAGCATGAGACCGTGGATCGCAATTGATGGAGGGGGGAAGTAGAAACTTAGGATTCATGACAACAAAATTAAGAGATTTGGTAAAAACTTACCCCCTGTAAAACTATGCTTGATGCATTGCAACGTAATCTCATTAGACTACTTTATAAGTGCATATTGATAATGAGAATGTCTACAGCCTTTAACACCATGCTTTGTGTTTGCTTTGAGTCATCTCCCAATGAAACATTAAACCCTTCCAATTTTTGCATCTAGTATTCAAACCACACACTCTTTGGTGCATTGGAATTCCTTGTTAATTGTTAATAATATTAGTATATGTACTTGCCGATCAAAGCAACATTTTTGACACCATCCAAGGTATGCGGTCTTTTCATGGCCAATGCTAATCATTAGACAACTATATTTTATTGGTGTGCAGTTAGGTGTGGATCCAATAATGGACATCATAAAGACATGTCTTGAAAATGCACCAGACAATGTGTTTTGAATTTATTAACCATCGTGGGCTTAATTGTAAAGTCAATTAGGGGAGACCATTATGACCACGTAATGAGCTCAATAATCATCACTTCCATAATGAGGAAGATAACTATATGGGCTCCAAAAATTACAAGACAAATGGCTAATGACGTGATTTGGAATCGAGAATCATCTTGCACTACTTGTGTATTTCACATCCTAGAGAAAGTGGGTACAAATCTAATAGTGTCCGTCTAAACCCTAAAGACAAGAGCAAAATCTTCCCAAAATCTCCTGAAAACATTCAGCCCAATTCATCAACTCCTTGAAGAAAATTATGCACCTCTTACCATACGATGAATCTAACCATACGGGTGACATCTTCGCAACGTTGAGACTATGCACACAAAACGTCAATCCAACATTAGAAGATCATTACACAAAGATGTTCACGAACACTACAAGCACACGAGTCTTGGATAAATTCTCCTACGCCACTTGGAGGTCAACAATCCTACCACATTGGTAGATTTACACTCCAATTCGACCAACACACGGCAATTGCCCAAGACTCATATGCTCGCTTGCTAGCTAGTAGTGACGCTAGTGTGGTCGGGGAACAAGTCCTTCTCAACCTTTAGGGTTTCAAGACCTACTCTTAAACCCTAGTTTGCGTTCGACGAGACGTACACACACTCCTCATATGTAACAATAGCCTCTCGCCATTCCCCCGGGTCTCGGTGGCCAAGATATTTAGCGAGTGGGAACTTAAAAAGCCTGCAAGATCTGAGTCATTCAATAAGTATCTTGCCGTTTTCCATTCCTTCCCTTCCTTTTCCATTCCTTGACCGCGCCGAAAGGTGGTGGCCGGGGTGGCCGTTTCCTTTGGTGTTTGGCCCGAAGAGGGGTAAATGGGTCCGACATGGCTCCAAACTTTAACCACGAGTCATGAAGAATATAAGTCGAGGCAACTACTTATGAAACACCACAATAACGACAACTTTGCATGTGGTGCACCTAGTTGCTCGAATATTCTTCGGCCGGATACAATATGATTGTTTAGAACGGGCTAAGAAGTTTGTAGTATTGTAGCTTCTCGAAAACGCCCCCCCCCCCCCACCACCCCGGTGAATGGACGGTGTGTCCGGGGAGGGTTTCGGTCACGATCATTCAATATCCTCGTGTTTCTCCAAGTCCATTCGGTTCATAACGTCATTCAGATCCATAACAATGATTTGTGGGAGTGACAATATTTCACATAGTATTCCCGGATATTGTCTTCCATTCAGTCTAAATGTGGGGAATATTTTGTGGAATGCTATCAGTCCCATAGAACATTGTCATGGATTTGAATGATGTTATGTTACTTGTTGACATCTTTCGGTTTTCTTTGTTAAAATTGGGGTATATTTTACAAATTCCTCTAAAATGATGAATGATTTTCATGAATATTCAAAATTGATTTATACTTGCATACAACGTTTTGAGACCCTCCGTAGCACAATGCCAAGTATATCAAAGTTTGTATCCAACAAGCTCATGATATGGCTCAACTTGACTTCTTTGATCATTGTGATAAGAGTTATACTTTTTGTGTTAGAGCATGACCACACGTTGTATACCAAACACCTACACAAATGGTGTTAAATTGGGTAACATTACTCTTGAGGGCAGTAGTTACACTATATGTCCCACACGTTCACTCTATGTGAGTATTAATAAATAGTGGGTCTTATGATCTCAACTATCTCTTACATATACACAAGGCTCTACATTGAACAAAAGAGTCAGAGCCTAAGATCCTACTTGATCGAAAATTGTGGGATATTGATTCCCATGTGGAGGAGTTGAAACTCACTTTGAACTAAAAGTCACACATTTGAAGGGGAGAGAGCACCTCTACATTGTTGGAATTCGCCTTTACATCAATGATATGGGTTCAAATGTCTCTCCGTATTGAGAACATTTGATCATGCTCCTAGGATTGAGTGTAAAATTCTTTGAAATTCTTGTGAGCTTCCTTTGGATTTCTTTTCCCATGGTGTTGACTAGTTGTGGTATAGCTCATTTCTTTTTATCTTGAATGTTATGACTAGGCCCGCCTTAGTCTGAATTTTACTTTTGTTTTATTTTAAAGAAGTTTCAACCAATCACACGATGACATGTGGCACTCTTAAATTCATAGAATAATCCATTTATGCCTAACTTGACATACATGTAGGGTAGTAAGCACAACATGTACATACACAAAGTTGATAAGTTCCTTCATTGTTGAGCAACTTGTAAATTTTATTGTACCTGAAAACAATAAGGACATTGCACTGCACACTAAGTTTGTTTTGAGGGTCCAACAATTTGATTGAGGCATTTAGAAATAAAGAAGTCGTTATATATGACAAACTCATTATTCAATTTGTATTTGAATTATGATTGTGTGCTCTTGGTGTATGCGGGTCAATCCCATCAAAGCACGGAGCTATCAACGATGCATATAACCCATACATCCTAGAGCGTGGGGATTGTATACGAGGTTAGAAAAGAGAACAAGGACATACATTGCTTAGTATTATTACAATGGCCGGTTCTATCAAGATCTCTTCGCACTACAACCAAGGGACGTGATTGTGAAATTGTGAGGGCCCTAGAAACTCATCCGAAGACCATATTGTGAAATTTTGAAATTAAATTTTGTGTGAGCACATGCCTTCAAATGTAGTGTACAGACATACGTGACCAAACTCTCGACAACATACAATCTCATGTCTTCATACTCATATGAACCCTCTTGCATAATTAGCTACAATAGATTAAGAATCATGAAATTTTGAATTATGATGATTCCATGGTTTTGTGTTACACCCACCTCTTCAAGGTAAATTTGATGCAAAATTGGGTAGACTCTAAATAGTTATTCATTGAATGGCATGCAGGACTCCTTGTAGGTTTTTCATCAATTCAAACCTCCTCGGTCCCATGAGGCCCTCGAGCTCAAGTGTAAAGTGAAGTGAGAAGGTCTCGCCATTTTCCACCAATTAGAGATTTTAGATTTCTCAACAGTCACGGGCCCTCAATCTCTAGTGTAATGTGAAGTGAGATGGTCTTGCCATTTTCCATCAATTAGATATTTTAGATTTTTCAACGGTCATGGGCCCTCAATCTCTAGTGTAAAGTGCTCCTCAATGTCGTCATGATGGTTTTTTGTTGGCAAGTTCAGATTGCTCTAACTTACTCGGGTCTTCAAGTTCACTTTCTAAGTATAAGATATATGAGAATATGTGTGATTGCGCTTTAATGAAGCTTGTGAAAATATCCCAAGTTTGGTTCGGAAGATATTGTGGGCGACACAAATATCACTTTTAAATGGACCGGGATGAGTGGGTACCTCCCCATTCTCATATTCACCTATAAGTTATCTCATGTAACATATGAAGGTTTTCGAATGCCATCAAAAGGTGTCATGAATACAACATCTCATGTATCCATGTGAAAAATAATGTAGGACGTCTAATGTTATGGAGCTTCCTTCCAAGAGTTAAGGTTAAATCACTAAACGCTTTCAACAGTTCCATACTAGTTGTGTATTCTTTGGTTATATTGGATGCTATAGGTAATCTCATGTAATCAAAATGTCATCAAAAGGTCATCAAATGTCATCAAAAGGTCTCATACAACATCTCTCATGTCCAAGTGAAAAGTAACATTGGACGTTTAATATTATGGAGCTTCACTCCAAGGGTCAAAGTTAAATCACTAAACGCTTTCAACAGTTTCATACTAGTTGTGTATTCTCTAGTTATATTGGATGCTATAGGTACTCTCATGTAACATACGTGGGCCTTCAAATGCCATCAAAAGGTTTCGTACAACATCTCTCGTGTACATGTGAAAAGTAACGTAGGACGTTTAATATTATGGAGCTTCCCTCCAAGGCTTAAGGTTAAATCACCAAACATTTCCAGCAGTTTCATACTAGTTGTGCATTCTCTAGTTATATCGGATGTTGCATGTAATCTCATCTAACATACGTGGGCCTTCGTATGTTGTCAATAGGTTTCGTGCAAAATGTTTGGTATCCATGTGGATATCAATGTAGAATGTTTAATATTATTGAGCTTCCTTCCAAGGGTAAGGTTAATCACTAACACGCTCTTAACGCATGCATGCTAGTTGTGTATTCTCTGTTTGTATTGGATGCTACAGGAAATATCATGTAACCCATATGTGTTTTCAAATGTTGTCAATGTGGTTCATATGAAACGTCTCGCATTTGAGTGCATACCAATGTAGGGCGGTTGATGATATTGATCTTCCATCCACTTGTAATGTTAACTCCCTAGATGCTTTCAATGGCTTCATACTAGTTGTGTGTTCTTTATTAATAAATGATGATTTGAGAAGATCATCAAAACAAAATTTGGTCTTGAATTGTATGGGTGTAAAAAAAATTTTAAAAAAAAAAATCATTTTGTAAACAACAAGCTATCACTTTCTACCAAAATGTCATATCACAATGCTTGTTCACATTGTATGAATTTCATGTACCATATTGTAGGAGAGGTCAAATCATGTTTTTGAAGCATTTAGGGGTTAACCTCTTCCATGAGGCAGTTGATGAGTGAAGGACAAGCAACTTCACACATGAGCCAAGAGCTATGACCATGAAATTGTGAGAGCCCAAAAGAAAGTGTCCAAAGGTTGTCCCAACACACCTCCACAATCATGTAGTGTGGTCACAAACCCTCAAGTGTAGTGTGGAGTCATATGTGACCGGGCCCTCAACCAAATGCTATTTCAATGAAGTTCTATTCATGTGGGTCCTCACACATGATAAAAAAAAATAGAATAAATCAACGGTTGTGCACATTCGGAGTGCCATGGTCTCTTGGTTTTGTGTGAGGCCTACCTCCAAGACATGGTTCTTGAAAATAATCCAAGTGACCAAGAAACATGATCCATTCGATGCCATGTAGGAATCCATGTAGACTCTACATCCATCTTGCGTTCACATACTCTGTTGATCCCTCAAGCACAGTGGGAAGTGAACTTGGACCGGCTCCGCCTTTTCCACCAATGAGAGTGCTTGAAGTGTAATGGTCACAGGCTCTCAGTCTCATGTGTGAACTGGCCCTAAGGTTATTTCTCTAAAATATGGCGGTTTTCCTAGGACATATTGATTTGAATGCTTGTAAATCATCCTTGGGACATCCAAAGGGTGAACACAAGTATTTACAAATATGTAAAGTATGATTATGGATAACCACAAATATCCAAAGGCTAATCACTTATTATCTAGATAACCGATATAGGCATTTAATTCAAATTAATTTGGGTGGATATAATACTAATCACCTAAGTAAGAAAAAACAAACAAAAGGGTAAGTTGTTGTTTCTTCAATACGCTTAAATGTGCTCAGGCCTGTTGGGCTTAGTGGTTAACGGGGGATAAGGATAGCCTTTACCCTCCATTAACCTTCTCGTCTCATGAACCGCCCAACATTGCTAATCACCCCTTGATCGCGAAGACATGAGTATGGCACAAGTATGGTGGACGAATTGGTGATACCTTATAAGTGTGTATATTGTGGGTGTTATATCATACAAATTTCCTTGTAACAAACCTAAGATGCTCGGATTAAGTATGTGTGTACAATACATACATAGATTTAAGAGGGATGTCAAATGCTCCAAGAGAGACGGTGTTAGAATGTGACAATGTTTGTGCTTGCCAGGCTCACTAGGAGGGGCCACGTCCTAGTAATCAATTGCTTCTTCACCATAATTTGGTTGTGGTATGATTTGTTGTTGTTTGGAGTCAGGGCAGTGTAGTGGTGTACACAAATAGGGTGGGATTCCTCCAATCTCTCATCTATGGATCTGACAAGAACCCCGAACAATTTGGGCACAATGGTAATCAGAACTTACGTGGTTGGCCACATGGTGGCAGTCGCTTGGCGTGATCATAATCTTGTTCATTTCCTTGTCAATGACCCAAAAAAGATGAAATTATGAAGTGAGTGTAGTGCATCAAGAAGGCCAACACAAGATCATGCTACACCTTGCCTATGCACACGTTGTACCAAGAATACATGTGAGGTTTTAGACATGAAGGACGATTTGAGGCCAATTTCATTAAGAATAACATATTTTGTTGTGCCATATGGTATGACTTAAGTGGGGTCTCTTGAGTCTTCTCTATTTGCTCACATTGAAATGGCATTAGCATTGGCCATTGATAGTGTGATCTTGTACAAACTAGGGGGCTCATGTACATTCAAATGCCACTATACTTAGAGAGTTTAACCCTTAAACGACAATTCATGGCTTGGGCAGGCAGCCCCAAATTGGATCACGGCATCTTTTATGCTTGGGCATCATGAATAGTGCACTTTTTGAACTTGGGCATCATGAATGAGCCAATCAATGATGAGCTTGCAACCTCCTACAAGGTTGTGTGCAACCCCAACCTACCTACCACAATCCTTTCAAAGCACAAATCACTCATACAAATTGTGATTTCAATTGTAAAAGTTCACTTTGTGAATGTATCATAAGAAGGTGATTAGAATGATATCAAAAAATAAGTGAAAAGTTGAGTACCGGAAGAGCTACAAAGAAGATTCTGTAGAAATCAAGCCCCTCGGGCTTGCTCTGTCATTTAAGGGTTAATGAACCCGGGTGGGGAAGTTTACACAAATACGAGACATGTGTATACACATGTTGTATGCCATCTTGAGGTCCCTCTTGGACTTTTGAGGTGAAAGTTGCAGCGAGTACACTTCAAAGAAAAGAAAAGAAAAATACATGATTGGACATGATTTTCATGAATAAAGCGGAATCAACTGTAAAATATAGATACCAAGGGTGAAATGATAACTACGTCCATATGTTAATAACTTGCAACATTTTCAGGTATCTATATTGAAGATAATAAAAAAGTCATAATAAACCAAATTTACTTAGATTTACATAAGAGGTTGAAGAACAACTTACTATATTTCCTCATATACAAAATGTTATAAAAAATAATAATTTTCACATTTTCACGCAAATTTAAATTATACAACATGTGAGCATATGCTTAGGTGGAAAGATCTACACTGATATGTGCAATTAGGTTGTTTCACACCAATTTATTGACTATCCATATTATTTTAAGCGTTTAGTACTACAATAACAAACACAATGTAGTTATTTTGAGGATTTTGTTGCTACACGCATGAATAATCAAAATTGGAATGGGTAAAGACGCCACTCATTTGTGAAGGCAACCTAATGGCAAATTTGAAGTGTGGCCTTTCTATATGTAGGAGACTTATACTACCAATATGCAAAATCATCACTCACATCAATCATTTGCATATACAACCAAGCACACCCAACCACAAAACTACAAATCCCGCACGAAGTACAACAAGTCCTAAAGCAAACAACTAACACACACATAAACACCCACCCCATCAAACCCACCCCCACACACTACAATGCTAAATTCTCCAATGCATGAAAAAACACCCCCAAAACAAACACCCCACCTCCCAAGAACACCACTACATCACCCTTACCAGTCACATACAATCACATTCATCCCCTTAAATTTCATCCACAACAATGGATATACACATAGAAGTCATTTATCCCACCCTCCAAAAACCCCAAAGGCCAAATGGAAGGAAACACCGCATGGTTAGGATTATACAACCCCAACAACAACATCCAAAAATCAAAAAGACTGCCTGAATCCCAAAATATACTCATCTCATAGCTCAACGCAATACTCATCACTATCAAAACCATGCAAACCACCCGAATAGACACACACATATTTACAAACATCATTAATAGCACATTCTTAATACACAACCACATACAACATCCAACATCACCATCCAAACAAATTACTCATAGCATCCATCGTACATCAAATATATTGGACCCCACACACAATCCACATACACAAAGTAAGAGCATGTTTAGGCATCACTGGAAACAAAATAGCTGACACACTAGCTAATGAGGGGACACTCAAAGAAAAATCAACCACTACACCACACATACACATAGCCCACCCTATTGGCTAGCCAACTGCCCAACATCCACACATGATAGAGCCATCCGCAACCTACACACATTCGTAACAAAAGAACGCGGAAACCGTGAAGCTAAATCAACCATAAATAAATTTCCATACTTAGACAAATAGTTATCATAACACCCAAATAAATCAGAAATTCTCTAACCATTTTTGGCAAAACGAGAGTGTGCCTGATACCCAAATTACCCAAATTCTAAAATTCAAATATGCCTAGTACATGGGTAACCACGGGAAAATAATCTTCTGGCCCATTACAAACCAAAATCCTAAGTTTACATTATGCCATAATAACGATAGAGACACATGGCCCCACCATCTATCAACATGTGAAAATTCATATCTAAAGGGCCTAAGAATTGCAAGACATAACAAAGCGGTACACGTCATTACTCAGACATTGCAAGCCAACAAATACACATGGTTCTTCACCCTGAGCAATGCAGGCAATCTTAACAACCAACCACAAGAACAAACAATCCCATAATGCCTCCTTCAATGCACATGCCCCCAAACACCATGTCAATGCCAAGCCAAACTACAACCGGACATCTTGTGCATAATCGGAGCCCCAATTCAAACACAAACACCCATATCACCATCTCCCAAACACACAATCCAATTCATCGAATTCACATACTATCATGACAGATTCCCCGAACAAGTCCTCATGCACAAGCACACCAAATACGACCCACTAATCAACACCATACAAAATAATGGATGGAAAACCAACCCTCTCATTACCATCACAACCAGAGTAATTTATATATGGAGTGTTTGTGTATAGTACTGGGAGCTATACACAAACACTCCATAGATAAGCTTACAAAACTAAAAATCCCATATAGCATATAGCATATAGTCTAGCATTAAAACCCTCATGAACAACATACACCAAAATGCCATCAAATACCTCACATACCTAGTTCTAAACAAAAGAAAACTAAACAACAAACAAACCCCCGTCCCTCAACCCTAATGAATCGGGATAACTAGTACACCATCAAAGCCCACCTCCCAAAGAAGGCATAACAGATAGATAGATAGATAGATAGATAGAAACTCCGGTCCCTTTTTAGCAAGGGGCCGGCGTGAATAAAGTGTCCGTTCGTAATGCCAATGACCCGATGCCCACCGGACAAGGGGACATTGGGGCAATACTACTCTCCCCTTTCAAGGATGGACACTATAGTGACACACTATACTAGTTCCTAGCTAGCCACTAGTGCCTTGAAGATACCGGACATGGTATCCCCCCAAAGGGCTTTGAGGTACCCATACAACAAGGTCCAAGGACCCCCCACCATAGTTGGGTGGACTAAGGTGGTGAGCACCACGCCGGCATGGGGAATAGAACCCACAACCTCCTCATTGGGGGCCATAGGCATAACACTTTATGTTGGATCACGGAACACCGTGATCAGCATAAGGCCAACGGGCTCACATTCATGCCGGCATTTAAATACGGGCACATTTTTTTCTTCTTTCCTGTAGGAGACTTGAGTGAGAGTCTTCAAAAATACATATGCAAGATTAACACACGTGTATTGTGGTTTAGAAAACCCATATTAAATGGGAATATAGAGGTTAAATAAAGAGAGACAGTTGATTAATTAGACACATCTTATGAGAAGATTGAACTATGTGTGCAAAACATAGACATCTACTATTCAATACTGCATTATATATATATATATATATATATGTGCTTATTTTATTTAAGGAAAAAAATCATGTACACCTTGTATAGCTAGGTTTGCATCTCGATTCTTATTATGAACCTTGACTTGACATTTGTGTGATTCACAATTGCTAACTAAATGAAACAATTCCTAATCCAACAATCAAATGACTCATGGAGTTGAAAATGCCCACAAAATGACCACATATGCCATATCGGTGCCACTATCCATGTTATATACATATACAACATATTCAAATATCGAGATATGGATTTAGGTTGAGGTCGAGGTTGGGGTGGGAATGTGGTTGTTTTGGTGACCTATATTGTCATCCATATGGAGGTATGGAGGTATTGAGATTGAGGTTGTGTTGCTCTTAGGGTGTTGTCTCCATGCGAATTCGCTAACGACTATTGCAATGCTAAGTCGGGCAAAAAGGTTGAAAAGAGGGTTCTCATTGGCTCCATGCATCTCCCTCAACGGTAGTCATGTAGTGGACGCCTTGCACAAAAGATACAAATCTAGTAGCGAGGACCTCCTTTGCAACCATGCACATACCTGCATGTGTTGTGAATCAACGGTCACCTCCCTTAACATCTTTGTTATGCTTTGAGCATGAAGTTACTCTAAGCAAAGGCCCCGTGCATGCACCGTTTCATGGTGCCACCGAGTGACACAATTACATTGTATCCAACCTTGTACTAGCAAGCAAGCACAATACCAATGTTTTAGCCTTGTGATATATACAATAACCCGTGGAGATGCCCTTAGACCTTGCACTACCGTGAACTTTCGTTGACTAGTTGATGCTCTACACTCATACACACCCTTGTGATTAGGTTGTCTTCTTACCCATACAAATTACCCTTGGCCATAATCACACAACAAAAAACTATACCTTTTGTTTATTCATCCATAAAACATTCACAATAAGTAAACAAAAACTACTACATTTAATTTGTTATATGTGGTAGTAAACACTCAAAATAGTGGTGAATGTCAAGACATTAGAGTCTATCAAACTCCGGCCACTTCACACACGAGACTAAAGGACCATGACCATTGCAATATTATTATTTGTCGTTGGTCGAAAAGGCTAAGACTGTCCAAGTTCACGTCACACTAGAAGGTGAAGGCCCAAGGGTCCAAATAAATTATCATGGATGTAAAGTTTACATGGATTCCTTTGCGGCAAACTATAATTAATGCTTCATGGTTTGCAGGAATTTGCGTCATGCCCGCCTCCAAAAGGTAGGTCTAAGGCAAATTCCAGCTGACCATGTTAGCGGTACAACCTTTGGATGAGAATCAAAGGCCCTTGGCTTGTGTGTGTAGCGACCTTAATTACACCAACCAATGCACACTTGGCACCAAACTCAATTACTTATTTGACAACTTTTAGTTGGGTTTTGGGTCATAGCACATGCTTTCAAGCATAACATTGTGGAGACGCCAATGATCATCATTCTAAAAGCATGCACACCCTAACCTGACTAGTATCATGCATGTGGCACCCAAAGTGTACGTGATATTAAGGAGGTATAGAGAGTTTACATGGATGTGCGATAATAGAGGATTAGTGTAGCATGGGACATTATGGTATAACACATAGTTGACATCGCAAGAACGACAAAGATGACAACGCGATGCAGGCGAGCGTTGGTTCAAACTCTTTGATGGATTGTTCTAATGTCAAAATTTGTGATACGTGGGAGGGAAATGTGACAACATGAAGGAAGGCTTCAACAACAACAACAAAAAAAGAACATCCATTCCCTAGGGTTTTGGGATATAAGAGAAGAAGTCCCATTAAGGAGGGTGATATTATAGAGGTTAAGATGTACATACATAAGTTGGCATAATATAACAAATCCTCAGGTGCATTGGAGTTCTGACATGGCCCCTTGTCGAGATCAAGCCTAAGGGCCACTTCACACACGAGCCAAGTGCCACAACCATGAAATTGTGAGAGCCCAAATTAAAGTGTCCAAAGGCCGTCCCAAGACACCTCCAAAAAAAATCATGTAGTGCGGTCTCATATCCTCAAGTGTAGTGTGAAGTCATATACGACCGACCCCTCAACCAAATGCTATTTCAATGAATTTCTATTCACGCAGATCCTCATACATGATAAAAATAGAACAAATCAACACTTGTGAGCGTTCAGAGTGCCACGGTCTCCCAGTCTTGTGCGAGGCCTACCTCCAAAAAGTGGTTTATTGAAAACAGTCCAAGTGACCATGAAACATGATCCATTCGATGCCATGTAGAAACCCATGTAGACTTCACATCCATCTAGCATTCACACACTCCATTGGGCCCTCAAGCGTAGTGGGAAGCGAACTCGGACCGGCTCCGCCTTTTCCACCAACGAGAGTGCTTGAAGTGAGATGGTCACGGGCTCTCAGTCTCGTGTGTGAAGTGGCCCTGAACCCCCAACCCACCACAGGCTAAATAGGAGTATTATAGTACACAATTTTATATGCGACCCTCAAATCCACACCACCCGCTCCCTCTGGCATATGCTAAAGGGAAGCGAGCGAAAATACTCCACTGCTCAATCATGCTTGCTTGCTTGGCTAGTGAGCTACATTGAGCCATGAATTTGGAATATATATTTGCGCATTAAAATACTGAATTTCTAGTGGCTCTCAGCCTCCGTTGTGGTGCCTAAAATTGAAGGAATCCCACCTGGCGGGCGTGGCTATAAGTTGAGTCGTAGTTTATGCCCCATATATCCATAGTAGTACTACACAACCACTGTAGTAGAAGGAATGAGTGAGAGCTTCTTGTCCATTGAATATTTTAGAATGTGCGTTGTTAATGAATGAATGTTGGTGGAAAAGGTCGATCGATCTATAGGACGCCGCCCACCCATGAAGAACGGCCCAATGAAACCGGAAGTGTAAATTAACAAACTCGGGAACAGGGCTCAATCGATCGACGTCCACCTTTACTTACATTCTTCGTGCTCGAAATGGGCGCGGCAATGTTGTTGGATAATGTTTTTGTTGCCGTATTTTATCGGGGAATAAACGGGTGTTTGCATCTTCCAAGGTGGTAGTTACGTAGGCCTACCGGGAAACACGGGTCATCACAAGTTACCCTTTGCTTTTGTCATGGAGATGGGCCTCATGTGGAGATGTGGCAATGAAAGAACTACACTAAATAGTGTGTCTTGTGTGTAGCAATCAATTGGTTGAAAACTAGGTCGAATAACTAGGTCGTATTTATCGGGGAATGAACGGGTGTTTGCATCTTCCAAGGTGGTAGTTACGTAGGCCTACCGGGAAACACGGGTCATCACAAGTTACCCTTTGCTTTTGTCATGGAGATGGGCCTCATGTGGAGATGTGGCAATGAAAGAACTACACTAAATAGTGTGTCTTGTGTGTAGCAATCAATTGGTTGAAAACTAGGTCGAATAACCAGGTCGTATTTATCGGGGAATGAACGGGTGTTTGCATCTTCCAAGGTGGTAGTTACGTAGGCCTACCGGGAAACACGGGTCATCACAAGTTACCCTTTACTTTTGTCATGGAGATGGGCCTCATGTGGAGATGTGGCAATGAAAGAACTACACTAAATAGTGTGTCTTGTGTGTGGCCATCAATTGGTTGAAAACTAGGTCGAATAACTAGGTCGTATTTATCGGGGAATAAACGGGTGTTTGCATCTTCCAAGGTGGTAGTTACGTAGGCCTACCGGGAAACACGGGTCATCACAAGTTACCCTTTACTTTTGTCATGGAGATGGGCCTCATGTGGAGATGTGGCAATGAAAGAACTACACTAAATAGTGTGTCTTGTGTGTAGCCTTCAATTGGTTGAAAACTCGGTCGAATAACTTGTGGGGTTTTGTTAGTACCACACTTGTGGAGTGGAGTGGAGTGGAGTTTGCACCAAGTCCATTGTGTTGGGGAGAGGGGACATAGACATACAATGCATACATACATATATGAATTTCATATTTTATTATTCTAAACATATTGAAGTAAACCAAGTTCATGTGCACAAATAGTGTGGCCCACTTTGCATGGCAATTCATATTATCATCCACTCTTTACTTCTAATTTTAGGTAGTGCAACTCTTTTGAGTCTTTGAGATATATTGAGCATAGGGTTGTTTGTTTCATGGGGTCAGCATCCTCTGCTTGTTTACCATACATTTCAAAATGATTAGTGTGTGCTCTAAGGTCCTTGTAGGGTGATTAAGTTTTTTATTATATGCAAACACATGTTTGTCATTGAATAATGCCAAGATGAATAGTGCATGTACATTTAGTGAATAACTTTGCTATGATTAATCTTTTCAATGAACAATGTCGAGATGAACGATTCTTCTTGGATCTTTGGTGGCACTAATTTCATAGTGTAAATAAATTTAGTGTCAGCTTTAGTAATTTCCCGCACCCACTATTAGTTGTCCATTACTGATTGGGATAATAAATGTACGTTGATTTGTACTATTGGTGTGGGTAACCATTTGAATTACACGTTGCTATAAAACAAATAAAGTGGTGTAAGAGTAAGAAATGTTAAAACACACAAGGCAAGAAGGAATTATTGCTTAGATGAGCATAACTTACAGCTCATCCATCCAACATACAAACTTAACTTCCTATAGGTTTTGCTCCAAATCCATGTCGTATCACTTGGACTAGCTAATTTGGGATCCTTAAAGCTAATTCCAATGTCATGTTACTCAATCAAGTTGCATGCTACTATTTGAGGACTTTCATGTTGGATGAATGAAAGGTATGATCGTACATGCACATGTGATGATTCTATTGCCTAAAAATAGAACCCAATTCTCCAAAGAATGGAGGGCTTGGGTTTTTGGAAAGCTTATTATGTTGGGACTCGCTTGCCGGGCCGGCGGTGATAATTGCCACACATTCCAATTGGATGTAAGGTAGTTTAGACTATATAAGGTTATACTCTAAAATACATTGCTTATGGTATTAAATGTCACATATGCTATTTGCGAAGGACCTAACCTAGACGCCTCTAGGTCTCAAAGTGTCATGCTTGCTAATTACCAATATGATTTCATTCGTCAAAATAAGTAACTTCTTTAAGTGACAAAATATCTACACTATGACATGTAGAATGGCACATCGGGGTATTGTAGATAACAACCTTGTACATTAGTGTGCAAAGGGATGATATTTTCAAGCGTACTCATGGCAAGTGTCATGTGTTTACATGTTAGTATGCAAGAAGAAGATATTTTTCAACATACTAATGGCAAATATCATTTGTGTACACTTTAGTCAACACGTAGATGATTGTGTAGCATAAGCATGCACCTCATAGCATTATTAAACATACTCATGCCAAGATATCAATAAGTGAACTTGAATGCCAAGTGTCATGAGGTAACACTTATGGTGTCTTTATTAATCATCGAATCATTGGTGTAACCTAGCATACGCCACAAAATAGGGTAAGTAGGACTATTACACATGTGACACTAAATACCATAAATGGTGTGGCACTCCAAGCCACCGTATCCCTCTACTTCACAAGTTTTGCACCTTCTTGAGGTTATAGACATGTAGGGTGGGCCTAAGGGCCACTTCACACACGAGACCGAGAGCCCGTGACCATTACACTTCAAGCACTCTCAATGGTGGAAAAGGCGGAGCCGGTCCAAGTTCACTCCACACTACGCTTGAGGGGACCAAGGGAGTATGTGGATGCAAGATGAATGTCAAGTATACATGGGTTTTACATGGCATCAAATGGATCATGTTTCGTGGTCATTTGGACTATTTTCAAAAACCACCTCTTGGAGGTAGGCCTCAGACAAAAACTGGGAGACCGTGGCACTCCGAATGCTCACAACCGTTGGTTTATTCTATTTTATCATGTGTGAGGACCCGCATGAATAGAACTTCATTGAAATAGCATTTGGTTGAAGCCCCGGTCACATATGGCCTCACACTACACTCGAGGATCCATGACCACACTACATGGTTTTGGAGGTGTCTTGGGATGGCCTTTGGACACTTTTTTTTTGGGCTCTCACATTTTCATGGTCATGGCTCTTGGCTCGTGTGTGAAGTGGCCCTAATTCACCATACCAACGGGCTTGTGGGGAGCAATGAACCCCAAATTAGAAACCACGAATTAGACTAGTGGATTCCAATTGAAATGAGTGACGACCCTCGGCCTTGTAGGGGACTTGTTTTCACTAGAGCCCTTTTACCCATGATGGATGGGTTTACATAGACACCACAAGTCCCTAGCATTTGCATAGGGGTCTAATATGGAGAGAGGGAATTATCGCATAAAAGCCCCGAAATAGTGTGCAACTTGAAGGTTACCTTTTAAAAGTTGATTTGACACATTAAGCAACTTCAAAGTCCCCTAATTAGTCTAGTCGAACTCATTTTTAATGGACCGGTCCCAAACCTATAAAGATCATGTTTTTATATTGGATGGACGAGAGGTGCACTCGCATGCGATGATTCCCTCTCTTTGTGTCCTAGACTAACTAAACTCCAAAACATAGTGTTGTATTGATTGGGATTAATATTTTGACCCAAGCAGTTTACACTAGGGTGGGCCAAGGTATGAAATTTTGAAGTGGTGCGAATATAGCATCACTTTCCCATCAAGTAACGGTGGTCCACACCTTTCATCTACGTGGATTGCCACCTAGTGAATTGCAATCCCCATGAGATAATTAGGTGGCAACCCATTTTGGGTTGTAAGAGCACTTAAGGGTTAACTCTACACACATTTTCTCTAGTTTCAAGATCGGATAATAAAAACACACAATTCATCATTTCAAGTGTCAAGATTCAAGTTGCGATGGAACAAATTAAAAGACGTCAATGTAGAGATTACTTTTCTTTGTGAAACATCACATAGACCCTCTTAATTGTGTTAACTAGAGCCCGGAATGGTGAGCAATATTGTGAACACATAATTCAATCTTTATTTTAGCACATGTATATATCTTTTTGGTGTTTGTTCTTCACTGCAAGCCTTGACACATACAATACCACTCAAAATATAGGTGTCCAATTAAGAAAGATGACCATATAAGGCCCACATCCCTTACTCTCGTGGTTGTGGTTCAGTTTAGACAACATGCAAGTTCCATAACAACACAACCACTTCCATGCTCAACATGAACAACTGCATTGACTTATATGAGTTGACCACTTTAAAACCAAAAAAAAAACCAAAAAAAAAACCATAGAGAAAAAGAGAGAGAGGGAGATAACACCAACCATAGGGTTGGCGTGAAGAAAGAATACTTCACCCTTGACCATAGCCACAAGCTCATGGTCAGAGAGAGAGAGAGGCAACACCAACCTATGGTGTTGGCGTGAATGAGAGGTGATTCACCTTGATCATAGCCACAAGTTAACATGTGAACTTGAAACTAGTTTACAGGGCATGAAAATGCGACAAATGTTCTTGCCTCATGTTAAAGGTGGTCCCCAATCCGCAAGCATATATGTATATGTAAACCCGATAGGGCTATATAAACTATAATATCATCATTGTTCGATGAGCAGCCTCGAGGAAATCATGTACCATATTGATCGTGCTCCTCGAGCGCGATGCCTCGTTTAAGCGCACATGGAAGACAAGGCCGGTGTGGGAATAGGGGGTCATTCCAAGTGCATTTTTCCATGCTCCGATTTGATTGTTGGTGTGTTCTTTGTGGCTTCTTACAACAAGCGGATTCCGCACTTGGAATCGGGAGGGTGACGAGGCGAGGCCGAATAATAATGCTTGGCCATGCAAGCGGCAGCCTTAGCCTTAGCCTTGGTTTTTGGCTCACAAGTTGGAAGTTAACTTCACGTGTCCATTTAGTGGGGGTGGGGAAGATTTGACTTACGACGGGGAGGCCAGAACCTGTGTAGGCTCACTTATTAGGGAAGCATATTCCCGATTCCCACACTTTTTATCCTTCGTTCCACGTTTCGGGCCTTAAAGTTCTCTTTAACAAAAACACCTAGGTAGTTGCTTATTTGTGAAGGTGCTAAACAAGAAAACGGTAGAACCGTGAGGCTCTGTCCTTTCTTATGAAAGATTCTAACTGTAGCTGTCCACTTTGCTCATGCTAGTCCATGGCTATTTACTATACTTGTAACCAACCTTTTTCTTGGGTTTTGTGCACCTTCTTCTCAAAATGCAGGTCAAGAACTGAAGCTACTCGTTTATCACCCAAAAATTTTAAAATAAATAACTAACAAGTGCCAAAATAACTATAATTAATTATATATTTTTCAATACATGATAGGGAGAAACTATAATTAACTAGATATATATAACTATTAGTAAGCATCCATATTAAATAAATTGGATAAAAATAACAAGAACAAATAATGTTCAAGTGTGAACACAAAGTGGTTAGGAAATTTGCTCTTGAAACAGAGAAGTTGATGCATAGTCTTTGTCGTACAAACAAAGCCAACAATGAGGCGAACCCCACGGTCCCCATCCTCTCTACCCTTCTGTTTTTGGAAAAAAAATCAAGGGGATTATTAAATAGGGTGGGTTTCAATTAGGGCGTCATGTTTAAGAAATCTTGGGCCCAAAACTCCAATTCATAGATCTACTTTACCAATCCATGTTTCAAGATTGGTTCCTCGAACTACGATGTGGAATGTTTCCTTGAGTGAAAGACCATCAAGATTTGGTGGGGGGAAAAGAAAAGAAAAGAAAAGAACATCTGTATCTTTTACCTTGACATGCGATGTCCGTTCACTGCCTCCCTCTCATGTCAGTGTGAGCATGGGAGTGGGGGCAACTTAGGGCAAGGCCGGCGATTCCAAGAAACTTGGGACCCAAAACTCCAATTCATAGATCTAATTTACCGATCCATGTTTCAAGATCACTTCCTCAAACTATGATGTGGAATGTTTTCTCGAGTGAAAGACCATCAAGATTTGACGAAAAAGTGAGAAAAAAAGAGAGAAAGAAAAGGAAAAAAAGAGAAAAAAAAACATCAGTGTCTTTTACCTTGACATGCGATGTCCGTTCACCGCCTCCCTCTCATATCCGCATGAGCATGGGAATGAGGGCAACTTACAACAACAAGGCCAACGATTCCCAACATCTACATTTGCATCTGGGAATGGAAAAGTGACCTCCATCCGGGATGTGGGTGCCGGTAAACACGTTACCTTTGCCTCACCGGTAAAGTGCAACGGTAGTAGATAGAAAATAGATAGAAACTCCGGTCCCTTTTTAGCAAGGGGCCGGCGTGAATAAAGTGTCCGTTCGTAATGTCAATGAACCGATGCCCACTAGACAAGGGGACATTGGGGCAATACTACTCTCCCCTTTCGAGGATGGGCACTGTAGTGACACACTATACTAGTTCCTAGCTAGCCACTAGTGCCTTGAAGATACCGGACATGGTATCCCCCCAAAGGGCTTTGAGGTACCCATACAACAAGGTCCAAGGACCCCCCACCATAGTTGGGTGGACTAAGGTGGTGAGCACCACGCCGGCATGGGGAATAGAACCCACAACCTCCTCATTGGGGGCCATGAGCCCTAACCACCAAGCCAAGGCCCGTGGTGCCTTCAACGGTAGTAGACCCTATTGTTCAGTGCAACTTTATTAGTGCTGGGATGTGACTAATAACATAACACTGCAAAGCACACTTTGGGAAAATTGAGAAAATAAAAAAAACTTATTAGGTCAAATGGAGAGAATCAATGTGCTTTGTTAAGTTGCAAGAACTAGTGTCCGCAAAGAGTCTGGGCATAATTGGTCGAGACCGCACTGTTTACAAGGCCAACTGGTTTTCATATCATATTGACATCTTTCAGGGCCACTTCATACACGAGCCAAAAGCCATGACCATGAAATTGTGAGAGCCCAAAAGAAAGTGTCCAAAGGCCGTCCTCTAACACGCCTCCAAAATCATGTAGTGTGGTCACGGATCTTCAAGTGTAGTGTGAAGTCATATGTGACCGGGCTCTCAACCAAATGCTATTTCAATGAATATCTATTCATGTGGGTCCCCACACATGATAAAATAGAATGAACCAACAGTTGTGAGCGTTCGGAGTGCCATGGTCTCCTGGTTTTGTGTGAGGCCTACCTCCAAGAGGCGATTTTTGAAAATAATCCAAGTGATCATGAAACATGATCCATTCGATGCGATGCATGAATCCATCCGTGTAGACTTTACATCCATCTTGCATTCACATACTTTGTTGGTCCCTCAAGCGTAGTGTGAAGCTTGAACTTGGACCGGCTCCGCTTTTTCCACCAATGAAAGTGCTTGAAGTGTATTGGTCGTGGGCCCTCAGTCTCGTGTGTGAAGTGGCCCTCAGTCAATCTTCATTGAATTGGGTTATAGGGTATGAAAATCTACAGTAGTGGTTTGGAAAATGTTCATGAACTTTTTGGACTTGAACCTATCAACACTTTCGTTTGGAATTAGCGGTCAGTTCTTCCATTCGTGATTGCATTTCGGCAATTATTAACTACATTTGATATTGTATTTAGTGTTATGTGGTATTTGTAGTCAATGTGGTAATATTGTCACAGTGTCAAAGCAGCGAGACTTAGGGCCACTTCATGCATGAGCCAGGGGCCGTGACCATGTAATTGTGAGGGTCCTTGACTATCATCCAAAGTCCATACTAGTTGTTAAACTCACATGATGTGTCATAATTGTACATCTCACCTACTGCTTGGAAATGGGACTAATGCAAATTCCAATAGATCATGAAACATAATTGATTTTATAATTTGCCATGTAAGAGTCCATGTAGACTTCTCATCCATGACCATTTCTTTGTATACCCTTGGATCTTCATCTTCTATAGCAAAGTGAACTTAGACGGTCTCAACCTTTTCAACTAATGAGACATGTCAAAATGCAATGGTCACGAGCCTTCAACCTGGCGTGTGAAGAGGCCCTTATGGTGTCTTCGAGGATTGGCTTCGAAACTGCGCTCTCCTAATTAAGTAAGCTCGGGTCAAAACCGCTCCTATCAATGACACCGGTGGGTCTTGCAAAGCCTCCACGTGCATCACACAATAAGTTATTGAAGAATCCGCTCCTTGTTTTCATCTATCTAGTACGTACGGGGACTACTAGTTTGGTCATGTTGTACTAACATGTGTCAAATGTGCACATGGAATTGTAATTTGATAAGACGTGAAGGCTAAATACAATGTACCGTTCATTTGAGCACGTTTGTGGTGTGGCCCGTGTCTTTTCTTCATGGCGCCACTTAAAAATCTTGTAGTTGGGTCGGTGCATATACAACTATCATGTTTGGGCCATCGCATTGTTAGTTGTTGCCACATGGTGGATGTCCCTGTTGTCACACATTGTGAACTTCTAAAGGGTTGAAGTCCTTGTATGATAGACTAGTTTAATCCACACATATGAATTTTGAAAATTAAAATGTCTATTTATAGATCGACATGTAGGGGCTAATAAGAAAGTCCCTTGAAGTGGACTTTGCGAATGCTCAATCAACTTTCTAGGGAGTGGGCATCATCATCATCGTGGTGGGTTAAGTTACCAAGTAGCAAACCCTTTGACATTTAGATAAGCCCGAGCCTTAGAGGTACTAAGGAAGCGAGTACGGAATGAGAAATTCCAAAAGATTGCACTACATACTACCTCAAAATGTTGAATTCCATTGAAAAGGAAACTAGTGAGAGAATGTTTGTGTGGTGATGTGGCGTCGTAAAGCATGACAAAGCACCAAACCCATGTACCACCTATGATAAGGGTACTACCGAGGCTCATGTGCCCCCCAAAAACCCAACACTATCTACAACCGGCATACATTTTGGAGACTTCAAATGTAGGACTGTGGTACATAGTGTTGGTTTTGGATATGCCCGACTTTTACATGTTGGTTGTTTGGTTCTAGTAGCGTCGATTTTGGAGGGTCCCAATTGCAATAATATAAAGTAGTACTACAATATGTCCAAGTGAGATATCTTACATTCCAGGGCTTCAAATGTATGTATGATTGTGGTACAACCTGTCGGTTTCGTGTATGTCCACCCTTAGAGTTTGCTTGGTTTTAGCAGCGTTGGTTTTGGAGGGTCCCAATAGCAAATATGTCCAACTTGTACATTTGGGTATTTTTGAGTGTGTGTTAGCATGTGTTATATAGTACGGTTTTGAGTATTCATACCTTCCATGTTTGTTTGGTTCTAGTAGCGGCGATTCTAAAGGATCCCGATAACGTAAAGTAACAATAAAATATGCCCAAGTCATACCGTCTTTGACATAGACTTCAAATGTATGATTGTGGTGCATAGTGTCAGTTTCCCTCTATGCCTACCCTCCATGTTGTTTGGTTTTAGTGGCATCGATCCTAAAGGGTCCCAATAGCATAAACTAACATCAAAATATGTCCAAGATACTTCAAATGAATGCATGTGGTACATAGTGTCGGGTTTAAGTATGCCTACCCCCAATGTTGTTTGGTTCCAATAGAGTTGGTATTAGATGATCCCAATAACATAAAGTAACACTAAAATACAATGCCCAAGTCATACCATATCTTCAAGGACTTTACATGCACGATTGTGGTACATAGTGTCACTTTTGTATATGCCTACCCTCCATGTTGTTTGGTTCCAATAGCATTGATTTTGGAGGATCCCAATAGCATAAACTATAATTGAAATACGCCCAAGCCATGCATTTGGCTAACTAAAATGTCTGCATGCCATACCTAGTGTCAGTTTTGTGTTATATGCCTACCCTCCATGTTGTTTGGTTCCAATAGCGTCGATTTTGGAGGGTCCCAATAGCATAAACTAGCATTGAAACATGTCCAAACCATACATTTGTATGCTTCAAATGCACACATGTGATATATAGTGTCAGCTTCGTGTTATATTGCCTACCTCACATAGCTTGTGTGTGGTTCTGGTAGTATTGATTTTGGAGGGCCCAATATTATAACCAATAGCATGTTCACACTAGGGCCATACATTGCTCTTTGACAGGTGGGAACTCTCTCTCTCTCTCATTTATTTCTACCAACAAGGGATTTTCATCCTACCTCACAGTGACCTCTCTGAAGTGCGGTTTTGCCAGAACATACAAGATAAGAACTCCTATCAAGATGAAGACTCTCCCACTGGTGTGGGCCAATCGTTGATCCTAGTGTGGACATGGTCTAAGTAGAAAGTCACTGAAATATGTACGTCCAAATTTGGAGAGTCCCTTTCACTTTAAGGAAGTGCCAAGTGAGTCCCCCGGCTTGGTGACACGAACGACTAGAAACCTAGACTCTTCTAGTGGAGACCAAAAGGATTCACTAGAAAGTTCCCTTGTTTTGTTCTCATAAAGTAGGCTTGATGGAACATCTGAGCTTGATCACTCAAATTCTTGAGAATTTATATGGAATTCAAAAATATTATAAACTGTCGGTGTTCCGTAACCTGTTCATTTGCAAGTCATTATTGAGAGTCCATGATCATTTCAAGTCTACACTTCCAACACAATGATTTAAGGAACGCGGGTGTTCTTCGGTTACATATTTGATTGATGTGTGGTTCGGTGAGGATTAAAGAACAAACATATTGAAAACGCGGCGTGGTCTAGTAAAAAGTAGGGGAAACTTAGTTGTTAAAACTTGAAAGGCAATCCAAGAGTGGCCACATCATGTTTGGCTTTTGGGCCCTACACTAACTTCCCAAGAGTGAAGAAAAGAATTGTGCAATCTACGACACTATTTGACGTAAACCCACAATGTAGCCCGCTATTTGAACAAGTGGCAGGGTGCTATAAGTTGTCAATTATGTTGTCATTTTCTACCTTGCAAAATTTCGCATATTCTATTGGCCTCCCTCCCTCTATCAAGCAACTCATGTATTGTACACAAATATCTTTGGCAATTAAACTCATTATAGGTTGGCTTTTCTTTTTAAAAATTTAACCTAAAGTAAAAGTTACAAAATTTTGTGAACATGCTTTATTGGAAAAAAAAAAACATTACTTTTACAACTATGATTACTTTTTGGGTGAAGTTGAATGTCTATCAGAGGTACTAGAATAAAAAACATGTACATATATCCATTTACAAAAGTTGACTACCATATGAAATTACAAATTTTTTTCATACATAACTAAATACAATAATAAACATATAAACATATTAAAAATAAATACAAACAAACAAATCAATAAATATTCCATGTTTAGTATGCATTGCTAGGGTTGGGTTCTTAGGAGCATGACCCCCTCTTTTTTTGGTTTTCCCTTGGAGCTATTGATGTTACAATGAAGTGAAGATGACAGTATGCACTTATACTGACGATGCAATTTTGGGTTGTCAATATTTGATCACCTTTAGTCATTCAAGTGTGTAATATAAAGCATGCTCACGTGTATCACGCGATGGTGTTGAACAAGCATGTTTGTCTAAAGAAGGTAAAATGCCATGTAAACTCATACATTTTACCACCATGTACGGTAATCATTGGTGGACATACTATGCAGCCTTGTTGAATTAAGGGTTCTTCACCTGAGTCAAAACCCGGTTGCAGGTCAGTAACAAAGCCATCCATTACAACAGTGGACGAAATCTCTTGAGGAGTAAGAACACAATTTCGAGGTACTTCCATGCTTTGAGGTTTGCATTGTTGGGGTTGGGCTCTCGTAAATGTGATTTTTTTGGGTTTTTTCCTTGAACATATTGGTCCTCGGACGGAAGTCAACATGATGATATGCACTCATATCAACTACACAATTTTGGTTGTCAAAGTGTGATCATCTTTGATTGTTCAAGTGCGCAAATATAAAGCATGCTCACGTGTATCACGCCGTGGCAAGGGGTAACAATCCATGTCCATGTGAAGAAAGAGAAAAAGTAACAGCGCCGTGTAACTCCACACCATTAATAAGTCACCCTATCTATACACCAAAAAGTGATGGGCAGACATACTAAGGTGGCCCGGCGAAAGCTCGGGTGCAGGGGCCACCCGTCACAATAGCGGGCGAGACCCCCATTGAGGGGAGCGAGAACACGGCCGAAGGGGTCAATTGGCAAGTGCAGGGACCACTGCAGAGGAGGAGGAGCATGTAAATGATGAGTTTAGTAAATTATCTTGCCGAATCGGTGAATGTGCACGTGGAGATTCTTGAGGCACATTCCCCTCCAAGAATTTCACGGTTTCCACGATTTTGGATGCTCTTCTGACGTTTTTCTGATGTTTTACTGGTCAGATTTGGTAAAGAATTTTCTACGAAGGCAGCCGGGGCAGGAGCACTCCTTTCTCTTACTTAGTAGGGGGCCGCGAGAGAGCGTTTTGTGGAGTTGCTTCGAGCCATACACATAGGTGCCAGCCGTTCCTGCCAGTAGTCGTTCAGTGATTTTGGCCACTCCGACTTCTAAGGTTTTCGGGTGTCTCTTTTGACGAAGATTGACGAAGAAATTTTCGCCTCTTGTTGCGGAACCGTTTGCGGTGACACAAATCCTAGTGGATAATTTGTACGTTTTGGAAAGCTCCTGTGGCTGCTGCGTGCTCTTGTTGTCGTTGTGTTCTGCACTCTGAAGAAGGAAAGGAGTTGCGCGCTTGCTCGTGGTTGCGGTGACGATGGAGTTTTGACGACCTACGAAGAGTGCAGATTGCGATGACGGAGGAAACGAGAGTTAAGGCGGTCTTCGTTCGAGGATGCCGTCGCTTTTCCTTGCCAGCATGAGGATAAGAGTCATCACGGAAGCAGGTCAGCTATTTAGGTCGCTATGCTTTTTGCCATGCGTTAGTTTGGATCTCGAATAGCCAGCAGCAGCAAGAAGAGTCTGAAGCTTGTACTAGGACTGAATCACATAATTGATGCGTTTGTATTGAGCTTGTCAAACTCACACCGGAGTGTCGTCCTTCTTTATTTGTAGCGAAGTTGGTAACTTAAGGTGTCCTGTTTTGCTCTTATCTTGAATAGCCAGCAGCAAGAAGAGTCTATACTAGGACAGACAAAATAATTGATGCGTTTGTATTGAGCTTGTCAAACACCGGAGTGTCGTCGTCCTTCTTTATTTGTAGCGAAATAGGTAAGGGGTCCTGTTTTGATAGTTTCTATACGTAGAAGATATGTCACTTCGACTCCACAAGAAGCCGGTCCCATTCTTGAAGAACTCTTTCGTTTATGCGAGTATTTTCAAGCGTCCACGGTGCATCAGTAGAAGCGTTATGAATAACCTTTTACCTTGTGTAGGCAGGATAGAGTAAAATCGTACATGTATTCAATCACTTCACTGGCCTCTTTGGAGGATTGGAAGTCAGGCTTGTGTCGCAGTTGACACGTGTATCTCTGAGTTTAGGCGTGCGGTTTACACTCGCCGAAGGTGACACTGTGCTTTCGATCAGATTCTTGGTCTGTAGCAGTATAGTTTGCTAATGAACTCTTTGAAGCTAAAGATTAGTATATTTAATTTTGATAAGTCATTCGTAGTGATTTAGGTTGTTATTCTACAGGCTGCCAGACATTCCGATTAGAGTCAGAACCATGTTTCCATGGAGTGTCGACTATTTAAGTGTAGAGCCGGATGCTTTTAGTCTGCAGGAACCTATTTAATCTTCTCTTGTATACTGATGGAGGTGGAGTTAGTTGAATGTGGACATTGATTTACAGATTTGTGTGGTGAAGATTGTGCAGAAGACTCGAGTAATGAAATATTTCAGAAGGAAAGAGCTCACGAAGCCAGCGCAATTTTAAGAAAGGTGAAAGTTAGGTAGGCGGATCTCATATTCAGCCCCAGGCCATCATGAATACCTCCACTGTTTGCACGCGTGTCGGAAAATATGCACTCGGCAAGACACTTGGCGAAGGCACTTTCGCCAAGGTCAAGATTGCCAAGGACATGGAAACCGGTGTTGATGTCGCCATCAAGGTGTTAGACAAGGAAAAAATTCTCAAGCACAAGATGGTGGAGCAGGTAGAGTATTATTTATTACCATTTTCTTTTGACCATTACCTGCACGCTGTGATGATTGTGGAGTGTAATCAATCTGGCGTGAATGGAAAATATGCGATGTAGGATAGCATGTGAATGTGAAGGAGCATGTGAAGGGGTTAACTTAGTGCTGGTCAGAACACGTTACATTGTCTGTCACCCCTATGTATTAAGCTTACAGTAAGATGCCTTCTCTGATAGAGTTGCTGGATATGTTTAGATACTGACGTTGCAGGATTGTTGTTTTGACTGGGATCGGGCAGATTAAGAGAGAGATATCCACTATGAAGTTGGTGAAGCATCCCTATGTGGTGCAACTTCTGGAGGTTAGTATTTGACTCACTTTTAGATTTCTGAATGGGTAACATTTGTTCTCTTGGAAAGAATCTGTGCAAGCTCTCATTCTTGGTATGGTCCTCCTTCTGAAAGCATATGGTGTTGAATGGACCCTCAATGGAGTTCTGATGACGGAGTTTATACTTTATTTTTTATATGACAGGTTATGGCCAGCAAGACCAAAATCTACATCGTACTGGAGTACGTCACAGGTGGCGAGCTATTTGACAAGATTGTAAGCTCTTCATACTTTTTCAAATATATGACCTACGAGTCTCTATTGCCAAAGTGTAGTAGCCATAGTGATTTACTCTGTTGGGCAGTGTCATATTCCACCTTGTCCAGGGTTCTACTCCTTGCTTCAGGCTCATTTGTTTTACCACTTGCGTAATCAGGTTCACCAAGGGCGTCTGAAAGAGGACGAGTCGAGGAAGTACTTCCAGCAGCTGATAGATGCAGTTGATTACTGTCACAGCCGACGTGTGTACCACAGGGATCTCAAGGTACACATAAGGGACATTTGAGAAGAACAATTATGCTTCTGAGTTGTTGTGAAACAGTTGTCAAGGGCTTTCCGAAAACATGAGCAAGGTGATTCACTCTTTTCAAATCATGTTGCCTCTTCTGATAATGTTCTTGGTGGTCGTGAAACAGCCTGAAAATTTGTTGTTGGACGGGAAAGGAAATTTGAAAATTTCTGACTTTGGACTGAGTGCACTCCCCCAGCAGTTCAGGGTAAGCATTATGTCGACTGAAAAATGTCTTCTTGTCTGTATTTGGGTGCTCTGTAATGATTATTGGTTTCATTACCAATGAAGAACTCTTCAAGTTATTCTGTTGAAGTCTGACCCAGGTTGCTTGTTGCACAGGAGGATGGGTTGTTACATACGACATGTGGAACACCTAATTATGTTGCCCCAGAGGTCATCAATGACAAAGGCTATCATGGAGCAACAGCAGATTTGTGGTCATGTGGTGTGATCTTGTTCGTACTGATGGCTGGTTACTTGCCATTTGATGAATCCAATCTCATGACCTTATACAAGAAGGTCAAAGTCTCCCCAATCAAATTCAATCTCCTTCTCCTAGTTATGAAAATACTGCAAGGTGAATGCAAGCATTGCATAATAGTGGACACAATCCTGGGAATTCGAAATGCTGATACATTGTTCCTGGTACTTGCAGATATATCGGGCAGAGTTTACTTGTCCTTCTTGGTTTTCATCTGGCGCTCGGAAGTTGATCTACAAGATACTGGACCCTAACCCTAGAAGTGTAAGTAAACTACCATCTGAAATCGATTCAAAGCGAGTAGCTTCTTGATTTAACTAGAATCATATTGGAATGAAGTTTGTTGTTCAGAGTCGACATTCTTGCATGGTGGTAGTCTTTATCATTGTGAATGTTTTTTGATAAGGCTTGCTTGCAAACATTCTTGCAGCGCATCACTGCAGCACAGATTTATAAGAACGACTGGTTCAAGAAGGGTTATACTCCAGCCAAGTTTGACAAGAATATTGATGTCAATTTTGATGATATTGATCTTGTTTTCAGCGAGTCAGCGGTAAGGACCTAGACAAACATGGATCTTTTGGAAGTGTTTTTATTGTGTGCACTAGGCAAGTAGCTGAATGGAGGGTTGTTCATTTGTTCTGATGAGGGAATTAGTAGCAACTCTGAAGCATATGGAGATCTTTTATAGTTATCATCAGGATGAATTGAACAAATCTGACAGCAGTTATGCCTCCCGTGTGATCAACATGGCAAGCTAAACTCTGTTTTGATTATGGCTTGCAGGAACACATGGTCACAGAAAAGAAAGAAACGAAGCCAGTGGCAATGAATGCGTTTGAGCTCATTTCTCTTTCACATGGTCTCAATCTGTCTGGCCTTTTTGAGACTCGCCAGGTACCATTCTTACACTTCTCAATGAGTACTCAAAAGCATTTGTAACCAATATAATGGTGCTAGATTGAACAGCCAAGTCATGCATGGAACTAGATTGATGGCTTTTTATATGGCTTTGGGTGAAGTCCTTCACAGTGGCTATAGTTTTGATATTTCTGAACTGGTTCTGTAGAGCCCGGAGAAACAAGAGACGAGGTTCACAAGTAAGAAGCCAGCCAAAGAGATTATCAGCAGTATTGAGGAGGCTGCAAGGCCATTGGGCTTCAATGTACAAAAACGTGACTACAAGATGAAATTGGAAGGTGATAAGCAGGGCAGGAAGGGGCATCTGTCAGTTGCTACAGAGGTGAGCTGTATACTGGAAATGGCAACTTCGTTTCCATAGCAATGGTGGATTTTAAATGAGCCCTGGACAATACTTAAATGCAGTCTGCAACTCCTTGTACTCTACGTATAACTCACTGATTTTGGTATTCTGGATTGCAGGTATTTGAGGTTGCACCTTCTCTCTTCATGGTTGAGTTGCAGAAGAAAGGTGGAGACACTTTGGAGTATCACAATGTAAGCTTGAAATCTCTCTTTATCAACAACTGGAAACTGCTTTTTCTCTCTCCGAAACTCTCTGTTGTCATGCTAGGTTGCAGGTAACACATCATCAGAATTTCTTTGTAATATGAGCACTTGTTAGCCTGTGTTTCTTTTCTACATCTCATTCACGTGGTGTGCTTTTGCCACAGTTTTACAAGAACCTTTCAAAGGGTTTGAAGGATATTGTCTGGAAAGTAGAAGGGGACGACAATGCTATTGCTGCGAAGTGAATGGTGCTCGAGTCTTCCGTGGCAGGCTGTTAGTTGGTCTCCTCTGTGAACACTCCACATTCACCTCCAAGCACAAAGCTGCTATTAGTATCTTGCCTTGGTAGTTGTTAGGACGCAAGTGGGGTTTATATGTCTCCTTTCACTAATACAAGCCAGTGTGCACTCCTACTGTAAGAATAGTTCTATGGATGTCCAAACAAGGTGCAGACGACATAGCAGGTGTACAATATGTAATGGAACTCCTTAAGGTCTAGACCTTGAAGGATGACAATTACCCACATTATTTTCAGTTCCTAGACATATCTTGTATCGAGTAATGTAAAAGCAGGCTATCCTGTACATGAGTTCAAGGGAACAATTTGAGGTTTTTGCACAATTGTCTTTCCCAATTATACAATATTGGAATTGGTTCAGGCTGAAATCTCATGTTGGGTGAAAGAACAAGATTAAGCAGTAGTTGAATGTGGGCATGCCCAAGAAAAGTGTCCAAAGGCCGTCCCAAGATACTTCCAAGATTAAGTGTTCAAAGGCAGTCCCAAGATACACCCATTTTGCACCCACTTACTCTCCGTTGGTCCCTCAACCGTAGTGTGAAGTGAACTTGGACCGGCTCCACCTTTTCCGCCAATGAGAGTGCTTGAAGTGCAATGGTCACAGGCCCTTAGGGCCACTTCACACGCGAGCCAAGAGCCGTGACCATGAAAATGTGTGAGCCCAAAAGAAATTATCCAAAGGCCGTTCCAAGACGCCCTTGAAATCATGTAGTGTGGCCATGGATCCTCAAGTCTACTGAGAAGTCATATGTGACCAGGTCCTCAACCAAATGATCTTTCAATGAATTTTTATTCATGCGGGTCCTCACACATGATAAAATAGAATAAATCAATGGTTGTGAGCATTCGGAGTGCCATGGTCTCCCAGTTTTGTATTAGGCCCACCTCCAAGAGGAGGTTTTTGAAAATAGTCCAAGTGACCATGAAACATGATCCATCTGATGCCATGTAGGAATCCATGTAGACTTTACATCCATCTTGCATTCACATACTCCATTGGTCTCTCCAACGTAGTATGAAGCGAACTTGAACCAGCCCTGCCTTTCCCACCAATGAGAGTGCTTGAAGTGTAATGGTCGCGGGCTCTCAGTCTCGTGTGTGAAGTGGCCCTAAGATATGCATGTGTTACAAGGTTATTTTTCTCAATTGTACATCTATATTTGATTGGTGCGAGGTTTGGTAACAAACACTGTAAAGACGCATGTGGTCCCTCAAGCATAGTGTGAAGCGAACTTGGATTGGCTTCACCTTTCCACCAATGAGAGTGCTTGAAGTGTAATGGTCACAAGGTCTCATGCCCCGATCACACCAAACTTTCCGTCCGGTTCCAACTGTGAAATTGTTGGGGATTATGTTCACAAATAGATGTTGGCTCACCACTTTTCACACTATTATAGCCAGAGATGCCGACGGATGGTGTCAAAATTGGCCGGTGTGATCAGCCCCTCATTCTTGTGTGTGAAGTGGCCCTTAGTGTTGGGTTGATTTCCTTCCATCGAACCGGGTAAGGTGGTCCAAAATATTGTTTTTGGCATTAAGGACGAGGACATGTTGAGAAAGGCTCAAAGCCATAAAAATCTCCACCCCCCCCCCCCCCCCCAATTTGGATAAAAAGCTCACAAAATGGAAGTCCTTTGACCATGCCGTTGGTGTGGTCAAACAAACCCATGAAATGGAGAGTCTTCCTTGGACGATAGGTTGGAGGTGAAATGAAAAGGTGATGAGCCCTATGGTGTCCATGTGAAAAAGTGAGGAGAAAGTGCACATTGCACAATTGCCAGCCCCTCACATGGAATGTACTCTACACTGAGAACTTGTGGGGCCATGGATAGAGGGGTCCACCACGGAGGGAAGCATTTGTACATATAGCAAAAAGCTTGCCACCTTCTTGTACTGGAAGTTGGCAAGTTCCTGCATGCATGACGAAAAAATAAAGGGGCATGTAGAACCCATGAAAGCATGCTTGCAAGGCTAGTTGAAATACACATATTCGGGTTACAAAGCATCCAATGCATGATCTCGATTTCTGTAAGGTCATTGTGTACAAGTCCCATACACTCAACTCCCAAAGAAGTGTGATGAATTTGAATAAGCCCTTCCGCTTTGGATGAGCGATCAATTATGATCAATCAACTAAGTTCTCCCTGACAAGTAAGGGCGATACGTCTTGCGAGGTTGTGATATGATGTTGTAGGCTTCATCGTCCCGAACATGTGCATGTGGTTGTGTTGGCAGTTTCACACCCGTATCCTTGTCCAAAATCTCCTCTGCTTGTCTAGATGTCCTCCGTAACCATTATGAAGTTCTCATCACTTTGATGATCAATCCTCATGCTCTTCAACTTTAATATGACTCTCTTGATGAGGAGGGTCGTCCTCCTAAATAATTTGAGGAAGCTATTGTTGGACCACATAACAATACTAAAAGACTATTGTTCATTGTCTTTTCTAATCCTAGTAAATCTTTTCCAAACATTGTAAGGCTATATTAATCAACTAGTGGTCATTATTTGATTCGCCCTTGAACCCCGGAGATGCTCTACATTAGTGCTTCATTTTGAGATTCAAACTTGTATATTTTACCGCTTGGGAATAGGAATATTCCAAATTGTTTTAGAAAATATTTCTTATCACAAGAAGCATGCCAACCATGCTATTGTTATGTTGTCTCATGTAATTCGAAGATCACAACATGAGACATTTACACAACAAATGAGACAATTAACAAACTACTACTACTACATAATTCATGATGTTTCTTCAACTCAGACAACAAAGTTTCTTGAAAACTCATCAATTGTTGTAATTTGGAAATAGCTTCACTTTGTGCAAGTTCTTTTTTTTATTTTTTGGAAGTGATCTTTTTGTATGTTTAGAACATTGTCATTATCAAGCTAGAAAATAATCCCATGCAACCAAGCTCCATCAAATGTATTTGGACTTAAGGGCCACGTTACACGATGGCCGAGTGCCCGTGACCATGAAATTGTGAGGGCACTTGAAACTCATCTGAAGGCCATACCATGGGAATTGAAATTGAATTTTGTGGGCCCTCAAGCTCCAGTGTGAAGTGCCCCCATCCAACTCCGTTTCAGCGAGCCTCTAAGGTACAGGAGATCTACAAAATAAGCACCCTATGTACACAAAACCAGGCTTGAAGTGTAAAGGAAGAAGAGACGTTCAATGATGTCCTGGGGTATGTGGGTATTATTTGGTTCATTTTTCATCGTTCTCCGACTCTATTGATTAGATTTACATTTGTGATGCATTAGCAAATCTACCATAAAACATTAGCAGATCGGATTGAAAATTGGACCTATCCTAATTGAGTTATGGTTATTGGAAGTGTTTGTTGATTCCTTCAATGAATACATAAGTCCTCCCAATTGTGTTCATTATTGAGTGTAGAGTAGTTATTAATATAAAAATTTGAAGACATAGACCAATCTCTTTTGAACATGTAGCTTTGTGGTGTTTGTTCCTTGATCCTCACCGAACCAGACACCACTTAAATATAGGTGTCCAATTAAGAAAATGTAATTGAGGAACACCTGCATACCTTAAGCTGTGATGTCTGGGCAGGTAGAGTACTTTGGATGGACCTAATTCGACAATACAAGAGTGAGGATAGATTTGTTGCTGCTGGTGATTTTATTTCCACGTTCTGTGTCCTGCTTCTTGCCAAAGAAGTCATTGCAGGTTTCTGAGCACAACCATAGGCTGCATCTGGAACTTGAAAAGTCGTTTTGGCTTTTAACATAAAAATCGAGAGTCTGTGCACACACTGCTAAACTTCTCTTCATAGTCTACCTCTTGCAATGCACATTCGACAACAAAAATCCTGGACACGTCACTGTGTCAGGTCACCATGGAAATAAGATGGAGACAAATGACTTTCTCGACTTTCTAAGTAGGCCAATTCAACTCACTCAAGTGTACTAAACCTGTTCCCTATTCCAATTCTTTTTGCATGTGCTTTTTTGAGAATCAGAAAGCAGAGAGGGCATGTACCTCTTGCATTAATTGGATGGTGTTCAACTTCCATATTTTAGCTACCCTGTCTGTGCAATTTACCCTTAAAGCCTTAAACCCTAAACTCTAAACTCCATTAGCTCAGGAGATAGCTGCTTCCGTTTGTGGAAGGCATGGGACAGGTTGAGCAATGAATGCTGCAATCTTCTCAAAATTAAGAAGCTTTTCTTCAACCTTCTTTCTCTCAAAATGGTGATGCAGATACCATGCTAGTTCGTCATCCACCCCACGCAGGAACAGGAATGACAGGAATTCGCGCTTCAGATCCTCTGGGATTTGGCTGCTCACACCAATTTGTGGTGAAGAGAAAAGGTGCCATTAGCATATCTTTTGACTAAGTTGCAGTTTCTGGCACTCTCTACCTATATTGCAGACTGTTAGCTCTTGCTTCACATATAAATAGGTCAAAATTTGATCATCTGCCAGCATGATTCCCCACCATCTACTTATAAGGTAGACAACCCTTAAATGATTATTTTTCCGACTAGCCCACTTCTCCTAAGATATGAAACAGGCATTTAGTATGAGATGATTAGCTTAGCAAATCCAAATTGGGGCCATAGCCAATTTCCTCATAATTTTTGGAGCTCATATGAACATCTTATTCAATGTCAAAGTGAAGATTCTCGTGCTCATTGAATGGTCATAAAGGTTCCCTCTCAATTATGTTGACTATTCAGCCTAGAATGGTTATCATATTCTGAGCATGTAGTCCAATCCCTTTTCAGCACACATCTTTTTTGGTATCTGTTCTTGGAGGCACACCTAACCACATACTAATGAAAATATAGGTGTCCTAATAAGAAAAATAATCAAACAAGGGTTGTCTACCTTAAGAAGAATGCAGTGTGATACTTAAGCATTCCCTTAGTGCAGTGATACCTAAAAACTAAATGTAGAGGCACAGCCCCCAAGTGAAAGACTAGTTTTGATAAAAACTCAGAGCTCGACATTTCAAAAATCATATCGTAAGTGACTTACTTTTCGTGGATTATGTAGTCTTGACCTGTCTTGGAGGAATCCTGATAGTAGGACACATAATTGATGAAGTATAAATCCCCATGTGATTGGCAGCTGATTTCAAGTGCCTCCAATCCATTTTTTTTGATGGTTATTGTGAGGTTTATTAGCAGGGCATAAGCGGCTTGATTTTTCTCAGCTTCTTCAGCTTCATTGGCATCTTCATCTCGTGGATGTAGGAGGAGATCACATGAAACATCAATCTTCTCATGGTCGAATTCTCTGTGGAGGATCACATTCATACAACCCCGTGTGTCATGCAATTTGAAGGGCTCTGGTGGTACCATCTCTTCCTGCATTCATTTCAATTTTCCACCAGTTGCCATTCATACAAAACACAGGAATCAAAAAAAAAAAAAAAAACAGCAAAAGTTGTAAGATAGATGGATCTTAAATGACTACTTTTTCCGACTGGCCACTTCTCCTAGGATATGAGACACGTAATTAGTATGAGTAGATAATTAACTTAGCAAATCCAAATCAAGGCCATAGCCACTTTCCTCACGATTTTTGGAGCTGATATGGATATCTTATTCATTATCAAAGTGAAGGTTCTTGTGAGCTCATTAAGTGGTCACATAGGCCCCCCTCATTATATTGACTATTGAGCTTAGAATGGTTATTATATTTTGAGCAGGCAATCCAATCCTTAAAAAAAAGCATGATGCCTTTTTAGTATTCATTCTTGGAGCAACACCAGACCACATACAACTCACATATTGGTGTCTTAAGAAATAATGTAACTGAATAAAGGTTGTCTACCTTATGTATGATAATCAACTTCTCAACAACCAAGACAAAAGTAAGTATAATCTCTGATACTTACATGGGGTTTCAATGCAGTAGCAACTGAATTGGTGAAAGACAAAATATATCCTGGTGACAATTCTGCATAGAATCCAGGTGCTTACCTTGAATCCCACTTCGGTTTCAACTTATATGTCACACTAGGTATATGCATTTCAAAGTGCACGGACCCTTTAGGGTTTACTATCCTTTCACTGCTAACTCAACGTTTAGGTTAATGGTTCATTCGACATTCATAAACATCATAATTTCAACCTTTTAGGTCTTGCAGCTATAAATATACACAAAAGGATGAGAATTACAACCCCATGACAATTTGGTAAGGCATTGATTCAATATTTTCATTTGACTATGTAGGTATAAACTCTGATGCTCACATGGGGTTGAGGGAAGTATCAACGAACTTGATGAAAGATAAAATATATCCTGGTGACAAATTCTGGATAGAACTCAGGTGCTCACCTTGAACCCCACTTCTGTTACAACTTATATGTCACACTATATGCATCTCAAAGTACAAGTACCCTCTAGGGTTGACTATCTTTTCAATGCGAACTCAGCATTTAGCTTAATGATTCATTCAACATTGATGAACATCATATATTAACCTTTTAGGTTTTGCAACTATAAAATTATATAAACAAAAAGGATGAGAATTGCAACCCCATGACATTTTGGTAAGGCATTGATTCAATGTTACAGTAGTTTGATGTGTTTGATACAATGTGAAATGACTGTTGATGTTTTATGAATGTCGAGGTTTACCTTTCGGCTTAACTTCAAATTTCGGATCTCGTCCTTCAAAACTTGCACCACAGACGATTCCGCCCCAACTCCACCTCGAGCAAGAGTGGAAAACTCGATGCCCACATTGCCGAAGAACGTGTTTGGAAGTCCATTAATGTTGGCGCGTGGACGGATCTGGGACAAACTTTGCAAACTTTTCGAGGCTCTCAGGATCCTTGCTACCGCAATACGCATTGTTGACATACCCGTCTCATACCCGGCCCACCCTCGGATCCTTTCCTTTCATCTGAAACACATGCTAAAAAAAACCCAAAAAAAAACAACTGTTACTGCACAATTATGAATTTGCACACTGGAAAACCTCAAAGACAAGAAGCAGACCCTTCAGCCTGATGACCCAGTTGAATGCACAATTCTCGCAATATAAGCAGAGCTTTCAACCCTAAATCATCTTCACATCAACATAACTAACTTACATGCGTGCTTCTTCATTGATCCCTTGATGAGAGAGAGAGAGAGAGAGAGAGACCGCACTGAGTTGCCGAGGGTTTAAGGTAGATGGGTCTTAAATGGTTACTTTTTCCGACTAAGCTTAAGCCACTTCCTCCTAGGATATGAAACACGCTATTAATAAATACAAGATGGTTACCCAAAATCCAAATCCAAATCCAAATTAAGGCTGCAACCATCTGCCTCATAAATTCCAGATCTCCCATGAATATCTCATTCATTACCAAAGCGAAGATTCATGTGTTCATTAAATGGTCATGTAGGTCCTCCCAAATATGTTTACTATTGAGCCTAGAATGGTTATCATGTTCTGAACATGTAATCAAATCTTTCTAAAACTCGTGTGTTATTTTTGGATTTTTTTTTGGAGCCACATCAACCACATACTGCTCAAATATAGGTGTTTTAATAAGAAAAGTATATGAATAAGGGCAATCTATCTTAACCTTTGGATCCTCTCAATCGTTAACAAAGTCCCAAAACCCATCGGGTCTCTACTCAACTAGAATTTCCTATTGACATATCTTATGGCTTCCAATTTTTTACCATTTCTTAATGGTGGCTAATAAGTATGGTAGACAAACCCATTTCTGATCACCCTCCCCCCCCCCCCAAATCTTGTTACATAGAGTCCTACGAAGTTCCCACACATGTAGCTATTCTTTTTTAAATGATGGAAAAGCCATGAAGTTTCACACTTTGTCGTTGTCACATTCAACATGATGAAAAATGTAAGTTAAGAGGGCATGGATTTGGGTTCCTTGAAAAAAGCATTGATTATACTCAAGTTTTTGTCTCCCAATTATCAGGAATAGGTCGACCTATGCTATGAATATGGGTTGGGAGAGAATCTTACCTTTGGATATTTACAGTAATCTCAAAACTTGAAAATAAATTATGATTTCTTCTTTTGTTAAACGTTGTGACACCAATTTCCAGACATGTAAAACGCACTTGTACTACACTTATACAAAATTGCTCACAGTTAATGAAAATGGGTCTATCTATCTAACATGGTTCTATTGTTAGCACTTTTTAGCTCCACAAACAATTTTGACTTTTGGATTGGATCTAATTAGGAATTGTTTCATTTTTCCTAAACAAAATGCGAACAAGTCATGAAGATTGTCATTCAAGTTTTGAAATTGGATGTGTTCAGATGCAAAGTTATATAAATCACCATATAACACTATTTACGTGCCATTGGGGTATGCTTTACCATGTCCAGGTGGGAACAATTCATAGCATTATAGATGAAAAATACAACTTCAATATTGACTGTAGATATTGCCTGGATTTCTATGCAAGCATCCACATGTCCCAGCCTTGGTTCACAAAGGTTAGGGCCACTTCACACATGAGCCAAGAGCCGTGACCTTGTAATGGTGAGGACCATTGACTCTCATCCAAAGGCCGTACCATGGGTGTTGGGTAAGCCATTTTATGTACTCTTGGGCCCTCAAGCATAGTGTGAAGTGAGAATGAACCATGTTACGAGACCATTGCAAATTTTGTTGGCGGAAAAGAGGGGAGGATTTGGTTTAATATAATATTTTTCAAATTTTATATGTTTAAGAGAATTACTTGATGGTGTTTGTCTCTCTTGGAATGTGTTATGGAATTTGCCATGCAGTCTGTCCTGAAATTTGTCCTATTGGAAAAAAATATTAAAAAATCATGGTCTCCTAGAATTTGCATCAGGCCCATCTCTTGGAGGTGGGTCTGACGCAAATTCCAGTAGACCATGCACCCTTATCCACAACCTGCCATGTAGGACTCCATGTAAACTTTTCATCCATGAACTTTTCTTTAGGCCTTTAGGCCTTCACCTCCTAATGTGAAAGTGAACTTGGACGGCCTCTGCCTTTTCGACCAATGAGAGCTCTTACATTGCCATGGTCAGGGGCCTTCAGCCTTGTGTGTGAAGTGACCCTTAGATTCAGACTAAACTCAAAAGAGATGGATCTCGAAACATTTTGCTACACGCACCGGGCCCCACTAAATGGGTGGCCTTGAACCTAGAATAATGTCTATATTTTGAGCACATAGTCCAATCTCATCATGACATGTATCTTTTTGATGTTCATTTTAAACTATTACCCTTGACATAAATGCCATCGAGTGTTATGTGATGTAACACTTTGAATGTTGAATGCTACTGTAGTTTTCATGTTAGATTGAGCATGGTCTTGACCAATGTGGATACAACACGTGGCAAAATTATTCCAAAAATTATTTTGTGTCGAATCAAACAATACCACTCAATTAGGTCTCCGATTAAGAAGGGTGTCCACATAGTAAGGGTAAGTTTCCATTTTCATTGCTTACATTTTCATTGCTTATGCATTAGATTCTAGATAACAGTAGGATTGATGTGTTTTTCATGAAGATAACAAACGCTACCAACCAACTACATTTTGGTTGCCTACTAGAATGTAGGAGGCCATGACCATGTGCCACTAGATTTTCATGCACCCACTAAACACTAAAGGTAACAATTAATGGTTGATTGCCACATACGAACCCTACCCCATCATATTTCATATACAATTGTCATTACTCTCACCAATGTTTGATGGGCAAGCAACATACATGGGAACCTACCCTAAGGCATGTATATGTACCTTCACTTAAAGTAGACGTGCCTAATTCGGTTACTAGACTTAATCAAACACCTATATTTGAGTGGTATTTGGGTAGGTGTGGCTCCAAGTATGGATACCAAAAAGACATGTGTTTAAAAGAGATTGGATCATGTGCTCAAAATATGGTAACCACTCTAAGTTCAATGACAATCAACATAATTAGGAGGACCTGTATGATTGTTTGATGAGCACAAAATGCTTCACTTTGATAATGAATTAGATATTTAAACGACTTGTGAAAATTATGAAGATTGTGGCTATGCCTCGATCTAGATTGCTAACCAACTCGTACTAATCACGTGTTTCATGTCCTAGGAGAAGTAGGCTAAGGGTGAGTTTCCATGTAGGGCACTCGCCCATTAGATTCTAAAATAATAGTGGATCGGAGGTGTTCACATGTGGTTAAGCACAAGTTGCCATTCAACCACATTATGGCGGTCTGTTGAACTATGGAGGGCCATGACGCGGGCCACTAGATGACTTCCAAGCATCCACTAAAGAAGTTTAAACCTAAAAAATGCTAGTGGCTGAAGCATTGAAGTCCGGTTTTAGAAGGAGGAGGAGGTTAGTAGGTGGGTTGAGAAGATGGGAGTAGCAACATTGTTTTGTCTAATTAGTGCAGGTTATGATTTGGAGTTACACATTGCTATAACACTTTATTGAGAGTATCATTGTTTTACTCAAATAACATAAGTAGTTAGTATGCACATCGAAGAATATGGTATAACTTAGTCGGTTAAAAACAATATTGTTTATAAAATGGTATAGCAACATGTAACTCATAATGGTAACCCACATTAAATAAACAAAACAATGTAATTGGCACATACAAACCCTACCCCATCATATTCCCTCTACATTTGGACGGGTTTGTCCTTATTCACACTAGAATCTTGTGGGCGAGCGGCCTACATGGAAACTCACCCTAAGTCAGAAATAGTAACCATTTAAGACCCATTTACCTTACTTACAAAAATGAAGGTTGACCCAATTCTGAACCCTGACCTTGGCCACGTCAGATGTGGTACTGCACATGTGGCATGTCCAGATGGCAGCACAGGAGTAGTAAGGAAAGTCATTGTACTGCTCCCCGTAGTCTTTTGCTTACTTTCCTCCTTCCTTAAGAAAGTCCTTATTCCATTCCTTCGGAGATGGTGGTGGCTGACTGATCCCATTTCAAGCTCACATAGACAATAAGCTTAACTTTAGGCTCCATAGAGTTTCTCAACTGATGAGGATGATGCATTTCGCTTTGCATTTTGATGTGTGGGAAGAAGCTTCAAGTGGGTATGCAGACTTCTTTTCTACCCTATTGTCCATCTGTGTCCATCTCAGCTTCACATGTGAAAGCTTCACGGAGTGAGTGGTTTTTGTGTTGGAATTTTCTCATATAGTGTACCAATCTCGAATAAATTTCTGTTCTTTTGGGACATTTTTCTTTGACAGAGTTCAGTGTCTTGTTCGAGGAAGGAAGGAAGGAAGGATGTGAAGAAGATGATGCAGCGGCCTACCCTGTTTTTCTTTTCAAGTCTTTTTTCTTTCTTTACGATTGGTAGTTATGATGTATGGGTGAATTGAATGGACCATGGACCATTACTTGACATGATCCCATTCAGATAGGGATTTTCCATGTGGATTTTCATACCGGAATCCTCCATATATGCTTGGTTATTTTGGGTTGCAGCTCCATCGAATCTTTTCCTTCTAAATTTTGCAGTCTGTTAACCTATTGTATGTTATGATGAGTTTTGTCCCCGCAGACGCTGGCTGTGGGCCTCTCTAGGTTTAACTCTGTCTTGGATCCCTTTTTTTTCCTGGTCCAAAACTGTGTCTCACAAACATAGTTCGAAGACTGCTTGAAAGTGGTATGGTAGAATTATCAGGGTTGAGTTTTGAGAAAGAGTTTCTGGAATGGTTTTAGGAATGGTTTCACATGCTGGATTTGAGTGCGTTTTAACCTGTTTTGCTTTTTAACCCGATTGAGAACCTCAAGGAAAGCAAGGGGTACTGATATCAGTGGGTTATTGATGTATTGTTTGGGTCACGTAGGAATTTGTTTTTCAGTCACTTTCTGCAACGTCTGCATTCTTTTTGACTGTCATGGGTAATGTTGTGCACGTCTTGTGTGCGTTTGTGTTTATTTATTTATTTAAAAGTAGATGTGGTTTTTGGTGGTATTCATCAGAGGACTAATGGAAAGTGACTATCCAATGCAGGGTTTAACTTTCACAAAAGAGCATATAATAGGTATTGAGGACGTGATGATTTTGACAATTGTTTCGGAGTACTGAAGACTCGTCCAGGTAAAGAGAGCAACACTTTTATTTTATTATCATGATGAAACTGGGTCAGTTCCGTTACTTTTCCTTGCTTCCAGTATGGATCAATCTTCTTGTGAGTTTTCAGTTTATGAAATTTGTCCACCTGCTTCCCATTTCAATCAATTTGAGATCTTACCATTACACTAATGACTTGTTACCATAAAAGTAGGTCATCCCAATTTGTTTCATTGCTTTCAGTAGAATCAATCAATCTTCTTGTCTTGTTGGGTTTTTCAGTTTCAGTTTCAGGCACATGCTTCATTTTGAATCAGATTGGCTTGTTACCATTTCTGCAATATCTTTCTAATATGATTAGATACTCTTGGGCAAAAAAAAGATGATATCCTTTGTCTCTCTGCTGTGAAGTTATCGAACTAATTGTTAGTTGTGGATTTGTTTGTACAGGATAAGTTTGTTTAGTTCGTGCAGAAGTGAAAGCATGAACTCACCAGGCCATGGAGTAGGGCTACCTGCAGCTGATGCCAATAGTGAAACTATTGCTACACTTTTGGCTCTTGCTCGGCAGCAATTTAATGAGGGCAATCCACGAGTTGCGTTGCAAGCTGTAAGTGTTAGGATTCACATTTGATATGGTTTTTTTACATGATACTTCTTGTAGGATATTATACAAGCAAATAGTGTGAGATGATTAGCAAATCCAAATCACGCCCATAGCCATTTGCCTCACAGTTTTTGGAGCTCGTGTGAATATCTAATTCATTGTCAAAGTGAACATTCTCGTGCTCATTAAGTGGTCATATAGGTCCCCCCAATCATGTTGACATTTGAGCCCAGAATAGTTACCACAATTTGAGCTTACAGTCCAATCTCTTTTAAAAACATGATGCCTTTTCAGTGCCGATTCTTAGATCCACTCAAATATAGATGTCCACATTATTGTTGTGTTTGATTTAGGCACATTGACCTTAGTAGGTGCCCAACTTAATGAAAGGTGGGTATTGGTTGCCTATGACATCCAATCCAATGGATAGGGTGGCACATGTCCGTTATCGGCGGGCAACATGGTCAACCCATGGCAGGGTTATCAATTACAGGTGATAATGTGCCTTGTGGTATCCAATCAGGGACTGACATGTCGGCAGACCACTACACTTGATTTGCATCTAGGTTGTGTAGATATTTCATATTTGGCTCTGTTCTTGATCTCTGTAATAAGGGACATTGATGAAATATAGGGGTTTTTCCTTCTTTTTTTTGTATCCTGGCTGTTAGGGTGTTTGTGGGAAAGCAAAAGAAGAATGCCACTGTGATGCAAATATTTCTAGAAGGCGCTTCCCTGGGCTGGCTGAGAAAGATTATTATGTCTATACTGTTGAATTAGATTAAAGTTTAAGCTTGCTCTTAAATCCATCAATTCATGTGGTTTGTTAATAACACAAGAATCTCAATAACCTCTGTAAGGGAAGCAGGTCTTAAATGACACTTTTCTCTTTGCACAGACTTCTCATAGGTTATGTAACATGCAACTACTGTGAGACGATTAGCAATTCCAGATCATGCCTGTAGCCACATTCCTCGTAATTTTTGGAGCACATATGAACATCTTATCAATTTTCAAAGTGAAGATTCTTTTAGTTAATAAATGATCATATAGGACCCCCCAAGTTATGTTGACTTTTACATCTAGAATGGTTAACAAATTCTGAGCACGTAGTCCAATCTCTTTTCAACACATGTCATTTGGTATCTGATTCACACCCAACCATACACCACCCAAATATAGGTGTCCGTTTAAGATCAGAAACTGAATTAGGTACATCCACCTTATTGCAAGTTTGAAGGCATTTGGTTTTAGTGAGGGTGTGTAGTATCTAATTCACACCTCCCTCTTTTCCTCCCTTTGGCCGTTGTAGCCTCTGCCTGCACACTCCATATTTGGAATGAAGCACAGGTAGCTTAGATCTTTGATTTAGATTGTTTGTGGTAAAGGAAACGTCATACCCCATCAAGTGTGTGTAATTTTGTGTAAATCTATGTTTCTGTAGAGCTTGTTGCAGAGGAGTATAGCTCTCAGAAGTTTGTGCTCTTGAGTAATTCTTGCAAGTCATTGCAGAAGAATGCCTACTGAAATTGTCAAATTTTGGACTCCTAATGCTTGAAATTCTGCAGGTGGTGGTAGCTTTACGAACCATAGGAGGTGAGCAGGCAGTGATTTCAGCTTTAGGAAGGGCTCGTGATGTCTACCAAAATCGCTCACGAACACTTGAAGCGACTGATGAATTGACTGCATTGTTTGCACAATGTGCAATTGCAACTCTCCCTCCGAGTGATTTGGTTGCACCTAGTGCTGATATGGCAGTCGAAACATCAACACCACCACCACCAACAACATCGTCATCGCAAGTGGAAATGGATATGATGGATCAAAATAACAATAATATTCAAGGTCTCGGGAGTTCCATATTGGCAGAGAGTGGCAGGGAACAGGTGGTTTGGGATGCGTCAGCAGATGGCAGCAGCTTTTTGTGTCAGCAATGTGGTGGAGTTGTTAGCAATTTACGAAGAGACGAACATTTTGCGCATTGGTGCTCCATGCCTCATTCAAGATAGAAATGGAAAAATGACATTTGGTGCTATGAAATGATATTTACAGTATAGTGATATGTAGATTGTGGGTTTTTTTAAATTTTGGGTTAAAGCTAGAGAGAAGGTAAACTAAGAGATTTCTTGCAAAGAAATCATACCGAGTATTCAGGGTGTTCAAGAAGCACATTTTATGGTGAATGGCGGTACGGGAATGTTAGATCATTGTATGGGAGTGTTTTGTGGAGAAAAAAAGTAAGAAGTTGATGATTTCTAGGGAAACATAGAAAAGGGAATAATTGTGATCTCTCTGTGGATCATTATAAGAGTCTTGACATTTTCAGAACCACATTTCAGGTTCATAAGTGGTATATGTGGATGAGTACATGACAAACTCTCCACTCGAGTTTGAAAGGCAGAATGTGAAGGTCTTTGTTCATGATCTGATTGGTTTGATTAACTATATTTGAGAGCTATCAATCTCAATCCTTGAGTTATGTCTGAGGGATTTTAAGTTTGAAACTTGCTCAAATAAGATGGTATTTGTGAGCAGAAAGTACACTTTGGTTACTAGGAAGTGGATTATCCCGTTTGGTGAGGGTGGGCTAATAGTGCATATGGAAATTCAGGGAAGGTAATACAAATTTTTCCTCACGCCATGAAATTAGTGCCTCGAGAAAACCTAGGGTTTTAGGAGCTCAAAGTGTTAGTGTCAGAAACTCTCAATACAAGTTCTCTTCAATTTCTTAGTGTTCGAGATGTCTCAAGAGTGAGTAGTGCTTACTAAAAAGAAGATAAGGCCTCTTCGAGTAGATCAAAACAAATTATGCACTCTACACACACCTTAGTGCATGCACTAATTTTCTTGAAATGTATGGTAAATGAGCATGAATTCTTGAATTTAGTATCACTCAGTAAAAATTTCAGCCCTTGCTAATTTTGTCATTTGGCAATATAGTGTGTTTCAAGACTTAGTATTGTATGCAACAATTGGGATACTCAGTGTAGTTTCCATCATAATTTTGACCACTAATTTTGAAGATTCAAATCCAGCATTTCAAATACTTGGATCCCAAAGCAATATTAAAATTCCATCGAAATCAAGAATTAAATCATTGCGGTGTTAAAAGAGCTTAGTGAATTTCCAGTGACGTCATGGACCATAGACCATTGTTCATATCCTCTAAGTTCCATTATGATACGACAAAGTTGACATTGTAGCTGTAGATTCGATATTGACAACTTGAAACATTATTTAAGCAATCTGAGTATAGTTTGAATGCTTCAGAATCATGTCACGTCGTTTCTCAAAGAAAATTTCCTCCTAAAATTCTTGATGCAATAGAGTTGTCTGCAAAGTGAATGTTGAAGGTTTGGGGGTGTCTTATACATGTGACATAAAGATACTTTGATATTTTATTTATTTATTGAGTACATCTTAAATCATGGACATTCTTCTAGACTTTGAATAACTAAAGGTGACAATAGCGCGTCCTATCAGAGGAGGTTGATATATTATGGACTTTCTTCCAGATATTAAAGAACGAGATAAGACCAAACCATTTTGATAAAGGAGGGTGATGTCATCTCCACTCACATGTCTACTCCTTGGGATGCAAACAAAATTTGGGCCAAAAGTAAAAAAATCCTCTCTTCTTTAACAAAAACTCATTTTGCGAAAGGGAGTATTCAAATCACGACTATTTAGATTAAAAAATGGGATTTCATGAAGATTCCCTCAAAACTCATGATTTAAATCCTCCCTTTTGCCACTTTTATCAAAGTGCAATATATGCATTAAACCTTTAGCAATTTAGATGTCAAAACTAAAGTTAAATCCCTATTACCATTTACGTCGAGGTTTATGTTTTGAAGAGTTCGCAGTACAAGACTTTCTTGTACTTAGGGGGTTACTTTGGTAAGCATAATTTCTGATTAAATTAGGCTTAATATACTTAATAACACTCAATCACACTAAACTAGTTTGAATATGTATGGATACTAGTGAAAATAGAAGGCATAATTAGAATATTATAAAATAAATAACCTAAAAACATCACACTAATATAAGCTTTGTTTTAGAATGACAAAAGACCCTTTCAAATGGTAAGTCACATAAATTATAACCTCAACACTATTGAGGACTTTGTCATCTTTTCGACTTCCAAGTAAATCACATGCTTTATTGACGGTTTCACTTTAGGAATGAAATCCCAACCAATTGCTTATGTACCAAGGGGAAATGAAAAAAATATAGGATTTTGGACCTTGAAGGTGAAGCGCACTTAATATGGGATTTGTGAACAAGCAGCCTTCAAGAATGCAAGAGACTAAGAAAGTTTTTTTTTTAAAAAAAAAAAAAAAAAAAACGGGGGGTGTTGGATCGCAAGCCCTAGCCCCAGCACTTCTCTCCCTTCTCCCTAAACCCATGATGAGTCATAGCTGGCTGGGACAGGGCCCATGCAATTTGGCATGAGCTCTAGCCCCACCTAGGGTTTGGAACCCTCAAAAGCATTTAAATATAAAGACCTAAATAAGTAGTACAATACCGTCATTTCCATAAAAGACGTGCTCAAGTGGGATTGAGAATCAATATACCTATCATTAGGTTAGGAAGTGACTCTTGAGCTTATGAATGCGATGAGGGCCCCAACTGAGGAACAAAATCATGACACATTGTTCTTGATTACCATAAATACGGTTTGATATGATGTGGTCACTCTTATTAATTGCACACCTATATTTGAGTGGCAAGGCTTCTACTTAAGACCGCACACAAGAATGACACGTGTTACGATGAGATTGGACTATGTGCTTAGAATGTAGACAACATTTTAGTGCAATAGTCAACAAAGTTGGGTAAGCCTATGCGATCACTTGAGTCTTGAAGAGAAAGAGAATCTTCATTTTGACCTCTTACAACTCTTGCATGTCACCTTCAATTGTGAAACTTGAAATGACAATTTGTGATTCACAATTGCATGATTGGATCATACAAACCCTGATGCCATCCAACATTCTAGTTTGCATGAGGTAGAAGTGCCCACAGTAGGGCCACACACAACTTAAGGTAGATGGGTCTAAAGTGGTTACTTTGTCCAACTAGCCCACTTCTCCTTGGATGTGAAACACATGATTTGTACAAGATGGTTAGCAAATCCAAATCAAAGCCATAGCCACTTTCCTCACAATTGTTGGTGCTCATATGAATATCTTATTCATCATTGGGGTGAAGATTCATGTGGTCATTAATTGGTTATATAAGGGTGAGTTTTCACATAGGCCGCTCGCCCACTAGATTCTACAAAATAGTGGGTCAATGGTGTTCGCCTCTACTTAAGCGCCATCCAACCACATTCTAGATGGCGCTTAAGTACATGCAAACACTACCGGCCCACTATTTTGTAGAATTTGGGTGAGCAACCTACATGGAAACTCACCCTAAGCTGCCATTCAACCACATTCTCATGGTTCATTAGAATGTGGAAGGATGTGAACACAAGCTTCTAGACTTTCATGCACCCACTAAAGAATCTTAAACCTACAAATGTTGGTGGTTGAAGGATTGAAGACCAATTTTAGGAGGACGTGTGTACTTGGAGGAAGTTAGTAGGTGGGCCCGAATTTAAGATGATGGGAATAGCTAGTTGGCATACAAACCCTACCCCACCTGATTCCCTCTACATTTGGGCGGGCTTTCCCTTATTCACACTAGAATCTCATGGGTGAGCGACCTACATGGAAACCAACCCTAAGTCCCCCAACTATGTTGACCACGTAGTCCAATCTCTTTCAAAGACATGTCTTCAAAAGAACCTATTGAGCTACAATGGTTACATATTTGGAGCACAAAGTCCAATCTCTTTTAAAACCACATCTTTGGTATCCGTTCTAGGATCCACACCTACGTACATACCTCTCAAAAATTGATATTCGATAGGTAACCAAATTAGGCACATCTACATTAATGTTGAAGAGATGCCCTAATGTTACTGTACATCATCCTCCCCACTTTTCCTTTCTTGAGGCTCAGTTCAATGCCAAATACATATTTTTGACCACGGGTCATTGATGAGGGGATCAAATAGTTTGCGGACAGAATGGTCCGCTGCTTTCATAATTTCAAGCCATTCAAAAATAGTATACAACTTCATGTTTAGGAGCAACATATGCCAAGGTATAAAATAAGTGTGTGCTGTGGTGAAGAAAAAACACCATGGAGACTGCAATCATAATCTCCATCCACAACTTTGACATATGGAGATGCACATGATGGCATATGAGGTAGAAATTCCTTCATAATTTTTGAATAGTTTCTTAACCCTAAAACATAAGTGAACTAGGTGGGCCTTGGAACCCACTAAAAAAATTCCTAAAAGTGAAAGCCACCACCCGGGAAGCCTCCCTCAAATTGGAAAGAGAACGTTTGGCCTCCTCCATGAAAGGGATTGAAACCAGGCCCCCCCATTTGCTGCTCCTCCAAATCCTCACCCCTGTCATACTTATTCCTCTTCTCTTCATCCCCAAGTACCTGTCACAAAGTAATTCAATGCAATGGGCTCAGACACATGGGCAGAAAATTTAACAGTAAGGTAGATGGGTCTTACATGGTTACTTTTTCCGACTAGCCCACTTCTCCTAGGATATGAAACTCACGATCAATACAAGATGGTTAGCAAATCCAAATCAAGTCCGTAACCACTTTCCTCACAATTTTTGGTTCTCATTATGGATCTTACTCATTATCAAATTGGAAGATTCCTGTGCTCATTAAATGGTCATATAGGTCCCCCCATTTATGTTGACTGTTGAACTTGAGAGTATTTATCATATTTAGAGCGCCCAGTCTAGTCTCATTCAAAGACATGGGTTTTTAGTATCCATTCTTGGAGCCACACCAAACCACATACCACTCAAATATAGGTGTCCTGATAAGAAAAGTAGCCGAATAAGGGTTGTCTACCTTACGCTTTGTCTTAATTTCCAAATAGCGGACCCTCATTGGGATGGTCATTTTACTCTACTACAATTGATAGTGTTGACGCCACTTTAGATTATGGCCAAGGGCCGTGACCATGAAATTGTGAGGTCCCACGAAACTCATCCAAAGGGTGTACCATAGAAATTGAAGTTGAATGTTATAGTCACAGGCCTTTAAATGTAGTGTAAAGACATACGCAACCAGGCCCTCAACCAATGCTTTTTCATTACCATTCTATTCATACGGTGAACCCTTCTACACAAAAAGTATATAATAAATCAATGTTCGTGAAATTTTGAATTATCATGGTCTCCCAGTTTTAAATTAGACCCACAAGCTCTTTGAGGTGGGCTTGATGCTGTACCCAGTAGCCCATGAAACACTATCCATTGCATGCCATGTAGGACACCATGTAGATTTTACATCCATTTAGGTCCCTTAAGCCCTCAAGCTCTAGTGTAAAGTGAAGTGGGGCGGTCTTGGCATTTTTTTACCAATGAGAGGTTTTAGATTCACTGGTCATGGGCCCTCAAGCTCTTGAAGCAGCACTTATTAAAATCATGCTATTGAATCAAATCATAGTTTTCTGGAGATAATAACAATATCATCCCAAATAGAAACATGTTTTTAGCTTCAATTTTTTAGCCCAGTGAATAGAAATTACCTCATAAGCTTCAGCGACTTCACGAAACTTATTCTCAGCCTCCTCCTTGTTGTCCTGATTCTTGTCAGGATGCCATTGAAGTGCTAGTTTTTTATATGCACGCTTGATGTCTGCTGCTGAGGCTGTGTTTGACAAACCAAGAATCTTGTACCAATCCTTCCGTTTGCTCAACTTTAAGGCATGTTCAGCCCTATGAAGTCCCTCTCTGAGACTTTGAGACTGCACATGCATGTAAGAATAGAGTCAGAAGTACTGGTTATAATCCAATCTCAGTCCAGTTCCATCTCATTGATCATATTTGGTGAAATGGAGCTTGTGTCACCAAAGTTGAATCCTATCATTTTAAATATAACCTACGAATTCTGCTTAAGCAGAATTTAGATTTCTCTGTAGGTCCAGCAACAAAGAAGACAAGAGAGTGTACTCCACGGAGAATACTTACTCCCATCACATTATTCAAAACTATGACATTGCAAAGTGCACAGTTATATGAAATTCGCACCTGGGGATTATGTTGAAGTGCAGCTTTGAAGTCAGCCACAGCGCCATCCCAGTCCTCAACTAACAACCTTGCTTCTGCCCTCTGTACTCAGAAGGTAAAATTTGAGAAAAATATACATCAGTGTAAATCCCCAGACCATCTCTTGCACAAGTAGGGAAAGACAATATTGGTGAGTGAACAAGTCTGCCTGTATGAACCATATCAGACACTCAAGCAGGTTCTGAAAAGACAATATTCTGTCCAGACAAACCCCAAGTGTCCAAACTTCATTTGTCCTTCATTTTAAAGAAAGGCATGGGTCATCTGAAATCAAATTTCTCCAATCTGCTGATTTACAAACAATCCTCAGGAAACCCACCTGTTCTAAGGCTTCTTGGGATTCTTCCATCTCCAAGACTTGAGTACACCGTGTAACAGCATCCTTGCCACGTCCAAGTTTCACCAACGCCTTACAAAGGCCCATATTGAGCTTGATGTTATGGATGTCGTGATCAGGTATGATTTCCAGAGCTGCATTGTAAGCCTCAACTGATGTTCGAAATTTGCTCTTTTCTAAGGCTTCATCTGCCTGTCGATCACCCCAAGTACCCAGTGAACATTAGCCCCATAAACACTTCCAATCCTACATTCTAAACATCTTGCTACACATTGAACACATGATTCAAAATGAACCTATGATCAATTAGTCTTCATCTTAGCAAGCACTAGGAGAAACAAATGACAAGTGTAGGTTGATAAGGTATTTTGGGCTCAATATTTGCATTTGTTGTGAACTGTCTATTCAGAAAAGGTTCATAACAGATTGTATAAGTTGAACTCATAGAGTGGTAAAAACATACAGTCTTTGTCTTTCTCAAGAGAGCTTTCAACTTGAAGTACTGCTTCTTGAGCTCTCCATGTTCAGGGTCCAGCCGAAGCCCTGATTGGTAATGCCTGCAACCCAAAAGCAACCGATGTAACTTTACAGGTGATCAACAGGGACTTTGTAACAAGACCCCCATGTTCCTCACTCCTCTTAATAGTAACAAAACTCTAATGCAACCAAAAAAATTTAATTTTCTTCTTGAGGTATATGGGTAATAGTGAGGGTACCTGAGTGCAACATCATGGTCAGCAAGGTAGAGGTAGGCATTTCCACGAACAAGTAAAGCATCTAAATCACTCTCATCCATCTTCAGCACTCTCCCTGCCTCAGCAACTGCCTCACTGTAGTCCTTTTTCTTCAAGGCTAGCTTGGCTTTTAACAACCGAGCCTGCACATTAGATAGAAATCTACTGAGAGTTGGATAACAATTCTCATTAAAATCATGCCATTACTTTACAGGCCTGAGAATCTGTCATTGTGCAGTTTACACTTGAGCACACTTTAAAAAAATATAACTCTCATGACTTTGAAACCAATAATAGAAGCATTATATGCTCAACTATCATTTCACCAAAGATATCCTCTGACTGACAGGACCCAGAAACTTGTAACAAGCTCTCAGTCTAAACATTTGCAGACAAATTAGCCTGTATGCACCCACACTTTATATGATGATCACTTGTTAATGAGATATATCTTTGCACATAAGCATGAGGAAAGGATAACCAATCTCTAAATTGTAGTTCAAGGACAAGTTACAGCAAACTAATCCAGTTCTTTCTTGGTTCCCCTTTAAATTATATCTTAAGTTGAGAGCTCCAAGGAAGGAGCTTCCCATTGGCGGAAAGGAGCATCTTACACAGGCTTGTTCACTCAAAATCTACTTGAGATGACGTAAGCCTTGCTGGATCCCATATGGAATAACAACTACGACAAGCTCCCCGTCAAGATTTGGTCAAAATCCTAAGCTACCTCCATGACATAAATTACGAATGTTGAGAACCCAAGCTCTCAATTCGTGGGCCCCATGAAATCCCAAAGCATTCTTGAGATTGTCAAAGATGCTTCTTTGTTTAGGAGCATCCCCCATGATATCTCAATATGAGCATGGCCACGTTACACTTGCCCAAACTGATGAGTACTTAAAGATTGGTCAAGAAGCTCTCCACACTTTTGAGCTTGGATGAAAGCTTGTCAACTCCACGCATCAGACTCCCAAAAATTGCAAGTTCAAGCTCTCAATTCGAGCTATCATGTAAAGGGGGCATATAGACTGGGTTACCCAATGAACAACATCCTTCAGGGAGGTGCACTAAATACCTGAGAGCACTCTGACGAGGACAAAAGAACCTTCTCAAGGGCTTCTTCAGCCTTCTGAAATTCTTCTGCATCATAAAAAGATGTTGCTTGTTCCAACACCTCTCCTGCACGTGCTGTTTGCTCCAGCTCTTTCTCCCCGCTCGAATGTCCAGGTCTCAGTTCCAGCACTTTAAGAAGATCTTTTTGTGCCTCCTTGAACCTGCAGCCATCATGTGTTGAACCCACTAATAAAACACAAGTACATCCATGCTTCTTAACCCTTAAATACCCAAAGGGCCCATTCTGGGCCTTTGTTATACATTTTCTATTTGGTACATCTACATAATCACCTTTTTAGCCAACCTTGCAAATTATAGCCACTACTCAACTTGTCCAATTCATCTTGCAGAATTGTCCTAATTGTCAAATACACGTTGTACAAAGTCACCTGTTCTAAAGTCTACAAAATTTTGACCTTTCATAAATCCATGAGGTTTTGTCCAATCAACACCATTTTTTCCCCAAAGTGTGTCAAATGCACAACTCCATTTTGGTGGATCGAAAAAGTCCAAATTTAGGCTCATCTCCAGAGAGGTTAAGAAGAAGGCAAAAATCACATTCTAGGTACCAAAATAAACTATGGTCCTTAAAGGGTTAACATTGAAGTCTCCTATTGCATACCTACACATTTGACGCAACAGGCGCCCTCTGTTCAGATAGCCTTGCAGAAACGTAGAGTCCACTGCTATTGCCCTGTCAAGATCTGCAAGAGCCTCTGGATACTTTCGTTGCTGTAGGTAGACAGCGGAACGTTTCGTGAACCCTATTGGGGCTGCCGGATCCAGCTCTGCAAAAAAAAATGCAAATGGTCACCCCTCAATTTGCAACATCCAAACACAATTCTGAGAACACAACTAAACCCATGTTACATTAGCCACCATTCAAAACCTATTGTGACCAATGAGTAATAAAAAACAAAAGTTTGAGCAGAAAATTGCCTTTCAAAGAAACTTACCAATAAATGTGCTATACTGGCGTAGAGCTATGGTGAAATCTCCTTTTGATAATGAGGCATCTCCTGCCTGTAGATAGGAAGCTGTGAAAACCCAACACACCCCAAAATAGACTTCAAATTCATCAAAGCTGCCTGTTTGCATTAGCTTCCAAAGGCCAACAACATTGGATCTTCTCTGCATTCCCTTCCTCTATTAACAAGATGGATTGTGTTGCCTAATTTTGAAGTAAACCAGGGTAGAGATGCACAATGGGATGTCTCATAACTTGACCACCTGAGAATAACATTGCATTGATCCTAGTTTCCGGAAGGCCAATCCGATTTGCAGAGCCTGCAAAGATTAACTTATGCAAGAGGGAGCTGACCAGCAGCCTTTGACTACACCTGTAGCATTTTCCTCTGGCAAAGTTAATTAACTTAAAATTTGATGCATCCTTGCGCTTTGTTCTCGAAGCTTAAGCTAATGACATCTAGATATTAGCTATTGCGATCAGGGTAAAGTTCTCGAGAAGGGGGCTGCCAAAACCCTACCAGTAAATTAAATGTAAAGGAATCAGCTACGCATAAAAGGAAATAACTGTATGTATTCAAAAACTGTAAAATTATTTTATTTTATTTTCCCCAAAAAGTTTACATGAAACCACAATCTCAAATGATTTGGCATTTAGATAATGAAACTGCAGATCACATCTTTCAAAAGACCCAAGCATGGGTATACCGTTTGCACCTGACACGGGGTCGTGATAAATTCAAACAAAAGTACTTTAGTGGTATTATGATTCACTTGAACGGAGAAGATGAAAGGAAAGATTGATGTATTGATCAGCAGACAAGATTAGCTTCTGAAAGCTGCATGATTCTCACAAGCTATTGATTGTCAGAATTTACAGGGGAAAAAAGAGTTGATGTTTTGGGAGAAACAGCAGAAATATCCCTAAATGAAGTTCTTGCACCATGCCAAAATAATGCCATATGAAAGGAAAGGAGACAAAAAGCCAGCATATTCTGTCACATTTCCATGTAGCATGAAGACAACCAGCACATTACACCAACAGACAATCAGACATGAAAGGAGAAAATATAGATACAAGAAATGAGAGTTGGAAAATATACCAGCATCTGAAGCCAACACCTGCGATGCTTGGACCAAAACCAAGACAGATAGGGCAATGCCACTGTAGAATTTCATCCACTCCTTCGTTTCCGACTCACCGCACCACCTTCTTCCCGAAAACTCACCAATGCCACCGCAACACATGTCCTCATCCTTTCTCCTCCTCATCTTACAACGCAATGATATACTAACTCTGCACACTAGAACCCTAACCCTGTTGCCCCCCCCAACCCCACTCAATTCCTCCCTAAACCCTTGCTCCCGCAAACCTGCTTCACATCCAGAAGGTGCATCCAAATGCAGTTTCACGGCGTCAAATCGCGGTCGCAAGCGATCCTCGCTCCGCGCAAAACTGCACCTCCGGACCTCACCAACACCGAACACTCCACCTCCCCTTGCAACGGAACCTGCATTCCTTCACCGTTTGCGAATCGAAATGTATGCCCGAATTCGTTTCCGCGCAGCTAAGATGTATGTTGTGATAAGAAAAGCTGTGATTGCGGTCTTTAGGTGGAGATTCCCGATTGTTTGGGATGCGGTGATCGATTGGTGTGTGACAAGATTTCAGCGTGCGAGGAGTAGCAGCAGATCATTGCGAGTCTTCGCTGCGACCTCTGTGACATATCAAGGGGCCTCCTGGCCAATGAGGTAGCTTCTTGTGTCCACGTGGAGGACCCCCGTTGGTGCATCTCTCGTCACACGAATGCTGCGCAGCCCTGTTGGCTCGGGGAGAGAGCTAATCAGGTGGCCTCGTATTCTGGGGGACCTTCATTAAAGATTCATTAATATTCATGTTCATGTCTAGGTCATGTTTATGATCATGTCTGTGTCATGTTTAGGTTCATATCTAGGTATTATTTATGTTCATGTTTGTGTTTCGTAATCGTGGCTATGTTTGTGTTCATGTTCATATGAGAAAATGTTAATGCGTCTCAATTAGGGCAGACTTCAATCGTGTGTTTGGCAAAAGTATTAAGACTTTGAACATGATTTTATAGAATATTGTTGGCCAAGGGCTAAGTTACCCTCACATAATTTGGGCCCCGGATTCTTTAATCAAAAAGTAGGGTTAGATTACATATTCTCTTACATGTTAACAAAGTTTAGTCAATCTTAGAATTGTGATTCCTAGATTACTTGTAAGTATTCTCTTAATATATGGTTTTCATTTGTATTCCCTTATTTAAGGATGTTATGCTCCACATTTAGTGCTTTTGAGGTCACTTTTGGCTAAGAACAACTTGTATACATGTTTTGCAAGTGGTTTCATGGTGGAAGGATTTGAGGGGGGGGGGGGGGGTTAATAGATAGTGCATGTGAGGGGGAACTTGGACCTCCTTTTGCATTATAGGCCCATGGTCAAATAATGTCCCATGAGCACTTCCATATTGAGTAGGGCGGTCAACATATGAGAGAGTAGAATTACCTTGTTGTCAAGCATCCAAATCAGATTGCGGTCATCATTCCATTTATCCATTTTAATTATCGCATTCAAATGGATTTATTGAACCTCATGTTTCCAAGAAAGATGAGAACTCCATGGAAGGTCTAGATAATAAGAATATGTTTCAAACGATGACAATCTCAAACTCATGGCAACATGTGTCACATACATGCATCCTATTCCAACACCCCACCCCAAAAAATGTTCCGAAGGTGGTGGGGAGCTATGTACTTCAAGATGAATGTTGATGATAGTGATATTTGAAGGACCAAAATGCAACTCAATAAGTGAGAGGAGCAACAAGTCAACACTCCACATTGTATGGCAATATTCTTTGTGGAGGGTGGGCCTCAATTGTAACCACTTTAGATTGTAAAGAAAGCTTGATTGCATTTAATCATATAATGTTAATATCTCACAAAATGAAGTCTAAACCCTTGTGAAATCCAAAATCTCCATGATAAGCACTCCTACCTTATGCAAAATCTTTATTTTCCGCTCAAATCATAGTCAATTTCATATCCCATAAATTATTGTTGTGCTATAGCAATTTGGGCGTTTATTAGATTCTTTATGGAAATGTTGAAAGTTTTGATAAAAGAGTTTCTCAATATAACGTCACTTTTCTTAAGAAATTGCATGAGAACATGGTAGAAATTTCTATAAGTTGTTCAAAATCGAGTAAATAATTGATAATGGTATGTAGGAGCCCCCCTAGGATTAACGTATAGAGGTTGTCAACTCTCCACTCTCAAACTTCAAAATCTCCTAGAATTATGTTGGCCACCAATGCACGTTCTCCCAGTTAGAAATAGGCACATTCCTATGCAAATGGAGGTCAATATGAGATAAAATTCAAGCATCATGACATGGGACATAACTGACATACTATTTGACAAAATCAACTAAAATTTATAAACTACATAGTGGGTGAGAGGAGAGTGGATGATGAGCTGCAATAGCAGCAAGACATTCTCGCCTATTATAGGATATAACCAATCTCCTCATGAATGTGAAATGTCAATTATGGGTGCAATGTCCTATGTGTGGATAAAAAAATGCAAGAGCATTGTTAGAATTCCCCTCCACTTGGATGAGCCATTGGTTATGGATGGAGTGCTCCTTGTCTAGATAGACATTAGTTATGCAACCATTATGTATTTTTTTATAGTATTCATTTGGAACATGGTGATGGTTCTAGAAAGAATGTATCAAGGTTCAACTAGCCATGCAATCTTTGCAAGAAGGTTAGACAATTGAAGATGATAGGTATATATCTTTGCCATAGCTTAGTTGATTATGAGAAATATATTTAAAACTTTTGTGCATGAGCGTGTGGATTTTTAGAAAATACCACAAAACATTGTAAATAAAATGTTGACCTTTTATTGAATTGTTGGAATTTATATTTAAGTAAAATTGGACTAAGTTCGAGTTCAAAACTATAATATGTTGAATTTTATTGTAGAATGCTCCAGTAGGATTGTGTGGTAGGATCCTATGATAGAATGTGCAAAGATGATCACGATAATATCATAATAGTTGTTTTGATTATATGTTTACTATTCAACATCTAAACAAATATCTATATATAGCCATTTATAACATCAAAATATAGACATTTTACTTTTCCAACATAACTTAATACCATGGCATTCAACAATCACTAAGGATGTGCATATCTCCCATGAAATTTAGGTGCATTGGAAAGTGTATCTATTGACGGATGCGCCCATAGAATCGAAGCAACCAAAAGTCCAAATTTTGAAAATATGTCCACATTCACTTACATATGTGTTCTGATTATGCATGTGATATTGGGAACACAAGTATCCAAACCTAATCTATCATGGTGATAATTGTCGTGTATATCTAAAAATAGACATATCATCACAAGCATGTGTAGTGTGGGTCTCCATGTATGTTGCTCGCTCACTAGACTTTGGTGGGAATAAGGACAAATGTAGATGAATATGATGGGGTAGGTTTTTTTATGTGCCAGCCAACCATTCTTATTTTATGTGTGTTAGTGGGCGCATGAAAGTCTAGTGGCCCATGATCAAGACCCTCCCCTTCTTGAAAGGCAACCATGTTGTGGTTGTTATCTTCACGAGAACACATCCAACCCGCTATTATCTAGAATCAAGTGGGTCAACTACAGACATGAAAACCCACCCTGACCCAATTCAAGGTCAATGCACGGTGTTCCTTATGGGTAATTGAAAACATGTTACCTTGCTATATGCAATTACGTCAGTTCTTTTTCTTTTTCTTATCCTAAAACAAATGGATTCCCATTGTAAGATAATACAAATATACCCAAGGCACCAAAACCCCAAAAGGAGTCATGTTCAAAGGGGCCATAACGGTGACCAAGCATGGACTCTAAATAAATAAACTATATTTCAATATTTCAATATTTTGGTGGTATGTTGTTGCTTCATTGTGCACAGGGGTAGGTATGTCTCCTTACCTTTGAAGCTTATCAAGACATATTTTGCTTATCCATGCTATATTCCAAAACCCATGTTATTTATATATCTCTCTATAGGTAGGTTGTTGTATCAAGCTAGAGAGAGGATTTGTAATAGGCTTGAGGGTAGGCTCAAGAAGAATCGCTTTGAACCCATAAGAAGCAAGGTTTCAATGGTTTGGAGTTGTAAAGGTTGTAAAATTAGGTTGTAAAATTTAGGAAATTGGTTTGTAATAGGATGGAGAGTGGAGTGCAAGAGATGGTTGCAACCAATGGGAGGTAATGTTTGAAGGGTTTTGAGTTGCAAAAGTCCCAATCAAAGTGAAGATAACATATGTTGAAACATAGTCTTCTCAAACCTTTGGTGTTGCATGCACATTCGTCTTCCCCATCCCTTTCCCCTTGTAATGGCATAGACATGTCCTTAAGCTTAACCTCACTTGGAGTTCATCTTCACTTCTCATCGGGAGGTCACTCCATTGTCAAGTTGAACATCACGTGGGAACAAAGTTTGCTACTCCTATATTACATGATATAGATAATTTTAAATTTTATGATTTTTTTCCTACATATACATGACCATTGATATTATGTTTTTATATTTTTATGGAAATTTAGTCATCTTGATTTTTGTAGTAATTTGTTTAGTTCAATTATGCATCATTCTAGTTAGAAATGGTATGTTTTATAATATTTTTTTAAAAAAATCATCAAGTTTAGTTACGACTTTTTACTATGTAATAAGTACCGTGTATATCTACTTATGAAAAAAATTGATAAAAGTTTGACCCATTTTGGTGATGCTTTATGTAAAAAGTAAGATTTTTTACATGTAAAGTGTTTGCACATGGTTGTTTCAACTTTACAATGGAGTGACCTCCCCGTGTCACTACCCATAACCCAAATTTCATGTTGCACGCCTTTATAAATTACTCTCGCTTTGCATAGAGGTATATCTTTGGACTCAAATCATCAAATTACACAAAATCTAGTACATTGATTCATTAAGGTAACAATACCTCAAAAGCTTAATTACTGTGTTATGGACAAGAGTTCACATCAACACAAAAACACGACAAGATCTATGAACTCAAAAAAATGAATAGTTGGCACCAACAACTTACATTAAGTTCCAATTTGACAAGTTGTTTCATATCCTTTCTCTCCTTTACGTATGCAATACACGTTCCTCTAAACAAATTATATTCCAATAAGAAGAGGAATCCCCACACATAACATTGCTCGATGCCTCACTCACAAGCTCCGTGGGCCTAAGAATTTTTGGGAAATGGTGCCCCCTAGCCGTTTCCAAAGTCTATTGAATAGATGAACATAGTGTAAGGCAAATTTGTAGGGAAGGGAGCGATCAATGGATGTTGAACATTATAAAGTGGCACTTGTTTGAGCAATTTGCATAACATTATTAAGCAGTGTGTGTTTCTTCATGTGGATCCCAAGAATATAACCATTGATGCCACAACTAAGTTAGTGCAAATTCAATTTGAATGTGCACTAGCTGTTGCATCCTATGGTTATATTCTCGGGGTCCACATGAATGAACGTGCACTGCTTAATAATGTTATGTGAGTGGCGAAAGGCAATTGTAATGTAGGGTATTGTAGGATCTTGACCAATGTGAGTATGACACGCATCAAAAAAATTCAAAGAACATGTGATCTTATATTAAACCATACAAGGAATATTCCCAATGTGAAGGCTACACTAAATCGTCCTATTATTGTGGGTAATAGATATTTTCTAGGATCCACACTAATTCTCATAATGAGAATCAATGTGGGCCAATAATTCAGCCCACACTAAATTTCTAGTAGAAAATCAATGTGGGCCACATTAATTATTTTTTAGAAAATTAGTGTGGGTGATCGTTTAATTTCATGCTACTTTTATCTCATAACTAATATTCAACGTGTTGGTTGGAAATCCTCGCAAAGACTTATGGGATGACTCGGGGTATTGGGACCACGGGATATTCCACCTTCACCATAAAATTAGTGTGACCCACACTAATTATCTACCCGCACTAATAGGACTATTTAGTGCAGTTGCCATCAGTGTGTGTGTTTGACAAGTTTCATTTGACGTTCAACTTCACATCCAAAGTGCCACATGACGTTTTTTAAAACAAAGATGCATGTCAATCAATACCTACCATTTGTTTGTTTTTTAAATGTCACCTCCATTTTGGGTTGTCTAGTAGTACAAGGCTTTTCAATTACTACCATGTCAATTGTGTCACAAGTCACACTTTGTGTCAAATTTTGAATTGTGCATGTCAATTGACATGCATTTCTTTGTGTGGAAGTATTTGCGTGTCAAATGTGAAAAACTTGCAAATACTTTGTAAAAAATACAACCATGTTGCCGACTTGGTCTCCACACTCATGATGGTAACAATTGAAACATATGTTTTTATTATATTTCATGTTTTGGTAGTCATAGAAAATCTTCACATTGTATAATGTGATGAATTGGAGCACTCTACAATTACATTATGCATCCTAGAGTTAACCATAAAGTCACCAAAAGTGGGGACCGACACAAGTGTTTTAATGCAATGAAAATGATTCTAAAGTCTAGAAAGCCAAGAGGTTTATGGGATTAGAAATACATCAAGATGGTGTCAAAAAGAGTAATTCCCTAGAGTAATGAAGTGTAGTGGCATGACTCAATGAGATAGAAACCAATATCAATATGATTGTCCAATTGGAAAACTTGAGATTTTTTAGCACTACATTCCGAAATAGGGAAGGGCATGTATCTCCTATGGAGTTTTAGAGGGGACACTCCAACACAAAGTGTGCCTCATTTTCAACTGCATTTTCATGACATAATTGGCATAGTCTTCAATACCTAGGAATTGGGATAGTTGACCACATGCCAATGGCAAGTCTATAATTTGAGGTACATTGGGCAACATTGATTTTGCATCCACGGGGAGGTCACTCCATTGTCAAGTTGAAAACCACGTGGGAACAAAGTTTGCCACCCCTATATTATATGCCATAGATAATTTTAAAAATTATGATATTTTTCTATATATACATATTCATTGATAATGTATTTTGTATATTTTTTTGAAATTTATAGTCATCTCCATTTTTTTTAGTAAATTTTTAGTCCAATTCTGTGTCAAACGGTATGTTTTCTAGAGAAAAAAAAATTATCAAATTTGGCTATCAATTTTTACTACTAATATGTAATAGATACCATGCATATGTACTCATAATTTTTTTTTGATAAAAGTTTGACCCATTTTGTTGATGCAACTTAGAAAAAGTATATTTTTTTTGTTCGCATGTGGTTTTCAACTTGACAATGGAGTGACCTCCCCGTGTTTGCATCAAGCTGGTGTGAATCTTTGCTTCAAGTATGATCCACATTCATAGCTGCAAAAACCCATGAGGTGAAGGTGACCTAATTTCTTTCCCATGAGATGGTAAGAGTTCCATGTTTAACAAGAAAGGCATGTTTCATAGCATCAAATGTGATTTTCAGTGTTGAGATCACGGATTTCCCATTGTGGTGGATCCCATGATGCCTTCCAAATGGATGTCATTTTATTATTAAGTGTCCAATCCTTGTTCAACTAGGTATCAAGAGAGTAAGGTTTCTTAATTGGGCAATCACGAGGAGGGTAACCTTGCAAGTTGATGTTGGAAAACTATAGATAGTTTAAGTGCATATTTCATAGAGAGTTCTCCAAAATCAACCAACAATGTATGGTAGAATGTAAAAGATCCACGCCTTTTATAGCCCATTAGCTAGCTGGGCTAGCCCATATTTTTGAGGCCTTAATCTTGCCATAGCTAGGCTAGCCCATATTTTTTGAGGCCTCAATCTAGCCATAGCTAGGCTAGCCCATATTTTCTAAGGCCTCGATCTAGCCATAGTTGGGCTAGCCCATATTTTTTGAGGCCTCAATCTAGCCATAGCTGGGCTAGCCCATATTTTTTGAGGCCTCGATCTAGCCATAGCTGGGCTAGCCCATTTTTTTCGGGTACCGTTTTTAGCCATATAGCTGGACTAGCTGACCTAATAAATTAATTCATGTAGCTCATATAATGAATTCAAGGAGACATTGTCTCATCAATACAATTATATTTCATATCAGTCAAAATCACTCATCGTCATCAATATCTAAAACATGTTGCTCATCATTCTCTACCAACAAATTGTCATCATCCTCTATCTGCAACTCCTCATCGAAAATAGGGCGTTTGGGAATGTGATTCTTCCAATCGGAATTATCCAACAAGATCAACTTTTCAGGATCGTATGGCATTAGATGTTTGTTCAACTTAAACATCATTGATGCCTCTGCAAATCCTCAAGAGAACGACCCACCTTTTTAGAGGAATGTAGAGAATATAGCCCACTTTGAGTAAAGACATATCAAAAGATGTAAACATGTAACCAGTTGCACTTGGATGCACTTGGATATGGACAGATGATCTCAACCCTAAAAAATTTATGGTAGTGGTAGGGATGACATGGTTGGGCCTTAGCTTGAGCCAATTTAGTTACATGACTTATCTTTAGCTAGCTAATAACTAGCTGGGCTAGCCCATATTATCTGAGGCCTCGATCTAGCCATAGTTGGACTAGCCCATATTTTTTGAGGCCTCGATCTAGCCATAGCTAGGCTAGCCCATAATTTTTCAAACCGCGATCTAGCCATAGCTGGGCTAGCCCATTTTTTTTTAGAACCATTTTCAGCCATAACTATTAGCTATTAGGTTAGCCGCTAGCCCAAAAAGTCCGTGGGCTAGCGGTTGTACAAGGTCTGAAAAGATCATGCTGTCATAGTGTAAATGCGTACACTATTTACATGTGAACTTATTTTTGTGTTGCATTACGATTATTTGATTTGGAGGAAAGTAAAAGGGAGTAGAAATAGATTACCTTTTTGTTTATTCTTAGTGACTTTTAGTTTACCCTTTTTAATCTTATCTCTTTTTTTTACTCTTAGTTTACTCTTATTACCCTTTTAGCCTTACTTCTAGTTTTATCCTTAGTTTATTTTTAGACCAATGGATAATTAGAAGCCATGTGATGAGGATAAGAGGAGGATTTTTGGCCTTATCTCATATGTGTGGTTGAAGAGAAAAGAGGTTTGGGAGACAAGAGTTTTTTTGTTGTGGAAAGTTCATTCTTGTGTTTTGTGTGGATTTGATGAGAATCGGAAAATAAAATATGGAAGAGTTGCATTTCATGGGACTGTTTTCTCTTGAATGATCACTTGCTTGAATGAGAGTTAGCAAAAACAAAAGTTGTGCTAGTTTGAGTGGAAGGAAGTCTGTTAGCTCTTGCATACAAGGGTTGAGACTTCAACCGACCACAAAAAGACGCACAAGTCTTTTGTTGGCAACAATCCTTTAAGGGAGTAGCACTTATCGATAGATTTTTTTTTTGTAAAGATTTGAATCGATCAATTTGGCGTGAAGATTTGAAGATTGAAGAATTTTTAAAATTCAAGTGTGTTGTAGTTTGTGGTCCGTTGTAATTTTTTTGTGATTCCCAACCGGATTTGGAGGCTAGTTGTACTTGAATTTCTTTGCATCGTAAAACTGTTGCGGGTTTTTTTTGTGGGAAAACATAAAAACCTCATTTTGTGTTTGTGACAACGAAGTGGGATTGATGACCCACAAGGTTGTACTCTGTTGTTCCCACTGATGAGGCGTGATTGCTGGTCACCGTGGGTTTGAAAGTTTAGGAGCCCATCTGTTGGATGTTAGCTCGTGTTTTGACGTCCCGTTTTACCCGTCTGAGGCATGTGTTTTCTTATTACCCTACCCTTACCCTTAACCCGTTTAGAGCCGCAACAGGATAGGCCAATGGGAAAGAGGTTGAAGTTTTGAAGAAATTGAAGACCGAGACTTTTGAAGACAAGAAAATCCGACAGTCCGGCTAGCAAATCTAGTTGCAGCCAAAATGCTAGTGCTTTCCCAAAGTGGACCCCTCTCTACATGACATTTTGGTGCTTCCACTGAGAGGAGCTTTGGGGCAACTGGATTTAAGCATCTCGATGGGAGATTCCGGAGGGACAGCTGGTGCCGGTGGAAGAGGCGGCAACTAATTTAAGAGCCTTTGTGACCCTTGTCCACCTTGATTGGCTCGATGTTGCTCCATAAACAAGGCTAACGCCCCAAGAATGTCCTCCATGGGAACTTGGGCTACACCGCCGCCTCTTCCACCGGCACCAGCTGTCCCTCCGGAATCTCCCATCGAGATGCTTAAATCCAGTTGCCCCAAAGCTCCTCTCAGTGGAAGCACCAAAATGTCATGTAGAGAGGGGTCCGCTTTGGGAAAGCACTAGCATTTTGGCTGCAACTAGATTTGCTAGCCGGACTGTCGGATTTTCTTGTCTTCAAAAGTCTCGGTCTTCAACTTCTTCAAAACTTCAACCTCTTTCCCATTGGCCTATCCTGTTGCGGCTCTAAACGGGTTAAGGGTAAGGGTAGGGTAATAAGAAAAACACATGCCTCAGACGGGTAAAACGGGACGTCAAAACACGAGCTAACATCCAACAGATGGGCTCCTAAACTTTCAAACCCACGGTGACCAGCAATTGCGCCTCATCAGTGGGAACAACAGAGTACAACCTTGTGGGTCATCAATCCCACTTCGTTGTCACAAACACAAAATGAGGTTTTTATGGTTTCCCACCAAAAAAAACCCGCAACAGTTTTACGATGTAAAGAAATTCAAGTACAACTAGCCTCCAAATCCGGTTGGGAATCACAAAAAAATTACAACGGACCACAAACTACAACACACTTGAATTTTAAAAATTCTTCAATCTTCAAATCTTCACGCCAAATTGATCGATTCAAATCTTTACAAAAAAAAAATCTATCGATAAGTGCTACTCCCTTAAAGGATTGTTGCCAACAAAAGACTTGTGCGTCTTTTTGTGGTCGGTTGAAGTCTCAACCCTTGTATGCAAGAGCTAACAGACTTCCTTCCACTCAAACTAGCACAACTTTTGTTTTTGCTAACTCTCATTCAAGCAAGTGATCACTCAAGAGAAAACAGTCCCATGAAATGCAACTCTTCCATATTTTATTTTCCGATTCTCATCAAATCCACACAAAACACAACAATGAGCTTTCCACAACAAAAAAACTCTTGTCTCCCCAACCTCTCTTCTCTTCAACCACACATGTGAGATAAGGCCAAAAATCCTCCTCTTATCCTCATCACATGGCTTCTAATTATCCATTGGTCTAAAAATAAACTAAGGATAAAACTAGAAGTAAGGCTAAAAGGGTAATAAGAGTAAACTAAGAGTAAAAAAAAGAGATAAGATTAAAAAGGGTAAACTAAAAGTCACTAAGAATAAACAAAAAGGTAATCTATTTTTACTCCCTTTTACTTTCCTCCAAATCAAAGAATCGTAATGCAACACAAAATAAGTTCACATGTAAATAGTGTACGCATTTACACTACGACAACGCTTTGACACGAGTCATCATGTGTATTCTCATGCCTTTCTCAAAAGCCTTCCAACGGAATTCTTCCAAATCTCCTCCCCAAATCTATGCACCATATGAAAGAGTTGGAAGCATCAAGACTTTGAATATGTGGGATTTGAGTTCCCAACATATGATTCCAACTATTGCATCTTTCCTCAAGGTGGCCATCGTAGCTTTCATACCTACAATTCGTCACCTTCTACTTGAAGGCTCAAAGTAGCTACAAGAGCATAAAACATTGTCAAGATGCTTATATGCATGAGATGTCTCTATTCAATCATTACCTAACTAAGATCCTTTTTGGTTTAATTACTTTTGTTTTGGTAAAATATCATGTTTTTTAATCTTAAATAATTTGACACCATTAAAATGACATGGATTGATCTAAAGTATGGGAAGCCAAAAGGCTTATGGGTTAAATGTACATCATGATGGTGTCAAACTAGAGTCGTGGAATGCGGTAGCCTCCATGAGTTAGAGGCTAATATCGGCTTGATGGTCCAATTGAAAGCAATGTTTGTAACTTGAAATCCTTGATGGGGTTATATAGGGGACACTCTAGCACAATGTGTGCCTTAATTTCCAATACATTATAAGAGGGAAAAAATGACAAAGGCTATTATTACCTATGAAGCTATGAATAGTTGACCACCGTCATGGCAAGTCTATGATTCGAGGTGCAGTAAGCAACAATGATATTGCGTTGTGGTGGTGTCAATGGTTGCTTCAAGTACACTTCACATCTGTATTTGAGAAAACCCTTGAGGTGGAGGTAATCTAGTTTCTTCTCTAAGAAATGGAAAGAGTTCCACTCTATAGCAAGAAAAACCTCCTCGAGATCATCAAATGTTATCGTAGATTGTGTGTAGAGTGTTTTGGATTCTCCAATGAGATAGACCCCCCCCCCCCCCCCATGATGCCTTCCACATAATTGTCGATTTGTGCCAGATGTCAACTCCTTGTTCGGCAAGGTGTTGGGAGAGTGAGGTTGCTTGGCTAACTAACCAAGATCGGGGTAGGTGGGTAAGGCATTGTTGAAAACCCATAATTAGCTTAAGAACATATAATTCCATGAGAAATTCTTCAAATTCTGCCAAAAAAACATGGTAGAAACTATTGAAGAACGCACTTTGACGTGAGACATCATATGAACCTTCACGCCAAAGAGACATAACACCTTCTACTATGCATCATGGAACCATTACCTTTATGGTTAACTGTGCTGGGTATACTATATTTGAGATGCATTTATCAGTTTTTGAAAGTGGAATTTTATCTATCAATGGAAGCCATTTGATTCGAAAATAATAAAATTAAACAAATGCATTTGAATTGCATGAACAACAACTCCACAGGGCAGTCAGCCGTCAGCCGCAGCTGTCTACATGAAATAAAGCAATTAAATAACTTGAAGCAGGGCCCGACCACGGGAGGATTGGACGTAAAAGAAATAGATCTGGAAAGAAATCCTTACGAGCTCCCTCAAAGAAACACTGCGCTCCGGGACACACACACGGCACAGGACCTCGCCGCGCCCTTCGCCAGGTGGTCAGTGACGGGGCCCACATCCTCGTACTCAGTTCCCCGGGTCTTGTCCACTTACAGCACGCCATGTGGCCAAACTTGGGCACTTGCCTGGTTCGGAGATTCCCATGGGTTCCACTATTGCGGCTGCTTAGCTGGCACCACGTGGCTCTATTCCAGGGGTGTGTGGTGTCCTCATTATAATTAGGAACGTAAATGTGGTGTGGCTATATTGGAGGTGTTATTAGTAACGTTGTGGTTAGGGCCACTTCGCAAATGAGACTGAGAGCCCGTGACCAGTAAGTACACTTCAAGCACTCTCATTGGTAGAAAAAGGCGGAGCCGGTCCAAGTTCGCTTCACATTATGCTTGACGGACCAACGGAGCATGTGAATGCAAGATGGATGTAAAGTCTACGTGGATCCCTACATGCATCCAATGGATCATGTTTCATGGTCACTTGGATTATTTTTAAAAACCAACTCTTGGAGGTAGGCCTAACACAAAACCATTGGGAGAATATGGCACTTTGAACGCTCACAACGATTGTTTTATTCTATTATTTTATCATGGTTGAGGACCCGCCTGAATAGAAATTCATTGAAATAGCATTTGGTTTAGGGCCAGGTCACATATGACTTCACACTACACTGCAGGGTCCGTGACCACACTACGTGATTTTGGAGGTGTCTTGGGACAGGCTTTGGACACTTTCTTTTGGACTCTAACAATAACATGGTCACGGCTCCTGGCTCTTGTGTGCAGTGGCCCCAAGGTTGATGTTTTGAAGTCTTGCCTTGTTTACTACCCATCTATTTGTTGGGTTTTCTATTGAAAATTAATTCATTAGCATTACATACATGCATTACATGAAAACAATTGGTTTAGTGTGGCCCACACTAGATAGATAGATAGATAGATAGATAGATAGAAAATCCGGTCCCAATTTAAGGGGCCGGCGTGAATGAAGCGTTTGTTCGTATTGTCAAATGACCCGATGCCCGCCAGACAAGGGGAAATTTGGACAGTACTACTCTCCCCTTTCGAGGATGGACACTATAGTAACCGGAAGACAAATAAGAGTAACCCACTGTAGTTGTTAGCAAGTAATTACGTTTGTGTTATAGTATAAGTTGTGGTTTGTTGTGTTGGTGGTCGCCAAGTCATGTTTCCTCGGTTGGTTGAGGGAGGATGTTTGTACTACACTTAGAGGCCCACACTACATTACATTTGAGTTGCTATCAATCGTTTCATTCCAATAATATTAATTACAAAATTTCACTTAAGTTTTTCAGCATGAATATGCCAATGCAATGATGTGAGAATAAACATAATGTAATTCCAAACAAAATCAGACTTATTCCCGGTCCCACCCAATGTATAGACTCAAGTAAACAATGTTATGTATTCATCGTCAACCCATGTTTCTTGGTGGACATTTGCAAACTTTTAGGGGGAGGGGTCTATGTTGGGATAAGGCCCAAGGTTTGTGACTTACAACCCCTAACAAAACTTTCAATTGTTTTTTGAACCCAACAAAAAACCGTTGCCTATGTCACCCAACTTCAATATATATATGTTCACTTCCACTTAGTAAATAAACAATTGATTAGATTTCATTTCCAAAGGGAAACTGTCAATAAAGCATGTATTTAACTTGGAAGTTACGAATATTCAAAATTCCTCATTAGCATTGAGGTAATGATTTTTGTCATTTAAAAAGTGAACTTCAAATAATGTGCTAATTTTAGCTAGTTTGTTTTATAATATCTTAATTAATATCTTCTACTTTCACAAGTATTCATACACATTCAAACTAAACTGAACTCAATTAAAAGTAATTGAGTACATTTAGTTTCACGAGTGCATACAAGACCATAAATCCTATCAAGATGGAAACTCTCCCACTGATGTGGGCCAATTCTTGGTCCTAGTGTGGGGCATGGTATGAGATAAACCTACACTAGAATACTCTCTCTCACTCCCTCCTACTATTTGGTCAAACCTAGTAGGTGGGTTAAAAAAATTTAAGCAGATAAAAGCAAATGATAATTACATGACCTTGAGCTGCAATTCTCCCACACTTTTTCCCTCGTTGGCTTCAAAGCCTTTCAAATGTCATGGTTGTGCGTTTACACAACCATAATGAAAATGCTTGCTTGCACCAACACCAACAATAAAGCCGTAAACCTAAGGTAGACAACCCGTATTCAATTATTTTGATTTATTGGGACATCTACATCTACATTTGAGTGGTATGTGGTTAGGTGTGGCTCCAATAATGGATATCAAATAAACATTTATTTAAAAGAGAGCGGACTCGTGCTCAAAATACGATAACCATTCTAGGTTCAGTAGTCGACGTAATTAGAGAGAGGGACTTGTAAGATAACTGATCGAGAATGAAAATCTTCATTTTGATAATAAAATGTTCATACAAGCTCAAAAAGTTACGTGGAAAGTGGCCCCATCCTCAATTTAGATTTGCTAACCATCTCATACTAATTGCATGTTTCTATCACAAGAGAAGAGGGATAGCCAAGAGAGTAACCATTTTAAGGCCTACCAACCTTCTTTTAATTGCATGTTATCTTCAATGTGTACAAGCAAGTGCTCTCTCTCTCTCTCTCTCTCTCTCTCTCTCTCTCTCTCTCTCTCTCGCATGCATTGGCATACATGTGAACAAGCACAATATTATTCAAATCCATAACAATGTTTTGTGAGATTGATAGTATTATGTGAAATATTCTTCATATATCAGTATGAATGTGGAGAATATTCCACACAATACTATCAATCCCACAAAACATTGTTACGGATTTGAATAATGTTATGCCACTACGAGTGCATGTATATTCCTTAAAAGCGATGGCACCCCTTGTTTATTGGTTGTTTGATGGGTTCAATCGTCTCATGGTGCGACACGTGGCACACATCATGTGGCTCCATCTCTTATTGCATGAAGCCGGGGGGCCACAACCGTGTTAAGCTTACAAGGTGTGAAAAAAGCACCGATTGGTGGGTCTCACACGGCATCTCTAAGTATGTGTGGTGAAAACCACATATCATCCATTGGTTTGTGGGTTAAGGCATCCCAAAATAGTACTAGTTGGGGGTTCCCACCCTTGAATGTCGAATATTGTATCGATTGTGGTCCCGACGTATGCTTGTTGGGTCCTTTATCGAAAGTTTATTCATTGGCCCTCTCCCATGCCAAAAAGAATTAGCCACAAGGAAAAAAAGAATACAAGAGATCTCCACATGGGGTATTGGTTGGGCACATTGCTCAAGCACAAACCTATGATATATCATCACTTCGAGTTCACATACTATCATCCCTCATGCTTCCTTCTAGTGGTTCACACAACCCTTAGGTTAGTGTTTTTTTCCTCTGCTTTTACTACTTAAACATGAACTCATTCTTGTGACCTTTCAAAGGGTATAACTTAATGTGTTGAATTGCAGTTCCGCAACTGCTTAGATTAAGTCAAGTTTACTTATTAACACGTGAAGAAACATGAACATATGTCAGCGCACGTGCCAATTGTAGAGATTAGAATGAACTACTTTCAACTCCCATTTTTGGTCCAATGCTACATGGATTATTAAATGAGCGTTGTAATATGTATTTGACTCATACGAAATGCATGAAATTAGTGACTAACGAGCCTTTTTAGTGTGATGCTCTCACTCGGAACAAAACCCATCTCATATTGCAACCCTCGATAAGTCATGCAATACCTAGTGTTTTCCGTGTAGAGGGAGGGTGGGGGGTTATAATGTGGTATTTCTTTAATCGGTATTTTTTGATAATCTAAGTTATTTGGATCATGTATAGTCAAAATCAAACATGTTATTTAATCTATGGGACCCATTTGAACTAAATCTACATTGAGAAATGGGACACGGGTGCAAGCACGGTAAAGTGGACAACTCCTGATCCTTGCCTAGTGTTAAGTGAAAGTGATTCAATTTTATGTACTAACTTTGAATTTTGTGAAGAAATAAACCATAGACATTTTAAAAAATCTTGATCTACAAAGCCAAGAAATTTATGATGACAAAAAGAATTCCAAGAAAAGTCTACCTATTTTAGAAGACGGTGCAAGTGGCGTGCAAGTAGGTGATATTGAATAAGTGATTGTCTAAAATTTGTTTAAAATATGATAAAAATACATTAAATTGATGTTTTTCTAACAAAGTTTTGTGGTGATGCCCTCAAGTAGATAATGAATTCAAGGAATATAAAAAAATTCTAACTTCAAAATAGTTAAGGTCATGAAATCTACATCCAAAACCAGACTCAATCATTTGTTTTTGAGCATCACTTTTGATGCTAAGTATTGAAGATCTCAACTTGATATTCTACATTTGAGTATTTAACACAACAATAGAGGTCATCATAAAAAAAATTCCAATTTAAATAACTCTTTGCTACTACTTTTAGGCCTTTGACCAAAAAAATGATGGTTTTAGTATACCAGAGCACTTTTTTGGTCCACTTTACCACGCTTGCACCGAGGTTCTCTACCCATTGTTATGTCTTGTCGTGTGAGCCCCTTGGTGTGTGATTTGTGCCATGTGAGTTTGGCCATTAAAGATCGCTAGAATCTCGGATACAAAGCCATTTCAAAAAACTTGTGTATGAAATGTTCGAGGCTCTTGAACTTAGTATGGTCCACACTAACTTCAATTAAAAATGTAAGTATTGGATAAGGATGTGTGGTGCTAAAGGAAGACTACCGTAGGTATATATAAGTAGCTGAAGACTTGTCCACAACTTGGGAAATTGAGTTTGCTCCAAGTTATACACAAGCACACGAACAAATCTAGAGCTCACACCGCTCACTTCCTATTCCTACCACTTGTTCAACTTGACCATATCAATGCGATGATCACATATTGGGAGAAACGCTAGCCATTTCTAGGCTTAGTGTCTCTTGGAAGTAGTCCAATTAAAGTTGGCCGTCCAACGCCAAACATTAGGGTATACAATACAAGCTATATCAAGTAAACCAAGCACTACAAAACATAGACGAATCAAAAGATTTTGATTAAATTTTGTTCGTCTAGACTTGTAAGTGGGCAAAGTATGTAGGCCCATAAGTTTGGCTTGGAACAAAACCCTAGTAGAAAGGGCGGGGCACGGTGGGTGGGGTGTGTGATGCCTCAAAAGATAACAAGCATCATGTGTGGCATTCTCCTACATGAAAAATCGTCCCCATTGTGTAGCTAAGGACCATAATTTGTGTCATTCATGTATGTACTAAAGTATGTGTCATTCATGCCCATATTAAAGTATGTGTCATTCGTGTCCGTACTAAAGTATGTGTCATTCATGCCCATACTAAAGTATGTGTATATGTTATGGATAATGTACATGCTAATTGACACAATATGTGACATTTTTTAAAGATTCTAGACATCAAATGAAACTCACCCTTCGATTATATCCATTTTAGGTACAATCTCATAATAGGTGCACAAACCTTAGTGACAAATAATATGTGAACAAAGATGCCTTCCAATGCAAAAAGCATCAATCGTGTTTTATACATTCGAATCTGCCCCCGGACAAAGGATAATAACATGCAAACGAAAAAGCTCTTAATTCATGTTTTTGCTTCATTAGGAGCCATATCTATTTATCTTTGTTGAAGTTGGGACCACATTGGAAACAAACTTCTCTCCAAACTTGTTATTTCAGTTTACTATGCATCAACTTTATTACAAACACGTGCCAAAATCCAAGCACTTTGTATGCACTAGCCACGTTATATATAGTCACTAGACGTATGGTTGAGGAATTGCTAGTACCTATAATATGTGCGGGACTAGCAACTAATGGAACTATGATACACCTCTCTTGGTATACCTTCCATGCACACACTTAACATAAGTACTTGTCCTCCTACGTCATTGACCCCTGGATGTGACCATGTATGTTCTATGAACGTACACTCTATTCACTCCTGTTTCTGTCTTGCAACGAGACCAGGGTTTGATCTTCTAAATAGGTATCATGACTTTTGCTAGATTTTGTTGAAGGTTCATGTAAGTGGGTTGCATGGGAGGACTCAAGAGACGCGTGGGATAATTCACTCCTAAATTATCAAAGGCCTTTTTGATGGAGAACTTGCGTGGGTAGTAGAATTGTTGACATTGTTGTTTGGTTGATTTCGATTACTTCTTAACCCTTATCCTCTCGGGATGTTAACCTTGTTGACAAAGTTCACCTAATTCTTTCATCCATACCAAACGTAGATTTCAATTGCAATTAGATAAAATCCACTTTGAGGTTATCAAAGTGGACAATTCACAATTCCGAGGTTGTGGGCATTGTTGTGGATGGCATGAGAAGATTTGTGTCAAAATAGTGGAATGAAGTATTACCGACTGTAGTTGTATTGCATACAAGCCCATACCCACATGACATGCATAACATTACACAACTTCTTGGTTGCATTTTGTGGGATTAAGTATCACATGAGCATGATTATCATGTAATTCCGGGATATTTTGTGTACATGGAGCATTCACATTGTTACGTGTGAAATTGTCGACCAACAAATATAAAGTATCAGACTATTCTAATGATAATCTCTTTCTTTAGAAAGAGACCATCGTGTAGTTGCTTAGTGATGTTCAACGAATGGGGTTTTAGATTTATCATGTTTCCACGACATGCTTGTATGTAAATCTGAGCCAAGCTTACAAAATGGTCTACAAGTTTAAGGATATTTGTTGTTGGGCTCTCACCAAAATCTTTTCATGACCATCCTTTTCATGTGAACCCTTCCACAAAATAAGTTATAATAAAATCAAAGAGTTGTGAGATTCTAAAGTATCATGCAAATATATCTCTTGGTTTTGTGTTAAGGCAGAAAAATCGAAAACGGTGAATGACCACTAGTGGTGCACTAGACCTGGTGTGGACCCAAACTAGATAATTGTGAAAGTGGTGGTCCGAAAAGGATGCAAGGGTAGGTGGGATGTAGTGATTGACAAGATAGGTGTTGTTTTACACCACTTGTGATCACTTTCGGGTGCCATTGAGTTAGCCGTTTTGTGTGCATTCGTATGCAAAGTAGGGTATTTTGATGCTCATATTAGGTAGACTCTACTATACAAGTAGGGGATTTGACTTACTTGCATTTTTGGGTAATGTAACTACTTTTCTACATTGAATAGATGTATGAAACAACTTGCATTCCTCTTTCTCTACTCCATCTTTGAAAAATATTTGCACAAATTTCAAGCCACTCTTTTTGGTTGAATCAGCTTAGTTTCACAATTTTCCATATTTCTAACTTAGACCCACTTTTTGGAGATGGGCTTGACGCAAAATCCGGTAAAATGTTAAACTTTATCCATTGCATGTCATGTAGGACTTGTACATGTGGTTTGTTTATTCATTTAAAATTCCTTGACTCAGTAGGCCTTCAAGCTCTAGTGTAAAGTGAAGTAGAACAAATTTGACATTTTTCAACACAAAGAGATTTTAGATTACAATGGTCACAAACCCTCAAGCTCTAGTGTAAATTTCCCTAAGTTTGTTAAGTAATCATGTGATGGTTTTGTGCATGAGAGTGTGATTACAAGAAAGATTCATACCCCATGGATGTGGGATTCGAGGAAGTTATTATTCTACAACATTGTCATCCATTTTAGTTGCAAGGATTCATGGAGTATATGGGTTTGTTATATACACTCAAACTTCCTTGGTCCCATGGGCTCTCATACTCTAGTGTAAAGTGAAGTAGGACGGTCTTGGCGTTTTCCACCAATGAGAGATTTTAAAATTCAATGCTTGCAAGCCCTCAAGCTTTAGTTTGATTCGAGGAAGTTGTTCTTTTGTAATATGGTCATCCATACTAATTGCAAGGAATCGTGGCATGTTGATATATTATAGGTTTATTCACGCATTCAAACTTCCTTGTTCCTTTAGGCCCTCAACCTCTAGTGTAAGGTAAGCAAATTGTAAAGGGACACTTTTAGCTCTACTCCCACTTCTCATAGGATGTGAAATGTCCACTTAGGGCAAGAGGATTGCCAAATCCAAATGGTGCCCATAGTCAAGTTCTCATAGTTTGTGGAGCTCATAAATATCTCATTCATTGCCAAAGTGAAGATTTCTTTGAACATTAAAGATTACATAAATCCTTCATGATTATGCTCACTATTGAAGCCATAATTGTTAACAAATTTTGAGCATGTAGTCAAATCTCTTTTGAATGCATGTCTTTTTGGTGCGTGTTCTTAGATCCACACCTAAGCATGTATCACTCAAATTCATGTGTATGATCATGAGAAGTGATTGAATAAAACCCACTTCCTTTAAAACTGAATTGAGATGGTCTCGGCTTTTTCCTCTGATGAGGGATTTTAGATTTTAATGGACTCAAGCCCTCATGGTCTAGTGTAAAGTGCCCTTGTTGTGCCTATATAAAGTAACGTGGCTAATTACGTTACTTGTCTTGATTGGACACCAATAATTAAGTGGTAGGTGGTTAGATGTGGCCACAAAAATAGATACCAAAAGGGAATGTGTGTAAAAGAGATTGGACTATGAGCACAAAATATGGTCACCATTCTACGTTCAATGATAAGCATAATTAGAAAGGTCCTAGATGACCATTTAATGAGTACAAGAAACTCCACTTTGATTATGAGTAAACATTCATATCTAATACAAAAGTTGAGAGATGAGAATACTACAAAAAGTTTGGTGTCTGCTTCTCACGGGGAGGTTACTTCATTGTCAAGTTGAACACCACGTGCGAACAAAGTTTGCTACCCCTATATTACATGCCATAGATAATTTTAAAATTTATGATTTTTTTTTCTACATATACATAACCATTGATAGTATCTTTTGTATATTGTTTTTTGAAAATTTTAGTCATCTTCATTGTTTGTAGTAAAATTTTTAGTTCAATTTTGCGTCATTCTAGCTAGAAACGGTATGTTTTATATAAAAAAATCATCAAATTCAGTTACCATTTTTACTATGTAATGCGTACTCTGTATATCTACTTATGAAAGAAAAATTGATTAAATCTTGACCCATTTTGGTGATGTTTTATGTAAAAATCATGATTTTTTACATATAAAGTGTTCGCACGCGGTTGTTCAACTTTACAATGGAGTGACCTCCCCGTGCCTCTTCTTTGTACCCGGGGTGTGTCACTGTGTGTGCACGTGGCCCTAATTTAGTTAATATCTCGAAAGCTTATGGGACACTGCAACATCTTGAGACGTGGGCTTGTTTACGCAAAAACCATTAGGCCATGGCTCTTGAAAATTCTATAATTCTCATTGGTTGAGAGTGTCATGGCCCCCCACTTTAGGTTTACATGAAGGCAACTTTGGACTATAACCCATAACATTTTTAGTACATGAACTCACACATGGCAAGTATGGACAACGTTGATTGGGATTGTAGGAGAAAATTTCAAGACAACTCCTGAAAGTAGGCATGACAAAATGTGCAATGGGAATTTGGGTTACACTACAAGCTTGTGACTCCAAAAGACTTTGGGTTATAGTCCATGGACTTCTCTATGCTTTCATCCAAGAAACATGGTACCATGGTCTAATGCCTTTAGTGTAAATATGCCCCAAACTCCATTAATTATAGGTAGAGTGACTACATCCTCGATTTCAATTTTCTAACCTTTTCATACTAAGGGTCGGTTTAGACTATAGGGAAGAAGTGCACCAATCACTGAAGAATTTTCACCCAATACAAGGCTATTTGAGTGCACGGTTGGTATGACAAACAAGATGCAAAAAATGACAATAAAAACGTGCCTCAAGTTGGAGGTCTTCGGATGTCAAGTTTCTTGTATGAGGGTTTGAAGTTGCCCAAGAAACTTGACCTCCGGAGAACTCCCCTAACCAAAAATGTTGTCATGTTGGCAACCATGCCATTCTTTCATCTAGGCTTGGAGTTCTCCACCGAAGAAGTCTTGGCCGTAGTGTGCCTGGTTGGTGAAGAACCCCGTTCGTAGCCAATCATATTGCTCCATTCCCCTACGATACTTGACTAGTGCACTTCTTCACTGTAATGCAATCAAAAGCAACCCTAATAGCGTGCCTCATATCCTAGGAGATCTGGACTAGTTAGGAAAGGTAACCGTGCAAGACTCATCTACCTTTAGAGCAAGCCCACTCATCCTACATATGCATCTGCATTTGCACTTTTTCATGTGCAATGTACATGCAAATGCATGATAAGATCTTACTCGTGCCGGTGTTTGGAGGAGACGGATGAAAAGTAAGATTGACCTGCTAAACCTCCTGCATTTGTGAGAGACATGCAAGGAGGGTTTTATATAGTTATGTAAACCTCTGAACTACATTTCTCGAAGCAAATGCGTTTGAGAAATAACCGGTTGAGGTTTGATTTTAATCTTCCGGAACATTTACCCATCACATATGAACCGGGTGAGTTTGAGAAATAACCAGCTGAAGTTCACGACTTTACAAAAATGACCGAGGCAATTCAAGAAAGAGTATTGAAAACAATGCAGGATGAGTGGGCAGCTTTGCATGGGTGTTCATGGACGGAGGCCACTTTTCGTTCCCAATGCGGATGCAGATCCAGGAATGACTGGGCTTGATCTTACTATAGCGTAAAGGTCAATGAGATGTTGGGAGGCCGGGGCCCATACCCATAAGTGAGCGATCACTATAACTCCCCTGGAAAGAAATGAAGCGAACGGAGGGAGGCTATCTTTTACTCCCTCCTTTTCTTTCCTTTCCTCTCCTCTGTCGTCGTCCCCTTGCCCCTGCTGTTCCTCCGCCAGGCTGCTTCGTCTCCCTTCGCGCTCTCCCTCTTCGTCCTCTCTATCTCCATCGCCTCTTCCCGACCGACTGGAAGCCTCCGCAATTTCGTTCTCACAGTTCGCTAAACAAATGGCCAGAAATTGCAGCCACTAATCAGCACGCCAGGCTCCCGGGATCTGCCACTATGCTACGCGACTGAAAGCAAGCAAATCGAGTCCGGGATCCACGAAACGTAACTACGTTTGGCCTCACATTCTTCGGAAGCCACGTTAGGGACCTTTGCCTTTGGAGCGTCGGAGGAAAGTTGAGAGGAAGTCGACGGATACGCAATTGTCGCACTGTGGAGCGCCAACTTATTTGTTTATTTTTTAAACGCATCGGCAATTCGGTGAGGCCTGGCCTTTGTTTATACGTAACTGTGGATGTGTTTCCTTCCTCTCCTGTTCGGTCCGGTGGCTTCTGGTTCCTTCTGTGACTCGAAATCGCAGATTCCCACGTAAGGTATAGGCGAGAGTCGATGTTTGAGGTTTTTCTTGTTTTCGTGCTTAGCATGCTGTTTCCACGTGATTGCATCTCTCTAATTCGACCGCCAATTTTTTTTACAAATGCATCAGCAAATCGTGGCGTAACTTCGGTGAAACTACAGTGTCGTAACTTCGGTGAAACTACAGTGTCGTTTCTTTCCCCTCTTGTTAGGTCCGGCTGCTGGTTTTTGTTTGTGGCTCGAAAACGCAGATTACAACTTAAGGTGTACCCGAGAGTCGCTGTATGAGGTTTTTCTTCTTGTCCGTGCTTATTAGTATGCTATTTGCGCGCAATTGCATCCCTCTAATTCGAGCGCCATTTTTTTCCAAATGCATCAGTAATTGGTGGCGATACTTGGTGAGGCCTGGCCTTTGTTTGCCCGTAAACTGTAGTTTCGCTTCCTTCCTTTCTTGTTCCGTCCGGTTAGTGGCTCGATAACGCAGAGTGCAACTGCAGGTGTATCCGAAAGTCTTTTGAGGTTTTTCTCTTTTTTTGCGTCTCTATTTTGCTGTTTGCACGCGATCGCGTCTCTCCTTCGTGCCTTGTTGTAAATATAGCTCCAGTAGGAGGTACCTTGATGAGCAAGGTTTGAGGAGAATGTAATTGGAAGGCGGGGACTTGAGTAGCAGGCCGCTTTTCACAACTTCCAGTGCTGGTTTTGTTGCGTGTGACGTGGTCGTGTTCCGAGAATGCAACTTTTCTTGGGTCAAAGATTTTACAATTCGTTGTAAGGTGCGAGGATGGAAAATTCCACAAATTGTTGCAAATTATTGTACGAGACCTGGCTTTTCGTCTCGTCCTTTGTGCCTGCTGTTTCGAGCTCACATTTTCGCTTGCGTCTCGAGGACGCTCCTCAGGAACGAAGTCTCGGCCTGTTGTATCTTTGGAAGCTCCGTGAATTTATCTCAGCCAAGCTCTTCAACCCTACAGTGCATTTTTTGGATATCAAATTTCACTTGTCCGAATATCTCATATAGTGGGAAAACAGAGGAGAGTATGTCGTGGATAGAACCTACCTTGAGATGTCTCTTTCTGCAGTAGTTCCTGACCTTTCTACCTTTATACTGTTTTTGATGACGGAGCTTCTGCATGCAAAGTTGTTAAAAAAGCTGGTCGTGGTTCTTTTTTCTCGCTTACGTCAGTGTGCTTGCTGAACAAGGTAGTCCTTAAATTGTGACTTCAAGTACCTTGGCAAGATTTCTTCATGAGCGAGATATTAGAATGTGGCAATGGTTTCTGGACAGTGATCCTGGTTGAAAATTCTGGTAGATCACATTTTGGATGAAAGATTGGAAGTGCTTAAAACGATAGATAGGAAACACGTTCTTGCCACAATCTTCACCGCGTCTTCTTGCTTTAAAACGAAAATATAGGTTTGAGGCTAGTCTTGTTTTTCTTTAAAGTAAGGGATTTTATCATTTGAGTTCAAGTATCCTTTCGAGGAGATAACACTTTGGCCTGGAATATAGTTCACTATGCCTTTCTGATGAAGTGTAAATGTTTGTACAGAAAGGAATCGACCGAGAATCTTTTCCCTGTCCAGATCCTGCGAAATGCGTTGTCATGGAGAATGCGGCTAAGGACAAACTGTCTACTAGCGAAACAGAACCATGCACCTCGTCGAAGCATGAAGAAGTATATAGATGGCATTACCCTGTTGTTAATGGATTGTTCTTGGGATGTTTTACACGCAGATTTTGTTAATACAAAATCAATCTTTGTTTCTATGCAGAATTTTGCAAGTATGTAACTGCCAGACTTGACAAGTCTAGTTTGTGGCCAAGGTGCCCCATGTGCTAGAATTTAATGTCAAGTGTTTGGCAGAGTGCGCAGGGTAGTTGCAGTATGGGATCAGACCAGCCAAAATTTCTAGAAGGAATTGGGTCAAGCGTAGTGTCACTTACGTACTATACTCTTCGAAAGAGTAGGCAGTTGCCTTGTCTTGTGGGACCTGTGATTGCTGTTGTCGAAGACATTGTGGGCCCACACTTACAGCCTTTGGCTACCAGCGTGGAGAATCGCAGCATTTACTATCTCTCCCTTGCTGATGAACAGGTGTGTTTTCTTCAAACCCATTTCGAGTATTTCTTCACACCTCTACAAATTTCTCCTTTGGACTTGATATACTTCTCTTTTCAGAGCCCATGGAAGTTCAGGTCATTCTTGCCGAGTTTTTGATTTTGTTCACGTTGTTATTTCACCAATACATATGTTTCTCATTAGAGGAACGCACATGCGCCATTGTTATTGGCTTCAAACTTTGCCCGATGGTTTTGTTCGGGCTTTGGGATTTCTGTTTCATATGGCTGTAATGTTTCTATTTCTAGATTATATAGTTCTGTAGAGTTGCCATTTATGAGATTTTTTTTGTCCTGCAGTTATTTGCAATAGGTGGTGTGGTGGAGAAAAACGTACCTCTTGTGCCCACATTAGTCAAGAATGCTAAAGGCTTTCACAGTTATTTGGAGCAAGCTGCAACAAAATTATTTACTGCCTATGGCCGGGTTCGTGGGCGTGGGGTCATTGGTGCGGCTGCGGATACATGGGTCGATTATGAGAGCCTTGTGAAGTCGAAGTCTGTTCGAGCTCTTAAGCTTGCAGAAAATATACCTTTGTTGAATGTATTGGTTCCAATTTTCCAGGCAGTTGGTGCTCCTATTGGGTTAGCTGTCTCAGACTGGCTTGTCAAAAGGAGTGAGATTCACGACAAGCATCTAGTTCTCCAAGAGGGTTGTTTGCTGCCTGATAAAAATGTGTCAAAGGTTGGTGAGGATGAGAAGCATCTCTTGGTTATTCACAGTGAGGCAGAGTTTCGCTCATCTACGAACCATGAAGACCATGGCGAAGATGAGAAACATCTCTTTGTTGCCAATACTGCAGCAGTAGACAATCACCCATCTGTACATAGTCAAGGAACTGGGGACCAGGAAATTAATGCTGTGAACGATCAACAGCAGATGCCTTCACAAAGTTCTTCCGAGGGCCCAAAGGAAAGTGCTTCTTTAGATGCAGTTGAACCTCAGAAGGCCACATTCATCCAAGGCGCAGGGACCTCGACTGCGCAAATAGTTGTCCCTCTTGCAGACTCTGATGAAGATTCCGATGATGAGCTTTCCGCCTTGTTTCATGCTGGTTGGAGCATAGGAAAGGTTGCTGCTGCACAAGTGGCAGCAAGAAAGATAACTACTCTTGCCAAGAAAAGTCATAGAAAGTGAGGGCACTGAGTCTTTGGCCAGTTTTACATGCTCTGGCATAACTAAGCTCTAAAAACCTTCATACCTCAAGTGACAAGAAAGTCTCTCCATCAAAGTTCAGTGTATAAATGGAACATTCTTAAACTTTCCAGAATGATGGCGCAACATTATCTTGATGAGAAGATCGACATCATGTACTCATGGAGCGAGCTCAGCTCCTATAATTTTTTCCCTGAGGGCATTATGTTCACTCATACATGTGGCATTTTCTAGTCATGCCATCATCATAGTGTATCATCTTCAAGTTGACAAGATGAGTGAAGTTCTTTTAATGTTTAGGGGTTCCAAAAATCAGTTCTTAATTTCAGGTACAAGTTTAGCACAGGATGAAATTTCCAGCTGTTTATATAGCTTTTCAAGTTTGTCTTGAAAATGATCAAGTTGTACATACATTATACTTTATGAATTAGACTAACACGTCTAGTGCTTCCAAATCACAGTTGGTCACTCACCTTACTCTCTTTCTGCTTTTGAAACTGCCTCTACTGTAGTCTAGTGTTCAACACAACGTCAATATTCCCAGCTATGTTGTCATGGTTGGAAGGAATAAAAGGTCTGTTAATCAATGTGATAGCAGGTATCATCAGCCCTCCAATTTCTGGTGGGCTTTTCCTCATGGCTGCTTCAATTACAAATGAATTGAAGTACCTTTGCTCATTTGTCTTCTGAAAACTCTCTGTGTGGAAACTGCTCTGGGTTCTGTGGAAGATGGTGACAGACCATCACAGGTCGAGATGCAATTGAGACTTGCCATTGGAGTTTGACCCCGCATAAGGTAGAAGTACCCAATCCTGCCACTTATTTTTCTGTTCCAAAATGGCCAGCTACATACTTGTGAATGAATCATAATGTTTGTATTCTAAGGATCACAAATGCAGCTTATTGGTTGACAGAAAAAAAGTCAGTGCTCGACACTATTTGCTGTTGAAGGGGGGGGGGGGGGGGGGTGGAGCATATAAGCACTTTATATCATCAAGAAACATAGCCTTTCATAAATTTGACGAAATCAATTGCTTAACCTACTTATGGATTTTTCTGATCAATAAAATTTTGTGGGGAACACATTAAGGGTCTCAAGTGCTCGAAGTGTCCATTGTAGGCCCTTCTACCTTTGTGAAGCCTATGTATGTGTCTTGAGGGGAAGGTGCTCTTACGGTAATTGACATTGAGATGGAGCGTGTGACCAACTTCAATGGAATCCTCTCCAATATGTAGCTTATGTACGATGGTCTCTGTATTAGTGTAAATTAATTTGGCATTTGTTTTTTGCTAGTTGGCTATCTCAAATTTCAATAGAAGAATATTTTGTGAAAGAATGTGTCTTTCCTTGGTAAAGAATCAATGAAATTGGCAAACCTACTATTATTACTTCTAAATGAATGAATGTGACATTCTTTCCGAGTAATGTAGTGGAATAGGAATCTTGTGATGATAGTGAGTGCCACTTTGGCCTTCGTCAAAAGCTGAAAAACCATACAATGCTAACCATTCCTTCTTGGCAATCATAGAAAAGGGGAATAAGTGTTTGAATTAAAGCAATATAACACAACTTGGTACGCAATCTTTTAATTGCTAATTGTTTTAAAGCTCTTTTGAAAACCAAATGCAATTTCGACAACAACAATGACATGTTGCTTTTGAACACCAACCCTGATTTTACATGTACACATACCCATAGTGATACCCAGGTTGATCCTACAAATCCTCACCATATTGTTGCTACCCATAAGCATAATGAGCCCCCTTTTATATTAGAGATGTTTAGAGCTCAAAGAAATGAGCCCTCTCATTGGTGGAGAGCTTGTAATTCAGACTTGTTCACTAAGTTCATGTTACATTTGAGCTCTCAACTTGAGAACTCAAACATTTCATTGGGCTCACAACATGTAGAGGGTGTGTTAAAGGATCCTTTGCAGTGTGACTACGACAAACTCTTTGTCAAAATCTTCAGCTACTTCGTGGAGCTCGGTGATGAATGTCAAGAGTTTGGGCTCTTATTTTCGAGTTCCAAGCCAATGGCCTTCCACGCATTCTTTGGCTTGCCATCAATTACGCTTTGTTTGTATCCATTACTATTAGAATTTCACTTTGACCATGGCCACTTTACACTTGCCCAAACTATTGAGAGCTCGAGGACTGGCCAAGCTTTGACTTAGGGCCGGTTCACACTATGGCCAAACTTCGAGAGGAGAAGCGTTTGGACCAATGAAAATGTAGAAATGTCCAAAGTCCGTCCTCTCGGCCTTAACACTAGAGGCCGAAGTCCAAAGGACATCGCCCCCAAAAGAGCTTAAGTGGCAGCACTTTTAGGAAGTTATGGTGCCAAGAGTTCGGCCTCTCGAGCAAAGTTTGGGTTGAGCAAAATGCTCGACCCAAACTTCCGTCGAGAGGCCAAACTTTTTTTCATTAAAATATTCAAAATCTGACAGTAGATTATTTTAATATATTATTTCAGCCCAAAGGCTTCTCCTCTCGACATAGTTTGGTCCAGAAAAGTGACGCTTCTCCTCTCGACTTGGGCATAGTGTGAACCGGCCCTTAGTAGCTTGAGCTTTGGATGAAAGCATGTCATATCCAAATATCAAACTCCCGAAGATTGCAAATTGCAATCCTCAATTAGAGACGTAACCGGTTGGCCGCTTTGTTTCGCCCAGGTGGCACTACACGATTGGCTCTGAGCACACAGGTTTGCAGACGATAACCTCGACATCCCAGCCGGTTATGATCTAAATCGGATATAGACAGATTACATAATCACTTAAAGCCGGTTATGAGCAATTTCAAACGAATATGAGAACTATTCTGACACGTGGCATTTTAAGGATGCTCAAATTTCAACAGGTGACCCACTGTTTAGGTCACCTGCGCGGCTCAACAAAGCGACCAATTGGTTACGTCCGGTAATCGTTTTATTGGAAAGGTTATCGGTGCAGAACAAGTTATGTCCAGCTGGCTCGCCCTCGCGGGCTCGCCACCTTGACAGAACCAGTTCTGCACCGATAACCTTTCCAATAAAACGATTACCTAATACGTAGTGTGAAGGGGGGCCTCATGTATGTGAGCTTAGAACAGAGATGTTGTAAAGTGGTCAAAATCTTCTGAAATGCAGCATGTCCCTTTATTTTAGAATGCAAATATAGGAGGGTCATAACTGTATGGATAATTGGTTCCAAATTAGGTTCATGTACCTCACTGTTGACATTCCTTCACAAGAGTCAACTTTGTACGGAACAATTCAATGAACGGAAGAACCGGCTTGCTAGTTACCAATTATTTTAGAGGATTTTATTGAATATACCCTCATTCCATGAAGAAAAACCAAACAATATCAACATATACAGTAACTGGTTGGACTTGGAAACACTGGGATCTTGATTGATTGTGCCCAAAAATCTCCCTGGACACTGGAACAATTCACATGTTCTAGTTCAGTCCTAGTGCACTATTTATGGTATTTAGTGTCACGCAAATTATTTGCAAAGGGCCTAATCTAGATGGCTAGAGGTCTTGAAGTATCATGGCTGCTAATTACTAATATATACTATTCATCAACATGAGTAGTTTTTTTAAGTGAAACATATCTGCATTATGATATTTAGCATAGCGCATTGAGATACTTGAGATGATAGTTTTGCGGTTTAGTATGCAAGGGGAAGATATTATTGAGGATACTAATGGCAAGTGTCATGTGTGTATATTTAAGTATGCAAGAGGAAGATATTCTTGAGCATTCTAATGTCAAGTGTCATTTGTATACACTTTAATCAACTTACAGATTATTGTGTAACATAGACATAGAGTAGACATACCCATTTCCAATACCCCCCCCCCCCAATCGTAATATATAGAGTCTACTAAAGCCGTGAACTTCCACACATGTAGTTGTGATTTTCTAACATGATGGAAGAGGTCATGAAGAATCACACACGCAACCGTCTCATTCAACACGAGAAAAATAGTAAGTTAAAGCATGGATTTAGATTCCTTGAAAAGGGCACTAATTGTACTCAAGTTTTTGTCTCCCATTTATCATAAATAAATGACCTATGCTTTGAATATGGGTTGGGAGAGAATCCTACGTTTGGAAATTAATAGTAACTTCAAAACTTGGAGTCAATTGTGATTTTCTTTGTCAAATGTTATGATATCAGATTCTTGACTTGTGAAAATTCACTCCAATATCACACTTGTACAACACTTCTGTGAAATTGTTTAAGTTAACAAAAATAAGTCTGTCTATTCTACACCTCGAAACACTAGTGAACATACTTATGCCAAGATATTAAAAAGCGCACTTGAATGCCATGTGTCATGTAAGTGACATTGAATACCATAAAGAGTGTAGCATTGTTGTGATGTATGCGGAGAATGCTTGATTGTAAGTGACACTAAACATCTATGTTGTAAATAATATCTAGTGTCACTTACTAATCAATGTTATGCAATGCTTATAGTTTTTGCCGAGAATATAACTTATTACCAAATGAAGTCATTATGTTGTATACTATCCATACAACATATTTGATCTTTGTTCGTAAAAAATGAAAGCTAGAGTAAGAAATTATAGCCTTGTGTTTATAGAATAAAAAATGCAACACTAGGTAAGATACAACAAGGTAGATGGGTCTTAAGTGGCTTGTTTTATTAATCCGACCCCTAGATTTGATTGGTAGTTGGCTTAGTGAGGATAAAGAGCAAACATCATCAAGGCACCCTAAAGACACATGTTTTAAAAGAGATTGGATTACATCTATATTAATAACTACTCTACACTCAATAGTGAACACGATTGGGGGATCTATGTATCCAGTTAAGAAATCAACAAACATACACTTCTAATCACCATAACTAAATTAGCGGAGGTCCGATTTTCAATATGTTATTTTGCATATGTTCAATTGTAGACTTGCTAATGCAACACAAGTTTTGTTGTGTAAATCTAATCGACAATAGTTGGATAACATGACAAACGAACCATATAACATCCACATACCTTGTGTGATGTGGAGGAAATTTGTGGGGCTAGCTAACTTGAAGATTCCAAACCAATATACACATATATCATTGTTGTTGTGCGTCAAAATCATGCATGTTATCTTAACTATATTGATTATCCCAATCACTGTGTTACTATTCGAAGTGGCATGGTGCTATAAGCCTATAACTATGTAATGAGAGTGTAATTTTTTACCAAGCAAAGTCATTTATATTCTATTCATGACATTATTCAGCTGCAGTGATCGGGGAATTTTTTGCACATAGTCTGTTGAGATCCTAGTGTTTGCAAGTCCAACCAGTTACATGTTGGCATCCTTTAGCTTTCCTTTATTAAATTGGGGTATATCCTATAATTTCCTCTAAAATGATCAGTAATTTTCCTGTAGTCTTCACCTTCAATCGGTTATTTCTCAAACTCAACCGGATCATCTGTAACTAACTTCCGGTTCTCCCCGATAATAGTTCAGCTGCTATCAGGTGTTCGATTACAATAATATCAATGGCAGTGCTCCAGCCAAGTTTATCAGGTTGAATTAGTTGGTAAGAGAATAACAGGGCACACAGTACTTCCAAATACAATCTAGATTATTCCCAGCCCAACCCAACACACAGTATTAGCTGGAAAATGCTATGTATAATTTGCAAACAACTTATTGAAATTTCGTTTGTAAATTTTGAACTCCTGAATAAGACGTTATTGCATTGCATACCTCCAAATAGTAACACGAACTAATTGGGATAATGGCAGTGTAGTGTGCACTACACTACTTCTAAAAACACTAAATACTCATTGTTCTTTTGCATAAAATTGGTGTGTACAATCAATGGTGAGCAAGTAAAATTTTATTGGGTTGGTAACTGAAGGTAAGGATACCATGGTGGTACCCCAACAGAGCAACATGGCTTCACAACCCGTAACAAGACTTCAAATGAGTCTTTACTTCCATAAACAAAGTCTCAATGGCAATGACCTCTTATCCATGCACCACGTGAAGGGGATGTCATAATCTTATACAATAACATCTTTAGACCTATTCCTACATATTGCTTCAAGGTTAGCAAAAGCAACTCACCAAAATCAGCATTGCTCTTGTGAGACGCGCCGAATAAATTCCCCTCCCTCAACCCATGAAGGCAAAATATTGTGAGCAGTGGGCTCCCTTGGCTTTTTCATCCTACAATCACCCTACTCTCGCCTATTTTCTAACCCGCCTCTTCTCTACTCTAATACGTTACTCTGCCTTCTTCGTGCTCCTGAAGCTTTCCCTCAACTCTGCAAACTTCTTGAAACACTGCTGCTTGTTCTTTGCGGGCACCGCAGCTGCAATTCTATCCCACCTGTTGGCCGTGTCTTTCGGAAAAGCCTTGATGGCTTTCACTAGCGCAACTTCCTGGGTCTCCGACCATCCTTCCCCTTCTGGAACGTTCCCGTTACTCTGTGCGCCGCCCTGAGATTCCTCCTTCGCGTTCGTCCCGTTCTCCGTGCCCTTCCCGTTTGATGTCCCCTCCGAACCCCCGCTCGACGGCCTTGCCTTCTCCGATGCTCTCGGAACGCCTGCTGACCCGTTGGCCGCTATCTTGGGGACGCTCTTGCCATCCGCCGGTCCGTCCTCCCTTGTCGACAAGGGCGAATCTATAACCGTGTTCCCTACTTTCCTCTTCTGCAAAAAAGAATCGAACGCCTTCGACGAGTCCGGTTTCTGTAAGAGAACCGTCTTCACCGCCTTCAAAATCTCTTCCACCGTCCGGTTCGTTCCGATGTACGTCGACACCACTTCCCATCGCTGCGACGTGCCCTTCGGATACTTGATCACCGCCTTCCGTAACAGGTCCACCTCCTCCTTGCTCCAAGGCCTCTCCTTCTTCTCCACCGCATTCATCACTGTGCTCCCTCTCTTGCCCTTCTCTGCACTCTGCTTCTTGCTCTCGCTCGCTGCCTCTGCCTCCGCCTTCGACGGCGTCTTGTCGCTGTCGTAGCTTGATTGCAACGACGCGCTGGAGTTGCTTCTGCTCGGGGCAGCCGCCGACTCCGAAGCCGCCACCTTCTCCGCTCCGCTCATCACATTTCTCAAGTAATCTGCTTGCCCCTCCACCACGCTCATGCCCTCCAACCTCTCGCACAGCCCCCTCAACAGCGAGATCTCCAACGTGTTGCACAGGTCCTCCACATTGTCGTCCGAAACCCCGTTGTCCTTTTGAGCCACCGCGCCCGCTGCCACCGCTCGCAACCTTGCCTTCTCTTTCCTCAACAGCTTCTTCTCCTTCTCCTTCTGCTTCTTGTTGGCCGACGCCTCCTCCGCGGCCTTCTTCTCCTCCTCTTCCTTCCGCAGCCTTTCCTCTTCCACCGCGCGCAGAGCCTCCTCTTCCTTGTCCTTGCGCGCTTGCACCTTCGCTTGCTTCTTGCGAAGCTTCTCTGCCTTCTCCTCCTCTTTCCTCCGCGCGATCCGAGGATCCTTCTTATACGCATTCTCCGTCATCAACCTTATCCGTGCGTTCTCCTCCTTCTTCGCCTTCTCCCTGAACTTTGCGTTCTGCCTCTCCATCCACCGCTTGTGCTCCCTGCTTTCCGCCTGCTCCAGGTCGAACTCGTCTGCGTGAGGGAATTCCCTCCAGCTCTTGAACGCCCACCAGAAATCGTAGAACCTGTCCACCTCCTCAATCTTTGTCTCCTCCTCTCCCAGCCCGGGCACCGGCTGCACCATGGACCACCTCCCGTTTCGAGCAAACACCGGCCCAAAAATCTTGAAAAAGTCCCCCGCTGCGCAATCGCTGGGGATGTCATCGTCGAATTCGTCGATGGAATCGTACGTCCTTCGCTTCACCGGATCTATCAACACTTCGTACGCTAACTGGATCGACTTGAAGTGCTGGTCGATCTCCTCCTTCTTTATCTGCTTCTTCTCCTCCGTGTCTTCCGTCAATAGAAACGACGCCTGCTTGTCCGGGTGGTGCTTCAAAGCCGCCTCCCTGTAGCTCTTCCTAATCTGGTCTTCCGTGGCCAGAAACCGAAGATGGCTCAGTCCTAGCAGTGCATAGTGATCTTGACTGTCTGGACCGTCCCCTGATTTCTTCTTCCCCTTGAATTGGTAAGAATCTACGGAGGGCGACTCCGGCACCCCCTTCTCCTTCTTCTCTGCGACATCCTCTTCCGCATCCACCACCTTCTTATCTAACCCTAAAGCCCGCTTTGCTGCCTCATGGAATGAGTGGCCTGCTGGATCTCGCCAATACGCCGGCGTGCACTTGCTGTTGGATGCCACATACTCCGGAAGTGTAGCCGGAATATCACCTGCAAAATAAGTAAGATACAGCCGGTCCTGTGTGCCCGGCATCGTAACCAATTGCTACCCGTGCCCTTCGATTCCAACAACCTTATTCCTCAGACCCTTTCAATCTCGTTGATGGATCTTGCTTCACTCCTGCAGCTGTGACACCAAACAGACCACCACCGTCAACTTTCCATCCCATGCATACTCACTGTCCCCGACAATATCGTCCACACAAATCCCAGGTGCAATGCTTAGAATGAGCTTACAATTCTTGCAGCACTTAGCAGAGACTCATATGGCTCGCTACTTGTGCTTCAGGAGTGAAGCCAGTTGCCCTCCATATTGTGAAAGGATTACAGCTAAAAGGACTTGACAAAAACATGAGAATGCACAACATATGCGACCAAGACGCAGCAGCCAGGGACTGTGGGCATTGTGCAACTTGGTCATTCCACTTGTCCTCCAGCTCTTACGAGACTTTTCCCTTTCTAGACCACAGTCCGCACAGTTGTCCCCTAACAGTTTCAGAAGGCCAATCATCAGCTGCCCAGAATGGGCAACCGTAATAGCAACTTCATTATTGTCTCTAAAGTCCTGTCCCGGGCTCTAGTGTCCACGTTGAAACCAAAAGTAACGCTCTACAACATGAATTCACCTCACCTAATGGCCAAGCCATGTACACGGGAGATATCTCCAACTTCTCCGTGTGGAACCACGTGCCATTCATGCCAGAGCGCACAAATGAGCATCTGATGACGTTATATGAAAAATAAACGTGATCTTCCGCGAATGTAAGTATGTCCCTATATACCCACCAAGAAATGTCACCCTCCTCATCGTGCCCCCCGCGTCGACTTAACATAGATAACCCTAAGTGCAATACGAATATTAGCGCCTTGGCCGAAAGAGAAGGTAGAGGTTGAATAGAAGCCCCTGCTAAATTTGAAAACCGTGACTTGAAGGCGCAACTCTCCCCTACTTAAATTCTTACCCTCTCATTACGTGTTCCAATCAGCCGGTGCTCGAAATTGGAGCACACCCTGTGCCTAACCCTAACATACAGATAATGTCCCCAACTCCACAACAGCGAAAAACAACACAACCGCAAACATGCCCGATGACAACACACACCATACCGAACCTCACCACGCGCCCTGGAGGCGCGAAGCCGCGAAAACGCACCACAAACCCGCCCTGCCCGGACCAGAGCGGCCACCACCTCTCAACCTACAACCACGACCTACTCCTCTCCTCCGACAATCAGCTGCTTGCATCATCAGAATGGGGAGAATAACCCGAAAACCCTAACCAACTCGAACAAGCTCTTCCAAATTATGCACAGCCCGACCGACCGACCGACCGGCCACCATAGCCTTCGCTCACATCCGTGGGGCAACTCACCTCGTGCGGAATTCCGCGCAGCATGACTCAGGAGAGGGGCACGGAGGACACAAAACCCTTGCCACCGAAAGAAACCCTAGGGCGAGAGGGAGATAGAGAGAGAGAGGCAGAGAGAAGAGCTGGTGACAGAGGAAAGCAAGGGATGCGAAAGTGAGCAGGACTCGTTCCTCACCCTGGACTCATTTCGCAAGCAGCAGATGAGCGGCAGCGTGCCGACAGCGTGCAGATGAGGATGGGATGGCAATGGAAGTGGAAACCGTGGCAGAGGCCTGGCAGCTCGAAGCCGCAGCAGCAGCAACAACAGCGGGAGATGGCGGGGGGTGCCGGCCTCCTCCCTGGCGGCGGCGTCTACGAAGGGCCACGAGGGGAGAGGAGAGGAGGAGAACAAAAGAGAAAGAGCCCCTGCTTGCTAGGTGGCCCAATGGGCTCCTGGGTGGCAGGGGAGAGACGAGAGGAGACCAACGCAGACCCAGCTGCCTGGTAGGTACCTCTTTTGCTCCCTGGGTGGGTAGGTAGGTAGGTAGGTACACCAAAATAGTCCTAATACTGTGGCCCACACTAATTAATTTCTTAGGGGCTGTTCACACCATGGGCTGGGGCGAACCAACCCGTACATTGGTTCCTTGGAGGCAAGGGTTTAGGCATCCAACAAGGAACGAGTGCATGGGTTGGTTTGCCCAAATCATGTTGACACCATGGACCGTGCAGTCGTCCCAAGGCCATGTAAAATTTGTGATTGGTTGTTGAACTTGTCTTGGGACCACTTTGGTTTATACCAAGGGAAAAATGTCAGGGTGACCATGGAGTTCGAGACCCCCAGACGACATCTTGTGAGGCCTTTATTATCCACCGACATGGACTAACGGCGGTGAGAGAGACAAAAGAGATGGTTTGGTAGAAAGAAAGAAAAAATTGGCACCCATGATAGAGAATATATTGTTATAGTTTATTTATTTATTTGGGGGGGGGTGTAGATATAATAGCGGTTTCCTTTTATTACTTCCCAACGTTATATTTTATAACCATGGTAGAAGAGGCCGTAATTTGCAGCATTCTTTCAATTCTCTTGCATCCTTGTTTCGATATGGTTTGGATAGGAGTGTGTCAAAGTTTTTTTTCAATATGAAAGGATATATTGCTAATGAGAAGTCATGTAGAGAGTCTCAAGGAAAGTGGTTACAAAATTCACAATGGATGCAAGAAATGACACTTCCAATTTCCAAGAATAATCGTATATTTATTTCTCAAATGTTGCATGGTCTTGATTTGCTCCCCTCTCCTTCTAGTGCATTTCACCCTCCTCCAATATATCCATGTTCAACTTTTTTGTAAGGAGGACGATTAGAGAGTCCTCGTAGATTTGGAATTTTAAAAATTAAGAATAATAATAATAAAAGCAAAAATAACAACTTAATAGAAAGAAGAAATGGCGATTAGCAAAAGGAGTGAAAAAAATGAAGAAAACCAACAAGAAAAAATGTGATTCAAGTTGGCAAATATGATAAAAAAAAAAAGCACGTAACAAGAATGAAATGGAGAGATTTTGAAGTGTTCCAATTTATTGCTATTCAAAGCAAGATAGACAAGGAATTGACAAAAATAAAATACAAAAAAAGATAAACAACATTTAAATATCAGTCACTTTTTTTTTTACAAAAAATAAGGTTGTAAGCAGTTGTATGTGGGCCGTATGATAAGGTTGTAAAAGGCCTTCACCCCTATGTCCCCCTTCTCCCAAAATTGGGTTGGGTGTTGCCACATGACTTTGTGGTTTAGTTACTATATTTAATTATTTTGCACGTGATAAGGTTTGAACTCACCTCTCTTCCATTCAAAACCATTCTCCCTCCTCCTTCAAACCATAAATTCATCTCGTGTTTTCCAATTCTACCTACTCACAATCCTTTCATATACAACATGTTCTTCGCTTCTGTTGTGTTGATTGTACTTTACATTCACCACTTTCAATCATTTTTTTGCTTCTTTTTGGATTTCCATTCAGTTTTATTTTATAATAGTGATTTTGTGGATCAAAATACAAATCAATTGGTGGTTGCAATCAAAGGTTTCAACTATTGTTGGTTATCATACCATAATAAACAAAAAAAAAAAATTCTTAAATAATTCAAAACTAACAAGAGGGCTAATGAAGTTGCAACAACTTATAAAAAACAATAATATAGGTGGTTTGATGAAATGGACGAATGACATGACAACATGCAAGTGTGCATCATCATATCCCTCGAAATACTACATCAGTATGGAAAGAAGATGTCATTCTATCGATACATATTTCATGTCAAACAAATACTACTACACCACCAATTGCCATATCATCAACTGCTGCAACACAAGACATAAATTTAGATAATTTGTTTGTAAAAAAAAACCCAAGATATTATAAAACAAATTTGTTGGAAGTGGATCTTGATAATTTTGGGCTATTCTTGTATTAATCCAAAAATCGACAAATTTCCTTAAAAAAAACATGCATAAATAACTTTGATACTCTTCATATAAATTCTAAGTATTTTTTGTATCCATCCTACTGGCACTGTTTGATTATGTGATGTTTGGTTTTTTAAAACCTTATACTACCACAAAGTTTTCTCTAATATTTCTTGCATCATAGTAACTTCATGAAGAAGGTTGCTTGCCTTCTCGTTTTTCTTTTACAAAAAACAAATTTATTATTACATCATTTACTTCATCAACAATTGTAACATCTTTGCTAGTTACAATCATTATGTTCACTTCAACAAACCCAACCTTTTTTTTTCTCCACAGTTCATTGTCCTATCATATTTCTTCCTTGCTAATTTTTCTAACCAATTTATAGTATGTTATAACAATTCATTCATCTTTAGTTTCTTCATTGTCTATAATGCACAAATTATGCAATACTATACAAATTGCTACAATATCAAGCATTTTCCTCAAAAACACTTCGGATCACTTCATTATCAACCTTTATTTACCCTTCCAAATCCCATAATATCTTATCCACATACATTCTAGTTAGAGATTGAATAAAATTCCAGTTTGTCTCCTTTCCGGATAATGTAACATTTTCATCTTTAAATGGACAATACATCTAAGGCTTCATTCGATATGCAACGTCTCCTATAAATTTATATGGCTAAAACTTATCTTTAATGTATGCACGCTCAATTCTTGTAATTTGAAAAATCATCCAGTTATGAAGATTTTTTGCCCAACTAAACTCATAAACACATAACAAATAGTATAGTATGACAATTTCCTACATAATTGCTAAACAAAAAGAAATTTTCATAGTAGTAGTCTTTTCTGCCAATTACTAGAGCTAAAACAAGAATATGTAACTCATCTACTGTCCCTATGATGTAAGGTACATCATGCATTTGCTCAAACTTTGAAGCTAAAACCTTAAATTATGATTAACTTAGAATTTGCACATAAATTGGTTGAAGGTGCTTTATAATAGCTCTACAAAACTCCTTTATTACTTTAAACAATTTACTCTTATGAACTCCATACAAATCTCCTATGCTTAACAATCTTTCACCACTACCCAAACTATGCAATGACATTGCTACCCTCTCTTGCACCAGCACAATAGTCCTAAACACATGTTTCTTATTTCTTCAAATAGGATCCCAACCTCTCATACAAAAAGTTGAATGTAATGTATTTCATTCGAGTTTGTTTCTTAAATTTTTTTCTCCATCCACAAACTCAACAACAAGTGGTCTACAAATCCACACATCTGTTCTTGACTCCATACGTTCTTCTCTATATTCTCATACACCAAGCTCAAAATTGCAAACTTCTCTCATTCCCTTTGCAAAAGCAATGCTTGAATGTTCACAATATGTTTCACAAGTGTATACAAAATCATGTATAATCTTAAGAGCAAAATAAGTTTCCTCTCTCCTCTCTTCCATTGCAGCCATGCTTGCTGAAATTTCAAGTGAAAACAAATGAAAAGAAAAAAAAGAAAAAAAGAGAAGTGAAGACAAGAGAAGACAAAAAAAGGTTAAACTTTAAATTATTCAAAACCGCCATTTTTGGGCATATGTCAATACATTCACTTTTGAATACATGGTCAGTCCTCTTGGTCCACATTCGATTTACACCTAGTGAGGGGCCCAAAGGCTTTGTAAATTGATTTTTTTAAGAAATTGGACCATCAAGTCAGACCGTGAAGAAAGGCCATCTTTCATGGTTCATGGTGTAAACAAACCGTTAGAGCCCACAATAGGAGGCTCAACTTTATGAGTATCCGACTGTCATATGCCGAGGGCCCAATGAACAAACAATAGGTGATGAGTGATATTATGTGGTTCTCATTATAAAAATAAATGCAACCCACGTTAAATTTATGGTAGAAAAGTTAACGTGGGTCACAATAATTGTTTTCTTCAGAAAATGAATTTGGGGTGATATTTTTATATTATGTTACCTATGTCACGTATCTACACTAAACATTGTATTTAATGTCACCAATCCTCATTTGTCTTGCTCCATACTTATTTTAAACCGCATGTGTAGTGTTACTGACATTAAATGTAAACCTAACATTATTTGTCATTCCTTGAAACAAAATTGGGGAATTATGGATTTACAATGTTGCAATTATTGTCACTTACTGAGCGGTTTTCATCCTATTAGTTTAGGGTCACTTCACACACAAGACTGAAGGCTCGTGACCATTGCAATATAAGCGCTCTCATCGGTCGAAAGGGCGGAGACCGTCCAAGTTCACTTCACACAGGAAGGTGAAGGCCTAAAGGCCCAAAGAAGACTTCATGGGTGAAAAGTCTACATGGAGTCCTACATGGCAGACTATGAATAAGGATTCTTGGTGTCCCAAAATTTTTGGGAAACCATTAATTTTTTAATATTTTATCCAGCATGACAAATTGCAAGGCAGATTCCAAAACATATTCCAAGATAGACAAACACCACCAACTAATTCTCTTAAAGTGTTAGAGTTTAAGACATATTGTATTAAACCTAATCCTCCCCTCTTTTTCCGTGAGGGCCCGTGACTACATAAAACGGCTTTCCCAACACCCATGGTACAACCTTTGGATGAGAGTCAAGGGTCCTCACCATTTCAAGGTCACGGCTCTTGGCTCATGTGTGAAGTGGCCCTTATTAGTATGGTACCGTGGAACACAAGAGAAACAATTGTCTGGTAGGTAGGTCTTGTGTTGGGCAGGAAGGTAGGTAATGTGGTAGTGTGGAGGAAAAGAGACAGAGTTGTCTGGTAGGTAGGTAGGTAGGTAATGTGGTGGGTAGGTAGGTAACGGGGTTTCTCATTCCCTCTTCCTACCCTGAGACTGTGGGCGGGTGGGTATCAAAATTGGAATATTCAAGGACTTAGCGCCCCACCCCCCACATCGTTACAAGACACTCCTTTTCTTATATCCCAAAACCCTACGAAACAACGGGTGTTCTCAATCTAAATCTCACTCCTTGTTGTCACGTTTCCCTTCCATATGTCACGTGTTCTGACATTCCAATAAATCACCAAAGAATTCAAAGCACATGCTCGCTTGCATCGCGTTGCCATCATTGTAAGTTATTATAAGTTATTGTGATGTCGACTTTGTGTTCTTCCATAATGTCACATGTTGCACTTATTCTCTTTTATCACATGTCAATGTTAACCCTACAAAACTACTTAATACTATGTGCACTTTGGTTGACACAAGCGTGATATTACGGCGATCAGGAGTGTACTTTCTAAATGCCCCCTCCCCATAGGGTTCCCAATGTAAGATGGAAGACTTCTTTTAATGGGGGCACAAGAACCGATCTCTTCTTGTGAACCATGGGGAGGAAAGGATGCAGAACCATTCACACGTGAAGTTGAACTAACATGTGGGTGGGTGATTGCAAGTAGTGAATCAAGGGAACCCAAATGCAAAATTAGTCCACTATTCATGATGGGTCGAGACCTTCAAAATCTGAAGCCAATTCACAAAATATTGACTCAACCCAAGAAAGCAAGGAAGCTCTGACACGGCCCCAAGAAAACATATTGGGGTTCCGTTTTGGTCCAACTCAATTCCCTTCCCTCATGCCGTGTCGGATTTTGTCATTGGTGCATTAAAATGTAAATTCACCTGATTAGATTATGAATACCAGGAAATGCCCTTGGCTTCATCATGTAAAGGCCTTGGGGTTGATTTAGGGCCGCTTCACACTATGGTTGTCCCAGTCGAGAGGCCGTGGGATTGAATGGCCAAACTTTGTTGGGAGTCCAAAGAAATGGGCTGAAAATAGCCAATGAAATATAGGAATTGGCCTTTGGCCACGCACAATGTGAAGCCTCCAAAGTCCAAACGCATATCATTTGTCTAGCTTCTATCCACTTTATTCCTTGCCCAAAACAACCCCTCCAAGCTAATGGCCAAGATCTTGTCAATGTTTTTATTTTTTTATTAAAATTTTTTTACTGCCTCTCAACCATAGTTTGGGTTTCGATTCATGTCCAACCCAAACTTCCTCAAGAGTTTGTTACCTTGGTTAAAAAGTATTGCCATGTAGGCATTTTGGAGAGCGATGGCCTTTGGACTTTGGCCTCTAGTGTGAAGGGTCAAGAGGCTGAATTCTTGGTTTCTTGCAATTTGATTGGTGGAAATTGACTGCCTCTTGACCTTCGGCCATAGTGTGAAGTGACCGTTAGTGGATTAGACCAATCACATACAAGGATTACCCATGCCATAGCATGCATTGGCCTTGACTCATGTAAAGTGGCCCTATGTAGGGCAAATGACTCCCAACTTCCCAAGTAGGTTTGTCATAGCGTCACTTGACTTAAGATGCTTGAGATATGGAAAGATAGTTACATACACACATATAAAAGAGCATTGTTCTTCAAAAGAGGATTTTTTCATGTGCACTCGACCCATGTGGTCAAGTGTTCTGTTTCATTGTTATCATGGCATAGATCCTAGAATGTTTTATCCCCGTTTGCTAAATCAACTTGGCTTGGGAGAGGGTACTATGTAGTGCTAATGAATAAAGTTTAAGTAATATGTGAACAAATCGTAACCTATTACAAAACATATTTGTTACATGGCTATCATGTTGTAGATGTAGCAAATTCCCCAACACATTGCATTCCAAATTTAAAAAATGGGTGACTTAATGATGTACGTTAGTATTTTCAAATCCTGGTTCAAATGTTTGTTTGCCAACTAATAACATATGCAAGTACCTATTAAAAATTTCATAAGAAGCCATCCTTTTTAAATATGTGGAAAATCTATTCACAACATGTATAACTTGTTCATATGTTAAATGCGATAGAAACACATTTACATTTGGAAAAGAAGATCCCACATCCAAGGTCACATGAATCAAAAGCTACAAATAACCTCAATGCAAAATATTCTTGCAATCAAAACATGGCTTGAACTTTAGATTGTCCATAAATAGATTAAGTTATTAAAGTGTTCATAATGCATATAAACTTCGTGTTACATCCCGATTGCATGAAACTTGACACTTAGACCAAGATGATTATTATGCATACCACATGGAAATTCACTACAAATGCGTTGGGAAAACAAACAATTTTCATTCAAATTATCAGTTCTTTATGTATCATCCATATGTAGAATTTCTTAACCCTTGTCTTTTGGCACATCATGAATCTACATGCACTTATTATACTTGAAAACTTTTAGCTTAAAACCTATGTATTTTTCACTTACGATGAATTTATTTAACTCCAAACTTGTAATTGCTTGCATTTAGTTCATCAAGTTATTTTACAACATGAACCGTATGGATGTGATCTTTAGATAAAATACCAACGAGTTCTTGCCTTTTCAAGCTTGGAACCTTCCTTCTAAAGCAAGTAAATAATGGGATGTTATGTGTGAAAGGAGTAAGCCTTTAGGAGTTAAAGGCTTGAGCAATAACCTATTACCTGTGATGTGTTATCCAATAACAATGCCAAGGGTTTCTAAAGAATAATTACACAAGAAAAGTTGTGAGGCACTATCAAAGGTCTCCATATCCAAATTGTCCAAAATACAAAATAGCTTTCCCATAATGACTTTACAAGTGGAGTCTTTGGAAATAAATCATAATCACAAACCTCATTGTATTCATAAGAAACTTGCAATGAAATGATTATCACAAAATCAATAACACTATAGATTAGTCAGATATGATAAGCAAAATATGATCTTGAAGTGATCAAAATCTCAAAATGTCTCTCAAGATGTGAATACTTCATGAGGTATAGAGAAGAACCATTCATAGAATATCACGATCAAGCATTTGAAGGTGGCAATCACAAACATTTGCAAAACCGTATTTTGAAAGGAAAAGAAAAACAACTAGGCAAATTTACTTATATTGAGCAAAATACAATCATTTGAAATTGAGGGTCCCATTTTCAAACATATAGACCATTCATGCAAGTTGCACTCCCAACCTCCAAGTAGACTAATTCCACCCTTCTACATTTGGCTTCAAACTACCTCCAAGGGGTGCTTTAGATCTTGGCTGTAGGGAGTTGTGGACCTGACAACTTTGGGCTACTGTTAGCATTTTTAGTTAGCAAATGCTCAACACAAGATGTGCTTATTTATATAGGAACAATGTTAACAACACCTTTGTTGCAATGGATGTGGACCTTAAACTTAGCTATCCTTACTTCTCTTCTGGACTTGGTGTTATATGTTGCCTTTGTACTAGCGAATTCACTGTTTGATGTTTTTGCATCTCTTAAGTTTGTATGTATCAATTCTAGCATTGAGGATAAGTGCTAGGAGAAGCTCCCATCTGATCCTATTGCAAAATGTTTGTTCTTGCTTTCGGTTTTTCGCTACACTTACCAATTGGGTTGGATTTCAAACATATGCTTGTTTGATATAAGCTCTTTAGATTTGTAATTAATTTCACCGTACCATATATAAAGAATTCCGGTCTCCGAAGCAAGCTAGAGTGATTAGTGTCTACTCATAAGACATCCTTGGCCAATGACGTTGGATGTAAAACTACTTCACCCTTTGTAGGGGTAGATGCTATGTTTATGTTTGTGACCAGTGACCTATAGTAGTGACCAGTATCCCTTCCCATACCAGTCTCATCTTCTAGTGTTGACCAAGCAAAACACAAAGTTTAACACAATGCACTTGTTCTATGTGAACCTAGCTGCAGTACATTACCAGTTCTCCAATACTTAGCAACAGCAAGTGCACAGAATTTGCATAGTTCATTCTCCCACTAACAGAAATTGCCTGGTATATCTAATAAACTTCATAAGGTTTGGCTAAATATTTTTTGTTGATAAAAAACTCCGCCAAGTTGGAAGAATGTACTATCAGGAAAACTGTGAAACTTGCAACCAATCTGATGAATTCTCTATCATGTGATGAATGATCTTGTCACATTCCCCTAGTTTGCATAAGTTCAACCTGATTGGAGAAGGGAAAAGGCAAGTCTCCACATATTAAAAGATTGGAATTGGAGTAACATTTCGTCCATAATTTCTGAAAATTTTCACTAAGTTGCATATAAGTTAACAAAACTACACTATATTGTCGAGACATTGAATGCACAGTAGTGGCCTCCCACCTAGTGAAGGTCACAAGCTGAGTACAAGATTATCTATAATAGATAGTCCTATGGAACACTCATGGGTGAAGGTTATTTGTTGCAAACCGGTATCATTGTTGCCTCATAAACAGTTTGCAAGTATATAACCCTCCATACAGCTGCCCATTCAAGGACTTGATGTGGTCTGCTGAGACGTCCTGGAACTTGGAAGTGCATATATCCACGCCCCTGGACCTTGTAGACATTCCCTAGATGTTCCTGTCAATATGGTCCTTTCAGCAGCGTCAAAAACCAGTTTAGCAGGATATTCTTAGCTGTGTTGAGCAACAGTACCGAACACATCCATTGAATTGATGCATCTCTCATGTATCCACAATCTTCATCTGTTCTCATAATGTATCTAGCTAAAAATGTCCATGCCTCTAACTGATAAATGAATATGTTTCAAAATCCATCCTTGTTTTTCAGGAGTCCATCATAGAGGACTTTAAGCAGTATGTAGGCACACTCTCAGTTATAGTTGCTAGATTGACTTCTCACCTCACACATTCTGATAAACAACCCAAAGAGTAATCCTATCAAATCATCTCTGCCAGTCAAAGTAGATCTTTGCATTAGAAATTCATAGTGCAGAATATATTATGAAGAGCCAAAAATAAGTGGAAGGGTTGCCATAACAGCAGAAACACAAGTGGCTGAGGTCCCAAACACAACTTCAGAAAATCCAGCATTTATTCTCAGGACTTTGTATACTATGCCACTTAGATTCCTCTAAGGACATGAATCTTTGGAGTATAACGTTTCTACAGATTAACGTCATGAAATAACAAGAGAAGATATCCACCTGCCACAGTAGCACCAAGTAACGAATGAATTGACTATATCAAGTCTTATAATTTTCCGGCACTTCCTGTTGGACTCGTTGCTCAGGAAAAAAGACAGCATACCTTCAATCTCACAATTTGAAGAAACAAAAGAGGAGACGGTCATCGTTTTACTCCTAAGACTACACAACTAAATACACTAAATACAGCTCAAGCAGAAGATGTTTAGTTGAAAGAAGACATGATACCCGGAGAGGGCAATGAATTTATTTAACAATCCAGAATACCACCTAATCAACAATACCTTGCTCAAAAATCAGTTGTTGGTGCCTTGGTCCACATTTGTTTTTTTTGTTGCAACACTTCTTTCATCAAATACTCCACTGTCATCTCTTCACACATGCCCTCTACCCTTGGCAAGACAGACTTTTGTCGGGCACGAAGGAAGAATGGCATGCTAAAGCGAGGTTGACTGGGAGTGCGCTCGTCAACAAAGTGAAGCGGAGCAAGAAGCTGGCCCTTCGTCAAATGAGCCAGAGTTTCACCTATAAACACATAGATGTGTCTGTTATCCAGATCACTCCCATCAACACAGGTTGAACCCGCCTTCATTTCCACATTCACCCATCGGCTGGCATCTGAGTGCTTAATTATCGTGAGTCCAGGGAGGTTGGACTGTGGGCTAACGGTTAAGAGACCCATGTCAGAATGAAGAGAAGTGGCTGCACCCCAGAACCCAGGTAACTCAGTTTCACCAGTATTAGGAGAGTCAGCTGATTTTGCTTGTCTCAAATATTGATAAATTCGGAATACGTTCGTTCCAACAAACTGATCATCAGGTACTGAAGAACACTCATTGAAACCTTCCACCGAAGAACAAGGTCTGTCCAGAAGATAAGAGTAGAGTTCCGGAGTGAGGTGGGACTCCGAGGTGAGATGAGGATGGCACAAAAGTTTGAATAGCTGATAGGAGATCCTCTGCAATGCAAGATACGCCTCCGTCATACTGGTATCGAAAGTTGGCATTTCCTTGAGATCATCCTGTACTTTCTTTCTTGTAGCTCTCAGCTGCACGAATTGTCTAGCACTGCCTTTGACATGACTATAGCCAACAAACTTGCCTTTCTCAAAGCCAGTCCACATTTTGCGCTTCTCAAACATGGGTTTGGAGAACAAGGAGTGAGCTGCTGCGGATGCAGATTGGAAGAGATCAGGAAGGGGAGAGGAGGGGGCCAAATGCAGACGAATGTAACCATACTGTCGAAGAATGGTGAACAATCGTGTTGCTAGCAAGGAGGAAGCTGACAATGAATACAGCTCTTCGTCGCTTTCACCACACAGTTGCAGAATTTCTTCAAGCTCCGTAAACTCCACTGTCACCTCCTTCTGCTCCTGCTCATCAGGTGCTGAAGGCCAATCCTCGATGCGAAAGTCCTCCACAAGTGAAATAACCACTGGATATGGTGACTCCGGAGTGTTTGCATTCAGATAAGGGCTCATGAAGAATGGCATCATGGGACCAGTGGCTGTAATAAGAACTCCGCTGACTACATGCGTGGAGTCCGAAAGGCCGAATTTATAAAGCAAGAGTTTATTAAGCTCTGGGAGTAGGGTGTTCAAACCGATGATAGTGTTCACAATATGATTATTATAAGAAAATGTCACATCTTTTGGTTCAGAAAGGGGATGAGAATGGGCCAATCCTCCATTTTCCGCAGAATTCTTTGTCAATGAGTTCCTATGAGTGTGAACAGATGACGGTGTCTTGAGAGATCCAATCTTTCCGACACCAGTGTCATCATGCCCACGAGATAAACAGGCCCCCATGGTGCTACTTCAACATTTGAGGATGGTACTGGTAACACATTTAACGCATCACCACCAATCTGAAACACCTCACAATTGGATCCCACTAGCTCGAACCCTGATATAATCCAGAAGAATGTGTGCCTCGACGTCCCATGGAAGCACTCTTAATACTTTTAAAAACTATGTCCACGTACTCAGTCAATCTGGTCTGTATTACCACATTCTGAAAACCCATAAGGCCACAGACTTTCACATTAAACCTGTCAAAGACCTCTGTATACACCCGCCAACTCAAACACACCTAAAAATCGAGGATCTGCAGATAGGTTGCTGGAGGATATCTGAAATATAGGTAAAGATACCTCGAATTGTGACTCTGCTTCGTTCTCTTCACAACTGTGTGCAGATTCTCCCGCGAACTGAATTTCTCCCGTTTCCAGTCGTCCAGCAAAATTGTAACTCCCAGGTCTCAAAAATTGCCTGGACTAAACCCTACCAAGAAGTCAAATCCCAAACCGACCTTCACCGCAGACTATATGCCAAGCTCAATCTCGCCACCTCTACCCCCACCTCCCAATGCGCTGCGCAATTTGCAATGGGCAGATAACACGGTGACCCTGAAGCTTCCGTAGCACATTGAATTCGGTCCTCGGGCACAGTAAAACTTCGAGGAAGTGCGAGGTACGCGCATGCGCGACAGGTGCTGGCCGTGTCGGAGGACCTGTTGGAAGCGTAGCCATCGTCGTCGGCCTCGACAGACCAGCGAAGCTCCAGGGAAACTCCGGGGCAGATGCTCCCATAGCTGCACTTTCCCTACGATTCAGTCTTCACCATAACAAATTAGGGTTTGGGAAAAGTCACCAAGTGTTTTTTGAGCAACAAATTAGGGTTTCGGGGAAGTGAGATCAATGAACGGGAACTAAAATATGATATTGAGTGCCATATGGTAACTTTTCGGATGACACTTCTTGTGAATAAGTTTACAAATACTGTCATGGACGATGGATGAGTTCATCCATTGGCCAAACCCCCACTTTTTCTTGTCAGCAACTTGTGACAAAATAGTGTCATGGATGATTGAAATTTGGATGAGAAATCACTTGGTAAGTGATAGTAATTGCACCACTGTAAATCTATAATCCCCCAAAAATCAACAAGGAATGACAAATAATGTTGGGTTAACATGTAGTGTTGGTGACACAATAGCGCGGTTTACAATTAGTATTGAACAAGACAATTAGAATCGGTGACACTAGATATCATATATAGTGTAGTTACAAATGAACCAGTTGAGTTTGAGAAAGAATTGATCAAAGTTCAAGACTTCATGAAATAACCCACCATTTTAGAGGAACTATACCTCAAATTAATAAAGAAATCCCGAAAGATGTCAAGACATAACCGGTTGGACTTGGAAACATAAATAAACCAACGTCAAGCAATCCAATGTGAATTTGAGCCCATCGGCCTTACCCTGCTCAAGAATCTTTTTGGTGCATGGTGGGGTTTACTGCCTACCTTGCACGTGGGTGGGCTCTTGGCTTCCTACCTACCTAGCTAGTTTTTTCTGTCAAGTAGAAAGAAGATTTCACAGAGGGAATCAAACCGCCAACCACTCCATTTGGAATTGGGTACCTCTCCACTATCACCCAGTAATTTAGGGTCATCTCAAACCTGACTCGGAAACACTAGGATGTCGACTATTTTGCCCCAAAATCTCCTCGGACACTGAGCAAAATGACAAGTGAGTTAGGTACGTATGAGACAAATTCGCCAATCTTTGGAGAGGTGAATAACAAAGGCTTCTTACCCACATGTGGCCATATTCCACCAAATTGATGAAATTAAACATTACCAAACAATTCATATTAAATTTAGAGATACGAATGGAAATCCTTATTATATACTTGATTGGTTGGGGATACCATATGCAAAAGTTATGTGGGTTGCGATTTCTTTTGATGGGTGGAGTGTTAGTTTTTAGTAGGGGGGCAAAAGTGGGGGCAGTTTGGAAGAAAAAAAACGGGGTTGGTATTGGATGAGTATGTAGTGACTTTGGGTGAGCCTTGAGGCGACTTTGGAAGCTTAGGGTAAGTGACTTCATATATTCATGATATATTCATATGATTTGACAAATATATTGTTTTTGTTTCTGCAATGTCTAATCCAATTTGTTGAACTAGTCAAGCATACCACTAATTCAAATAGAATCCAAACATAGACTAAATCAACTAGAAGGTGGTTCAAGCACCCTTTATCATGCTAACTTATGCAATCACTCACGCAAATTGTATTCATTTTATCGGTCCTTTACCCTCACAATATTATAATAATAACAATAATAATAATAATTTTGATAACACGTTATTTTGATACTCACATAAGAGATAACGATTTGATTCATATAGTATTGTGATCTTGCAAGCTTAAAATTTAAGATTTTGGAGGACTAAAAAACATGATATAGCATTAAAGTATTAATATAATACCTTCTTTTTGCAAGAAAGTAGTTTAAGTTTGAGAAATAACTAACATCTAAGGGCCACTTCACGCACGAGCCAAGGACCATGACCATGGAATGGTGATGGCCTTTGAATATCATCCAAAGGCCGTACCATGGGTGTTGGGCTACCCATTTCGTGTGGAGACGGGTCCTCAAACATAGTGTGAAGTGAGAATGGACCATGTTGAGGGACCATTGCATATTTTATTGGTGGGAAAAAGGGGGCAACCTTACTTCACTAGCTATATATTTTCATTCTATGTTTTTTTCACTTTCTTTTTTAGTCTTACATTGGTGAGGAAGGAAAAGATAGCATGACGGATCATATTGAGAGAAGAGGAAGGATTCTTGTTGTATTGGCTTTATATTGGTGTTTGCACATGATTGTGCAACACATGCTTGATATGCAAGCATTGGCACTCAATGGAGAACGGGAAAATGCTTGGATTTTGAGCATTTATTTTGAGGGTATGAAGATGAGCGATCGTACTGTGTGGGCATTTGAGAAAAATGTAAGGTTCACCGATAAGTTACTATTGGGTTATCTCACGGAAAATTTGTTTAAACAAAGAACTCGTATATGTCACAACACATTCAAATTTCTTTGTGAGAGGTTAGGTCCGTATTTGCAGAGAAAGAATACACGTATGAGAGAGATCATTTCAGTTGAGAGTAGAATTGTAATGTCATTACAAAGGTTTGGGACTATAAATACTTTGTGTACTGTAGGAGAGGTATATGGGGTGGCTGAAAATACAATTTCATAGATAATTACAATTTTTGGTAGATTGGTAAGAGTGCATTTGTGAAGGATTTTTATACAATTTCCATGGTTTAGGATTTTAGTTCAAGAATTTGAGGCCCTTCATGGAATTTCTCACATTATAGGAGCAATCGATGGATCTCACATTCTGATCTTGCACATATAATTGGAAGAGAACATTATTGTTGTAGGAAATTATTTCATTCGGCTTTATTGCAAGGTATGGTAGATATAAAATATATATTTTGGGATTATGAATTTTGATAGACTAGAAGTATGCATGATTGGATATTGTTTCGATTGAAAAAAGTTGGAAGAAATTGCATTAAAGGTAATTTCTTACCTTTTAAGTTGATTGAAGATTGCGTATATATAGTGTGGCCGTGGATTTATAGTCCATTCAAAGGGTGTGCAAAAGGTTTAGAAGGTTACAAAGAAAATTGAAATTTCATTTGAAATTCTACTTGTGTGCATATAGAACGTGCTTTTGGAATTTTGAAAGATAAATGACAAATCATTATGAGAAGAGATGATATACCATTACGACATATGACTGATGTAGTTGCTACATGTATTGTATTACACAATATGTGTACAATTGGAAATGACAAATTTGATATAAAATGGATAGAATAAGCAGAGAGAGAACTGAATAGACGTATAGATAATATATTATTGACAAAAGAACAAGAAATGAGGGTTGAATTAGCAGCAATAGGTGAGATAAAAATATTAGTATTACAAAAAATAATGCAAGAAAAATAGAAAAGGTTGACAAAGACACTAAATTTTTTGGATTAATTTTTTTAAATGAAGATTTATTATTGGAAATAACAAAAATGCACATAGTAATAGTCAAATCTTTGTGGCAGATAAATCTAGAATATGAATACTCATCCTGACATGAATGAATAGCTATAATTCATGTGCTAAGTTGTCATGTAAGCATCTATATTTTTCAATGAATTTGTTGTTGCCTGAAAAAATGAAATCAAATTAAAAAAATTACCAACTATTTGTTCTAAAATTCCTTCTATTTTATTTTGAAATTTCTTTTTTTGTTCTTTGTGGCGTTTGTAGATGAATTTTGTTGTGTGGTCTGCATACTGTAATGGTCATCATTCTCATAAGCACTTGTTGGCATCTGATTAACTACACTTATATGTTATTTATTCCACATATCCATCTATTCATACTATTGACACTTTCTTCTGTCATGTCCTGAAATTTCATTTGAACGCTCGTCATTTTTATATTCCATTAGAAGAACCTTGTATTTTTTTAAGATGCCAACCAAATTTTACTAAAATTGCGCAAACTACTAAAATTGCAAGTAGTATCTCCGCCATTCCTGTCATGTTCGTATCTCTACTACTCTTCACATTTTGCGGCATTTGAATTCCACCCACTTCTACATCTTCATTATTGAACAATTGAAATTTATTGAAATTTCTACATCTTAATGAGGGTCCTTGCAATCCGAATTGTGGTTGACTCCACGATATTCAAGGAGAATTTTGGCTTCACTGTTGGATTTTGGAACCACTCCCATCTTGCGAGAATCTTGTCATTGATTTAATTATAAAAAAGATAGACAAAAAAATTCAATCAAAAAAATTCTCTACATATAACAAACGCTAAGAACTTCAACTTTTGGGCATTTGCAAGACACAACCATTTTGCTTTGTATTAACTAGTCTACCTTGAAAAAACTATTGTTGGAAAAATATTAAAATATTCATACCAACTAGTGATAGTTGTTTCACTATCATGATCTACCAGAATTTGCGTCAGGCCTACCTCTTGGAGGTGGGTCTGACGCGAATTACGGCATACCATGCACCCTTATTCACAACGTGCCATGTAAGACTCCATGTAGACTTTTTCTCCATTAACTTTTCTTTGGGTCTTTAGGCGTTCACCTCCTAGTGTGAAGTGAACTTAGACGGTTTCTGCCTTTTTGACCAATGAAAGCTCTTACATTGCCATGGTCAAAGGCCTTCAACCTTGCGTGTGAAGTAGCCCTAATAATGTGCAAATTCAAAGGTGGTAACATATATATGTAAGAGGATGATATGTTCATAACCTAAAGTTGTTATTTCTTTTGATGTAAATGTGGGACTAGTTCATTTGGTGAACATATTTCTACTTTTGATGTTTTGGTAGAATCCATCACTTATTTTACTTCATAAATATTGTTAAAATTGTTTGATTGTTAGAGTCCTTATTGTTAAATTGTGTTTCTATTACTAAAATTGTATTATTGTATTCAATTATACTATATATTTGTTTTATATTAATATAATATTTGATTCTAGTGAAATTTTAAAATCCATTGTTATTCCATTGGAGTTATTCTTAGTATGGATACCAATATACCATTTGAAGCTTTGATTATTGTGTACTTTGTTATTGTAACATACATTTTCATTGTTAAAGTTTTCTTTGCCATGGATTTCAACGTAACAATAGTTAGCAAGTATTCTCACCTCCTAGTCAAAATTAGTGCTTCATGTATATGCTAATAAGACGTTGATAAGATGTTACCAGCACGAGTAGTTACAATATTCTCAGGTTGACATTGCTCAACAAGGCATGTTAATCTGAAATGATTCCCGACATCTTGTGAGTCAAGCCCATCAACACCCAAGTTCAGTAATGGTTGTGAATACCCACAATAAAAATATGCTACCCATCCAAGCCCCAAAGGACTTAACCACCAAAAAAATCTCAAATCCAACCACCAACCTTATCAATATCATAAGGGTTTCATGCATACAAAAAGAAAAAGAAAAAGAAAAAGAAAGAACTTTTTAAATATTTGTCTTGCTTTGTCTCTTTTCTTTTCTAAATATGCACATCCAACTTCTTCCTTCGACTCTTTTCATAAATCCGAACCTGGAGCTGCAAACTACATCAAATGCAACATAACTTATTTCCAGCGATTCACAAACATTAGTACAATAAGGTACAAAAGGGATGATATTTTCAAGCTTCTAGAATGTGCATAAAAAAAGAAGTCAAATTGATCCAACAATGCAAACAATTATGCTCACATTGGGACATCCAAAGGATTCATCTTCAGTTTACATGATCACATAGGTCCTAATTATGTTGGTTGATGAACCTCAAATGAAATTTATAGTTTGAGCACATACTCAAATATGAATGTGCATATCATAGGCATATTATCAACAACGATCACATCTATGTGGTTGATTGGTTTCTTAAATAACTTGATGAAGTCTAAACAAGCATTTATTTTAATGGTTTAGAACTTAATAATTACCTCATTAACCATGATTACATATCCTCATGTTGAAACACTTTAGGTTCTCTCTCTATATATATATTGAAGGAGATTGTAAAATACAATCAAGTGTGCCAGTTTTGAAGTGTGCATGTATGAACTAAAACATTTATAAGTTACTTACAACTTTCAATTCAGGAATTCAACACATAGTCACGTGGACAAATCACTCAAAGATTAAGGTCGAGGCATCTAGAGTCGACCAAGTCCATTTAAGGGCTCACTGGGGTTATGTAAATGTTGACATGGATGAGATCTGTAGTTTTTAAGCGAACAGAGTTAAAGTTTATGTGGTGGTGGCTTGTGATTGATTACCCTCATAAGAGCTTTGGCAACTATCGTAGCCAATAAATAACATTTAGACGAGCCGTTATGAGTTAACATGTAGATCAACCGTATGTTATGTGAAACCTTACCGCTTCAAATTTGTAGCAATTTCCGAGTTCATGATTTATTTATTTATTTTTTTGCATTCTCTTTGGAATATGTTTCTCTTTGCAAGATATTTAACTCAACACTATTACTCCTCCTAAACATCTACAAAGTTTCTTATTTGATTGGTTCTATGTGCCTCAACATTACATGCATACAAGTCAAATCTAACTTCAACATTGAATCTTATTTAGGACAACCCATGAAAAAAATAGGTTCCATTATTTTCCGTTGCTATAAAAACATAAGTTTGTTGATTTCCGTTGCATCCATTGCCTTGGTCGAGGTGCTAGTAAAGTCTACTAAGTCATGGGACTCACTACGTTTTAATGTGTAGTAGCTTTTGCTATAGGTACAAGGTACAAAGGATTACTAGGTTCACCAATATGGATGCAATGACCAACCTTTAGGTACAGGTTCGAAGCCAAGATTTTGACCTAGGGGGGCTTGACCTCAGATATGGAAAATTCTAGTGTATATTTTATTGTCAAATTTCAATTGGTGGCCAGACTTGAATTCAATTTAGATTGTATGTGTACTAATGTATTAGGAATTGGGAGTAGCATGTAAGGATATATTAGGGCCGCTTTACACTTAGAGGCCGGGCCAATTCGTTGTGTAAGAGGCTTGAAATCCTCATTTGTGATTGGTCAAAAGGCTCAAATCGGCCCCAACCCCTTTACATCTAGAGGCCGGGCCGATTTGGTGGTATGATTTTTTAAATTAAAAAATGTATGTTATGACACGGCCCGAGCTCGTTGAATTGGGTGCACCCAAAATGGAAGGCCAATGTCATATTCCACTAAAAAAATCTTCTTAAATAAAGTATAAAATTTTAAAGTGAACTAGATCCATTGGATTATGTGGAATCTAAAGGCTCTATCTTAGATTATGCTACATCTGTTGGATTAGGCTAATTTTTTTGGAATCAGCTTGGCTTCTTGGCCCGAGGGCCTTTACATATGGGAAAATTGGCCCCCGGTATAATCTTATTATAATGTGTAGTAGAGGCCGGCCTCCAACCCAAAAAAGGTTGAAATTTTGTGCAATCGGCCTCAAGGGAAATTGGCCCGGCCTCTAGGTGTAAAGCGGCCCTTATATATAATAAGCATATGCTTGACTTTCCTTGAATGTCAGGGGGGGGGGGCTGAGCTCCCCCTCCCTCCCCTAGTGGCTTTGCCCTTGTTGATACCAGTGCCACACCGAAATACTCAGCAACTCCAGTCACCAAAAAACCCAACCCTACGTATTCTCTGGAAATACAGGGTTGGGATTTCATATGGCTGGAGCTACTGGAGTGGCTGGAAGCATGCGGGTAGCCTGCAATCAGTAGCTCCAGCCATCTAAAATCCCAGCCCTGTATTTCCGGAGAATACGTAGGGCTGGGCTTTTTGGTGTGGCCCTAGTATGAGGCATGGCCCAATAAAACGAGGGCTTGTTGAAAAGGGTCCAACCAAAACTTCACTCTCTCAAGTTTTGCGATTAATGTAACTTATGCAAGTAGGATAGGAATGTGCATAGTGGAGCCTTTGTCAACAAAAACAACAACATTTGCTAGGTAAGTATATGAATGCATTTTCAACACCCAATTTTAGGTCTCAAAATTAATTAATTAAATATATTATAACGGTATTCCATGCTAGCAAGATACACCAAATGCAATTTACAAGAGAAGATATTAACTTGTTTTTGTGTAACAAGTTTGTGACGAATTTTGCTTTTCTAAAAATTGTGGGTGGAAATGAAAGGTGGAAATAAACAATGCGGGTCATTCTAATTGTTCAATCATGGTGAAAATAATGTGCATTTAGGACCCTTGGTGTCTTTCTTGTCTTCCTAAAAACTTTCGAGGAACATCTTACATCTTAGTCCAAAGCACACACACGCACACAATGGGCCCAGGCGGTTTACTGCACACATTGCACCGATCCCATGATTTGGGAACCCTCATGAGTTCTTAGATGTGACTCTAAGGACACTTGAGATGATGCACCCACCTACACAAAAGTAAGAACAGCATTGAAAGATTTTCCTAAATGCCCAATACTAGCGGGATGCACATACTTAGGGGAGAAAAAGTGGTAGATAGAGGCCGAGTCCCGGTATTCCTCGCATAAGGGATGGCCTTTCATTGCAAAATACCCACGAGGAGAGGGCCTAATTAAGCATAAAATACACACCATGGGTGTTTTACATTGCACATGGCCCGCTCGAAAACCCATAGGACATTCATATGTCATAATGGAATGTGCAAATGAACATATGAAACATTAATGAGGCACATTCATGGTAGATGACAGGGCTCGAGCCCCATGATCAGGGTTGTTGCTAGCCTTGATTTTTAGGGTAGGCCCGCTTGGAAATTCAAGTTTTATCCAATGCATATATTTTCAAGAAAAATGTCATTCTATCCGGTGCATAATTCCTATGGTAAATTCCATTATATCCAATGCGTTTATTAGGACTTCGGAGGTATTGCTAAACTTGTTTTCGGGAGTATATTGTATTACAAACGAATTCGAGTCTCTTTTGAACCTAGGCCTTCACGTGGGTCCTTCAAGCCCAGGGTAGGCCCGGCCTACCTAGGACTAGGTGTGGTGACGCCCCTGCCCATGACATGCCACAAATAAGGACCATCCTCAATGGATGGTCTTAATCTGGAGAAGCCATGGGGAGAGGCCCCTTATCGCGCACAAAATGCCATTGGGGGGCATCATTATATGTGAGCAATCCACCTTGAAACTTGGAGGGAGTTTACAACTTATAACATGTTGCGTAAGGTCCTCTAGCAAATTTTGTAGTGTAAAAGTGGACGCCTTGCATTGCAAAAGTTCCCGTCATGAAATCAAGAAGGATTTTATTTTATTTCTAGTATAACCGACCTTGAGCCATCGATCAAATTCTTGATCGTGTGGCCTAATTCTTTCATGAACGCTTCATGCTTCTCGATACAACCCTTGGATGATGGGTCAACCTCGAAGCGGGCCCTTATATACATGGAACACATGGGGCCAAGGGCCTTATCTACGATGGAAAACCATGCCCAATACTTTTGTTCTTTGGGGGCGGACGCGTTATAGCATGTTAAATCCCACCGCGAAATGCTTGCTCTTTGTGCCCCCGGATCGGAGCCGTCCGATCCAACTACGATCCAACGATTCGGAAACCTCAAGCATTGCTTTACGCTTGATAAGGCCTTCGGGGTGGGGGGGGCATCATGTGCATAAGGGCCTACTTTGGAGCCTTATCTATCACATATTGCTTTGTTGAAACTAGGGTGGGGAGGTTTTATGAGAAACTCCCCATATGTGACTACACTAAATAGTGTATTTAGTGTCATATGGTATTTCATGTCAATGCAGTAAATATTTTAGTGACACTTTTCTATGAAAAAGTTTACAAATACTATCATCTCAACTTTCTTTCAATTTATCCAAGTGTGAATCATTGAAACAAAGTTTGGCATACTGTGCATCCACGCATCAATGCAATGTAATATCGTCACCAATAATTGAGATGTGAATGAAAAATCACTTAGTAAGTGACAAAAATTGCAACCTTGTAAATCTATAATGCCCTAATTTGTTTTTACAAGGAATGATAAATAGTGTTAGGTTTCCATTCAGTGTTGGTGACACTCCACAAGCACTTTATGATTAGTTTTGAGCAAGACAATGAGATTTGGTGACACTAAGGGGTTGTTTACACCATGGACCATGAACTTGTCCCAAGGCCTTGTAAAATTTGTGATTGGTTGTTGGACGCCTCCCGGGACCACTTTGGTTTACACCAAGGAAGCAAAAAAATAAAATAAAAATTTAGAACGACCATGAAGTTTGAGGTCCTCAAAATACATATTTAAAGGCCTGCATTATCCGCTGATATGGTCCAACAAGTTTTGCGGTGGGAGAGGCAAAAGAGGCACTCTACTAGAAAAAGGCAAAGGCGCATGGTAGAGAAATGTTGTGATAGATTTTTTTTAATGAAATTTTTTTTGGGATGAGAAGATGAAGACAAGAGAAGACAAAAGAATGGTCAAACTTGATAATTTTTTTTTCCTTTTCAAAACTTCCTTTTTTGGACATTTAAAAAAAAAAACACCAACATATGCACTTTTTGGTGCACGGTCATTACTCTTGGCCCACATTCGGTTTGGGCTTAGTGAGGAACCCCAAAAGCTTTGTAAAGTGACTTTTTCTTAAGAAATTGGAGCATCAAAGTCGGACAATGGGAAAAGGTCATCATCTGCCATGGTCAGACTTCATGGTCCATGATGTAAACTGGCAATACTTAGTGCACCCAATGTTCAAGATCGAAGTCTTCAATGCCCTCCAAACACAATTTGGCCCTTCAAAACATACATCTCTCCAAACAACCCTTCAAAACGCAACCCCTAATTGAAAATGAAGATGTCACCTGACGTCCTCCATATCATCTGCCCGCCACAAGAACCAACAAGCATTGTCACTACAAGAAGTGGAGTTAGATGGTCGATTCTTAATTCTTCCCACTGTATTGAAAACATGTACCATATAATTTATGCACAAGTTTAAGATGAGTTTTGTAGTTCATTTCTATATTCTTGGATTGACGTCTTGGATTTGAACCAGCCCTTCAACTGAAGGGCTGAAATTTGAGAACCCTTCAAAATGAAACTCATACGAGGGCTTCAATCTTGAACACTGAGCGCACCATGGAGCCACCTACCTACCTACCTACCTACCTACCTACCTACCGACCGACCTACCGAGCGGGCGGGCAGGTGGTGTGTGTTGGTTCTCCTCCTCTAGTGCCGGGTGGGCCGCCGCCAGGGGTCCCAACCCTGCGCCCAGCCACCCCCCGCCATCTCCCCTGCCTCTTCTTTCCTCGCTGGGCCTCTTCGCCCTCTCACCACCACCACCAGCACCACGACGACTCGATTGATCGAGCGACATTGCCCGCCTTAGCCTCTGCCTCCATCGCCATCCCCATCCCCATCCTCCTCTCCTCTCCTCTCCTCTCCTCTCCTTTCCGCACCTTCCCCCCTCGCTTGGCTGGCGACGCTGCGGGCGAAATGAGTCCAGGGTGAGTCTTATTCCTTCACTCTCTCACCACTGCTCCATCTCCTCTCTATCTCTCGCCCTAGGGTTTCTTTCGGTGGCAAGGGTTTTGTGCGCACGGTGCGCCCCCCCCCTCCCCGCCCGCACACGCGCAGACGGACGAGTCATGCTGCACGGAATTCGGCACGAGGTGAGTCGCCCCGGATTTGAGCGAAGGCTATGGTGGCCGCTCGTTCGTTCGTTCGTTCGTTCGTTCGGTCGGTTGGTCGGCCGGGCTGTGCATAATTTGGAAGAGCGTGTTTGAGTTGGTTAGGGTTTCCGGGTTTTCTTCCCATTGTGATGATGCGAGCAGCTGATTGGCGGAGGAGAGGAATAGGTTGTAGGTTGGGAGGTGGTGGCCGCTCTCGTCCGGGTAGGGCGGGTTTGTGGTGCGTTTTCGCGGCTTCGCGCCTCCAGGGCGCGTGGTGGGGTTTGGTATGGTGTGTTGTGTCATCGGGCATGTTTGTGGTTGTCTTGCTGTTCGCTGTTGTGGAGTTGGGGACACTATCTGTATGTTAGGGTTAGGCACAGGGTGTGTTCCAATTCCGAGAACCGGCTGATTGGAATACATATTGAGAGGGTAAGAATCTAAGTAGGGGAGAGTTGCGCCTTCAAGTCACGGTTCTCAAATTTAGCAGGGGCTTCTATTCAACCTCTACCTTCTCATTTGGCCAAGGCGCTAATATTCGTATTGCACTTAGGGTTAGTCTATGTTAAGTCGATGCGGGGGGCACGATGAGGAGGGTGACATTTCTTGGTGGGTATTTAGGGACATACTTACATTAGCTGAAGATCACGTGTATTTTCCTGTAACGTCATCAGATGCTCGTTTGTGCGCTCTGGCACGGATGGCACGTGGTTCCACACGGAGAAGTTGGAGATATCTCCCGTGTACATGGCTTGGCCATTAGGTGAGGTGAATTCATGTTGTAGAGCGTTACTTTTGGTTTCAACGTGGACACTAGAGCCGGGGACAGGACTTTAGAGACAATAATGAAGTTGCTATTACGGTTGCCCACTCTGGGCAGCTGATGATTGGCCTTCTGAAACTGTTAGGGGACAACTGTGCGGACTGTGGTCTAGAAAGGGAAAAGTCTCGTAAGAGCTGGAGGACAAGTGGAATGACCAAGTTGCACAATGCCCACAGTCCCTGGCTGCTGCGTCTTGGTCGCATATGTTGTGCATTCTCATGGGTTTTGTCACGTCCTTGTAGCGGTAATCCTTTCGCAATACTCACGGCAAGCGCAACTACTCCCGAAGCACAAGTAGCGAGCCATATTAGTCTCTGCCAAGTGCCGCGAGAGTCGTAAGCTCATTCTAAGCATTGCACCTGGAATTTATGTGGACGATATTGTTGAGGACAGTGAGTATGCACGGGATGGAAAGTTGACGGTGGTGGTCTGTTTGGTGTCACAGCTGCAGGAGTGAAGCAAGATCCATCAAGGAGGTCGAAAGGGTCTGAGCGATAAGGTTGTTGGAGTCGGAAGGGCACGGGTAGCATTGGTTACGATGCCGGGCACACAGGACCGGCTGTATCTTACTTATTTTGCAGGTGATATCCCGGCTACACTTCCTGAGTATGTGGCATCCAACAGCAAGTGCACGCCGGCGTATTGGCGAGATCCAGCAGGCCATTCGTTCCACGAGGCAGCGAAGCGGGCTTTAGGGTTAGATAAGAAGGCACTGGATGTGGAAGAGGATGTCGCAGAGAAGAAGGAGAAGGGGATGCCGGAGTCGCCCTCCGTAGATTCTTACCAATTCAAGGGGAAGAAGAAATCAGGGGACGGTCCAGACAGTCAAGATCACTATGCACTGCTAGGACTGAGCCATCTTCGGTTTCTGGCCACGGAAGACCAGATTAGGAAGAGCTACAGGGAGGCGGCTTTGAAGCACCACCCGGACAAGCAGGCGTCGTTTCTATTGACGGAAGACACGGAGGAGAAGAAGCAGATAAAGAAGGAGGAGATCGACCAGCACTTCAAGTCGATCCAGTTAGCGTACGAAGTGTTGATAGATCCGGTGAAGCGAAGGACGTACGATTCCATCGACGAATTCGACGATGACATCCCCAGCGATTGCGCAGCGGGGGACTTTTTCAAGATTTTTGGGCCGGTGTTTGCTCGAAACGGGAGGTGGTCCATGGTGCAGCCGGTGCCCGGGCTGGGAGAGGAGGAGACAAAGATTGAGGAGGTGGACAGGTTCTACGATTTCTGGTGGGCGTTCAAGAGCTGGAGGGAATTCCCTCACGCAGACGAGTTCGACCTGGAGCAGGCGGAAAGCAGGGAGCACAAGCGGTGGATGGAGAGGCAGAACGCAAAGTTCAGGGAGAAGGCGAAGAAGGAGGAGAACGCACGGATAAGGTTGATGACGGAGAATGCGTATAAGAAGGATCCTCGGATCGCGCGGAGGAAAGAGGAGGAGAAGGCAGAGAAGCTTCGCAAGAAGCAAGCGAAGGTGCAAGCGCGCAAGGACAAGGAAGAGGAGGCTCTGCGCGCGGTGGAAGAGGAAAGGCTGCGGAAGGAAGAGGAGGAGAAGAAGGCCGCGGAGGAGGCGTCGGCCAACAAGAAGCAGAAGGAGAAGGAGAAGAAGCTGTTGAGGAAAGAGAAGGCAAGGTTGCGAGCGGTGGCAGCGGGCGCGGTGGCTCAAAAGGACAACGGGGTTTCGGACGACAATGTGGAGGACCTGTGCAACACGTTGGAGATCTCGCTGTTGAGGGGGCTGTGCGAGAGGTTGGAGGGCATGAGCGTGGTGGAGGGGCAAGCAGATTACTTGAGAAATGTGATGAGCGGAGCGGAGAAGGTGGCGGCTTCGGAGTCGGCGGCTGCCCCGAGCAGAAGCAACTCCAGCGCGTCGTTGCAATCAAGCTACGACAGCGACAAGACGCCGTCGAAGGCGGAGGCAGAGGCAGCGAGCGAGAGCAAGAAGCAGAGTGCAGAGAAGGGCAAGAGAGGGAGCACAGTGATGAATGCGGTGGAGAAGAAGGAGAGGCCTTGGAGCAAGGAGGAGGTGGACCTGTTACGGAAGGCGGTGATCAAGTATCCGAAGGGCACGTCGCAGCGATGGGAAGTGGTGTCGACGTACATCGGAACGAACCGGACGGTGGAAGAGATTTTGAAGGCGGTGAAGACGGTTCTCTTACAGAAACCGGACTCGTCGAAGGCGTTCGATTCTTTTTTGCAGAAGAGGAAAGTAGGGAACACGGTTATAGATTCGCCCTTGTCGACAAGGGAGGACGGACCGGCGGATGGCAAGAGCGTCCCCAAGATAGCGGCCAACGGGTCAGCAGGCGTTCCGAGAGCATCGGAGAAGGCAAGGCCGTCGAGCGGGGGTTCGGAGGGGACATCAAACGGGAAGGGCACGGAGAACGGGACGAACGCGAAGGAGGAATCTCAGGGCGGCGCACAGAGTAACGGGAACGTTCCAGAAGGGGAAGGATGGTCGGAGACCCAGGAAGTTGCGCTAGTGAAAGCCATCAAGGCTTTTCCGAAAGACACGGCCAACAGGTGGGATAGAATTGCAGCTGCGGTGCCCGCAAAGAACAAGCAGCAGTGTTTCAAGAAGTTTGCAGAGTTGAGGGAAAGCTTCAGGAGCACGAAGAAGGCAGAGTAACGTATTAGAGTAGAGAAGAGGCGGGTTAGAAAATAGGCGAGAGTAGGGTGATTGTAGGATGAAAAAGCCAAGGGAGCCCACTGCTCACAATATTTTGCCTTCATGGGTTGAGGGAGGGGAATTTATTCGGCGCGTCTCACAAGAGCAATGCTGATTTTGGTGAGTTGCTTTTGCTAACCTTGAAGCAATATGTAGGAATAGGTCTAAAGATGTTATTGTATAAGATTATGACATCCCCTTCACGTGGTGCATGGATAAGAGGTCATTGCCATTGAGACTTTGTTTATGGAAGTAAAGACTCATTTGAAGTCTTGTTACGGGTTGTGAAGACATGTTGTGCTTTTGTGGTAGGTTGTTGTTCTGGTTACACCCAGACACATGGATCGCTGCTTGTTGATTGTATGGATGTGTATTGGTTGGGGTTTTGCATGCAGGATTGTTAGGATTGTATTGGAATGCATGGGAATAGGTGGCTGGCACTGGAGTGAAAGGTTATTTACTTATCTTCAGTTGATTTACTATGGTGAACACATGTGCAGAGCTGAGTTTCATTGTGCTGACCTTCTCAATCACTTCAATTAGGTTTGCATCACTGTATGGAACTAGTGATTCTGTAAGTATTCAGAAGGTTCTGAATTTGATTAGTTGGAGGGAGAGTTGGCACTTTCAGAAATACTTAGTGGGATCTCTGTCAAAGACGGTTTCTTTTTGGGGTACTGGTAACCAGCAAAGCAGTGAGTTCTAGATACTGTGATTGCCACGTGCTCTGAAGCAAGTGATGAGAATGCATAAGTAGATTTCCACATGTTACAAGGATTGTTGCAATTTACAAAATGTAAGTTACTCAAGAGGCTGCTCATGCACACTCAAGAACTCAAGAAGTTGATATCAAACAATTTGTAGACGGTGATTATACAAATAGTTCATTGCAATGCATTAAATTAATGTAGATCGGCCTAATTCAATTAATTATTTAAATCAAACACCTAATAAGTGGCGTGTGGATTGAGTGTGTATCTAAGAATACACATTGAAAAAGCGTGTGTGGAGAAGAAATCGGACGGAGGACGTTAAGTTCCCCCCACGAACTTTTCGGGGGAGGAATATTTGGGCAGGGCCAGTTGCCCGTCGGATTTTTTGGATCCGACTGAAAACTGCTGCCCGCCCGACTTCGAAAAAGCCATTGCCCTTACATTCTTGAAGGCCACTTATCCACAAATCCCATATTGCCTGCTATGTTCAGGGAAAACCGATGGCTAGTTCATTATCAGCCAATGGATTTCCCCTCATGGCCGGTCCAAATTTTCAACCATCGGATGGCAATCCGATTGTAATTTCAATCCTTTGGCAATTAGGCGATGGACCAGAAAATGTCCTTGAAATGTAGCCTATTCTTCTTGCAAGTTACTGGATTTCAGCCGGAAGCATCTAGAGCGCTATTTGTCTGGGGCATCTGATGATGCACTTGAGGAAGTACTCTAAACCTTGAACTTTTTGAATTATGCAACCTTTCCATGACCAAATCCAATTGCTTCTATGAAGAATTGGGGGACCCTTGGCCTTCAAGCGGTGAAGGCATTGCTAGGTTCAATTCCTGCCAAGGATATTAACTCTTCAAATTTAAAGTTTTGAACATGCCTTTCTTTTCACTTATTCAAGATTTTGTACTAAGAAATGATTTCTAATAAATTTTCATACATTTTTTAAACAATTAGTGCCGATATGAATTCCATTTAATCGGATATTGGCCAATGAAAATATGAAAATATAGGCAATTGGCCGATTGATTTTACAAAAGACCGGCTCTTGCCGACGTAAATTGGAAAAAATCTGACCCTTCGTAGCAACTACTGGCAATTAGCCACTAAGGTTTCAAAAACTTCCCGAACTCTGATTGCCTGCAATTCATCTTCAAGGTTCCAAATCCAATATATGTGTTCACTTCCATTGAGTAAGTAAACAATTGACTTGGATTTCATTTTCAAAGTGAAACCGCCAATAAAGCATGTAATTAACTTGGACGTAAAAAATATTACAAAATCCTCATTGAGGTTATAATTTTTGTGACTAACCATTGAAAGGGACTTTGTCATTCTAAAATGAAACTAAATTTAATAATTTATTTTTAATAGTTAATAATTATAGTCTAGTTAATACCTTCTACTATCACAAAGTTTGCATACACATTTAAACTAAGTAAGCGTGATTGAATGTAACTAAGTCTAATTAATTCTGACCAATCCTAATCTGCCTAATTAAATCAGAAAATATGCTTACCAAATTAATTAATCCTAATTGATTATAAATTATATTTACTGGCATTAATTCCAGTAAGAAAATTTCATAGTTAATTAGGCTTAATTAATTTGGTTAGCATGCTTTCCAATTTAATTGGGCTTAATTATAATTAATCAAGATTAATCATAATTTATTAGACTTAGTTGGATTCAATCACACTTAAGTAGTTTAAATGCGTATGCAAACTTTGTGATAGTAGAAGGTATTAACTAAAATATTATTAACTATTAAATATAAATTACTAATTTTAGTTCCATTTTATAATGACAAAGACCCTTTCAATTGTAAGTCACAAAAATCATAACCTCAATGCTAATGAGGACTTTGTAATAATTTTGACTTCCAAGTCAATTACATGCATTATTGGCGGTTTCACTTTGAAAATGAAATCCAAGTCAATTGCTTACTTACTCAATGGAAGTGAACATATATATTGGATTTGGAACCTTGAAAATGAAGTGCAAGCAATATGGGATTTGTGGATAAGTGGCCTTCAAGAATGTAAGGGCAATGGTTTTTTTGAAGTTGGGTAGGCGGGCAACAATTTTCAGTCGGGTCCAAAAATTCCGACAAGCGGCTGCCCTTGCCCAAATATGCCTCCCCCGAAAAAGTTCATTTGGGGGGGGGGGGGGGGGAACTTAACGTCCTCCAAATCAGACTAGGTGCTAAAAAATTTGCAAAATATTCCTACCATATATTGTTGGCAGAGAATTGAAGAGCTTCCCATGGAAATATATGCATTCCAATGTCTAGCTGACCTCCTCTTGGTTAGTCAGTCAAGCAACCTCACTTTCTCAACACTTGGTTGAATAAGGATCCAACACTTGGCACAAACTTGACCACCATTTGGAAGGCGTCATGGGGTTTATCACAATGGGAACCCATGTCATCCCAACACCACCAAAAATCTCATTTGATGCTCTCAAGCAAGTCTTTGTGTCTCAAGAATGACACTTTGTCCACTTCATGGGAAAGAAACTAGACTACATTCACCTTGAGGACTTTCTCAACCATGATTGCTAGCCGTACTTGGGAGCAACCTTTGTCACCGCCCCAACACAAAATCATTACTGCTTACAATATCTCAAAACATACTCGTCATTGAAGTTGGCTAGAGGCTAACTATCCCAATCTTCAAAAACAACAGATTGTGCCACTTTTACTCTTACAATGTAGTTTAGGATGGGGCAAACTTCCTTGTAGAGTGTCTTGGCTACAACTCTATTAAAGATAGGTATTTTTTCTCTATTTCAAAATGTAAGGTATGTATGCCTTACTCGAGAACTATTCTGAATCAAACACCTACATCAAGTCTTTTTGGTCTCTTTGAGGAGGAGGCTTGAAGTGCCGTCCATAAATGCCACCCTCTGAGGCGGCTAAGTCATCCTACGTTCCCCGATAAAGAGTCAGATGCACATCTTTGTAGATCACAATTGCATCATAGAACACATTTGAGGTTTAAACATCATAATAAATATTTGTGAAGTTATACACATGCATTTTTTTTGGGTCAATTGTTCAAGCGCTCTTCACCTACGTTTTTTAGTTCATAATAACAATCTTTTCCTTCTACATTTGTATTCTTTTCACACTTGCATATTGGTGATGCACACAACTATGGATGTTAGTAACAACATCAACTACACATTGTTTTTGACGAAGTTGAAGGTTGAATTACCAGAGAGCAACCTCAAGAAAGCAAAGATCAAGAAAACATTCTACCTAGCGAGGCACATGAACGATTGATGAGTTCAACACTATCATACATGTGTGGATAAAAAAGCTTTAGATCTACTAATACCTATGCCGCACTTCTTCCTCACCTTAAGTGCAAACGAAACAAAATCTCTTCGTTGGGAAGAGGTAGAAGATATCGTAAACATAGCACAAATAATGAACCCATCAATGTAGTGGAAGGACTGCCCTGTAGAATGTGCGGTTTTATTTCATGCAAGTGTTGAAAAATTCATACATGATATCTTATTATGTGGGCCTAAAATCTTGGGGACCATTGATCAATAAGGCCTACGATACAAATTACAATCGCGATGCTCTATACCTGTCGATATTTTTTTTTGTAGGCAAAGCAAGTTGATATAGAACGAATAACAAAGGAGATAATGACGGTAAGACCAACTATCTTTGGTACAACCCTTGTAGGATTCTTGGAGACTACCGGCTCACATCAAAATAAATTGTTCAAGATTGTGATGAAAAAGAAATTGCATACATGCAATTCTCGACGCCGACAAAAAAATAATCATAACGACTGCAAATATGGATTCCCTTTCAAATCACGTATTGAAAAGAAAATAATATACAACCCCAAATCTAAAAGGTGGAAGTATTATAGGCCAAGGCACAAGGACTGCAATGTTGTCCCTTATCCTTGATGTTGGTGTAGGGTGCATTTTTAAATGTGCAACATATAAACAAAATATATTATTTATACTATCTATTGAAAGACGTAATGAAATGTGAGCACCTTGGTCCCATAAACTTGAACAAAAAAAATGCCAAACGACGGAACTTATGACGCACAACCCAAATTCATATTGTCACTTATAATAGCTAGACCGGTGTCACCTTCTGAAATGACGCTTGCATGCTTGCAAATACCGATTGTTCAAAAAATGAGTTTTGTCAAATATATTGACTCTAAGCCACCTGGACTACGAACAAAATTGGTCACCAAATCAAAGGTATTGGGCTTCCATCTCATTGATATTTATTGTAATAGACCATATGAATGTGAGGACATGACATTCACTAAAGATTTTAAGAAGTTCGAAATGAATAAAATATGGTGATGTAATGTGCCATCTTTTAGAATAGACATGCTTGATTTCCACATATATGACATCCATAAAGTCACGAGGTTCATAGTCTTTAATGAGTATCTGGCCTTCTTGGATTAATACTTATTGCAACTAGACTTCTGAAAAATAAGCTATACACTCTTTAGTACTGAAACAAAAGCATATCATGTAAATTCAATAGAATTTTGACCATACTTGGATTTTCATGAACAAGAGAATAATTATGCAGTAATAGAGACAATGAAGACCTTCACATAAATATTGAACAAAACGGATTGCGTAACAAATGTCTTACCTCATACACAACTATGTATTTCCATTTGTACTTTACCAAAAATATTTTATCATTCATAAGAACATATGAGATGATAATCACTAGAAATATTTTTTAGCGAGACACATGGACATGTAATTTCTTCATAGTTTTGCATGCCCATCTAGTCCATCACTTGAATGATAAGAAAAGAACTTCCAAGGTAAGAACAAATCTGTAACACATTTCATAAGAATATTGCATTGAGTTATGTATATGAAAAAAGAGGCAGAGGTAAGAAAAAAACCTTTTAATTTTGTTGACCTAGTTGGAGAGAGTTGAGATTGGTACCATAACCATAATTGGGCCATGCATCTTCTTATATTTCAATTGGGCAAGTAGACCAATTTTCTTGACATATTTCCAAGATCCATTTGATCAACCAAAATTTTGTTAAGCCCATTCTGACGAATGACGAACACATCATGGGCGCACCCATGGAGTATGCTTAAAGAGATGTCCACACCGCTCCATGTTCCCTTGGAGTTCATTCCAAGAAAACTAAAAGAGAAGCAAGGGGTTAGAATTAGGGTTTGAAGTAAGGGACTTTCAGAGGAATGTAAGAAGAATAAGAATCATCATGCTTGCATTTGAAGAACCTCATACTAGAAGTGTAATTAGATCTATCAAAAACATCTCAACTATCATGAAATGTTTGATGTACTCCTCTCTTCTATGATTGTTGTTAGTATGCCATGCAAAAGACTCCTAGAGACTTCGGAGAAGTGGATTATGTGCTTCTCCAATCCTAAAGATATATTGGAATCAAGATACAATGCATTTTTATTTGCTAGTTTATGCGATTGTTTGTGAGTTCCAATCACTTCTTTGTTCTCTTCGCTCGATGTCACCTAAGTGTTGTGAGTGATTTGTGCAAGATATATTTGTTTTGTTTTTTGTTTTTCTTTTGCTTTGACTACTTAGTCTTTAATGAGAATTTGAACTTCTTTGATTAAGACTTATTTAAGCACCTTCGGCACACGGAGATGTAGATATTGAGCTCACCTACATATTGAGCAGATCATGATTGAGTAAGGTCTGAAGTTCAATCCTGCATTTTCTTGTTGACCTTTAAATGAACTTGGTGTAAACAAACTGCTAGAGATTTCAACTTTCAGGTTCAGAGTGCATGAGATTTCCCATGTTCCAAATGATCTACAATATTACAACACAACCTCTGCTAATAGGGCCTCCTCCTCCTACCAACAATGCTAATTAGCTTTCTTGACTTTAAAATCAATATCATCTAATTCCAAGCTTTGGGCAACCTATATGATCATTCAAGACAAAAGGAACTCTTTACTTTGGCAATGAATATGACATACATATGAGCTTTGAAAAGTATGAGGAAAAGTGGCTACAGCCTCAATATGAATTTGCTACTCATCTTGTACTAACCACTCATTCAAGATCCTAGGAGAAGTGGGCTAATTGGAAAAAATTACCACTTAATATTTTAAGGATTAGCAGGTCCATTATGGACCTCAAATTGTCATGCAGAAGGGTTACAGATTCCTTAATACCTTTAGCTAAAAGTTTCTAAGATGACCCTATCTAAAATAAGCCTATTTCTCAAATGCATTATTCCAATTGGAATTGTCATGCATAGATGTACTTTGGATTCCAAGGAGATTTGAACTTGCATAATGACCTAGACTCAAATGCATACCATAAATATCTAATCACCGTTGTCACACATGACTATATTTTCACTTCTTTGTAACATGTGTGCTGAATAAGGACTCGATATCATAAACCAAACATAATATTATTTCAGTATTTGTTGGGGGTGCATAGAAATCATCACATATCCTATATAAACACACCCCCGGTCCTTTTAAGGGTCACAACTTAGGGCCGGTTTACAAGGGGTCCCAAGTCCCAACATGGAGGCAACAAAGTCCCACCTTTTGAGCCTCAAGAAACCATTAAAGTCAGATCTTGATTATTTTATGCAAAAAAATCATAAGACTTGTTGGGAGTTGGGTCAACATTTTTGCTCGACTCAACTCTCCACAGAAGTCCCAAGCCTCACCTCCAGAAAGTACTGCCATATAGCCATCCGTGTCATACTTGGGACTTAGGACTTAAGACCTATGCGAAGTGGTAAGTCCCAAGGCTAAGATTGTATTGATTGACCTCTAGTGACTTGGGACTTAGGACTTGGAACCCAGTGTGAGCCAGCCCCAATGATTGGGCAGAACCGGCAATTACTTACAAATGAACCGGTTGAGTTTGAGAAATAACTGGTTGAAGTTCGAGACTGCAAGAAAATTACCGATCATTTTAGAGGAATTTATAGAATATATCCCAATTTAATCAAGGAAAACCGGAGGATGTCAACTTGTAACCGGTTGGACTTGCAAACACTCGGATCTCAACTGATTATGCCCAAAAATCTCCCCGATCACTGGCTAGCCCTTACAACCTGTCTATCTTACTGGACATGACAACTAATAAAAAGATTGGAGATGATCTGAGAAATGTTCTGGTCACTGACGCCTAGCCTGCACACCTTGCTATCAGCTGTCAGAATAAATTCCAGCTACCTAGATTGTTATATGGTTCTTTCGTAAAACACACCTGGTTTGTGTATTTTTGCATGGTTAGAATGGAGCATACTCAATTTAAAGGGTGCACTAAGGTTACTTTCTCTTAGAAACTTCAGTTTCTGATGTAATGGCACTGCCTATGAGAAGCCTGGGATGTGATCGTCGGGGCTAATTCTGTGTGTCTAGTATTCTATCAAAACTGTTCCTAAAGCCTATGGTTGGTCCCTTTCGTAGGAACAGACCAAGTATTCTAGTTGATGCAATGTGGATATGTCACCTGATTGATGCCGCTCTTCTACATGACAGGTCCAGCTCTCAGTTGCAACCCATCTGTGGCACACACACAAGTTAAGTTAGTTAAATATTTAACCAACGAAAGGTTTATTTAAGAACTTTGCGGTGTGTTGGGTATGGACAGGAGATTGTTGTCCACATATTGGCCCATATGCCTTCTGAAGGCATAAACTGAAAATAGGCTCGTGGTTCAACTGCAACTGTCAGTGCTTTTGACCCACTTCAATGTGATATACCTTTTGTGGTTGCATAATGCAGACTCTCAAGCAACATCTGGAACTTTGGACAAAACGTTCTTGGTTCCTTCGACTGAATCTGCATGTTTGTCATGGATCATCCGAGCAGATGCAATTCTGACCTGGAATTCACAAAGTATAAGTGTGTTAGCGTGATTAATTTGGGAGGTTTTGTTCCTCCATCTCCTTCACACCAGCCAACACTGCCCTAATAATGTGTGAAATTTAGCAACAAAGCTTGCCATCCCAGAATCTACTGACTAGAGACTCCAACTAAGAGCCCATCTGTACACCCTGACTGCCTTGATTTTCCAAATATTCCGGATCTTAGCATCATATCCACATTAGCACCACTTATCAGACAATATACAGATCTTGATGAAACACAACCTTATCTATTGTAAACCGAATAACCTCGTCTTGATTACCTGCTTCTTCCAATCTGTGCGCAGTGTCACAAAGGATAGAGTAAACATCTGAGTGCCGAGTCCACATATCAACCCTGTGAAGAGGCCCTGCAGTAGTGTGATGAATTTGTTAAGCCTCGTACTAATAACTCAGGTATCAAGTTCACCATTTTTTCAGAAATATGATGGGCAACTACACGATACATCAAACGAAGGGTGGCTTAACCTATAACTGCATACCAGGACTGGATTGGTGAACTGTGCAACCACCCTATCCTAATTGACACTGATTCACTCTGTACTTCTTCAAGCTAGAGTTGGCACTTTCACCCTACTAATCAATGTGTTTGCAACCACTACCTCCACTCATACATTCAAGGTTTTATATAGTTAGGGGTTAAACCCATGGGAACTCCACGGTTAACATGATAAATTGCATTATATTTGTGTTCTGCAAAAAAATTGGTGACACACAAAGAACTTTGGGGCCAGGCAGTTACTACCTAGGGAACATGTGGTAAAGTGGACAAAACCTGGTGAGTGGAGCGAGCACTGTACCTTGCCACCAAGGTGGAATGTAAAAGCGAGGATCAGACCAGTCGGGACTCCAATGCCGTAAAATGTACACAAATTGATACTTGCACCCAGCTCCTGGCGACCACATCCTCTGGCAACACCTGTGATCCACAAGAATTAACAATTGCAGCTCTGGAAGACAATAGACATGCTTCAAAATTCAAAGCAGTGACACAGTCCGATTCAGTCATCTGGCCTATAACCAATGATCGGGGAGAACTGGCAGCTAGTTACAGATAAACCGGTTGAGTTTGAGAAATAACCGGTTGAAGTTCGAGACTGCAGGAAAATTACCGATCATTTTAGAGGAATTTATAGAATATACCCCAATTTAATGAAGGAAAACCAGAGGATGTCAACATGTAACCGGTTGCACTTGCAAACACTAGGATCTCAACCGATTATGCCCAAAAATCTCCCTGATCACTGCCTATAACACGTCATGTGAATGAGAATGCAAGGAATAGAGTCTGCATTGGTTACGAAGTACTGCAGATAAATTATACACCCAATCAATGATCGGGGAGAACCGGCAGTTAGTTACAAATGAACCGGTTGAGTTTAGGAAATAACCGGTTGAAGTTCAAGAGTGCAAGAAAATTACCGATCATTTTAGAGGAATTTATAGAATATACCCCAATTTAATAAAGGAAAACCGGAGGATGTCAACAAGTAACCAGTTGGACTAGCAAACACTAGGATCTCAACCGATTATGCCCAAAAATCTCCCCGATCACTGCACCCAATGAATGAGTGTTCCATGTAAATTAATACCTGAAAGTACACCTTGGATTCCATCGAGAAGGGCAATGCATGCAAGGAAAGGCATGATGGTTCCCACATAGTGAACAACTTCAGCCTCGTTGCTGAACATCCAGCCCCACTTGAATCGCAATGCCAGAAGGATGCTGGAGACAATTGTCGCCTGGAACACTGACATGCCCATCACTACGTAAACTGCTAGGCTTGCTGCCCGTGGATTCCCTGCTCCGAGTTCATTTGAAACTCGGGTGCTGTAGGTCAAAGATGAAAGAGTTAGCAGGCTGCCACATAGACAATTTTTGAACTTCTCTTTCTGACGTGGCAGGCTCCCACTCGCTTAGAACTATCTGCCTGAACACCGACCTACATTTTCCTGCCTTCCTTTTGACCCTTGCAGAGATGTATAAGGATCCTATTCGGCCTCATCATGACAGAATTTTGGATGATTTCGTGATTCGAGCAGTTCAATCATTGGCTATGTCTAATATTTATTACAATTCGACCTGCTACCCAGAGCTCCCATCCCTCACCTCACAGAAGCTCCCTGCTACTCCCAGTATCATCACAACAAATGCCTAGTCTATAGGTGACATATAAAGAGCCACATGATGAGGTTCTCTGTGACTTGAATATCCAAATAGATTACTTGAAAGTGGCACCCCTATCAATTTGACTATGTGATTTAAAAAGAGAGGTCACCAGTGTACCTTGCAGCTGCACTGAGGCCGAAAGGGATCATGTAATTCAAGGTGACTGTGCTCAAACTGCATCATACCAGGCCACATCATCAAAGAGTGTCAAATATTCAGAAAAAGAAATGTGATTTGTCACTTTGCTGTGAAGAATATAATTAGTGATTGTGCATGTCAGAACTTGAGCAAGAAGAATTGCAACAAAATCAATATGGAAAAACAAATAGATGATACGTTCTTGCACATTACCACACTGAAAGCGCGGACAGCTCAAGTTGAGGGTTAGGTAGTAGGCCAGCGGCCATCACCAGAATTTCGAAGCACCAATATTCCAAACTGTAGAGACATGGTAATCGTTGGTGTCAAGAAGAATATGGACACCCACTAATATACACGACATGCAGATCAGATAAACGCATAAGTTAACTATTTTTGGCCAAAAAGTGCAAGATGTCAGCATGCGATTGGTTGTAACCTCTTTAAAGATGACATGGAAATAAACTTTAGGCAGAGACATGCACAATTAGACTCATGAATGAACAATATTGTGTGAAGTCTGAAATGCCAAGAGTAAAAAGTATGACAGTTATTGAGGTAAACTTGTCTTATTCAAACACCATTGAATTTCAATAACGGAAAAGTTCTCTAGAGTGGGTCAACTCTCTCCTTTCCTTTTGCAACATGCTATTGTCCCAGTTTGTTTAAATGGTAAGTTGCATCTGCCTCATTGCAAGCATAAAGGTACTATTGGGTGTAAAATGGTTCAATATTCTCCTGAAACAAACACTTGTAATATCATTCTAAGGATCAATACGATGGCTCGTTGGTTGGGATAGCCAAAAGGTCATCTGACTACTTCGTGCACAAAGTGTATAACCACATAAGTTGATCCCATTGTCAGTCTATGAAAATTCATCATAAAATGACAAATTGTCACTTGTCAAGATGCATCTTGCTCTCATTCTTATGGGATTGGATTCATACAAGATTTGCTAATCAAATAGAAAAATTTCCAGGATTTATTGCACATCAAAAGTGGCCAAACCTCCTGGAAGTAACAGTAACTGTAGTAGGCTAGTGTACATTACACAATGATCCCAAGTAACACAAAATATTCAAGGTCAAGCTTCCCAAGCGAGTAATGCATGGAGTGTGAATTCTTTTTGGTTTACCAGATCATGATGCAAGACGGGATGGCGAGCTTGAAAAATTCGTAGAGATCGGCAAACGCCTCCATCGTGAAGCCTTCCCACGTTTGCTCGCAAATCTTCGAGAATTTTACATACAAGACGAGCAGGATGACATTGATCCAGAACGACAAGCTGGTGGCCATGGCCGCCCCGCGGTACCCGAACTCGAGGGTGTAGATGAATGTGTACAGAATTCCAGCATGGAGTCCCAAAGCCGTTGCCGAGCACAGAACCATCGGGAACACCACGCTTTGTGTTTGCAAGAATTTGACAATCGGTTGTAGCAGGGCATAGCCGTATAGGCTCGGCAGGAGGAACAGAGCGTATTCGCCGGCCTTGGCAGAAATCTCTGGAGTTTGGCCAAGAAACAGCAAGATGTGTTCCATGTACAGAAATATGAATGAGAGTGGTACGCATGTGATGTAGAGCACGAGAAGCGCTCGTTGCAAGTAGACGCCAAGCATGTGGTATTGTCCTGCGCCGAATGCTTGCCCACACAGAGTCTCCAGCACACTCCCCATGCCGAGCTGCGTTCAAAGCATCAGCCGAAACAAACAAGTTCTTCATCACAAATTATGTGTTGAGAAGTTGTTATTATTCGGAGGATGTGATCTGGCTGGCTGCATTACACATTCCAAGTTGTTCAATGTAAACTAGGTTTACAATGAGAGAGATGGAATGGAATGATATGGAACAGAGTCTCCAGCGCACTCCCCATGCCGAGTTGCAAAAGTAACATTAACCGAACAAATAAACAAGTTCTCCAATACAAATTATGTGTTGAGAAGTTGTTATTATTCGGAGGATGTGGTCTGGCTGGCTGCATTCCATATTCCAGGTTGTTCAACTCTGAGGGAAGGGGAAGCCTCATCAGCCGAACAAATAAACAAGTTTTCCATCACAAATTGTGTGTTCAGAAGTTGTTATTATTCGGAGGATGTGATCTGGCTGGCTGCATACACATTCCAGGTTGTTCACCTCTTGATCCAGGTTTGCAAGAAGAGATGGAATGGAAGGGAAGAGAAGGGAAAGCAGAGGTCGCTTTAATGCGAGAGAGGCTAGAATTACCAGAACGTAGTAGCCGAGGACGCCAGCCAAGGAGTTGGCTATAGAGGCGCTTGCGAGCTCCAGCTCCCCCAGGTGACCTACAAACATGATGGACATCACGGTGATGGAATATTGCAACAGGTTGACGCACACCATCGGTCCCGCGATCGCACATTGTCGCAAAACCTCCTTCGACAAGGAGAACTTCGGGGCAGAGAGTTCCGCCTGATCTGCTGCTCCTCTCCAGGCTCCCTCGTCAAGTGGCGAGACGGCATCACCTAATTTTTGGCAGGAAGGATCGTGAAGCAGAGGCTCTCTCTCAGGATGTTTCTTGAAGCTCGACGACTTCGATAGAAAGTGATCCTGATGATCATGTAGGCTGTGGGAGCGGAAGAAGCCACCTCGGGAAGGGAAAGAGTTGGAAGCAGGGGAGATGATGTCTGATGAGACGCTCTCAAGCTTCCGCCGCGGAATGTCCATTGTTGTCGACATTGTCACAAATTTGAAAGCAACAAACCAAATGAAGTTTCAGCAATAGTTGAAGTTCTATTTCAACTTATGATGCTCTGTCCTTAGCAGTCCCTTGTGAACCGTGTTGAGAAACAAGAAACACATGTTTGTCAAACTCTGATCAAGCATGGATGTTAAAAACCGATAGACCTCAACCAAAGCAGGCTCGCACGATATAAAAGCGGGCTGATCGTTTAAGTCACTATGTAGCGACAAAATGCTGTGATGATGCAGGAGGCTGAGCAGATTCGTCCACCGCGGCTCGAATTTGGATAGAAAAGCATCCAGTGAGGTCATATCAAATCGTCGGTGCGAACAGAAGTCAAAACTCGTGATCGAGTTGCTACAACTTGTTATTAACGTCCTGCTAGGTGCTTATCTGTCCGCGGATCCTTTATAAGCGTGCGATGCGGCGATCCAACGGAATCGGTGGGTCGTGAATCTCGTGATCGTTGTCTAGACCCCGCCATTCTTGATCTGCAGGTGTGATTTTTATTTTTTATTTTTTTAAATAATTATTTTATCTTGAGACGGAAGGCCAACCCAGCCAACGCCAAAAATTGAAATCACAAGAAAAAACCGCACCCATCACCGAGGGAACCCCCCGGGCGCAGGACACCGCCACGTAAACAGAACCAAAAACCGGACCCCACCACGGACAACCCCCCGACCCCACCAAACCAAGGACCAACCCACAAGCCAAGGTCACCCCCCAAACCACTCCCCGCCCAAAACACGGGTCTACCAAAGCCTACCCTCTATGTCCTTTCCAATTCCACTCAATGTGTAAGTTCCTTCTCCTACATAAAACATTCCTAGCTCCCCAAGACTTGTCGAACCCTTGAAGCAAGGCCACCGCCGAAAAGCTACTAATCTTGATGAGTTCAAGTACCCGGCTCCACGCCATCTTAGCATAAATGATAAGGTCATCCCAAATTCTTTGTTTAACCCTTGACACATGCCATTGTTCTTGGTTGAACACTCTATCATTCCGTTCGATCCAAATGGTCCATAATGTGATCCCTCTAAGGAGGTGCCAAATTTTAATCATTTTGCCATAGCGTTTAGGAATTCTTTCCCCGAACAAGGCTTGTTTCCAATTGAAGCAATTGTAGTTACCCGTTCTGACTCCGCTAAGCTCATGCATGATGAACGTAGCCCATCTCCACGTCCTTCGAGCTTGAATGCAGTCCCAAAATTTGTGTTTGACCGATGCGTTGGTATTAGGTAGGCAAAAAACACATTGTTTGGAGATAGATGCCGGAGCAATGCGAGCCCTCCACTCGTTGATGGCAACTGCCTTGTGCCAAATTGACCAAATGAATGCCGCCTCTTTTCCGGATCGCAGTGGGTCCCAGACTTGTGACAAGTAAAACCTATAGTTTCCGGGGAGGTACCCTTGCCATTTCTCAGCCGCACATGTGGTGCCTAGGTTTCCATTAATGATGGAGTCACGTCCGTCCTTGGTAGTGTAGTCCAAAACGTGGCCTCCATCGATCCACCGCCACCTCTTCAGATCCCATCCAAGTGTAGCCAGTTTGTCATAAAAAAGGACGATCTTTTCTCTTTCCCCTTCTTTTTTCGGACCCCTATTGGTGTGAATAACCTTAACCTTATGGAAATATCCTTCTATCTCTCCAAGGGGCCTTTCCCAGACTCTAAGACATCTCGAATGGGTGCCTACCGTATAGCATTGCATAGGGAAGGGGAGGGTAGCGCGCATTGTGCCACTGTAGGCATTATGGTCTGAAACCTTCGTCACATTGGAAGACACAAAGCGGATCTTCTACATCCTTCATGTAGAATCCTAACCATTGTCCGGGGTATGTAGTGTCCTCATCTTCCTCTAGGAGATTACGCCATTGTTCGCCGACCTTGTTTGTCAATTCTTCCCAATCCTCATTTTCCGAATTCCCAAGTCGATTATTTTCCTGTGCAATTTCCCAATTGTAATTTTTTTGTTGGTTGCTATCCCATATTTCATCTACACATCTAATCCCTTTGCGGTAAAGAGTGATGCCTTTATGATAGGCAAACCCTTTATTGAGCAGTTCCACACCCTCTGACCACCAAATGTTTGAGTGAAGTATTTCCATTCGTGTGCGTGGTGGGATTTGGTACAACCCCTTGACCATAATTTTCCATGCTTTACTAATATGTCCCCAAATCTTGGATCCCGGAAATCCTTAATGTTTTTTGCTGGTAAACCAATCCATACTAACCCCCTCCCAGCTATTTCCTCTTTGTAGTTTATGCCTTGCCAACCTATATCGGAGCATGAGTTGGAGGTTGGACTCGCCCGGCTCCATAGCCTTAACAATCCATTTACATTGGGGGGGGGGGGGTGATTTTTCACATGTCTCGAAATTCATATGACATCATTTAAGGAAAAAAATCACAATTGATTTTCAAATTTTGAAATTATTGTAAAATTTTAAAGGCAAGATTCTCTACCACTTCATATTCACATCATAGCTTGACCTAATTCTAAAAATTGGGAGATGAAAACTTGAGTATAATTAGTGTCTTTTTTAAAGAAATTGAATCCATGCCCTTCACCCTTAAACGACAGAGCAACCCTCTCAGAGCCGTGTTGATCTGGTTATGGTCACCTGCCGATTACTATAAGGAATTTTGACATTTTCATGCTACGCAAGGGGAAGAATCTTGTAGATCGATGAAAGGGGATTGGTGAATGGCATTACGAAGAACCCTATGACGATTTGAAGTGGTAGAGAGTCATCAAGGACGACAATCTCTTCGGCATCCTTCGTGCTCAAGCTTGCCCGGGCGTCAATGTGGGCAATTTTACCAAGTGATTTCAACTACTATCCCTCATTCAGAGTTCATCCGGTGGTTGTTTTGGGGGCCTGATAGATTTCGCAAGGTTGGGATTAGCACGTAGACGTTGAGAAGGATTTCGAGTGGCTGCAAGGATGAGTTACCGGTTGTTGAGGTCGGGGGATCAGGACAAGAGGATTTTAGTGGAGAGAACGTTATGAGAGGGACATGACCATGTGTTGTGAGCCCAAAATGGTGCCCATATGCGTTGCTAAACCCTTAGGGATGTATTAGGATGTGATTTTTATTTTATTTTACCTATGCAAAATATAAAAAAAGTGAGGTTCGTAGTGGGATTGGATTTTAAGCCTTAGGCTAATGGTGTGCGTTAGTGTTGTGAAATGGTTAAGAGTAAGGGGGGGGGGTGATTAAATTAGGCTAGGTGTGTTGGAGTCACGGTAAAAGGGCCCAAGGTTTTAAGGTTTGTATTAGGTACCCATACTATCCGTTTAAGGGGGGCCTCAGGGGTTTAGGGGATAGGCTTGTTTCGGCGAGGAAGGCAGTGTGTGTGATGGGAGAGACAGAGTTAGCAGGTAGGAAAAGGAGGGAGGAGAGCTGGAGGCGAGAGGGGAAGCGGCCACCTCCTCACCGAGACTGGGAGATCTGCAACAAGGATGGGAGGTTGAATGCAATCTGGAAGGGCGGCATTACGGCCACAGTGAGGCAGCTCGGATTCGGGGAATCCGACAGGAGAGAATGCCAAGAACTGGCCGCAGGCAAGGAAGAATTCGGGAAGGAGGCGGGGGCTTAACCCTCTGAAGAGGCCGATCAATGACGAAGAAGCCCGGGCTTACTAAAGCGAGGACTGAGTGCATTCGGGTGTGAGGTGCAAATTTTGACTCGCTGATCCAACCCCGAATACAGAAACATACAATGCGGCATGACGGGAGGAGAATTGTGAAGCAGAGAGGATACGACTGGAGCGAATTCGGCAGGGATCCAACAATAAGAGGGAAATGAGTATGGCGAATTGAGGAGCGAGTTGGGCCAGGTAGACAGATGTTGGTGTTGAAATGGGAGTGGCAACAGATCCAAGGCTGGAATCAGGGTTCGAAGGGGAAGAGTTCAGCTGTTGAGTAGCAGATTCGGAGGAACCAGCTGCCGAGTAGTAAGTTCGGAGGAGCCAGCTGCCAGGAGCAGAGTCGGGGTGGCCAACTGCCGAGAGACAGGGCTGGCAGTTAGAGGTGACGGGTGTTGATGGGTTTACAACCCCGGTGGACAGCGTAGATTCTTGGGCCCTGGAGGCAGACTGAGAGGGGACTACGGCATTCAGCCTTTGGTTCAGGGTAGCTGGGACCCAGGGGGAAAGGCATGGCTTGTGTAATGGAGGAGAAGGATATCAAAAGGGTTAGAGGGGGCCTAGTTGGGGAGTTTTAAGGGAAAGGTTGGGAGATGGAAGGGCATCAACTCATCACCTTATGTAAGGGTGGTCCTTTGGTCACGTAGCGAGTGGTTAGATCCACTTATTGATGTGGGATTTTGATAGGTTAAGAGTGGGGGTGGTTTATTAGGAAGATGGGTTAACGTCAAGGGATCTAGGATTGAGGAGCATTTGTTAGTGCTCAGGGGTTGTAATTGCAATAAAGGATTTTATCATATGGATGAGGGTGAATCCGGTTACCAATCTTTGATGTGAAAATGCATGAACAAGACATGGGAGTGCCGAGACCTCACCTGGACTAAGACGCCTAGAGGTGAAGGGTTTGGGCTCACATGTGTCAACGTTTCTATAGTGAGTCATGTGAGGCCAAGAACACGAGTGAACAAATGTGTCTATTTTCTGCAGCGATCGATTTTATCTATATGAAGTGGATATTATGTTTAAGCAGTTAAGGATGATTGCATGTTGCAAGTCATTATGTGTCTGATCCATAAAACTACGAGAGGAGAACTCACTATGTCCTCTTCCTTATCCATCATCCGGAGGCGGGGACTTGACCTTGATTCGTTTAAACAACATAATATAAATGTCTTTTGACAATATGTGAAGTGAATGTTGTGCAACTAGGAGATCCATCTTCAAGTTTTAATATGTCAATTCATTGCGGTGGCTGATCAGGTTCATATGAAGTGGATGCAATGTAGCATTTAAGGTCGATTGCAAGTTGCAAGTCTTCCAGACCTTGTACGTACAGTCGCTAGCCCATGGACTTTTTGGGCTAGCGGCTGACCCAATATCTAAGAGTTATGGCTGAAAACGATACCTGGAAAAGAAAGGGCTAGCCCAACTATAGCTAAATTGAGGCTTGGAAAACATGGGCTAGCCTAGCTAGCTAAAGATAGGTCAGGTAGCTTAATCGGCTCAAGCTAAGGCCCAACCACACCTGACTTTAGGGCGTTATGGTTTTAAATGCTAAAACATGCCCCACTTGTAGGGTTGGGCCCGTTCACACACATTGCAATTTGGTTTGGGCTATTTTGTGGCCCCGGTACTTGATGATTGGTTTTAATTTTATATGTATTCCTACTTGTGGGTCGTTTTACCTGCCACGTCACCCCTAACATTGCCATCTTCTCCCTACCTTCTAAACCTCTCCTAGTTTTTGCTAAACTAATCTCCTAGTTTTTGGTATCGCTCCCTCCACCAATGAAGTGGTTCTCTTTGTTGCAGAGTTTTTCTTTTGCTTCATATACACTGCAAATACCACTAGCCGTTATGAGAGATGACCTCCCGTGAAACCACATTTTTGCAGGTTTTTAGTAACAAACTAGGATAAGTTAGCGCTTGATGGGGAGAACTTTAAGCTCATCAATTCGATTGAGCCAGGATCAACTTCTTCATCTCCATAGAAGAAGATCCAATTGGGTTAGGGTGACCCAACACAAAGTGAGGCGCTTCAAGGGGTTCTCAAAGAACAAGGAGGCATTTGATTGCGGAGGTAAAAACTACCTATAGGGAGTTCAATCCACTGTCCATGAAGATTTAGGGATTGGATATTCGGTCCAGATCCAAGTGTTTCCAAGTCCAGCCGGTTACATGTTTACATCTTTCAGTATGTCTTTACTCAAGTGGGCTATATTCTCTATATTCCTATAAAATGATGGGGCTTTTTCCTGAAGTCTTGAACACGAACTTCAACTGGTTATTTCTCAAACTCAATCAGCTCATCTGTAACTAGTAGTCAGATCTCCTTGATCATTGCCTCAATCTGAAGCTTGTGTATACAATGGTGGTTACAGCAGGGACCATTTGACATGAGGTTCATAAACCCTACAACATGAATGTGGCGGCACTGCAACAACATGCTCGCTTTTAGAAAAAGTTAGCAAACGATCCAAAACCTGTGACCTTAGGAAAAACCGGAATGAGCTTGCCCTGGGCCAATAGGGCTCCATCTTTTTCACAATGCCGAGTTTAGAACCCAACTTAACTAACAATGTTTTTAGTAGATAAGATCCATTTGATAAAGTCAGGTAGGGTTGGACCTCTAGATGAGGTAGCCAAGTTGTGTGGAAAGCAACATTGCATTTAGACTTGTAACATACATGGCGATCAGTGATCGGGGAGATTTTTGGGCACAATCGGTTGAGATCCTAGTGTTTGCAAGTCCAACCGGTTACATGTTGACATCCTCCGGTTTTCCTTTATTAAATAGGGGTAAATTCCATGGATTCTTCGAAAATGATCAGTAATTTTCCTGCAGTCTTGAAATTCAACCGGTTACTTCTGAAACTCAACCGGTTCATTTGTAACTAACTGCCGGTTCTCCCCGATCATTGATGGCGATACATATGATTGACCTTGGTTGACGATACCCATGTGAATGTGCATGGTCCAGGCGGACTTCCCAGAGAACTACGCGGGATCGGGCTCTTGAAACTACCTCATTGTGTTGTTGGCATTGTGTCTGAATGGATCTGCATGAAGAAGATCCTAGCATGATTTTCGAACCCAACAAGGAGCTCATGAGGAGGATAGAGGAGTTCAAGCTGCATCATGTCCACAACAATATTAAGAATCAAGAGATTGTACGTACAACGAAGTCGAAGCAAGACAGCCAATCCATCCTTGAGAAAGGTTGGTGTGAGGGTTTAGATTGAGGAGAAGAAATCATTAGTCTTTTGATGTCTGGTTGGCGATTTCTATGCCAAACATACTCTCATCAAGATCAGTAAATTGTCAACTAGCAATGCAATAGAGCACACCAGGCAGGTGCATGAGGCAATTTCGGCCAAGTATGTCGTGACGAGCAAGAAGATCGATCAAATTTCGGAGCTTCTTGATACTTCTAAACCATCATTCGTCAAGGATCCTCATGGATGGTTCACATGCAATATTACTGCTTGGCATTGTGAGCAACCTTCCCTCGCATTTCAAGCTATGCAATCCGAGTGATGGAAGGTTATCGCTGCAAATCTGCCATGTGGTCCGAAATGCATAGCTACGATCAACCTTCACAAGCACCTTATTGAGCATTATATATCAATCAAGAGCATCATTACTACTGCCTTTGCCGTCAGCAAGTCCCAATTCAACATTCCCTTTCTAGCAATTCAAATCGACCTTGTCACCGCCAAATCATCTAGCATGAAGTTCATTGGAATTCGTGCTAGCATGAATTGTTCCGGGGGCTCCTTGAGCCACAATCTCGCCATTAGGGAACGCAACTCAACCCCAGCTGAGCAGCACAATAATCAAGCGTATGATATTCTCATCAATTGCCTACGTGCGGTTATTGCTGAATTCAATATCGATCTCGACGACATTCTAACTTCTTCAACTGATCCTGGATCCGACATCAAACAGGCCCTTGAGGTAGTCTTTAAGACTTTCCGTGAGTGGTGCACCTCTCATCTTCTCAAATTTTCCCTTGTCGATGCCTTCGGGACCTGTGTGGACAAGGGTAAGAGCAAGAATAAGAAGGCCAAAGCTATTTTTAGTCGAGTCCGACGATTTATTGAGTTTGTCAACATGTTTGGTATGTACAAAGCCATCTTTGATGAGAATGTGAAGGAAGTCTTTGAGCGCTTTCTGAAGTTGCATAATTCCCCCAGCACCGCTGGTCTACAATAGAGGACTATGCATTCACTACCTAAACTATGGGATGTTTGCATCACTACCACACGCAGTTTGGACCTTGCATTTGATTTGATCGACTTTCGCAACATCTTGATCAAGTTTCTATCCATCATCCATCCTGTAAGGAACCTGCAAAAATTAGCATAGTCGATGAAGTCATTCGTCTCTGCTAATGTCTATATCCATTTTGCGAACATGCACCTCAAGGTCCTGGATTCGAAGACCCATCTCGAGATCTATGATCCGACTTCTATTCCATTTACCGGTTGCCCTTAGGATCCAAAAGCCAGGGAGTTTTGAAAAACATGGGATTTGAACTTGCTCACTCAGGAAATTCGCGATGATCTTCTGGCTGCAACTTCCAAGCGATTCTACAACCGCTACCATCCATTGCACACCCTTTGTAGGCCGGTTGATTTCTTCGGCGAATTGCCAAAGAAAACCCAAGCCACTATATCTCAAGCTAACATCCACTTCTCGTATTTGTTGGACATGCATACGACTCTTTACCCAGATCTTTGAGATTAGGATTTGCTCAAGAAGATGTCTGTAGATATTGCCGTTGTGGATCTGCCAAGGGGCTTGATTGACGTGGCGGGCCTGATTGAGAAGTTTTACGATCTCATCCATGACGGCATGATTTGGAAAACCATCAAGCAATTGGCGGAGAAGAAAGCTGAGGCGATCATATCCCTTCTCCCATAGGTCGATGCTGACCGCGGCTGTCTAGTCAAGCGTCGGATCCTAAAGCATCCAGAGCAATGCTGCAAGATCTCATGGGCGACACAGTGCAGTTCAGCCAGGAGGAGAATGAGGAGGTAGATATTGAACATGATCCGGTGGCCATGGTGGCGGCCAAGATACACATGTATTTCGCCATCCCCAACGAGAAATTCCTAGAACCAGGGAATTTGGTCAGCTGGTGCTGGAATGAACGGCATAGAATGCCCTGTTTGGCGGAAGCAACCACCGTTTTGCTAGCATTCAAGCTTGCATCAAGTGGGCTAGATTATGACTTTGGCAATCTAAATGATATCATCACCCCGAAGAGATCATCGTTTGGGAAGGATTTGTAGAGGCGTCGATGATGTCGATGTTGAACAAACATCTAATGCCATAAGATTCTGAAAAGTTGATCTTGCTAGACAATTCGGATTGCTAGAATCACATTCAGAAATGCCTTGTTTTCGACGAGGAGTTGTAGATTGAGGATGATGACAGTTCATTGGTATAGAATGGCAAGCAACATGATTTAGACATTGATGACGATGAGTGATTTTGATTGATATGTAATATGATTGTATTGATGAAACGACGCCTCCTTAAATTCAACATATGAGCTAGTTGAGCTAGTTTTTTAGGTCAGCTAGCCGAGCTATATGGCGAGCCCAGCTATGGCTAGATCAAGGCTGAAAAATATGGGCTAGCCCAACTAGCTAATGGGCTATTAAAGGTTTGTAGTGTACCAATGTACAAAGACAAACTCAAGCTAGGATTCGATGCTTAACATAACTAACGCTATGGATATCACTATAGAGGAGTCTCATGGGAGCCTCATGACAAAGCAAGAAACATTTGGGGACAAACCAATGCAATTTGCTTCTAATGTGTCAAATTTGTATACAATAAAAAGGTATTGGGCACAAGCTGCAATAGTTGGGTAGAATTGGGCAAAGATCTTATGAAGTAGATAACCATCGAGAGGAGAGTGAATGACGAGTTGCAGAAGTGGCAATTCATCCACTTCCTCGAGTTGATTATTGGTCATAACTAGCCTAATCATGGATTTATACTATAGGTTATGAATGAAATGTCATGTGCATGGATTGAAAATGCAAGAGAGTTGTTGGATGAGCGATTACTTATGCACCAAAAACCATGTGATCCCATCTTGAGTGACTATACTAAGTTGATGGAGATCCACAACCCTAGCTAAACATTACACTAAACATCTGTTTCAATTTAAATTGGTGTGGGACATTATGTGACTTGTCATGTGGCATCATTTGTCAAATGATAGCCTCTCTAGTTGTCACCTAGTGATTACAAGACAAATGATATGGTCAATAATGAATATTGCGGCCATTCTAAATAAGAACTTTAGTGTAGTGGCGTGGGACTAGGGATAGATGGCGAGAGCTTTGTGGTGTTTAAGTAATTTCATCCATTGGGAAGGTGCAAATGCAATGAACTATTATACAAATATAATATTTCCAGTTAGTACCAATAGGACCATTGAAAATGACATCGAGGACCTCAAATTCATTTAGTTTAATCTAATTGTAACAATTTGACTTTCAACCTATGGGGATTTCTTCTTCTTCTTTTTCTAATAATAATAATAATAATAATAATTCCCTTCATTGATGATGGATGAGTTTACCTAGCATAATTGTAGGTTGCTACAAGGATGTGTCTTCTAGAACCTCAAATCCTTCTTGATTGGTAGCAATATTTGCAACAAGTAACAACAACCCTACAATAACTTGCTATTGTTGTTGTTGTTGTTAACAATACTCAATCTCACTAGGTTGTTTTGTGGACCTGTGAGAGATAAGAGGAAGATTATGGAATAAAGAACCCAATGCAAATATTCACACATGATCAAGTTGAATATGGGCTTGTAGCCTAGAGTTTGATGATGCATGATAACCTGTTTGAGCCAATATCTACAACTTGTTGGCTTAGCACATGTAAACACATACCAAGAAACTTGTTTGTCAACATGGACCACCACTAAGGACCATAATACATGTTCACATACATACACCACCATCCGGATAAATTATTAATAGTAGCAATAGTAAGACAAATACATCGGACCCCACACATCATTCACATACACAAAGTACGTGCACGTGTAGGCATTACTGGAAATGAAATAGTTGACACCCTAGTCAATGAGGGAACACTCAAAGGAAAACCAACCAACACCCCACGCATACACATGGCACACCCCACCCCATACTGGCTAGCAAGTTGCCCGACAACCACACATGATGGGGCCATCCGTAATCTTCACACCTTCATAATAAAAAGAACACCAAAACCACAAAGCGGCAACAACCAAAACCAAGTTCCCATATGTGGACAAATGGCTATAGAATACCCAAATACACCAAAAACTATCCAACCACTTTTGGAAAAATGAAACAGTGACAGATGCCCAAATCACCCAAACGTTTAAATTTAGGTACGCACAATACATGGGTAACCACAAAATGAACATATTTTGGCCCATCTCATATTCAAACCCCAATTGCACACTGTGCGATCTCAATGAAAGAGACACATGGCCCCACCTCCTATCAACATGTGAACATCCACACTTAAAAGGCCTAACAATCGCACGACACAACAAAGCAATACATCTTATCACCCAGAGCCTACAAGCTAACAAAAACACATAGTTTTACACACTAACTAATGTAGGCAACCTTCACAACAAACCACCGGAACAAACAATCCCAGACTAGCTCCTTAAATGTACATGTTCACAATCAACATGTCAATGCCTAGCCAAACTCTGACCCGACATATTATGTCTAATTGGAGCCCCAAACCACACACGAACCCCAATAGCACCCTCCCCCACAATCACAACCCAATTCATTGAACTCACATATTGCCATGACAATTTCTTTGACCAAGCTCTCACACATAAACACACTTTATATGACCCACTAATCAACACCATACAAAATGATGGATGGAAAACCAACCCCCTTATTACCATTACAGCTGGAGTAAGAGGAGCCATACATGAACACTCCATTAGCAAACTTACCAACCTTAAAATCCCAAAACAAGCCATCAAAATCCTCATGAAAAACATCCACCAAAACGCCATCAAATACCTCACATATCTCATCCTAAACAAAAGGAAACTAGAAAACAAACAAACACATGTCCCCCCTCCTTAAGGAAATGAAATTATCTCTAACCCAACAAACAAGCCCACCTCGCAAGAGGCATCACACCTATAGTTGCATCACGGAAAACTGTGATCAACAATAGGCTAATGGGCTCTCAGTCACGCTGGTACTTGAATACGGGCGTTATATTTTACATTTCATATACATACATGTAACATTGGCATGGGGAATTAGAACATGACACTTAAAAGTTCCATGATTCTTTTCTAATTGTGGAGTAAAATATGCAACATGCTCTGAGCAATCACTACACTAAAAAGGATATTTAGTGTTTGATACACTAAATACGAACGCATACACTAAATGTCAAGAATTCTATGAAAGTAAGTAACATTAAATGTGAACTCAAACACTAAACACCAACTATGGTAATATGTGGAAGTTACATGTTTGAATTTAGTGCTAGTACAAATATGGAATCCATGCTTTACAAGAAGGGAGGTGACAGTAGGAGAGGTAGCGTGTCTAACACTAATTATCAAGGAATTGAAAATCAGTGTTGAGTAGGGTAGGGTGGTAACAACAATACACATACTCAAACACTAAATATCTTATTTATTATAGTAGGAAACTATGCCAAAAAAAACCGTAGCCAAGATTGGTTGCGGTGCTTTAGACTAGCCAAATTTGCAGTCACTAAACTAGTGCAATTGAAATTTTAATAATCTGGGGGCGTGTAATGTACCGTTGGAAAGGCCTTGAGAATACCTTTCCAACAGGTTATTACATGCCCCAAAATTGTTACAATTTCAGTTGCAAAACAAATAAACCAAATATTTGTAATTATTTAGCTACTACAGATGAGGCTAATCAAAAGAATTGCAACCGATTTCAACTGCAGTTATTTTTGGCATGGTTTTCTACTAGTGAATGTTATGACTTGTTTGGGTTTTTTTATTTTTTATTTGTTACAAGTGGGGTTTCTTGAGCAAGTTGCAAGTTGACACCACTTGGCGAATAACATTTCATGGAACACGAGGTGTGTGCACGTATGTACTACGTTATCCCCAGACTCTGTATTATTAAATCATCTTCTAATTTAAGGCATGTATTTGAGGAGCGGTGATGAATGGGGAGGACCGACTGCTGGTTACAGATGAAGCGGTTGAAGCTCAAGACATCAGGAAATTCAGTGATCACTTTAGGGGAATCTATAGAATATACCTCAAATTCATAAAGAAAGACTGAAAGATGTCAACATGTAGCCTGGTTGGACTTGGAAACACTAGAATCTCAACGGATTTATGCCCAAAAATCTTCCTAGAATGAAACCTACTATCATTTAGGTACAATTGTGCAATATTTTATGGAAGCTATGTGTCAGATTGGATCATGTGGATATGTCATCAACAATTGGGACTTGTTTCTGTTTCACTTGATGGGTTGTTACATCATGGGACAAAGATATTGTGGAGATTGGCTTGAGTGGGGCATGGGTAATGCATGTTAGAACTTAATGAATAAGATTCGGTGAAGCTCAGTGAAATTTTCAAATGAATGATTATTTTAAATATTTAAAATGCTATTTTAGGATGAAGCCTCTCGCGACGACAAACCCCTACTCCCCCCCCCTCTCTTTTCCTTTTTTCCTTTATGTAAATATGACTCCTCATGCCCATAATATAATACTATTTAGCCATGCCCTCGGTTTTCATTGTGACAACATTGCCTTACAAGTTGGGTTGTGCATGTGCATTATACACTTTGGTAAGGTTGAACGGCAAAGGTGCATGGGTGCCAACACCGTCAATGTTCAACATTGTCAAAATTGTTGGTCATTGATGGTTGCATGATGGATAAACAAGGTAGAAATGGTTCCGGCACATTAATTCATACGCATGGGTGTAGAGGGCCAAGATGGGACAAGTCCACACTGGCGAATTACAAATTGGTAAGATTGGAAGACCAATATAATGTGTAGTTGGTTTTAGCAAGTTTGTAATCAACACCTCTAGAGAATTTTTCTTGTTTGAAAGACTAATCTTGAAAGAAGATATATGTAAAAAATCATGTAGGCTTGAAGCAAAAGTGGGTGGAGATCATATGTATAAATCAAAAGGAGAAATCAAAATTCATGGAGTCCTCAAAAATTCACAAAGTGGATTTTGTCACAAGAAGAAGGTTCAATCCCAAAAATGCCTTAAACTATCCCCATGTGTTAATCCTTAAAGTCAACTAAAGTTATGGTTGAGAGTTGGTTGTTTCTGCATGTGTCATCACGTTTTTGTGCATGCTTAGAGCATGTTCACATGTTATCAATAATGGGGCAATGCCAAGTTCAGCCTGGGAGTTGGACCCACGCATTAGGCCTGACCGCTATTGTGTCGTTGGTAGGGCCCAAAAAGCTCTCTTGGGCCATAATAGCTTGGGTTTATTACGGCCCAACTTTCAACTCCTCTATAAGAGCATCAACTCTCAATACTTCGCAACTTTGACCAAATAAAATCTTAGCTTCAACTATTTCTACATAAAATGTTATGTAATTTAAGATATTAGTATTGATCACGGGACCCACAATTTACAAAGGTTACATAGAGTGAACTAGTGGGATTTATAATGGAATTGCTCCTTTCTAAAATAGTGTACCCAATTTAGCATCCCTATGGGTTTGCGTTAGGTGTAGAACGTGTGAACATGCCCTTAGGTCAATGTGGGGGATTGAACAAAGGACATCCTATCTTGGATCATTGGGTGTCAAACCCATTTTAGTGCCTCTTAGCATGCTAAAATGAATTTGGCCCTCAATGAACTGATATAGTAAGTTATTTTTTCAAATCTCCAAGCAAGCACTAAAAACATACTGAGACATAGAGAGTATTGTATACCAAACAAGGTCCAACTCCCAACCAAAACTCTGGTTGATTAAAGGCTAACTTTGTTGAGTACAATTAATCTTGAAGAAGTCCAAGTAAGCACTGATAACAACAATCTATCAAATTAATTGAAAGCAAGAGAGTAAAACATGAATACAGAAAATATGTTTTTATTTGTGAATCTATAACCATCCGCCCAACCCCCCACTTGTGGCTCCATGTTCCGTAGATTTATATAGGTTGACATAAGGTAACCACACCTATTGTGAACACTTTGACAAGTTTGGGTACTTAGAGTGATCCAATTTACATGAAAATTTATCTTGTAAGATTAGGAAGTTCAAAAAGGGGATTTAAAAACCATGGAAGTCAAAGTATTTGAGTTGAAACTCATTCCTAGAGATTTAAGTGCCATGGTGAGCTACATGTTGGACGTGCGGTGTGTGCACTAATAGTCATGCTACATCTCCACTTGTTTTTTCACTTATTTTGGACCATTTTCTTATTTTAATTATTTTGCTTCATGTCCACACCATCTCCAAGAGCTGGGCCTGCAACCACTATTTCCCTTGGTGAAAACATAGTCAATTATATATATATATATGTCTTGTAAATGTCTTTTAAACCCCTAGAATAAACACCAGAGGCCCCAAATTTTACTCCAAGGGGGGCTACTTGATATGATTTAACCACAAACCTATGGGGTCTAAACTAAATATGGTATTTAGTGTCACCAATTCCAATTGTCCCGCTCAATACTAATTGTAAACTGCAGTATAGTATCACCAACACTAAATGCTAACCCAACATTATTTGTCATTTCTTATAATTTTTTGGGGGGATTATAGATTTACAGTGTTGGAATTGCTGTCACTGACTGGAATTTTGCATCCAAATTTCAATCATCCATGACTATTTCATCACAAGTTGCTGACAAGAGAAGGTACGCTTTTGGCCAACGGATGAACTCATCCATCATCATGACAATATTTGTAAGCTTATTCGTAAGTGTCATCCAAAAAGCTACCATATTGTCATTAAATGTCATTAAATGTCATTAAATACTGAACTGCACAATTAAGAGGCACTAACATCATATATCTCATGAACATTGATAGTGTAGGGTCACTCGTATTAACATATTTTCCATAAACCCACAAAGCCAAAGGTTGAACTTAGTTTTGAGCTTTCCAGAGGGCAGCTCAGTCTCTAATATGTTGCCTTTATTGAAAGGCATGACCCTAAAACGTCTGAACTCCAGAACAGTAAAATGGAGTGTGCAGAGACACTGACAATACTTATTTAGAAGATACACCATGTCACTTTACTTCAGAGACCAGTATCCATGTAGAACCTGCACATGCAGCAAGAGTATTATGCCACCGTTTCCTTGGAAACAGAAGCAATCAACTAGTGTGCATTTGACATACTAACCATTCCCTTCCGCATTGCTCCTGATTCAGTTGGCTGCACATGCCTGATCATGTAGCCCTTTCATAATAAGAGAGTTAACGATGGGTCGGATCTATAGTGTCACGTTTAAAGAACCTCCACAATCTCTTGACATTTGAAATTGAGAAATGTCTCTAACAAAACTGGGAGAAACAGTGATGGTTTACCAACACTGTAACAGGCTGCATTGGTCTGATAAAAATTGAATGAAAATGTCGTGTTCTAAGAAAGAATGCACCTAAACCATTTCACATGTGTAATGACAATTGTTTATGTCCTAATGTTTCACGAGTCATCAGAAGACATCAAGGTGGTAACCTGCATGATAACACCCAACATTTTAATTAGTTGCACATGGAGGTGGCAGAGACATTTCTCAATCTAACAACACAACCTTCCAAGCAGGCTCTACCAACTTGTTCAAAACTCGCTTGTATCAAACATGAAGCCAATTTAGACCCAACAAACTGACCCCAACATAAGCTCTCCACAAGTTAGCTTCATATTGCAAAATATCTGATACCGGTGTCTTCACTCACATATTAATGTACACTGCATACACCTGAGTTTGTTCTCGACTCGAAACACTTGAGGCAGCAAGAACACATGCAGCAAAGAGGAGGGTGGTCCAATGACATGTTGAGACTTGGAAGTACCAATCGGTGGATATTATACCTGTCCAATGCTCCACAGTCTGTGCAATCAAGCCGTGTAAACAAATGGGACGCCAAATTCAAAAGCCAACTGCATCAGATCAATGACACAAGAGAACAACATGCCATTTGCAACAGAAACAAGAGAGGCTGCGTGATGATATAGACAATTACTAATTTAAAGAAAAAATAAATGTCACATAAAATCCTCTTCCAACTCTGCCAGGCTTTTTCCCTTGGCAGCAATGTCCTTGTTGGAGGTCATCTTTTCTTGGACCATGAGCCTATTGTAGCTCCGAATTTCAGCTTGCTTTTCTTTCTCCAAACGCTCAATTTCCTCTCGGCGTTTCTGATCACCGGCCACAACACTATTAGCACACAGTTGCTACACAAAGATCCAGTCTATTTCAAAGACTGGATCCCCCCTACAATACCAAGTGGTTGAAGTAGGTACATACAACCCAGAAATAAGGACACTGCAAAACATTCAAATAGAACATTCAAGAGCAGGTTTTGGGACCTTCTGCATCAACCCATCTGAAATTACAGTCTGTTCTCTTATTCATGCTGCAGGTGTGTCAAGCCTAAAAATCCCCTAGAGTTTCCATTTTCCTTTCAACAATTCAAAATTATCATAAAAGATGACAGTAGATTCTCTTAAGTAGAAAATGAAAGGGGAAAAAGGGGAACATAATTAATTATCCAGACTTAATTTCTGTAATTCCATGACCAAAAGCCAAAAAATACCTTTTCCTTTGTATGAGCTTTGCGCTCTGCTCTCTCTGCAGCATTGTAAGCCTCCCTTTCAGCTGCACTCAATAAAGAACCAGGTTAAAAAATTCTGATCTGCAAAAGATGGGAAATGCTCCAAACCAGATGTCAAGAGTTTAACTGAAATATTCGGACCCATCTGCAACCTTCTCATTGCATATTCAAGCTTCTGGCAGTTCTCCACCATGGTATCAATTAGACAAGCTGCTGACATGGAATAAATACTCATTCTTGTAAATACAAGCAATTTGGAGATATGCAGGTGCAAGATTAGGAAGACCAGTTCCCCAGCAAGTTGGAGCAAGTGGCACACCTTTCAAATCCGGTGTCTGCTCTGTTTTGGTCTTGTTCAGCCGATTGACAATCTCATTCTTGCGTGTCTCAACCCGGACAGTCCGGACCTGGAATGACAAGATCAGTCACCCAATTCACATGCTAGAGACTCTCACAAGAATGCCAAATGCTACAAAGAACATTTTTGTGACATGAACATGGATATAGGTCCAAAAGGACACAAACTCTTACAAGCTTAGAGTTGTGAAAGCCAACTTGGCCAACGTCCATGCTTTGAGTCTTCCTCAGGTTGTACCAAGGGGTGTAAACAACATCCAAATTGTTGAGTTTGTTGCCTACAGGAATCACCCAACTACACTTCCATCAGCCTCAACCTGGGTACTCTAAAACCACCGGTGACTTATGACTTAAACCTTGTAGCAATATGACCTCAAAGAACCAAACCATGTCAACTGGATGTTGAACAGACAGACCTTGAATAGAGTTGGCCTTCACAAGCTGGGCGCAGTCCTCGAGAAGCTCTGGAGTGATCATCTCCATTGTCTGGCCCTTGCGCATTCTCAGGTACACATGAGCTGAAGACAACTTGTCCACATGGAACCTGAAATTAAGAATATAAGAACAGTATGTTAGAATTCCCTCGTTCAACATGGACGATCACAACATAGATGACATAACACTAACCAGAATTTCTTTTCCCTTCTAAATGCTTAGCAGATGACAGAAAGATGCTGATTGATGCATGAATCGGTCTACGAGCGTAAGCTTGAATTTAACTGGAAATTTTAAATGTCAGCGGTCCACATGATAAGAAATTACATAGGTACCTCAAGTATGCACGATGCAAAGGTTAAAATATATACACATATGCAATTATAAGTGAGATTCTATATGATAGCAAATAAATCACAACAAAAGATTGACTTCTGTTTGTAAACCGCCGGACTGCTCACCAGCATAATTGAACAGAAAAGGCAGACTAACGCCACGAGCTATAACATATCACGAAGTCCTTATAAAGATACCAGCATAGAGATTCGTCTGAAATCTTCTGACCTAATATGTGATACTAACAAGAGTCTCTCCAGCCTTCAGCTCCTTTAAGCGCAATTCAGCATGGAGGACAACTCGTTCTCTTTCTTATCAAGACACACATGAAGAAAAATCCGCAACGCTTCCCCTACAACGATAACTATCTATGAAATGGACTCAACTCCTAGGGTTTTCACAGGCATCGGAATCAAAGGAGGTGAAAGAGTTGCAAATAGCTCATTTTCTTACCAGATGTCTTCCGGCAATCCATACTTGATGAGGTCCTCGTTCTCGTGCTTGTCGAGGCCCATGTAGATGACATAGTCCCCGACTTCGGGACGAGCTTTGAAGTAGTACACCATGGTGATGATGTCTCTTATTGCCTCTTGCAAACTCGAATCTGCACCAATTGAGGCGCCGTAAAGAACCTCTTCAGGAGCGCTTTGCCTTCCTCGTGACGCCGGCGACTGCTTGCGGGCTCATTGTACACCGCTGCGGGTAACGATCGCTCACACAACATCGGAGGCGGCTGGGAGAAGAAGCAACGACGTCGGAGGGCGTTTCCACCACGGGCCCCGAGGGACCCTCCAATTTGCCTAGTATCTATATCCCACCTAGATTTTACACTTCGAAACCAGTCTGCGAGGTACATTCCAGGATGCTGCTAGTCCCCATGCCTCGTTCTCGTGCTTGTGGAGGCCGGCAACCAAGGTGCTTCCACCAATGAAAGAAGCAGCAACCAGATGTACCCGGTGAGTACATGCCGGTGAACTGAATCTACAGAGAGCATAGATGCTGCCCCACTTGTCCCCTCCCAAGTCCCAACCGAGTCCTTTGCATAGGGGTTGGTGGAGATTTTTTAAACACACGACCAAACTGAGTAGAATATAATATTAACTAAGGTCTTTAAGCGCTCAAGGATGTTATTGTTGCTCTCAATGTTGCACTCGAGAAGGTTTTATGCGGGTCGGATTTCTAGTTGTCCATCGTCTAATGGTAAAATTTACGTCTTGAAAATATGGTTGCATTAGCAAATCGATGATGAAACATCAATGAAATCCAAATCGAGACATGAACTTTCCTTGTACACCCTAAAGTCTGTAATATCAACCTCCATAATGTCACTCACTCTCTAATATCCCGAAACCCGAGGGAACGGATGTTCGTAGTTCAAATCTCACTCCTTATTGTCACCTTTCTCTCCCTTATATCACGAATTTTGTCGTTAATGTAAACCATCAAGGAAGTCAACCCACACCCTTGCATTGCGCCGTGTGTCTATGTGGAGTGTCACCTTCTTAATTATTCTTATTTGTCTTCTTCTTCTTATGCCACTTTGTTGAATGTTGGTGCATGCATATGCCACATCGCCCAGGAAGGCCAAGTGGAGTGGACCACACCACACCATTCAATATGTTGCACTTTGTGTTATTCCACAGTGTCACATGCTACACTAATTCACTAGTATTACGCATCCATGTTAACACTTCAGAACTCCATGATATCATATGCACTTTGGTTGCCACAAGTGTGATACTACGGAGTTTAGAGTGTAGTAGTATGATTATTAGCATATAGGTCCCTAGTTTGTGTTGCCTATTAGTGGATAAGATTTGAAGACGTAGGCCATCTCTTTTGAACATGTGTCTTCATGAAGTCTATTATTAGATCCACACGTTAACCACATGTCATTCGAATATGATTGGTATCCAACTAAGAAAAGTGACCAAATAACTCCCACATACCTAAAGGAAGTGAAGCCCATGGCGGAGATTGTGGCCCTTTCAAGTCAAGTTGGCTTGAGATGTGTCCGTTAAGCTACTAAGGCATCACTTCCAAGTGGCCATGAACCATCGATGACTCACGGCCTTTTATAGGGGAAACGAATCAAATCAAAAGAACAATAAGTGATCCCTTAGCAAGCATTGGGTTGTGCGAAGCAATATAAACAATTTGAAGGAAACTTTCGCTTTGAAAGTGCGAGATTTTGTTGCTGTGGTGAATGTCCGGGGAGATTTTTGGGCACAAACGGCCAAAATCCTAGTGTTTCCAAGTCCAACCAGTTACATGTTGTGATTTTTCATGTTTCCTTTATAGTTTGAGGTATGTTTGATAGATTCCTCTAGAATGATCAATAATTATTCTGAAGTCTTGCACTTCAATCAATTATAACTCAATTGCTTTATTTAGAACTACACCATTTTGTCTAATTAGTGTAGGTTACCATTCGAGGTTATGCATCACTACAACATTTTATCAAGAACATCAATTTTTTACCCAAATAATACTAGTAGTTAGTATGCACATCAAAGAATATGATATAATTTAGTTGGTAAAAATGATAATATTGGTAAAGAGTCACAACAACACGTGACTCCGAATGTTAACCCACACTAATTAGACAAAATAGTGTATCACGTGATTCTCCCTATTCATTCACAAAGTGGATCGTTTATAATATTTAGTGTGACATGTGTAATAGTGTCACTTACCCTATTTTGAGATATACGGTAGGTTACATTGATGATGAACAACTTCATCATAAGTATTCTCTCATGACATTGTGGTGTTCAAGTGCGCTTACGAATATCTTGGCATAAGTATGTTCAATAATGTTATGAGGTGCATGCCTATATTACATAATGGTCTACAAGTTGACTAAAGTGTACACAAACGGGACTTGTCATTAGTATGCTCAAGAACATTTTCCTCTTGCATACTAAAATGTAAAACATGACACTTGCCATTGGTACACTCAATAATATCTTCCCCATGGATACTAAAACACAAAGCTATCATCTAAAGTATCCCAACGTGCTACTCTAAATGTCATAATGTAAATAATTTTTTCACTTAAAGAAGTTACTTATGTTGACGAATGGAATCATACTGACAATTAGCGGGCGTGATAAGTTCAGACCTCTAGGCATCTAGTTAGGCCTTTGCAAATAGTGTACATGACACTAAATACCATAAACAATGTATTGGAATTCACCGTAGTGTGGTCCATACTTTCCTTATGAGAGCCATGTGCATTGGCAGCCTAATCACCACAGTCCATGATACCTTGAAGAGCTTCGTGATTCATCGATAGAATGTAAATTCTATGGTTATTACCAACATACATAGTCACCATTCTCGATCTCACACTCACTTGACTTTGATGTTAAGAAAGGACAACCCATGCCTTAACCCTTGAGGGACTAGGGGTTTTTATGTACAACCTATAAACACAATGCCTACTTGCATAACCCAAGTCTCAAAATCAACTACATGATTTATATTAAAGTTTTGAAACTATGTTTAGTAAATTGTGATTTTATGTCAAGGAGAAATTATATATACACTCATATTATGTGACATCCAAGATGCTCAAAATACAACATAGGTAATAGTATCCAATGACAACTCCAAGTTGTGTATTTAAACATGAACCTTTAAACAATGCGGTGTTAAAACGATTAGAAATTTGTACTTGAAGAATGAGTTGATTTTGATCTAGGGTTGTTTCTAACATTGATTAACCTCGGGGATGTGATTATCGGAATTTTAGAAACCACGTGAGATTAAAAAAAAGATAAATTCAATTCGTTAAGGGTAAAAATTAAAAATTTGTTAGATCTACCATAGCATTGGAATTATGTCCCCTACGTGATTATATGTAAAATAGGGTGGTGAACAATTCCTCCATTTTAGTAATTAGTAGAGAAAAATAGGGTTATAGATATTGGATCCCTCTAAAAGTGTGCAGTAGGATCAATACTATAGTTATGGCTTTTGTATTTAGTTTTCTTCAATTTGAATGCAATTTTTTTGGAGTAGGTAGTTGTGCAAAATTCCATGTCTTGTCACAACTGATTGTAATTCTTGTTTTGCTCTATCCGTGTTTACAACTTGTCTATCTTGGCTTGTATATTTTATTATCTCCATGTTTATTGGTAATCCTTTAACTAGTACCCAAATGCTATTGGTTGTGTTTTGAATGGTATTTTGAATGGTTTAGGATTGGTATAACTAATTGAAACCAATTAAATGACAAGATGGATGGTATGGAATGTTTGTTGCTCACATAGTCAATTTTGCAATGCTATAGTATTCCGTCCACTACTTGGTACTTGTATGATTTATAGAAAAAATATGGTGCCAAAATTTAACCTCTCTAAATAATTACAAATAAATATAGGGTGCTAAAAAATACGTCAAAGTAGCTTTATATCTACAAATAAGGTGGGGAAAAATATTGAGAGGTGCATAAATATCCCCCAATTAAATACTCCATTATCGCACGTGGTTACAGAACGTAAGGGGTTGCGATCGCCCCGAGTGATTAACCCAAAGTGAAAGTTTGTAGTTCAAATGGACATTTTGTGTGCATAAAGAGGCTCGAATTAGACTTTTAGGCTTAAGGGTTAAGGTGGACTAGGCTTGAATGGACAATATTTGTTGGTTACAAATGCTCAATTCCGTCGATCCAGTCTTGAAGATGCTAATATATATGTTGGTGAATAACTTTTGAGTCATTGAAATACTAGTCATATCTTTCCTCAAAAATGTTTTATACCAAGCATATACACTCAAAGTTCAATACACATTTGTATGTTACAAACTATATAAGGGCGTTGTTAGTTGAAGGACTGTACATTTTACACACTTAGATACACTGCACCAAATCCCACAAAGTGCACCTTCTTAGCCTTGACCTAACCATGACAATGTTCGTGCAATTTATTTTGACATTTGTAACTCTCACTACAAAATTAGTGTACACATTATAATTTGCACACCCAATGCATGAAGGCCTCTTGCAACAGGTGGGAATACCACATGTCATTGAGCTCATAGTTTGTACGTGACTTACTACAAGCATACAAGACTTGGACAACAAGTCATGTATCGGTGATAAAATGTGCAAATATACCATAGTGGTAGATTTCCAAACTTTTTAGTGACACAAAACTATTATCATTTATGCAAGATTTGTTGCTCGAGTCTCATTTGCTTGTAGTGATTGTGTGGAATGCATTGAACTCCTCCGGTGGACCGAAGGGAGTACTAGATCTTAAACCCTAATTACTAAGCATAATTGGGTCGCTTGTAATCTACAATTCGGAGGCAATAAACATAATTGGCAAGAAGTTGCCATCATATGATGCTTTCTTCAAGTTGGTGGTGGCCAATGGAACTGAGAATTTGAACAATTATTGTAGAAATTTTCACCAAATAAATATAATACACATGCCCATGGCATTACAGGCTTATTGTAATGTGTTGCACCACATGCTGTTGAGCCCATTTATCTCGTACATGGCAGGTTTGGAAGGAATGCATCAAACTCCTCCAGTGAACCAAAGGGAGTAGTCCAGACCTTGTACAGCCGCTAGCCCACGGACTTTTTGGGCTAGCGGCTAACCTAATAGCTAACAGTTATGGCTGAAAACGGTTCTCGAAAAAAATGGGCTAGCCCAGCTATGGCTAGATCGCGGCTTGAAAAATTATGGGCTAGCCTAGCTATGGCTAGATCGAGGCCTCAAAAAATATGGGCTAGTCCAGCTATGGCTAGATCGAGGCCTCAGATAATATGGGCTAGCCCAGCTAGTTATTAGCTAGCTAAAGATAAGTCATGTAACTCAATTGGCTCAAGCTAAGGCCCAACCATGTCATCCCTACCACTACCATAAATTTTTTAGGGTTGAGATCATTTGTCCATATCCAAGTGCTTCCAAGTGCAACCGGTTACATGTTTACATCTTTTGATATGTCTTTACTCAAAGTGGGCTATATTCTCTACATTCCTCTAAAAAGATGGGTCGTTCTCTTGAAGTCTTGAACAAGAACTTCAACAAGTTCATTTTGAAACTCAACCAGCTCATCTGCAACTAGTAGCCGGAACTCTGTAAGTAGTAGCCAGATCTCTGTAACTGTAGTGGCGGGCGTAATCGAGAAACTTTACGATCTCATCCATGACGGTGTGATTTGGAAAACCATCAAGCGATTGGTGGAGAAGAAAGCTGAGGCGATCATATCCCTTCTCCCGGAGATCAATGCTGACCGCGGCCGTCTAGTCAAGCGTCGAAAGATAGCATCGGATCCTATAGCATCTAGAGCAATGTTGCAGGATCTCATTGGCGACGCAGTGCAAACCAACCATGAGGAGAGTGAGGAGGTGGATATTGAACATGATCCGGTGGCCATGGTGGCGGCCAAGATACACATGTATTTCTCCATCGCCAGTGAGAAATTCCCAGAATCTAGGAATTTGGTTAGTTGGTGGTGGAATGAACGATATAGAATGCCGTGTTTGGCGGAAGTAGCCGCCGCTTTACTAGCCTCCAAGCCCGGATCGGGTGGGCTAGAATGTGACTTTGGCAGTCTAAATGATATCATTACTCCAAAGAGATCATCGCTTGGGGGAGGATTTGCAGAGGCATCAATGATGTTGAAGTTGAACAAACATCTAATGCCATACGATCCTGAAAAGTTGATCTTGTTGGATAATTCCGATTGGAAGAATCACATTCCCAAACGCCCTATTTTCAATGAGGAGTTGCAAATAGAGGATGATGACAATTTGTTGGTAGAGTATGATGAGCAACATGTTTTAGATATTGATGAAGATGAGTGATTTTGACTGATATGAAATATAATTGTATTGATGACACAATGTCTCCTTGAATTCATTATATGAGCTACATGAATTAATTTATTAGGTCAGCTAATCCAACTATATGGCTAGAAACGGTACCCGAAAAAAATGGGTTAGCCCAGCTATGGCTAGATCGAGGCCTCCCAAAATATGGGCTAGCCCAGCTATGGCTAGATCGAGGCCTCCCAAAATATGGGCTAGCCCAGCTATGGCTAGATCGAGGCCTCAAAAAATATGGGCTAGCCCAGCTATGGCTAGATCGAGGCCTTAGAAAATATGGGCTAGCCTAACTATGGCTAGATTGAGGCCTCAAAAAATATGGGCTAGCCTAGCTATGGCAAGATTAAGGCCTCAAAAATATGGGCTAGCCCAGCTAGCTAATGGGCTATAAAAGGTGTGGAGTAGTCTTATCAAAATCACAATGCCTCAAGTCACTAATCATCTACAATTTTTGATGTTAAGGTAGAGGGTGCTTAAACCAACACTTTTAAGCTATTGCACATGCATATACATGGTTGATATAAAAAATATGTATTCATATTGGCCTTTATTCTAAACATGGGTATAAAGAAAAGAAAAAATGTTTTTTAGCCTCAATTAGATATTTGATGAATATTCAAAGTCAAAATCATTAGCTTCCTTAAACCAATACATAGGCCCTATGTATGATGACCTTGGATATGATGAGGACCCTCACCTTCATTGCCTAGAACCAACACAACATAGTTGGGTACTAGACCCAAGCTAGATCAAAGACCAACTAATAACGGTGCGCAAAGCCACATGACCACCTCCATGATCCCACCTGGTTCATTTGCAAAACCATCACCTTGCATCTTGGGTACCAACCCCCTTTGTGCTTTGTGGGCCTACCTCTGTGACTTTGTGAATAGAATGACTATAACCCCTCCCCCTACAATTTATAGAATGGCCAGGATAGGCATTGACAAGTCACCCTAAACCCACCTTGAACCAACCTGAGATAGAGTGGAACCGTTACCTAATACCCTACATGAAGATAGTGAAGGTCGCTATGAGATAACGCCGCTAATGGCACCTAAAAACATCACTCCCTGGGCCCATACACTCCTACACCATGAGGAACTCAAGGTAGTAGAGTGCTGGTGATTGGGAGGCGTTTATAGGTGTTGGTTTTGGGTGAGGTGTTGGTTTGAGCACCTCTACCTTATATACATGTTGATTGGCAAGAAGTTGCCATCAGAGTTTGCGTCCTCGGTGGCGGCCGGTCCACCAGAAAGAATTCCTTATTGTAGACGTTTCCACTGAGTAATTATGTACAAATTAGATTATTTGTACCCACTGCGAGATCAAGCCCTATTGCAACGTGTGCCGCATCACATGCCGCCGAGCCCAAAGCTCGTACATGACTGTGTGGAATGCGTCGAATTCCTCTGGTGGAGTGTGCCATTGAAAATGCACCCGAGCTTGCATCACGTGCTTGTGGAGCTTTGCGTATTGGGCCGGGGTCACAGCTGCCAACGTCTCCTTGAGCAACGGGATGTCAAAGCTTGACAAAACGATGGAGAATTTGCTCCAATCTAGCACATCATTGAAGGGTAGGTCGTAGTGGTTGGCAATCACGACCGGAACGCAGCCGTAGAACATGGCGTCCCCCAGACGGGCGGTGTTCACCTCGAAACCTTTGGCGTGGAGGCAAAACTTGCTCGTGAGCATGCCCTCGGAGTACGGGAACGGGACTTTCCCTTGGTGAACTAGAATGTGTTCGTCGTTCCCCCATGCCTTTGCTAGTTGGATGCGTACGTTTGAGTTCAAGGCACCTGCGAAAAATGCCAATCTTTTCCTGGAAAACCAAGACACACAACTATGAGTGTAGTCGACCTAGAGAATCTCTATGTAATGTTGTCTTCTAGAAACGAATGTCATAACATTCTTGAAAAGTGAGATGTTGTTCTCTTCCTAATGCAAACAAGCCATAAACATAGTCAACTGGTCTCCTTTTACATTTTGAAGCGATGAACGGGGAAAACCGACTGCTAGTTATAGATGAACTGGTTTGAGTTTGAAAAATAGCCGGTTGGAGTGAAAGTCTTCTCAAAATTACTGATCATTTTAGAGGAATTTAGGGAATATACCCCAAATTGGTACAGAAAAACCGAAAAAAGTCACCATGTAACTGGTTGGACTTGCAAGCACCAGGATCTCGACCGACTATCCCCCAAACCTCCCAAGACACTGTTTTCAAAATTGCTTGTCTACCTCTGATTTGAATGGACCACTCAAATGTTTAAACTATTGATACACTAACAATGGACTCCCCATTATATATATGAATTACTCTCTTACAGACCCTCTTTGAACTCTTTCCGACCCTCAATTCTTGAGTGTCAAAGGATTTTAAGGAATGTGGTCGAGTCAATCAATCATCGGTTGGCAATGAAAATATACGATATATACAGAGTTTTATGTGTGGGATGAGCATGCAACCTTGACCTATAAAACGTTGAAAGCCAATTACTGAGAGAATCGATTCAAAGTGATCACAGAAGTTGCTCATAAGTTGGGTATATATAATAGGCTCCAAGGCCAAAGAAGTTCCAGAATTAAGCGATCATTGCATTGGCCGAGACCAAAGGAGTTTACATTAGGGTCCGGGTGCACGGCATGAAGTAATGAAGGAGTGGTAATATGGCATACCATCCTGCCAAATCTTGCCGATCCCCACTCAAAGAAACATTCCTCCTAGTTTGAGAAACCAACGTTCAAGCTGGGGTTCAATCTTGAGTCCGCAAGTATTAAGGTCCAAAATGGGGTCTTTTGGATCCCGACTTTCTTGCACCCGGGACCCTAATGTCAACCCAACTTTAGTGTAAGCAGGAGGTTGGTGGATTGAGAGTTACCTTTGTGAAATATGGCCAGCGAGCTTCGGCGTGGATCCCAACCGGGGCCAAATTTGCGGGACCGACGCATCCTTGTGCGAGACGTAGGAGGCCAAAAAGTAGCTCGCGGGACATAGCAATTGGATCGCATTGTGTCGCACGTATGGCACAAAGTCCATGGCCGAACGCGCGATGGAGTGGCATGACAAGTAGAAGTGGTCGGCCCCAGAGCTCCGGTTCCAATAGCCCCAACGCGCGCGCACGTCTGTCACATACTCCCGGCAAAACTTTTGAAGGCCCTCGACACCCACGCGGCGGTCCAAACGCGCCTTCGTGATTGACACTGGCATGTAGAAGAAATGGGCCTCCGCGGGGTCCTTGGTCACGAACGGGCTCTTCAGGAGCGCCTGTTTGAAGTACTCCTCACTCGCATAGTTCCCCCCCGGTGTTGTGGACCTCACTTGAAAGATGTTGTAGAACGGGTCGGTCCTCTCAACTGGGTACACAAAGACTCGAATCTCGCTCTTCATTTCTGCGTAGTCCGAGAGGAATATGCGGCGAGAGTGGTAGGGTCCATTGTCGTCGTCGTCGTCGTTGTCACCTTTGCCATCAACTACCACATCACACATATGTAGTATTCCTCAGCCAATGTACAATTCACTCTTCATATGGAATTCTAATCTTTGATATCCTAGAATAAACAAGTCTGGGTCTTGTAGATCCAAATCTTTAGATTGAAGATGGCACTGCATGCTCCGGCTTCAATTAAATGGGACAATCTTCTGATTTGAAGGAGAATTCGGATAGTGAGGACCCCAAATCATAAAAGCAGCGAGCTTATTGCATGCCGAAATGAAAAAGAGTGAAGGGCTATGTTCATAAAGAATGTTGTTCAAAAATCACACTCTAAACATAACATTCTTAAACATGTGTAAGGATGTTCTCTTTCCATTTGAAGAATACATGAATACGTTCAAGTTTTTTTCTATTCAAGCTTCAAGAAAGTAAGGGCAGAGAGAGATGGACCCTCTGCAGCACTTTTTTGACGTAATCAGACCATCCCAGCATCATGTTCTTTTTCTCCAGAGTTTCTCAAAAAACACTTAGCCGAATGCAAAAATAAAAGTTTAGGATTTCAAACTGCTTTTCAAGTTGCTGTCATCAAGGCACAATGGTGAATTCCAAAACATGATCAAATGCGACAAACCATTAGCAAACCGAAATGAATTCAGTCAACCTCATGTTGTTTGCTGCGAGATTTCTTGATGAATTTTGTAGAGTTCTGGATCCAATTTCAAAGGGTGACTCAGAGATTGGACTCAGTATTTGTTGTCATGAGACCTGCCACTCCCGGTAGTAGCAGCAGGTCAAATCTCAATACATACTGGACATAGCCGATGGCTACTCCCGCACAAAATCGTCCGAAAACAAAACTCTATACATCCCTGCAAGCAGGTACAAAAGGATGGGAAGGTAGGAAAACAAAGGTCGATGTTCATTGGGATATTAGGCCTGCTCTAAGCCAATGGGAGTATGTCACGTCAGCAGCAACGCAGTTCTAAAGTCATTCCAACATCGACTATGGGATAACTACCGGGACTGTGCAATGGAGGAAGAGAATTATCGCATACGTGTATCTCTCGTTCATCCAACATAAAAGGCTTGAATTAGTATGCAGCCCGGATGTTGCTAGTTTTAGTGATTATGATATTGAAATCAGCTTTGAAGACCCGAATTAGTTTAGTCCAAATCTTTTGAAATGATTTGGCCCACAAACCTACAGGGGGTCAAGTTTTTATGTTGGGTGGATGAGAGGTACGTTCATATGCGATAAGTCCCTCTCTCTCCCTTTGCAAACGACCTAGTAAGCGGAAATGTTAGGACCATACATGCAACATGCTACTACTAGAATCAGGTTGATTCAAAAGTTTTGACCAAACACAACCTGTGTATTCATGCAATGTATAAAAGAACTAGGTAGGAAAACAAAGGTCGAAGTTCAAACAAACATTAGGCATCCTCTAAGCTAACATGGGAGTACACCACATTTGAAAAAATGGAGCAATTCATTGAACAGAAGTCACTAAAAAATTGACTATAGTGTGGTAGAAAGTCTACCACTACAATGTTTGTACTATTCAGTTGTCACTTACAATCCAGATTTACATTGTGTTATAATGCTTTTACTTACGATGTGATAGTTTATAGAGTAAACGGTTAATATCTTATAATATCCAAACATCTTATTTGACCTTGGTGGGGAAAAGGTGAAACCTATAGAAAGAGTTCAAAGCATGATTGCATATTTCCATATAGTAAGTGACACATACCTTCCCTTGTCAGATTCCCAGCAAGCTGCTCCAAGAATGCGATTGCGTCTCCCGAACTTGTCACTTTTGCTTGCTTTAGTTCTTCCCCTGTCTCTAATTCTTTTTCGTCCTCTTTTTCATCCTCTTTTTCCTCGTCCTTCTCTTCCACATGATCTACTCGGGCACTTGGCAAAATCACATCTGTGGTTCGATTCTCCGTAATGGCCCATAACCTATTTTCGACCTCGAGATAGCCCAGCACTTCTCTCTGCAGGTTGTGCGTGCCCCAAAGCTTCACATTATACTCGGATGTGTTAGTTCCCGAAACCATGAACGTGTAGAACCATAGCACGCGGCTCGTGAGCCCAACAGTGCAAACAAGGATGATGAGCGCAAGAAGGAAGCATCGCTTTGACGTGAATGGATTTGAGGAGCCATTGCGCCACCTTCTTGATCCGAATTCGGAGAGAGTTGTTCGGCTCGGTAAGAGTGCTACTCCAGGCTTCCCCATTCTTGGTGCTGGCACTAAGTCATATCTACTGCTGCTTCAGGGAATTCCACAGGGAGTTAAGGTCAGCAACTTCATGGTGTTGAGCCACACACAAATTGAGCTCAATCTCAAGCTTGCAAGTTTGGTTGGTGGGACAAGGTGAATGAATTTGAGCTCTTACCTGTGCCTAACTAAGATGATGGAGCGTTGTCTCAAGGTTGGTCCCCACTTTTGGGGCGATGGATTTTCAAGTTCAAGCCCAAACTTGAACTTGTAGTATTATCAAGTCCGATGACTACGATTCCAAGTTCAGGCTTTAAGTTGAAATTCAATCCATAAATGGAAGGAACCAAAGCACATGTAAAGATCCAAATTCTTTTACCTTCGCCCCACCAAACTTCCAAGCTTGAGCTTGAGCTTGACACACCCTTGCCACACATGTCTTGAGCTCAAGCTTGCAAGTTTGATGGGGCAAGGCAAAATAATTTGAGCCCTTACATGTGCCTAAGATGGTGCCAGAGCTTTGTCTCAACGTAAGTCCGCACTTTTTTGGATTGATTTCCAAGGTCAGATCAATACATGAACTTGTAGAATCTTCAAGTCCAAATTCAATACAAACATTAAAAGGAGGAACCGATGTTCCAGGCGCAAGTAAGGTTCCAAATTCTTTTGCCTTGACCTACCAAACATTCAAGCTGGAGCTTGTGCTTGTGCTTAAGCTATGGGCGGCTATGTGTAGCTGGGCCTTCACTCTTGACAGGAGAGCATTCAAAACCCTAGACACCAACAGAAAATTGACATGACGTAGTTCACCACGTGCATGTTTTATCTCAAGGTCACATGTGAAATTTTTGTGGAGGCTATGGTTGCATGCGCAAATTGACTTCTTAACTAAGGTGTGTTCGATCGAAGTAAGAAACGCTGGCGCTAACAATTTAGAGAAATAACATACCATGTCTGGGGAGAATCAAGCCCTCCGAGCCTCCTCTTGCGTCATTCGAGATGTCCTGCAAACAAAATTCCACTATCCTCTTAATTAACCTGAGCCAGGTGGCACTGTCAACACCCTCAATATTTCCTTATATGGCGTGACAATGAAAAAAATGACAAAATCTAAGATGAAGGCCACACTCCCTAAAAAGAAAGACGACTCCGATGTTGCCACTGGCGTGATTTATGGTGTTGCTTCATAGTGTTGTTTCCTATAGGAAGGTCAAGCATCCAAGTACTATTCCAGCCTTAGGTGGGATCCCGGTGAAGACCTTGGATTTAAGACACCCTCACACTCCCTATGATTTAATGTCTGGGGCACTCGATTCATCAAAGGAGAATGGTCATCTATGTTGATTCAGAGTTGAGCTGACTATTACTACATCCCAGTCAGATGCTAGACAAATCATCTATATTTTTTTCAGAGAAAAAAAAACTGACTTACAAACGAAAATAATAAGTAACTTGCAACGATACAAGGAAGGACTCCAGAAGAACATTTAAAATCCTCACTAAGTTGACTAGTTTTTGCAGATTAAATCCAAGAGGGTGATCCTCCTCATGAGCACCGGAGATAGTAGAAAGTTGGGCAAAGAATCTTGCAGATTGGCCCTAGCTATCAAACTACCTGAAAGTGTCTACATGAGAAGAAAAGAAAATCAGACTGCCCACAAATTCACCGAAGCACCGAAACACTTTGCAAACATAACCTCATGTCTAGATATGATACTGGACCGAACTTGGTGAAAAGTGGCGATGCAAGTCTAACTCAATCTGCAGTGCGGATATGGAACTCGAAAACTCTGCACTGATGGACCTTCCCTAGCAGCAGCAAAGCAAGGAATTAAAAAGCTTCCCGAACCTATTGAGGCCACGTTCTAAGCACCGGATCCTCTGCACACTCACTCTGAAACGCTTCGAACAGCTAGATAGCACTCGCACCCCACTCGCACCAGAATCACCCTCGATGTCTAGATTGATGAATTTGTAGATAATTGAAAGCTAGGCAGATTGACCGTATCGACCGACCTGAAATTAGAGGGTATGCACATGATGTCTACAGTTCCCACAGGAGGACCATTAAGCGACTGCCCATCGAAACACTTTCCCCAAAAAACCAAATCAGAACAAACATACCTTCACATCAAATATGTGTGTGACACTCGATCAAACTCGGTGAAAGGCCTAATTCCGGAGTGCCAACATGTAACTCACAACCCCGCAAAACCCCACATCTGCACTGATGGGTCTTCCCTTGCAACAAAGCACGGATTTAAAGAGTTTCCTTGAACCCATGAACCCACACAGCACCGAATCCTCTGTACACTCACTTGAAATGCTGAATCGAACATCGCCACCTCGATGTATGAATTGGTGCATCGGAATTGATGGAAAGCATCTGAAGCAGTACCGCCAACTTGGTCATACTTCAACTGCTTTTCATCACACTGGGGTCAGCAAAGTTGTCACCACATTAGGAGGAAAGGCAAAGGAAAGTGGGCCGGGAGTCTTCGGCAAACGGCTGACAACCCACCACCACAAAACGAAGAAGAAACGCATGCAAATATGTTAAGTATGTACTGTAAGTACTTTCATCGCACACACATCCAGAGTATGTGGGGCTTTGGCTGCATGTTGAAGATAATAGAAAAGAAAAGTTGTATACTTTAACATAGCATAATCAGCACCTGTTTACTGGGCCCGGCCCTCGGAATATAACATTCGGATGCCTGGAAAACCGAGTTTCCTGCTTAAGTTATTACTATACTTGAGTGTTCCAGAAGATGTCGTTTTTTCAGTCGAGATTTTGTGGATCGATAAAAGTGTGTTTTAACGTAATGAAACAACTGAACGGGGAGAACCGACCGCTAGATACAGATGAACTGGATGAGTTTGAGAAATAACCAGTTGTAGTTCAAGACTTCAGAAACATTAGCGATTGTTTTAGAGGAATCTATGGAATATATCTCAAATTAATAGAGCAAAATGAGACGATCACGATGGCATGGAACCGGTTGGACTTCCGTGGAAGCACTACCTAGGATTTGACCGATTATGCCCAAATATCTGCCCAAAAAACCTCCCCGGACGCTGAATGAAACACACCAAGTTGTTCCAGGACACAGGAGCTCAGACAGGAAAGTACCTTTGTAGTGGCCCTACCCAGCTACCTACCGACTCTACCGAGTCTTTATTCTCACCCTAGATGCAAGAAGAATCAACTTCTCATGTCGTGTTATGAACATGACCTACAGTGTATCATCAATTTTCAATTCAACAGCTCCAAATCACAATGGCCATTATTTTATTTTGTGTTGTGTAACTCTCGACCACACTAGGACAAACAAAAATAAACAAAGGTGTGACAGAAGGGTTCATAACATTTATTAAAATGCTATCAACCGTTCCATTCTAATAATAACAGTATATTGTTTCACTCGAGTTTTCAGTAGTGTTCTACTAATAGAATAAATAGAGCACAATTTTGAATACCTTGATATCTTGATTATTCCTGGCCCCACCCATTGCACAAAGTCAGCTAAATAATGTTATGTCATGCCACCAAATCAATAATAATACACTTGAAAAACAACTTGTTTTTCTTTATTTAGAATGCCTAGGTTGTGTCTTCGGTGTATGAGCAATTGCATTAGGCCACTCACCCACCAAATTCTAGTGGGAATAAGGACAAACTCGTTCAAATGTAGATGCCAACTAGATACTCTCATCGTCTCAAATCCGGGCCCACCTACAAACCTCCCCCTCTAAGTTAAAACCTCCTCCTCCTCCTCCTCCTCCTCCTCCTCCTCCTAAAACCGGTCTTTAATCCTTCAGTGACTGGCACTTGTAGGTTAAAAATTATCTAGCACCCCACGGCCCTCCACATTCTAGTAGGCCACCAAATCGTGGTTGGTTGGTAGCTTTTGGTTATTTACATGAGAACACCTCCAACCCATTATTATCTATAATCTAGTGGGTGAGCAACCTACATAAAAACTCACCCTAAGAATACCACGTAGTTTCTACTTTCCTTCATGACAGCTTACATTCTTAGCGAAAGTTAGAGCATTCCATAAATCCATGTAGTAAGTCACACTACATACCATAAAGCTAAACTCAAAAAATCAAATAAGTTGAAGTTGGGCCCAAGCATTTGGTGGGGTTCGTTCAACCCCTAACTTCCCACACCCGATTTCCCTCAAACCTACCCATAAAATGTGACCTCAATTTCAACAACCGTAGGTGAAGATCTAAAGTTTTTTTTTTGACAAATCCAACTGTAAAAACGTTTGTAAGTTAGAGGTGATATTTAATATCACCGATTTTGATTGTCTTGCTCAACACTAATTGTAAACCGCGGTAAAGTGTCACCCACACTAAATGTTAACCTGGCATCATTTGTCATTCCTTGTAAAAAATTTGTAATTTTTTCTTCTTGGCGGGGGGAGGGGGGTGTTATAGATTTATGATGTTGCAATTACTGTCACTTACCAAGTGATTTTTCATCCAAATTCCAATCATCCACGACAACATCTCATCACAGGTTGCTTACAAGAGGAGGCATGATTTTGGCCGATGGACGAACTCATCCATGACAGGATCGGTAAACTTATTCGTACGAAGTGTCATCCGAAACGTTACCATCATAACATTAAGTAGCAAGCCCGAATTGACCTTCTTGAAAGAGCATCAAACTGGCGCGTGCCGGTTTGACGCTCTTTCAAGAGCAAAGGTAACACTAAGTTTGAGTTTTACTTAGGCTATTTTAGATCTATTTGGGTAGTTACTTTCAATGCTTAGTATTAATTATGTCGGTTTCTAGGACAAAACTAATGCCAAGTGGTGATAAAGGTTCTATTCTAGGCTAAATTACGATCTAAACAAGAAAACGGTAGAACCGTGAGACTCTGTCCTTTATTATGAAAGACTACAAATGTAGTTGTCCACTTTGCTCATGCCAATTCATGGCTATTCACTATACCAAACCTTTCTTGGATTTTGTGCACCTTCTTCTCAAATACGGGTCAAGGATTGAAGCTACTCATTCATAACCTAAAATTCTTAAAATAAATAATCAAGAACTGCTGAAATAACAATAGTTAACTAGATTTCTCTCAATGCATTTTAGGGAGCACTTACATATAAACTATAGTTAACATCCACATTAAATAAAGTGGACCAAAAATAACAAGAACAAGTAAAGTCCAAGTGTGAACACAAAGTAGTTAGGAAATTTGCTCTTGAAACAAAGAAGTTGATGCATAGTCTCTATCCTACAGACAGAGCCAACAAATTTAGATAGCTATAAAGCAGTGGGAAAGTTGGAGAGGTCAAAAAGGTAGTTGCACTTTTTGGAAAAGTCTCCCGACCCCCGCATTAGAAACCTCTTTGATACCTTTTTTAAGCTTTTATATTTGTGTTCATTTACCCTTGCTTTGCAAACTTTTCCCTTCTTGTTGAGGTAAATTTGTGGGTTCTAGTGAGTACAAACACTTTGGCCAGCGTGGGTCCTGTGGGAGACGTACAATCGGTAACCCAAGATGGCCCCCCAAGTCCGGGTCTCCCTAGCCACCCATTAACGTATGGACACGGACTCAAGCAACCACAATCCTTTCCACGAAACCGCCTTCTTCACCTCCACCCCCAACCCCGCCATAGCCAACTTTGTGTCCTCATGCTGGCCCTTGTTCACCACCTTGGCTCTCATGATCAACCGACTCCCATAACTTAACTTCCTTGTGTCTCTTGCTCATGGTGGCTCGTGGCTCGCAACGGCCGTGATGTTTTGATGACGCTTGGGTAACTCCCGTCCCTTTTGCTCAGAAGCCACTCCACAACGACGAACAACAGGTATGCAACCGTCCGAAATATCGCTTGGCTCGATCATTTTGTGTGCAACTCGTGGTTCTATCAATAGCCCACATTTTGTTTGTTTGTTTGTTTGTTTTGTTTCTTCCACACATATCAACAGCTTGCTATTGAGGTGGGTATTTGTCATTCAAATAGGAGCGTAGAGAGGAGCTAATCTGCTTCACATGTAGGGTGCTTCCTATTTACTCGCGCTCCTCTTTGTGGATCACATGTATTGGTGATTGTTTAATGAAGGAACTAGGCTCCCTTGTTGTTTAGTTGAGTAGTGGTTGTTCCTAGGGAGCTTGTGCACCCAACAATTCAAGGAGCAATCAAGACCATAGATATTGAGTGTGGGATCAAAATTGGCGGTCCATGTTGATCAAAGTGGTCTTCATGATTTGTCATGTAGCACCAAGTGTTGTACGACACCCTCTCTATTTGCCACTCAGTGACTACAAGACATATGCACGTGGTCGACGACAAACGGTATGGGCCACGCTAATTTAAGCATTTTGTGTGATGTTGCAAAGTAGGGACTTACATCACTTGCTTCATAAAATGGCTCATGAAGATTGGGAAGTTGACTTCAAAGGTGATATGACCACAACACTACCATCATTGGTATGTCCTCTCCCTTCACATAGGTGCATGTCTTCCTTTATTTCAACATAATCATGTGCTTGCACGTTTCATGTAGGAATCCCTAATCACCTTTTTGTTCGGTCAAAATTATTGTCCCAATTGAGAATTATTGAATGACTTGCAAGAATAGTGCTACGCGATACATGATAACGTTACTGAGTGGCATGTGCAATCGCCAAATATTGTGAGTGTTTAGGAGCAAATCAATTGCTAGAGGAGACTCTGAGGATGTTTTCCACCTCGTCATCGAGAGCGAGGTTGTAGTGTAGTGTGAATTTGTCAACCCAAGCGTGTCAAGTCCAACCTTGCTTATGTGCAAATGTTATGCTCATCTAATTGAGTACTAGGATCTAAGTGACTTTAGTCAAAACAATCTATACAAAAATAATTATGCATATGAGAGTATTGTTTGTGTCATACGTTAATGCATGCACATTACAAAACAAACAAACTTGGGGAAAAAAACTATCAACATATGATGGAATTCCTAATTTACGTACATTCTGAAGAAGAAAATTGTGTGCTCAAAGTACCACTCTAGATGTGTTATTTTCATCAAATAACATGCAACATTAAATGCGTGTATAACAATAAATGTAGTCCCAATTAAATCCTCGTTTTCCCCATTTATACTTGAAGACCCATTGATAGGGCTACACGTACATTTGTGCATTGTGTCCAATATTCATGCATCAACATAGATTTGCTTGGTATCTTTTTTTTTTGTCCAGATATGTTCTAGGATGGAAGTCTACAATATTAAATGTCTTAGTAACCAATGGTAAACTTCAGCTCAATAGTTCAAATCTGTAGTATCTTGCACAATATGTGGAGATGGACAAACTGAACGTTACATCAGGGTTCAATCGTCGTTTGGAGGATGTTATGTTTTTACGAATCTGGGTAAACGATGTATATTTGTTGCGATCCCACCCAACTAGGCAATAAACAAAGGTCTTGATTCCCAAGTCCGGTCTTGAGGGATTATGGAAGTTGATTGACATGATTGATCGTGTGAGAAGTCACTAACATTTAAGTAGCGAAAGAGTCCCATCTTGTCAGTCAAAGACTAGGGAGAAGTAGTTGATCATCACCGTCTCTAGTTGAGTTCGCTCTCCAACCAACACATGCATCGTCTATGATCACCTAGAAAAAAAGTGTGCCAAAATGCTTAATTTACACAAGCCCTAGTACACTTATTCATACATTTGGAGCCAACAACATGTGACAACATGAAGGCAACCCCATTACGACGACGAAGTGAATTTGAGATATTGGTTTTGGATAAACTTGTTGTCATGATGTGTTCACGTTGCATGAAAATTGGAGGATGGAAGCAAAATAGATTCTCACCAATAAAGCCTAGCACTCGTGATGTAACCTCACTGACGAGGATCCTAAGAAGTGTGTGTTAAATTTCTTGTCTTATAGAGTTGATGTGTGGTTCATAGTTGCAAGCACATGATCCTTCACAATCTAGGCTATCTCATCATCAATTCTTCTTCTCCACTCATTTAAGAGAAGTCAAGTTGTAGATGTCTCGTACGGGTCATGCCAAGATATTTTGATAGCGTGTTTATTCCTTATTCGATACGAGGATGCACAACATCACCCATAATCGATGATTAATTTGTCCTGTAATGGACACGTGTTGCGATGCAATCAACTGTAGTAGGCACATAATGTCTACCACGTCATTATTGGAGCTCGGTAGGTTGGATGGATGCCTACTACATGTTGTGACATGGCTTCTCGCATCCATTACCTAGTTCATGAGGTTGCCATGGGTTTTTGGTAGGTTTAGCAACCTCATTCATGTTTGATAAACGTTTTTTAGGGTGGTAATGTCAAACCAAGAGGGGAATGCCTTGGAGTGTCTCTAGATACATGTTTTGCTAATTTGGTACATATCGTTGTGGTAATTGGGAAGTTGGCACAATTCTCCGAGGAAATTCTACAAAAGATGTACAAATGGCTTTCAAGATCCAGAGACATGATTGACAATAGATGTGTTATTTTTATCTAACTTACCCTATTTCATCCAAATGATGTGTGTTTAAGGGTCATGTTATTATGGGTAATATCCTATGGATGAAAAATGATCAAGGACTAAATGTCATTGGAAAGTAAAAGTGGATTATACATGTAATAAAAGGTCTATTTATTTCATGGTTTTTATTTTGTGTATTTATTGGAGGTTCTTATCACATTAAATTGAAAAGCTTAATATAAATACATGAGCCTCTTTCTAGGGTATTGTTAGTATATATACATTATTTGGTTTCTATAATTTTCTTGTATGTAGGGTATTTTTGTTTTCTTAGTCACCTGTGCACATCATTAAGGTTTCCAACAAAGGGTCCCCGCCTCGGAGTTCTTGCACATTTGTGATTCATTTCTCTTTGGATTTCGGTGTAAGTTGTCCAACTCGGACCTAGATACCAAGTTCTTGTCCCATATCTTAGTGTAAACTCCGAGACCGGGTGGGGGGAGTTTGGTTCTAAGTAAAACAAATACTTGTATAATGTCATTCTACAAGTTTGAAACCAATTGTAGTATATAGAGTACAATGCTCTTACTATGGATCGAATAGACACTTAATTCACGTCAGTCTCCTCCGGAGACCGAAGTTATTATTATTATTATTACAATGCTCTTTCTATATTGTATGAATGGTTTACGAAACTTGCTTTGGACCTTAATATCTTCTACAAATGGAAAATAATCTAGGTTGCCCAATATCATTAAATATCCTACATTATATTACAAGCATGTTCATTACATGAAGTGATTGAGTTGTGTATGCTCCCCGGTAGACTATAGAGTGTTGGAATTTTTCAAGAGGACTTTATAGAATGCATAATTGTATTCTCAAATTCAAGATTTGATTTTGACAATGTTGCATATAATAAGTCGATACAAGTGTGTTGTACATGAAGGTGCATTGTTATTCTTGACTTTTGGCTTCGATGTGCAGATGATTATAGGATCCTTCAAACTTCCTTCCCAATACAAATTCCTTTCGAATTAAGATTGTATAATATAATGTAGATTTTATTGGGGGTTTGCGGCAACTATTGCATCATGGACAACTCCTTGCTTTTGATGGGGTGTTCAAGAAAATTGAAGCAATTGGAACACGCTAAAATTTTATTGAATGCAAAACAATGTTTGCATTTAAAAAACAAATCTCATCTTGTTCTAGAATGTTTCATGACTTTGGTCGAACAAGTTCATGACAAAATGGAGTTTGGACCAAGTATGAAGGATTTATACCGAGTTGTGTGTAAAATCGAGGCATTAATCCAAGATTGCGCTAGGGACGATTGGATCCATGCATCATTGTGGCAATCGAATAATGAAGAAGAGTTTCGTGAGTTGCTTGAAGAGCTCAATTACATTTTCAATACATTGTGTGAGCAATTCCAAATATTGGGGATAATGACCATGGACCTTCAAAAACCCATAGAGTTCAATCCAATGAATATAACAGAAGTGGAGAAAGACCAAAAGGCATTGGTCCAACAATTGTTGGAATATCTTGATGCAACAAAATCCTTCAAGGATCACGAAGTTGCAAAATATGCTTACGACCGGTTGGTTTGTCGAATGGACGGAGAAGGCGTTGAGTTGAATGGTGGAACATTTCCAACATACAATGGGATTCCTCAACGATTAACTTGGTTGGGAAATGGTGCTTCTGGACAAATATACGAAACAAATTGCTTTGGCTTGGAATTGGCTTTGAAGGTTTTTAAAGCGGTTGACATTGATTACGAGCATTTAGCGGATGCAAACTTCAAGAAAGAGGTGGGCATTTTAGCAGGGTTGAGTCATCCAAACATCGTTAAGTTCATATGTTGTGGTGAAGGACATGCTTATGATAGCAAATGGCGATATATAGTGATGGAAAAGATGGAGAGAAGTCTTGGAGTTGCAGACATGAAGGACGTTGATTTCCAACGATCAAACCTTGTTGTCCTTGATATCATGTTCCAAATTGCAAGCGGAATGCTCTATCTCCATGACATGAATGTTGCACACCGTGACTTAAAGCCCGAAAATATCCTTGTGAACTCCTTGAATGATCCCATATTGGATCCCATGGGCTACGTGAAAGTTAAATTGGTGGACTTTGGGGTTTCAAAAATCGAAGCAAAAGATGCTTACCAAGAGCCAACGGGACATAATCTAGGTACCACCGGGTTTAGGGCACCAGAGACATTTGTAAGATACGATGACACATTGAAACATTTTGTGAATGCTTTCAAAAGTGATGTATTTAGCTTCGCCATGGTGTGTTCTTACATTCTCACGAGGGAGATTCCATTCTCACAATGTAGTAGATCTGAGATAAAGGACAAGATGCAAGTTGGAGAGAGGCCAAGGTTGCCGTGCGATTGCCCCGAGTCATTGATATCTTTGATCAAAGAGTGTTGGTCTTTCGAACCATCAAAAAGGCCAACCTTTCAAGATATTTGTTCAAGGCTTTGTCAAATTAGGCATGAACTTCATTTAAATGCTTTAAACATCATGAACAATGGTGTGAAGATGGACAAGTCCAACATTCCTCAAACTCAAGAAACAAGTGAGAACAATCTACCAACAATAGATACAATGGATCACAAGGGGGATACAAGTGCAAAGCAGGGAGGAAACGAGCTTGTTGGTATGCAAGAAAGAATCCCAAGGGTTATGAGGGCATTGGAGGAACACTCCATAGTGGCCATTATAGGGGTGGGTGGAATGGGAAAAACTGCTTTGGCAGAAGCTGTGATGGAACTCATGCGTGGTCATTTTGAAGCATTTTGCTTTACTTTCATGAAAAACAAAAATTGTGGCACTATCGAGATTTTCAAAGAAATTTTGAACAACTTAGGGGCCAAGGTTGATGATTTGGAAGACATTGTACAAGCAAAAACTCGTCTTTGTGAAACAATAAAAAACAAAAGTGCTCTCATTGTTCTTGACGACATTGGCAATAGTACACAAATTCATGAATTGATGGATGTTGAGATCTTTGAAGCCAAACGTACCAACAAGATGATCATCACAACTCGTGATTGGCACCTTGTGGAAAACCTTGGAGATGTTGGTCGTGTACATTTGGATGAACTCATGAAAGGCGAAGCTATGAAATTATTCTCTAGGCATGCTTTCGGTGATCAAGGATATGAAACACCATCTCATATGGTGGACATTGTCGAGAACATTGTGGATGCATGTAGAGGGTTGCCTTTGAGCTTGAAGGTTGTGGGTGGAACCTTATATGGATTCAAGAGAGTACGCATTTGGGTGCGAGCTTTGCAAAGACTACAAAGGGCAAGATCCTTGGGATTGACAAATAACAATGAGGTTTGGCATTGCCTACGGATAAGCTTTGATGACCTTACTGAAGAAGAAAAAAATTTGTTTTTGGACCTATGTTGTTATTTTAGCAAAGATTTGGTCCCAATGGATACATTAAAAGTTGTGACCTCATCACGTTTATGGAGAGAAGTCAACAAAAATCCTGAAGAGTTATTAAAACGTCTGGAAGATAAATGTTTGCTTAAGATTCACGAAGATGGAGTCTATGAAGTCCATGAACAATTACGGGATATGGGACGTATGATTGCGGAAACAGACCCCATGTATACTGGCACTCGATGGTGGAAAATACAAGAAGCAACTTGGAGTGGGAAAACACAAGGACTTATGGAGCGTATCGAATGTCTTTCTTTCAGTGAACCAACAAAGAAGTTCAAAACACACTTTGACATTACAAAACCTTTGTCTTCGCTTCGATTTTTTGGTTTTCAAGGTTTTGAGGGTCCAATCTCATTGGATAAATTTTTGAATCAATCCAAAAATCTCCAATGTTTGATGGTGATTTGCCAACCAAATCAAAATTTTGCAACAACCTCAAATCCATTTTTGTTCAATTGGGACAATCACATAAATTTGCAAATTTTGGTGATTGAAGGCGTATCTACTCTATCTGAAATTGGTGATAGTATTGGACAATTGAAATTTTTATACAGAATGAGAATAAGAGATTGCCAAAATTTACAATCCCTACCAAGCACCATAGGCAACTTAAATATCTTGAGTTATTTTGACTTAAATGGGTGTGGAGGATTGAAGGAGATACCCATGGCCTTGGGTAAAATGACCTCCTTGACTCACCTCAACTTAAGTGTGTGTCGAGGCTTGAAGGAGATACCGGAGGTGTTGGGTAACTTGACCTCCTTGACCTCCATGGGCTTAAGTGGGTGTCGAGGCTTGAAGGAGATACCGGAGGCGTTGGGTAACTTGACCTCCTTGACCTCCCTTGACTTAAGTGGGTGTCCAGGCTTGATGAAGATACCGGAAGCGTTGGGTAACTTGACCTCCTTGACCTCCCTTAACTTAAGTGGGTGTAGAGGCTTGAAGGAGATACCGAAGGCGCTGGGTAACTTGACTTCCTTGACCTCCCTCAACTTATATTGGTGTCCAGGCTTGAAGGACATACCGGAGGCGTTGGGTAACTTGACCTCCTTGACCTCCCTTGACTTAAGTGGGTGTCGAGGCTTGAAGGAGATACCGGAGGCTTTGGGTAACTTGACCTCCTTGACCTCCCTTGACTTAAGTGGGTGTTCAGGCTTGAAGGAGATACCGGAGGCGTTGGGTAACTTGAACTCCTTGACCTCCCTTGACTTAAGTGGGTGTCCAGGCTTGAAGGAGATACCGGAGGCGTTGGGTAACTTGACCTCCTTGACCTCCCTTGACTTAAGTGGGTGTCCAGGCTTGAAGGAGATACCGGAGGCGTTGGGTAACTTGACCTCCTTGACCTCCCTTGACTTAAATGGGTGTGAAGGCTTGAAGGAGATACCAGAGGTGTTGGGTAACTTGACCTCCTTGACCTCCCTTGACTTAAGTGGGTGTCGAGGCTTGAAGGAGATACCGGAAGCGTTGGGTAACTTGACCTCCTTGACCTCCCTTGACTTAAGTGGGTGTCGAGGCTTGAAGGAGATACCGGAGGCGTTGGGTAATTTGACCTCCTTGACCTCCCTTGGCTTAAATGGGTGTGAAGGCTTGAAGGAGATACCGGAGGCGTTGGGTAACTTGACCTCCTTGACTTCCCTTAAGTTAAGAGGGTGTCGGGGCTTGAAGGAGATACCAGAGGCGTTGGGTAACTTGACCTCCTTGACCTCCCTCAACTTATATGGGTGTAAAGGCTTGAAGGAGATACCGGAGGCGTTGGGTAACTTGACCTCCTTGACCTCCCTCAACTTAAGTGAGTGTCAAGACTTGAAGGAGATACCGGAGGCGTTGGGTAACTTGACCTCCTTGACCTCCCTTGACTTAAGTGGGTGTCGAGGCTTGATGGAGATACCGGAAGCGTTGGGTAACTTGACCTCTTTGACCTCCCTCCACTTAAATGTGTGTGCAGGCTTAAAGGAGATACCGAGGGCGTTGGGTAACTTGACCTCCTTGACCTCCCTCAACTTATATTGGTGTCCAAGCTTGAAGGACATACCGGAGGCGTTGGGTAACTTGACCTCCTTGACCTCCCTTGACTTAAGTGGGTGTCGAGGCTTGAAGGAGATACCGGAGGCTTTGGGTAACTTGACCTCCTTGACCTCCCTTGACTTAAGTGGGTGTTCAGGCTTGAAGGAGATACCGGAGGCGTTGGGTAACTTGACCTCCTTGACCTCCCTTAACTTAAGTGGGTGTAGAGGCTTGAAGAAAATACCCGAGTCGTTGGGTAACTTGACATCCTTGACCTCCTTCAATGTAAGTCGTTGTCGAGGGTTGGAGGAGATACCGGAGACGCTGGGTAATTTGAGCGCCTTGACGTCCCTCAACTTGAATGGATGTCGAGCCTTGAAGGAGATACCGGAGGCTTTGGGTAATTTGACCTCTTTGACCTCCCTCAACTTAAATGAATGTAGAGGTTTGACGAAGATACCGGAGACGTTGGGTATCTTCACATCTATGACGTCCCTCCATTTAAATAGAAGGAAACGCTTGACTCGATATTGGAGAAATTTGGTTACTTGGCTTTAGTGCCCTCAATCAAAATGAATGGTTGTGTAGGCTTGAAAATGTTGAAGTGTTGGGTAATAGTTGGAAATTAATATTAGAGGTTGTGGGCAACATGATCTTTTGGACTAGGCTCAACTTATGTAGATGTCAAGGCTTAAAAAACATACATGAGGCATTGGGATAACTTAACCTCCTTGACTCCATTATATTAAAATGAGTGTAAAGGCTCAAATGAGATTCAAGGGAACATTGTGAAACTCAACTTCCTTGACCTTGTTGGTTTCAATTGGGTTGAACGGCCTAAAGTAGATACTAAAGGCCTTTGGTATCTTGATCTTTTTGACATGTTGCACTTGAATGGGTCGAATGGCCTACAGGAGATACCGGATGCATGGATTAATTTGACATCCTACAACTTACATGAGTAATTAGGGCCACTTCACACACAAGGCTGAAGGCCCTTGACCATGGCAATGTAAGAGCTCTCATTGGTCGAAAAGGCGGAGACCATCCAAGTTCACTTCACACTAGGAGGTGAAGGCCTAAAGGCCCAAAGAAAAGTTCGTGGATGAAAAGTCTACATGGAGTCCTACATGGCTAGTTGTGGATAAGGGTGCATGGTCTACCGGAATTTGCGTCAGACCCACCTCCAAGAGGTGGGCTTGACGCAAATTCTGGGAGACCATGATTTTTTTAATATTTTTTCCAGCAGGACAGATTTCAGGACAGACTGCATGGCAGATTCCAAGACAGATTCCAAGACAGATTCCAGGACAGACAAACACCACCAAGTAGTTATCTTAAATTAATAAACTTGGAGACATATTATATTAAACCAAATCCTCCCCTCTTTTTCCGCCAACAAAATATGCAATGGTCCCGCAACATGGTTCATTCTCACTTCACACTATGCTTGAGGGCCAAAGACTACATAAAATGCCTTTCCCAACACCCATGGTACAACCTTTGGATGAGAGTCAAGGGTCCTCACCATTACAAGGTCACGGCTCTTGGAACATGTGTGAAGTGGCCCTTAGTTGTAACATGTGGAGGGAGATATTGGAGGTTGGATAACTTGACCTTCTTGTCCCCCTCCCCCTTCTAGATATATTGGTATATAGGCTTGTAAGAGATATCATAGGCCTTTGGTAGGTTGATACATCATGTATGTTGTGAGCCAAATTTTTGGCCATTTAGTTTAACTATGGGCAAATAGATGAGGCTCGGATGAAGTCCATCCAAGAAGATGAAAATAGTTAAACTATAGGCAAGTAGTTATAACCATAGGCACGGGCTTAGGTGCCCTTAGGCGGTTAGGATAACTATCGTCTCCCCCCCCCCCCCCCCTCTGAGCTAAGGGGGATGGCGAAGGAGAGGAAGGTAGGCATTCTCTTATACTTTTGAGCGAATAGTTAAACTATAGGCTTGTCTCCCTCATCATAGCATTGTGTGAGGTTTATTGTGAAACTATCTTCTATGTAAATTCAATGACCATCGCAGTGATTGCAGGCACTAATTGCTATTGAAGTATATTGTTAATTGATTTTTGAGTTTTTTGCAGGAACGAAGTGAGTTGAATTGTTTTATGATCTGAATGAGTTGAAGTCTGAACTATTGGCCATTGTTGAAGTCATTATCAACTGAGAGAGTCACAATGAGCGTAGATAGTTGTTGTTAAGTGAATTAGAGCAAGGAAGCAAATACAATTAAGTGAATCGTAATGTGAAGCTGAATGAATGAGAGCGCATGTGAAGAATTCTGAAGTAAAGAAAGAAGAATGAATTGTGAATGGAAGAAATGAGCGCATATGAATTATAGTGAGCAGTGCAAGACTAAGAGAGAGATTGAATGAGAATGTATCAACCTCAGAGTGAGCAAAAGGATGAAATAGAGAGGATATCGAGAGGAGTGGACAGTCAAATGTGGAATCTTAAGCGTAAATGAGAAATCCGTAGCGGGAAACTAAGAATGGAAAGCGAGTGACTGAGAGGGTTAATGTCGGATTCAAGAGTGCGGTTGTTCTGAGGGATAAACACCTATTGTTCAGAACTTCTTGAGGAAGGATTGGAGTGGAACTATGATCTTAATAAGCCAACCTAAATGGAAAGGGGCCAGAGGATTAAAACTATTGTCTAAGTGGTAGAGTGACGCATGAGTGGAAGAAATTAATATAGTGAAACCATCGCCGGTTGAGTGCCGTGAGAGGAGCCAACTGGAGCAACATAGAGAAAGAGTCGAACTATTGTTTAAGAAGCAGAGAGCATTGTGGAATGACGGTTCAGGCCACCTGTGAAAGAGAGAAGGCGAGACAATCGAGCGTTAACCTGAGTGAAGCGTAACTATGGACTCTAGTTAAGTTTTACTATAGGCGGAGAGGGAGCCGAAAGGCCAAGTGTCAGACCATTGTGTGAGATGATTGTATATTGCTAGCCTCAGAGAAGCAGGAAGGAATGAAACGATTATAGTTCAACCAATAAAGATCATAGTTGAATCTTGAGGGTAGGCTGTTAGTTGTAAAATTGGGAAGAATGGAATTTAAGAGAGAATCTCAATCAACTGAAGTGATGAGATATCACTTCTGATCAGTTGATTAGAGGAAAAAGTGAGGATTGTAAGAGGGATCAAGTGTAAGTAAGCTAGAATGAACTTTGGAACATAAATGATATCTAGGTATAAGTTATTCGAATCTTAATTAAGTAGTAAATTGATAATTAGTCAAGAGATTAGATCTTTGAGTATGAGATGCATATTAACACAATCAACTATTGTCTTGTGTGTTACCCTGGTTGTTGTTGTTGCAGGTAGTGCAGGGCAGCCAAGACTATAGCTTGACCTTGATGTCCGTTGTTAGTTGCACCAGTTGTGAGTAATGATTAAATTTGGAGTTAATGAATAAACAATTTGTCTTGTATTGGAATTAACATTGACGAAGTAACGAAGGAATTGTTTTGACTTGAAGATGCATTGGCCAATGGTTACCAAAGACAATTGTGATACTTAAAGACTATTGTTATACAAAATCTCATGACGAGATGAAAACTACAGCTTACTGACACACATACCCTACGGACTGAGAAAGATTGAGAGGGAAACCAAGAGAGAAAAGGAGAGTAAAAGACATACTAGTCATGATTTAGAGTGAAGATAGCAACCCTATTGTCTGATTAATGAATTATAATGTGACAAATGCTTGTAATAGACACTAGTTAAGCCTTCCTTGAGAGTCTGTACCCTGGGTTTTGGGTTATTTAACTGAGAGCAAAAATGTACTACATATGTCCACTATTATTGGATCCGGAATCCGGTCAATGTAAGGATATTGTGGGGGTAGACCATTATTTATCACTACTCCATCGCTCTCTATGAGCCAAATTTTTTGTTGCGGGTTCTTTAGTTTCATTTGTCCCTACAAGTGGGATTAATTTGTGAATACTAAGTGTGTGTGTGTGGGAATCAACCACAACACAAGTATAGATACACAGGGTCTTTGAGCTTTTAGAGACTTTCATCTTTATAACCAGCTACTCTAATATCAACATGCCGAAGAATACTATCTTGAAAGTTTGGCTAAAAGTTGACCACCAAAACTATACAACTTCATTTTATCATTGCCACAATAGACAGTGAGAAATCTAAACAAGGAAAGCAATATGGTTTGTTCAATTTTCAAAAATCATTGAGTTGGTGTCACTTTGATTGCTCAACCTCCATGTTTATCTAACATGAACCTTTGAATGTCATAAACTTTGAAGGGGTATTATACCAATTTGAGCTCCTCATACACTTCATGTACAATCTCATCTCCCTTGATCCCAGTTTCAACAAGAGAATAAATGCACTGTGGTCTTTTATAACTTGTAGGTCAATATTTGGGAAGTGCATCCATTTGGGAAGGACTTATTGTGAAGCAAATAGGACAAACACAAATAAAAGACAGAAAAGTGACTCGTATTGCATGCTCTCTCAACATGACAATATTGATTTCAAAGAATGATAGTCAACAACATAATAAAAAGGGTTGATTGTTTTCCATGAAAACAACCAACCAGACCATCACTAGTTTATTTGCAGTATATGCTTATCAACGTGATGACCTTCAAGGACCTAGATCTGAGGGTTCCAAAACCTAATTAAAGATACCTAGACAGTTTATCTAATCACCACACTGCAATACATCTAAAACTCTACAAATAATAAGCACACAAGTAAATGATAAATAAGGTATAATATCAATAGTTTTATCTATCCTTATGACCTTCCCCACCTCATCATTCGCTTCAGCCCACTTTCCTCTAGAGGTGGTGGTGGTGGCACTTGAGGAATCTCAATGACAGGCAACTCTGAGCTTGACATGTTCAGGTACCCTGGGTCCCTTAAGTAACCACCCTCTCCAAACAAGCTTCCCATTGAACTCCCTACTGCCTTGGTAAGAACCTCTACAATCCGAATGCCTCCTCGCTCTTTTAGAATACCTTCAAGCGCCTCCTTGTGTGTTGGGTCCAGGGCCTCCATGTCTTTCAGGAGATTTTGTATTGTTGGCAATAGAAGGTTGTTGACGCTTGTTGGGGACAGGTATGAACCACCAGACAAAATCTCCATATCATGGACCATTTATATAGGTACAGAGATTGCAAATTTAGAACCTTGTATTAATCGAGATGCTTCAAACCCCCAAGATAATTTCGTGTGGTTGTGGCATCTTTGAAGTGGAAGTTACAGTTGCAAAGACACTACTGGTTGAGATCAAACATACTTAATTGGTGAAAAATCCTTATTACATTGAACTCTATGCATAGGATACATGTTACATCAAAATATTTGAAGTTACAACTGCTGGAGGAGAACATCAGAACAATCGAAGGATGAGGTCATACCAGTTGCATCAAGTGCTCGAAGCGCCTCACAAATGACATCAGCTCTCTCCCGACGCCGTGCTAACTTGGCATTTGGCATAGGTGTCCCCGAAAGTACAACCAGCTTGATCAACAGATGTGCGTCTAGTTAAGTCCAACATAGGTTAGTCTAGAATGTTTTCAACAAAAACAAAACATCATATGATTATTTCCTACAAATTCCCCATGCTGACATATTTGATGCACCCATGACAACCCGGAAGATAGTTCTTGAAAGTTGCAAAAAGGATATAATCTTGCAAGTTGGATGTTGTAAGTGGGATTGCCACAGAGAGGGCACGGATTACTGCAATGGTGGCTTCATGCGATCCATCCTCCAAAAATGAATCCATTTGCATTTTGACTTTGTCTACCACCTGCAGGGTTGTCTATTGTGTCGTGACGGAGGGTAATCCCGACATAATGTCGTGCCGTCACGACACGTATCCGTCACGACATTATGACGGATGATGTCTTTATCCTGCCGGACTTGAATTTTACCGAATTTTTTGTGTATTTACATTACCCCATTGCGGACACGTAGGAGTTACGATGTCCACGTGTGATGACATGTCAGCAAAGTAGAGGTAAAGTGGGGAATAAAATTACTAGCGCCCGTCTGCCCTCCCGTCCGCCCCCGTTCCCCGTACCCTAACCCCGCTCCCTTAGCCCATTAACATGTTCCCTAACCCGTTCCCTACGTTCCCTCCCGTCCGACCCCCCGTCCTCCCTCCCGTTCCCCTCCCCCCTCCCCCGTTCCCCTCCCCCGTTCCCCTAATCCCGTTCCCATCCATCCCGTCCTATCCAAACCTCCTAAACCCGCTCCCATCCCCCGCTCCCCAAGTTCCCACACGCTCCTCGCGTTCCCCCCCGTCCGCCCCCCCCCCCCCCCCCGTTCCCACTTACCTTCCCGTCCTCCCTCCCCGTCCTCCCCCCCCCTGTCCGACCCATCCCGCCCCCCCGTCCGACCCCTCCCCACCCCGTCCGACCCTTCCCCCCCCCCCCCCCCCCCGACCCTCACCCCCATCCGACCCCATGTTCCCACACGTCCGCCCGCGCTCCCCACCCGTTCCCCCCGTCCGACCTACACCCTCCTTAGTAATATTTTATTACTTTGATTTTAACAAAATGGTAAACACAATGGCAAAATGGTTTACATGCCAAGGGAAATATGCACATCCACGTCGGCATTTTTTGCCACATAGGACGCCACCTTGGCAAGAAGGTAAGTATTTTACCCACCCTACTAGGTTGACCCTAGTTTGACCCTACGAGGAGCCTATTGTGTCGTGACGGAGGGGTCCGACCCGACACGACGCGTCATGACGGCACGACCCCGTCATGACGTCGCGATAGACAACCCTAACCACCTGATTACACAAGCAAATGGTGACCACTGAGATACATGATAGAATTCCATATAGAGCGTTAATCTCTATTGAGAACATCATCAAAACATTGTCTTAACATCCTCTTTGCCTAAAATACAAGGTCACGCCACACAAAGCTCTGTGTACAAAATTGCTAATCATTTAAAGATCTCCAAGATCTTGTGATGACTATTTCTGATGACTCCAAAGCTAGCCATCTCCTACACTAACATTTTACTGATATGTCTGGCATAGTAATTATTCACTGAACAGTTTCACATATTTATCACTTCTAGTTTTGTCTCTTCTTGCCAACTTGAGGATGAGCCACTTCATTCCGGCCGACCAGAGGCTGTAGAATTCGTTGGGCACGCCCAAACCAATCGATGATTTGAGGCAATTGTTGACTATGAGCCCAAAGATAGTTGAAACACATGGTCAAATCTCTCAACGTCTCTTATTTTAAAAGAGAAGAAATATGGTACAACTTCACTCATCTAATTTAAGACTATTCCAAACATCTTACTAATGCTATATGGGATAAGTTTATGGCAAATCTTAAGAAGTGAAAAGAATTTGAGTGAGTATACTGCCCCAAAAACATCAATAATTGCGTACTTGACATCCACATTTGGTTCTGAACCAAGTGTCACCAAAGTGGGAATAACCTGTTGTGTTGCAAATTTCAACTCCACGTTTCTGATCTGTGTCATAAAGGTGAGGTCAAATGTCTCCAGCAATTAAGGAGGAAGGATATTCACACACAGCATGCACATGCAACAATCCAAGTTTAAGCAAGTGCATCAACATCTTGTAAATCCAAAACAGACACAAAGAGGTGATTACCAGTGCTTTTGAGAGTACAGCCGCACTGACTTTCACATCGGCATTGGAGTTCACAACAAACTCTCATAAAACGCCAAGGATAATTGTATGTTGCTGCTCAAATGTGCTGCTCAAATGTGCTGCTCATGAAACCCAGTCAAATGTTGAGTTCCTCATTCTTAAAATCACCAAATCTTCATTCACTAAGACATTCAGTAACTTCAAAAAATGTCACAGAAACTGGGACAATAAATATATTGCCAGGGTAGAAAATTGTAAGTGTAATTTTAAAAAGACAACAGAGCATGCAATGACTTCATTACTCTAACCAATTCACACACCATCTCAACCTCAAATGAAACTTCTATTTCGGGTGATACTTAACACCAGAGGTATTCAACATCCTGCTAACTTCAAGTTTTCTGACATAAAATCATGATGCTGACAAATGGGAAAAACTTCCAATTCCCAAGAGCTTCAGAAGGAGGATTATTTTAGCCTGACAAGCCAACAACTATAGAATTAACTTTGTTGCCAAAGAGAGCATACCAAAGGAAACGAACAACATCTATGAGTTCCGGGATGACCAAAATTCCTGTAGACAATGGTGTCGGAATGAGTACAAATACTTTACTACAAGCCAAAGCTAGAATCAATGTCTATGGTACGTTGATTTGCCACCATTGGAGCATCACCAAGGGACATCTACCAGAAGGCACTTCCTAGTCCAACTTCTTATGATGCCAAAGTGTTATGATTTCCACGTGGGATTCAGGTGGGTGTGAAACAATGTAAGATTGCCATGTGGTATATATAAAAAAAGATGATAATATACATTATTAGAAGTAGAAGCACAAATCAATGTCAATGGTACTATAGATTAGCATGCATGAAAATGGCCTGCCACCCTTGCCAAGGGACATCTATCAGAAGGTGCTTCCCAATTCATCTTCTCGTGGTAATTCCCACGTGGGATTTGAGTGAGTTTCAACTAATGCAAGACTGCCATGTGGCACATTTTCCAAGGATGTTTTGCTTTACAACCTAAACCATGAAGCATTGTCTATGTTACCCTTGGGATGCATAAAGGTAGTCTTTCACAATTGCCAAGGATATTTTTTCTTAAGGTACTTCCTAATTCAGTTTATTGTGATGCCAAACTTATTTTAATCGCCCTGTGGGATTGGGGTGGGTTTCAAGCAATGCGGAAAATTTTCAAGGATGGTTCCTTAGTAAAGGTGCAAGCATGAAGCAATTGAATCCAATGTGGAAACCACGTTTTGGCATTAGTGAAGATGAAATAGAGCGACGTCTGTAATAAAAGATGATCTTTTTCAACATGTATCATATGTTATGTTCACAGTGGCTAGTACATGTAAAAAATCTTGCATATCTGACATGTACAATTAATCAGTCTAGCAAGTAAGTGGATGTTGAATCGCATAAGCAAGTATGGTTAAAGGGCTCCTGTATGGAGAGCCAATGAAATCAATTGATTATAGCTTCATATCCAATTGATTATAAGACTTCATGTCCAATCTTATGAAACCAAGATGTCGAGAAGTTTGCCCTTAAATCCTAAAGCCTTCACATTTGATTTTTGGGCAAGGGCAACGCTGTCGTGGAGAGAGGGGTCCGCTTTAGGAAAGCACGGGGCTTCTGGCTGCAACTGGTTTCGCTCGCCGGACCGTCGAATCTTCAATTGCCCTCAAAACTTCCTCAATCTTTCAAATTTTTACAAAACAAATCTATCAATAAGTCTTACTCTCTCAAAGGATTGTTGCCAACAAAGACTTGTCCGTCTTTTTGTGGACGGTCGAAGTCTCAGCTCTTTCTATGCAAGAGCTAGCAAACTTCCCTCCACTCAGACTAGCACAACTTTGTTTTCGCTCACTCTCCTTCAAGCATGTAAACACTCAAGATAAAACAATCACATGAAACCTCAATTGCATATTTTATTTCAAGTTTTCTTCTCCAAAAAAAACACACACAACAACAACCGTCGAGCTTTCAACAACAAAAAACTTGTCTCTCCCCACTCTCTTCTCCTCAACCACATGTATGAGATAAGGCCTCAAATCCTCCTCTTATCCTCATCACGTGATTTCTAATTATCCATTGGTCTAAAGATAAACTAAGGATAAAACTAGAAATAAGGCTAAAAGGGTAATAAGAGTAAACTAAGAGTAAAAAAGATAGATAAGAATAAAAAAGATAAAATAAAAGTTACTAAGAATAACTATGAGTAACAAAAAAGTAATATAATTCTACTCCCTTTTACTTTCCTCCTTCATCTCCAAATGAAGGAATCACCATGAAACACAAAATACGTACACATGTAAATAATGTACGTATTTACACTACGACAACGCCAGTGCTTCAAATTTCAGTCATGTAAAAGATAAGACTATGTTGTTCTAAATTTCAGTCGTAGAGATATATACTAGACTAACATATATTTTTGTTGTTAAAATTTGAAGTCAATCGGACCATATTTGCTAAGTGAGATTGACATATGAATAATGCCTTCATCGTGGGGGCAACTAGCGAAAAATCTGAATTTATTTGTTTCATGGCCGTTTTAGTCATGCCAAAAAAAATTAATAGTTGAAAACTTTGCCATAACATATTATGTGGTTGAAAAATGAGTTTCTCCCAAATTTGGGTTACTTTGATGAAATTTAGATGAAGTCTGTCACTCTCAAAGTTGAAGGGTCATATGAGGATATTTTGGGATGTCCACCCTTTGACTAGGACAAAACAACACATGCATTAATTTTTTTCAAATCCATCTGGTGAAGTCGAGCACAACCATCACCTTGTCCTAAGGTGGGGAAAAGCCCACCCAATATGTGAAAGATATTGTTCCTAAATATTAAAGAAGATTTTGTTCATGTTGGGCAACTCATTGGCTAAATTACAATGGCAAGGCACCATGCCCTTGCGTTGAAGTCAAAATGCCTCACATAACCTACATTTATTCCCTTGTAGGGCAACCCGGCCAATTACAAGGTGGCTAAAATTGCACAAGCCAAACTCATGGGATGCCTCTCAAAACAAACAATTTCAAACTAACAAATACTCTTACATGCTTGGAGTATGCATTTTTTACATATTATTTTGGTCCACATGCTACATAAGTAGATACCTTCCATTCATGTAGAATGCCATCTATTGGGTTGCAAACCCTATCAAAAGACTAGGTGGCAACTCATTTTAGGTTGCATGAACATTTTAATTGTTCAATAAGTTTTGGTGTTCTTAATATTTGAAAGTAATTGTTGAGATTATCATGATTTAAAATAAGTATCATAAGATTATCATAGCTTATGTAGGGAAAAAAAAATCAGAGAGAAATTAGCACACAGTTCAATGTGGAGAGGGAGCCCAAATTTTTATCATCTAGTGATTTTTGCCGACTTTGCTATTACATGGAAGATGCCATAAGCCTATTTTGTGTAGTTAATCCAGAGACAATAAGGCATCTTGAAGGGCAAATATGAAACAAACATGACGTCACTTTACCTTATCAAGTCCAAGTTTACACTCAGCTACATAACCATAGGACATTGTAAGCTTACTATATGCCAAACTTGGCTCACACTTTGATTGCCTTTGTTGACTCATGTAGAATTATAATATCCATGTTATTCTCATATCCACAAGGCCTTGAACTGTTCCACAACCTAACCCACCATTATAACCAAAAAGGATCATAGCAGTGTGAAGTGACAAGCCTTTATGTGATGGAGAAGCAATAATAGGGCTAAGCACGACCAAAAATAAAGCCTTGTTGGGGCTTGAAGGGGACCTCCTACCTTATGAATCTTATGGTAAGTTAGATAAGCTTATCCTTTTTCACCTATGAAGGACCCAAGTTGCACTAGAAGAAAACTTGTCCATGGCAAGAAAATGCATAAACAAATCATAATGACTGTCGACGCGAAGGTTTTTAATTATAGTTTTGGGATAGACAATCAAAATGATTCATTTATGCAATTTCTCATCACAACTCGCAATGGCCAAGTCGCAATGAATGGTTGTAATAGACAAGTTTTTTTTCTTCTAGTGTTGGTCAATGTGCGACAATATAAAACATTTCTACCATCCCCTTCTCCCACTTCTATCCGGACGAGGAATGACGATGGCTAATGACCACATAACATCATTCAAATTCATAACAATGTTCTGCGGAACTGAGCGTATTCCACGGAATATTGTCAGTCCCATAGAACAATGTTATGGATCTGAATAATGTTATGCATGTTCTCGTCAACAAAGGACAGAAAATTCTCTTTCTTTCTTCTACACAATTTCTACCAAACTCACCAAGTTTTAGAATCATGTTTTTTTTTTCTATTTATGAAAACTTTGAAATTTTATTCACTACATCATGTTATATCAAGAAGATAATATAAACATAAATACATGTGGCATTAGTAGTCGCAATACTAAGCATGTATTTGCATCTATGAACACCCAAGTTGTGTACCACAAAGGTCACTCTAATCCATCCTTACTAGGGTTGGAATGTACATAATTTTCACCTTGGATTTGAATGGATCTTGTCGAATGGAGGAGTGCCATGTGGTACAGTTTGAGGTAGAACCAGTTATGTTATGTTAGAATTGAGAGCCCTCTATTATATTTGAACCCTAAGTTCTCATTTGAGGTGTTCATTCAATTTGACATTTTTTGGATTTCATCCACTTTGTTCTAGACTAAATCCTACACCCATCTTCTTTCCTACCCATACATTTTGTAGATGAGACCTACAATCTTTAATGGTGGATTTAGTAGCTTCGCTTTGTGGATCTACATGAAATTGAACTTGTCAAAATTCAAGAGATTCTCTTAGTCTAGCCTTTTCAGCCCTGTCTGTGGCAACTCTAGAAATACTAAACTATTTATAATATTTAATGATTTTCTATGTTTTGTAAAGACATGCATTTGAAGACGAGATGCCTCCCATAATGTCTTAATAAAATCTTTTGGCTTCTTGCAAAAAATCTAGCGTTAACCTTCCGGAAGGGGCCACCCAAGGGGCTAATTCTACGATTAATAAGAAGAGAAATTGGGCATTGGTCAAAAAATGATGAACCTCCCAAGTATCTTATACTACATAATATGGGAAGATGGGGTTTGAACCAAATTAGAAAACAAATAGAATCTATCCAATCTAGGTAGAACCCCAATACCATCATCTTGTAGGTTGTCCCATGAGTAGATAGGCATGGGTTGTCCCATGGAGGATGGATAAATCAAATCAACATTCATATTGTCATCAAAACTTTCAAAAATCACATTTTCCAATGTTGCCCCAATGTGAAAGGTTTGACTTTGACATGAATTTGACCAGTCTCAAATAGGCTTCACCAAGAAAGTGATTGAAACATGTGAAAACATTAGACATGGCTTGCTTGGGCAATGAAGAATTAAGCTACATTGTTTCATTCTTACCCATGTTTTTCCATGTGGTAAGTTAGAAGGCTTTATGTGTTCATCATGAAGTGAGTGCACCAATTTCCAGGCCCTTGAGGGTAGTCCTAGTAATAAGGTTGACGATACAAGACTAGGGGTAGGGGAGAAGGGGAATCGCCCTGTGCATCCACACAAGATTGGAGCCACTCATCTATGATCAAGGTTCCCTAGCCCGAAATAGAGTCCAACGGATTAGATTCAAAGGCCTGGTATTGAAGGTGATGTCGCCAAGTCATTACAATTCAATTGCAAGTTGTGAACATCTCATGTGATTTTGGGGTGAGAGTTTGGAGTATGTCAGATTCATCACCTTTAAGTCATAATATTACTCAATTCCCTGGATGCGTTATGTGGGATTGAGCAAGAATAATTCTCATGTAATTCCAAGATTCCCCATTTATCAAGAACACTCTTTTTGTGTATTGTGGAGTTTTTGACAAGCAACTATGAATTCAAAGTTTCTTGATTGCATCCCCTTTCTTTGGAATGAGACCATTATCTAAGTGCTTAGCTATGTGAAGGTACTTGTACAAGCACTTTTTGAAAAGTCATGAGGTGGACCCATTCAATTGCAAATTGCAATGCAACAGTCCACAAGCCATGAGATGACCTCTTAGTTGGATGGGCCTCCTATGGGTACTTAAAGGTTAACATGTCCACCGTAAAGGATCTGTTTGCCAGAGCTTGCAAAATCTCACGAGGATGTATAATCAGTCACTCACAGGAGTATCTAGGTACTAAGGTACCAGTAGCTTACGTCGTGTGCTTCGTTGCAGCTGGCAAATTGCTGGACTCAAAACACCCTGATTTGCAAACTAAAGGCAGTATTTGGCAAGATACCCAGCTGAAGAACTGAAAAGTAAAGATTTTGTCGAGTCGGACGCATTCAATCATCCTTACACTGTTTAGAGCTTATGTGTTTGTATATTTCCGTAGACAATACCGTGTTATTTCACCATTGTGCTTGTGTACAAAAACGTTGTTGCAATCTTCTGTTACAAACCATGCGCTGTCTTGTGCACAGAATGACTCCAATTTCTAGTTCATCGAACAAGACAGCAGAATTAGGTTCACAGAGGAATGTTGACAACGAAGTGCATAGTAACATACATATGCCGGTTGGAAAACTTCTTCACTGCCTGCCTCCTCTGTCGCTTAGATCTAATATGCACAACTTCTCTGCACTCTTGCAAAAACAGATCAGCTCACAAAAGAGAAGCCACACAACCATATGAATGACGTGGAGAGAGAAGATTGTGCGCCGAGAGAAGACTAAATTTCTCCAGCGATCTCTTATTGAAATACCTACAACAAGTACTAATTCACAGTGTTCTTCATTTCATCCTCAATGTTGTGAGGAACAAATATCGGTGCACTGTTTGAAGCTTGAATTTGTTTATTTCCGTAGACAACACCAATGTGAGGAGCAACCTTGTTGCGCTCTTCTATGACAAACCATGAGCCGTCTTGTACAAGAATGGCTCCAACTAACAATCCTTGCAACAACATAGCAGAATTAGGTTCACAGAGGCATGTCGCCAACGAATTTTAAGTTAACATATATATGTCAGTTGGCATACTTCTTGACTGCCTGCTACCTCTATATATCCACAGCATTTTCTCTACACTCTGGCAAACAGATCAGCTCGCAAGGAGAAGCAGACACAACCATATGAATCCGTGAAGAGAAAAGATTGTGCTAGTTTCTCTAAGTTCCATCTGTTATTGAAATGCAATGTCATGTGCTGATTCCCAATGCTCTTCATTTCATCCTCAACAATATGAGGAACCAATGTCTTTGAGATATGAGATGCCATAGCGCTGACTAGAAAGCCCCACGGCCACCTTCTTGCTCTTGTCCAGCTTAAGGACTCGGAACGCAGAGGCTACCCGCCCCGGTATGCGAAAAATCACCTGGTCTGCGTATTGCTCAAAGGTGACGTTAGCATTTGCGGGAAGAGTGTAGGGGTTGATAGCAGGGTCACATACTCCGAGGTCCGCTGCTGCAAAGTTGCCAACGATAGTTACCGACCCGTTGTTGCAGATAACGAGCTTGTTTGGGTTAGCCTCTGGGCAGAAAACGCCATCGTCGAAGGGCTTGTTCACAACGGTGTACGTCCTACCCTTCACAAGGAAAGTGCATGTTGATGCGCATGTGTCATCCGATCCTGCGAGCACAAAATCCAACACTAGCGCCACCAAGAGAACCAGGACATAGATTGAGCACCGTGCTGCTGCACCTGCGGCCATCGCTGCAAATTCGAAGACACACAGATTCAGCAAACCTCAACAGAACAGGAGAGTCTACCGCGGGTCCAACTTTTCTTCAAGTGCTCGAAGGTCAGGCTTAAGTTACTTAAAGCTCAGGACTACTTCCAGAGTCCGATTTCTGAAGTCTTAACAAGACAAGCAGACCAGAGAGTCGAAAAGAATTGTAAGTGATGATGTATTGATGCCTTGACAAGAACTATCAAGGCACATATCTACCTGCGAGAAATTTTAGTCAACGCCACCGATCCGCTGCAAGCAATTGCCTATTCGCCACGAATTGGCACGATTCACGATACGGTAAAGTATTTTAAGCAATTTGGCGTAACCAGCTGCATCCGGCGGATTGACCTGTATTTTTGCCGACATGGGCTAGGTGACGATGGCCTCAGGTCCACCTGTAAAGTATGAACTGTCAGCGGAGATTAGGCAGATTGCTATGAAGTTTTGTGCAGTGTCCTCATGGAGTCATGGGTGATGATCATGTTGAGATGGGTGGGCTAGGGGCAGCCCACACATTGAAATTACAAATAATCTGCCTTACGTTTCCATATTTAGTAGAGTTTGTGATGAGATTTGCACTTATATTCGTTGCTGTGTCAGCAGGTCACCCCGAAATGTGGAGCTACTGGGCTCTGGAGTCAAATAGTTGACCTTTACCCTCCTCCGCATTGTCATGAGTTGGGACTCCTGAGGCCATCGCCACCGTTCCCCCCAACGGCCACGCCAACGGCAGGTGGCCGGGGTGGGTCCCGGCACAGCCACCACCGCCCTCCCGGCAACCCTAAACCCACTGCCGGTCATGCCATCCCAGGTGCCTTGGACGGCAGCTTGGTGTGCAATTTTTCCACCCTCCAAAACTTGACTTTTTCAGTCTGACACTATTGGAGGTTTTGTCAATGGCTGGTCGGAGGGAACGAGGTGGTGGAATGGGATCACCGGAAGGGGGGCCAACAAAAGTTGGTTGCAAAGGAAAGAATTTTATGAGGGTGGAAGAAGAGCAACTTTGCAAGAGTGTGATGCTGGTTTCGCAAGATCGTGTAGTGGGGAATCAGCAGAAGGCAGGTGTGTTTTGGGAGAGGATTACTGAACACTACAATGCAAACCAGCCAGATGGAGTGCGGCCATTGCGAAGTCTGGAGACAAAGTGGGGTTTGATAAAACACAATGTATCAAAGTTCTGTGGCATTTACAGTCAGATTCAACGTATGCACAAGAGTGGCAGCAATGCTGCAGATACATTGAGAGATGCAAAGGAGTTGTATAGGCAGAAAAATGCAAAAAATACAGATTTTCTCTTTGAGCATTGTTGGTTGTTGCTCAAAGACTGTCCCCGCTGGGCTGACGGATGGACGCAGTCGCCTATGGGGAAGAAACGATCGGCTCATGAGTGCGAGGGAAGCAACACACAAGATCAAGATGGTGGCACTTCGGAGGGTGCAGCAAGGTCTCAAACTGTGTATAATGAGCGGCCGGGGGGAGTGAAAGCAGCAAAGCAAGACAACATGCAACAAAAGATAAGGGAAGGAGCATTGTATGCTCAAGCTGAGGCAACAAGGAGTATGGTAGCAGTTCAAATGAAGAAAGTTGCTCTTATTGAAGACCAGAATATGTTGCTCTTGATGACCATGCCAATAGAAGACAGTGCAGGGGAGGATGCACGCGAATACCTAAGGTTTGGGAGGGGAGAAGAGCTAAAAAAACTGAAGAAAAGGTTGTGTGAAGAGGAATCCTGTAACAAACCTCTCACCGGTTTATCACCAATTTCCGAACTAACACGTATCAACCCAAAACAATCATAGACCAAGTAGGTCTTGGTTAAAGCTCAACCACCCGACCATAGGAGAGAGACCAAAGGTCTATCTCCTCCCCCGAGCTTCTTCTTATGCCCAAGCACTACTTTTACTTTCTATCTTTACATATAGTAAAAGTATCATATTCATAGCTCTATCTTTTAGTCCTACTATGAATCTTCTATCTTTGGTTCTTCTAGAACCTTCTTCCATCTCTTATCTCAATCTCATTCTTCCAATTGGAATTGTCTAATTCCAATTGGATTCATCTAATTCCAATTGGATTCATCCATCCTTCTTTCTAGTTGGAACTCTCTAATTCCAACTAAATTCATCCATTCATTCTTCTAGTTGGAATTGTCTAATTCCAACTAGATCCATCTATTCATTAAGAGTTGTCTAACTCCAATGAATAACATTCATCTTTCCAATTCTGGAGCGGTCCAACTCCAATGCACCTCATCGAGAGTTGTCTAACTCATGTGCACATGTTCTCAATATGGAATGGTCTAATTCCAATGCACTATATGCGGAGCTGTCTAACTCCAGTGCACATGTTGTCAATCTGAAGTTGTGTAACTCCAATCCATCCATCTTCAACTAGGAGTTGTCTAGCTCCCATCATCCTCCGCTTACACACTGGCAAATGTGGTTAGAATATTCAATTATCCATCAATATTGGTATTTACCTTACAATGACACTACCGTCGATGACTAGGTGTCCATACACCCAACCTCGTCATCATGGTATACATTAAATGTCACATTGTCAATTAGCCTTGTCGTTGAGGACGCCTCGTCGTCGTAGGATGGCAACTAGGTGTAGTTACTTTACAATATCATATTGTCAATTAGCCTCGTCGTTGAGGACGCCTCGTCATCGTAGGATGGTAACTAGGTGTAGTTACATTACAAATCCAAAGAACACGCAAAGGAGGAGAGGAGGGTTGCAGTGGCAGAGGCCGAGAGATCCGGCAGCCGCAGAGAAGAGGTGCCGCAGGAAGACTCCCAGGTTTTACAACGGGGAGGGACGTCGGCCAGAGGGGGAGGGGCGTCGGAGAGATGCGGAGAGGCATCGCAGAGAGGGGGTGTTGCGGCAGGGAGAGGGAGAGGGACGGCAGGGAGAGGGGGAGGTGCGGCAGGGCGAAGGGGAGGTGGGGCAGGGAGAGGGGGAGGTGCGGCAGGGCGAAGGGGAGGTGGGGCAGGGAGAGGGGGAGGGTTGGGAGGGAGGGGCAGGGAAGCACTGCAAGGAGGAGGGGCGTCGGGGAGTGGGAGAGAGGCGCCGGAGAAGGACTGGGATCCAAAGCTGGAGGGGAGGGATTGGGATGAGGAAGAGGGACGCAGTGTGGGGGAAGAGAGGGAGGAGGAGGATGTGTGGGAGAGGTCTCTCCCTGTGGAGGAGGGAGAGCACCGAGGAGGGAGTCCACGGAGCCAGCGCGAAGACAGCGAGGCTGCAAGTGAGGATGTCGTTTATTTCTTTTTTGGGGTTTCGATTTCAAACGGTCCTCCCCTTCCTCGTGTTGTTTGGTGGTTGTGGGAGGTGTTGGATACATACCGCCTCTTCCCCTTCCTCATCCCGATCCTGGTCTTCATCGTCGATCTGTGTTGCTGGTGGTCGTCATAGTATTTTTTTTCTGTGTTGTTCTTGGTCTTCCCCTTCCCTGTGTTGATCGTGGTCTTCCTGGTCGTACTCGCCTTGATGTTGTTGCTGATGGTCCTCGTTGTTGTTGTTCTTCGTTTGTGGCTCTTTCTGTTGGCCTTGATGTTATTGTTAATCTCTGTCTTGGTGATGTTGTTGTTCATGTCTTGTTGCTGTAGGTGGCGAATTTCATTTGTTCCCTGGAGGTGTTGGTTCGTGGCTACAAATGCAAGCAAGCAATTCAGACTAGAATGGGGTAGTTAGTAGGGGTTCATGTCCAGTAGAATTGGATGATAATGATGAGATGGTAGAATTAAGGCACGCAAATGGATGTATCCAATTTTATTGAAAATAAAATGTTTTTATCCTTTCATACACAGTTTGCATCCTTAAAATCATTATTGGTATGTGAAAAATTTTGAATGACATAATATTCTGCATCAATTGCTATTTGTCAACAAGTACCATTCAATGGATCCATTCTCTGTAGAGAAGCAAATAAATCACTATGTAGAATCCAATTTACTCCATCACAACAAACAAATCCACCACTAAAAATTGAAGACATCATTTCAAATTTTCATAACCGAACTTCTAAGAAGCATGAAGAATTTGAATGAGTATGAACTTGAAAAATTGACTTTGCAAAAATAAATATGAAATTGCAAAAAAAATTGGTGTAAATTTGCTATTTCATTACCATGACCAAAACCAACACTCTCCAAAATGTACTGGACCATTTTAACAATTTCTCGATTTGAAATTGAATTTAAGGCGAATAAAAATCATGGTAATGATAGGAATGCAAATTCATATACAATAAAATGAAATTATAGACGATTGTATAAGGATGTGACTAATGTGTCTAATACCCTGCCAAGGTATTAGATACATTAAGCACAACATTATAAAATCTTGCACAACTCTCATACGTCGAGGCTTAAGTTTGTGAATTTTTTTTGTATAGTTGCTACATCAAGGAAGGTTGGATTTTGGAAGTTTTTATGGTCATTTGATATTGTGACATATTTTTTTTATTTTTTTTATTTTATTCTCTTTAAATTGAATTTGAAATCAAGAAATTGTTAAAGTGGTCCAGTACATGTTGGAGTGTGTTGGTTTTGGTCATGGTAATGATAGGAATGTTTCACATGCAAATTCATATATAATAAAATGAAATTAGAGACGATTCTATAAGGATGTGCTTAATGTGTTTAATACCTTGCCAAGGTATCAGACACATTAAGCACAACATTATAAAATCTTGCACAACTCTCATACGTCGAGGCCTAAGTTTGTGAAATTTTTTTGTATAGTTGCTACATCAAGGAAGGTTGGATTTTGGAAGTTTTTACGGTCATTTGATATTGTGACATATTTTTTTTTAATTTTTTAATTTTATTCTTTTTAAATTGAATTTGAAATTGAGATATTGTTAAAGTGGTCCAGTACATATTGGAGAGTGTTGGTTTTGGTTATGGTAATGATAGGAATGTTTCACATGCAAATTCATATACAATAAAATGAAATTAATTGCATTATTCATTATAAAATTTCTGCATACATGTTTTGACCCTTCAAAGCCCACAAGTGCTCAATGAGGTCTCTTTTCAAACTGTAGTGCATAACCTCATCTTCTATCTCCTCTGTGTCTTCCACCAACTGCTCAAAAGCCCATCCTCTCTTCATGGGCACATTGTCTTCAAATGCAGCCTCAAATACATTTTCGAGGCCCTGCACACCACTTTCATCATCAAGTATCATGTTATGCAAGATGCAGCAAACAAACATGATGTTTGGAATTCCCTGCATCCCCCACTGCCGACACGGATTGCGAATGATTGTAAACCGGGCTTGAAGAACGCCGAAACACCTCTCCACATCCTTCCTGCAAGCTTCTTGCCTCTTTGCGAAGCGCCTCTTCTTCTCATCCTCAGGGTTGTGGATGCTTTGGACAAAACAACTCCATTGCGGATAAATACCATCAGCCAACAAGTAGTAGCGGTTGTATTCTTGGCCGTTTACCTCAAATGTCATGTCACATGCGGCGCCGCTTAGCAAGTCATGGATCAAGGGGGACCGATCTAAGACATTTAGGTCATTATTTGAACCGGGGAGGCCAAAATAAATGTGCCAAATGTGCAAACTCTGGTCAGCCACAGCTTCCAGGATAATGAATTTTCTGCCGTCTCGATCTCCAAAATCACCCTGCCAAGCCACATGGCAATTCTTCCACTCATAATGCATACAATCTAGAGAGCCAAACATATCGGGGAATCCACGGGCCTCATTGATGGCGACTTGTTGCCAACAATCCTCATACGTGGGTTTCCGCAGGTAGTACTCTCCAAACTCCGCCCGCACTACAGCACAAAATCTCCCCATGCACTCCATGGCGGTGGACTCACTCGTCCGGCAATAGTCATCCATGGCATCTGCACACACTCCCAGTGCTAGCATCCGCAGTGCAGCGGTTACCTTCTGCCGTGAAGACAACCCTATCAAGCCAGCCGCATCCCTCTTCTGTACAAAATATACATCCCGGGCATACACCCTCTCCAGAATATAACAAAAAAGTGACCTCCTCATGCGATATCGACGCCGAAAGATATTTGGGCCATGAGTAGGACAATCTGCAAAATAATCCTTGTGCATCTGTGCATCCATAATCACTCTATCTCTCTCAATGTTAGCTGCCTTGCCTTGGCGTGAACCACCTGCAGCTCTCTGCGACGGGGGTTCATAATCAATGAAGTCCTGGAACTGGTCAATGGCCATCTCCATGTCCACGTCATCATCTTCGTCGTCCTCCAAAAACCTCTCCCGGGACTTCCTAAACCTAGCACTCCAAGCCTCCATCCGCCTAAGCAAAGATAAACTCAAATTTCAAAAAACACCTCCAAACCCTACCCTAAACCTAAACAAAACTCTCCTCAAACCTCTAGAAAACTCCCCCAAAACTCCATGAAACCTCTCATATGTCAATTCAAAAGCGTACCAATATATTTCCCCCCTTAAACCTCCCAACAATCTCTCCAAAATGTCCCCACAACCACCCAAATACTCCCTCAATATCTCCAAAAAAATTTAAAAACACCTTCCCAAAACCTCTTTAAAAAATGCTTCACCAACACCCGTAAACCTCCCCTAAAACTCCCTAAAATAACCCTAAACCTTCCTAAACCTCACCCCCTACACTCCTCCGACATAAACCTTGAAATTTATTTAAAAAACATAACACAATCCCCTCAAAACAAACAAGCAAAACTCCTTGCAAAAGTGCCAAAAACAAGGTGCTCACAGTTTTGGTGAGGACCGATAAGGGAGGGGAAGAATGGGGAGGGGGAGGAGGGGCGGAGAGGAAGGTGTAGGGAAGGGGGTGGAGGATGGTGGAAAGCACAAGGAAGGGGGCCTTGTCAGTGACCCCCCTCCGCAGTCCGCCACGTGTGCGGTTGGCGGGCCGCTGCCCGGGCCCGCTGGCATAGACCACGGGAGGTGCCCCGGCACAGTGGCCGGCCCACGCCATCCAGACCCTCCCCCCGTTGGCGTTGGGGGGAATGGGTGGCGATCTCCTGAGGGGCTAATCACACCGGCCAGTTCAAGACACCACCCGTCGGCATCTCCCTCTGTAATAGTGTGAAAAGTGGTGGGCAAGCATCTATTTCTCAATATAATCCTCAACAAATATACGGTTGGAACTGGACGGAATTTTGGTATGATGAGGGCATGAGTTTTCCTTTAAACTTTACCAAATCATCAATGGAAAATTGCTACTTGATTTGAAAAAAGAAAAAAGAAAATGTTTTTGTTAGCTAGGAGCCCCGTTCTGCCAGTTCTGCAGTCCGCAGTTGGGGTTTATTGTGAACTCGTTAAATGTTGACTGTCATCTTCAATAGACACTGTTTATGAAAAACATCGAAATAATTGAGCAAAAGCTCATTGCAGGAATTTGACCAAATGCAAGTAATTGACATTCTCCAGTTGCGGGTGCTCGAAGGCACAGGAAACTAGAAAGGGACCAAGAGATCGAAGGACAGAAAAATGTGTGGGAGCAGCAAAAACCGTCAAACCTATCAGAGGCTTCATCTACTTTGGAAGGTGTATTCTTCACAACATTATGCCACCTGACTACAAGCAATGAGTGGATACCAAATGGCTCATCAGGCAGCCATTTCTCTGCTTGACGTAATTACAATGTCTTTCTCGCTGAGCCAAACAGGCTCACACCGACAGCATAGTCCAATTTAATCATATTGTCCATGCATCATTACATTAATCAGCTGTAGCCTGTAGCTGATGTCTCTGTGGGCCCTGGAATCTGGGCCATTTATTCCCGTATCGTGCAGAGCTAGATTTTGCCAGCAGCTGAAGTTCATCTTGACATGAAGGTCATGCGTCACTAATTTCCACCGGCCTCACACATATCTCCCTGAACATTTCGCCCCGGTCACGTATTGTGGCCAATTGCTACAGACCATCCCAAGGCACGGGGGCAGGGTTTAAGGCAGAAGTCTCAATCTATTAATGAAGCTAACCTTTAGCGATTGTGGCAACGGCTGCCGTAGAGACAGATACTGTCAGTAGGGGCAAGCACATGGTTCCACGTGGCGAACAACTTGTAAATGGCACCGTTGAAGTAAATAAGCATGATTGAATTTAAAGCAAGTCGAATCAGAAGCAGGGATTGAATGGCTCGGGGTGCAGATTCAATGCTACTGCCAGCATTTCTAGTCACAAGCACACATCCAACTTCAAGCTTCGGTGTCGTTCATTAGCAACGTTGCTATTGAGAACTTAGAACCAATATCGGGATCTCCAACACCCACAGAACCATTGCAAAAATGTTGCAAGAATGTTACAATTATGTTACAACCTATACCCCTGGGTACTAGTTAACATGCCTGTAACTATTTGCCTACCTTTCCTATCTATTTGTGAATCTGTACACGTGGACGCATGGGCACTTGTTCTGCTACCTACCTTGTTGAAGCTAGCTACACTCTGACATCCGGGCCCCGCACTGGCATGCACCTGCACTCTGAGTCCCAACATCTTTTATTTGCTGGTTTTCTCCGTCTGCCCCCAGTTAAATGTGTCAAGCCTTTTTTTTTTTCCACCCCTACAGATTTGGAAATAGGTGAAGGCTAACGCAACTGCCTAATGTTACGATCTGCACATGTTAGTTTATTTCGCTTTTTAATGTGGTGGATTTGAAGTGCATATGAGTCACAAAAATTGGATTCATGGTAGGTCGGCAAATGAGCATTGGATAACCCACAATAAGATTCTTAGCTTTGAGCCTTTGAGGAAGCCCGTATCTTAACTTTCAAATTCCATAAACGATTTCATGAGCATGTGGACAAACCGCCTCCTCATTGATGTTGGAGCCTCGCATCTGCACGAGGCTTGCAAAAAAGTTTATCAATTAGCTCACTGCATAGAGGTGTCCTGCCTTTCGCATTAGAGTGAAGGCTGTCGTCACCCCATAAGGTTTGCAGTGGGGTTCAGCAATTCGCAAGGATAGGAACCCCCAAGATGAAGCTGATATTTCATCTTCGAGCAATGTTGCAATGTTGATGTTGATGAGGTGAAGCCAAGGTGCGTTCATTGCTAGTTGAAAACTATCTCCAACCCCTAGGTTCACCTAGGCTTGACCCTCATGATCAAAAATCTATTTTGTAGGTATGATTATGCGAATTATTTTTTCATGAACGAATATGTGTCTCCTTCCTCGCATTATTTTCATGGTTTAATGACACAGCTGATTAACAGGAATTCCCCACATAGATAGTCACAAGCCTGCGGAAATTGCCAAAGCATAATACACAGGGGGACCATTCCAGTTTTATTTTTGAGTGTAACCTTGCGCTTGAAAATGTAATGGTGTTGATTGAGTGCAGAGCACGCATCGAGCAAGATGCTTACTTATCAAGAACGAACTATTATTCCCAAGTGCCCTGTGCACCGCTTCCTTCATTTTTATAAATGCCGCACAATGGGAGGACGCACAAATAATTTGCGAATTAGTCTGTGAGTGCCCATATGTAATTGCAGGGGAATACCTTCTTGGTATTTTGGCTAAAATCAAGCATAGTATTTGTTTTTACAGGTTTAGAATCTTCTAGGGTAGTTCATATTGCAGCGAATTCTCCATCACGTCTGCAAGCCATCTTGCAATATTTTCTGAGAACCATGATATCTTGGAAAAGTTTGATAGTTCAAGGAATTCAAATTTCAGATGAGATTCATTGTCATTGCTGGACATATATACTGCAGTAGAATATGTTTTGTACCTGTTCTATGAGAACAACATTTTGAGAGAAATGAGTGGATACTGGATAGTGAGCAACAATCGACCAAACTGAAACCACATATACACCATGTTGTCTGAGAAGAGTCTGAATCCAACAGTGGATATGACCCAGGGGCTTTTCGATGAAGAACACGTAACCCGGGTGCCCAGGACAGAACAAACTATTCTTTCGCCTTTTACTAAAGAACACCGTGCGCTGGGTACATCCACCGGTATACTCAATTTTTTGGTTTGCCCTTATCGGGGTCCACCCAAGGAAAATAAAGACGGACAAAACTTGGCTAACCCTCACTACAGTGACGTTGCCGTTGCCGTTGAAGCTGACTTGATTTGGGCTTAGAGACACACTCAGTGACCTAATACCTTCAATTTCCTGCCCGTCGTGCTGGATATTGGGAGTGTGGTGAAGAGATGAATAAAGCATCAGACTGTTATGCAAATTCTTCTTGCGGGGCAACTTGTTCATATGACGTATATGTTCCAAGAGCTTGATTGTAAGCAAAGTTCACCTTCTGGCTGCTGTGTCATGTGTAGCAGGGGCATACTTGTAGCATCGACCAAGAACCCATCACTTGGTTTGAAAGGTTGCATTTTTGCAGCAGAGGTGTTCTAATTGATGAACATGACATGTTGAATTCAAATTATATTTTTTCATTGATTCCCAAGTAGTTCGTCGTAAAGAGGTCGTAGGTGGTTGAAACCACACGGATCGGAGGGTCTTTTAAAAGAGAGTTTATGTAAGGGGACGGTTAAAATAATCAAGACGCCGAAGAGAATGATATGGCTGACTCTGCACAAATGAGAAAAGGTCTAAATTGCACCTCCAATCTGGAAATCTCCAAGAATGTCTGCATATTTGACCACATTCATAGCAGCAGGAAGGAAGCATTTAATAGCAGGGTCTGCTCATAGTCCTATCCCCGAGTTCATTTTTTTAACATTTTAGTGGCCAATCGGGTAGGATGCTCTCGTCAACATTCTGTTAGCGATATGTACAGTCACACTCTCTTAAACAATAGGGTCCATATTCATGCTGCTGTAGTCGAATCATCAATTGCAGTTTTTGTAGCCATTCAAACGCAAGGTCCAAGGAACGCTACCGTCAACAATCATATTCTGTTCTAGCTCCAGCTTTGTGGGCCATGGCCACGCAATCCTCTAATTTGTTGAAGTTGGTTCAATCTCTCAGCAACAGCTCGCAAGTTGACTACACAAGTGAAATTTCGTAGTTGTCTCAGATTGTGACATCATTTTGTAAAATGTATAGACGCCTTGATCATTATTGAGAGTTTCTTCGAACTCCCCTACCTCTTCTCTCTTAAGTATAGTTTCTTGGGCAAAAGTGTTGGTTGATATCCAGAAAGCCAGGTCTCTCAGTCAGAATCTATGGAACCCCCGCTGCCACAGCTGTGTAGGCGCCTTCATCAACTTCTTCCATCAGACAGATTAGCCCCAGTGTATACATCAATTCAAGTCAGGACCATTTGCCATGCTATACTTCGATACCTCGACATAGGAATTCTCTTGTATACTTTCATTCATATCTTAGAGATGTTCATCTCAAATGTGGCCAGTGGTTACACACTTTCCTGATATTGCTCCTATGAGAATTCTACTATATTGAAGCAGCCAATATTATGTGTAGTGCGTCATCTGTTAGATGGTTGTTTGTGTGTAGGAGCAAGACGTGAATGCCTGCGAAGCTATTATTAAGTGACAATGTGTTTGATCATAACATATGCAATCAAAATAAATAAGTAGAAAGGTGGAAGTCTGCATCTTTTTGTAAAATTATATCAAAATTCACCAAGGTCGCTCAATGACTAGCTAAGATTGTGATAGTCTTTGCTTCACGGAGGGGAGGGGCATTCTGCATCTATTGATGGATGGAGAGCATTCTAATGGGAGATTCAAGTTTTTTGGGATTCTTCTAGAAATGGACAAACTTTTATGAATGGAAGAAATGAGGAAATACACAATTGGGAAGAGTAAATTCGTACAGGAATCGAAATGGCGAATTATCAATCATTACTTAGTTCGTGAAATATTTTTGTGTCCCCCCTTCGTGCAGCATGTGTAGAATTGAAGGAAATAGTGCACTTGGACATCAGATCTGTTCATTGCTGTGTAAGCCTCTTGCTCTTTGCACTTGACGCTGGAGCGTAACACTGTGACAAGTCCAAGGATGAGATGAGAATGTTGGGCCTTGGGCACATCAAAGCTTAAGCGCCAGGGAGTCCCCATGTATCATCCTTTGTCAATTCCTGCAGTCTTTCGCAGGAACACTCAAATACCAGTTCATAACATACTTGAATAGAGGACAAAGACGCAGATTCATTCCTAGAGAGATGATTCGCCAGATTGAAATATGCGATTTTGGTTTAAAATTGTGAGGTCCGAGCCTTGGGCGGACCTTGCAGAAATTCTGGGGCGCCCTTGCGGGCACCGCAGGGGGGTTGGAAATAGTTTTCAACCAGCAATTGACGCGTCTCGGTTTCACCTCATTAACTACGTCATTGCCCCAAGCGCAAAGATAGAAAACCAGAACAATCCCAGGGATTTCTATCCTTGCGAATTGCTGAACCCCCCTGCAAACCATATGGGTGTAATAGTGAGCCCGCATTCCTCAGAGAAAGAGTCGATGCAGTGAGTTAATTGGATATTTGTTTGTGAGCCCCGTGCAGATGACTAGGGTGAACCAGGTGCAACACTCGTACCCTGGTTCGATGAAAGGCCTCGTGATGAGGCTCTTCATCCACGAGGGCCCAAATCTACCTCCGCTCCGGCCTCTCCAGCTACCACTTCTCACCTGTTGTGCTGCAGGAAGTCCTTGGAGAGCTGGAATTCTTGGATACTATTATGTTGCATCAGACTGCTTGCAGTTTTTAGGTAGGCAAATTTTGGGGTTCGAGAATTTGTCTTCCCCTTGTGTTGTTTATCAATTACTTCACCTTTGAGGAGTCGTTTGATCTCCTGAGGTTGGTTTGAAGTTGTGTGTGTGCAATTCGTTCGTGTCAATGACTTTGAACAAGTTAGTTTGATTATTCAATGATTTTGTACCTCGTATCCTCAAAATGGGTAGTCTTTCAATTTGTGAGAGGCTTGCCCTTCAAAGATCCATCAATCGTTGTGCCTGAATTCCAAAGACATCAAGCTCAAACCTAAAATTTAGGGTTAATAATGTAATTATTATAGCCTCTACATTATGTGTCTTATATGAAATCACATGCGAAATGAATTGAATTTAGCCTCAATTGCTCATCTTGTTAGTAGTTGAGAATGATATAGATTGTCATTTCAGGTCTCAGTACTACCAGAGTTGAGATGCAAAAGTTATAAAGTTTAAGTTATGTTCATGGCAAAGTATTTTTCCCTATTCTATGTTTATTTTTTTATTAGAAAGCGCATTCAAAAACATTCCATAGGTTTTTTCTTGGATGCAATGGCCACTTTACCATTACTTCTCATCTTAGTTTAATTTCGTTACGCCTAATTCTGATTTAGACTCTGTGTGTGATGGATAGTTGATGTTCAATCGGTAGTTGTTATTAAAGTTTTCTTTTCTTGGATGCGCAGGTCACTGTAGCGTTACTCTTAGCATCTTGCTACCGTTGTAAAGCTCCAGTTTACCTACTCTATGAACTAGTGTGAGTTAGGATTAGGTTGGTCAGTATTATGTTGATTATTGAGCTTAGAATGGTTAAATCATATGTTGAGTACGTAATCCAATCTATTTTAAACACATACCTAACCACATACCATTCAAATATAGGTGTGTAAATTATAATTGTTCATGTGTTCGATTTAGGCGAGTTTATTTTATTGCATATTTGTCTTCCAAGATACTGTGATTGGTTATGATACATCAATTTTGAGATCAAATGACAGTCACCATCTGGTCCTGCAACATTGAACTTGTCAACCTGTCAAGATTGGTTTTATTTAATTTCATTTCGTCTTATGTGCTAGAAAGGCTAAAATTAGGAACCTTGACATGGTTGCAAAATTATTACGGTCAAATAAAGTTAGATAGGAGCAAGAAATGTTGTTGTCACCAATAATATGGCTAATTTAATTCATAAGAAGTAATATTACAAGGTTTAGGATTTTAAAAACTATGGAGTTACAAATTTTCTCAGCAAGGTCCGAATATTGGGACAGAGGTCGTGATTACGCACTTTGACGTAAAGCAATTCTTACATCTGATTTGGTTTTAGACTTTCTGATTGGTGAAGGGCAAACAGGTGTTGTAACAAACCTCTCACATGTTTATCATCAACTTTCACACTAACACTTATCAATCAAAACGATGAGTTGAAGAACTCAGTTTATTTTCTTTGTAATGTCAAATTACAATCCTAGACCAAGTAGGTCTTGGTTTAAGCTCAACCACCCGATCATAGGAGGGAGACAAAAAGATCCTCTCTCCTCCCCCAAGCTTCCCCTTATGTCAAAGGCATTACTTTTACTTTTTATTTTCACATATAATAAAAGTATTCTATTCATAGTTCTATCTCTTAGGTTTATTATGAATCTTCTATCTTTGGTTCTTCTAGAACCTTCTTCCATCTTTTATCTCAATCTCATTCTTCCAATTGGAACTGTCTAATTCCAACTAGATCTCTCTATTCATTGAAAATTGTCTAACTCCATTGAATAGCATTTATATATCCAATTTTAGAGTGGTCTAACTCCAATGCACCTCATCGAGAGTTGTTTAATTCATGTGCACATGTTCTCAATATGGAATGGTCTAATTCTAATGCACTATATGCGGAGTTGTCTAACCCCGATGCACATGTTGTCAATATGGAGTTGTCTAACTCCAGTCCATTCATCTTCAACTGGGAGTTGTCTAGCTCTCATCATCCTCTGCTTACACACTCGCATATGTGGTTAGAATATTCAATCATCCATCAATATTTCTAGTTACTTTACATGTGTATATTTGTAATATATCACTTATGAATTTGTAATGATCAATTGTTGAGATATCATCACCACTCGGAGGTTGATATCGTCTGATGCCTAGCTAAATAGAAATCCAAGTCTAATCAAGGCTAGCAAGTCATTGATCAACATTCAAGTATATTTGAAATTATGCAATTATTTTATCAAAGATCGTTTAAGGTCATGTATAGAATTAGATGTCAGAATAAAATGACAAAATTGATGTGTATTTTTCCAAAGACTATTACATATAATATTTATTACAAAACATTAACTAATACAAAAAATTAAGAATATTATATCATATACATCACTTAAATTGTACAAACTCATTCGTATTTTTATACTTTATTATAATATCATTATTTGAAAGTATTTAGGTGGCTTCATCAACTTCTCCTAACCTAGTCAAGAATTCCAACAACCTTGTATTTGTGGCAAAGAACAAATATTAGATATATTACAACAAAAGACAATAAATTGGCCATGGTCGATAATTATACATCAAAAGCATATACCATTAAAAAAAAATTTAAGCATATACCATGCGATACAACTGGACGTCTTAAAAAGATCATTGGCAAATCACGCATTCAAATTTTTTAAAATACAATATTTTTTTTAAGCGACAAGTTGAGAAAGAAACAAAAATTATTCTACCAACAAGTTTAGGAGAACTTTAACTTCTTGAATGTTGTTTATAAAGACAAACAATATATTTTTTGCAATTCTAATGTATCCCATCATTTAAAATTTTATAGATATTCAAAGATAACGACATTATATTTTTGCTTTTCAGTTCAATAAATTTATATCACACATCTATTCTGGTAAATATTTGAGAATCATGAGAAGTATTTTTAATGTAGGACTACTGACGCATGCATAAAAAATTTATTCTAGAAAGATTGTGAGGCATCTTGCAAAAAAAATATATAGTGAATTTTCATCATTGAAACAAAAAAAATTGAGGATACAAGATTATCATTTTTATCATATTGTATTTTTCTAATTATTTGGCAATCAATGTACTTCAAGTATATTTTATATTTTATATTCTGTATATATTTTATTTCAGAAATAAAGATATGTCATGAGGAGTATATGAAATTCATGGTGAATGCACATCAAATTTGTTATGAATCAAAGGTTTTTCAACGTTCATAACGTATTGTACAAGGATGTACTACTTATGCAACAAATCATCTAGAGTTGATAAAACTTATTAACAACAATAATATTGAAGTCAAAATACCTGCACAATCTTCAGCATATGATGAATATTAAAATTTTGCATTTTAAAAATAAGTAAATATCATTTATTATTTTTGTACATTTTTATTTTATTTTAGTTCAAATCAATTTGCATTTAGGATGTTCCATTCCGCATATTTGATGATTCTATAAAGACAACAAATATTATTTATAATTTCTACTAAAAACTAAAATATCATTACAATTTATGTTATTATGATGATACAATATAATGATTGTCAAATTTTCTTCATTGTTGAGATCAAATTTGTTACGTATTCATCTATATGTTGAAATACTATATTCGGATAAATATCATTTTTTCCTTCCAATTTTTGTTATACGAATATCTGTTAAAACTAATGTAAGTATATTCAATAATTTAATGACTTTCTTTTACACTCATATTTAATTATAACAAGCACGTTATTTAATCGTTATAATATTTTTTTTTGAATGAATTGTAGGCATATTGATGCTTAAAAAAATCTCTCCGTAAATCTTATGAACATAAATAACATTTGTTCTTTGAATAAGATAAATGAAATTCGTACCCATACTTTGAAACGAAAAATTATACATTTTGACTTACAGCGGAATATAGGAGGAATAAGGGAAAATCAATAAATTATATTTACAATTTATAATATTTATCAAAATATGTTTTCAACGCAATTACTTATAACAAAATCATTAAATGTTTTTACACTAAATATTTTTTATAAATAAAAATCTACCCCAAGAGGCCGCCTTCAACATCAATCCTGAAATAGACCGATCTCTTACCTTAAGAAATTAATATCATTCTACATGATCAAGAAAATCTTGGATCAAAAGTCTATCATCTCGTTTATCTAACTCTACGCCATCATACGTATATTCCATCTCCGCCACGCTTTGCACCTTTTGCACATCTACAGCAGAAGTCATCGTTGTCCAGTCATGCGCCTCTCTAAGTTGATCTTTCATAAATTTTTTGCTCCAGCAAAAACATAGTGGCGTAAAGATCGCAAAATGTTTCATGATTAGTTTCAAAACCACCACCCAAAGTGCTTTCAATGCCCTTAAGCCTAAAGAGGTCTTGCTCGTTATATATTCGACGACCATCAACAACATTTTTTGTGAAAATCATCAACTTTATTCTCATCTCCTCAGTCATATCCCTCCACATCATCATCAAACTTTGTAATTAATGTAATTTGGTGTGTATCATGCATATACAACTAAACATATGATCCAACATCTACCTCTATATGACTGATATTAAGTCATAACACAATTTCTGATATATTTTTATACGTATTATACGCTGATCAATAATATTCTTAAAATCTAGATAACCATATTCCTCATTATTGTACATCAAATGCACAATGCCCTCCTTGTACTTTTTATCACGACATTGCTCATCTATGAATTATATAATACTAAATTATCAGTCTGAAAACGAACATCATAATGAAAGACATTCTTCTGTAAAGGCACAAAATAACACCTCTCTACACGGTACCACTCTATAAACTTGTGTACATATTTATCCTTATATACATATCAACAATAATAGATCGTAAATTAATTGAAAAGCCATCATAAGGGCCGACTCCACTTATGAATTTTATTCGCACCATCTTGCAAATTTTTTGAAATACAAATAACATTATATATATCAGAGTATATATATATATATATATATAATTTGATAAAATTTTAATTAAAATTTTAATCTATGAATATTAAATTTATATGACTAAAAATTAGTTATAGTAAAGAAATAATACATTCACAAAATTTAGGAACATAATACATCCAAATTATTAAAATTTTAAAGTTCAAACAATGATAAAATCATAGGACTAATGTACATCTTTTTTTTCTATTTTGACTGGGCATATATAAATATTCGGCAAAGATGAAAAAATATATTTCAAACAAAAGTATTTTATTTTTTTATATTGTAATTTCTTTTTGTTTTTAAAATAATCTATATACAAAAAAATTAGAACATTGTGAGTTTACCGAACAAGTGTGCATTACTAATATTAAATTTTAATTCAAAATAAATTCAAATTTTATGGATATAAATATATTATTTTTAAAGTCATAAAATAAAACCAAAATAAAATATTTTTAATGACATTACATTCATGAACTGAATTATCTACAATGAAGTAATATGGTTATCATTTAGATATAATTTTGATGGCTTTCAATTGGAAGATTGTAAATCATTGTATCATTTTATTTTATTTTGATGTTGTGACCCTACTTTTGATATTTTATGATGAATATATATTATCAAATATATTGATATGAATAAAAAATATTAATGCAAATGGTACCAAATATAGTATTTATTGATATAGCTTTGTTTTAATTTCACAGCAAATCTTCATGATATTTGAACACAAGGTGAATGAATATCCAGTTACATTATTTTTTCTTATAAAAAAAAACCAAAAATTTCATTATCGAATATCCATATTTTGATAGTTTAAGCATCTTTTTTGTTTTGTTTAGAACCAGTCATTTGTTATTTTTAATCATAGTAACTAATCTCTTATAAATAAAAATAATTTTTTTCATTTATTGTCTATGTTTTAATTTCTTCATCCAATTTTTTTATAAATTTCATTAGTATATTTTGAAAGTGTTTTCTTTATTTGATTGGTCTTTAATCCAAACAATTAGTTATTTACAAATTCTGGGTTCTTATAAAAAATTTCTAGAGGTGGAATCCGGATCTTTCGACTGTGTTCCATTGAATTATATATATTTTTATGTTCAAAAATATAATAGGCAATCTCTGCTATAGGTGGATATTTGTATAATTATTTTGATTAAAAATGAACAGAACAACCTCATTTGATAGAATATTTATACAAATGTTTTATTCTATAAATTTTTGGTTCATATGCATACTTATAATACGTGTGGATAGAAAAAAAACAATATAGGAATGTTGAATATTCTTCTCCCGTACAATTATCCTCTCAGTATTTTTCATATTTTGTCATCCTAAATCTTAATCATTTATAAAATTTGAAATTTGTTTCTACAAAATAAAACAAAGATGACTAAAAATAAATTGGCAAGGCCTTGCCTTGTTTTTTTACCATTGGAAATATATAAATTTAATAGAGGTTGATATTGGATATTATATTTAAATTCTTTAAACCTCCCTCATGATTGCAAATCTAAAAACAAATCTAATACCAAATAAAAACAAGTTAGTATTTACAACAAAATACTAACTTTGTATAGTTTCATATGTGAAAAAGAATATATATATTATTTTTAATTTATGATATAACATGTTATATTTAACAACATACTACCCTAAACTTGACAGTTTCTTATAGTTAGTTGTGACGGAGTTAGATTTGCAGTTCGTCATGTGTTAAATTTGATGGAGGATTGCGATAATCTAATAACCCTCGAAATGGCGGTATATTATGAATTTAAATCACTCTGGAAATATCATCAAATCCTTACCAAAAAATGCAAAGAATATAATATAAGAAAGCAATGTTTTGTTCTAATACCTCTTGTAAAATTCAGAGTAGACAAGTATAAGGATGAGAGGTGCTTGTATAAGTATAAGTATAGATGCTTGAATCTTTAAACCTTAATCGAGAGAGATGTATAGATGGTGAACATTTGTCTCATCATTTATGGCCATTGAATATACATTGAAGATGTGAGGTTCATATCTTGATTTTGTCAAAAATGTAAGGCTCTTATACCTTTGCGCCCTTAGAATATTTTTAAATGAAAGTACATATGTCATAGAATGCTCAATCTTTATCTAAATCAAAGGGGACAACATTAATTCTTGATTCATATATTACTTGTACATAATCTAATATGGGTTTTGATGCCAACTCGTGTAGAGTCTATTTTTTTCCAAGCCATAAAAGTTAGGCATTTTAGAAAGGTGTAATAGACTAATTGGGAAATGTATTGTTGAGGATGGGAAAAAATCACAGGGATGAATGTCTAAGACTAAGGAACGTGGATGAATGGGAAGTCACTGAATGAGAACTTGGATGACTATTATCTATATGAAAGAAAGTAGAATTCATCTACACTTATAGATAAGGAGACTTTAATTTATGTATAGAAAGACTTGATACTTCTAGAAGTATCTCATGGATACTCTATATATATAGGGCTCAGGGGGAGGAGAACACATGTTATGTTTCGTGTGTGTCTCCAGGTTGGGAGATAAGCCTTTAGTCAATAAAGGCTTGTTTATTGTTTATGAACTGTTTAGTGAGGTATGTTACAAAGGGTCCCCTTTACCATAAAGTAGGATGAAAGTTTGAGAGTCATCCATGAGTACTCATCAACGGCGGTACGAGTGTTGTGGTTAGTTCACCTTAGGTCCCTAGGCCATGTGGATACCCTCCTCCTGGGCTCAAACCGTATATTGGAACTCACAAGAACTACAGTAATTTCCCACTTAAGTACACACTCGTTTAAGTACGCATCCTGGTTAAGTACGCAAATTTTTTGACCAAAATTAGGGTTCACATTTTATTGTTTGAAGATGTCATGCAAAGTCATTTTGCCACAAATGCATGAAATTTTTACAATGGAAATTCAATGTCAATTTGTTGATGTATGAAACGTCTCAAACAATCGCCGCAGTTCATCGTACGTCTGCTCAACTTCTGTTTGAACATTGGAGCCAAGCAATTGGTCGTCGATGTCGAGGACAGTGTTGTGTAGAGCTTCAAAGCCTTTGAAGTCAGTAGCACTTTCAAATTCAACAAATGTCTTGATAGGTTGGATTTCGTTGGAGTCTGTTCTCCCAATTGTCCCAAACCTTCCGGATGGCACCTTCATTGATTTCATACTCCCGGCCCCCCAGTGCCCGCTTGCTTGGCGCGTTCGGTTTCCTCAACTTTGCAATGATTCACATCGTTGGGCTTCGGTCAAGTGGGTTGCCTCAGGTTTCATCTGTTTCCCATTGCAATTCATCAAAACAGAGGGTCTAGAAAGCGATATGAGTAAAGTACGCACCTACCAACTAAGTGCGCACCAACAGCTCTGGTTCAAAGTGTGTACTTAAGCAGGAGATTACTGTACTCGACACCAATGCTACAAGGCGATAATTTGTTGGACAAGGACTGCATGTAGCTCAACAATACCATTGGTGAACAGGATATGTTATAAAGTTCTTGTGTGCTATCTCAGAGCGACAGAATCAGTTCACATCAATGCAGAGCCAGAGGTCAAAATTACTCAGTTCTAACCTCCAAACATTGAATTGCAATCTCTATTTGTGGTTTGTGTCATTCTGGCCTTCCGAATAGTTCATGTCCCCGGTTCCATGAAGTACTCAAGAGGATATTATGACAGGTATTTCACGTCATGACCTGCTCTAAGGTGATCTCTGCCCGCTCTGGGCACGCTGAAATCGACAGAGTGTTTCAGTTTTTCTTTTCTTTTCTTTTCTTTACTCAATTATTTTGACTGCAAATGACCTCCCATCTACAACACCCACACAGCGTCGAAGCCGTGTTTCTGGAAGGGCCAGCATAGCGGATGCTAAGAAAGTGGAGTACGGTGTAGGTGAGGAGCACCCTCTGTACTAAATTAGCTGGCACAAGTCAGGACACATTTGGTGCTGGTGGGAAGTTGGTGCGGGATGCATGCCAACTTGATCTCCTCTACAAATGCCGCGACTTACATGGATCCTCACATTCATTACCCGAATCAAATCTAGGCAGCATAGATATCCCCGGCTTTGGCATGAATCCTTGCACCTCAGGGATTTCATTGTGAAAATTTCTCTCTTTGCTGTCGCTCTTCCACCTGTAATCCTCCCTGGTGTGCAATCATTTGCAAGACCACCTTAAGCTGCCCCAAATGTGTTACTTAACTAGGGAGTAAACAGAACCTACATTGCAAGCCACCAAGTGCTGAGATTCTTCATTTGCAGAACTTCCTGCTTGATTGTGGTCAAGAATATCTGTCAATAAGGTTACGTTTCTGAAATAATTACCAGTCGGGAAATTTCAATTCCTGGTCTCAAAATCCAACAATTGAAGCATAACTTCTGCATTCAAAAAGACAGGTCTGGCCAGTTTCTGCGCAGCAGCCATCATGACTACGAGATGCCTGCTCAGGATTGTCTCATTTGTGGTGTTCTCTATCTCAATGGCGGTAGGACGACCTGTTTGGGATCGTGTGGGCCTGGTGAACATCTGGAACAATGTGGGAGAGCCCATCACAGTCCACTGCAAAGATCAGTTTACAGACCTAATGCCGCAACGGATTGCCCATGGCGAGGATTACATCATCAAAGTGCAGCCCAATCGGGAGGAAACCACACTGTACACATGCTCTTTTCTATGGGGCCTCAACAGGTCGCAAGAATTTCCTGTGTGGGCAGGGACCAGCCACCACAACCCTTCCATCTGCGGAGCTGTGGGTTCCAGGAAGTGTTTGTATGAGGTTAGCCAGCAGGGCATCTTTGTGGCCAATTCAAGCATGTCAGTGGGCCAACCGGAGGGTGGCTCCACATGGCAACTATTTAGAGAATGGAGACACACTGCAATGAGCCCAGATTCTTCATAATCCTGTATGGTCTGTAATTCCACATGTCCTACATTGGTGAGGTGGCTCCCAGCTACCATATTTTGACATCCTGAAAAAGAGACACTCACACGCTTAATACATTCATTAGATTCAAAGACTGTCACAAGTTGGTTTTATCAGCGGAACTTAAATCTGTCCCCCAAATTGACTCGAGTCAAATTGACCCAAAGTTGATGTATTTACACTTTACGTCTATACATTCGAGGAGCACATTATTCATGTGTTTTCATGAAGTTGAGTGCTATTTAACTGCTCATGACATGGGAATAATATACCAACTTCATAAGCAATAGGAAGTTAACTGCAAGTTTCCTGAATTCCAATTGTAAACCTCACGTCAACTACAGAATTTGTAAGATGAATGATGTTACTGAGTCCTGGTTTTGCAATTCTATGGTACCTTAAAATTCTCGGAATGCTGCTGAGGCATAAGAACAGGAACCAACCTTTCGCTTTTGAAGCAAAATGGCTGACGATTTATTCACCTTGTTATCATTCCAAACAGAACAGGAGACAGCACATATTCCAATACTAATTTATAGATAACAATTTGGCATTTTTTGCAAGCTTCTCCTGACAGCCAAAAGTACTGAAGAATGGCCTCCACTTCCACACTTTTAAAGAACTTGGAACATATCTAGGACATGAACAAATTGTATTGCACCTTACGATGGACCTGCCGAGTTTTTGTTGCACTTTCCTTTCCCATGCTGCTAAACAGCCACACCAGAAGGAAAAGTCCAACGCAAACAAAGTAGGTCATTAGAAGTGGTCTATTAGTGTGTCAACTACTTGATGTCGAAAGAACCCTTATGAGGAGAACTACATTTCTATATAACAGTCCCCTTCACTTTGATATTCCTTTGTTGGGCCCCTGGTAAGAGGCATTCCAAAAAAATGGGTATGCCGGTAGGTATACCCAGCGCACGGTATTCTCTAGTAAAAGGCGAAAGAATAGTTCGCTATGTGCTGAGCACCCGGCTTTGTATCCTCAATTTTCAAGCCTCGGCACTATATTCTGTATCGGAATTTAGACTCTTCCTGACGCTATGGTGTATGTGGTTGTTCCTCCGAAGGTCGATGACGACTATCCAAAAAATGGTGGCCAAGCTAGTGAATTTGATATCTTTGAAACTGATACTCAATTGAAATAGGACTTTCGGTTTATAGTGTGTTACCCAGAATGATCTCCAGGACATACAAAGCCTTATAAGATTCTTCTTTCTGTTCCTTCTCTGGCAACACGACTATTTGAATACTTCGTCTATCGGCCGGTTCACTCTAAAATACTCTGCATATCATCCCTGTTTAACATGTGCAGTCGGGTGAATCAAAGTAGTGACCTTCACATTTTCTATTCACACTAATGTAGGGACCATACATTTTGTTTACCTACACACACTGAATTGGAAATAAACTTTTGGGTGCGAATTCAAAAATAGTGTTTTGCAAAATCAAAGCAGAGTCGCACTCATTCTAGATTTCTAAGAGAGTGGGAGAGACGAGGTTGTACGTCTCTGGGTTGTGGAATCCTGTTAGTGCAATCTCTGCCATTAATTTTTGTAAGTTGATGACAATTCACTCTCACCTACACTTTTCTCAACTTTTTCCTTGAGGTTGAGTTACAAGGCAATCTCAACTGCCTATGCGATAGTCATTGCTCTCTTGGATGGCATGAGACCAGGCTTTGATATCAACAACAATCTATGAATTCCCCGGGAAGCTGCAATTTGGAATGAAGAATTCGAAAGAAGGGGAAAGCATTTACCTTTTCACAGTTTGTGTGTGTCTTTCTCCCGCAGGTGCCATGCTAATGTTGAAATCCTGGATCATTACATTCGCACTGACATCATGATTAATCTGCACACGAGTTCATGCCTCACTTAGCTCCCACTAACAGTGCGAGTTCACTACATTGACTAGACTTCACATGTAACTTATCAATGCTTCCTACTTATAACTTCCCAAATCTGAGTAATGACATCCACATTGCTAGGTGTTGTTGGTTTTGATTCACAGTTGGATGCGGATCATTGATAAGCGTGTAGAATCTCCAGGGGAAAGCCACAGTGGTAGAGAGTGTGACGAACTTAATTTACTCCTATTAATCATCACAACTCACTGAATCTGAAGTTGCTAATGGAATAATTGTATTTGATTCTAACAGTCAACAATTGTCAACATCAACAGTGCTTGTGGCTTAATCTAAACTTAGAAATGGGCTCATGATTATGAACATGATTATGAATGAGGTTGGTATAGACACAGTTTCTTAGGACCGATGTTAAACTCAGGATTGCTCCCCAGTTGCATATTACATGGAAGCCTCACAAAATTGGGACAAAATTTCACACCGATTGCACAACGACATTGATCTGTCCAGACCATTTCAGTTATAAGCTTGATGATTCAAAAAGTTACAACCAGAATCACATGAACACTTCAATGCTGAATTTGTTTAGATTGTTGAATGATTGATTTCATGGTATTCTATATTACTTAAAAAATTTAAATCCATAATTCTCCAAAGTCCTTAAAGGGTCTAATAAACTATAAACCTTGTGCATTGGGTTGAAGTTATTCTAAGACAAAGAATAATGAATACCTAATTCAAAAGCCGGTGGGGATGATGATATCATGAGTAATTGCATTTTTCCCTTAATTCCTCATAGAATATCAACAATTATTCATCTATTCTTCAAAGAGACAAAGTTAGCCTCTGGGATTGGTGTGAATGAGGGATACTTCACCTTGATCATAGGTGCGAGCCATATGTAAACCAAGGATGAGTTTTATTGAGTAGGGCTATGAGACAAGTGCTACTACCTCCTATTGGAGGTGGTCCCTATTAGAAACATCCATTCTACATAACTGAAATGCAAGGTACTACACATTCACTAGTCTAATAGACGGCTTCTACACTAACTTACCTTGACATATGCAACTCACATGCAAAATCCAAGGCAACCAAAACCAAGACTCTAAGCACTACCCGGTCAACCTCAAGTTGGACTCCAACAACCTAGTTAAAAAAAACACCAACACACTCCCCAAAATTCACATACTTCCTACCACATGAAAACATACAAAAATTGCTCACTATGTTCCAAAAATCCACCAACCCAGAATATACTCACTCACACAAACGTTGCAAAACTACATTTATCACCCAACGGTTGGGAAGAAATCCAAGATAAATTCCAAGACATCGTCAATACACTAAGTCAATGCATAGAAGAAATGTGCATCAACATTTGCATCCCCCTTCCCTATCCCACTGAGGACACCAACAAGGCAATTTTCACCCTTGTGAACAACAAAAAACTTGAAAAACCAACTCAAAGTATACCATAGCATAAGAAAAACAATATGAGCAATCTCCACTCAACCATGCTCAACTAGGGACATCCAATAACTCCAAGCCCTTACTAACATAACTATCTCACCCACCCCCATTAGTAATACAACAACTCAAAAATGGACACAAGAATTAGCCAACCTAGGGAGAATAGTTTCGGCATTTGACCATTTTTCCTATATACTTGACCATGCTTGCTCCCTGACCACTGAGGTACGATCTTATTATATGTTGTTCTTGAACACCAAGAATTATCCTAGATTAATTAGGAGTTAACCAACAAGCCTTTCTAAGCTGATTATCCCAATTAGTGAGGGAGGGTTAATAGTGAGGTTGGGAAATTAGTGGAGGTGATACTAAGTTTCTTTATGGTATGATATTAGTGCCATCATAAGATCTAGGACGCATTGTTCATCGCCGTACTATTCACCACCATTGTTCATCTTGGCATTATTCACTTTTGCATGTTATGTATTTATTTGACTCTACAAAAACCTTAGAACACGCACTATTATTCTTGACATGTATGGAAAATGAGCATGTGTTCATGAAGTTAGTATCACTCAGTAAAAAGTTTAGCCCTCACTAATTTTGAGACTTGACAAAATATTGGGTGTCTCAGAAATTAGTACCACACGCACTAATTGGGATAATCAGTGTAGTTATCAGACCCATATCTGAGATGAAATACATGTTTCTGGAACTTCAATAAATTTATGGAGAACTAATAGCCATTAGTTCCCATGAGATTGTTTTCATGCAGAATTCTGCAAAAAGTTTTAGGGTGCACCACACTCATTCTAAGTTTGGGCTTACCACCACATCCACAGTGATACTTCAAAGAGATCAAAGGGAAATTTTTCTAGTGCTAATACAAATCTCTTATAGATGAAGTAATCCAGATGACACTTCACCTTAATTGAACAAGATGAGCAAAATCAGTGCACCAAATTGTTTCTAAATTGTGCATGTCAAACAATTGACAACAGTGATTACTGCCCTAAATCACATGCGACATCTCTCAAGTATGCAAGAAAACATACTTCAAGTATTGAATAAACTTGAACTAAAAAGAGCCTTTGACGAGTTGCACCGGTAGGTTGAGGCTCCCAGGTGCCATCCACTTATAGTATGAAGATTTCAAAAGTATGGACAACTTTCATGTACACCAGAGTTAATATAATACCCCCTTCCCACCTGACTTCAGGGCGCCGGGTTTTAGCCTAAGACTGTGTCTTAGTTACAGAGGCTTCACACTAGAGAGCAGTGTCAATATTTGACAAAGGATTTTGCTTTTCATGTGATGGTCAATTTTTACATCATCGGTTTTTTATGGGTTGGTCATATTTCAACATGTCTTTTGACACCTAATTTTTCAAATTCACAACTTGATAAATTCTTTCTAGTTTTCAAATCGTTTAAGTCACAACAACATATAGAAGTAGTACAAATTGAAACAATATGCAATCATGTTACTTTAACTATAAAGTTGTCAATAACCTCTATAACCATCAACTGTATTTCATAATTTCAAATGATGCTTTGAGGCAAGTCACACCAAAAGAAGTTCAATCTATCACTAGAACGTGACAATCCCTCATGTTCCTCCACTCTAGAAGAGCAACTTGCTAATCAATATCATCAACACATCTAACGTGTTCAAATGCAAATGCGATTGTAATGCACTCTTACCTATATTCTGCTTGGAGAATCCCCTCTCACATATCGCAATATTGGTTGGTATTACAAGCAGAAGCAAGTGCAATGCAAAAAACTTAGAATCCTTAGAGGCTTCAACCAACACACCTTCCGCACAAATCTACCACATAGATCTTGGCATCCTAAGTTGGAATTTCCCTAAGCTTCCCAACGCTTCTTTTAAGTTCCAGGCGATAGAGCAGCAAGCTCCCTGAAGCAATCGAGACTCAGCAAGCTATAATGGATTTGAAGTCTAGAGGAGATGAAAGGCGACATGTATTCCTCTATTTTCATCTGTCAAGTGACGGGCATTTTGAGAATGATATGTCAAGTGTTGGATTGAAAGTCTTGTCCATTTGCCTTTGACATGTTAGATGGGGCTAATGATGATGGCAAGCCATCAAATAGGATGTGATGGGTGCAAATCTCAACCCTACTAGAGAGGTTTTTTTTTGTTCCGAGCCTGAATGGCAATCACAGCTGGCAACCTTAAAACCTAGGTCCTGCCTCACAATCTCCAAGCATGTTTACTGTTGCTATAAGTCCAGCCCACTTCGAGGGTGGTTAAGTATGCAACATGCTTGGCCTGTGATTGCATGCAACATGTTTTAATTAAGCCAAGGCAAATTAAGAGATTATCTAAAACCTAACTTACAGCACTTCAATTCATGGGTGCAACTCTACCATGCATGCAGATGGGAGTGTAGGAGTCTGGAAGGAGCTCGAAGGTGTTTGAGTTGAGGGAGGGAGTCTAAAGTGTGGATGAAGAAGAAGCCATCTTTGAGAGTTTGAGAGCTTGAAGCTTTTTGGTAGGGTGTTCGAGTTGGAGGGAGTCTAAACTGTGGATGAAGAAGAAGCCATGTTTGAGAGTTTGAGAGTTTACACATAAAGTCACTTTTCTTATTGCTAAATGACCATACTCAAAGAGTGGTGTCAAGCCATTGAAAACCGGTTTTCTAGTTTGCCCTTATTCAAGCTAACCTTGCATAAGCCAATCCATGATTTAGGATGGCAGGTCACATGGACAGAAACTATTTTAGAACCTTAAATTTTCTCAATTTTTGGGATAACAAAAATTCGTCCAAGTTGTTTCATCCAACTTTTAAAAGAGGCTCCGACACACAATGAGCTAACAAGCTCTTATAGAAAATTCCCTCAAAGAAGGATCAAAGCCCACATTTTGTCTCTCTTCAAGGGACAATATAAGTTTATTGTCCTAGCCCTTAACCAATACCCAACCCCACATTAACCCTAACTTTTTGCACCAAAATCAAGCCCACTTCAACCCTTGTCCCTAGTGAAACTGCACAAAGTTCCTATGAAATTGGTCAATGAGTTTCCAAGCATAAGATATCTTAAGTACATACAAGACATAACATGTCAATCCAAGTTAAGCACAGTTACTTGGACACACCATCAATGCCTCAGAATGCTTATAAAGGAAGAAAGGAACCATGGCATTTGTTTTGAAACCATGCCAAGGAAGAGAGTTGCCTCGTGTGAGTGTGTAATAATGGCTCCAACACCTACACCAACGGTGCAGTTACGACCCCACTTACAAGTTTAAATAAGCTCAGATAAGGATTTAAAATCTCGTGGCCACTGAGAATGAAGCGTAAAACATAGCAATTGTCTCTCAACCAAGAAAGAGTTGAGTTACTGTTTAATCACACACTAAAGCTTGGGCTTGTTCATATTGGGCTCACAAACATTTGAAAAACAACCAAGTCATGCCTTGTTGTCATATTTGCTCGATGAGGATACATCTGGAGGTGGTTGGCAGATTGGAGAAATCAACCCAATGAGGAAACTAAAGATACAGATAAGCTTGGGTGGGGACCAGGAGATCGAGAGAGAAAAACCCTTCCAACTCTCAAATTCACAGATGACACGCGACATAGTGAATATAAGCCTCCAACATGTCTGCGTTGCTCACTTACCAACTCGAACAACATCCTTACCAAAATGCTATCACCTGCTCGTGATGTGAATGATGAAAGAGTATATCGTCTCAGTGTGCTTCAACAGTTGGATGCCTGCCAATTTTTTCAAATGGTGGAGGTTGGTACAAAAATTCCTGGCTAAGATCATCATGAGGTAGCCTGTATGCAAGCCAAGCCCTGGCTGATCTTAACCATGAATTTCTGCCCCGTCCTCTACTAGATGGGAGCACGTGGTGGAGCCTTTAACTTGGCAAATGTAATTCAGGTTGAGTGCACCCAGGAATCGATTCGCTGGATGTCCATCAATTTAGACAAATTTCAAGTGGTCGAGGATGGGACCAGAAATTTCGACACAGATCATCATGAGGTGATTAGGCCGGCCAAAGCTCTAGATGACCTGAGTCGAAATTTCCAGCCCCATCCTCTACTAAATGTAAGGATTGGCTGGATGTCTGTCATTTACATGAAGTTTCAAGTGGTGGAGGAAGGGGCTAGAATTTTCGACTTGGATCATCATGTGGTGGGCAGGCCAAGCTCTAGATGCTCCGAATCGAAAACTCCAGCCCCGCCCTCTACTAAATGGGAGCTCGCCTTGGAGACCTCGACTCGGAAAGCGTAATTCTGGTTCACTACACAAGACCCGCCATTGAAAACATGTCAAAGAGGTTAGTTGGTTGTTGTAACTTTGCAAAATCTAAAACTGACAACATATGCATCTGCGAGTTGGAAATGTCATTCAAGGGCACTTACAGTACTTCAAATGATGCCCCACAGACATAGTAGCCTGTTAGGCATATATTACCTGAGATGCAAAGCACTCATTGAGGCATGACAAACTTATCTTATGAATGACATGAATAAGTTCTTAGAAGGTGAGTATCATCCATAAGACTCCTATCAATGGTCTTGGATATCACATACCAATCAATTTCTTGCTTGAAAAAAATAATGGACCTAACTGTGCTTTCCAAATGACCAGGGCCCAAGGACATGTGACTAAGTTCAATCTATAACAACAGTGGGTAGGTTGGGCTTCATCTTGTGTCAAGTAGATCCTCTCACAAACACCTCCCTTAACTTTCCAAAGTGTCCTAGTTAAGGTAGAGTGTTAATTCATTCCAAAATATATGTGGTCTCGTCATAAAATGGTGTTAAACAAGCCACAATTACTTGTTTAGTATTATTCTACCATTGCAACACATCCATAGTGATACTAGAAGTGTGGTTCACTAGAAGGAAAACTTGTTTGTTATAACCATCCATTGCAACTTTCCATTGCAACTCATGGTGAGAAAATGCAAAGATGAATAATTTTGGTTGTCAACTAGAGGCTTTTGGTTGCGACTATTGGACAAATGGCAGCCAAAAACCTTCGATTGCCAGCCAAAATTATTTATGTATACATTTTCTTGATGTGAATTGCAATGAACAAGTTGCAACAGATGGTTGTGATAGACAAGATTTCTTCTAGTGATTGAGTGTGTTAAATTCGACACAAAACATATAAGTCAATGTAAGCACAAAGCCCATTCAAGTGAAGTTGCATATCCATGCCAACGAGAAGCCTACCAGAAGGTGATGGCACACATCGGTGTTGGTAACCAGACCTCATCTGTCCTCCTCCACTCACATTCACGAATTTTCACCACATGTCCCAGTTACAGAATGTTAAAGTGAAATGCTCACAATTACAGAAATTGCCAGCACAAGCTAACCACAAGGTGAATATTCAAATAGTATGAATGGAGGGCCCAAGGAACCCCACCATTTTCCCAATGTACAGCAGCTACGCAACCAAACAACCACTTATCTAAGTTGAATCATAGGAAACCAATCGAGCCTGAAACTTGTGGCCACACGAAGTAAACAAAATTACATTCTAGTGGTTTGCTCTTAGACTACTACACATGTATTAAGATGAGTGATTTAGAGAGGGAATAACCAAGCTTTTCCGTGTTACAAGGCTGTCACGGAGTTGAATACTCATGTGGACTGAATAACACCTTGTGGCCATAGCCAGGATCATGATGAACATCAGAAAACCAATTAGCAGAGAGGAACAAATGATAGCAAGGAGCTGCGTGCAATCAAGGGATAAGTTACACATATCAATGAAAGAAGGCTCCTTGTGGGAGGCCATGGCCAGGAGATCCAGAAAGACAAATCTCTTGCATATCACAGATTGGGAGATACCATGTACACTTTGTATACATAATGCAGAAACAAAAGAAGGCCTTCAATCACATTAGACGTAGAAATTTGCTGAGAGTGCTCAAAACTTACCAATCTGAAAAGATCCAGTTGAAATGAAGTTGGGGATGCAAGTAGCCCATAACTATTCCCAAAGGGGCAGGTCAGGCCAATACCAACCTTCAATTTCGGAGAAAAACACGAACAAAAACCTTGCAGATTTTGTGTTGAAGCTTCAACACCATGCATTATCTCTGCTTATGTTTTCTCCAGAAATTCAGGTCGACTAGCCTCCTGAAGTCCTTCCACAGGCACTAGCTTACAAAGGCCTGGGCCGATCATTGAAAACTGCTAAGCGCTGAAGGAAAATCAGCTCCAGCTACTTGAAATTCGATTCTAACATCAGCTCCCCACACAAAACTTGAAGGCTCTCTGCAATCTGCCCTGTGTGCACCCAAGCACCTCATTTTATATGTGCTCGCCCATGAGGGACTCAGCTTCCTTCCTGCTGTTGCTTGTTTGACAGAAGGAAAGATTGGCGGTAAATGTAGATTATTACTTTGTGAGTGTGAAGTTGCTTGAGATATGAGAGGTCTTCATTGGGAAGTTGGAGAATCTTGCTTGGCCCCTTTTTGTACCTTGTTTGTTTAGATCTTGTTGATTTTACTTGAGGTAAATTTGAGACTAAGCCTGTAATTAATGACTAGTATGTAGAATAAGTTCCATTGATGTGGGCATTTGGGTGAACCAACCCATACACTCGTTCTTTGTTGGATGCCTAAACCCTTGCCTCCAAGGAATCAATGTACAGGTTGGTTCGTCCCAGCTTGATGTGGGTTGGACTATCACCATGTTTGGATTTACATCACAAAGTAACTTGCATATGTTTATGATTATTTTCCACACTTTGGCACTTTTATCTAATATGCTTAACCCCAACGCACTCCCCCCACTTACGCTCCTTTCCTGATGCAATGGAGAACCCCCCCCCCTTTAAAAACACAAAACACGACCTATTACCCCCTAAAATTTCACGCCCAATTCCCCTCGAAGTTGCCCAACAAATGTGACTTTAATGTAGATGAAGGTTTACAGGTTTTTTGACAAATCTAATTGTATAGATGTTTGTAAGTTAGAGGTGACTACTCACATTCCAAATTTTAAACGTTAGAATTCTATAACATAGGACATTATAGTAGGAATATCCATAGTCTTCTTGAGGGGCTACAATTTGGAAATTAAATTAGGGTTGGTTTTTTATTTTATTGAACCTCCACTCAAATCATCTCCAAATGACAAATTATTACCCTTATTCAAAAGAGGGGTAATATACCTACTCAAAGCAACTCACAGATCTTGATATTACTATTTTGTAATTATTTGGGAAGCTTGCAATTTGAGGCAGCAATGTCACAAATGTGCACTTGCCACAAGGATTTACACCCACCAACACATGTCCAACTAAAAATTACAACACTAGATGTTTAGGATATGTTGTGTTTGAGTGTCATGTAATTTCTTATATCAATTGGAAATCATTTGCACATAGGGATCAACAAAAAAAACATGTTTAGGGTTTGTTGCCCCTAAACCGCAGAGTTGACAAATGTCAAGTTTTGGTTCGTGCACCAATGTCATTATAAAGCAGTTGAGAGCACACTCCCAAAAAAAATTTGATTCAAACATAATTAACTTTGTTAAATCAAGATTATCCATGTGGTAGAACATAGCATACATGAACATGAACAAGAAGAGTAGTTTAAATAGTCAAGAAACCACCGAACTAGCATCAAAGAGGTCAGAGCGAACTACTCATGACCATATCACCGTAGCATAGGATATTAGGGGGTAAGTCCCTCCAAATATTGTGTTGGCTTGGATACTAAATGGCTCTAGGGATGTCCTTTAAATCTAAAAGGTCATTGCTCAGAAGAATTGAAAGAATGTAGTTGGAGGCAAGTGAACTTGACAATGCACTATTCAAACTATTTTTTGACTTAACTTTTTCAACATTATATGATTTCACTTAACATGTGTATTTGGATATTATGAAACAGTTATTGATGAATTATCAACAAGTGAAAGTCAATAGAAACCAAGTCTTGAGATACATATACTAAGCAAATGGGCAATAGATGAGACAACATTGAGAATTGACGAAGCTAATATCAAGGAAGAGACATATTCCCGCCCTTAAAAGTAAGCATTTCGAATGAAGCTCAACTTCGCCCTCAAACTATCTCACTCTCGATTTTCACATTCGAAAAGGTTTGGACCTTCAAAAGTTAATTCATTCATCTTCTCTCATTCTAAGGACTTTTCAGCTTATTCTCGGTTACCTTTCAATTTTGGCTGAAGACCTTGTGATTTGGTTTTTGTTAGTAACCGTTGGTTCCTTCAAATGGTTTAATGTATTAAATTATATAAAAACGTTTACTGCTAATCAATGAATATAATAAACAATGAAGTCTTCTTGATTTCATAATTTAGAGTTTATTTTTTCGAATTCATGAATTCACCTTTTTTATTGGTCTGTTTTCTTTAGTTGATACAAAATAAGTTGAGTGTATACATTTGAGTTAGTAAAAGGTCATTTTTTTATATATGAATTGGAGTTCACATAAGATTTACTCAATTGATGATTAATGTGAACCGTGGAGTTTAGTAAGAATGTACATATCTCATTTCCATTTGAACCTCGCATTTTATCTTTCAAATGGTTATCCAATGTTTGTGCCAAGAAAAGGGAAAAAGAAAAAGAAAAGGTTATTCAATGAATAAACAAATCACTATTTCATGACTCTAAGTTGCGTATGCACATCAACTAATGTTGAGTTGGAAGTCATGCATTTATAGAAATAAATCACATTTATTTTATTTCAAACTTTTTAAAACTTAAATCTAGTAGTTTCTTGATTGAAAATACATAAAAATTCACCTTCCACTTTCAAAAATTAAGGACATACATGATTATATTTAAGCTTATATGTTTAATATAAAAAAACAACCCAACCCCAAGACCAAACAGTCCCAGAATGGCTTATTAAATGTACATGCACACATAGACCATGCCAATGCCAAGCCAAATTAAGACCGGACATAATGTGCATCCTCGGAGCCCCCAACCAAACACAAACCCCAATACTACCCTCCCCAAACTACACCGTACAGTTCATTGAATTTACATATTGCCATGACAGATTCCCCGAACAAGCACGCACACACGCACACAACAAATATGACCCGCTAATCACCACGATAAAGAACAATGGATGGAAAACCAGCCCCCTCATTACCATTGCTGCTGGAGTAAGAGGAGCCATACACGAACACTCCATCGAACAACTAACCAGCCTCCACATCCCCAAAACCCACATCAAAACTCTCATGAAGAACATACACCAAAATGCCATCAAATACCTTACTTACAAGGTTCTAAATAAGAGAAAATTGGATAATAAACAAACCCCCATACCCTGGCAGACATTAAGTCCCCCCATACGAACTATGGGGGGTGTCAGATCCGGGCGGGGGCAGCCTCCTCGGAAATTTCTGAACCCGACCGAAAACTGCTGCCCGCCCCGCCCAACTTTGAAAAAAATATTGCTCTTGCATTCTTGAGGGCCGCTTGACTACAAATCCCATATTGAGTGCACTTCACCTTCAAGGTCTAAAATCCAATATATATATGCACTTCCCACTAGTAAATAACAATTCATTGGGATATCATTCCGGAAGTGAAACCATCAATGAAGCATGTAATTAACTTGGAGGTCAAATAAAATTACAAAATCCTCTTTAACATTGAGGTTATAATTTTTATGACTTACCATTTGAAATTGTCTTTGTCATTCTAAAGTGAAACCTAAATTTAGTATGTACATTTTACAATTAATTTAGTAATGCCATCTACTTTCACAAGTATTCATACACACTCAAATCAATTAATGTAATTACTGGAATTAATTAATTAATTAATTATACTTAATTACATTAAATCACACTTAATTGGTTTGAATGTGTATGATTACTTGTGAAAGTAGACGGCATTACTAAAATATTATAAAATATACATACTAAATCAACACACTAAATTTACCTCAAACTACATGGTCTATGCTTGGAGTAACGTTATGTGCAATAACAACGTTCTTCGGCTATTTAACACCACCTTCAGCACTTACTAAAAACGGATATTGATGGAGGCTCAACTTGTCGATCCTCGCCTGTCAAAAAATAGCACTGCAAAATTATAAGTGAATAACATCCAAATGAGCAACAATGAAATCACATTCATGAATTTGCCTAAGACTACATGGTCTATGATTGGAGTAACATTGTGTGCAGTAACGGTGTTCTTCGGCCTATTTAAAACCGCCTTCAACACTTACTAAAAACGGACATTGATGGAGGCTCAACTTATCGATCCTCACCTGTTAAGAAATAGCACTGCAAAATTGTAAGTAAGTAACATCCAAATGAACCAAATGAGCAATAGTGAAATCGACATTCACAAATTTACCTCACACTACATGGTCTATGCTCGGAGTAACATTGTGTGCAATAACGGTATTCTTCTGCCTATTTAAAACCGCCTTCAACACTTACTAAAAACAGACGTTGATGGAGGCTCAACTTATCGATCGTCACATGTCAAGAAATAGCACTGCAAAATTGTAAGTAAGTAACATCCAAATGAACCAAATGAGCAATAGTGAAATCGACATTCACAAATTTACCTCACACTACATGGTCTATGCTCGGAGTAACATTGTGTGCAATAACGGTATTCTTCTGCCTATTTAAAACCGCCTTCAACACTTACTAAAAACGGACGTTGATGGAGGCTCAACTTATCGATCGTCACATGTCAAGAAATAGCACTGCAAAATTGTAAGTAACATCCAAATGAGCAACAGTGAAACCAACATTCACAAATTTACCTCACACTACATGGTCTATCCTTGGAGTAACAATCTATGCAATAACGGCGCTCTTCGGCCTCTTTAAAACCGCCTTCAGTAGTTACTGAGAACGGACGTTGATGGAGGCTCTACTTGTCGATTCTCACGTGTCAAGAAATGGTACTGCAAGGAATGGAAGTGAGAAACATCCAAATGAGTCACGGGCAACATGGCACACAGCAGACTCAATTACAGACACAAGAAGATTGCATAGTCTTATCTCCAGGACATGCTTTGATTTGGCTGATGGATGTGAAGGCGCTGGCACATCTTATTAGGGGCACTTTATATTAGGGCCCATTTCTAGGGCCCATTTCCAAACCCTAGGCATCAACCAATGAGAGTGCTTAGATTGCCCAAATGGGCCCTAATATGGGTCCAAGGGCTTTATATTGAGAGTCGGCCCACTTCTCTTAAAGCTTGCGTGGCAGGTGACATGGCGGCGTTTTGGAGGGAAAAAAGTGGGCCGAAGGCAAAAAAATGGGTCGAGGGTTTATGGAGACCCACTTCGCACCTACGGCCCACTTCACCCAACTTCCGTCATATAATCATTTATGACTTTGTGACTTTATGGTTTTATGACTTTAGTTCAAGCAAGGGCATAATTCATTTAAGACAAAGTGGGCCGTGGATTGGGCCTTACAATATAAAGTCCCTAGGCCCATTTGGAAGGCCCACTTTAAAGTAGAATTTCCAATTTGGGCCCTACAAGTGGTCCTATGGACTTTATATTGCAAGGCCCACTCAACGGCCCACTTTGTAAAGTAGGGCTAAAGTTAAGGCCCACTTCAAGTCCAAGTGGGTTCAACTCCAAATGGGCCCTAATATAAAGTGCCCCTTAATCCAGGACCAGGCAAGCTAGGGCCACTTTTCACTCACTCACACACACACACGAGACTGCGGGCCCATGGCCGTTGCACTTCCAGGCACTCTCATTGGTGGAAAAAGGCGGAGCCAGTCCGAGTTTGCTTCACATTACATTTGGGGGACCAATGGAGTTAGTAAATGCAAGATGGGTGTAAAGTCTATGTGCATTCTTCCTACATGGCATCGAATGGATCGTGTTTGATGATTATGTGGACTATTTTCAAAAACCGTTTTTTGGAGGTAGGTCTAACACAAAATCGGGAGACCATGGCACTTTGAAATTTCATAATCATTGGGTTATTATATTTTATCATGTGTGAGGGTCCCGTGTGAGCATAATCTCATAGATATAGCATTTAGTTTCAGGCCCGGTCACATGTGACTTTACACTACACTTGAGGGTCCATGACCACACTACATGAGTATAGAAGGTGTCTTAGGACAACCTTTGGAGACTTATTTTGAGCTCTCACAATTGCATGGTCACAATTTTTGCCTCATGTGTGAAGTGGTCCTTAGTTATAACATGGAAATGAAGGTTGGAGCAGTGTGAACAAGTGATGGGCAAGGCACCTAGATCTAAGTTAAAGACAAAAGAAGATTGCATATTCCCAGGACATTATTTGATTTGGCTCATCAATGTGAAGGTGTTGGCAAACTTAAGCCACGACAATGTTTTGGGGTTTCAAGGCCAATAAACAAACCATAAACATCTCTCTCACACACACACACATACACACACACATAATGGCATTAGTTCATGGAGGGCAGTAAATTTTTTCAAAACTAATATGGGTGGGAGTTAGTACAAATTGTTCATAATTATGTCATAGAAAATACTTAGGTAGTTGTTGTTAAGTATGTATTGAAGGTAGGCCTCGGCAAGGTAAGGTAAAAGGTAAACGGGTAATCCAGGTGAGCTACCTTAACCTTACCCATTACCCTACCCTATTGCTACTTGTTAACGTTTACCGTTTATACTTACCCACACTTTTGAAGGGTAATTACCCTGTGATATTGATTATTGTTTATCAAATGATTTCGGCCTCCCAAACAAGGCGTTCAAATTGCGAATTCATCAATTCTACAACCCCATCGTCAAGGATCTCGTCTTCCCAATGGTCTTGCTTGACTGCGATTTGATAAAAAAATGGCAGCAACATTGTCACTGAGCACCTTCTCCATCTCGGCCGCTGCCTTAGCCCGATTCGATGGGGTTAAAGGGTTTAGGGTAATTTACAAGTAACCTTGACCAACTACCTTTACCCTACCCTTTAACTTACCCCATTGTCTACCTTAGTGATTTACCCTAGAACTTTACCCTTTTACCGGGTAGAAAAGGTAAATTACCTTACCTTGCCTCGGCCTAATTGAAGGGTACATTGTCACATTCTTAAGGGTGTTGTGGGGTATGAGGTAGACATTAGGCATGGGATAGGTTTTCAAATGGGATTCTCTTACTTTTTGTATGTTGAGTTGTTGAGGGTTTACATCGAGTTTTAGCACTTCGGCATATGAAACAATGTTGCCACTTCTTTAGTATTGAGAGTTTTGAGTGGCACATGTTAAGATTTTGTTTGCATGATTTTGATGAAGCTCTAAGAAAGAAGATATTGGTTGGTAGGAACTTTTGTGTCCTCTTCAAAAGGTTTCAACCAATTTGTCGGTGTCATGTTTGTGGTTTGTTGCAATGTGGTAGGAGGTTGAGTTTTCATAGCCCTTCTCCTCCTCCTCCTCCTCCTCCTCCAATGCTCAACGTTCAACATAGCTCTCTTGTGATAATTGGAACGCCCAAGGAGTTGTTGGCACCACGTTACATGTGCACCACACAAGTACATTTGTTGTCTCACTAGAAACCAAATAAACATGAATTTTGTATGAAATATATCGTACCAATAACAACAAGTACCATCAGTTTTATTAAAAATAAGCCCCCGCATAAATGCCAAAATCCGGAAATTATTGAATCAAATTATGTGCCCCTTTCCCACCTTCTATGAGAAAGCCAAAATCATTAGACTCTTTAGAAGAACATAAAAATAAAATTGGCCCCCAACTAAATAGCCCCAAGGGATGCACTCAATGCAATCACTTATTTTACGCATGTTCGTAAAGTAGTAATGAACCCCTTGTGTACATGTTAGACCTCAAGTTTAATTCATGTATGCATACATGAATATTCTTTGAACAATGGCATTTTTAATAATCATCCCAAGGGCCAAAACAAACATTCTCCAAAAATGACATACAAGTTCAAGATGAGAGACATCCATCATTCAATCAATGAAGTTTCACCCGCCTCTAGAAGAGGTATATGAACTCCAAACTTAGAAACTTAAAGTGTCATGTGTATGTTTTCCAATTTTATACATGTACGTATATTTTGATATGAGTTCCACATCCAACTTGTCATATGAATTTAGAGAAAACAATATTTTCACTAGCTTCCTCAACTTGATAACTTTACTTTTGTGACCACTAGATCTTCTCGAAGTTTGCTTGAACGATGATGTTCTTGTTGCCATACCTTTGTTATGAAGTTGGCTTCTACATGCAAGTAGCCGATGTAAATAAAAATGAATGATAATGGGCTCAAATGCCCTTGACATGAAGGGTGGTATGAATATTCCAAGTACGTAGGAATACACTCCAAGACAATATAGGGTTAATTGGACCAAAAATGATGCCCAACAAATCATCTTTTAACAACATTCATTGTTGCCATCTATCACATATTCCACATGAAGTAACAAAAGTGCCATGACTTCATGTGGACGATGCATGACCTTAATTAATCAATGTCACTCTTGATGGCTCTTTAAGGTTCACTCCAAGTGCATCTAGGGTTAAAGCAATTTTTTTAATTAAAAAAATTAGATTATTGACGGTGGCTATGATTATCAACATCAATCTTAACTTTGCTTCATAGTCATCCTTCACCCCTAAATGCCCAAGCAATCAAAAAGTGGTTGTGAGTGCTTTTCAAAGATATATCTCTCAAGGCAAAATTTTCTCTTTTCTTGTTTTTTTTCACACCCTGACAAAGTAAAGTTATGCACCGTCTAGAGAAAACGGATCAAAATGTTATATCAACAACTCTAAGATATGGACCTTGAAGTGGTTGGAACCTTTTTTTTCTTCTTTGTTACAAAATTGTCTATTTTTGGAAAGTGCCAATGTTAATGACAAGAATATTTTTGGTTTTTCCCACCAAATTATGCAACTCAAACTTTCAGGCAGTCCTATCAAAGATCAAGTGATTTTGATAGATTTTGAAATTTCTTTTTTTTTATGAAGGAAAATGCTTGTAAAATGATTTGGTGGAGACCAAGGATAAAGATTTGTTTCGAACCGTGCTTTTAAAAAAAGTCCCTAAAACTTTCTCTTGTATGCCAACACACAATAAAGTTTCTAACTCATACTTTATAGTATGTCTTTATTTTAACCTGAAACCCCCTCATGCTTTAAGGGGTTAACTAAATTGCATGGAAAAGTAGGCCAAACAAATAAGTTTCCAACAACTTTTTCCGTTGCCATCCTCCTTATCTTTCACATGAAGTAACAAAAGTGACATGACATGCATGTGGACGGTGCATGACCTCAATTGACCAATGCTACTTTTGATGACTCAATGCTTATCTTAAATGCAAGCAATAATTAGCATGTGCAAAGGCTCAAGTACAAGTGTGTACACAACCTCACAATAACTCCTTACAACTTATCACCTTAGTAATTTACAACTTATCACCCATATTATTAGTATGTATACATGGGGTTTAATTTCATAATGACCCATGCACATCACTCAAGTTTCCAATGAAGTGTGCACCCTCAGGGTTACTATTCTATAGCCTTTGAATCAAGAAATTATGATTTCAATAAACATAACAAACTTTATGGTTTAATTATCATACCCGCACTAAATATACATAATGTGATTCTGGCCTATTGTTGTATAATGTATAATTAGTTATTTAATTAGAATCTTGAGAGCCGATTTTTTGGCCAAATAGTTAAACTATGGGGAGATAGGTAGTAGCTGGATGAAGCAACATCCAAGTACATGAAAATGATTAACTATAAATATAGGCTATAAAAGGTGGTTATAACTATAGGTATGGATGTAAGTGCCCATAATTGGTTACAAAAACTATTGTCGTCCTTGCCAAACCAAAAGGGTTGGCAAGAAGGAGATAGGCATGCATTTCTTTGAACTTTTTGGGTGTATAGTTAAATTTAGAGACTTGTCTCCCTCAACACCGAGAGTTGATGAGGTTATAGTTGAACTATTTTCTTTGAAATTCGAGTAACCACCGCAGTGATTGTGGGATTATTGATTTTTGTGGAAGCACATTGTTGATTTGAATCGAAAGTTATTGAAGGACCAAAAGTCTCTTGGTTTTGAAGAGTAGATGTGAATTGTGACTTTATTGTCCATTGCTAAAGTCACAATTGATTAAGTGAGAGATTGCGAGTATAATTGAGTGAGTCAGAGCGTGAAGCAGAATTGATAGGTGTAATGTGATAAACTATTGTTTACTGTTGATATTAAAATCAACTAAGTTTGAAACATTGAGTGGAATTGAGTGAGTACAAATTATGGAAAGCAATGTGAGATCAAGAGAGAGTTGATCGACCTCTGAGAGAAAGAGGATATGGGTCAAAAACAAAAATCAAATCTGAAAGAGTGTATGAAATGGAATAATAGAATGCATAACGAATTTGATAACAAATTCAGGAGTTGAAGACTAAAGTCGGAAGAAGAGTGAAAATTGCGTAACTATCATCCAAATATTAGAGACCCTTTTTAAGTTCAATACCTGAGAGTGAAGAAACAAAGAGGGTTGACCTAAGCAAAGGAATGTTAAATCCATTAGCGTAGAGTGATGGAGTGATCATTACGCGAGAGGAAACGGAGTGAGGCTATGATTTGGTAGCGCGTTGAGCGACAAAGAGTGAGGGAGTAAAGCAATCGTTTGATGAGATAGATGACAAACGAAAAGTATTGTTGAGTACCAACAAGAGCAACCCTGAGAGAGGGAGGAAGCCGAAAGGCCAAGGGTTAAACCTAAGAGGGGAACTATAGCCCATTGTTCAAGCATGTGAGAGGTATTGAGAAGGGAAGGAAAGAACTAGAGTAATTTGTGCAGCCAAGTTGTGATTATAGTTAATGTGAACACTATAGGTTGGTATTAGTAAAATTTGTTAAGTTGGTCAAATGAGAGAACCATATCAACTGAATGTGATGAGAAATTAATTCTAATCAATTGATTAATGGTGGAAATGAAAGATTATGATTGATTAAGTGAGTTCGAGTTATGATGAACTTTGTATTTTCCAAGAAATTAAGGTATAAGTTGTCCTAGATTCCATTAGAGTTCTATATGATTACATAGTCTACATACGAGATCTTTGACTAAGATATGCAAATTAACCATATTAACCATATCACTGGAATTAATTCCATAAATTAATTAATTACAATGCATTTTATAATTAATTATGTTTACTTAACTTGGTAAACATACTTTCTGATTTATTTGGGATTAATTAGACTTAATTACATTCAATCACACTTAATTAGTTTGAACACGCATGAATACATGTGAAAGTAGATAACATTACCTAAAATATTATAAAGTATACATACTAAATCATCACACCAATTCAAGTGTCATTTTAGAATGACAAAGACAAATTCAAATTGGAAGTCACAAAAATTATAACCTCAGTGGTAGTGAGGGTTTTGTAATATTTTTGACTTCCAAGTTAATTACATGCTTTATTGACGGCTTCGCTTTGATAATGAAATCCCATTCAATTGCTTATTTACTCAATGAAAGTGAACATATATATTGGATTTTGGGCCTTGAAGGTGAAGTGCACTTAATATGGGATTTGTAGTCAAGCGGCCTTCAAGAATGCAAGGGCAATGTTTTTTTCGAAGTTCGGCGGGGCGGCCAACAATTTTCGGTCAGGTTCAAAAATCTCCCGAGAGGGTTGCCCCCGCCCGGATATGACACCCCCCAAATATGACACCCCCCAAAGTTCGTAGGGGGGTGTTTAATGTCTGCCTCTCCCGCGGGGCTAGGATGCACATTGACAAGCCACCCTAAACCCACCTTGAACCGACCCGAGATAGAGTGCAGCATGTTAGCTACCCTATATAGAGTTAGTGGAGGCCGGTATGTGGTGGCGCCACTAACGACACCTAAACCCGTCACATTGTGGGCCCATGCACTTCTTTTCCATGAGGAACGGTTCAAGGCAGTGTGTATGTTTAACAAATTTCATTTGACATTCAACTTCAAATCCAAAGTGTCACATGATGTTTTCAAAAACAAATATGAATGTCAATTGACATGACATGTACATTTTATTCTGAAATGTCACCTCAATTCTGGGTTACACAATATTTTAGAAAAAATAATATTTTGAACAATCAAAATACAATCTTGATTTGTAACAAAAAAACTATCAATCGAGCGTAAGTATCTTTTGGTCTTGCATGTTACGAAGGAGATTACAAGAACAAGGCTGAACTTAAGTATGTAAGTGAGTGTAAGAAGTTCTCCTCTTGTTGTGAGTTATGTTTTCCGGATACTTGAGCTGCAGTTTATAGTATTTAAGTTGCCTAGTAATACGTGCCATTTCAATTTCTAGCGCGTCAATTGATGTGTGTTTCTTTTCTTCACAAGTCAATATATGTGTCAACTTCCAAATTGTGCGTGTCAATTGACATGCTTTTTATTTATTTTTATTTTTAATTATTTTTAATGCGAGTTTTTGCATGTCAAAAGTGAGAAACTTGCAAAGCTTTGTCAAACATATACACTGGTCCAAGATAGAAGGTAATAGAGTGCTGATGATTGGGAGGCGTTTAAAGGTGTTTCTTTTGGGTTGGTGGGGTGTTGGTTTTAGCACCCTCTGCCTTTTCGTCCGCTTGGCTTGGCCTCCCAAATCGCTCCACACTCCCCTGGATCTACTTGTGTGCACATTGCTCGCTCACTAGTTGTTGCCATACTGTACTTCGATGGCGCATAGATACTAGAGAATTTCGCATCAGTTGTATGCATGGCTTTCTCAGACATATCGACATTCAAACGTATGTCGATATGTCGACATTCAAACTTTGGAAGTTTCTACATGTCCACACTTCGCTTCCCTTCGTTTGTGTCGACAAATCTTACATATGGGAGGACGCTGGTCTGATGTTTGTAGATCTAAATGCAAGCGGATAGTCGCCATGGAAAGGTCGGAGGCATCGGTTCAAAGAAAGTCCATAACGGAGCTAACTCTGAGTGGAATTTCATGAACCCATGTCACCGATGAATCGATGACGACTATCCTCCTGAAGGAGATGGTGGTAGCGACGATGGAGGGTTTCGTATGCGCTCCAATGCCAAGGACGACTACTGCACAGGAACTCTCGAAGCTTCTACCGGAATGTTGTGGAAGGATATGGAAGTTCTCAGCGATCTAAGTGCTGCATCTTCAAACCCTAGTGTCCAAATGGATGAAGAAGGTGGAAAACGGCGAGGAAGGCCACTCACCTCAACCTGCTTTTACACTATTTACCGATCCTCAATAACATCCTTGTAACTCTTTGGTAGTAGAAGTATTTCCACATGGAGTTGTAATTTTCGAAGCATGATTCCGGGCTTTGATCAAGCTACTGCTGTATTTATGTTATGTATTTTTCTGAAGCTTGGTATAGTGACAGCCTATGAACTCAACCGCAATATTCGAAGAAATGGTGACTTCTCATGTAGATATGATCGAGGCCATGAACCAATGCAATGTAGGTAGGTTTGGGGGAAATTATGTATAATTTTGTCATGCATAATTAAGCTCCCTGCATCTGTGGCTGTAATCTTGTTGGAACATATCCTGAATATGAACCGCAAAATTTGATGTCAGGATGCATACATTGCAGTAATTTGGATGCATCTAATGTCCACGATTTTAGCTTGTAAGGCTTAATTCAGCACTGTATTTTCACTGCAGTGCGTTTCGCAGGAACCACCGCCATAGAGACTGTATTGCTGGAGAAGAACTGAGAAGCTTATGCATTCTGCTGCCATGTTGTATCCACGTAACCCTCAGTCGAATTCAGTGCAAGGTATGATCGCCTACAAGATTACTCACCGGCCAAACAAAGTACATTTATGAGTGTAGCTTCTTTGATTTCTTTCGAATGGACATGTGCAATTATGTCTCCATTAGAGGCCGGTAATTTCTCGTGCTCCAAAGTGCTTCAGTATTCCTCATACCATCTCCTCCGCTCTCTGCATTCAATATTCTTCAATCTCTGACTAACTCCTCAAATATCTCGCTGCGTTCATCTCGGGCAAAGAATTTGCGACTACCTACAGAAACCTCAAACCCTAATTTAGCCCTACAGAATAATCTACCATAGTTCATCTCATTGTTTTGGGTGGGAAAGAGTGCATCCGAGCCAATACTCTACAACTCTATTGTATGGTGTTCATATTTTGCCTGAGAAGGTGCGGCCGGTAATTGGGCGTTATTGGTGTTTATGTGTGGTCTTCATGGTTCGAGTACTTAAGAGTCTTTACATTCAGGCGAGTGTTGGCATAGCATCTCAATGGTTGCTTCTGGTTACCTTATTGAGAATTATTGTTATGGTGCATGATATGCATCTTAAGGTATGCAGGTGTTATTTGGTTCCTTTTCTTAATTAGTCACCTATATATTATTGGTATGTGGGGATGTGAGGATTAACATGCACTTCTAATAACCATAACTAAATAAGGGGAAGTTTGATGTTTGTTGTTGCTTCATCGGGGGTTGCTAAGGCAACACAGGTTTCAATGTGTAAATCTAATAGGTAGAAGTTGGAGAACATGGAAAACAAACCGAATAACACCCACATTCTTCCTACTTGGAATGAGAAAATTGTTGACATGCCGTCCTCAGTGCCTTTAGAGTACCTTTCTGAGAGCGTTTACTAGGAATTAAGCTTAGGATGTAACTTGAAGAACTGATGCAGGGGTTATTGATTTTTCTGCTGTCTGCCCGAGAGCACATCAACCACTACAGTCGTGAGCAGATTCACATTCGGTTCACCCGGTTATATGGTCACCTCTCCACTTGGGGTGACCCCCTGAGCTGCTCGAACACTTCTGATACTCAAGTCAGAACGTGTCCCTTGTGATTAGCATCAGTGGTCTAGTGGTAGAATATCATCCTGCCCACAAAGCCATCAATCTGGTACAGAACTGCCAGGCTCAATTCCCGGTTGATGCAATATTCTTTTCTTCTAGAAATCACGTTTTGATTGATATCCGACAGGTGTCTCGATTTGTGGTGCTAGCCCAACTTCCATTTTGGTCCTGAGTTTCAAGTAGCTGTTATAGTAGACAGATTCTGGTAATGCTGACGTGACGGATGGTTGCTTCTGTTTCCTGACCTCAAGAAAAATCTTCAGGCATGGATGATGTTGCAAAACATGGTTGTTACAATCAGGAGGGATGCACAGTGCAGTAACTTTTATTTATTTCTTATCTATACCAGCTTGATGATTGTTTACAGAAAGAAATTCACTCCATAATACAAAGTGGAGGTGGACAGACGTCACTGGACAACTTTCATTACATGAGACAAAATTAATTGGAGCACAAAGTCTTGGAATCAGTACATACAATATATGACCACTGATGCTGTTAACGAATATAGGAGGCTTCAAAGTGGCAGAAATTGGGAATCTCACCTGCCTGCAATTTTACACAACTTACAGATTCAAGTGCGCAACCCCTTTTTATGGGTTAGAAGTGAAATAATTCATCAGTAGGTCCAGTGCTTTATCTGTGTTTTCTCTTCACTGCTATGGTATTTTGGCTTACCACTGTTCAACAAACTACTTATTTAGTGTCACTTACTATTTGAAGCTCCGTCATACTATGACTTCTTACTACTAATAATAAAATTCTTCCAAGTAAAGACGTTAATTTTTTATGATGTCTAACAACCTATTTGACCTCTGTTGGTAAAAAATATTCCTATACCAAAAGTTTATGGCATTGTGTACTTACAAATAATAAGTGACACTAAATATTATATAATCAGATATTCACCAAATAGGATCGTTACTGTGACCTTTTGGATAGAGTGACTTATTGCCTTGGATTGTGGTTCCAAATTAGTTAGATGATTCTCAATTTCACTTTGACATGTGGTGACAAGTGAGTGTGTCCTCTTACGTATTTAGTGCAATAATTTATTTTCCTAGTAATTGTGGTCCAATAGTGCAGGTATTGTCATGATAAACTAAGTATTATAAACATTTATGGAATGTTGGAGAAATTAGTCACGCTAGTCACACTAATGACCCTCTTTTAGTGTAGCGCAACACCTCCACATCATGTTCTTTCTGTTGTTACCAATACTTTAAAGTATCACAATTTCCACAGGATTTACAATTCATTTTTTATTGAACCGCGGAGCTGCCGCTTTGTTTTGGTCAATGGACGACGCTTCCACTTGTCATTGCCTTGGACCTCAGGCCCAAAATGTCCAAGTTCATGATGAGTTTAAATAGTATGAAACTTGAGGATGTTTGCAAGGAACTCACAAGAGCAAATGCAAATCCAAATACCAACAGAAAAGATCTTCACTACCAGTCTAATGCCTTGCACTTTGTTAGATTATGGGGATTCCCAAGTGTTAGAAGGTGTTATATTTGAAGATGGATATGACAAGTTCGTATCCTTCACGTGTGTTCATGTTGGATTTAGAAATGAACAAATGTGTTGTCTACTAGTTTGTAGTTCCCTTTAAGATACACTAGGATTAGTATTTGAACTCCTATGTTCACTTGTGCGTGCGGGATTAAATCATGCTACAAGCATTGTCAAAGCTTTTCGGAGTGGGCAGTGAAGAAACAACCAGCTAATAGGGTATGGAACTTAGAAATTGTTGTTATCATTTTGCAACAAGTGCAGGTTTATTGCAACATTCTTGAACACATAGCCTCCTATGGTGCACTTGTTATCCAAAAGTTGAAGTATGAATTATCCCAATCCTGGTATGCATGTGAGATATTCTCACATGTGTGTATCCGTCACATGCGTTACTCTATTGAATCTACTTGATTTCCCATATTGTAGCCTTAGGTTCCTTGGGTTTAGCCTCTTTACATATATTGAACTACCTCACTCTCACAATTGCATTAATCCTTAGCTTAACTTGCGTATTGCCTCATCTATTTCCAATTCATTTCCCTCTCCGACGATGTTTCATCCAACTCCTTGTTTTGTTGTGGCTAATCCATGGAGTTCATCAATGATAGTGAAGAGGAGTTTCTTCTTCATGGCATGGATTACATTGCTCATAGAATTAATGCAAGTCATCATTGGCGGGAAGCAGAGGACTTTGAAGCACGACTTGGAGTCCCTCAAGAGTGCCATCGAGTTGTGGATGTATGACCACCGTGATTACACCAAGGCAAATGTTGATTTCACCATTCGGCATCTCGATTCAAACATGTTCAAACCTTTTAAAGCCCATTAGCTAGCTAGGCTAGCCCATATTTTTTAGGCCTTGATCTAGCCATATAGCTGGGCTAGCTGACTTAAAAAGCTAGCTCAACTAGCTCATATGTTACAAGCAATATGCAACGTTGCACATTGCATATTGCATATTGCATCACCCAAGCGTCCCAATAATTTGGATGTCCCTAAGGGTCAATGTTGCATAGGCAACATTTTGTTGATGCTCTAGTGCCACTATGTTTGTGAGATCCTCAACTTGCCTAAGTAGTTTGTTACTGGGGATTGCAAATCATTCCACGTGATAGGCGCTTCCGCAACTGTCCTTCAAATGGCCCCGATTGGGATGTGATGAATGAACTTTATTATGATTACCTCCTCGAACTCCATCCATGGGCATTCGTATTCTTGCACTAATATGAAGATTTGGGCTTTGATAGTTGTATGATGGTATTCTTGCAATGCGTGGACTATGGAAATTATAGTTCAAAATTTTGGGTTCACTACACCCCCACACTTGTGTGTGGCAGCACTATGCAAGAAGAGATAGTTGATATGTGATATTTTGCAATCTTTCATTCATCTCTATCTCGTGCAATTTTATGTAGGCAAACAACCAAACATTAGAGGCCTCTCGATGGTGGACTATGTGCACACTCTAAATTGCACGTGACATTCTAAATTGTACATGTGTTCATTTTAGTTGTTTTGGTGAATTATGTGATTTTGATTTTTCACATCTTATCTACAAAGTTTGCATACATTTGCACATGTTTGCTTGTGTGTTATTATCTCATCTTGGTTAATTTTGATTTCCATGTCCACATAGGATTTTCTTTGTTAGTATCTTGTTTCTTGCATAATTCTTCTATTGGATTGGCACTATATTTTCCTTGTCTTATCCCTTCAATATGATTCAAGGCATCTTTGTAGTTATAAATCATTTTTCAAATGATGTATGTGTTTGCTATATAATCAACATTCCTCCCCTCTCTCACTTGCCTCGTGTGTGTTAAGTGTATATCTTCTATATGAAATAAGCATATAATTGTTTGGCATAAGCATTTCCATACAGTGTGCATAACTCCATTATTTTTTTACGGGCAACTCGGAAAATATAAACATGACCTACCTAAAAGTTTTCACAATAAAGACTATGTATAAGCCCCTGAAATAACAATCCACGGTCTTGAGGCCCTAGTCCATAGATATTAAAATATGTCAAACATGAGCAGTCTCCCATGAGCATGCTCATGAAATTGCACTCTTGACTTGATCATGAAGGTAACGGTTAGATGCCACCCCATTTCCACGCCAATGGAAATTGTCTTGAAATTTAGCAAAGAGGTCTTTGAAGACCTTGCATTCGTCGTGTCCGAGTCATTTAAGATTGATGGCAAAAAAATCCTATAGGGGGTCAAGTTTTGGTGTTGGATGCTAGATGAGAAGTACACTCGTATGCATTAATTTTCTCTCTTTGCCTAAACTCATGACTATAACTTCTCTTCTTGACCCAAACCTTGATTGTCCTTGACTTACATTTCTAGGACTTTACAAAGGATGCAAAACAATGGTTGCTAGCTTAATGTAAGGTATGGGTGCAAGGCTCTTGCTAAAAGTGGACCAAAACAATGCCTTGGTTTACTAGAACCATATTTTTTTGGTCAAACACCTAACAATAACATCAATTGGATTATTTTTTTCATGGTGATCTCTATTGTTGAGCTAAATGTTCAAATATAGAATATCGAGATGATATCTTTCAAGCTTATCATTCCAAGTAATGCCTAGAAGCTAATGGGCAAAATATGATTTTGGATGTACAATTCATAACCTTGAATATTAGGAAGTTGGATTTAATTATTTTTCTTCTTCTATATTCCTTGAGTTCATTATAAACTTGAATGCATCATCAAAATTTGTAGAACATTATCAATCAACATAAATTTATCATTTTTAAAACATTTTCTACACAACTACTTGTTTAATATCACCTACTTACACACCACTTGTGCCGTCTTCTAAAATATTTATATTTTTTCTTTATCTAATTTTGTCAACATAAATTACTTTGATTTGCAATTTTTTTTCAATGTTTAGAATTTACTTCTTCGTATACCTCAAAGTTAGTATATAATTCTAAATCACTTTCACTTAAACCTATGCATGGGATCATGATATGTCCACTTTACTGTGCTTGCACTCATGTATGGTTTTACTTTAATGGGCACCTATGTGCTCAAACTGAATAATTCTGATCACGAGGTCAATTTTTTAGGATTGTCCCATAAATAGATAGAAAATGCAAAGCACGAAGATAGTCATTTTCTTTGTTTAAGAATCGGAGTGGAGATGCAAAAGCTATAACTTGGGTCCAAATTGGAGATTTTCTTTCTTGTTGAAAGATCATGTGGATCCTCCATATTCAAGTGAACACTATTAAGTTAAAAATGGTTAAGCATATTTTGAGCACATTGTCCAAATTCGTTGTAAGGTGTTGTCTTATCAATGTCCATTCTTAAGTAGAAGCTTAATTATATTTCACTTAAATATAGGTGTTTATTAAGAAAAGTGACCACATCGTCACAAACTTCACATTGTTTTTTGCATCTAGTATTCAATCACGTTAAATCAATGCCCACCAAACATATTGGATTGCAATTTTAATCATCTGTTTATATATTTTATAGTTGCATGACCTACAAGATTGAATCATGTGTCGAATTATTATTGATTGAATCATTAGCTGATTAATGAGTTGAAACCGTAAAGGATATGTATCAACACTTACTCAATATGTGATTTTGGTCACTTGTATTTTGAGGTGAATCATAAGCTCACGTAGCTTAATAGTTGGATATATTTGACACTTCCTACAGTTGAAAACCCGACTGCACTAAATGCCAACAAACGGTGATGCCACCAACGTCAATGGGTGTGGGTAACTCGATGTAATGCGACTATATTGTTACCTCTCTATAAAATCCACCCTATTGCTTTGACATGGTTGAAAGGATGTTGGGGTCCCTTGATTTCCATACAGTGTTCAAGAAATGGATGTAAGCAAGCAAATTTAAATCTCTCATATTCCAAAAGGGGTTAAAAAAATCCCTACAAAACATGGGCATTTTTTCGTCATTGGGATTCCACCCCGGCCACATTGACGTTGGTAGGATGAGCATTGGCCGAGGCATGAATCTTAAGCCCATTCAACATTCAACATTCATACAACATGGTCCGCCATGTTGAGCATTTGGATAACGGGCTCACATTCATGCCGGTACAATGTATGGGGGTAATTTTTCTTTCTTTCTTTCTTCGACATTCATAACATGTCTAGTAGGTCACTGCAAGCACCAACGAATTATGATGACGTGATTGGTCCCAAGCAACGACACATTGTCAATATTTTATTCTACAACCTAGTAAAGCAAACTTGCAATTCCCAGTTGCCAGTGCATTGTGGCATAATGAATATCGCTCAAGCTAGATATTGCTCATTTCGTAAGGGAGGCCCAACATAAAAGGTGCAAAATGCCTACTTAATTCCCGGCCTTGTGGTGCAAGAACCTGTGCTAAGTAATGTTACTTAAGGTAGAGGGTGCTAAATCCAACACCTACCCCAAAAGAAGCACCTATGAATGCCTCCTAATCATGTACCCAGAACACACCTTTAACCATATGAATGTCTCCGATACAAAGTGGAGGCGGATTCAGGTGAAAAGTGGTGTGGTTGTGGGAAAATATGGGGTTGGTATTGGGCGAAAGTGGGATTGGATTTCAGCAAGCGTTGGAACGTAGGTTGGGGTGGCTCACTTATATGTATTCATTAAGATCCCACATGCAAAAGTTATAAGAGCTCAATTTTTTTTATTGGATGAAAATTTGGTTTTTAGTGCTGTTGTGATTTGGGCAAAAAGTGGGGGCCGTTTTGGGAGCTATTTGCAATGAAAAAGGTGGGGGTTTAGGGACAAATTCAAGAAGCTAGGAGGAAGTGACTTCAAAACTTTGTAAAATATTCATACGATGTCCAATTTATTTTATTTTGGTTTTTGTTTCTACTACGTCTAGACCAATCTGCACACCACTAATGCAAACGGACTCCCAAAGTAGGCTACAATCGCTTAAAGTGGTGGGTTAAGCACCCTCGACCGTAGTGTGTTTCCCAACAAGCTGAATCAGCTTATGTTTTTCCAACTGCAATGGACTCCGCCAAATCTTCCATTTGGTAAAGCTGTGGCCATTTTACCTGTCATGTCCCTAATTTCCAGCAAAAGTGGATGGTCTCCGTCGTTACAAGAAAGCAATTTGGTGGACAGCAAAAGTTGATGTCCCTTCTGGATGGTCTCCGGCGTTACAAGAAAGCAATTTGGTGGACAGTGGCGCTCAAGGACTCGGAGTTAGTTCTGGACGCGGAGCAATATTAGAACACATAAGTTAACTGGGGCTGGACTTGCACATGAGCTTCCTAATTACCCACATTAGCATGGCGTAGCGAAGCTTGCAATAAAGAATTTGTTGTTCGTGTCACTCCCATGATGGTCAGTCATGCCCACCCTTATCGAAACGAAAAGCGGAGAGCCGCGCGTCGAATAGAAGTACACCGCCTGCGTCACGCCCATTAAACAATCCAAAGGAAACCCTCACTATTTAGACCTGCACGCACACACAAAGCACATATTTCTCGGAGGAGCGCGCGCCAAACGTAGGCAACGGTAGAGTCAACAATGTGGAACTGTGACTCCTCCTATTGCTTCTAGTCCCAAATGACGAAAGGCAGCGTCGCAGCCAGACCAATCCAGGAGTGCGAGCATGTGGCTGAGAAGATCACAGCCATCACCTAAATTAAGCATGAACAGATTTAGCATCCTGGTCCCTCCCTGTTACAGGTAGGTCTAGAACAATCAAGCCCAGTGGAATGTAGTGCACAATAGCTTAATATGGATATCGCCCTCATTGCTCAAAAGATACCTGGTAGGGGCATTGCTCTAATTTTCACCATGGGTAACAAGTGAAACGCAAGCTTTAAATGATCTGGTGTCCATTTTAAGACCATCGTGTTTGTATTTGTAACCTAGATGCGAGAAATTAGCAGTACTCGTCAGAGATGAGATTTGGGAAAGCCACTGTTCGCGTGATTCCAGATCAGTGGATTTAAACCGAGTTCAAACACGTAATATACTTCGATGTTGCGCGGCAGGCGCTGGGATCACCTGGCTCCAATCTCTGCCTGCCGTCGAGAAGGGGGTCGTGGTAGGTAGGGTTAAAGCCGATCGTCCGGTTCGCCGAGGGTGCATGCATTAGACTACTCCTCGTTGGCCAATATCTTGGCAGCAGACCGAGACCTAGAACTTCTGGCTCGAGGCGGCACGGAGCTGCTTCCTGCCAGATGGTGCAGGCATCAATGCAGCCCACATTTTGATGTGGCTTCGAAACTGTGGTACAGTTTTGGGAGATCTGATGTAAGCTCCGCAGGGCTTGAACCGCAAATTGTTCATAGAGTACTATGAAATTACATGGATTCAGTGAAGTTGACATAGTTTCCGGAGTTTGCTTTCGGAGGGTGTGGGGTTGGGGGTTCAAGATGGGCCTCTCGCGGGTGGCATTGATGGTGCTTTTGGTGCTGCAAGTCGGAACATATGTTGATTGTGCTCCTGTTGTGCACGGTAAGAGCTCACCTAGGATAAAGCGGACGAGTGCTGGCGGTTTTCGTGAAACGCAGTTGCATGCAACTTCGTTATCGGAAAGTTCAGTAGGGACCCTCACAGTTCCTTCGTCCCCCACGTTGCTCGGCAACAAGTATCGGCCGCCCATTATCAACTTCAGGTACCAGGGAGGTCCGGTAAGCATTGTAACCATCTCAATTCCACAATGTGTCAATGTTACTGGTCTTGAAATCTACCCACATTTGTTATCAACTGCCAAATGCCAACTTTTGCAATTTTGAAGGGTTCATGACTGTCCAGAGGGAGTATATGTGGCGACATGGGTTATTTATTTGAGAGGTTGATAATGATCTGGGTGTGAATGTTCAAAAGTATTCAAATCCTCCCACATTCTGTCATGAACTGCAAGAGGACAACTTTTGCAATATTGGGAGGTGTATGAGTGTCCGGAGGGAACATGTGTGGCTATATGGGTTATTCATTCGGGACGTTGGAAGTGCATTGGGTGTGAGTGTTACAAAGATCAAGTCTTCGCGGATCTGATTTGAACTGCCAGATGACGCGTTTTGCAATACGTTAGAGTGCTGTCTGGTTCAATACGTTGAATGCCAAAACAAATCACCCACGTTGGACTGGTCATGGTCCTGACCAATGTGGACACGACACGTGGCGAGATTATACCAAAGGATATTTATTATGTGTAGAACCTGCACCCTGCGGTATCGGTAAACATTCGAGAGGGAATTCGTTGTGTGGCGATTACACGTGTGAGGTTGCGGGAGGTCAATGATGATGACCTGGCTGTGAATTTCAGGTCCTATGGCAACCCATTCACGTCTACATTGTTTGGTACGGCACCTGGTCGAAGAGCGAGAAGTGCGTCATCCGCACCGCCATCCAGTCGCTAACTCCGGGCAAGTCCATCGAGAAGTTCCCGAACCTGGCCAACCTGTGGTCGATTGTGAGCAAGTACTACCAGGATCCCCAATTTGCAGGGGATAAGCGCAGGTACACAAGCAAGAAGGTGACCATTGAACAGGAGCTGGACCAGCCTTCTCCCAAGAAGTCCATTGATCCCAACAACGACCCGGTGAACATTATCTACAACCATCTTGTCGCTGGGAATCTCAAGCACGACCCGGACCAGGGTGTCTACTTCGTCTTCACAGGTGCTGACGTGGCGTTTCCGGGTGGTGGGTTCTGCGGGTACCATGATTTCACATGCTACAACACAAGCCTGGATTGCTTGACCACCGAGAATAATTTCCTCTACTCCTTCGTCCCCCTGCCTTCGGCTGCCAATGGCCTGTCCGGTTCATGCAATGACTTCGCCAATCCCGGGGGGGTTAATTTCATCCCTCTGCCTCCACCCAACCACAAAGTTTCACCAAGTGGAACCTTGGACTCTATGGTCGACACAATCATGCATGAGCTTATGTCGCTCGCGATTGACCCATATCTGAATGCCTGGAAACATGTGCGGACTGACATTAACACCGAGGCAGCAGATTTTTGCATCTTCAACTACGCTGCGGGCGACTGGGATTATTGCTTCCTGGCGAGCACGTACTATGATTTCTCCCAGGCGAATGATCCTAATACGTGTTCCAGTTTCCCCAACCCCGTACATTACTTGACGGATCCTGTGTCCAAAGTCCACTTCAATCAGCACGGGATTGACGGGTCCCAGTTCCTTGTGCAGAAAATTTGGAGTTTGGCTCAAAAGGGCTGTGCGTCCCAACCTGAAGGTGAGATGCTTAATTTTGTCTGTTTAATCAATTGTTTACTTATCAACAGAAGACAGCAATGTATATTCAATCCGGCGTAGTTTGATTGTCGCTGGTGATCTAATTTGTAGACACGTTTATTGGATCAAAATGCAGCTCGGTGTCCATCAAAGCAGGTGTTATTCTGCGATAAGAATGCGGGGAAAATTCAGAGGGGGTTGTTCTTCAACGGAGTGGGTTTACAGAGCTACGCCGCTGGTCAGAATTGCAGCTGGAAAATAAAATTCACGCAGTGTACAATGAAGGTGACATTCAGATTCGAAATACTTGCCCTTGCGTACGATGACTTGGACTACATCAAAATCTTCAAAGGGGACAAAGTGGTGAAGAAGCTGACCGGCTTTGGGAAGAACATTGTGTTCACGGCGGTAGGAAAGGAGTTCGATTTGCAGTTTGTGACGTTTGGTAAAAGAGGCCCTTATCCTGCTTCAGCTGGATTCATATTGCGCTACACAGCTAAGCGGTAGGTTGATCACAACTTTATCTTGTCGTCGGTCCATGTATCTTGGATTACTTTCATTAAGTCAATTTTACATGCCATTCAAGCAGCCAAGCTAGATTTTCAGAGTACCACGAATTTGTTGTGAGTTGCTGCTTCATGCACTAAAAAATTTCTGCAATTGGTATTGTAATTTTTCACAATCTGGATCTCGTGGTGCATGCAGCTATACCGGCTTCTACTGAGGGGTTGCGCAGCCTTCTGGTACATCGTTTGTTTGGTGTTCGCCGGGTGCAACTTGTGTTCAACCTTCCAAACTCTTACTACTTCAATCGACAGCTCTATTGCGGGAAATTGTAGAATTGCCTCGCATTCCAGGAAATACTGCAGCGAGCAAAGTGTTCGAGGTTAGCTCAACACTGGACACTAGAAATGTTTTTTATGATGGGTTCAACGGGTGGATGCATTCAGTGGGGATTCATCGAGGAGCAGTGGATGAAAGACATCAGCCTATAGCCTGGTGGAATCGTCTCCGAAAAAAGCTTGCTGGGCCAGATCTAAAGTCGTCACCCACTCAAGCGGAGACTCATAAAATATATTTCTTGTATCCGTTTGAGATCATCAGCCTAGCTTGAAAACAATCACCAATTATTCTTTTTATTAACCTTGTGAGGAAGAGCAGTGCAAGGTGACGGAGGCTAGCTAGACCATTCTTTGATGTTACCCTTTGAATGTAGAAGGTGTACTCGTACCCTGCGTGTCAACAAACTAAATTCATTTGTACAAGTCATGAATAAACCTCTTACCTTTTCCTAACCCTTCCTTAAAAGCTCCCCACAGGTGTTATACTTTTAATCGAAACACGTGTAGGTTGATTATAGACTGTTATCAAATTAGCCGCACTTCCATTGATCTCCATACAATCATTCCAGATTTTAGTTTTTAAGGTAAGATTTCATCCATGAAAATCTGAATCTGTTATTCCATTTGTTTGTGTTCATAATACAAATTGAATAAATTGGGTAGAGAATAGGAATAACTTAATCCTTTTCTCATTCAGTAAATCCGATATTGGAAAGATTTAGAAAGGCGATGGTGACTCTAAGACGTGAGATTGTATGCATTCGTGGAATGGGAAACTTCTATGAGGCACTAGAATAAGAGGAACTCTAGAAAAGGAAACAAATGGATAATTTCGTCAGATCGCGGTTAAGAGTCAACCACAATGTGACAGCATTGAAGAAATAAGGAACCACTCGTTACTCACTTGCCATGGGTCTGCAATAATTGGCTCTACTGTCTGTGGGCATTGTTCCATTTCTACTTTGACACTACTGCCTGGAATTCTCAATTTGAGATGTTGCCAAAAATGATATTTTCCGATGATCATTCAACATTGCATCGTTTCTTGAACAACATTCAAGGGGTTTGGCCCCATGCGGTTGTAGCAGAGAATTGTGGTTATATGTGGACTGGGTGTTCCTCCCACACCTTGTATGAGATAGTGGTAGGTTGGCTCTTGGAGTGCTGTTGAAGATTCAAGGGAATTTCTTCTTGGACTTTACCAAGATTCGAACTTCTAATCCTAGAGAAGGGGCTTCAAGTTTGGTGACACCGCATTTTGGAATGACATAATTTCAATGAAGCAATGACGAAATGCCGTAGGAATTCCATGCTGTATATAAGCTACACTGTTTTGTCTAATTAGTGTGGGTTACCATTCGTAGCTTCATGTTGCTGTAACTTTTAATGGACGCTATTTTGTTTTTGCAAACGAAGTTATATCATGTTCTTCGGTGTGCTACTGTTCTCTCTCTTTGGTATTACATGTTTGAGAAACACAAAAAGAGTCGTATTATAGAGGTGTCGTCTTCTCATTAATATGACAAATGGCGTAAAGTTTCCATACTATTCAGGGAATATGAAAACATAAGTAATATCAGCTTAGATATATATGTATACAACGAGTGTAAGCAATATAGATGGAATGAAATGATAACTTATAACTCCAAACAAATATAAATACAAATACTTTCAAGAACTCTTGAAATAGGAGTGCAAAGCTCTCTGGTGTTGCCTTCCCAAGTTAGCAAGTGTCATCTTATCTAAATTCCCTACTAACTTTTGAAAACTAATAATTTCATTAACACCAAAATATAGAGACTTCTCTAATAAGAAACTAGACAACAATGATGTATGACATTTAGCATCAAGATACTGGTGATATTATATCACCCATGTACAAGGCAACATACGAGGCAGGAGGCCACTCTAACCCTAACCATGTCCAATTTAGACTAGTAACCCTAATTATCATTAAGTTCCCAATGATAAGTGAAGTACCCAAGTAGTTCCCAAGTGAAAATGGATGTATTTTAGATGTACATAACATAGATGAAAGGAATTTTACCATTAACTACCTCTTTAATATGACAAAACGGAAATTATGAATGTTGCATTATTGAGTGTTGTGGTTGTATAAAAGAGGGAGTTTCAAATTAAAAAGTTTGGTCTTGCAAAAATGTGTCGTATAATCGAGGATGTCGTATTAATGAGGCTAGAATGAATAACTACTTATGTTATTTGGGTTAAAAAATGATACTCTTAGTAAAATGTTAAATCAATGTGTATCTCCAAATGGAAATCCACACCATTAGGAACAACAATGTGGATGTGAGGAATCTTCAGTTCTTACTACTAGGGTAAGTCACATACAAGTCCACCACCTATTCATCCATGCATTCCCTATCTCTTTGTGCTTCTTGAACTATATAACTACAACATTTAATATGGTATTTAGTGTCATGTACATTATTGGGGAATGGTCTAAATTAGGTGCCTAGGGGTCTTGTAGTGTCATGAAAGTCTGATTTAATTGTCCAAGTACATCATCACATTTTACACCTAAAGAGGGTATAACCCAATTATGAAGTACCATAGAGGGCTCCCTATTCCGACACAAAATAATTCTTTTCTCCTCAAACTATACCACGTGTCATGCTCACATTTGCCATGACCGACTTGAATCCCATGTGGAAACTACGACCCAACACATGGAAAGATGAAATAGGGAGCCCTCTACGGTACATCAGTTGGTCTTCCGGTTGGAACCCCCAAACAACCAATTGCTAATTGTCATTTACTATAGCACATTGGAGTGCTTGAGATGAGTGTTTTACGTTTTAGTATATAAGAAGATATTATTGAGCATACTAATATCAAATGTTGTGTGTTTACATTGACTTGATGCATGATGGACCTAGTGACACCTCATATTAGATATCATGCAAGTAGAGTAACTGGTGCAATACAATCTTGAAGGGTGCTGAAATCTATTTGTTCTATATCTGAGCAACGTAATCATTCGGGAAAGAATGCTCCACAAGGCTCAGCAAAACTCATTAAAGAAAAGTTTGCAGCAAAAGAGTGGTCAGACCATTGGGTGCGTTTCAGGTCACTAAAATAGTTGTAAGAGCAAGCTGCTAGATACATGAAGAGCACTTTGCTCTGATCATGCCGCTTCTGGGACAGTGGTCAAAGAATTTTCGCCACCCATGGTTTTGGATATGGCAGTGAAATCAATTCTCAGGGATTAATTCAACATCTAGCCAGCGGTTGTGTTGGCCATGATCATACATCTGACTATTTGTGCTACCGTCGAGCGTATTCACACTGAAGTGGACAAATTAGCTCCGAGGAGGGTTCTTAGCAACTATCTTGACCATATCAACATGCTCCTCAAAAAGCACCTCTTCCAGAGATACCTCTTGAAATTTGGAATCCCATACCCAGAATTTTACATCTGTCAAGATGAAGGTCCAATCGTTCTCATCCAGTCTGTACATTTGAAGACGGCCCTGACTTACAGGAAACCTTCGCTTCAGAAAATCTTCCATCGAATGCATGATACAAAAATGTCAACAAACTCCCAGAGTAAGCACATGGTAAGACATAACATACGAAACCACCAGTGCCAAATCTGCCAAAACTGTCTATAATGGCAGACGCAAAATTCAGGAGGCTTTCCAAAGATATGCACCTTGAAAGTTGTGTTGTAGATAGACTTGGTAGACAAGGCATCGCCCATTGACTGCCTCAATCAAACGACAGACAAATGTGTTAGGGTACTTGTGGTTATTATTTTTTGTAGGAGAAGCATGACCCTATGACAAGCGGTATTTAAGAAATTGTTGTACTTCTACACATCCTGTATATATTAGTAATCTATATAAAATGTTACATAGAGGTGATGCACTATTCACCACACAAAGCCATGAAATCATCCGGGTCTCCCAGTTGATTTTCCACAGGAAGGCTGGAGACTGAAACCTGAACTACTATATCTACGGTGTGAAAGAAATGTTGATGCAACCCAGTGACCTCTATTATTTGCGTCACCTTCGACCTTTAACAACCCTCACATGATAAGAACTCTTCAGCGCTGAGGACAGAGTATACACAAATTCCCGATCACCGGATTACGAGTAATATAAATGTAGTTCTCAAATCAAGACACCAAGCAGCCGAAATGAATCTCAGGTACCTTAACCTTCCTTATCTCGACTGAACAGGCTCATACTAAATCCACCAATAATGTGACAAAAAGCAACCACACATCACCACGCATCTGTGCTCCGCCATTTGTATGACTTGCCAACTCAAACACATGAGACTCCAGCTGATCATGAATCCCACCCATGAAGAACATGTACCTAAACTGAATCCCATTTAAAGAAAATAATATCTGAATGCCTTGAAACACCCTCCCCCCCGCCGCACCTTCTCAAACTGAATGAGCACTTTCTTGGCCAAATCCGGCGTAATTTTGCCATCGTCGACGAATTTGTTCAGAGCCTCGTTAAGACTCTCACCACATAATGACTTCCTGTACAAATCAAAATCTGCCATGCTCTCGCTTCCCTACCTGATATTGCAGATCGATTAATATGATCTCCGCACTCAATTTTCTGGTCCCTCCCCCCGGTAACCGCCCTGAGGACAACTTACAAACATTGTATGAGCAAATCCGGCACAGATGTAGTAAGTTTGTTGGGTGCAATACAAGTTAGCCAATATTTTTTTATGCTCCAACTGAGAAATTAATTACTCAAACTCTTCTTGAACATGAACATGCGCCCATGGGTCACTTATCAAAGACCTTTGTATTCTCTTTCGCCCCCACCTCTGTTTCGTTGCTGTATGTTGTACAAAAAATTGCAGTAGGAAATGATATTGAGAAGGAGTAGAGCACGAATGCAACAGCCAATGATGCAGAAGTTTCTAATTAACTTCCAAACCGCAATCAACCTTGATTTCCTCTTCTCCGATCGATCTCTTTTCTTTTTGAGGCTTATGTTGGCATGTACTAGGTTCTTGTTGAGACTCTGCTCCTGATACGATGTGATGATCTTCTCAAAGGATATGAGTGAAAGATATTGGAGGTTACCTTGTGCTTCGGTATTATTTGCACTAATTAGTACAATGTTAACATAGGGGTTATCGGATGTAGCATCATGTTAGTTGAGAGGTTCAATATTAGTAACATATCCATGGAGGATTGATTCATTAAGTTATATATGTCTTATGTATTTGAAATCTTTCATACTTGAATCTTCTATACTTCATTTTTTTTAATTTTTCATTCTTAGATTTTAGGATACTTAGCATTCATATACTTAGCTCATACATGTTTAGCTCTTACATACTTGGGTTTCCTATATTTGAATTAATATATGCTTCAACTCTTGATTTTTTCATCTTAAAAAACTTGCATACTTGACTTTTGATTATTGCATTCTTGAATTTTTAAAATATTTAGGTCTTACATATTTGAATCTTTCCATCATTGGCGTTTTGGATCTTGAATCATATACTTGATTTCTTGATTCTTGCATTCATAGTTTTAGAATTACTTAATTTTATATTTTTGTATATTTGAATTATTATGTACTTCAAATCTTAATTCTTGCATATTTTAATTCTTGATTTCTTTTCCTTTTATAATACTTGCATGCTTAGGTCTTACATAATTCTTATTATATATTTGAAATTTTGCGTACTTGTATATTTGAATATTGCATGTTTGGTTGTGTTATCACCATTTAAATGATATAATCTTAATGTTTTATCATCAACGATTTGAATTTATTTAAATTCGGCATAGTTATCACATTGATCGTGATGATGATGATGATGATGAATCATTGGAGGACATCAAAAGGTTGTTAACAACATGCAGAAACAATTGAAGATGGACTTTAATTTTGTTATAAGTAGCTTGCAGATGAAATCGTTAAGAAAGTCTAGGAGTTCTAATCTTATGTGTCGATTGGTATTGATGCTTGTAGTTCAGTCTATTTTTTGTGTTAATGTGCAATTCCTTAAAAAGTGAATTTATCAATGGCTATAGAGAATGGGACAAGGTTCTTTATTTATCGATTTATGATCAAAATGACAATCAATTGGAATTGAATGTTGACATGAAATTTAGTTGTAGTGTTCATTGGTGTGCAGCTAATGTTTTTTTAAGCAAAAATAAAATGTTGATGATGATGTTTACAAAATAATTTATTTTTTCTGAACGAAAGAAAACATCGAGTGACTACATGGAGACGTCACATGCATCGCTTTGACATAGATTATTTTGAATAAGATTATGTAGTTGATTATATATGCCTAGATGCATTTGTAAATGTTACGGCCTCTTCGAAGCAATGTATGATATAAACATGTATTCATTACATTTTTTTATAGGTTGTTTAATTATTATCATTTTATCATTCTTACTGATCTTCTTGTTAATTTGATCTATGTTCACAAAGAGTGACCATGTGAAAACCAATCTTGTCCATAAGCTCTATTGGAATCGTTATGTTGGTGTTCCATCCCTTAAAGATTGATTTCAACTGATGACTACGAGAACAATGAAAAAAAATACTAATTCAACTTGGTATGCATTAACAATTGATGTATTTGTGAGATTCTTGTATAAGATCCAATCAATAATATGTATATGAATTTTTGTGTTTGGTTTTCTATTAAAATTTAAAGTCTCACAATATATTTGTATGTGCAGTGTGAGGTTATAGCAGCTATAAACGAGACTTGTAGGATTATAAACAAGACTACACCTTCCACTAGAGAGGTTTGATGATGGCTTAGGAAAAGTGATATTAAAGAGATATATCAAACTCATTAAAAAAATATCATATTCAAAAAAGTTTGAGGAATTGCTCGTTGTTGCAGATCCAAAAAATTGGGTGGAATTCTTGGAATAGATGAATTTTATTTCTCATTTGAATTTTTTCATATTATATATATTTTTAATTCTTGGAACTTCATTTTTTACATACTAGTTTTTCACATATTTAAAGTTTTCAAAATTGACTTCTGGTTCTTGCAATCTTAGATTGTAACATACATAGATATCCGATACTTGCATAATCTATTTTAAAATTTTTATAGACTTGCATATTTGAATTATTATATCCTTGAATATTATATTTTTAACATATGTTAGAATTATTACACACTTAACTTTTTGAATCTTGCATTTTCCTATTCTAGTATATTTGGTTTTTACATAATTGGTTGTTATGTCATTGATTTTTTACATACTTAAATTCTTGCATACTTGAAATCTTGGATTTTAGAACACTTGGCTCTTACAAGTTTAGCTTTGCATATTGATTCACTTACATACTTAAATTATTGTTTACTTGTAGTTTTTTGCATACTTGAATACTACACTTTTGCATTTTTGCATTTATAATTTTTTCATAATTTGATATTCAAATTCTTGCTTATTTGATTTATTTCACACTAGGTAACCTGAATTTTGCATACTTGATTTCTTACAAACTTTAATCGTTGCATAATTGCATACTTGATTTCTACCATACTTTAATTCTTACATCTTTATATACCTAAATTCTATATGTGCATGCTTATATTCTTGCATACTCTAATATTTTGTTGTCTTAAATATTTTCAATTTTGAAATGTTGCATACTTTATACATACTCATTGTTTAATTATTTGCACATGTCAATACTCATTGGAGCTCCAATCCAGACCTGGAAATGACACTGAAAGGATTGTTGAAAGTTACAACATCAACGGTTGAAGGCACATACAAAATGCGGTGGTTGAGATGGTGGAACTCTAGCCTTGTATTGCATGAATATAATTATTTACCGCTTTCTCTAATGAAGGAAAAGGTCTTGAAGTCATTTCTTGCTAGAGCATCTTTGTAGGCACATGGAATTTAAAATATTTATATTTCATGTCACTTGTGGACGTTTAATTACTTTATGTGATTCTTGTTCTCATTTATTGATTTTATGTTTGTTCATGCTTTCTTGATCTGTGTAGTTAGTGAAGTAGGTCATAAATAAATTCGAGAATGTTAGAAAATAATTGGATAAAATCATTTGCATGGATGATATTCTCATGGCCTCTGATAATGTCAAGAAATAGTGTATTATACTTTGGGATAAAACATTCCTTACTTTGATATGTGCAACACCTCTATTCTTTAAGGGCCCCGAATTTTTAAACTTCCCTCTTGAAGAATTAGCCATGAAGAGAGTTTTGTATAATTAATTTTAATTTTATATCACATTTGAGTTTGCTAAAGATTCTTCATTGCAATTATGTAGATTGTATTGCATGGATTGAATATTTGTAATTATTGGGTATAGGTACATGCACAGAGAGTTGTTTGTGTAGAAAACAATTGAATTTCTCTCTTTGCATGCTTTCCTAAATACTTGGATTGACAAAACCCATAAAAATTGCATTTACACTTCCGCACAATTAAAACTTTGGAATTATGATGTTCTTCAAGAATGTCTTTGGTTTGGGAATTGTTCTAATGTTTTCTAAGCAACATAGGAAGAGATTGAGCACAAGGTTGTGTCAGAAGTATGCCCCTTGATGCATTGCAAGATACGGTTGAACCCAACAAGGGTGGTTTTTAATCCATGCAAAAAGGTATGACAACACAAATCGGAAAATATAAGAGAGGTAAGAAGATTGACACTCCATTTATACCTTCAAATGTAACCAACAAGTGCATTTATTCCTATGGATGTATACAAATATCTTTATTTTTTGCAACAAGTACGGGTGTGGTTCAACAACCTACAGGGCCTTCTACATTGTTAGTTCAAGCATTGTTGGAAAACACCTTTGTCCTGAGATTGATATGTATTCTCTCTAATCTTCTATTGTTGAAGACTCATGACTTTGTAAAACAAGTAAGCATCTACATCTTTCTTTGATAATTCATTAATTGTATCTAGTTGTTAGTTTGTTAACTTCACATAAAATTGTATCATATTTCTTGATGTTATCTTTTTGTTTGGGAGTGCAGTTTGATGATAATCGTACAACACAACTTTCAGGTAATGTTTTCTTGCACAAAGAATTTGATTTGTTAATTGCAAATTTTCCTAAAGGACTTCCCGTGCCTCTTATCTTGCCATCTCAAGTTTTAGAATGGAACAAACACGATAATAATGAGATAGGAGCAATTTTATGAATTCTCATTCGTTTTCTTTACTATGATGCACACATTCTCTTATTTGTCCTAGAATTCATAAATGTGCGATTTGATGTTCGAACATTTACAACAACTTATGAATTTTTTCTTGTTAGAAATTGATGGGGCATTAACTTCATGCACTTGTGCTTGGGTTTGGATACATCCGCAAAGATATGTATAGATTATAATTTTTTCAAATTTTTTATATGAAAGGATTAATATTGGTGTTAGATCACTCATAGACTAATGCATACAATCTTCTTGGTCTTATAGTCGAGGAGATTTTACATCTTTTTGTATTGTTGAGCCAAAAAAGGTAATATGGCCATTCTTTGCAACAAGAATGAGGTTCACGTCAAACAAGGTGTGTGTGTCCAGTATGATCATATTATCTTCAATTACATTTCAGAGAAGGACCCAATTGATGGATGGCTTGGTGCTCTAACATCGAGGGTAACATTGAGTCTTACACCAAATATTTACCAAATCATTAACTAAGCCTAGAGGAGTAGTTGTGGATGTCATCACATCAATAAGTGCATTAGCTCGATTATTTTTATCAAAAAACAAAAAGATACTAAATTCTAGTTACTTTTGTTCAAATAAATTTCTAAGTCTGCCCTATTGTAATTTATGTCAACAATATTTGTAGGTGTTTTTGTTCGTATGTGTTTGAGCAGTGGTCATTACTTTGTTGCGTATGAGGCGGACTCCCATATTTTTAATGTCATTCTCACTCCACGTCATGTACAATTTGCTCAGTGTTCCAGAGTGAAAACACCAACACAATCCATGGCAATGGAGGAGGATGAAGAACCTATCAAAAACGTGGCTCAGAAGAGTCATTTGAGTACGTGAGTTTCTCCTTGGATTTCTTTTAATGTTTAAGTTTTCCTTTGGCATCTCTTTGACATTTCTCATTCATACGATAATTGGTGTTTGCAGTGTTGCAAACTTGATGGCATCACTAGACTCCCCTCCAAAAGCCATGGAACTTCCTATATACATAGAGATTGTTGCTATTGCACAAACAACCATGTCCACAACTACACCTCGTACGTGTTTAAGGAAATTCTCGTCATAATTGGATAATTAATTCCTCTTAAAAGAAATAGACGACCATAGTCATGGGGAGATCACTAGCTATATACTTTTGTAATCACGTGCAGTCAGGGGTTATTTAAATATGGGCTATTTATCTAAATTTCTTGATTAATTAGCAACATTTAGTAAATAAAATGGTACTTTGAGGTATTTTTGAAGATCCTAAAGGTATATATAATATACACCATGAACTTATTTTATAGAATTTGTGTTATATGTAAATTGCACCATTTTTCAAAGTCTTGGAATATTGACATAAATTGATGTTGATCCGTAACAAAATGAAAAAAAATGACGGAAATTTCAAATAATAACAATTGTGCTCAATTCTAAAGTGTTGCAATTTGGTGTGGTTACCTTAAAAACATGAACAAAAACTAGAACAAAGGAACAAAAAATTAGATGGTTCTCACATTCAAGTAATGTGTTTAGAAACACAACCAAATGAACCTACAACATGAGTCAAATATCCAACATTATTGTATGAAAATGCCCAATAATATTGTCTACAAGGGGAAAGTGTTCAAGCTTGATCATCAACGATGCAATTCTTACAGCTATGATTTTCCCACAAATTCATCTAAGCTCTTAGCATCTACGGGACGAAACGAATGAATCTCCTAACCGGATCATACTCCATTGTCAATTTTGACTTAATTAAATCTACAAGTACCCACTTGCAATTTTTTTGGTCATAATGGAATTTGAGGTGTCATGGAGTACGGGAAAAATATTATGTCATGGAGTACGGGAAAAATATTATATCATGAATTACAGTCAATGCCGGCACTGAAATTCCCTTTTCAAATGCAACTTCTTGCCTTTTTTGGTGGTCAATGGGTTGTCTGCAAATTCCCATTTCATGCCAAATTTCCTCTACTCATTTGTACCCGCCCAATCCACCACATGCTACTAACAACTCCTTGGAAAATTGAAGTTGGGGTGTTATTCTTGGGTAGTCTCCCTCTATTGCATTTCTTGGCAGCTTGAACTGTTGAAGAAAATTATAGCTAAATAGAAATTCCTCGAAATAGCACTTGGCTAAAGGCTCGGTCACATGTGATTTCACACTACACTTGACGTCATGTGGCCACACTACATGATTTTGGAAGTGTCTTGGGATGGCCTTTGGACTCTTCTTTTGAGCTCTCAACATTTCATGATCACCGCTCTTGGCTCGTTTGTGGAGTGGCCTTGAACCTGATATCCCATGTCAACTTCTAAATTAGATGACTTTTAGTCAATTAAGGCAATTTCTCATCCAATCCAAATACATTCATTGAACCTCACATAAACTCTTCACATGTCCAAATATTGCATACCCTACTTTATTAATAAAAATAAGATACCACCTCTGCATTTCACCTACCCTATTTTAGATATGACATTGTATGGATCATTTTATCCAAGCAATAATATTTCCAAAATTTTTATAAATTTTCCTCTATTGAATTAGAAGCACCTATAATTTTTCTAAAATGGTTCAATGAAAAATTTGCAATGACCTCCCATGTACATAGTACATGAATACATTTAATTTACTTTTGTTTTTCCCTTTGATGAGTTAATTGATTTGATCATGAGAATTTTAGGAACTTTACTAATTTTGTTGGACACAATGTGGAGGTTGCTCAATGAATATAATGTGTTGGATTTTGGTTTCAAATTTCTAAACAAACTTGGACTTCATGGATTATAAGTCTTTTGTCATTGAATCTATTTATTCGTTAAGGTGCCTATCTTGGCATGGCATTACTTCCACAACATGGTGGCCACTGCTATTGCATTCCAAATTCAAGAAACAACCTAAACATCATCTACATAATCAACAACTCTATATCAATAAAATTTATACGAAGTTTTTTCAACCTCATTTATGTATGTTCACATAGAGTGCTCGTATACTTCATGTCAAAAATCCACGGTTATAGGATACAAGTGTTTGTGTGTGAAACCAACACCCTTTCCCCTCCTCACCACTCACCGCTCACAGATAGCACTCCCCATGGCACCATGATAGAAATCCAATCTAAACAACATTTTGCTACTATTTAAAGGCGTTTGACGAAAACAATTATGGTTTGAGGATACCAAAGTAGTTTTTCTAGTCCACTTTACCATGTTGGCACCCATCCATCGCTAGAAAATCAACTCTAGAAATGGCATCAAAGACCCTAAATTTATCTATCAAAGTTTGGTTGAAATCAACATGTAGAGGCTTAATTTTACAAGACCTCCTTCATCCCCATTGACTAAAACTATATCAAGGCATGTCCAAATCTTGTTGTTTAATGACGAAATTTGCTAATACAACGCAAGTCCAAGACATAAATATGATCAATAATAGAAAATGAAGAACATTAAAAATTAATTGAATGACACCCACATCCCCTATACTCCAAACAACTTGAATACAAAATGAATACATGTATCCCATATATGGTAACCTACCAAGTGCCCAAACTTGAGTTGGCACTTGGCACAAGTGACATTCCGACATGTAGGTCATGCCCATTGCTAGCTAGAGATTTGTGATGTCTATGTAAACTCAGCCACTGCGAAGGTCAAAATGTAATGGATATATCATAGCATGTGTATGACTATTTTTATATGATTTGATTTTAAAAAAAACATAACATATCTCAAACTAGTTAAGTGAAGTCCAGTTGGAATGAATCAGTCCCTCAACCTTGTAAGAGGATTGTTTTCACATGAGCCCCTTCATCCACGATGAACAAGTGTACATGGACACCACAAATCCAAGCCCCCACAGCCTCATGAGAATAACTTAAATTAGATGATGAAAGCCCACTTTAGTTGAACGAACTTTCCCTATTGCTTTTGGGGAGTTTTGATACTTGGATCTGACAATAGGCTGTCCTCCACATAATAGTTTATTGAGGACTCAAGTGTTGAGAGCCTTATATCTCATATTAAGATGACATCACTTAGTGTAAAGTGGCAACGTATCACATCCAAATGATGAGGTGGAAAGTGGTTCACACATTGACATGTGGATGATGCTACAATAAGTTGAAGAATAATTGGCTTTAGGCCACCCATGAACCAATAGCCTCCTCAACCCCTAATTGCTTTTGGAGCTCAATTTGGGCCTCTTGAACATGCGGTATGTTTAAGTCGTACGGAAAGAATGTAGATTGTGTTGTGATTTTTTTGGTAGCTAATGATAGTTTACGGTCTTTGCAAGGTTATTTTCTTAACATCGGCTGGACACAAAGTAATGTGGAAAGAGTCTGATGAAGATTTCATTTCATTTCATTCAGTTTAAAGAGAGAATACTCAATTAGGTTGGACATGCTAAAAGTAGTTAGGAGTTAGGTAAATGTTCTTGAGCATACATGTGCTCGCACTTAAAGCTAATGTGAACTTTATGTGGTCACTCTTCATTATCAAATATGTGGATGTGAGTGGTACTTATATAGCAAGAGTTCTACTTGAGAATGGACTATTTGCACAACATGTAGACACCATATATAGGTTTGATAACTTAACAAAAATTGGGATGGCGTATGTAATCATTGTGGATTCTTGCACCTTCTGCATCCCAACATTGATTTTGAGACTTGAAATGACAATCTTTTTTTACTCATAATTGCTAATCAGATGAGAAATTTTATGAGCCAATCCAATGATCCGAAATGTAAGTGGAATTGGTCATGCCCACAATAGGGCGCCAAGTAGATTGTAGACACCAAAAAGACACGTGTTGTAATGGGATGGACTATATGCATAAAACACAACACCATTTTGGGTTTAATAGTGGACACAATTGGGATGGCGTATGTAACAATCATTTTAACAAGAATCAAGAAAATTCTCATTTTGGGTTCTTACAACTTTTACATCTCAACTCAGATTTTGAGACTTAAATTTACAATCATCGTGGTTCAATATTGAATGAGACAATTCACGAGATACCAAAAATGTATGTGGAGCTGGAAGTGCCCGTAATTAAGCCACACACATGAGGTAGGTAAGGTATGCGGGTGTAATTTGGTCAGTTTCCTTGTTCTCCATTTTCATTTATCATATTCATGTCTTCAAATTTGTGTTGCACTAGCAAACCTACATCAAAACATCTTCAAAAACTAGATTGAAAATCGGAAAACCCTTATTAAATAGTCATGATTATCATAAACGCATGTTTGTTGATTCCTTTAATCAAATACATAAGCACTTAAGTATTGAGTGTGGAGTAGCATTTGAATAACATTTGAAAATGTAGTCCCAATCTCTTCTAAACATGTGTCTTTATGGTATTTGTTCTTTGATCCGTACCTAACCACACACCAATCAAATACAGTCCACCCTCTATAATGTTACACCTATAAGTGTTAACCCTCTCTAAATGTTAACTTTCTTCTACTCCCCACATATTGCACACTATAAATGTTAAACGTGTTAACTATTAACAAAATGGTACTCCCTTCTTTGTAAATTTGACTCTATAAATGTTAACGAATGGAATACAACCATAATATGGATGATAAAAAACTACACATCCAGTTAGGATGTATGGGATGTTTTAGGCTCTATTGGTGGGACTTCTAATGTCTCAGATGATGATTGTGAGGGAGAGGAGTGTCAGGTGGAACCCATTCCATCTTATAGTGACTTGCAATCTAGTTTTGGTATCATTAGAAGGTACATGGAATCACATTCATGTGATGTGTCCAAGTATGTGGGTTTGTTGGTGCAGATTGAGAAATATTTGCAAGTTGTGCATGCACATGAATCTCACCAAAGAACCATTGATTCATACTTCACCCGTGATTTGTAAACTTGATATTGAATAAAGTTTTGATTGGGTTTGCAATTTTATGAATGGTATTCTCTCACAAGGACTCTTCATAATTGCTTATATTTATAAATGTTAAGATTTGTATTTTGCTCAAAAAAAGAAATTTTATAATTGTTAATTGTTAACACCTCTATAAATGTTAACTTTGATCCACTCCCAAGGGTTAACATTTATAGAGGGTAGACTGTAGTAGGCTGTCCAATTAAGAAAAGTAACCAAAATCACACCCTTATACCTTTGTGTCTTTTGACGTTTTCAAAGGCCTAGGCTAGCTTACATGAGGATATCCATATTACCTTGCCGCTCCACAACAAAGGGGAGTTACGTAGAGTCGGCTAACTTGGCTTTATCTCCAAACCTTTAGTACATGGGCGGCACAACATAAAGAGCACCATGTTTGTCTTGTTGTCAAACCCTAATTTGCTCAAATCGAGTCGGTGAGAGCCTAGAGGTTACAGTCATAGGGTACTAGCTGACCTGGCACCCGAGTGCCAGGTGTATAAACTTGGACATAGATAGCTCAACAACGTAGTAAGCACCCTTATCAGGTTCAACACAAAATAATAAGCTAACTACTCTATCTCTTTGGCTCATGGTGCCACTTGTCATGCAATTGAACATTGGTTATAACACGTGCAAAAGCTGATGTGGCACAAATAAGAAAATCGTTTTCAGGCCTCAGCAAGCAGAGTGCTCAACACCCTTATTAAGGTACTATCGAAAATGTATTCTTTTCCTACCGAGTGTCGTAGATTGGTGGATAGATTAGTTCCTCAACATACACCATCGGGGGTGTCGTAAAACCCATGTTTCTATGAGTCTATTGTTGGTTCATAATGAATGAAACTCGATAGATCAATTCATGGTCTTTCACTATGATTTAGGTGTTAGTTTAGCTTGAACTGATCATCTCATGTTGTGCATAGGAATCGACGTGTCCACTTTCCCAAATCGTAGGTGTTGTTGTAACCATGTACCATAGATTGGTAAGCTTCTTCCATGTTAGAAGATAAGTTGTGCGGTTGTTGTTGTGATCCAGCAACTTATTCTGACATAACAATACATAGCTCCTTGGTTGCGTTACGTGGAACCACGTATGATTCTCCTTCAATTCTGAGATTTCTTCTTTATGGAGATCGATCACTCAGGATGTGTATTGTGAACTTCTCAACAAGCAGTTGTAAATTATCATGGTGGGTTTTTTTAAAAAAAAATCTTAACCTCTTTCTTTGAACAGAGATTGTCATGTAGCTGCTTCAGAATGTTATGAGTTCTCACTATAATCTTAAGCCAAAGTAGGAAGCCTCTCTATGATGGTATTAAGTAGTACCTAACCCACATCACTCATTGACGATACATTGGTCATGGTATTTAACATGGTTGGGATTCCAAATATTGGTGTGGGACCTGGGTTTAGTAAACACAAGCATGTGCATGCATGTTCAACTGGACCTTGAAACTAGTGTAGCTTGGGAGGGATCAGAGGAGTGCAAAAAAAGCTCATCGTACAAGGAAAGGGTACATACATATATATATACCTAACCTTATTCTAACTACCGTAGGTGGAACAACCAATGTCCGGGGAGAATTTTTGGGCACAATCGGTCGTGATCCTAGTTGTTTCCAAGTCCAACCGGTTACATGAAATTGATAGCTTCCGCTTTTCTTCATTAATTTGAGGTATACATCACAGATCGATCCCTCTTGAATGATCGGAAATTCTCCTTAAAGTCTTTGAACTTCAATTGGTTGTTTCTCAAACTCAATTGCTTCATCTATAACTAGCAGCCGGTTCTCGCCCTCCATTGGAAACAACCAGAAACCAAGCCCCCATTCAACCAGGTGAAAATGTTAGGAACCACTTATAGTACAGAAATTCCTTTGAAAATCTGGTTTGAACCTGGATTTAGCATGAGGAATCTGAATTAGTCTACACCATTTATGGTATTCAGTGTCACTTAGTATCTGAGATCGCTTAAAGCTATATTATATATCTTCAAGGCCAAACTGGTCATTTGACATTGTTGAACATTAACATCTTTACTTGGTGAAACCTTACATGATCGGTAGAAAGTCATAACATTGCGAAACTCCAAATAGGTATGTGGCCCTGAATACCATAAACAATCTAGTGGGATTTTGATTACGTCGTGATGAATCGTCCACAAACTTGTAGGGGGTTTAATTTCATAACGCCTACCGAGGGGGTAATAATAAATACATGCCCCCCACAAGTTGGTTGATAATTCATACCAAATTAAGCTCTCTAGAGTAATTTAGAAATTTTTCTCTAAAATAGCAATCCCAGGTCTCCACAACATAATCAACATTTTCACCCTCCCCTTCGGTAGCTGTTGTGAGCATTCACCCCCTCTAGAAGACAAGTTTTATCAAGTCTCCCTCAACATACATGAGCGTCAATAATCCAAACCCACTACGTGTCATAGATTGGTATCTTACATGCGTGTGTAGCTTTCATTGAGTGAGTAATGTACGATATTCGAATGAGGTAAGATAACATGATTCGGTTACATGTTTTAATTTTAGCCTATGTTTAAATGATGTGTGGTGAGGTGTGGATCTAAGACTGAACACCAAAAAGACATGAATTTAAAAGAGATTAGATTACATGCTCGAATTATGCTATCTATGTAGGTTCAATAGTCAATATTATTTGGGAGGGGGGGGAGGGAGAGCTGGGAGGCTATTTGATCATCTAAGAAGAGAATCACCACTTTATTCATTTAAGCTATGAGCAGTGTCTAGGGGGATTTTTGGGCATAATTGGTCAAAATACTAGTGTTAAGTCCTACTGGTGACATGTTGTGATCTGGCGGTATTTCTTCGATAAATTGAAGTATATTCCACAGATTCGTCTAAATGATCAGTTATTTTCCTGAAGTTTTTTACCTCAACTGCTTATCTCTCAAACTCAACCAGTTCATCTGTAACTAGCAGCCAGTTCTCCCCATTCATTGGGGATGAGAAAATGGCTACAGCCCCCGATTTGGATTTGCTAATCATCTCATCTAATCATGCATTCCATATCCTAGGAGAAAAGGTTGAGTTAAATCTGTAGGTTTAAGAAACTTTTACCTCAGTCCATAGGTTGAGAGGAGATATCTCATTTCAGTATGTGCACATTGGAGAGACCAATAGATAGAATACTCCACAAGTTTTTCTTGTTCTCCATTTTCTGTTGATCAAGTTTACTCCTTGAAATGTGTACTGCGCTAGCAAGACTATGATAAAATAACAACCAAAATCTGACCTCCCATAGTTGCCCCCCCCCCCCCCCTTTTTCTGTTGACTATTCAGTGAAGAGTAGTTCATATAAAATTAAAGATGTAGTCCAATCTCATAGTCTTTATAGTTATGGTGCATGTTCTTAGATTCGCAACTACCCACACACCAATTAGATATAGGTGCCCGATTAAGAATAGCAACCAATTAACAAGTTACCTCATAACTTGCACTTTTGATCGAATACAAACCGCATGTATCTGGACTTTCGTGACAAAGTCCAGAACGTCATCAAATGAATAGGTCAAGGTTAGAAAGAAACTTGCGATTGTGTCAAGAAAACAACTCACCTACAGCTGTTGCACACGCAGCACTAGGTACTGTGGTTTTCCACAGGCGCTCAGCTAATACCTATACTTTCCATAAGGTAGACATGTCTTATTCAAACACCAATCTTATTCAAACCAAAACCCCTACCCACTTTTGGGTGTACATGGTTTGATATTCTCCTAATATGAACACCTCTGATATCATCCCAATGATCACTAAAACAGCTCATTGGTCGGAAGAGCAAAAAAGTCAATGCAAAACAATTGCTCAACGCTAGCCACTTTGTGCACACCCACATCACCACTTAAGCAGCTCACATATCTGCTCTTTAGAAATTCGTCACAAATTGATATTTCTTCACCTTGATCTCATTCTTGTGACATTGGATTCAGAAAACTTTAACTTTTTTCTCATTTATTGCACATCAGAAGAGGCCAAACATCCCCAAAGTAACTGTACGTGGTAAGCTTGTCTGTTAAGTCAAGTTGCTTAAATAGGAGCGCACATAAAAATGATAAACTCAAAAACACCCTATTCTCAGCAGGCCTACAAGTTAGGAAGGTAGGATGCAAGCAAGACTGCAGTAAAAAATGAGCAAACTCTTACTGGCTGTTTCTGTCCGCTGAAGCAGTTGTTTTCCTGATACAAATAATTTATCTTTCACTTCCAAAGTGCCAATTGCAGTCCACTAACCCACTGGATATGTACATCTTGGTGACCCTCAAAATTCAACATGAGGTTTTTTGAACAAGGAAGAGAAAACTAGAATACTAGCTGCAACTTTAATGTTTCTAAATCTCCAAGAAAACAGAACACAATATACCTATCCATGTGAAATCACTTGCAGCAATTACTACCAGAGTTCATGCTACCTCCAGAACCTCCAAGTCGCCAACAGTACATCCAGTCAAAAGGTACATGCAGTTCAGAACGTGATCAGAAAATGCAACCAGTTCGTAGAAAGCAGAGAGCAAGAAAAAGGTTTGCAAAGTATAAGCTATCCTGATCTAAACATGCTACACACAGCTCGGCTTTTGGGAGTAAGAAAGTGATCGCTGTCATTTGGTACAACATCTGCCACAGTGGTACCTTGGGAATTTCAAATTGCAGAACCACTTACACATTGTTTGAAAAATGGTTTGTGCAATACCTGATATTACTTACAAGTGCCTCTGATGTAAGAGTGTGCGAGTGATGATGAAGATGTGCAGCCCCACTCCCTTGCAATTAAAACATAAACCAAACTATTACCAGAGTCGCATACAGCTCTTTAAAGGGAGTCCACTCCACACCACAAAACAGAGATTGAGAAAAAGAAGGCTCACAAAGTATTGAAAAGTAGAAACCGTCATGATTCTCAACATGCTACACAATCTCAGCTTCTTGAAGTAACAAAGTGATCAATATCAGTTGTTTCAAGAGCTACCATAGTGGTAAACCTCAAAGATTATTCAACTAGGAGAACCACTAGTGATTTGTGTGATACTTGACTTTCACTTACAAGTTTGCTTCTGATGCAAGAGGGTGCGAGTGATGATGTAAAGGTTCACTCCAACTCCTTTTCAATCAACACATACAGCAATGCTCTTACCAATCACAGCCTACAGGTCTATGAAGGATAAACAAATCAAATCCACACCACACCACGCCACAAAAGTTACAGAAAATCAACAAAGTGGCTCAAGGTATCATTGATTGACTCTGCTGTTCATAAGAAAGTGCCCAGCGAAATTACAAAATAGCTGGGTCTGACTACTGAGTACACCCCACAGCTTCAATAGCTGTGGACGACCTGTTTTTCTCGCTAGATACCTGTCTGTCTTAGCAAGAGTAGTTTGGTTTCAGTATTTTACATATGATATACGTGGACGGTGTTCTAGATGAGACATACTTACAAAAGACAAGCATCAGCGCTTGTTTACATCATCATCCCGCCCATAACTGCACTCTATAAATCTTTACCAACACTTCAGCAGCTTCATCTACTCCGCTGAGTGTTTGAGATGTAAGAGGAGAAGAGGCAAAATTTGGTTTCTCCAAATTTGAAGGACCTGCAAAATTTATATCATCGATTGTATAAGCACACCATAGCACGAACTTTGATGAGTAGTGGGTGCCTTGTAGAGAGGAGCAAACTGTCAAGTTTCCTCACAGATTTCTACACAGTTCTGTTAGACAGAATTGTGATGAGGAATGACTGCTCCAGGAAGCAATTTCGAGGCTCGGCTTACACACCTGTGAGGAATCCAGCAATCAATCAAGTTGGGCAGGCAGACTCCGCTTCTTTCTTTTCTTTCTATCTATAAAGCTTTGAGCTGCACACCATCATCCTCCGAGAATCCATCACAGGTCTTATGTCTCTCGCTTGAATGTTGTCGTTGTTGATGATGAAAATGAGAGTATGACTATGACTGAGTATTCTACTCCCGTGTCGATGAGGTTTAATAAAGTTGCCTATTGTCATGTGGGTTAAGCCAAGCTAGCATTGAAGGAAATCCTGGGAAGACATGTTATCGATGTCCATAGCCCAACTCACTTTCTTCGCAGATCTTCTTCCTCTCGAAGTTTTGTTCTCCTCTTCAGCCCGAGACAAGCGAGTGACTTCGATACCTTTACCTATGGGTAAAGTGATGGATCTTGCTCCGGGCCTGTTTTTGATGATTTTCGAGTAGGCAGCCGTGGCTTTCCTATCATACAGATTGTCAGCCACCACAACCGCTCTGTTTGGATTGAACCGCAAAATTTCGAACAGCTCCACATACTGGTCCCGTCTGCAATCGATGAGTGCGAAATCCACATCCGAGTACTGTGGCAGGATGTCTTCCGCATCCCCAATGATAAACTCCACCACTCTCGACAACCCCAACTCCTTCATGGCCACCATGGCGTCCAGGAGCGCTTCCGACTTGGACAGGATGCAGATCAAGCGGCCGCCGGTCTGCCGCGCGGCTACGGCCAGTGCAATGGTTGAAGGGCTGGCACACGAACTCACTTCCACAATCAGCTCCGCCCCAATGCCTGCCGCTAACGCCGCTATGAATTCCGTGCTGTGTGGTCCTGTGCCTGCTGAAGTGTAGTTCCGATCGTTCCCCAATTTACACTGCACCACCATCATAACCCCATCATCAGACTCAAAAAACGCCCTCAGAATTCATCATACGAAACGAAACGAGGTGAAGAAGAAACCATCCAAAGTAGCTAGGTATGTAAGTAGGTAGTTCGGTAGAATCAATTTTGGTTGGAAACCAAAATGCGAATATTCACTCCAACAAAAATATTTTGCGATCCGGAACTTCTAATTCTTCTTCTCCTCCTCCTCCTCCTCCTTGATGCGTGCATGGATGACTAGGAGATTTTTGTGCATCCAACTTCCTCGTTATGCCCGACAAATGGACAAGACAAAGAATGCATGCATGCCCAGTGCAACACATGAAAACGAGACTATGGATTTCAAATTTTCTTTACCGACATTGGATCGTTGGAACTTGCGGGGAGGAGGTTGATGCTTACCAACTTGATCGTTTCCATGTACGCATTTGCTGCACTTTCTGGAGACCATCCCATGCTGCTGTTGGGCCCAATCGTTCGTCTTCTTCTTCTTGCGCTCCTGCGGTCACCTCTCTTGACAATCGACGCTCCGGACTTAACCCCTGCCTCCCTCCCTTCCTTCCTAAATCGAGAAAACCACGAAAGAAGAAGCACCCAAAGAGGACCCAAATCTCGCTAGGTCGGTAAACATAAACAGAAAATGCGCATGTGAAGAAGGATGTTCTTAATTCCTTCCTTCTCCTCTCTCCTTCCTTCCTTCCTCGTCCCAAAACTCGAGTAAGCCCACACGAAACAGAATCACGTATACCACATACACACCCTTACAAACTGGTTCCAATTCCTCACCGCGACTCGTAATTCATCACAAGCAAACACTCCCCGAAACCTTGTGAAACTTCGTCCCCAAGTCACTCTGCCCCTGCCGTGCTCTCCAAGACACACATACACGTACACCACTCCGAGACAAAAACCCAACCTCTTTCTTTCAACTGAGTGACAGCAAGAAGCTCTCTCTCTCTCTCTCTCTCTCTCTCTCTCTCTCTCTCTTCGCTGTGATCACACACTGGAGAGGGAGGGCAGACAAGTTGGCAGGAGGATGAATCTTGTGCGCTCACTCACTGACAAGGAGTGAATTAGCGGCGAGCTTTATACCACTCCTAAATTCGGGAATTGAAGGAAAAGGTTGGCAGGCATCACCATCATCATCGTCGTCGTCGTAAGTGAGTAGGAGGCTAGGGTTGGCTTGGCTTGGCTTGGCTTGGGTACCGAAAGTGAATGGGATCGAGGCTCGGAAGGGAAGATGGGGGTGAAAGTTTGGAAGGACCGTCGCCGTCGTTGATGAGTCTTGTGTCTTTCGTTTCTTCTGGGAGTTGTTTTGTTCTTTGTTCCTGCGCCAGTATCGGCACACATAGCCAGGCCATTGTGGGGACGGAGCTCGTGCTCTAGCTTGCCACGTAGACGCTCCTCTGCCTCTTCTAGAATCTTCTTCGCCTCGCCTCGCCCTGCCCCTCCTGCCCAAAGGGCAGCGGCAGGCTGCCCGTCTCCCACCCTCTTCAGGGTCTCTCTGTGTTGCTGTGTCCTTCAGTTGTTGATGAATATTTCAAGAATCTCATTTTTTTAAATTTTTTTGGGGGGGCTGGGGAATCAACATTTCTTCTTCATGGCCTCCTCTTGCCCCTGCCCAAGTTGTCCAAATCCCACTTTGTGTGTATGTGTGTGCGTCCCCCCCCCCAAAAAAAATGGTTGGAAGAGTGTTGCATTATTTTTGCATTGGGCAGTTGCATGTCGGGTAGAAAATCTGACTCAGGTGTTGAATTTTTGGGAAATATCAAAACAAATGAAAATCGCCCTATTCCCCTTAACCTTGTTGCCTCCTATTGTCCATACATGAGTTGCCCGTGTCGACATTGGTTGTGTGTGTATGTGTGTCCACATGGTAATTGTTGCATTTCCAATCACTCAAGAAAAGAAAAAAGAAAAGAAAATCACTAAAAGATCCCATTTAAGTCATGATTCAACATGAAATTTCAACATGTGAATACTATAAATCAATCACCCTTTTAAAATTCCTCAAAACTTCGATTGGTTTTTTGAGAGTCTAGAGTTGAACACGTGTGTTTAGTTGAGTTTTCAAATTCTACTAAAGATTTTAGGGTTACAAATATATTGTTGGTAAACAAGGTACTACACACAACCATTGACATTCTTCTTTTTAGCATCTTATACAAATAGTATATAGTAGGGCCTACCATTTGAAACTAACACTAAAGGAGATGATCCTAAGGTGGACATGCCTAATTTGGGTGCTTGTTTTATTGGAGACCTATAATATTCGTGAAAACAACACATTCACATATGACCTTTTTTTTCAAGGCTGACTCAATTTCTAGTCTTGCGGAGTGCACGTCAACTTTGGAAAATTTTGTAATTTGGAACTAATTTTGTATGAGCACCTATAGTACAAGTTCATAAAGCAAGAAGTCCTTTTGTATCATGATTGTTATGTTTTGATTGCTATTGAGAGTGTTCGAAGTAATAATAAAGAACATAACATTCATGATATAAAAAGACTTCTTCGCTTGTTATCACTTGCACATGCACTAACATTTTGTAAATACATCCGGATGTAGTTGGCAAAAGCTATCTTCAAAGACCAATTCAAGCCGGCCTTTCTTGTATTTGAGAAAACAACATTTGTGACGTTTTTACATGCCACAGAATGTTTTCATGAATATCATGTTTTGAATATTTTGTGGTAATAATGTGTGCATCCAAGAACGAACACCAAAACTATATGTGTTTGAAAAAAAAACCAACTACAGGATCAGAACATGTTGACCATTCTAAACATTTGGGGGAACCTCACTGACCATTTAATGAGCATAAGAATCTTCACTTTGAATATGAATAAGATTTTCTACAAGTAGAATCCGGGTTTCCTTTCACATATCAGCTCCAATTGTTTTAAGGAAAGTGGCTACGACCTCACATAGGATTTGCTAATCATCTTGTAGCAATCATGTGTTTTATATCCTAAGTAAAGTAAAAGGTAACCACTTAAGGCCCATCTACCTTATATGATGCGACTCACCAACATAGAACAACCGACTTGCAATGGGCAATGTCAATTGCAAAGAATGAGTCGGCATCATCGAAGTGATGTGATTGCCTTGTCACCAAACGACGACTACCATCTTTCGGGAGTGGGTTCTCATTTCTCAATCAAAACTTGAGATTAGCAAAAGCCAATCGAACGAGCATCTACATCATGACAAAGCCAAGCATTCTCGGCCACATGGATAAGTGCAAACTTGTGCAAAGGAGAAAATTGGCTTCTCGAAGAAGGTCGCCTTCTTAAATAAACAAATAGCCAATGTCGCGCAATTCGACGTGAATTTGAGCCCGTGGGCCCTATCTTGTTCAAGAATTCTTTTGGTGCAGGCACGGGTAGGTCACTCTAAGGCATTTTTGTGCACCACGTGCGGCTGGGGGTTTTTTGTTTTGGGGTTATTTACCTTCAAGGGTTGAATTAAAGCCTCCCTATAATTACTTAAATTTCAAAAATGGCCCATTTGTTTGCACCCTTCCACTTATATTGTCCAAGTCACTGTAATTTTTTGTACTCTATATTCCTTTTAAGTAATAAAAGCTAATCTACTTCCTAAGGCATTGACCAGTGTTAAGGGAACCCATGGAAACAAAGAAGGGTGCAAACAGTAATATCATTGCAAACAAAGTTATGAAGAAAACACATAGGAGACCATAGCAAACATACTAAACATACCTTCTAGGATCCTTATCTTCAGCCCTATATTAATTTTACAAAAAAATAATGGCCCACATTTTATGTTCATCTAACTTACTTATAATGGGATTGTCTACATTTAATGGCCCCTTCATTATTTGGAATTCCTTTATAATTTTTATTTCAAATGATTTTAATCCTCTCTATATTATGCCGCACGTCGTTTTTAAAATGCACTAAGTGACCTACCCGTGGGTGCAGGGTGGGGTTTATTGCTTACATTGTGGTGTGTGGGCTCTTGGCTTTCTACTTACTTAACTAGTTTGTTTCCGTCAAGTAGAGAAAAAAATTCACATCGGAAATCAAACCCTCAACCACTCCATTCGGAAATGGGTACCTCTCCACTATCACCCGGTAGTTTAGAGTTGTCTCGGACCAGTCGCCCTCTTAACTCTACACAATTGTCTGATGTATTTCAAGCATCTAACTTAAGGTTATTGTGATTACACCTTCACCAACCCTTCATGCTCAAATAACTATCCACGTGTTTGTTCAAGTTTATTGCAAGTAGCATCTCTTCTCTTCTAGCCTCCACATTGATAATAATTTCAATAAAGAAGAATATCATGTTGAGTTCTTATATAGCAATTAATGTAATACTTCCCTTTCAAAAAACTTGTGGTTGTTTTTATGATCAAAATAATAATCAATTTCTCACTCTCATCATACAAGTCCCAAAGCATATGAGACAGAGAGTTATTGCATATGAGCGTACCTCTCATCCATCCTACATCCACCCTATAGGTTTATGAGCTACTTGTCTCAAATAATGGCCTAGATTCATTGGGGACCTTCAAAGTGAATGTTGGTGTGCAATAACTAAAAATAGTGACATTCAGAAGTTGCATACTACATTGATTATCCTAATTAGTATGGGAGGGCTAATAGTGAGTGTAGGAAATTAGTGAAGGTGATACTAAACTTCCTTACGCTATGAAATTAGTGCCACCAAAAGATCTAGGAAGCATTGTTCACCTCAACATTATTCACTAAAATTGCTATTCATAGCAACACTATTCATCTTGGCACTATTCACTTTGCATTTTATTTTTTTTATCACTCTACAAACATCTTAGAGCACGCACTAAATTTCTTACAATGAATGGTTTATGATAATGTATTCATGAATTTAGCATCAAAGATAAGAAGTTCAATCCTCATTAAGTTTGAGACTTGACAAAGTAGTGCTTATTTCAGGAATTAATACCCCACGCACTAATTGGGATAATCAATGTAGGTCACGACTTTGACGTTTGATGAATGAAAGGTACTCATATGCAATAATGCTCTCTCTCCCAAAGTGCAAACTTACACCCCTCAAAAAAAAAAAAAAAAAACTAGAAGGACCTAGCATGCAAAATCCACCATACATTTCCAATGCAATAGAATTGCAACTTATTTCTTGTGTTGTGGGGATGTGTGAAGTGGGACCTCAAATGCTTGCAAAATACCATGGATGTAGCCACTACACTAAACATGATATTTAGTGTCACGTAATGTTCGGAGCTGCACATTCCTACATTTGATAATATTAATGTATTTTTCTCACCAAGTAAAGATGCCAATGTTCTATAATGTCCAACCAACCAATTCGACCTTTCTAGTAAAATGAGATGTATAACAGACAGTTATAGCGTTGCATAATTCCAAATAGTAAGTGACACTAAATACCGTATGTAGTGTACTACCCTTTGGGGTCTCGTTAACAAAAATACTAAAGATTGGGCTACCATGCAGCAAAAAATTCCATCTCTTGTTAGTAATGCTTATCTTAATAGAGATGTGTGAAATGTAGGTTGGGATTTGTTGTAACTTAAGTTTTGATCTCACTAGACTAAATCGGGAACAACAAGGCGATTCCAACTCCGGGATCGAGAACACTTTAACAAAGGAAAGTTGAGCTACTCTATAAACATATATGAGTTCCCGACATTTTTACTCGCAACTTACGTGGCGGCCGTGTACGACTCCTTGGCCGTTGTTTGTATAGTGTGCCCGTGACCAAGGCTTTGGTGGTTTGTCACTTGGGGACCGGGGACCGAGTGGTATTTGAGTCGGTATTTCTTACACTATATTCCTTGTACCCTCCGTAACGTAGACTCTTTTCCAAGACTCCTAGCACCTAGTAAAGCATAGGTCACAAACGTAGTGTGCATCATCATTGCAAGCTTTTAGGATAATGCTCTTTGTTCTCGTGAGCCGGAGACCTTGTGTACGTGGTTTTAGGCGTTTTCCGGTGGATGACTTTTGGCGGTGCCATGGAGGGACCAAAGTTACCCCACAAGTTCTTTTGCGCAAGTTGGCATTGACACATGGTCACTTGCAAGGTCGTCATGTGCCCCCCTTTTTCTCCGGTTGGTGTGGCATGTACTTCATCTAAGTCTCGTGGTTGCCATTAACCCTAAAGGTATGCGGGTGTTGTTTAGTTATGTTTCTTAATTGGACACCACCCATTTGATTGGTTGTGTGGTTCGGTGAGGATCAGAGAATCATGAAAATATGTGTTTGAAAGAAGTTTTGGACCACGTCTTTGCATTTTCCTAACACTCCACGTTCAATCGTGAACACAATTGAGAGGACACGTGTATTCAGTCGATGAATTGACAAACGTGTGTTTTTTTATAGCAATAACTATGTCAAGGAAGGCTTGATTTTCAAACCGATTTTTACTGATGCTTCATCATGGATCTGGTAATGCAACACAAGTTTTGGTGTGAAAATCTAATTTGTGGAAGTTGGAGGATATGAAACACAAACTGAATAACACTTATACATTTTACTACTTAGTCGCGGTCTCTCGAGTCCCCGGGTAGTTCACTTAATGCATTTTAGAAAGGACGTGCGGCATAATTTAGGGAGGATTGAATTCATTTGACATAAAAACTATGAAAGAATTCCAAACAATGAAGGGTCCATCAAAAGTAGACAATCTCATTACAAGTAAGGTACATGGGTTTAAAATGTGGCCCATCCTTTTTTGGCAAAAATAATATAGGGGCTAAAATAAGGATCCTAGGATGTATGTTAAATAGGATCAATTTTGTACGCATTCCTCACGAAGGATGGATGAAAAATGGCTCATTGTTTGCCCAAAAATGGATGAAAATCATAGTGCCCGCTATTGGTTGTTTTCATGCACTACTGTTTGTAAAAGAACACCTAGGGTTTTGTTTCTTCCTCAAGTCCCTTGTGTTTTGGGCAACTTTTTGTTGAAGCTCCTCCTTATTGAAGCTTATGGTAACAAAGTCCAACAAGTGTGTATTGTTGTAATTGGTTTAGGATCTCCTTTGTAGAGTCTCCTTTGTAGTTGTTTTAGGATCATGGGCGGCCATGAAGCTCTATGTAGGGTTTTGATTTTCTTGGCCGAAGGTCTTACGGTTGTTTTGGAAGCAATTTAGGGCTTAAAGATTCCGTGTATGATTTGTGATTGATTGTTCCTCTTTTGTTAGGGCGGCTATGGTGGTGTTTATGGATGGCAACTCAAGTGAAGATATGGACTATGGAGGGCGATTCTACTATGCCACAGTATTACAACAAATTCAAGGGTTGGTGATCGTCGACAACTTCAACGCTCACATGGAGCTATTGCGTAAGTCGGGGGTTTTGAATAACCCCGATGCCTGACCACCTCCGCACGGGCTCTTTTGCATGCCTCAACATAATGGACCTCTATGCAATCCATCTGCACCTCAAGTCATGCTAGCTACGAGAATACTTTGTCTGTCACGGTGATTGTTCGGTTGACAATGTGGGACTCTGGGTAACCCCAACTCTTAGATCTTGACAATTGTTTTTTTTTTGGTCGGTCATAAATTGTTTATTTCTTTGGTGCATGATTGGATACTAAGGTATGGGACATGGTTACATAGGTTTGTTTTGTTTTGCATACCCTAAAGCCACATGCACAAACTTGTAGGGAACCACAAGACTTATGCATAGCTACAATGGTTGTGGTTTTTTTGTGTTTGGGTCAAACTTTTACGCAACAGGTGTTGTGTTTGTGAACACATGCTCACTCTTGTTGTGTTTCCACCCCAAGCTTTCTTTTTTGATACATGAAGGTTATGTTCTATGGGATGTTAAACTGCAAATTTTAAAGCAAAATTTGAAACTTTATGAAGCTTAAGTATCCTTGTGTTCCTCATCACTTGCAATTGTATGATATCATTTTAGGTCATGGTCTTGGAATGATATGCATCATGTTATTACACTTGTTCCTTTGTGGTGTGGTTAACGATACACATGTTTTGTACAAGTTGAGATTTGGTTTGGTAAGCACAAGTCTTTCACTTGTATAAATTTTTTTTGCAATGGTATGTATGTTTTATGCCTTCTTGTTGCCATGTTTTTTCTCACCACTTTTGCATTGCATACATTTTTAAATTGATCATTTAAAATTTAAAATAACATAGACTACAAAACAATAACAATGACATGAGCAGTATAAGTAATAATGGGGTGCAAAAAAGTAGGCCAACATAAAGAATTTAGTAATCATAAGGAGCTTTTAATTCGTGTCTTGAAGATAAATAGCCCTTAAACAAATACCCTTGTGGAGCACGTAGTGCACAAAAATCCTATAGAGTGGACCTAAGCAAGCTCAAGTCTCCTTCATTAAGAAACAATCAATAATTAAAGGAACACAACTTGGTATGGAATCAAGTACTCTAGTTTTCAAAATGGGCAAATCTTGCTCCGCCTGACAACATACAATTTAGGACAAACTTTCAGGGGACGTGATGATTTCCTAGTTGATTGCTTGAAATTTTTACTTGTAAAAAAAGGCTGAACAATCAAACACTTCAGATGTTGAAGCTTGTATGCACTTCATGGTAACGATATTGATTGACTTCACCGACATATGAAAGTGTATTCGTACTAGTATAGGTCCTTGTTGTTTCAACTTGTTGCACCCATACATATGGATTGATGTCACGGGGTGTTTTCGCACTGTCAATTGCTGACCATTTTTGAAATGTTGGGCAGTTGTGGAGGGGAACAACCTTGTCATTGACCATGTGCTCTGTTGTATATTAAATTCATTGGTCTTTGTATGCAAGAATAGTATGGATGAGAACAACAAATTAGGTTGTGATGAATTACATGTGTGTGTGTGTGTGTGTGTGTGGTTGTTTTGAGGTAAATGTAAGAGTCTAGGATTTTTTAAAGCAATTGTATGTCATTCGAATAGTCTACTTTGTGTTCTACATGCAGGTGCTTAGTATTAAAAGGACATGCATCTATGAAAGATTTAGGATAAGATCCAAGTAAAACTAGACCGATTATAACTACACTAAATTGTCCTAATAGTGTGGGTTACCATTTGGAGTTATGTGTTACAATAACTTTTTATTAAAATTACCTTTTTTCTATCAAGTAAGCTATAACATGTTCTTTGATGTACATACTACCTATTTATATAGCTTGAGTAAAAATTATACGCTTGCTAAAATATTATAGCAATGCGTAACTCCAAATGGTAACCCACTCTCATGGGACGATTCAATGTAGTTTCTACTTAAAAAATTGTGGGTTGTATAAGTGGATCCATGTATGGGAATGTACATGTTTTATGAATAAAACAAGATTAATAATTGGTTGAATAATAGAATGAACATTGTTTATCAATTTGTTACATTCATTACAAATGATAATAGAGTTATGTGTAAAATCTTGGGACTAAGGTCATGTTTAGGCATGATTTAACTTGCAAAAGAGCGGTGTTGGGATATTTAAAATTGGATTTCTAGCTTGTCATACTAGGATGGGTGAACCAAGCTAGCTTTGTATAGGCCAATCATGGCTTTAGGGTGGCAAGGCCCATGGCAAAATCCTATTTTGGATCTTCCTATTTCTCAAGGTTTTTGGGATGGCAAGAGGAGGTCCAAGAAGTTTCACGCAACTTCCAAAATAGGCTCCGTCATATGACAAGCTAATGAGCTTTTAATAGATCATTATCTTAAAAACTCATAAAACCCTCAAGGGATATCTATGAATTGGTTTGCATGTACCATTACGTGGCATGAAAAAGTTTAGTTGTGTGAAAACAATTTGACTACACTAAATATTGTATTTAGTATCACTTACTATTTGGAATTATGCAATGCTACAACTATTTATTGTATATCTCATTTTTTTTTTTTGCCAACTTAGGTCAAATTGGTTGTTTGGACATTACATAGCATCAACATGTTTCATATGGTACAACTTCACATTAATAGTAAAAAGATATAGCATTGTGTAACTCCAAGCAGTAATTGACACGACATGCAATATTTAGTGTAGTTTTGCTTGAAGGCGACTTTTTAGACGGTGTCCACCAGGTGAATGTTCGCAACACCTACTGAGGGGGAGGGAGGAGCAATAATGTGGATTACTAGTGTAGAGTGCATAGCTTGTTATTTTTAGAAACATGTACCCTCAGACCCGTATCAGAGCCCCCGAATTAGTCTAGTGAACTTACGTTGGGATGATTCGACAACCAACCTACGAGGGGCGCCAAAAGAAGGGCAACCCTAGTAGCAAGAGGGGAAAATTCAATCCATTCCACCTCAACACCACGCCACTTGGCGGTGCCCTATTGGCTCCTTGACTTGGCGTGAGAATGTTCTCGGTTGATGCCCCGGTGTTGCCACCCACGAGTGGCCAAGAACTTCCGATCCACTCCTCCTTCAAATCCCTCCCACCTTCCCAATTGTTGCGTTTGAGGAGTTGGGCATACAATGCTTTGGGGAGTACTACTACGCACACTAGGTGTAGAGTACACCAACCGAATGTACACCTACCTCCTAGGTGTGTCGGAACATGTCAAAGCTCGTTTCATGGGGGGCCATGAGCTTGCTTCGGTTGATTTTGTGAGGCGGCAACGCTTGAATGTTGGAGAGCTTGAAGAAGATATCCCCGGAATGATGGATAGATCTTTCCAAACAAATTCCGGCCCCAAAGAGTTGGGAATTCATGTGGTGTGTGGATTATTAATGCGGTTTTTGGGAAAAAGAGTCTCAATTTGTGTGGTGAAGGATGGGCATTCTTGGCAAGATTGCACGTGACATGGCTCAAATTTAGCTGGATGGGAGTGGGTTCTCACTCTTTCCCAAAAAATGGTTGCTTTGAACACACCGGGTACTTGTTGCACTTTGCGGCCCTTTTCTTCCTCTTTTTTTTTCCTTTCTTCTTTACACCTCATTGTGGCCTCAAATTTAGCTGACTGAAGGCACCTGGGTCTTATGGACATCGATCTTCTTCATGGGACACCTAATTTGAGTGGTGCATGGCAATGCATGTAGCTAAGGACGGACACCGGGAAAAGAAGAAGAAAAAAAAGGAAACAAAAGACATGTACTCAAATATATACATCATTATAGGTTCAAATAGTTCACACGAATGGGTTGGAGGGCCTATGTGATCATGAAAAGAGAAAGTGAAGATAGCTTTCACTTTGACCCCATGCAGGTGTGCTCCATCGCAACTCCGATCCAGAAAAATTGGAATGCTAAAGGATTCTTAGTACGACCCAACAACGAAAATGTTCAAGAAGTTGGATGTGCCCCCCGTGGGGACATAGTACCTAGAGTAGCATCATGTACAACTATAGAATAAAATAACATGAATGACAACAAGAACAAGAACAAGAAACTACTACATGCTGATAACATGGACATTGTTTTAGGTTCACTAGTGAACATGATTGAGAGGGTCTCTAATCGTTAATAAAGAATGAGGCTGGTCGTTTAAGACTCTCATGACTCTTTGTGACAGTGATCCGATTCTTGAACTTGAAAATAATAATTTGCGTGATTTGCAATTGCCACTCAATTGAGTGAGACAATTTCCGAGCTGATTTAATGGCAAAATTATAAGGTATGCATGTGTTATTCGTTTATTTTTCTTAATTGGACAACTTTATTTGATTGGTGTGTGGCTTGATAAGAACCAAAGATCAAACATCTTAAAGACACAAGTTTTAAAAAGATTGGAGTACGTATTCCTTAAAATATATATAATAATAATAATTTATTATTATTGTTAAAAATATTAACAAACATGCACTTCTAATAACCATAATTAAATTAAAAAGCTCAATTTTCAATCTGATTTTTGCTCATGCTTCATCCAAGATTTGCTAATATAACACAAGCTTTCATTGTGTATAAAACTAATTGGTAGAAGTTGGAGGACATGAAGAACAAACCAAACTTTAACATCCACCTTGCCTTATGGAGTGTTGGAACTTGAAAGTGCCCAAACTAGGGCAGCATGAACTCACCTCTCAAAGCAGTTGAGCCAGGAGGTTTTTTAGGGTAACTTAAAACCCATGGGCTGAAAGGACTGGCCACGAGTTTCCAACAATGAATGGGGAAAACCAACTGCTAGTTACAAATGACCTGGTTGAGTTGAGAAATGACCGGTTGAGGTTCAAGACTTCAAGAAAATTATCCATCATTTCAAAGGAATCTATGGAATATACATTGACTTCCAAAAATAATGTAAAACCCTTTGCAAACATACATTTTTTAAAACCAAGAAAATCTTACATCATGTGTTGCCAAACACAATCTAAATAAAGTATTTGGTGTATCATGCTTTTGCCTTCAACAATGCATGCACTATGTTGGGCATCGATTTCACCAACTTCCACCTCAATGTCGTTCGATTCCGCTTGCAACTTCTTCCCAAGGCCATCCTCGCTAACAGGGAGGTCTTTACGATGTTGGAGGTGCTAGTCCACTTCGTTCCAGAGGTGTTCGATAAGATTCATGTCAAGGGATTGTGGACTCCATGACAATACTATGATTGCGTGATTATTTGAATCGTTTGAATGTAGACATGTTGGTATGTTTTGGGTTGTTATCATATTGGAACACCCATTCCTCTTTTTCTTTTCCGAACTTCACAACTAGCATGCTCAGGATGTCATGTAAGATGTTATGATAATGCTTGCTATTTATTTTTCTTTCAATTATGGTCAACCCCCCAAACCACGATGCTCCCTCCTCCGTGCTTGAGAGTCTTACTAACCACACCATTGCTTAGGGTTTCCCCACACCTCTTCCAATACCACTGGTGACCATCAAAACCCAGAATGTTGAATTTACTTTCATATGAAAATACGAGTTTCCTCCATTGCTCCCTCCATCCAATCTTTATGCTCTTTTGTCCATTCATACCTTAACTGTTTGTGACGATCCGAAACAAGAGGCTTCTTCATTTATTTTCTCGCGAGTGATCAATTGGCGATTCTCAGTTCAAAGCGTCGAAAGCATAACATGATTCTAGGTTCACACATGTTTGAATTGCTCACTTCAGCATTCAAATTGACTCATCTCGAGCATGCTTGACAACGAGTACGTGGAAGACCTCCGGGGTGAGAAGAATTGGTGACTCCATAAGGATTTCTGGAGCCAGGTTAAGCTCCTCCGTCTTATGAACTACCAATCGTCCTGACATTGCCACACTTATATCTCATAACAAAAACCAAATGGGGGAATCAGTGCATGATGATGATTTCTCATCATCATAGCAAATCACATAGGATGGGCCGCCTCCGCACGAGAGACACCAGGGCAAGGCGAAGAATGAGATCTCGATTCAAACACACTCGCCGTAGTTTCACAACAGTGCTCCGCGCACTAATCCTCTTGCTACTCCTACGTGCACAACCCTTACACCCTAAACCCTACACCGCACAACCTGCCTTCCATCCCCACTCTAAATTTTTTTACAGATCTACAAAAACCTTGCACAGAGCCACAGCAAAAACGTAACCAAATCAAACCAAACCCAAACCCAAACCCTACTTTGTCAAGAATCGGAGCACGAATTGCAACTTGTGATGATGGCAAGAAACCGGATGAAGAACGCCGCCTCACCTGCATTGCATTCAACCAAATCACAAAACAAGCAAAAGTAGAATCATCGCATCCAGCAAACTCGCAAGCAGACAAGGAGCGCTTAGGGTGGAGGCGGAACCAACAGAATAGTAGCCGACAAGAGAAGGCCCTTTCGGCCAATGGATGAACTCATCCATCATCCATGACAATATTTGTTCACTTATTATTCCTAACAAGTGTCTTCCATCATCCATGACAATATTTGTTCATTTATTCTTAACAAGTGTCATCTGGAAAGCTACCATAAGGACATAAAATACCATATGACATATTAATATCATATTTAGTGTAGCAGCTGGTTCTCCCCATTCATTGTGAAAGACCACATCATGTAACCGGTTGGACTTGGAAACACTAGGACTTTGACTGATACGTCCAAAAGTCTCTCTAGACATTGGTTTTCAAAAAGTCTCCTTAGAGAAATGAACCTCGACATAATGAAGACTTGAAGAGATATAGAGTAGAGGTGCCCATAACCGATCACTTAAGAGATTTTGCGCCAGATTTAGAGAAGTATAAGGCGGTGCAATTTTTTCCCGTGTAGGAAAACAGAAATAAGGAGGTTTGCAGTTTCGTCAATAATTTTATTCTTTAAACCAAAATTATTGTAAAATTTTCAAGCCAAAAGTTGGCCTAAACGCATTACTAATGTCTAAGGGTCTGTTATATCCGCTCATTCTAACCACTTGCTCCTCCTCACACTAACATTCAAAACCAAAACATGTGTCATGATACTATTGGTTTTCCACCTAATCAGAACTTAATCCCAACCTTAATGAAATTCCAGTACCCTATAGATTGCCAATGGGGTCCTGATCGAGAATATGCGCCTCTACAAGGAAGGAGTTTTTATTGCCACAAGTAGTTGAAGGTGGGTAGTAAAGTTGTTACCCTCATTCCCAACATCCAGGAAGGCAAGATGAAATGATCAAATAGTACATCCTTGATGGTAGTTCTGCCAAACGGTTGGGGCGAACCAACCCGTACATTGTTTCCTTGGAGGCAAGGGTTTAGGCATCCAACAAGGAACGAGTGTACGGATTGATTCACCCAAATCCTGCCAAACCTTTGTGCCTATCTACTTACTTTTTCCTCTCTTGCCATAGAGTAAATTATGCTCTTTTATGCCCAACTTAGGTTGGCCACCCACCAAGCTTCTTTGGGTTTTCTGGGTCTTTTTTATATTGTTCACTAGAAATTTTTTGTGTCCAATGGCACCAAAGGGTTGTTTACACCATGGAACATGAAGTCGTCCCAAAGCCCTATAAAACTGTGATTGGTTGTTGAACTCGTACCAGGACCACTTCGGTTTACACCAAGGAAAAAAAGTGTCGGAGTGACCATGGAGTTCGAGGTCCCTAAAAGACATATTATAAGGCCTACATTATCCACTGACATGATCCAACGTGTTTTGCGGTGCGAGAGGCAAAATAGGTGCTCTAGTAGAGAAGGCATGGACCCATGGCAGATAAATTATGTTATAATATGTTTTAAATGAAACTTTATTTGGGAAAGCGAAGAAGAAGACAAGAGAATGATCAAACTTGAAATATTTCAAGGTTGCTTTTTTGGACATATATTAAAAAAATCAACACATCTCCTTAAGGGATGGTTTACACCATGGACCATGAAGTTGTCCCATGTCAGAGGGCTTACTTTCATGGTCACAGTCTATGGTAACATTTCCGTGGTTCAATTTCAAAAAGAAAACATTCTTAAAGCCTTTGGACCCCTAACTAGGTGTAAACCGAACATGGACCAATAAAAGTGACCATGCACCAAACAATGGATGTGTTGATGTTGAAGTGGCCACCAAAAAAAAGTATTACCAGTATTCATAAGGTGCATGCTTCTTTAATAAGTCATCAAATACATATACTTTTGTCATATTGCCATATTCACAATCATCGACTCGAATATCAGTAAAATCCTATGAGATGCATTTCATTGTTGAATGTTCCCATTCGAGTCATTTAGATGCACAACATCCTTGGTATCTAGGGTATAGACTTGACCCCCTTCTTGGTATCCTATGTTACTCCTGATGCCCACATAACAATATGTATTAAGCACCTCCATCTGTTGTTTTAGGGCCGGTTTACACTACGGTGGAGAAGTCCACCGGTCATGAAAAAAAGGGCGTTTCTCAATTGTGATTGGTCGAAAATGCAACTCTTGACCGGTGGGTGTTTACACTAGGTGAAGAAAACAATGGTGGTGAACTTTTCTCATGGATGATAAAATGACATGGCGGCACTTTTTGGAGTTGGGCTTCTCCGGAGGAGGAGTTTCTTGTCTGGCCTCAAGAGGCCGGACAAGAAACTCTTCCTCCGGAGAAGCCCAACTCAATAAAAAATTAATTTTCACCCGTACACGATCTTTGAACATTTTTGCATTATATGATCCAAGAAGAAATTGTGACACATATCCACTTGGCCGGTCAAATTTCCACACCACCTTCTTCTTGCTCCCAAACAAAAAATATGCCATCATCATAATTGAAGCATTATGGTGATACATGACGGTTTTTTGTATCGCCATAGTTGAAACGATAAAATACTTCAAAACCATAAAGATCATAAGAGAGCACAAAATCTCTCTTCTTCGATTATCCATGATTGAAGATCAAAGATAAGAAGAGAGAAATTGATGAGGATGATTAAGAGGAGAGCATGTCTTAAATAATACCAAAGAGTAGTGCTTTGTCCAATGTGTATGGGTTTTCCCCTCTTCATTCTTAAACACCCAAGGAGGCATTTATTTCCTACATGGGCCAAACTTGACAATTGGCAATTTGGCAATTTTCATTATCTTTTGAATAAAATTGAACATTATATTACACAATTCTTATGAACACAATTCTTGTTGAAATCTTTTGATACAATGTGAATGTAGAGAATTATGGTTTTTTATCACAAAAAATCTTCACCATTAGGTGAACTTCTCTTCTCTGGTGGACTTCTCCGCTAAACTTCTCCTCTAGGTGTTTAGACTTCAACCGGTCAAGACTCCTTAAGAAATATTTTATTGCCTTTAATTCTTCTCCGGCACATCCACCATTTGCCTCATATAACCATGTCTTGGCCAAGCATTCTTGACCGACCCGAGGCCTTCTCCACCGTAGTGTAAACCGGCCCTTAGTCAACCATTTTTCAATAAGGAACTCTATGTTAACCCTAAATGTTCTCTAACATTTTCCAGTTTCTCCTTGGAACTAACTCGCCCCTATGTTCTAATCCGCCACATTTCCTAACTTCCCTAAGTGCCCACCCCGAGACCTTGCCATATGCCACTCAAATATAGTCATCCGATTAAGAAAATTGATGACATAAAGGTCTACATAAAGGCCCACATAAAACTCCGCAAACATTTATGGCCAATGAAATTGGTTTAGAATTTGTCTCATCTTCTTAGCAATTGGCGAATCACAATAATTTTGGTATCAAATTACTCGATTGAAGTTCAAATGCAAAAGCTATACGAAGTCAAAGTGTTAATCCTATTCTCTTTTAAAGGATCTACAATCATATGCTCTTCTGATGGCGTTAACTTGTATTGAACCTAGAGTGGTGTGTATACTTTGAACACATGGTCCAATCTCGTTATCAAACATGTCTATTTGTTGTCTATTCTTAAGCACATGCTTCTGGGTTGTTTTTGACACCCATCACAAACCTATCAAATGGCCGTCCCACTTACGGACCCCACCCAAAATAGATACAATACATGATGCATAAACCTTGACCTAAACCCCAAACCCTAAACCTTGACAAGCTTGCATAATATAAGTTATACCACTCAAATACAGGGGTCCGATCAAGAAGAGTGACCAATACAAGCCACATTATACGTCAGGAAGTTATCGGATTCAAGATTCCCGCCCCCTCGCGTGGCTAATATAGAATGGGTCGTAGGGAACCAAAAGGTATCGGGATCATTTGTTGGTAAGCATCGTTATTGGGTACAAAAAAAAACTTTCATTAAAAACTTATCATAACGACGTTTCTCTGCCATGGGCCCTTGCCTTTTCCTACCAGACCACCTCTCTTGCCTCTCTCTCACACCGCAAAACCCGTTGGACCATGTTAGTGCATTTATTAAACCTTTAAAAAAATGTTTTGGAAACCTCGACCTCCATGGTCCCTATGCCATTTCCTCCTTAGTGTAAACTGAAGTTGTCCCGGGACAACTTCAGCTGCTTTGTAGAGCCCTGGTCCAACTCCATGGTCCATAGTGTAAACCGGCCCTTAGTACAACGGCAAATCCCACTTTTAAAATACGCTATCAATCTTATCTCTTTCGGTCCGATTCGATCCATCACCGGAACCTTCGATTCCGCAACATTTAATACTAAATTTTCAATCTCATCTCTTTAGTTCTATTTCCGAGAATTGTGTGGGGGGGGGGGGGGGGGGGAGGCCCATGCATGCATGCAAGTAGGAGCATCTCGTGAGCAGTGGTGCCTGCTTGAACCCCAAGTTTGAGTTAGTATGTGGGCAGGAATCTGTCAGGAATTCCTCACTCCCCTTTGATTTCTAAAGGGGCCGCCGTACTCAAGTTACGAGTATTCCCAAACGCCCCCCCCCCCCCCCCTTCCCTTTCCTCTTAGTGGGACCCCTATGGTGCAGTGATTTTCAATCCGGGTATGCATGGGTGATTTCGGATTCTAAATGAGAATATGGAACATTTGGCGATTATCCCATGGATTTTGCGAATAGGTGCCTTTACTCTATTGGGGTTGCGTTTAATTATAGCATGGATGATTTAAAGGCGCATACGTATGCAACATTTATCTTTCGGTGTTTAGATTAGAGGTGCCCATTACCAATCACTTCATGATTTTTGCACCATATCTAGAGAAGTATAGGGTGGTGCAATTTTTTCCCATGTAAGAAGATAGAAATTGGGAGGACTACAAATTTCTCCGCAATTTTATTCCTTAAATTAACACTATTGTGAATGTTTTAAGCCAGAAGTTGGCCCGAACAAATTACCAATGTCTAGAGTATGCCGTAATTGCTCATTTCAACCACTCATTCTTCCTCATTTCAACACTCAAAACCAAGATATATGTCATGGCATTATGGGTTATGGCATGATCAAAATCCAATCCCAACTTGGTCGAAATTCATGTACCCTAGCCTCTACTATCAAACTAGGCTCAATGTGTTTGTGCACTTAGTTGGACCCGAGTTGTCCCAAGACAACCCCTAAACCCTTAACCCGTTCTAAAGCTAGACCACCCCCACCCCCTAGCCTAAAAGCCCAGACACACCAAGGGGTCCAACTAGGGCCTAGCTAGCTCGGCCAGCGAGGCCCCCCCCAAAGGATGAGCCAACCATCCAAGGCACTAGGAACATAGTCCTGAAGGTTCCCAACTAGCTGGAGGCAAACTTGTAATGATAATCTTTGTGATTCACAATCATGAACCGAATGACATGATCTCTAGTCCTATGACATGGCCAAAGTTGGCCTTGTGGGTGGCAACCATAGAACCTGGAAGCTAGAATTGCCCACAATAGAGGAGCATACCGCAGTCAATGTTCAAGATTGAAGCCTTCAATACCCTTCAAACGTGATTTGGCCCTTCAAAATATGCCTCTCTCAAAACAACCCTTTAAAACGCAACCCCAAATTGAAAATGAAGACGTTCATTGAAGTCCTCAATATAACATACCCGCCACAAGAACCATTGTCACTACAAGAAATGGAGTTAGATGATTGATTCTTAATTCTTCACATTGTACTAGAAACATGTACCATGTAATTCATGCACAAGTTTAATATGAGTTTTTTAATTTGATTTCTATGTTCTTGAATTGACGTCTTGGATTTGAACCAACCTTTTAACTGACGGGCTGAAATTTGATAGCCCTTCAAAACAAAACTCTTATGAGGGCTTCAATCTCGAACACTGACTGCGGTGCTATGGCTTTCCATTCATTTTGTGGCAGCATTATGTTTTCCCGGAAAGTTCAAACTTGAGCTTCTTTTATGAAACCCCGAATCGGAAAAGTGACGGTCCCTCTTTTCATGATCACTTGAGTTTCTTTATGGAGCAAGACAAAAATTCCGACTGCCCACATTGCTTTGCATATTATACTTGGCTTTTAATCAATTAATTATACATCTTAAAAAAACATTTACAGCTCTCCAGCTGATAAGATGAGGGTCATAACACTCCTTATCTCCGTGACTGTGTTCTCTACGACAAGGTATCATACCAGGGCCACATCAAAAATCCCAACAGCTCCAGTCACCAAAAACATCAGCCCTACGTATTTTCCGGGAATACAGGGCTGGGATTTCAGTTGGCTGGAGCTACTGGAGTGGCTGGAAGAAGGGGGGTAGCCTGCAACCAGCAGCTCCAGCCAACTGAAATCCCAACCCTATATTTCCGGAGAATACGTAGTGCTGATGTTTTTGGTTGGGCCGCATGGTGTGGCCCTGGTATCAGGCGAGCATAATTCCTCTTTGGTTATGGGATTCCCATTTTATGGGGAGCACTCATGTTGTGTATTGTTGGTTGATTGACATCTCAACATTTGAAAGGGACCATCAACTAGCTACTTGTAAGTAATGTTAGGGCAGTTTGGTAGAATGAGTCCCAATTTTTGGGGCCTCCTCTCCGTTGTTGGTTGTTTCATTCATTCGTATATTGATTTTGTCAACTTGTTCCAACCAAAACACACACACATCTCCACCTTTGCAAGCTCACCACATTGTTTTAGATGAGAAAGTCATCTTCCTCCAAGTTGAGAGATTTAAATTTAGACGAATCTTAACAAATAAAGTGCTCTATCTTGATTTATGTATATGGAGGGTTATCTTTCTTGGATAAGCATCCTTCAATGCTACATGGTCTTTTCATGACATTTCAGCCTTTACATTCATCTTTTCTATGGTTATTTTATCATATCATTCACATGCGTAATTAATTTGCTACACATTTTGGGATTACAATATTACATATAGAGTAGCAATTGGGTATTGTAGGGGCGGTGCACGTGTCGATGTAATTTTAGGGCGCCTCCAACACCACGCCATATCTGCCTCTAATTCCTACTCCAAAGTGGTATTGGAGGAGGTTGTGGAGTAACACCACAATGTGTAGATACATCAAGCCTCTTTTTAAAAGCCAAGATCGTCCTCTAGTAAAGTAAAGAAAAAGAAACACGGGCTTTACATCAACGTGAATATGAGCCCATTGGCCCCACCTTGTTTAAGCATCCCCTTGGCACATCATAGAGTTTACTGCCTACCTTGTTGTAGGCGGACTTGTTTAAGTCTACTACGTTATGAGAGAGGGAATTATCGCATGTGAGCATACCTCACATTTATCCAACATAAGAACTTGACCCCTTGGAGGTTTGTGGCCAATTCATCTCACATGACTTGGACTAGACTAATTTGATGTCTACAAAGCTCATTGTGATGTCAATAACTACAAATAACAACTCCCATAATATACACTACTTCAGGGTTTTATGTTGGATGAATGAGAAAATGCGCTCGTATGCGATAATTCCCTCTCTCCATGTTATAGTGGTGGTGCCCCTAGGGAGGGACCCGGTGGTTGTTTACCATCGAGTTTTTGTTTGTTTAGGATGTAGATATACGAGGTACCTAATAACTACATTACATTACTCAGGTCCTTGGGTGTGTTCCATGCGACCAAGTATCGGGTGAGCATAAATATTGTTTGTTTCCAAGATTTTATGGTTATGGGGAGCACTCAAATTTTGTTTTTGTGAAGTTTTCAACATAGAGCTATATATTCCAAGTTTCTTTTGAATTGCAACTGCTTTCCTCGGAAAGAGACCAACTCCTAGTTGCTTAGTACAATCTAACCTTGTTAATACGACACCCTCGATATTACGACACATTTTTGCGAGCCCAAACTTTTTAGTTCAAAACTCCCTATTTTATACAACTACAACACTCAATAATGCGACATTTATAATCTTTGTTTTGTCATATTAAAGAGGTAGTTAATGCTAAGATTCCTTTCATCTATGTTATGTACATCTAAAAAACATCCATTTTCACTTGGGAACTACTTGGGAACTTCAATTATCATTGGGAATGTAATGATAAATAGGGTTACTAGTGTAGAATGGACATGATTAGGGTTAGTGCAGCCTCTTGCCTAGTATGTTGCACACGGGTGATATAGTATCACTAGTTTCTTGATGCTAAACGTCATGCATCATTGTTGTCTAGTTTCTTACTAGAGAACTCCTTATATTTTGATGTTAATGAAATCACTAGTTTTCAAAAGTTAGCAAGGAATTTGGATAAGATGACATTTGCTCTCTTGGGCAGGCAACATCAAAAATCTTTGGACTCCTATTTCAAGAGTTCTTGAGATTGTTTGTATTTTTATGCGTTGTTATTTCATATCATCTATATTGCTTAAACTCGTTGTATACATTTTAAAGCTCATATTTACTTACGTTTTCGTATTCCCTCAATAATACAGCAACTTTACACCATTTTTCATACTAATGAGAAGAAGACGACACCTCGATAATATGATACTTTTTGTGTTTCCCAAATGAGTCACACTAAAGAGGGAGAACCATACAATGAATATGATATTTAGTGTGACTTATTGTTTGGAATTACGCAACGCTATAAATGTCTACTGTGCATCTCCTTTTTTACCAACCATGGTCGAATTGGTTGTTTGGACATTGTAGAACATTAACATATAACTAGGTCAAAATATACATTACATAGTAAAAAGATATAGGAACATGTGACTCCAAACAATAAGTCACACTAAATATCACATTTATTGTGATGTTATGATGTGTGATGTGGATCCGTTTCATTATTCTCTTGTGAAAGGCAAGCAGAGCAGCCCTTGTTGAGTGTGTTTGGATCCTGCTTCTGTGTATTGAGCACTCCCTGGTGCACTGCAATTAATGATGTGTGGAGAAAAGTGGGAACAAATATCATATACAAACAAAAACATACAAACAAGCACATGAGACAAACATTCAATCCAATACATGTAGTTAACTTTTAGTCCACCACACTTACTGGCGTGGGCCACCGTCAAACAACTCTTATGAGCAAGGCCAATTTTAACTCCAATTTGGTCAATGAGAGTCATTGGATGTAACTAGTGCTGGTAGAAACTGTTCATAGTGGATTGCACCAATGAGTGTGGGTGGGTTACTGCATAAATAATTGCATGCGAAGTGTTAGGTTTTGGGGTCTAAGATACTTAGTGAGCTACACTATTTTGTTTGATTAGCACGGGTTACCATTTGGATTTACATGTGGTTGTAATTCCCCCCCCCCCAACATTATCGTTTTTTTACCAACTAAGTTACATCATATTCTTTGGTGTGCATAGTAACTACTTGTTTTATTTGCGTAAAAAACGATACTCTCAATAAAATGTTATAGCAATGCGTAACTCCAAATGATGATCCACACCAATTAGACAAAATACTATCGTTGTTGAGGCTCGGAGTAAGTGACGTAATGAATTGAAGTAAAATAAGTTATGTAAACTACTACCATATCATGTGGAGGCCACACACATCCAAAAACATTGGTTTTCAAAGAAAATATGGTAAGCCAAGTTACAAGAATTTCAGCCTTGACATGTGCCTATCTTTGAGGAGCTTGGTCTCAAGGTTGGTCCCTCTTTTATTGGCTATAAACGTCCGGTTTCAATGTTGATCCAAGATGGTTGTTTTGCAAGGCTTAAAACCTTCATTTCTAATGGGGGTTGGAAACGAAAGAGGAACCGACCTTGAAACCAAGCTCCTCGAAGTTAGGCACACGTCAAGGCCACAATTGCCTCCCTTGAGGGCTAGGTGTATACTTGTACACAACATACAACTCCACAACAAAAGGCATTTGTTGCAATAAAACTAGATTATACATTTGTGTGTGTGTGTGTGTGTGTGTGTGTGTGTGTGTGTATATATATATAATGAAGTGGTTAATGGAATTGTGAGGGCCTATGATAAGATCCTCAAAAGAAAAAAAAAATGGATCCTCACTTTGACATCTTATCATGTCTTGCACTTTAACTGCAAAATTGAACAATGAACAAGGAGAACGGCTGCTAGTTACAGATGAACCAATTGAGTTCGAGATAAAATCAATTGAAGTTCAAGATTTTAGGAAAGCAATCAACCATTTCAGAGGAACCTATAAAACATATACCCGAATTTATCAAAGAAAACCCAAAACATGTCAACATGTAACTAGTTTGACTTCGAATCACTAGGATATCGACCGACTACCACCCAAAAAACTCCCCAAACAATGGTAGTGACACTCAAAACGACGATCCTCATGATACGCGATTGTGAATTGAATGGAACGATTCCCGAGCTGATCCAATGGCCACAAGCTTTGTTTATGTATGTATGTATGTATGTGTTGATTAAAGTAGTGTGTTGAGACAAGGATTAGGCATTTATGGTAGGAGAGTGGACGTCCCAAGTCCTCCATGGAAACAATTACATGGCCACGTGGAGGGCGTCCTCCACCCCCACTCACGGCAAGCACGGTGGGCCGGCCAATGTGGATTGAAGACTAGCGGGTCCGCTCCAACCCCGCTCCCCATGATTCCCCCCACCCACATGCCGCTTCCTTTCCCCAAGCAAAATCCCCTTCCCGGGCGGTGGTGAGTGAGGAGCATGAGAAGTCGGCCGTCACTTATTAGGTCAAGACTCCCGTTGACTCTATCTATCTCTCTCTCTCCTTTTGGCTTCCCGGACTTGAAATTGAGTCTTTTTTTAAGTAAGTGCATGGGAAGTTGTCAAAGAACTTGTCGACGAAGGTATCCTTCCGAGTCACTTGAGTGGGTGGGTGGACACGGCAAATCCGCCACGAGCGGTCTACGAGGGGTGTAGAATGGGCATGTCAAAACTCCATAAAGCACTTGATTCACACCATATTGTGTAGCATCATGTGTTTTCTCGCTCTCACTCACCCTTGTTTCGAATCGTGACGTCTAGGATGATGTCTAGTTCTCACCCTTTTTAGTACGATGAGAAGTTGTCAACGAAGTTGTGTGTGTCGTTCTTCTTCCCTGTTGCTTGGCCATCCCGACAACAACCCACTCCTACACTAGTGCAACACATGGTTAAGTTGGCACGTATGATCTACTGGGGATGAAAATTGGACACATCTATTTGACAACATGGTTGCGTTGAAATGAATGGTTTATTTTATTGTTGAGAAGATAAATATCGAACTTGAAGTTGATACAACAAATCATTAAATCATTCCACAAATTATTACAAACTTTGTCAAAAAGAAAAGCGTGTCAAAAATTTGGGGACGTGTAATATATTGTTGGAAAGGTCTTGAAACTACTATTCCAAAGGTATATTACATGCCATGATTTTTTCCAAAAAAATTACAGTTGCAAAACGAAAAAGAAAAATTTGTAGTCGTTTAGCGACTACAAATCAAGCTAGTCAAAAGAACCGTAGCCGATTTCGGTTGCGATTTTTTGGGCGATTTTTTGCGAACTTTCTACTGATGTAAATTTCAAATACTTTGAGACATTACCTATACATTTCTAAAAGATGTGCATGGAATCGTTTCCTAAAGAGAATTATGTTAAATAATGATCATTGGATATAAGATATGGTTGTCCATTACCCAATACATTGAATACTTTAGTGGGAATATTCCAATGTGCACATGAAGTGGCTATGATGTACCCTAGCAAGACTATAATTGGAACCATTTGTGAGTTCCATTTGTGAAACTACGAAAGATTAGGTACACGTGTTTTTGGATAATGTGATATACACTCTTTACAAATCATCATGCTATTTATTATTATTATATGCATTAGTGTACATCACATTAATTTTCAAATGACTATATTCTTGAGAATTGAGATTTTGTGAGCTACATACCAAGTTTTCTACTAAGAATTAGTGTGATTCTAATCGTTGTTTCATCGTTACACGTATTTCATTCATTTACTATAATTTTGACATATTAGATTATGATTTTATAATAAAATTATAGTGTGAGTATAATTACCTTAAAAAAGTAATTTGTAACAACACTACATTAATGTGACACTTATTGATTCTCACTAAAATTTTAAACCATTGCGTAATGCACACCATGTGGTGGCCTTTGACTCTTCTTTGTGTCAAGTTCATGGATCATAAACAACACTTGGAGGTTTCATTGTGATTGTTCTACGTTATGTGTTAGGTTTAGGTATGCCTAAGGTACATTTGCCGATGATGGGCACTGCCAGCTCCACATGCCAATTTGGTCATCGCATCAACAAGTTGAAGAATTAAGTCTAGTAGCAATTATGAATAAGAGGAAGAATGCTATTGAGAATTTTGAGATTAATATCGTGGGTTTATGGGAGTTCCAATCAAAGTTCAAACTTCGTTTGTATGTAAGGAGGAGTCATTTTGAGGTTCTTGTGCTTAAGGTGAATTATTGCACCCACAATTGGAGTGGGGATGGAGGCATTTGGCACCCTTACCTACCCACTCCAGTAATGGTATGTCATAAACTCCTAAATGTGGTGTCCCAAGAGCTAGGAGTCCCGAGTGGCAACAGTAGCTTGCGGGGGGTTGGGGATTGAAATATTTACTTGTAGATGACCCAAAACCCATTAGGGAAACCGTATGATATACCACGTGTGGTGGACATTCACATATACCACATGTACTAGTTGTGCAATATTATGGTATTATGGGGGTGTTGATTTTACCACTATCTACATTAGGAGGACTATTACGTATTCTCATTTGAGTGCTAAAAATATATGCAAAAGAATAGTTTGCCACATTCAAAAAAGCATATCTTGTGTATAAAACTTTGCATGTGAAGTATATTTTTCTAGATATATGAAAACGATCGCAATGTTGTAACATAAGTTTTAAAGAAAGAAACTTTATTCTCTTCAATTGAAATGGTCTTAATATGTTTCCAATCATTTTTCAACTGCTTGACATCAAGTTTCATGTAAGAAAGACCATGTGCTCCAAGATTATGCAACTGAGCCTTAAAAAAACATGATCACTATAGCTATGCACACATGATAGGAATATGCATGTGTGCTTTAATTTCAACTTTTATATACAACCATGTACACAAGTCATACGGGCTTCACCAAATTCATAAATCATATTACATAGCATTTATGTGTTTGAAACATTATTATGTACATTTTCTTATGTCAAGGAGAAAATAAATATAAAAACGTACTAGACATCAATGATCAAAATACAACGTTTGTATTTGCATCCAAGAGCACCCATGCTACGTATTTGAACTTCAATTTTCAATATCATCATAGTGTTTAACTTATTCAAATAATGCACTTGAAAAATAAGTTAATTTAGGTAGTAATTTAGACATGATTAGCTCAAAATGAAAGTATGCAACTCAAACATGCTGTTTCTTTTGCTTGGAGAGACTCGGTCTGGGCCTCTAAACATTGAGGGGTTAAACCTCCATATATCTAGCCCACTATATAGAACAAGTGACCACATAGGGCACATATACACACTTGACCTAACATTCAAAGTAAGGCGAAGCATTTGCAACATACCAAGAAAAGTGGGAGCCATGGACACTGAGCAGCAACCTGGGGCACTCTTGTGCACATCGCTACTAGAAGGCAAACCCTAATTCCTGGAGAAATCACATCATTCTCTTGTGAAGGCTTGGATGTGAATCCGAGGCCGGGGTTTTAGGGCGCATCTGCTGTCAGGCGAGCACCGTAAACCCTAGTTTTAGAATGCTACACTAAATAGGTAGATTAGTGTTAGATGAAGATTAGTGTTAGATGCAATAGTTATCTAAAACACTCATTTTCAACTGATATTACAATTAGTGTTTGAATAGGGTTTGAACAAATTATACCTTTTACGAGGTTCTCATATTCTTCTTCCTTCAATTCTTCATTTCAAGATTTACAAAATATCATCTAACACTAAATGCGCTCATGTAAATATTTAAAGTTACTACTTGGTACAAATAGTGAGTTGACATTTAGTGTTCTAACACTATAGAGACAATTTACATTTAGCGTTTTCGTCGATTATTAGTGTTTCCAACACTAATCTACCTATTTAGTGTACTGGCATTTCAACGGTGGGGTTGGGTGGATTTCGGTCACCCGGGCAGCACACCGATTAGGGTTTTCCAGCAACGGCCCTAGCAACTCCTACCCAACTCGCCTTGGGTGGGTGGACACAAGCCCCGATCATACCAAACTTTCCGTCCAGTTCTAGCTGTGAAATTGTTGGGGGATCGTGTTAGGAAAAAGATGTTGATTCACCACTTTTCACACTACTGCAGCCGGAGATGTTGACGGATGGTGCTAGAAGTGATCGGTGTGATCAACCCCACAAAGGAGTGAACAAGCGTACACCACATGGTGACAACAACGTGCGTACTCTACAATGCCGACATCTAGATCAAAGCACACATGTGAATTCTCCACATAGGACAAATAGATGGAAGAGGATGCTTGAATGAAAAAATATGAGTCCAAGAGGGAGGGGGGAAGGGAGGTTCGAGAGTGCCTCCTTGAAGTCATTCACTCTATGCAAGTGGCCGCCTTCTACGGCTTGGACCTACTATGAGATCCTTGGATTTGCGTGTGCTAGAGGCATAGATCCAATTCCTTTGTGATCACCTTTTGATTGCTAATTTCTATTGGACCTAAACCCAAGCTTGGGTTTTTGGAACCTTGGATGGAAGCCTTGAAATCCAAAATTAAGAATGGGTCATGTATCCTTCAATCATGAAGCATGATTTGGTTTTTTTCCCATCATAAGCGCAATTCAACAGAAACCACAAAACAATTCTTGCTGCAAACCCCTTTTCATAGTGATTTTGGCACCCCTAGGTCCATGTTTTTGATGCTAGTAATCCCTCTAGATTACAACTTCCCACTTGGATTAAAGTTATAAAAAAAAAATTGCCTCTAGATTACTTGCAATCATTGCACTTAGTGGCAAAGAAAGTGGGAGTAGTCTTGGGAAGTGATCTTGAGAATGCTCGCTTGAGAAGGTGGATCACTGAAGTTGAATTGATTACGCTCACACCATACATCTTTTCTAAAACCATTATAGATTATGACTCATGCCTTGTTAGGTGCCATTTATGTTTATCAACGTAACACCTAATAAGGAGTTGTCAAGAGATTCGGAAAAAAATATTAAGATCGGCGAGCCAGGCTAAGAGTTATGACACATAAGGTTTTACACTAGTCTCTCAAAGACATGACAAAAAGTAAAATGCATGCAGATGGGAACTAACTCCAAGGGTAGAGATACCCTGTAAGGGCAACCAAGACCTTTGAAGCCAAAGCCATGACCCTCTAAATTTACTGTACCCAAGGACACTCATTCGGCTAGGCTAACATTATCTAGCAACTCTTTCCAAAAAGAGGTAATCTTGGCCCTTGGATGTCTATTTCGATCATCCATTGTCTTTTCATCAAACCACTCAACAACCTTTTGAAACCTTTTAGTAAAATTTGATACTTCTTGAGAAGGGATCTCCCATGGATCATTTGGCGTCAACGTAATGATTTGATTTTTAATACTAGTCAGTGACCTTTGGAGAAGACGCACCACGTGGTGTGGGATTCCCTTCTTGATTACAGTAGAATAGGGTGGCAATGGACTACTCTTTGTGACTTGGGAAAAGCTCTAGATGGCGTTGCCTACAAAGACGTACTTCATGAGTTTGACTCGGTACGCTCTGTGAAAAGATTCATTGTTACTTGTAGCAATCTGTCGATTACTTGGAAAGTTAGACCCCAGATGGCCATTGTTTCTTAAATCTCCTCGGTTTTGCGTTGATCCTCCCCAAGTGGTTGTACTTTTACAATTAATTTTGTTTCAATTTGTGACCCGACTTTAATACAACAACAACAACAACAAATGGTACACATGGGGGGCCGTGACTACTTCATTTGAATGCTTTGGCCCAGAGAGAGGTTATATAGTTAGGTTGATGAGGCGTAAGCTTTGATTTGGGGAATACGTATACAGGGAAAGCCCATTTTGTTTTGGTGAGGGTACAAATGAATGTCAGGAGTGGGGGGGGGGGGCCAGATCCACACAGTGATTCCTGCCTAGAGTACCTGGAGCTGCTAGCTCTTGCTTTGTGGCCTGGCCTGGCCTAGGGTCCTATACAAATTAGAGGGATATATACACACACACACACTGTAATTTAAGTGAACCCGTGATAATGGACACTTTGTTTTACGCATAGGAATTGGTCATACTTATGTCTCCACGTACTAAAGCCGATCACATGTTGACATGTTACACAAGTACTTTCTTTTGTTAGTTTGAGGTAAACTCTCTACAATGATCACTCATTTTTGCATGGTGTTGTACAAGATCTTTGCCAAAACCTTAGAGCTCAGGCTTCAATGCATGCTTCATGACATCATCAGCACGGAACGGAACATATTGCCATCCTCCTCGTTCGCTTCATCCTAGATGACATTGTGTTGATTCATGAGACTCTCCACTAGGCCAAAGCGTCTAGACATGACATGACCTTTCTAAAGCTTCATTTTTCAATAGTCTATGATAAGGTTTCACGAGGGTTCATGTTCCACTCCATGGAGGACATGAGAATACGGTGAGCAGTTTGTCGGTTGGATTAATCGCCTCTTTAGCAATGCAGTTTGTTGCATCCAATGTTCACGACACCCCCAACAAATAACTCAAGATAGGAAGGAGAGTTAGACAAGGTTTCCCATTTGATGCATACCTCTACATCATTGTGGAAGAGCTCCTTACCCACATTTAAAAAAGAAGCAACGACGGAAGGTTGATTAAAGAGGATCATTCTTCTTGGGGGGGGGGGGGGGAGAAACAATAGAGCATATATATATATATCCTCCTTCATGGTCCGAGGGGATAAAGAATATGTTGATGATTAAGTATACACGTGCGATAATATATTCAATTCTTATTCTATTCCAAATTATACTATGTTTATTCTCAAAGCATAGCATTGCACTAACGTATTCGAGTTAAAAAAAACTTGGGTGAAACAATGTATTGATATTATTGGAATAGCATGGTTGATAAGATCTGAATAAACATTATGAATCCAAAGTCCATATTTCAAGTTGTTGATAGCTAAAGTCAATTGGCATGCTTTAAATGGTGTAGATATCTATACCAGATTGTATGTGGCATGATCAATAGATTTGTCTCATCGCTTGAGCCAAAGTACTAGAAACTCCAAATCTCGCATTGTAGACCAACACTCGGATGTCAAACTTTGATCTCTAGCTACATAATAGCTCAAAGGTGGTGGTTTTGTATGAGAAATACGACCAGTCTAAACACAATCAAAGCGGCCGAGGAATCATGTGAAGTTGCACAATTTGGTATTCAATCTAAAGCTCAAGTGTTGAGGTTCAATGATCGAAACCCAAAATTTTGTAAAGACCGTACATAATGCAAGTGAACTCGAGAGCTTGAGCTAAACTCTAGAAACTCCGGCTACACAATAATACTTCAAAGCTTCTTCCAAATCCATAAGAGAATTTGTCATCGAAAAAGATTACCACCTTGACATAAAATATCATGTGACACTAAATACCATGTTAAGTGTAGTGAAGGAATAGGAATTAAACGAGTTGACTGGCCATGGGGAGAAGGTAACCGATCAAGGGGAATTAGGGAGAGGAGAGCGGAAACATGCTTAACAAATGTGGCTCCAAGAGCATATATCATTGAACATGTGTTTGAAATAGATTGGATTGCATGGTCAAAATATGATAACCACTATGGACTCAATAGTTATCATCATCGTGGGGGGGGGGGGGGGGACCTATATGACCGTTTAATGAAAACAAGAAATTTCCACTTTGATAATGCACAAGATCTTCATATGAGCTTCGAAAATCACGAGGAAAGTGGGAAAGGCCTTGATTTGCTAACCATCTTGTACTAACCGCATGCTTTATACCCTAGGAAAAGCGGACTAGTACAAAAAGTAACCATTTACAACCCATTTTACAACCCATCTACCTTATCAAGAGTGTGACACCAACATGACTGGAAGAATGAGGATGATGTCTAAGGACTTGTTCACATGGGGTCCCAAGTCCCAAGTCCCACCCATGTTAGCAAGTCCCAACATGGAGGCAAAGTCCCAACTTTTGAGCCTCAAGAAGCCATTAAAATATGGTTAATTATCATTAAAGCCACATATTGATTATTTTATGCAAAAATAATCATGGGATTTGTGTTGGGAGTTGGGAGTAGCTTTCTGCTCAACCCAACCCCCACACGAGTCCCAAACCTCGCCTCCAAAAAGTGTTGCCATGTAGGCATCTATGCCATACTTGGGACTTGGGACCCGTGTAAAGTGATAAGTCCCAACTTCCATGCTCTCAACGGCTGAGATTGCATGGATTGACCTCAAGTGACTTGAGCTTAGGACTTGGGACCTTGTGTGAACCGGCCCAACTATTCCATGTGTGATTCATTGATTCAAACTTGATATTGAGCCCAAACTCATGAACCCTCTCTCTTCTTGACCCCATAACTCCAACTTCTTTGAGAGGTTAAGGGACCATAAATGGTTGGGGTTGCAAGGCGCATCCATTCTAAACTTGAAGGGGCATTATTCTAATTCTCTCTCTTGATTGCCATCCATTCTTTCCATATTATATATACGCATAAGCGGGCGTTGGAGAACGACCCAACTTTTTATAATCATATTCGAAATGAGCTTTAATGGTAGGACGTGAGTTATTCCACGACCTAATGGTTATCATGTTCCCCTTCCTTGGAACATCTTGGAATTGCGATGTACTTATGGCCCAATGGGTGCCATTGGGTCTAATTCTATCCGGAACATCTTGGAATCGCACATGTAAGGTCGGTTGTAGTATTGCCTATTAAAAGACACTTGGAAAGAGAAGCCTGAATAATCAAATATCTAATTTAAAATAATGAAAAGAACAACTCAAAGTGTTGAATATCTAATAAAAAGCAAAAGTACGTGTTGGATTTTGTGAAATTAAAAAGCGCAAAGTTGAAGATTGGGAATATCTACAAGCTCCCTCATATATATCATCATTGAACTCAACTTTAGTCTTTGCCTATCTACAAATGCAAACTTGGAATACTACCTATTTTTAATTCCATCGTGCCTATTCTTTTATTCCATCGTACCTATTTTTAATTCCATCGTATCAATCAATTCATGGATGAGAAGTGGTTTAAGGTAGAGGGTGCTAAAACCAACACCCACCCAAAAGCAACACCTATAACCGTCTCCCAATCACCAACAATCTACTACTTTGAACCACTCCCCATGGAGAAAGAGTGCATGAGTTCATGGAGTGACAAGTTTTGGTGCCATTAGTGGCACCACCACATACTAGCCTCCACTACCTTCACATAGAGATAAGTAACGGGCTGCACTCTATCTTGGGTTGGTTCAAATTGGGTTTAGGGTGGCTTGTCACTGCCTATTTTAGCCATTTTAATCACCTTGGGAGGGGGGGGGGTAGGCCCACAAAGCTAAGGGGGTTGGTTTTGGGCAGAAAGGGATTCAATGGCCGGGATGCAAGGGGTTGGTTTAAGAAAGCTACACTAAAAAAGATATCTAGTGTTTGATTATATTTAATGTTGTTATTGCCTTACATTGCTCAACACTAGTTTTCAATTCCTTGATGATTAGTGTCAAACATATATATGACGCTACCTTCCCTACTGCCACCTCCCTTCTTGTGAAGTATGGATTTCATATCCTTACTAACACTAAATTCAAACATGTAACTTCCACATATTACCATAGGCGATATTTAGTGTTTGCATTTACATTTAATGTTCATTGCTTTCATAGGGTTATTGATTTTTAGTGTATGTGTTCGTATTTAGTGTATCAAACACTAAATATCTTTTTTTAGTATAACGGTTCCTGACTTTGAATACTCATCAAATTTCCAATTGAGGGTTGTTTATTTTTTAAAGAACGTTATACCTATGTTTAGCCCAAATGCTAATATGGATTTTTTTGGGTAAATATCAATCACATAGCCATATGTATATGCAATAGCTTAGAATATTGGTTTAGCACACTTCACTTTAGCACATATAGAGGAGTGATGGGGCCGCTTTCGAACTCACAACTTACTTTTCTTGGAATAAAGAAACGGGGTTGTCTTCTTAGAGTCTTCTTCTTCTTCTTCTCATCCAATTTGTTTATAGTTGTTGACAAGATCGAATTGAATGTAGAAGACTAGAAGGAAGAGAAGGGACCGCTTATTCCAAGGGAAGAGAGGAGGGGGGTAGGGTCAACTTAAGTCCGCTCTCCAAGGCATAAGCATTGCATTGTGGGCACGAAAGATGATTAGTGAATCGTTTAGGATTCACTAATTATTCCTCTTTATCCAACTCTTTATCGAGGGGGGAGGGATAAATATCTGGACATGCTTCGAGATATTTTTAGACATATATATATATGTATATGTATATATATTTCCCCTCGGCCATGAGATATTATCCTGACAAGAGTAACAGGCATCCCCCAAGCAAATCCTGAATGAAATATGCTAGATGCGAGTATATCTACTTCACCCTTTTGGCCTCGGCCGGACCATCAATAACTACACTACACTCCACTTAAATATGATATTTAGGGTCACCAATTCTAGTTGTCTCGCTCAATACATTCTAAACTCCGTAGCATCACACTTGTGGCAACCAAAGTGCACATGATATTACGGAGTATTGTGGTGTTCATGTGGATGCGTGATATTATAGAATTAGTGCAACATGTGATACTATGGAATCACACAAAGGAGATGTGAGGACAGTTTGAATTCGTTCTCCCGTCATCTACGCTAGTGTGGTCCACTCCACTTGACATTATGGGGTGATGTGGCGGACGCATGCACCAACATTCAACAAGTGGCATAAGAAGAATAAGAAATAGCATAAGAAATAGAATAAGAATAAGAATAAGAAGGTGACACTCCACATGTTGACACATGGTGCAATGTGTGGGTGTGGGTTGACTTCTTTGGTGGTTTGCATTAATGACAAATTTCGTGATATAAGGGAGAGAAATGTGACAATAAGGAGTGGGATTTGAACTACGAACATCTGGTCCCTAGGGTTTTAGGGTACTAGAGAGTGTGTGACATTATGGGGGTTGATATTACAAAGTTTAGGGTGTACTGATTGTAAACTATGGTGTAGTGTCACCAACACTAAATGTTAATCCAACATTGTTTGCCATTCCTTGTTTTTTGGGGGGCGGCGGGGGATTATAGATTTCATGTGTTGTAATTACTATCACTTACCAAGTGATTTTTCATCCAAACTTCAATCATCTATGACAATATTTCATCACAAGTTGTTGACAAGAGAAGGTAGGGTTCTCATCCATCATCTGTGACATCCAAAAAAGTACAACAGTGACATAAAATACCATATGACACTAAATAACATAGTTTGTGTAGTATGTGTAACGGATGAAGTTGTGGAGCTATAGAGTGTGTGGATGAGTCACGGGTGGGACCCACTCAACTTACATCAATCTCCCTCTTTTCTCTCTTCCATTTCTTCACTGCAAATCCGCTTTCTCCTTGCTTATGCTACACATATTGTAGATTGAGTTGAGCATTTATTTTGTGCATCGATTTCTACATCATTTGTTGCCTTTATCTATTATACGTGAGCATACTTCTTGATATTCTTTCGTAAAATTAGGATTGCCACCTATAGTACTTATAGTCATCTACTCTACCAATTCTAAGATTTATTGTTCCTCTTACAAGATCATGGTGCAACTTACATAACCATCTAACACAGTTTGACATAACTCCTACTATTCATTCAGTAGTAAATTTAAGAAAATATGAAAGATATTTAGTACACATCAGATACACTACAACTAACCAATGCAATCTAAGAAACATGATGAAACAAACCATTAATTGAATACAATGACATTAAAGTTAATATAAGTGTTCTTTCACTACTATGCAAGAATTTATTTTTCTATAAAACATTAACCATGTACACAATGATGCAGAATATGTGTACCAAAGCATGTTTTGCGAAATTGGGTGTGAATCCTTTATTTGCTATATGTGTACTTGAATTGTGTATCATGCACTACAAAAATGATTGCAATATATGTATGAAAAGCATGTATCCAAAAGATTCCTAAGAGATTGATACATACCTTATTGAATTTTCAAATACAGAGGTGTTTAACTTAACACTAAAAATTATACATCAAACACATAAAATGAATGTTTGGTATAGGCTGTGCATTGATTTGAAAAATGAGTTTGTTGAGGGTTCATGCATTTGAACTGCGTAGATGGAAGAGGCAAATGAGTTACTAAACATAACTAGAACAAACGAGATTTAAATTTTGACAATTGATTTTTTAGGTGTACACAATACATCAATATATGCATTGCATAATTTAAGGAGATGGTTTACGGAATGCCCATGGATGAGACATTCATCCGTTGAGTACCAATGTATGGGTCGACCTGCCTTCACCGTGCATTTCATCGAGGAATAGCAATTGAAGACCTTTGTTGATGTTGAGGGGATTTCATCCCAATTTCAACTATTTGTTTTTGGATCCGTCATTCATACGTTGTAGCTAACTGCAATAAACAACTATGAAAATAACAATGTACTTGCAGTTCCGACTTAATATGAGAATATTTAACACTTGTAAAGTATACGTTTTCATCTGGGGATAAGTACACTAAATATGATATTTAGTCTCACTATGGTAGTTTTTTGGATGACACTTCTTGTGAATAAGTGGACAAATATTGTCATAGATGATGGATGAGTTCATCCTTTGTCCCAACACCCTACCTTTTCTCGTCAGCAACATGTGATGAAATATTGTCACAGATGATTGAAAATTGGATGAAAATTTACTTGGTAAGTGACAGTAATTGCAACACCGCAAATCTATAAACACCCAAAATTTTTACAAAGAATGCCAAATAATGTCGGGTTGCCATTTAGTGTTGGTGACACTACACCACGGTTTCCAATTGAAATTGGTGCCACTAGGTATCATATTTAGTGGAGTGATTATTGTGTTTTGTCTGCTCATGAATGATGGAATGGAGTATTATTATTTTTAAAGAATCAAAGAATTGCTTCAAAATAGGATGAATACATGTGAAATTTTGTATTTGTAAATTTTGAGTTCATATGTTTATTGTAGAGAGGGTTAAAGTTCATTAACTAAGTGGTGGGTGTCTCTCATATGGGGCTCATGTGCCATGTTTGGTTTGGGGTGTTGCCCAAATTGTTAAAGGCAATTAATTTGTATAACGGACGATGATGAAGACAAGGAAGCTTGCCTCCACCCTCAAGCCTCTGTGACTGCTTACAAGCGCCAACCACAAATTGGAGGATTGTTCTCCCATTCATGTCCATGTTCAAAACACCTGTATATTATTTTCCTTTTCCTTTTCTTTATTCAAAGTCAAATCACATGAAACTTCTATAAATCTATAATTGTTAAACTTAAAGAATTTCTTATTTAAGAGGAACTCCACCTTGACCTCATAAATAACACCAATGAGGTGGCTTTTCGTGAGAAACTAAGGCCTTGGGGACCTTTGTAGGAGAGGGAAAAGAATGCTTAATGTATGGTGGTGGCGGCGGTGGGGGTGGGGATACTATGAGCACCTTCAAACTCCACACCCAATTTTGACTATTGGATTGGCTAAGAAACTGTATCATCCAGTTAGTTAGTGCAAATTATGCACATTTTCATGTCAAGTTTTAGAAGCAGAGCTTGTAGTGTAGGGGATGATTTTATTTTATTTTTTATTTTTTTGAAAAGCACATATGCACTCTCAATTGCATCAACTATCGAAGCTAGAATATTGTATATATATTGAGCATATTCTCCAATCACTCTCAATGTAACATATAACTTTTTTTAATGTCCAACCTTCACAACAAGCCTTGCCACCAAGTAGTGTTTTTCTAGGCCTCATCTAGTCTATACCATCAATGTTCAATATTGAGGTCTTCAACACATGTCAAGTGCCATTTTGGCCATCAAAAAAGTTTTTTTCTTTTTGTTGTTTTTTTGGGCATTTCACAAAAATGTGCACTATAAAGTTTCCACCCTTCACAGCGAAGGCCTCTTCAAAAATTGCGTGTCACAAAATACAGTGGTTGTAATGTGCAAATAGAAACATAGATGGACTCCAATCTTGGCACTCTAGTAGACACTTCCAAATTCCAATAACGCCTGCAACTTCGACTTAATATTGACTTCGACTTGGCAAGCACAACTATATGTGAATGTGGATTTTCCAAATAAAATTGGGTGAAGAGTGATTGTACAATCAGTTGAAACTTGAAACATTGGATGCATTGATGCAAGTGTCATTATTGGGTCTTCTGATGGAAAATATGGATTGGGCTAGAATTTTTGACACTTGGAAATCAACCAAAGGCCAAAGGGCTTTGCCTTTGGAGTTGGATGATGATTAAGTGCATTATGTAGGGAATCTAATTTATTTTAGTGCATCATTTTATTGCATGTACTTCTTCAATAGAGTGAGACATCATATTATTTTCATATTAAATACAAAACGGCCAATATCAAGTTTTTTTTTGTGAAGTGTTCCAAAAAATATTGAAAGTTTGACTGAAGTGTGATTATTTCGAAGCCCTTCACATTGGAATACATGTGCACACTTCAAACTTGAATATTGTATACCACTCACATATAGGTATGAAATTAAATGTCCACTAGAGATATATTGAATTTTGGCAAAAAAAATCCATATTCTTACCTCAAATTTTATACAACAACCACCTTTTAATGAAATATGGGTATTATTTGAGGGTGATTTGTCATATTAGTTTATGGCTATGGTTATCGCTTAATACCTTAGAGCAAGCCCAGTCGTTCTTGGATCTGCATCTACATCCAGGAATGAAAAGTGGCCTCCCTCCAGGATGCAGATGCAGACCTAGGCAAAACTACCACTCATCTTGCTTTCTGCATTATGGTTGGACTTAAAAATGGTAAGATTTTACCATTAATGCTCAGAAATCATCCCAAAAAATTTCATGAAATCTTGTTCTTCAACCGGTTATTTCTCAAACTCAACCGGGTCATCCATGAGGTGTAATTTTCCGGAAGTCTTCATCTTCATCGGGTTATTTCTCAAACTCAACCGGTTCATCTGTAACAGGTGATTTCTCTGAACCTCAAGCATGTAATTTCTCTGAACCCCAAGAAACCCCAAGCATGTAATTTCTCAACCCCAAGCCTCAACCAGTAATTTCTCTGAACTCCAAGCCTCAACCAGGTAATTTCTATGAACCTCAAGCAGGTAATTTCTCTGAACCCCAAGCCTCAAATAGGTAGGTTCTATGAACCCCAAGCAGGTAATTTCTCTGAACCCCAACCTCAACCGGTGATTTCTATGAACCCCAAGCAGGTAATTTCTCTGAACCCTAAGCCTCAACCGATGATTTCTATGAACCTCAAGCAGGTAATTTCTCTAAAGTTCTTTGTCCTTTAGCTGATAGCAGGCTCCCTGCATAAGTCGACCTTATGCAGGGAGAACCTTAGTTCCTACATGATTTTTCATCCGGATTTGCAATTTGAAGGGACCACTAGGCGTCGTTCCTGCATCCGCATATGCATCGCGGATGTAAAAGTGCAGATGCAGATGCGGATGTAGGGTGAGTGGCCTTGCCCTTAGGGTGGAGCCCAAGGGTACCGAAAGCCGGTTCAACATCCAATACGAGGGGATTGTGGGAAGTGTGTCCTCAATATGTCACTTTGCTTTTAAGAGATTGTCCATCGCCAACATATCCATCTACCCTTTCACATCGACTCACCACCATGGTAGAGAGGAGTTTGAGGGAGGTTGGTGATAAACACGGAAATATAGATTGATGCTTAATTGTAGCACCACCCACCCGCTATTATTTGCTTGAGAGAGGGTAATGTTGGGTGATCTTGGTTGCTCTTGGTCAAAAGTCTCCATGGTAGTGCTTGGCCTTTGCACTTTACCAACGGAACTCCAAATTATGAGGTTGGTTGGTGGTTGCACATCATCGGCACAAGGAGGTTTTGCTAACTCCTATATTAGAGCATGCATCCCTAGTGTCTTGATTCAACAAGTCCTCATCTACTTGGTGTCTATAGTCGCAACCTCATGTTTGTTTTCGTGTTTGGACAATGGCACCTCATGCATTGCCACAACACTTTTGGTTCAAATATTTCTTCTTGCATGTTTAGGGCTCTCTTATACCTCAACAAGTGCATGGGCCACATGTTGTTGGTGCTTCAGAGTCATTGGTACAAAGGCATCTTAGAAGGGGAAAAAAATAATCCATTAAAACTTCTCATGATGCTTGGAGTGCTAACATTTCATGGGCAAAATTTGTACTAGCAAATTATGACACAATGCATCAAGTCCAGTGCGTGATGTGAATGGAGGACAAAGAGAATCTATACAAGCACGGTAGGCAAAGGAAGGCCAAGGTCAATGTGGTTGGTAGTCATGGGAATGGACTCTTAATTAGAAACCTAAATGATGTGCGTGGGTCACTATGAAATGAAACCCCTTATATACGAGAATTTCATAGAGAAAAACATGTATATATATATACACACACACACTAATGGCATGCTAGAAAATGGACTCATGTATTAATACCAAACATTTCTACTTAATGTGATAAATGCTTCCACTACATATACATTATATAAATCATTAATTATTTAGGCCTTTATTACACATAATATTCACTTTCACTTTCCAACAAGAGAGTCATTGAACTTTTTTCCATCCATAGCATGTACCTCAATGATTGTATGAAACAAACAAACAGAATAGTGCAATGACTCAACGACAATTAGGAGAGAAAAATTCAAGGATGTCTATGAGCGCTCCAAGAGCCTCTCTTATCTAAAAACCTAGAACTCAAATGCAAACTCTAACCGAGACTCTAACAAGAACATGCATGATAGTCATTAAGATTTATGGCAATACGACAACAATGGATGAAAGTGTGAATGGGATGAAACTAACATGTTTATTATCAATTTGTTCTCCAAACCTTAGGGGCCCCTTTTGTACATCTACCTTTACTTCAAGAAAAACTTCATAACCTTTTTAGATGCACTACAACAAATTGGGTATTTTGTGACTAGGGAAATATGACTGGGGATGACTGGTGACTACATGCAGTCACATTTTGCCAGGTCTCGACCCTTGGGGGGTACGAAATTCAGAAATATGACTCGCAGTCATATTTGACTGTCGTATTCGGCAAATGTACTGTATACAGCGTATGGGAACGACGGGTGCCTTTATAGGGAACAATGGGGAACGTGTCTGGTGGACGCCTAGTCATATGTGGCAGTCACATTTTTCTGTGAGTCATATTCTTCAGTCACATTCTGACGAGGACCATTTTTTTCCTTTTTTTGGGCAGCCCTTGAAAATTCAGGTTGCCCTAGACGGGCCGCTTGTGTTTTTGCCCCATGACTCATTATCTAGTATTATGGTTTGGAATATTTATTTAATAATGACAAATTTTGGTCAAAATTAAGTACTTTGTGTGTTATAGTATGAACGGCAATGAAAATTGGGAATGGCCCATGTTTATTTATTGAATTGATAATTGATTGATGTTTTAGGAAATATAGGGGGAAAATTGGGGAGGAAATTTGAAATTGACTATTGCCAAGAGACTAATTGAACATGTATATAATTTAACTTAAATATATACCCACCTAAGTTTCATTTATACAACTTCTTGCTCGGACGGGAAGTCAATCACCGTCCGAGTCGCAATACTCTAAGTTGAGTGATGAGCTGCACACTTCCACTGGCGATCCGAGATGCCACTTTAAAAAAATATTGTTCCCCCTTCCCAAAAAGTTTCATAACTAATGCCCAAAAATTCCAAAAAAATCTAAACAATTCGCAAAAATTTCCAAAAATTGTGTTCATACAATATATCAATAGTTTCGGATCGTGTGATTTTTTTTGAAATTTCTTCGAATTGTTTGTAAATGTTTATGGGAGGTAGATGTTTTTTTTTAAATAAATTAAAATTAAAATTAAATGTGGCATCTCGGATCCGAGATGCCCCTTTCAAAAGGACAAATGATCTCCCTTGCCCGGAAAGTTTCATAGTTTGTTCAAAACAATTCCACAAAATTTGTCCTCCCACATTAGCTCAATAATTATGGATTTTCTTAAATTGGTTATGAAACCTTATGGGCAGGGAGGATCGATTATCATTTTGAAAGTAGCATCTCGGATCCGAGATGCTACTTAAAAAAATATATTGATCCCCCCTTCCCAAATTTTTTTATAACGAATGTCCAAAAATTCCAAAAAAATCTAAAAAATTTGCAAATTTGTGTTCACACAATATATCAATAGTTTTAGGGTTTTATATAAGTGTTTGACTGTGAGAGTGAGGATGTATGTGTGAGTGTTAGTGTGTGTGAGTGTGTGAGTGTGAGAGTGTGAGAGTGAGGATGTATGTGTGAGTGTGAGAGTGTGAGAGTGAGGATGTATGTGTGAGTGTTAGTGTGTATGAGTGTGAGTGTGAGTATATGTGAGTGTGAGTGTGAGGGAGTATGTGAAAGTATGAATGAGAATGTGTTTGAGAGTGTGAATGACAATGTATGTGTGTGAGTATGAGAGTGTGAGTGAGAATATGTAACAATGTGTGTGTTAGTGTAAGAATGTGAGTAAGAATGTGTATGTGGGTAGGAGTGAGAATGTAGTTGTGAGTGTGAGAATGGAAGTGTAAGTGTGGATATGAGAGACAAGCCAAAAGTGAGGAACTTAGAGTGTGAAACCCAATATTTATAATATTAGGGTTTACCATAAATGTGTGAGGGAATAAATGAGAATGTGTGTATGAATATGAGAGTGCTAGTATAGATATAAGAGATAAATCAAAAGTGAGGAACTTGGAGTATGCAACCCCATGTCTTCACCAAATTCAATGACAAATGTATGTTTATATATTTTTGTGAATGAAAATGTGTGTGTGTGTGTGAATATATGTGTGAGTGTAATGATAAGAGTGTTAGTGTGGACATGAGAAATAATCCAAATGTTAGGGTTTGGAATGTGTAACCTAATGTCTTCACCAAATGCATTGACAAAGGTATGTGTATATTTGTATGAATGAAAATGTGTGTATGTGTGTGTGTGTGTGTGTGAATTGACATGTGAGTGTAATAATAAGATTGTTAGTGTGAATATGAGAAATAATCCAAAGGTTAGGGTTTGGAATGTGTAACCTAATGTCTTCACCAAATGCATTGACAAAGGTATGTGTGTATATTTGTATGAATGAAAATGTGTGTGTGTGTGTGTGTGTGTGTGTGAGGATTTGGAATGTGTAACCTAATGTCTTCACCAAATGCATTGACAAAGGTATGTGTGTATATTTGTATGAATGAAAATGTGTGTGAGTGTAATGATAAGAATGTTAGTGTGGATATGAGAAATATTCCAAATGTTAGGGTTTGGAATGTGTAACCTAATGTCTTCATAAATGCATTGACAAAGGTATGTGTGTATATTTGTATGAATGAAAATGTGTGTGTGTGTGAATATGTATGTGAGTGTAATGATAAGAGTATTAGTGTGGACCTGAGAAATAATCCAAAGGTTAGGGTTTGGAATATGTAACCTAATATCTTCATAAATGCATTGACAAAGGTATGTGTGTATATTTGTATGAATGAAAATGCGCGCGTGTGTGTGTGTGACCCAATGTCTTTACCAAAACCATTGATAAAGATATGTGTGTGTGTGTGTTGAGAATGTGTGTGTATGTGAGAGAGTGTCAATGAGAATATGTATATGAATATAAGTAAGAATGCGTATGTGAGTGAGAATATATGTGTGAGTGTACGAATAAGACTGTTAATGTGGGTATAAAATATTATACAAAAGTTAGGAACTTGGAGTGTGTAATCCAATATTTTCACCAAATCCATTGACAAAGGTGTGTGTATGTGTGTGCGAGAGAGAGTGTGTGAATGAAAATGTGTGTGCATATTTATATATGTGTGAGTCATGTCTTGAGCAGTGTGACTCCCTTAAGTTATTATCAAATTCAAAATATTATGACTCTTTGTAGTCATAGTTTAGAGTCATTATGACGCACTCCAGTTACATTGGTATGATTATGACTCCTTGGAGTCATACAAATGTGGAGACATTGTGACTTGCTTGAGTCATGTTTTAACATTGCCACTCGTTGAAGTCATAAATTTTGTGAGATGTAATGTCCGTCTATTAACTCTTGTTCGTATTGAACAATGTGGTTCCCGGGACATCCTCCATTTCTGCCGAAATGAACAATGTACTAGTCAATTTGATAAGAAAAATAGCTAATCTGCCTGATGGCATGCAAGTGGAAGTATTTTGTACAATTGATAGTTTCCCGGTAATTTTATTGCCGGTTTTGGAAATGACTTCGAATGAGCTTGCGCGTGTTTTTGAGAGCAGCCGTGACATGCCTCTGGGAGAGCCGGGCCCATCTCTAGAGCAGGGTGGTGGCTGGGGTGTAACCATCCGAGCAAATGGAAAAAACAACTTGCTGAAACGGATATCGATGATGACGAGGACGAAGAAGACGAAGAGGAGACATCCGAGGACGAGCGGCCAAAACCAAAGAGGCGGAAGGTAAAAACATAAATCTTTCACGCCATTTCTCAAGTGGTACTGACATTTCCTGTAGTCTCTTGCATTTGCATACGCATTCAGTCGTTCGCGTTATTTGGGTCTCATTCCAATCACATATAGGAAAAATGTTGATAACATATGTCCGCATATGCATATCACTCCATGATGTCATATTCGGACTCACCCGAACATGATACTTAGTGCAGTCATGTAATATAACTATAGGTAGTCATATGACTCTGTCCAATCATATTATGCAATCGAATCCTTCCACTCGGTCATATAGTGTGACTCGATACAATCGTGTAACTTAGTACAGTCATGTAGGATGACTTCATGCAGTTATATAATGATTTGCATGTCTGTGTGTGTAGGGAAATGCAAATGAACCCAAGTCATGGCTGCTGCAATCTAGCGGAAAGAAGGGCAAGGTGGCCGATGAGGAGGATATCCTGCTGTCCCAAGACATGCAAGATACTCAATGAGCTTGTGAGATGGACGCCGACGAAGCATCGGCGGACAACGAGGAGGAAGAGGATGGCGCAGGGCACCGCAACGAGCTCCTTGACGAGCTGGAGCTCCGGGAGGTAAGCATTTTGTGGCGTATGGCTAAAAAAGGAGCCAATCCGGCACAACTCCGCGAGAAGGTGCGTCGCCTCGGCCGGACGGTGGAGGTTGAAGGCAGTGACGGAAGCGCGCGCCATCGACAATCGAAGTTGAAGAACTTGTGGTGGTCGTTGAAGAAGAGTGACGAGCTGCACACTTCCAATGGCGGTCAACGTTCGTGGGTCGACGTAGACGAGGTGGGGTGCCCGACAGGGATCCACAGGCCTGACTGGCTGACGCGACTACGCGGGTACTCTCACGACCTCGACTGGAGCGTCGACAACTTCAAGGCACACCCACAACCCTTCATAAGAAGTATGACTATGTCCAGTCATATGACTATGGTCAGTCATAGGTCACAATTATATTACTCATTGTTGTCATATATGATGATTATGGTGCATTCTATGAGTATGTCCTGTCATATTATGCAATCATAGCCTACTGTGAGGTCATATATTGAGTATTGAAGCAGTTGTAACTTCACGCGGATTTTTTTTTTTGACAATTACGTTTTTTCTTGTAGACGCAGGCAGAGGAGGTCACTCTCGTATTGTCGGAGACGGCTAATGCGTTGGTGGAGGACGCACCCTTGCTGTTGGCCACGGGGTCCAATGTCAAATTATTTGACTTGGACGAGGAGAACAAGGCTAAGGCGAACGTAGTGGCGCAAGGCATCATCGTGAGCCTTGCAAGAGGCTCACTCCACGGGCGACTCATTGAGGAGGGCAACGTATTAGTTTGCGTGCCCCAATCGAGCCGGGAGCATAATCCGTGTTGTTGTACGAGGGCAACAACGACGATGATCCTCTAATGCTGCGTTTGGGCGATGCACTGAAGTCCATCACTAAGTGGCCATTGGAAGCACTTAAGGCTATCCCGCCGGAACCTCAACAAACCACTTAGAATTCAGTAGTTTACGCATTTAGAGAAAATGTGGGAAAAATGAACACATTTGAATATGCTTGGAGACATAGACTACATAATATCATTCAAGTTATTTATATTTATCTGCTCAATTTGTGTGCTTAATTTTTTATTTGGCTTAGTCATATAGCGCATGATTTTAGTGTGTCGTCATTGCTTGGAATGTGCCCAGAAATGTGACTGACATTCAGAATTGTAAATAATACGAATATAACTCAATACAGTTACAACAACGCACAAAGAACTATGCAATAGCACTCTCTATTACGCGAATATCACTCCATCATGTCACATTATGCATCACATGTTACTAAGAATATGACTATAGGACGTCATATAATAATGTCATCCCCGCAGAAAATGTGAGTATCGCCTCAAAAAACATGACTACAAGCAGTAAAAAAACTAGCAGTCACATTCCACGTGGCCTGCCACGTCGGCAAAATTATGACACATGCAAGTCATATTACCGTAACACAATAGCTGGTTCGTCCCCTAGCGAACGAATATTTATTTATTTTGAAAAAATAAGGTTCGCCTCTCAAAAAACTGAATTTCTCAATTTTCATTTTTAGCAAAAAAATCAGTAAACATGACCTTAAATGGCTTAGAAACACCAAAAGATTGCAAAAATTTATTTATTTTATTTTCGTTTTTCTGTCTTCATAATTTCATAATTTTTACGTTTTTTATTTTTAGAATTATTTTTGAACGAACCAGCTATGGTACTACGGTACACGTCAGCATAAAACATGACTACATAGAGTCACATGCCACGTCGGATAGGTATTTTTTCTGCCCGGGCAGGTCAAAAAATGGCACAGACTCCAAGGCTAGTCAAGGTATGCCCCACGTGCTGTGGGGATTGTAGAATCTGTCCTTTTATACGCCCCACAACCGTATATATTCATATGACTCATGTCCGAAGCGACTCGTCGGTAATGACTAGACCCAGTCACCGCGCGCGTCATCCTCATCCGGAGCCTCGTCAGTCATATTTTGGGATTTTATGACTTAAGGCAATCATAAATTGCAGTCACAAAATACCCAATTTGTTGTAGTGATGTATACACTAGAGAAAATTAATGTTTCCTCTTCTTACACTTGTGTTTGTTCATACATGGCATGAAGAATTCATCCCCGGGTTGGTATGGTAGTTTTGTTAGAGGAGAGTATTTCATTAGTTTGCAAATGTGAAGAACAAAACATTGTTTTTGACTCTTACCAAGGAAAATGGTTGTTGAGCAGTTGGCATACATGCAAGCTTTTGAACTTGTTCAATATGCTTGCATCTTCATTCTTTTGTGAGGTGGGCACCCACTATCCAATTTTTAAAAAATGAGATTGGTTGTAATTATTATGTGTGCCTTGTTTCCCAACCAAATATTGGTCTATTCCTATGGGACGGGGATGGTTGTGTGTCTAAACATGGTGATTGTTACCAAACAACAAAGTTAATTCAAAAAACCAAGTATATTGTCATAATGATGAGGCCACTACCTCATATTGCCACCTTCGCTGAGTGTTCATGCCTATGTTGTGTTAAAATGACAAAAAAACCCCAATTGTTGATTGTCCTCAAGCATATTACAAATGGTGCAACATCCGATAATTTGGGGGAGGTCCTTCGTGGGAGTAGTTTTTAGCATGGTGCATTGATAAAGGAGTCTTTGGCAACTAAACTTGTAAGGTTTGGTGTTTGCAGGGTAAAACATGTGTGATTGTGAAATTGAAAGATGGCCCATGATTTCTCATTGGAATGCATCGTATGAGCCATCATACCAACCTCAGTATGCATACTCTTTTATAAGTTGTCCAATGTCCATAAAATTGAGGAAACATTGCATGCCCTTTACAACTACTTTACACACTCTCCTAAGAGCTTCCATGAACTAGCAAATGTGGCCACCATCATGGAAAGACATGGAGATCGCCTTCTTTGCAACGTGAAGACATGTTGGATAAGCATGCTCCAACCCACGAAACAAGCTCTAGAGGAGCATCGAGCTATCCTCTTGAAGATGCGTGCGGACAAGGTCTCCAATGCACAAAGCCATAATGAACTTTGAGGTTATGTGCGCCCTTGAGCCTTTGATTGGTCTTGCATGCATTATGCCGATGATGAATGCCCTTGATTATCTCGTTAAGTTTTTCAAGATCCTGCTTGCTTTGTGGGCGACATGGTTGTGGCAATCGAGATTTTCCAAGCTAACATGTAGGGTGGGTATGTGGATCCCCAATCCATATACATGGCTTACGTTTTATGAGGGCTCAATGACCTTGTGAGCAATACATCAGAGGTTGTGGTCTTGGAATGGCTACCTAGCACAAACACCGGGAACATTGACCACATCGAGCCTTCAAGTTATTGGGACTAAAATTCTTCTGAAATTTTGTGCCTTTCCTACTAGTGCTTATGAGCTTGTACATCATAATTTTCTTGAAAGAGGTGTTTCCAATGTGCAACATCAATGCGGTATAAAGAGTATGCGAGGGGTTGGAACAAACGTTCCCCTATTATGATGTGATGGAGTCACTTGGAATATGTATATTCACACTATTGGATGACTATGAATGCCAAGGAGTCTTTCCCAAGAAATCCGGTCATCTTCAATCCTCAATACTGTGTCAATAGATGCCAACATGACAATGTCATGGTTCCAACAAATGGGGATACTCAACAACCTGACATTCATGCATATGCATCAAAATGTCAATGAAGAACAAATGCCGCATGGGCCGTGGAGAGCTATGGTGATCATAATTCTTTGTCCATGAACGCACTTCTTGCAATCTCGGTTTCCGAATATCGGAAGCTTGCTGGGGTAGTTGTGGTTATGGTAATGGGATTCATTGAGGATGAATGCACTTTCTCAACAATCACATACATGAACACTCAACTTCAAAACAGCCCTCATGAGCATCTCGACCTCACAGTCCGAATGTTTGTCAATTGTTGTACCAATTGCAGCAGTGCCCATTCGACGATGCTTTTACTCAATAGAAGCAAATCAAGTAGAGATACATTGCTTGCTTGTGTGCATGTGCATGTGCATTGTTTGTTTCAAGGATCGCCTCCGATCAGTGCCTGGGGATATTTTGGGCACAATCAGTCAAATCCTAGCGTTCCCAAGTCCAACCAGTGATCTGTTGTGAGTCTTTCGGTTTTTCTTAATTAGTATGAGATATATTCCAATAGATTCCTCTAAAATCATGGGTAACTTTCCTGAAGTCTTCAACGTCAAACTTAACTGGTTCTTTCTCAAACTCAGCTGGTTCATCTGTGACTAGCGCTTGGTTCTCTGCGTTCACTGCCTCCAATTTCATTACGGCAATTTTGATTGCCCTTGGATTTCATTGACTCTAATGGGACATTGAAGTCGTGGTCATCACCATGGAAACTTGAAGCATTGAAGGTTTTTAAGTTTCGATGATAATGGTCTGATTTGTAAGCTGTGTTATAACTTGTTGGATGGCAGCAGGCCATTGTGCTGCAGTTGGGCAGAGTCTCTTGAGACTGGAATCAACCCCCTCCGACATGGCATCTTGAAAATTGTGTTTAGTTTGTGCTGGTTTGGAGAATTATGAATGGCACTTGAGATTCCTGGAATGAGATTAACTTAATTGTCTTTGAGTGCTTTGCTCTGTTAAAGTTCGATGTGTGTTTAAACTTTGTCGCCAAATGGGTGTGTTGAGTCACCTATTGAAATCGCCATAAATGCAAACATAAAGTCCTGGAAATCTGTACCGTTTTTGATGATGCATTATGTTGGTCAGGGTTCGGGAGATTTTTGAGCTCAACCAGCTAAAATCGGCCCCTTCACAACTTCTATCGGTTTTTTCCGGATTTGACCGGTTGCAAACTTGTTGCCATTAATTTGGACCGGCCAATATCCTATATTTTTTTTCAAGTGCCGGTTAATTTCCTCTTCATTGTAATGACAATTGGCCAAAAACTTGGGCATTGATAAGTAAGCCGGTTTTTCAATGTCGCAAAATCATATCTACAAAGAACATACACCATTCAACAACAACGTCCAAAGAACATATCAACATACAACAATAATATGTAATGATATCAACATCCAACAACAATGATCAACAATTTATCTATAGCAGGAGTTGAACCTAAAATAACCCATCAACCAATTGATGGCCATGGATTTACTCTTCTATCATACTTAGGTCTTAAAACCTCGTATTAGATTTGAGGCCACAGCATGAGGCCACAGCATGAGGCCACTATATGCAAAAATGAAATTCATCGACTGTTAGAGTCAAAATCAACAATATCAATCTTCACGTTCAAGAAGAAAATGCCCTAAAAGGTATCTCTGTGAATGTGAAAATAATCATCTAAACTTTGTAGAGTTCCTCCATAAAGCTATTGCTTTCATTAGTACGTTATCAAGATCACCATGAAGATCTTCCATAGACACACTCATAATACATTCTAAACGCTAGTTGTCAACAATGAAATGCAATAACGAAGCAAAAGCTTCGCATGTCCGCCATTCATCAAATCGCTACAAACCTACAACAAACACATAACCTAAACCCTAGAACTAGATGATATCTGGCCCTAGATGAATCAAAGTGAATGAAATCCGCTTATTTCACAATTCATCCGAGTAAAAATCCTCCTCCTCAAAATGGTTGTTGGTTGAAATCCCATTTTTTTTTTAAAAGCACCGGTTTCACATCCTCCACTTTCCCAATTCAACTAGACTTTTCACAAAACCAATCGGCCGCCATTACACTAAATACCAGTTCTCCCCGGACATTGATGTTGATGTTTTGTCAAACACGTCAAATTTTTGTTTCATGTGGTGCTCTTCCAACCTGTTGAAGCACACCTCTCTAGCCACTTAACCCCTCGTGTCTTGCGTGACCATAATATGGATGTGAGCAATTTGCTCTAACCCTTTTGACACTAGTTTAGATGGTTTCTTGACTATTGCAAGTACTCCTCTTGTTCATGTTCAAGTCTACTATGTTTTGCCACGTGGGATTGTTCAACATAGTTAGCAATTTTTGGATTAATTCATCTATGGGAGGTGCTCTCAATTGGTGTACAGTGAACTAGGCCACGAACCAAAACTTGACATTTGTCACCTCCACAGTTTAGGGTAGCATATCTTAAACATGTTTTGTGTTGATCCTATGTGCAAATGATTCCCAATTGATTTGCATGACATTCAAATGCAACATATCCTAAACATCTACAGTTGGACATGTGTTGGTGGGTGTAAATCCCGGGGGGTGCACTCCATATGATTGTCCCTCACACGTGCAAAGAAAGTTTGCTACCCCTATATTATATGCCATAAATAATTTTTAAAATTATAATATTTTTTTCTACATATACATAACCATTGATAATATCTTTTGTATATATTTTTTGAAACTTTGAGTCATCTTTATTTTTGTAATAATTGTTTTAGTTCAATTATGCATCATTCTAGTTAGAAACAATATGTTTTATAAGAAAAAAAATCATCAAACTTGGTTACCGTTTTTTACTATGTAATAGACATCTTGCATATCTACCCATGAAAAAAAATTGATAAAATTTTGACCCATTTTGGTGGTGCAACTTAGACAAAGTAGGATTTTTTTTGTTTGCACGTGGTGTTCAACTTGATAATGCAATGCACCCCCCTGGGTGTAAATCCATGTCGAAGGTGCATAGTTGTGGCACCACTGATTCAAATAACAAAGCTTACCAAAAAATCACAAAGTAATGGATTCAAGATTTGTCAGCTGATTGAGTAGGTATATTGCCCCTCTTTGAATGAGGATAAAAATATGTCATTTGAAGATGATTTGGGTGGAGATTTAATCAAGATACCAACCCCAATTTAATTCTAAAGTGTTGCCCCCATGACCACTATTGACATTCATGTTATAATCCCCTACATAATAGAACTTCAGCATTTTAAATTTGGATTGTGAGTAGTCACCTCTAATAGCAAACATGTATATAGTTGGATTTGTCAATAAAAACTTTAGATCTTCATCTATGGTCTTTAAAATTGAGGTCACATTTTCTGGGCAAATTTGAGGGGAATTGGGCATGGGAAGTCAGGGGTTAAGAAACACCATTCAACATTCACTTTGTAGGATTAACAACACACAAAGAGGATAGTATAATTAGCAAATCCAAATCAAGGCTGCAATCACTTTCCTTGTAATTTTGGAGCTCATATGAATACCTTATTCATCATCAAATTGAAGATTGTTGTACTTATTGAATGATCATGTAGCACCCCCCCCCCCCCCCGCCACCACCACCACCACCACCACACACACACACACACATAAATTATGTTGACTATTGCACTTGGAATGGTTATAATATTTATTTAATATCTTCTAAATACATGTCTTTTGTGGTGTTCATTCTTTTAACCACACCAAACCACTTACAACTCAAATTTAAGTGTCCAAAAAAATTTGAATAAGGATTGTCAACCTTAGGTACAAAATATATGCTAAATAGTATGCAACGTTAAGAAATGTTGCGAAATTGCATTCTTAACAATCCTTGACTGGGCAAACAAACCCTACAATAAAAGCGGTATCATGTGAATGAAAGTGTGTATTGTTTATCAAGTCTTAATTTAGAATAGTATCTTGATGAGATGTTTCTTTTAAATTTCTACTCCCTCATCATATGTTGCACTCAATATGTGGAAATAGTTATGTAGTTTTTGCAAGTAATCTGCAACCTTCATGTTGACCTACATGCCCACCTGCCTACCAACTCACATACATGCCCATTTATCTACCACATACATGTTGGGTAATGTGCATGGGCCAAGCTATAAAAGTTATAACTGATAAATGTTCAATTCTTACCCATAACATTACTCAACAAGTATTATTAAGTTATTTGGTTACTTCCGTAATTAAACACCCATATTTGATTGGTCCAAAACTAAATATTAAAATAAATGAATGAATGAAAGAAGAAGAAGAAGAAGAATGCATGTGGACTTAAGTTGTTCTTTAGGGCACATTTGAAAACATGAACAGTAGCGTGTGAAAAAACTTCACTAACAGTAAGCAGAAATGAAGTTTACTCTAGTGATCTATCAACAATGTACGACTCTCTCTCTCTATGTGTGTGTGTGTGTGTGTGTGTGTGTGTGTGTGTGTGTATGTATATGATATGTTCATGTCTTTCCATGGATGAAATTGTTTAAAAAAATGCCTAAAATCATAAGAAATGATTAGACCGTCACATTTCGGATGAATATGTACAAATGTACATGAAGTTTCGTAGAATCATTCATATGTGACTTTGTCACTCCATTCCTTGTTATATATACTCCTCTATTGAAATGGAGAATGAGTGGTGAGGAGGGGGAGGTGCTCAAGACACGAGACGGTCCTCGACAACTTTCCGGTGTTGTTTCTTTGGTTTGGGTACGAAGGGAAACACCTTCAATTGCAAGGGTAAAGCGTAAGCCACTTTATGAACAGCTAAAGTTAAAAGGGTCATGTAGAGTAGAGGGAGCCAAAGGTAATGCCAAAGGCTTGTACATGGGACTTTTTGATACTGTAATGGTTTCTTCTTAAGGCCGGCTGAGTCAGCAGGTGACATGTCAGTATGCGATCATTGGATGTGATGACGCAAGCGAGTGAGTCGCCACATGGGACACCATCCACTGCACACGCGTGCTTGGCCACTAATGAACTTACACACAACACAAATGATGCCTATGGCGGCTCAAATTTATAGAACCCCAGTACTTTATTTAGCGTGGTACTAGCTTTAGGGCAAAAGTCGCCAATAAGATGCTCTTGTAAGATGCATGGGCATGGACATGGCATTCACATGCCGAGCGAGGGACTTAACTTAGCCATGTGAAATGTGAGGTGGACTGATGAGGCTCATGATGTAAAGTAATAAGGTGAGTGCATTGTTGCCTAAAATTAGATGATGTTTGTTCTATAATGTAGCATGCATATTAATAGAAGTTCGGGTTTGGGATAAAGGTTTAGATGGGTGTTCAATAGCTAAGTTCTCCAACTACATGGCCCACTTGTCCTAGGATGTGAAACACACGATTACTACGAGATGGTTAGCGAATCCAAGTTGAGGTTGTAGCCACTTTCCTCACGATTTTTGGAGCCCATATTTATCGAGAAGAAGTCTATGGGTGATGAAAGTAGCTTCTAGCTTCTGGTGAGGCCACGTCGCATGTGCTTTCTCGACCGTCGGATCTGACCGATATAACCCTCCTCCCCTAATCTCCTCCGTCCATTGCTTGTGCAGACAGACAGACAAAGAAGACAAACAAACACTCACTCTCTTCACCTTCCCGATTCCGATTTCTTTGCCGATTCTCTTCGCCAGAGGTCATCCGATTACGCATTGTTCGTTCGGATTGTGTGTAGGTTCTCCTCTTCTCTTCCAGTAGAGAAGGAGATTAAGAAGATTGCTTTGTGGGAGTGAGGAGTGCTTGGGGATGTATATTTCGTTCATTATCAAAGTGAACGCTTGACGGTCATAGGCCTCTCCAATTCTATTTGACTATGGAGTCTACAATGGTTGGTATATTTCACCCATCAAATGATTTTATAGGTCTCTCTGAGTATGTGGACTATGGAGTCTAACATAACATTATGGAGCAGCGTGTGTTTGTTCATGTGGGCCCTGAGAATATAAGCATGGGATGCCATAGCTAGTGCAAATCCAGTTTGGATTTGAATCTGCACTAGCTATGGCATCCCATGGTTATATTCTCGGGGTCCACATAAACAAACACAAATCGCTTAGTTATGTTATGCGAATGGTTGTCAAAATTTAGACATGTAATTCAATCTCTAATAAACACATGTTTTTTAGGCAACCGTTCTCAAAGCCACACCAAATCACGTACCACTGAAGTATATAAGTGTTGTAATGTGAAAGTAATCCAATAAAGGTTGTCTACATGGAGAGAGAGAACTATCATATACGAGCGTACCTCTCATCCATCCAACATATATACTAAAAAAGTCCACCCCCTGTAGATTTGATGTCAATTCATATCAAATGACCTTGCGTACACTCATTCGGGGCCTTTTAAACTAATTACAGTGTCAAATCGCCTTCAAAAAGCAATCTCCAAGATGCATACTATTTCAAGGCTGTGTATGTTGGCTGAATGGCATGTACGCTCAAATACGACAATTCCCTCACCCATGTCTACCGTAGCTGTTGATATTATACTCCACATTGCAAGCCACAATCCATGATAAATGCATTTGACTTCAACACTTCCATCAATTTTGTCATGGCATGGATCCCTTGCTTTTCTTTTCTTCCGCAAAGTATTTCCGGTATGGGAAGAGGAATAATGTATGTATTGACGAGGAGCAGCTCTTCCAATTGGACCCCGCCCAAGGAAGAGTTAAATGAGAGTAAGAGTGCAAGTGTAGACTTGAAGGAAGTGAAAGTTAGGGCTGTCGGCTTGGTGCTGATGAGGGAGTTGTTGTACTCGATCGGAGGCAGAAGGAATACCATATATATATATATATATATACATACACCACTGTTGGAAAGACAAACGCATGTTCTCTTGATTTCTTGGTCTCATTCATTAATATATATGCTGGGACCTGGACACCGAGATGAGGTGCACTCTGATGTGATTTGGTACAAAGGGAATTTGCATACGGCCGGCCGGCCACACGTACTCAAGGGGAGGGGAGGTTCCGGGGAGGGGAGGGGCAGGGCAAAGTGCACAAGATGCTCTTGGTGCAGCTGCAATGTGCATTGGATTGGCACCCTCCAGGAGTTGTTGCAAGTAATTTATTCACTAGTAGTCGAGGCTCGCATACAGTCCACCCTCTATAAATGTTACACCTATAAGTGTTAACCCTCTCTAAATGTTAGCTTTCTTCTACTCCCCACATATTGCACACTATAAATGTTAAACATGTTAACTGTTAACAAAATGGTACTCCCTTCTTTGTAAATTTGACTCTATAAATGTTAACGAATGAAATACAACCATAATATGGATGATAAAAACTACACATCCAGTTACATTCCTCTCTGATTGTGAGGGAGAGGAGTGTGAGGTGGAACCCATTCCATCTTATAGTGACTTGCAATCTAGTTTTGGTACCATTAGAAGGTACATGGAATCACGTTCATGTGATGTGTCCAAGTATGTGGGTTTGTTGGTGCAGATTGAGAAATATTTGCAAGTTGTGCATGCAGATGAATCTCACCAAAGAACCATTGATTCACACTTCACCCGTGATTTGTAAACTTGATATTGAATAAAGTTTTGATTGGGTTTGCAATTTTATGAATGGTATTCTCTCACAAGGACTCTTCACAATTGCTTATATTTATAAATGTTACGATTTGTATAGTGCTCAAAAAAGTAATTTTATAATTGTTAACTGTTAACACCTCTATAAATGTTAACTTTGATCCACTCCCGAGGGTTAACATTTATAGAGGGTAGACTATATATATATATATATATATAGAAGTATTGCAGTGTCGTCCCTTGCATGCACGGTGTGGCATGTGAGTGTAGACTCTAGGCTAGGGGAACGAAAAATGCAACCGAAGAGAGAAAGAAAAAGGAAAAAACGATGATGCTCGATTGATCTGCTCCTTGGACACCTCCGAAAGTTTTGTCATTTCAGTTTTAGCCGATGTGAAGTTGTAAGTTGAAGGTGTAAGTTGGAAGTTGCCATGGTGGCAGGCTTAAACCTTCGAACAACATTCTTCCGCTTATTAGAAAACCATCTTTTCATAAGGTTCGTGTTTGTATTCACATATATATGAGGGGTCAAAGCATTAGAGTGACTTAATTAAGGCTGACTCGGTCCCACCTTGTCCTTTTTATTTTCTTCTCATCAATCTCCTGTTTGTGTAGGAGATAGACTTTGATTGAATTTGTTTTTTCGTCTTATCGTGTCCTTGTCCCCTTCATCTAGCGTATTATTTGACATTGACTTTTAAAGTATGAGGTGGATGTCCGGGTAGTCAAAGGTGCATAGTAGGTCCTTTAAAAAACAATAATATCTTGAGATGTTGACCATGTTTTGGAACCCTGTCTCCTTAACCGTGCTACCCTTAGAAAGAAGTTAACCCCTCACTAGCTTTGGGTCAGTGCACCTTATATGTGGCATGGCCCTAACTAGTGCTACAAAGTGATATTATGTTGTACATTCATCCTAATGTTGAGGTGATAGAATAATGAAGTCCACCAAAAAAAAAAAAAAAAAAAAAAAAAAAAAACAAGAATAAAATAGATGGTTGGTCAACTAGACCAATTGGCACCCTCATGGCTATCATTGACTTTCAACAATATGTAGGCCGATGGAACCCCTTAAAAAAACTTCTCACATCTTTAGAACAATTTGAGCACACAAGCACACAAGATCCTACCATATGCACACAAAAGACTTGACCTTCCCAACATTGCCTTACTATATCCAACAGAATGACCCCAAATCAAACACACATTGCAAGAACTCAAAACTCACATCCACCCACAAAATCCACACATACAACCATCAACAAATCCAATTATGAGGATTATTAGGATTTCATCATGCTCCGACTTCTTGTTGTTATGCATTATCCTCATTTCACAAAGGGATTCGCACTATAAACCTAGCACCTAGTAGGATCGGGCTTCATTTGTTCTCCCATTAGTTGATCAATAGAGGTTTAACAATCACTAAGGGTTGGTTCACATGGGTTCCCAAGTCCTAAGTCCCAAGTCACATGAGGTCAATCCATGCAATCTCAACCGTTGAGAGCACGGAAGTTGGGACTTACCACTTCACACGGGGTCCCGAGTCCTAGTTCCAACTATGACATGGATGCCTACATGGCAACAATTTTTGGAGGTGAGGCTTGGGACTTGTGTTGCGAGTTGGGTCAAGCAAAAAGCTAGACCCAACTCTCAACACAAGTCATGTGATTTTTTTTCCATAAAATAATCAAGATCCAACTTTAATGATCATTAACCATATTTTAATGATTACTTTAGGCTCACAAGTTGGGACTTTGCCTTCATGTTGAGACTTGCTAACATGAGTGGGACTTGGGACTTGGGACCTCATGTGAAGCGGCCCTAAATATTGACTACGTGTTAGCTTGGATGCCAAGTAGGGAGACCACCATGTATTTGCCTAGGCATCAACCCTTGAACTTAAGATCTAAGGGCTGCAAAGTGTGACGTATAAGCTATATATGATTTATATGAATCCTTACCAAATGCTTGAATAGTGGTTTCTATTTTCATGGCTTGATACTAAATTTAAAAGTTGAGAAAAAAAAGCTCAAGCATAGCTCATACCAAGGGGGTTAGTGTGATGCACACCAACCATACCAATGACATCATATGACACATATACAAAATCCCTTACATTGATGGACTTCGAGATACACATTATTATTATTGTAAGCTATTAATGGATTTATTCAAAGGAGGTAACCACTAATCAAGCTCATTAAGGGCAAGCCACCTAGCCAAAGAATCCTTACTCATGACTGTTTTACATTAGGTGACTTTCAAATCGACTCTAGTGCAAATATTTTCCTAGCATGCCAACTAGTATCAAACTTTCCTAAGATAGCAAGTTTTGAGGCATCTCTAATGAGCTCAGGGTGAGTTTTCATGTAGGCCACTCGCCCACTAGATTATAGATTCTAGTGGGTCATAGGTGTTCTCGTGTAACTAAGAACAAGTTGTCATCCAAGCACATTTTGGTGTTCCACTAGAATGTGGAGGACCGTGGACATGGGCCGCTAGATTTTCATATGCTCACTAAAGAACATCTAACTTATAAGTGTTGGTTGCTGAAGGATTAAGACCAATTGAAGACTCAAGAGAACCAATGTTGGTCCAAAACTCCATCCTTGGTAACCGGAAGGAGGAGGTTAGTAGGTGGGCCCGGTCTTGAGAAGATGGGAGTATAGTCAAGACTCTATAAGTGTTACCCCTATAAGCGTTATAATTTCATACATGTTAAGAAAATTTTACTCCCCTACAAAAACACAATTGGTAAGACTAGTGAGTGTTATGTGTTAAGTGTTATAACATGCTCTACTCCCTTCTTTGTTAATTGCACCTTTATAAGTGTAAATTGAGAAAATCAAGGTATTAATATATGAGAGCATACATTTCAAACATGTAATCGCATTTATCCCATATTCTTTGCAAACAATTCAAAATTGTTGGAGGCACACATGTGTTCTTTCAATCTCTATTGAGAGGGAGATAGAGGAAGCTAGGCGCTTGATAGAGGTTGATGAAGTTGATACTCTACTTCATCAAGTGATGTTGTTGTCATCTGATAGTGAGGTGGGTGACGTGATGAATGCTCATGAATACCTCAATTATGAGATGAAGTTTGATTTAAACAACCCCTATGAACCTACCGATGAGGAGTTTTGGATATGTATTCCTCAGAACATCAAGAAATTGATGTTGATGAGGTTATGATTGATGTGGTAGCAAAAGTTGTAGGATTTAGTGTTGTTGAGCGTTCTCTAGAGACTTTGAAAAAACACTCTAAATAAAGACCAAATGATGCCCATCGGGAGCATTCAAGGACTCCTGAAGGAAGTTTCATCTCATCATTTGGAAGCTTCTCGTCATACTACTATAGACTCTTTCTTTCAGTTAGTTTAGTTGGAAGAATCTCGTCAAGTTACTACTGTATAGATTATTTCTTTCAATTATTTTAGTTGAATTATGTATTATCATTTGTACTTTCATTTTTATTTTTATAAAACGTTATGTTCTTCATTTTTGGAATTTTCAAGTGTTATTTCTATAAATGTTATTAATCATCGGTATGAATTCTATAAGTGTTACTTGTTATAATTCTATATGTGTTATTTTTTTGCTACTCCCGACCTGTAACATTTATAGAGTCTTGATTGTAGATAGTTGGCACATACAAACCCTACCCCACTACATTCTCTCTAAATTTGAGCGGATATGTCCTTATTCGCACTAGAACCCGGTGGGTGAGTGGCCTACATGGAAACTCACCCTTATAGGACTTCACCAAGCAGGATGTCCATGCCGTGTACGTGTAGGATAAACTAATTTTGTATCAAATTTAATAGTTCCATTAAAAGGAGTTCTTGCCCTTATTGAAGGCGAGCATAAATAAAGATATGGAACTTGATGAAATTTTCACCCCTAATAAAAACCCTATTTTGGATACCAAAAAGTCTCATGCCGTACACACTTAATGCACACCACGATTTTGTAATCATAGCTTTTGTTGATTTTATAAGTACATGTGGTCCACTTTAATTTCCACATGTAATTGTTGTGAATTATTGTGGTCTACTCCATTTGACATGTTATGATGTACTTGAAAAGAGGACTCATGTAATGCACTAAGGTAGAGAACAAAAAGGCTCCAATAAATCATGATCCGAAGTGATTTCCCAAAAGTGGATAAAATTGATAAAGCTTGTGATGAGTTAAGCAGCTAAGTAAAGTGCACCTCTGATGTGGGACCAGACGATTGCATGAAAACATGCGCTAAGAATGTGTGGTGGTTTTTGAAGAACAACCCAAAACCAAATCTCTTTCATTGTTTTTCATGAAGGAATCTTACCTCCAAGATACGGGAACAATGTATGGTGTGGCTTTGGATATAGATAGAACACTTACGTGTCAAAACCTGCCAAGTGCCATGCACTTGGAGTGACTTAGTTGGGAATCCAATGAAGAATCGAATGTTTCATGATTGGATCCCACACAAGCCTCAATGAATCTCACATACAAGATTCCATGAGCACCATTGCTATTCATTTATAGCCTAACTTACTAACCCCACGTGCCTCTATCTCACCGGCTTGTCCTCAAACTTTATCCTCTTCAATTGCATGGACTGAAAAGTATGCTCAAAACATTGTTCTCATTGTTAAAAAGCAAACCGAGGGTCTTAAGGACTACTATGTACCTAATTTACGGTCTACTAGTGTTCGTGATAACTCATACGGATGTCGAGGAATATAGCAAGCGATATCGAGGACACTTTTCTTTCAACATAAGTGATGTGCTTGTCATAGTACCACTTCACTATGTGTCCATTTTATCGTGAAGAAGGTTTGTGCTCACACTTTATGGTAAGCCACTATTTAAAACGCATACTTTGTTCAAAGATGGTCATCCTTTTGCAATTATTCTCAGTGATGGTTTAAACCCAAGGTCTTAAATTGGATCCCATAAAAATTTCGAGGTTAAGCCACCCAAGGCCGGAATAATAGGTATTCATATGGATAAGCTTATTAGTACTTGATGTTCGATGCATCCTATCACATGTTATCCATGTGATCAAAGTGGGTTATCCGGGTGAATGAAGAAGAAGTTATGTTCCAACAATCACATACTTTCAAATTTTTGGTTTTGCACATTTGACATCAATTGTTGCGCAAAGGGAAGCAAAAAGAGGTGGTTGTTGGCTAGGCCAAATATTGGTTGATGGAGGTTGGGACTAAACCTTGACATGTGGAGGTTTTTGCATTGGAGGACGTTGGTTTTCAACAACAACAACCTCAGGCCATGTCTCCACATCATCATTGACATACAATTCCCAACCTTTCCATTCCTTGATCACATTTTCAAAGGCAATTCATTGTAATTTGTCAGTGACATTGTTTGAGCACGTAAACAAAAGGGAGATGACATCGCATATGGATGGGGTATTATGTGGTGGGTGTAACGACCATATCATACCCTGGATACGGATCCATCATAACCATAACCGCCAAGGAAGAGAAGACATATTTCATTTCCATTAGAGATAATCCGCAAATGCACTTACCATGACATTGCAAAGATGTCACCAATGATGGTGGGAAGAGGGTTCACTAGGCATCTTGCAAACATTTGTACTACATTTTCATGTATATGTGCAAGGTTGACTATGTCACCAACAAATTCATTCACGCACCTACATTCATCTACAATGAGGTGATGTGTCTTCTTGAGCTTGCGGGTGTAGCGAAAAATACTTACTGCCATGATAGTGACTGGCATATACACCTTGTATTCATATGTAGGAACACATATATTTGTCCTAAAGAAAGGTAAAACACATTGTTGCCACAACTCTATGATTGTTCGTCATGACAAGGTCCTTTACATTTCAATGTAATGTTGGTGTCATTAATAAGATGCCTATCATCATGGACTAATTGACACCCTAAAATCCATGGTAATTGTAGAGGGTAGAGCATTAGATTGCTTGTAGTCAATAAAAATATAATGAAAGAAGCATGAGAAAGAATAAGGTTACCATGCTAGTCCAAAGAGGGATAAGAGTTATCCCATATTGTTTGTGTGAACCAACGAAGAGAAGAAAAGCAAGAAAAGGCAAAGCAAAGAGAGCATGACACCATCTCACTCCAAGCATTGTTCATATGCCTTTGTATAAATGTCTATGCTTGTGCAATCTTACCTCCTATTGATTCCAATAGTAATAGGAACCAATTCAATGTTATGGTCTCTCCAAAACATTGTATCCTAAATTTGTAACGAACTATATGCCATTGTGTACTTTAAATAGCCTATTATTGGACACAAATTTCCTCACCACTCACTACTCACATCATGGCTTCCTCATCTTAGGTGTAAACTAAGAGGGTCACAAAATCCAAAATTTGGTTCAAAGCTTTCAAAAAAACAAATGCTTTCCATGATGCTTTCAAGGTTGCCCTTAAGCTTGTAATATGTAGGTTTCGCAACAAGCCTATAATCTAGAAATCTTAGGGGTGCACTAAGAGGGTCACACTAGGAGGGGAGCCATGTCAAGAAATCCAATTTTGCTTTGAAGATCTCAAGAAACAAGACCTCTAGCAAGTGTTCAAGGTTACCCTTAAACTTGTAGATTGTGAAGTACTATTGAAATATTTAAGGGGTATATTAATATGGGCACAAGAAGAGTGGAGCCATGTCAATAAGTAAATGTTTGGTTCCAAGTTTTTCAGAAAACGAGACTTTCCAACTTGCTTTCAAGGTTATCCTTAAATTTGTAAATTGTAGTTTCGGCAACAAAACTCTAACATGGAACCCTTATCGTAGACATGCTACTAACCGTGCAACACCACTTACCGTGCATGTCACGATACTCCACCATGCCACTTACCGTGTACTTATAATCTCGACCGTCAAATTATATCACATGCAATCTCAACCGTCCGATGTCTCTCAAACTCAATCATGACCGCGCCAATGACCTAAAACATCACTGTCAACTCACACTCATCATGGAGTTTCCTTCAGTCGAATCACATAGCAAGGTGTAGATGTAGCAATTTGATGAAGATGAAAAGAGCAGACCTTGCCATGGCCAAAAAAGAAGCAAAAATTTCAACAACAACTTGAGAAGAAAATGGCTACACAAGTCAAAAGGACAATATCAAAACCTCATCAATTTCCTATGCCTACAAAGAAGAGGGCAACATTTGTAGCTCCTTTAGTGAAACCTAACATGCACGGTTAGTGAATGGCACATTGATCACACATTGATGCATATAGTTGTGAACTTGATTGTAGAAAGGTTATAACTTTTCAAATACAATTGTCATTTCATTTTACCACAATACTCTCATCTCATTTACTAATTACAAATTTAAAAATAAAATAAAAAAAGGTTTAACCCACCTTGTGGAAAACCATTTGAAACCCAAATATGCACGGTTAGTAGCATGTCTACGATAGGGGTACAATAGGAGTGCCACAAGACGAGGGGATCCATGTTGCAAAATTAAATTTTAGTTCAAAGGTTTCAAAAATGAGACTTTCCAACATGAATTCAAGGTTGCCTTTATTGTACTTTCAACAACAAAATACTTTACAACTATTATGGGTACGCTACAAGGGACATAATGTAGTTGAATGTCTATGAAGATTTTGAGCATTGCATTGGAGACATAGCATTTTCCATGGAAATAAGCACACTCCGTGCTTTTAGAAAAACGAGATAACCATATCACAATACACGAACAACAAAAAATGAATGAATTTCTTACTTGGACACCTATAATTGTAAGAATTTCTTGATGTTTCCGCTCATCTATGATATGTTATCACTTTCCTTTGGTGTGGGAGGGGAGCCTAAGGAAACACTTACTTTCCCCAAAAATCCATGCCACACTACACCAAATATGATATTTAGTGTCACCGATTCTAATTGTCTTGCTCTATACTAATTATAAACCACAATGTAGTGTCACCAACACTAAAATGTTAACTTAACAATATTTTTCATTCCTGTTTAAAAAATTGGACATTACAAATTTACAATGTTGCAAGTATTGTCACTTACTAAGCAATTTTTCATCCAAATTTCAATCATCCATAACAAAATTTCATGACATACCTGTTAGAATGCAAATAATACCAAACTTTGTTGCATTTGGATGAATTGAATGTAAGCTAGGATGACGGTTTTTGTAAACTAATTCATAGAAAGTGTCACTAAAAAAGTTATTGCAGTGACGTTAGATGCCATATGACACTAAATATCATATTTAGTGTAGTTATTTGCTACAGAAGAAGAAGATTTCCGGTCTCCGGAGGAGGCTGGAGTGAATAAAGTGTATGTTCGTAGAACACCCTAGGCCATGCCTTACGGCAATGGCGTTATATGTAAAACTACTTCGCCCTTTGCATATATATATTATTTGCTACATAACTAGGTGGGACGGTACCTATTGTACACATCAAATGTGCAAGTCAACTTCTCATTAACACACTTCTTCACACAACATGGTACTCTACATCATGCATGAAGTGCCAAAGTATTTTCTATTCTTAAGTGAATATGCAGGGTTAACATAAAATGAACTTGCTCCCCCCCCCTCTCCCCCCCCCCCCCCAATTTTTTTTTGAATTTGCAATTGCAAAATAAAAAAGAAAAATTTGTAGTCGTTTAGCGACTGTAGATCATGGTGGTCACAAGAACCACAGTGGGAAAACAATTGCGGTTCTTTTTTTGGCATAGTTTTATACTATACTAAATAGGATATGGAGTGTTTGATACACTAAATACAAACGCATACACTAAATATCAATAACTCTATGAAAGTAAGTAACGTTAAATGTAAACTCAAACACTAAATATCAACTATGGTAATATGTGGAAGTTGCATGTTTGAATTTAGTGTTAGTAAGGATATGAAAAGAAAAATAAAATTAGCAATGATAAAAGGAGGATTCCAACATATCTTCTAGCAAATGTTCTAACATCAATTTATAAATAATTGGAAATTAGTGTTGAGCAAGGTACGGTGGTAATAACATTAAATATAATCAAACACTAAATATCCTATTTAGTGTAGTGACAACACAAGGTACATGTCACATGTAAATTACATTGAGCATGTACAAATTAAATTTCTCACAATAATTTGTGAGAAGATTTGCAAGCCACATCTTCGCATCAAAAGGCCTTCTTGTGACCTGGAGTAACTTAGTGGTCATGTGAAAGGTTAGATCCCAGATGAATATTATTTATTGATTTCCCCTCAGTGTACGTTGGCTATGCCAGGGTGGTTGTATTTTGCTTCCTTTCTTGTAATTGAATTTTTTTCAATTTGTGCCAAAAAACAAACAAACAAACAAAAAAGAAAACACAACACACACACAATCACTTTTGATGACATGTGTGTCTTAGTCAATGTTTATTCAAGCAAGAAGTCCAAAGAAGAATCGGAAAACCAACTGCTCCACATGGGATTGCATTGCTTAGAAACATGTGATGTCACCCAATTTTTCTCTTGAATGGGTCCATTGGACTTGATCCTAGGGTTCACGGAGAAGTCTAATATGTATGCATTCACATCAAAGGCGATTTGTTCACTATAAAGCAAAAACGGGTTGGACGACATGTGACATGTAACTCTTGTCATTTAAGAGGTGTCATCAAGCCCTAATATTCTTGTAGTGTTTGGCCCTATACCAATCACATACATACAACCTAACCGACATTGGTGTGCAACTTGTTGAGATTCTTTGGAAAACATCGAATAAACTAGTTTGAAACCATCCTAGTGTATTTTTAGTTCCATTAGTCTTTTGGATTTTTTGACTCTAAAATCAATTTCATTTCATTGAGGCAATCAAACCCCAAGTCCTTCAAGTTTAGTGACGAACTTCGTTATCCCTCCCATCACTTGTCATGTCACGACAAACAAATTATGAGCGGAACATGCATCAACGTCCAAGAAGATTTTTGAGCATAATCGGTCAAAATCTTGATGTTTGCAAGTCCAACCAGTTCCATGTTGTGATCTTTTGGGTTTTTTTTTCTCTATCGAGTGTAGATATATTCCATAGATTCCTCAAAAATGATCAGTATATTTCCTCGAGCCTTGAACTTCAACCAATTATTCTCAAATTCAACAAGTTCAACTATAACTAGCGGTCGGTTCTCTCCGTTCATTGACATGCATGCGGATGACTAAAGACCCACACACCTTACATACCACAACGACAATGCAAAGTAATGGATTCTCCCGAGGTAGTTGTGTTTTGGTTCCTTTCTTGCAACTGAATTTCCAATTTTTGCCCAAAAAAATGAAGAAAGAAAGACAATACAAACTAATGCCTACTTTAGGCTTGGCCACATGAGTGAGGCGGTTTTCAAACTCCAAGAGCGCATGGAAGGTGCCCCATGCCATGGGATCCCTCGGGCCTCTCCCACCGACCGACCCAAAACCAAGTGGATTCCCGAAACCCATGGGAGAGGCGGCATGTAGCCTCAAGGATATCCGTCTATGTTCCATGTGGCATTGGAGGGTGTGCACTTGCTTTGATTGCCTAATACCTACCAAGGGGTAATAGGTACCCATGCAGGTTGGTTGTTGATTCATCCCAATTTAAGCTCATCAAATATCCCAATTTAGAGGTTAATTTACAGTACAATATAAAATATAAAACATGAAATAGTAATCAACGTTTTCGTCCTCCTCTCTCACGGTTTGTCCTCTCCCTCAGTAGGTGTTGTGAATGTTTCCATATGTGCTAGTGATGAGCTTTCATCATATCCTAAGCTTACTATGTGCGCGCGGAGGGGGGGGGGGTTACCAAACCACATCCTAGTTGAGGTAGATGGGTCTTAAATGGTTACTTTTTACAACTGGCCCACTCCCCCAAGAGCATGAAACACGTGTTTAGTATGAGCCCCCAATTATGTTGACTATTGAGCCTAGAATGATTATCAAATTTTGAGCCAACAATTCAAATTATTCTAGACATGTTTCATTTTTTTGTGTCCGTTCTTGGAGTCACAAAATACACATACCACTCAAATATAGGTGTCTTGATAGCAAAGATAAGGATTGTCTACCTTAAGCTTATCACTGAGGGGGGGGGGGGGGGGAGGGTGCAGTGAAACACACCAAAACACACTCTAGGTAAGTTACACGGGTCTTGAATGGTCATTTTTCCACCTAGCTCACTTCTCCTATTATATGAAAACATGTGATTAGTATGAGATGATTAGCAAATTGAAATGGAGGCCATAGCCAATTTCCTCTTTATTTTTGGAGCTTGTATGGATAATGTATTCACCATCAAAGTTAAAATATTCTCGTGCTCACTAAATGGTCATAAAGGTCTTCCCAATTATGTTGACTATATGAGTTTGGAATGTTTATCATATTGTGAGCATGCAGTATAATATCTTTAAAACACACATTTAAAAAAAAAAATTGTTCTTGGAGCCATAACTAACCACATATCACTCAAACATAGGTGTATGATTAAGATAAATAACCGTAATAGACACGTCTACCTTATTGGGAATTATTGCATACAAGCACATCCCTCATTCATTTAATGTAATAGCCCTAAAATAATTGCGATTAGGAGGTTGTTTATTTAAGTTGATTTGACACCAAACATAGCTTGAAGACCCTTAATTAGTCTAGTTGAAGTCATTTGAGATGAATGAGCATCAAACATATAAGGGGCCAAGTTTTTATGTTAGATGGATGAGAGTATGCTTGTCCATGACAATCACATCATGGCCACAATCGTATATTATATCCGGGATTTTTTTAAAGAAAAAGATGGGTGACCCTTAAAGCACTATCATCTAACTTGATTTAGAATGAAATAAGAAACTTGGGGAGGGACATGTGTTTTCCACACCCGCCATGGTGCAGTGCCACCAACCACTAGTACAAAACATGGCTCTTTTGAACGCTTGTTTCGACACAAAATGAGCTAGAAAGGTCCATTTGACACATGTTTGAAATTTGGTCCATGGCTCCTAAGGTGGTCCAAAAAACATCATATAGTCCGTGTGATATGGGTCATGCCCCTTTGGACACAAACCATGTTCATTTAAGCATTAACAACTTCTTCATTATGACATGGTAAATTTTGGTGCATGATAAAATTTATGTAGTAAATTTGACAATAATTTCCATCTACAAGGTCATGCCAAGGATGGTGGCCACAAGATTCAAGCCTTGTACCTCACTTGACCCCACTTAGATAGCCACCAACCCATTGCACCTTACAAAGAGAGGCCTTTGGAGCACTCTATATGTGAAGGTCGTTTTTACTTTGTAATGTAAGAATGTGCCAAGTAAAGTGCTTCTCATGCATCCAACATAAAAACTTGTCCCTTAGATTTTTTTTGGCGGATTCATATCCAATTGATTTGGACTATACTAGTTTGGGGGCCTTGAACCTAAATTCAGTGTCTAGATAACTAAAAACAATCAAATACAAACTATTTACTATTTCAACACTTCTATGTTGGATGAATGAAAGACACAATTCTAGGCAACAATTCCCTCTCTCTTGCATTGGTGATTACTTAGGGATGTGACTCACATCTAGACAATTGTGGTGATTTCCTCCATCTCTCACATTAGTAACTACATTAAATATGATATTTAGTGTCATATGGTAACTTTTCAGATAACATTTCTTATGAATTAGTGAACAAATATTGTCATTAGCCAAAACCCTACCTTCTCTTGTCAGAAACTTGTGAAGAAATATTGTCATGGATGATTAAATTTTGGATGAGAAATCACTTGGTAAGTGACAGTAATTGCAAGACTGTAAATCTACAATCACCCCAAAAAAAACTACAAGGAATGACAAACAATGTTGGCTTAGCATTTAGTGTCGGTAACACTATACCATGGTTTACAATTAGTATTGACCTAGACAATTAGAATTGGTGACATTGAATATCATATTTAATTTACTTAGGAAGGTGACTCACATCTAGATCTAGATCTGTAAAACCTCTAAAAGTAAACAAAGACAAAACATTCTTTCATAGACATTCAATAACAAACATGGAAATTAGTGTGTAAGCTTGAATGAGTAGCCAAAATGTAACAACTTGGAGGAGGGGAAATAGATCAATATAAGGAGATTTTTAAATTAAACAAAGAGGGAGCATAAGTTCCTTTATATATTACATTGAGTAATATACATGGGGTTTAGATATTATGAGTAACCTCAAATGGAATTTATACCTAATAAATAGCTAAAAACATTAAAATAACTTGACGGATCTTTCACATGGCCAAAAAAACAATAAGACAACACATTGACCCACAAGAATGTGATTATAATCTTGAAGATCAATAATTAAAAATTAGTGGTGGCCCAAATGACAAAATGGCTCCAACGGTGGTCCAAAGAAACATAGATTTCGACATGAAAAAATCCATGTTGAAGCCAAGTGTTCGAAAGAGCCATGTTATGTACTAGTGAACCAAATCTCATGTGCCATGGAGGGTGAGAAGCCATTTAACCCATAAAGGTCCAAGTCTATTATTGGAATGGACATATCCATCTCGAGATGAGTATGGACTTTGTTTGTGCACTTTAAGTTTACATGTGGGGCCGGAAGTTTGTTGGACAAGGTTGCACACCATGACATGATAGGTAGTTGGAGGGACTACAATGAGAACAATAAAGTGCTACCATGAGTTTTATAAACTCCTTGTTTTTGTAATGTTTCAACTTAAGTTCAAAGTTGGCATTCATGTTCATTATGAGAGACATTCATCATCTCGTCAATGAACTTTGACCACCTTTAGAACAATCATACAGAATTCAAATCCTCACATCTATCTATCCATCTATCTATCATACCAATTTTATTTACATCATTCGTTCTCATCCATCCAATCATCCTAATTTAGAAGAAGAAAAATATAATATTTACAAGCTACCCCAACTTCAACTTTGCTATCTTTGAATCTTCTCATATTTTGTTGAAACAAAGAGATTCGTCCTCCTATATCTTCCTAATGGAATTGTATTCTGCATACAAAAAATAAATCATAGAATATGTTAATGATAATGGGTTGAATTTTCCTCAACATCAAGGGTAGTATGAAAGTTCCAAATTCATTGGAATGCACCTTTGGCAATTAAATGTTAAGATACTCCATTTTGCCATTCTCCAATGAGGTTTTGATGATTGCATTTTGCAGCACAAGATTAGCTAGATGTGACTTAATTTTTAATTTCTTATTTTTTTGTTTACGTATTACATATAGATAAAGTTGTATATGTATCTATGATTGGTGACACGGGATTGAGTAGCTTCTTTTTTAGTTGTTGACAAACATGCATGTTGGTTCTATGTGAAGCTGAAACTAAATCTAATGTCACCTCGTTACCATAGAGGGCTCCCTATTTCATCTTCACATGTGCAAGAATGTAGTTTCCATGTCGGATACAATTGGGTTGTGGCAAATGTGAACATGACATGTGACAAATTTTGAGGGAGAAGTAATTATTTTGCATCAAAATAGAGAGGCTCTACATTATTCCAATGTTTTCCACCATGCACATAAAAAAGAACCTATGAAGGGATCCATGCTATATATGTATGGTTCGAAGGGCCTTTCTCATGTAAATGAGAGGAGTGAGTTAGTGAGTTAGTGAGAAGAATGAGAAGAATACACATACCTTGATGTGTGTTTCTTTGAGTTTGTGAACACATATAAAGAATATTCGGTATTGGTCCATTCATCGGTCCTTTCCGAGCTACGACCCACATTTTCAATGAAATTAGTGTGGGCTGACCTAATAGGTATTAAGCAACGCATATTATTTACTACACTATTTATTGTATTAGTGTCAACAATTCTATTTTGCCTTGCTCAATATTGATTTGTAAAACCACCCGTGTAGTGTCACCAACACTAAATGTAAATTTGACGTTCTTTGTCATTCCGTGTAAACATTATGGGCATTCTAGGTTTACGACGTTGCAATTACTGTCACTTACGAAGTGACTTTTCATTCGAATTCCAACTATCCATAACAATATTTGATTATGAAGATGTTAGGATGCAAAATACAACAGACTTCAAACGAATAGTTGGCATGGGTTCCATCCAAATTTCAATCATTCATGACAATATTTGTAGACTTGTTCATAAGCAACGTGATGAGAAAACTGACCTTAGTAACATAAAATGCCATAAGATACTAAATACAATATTTGGTGTAGCGTTAATAATCTTCACACCATGAGAAATATGTGATATACAGTATAGAAGATGTCTTCAAGCTTTGGACATATTATAATGCACATACCGAATGAAAAACACTGCACTAAATATGATATTTAGTGTCACCAATTCTAATTGTCTTGGTCACTACTAATTGTAAACTGTGGTATATTGCCACCAACACTAAAGATCAAGCCAACGTAATTTTCCATTCCTTGTAATTTTCTGGTGGGATTATAGATTTACAGTGTTGCAAATACTGTCACTTACCGAAAATAAAATCTCGTCCAAATTTCAATCATCCATGACAATGTTTCATCACATGTAGGATTTTTGGCCAATGGATGAACTCATCCATCCTCCATCACATTGTTTGTTCACTTATTTTTAAGAAGTATCATTAGAAAAGTTACCATAGTGTCATTAAATACCTTATGACACTAATAATTACCATCATATTTAGTGTACTTCCTCCCCCTTGAGCAAGTGCACGGATCGATATGGCAAGTTATTTGATGCCTCTTGGGCTTCGAACACACAACATAGTCCTAACCAACTACATTTCGTACCAACTACCCACCCCATTGTACGAAATAGGGGTACCCTAAAAGCGACCTGTGTTGCTTTAAAAATGTTCGAGGTTAAATCCCCTTTGTCGGTTCACGAAGCCACACTAATTTCCGTATTCAACACGTGTCAAAGGAACTAACCATGTGCAAGTTTTCATCCTCTAAGGTACAAAGTGCATGCACTATTTGCACCCTTTAGTTGAAGTAATGTGCATTTTGTGTCACAATTAGGCAGTCACTCACACACACACACACATGAATCAAAATAAGGAAACTTGGTCTTGGGTACATGTATGACAACCCACACTAATTACAAGGTGACCACATTAAGGGCCGGTTTACACTACGGTGGAGAAGGCCTCCGGTCGGTCAAGAATGCTTGGCCAAGACATGGTTATATGAGGCAAATGGTGGATGTGCCGGAGAAGAATTAAAGGCAATAAAATATTTTTATGGAGTTGGGCTTCTCCGGCCTCTTGAGGCCGGACAAGAAACTCCTCCTCCGGAGAAGCCCAACTCCAAAAAGTGCCGCCATGTAGGCGGCCATGTCATTTTATCATCCATGAGAAAAGTTCACCACCATTGTTTTCTTCACCTAGTGTAAACACCCACCGGTCAAGAGTTGCATTTTCGACCAATCAGAATTGAGAAATGCCCTTTTTTTCATGATCGGTGGACTTCTCCACTGTAGTGTAAACCGGCCCTAAGTGACAGTTAGCACGGTTGATGCGTTGAGAAAAAAAATAGCAGGGTTTTGTTGTTACTTTGCATATACAAGTCGTACGATCCATGTGGGTGTGTGAGTACTTGGAATAATGTGGCCCACACTAATAAACGCATTTTTTTGGCATTATGTACTTCATTGTTGTTTTCTAGTACATTTATGTAGTGTACATCCATGCACTTTTATATTAAGGGTTGTATTATACTGCACACAAAAGCCAACCATCTCCATTTGGGTGGAGGCAAAGGACGATTAAATTCCACATCGCATTATATTGGACGTTAGTTGTTGTCTATTGAAATTTAGACTTATTCCAACAACACTTTTGCATTGCATCCAAGACTTTGACCACCGGTTTAGGGGTACGACCATTTGCAACTGGGGCCGGTTGGGATGAAAAAGGCATCGGATGGGCCTTTTTTACATCCATCCAAACCAATGTCGGCCTGCACAACCTAGTCATACACCGAGGTTGACCTCGGTGGGCCAATGGTCGGGGAAAACCGACGGCTAGTTCATTATCAGCCGATGGATTTCCCCTCATGGCCGGTCCAAATTTCCAACCATCGGATGGCAATCCGACTGTAATTTCAATCCTCCGGCAATTAGCCGATGGACCAGAAAGTGTCCCGGAAATGTAGCCGATTCTTCTTGTGAGTTACTGGATTTCAGCCGGAATAAGTATTCAAATATCGGCCGATACCCGGGAAATGGTAACCGATACCCTCCGGGTCATGAGCATGGGTATCTGAGTGCAGGCATGTATCGATGGATGCAGGTCAGGGCTTTGAAGATGAACGACAACTTGCTCTAAGGCGGCGCCTCCATCCTCTGCTGCTCCGCAGCGTGCTCCGCCTCCATCCTCCGCAATCTGCACAGTGCTCCGCGCCTCCGCCTTTGTCCTTCGCCATAGTGCTCCAACTGCTCCCTAGCTTCTGACCTTCACATTTTGCTCGTCCTATTTAGCGCGAAGAGCGGACTCCCTGCACAACCTTTTGCTCACAAAAGTGCATCGGAGTATCATATCTGTTCACTCGTTCACCTGCTCGCATCGCGTTGGATCTCGTCACTTGCTCCTCGTCGTGCTGCATATGGACATCAATTTCTTGGTCTCCATCTTTGAAAGTGAAGTATTCTAACCTTCTTATTCTTGCTGAGATTTCTAAGTGCCAACGTGTGAGTACTACAACATGTGAAAAGGCGTATTCTGTTCAAAATACTATTAAACAAAAACTTCGTAATCGAATGTCTACATCTAACTTAGAAAGTATGATGCGTGTTGCTATAGAAGGCCCAAACAATGATTTTGATGACATTCTAACAAGTGCTCTAGATCTTTGGAAGGATGTTGCTAAGTTTCGCTAATTGTATAGCAATCCAGAGCGCTATTTGTCTGGGGCATCTGATGATGCACTTGAGGAAGTACCCTAAACCTTAAACTTTTTGAATTATGCAACCTTTCCATGACCAATTCCAATTGCTTCTATAAAGAATTGGGGGACCCTTGGCCTTCAAGCGGTGAAGGCATTGCTAGGTTCAATTCCCGCCAAGGATATTAACTCTTCAAATTTAAAGTATTGAACATGCCTTTCTTTTCACTTATTCAAGATTTTGTACTAAGAAATGATTTCTAATAACTTTTCATACATTTTTTAAACAATTAGTGCCGATATGAATTCCATTTAATCGGATATTGGCCAATGAAAATATGAAAATATAGGCAATTGGCCGATTGATTTTACAAAAGACCGGCTCTTGCCGATGTAAATTGGAAAACATCCGACCCTTCGTAGCAACTACCGGCAATTAGCCACTAAAGCTTCAAACACTTCCCGAACTCGCGGTGGGCATGACCAAGGCACCTAGAACCCCCCCCCCCCCGGGCCAAATGGGGCATGCGACATAATTGGGTGTTTCTGGGGGGTATCATGTACGAGAGCCTTATTTGAGTGCACCTTATTATTATTATTATTAAAAAAATGTCATTTTTTGAGTCAATTCTATTGACCCCATTGGTTATTTGTACGTATAACATTATTGAGCAGCTCGCATTTGTTCATGTGGATTTTGAGAATATAACCATGGGACGTCGCAACTAGTGAGGATTCAATGTGAATCTGCAGTGGTTGTCGCAACCCTTGCCAACTTTACTTAACTTATCTTGACCGGTACCCAACTCTAGCAAGTGCCATGAGTGCTAACTTGCACATCCCAGGCACATTCATGATTAGCTCCCCATATAGCGGACCTCCAAGCTCATGGCTTGGTCACCAAACCCTCTTACACATACATTCGGGACTCTCCCCTTAGTAGATAGCCAATGGTTAGATGTAGACTTCCATTCATGAAAGTTCATTCTTAAGTTCATCATCATGTTGCCAAAGCAACACTACAACAACCCAAAGCATAGTTGCCAAATATGCTTTGGGTGGGGTCTGTCAGCAAAGCCGCCTCCTCCATATAAGCCTCTAAGACTTTGGGCAGGGCCCCTACCTAGTGTTGCATTTTTTATTCTAGAGGTTGGAGGTGGCATTATAAAATACGTTAAAAAAATTCAAAACATTGTATTATTTTAATATTGAAAATCATTGTTGGAAACATTCCCTCTTCCAAGATCACTTCTTCGCCTTGGCAGTCCCGGGTGCCACTCCCATGTCACTGTTGTCCTAGGGCATTGTCCCAGGACAATGCCCCACTCAAATTGCCATGTCTCCCAGTTCACATCTCCAATTGAGATGTTCTTGAGCATTCTAGAATATGGACGCTATAAGCTACTCATAACTCATGGCCTTGCCCTCGTGACTCCTAGTCTCTGTGAGTGGGAGGTGTTCTCAACGCATGGGGCCCTCACCCACACTAGGATCACTTGGGCCCTCTCACCAATGGCGCCACAAGTCCCGGGTGTCACTCCGGGGTCCCCCTTGTGCCCATGGTGTTGCAGGCACTCCTCATGGAGAGGTGTGTGACACTAGTTGCAACATCCCATGGTTATATTCTCAGAACCCACACGAATGAACGTGAACCACTTAATTATGTTATGTGTTGTTGGATACATAAAGTTATAACATAATACTATGTTTGTAAGAACAAATATTTTATGGTATGACATTTTGGTTGTACCAAATTATGTGTGCTTGGATCCAACAACCCTACGTATGAACCTTATGGCGGGACACTTGTGTCTCATAATATACCGGTTAAACCCTAAAGCCCATGTCGAAGTAAAAAATGGTTAGTTGAAGGCGATCAAAGCAACATTGAGATTATCTCGATGTCATGTACACACTTTGATGTTTTGAAGTTGGTTTTCATATTTGATCACTTCCAATCACAAAACCAATCATTAACGAGACTCCGATTTATTTGGGACTCCGGTGCCCCGCCATAAGGTTGTTGTAACAAATACTTTGTCTCTGAATGTGAACCCAAGATTTGTTTCGCTTGTGACTACACTGGTTATCCCAATTAGTGAGGGAGGGCTAATAGTGTGTATGGAAAATTAGTGAAGGTGATACTAAATTTATTTATGCTAGATTTAGTGGCACCAAAAGATCTAGGAAGCATTGTTCATCTTGGCACTATTCACTCAAAATACTATTCATGGCAACATTATTTATTGGAAGTTTCAACACATTCCATATTAACACTATTCGATGACAATCATGTGTTTGCATATAAATTATTTTCCAATCATATTTAGTATCACTCAATATAAATTCGAGCCCTCGCTAATTTTGAGACTTGGAAAAATAGTGCATATTTTGGGAATTGGTATTGGACGCAATATTTGGGATAATAAGTGTACCAACACACCATTGTCGTTTGGAATTGGGTATGTAGAAAAATGGTACAAAACCCCACACCCTGAGCCCTCCTACAACATGCACATAAAGACCCATCTCCGAACCAATATAAGAAACACCAACACAAAGCTAGAGCTTGAAACCCTAAAATGAACACTAGTTGGGTTCCTTGTTTTGGGTTGATGAAGGGTGATAAAGAAATTTCATCCAAGTTCAAGTAGACCATAAATTTGATCCTTCATTGAATAAAATATCTTGAACCCTTTCTTGGTATGTTATGTTTTTACCTATTACCCACATAATAATAGGTGTTAAGTTCATGCCGGTGCTGTTTATACAACCGTCTAAGAAATTTTTAAAAAAATCACTAAGGGACCCTATGTTAATTGTACATGTTTTCTACCATTTTCCTCAAAGGAATTAATTGGACCTTGTGTTACAACCCACCGAGTTTCCTTACTTTGGAAGTGCCCACCCCAAGGCAAGGACGGTGAATATGAGTTTTATATCGGGCCCTTAGAATACGAGTTTTAAGATAAGTCACAAGTCCACACATGACAAACATGTTTGCAAATTGAACCCAAATCAATGAAAATCCTTTTGATGTTTTTTACTTTGAGAATGCATATATGAAGCTCGTGGACTAAAATAGATAGCTTAATCACATGGATGTTATCGACAATCAAGTTTCGTTCATAAATGTTTTAGAATCCAAGCATCCAAATTAGGGGCACTGTACATTAAAGTTTAATTTGTTGAGTACTATGTGCAAGGAATTTCCACTTGATTTGAAAATTTGCATGACACTCAAACACAACATATTCTAAACATCTATTATTGGAATTTTTATAGTTGAACATGTGTTGGTGGGTGTAAATCCATGTAGAAGGTGCGCAGTTGCGGCACCATTGCCTCAAATTATAAAGCACCTCAAAAAATCACAAAATAATGGTCTCAAGAATTGTGAGTTGATTTTAGTAGGTATGTGCCCCTCTTTTGAATGAGGGTAACACACTGTCATTTGGTGATGATTTGAATGGAGATTCTATCAAAAAACCAACCTTATTTAATATATAGATTGTTGCCCCTTAAGACCACTGTTGACATTCCTATTATAATCTCCCATATACTAAAACTTCGATGTTTAGAGTTTGCATTGTGAGTAATCACCTCTAACTTGCAAACATCTATACGGTTGGATTTGTCATGAAGGTTTAGATCTTCATCTACGGTTGCTGAAATTAAGGCCACATTTGTTTGGTAGATTTGAGGGAAATTGGGCGTGGGAAAGTTAACACTTATTGTGTAAGATAACCCACTTGAGTAGGATGATAATGAAACAACATTCCGATGAGAGCCCCATTGCGTATTTCTTTGGAGCGTCTCCATTGTTGTCACTACATCTCCTTCCAACACTATTGTAGAAGGAGGCGGAGGGATAATGATGATCACCACATCCCATCATATGCCTCTTTACATCAATCAACATAAATCTAGAGGCACCAAAATTAACAGGGGACTCTATTTTGTTGCAACAATATAGTGGCTCCTTTACTCTATTCAAACTTCTACACTAGTTAACACACATGCATGAAATTGAACGGAAAGAGGAAATTATTGTATATGAACGTATCTCTTATTCATCTAACATGAAAACCCTTAAACAATATGTACCCTGAAGGTTATTACTTTGAATTGATTTGACACTGGAATTAGCTTTCAAGACCTTGAATTAGTGTAGTCCAAGTCATTTGAGATAAATCGGCCATGAACCTATAAGGGATCAAGTTTCTATGTTGGATGGATGAGAGATACACTACTATGTGATAATTCCCTCCCTCCAAAATGAAGAATGGACTCTAATTTCTTGGAAAAAATATAGAGCTATGTGTAAAGTCACTTACATATCGACTGGTTTGGCTAATCAACGAAGAGACACACTACATATTGAGTATGGTCCCTCTTTGAGAGACCTTACTATTAGGGTAGGATTCCGGTGTATTGTGTTAGACCCTAAACGTGAACTTGGGGATGAAACCCAAGCTGCTATGATTTTTTAACGATGGATTTTTGCATCCCAATTTGGGAGCCAACCTAGGATGGACTTTACGTTTTCTCTCCTAAACCCATGTTCTATCACTTTCATCCTTAGAAAACAAGGGACCCTTTTCATATAACTCTAATGTAGTGGCTACTCTAATGTGGTCAAACCTTTTATCAATGTTGTTGTAGTAAGTGTTCTCTTGATAACATTTCATGTTTTCTATTTAACTTTGCATGGTTACTTAATTGATATTTACATATGCACATTTATCATTTGTCTAACACAATTTGGGACTATAATATTATGGATATTTTAATTTAAGGCCTCTCCATGTAGTATTGTACAAGCTCCTCTACTACTATTCCAGAGGATAAATTGAAGGGAGATGTAATGACAGTGTTGGGGATGCCCTCAAATAAATAAATAAATAAGCAATGTTGGGCAATCTGACGTGAATTTGAGCCCATTAGCCCTACTATGCTTAAGAATCCTCTTGGTGCAAGGTAGGGTTTATTGCCTACCCTGCGGTGGGTAGGCTCGTGGCTTCCTACGTACCTATCTAGTTTTTTTCATCAAGTAGAGAGAAGAATTCAAAGCGGGAATCGAACCGCTGACCACTCCATTCAGAAATGGGTACCTCTCCACTATCTCCCGGTAGTTTAGGGTCATCTCGGACCAGGGATGCCCTCACACACTACACTTGAAGGCATGTAACCATAACAATTTCAATTTTCCATGTTACAACCTTCACATAAATTTCAAGATTGGGAAACAATTGTCACATATGAATGTACCTCTCATCCACTCGACATAAAAAGTTTACCTCCTACGAGTTTGTGGCTAATCCATCTCAAATGACTTGTAGAAACTAACTCAAGATCTTTGAAGTTAATTCCGATGTCAAATCAACTACAAAAGGTAACCCTTGGACTGCATATTTCATGGCTTTTTATGTTGGATGAGTGAGAGGTACACTCGTATGCGATGATTTCACTTTCATGGTTACAGCCCTTGGGCATAGTGTAGATCTTGTGGCCTTTACACTATGTAGTTGATATTGATATTGCAAAAACAATAAGGAGCTTAGCTGCGAGCCGTAGCGGCTCCGTTCCGTAACAGCGCTTTTTCGACTCCTCAATTTATCCTTGCAGCTACAAATTACTGCCAATGTGCACTGCTAGTAGATGACTTATCGGATGAGTCATCTTCATGCTACGCTGAAAATTAAAACTCTGTTGGATCGTCTCCGGAGCCTTTGATCGATTGGAAGTCGAATTAGGGTTATGTTGCTTCAACACGTACTACTCTGTTTCGTGGTATGAGTTTGTCTCTCGTGGAATTCATTTTTTAGCAATGCACATTGGGGATTCCTCTCTTACTCGAATCGTCATGACACATTTGGAAATTTTAATCTGTTGGGTGTTCTCTGGAGCCTCTGATCAATTGGACGTCAATTTAGGGTTCTTTTGCTATGACAAGTACCACTCTGTCTTGTGGTATGAATTTGTCTCTCGTGGAATTCATTTATAAGCAATGTGCATTAGGGATTCCCCTCTTACTCGAATATCCATGAATCGTTGGAAATCTACATCTGTCGGGTGGTCTGTGGAGCCTCTGATCAATTGGAACTCGATTTAGGGTTATGTTGCTCCAACAAGTGCTCCTCTGTCTCATTGTATGAATTTGTCTCTCTTGGATTCATTCCTAAGCAATGTGTATGACAGATTCCCCTCTTATTCGAATCTTCATGATACGTTGGAAATCTAAAACTGTTGGATGGTCTCTGGAGCCTCTGATCAATTGGAAGTCGCTTTAGGGTTATGTTGCTTCAACAAGTACTGTTCTGTCTCATGGTATGAATTTCCTCTCTCGTGGAATTCATTTGTAAGCAACGAGCACTACAGATTCCTCTCCTACTTTAGGGATGCAATTTTTGTTAATGTAAAGATGATTTGTGTAATGCGCATCCACGGTGTTTTGTATGTTCGTATGTATGTGATTTATTCTTCTGGTATGTGTATGAATGGTAGGTTGACACCAACCTTCAAACAGGATGTTGCGTTTATTCCACAGAGATTGCATTTAATTTGTAACTCAAAGTGAAGATTCAAGGAACCATGCAGTCTCGTCGAGTTGCACGAGGATTGCTAAGTAGTGCGAGTTCAAATTTGGGTGAAGTGGATGAACTCCTGAGGGTTCCATGGCTGAGCTGGTGGCCTCCTATCCCAGACAGCGGAGGTTTCTCACACATGCTATGGAGGACACTTGTTTCAAAGGCAGGATCAGGGCCTGTACTTCCGGGGTCGTCACCCAGAGTGGAGCCAGAGGTAACTCAGACAGCAGAAACCAAACAGCAGAAACCTACGCGTGAGTACCAAACAGGAATGAAGGCACCACAGTTGAGAAAGGAGATGGTTGGGCTGTATGGTTACGAAATTTTGAAATCGGCGAAAGGATTTCGCATCTTTGCTCAAGATGCAATTGACAAGTGAGGTTTAATCTAGCTTGTTTCATGTAGTGATGATGCCACAGCTGCTTGCATTGAGTCTTAGCATAGGTCCTTGGTGTTTTCACCTGTACAAATTACAACACTTTCACATCGGTGACCTGTAGTTGTAATTACTATGTATCATATTCAAGTGTCTACAGATGGACGAAGTGGAAACTGCTTGTGCAATTTAGGGCACATAGACTGATAACAGAGTTGGAGTCAGGAATTACAGAGTCTTGGAACTTGATATTTCAGAATGGGAATCTCAGGGGACTGTCAATTTGTGGTTGGATGTGTGCAGATCAGAAGATATAATTAAGTATATTCAGGCAATGCCACCTTCAATGGATGTGATTCGCGCCATGGATGACATCTCTGACACAGTATGTAGTAGTGGTCTCTGAGATACTTTACGTAGTTGCAGTGTGGTGCCATCCTTTCCATCACTTGGCTACTTCTTTGATGTGGAAGAATCTTTGAATATTTGATAACTAGTTATTGTCAGCATCCGCGCTAACAAACAGTTGAAATGATGTGCACAGTGGTGTCAGTTTCTGGGAAGGTTAAAAGTTTCTTTGTCTTGGGGTGATGTGGATCAGGTTTGCACAGTGGTAGATGCAGCTGAATTATGTCGAAATACACACCCTGACAAGTAAGGTGTATTTCTTGCACCCCCCTCTGTCCCTTCTTGCCTTTAAACTCTTGCATCCAGATTTATTGAAATAAACTGCAAACGTCAGGATCAGAAATGGTGTTAAAGTCATGCATTGTTTGAAATCTTGACTCTTGATGATTTGGTTAGAAATCCCAAGCAGCTGTTTAGCTTTTCTTACACATGTACTCACAAGATTGTAAAACACCAAAACATCACCATGCACATTAGACTCATGTGAATGTATAGCCTGTGTCATTGTCAATATATGTTTATGTTGTCTTTTTGGCACCTGCCTCTGTATTGTATCAATTACATTTAAAAAGCCAATGCCAATTTAGGGGTAAGATTCCTGGATTGTTTACAGTAGATTGATGAAATTCTCATTGGTACCAACTTGTTATATCTTCTTATTTCTTGATGTTTTCTGTAGGGAATTTGTGGAAGAATCCAATCATGCCTCAATGAAGGTTTATGAATACCTGCAGGTATGTGTGTCATACCACACTGGCAATTTTTGCATGATTGATCAATATATTTATGGAGCATTGAAAGAGTTGGTTATCACTACAAGATCGTTCTTGGGCAACTTTGTGACACGCATTTTTGGTTTAGGTTATATTAATGTTGAAGGTTGCATTGAGAGAGAACTTTTGAGTGGTTGCAGTATTTGAACTCTCATCCAGTCCTATACAAGGCAGTTGTTGGAGTGGAGCAGTCACCTGGAATACTCACAACGGAGGAAGCCAAAAGGGCTGCCAAAACCTTGCGAATGGATTTTGAGAGGGGTGGGATACATCTACCTGCTGGTAAGGTGTTTCGCTGATCAGTCTTGAACTGGACTTGCAAGATTAGTCAAGTACCTGACTTGAGATATAGAGTTGTACATATTTTCGTGATTGTCTGGCAAAGCATCCACTGTGGCCCATTTATTGCTCATGAAGAACAATGCACAGCATGTAAATACCATATGAACTGATATTGGAGGCACTTTACACTAAGCTTGAAGGTCCATGACCGTTGAAATCAGAAATCCCTCAATAGTGGAAAAGGCCGTGACTGTCCCTTTTAACATTGCACTAGAGCTTGAGGGCCTAACAGACCAATGGAGTTTCAATGCCTAGAATACCTACATGGGATCCTACATGGCATGCAATGGGTAATGTTGCATGGTCAACTGGATTTTGCAACAAGCCCACCTCAAAGAGGTGGGATTAACACAAAACTGGGAGACCATGGCACTTCAAAATCTCGCATTGATTCATCAATGCGAGATTCAAAACCATTGATTCATAATAAGCTATTATGTAAAAAGGCCCACATGAATAGGATGAGGATGATGAAATATCATTTGGTTGAGAGTCCGGTCATGTGTGCCTTTAAATTACATCTAAAGGCCCTTGACCACATACAATTCAATTTCAATTTTCCAAGGTAAGGCCCTCCGACGTGTTTCAAGGGTCCTCACAATTTTATGGTCACAGCCCTTGGCTATAGTGTAAAGTGGCCCTTAGTTCAAGAAAATATTCTCTAACAGATGCTAGAGCAACAGCTATGGCATCCGTGTTGCTTGCCTCTTGCAGGCACTAGCCCCGATTTCCTTGGAATAAGGCTGTGAGGGATGTACAAGACAGAAGATAACTCTAATGTTTTCTGAAATTGAACGATGCTAGTTCATTATTGGAGAGTCCTCCATGCAAACCGAAGTCCTGGAAGTTCATCTCATATGTTGTTGATTTTGACTGTAGAGAAGCTGAAACGTGCAAATGATCTCAACCTCGAAATTACTCGACTTGGCAGAGAGTAAGTCTGGTACATGACTTAATTTTGCACACAAGTGTTTTACATGAGTTATTGATGTTCTGGCACTTATTAGGGATCATATAAGGACACTTATGTGGCATTTCATATGTTGGGTTTCCATTTCATCAGATTTGGGGAGCATATAATGAGAGATCAAGGTCAGCTTGACATTTTCCCTGCTTCAGTGATTCCAAAGAGCATTCAACATATGATGAAGCCTATTTGGGTTGAGAAAGATGGTAGATTGGGATGGTCTCGAAAATCGAAGATTATAGCAGCAGATGAAAGCAATATGGGAATGTGTGTGATCACGGAGCCTGCAGTCCTCTCTTCTATTCTTAAATATGTGACAGACTCTGAGGTATGAATGGTGATGGGAAGCAATTCTGCATGACAGACTTGTCTCCTGCGTCAATCTAAATTGTGGTGTATTACTTATTGGAGAGTAAGTAGGCCCATTATCATGCAAGAATTGTCTCTGTTTTTAGGACCTTTGTCTTAGATTTGTTTCCCCTATCAGGTAAGGAGACGGGTATATATGGTGGGGCACAGTGTTCCAAAAGCTAATTTGCGAGTGCTGGATCACCTCATTGGTGCTCGTCATGAGCTTGCCCAGGTGAGTAATCTTCTCAAATGCCAACCACTTAGGAGCAAATCAAGTGTGGCCTGTCATGTACATTATGAAGGAAGGTTACCTAGCACATCCCGTAAAGTGCTTCCTAGTTCATATTTCTGACACCAAAGTACAATTTCCACATGGATCTAAGTTGGTGTCAACCAATGCAAGACTTCCATGTGGCAATCTAAAAAAGCACTCTATGGCATTTGTCAATCATACCAGAAGGTCAAGAAGTCTAGGGGATCTAGGGGCATTCTTTGTGGTTGCTGTTAGAGTCCATCAGGTTCCATTGTGTAAATATTGAGTTGGATTTGGTAATTGCTTTAGCTCCTATAATTTCCACATGTGATCTAAGTGGATCCCAACCAATGTAAGACTGTCATGTGGCATTTTTCACTGAATAATCACAAATTAGAAATGGAAGCAAGGAGCACTCTACGACATCTATCAATCATACCAGAAGGTCATGAAGTCTAGAGAATTGAGAGGCATCTTTTGTGGTGGTTGTTGAAGTCCATCAAGTTCCACTATGTAACAGTGAGTTGTGTTTGGTAATTGCTCTAGCTTCTTGGATACAACTCGTACGCGGAGTTTGCAATTGCCCCGACCATGGCAGAATCACCAGAAGCGGTTGTTTCGTTCCTGGAAGAGCTCAGCACTCGAATTCGTGGCAAGGCAGATGAGGTGATGGCAGCAATACTCTTTTATCTAGTCAGTCAACTTTGGGATTATTTTGATTTTGAATCGCCCAATTTATGCCCAATGGATACAGATAGAGAAAAAAGTTATATTGCTATCCAAACCCTCTGTTAGGTTGACATGCAAAGCCCTTCACATTCTATGTATGTGTGGGTGTCTTTGAGATAATTATGATTCTAAACTTCCTTATTTATGCATAATGGATACAGATAGAGATAATCATACATTGCTATCCAAACACTGTTAGGGTGGCATGCAAAGCCCTCACATTCTATGGGTGTCCTTGAGATAATTATGATTTTAAATGTCCCTATTTATGGCTAATGGACACAGATAGAGAAAAATTCACATTGCTATCCAAATTCTCTGTTAGAGTGACATGCAAAGTCCCTCAAATGGTATGTTATGTTTCTATGGGTGTCTCAGGAAATGACAATGCTCGCAGACTTTCAGAAGCAGGTGGATACTGGACGCAGTGACGGTGTAGTGAATGCTTGGGATGAGCCCTATTTTGCTGGCTTGCTCAAGGCTAAGACTCATGATTTGAATGCTGGGGTCAGTTCTTTTGTCCCTGGTGGTTCATACTTTCCATTTCTTGTGACAATTTTGGAACTATCAGAAGACAATATTTCATCACAATGTCTCCTGCATGGATCATTGGATGCCTAAAGTCATTTTGGAGGTTGATGTTCTTAATTTATGTTCTATCAATGATGCTTGAAACTGCATTACACCTATTATGTGACTTACCTTGGGCAGCCCTATAGTGTGGCCCACAATATACACCATCATGCATGACAATACTGTGCAATCTTAGTTACACTTGTCATGCCCCTGTGATATAGCCACCTCCTTCCCTAGGTTGGAAGTCTTTCAAATGCACACTATTTTCAATACAATAGAAATATTGTAACCTACGACATGTCAAATACTATGGGTTGGTAAACAGTGTGCCCCCACATGACAATCCCCTATGTTTTCAATGTGGAATTAAGCTGAATAGTGTGGCCCACAATGTTTACTATAATCAGTGTAGAAGCAACATGGAAAGGGATGGATTCTCTTAGGTTGAAGTCTATTAAATGCACAGTATATTCATCCCAGTTGAAATATTTTAACCTACAACCTGGGTCTTTGATGTTAAAGACTATGGTTGGTAAATAGTGTGCACCCACATTATTATCCCCAGAATTTTGAGTGTGGAAATAAGCTCAATTGTTTGGTTGACATTATTTACGTAGTACCCACGTAATCGAAAGGGTGCAGCTTCGAATATTCAAATGTTTTTTTTGCTGTGAGTTTTATTGAGCTGTAAAAATAATTGATAATCCGTGCCTTTGTACTGTACTCACAAGAAACTCCAGTGATATACTGGAGGAACAATTAGTGTAGCAGCGTCAGGGGAAGGGATAGATTCTTTTTTTACTGACATGTCACAAGTGAATATGGCAGGTAGTCGCTTCTTACTTTCCTGTAGGGCAATGTCTTGAAGCTCTAAAAATTTTAAGCAGCTCTCTATTTGGTGCGACTTTTGAGCAAGTACCATTGGCTCCTGGAGAAGCGTGGCATCCGGATGTTCAAAAGTTGACCTTGAGACATGCATCTGAGGTACATGCAAATCTGATGAGAAATGTCTATTTGAACAAGCAGTTTCAATTTTACCAAAGATTTTTTTTGGTAGTATAAGAGGCTTATATTCACAACCTGTTTTTGTACTGCACAGGGTGAATTTGGTCATATGTACTTGGATTTGCATGCACGACATGGGAAGTTTCCGGGTTGTGCGCATTTCACACTGAAGGGTTGTCGGCGGACTTCTCCCTCTGAATATCAGCTCCCAGTATGTTTGAGACCGATTTGTTGTTACTGATACTGCTTTTGTTGAACTGTTGTGATAAAAGAGATATAATGTGGATAAGTGCAACTTATGTATCTTCAATATTTGTATATTGGGACTAATCTGGTCGTGGAAGTTTGAGAAGGTCGAGTTCAACCAATTGATTTTACACTGTTACATGCATAATGTGAGATGTGTCTGCCAAAATTATGTTCAGCCCAAGTTCTGTGGTTTTGGAAGTCAAACAGCAGTTTATGGCTCAAATGACCAACTGAGCGAGCTTGTTTGAGACCTCTGCACCTCTGCTGGGTTTTGAGATGCTGAAGGTTATCTTTCTCAGAAGAAGGTGTATAGAAAGCAATGCATAGACTTTGATTTTGTAACTTTGCATATTTGGTGGGTTCAGGTTGTGGCTTTAGTTTGTAACTTTACGAGTCCTGATGGGAATCTTCCTCCAATATTAAATCACTGGGAAGTTGAGACTCTTTTCCACGAGTTTGGCCATGCTGTGCATTCATTACTGTCTCGCACGGTACATTGACTCCACAGCTAACCTTTGTGAAATTTGCTCATTCTCTAATCTAGTTGGTGCATTATCTTGTCAGTTCAACCTTTTTCAATAACTTCTGCACACTTCTCATATTAGCATATAGAATGAGGTGATATTGTACAGCACATCTCATATGTTTTGATCTATTTTGGGCTACAGGACTACCAGCATTTTTCTGGGACTCGAACAGTACTTGATTTTTCGGAGACTCCATCACAACTCTTTGAGTGAGTGCAACCTTGATCATGTTCTATTCTTACTACTACTCAAAGCAAGTGGCATATCTTAGATTTGAGCTTCCATGTTTGATTCACCAAGGAAACTAGTCTCCTTGTAATCCTTGGCTTGAGGTAGGGAACTGTGACTAATGATGCTTGGTGATTGTGACTACTAATTGTCTAATTGTGCAGGTATTATGCGTGGGATTATCGGGTTCTTAGTAGGTTTGCTAAACACTATCTTACTGGGGAGGTCATTCCTGAGAAGATGGTTGCATCTATGAACGAAGCCAAGCGAATGCTGTCGGCCACTGAGATTCAACGCCAGGTCAATATGATCCTTATTGTTGTCATGATTTTAAATGAGCCTTATACTTAAGGTGTTCTTTTAAGTTTGGACGCTTATCATTCTTAAGTAAACTATTTAAGTTCCAATGCAAAAGGAATAACCTATGAATGATTTCATTGGGGACGCACATCTTCAATTGAATCTTGGTAGATGGAAGACGGCTTTGTGTCCGAAGACAAGCAGCAATGAAGGAGCTTATCATTCTTAAGTAAACTATTTAAGTTCCAATGCAAAAGGAATAACCTATGAATGATTTCATTGGGGACGCACATCTTCAATTGAATCTTGGTAGATGGAAGACGGCTTTGTGTCAGAAGATAAGCAGCAATGAAGGAGGTGTCCACTAATGAGAGCTTGATGCCACTTGATCATGCTCGAATGCATTCATGCATGTACTCAAGGACCTTGATTCTTGAAAAATTATTACCTAGAGTAGAAAGAGAACCTCCTTACACATGCTTAAGAATGAATGCTATGTGGAAGTATTGAGATTTTCTGTAGTCAGGGTTTGAAGAAGTTGAAAACCATACATCTTAAGCCTTGCTGTTGGTTATTTTTTGGGAGATCTGGTTAACTTTTCTTTAGCGTGTGGATTCTGTAGGTGCTGTATGCTCTCATAGATCAAACTTTGTTCGGCACACAGCCGCTGCCTGCTAAGGACACCACAGCAGTAATAGCAGAATTGAAGCTACGGCACACGGGTGTGAAGCATGTGGAAGGCACCCATTGGCACACTCGATTCAACCATCTTGTCAGCTACGGTGCTGGTGTGTCTCTATCTAAATTCGTTTTATACAGCCTATGTTTCAGCACTGTTATGGATATCTTGGTTGTTAGCCCCATTTGTCCTGTTTTTGTAGGCATATCAATCACACATCATTGATTCATATTCCTGTTTAATAAAAGGTGACTTAAGCCGGAATAGTTTGATGTAAGCCGCCTTAGGCTAGAACAGTGCTCTGATGGGTGACCTTCCTAGCACTTGATTTCTGTTGCACCTTCCCACCTATGGTCCACCCAATCATAGTGGGGGTGTCCTGGTGAACTGGATATTTTCAACCAAGCATATGGGAACCTAGGGGCTTGCCCTTTGGGGAGATTGGTGCAGGCTGGCTTCAACCATCTTGTCAGCTATGGTCTACCAGGTCACGCACCTGGCAACATTGGAGTCATCTTTCTTCTTCCTGTTTAACATGTCACCTTGGCACATAGCTTATGTGGGGGTCACACATGTCTGAAAATGCTATTTTTCAAAATGGATATCAAGCCGAGTTAAAACATTTTTGGTCTTCACAGATGCCTAACCTTGGGAAGCTTGATGCCAAGGTTGGTCCCTCTTTCTTTGTGTAGAAATCTTTGTTTTTCCAACTCTGATCCTCCGTCTTGAATTGGAGTTGAAATGGACATTCCTACCCAAAGAAAGCTGGACCCACCTTGGGACTAACCAGCCCAGGGTTAAGCACATGCAAAGGCCAAAGTTCTCTTACCTTGACCCACCAAACTCCGTTTCAAAATCAACGTTTTCAAACATGTGTAAACCCCCCTTCAAACTTCCGTAGCTTTGACAGCTTTATGCAAAGAAAAAATACTTAAAATTTTATTGGTTGCTGTGATGACTGAATTACATATCCTTGTATAATTGTACAGGATACTACAGCTACTTGTATGCAAGATGCTTTGCAGCCAGCATATGGCACCGGCATTGTAAGAGTGACCCTTTGAGTAGAGCTACTGGCGACAATCTACGCCATGGCTTCCTTATGCATGGTGGTGCCAAAGACCCTTCAAAAATGATGCGGGACTTGCTTGGCGAGGACTCTTTGGTGTGCTCCTCGCCAGGAGTTCGTCCCTGCACAGAACAATTACTTGCAGATATCGGCCTTCCGTAACTAGAATTGTCTCTGGTCTACATCCGCCAAACTAGAAAATTGGCAGTGGTAGCGGTTTATCTCTCAATCTGGTGTTTGTAAGCTGTTTGTAAGCTGCTAGACTTCCTGACTGCCTGTGTGAAGAGAAACCAGGTTCCAGGTTCTAGGTTAGCCTTAGTGGTTGTCACGTGAGTAGAGCAATTTTTTTTTGCTTCAACCAAACAAGCACCATGACTGCCATTTGATGTTCTTTTTAGGACTCCGTAGTGTCAGAGTGGATACCCTATCAGTTCAAGCACCTAAATGGACAGCTTGAAGGAGACTTATGTTTTGAGGAAGAAGTGAGTTGGAAGAAAAATTCTCAGCTTGTTGATCCATTGCACGCAATTCTAGTTTTGATGCCGCCTTTTACTGTCAACCAGTAATTGACTTTCTTGTATGCTGTACACTCCCTCGTGTTTCAAAATGTGCCTTCATCTGGAATTAGTGCAATTAATTCAGATCTGCATCGGTCTTGGGTGTAGTATAAGTTTAATGTAAAAACAACTGCACCTTGTCTTGGCTGTAGAAGATTGATAAAATGAAGCTACGCCGTCTTGGCTTGGGTGTAGTAGAAGTTTCACAGAGCTTTCTTGACTAGTGTGTAGGATTTGATGGCAGTACTGGTTTTGGAGACAAGCTGCTAACTTCTAGTAGTCGGAGTGGGGAGTTGTGCCAGAAAAGGAAGTTGGAAGGATCCACAACCCAGGTTGCTTACCTGCAGGGGGGGAGTTTACCAACACTAACCACTTCAGTTCATTGAACAACAACAACAACAGTGGAATCATCAGTTTTACATGTAAGATCAGCGTTCTCCCCCAATTACCTCAAAAGTAGAGCCCATCCATCACACGTAGGGTGTGTACTTGTGTACCCAATGGGAAGACAAGCAAACTAACCAAGTGTGAAAGCCTGCCTGCCAGTAAGTTAATTAAGGGAGTAGGTTCCTTCCTCCCTCCCTTCCTTCACCTGGACTGACTGGGAGTGGCGAGTCCTTTGCTTCGGTTATTGTGTCTCTTAATTACTTTTGTAGCCGCTGATTGGAATTGGACACCCAAATGCAGCCTGTGTTTGGGACACCTGACACAAGTTTGACCGCTGAGCAAACACAGTCGGTAGGTTTAGGCAGTTCGTTTCTCAAGCAGCATTTAGGTCTAGCTAGGCTGGCTTCCTTCCCCAGACTAGTAGTATGTACACTACTCTAGCCAACCTAAACTACAACCAACACAAGAAATCATTATTCTCTAGTTTTCTGTTGCAGCTTTGAATTCTGTTACACTGTTTATGGTAGTGAGAGTCACATGTGTAATAGTGTCACTTACCCTATTATGAGACCCATGCTAGGATGCGATATGTAGGGACCAACAACTTGACCATTCATGTAACTTGATGACACTTGGCATTTGGGTGCTTAATAATATCTTGGCACTAGCATGCTCAATAAGATTATGAGGTCTAGCCAACCTAAACTACAACCAACACAAGAAACCGTTATACTCTAGTTTTCTGTTGCAACTTTGAATTCTGTTACATGGTTTATTGTAGTGAGAGTCACATGTGTAATAGTGTCACTTACCTTATTTTGAGACCCATGCTAGGTTGCACCAATGTAGAGACCAACAACTTGACCATTCATGAAACCTGATGACACTTGGCGTTTGGGTGCTTAATAATATCTTGGCACTAGCATGCTCAATAAGATTATGAGGTCTACTACACCTCGGTTACACAATGGGCAACAAGTCGATCACAAGTGTAAACACCTAACACTTCGCAGTAGTTTGCTCAATAATTTCTTCCACTTGAATATCAAAATGTGCTACACTAAATATCATACGGCAAGTAGTTATGCACTTCGAAAAGTTACTCATGTTTGCAAATAGTGTCATGTTGATAATTCGTGGACGTGACACTACTAGGCATCTTGTTTAGACCATTCGTAAATATTGTATGTGATACTAGATACCATAATCGGTGTAGTGTTACCCAAACACAAAAAGAGAAAAAAAGAAAAAGTAAACCAAAACTTTGAGAATTCGGACATGCTAGAATGGAGGGTAGACGGGGCCTTATTTGGTTATCTTTGCTACCTTATGCTACTTGGATTTGCAAGGTTGGAAATTCTCCATGTTTGCAAATGTCTCTGGAGAAGCCGGGATCAATTGCATGGAGTGTTGGAGTTAATCTCAGATTTTTTAATGAGTTATCAAAGGCCATTGATACTGAGCCATAAGAACGCCACATAGGTACCTCCAATGATGTCTCAAAATTAAATTGATGTTTAGACTCACAATCTACTCTTTGGACCAATGTTGGACGGCAAGAGGAAATCATTGCAGATGAGTATACCTCTCATTCATCCCACAAAAACGAGTTGAATTAGTATGCAGGTTGAAGTTCACTTTTCAAGAATAAATTGACACTAAAATCAACCTACCTTGACACATTTCAAATGGAATAACCACAAGTTCGTAGAAGGTAGGTTTTCAACATGGATGGATGAGAGGTACACTTGTATGCAACAGTTTCCTCTCACCATGTTGGACTGGTATTACAGTTTCCACATACCAGTTTGACATTGGAGGGATGAAAGATTAGCTCACAATTGATAACAATTCAACTTGTATTGACACTTGGCCAATATCAACCACGGTATGGTGCCTCTCCACATATGTGTAGATCTTTTAAAATGAAACATTTTTTCAATACATTTGTACTATAGAGTGCTCTTTATTTCAATAAAACAATATAGTTTTGTCTCCTCAAATATGCCACGTGTCATTCTTAAGCTGGTTGAGACCACTTGAATCCCATGTGCAAATCGCATGCAAGCATCTGTAATTGTAAACTGGAGCGACCTTTACAAGGCAATATGAGGGGTTGGAACTTGGAAAGCTGATAAGGCAAGTTAGAAGAGGAATTTGGATGTTAAGTAGCAATGGTTGACTCGAATATTCACTACCTGGTAATAAAAGTGGTAGCCAAACAAGTTGCAGACAACATGCTTGTGACAGATGTACAAGGAGTCAAGATTTGGCAAGTTTGTTTTCCAACCAACCATGTTGCTTGGCTACCAATTTTTTACTACATTGATTATGGTATTTAGTGTCACATACAATATTTGTGAAGGGCTTAAACTAGATACCTAGAGGTTTCAAAGTGTCCCGTCCGCTAATTGCCAATATGATTCCAATCGCTAACATAAGTAACTGCTTTAAGTGAAAATCTACATTATGACATTTAGAGTAGCACATTGGAATATTTTAGATGCTAGTCTTGCGATTTAGTATGCAAGGGGAAGATGTTTTTGAGCATACTGATGGTGTGTGTCATGTGTTTACATTTTACTAAGAGGAAGATATTCTTGAGCATACTAATGGCGAGTGTCATTCATGTACACATTAGTCAACTTGTAGACCATCGTGCAACACAAGCATGCACCTCATAACACCACTACTGTACATACTCATGCCGAGATCTTAGTAAGCGCACATGTGTGCCAAGTGTCATGAGGTGACACGATGATGAAGTTGTTAATCATTACTGTAACGTAGCATACACCTCAACATAGGATCAGTGACACTATTACGCATGTGACACTAAACACCATAAATGGTGCAGTGGATTAGACCTTAGATATACGAAACAACTTGCAAAAAAACGCCCAAGGAGATTGTGGGCACAATTGATTGAGATCCAACTGTTTTTCCAAATCCAACCGGTCACAAAATGCAGTGATATCTTTTGGTTTTCCTTTACTCATTTGAGGCTCGTTTAGAACGATCGGAGAGAGTGGCCTAGAGCCTTGAACTTGCACCGGTCATTTCTCAAATTCAACTAGCACTCAGCTCGGATCTCCCCCGTTTTGCACTTGCGAATGAAATGCTTACAAAATTGTCAAGTGTAGCTAGCTAGCTTGCTTGCTTGCTTTATGAGGGCAATCACCATGGCTGACAAATATGTGGTATTCTCTTGTATTTTATATGATTATTTGATGAGTACCTCATACATGATGCTCGATAGGATCTGATAGCTAGGCAAGTTAATCAATGTCGTGGAGGTGTGGATGTTGTCATTGAGTGTGTCTTCAAGTCACACAATAAAGGCCTACATGAGCATGCCATCAATTTGGGCATCAGATGGATCCTGGAAAGAAGCGCAACCATTCGCAGGCTATTGGATCTTAAATCTCTTTATAACACTGTACTCCCGCAATTGTCTTTTTGAATTCAATTATTACCAGGTTACTTGTCAACACCATTTTCCTCCGTCCTTCCTTCGCCTGCAATTGCTAGCTTGCTAGTATATATGCATACATATACATGGAACTCATAATTGTCTTGATTAGCATTTGTGCTTCTCGTCAAACAAGTGCAGAGCTCTAATTAGGTCTCTTGAAAGGGAGCCCTAAGTACACCACAACGAGCTCTCTCTTCTGGGACCATGTGGAGGATATATATGTTTGTAGGATGTCTGTTGGGGGCTGTTTACATCATGGACCATGAAGTCGTCCCAAGCACCCTGTAAAATTTGTGATTGGCTGTTGAACTTGTCCCGGGACCACTTCAGTTTACATCAAGGACAAAATGTCATAGTGACCATGGAGTTCAAGGTCCCCAAAAGATATATTTTAAGGCTTGCATTATCCATTAACATGGTCCGACATGTTTTGCGGTGGGAGAGGCAAAAGAGGTGTCTTGGTGGAAAAAGGCAAGGGCCCATGGCAGAGAAATATCGTTATAATAATATATTTTAATGGAAAATGTTTTCAAGGAAGAGAAGATAAGAGAATGGTCAAACTTGATTCTTTTTTCAAAATGATGATTCCCTTTTTGGGCATGTATTAAAAAAATCATCACATTCACTTTTTGGTGCATGGTCGTTCCTCTTGGTCCACGTTCGGTTTACACCTAGTGAGGGACCCAAAAGCTTTGTAAATTGATTGTTTGAGAAATCATGCCATGGAAGTTGAACCATGAAGTTGGACCATGGAAAAATCCATCTTCCATGGTCCGACTTCATGGTCCATGGTGTGAACTGGCCCTTAGAATCATCAAAAATTTCAAATAAGACAATAACAACACTACAAACATTGTCATAATAGCTTCAAATTTATGTTGTTTCTAGCCGTTGTATGCCACATTATAGGTAGTTCAACTAACATGCAGCATTAAAATAAAATGAATCCTCCAATCTACAAGATTATATATCACCTACCTTTTATAAACTTATTATCATTAATAGAAGTGACATCTTGTTGGTTATTGTTTTGTATGTGGCAAAAGTAGGGTTCACATGTCAATTTTCTTTTATAAAAAAAATCATCCATAATTTGGAGTGTATTTGGTAGTTCACATTTCAATGTCTCAGATTATAGACATTGATGATTAGCATCCGAAATTCCATAATATTACTCAAAATTGTGCAGTCAAAGCTTGCCAAGGCAGTGAATTATTCTCTCCCAATTTGTGAATATACATTTTTATTCTTATGAATCTTAGACAGGTTGAGAAGTTGGAAAATTGATCCACAGTGAACCTACTTTCCCGTGGCGTGCTTGCTTTTAGGTCTACCTTAAGTTTTAAAAAACACTTGCTTGTAGAAGGTAGATTCCAAGAAAACACTCTTTATTTTGTTGGTATTCAAGTGGGACTCTCATCCACTTTCAATTGCAATGAAAGTGCCTTGATCCAAGTTCAAACAAGTAGGGGTAGTATTGTCTATCACTAATTTGACACTCTTGCTTTAGTGCACAAAGGAGCCAACTAAGCTTCAAATTTTGTATTTCAAATAATCATCAAAACAATTCTCCTACAATTCGAGTATAAGCCATTTGTCCAAGAGGAAGCCATGAGATGAAACATTGTACACTATCCTCTCTTCCATGACCTCATGCAATCTCCGATCCCAAACATCAATCTTATTTTTATGTTAATGAAGTTGGATATTTAACATTTTAGGGGGTTACTGTCAAATATTGACGATACATATGATATTGATGAAAGCTCTATGTACACAACACAAAGTAAGGGGACAACATCCCACTATATCTCCTCATCCTTCTATACATGTAAGTCTCTTGTGTTGAGGGGGCTTTCAATGGTAAGCCACAATCTCCAAAATTGTGGCACTTAGGGTAAAGATTTCAAATTTTTTGGAGATTTTTTAAAATCAATTTGAAAGCCCCAGGAAGCATTGCGAGAGCCATTTGTGAACCACTTGAGAAAACTAAAAGACATGGTGAGAAAAATATAAATTTACTAAAATGATGATATTTTTACCCTTGGCACTCTGGGTACAAATTTCAAAGTCATTATTTTAGCACTGGAAAACATCTCAAAGCATTGCAAGGGCCATTTCCAAAGAATTTGAGAAAAATAAAAGAAATTGTCAGCCATATTGAAAGTTAGAAAAAAAAATGATATTTATATTGTTGGCACCAAGTTGGGAAGTTTTGGTTTCTTTGAATTTTATTGAAGGTGGCTTCCAAAGTCATGGGGAGTGTTGTTGAGGTTATTTACAAAGCAATTGAGAAAGTTAACTCAATTTTTGAACTAAGCCTAATTACTAATTTTTTGATAATTGTATCTTTGGCATTAAGGTGAGAAACTATATTCTTTTGGGTGTCATTCAAACCCATTTCCAATCTCTTGTCATTTTGCTAGGGTCATTTGTAAAGCATAATTTAAAAGCATCATGTTAAAATTTGAAACCAAATTTTGCTACCGTACCTTGACTCAACATAAATTTTCAATTCTTTGATAATTTGTGTTAGAAGATCTGTTAGAATCCTCCTTTTATCATTGTTATTCTATTTTTCATATCCTTACTAACACTAAACTTAAACATGTAACTTCCACATATTACCATAGTTGATATTTAGTGTTTGAGTTTACATTTAATGTTACTTACTTTCATAGGGTAATTGATATTTAGTGATGTGTTCGTATTAAGTATATCAAACACTAAATATCCTATTTAGTGTAGAAGAAAACTATGCAAAAAAGAATCGCAATCATTTTCCCACTGTGGTTTTTTTGACCACCCTGATTTACAATTGCTAAACGAGTACAAATTTTTTTTTTGTTATTATTTTTTTTTCAACTGTAATCTTAAATTTATTCTTTTGGGGCGTGTGATATACTGTTGGAAAGGTATTTTTGAGACCTTTCCAACTGTATATTACAAGCCCCCAAATTTCAACATTTCAGTTGGTAGACCAAAAAAACAAATGTGCACTCAAATTCTTGAGTTCTAGATGTCCCACATTGTTTGATGAACATGTGGGAGCAAGTTTAAGGGGTAGGGCATGGAAAAAATGGCATGTCTCATGGGCTATGATATGATTAAGGTACATAGAGGGTGGACTTGCTTCTTAAGATTCAGTACATCACATAGATGATGAAAAGTGTGCCTTGTGAGCCTTACCAAGTGGGAAGAGGTGTATATAATCCCCCCCAAAACAAATTTCATTAAAAATACATTACAACGGCATTTTGGTGCCATGGGACCTTGCTTTTGCCTACCATACCACCTCTCTTGCCTCTCTCACTACAAAACCCATTGGACCATGTCAGTGTATTAATTAGGCCTTAAAATATGTCTTTGGGGGACCTTGGCCTCCATGGTCACTCTGCCATTTTTTCCTTGGTGTAAACTGAAGTGGTGCTGAGACGAGTTCAACAACCAATAAACGCTCTTACAGTGCCTTGGAACGACTTCTTGGCTATAGTGTAAACCGACCCTTACTAACATTCAAGCCACATTGATATATTAAAACATTTTTCTAGATCACAAATGCCAGGTTGAATTGATTACATGATAATAGACCCCTTGACAAGATGTAGAGCATGAATTCCACGGTAATAGGGTTCATTTCTCGAATGTCAAATGTCCCTTTGCGTTCCATTTATAGCCAAACAATTGAGATTCCATAAAAATTTCTTTAAATGAAAACTTTTATCTTATGTTATTCTTTACTGCTAACAGGTTGTTGTTTATCGCTCAGTGCTCACATCTTAGCTTCCCTCGATGATGGGGTGGACCATGGTACTTAGATGTCCCAAATGTGTCTTGCCCGCTTCCAAAGTTGACCATGGAAGCTAGAATTGTTGCCAACATAAGGGAGGATCATGTTGCCCATGCCCCTCTTCTTGATTGGTTGCTATTTTAAAGGAATACAAGGTGGATTGGTTAAGCCTACGATGAAAAACTATCAAGGTTTCCAAGGATGGTAAGGAGTACCAAGAGAGGGAGGAGAGAGACATTGTTTTCATGGACCAAGTTGAGGAGGGACCCATGAAGCCTAAGACTACTATAATCTTGAGGCCTACTCCCAAAATGCAACTTGATGACACCAATGTTGCCCAATGCAGAAGTTTGTCTACTATTGTGAAGGTCAATCCCTTTTCTTGTGTCTTGGATATTCCACATGACATTATCATTTCCCCTCCCCAATTTGCTCATAGTGTGGGGTATTCACCGTAATGTGGCCCACAAATATGATACACAAAAAAAATATAAAAAATATTGATGGACCATCGTTTTCCAAAAAGTGGTATTTTGTCTCCATATCACCTTCTATCATAGAAAGAAGAAAGTAAGAAGGGAATTATCTAAGCTCGATGATAATATTACATTAATAACAGTAGATGTCCATTTTTATGTTTCCCATATACATGAGAAGAATATAACATTCATGATGGGTTTCATAGAATATTAGAGAATGGTAGTTGACCTTACTGTGTCCACAAGCACATCCTCGATGCTCTCCCTTACAAACTATTTGTTGATGGTGTTCATCTTCTTCTTTTGGTTTCTCTAATCGAGCGTCATATCTTTGGTGTCCTTGGTTCATCCATTGTAGCATGCCAAGCACTTGGATGGGAGTTGGGATTCTTTTCCTTGGATGTGGAGATGCACAAAATTTCATAAATGATTTGCTAGTAGAGATGGATGCCGATGCTATGGCTTTTGTGGCCGAAGATATATTAGAGTCTTCCAATTATAGCATGATGAAATATTTTATCAAAATGTTTGAGGAAAAGTATAACATACTATTATCCATCCACATACATCTAATCGGCTTCATCTGAGCAACCAAATGTAGTTTCATAGGCTTCCACAATTACACTCATGAGTCGTATTGGTGTTCAATGTTTGTGTGATGCAAATTAGGTCTCATGCTCCTAGCTACGATCTCCAACCTTTGGGTGGAGAATAATGCATGCCACTACTAGGAGGTTGGCTATCTCACCAATTCGGAGACTTCAAGAATTATGAGGATGCAAGAAGAATACATGGATGCAGAGGCAATATGGGGGGGGGGGAGTATGCAAGCCCCTCATGGTACACGGGGATCCATTGCATACTTTGGTTTATTTGTATTTGTTGTGTGTCTTAGAGGCTACCTAAGTTTTTGTATCTTGGAAGGGGGGGGGAGGTAATTCTTTGGAACCTAAATGACATGTGTAGGTGACTACACTAAAAGAAAATTTATATATTGCAACCATCCGTTGTGATTCAGCCATTACGACTCATAGTAAGAAAATGTATAAATATGTATTGATTACAAATATAATCCCCTTTCATTTTCTAATGGGAAAGTCATTGATTTTTTTTAAATATTTTGACCCTCAAGTACATGTCATTTGAGCTAAGGCAATAATAACATCTAACCTAAAGAGCCTTCACTTTGGAAACACCTAGAACCTAAATCAAAACCTCAACAAATTTAGACATGATAGTCATTGCCACATTTGGGACTAACACTATATGACAACAATGGATGAAAATAAAAATTATACGAAACTTGCACATCTATTGTCAAATGTTTTTCTAAACCTTTTACATCTTCTGTACATCTTTTTTTTAAAGAAAATTGAAACAAGTGTATTATAATGCCAAAAAAGTTACAAAGCCAACGTTACAAAGGCCCACATATAAGAATGTTGGTTGGACTCTCTTGGGTGGACGCAATGGAACCATAACAACCCATACTGAGTAAAAAAACCTACACATGTCTAATTAACCCCACTTTAGGCACTTTAATGTTCCGATCCATGGTCCTAGTGTTCTCTCTACGTCAAGGACTTTGTTGCCTCCCAATACCATATAGTACTTCCCAATTGTGTCATCTTAAATGTTGGTTCTATCCACATCCTTCTGTGCCGTGATCACGATTCTCGCATACTCCAAAAGGCTTTGCTAAATAATCTGTTGTGTTTTTGGAACCTCCAATTGGTTGTTATTGAATGTGAGGTCATTCCTCTCCACCCAAATGGTCCATTGTGTGAAGTCTCTTTACAAAAGCCAAATTCTAGAGACTTTGCTAAGTAAGGAAGGAATTTTTTTCCCCAAAAAATCCCGTGTTGCCAATCCAAAGGATTATGAGGCCTTACCTACCTCAAGTTTGCTTTCATGGAGTTAATGATTTTGATAGTGAAGTCCCATGCTCTTCAAGCAATCCGACAATCCCAAAATCTATGGGCAATGCTTTCCAACGTATCCGCATTACACACGTGTCATTTAACGTCAACGTCGTCAATAAATCTAGCATGGCATGGCATTGCACGCAGGAGGGAGAATGCACAAACTAATTTCTCCATGACAATCTAAAAAATAAAATATCAAGGACTAGCTAGCTACTGAGAGAAATGTCTTCAAAAAGAGCATTCAAAATGAGCCTTAGCCTCTAATATGATTGTTGCAAGGACATTCCAAAAAGAGATGTGAATGTGAGCTCTTATGGCTAAGGACGTACTAGCTAGGGTACCAACTTCAAGGACACACAAAGATAGTTAATGAAGATTAATTCAAATACAGTGATGAAAAGCTAATACGCTTCTTAATGTCCACATGAAAAGGGATCTAGATCATCACCACGTTCCTAGCTAGCTAGAGCAAGAGTCTAGGATTTGAGGAACAACTCTCTTCATTAATAGCCATAAATTTCAACTTCCCGGATGCAAATTTAAGTCGACAGGCCTTACATGTATAAAACAGTGTGGTTTAATTTCCTCTTTATCTGCAAAACATCATCCTTGGTCATCAAGGAGTTGTCCCTTAAGCAAGAACCATGTATTTAAGGGCTCTAGAGAATAGATGCATATATACTAGAGTTATCCTTTAATCCAAGAGTTTGTTGGTTTGCATACAAAAAAACTGTTAATGTTTGGTAGGTTTTCGGTGTAAAGGTTTCAACGAAATTATTCTTTACAGTTTTTGGGAATGTTTTTGGGCATAAGCAGTTGCCATCCTAGTCTTTCCAAGTCTTTCTAACCAGTACATGTTGACATCTTTCGGTTTTTCTTTGATAAATTACGGTGTATTCTATAAATTCCTCTATCGCTTAGTGATTTTTATGAAGTCTTAACTTCAACTAGTTATCTTCTCAAACTCAATTGGTTCACCTGCAACTAGTAGTCAATTGTCCCCTTCCATTGATTCTATATCGGTTCATTGGGGACCAAACTCATTTTAGCTCCTCTTGACATGCCAAAATGAGTTTGGCCCTCAATGAAGTGATATAGAAAGTTCTTCATTCAAACCTCCACACAAACTTCAAACTTTCACCAAAAACCTACCCAATTTTGATAGTTTTGTATGCAAACAACCAACTCCAAACCAAATCTCTAGTTGAAACAAAGGACAACTCTATTATGTTCTATCAATTTCACTGATTTCCTATTATGTTGATCCATATGTGGGGAGGTCCACCAACTAAATTCACATGAGTTGGTTCAATTTCTCGAATTTTAGATTGAAAATCAGAACTTTAGACAACTCGTTGAAGCTTATGTCATGAAGTTTTTTTTGTTACGTAACATAAAGTGGAATAACAAAGGCATTTCCTTGAACGGCTGATTGACCTTGAAGAAACTTGATGATAGAGGCAAAGTTAGTTCAATTTCCTCCTTGATATTCATGCAATCAAATAGGTTCATCACCAAATGAACAACATACGACCACAAAAGGCCTCAAACATGCATGCCAACACTCCTTCAAAAAAGAGGCTTGGACATTCCCCCCTCCCCCCCCCCCCCCCAAACAACCTATATGACAATGTCACTACTCTTGTTTGCACAAGCCTAGGACTTCAATATATATGGACAAAAGACTTGTCCATATAAAATAATGGATTTGAGAGTATTTTTTCCTTTGTCAAGATGTCGTGCCCTTTGCAAATCAAGTGGTTTGGGAATTAGCTATAAACAATGCTCTCTGTGAGGAAAAGACTATGGGACGATTGATTCCATGGATTATGTTCTTAACACTCTACAACAAACATGGCTTCTAGAGGGCGATCATGGTGATGGTTTGCATGTTGTTGTGGTGAGCTCTGCAGTGGTGGCTCTCCCTTGGTTGAAGTGGTTGGTCCATCAACTGGAAGTGTTGGTGCAAAGTCCCCTACCTTGCACAAATGTGTTGCTGCCGCAAACAAACATAGAAGGGTTGCACTCCCCTGCCATATAGGGTCATCGGCCCCTCCTCACTAATGTCCGCGTCTAGGTCCTATGTCGACATGGATCAGGTTCCATTACACATCCTTATTAAGGGGATGAGGTCGCGCAACATGGATGAGACCTTTTGAGCCATTTGTAAAGCTTTATTTTTTTGGTAATAAAGTGATTGCTTGCCTTCTCAAGTTGACACGGCCATCTGCGTGATTTCCTTTCCAGTTTGCATGTGCCTCTTGCCTATTAATATGTACAACACCAATAAATACCCAATGTATGGAGTTTGTTGGAAACTAGTGTGCTAATGAGGTGCTTTGTACAAGCAATTCTTTTGTCTTTCCTTTCACCATCACTAAAGACCAAAACAATCCCCGAATCTCTCTCTCTCTATATATATAGAGATAAAAGAATAAGATTAACATGAACAAAAACATTTAATCCACAAGCTTTTGCTATTGTCCATCACTTCAAAAAACTCATAATTTTTAACGATTAAATCATATTTCAAGTGTCCTTGATGACGAACGTGTTTGTCGTAACATCTTCAAGGACGGTCTTGTAGGTTGTTTGTGAGAAGTTTAAGATTGATTCCATGACCATGTGGATCAATTTCCGGAAATCATCATAATTTTGATGCTCATCTCTACATAATATCCTCAAAGTATACTATATACTACATAATTCATCATTAATCCGAGGTCAACCCACATGTCCTTTAGGAAGTCATCATTAATAGCCACGATTCCTATGTCCCCCATCCCATCCCTTCGCTAATTCATCACATCCCTCGTATTAAGGAAGGTGGTCCCCTCCTTTATGTGGTTACATGCTTGGTTATTGAAGGATTTGTCCTCCGAGATAGAACGTTATTAATGGGAGCCATGCAAGGCCCGGCACAATTAGAGTCCTAATTTACTCTCCCATGTTCCCATGGGGTTCCCCTTGTTCCCAGAAAGTTCTCATTTCATCCATCCCACCATGCCCCTCATTTCATCCGTTCCATCCCACCATGATGACCAAAAGAAAGGCAAAGAAAAACCAACATTGGTGTTTGGTCTACCGACATGAATATGAGTTCGTTTGTCCTAACTTGTTCATTATGATGGTCGAATTGATGTGTCATTCCTTCCTATTTGCTTCAAATCGGTTTACAAAATGTTATTGTCTTTCCACAAGCTTTCTAAGCTTTCACTCTCCATTTGTGGAGTTTAAAATTGTAGTAACTGCAATATAGTAATTATAGTTACTACACAAATATTTTAAGCTACTTGAACGAACAAATGTGTATGGATGCTTATATTGTCGGTTTATTGTTGTAAATGATGTGTAATGTGATGTCACATGTTTGTTGACTATTGAGTAAATCCATGAAATTTATTACTATTGATAACATGTTGGAACTTGGCGACCCCAAAAAGTAAAACAAAAATCAACTTCATGCATGAGTGGTTTGGGAAGCGGTGAGTCATTAACAATAATCATAAGCAATATCAAATGATTGGACTATTTGGTCCAATTTAACCACTGAATGCTATAGTTTTTGATCCCCTCCACCCCCTCCCCCTCAATTCATTGATGATTGAAAACCTTGGTTTCAAAAGCCATTTCATGTCTCGACGGAGTTGTGGATGATTATGTTTAGACCACATCCATGCAGTTAAATTGTTTGAATTCCTTCATGAGCTTCAAATTTCAAACTTTATAAAAATTGACTTCGACATTTCATGAAATAATGACTTAATAAAATTGAGGATCCAAATTTTTCCAAAGTGACCACAAAACTATGTGCTTTAAATCTATAAAAAAAAACAAAAAATTATATGTGGAAGTCATGACAAAGCTCTGAATTCTAAATAAAAATGTAAAAAAAGAGGAAAAATTCATTTAAAAGAAACACATAGACAACAAGCATCATAAAAATTCAAGTAATTTGATCTACACCCCCTAGATTAAAGATGATTTCCTCCATTTAAGCCAACCCCCCCATATCCATCACCTAAAAGTAAAAATTAGTCATCTCTTGACATCTCGAGCATTCAAAGTTGAATTCAACCAACTCTTAATTAGCGTTGGTCCACCTTAATCTTTGTGCACCATTAGTTGGATGATCACGATAATTCAAAATGATTATGTTGCATGGCACACCACATGTTGGTAACTAAATTTTATTTGTGACTCAAAACCAAATCAACCCCCTACATATTTTTGCCTAAAATGTACAAGATTTGAACATGAGGGGCTAGGGTGATCTTTGACACACTTAAAATTCATGGTTTATTTTTAAAATGCCCAAAATGTTCATGCTAACATGTGTTGAAATCCTCTTTTAAGTAGTAACAAGACTCATCAAATGCAAAAGAGAGCCACTAATAATAAGGCTCATGCTCATATGCTTATGTGGATGGTTTAGGTGTACGGTAATTGCACATGTAATTGTCCTTTGAAGCACGGGGGCATAGATATTACGGGGATACTATTATAGAGAAACCCAAAATTTTGTTGAACTTTGTTGATAATCGAAAGAAGATTTCAACACATCTCAAGATGCATGTTCTGGATACCACATGTAGATGCAATATAAAATCTTCAAAGACTGTTTACGATAATCTCTATGCTCAACTTCTAATTAGGATGTTTTTAATGCATGATAACTACACTTATAATAATATTTCGAAGGACGTGAATGTAGATATAAATACTGGAAAAACCTTTTTTTTGTCGGGTTATGAAATAACACTTCAACAAATCTTAGCATGTAATAATTTTTAGATATTGTCTAAATGTACTATGACTTTTTGAAATACGGTTTCCAATAATGACCATGCTCAATCATATATTCGGATACTATAGTTGTGTGACGACTACACCTCTAATTGTCTTTTTAACACATAATTACGGACAACCATTGTAAGATTACCTTTTCTCTTTTTTGCGAGGGATTTGTTTGTGAGTGAAAGAGAACTTCATTACATCTTATTAGCATGTAGTTTTTCAAGCACCCAAATGAAATACGCTATGCTGAACATGTTGATTATAAGTGTCTCCGAAATAGACCCTAGGCTCTTACGCTCATAGCATCTCCCTTTTAGGCAAGAACATTTAGGGATGAAAGTCAAAATAGATTCGGAGACCTGGAGTTGGCGGCATATATATATACATGTGTATACATACTTTTGGGAGTAAGAACTTTGCAAGAAGAGATTGAGAGGATCGTAGACCATGATGGATCTAATGATTAGATGGGTGCTAAGGTGAATAAGATTTCCTCCTTTTGTGCATCATGGCTATCATTGGGGGAGGATGAACATTAATACCTTGTCCACGGAGACACTCGAGCCCAACAAATCGGTCCTTTCGATACCATACTCATGCCACAAATGATGTTATAGGTGTTGTGGGATTATTTACAAATAAATAAATAAATATAGTGTGTGTGTGTGTGTCCTAATATGAAAGGCTACACTTAAGAAGGATATTTAGTGTTGTTATCACCTTACTCTGTTTCAACACTAATTTTCAATTCCTTGATCATTAGTGTTAGACATAAATGTGTTATTACCTTCCCTACTGCCACCTCCCTTCCTGTGAAGCATGGGTTTTCATATCCTCACTAACACTAAATTTAAACATGCAACTTCCACATATCATCATAGTTGATATTTAGTGTTTGAGTTTACATTTAATGTGACTTACTTTCATAGGGTCATTGACATTTAGTGTATGCGTTCGTATTGAGTGTATCAAACACCGAATAACCTTTTCAGTGTAGTTGCCTTTTGGTGAAGAGGCTCTTCATCTATGCTTGCCTCCATGAGGACCGATCTATCTATCTATTTAAAAGGTTAGTTCATCATTGTAAAGTCAATCATCCAATAATCTGATTGGTACAAACTCACTTAATTATAAACCATTAAAGGTTTGAGGGTGTGTTTGTGTTGGATATGTGACAATTTATACAAACCCCCAACAAATATAGATTCAACATTTCATTTGATGTATGAATTAAATCCATATTGATCACAACCTATTGAGAAGAGGAAGTGAAAATAATAATTCAAATGTGACATCAATGGTTAATTCTAAGTGGTATGTATTTGAATCTACGTCATTCATACATGCTCAATTTTCTCTATAATATATATTACATGTATGTGTGTTTTAATGATAGTACTCATGGATATGATACACAAAGCTAATTTTCAAGGTTCACTTTTGATGTTTTAAGCTAAACATATACAAGAAACTAGAAACGATCCCCCCCCCCCCGGGCCCTATATGACACCTTCAATTTAGAATGAGCTTCTTGAATCTATAAGAGTTAAAGAAACATGTATGTTTTCCTATGGCCTATGTAAATTGCAATACGTTATACGAGCTCCCACTAAGTATTGAATTCAAAATTAATACTAAGTTGGTTCATTTATCAAGTTGAGTTTGGCATGAATGATGTTATATGGTAGGTATAAATTTGGCTCTGTCTAGTATATGTTATTGATGAAAGTTGGTCGTACCAAGAGATCAATAAAAAAGACCAAGGATCAATGCTCCAACAATATGTTAATATTAAAAAAAAACGTTACTGTTGATGTTCCTTTGCTCAGCAGTTAGATCAACATCCGCTTTAACACCATGAAATCATGGGTGGAACATGTGTTTGGTATTACCTACTACTAAGGATTTTGGAAGTTCCTTTATCGAATTTTATTATGTAAGCCATGAAGAAGTAGATTATAGCCGCCCAACAAAGGTAAAAATCATGTGTTTTTAGATTCAGCTTCTAGATGAGAAGAACATCATGTTTGGGGGTAGGTTTTGAAGTGTTTCTAAGTACTTCAAGCCTTATGTTCAATTATCCCACGCACAAAGCCATTTTTGTCTATAGGGTTGGTATGTTAGGATAGATAAAAAGATTGGTGTGGATGCTTAGTAATAGGTCTAAGTAAGTTTAAACTTGTGTATAAATCTTGGACATAATGAAATCTATATGCAATGGAAGACATGGTGATGGTGGTGAGGCCGTTCCCCACTGTTTTTGCCTAAAAAGTAAATAAAAATTTCAAAGAAAAATAATCACATGCCAAAGATTCCTCCCCAAAACAAACATGTGACCCAAAAAAAAATACAAGGAAAAATGTGGAAAATAAGTGCAAAAGATGGATATGATGGGAGAAATTTATGGAGAGGTGATGGGCATGGAGTAAAGATGGTGACATGACATGGGAAATAAGACAAGTTGGGACAAGATAATCAAACATCAAAGAAATTTCCCTTCCCCCCCCCCCCCCTTAGCGTACTCCATGGGGCATGGTGGCAGGTCATGGGGCTTATTAGCATGGGCATGGCATTCATGCATATGGCGGGTATGCAAGGGGGGTCTCATGTTCAAGTCTCTTGTTCATATTTACTTAAATACTAGGTTAACATATACCATTAAAACATGAAATTCCAAGCCTTTTCCTCCCGTTTACTTGTGTTGTCTTTGGAGCCTAGGGAATATCCTCAACTACTGATCATATGTCCAATGTAGCCAGATAGTTGGTCCAACACAAAATAATTCTAAAATGAGACGCCCAACTATTTTGGTAATAATAGACATACTTAGCTGGAATTTCTTTTAGTTACCTTCCATAATTTCCGGAACATGGGAAAATTCTCACCATATATAAGATTCTAGAGGGTTGATAGTACATTGCAAGATATTAGGTGAAGATGGGTTCACATTAAATTCAAGGTCATCACAAAGAGTCTGGGTTAACATGAAGTTGCAAGACTATGTACTAAGAATTTGGTCTATGCCCTCAATAATGTTTCGGATCTCAATTCCACATGAAAGATGCACATATTGGGAATTGTGTTCGCTTAAAGAAGTTGGGAAATCAACCAAATACCACCTCCAAAATTGATTTATGATTTGAAGATTTTATGCAAAAAGATATGAACAAATTCATCAAGTACAAATTCACATTGATCAAACATGCTACACAAGAATGTAACTAGTGACTCACATGTAACTAGACATGAGCACCTTCCGGTACATCAAGGATGTAATGTCGAGACATCAATGCTATGAACTTAGCTAGATAGACATACCTATTTTCGTAAACATAAGCAATTTCGCATAAGTGTGGTACATGTGTGAAATTGAGTTGATTTTCCACAAGTATGGAAATCACAACGTTTAACAAAATCTCGCAATTTTATTTCCAAGTTTTGAAATTACCATAACTTCCCAAAGGCAGGATTCTCTCCCAACCCATACTCACACCATAGGTCGGCCTATTTCCAATGACTAAGAGACGAAGATTTAAGTACAATCAAAGCCCTTTTCAAAGAACCCAAATCCATGTTCTTTTAACTTACTTTTTCCATCACGCTACATATGACGGCTAAGCTGACATGTGTGCTTCTTCATGAGTTTTTCCATCACATTAGAAAATGGTGGCTGCATGAGTGGAACTTCACAACTTTAGAACACTGTATGTATAAAGATTGGAGAGGGTATCAAAAATGAATATGTCTACTCTACATACATGCTCCATCCATATATCATGGTACGAAACATTATAAGATCACAGGCCATGCCATGCAATGCAAATTGCATCAATAACCGATTAAATTTAGTTTCCATTTCCATCACACATACTTAAGTCATATTTGTAAATTTAGTTTTGCTCCTCATTTTGTGGCAGCTCATCGCTCCAAGTTGTATGTGCTTCTGTACACAAAATCACAACGGAAGGCAGTTTCGGTACATGGTTTGACTGCAGGTTGGAAGTCCACTGTTGTGGGGTGGTTTGGGTACAAATGAAAGCTCTTTGGACAGTCATGCGGACTCTATAGAATGCATTGAAATATGTACAAAACATTATTATTATTCAGCCTCCCGGGCAGAAAAAAGTGGGTCCATCTGCAAATTGTTGGCAGTGGATTATTGGCGCAAGTTGGGTTTAGACTAAAATAGTGTTGGGATACTTGCTAGGACCATGTCAGTTGGTGTCATCATGGGTAGTTCTTTTTTTGTTTTATTTTGATTATTTTGTTTTGTTTTGTTTTGTAAGCTTCTTTTCAAGCACCTGTGGGAAGAACTTCGCCAAGTATTCATCCATTGATGGAACTGCACCTGAATATGCAATCCATCACTACGTCAAGTTGTGACGGTGAGCTTACTTTCTCAATGACATGGTTGAATATCATCTTAACTTTCAATCTTGATGAACTACTTTTCTGATAGCAAGGTGTTTTGCGCTCGTTTGACTTGCAAATTGGTAAGGTGAGAATGATATTCCTAGTTTTGGCTCTTGGAAAATGGTAGTGTGATGAAAATGACACTCTTCCAAACTAATAGCCCATGAATGCCAATTTATGGAGCTCGGATTGTGGTGAGGAATGTCTTATGCAAATACATGTTCAGGGGTTGAGGGTTGCAACTCTTTTCCCTTATTGTTGTGGTGGGGTGATTTAAGAAAGATTTGAGTTTGTAAAACTTTGAGAGTCCCTCACAAACCCTGAAACTTGAATTCGGAAGAAAAGAAAACCTCACTGGCTTTTGAGCCTTCCATCATAGACGTTGAATTCTCATCTCCAAAAATCCTTGTCAGACACCATGCTAACAATATATATGCTATAATTTGGTTGTTGGGTATCGTTTTGAATGTACTTCTCTAGCATTTCAAGGCTTCTTCATAGTTTCCTCCCACTTTCAATCCACAAACATGAAGTGGATCATATGTTGATAGAGTCAAATTTCCACCAACGTCATCATTTACTAGAATGGTAGTAGATCAATAGGAGTTGCATTGTTGAGACACATGGGGTGGCAAGAAGTCTTCAAGCTCATGGTGGCTAGATTCTTTGTTCGATTCCACTGACAACATGTTATGTTATTTTTCTGCAAGCTACTAGGAAGAAGGAGAGCACGAATCAGGGCCTACATGTTCCTACTGTCTTTTCTTTCTTTCTTTCTTTCTTTTAGCCTGACATTGTTCCCAAATGGCATCAAACTTGGAATGTCCAACACAAGCTGAGCAAGTATATGGGCCCACCCACCAGGGGCAAGGTGCCGAATAATGTTATGTAGTGTGTAGGCAAGACAAATAGCCTTGCTGCACTAAATGATCACATGGTCAAAATTGGTTTGTAACCAGAGTATTTAGGTGGGTTTCCTCGTATACTACTAGTTCACTAGACTTTGGTGGGAAATAAAAACAAATGTAGACAAAATATGGTGGGACAAGGTTCGCACGTTCCAACTAACCATTATAATTATTTTATGCATTGAGTGGGCAAATGGAAGTCTAGTGGGCCATGGTCATAGCTCTTCACATTTTGAAAGACAACCAAAATGTGATTGTTTAGTTGTTTTTGTTATCTTCATGAGAACACATCCAACCCACTATTATCTAGAATCTCGTGGATCAACGATGAACATGGAATCCCACCCTTAACCGGAACTGATGCTGCACTTCCGAACCCACTATCCAGGCTCAATGTAACGGTGTCATCTGGCTGATCCCCTCTGTTACCGAATCCAAGAGGGTTTGCGGGGTCTCCCGGAAAGAACATATCAAGCACAGTTATTAGTGTTTGATGAAGGGTTAAGTTACCCGGATGATTGCAGCAAACCGTCGACAAAAGATAGTTGCATGCGGAGGTCTGGATTTTGGACATCTGTTTACTGTCAAGTGCTTCTTGGGGTTGCCCCTTGCCGTTGCTCTTTGAGGTCTCTTCGACATGAGTCGTTCTTCCCAACATATTGGATATTGCAAGCAGACCGAGAGCTGCAACCTGATTCGAAGCTCCCGCATCGTCTTCCGGTCACTCAACACTTGAGCGTCGCTAATTTGGAGCTCAGGAGTCAAGAGATCGAGTGAGTCCATATATCATGTTCATGAATTGAAATTATGGCTTGTGGCCACCACTCACTCCTTGCGAATCCCCTTTAGGAGCTAGCGCAACCACCGCAATGTCAATGGTTCTCACTGATTCGGCAAGTTGCAACAAATTTTGGCCAACTTCTTGTGCACCCACCATCTTGTCAAATTCTACTGATCACTTAGGGTGGCGTACGAAACAACCAATGAATCTAGGGTGGATTTTCAACCCACATGAGAAGAAGAAGAAGAAGAAGCTGCTGCTTGAAGTTTCTGTGATGCGGTGCGAAAAATTTATACGGATTTGGCCTTAACTGCTTGAATAAGTTGCGTCTTTCAGCGAGTGGCTTCTGTATTCGGCATTCGGATTTTGAATCCTCACTTGAGGCCTTCAATGGGTTGATTAAGTATTTGGTGCTCAAAATCAGAGCTTCGTAACTCGACTAAGCAACTACATGCTGGTCTTATTCCAAAGAAAGAGGCTACAATTAAAAAAGCTCTAATAATTTTACAGTTTCTTGTCCAAAAATTCACAGTGTACAACCTGAGTGCTCCCTACAAATGGGGAATCTTGGAATTAAAAGATAATTATGCTCATGTGATACATGGGCTTGTGGAATGCATCTAAGGAGATGTATAATATTATGTCTTGCTTGTGGCCTTCAACAAATTTGTTAATTTTTCTAATTTTAATCTCCTCACTTTTTGGAATATGGATAGTGTCTACACAAGAATCATGGTGGTGGGGCCGACCTGGTGATAACACAACTCCTCTTACCTCCTTGGGCACGTACAATGTGAGGGCTTTAAACACACATGTGAGTGCGTCATGGGACATGATGGGCGGTTGTCGGGGGCTTATGAGCATGGGCATGGACATGCATGCATCTGGCGGGTACGCACATGTATCAGCATATGATTGCATGGGTGCATGGGCATATGAGGTTGGGTGCATCCGGGATACTATTTCATATGCACTGGTACAACCCACCCAAGATGGCACATGTCCAAGCTAGTCGAATACAAAGACTTCTTCAACATAAGTTTACAACACATGAATGCCACATGTGAGAGGGTTATGTGTTGTTTGTGATGTAAATTTGATGTTTAAATAGGTTACATAGGGTGCTGAGTATTGGAAATGAATTGCCATAGAAACATTCATGAAGCCCTTTACATAGAGTCATTCAATGAAATAGGGAATCTCAAGTTTGATTGTCAATAAGTATTGCCAATGGAATCCAATTATAGAATTTTATGACATTCTTCAATTGAATTTACATTTGTTAAGATGTTGACACCATTCACATGCAGAAACTTACAATATTGTAGAGCCACAAGGTTAGAAGTGCCCACAATAGACACACACCTCACGAATCATCAAAATCATGCACTATTTTTAAAACATCATACACTATTTAAAAAAGGAGAGCTGGTTTTAGAACTCTTATGTGACACACTTACTAATAATACAAAAATGAATGTAGTTATGGTCAATGCACGGAGACACCTTTGATCGAACCAACTGGATCACTATCCTTACTTCTTTATTATCTACTCGTTATTCATTTCCTAGAATGATAATTTGGAAAAACAAACCAGTTGATCTATGACAAGTAGCCGGTTCTCCCAGTTCATCGGGGAGGACGCTAAACACCCCCCCACGAACTTCTAGGGATTCCATATTCGGGCGGGGGCAGCCCTCCCACGAAATTTCTGGCCCCGCCCGGATTTTTTCCAAACCCGCCCGAAAATAGCTGCCCGCCCCGCCCGAAAACGAAAAAAACATTGCTCTTCCATTCTTGAAGGCCGCTTGACTACAAATCCCATATTGAGTGCACTTCACCTTCAAGGTCTCAAATTCAATATATATGTGCACTTCCACCTAGTAAATAAGGCATTAAATGGGATTTCATTCCGGAAGTGAAACCATCAACCAAGAATGTAATTAACTTGGAAGTCAAAAAATTAGAAAATCCTCATCAACATTGGGTTTATAATTTTTATGACTTACCATTTGAAATTGTCTTTGTCATTCTTAAATGACTCTTAAATTTAGTGTGCTGATGTGGTATGTATATTTTATAATATTTTAGATAATTCTGGCTACTTTCAAGAATATTTATACGCACTTATTCTAATTAAGTGTGATTTAATGTAATTATGTCTAATTAATTCTGATTAATCCTAATTAATCCCAAATAAATCAGAAAGTATTCTTTCCACATTAAGTAAGACTAATTAATCCTAAAATTTAATTACTGGAATTAACTCCAATTAAGTCCAATCAATTTCAGTAATTACAATACTCAATTTTTATATCCAGTAAGCCTAATTAACCCTAAAATTTAATTAATGGAATTAACTCCAATTAAATCCGGTAATTAAAATAATTTATTAATTAGTTCCATTAAGTATATTTTATAATTAAGTGCGTATGAATATTCTTGAAAGTAGCCAGAATTATCTAAAATATTATAAAATATACATACCACATCAGCACACTAAATTTAAGAGTCATTTAAGAATGACAAAGACAATTTCAAATGGTAAGTCATAAAAATTATAACCCCAATGTTGATGAGGATTTTCTAATTTTTTGACTTCCAAGTTAATTACATTCTTAGTTGATGGTTTCACTTCCGGAATGAAATCCCATTTAATGCCTTATTTACTAGGTGGAAGTGCACATATATATTGGATTTGAGACCTTGAAGGTGAAGTGCACTCAATATGGGATTTGTAGTCAAGCGGCCTTCAAGAATGGAAGAGCAATGTTTTTTTCGTTTTCGGGCGGGGCGGGCAGCTATTTTCGGGCGGGTTTGGAAAAAATCCGGGCGGGGCCAGAAATTTCGTGGGAGGGCTGCCCCCGCCCGAATATGGAATCCCTAGAAGTTCGTGGGGGGGTGTTTAGCGTCCTCCGTTCATCGGTTCTGGGCTTTACAATAATCTCAATATTCCATTCAGTTGTTATTATTCCAAGAAGAATGTGATCAGCAATAATGTCTTTGTTCATGTTATTTTAAAGGGTGATGGTGATTATAGAACATCTTAAGGTAATCAACATGCCATATACAGGCAGACATACGTGATTTGTGATGAATGTATTCAATCAAAACTCCAAGAAAAGAAAATTAGGCATCAGACCATTTATAGCCAGACAAACCTGAATGGTCTGTAATCACTACACTAAATATGATATTTAGTGTCGCTTACTCTTAGGAGTTACAAATTCCTATATACTTTTACTATTTATGTAATTTTTCTACTAAGTTAGATGTTGATGTTCTATAATGTCCAAACAACCAATTTGACCTTTATTGGTAAAAAATAAATGAGATGTAGAGTAAACAATTTTAGCGTTGCATAATTTCAAATAGTAAGTGACACTAAATATGTTATTTATTGTATTGCTCTAATTGGGAATGGTCGAAGATGAGAAGCTCTAAGTGAATTTTGAGTTGCAACATCGTGATATTCTTATGACAGCTCATTAAAAAGTTTCAAATAAGTACCACCTAAATTGATCATAATATTATTAATACTAATACTCATGATATATGTTGTGAGATAGAAAGCCAAGAATGGCCAAGAATGAGGTGAAACACCTCACATGACAACTTTTTTTTCTTTTTTTTCTTTTTGTTTGAGACAAAAGGCCAAAAAGCCAATGCCAAATGCATTAAGACCCAAGGAAGATGCGCCCATTTTGAGGAGAAGCGGAGCCCCTAAGACGTACCACACCGCCATGTAAAAAGTAACAATGAACCAAGTAACAAGGACCCCAACAAGGACTACCCCCCGCCCACCAACCAAGAGTAACCCCCGCTCCACCCCCCCCCCCCCCCCCCAAAGTAACTAACCAGAGTGCCAAACAACCTAATTGTGCTGATGTTTCCAATTCCAAGTGATTCTCAAATTGTCATGTCTACAAAGGACTTTCCTAGTACCCCAAGTTTTGTCGAAGCCTTTAAAGAGGGCATCAACCAGAAAGGCACTAATCTTAACATACTTAACCACCCTCTCCTAAGCAACCTTGGTGCCAAAATGAGGTCATTCCAAATGAGGTGTTTGACCTCATACTCATGCCATTTGATCTTGATTAAACACCCGGTCATTTCGCCCAATCCAAATAGTCCAAAGAGTAATACCATGGAGAAGGTGCCAAATCTTCATTTTCTTGGCAAACTTCTTAGGAATCCTCTTTCCAAAAAGGGCTAGTTTGCAATGAAAGCTATCATAATCTTTATTCCAGACCCCGCATAAGTCATGCATGATGAAGGTGGCCCACCACGAAGTTCTCCAAGCTTGAATGCAATCCCAAAACTTAAACAAATTGCTTAGAGATGGATGCCGTTGCAATACATTCCCTTCATTCATTGACCGCAACGGCCTTGTGCCAAATAGACCACATGAATGTGGCTTCTTGTCGGAGCATGCCGGATCCCACACTTGGGACCAATAAAACTTGTAGTTTCCTAGAAGGCAACCTTGTCATTTTTCTGCTACCCTAGTCATGCCATGGATTCTATCGATGACCATATCTCTAACAAATTTTGTGGTATAGTTGACACCTAAATGCCCAAGAATCCAACATGTAGTTGCGATCATTTTTCAAAGATATATGTCTCAAGGCAAACTTTTCTTTTTTTTGTAGTTTTTTTTCTTGCACCTTGACGTAATAAAGTTATGCACTATCTAGTAGGCAAATGAATTGAAATTTTATATGATTCAATGACTTTAAGATATGGACCTTGAAGTGGTTGGAACCCTTAAATTTTCTTTGTTACAAAATTAGCTATTTTGGGAAAGTAACAATGTCAATGAAATGAATCTATTTTGGTTTTCCCCACCAAATTACGCAGCTCAAACTTTTAGCCAATCATATCAAAGGTCAAGTGATATTGATATATTTTGAAATTTTTAATGTATTTTGAAGGAAAATGCTAGTAAAATGATTTGGCGGAGACGAAGTATAAAGATCCATATTCCAACCACATGAATGTGATTTTAAATTAATTCCCTAAAACTTTCACTTGTATGCCAACATAGAAACGAAGTTTTTAATTCATACTTTATACCACATCTTTAATTCAAACTAATCCCCAAATGATAACCTTCGACCCATCACCATTGGTCCACATCCCAACCAAGTGTGGCCAATTTGCCGTAAACGAAGGTAATTTCCAATGTAGACCTAGTATACGGGGGTTGAGTAATATGGTATATACATGGATATCAACTAGGGTAATGAAAATCTGCCCTGAGGGTAAGTCATTGCGATAGACCCGGCTAAAACCCTATTTGGGGTGGGTACGTCGAGTGGTGGAACCCTAAACTAAACCAACCCAATCAAGCAAGTCTCCAACATCGACATTTCTTCCCGAGACCAATATTGTAGCACCACGGAGGGTTTTCATGTGGGTCTTGATGAGGGTGGGAGATTATTTGGCAAGCTACAAGAACCGCCACAATCAAGAGTTGCCCAAAGTTGTGAGGATTGGTGTTTGTTTTATTTGGCTTGAACTTCATGTGGTTGGGTGCATGTTACCATAAACACACATGTTTAGAAGAGATTGGATTACATCTTTGGATTTTATGAACTTCTCCACACTCAATAATGAACACAATTGAACGGACTATGAGTACTTGACCGCGCGGGCAATCAAAGCATCATAATAGTCGGGCCGAAGGGGTTGCAGGCTAGTTACCTCCAACCCGGGTAGTTCACTTAGAGCATTTTAAAAACAACGTGCGGCATAATATAGGGATGATTTCATTTGACATAAAAGTTATAAAAGAATTCCAAATAAGATAGGGTTCATTAAAAGCAGACCATCCCATTACAAGGTAGATAGGTTTAGAATGTGGGCCATTATTTTTTTATAAAAATAATATAAGGGCTGAAAATAAGGATCATGGGATGTATGTTTAGTAGGATCAATTTTGTACGAATGCCTCATGATGGATGGATGAAAATTGTAGCGCTTGTTATTGGTCGTTCTCTTGCACTGATGTTTGTGAAAAACACCTAGGGCTTTGTTTCTTCCTTGAGCCCGTTGTGTTTTGGCCAACTTTTTGGTGAAGCTCCTCCTTGTTGAAGCTCATGGTGACAAAGTCCACCAAGTATGTTTTGTTGTAGTCATTTTAGGATCTCTTTGTATAGTCTCCTTTGTAGTTGTTTTAGGATCAAGGGTGCCCTTGAAGTTTCATGTAGAATTTTAATTTTATTGGTTGAAGGTCTAACTGTTGTTTTGGAGGCGGTTTAGGGTTTAGAGTTTCCGTGCGCGGCTTGTGATTGATTGTTCCGCTTCTGTTGGGGCGGTTGTGTTGGTGTTTATGGATGGCAACTCAAGTGAAGATGTGGACTATGGAGGGCGATTATGATGTGCCGCAATATTACAACAAGTTGAAGGTTTTTAAGGAGGATACGTACGCCTCGCTTAGGGTTCGTTTGGAAGAGAAATTGGCACTAGGAGAGGGTTACATAGGTTTGTTTTGTTTTGCATACCCTAAACCCACTTGCACAGAATTGTAGGGAACCACATGACTTTGGCAAAGCTGCAATGGCTGTGGTTTTTTGGGCACCACTAATTTGGTGCGTTTTGGATTGCAAAAACCGATGTCTCTGCATTTCCTCCACGCTCGCGTGCATTGAGGGTTGGCAATTGTTGATAGCTTCAACGCCCACATGGAGCTACTATGCAAGTTGTGGGTTTTATATAACCAAATGCCTGACCGTCTTCGCATGTGCTCTTTTGTACGCCCGATGTAATGGACCTTTATGCAATCCATCTGTACCTTAAGGCAAGTTGGCCGCGAGAATACTTTGTCCGTCATCGTGATGGTTCGGTTAATAATGTCAGAAATTAAGTAACCCCTACTCTTAGATCTTGACGTTTGTATGTTTTTTTTTGTCGTAAATCACTTGTTTCTTTGGTGCATGATTGGACACTAAGGTATGGAACATGGTTACAGAGGTTTTTTTTGTTTTACATACCCTAAACCCACATGCATAGACTTATAGGGAACCACATGACTTCTGCATAGTTGAAATGGTTGTAGTTTTTTTTGTGTTTGGGTTAGACTTTTACGGAGCAGGTGCTATGATTGTAAACATATGCTCACTCTTGTTGTGTTTCCACCCTAAGCCATCTTTTTTGATGCATGAAGATTATGTTCTATGGGTGTAAAACTGCAAATTTTGAAGCAAAATTTTAACTGTATTATGCTTATGTATCCTTGTGTTCTTCATCACTTCCAATTGTATGACTTTATTCAGGTTATGGTCTTGAAATGATATGCATCATGTTATCACACTTGTTCTTCTGTGATGTGGTTAACGATACATATACATATGTTCTTCCTTGATTAAAGATGATTTTAATTATATTGTATGGCGATGGTTTTTTACCTAGTCTTGGCTAGAGTAACCATCATGTCCACCTTTTCTTTTTAATTGATATTTCACTATTAGTTTTTATCCCATTGATTATGCCTCAAGACCATGGAATAATGAAATTAGTTATCATGTCTTGCTTAATCCAAGGCTACCACTCTAACATATAAGGGTGAAATCACACCAACATCAAATTACTCTTCAATACTTACTAAAGTTCAATCACAATTTTTTTTATTACCTTGGAATTTTCTTGGTTTTTTCATAGCCAAGGTTGTTCAAAGCAAAGACCAATAATAAATTATTCACCAAGAAAATCCCCGGAGCCTCTCACTCTCAAACAATACCAATGACTAGTTTCTCTGACATCAGACCATAGTTGAGACCAAACAATACTAATGAATCATTTTACATTCACAAGACAATATTTAAAGAGGAGGCTCTCAACAAATTATCTTAGAAACATAGCTAAAGAACAATTCCTTGTTGACTAAATAAATTGGTTCCCAATTCCTATTTCAATACTGAAATGGGATACAATGCTCTGTAATCCAACAAAATCACCCTAGATGCAATATGATTTCTTTGAGCACCATAAAATTGACTTGCAAGTATGTCTCACCCATAAATTCACCAAGACAAAGTGTATGCTTGGAAATTAATTCACATTGAAATTTAGAAAATCCCGTAGTATTTTGGTATCACAAAAATTACAATCTAGGCTCTATCTGTCTTCTTGTATTCCTAGCTCAATTACTTTCTAAAACACATGTGTAGACATCAAAGGTCAAATCCATTCCTATCAAGCTATGGTCTTTCTAATCTGTAATTTTTGGAATCTTGACACAATAGCCTATTCATACTTACTTAGTTGGACTTTTCTAATTCATATATATGAAGTCTTATTCACATTTGGATCATATTTAGGCTTAACCAAAACAAAAATTAGCACCACAACCACCATATCATATTAATACGAAGCGCACATTTTGTTCTCACACCTCATATCAATATAAATATTATCTTGTTGGCATTTTAATTTCAATATGATTCTTTAATTTTATCCACTTTTTATGAGTTTTGTAGAGTAAAAGACATGCCATACCAATATTGGTATTGACTATTATGTGGATTTTCCATACTATGCAATACATACCCTTAGAAAATTGGGAAAGTCTGATTATTGATGCACATACCCTCATGTCATTTTTAAGAAAACATTTACTAGACCATTGCTTATGGAATTTTTTTTGAAGATCCCATACCTACTGGTATTTCTCTAAAGACATACTAGACCAACACTACACTAAATAGGATATTTAGTGTTTGATACACTAAATACTAACGCATACACTAAATATCAATAATTCTATGAAAGTAAGTGACATTAAATGTAAAATGAAACACTAAATATCAACTATAGTAATATGTGGAAGTTACATGTTTGAATTTAGTGTTAGTAAGGATTTATATAAAAAAATAACAATGATAAAAAGAGAATTCCAGAATATCTTCTAACAGTAATTTTCAAAATATTGGAAATTAGTGTTGAGCAGGGCAGGGTGGTAACAACGTTAAATATAATCAAACACTAAATATCCTATTTAGTGTAGTGATTTCCTCCTTATCCTCATTCTTGGGCTCCTAGAGGTGTGAATAGTTTTCACATGGTGATAAAAAAAATGTGAGGAACAATTTAAAGCAGACAAGACCAGTTGTTCCTATGCCGATGTCTGCCACCCGGGTATGCAACTCCCATATTATACGCAAGGGGCATCGTATTAAAAACGGCTTAGAGGACGGCTTTTGTACAAATTACATCAAATTATATCAAATTATATCAAATTAAAATGATCAAAAAGTTGGGTGAAGACCAAATTAAATAAAATGAGATGAAAAAAAAGTTGGGTTGCATATTTAGTAAGCCTCCCATTAAAATTATAAGCCACGAATAGTTGCCTCCTATTAAAATTATAATTCATTCATAAAGTTAAAAATTTATTAAAAAGTCCAAAAAGTTGGGTAGTTTGACCTATGGTACATGTATTAAAAAATCATATAATTAGGTTTTTAATGCAATTATATGCATCAAAATATATTCATTTCATATATATAATTACATTTTTGGATTCCTTGTTAGAAGGGCTACAAGGGTTTCCTACATTAAAACAAATTGTATCACTCAATATTGGACTAAAACGCATTATACGTGATTATAATCAGGACCATATAATACGGGAGTTGCGTACCCGGGGTTTGCCAAGGTTCCACAAAGGGGCAATCATTTAGAGCTCACAACAAAGAATAGTTCAAATTGGTTGAGCTGCAACAAAACAACACATTCAAATAGCAGCAGGCGATGAATCCCAGGACATTAAACCTCCTTGCAAACTGTAGTTGCATTTGTGTGGAGACAAAGACTGCAATCAACCCAAAAATGTGGATTGTTGAAGACTGTAGCCTGGCACACGAACTCGACACTTTGCCAATTGGCATTCAATCACGACAATTGACCTCACCGAATCCAAGTTGAGTCCAATCAACTTGACGCACAATCTAGACAAATGCAAAGCAAGAATGGAATCCAAAATGCAACCAAGAACTGAGGATGACTCGCCTTCTGAGCATACTCAGGAGTCAAAGCCGGCATAGTCGGTGCGGAGCTGCGCTAAATTGATTATTGCCTTCCTCTCAATCTCTTGGCCATTAACTCATGCTGCTTCGGTAGTTGCTTCACATCGTAGCTTGAGTCCTCCCCTTCGTTGTCTGGGAAATCATCAGAGCCTAAATTACCGATGTTGCCCTACTAGCTCAGTATAATCTCTTGTTTGCATTACCCCCCAAAGTCTATATCAGGCATCAATTTGAACCTCTCCTGCATCTCGTTGCCCTCAGCGATGCTAACGACAATTGATTGAACCCAAACTTGTCTCGATCAATTCTCCTCACCAATTTGTGCTCCAAATGTGTAATTTCAATATCCAAAGGCTCATCGTCTTGTGTTGATACGGTGGGTCTTCGCCGTTGCAGTTACCTCAATAATTTGCAGACTCGGAGCTCAATTGCACCTATTGTATGCGCTACCTGCCGCCTTCAATTGTATGCCCGCCGATCTAATTTTGAACTGGCTGGATTGTAGTCGTGAGGAGGCCTTGTTGGTGGCGCTGCAACATTGACCTCCCTCAAGTGCCGCCCCTTGAGCTCGTCACCAAGCTATGAGTTGGCATTTTCTGATCGTGGGGCATTCGTTCTATAAGTGACACGTGTACCCAGTGCAAGGGCCCTTAGGCCCACTTCACACACGAGACTGAGAGCCCGTAACCATTTCACTTCAAGCACTCTCATTGGTGGAAAAGGCGGGGCCGGTCCAAGTTCGCTTCACACTACACTTGAGGAACCAATGAGTATGTGAATGCAAGATAAATGTAAAGTCTGCATGGATTCCTACATGGCATCAAATGGATCATGTTTCCTGGTCAGCTGGACTATTTTCAAAAACCACCTCTTGGAGGTAGGCTTAACACAAAACCGGGAGACCATGGCAATCCGAACGCTCATAACCGTTGATTTATTCTATTTTATCATGTGTGAAGACCCACATGAATAAAAATTTATTGAAATAGCATTTGGTTGAGGGCCCAGTACATGTGATTTCACACTACACTTGAGGGTCTGTGACCACAGTACATGATTGTGGAGGTGTCTTGGGACGGCCTTTGGACACTTTCTTCTGGGCTCTCACAATTTCACGGTCACGGCTCTTGGCTCATGTGTGAAGTGGCCCTACGATATCTACCATGGGCTGCCCAAAGCTGCTACTACCAGGTTCTTACACCCCTCGTTATCTGGCCCTTGCTGAGTTGGTGCAAGGGCATGTTATAAGGGTTTATGTCAGCACGGCTTTAAGGTCGAATCTAGACCTCTGCATTGGATAGACCATGCTTTAAGGCTCACATACCTCAAGGTACATGGGTATTATTTGCTTCGTTTTCATGTTCTCCAACTTCTACCAATCAAATTTTCACAAGGAAACTTGTGTTGTTTTAACAATCATATGTTGAAGCATTAGCAAAAACCGGATTGAAAATTGGACTACACCGTTTATGATATTTAGTGTCACTTACTATTCATAGTTATGCATTGCTATAGCATTTTATTATCAACGTAGTGTTTTACCAAGTAGAGATGTTAATTTCTTATAGTGTTCAAACAATCAATTTGTCCTTTGCTAGGTAAAATCGAGATCTACAGTAGAAAGTTATAGCACAAAGTAATTTCGAATATTGTAGGTTAATAGCAGAATGGGCAAGTTTTGTCCAATAGTTAATTAATTTAAACAAAGGCTTAAGTGGTCTTAAATAAATTTTGTGAAAAATTCAAGCAAGTATGTATAAGTATATTTATTCATTTAGGCACATAGAAAATCCTACATACAAATCCATGTATTGTAACTTAATTTTCATTCATTCATGACTTTGGATTGACTTTCCAATGTACCAATTTTTTTTAAAATCTAGGAATTTTGATGATTCTTTTCTCTTTCATTTGGGCCATCTAGCCCAATAAGTTCCAAAAAAATAAGGTTTAATTATTTTGAAGCCAACCTGCTATCAGCCTACAGTAGTAAGTGACACTAAATACCATAAACAATGTAATCCAACATGGTTTGTTGATTATTTAACTAAATGTAAAGATCCTCTCAACCATGTTCACTATTGAGTGTGGAGTAGTTGATAAAATTTGACAATGCAATCCAATCTCTTTTAAACACGTGTCTTTATGGTGCTTGTGAATCGATCGTCACCAAACCACAAACCAATCTAGTAGAGTTGTCCGATTAAGAATACTAACTGAACAGGACCCGCATACCTTCTACCTAAGTCTTTTAAAAAAGAGAGGGTATAATGCCATCTTGGTTGGAAGTTTGAAGGGGGTGGGGGGAAGGGGGAGGGGGGAGGGGGGAGGGGGGAGGGGGGAGGGGGGAGGGGATCAGAACAGGCTCTGAACAGGCTCCACTCCACCTCTCGTAAGTTGTAACCTTCTTTAGAAAATGACAATGGAATATCATAAGTAACAGATGTGACTTGCAGTTGAGTGACTTCTCTGAAGCTGAAGCAGCCTGATAAAACTTTTGAATATTTAGCACTGAAGAATTCTAACTTACAAGACAGGAAACACTTCAGCTCTTGATGGTACCAAAGAATAATTTTTTAAAAGGTGATTCCACTTTGCAATTTCTCGAACTCCTCAACAGATAATCCAAAGGGGCTCAATAATTCTTTCAGACAGATGGGCTATTTCCGCAAGAGCCCAAAATCCATTAATGACTTCCATTTGTGTGGAAACTTCAGTGAGAGTGACCTAAGGAGCCTGGCTAGGCAGTGCCTTTAAATTGTGACCCATGAGTTTAAAAGTGGCTGGAACTCATCGCTAACCTGCAGCAGGGAGGACACGTCACCTGGGACTCATCTCTCCAGTCCCTGCAGGAGTCATCTGCCACGCTATTTCATTGATGCCCAATCGGCCGCTACCTTTCTCCACAGGGACTCTTTTAAAAGTGAAAATGAAATTAAGGTGCAGGCCCGGCGCAAGTTAATAAATTTCTCTGCAATATTCTCAATTCTCAATCAACACGAATCGATGACAACTGCTGCTGTGGAATGTTTTTACATACACGTAACTGTAAAAGCAGTTACCCTCGTCAGCTGGCTTGCCTCGAAGAGATGAAGTGATGATTCTTTGACGCACATAAATGAACCACTACTGTGAACTTGGGCCCTTGGGCGCACCATGGATCAATTTGGTAGTAGCCAGCCGCTTGCTCAACTCCGTATAAAAAAATTTATACATACGTGAATTTGTATCGTCATCTTTCAAGAGGAAATAACTTATACAGTTGAATGCAATCATCGCCCACAATGAGCAGCAATTCCTCCCTCGTCCTCCATTTCTCCACTTTGGTGCACCATGTTTATGTGCCTTTTGCAGCCAGCATCGATGCTATAAATATTATGTGCAGACATACTCACTTACTACTACAGGCTTGTGCCTGTACAATATTCATTTTCATAGCTTCCTATCATAGGCAGAATGGTTAGTATCTGTCAGACTTCTGTTCTGGCCCGCCGCACATCCCAGTTCTTCGAGTCCGAATGCACTGTGCACGTCAATGATCTATAAGTTACAACTTACAGTTGAGGTTACATCTATCAGCACCTATTAGCTTCCTGCATCTGCCAAGTAAGAGTCCCCCACGTACAATTTACTAGTTATAACTATCCTCGATTTACAAGTGTCAGATATATGGCCCAAGGTGGCCTTCAGAAGCCACAGATATGCACGCTCCAAATATTGAATGCCCCACCGGGCACCCAGTTCATGATCACAAAGGACCCCATGGTCCACTGCCATGCACTAAGGTAATGCAGGCCTATAACGGACACTCCGAACTCCACATACACTTTTGGCCGCTGGATATAATTCTGAATTGTCTAATCTCGTGTGTGATTGTGAATCATACCGGTTGTTGTTCCAAGTGTCAAAATCCAAGTTGACATGCAAAAGTTATAAGAGGTCAAATTATGATTCTTCTTTCTCTTTGAGCCCCTACCAATTCTGATGTAATCCTTATTCTCAGCACGTTGTCCAGTGTTATTGTAACACGTGTCTCTTTGGTATTTGTTTTTACCAACAAGACTTGCCATATACCACTCAAACATCAAAGGTGTCTGCATAAGTTTAGGGTTTGACTGATGCATGTGCACCTTATGTTATCTCTTCTCCACTCTTTTCTTCTACTCTTGCATGTGCATGTTGATTACAATTTTATGATCCGTCTAGTCTAGTGCAACCACTACGTTACAATATACGTGAAAGCTTGATAAATACATTTGATCTTACTCAACACGAGATGATGAGCAACTAATAGATCACACCCATCATATGCTCACTTGTGCTAGCATGTGAATCACAGAGCACATGTGCTCCCTCCTATGCAATTGAAAATTTGCAAATCTACCATCACGATAGATTTAGGGTTATGTGCATGAGTATGACTTGTGCTTCAAGACTCGTGTGCCAGTGGTGTCTTTTGTTGAAAATCTACCATTATGGTAGATTCAATTTGTTTACCAATTGTGCAACAGGACGCGCAATGCTTTGGGACTATATCCTTGCTAGTAGTGGCTTCAATTGCAAATCTACCATAGTGATAGATTTGCAAATTTCTCCAATTGCTCAACATGAAGTGTGCTCCATGACTCATATCCTAACTAGTAGTCGCTCCTTCAGTTGCAAAAATACAACCATGGTCCGCAATTATTGGTTCGCATTATTCTCTCCCATTTGTGCAACAAGATATGTGCTATGGGACTCGTATGCTAGCTAGTAGTGTTATCTTTGGTTGCAAATCTACAACCATGTTTTTCTCTTTTCCAATTGTGCAACATAATGTGTCCTCCGGGACTCCTATGCTAAGTACACTATAAGTTGTATTTAGTGTCATATGGTATTTTATGTCACTGTCGTAACTTTTCTGATGACACTTTGTATGAATAAGTATTCAAGTATTGTCATCCTAACTTATGTAGAGTTCATCGAAATGCCAATTATTGAAACAAACCTTGATATATTCTGCATCCAAAACCTTTCTGCATTGAAATACTGTCATGGATGATGGAGATTTGGATGGAAAATCACGTAGTAAGTGACAGTAATTACAACATTGGAAATCTATAATTCCCCCCAAAAAAATTTACAAGGAATGACAAATAATATTAGGTTACAGGTAGTGTTGGTGACATTACACTGGTTGTTTAATTAAAATCAATTTTGACCAGGACAAATAGAATTGGTGACACTAAATGCAATGTTTAGTGTAGTAGTGGCTACCTCAATTGCAAAGATTCCACCATTGTGATAGATTCGCAATTTTTTTCCAGTTGCGTAACTACTAATAGGTTGTGTGCTCTGGGATCGTATGCTATCTAGTAGTAGTGCTTCTTCAGGTGCAAATCTACCATCATGATAGATTCGCATTCTTTATTCTTTCTTTTTCCGAGTTGCATAACAAGGCGTGTGCTTTGGGACTCGTTTACAACCTAGTAGTGGCTTCGTCAAATCTACCATCATGAAAGATTTTCATGTGTTTCCAGTCGCTCACCCAAACATGTGCTCTGCCACTAATCTGCTACCTAAGTAGTAGTGGCTCCTTCAGTTGCAATTCGCATTTTTCATTTTTTTAGTTTATTTATTTTTACAGTTCCATAGCCGAATGGATGCTTTGAAAATCATAATAACAGCCAGTAGTGGATTCTTCAAAACTACCATTGTGATAGATTTGCAATTCTTCCTCAAGTTGCTCAGCAGAACATGTACGTACTCCAGTGGGAACTCGCATGGCAGCCGCACGCTCGTCGTGGCTCCAGCTTCCATTGCAAATCTTCCATCAAGACGGATTTGCAAATTTTCTTCTGGTACGCGGAAGGGCTCCAGACCTCATAGCTAGCATGCCGCCTCGCCTTGCTGCTAGCAGTAGCTCACCTGAGGCACACTCGCTATAATTGTGTGCTTCAGCTGTGGGATGCACCGGGCAGGCTAGGCTGGGCTGGGCTTTGATCATAGTCTTCTGATTACGTGGGGGCTGTCTGTCTGGTTGGTTTGCATAAATTGGTCGTGTGTGCTGAAAGCCAAGGAGGCAACGCCAACAGAACAGGCCGAGGGAGTAGGACACACAGGATATCTATTTCGTTTTGAAGAGATGTGCCTGCCCGCCCGCCCACCCGCCCGTGGTTTTGAATGGACTGAGTGCCGCACGGATTTTGACCACCACCAAGGCAGGGCAGGGCAGGGCAGGGCAGGGCAGGGCAAGAGAGTTCGACCTTGCTCAAGTTTGTCAGTAGCTTCTTAATAGCGTTCTTCTGTAATCTTACTCAAGATCGGAGCAGGGCAAATCGGAGCCCCCGAGAAGTTTAGGGCACCCAAGTGGTGTCATGCCCCTGTCACGGGTGTCCTTGGCTGATCTAACCCTCCTGCCCGCCCGCTTGCCCCGCGGGTGTATTCGCGGCCAGTGGATGGGCGGGGTTGTGGAGGCTGGGGCGAACCAACCCGTATATTGGTTCTTTGGAGGCCAGGGTTTAGGCATCCAACAATCTTTTTCGAACACGTGTCTTTTTGGTATTTGTTCTTGGAGCCACATCAAACCACACACGACTCAAATATAGGTGTCCTAATAAGAAGAGTAACCAAATAAGGAATGTCTACTTTCGTGCTCTATTTATTTCTTAAAACACTCGGGGAGATTTTGTTGTGTTCATGAGAGGGCAATTCTTCCCATAATTCTCCCTTTCTCAAGGCATGGCATTATGTGGGGAACAAAACCATTATAAGTGGCTTGGAATGCATTGTGCCGCTTGAATCTCTCTAGCGCCCTAAGTAGGGGAAGGTCCTTTGTGTTGTGGATTCTATAAATGTCAGGCCATGCCCTCAAGAAACATTGGGCTACGTATGTTTATCTAGAGCCAACTTGACTCTTAAAACAAGGTCAAATCTAACCTTAATTTAGTCAAATATAATCCAATTGGAATGATTTAACAACAATGTCGGGAGGAACATGTTTTCATTGACCCCCCCACCAATGGTACGATATATAATTTTTTTTAGTGTCAACCACACTATGTACATCAATGACGCACGCCAATGAGCATTGAAGTAATTGTCATGATCTAGATTATTATTCGTGTTATATATATTACTATTACTATTACTATTACTATTACTATTCATTATTGTGGACCAAATTATTCATCATGAATATGTGTAGTTAGTTTTTTGCTATGACTCAAAATTACAAACCCAGAGAACCAAGTCTCCCGGAAGACTGAGATAGTGTCTATGAGGGTTAATGTCACATTGGACTAAGGCTCTAATAACAATCTAGGTCTTTTACTCCTTTCTTTCCTCTTCCTCGCATTTAATTTCCATTCTTACGGTTCATTGGTGCTTTGAGTTGTGCGTGGGTCTGTCCTATCTGACAACTCATGTTACTCTAGTTTCACACTTTCTAATTTTGTTGTGAAGCTCAAAAGCTTTGACAATAGTCTTTTTTGTATCTCGGCAATAGTCTTTCAATGGATTTTCATCCTATTGGGGTTAGTATCTTTTGGCTTTCATAAAACAACAGTGCGATACCTTCAATCCTAATTCAAATAATTTCATTCAACACAATGTTTCAATTAGTTATTTTACTTGCATTACTATTCCTTTAGGAACTTATCTCATTCATGAACCATCACACATAACATCCTGGTCAGCAATTTCTACACAATTCAAGATAAAACAAACGTACATGGCTATATTTTGTACTAGCTTAAAGCTTTAATTAGCCAAATGTTAATCACGTCAAATACGATAATTAATATCAACCACTCATTTCTTAGTCGATCATCTCAATGTCATGTGCATATTTCACATACTAAGTAATGATGAATGTTACACTTCTCAGCCCATATTTCGCTCACATCCAAGATTAACACGTCTCGGCTCTCATCATTAGACTACACTTCGTTTCACTCTACCCATGCTCTTTCTCACAGGTTGCTAACTTCCCAAAATGGCTATAGTCTTCCTCTAATTTCCTAGTATCAAGATTGCGCCATAGCTTTGTGGCATCCTCTCACATCACTTCACTCCTTGCCATCGGTTTGCTCTCAAATTGGCTCTCGGCGACCTAAGTTAGATTAACTTTCGATATAACATTCATGTGTCTTCTCTTTGTATCTAAACTCTATCTGGCTATATTTTAGCTGCTTTGGCATCACTCTGTTCCTCTCCTCAATGGCTCATTCACCCTCTCATCTCTCTCTGACCCTCCTGTTTCAATTACTTCCTCATTGCTGTGTCATTTCTTATCCCGAGTTGCCTTCACTCGTACATGCTCTATCATGTTGTTTGCTTCTCAGACAATCAATTTCTTGGATTCTCACTCACACTGTGGCTCTAATCTCTTACTTTAACACGTTCACTTCAAACCTTCCCTTCACAACATGGTGTTACTATCATGCACTTACACTGTCAGTAAAATGACTCAATTACTTTGTGGCTATAGCCTGATTACAATGTCTAATCTCCACTCTATCATAGAGTTGAAGTCATGTCTTTCAATTTTCGGCACTTGGCCAATCCTACACATTCTTCGCTAATTGTGACTACTCTAGCCTATTGCCCGGAAAACTCTTTGATTATGGCCTATTTTCTCTCTACGGCAATAGTCTCTTCTCTTTCCTTCTCTCACGCGGTTATAACTCCTTCCTAGGGCCATTCGGTTGTTAAAACCGCTATTGAAGTACTTTCATATGACTATAGCCCAATTTTTCCATCCATTCTTCAAAAAGCTCGGTTCAAACTATAGCCCAAAAATCTATTGAGTCTACAACATGATTTAATGTGGGTTTGTAAATCATTTCAAGTGGCATAGACAATGTGGGAGGTGGCAATAAAATGAGAGGCTTCAAGAATTTGTAATAAGACAACACACTAATTTTAGAAATTTGATTATTAATGTGGCCCTACAATAAGTTTGCAACATATCAATTCTAATGCCGGCCAATTCGGATATATAGTAGTAGGTGGATCTAATGTAGCCATTCTTCATGGTTGTATGCATGTATTTGAGTGGTATATGGCAAGGCTTGTAGGTATGAACAGGCACAAAAAAGACAACATGTCATGATGATTTTGGATTATGTGCTCAAAATATAGACACCATTCTAGGTTTAGTAGTGAACATGATGGGGAGGGCCTCATATGTGATTATTGAAAGAGGAAGAGCATCTACATCTAACTTCTTATGATGTTAGCATCTTCACTCTTATTTCAAAATTTGAAAGGAAAATATTTGTGATTTGCAATTGGGTTCAAGTAAGGTAAAGTAAACCCTTCGTGATCCTTGTCTTGCTTGAATGGAAAATGGGCAAGAAGTGCATGATTAAAGCATTGGAGATGAAACATCTCACCAATAGGTAGAGGATGTTACATTTAAGAAAGAAAGAAAGAAAGAAGAGATGACTTCAATATTGTCAACATCCTAAACTATGGTGTTGCTTCATTTTCATGTTACTCTAAATCTATAGACAGTCCCGAAGCGGGCATTACAAGAATTAGAGGGTCCCCGACATATAATAATAACCAATTGAAAGAGGAAAAAATATCTCTTGAAATGAAAAAGATAGGTATACACATAGCATATGCAAGTGACCAAATGATGCAAGCGAGATTAAGTAGGTGTAAAGTGCATCAAAAAGTATGTTCCATAGAATTTCAATACAATGGAGCACTCAATATTATGATTTTTTTTAATATTTCAAGGTTTTCAACGTAATAAGTAAAGCGCCAAAGCATGATAAAGTGAACACTTTGTGCACCTTATCAATTTAGAGGGGCAAGTAGCCACATTTCCTAGTTCTATGATTCAAAACAACAATATTCAATCGTATTATTCAATCATCTTAAGATGGATCATAATGTTTTCACAATCATTTTAGCAAACTACACTTTACTTTCATAGCATTTGATTCTAAACCATGTAGCATGTACATGCATAAATGTCGGATTTTAGAAAGAAAGACCAAAGTAGATCTTAAGAATATGTATTTTGCTCCAAAAATTGCGGTGCACTAATATACAATACGATCTTGTCAAGGACTTCATCTATACACATAAATCATAAGATATTTTGGAACGAAGTAGGTTTTAGCTTAAAGTAACCACTCGATTTAGAATCTACTTCATATGTGTCTCGATAACATTAACAAGGCACAAATTGTACTATGTTTGGTTCAAAACCATTGGAGGGCTCTATGGTCTCGGAGTGACATTCGACATAGAATTGAGCCTACTTCTTTTGCTATATATGACAAACCTATCACATGTGATAGGCATACCACTTTTCTTGTTCACTCGTCCATGCTCCAACCCTATATCCAAATAAAAGCTTGGTAGTTGGAGTTCAATTGTACTATCCATATGCTATATGTACTATCCCTCAAATTTTGGACTTAGATTCAGAAGTATATAATTTAAGGAGTCATAAAAAGAAGTAATGAAGTAATGGTTAAATTTGCATCACATGTATGCTCTTAAGAAATGGGAGATTTTCATAAATGAGGTTGCAAAACCACTTTTTGGTCCATTTTATCTTGATTGGACCCAATTGTTGAATAGATTATATGATTTCCAAATCGATCCAACGGTTATAGTTGTCTATAGTGTTGGACATACCCACGAGCAAGAGAGAGCGAGAGAGAGAGAGAGCTCTTTGGTGTTGGCATGAATGAAAGATGCTTCACCTTGATCATAACTATGAGCTCATATGTGAACCCAAGTCAAGTTTACTAAGCATGGCTATGGGACAAGTGCTTAGGACTACAAACCTTACTACTACACCTCCCAGTAAATCAACCACACAAGTTTGAACTTTAAACAAAATTTCAACACTTTCAGGATATGGGGTGTCTCCCAAATGACCATTACCTCCTTGATTTGTTCAAATGGCGACAAATTTCCATTGTAAAATTGTCCTTGATATGTTCATATAAGTTGCAGTTTATTGAAAATATTCCATTCTTAAATCAGACTTTGCAAACTACACTAGTAGAAAACTATGCCCAAAAAACCTGCATGATCTGCAGTCACTAAACGACTGCAAATTTGTTTTTTTGGTTTAGCGATTGAAATTTTAGGAATTTGGGGACGTGTTATATAATATTGAATAATTTGTAGTTGTTTAGCGACTGCAGAACATGCTGGTCAAAAAAACTACAGTTGATTTTGGCTTCGGTTTTTTTGGGCATAGTTTTCTACTAGTACTAGTGATGAATTATAGAAGTGAATGTCAACGTGCATTTTGTGGATGTAAACTTGGATTGTATACTCAAATTTTGTAGTCAGGCCACAAAATGGGCTAGAGATTTGTTGGGTCTTTGTGCACTAGAAGGAAGGTGAAGCGTAGCTATGTCCAAAACGGCTTCAAAGCTCCTGAATATTAATCTAGTAGAATCAAATTCGCATGAACCGGGCCTCGATGTGTAGGGGATAATTTTTCCTCAATCTCCTTCATCCATGATGGATAAGTCTACCTAGATGTCATAAATCCTAAGCCTGCAAAATGCCCTCTTGAATTAAGAACTTTGGGGGTTTATGGCAAGCTATGTAAACTCGTCCATTGTGGATGAAGGTGCTTCAATTTTAACACAAACCTATCTCTTACAAGGCAAAGAGCCAATTCATTCCAATTGGACTCCACTAGACTAACTTGGGATCTTTGAATCTACTTCCAGAGTCTAATCATTTGCTTAAAATAAAAAAATAAAAAAATAAAAAATCTACATGCTATAATATAATTCACTACATTTTCACCTTCACATTATATGAGTTCATGTAGACACCACAAACCCCTAGCTTGCAGTTATGCCATTTTACTTGAGTTTTGTCATGGACACCACTAGACTACTTCGGGAACTCTGTAGCCATTTCCAAGGTCCAATCATCTAGACAAAAATGCTAATCTACATGCTACAATATAATTCACCATGTATTCACCTAGGTCGCAATCGATGAGTTTACACAGACACCACGAACCCCTAGCCAACACTTCGGCCCTAATACTTGGGTTTTTGTCATGGATGCCACTAGACTAATTTGGGAACTCTGAAGCTACGTCCGGGGTCCAATCATCTGGAAGAAGAAAAAATGGTAATCTACATGCTACGATGCAATTCACCACGTTCTCACCTTCACAGGACACGGTCAGTGTTGGAGATTTGCGCCCATCACATACCCGTCAAATGTGCATGGCGTGTACATTTGAGGTTGTGATTTCGGCCATTCCTGGTTTGTGATGGGTGCAAATCTCAACCCTCCCACTGGCTCTGCCTGCCTTCAGGCCGGAATTAATACTGGAGTTTTTGTGGGGAGCTGTTAAGTTATCCCTCCCTCGATTCACAACCTTCAGTTCCTGAGGCACTTTGGCACTTGATCTCACACACTTCTTAACTTACAACGGCAACTACTTCCAGACAGCGCAGGGGAAGAGCGAGCACACATGATCAAACAGAGTCAGCCACAGCACAGGCGGCATATATAGGCCTTAATATTAACTTACATAAGCAAGTAAGTGAGTGGCTTCATCAGGCTGAAGCTAGCTAGGGCAGTGACAATAATAAGGGAGTCCACATAATGCAGCAGCCTCCCTCTGCATGCGGCGCTGGGCCGGTCCTCCTTCAACGGCCACTTTCTGGAGATTTGCTGAGACTTAACAAGCTCCTGAGTCTCATTCATTTGGATTACTAGCTTGTTGTTATATGTTAGCCCACCCTGGTACGTTGGTGGCTTTGACTGCAAAAGCCGGCGTGCGTCCCTCTATTCCAACCGGAAATAAATGATGCGGCCTCGCATTCTACCATGTACGTATCACCCTCACTTGCTACGTACTTTGCTTCACTTGGATCCCACGTTGGAACTGGCTTATGGCACTAGTGTTGTTTATTCGATTGTTTGGGGGTTTGTAGAACATATATATATATGTATATGTATATAAACACCTCAATTCTGTAAAGAAAAAGTGAGAATTAAGACAAATATTTTGTGTTGTCGAAACGTAATGTTTTGAATAAGTTTAATGCATGTTTAGCAACGATTTGTCTAAACCGTCTTGGAATAACGGTTGTATAGATGAGTAAAGCAACTTATCACTATATTCGGTAATTGGAGACTTTTTCATGATTTTGAGACTATTTAAGGACATTATTTTCAAATAAAGAACAAGAACAACACAAAAATATACTCGATGTGACATAAAGTGTTTCACGTGGGCAACACTAACTAATTTGGCACAAATACATGTCATCATAATAAGAAATTGGACAAGATATTAAACCACTTGCATTTACTTTAAGACTTTCCAAAGTCTCTAATTAACAAATATAATATTACTTGTTGGAAATTGTATCAATATTGGGTATCCTTAGATTGAGTCATGACTGTTGAAGGTGACATCTTGGTGTCAAAAGGGTCAAAACATGCAACTATCCAAGTTTTGAGCGTTTCTATTCATTTAACAAGACGGACAAGACTCTTATCATTCATGTTCTTATGCAATATGGTCGATTGTACACACACAAAACAAAGAATAACTAAATAAATGTGTGTGAGTTTTGAACACTCCGTTTTGTGTTCCATACATTGACACGCCAATTTTTACATCTAACCTAACACTTCAGCCGACACACGCATTGAGAATCACTCGTAGATTCTAGGTCAAATGTAGTGCAACTTTTCTTGTGACACCCCTTATGAATAAGTTTACAAATGTTGTCATGGATGATTGAAATTTGGATGAAATTCATGCCAATTATTGAAACACAAAGTTTGGTATGTTCTGCATTCTAAAACTACTAAATGTAATGTTGTCCAGGATGATTGAAAATTGGATGAAAATCCAATCAGTAAGTGATAGTAATTGCAAATTATGAATATATTGTGCCCAAAACATATACAAGGAATGACAAATAATGTTAGGTTTACATTTACTGTAGTGTTGGTGACACTACGTGGGCAGTTTACAATTAGTATTGAGCATGAAAATTAGAATTGGTGACAATAATTACAATAGTTAGTGTAGTTGGTTTTACGAATTCATTTTGAAAAAGGGAAGAAAAAGAGAGAGGGTCGGACATGTTTCAAAGTTTTTGGGATGTTGTAACTTCATCCGAGGACGGCGAGTAGAGTCATCATACACTTTGTGCACATGTCATCATACACAAGTGCAACAAACAATGAAGATTCCACATAGTAGGTAATAGATATGTGTTGTGGCCTTTTAAATTCCAAATGACATTTTTCGTCAATGTGAGTGTGGTGATCTCACTCGTTCCACTACGGTATGCAGGTGTTATTCGGTTCATTTTTCTTGTTCCCTATCTTCTATCGATCATAACTACAATTTTAGAATTGTGTTGCATTAGCAAACTTATGATGAAGCATCAGCAAATATCGGATTGGAAATTAGGCCTCCTATGATTTGGTTATGGTCCCATTGGAAGTGCATGTTTGTAGATTTCTAAGTTGAATACATACCATGTCCTCCTAATTGTGTTCACTATTGAGTGTGGAGTAGTTATTGAAAGTTTGAAACATAGTAATCCAGTCTCTTACGAACATGTGTCTTTATGATATTTATTCTTTGATCCTCATCAAACCACACACCAATCAAATACAAATGTCCAATCAAGGAAAGTAATTGAATAACACCTACGTACCTTAGCCCCTAAGTTCCCAAGCAACCAATTTATGGTTGATGGATGATTTCTTCCCTACATAAACCCCACCTTACTTTTTCATCCACAATCAAAATAATTATAATCATTGAGGCATCATGAATATCTACACATAGACACATGAGCCATGCAATTTGTAGATGAGTAGAATGCTCGGGGGGGGGGGGGGGTAGTCATTGGTTGGAGTAGCAATACACGTGCGAACAAATGATAGGGTATTTTAAAAACATGGGAGCAAAAAATTATAATTGGGCTTAAGAGTAATGTAGGGTATCAAAAATGGCACTGGACATCTTTAAAGTACTATAGGGTATGGAATAATAGGTAATTTGGAATCATAAGTAATGCAAGCCATTTTTCTATTAACCCAAAGTAGAAATTTACATAATGATAGCATGTGAAAAAAAGAAGAGAATTGAAAGTAATACCCCCCTATAAAATAGTGGTTGTTCGCACCTATATCCTTAACTTTTTAACACACTGCCCCCCCCCCCCCCGAGGTAGAATGTGTAAAAATATGTCAAAGTGGGAAGTGGTCATGTTTTTGTTGTGTTGGGAGCTCATGTGAGGGTGTTGACTCCAAATCGATGTTTGCCACTTCAATGCAAACTTTGCGTGAACATCAAAGATGCTTATTTTGGTAAAAGTGTTTTTTTTTTTTATGTTCATGTAGAAATGGCATGTGTGCTCACATCAACCGTTCAGTCTAACATTTGGACACTCTCAAATCATTATATTCGTTAATTTGGGACTTTTTTGGCATTTTGAGACAGTTACAAATATAAGAACATGGATAAAATCACACATATATTGGAGAATGTTGTAAGATGCAAATACTTTGAAGCGGGTGCTCATATCAAGATCCCAATTAAGAAATCATATCAAGATGGTTTAGGTAGGACGACCCAAACATTAGACCATATTGTTGTGGTCCATATATTAATTTGAGACAAGAGAAAGTCTCAAATTAATGAATATAGTGATAAATGTTTATGGAAATCTTTGCGTATATGTATGTTTAGAAGTGTGGGACAATTTACATACTCCAAATGCAAGGTAGCTAGCTTATTGTGATTTGCACATTTTGGTATGAGAATTTGTGAAGATGCTCATTTATCAAGTTGTTCCCATCTAGTGGATCACCCATGCCTTCCACTCATTTTCCAAGTGAATTGGTCAAAGGCGTTTTTGGGAGGATAAAACATGCATGTTCTTGTGCATCACTTCCTTCAATTGTTATGATCTAAAACTACCAAGAGTTATATGTGCCCATTTTTTCCCTCATTTTAGCTCATCTATCATGTTTCGAAATCCTATGAACAGATCCACTTTAACCTCAAGACTTGTCCATAAAAATTTCACAACCAACCTTGAGTGAAATGCACTCAAAACAACCCCTTGGCTTGGGAAGTCAAGGGTTAAATCTGAGACTTGATGGGCCAGGTTGGTCCATGGAGTGTTGTGAATAGATAATTTGTATTTCCAAGCACGTCGTCTCACTATAAAATTAGACTGCATTCCGTTGGCATGGAATCCTGGAAAAGAGGAAAACAATATGTAGATATCTCAATATTGTAACCGTTAGTAGTAATTTGAGGATTAATTGTTATAAGTTTGTCATGCTTCAAGTGCTACCAAAGCATTCTTTCATGTCCTTTTTCTATCCCAATTAAGGTATATGGGTCCTAAATAATTACTTTTCCGACTAGCCCATTATTCCTAGGATAGGAAACACACAACACTAAGATAGGAAAATAAAAAACAATGGATGGCCATTATTAGAAGCACTAAAGTAAGGTAGAATGATTCTTATGTGGATCCAAAAAGGTTAATTGTAAAGGTGGTGGTCCAAAAGGATGCAGTGATAGGTGGGATGCAATGATTGGCCGGATAGGTGTTGTTTCACATCACTTGCAATCACTTTTGGGTGTCATTGAGTTCACTATTTGACTCACTTGCCACTTTAGGAAAATGTGACTAATTATTTACAAGGAATAAAATTATGAAAGAACTTAGATTCCTCTTCATTCCCTCTACTCCGTCTTTGAAAAATATTGCACAAATTTCAAGCCGCTCTTTTGGCCGAATCAAATTATTTTCATTGTTTTCCATATATGTACCTTACAAGCATCATGTGGTCAAGTCACTAGCAGATCAACCAATTTGGAAGATGAAAATAGGACATACAACTAGTCCATTTTTAGAATATTATGTAGTATATTGCAGTGGGACAAAACCAATGGTTGCATCCACCCACAATGCAATGTTGATTGAATAAGGTTGCATTCAATTAAAATAGTTTTGTGCATTAAATATATCCAAGCAAAACACCCCACCAAGCAATTCACCTACGTCTACTTGGGCTACATCTACAAGGATCATGTGGTCAAGTCACTGGCAAATCGACCAATTTTGAAGAAAGAGGTGGTGCATATCACTATTCTATTTTTAGATTATTATATAGTATATTGCAATTGGACGGAACCAATGGTTGCGCCCAACCACAATGTAATATTATCTTATATAAGTTTGCATACAGTCAAAAAAGCTTCTTGCATTAAAACTGCCCAAACAAAAATCCCACCAATCAATATAATTATTCAAGGCATTACAAAGTATACATAAGGGATTTGTATTATTTTTCTCTAGTGTATGCATTTAGAAAGGCTATTAAGAATTTTGAAATAAAGGTAAATTTGACTTGGAATATAGACTTAATTACATTCAATCACACTTAATTAGTTTGAATGCGAATGAATACTTGTGAAAGTAGACGGCATTACCTAAAATATTATAAAATATACATGCTAAATCTACACACTAATTTAAGTGTCATCTTTTGAATAACAAAGACAATTTCAAATGGTAAGTCACAAAAATTATAAGCTCAATGTTAATGAGGATTTTGTATTTTTTTGACATCCAAGTTAATTACGTGCTTCATTGATGGTTTCACTGGCGAAAATCATAGAAACAACGTGCAACAAATAATAAGGTCTAATATATTCATTATAGATAAATTTTGTAAAAATGTACATATAATATAGGGGGTTTTAAAATAGTGAAACATGTTTACATGTAAAATACCATCACATATAATGGCCTCTTTTATCTAGTCAGTACATGTAAAATAGCGTGGAAACAATTACTAGGATTAGTGGGTCTAAGGTAGGGTTTGTGGCAGTGGATGGAAAGAGGTAATTTTCTGTTGAAAAGTCTTGGATGGATGACTTCACAAGCTGGTTGCGTGGCTGGTTGGCTTGAACGTTATTGAACCAATGTATCCAATGTGGAGTTAATGTCCTCTACCTACATGCCGGGAGGGGAAATTTCAGCGCGTTGTTTGAATTGCAATGTTCCTTCCAATTTTCTTTGGCAATATGAGTAAAATAAGGTGTTTTTAAATGATTCCCCAAAAAAATTGTAATTACTAAAAGGGTGTATTAAAATACAAGCATTTACCTTTATTTTGAAAAATACCATACCTTATAATCTTTTATGCAAGGTACATAGCCCCCCGATAAATAACTACTAAGCGCACGTGTATGCAGTAATATAAGAGGGAGTGACCCCCCCCTGGTGAGGTTTCACTTCTAGAATGAAATCCCAATCAATTGGTTATTTACTAATTGGAAGTGCACATATATATAGAATTTCAGACCTTGCAAGTGAAGTGCATTCAATATGGGATTTGTAGTCAAGTGGTCTTCAAGAATGCAAGGATAATATTTATTTTCAAAGTTGGGCGAGGCAGGTAGCAGTTTTTAGTCGGGTTCATAAATTTCCCTGGAGGGCTGCCCCAACCCAGATATGACATCCCCAAAAGTTCGTGCGGGGGTATTTATTGTCCGCCGTGAAATCATTGGGTGGTGACTTGGGACTTCCCCACTCTCCAAGCTAGTGTGGCTACCCTAGTGAAGGCATTTGGCCTCCTTAGCTAGCCGTATTTGTAAGGGTGTACCCAAACTCAATTAAGGGTTGTAAAGGTAAGGAAATAAAGAAAGAAGAATTCCGGTCTCAACTAAGGGGCCGCAATGAATAGAGTGTTTGTACATAGAACAACCTTGGTCACGTCCTAAAGGGCATTGATTTTAGATATAAAACTATTTAACCATTTCCAGGGAGTAGACACTACATTAGTAGCTAGTAACAAGAAATAAGAGCTAGTAACCTATAATTGTGAGTTGTTGGGTGTTTATTCCAAAGAGTAGTATTGTTGAGAGGGTAGGATATACGGTGGGTTATGGGGTGCGTGAACACCATGTCGATAAGATCCATGTTGGTTGAGAATGAATGATTAGTTCCATATTATTTGGTTTGGGTTTGATTCATGTTGAAGTCATTTGAGTGCATGTGAATGAAAGTGACATGTGGTTGTCATGTGGGTTCTGGGAGGGAATGTAGTTATTAGCCAACGGCCTATCCTTAAGCATTGCTAATTGAGCTAGAAGAGTGGTGTGTACCACTATTCAAGTAATGTAGTTTTTGGTGTGGGTTGTGTCATTAGTGGTTTTTTTACTTTAGGTTGTCTAAGGTGGGTCTGGGAACTTGTGGTATCAAATTGTGAGGTTGTTTGGATATTGTTGGGAACGCAATGCTATGAGTTATAGGACATTCATAGGTTGCAATTTGTGTATTAGGTCTATCCTATTAAAAACATGATCTAGAATGATGAAAGTTAGAAGGAACCAACCAAGATTGGGCATGGTAAGGTTGTAACCATGGGACAAGATAGGTCTAAGGAGACATGTTCATGTAGTGTAGTGGTCATGGTTGTGGCTCCAAAAGTGAATGAGGGAGGCATGGCGGTTTTGACTAGACTTGAGGAGTACAATCTACCCTCTATAAATGTTAACCCTCGGGAGTGGATCAAAGTTAACATCTATAGAGGTGTTAACAATTAACAATTAACAATTTACTTTTTTGAGCAATATACAAATCTTAACATTTATAAATATAAGCAATTGTGAAGAGTCCTTGTGAGAGAATACCATTCATAAAATTGCAAACCCAATCAAAACTTTATTCAATATCAAGTTTACAAATCACGGGTGAAGTATGAATCAATGGTTCTTTGGTGAGATTCATCTGCATGCACAACTTGCAAACATTTCGCGGTGGGTGGATCTAACTAGACTCAAGGAGTGAATAGGTAGAAATGATGAGAAGCCTCTTGTCACGATCCTAGGCACGATAGTAACAAGGAATTGTATAGGGGGCATGCTACAACACCGGGCCATGTGAAACCAAAAAATTAAAGATAGATCATAAACCGTCCATTGGTCCAACCAGGAGGTACATGGTTGGGAATCGACAAGGTCATGGCTTGGGGAGGTCACTAGCAAAAATTGTAGAAATAACGTGCAATAAAAAATAAGGTCCCATATATTCATTGTGGATAAATTTTGCAAATAACGTACATAAAATATAGGGTTTTTTAAAATAATGAAACATGCTTACATGTAAAATACCATCACATTTAATGATCTCTTTTATCTAGTTAGTACATAGAAAATAACATGGAAACAATTACTAAGGGTGGCAGGTCTAAGGTAGGGTTTGTGCTAGTCGATGAAAAGAGGTAATTCTTTGTTGAAAAACCTTGGATGGATGACTTCGCAAGCTGGTTGGCTTGAATGTTATTAAACCAACGTTTCCAATGTGGAGTTAATGTTCTCTACCTACGTGTCGGGAGGGAAAATTTGAGCGCGTTGTTTGAACTGCAATGTTCTTTCCAATTTTCTTTGGCAATATAAGTAAAATAGGGTATTTTAAAATGATTCCCACAATAATTATAATTATTGATAAGGTGTATTAAAATACAAGCATTTACCTTTATTTTGAAAAATGCCATACCTTATATTCTATTCTGCAAGGTAAATAGCCCCCTGATAAATAGGTCATGAGCCCACGTGCATCCATTAATATAAGAGGGAGTGACCTCCCTGAGGGTCGTGGCTAGACATGAGCCTGATTTGGGGGTGAGCGCCATGCACAAAGTGAGAACAAGGCCCAAGATTGACCCACGCACATGAAAAGCAAAGGATGGTGAGAAATCGGCTTAACAAGGATCCTGAGGCTAGTGAATAATAACGGTAGTTTGTAGGGAGTTGGGGGCATGTCCCTAGGACCGAGGGTTGAGTGACTCCTAAAAGCCCGTTGGGCAAGGGGTCTAGGGTCTCCATTACCGGGGCATGTACCATGCGCTTTGAATTCATGTTTGGAGGAATGAAGGCTAACGTTTTTGTGGCCATTGTTTGTGCTAAGTTGGCGATATTGTGAATACATTGTTTCCCCCTAGGTAGACCCCATTGATACATAATGGGTTGCCTTCAATATGAATGTGGGTTTGGGTTGTGATATAAAAGGAATTGTATTGCACATTCTACAAAAGTGTGTTGACTCTTAAAGGTCTTTAGCCCTTGAAGGATGTAGGGGCTTAATGTACAACATGTATGCGTAATTTCTATGACCCTCACCAAGTCTTAAAATCGTTTGTTTTTATATTACAAGGATTTAAACTTTATTTTAAACTTTATCTTATGTCAAGAATAAAATAAACTATACTCATATGCAACAATGATGATCAAAACACTAAGTATGTATTTGCATCCAAGGAAGCTAAGGTTGTGTATTTGAACCCGAAATCCTCAATAAAATCAACATATTCAACCTATTTGAAGTATACACTTGGAGAATGGATTAATTTTGGGTGGGGCCACTTTGGACCAACTAGCTAAAAATGAAGGTATGTAACACAAAGACATGTTTTTTTTGTGTGCATGGAGAGGCCCAAATTGGGCTTCTTATACGCTTAAGGGTTAAGGGTAAAAGAAACTATAAATTAGACTTAAATTTCTTAGAACTTACGGTTAGTGAAGGCCTTAAATTAACACCAAACAAATCCCATGTTAATTCCCAATGAGGCAATCTCTTCTTTGGAGTGAACTTGGAACTAAGGGTGTGTTTATAGTAGTCACCAATGACTAGTGAGCACAACCACTGCTTTCTCATAGTCTCACTCATTGAGAATTGGGTGGTCATCTCTCGTTGTTTTACGAAACATCACCAAAAATAAGAGTGTCCATGTCAAAACATGGATGAGAAAGTGACATGGAACTAACATGGAGTCCTACATGTCCATAAGTGGATGTTGTTTGATTGCCACACGAATTTTGCAACACGAGTTTCACCCAAACATGTTGTGTTAGCAAAAAAACGAAAGCAACCATTTTATTTTCAAACCTACTTTTATCCAAATTTCATTTTGGAGATGTATAGTTTTAGTTTTAAATAAAAATTATTATGTCTTTATTTTCAGTATTTCTGAATTAAAATTATAACAGTACGTCGAGTGAACAGACTTTGAAAATGTGCTTTGGATTTCTCTTGGTCATGGTCTATGGAGCGCCGACCATGTCCACAAGAAATCCTAAATCATTGTTTCTCACGGCCCTTGGTCACGTGTGTAAAGGAGGCCATAGAGAGTATCTGTTGATGCAGAACACTCACTGCAGGCTTATTGTTGCTCCTTGCCAAAATTATGACCCCTTTCCTCCTGGAGGGTGGATGGGATTAACCATTACATTCGGGGACGTTGAGGCCACTGCAACCAATGCATTCTTCGATCGGCTAACCTCTATATTGTCAAAGTTAACTTCATAGAGCATATTCAGAAAAGAGTCTCCCTAGCTACTTCATCAACGTTCGAGACAATCCAACATCGCAAAGCTGAAGATCGAATGGGTGCAGCTAGTAAATATTTTTACAGAGGCTGAGACTTCACTGGCAGCATCTTATGTCCGATTTTGGGAGTAAGATTGCAACTGCTGACCAGAAGATAAGACATTTCTCCATCCGATCCTCCATTGCCCAAATACTCTGTGGAGTAGTAGGGCGACACACGCCTTTAGATCAGATTCAATGGAACAAATCACAACAACAAATTCACTGTATGTATCCAGGGGAACTTGCACAGTTTCCAACAACTCATGATGCATGTTGTAATAAGCAACGACAATGCGGTTCAGTTACCAGCTGATCATCCATAAGAAGATTGAATGTGAAACGTCAGGCATGACAATGTCACATGACAGATAATCCTGTTGGAGGAGTAATTACTTCCGGCCATAAACACTAGCGTTACAACTGTTTGATCCATGTTTTTGGTTGAAATGTCCCCAAAAATTGATTGAAAACTGCAGGTGCTGTAGTTGTATCAATTAGTCCTGTATTTCCCTTAGATTCTGTTTTGTTGATCTTATCAAGAAGTCAAATGCCACACACTAAGTTATCAGTTTCCCATGATTCACTTCCTTGTGCGTCCCCAAGCCATCTTCAGGTGGGGCTAAAGGTATGTTAGCCTAGAGCTGAATGTCACCAATGTAGGAATTCCCTAGTTTTGCGTTTTAGAATGAAGAGTCCACTGTTAACTCACATTTGAGAAGATAATTTTGTTTTGTAGAAGGTCTCAAGTGGAGGGCTGTCCTATATGTAAGGGCGCTGAGGCCGAGGGCGAGTTTGCACTAAATAGTCATATTACTGTGGGCCACAATAATTGTTTTCCAGAACCCACGCCAATTCTCATAATGAGAAGCAATGTGCGTCACATTAATTTTCAACCCATGTTAAGTTTCTAGTAAAAATGAATGTGGGTGATTCTTTCATTTTGTGCTACTCATGTCCTATAACTTATATTCAATGTGTTGGTTGGAAGTCTTCATGAAGCCTTAGGGGAAGACTTGGGGACTTGGACTCTTGTCAATTCCACCTTGATTAGAAAATTAGTGTAATCCATGCTAATTTTACACCCGCACTAATAGGACTCTTTAGTGTACCTATTACACAAAATCTTTGTAATTTTTTTTAAAGAAGTCATATGCACAAAAAACTTGTCCAATATATTTCATCAATGGAATAACACCACCATGTGGGGCACTTGATGACACCATTAATTGCCAATATGATATTATTTGTCAAGCATAAGTAGCCTATCTAAGTAAAAATTTACTTACATTACAACATTTAGTGTAGCACATTAGGATACTTGAGATGATTTTTTTGGCATTTCAATATGGAATGGAAGATATTCTTGAGCATGCTAGTGACAAGTGTCATGTGTTTACATTTTAGTATGCAAGATGTAATTAGGGTTTCACTATCACTTTAACACTCAAACAAAAACAACCCAAGGAACTAGATCAAAAGGAAGGCTGAGCTAGGGTCTATAAGGGTTAATGTCACATTGGATAAAGGAATACAATAACAATCTAGGCCTTTTATTCCCCCATTCTTTCTTTATTAAGCTTAACTCACACTTGTATGGTTCATTTTACTTCTTCCATCGAGTGTGATTTCTATCCTAGGTGCCTGTGGACTTCTATCACTTTGACTCCATCCTCTAATTCAGTTGTGAAGCTCAAAAGCTTGGCAAGTTCTCAATGGTTATTTGTCAAGACAATGTCCGGGGTAATGTCTTTTGAGTGACCACATAGTCTTCAAAATGCCATGAATTGAACTTGAATTGAGTTCTTTTAATCAAATTACAACCATCATATTTTTCTTCAAATAACCATAGTCACCACCTTCATCTTCAAGTATTTGGCGACTCGTCTCAAACAATCATCCACATGTCATTACTAAATTAATGCATTGACAACTAGGCTAGATTCTTTAATTAAGCCTTTAGTATGTTATGATCCGAAAATGACTTGCATTTGGTAAAGTCTTACTCCAATAAGGTAAAATTTCCCTCCTTTGGATGTATTGTCTTCGCAACCTCTAGCATGCTTCTAATCCTTTCAGTGTCATGAACATAGACAACCAACCTTCCCCTCTATAAAACACTATTACTATAGTCACTTAATATCACGGTGTGACCAAGGTAATTGTCATGGCAATGGCCTACCAGACACTCCTCCTTTCTAGACGTTACCCATCTCATGTGTCTGCATCTTTCTCTCTCATGCCTAGTTTCAGCAACTTGGCCTTGCTCCGTCCTCTCTCGGCTATTGCCCTTCAAGATCTTTCTGACCCACTCATTGGTTTATTGTTTTCTTACATGGCTATTGATCGTCGATTGCTACCCTCTTGATTACTCTCTTAAAACTATTGCTCTTATCTTTCCTCACTTGGCTAATTGCCTCTCGGGGGGTGCACTGTACTAAACATGTACGAGTATACGTGAGTGCACAGGAGGGGTATTGATTTGGACCTTGCCGTATTACGTATACATATGGTATACATGTTATAATTTATAGTTACGTACATATATGGAAGGCCTTTAAAAAGTATACAATAATTGTACTTGTATGGTACTGTTATTATACTACATATCATAAGTTTTCATATTGGATGAAATTAGGATTAACTAGGATTAATGATTTTTGTTAGCAACCTTATAGGGTAGTATGAACCATGTACAAGGTGTCAAGGTAATATCGGGGAAAGAGGCAGTATTAGGGTTTTGAAATGATTCGTTCAGCTCAAAGTAACAAGGAGATTGGTTTATGTTGGTATCAAAAAGGGGCTAACAACAAGTGGACATATGATCTTACTGATCATTTGATGGTAGACTTAGAGACAATAATTGCATTGGCTACAATGACATATATTGGTGAATCAAATGTTTATGAGGTACATCCGGGAGATGAAAAAGTTTTCAACGACTTTGCTGATGAAAGCTAGGATATTTTGTTATACATATTATAGGGGTTGATTATTGTTCAAAAGTATATTTGTATACTTATGTTAATGACTATATATGAATGGATGTTTTTTTGCGTATACATATTGTCACTTGTATATTTATTGTTGCAATTGTATGTGTATTACTTCATTTCACAAAAAATAACTTGTATATAGGGGGTTTTTAGAGTATGCAGTGAACGCACGTGATTCTAGGTTTTAATGAAAGGTGCACCCCCCGAGAATTGCCTACACTTACCTTTCTCGGGTTAAGTGTCTTATTCTAAGCTTATTGCCTCTCATGCTTCTTGCTCACATAACTCTTATCTTGCTTTCTTTTTTACATGCTTTTCATGTCCATCAAGTTCCTTCTTGGAATAGATGTTTTGCCACTCTTTAGCCTCTCCCAAACTATTGCTTCACACATTTCCTCATAATGATACAACCTTCCTCGCTAGTTCATACTTCAAACGTTTCCCTCTTTAAGTTATTTCTAAGACTTTTATAGATTTCAACCAATAGTCAAAGTAAGTTTCTCTCTCTCTTAACTCTGGCTCGCTTAACCTTCACCAAACTCAATTATTGTTACAACACAAGATTACTTGCCCCTGTTAGCATCAACATTAACAATCTTTACTTTCACATATCACAACTTTGTACACAACCAAACAACATCATGACTTGCTCTCTCTCTTTCAAAAATAACAAAGACAATTGCTCATACAACTTCATGTCTTTACTTATCAAAGTTTCTAAGACATTCTTGAATTCGAATCATTCAACTCTTATGTCTATTGCTAATCCTTACAAGCCTCACGCTTTGGGATTTGACTAAGGCCTCACTCAACCATTGAGTCTCATACCTTCTAAGACTATTGCTAAAGCTAATGTTGAGACTACGTTGGATTTCTACAAAATGATAATAGCCTCCTTCTCCACTGCTTGGCCTCCGCCTTATTGAGGGGAAGGATGAGGTGGTTACGGCAACCGTCTTGGAGCGGCAATAACCCCCTGAAGCCACTCATGATGAACTTCTAATTGTCAATGGCATGCTAACTCTTACTAATTCTGAAATTTAGCCTACATGCCAGACTATAGCCAAAAAATTGAGCTTACACAAGAGCAAGATATTCTTGAGCAAATAAATATCAAGTGTCACTTGTGTACACTTTCGTAAACTTGTAGACCATTGTGTAACATAGACATAGACGTCATCCACTATTGAACATATTCATGCCAAGGTGTCATGAGGTAAGCACACTTGGACACCAAGTGTCATGAGGTAACATTGATGTGAAGTTGTTGATCATCAGTGTACCCCAACATATGGCTCAAAATAGGGTAAGTGACACTATTACACATTTAACACCAAATACCAACACTGTATTTTGTTCATTGGTACTATTTTGTACTATAAGGCCCTACTATTACTAAGGAGATAGAGGAAAATCAACACTATGGATGAAGCTACAAGGAAGGGCATGGTCGATTTCAACTAGCTCACTTCTCCTAGGGTATGAAATATGCGATTAGTACAAGATGGTAGCAAATCCACATTGAGGCCGTAGCCACTTTCCTCATACTTTTTGGAGCTCATATGAATGTCTTATTCATTATCAAACCGTAGATTTCTTATTCTCCTTAAACGATCACATCCGTCCTCCCAATTATGTTGACTCTTGAACTTAAAATGCTTATCACATTTTGAGCACGCAATCCAATCTCTTTGAAGCACGTGCCTTCTTGGAGGCACACCACTCAAATAAGGTATAGTTGTTTGATTAAGAAAAGTAACTGACTTAGACATGTCTGCCTTACGTTAGATCAACCAACGATCAACCACGCCCTTCAATTTGACGTAAGTTAGTTCACGTGTGATGAACCAGTTGGCGATCTTCTCTCCTAAAATACATTTTAATATATAAACTACTCCCGCATACAAATACGAACTAACCTCGATCACAAACACGCACCATGCACAGATTCCAATGACTCCTGATCCATCTTGTGATGAATCATGATAACCTCTCTCTCTCTCTCTCTCTCTCCCACACACACACACACACCCATCCATTTGGTTAACTTCACACACCAGCTAATGAATGGTCAGAAAGAGATTTGCTGCAAAGGCTCATAAGTGACTGTTCTTGTCGCCACTAACTCCGATGTTTGATTACTTTTATAATATTCTCATACATATAATATAATCTTCTGATCACTTCTGTGAGTCTGCCATCTGTCAATGTATGTCGATCCTGGGTCATGGCCAATCTCCCACTTCTTTCTCTCCCGCTATCTTGAACACTGGCTAGAAGCTCACATGCAATGAGGCCGATCTTCGAGCCTCAACTACAATACGCTGCCATCAACAGAACAAATCACAACTATAAATATGGGTAGCACACACTCCAACACCTCCTCCTCCTCATCATCATCATCATCAACAACAACATCCATGTTGTGAGGAGAAACTATCTTACATGCAGTAATCAAATCAAGTTAAGCTACTTGTTACACTGCAGTGGCATTAACTGGTGACCAGGGTATTTTTGCAATGGATACTGCACATGGGCTTGTTGCCCTGTGCAGGTGCAGGCTTTGTGCTGTCCACACTAATAGGCTCACCACTGGTGCGACTAAGGGCCACTTCACACACGAGACTGAGAGCCCGTGACCATTACACTTCAAGCACTCTCATTGGTGGAAAAAGGCGGAGCCGGTCCAAGTTCACTTCACACTATGCTCGAGGGACCAACGGAGTATGTGAATGCAAGATGGGTGTCGAGTCCACATGGATTCCTACATGGCATCAAATGGATCATGTTTCATGGTCAGCTGGATTATTTTCGAAAACCAACTCTTGGAGGTAGGTCTAATACAAAATTGGGAGATCATGACACTCCGAATGCTCACAATCGTTGATTTATTCTATTTTATCACGTGTGAGGACCCACATGAATAGAAACTCATAGAAATAACATTTGGTTGAGGGCCCGGTCATGTATGACTTCACACTACACTTGAGGGTTTGTGACCACACTACATGATTTTGGAGGTGTCTTGGGATGGCCTTTGGATACTTTCTTTTGGGCTCTCACGATTTCATGGTCACGGCTCTTGGCTCGTGTGTGAAGTAACCCTAACACTACACTAAATTTTGTATTTAGTGTCATATAATATGTCACTGTGGCAACTTTTCTAGTGACACCACTTATGAACAAGTATACAAGCCTCGTCATGGAGGATTCTATTTTAAAAGAAATCCATGCTAATGAGCAAACAAAATTTGATATTTTTTGCATCTTAACAGTTTGTAGTGAAATATTGTCATAGATGATTGAAACTTGGATAAAATTTTACTTAGTAAGTGATGGTGATTGCAACATTGCAAATCTACAATGCCCAAAGCCTTTTACAAGGAATGACAGTTAATGGTAGGTCTACCTTTAGTGCTGGTGACACTGCACGGGCAGTTTACATTTTATAAATAAATAATTACATACAGTATTTGATACGTAGCAACTGTAATATTGGATCAAGGTCCAAAATAAGGTAGCATAGAAAATAGATTATTACAAAAACCTTGATTGTACAATAACATATGCACTCACTTAGCTTCACGTGTCCCCATGTGTCTTGTGGTGAAATTGACTCTAGATTGGTAACTTGGAATCACAAGTCAACATAGTAAGTCACAATGATTGAAAGGTCACCCTAATAAGCATCTTTATTGTAGGTAAACCCATCCATAGTGAATGATGGAACTAAGGGCTAGTTTACACTATGGACCATGAAGTTGGACCATGGAAGATGTCTTTGTCAATGGTCCGAGTTCATGGTGCAACTTCCATGGTCCAACTTCTTAAAAATTTAGTTTTGAAAGCCTTGGGCCCCTCACTAGGTGTGAGGCCAAACCGCCCACCCTTAAGCGTCCTAGTCCGGGTGAGGGAATGGGTATCACATTCGTTTCACATAGCTCCCTCTTACCAATTAGTAAAACTCCATTTCCATTTCCATCAATTCTTGCACACTGATTTATTCCATAGTGAGAGTACAAGCATTGAAAAATGTTCTTTCCTATCTATCCTCTTCTCCCTACACTATTTCACACACCAACCTTCACTCACTACCAAAAGCTCACCCACCTAGACCACCATCTAATTATGGAGCAAAATCCCCCTTAGTACCTTTGCCCTTGGCCCTACCCGGCCCCTCATTAATCTCAGCATTAATCCCAGCTTAGTCCCGGCAGTCCGAGGTTGCTCCAGAATAATACCACTTAGTCCACCAGTCTGAGGTTGCTCCAGAATAATACCGCTTAGTCCAACAGTCCGAGGTTGCTACAGAGTAATCCCAGCTTAGTCCAACAGTCTGAGGTTGCTACAGAGTAATCCCAGCTTAGTCCAATAGTCCGAGGTTGCTCCAGAATAATACCGCTTAGTCCAACAGTCCAAGGTTGCTCCAGAATAATACCGCTTAGTCCAGCAGTCCGAGGTTGCTCCAAAATAATACCCCTTAGTCCAGCAGTCCGAGGTTGCTCCAAAATAATCCAGCCGTCCCAGCAGTCTCTAACTAATTCCTACTAAGTCCCCTACCCAATTTTCATTAATTCTCCTAAGTCCCCTACCTAATTTCATCAATTCTACTAAGTCCTCTACCTAATTTCATCAATTCTACTAAGTCACCTACCTAATTCCCACATTTTTCCTGAGCTCGGAAAGCTCAACTTCCTAGAGAGGAGAGAGAGAGAGGAGAGGAAGAAGAAAGAAGAAGGGAAGAGGAGGAGAGAGGGCACCCAAACCACAAACCCCTCAACCTTCTCCTGCTTAGTAGGACCTTATCCTATCCACTAAACCCTCACCCTCTAAACCAACAAGAGCATGTTCTAATTCAAACATTTAAATCCAACGCTCTTCCTCTTGCTTCATCAAACACTACTCACTTAACCAAAACACTCCCTAATGTCACTAAGCTTCTTCTTCACCACACAAAATAGGCTTAAGGCCTAAACATAAATCCACACCAAGCCTCACTCTTTCTATACTTTTGATTGTTTCAATAACACTCCAAATGCACTTCTAAATAAATTCTAAACATAAAACAAATATGAGCACTCATTTTGGGCTCATACTAGGTTTGAATCGAATGTGGATCAAGAAGAATGGTCATGCACCAAAAAGTGACGGTGCTGATTTTTTTAAATACATGCCCAAAAAGGGCAGTTTTGGAAAAAATTCAAGTTTGACCATTCTCTGTTTTTTCTCTTGGGTTTCACATGTCTTCCCTTGTTAAATGTGTCAAAGATGTGGCTTGCAAATCTTCTCACATCTATTTTAACAACAACAACAACAACAACAACAACAACAACAACAACAACAAAAATGAGCGATTTGATTTCTACATGTTCATTGTAATGTACATGTGACATGTACCTTGTGTTGTCACTACACTAAATAAGATATTTAGTGTTTGATTATATTTAATGTTGTTATCACCCTACCTTGCTCAACACTAATTTTCAATTCTTTGATAATTAGTGTTAAAAGATGTGTTGGAATTCTCCTTTAATCAATGTTATTTATTTTTATATCCTTACTTACACTATTCAAAAATATAACTTCCACATATTATCATAGTTGATATTTAGTGTTTGATATTACATTTAATGTTACTTACTTTCATAGGGTTATTGATGTTTAGTGTATGCATTCATATCTAGTGTATCAAAGACTAAATATCCTATTTAGTGTAGTAGTGAACTATGTGAAAAAGAATCGCAATCGTTTTCCCATTGCAGTTCTTTTGACCACCCTGATCTACAGTCACTAAACAACTACAAATTTTTATTTTTTTTGTGCAACTGTCATTTTTAAACTTCTGGGGTGTGTAATATACCATTGGAGAGGTATTTACAAGACCTTTCCAACGGTATTTTACAAGCCCCCAAATTCCAAAAATTGCAGTTGTTAGAGCAAAAGAAAAATTTGCACTTGAATTCTTGAGTTCTAGATGTCCCACGTTGTTTGGTGAAAGATGTGGGAGCCGCTTTAAGGGGTAGGGCAAGGTAGTAAAGGTATGTTTCTTGGGCTATGGTATAATTAAGGCACATAGAGGGTAAATTTATTAAAATTTTATGGAAATGGCATTTCTCTGACATGGGCCTTTGCTTTTTCCTACCAGACCACCTCTCTTGCCTCTCTCACCACAAAACCCGTTGAACCATGTCAGTGCATTTCTTAGGCCTTAAAAATATATATATTGGAGCCCTCGACCTCCATGACTATGCCATTTTTTCCTTAGTGTAAACCAAAGTTGTTTCAGGACAACTTCAGCAGCCAATCAACTGCCTTGCAAAGCCCTAATCCAACTTCATGGTCCATAATGTAAACCGGCCCTAAGGTATACACACCCATTTCCAATAACTTTAGTAATTTCACATAAGTGTGGTACACGTATGATATTGTCTAGTGATTTTTCAGATGCTTGGAAATTGAAGTGACAATGTTTAACATAAAAAAAATTAAATTTTAAAAATCACAATATTTTGAAGTATTGAACTTATAATAAATTTTAAAAGGCAAGATTCTTTCCCAACCCATATTCACATGATAGGTCAACTTATTTCTTATAATTGGTACACAAAAAATGAAGAACATACAATACCCTTTCCAATGAACATATACCCATGCTCTTTGAACCTACTTTTCCCATCACGTTGAACTCCTCAACAACTATGACTCGTCTCTCACATGATCACTATCTATTTCCAACATTCCAAACTACATAATGACGGCTACATGTTTGAAACTCACTACTTTTAAGTGACTCTATGTATCATGATTTGGACGACTATAAAAAATGGGTATGTCTTCCATAATAATAGTCAAAACATGCTCCCTATATGCCCAATTCATGTCAATTTGACCATTTAAATTATTTACTTACCAACGAAGAAGGAGGAGGATTGAAGACATAAAAAGACAATTGAAGAAATTTGGGTTTACTTGTGACAAAGGTATACTTGTGATAGATATTGTACATGGACTTGGGCTTCATGACGTCCTAGGTAAATTCATTCATTGTGAATGGAGGAATCTAGTCAATACAAGCCCCTTGCATATTGAGGGTCCAGCTTGATCCCCACCGTACCAAATTGCAATTCTGAGGTCATTTTGAAGCCACTAAGATGAAAATAGAATACTTCATATTATAGACTACACCGTTAATAGTATTTAGTGCCACTTACAATTCAGATTACATATTGCAATCACTTCTTGCTCTAGACTTCACTTACTCTAGAGTATAACACCATTTATGGCATTTTATGTCACTTGCTATTTGGAGGTACGTTGCGCTATAACTTTTTGCCATTTTTTACCACCAAAGGTCGAATTCGTTGTTTGGACACTATATAACATTAACATCTTTACTTGGTAAGAAAAGTACATCAAGAAAAAATGTTATAGCAATACATAACTTTCAATTAGTAAGTTACACGAAATATCATAAATAGTTTAGTTCAATGCAAATTCACCTTCCCAATGGGTGAGTTTACCTAGACGCTACGCAGCTTTGAGATGTCCGGGTGTTATTCGGTGACCTTTATGATTAGAACACCTTTATGTGAATGGTCTTGGTTAGGTTTGGATCTAAGAACATACATCATAAAAGACATGTTAAAAAAAAGATTGGACTACATCTTCAAATTTGTTAATAATCTACACTGAGTAATTAACAAAGTTCAAGATTAGCCTATGCATCCATATTAGGAATCTATATACATGCACTTATGATTACTATAACTAAACAAGGGGGGCCATTCACGGTTGGGGTACTACTTTTGGGACAAAGGACTTAAGGACTTTGTCGCTTTGATCTTGGTTTTTATCATGATTTACTATTATTTGATCAATAAATTTTACATAAATAAGTAGATAGTTCATAAGCTTTATCAAGAAAGATTTTTATTATTATTTAATAATCACCCTAAACCCTAGGCCACACCAGTGGCATTTTTTTGCTATTTAGGTGTGCATTGGTGGTCAATTATTTCCTGTTATGTATCTTGGTACCTTGGTAAAAGTGTCATGTGTCCATTCATATAAATTTTTTTGTCCAATTCTAATACTAGACATTCCTTTTACGTGTGGCCGTGAGTATATGTATATTTGGACATGTTTGGTGCCACATGTAAAGTTGGGCAATTGCTATTCAATACATATTTGGTTCTATTGGTACACACTTGAACGATAATTGTGAGGAAAAAAATTGGGATCATTTCGATTAATTCTTGTTGTCCTTTTCGTTCCTTGATCCTAAGGTCAGGAAGTAAGACAACACTCCTGAATGTCCTGTAAGGAATCAAATGGATATCATAGATGACCCTATTACTTCTAAATTAACTTTGTCGTTGTACTCAATATGGAGGATGAAATGTAGGTATGATCTAAAATATGCTCCACAATACAAATCCAATTATACCAAGTATGTGAAGTTATCAAAAAAAGTCCTTAAACCGTTAGACACCCAAAAGTAGTACCCCAACCGTGAATGGCCCCAAGGGTAAGTCCTTTTTTTTGTTGATGTTTGATCATAAATTTGCTTATGCAACACAAATTAGAATACATCAGTCTGATTAATAGAAGACGGAGACCAAGAAGAACTAACCAAATAATACCCACATGCCTTAGCCATCACTCACATGCGGGATGTCCGACAGATACTTAACCACACACCATCTTAGGCATTTGGTTTGTGTTCATGTTGTCCAAGCTCTATCGATTGCAATGGAACTTGTATCACATTAACAAACCTACGATGAATCATGTACGAAATTCAATCCCAACCTCATCAAAATTCCGGTACCGTATAGATTGCCAACAGGGTCTAGGCGAAGGGTCATCGAAAATAGGCGCCTCTACCACAAAATTTGGTGGGCAATCTACATTTCCACTAGAACCTACATTTCCTCTCAAAACGAGCGGTTATGGCAAACTCTCAACATCAGTCTAAAATATGTTCGCCCCAACTTTTGACTTAAAAAACTCACAACAACTTCATATTTACCGGAAAAAAATGCAGTCCTCCTTATTTCTATCCTCCTTGACCTGGAAATTTTGCACCGCCTAATACTTCTCCAGATTTGGCACAGAATCTCTTCAACAATTGGTTATGGGCGCCTCTACTCTAATCACATGTTTCATATTGTAGGGAAAAGGTAACCGTTTAAGAGGGGTGAGTGTACCGTGGTTAACTTACACACAACGGCCGGCCGGCCAGCCAAAAAACAAAGGGAAGGAGGAGGCTAATTAACTTGGGTTTGGTTTGGTGAGCCGGCCCTCACACGAGTCACCATGGCATCCCGATCGATCCACACTGTGAGGAATCTGGGCTTCAAAGTGCTTCCTCCTCACCACCTGGGCTTCTATTCCAAACCTAGCTAGCTACCCATCCTCCTTCTAACTTACATTGTAAGTACTTTGTGCTTTGGAACTCAACAGTGCTCATCACTGGCTCCTCACCCAAAGTCAATGGGTGCTCGTATGTTTGTATGTATATATATATACACACCCCCACGTACATACGGCCCCGCCCACTTGTATAGCCGGCTGCATGCAGTAGGCACCACAAATTGTTTACCAAATAAAGCCCTTGTGCCCGTGCGGCCAACGCCTAAAGTTACCACAATTGGGTCATATGTATACCTAGCAAGCAAGGCCAACTTCCCAAGTTACTGTGCCGAATAGTAAAGTGTGCAAAGGGGAATTCGGGATTCAACGATATTTGTCAACTGATCTCCGGCAAGTCTTCCCAATTTAGCAACGTCAAGGGTGGCATTCGGACAGCCGCATGCATCATGAGGAGCTCCTCATAAGACGTTTCAAACCTTCATCACCGAGTTGCTTACATTGGATCGTGTACTTGCACTCAAAATCTGAGTGGAAATGAAAACGTCGAACAAATACTATGTTGCATGGCATTAATGTGGAGCTTTTCATGTGCACCTGTTTTTTTTAGTGGTGTGTGCTTCGGTGTGGCGCCAAGAACAAATATCAAAATGACGATGTGTGTTGAAAAGAGACGTAACATTACACACTACAAGTGTGTTGAAAAGACCATGTTGTTGTCACAAGATGTGACGATGGATTTCGGATGGCAAGGGGTGTGTGCCATTTGGAGACCAAGGTGAGTTGGAGGGCCCCTGTTTGGGAGTTGGTGTTCCGGAACTATATTGTATTGGACCACATCAACCTGCATACATGCATGTGTTCTCCATTCAACATTGTTGCGGGTCAGTATTGTTCATTATAACTTTGGCATGCATTTTTGAATCAATGAGGGTTGTACATTGTAAACACTTACTTTGAAAGTGTTTTACACCATAGTATATCGTTGCAATGACAACAATTAGATTGTTCATAATAAAGAGTTTGAGTGGGAGTACTTATTTTGGAAGTGCCACCATATTAAACTAGATCAGATTAGGTTCAAAGAAATTAGCCTTTGGTTTAGCAGCAACGATGGTAGATGAAAAGAAAACACCACCTAAATCTCCATGTGGCAGGGATGTCAGTCCAAAGGCGACTCCAAGGAGGTCTTCATGGTCGGCACCAAGAGGTACACTTGAGAGAAGATGACCAAATGCACCGAGGTGTAGACCACGACCCATCAATTTGGAGGTGATGTGGGATTCCAACATTCTCATTAATTCAAGATGACAAAAATGGAGTGGGTGTGGATTTATATCAATGTTCAAAGGTATGTGGAGCGCACACATTTGACAAGGGCGTTCCATCTGAGCTTGAATGTTGAACAAATGTCCAAAGATAGGTATGGCTCATGTAAGGAAGTGAACCATAAGATCTTTGAAGACCGGTGCAAAGAGGTTTGGGATTTTACACGGGGTGCAAAATCCTACATATCATCGCATACTTAGAGCACAACGCCATTTTAGGGTCATACCAAGTGTCGTACTAGGATGGGAAAACAACTGTCTGATTTCATTGGCATACCTCCAACACATCCTCATGCAATCCAATTTATTTATTTTATTTACAATATGGTGTTAGGGTTACCCATTGAACCACCTACCAAGTAACAAAGAATTTGGATGACACCACCACATGGACCCCATTTGGTTTGTCCACCATTTTTGCCAGTAGGTGTGGAGATGGCATCAAAGGACCCACCACCACAACTAGTAGTTGCAAACTATGACCACGTTTAAGTGTCGAGGGTTGAATTGGTGAAGTGCAAGTTGGACCACGAACAAGAGTTGGAGTTGGTATGACAAGAACACTCGAATGAGGTTTGGGATTTGAAGGCTTGGATTGAGGAGTTGACTAACCTTGTGGGCGTTAACCACGAACACCAAGGCTTATCAATGATGGCTACGAGTGATGGCAGGGGTGAAAGCTCGAGGGGACATGAAGCGCCACCAACAATAGAGTTAAAAGAAACTTAGGTAAATTTTGTCATGGTGATTAACAAATTCCAGGGATTGGAGGATGACTACATGGGCATGATCATGAGCACTCTCTCATATATGCAACACGTGAGAGGGCATTGAGGGACAAGATTGAGAAATTGAGGGGTGTGGCCAAACACTGGCATGCCCATCAAGCTCTTTTTACTCCATGGCCAACATTGGATTTCATGTGGCCTAGTTACCTTCCCACCAATGACCCTAGCACTGACTAGAATGCGCAACCCAGCTTTGAATTCCGGTGGAAGGTCATGGTCTCACCACAATCTTATCTTGAATCATGAAACCTCACACCAAACCAACCTTGTTGTGCCCATAAGTAGATCAAGGATGGGAGCATTTATCTCATATGCTCCAATTCTTGGGGACCCAAAAGCACTTGGATCATTGGCTCTTGCAATCAAATGGTCCATCCAAATTGCTTGATACCTTACATGTTGCAACAACATTTGTGTCCGATGTGCGAAACCCCTCTACATAGCTAGTTGTACAAGTAATTTGGCATTCAATGGGGAATGCCTATGGATTTCAAATACAATGTCACCTACATCGTACCACTTGCAAAATACAACAATCCTTTTGAGTATAATCGTCGGGCAAGGAGGGACGTCAAGGCAACCTGTTGGAGATTATAGTCGAGCACATCACAAAGGTGGCCCATGAGTTTTACCTTGGGTCTATGCCTATTGCCCATGGGATTTGAGCATTTTGTACCAAGTCATAATGAGCCAATACGTGGGAGTTCATCCTAGGCCCTCACCCCGGAGGTTACATATATGACTCTAATGGTAATGTGATCATGGGGAAACAACCACAAGAGCCCAACCTTGGTGAGGAGACGATTGGGGACATGAAACACATCATGGGTGTTGGAAGGTATTTGAACAATATTGAAAGGTTATTTGCCTTGCCATTGAGGGATCCTTCAACGAATTACTAATTCATGTTAGGTTGAATGACTTGAAATACTTCAACAACATTATAGCGTTGGGGCGATTGTGGTAGCCCAAGCATACAAGTGTATTTTGTGCACATACAAGCATACAAGTGTATAAGCCATCAATGAAAGCAAGCGTGGATCAAGGTGTATGGTGTTGTATAGTTGATAAAATTGCACGTCAACTTTGGAACAATGCCAACAAACTCCTTGGAGGTGAAACCGGGTTATTTTTTATGCTACACTAGATTCCTTGTGTGACTCAAAAAATAAGGAGTGTATGTCACTGGACTTTTGAAAATATAGGCTAGAGATGAGCTTTGTGGGGTGGGATGAGCCCATACATTTTAAGGAAGAGAGATTAAGGATTACAAGAAACTTTAGTGTTTTAGCTTCATCATGGGGCTTTCCATACTATCGCTTAGATGATCATTTTTGTAAATTTTGATATATGTGTGATATTTTTATCATATCACCTTTTTTTTAATACAGGAAATTGTTGGCTATCCTCCTCTTTTTAATGCCACATACTTCATGCCCATATAAGCATCTACATAGGAAGTCCGTTGCTCACATAACTAGATGATTGCTTGCACAAGCAATCGATTAGTGTGTCGATTGGTCACAAGAGCACTCGGCTCCCTAGTTGACTACTTGCACAAGTAGTCAACTAGAGTGTCGCTTGCTCATATAATTAAGCACTCAACTAGGGAGCTGATTGCTACAATAATAGTCCGATATAGCATTGACTACCATGGTTAGTAGTCGAATATTGCATCGACTGCTACCATGAGCAAGCGTTTATTGTATCAATTACTATGATGAATAGTCGATGGTTGCATTGACTACTATCATGAGCAATCGACATTGTAATCGATTGCTTTAAGCAACAATTAACTTTGTGATGATGTTGTAAAAAGAAAACCATGTGGTAACAATTTTGTTTTCACATTAACGTTCATCACATCATTTGTGATGTGATGTAACGCCCAACGGCTACATCATGCCCATTTGCAAATCCATGTTAATGAACACGAGAATCTTCACTACTTGGAAACACTATCCATTCAAGACCCATCTATCTTACTTTGTCCATGGCAATTGAGAATACTTATGCACCATGAGAGGCTTCAAATGTTCTTGATGTAAGTTTCATACTCATCTTTTTTCGTTCAGTACAAAAACAACTGCTTTTTGGGAGAAATGCACCTCGTGGCATCACCACATTGGTTTGGAACTTGTAGGATCAAGTAACACTAACCATTCAAGACCCATCTATCTTACTTTGTACATGGCAATTGAGAATACTTATGCACCATGAGAGGCTTCAAATGTTCTTGATGTAAGTTTCACACTCATCTTTTTTCGTTCAGTACAAAAACAACTGCTTTTTGGGAGAAATGCACCTCGTGGCATCACCACATTGGTTTGGAACTTGTAGGATCAAGTGTGAAAATTGCATCTCCAATTTGAAAATGCCAACACTACACACACCCACACACGAAAAGCTTCTGCTTTGGAACTCATAATAGTTTGGTTGTGTGTTGACTTATATAAGGTCTTGATTGTCCCACAAGTGGTTGCAATGCTTTTGAAGTGAATGAACAAGGTTATTTGAGAAGAATTGTCCAAACGTAATTTACAAGTGATGTGGTTCATGAGGGATGGTCTTAAGCCACCATACATAGATGCTTAGTAATATTTTAGTTTTGACAGCAAAACTTGCAAATCAATCAATCACATAAAGTGAAAGTGTGTTGAATGGTTACTTTTTGACCCATTTTTGTTCTTTTCCATAATTCTCAACTAGTTTATCAAGGTTAGGATTTTTGATGGAACCGCAAATGTGGTATGAGACTTTTGAAATTAGCAACAATCTTTGAAATTTTCTAGATTGTTGTTACGAGTTTTCAAAGCATAATTGTCAAAGTTATGAAACGATTGGGTAGACTTCCCCAATGATGTTGACTATTGAACTTAGAATATTGAACAAATTTTGAACACACAACCCAATTGCTTTTAAACATATGTTTGTTTAGTGTCCGTTATATAATCCTCACCTATCCACACATCACTCAAATACATGTATCCGAATAATATAAGTAACCGAGTAAGGCACATCTACCTTAGATGAATCCATTATTAAGATTGCATTTGCATGGCACCTATCACAAGTACATTCAAAACATAAAGTAATTTTTCAAACATTAAAATCAATGATACTATCTATACTAGACATGAGTTGGCACACCATGGTCTTGGGGAGGTCACTCCCTCTTATATTAATGCATACAAGTGAGCTCAGGACCTATTTATCGGGGGGTTATTTACCTTGTAGCAAAGATTATAAGGTATGGTATTTTGTCAAAATAAAGGTAAATGCTTGTTTTTAATACACCTTTTCAATAATTATAATTTTTTGGGGAATCATTTTAAAAATACCCTATTTTACTTATATAGCCAAAGAAAATTGGAAAGAACATTGCAATTCAAACAACGTGCTGAAATTTTCCCTCCCGGCACGTAGGTAGAGAACATTAACTCCACACTAGATACGTTGGTTCAATAACGTTCAAGCCAGCTAGCATGCAAAGTCATTCATCCAAACTTTTCAACATAAAATTACCTCTTTTCATCCACTAGCACAGACCCTACCCTAGACATGCCAACCCTAGTAATTGTTTTCATGTTATTTTACATGTACTGACTAAATAAAAAAGGCCATTATATGTGATGGTGTTTTACATGTAAGCATGTTTCATTGTTTTAAAAACCCCTATATCATATGTACATTTTTTTACAAATTTTATCTACAATGAATATATTAGACCTTTTTTTTTATCGCACATCATTTCTACGATTTTCACCAGTAACCTCCCCGTGACTATGGTAAATTATTTTGTAAATCAAAAGAACACAATTTAGAATGTTTAGAATACTTAAAAGGTGTAACTTACAAGTGGACTAAAATGATTGGAGAATTGGTGTTCAAGTATATAGAATTGTACATTTCATCTAGATATATACATGGATTGCGTGTAATATAAAGGGCTGGACATCCAAATACAATATTCAATTATTTTGAATTTGATACTACAAATTCGATACTACAAATTCGATTTATAGTGTCAATTTATGTCACCATGATGCTAAAATCCGATTGCCTATCATAGCTCTTAGTAAGTCATAGATTGTGTAATTTGTTATTCCACCACCAATATTGAATTGAATTGATGTTATTTTCATTGTGAACATATGAAAAATAAGATCTATGACATAAAAATACTTATAAAAGCTTCATGTATACCTATCAAGGGTTCCAATCTATCAAAACATAACGTGCATATATTAGAGTCCCAAATATAATCTAATGCAATTCAATTATAATGAATATATCACAAAGACAAGGAGGAGAAAGCAATTATTTGAACTGAACATACACTATAGTTTTGAAGCCCAAGAGGATTTGAATGCCATTACATGGATGTTTTCTTTATGTAGATTCAAAGCCATTCATTAATACCCAACAAGGAACATTCAAGCAAAAGAGGTAACTTTAATTGAGAGGAATTCAACTCCCTCCCTTGAGATTTGATGGAGACATTGGCCCTCATAATCCCTCGGGAATAGAATTCACTCAACCGCGGGGTACCGAAGCTCTAACGTTACCAAGGGACACAAGTATATTATGGCACCCATTTTATGACGAAGAGGTTGAACCACCTATCATAGTTGCACCGTATATTGTAGTGCACCTTCCTTATCAATATCATAAGTTTTTAGTTCGCTTGCAAACTCGTTCATAACTAGCCGGGCAAGGTGCTTCCTCCAAACTTCCAACATTTATATTTTGGTGAAGAAAACAATATAACATACTACATTGCTATAGGCCTAGCAGCTACAATGATACACTTTTGTTGATATCATAGACCTGCAACATTTGACACCATGCAATGGAAACAAAAATCCAAAACCCTTAAATATTAACACAATAGCATGATGAGGTGACTCCCTATGGTCACATTAACTCCTTGGTATTTTCTACATATAAGAATACCAAATGGTTAGTCTTAGCTTTGTGGTGGCACTACTAGGAAAGGTGGGTTTACATGACACGTCAATGTAACACGAAGTGTCTACTTTGTGTTAGATTGGTGTGTCATGTAGACCGACCTTTTCTATTAGTGTGGCTTAAGCCAAGAATCCAGGCCATGCAAGATCTTTCATAAATGAAGGGGAGATAGTAAAAACAAGCCCACTTTGTGTTACATGCCGTTTTATTTTTAGTTCGATCCATATTGACATGTCCATATTTTTCCAATTCAACTTTGGAATCTAATACCGTAGGTTCATAGCTGGTTCGACACATGTTAGCCGAATAATTAATTAAAGTTCAAAAAGTAGGTTCAGCACCTAAAAATAGTATATTCATATTTTCAGCAAATTTCTCTTTAATTTTAAAATTTTGGCTTAAATTCATTTTCTATTTAAACTTATATCTTGTACATCTCTCTTGCATTGAATGACAAGTAAGATGTGAGTGTAGAGTTGAGAATGCTCTGTGCTTTATGCAAGTAGAGCGGAGTTGTGTTCAACAATGCATATGGGATATGTAAACTTTGAGGTGAAGCACCGAGTTAGACTTCATTTTTATAACACGCATAACTTTTGCATAGAGTCTTCAAATGACATAAAATTTGTTGGAGGTGAAAGATTACTTGATTTATAAACTTTTCTTAGACCAACAAAATTCCAAAAAAATTGATCTTCTATGTACAAATGAGCTCCGAAATACTGTTATGAACGCATTTTAATTTTTTGATCTTTACACGGCTGCAATGTTTTGTCCATATCTTTTGCATAAAGACTTATTTTGACACAAAACTTGTTGGAGGTGGAAGAAGGATTGATTTCTCAACTTTTGTTAGTTGGACAAAATTCTATAAAACTTCATCTTCTATGCTCAATTGGACTCCAAAAATTTGTGTACAACACATTTGAAAAGCCTCACCTAGAGTCTTGCTACTTCTTAACCCATATTCTTTGTGGACTAATGTAAGTGAGCTTGATTACAAAAGGAGCACCTTCTCTCTTTCAAAATTCACATATGCTTCCATTATAAGTAAAACTCTAGTGAGAAGTAAAAATTTCTTACTTTTTGGCAATTTTGAAAAACAATTAATTTTATATTCGGCAAAAATGCCAATAATATTGCCAAAAAATTGGCATCTATTTTTAGAATTGTTTTCTGTCGAACCAGCTATGAACTTACGGTACCCTATGTGTGTGTGTGTGTGTGTGTGTGAGATGAAATACTTGTATGTATTTTCACCTTTCTAATTGATGGGTTTACATTGACCTTGTGAAACTCTAGCTTGGGTGGGGGAGGATGAATTGGAGGAGGCAAATTTGAGACATGCAATATGGTATAGACTATGTATAGTTTGGCATCATATGGATAATTCTTATGGTTGAATAAAACTCATTCAAAATGAAATATATTGACACTCCAAAAAGGGCTAATGGTTGGAGTACAAACTAGGTTGACTGTTGTGTAGTATGTTGAACCATGCAGGGAGAGTGAAAATGATGATTGTTATTGTAGATCCCTAATATTATTATTTTTTACTAAACTTACCCTTGGATCAAGGTCAAAGATCCCAAATGAATCCAATGAGCTTAAATTAGGATGAGTCAATAACCAGCCTATAGGTGGGCATGTTTTTATTATAATCCCTTTGGTAGGTGTTAGGAAGCCAAACCACTTTAGTCCAACATACAAGGGCATACACCAAAAGGTAATCAACATTCCGCAAGATGCTATTGTGGATTTGATTGATGCTCATTTGAAACTACTCATTTGAGGTTCACATATGACCCAATCTAACCAATTTTGGCTAGAGCTAAGTGTCTTGCTCTTTGAACTAGGAACCCCCCACCACCACCAATCTCACCAAGGTAAAGTGGGTATAATAAAATTTGCTCCCATAATGGTATGGTTCATTCATCTCAATGAATTTTGATAAACTTATTAGGGAACTTTGATGCTGATTCCAAAGCTGAATTGATAAACTTGATTAATCTACATGTTATTAGGTCATATTGGTGGGGACCGAACTCAAAGACAAAGATATCTAATCATGGCCATTGGTAATTGATCCACCCATGAATAAGGTTTTGTGACACCAATTGTGGGGGCAAAGTGAAATTGCTTTAATGCTTGTATAGGCAAGGGACTTTTGATTTGAAATAAATTGACTAGACCCCTAAATGGAGCCACTACCCCCAATTTAATATAGTGAGACCATTTCATTAACAACAAACTTGTGATATGTATGTTTCTACTACACCCCCACGGTAATAAGAGATGGAACTATCACATATGAATTCACCTCTCGTCCATCCAACATAAAACCATGACCCCCTATAAGTTTGTGACCAATTCATCTCAAATGACTTAAACTAGACTTATTTGGGTCTTTGAAGCTAGTTTTGGTGTCAAGTCAACTAAAACAATAACATTAAGAATACATGATATTGTAGGGTGTTAAATGTTGGGTGAATGAGGAGTATGCTTGTATGTGATATATTATCACTCCACAATATCAACCTTTGTAATGTCACTCCTTCTCTAATACACTGAAACCCTAGGGAAAGGTTGTTCTCAGTTCAAATCTCACTCCTTATAGTCACATTTTCCTCCTTTATATCATGGTTTTTGACATGAATAATAACCACCAAAGTTGTCAACCCATGCCCTCGCATTGCACCACATGTCAAGAAATTCCTCTTGCAAGTTCTCCAATGTCATGCTCCTCACGTTCTTCATGTTCTTACTTGAAGTTTCGGTATGCTCAAACAAATAAATTCAATGGACCACACAAATCGATTTTGTATGAGTCTATTGAGTGTGAGCTCTCTCTCTCTCTCTCTCTCTCTCTCATGACATGGTCTCGGGGCGATCACACCCCCTAACGTTTTGTAACCACATGCGATAATGAGGTATTTAATGTGGGGATATTTATGCACCTCTCAATTTTTTTCCCGCCTTATTTGTAGATATAAAGCTACTTTGACGTATTTTTTAGCACCCTATATTTATTTGTAATTATTTAGAGAGGCTAATTTTTGGCACCATTTTTTTTTGTATAAATCAAGTACCAAATAGTGGGCGGAATACTATAGCATTGCAAAATCAACTATGTGAGCGACAAACATTCCAGACCATCCATCTTGTCATTCAATTGGTTTTTATTAGTTATACCAATCCTAAACCATTCAAAGTACCGTTAAAGGGTTATCAATAGACGTGGAGATTACAAAATATACAAGCTAACATAAACAAGTTGTAAACATGGATAGGACAAACAAGAATTACAATCAATTGTGACAAGACATAGAATTTTGCACAACTACCTACTCCAAAAAAAAATGCATTCAAATACAAGAAAGCTAAATACAAAAGCCATAACTATTGTATTGATCCTACTACACACTTTTAGGCGGATCCAATATCTATAACCCTATTTTTTTTATTGATTATTGAAATGGAGGAATTATTCACCAATCTATTTTACATATAATCATGTAGGGGACATATTTCCAATGCTATATTAGATCTAACGAATTTATAATTTTTACCCTCAACAAATTAAATTGATCCTATTTTTTTTCTCACGTGGTTTCTAAAATCCCGAAAGTCACCTCCCCGAGGACATGGTTTGTAAAATTGTTGATGGCAATGATCACCCTAGTGGTGTGATGTACCTCACAATGCGGTGATGGTAAGAATGGCTTCAAGATCTGTTCTCCGTGATTTGGTAGTTGCAAAGATGGGGTTAGGGTTAGGATGGGAATCTTAAGTTGCGGCAAACCTCAAATTTGGATGTGCAATTTGGTTTTTGTGGCTTGAAATTCTAGTATGAAGTTCGTTGGCATAGCTTTGTGAGCAACATTGGCAAATGATTGTAGATCTTGTGACCACCATAGATGGAGTTTGCCACATTTTCATTTATTTATCTCTAGAGTATGATTGTGCATTGCATCATACATGAGTGGAAAGTTTTTTTTAATTTTTTAATTTTTTTAATTTTTTTTCTTCTTAACTCAACTTTGGGATTTTTTGTGTTCTAGGTGCAATATTTGATTATGACAAGGATTCTTGAAATCTTAAAGCACAAGTAAACTTGTATCTACTATGTGAACATTCATCCCTTGGTTATGACCAATGTAGATTTTTGATCTTCGTTGATGAAATTTGTAAATGAAAAATCGCTTACGAACTTCTCCCTCACCTTTGTCTTTGTATCAATTATTGCTAGTGGGCCATGTTATCTCCAACTTTTCCATGTCAAAAACTTTAGGCCTTATCTCTCAAGTATGATCCTACACTAGTGACAAGTCTTTCTGTTTGAGCTCGTGTTCGGAATTTTTGTATTCTAGGTCTACTTCTAGAGGAGTGGTGGCATGTGGTTGGGATATGAAGCTTGAAATGTGAAACCATTAGGAATTTTGTATCTACCATGTGCACTCATCTTAACAGAGCAAGTTAGTTTGCAGGGTTTAAGGTTTTGGATTCTTGCAATGGATTGATTTATGTTTTGAGGGTGGAGGAGCAACATTGAAGCATATGTGCAAGGTACAAATAGATTGTTACTTGCTTGACATCCATGTTGCACCGGGTCCGGGTCCGGGTAAGGGTAAGGGTGTGGATGGTGTTATTCGTGACAAAGAATACATCTTCTTGTAGGTATTGGTTCACTTCTAGATTTCAAGGAGATAGGGTGATTATCAAGCACCCAATAATGGATGGCATCCTTGTCAAGCTCTCCATCTTTTTCTTTCCAATTTCTACAAGCATAACATTGACAAGATATGTATGTAAAGACAATTCCTTCCATGGGGCTTAGAAGAAGTATTTTCATATAAGCATTGATGCAGAAGAGAACTTTTGATGTGGAGATAACCATACTTCTATCCATTGTAACAACCACATCATCATATGTGGCTTCAATTTCCATTGCCGACTCTGGAACTATGTGTGCCATGTGTTTACCCACACATTCTAGCTACACTTTCACCAAAGCTTGAGGATTCATGTATTATGCCCCTCCCTGCTCAATAGCACCTACATTCGAAGTGGAAGTAGGGAACTTGGCCTTGAACTCCCCTCCATTATTTAGAAGCTCCACCTTGCACCATTTTGTTTTGTAACCTCTAGATTAAACATATCCTAGAAAGCTTGAGCTTTGCGTATGTGTGCAACTTTGAGAGATTATCCATGTCTTATGTATGATATCATCAATTTTAACATTACAATGTTGTACTTTGTGTTATTCCGTAATGTCACATGCTACACTAATTTTCTTCTATCATTCATCCATGTTAAGTCTATAGAACTTTGGAATATCGCATGCACTTCAGTTGCCACTTTGTGTGATATTCCAGAGTTTAGACTGTCATTCCCTCTCCCTCATGGTAGGTATTTGTAAAAAAAATGAAAAAAAAATGATCGAAAACCAAATACTTACATAAAGGGTTAAATTTCAAAGAAACAAAAACCTTCAATTTTCTTATGAAAAAAATCAAAATTACTCAAATCCTTGATTTTTTCTAAAAGAGAAAATTTTATTAATCTTTTGACATTCAAATTATTGGTTCATTAATTTTACATGATTTGAATGCTTCGCAAACTAATAAAACTTCAATGCTACATTTTTGTCACTTATATTATCAATGTTTATATATCATTCAAGTAGTTGAAATATTCTTGAAATTATATATAAAAATTTAGTCAAAAATTTTATGGAAATGTAATTTCTTGTGAATATTAAAAAAAATCATAATCATTTAAAAACCAAAACCCGTTCCCACCATTGCAGATTAACAAAAGTCAAATGTGAGATTTTATATACCAACCATAAACAAGTTAACACACATCATAGCGAGAGGGCAACTTGTCCCACACTCCAAGTGTCTCTCCTCTTTACAAAATTTATACTCAAACTCAATTGCCTACTTTCTTATCAAAGAACATGTGTCATTGCAAGAGTAAAACTACAACTGAGAAATTGAGCCAACCGAATTGTACCCCCGTGCCCAAAGCTAACTAACCTTACCCTAAAAAACAAGCGAAGTGAAAGTATGAGAAGCTTCAACTCTTACGGTGGAGCTTTGATCTTGAAAGAGGGGGTGGAGGCTCCGCTCTCTTAGGGAATTGTGTTGTCTTACCACTTGAATCCCTTCCACTACATGGTTACAAATACTTGATTGTGGATTTAGCATAACTTTGCTCAGCGATGTGGGTCCTCATAATATAATAATTGGATGTTAGGAGTTCAACTGTAATATGAGTATCTCTATGTAACTTTTTGAGCATCCAATTGTTAAATATGAGGGCCCACGGAACAAGGAAAAAACATTGAATAATGTTATGAGAGTCTATCATCATCTTCACATGTCACAAATTCAAATAGTAGAATAGCACTATGATAAGATCATGCAATTCTTGTAACGATTGAACATACGTTTCTGTGAATTCCTCAAAATCAATCAAATTGGGTACAATAATGGTCTTGACCTTCAAATAACTTCTTGATGATGTTCCCAAGAACCTTCTCCAAGCCACTCTCCCATAAGATAAGGGGGGCTTAAATAGAAACCTTCTCCAATTAGCCAACCTCTCCTAGCATATTAAGCACCCAATTAGTACAAGATACTTAGTGATTTGGAACCAAGGTTATAGTGCTTTCCTCATGATTTATGGAGCTCACATGAATCTATTATTCATTATTGCGTGAAGGTTTTCTTTTATTCTTTAATGATCATATAGGTTCCCCTAAGTGTGGTGACTATTTTAGTCAACAAATTCTAGATGCATAATTCGGTCTCGTTTAAACTCGTGAAGCCACTACTCAAATGAAGGTGTGTAGTCATGGTAAACGATGAAATCATGTCCGCTTACCTTAATCAATGTAATGCCATTAGTCAACACAATTTCGTGTGTTTCCGTGAATTCCATGTGTTTTCGACAAGGGTGTGGATGACGTGTCCCAACTAACAAGACCTTGAAAGGAAGTGTGTTTTAAATACAGTTACCTCCCGCTTAAGTACACAACTTGAACATGTGTAGTTTGTGTGTACTTAGCTGGTAGGTGCGTACTTTAGGATTTAGGGTTTCCCAAATCGTTACCGCTTGTGTTTCGCTATAGCCGGTAGGTGTGTACTTTAGGGTTTAAGGTTTCCCAAATCGCTTGTGTTTCGCTACAATGTCGAAGAAACCAAACGGAAAGCGTCTCAATGAGCATGAACGTTGCGAAATCATCTTGAAGCTTAGCAGAACGAATACTCCGAGTAAAAGGGCTCTAGCCCGAGAGTACATCGTTAGTGAAGGCGATGTTAACACTCAAGAACTGAATGTCGGTTTAGAAAACGGAGTTATATTCTAGGGTTTTGACTCTCTTTATGAGCAGGTTCTTGACATCGAGGATTAGCTGCTCTGCCTTGAAGTTCAATCAGAAGCAGAGGAAACATTTGATGGCCTTAAGAAATCGTTTGAATCATTTCAGAGCAAGATCCGAGCGGTCGACCTCAAAGCCAAACGCAAAAAACTTCAAAACTTACGCTAAATGACGATTCACGACATGTTCAACTAATAAATCTTAAACCCTAATTTTTTTGCCAAAAAATGCGTACTTAACCGGGATGCGTACTTAAACGGGTGCGTACTTAAGCGGGAGGTTACTGTACTGATTTTGATGTCCTCAATATCACATTGGCATACATAACAGAAAGAATGGTGTTTCGCATCACTCTTCCTATGACACTTTTCTTTGTGGTGATAAGTCCATGATCTCTTTGTGAACATAAAGTCATCTACTTGGCTGCTACAAATCCGTGGTCGATGGCCACATTCATGTACTACAAGCATACAAGTTTGGAGACAAATAACTTGTGTTGATGAGAAATTATTCTATGTCATTAGAAATATGTAAATCTATCACAAGAGAATGTTTAGGGTACAAACACAGGAAAGTGGATTGCTTTTGATTCATGCAAAGGTTTAAGTGAAATTGATTCGAAACTATACACTAACTTTGATTTTTATTTCAAAGGGTCTTACATTTGAAAACCATATTGACTTACAAAGCCAAGCAATATATGTTAACAAAGACCGGGGGAAAATGAGAATAAAAGTAAGAATAAAAATAAACGTATTTTAGAAGACAGTGCAAGTAGGTGATATTGAACAAGTAATTTTTATTTTCTAGATAGAGTAAAATTACATAAAATTGATGATGTTTTGCATACGTTCTAATGATAGCACCCTCAAGTTTATATTGAATTCAAGTACACTGTAAGTATGTTGGAATTCATAATTGAAAATTCCAAGCTCAAAATATTAAAGGTCATGAAATTTACATGTAAACTAAATTTAGCCATTTTATTTTGAGCACTACTTTTAGTGATAATTTTTTAAAGATCTCAGCTTGATATTCTATGTTTAAGTACTTCACACCAAAAATTAAAAGCACCCATGAAAAAAAAATCCAATCTAGACAACACTCTTCTATTGTTTTTAGACGTTTGACCAAACAAGTTATGACTTTTTATGTAGCGAGGGAAGTTTTTTCTTTTGGGTCCACTTGATCATGCTTGAAATAATTAACATGTTTTCTTATTCTCATTGAGGCATGACGATTGCGTAGAAGTCATATGCCGGTGATGTCCGGTGAGTATATTATAGCCAACGGCATGCACCCCATACCCAAAAAGAGAGAGAGAGAGAGAGAGAGAGAGAGAGAGAGAGGCTTAGAAGCCTTATTTAGCTCCAAAAGACAATACTCCAACATCAATATGCTTATAAGCCCACGTGACCACTGCACTTTGTGGACAAGCTTGTTTATTTCGTAGTGGATCCATAGTGTATTGCCGAATGCACAAAAGTGGTGGTGGGCCAAGCAATTGCTAAAACTATTAAGGGGGGCAGCACCAAAAAGAGTAAAAAAAAACCTTCTCTTAAAAAGTAAAATAAACAAAAATCAGTCTAGACTCCTTGTGCACACTTTGTAATGAGTAAAAAATTGTACTTCCCTGGATGGAACAAAAGATCGAATAATAAATTCACTCAATTTATTGAGCCGAAGCATTTCTTAATAGCCTGGAGAAAACTTCTCTCGTACTTCTAGTCACCAACTTGATTGAAGTACAACAAAATTGTTGCCGTTTGTTGGAAGTATTGTGTCGAGGGTGTAAAATAGTGTGGATTATTCTAAACCATCAAAATGGATTTAATTCATTCATGTGGCCTATACATTTTTGTACTTTTTAGTTGTATTATCCTCCCACAAGTAATACATAATTTGTGTGTGTGTGTGTGTTTTTTGAGGGCTAGACTTCATCTATACCACCCTCTTGTTGGTCTGCACACAAGTATATGATTCAAAGCCAACATAAAAATTGAGTACTATCAAGGTTCTTGAAGAAACTAAATTCCTGCATCATTTGGGGTTTGCTTGTAGGCGTGCAAAGTTTCTTGTCATTGAATTGAACCATACATAATAGAAATATCTTTTAATTTGACTAGAATTTTGAGCAAGAGTTGGTTGTTTTGCATATAGTATCCATGTTTGGTAACATATCAGTGCATGCTCGGAGTTGCCGTGGAGGATTGCACGAAGAACATTCTGTATGAAATCATTGGGGGGCCAAACTCATTTTAGCACCTCTTGGCATAGGTACCAACTTGGTTCACAATGATTGTTCCAACTTCCTACATCACTGCCTTGCTTTAACAAAAATTTAATATTAATATTATTAATAATCCTAGAGGATCCAAGAAACTAAATTTTTAATCAAAAGCCATGTCAAGATAAATTTCTTAACCATCTCGAGTAGCTTTCTTGTCAAAGAGTGTGTGTTAACCTTGAAGACCATTGTCCATGACCATCGTCCATCATGCTCGTCTATAACCTCACAATGACATTGGACACCCAACACCACACCTACAGTGCCATGTGGCAAGAGTAAATCCATAGATATGGGACTCTACCTCCCAAGTTACCCACATGTCAATCTCATCTAAAACATGGCCACAACACTTGCTTATTACAATAGGCATATGGGCCTAGCACATGTGCTTTAAAATAGCCACTTTGAGTATGGCTATAGGTGCCACACAGATTGCACATGCCGCAACTCCCGGGGTTTTAGGCCTTCAAGCAACAACAAAACTAGCTTGGGCCTCAATTTCTACTGAGGTAGGCCTTGGCAAGTAAGTCATCCTTGTGTTTTCTCTACATGGTAACAAAATAATTTGCAAAAAGACATTTTTACTTCCATAATAACAACATTTGTGATAGTTTCAAGAATACTATATCGCATGAGACAAACAAATAACATTTTATCACAACCACTAAGTAAGCCATGGCGATGTCCACCATGGAACAACAACTTGGCTAAGGTTGTGGGCACCTCATGTGCCAAGGCCTATAGCCCATGATCCAAGATAAGGCAAATTCACCTTGGTACCTTGCCTTGTGCTAGACATTTGACCACACCAATGTGAAGTTGTATATGAGTTGACCCCTCCACTTCATGACAATATATTTCACAAGTTGGCACAAATCATCTAGCATATTGGCCCGACCGCTTTTGGACCAACACTCCAGGGTATTGAAACCCACTTGGAATTGTCCACCCATGTCCGCCTTGCATGACCAAATGGCAATTTTAAAATTGTATCAAAAAGAAATTGGATGTGAGCCTTATGCAAACCACGTACAAATTTCCCAATCACGACCGGGATCATCCATCCCGGATATGAGTATGCATGCTCTTGAAGGGGATCAATGAATGCAACAAGAAGCCCACCATGAACATGGTGGCTTTGTCAAAATTGTTGAGCATCATGTCAACATGCCCCGCTGGGTGCACTACAATATCATGTATGAAACCACATGAGTGAACAAAAGGAGCATTAATTACAAGATAAGCTAACTAAATACATAGCCCAATTTTAATGTGATAAGAATTGTAAATTTACACATAGGGCCAACCCTTATAAGATGTCGATAAGAAGTAACTCTCATGCCACCTCATTGGGGGGCGGATTATATATATATATAATCCATGATTACCAATCCATAGATCTAGTTTGAAAACAACACAAAACTTCCCACTATGCACTTGCCCATTCCCGACCCACCCGTTAAAATTTAGTCCAAAATGATGCAATTGGTCCAAGTTCAAATTGTCCGTCAAAGGGTGCTGACATTCACGAAGACCCATGTACTAATCCATTTTGCAATTTGAATTAAGTCATGTCTTGGATAGTATGGTTGATGAGCGTGAAGAAATTCCTTTGGAACATTATGTAGTGCCATTTGTTGTTGTTGATGGTTCCAAGATCTTTAAAAGTACCTTAGTTAGTCAATTAAATGGCAACCCCGCATTGTCCAAGGATAGGTTGACTAGAATTTCAGTCCGGTTGTTATATACCAAGCATGAAAAGAAATTATTAAGAGTTGGTGTTAATGATTTCAATCTCAAATTGGGATGTGATTATGATGTGGCTTTTGTCACTGAGGCAACAATTTAATTTTTTATTTAAAAAAAAAAAACCAAGTATATGGAAAGCATTGAACACTAAAACTTGGTATTTAGGAAGGGTTTATAGAATTGTAGAAAATTTGCTAATAGGTGGGTTGAATATAAAGAACCAAGTGATTTGTTGGAGCAACCATCTCTATGGAAATTGGATTGTGTTGGTACCAAAAAGATCATGGATCACTATGGACTTATGACTTCACATACCATATTATGGTAGACTTAGAAACTATTATTGTATTAGCTACGGTAAATTTTGTAATAGGAAAAAACATGTATGAGTTACATCCTATAGATGAAAAATGTTTGATGATTTTATCAATAATAAATAAGTACTTTTAAAGTGAAAAAAAAATCAGGCCTATTTTCTAGACCATGTTTTTCATTATATATGCATGTTAGGTTTTTTCTTTTTTGATTTACTTTGAACATGCATACATATGTTAGGCTTTCTTGATAGATAGATAAATAGATAGATAGATAGATAGATAGACATCACTTTCTTTAATGAAAGGAAAATTGTATATAAAGGTGTCGATTTGGAGGTGATGCACGCACATTATGCATGACTTTTAACACTAAGTGCACTCCTCAGGGGACATGCCACCGGCACGGCTAGCAATGCCAAGTAATCTAAAACATCCAAATTGGGGATTCATCATCGTGATAAATGAAACCACTCACCCAATTCTTGGCTCGATAACGAACCATGACCTAGGAGGTTGTATCCAAGCGATCATCCATGGTTCAAGATTGTGGACACGTCTCTCCCAATTTAACCTCCTCCACCTAAGGTTCTAAGGCCTTAAAGTGACACCTTCCTTTTGGTGACATCTATTTTATTTTTTAATGTCAACAAGTTTGTCATAATATTACTCAACGTTCAACTTTCATCATGTGGGCCTTTGTAATATAACAATTGGATGTTAGAAAAGCTACCTGTGGATATTCATATTCAAATTGCACTCTCAACATCCCATTGTTATATTATAAGGGCCCAAGTCATCGAGTAATATTATGATGCATCAAGTAAGTCATTATTAAAAGCGATTAATCATACGTAACACCAAGTATACAATAGTACCACTCCGGCCATTCATAATAGCGGTGTAAGAAGGATGCAAAAACATGACTAGAATCTAGAAGAGCATCAACTTGCCCAATCACAATGGCTAATCAAGGATCTATTTGCTCAAGGAAGCAATGTTAGAAGTGATCCCACATAGACTCACATAAACCTCACTAGACGTATTTCACCCATTCACTGCACTGCATACAAGACAAAAACTCCTAATAAGTTGGAAACTCTCCCACTCCTCTAACAAGTCAATAGTCTTAGTTTGGGGTTTCTAAAATAAGTAATATAATGCTCTCAATAATATAAACAAGGTGCTAAGTTTGGAAGACCTTACCCCCATGCGTTATCTTAAGAGTGGCATTTAACCTAGGGTCTATCTAGTTCCTCACATGAATTTTAGGTATCTACGATTAACTTAGTTTCATCCACATTAGTTGTCTAGTTTCCAAATTCATCCGTATGCATGCATTCATTCCAAGAACAAACTTACGAATGAGACGAAAATAGAAAAGCAAATTGAGAGCTGAGTGCTTGGCCTGGGCAGAGCTAATACTAAAACAGAAGTGCCTTTGGAAGATGATGAGTCCCATTAGCCTTTTTCAGGCTCCGGGATTTTAAAACCAGTTTGATTGAGAGAGAGAGAGAGAGAGAGAGAGAATTAGCAGGCATTATTATCATCTACTCAGATGGATGCAAAATAGGCTTCCACTTTGTTAAAGTGAGGAGAGGAGACAGAGGAACAAGTGGTCGGCCAAGTGGCAAAAACTCCTTCATTTGCCTTAGAACATTCCACAGAAATAGAAAGTTAATGGGGCCCCTTTCTAATGTCAGCCTGGCTGGGGAGTTCATTATGAAGGTTGTTACATTAGTTGGAATGTGAATTGCTTTATGAAACCTTTACAATGGACAACTCCTTACTTAGCCCCACTTTCCCCAACTCTAGTATACATGTACGATCATATGTAGTTCCTTATTATTACCAAAAGTCTGCCATCGTCCCCCACCTTCTTTGTGTCCGTATCATCATTTCCTCACTTTTAGCTTTAATTTGCATCTATCTTAATTCGCGACTACCCTTCAAACCCTAACTTAATGGCTGTAGGAGGGCTTGGAGATTTGTTGGAACTATATGGGTCCCACTAACTAACCCCCCCCCCCTCTCTTCTAGTGCACCCTCACACATTGGCACTTCCCAATGACAAGGTCACTAAGCGGCCGGTTCTCAAGTCCTAAGTCCCAAGTCACTTGAGGTCAATCTATGCAATCTCAACCGTTGACAATATGGAAGTTGGGACTTACCACTTCACACGGGGTTCCAAGTCTCAAGTCCCAACTGTGACACGGATGCCTACATGGCAACATTGTTCTGGAGGTGAGGCTTGGGACTCGTGTTGCGAGTTGGGTCAAGCCTTTGCAACTATTTTGGTAATATGCACATTTTTCCAAGTTAATGTTGCATTGTGGATGGGTGCCATCATTGTTTCCGTTTCACTGCAATGTACAATACATAACACTTACCTAAATGGACCAATGACATGCACCATTTCCACCTTTGATTTGTAGTGACTTGACCATGTGGTCCTCGTAATGGTGGGAAATAAAGAAAATGGTCAAATGACATTTGGTGTTGCATGACAAATCAGAAAGACCATTTTGATAATGAATGTGGCACACTAGTTTTAACATCACACAAAAATCATATACATATTTGAGGCAGTACTTCCTACTCGCTCCTTTTTCTACCTAGTGCACTTATCAATGTAGTCAACGTGTAGTTGAAATGCTTCTAAAGTGATCAACATAGTTCCTACTTGGGTATGCTGAATTGTAGAGAGAGAGAGAGAGAGAGAGAGAGAGAGAGAGAACCTCTCATCCATCCAACAATAAAACTGGACCCCTAGTAGGTTTGTGGCCGATTCATCTCTAGTAACTTTGACCACACTACTTTGGAATCCTTAAAACTAATTCCAATGTCCAATCACCAAAGAATAGTAAGCTCCAAGCCACATACTATTTCAGGGCTTTGATAGTTGGCTGAACGAGAGGGGTACGCTCATATACGATATAATTCTCTTGCCCTCGCATGAAGTAGGCCGAATGAAGTAGGCCGAGTAGGTCAAAATGGAAGCGAAGGAAAGAAGTAGGTCAAGTAGTAGATTATGTGACTCGCTCGGAGTCTTAGTCAAGAGAGCGTCGAATGGAGTAGCTAGTGGACCCCCCCGCACGCCCGCGAGGTTGGCATTAGTAGGCTAGTAGCCACTTAATATTACTTAACTAGCGATGATGAAAGCGTGGGAACCAAGGGGGTCGTAATAGGGGAGTGCATTTAATGCACAAAGCACCTTGTCCCGCTTAATTTAGCGAGGATACTACGATGGGCCAAAAGCATCAGTACACCTGAGAATCTCCAAAAGCCACTCAAGCTTTCACCTGTTTTTTGGATTCGATCGATGGGGAAGCTAAGGAAAGGAAACCTCCACCGTCAAACAGTAGTCCTCGACTCCTCACCAACAAATACTAACATAACGTACTATTACCCCCCCCCCCCCTCCCTTCACACCATTTTTACACACTTGCCTACAATAGATTTCTAACGTACTCTCAAAATTAGGAGCAAGGGAACAATGGAAGGGGAGAACTGACGGCTATTTACAGGTGAACCGCTTGGGCTCAAGAATAACTGGTCGAAGCTCAAGTCTACAGGAATTTCACACATCATTCTAGAGGAATCTAGAGGAATGTATCCCAAATCAGCAAAGAAAAACCAAACGATCACTACATGTAATTGATTGGGCTTGGAGACACCACTAGGATCTGTACCAATCATGTCCAACTTTCTTTCTTTCTTTTCCCCAAACACTAATAGCATGTCCACACTTATTGGCGTGGGCGACCAACGAACAGTTCCTACCACCCGGGATCATTTTTAGCTTCAATTTGTCCAGTGAGAGCTCTTGGATGTAACCAATGTTAGTAGAACATGTTCACTTGGTGCTGAGAGAGAGAGAGAGAGAGAGAGAGAGAGAGAGAGAGCCTCTCATTCATCCAACATAAAAACGGCTTGGGATTCATGGGGTATTATGTAAACCCATCCATTATGGATGAAGGGGCTCTAGTAGACATCTCCTACAAGATCGAGGGTTGATTCATTCCAATTCAACACCACTAGATTAATTTAGCGTCTTTCACTTTATTTCTAGAGTTGATTTGCTCTAAAATGGTCATCTACATGTTATAATAAAATTCACCATGTTTTCACCTTCACAAGGGATGAGTTCACGTAGACACCATGAGTCCTTAGTCCTTAGTCCTTAGTCCATAGAAAAATTGACTACCTATAAGTTTGTTGCCAATTCATGTCAAATGGCATCAAGTACGCTAATTGAGGATCTTTCAAACTAATTTTGGTGTCAAGACAACTTCAAAAATTAATCTCCATGTTGCATACTATTTCATGATTTTAAGTTGGATAAAAAAAGAGGTACAAAAACTCCCTCCCTCCAAAGGGAATCATCACATGCAAACATATTTCTCATCCATCCAACACACCACAACATGACTTCCTATAGGTTTGTGGTCGATTTTATCTCAAATGACTTGGACTACACCAATTTGGGGTTTTTATACCTGATTGTGGCGTCAATTAAGCTAGAAATAAAGAACATTCGGTCTAAATACTATTTCAAGGTTGTTATGTTGGATGAAAGAGAAGTACGCTTCTATGCGCTAATTCCTTCTCCCTTTGAAATTGGTGTCTCGTATTAATCAGAGTGGTCTTCATGAGTTGTTATGTAACACCAAGTGTCATATAACACCTTCTCTAGTTGCCATATCCATCTATTTTTTGGCAAGACAATTAATGTGAACTGATACCGAATATTGTGGGCTACACTAAAATAGGTGTTTAGTTAAAATGAAACTATAATTTTTGGGCCATAGAGATATCCGACTTGTGGTACACACTTCTAGAAATTCTTGGTTTGGGGATAAGGTTGTGAAAGCCAAGGCATTTTAGGTGCTAGGACAATACGTATGTGATGCGTACTTTGATCAACCATTGACACTGGTACATTGTATCATCATTGTTGCTTATTGTGCCTCAAATCATCAGCTTGTCAAGGTAAATGATCGATGGCATACTAATGTAAAGGATGCCATCTTTCATCTTTACTAGTGTCGGAATGTAGTTTCCACATGGGATTAAAGGGATCCCAACCAATATAGGAATAACACTTGATAGAAATTGATGAGAATAATTTTCATTCATTGTCGGATTAGAGATTCTTATACAACGACCCAACCCCTGGAGACAACAATAGGATTACATGCTTTTGCTCTTACAACATAGTTGAAAACAAAGCACACCTTGTGCTAGAATGCCCCCTCTTACAACTACATTCCTAAGAAGTTTTCTTTTTACTTCAAAATGTAGTGTCATGGAGCATCAAGTTTTGCGACCAACTTGATCATCATGTTGATATTAGTTCTTACAAAACCATTATACTCAATTAATGAAGAGAAGTAACATATTCGACTCCACCATGATGTACTTCTTGTCCCATAAGCCTTTTGGCTTCCTCTACTAAAACAATGGCACTAAATCAAATTATTTCAAGCTATGTATATTGATGTGGGTATTATTTGTTCCCAAAAAATGTCAAAAATGTGTAGAAAGTTATTAACGTCACTTTTTGATAACTCAAAAGTTGTCATAAGTGCCTAAATGGGGTACGAAGGGCCAATGTTCAAGACTAGAGTCCCTCATGCATTTCCAAATGAAGGGCACAAAAATCATTACTTAACCTAATTGTCTTCCTTTATGCAGAGCCCTTCACAAGTATGATATAATTATTATGAAATTGTGAATGTTACCAAAGTTTTGAAACCAACTATTTAACTCAAAATTTACATAATATGGGTTTTCTTTTTGAAAACATGAAGACATATACTTCTACTCGTATGGCACACTTCTATGTGTTGGCGAAGTGGGCGAAAACTTCTAGATGACAAAAACTCGCCCCTCCCCCCCAACCCACCACCACCACCACCACACACACATATGGAAGTGTGTGCTAATTAACCCTAGAAAACAAAACTCAACAACCGGCATGATTGTAGGGGATAGTGGGAGTTTGAAAAGGGGACTTTGACCGCCTCATTTTTCCAGGATCTCAAATGAAGGTCACTACCTTCATTTGAGTGGAAAATACTTCATTTTATAAACATGTTGGTGTGGACTCAAAATTGTTCTATTCTTATTTTGTTCATACCTTGTCCGAGGATTTGTTTAAATTCAATCAATCTAGATTTGCAACATTGAAAGTGAAACCTAAGTGTGAGGTGAGCCACATCTCCAACTAACATGTTCTAGACAATAAGGCAAATGTATTTCTCCTCTCACCCCCCCCCCCTCTCCATGTGACCTACACATGGAAGTGTTCGCCCAAAAAGACGCTTGGATATATTGGCGAAAGCTTCACTAATGCAGGCGAATTCTAGTTTGCTTCGCTAGAACAATTGGTATATAGAAGTGTGCCTATAGTCACTTCCAATGAAAAGAGCATGCATTTCTTAGTCGTTGTTGATTGTGAAAAATATTGGCCCAACTCATAGATTCATCCCCAAGACTGCACAAGGCACATGCATGAGTGCTTCCATGTGTTTCTTTGTTGGATTCAACTTTATAACTATCTAGTTGTCATGCAATGTAGTTTGTTAGTTTGTTATGTTTTTTTCCCCATCTTTGACCTTGAGAAATTGGACTTTATTGTGTATGGGTCTAATAACCTCTTTCTCAGATGCTCTTTGTGGGTGCAAAGAATGCATTTAGGATGGTCAAGCTCCTCTGTACCAAAAAGAGAAGAAAAGATGTAGTTATACAGGTTATAAGGTACTGAGACCTTAAAGCAACATTTTAAAGAAACTTTTGCTATTTTAAGCAAGTTAAATATATTATAAACATTTCAAAATAATTCCATACATTAGAAAATCTATAATGAGTTTACAAAGAAATTAAAATATATATATATATCCATATGCAACCTACATAAATTTTCAAAGTTGTTTATAACCCGTTTACTCTCCACTAGGGGTTTATGATGTTGGATTGCTAGGTGAGAATCACCACAAGATTAACCTTATTACATGCGAAGATCTTCTATTAGATGAAGGTGTTCTCCCCTTTTGTGCATCACTTCTTACGTCTCCTCATTGGATAAATCTTGAATTAGCCATTGTGATTGACTAAAGTTGATGCTCTTTTAAGAGCAATCTTGCATCCTTCTTACACCACTACTATGAATAGCCAAAGCAATGCTTTTCTTTATTTTTTATTACTTAATGCCATATATGATCAATCGCTTTTAGCAATGACTTACTCGATGGCACCATTGCACTCACTTGTGGACAACTTGAGAAAAATAGGTGTTGCCAAAAGGAAGGTGTTGCTTCAAAGCCTCAATACCTATAAAGATGTAGTGTTGAAGTATGTAATCACTCAAAAATACACAAATACCAATATTACAATAGCACAAAGTGGTTTGTTTTTCTACCACACATTGAGGGGTAAAAGCAAAAAATTGTCCATTGTAGGTTGGTTGCTTATTTATCCCAATTAAGTTCACTAGCCTAATTCAGGGTCTTTGATCTTGATTTGAGAGCTTGAAAAACAAAATATCACCCCCCCCCCACTCTACACCAATAATCAACATTTCCACCCTTCCCCCCATTCCCCCCCCCCCCAAATTGGATGATTTGAAAATTCATCCAACACAAAACATAACATTATTTCCTTGTTGAAAATTATTCTTGGTGCTCCCATAAATGTCTAACTCATAATTAAAGAAATATTATGCTCACCCAATACATGGTCTTAGAAAACACAACCAAGGAGCTGAGTATTGTTACGAGGTTACATTACAATAAACATTGATAATAAGTTTCAGAGCTTTCATTACATTGGATTCTAGTTTCCAACAAGTTGGGAACCACTTTCATGGATAGATGGTCATAATAAGTGTCCACAATGCGACAAACTGCAAAGGTCACGTAAAATTTGTGAAGGAAAATGAACAACTTCACCTACAAATTATAAAGGTTTTGCCTCTAAACATTCCTGCATAACTTTTGTAAAGGCTATTATTGGGTAACACATGGTCAAGTATAAGCATTTACTTTTTTGGAGATTGGATATTTTTGCATGAAGCATAAGGTATGTGGGTGTTACTCGGTTTGTTTTTCATGTTCTCCAACTTTTCTATAATGTAGGGGATTATAATAGGATTGTTCATAGTGTTCTTGAGGGCAAAACTTTATAAATTTAATTAAGGTTGGTTTTTTGATGGAGCTTCTACTGAAATTTTTTCCAAATGATAAAATGTTACTCTCATTCAAAAGAGGGGCACTATACCTAATCAAATCAGCTCACACATCTTGAAACCATTATTTTGTGATTTTTTTGGGAAGCCGATTTGAGGCGGTGGTCCTACAATTGTGCACCTTCCACATGGATCTACACCCACCAACACATGTCAAACTAAAAATTCCAACATTAGATGTTTAGGATATGTTGCATTTAAGTGCCATGCAAATTTTCAAACTAATTGGGAATCAATTGCACATAGAGATCAACAAAAAAACATGTTTAGGATATGCTGCCCTTAAACCGTGGAGGTGACAAATGTCAAGTTTTGGTTCATGGAATCGTTACATTGTAAACCAATTGAGACCACACTCCCATGTTAGAATTGATCCAAAAACAACTTACTCCATTAAATCGTAATTATCCACGTAGTAGAACATAGCACACTTGAACATGAACAAGAGGAGTGGTTGAAACATTCAAGAAACCGTCTGAACTAGTGTCAAAGGGATCAAAACGAATTGTTGACGACCAAATTATGGTCACATAGGACATTAGGGCTTAGCTGAATACATAGGTCCTCCCAATTATGTTCATTATTAAACGTGGATTAGGTTAAAATAAAAAAATAAAAATGTAGTCCAATATCTTCAAACATGTGTCTTTATGGTGTTTGTTCCTTGATCCTTATCTAACCACATAGCAATCAAATATACTAGGTGTCCAATTAAGGAAAGTAAGTAAAGAATACCTGCATACCTTATGCAAGATACACATGATGAGACTACAACAAACCAAATGTCAAGTGTATAGGCAATCTTGAGAATTTTGTGCTCGTTTTGAAAGAAACATACTTTCATACAAGAATTTTTTAGAGACCGGCAACATTACTGCTATATTATGGCATGTTAAGAAATCTTTTTTTGAAGCACACTAGTGCATTCTGTTAGGTATTTTTGCCTCATCCTCAGCTTTTTAGCATGGCAATTGCAGATTATACTCCTATAGGGGCCCCGGGCTAGATCACATCTTCATTCGGCTGGGCCCCGCCCCTCCCACCCCCCCTGCCCGGTCTTTCTGCCAACACCTTCGTGGGAACTCCTCCTTGTTGGGAACCAATGTGACAGTACCCAGTCAAAATTACAACTATTCAAGTTGACATCATTTTCACTATTCTCAAGTTAGTTGCCTTCACATGCCAAAGGAGCTTAATGGCTTCATCGACCGGATATTATCACATTAGTTCCCAACGAGGAAGAGTTCCCACGCAGGTGTGGGCAGGAAGACCGGGTAGTGAAGGAGGCGTGGGAGGGGCGGGGCCTAGCCGAACGTAGATGTGATCTAGCCTGGCCCCTATAATGGGTATTCTTTCTCCATGACATGGCCACGAATTGCTTTATGAACAAATGCTTTATTCACTCCGGCTCTTTCTTCCTGCCATGTTAATGTCCGGCTTGATTCTGGACTTGTTGTCCGTTGTCCTGGTCGATCTGCAGCCTGACTCCTTTAAGTGGTGAGGAGAGTGTCTTGGCTGCATCTATGGTGCTTCTGCAATGGAAATCTGTTTGCTTAAACTTGTTATTCTTACTGTTCTTACGATCGATAGTTAGGAAAACCATGGTGCAAAAGCACCGATTGGGTCACCAAGTTGTTCTATCCCCTTCAAGAAGTCCAAATACATGCAACCTGATGCAGCCTAAGACATGCAAAGCTATTCGGACAATGGCGATGAGTTTGCTTGGGTTGGGCGCCCGAAAATGCTGTGAGCATGGGAGTCTTGGTCATCATAATCTTCTTACACTGCAGCAATGAGAAACACTATGACGATGATGATGCCTATGGAAGGTCTTCTTTTCCACTCATTTTAAACTTGTTTCTCTATATCATTGGAGATCTAAAATATGGTCATTCTACATATCATTTACTACCCCACACAAAGAATCTTCCACATCCCTTTGCCATCTAGTAAATGACTTTCCATCTTTTATTTATGACTCGGATGCTGCACACAAACTTGCACGGGATGGGGACATGTAGATTACATCATGTCAATTTCTTAAAAAAAACGAAGGGAAATGCAAAATGATGATGATGCCAATGAGGAGGGGAACTACAACACACAACCACCCAAAAACGCCAAGCATGGCTTGGAAGGAGGGGGGGGGGGGGGGGGCACAACCCAAAAGGGGACTCCACACAAACCTTACAAACACAACAAGAGAACCAATAACCACAACCGGAACAACCATGCGTTTCCCGATAAGTCGATTGATGAGTTGTTAATGGAGGAGAGAGAGAGAGAGCTGGTCACAGAGACACCAAACATGAATACATAAGCTACCACATGCCGTCATTCTATGGAGAGTTTAGGACACCTGTGAAATCTTGTCATAATTTGTTATGCATGCATGCATGCAAGCTTGCAAACCTTGGAGTCTTTAGGGCCACTTCACATATGAGATTAGAGGCCCATGACCATTGCATTCTAAAATCTCTCATTGGGTGAAAAAGTTGAGACCATCCACGTTCACTTTAGACTAGGAGGCAAAGGGCCTAAGAAATTATTATGGATGAAAAGTCTACATGGATTCATGCATGGCGGACTATAAATAAATGTTTCATGGTCTATCAGAAGTTGAATTGGACCCACCTCCAAGAAACAAGCCTAATGCAAATTCTAGCAAACTAGCCGGTACGGCCTTTGGATGGGATTCGAGGGGCCTCACAATTAGTGGTCACGGCCCTTGGCTCGTGTGTGAAGTGGCCCGCTTAGCCCAAAGCGTTGTTTTGGTGTTGTTCCCTATCATCATTAGCGGCTCGATTTAACACACACAAAATAGTGGAATTACTAAAAAGGACTTGTGTGTCCATATGCCAATGATAGTGGTGCCCCCATTTAGGAGGCTATTTCCCTTCCGGTAACTAAACAAATAGTTTCAGTGCATGAAGGGTATGAGAAAGACAAAGGGGCGTGGAAGGTGTGGTGGGCCTGTACTTGCTTGCTTCAATTATTTCTTCCATTTGTAAACCCAGCACCCCCCCCCCCCCCGGCCCTCGGTACCCCTTTGGGTGGATTTCTTTGAATTCAATTCAATCGTATAATATAGAGAGGCTTCTTAATTGGGTTGCTTCCACTGTTGGGATTCCGACCGTTCGTAGGCCTTCTCGAACAAAGGCTGGGGTGAACCAACCCGTACACTTGTTCCTTGGAGGCAAGGGTTTAGGCATCCAACAAGGAACGAGTGTATGGGTTGCTTCGCCCAACCCCCCCAACCCACCCACCACTATTACCCGAGGTGAAAACGCAACTTTATTATATTAGGATGGAGAATTGTCGTATATGAACATGCTCCCCATTCATCCAACATAAAAGCCCCAAAATAGCATGCATCCCAAACGTTACTTCTTTAGTCGATTTGACACCAAAATTAGCCTTGAGGACCTTGAAATAGTTTGCTTGAGCCACTCATTTGAGATGAATGGACAACAAACCTATATACGAGGATCAAGTTCTTTATGTTGGATGAATGTTTGATGAATGAGAGGCTCTCTCTCTCTCTCTCTCTCTCTCTCGGCTATGATATTAAACACTTTGTGATTATAAACTTTTGCATTAGTCAACTAAAAATTGTTTTCTTTACAAATAAATTACAATACAAGCAAGAGATCCTACATATACATACATGGAAAATGAGCATACTTTCCATACCATACATGTAACGAGGATGTAGATGAAAGAGGTATAGTAACCATGATTACAACCGTGAATCACGTATGTAATCCATGGTAAAAAACAGGGTTTGGAAGAACTTACCATAGGTAAGAACTCCAATATAAACCCCTAACCCTAAAGGAAGCCTCCTTTTCTTACCATTCACGCAAGTGCAAGGTGAGGTGACTTTGTGCATTCTCACTAGAATAGTTGATACGTGTGGAAAGTGAGAGGAACAAGGACGAATCACCAAGAGGAGTATTCTACTTGGAGTAACTTAGTCATGGCCAAGGATCAGGTTTGAACACCCATATGTCATTTGGCAATGAGTGTTATAATTTGAAATAGTGCAATGCTTTTGATGGTGTTTATATGTGTGTGACATGGATAACAACTGGGTCCTGGTGTTAGTTACCTCGTGTACGTAACTAATCCTCAAATGTTTGTTGGTTGGTTGCATGGGCACATGTGAGGCATGCCCTTCACACTCTCAATACGAGGATGTATTGTGATTATGACATTTTAAGCATTTCTATGGGTTGATGTTACTAGGGACTTTTCCTTTGTAAGCACTCCATACATAGGGTGGAGTAGATATATGTACTTTGTAGTGAAGCAAGAAGATAGGTGATTAAACCTCAAAGGTATGGAGCAGTCAAACTTAAACATTTGTTGTTGGGTACCATGTTATTACAGAAACCCTAAGTAAGGTACATAGTCTTGCAAAGCAAAGTGAGTTATAACACAAAAGATCCAAGTGATACAACACATAGATGAGCATGATTACAAACAACTACACTATGCAAAATGCTATTGTGTTACCAAGTAGGACGATGCCAAGAGAATAGAAAGAGTCTTGTGAAAGTTCCCACCCACCCACCCTTGTATTGCAATGAAGAAGTTATTGAAGGATTTGGCCTCTGAAAAGAGGAAGTTCAAACTTTGTAAAAGTTTTGAAAAGTGAGCTCTCTCTCTTTCGTTCTTGATTAATGCCATGTTACATAAAAATTCAAGTATAAACTCTTACATTTATAGACCTAGCAAAGATCATCTATGTAAAATAGATGATAGAAACTCAGATGATACTGTGTCTACATACATGGAAAGAAATCATACTTACCAAGGAATGGATGTAACAAAGATATAGATGAATGAAGTAAAAATAGGGTTATGATAACTTATCATACGTAAGAACTCCAATATAAACCCTTAACCCTAAAAAGAGCCTTTTTTTTTTACCATTCACGTAAGTGAGAGGTGCAGCAAGCTTTGCGTATACACATCAGGGTAATAGATACATGCTAGAAGTAAGAGTAACTAGGGCTCATCACCAAGAGGAGTATTCTACTTGGAGTAACCCAATCATAGCCAAGGAACAGGTTTGAACACTCATATGTTGTTTTACAATGAGTGTTGTATTTTGAAATATTTTGGTGCATTTGAAATGGACTAAGTGTGTGCGACATGGATATAACCTGGGTCCTGCTGTTATTTACCTCGTGTACGTAACTAATCCTTAATTGTTTGTTTGTTGGTTGCATGGGCATAGGTGAGGCAAGCCCTTCACACATTCAATGCAATGATGTATTGTGATCATGGCATTTTATGCACAAATATTGGTTGAGGTTAAAAGATACATCTCCTTAGTAAGTACAACATACATGTGATGATCTATTTAGACGTACTTGATAGAGAGGCAAGAAGGTTGACAATTAACTTCCAAAGCATGGGATAGTCAAAATCAAACATTGGGCGTTGAATACCATATGATAGCAAAAAATCCAAATAAGATTCATATTCTTGCAATGCAAACTAGGTTATGGTACAAAGTGTATATGTGGTACAACACATACAATGAGACATTATGCAAATGACTCTATTATGCAATGTGGTACTATATTATCAAATAGGAAGATACAAGAGACATAGAAAGAGTCTTGTGGATGTTCCCACCCACCCACCTTTGTATTGCAAAGAGGAAGAAATTGAAGGATTTGGCCTTTGAAAAGAGGAAGTTCGAACTTTGTAAAAGTTTTGAAAAGTTAGGTCTCTCTTTCTCTCTATTGGAACACATAGATTCCCTTCTATTCTTCTTTGATGTTTTGATCCCGTGATTAGCACTAGAGATTGGCCCCGAATGAGTCAAATAGGACCCACATGAGTAACGAATTGACCACAACTCTGTGGGAGTCAAGTTTTTATCTAGACTCCCTCACCTCACCTCACTAACCTCGTCATAGTGGCGGGGCATGCAACCCTAGTACAGTCAAGACTCTATAAGTATTACCCCTATAAGCGTTATAATTTCATATATGTTAAGAAAATTTTACTCCCCTACAAAAACACAATTGGTAAGACTAGTGAGTATTATGTGTTAAGTGTTATAACATGCTCTACTCCGTTCTTTGTGAATTGCATCTCTATAAGTGTTCATTTTGAGAAAATCAAGGTAATAATATATGAAAGCATAAATTTTAAACATGTAATCACATTTATTCCATATTCTTTGTGAACAAATCAAATATTCTTTTGTGCACTTTCAAGCAATTTGGGAGAGGAGATGGCAGATAGAGAAGGTTTGGGAGTTGGGGTGCTTGTTGGGTGCTAGTTTGCTAGTTGGGGCTTATAGTACTTGATATAGCATATTTTAGGCGTAGCAATTGGGATTAGGTGCAACAATTAGGGTCAACAATCAGGCATGCGTAGATATTGTATGGAGTTTTTTTTTTGTCTTTCATTTTTTTCATTTTTTTTAGAAAATTACAAGCAAATTGTTAGTCAATAGGTTTACGGATCAATCAAGGGTATGGAGTTTGAATTTGATTTGATTTTTCCTTTTTTTTCCCCATAAATTGCAATTTTTGTAATTGTAAGCAAATTTATTTGTTGTCCAACCACGCATCAACAATCAAGCAAAGGTATGGGGCCTCATTATTTATTATTTATTTTTCAGTTAATTGCAATTTTCATGGTTGTAGGCAAGGTATGGAGCTTGATTTTTTTTTTAAATCCTCTTTTTTCCTAGGAATGTTGTAAACAAAAAAATTTAAGATTTTTAAAGATTGTTACTGCAGTGGTTTAGATTTTCAAGTTGGAGGACGTGACAGTGGCCAACAACAACCACAACAAGGCATTCGTCATTTAATTTGAACCACACATCTACACTTATTCTTCACGAGGCCTCAAAATTGATTTTATACCATTCATTTATATTTTGAACGTTTCTTTTTTAGTGGAGGCTTGCAATGGGCAAGGGTAGAGAGTTCACCTTTAAGGAGAAGCTAGAGATCATTTCCCATTATGAGAGCTTGGTGGCTTTAGGGATGAAAATTAGTAAGAAAGCATTGACAGAGTGGGCAAATGTCAAATTTTGATACTTCAGTTTTGCATATGACTATTGGTAGAGTCTTGAAGAAGAAAGACTCACTTACCACTTTTGATGTGGGTGATTTGGCTTATTCAAAGCGCATTAGGAAGGTGCAATGTCCCAAAGTGGAGCAAGCTACTTTCAGCTAGTTTACAACAATGCAAAAGAAGGGCGCAACCATATCCGATGATCTGTTGATAACTGCAACACATTGATTCTATGTTTTGTAGCCTAGAGATCTTAGTGAGAAGGAACTTCAGTTTCCACATGGGTAGGTAACCAAATTCAAGAAGATGTTCAACATCAAGGCATACACGTGTCACAGTGAGAGATGCTTTTGCTGACACTTTAGCAGAGGTATTGAGGAGGATGGAGGAGATCAAAGCTATTGTATCTTATTACGATAGCAATGATGTTTTTAACATGAATGAGACAGGTTTTTTTTACAGGTTAGAGCCGAATCGAACGTTGGCTACGAAGAGACTATCTGGGAAGAAGAAGCAAAAGCAGCGGATTATTGTGGCGCTCACTGCAAATGCTACATGTACCATTTGCTTTCCTCCACTGATTATTAATCAATGTTTGGAGCCGCGGGCCTTGACGTCTAGGAACATTCACTTTGTGGAGAATTTGGGTAATAAGTGGGCTGCTAACAAGAAGGCGTGAATGACTACGGTCATTTTTAGCAGTTTATACTAGATTTTGAGAGGAGGATGGTGTTGGCATAGAAAGAGAAGGTGTTTTTGCTCCTATATAATTTCTCTAGTCAACAAGTGCCAAATGTAGGTTCACGTTTGAGGGTAACATGATTAGAATTTCTACCTCCGAACACCACAAGTCGTTTTCAACCCATGGATGCATGCATTATTGCATATTTCAAGGCACAATACTGAAAGTTGGTGATTCAATAGCAAATAGATTGTTTTAGTGCAAACAAGGTGTTTGCGATTGATATATATCAAGTTGTTGTTATGGTTGAGCGGGCATGGCGTGCGGGAGCTACCACATCGACAATTCAAAGTTGTTGGAGGCACATGGGTGTTCTTTTGATCTCTATTGAGAGGGAGATAGAGGAAGGCCGTCGCTTGGTAGAGGTTGATGAAGTTGCTACTCTACTTCATCAAGTGACGTTGTTGTCATCTGATAGTGAGGTGGGTTGACATGATGAATGCTCATGAATACCTCAATTATGAGATGGAGTTTGATTTAAACGACCCCTATGAACCTACCAATGAGGAGTTTTTAATTATGTAATCCTCAAAACATCAAGAAATTGATGTTGATGAGGTTATGGTTGATGTGGTAGAAGAAGTTGTAGGATTTAGTGTTGTTGAGCGTTCTCTAGAGACTTTGAAGAAATACTTTGAACAAAGACCAAATGATCCCCTATCACACATCAAGAGCATTCAAGAACTCCACAAGAAAGTTTCATCTCATCATTTGGAAGCGTCTCGTCAGACTACTATAGACTCTTTCTCTCGGTTAGTTTAGTTGGAAGAATCTCGTCAAGTTACTACTATATAGATCATTTCTTTCAATTAGTTTAGTTGAATTATGTATTATCATTCATACTTTCATTTCTTATTTTTATAAAACGTTACGTTCTTCAATTTCAAAAACTCTAAGTGTTTTTTCTATAAATGTTATTAATCATTGGTATGAATTTTATAAGTGTTAGTTGTTATAATTCTACATATGTTATTTTTTTGCTACTCCTGACCTTTAACATTTATAGAGTCCTGACTGTACTCCCTCCTTCTTCTATTCACTTCCTTCTTCTATTCACTACAACAGTACTACTACTACTAAATTAAATGCTTATGATTTTTGTGGAGGGTTCATGAATTGCCAGCGGCCACTGGGCATCCAGGATATTATGTGCCAGGTACATGCATCCAATATAGGCAACCCTTGAAGAAAGAGAGAGAGAGAAAATATCTCCTAATTAAACCAAATAAACCAACAACAACACCTAGCTAGGACTCCTACTAGCGAACATATTAGTATAAGTCTGAGCTCTTGTAATATAGCAAAACCACTATCGAATTATCTCAATTATTGAGCACAGTGGATGTTGCTGATTCCCTTGAATTTGGAAATGAGTGATTTGGTAGGTTTCTAATTTAAATGTAAATATGGATGTTAGCGATTTATATTCATTTAACCAACAAACGGGGAGAAGAAGTGGCCACTAGTTACATATGAACTGGTTGAGTTTTTGAGAAATAACCGATTGAAGTTCAAGCTTCATGACAATAACCGATCATTTTAGAGGAATATGTGAAATATACCTCAATTTACTACAGAACACCCGGAAGATCACAACCTATGACCAATTGGACTTGGAAGCACTAGGAAATCATTTGACCGTTGTCCAAGAGCCCCTGCCTCCCCTCGATGTGGGCGCGTTTTCTTGGTTCTTAACTTATTTGGAGTTGGTTGTTGGCTATCTGCCTCAAAAAAAAAAAAATTAAAAACTTTTGACCGATTATGCCCAAAAATCTCCCCAGACACTGATTTGGATGTACAAATGTAGTAATAATCTTTAATTCCAATTGAGTCATAACATTCTCAAATTTCTCGGAAACTTGTTCTATCATCGACAAGAATACTTCTTTTAAAAAGGGGGGGGGGGGAGGTAAGGCTTAAGCAAGGCCACTTACACTAATATAAACAACCCTAATTTGGTGAACTTATCTTAATTGAACACCCATAATTGAGTGGTGTGTGGTCAGGTGTGGATCCAACAATGGACGCCAAAAGGATACGTGTTTAGAAGGGACTGAACTACGTTCTCAAAACATGTTCATCATTCTAGGTTTTACAATCAATATAAGTGGGGGAGAAGAACCTCATTTAATGAGCACAAGAATCTTCACTTTAATATTCACTAGAGTTCCATGAATTATGAAGAATGTGAGTAGAACCTAGCTTTGTATTTTCTAACCATTTCAATATGTTTGCTTGTTTCATACCTGAAGAGAAGTGGGCTAGTTGGAGAAAATGTAACCATTTAAGGGATGTCTACCTTAGAGCTTGAAGACATGTCACAATCCAATTCTACAATGTTTCATTGGTGGAAAGGCATCCCACTACATAGCACACTTCACACTAGAGCTTGAGGGACCTAAGGGACAATAAATTACTTTCTAGTTTTGAAAATTAAAAATTAAAAAAACTCCACCTCGTGATTCTAAATTCTAATAACATAGTATTCTCTCATTTTTTCATGGCTAGATTCTCCAAAAACTCCTCAAAAGTGTTGAAATTGGATGAAGTCATCAAATTCAACTTCAATTCTCCAGGGTACAAACTTGGGATGACTTCAAGGGCCCTCATAATTTCATGGCCAAGGGCCATAGCATAAAGTGGCCTCTTAGTCCAGTTAGTTCACTTTTTCTTTAAAAAAATTAGCTAAAGAAAGAGTATACTTTCATTGAAGATTGTGAGGGAAGTTTGTTCATAACATTATTAAGATCCATAACAATGTTATGTAGGATTGATAGTATTCCATAGAATTTTTCCGGAGATTCCCCACATTTAGAATGATTATGAACATTGTTATGGATCTTAATAATGTTATGTTTGACCAAAGCACGTCACTAGCTTATGGAATTGTATCAAAGTAAAGGGCCTTGGCGATGGTGCACCTTGAAACTCATCAAACTCTATAAATTGATACCTATGAGCCATCCCTACATATAGTCATCCCAATTTGTATGATTTATATCGACTTTGTGCAACGTAATCCTTGCTTGGAAAACATTTTCTAACATCTACCACTCCAAATCTGCACAATGATGGCACATTGGAGCACATCACAAACAAATTCTTCTTGCTTCTCACTAGCCTTGGATCTTCTACCCATGCAATGCACATGCCAATTAATGTTGGTGTTACACTCCTTCCAATGCATGTCGAGGTTCATAACATTATCAGTTTCTTGGCTACGTTCTAAGGGATCATGGATTGGATGAGAATAATTATCATGTAATTCCAAGAGGCCCCATCTATGGGGAGCACTCATGCTATGTATAATGGAGTCGTTGACAAGTATTTATAAATTTAGAGTTTTTGGTAATTGCAACCCTTTTCTTAGTTGCAACTCGACTGTACCGAATGACTTAGATTCTTTGTATGAATTTAATTATGATTGTTGAGACTCAAAATTTGAAGTTCGAAGTTCAAAGTTAGTTAATATGTGAAGTGTAGGTGAGAGAGGGCCATAAGCAAAATATGGACTCAAGCAAGTAAATTGCTAGCATGAGCAAGTGAAACGTTTGTAAATAATCAGAGTTGGAGTGAATGTGAGTAAATGAACTCTGGCGATAGCCTTGTCAGAAGAAGATTGCCAAGAGAGAGGGTAAGTTTGACGAGTTTATGACTGAGAGAAAGGTTAGGATGATTATGTCATGAGAACCATTAAATTACGAGTGATGGCAAAGATAAAGTTAACAATGAGTTGAAGAAAGATTGTGAGGATCAAAGTTGAGCCTAATTGAACAACTTATTGGTGATAGGCTTAATGAGAGCAAGTTTGAAGATGAGATAGAAGAAACAATGTTTGTTGAGGTCTAATGTGAAAAATGTAGTGATTGAGAGAGTTATTCAGAGCAAATGCGTGTAAGAATGTAAGAGGAATAAGCATAAACCTAGTTATTCAACTTGTGAGGAGTGGTGAGGGTAACTTGCTAGAGCGAAGAGCAATAATCTTCAGAGGAACGAGAGAGTGTCGATTGACAAAGAACCATAAGTCATTGAAGTAGAGTGAGAAAGAGAGTTTGAATGCATGACACGAGAGAATCATTTGGCCATAAGCATGTAAGTTAATTCACCTAGCCTATAAGAGGAGGTGAAAACTAATTGTTGAAGTAATGGCATGACCAGTAGGAGGTCAAGAAACAAAGAAAAGTCGCATGAGAATAGGAGTCAAATAGCCAAGTGAAACAGTAAGGGAGAAATAAAATGATTGAAAACCTTAAGAAGGCAATATCATATATGAATGGGAGCAAATAGTCTCAGTAGCCGAAGTTTACGAGTTGACAGAGTTCAAGTAAGGCAAGTAGCTTGAGTAAGAGAGGAAGGCCATGGCCCATACTTGGTTAAGAGTAACCATGAGAGGGAAAGACACTACCTTGTGGCATAGACTGAGAGGCCTGCGATGGGTACAATTATGACTAAATAAGTTTGATATGCCATGTTCATGACATAAATGAATAAGGCATTACCTTGTGGTGAACACCATGATAAGAGATAGGCAAGTGAATGGAAGACATTACGTTATGGTAGATACTGAAGAGTATAGCCGAATTAGGTCTATTGCACCTTGTTGGGTGAAGACAGAGGCTACATGTAGTGGTGATGAAGCATGAAAATTCTTTGGGCAGGCTATAAGCTAGTTAGGACATTACCTAGAAAGGAGAAAGACTTTACCTTACCGAAGTAAGTGGATTAAACATAAACATTATTTGTGTGCACAAGATAGACCTAAGAGCATATAAACAAAAGGAAATAGCCTATCTTGATGATGTGTTGATGTTAAGTTAACCCTATGTGGTTGAATCTTAAGATAAGTTGTCATGTCCACCGAAGATGAAGGTGGTGATTACAATGGTGAAGTTTGGTATGATGATTGTAAGTTAACTGAAATGAACTAAATTTGAGATTATTTCAATCATAATTAATGGAAATTAAAGATGATGCAGTTACTCAAAAAACATTACCCCGGACATTGTCTTGACTATGAGCCATTGACTACTTGCCAAGCTTTTGAGCTTCACAACTAATTTAAAGGATGTAATCAAAGTGATAGAAGTCACACACATAGGACTAAATAACACGCGATTGAGAAACCACAGTGAACCATGAGAGTGGAGATTAGGATTAACAAAGAACAAATGAAGGAATAAAAGACCTAGAGTTGTTCTTAGAATCCTGAATCCAATGTGATATTAATCCTTATAGACACAAGCTTAATCTTCCTTGAGACCTCGTTCCTTGGATTGTGTCCTTGGGTAAGTTTGAAGCCTAACAAAAAACATTAACTACAAGAATGGCATGTGAGCTCACAATGACATAGGATAGTGGGACACCCATTACTTGTGTTTTGGTCAATGCATTTTGACCCCCTTTAGGTTGAGAACTTGAACTCCAATATCAAATATCAACTTTATTATATGTATAGGTTCCTATTCTATATAATTTGTATTTTTCATGGCCCAAATTCATCCCTTCATCTAATAGCAAAAATAACTATGTTCAATACAGTCTACCCTCTATAAATGTTAACCCTCGGGAGTGGATCAAAGTTAACATTTATAGAGGTGTTAATAATTGACAATTATTTTTTTGAGCAATATACAAATCTTAACATTTATAAATATAAGCAATTGTGAAGAGTCCTTGTGAGAGAATACCATTCATAAAATTGCAAACCCAATCAAAACTTTATTCAATATCAAGTTTACAAATCACGGGTGAGGTATGAATCAATTGTTCTTTGGTGAGATTCATCTGCATGCACAAATAGAGTCGTTAACATTTATAGAGTCAAATTTACAAAGAAGGGAGTACCATTTTGTTAACAGTTTACACGTTTAACATTTATAGTGTGCAATATGTGGGGAGTAGAAGAAAGTTAACATTTAGAGAGGGTTAACACTTATAAGTGTAACATTTATAGAGGGTGGACTGTAGCTAACCCAACTTAAAAGCTACAACTTTGTGACCATTGTGATCTTCTTAATTTTAATAAAAATGAATAAATCTTCTCCCATATCTTACTTATGGAGTTGGCTTTGGCATTGAATAGAAAATCCAAAGAACATCTTGTTGATAATGAGCTCAAAAGGCCTTGACATCAAGGTTAATATGAAAGGTCCATTGGAATGCACCCAAGGCAATTAAGGGATAAGTAAATTATACATTGTTAGGCGAATTATACATAATGGGAATGAGAGGCACTCTATGTTATTTTATAGTTGTCCTAAAAACATTGGAGATTGAAAGATTGCCAATTGCAACTTCTTCTCTATGATATGTATGTAGTGATAGTACCTACCATGGCTAGTTCACCACTTTGCATGTTGACTTGTAATTTGTTTTTGTGACACATCAACTTTAATATGGGTTTTGTTTAATTTTCTTTTTTTTACATATGGCACCTCCCTTTTAGGATTACTCAATTAGTAGGGTATGCACATTGGAATCCTTTGTTTGGCTACACTATTTTACTCTATGGACATGTGCGCAATGTGTACAATGTTAAGTTAACCAAATAATTCAATTCAAATGTAGAAATATGGGATCATTAAGTATATTAAAAAACCTTGTGGAAAATTTGGGTTGATGGAATAAAGAAGAAGATGGTGTGGTGGTACTTACATAGCTCTATTCCTTGGATTATTATTTGGAAGGAGAGGATTAATCTTGTTTTCAATCAAGTGATGTGGCATGAGCTGAAGGTTCATAATGTGGTTTGGGATGCACTCATTTATTATGGTCATGAAGATTTGCAAATCATTGTAGAGGTTCACCATAAGGCTTTGGCTTGCACTCAACAACACACACTTAAGGGACGTTGAATGAATTCAATTCCAATTGATGTGTTTGGGATATGTTCTCTTGGATGAGCAATTTAAAAGTCTCTTGAACAAATAGAGTTTTGATTCTTAATGTTGTGTTGTAAACTCTTAGTGGGGACCTGGTTTTGGAGAACCCCCCCCCCCTTCCCTTTAGTGGTTGTAATTTTTCCTTATAGTATGTAGTCATTGAATTTGCTAAATTTGTACCAAAAATAAATAAAAAATATGAACTTTATCTTAGCAAAGCCTTGAACCATATCACATTACATCATATATAAGCATAATTATGTACAAACCTAGAAAGTAATAATCCTCAAGGGTTCACCCTCCCCTCTACCTTTTGGTTGGACTAGGCCAAAAGCGCACCAATTTTTTGAATTTATTATTATCTTTTTATTATAATGACATAGAATTTTATACAAAGCATTATATGTGTCACATATTATCATAAGAATGATATTTAATGTGTTTAATTTTTAATTTGAATTTCTATCAATTAAAATAATTTATTAATAATGACATGGAATCGAGTAATGGTATTTTCCATTCCCAATTCAAACATTTTAAAGGTTGATATTATTGATAGTCAATCTAGTTCTCACAATTTTAACAGTTGGTAGGACCTTCATAAACTTTCAATATTGAAATTAATTTGAATTATAATTTAGTTTAGACTAGTGACATATACATGGTTTGCCTCAAATTTAGTGACTTCTCATAATTAAAATATGTCACACTTAATCAACACATATGTATAGTGATGTTGATGACCAACCTTATGGACAATACACTTTGAAATTTCACTTATGTTTAAAACCTAGTTCATGAATTAGGTAACATTTTCTATCAATGAACTTATTTACAAGACCTTAAGTGGGTGACGCATTGTGTCAAGTTGCTTTACAATCTCATTGCTAACCCCCACATTGTAATCATCATAGGAATAAGAGGCGCTTTACTTAACCACACTTGGAAAACTGGAAGATTCACATAGATCATCATTTATAATTCAAGATATTGATAGAAACATACATCACATATGTACACATATATAAACTTAGTTCTCGAAGAAGCAAGCGTGTATCCTCCTCTTTTAGTAGCTTCTTCGATTTGTTGTTATATAGTCCCTTGGTAGCGTCCATCTTCTAAAGGATAGCATTGCATCTTGTATTATAACATGGGAAACCCACACACAATGTATGGTCAATGTGCACTCATTCATAATGATGTAGCCCATTGAAGTCATAAATTGTTTTGGTTGTTTAAGAGGTTGCTTGTCCCCTTTTCCATTATATATTTGCAAGACACTTGAAGCACAAATGAGTTTTTTTGACTTAATTGAAATGTAAGTCCATCACTTGAGGAGCACCTTTGAGGACAATTTTCATCTTTTAAAACTGAGAACAAAAATAAAAATGAAATGAATGGTTCCATCAAATAAAAAAAATAAACCACTTAGGTGCCTAGGGTTGGGCTTAGGAGGAAGACAAGAATTGTAGGGAATACCGGTGAAGTTCACTTTAATAAGCTAAAGGAAAGTGAATGGCAAAGGGCCCATAGTACTTGCTTGAACCCTAACACATTTATTTTTAAAAATTTTCATTAGAACTCGTAGTAGGAAGAAAGGGGCCTAAGTGTTTTGTTGTACCTTGGAACTTAGTTGTTAAACAAAAAGAAAATACAAAAAGCACGTCACAATAAGATACAAACTCAATTAAGTTAGAAATTCTTTTGTTTTGTTTGGCAAAATGTTTGAAACCCTTCCACAATTTGTTTACATTACATTTGTGTGCAAACAAGCTTTTGTAACTGAATATATTTTCATTCATCATAAGAGTGAGGAGCAACTTTGAATATACATATGCACTTGGCTCCCAGATTTTTTTTCCTCTTCTTTCTTAAACGAATTAAAAAAACAAAACAAAACAAATGGATGATAGTATTGAAGAAAAGAAATACACCATGCATGCATTAAAGTTGGACTTAGGAGGGAGACCATAAAAAACACATGCAACCAAGTATATAGACGTCAACATACTAATCCATGGCTATCTTTAATGTGTTGCTATGGTTGGTGTGTGTGAGAGATTGGAGTGATTCAAACCTATGTCATTTCCACCTCTATAAAATCTCTCACCCATGCTAACTACCTAATCCTGAGGGATATGATGGAAGCCTATGTTTCTTTTCTTGTTCACAATGAAAATGTTTTTGATTGTTGCCTTGTCATTGTTAGTATCAAAAAATTTCACAAAAATTGGGAACATGGTGAATATCATGCACCATATAGATCATGTTCATGAAATATTCATGCAATGTAAAATTGGAATATTGGCAGAGTTAAAGTTAAATTGCTAGATCACCTTAGTACATATTACCCAAGGTTAACTTCATTGCCATAAGTTAGTTGGCATATCAAAGACAAGTATGAAAACTATGCTTGAGAGATTGAAACACACCTTGATAAATTGTATATGCAATTGATTAGCATGTTCGATACTTTAGTGCCCTAATGCTAAGTTTTTGAGGTGACACATGGGATATTGTAGAGGTTTTGACTAATATAAGAGGGACACGCGCTCAACTTTTGAATTGATTTGTGTTGGCCTTGATTATCAACTATAGAAATTGAGACATATGGATTAACTTGGAGGGTAGAGGATGTGCATAAGAGTGTCTTCACTGCATCCCTCTCGAATATCCTTTGAAATGATTGGTAGAAGGGTTGTTGGCTCCTTAGGTGGCAAGTTCTCAATTTTTTTGAAAAGCCACAAGATAACAAAACTTTCTAGAACTAAAAAGCCCCACAATCCTAAACCAAGATCATAAACACGTTAATCTCTCAAAATACATCATGTCTTGTGTTTATTGGAGTTGAAATTGCAAATGTTCATGAGGATAGCATTATGTTAGTTGGAAGGTGATATGAAATTCTTGTAGGAATCTCTCTCTCTCTCTCTCTCTCTCTCTCTCTCTCTCTCTATCAAGCTCATTAAACTCTTTGTGTTCAAATGAATGATACAGAAAGGGTAGATTGGGATGCAAATAAAGTCAATTAGTACAATATTTTTGTGTGGCTCAATTTGGTTTGCTCAATGTGACTCAATATTTTTAAATAATGTTACATTCAATTTGACTAATTAGGTTCTTGTAATTTATGATATGGCATGACTAAAAATCATTTAGTAAAAATTGGATAATAATATCCATAGAAGAACATTTTATATTTTCACAATTGTAACAATACCAAATATTCATGTGCAACTGGTAGTCCATATTTACATGTTGCATGTAATGAAAAAAAAAATTCGATAGAAAGATTCATAGTCAAAATGTCACTTTCCAAAATATTGAAGTTGTTGACAAGTTTTTATAAAAGACATTCATGATATTCAAAAATATGTTAGACCTTTTGAAGTGCCACAATTAAACCAAATGTACTAGATATTAATATCTAATTATAAACACACATTCCTTTGATATTGTGTAGGACTTTGCACTTAAAGGGCACTCAAAATGTTATGTATTCCACATGAGATATTCACTCCTTATGTGTGCTTTGACTAATTTGTAACTTCATTAAGATTTTTTCATACTACTCATAGACTGTCAAATTTCTTTCTCTTAGATCGTCTCTTGGGACATCATTTCTTTGTCTTTGTCTTTTTTTTATTTTTTATTTTAGGTCGTTTCTTATTGTTCCTAGTTGATACAGTTGCTCCCATTTCCCCAATGACATGGACGTTCCATTCTCCTTGCATCTAACTTGCATTCCAAATCAAGAGCTCATGCAAACTCAAGGTCAAGTTTCCAAAAAGCCCAAGAACATACTTAGCTCGGGGTTTGGACTTGGGTTCTATTCCAAGCTCATGTCACTCTTGTATGAGGTTCGACACAACAAAACCCAATTCCAAACCGAAGTTGATCATGTGACATCATTCCTTAATCTCAAAAAAATTGGGTTCCTCTTTCCTATGAATCTTTTAAGAAACTAAGTTGAGCTTACTTAAGTCGTGGGCCTTCTTGGGTATTCAACCGATGGATGATGTGGATGAACAACTGGGATGAGGACGTGTCATCCATCCATCCATCCATGTATCAGTGTCCCGGGAGTTTTGAGCACAATCTGTCCAAAACCTAGTGTTTCCAAGTCCAAGATCACATGTTGTGATCTTTCAGATTTTCTTTATTGGCTCTGTCTGTAGGACAGAGACTATGCAGCGACTTTTCTGTTTCAAGAGCAAATTTCCTAATCACTTTGTGTTCACACTTGGACGTTTCTTGTTCTTGCTATTTTTGATCCATTTGATTTAATGTGGATGTTATATATATATATATATATATATAGTTAATCGAGGAGGAGGCTTATAGCCTCTTCCCGAAATGCCGCCCTGTGGGGTGGCCACGTCACCTCAATCTTTTTCGGAATTCGTTGGTCTACCCAACGAACAACGGATGGCGACGAGAGTGGGTCCCCAGCGGCGAGTTTTGTGCCCCGAGAGCAGGAGGAAGAAGAGGGCGGGCGTCACCCATGTTTGTTCCTACGTTTTTGCCCAACGATTTTTTTGGTTTGGTGGTTGGGTGCATTTTAGGAACCGACAGGTTGTGGTGGTGGTGGTGATGATGGTGTGCTTATGGTTTTGCAACCTGTCATCCTTATAGTTTCTCCTAAAATGTATTGAAAAATCCTAGTTAATTAAGTATAGTTATTTTGGTAGCTTCAATCGTTGACCCGCATTTGAGAAGATGGTGCACAAAATCCAAGAAAGTTTTGGTTATAAGTATAGAAAATAGCCATGGGCTGGAATGAGCAAACTGGACAACTATAGTTGTAGTTTTTCATAAAAAATGACAAAGCCTCATGGTTCTACCGTTTCCTTGTTTATGTTAAGTATACTATATAGATTCCTCTTAAACGAGCAGTAGTGATTTTCCTGAAGTCATGAACTTCAACCGGTTGTTTCTCAAACTCAACCAATGAACAGGGAGAACTGGCCACTAATTACAGATGAACTGATTGAGTTCGAGAAATGACCGGTTGAAGTTCAAGACTTCAGGAAAATAACTAGTCCTTTTAGAGGAATCTATGCAGTGCCTTGGGAGATTTTTGGACATAATCAATTGATCTCCTTATGTTTCGAAGTCTAACTGGTTAAATTTTGACATCTTTTGGGTTTTCTTTATTGAGTTGAGGTATATTCTCTAGATTCCTCTATAATGATGGGTAATTTTTTTCTGAAGTCTTGATGTTCAACCGATTGTTTTTTCAAACTCAACGAATTCATTTGTGACTAGCTGCCAGTTCTCCCATTCATTGAATCTGTAGAATATACCTCCAATTACTAAAGGAAAACCAGAAGATCACAACATGTAGCCGGTTGGACTTGGGAAACACTAGGGTTTTAACCGATTGTGCCCAAAAACCTCCTTGGACACCAACTGGTTCATCTGTAACTATTAGCGGTCGGTGCTCCCCGTTCATAGACCTATATGAGAACTTACTTATTATATATTCAGGGAATAAAAGGATGATACAGTATACATATTAATAACAAAAAAATATATATCTTTTTATCTTTTGGTTTTGGTTTTGTTTGAGACAAAAGGTCAAAAAGCCAACGCCAATGTTAAAAGAACCAAGGAAAGGTGTTCCCACTTCAAGAAGGGGGGGGGGGGGGAGAGGGCAGAGCCCCTCGGACACACCACACCCCCACGTAAGAGTAACAAAGGGCCAAGTAACAAGGACCCACCAAGGACAACCCCAAGCCACCAAGTAACAAAGCGAAGAGCCAAACAACCTATATATGTTGAGGTTTCCAATTTAAAATGACTCTCATCCTATCCCGTTTGCAGAGGACGTTCCTAGCCCCTAAGTTTGGTCAAACCCTTTGAGGAAACTTTCAACTGAGTAAACACCAATTTTGACATATTTAACCACCCTATGCCAAGTCACCTAGAATACATAATGAGGTCCTCCGACATGGGGTGTTTGACTTTGGACTCATGCCATTGTTCTTGGTTGAACACCTTGTTGCTCAAACATGGATCTCATGGAGCAAGGTGTCCACTGTGAAGCACTTATCTAAAAGAGGCAATGAGAGGTATTGTTAGGCGCTCACATGAGGGGGTAAAATGGGCCGAGCATCGGAGAACAAAGGTGGGGTCATCTACGCCCTCAATGTAGAATCTAACTCATTGTCTACGGTGGGTAACAAACACATCATCCTCTAACCTATGCCTCCAAGGGTTCATGATTTCGGTGGCATGCAAGGTCCGATTTTTTGAATCTAGCATAGTGAGCTTGAATCTAGTATGGGCTTGTTCCATGAGATGAAAGCACAATTCTCAATGTCCCATATGTATATATATATATCACCAACTCATTGGATCCCTTTGCAGTAAGTTTCATGAGCCTTGGCGTAGGTAAAACCATTACCAATGAGTTTGAGGCCTACTAACCACCAAAGGTTGGAATGATCAACTCCATCAATGAGCAAAGGGGAAGATTGTACACTTCTAGCCATAATCTTCCATGCTTTGTTCATATGAACCCAGACCTTAGACCCAAAGTAGCTTTGGTGTTGCTTACTTGTGAACCTAATCCAAGCTGACCCCCCCCCCCCCAAAAAAAAAACTTCTTTCTCTTTGAGGATTAAATCTAGCATTACATGTGAAAACATGGCATTATCTATGATAAATTGGAATGGGAGTAAATTGGTGTGCTCAGGATATTGTGGTCTTCACGCTCTCCTGGTGTTCTTAATTGGGTATCTTTATGATTTCCTGGAATCCCCAACTTAATGAGTTCAAATGTGGCATGCCCTACAAATGAAAGGTAAGTTATCGTAGTCGACAAACACATTTTGAGGTGGGGGAGTTGAGGGCAATGTTTGTCACCCATCCTTTTGTGACATTAATGTTGATGCATAATCATGGGTCTTTCGTTGTATCAATGCCTATAATCTCTTCTAGGGTTGCTATGATCGCATATGCTTGATCATGGTGTTCAGAAGAAAGGTTCCTAAGTGAAACCCGTGTGGGGAAAGGTGAGTTGTTGAGGTTCTCCAATTTAAACTCGGCTTTGCATCATACATGTGCCTCATTTTGACCTAAACAGGGATAGCATGAATGCATTATGAATTGCATCCTTTTCACTACCCTCATGAAAAGAAGCCTTTGCCCACATTCCTACACAACATGAGCGAACAACCTCTCAACCCCTCATTTACAGTTTGGATCCAAAGCTCCATAGTTTGAGGAGAGTATTTGGGTCCTAAAAACTTTGCAATCACGAGTTGATCTCTCATAAGTGCAATGCATGCAAGCAACTTCTGAGAGTTCACCTTGAAATGCACAACTTCCTTTCTAACTAAGAAGGTGCCCAAGTTTCTTTCAATATATGCTAGAAGGATTTCACCACTTTGTGCCCTCAAGGGTTGAGGGCATCCTCTTACGTGGCTTGGCATGCATCCGCTAAAAGTTTAGTAATGCTATTTGCCATTTCCATGTCATGCCTATGAGCCTCTCCCGAAATGCACCGGCCTCTCTCCTCTAGTATTGAGTTGAATGTGGTCTACTCCCAAAGCACGCCTTCCCAACGAATGTCTCCATCTCAACTTGCTCCTTAATCCACCGACTGCCTTATGGTTGCAAGTTGTTCGAGGAGCCTGAATCTAGATATGAGATATAGATTTTGTTCATTAAATTGAACCTTAATGTTGCCCTTCCAACCAATATCCATGGTCTCAGGGCTTAGGAAATGTGTGTATCCTTATTACGATCTATGGGATGCACAACAACCCGAGAAGGCAAAGTTCTTGAGAAAGGTAGATGCTAGTTTTGGCGGGAGTTGCACCCCTTCTTTCTACGGCGAGCCATCTTGGCCCCGACTATGTATAGTCTATAAGGCCCTTGTTACACTAGGGATCGAGTTGAGAGCTAGGATTGAGCAAGTGAAGTTTTGAAGTAGCAAAGGTGGTACTCACATAATGATGATGAATCAACCAAATTGGGGAAGAGTCCAAGCATCTTTGGGGGTGGGCTACCCTATAGGTTGTAGCTTGGGAATACAATAGAACTAATGACTAGAGCCATGCATGCTATTTGGGGCTCGCTATGTAGCTAGGACACCTATCTATGTACACAACTAATAAATTGTGATGTTGTTAGAAACTACACATACTTCTAAGTTCTTACATGTACACAACATGTACATTTCCCTTCATGCCCTATTGGGCTTATAAGAATTTACTAATAGTTAAGTTGTAGGCCTTTGGGGCTTTGCCGATTGTGTGATTGGCCCACTATATTTGGCGTCACGATTGCCTTGAACATGCTCCCAATGCTAATGAGAGAATGATCAATTTCCAACTTCCTTCCTAAATGCATGTATATATGGCATTGGGAACGATGCATGTTGCCTTTGCTTCATATTGGGCATTATGATGATATGTTAATAGTTAATGTAGGTTGGGATTGGAGGGTCACAACCCGCCTCTTTGAGATGGGCCCCTCCACACTTGCCAAGGTAAAGGGAGTCTTAGAAAAGCTGGGATTATGATGGAATGGAATGAAATGAAATGAGATTGATATTGTAGACCGGGAGGTCAAAAGGCATATTATGGGACTAAAAGAACATCAGGAGTGGTGTCAAACTGGTTGTTTCCCTAGAGTGGCGGAGTGCGGCAATTTCCGTGATTGAGGTAGAGGCTAATATCGGCTTGACGGTCCAATTGAAAGAAAGGTTTGAGACTCCTAATACTGCAATTTTAAAAAGTGATCAATACTTATCCCTAGTGGAGTTACATAGGGGACACTCTAACAAAAATCGTGCCACACTTCCAAGTACACTAAAAGAGCAAAGTAGCATGATCTATTATCCCTAGAGTTAGGAGTAGTCGACCACCGCCCAATTTCGATGGCAAGTCTATGATTTTTGTTTGATTCATCTCAAACGGATTCTACCACATCGGTACATGTGCAATTAGGTTGCCTTTGCGAATAGCTTGCCTTATGCAACCTACCTCGGGTCAAAATCAACATACAGAAACTCATAACTTACTTCCTTGTCAGTCCAAGAACCACCATAGAAGACACAACTCATGTATCTTGTTACTATGGAAACACAAATCCAAAACACTTTGGAGTATCGATAACTTAGCGTGGGACATATGAGTGTAGATCAGTTGGCAGTTTATGTATTAGGTAATCGTTTTATTGGAACCGGTTATCGGTGCAGAATCGGTTCTGCACCGATGACCGGTTCCAATAAAACGATTACCGGACGGAACCGGTTGGCCGCTTTGTTGAGCCGCGCAAGTGACCTAAACAGTGGGTCGCTTGTCGTCTTCTTCAACATATCCGATTTAGATGATCATAACCGGCTGGGATGTCGAGGTTATCGTCTGCAAACCTGTGTGCTCAGAGCCAATCGTGTAGTGCCACCTCGGCGAAACAAAGCAGCCAACCGGTTACGACATTGATTACATGGTCGACTCATCTTTTACTTGCTGGAATATACATACACTGCGTTTGATTGTGGTTTTCACTGGGAGAATAGTGGTGGTGGGGGGGCAGGCAGCTCCAAAATAGGAGGGAGTGACATGGGGACAAATTTATATGCGCGGGGAGAGGGCAGTAAATTAAGTAAGTGCGTACAAGGCAGTGAGGGATTGATGATAGTATCCCACTTGCCTGCAGCAGGGAGGGGAACACAAAGATCTGCGTCCACCCAGTGTGGAGAGGCAATGAAGGGGGCGGAGGAGCTCGTAAATGGGTGCGCTGGGGTTGCATATCCAGCGAGCGTCCGACCCCAGGGCGCCCTGCCTAACTGTTGTGGTGTCCCGGGGGAAAAGGCCGCCACGTGGCCCCTGCTCTGCTCGGTGGCCTCTCCTTGTTTTTTCCTGCTGTCCCGAGTCCCTGGAGCGACTCAAACTGGCTATGGTGGTGCCAGACGGCCAGGGCTGCGAAACGTGGGTGGGTGCCCTCCGTATCCACCCCCCCAGATTCTGCCTCCCTCCCTCCTTCAGTCGCTCGTAATCGGTCAAAATTCTAGCGTTCCCCACCCCCATACGGTTCCATGTGATTCTTCCATGGGGGTGGGTTTCTTTAGTAAATGTTTGCGAGGTACATTCTACAGATTCCTCTGAAATGATTGCTGATTTCCCCAAAGTCTTCCACTTCCACTTCTGTCGGTTATTTCTCAAACATTTGTAACTAGCAAGCGGTTCTCCCCGTTCATTGCATACATATATGTATACATATACACACAAAGTTAGGGGTCACATTAAGCACAAACCGAAAGCCATGACCATGAAGATCTAAGGGCTTTTGAAATCATGCAACGGTTGTCATGTGGGAAATAGAAATCCAATTTTACAATTAACGGGCCATGTTAGCTTAGTGTGGAGTGAAAGTGGACCAGGTTGAGGGACCGCAAGTGCCCACCACGGTGTTATTATACTTCTAGGACGCATTTTAATTGATGGCCACATCTCCTAGTTTTGCGTTATAATCATCTTTTTCTTTTTGATGGGCCTTAACGTAATATCTACATGACCATGAAACATCAACCACTTGTTGTCGTGTAGGATGTCATGAAAAAAATCATCCATTCGAGTTTCTTTGGTCCCTCGGGCCTTCAAAGTCTAGTGGAAGAGAACTTGAACCGTCTCCAACTTCTTGAGCGATCACATTAATTTGTATATCACGGGTCTAGGGCCCCCAAGCTCTAGTGTAAATTCACCTTAGGAATGGCTTAACATTAGGGTATAGGTCCAAGAAACTCGGGGGTCCCAAGAAGCAACCCTTGATGGACCACATTTTCAAACTCAAGATTACACCAAGCTTGAAGGTTGGTTTCTCAAACTAGGAGGGGTATATTTCCCCCAATTTTACCTTCACGTGGAAACAACATCAACTATATTTCGACTTGAAAAGTATATTTTCTAGGTGATTCGACTCCGGAATCAACATCAAAGATCCCCAACTAGTCCTACAAAACATGTTTGCGATGGAGTAACCACAAGCTTATGGGGTGAGGGTAGATGCGGGTGCAAGTTTCCACTAGGACCCCTTTACCTTGGTAAGATCGTTGGAGCCAACTCAAAGAGGCAAGAAAACGCATGCTATTTCGCATCACTCACCAAGGAGGATGGGTGAAAACCTCCATCATTATGTAAAGCACGATCATCTATATTTTTCAAAAAGTTAGTACCTAGATAGGCGTTGAAGAGCCCAAATTAGTCTACTGAATTAGTCCAAATTAAAGTGAACCTCCGACAAACCTAGAGAGGACAGGTGTTTTCCACACCCCCTTTGATAAGGTGTTGGTTGAGAAGCGAAATTCCAACCAGACATTGTTTATGGGGGTTTGCTTCTACATACACACACTACACCAAATATGATATTTAGTGTGAGGTATTGTTTGGGTTTACACGGTGCTATTTCTTTTTACTATTTAAATAATTTTTTACCAAGTAAAGTTGTCAATGTTCTATAATGTCCAAACTACCAATTCAACATTTTTTTGGTAAACTATGAGATGTAGAGTAAATAGATATAGCATTACGTAGTTCCAAATAGTAAGTCACACTAAATATCATATTTAGTGTACTTCGCTGCCGGTAACTTCAGTTATTAGAACTTAAGAACAGCCTCGGCCCCGGGCAGGCCGGGGCCGGGCAGGTGCCCAATGATTAAATACAAAACAACTGACACGGGTATAATGAAAACCTCGCCAGCACCCAGACACGCATGCAAGCAACTTCATATTACCATTACTATGTTTTTGGGTGCCACTGCTGGCTGGGCCTTATAGCCCCTCACCTCCTGTTTGCCTTGAGTTACTGCCGGGGTGGATGCCATACCCGATCCCATCATGAAACCACCTGAGCCTTTTGAGGGAGCGAAACCATCCACAGGAGTAAATTTGACTCCCGGGACATTGGCCCTCCTTACAAAAGGACTCCTGCACCAGGAACTCAAACACCGGCCCAGCACAGCAGGGGTATTAACTTAGTAGTATTAGTAGTTTCCCGGCCCCCCTCGCTCCCCACCCATCCATCCCCAGCAGCAGCAGCTAGTATAATCATGGCGGTGTTTGCTCGAACGCGCACCTCCATGTTCGATTGAACTTTCTATGATATGATCGAGCGAGATCATCGCACCCCACCGGTATTCAAGAGCATCTCCAAGGCTCACAATAAATGGTGTTTGCTCATCAACATCGAGTAAATAAGCTAGCCGCGTAAGGGGCATGGCCTTGGTGTGATGGCCACCTTCCAACTTCCACACCCAGTTTCGGCCATTGGATCGTGAAGATCATTGTTTCCAATTTTCACAATTGAAGTGAAGTAGTGAAAGTTGGAAGAGGCCAAAGTAAAGATTATCGTTCTCATGGCAGCTCGTTTCAGCTTTTTTTAGATGATCGAGAACACATGGCACCGATATTGTAGAGCGTGGTAAAGTTCATTGACAATTTAAATGGTGTTTGCTAGTCAACATCTAGTAAATAAGCTAGCCGCGTAAGGGGCATGGCCTTGGTGTGATGGCCACCTTCCAACTTCCACACCCAGTTTCGGCCATTGGATCGTGAAGATCGTTGTTTCCAATTTTCACAATTGAAGTGAAGTAGTAAAAATTGGAAGAGGCCAAAGTAAAGATTATTGTTCTCATGGCAACTCGTTTGAGTTTTTTTTCTGTATGATCGAGAACACATGGCATGGATATTCTAGAGCATGGTAAACTTCATTGACAATTTAAATGGTGTTTGCACATCAATGTGATCTACTAGCTGGGTGGAGGCTTGGCCTGGTCGTAATGGGCACTTCCAACTCCACATAGAATTTAAGCCGTTGGATTGAAATGGGGATTTGGTCAACGATCATGAACTCTGAAGATTGTCATTTCAAGTTTTAGAATCGGAGTGGGGTTGGAGTTTCATTGTAAAAGGGATAGGAGATTAAAGTGAACGTTGTCTTTCTTTATAGTGGATTGCACAGACCCTCCCAATTGTGTTCATAATTGAACCCAAATTGGCTAATGTAATATGATCATATAGTCCAATCTCATCATGCCGCATGTGTTTTTGGTGTTTTCTTAACTCAAGCAAATGATTCTAATTAGACCAAAAAACTCTATTTGATTTTTCATGAACAAATGATAGGGATTCCAACACATCAAAGCATGACTAATTTGACTAATTTGGATTAAGTGTACGAAAATCATCAGGATTGAAAGTCTTATTGGTAGATGACAGAAACCAACACTAGATTTTGATGTAAAGATGATGGATATTCTTATAATAATAAATGTTACTTAGTCTAAAAAAATAGGGTGTTGATTTTAGCATCATCCACCCTATGAGTCGTGCCATCTACCACAATTTAAATATGGGTACATAGTCAAGAGGAGTGACCAAATGAGACCCACGTACCTTAATGCCCCACACACACACACACACACACACACACATATATATATACATATATATACATATATATACATATACATATATACATATAGATGTATATATATATATAGATGTATACATATATGTATATATACATATAAATACATATATATAACTAATTTTTATATTTATAAACTATATATATGGAAGTGTGTGTGTGGGGGGGGGGGAGGGTTGGGTTGGTTAACATGCTGCGAAAACCTTACCAAATAGGCTTCCAAAATATCTTCTATAGTAAGGGGATTTAATATGGTCATTGTTAGGGCTAGTCAACCATTGTATGTTGGCTCTGACTCTTACTAGTTAGGGTGATTGATTCTTTACTCTTTTTTTGTTGATTAGGACCCAGTTGAGTCAGGACCCGGCTTGGGAGGGTTGGGTCATGTTACTTTGTCTCCCTAGTTTTTTAACAATGGAAATTTCATTTGCACCAGAAAAGAATAAAATTCTAAAATCTCTTCAACAGCAAGGGCACTGAATATGGTCACTTATCTAATTAGACATCTAAATTTATATGGTGACTAGTTCCACATGTGGTATCAATTTTAGATTGGACACCAAAATATACAAGTTCTAAAAAGAGAGGCTATGAACTCAAAAGATATTCTACGTTGAAATCATACACACAAATTTGTGTGTGTATGTGATTAATCACAAAAGAAATGAAAAATTATTCTGATAATGAATTGAAGATATTCATATGAGCTCCGAAATTACGAGGAAACTGGCCACATATTCTATTATTTGAATTTCCTAATCATCTTTACTAACCACAGGTTTATTACCCCAAGCAGAAAGAGTGTATGGCCTACTTACTTACCTTGCATCCAAATCCAAATGTTTCTATATATAGAAGGTATTCAAGTCAACCCTTCATAACATACCATCGGTCCTTTAAAGGGGCTGCAATTGTATAGTGGTGGTGAATATGAAGTTATTTTTTTTGTTTTTTTTTTGACGGAAGGCAAACAACGCCAACACCAAATGAATAAACCAAAGAAAAAACACGTCCTCACCGAGGGGAGGGTGAATATGAAGTTCAAGGTTTGCCATGATGGCAGTTGATTTGTATTAGCATGTCAAGCTATCAGGGTTAGAGCACGGATCGAACTCAATGTCCCAGTGAGATTTTTGGGCATAATTGGTCAAAATCCTAGTGTTTCCAAGTCCAACTGGTTACAAGCAGTGATCTTTCAGTTTTTCTTTGTTGATTTGGGATATACTCCATAGATTCCTCTAGAGTGATGGGTAATTAATTTTCCTGAAGTGTTGAACTCCAACCGGATATTTCCATAACTGAACTGGCTCATCTGTGACTAGCAGTCGGTCTCCATGTTGATTGATCAAACTGGGATCTGTGATGCTAATTCTGGTGCAAAATCAGCTACCGCAAACATCCATTTATGGGCGGTAACAAGTTCCTTGCAGTGCATGCATCTTTACCTTCTGGATGGATGATTGTTGGATGGAGGGAATTATTGTATACGAGTGTACCCATCATTCATCCAACATACAATCCCAAAAATAACACTCCCTCTGTTTCACAATAAAACCATGGTTTCTGCATAAACTCCGTGCCAGAATAAAACCATGGTTTCGTTACGGACCTCCTCCGGGCATGACAGAGACATTGGCAACTTTTCGGCAGCTCCCAATTTTGGTTAAAAAGCGCATTGTGGTTCAAATCCGGTCACTGTTCTTAATCCCGCACTGAAATAGAAACCACAATTTTATTTTGAAACAGAGGGAGTATGCAACTTGGAGGTTTATTTTTAAAGTTGATTTAATGTTATAATTAGTCTTCCTGAGGTTGATTGAGATGAATCGGAAATAAACCTATAGGGGTTAAGTTTGTGTGTTGGACGGATGAGAGGTACGCTCCTGTATGATAATTCCCTCTCTCCATGATTGTTCATGGCTAAGGACCACTATACACTGGAGCTTAAGGGCCCTTGATCTGTAATATACAAATTATGGAGATGATCCACATTCACTTTACTCTAGACCTTGAAGGTTTGAGGGACTCAAGAAATTCAGATGGTGCAAAAACCTACATGGCCTCCTACATGGCAACAAGTGAATGACGTGCCATGGTCTCTCGGATAGGCCATCAAAGAGAGATTGATTTAACACAAAACTAGGGGGGAGGTCAATCAATTAAATTGTCATTGATTCCTAGAAACGTGATATTGTCATTGTGGGGACCAAATGTATGTTGCAGTCCTTCAACATGGTCCACTTTACACTAAGTTTGAGGGCCCATCAATTGCAAATTTGAACTTCTATTTCCCACGGTCCGGCCTTTGGATAGTTTTCAAGGGCCTAAATAATCTCATGGTCACGGCTCTTGGTTTGTGTATAAAGTGGCCCCAAGTTACCATGAATTATTCTACGGCTAGGAATTCGTGGTGTCTACGTAAACTCATCCATTAGCACGGTGAAAATGCAGCAAGCTATTTTGTATTTTGAAAACAACTATTTGACTCCGAAATTGGCATCAAAAACACATAATGAGCATGGTGGTCTCCAATTAGAATGAATCGGGCCTCAACCTTGTAGCGGACTCGTTTCCACTAGAGCCCCTTCATCCACAGTGGAAAAGTTCACATAGACGCCACGAAGCCTCTGCTGTAGTGGACTGTATGTATAATGTGCTCTGGAAATCTGATATTATCTTGAAATGGGCCTGGCACTAAACTTAAAGGGCTCGGAAGATCCAAATTTGGTGGAATTGGAAAGTAAGGTTCTGCTTACAATACACAGATTTGTAGCTTGTGGTAGAACCAGGTGTGAGTCAGGATTGCCAGTGGCAAATTAAGAGAGCATCCTTTGCCCTGATCAGGGGCATTGCTTACTGATTTGCAACAATCGGTGACTCATGCGCACGGGAAGAATATAGGCAGCAAGCCAAATTGGGTTTGGGGATGGGCGATGGGACTTTGGAGCTAAATGTGGTGGCCGCCAACATCAATGAGGCAAGGCAAGGCAAGGCAAGGCGAGGTAGCAGGGAAACAAAAAACAGGGGCACTGAAAATTATGCCTCCATGGCTCACAGGAAATGAAATGAAATGAAATGGATCTTCAAGTCTAGGAAGCCAGAAGGCCTTACGGGACTAGAATTACATCAAGATGGCATTGAAAAGGCTACTCCCCTAGAGGTACAGAGTGTAGTGATCTTAGTAAGAGATAGGCCAATATTAGCTTGACACATGGCCAATGCCCATTGCCCAACTCTTTTGTTTGAATTCCAATGCGAGAGGCTTGTGAAAATCCGCATGCGTGGGCCCCTATTGTGGATGTCCAACTCCACCTACAATTTTGACCATTGGATTAAACCATAATGGTTTTCATCTACATTGATATGTGCAATTAGGTTGCCTCTTTACCCATGCAAGTTACTTTGGGTCAAAATCATATGACAAGAAAGTATAACATTTTTTTTGTTTTTTTGCAAAGCACCAGAAAGTAAAAAAAATATCAATCATGTAATTTGATACAGTGGTGACAAATATCTAAATAGTGTGGAAAGTTGACAAAGTAGTGTGGGGCAACCTAGTTGCACACATCATTGTAGGTAGCAACTGCAAATCACGGAGATTATGATTTCAAATTACACTATCAAAATAATTGAGATGCAAAAGTTATAGGAGGTTGAAGTGAACATTATCTCTCTCTTTGAGTGATCATGTACACCCTCCGATTCATGTTAACAACTAAACTTAGAATGGCTTACATAAGCATGTACCAAATTGTAGAGGAAATAAAGTACAACCACCGAGGAAGGCAAAAAACCAAAACCGGGCCCATGGTCACAAGGCTATTACCATGGCCCTTAATGGCAAGCTATCAACCCATGCGTAGCTATGTCACGAGGTCCGTAGCTTACCATTTACAATTCCAAAGGATTCTGCTAAAAAGCATGGGTGTGTAGGCATTCACCTCTGCATACATTAAATTGCATTGAAGTTATCCAAAATACTTTGTTGGGCAATTGAAGGGGCCTTATGAGAATCCTTCACAATCTTATGCTAGTCAAACTGGTCATAGTCAACAAGGTTTTCAAACACAAGTTGCAACATAAATCAACTTCACAAGTGTTTGTAATGTGAAAGGGAATTGTCACATATGAACCTAGTTTTCTACCATCCAACATAACCACTTAACACCCGATAAAGTTGTAGTTGATTCATTTCAAATGACCTTGACTAGTCTACTAATTTGGGATCTTTGAAGCTAATTGCAGTGTCACATCAATTTAAAAGAAAACTCTAGACTACATAGTACTTTGAGGCTAAATTTACGTTGAATGAAAGAGAGGTGCACTCACATGTGATAATTCCCAATTGCATGTTCGCATTTTCAAATGAATTCTTTAACTTGCTTGTAAGACAACATGCTTGTAACATTCGAGGCAAAACTTGGAGATGCTTCTATATGAGCAGATAGCTTCATTAGAAAGCATGCTTGACCTTATAATTTTAGTACTTGGGCTACGAATGGTCTCACATGCGAGCAATGCAGAATGTTGCATCTCAGTGTGTGCTGCGTGGAGCAAGTTGCACAAACATACGTAGATATATATGACAATATACTTACACACTAAGAATAGACAACACAAACTAAGTTGTAGCCCACGATCTGGGTCACCCATGTAAATAAGTTTAAGGTGAAAAATATGAAGAATCCTTGAAGCTTTGAAGTGTTGTGTTAAGCTCATTTTGACTTTGGAATTAGCATCACTAGTCATATTAATAATTATTGGAATGAATCAATAGCAAACCCTACGCATGAGAAGCTATTCCACCATAACATAAGTGGCACAAACTCTAAGACTATGTGCTTACTTATTCCAAACCCTTCACTTGCAAACCAACCGCAAAAAAAAAAAATCAAGAATAAACTATTTTTTTGAGACATAAGGTCATTGAACCAATGCCAAGTAGTAGAAACAAGAAGACAAGCTCACTTGAAGGGGAGGCATACCTTTAATTTACTTGCCATTCATCACTACGCTTGCATAAGGAGCTCAACATGCTCACATTGCGGTCATGTGAAATGCCCAATCATGCCCTTGTGGATCATGCACATCAATTCAATATCAATGACATTGTTTTCTACTAGTGCATGTACTCTATTTAAAGTTCATCATTACTCAAGGCAATGGGTGTCGTTGTCGTGTCTTTTACCTTTCATTGGAATAAATGTCAATTTGATTAAAAATACCAAACAAGAAAAGTTTGGAGGAAGGACAAACCCAAACTCGCATCTTGAATAGCTAGTCACGTGGTTATACTTTTACATCCAATATGATATTCTTTGTTGTGCATTTACTTTTTCCTTAACGTTGTGTTTGGTATATTGTGTGTTGACCATGTTATTAAGGGAAGAGGGGGGGGGGGATTATTATGTGAAAATCTAAGAATCTTGGAATGAAGCTAAGAACAAATTGGTCTTTCAAGCATGTTTCTTGACAATGTACCAATACTTAGAATTGATTTTGAAGTATATAATATTACATGACCCTTTGCTAGCAATAACATAAACTTGCATCACATGCATCAAACAAGAGATTTTTAAAACTTGACAAGAGAAGCGATGCTAACCCTAAATGTTGGAATATCCAAACCCTCATGCTTCACATGATGAAAACAACCTTGGCACTAACAAGAAAAAATGCCCCCATGCAAAAGAATTTTCACACTACGAGGCTTATAATGACCTTTTATCCCCACCATCCATAGTACATCAACAATTTCAACACAACTGAATGGGCATAGATATGGTAGTTGAAGAGAGTACTCTCAAAATGATTTGGGAACAAGTATATGGTTATTCTGGACCCACCAAAGTATGCATACAAGTTGAGCAATATTACGTTTCCGAATCACATTTCTTGCACAAACAAATTGGGGTAGGTTCATAAAGCTTGATTATCAATTGCAAAACATATTGAAGGTGATCCAACCTTATTTACGTGGAGCGGGCCAATCAAACTCCAAGTAGACGAAGGTAGACATGTCCTTATCCAACATACCAAATATGTGAACACTTACATCTAGGTGGTCTTGAAACTGACAACTTCATTAAAGTGACATTGACCTTTTACGTGCACATTCAACATAGCAAGATTCTTCATGTTGAGGGACACAAGTGCTTATAATGGGTCCAACCATGATAAGGTGTACCAAAATTGTGTTACTCATCACCCTCTTTTCCCAGTGCTTGACACTCCTTCAAGAGTTACCATGCTTTTATTTTAACTTTATTTAGGTTCACAATCAAGACTTAGCAAAATCAAAAATATTGTCATCACATTTCAATAATGGCTCATGATTTTAAGTAGTAATATTGTCTCAATCACAAGTATTTATGAAATGTAAGAACTCCTTTCTATTAATGGTACACTATGGTTGGACCATAATATGAAAGCCTTTATATCCAAAGCTTGTTACACACCCGCCACCTTTGATCCAATTTTGGTGTTGTTATATTCGCAAAGCTCAAGTGTCCACTTTCACGTTTCTTAGATGATGGATTTAGGAGAATTGAGTACCCAAGTTGCAAAAGACGTGGTTCGACATGGGAGTGGTCATTAATTGGGTGGCAACATAGATGTTTAGTGCCAAGGGCAAGAGGGGGAGGGGCTACATGACCGTTTAAGGAGCAAGAAATTCGTTGTCTTTGTAAGATTATAGAAAAATTCCACGAAAACAAAATCTGTCACCGATTGTTTGGGTGTTCTTCACATACATTTGCAAGTATCTTAAAAATGCGAGTGCTTGATTTCGGCCACAAGAATGCATCAATCTCAGACAAGTGTCCAACGAACGCGGTCTACCTTAATTGCAAGGGATGAATTATTGCTCTGGTGGAGGGAGGGAATGCACAAAAGCATGGGGAGGGAAGATTGAATCATCCATCGGAGCTAGGGTCAAGAGTCAACCAACAATTTTCGGAGAGGCTCCCGCAGTCAACCCCAATACATCCAACGTATTCCACGAAGGATGCTAAAATGTTGGCGGGAGCGTCCCGGGAGTGTTGGGAATCTAGCAAGAGCAGGAGATTTGCGGCACTTTTTTTAGACGCCCCTTTGACACTCCCATGGCCGGAGCCTAGGCACCTCCTGATCCCCCACCACTGTCGGCTCCCTCGCCTCCTACTACGTCCCAGCTTGTTTGTAGGAATTTAAGATCTCAAGAGCACCCGGTGGCAGCAGCAACAACAACAATAATGATAAGTTCGAGTTCACCGCACGCAGGATTCTTCATCTCAACATCTTATTAGGTGCTCCCACCAACTTAAAACTTACAACAAGGTTGCGCACATTGTTGTGAGTCTCCAGTATCTAGTTTCTAGTATCTGCTCCAAACCCTTTCGCTGTTAATTCCTGTGGCACCAACGGCAGAAGCCTTGAAGCCTTCGTGGGAGATTCTAGCATTCAAGCAATTCGCAACACTTTACCTATCAACTTTTGAGTTCTGGTTTGTGGGTAGTAACTGTGGTACTTCTTCTCCACTAAAGCGAAGTTCACCACGTAAAGCTCCTTGTAAAGCTCCATGATCATCCCTGCCCGTTGTACTTGTGAATGTTTCCACGTGGAATCTCAAAGCCCATGCACTTGAGACACGAGGGACATGAGTTGGAGCGTTGAGAAGCTAAGAAAAGTGTTCTTGAGTATGTCAATTCGTGCGTAGTTTCTACTAAACTAAACTAAACTAAAACTCAGGCAGCAACACTGCAGAACCTGCTGAGTCTGGTATGGAAACTTTAGGTGCTTGAATCGATGCTAGACTCAAGGATACGATATACTAAGTACGAACACACCAACCACAGATGATTATTCTTCCTCTTATTCTTTCGGAATATGTGATGTCGCTTTGCAGTACATGGTTACTTCCAAGCAGTGCCACTGGAAGCTACTAACCTAACTGCACTGATTATGGTAAATAATTTCATTTGGCGTTGGCCTTTTGTCTCAAAAATAGAATTAAAAGAAAATGGAAAATAATGTGGGCCACACTAGAATTGAGAAACCCACACTCAAAATCACTAGGGATGATATTGTGGGTGCACACTATTTACCAACACATATTAAATAACATTGGAGTTCCAAGAAACAAATGATGGCATCTCCTTGGAATCTAACTTGATACTCATAAAATAAACAATTTATCATGTGAGCTTCTCAAGTTCTTTCTACAAAAATCACTAGTGCCCCTCTATATTTCACCACTTGGACATTTTGATTATTCAAAGATAACTTAGACCTAGCTTCAAGGAACACCTCCATGTCAATATTTGATGTTTTCTCCCTCAATTCTGGTACTTAGGAAGTGAGTGTATGCTCTTTGGATTCACATTCTCAATTGTTTTTCATTGAGAACTTACCCACAACTAGAAACAAAAGAATGAGAACGTAGCGAGTGGTTGAAGATTCACTATTGTACACTATTTAGCTATGTTTTAAGTAATTATGGACTTATTCATGATTTATGAACATAATGAAATCTTATATGTGCAATTTTATCGGCGGACCTTATGAAAGAAATGACAACAACTAATCCTAGACATGAGATTGCATCTCTTGTTGTAGCACACTTTACTTGCATGCACATTGTGTTATTTGTGAACAAATACACATCTAGAGGGAAATTTTTTATCATATTTCTTCTCAAAGTACGTTTAAATGGGTGTAACATCATATTTTCTATTTTTTTCCTCTAAATAATTTGTTTTACAATGTGCATGTCTCAATTGTGCAAAAAACTCTCAAATGCATTATTAATTATGGACAAGTCTTTTGTCCATATTCACTTAAATCCTAGTTATTTATATGCACGATGCTATATATTGTGAGTCACGTTGTAGGGATGCAAAGCGCAAGTCACACTATACATATGCTCACAAAATTTACCATAAACAATGTAGTTAATTTGCTAGGTAACGAACTTCCTCCTCCTCCTCCACCACCACCACCACAACCACTGAATATCTACCATGTGTTTTCATCATTTAACGATTGGTAGGCGCTACTAGATTAAGCTTAGTGGCACTACATTGTTTATGATATTTAGTGTCACTTACTATGTGGAGTTATGTTGTGCTCGAAGTTTTCATTGGTAATGTAAGAATTATCCCAAGTAAAGATGTTAATGTTCTATTAATGTCCAAACAACCAATATGACCTTTTTTGATTAAAAAAAATGAGATCTATGGTAGATAGTTATAGCATTGCGTGATTCCAAATAACAAGTGATACTAAATACCATAAATGGTGTAGCTGAAAGTCAATGCTTTCCATTCCTGAAGGTAAATACCAGAGGAAGTAGTTAGCTAAAATTATAGCTTGTACGTACACTATATACATTGACGGGTACAGACATACTTACTGTCAAGGTTACAACTTTTGTGCCAGGCACTGTATACCATGTATATGCTGCTCCATGAAATATTGTTGTAGTGCAAAAACTTATGTTGCTCACCTGCTTGCAGTGATCACGCTACACCGTTTATGGTATTTAGTGTCACATGCAATAATAGTGTCACTCACCCTATTTTGAGGCTTATGCTAGGTTACACTAAGGGTGAGTTTCCATGTAGATCGCTTGTCCACTAGATTTTAGATAATACTAGGTTGGAGGTGTTCACATGTAGTTAAGCACAATCCACTAACCAACTACATTATGGCAATGTGTTAGAATGTGTAAGGCCATGGACACGAGCTGCTAGACTTCCATGCGTCCACTAAAGAATCTTCAACCTACAAGTACCGGTCGTCGAAGGATTAAGACCAGTTGAAGATTCAAGAGAACCAATGTTGGTCTAGAACTTCATTCTTGGTAACTGGGAGGAGGAGGAGGAGGTTAGTAGGTGGGCCCAAATTTGAGAAGATGGGAGTAGCTAGTTGGCACATATGAACCCTACCCTACTAGAATCCCCCTACATTTGGGCGGGTTTGTATTTATTCACACTAGAATTTGGTGGGCAAGCAGCCTACATAGAAACTCACCCAAATAACCAACAACTTCCCTATTAGTGTCATCTCGTGACACTTGGCATTCAAGTGCACTTACTATCATCTTGGCATGAGTATACTCAATAATGTTATGAGGTGTATGCCTATGTTACACAATGGTCTACAAGTTGACTAAAGTGTACACAAATGACACTTGGAATTAATATATTCAAGAATAACTTCCCCTTGCATACTAAAATGCAAACACATGTAACTTGTCATTAGTATATTCAATATTGCATACTAAAACACAAAACTATCATCTCAAGTATCAAAAAGTTGTTCTTGTTAACGAATGAAATCGTATTGGCAATAAGTGGATGTGACACTTTGAGACATCTAGGCACCTAGTTTAGGCCCTTTGCGAATAGCGTATGTAACACTACATACCATAAGCAGTGTAGTTCATGTCAAGTCATGCCGGGGCGGGTTAGATCGGCCTCTAAAATGTCATTGTTATCCATCCGACTCCTCTCTGAGAAATACTTATATATCGTATAGTAGGAAAGAACAAAGTTTCATTCCATAGTGAGAGAGGCCCAATATACCTAGGTTTTATTTTGTTGTCGTCGTTGTTGTCGTCATCGTTGTTGTTGTTGTGGTGGTGGTGGTGGTGCAAGAACAATGTGACTTGCAAGTGGGATAAATTACCACTCGCAATGACAACTTGTGACCATAAGCCTCAAGTTGGAGTGGGTGATGTTTTGTAACACCTACCAAGGGGGAGGGTGAAAATGTCGGTTGCCATGTAAACCCCATAAGTTTATATTTTAAAGTCAAATTAACACCTAATCAATATCAAAGATGCCGCATTAGTCTAGACTGATTAAATTAGGACGAATCGGCAACAACCCTCGAGGTTGCATGTGTTTTACTCCACACACCACCCGTAACGGTAGGTGACATGCAATAAAATATGGTTGGGATGGGTTACAACATGCCAAGTCCCGATTGGCAACCCTAATCCTCTCCTAAACTTAATACTACAAATGAATGATAAGATAGACGTGCCAAACACAACTACTCATCTTGATCGGACACCTATATTTGAGGAGTAATGTGGTTAGGTGTAACTCCAAGAACGGATACGAAAAACACATGTGCTTGAAAGGAGATATGGCGTCATGCTCAGACCATAATCACCGCGCTAGGCTCAATAGCGGGCGGGGACCTATATGACCATTTAATGAGCATGAGAATCTTCACCATGGCAATGAATAAGATAATCAAACGAGCTCCAAAAATTAGGAGGAAAGCGGGCATGGCCTCGATTTGGATGTGCTCACCATCTGGTACTAATCGCGGGTTTCATGTCCTACAAGAAGTGTGCGTGCTAGGTGGGAGAGGAGAAAAGTAACCATTTAAGAGCCATCTACCTTAGGCAAGAATATCATCAGAGAGAGTGGCGTGTAGAGAGAGAGAGAGAGAAGGAGAGAGGTCAACTCTGGGAAGTTACCGGGCGTATGCGGGAGATTGGCTGGGCTGGAACCCAATGCGAGAAAGGGGGGCCTCGGCTGCCAGGGGCTGGGAGGGGGGGGGGGGTCAGGAGCAGGCATCGGCCCAGCCTACTACTTGTACACTAGAGCTAGCGCATGCTTTTTATATATTCCAATTCTCACAGACTGCCGATGCCTGCGCTCTGCTCGTGGTGTGTCTCCGCCCAAGTGCCGCTCCTTACTACTCCTCACATTGCCCACAATAGGCTGACGTTTGTTTGTGTTCGTCTCCCGTCCTGCTTGTAAGTTGGTTCGTCGCAACGGAACTTCAAGGTTGCGAAGAGGGAGGTGGTGGCGGTGCAGCAATAGCCAAGGGGAAGGGGTGGGGCGCGTCCGAAGGATGAGTGAGCTCATTAGCTTGTAGCTCAGGTTGGGGACTGGTCGGTGCAAGGGGGAACGGAGGTCAAGGGTTGAGCCGGACGTGCTGCATTGGTCAAGGAAGGAAGCAAGGAGGTGAGGTGAGGGCAGGCACCGGAGCGGAGCGGATCGGTCCGGTCCAATACCCGGGATTGCAAATGCTAGAGCTTTTTAGTGTACCTGGTGCGTTAGGAGGGTGCATGAGCACGGGTTGAGGGATACCTCGGGGGTTTTTTAGCGAAGGGGAACTTCCTCCAGATCATCGAGACGAGGCGAGACGAGAGGTGAGCAAGGAATGGGTGAAGTGTGGCAGTAGGGATGCAGGACGGGTTTGGGCATCTGAATTTTTGGTGAAGGAGAGGGAAGAGGGCAGTAGGAGTAGGGGTGGGGTTAGCTCTTGGTTGTTTCGGGGAAGAGATGGTCGCAAGGGTCGAGGACTGTTTCCGGGCGAGGGAGCAACTCGGGATCGCGTCGCAGTCGAAGCTACCATGGAAGTGGACGCCGGGGGCAAACCAGCAGGTGGTGCACCACGGAGTGCGCGACGGCGAGCTTCTGAACAGCTTCTCCTCCGCTGCTTCAAGGAGTGGGGAATTGACTTCCGCGGGAGGATGCTGGGGGGGCAGCAATGAATTCATTGATTCCCCAGCGGCGGCGACTGGTCACCACAACCCCCCACACACTGATAGTGCGGGGGCTGGTGGTGCGCTGCTCAACTCGTTCATGAGCAGCTACCTGATGATGGCTACGCAGAGCCACCAGCAGCAACAGCAGTTACAGTTACAGCAGCAACAGCAAGCGGCGCTGACCCCTGGGCGTGCCGAGGGTGGTGTGGGGAACAACAACCCACCCTCCTCGGCCCCAGGGAGCCTGGCTCGCAACCCTTCGTTTGAGTCAATTAGCAACACCACTGGCTCATGCAGTACTCCAAGTTTATGCGTCGGATCACCGATCATGGTCATTCCTTCGCACCCCTCCGACTCGGCGGCCAAGTTGTTCCAACCGGCAACCGAGTCGAGGGAGGTCCAGCTCCCCCATGAGCTGTCTGACCATTCCTTCAGCACCGAGAGCCTGAGCTATGGCGGCGGTGGCAGCCTGGGCGGCCACCACCACCATAATCATCAACACCAGGACCACCGAGACCCCCACAGTCTTGTCCACCACGGTGGTGGTGGGGATGACTTCTGGATCCCACATGACATGATGAACACAGATGATGCAGTCCTGCCAGACTTCCGCTTCGAGATGATTCTGGACGACACGGCTGATACCGGTGCCTGTTGCAACGCATTCCCGGTCACAGAGTTGGATTCCCTGGTAGTGTCCGGTGGCACTGCCCCAATGCGGGGGGAAGTGGTTGGAGGAAATCATCAACACCATCACACTAACCACATGCTCCAAACCAGCATGATGCCCAGTCGAGGAGGAGGCCCTGCACCTGATTTCTGTCAATCCTTCTTCGCAGGAGTGGATGAGCTTGAGAACCCAACGGTGGTGGCTGCGACGACGACCACCACCACCACCACCGCCCCCATCAACATTGGCAGTAGCAGCAGCGCCAAGCCCACCCACATCGCCATCCCACCCAAGCATGGGGTTTTGGCTGCATTTCACAACAACACCACTTCGGAGCAGCCTGGCCGCCTCCGCTGGTCCGACCACCACCACCAGCCGTGGGAGGGCACTTGCCAGTATGGTAGCAGCAAGATGCTACAGGCTGAGACCTCACCGGTCAGCCTTGCTGGCTCCACACCGAGCTCGCCCACTACTCCACTTGACCCGCACCTGTTCGCTTCGTCCCTGCAGCAGCAGCAGTGTCCCGGGTCAGCTGGCAGCACCTCGAATTCGCATTCGCAGAGCACCGTGCTCAGGGCGGAGGAAATCCAGAAGAAGTTGACAGAATTCAACAACAACAGCAACAACAAACGATCTTTCTCGGCTATGCAGATGGGGTCATCCACGAACACGGACAAGTTTGATGCGGCTGCGCTGAGTGCACTGCTGTATAGCAATACGCAGGCGAACCAGAGCTTTCGGTCCAGTTTGATGTGCAAGGATGCGATGGCGGGGGGGGGGATTGGGGCCCCGCCTGCACCCAAGCAGAGGCGAAGGCATGGCACCGCAACGGACCCACAGAGCATTGCTGCGCGCACGCGCAGGGAGAAGTTCACTGACCGCATCCGCATTCTGCAGAGCCTAGTTCCGAATGGGGAGCGGCTGGACACGGTGCACATGTTAAGCCAGACGTTTGAGTATGTGCGATTCCTGCAGCACAAAGTCTGGGACTTGTACAATGGCAAGGACTCCATCGCTGAGGTGAAGTGCGAGAAGTGGAAGGAGTTTATGGACTCTACCACCGGCCAGGTGATCGTGTAGTAGTAACTCCCGAACACCGGGGCAGGGTTTTGGTGGTTGGGTGGTTCACAGGATTGGGAAGAACGGCGGTTTGTATTTGCTAAGTCATTATTGAGTAGGTTAGTGGTAACAAGATCCTAACAGCCAAGGTAACAGCGGGTCTGGTGTTCTGCTCCGGAATTGTAGAATGTGGAGGAGGTCCGGGTCCACAGTGGGCTGTTTTTAATGTCACTGTATTTACGTACGTTAAGTTAAGCAGTGGGTGTTTAGCCACAAGGTTGTCCAGCCGCATGGATCGCGTTCACAAGACGAGCAGCAAGCATCATGCATCGTCACCCAAGCGGCGGACGTTTTTGTCGATGGTGGTCAAGAGATCCTCTCTCCCCACGAATTTTGTTGAGGCCTAGTATGAATAACCCCTGCCGGTTGGTTCGTTGTGTTGTGATGCGCTCCCGGGTGTATGGAGTCGGATGGATGGAGCGGTCAGGTGTTCACAAGGAGACCATTGTATGGATGCTGCAAGAAAAACTCACTCCAGAGCTTTGCAGGAATCCGGGCGTGAAGAAAGTCTAATGGCAGCCTACTTCAGAGTAGTAGTTTGTTAACATCGATCAGGCGGCTGGCAAGCGGGACTGATCAGTTGTTGTTACTACTGAGTGTCTGGCACTCTGCTTGTCGCGAGCTGGCCGGATTGAATCTCATTGGCGTCATGAGTCTGCCATCAATGAGAGGAGATTTGACATATGAGCAGCCTTATGATGATTTTTATGCAGACTCCCGGAATCCTAGAGCGGCAAATCTTTAGGCCAGGTGCAGGCAACGCTCCAGCAGCTGCTACTTGCATCCTGAACACTTGTATAGTTTCATCAATAATAGAACATGCATATATATATACATATATGTTTCCGTCAGATTTGTATTTTGGTTCTTCTTCCACTCTGTCAAGTGTTGATAATGGTTATGATCTGTCGCCGTTGTAATGCTTGAATGAAAAGACTTCTAAAGCATGCAAACACTCCAGAATCTTCTGAACATCAAAGTTGTTGCGCTTGCAAACGGTTTGGTGCTGATGATTTTGAAGACCCGTTGTAATTCTGGATTCACCTGCAACACTGTTAATTCTTCCATGTGGACAATATTCGAACCCTGGCTCAGATTACATGTCGATGGGAGCGCATCATGTCATATTCTAGCATGGCGAAGGAATTCGAGAGGCTGGCCTCAAGTTCAGCAGATAAATGCGAACATAATGTACCCATGTCAGAGTTTATGCTTAACTCCATCGTGTTTGGTTTCGTGTGTGTACCTCTGCGGCTTATAATGACCGCGTCATCAAGCACACCAGATCCTAAACAGACAGTGGTGGCTCCGCTCTGTAACCCCATTTTGGTTTGGTGATCATTTTCTGTTACCCAAATTTTGTTTATTAGGTACCTACCAGATTCCGCTCCCCCTCTCTCGACAAGGTTTCTCGGTGTTTTGAATGATGTCCTTGTGACACATTGCTGCCTGCCTCTCAAGTTCCCGAAAAGCAAGTGTGTAAATGCTGGTTCAGGTACTACTCAACTCGTCCGAAATTTCTGAAGCTTCTAATTTTCCGTTGAGCGTCGTCGTGTGCAGCTGGATGGTCAACCTTTAATGCTAGCGTGTACATAAATGGTGGAGTTAACCAGTTGATCCACCGATCCACCCGCCCACTTTCCACCTGTTAGTTCCCACGGTCGCAGCCCCAGCGGAAGATACTTGCAGCTTGTCCGCACCCAGCTTGCAACAAGAGTACTCCCAATAGCTGCAGAGTACTCCTCCCCACAACTTGGGTTGGGTGATCGGGTCGATCCTTGTGACCTGATTCCGCATGCCCTTGCCACACGCAGCTCAAGCTTGCAAGTTTGGTGGGTCAACTTCTAAGAATCTGAACCTGTGATGCTCATGGTTAAGCTTGCAAGTTTGGTGGGCACAAGGTCAAGGAATTTGAGCCTGAGATGCTAAAGCTCAAGCTTGCCACTTTGGTGGGGCCAAGGTCAAAGGATGCGAGCCTGAGATGGTGGAGCTACTTTTTCTCAAGGTTGCTCGGACCCCTTCTTTTTGTCGATTGGTTTTCAAGTTCAAAGCCCCAACTTCACCTCATTAATTTCTCAAGTCTGATGTCTACAAGTTCAAGCTCAGGCGTGAACTTGATTCAACTCAATCCAAAACAAAACAAGGTAAAAGCAAAGCTTCTGCATCATTTCAGGCAAATGCAGTGCAAGGCTCCAACTTCAACCTTTCCCTTGCCCCTTAACTCAAACCAAATCAAAGTTTCCAGCTTGAGCTTGCTCTCGCTCAACCTGTGTGTGGTTGGGTGGGCCAGGTACATGGTCCCACCATCAAGAATCTAGCCTGATTGCTGCAGCTCGGAGCTCTCTGTCTGTCTGTCCTTCTGTCTGTCTCTCTGTCTGTCTGCAACCACACCCAGACTAAGATAATCAGTAGCCGGAGTGTGTCTGTAACATCGGAGAGAAGAATTTGGGTGAAGTTGTTGTTCAACGATGTTCCGGCCAGGAGCAGAGCCGCCTGGCACTTGGCATGCATAACACTTGACATCACCGCAATCCGCTTCCCAGGCCGATTTACCTGCACTGGATCTTAGCCACAAGTCGAGTAGCAGCCTCGAAGATGCCCGGCGCCCTTCGAAAGCTGGCCGGTTGCTTGGGCTTGGGTTCAACTTGGGGTCACTGCAGGACTCAGGCAGTTCTTTCGGTTTGTTTGTTTTGATTTGTTTTCCCCCCCTTCCCTTCCCTTCCCTTCCGTTCCCTTCCCCTCGTCGCTAGTGCTGCTGTTTTCAGTGTGTTCTGGTGCTGCTCGTGGGATGGATTCCATCTCTCATCAACATCCCCCCACTGAGCTCAGTGACTGCTGTGCCTCGAATCGCGCACCCACGTAATGCCCTTTCACCAGCTCACAGCTTGTCACGGGCCAGTCAGACGGACTTGAGTCCCTTTCCTGCGTCTAGGAGAGTGTTTGTATTGTAAGTAGGGAATTCTCGCTCAACTGGCCAGTTGTGCGGCACTGGCGGACTAGGATCAATCCCCGCCTCACCAGTCAGCCTCCAAATCCTATATAATCACAGCTTTCACCAAAATGCCTTCCGGCTACCCGATCAAGAGATCAGGAGGGCGGGCTGGCTCGCTCCCCACTTATTAATCACCTGCTTCATCACCCAGCAGCAGCAGCAGCATTTCCACTCCAAACTCCGAAAAAACCTCCCCTGCCACATCCGTCACTCCGGATCAGATGCTGTTTTTATTTACTCCACACAGCCACCCATTTATGGTAGAGGCAGGTCTGTTTCCGGCACTTTATGATCAATACAACATGGCATCAAAACATTTACCTTAGGGTGAGCCTACCTGGTTCCACACAAACTAGTTATTCTTTTTTGGGGGGGAATACCATGCAGTGTATCCACATTGGCCAAGACCATGTCCACTCCAACATGAAAATTCAATTCCGGCATCCAAAGTGTTGAACCATACAAAAATCGTCTCACTTTTTTTTCTTTTTTTTATGAGGTAGAAGGCAAAAGCGAATTTTAAATGAATTAGGAACCAAGGAAGACACACCCACTTGGAGGAGAGATGGAACCCTTAAACCCTAACTTTCCATGGTCAATTTCCCTCAAATATGTCTAAAATATGTGACCTCAATTTCAACAACCATAGATGAAGATCTCAAGTCTTTTTTGACAAATCCAATCGTATAGGTGTTTGCAGGTTAGAGGTGAGTATTGATCCTCCGATCACACCAAAGTTTCCGTCCGGTGCCAACCGTGAATTTTTTGGGGATTCTGTTGAGAAATAGATGATGGCCCACCACTTTTCACATTCTTAAAATTGGAGATGCCAGCTGATGGTGTCAACATTGGCCAGTGTGATCAACTCCTCATAGTCCAAATTTTGAACATTAAATTTATGTTATGTAGGAAATTATAATAGGAATGTCAATAGTGCTCTTGAGGGGCAACAATTTAGTAATTAAATTAGGGTTGGTGTTTTGATCGAACCTCCACTCAAATCATTTCCAATTGACAAAATGTATCCTCATTCAAAAGATGGGCAATATACTTACTCAAATCAACTCACAAATCTTGAATTATTATTTTGTGAATTTTGGGAAGCTTTGCAATTTGAGGCAGCCATGCCACGACTACACACCTTTCACTTGGATTTACACCCACCAACACATGTCCAACTAAAAACTCCAAGGTAGAGGTTTAAGATATGATGCATTTGAGTATCATGGAAATTTTGAGATCAATTGGGAATCATTTGTACATAGGGATCAACAAAAACCGTGTTTAGGATATGTTGTGTTTGAGTGTCATGCAAATTTTTAGATTAAATGGGATTCATTTGCACATAGAGATCAACAAAAACCATGTTTAGGACATGTTGCCCCTATGGAGGTGACAAATGTCAAGCATCCATTCGTGGACCGGTTCCACCGTAAACCAATTGAGTGGACACTCTCATATTGAATTAATCCAAAATAACTAGATTTGTTGAATCAAAATTATCCACATGGCATGACATAAACATGAACAAGAAGAGTAGTTGAACCAATCCAAAAACCATCCAAACTGGTGTCAAAGTGAATTGTTCTCGACTAGATTATGGTCGCATAGGACATTAGGGGTTAAGCGTGCCACACCGCCATGTATAAAGAGTTGAGAGCCAATGCATCGAACGAACCAAGAGCAACTACGGACAACCTCCTAACCCCTAACCATATTTTTAGAATTCACATATTATGTTGGGAAGGGTGCATTCTAGCTCCATACACAATTTCAATTATTGCGTCTAACCAAGAATTGTCGCATGCAATCTCCAAATGTGATTCAAACAAATTTTTGTTTCGAACATGGTGTTATGATTAGTATTGGGATGCAAACAATCTAGGGATCATGTTGAAGTGAAAATTCCTTCTCTTTTGTTAATTGAAGCTCGAGCAATTCACATATTTTAAGAAAATAGTCCAATCTCATCATACCACCTGTCTTTGTGATGTCCATTCTGACCTACAAGCCTTGCCATACCGATAAATAAATAAATAAACAAGAAAACAGTAGAACCCTGAGGCTCTGTCCTTTGCTATGAAAGACTACAATTATAGTTGATTACTTTGCTCATGCCAATCCATGGCTATTCACTATACCAAACCTTTCTTGGATTTTGTGCACCTTCTTCTCAAATACAAGTCAAGGATTGAAGCTACTCATTTATCACCCGAAATTTTAAAAATAAATAATCAAGAACTACCGAAATAACTATAGTTAACTAGATTTCTTTCAATGCATTTTAGGGAGCACTTATATATAAACTATAGTAAACATCCACATTAAATAAAGTGGACCAAAAATAACAAGAACAAGTAACGTCCAAGTGTGAACACAAAGTGGTTAGGAAATTTGCTCTTGAAACGAAGAAGCTGATGCATAGTCTTTGTCCTACAGACAGAGCCAATAAATAAATAAATAAATAAAATATAGATATAAATATAGATATAGATATGTTTGTGTGTGTGTGTCCGTCCCCGATTAAGAGTGGCCATATATATGAGGCCGACATCCCTTATAACTTATATCCAAGCCAAGTTCACTATGTATGTTGCCTCCTCCACATTGATGGGATTGGATCTCCACTGCTTTTCCCGAAACCCAGAGAAAACAAAATCCTGTACAAAGGTTGACAAAGAGGTGTCCACGAGCGAGGATTTTAGTACGAGATCAACTTAGGAGACAACGTACCCCAGGCAGCTGGCACAGGAACCCACATACCGCGACTGGATAAAATTCCTTCTACCATTACACGTGATAGTATTAAAAAAACACTATACGCCAAGCACATACCTACTAGCTGCCAGTACCTCATGGCAAGAGTAAATACTGCACACAGGCGAGACTTATACACTAGGTGACAAAATGCTTCCTAGCTAGCTAGTTAACACCCTCCCTAGCTATTAAACATCATGTATGTATTACCCTCATCAAGACAGAGCCCTTCATCACACCTTAATTAAGTAACCAACCTTCCATGGTAAACAACTTGTAAGTTAAATCAATGCCAGGATACCCTGCAGCATCCTGGAGATCCATACACATACATTGAATACCAAGTAATGGCGATTTATACTCCTACATGGGACCACATGAGCATCAATATCACCCATTGTCAACCGGAGCTAATTTATCGTCCTTAATTACTTGAACGTATTTGATCTGCAGTATATATATATATATATACACATGTAGGGTAGTTCAGTCATAGGGGGTAGGGGTTGACTTGTTACTTTATCAGTTAATTATGAGATTTAGACTTTCGTTTTGTTTTTCAAGGCCTTTTGTTTTTTTTTAAAACTTCGGCAATCGGTCCACCATGGGCAACTGTCTAGGCTAGACTTTAATTTCAGTTTATGTGAATAAAAACTTATGGAGTTTACTTCTAGGAGTCAATGATATGACAAGGAACCTTCCATAAGTTAAACACCCGGCGAATATTTTAAATTTGTTTTTGGCACACATGAAGTAGTACTCGGCTGCAGAGAATAAAATACAACCACCTTTACAGTAGGTTTTTTTGGGGGTTTTTTTTTAAGCACATAATTTTTCCATTGCAAGAAACACAATACCACTAAGACGTTACTGAGGGAACCCTGTAACTTCGTAAGGAGTCATTCTTGAAGGGAGCAGGGTCGGAAGATTGGCCAAGAAGTGCAAGGGCAATGTGACCAAGGATAGGAGTGGACAACCTTGATAACCAAATTTTAAAGTTGGGAGTTGGATTTAACATCGACTGATTTAAAATAATACAAACCCCTGCATGCATGTAAATCAAAGAAAAAAAATAAAAATAAAAAAAATAAAAATCACAGTGTAAGAGAACCGATTTCTCATAAGTAATTGACCTTATATTAAATTAATGAAATTTGTGAGCCAATGTATGGTGAGCGGAACAACTATTAATAGCCATTATACAATCAGTAACGATCGGAAAGGTAGATGTTAAAGGCTATTTCAACTCAACGTTCTTATAAAGCTGCACTTTTTAAATGCAACAAGTAGGATCTTACAACTTAGCCTTGCCTCTTCCATGTCTCATCAACAATGTTGACTGGATCATTATAATTGTTTCAAAATCTAAGGAGGGTTATATGAGAACTTGCTTTTAAGACCCAAATTCATCATCTTACATGCAATGACACTTGCACAACCGCTACACCAATTATACCTCTTCTTTGGGTATATAGAAATGTGGGGAAAGTGTGGGCTAATAAAAATAAGCACTTGAATTTGTGCTTATGGAATGGTTGACTTTCATAAGCGAATAGGCAATTGTCACTTGTATACAAACATTATCTTGTTGAAATTTTGAAGTAGTGTGGCCCACACTTAATAGGTGTACTTGATTCACCAAGGACGTGGTAGAACTCCAAACCTTAGATAGATAGATAGATAGATAGATAGATAGATAGATAGATCTTTGAAAATGATTGGACATTAGAAGTAGCATTAGAGTTATAAATTGTCTTCTAGTGTGGAGCATTTTTGTCGCTCCATCGGTGCTTTTCTAACCCTAACAAGTGACGCGGCCGCCTCAGAGGGCAACATTTCACGAAAGGACTATAAGCCTCCTCCTCAAATAAGTCCAGTAGGACCCACTAGGATTGATAGAAAACCAAGCTATAGGGAGACAAGAAAACTTTGCAATTTGTTGGCACACCAATTTTTTTATAATCAGAGGTATGTTTACACTACATTGATTTCCTAGAACCACTTCAAATTTTGTAAAAGCCACTCCTCCAAAAGAGATATGGAGTGAATTTCTTAAACTCTTTTTTTGATATAAAAAGCATGAGTTATAAACAACAATTAACCACATATTATCCTTGGATCAATATTGAATGGCCATGGTGCACCAACCCCACTCTCGTTTTCAACTAGGTGGGGTCATCAAGGCTCTGCACATTCCACACATGCTTTGAAAGATATTATTTATGAGATGAAGTTGTTTGTTGCCCCTTGCAAAATCTAAAGGACATTTGAATTATCCACCATGTGTAAGATCCCATTAACACTACTACATGGCATTTTGGTATACATCACAAATTTCCAGAGGCAATAATTATCATTTAAAAAAATAAAAACCATAATCAACTATTTATAAGTCGAGGTATAATATCTCAAATTTTCAATCATTGTTGTGATAATTACATAATTTTCCTGCATCTCTTCTATTATGTGCCACATTATACTACTACAAACCATATTGCAACATAATATCAATACATGTATTATAAGCTAATTACATTATACACCACTAGATAAAGTTTTAATGTAATATTAGTAATATAGACCACCTTCTATAAAATTTCCGACATAGTTGCAAGGACTTGCCTTGCTTGCAATCACAACCCAACTCAAAGAAAAGCATATGGAGCCAATAATTCGTTAATGCATACAATGTAACTAGTTGAATTGGTGACAACATCACAAATTCTTGGAAGGCAAAATTATCATGTCAAAACATTGGAATAATTTATTAAAATAACATCATACACTATCATTGAAAATGATCAATTTTATATTTATTACATGTTCATGTCTTATGTGTCACATTCTACTACTACATAAAAACATCCTATCTAACAATAATGAAATTACTATAGAAGAATTGTGTTATGCACCAATAGGTGTAATTGTAATATGAATATCACATATTCAATTCACACTTGGAAGTTTGTGATGAATCCACCACATTCTTAAATTGAGTGCCCCAAACGTACTTCGAAGCTTCAAAGTAGAACTCTAATAATGTTAGTAAACAAGGTTTTGTTCATTTTGTGAGTCAGTGGACACATACACGTTCTCTATGGAGTTTACTGATGAGTTACATATGCATGTCATGCTTGGATATGACTTCTCAGATGCTTAGGGGTTGAAGAGAAAAAAATATATTAACCAATTTGCAAGAGAGACCCTAAGGTATCACCACTTGTTCAATACAAGACACTCACGCATTAAAGGTTTGGTTCTTATGGTCATTCACAACTAACTAAACCATTTACACCTACTAATGTGGTTCCCATTTGAAGTTGTGTGTTGCTATCATAAGTTATCGCCATGCATAAATTCAATGATAAAACCACATCAATAGATATAAAAGGTGTACATGTGCTCCCACCTACAAGATCCTAGTCATAAATGAGATTTGTACATAAACTATACATGTTATTGCATGTGATCTTAATGTCATGTGTTCAAGATATAATTGCCAATTTATTGGATAAAAAATTCTGGGTTAGGTAAGAGACTGCGGTGCTAAAAGTTCCCTCAGACGCTTCTACCTTACTCCTTGGTACTTCGCCAATTAAGCCTACAATAATCATATGAAGCAGTCCAAATGGTATGACTGACCTTTGCACAAGCCAATTAACCTGACTAAAAACCCTCCCTTGATATCAAGAGATTAGGTTCATTGTTTCCAATGGTGCATCTCATAAAGTCAAAAGATCTCATTTGCAGTACTTACTGCGGCCAGGTACACTATGTAGTAAAAGCATAGGTCCAAACAATAGCAAAAACAATACAATCATGGTTCAAAACTGTGAAGTACATAGATTTAGACCATGGTTATTGGAACCCATGTTTTCTATTAGTGCAAGTAAATTCTCACAGGGCCATCATTCTAGCCAAGGACTCTCAAAGTTTGCAGAAGTGTATAAATCAATCAGATGTAATCTTTACATATTAAAACAATCGTGAGGGTAATTCCTAGAGTGCATAATAGAAGAAAATGATTTCGGGGATTGGAACAACAAAAACTTTCAGATCAAGATAGTACGATGCTGGTCATTGCTTGCTTCTCTCTTAATTCTATTCTGACTTCGCAAATTAATAACAGATTTTCTATTGCCTCTCCCAGAGTAGAAGTACCCTAAATGCAACCACATAGCCTTCCTCCACTCTAACAACACCTGCGCTCTCAAACACTTCAAATTTTTTGGCAGAGTTTCCAAGGTTTCTTGTTCAAAAGATTTGCTAAGACTAGGCTCACCTTCATGTTCATTTCCAACTAGTAAAATATTCTACAAGTACACCTAATCTATGACCTGTTCCCTTGTGCCCTCCGAAAAAAGTCCCCGAAAACTTATATAACCCCAGATGCTTCAGGAATCTACAAGAAGTACATCTATCTATGATCAGTCCCCTTGTTAACACTAAATGTGGGCTGAAAGTTGCCGAGTGTCCTATAGAGCATTAGTTCACCTCTGAAGACATCTAAAAGTGGTATCAAAACCCTGGGACCAAGGAAATGGTTGATGTTCTTTACAATTTTCTATATTTGAATGCAAGACTAACTCATCGAGAGGGTGAAGGTAGGACGCAAGGGCGTAATACTTGCAGCTCGGTGTCAATCACGAAGCCTTTGGGAACCTTTGAAGGATCCATCTTGCGAAACGTTATTGATATTCTGCAACAATACACAAAATCCCATGTCAATCTTTCTTTGCCACAAACAAGACCTGCTCTAGACCTTCCTTTATTCTTCTCTAATCATGGCATGATATAATTTCAACTACTGTACATTAATTCATACACTAACTTTTTAAGCGAAACTATTTACTGTTACTGCCACTAAGGGCCACTTCACACTATGGCCAAGGGCAGTGAAGAAGTTATGAGGACCGTTTGAAACTCTTCCAAAAGCCCTACCATGGAAAATTGGAATTAAAATTTGTGTGTTCACTGGCCTTCAAGTATAGTGTTAAAACATACACAACCAGGCTCTCAACCGAATGCTAATTCATTACTATCCTATTCATGTGAGCCCTTCTATGCAATAAGTTCTAGTGAATCAAGGGTTGTGAGATTTTGAAGTGTCATAGTCTCCCCCTTTTGTGTTACACCCACCTCTTTGAGGTGGGATTGATGCAAAATCTGGTAGATTATGATACATTCTTGATTGCATGCCATGTAGGATTCCATGTAAATTTTTCATCCATTAAAACTTTCTTGGTCCCTTCGGCCAAATGCCATGTTTAGTAAAAGAGGCCACCGGGACAGCCAAAATCTCTGCAGGTTCTTTTGAAAGGTTCTGCTTGAGAAGTTCAACAGTTGCCATGTGCCGCCATTATAATGCAGACTCCCAATCCATATTAGTACTGTACAAATTTGATGTTATAGCTATCAGACTTACCAATACTCACCAATGAAAAGGACATAAAAAAGGATATCTTCTTAAAGGAAAGAATAGAAGTCGAAAAAATGTAAACAAATATGGTGAGTTTAGCCACCTGAGATGGTCTAAACGATTTGTAGATTACCTTTCACTGGGTACTGCAGGAATAGCATGTTTTGCTAAATCAGCTCCATTCCCATTTAGCACAAGCACTGACCTGGCAGTCCCAAAGACAAAAACCATAAATAAAGTCAGCATGCCACTCACAATATGACTCAAACAAACTGAACCCCATGGTATAAACTCACAATTCACACATCAAACTCCTGCAGTAAATAAAACCTGACCTAAAAAACATCTCTAGAAATCTCAATCGCTCTCGTCTCTCTCTCTTCATAGGCAAAGAAATCTCACCCCATAGGTAAAGGAATAGCCATCTTTCCATCAAACTCCCCGGGACCCACAATCTTGAGATTTGCACCAAAGACAATATTGCATTCGCTGAGAAGAGAAAGTGTACAGAATGGCCGGAGAAAATCATGATGATCAATATGTGGAGGTATGCAATCACCCTCCTCATAAATGTTTATAATACAACTGTCTGGTACACATGTTGGTGGCAAAACATGCCACATCACCAAACGTTTTATTGTATTTTTCAGTAGCTGTGGAAGGGGATCCACAACATCCTCCTGTAAAATTCCTGGTGGATTATTATACTTGTCCTGAAGAAAACAACACAGAAAACATCAGGATCTACAGCCAAATCTAACTCGTCAAATGGACAGGACCGACTATCAGTCAACATCTTTGGCAAGTGCTTTGCAGGAGCAAACGACAGAACCAGATAAAAATTTGCACTTCAGAACACTTCATTTAACATATCAAATACATGGACCCTAGGACAAGTCTCATTCTCATCAGTATTATAGCTAGAGCATTACAAGCATGAGGATATCTGAGTTCTTTTTTTTGTGAGATTCGATGTAAATAACATAAAAGGGTTTCATGAGGATGAATACCAGTGCATAATTATAGCAACAACCAAATTGTATTGTTACTCGACCTTTGCCTCGCATCCACTTTTTTGGTTCATTATATGTCCGTTCTGCAGGTAACATAATAGTTAGCATTTCCAAGCTGTGAGCACCTGAGACCACATGCCCTTTTATTCAGAACAGACATCTTTTAAACAGACTCCAAAACCCTAATCAGTGGAATATACCCCGCCTTTGTGACCTGTTCCAATGTTTAGGTCATTTAAGAGACTCCACTTTGTCAAAAGTCCAAAGGAACATCTTTTACTAAATACAAGAAAATTGGAGCAGATATGTGTCTCATCGAATTTGTCTCATGAATACATGAACAAATTAAGTTCTGAACCACGTTGAACATTGCAGACAAAAGGTTCAAAACATGCATTCTTAGTTTGAGAAACATGTAGACCTTTGAAAAATGAGTGCTCAACCTCTTTAATCCAAGATAAAAAATCTGAGGAAAGTAGAACCAAATTAATTGTAAAAGGCATCTGATCATTAAAAGCAACATTTGTCACAATTGGTTGCACACAATAGGTCTTATAGTTCATTAACCTTCCTCTTAATCAGTAGAATGTAATCAAGTAGCTAGCATCAAAACATTATCTGCACATTCTCAATCTCAACAGAAGTCAACTTGTGGTCACATCCATGTAAGGTAAGCAGGCCTTTCATGGTCAATTTTTCTAATCGGACAGCTATACTTGAGTGGTGTGTGGTTAAGTGTGGATGTAAGAACAGACATCAACAAGACATGTTTGAGATTGGACTACAAGCTCAAAATATGTTAACCGTTCTACACTCAACAGTCAACATAATTGGGGGCAACCTATATGACCATGTAATGTTCACAAGAATCTTCACTTCGACAATGAATAAAATATTCATATGAGCTCCAAGAATGAGGCAAATGGTTACAGGCACAACTTGGATTTGTTAATCACACGCACTAAATTATTATTTCATATCCTATGAGAAGTGCGTGCAGAGCTGAAAGTGTTCCATTTAAGGCCTGCTTACGATAGCAACAGTACACATGAAAGAGACAGCAATCGCATCATATTAAACACAGATTTGCAGTTCATATAAGGATGTACAACATACCCTTCAGCTCCTGTCGTCGGCCCTTTGCCTGCAGATCACGAACCATGTCCACTAGTCTTTGTTGCTCTTTCTTGCTGAAAACCCCCGTATGGAGTTCAAGTCCTGCAGCTATATTTGTAATTTTTCCATCCACTCGATCCAAACAAATAAAATCCTTTTTCCTTGTGATTCCCAACAATCTGAGATTTGTCCTTTCTGCTATGCTCAGTTGCTTGCTTGTTGATGTGGGTGTAACCTCTTTGATGGCTGTGTGGCCATCTGTATCTTCTATATGACTCGGTTCTTCTATATAGTTTGATTCTTCTGTCTTCATCCATTCATCCGACCTCTGTTGCAATGTGCACTCAAGTGTAGAATTTTCCAGAGAATAAGCACCTGGACAACAACAATCCAAAAGTTACTCTCAGTTTTTAAATTGAATGCTGAGAAGCAGAGAATCAGTGTTGGCAAATCATGGGTGAGGTGCCCATAGGTTTGGCACAAATTAGTTCAACATTTGAGCAAAGTGCCAGTGGCACTTTCCTATTAGTTGGAACCAGTACAAAGTCTCATCTGTCACATATCGGCACCAAAGTGCCGAACTGGCTTATCACCAGTACTACATCACACCTTAATATTGCTATGTTCACGGCTTGCTTTCAAAATTGGATCTTAGAAGCATGCCTGCAGCTCTTATATTATAAGCAGAGGGAAGCTTATAAAGCAATGGGCTAAGTGAGCTCTTTACACAGCAACACTCTCCGCTTAGTACAGATTTTAGTTCCACAAAACACCAAACCCAATATGGAGTTAGCAAAAAGTTTCACATCTAGGCTTCTCAAGGAAAGCAGGTACATGTAGATTCAAATACAGTCAAAAAAGGTAAATATGTATGCCAAAAACCGAATCATGGCGCTCAAATTACTACTGTGAACAGAATTGAGAGGCTCTTTCAATACAGTCGAGTTATAGACAGAAAAATTTCAAGTAGCCTTCCATTGTTTGATTAAATCACTGAATAGCTCGAGCCTGTAGACTCACTGCTCCCTAAAACCCTAACCATTCATAAAATTTATTTAACCCAAATTTAATTATAATTTATTTAAGTTTAAAAAAGACAGGATGAAAGCAGGGTTCTACTAAGTCACGAGAGATAGAAATGCTATAACTTAGAGAGGGCAATAAGCAGTTGCTCCCAAAACCTGATGCAATGAATTCATAGAAAGACCTCCAGTACTAGCCTTCGATTATGTGAAGAATCCATTGTACAAGCTCGCGCCTATAAACTGACTGCTCAACTAAAACCTTAACCTTACATAAAAATTTAAAAATTCAGACAAGATGAAAGCAGGGTTTCCCTAAGTCAGAGAGATAGAAATGCTATAGAGAAGATTATAAGCAGTCACTCCCAAAACCTGATGCAATGAGTTCAGATACAAAACTTCCAGCACTAGCCTTAAATTATGTGAAGAATCCATTGCAAAAGCTCACGCCTTAAGTAGACTGTCTACAAAACCCTAACCTTCCATTAAAAAAAATGAGGATTAAGTATTCTAACCACAAACCCTAAACAAAAGAGAGGATTACCTGAATACTCCACCAGTGAAACCCTAACTACATACTTAAGCTTAACCTGTTATAAACAAAAGAGTTATACAAACACAGCCCCACTGCCAAGTGACTCAGATAAGCTTAGAGAGGGTCCAAGCCACTCTTCAGCTGGGTTTCGTTTAACTAACCTGATGCAATTTCGGAAAGCCGGGTTTGGAGAAGGCCAGTGCAGGGTTCGCATAAGCCTTGGAACAATGAAGGCAGATTAGCCAACAGAGCCGCAGCCTTCTGCACAGCCTCGATGTTCTCAATGTTGCCCACCTGTTCATGTTCTTGTTCTTCTCCCTCTTCCTCCTCCTCTCCATGTTCCTCTCCCTCTCCCTCTTGCTTATTTTCTTGTTCCACCATGCTCATATCTTCGTCGGGCTCCGGCTCCGGCTCCGGCTCCGGCTTCGGTTCCCCGAGGACCACGCCTCTCACCCACCGTTCACCGTCTCTTCCATTCCTGTTGCCAATTCCGATGCGTCTGCTGGTGGGAGACTCGTAATCCCCTCGATTGTCATGCATGTAGTGCGGAGCTTTCTGAGTCTGAGGACGCCCAACTGCTCGGGCCACCCTCCCCTCCGCCCGAGCCTCGTCTTGCGTCATGCTTTTGCTACTGCAGATGGTTCGGAGCTCCAATTTCAGACAGACAGAGCCTCCACAGCTTTCGAAGCACTCCCCCTGGAATCTCCGAGGCGCAAAACGCAAAATGAAGACGGAAGTGTTTGGTTTGTAACTCAGTGAAGGAGAGTAGAGTCAGGTTTGAGAAGTGTGGGAAGCCAATTTGGGCCAAACTGGTGGCGATTCAACGAGTTTCTTTGCAAGAAGTTGTTACCACTGAGTTGTTATTGTTGCGAATCCTCGCGTGAGGAAGTCCGCGGCCACCATCCCGACTCGCCACATTCATGCCTCGGGGATCGCCAGGTTCCTCGTGCTCCTCGTCGCAACAAGAAAAACAACTTGAAGAAGCAGCAGCAAATTCTGCACTGGTAGTACCCGCCGGTTATAAGTTGTGCTGGCGGTTGTGGAGGGCCCGGGTATCGGAGGGCCGCCAGTACCGACGGGTGGGTGACCTGTCAGGGGAAGGAGCGGTTCGTATTCCATTACCCTCCGGGTATCTAGTGTCGGGTACCCGGAGGGTACTACACTAAATATTGTATTTAGTGTCATATGGTATTTTTATGTCACTCTGGTAACTTTTCTAATGACACTCCTTACGAATAAGTTTACAAAGTATTCTTTATCCAAACTTAGTTTTAGTTCATCCAAATGCCAATTATTGAAACAAAAGTTAGTATGTTCTACATCCTAACAAATATGTAATGAAATATTGTCCTGGATGATTGAAGTTTGGATGAAAATTTTAAATCACCTGATAAAACACTAATTTCAACATTGTGAATCCATAATGTCCAAAATGTTCTACAAGGAATGGTAAATAATGTCACGTTTACATTTAGTGTTGATAACACCACACGGTGTCGGGTAGAGAGGGTTCCGCCTTGGGAAAGCACTGGGCTTGTGATTGCAACTAGATTTGTTTGTCGGACCGTTGAATCTTCTAGTCTTCAAGAGACTCGGTCTTCAGTTTCTTCAAATCTTCAAACTCTTTCCCGTCGGCCTATCTTGTTGCGGCTCTAAATGGATTAAGGGTAAGGGTAGGGTGATAAGAAACCACAAGCCTCGGACGGGTAAAACAGGACTTCAGATCACGAGTTGACATCCGAAAGATTGGCTCCTAAACTTTCAAACCCACGGTGACCAGCAATCGTGCCTCACCAATGGGAACAACAGAAAACAACCTTGTGGGTCAAAAATCCCACTTCATTGTCACAAACATGAAATGGGGCTTTTATGGATTCCCACAAAACCTGCAACAAATTTATGATGCAAAAAAATCAAATGCGAGTAGCCTCCAAATCCGGCTGGGAATCACAGAAAGGACAACGAACTACAAGCCACAACACACTTGAATCTTGAGAAGTCTTCAAATCTTCATATGAACGCCAAATTGAGCGAATGAGATCTTTACAGAAAGCTAACAATAAGTACTACACTTCCTAAAAGTGTCATTGCAAAGACAATACATGTCCGTCTTATATGGTCAGTTGAAGTCTCAGCCCTTTTTTATAAGAGCCAACAGACCTCCCTCCACTCAAACTAGCACACCTTTTAATTGCTAACTTCAAATCAAGCAAGTGAGATCACTCTAGAGAAACAACACCATGAAACACAACTCCTCCATATTTTATTTCAAAATTCCCATAAAATAAACTCACACACCATGAGCTTCCCCCCCAAAAAAACCCCCCTTTTCTCCACACCAACCTCTTCTCTCCCACAACCTCTTCTCTACCACAACCTCCTATGAGGGAGACAAAGTCCCCCTCTTATCCTCATCACATGGGCTTCTAATCACCCATTGGTCCAAAAGTAAACTAACAATAAAACTAGAAGTAAGACTAAAAGGGTAAACTAAGAGTAAACAAGAAGGTAATCTATTTCTATTCCCTCTACTTTCCTCCAAATCAAAGAATCACAATGCAATACTAAATAAGTACACATCTATATAGTGTACATATTTACATAACAACAACGGACGGTTTACAATGAGCAAGACAAATAAAATTGGTGACACTAAATACAATACTTAGGGTCAATTTACAACATGGACCACGAAATCATCCCATGGCGTTGTAAGAACGTTGATTGGTTGTTGAACTTGTCCCGAGACCACTTTGGTTTACTCCAAGGGAAAAAATGGCAAGGTGACCATGAAGGTCAAGGCCCCCAAAAGACATATTTTAAGGCCTACATAATCCACTGACATGGTTCAATGTGTTTTGCAATGAGAGAGGCAAGAGAGGTGGTCTTGTAGAAAAAGGCAAGGGCCCATAGCAGAGAAATGTCGTTATAATAAATTTTCAATTTTACTTGAAATTTACAATGGGGGGATGTAAATAAAAATGTGGTTCCCTTTTGGTAAAAAATAACATTATATTTTGAAACCACAATATATAAGGTTGTTGTTTTTAGCAATCTCTTGTTTCTCTTGCATCCTTGTTGCGGAATAATTTAGGTGATAGTGATTTTTTTTTTTGCAATCATGTAAAAATATATTATTGATAAGGGATCACGTAGAAAGTCACAAAGAAAGTGGTCACCAAATTCACAATGGATGCAAAAATGGCAGCTCCAATTTTCAAGAGCAACCAAACATTGAGATCTCAAATGTTGCATGGTCTTAATCTAATTCCCTCTCCTTTTAGTGCATTTCGCTTCTAATTATACCCATGGTCAATATTTTACAAAAAGGATAATTAGAAAATCATCTTGAAGATACCATCTTCCAAGGAGTAGAAGAAATGACAACAATAGCAATAACAACAACAACAAAAGTAAGTATCTAAAAAAGAAAAGAAAACCACTTAAAAAAACGAAGAAGATGAAGAAAAAATATGTCATTGAGACTGATAAAGAAAAAGAAAAAGAAATTTTAAGGTGCATTATCCAATTTCTATTCAAGGTGAGATGTATGAGGAATTAACAAAAATAATACATAAACAAGGTAAAAGTTTTGGTGTCAATAAATTTTCAAAAACATGAGTAATTTTTTCTAAACATCAATAATTTTCTTACAAAAAATAATGTTGCATGAGGTTGAATGCGAGCATATGAGGTAGTATGTGGTTGTATATGGTCATATGATGAGGCTGTAGAAAATCTTGGCCTTAACTATTATAATAGCTCTCTAGCAGTTTGGGCGCATTTATGTTTAATAATTAATTAAAGTATGAAAGTAAGTTAAGCAACCCTGAAAATAATATCCTAAAATTGGGCATATTAAAAAATTAATTTAAAGTAAGTTAGACATTCATTCTCATTTGCTTGTTTAATTCCCATTTTTATAGTAGTATGTCAGCATGACTTGTGGAGCAAATTCATGCTTGTATTGTTTGTAGACCATGAATGAGACTCGTGTCGTGTGAAGACACTGCTAAAGTCATTTTATTCTACTTTATTAAATTCTAGTGAATGTCACTTGCATTATATTATGATTATAGACACTCTTTGAATGTTAATTCTTTTTTTAGACATTCAACAAAATTAATTTTCCAAAAATTTAAGCACCTTTCAAATTAATTATTTTATGTCCAAGATGTTAGAGAACTACAGTAACATTGCTCTTATGTATTTAATTTTTTTAAGTTGATTTTTTAGATATTGCAAACATGTTTTTGTCTTCTCCAAGTGTTAACACTTGGATCAAATTGTAGATTCAATTAGTGGCTTTAATAGTTTTGAATTGTTCTTGGTTCTCCTGCAACAAAAGAAAACAAATTTATTCTCAAATAATACATGAAACTATAAGGTGTACCATGCAATTGCTCAAATCTTGAAGCTAAAACCCTAAACTAGATTCACTTGGAATTTGCACAAAAAATGATTGAAAATGCTTTCTAACAACTCTATAAAATTTCCTTATTGTTTTTAGCAATGTATTCTTGTGAACTCCACACAAGTCTCCTATGCCTTACAATCCATCACTGCTACCCAACCTATGCAATGACATCGCTACCATCTTTTGCACCAACATAATAACCCTAAAATGAGTATCATCTTTCTTCAAATATGGGCCCAACCTCTCACAAAAAAACATGAATGTCATGTATTTCACTCGTTTTCACTTCCTAAACTCTTTCTTTGTCCAGGAACCCAACAACAAACAGTCTATAAATCTCGTACATCCATTCTTAACTCCATATGCTTCTACCTCTATGCCTCATATTCTCATAAACCAAGCTCAAAATTATGAACTTCTCCCATTCTCCTTGCAAAAGCAATGCTTGAATGTCTAGAACATGCTTCACATGTATAATCCTAAGAGCAAAATAAGGCTCCTCCTCCTCTCTTTCATTGCAACCATGCTTGTTGAAATTCAAGGTGAAAACAAGCGAAAATAAGAAGTGAAGCCAAGAGAAGACAAGTGAAACCAAGAAAATGGTTAAACTTGACTTATTTTTTAAAACTACCTTTTTGGGCATATATTAATAAATAAATAAATCAGCTCATTCACTTTTTGGTGCATGATCATTCTTCTTGATCCACATTCGATTTACAGCTAGTGAGGGCCCAAAGACTTTGTATATTGATTTTTTTAAAAAAAATCGGACCATGGAAAAAGGCCATTTTCCATTGTCCAACTACATGGTACATGGTGTAAACCGGCCCTTAGTGTAGTGGCCGGCATTTACTTCGGGTAGGTAGACGATATAATGCACGGGAATGATTGGCAACCCACAACACAGGTCAATGAGAGCAGCCATGACTTCATCCACCTTCATGGATTCTACCATCTTTTCATCCGTGTTTGGGAGGTCTCATCTAGTCATTGTTAAACGGTTACATCCAATAACTCGGTTGAGGAGGATGAATCGACTCGCTATAGTTCATCATCCATCTTCTCTCCTTGTGCTCACCATCACAAGAAGAAGCGGTTTGGTCTTTGTGCACTTGCGAGGTGAGAGGTGTGGAGGCTTCCGGAACTCTTTGGGTATTGTTGGGCCGGCATCAACGTCCGGGGCAGGTAGGCAACGGATTCCGTTCAAAATGAATGGTGACTTGATACAAGTCGGGCATGGCTTTGTCCAAATTTTAGGGCACTTGTTGTGTTTCATCCATGTTTGGGTGATTTCATCTGGTTTGCTCTTGAAACGAAGAAGTTGATGCATAGTCTCTGTCCTACAGACATAGCCAATAAAATTGGTTTGCAAACTATACATATGGGATGGTGTTGTGTATAATACAATGTTAATATCATTTAGTGCACATGGTAATAATTCCCGAAACACTCACTATTTTGTCATGTCTCAATATTAACATAGTGCCAAGAAAGATGAATAGTGCCAAGATGAATAGCACCCATACTTTCAATGAATAGTGGTGCTATAAATAGAAATTTCATTGAACAATGCCGAGATGAACAACCACTCTTGGATCTTTTAGTGGCACAAATTCCATAGCATAAAGAAATTTAGTACCACCTTCATTAATTTCCCACACTCACTAGCAGCCCTCCCCCACTTATTGGGATAATCCATGTAGTATTGTACAAATGAATGGGACACTATGGAATTCGTAGGGGGAGGTAAGTTCATCCTAGGGCCCTCCTAGGTATCTCCGAATGAGGGTTCAATGATGGACCTACCGGGAGTGGACACATGTCCCTATCATATTTAGTTCATGTACATAGAAATTCAAAATAAAGCCATTGTGTGAGGCCAAACCTCCCAACCTTAGCGTCGTAATCCAGGTGGGGGCATGTAGCTCACAGTCAACAATCAATACATGTCACTTCTCTGACCTTGTCCAGTATTTCCCAATGGTCATATCAACACACAATTTATTTCATGAAGAAGGCACAAGTATTGAAAAAATACTTTCACCTTTCTTCTTTTACACAATCCCTCACCCTCCTTCACACTTAAACACACATAATCCTACTTCAGCCCTAATCCCTAAACCTACATGAACCCACTAATGAGTCATTAACTTGCTAATCACCTAAAATCCTTAGCCCAACCCTCTTCCTTGCCTATATGATTTTATGGGCCCATGGGAGAACCCCTAACAGGTCTGCTAAAGTGGTCCTTAGGCTCACAAAGTCGGTAACCAAAACTATAATCTACGTTGTTATCGCTACAGGCCGGCCCGTCACTGCCCGTCAGACGGGCTAGCTCCTTAGCACAGTAGTTCGTTGACCGGCCCCCTTCCTCTGCAGCCCATTGACACTAATTCAAGCCCCCCTCCAGCAACTCCCGCTGCTGGAGTCCCCGCAACCAGCTCACAACATCCTCCTGACTCCTCCGATAATTCACACCCTCGAACATCTGAACTCCAACCCGATTCGAAACCCTTGCAGTACCTAAGGAGGCGACCTAGATTCTTCTCCACTCCTTCAACATTAGCGTGCCAACCCTCAATCCTTCGAGGCATTCAACCTGCTATCAGATGGTTATGTGCGCCCCGAAACACTACATTGTTGGCTTACGGTTACCCGCGTCGGCGTCGAGTTTTGTCAGATTGGGCACCCCTTTCAATCTCCTGAGTGCAGTGGCAGCTGCAGCCGGCAGCTACCTCTTCCGGAATCCTTCTCTCACCGCCCTCTCTCCATCTTTGCTCCTAGTGTTAGCTTCTCCTTGCCAAACCTGGCTCATGACCAGCAGCCAAGCTCCGAGAATCACTAGAGTCCACAGGACCTGTGCCCTTGAATGGGCACCCCTCACATCCTTCCCGGCACAGGGCACTTACCCCAAATTGGACAGAGTTGCACCCATAGCGGTCACCTCACCCTGGCTCCATGTGGCTACCGCTAATCCGAGTGGATTCCAGCTTAAAGAGGCCGAGCCAAAATACTAATTAATTTAATGCATCCCCCGCATTAACACAGAACTGAATCAAAACTAACCAATAACACTAATACAATTTACCTAACACACAATCGATCCAAAAATCAATCCAACGCTAACCTCACTCTTAACTCAACCTGAACGAGAGTTCGGTTCTTACACTCTTTTTATGTTTTATGAATAACAATGTAAATTAAAACTCAAGCCTTAATATCCTTCAAGGCTTAACACACATGTGGGACCTTCAATTTGGGCTCACACATTGACAAGGGACTAACTATGACGTGTCCAAAATCAAAAGTTAAGGATTTTTGGGGGGGGAAACAAATTAAGTCCACCTCGATCTTGACATGGACTAATAGAATATGTTTAAATTCAGATCTATGATACTATGAATCAAGAATGCTCAAGAACACCTCAATTGGAGGTGTGAGCTAGGAGATATGGCAATTTGAGTGGGGCATTGTCCCGAGACATCGCCATGCTACAACATTGGCCTGGGAGTGGCTCCCGAAACTGGCAAACATAACTTCCTCAAGTATAACCTCCTCAATACTTGTCCAAATGAGGCAAAAGAGGAGTCCGTCAATATCTGCGTGCAACGCATATGAGGATGGAGTGGTTGCATGTGAGCATCAAAGATCATAGAATGAAGTTATGAAGTTATGAAGTTGTTGGGGGCTTCCAGCTCTAGCGACTAAGGGAAAATGTCTACTTGGCCCCAATTCTTGGTAAAGAGAAAAATGTTTCTTGTCGGTGGGGTAGGGGCCCTACCCAAAGTCTTAGAGGCTTATATGGGTGAGGCGGCATGGCCGACCGAACCCACCCAAGGCCGAACGGCATTGCCTTCACGAGCATTAGCCCAACATGGGGACATAGTTGCATAATATGGTTCGGGTTGTTGTAGTGTTGCTCCAGCTACACGATGATCAACTAAAGATTGGACTTCCATAGATGGAAGTCCACATCTTACCATTGATTACCAATTAAGTGGTGAGTCCCGAATGCAAGTCCCGAATATCCCTAGGTCTCAAGATGATCCCTGCTTGGATGATTGTATCGGACGTTCGTAACTACACAACAATTGTAGAATTTATCTCTACACTATTTCAGAAGCATCCAGATCCGTATCTAAGTGTCCCATCATTCTACTTCCCTTATCTAGCTGAGGATATGCCCCTTCAAGGAAGTAGAAAGCAAGAAGAGTTCTCTGGCTCTTTACGTTGATTTTTTTACTTGTACCAAAATCTTCCCGAGGTTCAAAGTGTTCCCATATCCCATGTTGGCTCCTCCATCTTGGCGTTATGAGGTGAACCCTAAACAATGGTCTGAATTGTCCTATGAAGTGAGTTGGGGTAAGCTGAGAATGGAAGCATACCTAACATTTCTCAACCACATAGGATATTTAGGAAGAGTGGTTATAAATTTCTTCGGCAAGTTGAAGCCTACTATTGCCGCACTTGTGAGTTCTTCACAACACCCGATATTTCTTTATTTTTTGATTTGGTTTGTTTTTTTTTCACTAATATACTATTCATGCGTGTAGATGAACAATTTCAATATTTTTTTGTACATGGATTCCACCTTCATGCACATTTTTGATAAAAATATAGCCCATATTCGTCCATTTCGGGCAGTGGACTTCGAAAAACAAGAGCCAAATGTTACAAAATATAAATCCCATGAACAATTTCATCCTTACCAAAATTTATTCTCCCTTAAGCTTCTAGTATGTATCCATCCCCTCTATATCAATTGTTTTGTCTTCCCCTAGTAGCTTGCACTGTGTCTTATACTATTTCCACTAAGTGAGCTTCCACTTGGTCGAGTGGAATTCATTTTGCACCTTCATGACAATTACTGATGTATTAGCCATTTTATTATGATTCTACATAGGAAGATGTCCCCGGAGGTTGTTCCCCCATTGTCAGCATCGATAACATGGATATAGACAAACATTTTATTATTCTTAGTTTTACAATGTCAATCTTTGTTTAGTTCATTGTAGCAAGTTTAAGAAGCTCACTATGGATTCATTCGGCAAGCGCTTGTTGTTGTACCCAATCGAAGGTTATTGTGGTGTTCGATTTAAATGGCATATTTTGCCACTGTACCCTCCCCCCCCCCCCTCCCCCCGGTCCCAAGAATAAGGTAGTTGTCCCTACTTGGATAATGCAAGATCGTGCATTGTACAAAGGCCATGCATTGGTAGGGCCCAAGGTTGTCCTCCCTAGACTAGGATACAAGCAGTTTTGGGAGAAGATGTCCATAATGTTCCATGTTTGCATATGGTCCTCCATGAGAAAATCCACTATTGATCTTGTGGTGGAGTACCTATTTGCTGGAATGCCAAAGTCCGCTATAGTACTCAGCCAAAAGGATTGCACCACGTTCAAGGATGTGTGGGGAAATGTCATGAGGAACCCCTTGAAGCCACAATATGTCTTGTTTTTCAAAAGTTTGCAATCCAAGTTTTGGTGGCCGCCTATATCCATTGATTATGGGAGGAATACTACCACCATTTCAAACACTAATGTCGTAGATGATTGCCCTTACAAGTATGCTTGTAATCCGGACGAGTGTGGTTTGTTTCCCAGTCCCTTCACCAATAATCGGGTCGACGACGCAGACATGACAAAGATTCTCCTCCATTTCTTTCAAAGTGTGTTCTACTGACCAATGTCTGATGCATGCAATTTTGTGCTCAACCGTAGATTTGGGCAGCAGCCTATCAGGCATAACAATGCAATCAAGCTAGTAGTTATGAAATTCAACAAGTTTTCCAATTGACCCGACTTGCAACCTGTAGAGCATGTGCAAAGAGAATTAGGATTACATTAATTAGTAGGATTGTATGCCATGTAGCATTGTATCTGTGCTATCTTCAATTTCATCTACTAGATAAACACCCTCCAGTTCCATGCGCTATGCTTTCGTGTACCCGGCATCGGGGCATCCGCACAGTCTAATTATGGCGCAAGAAATTTCACTAACAAGTCATTTGTTGGAGGTTCCAACTATGAAGGTCATTTACAACACTAACACGATATTCAATATTTTGAGAGTGGGACCCTTTCAAAATAATATTGGCCATTTGGACACCTAAAAGTCATGTTAGGTTGATAAATACTAGATTATACTTCAGATGTGTAGTTTCCATTAAAATGATAGTATGTTAAGCTAGGAAATCGACTGATTTAGGTTGAGTTGATCTAAATGAGGACAATATTTTGTCAATTTAGGTTGAGTTGACCTAAACGAGGACATTATGTTGTCAATTTAGGTTGAGTCGACCTAAATGAGAACAATATTTTGTCAATTTAGGTTGAGTCAACCTAAATGAGGACATTATGTTGTCAATTTAGGTTGAGTCGACCTAAATGAGGACAATTATGTTAGTTAATTTAGGTTGAGTCGACCTAAATGAGGACAATATGTTGTCAATTTAGGTTGAGTCGACCTAAATGAGTCAATTTCCCATCTTAACATACTCTCATTTTAATGGAAACTACGGCGGAATTTACGGCGGAAAATCAAATGTTATTTTTTTACTTGTACTCTACAACTTTCCAGTGGTTTTCATTTCATTCTTGGATTAATAGTTTGTTTTATGTACTCTCAATTCACTGGAAAACTCTCATTTTAATGAATATTGTGTTCACTCCCAATCGACTCAAGGATCCACTTTGGTTTTTGTTATTGTAAGACCCTACACACATTTGATTTTCAATTCAGGCTCATTTATATGATATATGTGAATGTGTATGAGTAGATTGGATATGAGTATGCATGGATATAATCACGTAGTTTAGTAAATTGGAGAAATGCTCGTCCCTTTGTCACTGTGCAGAATGTTGACCTCAATATGGTCCCCCCTAGTGGAAAATTCAACATCCCCTTGTGATACGTACGTTGCCCATCATGCGCCCCACCACTACACGCAATTACCAAATTTTGCTTATCGAATCAAGAGACCGTAATTCAAGGGGTGTGCATATGTTGTGTGCTGAATTGGCTGGCATTGGCAAGACTTGTGTCCCTCAATTGGTCACGACTACAATTGCGTCTCCCCTATTGAGCACGCATGGTGCTGACCTCAATATGTCCCCCCCATTGGACGGTTCAACACCTCCCAACAAAACATTACGCATCCCGCGTCCCCTTGCTACCCGCGGGCACCAAATTGTGCTTATCGACTCAAGAGGCCCTAATTCAAGAGGTGTTAGTCTCTTGCATGCTGGATTGGCTGACCTTGCCAAGACCCCACCCCTTCAACCCGGTGAGCCACTGGTTAGCCTCCCTTTGGAAGCCACAAAACAAATCCGCAAGTCTGATGGATAATTCTTCCGCTTGTACCCTAAATACGCTAGAAATTAAAACGTCCCCTACCAAATGTGTGCTGACATTCATATTTTTGTCCAATTTTAGTGCAATACTTAATATATAAAAGGTGGCCAAAAAATTTCACTACCCACTGCATTGTTTTGCATCAACATTTTCATGACTGCTCCCAATGTATGGACCATGTAAGTCCGCCACTCTTTGTTGCACAATTATTCAACCATGTACATATATTTCAAATGTCTTGTTAGGACAAGACATAGGCTTCCCCCCCCCCCCCAACTACATTTATGGAATTCTTGAAGAGAATGCAATCAGCTAATCCGGATGCCCCGTTAGACCCCCCAATGGAAGTGAGATGTATTGGCGACAAGTTTAACTACTTAGCTAAGGAGATTGATGAGTGCACGGGAAATTTCCTTCGACTACAAAAGACTATGACCACTGCTCTAGAGAGATACAATCTCTTGGTTGGAATGCAGGCACACATGCTTGGGAGATTGGTGCGTGTTGTTGAACATATAGGGCTCACCATCCCCCAAGTGGAGTTTCTCTAGCAACATATCCTAGACTTGTACTAAATGGAGACAATTATGTGGGAAGCCACTCATGAAATCCAACCTCATTTAGAATACCTACTCCATCTTGACATAGATATGATGGTGAACCACGTCAATAAGCTATCAATAAATTAACAATATTTCATCCTAGATTTTTATAAAACACATGTAGTACGATCCTAGATTAACTCATTTAATTACATTTATACTTTAGAGTGTTACATGATTTATTCATTACAAGTCTTCTAGCATAGACCTAGTGTTCAATTCAATTACATTGTGGTGCATTTCCCATTGATTGTATGACAATTTATTTTCATTCAATAAAAACATTAGTCTTACATAGATGTACGTTCCCATCACTTAGGTTGCCCATGTGTACTTGTCATTGGCAAACAAAGTTTATGGTGCACAAACCCCTGCATTTCAAAGCGTGCATATGTGGCTTGGGTTGTTCTCGCCACTGTGTTCCGTGTGTGTTCCCAATGAGTTTCCCCCTATCTTCATAATAATACCAAAATTGTCTTAAAGTCCCAAAATGTTTAATATAGTGTTATGTTGAGCAAAAACTCATCACACATTCCTTCTATTAATGTTGTCTAGCATGACTCAAAATTTCATGATTAAATACCTAGTACAAAAGGAATTCTCAAGAGTATTATTCAAATTTTTGTAATAATATTCTAAAAACATGAGGATATAGTTGTTCATGCCCACTTTTAGTTTTTTCTCTCTGTTTTTTACCCTAGATATATGCCAAGGGTTGTATTTGATTCATATATGTAAATTATCACCATAATACGACATACATATCATTTACATCAATTTGAAATATTGTCAATCATTGAAAAATGCAATATGACTACAGATCAATACGCCCGTTGTGTACAACCAACCGAATAAAATTTGTAATCCACCATGACCATGGTACGTAATGTTTTCTTGATTTTTAAGAGCATTTTTGTAGATCACCTCTTTGAGCTAGGCCTAATGGAACCCCATAACACCTCAAGAGATGATTTAATGTATGGAGTTGTTAAATTGACCACACATTGGTTAGAACAACCACAACCAATATGTAAGGTGTCAACTAGACTCTAACTAGTCATCCAAGTTGGCCAATTTATTAATTCTAACACAAAGTTGATATTGTGCTTCTCTTCATGTGTGCGATGTAAAATTAAATTATGGTAGGTCATGTGACCACGTGACATGTCATGTGGTTGTTTTAACAACCTACGTGGTTAATATCACAACATCCTTGCTATATTGTCAACTTAAAAATACATTAACAAGGGCTCCTCTTAGAGTTTGTCTTTGGTTTACCCTAGACCCTATAGAATAGCACTATTTTATTTATTCGTTCAAAGTTTTAATATATAAATATTAGTGTTGGGCTCGCACTTCCCCATGGCCGCATTCAAAAAGTGGGGTTTCATTGAAATAAGACGGTCCAAGCCTGAGTCTTTGATAAGTTATAGTTAGTGTAAGCTTTTAGCATGGTTATTACATTGAAATTGAAAAACCAAGAAAGAACTCATCACACAATATTTCATCATGAAGAAGAGTGACGAGTCTGCAATAGAGACAAAAATCACATTCATGTACCAAATAAGGTGTGATAATAAACTATACAAGTTTGAAATTTTTTAGTGACCTTATACATGAAAGCATACATCATTCTAGTCATGACTTGTAAATATTAGATCATAATATATTTATTTTGAAATGTAGGTGAGAGAAGCATGAGAGGGTGCACAAGTACATATATGAGAGTGATGCTAAATGTATGTGTTCCATGTACCAAATAGGAGTACAAAAGTTTAGGGATGATAGGGTGAAAAGAAACTTCAAATATCGCTCATTAAATTGACTCCTCTAGTGAGGTGCAAATGAAAACGTTTAATTGAGACTATCCCAATTGGTGAGGGAGGGTTGATTGTGAGTATGGGAAATTAGTGAAGGTGATATTAAATTCCTTTATGCTATGAAATTAATGTTCATCTTGGCATTATTTACAAATATACTATTCATAGCAACATTATTTACTGAAAATATTGGCACTACTCATCTTGGCAATATTCACTAACAAACATGCGTTTACATTTTTATTTTCATAAACACCTTAGAACATGCATAATTTTTCTTGGAAATTATGATAAATGAGCATATATTCATGAATTTAGTATCACTTAATATCAATTTCAGCCCTTGGTAATCTTGAGACCCTGGCAAAATAGTGTGTGCTTTGGGAGTAAGTATCACATGCACTAATTGGGTCAATCAGTGTACCCTTAGTGTCCTAGTAAAAGTACATATTTTATGCATTGACCATTTTGTTCAACGCCACACATTGTATTGGAGGATGACAAAATTACAAACCATTGCTTCTCTTCTTATCATGTAGGCGGCTTGGAAGGCTTCCAAGAGCCTCGATGTCATGGGACACTCCAAACTTATATAGTCAAGGTGATGCCCCTCTAGAGAGCATTGAGTTTCAACAATGTCTTCATGAAAAGCTTCATTCGTATTGATCATGTATTGAAGGGGAGTGAGGCCTTTGGAGGAGGTCATTGAGACTCGAGGTCGAGGCAAGCTCAAGGCCATTTCTTGTTGTAAGATTCGGCTGTCTTTCGCGGTTTGGGGCAACACCCCAAACTACACTAAACAGTGTTTTTAGCGTCATATGGTATTTTATGTCACCGTGGTAATTTTTATTAATGACACATTTTCTTATGGATGATTTTACAAGTATTGCCATCCCACTTACTATTGACATTCAATGCCAACTATAGAGATAAAAGTTTGGTATATCCTGCATCTTAACATATATATGTAATGTCATGGATGATTGCAATTTGGATGAAAAAAGTCACTTTGTAAGTGACAGTCATTGCAACAATTGAAATCTACAATGCCCAAATTATTTTACAACAAATGACAAATAATATTAGGTCTACATTTAGTGTTGGTGACACTACACAAGCAAATTACAGTTAGTGTTGAGAAACACAAACTAGGATTGGTGACACTGAATACAATATTTAGTGTCGACATGCTCCCTCCAAGTAAGGCATCCAAGTCCAATGTGAGAGACTAATCCACTCTCAACCAATGTTTGGTAATGTAAAATTCTAAAACTTCATCCACTTCTGTGGATACCACTACACTAAAAGGGATACTTAGTATTTGATACACTAAATGCCAATAACCCTATGAATGTAAGTCACATTAAATATAAATTCAAACACTAAATATCAACTATGATAACATGTGGAAGTTACATGTTTGAATTTAGTGTTAGTAAGGATATGAAATCCATGTTTCGCATGAAGGGAGGTGGGAGTAGGGAGGGTAGAGGCACATTTATGTCTGACATGGATTGTCAAAGAATTGAAAATTAGTGTTGAGCAGGTTAGGATGGTAACAACATTAAATATAGTCAAACACTAAATATCCTTTTTAGTGTAGTTTCACTCGTTGTCCCTTCTTAAATTTGATTGAAACCATTTTGAATTTATTTTTAGTACTTCTCGTGGGATAGACGTTGGAGTTAGCTTCAATATGTAGGTGGATGAATCATGAGTGAGAGTAATGTGGGTAGCTAGAGGGATGAAAGACCCTCGACTTGAATGGTGGCATGAGATTGCCTTCCTTTTGAGAATGCCATTGGGGGAGAAAATGGTGGACATCTTGTCTTGTTCTAGGGAACGGCTTTGAGGATTCAATCAAAGCCTCTTGTGTATGGATTGATTGGGGACACACGTATTCTTGGTATTATCCATTTAGTGTACACATTGTTGGATTGATTTTAGGTGAACTTGTTCGGAAGGCCTTCAACATGCTAGTGCTAATATTTATGTTGCTCCAAGATGATGCTCAATTATGGTGAAGTTATTGGTGGCCCATTCAACTGATGGATTTCCTAGCATTGGAGTGGTTGTGTCCACTCTTGTGGATGTGCTAGACTCCAAAACTTTGAGTTACTACTGTCATGGTCTAGCGTACAATTGTCGGTAAGCTGTCCACATTATATTGACATCCCTACTCCATTATAGGTGCCTACGATGATGACATTAAGCATTGAGTCGTGCCCATGCCTAATACTAGTTGAGCTTCAATAAAGACACGATGCCATAGCTTTCTAGCATCTTGGGCATTTTTGCCAAGGGGGCATTCACGGTTGAGGTACTACTTTTGGGACAAAGGACTTAAGGACTTAAGGACTAGTGGATTTCGGCGTTTATCATGATTTACTATTATTTGATCAATAAATGCTAAATAAATAAGTAGATAGTTCATAGGCTATATCAAGAAAGATATTATTTCTTATCAAATAATCACCAATAATAAAGAAATTCCGTATGAAATAAGTAGATAAGTCATAAAACTTGAAAAGGGGTCAAATGACTTGTTTGGGCCACATCAATGGCATTTTTTGTTCTTTAGGTGTGCATTGGTGGTCAATTATTTCCTGTTTTGCATCTTGGTACCTTGGTATAAGTGTCATGTGTCCATTCATATAATTTTTTTTGTCCAATTCTAATACTAGACGTTCCTTTTAGGTGTGGCCGCAATTATATGTATTTTTGGCCATGTTTGGTGCCACATGTAAAGTTGGGCAATTGGTATTCAATACATTTTTGGTTCTGTTGGTACACACTTGAACGATGATTGTGAGGAAAAAAATTGGGATCGTTTCGATTAATTCTTGTTGTCCTATTCATTCCTTGATCCTAAGGTGAACAATTAAGACAACACTCCTAAATGTCCTTTAAGGAATCAAAATGATATCTTAGATGACCCTATTCCTTCTAAATTAACTTTGTCGGTGTACTCAATATGGAGTATGAATTGTAGGTATGATCCAAAATATGCTTCACAATACAAATCTAAGCATACCAAGCATGTGAAGTTATCTAAAAAAGTCCTTTTTCTGTTAGACACCCAAAAGTAGTACCCCAACCGTGAATGCCCCCCCAAATAATTGATTAAAGTGCAAAAGGAAGTCAAGTATTCCTAAAAGGAATATTTTGAAATTGGGCAAATTCAAAATGTAATTCAAAACAAGTTAGACATTCATCCAAGTCATGTCTATAATTCATGAATGGTTTTCCTAATTTCATCTATGATGGCTACGATTAACCTAAACACTTTCCTTAACCAATTCATGCAAATTCATGCTTGTTTTGTTTTTAAACCATGAGCGAGATTGATGCCGTGTGAAGACACTGTTGAAGTTATTTGATGCTACTTTGTTGGATTCCAGTGCATGTCACTTGCATGATTGCAATTTCAGGCACTCTTTGAATGTTATTTCCTCTTTTTTTCGGGACACTCAATGAATTTCCCAAAAAATTAGGCACCTTCATGACTAATTATTTTCTGCCCAAGGTGCTAGAGGGCTACGGTATCCAAAATTAACTTTGAACTAAAACCGACTGTAAGGTAATTTACCACCACCTCACCCAACTCAACACACTAAATTCTTGCACAATCAAGTGTAATATTGGTTCACAAAATATTCATCATGTTTCCATGTTGGTTTTGAGTCATATACCAATAGAATTTTGAACCCATCTAATTTTTGAATGTGGAATTCAAGAAAGACGTACTTTAGTGTGTTGCAATTCTATGACAATTCTTGACAATAATCATTGTATTACAAAAAATAAGTGTTAATAGCATCTCAACATTTTATAGTATCAATTTTAACATCATCTATCTTACGTACAAAAATCATACATATATGACAATGATTTGTATGTTGATTTTAAGGGATATCTACCTTACTCCCAGTTGCCTTCCTACTATAGAAAGAATAAGGGCCGGTTTACACTACGGTGGAGAAGGCCTCCAGTCGGTTAAGAATGCTTGGCCAAGACATGGTTATATGAGGCAAATGGTGGATGTGCCGGAGAAGAATTAAAGGCAATAAAATATTTTTATTGAGTTGGGCTTCTCCTGAGGAGGAGTTTCTGAAACTCCTCCTCCGGAGAAGCCCAACTCCAAAAAGTGCCGCCATGTAGGCGGCCATGTCATTTTATCATCCATGAGAAAAGTTCACCACCGTTGTTTTCTTCACCTAGTGTAAACACCCACCGGTCAAGAGTTGCATTTTCGACCAATCACAATTGAGAAACGCCCTTTTTCCATGACCGGTGGACTTCTCCACCGTAGTGTAAACCGGCCCTCACACATGGCTTCACTTCCTATCTTAACATCATTTTGACCTGTGAAGAAATCATAGTCATTCTTTGAGGGACAATAAGAAGTGATATAAGGGCTCATACAATAGAGTCCACCTAACTATGAATGTAACAAAACTGTTTCAATTCACATGATATATTTGTACAATGTCAATTGTTGGTATGATTGTAAAATTGGAATTCATTGGGGGTTTAATGGGACACTCCACCGTTTATTTCAACTGGTGTGTATTACTTTCACAGGTACTCAACACTAATTTCTTACAGAGAATGTGGCTTCTATAGTAAGCTTTTGTACGACATAAATTGTGTTGAGTTATTAGAGATGAAAGTAAAGATGTTCTTACAGCTTAACCCCTAAGTGCCCAAGCCTTTCGGAATGCACTTTTCCTAAAAAATATGTGCATGGCTTTAATACAATCCCCAATGGAGGAATTTGTCTTTTATCCAAAATCTAACCGTATAGATGTCTAAAGAACTTGTTTATTAGTATGCATACCAATTTTGAGACCGAGATTGCATAAGAGTTGTGAGATTCAAACAAGAGAAATGTATACATTCTTTTTTTTGTATGCCGCCCCTCCCCACAATGTTGGTATGATTTGCTCATAAGTGTTTTTAGGAATTTGAGGTGACACGAACAACTCCAACATGTGAAAGAATACGAAAATGTGATTCCAAAGACCCTATGTATGCATATAGAGCTATCCCAATCATTTCGCAATCCTCCTTGCAATTCTTGAACTGCATTTTCTTTATTTTAACACTTGACGATTTGATATTGCAAATTACTTCACATTGGTAATTGTGAATACTAATATTCGACGGTCAAAAATACGGATTTTTTTTACTCTTTCCACTACGACACTTTTCAAAAGAAATGAATAATGAGAACTCTTTGGATGTCAAAAACAAGTACAATAGTCCAATTAGTTGAACCATTGAGGAAATAGTAAAGCACTTTCTCCACCCATTCCCTACATCACGGACATATATGCCTTTGCGACCCTCTCTAAAATCGAATATTTACTCTTTTTGGTCAAAAACGCCTCAATCCAAAAGTTGCCCTTCCATACTGCCCGGCAAAAAAATTTATGTGGTCAAAGGAATTTACCTGCCCACACACAAACGAGCCGAAATTTTTGGTCAACCATATATGGTTGCTCGGGCACTTAGGGGTTAAGTGATCACTGTAGTTCCTTTCAATTCTCTTGAGTTTTCAAACTTAGAATTGTGTGTATATTTTGATGCATATACATCATAATTACCCCAAAGACAATTAGAAAATTGACTATAGAGAGAATCATTTCTCATTGATCATGGGAGTCACTCTCTCAGCAAGTGTCAAGTTGCTCGCTCATCCTATGAAGATCACCACACATCAATCATTAATATTGGTTCAGTCCTTCATAAATTCACAAAGTGAAGATTCTTTTATTCTCTTCAAGTGATCAAATAGACCCTCTCAATTGTGGAAGCTATTGAACTTAAAATGATGTGACCTATATTTTGATGAGCATGTGATGGCATTGCCTCCAAAATGCTTAGCAAGCAAATAATTGAGAGCATCATTTCTCAAGTGACCATTGGAATCACTCTTAGCAAGTGTTGAGCCGTTGGCTCATCCTATGAAGGTCACCAAGTTGCAATCACTAAGGTATGCGGATGATATTCAATTATTTTCTTTAATTGGCTCTTATATTTGATTAGTATGTGCTTCGGTGAGAATTAAGAAAAAAAAGACCATAAATACACATGTTTAAAAGAGATTAAGTTTGTCTTTAAATTTTATTAACTTTTCCACACTCACCAATGAACTCAATTGGAGGGGGGGGGGGGAACCACCTATGTGTAAATGTATTTAGTCAAGGAACGAATGGACATGCACTTCTGCTAAACTATAACTCAATCATGGGGTTTAGATCATCAATTCGTTTATTTGCTCCTTCTTCATCATGGATTTGTTAATACAACACAAACTTCGTTGTGTAAACCTAATTGCTAGAAGTTGAAGAACATGAACAACAAATCAAAATACACCACCGTACCTTATTGAAGGAGCCCCTCCATAAATCCACAAAGTCATGTATCAATATACCTAAGGGGGGGGGGTGTCGCAACCCTTGCTAGCCCCCTTAACAATCTTGCCAATTTTCATTTTTAGCAAAGGTTACGAGTGCTAACCCTTCGCATTCCGTTATACTAATGGTTAGTTCCTCCTACCCCAAACCTTACAGTTCATAAGAGGGGAACCGACTCTCCTACTTTGCTTTCGGGACTCACCCCTTAATCGGTAACCAATTCTTAGATGTGTACTTCTATTCATGGAAGTCCAATCTTATGTTGATTATTGCATTGCCGGAGCAACACTACAACAACCCGAACCATACTAGGCAACTATGCCCTCACATTGGGCCAAAGCCCATGAAGGCCGTGCCGTTCGGCCTCGGGTGGGTGAGGCCACACCACCTTACCCATATGAGCCTCTAGGCCGGGCCCCTATCCCACTGTCAAGAAACCTTTTGTCTCTCTACCAAGAGTTGGGGCCAAATAGACATTTTCCCTTAGCCGCTAGGGCTAGAAGCCCCCAACAGCTTCAGAACACCATAACTTCCTTATATGATGTTTGTTGCTAATTAGCAACCATTCTACCTTCATTTATGCTTCACGTAGATGCCGATGGACTCCTCACTTGCCTCATTTGGGCAAGTATTGAGGAAGTTATGCCTGCTCAAACCTTGGTAGTCCCAGGAGCCACTCCCAAGGCGTTGTCCCGGAACAACGCCCACTCAAATTGCCATAACTCCTAGCTCACACCTCCGATTAAGGTGTTCTTGAGCATTCTAGAATCTACACGCCATAAGCTACGCATAGCTCACGGCCTTACCACAGCCTTACCCTCTTGCCTCCTAGTCTCCATGGGTGGGAGGCGTTCCCAACGCCCAGGGCCCTCACCCACACAAAGATCACTTGGGCCCCTTGTGCCCATGGTGTTTTGGGCACTCCTCATGGAGAGGTGCGTGACAAGGGTGGGGGGGGGGGGGTAGGCAATCCATTGTTGGAAAATTTATTTATTTCCAAAATTCCATTTTGACAAATGGAATTTTTTTCCCATATTCTCACTTTTCTTTTACAAACAACAATGATTGTTTTATAGCAACAATTTCAACAAAATTTCTATGAACCTCCAAATAATAAAATGAACCCCAAAACCATCATGATACTATGAAATTGGTTGGGGCGAACCAACCCGTACATTGGTTCCTTGAAGGCAAGGGTTTAGGCATCCAACAAGGAACGAGTGTATGGGTTGGTTCGCCCAAATCTATGAAGTTTCTCTTCAGTTGTGATTTATTGCCATATTTTGACGAAAATGGGTGAATAAAAGGGAAGGGGGGCAGTCGCCATAATATGGCGCAGGCAGCGAGGGCCATGATGGCCACCCGATCTCAAGACATCGGCCCATGCTCGCCTCATGTGACAAGGCTGTCACTCTCCCTCCCTCCACTCTTCGTCGTCGTCGGCACTCATCGCCTGACGATAGGTCACCTCAGCCATGAAGAGTGCAAGAACTAAGTCCGCCTCTGTCATAAGTGTACCCAAAAGTACCTTGGTGTGGCCAAAACCTATAACTATTTACTGCCATCAGGTGATAAAGGTCATATATAAGCACTCGGCTATGTCTCCCTCGAGCATCTCAAGTCCTCAACTGACTTCGCTTCCAGGATGCAATATTCCCTCCTCTACCTAGTCCCGGCCATGGCGACATGCAGTCTAGCTTCAGGAAACATATAAGTAACTGATGGAGGTCTACTCCTGTCTTGCGTCTTTTTCCAGGATTCAGGCAAGGGCATTGCAAGCTGAAACTAGTTGGAGCCTCGAGTCCTACAGCTAGGGATCAGCTTATGTATACAGCTATGGCACAGGTCTACAAACTCATCACTGTCTGCATGCCATTAGCTAGGATTGAGCAATCTTAGTCGGCCAGCCTGCTGGAAGGGATCACCAGCTCCTCGGTCCTGGACATGTATAGGACCCGGTAGTAGGTCGGAGATCGGTCTGCATGCAAGCATCGATAGTCAGAATTGAGGAGCCAGCGACCATATATATTCATCACTTGTGAAATTACTTCGAGTTGCTGCTTGAGTGCATCTACTAGTATGGTTAGTGGGGTGGCAAAAGCCGAGTCGGGTAACGTACCCGGTAGCGGCGGCGGCTTTCTGCAGTCGGTCGTCAACCCCAAGACGATGAAAATGGGTTATTATTACCTTGTGACATACGGGCTCAAGGTGATAGTGTTAGTGTCCCTGTCGTGGGCAGCATTGGCCGTCGCCGGCCGGATGCGGGACCCGGAGCAGATGGGTTATTATTCGCAGCTATGGGCGAGCCGACCGGAATTTGATTCGGCGGTGGTGAGGGTGATGGTCGCTTGCACAGCGATCGTCGTGGTGGCACTCACTCTGCACGCGGTCGCGATGGGGGGCCCGACTTATCTCGTGGACTACGCATGTTACCTTCCGCCGAAGCACCTGGAGGTGCCCCGCAAGAAGTTCCTGGAGCGGAGCCGTGCGTCGGGGTACTTCGACGAGACGAGCATGGACTTCCAGGAGAAGATTCTGAGCCGGTCGGGGCTGAGCGAGCGCACGTGCCTCCCGGCGGGGTTGCACGCGCACCCGCAGCAGCTCGACATGCAGGCCGCACGCAAGGAGGCCGAGGACGTCATGTTCGCGTGCCTTGATGAGCTGTTCGAGAAGACGCGGGTAAAGCCGCGGGACGTCGGCATCCTCGTCGCCAACTGCGGGATGTTCTGCCCGACGCCCTCGGTGTCGGCGATGATCGTGAACAAGTACAAGATGCGGTCGGACACCCGCACGTTCAACCTGGGCGGTATGGGATGCGCAGCATCAATCATCGCCGTTGACCTCGTGCGAGACCTCCTGCGCTTACACCCAAACTCGTATGCGATTTTGTACAGCAGCGAGAACATCACGCAGAACTGGTACTTGGGAAACCGACGGTCGATGTTGATTCCGAACTGCCTATTTCGCGTCGGCGGCGCGGCCGTCCTCCTCTCCAACAAATGGAGCGAGCAGTGGCGGTCGAAATACAAGCTGAGCACGATCGTGCGCACACATAAAGGCGCGGATGACAAGAGCCACCTGTGCGTGATCCAGCGCGAAGATGAGCAAGGGAAGAAGGGTGTCGTCCTGTCGAAGGATATCATGGACATCGCCGGGAAAGCCTTGACGACCAACATGACGACACTCGCCCCGCGGGTGCTGCCTGCGTCCGAGCTGATCCTCTACTTTGCCAACCTCGTGGGGCGAAAGGTGCTCCACATGAAGACGCTCAAAGCCTACGTCCCGGACTTCAAGCTCGCCTTCGAGCATTTCTGCATCCATTCGGGCGGCCGCGCTGTCGTCGACGCGTTGCAAACCAATTTGCAGCTCACTGACCAGGACTGCGAGGCCTCGCGCATGACTCTCTACAGGTTCGGCAATGTCTCCTCGGCGTCCATCTGGTACGAGCTTGCGTACATTGAGGCCAAAGGGCGGGTGCGAAGGGGCGACAGGGTGTGGCAAATCGCCTTTGGCAGTGGCTTCAAGTGCAACAGCGCGGTTTGGCACTCTCTTAGAACCATCAAACCACCACCAGCGAAATACTCGCCTTGGACTGACTGCCTGGACGAGCTCGTGGGTATACCCGAATTGAAGAAAATGCTCTAATTTGATGCAACATCTCATGGTAGCTGGAGTCCTCCATTTAGATGAGATTCAGTGCAAGTTTAATTTGCTTAATTCTAGTGTCTCATTGTTCTTCATCAGATTGAATATTGCATAACTAATTAAGTTGCATGCATGACATAAAAATAATGTAGCATCATGATAGTTCACAACAACAGATCAGAGAGAGGTCTTGAGGTTCTGTAAAGTTATATTTTATCTGAATGGAGGAAAATAATTCTCTTCAAGCGAGAGAACTTGGCCCAATGTTATATCGCAGAACACGCCACGCGCCTCCTCAAATATTCTATCAACTGCATAGTGTCACATTAATGGCATCCAGCCCAATCTGTCGTGTTATAATCATACCAGAACTCATATGCTAATCCTATTCACAAGAAGTAAACGTAAATTTTCATCGACATCGCAATCTAAGGTATTTAAACAAATCTATTTTTGTGTCAAGTGTTATTTGTGCAAGAAAATAATCAAGAAATCAAATTGTTACGGGCTGGCTCCCTTCTCAGTGATAAAATATGGAACTTTGGGCAATGTACTACACAAGGAATCATCATGTGACAAAGTGGACGAAGCTGGAAAATAGATATATTACCTTTCTGATATCATTCACAACTAGGATGAACACCGAGATTCAAAAATTTCAAGAATTTGACAACCTTGTAAAAATGTCACGGCGCTCTCTCTTCCTCTGCCCGTATATAAGTGCTTGCTGATTTAGGCACATGGCCACAAGTTTTCTGCTTGTGCAATAAACAGGAAGACTTGCAGAGTTCAAAAGACGACCACAACAAAACTACTACTACAAGAAGAAGTTGTGGCCGGAAGATTCTACAAATGTCTAACCTTATTCAGTTTTGAACAACGAGTCCCTTTTCAGGCTTCAGACAACAAGTTGATTGAAGAATTATCTGCACATAATGGCACCTTCTAACAAGACTGAGAGGACAGTTGATTACATAGCACTTGGTAGCGTGTGAGCATATTTGATGAGTCCAATATTTCTTACATAGTACAGTGTCTATCACATTCAAATCACGGTGTGCAGAACATGGTTGAGATCATTAAAAGACAACCCTCTACATGCCAAATGTTCAGTATGTGCTCCAGTTCTAGGAGTACTTTTAGGTTCGACAATTTTAAGTTCAACAAATTTATTTCTCTATTTATTTTGGGACACAACAGACTGCTGCAAGGACTGACATTACCCCGACAAGTTATAACAAAGACAACGCCCATATACGTTGTTTTTTTTGCAAGAATTTCTAGCCCTAGGCTCTCATCGAGACAATTGACGGTTTGACAACTTCCAACACAACTTTTGTCAAAACGAAGAGAGAAATCAAAAAGGTATGAAGTACAATCACCTCAGCTAACAGTGAAGATACTTACTCTTTGCACATTTACGCACTTGTGGGTGAAAAACGGCGAGCCTTCATCAGCTGATATAAATCCACTTGTTTCTCTCAAAATATTCTTAAAGAAACTGATCTAACGTGGTTGGGGTAGAACTTGTTCCTTGTCACTTCACCACCAAAGTACACAAATTTCCTTGATCTCTTTGCTCTTTGCCTTCCAATAATTGCAACTCCTCCTACTTGCCTTCACTCCTCTCTTAATTTTCGTGAAATCAATTGGGTGCTCAATTTGGAGGTAGTATGGATGCAGATCCATCCTAAGGATTGTCAGCAACAAGCGTCCTTCCATAACTCATTGTGCTTCCACTGTTGATTTGGCCCCATCATGTTGTTCAGGTTGCGGATGGCGGCCAAATGGCAAAGGATGCATCACAATAACGTCAGGATTTTGGACTGGTTTATTGTGTCATTTTGCATGTGTTATAAATCACACACTACAATACTCATTGTATGTTCAGGGTAGTAAATTTTTTAACATTGCATTAGGGTAGCGTTCTTTAGTCTCTAGTAGAAACAACCTAAATAAGTACAAAAGAGTCCATGTTAATTTGCTCCAAAACATGACTTTGCAGTTTGTTGTGTACCTTTGATCAACTTGTTTATGATTTGTGTGGTGTCAATTGTTTCATTTTCCCCTTCTAATTTACTAATTGATATTGCCTCCTAGTGGCATATGCTTTTGTTGAGAAAATCTAAGCAGAACTCATTGCTTGGAATAATACAATTCATCTTCAAGAGGAAGAGTACCGGTATTAATACCAGTATTAATACCAGTAGAGTTTTACCTAACCTCAGAGGTAACCCTCATGTTAAAATGGTTTTGTCCTTATCAAGACTCCCAGGTAAGTTGACACCTGTGCATAAACGTTTCAACACCCCCTCTTGCACACTTAGCCCTTTTGTTTTTAGAGGCAAGGCATGACAATGGATTTGAAGTTGAAAAAGTTGTCATTGGTAACTCTACTATCTATTGGTCCAAAGTGGATTCCAAAAAGAACGTTGGTGAGTTCAGTACCGATGGTGAGTGTTTGATGGATAGTTGAGAGTCCTCTTGTTGTTGGTGTGGGACGTGCTGGTGATATTCAAGTTGAGAATCGCGTCGTTGATTAATGTGATGAAGTGCTTCGTATTTTAGAAAGTCGAGCAAGCTTTGAGTGGGCTTTCAAGAAGCATGGTCAATGAGGGAGCGATATTATTGCCCACTTTGTCGCAACCTTTGCTAGTTTTTCTTAACTTATCTTGACCAGATACCAACTCTAGCAAGTGTCACAAGTGCTAACCTGTACATCCCATGCCCATGTATGGTTAGTTCCCCATACCATGAACCTCCAAGCTCATGGCTTGGTCACCAAACCCTCCTACACATACATTTGGGACTCTCCCCTTAGTAGGTAGCCAATGGTTAAATATAGACTTTCATTCATAGAAGTTCATTCTTGAGTTGATCATTATGTTACCAAAGCAATACTACAACAACCCGAAGTACAGTTGCCAAGTATGTTCCGAGTGGGGTCGGTCGGCAAAGCCGCCTCACTCATATAGGCCTCTAGGACTTTTCACAAGGCCATACCCCACTTGTCACGTGAGGTGACATCGGGGGCTAAGTCACGTCAATTTAGGAGTAAATGGACTCCACTAGGAGTCCATGTGTGTTGGGATGAGTAACGGACTCCATTGGGAGTCCTAGTTAGTTGTTCATCCACTCCATGGATGAACTCCACACAGGATTGGGGTTGTATAGAGAGGAAGGCCTCTTGACTTGCCATTGTTGTCAAGTCAAGTCTTGTGAGTGTGTTTTGAGAGAGAGAGAGCTTGTTGTTGCTTTCTCATGGCTATGGTGTAGTAGATTATGAGTAAAGCCTTTGCATTCTTTCTCCACCACTTGCACTCTTGGATTCTCCCTTCGTGGAGTGAGAGATAGCTTGACTCTTGTGTGTGAATTTTAGAGTTTCTTAAGCTTTGTAAGGAGACATTTTAGTTTCTTAAGCTTGGAGAGAGAAACCCTCATACTTGACAACAATGGCTCTAATTTTTCATTTTTGGTTGTATTTCTGAGCTAGAATGGCCTAGTAATGAGAGTAAATGAGTGATACAAGTGTTTGAAAGCTTAGTTCGTCATTTCTTGCAACCCTCAAGAAAATTTTGAGAGAAATCTTCCCATTTTTCTTTTGTTGTCTCTTGTATTTTCTTCAATTGTTGATGGTTGAATCTTGAGATTCCATTTAGTTTCAAGATTCTCAAGTCACATTTTCTTGCTTGCAAATTGTGAAGCAAAGTTTAATTTAAATAAAAACATAAACCACAATCAAAATCCGATTTATTTTAAATTTTGGTTGAGCTCCGGACGGATCCGGAGCTCACCGGACCCTCTTGGAGCTCCAATTCTGAATCCCGGGGGCGGGCGGGCGCTAGCCGGGCCCCACGGGCGGGCGGGCGTCGGCCGGGCCCACAGGTGGGCGGGCGCCAGCCAGGCCCTGGCTGCAGGTAAGATACCCTTACTTTTATTTTTTATTTTTTATTTTTTATTTTTTATTTTTATTTTATTTTTATTTTTATTTTTATTTTTTTATTTGTTTTGTTTAATTAAAACTTTTTTATTTTTTTTATTTTTTTCACATTTTTACTTTCACCTTTCAAACTTGGCATCCAATTCTCACAAACTTTGAGGTTCAAATTTGGGGGCATACTAGCTCCGATCGGAGTGAAATTTGAGCCTACCTTGTGTGAAATTTGCCAAGGAATCCAATGGTGTAATTGGATTGTTGATTGGAATTCAAAATCATTGCTGAAATTATTAATTTCAACGCTGATTTTTGTTTTTGGGAGCAAATTAACTCCGAACGGAGTGAAATTTGAGCCTAATTTGTGTGAAATCTTCCTAGGAGTCCATTGGTGCACTTAGTTTGTTGATTGGAGTCCATAATCACCTTGGAAATGAGCCTTTTCAACGCTGATTTTTCATTTTAATTACCAATCTCAAACCTTTGCACAATTTTGGAATTCTGGGGGCATAAACACTTGGCATTTGGCAAGGGATTGCCATATAGATAGCCCGCAACAGGTGCAGGTTGCCATTACCTTGTAGATAGTTGCAGGTACTCAAGTGATTATTTTATGGTGCAAACTAGGAGCCGATATTATCGATCTCCATCACCAGATTACTTGGAGGACGTGCATACCACAAATCTTGAGCCAGAGGTAGATACCAACGAGGCTTTTGAGCCTATTTCGGCGTTGGACACTACTAGTAGGCATCGGATTTGGAGTGTCGGCACGTTCGACGAAATGGAGGACGATCGCCACAATTCAGTGCGTGATCGGTTTTCAGGTCGAGCTGGGGGCATTTCCTTGCCCGATTGGAAACTCCGGTTTCGTACCTGGATTAAGGAGAAACGCTAAAGGTCTTCCAATTTCAATGATTGGTATGCCTTTGAACTTCTGCCTCAACATTTGGAGTATGAGGCACTCCAAACTTATGAACGCTGGACAGAGGGTCATCAGCGACAACTTCGAGAGGTGGAGCAATATTGGGAGGCTCGGGTTGAGCTCATTTCAGCCCTTAAGGATGGGGCGGTTGCTACCTTAGCTCCACCCACCTTCAAGGAGGAGGAATCGCCGGCGGAGTCTAAGGACACGGAACTGGCACTTGGGCCAATGTTGGCTAGCAGTAGCACGGCAACCCTTTCACGGGTGGCACGTGCTACACAGGCAGCATTGACGGCTGTTGGTCCACCACCTCCGTTTAATCCCCTTACTGAATTTGTTGCACATTTGGAAGTGGAGTATGGTGGGTTTCGGCGAGACCAGATGCAGCGCATCCAGGATTTCCGCCGAGAGAAGGATGATACTCCACGGACCATGTATACGCGACTCGCGTGATTTGCTGTGGAGTCGGGAGGTGTTTTTGCTGAGAGTCAGCTTGTTAAAATCTTTTTGTCTAAGATTGACAAGCGGCTACTTGAGTTGGCATCACCTCGGATTATCCTCGACTACGAGGGCCGAGCTACGCTTGCACAAGCGTTTGCCGTGGTTGAGAGATGTGATCGGGCTCTTTGCCAACATGATGCCACGGATATGGTATCTTGGATGACAGAGAGTCCGAAACCAAGAAGAATTGTCACAGCTACTAGTAGTTTAACTAAGACTCAACCCGTCAAGGAGCAAAAGATTTTGCATTGTTGGGGTTGTGGAGAAGCTGGTCATTCGAAGAATGATCCCAATTGTCCTAAGAAGAAGAAAACTTAGCCTTTGGGAAAATTAAAACAAAAGATGGAACCAGTAAAGACAGGGGACAATTCTAATAAGAGACAATTGAAATGTAACCATTGTGGTGGCACTAATCACGATGTGGATCATTGTTTCCAACTTCATCCTAAGATGCGGCCTGCCAGTTATGTCACTGGAAAGTCTCCAAGGGAGCAGAGTCTTGAGGCTAAGGTGGCAGAGCTTGAGCAAAAGCTCAAATCTTCTGCATCTTTTGCTCAAATTTCTGAGCCGCATGTGGATGGTGGCACCTCGGGTTCGGACATGTATATGTTTGGAGCAACTGGAGAGGTGGTGGTGGCGGCTTCTACTCGCTCCCAAACATTGGCAGATGCAGTGGCTTCCACGAGTGGTGGTAGCAACGAGGTGCTACATCCTCGCCATGCCGGACCAGCTGATCAAATTGGTCAAGCACGTTTACCTCTTTCATTTGGATTGGTAGACACCACTATTGTTGGGGCTAAAAACCCTGTACCTTTGAGAGATGGGGATTCCATCTCGAAGGATGTTACGCATGCATTGGCATATAAAATTCTCTATATGCCAATTTTCTCGGGTTCGGAATTTATGGCTTCGGATTTCAAGCCTGCTACAGTTTTTCATTTAGCTGGGAGAATGTTAGAAGGTAAGGCTGATTTGCCATCCCTTCAAATATCCCAAGCTGTGGTTGACGTACCTGTGGCTGAGGAGTTGGAGGACTTAGCCAATTTGCGAGCGAGTCTTGCGGATGCGGCGATCATTGCTTTTGGTAAGCAAACTGATATTCCTCCAGCATCAATTCCAGAAGTGGATACGTCATTTTCGAATTATGCGTCGGGAGCGGCATATCTTGCAGACATTTCTGCAAGGCTTGCTCGCGAACGGCATAATTTGCAACCTGGAGTTGTACGGCTAATGAACGACAAATCTTTGTTTGTCGTTTCACGCACGGATATGCCCACTATCCGTGCTACACCACTGAGAGTTATGATGGATTCCGGTGCTCAACCGGTTATGATTGGCAAAGGACTTGCTGACAGTCTTGGATTGACGCCAGCAAGCTTGGATCCTTGTCCATTCACTATTGTGACTTCAGTAGGGGGCACTGAACGTGCAACAGGTTACACCAAGGCACCTCTAAGTTTGATTTTTCATGTGGGGGCAGGGCCTACTTACAGTCATTTGTCAATGAACTGTGTTGTTACTAATGCTACCAACTATGATATATTTGTTGGTCAGCAAGCTCTTTACCCACTTGGCTTTGGTTTGGATAATTGGACGGAAGAGGCATGGATTAGACCGGGATGGTCCACTGGAGATGGCAGGAAGGTATTTATTCCCGTCACATTTGCAGCCACTGCTATGACTATGGTTGCGGAGGCAATGTTTGGTTGCAGCGGTTCAGTTGCAAATTTGCCTTGTGCTCCAGTTTTATTGGAGGAAATAATGAACTACACTTGTAATGCGGCAGAACAACAATTTTTACCATCTTTTCAAATTCCTGCTCGACATTTCAAGGATCCACCTCCACCATGGCGAACTCCTAAGGAGTTATCCGACCATTGTCAACACATTGTAGCGGATTTGGAGCTTGGAGAAGCACCCCCAACTTCATCCTCATTTTCTTTTGCTCAACCCATTCGTTGGCAACCATCACCTGAAGGTATTGTCCTTGTGGAGATCTTTGGAGGCATTGGCACAGGTTTGGCGGCAGTGTTGGAAGCTGGAATTACAGTTTGGCGATATATTCATGTGCACAATGGGTATGCAGCCAACAAAGCCGTCCGACACCACATCCAAAAATTGTTGTTGAGATACCCCGCACAATTGTCAGCCTCTGCCATTCATGGATGTTGTGGTCAACTTCCTCAAGATGTCACTATGATTAGTGATGAGGATTTGAGAAGGTTGGGCCACGTGGATTTGATTATTGCAGGATGGCCTTGTCAAGGCCATTTGCGGGCAGGAACTGGCTAGGGATTGGATGACCCTAGGTCTAGTTTGTTTGCGGATTTGATGCGATTGACGCAATGGTGGTTTATCCACCAATCAACTCCGCCAGGGTACATTTTCAAAAATGTACCATTATTGGGTGATACCCGGCACAAAGTGGTGAAGGATGGTGAGTACATTAACCAAATTCTGGGTACTCTAATATTTATGGATGCCGCATCTTTGGGATCCTTTGCTCATCGGCCTCGTTGGTTTTGGACCAACTTGGTATCACCTCGGGTGCTTTCATCGGCGATTGCCCGCATTCCCCGCCTTATGGATCGCAAGGTGGATGACATTTTAAATGATCATCGTGTTTCCTTGGCAGTTACCAAGGATGACACCTTGCCATTTGCATTAATTAACAAGGTGGGCATCCCGAGAGGTGCACTACCTACTTTTGTGACATATCCACAGTCTTTTGCATTTCAATCTCGTGGACCTGGCATGGTTTGGGATTCAAAATTCCAAATTTATGAGGAGCCTACGGCAGATGAGCGGGAACGCGCCATGGGTTTTCTTACAGGTACCACGGCTGCTCACGGGCTTCAGGAAGGTCAGAGACGTTTCCTATTGGGGCAAGCTATGGATCTTAATAGCATTGTGTGGATGATTGGAATTTATCTTGCTGCTCAACAACGTATGGATGACCAATTGCTTACTCTGAGGGCAGAGAACAATGATCAGAGGGCAATGGAGCCGCAATCCAAGGATCACATTGAGGTCAATGACACCGAGGGATTATTTCCTTTGAAACTTCATGTTGCGGAAGAGCTTCGAGCCCAACGTGTTTTTTCGGCTTTGGCCCAAGAGTTTGGGAAGTTGGAGGCCCATAAAATGTTTCCACTTCTATTTCTTGGTGATACTTCATATGTGGGTAGCTATTTAGCTACACAAACTGATTGTAGTGGAGAGGATACACATTTGGATTCAAGTGCAGATGAGGGGGCAAAGGTGTTGCCCTCTCCACGGACTAGCAATCATAGGCTGTGCTGGCACCAAGTGGCAATCCTTCTATGAAGAAGGAAACCACGGAGTTTGACGATTGGCCAATTGAAGTGGGGCCAAATCTTACTGGTGCCGAAGCACGAAAGGTACGGGCATTTATTCGCTCTTACCGTAATCGTTTTGTCTTTAGTCTTCATGATCTTGAAGGATATAAAGGTAAACATGTTCGTATTCAACTCAAGGACGACCACCCTATTTTTAGACGGCCATACAGATTTAGTACCTCTGAAAGGTTGGGTGTTCAAACTCGATGTCAAGAGTTATTGGCAGCGGAATTGATTGAACTCTCCAATGGAGAGTATGCTTGTGCTACGGTTATGCCGTCAAAGAAGGATATCTTTGGCAACTGGACGGAAAAACGGATGTGTGGTGATTATCGTCCAGTCAACCGCAAGACCAAGTCGGATCGATATCCAATGCCGATGCCGGAGGAGTTGTTTGATACACTAGGATTTTCTAGAATCTTCAGCACTCTGGATTTGAGGTTTGGTTATCACCAATTACCTTTGTTGTTGGGTGATCGGGTGAAGACCGCATTTTGGGGAATTGATAAAGATGGCAAGGATCAACTTTATCATTGGAAATTTCTGCCATTTGGTCTCAAGAATGCACCAGCTGAATTTCAGCGGGTGATGGACCAATTATTGGCTGGTTTGCCGTTTGCTAGATGTTACATTGATGATGTTATCATCTTTAGTAACAGTTCACAGGATCATGTGAGACATTTGCAAGCGGTATTTGAACGACTTCAACGGTGGGGACTCCGTTTACATCATGGAAAATGTAAGTTTTTCCATGATCAATTGCCCTATTTAGGCCACATGATTGTTCCTGGCGGTCTTGGTGTGCAACATGCGAAGGTGGATGCTTTGCACAAAATTCCCGCACCTAGTGATGTACCACGGCTTCGTGCATTTCTAGGATTGGCAAATTATTATAGGAGGTTTGTCAAAAAATTTAGTTTGATTGCCAAACCTCTTACCATTCTCACGGGGAAAGACCAACCATGGATTTGGAGTCGGGAACAACAACAGACATTTGATACATTGAAGCAGAGGCTCGGTTCAGCGCCAGTGCTTCGACGCCCGGATGTGTCTAGAGCTTTTCAATTGCACACGGATTGGAGTGCAGTGGGATTGGGAGCAATATTGACACAGAAAGATGAAGAGGGAAAGGAATATGTGGTGGCTTATGCATCTAGAAGTAATAATAGTGCTGAATCTAATTATTCTTCTTATGAAGACGAGGCCTTGGCGGCCGTTTGGGCCATTGCACATTTTCGACCTTATTTGTATGGGCAGAAGTTTACTTTGGTGACTGATCATCAGCCTTTAAAATGGCTTATGGAATCAGATAAGCTCACCGGAAAACTTGCTAGGTGGGCATTGTTACTTCAGGAATATGATTTTGAAGTTGTTCACCGAGCAGGAATTGCCAACTTGGATGCAGACGGATTGTCTCGCAATCCAAGTCCTTCAGATGAGGATTTAACTAGAGCCAGGTGGCATGGAGATTGCGATCGTGAGGCAGTGCCGGGTTGGCATGCTGCCACGTATCTCACAATGATGTTGGGATTGGCTGCTTGTGGAAGAGTAAGATGAGGAGGTTGATAAATCTCTCGTTGTTAGTGATGTGTGGGAAGACCAGGCGGTCTTGCACAAACTTTAACAAGGGATATTTCCTCTTAGACTATCTTCTATGGAACGAGATAGAGTTAGTCACCGGATAACAAGGTTTCGTTGGGCAAACGGCTTGTTATTTCGTGTATGGCCGAACGGAACGAGGCGCATCATTCCAAGGCCAGATCAAAGAGCTTCTTTGGTGCGGCAAGTGCACGAGGAGCTTGGACATTTTGGAGTGCGAAGGACACACTCTATGTTGCGCAACCAATATTGGTGGACTGGTATGTACCAACAGGTTGCCACTTATGTTTCTCGGTGTGAAGTATGTGACCGGGTCAGGTCAAGTTTTAATACTTTGTCACCTCAACTTCAGCCTTTACCTATTATGGGCTTGGGATATCGTTGATTTTGCCGGACCGCTTACTATCACTCCACGTGGTTCCAAGTATGTGTTTGTGATGGTGGAGCATTTTAGTAAGTGGATTGAACTCGTGGTTCTTCCCCAAAATTCCTCAGAATTGGCAGCTATGGCATTTCTTGATCGAGTTTTGGCACGGTTTGGAGCACCTGCAGAGGTGTTGACGGATCAAGGGAGAGAATTCCTTGGATCTTTCGAGGCTTTGTGTACCAAGGCTTTGATTGATCATCGGACAACTTCCAGAGATCACCCTGAGGCAGATGGCTTAGCTGAACGAGTTGTTCAGACGGTTAAGCGCGGTTTGCGGAAGTATGGATTGCTTCATGGCAACCATCGCGATTGGGACTTGATGTTACCATGGATAGCAATGGGTTATCGTTTCAGCAGGCAAGCATCTTTGACATCCTATAGTCCTTACCAACCCTTGTATGGACGGGAACCAATTTTACCTAGCTCGGTGCGAGAGAAATTGGCTCCCGTGGTAAACTTGGATGATCCAGATGTTTGGGCTCAATGTCTTCATAACCGAGCAACGTTCTTCCAAAAGGCCATGCCTATGGCTATGGAGAACTTAAATATTGCTCAACATCGTGATACATTACGGTATGCCCGGATCCGCAGTGGAGCTTATCGACCTCAGGTTCGTAGATTTTCCAAGGGGGATTATGTTTATTTGCAACGGGAGGTGCCTACTACATTGGATGTCAAGGTTGGGCGCACGATTTTGCGGGTAAAAGATGTCTTGCCAAGTGGTATATTATTGCTTGAAGGCAAGGATGGACGGGAATGTCGTGAGCATTCAAAGAATTGTGCTCCATGTCACCTTCCCATCGACGGCTCTGTGCATTCCGAGTTGGCGGTTGTACCACAGGGTCTGCCTTGTTATGTTTGTGGAGAGAAGAAAGGAGCTGCAACAATGTTATTGTGCGACCAATGTCAACGTGGATGGCACATGACATGTTTGACACCTCCCCTTTTTATTCTTCCTTCTGGCAATTGGGTTTGTCCTCGTTGTCGGAAAGCCTCTCATTCCGTGGCCGTTAATGATCATGATTGTGAATTTTGTGGATGTTTACCACATGTTTTAGTGGTGAAGTTGTTATTTAGTTGGTTGGAAATTTTATGGGATTGAAAATCACATTGAAAGAATTATCCAAGAATTCAACATAAATGGTTGAAGGCGATTAAGGATGGGGCTCAAATTGCACCCAGCCTATAGTTCTTGGATTACTTTCTTAGTCATGAGTTTAATTCCTTAGATTACCACTACCCAATTGAATATGTATAGATGTAGCAACAACTTCATCATGTTCAACAACTCTACCGATGAGTATGTTTGTTCCTAGCCGATTGGAGGGGCTCCTTATATGCTAGTGGGGGCACTTGAAGAGGTGGTTGTTTAGCATTTTAATTTGTTATTTTATTTTGCTAATTGATGTTGACGCCGACACTCGATCTGTTGTGTTTAACGATCTTAGTTTACACGACAGCTGTCACGTGAGGTGACATCGGGGGCTAAGTCACGTCAATTTAGGAGTAAATGGACTCCACTAGGAGTCCATGTGTGTTGGGATGAGTAACGGACTCCATTGGGAGTCCTAGTTAGTTGTTCATCCACTCCATGGATGAACTCCACACAGGATTGGGGTTGTATAGAGAGGAAGGCCTCTTGACTTGCCATTGTTGTCAAGTCAAGTCTTGTGAGTGTGTTTTGAGAGAGAGAGAGCTTGTTGTTGCTTTCTCATGGCTATGGTGTAGTAGATTATGAGTAAAGCCTTTGCATTCTTTCTCCACCACTTGCACTCTTGGATTCTCCCTTCGTGGAGTGAGAGATAGCTTGACTCTTGTGTGTGAATTTTAGAGTTTCTTAAGCTTTGTAAGGAGACATTTTAGTTTCTTAAGCTTGGAGAGAGAAACCCTCATCTTGAAGAGGTGGTTGTTTAGCATTTTAGTTTGCTATTTTATTTTGCTAATTGATGTTGACGCCGACACTCGATATGTTGTGTTTAACGATCAACGCTCAACGGACTCAACGGGAATCGAACCTGGACCGCCTAAAATGCACCACAACCATCGTCCCTCAACCAACCAAGGACCCATGATCTGGTGTCCACTAATAAAAACATAACACAACTTATACTAGTAACACACAGACAACCACATGCTACAAGAACGACTGGGCTACATTTATATGTTTTCAGGTTACTAAAGTGTCTATCCTCGAAAGGGGAGAGTAGTCATGTACCAATGTTCCTTTGCCCGGTGGGTACTGGCCCATTGACAAGACGAACAGACACTCTATTCACGCCGGCCTCGAAAGAGGACCGGAGTTTTTATCTATCTATCTATCTATCTATCTGTTTAACGATCTTAGTTTACACGACACACTATCAAAAAAAAATTGTCTTTTTCCTAAGGGTTGGGGCCAAGTAGATATTTTCTCTTAGCTACTGTGACTAGAAGCCCTCAGCAGCTTCAAACTACTATAACTTCTTCTCATGATCTTAAATGTTATCAAACAACCACTCTATCAACATCTATTCTTTATGTACATGCCAATGGATCCCTCACTTGCTTCATTCAAGTAAGTATTGAGGAACTTATGGTTGTTCAAACCTAGACAGGCCCGGGCGTCACTCCCAGGTCATTATTGTCCCGAGACAACGCCCCACTCAAATTGCCATATCTCCTAGCTCACACCTCTGATTGAGTTGTTCTCAAACAATCTAGAATTCGAACGCCATAAGCTACTCATAAATCATGGCCTTACCCTTGTGACTCCTAGTCTCCGTGGGTGGAAGGTATTCTCAACGTCCAAAGCTCTCACTCACACTAAGATTACTTGGGCCTTCTCACCAATGGCACCACAAGTCTCGGGTGTCACTTTGGGGTGTAAGGCCCCTTTAGGACGGAAGCCTACCTTGGGGCGGGCGAACACCTAAAGGGGTTTGGGTGTGCGGTGAGCCGCAACCCCTTAGAGTGAAGGGTTGAACCCGGTTGGGAATGCACACTTAGGCGGGCGGACTAAGTGTGTGATAAGGTGACCCGTGCAAGGTGCACGAAGGGCTTAGCGACGATGGCTAATGGGTGAAGACTAAGTGGACTCGGAGCACACGCGGAGCGTGTGGGAAAGGCCTGTACCTTGGACTCTGGATGATCCAGGGTAGCTCGTGGGTTAGACTCGGGAAGACCCCAAGAGTGTTAGGATGCTAGTATCCGGAATTACTAGTGTGTGGACTCACCAAGCAAGTGGTTGCGTAGGTGAGTTGTTAGCTTTACGCGAGGCGTGAGGAATGTGGCGTTGGAGCGGCGTTACAAATGGTATCAGAGCGTCTAAGCTCGGTATCGTGATTCGACGCCGAAGGAGCGAAGAAGAAGCTTAGCGACCTTGGAAGCCGCAACGATGGCGACCACGAAGCGCTCCAAGAAATGCAAAGGCGAGTCGCGACGAGGAGAAAATGAAACTGGAGAGGAGTTGGAGCCGGAAGTCGCAATGGAGGCGATTCAAGGCGAGGAGGGCGTGACGAGTAAGAAGACTCGCGTGTCACGCAAGAAGGCCGTAGTGCCTACTAAGACCGCAATTCCAATCCACGAGGAGTTGAACTTGGACCCGATTCACGTTGAGCTCACTCAAGAGCAAGGTGTGGTGAATCAAGCCGAAGTGGCGGAGGACCAACCCAACGTACCGCCCGTTAAAAGCAAAGAGGTTGAGTCCAAAGAATCCGAGAAGGATTCGGATCGGGAGGGACCCCGGCGACGCGAGACGCCAATAGCGAGGCTCAAGGATAAGTTTCGCGAAATGAGAGCGACTATGGCCACTTTGATAGACCAAAACCAAATGTTGGTTGAAATTATCCGAAGTGGAAAGAGCTCGTCGTCGGAAGGTGCCAAGCCGATTTATATGAAGAATGTTCCCAAGCCCATGATGTGGGATACAAAGGATAAGCGGAACATTGAAGCATTTCTCACGGAGTACAAAACGTATTGTGATACGTCGGGGTATAACGGCGACGAAGTGCGGGTGAGAAGTTTTGGGTCGTTCCTAAAGGATGGCGCGTCTATCACCTTTGCGGCGTGGTGAGGTTCGCGAGGCAAATACTTGTCGTGGAAGGACTTCAAGGAATAGGCGATTGAGGCGTGGTGCAAGCCGCACCAACACCTTCTCGATGTAACGTCCTTGAGCGCTATGAAATGGAAGAACGATCAAAATTTGTCGCGTTATGCCGAGGAGTACAAGTCTAAGCATTTGCAGTACGATTGCGAGAAGAACCCGCAACTCGGCATGATGGAGGCGTTTCTCGCGAGTCTCGACGAATCAATTCAATACAAAGTGTGGGAGCGGAAGTGTGAGCCCAAAAGGGTACCCACATTTAGTCTTAGACCCTTGAAACGTTAGTTGATGCACTTTGAAGTAGCATGTTACTTCACAAAAATATAAAAAGAGTGAAATGTTAGTCTTAGAAGTACCATGTTGTAAGAGGCTAGGATGTGAGTTGTTATTGTGTTTTTACCTTCGGAAGGATTTGAGTGAATGGGGATAGGTAAGGAGAACTTGGATTGAGTAGTTAGTGAGTAGGCTAGTACAAATGGATGGAGACAACCAAAGTGACTCAAGAGGCAAGTGCATTCGAATTGGGATGAATGGAGGATCACATGGAGCGCACAAGTGGACCACCTCATCATGGCCACTTAATGGGGAAGGCCCAAGGAAGAATGCAAGGTGGAGGATAAGCAAATTCTCAAAGCACCAATCAAATCACGAGTTAAGCATCGTGGTTTGAATTAAGTGGTGAGCGACGATTTGGGAAAGTAAGGGGAGAAAGTTATGGCGGCGGAAAGCGAAGGAGGCTAAGTTTGGGTTGAAGCATCCCAAGTTTGGTAAAGTGTGGTAGGTAGAAAGCCAAGGCTAGTTAAATGTTCGAATTAGGATCCTTGTTGATCATTTGAGGGAGGAAGACTTAGAAGATAGGATTGGCGCCTACTAAGTAGGAGGAAATCTCAAGGGCTTATCGTGAGCCTTGAGGGTGCTCACCCCCTCAAGCTTACTATATAATCCCTCATTCTTCCCTCACTCATCCTCTCTTTCCTTTGTGCTCCAAGGCACCCCACGAGTTATAAGTGTGGGTGTGGGAAGCCATATTGGAGCACATGTGTGTGCTTAGTTTTTAGTTTGAGAGCCAAGGCTTGTTAGCCTTGAAGAGGGCTTGACCTCTTGGTAGAATTAGTGTTGACGTGAAGGATTTTAAAGTTAATTCATGATTCCAATTTGTGGTACTTAAAGTTCATGTTTTGAATACACGTGGTTGCAAGTTCCATGTTTAAGAGTTGAGCACTTGATGTTGTGATGAGTGCAAAAATATACTTGTGTGGATTAGTTAGTCTTAGTGAAGTTAGGAAATTCTCTCTCCCCCTCTCCTCTCTAGGATTTTAGGATTTTAGGATTAGAGAAGAATTGTGTGATTAGAAAGGGGTTGTTAGTAGAATTAGGGAAATTAGGTAGGAAGATTAGTTAAGGGCTTGAATAATTAGTGAGGTAGTTGGGGATTACAACTACAAAGTTGTGGGTTCATGAAGGAGCTGGGTTTATGAAGGAGCTGGGTTTGTTTAGTTAGAAAGTAAAGAGCTGGGTTTATGAAGGACCTGGGTTTGTTTAGTTAGAAGCTAAGGAGCTGGGTTCATGAAGGAGCTGGGTTTATGAAGGAGCTGGGTTTGTTTAGTTAGAAGCTAAGAAGCTGGGTTTATGAAGGAGCTGGGTTTATGAAGGAGCTAGGTTTATGTAATTAGAAAGTAAAGAGATGGGTTCATGAAGGAGCTTAGTAGATAGCCTACCTAATTAGCTCATAGACAAGTAGTTAGTTACATTATGCTAGTTAGTGTTATGTGTGGCTTTCACAAGTAAATGTATTTGAGATTGACTATAGAGAATAGTGTTTTTTTTAACACTTGCATCCTCTCTTTAAAAATAAACCACGTGCACAACTTAATGGAGAATGTGGAGCACTCTCGCGATGGCAAGACAAAGGAAGCAAAGACCAAAGTTAAATCCAAGACCACTTGAAGGGTGAACCTTGCACTATGGACTCATCCAAGTCCAAATCCAATACCGCGGAGGAATGTGAGCCCAAACCCACTACTCGGACTACGGACGCTTAAGGGTGGGGGGTTTGGCCTCACAGGAAGAGTCTCCCGACCACGATGATGAAATTGCTAAATGTTGTGATTTCGTTGGTAGACGCGCGAGAGGTTCGACACTCTGATCCTCCAAGTGGAAAGAAACCTTTTGAAAGGTCTTTCGGGAGTGGCAAGCCCAAGTTCGCGAAGCGGAAATGAGAAGCGAGAGAGGAACCCGAAGGGAGTTCGAGTAGCAAGACGGTCACGTCAAAGGGGTTCGTCAGGCGGCTGAAGCACGTGGATGCTAAGGACGCGACGAAAAGAGAACTCTACTTCAAGTGTGGCAAGGCGGGCCACGTCGCAAGGGCGGGATTGGAAAGGTAGAATTGAACTCTACTACGATCTCGCCAAGGCAAGTTGAAGAGCTCGACACCTTAATCAAAGAGAAAGGGCCGACTTTCAAACGAGGGTACCGAGTGCTCGAGAGTCTTAGTCTTAAGACGTTAGTGGCCAAGGGTGGCTTCGAGGCTAGGCTCTCTTTGATTAGCCCGAGTAGTAATGGCTTGGTTTATTTGAAAGGTCAAATAAACGGTACTAATGTGTCGATGTTGATTGATACAAGAGCCACAAACTCCTTTATGACGCCGGAGTGCGCCAAGAGGATGGGAGTAGTGGTGGCGGACACGGCCTTGCCGGTGAAGGTTAACTTCGCGCAAGGATCGTATCAAGTGGCGCAAGTTGCGCGGAGCGTGCGGTTTAAGGCGGAACCGGCGAAGTTCGAAGAGGACTTCACCGGGTGTGTACTCGGAACAGTGGACGTAGTGTTAGGAAACATGTTTTTGCACTACTGCGGGGTGGAAGTTAAGCAAAGGCCTAGACTTCAAGTGGTGATGGTCGGATCAGATGGAAAACCGATGTCATTACCTCACATTAAAGTAGCGGAATTAGATGGTTTAAGAATCAATCTAGTTTCACAACAAGACATTTTTTAGGAACAATTTGTATTAATTTTTAAAGATGATGTCTTCAATTCTAATACGAAGGGTGAAACCCCATTACTTTCATGTTCAAGTTATATTACCCAAGTCCTTAACGAATTTGGAGATGTTCTAACTAACCAACTCCCGAAGGAGTTACCTCCCGAGTGGGAGGTAGACCACAAAATTGAGCTAGTGCTTGGGGCGGAGCCCCAAAACAAGGCTCCATACCGATTCAACCAAAGTAAGTTGGTTGAGTTGAAGAGGCAATTAACCGAGCTTTTAGCGCGAGGCTATGTTAGGCCTAGCAAGTCATCGTTTGGCGCGCCGGTGCTCTTTGTGAGCAAGAAGGGCGGCCAATTGCGGATGTGTATTGATTACCGTTGTCAGGTAGAGAGGGTTCCGCCTTGGGAAAGCACTGGGCTTTTGGCTGCAACTAGATTTTATCGGACCCGTCAAATCTTCTTGTCTTCAATCGAGTCTTCTGGTCTTCTAGTCTTCAATTTCTTCTAATCTTCAACCTCTTTCCCGTCGACCTATCCTGTTGCGGCTCTATATGGGTAAAGGGTAAGGGTAGTGTGATAAGAAACCACGGGCTTCGGACGGGTAAAACGGGACGTCAGAACACGAGCTGACGTCCGAAAGATTGGCTCCTAAACTTTCAAACCCACGGTGACCAGCAATCGCGCCTCACCAGTGGGAACGACAGAAAACAACCTTGTGGGTGATCAATCCCACTTCGTTGTCACAAACAACCTTGTGGGTCATTAATCCCACTTCGTTGTCACACATGAAACAAATTACGATGCAGAAATGAAATGCAACTAGCCTCCAAAACCGGCTTGGAATCACACACACAAGAAAAAGACAACGTGCCACAAGCAACCACACATTCAAGTCTTGAAGCCTTCAATTCTTCAATTTGTCCGTCTTCTATGGTCGGTCGAAGTCTCAGCTCTTCTTTTAAGAACCAACAGACTTCCCTCCACTCAAACAAGCACAAATCTTGATTGCTAACTTCCAAAACAACAAGTGAGATCTCTCATGAATCACAAATCCCTCGTATTTTATTTCATATTCTTCTCAAAAACCACTCACACCGTGAGCTTCGAATCCACTTCTCTCTATCCATGCGAGAGATAAAGTTCTCTCTTATCCTCATCACATGGCTTCTAATCACCCATTGGTCCAAAGTAACTCAAGATAACTAAAAGACAAAAATAAACTATGAGTAAATAAAAAGGTAATCTATTTCTATCATTTGGTAAAGGTAACTAAGAGTAACTATGAGTAAACATAAAGGTAAGCAACTTCTATCCACTTCTATCTTTAGGTAATGATAACTAAAATAAACTATGAGTAAATAAAAAAAGTAATCTACTTCTATTCTTTATTATTTTTCTCCAAGACCAAGACTCACAATGCAATATTAAATACGTACACATCTATATAGTGTACGTATTTACATCACGACACCGTGCACTTAACCGAGTGACAGTTAGGAATAACTACCATTTGCCAAAAGTCGATGACTTATTCGATAGGCTAGCGGGTGCAACCCACTTTAGTCGTATAGACTTAAAGTCGGGTTACTACCAAATAAGAATTGCGAATGAAGAGGTGCACAGAACGGCGATGCGAATTCGGTACAGTTTGTACAAGTTCCTAGTGATGTTGTTCAGGTTGTGCAACGCACTGGCAACTTTCATATCTATCATGAATGAAATTTTTCATGAGGAAATGGACGAATGCATAGTGGTGTATATCGGCGATATATTTATATACTCGAAGAGCGAGTCGGACCACGCGCGGGGCCTAAGGCGGGTCCTAGAAAAACTTAGGCAACACAAGTTGTACGCGAATGCCGAGAAGAATGAATTTTCACTTAGAAAAATTGGAATTTTTGGGTCACGTGTTGAGCGGTGAAGGCATTCGCCCGGACCCTAAGAAGATCCAAGTGATCCACGAGTAAAAGGTCCCGCGGACTCGGAAAGGAGTGAGAACCTTTCTAGGCTTAGCCAACTACTACCGGAAGTTTATAAGAAACTTCTCTAAGGTAGCGTCGCCCCTCTCTAACTTATTAGGCAAGGAGGGACAAGTCCTGAAGTGGAACGAAAAATGGGATAAGGCATTCGGTGAACCAAAGACGTTGTTGTCTACGGCGGGTGTGCTAAAGTACCCCGAATTCGACAAGGATCGATCACACCCAAAATTGAAGATCATCACACCCAAATTGTCAGTTTTCTAATCTTCTTTTATAGACAAGTATGGAGTGTGCATAGTGCGTGGCAATTGTGTTGACTTGTTTAAATGTATTGTTGATTTTTGTGACATGGAGTTTTATTTTAGTTTTCAGATTTTTCATTGATGGGATATGTGTAGTAGATCTAGTGTTTGCAACTAAGACCATGAGTAGGGCTATGGTCCATCCTCTTGCTGTGATGTTGTTGATGAGCGGTTGATATTTTGTAGTTTTTCTATCAAGAATTTATGCAACAAATCTATCTTTACATTATGTGATTCTTATAAATTGTATTGTGAGTTCGTGTATAGGGGTTTTGTGGTGGGGGTGGTTGCAAGGGTGGCCTATGATGCATAATATGTCAAGTTTAAGAATGGCTTTGCAATGGTATCTTAGGGCACCACATGTGCACACTAATAGCCATGTTGGTAATGTGTTTTCTTAAGGTAGTATGTTATAACCTCATGCATTCATAATTGTGTAGTGTCTGGATATTTTGTTGGATATAAGAAGTTTCGTAGTTCCTGAATGGATTTGTTGTGCCTTTATTATTAGTGTGTGAATGTGTTGTTTGCATTTAAGTAGCATGTGTAGCCATGAATCTGGTAGATTTTTTATGGGTAGGTTCCTCTACCAAGGAAGAGTCGATTTTGGGCATGGCCCATGTGTTGCCCTATTTGGAATTTGATTAGGCAAGTATCCGTTTTGTTTGTAACAACGGAAATTTTCCCATAAATTGTTTGATAGTATTTGATCTATATCTTTGTTTTTGAGCCATTTGTGTAGTTGGTGTGTTTGGTCTACTATAGCTAATAAGTTGTGTCTTTTTGCTGTATTTAATGTTGTGTTTTTCTAGATGTATGAAAGGGCCTTTATCAAGTGTGTCTTGCATTGAGTGCCACCAATCTTTTTGGAGATAATGTGGTGTACGGTGTGCATGCTCACCTGAAGGGAGCTAGCTATAACCCATAGTTAAAGGTCACCATGTGCTTCTTGAAAATGAGATGAATTAAGATTAATCATTTTCAATTCTTGTAGGTTATTCACATAAAAAGAATATAGTTGTTTCCAAGCATATGAATTACATGTAGCGTATTGTTGAAATCTACTTTTGACAACTTGACATGACATAGAACCATACGTTTGATTTGATTGTAAATATTCAAAATCAATTCTTGTCAAGTTATTACATTGTTCATAACCAACTTATGTATAACTTTCTCTGAGGGATTCTAGAAAAATAAATAAATACAACCACATATAGAAATGCTTGCTAAATGTATTAGATATTGCATAGAATCATTACATTGTATTCATGAGGGTGGTTTAACCTTTAAGGACCATGAGACCTAGAAATAGTCCACCTAGGTTTGAGTAGTTATTGTTTTGCCAAAAAGTATAGAAATGAAATATGGGGTTTATCAATCTCATGTATGGTGTCAATCATTTTGAAGATAATAATAATAAATTTTGCATATTGTATGCAACCCCTAAGTGTCTTAAATATGTATTGGACAGAGGTTGCATGCACACTTGGTAGTGCTTGGTGTGTATATGTAGCAATCATCACAAGGTATACATGATCTCCCATGAAATGTAGTATCAATTGCCAAACCGGGCTACGATCACCATCAAACGCTTTTCAACAAGCCGTAGAGGTCTAAATGTGACCTAGGCATGTGAAATAATGTGTCCTTTGCGTTTTAGAATGGAATGTCCATGTACCACCCATGTCACTATCATATGCACTGTACACCTTATGCATTTAGTCTACATGGTGGGCATAATATGATAGTTAAAGCAAGTTAAAGCGAAGCTCAAGCGCATTGTAAAAAAATTATGTGGAACATGTTGTGATGTTGGGAAGTGTAGATGCGGTTATTGTGAGATCTTGTAATCCAAGCCAACCCCCCCCCCCCCCCCGAGTTTGAGATTGTTTGGTGTGTGACAATCATTTTTGTAATTTGATTCGCATGATATACTCTTTGCATACAAAAACTTTGTCTCGGTCCTTGAGGGTTAAAGCAAACGACTTGACAAAGATCCCATGGAAACTCCAAGATTAACCCTTGAATGTATAGGCGACCATAAAGTGGTCGATGCTTGGTCAAAGAGACAAATCTTTGATTTCCAAATCTCCATTGGAGATACTTATTCCATAAGATGTTTAAGTTATGTTATGGTACATCTTTTGACTGTTGGGATTGAGCAAAAGACCTAATTTGTAGATCCTACACCATTGAGAGAATTCAAATGTAATGTAAGTGTCCAAAATGCAAACCAAATTATAGGGATGCTTCAATCATGTGCCTCTTGTGATTTTTTTTTCCTTTGCAACTTTTTATCTACTAATAAGCTTATACTATCTTTACCATAAATGAAACTTTGGATGAGCTTTACTTAAAATGTCTTGTTTTTTTTTTACATGCAAAAAATCATGACTATTCTATATTATGATCAAACCATGTTGAGATTTTGATTAAAGCTTTAGCATACACTTGCCTAATTATACAAGGTTTAACTTTAGAATTTGCGCTCCATCAAGTAAACAAAGATTACTCATGTGTAATGCTTTGGCTTTTTGAAAATAATTCCCGATATTAGGGGTTAAACCACCTAAGACTGAAATAATATTTGGATGGGTAACCTTCCTAGCACTTGATTTCCAATGCACCCTACCATCTATGATTGAACCCAATCATGGTAGGGTTATACTAGTGAATCGTTTGTTTTTGGCCTTTGCAAAAAATACAAATACTATGTACACTAAACATGATATTTAGTGTCTCTGCTTCTAATTGTCTTGCTCAATACTAATTGTAAATTGCAGTGTAGTGTCAGCAACACTAAATTTTAACCCAACATTCTTTGCCATTCCTTGAAAATTTATGAGGGATTATAGTTTTACAATGTTGCAATTACTGTCACTTACCAAGTGATTTTTCACCCAAATTTCAATCATCCATGACAATATTTCATCACGAGTTGCTGACAAGAGGAGATAGGGTTGGATGAACTCATCCATCATCCATGACAATATTTGTTCACTTATGCATAAGAAACGTGATTTGAGAAGTTATCATAGCAACATAAATACCATATGTTCTCCTAACCATCCCTTATCATAAGTTCGCAGGTTGAAAATGCGTTTTCCCACCAACTTTCTAGATTGATGATTTGGAATTGATTTATACATTGAAGAAATCATCCCTTTAGATTATAGACATACATGTAATACCATTTTAAAATTGCGCAGATACATGTTCTTAAAGCCAAGTATTCATCACTTGTAAGTCCATCTTCATCTATTGTCCAAGAGGTCCAATAAGCTTAAGTCTCGGGTAGGTCACTCTATATGATTTTTGTGCATCATGTGCGGCATCAGGGTTTTGTTTAAGAGTTATTTACCTTCAAGGCATGAATTAAAAGCTCCCTATAATTACTTGATTCTTTAACATGGCCTATTTTTTTACACCCTATCGTTGTTTATGTTGCTCATGTCATTACATTCTTTTGTAGTCTACATTCCTTTTAATTTAAAATATTTTAATTTAAAAGTGTATGCAATGCAAAAGTGGTGGGAAAAACCATGGCAAGAAAAAGGCATAAAATTTCATATCGTTGTAAAAACTAAGTGCAAAAACTTATCATACATGTGAAAGATTTGTGCTTACCAAAGCAAATCTTAACTTGTGCAAAATATGTGATAACCACGTCACATAAGAATAAATGTGATAACATGATGCATATCATTCCAAGACCATAACTTGAATGATATCATGTAATTGCAAGTGATGACAAACACAATGATACTCAAGCGTAATGTAATTTAAATTTTGCTTCAAAATTTGTAGTTCTATAACCCATAGAATATAACCTTCATGCATCAAAAAAGAAGGCTTAGGGTGGAAACACAATAATAATAAGCATATGTTCACAAACACAACACATGCTCTCTAAAAGTGGCCCAAACACACACAAAAAACCCGCAACCATTGTAGCTATGCATAAGTCTTGTGGTTCTTTACAAGCCTATGCATGTGGGTTTAGGGTATGCAAAACAAATCAAACTTATGTAACCTTGTCCCATATCTTAGTGTCCAATCCTGCACCAAAGAAACAATTGATTATGACAAAAAAAAAATACAAACGTCGAGATCTAAAAGTAGGGGTAACCCATATTCCAACATTGTCGACCCAACCACCACCATGATGGACATAGTATCATTGCAACCAACCTAACTTGAGGTGCAAATAGATTGCATAGAGGTCCGTTACATCGAAGCATGCAAACGAGCTCGTGAGAAGGCGGGTCGGACATCGGGTTATTCAAAACCCACGACTTATGCAACAACTCCATGTGAGTGTCGAAATTGTCGATGATTGTCAGCCCTCGAAATGCACGTCGACATGGAGGAAACGTAGCAACATCGGCTTGTGCGAGCTGAAATGCACCAAATTCCACCGTGTTGCCCAAAAAAAATCACAACCATGCATTGCAGCTATGTAGAAGTCATGTGGTTATTTACAAGTATGTATAAGTGGGTTTAGCATACATTTCCTCCTCTTAAACCTTCAACTTGTTGTAATATTATGGCACAGTAGAATCGCCCTTCATAGTCCATGTCTTCATCTGAGTTGCCATCTGTAAACACCAACATGGCCGCCCCAACATAAGCGGAACAATCAATCACAAGCCACGCACGAAATCTCTAAACCGTAAACCGCCTCCAAAACAACGGTAAGACCTTTAGCCAACAAAATCAAAACTCTATGTGGAACTTCACAACCACCCTCAACCTAAAGCAACTACAAATGAGACTCTACAAAGAAGGTCCTAAACCAACTACAACAAGATATACTTGTTGGATTTTGTTACAATAAGCTTCAACAAAGAGGAGTCTCAACAAAAAGTTGCCCAGAACACAATGAACTCAAGGAAGAAACAAAACCCTAGGTGTTTTTTATAAGCAATTTTGCGTGGATTTCTTTTATAAACTTTATGTCAAACGAATTTAATCCTCCCTATATTATGTTGCACGTCATTTTTAAAAAGCACTAAGTGAACTACCCATGGCTTCAGTTAATTCAATGTCTTGAACAAAATCCCAGTGAAGTCACATATTGATAGTTTGCAACTCACGGTATTCATTAAAAGATTACAAATATAATCCAAGTCCAATAATTTAAAGGGGTTGTTAAATTGACCACACATTGGTTAAAACAACCACAAAGATGTGTCGCACGGTCACACCACCTATCAAAAATTGAACAATTCCAGTTGTAAGTTGAAATGTGAAGAAAGAGGAAGCAAAGCTAATATCTTGCTCCTCTTGACGTGTGCATTGAAAAATCAAGGTTTCATAGGTCATGTGATTGTGCAACACGTCTTTGTGGTTATTTTAACAAACTACATGGTCGGTTTAACAATCCCCTAGATTAAACCTTGCAAGACCCATTTCAATACTAGACATCAATAGCCCTTTCACTTATTTATTATTATTATTTTGCAAACTAGTACCTATGCACTTAGAGAGAGCAAAGAAAAAATATATCATTTTAAAAACTTATCCGATGTTACATTCTCAAATGCTCTTTTCACCACACTTTTGACTATATATGCTTCAAACTCAATAAATCAGCTCAATATTTTACAAGTTGTGGAGATCTCAATTGTCAACACCTAATTGTCACGGCGTCCCCTCCTTGAGGGCTCCCTTGTAAGCAGCTTGTAAGGCTGAGGGCCACGTCACACACGAGCCAAGAGCCATGACCATGAAATTGTGAGAGCCTAAAAGAAAGTGTCCAAAGGCTGTCCCAACACACCTCCGAAATCATGTAGTGTGGTTACGGACCCTTAAATGTAGTGTGAAGCCATATGTGACCGGGTCCTAAATCAAATGTTACTTCAATGAATCTATATTCATGTGGGTCTTCACACATGATAAAATAGAATAAATCAACGGTTATGAACATTCGGAGTGCCATGGTCTCCCGGCTGTGTGTTAGGCCTACCTCCAAGAAGTGGGTTTTGAAAATAGTCCAAGTGACCATGAAACACGATCCATTCGATGCCATGTAGGAATCCAAGCAGACTTTACATCCATCTTGCATTCACTTACTCCGTCGGTCCCTCAAGCATAGTGTGAAGTGAACTTGGACCGGCTCCACCTTTTCCACCAACGAGAGTGCTTGAAATGCAACGGTCACGGGCCCTCGGTCTCGTGTGTCAAGTGGCCCTTAAGGAGTTGGGAGATCTTAACATCCCGCATCAAAACAAACTACACCATTCTTGGATTCAGTGCAATAGTCTCGTTTTTATTTCATACAAATAATGGCCAACTATTTCAATGTTATGGGTGTTCAATCATGGTCTATTTTCCCTCTCTACGGGTGTCCATATTCTCAGCACTACATCCTTGATAGATTTTCGTTGACTCCAATCAACTCTGACAATGTTGAATAGAAGAAGAAGAAGAAGAAGAAGACCATGTGATCAGCGTGATTGGAATGCCCGTTCGACCCACCCTTGGCATTAAACCATCAGGGCATAATACCAGTGGTGTAGGACTACTAACCCCTCTTGGGGTGGGCACTATAATAACACACTATACTAGTTCCTAGCTAGCCACTAGTGCCTTGAGGATACCGGACATGGTATCCCCCCAAAGGGCTTTAGGTACCCATACAACAAGGTCCAAGGACCCCCCACCATAGTTGGGTGGACTAAGGTGGTGAGCACCGCGCCGGCATGGGGAATAGAACCCACAACCTCCTCATTGGGAGCCATGAGCCCTAACCACCAAGCCAAGCCTGTGGTGCCTTGACAATGTTGAATACATATTTTAGGAGCGATGCCTCGTCCCTAAATCCCCGAGACAATTTAGGGTTGCATTTTATCCCTTTTACTTTGGCCTTTGTCCAAGACAATCCTAATGACATTAATTTGCGAACGTCCATTTTCTATGGATTTGTAAATGCATGTTTACTCCACATTCTTGCAAACATCATGTTGTTCTGAACATATGTCAAGTGAATAGTATCTTCAAATGACTTCTTTTTTAGCATGCATGGGATGTATACAATGTCACGTTGTATTTGAAGTATGTTTTGAATCGTGCTACTCCAAATCATCACATACTATTTAATGTACTCAAATCTCATCAAAATGGTATGAATAGTATGTCATAAAAAAATTCTATGACTGAAATCAATAGAGTTACAATATGGGGCTACGAGCATTGCACAATGGAGACAAGCATAAAACAATGATTAATACAGAGGTTGAGACCATGGAACAACATTGAGGTCCTTTGCAACAATTTGGGTGTTGTAGTGAAGTAAGTTTATATTTGTAATCCCATTATGTGTCATAAAAATTGTGAGCAATTGTTTCTATGAGATAAAACAATGATGCAATGTAGGACTTTTTTTTTCATGAAGATTATATTCTAAAAATATGTCAAAAATCTTAAATGTTAGTTGAGTATAAAGGACGATGACTCCAATGTTGCCATTGGCATGAAGAATGGTGTTGCTTCATTTTTTAGTTAGTCCAAGTCTATATGTAATGCCAGAACGGGCATTACAAAAATTAAAGGGCCCCAACAAATGATTGCCTCCTTTCAAAGGTGAACACCTTGGACGGGTGTGGATTAATTGCCCCCCCCCCCAAGGGCAAGCCACTGTGTTTCTTACATGGTTGTTTGCACATGTCCAGTTCACTTGGGTACCCCCACTATGATGATTGGGTGCACCAAAAATCAAGTGCTAGGAATGTCACCCATCTGAGTACTACTCCTCGCCTTCAATGGCTTAACCTCAAAGCTCCCTTGGAACCAAGTTCAAGCTTTGGATCCAAACCATCCTCATTGATTTAGTATTTTTAAATACCTTCCTTATGCCCCCTTCCCACCTAACTTTACCAACTAATCAAAGTCTTTCCTAAACTTCGGTAAAGCTCTTTTGGTTATAGCGCAAGCATCCGGCTATCCCAATGCACCTACAAGAACTTGCTCCGGAGATTTTCGAGTAGATTTTAATTAAGTAGCTATTACACATGTTCTTCACTGTTTTATCTACCAAGCAATGAATGTTGGATAGTTTTTGTCCCATCCCCAAATGCCTTACTACGCATCTATCTTACCATTGGTTTATGTTAATGGAGCTCCTCGTGCCCTCATAGTTAAGACTAAAAAGCAACCAATCACAAGGGCTGGAGACGACACTTTCAAAGGTCCTACATTCTCGCCTCATGTCTAGATACCGATGGGAGGGTTGGTACTTGAGGCTTAAAACCCTCCACTTTTAAACCATGCCACATTATCTAGTCCCGAGCCACATTATCACATTATGCCACATTATCATGCCACATCATTCGTCAACTAGGCTCGGGACTAGATAATGTCAATGTTGTAAAGGCCGTGGTTTAGAACCAACTAAAGGCTTAGCTAAAGTCAAGTGGGAAGGGAACATTCCTATAATTGATGTCAACTACTATTAGATTTTCTTTCACTTCTATAGATGTCCTTTGTTTATTTCACAATATACAACCTTTCCTTCATAGGAGATTTGATTTCAACATTAAAATAAAGATCAACTCCGTACGTTTCTAGAAAAAAAGATAAACATGTGCATTGGAAATCGATTTGGTTCAAAGGTTCGAGTGACGCACACAAACACGCACATTGAAGTCTCATTGTGGTACATAGAATTAGCGTGTATTACACTCTATCCAAAAAAACAGAGCAACAAACCTAGTGTAATAGTACACACTACATAGTATACCGTTACATCATTTATAGCAGCATACATTCTGCATGTTAAGGTATGTGGGTGCTATTTGGTTTGTTTTTAATGTTCTACAACTTTTACCGATTCGATTTACGAACAATACTCGGGTTGCATTAGCAAATCTACGATAAGCATATGCAACAACCATATTGAAAGTATACATCCTTTGATTTAGTTATGGTTATCGGAAGTGCATGTTTGTTGATTCTTCAACTGGATACATAGGTCCTCCTAATCATGTTCTAAATGATGTTGAGTGTAGAGAACATTAAACGGTCCCCATTAGTGTGGGTAATAATTATCCTAGAAATAAATATTGTGGGCTACATTAATTTTCTAGTCAGGACGGACTTAACATGGGTCCAAGACCCCATGTCTTCTCCCAAGTCTTCATGAAGACTTTTGACTAACACATTGAATATTAGTTATATGACAGTGTAGTGCAAAATAAAATAATCACCCATGCCAATTTTCTAAGAAGAAAAAACAAATATTGCAGCCCACAATAATTTTCAACTGAAAATTTAGTATGGGTTGAAAATGAATGTGAACCACATTAATTCTCATTAGGAAAGTTAGCATGGGCTCTAGAAAATGATTGCGGCCCACATGAATGGGACTATTTAGTGTAGTTATTAGTGTTTGAAGATGCAATCTAATATCTAAACATGTGCCTATATGATGTTCGCTTATTGAGCCCCACCGAACCATGTACGAATGAAATCTAGGGTCTAATTAAGAAAACGAACCACTTACAACCCATCAACCTTAGGTTATGATTCTAGTGAAGCTTCATTTTCATAGTTTTGTTTGATGAGTATCATCAAAAGACTCACAAAATAAGCTTATAAGGGCCGCTTCACACTATGGGCGTCCAAGTTGAGAGGCCGTGGGATTGAATGGTCAAACTTTGTTGAGAGTCCAAAGAAATGGGTTGAAAATAACCAATAAAATATAGGATTTGGAGCCTTTGGCTAGGCACAGTGTGAAGCCTCCAAAGGCCAAGCCCAAAACCCAAAGGAAGAAAGAGCATCCCACTTTATTTCTTGCCCAAAACAACCCATCCAATCTAACGCCCAAGATCTTGTCAATTTTTTTTTATTTTTAAATGAAAAGAAATCGACAACCTCTCGACCATAATTTGGGTTTTCATTATGGTCCGACCCAAACTTCCTTTGAGAGTCCATCGCCTTGCTTAAAAAGTACCGATGTGTATGCATTTTGGAAAGTGACGACCTTTGGACTCTGGCCTCTAATGTGAGGGGTTGAGAGGCCAAATTCTTGGTGTCTTGCAATCTGATTGGTGGAAATCGACGGCCTCTCAACCTTCGCCCATAGTGTGAAGCAACCCTAAACCAACCACTATTGTCTTTGGAGTATTGTTTGGTTTATGAGAAGCTTATTTGACATCAATAATCATCTACAAATCCCACAAGTCACACTCAAATTTGCACATCGCTTGAAACGTTACTCTATTACTTCACACATGCCGTACTTTGCTTTACGGATTCTATTTGGAGTGTTAACACGTAGTTCTCAAGTGAAACTTCATTGTTTTGAAACCGACACATTGTTGACACATGGCAAACATGTTCAAAATGTTATTATTTGATGTAAAGAAGAAGAAGATGTTATTTTTTTGTAGGTTTTTTGCGCCACTGCAAAAAGCCTTCATTTTTATAGCATGAAGCTCATAAATTTATACAGTAAGGAAAAATTTAGATTTGTTAGAATAAAGTTGTATAACGATTGTCCAATGTGTGCTTGGCTCAAAGCCCCCACAAATTATCATGAAAATTTCAGAATATTAATTCCTCTGATATTCGAGTTTATTATCCATTAAATTCAAAAATCCCATGAATATCGAAAAGGCAAAGATAACATTGTGTTTGCGGAAATTGCCTCATGGTCTGAAATTTTACACAATTCTACACATTATAAAGTACACTATAGTGCAATGTTAGAAAAGGATTTGAGAATGTAGTGTTGAGCATGGATGAAATATTTTAGCTTGTTTATTTTAAGTACTTCATATTTGTCAACAACTATAAATGTGTCAAAATATCACATATTCTAATATTTTCATCGGTATCTATCATAAAACTTACACATTACATCCAATCTCTAGGGAGGAATTCATGACAATAGCAACACTCACTCCTTGTTACTCCGAGGCATATTGTGTTGATGATGTCAAGAACAAAAAACATTCATAGAACATACTTATTGAAAACCATAGCTCATAATTTAATGACTGATCCAATAACGATTATGCAAGAATACAAACCAATTACAAGTGCCTTCTCATGTCCTATTAAGATTGAGGGTGTCAACGAAATTATTTGGCATGACCACTATACTGTTTATGGTTGTTAGTGTCACGCACGTTATTTGCAAAGGGCCTAAACTAGATGCTCAGAGGTCTCAAAGTGTCAGGTCCACTAATTGCCAATATGATAATATGTGTCAACATACGTAATTTCTTCAAGAAATACTTTACTTACATCATGACATTTAGTGTAGCACGTTGGGATACTTGAGACGGTAGTTTTGCGTTTAGTATGCAAGGGGAGGATGTTAGTGAGCATACTAATGGCAAATATAACATGTTTACATTTTCACATGCAGGTGGAAGATATTCTTGCGCATCCTAACGCCAAGTGCCAATTGTGTACACTTTAGTCAACTTATAGACCATTGTGTAACACACATATACACTTGATAACATTATTGAACGTACATGTGCTAAGATTTTAGTGAGAGCAATTGAATTCTAGGTGTCATGAGGTGACACTAATGAGGAAGTTGTTGATCATTAGTGTAACCTAGGACACGCCTTAACAAAAGGGTAAGTGACACTATTACACTTGTGACACTAAGTACCATAAACAATGTATATATGTACTACAATTACATGAGTGCCCTCGGGGGGGGGGCAATGTGTTAAAAAGTTAAGGATATAGGTGCGAACAACCACTATTTTATAGGGGGGTATTACTTTCAATTCTCTTCTTTTTTCACATGCTATCATTATGTAAATTTCTACTTTGGGTTAATAGAAAAATGGCTTGCATTACTTATAATTCCAAATTACCTATTATTCCATACCCTATAGTACTTTAAAGATGTCTAGTGCCATTTTTGATACCCTATATTACTCTTAAGTCCATTTATAATTTTTTAGCCCCCATGTTTTTAAAATACCCTATCATTTGTTCGCACGTATATTGCTACTCCAACCAATGACTACCCCCCCGAGTGAGTGCCTTTGCACATGTAAGTAACTTCTGAGGATTGGGAGCCCAAGGGAGTTCTTACATGTAGAATATAATACACTAGCATAGGTGCATGACATTGAAAAAGTACATTGCTAATGGTGCATTTCATGAGGTAGACTATACATGACATATCTAGGTGAAATTAAAGTGTGTATTATGTTACAATCCCAAATAAGAAACAATCTACATTCACACTTGTTTAGTTTTTTTGAAAGACACAATAAGATTAGGCCACACCATCTTGAGATTGACTAGAACATTGTGGAGACTTGGAAGCACGCGGACCAAACTTCAAAGTTATGGTGGGGAAGAGTGAAAATATTGTATTCCAAATTGAATACCATAATCAATGTGCTTATGATGTATCCATGGATGGAAATATTACACATGGTAATATGGTATGAACAACTCCTATTCTTTGGCCAAGGCTTTGTGGCAACCATTTATGTTGAAGGTGAGAACTTTGAAGATTTGTTCCTCACAATACATTAGAAAATAAATAAATAAATATTTTTGACCTCGATATTAACATCAAATGCACCAAATTAGTGTAACAAGGTAGAGACAACCATGAAATGTGATAATTGAAAGAGCCATATATTGTACCAGACCCCTAACATGGTTGCCACACATCTTAAGGGCCGCTTCACATTATGGCCGTCCAAGTTGAAAGGCCGTGGGATTAAATGGCCAAACTTTGTCAGAAGTTCATAGAAATGGGCTGAAAGTAACCAATAAAATATAGGAATTGGATCCTTCGGTCGGGCATAATGTGAAGCCTCCGAAGGCCAAGCCCAGAGTCCAAAGGAAGAAGGAGCATCCCACTTTATTCCCTGCCCAAAACAACCCCTTCAATCTAACGGCCAAGATCTTTTTTTTATGAAAAAAGATCGACGGCCTCTTGACATAGTTTAGGTTTCCATTCCTATCCGACCCAAACTTCCATCGAGAGTCCATCACCTTGGTCAAAAAGTATTGCCGTGTAGGCATTTTGGAGAACAACAACCTTTGGACTTCGGCCTCTAGTGTGAAGGGTCAAGAGGTCAAGTTGTTGGTTCTTGCAATTTGATTGGTGGAAATCGGCTGCCTCTCGACCTTCGACGATAGTGTGAAGCGGCCCTAAGCTGACATTCTTTGTCCAAGACGATTACAATTATGGTAATAGACCATTCTTTGCAAAAATGAAAGAGAGATGAAAAAAGAACAAAGCTAAAAGACTCATGCATCACACTTAGAAATATTTTACAACATATATTCAGCTTGAAAAATTGCGACAACCATTAAAGATGAAGGTGAAACATTGAGAATCCCTCACAATTCGGATATGTTACTTATTTAACAAATTTGACCCCGATATGAACATCAAATACACCAAATGAACGCGATGAGTTCAAATAACCATACATTATAGCAGACCCCTAACATGGCTGCCACGAATCCTAAACCGGTATCCTCCATCCTAGACCTATTACGGTTACGGCAACAATAGGCCGATGCGATCCTTATGAAAGCAAGGGCGAGGCATGATGAGCAAAGAAAGGAAGGAAGCTAGAAGGCTTGGGCATCACACTTTGAGCTGTAGAGAGCTGTAGACAGAGAGAGAGAAAGAGAGAGGAGAGAGAGAATGATTTCATCCCCCTCGCCGCGGGGTCGTCACGAGGGGGGGGCCTCGCATCCGGGGCGGAGGATGAACGGCTTCGTCGATGAGTGATGAAAGGAAGGCCCAGGACAGCGAGGGGAATAGTACGTTGAAGGATGAGGGATGGACAGAGAGTGGATGAGAGGAGGGCGGGCCCACCAGAGGGGAGCGGAGGGCTTACAGCAGCAGCACTTCGGCCCTGCTTCCGAGCTCGGAGTTTTTTTCTTTCTCGGATGCATTGCACGCGGTGGCCCATCGCCTCTCCTCTTCTCGCCATCGGTCGTCGCAGATTGCTCCCGCGCTCCTTGCGATCGCTGCCGCCATCGAGTGCGTGTGTCACGGCTGGATCCGTCACGGCCGCTGCTTCTTTGCTGCTAACGCCCCAAGCAACCTCGAAATTGGCGCATCGAAGCGTGGTTTGTGTGGACGATCTGGGGTTTGCATTTGCAGGTAGGCAGCGGTGGCCAGCACTAACCTTGGGCATTCTGTCAGTGGATTGTAAGGCGAGTGCCGAGTGATCTGATCGCTCTGCGGTAGTGCCAGGTGAATTGGCTCGTTGCGTAGTGTGAAACCTACTTTTATTCCTCTTTCTTGGTTGTCATTGGGGTTGAGAGTCTGTTCTTCTGGCTGCTCTGCTTCTACTGCTTGGGTTCGTCTGTTCCTCAAGGCTTCTCCGTGTGCTGTGTCAGTGTAGAAGTAAGTTGTGGTGGAAAGGGAGGTGAGACTCAGATTGGACTTGCCTTCTAGCGATCGGGGTTGCGACTAGAGTCATGGCAGCAGGCGGAGCGAGAGCCCGGGCCGATTATGATTACCTTATCAAGTTGCTGCTGATTGGAGACAGTGGTATGTGTCTTGTTCTCTCCTGCTCCTGCTTCTGTTTCCCTTTCTTGTTCTACTTGTGTCTTGCGGTGGTGCCCATGGGATGGGGTGCTGATGTGTTACATACATAACATTCCATCATCATCATTAACCTGTGGTTCAGTGAGTGAGTGCGTGCTAAAGCTATTCTGTTCTGCAACCCTTCCTTCCTTCTATCTTTCCTTTCTTTCCAAGCCCGGCGGTGGAGCTTTTCTCGGTGCCCTACATGTTAAGGCACAAATGCACTGTCTGTGGCACTCACCGTCCACCTTGGAAAGATATGTCGGTCATCTATCTTTCAACTTCTTTTGTGTAGAATTTGACTAAGAGCATCCAGGAAAATTTCCATTCTAATCCAGAGGTAAACAATGTCTAGTATTTCGCTTAAGTGTCTTAGGGCGTTTCGCACGGAGCCTTAGTTAGTCGTGGAATAATGCATTGTTGTTGGGCCTCCGTCATTTTGCATGAGCGGTGGTCTCACCGACAGTCACGACTCTGTCTGTTTACTAGGGATCACCAACATTTTGGCAGATTTTTCATTGTGATTCTGTCGATTAGGTTTAGTGCAGAGGTGCATTTCCTTCTCGAGGATCCTAGTTTGTGTTAATGGCTTCCACTTTGAGTCTCCCTCCTCCATTTGTGTCCTGCTTTAGCTCCATTGCAGTCATTTGTTCTTGTCACTGTCACTGCAAACAGGTAATTATGGCATTTTTACTTGTGCAGGTGTTGGTAAATCCTGTCTGCTTCTTCGGTTTTCTGATGACTCTTTTACAACAAGTTTCATCACAACCATAGGGTATGTAAATTCTGTGTCCCTATTTGAGCAGATCACTCCCTGTGATCCTATGGTTTGTGGCCTATTATTGGGTCAGTTTTCCTAGAAGATGTGAATGTCTTACATGGATGGGCATTGTACAAACCCTTCTGTAAATCTGCTGCACAGAAGCTGAATTTCATCAACTGCTTTTACAGGATTGACTTCAAGATTCGCACCATTGAGCTTGATGGCAAACGCATCAAACTTCAGATATGGGATACTGCCGGACAAGAGCGCTTTCGCACTATTACAACAGGTACTGTGAAGGGCATGTGTGTGCTGGAATCATCCTTACTTTGTGTCCCTTAATTGAAGGTTTGAACTTCAGAGCTTCTTTTTTGGTGGCAGCTCATTTACCTCTTTTTGGTAGGAGGTTTAGGTTCTGCACCACTCATTTGAGTAATTATTAGGAGATGAATAACGAGTCTTTCACTTTCACTGTTCTTGTTTACCACCATATCTTTTGAAAATTCCAATTCTATTTGAACTTGTGCTGCTGAAGCAGGATTGTGGTTTTAAATGGTGTCTGGTTTCAATGCAGCCTACTATCGAGGTGCAATGGGGATTTTGCTTGTTTATGATGTCACAGACGAATCATCCTTCAACAGTATCCACTCATATTTCTATTCAGACATTTTGCACACCAAGTTTTCCAAATTTTGATTGGATTATGCAGTACATTGACATTGCAGCTACACAGTTGGTGGGTTTATGGTAAATAGACTTAATTACCATTAGATATTCGAAACTGGATCAGGAATATTGAGCAGCATGCATCGGACAATGTGAACAAGATTCTGGTTGGAAACAAGGCTGATATGGACGAGAGCAAGAGAGTAAATACCGAGACCCTGTGACATTCCTTGTCCTGGATTGAGTTGTCAGACTATAGCACAGGCCACCATTTTCTTGGTCCGGATTGTTTTTGGGCCTCAGCAGAGGTTATGTCCTCCAGCATTTGTTTCTGGGGACTCCCTTGTCAGATCAAACGTTTGTCTGGTTTGTTCCATCTGGGAGGTGCCTAGTTCTGTGCCAGGCACATTTATGCAGAATGGTTGGTCCAACCACATTTTTCGAAGCAGTCCAAATTTTTTTAGCCAAAAGGTTTAGAAGTACTTGTAGTTGTTTCTAAACCTTCTGAGAGGGCACCTGCTAATACATGCGCCTCTCATAAGTATCGATTTCCACGAATCTAGTTAGGGTTGGTAATATGTACTCAAGCAAGATTATCTGTTTTCAAACTCAATATTTAGATAATGGGTGAGGGTCCTAGAGTAGGATGAGGTCCTATTCTAGCTTCTGTTCAGTCCAACATTGTGGTAGTTCCCTGGATGTCTTCAAATATATGCACTTCATTGTGGATATACTTTAGTGTATTCTCATTAGTTCCATGGACTGTTCTGTAGGGTCTAGTGGTAACTTCTTGTCCTTTGTTACTTTCTGCCAGACTCAAGAACTTCTCATAACCTCTTGGCTTTAGTCAGCCAGCCTGAGTGCACATTGTACTTGGTCAACTAACCTTCTTTTGGGGTCTTCATGTTTGCACAGATATCCATATCAATGGGGTGACCAGTACAGATGATGTGAGCTGAATACAATTTTTCAAGGACTTGATGAAACTGGTTTTCTTGCTTTTTGTGTAGGCGGTCCCAACTGCAAAAGGACAAGCACTTGCAGATGAGTTCGGCATCAAGTTTTTTGAAACTGTAAGTGACTTCAGGATGTGCTGGATTTGACACACTCCTTATAATATCGTCTGTGGAACAAGGCCAAAGTTTTCTGCTATTAGTGAGGTCTTCTCGATAAAGTGAAGAGGGATGTAGGCAAGTTATGTGTAGGTACCAAGGCTGCAATTGTAATAAACAGTCTGTCTAGCAATTATTCTACTGGAAGTATGAATATCCCACCTAAGTATCAGACTTTCAGTTTTCAGAATTGAAATGAGAATGGTTCCCCCAGGTTCTATTCAGATCCATGTTTCACTTGACAAATTATGTGGCCCACGTCTGATTCTTTGCACGTGTCATGATTGAGATAACCAATTTCAGAAGGAGCATTTGGCAAATTGGCAGTATTAGGAAAGACACTAATTCATTCTCTACACACATGGAGGGCATGCTCAAAATAGACAAGCAACTAACAGCATTTGATGATCTGTTTATCGGAGTATTGATGAACCGGATTTTGGTTGATGTTGTGACTCAGAGTGCCAAAACAAACATGAATGTGGAGGATGTGTTTTTCACGATTGCGAGGGATATCAAGCAAAGGCTGGCTGAAACCGATTCAAAGCCTGAGGTAATTCCTCATGAAACCACCTGAAATGTGATTTGCATTTTGGTTTGGACGATAATTCATGGTAGACACATTTGTCTCCTGTATTGTCACTAAGCCTTTGTACACTGGAAGTTGAAGAAATAGGACTAATATAATGATCTTTATGTGCAGCAAAACAAGAAGCCTGATGTGAAGCTTCTTCCTGTCAATGACAAGCAAAAACCAGCCAGTGGCTCCTGCTGCTCGTAGTTGAATCACTCGATATTGAAGTGATTATCATGGGAAGGTGTTGGAAAAAGTCAGATTGAAGGATTGTGTGTGATTTTGAAGCTAAGTGCAGAAAACATTTGGAAAATGTATTGAGCTGGCTCCACCAAACAGCTGCTAGCCATGCTTTGGTGTTGATCCCAATTGCTACCACATTGCTAAGGGATGATCCTGGAGCTACCCACAGAAACTTGAATTTCAGTAGGCAGGTGGGGTGACATGGACATGGCTCTCTGCATTGAGATGTCTTGCTAACTTGTCTTTCCTTTTTTTTGTAGTAACGTTGTGCAAGGGTATCATTTTCTCTGTCCCATTGGAGGGTAACATGTCGACAACATTAACTGGACATGGCGCGCCACAATGGGATGACATCCTAACCTCTCTCCATTTTTTACTTAGGTATATTTTGAAGGTCTCTCCATCTGTCTCATTGAAGGATGACATGCTGACAACGTGTCCATGTGAAGGACTTTGATTGTGTAATATCTCCCTAGTCTTAGGCCTAAGGGTGGTAAATGTATGGTGAGCTAGCTGAATGAAGCTCACAGGATGTAATTACTGGTGGCTTTTCAATGCAACTAAAAAAGAAATGGAGACCTTCACGTGTTGTTAAATTTGCTGGCATTTGCTGGCTAATATATCCAGTATAGGTATTTTTTTGTACCTTTGATTCCTAAACTAAGGACATCATAATTGAATGATACAACTTTCTGGGATGTTGCGAGGGATCTATATCTGGCACAGTGCAGATTGATTGAAGTTCTGATTGGATTTTCTTATTGATGCTGGAAGTCAGCATATAGATTATCTATCCTGACTTTCAGGGCAAGCATTGGGAATGCAGTCCACTGGCTCACTTACCCAAAACAGTTTGAATACATGAGAACTTACATATCATACTTTACTGTAGTTTTAGCTTGTCTTCCAGCATATGACTATTGTGAGGCAAAACCATCCATGCAGACTCTCATGTATTGATATTATCCTGAGGTGGTGAATGGTTGACTCCCAGCGCTTCTGGTGTTCTTGGAACAATCAATGTTGAACGTGTGCACTTGAGATGAGTTTATGTGCCTAGTAGTCCATGAAACATCTTATAGTGTTTCAAATCCACCATGACTTTGGGATATTTTGTGAGGAGCTTTCCATGATTTCAATGTCCATGGGTTATATTTGCACACTCGTATTCTGGGGGATATTTGCAAGTCACCGAAAAAGTTATCTGAAGTTGCAGTTTTGATCTCTGCAACAGTTCGGAAGAAAGCTTGTTCAGAAGGTCACATCCATGTGTTTGAAGTGTCCATTTTGGTCCTTGCCAGAGCTTTGTGTCAGCATTTTCAAAGTGAAAACATCTAAATCCTTCATAAAATGGAGGTTGGTGTTGGTTGTGTCATGAATTGTTAGCATAGGTATACATTGCAAGCATGTTTCTTATATGTAGGAAACACACTTGTGTGTTTTGAGACACAAAACATACGATCATAAGTACACAATGTTAACATTGTGAATAATTGGATCATGAACTCTAATTTCTAGTGAGTAGACCTGTTGTGCTTCACGTGCTTTGTGAGCTTGTTCAAGTTCAAGGTGAAATGAAAGATGTATCATAATGTCTGTATTCAAGGGTTAAAGTGGAGTTGACATACAATTGAATGTTGAGAAGGATGAATTTTAGACCATACCTATTTGTACCATTTTGGAACAATGCTCCACCCAAGTTATGTTTACAGCATGTTCATTTTTAACTTGAAGCGTTAAATTTATATTGTCATTAGCTAAGTAAGTTGCATATCTTGTAACAAGAAATCATGGCAAGACATCATTTAATTATAGTGCATTTTTCCAATTATGAATAGAATATTAAACGTTATAGAGGGAGGTTGTGTTTTTTGAATTTTTTTTCCAAGAATGAACATGAAGTATTTTTAGTACAAATTATGGAAAAGAAAAGAAAAGAAAATTCAAGAATGAAGGAAATTCTCAACCAGGTCAAACCCATTAAAAATAGCCTTACAACCACTTTAGATAAAATTTCAATCTCTTGTTTTTATTTAAGGGTGAACCCTCAAATGTCAAAGGTTGCAATTTGAAATTTCAAATGACGTACTAAGATTAAAGATTCTCATTGCTAAAATGTTGATTACACCAATGGAACAAATTGTTCCATAGTACGTGAGGTGCAATTTGTAGAATTGTTTGTTTCCGTTGTCTCAAGAACAGAGGCACCAAGCTTTAGTGCAACTTGGTAGTGGTGTTTCTACTCGCTAAGTTGCTGCTTTAGTGGACATGAGCCAATCTTCTGTAGTGCGTCTGAGGAGGGATGTAGGGGGCAAGATTGAGAGACAAAGAGGAGGGCGTCCAAAGCTTCTTGTAGACTGAGAGAAGAGGCGTTAAGTCACTCTTGTTATTGAAGATTGATTTGAAATTGCATTTGTGACAACAAAACAACTTCGATTTTAAACATGTAAATTGTTGTCTGACATCACTATGAAACGTACTTTGATAGAGGTTGGATTGGGTGCACAAGTGCAGCAAAGGAAGCCGTTTCTGAATTGTAAACATGTTCTCGTACGCCTGAGGTTTGCTCAAAGGTATGAGAATTGGACCATTGATGATTGGAAATGTGTGATTTTTTGTGACAAGACAAAGATAAATAGGTTTAACTTAGATGGTAGGTTATGGTGTTGGATTGGAGATGGAGAACGCGTTGGACCTCAACATGTCCATCACACCGTGAAGCATGGTGGTGGGTCAGTGATGATTTGGGGATGCATGATGGCTTTTAGGCCGGGAGCATGGTACAAAATTGAAGGTAGGATGGATAGGGATTTGTACAAATTTTTAATTTTTTTTCTTCTTCTTGTGGTCAACTGTAGAGAATTACAATTTGGATCCAAGTAGGTTGGTCTTTCAACATGATATTGATCCCAAACACACGAGCAAGATCATGCAAGAATGGTTGGCATCACAACCATTTCAACTCCTTCAATGGCTTGCACAATCTCCGGATTTGAATCACTTTGAACACTTATGGGCACTTCTCAAACGGTGCTTGAACGAATTTTCGACACCTCCAAGAGGTATCCAAGAATTATGGGAGCATGTGTGTTTAGTGTATCCCAATTTCAGTGAGAATAATTGCATGTTGTATGAGAGCATGCAATGAAGGATTGATGTTGTGTTGAAGAGTAGGGGTTTGGGACCAATTACTAAAGATTTTGTAAGCAACTTGAACAAACTGAGTATTTGTATATAATTTCTCATTTGGCTTTGCAACATACTTTTTTACTATCAATGTAATGTGAAAATTTGCACACATTTGTACAAGTTTGTGCAATATCATATCTAATTTTCAAATATGGAAAAGAGCATGTGAATTGTTCGCGGTTTGTCTGTTGAAGATGAGTATGTTCAAAGAGGACCCTGTATTGTTCGTCAGTGTATACACTACATTTCTTCATGAAATATGATTTTTACATAGTTGATTTTTTACATAAAATAAGTTTGAAGCCAACCTTGTGAACTATGAACCTTGCTCAAATTATCCGAATCCTGTTGTAGAAATTTTCAAATTGTAGCAGTGTTCAAACTCAAGTCCAAATGTGTAGCTTACAGATTCACATGTTTTAAAGTTAACAAACCTTTGATGATTTATAAATCTATGAGGTTTTGTCCAAACACCAATTTTTATTTCTAGAGTATGTCAATTGGGCATTTTGATATTTCAGTTAAATACATAAATAGTTTAAAATGTTATATTCGTGGAGAATATACCAAACTGCATGCAAAATCTTTTTGACATAAATTTATGTGGATTAATAATGGATTAAAAAAATGTAACAAGTAATCTGATAGACTATTTTATTTCCTAAAAACATTCTTGGATTTCATAACACGTGTGTCTTTCATGACGGGTTGTCACTTTCTTAAAAACAATGACCTCCTTTAGCTCTTCATTGCCTCTGGTGATCTGAGGGTCATCTCTTGCTAGGAGAGTGTTCTACATTGCCACCTCACAACATCCTCCGGCTTCCTACTTGGCATGGTGATTCTTATGTACTAGACAGACACAAGTAGTTTGGGCAACATCCCAAAGCAAACAAACTCCCAAGATGGCCTTTAAGTTCAATATGAGAGATACACATCATCCAGTTAATGAACTTTGACCACCTCTAGAAGAGGCATATGAACTCCAAAATTGGAAAAGTAACTTTTCACATGTATGTTTTTCAAATTATTTGGTGTGTATATGCTTCAATCCAAGGGCCACAACTATCATGCCATCCAAATTTAGAAAAGATTCACTAGCTGCCCCAACAATAAATTAGCGTAGGCCAATGTAATCTATTGTCACATCTATTGTCAAGTTTTTTCCATAAAGATATGGGCCCCCTTTTGTACATCTACCTTTATTTTGGTTTTTTTAATAACCTTTTTGGATGTACATACTAGAGAAAATAATACCTTTACCTTATGTATACTATGTATGCTATTGCCTTAAATAATACCCTTGCTTACACTTGCGTTAGTTCGTACGTACTATGAAGAATCCACACTCCGGATCTCCAACAATTCTATCTTGGTATTCAAAGGCATACATGTATAACACTTGAATATTAGGGCATGTTTACACCAATTCCTGGTGACTAGGAGGATCAACCCTTTCTAAAATTCCCCAATTTTCATAACATTTAATTTTAGTAGTTTTTATTTTGGAGTTTCGTTATAATGCTAATTCTTGGTCGTGGTTTGCTTCCCACTATGTCATGTGACCAAGGTTTTTAAAAAGTGATGTGGATTTCTCTTTGTCATGGTCAAATTCGGATTGCTGATCATGATCATGAGATATCCTATTTTTTTTTCTTTCTCATGGCACTTATGAAGTTCATGCTTCTAGCTTTGCCTTGAGGGCTTGTTGTAAACTAGCTCTATGTTTTACCAAACCTTTTCTAGGCAAGTTTTGGATTTTTTTTTATCATGAGCCTATTTTCTTCAACGACACTTAACAATCCTATTAGTGTGGAAATAACTAGCCACAACCACATGAAGAAAGGAAAAAGGAACGTCGGTCATTTACCTGGACATGCAATGTCCGTTCACCACCTCCCTTCATGTTCACGTGAGCTTGAGAATGGAGGCGGCTTAGGGCCTATTTTCATAGGTGGACCGTGTGGTTAGTGTTAGGGCTATGTGTTCTATGTTAGTTTTGGGTTTTAGTGTTAGTAAGTGTGTTTAGTCAAGTGGGACTAGGGCTTGATTCTATTCTAATATTCTAATGTCTATGAGGCTAGTGTGTGGTCGTAGTTGGGTCCCCCTTGTCTTGAAAATGTTGATGTGTTGGGGATTGGTGTGAGTTGGAGGTTGGATGTAAAAGTTTGCCATTCTCTGTATTCATTGGTTGGTTGACTTAAGGAGTGTTAGTTATGACATCCTATAAGGAATATATCTCGGTTAAACCCCCTATGAAGATTGGGAAGTGTGTTGAGTGTGTAGTTAGGGTTTGTTTAATTATTTGTTCGATATTAGGGATTATGTGTATGTCTTTGTGTGTTGGCATATATAAGTGGATTAGTACTATGGGGGTGAGAAGTTTATTGGCTATTGGAATAACTTGTAAGTAAGGGGTAGGTTTGATAGGGGGTTGTTATTTTGGTGATGTTACCGGGGAAGGCAATTGATTTATGTATCATAATGATTAGTCCTTGTCTTGTGGGGACGTATTATATGTGAGGGCACCTAATGGATGTGAGTGCATTCAATGTGTTGTTGTATATGATCTTATATGATGAAAATTACATATTTATTTATCTTGTGGGGTTAACTTCAGAATTTTTGTTTTTTGTATGAATAGAAGTACAGATGGGATACCATTTATGGTGGTGAGATGGTGGATGTTTTGAAGGCTTTGTGCTCAAGTGCGTGCAGTTTCATGTGAGGCATATGATGGGGTCTGGGTATATGTTTTTATGTTGGGTTTGGTGTTGATATTAGTGTTAAGCTTAGGATTTGGTGTGATTTATGTGAGAAACTGAGTATTGGTTATAGACTTTTGAGTGATTTTATTATGAGTTATGTGGGATACGCCATGAATAGTTGTTGGAGTGATGATTGTGAGGGGTTGGTGTTGTGTGAGATATTGAGTTTGATGTGGTTGTATAGTTCTTGTGTGAGTTGTTTTGGTGTGTGGGTGGTGGTGAGCAATTGGAAGATGGAGCAAATAGTAATCGGGGGGATCAAATGGGAGTGGGAGATTGTGCAATCTTCTTAGTACAATATGACTATGTGTAGGGAAATCCATTTTGGAGGGTGGTGTTGCATTATGTTGGTATGGGGGTTATGGAGACTATTAGAGTGTATATGATGTGTGGGTTGTGGTATCCTTGGAGGAGTTGGGCATGTTTGGTTAGGTAAGGGAGCTCTTGGTTGAAGTTAGTGTTGTGTATGGGAGGTTGTACAAAGGGAAGGAATATGTTAAAATAGGGGGCATATTTAAGTTTAAGTATCATGGAGTTTTCTTAGTAATATTGAGAGTGCTTTTGTCCGAATGTTTTTAGAATTTTTTTGAGGATGTGGTATGTAGGTCTTGGGTTTGGGGAGATATCTTTGGCAAGTAGAACGAGGTTAAGGTAGAAATACCATAACTTGTGAAGATAAGGTGATTTGCATTGAAGATCCAGTCTAACAATCATGAGATAATTTTCCAAGATAGACGAGAAAGATTCATGAAGAATGCAAGTTGTTTCATTATTTTTTGCCCTATACAAGAAATGCTACAATTTTTCAAAATGGAAACTTGTCAAACCCCCTACTCATTCACTAGATTCTTCCTACACCAAACACCGTAATCCACATTTCCATACAAAACATCGCCTAAATCGGTTACCTCATGAGTACATTAACACTTGACTCCCATTGGCTACAATAAGTGTGCACGCATTGAAGTTGCCGCCGAGCCATGATCCGTTTCAGAAATGACACTTCACCATTGTGACGGCGGTCTAGTACACGGCTAGAGGGTAGTTAACTGCTTATGGTATTTCTACCTTAGAGGAGTTCCACATGTAATAATGAATAGTTTTACATTTGGATTTTTTAAGGTGTATGTATGAGATGTGGAGGAGGGTTCCTATAACACTATATTCGTTAAATTGAGACTTTTTGGGCATTTTGAGACATTCACATAAATAAGAACAAGGATAAATGGAACACATATTGGAGAAAGTTGTAAGATGCGAACACTTTGAAGCAGGTGTTTAGACCAAGAACCCCATAAATAACTCATATTTGTGATGGTTTAGGGTGGGCAATCCAAATCTTAGACCACATTTAAGGGGAAACCTTAAAACATACATATTATTGCACACAAAATATTAGAGCTTGTATGAATATGGTTTAGGTAGGGCAATCCAAACCATAGATCTTATTGAAGGGTTAATATGTTAACCAATATAATATTGCATACAAAATATTCCAAACTCATATTTGTGATGGTTTAGGTAGGGCAATCCAAACCTTAGACCATATGGAAGGGGAAATCATGTCTAACTTGTATTATTGCAAAAAAAAACATACAAAGTGTGGCATGTAAAATGCATATCATGCTAACACCACACATGCATTGGATAGTGCGACCCAAAATGTTCTTGCCTATGGCCCAAAACCCTACGCCTACTATGGCCTATCTAGCCTCGGATACTACCTCTTTTTCTTTTGCTTCATTTTCTTTTGCTTTTTTTTCTTTTGCCTCTTTTTCTTTTGCCTCTTTTTCTTTTGCTGCAGCTTCTTTTGCTCGCATTGCTTCAACATTCCTGAAAATCTCCGCCCCGCGACTATAGCCATTCTTGGGGTGAACGCCATCAATAACACATTTTGTATTCCGTCGGCCGCCCGAATTATACGACGAAGAATTCGAATACGATGAAGTGGACTGTCTTGCATTTTTGGTCATGGAGTAGAAACGCTCCAACTCGATGGACGCACTAGACCGCATAGGTTTACGGGTGGGAGCAACCTGCAACGCGTCAACGCAAGAACACATGTGTTAGTTTAGGGAGGAAGACCCAAACGTGTCACACGTTCATTTTTTAAGTGCAAAATGATTGTAATGCGCGGATAACCATGTTTTTTTTGGGGGGGGGGGGGTTCACCTTGTCACCGGGGGCGTTCCCGTCGGAGTTGGCGAGGAGGGGCAAGGCATCCCGCAAAGGAATAAGAAGGGTTCCACTCTTCGTAGGCCGAGCGTCCATCTGCAGCCGCCGTTGAGGTGTACTACTGCCGCCGGGCCGAGAGGGGGATGTCCGGACGCATTTGCGATTTATGCCTTTGAGCGGTGACGGGGACGCAGATCTCCGGAAGATTTGCTTGGGTGGGGGGCTATTGACGACGCCGGCGTCAAGAGGCTCCTTGGAGTAGTCGATGGTTGACGCGGCATCGTAAACGGTCTCGTAGAAGAAGCTCCCCAAGTCTGACTCGCTGACGATGTCAATCGAGGGCTCCAAACGCTGGAGCCAAAATTGGAACAAAACAAAACCCAAGGAAAAGGGGGGAGATAGAGCGCGTGAAAATCAAGATACATATGAAGCGTAAATTACACAAAATGGGCGGGCACATACACACACACACATACAAACACACGTACTGTCTCAAATGAGCTTGTTAAATTTCGCGTGAGATAACAACTCTCTGTACAAATGGTCTCGTGGATCCAAGTATCTCTCGCCTATGGGATTATTCCTAACAAAATTGTTTACGGGTAGTCCGCTTCCCCAGAGCGCCTGGAGGTATTTACCAAGGTCTAACAAAAATCGGTCCCGGACCTTCTCGACCGTCCACGTAGGGCACACTATGAAGTTGGCCGTCGGGTTCAACATGTTCTTTGCGGCGCTGTCGTCCACCATGAGCGTGTTCTCGCGGGTGGGGCGGACGTCGTAGGGGACGCCTATCAAGGACGGTCGCTGGTCCCAAAAAATGGGCTTCAAGACCTTGAGGTATTGGGGGGAAGCGGGGTTGTTTGGTTTTTTGACGACTTTGCCGTCCTGTGTGTACAATATTCTACAGGCTTCCTGTGCTAGGACCATGCAGGGGGGCTCGATGCCCTTGAAGATGAACTCCACGACGGCATTGGTGTTCTCGGCCGTCATGGAGCTCCACACGACCACCCACCATCGTTGTTGGGCCATCTGGAGGAAGGTCCGAAGCCACGGGCGGAGGTGAACTAGCTTGCTCTTTATGAACGTGGGCGGCCCGTCGTAATTAGCGTCCTCGGGCTTGCAAAAGGGCACTGTGGGGGCCCTAGGGCAATGAACGCACTGCACGAGGACACCGTTCAGGTCTAACACCAGGAATCGTTTCTTCGGCAGCGGGGGCGGGGCGGGTAAAACCGGGGGGCCCGCCGTGCTGCCCTCTGCGCTCCTTGGAGAAGAGCGTCGGGGAGCCGCTACGCTATGCTCCGAGCCCTGCGGATACGATCGAGAGAAAACGGTGGGCGACTTATGTCATGCTATGTCCAAACGAAGCATTAAGGAAACGAGTGTTCTTGGTGCAAACACAAAACCAATTGATTCATTTTGGAGGGGGGTGCAACAAGGGATACAAGAGAGACAAGAGCATACAAAATACATTCAAACACAATATACAAGTATATAGGAGTAAAAAATGGTGATTGTATTGTATACAATGCTCTATGTACATTTTGATTGGGGGGAGCCGCGTTGAACGATGCGTTCAAACTAGCCTACTTCTAAATCTAGAAAAATTTGAAGAGACAGGCCGCCGTGATGAAGACTTCGTCGCAAGCCGGGGTAGGTGGACGAACGAATGGTCGCTGGGGGTGACGAAGGGCACGAGTGCCGGGGGGGGGGGGGCGCGTAAGTTCGTCCTAGCTAGGGGACACGACCAAGGCAAGAAGTCAAAGACCCATGGAGTTTGGGTCGACCGACCCAAACTGAGTGGGGTCAGTGCATTACCTCGCCTTGGTCGTGCCTTGACGACGTTGATGCCGGCATCGCGTGCGCTGCCCCACCTCTGTCATTGCCGCCTCCGACGACGACGTCAGCCGCAACCTGCTCCTGCAAAGGCTGACTGTCAGGCCTTTGTCCCAACCCAACCTCCGCATGCGCATCATGCATTGGTTCATCGACTGGGTTAGGAGTAGAGGTATCACCAGGCCCTTGCGGGCCTTCAACGTCTAACATGGGTTCGTCCACCGGGGTCTGGTCGGGGACGGGGTTTGGGTCGGCCGACCCGAACCCTGCTGCTTGGCGAGCGTCGCTCTGGAACGCTGCAACGTCGGCACTGTTTGGGTCGGACGACCCAAACATGTGGGGGTCGTCCCGCTGGTGGTGTGGGGGCGAGAGGATGGGACGCCGGAGCGGCGGGGGCGCCAACGAGCTGGATGCTCCGGGTACGCGCCAAAGGTTGGGGTCGTCCACCTGCTGGACGGGCGCGTAAGGACGGGCGTGCGGCTGCAGCAACTGTGCGAAGCTGAAGGAATGCTGCAGCGTGGGCCGCGGGGCGATATCCTGTGGCGGGAAGCCTGCGGGCAAGTGCGGGAATGAACTCGGGGGAGCCATCACCAATCCCTGCGCCAGCATGCCCTGGATCACTTGCGTGATGAGCTCCGCTTGGGACGGAGTTTGGGCCATTGCCCTTTGCCGCTCCTGCTCCAACAGGAGAGCCCTCAACTCCGCGACTTTGTTGCGGACCGAGGGTTCCTCGGCGGCAGCCCTCTGCAGTCGCACACGCTGCTCCTCGTCTCGGAGCATTTTTGCGTTCGCCTCCTCCACGGTGAGGACCTCCGGTTTCACCCTCACATTCCCGGCGAACGCTCTGGGGGAGGCAGGATCAGACCTCAGCCTCTTGGCGAGTTCCATGTCGTCCTCGTCCTCGGAGCTTATTGCGATCGTCTCCTCCACCGCATAGTCCCCGTACAGCTTCTTCCCCTTCATCCTTCTCCGCTCCCTGAAGGTGGCCGTCGCGTCCCTCGAGTACATGTCCTTCGCGTCGTCCATCGTCAACGCGGGCACCAGCCTGCTTTGCGGCGTGGCAGCCCGCATGGCCTTCTTCCGCTGAGGGGCCTCGGATTCTTGAGTGAATCCTGTTGCCCCTTCCTCCACCTCCCCCTCCACTTTCTCTGCTTCCTCCTCCTCTTCCTCCTCCTCCCCAACCTCGCCACCTGCTCCCATCGACGGATTGCCCGGATGCAACCCGATGAGCGGCTCTGGCAATTGAACGGGGGCACGCATGGCGAATTCACCCGGGTTGATTCGCCTCGCCATATCCAAAGGATTCTCGCCCCCCTCGACGATCTCTTCAACGTAGGATCCGGGTATCCAATCAAGGATGTCCATTTTCTTGGCCAGTGCCTTCTGGGTCCTGTAAAATTGAACATCGGCATCCTCCACATAGGAGTAGATGTTCAACCCAGACATCTGCACAATCCAAATCAATAGTATTAGTATAAACTAATGAAGAGTAAGGAAAAATGACATCCAAAATAAAATAAGAATAGTTAGTTTGGGTCGAGCGACCCAAACCGTCCGTATAGGGCTTTCAGGGTTCTTTGCTTACCATTGCTGCAAAAATCGGTTTGGATCCCCCGAAAACGTTGAAGATGCAGTCCCCTCTCTTGGTGAGGGTCCTCATCATCCACAGGTAGAACTCCATGCGCAGCTCATCCGCGGGGTAGTTGGCGTACTTCGCCTCGTCATACAAGCTCCTGCTGGTACCCAACCCTTCTTGGACTTGGAAGAGCTTTTCCATCCTGGCTATAGGATGGTTGGGCACCTTAAGTAGATCAGCTTTGTACACAAAGTACAAGCACAACACGTTGACGATCTTCGTCTTCTTGTCTTTCAACGTGCTGTACGCCCCCTCCGCCGGCGCAGCAACGTAGTGAGATTTCGAGACGGCATACTCCGGCTGCAATTTGCGCACGATCTCGTAAACCTGCTCTGCCCTCCTTTCCTCGACAATCCAGAGCCAGACGTCGACCTCCCTGAATTTGGGGCTGGCGTAGTCCACAAACTTCGACAAGAAAGGATCGTAAAAATGGGTGCTCATAGTCCCCTCGAATGAGGCTCCAGGGATATTCCTGAAGTCTATCATTCCGAAGGGGAAGCGGTCCCCGGCTTTAGTCCTGATCGCCTTCCTGGACTCAGAGCCCGGCCAACCTTGGATCCTAAGAGGCTCGACGGTGACCATGTTGAATTGCGCATCGCCTTCGAAACTGACGATCTTCTTCTCCTTTATGAAGTTGGAGAAGGCCCGCGTTGAGTGTTCGGGAAGCACCCGGTTCCTCCCCCCCTTCACGAGCTTGGATCTGAGGAAGTCGTCTCCCGCCTCCCTCATGAGTGCCGCCATGGACGCACTGGTGAACTTATATTCGGCTTTGAAGGCCCTCCAGTGCGCCTCGTCGACCTCTCCGTCCACGATGAGCTTCTTCTCGGGCACCAGCTTGTGCAGCTCTTGGACGATGGTCGTCTTCTTCTTCTTGTTCTCTGTCCATTCCTTCATGGTGTAGCATGAAGGGACGAAGATCTTGGGTTTGGTGAAGACGATCTTAGGATGGACCCAGCATCTCTTCGCCGTCGTCTCCACGTGTAGGATGTGGGACGCTGCTTTTCCCATCTCTGTCTCGGAAAGACCTTGAAGCGCTCTGAAGAACTCCCTCACCAGAGGCTTCATTTGCTTGAAGCGCGTAGTCTGGTTGAAGAGCATGCCGGTGTCGGGGTCCATAAGGTCTCCCGTCTCGTGTTTTTCAAAAACACTCCTCCATTTTCCCCACACGGAGTCGGACGCGGTGATCAAATATATTTCTCCTCGCAACTCGTTATATTTTTTTTGTTTGTGGCTAGCATTGTCTATCGAGGAGAATTTATTGATCATCTGATATTTGAAGTCCTGCACACGTAGCCAACAATTCATGTTAGACAACATCTCATGGAATAACAAATGTAACAACAATTTGGGTCGATCGACCCAAACTATAAACCTGGTAAAGACAACAAAGCCATGCAAGAGTTTGGGTTGATCGACCCAAACTATAAACCTGGTAAAGACAACAAAGTCATGCAAGAGTTTGGGTCGATCGACCCAAACTATAAACCTGGTAAAGACACTAAAATAATGAAAGAGTTTGGGTCGGTCGACCCAAACATACTCACCTCCCATTTGGGGTTCTTATCTTTAGCATTCTCCCTTTCCTTGGGAGGCCTGCCATAAAACTCCCACACCTCCCTCGAGGCCATGATGTTTCTGATCCACGATGCCTGATAGGCCCTCTTTTTGTTCCCCATGTTGAAGAACCTGGAGATGTCGCTGAGGACCGTCTCGTTGTCCGACCAAACCACCAAAGCCTTCCAAACTTTTAGTTTCTCCTTCTGGTTGTTCGGGTCGTTCCACTCGGTCATCAGCTGGATTTTTTTTTATGCCTCCACACTGTGCTGCCCGTCAATCAACCAGAAGTCTCATTTGGAGATTGTCGGCCACATATCAGGCGTCGGCATTCTCTTCAGCCCTTGTGGCATGACAACAATCGTCTGCTTGTCGTCCTTGAACTGCCCGCCCAAGATTTGAGCGACCATCCAGTCGACGTAGGCGTCCTCCTTGGCTCGGACACATTTCTCGGGTGGCGCAAGGTGGCACTACGCAATGTTGACCTCGAACTTGAAGTCCCTGCCCATGAAGAAGCAGTGCAGGCATTTTGTTTCGAAGTTGGTGTTTATTTTTTGTATTTCGCCTGCATCCACCTCCTGGCCAGGCTTCGGCATCCGGAGCTCCGGGGAAACAGGCTCGTCAGTCATCACCGATGACTCTCTTCCCCTTTTGGAAGGGGTCGTTTGACGGCTTGTTGATGGCGTTGGCGTCTCGCTGTCAGCCGGCGTTGTTGTAGTACTTGTCCGTCTCGACTCCACAGGGACCGCCCGCGGTTTCCTCACAGTTTGTGGTCTTGAGGACCCTGCGCCTTCTTCCGTCGTTGCCTTCCGCCTCACAGGCTGCTGTGTCTTGGGTTTGCTTTGCAGCGCCTTGTTTAGAACCGTGATGGCTTGTTTTAACTTCGTGAACTTGCTCGCAACCTTCGTGTTGGTTACACTGCCATCTCTGAATATGGCCTCCGGTTGTATGGTTTCAGGGTCGACGCAGGTCTCCTTGTCGTACAGGGGGTCGAAGGGCTCGGAGAACTGGTGCATGAACATGTGGACGTTCTGCACGGCGGAGTTCTCCAGTATGACGTCTACATAGTCCCCGAGAGACTGGACAGACGCAACCTCCCATCCCGTCAGCGTTGCCCAGGTGTGCTGCTCGTGGGTCCCCACCTTCACCACGAATAGCAGCTTGAACATGGATGCCTTCACCACCTGAACGGACCATGCCAGAACGACGCCATCTTTTGGGACGTAAGAATCGTCCTGTGGAGTTTCATACTCCTGCCAAAGGTGGTCTGGCACGAGCATGAACCACCTTTCACCTGGTCTCTTTTTAGGGGCCACCTGCAATCCAAGAAATCGAAACTGTGAGTTTCGGTCGATCGACCCAAAGTATTGCAATGTGCATTTAACATTTGGAGGATTGACCCAAACATTACTCAATTTTCAAAGTCGTTTTAAAAGATCTTTTAGATTTTAAATTGTGGTTTAGGTGGTCACCCTGCAATGTTTGGGTCGAGCGACCCAAACATGATGAGGCTGCAAATTTAGATAGTTTAACCCATTCATTTCAGACTGCAATGTTTGAGTCGAACGATCCAAACATTTACTTAATTTTGAAAGTTCTTTTATATTTTACAATGTGCTTTAGTTCTTCTCCGTGTAATGTTTGGGTCGACCGACCGAAACATATTAGGCTGTAAATTTAGGTAGCTCAACCCAATCATTTCAGACTGCAATGTTTGGGTCGAACGACCCAAACATTTACTTAATTTTCAAAGTTCTTTAATATTTTACAATTTGGTTTGTTCTTCTCCTTGTAATGTTTGGGTCGAGCGACCCAAACATGATGAGGCTGCAAATTTAGGTAGCTCAACCCATTCATTTCAGACTGCAATGTTTGGGTCGAACGACCCAAACATTTACTTAATTTTCAAAGTTCTTTTATATTTTACAATGTGGTTTAGTTCTTCTCCCTGTAATGTTTGGGTCGAGCGACCCAAACATAATGAGGCTCCAATGTTTGGGTCGCTCGACCCAAACAAGAGGCTGCAATGTTTGGGTCGAACGACCCAAACATTTAGTTCATTTTAGGCTGCAATTCAAATATTTATTATATTTTAATATGAGTTTGGGTCGTCTCCCCAAACTACTGTGTTTCCAGATGCATGTTTAATGCTTGGGCAACATATACAATGCTTATGCATTGTATATGTAACAGGAACCTAAAGGGAATGATGCAAATTGTATGCACTGATGCAAATTGCTTACCTTGTCTTTCAAACTCTTGAAAGCTGCTCTCACAATCTGCTTCTTACAACCAGACTCAGAAACTCTGTTGTGGCACTAAAGAACAACTCTCACAAAGACCTCAGAAACACAATGAATCTCTCAAGCACCCTAAAACTTTCTCACAAACCCCCTGATTCTTGCAAACTCAGGCCTAATTTGAAAGACCTCTACCTTTCTATTACACTCGACCGTGCTCACTTCTACTCAACCTAAAATCACTCCATGCATGAAATTTACAAAACAAGTAAGGAGTTCAACACAATAAACCGCTCCGAACTCACTCAAAGCTAACACTCTGGACCAAGAAGAGAGAATAACAAGAGGAAGACAATAACAAGAGGAATAGAATGAGAGAAGAGGAGGAGAAGCATCAGAGAGGAGGACAGGAATGAAGGAGAAAGAAGAATGAAAGGAAGCGGTGCGACCAAGACAAAAGCAAGCGGTGCGAAAGGAAGCGCTTGGCGCGGCGCTATGGAAAGCGGCGGCGGCGTTTCCAAGAGCGGCGCTTGGCGCGGAGGAAGAGAGGAAGAAAAAGAGAGAAAGAAAAAAGAGGAGGGGAGAGAAGGAGAGAGCGGAAGGGGTCACCCTAAACCCTCGAATCCGGGCCATTAGATTGCGCCGGGCCCATCAACGGCTCAGAAGCCTCGCGGGCCAACACCCTGCCAGGTGTCGACACCTCCTTGGTTAAGGTGGTTGCCCGCGAGGCTTGTGGTGTTGACACCTGCCACCCTAGGCAGATTGCCTTCCTGGTTGTCCTTGCCCCTAGGTGCGGGACATAGGAGGGCCGGCGCCTCTCTTGGCCGCCCGACCCCGGCCTTCTAACCCGCTATTCATTAGCGGCAATTCAATACCACTCAAAAACCTACGTGGACTAAGGTATTCAACAAAATTAACACCATCGCCAACTCATATTTTAATGGTGTTCAATTGAATGATCACCCGTTGGAATTGATAACATCGTAGAATGTAGCCATTATCGTTTTGGTGTATGAATAATGTAATTTATGGAATCATATGAGAGTGTTACAAAGTCTAAGAGGAGTAAGTCATAATTATATTGCAATCCACAAAGGCAATTACACGGTGCAATAATATAAATATGGTAACCATTCACATGGTTAACAATTTAGGATTATGTATTATAATTTATATGATGGTTGTTGGTAGAGGACAATGCTCTAGTCTATAATGGATACCCTAACAAGTAGCATTAGAGTGAACATTAATATATGTACTTAGAAGTTCACATTTGAAGTACATGGGAGAAACAAATGATTACAAATGTATCTACTGCAACCCCATGGAGTTCACATATCATATGAAGTCATTTAAACATTCAATTTGATGTTTGATGATGCCTAAACCCTAAACCCTAAACCCTAAACAACACAAACCATAACTGGATGGCACATAGGTCAAATGACATGGGCCTTGGTGCTTGTAGTTTCCAATACAAATGTATAATGTCATCACAACATCCTAATTCACAAACGTGAAAGATGGATGTGTGGTTTTTCACGAATGAACGCACTAAAGGAAATAAATGATATTGTGCTCACAAGTAGGTGATACAATATTAACCTATAACCTTGTCACCTGGTAAGAAGAGCATAAGAACTAGATTATAATAGATAGGATGTTGTTCATGTTAACATGTTATTTGGAATAGTGAAATATTATATATTAATTTAAGGTAGATTTCATGTTGTGAATGATATGAGGACATAGGGTTTGAACTTTGCATGTTTTGCTCACACACATTGCTAGAGTTCAAGGGACTTCACGATAGGTTCAAACATCCTTGAAAGATTGAACGTGCCAAATGTCATTTGTGGTTTATGGTTCCATTAATGACTTCCACATAGGTACTAGGTTATTGTCACACTTGGAGCCTTGAGGATGAAGCAATATTGGGTGCACACATTACAACACAACAGATGTTCTTTTAACTAGCGGAAATTGAAAGTTGGCCAAATTATTCAAGTTTGTCATGGCATTAATTATTTGTTTTCAAAATATAAGTCCTCATGTGAGAGTGTAAGTAATTGCATTAACTATTATATTTAGTGACTTTTAGTATATGAAGTTTTGTAATACATGCACATCTTTTGTCAATATATTGTTTGAAATATACCATAATGTTTGACTACAAGTAGAGTAAAACCCCTTAATAGATATAATCTTACATATTGTCATAGGGTTATTGGTATTCAGTGTATGCGTTCATATGTAGTGTATCAAAATCTTTATATCCTTTTTAGTTATATGATAGTTAGTGTTTGATACACTTAAAACGAACGCATACACTTCCTATTACTAACCCTATGAGAGTAAGTAACATTAAATGTAAACTCAAACACTAAATATCCACTGTGGTGATATATGGAAGTTACATATAGGAATTTAGTATTAGTAAGGATGTGAGAAAAAAATACAACAATGATAAAAGGAGAAAGGAGATGGCAATAGGGAAGGTGGTGGTGTATTCATGTATAAAACTAATTATGAAAGAGTTGAAGAATAGTGTTGACCAAGTTAGGGTGGTAACAACTTTAAATATATGTTGAATTATTCATTTGATGGTTGGGGCAACGAAGAGCCAAGCTAAATATACATTGTCTATTATTGACAAGAAGCGGGAAATTGAGTCAGAAGGTTTGAATTAACGTCCAAAGGAGACCAGGCGGGAAAGGCATCCAAAGAGGATGCCCAAAGCGGAGGCGGGTAGTATAAAGAGCCCAACCCCCCCAAATGCTGGTTCTTTCTTTCATGTCCCAATCCTGAGATTGCTGCAAGCTCTCTAAGTTGGAGCTGTAATACACGGTTTGTGTACGCTTCCATTCATGAGCAGCTAATTACAACAAATATCTACGAGTTCAGTTGTTCCAAATAGGTTATATATAGATTAATAGAGAATCGCCCGAATAAATAGGCGGATTTTGCGGAATTGTTTGGGTCGGTCGACCCAAACCCAGCCCTACAGTGTGGGTGCTCACTGTTGTGAGCCTGAACCCATCCTGCCAAAAGGTTTGGGTCGGTCGACCCAAACCCAGCCCCAAAGTGTGGATGCTGTGTGTAGTGAGCCTGAACTCATCCTGCCTCGAGGTTTGGGTCGCTCGACCCAAACCCAACCCTCTAAGTGTGGGTGCTCTCTGGAGTGACCCTAAACCCATCCTGCCAAAAGGTTTGGGTCGCTTGACCCAAACCCAGCCCTCTAAGTGTGGGTGTTGTCTTTAGTGAGCCTGAACCCATCCTGCCAGAAGGTTTGGGTCGATTGACCCAAACTCAACCCTACAGTGTGGGTGCTCACTGTTGTGAACCTGAACCCATCCTGCCAAAAGGTTTGGGTCGCTCGACCCAAACCCAACCCTCTAAGTGTGGGTGCTCTCTGGAGTGACTCTAAACCCATCCTGCCAAAAGGTTTGGGTCGCTCGACCCAAACCCAGCCCCCTAAGTATGGGTGCTCCTTGTCGTGACCTTAAACCCATCCTCCCAAAAGGTTTGGGTCGCTCGACCCAAACCCAGCCCTCTAAGTGTGGGTGCTCTCTGGAGTGACCCTAAACCCATCCTGCCAAAAGGTTTGGGTCGCTCGACCCAAACCCAGCCCCCTAAGTATGGGTGCTCCTTGTCGTGACCTTAAACCCATCCTCCCAAAAGGTTTGGGTCGCTCGACCCAAACCCAACGCCTAAGTGTGGGTGCTCTCTGTATTGAGCCTGAACCCTCCTCCCAAAAGGTTTGGGTCGCTCGACCCAAACCCAGCCTCTAAGTGTGGGTGCTCTCTGTATTGAGCCTGAACCCTCCTCCCAAAAGGTTTGGGTCGCTCGACCCAAACCCAACCTCTAAGTGTGGATGGGATCTGGATGACAATGTGGCCACTGGCCATCCGAAACCTTTACGAACCCAATGGCATATCAGTCATAAAAACTTGTATGAGCACTGAGTATTTGCAATTTTGTTTATATATGATGGTTTTTGTGTTCTTCGATTTGAACCTACAATTTTTGTGATTTTTTGACAATGTTCAATGTTCATGTGTGTAGGCAGAATGGATGGGTTTAGTGAAATAGGGGATTGGTCATCTGATGACATGGCCACTTGGCCATCTGCATCTGATGATGACTTAGACATTGTCGGGGAGGCTACTATGGCTGACAGTGCGGATGAAGATCATTTGGATTTACCTTCGTCTTCCGTACCGCAGTGTCCCATTGTTGAATGTACGGGACTTTCAAGGGCTTCGTGGGTGAATTTGGAGGTGATACTTCTTAACGATAGTGGAGTTGTTGTGGCGGAGGGGATTTGCCGTAACACCCATCCGCAAGATTGCATTGATGAAAACCCGCTTGGCACCGAGGACATTGGGGTTGTCATATTGGAGTCGGTCGTTCATTCCGAGGTGGATCCCACTCATAGGTTCTCCCTCCGCAGGTGACCATTGAGGAATGTCACAATTGATGGAGTTAGCTTGCGTGAACATGAGCAACGACACATGCAAATCGAAAAGGAGGTGCAAGCAAACATGCGGCCGCGCAAGGGTCAAAGAAAGTACGATACATTGGCACGTCCTGCTCCGTCTGCAACTGATTGTAAACGTCAAAGGTTGCTCGGGGAGGAGTCCATTAGAGAAGTTGCCACAAAGGATTGTTGTGTGTATCGTTGTTGCCAATTGTTTCCAAGGGATAAATTGAAGGCCATCCGCGAAGAAATGTGGCTTGGAGATTTCCGTCTAAGATCCACAAGAAAATTTGATGTCCATAGGGTGATACATGTGAATGGGATGGGTCACAAGGTCATCACCATTGAAAGTATAGACGTGTGTTGTAAGGCATGGTACACCATTCACGGTGTGTCGAAAGCGGACTTTTATCAACAAGCTGCTTATGCCAAGGAAGGCTGCCGGTCCCGTCACCATGGTAATGTGGGTTTAAAGAAGCCTAGGGAAGCAGCAAGGCAAGCAACGGCCACTCTAGCAACCATCATTGTCCCCCTTGCCGATGCAATGCCGCACAAAACACGCACACTCACAACCGGTGAAAAGGTTGTGGAGAAAGTTCTTCCTACAGGCACAAAATGGAAAGACATATTGTTGGACGTGAATGCAGTTGGCGAGAAGATTGGGTTGGAGCCAATTTCATTGTCAAAATTGAGTGCAATCAAGAAACAAAACTTTAGCGAATACATTACAAAAAGACGAGGGGACAAATTTGCCAGGTGCTCTAATTGCGAGAAGTTGAAGCGCCTCCGGGATGCACACACGATGGGTACCGAGTCATATGCAGCGCATCAATTGAACTATTTCAAGCACGTAAACATGCAAGAGGCACACCGTAATGATTACTACACAAATAGAGCTTTGTCCATCTCCAGGCCCTTGGAGGTTCTTACGGTCATCCATGACAAAATGGACCATGCCAAAACAGCCTCCCCATGTTTTGCAAATCGAATCAAGGCCACGGATGGATTTTTTAAGTTGCCTGTATCGGTTACAGGTGAACTTCGAAACAATGTCATGACATACCCTAAATGTTGTGGTTTTTTATTCCGTGATGTACTTGAGAACATGGATTCACTCAAAATGGTTTAATTATATCTAATCACGTTGGGTTGGCATTGCAGGAATGATTGCACATGGACACGGTGATGTCAAGTTTGCTCATTATGCTCTTGATTTGTATCCAGCGGATTCAAACCACACGATAGGGTCATTTGCAAGGCTTTTACGTGATTTAGAGAAACCGCCAGCCTATTCTTCAGGATTGTTATTTGAAAACACGGGTTCAACACCTCTATATGAAGCGTTGTTGGATGAAAAAGATGTATGCTTTCATTTGTTGCCAGAGCCACCCAGTGATCCCGTGATTGCCAAAAAGTTGCCTCCCACTTTGCGTGTCCAATTGGACAATTGTGCCAAGGACAATAAAAGTAGATATGTTTTTGCATATTGGTCGTTGTTGGTTGCGAAAGGCATTTTCAAGGAGGTTTTTGTGTCCTTCCTATTGGTAGGCCACACGCACGATGATATTGATGCATCTTTTGGGCGGTGGAGCATGAAGTTGCGGGAGGAGGATTTTCCTACAATCCCGTTATTGATGAAGTCGTACATGGATTTGGATAACGTTCCGGTCATCCCCCATATGATTGAGGAGGTGCCAGACTTCAAGGCATTTATAGAACCTTATATTCGAAGTGGAGCTCACCGATTGATCGGGCATACGAAGGCACAACAATTCCGCTTCTATATGCGTGACGATGGTGTCCCGGCCATGCAATACAAGTTGTTGTGCACGACACAAGACTGGAGCCCGCCGGAGGGTCTTCTTGTGTGGCGCGTGGATGCGGATGGAAAGACCATGTTACCGGATGGGGAGCCTAGTGTGAGGCCAAACCCCCCACCCTTAAGCGTCCGTAGTCCGAGTAGTGGGTTTGGGCTCACATTCCTCCGCGGTATTGGATTTGGACTTGGATGAGTCCATAGTGCAAGGTTCACCCTTCAAGTGGTCTTGGATTTAACTTTGGTCTTTGCTTCCTTTGTCTTGCCATCGCGAGAGTGCTCCACATTCTCCATTAAGTTGTGCACGTGGTTTATTTTTAAAGAGAGGATGCAAGTGTTAAAAAAAACACTATTCTCTATAGTCAATCTCAAATACATTTACTTGTGAAAGCCACACATAACACTAACTAGCATAATGTAACTAACTACTTGTCTATGAGCTAATTAGGTAGGCTATCTACTAAGCTCCTTCATGAACCCATCTCTTTACTTTCTAATTACATAAACCTAGCTCCTTCATAAACCCAGCTCCTTCATAAACCGAGCTTCTTAGCTTCTAACTAAACAAACCCAGCTCCTTCATAAACCCAGCTCCTTCATGAACCCAGCTCCTTAGCTTCTAACTAAACAAACCCAGGTCCTTCATAAACCCAGCTCTTTACTTTCTAACTAAACAAACCCAGCTCCTTCATAAACCCAGCTCCTTCATGAACCCACAACTTTGTAGTTGTAATCCCCAACTACCTCACTAATTATTCAAGCCCTTAACTAATCTTCCTACCTAATTTCCCTAATTCTACTAACAACCCCTTTCTAATCACACAATTCTTCTCTAATCCTAAAATCCTAAAATCCTAGAGAGGAGAGGGGGAGAGAGAATTTCCTAACTTCACTAAGACTAACTAATCCACACAAGTATATTTTTGCACTCATCACAACATCAAGTGCTCAACTCTTAAACATGGAACTTGCAACCACGTGTATTCAAAACATGAACTTTAAGTACCACAAATTGGAATCATGAATTAACTTTAAAATCCTTCACGTCAACACTAATTCTACCAAGAGGTCAAGCCCTCTTCAAGGCTAACAAGCCTTGGCTCTCAAACTAAAAACTAAGCACACACATGTGCTCCAATATGGCTTCCCACACCCACACTTATAACTCGTGGGGTGCCTTGGAGCACAAAGGAAAGAGAGGATGAGTGAGGGAAGAATGAGGGATTATATAGTAAGCTTGAGGGGGTGAGCACCCTCAAGGCTCACGATAAGCCCTTGAGATTTCCTCCTACTTAGTAGGCGCCAATCCTATCTTCTAAGTCTTCCTCCCTCAAATGATCAACAAGGATCCTAATTCGAACATTTAACTAGCCTTGGCTTTCTACCTACCACACTTTACCAAACTTGGGATGCTTCAACCCAAACTTAGCCTCCTTCGCTTTCCGCCGCCATAACTTTCTCCCCTTACTTTCCCAAATCGTCGCTCACCACTTAATTCAAACCACGATGCTTAACTCGTGATTTGATTGGTGCTTTGAGAATTTGCTTATCCTCCACCTTGCATTCTTCCTTGGGCCTTCCCCATTAAGTGGCCATGATGAGGTGGTCCACTTGTGCGCTCCATGTGATCCTCCATTCATCCCAATTCGAATGCACTTGCCTCTTGAGTCACTTTGGTTGTCTCCATCCATTTGTACTAGCCTACTCACTAACTACTCAATCCAAGTTCTCCTTACCTATCCCCATTCACTCAAATCCTTCCGAAGGTAAAAACACAATAACAACTCACATCCTAGCCTCTTACAACATGGTACTTCTAAGACTAACATTTCACTCTTTTTATATTTTTGTGAAGTAACATGCTACTTCAAAGTGCATCAACTAACGTTTCAAGGGTCTAAGACTAAATGTGGGCACCCTTTTGGGCTCACATAATTGGCGACCATCGGGGGATGAATCCAAACATCTCTTGCTCCAAGGGTAAGTTGCCTAGTCAAGCTCGGTACTCCTTACATCTACTTCCCGATGTACGGGTAGGAAAGAGCTCACCATTCAACGTTTCCAATTGAATTGAATTATTAGGAAAGACCTCATAGACAAGGTAAGGTCCTAACCATACCGCATTGAATTTCGCCGGAAATTCAAGCTTTCGTGCGTCTTGAATCATGACCATCATTCCCGGTGTTAGGGCCCTTCTCTTATGTCGTTTGTCGAAAGTAATCTTTCTCCTTCTTTGGATTGCCTCAATATGTTGAGCCGCCATTCTCCTCCCTTCGTCAAGTGCTTCCAAATCGGTTAGTCGATTTCGTAAGGATTGACTTTCGGTAAGTCTCGTACTCACGGCCACCCTAAGTGACTCGACTTCATATTCGATTGGTAGTGTCGCTTCAAGACCATAGACTAAGGAAAATGGTGTAGCACGCGTAGTTACCTTATAGGTTGTACGGTATGCCCAAAGTGCCGCCGTTAGTTTCGTATCCCAATCCCGCTTCGAGTCTATAACCGTCTTGCGTAGTATACTCACCAAAATTCCGTTAACCCTTTCCGTTTGTCCATTGGTTTGTGGGTGGTAGGGAGTAGTCTTCCGGTGATCAATTTTAAATTTCTCTGTCATCTCTCGAATCAAGTCATTCAAAAAGTGAGTACCCCTATCGCTTACTAGGATCTTCGGCACCCCGAACCGCGAAATTATGTTTTCGTACATAAATGTTGCCGCGTGTTCCGCCGTGTCGGTCTTCACCGCTTTGGCTTCCGCCCACTTGGTGAGGTACTCGGTTGCCACCACAATATATTTCATTCCTTTTGAAGATTGGGGATGGACCTCACCCACATAGTCGATGCCCCATTTTTCGAAAGGAATTAAGGGTAATGATACATGTAAAGGCATCTCCATTCTAAGGTCGTCTCGGGCATACCGTTGGCAAGCGTCGCATTTCCTTACATAGTCATGGGCGTCCTTAAATAGTGTAGGCCAAAAGTAGCCCGCTCTAAGTATTTTTTGCCCGGTGAGTTGACCCGAGAAGTGACCGCCGCAAGCGCTATCGTGGCAAGCGATTAAAATCGCTTCAACCTCCGTTTTTGACACGCATCGTCGTAAAATACCATCGGACCCCCTTCTAAACAACCTATGGCCCACTACAACAAATTGCCTACTATTTACCCTCACCTTCCTTCTCTCTTCTTTTGTCCACTCTTTGGGCAACTTGTGGGTTGTTAGAAATTCCACTATGCCCGCATACCACTCCGGTGTAGAAGTGACCACAAAGAGGCTATCATCTACTAACATATCATTTACCGGATTTTTTCCTATCTCCTCCGACAACCTAGACAAGTGGTCCGCTTGTAAATGCATACGACCCGGTTTATATTCCACCGTGTAGTCGAATTCTTCTAATAACAAAACCCACCTAGCTAACCTACCACTTAACTCCGCCTTGTTAATTAGATACTTGATAGCCATGTGGTCAACAAAAAATACAACCGGGTTGCACATGAGGTAATGTCTAAACTTTTTAACGGAAAACACCATGGCTAGGCACTCCCTCTCCGTTGTAGAGTAGTTTCTTTCGGCGGGGGTCAATTGCTTACTCGCATAAGCTATAGGTTGATCCTTCTCTTTTTCTCCCGTTGCTTGACAAAGCGCACTCCCTATTGCCACATTACTAGCATCACAATAGACGTGAAAAGGTTTACCCCAATTGGGTGGTATCAACACCGGATAGGTGCTCAACCTATCCCGCAATTCCTCAAAGGCTTTTTGACAAGCATCCGTCCACTCGAATTTGACATCTTTTTTGAGCAAATGGGTAATGGGCACCGCTATCTTTGAAAAATTAGGAATAAGTTTCCGGTACCATCCCACATGTCCTAACAACTTAGAGATCCCCTTGGAATTGGTTGGAGTTGCCAAGTCGCTTATGGCCGCAATCTTATCCGGATCGGGTTCTCTACCTTTCTCACTAACAACATAACCCAACAACACTCCCTTATTCACTCCCAAAAATGTCTTATCCGGGTTCAATGCTAACCTCATCTTCCTACACCTAACCAATGCCTCCCTAACACAATGTAGGTGATCATCCACATTACTTTGTGTGCTAAAATCGTCCACAAAGACGGTCATGGATTTGAACAACAAGTCGGTGAAGATATACATTACTAATCGTTGGAAAGTAGCCGGGGCATTACATAACCCAAATGGCATCACTACCCACACAAAAGTACCCCAAGGTGTAGTAAAAGCCGTTTTATGGATATCTTGGAGGGCTATGGAAATTTGATTATAACCCGCATACCCATCCATAAAGGTATATCGCGAATGACCTCCAACCTCCTCAAGCAACAAGGTGATAAAAGGTAAGGGGAAGTGATCCTTTTGTGTGCACGAATTCAATTTCCTATAGTCGACACAAACCCTTAATTTCCCATTTTTTTTCTTTACTAAGACCATAGGAGAAACCCAATCCGTGATTTCCACCGGCTCGATAAACCCGGCCTTCAATAACCTTTCCAATTCCGCTTTCACCAACAATTGCAATTGAGGATTCATCCTCCTCTCCTTTTGTCTAATTGGCCTCGCCCCCGGAATTAAAGGAATCCGGTGCTCTACCATTTCCCTAGGAATTCCCTTAAGCTCATCGTAGGACCATGCAAAAGTATCACTAAACTCATCCACCAAATTGCTATACTCCCTAACCTCTTTCTCCCCCAATTTGGAGCCCATCTTCATTTGTCGGGTTTTTCCATTCTTTAATTTCACATCCACGTACCGCCAATCCGCTTCCGACACATGTGCTTGTTCCTCTTTGTTCCGATACCAATCGGAAGGCACATTGGGGTAATCTTTCACATCTTGACCTACAACTATCCCCGTAGACGTGGTCTTGAAATGTAAAGGCTCCTCCAATTTCGATGACTCAATAATCACATCCTCCTCTTGAGTCCCATCTACATGAATTAAACTAACCTCACCCTCTTCCACGTCATCTACCCAAGGTGTTAACCCACCGCTAACCCACTCTTCCTCGGTGAGCACCTCACATGGCTCCAACAATGAGCCCTCTCCTAAACTAACACTAGGAAATTCACTCCCTAAGCCTACTTGGTGAAATGTAACCATTACATCAACCTCGGACTCGGGGTACTCCCTTAGCCATTGGGCATAATCCCCATTATCCCCATAATTGTAAAAATTAGGACCTAGACTTCCCGAGCCCGAATCTATAACAACCCTTTGACCTTCGGGATGGACGACTCCCACCAATGCCTTGCCAATCTCATTCTCGTTTAAGTCATCAATTTCCTTCTCCAATGGCAAATACATCTCCTTCTTCATCCATCCTTCTAATGAACCAATGGACACTATGACCCTATTACCCTCCGGACCATAAGTGATGGATGGTTTAGGTCCACCCCAATTGACCATAGCATTCGCCATCCGCAACCAAGGCCTACCTAGCAAAATGGGGAAGGTGTCCTTGTTGGAGTGCATTTTAATGACATGGAAGGTGACCAAGTACTCCTCACCTCCCGTAGTCATTCTACAATCCTTGATCATCCCCAAAGGCGTAGTCGAACTTTGATTTGCCATATTTATGACCAAAGGTGAAGGCCCCGTGAGTCCAAGTCCCAATTTTTTCATAGTATCCTCCGGTAGTATATTTAGACTACTCCCTCCGTCGACTAGCACATTAGGAACCACCTTATCTACTATAACAACTTCTATTTCTATAGCTTTCACGTCTCTTCCACCTTGTGATTGGATCCTAGCGGCTATTTTAGCTTTCACCTTCCTCATCCTCTTGTGTACCGGCATTCCCTCCTTTAATGTTTTCCTTGCCGTGGGTGAAATTTCCAATAGTTGGCCGAAAGTAATATCCGCCTTGAGTGTACTAAGGTCCGCCCACAAGTCGTACCCGGTAGATCTTTTTACCTTAGAATTACCCACTACGTCGAATTCGTCTACGGGAACCCCCGGTCCTTCCCATTCACCCACATCGCTATTATCCAAGTCATGTACCGCATTAGTCCTCTCCCTATCTTGTAAAATTATATTTTCCCTCTCCACATCCTTAGTAGCTCTTCTAGCTACCCTATCCAACTCGGAGAGATTAATCTCTTCATCCGAAGAGTAATTTCCTTGCTCTCCTATTCCTACCTCCAACGGGGCATCCCCTCTCCTAGCCCTAGTAGTTACCGCTAGTGCAGGTGCTTCTTCAACCACACCCTTACCCTTCACTAACTCATATGTAATAGCATTGGTGTGAGGAGGCCATTGACTTTGCTCCTCTCCAATTCTCGTTGGGAGAGGAAGCATGTCATCACATGTGGCCTCCAACACTGCATCCATGAACCTAACATCTTGGGAGTTAGATGGTCCCGGATCCGTTGGAGGCGCTTGTCTCCCGTTACTACCATTAGGTGGAACTCCTTGTCTATTTTGTATTGGAATGTAACCGGTTGTAGTTTGCAAGCCCGCCGGTGGATGAAAAGTTTGCCTAGCATTACTATGGTCATAGTATAAGTTAGGTGGCCTAAGTTCATTGGCCGGTACTCCTTGTGGCCTAGCACCTCGCATATTATCCCTTGCTTGTTGTTGTGGATTAGCCACCGGGTAAGGGACATTAATTATTTTGTCCGGTTGGCGACACGTATCCGAGGGATGACTTCCTCCACAATTGCTACAATTAAACTCTTGACCTTCGGACCAACATTGTCCTTGAGCGTGCCACCTTCCACAAAAGGGATGAAATTCCTTCTTCTCTAAATTTTGGCCACCTTGCCCTCTAGGTTGTGGTCCTCTATTGCTTCCATTTCCATAGTGAGGTGGCGCTTGACCTCGTTGATTTTGTTGAGGTGGGTTACCGTTTCCTCTTTGGTCACGGTTTTGTCCACTTCTACAAAATTGACGCGTGTGGCCCGGTTGGCCACATTGGACACACCATAATCCGGAAGAATGCCTACCCGACTCAACCGGGGGTGGAGGCCCCGGTTGTTGACTCCGGATCATTAATGACATTTGATCCGTGAGGCTTTGCATTTGTTTTATCATAGCCTCTTGGAATCCTAGTTGGCTAGCACCTAGTCTTCTCTCAACCTCCTCCAAGTGTGGATCCGTTCTAGGGGCCGGTAGTGCCAAAAGAGGTGCCGGTTCCCTAACCGCTAAAGGTCGGGGACCGGTGTCCACAATGGCATATGGAATTTGGTTCTCATACTTAGCGGGTTCTACCGCTACCACCCTAGGGCGTATGGGGATGAATTGTGGGATCAATTCATCCTCCCTTCTCCATAGCCTTTCGTGATCTTTATCCAAGTTTTCAATATCTCTAGCCGCACGCTTGGCATCCGCCAAGGTCAAGGGATTCCTTTCTAGAACACCCCTAATAGTTCCGGACTTAAAAAACCCTTGAATGAAAAATTGCTTTAGCGTGTCGTCGTTGAGCATGGTACCCACAAATCTAGTGCACACTAAATCAAACCTCCTAATGTAAGCCGAAATTTCTTCCTCCCTTCCTTGCTTCAATGACGACAATGCCCTTAATGCGGTACTTTGACCCACTTCCGGCCTAAATTCGTTAAGAAACTCCCTTTGTAATTGTTCCCATCCCCTAAAATGTCCCTCGGCATGATCCCGATACCATTCATAGGCTTCCCCCTCTAGAGTGGTAGGAAACCACACTAACCAATAACCCGGGTCGGTTATGAGGAAGCTAGCCAACCGTTCGATATACCGTTCCATGTGCCGAGAGGGGTCCTCATCCTTGGTCCCATAAAATTTAGGGAGATGAGATGGCATATCCATCGCCGCTAAATTTTGTGGAACCACAATTGGTAGGCCTCTTGGCCTAACCAATGGGTCTATTGGAGGTATAGGAGGTATGGGCGGAATTGGGGGTATGGATGGTGGATCCATCCCCCGTTCCTCGGCCATGATGACCGGTGAACTATTCAACAATCCCCTATCAACTTCTACCGGGAATTCTTCTCTAAGTGTGTAATTTTCCGAAGAAGTTTCACCACTCAATTTGGAAGGAGTGATCTCCTCTTCAAGTTGAGCTCCAAGTTCTAAGGTGTCTAGAATTGACCTAGTCCTAGGTTCGACGTTCAAACAACTCTCTATTCTAACATTATCTTGTTCTAATCTATCACTGATTTTAGAGGACCGCCTCTTTCGAGTAGATTTCTCTAGTCCTACTATCAAACTTGGTTTTTGTGAGCGAGTCCTACCTTGCATTCCATAAGAATCAATCGACCCTCACTTGACCACACATAATCCTAGCAATTCCCCTCTTAATATTTTCACTTGTCTTGGTGTGATTATAATTTTTTTAGGAGGTGAGGAAAAGAACCTGCAAGCCCACTTAGGTGAAAGAATCCCAATAGGGGATAGGCATGTTCATGTTAATTTTTTGGTTAAGTCGGAGCATCACCTCCGCACCTTCCCGCAAATTAACACTCACCACAATACCGATTGTGAGGGGGTGACCTTCCGAGTAGATTATGTTAAAAGTCGAGGCTTCACCCTTCAACTTCTCACACCATCCACAATTCGGGAATTACCCTCTACAACGGATAACAACAATCACGAGTACAAAAGGCATTCCTTAATTAGTTAATGAGTTCACTTTGAAGAAATAAACATACCTTGAGCAATCGCATCCCCCTGTGAGTTAGCACTCCCCTCAATCGTGACTCAATGTAACAACACCATAAACTTTGTGAAATATTAATTTAATCTAGAGCATGAAATGACAACTCCCAAAACTTTGAGACTCACCCCGAGGTGAGTGTCAAAGTTCAATGTCCTAAGATGAATTTACCCTCTAATGTTTTAATGAGCTACTCGGTTATAGGTTCCTTTTAAGTTCTTAGCAAATCCCCAAAAAGGTTGAGGACGTACCTTCGCCGCGCTCCTTCCTCAAAAATGAATTTGCGTAATTGACAATGCAATTCATTCCAATGAATAGTTGAAATACAATGAATTCAAATGTAACCCAAAGAGAGAATACTTACCGAGTTTCGGGTGCTCCTTCCCTTCTCTCAAGTTTGTGTCTCCAACTTTTCCTAGTTGCCTCCAAGTCTCCTAGTCGCCTCCAAGTCTTGTAACTACCTTCCGCTTCGCTCCCGGCGGACGCACCAATTATGTGAGGCCAAACCCCCCACCCTTAAGCGTCCGTAGTCCGAGTAGTGGGTTTGGGCTCACATTCCTCCGCGGTATTGGATTTGGACTTGGATGAGTCCATAGTGCAAGGTTCACCCTTCAAGTGGTCTTGGATTTAACTTTGGTCTTTGCTTCCTTTGTCTTGCCATCGCGAGAGTGCTCCACATTCTCCATTAAGTTGTGCACGTGGTTTATTTTTAAAGAGAGGATGCAAGTGTTAAAAAAAACACTATTCTCTATAGTCAATCTCAAATACATTTACTTGTGAAAGCCACACATAACACTAACTAGCATAATGTAACTAACTACTTGTCTATGAGCTAATTAGGTAGGCTATCTACTAAGCTCCTTCATGAACCCATCTCTTTACTTTCTAATTACATAAACCTAGCTCCTTCATAAACCCAGCTCCTTCATAAACCGAGCTTCTTAGCTTCTAACTAAACAAACCCAGCTCCTTCATAAACCCAGCTCCTTCATGAACCCAGCTCCTTAGCTTCTAACTAAACAAACCCAGGTCCTTCATAAACCCAGCTCTTTACTTTCTAACTAAACAAACCCAGCTCCTTCATAAACCCAGCTCCTTCATGAACCCACAACTTTGTAGTTGTAATCCCCAACTACCTCACTAATTATTCAAGCCCTTAACTAATCTTCCTACCTAATTTCCCTAATTCTACTAACAACCCCTTTCTAATCACACAATTCTTCTCTAATCCTAAAATCCTAAAATCCTAGAGAGGAGAGGGGGAGAGAGAATTTCCTAACTTCACTAAGACTAACTAATCCACACAAGTATATTTTTGCACTCATCACAACATCAAGTGCTCAACTCTTAAACATGGAACTTGCAACCACGTGTATTCAAAACATGAACTTTAAGTACCACAAATTGGAATCATGAATTAACTTTAAAATCCTTCACGTCAACACTAATTCTACCAAGAGGTCAAGCCCTCTTCAAGGCTAACAAGCCTTGGCTCTCAAACTAAAAACTAAGCACACACATGTGCTCCAATATGGCTTCCCACACCCACACTTATAACTCGTGGGGTGCCTTGGAGCACAAAGGAAAGAGAGGATGAGTGAGGGAAGAATGAGGGATTATATAGTAAGCTTGAGGGGGTGAGCACCCTCAAGGCTCACGATAAGCCCTTGAGATTTCCTCCTACTTAGTAGGCGCCAATCCTATCTTCTAAGTCTTCCTCCCTCAAATGATCAACAAGGATCCTAATTCGAACATTTAACTAGCCTTGGCTTTCTACCTACCACACTTTACCAAACTTGGGATGCTTCAACCCAAACTTAGCCTCCTTCGCTTTCCGCCGCCATAACTTTCTCCCCTTACTTTCCCAAATCGTCGCTCACCACTTAATTCAAACCACGATGCTTAACTCGTGATTTGATTGGTGCTTTGAGAATTTGCTTATCCTCCACCTTGCATTCTTCCTTGGGCCTTCCCCATTAAGTGGCCATGATGAGGTGGTCCACTTGTGCGCTCCATGTGATCCTCCATTCATCCCAATTCGAATGCACTTGCCTCTTGAGTCACTTTGGTTGTCTCCATCCATTTGTACTAGCCTACTCACTAACTACTCAATCCAAGTTCTCCTTACCTATCCCCATTCACTCAAATCCTTCCGAAGGTAAAAACACAATAACAACTCACATCCTAGCCTCTTACAACATGGTACTTCTAAGACTAACATTTCACTCTTTTTATATTTTTGTGAAGTAACATGCTACTTCAAAGTGCATCAACTAACGTTTCAAGGGTCTAAGACTAAATGTGGGTACCCTTTTGGGCTCACACCTAGGCCTTGCAAGGCAATAGCCATGAAGAATTTGGAGGATATTTTGAAAGGTATATCAGGCTTCATACAATATTGGGAGAGTTTGAAAATAGCGGATGTTGGCGGATCATGTTGGCATCGTTATGGGAGTTGGATACATTATTGGACACGTGTTCGTGCCGCCTTGGCAGACCTCCACCAAGATAGCCCTCATACTTTGAGGCATGGATTTTGGCCACAAACACGAGTCGATGTACAAGCTTCGGAGCCTAGTCTTTTGGGAAATGGAGAGGTTCGAGAGGAGTTTGATGTGGACGACCATTACGTGGGGCCGGCTAGTAGTCGTCCCCCACCATCTTTCCGCATTGCAGTGGATTGTCATGAAGGATATATGCTCATTTTGCGTCCTGGAGACGAGACATATGCAAAGCTAGTGTGGGTGGCAAGAGCTTTGTCCAAACCCAATTTTGTAACTTCCAGCCCTCAATTTCGACAAATACAAGTGGAGTACTATCGACCGACAGCAAGGAATGAAGATGTGATTCGGCATTATACAGGCTGGGATACAAACCCTAACTTTCGGTGGAAGGTGGATTCTGAGCACAGTCCATCTTGGGTAGATACAGATTCCATATTCATAGCATGGAAACCACGGAAAAACCATAGTGGATCAGTGTCCATCCCTCAAAAGTACATAACTTTTGCAAAAGACAACCTTGCTCGGATTGCACAAGAAGCAACCCACGTTGAATGAGAAGTTGGTAGGATTGTGTTAGCATGATTATAGTTTAATACGTAATTATAGCAATATAAATTACACATATGTGTGCTCTTCAAAATTGGGGCAGAGTTTGGGTAGAACTTACGAATACTATATTGTTTGGAGTTGGATGAATATCCATTTACTATATTTCAAAAAAAAAAAAGTTCATCTTATTATTATGTTTGGGACTATATTGTCGAATGAAGAAATATGCATTTATTACATGCACTTTGTATGTTGCAATGTCTATATTCTATTGCGCATGCTAATAATAGAAATCATTTTATATGTTTTTTGGGTGAAACTTGTTTGGAGTGCTCTACCCAATGTGTTTTTGTTGATGAAGTTGGTGTCGAGTGCTCTACCATATGTGCTTATGTCCGCACATCATAGATTTGGGATATTAGAACATATAATATAATTGAGATTGTTGACAATATAGTTTCGGGCCTCTTCAAGTTCTTTGATCCATATATTAATTTGAGACTAGAGAAAGTCTCAATTTAACGAATATAGTGTTCTATGAGGTTTGTGTTTACTATGATAGTGGTTAAGTTGTTGTTGTATGCATGTGTGGGGGGAGGGGTGGTGTTTATGAGTATTTTGGGTGCACTTCGTATGTATGTGGAGTTTGCCTTGGGGTGGCGTGCCAGTGGCTATAAAAGTGTAAGGGCGATCTTGGTGATAGGTGGTATTTTTATGGTGTGTGTTTTCCATTGTGTGGTGTTGGTGTTGAGGATATTTGTGGTTGTTGGATGTTTGTGTGAGGTGTGAAAAATATTTATTAGTATGAGGACATGTAGTATGAATTGAGGGTAGATATGTTTGTGGAGGACTTTATTGGGCTTGGGATGGGGATTAGATGCATGTGTTTTATTTATTTATATGTTGATGTGGTTTTGTGTAGGTGTGGGTAATTGTGTTTTTTGGTAGCATACATTTTGGGAACATGATAAGAATCCATGGAAGATGCTTGAGCTCTTTATTGACAAAGATATAGATAGTAGACAAAGCAAGTAGAATGAGCCATTGATGTGAGTCTACGAGAGAGCTAATACTGGTATATGTTGTAGCCTTGGTAATTATTGTTGGTTGGTGGTGGGTTGTGGAAGCCCATTGGGGCTTGGAGTTGAGGTAGGGTTCCTCCATTGTACATTTACGTGTAGACGGTTGCGTGGTTGTGGGTTGGAAGGCTTGGGAGGGTGGCAACAAAAGATTGTGCTATAACTTGTAGGTGTTGGTTTGCGAGTTGGAACTCCATAGCCATTGCTCCCATAGGTTGTAGCAATGCTTGTAGCTTGAACTTTGAGTATGTCGGTTGCCACCTCCACGGATTTGTCTGTGTTGAGGTTGATTGTAGACACCATCATGACAAGTTTTTCATCAGACTTCTCCTCCCAAGCTTGCATTGTACGGTTGAAGCTCTTCTCGGGTGATTGGTGGGTTGGTGAGTGTGGAGTCATGCATTGCTTGAGTTTTTTGTACAGTCGCCTCTCGGGTTAGGGCTTGGACTAAGCAAATGGCAGTTTAGGTGAGGTATGAACTCGACATGCCTCCCGAGGATGTAGGTGAATTTGTTTAACCACTCGGTGTAGAAAACAAGATTGAAACATTGTATGTAGCACCATCCGGCTTACCTATCTTTGTGCTTGGGGGTGTGTCCGAAGCTCACTCCAACGATGTTGTCTATGCCAAATAGCTTCTTGATGGTTCTCACTATGGCAAATTGGGACTCCTTTTGGGGGAGGTTATTGACAATCAAGGTTGTGCTAATGCATAGCTTGGACGGGTTGTGGACGTCCTGATCATGTGTTACACTAACCTCGAGTTTCTCATGGTTGTAGAGTAAACCGTGCTCTAAGATTGAGTTTCTTGCTTCCTCAGTGGCTAGAGTAAGAAAAACGGAGTCCTTCAATACTTCGTCAAGGTCGAGAACTCAAGTTATTGGCCTCTGTAGTAGCTTTTACGTACTAGTGTGTTGAAGATACTATGTGCAGTGTGGTCGTGTAGTATATCACCTTTGATATGGAATCAAAGGTTTTGTGCCTTTGTGACCAATTTAAAGCCCTATTAAAGTGATGATCCACTCTCCCCTTTCAAGTTCCATCATGAGTACACGTTCCTCCTCTCAATAGTGCTAATCCATCTTTAAGCGGGTGCTTGAGATGTAGTTTGAGAAAGCCCGCCCAATTCTTGGTGATTTGGCTCAAACCAATATCAATTGGGCTTGAGTAGTCCATGCCAAGAAGTATGTTCTCGGGGGGGGGGGGGGGGGTAGTCATTGGTTGGAGTAGCAATATACGTGCGAACAAATGATAGGGTATTTTAAAAACATGGGGGCTAAAAATTATAAATGGACTTAAGAGTAATATAGGGTATCAAAAATGGCACTGGACATCTTTAAAGTATGGAATAATAGGTAATTTGGAATTATAAGTAATGCAAGCCATTTTTTTATTAACCCAAAGTAGAAATTTACATAATGATAGCATGTGAAAAAAAGAAGAGAATTGAAAGTAATACCCCCCTATAAAATAGTGGTTGTTCGCACCTATATCCTTAACTTTTTAACACATTGCCCCCCCCCCCGAGAGTATGTTCATCTTGTGTAGATGGTTGAGACTTGCACTTCGGGCATCACCGTTGCTCAATTTCTTGAATCTGGTGTCAAAGCAAATAATTATGTGGAAGCCCTCAAATAGCCTAGTGTCTTGTTTTACCATTTTCGTGTCTTGGAAGTTGTGTGAAATGAAGGTGGTATCCTGGGACCCCATCCGGCCTCTTATGTGGGTAAAGGCTTTGATATACCTTGGGAATGCTCGGCGGAGAATTTGGAAAGGCGACAAAAGGCGACAATACCTACTATGTCACAAAATAATATGTAATGGACTAACTTAATTATACTACTCTAGCCACGACCACACTGTACGCAAGGACTATCCTAAGTCTTTGTGTCAAGACTTCTGACTAACACATTAAATATTAGTTCCAGGACAAAAGTAGCACAATATTAGAATAATGACCCAATTTATTTTTCCCAAAAAAAAATTAATACAACTCACAATAATTTTCTACCAAAAATTTAGTGTGGGTCGAGAATTAATATGGCCCACATTATTGTGTTCTCATCATTAGTATCAATATGGGCTCTAGAAAATTATTGTGGCTCACAGTAACATGATTATTATTAGTGTAATTGATTAGTTTTTTTGCTTTGAATATTTTTCAACAAATTGCAGTCAAATAAGTTTTTATTATCAGTTTTTGAATTAAAAAATTCAAGAGTATGGATGTTTTTTTTTGCTGGTAAATGTCATGTGTGAGTCCTTGAGGTCATAAATGCATTATCCATTTGATTGTTACTATGGTTTGTATAGTCAACATTACTTGTAAGCCAAAAAAAATACTTCAATTTTTCTTGAGCACATAAATGCTACAATGGTTGGTAGTACGGTCCTCAATCAAATGACATTCTTCAAAGAAAATTGTATTTATTTTCCACACCTTGTTCAATTAACCCATTTGGGGTTCACATAGTAGCTCCTGGCTATGCTCAACTTGGCTATGCTATGTGGATCGTCCATCATTCATGCCCAAATCTCTCTCTCTCAATTTTAAAACTTAAATAAAAAAATCAAAGTCAACATCATATTTCATTGTGTTGGCAAGTGCAACTTAATGACAAACTTTTAGAGTATATGAATAAATTGTATACTCTTTGAATCATGTATAATATAATCAAACATGTCTTCATAATCTTCAACCAAAAAATACAAGCAACTTATCTAACTTCTTGCCCAATAAATAGTTGACACTCCCCCTAGTGAAGCAATCACAATTGATCTTCCAGGAGTTCGGGATTAATAAAGGACATTTAACTCCGATCTTCAACTTGGTGCCTCAAACACTGTAGAAGAAAAAATGCTTGCAAGGCCTATTCATAGTTTTTTTCGTCAGTTTTAGGATGTGAAATTTTAGGCCACAACGCAATTAAATTTTAGCAATTTTTATGTAAAGAATTAAGAAAATTTGGGGTTTGAATCTTTGTTCTTATTAAAAACAATTTAGTCAACTCTGCAGTGTTTGGAACCTTAATTTTTGTGTTTGCTAGAAAATTTGAAAATATGGGAAATAATGAGGTTTTTGGGTTGTGGAGGTGATGATAAATGTTAATTTGGCTTTTTTGATTGCATTAATGAGTTTTCCACATGTCACACATCTGTTGACTGGTACATGTGAAAAGTGAATGTAGCTTCAAAGTAAATGGATTTATAGAAGAAACCATAGGGGAGGCATTTGTAGGGATATGAAGCATGTGTGATAAGTGGGTAATTTCAAGGTGGACTATAAAATAATGAGTATATTCATAGGATATTCCATATATTTGATGGATATTCTTGAAACATATCCAATAAAATTATAAAATATTAATATACTTAGTAGCCTAGATTCAAATTAATATTTTATTATATTAGCTTATATACATATGTTTTTAAAGGATTTACTCCTTTGGATGTTGTTCCACCCTATTTTTTGGCACGTGATTCTTAATATCTTATAATGTTGATCTCCCTGGGCAAAGAAAGATACGTAAACCTATAAGGTGTGCAAGGTCAATGTTTGGTGGTACAACCCAAGGTTTGGTGCCACAAGGATCTGAGTTCAAACCCACTTGTGCATTGATGAACACCCAATTTGTTGTCTTCTTCAAGAGCCTACTTGGAGGATATATTCTTAAAAAAAAAAAAGTGTTGTTGAGTGAAGATGTTGTGTATTTAGGATTGTGACATTAGATGTTATGATTTAATTGTACCATCAATCATCATGTCAATAATGACGGTGATGGACGTGACATACCAACTCTGAATTGGATAAAAAATTTAAATGATTGATGGCTGCCTAAAAGAATTGAGAAAAACCTTACCATTGACCACATCAACACACTCAAATTTGATTGGGTATGTGTGATTGACCAAAAATCCACAAAAACAATTGACTGGATTCATGCACTTGTGTAGGATTGATTTGGTTGCTAATTTTTGTTTACATAGGAAAAATTCTACCCCCCCCCCCCCCCAATTTGCAATTGTCAAATGACACTCCAACATGACTTGTTGGAAACTATTTTTCTCAACATAAAACATCAATATTGTACAAAACCTAATAAATGATATTAATTATTTTTCTTTTCAAATTCAATTTTTGTAACATCAAGATAATTAATTTATGCAACATAAAAACAATAAAAAAAACAACAACAACATACTTGATGAGCTAAACGAGTGTTTTTTTTTTTAGTTTCATTTAGAAATTTTGTTCTCACTTTATACATATGACCAAATTCTCTCTGTGTCTTGAAACAACTCATGAAATTTCACATATGGAGCATGCTTACATCATGGAAGTTTACGTCATCTCCATATTAGAAACATGAGCTCACAACCTTATACAATGAAAGTTCAACTGTACGAAGACGACAATTTATTGACGATTGGGCTTCACGAGCATTCCATAAATCAAGCTTGCACATCTCACTTCCCAAAATGATCTCGAACATGCAGAAATTCGCTTGGCTATTAACATGGCAAAAAGCCTCGTGGCAAGGCAAAGGCAAAGGCACACTACCCAAGAGAACCATGCCTTCAAATTTCCTGGAACATGTTTCCTGGCGCCAAAGAGGATGCCTCCCTCCGTCCCTCCTTGTTCCCGTGTCTGAAGAAACTCGTGTTTCCAACCTCTCTAACATGGCGACAGCATGCACTGGAGTTTGATCTGCAAACCGGGATTCCATGGAGATGCTGATGAGGAGGGAATCGGTATCCATTGGGCAACCAACCATACCACACAGTTGGATCATGGTATTCAAGCTAGATGGGTCTTAAGGTAGCGGTGCCAATTCCCGTCCAAATTTCAGATGTGCCTAGTTGGGATGCTGAAACTATTTTTTTATAAATTTTGAGCGCTCCGCAAAGTTGGTGCAAGAGCAACTATGAAAAAAACAAAAAATTTCCAGCATGTCTATGATTTCCTACAAATTTTGAAAGGAAACCTTGTAGAGTGACCAACACTTGCACATAGGGTACGTGGTATATCCACAGGGTGGATTTCTAAAACCGACCGTTGGTAGCCAATGAAATGCTGGCAGCATTGTGAATGGTAAAAGCACCTTGATAGGTGCTTTTGTAAACCCAGGTACAAGCACCTAGATAAGTGCTTCTGACCCTAGGGGTTGACTTTAGGACCCGCACGGAAATTGGCGCCCCAATTTTAAGTGGCTCGATTTCTTCACTGGAGCCCTAGATTTGGTTAATATGTGGTTCGGTGAGGATCAAATTAAAGAGCAACCATCACAAAAACACATGTATAGAAGAGATTGGATTGCATCTTCAAATGTCAATAACCAAGGTAGAAATACCATAACCCGTGAAAATAAGGTGATTCGCATTGAAGATTTGGTCTGACAATCCTTTGATAATTTTCCAAGGTATATGAGAAAGATTCATGAAGAGTGCAATTTGTTTCATTATTTTCTGCCCTATACAAAAAATGCTACAATTTTTCAAAGTGGAAAGTTGTCCAAACCCCTACTCGTTCACTAGATTCTCCCTACACCGAACACGGTAATCTGCATTTTCATACAGGACATCGCCTAAATCGGTTACCTCATGAGTACTTCAACACTTGACTCCCATTGGCTACACTAAGTGTACCGCATTGAAGTTGCCACCGAGCCATGATCGGTTTTAGAAATGGCACTTCACCATTGTGACGGGGGTCTAGTGCACGGCTAGAGGGTGGTTAACGGGTTATGGTATTTCTACCTTACTCTACATTCATTAGTCAACACAATTGGGAGGACCTATGTATCCAATCAAGAAATCAACAAACATGCACTTTGCTATAACGTAGGTATACCCAAAACCATCATCAATCCTAAAACCACCACCATGTACCACACGCATACATTTATTGTTTCCACATGTATGCATGTGGTACATAGTGATGGTTTTAGGTTCGGTGATGGTTTTGAGTATATCTATCTTACCATAACGAAACCAAGGGAGCTCCGATTTTCAATTTGGGTTTTGTAGATGTTTTAGCGTGGATTTGTTGATGCAACACAAATTCTGTTATGTAGATCTAATCAGTAGAAGTTGGAGAACATGAAGAACGGACCAAGTAATATCCACATACCTTAAGGCCACTTCACGCATGAGATTGAAGGCATGTGACCATTGCATTCTAAGATCTCATTGGTGGAAAAGGCCGAGACCGTCCAACTTCACTTCATGTAGAAGGTGAAGGCCTAAGGGCGCAAACAAATTACCATGGATGAAAAGTCTACATGGATTCCTAGATGGCACAATGATGGTCTCCTACAATTTGCGTTAGGCCCACCTCCAACAAAGTGGACCAACAACGTACCTTGGTATCTCAAAACCATGGTTTCCTCGTCAAACGCCTAAAAGTGATAACAAAATGTTGCATAAAGTGGATTTTATTTCATGATGCCCTCTATTGTTGTGATAAGTCCTCAAATATAGAATACCGAGATGAGATCTTTGAAACCTATCATGAAATGTCATGCTCAAAAGAAAATGGCTAAATGTAGTTTTGGACTTGAATTTCACGACCTTAAATATTTTGAACTTGAAATTTGTTTTCATCCTCCTTGAATTGACTATAAACTTGGGGTCATCATCAACTTTTTGTAGAAAAGCATCAATATTATCATATTTTGAACAAATTTTAGAGGATTACTTGTTCAACATCACCACTTGAGCACCACTTGCATTGTCTTCTAGAATATGTAGATTTTTAAAACTATTTTTGTCAACATAAGTTGCTTGGATTTATAAATGAATATGTTGTTTAAATGCTTATGTTTTTTTCCACAACTTTCATAGTCAATATATAGTTCTGAATCGCTTTCACTTAAACCTATGATGGAATCAAGAGTTGTCCACTTTATTGTGCTTGCACCCTATACTATTGAGCTTATTGACGTACGTGGGTGTTATTCAACTAGTCTTTCATGTTCTTCATCTTTTGTTGACAAGGGTTTATGCAACAAAGCTTATGTTGCAATAACAAAATCTATGATGAAGCACCGACAAAACTCGGAGTGCATGTTGGACCTTCTTTCAGTATGTTATGATTATAAAAAGTGCATGTGTGGTTATTCTTTAGATGAGCACCTAGGTCCCATGTAGATAGTTTTTTTTTTTATTGGGTTCAAGTTAATGAAACCAACACATGGAAGGCTAAATAAGTGTCAGTTTGTGAGTCTAAGTGCAACTATTAGGTTAATTGATAGGCCATGACAAATTTTGGGTAGAATTGCATACCATAACATAGGGCATGCATTGTCCAATGTGATTTGTGAGGATAAGAATACTCATGTTGGTCACTGTATAGGATTTTTGTGCACCACATACAGCAGAGGAGTATTTGTTTTAGGGCTATTTACCTCCAAGGTACGAATTAAAAGCTCCCTATAATTACTTAATTCTCTAAAATGACCTATTTTTTCATCCTATCATTACTTGTACCGCCCATGTCATTGCGATTTTTTGTAGTCTACAATCACTTCTATTTTTTTTTAAATTAATTTAAAAGTGTTCACAATGCAAAAGTGGTGAGAAAAAACATGGCAACAAAAAGGCATAAAGCATACATATCATTGCAAAAACTAAGTCCAAAAACTTATCATACAAGTGAAAGACTTACCAAAACAAATCTTAACTTGTGCAAAATATGAGTATTGTCAACCACATCAGAGAAGAACAAGTGTGATAACATGATGCATATCCCTCCAAGAGCATAACTTGTGATGAAGAACACAAGAATACTTAAGCATAAAGCAGTTCAAAATTGCTTTAAAATCTATAGTTCGACAACTCATAGAACATAACCTTCATGCATCAAAAAGGATGGCTTAGGGTGCAAACAAATCAAGAGTGAATGTGTGTTGACAAACACAACACCCGCTCTGTAAAAGTCTGACCCAAACACAAAGAAAACCGCAACCATTGCAGCTATACAAAAGTCTTCCGGTTCCCTACAAGTCTATGCACATGGGTTTAGGGTATGCAAAACAAAACTAACCTATGTAACCATGAGGCATGCGTATAATCATGCACCAAAAATACAAGTGATTTATGACAAAAAAAAAATATACAAATGCCAAGATCTAAGAGTAGGGTTTACCTAGACTCCCACATTGTCAACCAAACCATCACCATGACGGACAAAGTATTCTCGCGGCTAGCCTGACTTGAGGTAAAAACGGATTGCATAAAGGTCCGTTACGTCGAGGCATGCAAAAGAGCTTGTGCGACAATTTCTCTTCCAAATGAACCCTGAGCAAGGCATACGTTTCCTCCTCAAAAACCTTCAACTTGTTGTAATACTGCGACATAATAGAATCACCCTCCATACTCCACATCTTCACTTGAGTTGTCATCCATAAACACCAACACGGCCGCTCCAGTAGAAGCAGAATGATCAATCACAAGCCACGCACGGAAACTTTAAACCTTAAATAGCCTCCAAAACAACCATAAGAACTTTAGCCAAGAAAATCAAAACCCTATATGGAACTTCATGGCCGCCCTTGATCGTAAAGCAACTACACGGAGATCCTAAACCAACTACAACAAGACATATTTGTTGGACTTTGTTACCATAAGCTTCAACAAGGAGGAGCTTCAACAAAAAGTATCCCAAAACACAATGGACTCGAGGAAGAAATAAATCCCTTGGTGTTTTTTTACAAAATGGCAGTGCAGGAAAATGACTAGTAATGGATGTTGTGATTTTCATTCATTTTTGGGCAAACGATGAGCTATTTTTCATCTACCCCTCATGAGGCATGCGTACAAAGTTGATCCTACTAAACATACATCCGAGGATCCTTATTTTCAGCCCCTATATTATTTTAACAAAAAGAATGGCCCATATTTATAACTTATCTACCTTACTTGTAATGGAATTGTCAACTTTTAATGGACTCTTCATTATTTGGAATTATTTTATAAATCTTATGTCAAACAAATTTAATACTCCCTATATTATGCCACACGTCATTTTAAAAATACACTAAGTATATTAATGCACGTCATCAACTACCCGGGTAAGAATAACATTGTTATGTTAAACTTAAGAGGCACTCATTGGATTACATGCAATTGTGCAATCTCTTCTTTTATAGCCAACCATAATCCAGTAGTATCGACTTGTTGAACCATGGATTCAAAGTAGAGAGTCTCGGCTCAACAATTGTTTCATTTGAGTGTCAATATTTTCATAAAATTAGGGCCAAGAGCGCCCCAACCATGTACCAAAATCATTAATAAATTAAATAATATATAATAAATCATGAAATAATGTATGCAAAACCCTACGTATTGATGGGTTAATCAATTTAACCATTTAAGAGTCCGTCTACCCATTGTCTTTACCTAGAGTAACCAAAGGACAACAACCTCTAAGTTTCCAAAACCATGAGCCATTATAAGGTGGATGAATAAAAATGTCATTGTCCGTTCCTTGCTACTTTCAATGATGTTAATTACAAAATCAACTGGTTCCAATAAATTTAGATTATTTTAGAGTTGACAATAATTTGAGCCACGGTCTAGAACAATGGTTTGTAATAGTCACCTTGGTAACTTCAATCCAATATTGATTAATTCAAGGTTGTTCACAATTTGATTTCATGGTTAATGGCCATCCACTTGAATAATTATGTCATTTTAATCATAAATTCACTTTAAGCAATCTTTGATTTGCTAGAGCAAGTTCATTGTTACCCATTATTTCTTTATATAATGAAAACTCCCAAATTGGCCATGGTCAATCCTTACTTGTTTATTGTCCCATCATGACAAGTATTTTGAGTAGCTTCTCGTGCAACAAATTACTGTTGAAGGGAAGTTTCCCAATTGTTCCTTGCAACTTGGGCACTTGTACCACATACCTTCCTCAATCAATCACCAAGTAAACCTTATTGTTATTGGCTTGCTGCAAAGAGTGGTTTCCAACCAATGGCCAAAAATCTAGAGGCTATGGTCTTTCTCATACACATAGTTGATTGTAATTGTATATTATTATTATTATTTTACCATACTTTCATTTAAGATAGAATAGAGTTTCTACAATCAAATGACAATTTCCAATGCTATTGGAATTTTTGAATTTTGTTTAAAAACTTCAGTTTTAATTAGGTCAATTAATCCCACTAAAAAGGCAACTATGTTGATCGCCAATGGATAATACACTTCAACATTTAAGGGGATTAATTCCCACCTTCTCTTCCTTGCGATTGGTACTCAATAACCCAAAGGAATTATTCCTATTTAGTTGGATATAAGAATCCTCACAATTGGGATCAGACTATTGATCCACTCCTTCATACACGTGGTGTTGAGGTTCACACTCCATCCTATTGTATTGATGAACTAGGGATGAACATCTAGAATCCAAATAAGACGATGGTTCCGGACCCAATTATTAACATGCAATGAATGGCTTCGCACCCTTTCTCCTCTTTGCTTAGACTATTGCTTCAATAATTCAAGTCTATAATAATTCAACTACTCTTCCCCCAAGAGTCAAGCAACTAAACTATTCAATTTGCACAAGACAATTTGTCACGAAAATTCCACAATAAGTAACTATTCTTGCTCAAACTCAAGTGAACAATTTTCTCTCTACACCCACTTCAAGTAGTTTTTGAAACATGCAATTAGTACGTGATGACTAGCAAATCCAAATTGTACTCATAGCCACGCTCCATATACTTTTTGGAGCTCATATGAATAATATGTTCATTGTCAAAGTGAAGATTATGAGTTATTGAATGATCATGTATGTCCTCCCAATTATGTTGACTATGACATTAGAATGGTTAACAAATTTTGAGCAAGTAGTCCAATCTATTTTCAGCACATGCCTTTTTGATGTATGTTCTTAGATTCACACCCAGTCATACACCACTCAAATATAGGTGTCCATTTAAGTTCAGACATTGAATTAGTTGCACGATCTGCCTTACATCAACCGATATTACTAACCGTAACTATACTAAATAGGATATTTAGTGTTTGATTATATTAATTGTATTTACCACCCTACCCTACTCAACACTAATTTTCAATTTCTTGATAATTAATGTTAGAAGATATGTTGGAACATATTATGGAATTATCCTTTTATCATTTTAATTTTCTTTTTTTCCCATATCTGTACTAACACTAAATTCAGACATGTAACTTCCACATGTTACCGTAGTTGATATTTAGTGCTTGATTTTACATTTAATGTTACTTACTTTCATAGGGTTATTGACATTTAGTGTATGCGTTCGTATTTAATGTATCAAACACTAAGTATCCTATTTAGTGTAGTGTACTTTGATGTGTGCAATCAGGTTGCCTTCTTGAATAGGTTGCCTCTTTACACATGCAAGTTACCTTGAGTCAAAATCATATTACAGACGCTTATAACTTTGTTTATCAATCCGTATGGCAACTGAATGAACGGGGTCCAAAACCAATTGCTACACGAAATATGATATGTAGTGTATCTTACTATTTGGAATTACAAAGTGCTATATCTCTTTACTATTGATGTATATTTTTACCAAGTAAAGTCATCAATGTTCTATAATGTCCAAACAACCAATTCAACATTTGTTGGTAGAATATGAGATCTACAATAAATAGATATAGCATTGCATAATTCCAAATAATATGTGACATTAAACATCATATTTAGAGGAATTTATAGAATATACCTCCATGTTTCAAAGAAAACCAGAAAATTTTCTAACATGTAACCAGTTGGACTTGGAAACACTAGGATGTCGACATATTATGCCCGAAAATCTCCCCGGACACAGACAGGCACAGTAAAACAAATTCCTGAAATTTGTCGCGGTGGTAACAAACATCCAATATGGTTTGAAAGTCGACAAATTAGCGTGGGGCAACCTTATCGCACATATGGATGTAGGTTAAAAGGAGGAGGTTGAAGGAATCTGTGATCTGTATAGAGACTCAGCTACCTGAAATCCGCAGAAGTAAATTCAGCAGGGGCGGCGCGGAGCGTCAGGAATGGTGGATCCCAAGGCTCCGATTCTTCGGAGACGCAAAGATAAGCTTGTGTGAGCTGGAGGGGCACTCAAATTAGGCAGCCTCCCATTCTTTCTCTGCATTTGGTATTAATGCGTGCGAAGCCTGGTGTGCCAAACCAACCAACTTGTCTGCTTTTCTCGACCACCACCAAGATTAGCTTCTGAGAGACCTCACATCCTTAAATAATCCTGGAGCTCACTGGGTGGATCTTGGCCTCTAACTACGCAAGCAATGCCATGGTTTTAGCATACTTTCAAGGTGTTGGAGATTCTTTTAGGTTATAGGGCTTAGGGTGTAGAGTTCGGTAGAGCTGGTGCAATCATAGTTGCTCAACTTCAAATTGTTGATTCATGACAGCGATGTGCGAAAGGGCACACAAGAAGCGAGTCTCCAAGTGATGTTTTGAGAGTGATGGCACCGAAGTTTTACGAACGTTCATGAGTGGCATAATGGCAGTCATCTGAAGAATTTGTGTCTCGAAATGATGGAATTTGCAGATTTTTCACATGAATGGCAAACACCAACTTGCAACCAAGCACCAAAAAGATTGAATTTGCTTGGTTGCAAAATGGTGGAACTCATGGAAGGCGGACATTGATTGGAGTTCGTCATGGAATTGAGGCAGCAGATAACAAAACAAGATGATTTAGATTCATGCGAGATGGTAAATTGCAATAATAATTGATATAAATGATAATGATGATTAATGGCAGCAATGTACAGAAATTTGAGTGGATCATGTGCTCTAATATGATATGATAGTCTACAAAATGGTGCACCCACAACCTTTGTTGACATGCCGGGCGCTAATGTCGTCACGGGCATCGTCGTCTTCCGGGCTGTCGATGGCTTTGGCGGCGATGGCGATGGAGGCAGTGGGCGGGCTCATCAGCATCTCCTGGGGGGTCTCCTTGGACACTTGTTCGTCGTCGGCAACAAGGGACGCGGTGGACCCTGACTGCTGCTGTTGCCTCTTGTGCGACAGGCTCTCCAGAGACACCACCCTCGCGGTCGGGATCTGCTCCTGCTCCTCAGCCGACTTCTCGTCGTGAAGCTCCGCGGTCGCTAATGCCTTGCTGCTGTGAATGTTGAGATCGGATGCGTTCGCCCCAAGCTCCGACACTCGTCCGGACCCTCGGCTCAAGCTCACTCCTCGGCTCATGCTCTCCGGGGTCACGGACCCTGGGGTGGGCAGAGCGTGTGCCACGACAGCTCGCTTCTCCTCTACACAAAACAAAATTTCCACCAAGGACTTTCGTTATCCACCTCAACTCACCTCACTCGAACGTAGATGAAATACTCCCGATTTCGGAAAGCCGACACAATCAAATCAAGGATCCCCCAACCCAAAACTAGGATGTCAATGGAATTTATACAACGATTCGAGAAAGCGAGTCAATGAAATCAAGTATCACCTGAATTCTACACCAAGAATGTACATGATATTCCGAAGATTCGGGAACATGAGACAATCAAATCAAGCATCGGCTAAAACCTAAGCCTTGAATGTACATGAGATTACGACGATTCGGGAAAGCCGAGACAATGTAATTAAGTGTCACCTAAAACCCTACATTAGGATGTACATGGGATTTTGTCGATTCAGGAAGGCCAGACAATAAAATCAAGGATTCAAAACAATTAAGAGGAAGCATCATAAGGTTATGCCATTTGAACTACCTGAAGAGATGCGTTCGGGTTTAGGTTGCCGACGTTGAGGACCAGGGGCGGGTTGCGGAACAGGGGACATGGTTTTCCAGGACCGCGTTTTGTTGAGGTGCTTGGAAAACTTTTGTTGGGGAGGTGATGGCTCTGACTTGGCCTTGCTCACCTGCTTCGAGTACATTAACCGGGACGGCGATGGCGTGGAATCGGCAGAGGCAGATTCCAAGCCCACCTCCGTGGTGGTGATATTTTCAAGAGCACCTGCAGCCGTCTTTTTTTGGCCAAATTTGAAGGATGAGAGATACTTGGGACTATCTGAGGCCAGAGAGTTCACACTCTCCACAATCTGCTCCATTACCTGCCCCGTGTTGCCAAGGGTTTGCACGCTACGGCTCTTGCCAGACTCCCAACTGGATTCGCTGGATGACATGGACACATCAGTGACTCGGCTTTCCACGGACTTGTCACTAACCAAGCTGTTGTTGCTGCTGAGTCGGGAATCCAAGGAGTGTATCAAATTCCCAACTCCTCCAGGAGCCCCCTCTGATGTTTTCCTCGCCTCATCGTGCGCGGACACCAGCACATCGGTGATGTCACTCGCCTCCAGCCCTTCCAGATCCAAGCTAGCCTGTGACTCCAGGAAATCCACAAAGTAATCGAAGCAGCTCTCCTGGGAAGACAGCTCCTCCGCTGAATCCCCTAACCCCAAACCTAACCTCCTCTTCCGCGCATTTTGGCTGGCACTCCTCATGAATTGGGCCAGCTTCTCATGAATAATTTTCCCTCCGCTCTGCGTAGCACCACCATTCGCAGCATGCCTTGCACTAGGGAGCTCAGCCTCCAAGGGCTCCACCGATCCGACTTCCACTGGCAACACGCGCAAGTCGATCACATTTGGAGCCGCCATGCCTCCAGGCTTGGGTTCCCATGGCTTGGGATTGGCACTGTACAGAGGGTCATCCCAAAGGGCATTGTCATACTGACTGTGAGCAGAGCAGGTAGTGTCACAGCTTCGTGTCAAATCAATGCTGGTCGCGGAAGTTGAGGAGATTCGGCTAATGGCACTCTTGTTCAAGGAGCCTCTGGAGGCGGTGTCGCACTTCTTGTACAACGCCCCACCATAGCCAGCCTCGCCATAGCCACCAGCTTTGGAAAATCGGGCAGGCCTCTCTGCTGCTCGTGGTGATTTCAATTTCTTACTTTCTTCTTGAACGGTGCCATTCTTCTTGAACCCCGTAGGACGCCGTTCGTGAGTATCCTCTACGATGTCAACAAATGACTCTTCGGCTCCACTAAGGTCGAGCCCGTGCGTTTGCAGATACTCGTCATCAGGATCCTCGTCTTGCAGCAAGTCATTGAATTTCTTATCGTTCGCATCGTCAAGCTCCCTGTCCCACTCCGAGCCTGCTCCAAAGTTGGGATCTTTATTGCGCAACCCTCGAATTAGGCTGGACGCCCTCGGGGCACCGTCAATGGTGTCCTCGTCAGATTCGCCGTCACTGAGGGGGACATGGTGGTCCACATTCTTGGAATTCCCACCACTGTTGGATTTCATCATCACCCATGGCCTCTGATTGCTCCCTCCATCGGCAGCCGGGCTACTAAAATTCTGGACCCTCGAAACTGCAGTAATCATGCCTCCATCCCCCTCGCGTTTGGTCACTTCAAAGAAATCTGGCGGCTTGAGCTGTCGATGCCTCGAGGATTCAGCAGATTTTCTCTGCCTGCTCTGATGCCCACGCAAAGCTGAAGCGGGAGCTCTCCCATCAAGGGGAGAGGTCTCCTCTGGGGTTACACTTCCACTTCGACTGAAGCTCTGCGAAGACATGAGCGAATCATGGGGTTTCAAGGGGCTATGTCTCCGCACAGTCTTCTCCCTCGAATTTTGCCTCCTCCCAACCTCATGGTCCGCAGCATAGCTGATCGAAGGCCTTAATTTCTCCTCCTTTTCCCAGCCGAGAGGGCTTCTCTGTCTCTCCCTTGCTGGGTCTCCTGACACCAGGCCTGGGTCTGCACCACTCATGGTCGGACTCCCATCCTGGTAATGTGGTGATGACTCCGAATCTGACACCATCTTCTCTCCCTTGGCGAACTCCCTGCTCTTCCTGCCGCTAGTTCTGCTGTGTGATCCTGGGGTAGGGCTGGGAGTCGGACTGCGAGTCACATCCGTATCTGAAGCACTCCCGACTTCGATGTGGGGCCGGTTGCTGGAGAAAGATTGTGGGTTGCTTGGCCCGGGGCTCCTTTCTTTCTCACTCTCCCACCCGCCACCACCTTCTTCCTGATCCTCAGGTTTGGACTGGATCTCTGAATCGGCTGCGGTGCTGCTGGACTTAATGTCACGGCGATTACCGATGTCAGGGCTGGAGTCCAACACCAGTGCATTGTGAAACTTCTTGTAGATCCCGCAGTCGTGCTTCTTACAGAGATTTCGGCAGCTGTCCTCCATTCCGCAGCACCAGCTTCCACCCACATCCTCCATGTCTCCCAGACCTTGGTAGATCTTCACGTGCCCTTGGCCCGCGGCAATCGAAGCTGTGAGCCCTGATGGGTAGCCAGAAGCCACCGGTTGCTTCACGCCCTCTTCAGGGCTCTTTGCGTGAACCGAGTCAGTTTGAGAAGCCTGCTGCATTCGGAGCGCGGTCTCCATCCCCCGCTGTGCAACACGGACATCCTCCCTCTTCAGCTCGAATCCCATTTGTTGCCTTTTCACTGGACTCTTGAGCTCCCCGCTGGATCCGTGTGGCGGCATGCTTTCCCTCCTGCTCTGTGCGCCCGTTTCCCAGCTGGTGCTCTTCAGGGACCCAGGCGCAATGCCGCTGCTCATCTCAGATCCCGAAGGGCTGCTGGGTGTGTGGGGCTCACCGTCCATCTGATGAAGCTTACGGTGTAAGCTCATGCTGGGTATGGCGTTGTAGAAGGATGGGATGGAGCTGTTTGTCATGAAAGGCTTAAATCCACCACTGGAATTCAAAGAACTCTGTTGGGTGTTGTTAAACCCCTACACACACACACACACACACACAATTGGGACATCATAAGTTGACAAGTCTAGCTTCGAATGAATTAGCTGCAATATAGTCGAACATGAAGGATTCCAACAAACAGATCGGAAAGTTCCAACAATGGACTCTGAGAACGGAATCATTTCCAACGGAGCGTATATACACATAAAAAAACATGATACAGACTCCATAAGTCGACATTAACTTCGGATCAATCGGATCCCACACATTTGGACCTACATTGATCATTGATCGGTTATAGGGTAATCAAGCATGGAAGGAATACAACAAAACAAAATGCAGGGTGAAAATGGAGTCACTTACCACGGAGCGTGAAGCTGTGGAGTCCGTGGATCTCCGCAACACCGAATTCCCAAATGCAGGGTCTTGCTGCAGTGTAGTTTTCCTCGCCAGGCTCGCGCGACCACTAGTATGCTGCATATCTCGGCTGCCAGTCGACAGACGGCGCCCATTCATATCATATTCTGGGACAGTCACCTTCCGTGACTGACCATGACCATGGTGACTGTCCAACGAAGCTCGCCTGCTCGGGATGGGCTGATTGACGAATGAAGAAGCACCGGATCTGTCGAAATTCTGGCCTCCTCGATCCTGGCTTTTGGTGAGAGACATGGGGCCTCGATCCTGGCTTTTGGAGAGATAGTTGGTGCCTCGATCTTGGCTTCTGTTGAGGTGCATTGCACCCCTGTCCTGACTCTTGGACATGTAGTTCTGGAAATCACTCGGTGACGTGCTGTGACGCCGCAGTTGCTGGGCGCCTGGCAGGCCATCCGTGGATCGACTCAGGGAGCCCGGACCACCAAAGGTGCGGCTGGCCGAGGTGGTTCGCAGGTTCGCAGGGGTTTCAGATAGAAAATCATAAGCAAGGATAGGCTTCGAGGGGCCTTTTGGAGGGCTGGCTTTCCTACCAGGTGGGCTAGGAATCCTCGTCACAGGTGGACTTGGCCCTCTTGCGGGTGACTTGCTTCCTCTGCCAGGCGAACTGCCTCGACTCACAACGTTACTTCTCGCTGGCGAGCTTCCCCTGCTGGTGTTGATGCTCGCACTAGTCGTGGGGGACGTCCCCCGTGTCGCAGACTGCTTGGATCCCCTGGGCGTCGAAGGCGAGGCTCTACTCGCAGTGGCTATGAGGCGATTGGCAGCAGGGCTTGAGCGCCTTCCAGTGGATGCAGCAGCTGGTGTATTCGAGGAGGATGTGGCTGAGGACCTTGTGGACGAAGAGTACGAAGAAGAAGCCACCTTGGGGGTGGTTGATGATGTTGCTGCATTCCTGGATGTGGCAAGTGAGCCACCCCTGCTGGTGGAGGTTGACCTTGCTGGCGGAGTGGATGGCCGGTTTAATGTGCCTGTGGATTGGCGATGCGAGCTCGAGGCCGACGATCTGGGCGTTGAAGATTTGAATGCAGGCTCATAAGATGACACAGTGGGGGTAGATGGCCTGGAGTTGTGTGGGGAGCTTCGTCGGTTGTAGCTGTTAACACCGATTCCTGAAGTCATTGGAGATTTACCGGCTATAGGCCGCGGGCTCTTGCTGGCACTCGACGTTGACCTCTGTGGGCTCTTACTGGATCTCGTAGGACTTGGATTCCTTCTCGAGTTTGATATTGCGACTGCCTCCGCCCGACTTGGACCAGGATTCTATATCAAGTCGACAGACACGAAAGTCATGTTACGTAAGGACCGGCTGTTTAACTTTGTGGAAGTTACACAACGTGGCGAAGGAGGTTCCACATTCAAGTTCGACATCGGACACTTGGAAAGTCACTTACCCTGGAGGTTTTGATCGCAGACAGCGTCCGGTTCAACAGAACTGTGCTCGGACCAAGCTCCGGTGATAGTGGCGTGTCCGGAGGTGTCATCAGCCTACACATTGGCAAAGGATTAGTAATCACAATGCCTTGATCAAGTGCACTCCACATTTCCTCCTGATGGAAACAAGCAGTTTATTCCTATAAATACATGTGACATTGAGTTTCCGACCACCAAGCTGATTCTGCAATACAAAGTTGACATAAAACAACAGCTCTTCAATGCGCTCTGAGAGTTCAAATTCTAACGCAGTGGATGCCCTTCCTCAGAGAACCAAAGTGTGGAGGCATATCCGCAAAACGCAAGTCTAATGCACTTGAGAATGAATCCGAGTACCAATCGAAGTCATTCTTGTCGATATCAGCATTCAGCAAGTCGTGTCCTATGCCTCTTCGTGAGGTGACTCGGTATCCTGACAGCACAGCCGTCTCCATTTCTGCAACAACACCCAAAAAGCCAGAAAGCAACAGTTCCCAATCTCAGCTCCTTTCGGTAGCAGCAGCAGCGCGAGCCAGCCTAGCTTTATGAAACGAACATGTGGTTTATCCAACGAATACCTCGAACCTCAATTTGGCATATTGAAACACCACTCGTTTGCCCAATTTCACCTTCTGATTCTACAAGAGGACGGCACATCCTGACAGTCTAGCCTCCTAACTAATAAGAAAGTCTAGGATTCGTCGGTGAGCAAGTGGTCTGATTCGAAACAGGCGCGGCAGGCAAGTTTCCTTCCTTCGTCATTCTATACCACAAGACACTCCTTAGATGCGATTGTAGCATGTCTCCTTGGGTGCGCAGTCATCATCCTAGGGCAGGAATACCCACACAACCTAACCTTGCATTGATCACGGATTCCTAGCCGCACTTCTCTTCTGCCTCAGGTTAGTGCATGAGGAAAGGAGAGCTAGAGAGAGAGAGAGAGAGAGAGAGAGAAGCATACCGAGAGGAGAATCCAGATCCTCGCGCATGGACAGATCCTCGAACAAAGCCAGATCCTCCTTATCTTTCCTGAAACTACCTATACTGCGACCACGCCGGTGCGTCCCTGTGGCAGTGTCCCACGTCATCTTGACCCCCAATGTAGTGTAGTGTGTGCACTCAGGGCTGTAATTGAGATTTCACAATCCTCTCCTCATTGCCTCCATTGTCAGTCTGCTCTCCGGCACTTGCCTACAACCCCAAAACCTGCCTAGTCCCTGGCAATGCTGTCCCTTGAGATGATGGGACATAAGATCTCGCACTATTCCCTTGATATGGCACCTAAGATTCCGATCGATCCCGTATCGGCCTCCTCTATTCCGAAGTCTTCTGGATCAAGTCCACCTTCACGCTCACCCTATCGCTACTGCTGTAACCTGCGTGAATTCCCTATGTGTACCCTGCGCCATTCCCATCCGCATCCTCATCACCGTCGCCATCCGCAAGCCTAAGTCACCATGAGTACTACCACCACCGCTACGACGACGACCTGGCTCCTGCTGCAACAGCAGCCGCATTAGCATTACCGCCACTCGGCTTCCCCGCGCATCACCCATCTTTCTCCCACCCACACGCTCCTCATCCGCCCGCGCGCACTCCGAGCTTGCCAAACCCAACAACAACCTCCACTGATCTGCCGATCTCTCTTCTCTCTCTCAATCTCAATCTCACTGATCTCTCTCACCGGTCTGTCTGCCTCCTGTCTGTCTCTCTCTGCCTGCGCAGACTAGCGCGAGTGGATGCGCGAGGTGGCGGGTATGTCGGACCCCAGCTCCTATTCTCACTCTCTCTCTTCGATCTCAAACACAAGAGCGCGCCCGCGAGAAGCCGGCGTGCCCCGCTCGTTGGTCACGTCTTAGCCTACGATCCTCATCCAAATGCCGACCAACCTCTCAACCTCGCCCCAAAGGACCTACGATTGACATCCAAATGTGCGTGTTTTGGGGGATGAATCGTCGAAACCGACGCTCCGTCCATGCTTTCCATCCATTCGGGGTGGCCCACATGCACCTTCCCCAACAAGCGCTTCTTGCGCGAGGAACAACAAGGCAGTAGCAGCAGCGTTAATGTAAATCGATACCCAAGTAAAAGGAATCTAGTGTAGTAAAAGCAACCTATTTAGTGTAGCCCACACTATTCACCACGACCAGCAGTAAGTCATTTGTATTACAATCACTGGGCTGCGTTGCAAGTAAGTTCAGAGAGGTTATAACATCACACTTGGCGCTACATGATCACAACTCACCAAGACCACTCTAAGAGCCACTTCACACATGAGACTGAGAGCCCGTGACCATTACACTTCAAGCTCTCTCATTGGTGGAAAAGGCAGAGCCAGTCCAAGATCCCTTCACACTACGCTTGAGGGACCAACGGAATACGTGAATGCAAGATGGATGTAAAGTCTACATGGCTTCCTACTGACAACAAATGGAACATGTTTCATGGTCACTTGGACTACTCTCAAAAACCACCTCTTGGAGGTAGGCCTAACACAAAATCGGGAGACCATGGCGTTCCGAACGCTCACAACCGTGGTTTTATTCTATTTTATCATGCGTGAGGACCCGCATGAATAGAAATTCATTGAAATAGCATTTGGTTGAAGGCACGGTCACATATGACTCCACACTACACTTGAGGGTCGGTGACCGCACTACATGAGTTTGGAGGTGTGTTGGGACGGCCTCTGGACGCTTTCTTTTGGGCTCTCACAATTTCATGGTCACGGCTCTTGGCTCGTGTGTGAAGTGGCCCTAAACTAACATGGCACACCACGCTAAATCAGATGTTTACTGTATTGTATATTAGTTACTGAGCTAAACATGGGCACCGGTGCTTTGCCGACCTTGTTTTCCTCTCGGCCCGGCTGATCTCCTGATCCCAACTCGCCACTTTCATAACGGCTTTTTCCCTGCCAAGGGTTGCGCATGCATCCCTCCACCCGGGGGTTTTCCTCGGAGCGCAGTGACTCCATCACTTCCTACCGGCAGATTAGATAGGCCTTACTGACACCATTCAAGCCCCACCTCCCTCTTTTCTGCGCTGCCTTGCCCTTCCCATCGCCGCTTTCAATGTCCAATTTCACATCCCCCGGCTGACACTGATCGAGAGAGAGAAAGAGAGCAGGACACGGATTGAATTTGTACCAGTCGTGGTAAGTGGAGATGAATTTCTGGACTGAGATGATGACAGGCGACGATCAAATTATGAGGATTCTGGAAGTTCTAGCTCAGGGAGCAGAGGGCACTATGATCGCCTACGAGCGGAGCATACCTCTCAATCATCCACCATTACAGGCCCTGAAATAGTAGAAAGCAGAACAGAGGTTAGTGTTTTTAGTTGATTTGACATTGCAATTTGTTCCAGAAACCTCAAATTAGTCCGCTCGAAGTTAGCTGGGATGAATCAACCACAAACGTACAGGAAGTCAAGTTCTTTTTTAATGTTGGACGGATAGGAGATACGCTTGTATGAGACAAAAACTTTCTTAGACGTTCTACAACAGGTCTAATAAGGGGACCAATGTACAATCTGTCTACATAATTTCTACGAACCATAACAAAGTCTAAAGAGCGTATTTCCAGAAAGTTATGAGTTTTAAATTTCGTTTAGTACGCAAGCTTATGTCCAGGATAAAGTAAACACATAGTCTACTAGTCATATTGTGACATTGATTGATCAAGAATAGTGCGGTGCCTATGTGAACTCATCCAAGCGGAAGGTGAAAACTTAATCAACTTTCTATACCCTAGAATTTTGTTTGCTTCGAAATTTATGGGTGATCGATCAATCGGCCGTTGAAGCATTTCTAATACACCTAAATCTCATGGGACACATGTGATCCATAGTGCTTACTTGAATGATGTGTTGGTAGATTATGATGGAAAACATCAAATGTATATGTTTTTTTGGATTATTTATACAATTAAATGTTAAGTAATTCGTTTATAATCCGAATAATTGAAATATTTATTAACTTTGCACCTTCTATCAGAGGATCCTACCATACAATCCTATTGGAAGATCCTATAATAAAAATCAACATGTTGTAATTATGGACTTGGACTTATTCCAGTTTTACTTAAATATCAGCTACTTTGGAGAAGACCCAATATTTTGAGCCCAACTTATTCCCATCATGACTATACAATTGGTGCAATCCACACTAAATTTTTCCACATTAATTTTTCCACCCACAAATTTAATAGGAGTCTTTGGTGTACATGACTAAACCTAAGCGCAAATTTGGGGCATGATCACGTGCTTCATTAGTATTGCTAGGCTACTTTGGGTTTATAAGCAACTAGACACTTGGTTACTTTAATTATGGTCTTGGCCTCCGGCTTTATCATAGATTATAGGCTCACTATATAGGGATATATGCATGCATAGTTGTTAGTGTTTGGGGAGGATTTTGAGCATAATCGGTCATGATTCTAGTGTTTCCAAGACCAACCAGTTACATGTTGACATTTTTCATAGTTTCTTTACTAAATTGAGGAATATCTTAGAAGTTCTTCTAAATGGATCAAATCAAGGTAAAGTCATTATTTTATCTCTTAAATTGGAACTACTACCCTTGAGCTTCTTGTCTTCAATTTCTCATTTTTGTATGAAATTTTAACATCATCAAGTGCTTCATTCTAGTCCACACGTGACTTAAATTAGCAATGCTAGCAAGTTCCCTTTCATCATTTAAACAAATATATATTTCTAATAAGATTGAAATCTACATAGTGTTTTGCTTGAGGGCAAAATAAGAGTAGGATTCAATTTCTCAAAAAGGTTCACTTATGCATAAACATACACATACGGAGTCCATTGCACAAGCGTTGTGTCCAAAAATCATCAAATTTGTATACTTCTTCATGATTCATCTTCATAAAGCTCATGTTGAATGCCCTAGTTGCTCAAATGCCTCCCTCCTACATCCAAAGCTTCCATATATTCAATTAAATTCAAAATCAAGATCATCTAGTTGCCTACCCACTAGAGTACCTAACCGTCTACAAAGTTTTGTAGATCCATAATTGTATCATTCTCCCCACTGCCACATCATACCATAAGCTTTGCATATGTGTGCAACTTTAGGATACAATCCGTGTCCCATGTATGAAATCATTACTTTCAACATCACAATGCTTCACTTCATGTTATTCCATAATGTCACATGCTATAATAATTCCCTATTATCATGCATCTACGTTAACACTACATAACTTTGTAATATTACGTGCACTTTGGTTGCCACATGTGTGATACTACGGAGTTTAGAGTGTAATACAATTGATTGTGTTTTCACCTTAGGTAATAATAATTGGGGGGGGGGACAACTCAAAGAGGTGGGTCCCTAGTCTTGGCCTCAAGATAGTGCCATTGCTACAATGATTATCCCAATTAGTGTGTATTGCTATTTGGAGGAGTTACGCAATGCTACAACTCTCTAATGAGAATTGAGTGTTTTACCAAACACTTCGCGTATCGATGATCGATGCACATATGCATTGTGCAAAGAACAATGAATACAAAGAGGACAAGAACACATGCACTCATTCAAAGAGAAATTTTCCCTTTCCCCAAGTTTGACAGTGTCATAACTTTTACATTGATTTTGAACTGTGATTATAAAACTTCAAACGATTTCAATCCAATCCGATGGCCAAAATTATTTCTGGAGATGGGAGTGGGGGTTTTATTGTACCAGCGGTGATTCTGTGCAGCGGGTACTACAATTACCAAAGTGGCAGAAGAAAGTTACGTATGCAAGCCCATGAATGTGGGATTTAATGTGACGTGGGTCCCACCGCTTGTGTGGAGTGGGACCCACTTCCTCATACTTCCAATCCGAGTCCGCCACATTGACACCGATAGGGGCGCCCGGTGTGTGGGGAGTTATTATAGAAAGGCCGACTATTGAAAGAGTGGAGCTCCCCTTATTTTACTCCTTGTCCCTTATTTATCTTACCTTGGGGCCGAATTAAGAGCCCCCACTCCCCCCTCCCAAATCCATGCATTTTTTCCTCTAAGTAAGATGCAATTATAACTCGCATCCTAGTATCACTAGATAGATAGATAGAAGAGATAGATAGAAACTCCGGTCCCTTTTTAGCAAGGGGCCGGCGTGAATAAAGTGTCCGTTCGTAATGCCAATGACCCGATGCCCACCGGACAAGGGGACATTGGGGCAATACTACTCTCCCCTTTTGAGGATGGGCACCATAGTGACACACTATACTAGTTCCTAGCTAGCCACTAGTGCCTTGAAGGATACTACACTAAATGTTGTGTTTAGTGTCACCAATTCCTATTTGCCTTGCTCAATACTACTTGTAAACCACCCATGTAGTGTCACCAACACTAAAAGCAAACCTCACATTATTTGTCATCCCTTGTAGAAATAATTTGGGGCAATATAAATTTATTATGTTGCAAATGTTGTTGCTTATTAAGTGATTTGTCATCCCAGTTTCCATCATCCATGAAAACAATTCGTTATAAAAATGTTAGGATGATGAATACACCAAAAATGGATGAACTAGAAATAGATTGGGATGATAGTATTTGTAAACTTATTCAGAAGAAGTTACCACAATGACATACAATACCCTATGACACTAACCACATTATTTATTGTACTAAAATTCTTCACCAATTTTGTTGGAGAGAGGGGGATTACCGTATATGAGAGTACCTCTCATTCATCCAACATAAAAACCCTGAAATATTATGTAACCTAAAGGTTACTTTTTTGGAGCCGATTTGATACTATAATTTTTTATTGACCCCGAATTCATCTACTCAAGGCCATTTGAGATGAATCAGTTATGTAAATGAGCGCTTTTCACAATTGCTTCTTGACCAAATCTTATCAACAAACTTATAGGGGTTCAATATTTTATGTTGTATGGATGAGAGGACATGTAATTCTCATATACCATAATTCCCTCTTTGTGGGTCTCAAATGGTTGTTTTTTTCCACCTAGCCCACTTCTCCTATGACATGGCAACACGCTACAACCAAGACTCTATAAGTGTTACCCTTATAAGCGTTATAATTTCATATATGTTAAGACAATTTTACTCCCCTACAAAAACACAATTGGTAAGACTAGTGAGTGTTATGTGTTAAGTGTTATAACATGCTCTACTCCCTTCTTTGTTAATTACACCTTTATAAGTGTTAATTTTGAGAAAATCAAGGTAATAATATATGAGAGCATACGCTTTAAACATGTATTCACATTTATCCCATATTCAAAATTGTTGGAGGCACATGGGTGTTCTTTCGATCTCTATTGAGAGAGAGATAGAGGAAGCTAGGCACTTGGTAGAGGTTGATGAAGTTGCTACTCTACTTCATCAACTGACGTTGTTGCCATCTGATAGTGAGGCGGGTGATGTGATGAATGCTCATGAATACCCTAATTATGAGATGGAGTTTCATTTTTCATTTTCATAAAATGTTATGTTCTTCATTTCCGGAAATTGTAAGTGTTATTCCTATAAAAGTTATTTATCATCAGTATGAATTTTATAAGTGTTACTTTTTATAATTCTATATATGTTATTTTTTTGCTACTCCCGACTCGTAACATTTATAGAGTCTCGACTGTAATAGTAGTACAAGATGGATAGCAAATCCAAATTGAGATCGTGGCAACTTTCTTCATGATTTTAGCAGCTTGTACGAATATCTTATTCAATAATCAAATCGGAGGAATCTCATGGTCATTATATAGGTCTCTCCAATTATGTTCACTATTGAGCTTACAATAGCTATCATATTTTGAGCAAGCAATTCAATATATAATTTTTTTGGCATCCGTTATTGGAGCCACAACAAAGCACATACAACTCAAATTTATTTAGGTGTTTGATTACAATAAATAATTGAATTTGGCATGTCTACCTTCCAATGAGGATTTTACATCTTCTTTGGTATCAGCAGCGTACGGGTGCTCGAGGATTTTCCTTTAATATCATTCAGTTCTATATATCATAAAACAACTTTCATATCCACACAAAATTACCCTGGCATCAATATGATATTTGGATAGTATTGATCCACACATGAAACTCGGGCATGAAAGAATTCTCTCATCTTGTAATACCCACCAAAGTATTCATGAAATTTTTGAACTTTCAATCCTTGAACGAGGTTTCTCTACAAAGCAAAGTTGTTGCGACTTTTTTTTCCCCCCTATTCACACAAAAGGAAATGTAGTGAATAGTTTGAATTGCTAGTATAAAATTTTGAAAACATTGAACTTGGATACTTCATTAGAAATGCTTGGTTACACATGGCAACAACGTCTTACTCAAGTGTTCAATTTCACTAACGAAAGTTCAATAGGTTGTTTGGACATTCCAAAACGTAAATGACTTTACTTGGCAAAATATTACATTCTCAATAAATACTTATAGCATTGCATAACTCCAAATAGTAACACACACTAATTGGATAATCAATGTAGTACTGCCATTTAAACCCCTTATTGTTATCTAAGGGGTTTTGCACATTTTGAAGGTTATTTACAATGCGATAGTCTCCATCTTGGTTTTCTAAATGTACATTAAGCAAATCGTCGCTACAAAGTAAAAGATCGCATCCATGCAGTTGAACCGTCTAAATTAGATCATCAACTTCATGTAAACATTTTCAAGGTTAGAACGAAAATAAATCTCCATATAATGAGGATGAAATACACTTGCGTGAAATGTTTGTAAGCATGTTCATCATGTGTAGGCTGATGACATATCTACGCATGCTTAAAAAAACACATGGCCAAACAACTTGTACTTTAAAATATACATGGCCAAAAATGAGAACAACTTGTGTTTATGAAACTAATTACTTGTATTCAGTTCATAGAAAAAAAATAATAATAGAAAAAATAATAATAATAAATCATCAGTAACTTTTGCAATGTTGCATACTGATGGCACACGTACCATATCATGAATCTTTTTTCTTACTTTTGAAATCCATTTGTGGGTAGAAAGAAATGTTCCCAACAACTCGTATGTATTAGGTAATCGTTTTATTGGAACCGGTTATTGGTGCAGAACCGGTTCTGCGTTGGCCGCTTTGTTGAGCCGCGCAGGTGACCTAAACAGTGGGTCACCTGTCACCATAACCGATTTAGATGATCATAACCGGCTGGGATGTCGAGGTTATCGTCTGCAAACCTGTGTGCTCTGAGCCAATCGTGTAGTGCCACCTCGGCGAAACAAAGCGGCCAACCGGTTATGTAGAATGAATCATCACTTAAAGATTGAAAGAAAAGGGAGAAAAAAGGAAAAAAGGAAAAAAAAAAAAAAAAAAAAAACTATTTCTTTTGTGTTCATAAAGATGTCACCGACACTATGTTGACGTGCCTGAGGGGACGCTTCATCACCCTCAATCACTAGCTAGCTAGCTAGCTACGTGCCTTTCGTTTCCGCATGACTATAATGAATGATGATTCCATTCGGGGAAATCATTCATGAGTTGAAAGGTTGACTATGAGGTCAAAAGAGAAGTCAACCTAACACTACGGTAAACCCCAAATATACTTTATAAAAACACCATTCATTGGAGGTGGCCTCGAACTCCTCCCACAAACAAAATATACTCTTCCTTTTCTTTTCAACAAAGGCTCTTTAAGTGGCGCCAAGTTGAGGGGTGGAGCGATGACGTGGCAACCTCGTTGTCAAGGTCACAACGAACATTCAAGGCTTTAAAAAACACCGCATCTTGCATTGGGACCTAGTGTGGGGTGGAATTATACCATAAGAAAGCTAGGGCAAGCTTCAAGCCCGGGTCCCATGGCACCCCCTATTATTGAGCAAAAGGTGAGCAGTCGTTCAACCCCAAAGTTTGGACTCTTTGGTGAGGTTCGCTCAATCCTAGTCAACTTGTCTCCTTTGCCACGTGTAATATGCTTATTAGTCACTAAAACATCACCTAAGGATCCCCTTCACCATTATTTGATGAGGCCGGTCACCTTCATCACATTACTCAATTTTTGGGTTATGTTATGTGGGACCAAGTATCACGTGAGCATGCTCTTTTTCTACTTATTTATGTGATTCCATGTTTATGGGGAGCACCCATGACGTGTACTGTAAAGATATCGACATGTAGCTATAAATTTGGAGGTCCCGAATTGCAACCTCTTTCTTTGGAAAGAGAACATCGCTTGGATGATTAGTAGTGTTATGTCATCGCATTTGTCGAACGTGTGTTCAATTTATTCATTTTATTGTTGTAGCCAAAGTGGCGATCACTAACATAGGAATGTTGCTAGTGAACATGAGATTACTTGGATAGAATGTGAAATTTATCCTAAAGTGTACTTATAATAATAGTTTTGGGCGATTCCAACCATTTTTAAATTGCAAAGTGATATGCTCTCTAGCCTCTCTCCCTCTATTTATTAACAATGGGGAGTGGAAATTTCCTTCACACATGGAATGTTTAACACTTTAACAAAAACAAAGTTTAACGAACAAGAAGATGAACACTTATAAATGTGACGCAAGTAAAATGCTATTGTAACATTAATTGAAGTTTCAAAATACAAGTGAGGAGTTTCACTCCTGCATTTTCGTTCCTCTAGGGTGGAAGAAGGCATCTATGGAGGTCTGCTCGAGTTGATTCACATGGAGAAGATCAATTTTTTTCTCAAACTTTTCTAGTTCCTTAATAAAATAATTAACATTAGTATGTGACCTTTGCATGTGGAAATTGTAGCTCCTTATGAGATGGATCTTGTTGGCTCATATTGTAGATTTTATTTGCAGGTAATATGAGAAGATCATATTTGTCATCGTGGCACCATGTTCCCACATTGTTGTAAACCAATAAAACATAGCATTCTCAATATCAAGGCATGAAACCTTTCTTATTGTCTTAATTGTTTGAGGTGCTTCAAAGTGCACGTCCAACAAATCCTTTCTCTTGAGCAATATAAAAATGGTCATGTTAGATGAAGAGGTTTGAATTTTAGCCCACAATGTTAGAGTTGTGTTGCTAATACAATGCTTTGATTGAACCTAACTTTGTCAATACATCGAGATCTACCCCTTTTGAGCCAAACTAGAATTTGAAGTGTTTCCCATCTCTATTGGCCCTATATTCAATTGAATAATAATTGCTAAGTTGACCCTAAACCATAAGGACACAAAGTCTATCTACAAAAACTACAACAACACCCTCAAAATTCTAGAGACAATACTCTCGACCACCGTAGAAGACTTGGAAGGAAGATTTCATACAAGCACAACTCACTTGTTAGATGTCAAATACAACCAAAACTACTACCATTGGAATCCATTTTTCAATAGCCTTTGAATAGTGTGTGATTTGACCTACAAATCTAAAATTCAAAAGCAACATTCTCAAGAATTCAAGGACTCTCAACAAAACTCTCCACTGCCACAAGAGATTTCGAAGGAAGATTTTGGACAATCATAATTCACTCGTTGGATGTTAGATTTAACAAAAAAAAAATTCTAGCCTTGAAATCATCATTTTAGTACTTTTCTAATGGTTTGCAATTTGATCTACAAAGTTGGAAGTCAAAAGCAACATTCTCAAGAATTCAAGCATTGGTACATTGTGGTTCAAGCAACTAGGGCAAACTAAGTGAAAGAGACTTGAGAGGAATTTGCAAACAATATCATGGACTTCATCATCTTTAATTGGTGTTTATACGAAGTTCTAAATATATGATATGTTATATTGTATGGCATAACATATTATAATAATAAGTAAACAAATATAGAGGGAGATTATACAAAGAGGGGAGTAGACATTCGGGTAACACTTAACACTTAACGTCGTTGTAATCTCCCCAAGTAGGAAGTAGAAAAATGTTAACACATATGTAATCTTAACACTTATAGAGGGTAGACTGTAGCGGGTAAAAAAAACTACGTTCTTGAGGTTTGAGGTCGATATTTTGTCAAATTTTGCCAAAAAAATTTACATGAATGGAAAGTGAATAATTTTAGAGGAATTGACATGTAGATGGAAGTTTGGCACATGTATTTGCAATGCACACAAACTCATTCTATAACCAAGGATGTGTGCCACTCAAGTACATCATTTACACCTATTATTGTGGCCTGATATTTAGAGTGGATAAAAAAACCCTTTGGCCCATTGTCTTTTATGTGTGGTTGAAAGTTATTGTGACTTATAAGTTCAACAAATGATTTATTTATATTTTAGTGATCACAAAGGCCCTCCCAATTACATTAACATTTACACTTAGATTATTTCTATATTATAAACACATAATCCAATCTCATTGTAACACATGTCTTTCGATTGTTTATTCTTAACCATATGATGTGCTATGTACCACTCAAATACACGTGTCCAATTAAGAATAGTGGCCGCATACTATAAGGTCCCATACCTTTGATAACCGTGGAAGAGAATCAAAACACTACAATTTGGTAGCTTATAAAGCATGAAAAATTGAAGGGTACATCTTACCACCCCAAACCTTCGTTATTTTGCATGTATATTTTGGCATTGGTTTGAGGACACCAGAATTAGGTAGGCTTTTCTTCCCTTGAATTCATAAGACCCCCTTCTAAGGCTCAAGTTTGGACTCTTGTGGTGGATGAGCAAATTTACACCTGAACCTCAATGCCATGTAACCAATTTCTCATCCTCTATTTACGTTCAGATTCAAGATGGGGTGCCCTTGCTTATAACCCCTAATTGCATAACATAACTAGATCGGTCCCCTATCTTTTCACCATATAAATACAACACCATGTCTTTATATATACACATGTCAGTAGGAGAGTGATGCCACATCAATGCCATTTCATTTTATTTTTTATATCATGAATATGGACCTTAGTATAACTTCCTCGGGTTCATAGAAGAAGAAGAAGAAAAAAATAAAAAAAATAAAAAAATCGGTCTCCAGAGGAGACCGATGTGAATTAAGTGTCTGTTCGATCCACCCCCAATCCAGTGCCCACATGACAAAGGTATGGAAGTACAGATCTACTCCTCCCTTTCGAGAGTAGACACTATAGTCCCTCGGGTTCATAGAGTTACTCTTAACCAATAAGATCATTCAATTTGTTCTATCTCACGGAGGCTATCACACTTTGACACTCTAGAGAATTAGTCGGTTTGACACAATCCTTATGTATTTGTAGTCCCATAAGGTAAGTTTTGGCTTCCAAAACTTCAAAATCAATTCATTTCATTTAGGGGTAGACCAACGAGAGCATGTTCACTAGTTCTCCATACATTGCCTCACAACAAAACAATGTTGGGTTCAGCCCGTGAGCTAGATCTACCCGTCAAGCCTTACCACTATTGTACCATTGGCGGGGCCCAAAAAGCATTCACGAACTGGAACAACTTTGGGTATATCGCGGCCCAACTTTCTACTCCTTCATATGATAATCAGCTATCGATGCCTCTCGATCTCTCACCGAATAATATTTCAGCTTCAACTATTTCCTAGGTAAAGCCTTGTGTACTGTAAGATATTAGTTTTGATCATGGGACGCACATTTTATGAAGCTCATAAAGAGTGAGTGTGTGGGACATACAATATACTGAGACCACTCCCCCTCTAAAAGAACGTCGTATGATCTAACACCCATTCGTGTTAGTGTTTGGTGTACAACATGTGACCATGCTCTGAGTGATAGGGTGGCCACACCGGGTTGCTCGCTGGCTCAACCAACCAGCCATCCCGCCCCGTCCGGTGGGCCCTGGAAAGTTCGGTGGCCAACCAGGCCAATAGGCGCCAAGCCGGGTTTTTATTTTTAAGTACTATTTCCGTAGTATTCACAACTTTAATTTGGTGTTGGGCAGGGGCATCAAACCCTACCGACGACTCTCCAAGCCAGCAAGGATGGTTGTGTGCCACACCGGGGCAGGTGGGCCAGTGGCTCCCCAAGCCCCATCCACCCCAATGTGGCCAGGGTACGAGGGGTTGATCACACCAGCCACTTATGGCACCATCCGTCAACATCTCCAGCTGTAATAATGTGAAAAGTGGTGGACCAACACCTATTCCTCAACATAATCCTCAACAATTTCACGGTTGGAAGTGGACGGAAAGGTTTGGGGTGATTGGGGCATGAACAAGACAAACTTTTTGCTCACTGGTCTCTCGCTTCAGCTTTGGGTGTCCGAAGAAGAGCTGTTGTGGGAAACAAGGCAAGAAACACAACACTTGTTGCTGAAAGTGGGCATAGTTTTGCAGTGATCGACATGATGGACAAATGGGCCTCAAACTTCGAAGCCATGACATCTTTGCTTTGCATGAAAGGATATGATAAAGGCCAAGGCTGGCAGAGAGAGTGGACTTGGCATTTGACAGCCTGTAAAACTTATATATATATATATATATATATTCTCATTGCCACCACAGCAGCATGCCAGCTCACCATGTGTGTCAGAAGAAACACAGTGCGGCTTGAAATACGAGCCATAGGTCGAGAACGGTGGAGGGATCTTAAATGGTCACCCCCTTTGCCCTAGCCCACTTCCCCTAAGATAGGAAACATGCGATTAGTACAAGGTGGTAAGCAAACCCATAGTGAGGTTGTAACCCGTAACTTTTCTCATAACTTTTGGAGTTCATATGAATATCTTATACATTATCAAATTGAAAATAGAAATTTTTTTAATCATCAAATGGTCATATGGCTCTCCCAATTGTGTTGATTGTTGAGGCTAGAACAATGTTTTGAGTATGTAGAACTAGGATTTAAGTATATTTGGATTTATACATGAATTTTGGATAATTTTAACTACCAATATGACGTATACTAGATTGTAAAACTACACAAATATGGTGGTTGGCAAACATGGAATACAAACATTCGAAGTTATGGCTAATGAACCAAAAAGCCTGAACTTGCTTTCTATAAGAGTCAAGGGAAGAGCATGTTTGAGAAAAAGATTGCCAATATTTACACGGACGATGCCATCCAAAGCATGACATATGGGTGCATGCACAGTAAAGTGGACAACTCTTGATCCTTGCACACATGTTTAAGTGAAAGTGATTCAAAACAATATACTAACTTTGAATTTTATGAAGAGAAAAATTTGTGAACATCTAAAAAACATATTGATCTACACATCCAAGCAATTTATGTTGACAAAAACAATCTTAAAAGAGTCTACATATTTTAGGAAACATGCAAGTGGGTGTGCAAGTGGTGATATTGAACAAGCAATTGTCAAAATTTTGTTTCAAATATGATAAAATTATATTTAATTGATGATTTTCTACAAAAAGTATGTGATGATGACCTCAATGTACAATGAAGTCAAGGAATATGAAAAAAAATCAAGCTCAAAATAGTTAAGGTCATGAATTTTACGTTTAAAACCAAATCTAGTCATTCACTTTTGAACATTACTTTTAATGATAAGTTTTGAAGATTTCATCTTGGCATTCTACATTGAAATTCTTAACACAACAATACAGGTCACCATGAAAAGATCATTAAATTTAAACAACATTTTGCTACTACTTTTAGGCTTTAAGATACCATAGCATTTTTTGGTCTAGTTTACCATGCTTGCACCCATACGCACTCATCAAAAATCACACAACTCTTTCTTCATGAAGTTTTTCACCTTTGGTTCCGTTAGTGGATCTCCATCTACAGTTTTCATAAATATTTAAAGTAAAAATACTTCTTATATTAGACCATGCCCAATTGACTTGCCAAGAAGTTGGGTGATGGCGTTCTACACAAAAAGGAAGCGGATTTACCAAAAGTATTTAAACTCTAGCAGGCCCCACTTTCACCATAAGTGTGAGTGGATGGGCATAATATAGGACCTCCTTTCACATATTTGCGTTGTTTGGTGGGCTTGCCCCGCCCACACCATCCTCTAGCGATCCCTAAAATAACCATGTTAAGAGGTGCAAAAGCTTGCATCATCACGGGAAGAAAGAGTCGCAAGGGGAAGAACTACTTCTAGTACCCGGATGAAGAAAACTACTCCGGCAAAAAGCTTCATGCTCATGAGCACTAGTGAAGCTAGAAGAGGGAGGGATCGGCTAGAACGAATGCCGCATTTTGCATGAGTGTTGTTGAACACTAAGAGCATCATGATCCTAGGGGGATGGTGGAGTGGAATGCATGGAGCCTTGAGAGGAAATGGGAAGATATTAAGGTTGTCATGAGCAAGTTTGTAAGTGCCTATGACCAATTGAAATCACTTAGACGAATCCAACAATGTTTTCCCGGTTGAGGTTGCTATTCCCTTGCCAAGGTGGCTCCGACATGAGTCCTTTAATTTTTTTGCTAATTATTATGCGTCAAGTTGGCGAGGGGACAAAGGGGCAAGTAACACTCTTGCTCTTTTTTTCTTTCTTTAAAAAGTCTTTATGCCAATTTCGCCCTCTTACGGCAAACACCTCCACTTGTCTTGCGTAGCTGACACTAACTAATAAACTCAACCTTGCTTAGCTAGCCTAGACTAAATTAACCTCTTAGCTAGTTTTTTTTTAACTAGCTAGCATTTCTTTCCACTAAGCTAGTTTTTTCCCCCTAGTTAGCAATTTTTTCTAACTTTAACTAGTTTTTTCCCCTTCACGGATGAAGGCCCGAAGTCCTCGGTGATTCACCTTCCCATTTTGGGGGCTAAATGCTAAATGAATTTTTTTTTTTCCAATTCTATGTCAATTCTAAGTTATAATTCTCCAATCCTAACTAAAAACGACCCTAGATATTGGTGGACCACTCCGGGTATTCACATTTTACAACCATATATAAGGTTTCAGGTAGACAATATGAATTAAGACATTTCGTATGCACAATATCAACTAGGTAGCAACTTTAAACAAATACAATGGTTTGATTTGGTTGGAATTACATTTGTAATTCAAATCCACAACAAAACCCAATTAATGAAGTCAAAGTGATTGAACTAGGAAGCAACACACCTTGGAGAGGTGATTATAGGAATTTTGAAAAACCACGTGAGATACAAATGAATGTCAATTATTATTTTTAGAATATAATTATGATTATAGCATTGTAAATATGTCCCCTACATGATTATATGTAAAATAAGGTGGTGGATAATTCCTTCATTTTAGTAATTAGTAGAAGAAAAATATAAGGATCATAGACATAGGATCCCCCTAAAAGTGTGCAGTAAGATCAATAAAATAATTATGGGTTTGACTACTTGGATGAAGAAATGTGTAGTTTCCATCTTAATTTGAATTAAATGCGTTAGTATGGATGGAAATATCGTGGGATGTTTTTTGGAGAAGGAATGTGTTGGCGCTCTTCAACGGCCATTGGGTTTTACAACAATGCAAAACATGTGGGACCTCACTAGATGTTTAGAACTTGATACAACCACCTCCAATAACTTGCTTTGGTTTTTTCACAACCTCAGTCCTTGAGCTCACACTTTTTCTGAGCAGTTTGTTAGGGTTTATTTCATGAAGATTGATGGTGCAAAGTGGCCACTCCCTTTGCAATGTTTTCCGCATATATTTTGTTTAAGATTTAGCTTTTATGGTTCGTCTCTTCTTTGGTGGTTTTGTGATTACGAGTTATTTATGGGATTTTGGGTATGGTCTTGCAAGGTCTGAATTTAGGGTTATAATTTGGTACTTGTATGATTTATAAAAAACTATCGTGCCAAAAATTAGCCTTTTTGAAAAATTACAAATAAATATAGGGTGCTAAAAAATATGTCAAAGTGGCTTTTTATCTACAAACGGGGAAGGAGAAAATATTGAAAGGTGCATAATATCCCCTCCTTAAATACCCCATTATCACACATGGTTAAAAAAAATAAAGGGATGTGATAGCCCTGAGCAACACATACACACACATAATCTCAAAAAAACCAAGAGAAAAAATAAATACCAAATGGAAAATATTCATTTAAAAAAAATTTGAAAAAAAACCATCAATGACAATAGTGGTTGAATATTACAAACTCTTTACATGAAGAATGAATGTTTTGGATGGAAAATAGTAGGCATTGAGGATGGAAAAATAACTCACTATACATACAAAACAACTTGTTTGTGGATGAATCTTTTTTGTTAAGTCTAATAGACCTATTTTTGGATTATGCAAACAACCCTTTGTAGATGGAAAATAGTTATTTTGGATGGTATGTATCCATGGAATGACACCCGTTCGGAATCTACTATTGGTTAGGCTTGGAGCTTAGTCAAATATCTAAGGAATACATCCTATGAATCATCATCTATAGTAACCATCAAGGACAAAAATTACCATCCATGATGGACAATAAACATTAAGGTAAATGAGTATCAAAAGGAGTAAAAACAACAATTTTTTTTCTCACTCACACTCAAAAATGTGCGTTCAACTATGGCTAATAATAGTTGGATCAAAGGTGTAAGACAAGGTCATCGTGCAAGTTGTAGTAAATATCTATTATCTTTGACATTCCTTGTCGCAAATCAACAAAGGTAAACTCCTCAACAATCTTGAAGTTGAAGAGGAATATATTGTTAGTTCTTCCAAGTCCATGCCCTTTTTATCCTCAATAATCATATTATGCAAAATGTCGAAAACGTGCATTATACCATTAAGATCTTATGCATTCCAAATGCAACAAGGATGAGCAATCGTTGATCACAAAGCTTGCGGTACCCCAAAGCATCATTGAACATCCTTGCAATACCTTTCTTGGAGTACGGCAAAATGACTATTCTTTTGATCTTCATGGTTTTGGAATAACTACACATAACAACTCCATTTGGGGTAGATCCTGTACGTGAGCATGTAATATTGATCGTACTAGTTATCATTAACCCCAATCGCACGATGATTTTACTCACCCTCAAGAATGCCTCTAACTAGTGGATCTAGTCAAATTGGTTAGGTCATTGTTGCCCTTGGCAACCTAAAGAACGCATGTTATACTTTCAAACTTTGGTCACATATAACCTCCAATATTGTACTCACTTTCTTATCCTAACCTTGATAATGTCATTGAAGTGACATTGAACACAATTTTCATTTTTTGATGCATATAATATTTAGAGCTAAACATGCCATGCCACCCACAAACCTAGTTGATTTCCATTTGTCTAAAAATGCCAGTTTGTGTGATTTCTCTCAAAAATTCAAACTAAAAACATATGTGCACACCCCTACATCATGTCAGTAGGGATTCACAAGCGGTACTTTCACACATTCCACACTATACTTCCCTAGCCGTTGTAGGGGTACCATAGGCTAGCATACGCATTGTAGTAATGGCATTTTGGTAACAAAACAATTGTATTAATTTGTTTGTTTTCTTGCAACATAGTATTGTTGTTGAAAATAAGGATTAAAATCAATTTTTTGCAAAGAGAAGACAAAGAAAAAGAGGCATGTGCATCCAATAAGCATTTCGGAAATCATACATGCCAAATACACGAGTTTCATAGAAAGTAATCAATATACAACAAAATATTGTGTAGTTCATGCCTTCTCCACTTGTTCTCCTTTCATCCATACTTGTTGGCACCCCATTGTTTAGCTTTCAACTCATGTGAATAAAATTGTAATGTTGTGCACATTGCCTCGTGACATGCTCCTCATCATTGTCATAATCTACATTCTCTTGTATGTTCTTACTTAACATTTTCCATCTCTCACCCATAACTCTAAATTGAAATCAAATTAGACGAATGTGTCCTAAACATGTGCAAAGCTTGAATTGACAAATGACTAAATTGTGAATCCTAGAAGCCTAAAACTATTCATGGCATTCAAAACATAAGTGTATTACTCTATAACAAAAACACAAAGCTAGTGTATGTCTTTACATTCCCATATTTGTCCTATTTGCATAATTGTCCTATTTACATAACCCAATAAAGTGAGGCAAACAACATTCCTAGATCAAATGCCATGAACCCACAATCCAATGTATTGATCACAAACATTATTCCAAACCAATTGATTGGGTGAGTTGGCATTTCTAGGGTAAATTGGCATATAGAAATCATCACGGATGTTAGAATCCAACCACACCACACATGGAATATGAGCTTACAATATGTTAAACATTCAATGTTGAATATGGGTGTAGAAGCATCTTAAGGGAGTTGTACCAACACAAAATCACATTATTTGTGGGCCCACATAACAAATAAGGTGGACTTAGTGGCTATGATTGAAAAGATGACTACCTACACATAGTCTAACAAACACAAGGGAATCTTGGTATCCTTCATTCCTACTTCTTTGTCTCTTTCCATGTAATTGCTTATTTCCTTTCTTCCTTATGCGTTCCTTGGGTCTTCCTTTGCCCTAATATATATAAGCTCTAGTAAGTTCCAAGACTATGACTATGTGTTCCAAGGAAAACACGTGCATGCAAGAAGCTACAAAATCACCAAAGAAAATCAAAGACATACAAATAGTGGTTAATATAATATCTAGTATATTGACATGCTTGATTGTCTAATGCATCCTTCAAGTTACTTTTAGTGTACATGAATGTCGACAAACTTCACACAGTCCCTACCCAAAATTCTCTTATTTGTATCCCCAACTTCCATAGCCCTTGTTGCCCCTTCCTCTCATTGGTTTCGTAAATAGGTGCCTCTTTACCCATGCAAATTACCTTAGATCAAAACCATATCATAAACACTCATATCTTTGTTTATTGATACATATAGCATCCACAACTTTAATAAGTAATTAATGGATATTCAAAATAATGTGGAATGACAATAAACTAGCTTGGGGCAATGTAATTGCACCAATGTCCATAGAATTTTTGGGGCATAATCAATCAAAATCCTAGTGTTTCCAAGTCCAACTGATTACATGTTGTGATCTTTCGGTTTTTCTTTAGTAATTTGGAGTATATTCCACCAATTTCCCTCAAAGATGGGTTTTTTTCTGAAGTCTTGAACTTTAACTGGTTATTACTCAAACTCAACTGGTTCATTCGTAACTAGCAGTCGGCTCTCCCCGTTAATTGGAATGCACATATCAAGGCCACTTCACACATGAGATTGTGTGCCCATGACCACTACATTTCAAGCACTTCTCATTGGTGGAAAAGGCGGAGCTGGTCCAAGTTCACTTCACACTATGCTTGAGGGACCAACAAAGTATGTGAATGCAAGATGGATGTAAAGTCTACATGGTCTCCTACATGGCATTGAAAAGATCACATTCAATGGTCACTTGGATTATACTCAAAAACCACCTCTTACAAGTAGACCTAACACAAAACCGGGAGACCATGGCACTACGAACGCTCACAACTGTTGCTTTATTCTATTTCATCATGCGTGAGGACCCACAAGAATAAAAATTCATCAAAATAGCATTTGGTTGAGGGCCCAGTCACATATGACTTCACACTACACTTGAAGGTCCGTGACTACACTACAAGATTTTGGAGGTGTCTTGCGACGACCTTTGACCACTTTCTTTTCGGCTCTCACAATTTCATGGTCACGGCTCTTGGCTTGTGTGTGAAGTAGCCCTCGTTATAGAAGGCTTGGCATATACCAATCAAATGTCAGTTTCCAATTAAGAAGACCAAACAGATGAGGCCCATACACCTTATTGAGAAGAGCTGCAGTGGTCCAGGTATAATGTACTTACGGCACAGTCTACGAAAACCAAACTTGATGTACATTACCCTTCTCATTTTTCTAGATTGTCAAACATGAGCAATGATTGGGCGGAACTGACTGCTAGTTTAGTTACAAATGAAATGAAGCAGGTGAGTTTGAGAAATAACTCGTTGAGGTTCAGGAAAATCACCGATCATTTTAGAGGATTTTATAGAATAGATACCAATCTATCAAAGAAAAACCGATAGATGTCACTATGTAATCTGGATGGATTTGGAAACACTAGAATCTCGACCGATTGTGCTCATAAATCTCCCCGGATACTAGAGTTATCCGTAACTACCCTCAAAGAGAGACGAAACCGTGGGTTTGATCCTTCTTTGGAAAACCCTTTATGTTAATAACTTGTTAGCTCGTAGTGTATCAAAATCTATTTTGAAAGTCAAGTAAAAAAATTTGGGACCTCCTCTTTCCACCTGTCAAACTTTGAGAGAATTTGAAAATTTGAAATAGGGTATGTGCATGGTGCCCACGGTCCTAAATCTTGGATTGGCCTATGCCAAGTTAGCTTGGCCCACTCATCTCGATAGGACAAGCTAGAAAGCTAGGTTTCTGATAGCCCAACACCACTTTTGAAGTATGGTAATTTAAGCATTAAGAAAACTTGGGTGACTTTGTGTTGATTCTCATAAACTCAACGTTTGGGACTAAACTCATGGTTTCAACTTCTTTAGAGTAGAGCCACCTCTTCATGATGAAGATGCCATTGGGAGTTTATAAGGTGCCATAATTTCGATCAAGTTGGGATTGATATCGGTAATTTCTTTGTTGTGGGTGGTTAAAATAAGGTGCCACATTTCTCAATTTCTAAGGGTTAGTTTCCATAGGCCACTCGCCCACCATATCCTAGTGGAAATGTAAATGCGAGCATGTGTAATCTACATTTCCACTAGAATCCGGTGTGAAGCAACCTACATGGAAACTAACCCTAAGTCTCCAACTTTGGTTATGGTATTATTGGGGAATCGATAATGCCATGACACATGTCCCCGGTTTTGAGTGCTAAAGTGAGGAGGAATTCATATCAAAATGAGTGGTTATGGTAGACCCTAGACATTGGTATTGTGTTCGGACCATCTTTTGGCTTCAAGAATTCATGATAATTTTGATTCAAGGAATAAAATAAGCGAAAGAATATGCAATTATCTTAATTTCTATCTTCCTACACAAGAAAAAATTGCCCTACCTTATACTTCTCAAGAGTTGGCGCATAATCTCTCAAGTGATCGGTTATGTGCACCTTTACTTTACTTTACGAATAACTCTATTGAACACGAGGGTATTGTAATATCCACTAGATCCTAACAACCCGGATTCGTGACACTCAAGTAAAATCATCAATGAGAGCTCATTCATCTCATTGGATGAGAGTAACCACTTTACTATGACCCTTGTGATGTCGGCTGCTTGTCTCAAGGTGACCAAAAATAGTTAACTTTGGTATTTAAAACCCACCCAACCTAATCTAAATGGTGTCAATAATACAAAGTTTAGTGCTTCTAAAAATGAGTCCCTAGTGTAGAGCAAATGGGTGCATCATGGGAGGCCACTTGACTCCACTACTTGTTTGGCATATGTTTATCATAGGTCGTAGTAGGAATGCTTCGTCATTTAAGCCTCCTTCCCACTCACCATGCCCTCCCTATCACAACACCACTCCAACAAACACCTTGGCCCTCCCTCTCTAGTTTCTTTCTCCCTCTCTCATGGAGATTTAGTTTGCCCCTAGGATAACTTAGTGTACTCAACTTTTAAGGGTTTAGCGCTCTCCTCTCTTTGACCTTTGTTGCAACGATGGGTTTTCAATATTTGTTTCTTGTGGTCTATCTCATGTAGTCTCTCTTTAATGCCACACCAAAACAAATTTTAATGTAGCTACAAAATACATCAAGTGCACTTTTGGCAACAAGGGATTGTGCATATATGTTTGTAAATGCATTAGTCATTTGAGTTGATAGCAATTGAACTTGTGATGTTCCTTAATGAGGTGTTTTGAATGCATCAGCACTTTGTTTTAGTTGCATTAACACATTTGAACAAAACAAAGTTCTCATTAAAGTGAAACGCATCAAATATGTTTTTATGTTGAATAATCTATTTTGGTTTGATCTCACCTTACATATGTTTTGCATCTAGATATTTGTTGGACTCGTCAACTTCGTTGAGTTTTCAAGTTTCAAATCTATTTTCAAATTTGTTCCAAGTTCTACATCATCTCTTTTGGTTTGATCTCACCTTTCTTCTATTTTGTATCTAGATCTTTGTTGGATTTGGCCTTACTTTCATTGAACATAATAAAGTGTTCATTTAACTAACCACATCAAATATGTTTTATGTTGAATCGTCTATTTTTGTTTAATATCACCTTATTTTTGTTGGTATCATAAGTTTCAAAGTTTTCAAGTTTCAAGTTTGTCTATTCCAATTTTTCTAAATCTATTTACAAATCTTTTCCAAGTTTTGGATCATCACTTTACCTTTTAGTGTGAAGATCCACTTCCCTTTTGCAAAATTCAAATTGATCTCATACTTTTTCTTTGGATCTAGACCTTTGTTGGAATCATAAGTTTCAAAGTTTCCAAGTTGCAAACTTGTTTTTAAATCAATTTTCAAATTTGTTCCAAGCTTTCTCAATCCATCTACAAATATGTTCCAAGTCTCAAATCATCACTCTACCTTTAAATGTGAAGATTCATTTTCCTTTTGAAAATTGTAAAATTTAATTTGAATGCATAATCTCTTCTTACATATAATTTGGGTTTGGATTCTTTGTTGGAGCCATGAGTTTCAAAGTCTCCAAGTTGCAAGTTTATTTTCAAATCAAATTTCCAATTTGTTTCATCTTTCTCAAATATATTTACAAATTTGTTCCAAATTTCGGATCATCACTTTACCTTTTAGTATGAAGATCACTTTTGGGAATCTACAAAATTCAAATTGAATGCATAATTTCAACTTATGTTTGTTGTGGGTTTGGATTCTTGTTGGATTCATAACTTTCCCAATTTCAAGTTTGTTTGCAAATCTATTTTCAAATATGTTCTAAGTTTCATATCACTTCTTTTGGTTTGATCTCACCTTAATTTAACTTCAAGTCTACATATTTGTCAGACTCATACAAGATTCATTAAGAATTTATTTTTCAAATTTGTTTTATGTTGCAACATCTCTTTACCTTTGAATTTGAAAACCCAATTTATGTTTGGAGCATGTAAATTTTGAATTGAATTCTTAACCTCACCTCACTTTTGCTTTGGATCTAGATCATTGTTGGATAAATATACAAGTTTTCATTGATTTTTTTGGTTTTTCACTTTTCATGTTGGAATATTTATATGCATATCACTTTAGGATTGCAATATTAGGATTGCAATAGTTTGTGATCAATCTTACATGTAGAAGCAAAAAAATCTTTAAAAAATATTAAATGATTCAATTCACTTTAAAAGCATATTTTAGAAAATGATAACATTTAGAAAATAATAAATTTAACCCTACAAATAGATGCTTTGAGTTAGAATAATTCACAAAAACATTTAGTATTTCAAGTGTCCAAAATCAAGAGATAATGTTGCAAACATGAATGTTGGTATTGTGGGCAAGAGATGAATGTCCAAGCTAAAAACTCTACTTTATACATGACATTTCTTATCTTTAATCGGATGACACATTAGCCAACTTTATGTGTCAGATCCAACCCTTGCACTTGCATTAAATTTGTGGCCTTTATCATGAAAACCTCTATCATACTCTCTCATTATTTGCAATGGCATTCCTCTTCCATTTAGTCTCTTTCTTTTCAAATGACTCATTATTGTAACCACTCTCATACATAAACTCAATATATACAAATCATTAAATTTTCAACTTAAGCCAATTTAAAGCATTTAATTTAATATTAAAAAATTCCTTAGGTTGACTTTATCATAATCACATTGAATAGTTATTTAGAACAAGGCATATATTTTAGTAGTGTATTTTATTAACATCGTTTTATAAAAACTTATGAAAACTTATGTTTTATAAGAACTTATAAAAACAAACTAATTACTAATCCTCAAAAACGTATCCTAAATTTACATAGGTTTTCATTCTAATTTGTGTTATGTTGGATGTTGTAGAAATATGGCTAGGAGCTCCATCATTACTACTTCTTTAATTGTAGTAATTGCCATGACTTTTCAAACCAATCCCATCATCTAACAAGTAAACAAATCACCTTTTCGGATTGCACTACTTCTATTACGTTGGATAGTTTTGAATAGCAAAGATGGATTTTTTTTTAGTGTTATTGCCTTTATGATACCTTATAATCTCCAATGTTTATGCACAATCCATGAAAGTATTAAGTATGATATATTAATCTTAACATTATTTTGTTGTCATTTTAGATATCGCTCCCATTTCTTTAAATTTAGTTCACGTATTGCCTCCGTTTGAGGCAATGGCTAAAAATCACGTCATGGATGAACACAAGGGTAACGAATGCACCTTTATGCATGAGGACATGGACGAGATGTCTAAAGATGTGTCACACATTTGCGAAAGTAAACCCCCATTGATTGGGTTGCTCAAACGGATGTGCATTAGGTCATTTGTGGAGAAGATTCCCATAAAAAGATTTATTGGCCATTGGTGGAGTATAAAAGAAACTATGTAAGTAATAGAAATCAAACAAGCATTTCATTAATGATCATACGTTTGTTGAGGTCGAGGTGGTGGGACAAGAGGTAGACACTGGATAGCGGGCCCTAGGTCAATGCGTTCAACCATGGAAGAGGAGAATCGAAAAAAAATCATGATGCATTATCCAATTTTGTTCCACGACTCAAAGAACAAGATGTCAAGGTGAAGGCAATGTGGGTTATTACCACCAAGCGACAATGGAATAATATGCTCCACGATGCCACGGAAAAATCCTCATTGACGAATGGCCCCTGTTTGCTTTGTTTGTTATGCACTCAGTCAAACCTCGTCTTGATTTTGTAGCATAGAACGATGATATTTTTCATCCAGTCACATGGACTATTTTTAAGCAAGTAAGCCGATTTGAAACCATGTTGTCAAATCAAGATTATTATACATGTCCACTCTTGCTTTTGTTCATTTTTTTTTCACGTAGGGTATAAAACAAAAGAATTTACCACTCTCCGCAAATTTATTTTTCACAAATTTGGAAAATACAACACCATTACATATGTTCACAAGAAGACGGAGTTTTTTTTTGGCAACTTTGTTATTTTCATTAACCATTATGTCAAGTCGAGGGCCCGTCTTTGTGCATCTTCATCTGGCATTCATGCCCTCAAGGCTGAGCATAGTGTGACATTGGTGGAAAAACACCATCCCAAGCAAGAGACGACGAAATGTATTAGAGGACATTAAGTCCCTAAATAGTAATGAAATTAACTCAATAGACAAAGAAAAAGAAACGTTGAAGTTATGATTTAGGAATTAAGTCATATTATAAAATTTTAAATAAATAAAATTTTCTCCAATTTTATTTGGGATTAACGTAAGGATATGGTATCGCATCAAATATTTTCATGGTTTAGGATTAGAATAAACTATAGTCAAATAATTAAAATTTTATGACCTTATCCTTTTAAATATTCACTTAATCTTTAAAATTCTAAATTCGATACCTTACGCTATATTATAATATTTTTCAAACTCAAAGATAAAATTTTGTATCTAATATTGATATGAATATGGTTGTTAGATAAGCTATAGTCATGTATTTGCCACGTTCTGATTATACCTAAATTTTTTATTTTTACATAACTTTGTAAATGTGAAGTCCAATATCTCATCTAATGTTTTTATCTTATCATAAATTTGACGACTTCAAATTTAGTAACGTATCTAAACCAACATATATGATTTTTTTTTAAACATTCCACTTAAGGATAAACATATCTACATACAAATATTATGTAATAGATAAAAACATATATTGTTTTTTAATACATTTTTATTCACATAATTAAAATGTACATTAGAAATATAGATTATATATAATATGTATAAAGATAATGAATATACCTCATCTAAAATATCAAGGTGTTTTCATCTAAGGAAATTAAAATTAATATACTAATATAATATTTCAATATATATTATGTTGCGGAGGTTTTTTTGAAAGCATCATCTCAAACCACACTGACTTTGTATGGATATTAACACCATTTCTTTATGTATTCTAGAATATTGGGTTTATGGATTAAAAGTGCCTTGGTAGTCCACAAGGCATAACTATGACATTCAATTCATTAACATTCAAAACTTGAAAGTAGCATGTTGTGTGATATAGAATCCCCGTGCAATGATCAGAGAGAACTGGCAGTTAGTTACAAATGAACCGGTTGAGTTTCATAAATAACCGGTTGAAGTTCAAGACTTCAGGCAAATTACTGATCATTTTGGAGGAATTTATAGAATATACCCCAATTTAATAAAGGAAAACCGGAGGATGTCAACATGTGACTCGTTGGACTTGCAAACACTAGCATCTCAACTGATTATGCCCAAAAATCTCCCCGAGCCACTGAATCCGTGCCTTTCAATCAATCTTTAAAGAAACTTATATCAATTCGGATGATCCTTCATGACCCTCATATGAAGGATAATTTTGTCCAATTTTATTGTATCATTGTCTTGTAAGGAATCAACTATAATTTTTGAGTCATCTAGATTAGTTGTCTCCTTGTGGTTTGTGAAGGTTATATCTATAATAACTTTGTTATTTATTTCATTTTTGTCACCAAAATCCTTCTTTACTTTAAACATTTCAATAAATCCTCTAAGTGCAGTCGCGTACTACGTGCCAAAATATTCAATAATATGATCTTAGTCTACATCCATTGTTTTCAAAATAAGTGCGGCTTGACATCTATAAATTTTTTTTCTGGATTGCGTATTCACAATTACAACATGGACAATCACAATGCGAAAAAGTAAGAGAATATCAATTTTCCGGATATATTTTGCTACGACACATCCATCGATGTTCATTGGTTGGTTTAAGAATCCAATTGGAGTATGATGTATCGACACTTTCGCAAACTTTAAACGTCCTAATGTTATTTTTGATCAATTATGCTTTTTTTGCTCCATTGTTAGATTCTATAAAAACAAGAATGTATTTTATCTTGCTCAAGGTTTTTTTTTTTTTTTCCTATCCATATACATACAACAAGTATTGAACACTTATTTGATGTTTGTGTGATTTCACTGTTATAGTTAGAGTGGTAACCTTGGAGTAAGCAAGACATGATAATTAAAAAATTTATTCCATAGTCTTGAGACATTATCAATGGGATGAAAACTAAAATTGAATAGTTGATTTGCAATAAGAATACATAGTGAAATACCATTTAAAAAGAAAATAGTAAACGTATTAACCAATCCATATTCTACTAATCATGTTGTGGTTAGGCCTATCATTGCATCTACTAGACATAATGGTTACTTTCGCCACGACTATGTAAAAGACCATCACCAGATAATATAATTTAAATCATCTTCAATCAAGGCAAACTAAAGATCATGTATGGATAATTGCATTACAATTTCAAGTCACACTAAAAAGAATTAAATTGAGACTATTGACCACTCCAAACTGCCCTTGGCTTTGGTAAAAGGAAATAAATAAGATCCTACATGCAAGACAATTGACGATGGTGGTGCCTATGTTTGTGCACCGCACTTGGTCCAAATAAAATAAATTTACTACCAGATCATGTTTTGGGTAAATAGTGTGAGTTAAAAGACAACCACAATTGCATGTATTGTTGTTGAGAGTTTGTTGATTTCATCCCATAATTAATCATTCCATTGCCAGTTCAAATTCAAAATAACCTTACTAAATAATCATGTGTTAGTCTAAATAAACTTGTCTAAGACACCTAGATGATGTATGAATCACCTTTTAAGTCTTCCCTCATTGTTTTCCCTAATTTTGTCGTAACCAAAATTCTGATTATAGGGATCGAGGTCTCCATATTATGTACTTTTAGTCTAACTAATGCTTACATCAAATCTTAGAGCCACCAAATTGTCTGTGGAATTCTAGTGTCAACCAAACTGGCATGGTGTATTTTTTTCCCATAAGCTTTCACACACTCAACATGACCATAACATTATTCAACTAATGTTTATGTTTCATTCCATATATTAGCATTTGACATGTGTCTCCACTATCTTACTTTCATGGGATACCTTAGAAAATAAGATAAATTTGACACAACCCAAATAATAAATAATGCTAGTACGAATAGTAAGAATATCGTGAATTATGTCAGAATTTTAAGTGATTGTACTACTATGAATAGTATTTTTGATGAATAATAATGGGGCAAATATTATTTCTTGTGAATAATGTTGGGATGAACAATGATTCATGTGAATAATGTCAAAATTATAACTCCATCCAAATTTATAATTGTCACCTTGAATGCATAAATAGTCAACAAAATTGTTAATTTATTTGGGGGGGGGCATAGAATATAATTGACATATTCTAGGGTCGTGGAACCATTCCATAAAGATGAATAATGTTAGGTTGCCATTTGTTAGGATCATATATGGGAAAGGGTCCAAGTATGCCAGTGGTGTCAACAACAACCCCCAAGACCATGGCTGCCCCTTCTACATATTTCCTTACCGAATTAATTGAGGAAAGGGAGCTCAACCTTCCTGTTGAATAATGTTATTATATTTCTTGGTGAATTTTTTATTGAAATGAAAAGTATAATCTTATATGAAAGACAACATTATAATAGTTTTCAAATAAATTCCAATGGTGAGATAGTTAAAAAGTTATGTCATTGAAAATGTTCGCACGCTCAGGTGCTCCAATTTTATTTTTAAAAAACAAAAAAATGCATAGATTTGAAATATGCAACAAATTTATTGGCCATGGCTTACAACACTTGGAGTATGCATTCATTCAAATCTATTGTAGTCATAAGGCAACATGTAGGCTAGAGTGTTTTGTCATCAATTTATGGACAAAAGGTAATGAACATGAATTTACTTGTAAAGTAGACAACGTTTTAAGCTTAACCTTGTTGAATAGCACCTTACCTTGACCCCTAATTGAACATGCTTTAGGAGCCCAAATTGGGCTTCTCAAGTATACATAGATAGATAGATAGATAGATGTAAATGTTAGCTCCTAACAGAGCAATGAAACTCTTCATTCGGAAGGGCCTTCAATGCATATAATATTTTGAACTCGATCAATGTGAATACATGTTGTGATGTGACCTTCTGGTTGAAATTGAACATTTATTGGCTTGGAAAGTTACATTCTTGACACCCACAAAAAAAGAACTGGAATAATTTGATAAAGGGCTCATATCATATCATATGAACAAATGATACATAATTAGAATGAAATTGCCAAAAATATTCAGGGTCAACACATGGAAATTTTACAGGCACAAAGGTAGGTGCAAGGTAGGTGCGGGAGATCACAACCAACTCGCTCAAACTCCACAAGCATATGTGTTAGTATGGTCACTCTTCCAACATACATGAAACCCACAACAATATACACAACATTACAAACACAAGTGACATGAAAACTTCCCCATGATGTTTGCGCCATCCTCCTTTGAAAGCATAATTGAAGGCGATTGCCGCTCCTTCCACGTTCACACGATTGTTGCTCAACTGCATCCACTTACCCAACACTTGAAGTATAGATCAATTCTCCAAGAACAACAACAATATCTCATTATGGATTGGTAATGGGCATTGTGGTTGTGAGGACATGAAGGTAGGACCCCCCCCCCTTCCCCCCACATCACTACAATAAGAAAAGGCAATGCATCTTACAATGGTGAATGGAGGGCATGAAGGATGTGTGAGGGAGGTGATGGAGAGCAAGAGCTATGTGCAAGCATGGCGATGAATTTTTGTTGGAGTAATGGTAAATGCCACTAGGGGCATTCACTCCATGGGCTTTAACCCTTACTCTCCCCCTCCAATGTTAGCTCTTGGCGCCACTTTTGTGTCATCATTTGCCTAGGTGGCTCAAGGACATGCTATACTAACCCACCCCCTACACAATCATGGCACATTATGACGCCGGTCTCTTAGTTTGCATCAACACGTTGGCTACTTGAAGGTCTAGATACGGTTGTATCCTATCAATTGGTTTAGCAACTTTTTCCCATTGTTTGTCACATTCATGCCTTCCACATATGAAAAAATGGTGGAATATGAATTCTTGCAACCATTAATGGAGACATCTAAGGAACGAATGTTGTCTTATATAGCATGCATTTGAGAGAACTTGGTATTCAATCTTGGAAACATCATGTCTCGTAATCGTTTGGGAGTAAAAATGGTCGTTTGTCAAATCACCGTATTCAAACTTTAGCTTCAAGTGATGGATATTTTGAATTCGGATAGGACCATCATGAAAAAGTTTGTCAACTTTCATTGCCTTTTTGCCTTCCGTCAATGATGAAACGGTGTGGCCATGGCGCACCAACCCCTCACTTGTCCTTGCCGTGATGAAAGATGGAGGATTGAAAGCCGTCCTATGCCCAAATTTCAAGGTCCAAGTGTGTCTCGTATACCTCTCCATAATGATTCCACAAGGAGTCGTTGAAAGAACCACAACATCCAAGACTATTGCAAGTTGCAACCGTGAAACGGTTGAGATGTTTTTAGTAGAATTGGTGGGTAGGAATGCATGTGACACCGATTTATGCTTTCATTTGTCACGTGTGAGCGGTGAGTTAGGGGTGATTTTCAACTCAAAGTTAAGTGCACTAGATATTACATCTAGTGTCATATGGTAATCTAAGTTGTTGGGGTACCGTGTCTGATGACACCTCTTATGAATAAGTTTACGAAGACTGTCATTCTCACTAACTTTTAGTTCATCCAAATGCCGACTGTTGAACAAAGTTTGGTATATGTTGCATCTTAAACGTTTATGTAGTGAGATATTGTCAAAGAGGATTGAAATTTGGATGAAAATTTACTTAGTAAGTGACAATAATAACAACATTGTAAGTTTAGAGTGCCAAATACGTTTTAGAAGAAATGACAATCAATGTTAGGTTCAAATTTAGTGTTCATGACACTACACGAGCAGTTTACAATCAATGTTGAGCAAGGGAAGTAGAATTGATGACACTAAACACAATGCTTAGTGTAGTTAACTTAGTAACGTCAAGGGAGTCTTTGTTGTGGTCAACCAAAAGTCATGATGTTGCATTGTGACAATGTCATATGATCAAAGCACGTGATGCAAATATGTCTTGAACGTTGTAGAAGGTTCATGTCCATGTCATTGCTTACATAATACCTTTTGATTAGTTGTATCTAATTCAATTTTGGTTCTTTAAGATATCAAGTAATTTGTATTAGTTTCACACAGGCATGGACTAGCGGTGGCGAAGGAACATCGCATGTCAATGTAAACAAACGTTGACATTCTTTTTTGTTTTTCTTTCTTAATTTGTATAAGGTATGTTTGACATGTGTTTTTAGGTGCGATTCACACATTTTATACGCAATGTAGTTTTAGAATTTCAAGTACGTAGATAGGACACATGAAAGGATTACAAAAAAAGAATGATGCGCATGATTTTAGCACATAGCATGATGATTTATAATAGAATACGATCATATCGAATAGCTTTCATCCTTTGCATGTTAGGCTTTGTAAGGTTGGCACAAGATGCACGACGAGGTTTGTATTGATCTTCTCAGTGGCATCAAATAGTTAACTTGACAAGCTTCAATCAACACATTCTTTTATACATGTATACTTGTTGATATTTTGTAGTGTGCATAATGGTAGTGGAATAGCTTGGAATTGAGATGCACAACATAGTCCAAGCACTTGTCATTAAAGTTGGATGAAGTTGACATTCACCTTGTACCACTAGATACTTCAATGCGACAATTGCATATCATAAGTGGAAAAAAATTCCACTTCAAAAAGTTCCTTACTATTGACAAATTAGTGTCATATTATTAACAAGAAGATGCGACCACCTTTCTAGGCAAGCTCTCGGCAAGTTAGGGGCGGTTTACACTATGGACCATGAAGTCGTCCCACGGCCGTCTAAGCGATGTGATTGGACGTTGAAGTCGTCCTGGGACGACTTGGGTTTACACCAAGGAAAAAATGGCAGAGTGACCACGGAGGTTGAGGTCCACAAAATATTATTTTTTAAGCCTACTCTATCCACTGCCATGGTCCAACGGGTTTTCCGTTGGGACAAGCAAAAGAGGTGGTCCGGGAAAAAGAGCAAGGGCCCATGTCAGAAAAATGCCGTTTTAAGCCTTTTTGGTGCATGGTCATTCTTCATGGTCCACATTCGGTTTACACCTAGTGAAGGGCCCATGAACCATGAAAACTAATATTTTAGTAACTCGGACCATGGAAGTCGTCCCATGAAGTCGTCCCACGCAAAATAGGCCTCTTACGTGGGACGACTTCATGGTCCATAGTGTAAACCGCCCCTTAGTGTAACCCTTTGCAAATAAAATAGGTGTCAGTAAATACCATATATAGACAATGTAGTTATGATTCAAACAATTGGAGACGGGGAATTATCGTATATGAGCGTACTTCTCATTCATCCAACATAAAAGCCTTGAAATAACATACAACCAGAAGGTTACTTTTCAACTTAATTTAACACCAAAATTAATTTTAAAGGTCCCAAACCACATCATTTATGGTATTTGGTGTCACGTACACTATTTGCAAAGGGCCCAATCTAGATGCCTAGATGTCTCAAAGTGTCATGTCTATGGATTGCCAATATGGTATTATTTGTCAACCTGAGTAACTTTTAGAAGTGAAATATTTAGATTATGACATTTAGCGTAGCACATTGGGATACTTGAGATGATGTTTTATTTCTATTCTTATTTTTTAAAATTTATTTTTTAATATACAAGAGGAAGACATATATTGAGCACACTAATGGCAAATGTGACGTGTTTACATTTTAGTAGCCAAGAGGAAGATATTCTTGAGCATACTAATGCCAAGTGTCATGTGTGTACAAAGTAGTCAACTTGTAGACCATCAGGTAACACATGCATACACCTCATAGCATTATTGAACATACTTCATGCCAAGATATTAATCAGTGTAGTTGAAAGCCAGGTCAAATGCCAAGTGCCATGAGGTGACGCTAATGATGAAATTGTTGATCATTCTTGTAACATCAAAATATGCCTCAAAATAGGGTAAGTGACACTATTGCGTATGTGACACTAAATACCATAAATGATGTAGTCAATGGGAGGCCATTTGAAATGAATTGACAACAAAAACCAACAGGAGGTCAAGGTTTCTACGTTGGATGGATGAGAGGTACGCTCATATGCAATAATTCCCCCTCTCCCCGACAATCTCCCATCCACATTGTTTTCCGTACTACACTAATTTGACATTTCACCATTAGTGCTTTGCCCCTAGCCCCCATTACAAATTTTGATGATTCTTCAAGGTGCTTTTTAGACATGCTGACCAGTGCCAATATTGCACTAGGGACTTAGTAAACGATAACACAGCCTAATAATTCACTCAAAAATAGATAGATTCAAGTAAGAACTACCTAAGAAGAGTACTAATTCTACACATCATCCCAATACATCTATATACATATATACAATATTATTTTGAAGGGTTGGTATCAGTTTTTAGGCATAGGTGGTCCAGATCCTAGTGATTCTAAATCCAACCAGTTACATGTGGACATCTTCCGGTCTTGCTTTATTCATTTGAGGTATATTCTTCTATAGATTCCTCTAAAATAATCGGTAATTCTCCTGAAGTCTCCAACTTCAACCAATTGATGTGTAACTAAGGGCCACTTCACACATGAGACTGAGAGCCCGTGACCATTACACTTCAAGCACTCTCATTGGTGGAAAGGATGGAGCCGGTCCAAGTTCGCTTCACACTACGCTTGAGGGACCAACGGAGTACGTGAATGCAAGATGGATGTAAAGTCTACATGGACTCCTACATGGCACCGAATGGATCATGTTTCATGGTCACTTGGACTGTTTTCAAAAACCACCTGTTGGAGGTAGGCCTAACACATAACCAGGAGACCACGGCACTCCGAACGCTCACAACCGTTGGTTTATTCTACTTTATCATGTGTGAGGACTTGCGTGAATAGAAATTCATTGAAATAGCATTTGGTCGAGGTCCCGGTCACATATGACTTCACACTACACTCGAAGGTCCGTGACCACACTACATGACTTTGGAGGTGTGTTGGGACGGCCTTTGGACACTTTCTTTTGGGCTCTCACAATCTCATGGTCACGGCTCTTGGCTCGTGTGTGAAGTGGCCCTAACCACCGGTTCTCCCGAGTCCCGAGCCCTGCTTGGGATATGTTTACAAAAGTGTTAATTAAGGAGGTCTGCATGAGTATAGGAGGTGGCGGTTTGTGAAGGATTCACCCAAATAGGATGATTATAAGTAAATAATAATACACTATAGGAGCTTCTATTCAAAAGCCGTTTTATTTTCCATTACTGTGTCAATCACTCACTGCATGAGAATCTTGGAGACTTGTCTAGTACAGTCTAACCTCATTAGACTGACACTCGTTTTTTTAACGACACCCTCAATATTACGACATATTCTTGCGAAACCCAACTTTTGAGTCCAAAACTCTCCCTCTTTTATACGACTACGACACTCGATGATGCGACATTTAGAATCTCCGTTTTGTCATATTAAAGACGTGGTTAATGTTGAAATTCCTTTCATCTATGTTACGTACATCTAAAATACATCCATTTTCACTTGGGAACTACTTGGGAGCTTCACTTATCATTGGGAACTCAATGAGAATTAGTGTTACTAGTGTAGAATGGACATGGTTAGGATTAGAGTGGCCTCTTGCCTAGTATGTTGCCTTGTACACACGTGATATAGTATCATCAGTATCTTGATGCTAAACGTCATGCATCATTATTGTCTAGTTTCTTATTAGAACTCTTTATATTTTGGTGTGAATGAAATTATTAGTTTTCAAAAGTTAGTAGGGAATTTAGATAAGATGACAGTTGATAACTTAGGTAGGCAAACACTAGAGATCTTTGGACTCCTATTTCAAGAGTTCTTGAAAATATTTGTATTTTTTGGGGGTTATTATTTCATACCATCTATATTGCTTAAACTCGTTGTATATATTTTAAAGCTCATATTACTTATGTTTTTGTATTCCCTCAATAGTTCGACAATTCTATGCCATTTGTTATATTAATGAAAAGACGACACCTCGATAACATGACTTTTTTGTAATTCCCAAATGTGTCATACTAAAGAGGGAGAACAATACACAAAATAGGATATATAGAGTTTGATTATATTTAGTGTTGTTACCACTCTATCTTGCTCAACACTAATTTTCAGTTCTTTGACAATTAGTGTTAAACATAAATGGGCCGCTACCTTCCCTACTGCCACCTCCCTTATTATATCCTTTGTTTTCATATCCTCACTAACACTAAATTCAAACATGTAACTTCCACATATTACCATAGTTAATATTTAGTGTATGAGTTTACATTTAATGTTACTTACTTTCATAGGGTTATTGATATTTAGTGTATGCGTTCATGTTTAGTATATCAAACACTAAATACCCTATTTAGTGTAGTTATAAGTCAGGTTTTCGTTGGCAACTTTTTCGAAGTCTTCTAGTATTTAGTCAACAAGGAGCCAACATTTGACGCACTCCATCATGTTCGTGTGATGCTTATAATTAACCCAGGTGCTAAGGGCAATCAGTGTACGGCATCGGCTAATAATATCATTTTGGTTGGGCATCAACTCTTTTTTCAATGTCTTGGCGACATAGCTTATCACAATGGCCATGCCAACAAGATTGGAACTAAGGCATGTGACCTTAATGTGGACACTAGCAAGTGTGCATTTAATCTTGGCCATTGGATTGGGTTAGGAATCGTCTCATGTAGTTATCAAACCGCAAATACAAAGAACGTGATAAGTGTCTTTTGGGTGTTTGTTCTCAACTACAAGCCTTGCCATGTATCACTTGAATGTAGAGTAGATGCGTCCATAACCGATCACTTAAGAGATTGTGCGCAAAATATGAAGAAGTGTAAGACAATGGCAAATTTTCCAATGTAGGAAGATAGCAATAAGGAGGATTGCAATTTTTCCAGTAATTCTATTTCTTAAATTGAAATTAATGTGAATTTTGGAAGCCAATAGTTGATACAACCACATTACCAATGCCTATAGTCTATCATGACCACTCCTTTTGAGACGAATTCTTCCTCACTTTAGCACGCAAAACCATGGACATGTGTCATGGCATTAGCGATTTCATGGTGTTACCATAACCGAAGTTGGACACTCAAGGTTGGTTTCCATGTAGGTTGCTTTGCCCACCAGATTCTACTGAAAATGTTTATGCCACCAGGTGGCATCTACATGGAAACCAACCCTTAGAAACCGTGAAATGTGGCACCTTATTTTAACCCAACTTGATAAAAATTATGACACCCTATGGATTCCCGATGGGGTCCCAATTGGGAATAGGCGCGCCTCTACTCTAGTGTTTAAAGGATCTCTCTCTCTCTCTCTCTCTCTCTCTCTCTCTCTCTCTCTCTCTCTCTCTCTCTCTCTCTCTCTCACACACACACACACACACACACACACACACACACACAATACTATCAATTTGACTATGACACGTAACCGTAGTATCTTTATCACTTTGGCACTAATTAGACCATTTTTAAGGAAAACCAAAATGTATGGATTTTTTAATTTTGAAACATAAATTAGAATAATGGATTTATTATAAATAGCCAAAGTGGTAAAGGTAATACAAACATTTCTTTTTGATTATGAGTTGACCCCAAAATTAGTATCGGAGGCCTCAAATTATTGTAAGGGACCCACTTGGAGTTAATTAACCTTAAACATGTGGGCGCCAAGTTTTTACTAGACCCCTTTGAATTGGTAATAATGGTGGGGAACCCAACTCAAAGAGCAACACATATTGTCTTGGGTGGGCTTGGCCCTTTGAGATGATTGTGGTTCAATATAAAAATATGTTTGATGTAGATGGAATTTGGAATATATTGGTGCTTGTTTTTGCTTCAATTTTTTTGACAACATCTTAAGTTAATGTGGGTCTTATTTGGTCAATTTTCTAATCGGGCACATGTATTCATATGGTAGATGGCACGGCTTGCAATTAAGAAAGGACAACAACAATACATATAATGTTATGATTAGATTAGTCGAATATATATGCTCAAAGTCATCCATTAGTTAATGCAATTAGAAGAGCGTGTATGATCACTGGAAGAGAAATAAAATGGATCTTCATTTTAGACTTTATTATATAATTCATCCGGACTCCAACCTGTAACTTAAATTGACAATCTTTGTGATTTGCAATTGCTTATTGAATGAGACAAGTATGGAGCCAATGATCCATTGGTAAGATATATTTGTTGAAGTTGAAAGTACCCACAAAGATACCTTAGGTGTTAAAAACCTTTTGACAAAGTACATCAAACAAAGAGTGACACTAGCTCAACCATGCATGATGCTACATAGCTTTTGAAACAAAGAAATTAGGTCATAGTTGAGTTTTGGATCCCTAGTTTGTGGGGAATGTTGCAAGCTTGTTAAGTTAAGTGAGCCTTAAAGAGACAACTTGGCTTGCTACCCTTCTTTTGGAGATTGACCCTGGCAGAATTTTTGATTTATATGGATGTTGAGGGGCAAAATTCAATGTCATATAATCATGCATCACATTAACAATTTTCAATCACCACATCACATTAGGCCTTTGGCTAATACATACTAGGGTCCACCACCAATTTCGGGTGCCATGTGAATTGTCATGACACATAGGGCGTCAACCAATTTTCATTATTGTATGGAATTATATACGTTGTTCATTGAGTGTTGAACATCCAATAAACTCTAAGTGCCTTGGTAGAATAGCCCACACCAATTCTTCTATGGGTCTAAAATTACTTGGGAGCTTCCACAATGCCGCTACTTTGTGTAGGTTGTTGTGCAAAAGCATGTTGCATAGAAGTGCATTGCGCATGACCTTCATTGTTAATATGCTTCTCTCTACGTTAATAAATCTCCATCATTGCATATCAATGATGTGCTGCGACAATCTTATAGGGTTTTTGCATAAACCATGTACATGAGTTGTTGCATCTTCGTTCCCCTCACACATAGAATTACAACACTACAATCTCAACACCCACTTGTTGCAAAGATTGTATTCCACATGTGGGGCTCCACAACCAACCACCCAACCGCCCTATTCAGTCAATATCTCTCATTGGAAGATGCCCCCCCTCCCCCCGCGGTACTACCTACAACGGACCATGGCAAACACACATATGCATGGTGAAGTCTCCATTGACAAGTCATGCTCATGCTCTTCAAGTCATGTTTACCGCCACTTGGGAAGCCTACTCCTACTCGGGTGGCTACTCATAGCCACCTTTGGTTCACATTTACTACCAACAAATTAGTTTTCCTAAATACTGATATGGACAATAAAACTATGTTTTTATATAAATTCCACGTATGATAGTGGACATAGATATAGGTGTTGATATTGGGTCACTGTTGCTTGAAGGCCCATGTACTTTATATATAGATTGACATTGTAGGTTCCTGGAATGTATGGAAAGAGGTTCATTAATATATAGTAATAAAATATATAGTATCGGGTGTTGCCTTCATTAATGCTCCTCTACAAGAATATTAATGGCCATACGATGAAGGCTCTTCTATGACCTTCCATTTTGGCCCTTACATACACTACATTGATTATCCCATTTAGTGAGGGTGGCTAATAGTGTGCGTGGAAAATCAATGAAGGTGATACTAAATTTCGTTAAGGATATGACATAAATGTCAACCAGTACATCTTGGGTTTTGGGAGCCCAAAGTGTCTGATCGGTCGTGTGGTGGTCATTTGGTTCTCTTTCGCAAGCAAGGTCGTGACGCCAATCTTGTGCAACTCTTGATGTACACAAGCGATTGCAAGCGATTTCATGTGATTGAGTACCGGGTAGATGTTTCAGGTGATTGATTCCCATTTCGTGTGCTTCAGCTGAACTGAACTACTACAGCGGATCATTGCTAGTTGATCTCCGCCCGCAAGCTGGTGAGTCCTAAACTGTGGCCGGACCTTTTTTGGGGGGTCACCATAGGTGGCAGTTTTGTTGCCCAAGCTGGCAGTTGTTGGTCATGGAGGAATATGAGTTCTGGAAGAGATTTTTGGTTGGTTCTGGTGATGATTTGTGCGGTGTTTTGAAATGGAGAGCAGCAGGTGGGAAACTGCAGCTCAGTGTGTGATTTTGCTACTTGGTGGCGGACCGAAGAATTTGACTTGTGTGAGGTTTTAAAAAATGGAAGAAACCTGTAATTTAATTTAATTTTTTTCTCTCCCCTTCAGTTGAGTGTGTGATTGAGTGATTGATGGTGGATGTTTTTGGGTCAAATAAGTTGGACTTTGTCTTCCTTGATGTCGATGAGAGGTTGTGAAACAAGGCCAGCTGAGCAATGAACGGGGAGAACCGACCGCTAATTACAGATGAGCCGGTTGAGTTTGAGAAATTACCGGTTGAAGTTCAAGACTTCAGGAAAATTGCCAATCACTTTATGGGAATCTATGGAATATCACAACATGTAACCGGTTGGACTTGGAAACACTATCATCTTGATCGATTATGCCCAAGAATCTCCCCGGACCCTGCAGCTGAGTTTCTTGAGAGCAGCTGATGATGGGTTGATTTCCTGTGACAGCCTGCCATGGAGAATCTTTGGGAGTAAATTGTAGTCCTTGGCCGCAGCAAAAGGAAGAAAATACAATATATTGATTGATCGACGTTCACCACATTGAAAGCAGTCAAGAAACCAAACCTTAAGGTTACGATTGAACGAAACGGATTACAGAATCGCTCAACCGAACTTCTGCACATTAAAGCAGACAGGAAACAGTTAAGGATGTGTCTGAACCATATCGATTGATCGACGCTCAGTACATCTAAGCAGTCAAGAATCAAAATCCTAGGGTTCCTTAAGAACGAAACCGATTTACGAATACGGTTGATCAACCTTGTTGCACATCGAAGCGGTAAGGAATCCTAGCGACACGTATACATGAAACCGATTGGTCGACCTTGAGGACATCGAAGCATTTAAAGCACTCTGAGGATGCATCTGAACGAAACTGATTGATCGACGTTCAATACATGGAAGCAGTTCGGAAATCAAATCATAACTGAACCAACACGCACTACTATTCTTGAAATATATGGTAAATGAGCATGTCTCCACGAATTTGGTATCTCAGTATAAATTTCAGCCCTCATTAATTTTAAGATTTGGTAAACTAGTGCGTGTTTCCAGAATCAGTACCACACGCATTGAATGGAACAATCCATGTAGTGAAAATTATGGGTCCTATCAAGACAATTCACAACAACATGGTTTCAAAAGCAACCCAACCATGATTTAAAACCACAAAAAATTGTCAATGTACACCGATTTGTGCTGCGAACTAGAGTCGTCATTGAAATATATAAAATTGAATGTGGACCACACTAATTGGAAACAAAGTGAAACCATTGCGGACTAGTATGTGTAATGTGTGTAATGTAAGACATGAAAAAACTTGACCAATAGAAAATGGTGTCTTGAGAAAATTATATCTCAATTTAAAACTCCATGCATTAATGTACATTAATAAGGTTATATGATGAAGTAATTGTAACTATCGTGCAATATATTCCTTAGCCAAATATTTATTCCTAAAAGAAAATCTACATCATATTAGAGCAAGTAATTTTACAGATCTATATCAAATTGAACCAAAGCCAAATCCTTAGAATGTGACAAAATCTATAGGATCAAGAGTTTTGAAGATATTTTGACCCACAAATCATTTGGAAACCATGTGAGTTGTGTTAGTAATAATAAAATAAAATGAAATATACCACTTTGAAAATTAAAACTAGGTTTCAAAATCGATTCACTAGACCAATTAGTATTTAAAATACTAGTCTAGGTTATCATTTGGAATAATTACACATCGCAATAACTTCTTTTATTCAAGAAATCCATTTTTAGCCAAAACATAGTATTCATGAGAATGACAATTCTTTTCAAGGATGCTTCAGTTTCTAGTTTTGTGGAGTGCACTTCAACTTTGAAAAAGTTTGCATTTTGAAACTTAGTCTAATCCTATATAGACACAAGTTCATAAAGTAAAGAAGAAGTCTTTTTATATCATGAATGTTTTGCTTTGATTGCTATCAAGAGTGTTTGAAATAATAATGAAGAACATAACATTCATGATATAAAAATACTTCTTCCCTTGTTATCACTTGCACATGCTACTGGCATTTTGTAAATACACCCAGATGTACTTGGCATAGCTGCCTCGAAAGACCAATTCAAGCTAGTCTTCCTTGTCTTCGAGAAAACGGCATTTGTGACATTTTTGCATGTCATATGACATTTTCACAAATACCATGTTGTATACATTTTGCATTTCAACTTTGGTTCTAAAACTCGAATTGAAACCTGAAGCACCAATAATGTGTGTGATTTGCAATTCCTAACCGGGATGGGACATACATTTTCCATCATAATCCAACAACCAAACTTTTTAGTGGAGTTGGAAGTGCCCACATACATTATGCAGATACATATGCGTGAAGATTGGTTACAAGGATCACATGACCCTAATTAAGTCAAAGCATCATTCTGGTACTTCACTTAATTCAATAGCCTTATATAAGTTGATCACAATTGAAGATTTCCTATTCCACTCATAATTCCATCTCTCAATTCAAAACAACTATGGGAGTGTACAATTCAAGGTTTAGCAATTGCTAATTGGATGGGAATGAAAATATCCAACCATCAAAAGTGCCACACACCTCGTGTGCAAATTGGTTTACACGACCAAAGAGCTCCGTGAAGGGTAGAATGTGAGACAAGATAAGGTATTTGGACCTAATGTGGTTGCTCTTCTTATTGAACACCTACATTGGAGTGGTGCATGGCTCGGCTTGTATTAAGAATGGATATCAAAATGACATGTGCTACAATCATGTTGAACTATGTGCTCAAAATATAGGCACAATGCTAGGTTCAATTGGTGAATCCAATGGGAGGGTTGGCCTTTGTGACGACTTAGAAAAGAGAAAGACACTCTTCACTTTGACCTCCTGTAGCTCTTACATTCACAGCTCTTATTCTGAAACTTGAAATGACACTCTACAGTTTTTGCAGTTGCTAACTATTTGAGACAATTCCCGATACATTCCAGTGATCAATACTAGAGGGCCACATACCTTATGCAGATACATGCTCACGGATATTGGCTACAATGATCACAAACACGTGATTCAGTCACACGTTTATCCTGCTACCTAGCTCACTCAATTCCACACTCTTCAAGTTGATCGCACTTGAGTGATTCCTATTTCAATCCTAGTTCCATTTCTCAATTTGGACCAACTATGGTACTTTAGGGTTTATCACTTGCTAACTGGATGGGAAATTAATCCAACTGTCAAAAGAGCCACAAACCTCAATTCCCCATGTATAATTCAGTAGAGTCGACCACAAGACAACTACTTGGACCTGCATTTAGGGTTGAATGCGAGGCAAGGAAGGTAAGTTATGTGGGCCTCCTGTTGTCGCTTCTCTTAACTACATTTGAGTGGCATGTGGCAAGGGTTGTAGTTAAGAATGGAATCCAAAGGCAGGTGTTAAGATGAGATTGGACTCAGTGCTCACAATATAGACACTACACTAAAAATTGTACTTAGTGTCTCTTACTACTTGTAATTACACAATTCTATAACTATATACTGTATATCTTATTTTCTGTCAACAAAAATAAAATTGGTTGTTTGAACATTATAGAACACTAAAATATTTACTTGGCAAAAAGTTACATTCATAGTAAAAAAGATGAAGCATTGTGCAACTCCAAATAGTAAGTGACAACAAATATCATATGCAGTGTAGTATTCTAAGTCCAACAGCTAGCACCCCAATTAGGTGACATGATTGGAGAGAACTAGTTTGTTTCCCTGATTTACCGATCCAAAATCAAAATTTAATCAACCTAGTACCTTTATTTCGGAAATTTTCCTGTTCAAAGCGATTACAAGGAATCACCGAAGCGTTTCAAAGATTAACTGATTGATAATAAAGAAGTTAAGGGTAGTGACCGGATTGGCTCAAATTCCTGCCTGGTCACCAAAAGTGTGCAATTATTACTAACCGGCTGAGACAATTCTAATCCACCGGTCCATATATATATAGATATATATTGGCATGTGGAGTTGGAAGCGCGCACAATAGGGCCACTTACCTTATAGAATGATTTTGGGATGGGATTGCGAAGCCTGTGATCCTCAATACTCTACATTTGAAAAATAGAAATGTCTAAGTTCAGTTAGCTACGAGGTGAAGTGGGTGCTAATGTGATGATGTTGATGATGATGCTGATGATGGCGAATGCTGCCATGTTGATGGCGGAGGGGCACAGTTTCATGCATGGGCGAGGATTGGGGCGACGGTTGCGTGGAGAGCGGGCGGACGGTGTTCCGCTCGGCGGGGCCAGCGGGCCGACAGAATAAGCAACAACTGCTGAACTGGAGAGGGTTCCGAAGGAAAGATCGAAGGCGGGGGGCCATGTTTTCGGTAGCTTTGATCATGGCGAAGAAGATGAGCCGGTACCCTACCACCATTCCCAACACGACGCCCAGATCCGCCCACTTGCTTCGAGCTGTTTCGATCTGGTACAGCTGCTCCACCACGTACTCGCCGCTGATGGGTGGCCCCGTCGACACGCCGTGCAGGACGAAGTTCTTGAAACTTAGCCCTAAGAAATCATTTTGGTACATGCCCTGCAACATCGCCACAGGATATTATTACCTCATTCCAGTACTCCCCGCCCGATTTCAGAACCGAACCATCACACCACATGACATGACCGAAGTCACACTCATTTGCTGTTTGCACCCTCTCACTCATCTGATCGAACAGCTGGTAATTTTGTGGGGTTAGCGAATGCACCAGGAGCACGCTGCAAAAGAACATATTGAAATCCGACCTCCACTGAAATTGGTATGGTTTTTTAAAAGTGGCTGGTTCCCGAATCCATAAACCACCATACTTAGTTCCAGGGCAGGGGGCGGGTATAATGGCTACTCCAACTATGGCCAAGGATCGTGACCATGAGATAGTGAGGGGGCCTTGAAACTCACACCGAATGGCTATTTCGAGTCATTACCGTCATACACAAATAGGTCATAATAAATCAAGGGTTGTGAGCTAGAAAGTGTCATGCTCTCCCGATTTAGTGTCGGATCCATCTCAAAGAGGTGCGTGCTTGGTGATCGAGTTTGAGAGCTAACCGGTGGAAGTTCAAGACTTTAGGCAAATTGCCGATCGTTTTAAAAGGATCTTTAGAATATACCTCATGTTGATAACGAAAAACCGAAAGATATAACATGTAACCGGTTGGACTTGGAAACACTTTGATCTCGACCGAATTTGCCCAAAATCTCCCCACATCAGTAGACCATGAACCACTATCCGTTGCATGCCATGTAGGACTCTAAGCCCTCGCAGGGAACTACAATACACCTACTAAGTTTCTTTCCTTTTGCACATCAAGGTTTCTCAAGACTTCTCAAGAGCATCCACATGCCTTCGATTTTCATCTTGGTGACTGATATTGGCGCCATTCATCTCCTTGATCACTAATTATGGCCATGCTTCAAAGACACCGAAAAAAATACCATCGCCGTTCACGCCGGGAGGAATGTCCGCCCTCCACACTTATTGCCCCCAGAATACAAGATCAAAAAACTTGAAGTCGATGATCACAACTAGATCAATTGTGTAGGGAGAGGTTTGACTGACCTGCAGGGCGTATCCATGGAAACCAATATACGACATGGGATAGCGCCATACTGCCTTTGGTAGATCGTTCGGTAGCCGGAAGAATCCCGCAACCAGCATGAATATCCCCTGTAAATCACATGATCATAGCACATATATCACTTCTTCGAGCCATCTATCCATCGACTGGACACTGGGATATATAATTTGCACGGCCGACTAAATTTCATCATTTGTTTGATGGTGACATGATCTGAACCTGGATGCCAGCGCCGGTGATGATGCCCATCAAGAAGTTGGGGACGACGCTCGCGACTGCCATCATCAAGCTCTCGACGCAGGCGACGCACGCAAACAGCATGAGCACAAAGAAGAGGAAATGGTCCCAGCCGGGGTGGAGTTGCACCATGAAATAAACTATGGATCCTGACACCACGGAGATGAGGAGCAGGAAAGGGAGGGAAGATAAGGAGTTGCCGATGACAAACGCCGCCACGCCGTAGTGACCATTCAGCCTCTCTCGACTAAACACCTGCAACAATTCAACAATTCATGTCGCAGCAGTAATTCTCGCTAGAAAATGTGCTGAGGAGAAATTGCCATGCCAGAAAGATGTGTATGAGAATCGGAACCCCGGGGTGGCAACTCTCCCTTTTATAACAGTTGCTTCCAAATCACTTCTAATTCTTCTAATAGATCTATGATTTGTGATTCACAAAGAGAAACATGCTGGGAAAAGGGCATTGAGAGGAATTCATTGATACGATTTGTGTCCGAATTAGAAAAAGTTTGCACTTTCAAAAGTCAGTTTTAGAACTAATCAGAAGTGATTTTATTTCTAACAGGGGTCACAGACCATACCCATAAGTCTTAAATTTTACTTTCATAAATTAATTTCGAATCTACAGTCTTTAAATGCTTATAATGCGAAAGCAGCTCCAACCCAAGCTCTAAAGACGGTGACCCTCTGCGAGTGCTACAGATGGTTGCCACCCCGGTATAAACAAAGAAGAGATTCGATAAGTGGTGTATGATAACTAATTACCTTCATGTCCTCAACGAAGGAAGGAAATCCGCCAATTGACATGAATGTCAAAAACCCAGTCACATAGGACATGCAACCTGCCCTCCCCTGCAAGCCAGACACCTCTAATCAGAGCCATGACTCGTGGACATGAAATATTTAAAAAAAATCAAATCACTTTTAGCCTGCGAGCGAGTTCCCTTCATCAGTATTTGTGGATTGCTGAAAGAAGAGGGTTCAGGGTTCAGGGTTTAAGGTACCATGATAGCTGAAAACTCGTTGCCAACTTTGAAGTAAATGGTCCCAATGCAGAAACAGAGCATAATGTAAATGACAAGGCGCAACCAGTAGTAACCCATATCTCGGGACATGTTCACGTAGGAGCGCCGCATGAGGGTGAAACATTGTCGGAAGAAGCTCGCTTGACTGCCACCCGGTTCTTGGATTTTGCATTGCTGTACAAACATTAGATACAGTTTAGTTTCGTCAAGTTCAATTTGCACCTACTTCATCACAGTGCAAAATGATAAGATTTAATAGCAGAGTTTTGCATTGCTGAGCCATGTACAAGGGACATTAGAAACAGTTTCTCCATGTTGAATTTGCATCTAATTCATCGAAATTCTGCGGCCTCAGCAAAATCACGGGATGTATTAAGCAGAGTTAATCTGAATCTATCCTGGTTGAAATCATCCCCAGAGGGCATGCATGGCACGTTTCAAGGTAAAGTATATATGACAAGGAGCTCAGTAGTTGAGGACTGACAATTTGGTTGATTTCATGTATACTGGACAGCGCCAACATGTAGTGCTCCGAATTTAAATACGAATCCACCAGGATTTTCACCACCTGGTTGGCTGTCATTCCGTCTGTAGGGTCCAAGCAGCTGGCTTCCAAATCCTGTTGGCACAAATGCCAAAGAAAGTGTCATAAATACATCTCAAAATGCAAGTGACCAGCGTCTCTTTGAGTCAACGTTGATACTCTTCAGAATTTAAGATAACCTTTTCAGTGCTTACTCAACATATAGCTAACGATTTCATTCTACAGAGTCAAATCGTAATTCAACCTTGTAGGTCCTGCAAATATAAATTGAAGAAAGAAAAGGATTAAAATTTGCATTGGATCAATGTTGTTAGTTGGATGTGATGGGAAAAATGTGAAATTTCAGTGTTAATGATTAATGAATGTAGAGGTTTGTAATGTAGAGCCGCTCCAACCGATGCATGATTATGCATCCAAGGGTGAGCCAAAAAATAAGAGTTGATGATTATTGTGTCCGTGAAGATGTTTATTTACCCTGTGTCTGAAAGATCCCCTGATTGTTTTCTTCACTCTGTCGAAATCGGAGTTCACAGCCCGAAGGAAATGGTCAGAAGGATTGCGGAGGGGTGGGCATGGAAACCCCGAGGCTGCAAAATGCTGCCCAACCACCACACAGGAGCACCCATCCATCAGTGCCGGAATTTAAACACATGAGCAAAGGGGAGGAGGTGCTCGCATGAATTGAACTCACCTCATGAGCTAAACCAGCTGCACCGAAGAAAATGGTGTGGCCGCCGGAAAGCAGGAACAAGTTGTCGAACAGAGCAAATACTTCACTGCTGGGTTGGTGGATGGAGGCTATCACCGTGCGCCCATCCCTTGACAAGTTCTTTAGAGTGGTGATCACAAAGTATGCTGAGGCACTGCAACCCATCGCCATTCATTCATTTATTCATTCATAGCCCCTTTGATACACATACTGATCATTGCAAGTGAATCCTGGGATTCAACTTTCCCTTAGTCTTAGAACAGTCTTAGAACTCTCCCTAAAGCACTATTAAGAGGGCTTGGAAACATGCTTGGAAAGAGGGCATCGAGAGAAATCCACTGATACAATTTGTATCTGAATCAAAATAAACAAAAACTTGTACTTTTAAATATCAGTTTCAAAACTAATTGGAAACATGCTTTTTCTAAAACAGGGGGTCTCCATGCAGGACTTCTAGGTTTTGTATTTCACTCTACGAAAACTTCTAATTCTTTTAGAATTTACAAACCTGAAAGTGTTGTTAATGCGGAAGTAGGTCCCAAACAATGCTTCACAGAAATGGTTTAGCAGCTCCAAACTATGTTTTGAACGCGGTGACCTTCGCGAGTGCTACAGATAGTTCCTATCCCAGAATGTAATTTCATTGATGAAACACATGGTTACAAGTTTCTCATATGTACTGGATACTCTTTTTGAAATGTACTCTTAAGGACATTGGCCGGTCGATGAGAAACTGTTTAATCATAACTCTGGCAATAAATTTTCGTACAAATTCTGTTACAAGAACCTTCCAAAGGGGATTATATGTATTTGCAACATCAACATTAAAACGGCTTGTGTAGGCGCCTTCATGATGGGTTTGACCTATTCAGAGGTAACCAACAAATCCTCAACCGGTACAAAAACGTCACAGATGTATTCGTGTTAACCATGTTGCTGTATGAGTTACCATGTGAGATATTATTGCTCTAATTTGAGAAGGCGGGTGATGACAAACCTGTCGAGACCACTGGTGGGCTCGTCCAGGAAGAGCATTCGAGGACGAGTGAGAATCTCCAGCCCGATACTGACGCGCCGTCTCTCTCCGCCGCTGAGGCCACGAAGGTGCCAGTTGCCAATGGGCGTGTCGGCGCAGTCTTGGAGACCCATCTCCACAATGGTGCTCTCCACAATGGCATTCATCGCTGCCCGGGACAGGGTGCCTGAAAGCCGCATGTTGGCCGAGAAATTCACCGTTTCGCGGACTGTGAGTGTTCCTATCAGGTCATCGGATTGTGTCACATAAGCCTGCATGAGATGCCCATTCCAACGCCCCGTCAACGACAGATACAAGCTGGGAGTGAAACATTCAGAATTGAAACCCCATGTCTCCCTATCATCACTTGATTCATTGGCTCTAGAAGACCTCTCTCGTGTAGAATAATTTAACGAATAGAAATATGAAGACTCATATATGGCTCTGCACTCAAGTGCAATGTATGGCGCTTTAATAAAGTGTAAACTTGTGATTGCTCGAGAGCAGAGAAGAAGTTCAGATCGATGGCTCAAGAAAATGCAAGTACGCAAGGGGGATTTGAGGGGATGTATTGGTCTACTTACAGCCCTGCCTTAATTGATGCTTGAGGAATAGAAGGTGATCGATGTCCTCCTGAATGGCAAGGAGAATCAGGACCTCTCCTAACTGTTGTACTGGTGTCTAACTACTTGCAAGGTGTCATGCATTTTCTCTACTCCCTGCGGATAACTATAATCCACAAGTTTCATCTGTTGAAGGAATTGCATGAAAGCTGCAAGGGGGTTTTGTATGTACGAGAGGATAAGCTACGATGATGATCTACTTACCGCCATGCCGTAGGAGAGGTGCTTCTTCTTGCCATTCACGAGCACATCGCCTTTCAACGTTGCGAGGGGCGACAACCTTCCCGCCAGGGAGTCCAGCAGGGTGGACTTCCCGGAGCCCGAGGGGCCCATGATGGCCAGCAGCCCTCCCGGCTCGGCATAGCCAGACACACCATGCAATACCACCTGGTGCTCGCCTTTAGCATTGGTGAGCGACACCCACAAGTCCGACCACGTCAAGCGGGCAAAACTCAGGTGATCCTCGTCACTACCACCACCACCACCACCATTGCCATTCGCTGCGGATCCTCCTTGCAGCTTGTGCGGAACTGGGATTGAATCCAAGCAAACCGAGGAAGGCCGCGTCAGCGGCGGGTGTGGCTGCCCGGGATACAACAACTCCCCGGAAGCAGCACTAATCCCTCGCGACAGACCGGTTGGGCCGTAGTATCTCGCACCACTTGCCATGGTGGGCGTGATCTACACCGTCCCCGACGACCAAAATCCCAATCCCCGACAAGATCAGACGCTGCTGCGAAATTATATCATACTTGTCGATCGATAATGATGTGTATCTCTCTCCCCAGCCTAATTCGCAGCAATATATCGAACACGCTCCGTAAACCACATTCTGCAACCCCCCAGATATTGCGCATGTCGAAACCAGGGCGCAGGTTATTCCGAATTAATGGTGCTGCGCCACTCTAAAACCCATCACCATAGATGTTTTTTGCGCAGATTTAATGGCTTCTTCGAAGTTGGGCGAGGTTAATCTGCTTCACGGGCAGCTCAAGGTGTGCGTTGACTTGAATCTATCTGCAACCCCGTAACTAATGCAGCTGCAACTCAGCTAGTTGATGATCGGGCCGGGACACCACCAAACCTGATGCTGCACATGATGCAATGACCAGCTGCACGACCACGAGTACTCCAAACGATATTTCCTAAGATTGAGTACGAAATTCACTGAGGTAAGGTGAGTAGTGATGAGATTGACAAGGACTGACATTCTCATCACCCATATGTTCGTCTCGCAACTTGCAAGAATGCGATCAGGTGCACTGGGGTTCGCAAGCGAATTCCTTCCCGCATGAGGTCGATGAGAGTGGACCTGCATATCATAATGATTTTGATGACATACCCACCATCACCTGTAGAATGAATGAATGCGTGCCTCCTAACTCCTCATCAATGGCGCTGTGGGCACCGGTGGCGGCGGCGTAATGAGGCACGCCGCGGCTAATATGAGACTACCCCCATAAGTGATATCTCCAAACTTTCAAGAGAGGAGCATAATTTGGGTACAATTTACAACCATTTTCATCCACGAAATGGAATTATTGCAGGACATTCCATTTTCTCTTTGTAGAATCACAAATCAGCAAGAGAGAGCCGAATCAAAAAGCACTAGCCCCCATGTCCATGCGTGTCTAATGTTTCCTTAGAATTCTCACCAAAAACTAAGGGCCGAGAGCAAAAATGGTTTAGGATTTGTTGTGGTCTTGGTCGGCGATCTAGAAACCATGACCAAGAGAAATCCACATCACATTCCAAAAGCCTTGGTCATGGGACATAGTGTACAGTGGACATAGACCGGGGTGCAGTGTTTTTGATGAGAATCCGAAAATAAGAAATTCAAAAATATGAAGATCATACATACATTTTTATTATTAAAAACACGTTCGTTAGAATGTTGGGACAAGTTATTTGGGTTTTCTCACCAAAACAATTTGGGTGACCACAACATGGTCAGTCTCATTTTTGGTGACCTTGTGTAAAGTAAAGTGGGACTCTCACTCATTTCTAAATCAACAAGGGGATTTAGAAAGCATCAATTATGGTCCATGGTGACTATTGTAAACAAGTTGTAGGTTACCCGTCATCGAAAACTAAGGTATGCAAGCCTATAATGGACACTTTCAACTCCACATATGATTTTTGACCATTGGAAGAGATCACAACTTGTCTCATCTGGTTAGTAATTGTGAATCATGACGATTGTCGAGGCAAAATTTAAAAGAGGTCTAAGCGATGATTCTTATTTCCCTATATATATATATAGTATACACATTCCCTATTTGGGCAATTAATAACCCTAAATTATTCCAATCTTATTGTAACATATGTCTTCTTTTTTGGGTTTGTTCTTACTTACAAGCATACCACTCAAATGTACTAGGCATATGTATAAGACCAATATGTGATTAAGGCATGCATACCACAAGGTATGCTTTTGCGGGCATGTTGTGGGCACTTGGAACTACCACCTCCATAAACAAGTTTGGATGTTGGATCACATTAGAATTCATCTCATTTCATTAGCAATTGTGAATCACATAAATCATCATTTCAAGTTTTGGAATTCGATTGAAATGCATAGTTATAGGAGGTCAAATCAAAAATTAATTTTCACTTTATACATTTATTTTGGTCCTCCCAATCGTGTTTACTATTGCATCTAGAATCACTATGGCAATCACATGCTCTCAACAATGATTGTCTTTCATGTAGTAATAGAATCCCAAAATATTTTCTTTGCAAACCATGTAGTGCAAGAAAACCAATGATAATTATAGTGATTGGTGTGTATATTCTGAACTCATTGACCAATCTCATGGTAAGACATGTCTTCCGGTGTCCATAACTCTTTCTAACACCCATAAATTGCTTCAAATACCACTCAAATATAGCCAAAGTAAGAAGAGTGACCATATGAGGCCCACACACCTTGAATTTTGAAAAGATAAATGAACAATACCACCAGTCTACTAAAATGTTGTCTTTAGGTCATATCCAACAATTTTTGTTTTAAGAAGAGATAATTTAGGAGGCATTAAACCTTTCATCTTATACCATCTCACCTTTCATTAAAACACCTTGGACCTTTGTAATTGGCTTCATAATTCCAAAAGTGATAGGCAACCAGTTATGCTCCCTTGTGGAATTAGAAAAAAACTACAATTGGTGAGAACTATGCTAAATATTGTTTTTAGTATCATAATATATCTTATGTCATTGTGGTAACTTTTCTAATGACACTACTTATGAACATGTCTGCAAGCACTGTCACAAATGATTGAAATTTGGATCAACTCCATACTAATTATTTGAAACAAAATTTGGTGTATTTTGCATCCTAACATTTATGTAACGAAATATTGTCATAGATGAGGGAAATTTGGATGAAAAAGCAATTCATAAGTGGCAGTCATTGCAACATTATAAATCTAGAATGCCCCAAAAATTTTACAAGGAATGACAAATAATATTAGCTTTACATTAGGTGTTTGCGACACTACGCAGGCGTTTAGAATTAGTATTGAACAAGACAAATGGAAACGGTGCACTAACTGCAATATATAGTGTACACAGCTATCAGTGCTTCTCAGTTTGCCATTCAAGCAAATACTAATTATGGGGCCATAAGTTACCTGATTTGAACCTGATCTTTCAGTAATTAAGTTATGTGCTGAAGTTAACCTGGACATCCATTGAGGCCCTTCATTGCACTGCAACTGCACAGTTTCTTGGAGTTAGGGTTGGCCACCAACCTCCATTACTAGTGAGCGGAAAAAGCAGTCTAGGGAGCATATTCCAAGGGGGACTTAATACACTTTAGTGTGTGTGGTACTAATTCCCAAAACACGCACTAGTTTTTCCAAGGTCTCAAAATTAGCGAGGGTTGAAACTTTTACTGAGTGATACTAACTTATTTCATGAATAAATGTTGATTTATTAATATTCTTGTGAAGAAAATTAGTGCATGTTCTAGGGTGTTTTGAAGCTTGAGGTCGCAACTTTGAGAATCGTTCTGGATGGTGCAGCAACATCAACAACTTCAAGCGTTGTAAAATGGTATGGTAGCATTGCTACTCATCAAAACTTGGGGAAAAACAATGGCAAAGACATTTCGGGCTCCTGAAAGCCTAGAACTTCTTGTGGCATTAATTTCATAGTGCAAGGAAATTTAGTATCACCTTCACTAATTTCCCGCATGCATTATTAGCCCATCCTCATGAAATGGGATGATCAATGTAATGAAGGCCACGATAGTTTTGTTTTGGTAGTTCCTTACTAGGGGCACTTTACAATAGAGTTTGAGAGCCCTTGACCTGTGACATACAAATTATGTGATTGATGGAGAAGCTAGAGACGGTCCAAGTTCACTTTACACTAGACCATGAGGGCAAGAGGAACCATATAAATTTGAATGGATGGAAATCTACATGGTGCCCTACATGGCACCAAGTGGATAACAATTCATGGTCTACAAAATTCTACATCATGCTCATTAAATACAGGTGGGTTTAATGCCAAATTAGGGGCTATGGCCCAATTAATTGGGTTCATTGGCTCCTAGAAATAGCATATTGCCATGGTGGAGTCTCGGACTACATACAATTTTGGATTGTCCAAAAAATAAGTTCCGGTCTCTCAACATGATCCACTTTCCCTTACACTAAGCTTGAGAGCCCATCAATTGCAAAATGAGATTTCCACTTCCCACAATATGGCCTTTGGATGATTTTAAAGGGCCCTTAGATTTTCATGGTCACGGCTCTTGGTCTATGTGTATATTGACCCTTAATCGTGTGCAAACATAATGTTACTAAGCTTCACATGTCACTCACCCTAGACATTAGAACATTTTGCTTATGTGGAGCTTATGCAGAGTTTTTGTGATCACTCTTTTCAACCAGATACTTATTTTTGAGTGGCAAGGCTTGTACTTACAAATGGATACCAAAAACGGGCCAAAAATACTTGTATTAAGATGAAATTGTATCAAAACATATCAACCATTCTAGGTTCATCATCAAATATACTTGGGAGGGCCTACGCAATTGTTTTAAGAGAAAGACAATCTTCAATTTGACCTCCTCTAACTTTTGCATCTCAAATTCATTTTTGAAACTTGAAATGACAATTTATGATTCAGGATTGTTAATTGGATGAGACAAATCTTCCACCAATCTGGTGATTGAGTTTTTATGTGGAGTTGGAAGTGGCCAAAATAGGCCTACATGTCTAAGTTAACTGAATCACTACGAGGACTACTTGGTGTAACCAATAGTTCTCTTTCCACTATATGGCTTTACGATGTGCTACGATGCTAGATTCTAGATACACATTCATCAATTTTAGAAGCTTTTGGAGGATGACTGCAATACCCATAGTGTGTAGTGTGCACTCATGCATGAACCCTTATTTTCCAGCTACTAGTAGCCACTTTGCTACAATGAAGTACATTGATTTACACATACATGTTTGAATAATTGGATTTTTTCATGTAAGGTGCCACCTCCACTCTTTGTGCGTGAGAGGTGTTGCCAACTAGCTTCACATGGGTGGAGTTGATTCGCCTAAGAATCGGGGATTGCCTTTAATCTCCATTATTAGTAGCCAATGAGCTCAACACTGAATTGTGGATGGAGACCATCCCCCCATCCAATGGCTCATGCTGCCTAGAGTTCATTTGGGTGGGATGAGTGGTGTTGCCACTTTCTCCTCCATTCTCCAGCCCTATGGTTGCCACCCTCTTCCTCTCTTAGCTTGTACCTTGTAGCTTCTTTGCTCTTGTAGTGGCAATTAGTGGGGCCACCTTTTTGTCATAATGGAGTTTAAGAATTTTGGGCACAATAGTGGAACACATTGGTGGTGCTTGCAGGTGCCTACCTCCCTCCCTACCTATTTGTACTTGTACGTGTGATTATAGTAGTGGTCCTTTTAAGCAATGATGTTCATTTTGGGTGTATTCTCTTGTTTAAGTAGGTTGGTCCACTTGTTTTGAGTGTAGATATGCAATAGGTATCTTAAGTGTATGATGTTTCAATGTTGATCATCTTATATGTGTGCAAACTTGTTCAATTTGGGTACACATTGATATTTAAGAGGGTTGGTGCAACAATTGTTAACCTAAGATGTTGCCAAGTGCTTGAAACGTTATGATATGTGCATGTTGATCCTCTCATATATTTGCAAACTACATTAAATATGGTATTTAATGTCAAATATTATTTAATATCACTTTGGTAACTTTTTGGATGATACTACTTATGAATAAGTGAACAAATATTGTCACGGATGATGGATGAGTTCATCCATTGGCCGAAACCCTACTTTCTCTCGTCAACAACTTGTGATGAAATATTGTCATGGATGATTGAAATTTGGATGAAATATCACTTGGTAAGTGACAATAATTGCAACACTGTAAATCTATAATCCCCCCAAAAATTTACAAGGAATGACAAACAATGTTGGGTTAACATCTATTGTTGGTGACACTATACACTGCAATTTACAATTAGTCTTGAGCAAGACAATTAGAATTGGTGACACTAAACATCATATACATTGTAGTTGAACATGGAATCCTCTAGAGGTTTAAGAGCCAATGCAAATTGTTTTTGTGTAGTCAATTTCAATCCATAGCCAATTCCCTCTTAGTTCATGATGATGGTGACCACTTGTAGACTATGAATATAAATTTGGGACCACTCACTATTTGATATGTGGACCCATTCTTCACCTTATCAAAGCATACATGAAACCTTGGATTTCTTCCATGTACAATTAGAAATTGCTACTCAAATTGACACATAGGCTTTGTGCATTCGCCAAACACGCCCTGTGATTCTTCTGAATGTAGCCACCTAAACTCCACCTAAACTCCACCAAAAGTCAAGAGATCGTCACCTTTCCTGCCTCTGAATCTCTGCTACTTATTTAAACAAATAATAAGTGCTGGTACTCATGATTTGGGACCAAATTGTAAGTACATCTTTACTAATTCTAGATTGGCCTTGAATCTTCCTGCACCAACTGTATCATATTCGCAAAGTCAAATCGCAGGTTGAGCTGATGGTCAGTTGAGTGTCATACTGGTGTCACAATGGCCTTACTACAAGTAGCAATCACGAATGTTGTGGTAAGTTAGCGGTAGGTAAAGGATTCATTAAGTTAGGGGTCTGTTAGAGGCTTGTCAGGCTTATCATCTACCTTTTATACAGAGGATCACGATTAAGATGACTAGTAATTTAATATTATTCTGTAGTGCAACAACAACTTGAAACCCCACCCAGAAACTTGCAGTGCATGCTATAAGCTAAATCAAGACTTGGGTCACTGACGAAGGGCCTGGAGTGGTGGCCAAAGTTAATCAAGGTGAATGCATCTGTCAACACTAGGTATCCTGAGGTTACTTTGTTCCAGGAATTCAGCTAAGTGGATTAAACTTCCAATTTCAGTGTTATTTCAGAAACTTACTAGCTTTCTCTTTATTTTTGCGACACAATTTCAGCTACAGATTTGTGCGGCAAGCTTTTGTTTGGTCCCTCAACAGCCACTGCAGATATGACAACAAACATCATCTTCTTGCATCAGGAACTTGAAAATTACCTCACGAGGATGATGAGAATTACCAACACTTTTAAGCCACTGACCGGAATACTAGGTCACAGAGACAACAACTTTGTTCACAACGGCAGTTGGCCTCGCAGTGATGTAATCTCAACAGTTTCTCATTGATAAAAATATAAATAACCAAAAAAGAAGAAAAAAAATGTGATTGTCCTCAAGTTTCAAAGTCACAGCCATTGGCATCGCGCCATCTGAGGTACATTAGGCCCGCTTGATAGTGCACATAGGCACCTGCCACCACGAGCATATGGAAAAGTTGGTGGCTGTTTCCCGCAATGTCAAATTTCCCAGGTGCCCATCGTTCAGGGATGCGCGTCGCGTAAACCACAGCGCCCGATGCGTAAAGCATGCCCATTAAAACCTCGAGAGTCAGCGTCTTGATGGCTCCTGGCTCAGTCGAGTGCAGAAACAACTTATGGATGCACGGGACAACACCAGACACTCCCATCCCAAAGAACATGGAGGCTCGAAATTTGTGATACTTGACGGTTTGGAAGACAGGCAACATGGTCACCATAATGGTGAGGCACCCAATCACTGTGATTGCCACCAGGTATATATCACGCAGTGTATTGTTGCACATGAAACCATAGTATACCTGCATGCAACATACACCATAAATATCTTTTACCACAATCTAATTGCTGAATTCTGAGTTCATGTTCAAAATGGACAGGGTCCTCCCTTGACTAGGAAACATAGCTTCTCTATTTCTGAGAAGACTTTTTGAGAGAGAGAAAAACTATAGCATAATCTTCTTCGACAGAATCCAAAATGAACCTGCAATCAAGATTTAAGTCATAATGAAAACCTGCAAGCCAAATTTAAGTCAACGTTCTAATCATCTTGGTGATCGAGGGGGCATGTGTCAAACCAGCATCATGTCTGCGATGTCTATTAGAGGTCGTAATATGTCACTGTAGATAAACCCAAAAAATGCTAGAATACTCTTTTTAAAGACACTTGCTATCCAGAAGGACTGAAATTATCATACATATACTTACTGGGGGGTAGAATGATGAGACAATGAGTCCAACAATGCCTGCGTAATCAATCTGCAACAAGAAGTATGATGTCCATGGAGAATGGCAGAAAAAGAGGTGGCACATGGCGCTTGCAAGTAGGCAGAACATAGCCCCACCTAAAAACACAAAGAACGGCCATCGTGGAGTCCTCCTACTTGGCAATGTTCGCTGCATTACACACAAAAACATTTCTCAGCCCAATTGGAGGATGTAATGTACCACAAGATAATGCACTGATTTCAATTCAATTTCTTCAACACTAAACATTAGCTTTCCCCCAAAAACACAAATCAGAGGTGTGAGGTCAAGCCCTGAGGTGAATATCTGAGCAGATGTACTCACAAAGGATTGAACTGTGTTCATTCCATGAGACTCCAGGCTGCACCCTTGAAGAAGCTGCCATAAATTAGTGAATAAGGTCACCAAAAGGTTGCTATACAAATCTCTCACCTGTCCAACTCTTGTGATGATGCTCCTGTAGGTATCAACCAGCAGATTTTTGCTGCCTCCAGAGAATCACGAGAATTATACAACAGAGTACCAAACCGACATTAATCACGTGCACAGGTAGTGCACTACTTTTCACCATTCCAAAGCAAAGGTACCAAAATACAGCTGCAACGATGACCAGACGCCACACCCATCAAGAAATCACTGCAGAGAGTATTTAGATATGTAGGCCTTACTCTTCCTAATTGAACACCTATATTTGAGTAATATGTGGCAAGGTTTGCAGTTGTGAGAATGGAGTATGTGCTCAAAAAATGTTAACCATTCTACATTCAATAGTTGACAAAATTGGAGGCCCTGTGTGATCGCTTAACAAGAAAGAGAATCTTCACTTTGACCTCTTATGACATTTGCATCTCAACTCTGATTTTGAAATTTTGAAATGACGGAATCGATAACTGGATAAGACAAATCCTGATCCGATCCAACAGCCAGAATTGTCTGCGGAGTTGGAAGCACCCACAACGAGGCCACATACCCTACATCTAACAAAATCGAAGCTAGACTTCTTTAGTGCAGGAAGCAGAAGTGAGATAATTCAGTCATGTAAAGGATTGTGGCATGAAATGCTTACCAAGACACAGAGCTCCGGCCGGTTGGGCGCATCGGGATTGAGGCAGGTAGACACCACAGTGGGCAGGATTTTGTAAACCAAAGGCATCAATTCAGAGGACCAAGTGTGAAGGTATGCCATCATGGAGGGAAGTTGGTCCTTGATCTCTGGGAGCTTCATCAGCGTGTACAGGGTGAGCCAGGAAAACATCCAGAACCCAGCCAAATGCCTGCACTCACCAAGCCCCAGCCGCCCAACTCCTCAACCTTCCACCTCCTTACGAAAAGATTTGAAACAATTCAATGATTTACTACATGCCATTTTGCTAATTTTCTGAAATTGGTACTAGGTCAAACATGGTCGTAAAAGAAAGAGGCTAACAACATGTTTCCTATCGAAAACATTTTCTTAGAAGTGAAGTAAATACCCAGGGGTCATGGATGGGTGACCCCTGCGTGCTTTAGAGACATTGGTTAGAATTTGGTGAGTTTAAGGTTGATGATTGAAAGTATGAAAAATTCAATTTAGACACAAATGGTATCAATGGATTCCTCTCCACACTCTTTCCAAGCATAATGCAGATCCCGTCCCCTTTGTGGAATAACAAACCATCAACTCCTTAGAAGCACCAGAAGCGATTTAGAAACAACGGTTGTTCTAAAGGGAGAGTTGCCACACCAGAGTTGATCGTGATGGCATTAAAAGTGGGGTTACCCAGCCTGCTTTCAAAAAAGTGCTTCTAATTAGGTTGAAAAACATTGACATTTGAAAGGATAGAACTTTTCTCATCGAGACACATAGAACCACTGGATTCCTGATCTCAATGTCCTTGTTCCAACCATGAAATCACTCCACAAGAAAACATCAATTCATTACATTTAGCATTAGAAGAGATCACTAGAAACAGATAGGTGGGGTTAGCACTAGAAGGGGAGACGTGTTACTACTGGCCAGTGGACCCCGGGGTAAAACAATGAATTATGTGAGGAGGCACCAACGCCCAGAAATTTAGAGTCTCATTGTGGAAGGAAAAGATGGGGAGGATACTCTTCTAATTAGGTCTAAAGACATCGACATTTGAAAGCATAAAACATTTCACTACTTCAGACACACATGGGTATCAATAAGGCAATAGCTGAAGCGATTTAGAAACAGCTCCTGGAACTCTAAAGAGGAGGAGTTGTCAGTGGACCCCAGAAACTTACTTTAAAATGACTCATGCAAAGAGGAAGAGGAGGAGCAGGAGGCACTCACGTCCAAATATTGAGGGTTTCATTGTGGATGGAGAAGATAAAGGGCACTTTCATTGAAGGCCAGTGTACACGGTAATGGCGATGGATAAACTTATTCATGTGCATACTCAGGCTTCTAATTATGTTAAAAAACGACATTTGACTGCATAAGACTTCGCTGATGCCAACGCACGTCGTATGAATGGGGTCCTCATCTCAAACCCAGGCTCTTTCCAAGCGTGTAACTACTCGCCAACAAATCCGCAGTTCATTAGATTCAGCAATAGAAGCATAAGCTGAAGTGATTCCGAAACAGCTCCTAGAAGTTGAAATTCTAAAAGGGGAGAGGAGTTGTGAACCCCAGGGTTAACAATGATGATGCGAGGAGGAGGAGGCACCCACGTCCAGATGTTGAGGGTTTCATTGTGGATGGAGAAGATGGAGAGGGCACTCTCCTTGAGGGGCCAGTGCACACGGTAATGGCGATGGATGAACTCATTGTCACGCAGATACTCAGGCAGGGCATGGAAATCGTGGAGCTGGAACTTCACCACTTTCCATAGCCCCTGCGCTCGCCCACCACACTTCCCACGCCCTGCCGGACCACCAGCTTCTTGATAACCGCTGCCGCTACCGATCCATCTCCTCCTCAAACTCGGCTCATCCGCCTGGCCCTGCTGCGCTTTCACTCCGCGATTGCTGTATCCCTTGGCCGTTCCCCTCCCCCCACTCTGCAAATTGGGCACCATATTCACTTCTTCTCTTTCTCAACTCATCCATGCACCCAGGGGACTAGGCAGCCACTGGCGTTTCTTCTCGAATTGGTCCTCTTCTCGAACTTGTCTTCCTCTCGATGGTCCCGGTAGCGAGTGTGTAATCTTCAACCCTTCGTATTGGTCTCGAATTTGTCGATTGCCTTGGCCTGCCATCGACCCCAATTCTCGTCCATAGTTGTCTTCCGCTCAATTTCACTTTCAAAATCCTCTCTGTAGGCCTGCCACACATGCATACAGATGTTTCAATCAACGAGTTTGCACTTGGGCCATCGCCGTTTGGCTGCCAAGGGAAGCCAGGAAGATGCTTCACGCGCCGGTTCAACAGCGACCCGATCACATATCGAAGTGATGAGGAGAAGATAAGCATAACCGCCCATCGGTCCAGATGCCTGGAAGGCTAACTGCCTCCAGCTCCCACGTTTGGATGAGTCACCATTGGATATCTGTGTAGCACTATTATCGTAGGGAAGGTATGTGGGTATGTGGTACATATGAACGAGCTAATCCCCATTCTGATACACCTCGCAATAAAACCTGTCAGGATCATCTTCTTCTCAGAACTCTCAATATGACATTGCCCTTTCATAAAACTGTGATCCCACAAGGGATTGAACTTCAGCAATTTGCGTAGAAGGATATGGAGAATAGATTGTGAGTTGAGTCGAAATCCACCACAAACCTACAGGTCTGGGAATGAGCATTACAAGCGATTTTTATCTATTGTAGGATATTGTTGGCAAATTTTTAAACCACTCTCTGGTGCAATATACAAAATATTGAAACCAAAGGTTTGCAATCAAAAAGGTCTAGATCATATGTATGCTGCAACTTGTCCAAGCATTCATAAAGTTTCACGACAGAAAGTATGGAACGAGGCACCCAGAGAATACGCAAGTAAAATCAACCATTCCAAGCGGACGTTTGTTGATCACCATACAGGAAGTGTTACACCACAAACTGGCAACACCTGCAAAGGAACGAGACAATGGGTCTACCATCCCTAGGCACTAATAAGTTAAAACTTCCTGCCAGACACAGGCTGGCAATAACATGCAATTGTGCAATACTGCACCCCCTCTATTCAGTTCATTTGGAAAACCCTAACCCCAAAACTCAACCCACAGGGCTGAGCCACTCACAAAAACTAAGTTCAGCCACACGTTACGAGGGGGAGTAATCTATAAAATTCTCTCTGCAAAGCAGAAGAGCTCCACTAATCTGCCTTATACTTCAGGTAACACCTATGGAACAAAAAGTTCTCTTATAAAAGCCTGCAGCATGCAAGCCACTAAATGGGCAAAACTGTAATGGAACAATAGACCTAATGAAGAATTAGACACAACCTCTGCAACCGTATGAAGCCAAGTATGACTTCACACTTGCAGTTAGGATATGATTCCTAGTACATACTTCATGGTTTGAAATACAGCTGCTTTTCAAATTATGAGTAAAATAGCAGGTCGAGCAAGAAACGTGGTTTACAGGTGACACGGTTACTACTTTTGCAGCTTTGAGCACTTGTAGTGCTTCCTTTCCTGTTTGCCTAATGACTTGAAGTGGTAGCCTCTTGAACTGCTCCAGATTGAGATGAGCCATTTGAATGCAGAACTGATGCCACCTCTTCTGCAGCAAGCTTAAGAGCTGGGGCAGGCATATCTTTGCTGGCAATATGTGATGAACAGAGTGATACACACCAGATAATAAAGAGAGACACCATTGCACCCAAACTCGTAGTTCCCTGTCATAACGATTAGAATTATCAGACACCCAACAACTAGACTCTCCTTTTGTACACATGCATTTCCAGCAGAAGTAAGAATGCACCAAGTGAGAAAGAGTCATTTCCGACCACCAACTTAAAATTGCCCAAGCTCTACACAGCCAAAGCACATGATCAGCAAAAACTTAGTACAGACATTCACCATCATATTTGAAGTCAAGAAAGTGTGATAAAAAAAAGGAGGACTAACCTTTGGTTGAGAGACCTGGTTGGCAGGTGTGCTCGTCGTGGTCTCTCCATCAAAAACTCGAGCAACAGTGTCAGGCAAGATGTTGGGATCAGACTGACTTGCTCCTTGTGCATAATCTGCAACTTTCTGGACGACTCCAGTGATGTAGTCCCTAGAGGAATCAATGGACTTATTGCTTTCCTCCAGTACAATGCGTGCCACATCATCCACAACCGAATCGTGTGTTTCTCCACTGTTGCTTGCTTCTGTTTGTTCCAATGCTTTCTCAGCTGTATCATGGAGGCTAGAGGCGACCTCATCAAAATTATAAGGTTCAGGTGCACTGAAGGCTACTTCTTTCCCGAGTTCAGGCTGGGTACTTGTAATGACGTCTGTCTCCTCACCTGGAATCAATGCAGCTTTATCACTTACAACAAGTTCTTCTGAGGCAGGTAGGTTCTCTGTGTCCTTGGAAACTTCCTCCCCGACACCAGAGGCTGTTCCGCTCAGAACATCATGTTGGTCAAGTGGCTCCACAACAACTTCCTCAGCTCCATTTGCAACACTGGCGTCTTCCACTTTCTCCTGCTGCTCAACCATCACAGGCTCGGACAAGTCTGCTGCAAGCTGTTCATCAACTTCAGTTGCGCTGGTAACTTCCAAGGCCTTCTCCGATGAATGAACGGAACTTGAGCATGCCTCGTCAAAGCTTCGTGGCTCTTCTGAAGTATTAGCCTCATCTATTGCAGTGCTGACTGCTCCATCCACTTTTTCTTCAGCGGTCAAATCAAATTCTTCTACAGGAGCTGTTTGTGAAATCTCTTCCACACCAGCGTTGGGTTCAGAACCCGCTGCATTCCCCTCAGAAGGCTCGGTGATTAGTGCCACTGCTTCATTATCTGTGATCTTTGTCTCAAGCCCAACATTGGACGCATCCTCTGTAGACCCATCTGTAGCTGCAGTGCTAGCGTCCTCATCAACCATCTCCGTTTGCAGCTCTGGATTCTCCCCAGAGCGATTAATGGCTTCAACTGCCACTTCTTCATCTGTCATCTCCACCTGCAGCAAGGCAGAGGCTGTATCCTCTACAGAGTGGTCGACAGCGGCAGATACTGCTTCTTCATCAGTCATCTCTGTCCGCAGCTGTGCAGTGGCTGCATCCTCTACAGACTTATCAGTATCTGCAATAACCGGTTCTTCCTCACCAGCTGTAGCATCCACAGTGAAGTCCTTAGCTGCGGCTACGACTTCTTCATCTGTCATCTCAGTTTTCAGTAATTGCTCTGCCTTGCTAGAGATTTCGGGAGAATTGTCCACTGCAGAGACCTCAGGTTCTAAAGCCCTGGGCTCTTCATCAGTATGTCCGGTACTTTCCTTTGATGACTCTTCAAGGGTGCTTTCAAGTAGTGTACTTGAGGTCTCCTCATTTCCCAAATCTGACACTGCCAAGGAGGATTCATCTGCAGGTTGTGCACTTGTATTTACCTCTTCAGTTTCATCACCAGCCTGTTCTTTATCAACAGATTCTGCATTGCTGCTCACAACTTCCTCGGCAAGGCTCATTTCTGGTTGGGGTTCCAATTGAGCTTCATAAGTTAAATGTGATTCTGCCTCTCCAGGGCTCTCAGTTTGTAATACGGTTGAATCCTCAATGCTTTGATTTGTGATGATGGTTTCATCACTCTCAGAGTGCAGTGGCACCGATTCCACACCACCTTCGTCAGTGCCACCAATTGGTTTCTCCACTGCCTCTGACAAATCTCCCTGTTCAGAGACTTCATTTTCGCCATCTCTTGAACTACACACTTCAATTTCTCCCAGCTCTTTGCCCAGGACATCAGGAGCAATCTCCTCAACCGCATCATTGACCTCGGCACCCTCAATCGCCGGAGATTCCTCATTTGTTTCAACAGCCTCCAGAGCTACCTCAGCTTCAACACTCTCAGGCTGTTCGCTGGATAGGATGTTGGGATCCTCAGGAGCCATTTCTTCCTTCTCGACAAGCTCTGATGGAGGGGTTGAAACTACCTCACTGAAATTTTCCGAACCTGCTCCGTCCTCTGTTGCAATTTCGCCTTCAATAGCTTCTTCCTCACCTGGCGCTGATGCATCCTTCTCAGTAGTTTCAGGTGTTGAGCTCATCTCTGTGTCAGGGGCAATTTCATCAGGTGTCGTATCCTCAGCATCCTCAAGCTGCCCACTTTCCGCCGCTACAACAGATTCATCTTCAGTCTCAGGGGCTACAATTACCTCGCTGATATTTTCCAAACCTGATCCTTCCTCTGTTGCAATTTCACCGTCAATAGCTTCTTCCGTGCCTGGCGTTGATGCCTCCTTCTCAGTAATCTCGGGTGTGGAAGTCGTCTCTGTCTCGTGAGCAATTTCAGTAGCTGTCGAATCCTCAATACTGTCAATTTGCCCTACTTCCTCCACAACAGCAGATTCATCTTGAGTCTCAGGGGCTAAAATCACCTCTTTAATATTTTCTGAACCTGATTCTTCCTCTGTTGCAATGTCACCTTCGATAGCTTCTTCCACGCCTGGCGCTGGTGCATCCTTCTCAGTAGTCTGGGGTGTGGAGGTCGTCTCTGTCTCGTGAGCGGTTTCAGAAGATGTCGAATCCTCAGTACTCTCAAGCTGCCCCAATTCCTCCGCTAGAGCAGCGGATTCAACTTCGGCCTCGGGGGCTGAAATCACCTCACTAATATTTCCCATACTTTCCCCTCCTTCCTCTGTTGCAATTTCACCTCCAGTAGCTTCTTCGCCACTTGAAACCGATGCATCTTTCTGGGCACTCTCGGGCTCACCTTCGGGCGCTGAGATCGCCTCACTACTAATTTCTGGAACTGCTCCTTCCTCTGCGGCAATTTCACCTTCGGCAGCAGATTTCTCGTCGCCTGGTGCTGATTCATCATTCTCAGTAATCTCGGGTGTTGAGGTCGTCTCCGTCTCAGGAGACATTTCAGACGATGTGGAATCTTCGGCACTCTCGAGCTGTCCCATTTCCTCCGCTACAGCAGATTCAACTTCAGCCTCGTGGACTGAAACCACCTCACTAGCATTTTCCAAACCTGTTCCTTCCTCTGTTACAGCTTCACCTTCAGTAGGTTCCTCCCCACTTAAAGATAACACATCTTTCTCGGCACTCTCAGATGGTGAGGCCGTCTCTGCATCGAGAGCAATTTCAGAAGATGTCGATTCCTCAGAATTCTCAAACTGCCCCGTTCCATCCGCTACAGTGGTTCCAGCTTCAGCCTCGGGGACTGAAACTACCTCACTGGTATTGTCCAAACCTTCTGTTGCAATCTCGCCTTCAGTAGCTTCCTCGCCACTTGGAACCGATGCATATTTCTCGCCACTCTCAGGTTCACCTTCGGGCGCTGAAGTCACCTCACTAGTGTTTTCCGAACCTGCTTCTTCCTCTGTAGCAATTTCGTCTCCAGCAGCAGCTTCCCCTGGAGCTGATGCGTCTTTCTCAGTAATCTCGGAGGTTGAGGTTGTCTCCGTATCAAGAGAAATTTCAGATGGTGACAAATCCTTAGCACTCTCAACCTGCTCCCTTTCCTCTGCTACATCGGGCTGAGCGGGTGCATCCGCCTCCTTGGAATCGCCGCTCTCGTCAACCACGGGTGCGATGCTCTCGTCAGAGCTCAATGGAATAGCGCTTGATTCCTCATTTGAAGGCCGATCCTCACTGCCAATTTCGCACAGCACTTCCTCTACTATGCCAGTTACTTTCTCCTTGTTAGATTCAGCTTCACTTGCTTCCTCTACTGCAGAGACCTCAGGCTCAATATCCTCGCCAATTGTACCCTCGGTTGAAACTTCCGGAGCTGGAGTAGAATCATCCTTAACCTCATCTGCCGGAATTAAATCCGATTCTGCGTCCTTCACCTCCTCCTCCTGTTCCACACTAGGTTCAACAACAGGCGTAGCCAGTTCTTCCTCCTTGTTACATTCAGCTTCACTTGCTTCCTCTACTGCAGGAGCCTCGGGCTCAGTACCGGCAGCTATTAGAGAATTGTCCTCGCCAATACCCGCCTCGCTTGAGGCTTCCGGAGCTGCAGTATGATCATCCTTCACCTCATCTGCCGAAACGAAATCCGATTCTGCGACACTAGATTCAGCAACAGGCGCAGCCAGTTCTTCCTCCTTGTTCGATTCAGCTTCTCCACTTGCATCCTCTACTTCGGGAAGCTCGGCACTCGCAGCTGCCAGACCATTATCCTCGCCAATTTCCGCCTCGCTTGAGACTTCCGGAGCTGCACTAGAATCGTCCTTAATGTCATCTACCGCAACTAAATCCGATACACCGTCCTTCACTCCCTCCTCCTGTTCCACACTAGGTTCAAAAACAGGCGTAGCCAATTCTTCAGCAGGCGCATCGCTCTCCTCTACTCCACCTTCAATGCTCTTCAATTCCTTGTCACTTCCTTCCTCGTGGCCGCCATCCGCATCCACCACCGCTTCATCTCCCTTCACCACAACATCATGCGCACTCTTCCCCTCGCTCTCATCCTCCACCCGGCCTTCCACCTTCTCTCCAGCCTCCACCACTACCGGCGCATCCTCATCCAACACAACCTCCTCACTTGCGATCTCCTCCACATCCTCCGACGCCATGGCGCTCTCCCCGAAGCGCAAACCTCAACGATTCTCAACTCTCTTCCCCTCCCATTCACTTGCTGTAAGTTAAGTAACTCCAGGCAACAACCGAAAAGCCAACCTAAAAAAAAACAAAAAAAACCACAACAACACACCTACTTAACAAGCTGACAACCGGCAAGCATCTATCTCCCTTGATACTCCACCATAAGCCACGAGACCTCGGCTTCAGCTGAATCGCTCGGTCCCTGTAGTAAGTTATTGTTGAAACAGTTGATTATTGCTGCTGCTCATGATGATATGTGCGAGGATCATCGATCCGCACCGTCGCAGAGTTCGATGTGGAATGGCGACAGAGAGGGGGTGAGCGAGAGCGAGCGATTGACCTGGTCCGCTGCCTGCGGGGGGCTACAAGCCTGGGTGGCACCATGTGCGGGCCTGCGATGCCAGCTAGGGTTTCCCACCTTCGGGTTTGAATTGTTTCTGAAATCTAGGAGGGGTGTACAGGCTGGGCACAGGTTCCCTTCCACCGCGCGGCCATGTGGCTTACTCGCTTGCTCGCTCGCTTGTTCGCTCGCTTGCTTGTTGGGAGGGACGTGTAACTTATAAATAAATGTTAACTTAGTTACGTAACCCATGATGACTCTTGCTGGAAAGTGGACAGTTGCCGAAGCCCAAGAGTTATGTCATGTTCATAACCTTCTTGCATTAAGGACACTAAACATTATGTGTCCGGGGAGATTTTTGGGCATAATTGGCCTAAATCCTACATAACATTATTCAGATCCATAATAGTGTTTTGCGGGAGTGACAGTATTCCATTGAATATTTCTGTATATTTTTCACATTCAAGTTGAATATGGAGAAATTTTGGGAATATTCCGTGGGATATTGTCGGTCCCACCTAACATTATTATGGATTTGAATAATGTTATGTAGTGTTTCCAAGTCCAATTGGTTAGATGTTGTGATCTTTTGGTTTTTTATGTTAATTTGAGGTATATTTTTATAGATTCTCTAAAATGATCAGTAATTTTCCTAAAGTTTTGAACTTCAATCGGTTATTTCTCAAACACAACCGGTTCATCTGTAATTAGTGGTTGGTTCTCCCCACACTCTGGTGGAATTTCTAATGACGTTTCTTATGAACTTTTTTTACAAGTATTGTCATCCCAACTTACATTTAGTTCCACTAAATGCCAAATGTTGAAACAAAGTTTGGCATAATCTACATCCTGACAATATTGTAATGAAATATCGTAACGAATGATCATGAAATTTGAATGAAAAATCACTTAGTAAGTGAAAGAAATTGCAGCATTATGAAGCTACAATGCCCAAAACAAATTTAAACCAACAAATTCAAATTAGTGTGTGTGGTACCAATTCCTGAAACACTCACTATTTTGCCAAGTCTCAAAAATTGTGAGGGCCAAATTTTTACTAAGTGTTACTAAATACATGAATACATGCCCATTTACCATACATTCAAGAAATTTAGTGCGTACTTATAGAGTGCTTGTATAGCGGTAAAAATGCAAACACATGCTTGTCAATAATTAATGTTGGGATGAATAGTGTCGGTACTTTTAGTGAATAGTGTTGAGATGAATAATGCTTCCCAAACCTTTTAATGGCACTAATTTTCTTAGCCTAAAGAAATTTAGCATGACCTTCACTAATTTCCAACACCCACTATTAGCCTTCCCTCACTAATTGGGATGGTCGGTGTAATGACTCCCGCTGGAAAGCGAGCAATCAACAAAGTCAAATAACATGTTCATAATCTTTGCATCAAGTAGTTAAGTACCACTTGTTGGATTTAATGTGGAGCACGTTCATCTTAGAAAGTTACATGGATTTTTGGTCAAAGTGTGGAATTAGCAACATAGTCCCTGGTTGGCCGGCTTAGGATTCATGGTAGCCATTTTAGGGGGGTCAGGTAAAAACCTACTCCTATAGGTTTATGGTTGCTTGCTTGCTTGGTGTGACATGTAACTTATTGATTGATGATGACTCCCACTAAAAAGGGTGCAGTCACCAAAGCCCAAGAGTTATGTTCATAACCTTTGCATCGAGTTGGATTTAATGTGGATCACACTAATTTCGGAAGGTTGCATTCATTTTTAGTTGAAGTGTAAAATTAGTAGCATAGGCCGGTGTTGGTTGACTTAGGATTTGCGACAATTGTGTTAGGGGGTGAAGTAAAAGCCTATTCCCCACAATTATTGTTGCTTGCTTGTTGTGAAAGGGAAACGAATGACTCCCGTTGCAAAGTGATCGGTCAGTTATGTTCATGATATTTGCATCGGTTACCACTTGTTGGGTCACTTTCATTCTTTGATGGAGTTTAGAAATAGTACTACATGTAAACCAATGTTGGTCGGATAAATATTTGTGGCTATCATATTGGGGGGGGGGGGTCAAGTAAAAACCAATTCCCCACAAGGTTTATGGTTGCTTGGTTGTTGTGGCATGTAACCGACGGCTCCTATCAGAAAGTGATCAGCCAATGAAGTTGAAGAGTCATGTTCATAATCTTTGCATCAATTACAACTTGTTGCATCGCATTAATTATTTTTTTGATAGAGTGCGTAATTGGTAGTATGGGTAAACATGTGTTGGTTAGCCTAAGTTTTGTGGCAGTTGTGTTAGGGATCAAGTAAAAAATTAATACCCCCTACATGTTTATGGTTGTTTGCTTGTTGTGAAATGTTGTCACTGACGACTTGTCCTAGAAAGTGATCAATCACCAAACCCCAAGAGTCAAGTTCACAACCTTTTCATTGATTACCACACTCATTTCAACATATATTTGGTTGGAGTGTAGCTTTAGTAGTTGGTTGGCTTAGGATATGTGACATTAATGTTAGGCGGTCTCATAAAAACCTATTGCCCATACATTTAATATGGTTGATGCATCCCAACCTAATCTCGCGAGATTGAGTCATGAATATTTTAGGATCATTGTAGGATTATTATGTTTTTAGAAGAAGAAAACGTTGAACTACATGGGTTTGTAATAATTTTCACCTTCAACTTACATGGTCGCCACAAAAACTCAACGATTGGCCATGTTGGTCATATTTTGAGTTCATGAACTATTCACGTTTATTATTTGTGAAGATGTATGGAGCAGAATATAATTTCAAGTTATGAGTTAGTTCACCATACACTTATTTCACGACCTCGGTCACATGCGTATGTTATAAGTCTAGTAGGCCCAAGGGGTGCACCCTTCAATGCATGTGGAATCATATGTGAGTGCACAAGAGGGGGTTATATAAAGACAATTCCCTACAAAATATACTTAGTCTATGGATATTGTGATTTGTGGAGATTAATGTATACGAGAGGGCTTCATATACATGGGATAGAAATGTAATATTATGTTCAAGTTTAAGGACCTTATTTTCAGCTATTCATAATTGAACGAATATGGGATGGAAATTTTTGAACACAAGGAGATGTCCATTAGACATCCATCCATGGTGTATGTACGAGGAAAGAGCATGTTAGATTTAAAGCTAGATGAACTCAACTGCTATGAAGGCAAACTACCTCATCATCACATAAACTTTGTACATCTACAATATACATATGACAAAAATCTTTTTGGGGGCAAAACAACTATACGATGTACTTCCATTCCTTCTTTACATATGTTGATTATTTTATTTTGGTACTCATATTTCAACCTATATAACCTCACTTCAAAATGTACAAATATTACTAAGTTTCAGCCTTCTTTTTTTGCATACATGGGCAGTTCAAAGGGCGTAGTAGATGCACGTGTTTCTAGGTTTTTATGAACGGTGCACCCCTCAGACAAATAGGTTGTGATTCTCCATCTCAGTTCTCAACCTCAAATCAAAAAGAATTCAAACGAATGCTGTTATATTCATTGAGCCATTAAGTTATAACATGTCTACTTAAAATATTGTCTCGGTATAAATGTAATTCATGCTATCATACAGGACATCATTTCAACTCTTGACATTTTGCTATTGATATTTGCATCTTTGCAACTAAAGGGTTGTTGATCATTGTATCTTATCTTACAATGTTGTACCCCTGTTCTTGTTTCAACATGTCCGGGATTTTATGTAGACCCCACTAATTATTGTACTTATGAGGTGGGTAGTCCTTAAATAAACAATGCCCTTTAGTGTTTGAAAATAGAAAGATACATATTCAACCACCAATGCAATGTACATACTAAAAATGAAATACATGATCAACACTTCAACAAATCAAAATAATTTTTGTATCTTTTACACCAAAAGGAGGAAGTGTTGTTGAAATCTCATGATCCTCATTTGGATCTCTTGTTCTCTCCACAACTCCGCCAACAAGAGTGTTTGACCATTCAAGCTAACTCCCCCTTCCCATGGCAACTTGGATCTCAAACAATCAATCAATTCTTGAAGTGAAATTGTTTCATGTAAAAAAAATTCTTCATTGATACATGAAAAATTAAAATCAACACGACACATAGCTACAAAAGTATGATTTGCGCATGTTAAGGTTTGAGCACCCACTAAAAAAAGAGAAGAAACGTTGATCATGTGATCAACGTGTTTGGAATGCCCATTCGACCCACCCTAATTAGAGTCGACATTTCCACTCATCTAATTGATGCAATTGAATTCTAACCCCAAATGACAATACACACTAATTCCTACCTCGAACACAAACAATTGTATGATAATAACTTTAGATTATATTAGGTAAATTAATTGTTGACATTAATTTCCCCTCCGTCCTATTCCAATAAGTGGTGAAGGCCATGCTTTGAATGTGACCACAAGGATACTTGAAGTTCCGTTATGGTCCTAGGGGTTTAGGGTTTAGGGCTTTGTGCATGGAGATTGGCATGAATGACGGCTTGAAACCTAAACCCTAAACCCTTAAACCACCAAGGTGTCTCAATCCATTCTCCATGCATAAAGAGAGCTACTTGGAATCTGGCATGGACATAGAAGATCATGTATTCTTATTTTTAAATTTTTTTCAAAAATGAAGGAGTTAATTTTTAGTTATTTTTACTTCCAGTTCTTGAAGGTAGGCACAACAACAATCACAATGGATGTGCAAGAGCCCACAATACCTTAAATTTCATACTTGGAGATCCATCTCATTCAACTGAAGATGTGGTTCCAAATTGTCATATTCAACAACATGTTGATAGGGTCCCTTATGACTATTAGTTTGTCTTTCCAAACTTTACACTCAGTATAGATTAAAATAAAATTGGTACATTATATTACACAAACTTATTGGTTGCATTCCGTGGGACTAGGTATCACATGAGCATAATTCTCTTTTAATTATGGGGTTCCATATTCATGAGAAGCACTCAGACCGTGTATTATGAACAAAGCAATTATAAATCACCCTTGTTTTTCAACTGCATCCTCTTCTTTCTTTGGAAACAGACCATCGTGTAGTTGCTTAGTAAAGTTTTGTACTTTTACTTTTGTTCCTTTAATTTTTATCATAGGACCCTTGTTTTCCCATGCTCAAATCCCCAACAAGGTGGAGTAACGGACCATTGCGTTTTCACAATTGCCTTGGGTTAAATCATAGGTGGAATAAATTGTTCCCGGAAAGAGGGAGAACTTGAAGGCCAAGAGTTTCACTTTTTGTACATGTGCTCTTGTGGGTAAAAAGAGCATATGTAACTTGGCATAGACGCATATGGTTGCCAAAGTTTCCGAATCACAAGAGAATATGTCACGTAACAAGGTAGTTGGTGAAGACGATGCCCCGTTTTTATGTCAAATGTCATTGTGTAGTGGTTGGCATGGGGGCCATGAAAAAAGGGCATTTCCAATATGTCTTGAACGAGTGGTGAATCTCGGATGGAGAAGATATGCAATGGATTGTGATGATTTTTTCTTTTTAACAAAAGTAAAAAAAATCATCCATGTTTCTTGTATGTATTGTGGTGGGTACCCCGTTATCACTCGTGGCAATGAACTACACTAAAAGGTATACTTACCGTCTTATGGTGTTATATGTCATCGTGGTTACTTTTTGAATGACACTTCTAATGGATAAGTTTATAAATATTGTCATCCCAACTTACTTTGAGATTATCCAATTTGGCATATTATACATCTTAACAATCGCGTAATGCAATAATGTCACGAATCATGGAAAATCGCTTAGTAAGTGACAGTAATTGCAACATTTTAAATCCATAATGCCCCCCCCCCACAAATAATGTGAGGTTTACATTTAGTGTTGGTGACACATGCGGTTTACAATTAGTTTTGAGCAAGACAAATAGAATCGGTGACACCAAATATAATATTTAGTGTAAAGTTTAAACAAAACTGGACCAAGGCACAATCACATAATGACAATATGTTGAATTGTGGTATAATCTTTGATAGAATATGCAATGATGAATATGATAATATAACAATAATAAAATTGAGACGTCTTTAAATATATCCATCACACACACACACAAATATAAATAAATAAATATCAACATCAAATGTGTGTGTGTGCGCGCGTGCGTGTGATGATTAAATATCACAACATTCAAATTATCAATGAGGATTTCACATACTTATCACGAGATTAAGATGTATTGAAGTGTATCAACGAATCTACCCATGATATTGAAATAACCAAACAATCCGTATTTTGAGAGTATATTTAGTTTCAGGTCAACACAAATTATTTTCCCCCTTCCATTACTCAAACCATGGATGTGTCACTTGGCGTATATGGACTCAAAGTTGTCCAAGTCACAAGCATACAAACTCCTCTTAGTGTGTGATTTTTGAACACCGCTATTGGAAGGATAACTAGCCAAAAACAAACAATCAAATAATTAGTCACGTTAATGGCTAAATCTTAAATGACAAGTAGTTGATATATGTGTTAATATCATGAACAAGGTTAGACTTTGATTACTCAAGGGGCAACTACACTACATATACAATACTATGTATTATCAACATGTGTAAACGAGCTTGCAATCATAGGGTGACAAATTTAGAAGATGACATAAGACAACTTTGTTGCTACATGGCAAACCCATGATAAATCAAGATGGCCACTCCAATCAACTTGGCACACCTATTACAATGCCACAATGTATGTATGTATGTATGTATATGTAGGGTATATTGTAACAAAAGCATACAAGTATATTAAAGTATAATGAGAAACACATGTGTGTGCACATATCAAACTTTGGGAATTGCAAAGTCTTGTTGGAGAGGTATACCAACGAAGTCCCAACATTATACCCACCTATTCTCGAAGACATCAATGAGATGGATGTTGTGTTGTGAATACAAATATGCATCCACCTTAGCCCCAAAAATGCCACTAGCATGGATACAAGGTTAGATTGATCTTCTTTACACCCAAATCCATGGGCCTTCTCCTATGGATCATTATCTTGATAATTTTATTGCAAGCTTGTGACTAACTAAGAATTTTGAGTTGGTCTCCGCTTGGGTTTTGTGAAAGTGGATGATGGAGTAGGACCTATAATATCCAATAACAATGATCAACATCTGCATTAATAGACTCCGATGATGCGTCCAAATGATTTGAAGGCATCGAGCATCCAATTTGCACTTGGAAAATATTTAGCTAACAATCACTTGATTATTGTGCCAAGTTTGGTCAACTACCCATTTCTTAACGTGTGGGAATGTTAGCAGTATATAAATAGCCAACCGTTCCCAACCGCCATGGTCCCATTTCTTAGGGCCACTTTACACACGAGACTGAAAGCCCGTGACCGTTACACTTCAAGCACTTTCAATGGTGGAAAAAGGCGGAGCCGGTCCAAGTTCGCTTCACACTACGCTTGAGGGACCAACGGAGTATGTGAATGCAAAATGGATGTAACGTCTACATGGATTCTTACATGGCATTGAATGGATTGTTTCATGGTCACTTGGACTATTTTCAAAACCACCTCTTGGAGGTAGGCCTAACACAAAACCGGGAGACCATGGCACTCCGAACGCTCACAACCATTGGTTTATTCTATTTTTTCATGCGTGAAGATCCACATGAATAGAAATTCATTGAAATAGCATTTGGTTGAGGGCTGGTAACATGTGCCTTCACACTACACTTGAGGGCCCGTGACCACACTACATGATTTTGGAGGTGTCTTGTGACGGCCTTTGGACACTCTCTTTTGGGCTCTCACAATTTCATGGTCACGGCTCTTGGCTCGTGTGTGAAGTGACCCTTAGACCAACCTTTTTTTTTTTTTTGTAGATGACAATGTCAAACTCTAATAAGTGCTAATATGTCATGGTCGAAATCCAACCTAGGGTCACTTTGCACACGTGACTGAGGGCCCATTACCATTGCATTCTAAGATCTCTCGTTGGTCAAATAGGCCGAGACCATCGAAGTTCACTTCACACTAGAGGTAAAGGCCTAGGACCCAAAGAAATTATCATAGATGAAAAGTCCACATGGATTCCTACATGGTAGATGATTTATAATGTTTCCGTGGTATGCTAGAATTTATGTCAACCCCGCTTCCAAGAGATAGCCTTGATGTAAAATTCGGCATACCATGTTAGTGGTACGGCTTTTGGATGAGAATCAATGGCCCTCACAATAACATGGTCATGGCCCTTGGCTCGTGTGTGAAGTGGCCCTTTGTCAAATGTTTGTGTCTAAGTTGACAACTAGGTTGCAAGCATATTTGGGTGCCATAATTATTGATTACGGGAACCAAGCTTCTCATATTCATATATGAAGTTTGCGGTGTTTTTGTATTTATATTCATCGTCTTCTCAAGTCAATGATAAAATTATGAGAACATATATATTCATGCCTTCATGGATTAATCATCACATTAAAAAGGCTTATCCCATCCCACTCAACACACACACATTTTTACAAAACCCTTAAAAAAAAAACACCTAAGATTTTGCACATTTAGTTCTCAACTAGACATGATTAATTCCCCAAAACTCATTAGGGTTTAGAAGGAGAGAAAAAGAGGAGACTCCAACCTTAAGTCAAAATAGAGAACATACCCTTTATTCCTAGGCATTGTTATCTCATATATGTGGCCACATGCGGGGTTCATTGAGCCAATTTCATGGGGTTGAATGAGGAGTTTAGCATCTTTTAGCATAAAAAGATTCATGCTAACATTGAGAAATGGATCTACAGTGGGTGAATCCAAATCTAAAATTGGAAGAGGTGGACTTGGTACCACTCAAGAATGTTATCAAATATTTTGATGCTAACATTTCAACTCAACCCTTGATAAAAGGTGGTAAAACAAACATGAGCCAAGTTTATAGTATATGATAATCATTGTGATAGCTAAATTTTGAAAAATAGTTTTAAAAATCACGAGTGCAACCACAAATTGTGCCCAATGTTGTCTACACTACCACACATGTATTATGCCACACCAACTACAAGGGACGCAAGGGAGACTAGACTTGTTTGTCCATGCCACTTAGAAGAGGGTTATGACATTTGAAAACCAATTTCATGTGTCATTAAGTGGCCATTATTGTCAAATGCTGGTGATGCTTTTCATGTAAAAACCTTGATGGTAAAGGACAATAGATGGTAGTTGTAGATGGTGCCATCAAGAATTTTGGAGCATGATCTCAAATGAAACAACCTTGAGAGGTTGAAATGACCTTGTCATTATTTGTTCATAGGCCGACCCAACAAGCATGTGAGGTGTCCTTAGACTAGGTCAATACAAAATATTCTTATGATGTTATAAACTATTTGACCTCCAAGGGCCATAAAACCTGAGCAGATTTACAAGACATCTGGACCCACCTCCTTTATGGTCTCCAACCGTCGAGATCGAGCCGTGGAAACCAACGACCTAGATTGAGGCCAGGGGACGGCGTCGATTTCGCTATAAGGAGGTCATCTTCTTCCCCAATCACCGCCTCAGGCACCGAATGGTTTAGTGTGAAGACACGAATCTAATACAAGCAACGAGACGTGAACAAAATTATCAGTTGGCATGAAGAGGGGTGACCCCACTAACATCTTAAGGGCTTCACAACTTACAAACACCAACATCCCTGGACTCGGTCTTCACAAAGGGAGGAATTTAAGACTCCATATATTCCTCTGTAAGCAGTAGTTCGAGTTGAAGATTTGCGAGTGGTACACGGCAAGTTGGCCCCAGAGATTCCACTCCCGGCCTTTGTGGGACCTTCGAAAGGAAAGGCACTACAATTTTTTGTGCACGATTCCTGTGGCATAAAAGTGCTCGGTCGTAACTTAAACCCAGTTTCAGGAATTTCAACACCTAGCCAGCCAATCCAAGGCTCCAGTTCAGGATCACGCCGACGGGCTCACCGAATGAAACATCAGATACAGGGGGGTGCACGGGTGGTGATAATTATATCATTTTGGAATACCAAGATTTCCAAGCACTCTACTTCTAGACATGAACCTTTTATGGGAATTTGGAGTGTCCCTTGGAGTGTCCACAAGAGGCAAGCTTTCAGACATGTAATGGTTTGGTCTAGTTGTTTTCAACTTTGAGTCTTGCCTACAAACTGTAATGCAAATGGAATTAATGACTTCAAAATTTTGGATGATACCATGTGCCCTTATAAATCATTGCACAATCATACAATTTGGGGGGGGGGGGGGGGTTCAGAACGGAGGTTGGTATCCACGTTTTCAAATGCAGGCAGCTGAGGCTCTAAGAAAGCAACAACAAAACAAAGTGCAATGTGCACGGCATCTTCCACAAATATTGGGCGACCTAGAGTTAAAAGTAAACCAGAGTCAAGGTACCTCTACCCACTGGATCTTCATTTTCCACAGCTTTGAATATATACTTGGAGTGTGCCACCATCTGCTGGGCCAACTAGAAGCAGTGCCAAATAATATCTGAGTCCACAATGTTTGTTGAACGAGTCACAAGCTGCCGTGAACCCCCTTACCTGCCCGGCCTCACCCAACATCAGTACGAACAACCACTTTCAATTCAACTTTCCTTCTTTAGTGGATGTGTGAAATGTAGTAGGTAAGTAGACACATTGTATCTACTTCACTTGCAATTCAATCTGATGATACAAAAGTAAAGAGGGTGGAAATCTACTCAGTGCGGACATACTAAAATATGTTGTTAGGTGAGGATTGGCCTGTTCCCAAACGACATAAGAAAGTATATATGAAGATATGAATTTTCCTTTTCTTCTTGACGGTGGTGGGGTCTGTTGGAAGGTTGAGCTGTCGCCTTCCATTTTTAGCCTACACCGTCCACATGGGGCCCCTTTATTTGACAGCACCGTCCATAAACAAAGATGCTCCGCCAGCCTGCACAAGAACTTCAAATTTGTATTACCAATTACTTATATTGCAAAAGGAACCACGGGAATGTGACCCAAGTTAAACTCTTTAGGAATTTAGAGCAAAAACATGCACAGCCGCTGGCAGGAACGCATCCTAGGCATCCTTTGCAACAGGAATGCAGACAGTTTTATTAGCTTGAACGTCCACAAAGTAAAGAAATCGAAGTCCTGATGGGTCATTGATGATATCCTTTTGATATCATGTCCTTGAGGTGCAACCTGTTCACTTTGTGACAATTTAGTTTCTGGCAGCACTGATCAGGGTCAAATCGTGTTTCCTGATAGTTTGGAGGACCTCAAAAATCGCCAGTCACTGATGATGACACCAGGTGGGGAGAAACCCAGGCATCATGAACATAACCAGAATCCAAATATTCCTGCAGCAATCACTAGGTTACAGATAAGTTGAACCTTCAACTCAGGATAAAACATGGCAAATGTCATTTTTATGAAAGATGCAGAACATGTTCTATTATTAGCTGAGTGGGCACAACCCTCAGGTCCATGACGTAAAGGAAGTGTCACAGAAATTTGGGCACAATCTGAAAAATTTACTCAAAATAAATACATAAATGATAAGAGAGAAGTAGACTTTTGTGATAAACATTCATCAGAATGAGAACGTGTGCGTCTATCCACTTCTTCAAACCAGGAATTTTATGACCCATCAGAGTTTGTGAGAAAGGAGCAAGTTGCCATAATGACATAATGGACATGGACATCAAGAAAGGAGATGTGTCTGAAACATGAATTTGATTTTGAATATTAAATGGCAACCTTCGACCCAAATCAAGTTCCCTTCTCACTCCTGCTTTAGAAAAGAACAATGAATACAAAAACAAGCCGCTTTGCAACTGGCTTGGTGCCTCTATTGAAGAGGACTTGGAATTTCGGAGGTCATAGTGAGCTAGTCTAATCTCTACATTGCAGCTGCTTCCAAACTGGGCCTGCGTCATCTTATACAAATCTTTTTCCACCCAAATTCCCCCTTTTCTCACTGTTCATTGAGTACTGTAATTGGCAAAAAGAGAAAACACTCTTTGAACCAGAGATGCCTCCATTCAACCTCCAAATTAGAGCATGTTTCGATGGGTGCACGGCCTTCAGGATTAATGCAACAGAAGGGTTCCTGTACACAGCATAGCTGACTAGGAAGGTAAAAACTTATTTCGAACAGAAATAGGCTCTATGATATTAATGAAGGAGGTGACATCTCTGCATAATTAGAATTGAAGCTCTGAAAATTCCACAAATCACAACCTGCTTTCTCCACACCACACCATGGACATTGAATGTATCAGGGCAGGGCGAGTAGGAGACATACAAAGCCTGGTGGGAGAACTAGGATGAGAACCACATGTCCAGATGGGCCATTCCACCTCCGGGGGTCAATCTGGAGCTAGCTGTATGTGCTTTGAATCATCAATCTAGTTCGGGATACATAGTATATAGTACTGTAGTCTGCCATTCACTGCCTCTGTGGGTTGTACCAGGTTATACATGTAGATTAAAGTGTTCAACGCTTTCATGATCCAATCTTCCCGCATGAGATCTGAGTAACCATATACACTTGTGAGGAGAGTTAGTCCCCAAAGATGTTGAGAACTCATCTGAATTATGGGGTGAAAATAGTGTACCAATGGCAAACCAATCTTTGACAGAGGATGATCAAGCTCAAAGCACCCCTCCAGAGTCTTGACCTTCACTGCAAACAAAAGCATGTGCAAGACATAAAAAAAGTCATAACGAGTTGTCATCAAGGTTATAAAAATATTCGTAAGGGTGCCTCAGGCCCCCTTCACACTAGAGCTTGAGTTGAGAGATTGAACTTGCAATTTCCGTGAGTATGGTACTTGGATTTGAAAAGCTGTCATCCTACACTCAAACTATTGAGAACTTACCTATCCTCAAGTTCTCAATAGTTTGAGCAAGTGGAAAGTGGCCATGATCAAAGTAAGATGTCAAGGGGGTAATGTTACAAAACAAACAAGAATTTCATAAAAGCAAAAGAATGTGTGAAAGCCCATTGAGGCCCACCAAACAAGAGCTCTCTTGAACTCTCGACATTCCTAAGCTGCCTCATGGATTTTAGGGAACATCGAGTGAAAATCCAAAGGTAACGTAGCAATGTAACGTGGATTTAAGAGAGGTTCTACTGTACAGGGGGCCTTAGTCTGTTCACACTCCTGAAAATCTCACATTCTCTTGAAGTTTCAAGAAATGATGTATACAGGAGAATTCAGTTTGGTGATCAGCAAAATTTGTCTAAATTTGTACTTTTTTTTGTTTTGTCCTGTGTATGTCCATCCTGCCAAGGGTTTTGGGTTTCCAGCTGTGTTTGGTATTTAAATTTGACAAGCTTTCATCCAACACTCAAAACTAATGAGAGCTTGACCCATCCTCAAGCTCTCACAAGTTTGAACAAGTGTAAAGTGGCCAGGCTTAAATTGAGATGCCGAACGGGCAATGTTATCAAACTAAATGAGAATTCCTAAAATGCGTGAAATCCCATTGGGGCCTACAAAACAAGACATTGACTGACATTGACCGAATCTCGACACTCCTAAGCTACGTCAAGGATTTGAAGGAATGAAGAGTGAAAATCCAAACGTAGCGTAGGAATGTAGAGTTCTTTTCTTCGGGCTCTCAACTTCTCTAGTCTACAGGGGGGCTCAGTCTGTCCCCAACTCCTGAGATTCTCACATACACTTCTTAAGTTTCGAGAAACAGTGTATACAGGTGAATTGAGTCTAGCAAGCAACTAAAACTGTCCAATGTGTACCTTTTTGTTTGTCCAGTGTATGTCAATCCCGCAAAGGGTTCAGGGTTTAAGGTTTCCGGCTGTGTCTGGTGTCCGGGGCACCATCTGAAATCACACTGTTGACGTCGGGGGTCAAGATAACCCGCTTGGTTACGTCACCGAGAAAACAACAAGTCTTGGATATCGTATTGACAGCCGCCAATTCTTGTGCAAACATGCACTCCGTGCCTGGCAAGGCATCCAGAAGCACAGAGCCCAGCTTGAGTTTCACCGCGCCACTTTCATACACCACAAGCTTGCCCATACTTCCCTTAGGCAGCTTCTCCAATTGCACTGCCCCAGTAGTCTGCCCCACCTTGCCGTTGCTGTCCTTCACCACTTGCGGTAATGCTGTAGGGATCTGGAAGAAGAAGAGCATGTCTTCATTGGTGCGTTCTATGAGGTCCAGCTCCCTCGCAGGCTCCACCTCATCTTCATCGGCCTCCACCTCCTCACCCCCAAACTCCTCATCATCCAGCATCCGCATTTCCACATTGCTTGGGGGCCGCAGCGGAAGAGTCACAGGAAAATACCTCTCTAAATCAAACACCTCAACATTCTTCCGACCCCCTTTCTTCAAATCCTTTGTCCCTAATGACCCCGCCTGCTGAAACTCCTGCTTCTCTGCTGCCCCTCCCTTAACCCCACCCCCACCTCCACCCCCACCTCCACCTCCACCACCTCCACCACCTCCACCACCACCCCCACCCCCACCCCCTCCATGGCTAGGTCTGTGAAATCCTGCAGGCGGGGCGGTTCCTCTTGCGGCACCGGAGCCAAATCCAAACGCAACGCGAGCAGGACCACGTCGATCAGGTCTTTGTCCCCCACGCCCTGCGTCATTCTCAGCCTGCTGCAACAATCTCTGTAGCTCCTTAGGAAGCTCACCATTGCCAGCCCCTGCCTCGTCCCCAGGCTCATTCTTCACGCTTGACAGCTTCTTCAAGCGTCTTGTTGGCAATTTCGGCTCGAATTTCGTCTTCTTCACACCACCGTGCGTGAAGGCTACGGCAGCAGTGTTTGCCGGTGTTGCGGCAGAAGTTTCTTCTCCTCCTACTCCTCGCTCTTGCTTCTCCACTTTCACCTTCACCTTCACCTTCCCGCTTATCAACTTCGACATGTCCGCCATCGCTGCAAACTCAACCGGTTGCCTAACCCTAATTCACCGTTCCCCGGAGGACGTTAAATACCCCCACGAACTTTTGGGGGGGATATTCTGTCAGGGGCAGCCGGCCGACATTTTTCTGCACCCGACCGAAAACTGCTGCCCGCCCGCCCGATTTCGAAAACATTATTGTACTTGCATTTTTGAAGGCTACATGTCCACAAATCCCATATTGAGTGCACTTCATTTTCAAGGTCTCAAATCCAATATATATGTTCACTTCCATTGAGTAAATAAACTATTGACTAGATTTCATTTTCAAAGTGAAACTGCCAATAAAGCATGTAATTAACTTGAAAGTCAAAAATATTACAAAATCCTCATTAGCACTGAGGTTGTAATTTTTGTCATTAATTTCTTTAATATTTTTAAATATATAATATGATATAATATAGTTAATATCTTCTACTATCACAAAGTTTTCATACGCATTTAAACTAGTTAAGTAAGATTGAATGCAACTAAGTCTAACATATTCTGATTAATCCTAATTCAGCCCAATTAAATCAAAAAAATTGCTTACCAAATTAATTAAGCCTAATTAATCATAAATTATATTTACTGAAGTTAATTCCATTTAAATCATGATTAAATCCAATTAAGTACATTTTATAATTAATTTGGGTTAATTAATTTGGTACGCATATTTTTTGATTTAATTGGGCTTAAATAGGATTAAATAGGATTAATTAGAAATTATTAGACTTAGTTGCATTCAATCTTACTTAACTAGTTTAAATGCGTATGAAAACTTTGTGATAGTAGAAGGTATTAACTATATTTTACTTTATTTTTACTTTATTTTAAAAAATATTTTAAAAATGAATTAGTGACAAAAATTATAACCTCAGTGCTAATGAGGATTTTGTAACATTTTTGACTTCCAAGTTAATTACATGCTTCATTGGCGGTTTCACTTTGAAAATGAAATCTAGTCAATTGCTTATTTACTCAATGGAAGTGAACATATATATTGGATTTGAGACCTTGAAAATGAAGTGCACTCAATATGGGATTTGTGGACAAGTAGCCTTAAAAAATGCAAGTACAATAGTTTTTTCGAAATCGGGCGGTCGGGCGGGCGGGCAACAGTTTTTGGTCGGGTGCAGAAAAAATGTCGGGCGGCTGCCCCTGATAGAATATTCCCCCCCCCCCCGAAAAGTTCGTGGGGGGGTATTTAACATCCTCCGCAAGGAATGACAATAAACGTAAAAGCCATTATGTTATTTACTATGATTGGACAATGTAGTGCCCAACAATATTTTTGGGCATAATCAATTGAGATCCTAGTGTTCTCAAGGCCAACCGATTACATGTTGATATCCTTAGAATTTTCTTTGAGTGATTGTTAAATCAACCATACAATGGCTTCATTGATCATAATCAATATGTAAGGTGTTGACTAAGCTTTGACTTGTCATCCAAGTTGATCAAGTTTATTAATTTCTAACACATAGCTAAATTCTAACTCCTCTTCATGTGTGCGATGAAGAATCAAATTTTGACAAGTCATGTGATCATTCGATGTATCTCTCTGGTTGTCTTAACAAACTATGTGGTTGATTTAACAATTCCCTTTCTTTATTGATTCGGGGTAATTCCATATATTCTTATAAATGATGGGTAAATTTCTTGAAGTCTTGAACTTCAACCAATTATTTCTCGAACTCAACCAGTTCATCCGAAATTAGATGTCGGTTCTCTCTTCATTGAGACAATGTGCTTAACCCCTGAATTCATGGGCCTATTTCCAAAAGTCAAAGCACTATATATGAGTAATTTTTGTTTACTTGAAGAAGCGTAACTTTTGTAGCAAAACCCTACATAAATAGGAACATGTGTATGGAAGCTATTACCGCAATTTCAAGGTGATTACACCTTATTTAGATTGGTTATGATTTTTGCATGTAAAAGAACTAAATTGAAAATATATATACCATTAGCAAAATATTTCATCCAAAATTTCATTTGTGGTAAGGATAGCATGTATTCATTAGCTAGTAAGAAGTCATAAGGAAAAAAGTTACACAAGGCACATGATTGAAGCATCCTTAGAATTCGGTACGTATTTCGGGCAATCAAATGTCAATTTTCATGATGGTGTAGAATCTACAACTTAGGTCTTTTGCTCAATCCCAAGAGTCAAAAGATGCATCGTAACCTCACGTAAACATCTTATGAAAGGAGCATCTTCAACAAAGGTTTGAAAATTGTTAATTTGGTCCTTTGACCATAAATCAAGCACTTTGTGGTCGCCCATGTATTTAAGGGTAACACTAGGTACTTTAGCTATTATTATGGGTTCAAAAATTGACATGTAATTGACACAATTGCAAGGGCATATATGATCACTTAAGTGAACCCCTAAAGGTCCAAGCCTTTTTGCATGTGACACAAATTGTTTGTGTGTTACGTATATGATAAAGGTTGTAAGGTTAGAAAGGAAGAAATTGTAAAACGAACTTTATTTAGACCTCCTATGACTTTTCATTTGAACTTCGACTTTTAAACTTCAATGCAAATTGCAATTGCCATGTGGATGTGGCAATTCCCAATTTGATTCAACGCTCACAATTGTGTTGTGGGGTTGGATGTGCCACAATAGGGCCACATAGGTTACCCAAGCAACACCCTCAAATTATTTTAGAGTCATATGCATAATTAGCGTGTCATTTGTTGTTGGTAACTTAAAGTCCAAGAATCGTTCTAAATATATTATCTAAATTTGGCTTCCAACATTTTTGCGCCAATATCGCATTCTTGTCCCACACCACGATTGTATCTATATCCTTTCTATGGCAAGGTGGCAAGCTTGATATTGTTATATTTGTGATGTTTAGCTGAATTTCATAAGAAGCAATTGTTGTTGCTCCCACTCACTCTTCTCAATTTGCTCATGATACAAAATCCACATCTACCATAATCATCATCATCCACTTGAGAGAGAGAGAGAGAGAGAGAGAGAGAGAGAGAGAGAGAGAGAGAGAGAGACTCAACCACTCAATTTTTGAGGGTGGGAAGCAGTTTTAAAGGGTCACCTTTCCCTTATGATTCGTAGATAGGTGGCTAAGTATGATTTGATAATAAGATTCTAATTGTTAAGAGTATAGTTTCACATTGAGAGAATAATTGAGACACTTTTGAATCATGAATTATTTTGTTGGAAAACATCCTTGATTTCTCATCACCCAAATGATAGGTTCAAGGATAGTTATTTTCAATTAACAAGAAGTCGTGTTTCAATGCTTTGAGGTTGTAGGTCCCTAGCTTTGGGAAAAAGGTATGTCATATGCTTGACATTATGTGCAAATGGATGTTCATGATATTAACATGGGAATTGCCACACCTAGATTTTGGGTTGGGCACCCAATCCCATCCTAGATGGGAATGCAATATTGTCGTGGAGTATGTGGGAGCTTAATTCCTATATGTACTCGGGCATTTTAGGGTGCAATCGGGTAAACTCAATGAACGATGTTATACAAAGAAATAAAATTTATACAGATATCAACATATGCTCAGAGGAATGTCACCATCTAGACTATTGATTGAGAGTTTTTTTGGAACATTCATGTGTTGGCATTAGATAAATTACAATCTTTTTGTGTAGAGTGGTATGGATTGGGCAACAATTGGCAATATTTTTGGTGATAAAGAAAAATTAGAATTTTCCTATCAATTCATGAAATTCCCCAAGAGTTATAGGAAATCTCCTCGTTATCACACGACGAAGAACTCCAATCTATGGAGTTCTCACGATTGATTAGAATGTATATTCATAGGCACCACGGGCCTTGGCTTGGTGGTCAGGGTTGATGGCCCCCAATGAGGAGGTTATGGGTTCTATTCCCCATGCCGGTGTGGTGCTCACCACCTTAGTCCACCCAACTATGGTGGGGGGTCCTTGGACCTTGTTGTATGGGTACCTCAAAGCCCTTTGGGGGGATTCCATGTCCGGTATCTTCAAGGCACTAGTGGCTAGCTAGGAACTAGTATAGTGTGTCACTATAGTGTCCATCCTCGAAAGGGGAGAGTAGTATTGACCCAATGTCCCCTTGTCCGGTGGGCATCGGGTCATTGACATTACGAACGGACACTTTAATCACGCCGGCCCCTTGCTAAAAAGGGACCGGAGTTTCTATCTATCTATATTCATAGAACATCCGTCGTCACATCCTAGAGGACAATGACACTAGATGCAAAACTACTCCACCCTTTGCAGAGAGTAAACAATACATCAGTAATCGATAAATCCTCGTTATTCAAATGCCAACGCACTCCAAAAAGAAACTTATCACAAAACTTTTCACGATGCTTGCAATGCCCTTGCCATCACTGGGGCCCTCAATGCACATAAAAACTTAAGCAATGCATCCTAGTGTATTTTGAGGGCAGATAATAAAAGTGGAGCATAGATGCCATGAAGTAGGTAGCAAATGACTTGTTCGTGTGTGTTTTTTCTTTTTCTTTTTTTCTTTTTTTCTTTCTAATGGTTTGTTTCGTCACTTGAGGAATTTCTTTACATTTCTTTTCAAATATTATTAACTTCTTGTTCTAACATGAGGAGATTGAAGAATGTGCTACAACTTCAGGATGAGAGTTCAGAATCTTTGTTCCAAATGAAGCAGTTCAAACTAACATGATAATCGACTCATCAAAAAATGCTTGAATGTCTGTATGTTGAAAATTCAAGTGTGAAGGTGAAAATCAGCCTCAACTTTTGCATTGTCGTAATGTGAGCATGTAGTACATGCTTGAGGCGAGCTGAAAGAATTTGGCCCAACCTCTTTCACTACTTTCACCAATGAACGAGTAGAAAACCACAAGCTACACTAAATATTCTATTTAGTGTCTTATGGCATTTTATGTCGTTGTGGTAACTTTTCTAATGACATCTCTTATGAAGAAGTTTATAATTTTTTTTGTCACTGATGATTGAGATTTGGATGAAATTCATGCCAATTATTGGAAAAATTTGGTATTTAAACATTCTTGTGACGAATTACCGAGATGGATGATTGAAATTTGAATGAAAAATTACTTAGTAAGCGATAGTAATTACGCCATTGTATATCTATAAGGCCCAAAAGAATGGTCCGAGATGACCCTAAACTACCAAATGATGGTGGAGAGATACCTAAATTTCAAGGAAGAGGTTGGTGGTTTGATTCCCAACTGTGAAATCTCCTCTCTACTTGACGGAAAACTTACCAGGTGATCAACTGCCTCATGTGCTTTGGCGCTAGCTTGTCGGCCTTGTGTCTCTATTATATATATATATACAATGCCCAAAAAAATTTATAACATAATGAAAAATAATAGGTCTACATTTAGTGTTGATGACATTGCACGGACGGTTTACAACTAGTATTGAGGAAGACAAATAGAATTGGTGACACTAAATTCAATATTTAGTGTAGTTACATATGAACTGATTGAGTTTGAGAACTAACGAGTTCAATTCAAGACTTCAAGATAATTACAGACCGTTTTAGAGAAATTTGCAAAATATCCCTTAGTTTAGGAAAACTGAAAGATGTCAACATGTAACATATTTATATTGGAAACAATACGATCTCAACCGATTATGCCCAAAAGTCTTTTTGGACATTGACTTTCACCTAACTTTTGGCAATAGACTTGTCCGGTATACAATACAATGCATCTATTTCTCGCACAATTGACTATGTCCAAAACAACTGCAGTCCAAATTGGTTGTGGTTCTTTTGACCAGCTTGATCTGCAGTCACTAAATAAGTACATATTTTTCTTTTTCTTTTTGCAACTACAATTTTAGATTTGTGGGGCGTGTAATACACCGTTGAAAATATATTTTCAAGACCTTTCCAACGGTATATTACACGCCCCAAGTTCTTCAAATTTCAGTCACTAAACCTAAATAAATAAATATGTATTTATTTAACCACCATAGATCCGGCTGGTCAAAAGAACCACAACCAATTTCGGTTGTGGTTCTTTTTGGCACAATTTTCTACTAGTGTCATGTCTATCCCAGGGTGGCAACTATCCATATCATTTGCAACAGTCACCCTTTTTAGTACTTGGTTTAAGGCTGCTAAACCTTATTTGGAAGTTGCTTTTGTATTATAAGCATTTTTAAGATTAATAATTTATAATAAAAAATATTCAAAAAATTAGAGACAAGTGCAACACCTAAGGGTCACTTCACACACGAGCCAAGAGTTGTGACCATGAAATTGTGAGAGCCCATAAGAAAGCATTTAAAGACCGTCCCAAAACACCTCCAAAACCATGTCATGCGGTCACGGATCCCCAAGTGTAGTATGAAGCCATATGTGACCGGTCCCTCAAGGAAATGCTATTTCAATGAATTTCTATTCATGTGGGTCCTCACACATGATAAAATATAATGAACCAAGGGGGTTGTGAGCATTCGGAATGTCAAGGTCTCCCGCATTTTGTGTTAGGCCTACCTCCAAAAGGTGATTTTTGAAAATAGTCCAGCTGACCATGAAACATGATCCATTCGATGGCATATAGGAATCCATGTAGAGTTTACATCTATCTGGCATTCACATACGTTGTTGATCCCTCGAGCGTAGTGTGAAGCGAACTTGGACCGGCTCCACCTTTTCCACCAATGAGAGTGCTCGAAGAGTATTGGTCGCGGGCTCTCAGTCTCGTGTGTGAAGTGGCCCTAAGAAATGGGGATGGTGAACCCATTAAAAAAAAAAAGCCTACATCAGTTGCCTCTAAAAAGTGCATTTAAAAGAGAAAATATTTTTCTAATTAAGAGAAGAAAAAATATCTAAATAATGGATTCCTCCCAATGCCCTCTTTCCGTGGATGTTCCTCTTTGTGAAAGAACAAATCACCAATCCATTGGATATATTAGAAGTGATTTAGAAATAACACATCTTTGGACAATTATGTCCACAATCTCTTTCATTGTCAACCCGAGCATGTTTCATGTAGAATTTGAGCATCCATGTGCCATGTCTACTACATGTCTATCATACTCAATTGAAACCAAACATTCGTTGATTGTGGAATTGACATTTAAGTATATTTGGACAAATCGCTTGTTCAAAAACATAAGGGATGTGCACTTGTGGGGACAAAAATATCAAACGATGATAACAAAAGCAACAACACAACAAGCATAACTTCAAATCTTTATATTCCATGTTTGCCAACCACCATATTTGTGTAGTTTTGCATTGCATATTTGCAATCTAATATACGTCATGTTGGCAGTTGGAATTGTCCAACATTCATGCACAAATCCAAACATACTTGAATCCTAGTTGTGAGGAGTCCAAGCTTCCAAATATGTCTGCATGTTTCTTTACATGGGTCCGGAGGAACTAGGAGCCTTACATTTGCATATATTACATTAGAGTTATCCGTAAAATAAAGCAGGTGAAACCATGGGTTTAGACCCAACCCCAAGACTATGATAATTAACACATAGTCACCCAAGTTTTCTTTATACTTAAATTACCATACACAATGTGATGGTATTGTGTGGTTGAAGACTGGTTTGTTAGCTTGTCCTACTAGAATGGATTGGCCAAGCTAGGCTTGCATAGGCCAATCCAAGATTTAGGACAACAAACCCCATGTGCGAACCCTATTTAAGATCTTTAAATTCTCTACAAGTTTTAGAGGTAAAAAGAGGATGTCCCAAAAGTTTCACCCAACTTTCAAAATAGGCTCCAATACACTACAAGCTAGTGAACTCTTAATAGAATTTTTGCTTTAAAAAGGATCAAACTCATGGTTTCGCCCCTCTTTCAAGAACTTTATGGGTACCTCTATTGCTTGCAAAGGTTGCAGAGAAAAGGGAAAATGACATCCTCCGACATCGCAACTATCTTACCCCAGTGGTGGCCGTATAACACACACCGCACCATAGACTCAATGTGGGGAATATTTGGGAATACTATGTGGAATATTGTCAATCCTACAAAACATTGTTGTGGATCTAAATAATGTTATGATGATTCCAATGTCCATTGCACAAGAGTTTTCCATTGTCCACTTTCTTGGCGATTGGACCATGCAAAATTTAAATTAGAGAGGCATCACTCATTGAATGTTGGACTCAAGATTCTTGATTTCATGAAGAGGCTATTTCATCAAATTTACCCCAAATTTTGCAAGATTTTGGTGATTTGAATTAGTCTATGTTATGAAACACCGAGCAATTCTTGCATCTACAAACAATTTTTGTATATGAGATTAAAGCAACTGCAAGTATCTTCCTCCCCGGAAGTTGAACTATATGTTTATCAACATTATTATTCAAATCCTATTGAGGATGGCCACTAGTATGGCTCTTTATATAGGGGATTGGACCACCTCCACCAAGAGGCAGTAGCACTTGTCCCATAACCATGCCTAGTGAACCCACTCCAGGTTCACATATGAGCTCATGGCTATGATGAAGGTGACGCGTCCCTCATTCACACGAGCACCAATGGTTCACATCGTCTCTCCAAGGAATTGTTAAATAAACCACACATTGGTTAAAACAACCACAATCAATGTGTAAGGTGTTGACTTGGCCTCTGACTTGTCATCCAAGTTGGCCAAGCTCATTAATTCCAACACAAAGCTAACACATTGCTCCTCTTCATATGTGAAATGCAAAAATCAAAATTGGACAGGTCACTTGACTACGCGACGGGTCTCTATAATCGTTTTACCAAACCATGTGGTTGGTTTAACATTCCCCTTTATATATCCAATGGAATATTGAAACTTTCTTATACATAGTGGTTTGCCATCGCAATGGTCGGTGTTGAAAATTGGACTTCATGTTATTCTTATCACGTAACTTAGCCTATGAAGTTGGCAATGATACGAATTTGGTAGTGATGAAAACTTAGCCTACGAAGTTCGTAGTGATACAAAGTTGGCTAACGGACCATTGTCATGTCAATCAAACCGGTGTTATTTCTTTCTTTCTTACGTAACTTAGCACCGACACAAGGTTTGTGAAGAGGTACTTGATATGGTGCGGTTGTCGTGGCTATGTTGTGGATTCTTAGACTTGCAATTGCCAAGTACATCGGGAACATAGTTCTCATCCTTAGGGTCTCAACGATTCCCACAAAATCAAACCCTCCGATTTCTTTCAAAAGGTGGTGGATTCCTATCCACCATGACAATTAATAACGCACATGGGTATTTTTTCAAAAGGATGTGGCATTTATCTACATTAAGGACCACCTTTCACACATGGGTAAGTATAGGTTGCCTTGTCTCAAGTGGGTGAGAGGTCTAATTGAGAGTTTGTGGTATTGCCGGTGAAGTATGTCGATGGTCAATACATATTTATCACAATAAATATTCTCTACAAAGAGGTCTTCTTGAGGTTGAATGATTATATTTATCTTCGTGATTCCCACGAACATTATTTTTCTTAGCGTTTATAAAGTGTAACAACTCATTGAAATGCGTTTGTTCATGTTTTCACATGTTGAATTGAAATGAATAAAGATTGGTAATTATAATATTCCAGTTCATGTTTTGTCTAAAGATATCATTTTATATATTTGTGTGTGTGGATATATTTAATTATTGGATTTCAAAAATATCTTGAATTAGTTATGAAGTTGTTTCAAAAGTAGAACAATTGGTACAAAAAGTTGATAATATCTATCTATCTATTTGTTTATATGTCTACCTAAACTAGCAATGTTGTATTGCAACGGATCTCCATTTAGTAGTTGGGTGCAAGCACGTTAAAGTGGATAGCTCCTGACCACTACCTAGTGTTAAGTGAAAGTGATTCAATTTTATATATTAACTTTGAATTTTATGAAGAAAATAATCATAGGTATTTAGAAAAACACGTTGATCTACAAAGCCAAGCAATTTATGATGGAAAAATAAATTCCAAGAAAAGTTTACATATTTTAGAAGATGGTGCAAGTGGTGTGCAAGTAGGTGATATTGAACAAGTGACTATCTGAGAATTGCTTAAAATATGATAAATTTCATAAAATTAATGATTTTTTTAGAAAGTGTTGTGACGATGCCCTCAAGTACATAATGAATTCAAGGAATATGAAAAAAATTCCAACTTCAAGATAGTTAAGGTCATGAAATCTACATTCAAAACCAGACTCAACCATTTGCTTTTGAGCACCACTATTAATGATAAGTATTAAATATCTCGACTTGTTATTCTACATTTGAGTATTTAACACGAAAATAAAGTTCATCATGAAAAAAATTAAATTTAAACAACACTTTGCTACTACTTTTAGGCCTTTGACCAAAAAAACATGGTTTTAGTATATTGGAGCACTATTTTGGTCCACTTTACCATGCTCGCACCCAGTTGATTATTAGTATATTTAAAATTAGGAAAGTGATTGAATTGACTCAATGTCTTTCCTATCAACTGCAAAGTTGTTGAAGCACCTCATAATTTTCCTTTCTTTGGATGTTGGGATAGAAGGAGAATAAGTATGTTGGACCTTGTTCCATTTAAGGAACAAAGTGAACTCTTGTGTGAAGATTCTTAATGACCAAAAGATGGCCATCACAACTTCGAAAGTTCCAAGTTCCAAAACTTGTACATGGAAGCCTTGCCCACATCGCCCATGCATGAACCGATGTTTGTCTAACTTTTGCAAGGCTTCTCACGTGCCAACTTAAGTAACGTCACATGTATGGCATTGGCCTTCACACTTTCCACATGGCTTGGATATGTACGAGGTACTTGCTATACAATTGCAGACTTATCTCATCAAACCGTGATGCTTTTGAATTATTATATTTTTTCTATTTGAGTGCACTCAATGGACAATGGAATGAGATATGACGTTAGTTATTCTAGTAGAGGGTTCGACTGTGTAACATGTATGGCATGGCCTTCACGATTCACACGATTTGGGTATTAGGTACGTGATCTAGACTTGGACACTCAAACCCTCAAATTTTGATATGAAAGATACTTAAAAATTATCGGGAAAAACACATCCTTCAACAAGATATATCCCCAATATGTAATCTATGCATATCTTTTCAAAATGACACATGCTTCCATTAATTATCATGTTGCAAAAATGAGCACATAAACAATTGAAGAACAAACTAACACATTCACACAACCCAATGTTTTAACCTAATTAACGTATGCAAAATTAAGGACCACACACCTCACAACACCATCCCCTCGTGGCTACTCCCATGCACATGTTACATACCAATATATAAATGTTCAATCCCAACTAGGATGGACAATACTACCAACGATTACATCATGGCATGAATATCAGGCACTCTCCACACAACAAGTACTAAACACCTCCAATACCTACATATCCTCAGTTTGAGCACATGGAAAAGGATTTGGATAAAACGTATTCATTGGGATGTACATCTTCACCCAATAGCATTCATTTTTGAAACACCCATAAGAGTAACAATATTGAGGCGTTCTTTGGATTTGTTTTTGCGTGCCTTACTAATGATGGCCCCTTGTTCTTCTTCGTCCTTAAGAGGAAATTTCTTAGGACAATGTGAGGATGTATGCAACTTCCTATGATTTTATCTTGTGCAAGAATTTGTGGGATTTCAACGAATTGTCATTGTGCTCTTCAATGGATTTGTCTTTGATGGGACATTATATATATGTCTATACAAATCTATATAAACACATATATATATACATATAAAAACACACATATATAAAAACATATAAATATATGTATTCTCCCTTTTATTTTGTATTGGCAATTTTATTTTATGTTTGACCATTTAACACTAATTTTTGGTTTGCAGACTCGGCGTTTCCACATTATGTTGTACGTGCGTTATAATCCTAGGTTAAAGTACATTTGTCAAAAAAAGAAGATGCAAAGTCTATATACAAAATATCATCCAGGCACTGAAGGTATACTTCAATATCACATTCATTTGCACATAACTTATGAACATAAAAGTGCCATGGAGAGAAAAATACTGTGAATCCTTGCATAATTTGATTGAGGCTTTGACAACTCCTTAATTTGTTGTCCTCAATGCCTATGCATCTACATGTTGGTTTGTGATATTTTATCAAGATGTTCACTAGTTTTCTTTAAAGAATTTTTAGTGGCTTATGCAAAATAATTGACTCAACACATGTTTCATAGGCAAGTGTGTCTATCCATGCTTACAAAAGGAGTGGTCACCATTTAGTCGCATAAAATGAGGTTTCAACATTGTTTTATGCTAATTTGTCTCCTTTTGCGTGATTCAATGTCAAATCCCATTGGAAGAGTATCTAAACCACAAATTGTTGATATTGATTTTGACAGCGAGCTTGTGAGGAAGGTTGCAAGGAAAAACCGATTGAGTATGTAAGTTTTGCAATTCTATCATTGTTTTTCCAAACTTGTGTTTGTGCATAATTATTTGTATCCTCACAATCATAATTTGATTTTGCAAGAAGAAAAATAAACTGAAAAGAATGAATTCTCCTTCACATAGGGGTCTACCAGTATATGGTTTAGTCTATGGCAAACACACCTACACCAACTCCTCCCCATAGGTCCACCAAAATTTCTCGTAGCCTTTTTGTAGATGATGAGGCAGTAGAGTGCATTAATCTCAATGATTAGGTTGTAGTAGTTTACAAACATCTAGATAGGTATCAATACCATCCACTACATTTTTGTTTACTTTGGATTGGATATTTTGTGGTTTCAGATGTGAGAATGTTTGAATTATTTCTAAAGTACCCCAAATTTGTGGACTTACATTTGTATGAGCAAATCAATGTTATTTCCTAAACCATTCACCCATGGTTTTTGGAACATTCTTCATATTTGGCATGCTGATCATATTTTTTTGGTTGAGTCTAATATCACATCAAAAACTCTATTGCAAACCCTCGTGCCACGTCTCGTTACTAGAATTTTAGAATAGAGACTTTAGGCATTTGCTTGGACAATTACAATATGTTGAAACTCCCCATTCACTTTATTATGACATAAAGGCAACGGTCAAGCAGAGTTGGACACCTTGGGGTTGAGTAAGTTGGTAGGTGGGTGCCGTGGTGTAATGTTCTTTAAAGGTCCGTGTTTGAAACCTTGTGAGATCCATTAGGAAGTTAGTGTAGCAAGAAAGTGATATTCCTTAATTGAGTCTAAATGGCAGCATGCACCAACTATGTTCACACTATCCCGGGTTTGGGGGGAGGGTTTATTATAATTATTCATGCTAAAATCCCACAAGTATAGGGTACTAGTGGTTGTATTTTTTTTTTTTAAAATTCCTACCTCGTTGCTCATGTGTTACCACTCATTGTTCACTCCTCACAAGATAACACTCCCCCTTGGTCAACTATGTATGCCTTGACCTTAGTAGTCATTGGATTGGAACACGTACTTATAATGTAAATATATGTCTATAATCACCCTAAACTACCAGATGATAGTTGAGTGGTATTCAAAACCGAAATGGAGTGGTTGGTAGTTTGAATCCCGACCGTGAAATCCTCTCTTTAAGGTATTGAGACTTTATAGTAACATCTCCCTTTTGGTGACACCTATTTTTAATCCTTTAGTTGTCAACATGTGACTACAACAATGTTATTGAGTAAGTCATTGTTAAGAGCTCGATAATGTTATGATTAGCCACACATAAGGAACACATTTTGTTATTTGGAATGAAGCCTTTTTTCACTTAGATTAAGTAGACGTGTAGTTGTCAAAATAAAAAGAACATCACTTAGTGTGCCACGCATGCTAGCAAAGATAATGATATCTTGATAAAGTGACATGCAACCATTTCTCACCAAACCAACAAAGGGGTAGAATTTGAAAACATGTCTGGAAGTTAAGACTAGCAATTTCACCAAGTTTTTTTGCATTTGAAATGTACAGAAAGAAGAAAGTTGGTACAAATGGTCAATGTAGTGGACATGAAGAAGGAGGTGTTGCCATATGTGTTTAATGTGCACCATAAGGGCTTTATTTTGATAGAAAAGCGACATTGTTTGACACGGAGAGGTCACTCCATTGTCAAGTTGAAAACCACGTGCGAACAAAGTTTGCTACCCTTATATTATATGCCATAGATAATTTTAAAAATTATGATATTTTTTCTATATATACATATCCATTGATAATATATATAATATATATTTTTAGTCATCTCCATTTTTTCTAGTAATTTTTTTAGTTCAATTCTGCGTCATTCTAGTTAGAAACGGTATGTTTTCTAGAAAAAAAATTTATCAATTTTGGTTATCAATTTTTACTATGTTATAGATACCATGTATATGTACTCATAATTTTTTTTTTGATAAAAGTTTGGCCCATTTTGTTGATGCTACTTAGAATTTTTTATTTTTTTTTTGTTCGCACGTGGTTTTCAACTTGACAATGGAGTGACCTCCCCGTGTTGTTTGATGCATAGCTTGGGCGACAAACACATGGTGTTGTAGGATTAGTGGTGTCATTCCCGATTTTTTGTGTGTGACAAAATAGGGACAAATAAGAAGTTTGTGAGTTGAAACAATCATGACATTTAGGGCACCAATCAACAAACTCTAGCAAATTCATTCATGTAGATCTTCATGTGAATCTAGCGTTGCTTGATTCTTGTGTTGTTGACACAAGCATTAAAATGTATGATTTTTTTACGAATGCTCATACTCCAACTTGCGTGGAGATTAGTTAGCAGCATTGATATTTGGCACTACGGTTTTAGAATTTTCACTTGAAATGTTAAGAGAACAACAACAAATGTATTTAGTTGACACACAAACACCTTGCAAATTTCACTAGCCATTTAGAGTTGAGCACACTTGAGTTGAGTACATCATTTATTGACTACAAACCACATGCAAATGAGAAATTCGCTACATGTTAAAATCTTTCTTGATTTGCTGTTACTATCATTGATGTTGTTTTTTTTTTCTTCCAATTTCAGTAGGTGTTGCAGTACGCTACAATTGTGGATATGTTATAGTGCTAAATTTGTTGCAAATATGATTGAGATGTGACTTCTTCATTATGTTCATGTAATTCATCATGCGATAGTGTTCACCCCAACTCAATTGTTGTAGGTTCTAATCCTTTTCGTTACAAATTCTTGCAAGTTTGAGAAGAACTAAATCATGGTACTAGACATGAACAAGTCATGTGGAAGAAGCATAGAACCTCTCACAAAAGCACAAAACCATCGAAGGGGAATACTTAATTTTTTTCCAACAATTAGCAAGTTTCAATGGTTTTGAACAACGAGGCAATGGTTGCATATCTTGCAGACCATTAGATGGAACAAACTGGAGTTGAATGTGAGTGATGAACACTTTGGATGGCTTGCTTGAGCTTAAGGCTCACTTCTTGGAATTAACAAATAGGTATACCAAGCTTTGTCGAACATCCAACTTGGAGATGATATGCACATAAGCAAATGACCATCACTCTAATATGGCTAGCATGTTTTGTCAAGGATCTCGTGTCTAAGTAGACTTAAGTAGAATAATTTCAATGTGATCTACACCTTGAAGATTTGCAGATAGCAATTGATCATACACAATATGCTAGAATATCCAATTGTTGCATTGGCCGCTAGAAAATTAGATTTTCTGAAATTTTTGGTCCGAAGGATTCCCTATGCCAGAGTTGAAGTGACTCAAGGAGGTTGCAGAAACAGACAACATGTAGAGTTTATGCTAGTTGCATTTCACCTCCTCTGCCTTTAAGATGCTTTGTGCCTCTTAATTCTTCTTTTCTTGCTCCTGAGTCCTTAATCGCATTGCATGTCTTTGCCTCTCATGCATGATCGAGTAAAAACATCAACATAAAAAGGATTATGCACATGCAAGTTTGAGGTTGTCTAAAGCCCACATCCAGTTTACCAAAATGATTATGAGAGTAGCACCATTTGATAGACTTTCCCCTAAATTGAAATCGGAATGTGGCTAACATGGCCTAAATTAACATTCGGTTGCAACTGTACTGTTCAATGCTTGGACTCAATTCTGGATGGAAGCTTACCGATCAATCTCTTTCTTTATGTTGAAGTTGTTACTTGATATTGCAGGGATTATGAGTTTTTGGGAGTTTCCCAGAGTATAATGGTTCGTCAATATGCTTCACTTACATGGCCTGCAAATGCATCATGTTGTAAGTGAATGTCAAAGCATCCATTTGAAGTAATCACATTCGAAAGGATATTGTTGCTCTGATTTTGCACTGAAGAACCGTATTATTATTTTCTTATAATTGAAACCCTAAACCCAGAGCACCACAAATGGGGATGTGGTTACCATCACTCTTTTGTTGAAATGAAGCCCTTGGGTTCACATTGAACGCAAACTGCAACACCTCTTTCTCTGTTCACTACTTCGACCACTTGTACCAACTTTCTTCTTTTTGTAGATTTCAAATGCATAAAAACGTTGGTGAAATTGTTAGTATTCACTTTAAGACATGTTTCAAACTCAAATCCGTTGTTGGTGTGGTGTCTACTTGCTTGATGCCATCCTTTGAACCTTCATGCAACTTAGTCGATTCTTGATTACCTTTTTCCTTTCGTTGTATTGCCACAGCTGCACACCCAAGAGAGTTGTTGCTTGCCCGCCAGCTTGCCACATTGTCCGTGGCCCCTACCCTTTGTTGCCACTGCAACAATGTGGCACTGTTGGATGAAGCCTAGTGCATGGATGGTCTAGGACCTCCCTACATGTGACCACACATGCTTTGTTAACATCGCCTAAGTGACACGTGGATTTATCCGCTCAACGAGGCAATGTAAGATGTCTACAAAAGAAGGACAATGCCTTCATTCAATAAAAGATCCTCACCCACAAAAAGGTTGATTTAATGGTGATTCTCACTTACCAGTCCAACATCTATAGACCCCCTAAATGGAGAGTAAAAGGCTCTTTCCTTAAGAGGACTTTGAGAATTTATGTAACTTGTGTATGAAATTATAATTATTTGAAAAAAAATTTGTAGACTATGTATAGATTTGCTAACCTATGAATTTGTTTTTTTTATAAAAATCCTCCAAGCTACTTAACCTTCTTGAAATAGAAACTTTTTTCTCTTAAAAGTGTCGCTTTAAGGCCACAATACCATACTTGACCTTTCTTCCACAAATTAAAAAATAAAATAAGAGATAACAATGCATTACAATATGGCCCATACATGGAGCACTCAATGGCTTGCTTGCAACTTCAAGGTTAAGGTGCTTGCTTTTGGTTGGTACTCTGTACTTAGAGGCTCTTATCTTATTACTACTATGTTACATTGACATTAACTTTGCTATAGAGAAATGAATGTGGACATGGTTCATGAACCTGCATCATGAGGTGCAATGTATGTGGACCAAACCGTATGTAAAGGGGAGGTTACACTTTCAATTCAACTATGTTCCCATGAGTCATGTGTTGTCGTAAAATTGAAGTATTGGAGAGAGCGTGCATGAACGAAATGAAGAAGCTCCTTTTTGAGACACAAATAATTGGGTCAAAAGTGAAGTTAGTTATCGCATTGTCATCTCAAGATAAGCATTGGTGTTTTTTTCCATGGACATGAATGGGTGACTACTCTCCTCTAAGGATGGGCTGGCAACATGGTGTGTTATGTTGTGGAGGGTTGATTGGGCTTGTTTGTTGTCCAATGTTTCTATACGTTATGTGAGATATTTGATGGTTTTTGGATGTATTTGTTTCATTGATTTTTTCATTAGGAAAGAAACCTAAGTTGACGAGATTTTGATTTGTTTCAATCTTTGTTTGGATTGTTCATGGATTGCTCCCCATACTCCAATTGTGATAGTTACGAGGGGGTTTACCTTCCAACTGCAACTCCTAAAGGCATGATGAGGGGATCATAATTTGTATATTTCTTTCCTTATAGTTGTTGGAGGCACCTGATATCCACATGATGTATGGTTCTAGCCTAGTCATGCATGTTCACGATGTGGAAATTCATGTGCACCTAAGTAGCCATCTCGGGGGGGGGGGGGGTAGTCATTGGTTGGAGTAGCAATATACGTGCAAACAAATGATAGGGTATTTTAAAAACATGGGAGCTAAAAATTATAAATCGACTTAAGAGTAATATAGGGTATCAAAAATGGCATTGGACATCTTTAAAGTACTATAGGGTATGGAATAATAGGTACTTTGGAATTATAAGTAATGCAAGACATTTTTCTATTAACCCAAAGTAGAAATTTACATAATGATAGCATGTGAAAAAAAGAAGAGAATTGAAAGTAATACCCCCCTATAAAATAGTGGTTGTTCGCACCTATATCCTTAACTTTTTAACACACTGCCCCCCCCCCCCGAGGTAGCCATAAAGGGATTATTGCGTCTTATGATCTATTGTTTCATTGGCACGCTTTGATGATAGTGTACAATTTATTTAATTGTTTGGTTAGAGTGTTTGGACCGTTTGATGGATTGCGTTGTTATGTTTGGATATTTGTAGTCCATTGAGGTGTTGTTTTGAGCATTGAGAGAAAGAAAGAAAAAAAAGACAATTCGATCCATGGGGTTTGGGTTTTTGTATTTTATTTGGTATATATCATTGTGGTGGGTGGTTTTGTGGTTTGTCAAATTTTGTCATTACTTGAAATTGTTGCTTTATGGAGGAGGTGATTTGTGTTAACATTGTGATGATAATAATACTTGTTTTGTAAGGGCACGGGGCAATGTCAAGGGAGAACCGGTATTTAGTGTAATGACAGCCAGTTGGTTTTGTGAAAAGTTTGGTTGAATTGGGAAAGTGGAGGATGTGAACCTAGTGTTTTAAAAAAAATAAAAAAAATAAAAAAATGGATTTCAACTGGCAACCATTTGAGGAGGAGGATTTTAACCCGAATGAATTATGAAATAGGCGGATTTCATCCGGTTTGATTCACCTAGGGTTGGATATCATCTAGTTCTAGGGTTTAGGTTATGTGTTTGTTGTAGGCTTGTAGCAATTTGGTGAATGGTGGATAGGCGAAGCTTTTGCTTCATTATTGCATTTCATTGTTGACGGCTAGCGTTTAGAATGTATTATGCGTGTGTTTATGAAAGATCTTCGTGGTGGTCTTGATAACATACTAATGGAAGCCATAGCTTTATGGAGGAACTCTACAAAATTTAGATGGTTGTTTTCACATCCACAGATATACCTTTCTAGACATTTTCATCTTGAAGGTGAAGATGATATTGTTGATTTTGACTTTAACAGTTGATGAATTTCATTTTTGTATATAGTATGGTATATTAGGTCACTCTTCTATCATGTTGTGGCCTCAAATCTAATATGAGGTTTTAAGACCTAGATATGATAGAAGAGTAAATCCATGGCCATCAACCGGTTGATGGGTTATTTCAGGTTCAACTCATGCTATGGATAAATTGTTGATCATTGTTGTTGTTTCTTGTATGTAATGAATTGTTGATCATTGTTGTTGGATGTTGATATCATTACATATTATTGTTGTACGTTGATATGTTCTTTGGACATTGTTGTTGAATGATGTATATTGTTTGTAGATATAATTTTGCTACATTGGAAACTGGCTTACTTATCAATGCCCAAGTTTTTGGCCGGTTGTCATTACAATGAAGAGGAAATTAACCGGCACTTGAAAAAAAAATGATATTGGCTACTCCAAATTAATGGCAACAAGTTTGCAACTGGTCATATCATGAAAAAACCGGTAGAAGTTGTGAAGGGGCAGATTTTAGCTGGTTGAGCTCAAAAATCTCCCGGATCTTGGTACGGGGTGAAGAAATTCGATGCAATGATGCCCATTTCAAAGGTGAAAGAGTGCCAATTAAACTTGGATGAAGGGCATTTATTGATAATTGCAAAGTACTAATCATCCGGAGAACAACTAAACTTACGGACAATATACTTTGTCATTATTGTTCATTATTGTAATGTTGTAGATTACGATGATGATGAAGTCACGGTGGTTGGAAGAGTTGTCGTTGAATGTTCATGGGCGGTGGCACTTGCATATGGCCATTGGAAGTGTTGTGGAGGAGGTTGGGTTGTGGGTCGGTTGTCAATGTTGTGCTATGTTGGTTAGCAAGGGGGCGTTGGATGAATTGGGAAGTTGGATTATCAGTTGCCCATTATCGATTGCATCCTTTGGCTCAAAAACTACAATATACAAGTTGTGGTTTCATGGACGTTGGTTGTTGTGTGATGATCTTCTTCGTTGCAAAATCTACTTGTTGGTTGTATATGTATTGATGGCCAAGGCTATATATTTGAATATATGTCTCCATACAAATCCCTTGTTCCTAGGTTATTATAATGAACTTGGGCTTGGAGAGGACATGGTTGATTTTGCTCGTGTTCTCCATAGCATGTAATTTCCAAGCTATTGTTGTTTGGGTTGGTGCATGCGCCATCTCGATGGCCATTTTGTTTGGTTGTTTAGATTGTTGATATTGTGAGGTTGAAACCCCACCTTGTGACCAAAGAAAATTACAATCTTGTTATTCCACTTAGTAGAAGAAGAAGAAGAACTCTGGTCCCTACTAGGGGCCGGAGTGAATAAAGTGTCTGTTCGTAGGACAACCGTGGCCATACCCCAGGGTAGTGGCGTTGGGTGTAATACTACTTCACCCTTTACAGGGAGTAGACACTATGTTAGTAACTGAGGTTTTAACCGGTTCAACCGGGGGGGGGGGGGAGAGGGTGCATGGATTTTAATTAGAATTTTGTGGGTCTTGCTACTTTGTTTGAGACGAGTGGCGAGCGTATTTGTTTGGAGTATAAATGGTGGTTGGTTATGTAGTTGGTCGCCAAGTCATGGTTCCAAGGTTGGTTGGATAAGGACGTGCGTGTTGTGTTAATACGGTCCGGGTTCGATTCACGTTGAATCCGTCTGAGCGTGTTAGTGCAATACACTTTGACTTGGTGCTGCAAGTGAGTAATCATAGGCAGGAAAGTTGTGCCAACCAACCGGCTACTCCCCGCCTTTCTGAGCTATAGGTGGTAACTTTAATAACTAGTGGTCTGACCACTACCCCTCTCTAGTTTTAATTATGGTTTTGTAAGTCTGTGATGGGTTGTTTATTTTCTATTCGTCTTTTGTGGATTAATATTGAGTGTGCATATTGTATGGCAATTATGTTGAGTTGTTTGAATGTGTTCCTAATTTGTGATGTAGGAAGTTTAAGCTTTGTTTCGAGTTCGTTCATTGAGGGGATGTGAGTTGTGGCTCTAGCACCAGATGCTAATACAATAAGTGGGGCTATGTTCCAACCCTTTGCGATAATATTGTTTATGAGTGGTTGATATTTTGTAATTTTTCGTTCTCTTGTTTCATTTGAGAATTTGTCGTTGCAGTAAGTAAATTCAATGAATTGTATTGTGATTGTGGGTGTAGGTGCTTCGGGTGGTGGAGAATTGTATGGGTGGCCTAGGACACATATTATGTCGGGTTTGAGCCGAGCGTTGCAGTGGCATCTTTGGGTGTCGCATGTGCATGGTAGTAACCATGTTGGTACTGTGTTTTCTTGGGGTAGATCATTGTATGTGCCCGCATTCATAAGTATGTAGTGTCTTGTTACTTTGTTTGAAACGAGGAGTTTGCGTATTTCCCATACTGCTTTGTTATGCCTATTTGTTATAAGCGCATGGATGTGTTGTTGTTTGCATTTTAGGAGTACATGTAGCCATGTGTCTGCTTCTGGTGAGTTACAAATAGGGCATGTATGGGATGGGTATGCATTTCTACCAAAGAAGAGTTGTTTCCGAGCATGTCCCATATATTGTCCAGTTCGGAATTTTATTAGACATGTTTTTTGTCTATCTGTGATGACTGGGTTATTCCAGAAATCATTAGATAATGTTTTGTCTATATCTTTGTTGTCTAGCCATTTGTGTAATTGGTGTGTTTGGGTAGCTATGAGGGCTAGGTTGTGTTTTTTGTCATATTTAGTGATGTATTTACCAAGGTGTCGAATGGGGCCTTTATCCGGCGTTTCTTGCATTGAGTGCCACCAGCCTTTTTGGAGGTAGTACGGCGTGGGGTGGGCATGTTCGTGTGTTGCTATGGCATCTCTATGGTCTAATTCGCACCCCATTTTGGCTAATTTATCCGCTTGTTCATTGCCACTTATATTCGTGTGGGCTTTGACTTTATGTAGTGTGGTGGTTTGTGTTCGGGATTGTAGCATTTTAATTATGGATTCTAGTATCTTCTTGTCTGGATGACTATTGTGTGAGGTTGGGTGTTTCATTTGTGTGTTTAGAAGGTATAGAACATTAAGGCAATCCGTGAAAATATGTGCAGGTTCATTGTGATATGTAGTGGTGAGGAGGCATATCGTGTGATAGATAGCCATTAGTTATGCTCTTAGTATATTTTGGAGTCCTGGTAGTCTTTCTGCAATTTTAAGGTTTTTGAAAGGGTTGTATATGCCGTATCCGGCCTTTTCTCGTCGCCAGTGTTCTTCGGTTATTGCTTTTGGTGGTATAAATGACCCATCGGTATAGTAGCAAAATTGTGGTGGGTATTTAAGGGGTAGGCATATGTCATGATTTGTGATGGGTGGGATATTGATATTTTGAATTGGGGGTGGGGGGGGGGGGTGGGTATGGAAGTTGAGACCATTTCTTATTATGGTTTACTGGTGTGTTTATTGGCGTGGGAGGTGCGGTTGTGTTGAATATGGTGGGTATTTGTAAAGATTTGGCAATATTGTGCATACGGTCCACGTAGCCTATAGGGTCGATGGGTGTAGTTTTGTGGTGTATACATATTATTCTAATGTCACGACTTTCTGTTCGGGGTTCGATTCTTAGTTCCGGTGGTATTGTGGGTTCGTCGTATGTAATGGTATCTGCTCTGAAGTGTGTGATGACGTGTGAGTCTGGGAAAGGACCTGTGTGTGGATGGAGGTTGTGGTACCAGTCAGGGTCAGTTGTTATGAGTAGCGTTATTGTGTTTGGGTCTTTTTTGGCCGCAAGTCTTGCCCAGTGGAGGGCTTGTTGGGTGTCTTGTTCTGTATGAGGGTGGGCGTATCCATTCCCAGTCCATTTATGTTGGAATGTTGTTCCTATTGACCCGAATACTTTATCTTTGGGGAATGGGGAAGAGAATTGTTTTAGTGAGGTGGGGCATGTCACTGGTGATGAAAAGTGTGAATGGGTAATTTGGAATGAGTCGATAATGTGTTCTAAGATGGCATTTGGTAGTGTGTATTGGGAGAGTTTGAGGGGGTCGTTTTTGGGCATTCTATATTTGTATCGTTGATATAGCTATGCAACTTCCTTTTCAAATGATTGTATGGGGGGTTCGAAATTGTGTGGTTGACTTAGTGTGTTTTGGTATTGTTCCCATAGCCATTGTAATCTTTGTTTTGGAATGGTAATTAAGTGGCGTCAATCGTCGTCAAAGATATGTGATTCACCATGTTGGCTTTGGATGGTGGTTTGTGTGCAGGCGATGTCGGTGTCTGGGTTACATTCATTAATGTTAATGTGGCATAGGGGTATAATGTGTGGTGGAGGGATGTGCCTTGTGTCTCTTATTTGTGCTTCATCGAAGTTTTCTTTTAAGATGTTGGTGAAGTGTTGATTTTGTTTGTGTGTGTAATATTGTGTTAGTATTAGGATGTTATGATTTATTGTGTTTTGGTTCTCCCATGGGAATAAGTCTCTTTGGGGGAAGCCATTTGTTATATATTGATCCATTTGGGAGTATCCATTGACATAGATAGGAAGTATATTTTTTTGTAATTTTGTTTTTATCTTTGTAGTTGTGGGGGCGGTCTTGTATTATGGAATGTATTGGGAATTGTGTAGGATTTTTTGGAATGTGCGGTGGTGGTTTTGGGTGTTCGGGCGGTGGAGGTGGTGGAGGTGGTGGGGGGTGTTCAGTGTGTCTTCTTGTTTTTGGATCTATGTGGTGGTTTTGTATTTTGTATGCATTTTGTAAGGTGTTTGGTAAGGCGTGTGTTGGGCAATTATTTGAGCATTGGTTGTGACATGTCGGTTCGCAAAAGAGTATCCTTGCTTGGTTTAAGGCGGCTTTAATTGTGTTAGTGGGTGTGTCATAATAGTATTTAAATTCATCGTTGGTCATTAATTGTGTGCCATTTGGGTGAGTTATGTGTTTAAGTTCAGTTATATGGTGTAGTGTAAGTTTGTGTAGATATTTTAGAGAGGTTGTGGGGGTTAGTGTTGGTGTATGTTGTGCTTGGCGCATCCATTGTGTTTCAAGTGGTGTGGGGAGAAGGGGGAATTTTTCGAGTTTGCTTCTTAGATGGACACCAGTGGTAGTTTTTAGTAGGTATCATGTTCTTGTGATTGGTGACCTTTTACAGTCATGTTGAGATATGCGTGGTAGGATTAGTGATCCTCCATGTTTGGCGAGTATGTGCTTTGTTAATCCGTTATATATTTTCCCAAGTCTCCCTTTATCATTGAGGGCGTTAATGAGTTGTTCTCCTATACATGTGATGTAGGCATTTTTTAGTGAGAATGCTTTTGTGCCGAACATTTCTTGGGGAAGTTGTGTGACTGTATTTGACATACATTTTGGCAGGCCACATATAGTTTTGTGTATGGAAATTATTCTTTTATCAAGTTTCTTAATGGCGGGAAGCGAATAGGGGACTGTATAGAAACTATAGGCAATGCCAGCTCTTATGACTGTATCAACCATTTGTATTTTCTGTTTCATAGTGGCTGGGCATATGGTTAATAATTTACATTGCTTGACTAGTTTAGTTGTTGTTATGTGTGTTTGTATTTTCCATTGTAGTGATGAGACTAAATTAATTCTAAGGTAGATATATGGTTCGTGTTGGCTTAGGGTAGGGATGGGTTGGTTCCGGAAATTTATATTAGCGTTTTCTAATTGTGTTTTGAAGGCTTGTGGTTTTAGCTTGGATTTGTTGGGGCATCCTGTGACTGCGCATTTTGGGATGCCCATGTCCATTCCTGCCCATTCGCAGTATCTATCGAGTTTGTTTAGTTGGAATTGGAGGGATGCCAGGTTATTGGATATTACTGCTAGGTCATCCGCGTAGGCTGCAGAGCTTAGTTGCGTATAAGAGGTTTTAAAGGTGTATCCGTTATTTCCTCGCTGTAACCATCTAAGGAGTGGTTCAAGAAAAATGATGAAAAGGTACGGACTTAGTGTGTCTCCTTGTATAGTTCCTCTTTGTATAGGTATTGGTTGTGTTTTATCGAAGTGTTCTCTGGTGAACGTGGTAGTGGACTGTGAGTAGATATTACCTATTAAGGCTACCGTATCTTGTGGGTAGTCTAGGTCCTTCATAATAGCGAGGAGTATAGCATGGTCAATAAAGCCGAATGCATTTTCAAAGTCTATGTATAGGATATAAATGTCTTGATCGGTGAACCTTGCATCATCTAATGCGGCGATGATAGTTTGTAGTTGTCGGGCAGTGCATCGTTCAGCTCGGAAACCTTCTTGACTATCGTGTAGGATTTGATATTTTTCTCCATATGCGGAGAGAATGCTTGTGAGCGTACTAGTAAATAGTTTGTATATTGTATTGGCTAATGCAATTGGTCTATGGTTGGTAAGTTGGTGGGGGTTTCCTTTTTTGTATAGGAGAATTGTGAGGCTTGTTTTCCAAGATTTGGGTATTTGTTTTTGTTTGTTACAGTGTGTAAAGAATAAGAAGAGAAGCTTGTGGAATCTTGGCGGCATGTTTTTTAGTATGGCGTTAGGGATTTTATCAGGTTCAGGGGTTTTTCCGTTGGCCAAGTTTTTGAGGCATATGTCGTATGTTTCTTGGTCCAAGTATATGTGTAAGGAAATTGTTGATTCCCCCCGTTTTTCTATGGTATATCCGTTTAGGTCATGCCACGGGCATTGTCTAACACCACATATGCAGTCTTGTGTGTGGTCTGGTTGATAATGACATGTTGGTACGGTGGGTCTGTTGCTGATTGATTGTTGTGCGTGTATTTCTTGTGCAATATCTTTTGGGTTTGTAAGGATGTTATTATATCTATCTATGAGACAGTCGAGTGGGGGGTGTCGGTATTTTTAAAAACTTTTCTGTTTATTTTCTTGGGACTTTTGTCGTATAGTTGTTGGTATTTAGATATAATTTTTTTGATTTGTTTGTTGGTGTATTCTGTCGTGATTTTTCTGGCTTTGTTTTTAGCTTCTTTTGCTATTGTGGCTAATTCTTCTATCCACGAATCGTATTCTAATAATGAGTCGGGTGGTGGGGGTATAGACTTGTGGGTATGGCTATGTATTTCTTGAGTGATAATAGGGTGGTTGCGCCAATTCGGATTGTTTTTTGTGATGTAGATTATTTTACGGATAAGGTGGTAGGTGGATAGGTTTAGTTTCCATTGTTTTTGGGGTTTCTTGGGGAGGTATCCACCTTGTTGGGCAATGTGGTTTGGTAGTGTGGGAATAGGTGGGGCACTGCATGTTTCTAGGACCGCGTTGGTGATGTTGTCTGTGATAGTGTCAAATGAGGTACAGGCTAGTTGCCATTGTTCATTTGTGAGTTGGTTGTTTTTTAGTAACTGTGTAAGATCGTCTATTTGGTTTGAATGTCTTTCAAAAAATGTAGTGTGGAATTTTTCTAGTTTTTCTTGTGGTATGGGATTTAGTAGCCTAGGGGGTATTTCAGAGGGAATGGGTGGTGTCTTGGCTATGAGTGTGTTTGGGGGATTTGTAGTTGTATGGGTAAGTGGTTGGAGTTTAGCTGAATATTTTGGTTTGTACTTGAGGTGTATTGGTTGTTGTTAGGGGTTTTGATGAAGAAACCGTCTATTAGACTACTTTGGGTGTAGTTGTGGCCTCCTTGTCTGGAGAATGTTGTATTTGTTGGGACGTATGATAGTTCGAGGTTGGTTATAAAAGACTGCCATTTATAGTCCTCTATTTGTGGGGGAGTGGTTTGTTGATCATTTTGTCTACCTATTAAGGCGATGTCCCGATTAAAGTCTCCGCATAGTATGTATGTGTGATTGGGGTGTGTATTTATTTGGTTAGTTATGACATTTTGTATGGTAGGAATAAGAGGTATGTCTTCCTCGTGTGAGGGCATATATAAGTTTATTAGGAGCCATGGTTGTAGGGGTTGGTTTGCTATACGTGTTATTTGGAGGAATGGAGATATATCTGCGGGTGTGGGGATTTTGGAAAGGTTACATGGGAATGTATGCTTTTTATGTATTAGTAGCAGTAGGCCGCCTCTATGACCTCTGTATGTCATTCTTTGACGTATAATTCTTGTGATGTTGTGCGTGTTGTTAAAGAAAAATTTGTATTGTGGGAATAATCTTTCGATGTACTTTGTAGATTTTGTGGCAGATAACTTAGTTTCTTGTATGGTGATGATTGAGGGGGGTTTTTGAGGGTTTGCAATTAAGTCTTGTAGACATGGCATGGCGGTGTTCAATGAGGAGGCATTCCATGTTATAGCATATGTTTTTTGACTTGTTAGTGGAAGTGGTCCGTTTGGTGGCGATGAGTTTTGTGTCGGGATGGGGTTGGGGTGAGTGTATTCGTTTATGGGTTCGTTATATCTTAATGCTTCTATTAGTAGTTGTCGAGGTAAGTATGTGAATGCTTCACTCATGTCTTGAATGTTACGTGTGTTAGGGTTTAGGTGAATGTAGTCGTATAGTTTTGTGTGTATTGTATCGGGAGGGGTGATTATATCTTTATATATGTCGCGGAATTATGTGTATGGATGTGGGGTGCCTATGTGTCTTTCTGGGGGATTGGGCAGTGTTGTCATTTTTTCAAGTAGTTGTGATGTCCAATCTTGTTGTGGTGGGTGTTGTAAGTATGTGTTACATATTTCCGTGGAGGGGCTAATTGTTACGATTAATGCGTATATGATTCGTGGGGGGGGGGTGGCTTATGTGTTGTTGTATGTAGTTGTATAAGTATGGTAATGCGGTTGTTGTGTGTTCGTGTAGTTGATGTGTATTTTGGAAAAGGGGGCCAAATGTTTTGGCTAGATGTTGGTATTCAGGTTGGAATTTAATCGTGCTTGGTAAAAAGTATGTGTTTTGTCGTCTTTTATGGGCGGCTGGGTGTATTTGTAGTAGGTTAGGCATGGAACCTGGGTTAGGGTGAATATCGCCACATTGTAGTATGAGTAGATTTTGTTGGATATGATGTTTATTTATTATGCTTAATTGTAGTTTTTTATTAGGAATTTTTGTAACATGTTTGGATTGGGTTATGTGAGGTGGGGGGGATTTTGGTCTAGTGTTTGTAATGTTTGTATATTTGGTTGTATGTGAGATGGGGTTTGGTTGGTTTAGTGGGGTTAGTGGGGTTAGTGGGGTTAGGTTATTGTTTGAGAGGTAAGTTGTGTGTTGGTTATAGTGTTGCTTACATGGGTGTAGAGGGTGTCCATAATATGGTTTAAGTGTGGGTGTGTTGTGTGTGAGGTTTTGTTTGTGCTTTTGGGGGTGTTTTGTTATGAGACTTTTGAGGGTGTTTGTTTGAGGTCCCGGGTTTGTTTGGATATCCCCTCCTAGGAGGATGATTATAGAATTATTCCATGTGTAGTATTGGAGGAGTTTAACTTTGGGGTTTTTAAGATGCATGTGTGTTATGTGTTGAAATTTACCTATGTATGTTATGGTATAGATGGGTGGGATTAGAGAGTTGAATTGGTTTAGTAATGTGGGTGTGATGTTGTTTAGTGTGTTGTGCATGTTATTGGGGATGTTGTATGGAGAGGTGGTGGGGGCTTTGTGGTGTGAGTAGTTTGTGTTGTGTAAGAGTGTTGTTGTATTTAGTGTGGGGTGTGGTGTGAAATGGCCATATGCTATTGGTATATTACATGTAATGGTAAGTATGGTGGAAAACTTTTGGGTGTTTATGCCCTTTTTATTTATGAGTAGAAAAATACATATGATATGTGTGAGTATCGTCCATATATATACTATTGGTTTGTTACTCATGAGGGTGGTTTGGTCCTTTGTGGTAGCTTGGTAATATTTTTTATTTATTTGATTTAGTCTAATGATGTTGGCGAGTGAGGCCAATGTACGGATTTTGAGGAATGGGAGTGCATGCTTTTTATTTATATAAAAAAAGTAGATAATACAAAGTATGTGTGTGAGTATCGTCCATGTGTGTAAGTGGACCCATATTATTAAGACGATAAGGGCATAGATGAGAGTAGTAGTGAGTATCTTGGTGCGTGTACACTTTTTATTTATATATGTATAAACTAGGAGATAAATGTTGTATGTAATCATCGACCATGTGGATGCTATTGGATAAGTGTGCTTTTTGGTTATGTTTATATTTGTTGTGTTACGGATCTTGGCTAGGAGTATTGTAGTGGTGGTAATGTATAACTCTTTATTTATAAGAAAATAGAAAATACAATTCATACGGATGAGACACTTCAATAGGCATGCTAGGAGCTTTCTATTCATTGGGATGTCATTGATCTTTGTGGAGGCTTGATGAGGGGCTTCGGAGGTGTATGCCGGTAAACCCTAGAGGTGCGAGATATGTGTTGATGTCTCCCGCATATGTGTTTGCCATGGAAGTACTTGGTGCTTGCGTGAGTCTTGCGATGTGGGGGTGGGGAGGTTCCGGTGATGTGGCGGCCAATGTTTGCATGATGTTATGGATACGGTTGTTGGATTGTTGAAATTCCATCGCCATGGCGCTCATGATGCTATGCATGTTAGTTGCATGTGCCTTGAGTGTATCCATGGATGCTTCAATTTGCTTATCCGTGTTGAGGTTGATGTTGTTGGTTAGCGTGGTGAGCTTGCCATCCACCGTCTCGACTAGTTCCTTGATGGTTTTGGTGAAGAACTTCACACCTTTTATAGCCCATTAGCTAGCTGGGCTAGCCCATATTTTTGAGGCCTTAATCTTGCCATAGCTAGGCTAGCCCATATTTTTTGAGGCCTCAATCTAGCCATAGCTAGGCTAGCCCATATTTTCTAAGGCCTCGATCTAGCCATAGCTGGGCTAGCCCATATTTTTTGAGGCCTTGATCTAGCCATAATTGGGCTAGCCCATATTTTGGGAGGCCTCGATCTAGCCATAGCTGGGCTAGCCCATTTTTTTCGGGTACCGTTTTTAGCCATATAGCTGGATTAGCTGACCTAATAAATTAATTCATGTAGCTCATATAATGAATTCAAGGAGACATTGTCTCATCAATACAATTATATTTCATATCAGTCAAAATCACTCATCGTCATCAATATCTAAAACATGTTGCTCATCATTCTCTACCAACAAATTGTCATCATCCTCTATCTGCAACTCCTCATCGAAAATAGGGTGTTTGGGAATGTGATTCTTCCAATCAGAATTATCCAACAAGATCAACTTTTCAGGATTGTATGGCATTAGATGTTTGTTCAACTTAAACATCATTGATGCCTCTGCAAATCCTCAAGAGAACGACCCATCTTTTTAGAGGAATGTAGAGAATATAGCCCACTTTGAGTAAAGACATATCAAAAGATGTAAACATGTAACCAGTTGCACTTGGATGCATTTGGATATGGACAGATGATCTCAACCCTAAAAAATTTATGGCAGTGGTAGGGATGACATGGTTGGGCCTTAGCTTGAGCCAATTTAGTTACATGACTTATCTTTAGCTAGCTAATAACTAGCTGGGCTAGCCCATATTATCTGAGGCCTCGATCTAGCCATAGCTGGACTAGCCCATAAATTTTGAGGCCTCGATCTAGCCATAGCTAGGCTAGCCCATAATTTTTCAAGCCGCGATCTAGCCATAGCTGGGCTAGCCCATTTTTTTCGAGAACCATTTTCAGCCATAACTATTAGCTATTAGGTTAGCCGCTAGCCCAAAAAGTCTGTGGGCTAGCGGCTGTACAAGGTCTGAAGAACTTCTCCGACACGAGGGGTGAAGATGCGGCGGTGTTGCTCATAGCTTGGGCTTTTTGGGCTATGACTTCACGAACGGGGGCGTGTGCGAGGCGTATGGCCGTTTGGTTAGGTTCGGTGCCGTCTATGCTCCCCTTGTGTGGGATGAAGTCCACCCGCCTTCCTAGGATGTACGTTGATTTCCTTAGCCACTCCGTGTAAACCGCCGCATTAAGGCATTGGATGTGGCACCATCCGGCGTGCCGATCTTCTCCGTGTATGGATTGGTGACCAAAAGTGATGCCGGTGATGTTGTCCTCTCCGAATAGCTTCTTGAGGGTCTTTGTGATGGTCGATTGAGCTTCCCTTTGTGGTAAGTTGTTGGCTACTAGCGTGGTGCTAATTCGGAGCTCCGAGATGTTGCCCATGCCTTTATCCCTGGTGATGTTCACTCTAAGGCGTTCGGAGTGGTAGATGAGGCCGTTGTTGAGGATGTCATCTCTAGATTCTTCGGTGGTGAGGGTGATGAAGGCGAAGTCTTTCTCTACCTCCGACTTGGTGAGTGACAAGATTTCTACCTCTCGGCCGTCGTAGTAAGATTCTCTCATGAGTGTCCTAAGTATGTCGACGGCCGTGTTGTTGCGGAGGGCTTCGCCTTTGAGGTGGAGCCTCATGTTTTTGGCCTTCGTGATGAGTTCGAAGCCTTTTTCTACCTTGCCAATGACTAGCTCTCCATCCCCCATTGCCATGACAAAGGCTCGTTCCCCCCGGAGGAGGGCCAAACCGTCTCTCTTCGGGTGTTGGAGATGAAGTTTGATGAAGCCGGCCCAATTCGTTGTGACCGTATTGATGCCTATGTCTATTGGGTTGGAGTATGCGGTCCCTAGGGGTATATTCATGTGTCGTAGTCGCTCCATGCATGCGGCTTTGACCTCCTTTCGGCTAAGTCTCTTGTATTCTCCGTCAAATCGTATGGTAACATGGAATCCCTCGGTGAGACCCGTGTCTAGAGAGATCTTCTCATACATGGGGATTTGTGTGAAATGTAGGTGTTGTCCGGGGACCGCATCCGGGCGCTCCGTAGGATAGAGAATTTGTTTGGTTCGTGGGAATGCCCTCCGAACCGTTCTAAATTCATGGATTTCGTTGACGGGTGTTCCTAGGGTGTTGAACTCTTCATTGCTACGATTCTCCTTCAATTCCTTCTTACCCCTTTGTATGGAGATTGCCTCATGCATTTGGAATCCTGTCCACTTTTGGCCAATCATGTCGATTCCTAGAGTAGCGATTCGCTTAGATCTCGTGTATGGTGAGGGTGGTATGGTCTTACTTGGTATTGTGGGTGTGGATGTCGCGGTGTAGTCGTCGGCTTTCCTTCTCTTGGTGGTTTGGCTCTCCGAGATGTCTTCGAGTCGCGGGTTACGGTAGTGTAGCGTTGGTGGCGTGCTCTCAGTATTGTGTGCGGATTTATGTGGCGTCAATTGTGCGGCTTGGATGGAGTTTCTCTCGGATGATATTTGAAGGGAGCTTCCTCCTCGCTCGGGAGACACATTTTCTAGTTGGGCGTCCATGTCGAGGTCCTCTTCGGCGGCTTGCACATGTGAGCGATTCTGTTGGTGTGATGGTGGTGATGTGTGAGAGGTTGGCGGCTGGGCATGGATTTGCTGTCGGAATTCCATGTATTGGTTGCTGAGCTGGTGTGGCGGTTGCTGGTTGGGTTGGGCCATGTTGTTTGGAGGTCGGGTGTTGGGTAGTGGGTCAGCTCCTGCTTGAATAAAGTGCCGTTGGAGGTCGTTCGTCTCGGTAGCATTGTGAGTTTGGTTGTGGATGTGCCTGTTGAGTGCTCCTTGTGGCTTCGGGGGGTTAGGTGTCTTGATTCCGAGTGTGGTCGTTGTGTGGAGGTTGTCGTGTGCCCGTGTTCGGTTGGGGCCTCCTCTTCTGTCTGTTGTACCTGTTGTGTGTGATCTGCAGGGGCCACTTTGTGGGGTGAATTTGTTGTTGAATGGATGGTTTCTAAGATGGTGGTGTGCAGGTTGTGTGCGTACCTTGTTTTCTCGGGGTGGGTGGTTGTGCTTGTTGGGATTGGGACTTGGTGTGGTGTCGCTAATATGTGTTGTGGTGGGTGCAGGGATCGTTTGTGGTTGCAGCGGCGTACCCAGTGCTTCTGGTGGGGTCTTCTGTCCTGTCAGGTTCGCAATTCGGTGGGGGCTTCGTCGATCGACTAACTGCGCTGCTACTAGTGTGTGTTGGGCGTGCTGTGTGGGCCTGGCATGTGTGGGCGATTGCTCATGCTTTCCTATTCTGCATGGCTCAATTGAGTTAGTAATCCTGTTGCTGCATGCAATGTGGGGGGGTTGGTAGGGGGGGTCTGTGTTTACCTTTGTGATTTTGTGGGAGAAGTGTATGATGTTGTAGTTGGGGTTGCCTACTGCTCCTTCGATGTGTGTGCGTGAGGTGTCGAGGATGGATGTGGTGCACTGGGGGGGCACTGATGTCTCTGTCGCGGCGCTGGTTGCTTCTTGGCTGCGGTGTTCGTTGGCGGTGGTGGCTCCTGATTTCGTGAGAAATCGTTGTGGCTAGTGGGTGTGACTATGTATAACCTTGGAGGGTGAGTGTGTGAGAGAGGTGGATGGGAGGAGAGTGGAGGAATGGGGGTGGTGGGAGCTGTGTTCGGCTAATTTCTTGAGAGTTCGCTGAAGCATGTGGGTGTGACTGTGTGTAACCTTGGGGGGTGAGTGTGAGATAGAGGCAGATGGGAGGAGAGTAGAGGAGTAAGGGTGGTGGGAGCTGTGTTCGAAGTGCTTGCTTGAGAGTGATGGGCGGTGAGTGCTATTGGGTGGGGAAGGGAGTGGATTATGTAGTGGTTTGCCTTGCCTAATGCGGGTGGGTGTGTGTGGGCCGTGGTCGGCTGTGTTTGGCCATTGGCTGTTTGTGTTTGTGATTGTGCAGTCTGTGACAGATGCTAACTTTGAGTTTGAGTTTGAGTTTGCTGTAATGTGAGTTGTGGGAGGTCGTGGGAGGTGATGCGGCGGTATTTTGAGGTGGCGTTGGTGTGGTCTCCTGCGACATGGCGTCTACCTCCGATCAGGTGAGGGTGCCCCTTCGGGGCTGGGAGGGTTTTTGTTTTGCTTTGTTTGGAGTTGTCGTTTATATGTGATCATCCCAAGCTATGTTTGTTTGGTGTGCGCTCTGGGTTGCAGCGGGAGGTTTTGTGAGTGGGGGATTGAATTGTGAGGTTTTGTGTGTTTGAGGAGGAAGGTTCTGTAGTGTTTTGGTGGAGTTTTAGTGCTTGTTGTGGGATTTGTGTGGCAGTCGGCTGTTGGTGTCGGTGAGTGGTGCATGCTTCGGGGGGCAGCCCTCTGCTCTTGATTCCTTTTTCAGAGCTCTTGTTGGAGGATGGTCGGGAGGCGGCAGATGTAAGGTGTGTGACTTCTTTTTCGGAGCCCTTGTTGGAGGATGGTGGTGAGGCGACAGATGTAAGGTATGTCTTTGTTGGCGTTGTTTTGCGTGTGTCCTTTGTGTGTTGTATGTTGCGATTGTATGATTGGTGTGTGAGGTGTCCAGCTATGTGTGGATTGTGGGGGGGGGGTTGTGATTGTGTGAATGTTGTATGAAGGTGTAGCGGAGTGGTCTGTGTGTGGATACGTTTTGCAAGATGAAGCTTTAGGGTTAGGCGGTACCTTTCTGTGCGATGTTGATCTTGTGTTGATGGGGGCTTGTTGGGAGCGAGTTGTGCATACTTGTTGGGGATGTTTGTGGAGCGTGCGGGTTGAGGTGGTCAGTCCCGACAGTTGCTGATCTTGATTCCGCAACTCCAGATGCTCGTGAGGGGGGCGGTGGCGTTGCAGCAGTTCCAGCAGCAACAGCGACGGCGGCTCCATTTGATTTGTGGGGGAGGCAGTTGGATGGCGTGCAGGAGATGTGAGAGGCGAGGTCCTGTATCGGGCTGAGGGGAGGAGGAGTCTTCTACTACCTTAGCTTCAGATCTAGGGTTAGGGTATCGAGGAAATGCATCAAGTAGGGTGTGGCTTTTGTGGCCGAGTGTATTGTAGAGGCCAATTAGTGCCCAAAACACTAATAAAATTGTTGTTGACACTAACTTCCATTGCTTCAAGTGTCTCCTGTTCGGTATTCTCCGGTTGCACTGCCGCACATGTTCAAGTGGTTTTGGTGTTTGGGCGTCGCCGATATCCTTCATATCTGAGCTCTGATGTGCAAGTTTCTTCCGGGCTTGGGAGTCGAGGTTCTTCGAGTCAGCGCTCCTATGTGTAGGCCTTGTCTGTGCTTGGGCTTCGCCGAGGTTCTGCGATTCTGAGCACCGAAGTGCTCCGTCCGCCATCACGAGAGTTCTCCCCCACATCGTCGCATGTTTTCCACTTAGTATACATTGACATGTTCCAACATTGTATGAATGCCCAACCTTATAACTTATATTTTCGGTCCTTGAATATGCCGCCGAAGTTAATTTCCATGATGTTCTCCACACAACTAATCATGTGAAGGCAATTGTGAATCATGGTTGTGATTGCCTTTGTGGGAGGTTATGAGTAACTAGTGTTGTGCTCGCCGTAAGGGGACTCTAATCTCCAAAGTGTGAAGTTCGGTGTGGTCATTGGGCAAGCTAATCAACAATCTTTCATTTTATGGGCACTATCCTTTCTTTGTGTGAGTTCTTCCTTTGCACCATGACGATGGGGGTGCAAGTTTAGGGGTTGGGCATACTTATTGAGTAGTGGCTCCAAGAATCATGCAATCATGTTTTGGAGGTTGTTGATGGCCACGTGATTTGCATTTCATGTTCATGGCCATGGGGCAGTCATGTGATTTGTGTGAACAAACCTAATGTTACAAAGATTGCATCTTTAACATGCGAATCATTAACATAATTCTCATGCTAAATGGTTTATCTTCATTTGGTTAACTCTACCATACAAAGTTTTGACCGTCTTTAATGAGTTAATGAATTGGATTGAAATGTTTTAGGCGGTTTTGAGAATATTCCTCTTGGCCTCTGGGATCGATTTATACCAGTGACCAATGCTTTCTAAAATATCTCATTGGTTGAGAAGCGAATGACAATCCCACTTCATTTGACATTTGGTCACCTAAAACACAAGTGACCATGGGTGAGTATGGCATAAAATGCATGAGAAAGTGATATGGAAACCTACATGATCAAAAATGGATAGTGTGTGTTGGTCATCAAGATTTTGCGGAGAGAGAACCCAAGTAGGTTGTCTTCAGAAAATAAAGGCAATCATGCCAAATAAAATATTATCTACAAAAGAAAAAATATTCGATTGAAATTTATTTTTAAATAATAAGAACTAAAATTTGACTATTTTCATGAGAAAAACACCACTTCCCAGTCTTAGTTTGCTTTACATTGTGATGCATAACCGAGGTTGTTACAATGTGACGAGGATTTATCTTGATCATGACCTTTGGACCACTGACCATGATCACGATAAATCATAAACCGTTTTTCCTCTCGTGGTCAATGGTCATGATTGTAAAATGGCACTTAGGGGGACTCTTTTCTATGCTTTTGGAATGGACAATTGAATGAGATATCGTAAAGGGTTATCTATGTCATCTTTACATGTGCTGGAATGTACAATAGAAATGATATTTAGTGTCGCCGATTCTAATTGTAAACCGTGGTACAATGTCACCAACACTAAATGTGAACCCAACATTATTTGTCATTCCTTGTAAAACAAAATTGAGGCTTATAGATTTATAGCGTTGCAATTACTGTCACTTACCAAGTGATTCTTCACCCAAATTTCAATCATCCATGACAATATTTCATCATAAGTTGGTGACAGGTGAAGATAGGGTTTTGGCCAATGGATGAACTCATCCATCATTCCATAACATTATTTGTTCACTTATTCACAAGAATCGTCATCTGAAAAGATACCAGAGTGACACAAAACTTCATATTTAGTGTAGTTTCCACGTGGGTTACAAGTGGATCTTAGCGAATTTGAGCATGGCACGTGACAAAAATTGAGGAGAAAATTATTTAACTATTTTGTGTCGGAGTAGAGAGACCCTATGGTATGTTACTTTAGTAGTGGATGGTGTAATACCATAACACATGATAACAATGTCACTATGATTTGGGTCTTTGGAGCTCTCAATGCCTTGTTGGCAACCTAAGGTTCAAGTGCTCGCTTTTGGTTGGTACTACTCAAACACACAGGCTATCATAATAATTGCTACTATGTTATAACATATAGACATACATCTTTCTATATATAGGAATGAATGTGGACATGTTAAATGAATCTACGTCGTGAGGTGCATTGTATGTGGACCACAAATATATGTATGGGGAGATTCTATGTACTTTCCATTCAACTATGTTCCCATGAGTTGCATCTTGTTGTAAAATTGAAACATGGGAGAGCAATGAACAAGGAGAACCAACAACTGCACCAAATAAGTGTTAATTAGTATGTGTGGAAAACTAACGTGGAAAAAACATGCATGGGTCACATCAAAATTCTAGTCAAGGCGGAATTAATGAGGGTCCAAAATCTCAAGTCTTTCCTCTAAGTCTTTCATGAATACTTTCCGACTGACCAACACATTGAATATTAGTTATACCGCAAAAGCAAGACAAAAGAAAACAATCATCCACATCAGTTATTTGGAATAAAAACAACTATTATGTCCCACATTGATTTTCTATACAATGTTAGCATGGATTGAAACTTAATCTAGAGCGCATTAAATCTCATTGTAAGAATCAGCGAGGTTCATAGAAAATTACTGTGGCCCACAATACCAGGACGATCTAGTGTAGTTGCATATGTATCAATTAAGCTTGAGAAATAACCGGCTCAAATTCAAGGCGCGCTTCAAGAAAATTAACGATTGATTTGGAGAAACTTATAGAATATATGCCAGTTTAGTAATTAAAATTGAAAGATTTCAACATATAATTGGTTTATATAAAAAGTTGATTGATGTCAATTCACTTGCCTTAAAACCTCTTAGGATATTGTTGGAGAGAGTGTGTTTGCGTGTGTTTCTTTTCCAAGACATGTTGAATTAATCAAATCATACGATTTAAATTGTTCTATCTCTTCAGTGAACCTCGCTTATCTATATATTTTGTTTAATAATAATTTAAAAACATTGTTGTTCACATAATGAGTTTTTATCTCGTCTATCAAAGAAGATTTGGTACATGAGATTGCATCTGTTGAATGTGGTGTAGACAATGCATTGGCTGTAAAATTTTTTTGCCTCTAATATAATATATACCAAAAAGAAATTCTTGAAGTAACTCCATCCATCTACATTACCTTCTACTAAAATTTGGTCAAGCAGACAAGTACCTAAAAGATTGATGGTAAAAAGTGAAGTTAGTTATGCATTGTCGTCTTGGCTTGAACTTAAATATGTATGTCATCTTGCTTGTTGGGATGGATTGCTCATATTTTAATATCAAAATAAATGACTTGTTTACATGAGAATGATGTGGCTTGAGCACCTAACACATGGTGCGTTCGGGACAATCTAGAAGCGTATCCATGCCACGCCATCGTCTTGTCACGTTCCAAAATAGACTCGAGCCTTTTAGAAGAAAATAATTGAATGGTAAATCTTAGTTCAATGGGAAACAATATATAACTCATCCGAATCACCTTATCATATTTTACATATATAAAAAAAAATATCACATGTTGTTAAGAGTGTTTACCTTTACTCACTAAAAATAGATATTGTAAAATAACAAGATTGCCAGTATTGTTGTTACTTTGATTAAACCAATTAGTGAGGGAGGGCTATTAATGAGTGATAATAATTTCATGCATACATGCTCATTTACCATACATTTGAAGAAAGTTGATGTGTGCTCTAAGGTGCTCGTAGAGTGACAAAAAAGAGAGTTTATATGCAAATATGCACTTGTTAGTGAATAATGCTAGGATGAAGAGTGTTGACACTTTCAGTGATTGCTGCTATGAATAGTACTATTAGTGAACAATGTCAAGCTAAGCAACGTATTCTAAATGTTTGGGTGACACTAATTTCATAGCGTAAATATAGTTAGTATCACCCTTCATTGATTTCCCATGGACACAACTGGCCCTCCCTCACTAATTGGGATAATCGATGTACTACAGTCTAACCTTGATAATGTCACACCATCCGTTTCACCAAAAAGAGTGTTATAAACAAGGTGTGACATATTTGATAATGTCACATTTTGAAGATTTGTGCATAATGTGATATTATCAAAAAAATAGGAAGAAAATCAAAATAAAATTACAATGTAAAAAATAAAATAACAAATACGAGACTTCAATGTTTTTGAATGTAAAATCTAATTCAAAATTGTGAATAACAACAAGAGCACATCATAATGTGTCATTGAGATCAGGTAAAGACCTCTCACTAGAGACAAAGAAGCTTCTAATGTCACATTGTTTTGTTGATGTTAAATGTGCAACACCAATTCTAATGAGTTTGTCATGGATTTTTTCCATTCCTAACAACTCCAGAGTGTTGAAAATCTGAGAACCTTGGCTAGCCATAAAATTCAAAACATCTATAGCATATTTTGGTGCATCGCTTAGCTTCACTACTTTAGACTCATCATCACTGCTATCAACAATCAATGGGTCTACTTCCATGGAATCAAGAACTTGTTCGCCATCTTGCACTAATTGCACAAGCTCCTTAGTAGAATATTCCACCTCAAAATCATCTTCACCTTCACATCCGTCCATCCAACCATCACAAACAATCCATCCATACTTGGTATTATCACATGTACACTACGGATTTTGAAAAAAAACAGTGACATTACCAAGGGTGATAGGAACAATAACGAGGGAGTTTTACACTATGGAAATCGGTTTCAAACTTTTAGGTGACAATATCAAGGTGTTCTATTAACAAGGGTGACATTATCAAGGTTAGACTGTACACCCATTAGAAATGCAAAGCCTAATATATTATATTGGCTCATATTGTCTTGGAATTTGTGCCATTTTCCTTCATTTACCCCATAATCTTATCTGGTGGTTTAACCTTCTCTACCACATGTTAAGGAATCCAACGAACAAAATAAAAGAAGCAAGATGAAGATTGGATAGCACAACACCGACAGATTTTCAATACAGTTTGGTAACACGAGATCCTTCATGATCATCTTCCAGAAAAAGTGTTACCAACATGCTGGATATCTTCAACAATTTTATTTATTTGTTTGTTTTTGTTGTTGCAATGATTAGCAACAGACCGGATCGCAGCCGAGGGTGGTTATGAAATCAAGAGAAGAAGCACACGGAGCAAACTTTGCATCAAATTTGTGTCAAAGTGGCGTCTGGGGACATTTTCAGGCATGAATCGGTTGAGGGTCGGTTTACACTACGGTGGAGAAGTCCACCGATCATGAAAAAAAGGGCATTTCTCAATTCTGATTGCTCGAAAATGCAACTCTTGACCGGTGGGTGTTTACACTAGGCGAAGAAAACAATGGTGGTGAACTTTTCTCATGGATGATAAAATGACATAGCCGCCTACATGGCGCCACTTTTTGGAGTTGGGCTTCTCCGGAGGAAGGAGGAGTTTCTTGTCCGGCCTCAAGAGGCCGGACAAGCCCAACTCCATAAAAATATTTTATTGCCTTTAATTCTTCTCCGGCACATCCACCATTTGCCTCATATAACCATGTCTTGGCCAAGCATTCTTGACCAACCGGAGGCCTTCTCCACCGTAGTGTAAACCGGCCTCAGATCCTTGTGTTTCCAAGTCCATCTCTCCGTTCACATGTTTGCATCTATATGTTTCTCTTTACCAAGTGTAGGTATATTCTATAGATTCCTCTTAAATGACGCATAATCTTCCGCTTTACACCTAGAGGCCGGGCCAATTCCTCTTGAGGCCGATTGCATGAAATGTCAGTCCTTTTTGAGTTGGAGGTCGGCCTCAACTACGCATTATAATAAGATTATAATGGGGGCCAATTTTTCCATATGTAAAGGTGTCAGGGCCAAGAAGCTAGGCCAATTCAATAAATCTAGCGTAATGCAAAGGATCTAGCATGATCTAGCATACATCCGTTCATATTTCCACATAATCCAATGGATATAGTTTGTTGAATTTATTTATTTATTTATTTATATTGTTGAAATGTGACATTGGCCCCGAAGCCAAGAATTGGCCTTCCGTTTTGGGTGCACCCAATTCAACGAGCTCGGGCCGTGTCATACCATGCCTTTTTTTTATTACAATTTTCATACCACCAAATTGGCCCGGCCTCTAGGAGTAAAGGAGTTGGGGCCAATTTCAACCTTTTAGCCAATCACAAGTGAGGATTTCAAGCCTCTTACACAACGAATTGGCCCGGCCTCTAGGTGTAAAGGAGTCGGGGCCAATTTCAGCCTTTTAACCAATCACAAGCAAAGATTTCAAACCTCTTACACAACGAATTGGCCCGGACTCTAGGTGTAAAGTGGCCCGGACTCAAACCTCAACTGGTTCATCTTTGAGCAGCGGTTGCTTGTCCCCATTCATTATTTCAAAGTGGCTTCTAAACGACCACCACCATAGCCCAAACACAACAGCATCAAGGCTCCCACACTGGAATCAATACGCACATTGGAACCGTTTTCATTGGGAATTTGGAAGGGGACGCGGAAAGACCCATCAACTCAAACAGCTTGGGAGTATAAACCAGTTTAATAAATTCAGGACTTGGAACGAGACGTGGGATCTGAAGCCATGGCCCGAAGGCTCACATTAGCCTCGTTTTGGGGAAGAAAGGCACAGAATATCGCATGCCATGTCGTGTGAATCAGTTACCTGTCAACTGTTTTTTCTCGGGCCATGGAAAAGGGGCATAGAATAGGGGTCAAGGGAGAGGGGGGCGTCGGGACTTAGGGGCGGTTTACACTATGAACCAAGAGCCATGACCATGAAATTCTAAAATCTGTGATTGGAGAGTAAAGTGCTCTTGGTCCCATTTGGCTTTACACTACCTTGAAAAAAGGAGAATGACCACTAACTTTGAGGTCCCCAAAAACTACTAAAATTTGCCATTTGGATAATGTGCCATGGTCCAACGGGTTTTCCGTTGAGGCAAGGCAAAATGCTCGACTCAACGGAAATCAAGGGAGCCGTAAGGCTGAAAATCAACCATTGGCCGAATTTTTTTTAAAAAAAAATTCCCCGGTTTTTTTTGACGTTACTGTATTTATATTAAAAAAATCAGCCCAAAGTTGTCCCGGTCCGAATCCACTTTACACTACAAGAGTGACCAAGCCACTCAAAATTCCATTTTTGATTTTTCATGGTCATGGCTCTTGGCCAAGAGCTATGACCATGAAAATTATTTAATTTTCTTGGTCATGGCTCTTGGTCCATAGTGTAAACCGCCCCTTAGGGCCGGCCGGTTTCCACCATGGACCATAAAGTCGGACCATGGAAGATGGCCTTTTTCCATGGTCCGATTTCTTAAGAAGTCGATTTACAAAGCCTTTGGGCCCCTCACTAGGTGTAAACCAAGAGGAATGACCATGCACCAATAAGTGAATGTGTTGGTTTTTCCAGTACATATTCAAAAAGGGCAATTTTGAAAAAAAATTCCAAGTTTGACCATTCTTTTTTGTCTTCTCTTGTCTTCATCTTCTTTTCCCTCAAATTATTTTTCATTAGTTATCTATTATAATGATAATTCTCTGCCATGCGCACTTGCCTTTTTCTACTAGAGCACCTATTTTGCCTCTCCCACGGCAAAACCCATTGGACTATGTCAGTGGGTGATGTAGGCCTTAAAATTCCTCTTTCAGGGACCTTGAACTCCGCAACCACTTTTTTTTTTCTTCCCTTGGTGTAAACCAAAGTGGTCATGGGACGAGTTCAACAACCAACATTCATAAGATTCAATATGATTCAAATGTATGTTATTTGTAGAATGAAAGAAAAGGAAACATGTTTCTGGTTGTGTTTCCACCCTCCTTTTAACCCCCAAGTGCCTAAAATACCATCTTTTTTGTCTCTCCGTAACCTTCGTTACATGGTCGGGGGTTCATGGGTAAGGTCAAGGCATCTGTAGTTGACCAAGTCCATTTCATTGCTCACCATGGTCATGTAATGCTAACATGGATGTGATTCATATATTTTAAGTGAACGGAATTAAGGTTTATGTGGTGACAGCTTGTGATTAATTACCCTAACAAGAGTTTTGACAACTGTTGTGGCCAAGCATTGGCATTTAGATGAGCAGTTATGGGTTGACCTATAGATCAACTTTGCATTACCCCGACTTTATCGCTTTGAAATTTGTAGCAATTTCCATATTCATTTCTTAGTATTACTATTATTAAATGTTTGTCACGCTTAGAGTTTATTTATCTTCACAAGAATATTCATTCCTTGTTATCACTCCTCCTAAAAAGTTGCAAACTCTCTTATATCGGTTATAGATGCATCAAACCTTGTTCCAATGTTTTTGGATTTTTGTTTGTAACGTAGGGTGAAGGCAAGTCGAGCTTATTCAAACCCACCCCCACTGCAATGAACCCAATTATCAAAAATTGATTGGCTTGTCAAATAATGTTTTAGGGCAAAGGGCTAAAGACGAAAAGTTATGTAGCAAATAAATTTAGGGTTGGGGACTAAGAAAAAGAGAAAAGAGAAAAGAACAAATGAAAGGCCACCTCGAATCCTCTTATTTGATGTATGTTTCCCAATGAAGGTAAATGTGATCCAACCATGGACTTGACACAAGACGTGGAATGAGACACGGAATGCAAGTCCAAGCTCCAATATTAGGACATCGACCTCATGTTTGGGTCATGTAGGGTCCTGAGTCCTAAGTCCCAATTCACTCGAGGTCAATTTGTGCAATCTCAACGTTGAGAGCCTAGAAGTTGGGACTTACCACTTCATATAGGGTGCCAAGTCCCAAGTATGACATGAGTCCTAAACTATATGACGTATTGAGACCCCCTTGTATTTTATATATAGAGCTTCTAAGACCTTTAAAGGCTAAAGGCCAAGAAAAAGAGACATAGCAACTAATAACATGCTAGGGCACCTTGAACCCTTTGATTTGTTGTAGGTTTCATACATATGATAGGTGAGTCATGTTGTCCAACCGGGGACTTGACACAAAAGCTGGATTGAGATGTGGGATACAAGCCCAAGCTGTTATAACATGAAAACAACCTCAAACACCAACATAATGACCTATGATGAGCCCTTGATGTTTTATGTATAGAACACCAAATGACATGTTGCAAGCCTTTGATTCACTATATCTAAAACTTCTAAGACCTTTTAATGTTAAGGACCAAGAAAAAGAGACATGGCAACTAATGGAAGGGCATGGCATTCGTGATGTGCTATATGTATTGTATGTTTCATACCAAGGGAAGGTAATATGATGACCGAAGATATGACATGGGACTTGGATTGAGACGTGGGATACAAGTCCAAGAGCTAATAATATAAAAGTAACTTCAAACACCACTGTAACGTACGACAAGTGGTGAGCCCTTGATGTATTATGTATAGAACATCATTTACCGTGTTGCGAGCCCCTAATTCACTATATATAGTATATATGAGACCTTTTAATGTCAAGGACCAAGAAAAAGAGACATAGCAACTAATGAAAGGGCATGGCACTTGTAATTTGATGTATGTATCGAATGTTTCATACCGAGGGAAGGTTAGGGGCGGTTTACACTATGGACCAAGAGCCATGACCATGAAATTCTAAAATCTGTGATTGGAGAGTAAAGTGCTCTTGGTACCATTTGGCTTTACACTACCTTGAAAAAAGGAGAATGACCACTAACTTTGAGGTCCCCAAAAACTACTAAAATCTGCCATTTGGATAATGTGCCATGGTCCAACGGGTTTTCCGTTGAGGCGAGGCAAAATGCTCGACTCAACGGAAATCAAGGGAGCCGTAAGGCTGAAAATCAGCCATTGGCTGTTTTTTTTTAATTATTTTTTTTCCGATTTTTTTTGACGTTACTGTATTTATATTAAAAAAATAAGCCCAAAGTTGTCCCGGTCCAAATCCACTTTACACTACAAGAGTGACCAAGCCACTCAAAAATCCATTTTTTATTTTTCATGGTCACGGCTCTTGGCCAAGAGCTATGACCATGAAAATGATTTAATTTTCTTGGTCATGGCTCTTGGTCCATAGTGTAAACCGCCCCTTAGTCATGCGATTTGACGACTAAAAAGACCCGACACAAGACTTGGATTGAGACGTGAGATGCAATTCCAAGCTTTAATAATGTGAAAACAACCTCAAACACCAGCATAATGACTTGTGGTGAGCCCTTGATGTATTAAGTTATTATATATGGAACACCATACGACGTGTTGCAAGCCTCCTAATTCACTATATATAGAACCTTGAAGACCTTTTAGGGTTAAGAGCCAAGAAAAAGAGGCGCAACAACTAATAAAAGGGAAGATTTGCTGTATGTATTGTATGTATGTATTGTGTATGCATGTATGTTTCATACCGAGGGGCAGGTGAGTCATGTGGTCCGGCGACTGAGGACCTGGATTGAGATGTGGGATGCGAGTCCAATCGGTGACGCGGAGGTTAGTCACTCGCCAGACAGAAGGCGCGCATGAAGAGTCCGATGTGCCGCTGCGACATTCCTTACACGCTTATTTATTAGTAAGCCCGCCAGAATGCATAATCGTCATCGTCGTCATCATCATCATCCTCCCGCCGGGACTCCTCCTCACGAAGTCAGGAGGTTCAGGAAGCAAGTTGAGTAATTGTGATGAATCTGGCTCCTCGCTCCTCGCAGACACGTTTCTCCACCTCCCCGCATCATGCCGCTTGCTCTTCTCTCTCATGCCACGCACCCACAACTTACCGTACCCGCCTCTTTCCCTCAACCGTCGCCGCTCCCCTACCCTTCCTTCCCCTTCCCCTTAACTATTACTCGATCCAAAAACCCATCACACTAAGTTCTTTGCAATCCCTTTTTGGTAGAATTTAACTTCACGCTCTCTCGCACTTGCTTCCCTTGCCCGTCCATCGTCATTGGCCTCGGGGTTTAACACACCTTGGGACTCAACAGGTTTTGAGCCTCTCATTTGCTGTCATTGGCGTTCGTTTTGGGGTAGTTTGCATCCGCGGGAGTTGTGTGGGAGGCCTACAAGGATCTGGTAGCGGCGTAGGGGTTTGGAGAAAGGAGAGTCCAGGGAGGTTTGGAGAAAGGAGGGTTCAGGGAGGTTTGGAGAAAGGAGGGTTCAGGGAGGTTTGGAGAGAGGGAGAGGGAAGGTAGGTAGGTAGGTAGGCAGGCAGGCATGGGGCGGACAGTGGCGGTGCCGGAAGACGTCACGAATGAAGAAGAGGTAGAGAATGTGGTGGTGGTGGAGAAGGAGGAGGAAGAGATTAATAATGCGTTCTACGAGCTTCTGAAGCAGTCGGGGGGATGTGTGGCGACCGATGGAGGTTTCGCCACGCAGTTGGAGCATCATGGGGCAGACATCAACGACCCCTTGTGGAGTGCCCTGTGTTTGATCACCATGCCCGACCTCATTCGCAAGGTTTTTTCTTTTTTCTTTGTTTCTTTTTCTCCCCGCTGTTTGTGACAGGATTTTATTGGTTTTAGTTTTTTTTCTTTCTCAAAACTGATAGTGAGTTCTTGGATATGGCCTGGTTGTTGATGATGATGTTCATGTTGTTGTTGTTGGTGGTGTCTGACAACATTGGGTAGGCACCCTGCAGGGGAAGATAAAAGAAAACAGTGAATGACAAATCAAACTAGTGATGATATGGGGATGGGTGAGTGACGCTCCAAATTGAAACCTTGGGGCCGTCACAAGTCTTTCACAGGGGTTGCATTGTCTTAAAAGGAAGTTTTTGTAGTGTGGAATTATCGATGTAACTGTTCCAGCATCCATAACGGATGTGGTGATGGTCATGCCTCGAGTTGCATTGGAAAAGCGAGGATGTCGGTCTTTTTCTTCCTTGTAGCCGGTCTGGCACTATTACATGTGTCATTGGTAGACAATCTGGTCACATTTTGTGGTTGTGGTCATAATTTGGTTATTCTCTCTTTGACAAAACCTGGCTACCTGAATATGCCTGTCATGTAGAGATTTGGCTCCCATATAGTTCATTTCACCTTTAGTTAGGACCATGTCAAAATGTTTGTAGCCACTATTGGGCTACAAAAATAATAGCTCTCTAACCTGTTTTACTGTGGTGGTGTCTTGCTCACCAGGTACACAGGGAGTATCTAGAAGCAGGGGCCGGAATCATCTCGACCGCCTCATATCAGGTGCCTCTTCAGTAAGCTTCCTTGGAGCCACATCAAGTTTACCTGTACGCACAGTAATAAAGTAGAGAAAATTCTTCCTCTCAAATACTTGAATTAGGAGGAGAAATGCCTATCTACGTCACTCATGCCAAATGTGACAAACTCTTGGATGAAGAGTTTGGCAAAGTATGGTGCCTTCCAATTCGAACATATTGTTGCTTCCTGAAGCCTTATCCACTGATGGGTGCACCGAAGAATTTGGTGACTGGTAGCAATTTATTTTGGTGGTTTGCTGCTCTCCCACTGAGGACAAAGATTGCAACCTTGGCTTGTTGTGTTTCTTGTTTGAGGGCAACGTTCTTGATTAATAGCAGCAATTTTGTAATTGGCATTTTTGATGTCTGAAAACTGTAAAAGCACAGGTTAAAAGTGAGGACGGTTGTAGTCTTGGAGCTGTTGCGGAAGCCTACAATCAACATAAACTTGTGCACTCTCATTTGATAATCATTGTAGATTTATTGTAGATTTATTGTTTCAATGTGAAGTGTAGGTTGTTGGGTTTGGGACTAGGTGCTGTGTAACCTTGATACTTATAGTACTGCTAACAATAATTCTGACTGGAAAAGGGTGGTTCACAACCAAGGCCTTAACCTGGATCCCAGTGGGAACTCTTAAGGTTAAGCTGCCTAAGGTGGTATAGTGCTCGGATGGGTGACCCTTCTAGCACTTGATTTCCAGTGCGCCCTACCTACCACTATGGTTGCATCCAATCATAGTGGGAGTATCTGTTGAACCTGATATTTTCAACCAACTTTGTGGGAACCTAGGGCCTGTCTTTTGGGGGTGAGAGTTGTAGGTTGGCTTGTCTACCTTTTCAAGGTGTTCACCTTTGAAAGGAGGCAATAGTCTTTGAGGGCACTCTTATTCTCTTCATGCCTGTTTTGAGGATTACGTGTAAAGTTAGATCAAACTTGAAGATGAAGCAACGCCATGACTTAACACTGTTGGCAACATTGGTGTCATCTCAATTTTTTTTTTGGTCTTTTTTTCTTGCTGTATCTTTGAGTTTGTATCATCAAAGTCATGTTGTGGATCGGACTCCTGACTCCACCATCATGTCTGTGTGGGCTGACAGGCAACAATTCAGGGGTTTCAAAGCCGAGGCTTGTCTGTGGAGGAAGGAAAAGCTCTACTCCGGAAGAGTGTGAAAATTGCATGCGAGGAACGAGACAACTTTTGGGTGGAGTATCAGCAAAAAGTGCATGCGGGGAATGCTGAACCTGGACAGTACCAGCGTGCCCTTGTAGCTGCATCTATTGGGAGTTATGGAGCTTACTTAGCCGATGGCTCTGAATATAGGTGTGTTTCTTTTGCTCCTGAGCTTGATGCAGTGTTGATTTTATTTTTCCTTCATGGATGTATTGGTAAGGCACATAGCATTCTTAAGCGTGGGTAAGGACTTTTCTTTCTATTCCAGCTTGAAGAATAAATTTTCAAAAATTGAGGTCCTGATTACATGCATAATGCCAAGCATAGTCAAGTGGCAAATTGTCAGCAGTTGACACCTCTTTGTTATCTGTCTTCAGACAGTGCCTTCTCCCATCTTGTAAGATTCAATTTGAAGATCTTGCCAAAAAGAATCTTAGTGAGTGTATTCCCTACAAGATCCTTATGAAGGGAGAACACCCACTACACCACTTAAGAATGTCATGCAGGATTCGTGTAGACTTAGATCTTGCTTCCACAATGAGACGTTTAAAAACATTCAAAATCATTTTGATAAATATATACCTCCCCTGCCTGCAATATATTGGTGAACTTGGGAGCACTTATCTGTGCTTTGGTGCTTCAAAGTTTGGATATAGTTGCATCTAGGCGGTGCTCCATAGCAATCAACCTCTATCATGCCACTGAATGGTGCCTTGGGGGCTGCTTCTGAGGGGCTGTATGAGTCATGAATGTAAGGCGTCTTCCTTGTTCTTAAAATAGTCATTGCATAATTGTATAATTTTTGAAAGAGAGAAATCTCTGATTCCCTGTGGTGACTGCAGTGGAGACTATGGACCGGACATGACAGTTGAAAAGCTGAAAGATTTCCACCGGCGCCGACTTGCGGTGCTTTCAGATGCAGGACCTGATCTCCTGGCACTTGAAACCATCCCCTGCAAACTTGAAACTCAGGTTCATCTTCTATTTTTGCTTTGGTCCATCTGATGAGTTTCACCATCATCTTCCTTTACAATTGCAGAGCAAGCAGTAATCCTGAATTGTTTTAATGGGGTTTTCATTCTCTGAATTTGCTTTGTGAACCAATTATCATTCAAAACTGCTGTATTGAAGTATCTGTGTTGATGAATTAGTCCAAGACCCTTACTGTATTGTGGCGAGATTCATTCCCTTCAGGCCAAACCAATCTCCTTATTCAGAAATTCTTCAAATATTGTGTTCTTTAATAACTTATAGCTTCTAAAAAGAGGATGAAAATTCATGCCCTGAACCTTTGAAGAAATTTTTATTTGTTTGGAATACACTTGTCCTTGCAGGCATTGGTTGAGTTACTAGATGAAGAAAAGTTGCCAATACCAGCCTGGATTTCCTTCAATTCAAAAGATGGAGTGAATGTAGTTAAGGGTGATTCAATGGCTGAGTGTGTTACTTTGGCAGACAAATGCTCTAAAGTAGTGGCTGTTGGTATTAACTGCACTCCTCCCCGCTTTATTCTTCACCTCATCCGTGCAGCTCGCAAGGTAAATAGCGTACTGATTCCTCGTTTTTGGGAAATGGCTGATTGGGTAGGTGTAGTGAAATTCACATCTTTCTGAGGTGAATTGATTTCTCTTGTTTCTTTCAGGTTTTGTATTTACCCTCTCAGCCCAGTCTTTTTGCTATTCACTATGTCTTGCTTTAAGTATTTGCAGCCAGAACCCACAGTTGTACAAGTAACTGGTGCTGACAATATGAGCACTGTTTCTTTTTTCTTCAACAGGTGACCAAGAAGCCCATAGTCGTGTACCCGAATAGTGGAGAGCGTTATGATCCCACCCTTAAGCAATGGGTAGTATGTATTTCTTCACAGTGAAACCTCACGTTTTGCTATCTTTGTCAATCTGCTGATGCATTAAGAGTGGAAACAAATAGTTACAGTAAAGGGTGGTTATTACCCTACTCACATCTGTCTGGAAGTACATACACACATGTGTGACATGATCTGCATCATGGAGAAAATACGGTAGTGTCTCATTACAGTGAGGATAAAAATACTGCACAAGTAAATTTCTGCAGGGAATTCAGTTGGGTACTTCATACTAATGTCCTGGTATTTTCTTTGTTCCTTTAATGTAATCATTTCATGAAACAAAAAAAAAAGAGATATCTGAGAATAAGCAGATGTCTACTCACTGCATTTGATGACGAGCTGGTGTGGAGGTTTTATTTATGTGCCCTGGAAAACAATTGCAAAGGCCTTATATGTCCATGTGTGGGCATTTTACAGGAGTCTACTGGGATTTCTGATGGAGATTTTGTTTCGTATGTACCTGAATGGCGCAAAGCTGGTGCTCAGCTTATTGGCGGTTGCTGCAGAACTACTCCTGCAACCATAGGAGCCATCTCCAAGGCTTTGCATGAAGATTGTGTTTTGGGCTACAAGTAGTATTTTCCATCATAGAGGCAACTGTATCAACAATTTCAGCAGAAAAAACAGGTTTTGAATTCATATGTGGAAGATGGATATAGATATTAGTGGAGCATAGGGCTGTGTGAAAACTGCAGTCTGATGCTGGAGTGAGCAAGTACCTTAAGAATTTTCCCACTAACAGTTCTAGAACCTTTCCTCAACTTGGACCCATATGCTCAAATTTCCGCAGTAAGATTATGTCAGGATTCCACAAGTCACCTGCAGTCAGAAATTAGATTATAAAGCTATATATGTACCTAACAGTCCTTAGTTCCATCTTAAGCCGCAAAGTGTGAAATATTTGGTATCCCTGCATGCAAAAGCTCTGTATAGGTGTGCAGAGCAAGTATTGGTATCCTCCTCCTAGGGTGATATCTACTACTTTTTATGGAGCTTCAGTTTCAGGATGCAATTTTCTTCAAGTCACATGCAGAGACTCCAAGCTGGAAGTTTTTTTTTTTACAATCTTATTAGTCAGCAACTTTGGAATTGTGAAGATGAATATGGAACCCTATTATGTGGGGTGCATTTATGTTGCGTGATTGTTGTTTCAGTTTAATTGTTCCAACAATTAAACAATTGTCTGCTTTTGTAAATATATACTAAAATAGAAAACCCTTATTCGGTTACTTAGTTCACCTACTTGTATATGTATGTTTTCAAGTCAACACTGCAGGATCAGGTGTATATAGCCCCAATAATAATACCCAAATATCAAAAAGATAACCAGGCTACCAAATAATACTCAGAGCTGAATTAAACGCAATACTCATTGCCATCAAAAACATAAAAATTACCCAAATAGACACACATATATTTATTGATAGCCTTAACAACGTGTACGTAATAAATAACCATATACAACATCCAACATCACAACATAGAAACTACTCATAGCAGCCATAGTGAGACAAATATATTGGACCCCACACAAAATCCACATACATAAAGTCCGAGCACACTCGGGCATCATTGGAAATGAATTAGCCGATGAACTAGCAAATGAAGGGACAACCAAAGAAAAACCAAAAAGAACCCCACCATTCACATAGCCCATCCGACCCCATATTGGCTAGCTAGCTCCCCAACAACCACACACGACAGAGCCATCCGCAACCTACGCACCTTCATAACAAAAGAACATGGAAACCAAGTAACAACCTTTGCCAAAAATAAATTCCCATTAGTAGACAAATGGCTATCAAACACCCAAATAATCCAGAAATTCTCTAACCATTTTTGGCATAATGACAAAATACCAGATACCCAAATCACCCAAACACTAAAATTTAGATATGCCCAATATATGGGCAACCACATGAAAAATATATTTTGGCCCCTGACACAACAAAATCCCAATTGTACACTATGCCATAAGAACGAACGAGACACGTGGCCCCATTTACTATCTACATGCGAACACCCATACTTAAAAGGGCTTCGAATTGCAAGACATAACAAAGCCGTACATCTTATCACCCAGACGCTACAAGCCAATAAAAACACAAGGTTCCTTACCATGGTCAATGCAGGCCATCTCAACAACCGACCACAAGAACAAACAATACCCGTCTGGCTACTACAATGCACATGCCACCAAAAGCCATGCCATTGCCAAGCCAAACTTAAACCGGACATCCTATGCATGATCGGAGCCCCAAATCATATAACTTTGCCTATACCACCATCACCCAGTGACACAGCAAGAGAGAAGAAATTGAAATGCCCGTTCGACCCACCCTTGGTATTATACCCTCTGGGCATAATAACAGTGGTGCAGGACTATTAACCCTTCTTGGGTGGGCACTGTAGTTATCGGGGTAATCAAGGTGGATGCCTCGTATGGACGTTGTGTTCTAATGTTAGTGACTTGGCATGTGCTATGTGGTTTTGCTTGTCATGAGATTATGGCCCACAACCCTAGCTTGGGTTGGAGTGGTTCCTTAGCTGTCATTGGCATTTAATCTTTTCTTTTCATCCTAATTATTAATTTGTTGGTGGGTATTTGGGGTTATTATGGTAGTTGTGTATCTGTTGGTAGTGGCTCGTTGTTTTCTATTCTCCTTTTGTGTAGGATTATGGACAGTCACACAATACAATTCATTGAATTCATATATTGCCACGATAGATTCCCCGAACAAGCCATCACACAAAAACACGCCAAATACGACCCACTAAATAACACTATCTAGAATAATGGTTGGAAAACCAACCCCATCATAATAATTACAGCTGGAGTACGAGGAACCATACATGAACACTCCATTAAGAAACTCACATAACTAAAAATTCCAAAATCAAACATCAAAAAACTCATGAAGGACATCCACCAAAACACCATTAAATACCTCACCTACCTAGTACTAAACAAACGAAAACTAGACAAACAAACAAACAAACAAACACTTGTCCCTCAACCCTAACAAAAACGGACTACTAGCAACCCATCAGAGCCCACCTCCCCAAAGGAGGCCTAAAACCATATACTGCATCACGGAATACCGTGATCAGTATAAGGCCAACGGGCTCGAAGTCACGCTGGTATGAAAATACGGGCGTTATTTTTTCTTTTTCTTTTTCTTGTTTGGCCTTGCAAGAAAGTGTTATATTGTGTGATTGTTTAAATGTTAGTAATATGATAATTTGGCCTCAAATGTTGTACTATTTAGGTTTTTAAATGATAGATAAGCCATTTCAATGTAAGATGTCATTTTGTATACCTAACGAAGATACATAAGTGTGAAAGAACATTTGTATTGAAGAATATGCTCACATTGTTCCTCAAAGTTCCCCAATGCTCACAACATTCCCCAAGATTTTCCAAGGTTCTCCGATGCTTACTACGTACCCTTGCATGTTCCAAAGAACTGATCATATGAAATACATGTGAATCCCATCACTTATGAATATTAATTACCTCTATTATATGACTAATTGTGCTTATAAAGTGTCCTATTATGAATGTCATAGTCATAGAATGGAGGTAGATTTACCTTAGAAAGTTTGGTCGATGGGAAATGCATCATATAGTCGAGGTCTTGTATAATCAAGTGTCATAATTATAGGGGCTAGACTATATAGTTTAAAAGCACTACAGATCAATAAAGGGGACCCACTTTTTTTTTGTGATGGTCTTTTCCCAAAAAAGAGGCAGTGATTAAAAAAATCATAAATATTATGGTTACTTGTTGATAACTCTACAATGTAGAGCTTGAGTGGTCCACATAAACGGGGATTCTCATAATTAAAGGAGAATTATGCTCCCCTGATACATGGTCCTACAATGTAGCCAAAGAGATATGTTTCAAAGTGGGTCAATTGAGGTTTGTTTGTTGTCTACCTTTCATTTGTTGAGTATAAGGTATGTGAAGCATGTTATAGCTAGTTAGTGTATGTGTTCATGGGTTTCTTCATTACTTGTGGGGGTATTTTGATGCGTTTAAGCGTTTGAATGAAATGTTCATGGATGGTGATTTTGATTCCCACCATGATAGTAATGAGGGGGTTTACTTCCAACCTTCATGTTGGAGGTGTTGTCTGAGGTGGTTGTATTGGGAAATCTATCATGGCTCATAGTGTAACAAAAGCTACTTTGGAAATTGGGCGAAACTTATGGGATCTCCTTTTTTCCACCTCTCAAACTTTGAGATAATTATAGGATTTTAAATAGGGTATGCGCATGAGACCCATTGTCTTAAATCTTGGATTGGCGTATGCACGGCCAGCTTGGTCCACCCATCATAGCAAGACAAGCTAGAAAGCCAAGTTTTAATAGCTTGATACCGCCCTTTAGGTATGATCGTTTAAGCATTAAGAAAACATGGGTGAGTTTTTGTTAATCCTCAATATGATAGACTCAAGGTTTGGAACTAAACCCCATGGATTCATGTGCTTTACTTTACAAATAACTCTAGTGTGACCTTAAGTAAGGTAGACGTGCCTAAGATGGATACTTTTCTCTCTGCACCCACTTCTCATAGCATGTTAAACACATATTTAGTGCAAGTTGATTAGCAAATCCAAATCGTGCCCAAAGTTGATTGTCCCATAATTTTTGGAGCTCATATGAATATCTCGTTTATTATGGAAGTGAAGACGATTGTGTTCATTAATTGGTTATATAGGTCCCCCTCAATCATGTTCACTATTGAGCATAGAATATTGAGCACATAGTCCATTTAGTATTAAACATGTGTTTATTTGGTGCCAATTCTTAGATCCACACCTAACCACATATCACTCAAATATGGGTGTACATATTATTGTTTGTTGTGTTCATTTCACACCCATCTACCTTAAAAATGCAACAATCAAATTATGAATTGTGATTCCTCCTTAGTCAAAAATCCTAAGAGGTCGATGATCCAATGGCCAAATAGGTTTGTGGAGTTACAAATGTCCACAATAGTGAAATACACTCTAAGTTTAAGTGTGGCAACATGTGTTGATGAGACTTTTCATCATGTCATGGAAAATTTGGTTTCCTTGAGAAATTGTTTATGTGGAACCTTGGTGATGGAGGTTCATTGAAGAAAAATCACTCCAAGTGCACCGTTCACATAACATTATCCAACTATGATTGTAGGTTGGATAGGGCTGGGAATTAGTCACATACTTATTCACACTTATATTATGCATGTTTACTCTCTCTTGCCAACATATTCAACCTCATAAACGTATGCAAAATGCACTAATGAAAAACTTCATAGGAGTGACCTCCCAAAAATTAACACTTGTCAAAAATGCGCTACTAGTCCACTTGATTGTGTCATTGTGGGTCATTGCAAAAACTACACCACCACCACCACCACCACCATCATCATCATCATCATCATCATCATTATGGTTGCAAATGGATGTTCATTGCTCAAAGTAACAAGTATAAGGGCCGGTTTACACTACGGTGGAGAAGGCCTCCGGTCGGTCAAGAATGCTTGGCCAAGACATGGTTATATGAGGCAAATGGTGGATGTGCCGGAGAAGAATTAAAGGCAATAAAATATTCTTAAGGAGTCTTGACCGGTTGAAGTCTAAACACCTAGAGGAGAAGTTTAGCGGAGAAGTTCACCTAATGGTGAAGATTTTTTGTGATAAAAAACCATAATTCTCTACATTCACATTGTATCAAAAGATTTCAACAAGAATTGTGTTCATAAGAATTGTGTAATATAATGTTCAATTTTATTCAAAAGATAATGAAAATTGCCAAATTGCCAATTGTCAAGTTTGGCCCATGTAGGAAATAAATGTCTCCTTGGGTGTTTAAGAATGAAGAGGGGAAAACCCATACACATTGGACAAAGCACTACTCTTTGGTATTATTTAAGACATGCTCTCCTCTTAATCATCCTCATCAATTTCTCTCTTCTTATCTTTGATCTTCAATCATGGATAATCGAAGAAGAGAGATTTTGTGCTCTCTTATGATCATTACGGTTTTGAAGTATTTTATCGTTTCAACTATGGCGATACAAAAAGCCATCATGTATCACCATAATGCTTCAATTATGATGATGGCATATTTTTTGTTTGGTGTGGAAATTTGACTGGCGAAGTGGATATGTGTCACAATTTCTTCTTGGATCATATAATGCAAAAATGTTCAAAGATCGTGTACGGGTGAGTAAGCCTACTTTTTATTTATTTATGTCATTTGCTTGGACCCATGTTGAGCAAGAAAGATACAAAATTAAGACTTTGTATTCCAATAGAGTGTAGAATTTCTTTGACATTGCATCGATTGGCAACCGGTGATACTTTGCCTCACTTGCCGATGTATAATTTTTTTATCGAGTTGGGCTTCTCCGGAGGAGGAGTTTCTTGTCCGACCTCTTGAGGCCGGACAAGAAACTCGTCCTCTGGAGAAGCCCAACTCCAAAAATGGCCGCCATGTAGGCGGCCATGTCATTTTATCATCCATGAGAAAAGTTCACCACCATTGTTTTCTTCACCTAGTGTAAATACCCACCAGTCAAGAGTTGCATTTTCGACCAATCACAATTGAGAAACGCCCTTTTTTTCATGACCGGTGGACTTCTCCACCGTAGTGTAAACCGGCCCTAAGCTTATGTAAAGGATCAATGGAGGCTATGCTTTGGGAGTGTTGTAGAGGCGATGCCTATGTCAAGTTGAGTAACGGAATATCCTACAACTTGCCATATAAAGTTACAATTGTGACGGTTTTGCAATGAATAATAGTGAGATGAAGGGGCGAGGCTTATTAATATGACTACATTCCTTTATGAGTGTGGAGTTGTCTAATGGATGAAAGACTAGCCTTGACATAGCAAGGAATATAATATCGAGACGATGTTGGTTCTAAATAGCAAGAATCCGCCTGAAGTTGGGTGATGTAGATGAGCTTTAAGGAATTGACCTCTGAATCTTCAATGCCATGTCCCTAGCCCATGTGGAGGCTATCAATTGGATTATGCTTTGGGAATATGCCAAGAATCCCTTGGCATTAGAGCTATTTGTAAAGTAAAGCAGATGAAACCATGGTTTTAAAGGTTGTCACAGCTATAACAGATAGAATAAGAGAGTTTGCATTTGTTTAGGAGGAGTAATAGTTGAAGATTATTTGTTCTTGCGAAGTGAAACAAATTCTATGGAGATTGTCCGTTTTAAATTTTAAATTTTTTTTCGTGAATATGAAAATTGTATAAATTTTGAAGTTGTAAAGTTCAGGGGGAACACACATCCAATCTATGGATCGACCCATAACCACTCATCTAAATACTAGTTATTGTCTACAACAAATGTCAAGACTCCTATGAGGGTAATCGATCATAAGTTGCCATCACATAAGCCTTAACTCCGTTTGCCTAAAAATATATAAATCTCATCCATATCGGCATTACATGTAGTGAGTGGTTAAATGTACTTGGTCGACTAGGGATGCCTTGACCTTAGTCCCAAACCCTGAGTTTATGAGAACTACTACAAAGCCATTGAAGTTTTTTTAATGCTTAACCATCATACACAAAGAGTGGTGTTAGGCTACATATCAAAAACCACCTTTCCACTTTGTCCTACTAGGCATAGCCTTGCATAGACTGATCCGATATTTGTGACAATGGGTCCCATGTGCAAACCCTCCTTTAGATCTTAAAATTTTCTCAAAGTTTGAGAGGTGAAAAGAAGAGGTCTCAAAAAATTCACCCAACTTTCAAAATAGGCTCCGATTCGCGATGAGCTAACGAGCTCTTAATAAAAGGTTTTTGCAAAGAAGGAACAAAGCCACAAATCCATCCCTCTTTAAAAGACTTTGCAGACAACTCTATTGTAGGCTTGACCTTGGATGGAATACTTTGGAGGCCAAAGCCTAGTGTTTTCAAGAATTTTACAAACATTGGTTGCTATAAGTATGAAGGTAAGCATGCCTTAAATATATACATGTTTAGCTCAACATACACTTATCCTACACAATATTCTTCATCTAGGGGGGGGGGGGGGAGAGGTTAGGTTGGTGGGGTCAACACCTAGTCCCCTAGATGCTTGCATGTATTTAAAAATACTTGAAATTGTCCTCAACATGTAATTCGAATATGAAAGTGAGGATGACAAACAATTATGTATGGAGTCAATAATACAATGAACAATGTCTTGAACACTAAACAATATCAGGAATAAATCAAACAATGTTGTGTCAAAGTAGCACCAAGTATAGAAAGCGAACCAATAGTGAGCACCAAAGAATGTAATGTAGGTTGCAAAACATGCAATTAGTGTGACATGATTGCCAATTCCAAATCGTGTTGGAGCTCATAAGAATACGATATTTGCCAAAAAGTGAAGATTCTTGAGCTCATGAAATGATCATATTACCCCCCCCCCCCCCCCCTTCCTCTCAATTATCTTGGATGTTGAGTTTTGAGTTGCTGACAAAGTTTGAGTATGTAGTTCAATCTCTTCTTAGAATCACATAGAACCACACACCACTCAAATATAGATGTCTAATCAAGTCACTAATACTAAGTAGCGTATTAAGTGTAAATCTAAGATTAAATGCCATAAGATTAGCAAAAGCCTCCTCTCTTTGCATCTACCTCTCACGAGATATGAAACATGTAATTAGTGCGAGATTATTAGTAAATCTAAAACATGCATGTAAGAATGTTCCTTAAACTGGGGATGCTTACAGTAGAGTGCATGCAACTCAACTACTTTGTAGCCCTTGAAACAGCCCCTACCTTGGACCCAATAACAACCCTGAATCCTAGATTTCTGATTACGAAGATGTACACGATTTGAACATGGAAGCTTATGAGAGCCTAGGGTTTGTTTTGGGTTCCATACACCACAAGGCAACTCACTCATACAACATCTTACTAATATGCACCACACTAAATATGATATTTGGTGTCACTTCCTATTTGGAAATATGCAATGCTATATCTATTTAATGTGTATCTCATATTTAACCAACAAATGTGAAATTGGTAGTTTGGACATTAGAGAACATTGACAACTTTACTTGATATAAAATTACATCAATAGTAGAAAGACATAGCGTCGTGTAAATCCAACTAGTAAGTGACACTAAGTCTCATATTTAGTGTAGCATTGTGCCCCATTGCATTGCAGCTTGGAAACTTTTACATAATTTTACCATAATCTACCATACTTTTACTTTCCCGGCCTCATCAACTTGCCTCATTCGCCCCCTTTGTCCAATGTTGTATTTCATGAGTGAATGTCAGGGTTTGTTGTATCCCCATCGCTCTTACAATTCGCAGCAAGTAATCCTACACAAATCTCAATCTATGTTAATTGGATATGTGGCACCACACATGCTGTGAAGTTCTCAACATGGTGGGATGGTAGAATAGTACGATGATGACTTTGCCTCCCTTTTCACATGTTGCTACCATATTTTGGCCATGGCCCTCTTGCTCATTGAGATCTTCTATGTCACTTACCTTTATAAATCTTTTGGTTTTGTTCTTGATTTTGAAACATTGGAACTCTAACTGTCGTAATTATAAAGTTAAGTTATCCGAGATAACATTGAATAACTTTCCCAAACAACCTCAGCCTCAACACCAGTAGTTTGTGATAGATTACGACCTTGCACGATATCATCAGCTTGCCGTAATAGGAACATGCTTCATTGCTTTCAAGAACAATGTTAGGGGGTTCCTATTGTACTTAGTTGATGTTGTTGTTGTTGTCGTCGATAAGTTCACTAAAGAGTCATGTTAGTGTGGGTGGAAAATAAGCACGGAAATGATTAATGTGGACGACTCTAGTTGTCTACTTGGGATGAAATCAATGTGGATTAAAGACCCGGAGTCTTTTCATAAGGCTTCTTTGAGACTTCTGACCACTACATAACATAAAATCAAATGTTTACCCACATCAATTCCCTAGAAACATATTGCAATCCACACTAATTTTAAAGTAGCAATTTGACATGGGTTGAAAATTAACATGGCCCACATTGATTCCACTATGAGTATTATTATGGTCCATAGCAATAGGAATACATTAAGTATTGTATTCATTGTCATATGGTATTTTATGCCATTGTTGTAACTTTTCTAATGACACCTCTTATGAATACCAATAGGCTGATAGTGGGATAGGACAAAATTGCCCAACAATTAGTTTATTTCCAAGAAAGGCTTAGGCAATCCATAAAACACTCATGAAAAATTAGGCAAATGTGTGTGTGTGTATTGGTAGGCACATGACATATCCTATCTAGACTTTCCCACACTTCTCTTGCAAACTCCACTTCTCTCAAACTTTTAGTACTCTTGATTTTGAGATGTTTAGTTTGTAACACGTGAATGCCAACTTCACTTAGTGTGAATGTTAGAGTGAATGCTTGTAATAGGTACAAGAATGTTGTCACTGCATGTGAGTTGTTGACTTTGGCCTCATTCCACAATACACCAACTTCATAACATTTAGATAGTTTTATGAATATTTTTCCGATTATTTAGGCCATCTCACGCATTTCAAAATTTCTAGAATTATTTTCCGCTCATCTTGCTATTTGCCTACAGTAAGTTTACATGTACTTTCATCCCAACTTACTTTTAGTTCATCCCAGTGTTAATTTTTGAAACAAAGTTTGATATAACTTGCATCCCTAGGAATTTTATAATGAAAAAAATGTCATGGATGATTGAAAATTGGATGATAAATCACTTACGAAGTGACAAAAATTGCAACAATTAAAATCTCTCTATTGCGCAACATGTTTATATGAGAAATGACATATAATGTCGGGTTTGCATTTAATGTTAGTGACACTACGCGGTCGGTTTACAATTAGTATTGAGCTAGACAAATAGAATTGGTGACACTAAATACAAACCTATTTATCCTATTTAGTCCACCTATTTAACCAGAGGTGGCCATGTGACTCTAGAGTCGAAATAATCAAATCACCACTTTAGAAGCCACAATTTGTTGCAAAGGAACCGCAGAGCGGATGAATAATAAGCCGATGAAGCGCTCCAATAACGGACGAAACTCATCCCACGAAGGTCCGTTGTGATGCCCTACAGATTACGAATACAGAGAAATTCATCTAACATGGATGAATGTTTTGCACCTCTACTGTCGATGATATCTGAGGGTGACGAGATCCGCTGCGAGTACGACGGATGTAATCTCGGCGAGGGGAGCGGATGAAACCCCAGATTCTGTGACTCCCGAAGACCCCGGGGAGAGGAAGTACCCCCGAAGCCCCACGGCGAATAAGAACGTTGGGATGTTGCCTACGTGGCCAGCCCCCATTGGCCCGTTGTGTCCAAATTCAAATGCTCTGACCCCGCCCCGCCCTGAGCCGGTTTGATTTTCCCTTGTTCACTCCTCTCCATCCCGCCTTGCGCTTTTGACCGCATCAACCCGAACAAATTCAAGTTCCCTTTTGTCGATTTGTGATCATTTTTTCAAAATTCTTTCGCAATTTCACGGCTGGCTGCACAATCGACATTCTGTCTGCTTGCGACTAACCCAAATGACAAAAGATCCCAGCTGGTCACAGGTGGTTGGAGTTGGGGTATGGGTTTGGGTTAGGAGATCATTGCCCAATCTACATTGTCGCATTTAGTGCTGCGAGATGGAGTTCAAGATGTCTGGAAGCTTATGTCAGATGTTTTTTTGTGAGTGGCAGAGGTTGAAGTCAGAGTGAAGAGCACAGAAAGGTCATGTCATTCATTGCGTGACAGGGTCAGGGTGTTTGTGTAAGTGGATGCTGTGAAGGAAGCTCGTAAGTAGTAGTAGTTTAGCACGTGTCGATCATCCGGGTTGGTGTTTCGTGGAGATTGTTCAAGAGATGTTTATTCACAAAGGAGCAGGACGGACGATTACCGTACTTAAGCACCGTTTTATGTGATGATGATGATGACCTTTGTACTAGAGTTGTCGGACGCGTGCGAGGCTTGCAGGTTGATTCATCATTAGATGTGCGTGTATGGAGCCTTATTGCATCCAAAACACGTAACGAGCTGAAGAGTGGACTTTACCCATCGAGGGACTTAACAGCATTCATTTCCGGAAGCTTGCGAAAGAAAGAGCCTCGTATATATTTGCGGCACCAAAGAATTTGCATATGGGTTCGTGCTTCTGTCCCTTGTGTCTCTTCGTTGACCACCCAGAGCAAGTTCACTCATTTTGATGATGAAATTCGGTATGGGTATTGCGCGTCATCAAGGTATCTATCTATGTGCACATATGGGGTTGGAGCTTGAAGAAGTCATTCTGCATGCCTTCCACATAGGCAATGATCGCAATGCAAGTCTAGTCTACGTATTCTTATTTTGGTGTCCCAAATTTCGCCTGGCGCAATTCGCACACCAAGAAGGTGATATCGATGTGCTACTATTTCAGTATTTTGGATACGAAAATGCAGTCATCCATCCACTGTTGCAGTGGGGCACTCAACAGTAAAAGAGATTCCTATTGACCCCTTTTTCTTTTTCACCCTTGGTTCTCTATATGACTCAATTTCTTACTCTTCTTTTTCTTCGTCTTCTGCTTCTTTAAATTTCTCACCTGTAGGTTCTTCGCGTGTGTCTGTCCTCTGATAGTTGATGTTTTAAGCGAACTGTTCTACATAAGAAACCTGCACTATTCTACATACATTCTTCGTGTTCAGGGTGGGAGATGCTTCCCTTGTTTATTTCTGTGCGCTTTGTGCCATTCAAGCCTTGCATATTTTACTTGCCTCGAAGTTTCATGGATCAGCTCATTAGTCGTATTGGGTATCCATTTGACATTGGAGGTTTTTCTGCCTTAGTCATTGAAAATGCCTCTTCCCGAATGTCCAAACGGGGTAATTCCGCTTTTGCAACCCGAGTGTTTTTTCACCTTTACACAGAATCCGAGACTGCCCTTTGGATTCTCAGATGACAAGTGTAGAGATTGTCGCCAATCCAGTATGGATATTTGATGGCTAACACACCCATTGTTGTGGGCGATGTTGATATAAGTGGTCTGGATTCTCTTTTGTCTTTCTTCACCATTAGCTCTCTCCATTGCCTCCCTGGCTTAAGGATATGTGTTTGTTGGGCTTTCCCCCCTGTTAAGATTTTAGCATTTCATACTGTAATCTCATAGAAAACCTTGATCCTCCTCTCATAAGACTGCAGGACAAGGAGGACATGGCCAACATATCCATTGTTGTGGGCGGTGTTGATATACGTGTTCAATCTTCACACCATTATGTCTCTTCTTTGCCTCTCTGATTTAAGGCTAAGTATATATTGAGATTTCCCCGTCCTGTGAAGATTTTAGCATTTCATGTTGTAATTTCATTAAAGAACTTGATCCTTCCCTCACCAAAGTGTGGGATAAAGAGAGACATGGCTGTACAACGAAAGTAATCTGATCATCACGTGGGAAAGTATACATCTGTGCCTCCTCTTAACTAGTCCATGGCTTGCCAGCAGGTGGTCGCCTCAAATGGTGCAGAGGGAAGTAGTGGAAGTCGGATTCAAAGTTTTTGGGGCCGTCCACTGTCATTGTGGCGTTGGCAAGTCAGGAAAGCAAGAATGAGGGTAAGCATTTCCTGTTGGAGCTTGGCATGACGGTTATCCTCAACGAAGGGAGTTTGTTTTTGCAGAAATGTGGTATTCCCTATCAATTCCCGTCACTTCCCGACCAATGCAGATGTTCTGCTTACTGACCATGTTGAAGTTAGAATGAGAAATCTTTATCAGCGAGTACTATTCGGGTCACTCAAGGTCTAATATCGACACCGGACCAACCTTCAAATAAACACTTTGTACAAGGTTAGCTTATAATGGAATCTGCGAGGAATTGTCAATGACAGTGAAATTCATGTACATGGATGTGCTAGCACAATTATTAGAATATGGGTTAAAGTTAGTAATGCAAGGGAGTCATGCTCTTTGCGTAAAACTCTCCTGTAGATTTTTGACGCTATGTGCTGCTGATATTATAGGAGGTCATGGACGAGGAAAGTAAGCAAGAGCTTTGTAAGAATGATCCATTCTCGGGCGTAGACTGGAGATACGAGTTTTCAGCCCCCAAGTTCTATGACTTCACCTATGAAGAATCAGAAGAGGATGTGGCAGCAGCAGAGAGATGGTTTGATAACGCGATTCCATATGAAAATTCTCGTACGTTGTTCCTTCAAGAAATACACTTGGCTCTCTTGTGTCATTTGTGACTCCAGAGTTTGTAGGAGTCAGAGTTGATTGCAGGTGTGTTGGTAACTTAAATATAAGCTTATTCAGCTGCCTACAAAAAGCACCAGGACAAGCATAAACAGAGTTCATTCAGGAAAGCAAAGTAGCTCATTTCTCAAGTTTGCTTTGGAACTCTCAGTCTGGAAGGGTACAGCATGCCAGCAATTGATGGTTCCAAATATCCATCCCTTACATAGATTCATCTCACAGTGATGATAAGTCTAATCTTGTGCTGTGACGTGTATGGTTGGGGCAGCTCATGTTGCGAAAACAAAATCAATCTCTGAGCTGTGGTCTGCTGCCATGAGCAGCAAGAAGGGTGCAAAACGTGAAGCCATGCAGGTATATGCTCTCTGAAACCCTCATCAAATGTCAATTATTCAAATCGTCTTAAACCTAGGACTGTGAAGGATATGTCCATTCTACGAGGCTGCATTGAAGTCATGTCCATCATAATGCTAGCAGATACAGGGTCAGTAACAGAACGAGAGCCTGCAATAGATTTTGTTGGGTGCAATGTAAGTATTAAGTCGTTTGGAATGTAACCATAGGTTCAAGTTTGGTTCTCTCTTTCTGGGCTCGAACGCCATCTTTGAAGCGTCCAAGAGAACATGTAGTTTTTATGCTTCAGTTCACATGGACTGATGACTAGTTCCTCAGTGTCTCTCCAAAGTTCTAAAAATGGATCGTCCTAAGGAAGATCTTTCTGAATTTCGAGAGGCCGAATTGTCCTAACAGAAGTAGTGAATTTTGTGACAGATTCAAGGTCGTGTCCATCATAAATCTAGCAGATACGGGCTCTGTAACAGAACGAGAGCCTGCAATATATTATGTTGATGCTATATGAGTATAATGTATTTAGGAATGTAATCATATTTTCAAGTTTGTTTCCGTGACTTTTCTGAAGTCGAAGGCCGTCTTTGAAGCGTCCAAGAGACATGGTATTTTGTATCCTTTAGTTTACATGGACTGATCACTAGTTCCCAAGTGTCTCTCCAAAGGTCTTAAAAAGGAATGGTTCCTAAGAACGGTCTTTCTCAATTTCAAGTGGTCGAATTTCCTTCATATATTGAATGTTGTCGCAGATTCTAGCACATGTGTCACCAAAACCGGATGGCAGATTTGCACCCGACGATGAGGAGTACTTTAGACAGGACTGTGCAGAAGATCTCCCGGACGAGACCAGAGATGCAGAGAATGGGATCAGCGTTCCTCACCATGGTCAGCACCTCTTACTTCGAAGGGCATCGTAGATGACTTCAGTGACTGCTAAGAGCAACTCCTATGGTCACTGGAAAATAATTCTCGCAATGAGTGTTTTTTCGAGAGTTTTTTGGGCAAGACTGCATGCTCATTCGATCCATATATTATTGATTGGTTGATTGATTGATTGATTGTCGTCGTCGGTATCTAAAATCTCTCGTTAAACCATGTGAAAATGTCGCTCGTTGGTAACTATTCAATTGTTGGTTGTTGGTTGTTGGTTGCTGGTCTTTAGAATTCTTAGCTCCGAGCAATGGCTGCCCAGAACAAGAACCTTACACACCAGAGGGGCGTGTAATAACTGGGTTGAGTGAGAGCGATCATAATAGAACACCACCCAGTGCGCTGGCAGCCCTCGTTATCTCTCCGGGAAGTCTGCCTGCGAAGCGGTTGTATTCAGATGCATGGAATGAGCCACCTCTTGCGGAGCAGGAAGCTCAATGGTCATCCAAGAATAGACTCTCATTCTCCGGGTTTGTGTTTATCACCCTCTTTTAACTTAATCATGACCAATGTAGGATGGAGGGTTTTATTTTGAATTTGAGGAGGATGAGAATGTCAACATCCTCAGTCTTGCCAACACTATTAGCATCTAAATTTTTTTTTGCCGTGATTCTTTATACGGTGTTTCAATTCGTCCTTGCCTTGAATTCTGTGCTATTGGCTCATGCTTCCTAGTTTATCTTCAAAGACCATGTAAGCAATGATGTGTTTGCCTTACCTTAGTAGCCATGTATTTTCAACCAATTTCCGTGTCCTGGCTAAGTTACAGACTGAACTTTCTGAGACCTTGATGACAAACTCTACAAGCCTTGGAAAAACTTGACTGGATTGATGTAGGCGACATTTCTTTGTGCTCGCATGCTTTTTTGTGGATTGACACCATGTAGGCCATTTGATATCCAATTCTGCAAAGATCATTGGGTGGTATTGCTCAATTTATTGGTGCCCTTGCATCTTTTGAAGATCAAAGATACCAGTGAACAACGTTCTTAAGTGGGTACTTGTCTTCAGAATCTCTTCTAAGCACTAAAGGACTCTAATGGGTGGCTGCAGCCGTGGTCACTGGGATACTTTGACAAAGAAGGAAAACCTAACTATAGCGGGCGCTACATGTGGTACTCAAGCTCAAAAGAAGCAGAAGCTTGAAGATGGGAGGCTTCAAAAGGTCTGACCATAACTGATATCCGTTTATTATTAAACTGCTACTTTTACAGCAACTCACAGCTTGCTGGACGGTATTTAATAGTAGAGTGTTGTTGCATGCAGCTGCTGTACATGAAAGATCGGTTGCCTAGACCCAAGGACCCTCCGACCTTGACAATTCCACACGAGTTCTCATTCCACACAAATCATCGTGTACGCATGCATCAAGGGGATACCAAAGAGACAAAAATTAAGGTATGAGAAGCATCGCTTTTGCAATCCATGTGTATCGATTGAAATATTATGTGTTTCAGCTGTTTTGTCCATATTACTTATGCTATTTTTATCGAACAGACATCACCTTTTGTGTCCATGGCGGAAAGAGTTCGAAGATTTCACTTGAAAACCCCAGAGCGGTACCATATCCAAAGTGTCAATTCCTCCGGACAGGTGAAAATTTTAAATACTCAATTTTCTTACCATGTCTCCCTTTTAATGCGTAAGTGTTGCAGCGGGTATCAGGAATTCCTTGCGATGAAATGGAAACTTATACTCAAAAATCCAAGTGGCTTGGAACGATTGACTTTCTTACTTTTAGAATTGAACTCAACAAGGGGCACTTTTGGTGTATGCATTTCCTCTGAATCTTAATTACTTTTACACAGGCCGAGGTGCATCAGCCTGAAAAACCAAAACTCAAGTTGACTGTTGCAAAGACTCCCGAGTTTGAGACATCACAAAGATCTCGAGCTCCAAAGTGAGCCCCTTTGTCTTTGCCTTGCTTGACTCTCACATACCACGTAATTTGAGTCCTGTCTTGCTAACCAATTTCATGTACGGAGCACATATTAAGCAGTTTTATTTTAGCTTCAGGTCAGGATTTTAATCCATTGTAAGGTGCATAGTCATAATAACAGCAAGTGACATTAAGTGCTTGGACCACAAGTCTAATTCTGATTATTGCGTTTTATTAAGTTGAGCCTGATATGCTTTAATATGTCCTACAGGGTTAAGAGTGCTGCAGAAATTGAAGAGGAGATGTTGGCCAAAATCCCAAAATTCAAGGCTCGTCCCCTACCAAAGAAGGTGCTCACTCCCGAAATATATTCCTTCGCTGCATTTGATGACAAAAAGATCTACACTGACATAAAACAGCATAATAGTGCCAGCCAGTACATCTATGTGTGGAGAGCCATATAGTTAATCTTTTGGTTTGATTTTGTTTAACCTTCAATTTTGACTCGTATAATGCATATAAATTATCTCACACAGATTTTGGAAGCACCTGCACTGCCGACATTCACAAAAACAGCACCGCAAGTCATAGAATTCAAGGTAATTTTCTACCGTGCCAAGAGAACATCTTGTATAAGTTAATCCTTGAGAGTTACAAAAGTCCGGCAGCAAATACTGACATGCCGGGTCAATATTTTCTGAGTTTGCCAACCTTGAAAACTGATTATTAGTAATGCAAATAGGGAGAATGCTCATTTCTGTAGACATCTTGTTAATTTATTAAGAACTAGAGCATCTAGTATCACACATGGGAAAGTTATCAAAAATTACTTAACACCAACTTAGAACGAGCTGAGAATTATGAATCCATTCTGGAGATGTTATGAGTTCACTTAAATGCAACGGCCACTTGCAGATGTGAATCATTTCTGTCATAGTCATTAAAATTTTACTACAGCTGGGTCGTGCGCTTGTTTCAGGAGTTCCACTTCCATACTTCGGAGCGGGCACAACAACACCATGCAAACTCATCAGCGTCCACCTCCACTGAATCGCTTCCTACTTCGGTGCTTACGAAACCTCTTGTCATTTCATATTCGTCAAAGTGTTGCAACTTGTTGAATATGCGTTTGCCGAGTCCTGGAAGATTACCCATAACAAAAATTCTCGTTGTTGACTTGTGTTCTGGTTCAAAAATCTTGTTGTACAGGCAAAGAACCATTCGCAAAAACCAAACGGAGGTCTTACACACCCAGATCCACCTCGACTGGAAACAGCTAATCGTGCACGACCTACTACGTATGTACAACTGCTTCAACTTCGATGGAAGTTTCACTGCTACCTTAATTTCCACGGAAATATTGACGTTGTGCTCTATCAAAGTGATTTTCGTGTGGCTGAGGCATTAACATTAACTTTTGTAATTCAGGGTGAAGAGTAGGGAAGAGCTGGAGGAAGAAGAGATTGCAAAGATGCCCAAGTTCAAAGCTCGTCCCCTCAACAAGATGGTAAGGACTGTCTCCTATTCTTCGGCTCAAAGAGTTTGGTGCCTTTTTGAGGTACATTTCTATTAAGAACGTCTTAGAGCGTTTGTGTCACAGCCAACTTTCGAAAGTTGCGTGAAACTCTTTAGACCTCCTTTCTGAATCCAAAAAGCCTTCAAAGAACTTTAGGATCTAAAGTAGGGTCTGGCCCATAGGACCCGCCACTCTAACTACTGCAGCTTGGCTCTTCAATCCTAGTATGACGAGCTAGAAAACCTCTTCTTTTTCAATAGCCCAATCCCACTGTTTTAGCAAGTTGATTTAATCCTCAAGAAAAGTTGGGTGACTTAATTAATGAGCTCTCATACTCACCTTTTAGGGCTCCTCACCTGGAGTTTGATCCAAAAACTTAACGGATAACTCTAATGTGCTGATTGAGGATTCCTAGAATGCTAAGAATGCCCTGAATATACATGATTTAAGACACCATAACAGTGTGGCTTAACCCTTTGTTGTTGACAATCTCTTTGCAGATCTTTCAAAGCAAGGGTGAACTGGGAGTCCCACGCAATCAAAAACGCGATGTCACCTTACCCCAAGTAAGTCATATCCCATGAAGATCATCCCCGTGATTAATCAGAGCTTCAGGCCTACGATGAGGATGGGCATTGGATTTGACTTGGTAGTTATACTTCAAACCTGAAGATTGCTTCTTGATTGTCACAGGAATTCCACTTCAAAACAGAGGAACGTGCTCAAGCCCGTGGTCCGCCTTCACTTACTGACCAGTTATTGAAGGTAAGGTTTTCCACACGGAAATCAACACTAACTTGTGCAACATAGTATTCTTAACTGTTGTAGTGTAACGATCATTTTTTGATAACTAATTGATTCTGAATCTAAAGAGAATCAAAGGAGATGAGAACTAACTCTGGTTGTCTGGATGTAAAAGCTCACACTGAACAAGCCGACTAAAGTTGATGCGCCACTACGGCTAACGAAACCAGAGCCCTTCCATCTGGCCACTGATGTAAGCCATTCTAATAAACCCCTCTATACGCTAGTTTTTTTTCTTCTAAAAAGGACTCATTTGATGGGACTCTGAAGTCTATGACAAGTTAAATTTGTTATCATTGGTGATGAATAAAACCTCCTGTCTTCTGAAGCACTTTTGATCCCTTCTACCAGGACCGAGGGCTAGCTCGGGAAATGTGGGAAATTCATGAGAGAATACAAAAGGAGCATGCTGAAGCGGAGGCCAGAATTCCAAAAGCCAAACCTCTTCCTTACACCACCGACTATCCAGAGGTAAACCTACTTGCAAGATAAGAAAAACTCTCGTCTAATTTGTTCACAATAGACTGCATGCGGCTGTAATGCAGGGTCTACTGAAGCATCAATCTTGACAGTTTACCAATGCGAAACAAGTCCAAGCTTTTGGAGTCCAAACTCAATGAGACTTTTCTTCGGGAGTTGGTGGCCTATGGTTTCCCATTGGTTTTCTGCATAAGAACTCATTAATTTCTTCCCACTTGTGGCCCATGCTTACAGGTAGTCTTTGAAATTGAATGAAAGCAACTCATTTTGGTCCATTGAGGGCCAAACTCATTTTAGTTCTCTTGGCATGCCAAAATGAGTTTGATCCTCAAGGAACCGATTTAGGACTGTTCTTTGTTCAAACCTCCACACTACCAGCGAGCATGCACCAACTCAAAAGTCCGAGTATCTGGAAGGATAACTCTATTATGTGCTCAACTATCAATGGTTGAAAATTGAATTGCACTTTCCATATTTTGTCTTGTTTCATTCAACACAAGCTTTGGCACCTTTACGAAGTTTTGCAATTGTCTGGCTGCATATTTTTTAGGTACCTCCAAAGCCCCTGCCCAAGGAGTGCACCAAGCCTGATCCCTTCCATCTGGAAAGCCTTGTTCGCCATGAATTGGACCAAGAGCGGCTAGCTGAAGAGCGAGCACAAGCTGAGCAACAAGAGGCTGCATTAAAAGAATTCCATGCTCAACCAAATATGTCCAAGTATAGTCTTCTGAGCTCTGTTCCTCTCAGTTTTCGTAGTCGTTTCTCAGCAATATTACTCCTGGAGATGGTCCGATACTGATTTTTATACAAAAGAACTTATTCAGTTGAACTTATACATCAAGAACCAGTTCAGATGAATCCCACATTCCACATCAGATGGTTACAGAAGAACCAGAATAAAAGGAAGCTTTACAAACAAGTGTGTATTGACTTTTCACTGGCTGAGTGCAGTGTGCCAATTCCCATTCCAGAAAAACTAAGAAAACCGCTCACAGAAATTCAAGAATTCAATTTCCTTGCTGATCAGCGGGCAGTAGAGCGAGCAGAATTTGACAAGAAGGTAATTACCCAAATTGTTTTTAATATACATCGCATTGTTCTTGCTTGCATTTTCTCCATGCGACCTTGGGTATCTATAGCAAAATTAAGAGGCTTAAGATTTTTTAGTGGCATCACTTAGCATTACCGGAGATCTTCAATGTTTTGCAACGCATTTCTCCAGCAGACATTGAGCTGTGCTGGAGGACTGTATGCTTAAAAGTTGCATGTTCTTGTCTTTCTAGGTGGCTGAGAAGCAAAATCAGTACAAGCGCTACCGCAAAGAATATGATGCGGCTAGGAAGGTGAGGATTATTAGTCCCGAATTTGTGCATATGACTTCTGAAAAATCTCACAGTTTTGTTTTATCGGATGTTATGATTTTAACAACAGTCTTAATTACCCCTCACCAGATGAAGGTTTACTGTGTGGACCAATGCACTTCAGATCAACCTGGTTTAATTCTTTAAATGTTATTTCTATTTCTAGCTAAGCTAATATGGGATTCTTAATGTTTTGCAGGCAGAAGAGGATAGGTTCATCAAGGCAATGAGAAGAGAGATGGTTCCGACAGCACGTCCAATGCCTTCGTATCCTAAACCCTCTGAACCCAAACGGTACATCTCTCTGTCCCTCTTATGTCAAGTGCGCACACATTCTATAGGATCACAGGTCCCATGGATAGTACTCGTTGAAACTCAAATGGTCTGTCAAATAGTTATGATAAAGTAGGCATACTCAAAACCAACACATAATCTAGAACCACCACTACAAATATGATAACCAACATGAGGAGCTTTAATATGTGTTATAGCCAGTTGCCATCATGAGCCTCAAGATCGACAAGTGGGCATGGCAAAGGCTATAATCCATAATTGGGCAACACATGTTGATTATCATGCATAACAGCATGAGGATGAACGAGCTAAGTACGAAATCAAGATTTCATATCATTTTGTAGGTTTATAGTACAAGAATTGTGAGGGGATATATGGTTATGGGTTGTAATCATTGTCTTCATAGCTACTAGAAAGATGCCACATCAAGATTTATCCACACACCAATTATGTACCAGTGTCATAATAACAGTTATGTTTGAAGCCCCGAAATACAGGGCTGAGGTACAGAGTGTTGGTTGAGTATGCGTACCTTAGTGTACTGTCATGGATGTAAATATATTATGGGAACGTGCTGCAATAGTTGTGAATTGCACACAGATTTACATTCCGCCACAAGGAACACATGTACAAACTCTAAAGCTCTCTGTTCAAAAATGTATTTAAGGCTCAGTTGTTAATATGAAAGCAACTAATATTACATCTCATGTTGGCAGGTCTACAAAAGGACCCACGAAAGCAATGTCTCCACTTCTTCACAAAAGGGTATCCCGGAGAGAACGTCGACGGTCTCTTACCACAAAGGGAACAAGAATCCAGTTACGTTAGTTAGTTGTTCCTCTCCAAGTTCTGTACCATAGATTGATTTTCCTGCCAAACTGGAAAGCCTTTGCCACCGAAGCATGCCTTCCTATTTCTTTATGGCAGACTAGACGGGTCAAAATGACAGTACATTTGAGAAACTCATTCTTGACGAGAAATCCAATCTCTTTTTTATAGATAATGAATTGGCAATAACCCAGCTGTTCGTGCTTCAGAACCTGTAGACTAATAATGTAAGGAAGTTTTAATCCTCCAACCACCACCTGTAATGTTTAAATGGAGTTATTATGAAGAGAATCGAGTGTTTGGCTTCCGGTTCTGTTTGCTAGGCTTTTTACATCTATTTTGGGAAGGCACATTCAGCCTTCATTGGAAATGAGGCTATCAGATCAATCATTATCAGAAGTTGCTTCTGCAAATTAGAAGACTGAAGTTTGTTTTATTGAAATTTTCAAGAAGTCCGCTGTCGTCTTCAGCTTCCCCTCCCAAATGACCAGGGATTATGGTATGTATTTGCCATTTTAGGAAGGCCACAAGAATGGCATTTGTGTGTAATGGTTAACCCTTTATTTAATGGATTCCTCTATTAAGCTTCTGGTCTCCCAAGAATAGAGATTTAGGTTGACTAAACTATTGGCACTTTGCCGTGGCTGCATTTCTTTGTAAGTTGCCCTGTGGAAATGATTCGGGACAAGTTTTTGTTCTGGTCAGTGTTAAGTGTGTCTGTATTTACAGATGCTTGGCTTCATCAATTGAAGGTTTTTTGGCCATCTGCTCCAAGCTTGTTACACTTCTTGATCAGAAACTTAGAGTAATTAGTAGTTATCTGTGGATATAAAAACGGACATGAGAAAAACACTTATTTAAAAGAGATTGGATTACAGTCTCAAACATAATTAACTACTCTGGACTCGATAGTGAACACAGTTGCTGGGTTCAATCTAGGAATTGGGATACATGCACTTTGATTATCATAACTAAATCAAAGGTGATCTGACTTCCAATCCAATATTTTGATAATGCAACACAAGTATAATAACGTAATCTACTCATCAGAAGACAGATATTATGAGTTACTTACAGAATTACCCACATGTACTACAGTAGGAATAGTGAGCATCGACTGTAGGATGATGCGATATTCTCCATGATTTTTGAAATGTTGATTTTCACAACATCCTGACCTATGTGACATGACATAAAATCATGTGTATGAGCTATATTGAGCCAATGCATGAAAAGTGGCCTGATTTAAAATTAACTTTATCTCCGAGGGGCACTTGTTTAATCGGTTTAAAACCTTAATGTTAGTGAAGATTCGGGTTTGAACGTATTGGAGTGGCCCATTGGCAGTATCTACTATCTTTAATGAACAATATAGAACTACAGCAATTCTCTATCCTACTTTTGCTAAAATTTGGGCGGTCCTTGCTTCTTCAAGCTTGCCATTGTACATAAGAATTAAACACATTCTAATATGGAAAGTACACCAAAGTATCTTCGATTATTTTTGGAGCACATCTGTTTCCTTACATGGCCCATGACTATACCATATGTTTCTAATAATAGACAAAGATTTTGAATAAAACGTACAAAGAAGCATTTTACCATGTTTACCACGTTGATCATCTTTCACAACAAGATCCCTGTCACCCTGTGTATTTTAATTGCACGAGTTCAACTGTTCCTTCCACACTGGAATTCCTGACTCCTCAGATGCAGCTCCTCTGAAAGTACCTCGTCGACAGACTTCAGGAAAGCTGTCATACTTGCCAGTGATAGTCAATCCAAAGGGTTACATGGGAGCTTGATTCTCCCGCAAACTAGTACGGAGTATAAGCCAAGTGGGTCATAAACAGTAACTTTTCTCTCTGCATCTATTTTTTGTAGGACATGAAACACAGTTAGTGCGAGATGATAGCAAATCCAAATCGTGCCATTTTCCTCATCATTTTCGAAGCTCGTATATCCTATTCATTTTCGAAGTAAAGATATTGGATACATGTCAGTGATTCTTAGAAAGCAGTGATTGCCCAATCCAAGGGTTTTGATTCTCTTGCAAACTAGGTATAAGTACATACAAGTGAAGCAAATCTGGTCATCACCTATGACACATAATCAGCATCGTCACATGCTTTTCAAGTCTCCACTAACTTCCAATTTGTTGTCACTCACTACAATTTCTCTCAAGAAAAAAGTCTCTTTCCATTTCCTTTTGACTACCACTCTGTTGTATCTTACTGAAGCTCCATAATGAACTAGGTATTCAAAGAGCTCATATTTTTACAAGTATCATCAATCAAGTTAATACATCTCCTTTTCCGAGGTTGTGATGATCAGGTCCAAAACAACATCCTCCAGTATTGCTTTCCAAACCATACATTCGACCTCCAGACCCACCTCGGCTATTTCTTCACTAAGATTGCTCCACTTGCCGACTCGACAGCCCATGTCTTTTTCAATCAAACCCGATATCGAGTATGACGGAAGCTCTTGCCATTCGAGTATCTTGGCATACACCTCTTCAACTAGTTTCTCATCTGTCACTCTTGGGCTTTGTAGTAGACATAGCTGTGGCTTACCGAGTTTCAATGAAACGGCCTCATTTGTGCAATCAAACAGTAGTCTCCGGTCGCACCTCCAAAAACCTGTGTCTGTATCCTGTTCATAATCGTCGTCGTTTTCTAGCCTATCAAAGAGAGAGGGGTCAATTGCTAAATTTTCGTCGAACCAATTGAATACGTTTCCTGGTCTGCTGCACAGGACCTGGCCAGCTGAAAGAATTTTATGAACAAAGCTATGATGTGGACGATGATGATTTTCGTCTTCTTGAGATACCTGTCCCTTGGTGCACTCGAAATTATAGGTTTCGTGGCGCACAAACATGGATATATCTAAAAGGGCTTGCTGAAGCTTCTCACTATTGCTGCTGCTGCTGCTGCTGCTGCTGTTGTTGATTTCTACTGTTGTGTAACTTGGCTCAAGCTCAAGCAGATTGGTATGGGGACTGTTGATGATGAGCACATCTTTGAAGGATTCTGCAATAAGCAAACTCATATTCGGTCAGTCGGATCAAAACAATTAATTTATTAGGGTTCGGTCAGCGAACCTAAGTCATCACTAGGTATCCTTGAATTTCGTTCAGAAATTTCGCAGTGCTTGCAAATGGCAAGAAGGAAGCCAAGTCGTACCTTCTAGGTTGGATTTGAGAGTTTCGCAAGGTTCGTCATGGAAAGGTGCCTCTAAAATGGAGACAGGGCTTGGTTGCCCGGTTTCCTCTACGTCGAAGTCATCTTGTCCTCTACACCCCTTAACACCAACTGGGTATAAACTTTCCTCACCTCCATTGGTTTCCAGGTGTGCTTGTGCAATCTGCAATTGAGCAAACATTGTGCTCCATGTGAGCAACATCACGTACCTTTAGATCCATATATCATCAATACTGATATCACATTGGTTTACTTCCATCAAACATAAGGGTTGCATTTTAGTATTTATTTTCTACATTTGATAGTTGCTAAGATCCTAAAGAATGAAAGACATTGGCTTCAGGTGTGCTTGTGCAAGCTGCAAATTGAGCAAACATCGCTCTCATGTTAGCATCATCAACTACCTCTGTCCACATGACGTCAACACTGATTTCAAATTGCTTCAATTCAATTACAGCAATCATAAGAGTTGCATTTATAATCTTTTGTTTCTATGTTTGATAATCGCTGAGATCTAAAAGAAAGAAATGCGAGTTGCATCAATATTGAGTGAATCATAAGCTAAATGTTGCATTGACACTGCAAAGGCATCGAACTCTGAAGGATATGTAACGATACTCACTGGCATTCTGAGATGAGACATTGAGAACAATGAGCTACACATGAGACAGACATAAGTGAGGAAATAAGTGAAAGGTCTGAGGTAACCTTTACCTGGTGTGGTTTAGATGTGCTGCCCTCATCGGCGATGTTGTAGAAGCCATAGCCATTGTTACTACCTCGGCATTCAGGCTCATCAAGCAAATTGCATGCTTCTTGAACAGGCTCACCAGAATTAACAAGTTCCTCAAAATTCCTACCGGAATGTATTGAATGATCATTACTTATCGTCTCTTCCCAATGCAGATCCACAGAGCCATCTGAGGATCTCCTCTGCTGACTTGTACAATCGACCTGTAGTTGACCGGGACCTTTCCTCTTCGAAGCAGCCAATCGCTCCGCTACAGCAATTTGTAGATTGTCACTTGGATAACTTATTCTACGGTTTCTGGTGTCAAATCGGGAGACTATAGAATAGGTACACTTCCCTAACATACCTTTCATGGACCAACAATTTAAGGTTCCGGAGCCTCCATAGCTATCAAAGTCCGTTGTTGCAACTGCTTGTCCACCCTTGTGCAATCTTCTCAAGTATTTAATGTTCACATCTACAGAAAGCTCGGGAAACACTTCGTCTACAGTACGAATCCTTTTGTTTCGGGATCGACATTTCATTTCAGGTTTTGTCTCCGTTGAACGCCGAACTATGTCTAGTCTGCAAGGACTTGGAACCTTAGTATCATCAACTTTGGGCTCAGCTTCTGCATCATAATTATTAATACCATTATTACATACCAAAGCCCGATTCATGGCAACATTTTGATGGTCTCCTTGCACGCTGTGTTTGCTGATCTGCTTCAAAGCAAACCCTAGAGACATTACAGTGCACCTTGGAGAAGGAAATTGGCATGATACTTCCATCACTCTTCCCTTTCGTCCTCCCTGTTTTCTTCTCGTGACCAATACCTCCTCTTCATCTTCATCCTTTCGTCCACCAAAGAATCTGCCATAACTGAGAGATGACTTTGGTAGAATTTCACCACCTTCGGGTATTGAATTTTCTTCTGAAGCATTCTCCAAAGGAAACACACGACTGCCGGACAATGTATTAACCTTTTCTTGCTGTCCTTTCAAGTTACGCAGCACTTTCACGATGGGGAAGCCGTTCAGGTATTCGGCTTGCTCATTGTACTTAGACTCGTTACTGAGAAAAGATTTGGTAAGATCATGCTCTACCAGAGTCTTGGGAATCACCTTTGAGTTTGCATCCTCTCCATCTGCACCAACTCCATTGTCACCAACATCTGAATGTTTTACTGTGCGAATAGAAAAGTTTGGCAATGTTGTTTCGAATCCAGATCTTTCCAGCATTTTTTTGTGTTCAGGCTCATCATGTGTAGTAGTACTGTCCTGGCCTCTTGACCGAAATTGCGAAGCATGGGATTGATGTGAGCGTGCATGGGATTGACGTGATTTCGTTTTTGGAGTTCGTCCCCACATGCTAGGTTGTGACCTGGGCTCCAGAATTTTCACCGCAGCTTTAAGGAGGCGAGATGCTCTGGTTTTCTTCACCTGGGAGTTTAAGAACGGAGCAGATGTCATATGGTGGGTGTGCGATCTGGAGCTGCTTTGCCGAAGTGCAGGATCAAGTCGAGATAGAAAAGACAGTCTCTCATCTTTTCGTTCGATTCTTCTCGTTACAAGCAAGGCATCGTGGTGGTGACGATGATGATGTCTGTGTGATGATGGAGCCTCGTCTGATTCCTGAGATGTTTTCACAAACCGCAACAACCTCTTCTTCACGGACTTTTGGGAGCTGCACTCGAAGTAGTCTTGATGCAGCAGATCCTGGAGTATAACCGGTGTCTCCGAGTGATCCTCCACTTCCATTCCTGAGCATGACAGAGAATCACTTCCAGAGTTGCAGCTCTCCGATCGGTTGTAGTGGCGATAAAACGGACCATCTGGTAAGGAATCCAGACGAACACGTACCCCAGGTGTTGGTGTGTTGGCAATCCCAATGTTTGGAATCTGCAAAACATAGGTTCCTCTCCATGTCAGCGCACAACAACACTTTGAGAATTTCTATGAATTCCGTCAAGAAGAATGAATTGAAAGAACTGCTCGAATTTCACATAAGAAACACCGTACCAGGCTACCCTTCGCAGCTCCAACACTGTGATGATCATCCTCAAAAGTCGACCTCCGCACTCCTCGACCTTGGCCTCGAGATCCTGAACATTCTTCACCGACATCGATGTTGTCAGTCCCTCGGAGGCATTGCAACTAAAAGCTCACATTGCAACTTAGAACCAGAATACTGCATCCATTTCCAAGAAGACTGTTCCGATTGACACAATGGGATTCTTCGTGTTTGTAATCAACGTGTTACAGAGTGGACAATAGAGGACAATGATGTGTTGTTCGAGACTTAAATTACTGTGCGACGAACCTCTCTCTCTCTTCACTGAAACACTTGGTGCAGCAAGGCACATACACAGATTTGGTGTATTAGAATTTAGAGCTGCTCCAACCTTGATGCAAGTGGCACTTGAGTAGAGTTACCTTCGAAGTATGTGAGCTTCAAGCAGAACACGACATTGAAAGGCTCCAACAATGTATTTCGGAGGCATTGCAACTACAACTCATAACTTCTAGACTCGCATTGCATCCACTTCCAAAAAGACTCATCTGATGAACACAATTGTACTCTTCGTCTCTTGTGACCAACGTGTTACAAAGTTGACAAGAGACGACAACACTGTATTATTCGACATTCAAATTCCTGTGCAACGAGCCGAGTTTCTCTCTCTCTCTCTCTCTCTAATGCACAAACTGAGACTTGGTGCAGCAAGATACCTACACAGATTTGGTGTATGAGAAATTAATGCTGCTCCGACCTTGATGAAAGTGGCACATGAGTGCAACTCTACTTCTAAATATATAACCTTCAAGGAGCAGACCAATTTGAGTCTCAGGGTTAAACAATTTCTGAATTCGGTGCAAAAATCTGGGATCGAGAATTACAGTACCACACACCTGGAAGAAGTCGTCTCGAGGATGAGAAGCCCTTGCTGGAGTTCCAGTCGAACACACGCAAGAAAGCCGCCACGCATCCCCCTGACCTAGAAGAGTGGACGCTACCGCTACGGGAAGGTGTTCTTGCGGCTGCCATGCTTTTAATCCCCAGATTTAACTTCAATTGAGGAAACAATCAAACGGCCCCGTAATCGAGTACTCTGCAGCGAGCTTGCAGATCGTAGCTCCACATCCACGATGAAATAGCCTCTCCCTCCGGCTCACAAAGGAGGGTTAGGCAAGGGGAAGTTTGCAGATTGTTCAAATGCAAGGTTAGGTGCTGGAAATTCCCATGGACAAGAGAAAGGCTAGGACGATCGGTACTCTCATCATCACGTGGTCCTCAACATTTATCGCCAGTGTCGACACTATCTCTCCTTCAGGAGGTCGTGTGGATCCCTTCTGTCCAAGTGCAGGCTCCATGGCTGCATCACAAGTCCCAAATCAGCTACGCACATCGGTGTCGTGGTTGGCAGCAGATCAGACATTGAGCCCAATCCACGAAGTAATTCGGGGCTACTCCACTCCTCCTGTGAGTAATCTCGAAATAGGGAAAGAAAGCATTTCACATTTCACCTTGGCATTTCGAAGAAATCTGTTGTGGGAAAACACAATCCACATTGCACTGCCGGGGCCATGGCATCATCACTTGATGATTGCAGTAGTGACATATCCCTTTCGAGGCGCAGCTAGCACCACCAAAACATCAGCAGCGCAGAACTCTTCGCGTGAACCAATGAAAGCTATGCAGCAGCCACCGGCATAAAAAGTGTACTAAATCTCAAACTAGCTATGAACATCGGTCTGGTCATGATTGGCAGGCAGCAGATCACATTCCAAACCCCTCTCCACTAAATCATAATTCGGGGCTCATACCCAACTCATCCTGTGAGTGATTTCCAAAGCGGGAGCAAACCACCTCGCCATTTCAAGAGAATCAATATTTTGTGAAAAAAACACCACAATGCATCATACAACCCTTCCTTCCAACCATGCACCACCAAAACATCAGCAGCGCTCAACTCCCCACCTAAAAAGATGAAAACTATATAACTGCTACTAGCGCCCAGGTTTACTAAGTTCCAAACCAGCTACGAACAGCAGATCACACATGAAGCTCACTCCACCAAGTTACGATTAATTCGGGGCTTGTACTCAACTCAACTCAACTCATCCTGTGAGTTATCTCCAAAGATCCAAAGAGCGAGCAAAAGCCACTCCACAGTTCACCTCGTCATTTCAAGAGAACCAATCTTCTGTGGAAAAGTCCACAATGCACCATCACTAGGCCATGGCATCACTTGATGCATATGTTGCAGCAATACTAGTATACTCGTTCCTTTGGAGCACCATGCACCACCAAACCATGAGCAGCACCCTGAAACACGATGCAAACTACGTACCTGCGGCTAATACCAGCACACAAAGGTTGGCTCTTACTTAGCCCTTTCGCAGGCAGGCAGGCAGACAGACAGATAGACAGACAGACAGCTGCGTCACCACCGAGGAACGGACCCGAAACATGCACGGGCTCCTGCGCCATGCAACAAATGGGCAATCTGTCTACAACTCTGAACTTAAGTTACGAGAAAGATTGTTAAGTTACTCTCACAGTTGGCAGGCCCAAACTTCGAGACTTCGGAGGAGCTCGATGAGATGGGGAGCTGATCGACCTGCCTGCCTGCCTGCAAGCGGGCGGCCGAGCTAAGCTAAGCTAAGCTAAGGAATGTGAGATGTGGTTCAACGACTCTGACCGACGAGTTCATAAAGACTCCCCAATTTGGGGAAGAAGAAGAAGAATGTGACCTGCAACTCAATCAAGTATTCCACTTAAGGAATGTAAGCAAGCCCCTATTGTGGGCACTTTCAACTCCACACACATTTGTGGCCGTTGGATCGGATCGGATCGGGAATTTGTCTAAAGGTAAAAGGGGGGTACACTAGGGGTCCAAGACCAACCAAACTCCAAATCCGAACGTTTTTATTGGTTGAGAGCAAAATTTTGGACCTACACTAGGGATGGTATGAAAGGATGAAGTGGTGTTAATGTGGCATCACTTGCTGGCAACTCTTGGTGATTCTCACTTTTGAACTTCACAACCATCTTTGGTTGTTGAATCATGTTGGAAATCGTCTAAGGATGGGATTACACGATTAGGGGGCCAAGACCAAAGAATTGTCTGAAACATTGAGTGATCTTTATGAATGAAGTGTTGTTAATAAAGTTGTCATTTAATTCAACTAGAGTTTTGGTTGGGAGTTGGTTGTTTTGCATACAAACTTTCCATGCTCATTGAATTCACATAATATCACGATAGATTCCTTGACCAAGCCCTCTCACATAAACACAACAAATACAACCCCTTAATTAACACCGTACCAAACCAAGGTTGGCAAACCAACCCCCTCATCATCGTCACAGCTGGAGTGAGAGGGGCTATACATGAACACTCCATTAACAAACCAGCCAATCTGAAATTTCCAAAAACCAACATCAAAACCCTCACGAAAAACATACACCAAAACGCCATCAAATACCTCACAAATCTGGTACTAAACAAAAGGAAACTTGACAATAAACAAACACATGTCTCCCCACCCACATATCCATGGACAGCTTTTACACCCCCTCAAAGCCCACCTCCTAAAGGAGGCATAACACCTTATACTGCATCATGATGTTCGTGATCAGCATTAGGCCAAGAGGCTCATATTCATGCCGGTACTAGCTATGGGTGTTATTTTTATTTTATTTTATACAAACTTTCCATGTTTGGTAAGTTTTTGGTGCATACTTGGATTCAGTGTGGAGGTTTGAACTTTCTATACTAGTCTCATTTTAACCAGGTGGTAAAATGAGAGCTTTGGCCCATGAGGAACCGACATAAAAAGCTCTTTGTTCAAATCTCCACACCGACTCCAAACATGCAACAAAAACTTACCAAACACAAAAAGAATTGTACGCAAAACAACCAACTCTTGAACAAAACTCTAGGTTGCATTAAAGGATAATCTAATAGAGTTGATTGTGAAGTAAAGAAGATGAAACCATGAGTTTAGTCCAAACCTTGAGTTTATGAGAATCAACACAAAGTCACCCAAAAAATTTTGACACTTAAATTACCATACACAAAGAGTGGTGTCGAATTATTAAAAGTCAACTTTCTAGCTTATCCTATTAGAATGGGCATGCCAAGCTAGCCTTGCTTATGCCGATTTGGGATTTAGGACGACAGGTCCCATGTGCATACCGTATTTTAGATCCTAAAACTATCCCAAAGTTTGAGAGGTGGAAATAGGAGATTTCAAAATTTTCACCCAACTTTCAAAAGAGGCTCCAACATACAACGAGTTAATGAGCTTTCAAAATTTGAAAGTTTTCTCGAACATAAAACAAACATGGTTTTGTCCCTCTTTGAGAGACTTTACAAATAACTCTCATATGGCATCACTTTAAATTTCCGTCAAGTTTTGGTAGTCATCTGTCAAGAAATACTCCTCCTAGTTGCAGAAACCAATCTTCAAGCTTTAGGTCCAATTTTGAGTTTGCAAGTAAGGTCCATTAAGAGGTGTTTTAAACCCCATGTTAGTTGGATTCACACCCTATTGTCAAGATCTTACTTTTAAAGTGTTAGAACATGAGTTGAAATGCAAAAGAAATGAGGTAAGTGGACTTGGAACATGCACTTTTATCTCTAACACAATATTAGTGCGAGATAATTAGCGAATTCAAAGGCTTACCCCCCCCCCCCATATGCAGACAACTTAGCCTAGAACAGTTGAACAATGAGTATGTGGTCCAATCATTTTTTTTAACACATGTCTTGTTGGTTCATGTTATTAGATCCACACCTAATCACACATCCAATTAAATATAGATGTCAACACTTTAAGGGATGTTGCATCAACACCATTCTACTTTTGAGAGGTCAAAGTGACAACCACATTCTTTCTTTCACTTTCTTATCAACTTAAAAAAAAATTGCCCTCGGAGTTATGTTAATTAATTGTTGGCCCATGAATGATGCATGTATTTTGAACACATATTCCAACGTCATCGTAACACGTGCCTTTTTTTTTTCTTCTTCTTCTTCTTCTAAAGCGTTCATTCAGAACTAACTTACAAAGCCTGTTATGTACCACTTAAATATAGGTTGTCCTATTAAGAAGTGGAAATCACATGATCGTCATCAAGGCCCACTTCCTTTAATAAGTAAGCTCAAGAAAGGCAGCTTTATACTATTTCACCTTTCGGGTGGGTTGACATTACTTAATTACTGTGCGTCCAAAACAAAGGAAGTTTGAAATCAAGCAATCCATTTGGTCAAGAGCAAAGTGTTGACCAAGGAGTTTACATTTGGGTCCGAGCCCAAGCAGTGTCCAGAGCTGGTGAGATTTTTGGGGCATAATCGGTCAAAATCCTCGTGTTTCCAAGCCCAACCAGTTACACGTTGTGATATGGATGGAAATCCAACCCATCATTACCATCACAGCAGGAGTAAGAGGAGCTAGCTATACATGAACACTCCATAGACAAATTTATCAAATTAAAATCCTCAAAAATTAGCATCAAAACCCTCATGAAAAACATACACCAAAATGCCATCAAGTATCTCACATACCTCAATGAAATGGGATAACTAGTACACCACTAGAGCCCACCTCCCAAAGGAGGCATAACACCCTACGTTGCATCACGGAATACCGTGATCAACATAAGGTTAATTGGATAAGGTTACGGACGTATTTTTTCTTTTCTTTTCTTTTCTTATGTTGTGATATTTTGGGTCTTCCTTGTTATTTTGAGGTATATTCCATAAATTCCTCTAAAACGATCGATAATTTTCCTAAAGTCTTGAACTTCAACCAGTGATTTCTCAAACTCAACCGGTTCATTTGTAAGTTGTGATCGGTTCTCCCCATTCATTGATCCCAAAGTATGAAAACCAACGTGGCACAATTGCCACTTTCCCACCACATTTTATCAAGCTCGACTCAAGAAAAATGCTCCACCCAATCATGACTAACCCAATTTGAGAAATCAAAACTTAGACTTAGGTCCAATTTTTAGTCTAAATGTAAGGTTTATGGAGGAGGGTTTTGGACTCCAAGTTTTTTGGACCCATATGTTATGCAAACCCCTTTTAAAGCAAGTTGGCTTAATTTGATTACTTGTCTTAACCATTACCCCCCCCCCCTCCCCCCACACACACACACACTTCAATGGTACATGGTTACTAGGTGGGGATTTAAGATTGGATGGAAAAAAGGACAAATTAGAACGGGTTTGAACTACATGCTAGAAATTTGGGATATCCCATACACATTTAGGAGTTTTTCTTGGTAGAGGTGCCACATCATTGGAAATATGATTACATGCAAAGTAAGCAGGTCTTAAACTGACTCTAATCTCTTTGCACCCACTTCCCATAGGATACGAAGCATGCAACTAGTGCAAAGATGGTTAGCAACCCAAATTGTGCTTGATACTGCTATCCTCATCATTTTTGGAACTATATGAATATCTTATTCATTGTCAAAGTGAAGATTCTCTTAAGTGATCATAAAACTTCCCCACCAAGAATTATCATATCATTATCATGATGTTGATTAGTGTGTATGTTACCAATTTCAGACGCGTAGTTCAATCTAATTTTATTATATTGATTTTTGGTATGCTTTCTTAGATTCACACCCAACCATACACCGCTAAAATATGGGTGTCTCGTTTAAGATCATACGCAAGATTGAACACATCTCTCGTTCTCTCTCCCTCCCTCCCTCCCCCAACTCCAAGATTATGACTATGTGTTCCAAGAATGCAACTATGACTTAGTATGGCACACTAACGACCCAAATCGTCCGCTACATCCCTTTGATTTAGTTTGTTAGTCATCATTGTCCAACAAGAAATACACACATGGCCAAATAATTAAGTCTCTACCCCAATTCCTCTAACCTTCGCCACGATTTCCATCATACCCTTCATTCCCCGGCCCCTTGCTCTCATTGGTTCTTGCTAGGGTGTGGTATTTGAGGAGATTTTTTGGCACTATCGGTGAAAACCCTAGTGCGTCCAAGTCCAATCGGGGTTACATGTAATGATCTCTCAGTTTTCCATCATCAATTTGACGCATATTCCATGGATTCCTCTACAAGAGATCGGGATAGTTTCCTTGAGATCTTGAACTCCAACCGCTTATTTCTCAAACTCCACCAACTCATCTGCAATTAACTAGCAGTTGGTTCTCCCAGTCCATCACTCCGCTGCTTGCTTGCTAGTCTAGTTTCATGCACTTTTAAATCACACACTCACACTGTGAACTTGCATGACCCCGCAAAGTGACTGGAAGAAGAAGACTGGCATAACTTAGGGCCGCTACACACTATGGCCATCCAAGTCGAGAGGCCATGGGGTTGAGTGGCCAACCTTTGTTTGAGAGTCCAAAGAAATGGGCTGAAAATATATAGCCAATAAACTATAGTAAGAGGAGCCTTCGGCTGGGCGTAGTGTGAAGCCTCCAAAGGCCAAGTCCAAAGTCCAAACCTTTGGCCATGAACTCCCACAACCTCTCGACTTGGACTGCCATAGTGTGAAGCCTCCAAAGGCCAAGCCCAAAGTTCAAACCCAAAGGAGCATCCCACTTTGTTCCTAGCTCAAAATAATCCGTCCAATCCAACGGTCAAGATTTTGTCAATGATTGAATGTAATGAAAAAAAAAAACCGACGGCCTCTCGATCATAGTTTGGGTTTCCATTCCCGTCCGACCCAAACTTCCTTTGAGAGTCCGTCGCCTTCTTCAAAAAGAAATCATTTAAAATCGCGACGGCCTTTGGAGTTGGGCCATAGTGTGAAGGGTCGAGAGGCCGAACCAACGATCGGGGAGAACCGACAGTTAGTTATAGATGAACCGGTTGAGTTTGAGAAATAACTGATTGAAATTCAAGACTGTAGGAAAATTACTGATCACTGTAGAGGAAGTTATGGAATATACCTCAAATTCATTAAAAAAATAAAATTGGAGGACGTCAACATGTCACCGGTTGGACTTGCAAACACTAGGATCTCAACCGATTAGTATGCCCAAAAATCTCCCCCATCAGTGGGCCAAACTCTCGGTTTCTTGAAATTTGGTTGGTGAAAATCGACAGCCTCTCAACCATCGGCCATAGTGTGAAGCGCCCCTTAACCTCAAGCTCATCATTCTGTGGATTCTGGAAGGCTTTGAAAGCTGTCGCACCACTGCACAAGTTTGAAAGTTTGAAGCCTCTGCTACTTCCTCCTTCCTCCTTCCTTCCTTGCTACTAGCGTGCGTACCATAATTAGATGTGAGTTAATAAGTACATCGCTATTACCTCTTATTATTAGGAGGCTAGCATCTATCCATTCCAGAAGACCTCGCGTTCGAGTGGCTCCCGGCCGGTGATATTATAGCTGCCCAGTTGATGGGCTCCTCCAGACGGGGCCTAAATTGTAAAAGCCTGACGACGAGCGGCCTGCTGCCTTCATTCCAGTGGCAGAGCTGCCTGTACAGTACTCCTTCTTCACTGATCAGCTCATGTAAGTTAAGTTAGGAGTACTACTTTTGCACTTATTTTTGTTTCTGTTTCTGTTTCCGTGAACAAATGAATCATCATCCTACGCTAGCTGCGGCTCTGCAGTCAGCGAGTGAGCAATCCATCCCAAAAACTGCCACTGGCATCCAGTGTCCGAGCTAAGTAGATCGGAGCTCGCAATTCGATAACCACTGCAGCAGTACTTAAACTTATGGGCTACATGAAACTATATATGGCACGCCGTTTTAGGGTGTTTATTTAGTGTCCCGTACACTTATTAACAAAGGGCGTATACTAGATGCCTAGGGAGGTCTCAAAGTGTCACGTCCGCTACTTGCCGTTCTGATATTGTTCGTCAACATCAGTAACTTTCTCAAGTGACAATTTATCTGCATTATGACATTTAGCGTAGCACGTTGGGATACTTGAGATGGTAGTTTTGTAAATTAGTATGCAAGGGGAAGCTAATGTAAAGCATGTTGATGGTAAGTGTCGCGTACTTTTTGGTACTTAAACTTATGGGCTACATGAAATTATATATGGCACGCCGTTTTAGGGTGTTTAGTGTCCCGTACACTTATTAACAAAGGGCCTACACTAGATGCCTAGAGAGGCCTCGAAGTGTCATGTCCGCTACTTGCCATTCTGATACTGTTCGTCAACATCAGTAACTTTCTCAAGTGACAATTTATCTGCATTATGACATTTAGCATAGCACGTTGGGATACTTGAGATGGTAGTTTTGTAAATTACTATGCAAGGGGAAGCTAATGTAAAGCATGTTGATGGTAAGTGTCGCGTACTTACTTTTTGGTACTTAAACTTATGGGCTACATGAAATTATGCATGGCACGCCGTTTTAGGGTGTTTAGTGTCCCGTACACTTATTAACAAAGGGCCTACACTAGATGCCTAGGGAGGCCTCGAAGTGTCATGTCCGCTACTTGCCATTCTGATATTGTTCGTCAACATTAGTAACTTTCTCAAGTGAGAATTTATCTGCATTATGACATTTAGCGTAGCACGTTGGGATACTTGAGATGGTAGTTTTGTAAATTACTATGCAAGGGGAAGCTAATGTGAAGCATGTTGATGGTAAGTGTCGCGTACTTACTTTTTGGTACTTAAACTTATGGGCTACATGAAATTATATATGGCACGCCGTTTTAGGGTGTTTAGTGTCCCGTTGTCAGGTAGAGAGGGTTCCGCCTTAGGAAAGCACTGGGCTTTTGGCTACAACTGGACTTGTTTACCGGACCGTCGAATCTTCTAGTCTTCAAGAGTCTTGGTCTTCAGTTTCTTCAAGTCTTCAAATTCTTTCCCGTCGACCTATCCTGTTGCGGCTCTATATGGGTCAAGGGTAAGGGTAGGGTGATAAGATACCACAGGCCTCAGACGGGTAAAACGGGACGTCAGAACACGAGCTGACGTCCGAAAGATTGGCTCCTAAACTTTCAAACCCACGGTGACCAGCAATCGCCCCTCACCAATGGGAACGACAGAAAACAACCTTGCGGGTCATTAATCCCACTTCGTTGTCACAAACATGAAACGGGGGTTTGTGGTTTCCCACATAACCCGCAACAAATTTACGATGAAAAATACAAATGCAACTAGCCTCCAAAACCGGCTTGGAATCACAAAAAAAAAACACAACGAACAACGCTCTTGAGTCTTGTGAAGTTCTCAAATCTTCAAATATGTCCGTTTTCTATGGTCGGTCGAAGCCTCGGCTCTTCTTTTTTAAGAACCAACAAACCTCCCTCCACTCAAACTAGCACAGATTTCGATTGCTAACTTCAAAACAAACAAGTGATATCACTCTTAAAGAAACAACTTTTTGAATCACAACTCCTCCGTATTTTATTTCAAATTCTTCTCAACACAACACACACCATGCTTCAAATCAAGTCCCTTCTTCTCTACAACCTCCTCAATACAATAACAACACCACAACTTTTCTCTTCACAATGCCTCTCTCCCCTCAATGCCCGAGACAAAGTTCCATCTTATCCCCATCACATGGCTTCTAATCACCTATTGGTCCAAAGTAACTCAAGATAACTAAAAGGCAAGAGTAAACTATGAGTAAACAAAAAGGTAATCTATTTCTATCCGTTAGTAAAGGTAACTAAGAGTAAACTATGAATAAACATAAAGGTAATCTATTTCTATGCTTTAGCAAAGGTAACTAAGAGTAACTATGAGTAAACATAAAGGTAATCTATTTCTATTCTTTAGCATAGGTAACTAAGAGTAACCTATGGGTACAAAAATCACAATGCAATTCTAAATACGTACACATCTATACAGTGTACGTATTTACATTACGACACCGTACACTTATTAACAAAGGGCCTACACTAGATGCCTAGGGAGGCCTCGAAGTGTCACGTCCGCTACTTGCAGTTCTGATATTGTTCGTCAACATCAGTAACTTTCTCGAGTGAGAATTTATCTGCATTATGACATTTAGAGTAGCACGTTGGGATACTTGAGATGGTAGTTTTGTAAATTAGTATGCAAGGGGAAGCTAATGTAAAGCATGTTGATGGTAAGTGTCGCGTACTTACTTTTTGGTATGCAAGAGGAAGATGTTCTTGAGCTTACTAATGCCAAGTGTTTGTTGCATACACTTTAGTCAACTTATAAACCGTTGTGTAACATAGGCATACACTTCATAACACTATCAAACAACCTTGTGCCAAGATATTAGTAAGCCCACGTGAACACCAAGTGCCATGGGATGACACGAAAATGATGAAGTTGTTGATCATTAGTGTGCTAACTTAGCATATGCCTCAAAATAGGGTAAGTGACGCTATTACACATGTGATGCTAAATACCATGAGTGTTGTAGTGTACTTTGTGTTTGCTTCAACAGATGATAAGTGGACGGTCATGGTGATAATGCTCAATTTTGTAGATTATGTGACTTATGCCTACTGGATTGCATTTGTAAATTCATTGGGTACTTGCATAAGTCTAATAAAGTTATCCATTAATTGAACCGGAGCTTTGGTAGGGAGTTGGTTGTTTTGCATACATTTAGGCTAACTTTGCTTACATATGTGAATTTTCTTTGTAAAATGCTCCAATAGTGTAGGAATCGTGTTTAAAAACACACTTTGTCCTCAACTACATCCATGTCTATGCGTGCATGTCCTTTTGTGTGCTCTACTACTTGTGAGTGCATGCATATTTGTTTGCATATCAATGTTGTTCCAAAACTCTTTCTTATAAACAAAGGGGGTAGAACAATCCATGCGTCAACCAATTGCAATGGATGATATGGTTTAATTAATGACATAATCTTAGAGAATTTCACAAGTCCATTCATCCACGATAGGTGAGTTCATGTTGACATGCCATGGATTTTGAGCCTTATAAAACTTTCAAACACACAATTTGTTGTGCATTCTGGTAGGGAGCATAAAGAGAAGCCATGTGCATGTGATCAATTTTGACAATTAAATAACATGTGGACAGTCTTGTTCCATTTCGGGAGCCAGTGGTTTGGGGAGCCAACCAAGTAATAAAGAGTCAAAAAATGCAACAACCCAAGAGAGAGAAAAGGGCATATATATTGCAACGCGTAAATTTTTGCACATGAACAATTATTTACTTGATAATTGTTGGGGTGGCCTAGATGCACCATCAATCTTGCGGAAAGCATGTTTAAGTTACATGCAAGCATAAAAGGGAAGTCAACTTGTACACACACACACATACACACTTTACATTGCATTTCTTGTCATCTACATTTATCCAGAGTGTTGTCAAAGAAAAATCTCATGTCATGCATGCATGGCACAATACGATTTCATATGGAATTTAATTTACTTTTAGTTTTGATGGAAAGTAAGTGATGAAAGGAGGGTAATTTTACATGGAATTTGTGTATGAAAATTTACCAATTTTTTTAATGAAAATGAATTGATGAAAGGAGGGCATTTTTGTATGGAATTTGTGGATGAATAAAAAAATCATACAAAAAAGTTTAGATAAAAAGTTATCTAGATTTATCTAGAGTGTGGTCAAAGAAGAATCTTATGCCATGCATGCAAGGTACATTGTATAGTACATAATAATAATAATTGTTAATGATAATAATCATGAAGACTTGGCTATCAAACATAACTCACTTTAGGGCCACTTCCCACTATGGCCGAAGGTTAAGAGGCTGTCGATTTCCACCAGTCAAATCGCAAGACACCAAGAGTTCGAGAGCTCAACCCTTCACACTATGGCCGAAGTCCAAAGGCCGTCGCAATTTAAAAAGATTACTTTTTGAAGAAGGCGATGGACTCTTGAAGGAAGTTTGGGTCGGACAAGAATGGAAACCCAAACTATGGTCGAGAGGCCGTTGGGTTTTTTTTAATTAAAAAATCAATCATTGACAAGATCTTGGCCGTTAGATTGGAGGCGTTGTTTTGGGCAAGGAATAAAGTGGGATGCTCCTTTGGGTTTGGACTTTGGGCTTGGCCTTTGGAGGCTTCACATTATGGCTGTCCAAGTTGAGAGGCCGTGGGGTTCGAGTGAGGTGACTTTGCATGCCATGAAGTAACATTAGATACATGGAATTGATTGGGGCCTTGTTCCATATGGGAACATTACACTAAATGTGATATTTAGTGTCACATACTATTGGGAATCACACAAAACTATATCTATCTACTATATATCTCAAAATTTGCCAACAAATGTCAAATTGATTGTCTGGACATTATAGAACATTAACAACTTGCATCAATAATAAAAGATATAGCATTGTGTAACTCCAAATAGTAAGTGACACTAAATAGCACATTTAGTGTAGTTTTGGGAGCAATGAAATATCTAGCAACAACCAATGAGAGCAAGGGGTAGTGTAAGGGCTATGGAATCTAGGGATAAGGCTAGAAAAATTAAAGTAGATGCTAAAGGTACATGCACTATCTTTGGACAATTTTCATTGAAATGAAATTGAAGAATGCATTGGACAATCTAAGTCGTTAACTCCTAAATATGATCCCAAGTTTCGTATGAAATCTTCTGTTGTATAATTGTTCTATCTAGAATGGAAGGAGTTTTGGTCAAATGTTAAGTATGGCAATGAAACATCTTCTCCCAAATAGAGTTTTGAAAACATAATTCAATGAGTGACCTATGGATTTTATTTTTATTTATTGTGGTATGGGTGTGGGGATGGGGATTGCATTGTCCAATTTGGCCATGCACCCGGATTGGCATCAATCGATCATCATGTCAACAAATTGTGCCTCAACAACTGATCAAACCAATTTAAGCTGAACGATTTTGGAGGTTTCACTCTGGGGGGGGGGTAGTCATTGGTTGGAGTAGCAATATACGTGCGAACAAATGAAGGGTATTTTAAAAACATGAGGGCTAAAAATTATAAATGGACTTAAGAGTAATATAGGGTATCAAAAATGGCACTGGACATCTTTAAAGTACTATAGGGTATGGAATAATAAGTAATTTGGAATTATAAGTAATGCAAGCCATTTTTCTATTAACCCAAAGTAGAAATTTACACAATGATAGCATGTGAAAAAAAAGAAGAGAATTGAAAGTAATACACCCCTATAAAATAATGGTTGTTCGCACCTATATCCTTAACTTTTTAACACACTGCCCCCCCCCCCCCCCCCCCCCGAGGTTTCACTTGAGATGATTGATTTACATAGTGGATATTGGGCGATTTGGTTGAAATTTTGTAATATGACTCCGATTGGCATTTGAAGAGCATCCACCAATGGGATTTCCAAATTAGTTCTTTGAGTGTTCATCCAATTTGTTGAAGCTCAAGGCTCTTTAGAGGGTTAGGGCATTGCAAGCATCAAACTTTTATGAAAATAAGAAATAAAATTAAATCACATCCAAGTGAATATATCTAAATGATGGCACCTAGTGGAGCAAGCATGATTGAAGAATCATTCACCCTTAGGTTGTTTCCCTTTTTCCCCGGGGAGGGTAGTCATTGGCTGGAGTAGCAATATACGTGCGAACAAATGATAGGGTATTTTAGAAACATGGGGGCAAAAAATTATAATTGGACTTAAGAGTGATATAGGGTATCAAAAATGACACTAGACATCTTTAAAGTACTATAGGGTATGGAATAATAGGGAATTTGGAATTATAAGTAATGCAAGCCATTTTTCTATTAACCCAAAGTAGAAAATTATATAATGATAGCATGTGAAAAAAAGAAGAGAATTGAAAGTAATACCCCCTATAAAATAGTGGTTGTTCGCACCTATATCCTTAACTTTGTAACACACTACCCTCCCTGGGCCTTTTTCAAAGGTAGGCTTATCGTAGTGTATCATGTATTAACTAGATATGTAGTAGTTTGATGTCTTTCTTTCCTTGGTTATTTGTCACCTCTTGCATACCTTTTCTTTTTCTTATGTTTATATAATCAAATCTTGGATTCGGACATTTGTCTTCGTGAAGGGAGTGAGTGGAGGGGAAGGAAGGGAGAATGGGGGGAGGGGAGGAGGGATATGGAGAAGATTCACCAATATGTGCAGTTAGATTGCCTTTGCAAACAAGTTGCCTCCTTACCCATGCAAATTACCTTGGGACAAAACCGGATCAAAAAACTTATAACTTTGTTTATTCATTCATATTGCAAATCAAAATAAAATTTAATCATTTTAATTAAAGATTAGAGTAAAGAATGTTGAAATGTTGATAAACTAGGATGGGGAATCCAATTTCACATATCAATGTAGCTTTTACTTGTTTTGTTAGACTAAATGTAATCAACTTCCGCATGATGTGACTTCTATATACAAAAATATATATAAATATTACGGGATATTGCCAAGGGTGATCCATTCTTAGAATTTGGGGTTAATAGCTACCCCAAGTGTTTTTGGGGAGCATTAGTTGGGGGTGGGGTTATGGGCACCGTAAATATTAAGAAATTGAAGTTATAAGAGATTTCCAATCAAAAATCCACCTCCAACTTACGTGAATGACATAACCAATTGCTACAAGAAGTGGTGTTCCATGGTTGGGGAAGAGGATGACTTCCCCAAATAGTAACCATCTCTCTCCCCTACTCCCAATCTAATCCGTTGATCTCCTTGATTGAAGATTACATAGTGAAAGTTGTCAAATGGTTATGTCCAATAACCTTGCTCAATCCTCCTAAACCTCAAGAGTTACCAAGTTGTCCTTAACCAATCACTCATCCAAGAGCATATGGATTTTCAAAAATTACTAGTGTTGTTCATCCATTGAGACACAATATTAACCATAATTCTAAGATTTTATTCATGAGTTGATCAGTTTGACTAATAACCAACTCAAGTAGGTGGATGGCTCACTGTCTACAACTCATCATCCAATCTCCTCTCATTGCTTATCTAAGCATGGGTGCATTATACATAATTGGTTATCTTTAATCTTGTCATTGTGCAAGGTAGTGTAGACAACCCTTATTTGGTTAACTTTTTCTTGTTAAGTCGCCTATATTTGAGTGACATGTGGTTTGGTGTGACCTGAAGAACAAACGTCAAAAGAACACGTGAACAAACAAGATTTGAATTGTATGCTGGAAATTTGATAACTATTCTAGGCTCATTGGTCAACGTAAAGGAAGAGACCTATATGAGTGTTTCACAAACACCAAGACTATTTCCTTAATAATGAATAAGATACTAATCAAAGGTCTAGAAATTATGAGGAATGTGGCTTTGGCCTTGCTTTAGATTCACTAACCATATTGTACGAATCATGTGTTTCAAATCCTACTAGGAGAACTGGGCTCGATGGAAAAAAAATCACTTAAGACCCATCTTTGGTAGACACACCCATTTCCAATAACCACCCCAATCTTAATATTACATAGGGTCCCCTAAAGCCATGAAGTTCCACACATGTAGTCGTGATGCTCTAACTTGGCATGTTGGAAATATGCGGTGACCAGGTGAGAGAGGAATTATAGTCCTGGAGGAGTTTAGTGTGATGAAAAAAGTAAGCAAACAGGGCACGGACTTGGGTTCCTTCAAAAGAGCATTGGTTATACTGAAGTTTCCATCTACCAACCAGCAAAAATAGGTCAACCTATGTTGTGAATATGGGTTGGGAGAGAATCTTACCTTTGAAAACGTAACATAATTCCATTACTCCATAATGAATTATGATTTTTTTTTGTTAAACATCATCATATTCATTTCCAGGCTTGTAAAAGATCACTCCATTCTCACACATGTACCACACTTATGCGAAATATCGATTAAGTTATTGGAAATGGGCCGTCGGCCTTACATTATAAATACGTTGGCTGCTATGTATAAGTTTGCATCGAGCTTATTATCAGACATCATCAGGAGGGGTTTTTTGGGCATAATCAATCAGGATCCTAGTGTTTCCAAATCCAACTGATCAGTTAACATCTTTCGGGTTTTTTCTTTATTAATGTGAGGGATATTCCACAGAGTCCTCTAAAACGATCGGTAAATTTCCGAAAGTCTTGAACTTCAGCTGGTAAATCTCTCAAACTCGGCCAGTTCATCTGCAATAACAAGCAGCTGGTTCTCCTTGTTCATTAATTATTGAGCACTAAAAGGCTGGTGCACTCTAGTAGTATCATTTGCAGTTAACTAAACTCTCTATCGGATCGGCTACTTCTTTAATTAACACACACACACACACAAGCGCGCGCACACACACACACAAAACATACGGCTGGGTACTTATGAGCCCTAGCTTTTCTAGCATCATAAGCCATAGCTTTCTAGCAGCCTTATGCACACGAAACGTACCACTTTTTTTCTGCTGCACACAGGCAGGCTGCAGTAGGGCTGGATCAACTCCTTCGCTGCTCTAATTATTACCAGCTTCAAATTCCATCGCCTAAGATCAGGGGAAGTTAATGACCGGAAACCAGGTTTTTCATGACATCATCATTCCTGAGAGCCGTCTAAGAGAAGGATGCTTTTGAAATTCATCAGTTTGCCGGCTCTAACTTACACTGCAAGCGCGGTCGATCGGTCAGGCAACGAAGCCATAGACTGCACTGCATGCACAGTGTCACGATCTGCGGCCAGCCTCTGCCACATTCGTATTGGATCTCGCTCCATCATTGCTTGCACGCATTCATTGTGTGTATTACGTGCTGGCATAGAAGTCTACACACACCCATTTGGCTGGGCTTGGCTGGCTGGGCGAGAGAGTGGTGAACAGGGTTCGGGAGATTCTTGAGCTCAACCAGCTAAAATCCGCCCCCTTCACAACGTCCACTGGTTTTTTCCAGGATTTGACCGGTTGCAAACTTGTTGCCATTTGTTTGGACCGACCAATATCCTATTTCAAGTGTGTCAGTTAATTTCCTCTTCATTGTAATGACAACCGGCCAAAAACTTGGGTGTTGATAAGTAAGTCAGTTTTCCAATGTAGCAAAAATTATATCTACAAACAACATATACCATTCAGCAACAACGTCCAAAGAACATATCAACATACAACAACAATGATCAACGGTTCATTACATACAAGAAACAACAACAATGATCAACAATTTATCCATAGTTGGAGTTGAACCTGAAATAACCCATCAACCGCTTGATGGCCATGGATTTACTCTTCTATCATAGCTAGGTCTTAAAACCTCATATTAGATTTGAGGGCCATAGCCTGATAAAAGAGTGACCTTACACGCCATACTATATACAAAAATGAAATTCATCAACCGTTAGAGTCAAAATCAGCAGTATCATCTTCACCTTCAATAAGAAAACACCCTGAAAGGTATCTTTGTGGATGTGAAAACAACCATCTAAACTTCATAGAGTTCCTCCATAAAGCTATGGCTTCCATTAGTACGTTATCAAGATCACCACAAAGATCTTCCATAGACACACTTATAATACATTCTAAACGCTAGCTGTCAACAATGAAATGCAATAATGAAGCATAAGCTTCGTCTGTCCGCCATCCACCAAATCGCTACAAGCCTACAACAAACACATAACCTAAACTCTAGAACTAGATGATATCCGGCCCTAGATGAATCAAACCAGATGAAATCGGCCTATTTCACAATTCATCCAAGTAAAAATCCTCCTCCTCAAAATGGTTGCCGGTTGAAATCCGTTTTTATTTTAAAAGCACCGGTTTCACATCCTCCACTTTCCCAATTCAACCAGACTTTCCACAAAACCAACCGGCCGCCATTTTACTAAATACCGGTTCTCCTCGGACATTGACTGGGAAGGTGAAATGGTGATGAGGTATTCGATATCTTGGAAGTTTCTAATTGATGCAGATGGTGGTACGATTGTTAGTTGAGGCGTACCTTGAGCATGCTTACTTTGAAATGGATCAGTAGCAATGGACGTGAGATTCCAATTCACCAAAGTATGTATTCCTTGAAATTCATGTGCAGATGTTATAAGGTTTCAAAATTTTAGTGATACATGACTCGAATTGTACATGCATGGAAACCTGATGTTTAGTTGGTGGGACATCTTCAAATGTACTTATTGTGTTTTAGGTGTAGATTTCGAATTTGAATTTTTGTTTTTATTGTAGTGTTGGGTTTAGCATCACCTACCTTTAACATAGTTAGCATGACATCCAAAAATAGTATTCAAAACTTGGAGGAACATAGTGTGGTCTAGTTGGAATGAATCTACTATCCACTATAGAGACTTATTTTCTCTAGCGTCAATTCATCCACGATGGACGTGTTTTCTTACGGTGCCTCGAAGTCCTAGCTTTTGTGAGTCCACCTTGGTGAACTATTCTATCATGGATGAAGGGGCTCTAGTAAGAATAGTTGCCTTTATGTTGACTGTCAATTCATTCCACTTGGTTTCTAACATACTAACTTAGAACCTTTGACGTTAGTTTTGAAATTAAATAAGCTACTCTTTTTTTTTTTTCTTTTTTTTTTTGGGGGGGGGGGGTGAATAGCTTGATGTATTATCACCTTCAAATGGGACGAGTTTGCCTAAAACACCACATAGATCTAGCCAATATTAATAGGAATCTATGTTACTATGTGCCAACATACCGTAGTCCGAATACGATTAAAGCGTAGTCAAATTTAATTCATTATCAATCCTCCATGTCAACAAGTCGGCTCGTATATCCATTGGCATAGCATTACTCATGCTACTAATCCTGCTCTTTTGAAAGAAATGGGTGGGTTGGTGCCTAGCTACTTGTTGCCATGGGATCTGAGAGAAGTATTCCCGACCTGGACACCGCACTCACAATAATATGACGATCCAATAGTATGGTTGCAAGCAAGCAAGCAAGCTAGCCGGCAAATAGGTAGAAGTTGGCCATATTCAAACATTAAACAATAATCTCTTGCTCGGGTGACAGAAACCCGTCACTCAGTTGTTCACCTTTGCAAAGTGAACAAAACTAAAACCGGATACTGCCGCTCAATTTGCAAGGACAACCCATCGTAACTGGGGGATAGTTCTTGCAGAATTCCTAGCACTGAGGGTACATCGCCCCTGGTATTGAGTAGTAGTAGTGTTATGGGATGATGACATTTTCCCTTTTCAAAATGAATTTGTTTTTGGGACCAAAATAAATGGCAATAAAATCCGAAAACACTATACACACTGCCATGGTACTTACAAGTGCGTACTAGCTACGACGGCAGTTATTGAAGTAACTGAAAGGTGAATTCCCTTGGCCAGATTGGACTACCTACTTGCAAAATGTGGGCCATTCTTTATTTGCTTCGCTCACCACCACCATCACCACCACCATCACCACCACTACTCGGCCCTGCAATTTGCAATTGCCAACCACTTCCAGCACTGAACTTAGCCCTTGGACCGAGGCTCCTGGAAGTTATTCCCAGACCTTTGTTTTTGTTTGTTGCTTTCTCACATCACTCGCACTCCTCCTCTCTGCATATATATATATTTAGTATACAAATCCATCACTGTATTCTACAACCATAACTCAACGATTTATTTTTTATTTTTTAAACTTTTTTTTAAACCCATTAAATCGGTGAGCGATGCTGTTGTATTGGCCCACATGACGTGGGCACTGCAAATTGCATTGGTTTGCTTGCTTCACAATCTTACTTTATTCTTCAGGCATTTGCACACAATAATATTTCCTCCCAAGGTACGCTCATTACTAACATATGACATGATGTGGATGCTATGAACTTGGTTGTGAAGCGGCAAAGAAATGAAAGGGAACTGATTCGGAAAGTCCATGAAGCCAAAAGGCTTGTGGGACTAAGAAGGAAGAAGGTGTAACAAGTTGCTTCCAATTCAACATCTACCTGTTTGGCCGTTGGACGGGATTGTAAAATGTTCTATCCAGATGGCAGTTGCGAATCTTGAAGATTGTTGTTTCAAGTGTCAAAATTGGAGTTCCTTTGCAAAATTTAGAAGAGGTTTAGTGTTTTTTTTTTTGGGTTATTTGATGTATTCCTCCCCTTCCCCTCTTTAAGCGATCACATAGGTCCTCTCAAGTGTGTTGATTATTGAACCTAGAACATGGTCCTTCTTTTATGCAGAGTGTGCAATCTCATCGTATCATGTATACTTTTGTTTTGGTGTTTGTACTTATTCCATACGCTCTCAACCAACCTAAGGTGGGTCACCGTTTGTTTTGGAAGTCATTGTGCCACACACCATATAGCACTCAAATACATGTGTTTGCCTAAGATAAGTGTTTGATTAAGGCCCACATAACTTACCTTACATCAAGGTGGAGTTGTATGGCTAATTGTCTTCGGTGTTGGAATGCAACGGCATGGGTAAGGCAAATGTTAATGTAAGCATGATGAGCAAGTTGGTAGCAAAGCTTGAGGCTACCTAGTGCTACGTTATGAAACATGAAAGCAAACCTTCCTCTCCAATAGGCATATAAAGGAGGAATTACAACACAAAGAGTGCGTTGTTTTCAAGTACATTGTAAGACAAAACATGACAGCATGTGTTCAAACCTCTAGGGGTTGGATGGGGTGTGCCATATGGTTTTTATCAGCGAGTATTTGATTTGAGGTGTGGTAAGCAACGACAATTTTATTATTTCAAAGTAGCCATGCTCATGAGTTAGCTATACTTAGGTGTTACCTAAGTGGAATCCCTCTTGGTCAAATTTCCTTTTTGTTTGGGCTAAAGATCATGATGTTGGTCTTAGATTAATTGACATCAAGGCTAGAGGAAATGAAATATACATGAACCTTGTTGAGAAGTCTTTGCAAGTGCACCATGGTTTGAAAACCAAACAATAATAAGGCTTGTGGACCTTAGGTGTTCACACTTCTTATATTAACAATTAAAAAGGATAAAAATTTGATAAAAGCAAGAAAGATAGATAGATTGATCAATCAAGGTTTGTTGTCATAGCATTGCACTAGCATATTCAAGCTAAAAGACTCGGATGAAATATTGTATTGATATCATTAGAATGGAACGGCTAATAAGTGTTGAACGATGTTATGTGAAGTTGTGTAGCCAGTGTTGTCTAATCTATATTCCTTGAAATTGTGTGAGGTCATAAGTTAGATGCAACCCAAGACTGTTTTGGAAGGAAACCACAAGAGATCGAAAACATATGATGTTGATACATGCATAGACGCATACGCTTTGAATTCAAACGCACTTCTTAAATAAACAATTAAAAAAAGAAGATAAAAAGGATGATAAAAGATAGATAGATAGATAGATAGATCAATCAAGGTTTGTTATCATAGTATTGCACTGGCATATGCAAGCTGAAAAACTCGGATGAAACAACGTTTTGATGTTATCATAATGAAACAGTTGATAAGTGTTGAATAATGTTATGTGAAGCCGTGTAGCCAGTCTTGTCTAATCTAAATCCCTTGAAACTGTGTGAGGTCGTAAGTTAGATGCAGCCCAAGATTGTTTTGGAGGGAAAGCACGAGAGATCGAAAGCGGATGATGCTGATACATGCATAGACACATATATACGCTTTGAATTCAAATGCGCTGCTGCAGTGTGTAAGAAGCTGGCAATTAATCTGTGGACAAGCCCATTTGAGCAATAATTAGTACTTTTACATTTGAATCGTAGCTTGGCTAACAAGGCTTCAAAGTTTAAACCTACACAGACAACTGGGGCTCATCAGGAGGAGGATCCCATCAAAGGAGGCGCGATTCGTACTTTGGGATTTGAATGAAGGGCCAGGCCAGTCTCTCCAAACCGGGTCGCCTCCCAGCCTACTCCTCACCAGACCAGGTCCTGCCACACACCATCCGTTAATTAATGGCCTCCGCTCAAAGCTGAAGCAGTGTGGTCTGAGACGACCTTAAACTATCGGATGGATGATGGTGGAGAGATACCCAAATTTTCAGGAAGAGGTTGGCAAATCGATTCTCAGTTGTGAAATCTTCTCTCTACTCAAATGAAAAACTTGTTAGGTGGTTACATGCTTCATGTGTTTTGGCGTTGGCCTATCGGTCTTATGTCTCCAAAAAAGAAGAAGAAAAGAAGGAGAAGTAGTAGCAGGAAGTACACCGATTATGGTAAACTAAGGTAGAGATACCATAAACCGTGAGAATAAGGTGATTCGCATTGAGGATATGGTCTTAAAATCACGAGTTAAGTTTCCAAGATTGAAGAGAAGGATTCATGAAGAATGCAAGTTGTTTCATATTTTTATTCCCTGTAAAAGAAATTCTACAATTTTTCAAGGTGGAAAGTTTGTCGAACCCCCTACTTGTTCACTAGATTCTCCTTACACCAAACACGGTGGTGCTTGTTTCCACATAGAACATCACCTAAACCGTTCAACTCATGAGTGCATTCAACTGTGATTGATGGTAGTCAAACATTACTAAATTTGGCTAAACTGATTGTACACAAATTTCAAGTTGTTGGCCTCGCAATTATTGGTTTTAGAAATGGCACTTCGCTATTCTAACGGAAGTCTACTGCATGGGTAGAGGGTAGTTCATGGTTTATGGTATTTCTACCTTGGATGCCTAGAGGTCTCCAAGTGTCACGTCTGCTAATTGCCAATATGATACTCTTTGTCAACATGAGTAATTTTTTCAAGTGAAAATTTATCAACATTATGACATTCAACGCAACACATTGGGATACTTGAGATGATCATTTTCCATCTTAGTATGCACGGGGAAGATATTATTGAGCGCACTAATGGCAAGTGTCATGTGGTTACAGTTCAGTATGCAAGAGGATGGTGTTTGTGAGCATACTAGTGCCAAGTGTCATTTGTGATGGGACACTAATTATGAAGTTGTTGATAATCAGTGTAACTAGCATACGCCTCAAATATAGGGTAAGCGACACTATTACGCACGTGACATCAAACACCATAAACATTATACCATAGGTTTATAAACGGTTTATAGTACACCGTATGGTGTTTAGTGCCACATGCTTAGAAGTATCACACACTCCATTTTGAGGCACATCCAAGGTTTCACTGATGATCAACAACTTCATCATTAGTGTCCCCTCATGACACTTGGCGTTTGAGTGCACTTACTAATATTTTGGCACGAGTACATTCAATAGCGTTATGAGGTGTATGCCTACGTTACACAATGGCCCACGAGCTGACTAAAATGTACACAAATGGCACTTGACAAATGATACTAAAATGTAACCACATGACACTGGGCATTCAGCGTGCTCGGTAATATCTTCCCTAAAATGCAAAACTTTCATTTGAAATACATCAACATGCTACATTGAATATCATAATGTAAACAAGAAAACCGGTAGAACCGTGAGGCTCTGTCCTTTGCTATGAAAGACTACAATTGTAGCTGATTACTTTGCTCATGCCAATCCATGGCTATTTACTATACCAAACCTTTCTTGGATTTTGTGCATCTTCTTCTCAAATGCAAGTCAAGGATTTTGATATCACCCAAAATTTTTAGAATAAATAATCAAGAACTGCTGAAACAACTATAGTTAACTAAATTTCTTTCAATGCATTTTAGGGAGCAATTATAGTTCTATAAATACACACACATATACATATATAATTATATTTAACATCCACATTAAATAAAGTGGACCAAAAATAACAAGAACAAGTAACGTTCAAGTGTGAACACAAAGTGGTTAGGAAATTTGCTCTTGAAACGAAGAAGTTGATGCATAGTCTCTATCCTACAGACAGAGCCAATAAATTGCCACTCAAAAAATTGCTTCAATTGACGAATGGAATCATATTGGCAATTAGTGGAGCGCGACACTTTGAAACCTCTAGACATCTAGTTTAGGCCCTTCGCAAAGAGTGTACGTGACACTAAAGCCACAATTGGTGTTGTAACTTGTCCTGACTCAAGCACTTACAAATTGCAGGGCAGCATAATTATCTTGCAACTCGGGCCTGCACTCTTTGTAACAAGTAGTTTAAAATAAGGAGGCCATATATAGAATTCGGCCTGCCAGCACAATCACCGTTTTGGCATACTTGGTGTATAATAGCTCACTCTAGATTCTAATCTGCTTACAATATCATTATTCGGCCCTTGCTAGAGGCCGTAGACAGGGTAGATGGCTTCTACCATTATTACGGTGGTGAAACACATGAAATTCTATTATAGCATCTCAATTCTATATTTTATGTTGGATAATTCCAAAATCGTCATCGGAGGTCCTTAGTTATTGTATAGGGTCCCACTTGACATGAATAGTCGCAGGGGTCATGTTTTTACTAGATCATTTTTACCTTGGTAATATGGTAGGGCCCAATTCAAAGAGGTGGGCCTTTAGCCTTGACCTAACATTACTCAATGAAGGTTTTATGCTTTGTTTATTATTTGGAGTTCTAATGTAGGGTTGGTTTACACCATGGACCATGAAGTCGGACCATGGAAGATGGTCTTTTTCCATGGTCCGACTTGATGGTCCAACTTCCATGGTCTGATATCTAAAGAACTCAATGTACAAAGCCTTTGGGCCCCTCACTAGGTGTAAACCAAATTTGGACCAAGAAAAATGACCATGCATTGAAAAGTGAATGTGTTGATTTTTCAAATATATGTCCCAAATGGGCAGTTTTGACAACATATTAAGTTTGACCATTCTCTTGTGTTTCTCTTGGCTTAATTCACTAGTCTTCACTTCTTGTTAGATGTGTCGAAGATGTGGCTTGCAAATCTTCTCACAACAAGGTTTACACACAAAATGAGCGATTTAATCTATACATGTGACATGTACCTTGTGTTGTACATTGAAAGTTGTTTGCAACATGTTTCATATCATGTGGTTGAGTATGTTCTAATCAATGTTTGGGGATGTTTTTGGGCATAATCCGTCAAGATCCCAGTGTTTCCAAGTGCAACCAATTACATGTTGACATCTTTCAGATTTTCTTAATTAATTTGAGGTATATTAGAAAAGACTCCTATAAGACGATCAATAAAATGAACTTGATGTCTTGAACCTCAACTGGTTATTTCTCAATCTCAACCACTTCATCTGTAAGCAACGGTTGGTTCTCCCCACTTAGGGTTATGATGAATTAAAATTTCCATGCATTGTACTAGAGTCATGTGTACTCGAATTTTGGAGTTCTAAATGTCCCACATTGTTTCCTGAATAGGTGGGAGCCGGTGCAAGGGGTAGGGGACAAAATGGTATGTCTCGTGGGCTATGATATGATTGAGGCACACATAGGGCAAACATGCTTCTCAATATTTATTACAACACATAGATGCTGAAAAATGTGCCTTGTGAGTCTTACCTAGCAGGAAGAGTTGTATCTAAAAATTTCATTAAAGAATTATTATATCAACATTACTTTGCCATGGGCCCCTACCTTTTTCTACCAGACCCCCTCTTTTGCCTCTCTCACCGCAAAACCCGTTGGACCATGTCAATGGATTAAGTAGGCCTCAAAATATGTCTTTTGGGGACCTCAACCTCCATGGTCACTTTGACATTTTTTCCTTGGTGTAAACCAAAGTGGTCCCCGGACAAGTTCAACAACCAATCAACGCTCATACATGGCCCTGGGTCGACTTCACGGTCCATGGTGTAAACAACCCCTTAGTAAAATTATAGGTACCAAGTGAACCATGAGCGTAGGATTTCTGCCTTGTAGAGTGATCGTGTAAGTGCATATGTCCCTCCAGGGCATATTCTTGGGGGGGGTAGTCATTGGTTGGAGTAGCAATATACGTGCGAACAAATGATAGGGTATTTTAAAATCATGGGAGCTAAAAATTATAAATCGACTTAAGAGTAATATAGGGTATCAAAAATGGCATTGGACATCTTTAAAGTACTATAGGGTATGGAATAATAGGTACTTTGGAATTATAAGTAATGCAAGCCATTTTTCTATTAACCTAAAGTAGAAATTTACATAATGATAGCATGTGAAAAAAAGAAGAGATTTGAAAGTAATACCCCCCTATAAAATAGTGGTTGTTCGCACCTATATCCTTAACTTTTTAACACACTGCCCCCCCCGAGGGCATATTTAAACAAAAGCCATTAGGCCATGGCTCTTGAGAATCCTTGAGTTCTCATTGGTTGAGAGAATCAAGGAGCCCCACTTTAGGTTTACAAGAAGGTAGTTTTGGATCATAGTCCATAACGTTTTGAGTGAATGAAAAATCTACATGGAATTCCACATGGCTAGTATGGATAATGTTGGCCATGATTGTAGAATTTCCTCGGGATCACCCTTGAAGGTAGGTTTGACATAAATTGCGGTGGGCCTTGGGGGAAAACCTAAAAAAATTAATTGAAAATACACATCCTAATACTATTCATATTTAATTTAGAATATGATTGTTGGAGCTATTGTAGAAGGTTGTTTTCTATGTAATTATTGTACAATAATTTTTATAAAAGTGTAGTGAACAAAACTGATATTTCCAATTTGTACCCTATGAATAAAGATCAAATGCTCAAAACTTGTTGAATTAGCATGTACAAATACCAATACATAAACAAACCTACGAACACTCTCTTTCTTCTCTCCTCCATGATGCATTCTCATATCTAATTAAAATATTGTGATGTATTTTGTATGTCCCCATTTGGGTTTACAACAAGGGCTTGTAACCTCCTAAAGACTTTGGGCTATGGTCCATGGACTTTTTTGTGGTCTCATCCAAAAGCGGGGTACCAAGGTCATTCAATGCCTAACTTCCCAAGCAACCATTTTAACGGGTGATGAATGATTTATTTCCCTACACTAAACTCATCTACCTCATTCATTTGCAAATAGAACTACTATTAACATCAAGCCAACGTGGATATCTACCCATAGATACATGACTCACACAATTTGGAGACTATGAGAATGTGCAAAAAAAAAGAAAAAAAAGAAAAAAAAATGGCAAGTGGTCTTGTTTTTGTTGTGAGCTCATGTGAGGGTGTTCACTCCAATCAATGGTTGCCACTCCACTGCAAACTTTGCTTGAACATTTGTGGTGTTATTTTTGGTAGAAGTGAAATATTATCTGATGTTCTTGTAAATATGTCCTTCATGCTTACATCAACCGTTTAGTTTAACTTTTGGACATTCTTTGGGTTGTTAGGAGTTCTTAGCAATTATGTTGCTAGGAATATGGGACAATTCACATACCCCAATCACAAGGTGGCCAGCTCATTGTGGTTTGCACATTTTGGCTTGAGAATTTGTGGAGGTGCTCAACTATTGGGTTGTTCCCATCCATGGTCACATAAGCATTCCACTCATTTTTGAAGTGAATTTGATTGGTTGAAGGTTCCTTAATGAGGGTAAAACATAACATTTTCACGTGCACCCCTTCCTTCAAATGTTATAATACGAAAATCCATACGGTGTTTCGTACCCCATTTCCTCCTTTGCCAATAGCTCATCTCCCATGTTTCAAGATCCTATGGATACATCCCACTTTAACCTCAAAACTTGTCCATGAAAATTCTACAATTCACATTGAGTGAAATGCAATCAAAACAACCTTTCATAGCCTTTGCCAACTTAAAGATTAAGAGCTAACCTAATGCCATTGGTGTAAACAAACCCTAAGATGTCGGAAACATATGAGATTCAAGTTGATTTTCAAACGTATGGGATGTGAGAATAATGCGGAGCTTGTCCTTTGGTCCCACATAGCAGGTTTTTCCTAATTGTCTTGCATAATTCTTGGTAGATTTCTCCATCTTCATATTCGAAGCTAAATTATCGTGACTAAAAGTCTGCTTGGGTATACCATACACTAAATAGTTATAATATTGTGGGCCAAAATAAATTCCTAATGATAATAAATGTGGTCCACATTAATTCTCAACCCACACTAAATCTCTAGTAGAAAATTAGTGTGGGCCACATCAATTTTTTTCCTAAAAAATTGATGTGCATGATTATTTTATTTTGTGCTACTTTTGTTTCATAACTAAAATTCAATGTGTTGGTTAAAAGTTTTCACGAAGACTTAGGGAAAGACCTAGGATCTTGAACCCCCGTTACATTCACCTTGACTAGAAAATTAATGCGGCCCACACTAATTATTTCCATGCTAATTTTCCACCCACACTATTAGGACTTAGTATTTAGAGTAGTTGCATGCCTATCTCTTGCATAGACATGGTGCTTGTCGTTCCCAGTGCCCATTATATTAGTGGTCACTGACACCTACATCTACACTTAAAATACTCCTATCAATGTCGGTGGAAAATTCACACAGAAGAACATGAATGTGGGCCACACTAATTTTCTAGTTAAGGCGGGAATCAATGTGGGTCGAAGACCTGGGGTCTTCTCCGAAATCTTCATGACAACTTCCAACCAACACATTCAATATTAGTTATAGGAGAAAAGTAGCATTAAAGAAGTAAAATCGTTGACATTATTCAATTTTATTCTTTTTGATGTGGCCTATGCTTGATTTCTATTATAAATTTAGCATGGGTTGAACATTAATGTGGGCCGTATTAATTTACATTATGAAAATTGGCATGGGCTCTAGAAAAAAATTGTAACCCACAATAATATGACTATTTAGTGTGGTTCATTATCCCCCCCCCCCGGCAACATACACTTAAACCAAGTATGTCCCCTCCTTCCTTGCCATACCTTCTATCGACCTTCCCATAAACCAAAAGAGAACACACAAGGGTCACTAAATAATGCTATCAAGGTCTTTGAGCACAATAAGATTATTATGTTGCCTTGTTATGAGCACTTTCACCTCCACAAACAATTTTGAGTGTTCAATCGGCTCGGGAGTCATCTCATCCGGTCAACAATTACAAATCATGAAAATTTTCATTTTGAGTTTTAGAATGAAAGTTAAGATGCAAACATTGTAGGAGGTTTACTCCCCCTTTTTCCCCTCTTTCCCTCTAAAGAACTTTCACAATTTTGGAAGTCCTCTTGATTGTGTTAACTAATGCACCTAGCAAGATTGGCATATGTATTTGAGCACATAGTCCAACCTCATCGTAATATGTGTCTTGTTGGGGTCCGTTCTTAGCTTCAAGCCTTTGGCATATACCAATCAAATATAGGTGTCCATTGAAGTACAATATATATAGGTGGCACGATGCCCAATGGCACTTCAAATACTTAGGGCATGTTCACATGTTGTACACAAAGGGGTACTAAATTGGGTAAAATTATTTTAGAGGGAGTAGTCTCCTTATATGTCTCACACGTTCACTCTATATGAGCTTCGTAAACTGTGGGTCTCATGATCAAAACTAATATCTTACAATACACAAGGCTTTACATAGTAATAGTTAAAGCTAAGATTATATTCGGTCAAAAGACTGTGAGGTATTGATAGTTCATTCTCTTGTAGAGGACTCAGTTGGGAGTTGGGTTGCAATAGACCTAAGCTATTATGTCATGGGAGAGCTTTCCAAGCCCCGCCAATGATGTTAGTTGGGCTTGACGCGTGGGTTCAGCTCCCAGGCTAAACTCGGTGTTGTCATATCTCGGTGTTGTCATATTGCGGGGCCATGTATGATATTGATAACATCTGAACATGCTCTTACATGATTGAGGTCCACCCGTGGTATTCAATGAACGGAGAGAGTTGACCCTAGAGTAGTTACAAATGAGCTACACTAAATAGGATACTTATGCCCCCTCCTCACTTGACATTAGCTAAGCCTAAAAGTGGGTTCTTAAAAATGAGTGTTCACACCATCGACATTATCTAGTGCCGAGCCTAGTTGGCAAATGATGTGGCATGGCTTAAAAGTGGAGGTTTTAAGCTAAAACTACCGACCCTCCCATCAATACCTAGACACGAGGCAAGAATGTAGGACCTCTAAAAGTGTTGCCTCCCGCCCTTGTGATTGGTTGCTTTTAGTCTTAGCTATGAGGGCACAAGGAGCTTCATTAACAAAAACCGATGATAAGTATTAAGGCATTTGGGGATGGGACAAAACTATCCAACATTCATTGCGTTGGTAGATAAAGCAATGAACATGTGTGAAAGCTACTTAACTAAAACCTACTTGGAAATCTCCGGAGCAAGTTCTTGTAGGTGCATTGGGATGGCCGGACGTGTCCGCTATAACCAAGGGAGCTTTACCTGGGTTTTAGGGAAGTCTTTGGTTATTTGCTAATGTCAAGTGGGGAGGGGGCATTAGAGTTTGATACACTAAATACGAACGCATACACTAAATATCAATAACCCTATGAAAGAAAGCAACATTAAATGTAAACTCACACACAAAATATCAATTATGGTAATATGTGGAAGTTACATGTTTGAATTTAGTGTTAGTAAGGATATGATAAAAAAAAAACACAATGATAAATGGATAATTCCAGCATAGCTTCTAATACTAATTGTCAAAAAATTAGAAATTAGTGTTGAGCAAGGTAGGGTGGTAACAATGTTAAGTATAATCAAACACTAATTAGTGTAGTTGAGTATGAGAAATAACCGATTGAAGTTCAAGACTTCAAGGAAATTACTGATTTAGTTAGAGAAATTTAAAGAATATTATTCAATTTAATAAGGAAACCTAAAAAATGTCAAGAGAAAAGAGAGAAAAGAATGCAAACATATGTTGTATTGTTGACATGAATTGGAACCCGTTGGTCCTATCATGTTCAAGAGTCCCCTTGTTACAAGGAAAGATGTGAGCTGCATAACTAATTGGTCTTGGAAACACTAGGATCTCAACCGATTATGCCTAAACATGTCCCCGGACACTAGGGGTATTGGACTTTAATGTCTAAACCTACAACTGGATTTGTGGGGATTAATTGGTTGAGGATCGAAACTTGTTGGAGGGAAGTAATTGAGGTCCGACAATTGGGTGTTAGCATGTCAGGTGCAATAGTGTAATTAGCCCCCCTTACACTCGACATCAGGTTGAGAGCTTGAAGAAAGGAGTGTATTCTCATCTTATGCTTGTTCAATCAAGCTTAATTAATCTGCGTTTAAGATTTTAACTTAAGAGCTTGACCTTTTTGTGATCTTCCAACACTTACAAGACGCTTTGATGGATCCCATGTGGAATGGCTACAACAAGCTCTTAGTTAGGATTGAAAAGCCACTAGTTAGTATCTTAAGGTGATTCATGAAGGTCGCTTACAAATATTGAGAGTTCGAATTCTCGTTTCGTGGGTCCCAAGATAAAGGGCTTTCAAGCATTTTTTGACGATTCTTATGAATATTCATTTGTTAAGCATCGTGAAACCCTTGATATATTGTGGGCTGATAGCAAGTTGGGCAGAGAATAACTTAAGCTAACTAGGTTTTTTTTTTGTTTTTTTTTAAATTATTGGGCTAGATGGATTTAATGAGAGAAAAATGAATGATCAAAATGCCTAAATTTTAGGAAATTTGGTCTGTTAGAAAGCTTAATCCAAAGCCATAAATGAATGAATAATAAGTTAAAGCACATGGATTTGTATGCATGATGTGCTATGTGCCTAAATGAATAAATATACATATAGATATTTTCCGATCTTTTTTAGAAATGTGTTTACAGTCTGCTTGAGCCTTTTGCTGAAGTTGATTAATTATCGGGCAAAATTTGCCCAACTTGCTATCAACCTATGGTATCTTAATTTGAGCCTCGGGGGGGGGGGGGGGGTAGTCATTGGTTGGAGTAGCAATATACGTGCGAACAAATGATAGGGTATTTTAAAAACATGGGGGCAAAAATTTATAATTGGACTTCAGAGTAATATAGGGTATCAAAAATGACATTGGACATCTTTAAAGTACTATAGGGTATGGAATAATAGGTAATTTGGAATTATAAGTAATGCAAGCCATTTTTCTATTAACCCAAAGTAGAAATTTGCATAATGATAGCATGTGAAAAAAAGAAGAGAATTGAAAGTAATACCCCCCTATAAAATAGTGGTTGTTCGCACCTATATCCTTAACTTTTTAACACACTGCCCCCCCCCCCCCCCCCCCCCCCGAGATTTGAGCACGGTCATTTTACACTAGCTCAAAGTTCAAACAGTTAAGAACTTCTAAGGAGAGGTGAAGTTCTTAGAAGTTTAGCCTCTCAATGTAAGCCAAATTAGAAACCTAAATATCAAACCTCCCAAAAATACAAGTTCGATCCCTCAACACAAACTCTAATGTAGAATTTAGGTATTTATATGTTTATACAGCAAATACCAAATGTTCTCAATACTTGCAAATTAGTGTGGTCCACACTATTAACCTTGGATGCTAAACAATTTGGGTTAAAAAAATAATGTGCACCCACACCATTGATATTCACAAGGGATCAATAGATTCAATAGTAGGCTTATTCAAAGCGGGGATGTGATCAAATATGATGCATGGAGTGAATAATGTATTGTTGCTTATATGGTAGTCATTTTTGTAATCCTATGTCAAACTAAATAGACCAAAAGAATGTTTGGGACTTGCTTTGATAAATATAAGTACACTCATCTTCATCCTAAATCCACATTCATAGATTTTATATGCATCTAGCAAATGCAAACTAATGGTAAGACTACATAACCGCCACAATGTAGAGTCATGGTGTACCCCAAGGTATGGTGCCAAAAGGTCCATACATGTAGGCAAATGACAAAGGTCCTTTGGATGCGTTGAGAGGAAGCTTATTTGGATCCTCACCCGTTGGTGGGGATGGACCAATATCCTCTGGAAATGGAGGGAGAGTTCGACATGGTGGCTCCTTGAGCCAACTTATAATGTTGTAAGGGCGTGCGCCGCTTGTTCTCTCTTGAATATATAAACTCCTTGCAATTGCCTTATATCTGTTTGAAGTTAAAAAGCAATGCTTAAATAATCAACACATTGCAATGAGGCAAATCACGAAAACACATGTAATTATGTGAACACGTGTTCTACGAGAGAGAGAGAGAGAGAGAGAGAGAGAGAGAGATTCTTAAGTGCACATCCATGAAATGGAACAGTTATGGGTGACTTTTAATCTCCTTTTAAGTTGCTTCTCAATATTATTAAGCTAAAATTATTCAAAGTAACTATGAAGGAGCTTTGAAGGTCACGTAAGACCGTTCCTTTCAATGGATCAACACTTACAAATGTCAACATTTTGTGATACATTGTTAATAATTAGCCTAATCACATGACACTTGACATTGGAATACTGAAATATATAATGAAACCTATGCCTAGTCATACCATTAGAAACTATTAATCTCAAAATATCACTTGCATTGGCAAATATTGTCATGTTGATAAATAACATACGTGACATTTCTTTTTAGCCTATAGGCCATTTACTGTATAGTTTTCCAGATAGCCATACACAACACAAGTACCATAATCAGTGTAGTGAAGTAAAGGAGAGATAATGGAATTCTACTACAATGTGCAGCACAAGATAGATCACATCACCTTGCCAATTCTTCTTTGTAAAGCATCTTGTTTCCTTCGTATCCATCACTGGGCTCCAAAGTAAAGATGTCGTAGCTTGGGCACCCGGTCTTATTGTTTCGGAATCCCGGTCTCTCCCTCACATTCTTATCATAATCTAAAAATGCCTGCCACCTGTCTTCCCTGTCTCGCTTCTTCTCACTCTCACGCCAACCTGACTCATTGCCCCAAATATCCAGGAGCTCCTACTTGAACAAAATCCAACATCCCGGGGCGTGAGAACATGGATTTAAATTTTGTTATGAAGAGCGTGCTTTGAGCGGACACAACTCCTCACATACTCAAGTCCATTACATGTTCGTGCGACGTATGAGGTCACTTATCTTAATTGGACACGAGTATTTGAGAGATACATGGGTCAGGCTTGTAGATTTGAACATGCACAAAAACAATGAGATTGAAGAAATCTAAGTTCAATAGCGCCCACAATTGGGAGGTCCTATCTGATCGATTAAACATCAAAGTAAAAAATAAATAAACACTTCCCTATGACCTCCTACAACTCTAGCATTGGAGCTCTGATTCTGAAATCTGAAATGACAGGCTTTGCAACTCACAATCGCTAACCAGACGTGGCAATTCCCAATCAAATCCAGTGGCCATTTTTGACTGTGGAGTTGTTTTTTGTGTATATATACGTACGTACATGCATACATATTGTTGTTGATACAAATGAAACAAGAATTGTAGTATGTGGAGTTGGCAGCAGGTACATGGATTTGCAACTACACCGTTTGCACCTATTATTGTGGTTAATCATTTGGGAGTTAGGCGTTGCTATAGATTTTGACCAAGTAAATTCCATTGTCTTCCTTGATTCACATACTATCTACTTATGTTACATGGGTGAACAATGATACCAGTGATTAAAAGTTATAGCAACGTGTAACTCCAGATGGTAAACCACAGTAATGGGTGTCAATGGCGTAGCCTGGAGTGGATTGAAACTCACTTTATATCTTGCCTTTCGCTCGTCTGCCTCTCGGTGAAGCACCCTCTCCACATCTGTTCTCCAAAACTCCTTTCTCTTTGGGTCCAACCACTGGCTTGTGTTCGGTATAGGTTCAATTAGCTCCTTGTATGCTGGATGTCGTACAAAACAAAAACGTCTCGCTTGAAGCCTTTTCTTCATCAATTTGTCCTGCATGCACCAAGCGCCATGTAAACCACCTTCTGTGAGAACAGCCGTGTCGATTAATCGGTTGGAGAATCGATTACATGTTGACATCTTTTTGGTTTTTCCTTTTTTAAAGATGGGGTATATTCCATGAATTCCTCTAAAACGATCGGTAATTTTCCTGAAGTCTTCAACTTGTTTGTCCAACTAAACTGGTTCATCTGTGACTAGCACCCTGTTCATTGGTTCTTTGTAACTACAGGAACTTATATGGGAAAATAGGACTCGACTTTTGGTCCCCTTCCGGTATATATCATGTCCGCCCCTCTTATTTGTAAAACAAGACGCACGCAAATGATGGGAACTAATATGCTTGGAATTTACAGCTGCAGTGACATCCCAACTGCAAGCTTGCCACTTCCAGCATCGAAATTGGTTTCTGTGGCCTCAGGAGAGCACCAAAGAAGAAGTACCAAGCGTGCAAAGCTTCTTTGTAATAATGCATGGTGTGGGCCTTGTTCCGTTCGGGGAGTCATTAGGGTGGGGACCTCCGTTAATGTTTAGAGATTTGATAGCAGCAACTAATGAGAGCAAGGGCTAGTGAGCAGTATGGGAGCTAGGGATCAGGCTAGAAGAATTGGGGTAGGGATCATTCAAGTCATGTATGCATTTTTTGAACGACCGCAAACATTGAAACCAAATTGCATTTGGACAATTGAGGCTGTCAATGTCATATTTCTTGTTTGAACTAGTAGTACCATGTCTTTTTTTTTTTAAAAAAAAAAATTAATTTTATTATCTCATTGCTTCTTGGATGTCAAGTCTGCTCTCTCCTTGGAACACATGATCAAAATCTGGGAACTTATGAAAGCTTAAGACGTAGAGAGAGAGAGATGTGGCACCTTTATAAAATTTTCTCTCTCTAAATATCTATGAGACATTGTTACAAGGGAGTCCACTATTGAAATGAAATTGATTTTAAAGTCCATGAAGCCAAAAGGTTAAGAGACTAGAAGTACATTAGTATGGAGTCCAAGAGGTTAATTTCCTAGAGTGGCAGAGTGTAGTGGCCTCTATGAGACAACAACTAACATCAACATGATGGTCAACGTGGTAGCAAGACCTGAGATTATATTTAACTCTATATTCTAAAATAAAGAAGCAAACCTCTCTCACCACTAGCGATGATAAAGGTCCGGACATCCCAAACACAAAGTTTTGTGCTTCATTCTCACCTACATTACAAGAGCAAAAGTGGCACAATCTATGATCTCTATTGAAAGCAAAAGGCTTTATAAAGTTGAGCGCAATTACTGACATGCTTCAAGCCTTTTATTTTGTTATTTCTGACTTCATTGTGGCTCAAAACCATAATGATGGTCAATGTGATAGCAAGACTTAGGCTGCGTACCTAGCTCTACATTTCAAAAAAACGGAAGCGAACCTCTCTCTCTAGTAGAGTTGTAAAGGTCTGTGCATCGATCCCAACACAAGGTGTGCTTCATTTCCATTTTCTGCTACGTTGTAAGAAACAGAAGTGGCACAATATACAAGTACGTCCATTGAAAACAAAGGTGTAAATAAATACTTACATGTTTGCCTTCAAAGTGTTTCTTCTGAGTCCACCGCGGTTCGATGTCATCAAGGTAGCCATACTTGGTAATTGGACCCCAAACGTTGACAGGATACGTGATGCCTGTGTCCATACTCGTTTGGGCTCCCATCATGTCCTTGGGCGTGCGCGGGGGAACAGGGGTGATCACCCCCGGTGGCACAAACGAAGGCGTCCTCGGAGAGCGCATGGGAGTACTCGAAGAAGCAGTCTGCTTCGGCGATTTTGGCGATTTTGGCGACATTGGAGATTGAGACTTCACAACAATTCGAGCTGGTGGCTTTGGCGAAGCAGGTTGAACAACAGCCAGTGATTTCTGACCTGAATTAGGAGTGTTCAGTGAATCGGCGGGTGTCGCAGTTGAAGCACCTTCTTCGCCCATGTTGCTCAGGTATTACCGTGATACCACAAAAAACACAGTCGCTCAATGGGATGCTGAGAATTTTACACTTCAGGAATCGTCTTTTAGTAAACTGAATGTATTCTTCCACAGTCCCAATATCATTATATGGGTGACAACCGAGCAATCTTCAGAGTGGCTTCTCACATTGATCTTCCATGTTGCTGCTCAGATTCACCGCCCCCTGCACGGGAACTCGAAACTATGTTGATGTGTTCATGTTTGGAAAATCACGATGATTCTGCTGGACTCTAAACGGAATGGGTTAAGTTTCGCTTGAATCATCTGCACAGTCAGCTAATGGTTATTCCTGGTATTGAAAGATCAAAACCACCACTACAGCGGCTGGCAGTTGAAGGGTTAAGTCATCACCAGCAGCAAATTAATCCCAAATTAATGTGCATGGCATATACTGTATAGGGGAATTAACTGGTGAGGGAATTATTAAGACTCTCCAAACTGAGTTTCATTTCTGAAAAAGGAAAGTTAGAGAATTCATCTACACACTTTGGTGAAGCCATCATCATCCCACAATGGCTACATCCCGACTGAGCAACTCCATTCCAAAACACCAAGCCAATGAAAGATGCCATGTTTTCTATGAAGAATTTGAACTATGGACCTGCATTCGTAAGATTACAAGCATTTCTAAGACTACAAAGTCTACAAAAGGTCAAAGATTTCTTAGAAGTGAAGAATAATACCTAGTGGTTGGGTGGTGACCCTTCCTTGGCACCAAAGGTATCAACAATTTCTTGTCAACGCCACCCCATGAGTTTCCAAGGATCATGTTGCTCTTTGCTGGAATGAAAACAAAATTTAAAAAAAGAAGTCAATCATCATGAAGTCATTCGAAAGAGTATGAGACGTGATCTAAAGGGGACTCACTCCTTCACATAGCCCTTCCTTAGTATATGCTATGTGAGCTGCTGCCGGAGGAGAAGGCTGCAAAATGTCCGGGAGGAGAATAATTGAACTCTTGCGGCTGCTTCAAGCTATAAAAGTAACTCTAGAAAAAGGGTCCCAACCGCCTCAACAAACTTCTTTTCATCACGTTCGGCTGACTCCACCATGTGCTCAATACACCGTATATGGTATTTAGTGTCACGCACACTTTGGAGTCACTTTGTGCTATCACTTTGTACTATGGATCTCATTTTTTACCAACAAAGGTCAAATTGGTTGTTTGGACACTATATACCATTAACTTCTTCGCTTTCTACTGGTTATTTGTCTCTCTCCTCTGGCGACCCCTCCCATCTCCCTCCCTCCCTCCCTCCCTCCCTAATATTTGCCTATGAAACTCTTTGCATTGATATCTCAACATCTTTGAAAATCGATTTCGTTAATGAGGATCAAGTTACTCGTTGAGTTAAGGGAAGGCGGGCCTCAGAGCTCTTCACCCACTTCTTGTACCATATGAAACACGTAAATTACTATTGCAAGATGAATGACAATTCCAAGTCGTGGCCGTCGTCATTTCCTGAGTCTTGATTTTCGAGCTCATAAATATCTAATTATTCTTTGTCAAAGTGACGATTGTTGTGCTGATTAAATTGGTCATTAAATATAGGCTCCCTTTATTGTGTTGACTATTCAGCTTAGAATGGTTAATAAATTTTGAGCTCGTGGTTGAATTTCTTTTAGACACGTGTTTTTTTGGTGTCCGTTCTTACGTCCACCACACGTAACCACATAAGTCGACCTCTCAAATAGGTATGGGTGTTTGATCAAGATTAGTATCATGTTCTTTGAGAACTACACTAAATAGTGCTATCATTATGAAGACTTCCGACCAATGCCTCACATAACATAAATTAATCACCTTACATCAAAAGTAACACAAAAAAGAAATAATCACCCACACTAATTATCATTTTAGAAAAACAAATTTGTGGCCAACGCTAAATTTCTACTAAAAATTCAACATGGGGTCAAAAATAATGTGGCCCATACTAAATCTCATTATGAAAATTAGCACGGGCTCTAGAAAAGTACTCTGGCCCCCAACAATAGGACTACTTAGGGCCTGCCCACACCTGCTGGTGGGCGAGGCAGTGGAAGGCCCCCACCAGCAGGGAGGGACTTTTCGTCCAAAAAGTTGACCCACCAGCGACTGGGCGCAAGGCCCTTAATATTTGGCCGTTCGCAGGTAGCCCGGGTAAGTTTTCGGGTTTAGGACCAGAAACTTACTAAAGTGCGCAAGAGTGACAACGGCCGTTTGAGTTCATTGGCCCGTGTTCGGGGAAATTTTTGGGCATATTGGTTGAAATCCTACCGTAGGTTACTAGAAGCTTAGGCTTAAAATAATTATTACCAAGTGTGCCTTAACACCTAGGCAGTTCTTGACTTTGTTTGCTCAAAAAATTAAAAATTAAAATTGGGTTAGCTAGCCACCCAAGTAATTTAAAGTCTAAAGCCTAGAACTCGATGATATTCTATAGATTCTATAGATTCCTCTTAAATGATCGGTAATTTTCCTGTAGTCTTCAACTTCAACCGTTTATTTCTCAAACTCAACCGGTTCATTTGTAACTAACTGCCGGTTCTCCCCGATCATTGGTTTGAGTTTAGTGGCCCGTGTTCGGGGAGATTTTTGGGCATAATTGGTTGAAGTCCTACCATAGGTTAATAGCATCTTAGGCAGAAAATAATTATTTACAAATCTACCTAAACTTTTTGGAAATTCTTGACTTTGTTTGCCTAAAAAATTAAAAATTAAAAATGGTAAGTTACGGGTTCAATTCCTGCCAAGGATATTAACTCTTCAAATTTAAAATTTTGAACATGCCTTTCATTTCACTTATTCAAGATTTTGTACTAAGAAATGATTTCTAATAACTTTTCATACATTTTAAAAACAATTAGTGCCGATATGAATTCCATTTAATCGGATATTGGCCAATGAAAATATGACAATATAGGCAATTGGCCGATTGATTTTACAGAAGACCGGCTCTTACCGATGTAAATTGGAAAAAATCCGACCCTTCGTAGCAACTACCGGCAATTAGCCACTGAGGCTTCAAAAACTTCCCGAACTCTGGCCCACACATGCTGGTGGCGGCGAACGGACTTCGTCCGTTCACTGCCCCCCGCCACCAGTATGTGTGGGGAGGGTATTAGTGTAGTTAACATACTACAAGTGGGATATTCATCGAGTTCTCCATGTTGATGACAGGTGTTGCACTTCACACTCTGTGAATTGCATGAAGATGCCATGTGTCACTTGGTAATTGATTGGAACTTGTGGAGAAGTTGATGTGGCATTTGGCGAGCAAAGTGCCTCATCGACAAGAATGTCAAAAGTAATTGTCTTTTCAAGGGTGAAGGGGCTCATATGCTTTTGAAGTGAAAACTCCGCAGGGTTCATGACGTCCTGTGACAGTGTTCATCAGTGTTGTCAAGAATTGGAGCTCTTGGATGGATTTCTTGGGTTGTTTTCGTTTTGTGAGTTTCTTCAGCATTCAGCTCCAAACGATTTCAAGCCCGTTGGCCGGTCATTCGAAGCATATGAAATTTCTGGTTCTGATCAATGCCTGGTACAAGGAGATGATGAGCTTGAGCAAGTGATAATCAACGCTACCGAATCGAATACATCATAATACAGTAATTTAGCCATGCTACCAGGCAAATTTGTGCCTGCTTTGTGGGCCCAGGAATTGGTGGAGATTAACTGTCCCCGAATTGTGCCCATGTAATTCGATCCTGGTGAATTCCACCAGCACGCAATTCAGAGCCTGAATCTGGGTTCTCCCCAGTTAGTTCTTTGTCTACATGTAGGAAGGGTGTATTATAAAAAAAAAAAATGGTGCATACTAATGTTACGATGCTCAGAGCTTTCAATTTTGGCACGTGGATGTGGCGCCTTTGGCAATGGGCGTGAATGGCATAAATACACATTATTGTCTTTGTTGAGAACCAAACATGGAGAATAGAGTTGTGCGTGTGTAAGTCTGGGCTTCAAACTCCCGTTGAGTTTGCTAAAATGTGACTTTGAGAGTTCATGCATAAACACATCCAAATTTTTCTCATTGGTTAACTTATCGTATTTGGAAGAGTGATGTTGAGCGATTTTTTTAGTTTGTCCTACTAAAACTTTGAGAATATTCTTTGGGGGGGTGGCAAGAAGACATCCATGAAATTTCACTCAACTTTCAAAATAGGTTCTGACAAACGACATGCTAACGAACCCATGATAGAAAAAAAAATCTCAAAGAATGATCAAACCCATGATGTGGTCCGTCTGCAAGAGAATTTATGCATAACTCGAATGTCAAGTTCTACGCATAACTCTAATTTCAATTCAAGAAGAGATGATGCCCTCCACCCTAAAATTTCTTAGGTAAACGGCACATTTAATCGCATCCACCTCATCAATTAGAACATGTCTTATACACGATCCAACAACATATTCACAAAATTCACCAAGGATGGTGCATACTCTCATCCTAACACTAGTAGAAAACTATGCCCCAAAAAATCGCAGTCGAAATCGGTTGTAATTCTTTTGACCAGCCTGATATGCAATTGTCTAAACGATTACATATTTTTCTTTTACAATTTGCGGCTGCAAAATTTTGGGACAATTTTGGGACACTTGTTGCGCAATTGCTTGGCCTCGAAAAGCTTCAAACTAGGTGATGTATTGGGCATTGCTCTCTAATTAGGATTCAGATTTAAATTCATTCCATTTCTTGATGCAGCGCACAGGTGCTCCCAGTTATCACTACTGTATTTATACTTGCTCGCTCAAGAACCCATTTGTTGCACCAATACTCTGTGTCTCTTTTACGTTTGATATAATGTTGTGGGTGCGTGTTTTCTCACAGGCTGGAACAATGATCGGGGAGAACTGGCAGTTAGTTAAAAATGAACCGGTTGAATTTCAAGACTGCAGGAAAATTACCGATAATTTTAGAGGAATTTATAGAATTAACCCCAATTTAATGAAGGAAAACCGGAGGAGGTCAACATGTAAGCAGTTGGACTTGCAAACACTAGCTAGGATCTCAACCAATAATGCCCAAAAATCTCCCCGATCACTGGGCTGGAATGATTTTTAAGGTTGCACTTTGGTAGAGTGGGTTGAAGTTAGTTGCACCCAATTAATTACACAATTGTAGCATGATAGTTAGTTGAGCTTCCTTGTTGAAGATGGAGCTTTGATGACCTTGTAAGCATTGTATTTCTCTTCTGACTTGTAGTTAAATTATGCCCTGTAGGTTATTTTGATTTGGAAAGTTTGGGTCATGCAAGAGCATATTTGACATCATCTGAAGATGCATTTCAAATGTTTTGTGCATCTGCTCACTTGAAACCTCGACTGAAATTTGTATTTCGCGAGGGTCTGATTTTGAGAACAATCCAAGCGACATAATTGTGCTTGACATACAAAGTTAGATGTGTTTTTTTTAGCATTTGTTAATTATGGCTTGGCTGTGTGCACATTGATTTCCTCGTAGACAAGGAATGCCCCCGGAAAAGAGATGAGATTTGCACCCGTCACAAATCCCAAATGTTCAGAATCACAACCCCAAATGTATACAGGATGCACATTTGATAGTGTGACAAGCATTTGACAAGTGCAAATCTCAACATTGCCTCGGAATAACATCAACGAATTTGACTTGTTGGGAGATTTGTTGTCTATGGTGGACAAATGTGGCCGATATTATATAGTTCATGAGTTTTCTCAACTCGAAGTTACGATTTATGGCTGACGATTGTTTTATAGAACCACCATTCAAGGTTCCTATCTGTTTTCTTGATGTTCTTGTGAATGCGGATACCGTAGGTTGATAGCTGGTCCGGCACAAAATAACTCTAAAAATATATTGAGAAATAATAATAGACACAACTTGTCAAAACTACTTTAATTTACCTTATGTTTTTGCTAGAATATGGCAAGTTCTCAATCTACACAAGCTTATGTAGTGTTAATAATCCATTATTAGGTGCAAGATAGAGGAGGGGTTCGCATTATATTCCAAGTCATCCTTGGTCATTGCAAAAAATATGGATTAACACAAAAATGTACTAAGAACTTAGTTTGTGTCCTTAATAACTTTTGGGACCTCAATTCCACATAGAAGTTGCACTTATTTGGAATTGTGTCCAACTAGAAGGAAGTTGGTACATGAAACAAAGTACTACGTCCAAGAATAACTTTGTGGTTTGAAAATTTTATGCAAAAGATATGAACGAATTTCAGCAAGCATTTTCAAGAAGTGAGGAGGTTTGAAGAGAAAATGTGCAATAAACTGATTTTTGAAGCTTGACTATGCTAAGAAGTATACTTTTCTAGAGTTGCGTTAGACTAAGGAAACTTAGACATTCAAATATAGTACCACTGCAACAAACAAAAGTGCAATTTGAAGTTTTTATACAAAAAATACGGACGTATAGATACAAGAGGACTACCATGGCTTCATCTCTCAAGTTTATATAACATCATATTAAACATTATGGGACTTTTGGGAGTCCCAAAATTGCAAAACATGTACATTTTGACCAAAATTCTACGTGGGAACGTGAATGGGAACGTGCATGGGAACTTGCCAAAGATTATGTGCGTGTGTATGGGAACGTAGGAACACGGGGGGGGGGGGGGGGGCACTCAATTGGGAACCTCAATACGAGGAGTATGGACGAGATTGGGGAACTTCTATGGGAACCATGGCACATGGCTGGGCCATAACGTTCGCCAATGTACACCACTTACACACGATATTTGTGATATTCATAAATAGTTGCCTGCGTACAAATTTTCACAGCACATACGTACAGTGTCCCACCGCACATGTTTGAAATTGCGGGGAAGTTAGGGTTTAGGGTCCCTACATTGAGGTCTGAAAATCCATACATTAATGGGACCACACCATGCATGATGATATGACATTGGTTGAAATTTGCACATATAGCAATTAAGGCCGTATCGACAAAAAAATGAGATGTTTGGTTCCAAACGTACTGCCCTATCACCTACCGCAGATCACTAGGGTCTTGACACTGGCTCATCTAATCCCGTATCACCTTCAATTCCAGTGTCTTTGATCACCGGGATGTGCGTCCCCCAGATTTACGTCTACCACCTCCATGTCCACGGCCCCCTCGATGCCCACTAGACTCCCCGTCGTCCCACCCACCCTCCCTGTTCCCACGCTCGACTGTTGAACACCGTCGAAGATTATCTTTGGCAAAACCAATTTGCTCTGCTGGGATAGTAACCTTTAATGGCTCCACATCTTCCTGTGCTGGCAGAGGCCAGGCTGCCAAAATGCAATCGATCGGCTGCCAGTCGGAAACGGAGTATTTCAAATCTCGTTTCCACTTGAAGTTTGGGTTTGAGTCCCAATCATTCCATTTCTTTGAAAGGTCCCTCGCGGTTGAAGTGGGAGTGAACCACTGTACAAGTATTTGACGTGGATGATCTCCCGTGACCGCCAAGTTCGGTACAGACACAGCCCGGCATACCCAAATGGGTCTACCTATATCTTGTTCTTGGGGACGCAATATTAGCATATGCCCCTCGTGCACATTCTCTGCGATGCGGAAAGCTGCTGCAGGACGAAGGTTTGCTGGACCAACATAATGGTCGTCCGGTTGGTGCTCTTCCCGAAGCTCTCCATTCTGCAAGAAGGGATGTGCATCTGCTTCGACTCTACTTCGTGGCCAGAATCCCTCGCATAATGGCAGCCCAACAGTGTATACGTTTTTGAGGGGTGCATCTAATGCCTCCTTCACCCCTATCCAATATTGCAAAATATGCATGTGTGAACCCATATATGCTCCTGTCGTGTCATGGTCACATATTGATTGCCAATAGTCAATGAACCCTTGCAATCCCACAAGAACCTCCTCCAGCTTGGCCATACCTCGCGGTGGTGCAGGAAAGGGGTCCCCGGATGGAATACATGGCTCCCCTTTTATATTTGATTTCCACATCTTCACACCGTCTTTGGGCAACCACTCCCCATGCGTGCTTAGCACTTTGTATTGCATAACTGGCCAACCATCATCTCGGACATAGAATTTGAACTGTTGAGCCTTGGTGTGCCCAATGAGTTTCTCCTTACCACTTGGGATATGCTCGCTGACGAATGTTCTCCAATCTGGAAGTTCCTCTATCATGTGTGGAATGACAGGAACCTTTTCCATGTCCATGTATGATTTCATAAGAAGGGGTATAGTGGGATAGCCGTGTTCACGCAGGTCCATACTCCACCTTCCAAATGATGCATCGATGTCAACATGGGTGTGGCCAACCAATAGATAAGATACATGTACCTCCGTGAATATTGCTTTCGCCGTGAGCATAGACCAAAATGCCTTTACAAACCTACACTTGTTGTCCTTCCAACAATTATCAAGCTGAACATGCAGAATGGGTGGAAGAGGAACTGTAGGTGTGGGCTCCGTGGGTGGGGGTCGTAATCCTCCCAAACATACATCGCTCCCATTGAGAACAACACAATACAAAGGTGCACGCCCGGAACCATGAAAAAGACGCTGGGATGATGATATGGGAGGTTCCTCCAAATCGCGTAAAAGTCTCGCGAATGAGCCCACAGTATGGTTGCAATCTCCAGGGTACATGTCCAGTGCATAGTGGGCATATCTCTCATCTCCATGTCCATGGGCCATCATGCCTGTTACAGAAAGTGGTAGCTTTGTAAACATATCGGTGTCTTTGTTCTTGGAAGCAAAGCAAGGCGATGCGGTTTTGCCATGGTCCATTTTGTCGTGGATAATCGTCAACACCTTTTGGGGATGCTCAATTGAAAGAGCCCTCATGCATTGGTAAGCGTTGCGAGCCGATTCTTGTTGTGCTAGGTGTTTTTCCAATTGTTTCGAAAACCCTGTGTGTGCGGCTGAACCTTTCATATGTTGAAGTATAATTGCGGACAACGAATCACACTTCCCACAACGCGCAAAATTATCACCAACCCTCTTCTTTATGTAGTGCTTAAAGTAGGTATTTCGAATTTTGCTCAGAGTTGAAATAGATATTGGGAGCACTCCGCATTTGTCATTCACCTGCCCATATAGTATTAGTATAACATTAATAATACTTCACATGAACCATGAACCAAAGTGTATGAAATACGTTCATAATTGCCCCCTCGTGTCTATTCATTATACACAAACCCAACTCGATTGAATGTTTGATCTCCATTATCAATGCGGGTAATTGGACTATACCAATTGCGTACCTCATTGATTGTAACCAAGAACTTCTTCCATTTGGTTCCGCGAGGCAAGACCATTTCTACAACTCGTGTACCATTTGGCAATGTGCGAGCCTTGTGAGGCATCATATTTGCTTTGTCTTCCAGTAGTGTCGAAAGTGTGGCTGTAGCTTGCTGGGTGGATGTTCGATTCCTTTTCTTATTTAGGTTCCCATGATCGCGTGGACGCATACCATTCTTGAATTCCGACCGGTTTCTGTAGAACGTCGTTTTCGAGACGGCAAAAATGTGTCTCCATGCCTTCTCGCAGACATTGCGCCCACTCAAGGTGACGACCTTCGTTGAACTTACAGGTAGTACATGTAATTGGCCATGGACTTCGAGTTGCTTAGCATGTCTCATCCGTGGCGAACAAGTGTAGAACTCCGTTCGTAGCGCAAGTGCCTCTTCCCTGGGAAAATATCTAGTGCACTCCCTATCACAACACACGCTAGCAGATAGTTAGTGGATGCTATTATTATTGAGAATTTGTGATTTCTTTGTCGGTCTGTTCTGCGGCGTCGTGCGTGATGTTACATATGCCCTCTTCCCCTCTTTCTTCCGTCTTTCTAGCAACGTGTTTTGCACACGCAACCTGCGTGTGCTCACTAGGAGGTGGTGTGCAAGTGTATACCTCTGTTGGAAAACCCGATCAAGAGGCCATATTCGCAAGGAGAACATCCATCCCATATCCATCATTCCCTCTAATGGCTCCATAATAAGCACACCAATATTGTCTATTCCTAGACATTTGTCTTCAACACAATCCATCGGATTGACGTTGCAGCAAATTCCTTTTGCCACATTTTGTCCACTCACATTTACAAGCATAACAGGACTATGCAGCCATTCCTCCCTTCTCAGCCCGCTGCAGTCTACATCAATATCCTCTATGCCAGCATTAGTGTCGTCTTCCGTGAACACCGCTTCAGATAGTGAAGATCCCTGCATCGTATTATCAGGTAAGTATGTTTGTCCGTACTCATGTCAGATACCACAATATGAAGTTACATCACATTGCAAAGTGGGGCAGTAACTGACCTCCTCGGAGCTCAAATGCTCTACTTCAGGTTGCTCCATTGCCCTGATAACAACACATAACTTCATTAACCATATTATTGTGCCGCCTACATAAAGCTCTATTACATGAGAAGTATACACGAATATGGAAACCCATACCCAAATATTAAAGCACAACACTGGGCGTGGACATTCAGTAGTTTAGGCGAACATTGATCAACAATAATAAATACAAATCATATTTTATTGACCATGATCAAACAAATACACATCATATTTCAGTATGCCTTTATCATGGACCAAAGATATTGATGACACTTTAGTTGTTCAAGTGGGTGATATTTATAGAGGGGTCCCCACGAAATGATGTCCCTGTTTTCGGAATTCAATGGGGCTTTATCAATACTGATTACACTGCGACCTTGACAGTAGCAATTAAAGGAGCCCAATTGAATACAAGGATATTAGACACTATGCTATACGCGGAGGTTAGTATCATTGGAACCTATTCAGAGCACCGATTATAGGTTTATGACAATTACGCGTTTATCCGTCTTGTAGATTGAAGATGTGTTCGAGGATGTAAATACCGGTGGCCGCCCTTCACAACACTTCATTATGTTAAAGGATGAGCTACACCTACACCTACACCTACACCTATTAATGGATTAAATGATTTCCTCTCGGCGGAGAGGAACTTGGCGTGGAGATTCCTCTCGGCCGAGAGGAAAATTCTCTCCATGGTCTTTACACCCCGTGGGCGCGTGACTAGGACTAGCGGACCATGTCCACTTGCTGATCACATGGAACCATTCTCCACTTCAGTCTTCAAAGTTCTCATTTGGATTTAGGTTGGAGCGCAGTTTGGCGCCGTAACTCGGATATCGGTTCATCCCGCGTTGCCAGTTCTGATAACAAAAAATGGCCCAATTGGAGCTCTCATTCGGTGCCAGGGTACAGGGTGTCGGGTTTCCTCTCGGCCGAGAGGAAACTTGGTGCCAGGGTGAAGGGTGAGTTTTCCTCTCGGCCGAGAGGAAACTTGGTGGCAGTGTTCATGAGGAAAAAAGGGCTATGTCAGCTGGGCCGTACAACTGTACGGCTGCCACGTGGATGAAGTTGTACGGACAACTGATCGTAGGATCAACGGCAAAAGAAAACATACACTACTTAAACCGGCACCTGTAAAAGAGAGCATGTGTTGGGTTCTGAATGCGTGTAGTGTCGACAATGAGAGGTATGGAAATGCCTCAAGAGTGAGAGTCGGAGACGGTTGTGGGTATGGGCCTTATATAGTAGATGGGAGATTGGTGGTTTTGAAATAGACGGGATCCTCTCTTGTACGGAGAATCAGCAGTTGAGGAGGTGTAGAGAGAATGATTGTTTGGCGAGTAGATGTGCTTTCTAGTTGATAGTACATATAATGTACATTCTACACTACCTTCCATTGAATGCGACTGATCTCAAAATTTCGAATTTAGTGTACATATATCCTCTCCAATGTGTTCATTGATTGTTGATCGTGGTCTAGTGTGATGAACTCTCAATCCCACTGTAGTCCAATCTCCTATAAACATGTGTCATTATGGTATTTGTTCTTTCACAATCACCGAACCACGCACCGACCAGTGGGCCATGGTGGCAGCATGCAATATTTAGTAAATGCCAAAAAATTTACCCTAAACCCTTAACCAAAAAAACGGCAAGATGAACCATCATTAATATCCATGGGCCCACTATATAATTGCACTCAAAACAATGTGCCATTGATATATGAATTTAAGACATTAAAAGGTAGAGTGGAAAAAAAGGCTAACCCCAAACCCCAAACCATCTTGGAGTGTGAAACTAAACATTGTTGTAACTTAATATCATGTCACACTTGTCTATAGCAAACATGATCCAGTGGGTGACTTGTGGCGAATTCCAAAAATGTGGGGTCAATTGCCATTTCGTAGATGCTTCCATGTTAAGTTCTTTGTTTGTTAAAATTATGAAAACAATCACTACACTGATTACCCAAATTGGTGAGGGATGGCTAATAGTGTTGTTGGGAAAGTACACTAAATAGGATGTTGAGTGTTTAATACACTAAATGAGAACAAATACACTCAATATCAATAACCATTAGTGTTAGTAAAGATATGGGAAAAATTGGGATATAATAAGGGATGTGGTAGTCGGGAAGAAAGCGGTACATTTATGTCCAGCACTAATGGTTAAAGAATTGAAAATTAGTTTTGAGCAAGGTAGGGTGGTGGTAGCAAACCCCAAATATAATCAAACACTAAATATCTTATTTAGTGTAGTGAAGGTGATACTAAAGTTCTTTATGCTAGGGATTTAGTGGCAGCAACAGAGCTAGGAAGCATTGGTCATCGTGAGTAATATTTATAACATCATTATTCATTTAAAGTATTGGCACTGTTCGTTGACAAGCAATGTGTTTGCATACGAAATGTTTAATCACACTACTAGCACCTTAGAGAACGCACTAATTTTCTCAAAATGAGCATGTATTTGTGAATTCAAAGATGTATGTGGAGTTTTAGAATGAGTCTTCGTATTATTATAAGATAGCTATGTCCAATTTTGGTTCCTTATCTTAATCAAACACCTAGTATATGTCAGTGATATGTGGTTTGATGTGGCTCCAAGAATGGATAATAAAAAGGAGCTTTATTTTAAGGTATGAGGAGCCAAAAAGCTCGCGATGGGACTAGAGGTACATGTTGTCAAAAAGGCTAATTGCGTGGAGTACTAAAGCACAAGGGCGTCTACGAGATAGCGGTTGATATCAACTTTATGATCCACTCGGAAAAAGACTTGAGAGTACTATGATCTAAAATAGGGACAACGGTCAAAATCATCATATGGTCTCCAAAAATGATTAAGAAATGGCTATATCATGACTTGGATAAGGTAACCACTTGTTTCATATCCAACGATAAGTGGGTGCAGAGGTAAAAAATGTCCATATAAGAAATGCTTAACTTAGCTCACTTACTTATTGACTTTATTAGTTTTTTCGGTAGCTATGATCTATAATTGACATGATTAAGTATGCCTCCTTGATGCCTTTGACCTTGAAATGTGAGTGTATCTAATCCAGTATAACACCACAATGGGCCCACAATATATGTGTGAAATAGTGGAAGAGCAAGATTTAAATGAGATGCATGAAAATGGGAAAATGTTTAATGCACAGCCACATTTTAAGAACTAAAAAGAAAAGAGGATGTGGACCCAAGCAATGGGAATCATTACTAACCAACTAGATGATGGTCTCCATAACATTATTTAGTTGTTATTGAGTGTTCCGTTATAATAATAGTAGGGCTCGGGGCAATCACATCCCCCTTCCATTTCGTTATCGCGTGCGTTTACCAGGTACGCAACTCCCGTATTATGTGGCCCTGATTATAATCACTTACAATGCGTTTTATTCCAATATTGAGTGATGCAATTTGTTTTAATGTAGGAACCCCTTGTGGCCCTTCTAACAGAGGATCCAAAAATGTAATTATATGTATGAAACAAATATGTTTTGAACCATATGATTGCATTGAAAACCTGATTATTTGGTTTTTTTGATACATGTACCATAGGTCAAACTACCCAACTTTTTGGAATTTTTGATAAAATTTCAACATTGTGAACGACTTATAATTTTCATGGCAGGCAACTAGTCGTGGTTTATAACTCTAATTGGAGGCAACTATTCGGGTGGATTTTTAGAACTATGTGTAGGCAGCTTTTTTCTCATCTCATTTTATTTAATTTGGTCTTCAAAAAAATGAGGGGTTGATATAAAACTATTCCCAGTAGGCAATGTTGAGAAGGCATAATTTGAAGCATCACATCCGATTTAATGAATTCTTCAAAACCAAGTGCAGCCTCCATGTAACAGGTGAGGCTATATTTACAACGTTACAACATTACACCATGATTATAGAGACATGGATGCATTAATGATCAAAGTTGGTTCAACATTTTCCCATTACCATTTTGTAGATGTGATTTTTCCACTCACAACGTGAACTTTGGCCCAAATATTATGAGTTGCATGGCATGGATTTTAAAAGAGACATGTGCCCAACTTGGAGGTCATGTCATCATAATCAAAGTGTTGTAAGGTCAAGGTTTTGTGTGCCAAAAAAAACTATGTGTTACAACTTAATGTATTTCAAGTACCTTCTCTTGCATATTTATCATATGTTCTTAAAGAAAATCTGTTTTGTGTGTTTATTATAGTCAAATTTCATGAAACAGTTTGGCACGCATATGGAAGATTTACTCATCACTAGTAATGCTTCTTATTTGAATGAAATACTCATGTTTTATAAAGATAGGTTGAGATAATTTGAATGAATTGCTCATGTTTTATAAAGGCAATAATTTGAAGGGTTGCTTGTATTTCATAGGGAAGGGTAACTCTAAATTTTCCCTTTCAAAATGAAGGGTTACCTCAAAAACTGCCTTTCATGTATGTATTGAAGTTTTGTTGAAAGTGCACATTACCATGTTTATCATTTAAGTGACGTTGAAAACTATAAAACAAGTAAGACCAAAGAACACACATGGTTAAAAGATAGAACTATTTCATTAATGAAACATGGATGTTTGAGTACAATAAAACGGTAATGACATCTCAACATATTGATATCAATGATAATGTCGAGGACAACAAGAAAGCAGTAGTATAAAGATGTAAGAAACTCACAATCTAAATCGCATTTGAAATCTTTTATGAATCATTCATGCACCTCTCCCAAATATCTTTAAAATCAAGAGACTCCATAGGAATCTTCGCCATACTCCATTTTGAAGGGTTTAATAAAAATCACCCCTTCTTTTTTGAAGGGTTGCAAAAAAAATTTGAAGGGAGTGTGAAGTTCTGGACCCCAAGAAAAGGGTAATAGCCATTCAATTTTTGTCCCTGCTTTATATCATGGTGCTTGCATAATAATTTATCTATCACTTAACAGACGAGGAATTGCCAAAGTGCAAGAAAATAAAATTGTAAGACAAGATCCATGTTCAGGGGTCTCTTTTGAGGTATGAAGCCCGCCTTTACATAAATATATATAGGTTTGCCTATGTGCCCCCCCCCCCCGGTCCAAACGTACTCTATCGACACATGTCGATTGGAGCTCCCCTACACGGGCTATTAGTCGGTATAGAGGGTCATCATGGGTAGGTGAGATGATCTTGGCCGTTTATAATGACGGCTCAATGTAGGCCGTCGATGCGGGCCACTATCCGAGGCCCCCGGGTGGAGTCCCTTCGGAATCATTGCGCCTTTTCATTTGTGGCCGCACCTCCTCACTCCCCTCCTCCCTCTCTCCCTCACTCCAACTCTCTCCTTCTCTTTTCCTCGCATTGCCTCACATTTCCTCGCCTCATTGCATTTCCACGCAATCTCCCACTACTCCAGGTTTGGGCGCGGAGGTGCATATCCAGCGGCTTTGGAAATCTTCGGCGCGCCTCACAACTTCTGGTGAGTATTCCACCACTACACCAGATTTTGCTTAAAACTTCATGTTTGAATGTTGGTATGGAGCGATTTGATGCACATTCTTTGAGTCATTATCAGTATGTTTGTATGTGCTTTGAATCTGTTGGTCTTGTGCGATTTCTATGAACATCTGAAAATAACTGGTGCATCTCTCAAGTCAGATTTGTGCTCTCTCCACTTAGAGTATGTGTTTGAGTTATCTATTAGGTTTGAATGTGTTGAGTTGTTGAAAGTGCTGAGTTGTTGAAAGTGCTGAGTTGTTGAGTTGTTGAAAGTGCTGAGTTGTTGAGTTGTTGGGTTGAATGTGTTGAGTTATCTATCAGGGTTGAATGTGTTGAGTTGTTGGGCTGTTGGGTTGAATGTGTTGAGTTGTGTTGAGTTGTGTTGAGTTGTTGAATGTGTTGAGTTGTTGGGTTGTTGGGTTGAATGTGTTGAGTTGTGTTGAGTTGTTGAATGTGTTGAGTTATCTATCAGGGTTGAGTTGTTGAGTTGTTGGGTTGAATGTGTTGAGTTATCTATCAGGGTTGAATGTGTTGAGTTGTTGGTTGGGGTGAAGAAATTTCAGGGTTGAATGTGTTGGGTTGAATGCTTTAGGTTGCTGAAATATCTTGCTTGAATAAGTAAACATAGTATCTTCAATGTTCTGTTCCTCAACTTCCTCAAATAATGGTGGATCTAGTTGAATATCAATGTAGCAATTGTAACTGTAGTGGCATTCATCAATGTAAACACTAAACCCTAGAAAATAAACTAAGCAAATGTTCTTCTTTTCAATCTCCAGTGACTATATTGTATTTGTTGTTGCCGAACTAGTTCCAAAGTTTGTCTTTCTTCTGCGTTAATTGTTTGTGTGATAATCATGCAGTCTCATTGAAAAATCACATCTTATTGCAAGAAATTGAGCCATTGCAGTCTGATAGAGCCATTGACACAATAGTTATGTTTTGGCATGTGCATTGATATCAATTGCATGAATTCAAAGTCGGTCTTTAATGCTTGATTCAACTCAATGTTACAAAACTCAAAATAGTGTCACAAAATAGTGTGGATAACTTATCCCTCACACAAACCCTCCCTCAAGCACCAGGATGGGAGGGAAAACTTCCTCTCGGGCGAGAGGAAGATTTCCCTGGGGGTTCGCATTTTCAGAGCCCCCCACCCTCACTCTCACACTTGAGGGTGAAAACTTCCTCTCGCTCGAGAGGAAGTTCTCCCCTGGCCTCTCATTTTCAAAAGGCCCTCCACACCCTCACTCTCACACTTGAGGAGGGTGAAAACTTCCTCTCGCTCGAGAGGAAGTTCTCCCCTGGCCTCTCATTTTCAAAAGGCCCTCCACACCCTCACTCTCACACTTGAGGAGGGTGAAAACTTCCTCTTGCTCGAGAGGAAGTTCTCCCTTGGCCTCTCATTTTCAAGAGGCCCTCCACACCCTCACTCACACTTGAGGAGGGTGAAAACTTCCTCTCGTTCGAGAGGAAGTTCTCCCCTGGCCTCTCATTTTCAAGAGGCCCTCCACACCCTCACTCACACTTGAGGAGGGTGAAAACTTCCTCTCGCTCGAGAGGAAGTTCTCCCCTGGCCTCTCATTTTCAAGAGGCCCTCCACACCCTCACTCACACTTGAGGAGGGTGAAAACTTCCTCTCGCTCGAGAGGAAGTTCTCCCCTGGCCTCTCATTTTTAAGAGGCCCTCCACACCCTCACACACTGACGTCTCCCTAGCCTACAATCCTTTTTCAAATATTCAAAGATGTCAATTCTTCGAGTCATTTCTCTGTCAATATCGTCATCCTTGCACCAGGCAGAAGCACGTTTCAAATCAAGCTCATTGATGATCACATTACAAAGAACTGGATACTTGGAACCAAGATGTGTAATTACCGACAATCTTGAGTATGTGCTGTGATGAATGCTTAATAGAGAAGTTTTTGATAGAGCTTGCGACTAAAATTACTTTGGTATGCAAACGTCTTCATACATTATTAATCGATTTTGGCGATTTGTGGTTGGAAAATGGCAGGTTCGTTATCTCAGACAGTTTCGTGAGTTGCAACTCCCTTGCCTTGAATTCAACCCTCTTTGCAAGGTACAAGTTCGACTTCAAGAAAATGATAAAGAAAAAGAATGTCATTGTTATTTACAACTGATATGTGATGTTTGTTCATCAATCCCTACTCATGGGGAGCGTGGGAACTGGTTTAATGTTTAATTAGTCTATATTATGTTAGTAAATCAAATATGGATGAATGGATGCATGTCTTTTATTTTGTTTTTGGTTTCCATCAATTTATAATGATGTGGGTTAGGTATTCGATGACAAACCCCTATCAACATGACAGCAGGAAAGGGAAAACTTCCTCTCGAGCGAGAGGAAGTTTTCCCCTGCGCTCACATTTTAAGAGCCCCTCCCAACCCTCACACGCAGACTTGAGGAGAGGGAAAACTTCCTCTCGACCGAGAGGAAGTTTTCCCTTGCACACTCATCTTATTAGCCCTCTCCTAGCCCTCACTCCCTAGACTTCAATCCACCCCTATCAACATAGAGCAGGAAAGGGAAAACTTCCTCTCGACCGAGAGGAAGTTCTCCCTTGCACACTCATCCGTCACAGTATGTAAACCCTATTTATCAACGTACGCGATAGCCTCAAGGTGCAAGCTCTCTCAAGCTTGCTTTATTCCACAAATACTAACCATTTCAATTTGTTTTGCAGGTGACATGGAGAAGGAAGTGCTATGGACAGACCTTGTTGGGACAATGGAAATAGGGCAGAAGGGTGTCTATTGGGAATTAAAAGACACTCACTTGAGACACTGGTCAATTCAGGTACACAGGAGGGACAAAGAATCTCCGTTAAAACTAACCCTCGCATACAGGGTAGGAAAAAATTGGATTCCAAACCTAGGAAACGCAATAACCCTGGCATCGGTCGGCGATCGCGACCAGCTTAATGTAACGGTGCTCGAAGGACTCGAAGAACGCACTTTGTCCATCGACTGCAAAAGACATAGATTTCACCTGGAGCCATTCACCCAATCAATCGAAATGCTTTCTCATGCGGATAAAGAAGAGATGGAGAGAGTGATGGTCTCCGGTGTATCGAAGAAGGAAATTAACTTCCTTCTTGAAGCAATAGGTGATATCAATTCGAGAGAGGCAAACGAAATGGAGGCTCTTAGGACGCAAAAGAAGAAACAAGCGGAGACACTTCTGAAATCTAGGACTGATGATGAGGGGAGTAAGAAGAAGAAACAAAAGAAGCAAAAACCCGGCGATCAAGATGTTGAAGGAACAAGAGAGGTGGCAAAGAAGCCCAAGAAGGCTTCTGGTGAACTCGTTCCCTTGGCAACGCCTACAAACGCGACGCCAATTATGCAAAGCCATCCCCAAGAGACATCAAGTGCAAGGAAACCTCCGGCCTCAAAGAGAACTACTGATGAGGAGCGGAAGACAAAACCTAAGAAGGCGAAGGCTGCGGATGCATCGGAAGAAACTCTACTAGTGCTCACCGCAACAGAGAGGGGCAGAGTCATCGCACATGGCGAGGAACCAAGCCTGGAGGAAGCTGCAGCGGACCGCAAGAAATTTGTCCAATTATTTGGACACTTATATCCTTTCGGTATCGAGAAAGTTTTTCATGTCCACATAAAGAAGATGTTGAGCGCAAAGTCTTATCAGGTTACTCGCCCATTGGATGATGTCGGAGTAGCTCTCATGAAAAACTACCTTATACAGACCCCACCAGCGTGGCCCAATCACAATCTATGTCTCATGCCGAAACTCAATAAGGGTGAGACATGGAGAGAAAGAATGACCTGGGACGATATCAAGGACGACAATTTTGTGATCATCAATGGTCAACACAGCGTGGCTGCTTCGAGGCAGATTATAGGGCACAAGGATACAGATCGAACACTCAAGGATAAATTGAAGATTTGGCCTTGTACGATTGTTTGGACCAATGATCCAAACATGACAGTTCGTCTCTCCTATACTCTAAACAACTCTAATTCTTTCAACAAGTTCACTCCTACTTGGACAACACAAATTATGTACTGTCGTAGGGTGTGGGTGAAACTAGGGAGGCCCTCTAAACAACGGATCAACGCTGTGGGGACAACTATAGACCCCAAAATGAAGGAGGCATGGAGAGTAAGTTTTCATACACCCACTTTCATTCCAACTTTTATTTTTGCACTCCCACATGCAGACTCCTCTCCCATCCCTCAATCAGGGATCAAAGGCTTGAGGGAGGTGAGGGAACTTCCTCTCGGCCGAGAGGAAGTTCCATCGCCTCCCTCAAGCCCTTGATCCCTGATTGAGGGATGGGAGGATTCATGGAACTTCCTCTCGGCCGAGAGGAAGTTCCCTCGCCTCTACCCTCCATTCATAGTTACTTCAACTTGTGTTCTAACACTTCTCCATTGCAGAATTTCACGACAAGCATGGAGGCTTCATTTACCGCCATTGCTAGAGGGATCACCCACAATGACCTTAATGCTGAGCTGGCACTCATCATGGCAGATGATGAGACCTCAAGGATGTGGAAGAAGGTATTTCAAGGACACGAGAAAGGGACCCTTATTAACCCGGACAAACCAGGCTCCACCTATTTAGAAGAATATCTGGACACGCAACAGAAACAGCGAGCCCGCCACGACAAGAAAAAATCGGCAACACCATTCGAGAAGAAGCCGTATGTTTGTAAGCCATTGACCAGGGAAACTTTCAGGGTGATGGCAGGCCTAACACGGCCCGACTATCTTCTGTGTGCGAGACGTATCCTCGAGGTGAGGCCTGGCGAAGAGGTTCCTAGAGTCTCTCTCCGTGTCACGATGTCACGACCTTGAAGTCGTGGTGTAATTTTAGGAAGTGGAAGAATATTCTTCTGCAAGAGTTGTCAGCACACGACCCAGACGATCTTGGCATTTGGGGAAAGGACTCGGAGGACAATGAATGCCTTAATAGATCTGTTTGGGACAAATTCAAGAGGGACCATGGCATCACGAAGGCCAAATGGGTGAAGCTTTATCAGGTTGCAGGTGATGGTTGGCTAAATAAGAAGCGGTTGCCGAACTACAAGAAACTGGACCCTACCCCGGCATGCTTGCGTTTGTTGTAAGAGTGGCTGCAAACACCGGTAGAAGAGAGTCAAGGACAAGTGATCACTCGATATGTAGATTATAATTCTCTGAAGCGGAAGTTGGTGATCCCTAATCAGGACAAGGTCGACACTGATTGGTTCTCGAAGTTCACCATTACAGGGGGCTTCATCGACTTTAGATTCATCCCGGGGTGTGTCGATAAGGCAGTATCATCGTCGGTGGTCGAGTCCTTGGTGAAGTATGTTGCAAACCCGATCTGGGTCCCGGGCCTCAAAAAAATCCCCGCTTGGATGATTGTGTCCGATTTGCGCAACCACCCCACGGCTGAAGAGTTCATCTCCGCCTTGATTCGCAAGCACCCGGGGACGTTTCTGAACGTTCCGTCAGTTTATCTACCTTGTCACGCTGAGGATCAAACCTTCAACAAGGAAATAGATTGGCTAAGGACTACCCCTCTTTTTTATGTGGACTTCCTCACTTGCCGAAGTATCCTCCCGCGCCACAAGCAGTTTCGATGTCCCATGATAGCGCCTGTAACTCGGCGTTACAATGTGAACCCGAAGGAGTGGTCGGAGCTTTTATACGAAGCGAACAGAGGCGAGTTGCGAATGGAGGTTTACAACTCGTTTCTCAGCAACCTTGGAAACTCGGGAGGAGTTGTGATAAATCTATTCGGCGGGTTGAAGCCTATTGCTGCCGCATTTGTGAGTACATACAATATCCGCAACCTTGCTTTTATTCGCAGGCTTGTTTATCTATTCTGATATTTTTCATGTATGCAGATGAACGAACAGCATGTGTTCTCGTGCATGGACTCTAGCTTCATGCACACGCTTCCCGAGAAGATAGATTACGTTCGGCGACTTCGGGCTGTGGACTTTCAAGATGACCAAGAAGACCATGAAGTTGTAGGTGACGGAGATGACCACCCTCAACCTCAGCAAGAAGCACCCCCTGCACTGTTGCTGGAGGATGTTTCGCGAGATCCGTCACCCGGTTTGGACATCGACGCCATGGACGTTGATAGAAACGAATCCGAGGGCGAGTATGAGGAGCCCGAAGATGACGACAAAGAGGCGCCTAGTGAACATGATACAGAGGAGGCCTCCAGTAGAGGGGAAAGCGCCCATATGGATACGCAATCGGATGAATGCGAATCCATTCACACACAATCACCACAACCACAGTCCGCTTCACCTATGCGCGGCAGGGTCTTGGAATTTGAAGAGGACGAGCATGTCACCTCTCTAGCGGAAGGTGACCCGGCCGAAGACCAGTATCGCGACGAGGATCACGAGGGAGATGCCAATGAAGAGCAAGATGCCGAGTACTCGGACCGTGAGGAGGAGTTTGAGGGAACGCTCCAGGAGGAGCTCGAGGGGGGCCTTGACGACGCACAAGAAGGGGCTTGCGAGGGAGCACAAGAAGAACGAGAGGTGGCTCAAGGAGAACATGAGCAGGCTCGTGTTCAAGAGGAGGCCGAAGGTGATGCGGCTGAGCTCACACCTGAAGTGGCAACCACCTCCCGGCCTTCCACGGCGTCAATTGTGTCTGAGAGCGAAGAAGAACTGCCACCGCCCAGTGCCCCAAAATCCAAGGCCTCCAAGCGAGGCAAGCACAAGGACCGGCATACGAAAAGACATAGTTCTCGGGTTCCAGAGCCTGTGATAGCGGAGTCTGTATTGGAAGACAAGATTGTGGGGATCTTGAGAAGCACACTGCCGAACATGCTGTCGGGTTTGCTCCAAGAAGCGTTGGGCCTGGCAAAAAATACCCCCCCTCAGCAAGTGCCGACACCAACACCCACAGTGGATGTTGCAGTCGGTGCAGCCGAGCCCGAAAGGGTGGACGATCAGGTGGGCGCATCGCTCCCAGTTGGCGTGCAAGCAGTGGATGTCTCCTGCGTGGATGCAGCACCGACAACCATCGACACCTCCGACAAGGCCGAGGTCAGTGTAAGTATTCGATCCCCGTGAACATTTCAGTATGCAAGTTTTTCTGTTCAAGTGACTAAATCTCCACCTGGATATTTGATCCAGGTCGGTGATGGCGCGGCATCTTGAAGCTAAAAGTGGACTAGGACGAGTAGAATAAATAGAGTTAGGGGTGTTGATTACCCGGAACTCATCCCTTGTGGGGAGGAGATGCAATATGTTCGACCATTTATTATAAATAAAGTGGATTCCTTTGTCTAGCACATGTATTTTCTAGTTTGCATTCAATTGTCCTTAATGATGTCTTGCAATTCACAGGCTTGCCTGCACAACCCAGAACGAGTGGATGCATCACACACTGCAATTTTGTCTATTCAAACGTCACTAACTCCAATCGACGACCACCACATCAACCCCTTGCCTATTGTGGTTCCCATACACACTTCGGATGCAGCGGTGGTCACCCGCGCTCCACCCACGGCCCCGTCACCGCCAGAACATCTGCAAGCTCAGGTTCCATCGCCGCGTATGGCACTCTCGCCGACTGGCATCAAACAAGTGGCAAATTCTACAATTAGTGACATCATTCAAGAAGTTATCCAAGTGCCACATTCTGCGCAGCCTCCACTTGAGCCCTCACCTTTGGAGGTTGTCGAGCTATCGCCGCAAGGTGTGGATGATGATGTTGCCAACGAAGAGGCTTCAACTCCACCCGTGGAGTGCCCTCAAACAAAGCCACAGTCGCATGCGACGGCATCCACGAGTGCTGTCAATGTTATCCCATTGGACTCGTCGAATCCAGAAGCCACCATAAATGCTCCACAAGCTGTTAGGAGGTATTTGACACATTGGCCACAAGGCGAGAAGGCTCCCCATCCAGTATTCAACAACGTTAGTTGCCAAGATTTCCGGACGACGCACAACAACCAAGACGATCAGAGACGGCGTGCCGAGCTTCTAAAAGTGGTGCCTTCACATGTCAAAGTAAGTTTATTCCATCCAATGCATTCGTTAAAAGGCACGTTAGTTTCGATTGACATATGTGTATTTCGACCTTTTCACCTCCCCATTTATTTAAATTCGCGTAGTTTTGGGTTTAGGCTCCACAGCATTCGATAGCGCCTTTGGATGCGCCTCTACCAAAAGACGTCGTCTATGATAAGCTATTTGTTTACGATGACACATACCCAAAGATCAATAGACCTTGCCAAGTTTTCACAAGGGAGATGGGAATCGCGTGTGCTAAAAGACTAATGTCTAAGTATCCCGAAGATCCTTCCCTAGGGTACTCTGAGCGATGGGAATTCAATCCAATACAGTACGAGGTATTGATCGTGGCCCATTTCTCCCTGTCGTTCGAGTTCGCCCATACCACACGTGGTTTGGAGGACTACACAATGAACTACTTAATGGTATAGTCCATCATGCCTAGGTTTGCGAGGTCATTCTATGTTTAATTTATATGTAGCACATGTCAAAAGCTCACAGTGGGTTCATGTCGGCAGGCGCCTGCTGCTACACCCAGTCGAAGGTTCATTGTGGTGTTTGATTTAAACGGCATATTTTGCCACTGTTCCCGACGTAACCCGGGTATGGTGACTGTGCCCACTTGGATAACTTACGATAAAGCACCGGACAAACCTCCGGCCTTGGTAGGGCCCAAGGTTGTCCTACCTAGACTGGGATACAAGGTGTTTTGGTTGCGGATGTCCTCCATGTTCCATGTTTGCATATGGTCATCCATGAAAAAATCCACTGTAGACCTTGTGGTGGAGTATCTATTTGCCGGGGGCCCAAAACCCGCATTAGTACTTGGCCAAGAGGATTGCACCTTGTTCAAGGACATGTGGAACAATGTCGTCATGAACCCTTTGAAGCCAGAAGCTCCTTTGTTTTTGAAAAGTTTACTCAACAAGTTTTGGTGGCCGCCTATATCCTTTGATTCTGGAAGGATCACAGCTGCACCCTCGAACACCATTCTAGTAGACGATTGCCCTTACAAATATGTTTGCAATCCGGACGAGTGTGATATCTTTCCCAACCCATTCACATCCAATCGGGTGCAAGACGCAGACATGGCAAAGGTCCTCCTTCCTTACTTTCAATCATTGTTCTACTCACCAATGTCCGACGCACGCGAATTTGTGGTCAGCCGTAGGTTTGGGCAACAACCTGTACGGCATAACGATGCAGTCAAGGTGGCAGTTTTGAAATCCAACGGGCTTGAAGAAACCGACTCGGAAATTGTAGAAAAGTTGCAAATCGATCGAATAGAAGTAGCAAAGAAATAAGTAGGATTGTATGTCTAGTAACATTGTATTTTATGGTATCTTCAGCTTCCTCCTGCTGGGTACACACCATCCAGTTCCACGCCATCAGCTTTTGCGTGCCCCACTTCGGGGCTCTCACGCGGTCCAATAGAGGCGAAACAAGTTTCAGAGTCGCACAACCCAATGGAGGTTTCACCAGTGAAGAACAACTTGCACCATGTGCAATGGACAGATGGATCAACTCTGGTAATTTATTATTGTGTCATTTATTATTATAGTGTTATTTATTGTTTCGACAACATTATTGTGTAAAGGTTATTATAATATCAAACACACATTTCATTACCAATTCAGGGTCATTAGCATAAGTATACTTGAATCTGTATAAATCCAAACTCGCTTGAACGTGCATGTGTACGCAATTTTGGTTCAGTTGCTACCGCATATGCGAGTTATGAAATCATGATAAGTTGCAAACATATATATGTATGGGTGTATATGTGTATATGTGTATGGGTGTATATCTGTATATGTGTGTGTATATGTGTATGGGTGTGTATATGTGTATGGGTGTATATGTGTATGGGTGCATATGTGTATATGTGTATGGGTGTATATGTGTCTATGAGTGTATATGTATGCACGAGTGTATGTAAATTAGTAAGCCAAATAAATGCGTGTCACTTTGTCACCGTGCAGGGTGTTGATCTCAATATGGAACCCGCAGTGGAAGATTGTGCATCCCCTTGTGAAACATTGCCCGTCCTGCGCTCTATCTCTACACGCGACCACCAAATCTCCCTCATTGAATCAAGAGGCCCTAACTCAAGGGGTGTTCACATGTTACGTGCGGGATTGGCGAGCATTGGCAAAACTTATGACCCACAACCTATCACGACCACAGTGCCAACGATACTTTTGAACACGCAAGGTGCTGACTTCAATATGAAACCATTGGGACCACCTTCCACCCGCGAGCATCAAATAGAGCTTATTGAGTCAAGAGGTCCTAATTCAAGAGGCGTCAATCTATTGCATGCGGGGTTGGCTGACCTCGCGACACACACAGAGCACGGTCCGGAAACGGTTAGCCTCCCCTTGGAAGGCCCAAAATACCACAATCAATGTGATGGACAGATGATTTGTCTGTACCCTAAATATGCTAGAAGTTAAACAATCCCGTGACCAATTGTGCGGGCATTCATATGTGTACACAATATTTAGTGCAACACTCAATATATAAAAGTGGCCAGACACTCCCAATACCCAACGCATTGTCTTATATCAAGTCGGTTCACATGTCAACCATGCTCTCATTTTGCTTACCATATCCACATGCTTGTTTGCACCCAATGTATGGTTCTTGCTTGTCCTTCATAAATCCATCATCGAGCACTCCCCCATGTATGGGTGGAACATGTAGTGCATAAACGATACAGCGGAAGCTCCATGTGAATGTTTTCGTTCTGTCTTGCATAACTGCTTCATGGGAAGCTGCCCCTTCATGTAACCTATTTGTCCTGCCAAAACTCTTCTGTGATTGGACACAACGCGTAGGGCGCCTTTGTCTTGAATGCACACTCCCAGAGGAACAACCCATGTGTGCACCATGTAAATCCGCCCTTAAGGTATAGACACCCTATAACCGATAACGATCCCATCACCGACAAGTAGAGTAGCTCATAAATGCACATGGCTTTACTAGAAGTCGTTATGAATATATATAAAATGCGAGGACAATATGACTGTGGAGGGGAAGTTGTTTCCCATAGATATTGTCGGTCATGTGTGAAGCTATGTGTTGGTTATGGGCTTTGACCGACTTTCGCACAAAGAAATTTTACACAATCAATTTTGAAAAAAAGGTCATTATTCATGAACCTTATTTTCCTACGCACAAAAAATAACTCCTCCTTGATATTCCAAGATATGCTATGCTGAAATGCTTAAGTTTTCGGTTATAGGTATCTATACCTCACATGTTGAAGTGTTATTCACACTTGTTCGTACTATTCAATGCCGTGTCAGGATGCCCCTCCCAACCCGGCCAGTTCCCCCCCAGCTCCCCAGCCAACTAGGTTCGGGGAGGTCATTGCGAGAATGCAAACAGCTGAACTGGAACGCCTGTTAGGCCTCCCAATGGAAAGGAGGAGTATGGACGACGAGTTTAACAACTTAGCTTCAGATATTGATGTGTGCATGGAACGGTTCATGCAACTACAATCATTTATGACCACTGCTTTAGATAGATATAAAGGATGCCGCTTGGTTGGAATGGATGCACACATGCTTGGGAGATTGGTGGTATACAGTGCCGATATAGGGCTCACCATCCCACAAGTGGAGGCACTCCAACAACGTCTCCCAGAGTTGCACTTAATAGAGAACGATATGTGGGAAGCTACTCAAGCAATCGAGCCCCATTTAGATGACTTACTCCGCCGTGATTCAGAAGACATGTTGAACCATGTCTATGACATCACGGATGAGAACCTCCCAATCACACCATTGTTGGAAGCCTGTCATATTGCCGATCCACAGAATGATGAAGGAGACCCAGTGGAACCCACAATGGGGGAGCGTAACATTGATTACGAGTTTTACTACTTAGCATCGCAGATCCATGACGTAACGCGCGAGTTTATGGGACTACAGAGGACCATGACAACTGCTCTACAGAGATATACGGGCACTCTTTTGCTCGGCGATCGCATACACCGCCTTTGTATGTTGGTGTTAGCGGCAGAACACATTGGCTTTGACTCTCAGCAAAAAGCCTATCTTGGGAGCAAAATACCGGACTTGGCTTACATGGAGAAAGTTACATGGGAGCAATCTCGGGAAATCAAACCTCACTTGCCAAACATCTTTGAGTCCATGGCCAAACAGGACTCCACAATTTGCGAAAGCCAAGGCACAAATGTAGAGTAATTTAAGTTATGGCATGTTACAGGCATTTATAGCACAATATTCAATCGAGTGGACGCCTCCTAGCATAGAATTGGTGTTTCAATGAAGAGGATTGTGGGTGCAAACCTCCTGTTGTGTGACAGTCTATGCAAAAGCCCATTGGAAGCAAAGAGTATTTGTCTTGCATGGGCATGTCCATCCAAAGTGTCTACGAGTTCCCAATGAGTTCCCAATGAGTTCCCCATGAGTTCCCCACATACATCCCAGAAGTCCCAAAATCATCCTAAAGTCCCATAATGTTTAATATCGCGTTATATATCCCACATGGATTGTGGACTTATACATCTCATGGGGAGGACTTATATACTAAAAGGTATTGGCCATGAAATGTGTAATGTGAATACCTCATACCTACTAACTGAGTATATGTGTAATGGTTGGAATTGTAATAAAGTAATATGAAAAGTGTCAAAATTTTCAAATATACTATTTTGAAGTGACTTTTGGCACTTTGGATAATTATACGACATAGTTTTGTTGAATTGGCTATCTAGCTATAGTAGTCATGTTCTAAAATCCATAAATGTCCATCTGAAAAGGAATCAATATGCCCTCCAACCAGAAGTGTCTTAGGGTAAGTATATCCACCTCATTTACGAATTTGTTAGGTGGTTTACAAGTTTTTCAATGATGTGTAGAAAAAGAAAAAGGAAAAGAGCATCAGTGAGATTTCCTTCAACATGAATAATTCTCGGGGGGTGCACCTTTCATTAAAACCTAGAATCATGTGCGTTCACTGCATACTCTAAAAACCCCCTATATACAAGTTATTTTTTGTGAAATGAAGTAATACACATACAATTGCAACAATAAATATACAAATGACAATATGTATGCACAAAAAAACATGCATTCATATATAGTCATTAACATAAGTATACAAATATACTTTTGAACAATAATCAACCCCTATAATATGTATAACAAAATATCCTAGGTTTCATCAGCAAAGTCGTTGAAAACTTTTTCATCTCCCGGATGTATCTCATAAACATTTGATTCACCAATATATGTCATTGTAGCCAATGCAATTATTGTCTCTAAGTCTACCATCAAATGATCAGTAAGATCATATGTCCACTTGTTGTTAGCCCATTTTTGATACCAACATAAACCAATCTCCACGTTTGATGGACAGTCCATCAAGTCAATTGGATCCCTATACTCCACTGTGAGCCCAAAATTGATGCCCACATTGGTTGTTAACACTTGTAAAATATTACAAGTGGTATTTTGGTGATTTATGATTATTCACAAAAATATAAAAAGAGTGAAGCTTGAAGAAAGCTTAGTTTGAATCATTAGGCTTTTGTGGAGTGGATTTAAGTAGGAGAAGGACAAACCTTGGTAAAGTGTGGTAAGTAGAAAGCCAAGGTTAGTTAAATGTTTGAATTAGGATCCTTGTTGATCATTTGAGGGAGGAAGGCTTAGGAGATAGGATAAGAGCCTACAAAGTAGGAGGAAATCTCGAAGGCTTATCGTGAGCCTTGAGGGTGCTCACCCCCTCAAACTCACTATATAATCCCTCATTCTTCCCTCACTCATCCTCTCTTTACTTCGTGCTCTTTGGCACTCCACGTGTTATATGTGTGGGTGCGTGGGAAGCAAGATAGGAGCACGTGTGTGTGCATAGATGTAAGGTTAGGAGCCAATGCTAGTTGGCCTTGAAGAGGGTTTGACCTCTTGTTAGTAATAGTTGGGCGTGAATGATTTAAAGTTCAATTTATGGCTTTGTTTGAATACTTGGATTTACATTGATTAGCCTTATACTTATGCGGATGTGCAAAGTCTCTTATTGGAGCATTTAGTTTTGTTGGACTTCATATGAATTTTTGAGAGCCAAAAAACCGAAACTATGTCCAAACTTCCAAAAACTAGTGAAAAAATGTAGATTCAAAGGGAACAGCGTAGAATTGCAACCATATACTTTGTGGCAGTAGAAATATTATTGCATATTCATGTAGAGGACTTCATTACCTATCCATGGATACCAAGAACTCATTTTTTGGACTTCATATGAATTTTTGAAAGCCAAAAAACCGAGACTATATCCAAACTTCCAAACTTCGAGATTAAGGAGTGTAAGAAGACATAGTATAGACTTGGCTAAGTTGCGTATATTCCAACGATAGATTGGAATCATACATTGTGTTACAAAGAGAGAAATCTCTACATGTCATTATAAACTTCTCCATTCGGGCTAGGACGAAATTGAAGGGTGGAGGCTTTTTGGTGACATCCACCCAACGATTACCAAACGATTTCCAAACGATTTCATCCAATATGAAAACTTATGATATGTAGTATAGTAACAGTACCATACAAGTACAATTATTGTATACTTTTTAAAGGCCTTCCATATATGTACGTAACTATAAATTATAACATGTATACCATATGTATACGTAATACGGCAAGGTCCGAATCAATACCCCTCCTGTGCACTCACGTATACTCGTACATGTTTAGTACAGTGCACCCCCCAAGGATAGATAGATAGAAACTCCGGTCCCTTTAGGGGCCGGCGTGAATAGAGTGTCCGTTCGTAATGCCAACAATCCGATGCCCACAGGACATGGGGAAGCTGGGACAAAACTACTCTCCTCTTTCGAGGATGGACACTATAGTATCCAGTAACAAATAATAGGGGCCCGTCATGGCCCACGAGGGAGTATATTTTTTAAGGGCGGGACGTTGGTACCAACACACTTGCACCAATCCCTAATCCTGAGATGGGAATAAGTGTTGAATACATTTAAGTTTAAGTTTTGAGTTATGGGGGATCTAGATTTTGGGTACCCCCCGAGGAATAATTGATGATTTGCATATTAACTTTCCAATGACAAGTATCAATTAACAAGAAACCAATGATGGCACCTTCTATAATCTTGCTTGTTTTCCACCGAACAAATATCTATCTATCTATCTATTTATCTATAAGAAAAGAAAAGCAAAGAACTTATTTTGTAGAGCTTGTTGTGCTCTTTCTAGAGACACCAAGAATGCCTCCTATGAGTTTGGCTGCAATAGTTGTTCAAAGTTCAGTTCCATATATGTTAAAGTCGAATTTCAATATTCTCTCCCTCGATTCTTGGCCATAGAAAGCAAATGTATATTACTTTGGATTCAAATTCTCAATGGATTTCATATCCATGACCATAATTGAATGAATATGAACATTTTGTGTGGTTAAATACTCAAGTGTAATTAGTGATGTTGCGTGCTATTTCCATGCACGATGGTGTAAACTACGGATCACACGTATAGGATGCAAAGGGCTTGGGGGTGGGCTTTTCATTGGAAGTCACTTAAATGATGTGTGTGGTTCACTATGAAACTAAACCCCCTATATAACCAAGACTGGAGGTTATTTTTATAAATTAACATTAATAGAGTTACTTTAGACCATACATTTGTGTATATGTGAACAAAATGCAAATGTAAGGTAGATGATGCTATCGTAACAATTCCTTGAAGGATGTTTGGCCTCTCTTAATATGCATTAAATTCTTTAAAAGTAAATTGGAATTGAATGACAAAGTGTTTAGCATCAAAATTGCTTGAAGCAATGCCTTGAATAGAAAAATCCTTATTATCTTGAAAAGGAAAATGTTAGGTAACCTCCTCATGTGCTCTTTGAGTTTTTGACCCCAAGGAGAATATTTCAATTTTTGTAGGGTTCAATCTTGGTATTCGAAATTGCTCCATCATTGTTGTGTAGGCCAAACCTTGGTGAGCTTTTGAGAGATTGCTTTCAACTCGTTGAGGTTTAAGTTTTGCAAGTACATTGGATTCATAGTATTTACGAGCTTTATGTTACGGCCCATCAACACATGTATTTCCTCCTTCTTTCCTTTACATTCTTCTTTCTTGCAAACATAATTGCTAGGGAACAAATCCACCTATGAAAATAAGTACTAAGCCACCTCTGCCCACCATGACCACTTAGACATGGACTAGAGGCGGTGAATGAACATCGCATGTTAATGTAAAACGAACATTTTTCTTTCTATGTTCTTTTTGCTAGGAAACACTAAATTTGAGGAGATTGATCTTACATGATGCTTTGTGTGTGCACTAGTAGAAAACCGTGCTAAAAAAACAGCAGCCGGAATCGGCTACAGTTCTTTTGACCAGCCTGATCTGTAGTCGCTCAATGACTGCAGGTTTATTCTTTCGTTTTGTGAGTGCAATTTTAAGAATTTCGGGGCATGTAATGTACCATTGGAAAGGTATTTTCAAGACCTTTCCGACGTTATATTACACGCCCACAAATTCCTAAAATTTGAGTCACTAAATGAAAAAGAAAAATATGCAGTCGTTTGGCGACTGCAGATCAGGCTGGTCAAAAGAACCACAACTGATTTTGATTGCGATTCTTTTTGGCATAATTATCTTCTAGTGATGTTTAGCAGGTTTTTGGGATATGTGCATTGTAGTGGTGTCGTAGTTTAGGGTTTGTCACTCTCCCAAAGATGCAGTCCTTGGTAAATAAATGATGCCCATTACACTGTTGTTACTGACTACATAAAAGTGTAAGGAGGCCAAACAAGCGAGGTTCAAAGTGTTGAGGCTGTTGAGGCTGGGGTTGGTGAATCCAAAGAAAAGAGGTTCAAAGGCTGGTGACAATCTGTATAGCTGTGAATTTACTATCGTGTGATTTGGTGTTTATTGGTTATATTGGAGGCTGCAAACACAATGTGAAAGTACAAAAACAATTAGAAAAAATAAAAATAAAATGTCGAAATAACAAAACTGCACAGTAAGAAAATCAACAAATTCACCACAATTTATAGCTTGATTGTGTTACTGACGGTGTTACTGCAAACTGTAATAGCATGATTAATACTGAAGCAAGGGTAATGGGATCCCTTATATACACCTACTGCAGGTAGAAATACTGAATGGCAAAGTCGGGTAATTATGGGCTCATGTTTGTACATAGTAGAGGCACCTATTCCCAACCAAGATCATGTCGTCAATCTATAAGGTACCGGAATTTTGATCAAACCACAACCAACAGTGTCATGACACATGTCATGATTTTGAATGCTAAAGTGAAGAGGAATGGGCGCTTAAATGAGGGGTTATGGCAGACTCCAGACATTAGTAATATGTTCGTGTTAACTTTTGGCTTTAAAATTTCATAGTAATTTCAATATAAGGATTAAAATCATTGAAAATTTTGCAGTTCTCTTGATTTCTATCTTCCTATATAAGAAAAATTTACACCGGCTTATACTTCTCTAGATCTAGCGTACGAACGTTTAAGCAATTTGTTATGGGTGCCACTACTCTACATCACTTGGATAGAATTGTGAATGGCAATGATGCAAGAAGCAGGTCCCGTGGCACATGGTGCCAAGCTTATCTAAATTCTAATATACGCACCACAACAAAGTGTCAAAACAACCATGGTCATTACAACACGACCCCATTTTCAAAAAAAAAATGAATGATTGTGTTAGTGGTGCCCAATCCCTTCAATGGGTGTGGAAGAATCAAATTGATTCAAATTCTTGCTCAATAGTGTTGTCGTCTAGGCCCCACATTCTAGTAGTGAGCTTGATGACATAAGGAACCCTCGGGGGGTGCACCTTTCATTAAAACCTAGAATCACATGCGTTCACTGCATACTCTAAAAACCCCCTATATACAAGTTATTTTTTGCGAAATGAAGTAATACACATACAATTGCAACAATAAATATACAAGTGACAATATGTATATACAAAAAGACATCCATTCATATATAGTCATTAACATAAGTACACAAATATATATTTTTAAATTAATCAACCCCTATAATATGTATAACAAAATATCCTAGCTTTCATCAACAAAGTCGTTGAAAACTTTTTCATCTCCCGGATGTAACTCATAAACATTTGATTCACCAATATATGTCATTGTAGCCAATGCAATTATTGTCTCTAAGTCTACCATCAAATGATCAGTAAGATCATATGTCCACTTGTTGTTAGCCCCTTTTTGATACCAACATAAACCAATCTCCACGTTTGATGGAGGGTCCATCAAGTCAATTGGATCCCTATACTCCACCCAAAGATTACAAAACTTCCTCCGCATCCAATATGAAAACTTATGATATGTAGTATAGTAACAATACCATACAAGTACAATTATTGTATACTTTTTAAAGGCCTTCCGTATATGTACGTAACTATAAGTTATAACATGTATACCATATGTATACGTAATACGGCAAGGTCCAAATCAATACCCCTCTTGTGCACTCACGTATACTCGTACATGTTTAGTACAGTGCACCCCCCGAGAAGGAATCATGCAAGTTAGAATGAATGAAAAGCCTACATGAAGCCCACATGAAATCGTACATGTCATGAAATAGATAATGTTGGTCTACCGGAACTTGAGTCAAGCCCACCCCAAAGTGGTGGGTCTAACACAAAATTGGGAGACCATGACCCCTCAAAGTTTGACGATTAGTGATTTACTATTCCTTATTGAGTGGAAGGGCCTACACAAATAGGATGGTAATGAAATAGCATTAAGGTGATTATCTAGTTCCGTAATATGCCTTCACAGAAATTAAATAAGAGTCATTGGTGTGACTAACACTAATTTTCCAACCTTTCATAAACTTTCAAAGTACTTCACTTTGATGTAACAATTATTGTATAACAATGGACCAAACTAAATGTAGAAATTAAGTTAGTGCAATCAACAATTATGAAGACACTTCAAATTACACAACTTCATGTGTCTTCAAACGGTAGTAAGTGAAATCGATTTGATCTCAATAACAACATTGGGACAAGGCCTCGTGCTCATCACCACCAATAGAAGTCCAATAGGTATAAAACTCCTATTGCCTACTCATTGTTGAGGGAGAGAGAGGTAACCTTCTAAACCACTTCCCATTCTCAAAAATTGAGGGTTAAAGAACTCTAGAGGGTTGTCTTACTTTTGCAAATCAATGGCAAATGAAAAAGTTTGATGTATATGATCTTCCTGTGTGAGATGAGGATGCAACATTCATCCAAAAGACTTTGAAAAATGATTATTGAGGAATTCATTTTACAATGAGTGACCGTAGGACATGCTCTAAGAGCATCTCCTAAGTTTCTGGAACAAAAATGCATCCCCTACTAGGATCCTATCTAGGTGGCGTCAATGAAAATGTCATCTAAGAAATCACACAAAAATCTAATAATTTCTATTCATTAAAATAGAACTTATTAGAAAAACACTGCAGTTCTTACTTTTGTTGTAATGCAATCCTACTTCTAGTAATAAATTAGGTGCTTGCAATTAACAGTTGAATCCACCCATGATGAAGGATGGTCCTCTTCCCACTCACAAGATAGAGATAGAAACTCTGGTCCCTTTGAAGGGGCCAGCGTGAATAAAGTGTCCATTCGTAATGTCAATGACACGATGCCCACCGGACAAGGGGACATTGGGGCAATACTACGTACTCTCCCCTTTCGAGGATGGGCACTATAGTGACACACTATACTAGTTCCTAGCTAGCCACTAGTGCCTTGAACACTCCCACTCACAAAAGCTTATATTTTATCCAACCCTTTGTTCGATGAAGAAGAAAAGAGGCCCACCTTCAAAATCATCACTGAGGACTTGTCTCTCTTTCAATAATAATCGGTGGCCAAAGAACATACATATAGACTACATGGGTGCGACACAATATTATTCAGCTACTATCAACCATTCTATTTTTAATAATAACAGTGATAGTGTTTATCTTGAGTCTATCAGGTTGAATATATATTTTGTAGAGAATATAAGTTGAGTATAATTTCAAATAGACTTTGGTTTATTTCCGGCCCCACCCAATGTATAATCTGCGCTAAAATAATGTTATGAACTCATGAGCATGCAACATTGGCTCAGAATACCTCAAAAGCCTATTATTCATCGAGAGGATCAATTTCAAGTTGTTGTGTTATTAGTCTAATGTTGTCATATTTATGCTAATTGTTAAGTTATTAGACTAACCCATAGCCTAAGCCATATCATATGCTTGATTAATTGCTTGAATGTTTCATTTTTATTTATTTCTATCTTAAGTGTGTGCTTAGCACCCTACTTGTTGCCTTATTAGTCCAATGCATGATTATTGTGTTATTAGAGGAGTGGAGAGGAGACAAGAAGAATTTACCTTCTAAAGATTGATGGTAGAGATGAGCCCAATCTGGCTCATGTTGAGAGCTCAAGATGAGGAAAAGCTCATCCCGATTTCTTCAAGCCGGTCCAATGGTTTGGCGCCCAAATTATGCCACATAGGATGCCACATGGGATGAGTGAGTGTTCAGGTTGGCCCTCAATCTGGCTCCAAGTATAAAGTGGTCCTGAGTATAATGTTCTCCCTCTTTAGTATGACACATTTGGGAAACACAAAAATTGTTGTATTATCGAGGTGTCGTATTCTTGTTAATATGACAAATGGCATAAAATTGTCGTACTATTGAGGGAATACAAAAACATAAGCAGTATGAGCTTAAATATAAATATATATATATATATACAACGAGTTTAAGCAATATAGATTGTTTGAAATAATAACTTATAACTCCAAGCAAATACAAATATTCTCAAGAACTCTTGAAATAGGAGTTCAAATACCTCTGGTGTTGCCTACTCAAATTAGCAATTGTCATCTTATCTAAATTCCCTACTAGCTTTTGTAAACTAATTATTTCATTAACACCAAAATATAAAGAGTTCTCTAATAAGAAATTAAACAACAATGATGCATGATATTTAGCATCACTAAGCTATATTGTAGGTGGAGTAACATCATCCACATCTACTGAATGTAGATCAACATTAAGATCAAAGTCTTGTGCATAATCGATCCCCAAAGTAGCATCCACCAACTCTTCAATTCTAGCTCAATAATTTCTTCCCCTTCCATCTAAATGTAAGTCTCAATTGACATCTCATCATCACCCAATCGCAACTTTGAAATCTAAGCACCAAGTTCATATGATCATCTTGCATTCTATTCTTCTCCCTTTCGTCAACTAGGGCAACATCAACATTCCATGTTGCAAGTAATATACGTGCCCTCTAATAATACTTGACTATTTGTGCATCCAACTCACTCCATACTTCATAACTCCACATGATAGCATGTTTGATGTTGGGCACCACCTTCTTTAAGTCCTTCAATGTAGCATCATCATATTGTGATAAAACGCATTGCAAAAGTTTCTTCTTGTACTGAATTTTGAAGATGCTATGATACCTTGATCCAAAGGTTGGATTACGCTTATAACATTGGGAGGAAAGAATACTAAAGAAGATGCATTATCCAAAATCATAATCACCTTTCAATTTTGGCCTTTGAACTAATTGTTGAGTTGCAAAATCCAAGCTTCAAATATATCCCCCTTCCTCCAAGCTCTTTTATTCGAGTGTCACCGAACATGCTCATGAGGTTGCCACCTTCCAAAACACTGTGGTTGCTTAGACATATAAATCACAAACAACTTCAACTTATCAATCCCAATTGAATTAACAACAAGAGCAAGTGTTACACGCTCCTTCTGTAACTTCTGACCCTTAGCCTTCCCTTGTGCTAATGTTATATTAGGATGTGCTCTAAAATACAATCCAGTCTCATCCATGTTGTAAACATCTTCGAGCTCATAATCTGACAAAAGAATAGAAAGGAGACCACTCTAACCCTAACCAAGTCCATTCTACACTAGTAACCCTAATTATCATTGAGTTCCCAATGACAAGTGAAGTTCCCAAGTAGTTCCCAAATGAAAATGAATGTATTTTAGATATACATAACATACATGAAAGAATTTTAGTATTAACTACCACTTTAATATGACAAAACATAGATTCTAAATGTCCCATTATTGACTGTCGTAGTCGTGTAAAAGAGGGAGTTTTGGACTAAAAAGTTGGGTCTTGGCAAAAATGTGTCGTAATATCGAGGGTGTTGTATAAATGAGTGTCGTACTAACGAGGTTAGACTGTAGGAGTTGCTATAATATGAAGCATCATGCGCGGAGTGGAAGAAGGGGATTGATCATGCATGTTGTGGCAACTTCTCTCTCTCTCTCTCTCTCTCTCTCTCAGAGCATCACCACCCATCCTACAAAATGCAGGGTGGATCATCCTCATAATAAGTTCAAGTCACTCGGTTTGCAAGCCGGGTGACCCACCCATGACTTGTATATAAGGTGATAAAACAAGGAAGAAACAAAAGCAAGATGAATCTCATTGGCACCTTGGAAATCGGAGAGGAATATGGAGTTTGTCCTTTGTTGTTTAGGGGGCTCCTTTTTGTTTTGGGGGCGGAGCTCTGACTTGCAAAATGACCCCAATTTGCAAGCCAACCTCAACTTCCAAACCGGCCCTACCAACAAATCATCCATTTTGCAGGATGGGTGGGGCACTTTTGCAAGCCGCCTCTCACAATATAAGTTGAGGTCATCCGTTTTTGAGGATGGGTGGTGATGCTCTCAATAATCACTGGCCCATGAAGATTTCGAAGATACATGGACTTTATGAGTATATGCGACACTGGCTCAAAAAGCTTTGTCAGCAGAGCATGGAAATAATGATATCATAGTGACCATGGGGATTGCATGGGAAGGCAGTGTGGGAGGGTAGGAAAAAGAGGCTACACTTAGCCATGCTCAGGCCGACTTATCTCTCTTTCAATAATCCATGGCCACTGAAGATTTCTACTGTATATGAGCTTTATGGGTGAGATGATCATGCAACATTGGCCCAAAAACTTCAAAAGCTTATTACTGAGAGAGTTATTCTACAATGACCATAGGAATTATTTTAAAGCACCTTCAACACTGTCATTACATCTCCCTTCAATTCCTACTTCACAGCAGTAGCCGAGGAACTTGTGAACTACTACATAAGGAGCCCTTAAGACATAGTGGTAGACGCACAACCGTTGCTACTCTGTATGTATTGGTAATGCCCAAGAATGTGTAAGACAATAAGGGACATGTGTTGATGTTGATAATTTAGTAATCATGTAAAGTTTAATACAAAGAGGTTGAATGATTCCGAAGATAACATTTTTTAGCATTGAAAGAGGTTTGACTAGGGACAATTTGTTTGTCTCTCATTTCATTTAGGTGTCTCAAATCTACGTTGACTGATGTAGAGGGAGATATGGTGTAATGCAATTGTGATCTTTATGTCTCCTCTCCCTCCAAAGTAGTGTTGGAGGGGATGTGATGGTAGTGGTGGAGGTGCTCTAAGGAGCAACGGGGGTTGGCAAGAGAAGGAGTAGCCGTGTGGTAGGAAGAGAGGTAGTGGGCTTGGAGAAAAAAACGGTGCCTCTAAATCTATGGTGACAAGTGTAGAGGGAGATATGGTGGATGAAATGGTGATCTTTATGCCTCGTCTCCCTCTAAAATAGCATCGGAGGGGATTTGCTATCATTGGTGGAGATGCTCTAAGGAGCAACAAACAGTGGGCAAGAAAGGGGGTATTGGACGGGGAGAGATTTCTGGTACTCTAACACCATCCCCACACATATTGGTGGGTGAAGCTAGTGGACGGCTCTTGCCAACATGGACCATTTTATTCTCCCTTTTCACTAATGAAGCTCACTAGATGTAACGTAGAGAGCATTTGATCATTCGTTGGTAGGATACTAGGTTTTTGGAGGACGGGGGTAAGTTACACCCACACTTGCTGGTGCCAACCCAACAAACATTGGTATGTTCACTAGCTTCCCACACCAGTAAGTGTGGACATGGTTTGAAATTCATGTTCACTGGTGTAGAGGGTGATGTGGTCGGACATAGTGATGATCGTTACACCTACTTACCCTCTAAAATAGTGTTGGAGGGAATGTAGTGATAGCGGTGGAGATACTCCAAGAAGCAATACGGGTAGGCAAGAGAATGGATAGCCGTGTGCCAAGAATAGGGGCAGCGAACAAGAAGAACATTTTGGTGCCTCTAAATCCACGTTGACTGGTATCAAGGGAGATGTGGTGGGATGCAAGGGTGATCGTCATGGCACCTCTCCCTCTAAAGTGGTGTCTAAAGAACACTACTTTAGTGTTGGAGGGGGATGTGGCGGGCGGGGTGGGGATGGGGTGAAGCTGGGCGGAAAGGAGCGGTGGGCTTGAAGCTGAATGCTGGCAGCTGGGGAGCCCCACACCTCCTCATTCTTCCCTCCACTTCCACATTCACACTCATCGCGAATTCACTGCACACAGCTTCTCCCCCACACAACTGCGACAGGAGGAATTTGAGGGAATCCAATAGTACCACCGTTTACCAGCAACACACATAAGTTATGACGCTGCAAAGCCAAACATAACTTATTTAGTAGACAGAAAGGAAGAAGAGAAAGGAAGGAAGGAAGGAAGGAGGTGTCACAACCCCGCACACACACACAACTCTCAGGAGGCGTCGTGGGACACCACAACGGAAGAGGGAGGACGCAAATTGGGGAGGAGGTCAAATTTAACACACGGGAAGACTGACTCACCGATCTGGGGGTTGCAACAAGTGTTGGTGACCGTCTGTTTGTGCCGAGAGAAGCGGAATACAGGAATTGGGCTAACGGTGGGCTTCGGTAAGGAAGGTGGGTGGTTTGTTTAGAGTTATTCATCGGGGAGATTGAGAATAGTCATGGGTCTGGAGGATTGGATGATGGTCGAGGACGCGGATGATGATGCACCACAACAACGAGGAGGAGGAGAAGGAGTTGAGAAGAAGAGTAAGACGACGGATGATTGTGTTTCTAAGGCGAGCAAAGAGCAAGCCCTCCTCACTTCGTACCAGCTGGGTCCATTTCCTCTCTCGCACAGGTTACCTCAATCCGCCAACCTAAATTCCAAGATGCCATTCCTAATTTCAATCGTGCACTTCGGGATGGCCCTGTTTCTTGGAATTCCGTCACTTAAAGCGCTGAGAAAATATGATATTATTGGATTTGGGAGGGTTTAGATGATTCTCGCGAGCAGCTGAAAGGGGATGGATTTCAACGCACCAAAGTCTGTCTTATTTGAATTTCGTATGCGAAAAAGTTGTAAGAGTTCGCGGTTGTATTGGGATGACCACCCAAAACCATCGACACTGCAGCCTGATCATGTTAAGGTGGTGAACATTCTGAGCACCAACGTGTTGGTTTTAACTTGCTCTACCTTGAGCTTGCACATAGAAAAATTCAGTTTGTCAACAATTCTTGCATATATCTCTAGTGGGCTCCACGTCATGTGTCTCATGATTCTTGTGAGCAATTGAAAGGGGGATGAATTTCATCGCACCAAAGTATGTATTATTTGGATTATGTGAAAGTTGTAAAGGTTCAAGGTTTTATTGGTAGATGACCATCCAAAACCATCAACGCTGGAGCCTGATTATCTTCAGGTGGTGGAAATTCTCACAACTAATATTTGCTTACTGTGTTAGCTTTTAGGTAGTTGGTTTTAGCATGCTCTACCTTGAGCTTGTATTTAAAATGATCAGTTTGTCAACAGTTCTTGCACGATTGCCACGTCATGTGTTGGGTTCAAGATGTTAGAGAACGAATCTCTTTTTCTTTTTCTTTTTTTGGGGTTGGTATTTCCACATAGTGGAGTTCCATAGACGCCCTTGGAGCATATAATCCTCTTTGGTAAAGCTGCGAGGTCTTTCTTTCTGGCAAAACAGGTGGTCAACACTTCTTATCAAGTGCTGGTTATTTGATTTCACAGTGAGGTTGGGGTAAGAGGTATAATTATATATTGTTTGTCGGAGTTGATTTGAATTGCTTATAAACCTCTCTGATTTGAGGGGTTTGACTTCTTGAGGGACTTGGTTATTTATAATTCTTGGGGGGTTCTGCTTGGATGTAATTCTCAAAGTGACCCATTATAAGCTCATTGCTAAATGGCTGCAGTTTATATTTTCGTTTGTGAAGTCTACAATCAGTGTTCAGTAACTACAGTGTCAACAATGAGGGATTTGTAGTACAAAGTGCAAAATGGCACCTTATGTACAGGGTTCATGCTTATTGCCTTTATTTTGGATCTATAATGGACTCTTCTTTGTTACGCTACCATGTACATATTCATCACTTTGCAGTGTATATTTGTAGCAGTCCCTCATTCACTGCAAGTTATTTGAAAGTCATTTTCTTGAAAATCAAGGTGTTTTAAACACCTTAGGTTGAACACTGAGCTGTGTGTTATTAGCGAACTTGCTTGTTCTTCTGAAATTCTTTTCTGGTAGAGTCGAGATAATTGCTTATCGTGGATTGAGGAACTTGCAGGATAGTTCATGCTCCAATGACAAGGTGCCGGGCGATTGGAGGAGTTCCTCAGCCTGCAACGCTTATCTATTATGCGCAACGTGCGACTCCAGGAGGACTTTTAGTGGGTGAGGCTACCCATGTTCAGCCAGCTGAATCAGAGTATTATAATATTCTGCCCTCCATTTTCTCAGTCTTTGGTGAATAATTGGATATTTTCTTACTCAAATATAGATATTAGATTAATCTAATTCTGCACTGCTTGCATAACATTCTTGAATAGCCTACTTATGTTCTGTTGCACATGAAATAAATCGTAGGTAATCTGGATATCTAAGAATGATTCAATTGGGGATGCTTCTCTTTAATTGAATCTTTGCAGATGGAATGAGGCTGTGTGTCCAAAGATAGGCAATGGAGAAGGTGTCAACTAATGAGATTTTAAAGCCACTTTACTATGCTCAAATGCTTTCATGCATGTACTCAAGGACCTTGCTTCTTGAATTTTTTTCTCGAACCAAGAAGAGCCTAAAGAGAATGTCCTTACACAATAGTTAACTAATAGCGAATTTGAATAACATGAACTTTGACAAGAGATAGTGTTCTGATAGGGTTAACTAACCTAAATAGTTTGTTGGGGTGCAGGTATCCAGACACACCTGGGATTTTCACACAGGAGCAGGTGGATGCCTGGAAGCCAATTGTAAAGGCAGTGCATGACAAGGGTGCAATTTTCTTCTTACAAATTTGGCACTCTGGACGATCCGCTCTATCTGGTATACCACTTTTAATCCAATTTTTTTTTGTGAATATATGAATTGTTCCTTGTCTGGTTGTTGATGTGTGGATGTGAACCTCATGCTTGGCAATGCTGGTAATATTGTATTTTTCCACTTAATGATTTCACCAAGCCAAACTACCATTGCCACAACTTGACTACAGTTTTTTTACTTTTTAATTAAGAATAGTTTTGTTTGAAATTGTTCTTGTTTTGGATGTATCTCCCAATACTATCATTACTGCAAGATACTTGAACCTGATACATACTACTATGTCTCTAGGAAAAGTGTCAGATATAACTGAAAAGAGTAGTCTTGGCTCCATTTTCACTTTTTTAAGCATCTTCGCGTTTACAAATATCTTTACTATCCTGATTATCTTAAATTCTTTCTGGATGACTTTGTTATTTTCTCATCAAATTTTTTTCAAATTGCCCAAAAATGTGCTGTCAGGCATAATAAATTTTCAATGCATTTTCGCCCTTCCAATGGGTGAGATCACCAAAACATCACGAAACTCTAGCTCAATCATATTGAATAACAAGTGAACAATGGTTGTGCAAGTCACAGTTAATACACCTAAAATACCTCACACTGAAATTCATCCTGAAAGTGAAGTTTTCACCTAAAATAAACAGTTAGAATTACATTACCTGAGCACTGATGCATTTGCTTTGTCTTGCAGAAAGTGAAGCTCAGAATTTGGTTAAAAACTTTCGAATTGCTGCTCGCAATGCAAGATCAGCAGGTTTTAAAAGATTCTTTTCTTTGGAAGTTCCTGTGAAGTAAAGATTTCTTTGCATGTGGATCTGTTTCTACGTCTTAGATACAAATATGCTTTTTCAAATTTCCTGGTTCTGGTCTTTCATTTCATATGTTGTTTAGCTTCCTCTGTTTCTCAAAAATTTGTGTCCTACTGAAAACGTTCCTGTGATGGCAGGTTTTGATGGTGTAGAAATTCATGGTGCTCAGGGTTATTTGATTGGCCATGAGCTAGTTAGAGACCGAAATGACTTGAAAGTTGATGGCAGTATACAGTATAACGAATGCAGGTTTGCTTCACACTTCTCAATGTGCTATCTCATTCACAGAATTCATTGTCCAAGGCCTATGAAACAGAATGTATCACAAATTTCTAGTGGGTGTTGTATAAATGTCATTATAATGTAAAATTGATACTTGGTGGTTTTATAACATAATTATCTTTTACTATATGTATAAATCTTTTAGAACCATCTGCTTTGTAATAGCATAGTGTGGCACACTATTGAAGAAAATGAGGAAATAATGCAACTATCACAACACTTATTGGGAATTTATGATGTTATTTCAAAATTTTCTAGTGTTTATATGTTAAATCTGCTTCCAATAGTTTGTGATGTAGAACTAGTTGCCTGCTTTCAATTGTTTGTTTTATACACTAATTGATACTTGCTTGCTGCAGGAATGCACTGGAAATTGTAAAAAATGTTGTCGAAGAAATAGGTGCAGAACACGTTGGTTTTCGGTGCTCTCCATACACACAGTATACAGAAGTTACAGGTCGTGATCCAGTCGAGTTGGGTGTACGGATTGCGGAAGGATTGAACGAGCACAAAATATTGTATGCACATTTGATTGAAAGCAGAGGTCAAATTGCCGAAGGATTCCTTGACAAGAGACCGACTTTAGAGTCTTTTCGGAATGCTTTCAAGGGACATTTGATAGCTGCTGGTGGGTACACAAGAGAAGCAGGAAATGCAGCCATTGCCTCAGGGAGGGCAGACCTTATAGCATACGGGCGATTGTTTTTGTCAAATCCAGATTTGCCAAAGCGTTTTGAGCTCGGGGCTCCTCTAAACAAGTACGACCGTGGCACATTTTATTCTCACAAAATTGATGGGTATATAGACTACCCAACAGTTGAGGAACTAGAGTGTGAAGGAACTAGAGTGTGAACAATCTGCCTTGTAAGTCCTCTCTGTATTATATTTGCCCTCAAAACATTGATTTTTTGAAGGTGGTTGAGTTGGAGTTTGTGGCCACCTTCAACCACAATTACAATTTTTTTCTCATTTCGATGCAACTACTTGAAGAGTTAATTTGGCCTCAATGATTGTCCTCCTAGTGGTGCAATCCGTGGATGGAGATAAAAATATTATGTATTCTAGTGGAAAGTTTGTCCAAGATTAATTGCCTTCTACAAATCCTATCCCATGCTTTGGATTTGAAGTTCTCTCCTGGTACCACTCAGTAATTTCAACAAAATTATAAACAAAGAAAGTGAACTACAACCATTGCAACTACTTCCAAGTACACCCATAACTTTATTAAGCAATGCGCGTTTGTTCATGTGGGTCCTATGGTTATATTCTCAGGGCCCACATCAATGAACGTACACTGCTTAATAATGACATGCCTTGTATCATAGTTGGCTACGAGGTAGAGTATTTTGTGATTGTGTTTGTCATCATTGCACCTTCGCTTAAAAATAGAACCAAAAAAACTAAACGACAACCATCAACTACCATGCCAATGGTGGCGTGGAAATACACATTGATTGAAAAGTTACTCACCTTGAATGAAGTAGTCTCTACTCAATGCCTTCTCTCTGTACAATATTAATCTTCAGGTGCATGTTGAGGTTGGGAAAGATTAGTTGCAGATTTACTTTTCACATAAATTGGAGATCCCATGGAATTTGCAGGAGTCCCTGTACTACTGTAGCCTTGTCACCAAGCCTTGAAAATTGTAAGTTTCTGGATAAACAAAGTATCAAGGTGTTTTCCTTACAATTTTTGAATCTACATAGTCCAACAGTTATTAAGATGAATATGTATGTGTATCCAATTAGCCAAGGGTGGCTTAAACCCAAGGCCTTCAACCCAGATCCCATGGGAACTCTGAGGTGCAGTGGCCTAAGGCTGGAATAGCACTCTTCAAACCCAAGTTTACAACTCATGAAAGTTGGGTGACTTGTTTCAGGATTGGATCATAGGGTAAATCACTTTCCGAGCACTTGATTTATGGTGCATTCTACCATCTATAGTCCACCCAATCATAATGGGGTGTCCGGGTGACCCGAATCTATGTAGCCAACCATGTGGGAACCTAGAGACTTGACCTTGGGGCAGATAGGTGTTGGCGGGCTTGTTTGCACCTATTCAGGGTATTCACCTCTGGAAGGAGGCAATAGTCTTTGGGGGGCGGGGGCCTCTTATTCTCATAATGCCCGTGTCAGGATTACATATAGACTTGGACCAAATCAAAATTGAAGCAACACCATAATTCATGCCGGCGGTAACATTGGAATAGTCTTTCTTTCTTTCTTCAATCAATTTCTATTGAGTTGATGCGAGTGGATTGCATTTTCAAATTGATCTCCTTTGTTGAGTGTTATCAAAGAGCTCTAGTTTGCAATTTTAGGGTGCCAAGTGAAATGTTTAGAAGACGCAAGCATAGTCCAACGCATAAGTGTAGCCTACGCACTAAGAAGTATATTGTTACATCCTATATTACAATCTCCAAGGGTAGATAGTAATATATAAATTTGACAATGAGGTGTTCCTTCTTGAAGTATTCATTCTACTATTGACATGTTATGGAAATCCCAATCTTTATTCAAACACCTACTTTTGGGTGCAAAATGGTTCAATATTCTTTTAAGACAAACACTTCTAATTGTTCTAAGAATCAATACAATGGCGCGTTGGTCAATACTGCAAAAATTCAATGTTAAAGATCAACACTTACGTCTTTTTGCACACCTATAATAACCACTCATGAAAATCACATATCTTCTTTTTGGAAATTCTTCACAAATTGACATGTTGTCACCTTGGTCCCATTATTACAGCATTACATTTGTACAAAGTCTCCTAATCAACTCTATTTTTTTGGGGAAAATTTATTTGATATCAAGAGAGGCCAAACCTCCTTGAAAGAACTATAGTAGCCTCATCTACCTTACATCTGCATTTTGTTCACATATACAGATATGTAGTCTAAGGTAACTCTATGAATAGTGTCACGTACACCAGATGAGTTATGTACCACATGTCAAAAGACCCACTAAGTTAGTAGCGTCACCAACTCCAAACGTCAAAAAGAAGCAACCAACAACTAACATTTCTTGTGCATCCCCTTTGTGTTTAGTGCACTGGACATGAAATACCATAAATATTGTAGTCAACATAAAGCTTACTTAATAGTGAGTTGTACCTAAGCATTGCATTCTTAAAAATATAAAATACAAAATCTTGCACCAAAATTGAAACTTGCTATATTATCAAATGTAATTGAATTTGACAATTGTACCAAGCCATAACATTATTCAATTGCTATCAACCATTTCATTCTAATAATATCAATACACTACTTCATCAAAGTTTTTTAGCATGTATTTGTCAATGCAATGCTCTGTTGTGAGAATAAACATGGTATAATTTCGAATAGCTTATTCCCGGCCCCATCCAACATACAAGCTCAATTGAATAATGTTATGGTAGGCTTTGTTGCTCTCCCTATGTTTGGATCCAACAATATGTGATGATATAGACAAAAACCTTCACCATTCCTCGCCATGTAGTAAGCATCATACTTATGTCATCAATTTCAATACCTACACTGCTAACATATGAGTCCCAGGCGATCAACCAACATCGTTGAAAGAACAATCCAGATCTATCGCTTCGATGGACTGTAGATTTGTAGATCTTCCAGTGACATAGGACAAGTTTTCAATGGTGCGGGATAATTGCCCAGAATTTATATGCTTGTAGTGCTAGTTCCTACTAGTAGCATCTTTGAGAACCCCAAAATATCAAATAAATGCTAAGAATACATACATGGGATCCATGTTATGACAAAACTACATTATTCCTTGGTCACACGGCTCAAGTGCAAACTTGTGATCATTGCACTAATGCAAAGGAAAAAATTGTCTTCTTGAGACTTGAAGGAGGTTGCCCTCTTATAAATGTGCACACAACCACCTACTATTTCTCAAACAACAGAATGTTGTAGACCTTAACAAGTGTTGCGGTCACTAACCTACTTGAGAGCCATTTTTCCTAGTCATTATGAACAATTGTTGAGATGTTGGTATAAGTTCACTTGTCACTCGTGTTTTCTCCGGTGGTTGGAATGAATACTTGAACGTACAACTAATAGGAGATTTTCTTTTTGCTCCGCTTCTGATGCCCCCATTTAAACAAACCTGCACTGCAAATGGATCACACGATTCACAGTTGTGAAAAGCTAAATCAATCTTGATAGTCACATCCTTAAATAGCCTCATGAAACATCGTTTCTATGTTGATGGTCGTCTTCTGCACCTCAAATAAATAAATAAATAAATAAATAAAAGTAACATCGGAGTTTGAATTTTACTCCAACGTGAATGGGAGCATGTTTCTCACTACTGTGTTCATGTTTAACTAAGTGTCACCATAGGAGTACTTCCTCCCTCTCAAGAGGTGGGATTCGATAGTTTCCGAGGAGTGTAGTATCTACCGCATAATAGGGCATGTGATGGTATAGGGGTCTGACTGAGGTACAGGGGGGATCGAGGGGGGGTGTCCTACTAGGGGTTGTTTTTTTGTCCAGCTTACGTTTGTTGAGTATTAAGTATGTAAGTATTTGATGGCAATTTGGTGTAGGTGTTTCATAAGTGTTTTTATCTCAGTTTTAGGTTTTTCTAGTTTTTCTAGTTCTTTAATTGGTTGTTCATGAATAGCCCCTCTAACACCTATAGTGATGGTGATGAGGGGGTTAGCTTGCCAGCCGGCTCTTCTAATTGTTTCTATGAGTGTATTGTATTTAGTGATTTTTTCATTGCGTGCATTATTTGGAAATTTGTCGTGGAAATAGGTAAATTCAATGAATTGTATGGTATGTGATGGGGTAGGCCTTAAAGGGGGTTGGTTGTCTAGTATGGGAGCACCAATTACGCATAATATGTCTGGTCCTAGTTTAGCTAGACATGTGCATGATGTGATGGTACATGTGCATTGGAGTAGCCATTGTGGGATTGTGTTGTCTTGTGGTCTAGAGTCTTGACGGCCTGCATTTACGAGTGTATAGTATCTTGTGTGTTTATTTGATTGGAGCGTATGTACAATTTGGTGGAGCACCTTGAACATCAAAAAACCTTGTGACTACTATACATCAAAACTAGTCTCTAGATAACTAAACACTTAGAAATCAGGAAATTGGAGGGCCAATCACACAAAGCTTGAGCTCAAGCTTGTGAGCTTGGTGGGTCGAGGGAATAGGATTTTCACCTTACATAATTGGATTTGTAGTCAATAGATTTAAAAAGTCTATGAGTTGAAGTTTGGGCTTGAACTTCAAAATCAAAAAGTAAAATAAAATAAAGTAGGGACTAACCTTTAGACATAGCTTCATCATCTTAGGCGCATCATGTAAGGGTTCAAATTCTTTTACTTGGCCTCAGAGCACTAGTAAGCTTGAGCGTGAACTCTAGTTGTGTGGGGCAACCCCATGTAAGGTGAGTGTGCCCATCATGAACTGTGAGCTATAATGAATTCTAACATATAAGTATCCAAGTCTGAAATATACACATTTAGAAGAAACCATCATTTATAGATCATCTATGACTTGAAGGGTTCAAAATACATTCATCTTCACTTTTAAAATGAAAAATTGGCTCTCATGTTCTTTATTTGGATTTGCTAATGTATTCATACATTTATTATTATTCTATTTATTATTTTGTTATCAAAGTTCCTCTACATATGTTGAAGTTCAAAAAATGTCCATAAAATATAGGTGCACTCACTTTATATCAAAATTGGTCTCCATATACTTGGAAACCTAGAAATCATGAAACATAGAATCTACAAAATCAACCAAACTTTCTAATAGAATCAATTTTAGTTTCATGTCTTCTTGAATTTTAATTATGCATTTAGTACTAGCACTATGTTCTTTAACATTGTAAAGTGTGTTGCCCTGATACCGAGGGGATGTCCATTCGTTGAGCTCTAAGAAAAAAAATCAAACAATAGGGTCCTATGGTTCCCAAAGTTCCTAATGCAGGATTGAGGGGACGTGCCGGAGTTAGGTGGAGCCCACCTCCATGAAGGAAACTAAGGAGCACTTGCATGTGAGAGGGAAGTACAAAAATAAAGAACATAATCTCTCTAAATACGACAAGGTAAGCATGGTTTCAAGAACAAGAAAAATCCTCCCTATTCCTTTGCTATGATTCGTTAGCTAGGGTGTCGGATATAGGACACTTGGTGAGAGAATTTAGAGCCAAGTGAGTGTGTAATTAGCTCATTAGGTGTAGGGTTCCAAGACGCATGATGTTTTTGTAAAGAACATAGAGGTAATGAATAAACAAGAATTGATTCTATGATAGAAGTTGTTCAAGTCTAAAATAAGACCTTTTGAAATCTAATACTGCACACTCTAGCAAAATACTAAAAAAAATCAATATTGACAATTAATTCAAAAAAATAGAGCAGATTTTTGTACGATTCCTCTACATGAAAAAAAAAATTCATGCCAATTGCCAATGTACATAAATAACAACAATTGCTCAAGATGTAGTCTTCTATAATAAGGCAGCATACCTTACACCAGATAACAAGCTACATGTTCACTGAAAGTCGAAACCTGTAACTTTTACAGGAATGTGGACATGATTAAGCTAATAACTCATTGAACATCTAGCTTTCAAATCCGCAGATAGGCTACGACCTTCACAATACGCTCAACAACTAGCCTCAAAAAAACTACAGCCCAAAAATTTAGCAGAAGGCTTCAACTACAAAGAGACCCATTGCAAGTCCAAATATCTTCAGCAAGATCACCACCAGTCAGGTCAAGATACGAACCGATAATATAAATTTAGGACTACTTTCTAGAACCTCAACTTGCTGTTGACAGTCTGGGCAAATAATTTTGCAGCAAGTATCTAGAGGTAATGACATGAAGTGAACTGAAATGAAATTGATTCTGAAATTGAAATGCAATGCAACTGAGGATACATCAAGATGGTTTCAAACAAGCTAATTTTCTAGAGTGGTGGACTAGGGTCCTATGAGATGGACTTGAGGCTCCCTAGAACTACATTCTCAAATAGTGATGGAAACTTATCTCTAATGGGGTTATATAGGGGACACTCCAAACCAAAATGTGCCCAATTTTCAAATGTATTATAGAAGCAAAAGTGGCATGGTCTAGAGATAGGGTTAGTCAATCATCATCGAGTTTCAATGGCAAGTCTATGGTTCGAAGTGCGGTAGGCAGCAATGAAATCAGTGAGTGTAAACAGCAGAGACGAGAACTCCATTTGGAATCTCTAGTGGAATGTGTTTTTTTAGACATTCTCTTATGACTTCCCCTGTGTATTCAGTAACTCCCATAACATTTTGAAAGAAAATCCACATACAGGAAATAGAGCAAAAAGTACGTTCTGATTTACTTGCAAATAATAACGATGGAATCGTGTGGCAAACAACACAAGAAATTTGGTCTTTTTGGCTGTATGAACTATAGCAATTCTATGAGGTGTCTAACCATGTAATCAGTTACGGAGTGAAGAATGCAACTTAAATACTACCAGCTGGTAACAACATTAAAACATCTGAATCATCAGTTCATCAAATGAAGTGGGTTTTTATTGGTCTCCGATCATAAAGTTGTCAAACTTTTACTATCAGTTAGCTCCTTTGTAGCTGGTGCTGATTAAAAATACACCAGTTTTACTGGGGACCTCCTTCCTTCAAATGCCAACCACGAGGTTAGACTAGGGTTTCAACATTCAGATAAATTTGTGACCTTGACTCACAATATGATTACTGCAGCAGTCCTTTTTCTCAGGTGCTCAAAACACAGACAACATCATCTGCCACTCTTTGACATAATTGGGCAATTTTAGCATTAGTTGCTAAAAGCTGACGTAGAATTTCAACATTCAAAGTTTTTGTGATCTCTCACATTGCTGCAGTCATTTTTGCTAAAAAAACAGCCAACATGAATTATATCTGCCACCTGTCTCTAAATTGATATAAGCACTAGATTATTGCTCAAAGTTTCCCTAGAGTGTCAACGCTCGTGAGAGTTTTTTGTAATCTCTTCTTACTGTATATAATGTCATTTTTCTCAGGTGCTCTACAAACAGATATGATAGATCTGCCACCTAGAACCTCTTTGACATAAGAACTTGCTCAATCTGGTAACACGTTGCCCTAGAGTTTCGACGCTGAAAGCTTTGGTGATCTAGTAAGATATGTGAGCCTAAAACGAACACTGATTTTGAAGTGGTCAGAATCTCGTAAAATGTAGTCCGTCCCTTCATTTTAGGATGCGAGTCGTACATTGGTAACCATTAAACAAAAGTTTTCGTCTTAAGCTCACATACCTTCAAAGATATGGTATTGATGGTGGAGCTTAATTTGCAAAAGGTTCAAGACAGTTGCCAGCTCTCAAATCCTGCAAACACACCCAGAGTTACAAGATGTGTGACTCAGTTTTGAAAATTTAATTTCAACTAGGACACTTTGCAACATGTGTAATCTGATTTGCCTCGCACGGTCATGTTTCCTGTTTTCAGTATTCTAATAAAGTTGGGCATTTCAATGTGGATTCAAGGTAGTTGGAGCGCATAGTGATGTCGCGTTTTCCGTCACAATCAGTTCTTTTCAAAACTGATGAGCAAAGCTACAAGGATGACAAATTACATTCGATCCACAGTTCAGAAAGGTGATTTGAATTCATTGAAAGAAAACATTGGCAACATTCTCTGACATCAGTTCTCTGAGATGCCCACATTCTGTGGGAAGTTGAAAGCATTAATAGGCAAGGACAAAGGTTGATTGGAGAAGAGAGACAAGTAAGATGAGAAGACATCAATTAATATCTGCCGGTTGAATGACTTCTTTCCTTTGGCCTGATCTAATTGTGAAGCTGAAATTTTGAGATTACCAGCAGTTGGCAATCAGGGCAAAAGTAGGGCAATCCGGAGAAGGGCCGGCGTGGGGTTGATCAGTTAAGAACACTCCTGTCTCTAATTGCCCTGCAAGACATTTGACCGAAGAAGCAATTAGCACTTTCAAACAAATGAATCTGTAGATAGGAAGCATCATTTCAAGTTGAGTTTACAAGTAAGTGGTGCTCAAAACAAAGTCAACATGATCTGCCACCTCTTTGACATATACACTAATTGCTCAAGGTTGCCATAGAGCTCCAGTCTTCAAAGTTTTGTGATCTCTGACGTTATTGCAGTCATTTTTCTGATCAAGTACTGCTCAAACACAGACAACATCATCTGCCACCTGTTTGACACAAGCACTAATTTCTCAAGTTTCAACATTCAAAGTTTTGGTGATCTGATCTCTTACAATACTGTAGAAGTCATTTTTCTCAGGTGTTCAAAATACAGACAACATCATATGTCACTTACCTCTTTGACATAGGAACTATACTGCTCATGGTTACCCTACAGTTTCAACGCTCCAAGTTTTTTATGATCCCTTATATTGCTGCAATCATTTTCTTCTGGACACCCTTATATCCACAGGTGATTAGGTTAAATTGCAAACCTGTAAGGATTCGCAGTATCAAACGAATGACATCGTAGATAGGAAGAATCAAGTTGAGTATATAACTGGTGCTCAAAATACAACATGATCTGCCACCTACCTCTTTGACATAAGCAGTAATTGGTTAAGGTTGCTCTAGGGTTACAGCATTCAGAGTTTTATGTGACCTCCCACAATATTACTGCAGTCCTTTTCCTCAGGTGCTCAAAACACAAACAAACAAACATCATCTGCGACCTACCTCTTCGACATAATTGGTTATAATTAGCACTAGTTGCTCGAGGTTTCCCTAGAGTGACTTCAACACTTAGAGTTTTCTGTGATGATATCTTACATTACTGTAGGGCCATTTTTCTCAGGAGCTCAAAACACAGACAACGACATGATCTGCCACCTACCGCTTTGACATGGGTTTGACATAAGATCTTGCTCGATTAGGTAACAAGTTGTCCTAGAGTTTCAGCGCTCAAAGTTTTGGTAATCTCTTCCGTTGTTACACTCCTTTAATTGTCTCTGGACACCCTATCTGCAATGAACAGGTAACTCTGAGACCTGTGAGCTAGGCAGCAGTGACTCATTACACCAGATTGCAGGTCCATTCTTCACATGTACATCACCTTCCAGTTTTTCCAGAATGCAGCATTTGATGTCCCCATAGAGTCGATAATACATTCTCCTACCTGAGGGTATACATATATCCTTTTTGTGTAAGAGTCTCACATTAACTCCGCAGGTGCTCAAACAGCGTGCAGGAATATCATTATGTGAAGGCAGAGAAGAACTTCGGCAGATTTGTGAGTTAGAGCAACACTAACCTGGTTGCGCTTTCAAATCCTTAGCATGTTGCTCCTCAAGAAATGAACTCCAATACCTCCTCAGTCTGAAGCCTTTGGTAACTTACCTCACAAGGTAACCTGCACCCTCAGGCTTAAGCAAGAAACAGATATTGAAACCTCATTGCAAGTCATACTGCACTTTAAGACAAAAAAGGATGCGGTTAGGGCAAAGCACAGCAATGGAACAACAAACCCAACAGGTTCCAACTTCCAAGCGTGAAAATTTTCACCTGATAGTCTTCTCGAGTACTCATCCTGTGCTCACAGCACAAAAGGCCTGAGATTCAGAGTTCGAAGAAGAAGTTGTTCTGTGGGTTACATGTTGTTCTCTCATTCCAACTACTCAGTCCATCTCTACTGCACGCCCAACCCGTTTCCCTACATGTGCAAACATATACCCAGCAACAATGTGTTCATATCCTCAAAGACAAAGAATTTAGTACCTGCCGTGTCGAAGTTCGCTGTTGATGCTTCCTGCGAGTGTGCCCAAGCAGAAAGGAGGTCGCAAGTGACTTGCGACCTCGAATGCATAAACCTAATAAAATAATCAGCTCCTGAGTTCAGACCTCGCCATCTCCATGCAGACAACTTGACTTGAGTGTCATCTTAAGTAACTAAAGAATGAATTGGATGTTTGCCTGTTGACATTCAAAACTATAGAGTGATATAGTAAGTACGAAGATTAAATGGTTTTTTACATGACATGAACATGAGATTGGCAAGAGAAGAGCATGTAGTATTTTGCTTTTAATTTCCTTCATATCAATTTTAATCGAAGCGATCATTATTTGTCATGATTATGAAGTATATATATTAGATACTAAGTTCATATTAGATAGTAATTCACAGTTTTTATTCACATGCATACGTTGCATGTTATGTTTCATCATGATTCTACGAAGTCCAATAATTGCATGTTATATCTAGCACTTAAAACATTCATATCATATCCTTGTTATAAGTATTATTGCTTGTACCTTCTTTATAACATTAGCATCACTAATATTTGTTGTAACTTGTAAGTAATTTATTCGTTGTATAATCTAAACAAACTAAAATAATGAAATCATCATATTAAATTTAGAGATGATTTTATGAATTGTGTTATATTTTTCATTATGTGTTAGATTGATTTTTATGTTTTCACTATCACAAATGAATATGACATAATATATCATATAGAAATATATAATGATATTAATTTTATCTCATGTCTCAATATGAATTTGAATAAAATAATATAGACAACCATATACTTTTATGTAATAAGAATTCAAAATTAAAGTCATGACATTCCATGAACATGTTCATTGAAATTTGATCATGTGACATGTGTTAAATCACTCAGACAACTTTAAATTTTAAAAGTGGTTCAATAGTTGGGTAGGACCCAAACAAATTATAGATGGTACAAAAATTTGGGTAGTACATCATTTTTAGCTCAAACTCCAACAACTTTGGATCTTCTGTACCACCTAGATCCTCTTTCTTTATGACATATTATTATAACTTTAAAATTTTGTGGTCCTTCAAAAACTAAATCATATAGTAAGTCATTTTGTACCACCTAGATCCTCTTTCTTTATAATATATTATTATAACTTTAAAATTTTGTGGTCCTTCAAAAACTACGTTATATAGTAAGTCATTTTGTACCACCTAGATCCTCTTTTCTTATAACATATTATTATAACTTTAAAATTTTGTGATCCTTCAAAAACTAAGTCATATAGTAAGTCATTCTGTACCACCTAGATCCTCTTTCCTTATAATATATTATTATAACTTTAAAATTTTGTGGTCCTTCAAAAACTACGTCATATAGTAAGTCATTTTGTACCACCTAGATCCTCTTTCTTTATAATATGTTATTATAACTTTAAAATTTTGTGGTCCTTCAAAAACTAAGTCATATAGTAAGTCATTAAATTTCTTATTTCTAATGAGAACATTCAAATCGATTCTAAAATTATTATCAAGTTATCATATAAAATAGACATCAATAAGATAATATTATGTTTGATATCTAAATATTATTTCTGTATAATATTGATTATAAAGTTACATATTATTTAATCATTTATAAACACATACAAATTTAAATAATGAGTACATAAAGATATAAAATTCCAACAATTTATATTGTATTCACTTCATAATTTTATTTATTCACAAAAGAATATTACATTGATATTTACATACGTATATAAATCTGAATATTAAAATACCATGCATTTAATTTTTTTATATCAGAGCGTGGTCTAACATAAAGTCTTGAATTTTAAAATATGAAATCATAAAGGTAATCATTATTTTTTACGTAGTTAAAATTTCATGCACATCAATAATTATCATCATAAGAATAAATATCATATTAAATTTATTCATATGCATGTACAAATCGTACCACAAATAACATGTCATATTTTAGAAAGGGTTCATACCATCAAAATCTGATTGATTATAGCTGAAGTCAAACGTTGAAATATGCATATTGTGCATGAAACAAACAGACGTCATGTAATTATTCGTACTCATATACGCATCTTACGATAAATGACAACATGTTATATTTTAGAAGGGGTTCATATCATCAAAATCTAATTGATTATATCTGAAGTCAAACGTTGAAACATGTACATTGTGCATGAAACAAACAAACGTCATGTAATTATTCATACTCATATACACATCTTATAATAAATGACAACATGTTATATTTTAGAATGGGTTCATATCATCAAAATCTGATTGATTATATCTGAAGTCAAACGTTGAAACATGTACATTGTGCATGAAACAAACAGACGTCATGGATTTATTCATACTCATATACACATCTTACGATAAGTGACAACATATTATATTCAAGTCAACACTCATAATATCATCAGATTGAATCAATCATTACACCAGTCAGATACTGAAGCACATGTTCATCGTACATAAAACACAACGTATGATGTTTTCATGAGAATCAGTTAAAAATCATCAGTTTTTACAACCCATGCACTTATTCGCATGCAAAAGCCGTCGCAAAGACACCTTCTCTTTCAATCAAACAAACAAACAAAAAAACAAACAATCATCGATCCACGAGACCGCAACAAACTCTACATCACAAATCATTGCAATCCGTTCGTTGGAACCCAAAAGAGCAATTGCTTTCCAGACGCGCATGGAGAATCATCAACGATGGCTCCATGTCCTTCCACATCGTCTTGCCCTCCTCATGCAAGTAGCTTCTAAGCGGCACGCCCACCAATTGAGGAGGCTAGGCGGCTCACTTGAAGCTCTCCAAGGAGTCCCCATGCGAAGTACATATACACTCACATAAGAAGTCAAAGTGTCGAGAGTCCCGCGACTCATGCATTTATAAATGCAGGCTCTCATCGAGCAGCATGAGACAAGCAATCTGCCAATCAAGGACGGCATCAGCGTGACGATGCAAGCTAGTGTAGCAGCGGGGATAGGCCTAGATGCAGCTATAATTACGTCCTCCACTATACTGTACACAGTGATTGCTACAACGAGGCTAACGAAGTTAAGAACAAGTACACAGCCACAGCAGCTAGGCTAGGAAAGCAAAGCAAAGCAAAGCAAAGCAAAGGCTAGCTTGCTCATAGGCTGCAAGCTTGCTTGCTTGCTTGTTTTCTGCACCTGGCAGGCAGCTGCCTACTTGGCTACAGTTATATAAGTACCCTTCTGACAAAAGTCTTTAAGGTCGGCTGCCCTGGCCTGGCTTTCTAGTGTCCATTTTGGAGGCTCTAGGGTCTAGCCTCAAGGCACTGACCCTCCGCGTCCAGCGCTGACACACCATGCATTTTATTATTGCCGCGACAAGCGTTTCTTGGCTCCCGGCTCTTGCTGTTTTCTGCAAATAATACTAACTTAATAAGTTAAGGGAGGGGTGTGTATATATGCGGGTGGGTGGATGGTGCTCGCTTTGTGTTCAGGAGTCCAAGTCAACTCCCACCCTGGAGAGTTGTACACAAGGAAGCTTGAAGCAGTGATCGGGGAGATTTTTGGGCATAATCGGTTGAGATCCTAGTGTTTGCAACTCCAACCGGTTATATGTTGACATCCTCCGGTTTTCCTTTATTAAATTGGGGTATATCTTATAGATTCTTTTAAAATGATCGGTTATTTTCTTGCAATTTTGAACTTCAATCGGTTATTTCTCAAACTCAACGGGTTCATTTGTAACTAACTGCCGGTTCTCCCCGATCATTGGCTTGAAGTGGTGCGTGACCACGCCATCGTTTCGGGGTTGGAACTCGATCCAAATGGTGTGTTTGCGTATCTATCAAAACAATCGGGTTGGGAATCGGACCTTTCCTTATTTACTATGGTTGTTGGCAGTATATGGTTGTTGGTTCTTTGATAGGTCTTTTCTCGGTTGTGTTCACTAGTTCAGTGTGGATAAGTTGGTAAAATTTGAAGATTTGCTTTCAAACTCTTTTAAACATGTGTTTTTATGGTGTTTGGTCTTTGGTCCTCACCTAGCCATACACCAGTCGAATATAGGTGCCCGGTTGAGAAAAGTTATCACATGCACGTCTTCATGGTGGGTTTAGAGTGTACGGTTGGGTCCAAGACATCGTCCGGACCAAATCGTCGGTTGATTGCAAATTGACTAGATGAAATTGTGAATTAACCGAATGAAATCAACAATTAGAGGCACCCAAACTGTCACTTCTTTCATTATCATGGTGGAAATGAGCTTGGGGCCTCATATGGGGGCCACAACGGGGGGTCCAGCCAGCCCCCAACCAACCTGGCCGGTGCAAGCCCCCCCCCCCCCGGGAGTTGGTGCCGGAGGAGTTTTGGCTCGCTCTGCTCAAAGTTTCCGCTTTGCTCGTAGTTGGTTTCTTTGTACACTTAGGATTTAGGGTTTAGAATACATAAGTGGTGACCGAGTCTGCATGTCCTGAACCTACCTTCCCTTGTTTGTGAACTTCCCAACCTCTGAGATAGGTAGGTATGTTGAATTAGGTCGATCTCGAATGTCGAATACGATACCTACACTATGCCATACAGATTGGACAATGTGCTCAAAATATAGACACATATAGTTTTGTGTATCCTATTTCTTGTGAGTATGCAGAAGTTGTGAAAGATTTGTCAAGAATGTTTGATGCAATTTTGCAACATTTGTGGGTTGTTTTAGAATGATAGAAGGTTAGTCAGACATGTCATTTGCTAATCGTTTTTTCAACACTCATCTTACCCTAAGTTGAGCCCAAAATCTGGTGACAGCCGCTGGGAAAGTTATGACTTGGATGTTTTTGAACATGGAGAAACCATGAGGCATTTGACAAATGTTGTTGGACTTCTAGCATTGCAAGGAAGCAATCCGACATGCGACTACAAAGTTTGCGACAAGGGGGCTCATACTCCACGCACAGTGGGGGGTCCAGCCAGCCCCCCTTGCCAACCGACCGGTTCGAGGCCTTGTCTCATGCTCCCTAGTTAGCCGCCCCCAAAGCCACGGAGGTCAGGCTAGCTACGGGGCCGGCTAGACCCCCCAATGTGGCCCAACTATCAAAAGGTGTGTCCTCCTTTTGATTAGGTCTGCATCCTAAGTGTTTCATGCATTAAAGGAAAATTCTATGACCGGCATCTCCAATTCATGTGAACCCGAGAAACTAGATTTTTTATGTGGTGTTTTTCCATAAAAAATGTGACTTTTAGAAATGTCAATAGGATATAGACTTATGTTGGATATGAGGAAGGGCCCTAGTAAATTTTGTTAGCCACCAGTATGTGTGGCCTATAAGCCTAAAAGTTGGTTCTAAAAACACGGCCTTCACACCATTGACATTATCTAGTGCAAAGCCTAGTTGGCAAATGATGTGGCATGGTTTAAAAGGTGAGTCCAAGTTCTTTTTTGGGGTGGGGTGGGGGCCAAACGGAAAGACAAAGAAGAAGAAGAAGAAGAAGAAGTCCCCAAAGTTCTTGATACATGTTACAATTTGTACTCTACTTTTTGGGCCTCAAAATCTCATAAGTTGTCTTGCTAGGCTTTGAGTTGGGCACCTATGTTATAGCATGCCTACACTAGAATCAACAATTGATCCATAAGAGTGGGAGACTTTCCATCTTGATAGAAGTTTATGTCTTTGTATGCATTGAAGTGAATGGGCGGATTGCAATACATTACATCCAATGACTCAATGAGGTTATTGTGAAGAGAACAAAAAGTCCTTTATTGATATCAGTAGATTATAGAAAGAGATAAACTTTCTCTATAAGAGGGACTCCTATGATGACCGACTTGCTCTACTGTGCACATGACTATTACCTATTTACAGTGAAAACAAGCAGTCAACTTTACTATGTAGATACACTCCAATCACGTGCATGTTTCTGTTTTATGGGAAGATTTGATCAGCCTGCATCCTAAGCTCTTCTTTTTGCAAAAAAACAAAACTACTCTATGTTTGATATTTAGTGTCATATGGTAACCGTCCGGATGACACTTCTTATGAATAAGTGAACAAAAATTGTTATGGATGGTGGATGAGGTCATCCATTTGGCCAAAACTCTAGCTTTTCTTGTCATCAACTTGTGATGAAATATTGTCACAAAGTCCTGCAATTTGGATGAAAGATCACTTGGTAAGTGATAGTAATTGCAACATTGTGAATTGCAATATTGTGAATCTACAATCCCCCCCAAAAAAAAATTTACAAGGAATGACAAATAATGTTGGGTTAACATTTGGTGTTGGTGACACTACATTGCGGCAAGGCCACTTCAGACACGAGTCAAGAGCCGTGACCTTGTAATGGTGAGGACCCGTGACTCTCATCCAAAGGCCGTACCATGGGTGTTGAGAAAGCCGTTTTATGTAGTCATGGGCCGTCAAGCATAGTGTGAAGTGAGAATGGACCATGTTGCGGGACCATTGCATATTTTGTTAGCAGGTTAAAAAGGGGAGGATGTGGTTTTATATAATATGTTTCAAACTCTATCAATTGAGAGAATTACTTGGTGTCGTTTGTCTGTCCTGAAATCTATCCTGGAATTTGCCCTGTAATCTACGTCAAGACTCTATAAATGTTACAGGTTGGGAGTAGCAAAAAAATAACATATATAGAATTATAACAAGTAACACTTATAGAATTCATACCGATGATTAATAACATTTATAGAAATAACACTTAAAATTTTCGAAAATGAAGAACATAACGTTTTATTAAAAAAATTAAAAATGATAATACATAATTCAACTAAACTAATTGAAAGAAATAATCTATATAGTAGTAACTTGACGAGATTCTTCCAACTAAACTAACCGAAAAAAAAGAGTCTATAGTACTTTGACGAGAAGCTTCCAAATGATGAGATGAAACTTCCTTCTGGAGTCCTTGAATGCTCTTGATGTGTGATAGGGCACCATTTGGTCTTTGTTCAAAGTATTTCTTCAAAGTCTCTAGAGAACGCTCAACAACACTAAATCCTACAACTTCTTCTACCACATCAACCATAACCTTATCAACATCAATTTCTTGATGTTCTAAGGAATACATATCCAAAAACTCCTCATCGGTAGGTTCATAGAGGTTGTTTAAATCAAACTTCATCTCATAATTGAGGTATTCATGAGCATTCATCACATCACCCACCTCATTATTAGATGACAACAACATCAGTTGATGAAGTAAAGTAGCAACTTCATCAACCTCTACCAAGGGCCTAGCTTCCTCTATCTCCCTCTCAATGGAGATCGAAAGAACACATGTGTGCCTCCAACAATTTTGAATTGTTCGCAAAGAATATGAGATAAATGTGATTACATGTTTTAAATGTATGCTCTCATATATTATTACCTTGATTTTCTCAAAAATAACATTTATAGAGGTGCAATCAACAAAGAAGGGAGTAGAGCATGTTATAACACTTAACACATAACACTCACTAGTCTTACCAATTGTGTTTTTGTAGGGGAGTAAATTTTCTTAACATATGAAATTCTAACACGTACAGGGGTAACACTTATAGAGTCTTGACTGTATCATGCTGGAAAAAATATGAAAAAAATCACGGTCTCTTGGAATTTGTGTCCGGCACATCTCTTGGAAGTGGGCTTGACAAAAATTCCACGATACCATGAAACCTTATCCATAGTTTGCCATGTAGGATTCCATGTACACTTCTCATCCATGAAGTCTTCTTTGGATCTTTAGGCCTTCACCTTCGTGTGTGAAGCGAACTTGGAGGGTCTCTGCCCTTTCGACCAATGAGAGCTCTTAGATTGCAATGGTCACGGGCCTTCAATCTTGTGTGTGAAGTGGCCCTTAGGGCCGTTAGAGGCCGGGCCAATTCGTTGTGTAAGAGGCTTGAAATCCTCACTTGTGATTGGCCAAAAGGCTGAAATTGGCCCCAACCCCTTCACACCTAAAGGTTGGGCCGATTTGGTGGTATGGTTTTTTTAATAAAAAATGCACGGTGTGACACGGCCCAAGCTTGTTGAATTAGATGCACCCAAAATGGAGGGCCAATTCTTGACCTCGGGACCAATGTCACATTTCAATTTAAAAACTTTTTTAATGAGATATGATTTTTTCAACGAACTATTAGTATTTATGATATGTATTGGTATTTAGTGTCACCGATTCTAGTTTTCTTGCTCAATACTAAGGGCCGCTTTACGCCTAAAGGCCGGGCCGATTGCATGAAATTTCAGCTCCTTTTGGGTTGGAGGCTGGACTCAACTACACATTCTAATAAGATTATAATGGGGGTCAATTTTTCCATATGTAAAGGTCTTAGGGCCAAGAAGCTAGGCCGATTTCTTGGCTGGCCAGTCGACAATGTTGTCCATACATGTTAAAATGCAACCCCGCTTATTCGGCCAGAGCTCGATTCTCTTGCTAGGATTTTGTGCTGGGGCCCCACAGATTTTAATAGGTTCTACCGGCCTCAGCCCTGCTTTGTTCTTCTTTCGCAGAAAAGCCTAGCCAGTTCACAAAGTAGCACAGCCCCAATTATTTATTCGGCACGACTCGATCGTCTTGTTAGACTCACTCCAAGCATATGAATCCTAGGCAATTGACCTACATCGCGTTCGAAACTTGTCTTATGTACTGCAAAATTTGTAAATATAGCATAGTGGTAGATTTGCATTGTTCTTTCATTGATGTGGGACGATTGCATAGGATGCGTACGTAAGTAAGGTAGAGGGTGCTAAAACCAACACCCCATCCAAAACCAACACCTATAAATGCCTCCCAATTGCCAACACTCTACAACCTTGAACCGTACACGGCGGTGTAGGAGTGTCTGGGCCCACGGAGTGACGGTTCTAGGTGCCATTAGTGGTGCCACCTCATAGCGGCCTCCATGACCTTCATGTAGGGTATGTAATAGGCTCCACTCTATCTCGGGTTGGTTCAAGGTGGGATTACAGTGGCTTGTCAATGCCTATTCTAGTCATTCTATTCACAACGCCAAGGAGGTAGGCCCACAAAGCACAAAAGGGTCATTTCCCAGGATGCAAGCAGTGTTCAAGATTGAAGTCTTCAGTGCCCTTCAAACGTCATTGGACCCTTCAAAATAAACCTCTCTCAAAACGTCCCTTCAAAACGCAACCCCGAATTGAAAATGAAGATGTCACTTGAAGTCCTGAATACAATCTGCCCATCACAAAAACCAACAAGTGTAGGGCATTGTCACTACAAGGAGTGGAGTTAGATGGTTGATTCATAATTCTTCACATTGTATTGGAAACATGTACCATGTAATTCATACACAAGTTTAATATGAGTTTTGTAATTCATTTCTATATTCTTAGATCAACGTCTTGGATTTGAACCAACCCTTCAACTGAAGGGCTACAATTTGAAAGCCCTTCAAAATGAAACTTATGTGAGGGCTTCAATCTTGAACACTGGATGCAAGGGGGTCGGTTCCCCGGATGCAAGGTGATGGTTTTACAAGCGAACCGGGAGGGATCACGGAGGTAGCCCGTGTGGCTTTGCATACCATTACTACTTGGGCTTTGATGTAGTTTGGGTCTAGTACCCAGCTATGTTGTGTTGGTTCTAGGCAATGAAGGTGGAGGTCCTCATCATATGTGAGGTTGCCATACACTGGGCCTATGGATTGGTATAAGGAAGCTAGTAGTTTTGACTTTGAATATTCATCAAATATTCAATTGAGACTAAATTTATTTTTTCTTTCTTGATACCTATGTTTAGCCCAAAGGCTAATATGAATATATATTTTATATATCAACCACATAGCCATATGTATGTGCAATAGCTTAAAGTGTTGGTTTAAGCACCCTCTACCTGAGTCACTGAGTGGCTTCAAGTTGGGCCCCCATTGATCTCACCTAAGATAGATGGTGCTTAAACCGTCTCACTCTAAGTGCCACCCATAAACAATATTGATAATAGAATCATAGTTTTAAACAGCTATCATCGAAGTTGACGATGGTTTCCAACGCACCAAACTTACAGTGTCTTATTTGAATTTGTTTGGAAGTTAAAGGGTTTAACGTTTTACTAATAGATGACTCGAAACTTATAGGGGAGCGTGATTTTTTTTGATGTGGTGGACATTCTCATACTCAATATGCACTTAGTGCGCAAGATTATAGAGTCTTGGGGTTTGGGTGAGGTTTTGGTTTTAACACCATCTATCTTAAGGTGAAAACGCAATCAACTACATTTTAGTCATTATGTTATGTTTAATAGGGATATTTAATCAATCCCACTGGGTTCTTCTTTTCGCAAACGTAAACTATGCTTAAGGTTTATGTGTCTTATGTGGTCACTTGTCTTATGTATTAGCCAGTTTAAAGTCTTAAGAACACAAGAGATCCTAGAAGCATACAAACTCTAGTTGCAAGTTTGTCACCGACATTCTTCCTCGTCCAAAAATGAGCCTAGCATAACTTGTTCTTCAACTCTCTGACTTAATGGTCGTATCAGTTTGTGAAGTTTGGAGTGCCCACAAAAGGCAAGGGTACTTTATAACATACCATGCTTTGGCCGGGGCTAGATTGTCTTGATCTTTGAATAAGCCCCCATCAAACTTACTTGAGGTGAAAATACAATCAAAGTATATTGAAACACGGAAGTTGCTTTCTTCAGATATGTCAACTCCAGAATGGGCACCTAAGATCCCAAGTTTACCTTGGCCCACTGGTCTCCATACCAAAACGAACGTTTTCCAAGGTGTGTGACCTCCACATGAAGGGGAGGCCACAAATAATGGCAAACTACCAATTAGGAGGACTGACACCATCATCCTCAAAACCTAGAAACTAATAATGAAATTGATTCTTCATTGTATTGACAACTAGGAACAAGGGCTTGCCTTCTCACTAGACTCCCAAATAATGTTACGTTCCACATGCACCGGTTATTTTTGTTGTTAAACTCTATATTTTTCATGGATGGCAGCCCATAGCTATGGAGGGGGGAGCAAGTGGCTATGCCACCAAAGTTTTGGGTGCAATACATGGCGAGGGGGGCCAAATTATGTGAAAATGTGACTGAAGCCTCCAAGAAACTGTCATTACACTTTGGCAATATGTTGTGTGTGGATGGGCCTATTCTGGCAATATGGAATGGTTATGGGTTAAGGGAGTGGCGATTTTGACCAAGTTCTTCATCAAGTTGTGGCAAATGTGTACATATCATACCAAAATGGTGAAAGTTTCAAAATTCTTGGAACTCGAAAGCTGAAAATTGGCCCTTCCTTTAAGCAAGGGAAGATTGCCAACATCAATAGTTCCGTGGGGAAACCAACCCCCCCCCCCCCATTTAAGTCAATGCAAAACAAGCTTCACAATCTCAGTTTCATTGAAGCCAATCGGATTCCTTTCAATCCTTGTGCAAAACAACCCGGCAACTTACAAACAAACACAAAAAGGCCGCTCCAATCCCAAATTAGTGTACTTCCACATGCAAGACATGATCCATATTATAGTATAGTACAAGAGCGCACGCGCACACACACACATATATATATCCAAGCACGGGTTACCAAATATGAACTAGCCCCAACTAGTTTCAATAGTCACAAAACTAGCCAAATACTAAATGTTAGTGGCATACCTAGCACTTAAGTTTGAATAGTCACAAAACTAGTCAACTACAAAGTGTTAGCAACACTGACAATATATGACATTCAAGTCTAGTGGCTACCCTCTCATTGCCCCTACTGCCATTAGTCTCAAGTGGTAATCAACAAGTTGATTGCTCTACATTGCAACCTTGTTAACTAGAGCATTTACTTGAAGCAATCATTATGACAACCAACATTTAACTGGTATTTACCCAACGTAAATATACATTAGAAAACTTTGGATAAAATAAGGTTAGAGTATGTGATAGTATGGGAGTGGAAATCTTTTCCACCACAAAAGAGCATGGTAAGAGTATTTAGTCAAGGTTGGGGAAGGAAGCATTAGTATAACTTGAGTAGAAGGGTGTAGTGTAGTCTGAACGACTCGGATTCACTCTCACGTGTGCAGATGATTGTATTACTTTTACCCATAGTGGTGGAAGGACTTTGTATGAATTAAACAACAAATTTTGTCTAGGAGACAGTTGCTTTGAGTGTTGTGCCACTCTATATTTGTGAGTTTGAATATTATACCAACCATAATCAAAGATACATGTGTAGAGCCTCGATGATTTGAGTTGTACTCCCACCTTGACATGGATAATTGGACACTCAACAAAATTCAATGGCATTAACCTATCCAAATGACCATATGCTAGTAAGCCAAATTTCAGCAATATTACCCTAGACTAACCAAGTTCACTTGAAACACACTATCAACTTATAAGACACACAAGCAACATTGGATATGATCTCTACAACTAGCAATGGCTTCTCACATCTCCAAGCCCCTCCGAGCTTTGATGTCCTTCCAATCTTTTGTTGCTTCCACGTAGGGGAATGAATGTCTCCAATGTCCAATGTTTATGCGCATGCATGCACACAACAAGCTCTAGATGGTTAGTTAGGTGGTTGCAAAGCTTGTTCTTTGGATAACTCAAAGTTTGAAGGGTTTTTTTTTGTTTTTGTTTTTCATAGATATGGAAATTGTTACAATTTTGAAGTGGTAAAGTTTATTGGAACACACAATGAATTTATAGGTAAATTTGTAATCACTCATCTAAATGCTAATTCTTGGCTATAGCAGTTGTCAAAACTCTTGCGAGGGTAATCAATCACAAGTTGCCACCAAATGAACCTTTACTTTGTTGGCCTACAAAATATAGACCAACAACATATATCATCCATGTTGGCATTACATGTTCCTCAGGGAGCGGTCAAATGGACTTGGTCGGTTATGGATGCCTTGACCTTACACATATCATTTTTTTTATTTTTTTTGGTTGGAACAATGCCTACGTTAAATGGCACCCCAAATGGGCCTCTAGAAAAATAAACTGTCAAACATCACACAACCAAGGGCCACTAGACTTTCATGAATAAGGGCCGCTTTACGCTACGGTGGAGAAGTCTTCCGGTCATGAATTCTAGGGGAATTCTCAAAATTTGATTGGCCGAGAGTGGCATTCTTGTCCAGTGGTGGTTTACACTACGGCCAAGAGTCCTTTGGTGGAGAACTTTGTACATGGATGAAATTATGACATGATTGGCAACGTGGCGACACTTTTTTCAAGGGGAGTTCTCCGGAGGTCAAGTTTCTTGGGCAACCTCACAACCTTGGACAAGAAACTCCAACTTCAATAAAATATTTCTTCCTTAGAGAAATCTTTCTGGGGGTGCACTCCATTGTCAAGTTGAACACCATGTGCGATAAATAAAGTCTACTTTCTACATAAAGCATCACCAAAATGGGTCAAAATTTTATCAATTGTTTTTCATGAGTAGATATACACAGTATCTATTACATACTAAAAAATAATAACCAAATTTGATGATTTTTTTAATTTTTTTTATAAAACATACTATTTCTAACTAGATTGAAGCAAAATCGAACTAAAACAATTACTACAAAAATTAAGATGCTCACAATTTTCAAATATATATATATATATATATATAAAAGATATTATCAATGGTTATGCATATGTAGAAAAATATCATGATTATCAAAATTATAGGGTAGCAAACTTTTATCGCACATGGTTATGAAACGTAAGGGGGTGTGATTGCCCCGAGAGAAATCTTTGCACTATTCTTCTCCCTCTTTAGTATGACATTTTTGGGAAATACAAAAAAGTCGTATTATCGAGGTGTCGTCTTCTCATTACTATGACAAATGACATAAAGTTGTGATACTATTGAGGGAATACGAAAACATAAGTAATACGAGCTTAAAAATATATACAACAAGTTTAAGCAATATAGATGGTATGAAATAATAACTTATACTCCAAACAATTACAAATATTCTCATGAACTCTTAAAATAAGAGTCCAAAGATCTTTGGTGTTGCCTACCCAAGTTAGCAACTGTCATCTTATGATCTTATCTAAATTCCCATCTAACTTTTGGAAACTAATAATTTCATTAACACCAAAATATAAAGAGTTCTCTAATAAGAAACTAGACAACAATGATGCATGATGTTTAGCATCAAGATACTGGTGATACTATATCACCCGTGTATAAGGCAACATACTAGGCAGGAGTTCACTCTCAGGCTAACCATGTCCATTCTACACTAGTAACCCTAATTACCATTAAGTTCCCAACAATAAGTGAAGTTCCCAAGTAGTTCCCAAGTGAAGATGGATGTATTTTAGATGTACATTATATAGATGAAAGGAATTCTAGCATTAACTACCTCTTGAATATGACAAAATGGAGATTCTATATGTTGCATTATCGAGTGTTGTAGTCGTATAAAAGAGGGAGCTTTCAACTAAAAAGTTTGGTCTCGTAAAAATGTGTCATAATATTGAGGGTGTCGTATAAACGAGTGTCATATTAACGAGGTTGGACTATACCAACATGTTATTTCTTCAAAAATTAATAAGAAGATAATGTTACCTACTTATTTATCTTAATTTGGATGTATTATAGAGGTGGAACATTTTCAAATAAATTATTGTCATGAAAGAAGTTCTAAAACATTGCCATATACATTTAATTTTTTTATCATTCTTAAAAAATATATCAATACAATGGTCATTTAGGGGGTAAGGTTTCTACTATGGCCGGCTTTGACGGTTTTGTGAAGTAGTCCGGTGGACTTCTCCTCTTGGTGAAGTTGTCCAATACACTTCTCCTCTAGGTGGTTACACTACAGCTGGTCAAGACTTCTTAAGGCATTACTTTATTGTCTTTTCATCTTCTCCGGCATACCATCCCTCGCCTCAAACAACCATGTCTTGGGCGAAAGCTCTTGACCGACCGGTGCACTTCTCCACCGTAGTGTAAAGCGGCACTAAGACTCTTGGTCACGTGTGAGCAACAACCCTTAGCAGTGAACGAGGAGAACCGACCACTAGTTACAGATGAACCGGTTGAGTTGGAGAAATAAGCGGTTGAAGTTCAAGACTTGAGGAAAATAAGCGACCATCTTAGAGGAATATGAGGAATAAGGTAGATATACCATAACCCTTTAGTTGTGCACTAGACCGCCGTCATAATGGTGAAGTGCCATTTCTAAAACCGATCATGGCTCGGCAACAACTTCAATGCGTGTACACTTAGTGTAGCCAATGGGAGTCAAGTGTTAATGTGCTCATGTGGTAACCGATTTAGGCGATATTCTGTATGGAAATGCGGATTACCATGTTCGGTGTAGGGAGAATCTAGTGAACGAGTAGGGGGTTGGACAACTTTCCACTTTGAAAAATTGTAGCATTTTGTGTATAGGGCAGAAAAGTATGAAACAACTTGCATTCTTCACGAATCCTTCTCATCTATCTTGGAAAATTATCTCATGCTTGTCAGACAAGATCTTCAATGCGAATCACCTTATTTTCACGGGTTATGGTATTTCTACCTTATACCCCAAATTCTCAAAGAATAAAGCTGAAGACCACAAACATGAGACCGATTGGACTTGGAAACACTGGGATTTTGACCGGTCATGCCCAAAAGTCTCGACCGACACTGCGTTAAGCTTTTAAAGGGTTTAGCAGTAGAGTCATGATGGATGCGAACATGCTATTAAATTACTGAGCATTTATAAAAGCCCCGATCCTGGGTAGCCTGCCAAATGCTGATTGCAAATTTGCAATCTAGCAACTTCTAGTGCCATCAAACACTTGATCACTGATCCAACTTTACGTTACAATCATCCCCCCCCTGGCCTTGTGATGAGGATGACCTTCACCAGGCCCCTTCAACAGCACATACGGTAACTACACACACCCGACACTTGTCCTTTCGCCATTCGACCCCGGTTTCCATTATTAGGTTACCTGATGTTTTGTTTGGCACTTGTTGGTGATTGAAAGAGGACTTCAACACACCTAATGTGGAGGGTGTTACATCCAACACCCCATCCAAAAGCAATATTTATAAACGTATCTTAGTTTCATACATGGGACACACTTTGAGTCATCCGAATGTTTCTCACGTAAAGTGGAGGTGGATTCTGGTGAAAAGAAGGTTGGTAGCAGGAAAAGGCAGGGTCGGTTTTGGACAAAAGTGGGATTGGATTCGAGCAAGCATCGGAATGCAGCTAGGGGTGGCTTACTTATATGTATATATTAAGATCTCACCTGCAAAAGTTATAACTACTCGAATTTATTAATTGGGTGGAAAGTTGGTTTTAATGCGAGGGTGGTTTGGGCAAAAGGTGGTTTAGGAAGCCTAGGGTAAGTGATATGATTTTATTTTGTTTTTGGTTTCCACTATATCTAAGCCAATCATGCATACCGCTAATCCACACGATCCTAATTCAGTTATTAGTTTTGATTGGACACCTATATTTGAGTTGTATGTGGTTTGTTGTGGCTTCAAGAACAAATACTCAAAAGATATGTCGTTTTAAAGAGATTGGATTGCATGCTCAAATTATGATAACCATTTTAAGCTCAAAAGTTGACATTATTGGTGGGGACTTATATGTCCAAATAATGAGCACAAGAATCTTCGCTTTCAAAATGATTTAGATGTGCATGTGAGCTTCAAGAATTATGAAACATGTGTTTAAGTAAGAATGGATTCAATCCAAGTCCATAATTATAACATGTTGAATTCTATCACATGATCATACGATAGGATCATATGTGAAGATCCTCCGATAGAATTTGTAAAGTTAATCATGATATTATTATAGCAGTTGTTTTGATTGCATTTTCATTATTTAGCATATATTTATATGTATTTGACGTCAAAACATGAATATTTGATTTTTATTCATCACATTTTAATTACATTAGGATTCACTAAGAATTCACACATCTTCCGTGAAGTCAAAGTATATCAATAGTGTATCTTAGAATCGTACGATGGTATTGAAACAACCAAAATGTTCAGATTTTTTAAACATGTCAAGATTTACTTAAAAAATAGCACTTGAAGAAAGTGACTACAACCTTGATTTGGATTTGCTAACCATCTTGTACTTATCATGCGTCTCATATCTTTGAAGAAGTGGGCTTCCTTGAAAAAGTAACCATTTAAAACACATCTACCTAACTTACACCTAGAGTACATAACATATAAAATATGATTTGTGTAGCGTGTACATGTATAAAGTGCATGAAAGTAGAGTCTATAACTTAGGAAAGAATAAGTCCCTAGTTTGAATCCCATTGAGAGGTAGGATAGTGGACTATTGTGTGCATGACATACAGTAATTAGAGATTCCAACTTGTACTAGATACTTGTGTGACATCATCTTTACCGATTTATACAACTTTATACAAAGCCTATACCCCCACAAATATTTCGGCATGTTTTCCTCAAAAGCTACTCATTAGATTTACCGAACCTATTACTGGGAAATATTTCCAAACTTTTGTGCTCAAAAGTTGCCATGCCATATCATTTACCGGACTTGTTTTCACAAAGAACAAGAAGAGGAAGGGAATAATGAGACTTATTATGGACAATTCTTGAATCAATACCCTTAGTGTTGATAAGTATCAACACTAGCAAATCAACGGTAAAAACATTGGAAATTTAGCTTATCAATCCCCATCATCCCTTTGTAGTTATCAACACCTTATGTGATGATAGCCCCCGCCCATTCTAGGAGTGTCTTAGGGCCGCTCTACACTATGGCCGAAGGTCGAGAGGCTGTCGTTTTCCATCAATCACATTACAAGAATCTAAGAATTCGGCCTCTGGACACTTCACACTAGAGGCCAAAGCCCAATCTCCAAAATGCCTACATGGCAATACTTTTTGACCAAGGCGGCGAACTCTTGAAGGAACTTTGGGTCGGATAGGAATGGTTACCCAAACTATGATTGAGAGGCTGTCGAATTAAAAAATATATATATATGATAAGACCTTGACTGTTAGATTGAAGGGGTTGTTTTGGGCAAGGAAAAAGTGAGATGCTCTTTCTTCCTTTAGACTTTGGACTTGGCCTTTGGAGGCTTTACAATATGCCCGGCCGAAGGCTTCAATTCTTATATTTTATTGGTTATTTCTTAGTCCATTGCTTGGGACTCTCAACAAAGTTTGGCCGTTCAATCCCATAGCCTCTCGACTTGGACGGCCAGAGTGTGAAGCGGCCCTTAAATCGACCCAAGACTCTCATGTCTAAACCGTGTTCAATTTAAGCAATCATTTATAAAGGCTCCATTTTGAGTTTGGGCCGCAATTAGGTGAGGGTACCATAATAAATGGGCTTGGAGTTGCTGGCTCGTGCCCTTGGCTCTCTCTTTGGGCAGGACGAGGTAGGAGTTCGACTCCCCTCGTTGGCATCTTGTCTTCCATAAGTCCTTTTAATGAAGGATCGAGTTTGAAAATTTTCATCCTAGATTCATAAGTGGATGGAGGTGGAGACTTCATCCACCGTGAAGTTTTTCAAACTCTACCCAAGGGGGAGAGAAGCCACAGGCTGGGGCAGCATTGAAGCCTTTAGATCTCTCAAATCAAAATCGACGGCCGAGATCTTCCGAGCACGCAAGTTGATGGGAGGGCGTTCACAGCGCCTCAGTGATGTGGGTGACTGGCTGCCTGCCTGGGCACTGCACTTAACTGCAGCAACTGCAGGGAGGATAATTGGGGGATATGATTCCACCCCACAGCACTGGAGGCCCCTGTCCCAGCTACACTAACTAGGCTCATTAAAATAGTGTGGTTACCACTAAATTCCTGACAAAATGTTCAAGTATCTACATATCCCTCCCAACTGTTTGTAATGATAAAGTGATATATATATATATATATGGTCTACTATAATAGTAAACCATATTCTCATAACGTGTTTCTTGTCACCTACAGCATAAATTATTCAGCCATGTGGTTGAGTTCCATTTCTATATTTAGCATCTGACAAGGGCCTCCAATGCTTATCTTCATGGGAGGGAATTTCGACAATAGGAAGACAGTAACGCATGTATGAATATTGAAAAGCGACCATTGCCAGTATGAATGGTGTGAATAGTGCCGGGATCATAACTCCACCGTTTTTCCAAGTGTCAGCTTGAACAATGATCGAATATGACTGCTCCGTTCGTGGGTCCACATACTACATTTTGTTTTAATACATGGTTAGTGAAATCGACCACATTGCTAACTTATGTTATCTAGGTTGTTCAATCGGTTTGGCTTTTTAAACACCTTCCGAGGTGGTAATAATAAAAATTGGGCCCCCTATAGAATGTTGCTTCATCCCGATTTAAGTTCACCAGACTAAGTCGGAGTGTTTGGCCCCGATTTAGGGGTCATCTTACCTTTAATTAGGACCCTCCAAGTTCTACAAGAGTAATCAACGTTATCACCCTCCCCTCCCTTGGTGTGTCCTCCACCCTTGGAAGGTGTTGTGAATATTCACCCTTGTTTGGTGGTTCGAACTTGGAGAATAAACAAAGTGATGTTTGTAAATGAAAATTCCAAGACGTGTAGGGTTAGTCTATACACGTGACTAGGGGTTGTGGGAAAAAAAATGATTTAGGACTTGCGGTCAAGGTTGGAAGTCTACAACCATGACCACAAGAAAGCCCAATAAGCTTGATTTTGAAGTTTTTTAGAGCTTTCCTCATGGGAGATAGTGTAAAGTGGATTTAGATTGGGACATAGTGCGAAGATCCTACATCTTATGTTGAGACAACCGAAGGTGACTTAAATAATGTTTGTCTCAAATGCGTACTTTCCCATGTTTGCTATGAAATACAACTTTGATTACCAAACTTTAAATTTTGGTTGATGTGGAAATGTGGATGGAGAAGCTAGAGAAATTTGCAAAGGTGATGGTTGTGGAACCATAACTTGGTCACATAGCTTTTCCCCTAATTAAGTTGAACATTCATTCTTGAGTCTAGAATGTTTAAACAAATTTTCAACACGTAGTCCAATTTTTTTTTTGAATGGATGGTTTTTTGGTGTGTCAGATGTTAGATTTACACATAGCCATGTGCCATGCAAATGAGGGGTCCAACTCACATGAGTAACCAAATTTGGGCCACTTACCTTTTCTAGTTGTCTCATTGCAAAATCCGAGCAACCATGAATCGTTATCCAATTTTGGACATCCAAGGTTCTATGTCACTTTCTCGCCATTTTCTCACGTGGTCAATTTTTTGTAAAGTTACCTTGAGTAAAGCGAAGTGGGATCACCACTTATTCTCCACCAACAAGGGAACTGTGGAAGCAATGGTCGTCGTCCATGGTCACTAGTGTAAACATACTCTTAGGTTCTATCGATTTCATATTGAATATGAATGATAAAGGGGTGATAAGACCATGATCAAGTGAACACAGTGGTATTCTTAAAGAATGTTACAAATGGATAAGATTATTGCAGAACATAAGATATTGCAATAAATAAGTAAGAAAACATACTCTTGCATGAACACTCATACAACTCCACGTGCCTCCATGTCTCATGTTGTGAAATTGACTTTGTTTCAGTAACTTGAAGCTACGAGTCAAGACAATAAGTCTATGGGGAGGTCACTTCATTGTCAAGTTGAACATCACATGCGAACAAAGTTTGCTATCCCTATATTGCATGCCATAGATTAATTTATAATTTATAATATTTTTTCTACATATACGTAACCATTGATAGTATTTTTGTATATTTTTTTGAATTTTTTGTCATCTTCATTTTTGTAGTAATATTTTTAGTTCAATTCTGCATCATTCTAGTTAGAAACGGTATGTTTTATAAAAGAAAACAAATCATCAAATTTAGTTACCATTTTTTTACTATGTAATAGATACCATGTTTATCTACTCATGAAAAAAATGGATAAAAATTTGACCGGTTTCGGTGATGCTTTATGTAAAAAGTAGGATTTTTTACATGTAAAGTGTTTGCACGTGGTTGTTCAACTTTATAATGGAGTGACCTCCCTGTGAATAAGTCACAACATTCAAATGTCATACTACTGAGCTTATTAATTGAAGCTAGTGATAAATCAAACCTTAAAGACATATGAACCTTGTGTGGTCAATATTCTTAATTAAATGCTTACATTCAACCAACATGTGATAAGGTTCTAATCAAGATCAAACACCGAAAAAACACGTGTTATGATGAGATTGGACTATGTGCTTAGAATATAGACAACATTATAGGTTTGATAGTGAAGTTACACAGTTGGGAAGCCGCCTGTATGTTATGTGAAGAGAACAAGAAACTCCATTTTGAACTCTAATATGTATATTTCTTAATCTCAACTCCACACCTAAAATGGTCTTAATTAACACTTCAAATGGTTAATACACGACTTGTAATTGCTAGCCGAATGATACAAGTCATGATCTGGTCCAAAGTATCAGTGAAGTTGAAAATGGTGACATTAGGGCTACAAATTTGACTTGTCCCAACATGAGAGCCTCGTTTTTTTAAACAGGATCAACACAAATGTAAACATCTCTAGAAGTTCATTTTAATTCCTTGATGTAGCTATTGAAATCTTCTATGACCTAAGAGCTACTTCACACATGAGACTGAGGGCCCGTGACCATTGCACTTCAAGCACTCTCATTGGTGGAAAAGGCGGAGCTGGTCCAAGTTCGCTTCACACTACGCTTGAGGGACCAACGGAGTATGTGAATGCAAGACGGATGTAAAGTGTACATGGATTCTCCTACATGGCATCAAATGGACCATGTTTCACTTGGACTATTTTTTTGAAAGCATCTCTTGGTTGTAGGTCTAATATAAAACCGGGAGATCATGGCACTCCGAAATCTCACAATCGTTTATTTACTATATTTTATCATGTATGAGGACTTGCATGAGTGGAAAGTCATTGAAACAACGTTTGGTTGAGGGCCTAGTCACGTAAGACTTCACACTACACTTGAGGGCCTGTGACCACACTACATGATTTTGGAAGTTTCTTGGGACAACCTTTAGACACTTCTATTGGGCTCTCACAATGTCATGGTCATGGCTCTTGGCTCCTGTGTGAAGCGGCTCTCACTACTACGAAACGTGGCCTAAAATCACACTTCTCATTTGACACGGGTGTTCATTAGCACATGGCCCTATTGACAAGTGTTGATTATGATCTACAATTGTCATAGATTGCACTCAACTCATGTGGATGGAGTCATGTGCTAATGACCGCCCTTGTCAAATGGGAAGTGTGTTCTAGGACCACGTTTCCTAGTGATGATGTTGTTTTGGCCTTTTGGTCTCAACTTTTCTTAAAAGCCAATGGGGACCGAACAAAAGTGGGGATGGGTGGATGATTTAAAGCATGGTGAGCTAGATAGACATGGCAAGGCTTCATATGGCAAGGCCTAGATTGCAATAGAGTAGAACTGCCTATTTTCAATTAGGACCCCATCAGGGATCTTTAGGGTGCTATAGTTTTGAGAAGGTTGGGATTGATTTTTATGATAGCTTTTTGTGGGTGGTTAAAATAAGGTTCCACGTTCCAGGGTTTCTAAGGGTCCATGTAGGCCGCTTGCCCACTAGATTCTAGTGAAAATGTAGATGCTACCAAGTGAAATTTGCATTTCCACTAGAATTTGGTGGGCAAAGTGGCCTACATGAAAACTAACTATAAGTCTCCAACTTCAATTATGGTATCACCAAGGGATAAAAAATGCCATGAGACGTGTCCCCGGTTTTTAAGTGCTAAAGTGAGGAGGAATCCATCTCAAAATGAGTAGTTATGGCAAACTCTCGACTTTTGGCTTCAAAATTTCACAGTTGTTTTAATACGAGGAATAAAATTACCCAAAAAATTGCAATCCTCGTGATTTCTATCTTCCTGCACGGGGAAAATCTAGACCGCCTTAAACTTCTACAAAAATTCTCTTAAGTTATGGTTAAGGGCGCTTCTACTCTATCCACACAACCATGGAGTACTTGATTTGTTTTTTTATTTTGTTTTTTATTTTTTGAATTTTGGTTAATGAAACACGATCTGATCCATTGCCAAAAATAATTGAAGGCCACATGGATTGTTTTCTTCTAGTCAAATCTAGTATAGTCAAGTAACCCTTGCCAAATTGTTTGATGTACCTTCTTAACATTTTATCTCGTTGTTAAAGGTGAGATCATTCCTCTTAATACAAATGGTCCAAAGCGTTATTCCTCTAAGGAGCAACCAAATCCTAGAGAAATTTGCTAAGTGTTACATTCAAACCAACATAGCATGTGTTTGGGGTGTGTTTGAAACTATGCATGCAATATATATGTTGGATATATGAAAGTGGTTCCAAGATGACTACACATTAAGGGCCAATGTACATCATGGATCATGAAGTCAAACCATGTAAGATGGCCTTTTTCCATGGTCCAACTTCCATGTTCCGATTTCTTAAAAAAACAATTTACAAAGCCTTTGGGCCCCGCACTAGGTGTAAACGGAATGTGGACCAAGAGGAATGACCATGCACCAAAAAGTGAACTTGTTGATTTTCTACAAAATATATGTCCAAAAATGGCAGTTTTGAGATTTTTTTTTTCTCTAGTCTTCATCTTCTCTTCCCCGAAAAAAATCATTAAAAATTTATACAACAATATTTCTATGTCATGGGCCCTTGCCTTTTTTAACTAGAGCACTTCTTTTACCTCTCCCACCGCAAAACTTGTTGGACCATGTCAGTGGATAATGTAGGCCTTAAAATAAGTATTTTGGGGACCTCAAACATCATGATCACTTTGACACTTTGCTTGGTGTAAACTAAAGTGATCCCGGGACGAGTTCAACATTCAATCACAAATTTTACAAGGCCTTGGAACAACTTCGTGGTCCATGGTGTAAACATCCCCTAGGATCACACTTCTTCAAGTGGAAATGGTCCCGAACCTCCTTCAAGTGAAAGCATCAAGTAGGCATCAAATTCATGAATAGAAGTGGGCGTGTGCTTCAGAAATTTCAAAATATTTCTAGAATGTCCGCATCGCTTTTGATATGAACATGATCATACTTATGTCCAATTTATGTGTGTTTAACCTCCCATTAAAGCTCCATACTGGTTAGCTATATAATGAGACAAGTGACCGTATAAGGCACACTATATGTATACATATATCACTTCATAGAACACATATGCCTTAGAGGTAGTTGAGTTATGAACAAAAACCTTGTCATTAATGTGTACACATACGAACACAAATTGTATTCCAAGTGGGTCATAACATTATTAAGCAAGTTCTCGTTCATTCATGTGGGCCCCAAGAATGTAATCGTGGGATGCCACAACTAGTGCAAATTCATCATCAAACCATGTTATTAAATAACATAGTATTAAATCACACGTAGGAGTATATTATTATATTCTATTCTATGCTCTATTTTAGTGTCCTATTTCAAGAATAATGGCTAAATCTATTGTATTTTTATGGGTTATGCTCAAACATGCACTCTTGTTTACTCTAGGTAAATTGAGTTGGTTTATGATGGTCAAAACCTAATAATGTTTAAGCAAAATCATCTATTGGAAAGGTGAAAACACGATTACCACTTCTAAAGCTTGTTTTTTTTTTTCTTCCCCCCCATTTTCAAACAACTTTAGTTCACAAATGGTTTAGAAGTCCTAAGTTAGTTTAATGGGGTCTAGTTGGAGTGTTTTGCTAGAGCCCGTTCTTCCATGATGAATGAGTTCACGTAGACACCACGAAGCTATAATCCTAATGCCACTTGGGACATGTGTGATTGTCAATTGATGATGGAAGAAATTTACAATAGTCTTTTTTTCTTGGCAAAATATACAAGTGCCTTGCTAAATTCCTATTTATAAGAATTGAGCCTACTCTATCATACTAGAATGTATTGGCTCACCACCTAAATATTGTACTCCCTCTTTAGTATGACACGTTTGGGAAACAGAAAAAAAGTCGTATTATTTAGTTGTCATCTTCTCATTAGTATGAAAAATGGTATAATGTTGTTGTATTATTGAGGAAATACGAAAACATAAGTAAAGATGAGCTTAAAAATATATCCAATGAGTTAAAGCAATATGGATGGTATGAAAGAATAATTTATAACTCCAAACAAATACAAATATTCTCAAGAACTCTTGAAATAAGAGTTCAAAGACATCCGGTGTTGCTTACCCAAGTTAGCAACTGTCATCTTATTTAAATTTCATGTTAACTTTTGAAACTTGATAATGTCATTAACACCAAAATACAAAGAGTTCTAAAAAACTAGACAACGATGATGCATGATGTTGAGCATCTATGAGCTTTACTTCAGGTGGAGCAACATTATCCACAGCTACTAGGATCTTAAGGTTAGACTGTACCAAGATGGAATGGTAAAGTAGCTCATCATGGACACAACCTCCTCCAAAATAGTTGCCAACGGACACATGCTAGATTTGTAGCGTAAAATAAACAAATCGGCCTCATTCTACAAACCATTGACCCTCTAGGAAGGTTGTCTATAATAGGAACTTCTCCTCAACAACGAACAGAGAGAACTGACCGCTAGTTACAGATGAACCGGTTGAGGTTCGAGACTTCAGGAAACTACTGGTCATTTGAAAGGAATCTAGAGAATATACCTTCACAACTATATAACGAAAAACCAAAAGATCACAACATTTGACCAGTTGGACTTGAAAACCCTAGGATCTCAACTAAGGGCTGATCACACGGACCATGTTAGACATCATCCATCAACATCTTTGGTTATAGTAATGCGAAAAGTGGTGGACCAACATCTAATTCTAAACATAATCCCCATCAATTTCATGGTTGGAATTGGACGAAAAGTTTGGTGCGATCGGGGCACCATGAGTGTGCCCAAAAACCTTACCGGACTCTGCTTCTACTTTAGTAATAGCAGGTGAGTGTGGCAAAGGCGGGCTCTATTTCAACTTCTTTTCGCTTCCTTTTGTACCAGGGTTTGGTTGCCTTCCGATTGATACATTCATTCACATATCATTGATAGTACGGGATGGCCCTATCTTCTAACTTGACCCATGCAAGTAAGTTGGCACCGCAATGGTCCATATCAGGTACATGGTTGTTATTTGGTCACTTTTTTTTTTATGGGACATGTATATTGGATCCGTGCGTGGTTAAGTGAGGATCAAGGAACATAAACCATAAAAACGCATTTGTTAAGAAAAGATTGGACATGTTTTCGGATTTAATGAACTGCTTTACACTCAAGAGTGAACATGATTGAGAGGACATGTCTATATATATTCAATTAAGGGATCAACAAACATGCACTTTTGATAATCACCATATCTAAATAAAGGAAGATATGATTTCCAGTATTAAATGGAAACTGGGTTGGCTTGAACCCCACATGACATTCTCATGATTCAACCAAACTTTCTCCTACTGAGGGCACTGGAGTTCATCATCTCATGGACAAGGAAAAAGGAACAACGGCCTTCGCTCCCTTTTTCACTCTCGCAAACCGTTTGGAAGTACGACCAAAAATGACAACTAATCCAAAAACACAACTCCTAACTTATACCATGTCCACATGAGGGCCAGTTGTTGGTCCTATGCAATATGAGGAGTCCCTCTTGACAAGGAAAATGCATCTCCTTTTGAAATTTTACTACTACTAGTAAAGATTTTTCATCATGCTCACAATAACTTCATTGGATGTAATGCATTGTACATTCATTGATGCATACAAGACAAAAACTCCTAATACATTTATTGCTTATTCATCTCAAATGACCTCAAGTACATTGATTTGGGGTCTTAAAAGAGAACTTCAATGTCAAATGAACTTAAAAAATAGATCAAGTAGCCTCCGAGCTGCATATATATGACTTTAGGGCTTTTATATATGTTGGACAAATGAGAAGTAAACTACACTAAATTTGATATTTAATGTCCCTATGGCAACTTTTTGGATGAAACTTCTTATGAATAAGCGAACAATTGTTGTCATGGATGGTGGATGAGCTCATCCGTTGGCCGAAACCCTACCTCCTCATGTCAGCAACTTGCGATGAAATGTTGTCATGAATGATTGAAATTTAAATGAAAATCCACTTGGTACAGTGACAGTAATTACAACATTGTAAATCTATAAACCCCCCCTCAAACTCAACAAAGCGGTACACCTCATTACCCAAACATTACAAGCCAACAAAAACACTTGGTTCTTCACATTGACCAACGCAAGCGATCTTAATAAACAACCTCCAGACCAAACAATCCCATAATGGCTCCTTAAATGCACATGCACACAAAGAACGTGTCAATGCCAAACCAAATTAAGACCAGACATCCTATGCATAATCGGAGCCCCAAACCAAACACAAACACACCTATATCACCCTCTCCCGAACACACGGTCCTAAACAAAATAAAACCATATAACAAACAAGCCCCCGTCCCCCCACCCTAATGAAATGGGATAACTAGTACATCACCAAAACCCACCTCCCAAAGGAGGCATAACGGAACACCCTATACTGCATCACGGAACACCATGATCAACATAGGACGAACGGGCTCACATTCATGCCGGTATTTAGATACATGCGTAATTTTTTTTCCTTTTCTTTTTGTATAACCACCATCCCCTCTTTCTCTCTAACATATATACCTTCAATTGGGTCGGGTCGGGTCGGGTCGGGACGGGTCGGGACGGGTCATGAGTCATGAGCTCCAGAGCGGTTGCCGAGCCTGCCACGTTGCATCTACTCCACACAAAATCTAAACACCGTCTGCTACAAGCCGACAACAACAATAATAATTGAATTGCGACATGTGCTGAAACTTGGCCCGTCACTGATCGGTCTCCCTCTGTCCGCCTTTTGGCCTCTGTGGTACAGATGCCTGCTTTCCTGTAGATCGTTCCCGAAGGCTTATTCAATGTTGATGGAATTTTGCAGGCCCCTAGCTAGTACCTCATAAGTTAGCAGAAAGTGGCTTTGAGCAAGCATGGTAGAAATTGGACCACATCACCCCCCCCCCGGGGCCCATGCAAGGACACCCGTGCCCGATCTCCCCCCCCCCCCCCCTCCTCCCTCCCAACCGCCTCCAAGTAATTGCGAGGCAAGCCACCAACATTTCTCCACTTTCCTACAATTTGGAAAGGAAAGGAGGCTTATTGCCATGTTATGGTACTCCGACAAACTGTGCATCCTATTGTTTGGCCTAGGCAGCCAACTCGTTCCGTTTGGTGGGCCCCGGGAAATGGGGGAGTGCTATCTTGTGAGCGGTGAGCAGTGAGCGGTAATTTGTGAGCGGTGAAGAAAACAAAATATTTGGTAATAGGATCCCTAGTATCTTATAACCGTGGCCTAAAGAAATAATTTTTTAGGGTTCAATAATAAGAAGATTGGGGAGGACAAACAATATGAATGCTAGATTGCAAGTAGTGAGCAATGAAAAAGACCAATATGTACACGACTCGGGGTTGCTAGTATGTGAGCATGCGAGCGTGAACCTGTGAGCCTTCAATTTTTTCCCGGTTATGGTTTGTAAATCGGTTGGGGGACTATGATTGTGGAATTACATGTAAGGGTCTATAGTCCAAATGAACAACAAATGATAATGTTGCTATAACAATTTTGTACTAAAAATGAACTAATATACATTCAATTGTTGAGATAATAATGATATAATTGGAGACGATGTGTAAGCAAATTCATGTTGAAAACAAGTGTAGCATGTTAGAATGTCTCACTATAATACACATCGATGTAAAATCTGAATACATCATAACACCATCATAAGGGTGACATTTACGAAGTCCAAAACATAAAGAACAACAAAAGTGGATTGTAGATATAAATCGAGTAGTAGGCTTAAATTGCTGAAGTTTTTGGAAATCAAATATCAAAAATCAAATCATGAATACAAACTTAAATATCGTCAGACTCAGATGCACTGAGTTCAAAATAAGCACATACTTTAGTATCGTAATATCTACGAGGTGAAGGTAAAATTGAAGATAAAATAGATGAAGCATTAGCATAAGCTTCAGCTAAAGCCTCAGCATACACAAGGAGGCTATGCGGACTAAGAGAGGGGCTTCTCAATAATCCACGGTGCCAATAAAATGACGAGGTTTGTATCGGCGATGGATTCATCCAACTGCAAACAACAAACCATGTATTAGAATATGTAACAAAAAATTAGAATACAAAATCTAGAATTTGTAACTGAAGTTGTTGAAAAAAAACAAGGAAAAAACTAACTCACATAAGTTAAATAATGCGGTGTCTTCTATTGGACTATCATCATCAAAGTCCATACCATCGCATGAGATATCAGTTGTAGGTGTTTGAGAGGCTTTAGTACCTCATCAAAGAGTTCGGCATCACTTTCTAATGCTAGAATATGACAATTAGATGAATGAGCCGCTCTAATAGAAGAACCTGGATGAAGCACAATATTAATTAGGGAAATACGAACATTGAAGTATGAATTAAAAAATATATAAACTAATAATTGGATACTGTAAAATACAATACATTTAGAAGCAGTCATGTCAGCCATAATACCGCCTACATGACTCAAACCATGAACAAATAACTTCATTAAAACTTCAGACCTTTTCTTTGCACCCCTCCATGTCTTGCCATCTTTTTGTCTACATAATTGAATTTCTGTAGTAATAGAGTTGAAGAGAACGTCATCTGTGGCTAAATTGACCTTTGGAATTAAATGATCCATGGTGATCAAAAGTTCTTGAGGTTGCCTCGCAATGGAAATTGAAAATGTTCGAACCAATAACAAAGCCTTGAACTTCAAAGTCTAAAAGCCAAAATAAAATTGAAATTAAAAAATATACACCACGTAAAAACAAATTTAAATTTGAACCAATCCAAATGAAATGCCATAATTACTACTTAAATTTTTGGACAGATTCATAGGATTTCCCAAGTGCAATCAATTAATGATAGTCCACTCATCCTTGATCTTAAACTTATAGTTCTTGAAGAATCCTATTACTTTTCTCTTCACCGCAGAGCTGTCAGGATAAAACAAAAGAATTTCTCCATTATCATGAAGATAGGTAAGAGCAAATGCCATCAATATGTTGAGAAAACTTAGAATGTTGGCATTCCAAGGGAGAATTTGAGATGGCGGATCCGAGATACCTGGAACCCCAAGACCATCTGGGTAATCCGCAATAATGAGGCCCACAACAGGTTTCTTTTGCAATTGGCTATTAAAAAATAATTCTCTACCTTTACCAACCTACAAAGATAAAATATAAATATTACAATTCATTAATGAAGACGACAATTGAAAGCAAACAATGAAATAACGTGATGAGATATAAATGAAACTTTATAAAATATGAAATAAATTAAAAACTATAAAATAAAATAAACTCACCTTTGGTGCATGAAATGAAACCATAATGTTGTCATATAGTGCATGAAATGTATTTGTTTGCTTCTTATTCTTGATAATCCTCACAAAAGAATCATTCAAGATTAAATCCGAAGATGTATGATTTGCAGGTAAAGGAGGCAAGATATCCATCATACCTCTAAGCTTGGGAGGCATATCGAAGGTAGGAAACATTGCCTCTAGATTTGAAGAAGAAGGTTCAGTAACTACAAGGTTGTTGAGACTACTTTAAATTGGAGCATCATAATCGCTATCATGAATTAGGAGGATTAGTCTTTTAGGCTTAAACTTTTTTTTTGGCATATTGGCTACTACCTCATCCATTATGGAGGTATCAATTTTAGTTGCACCCTTCGGGGCGGGTTGAATAGATTCTCGAAGGACAATATCAAAAGTGAGAGGTAATTTAAGAGGACAATCCAAATACCACCCACATTTTTCAAAATGCATAGGATCCCAATATTTCATGATCCCTTCTGTGAACATGCATTCTTCACTTTCGATATCCAAATAATTAGCCAAAAAAATGGGAAATTTGGAAATGACTTTAGCAGGAAATAGGACATATTAAAAGTACCAATAAAACACCCTTCGCATGGCCGGATTGAAATTGAGTTGCTTATCAATGTTATGATTTTTGTAAACTTCCTTATCTACACCGAATTCACGAAAAAATGTAGTATCCCACAATGATATGCGCATTGCCTACACATAATAAAAAATAATGGACAAAGGATCCATACCATCTGGAAGATAGATGATGGACACATGCATATCAGCCAAAGTAGCATCAAAGAGCTTCTCGGTCTCAATAGCCAATTGCCAAATACAAAATACAAAATACAAAATTTAAATGATTGATAAAATATTTAAAAAAAAAAAAAAAAACATGAACAAAAAATTATCACATGAGCCCATCAAGTAGCTTCATGAAGCCACTTAGGAAACTTTATATCATTAAATTTTGGTTTCGGAAACTTGAATGCTTCACGAAGAGCAGGTGAACTGTTCCACCTCTCAAGCCACTTAATCTTCATAGATGTATCCATTGCCAAAGTTGCTAACATCCAAAGTTTTTTTTGAATTATCTCATGATTCTCATCCTTGGTTGATACCTCAACCGTTCAAGACGGGAAGATGTGATGACAATTTTTTTCATGAAAAATGCATGCAATTGCAACTCCAATTAATCTTCAGAAAGATGTACAACTTCTATATCTAAAACACAAAAAATATCACCAATATGAAAGACAAAAATAAATTAATAGAAATAAATACATATGAAAGAAATCACATATGCAAACTAAAATAATATTTATGAAAGTGAGAATATATATAAGGGAAAACCACATATGCAAAAGAATTTGAAATTTCAATAAGGGTGGTCGTTAACGGCCATCCTTGTTGGAGGACAAAACATTAAAAAATGACTGTGTACATGAAGAAAGAAACACATATAAAAAATAATATGAAATTTCAATAAGGGTGGCCGTTAATGGCCACCCTTGTTGGAGGATAAAACATTAAGAAAATGAGTGTATACATGAAGAAAGAAATACATATAGAAAATAATCTGAAATTTCAATAATGGTGGCCACCCTTGTTGAAGCAAAAAAAAAGTAAGGATATGGATGTATACATGAAGAAAGAAACACATATAGAAAAGAATCTGAAATTTCAATAAGGATGGCCGTTAAGGGCCACCCTTGTTGAAAGAAAGAAAATGAAGGAAATGAATGTATACATGAAGAAAAAAACACATATAGAAAAAAATCTAAAATTCTAATAAGGGTGGCCGTTAACGGCTACCCTTATTAAAGAACAAAAAATGACGGAAATGGGTGTATACATAAAGAAAGAAACACATATACCAATAAATGTGATATGCAACCAAGGGTGGCTGTTAACGGCCACACTTTTAGATGGAACAAACATAAGAAATATATCTATATATGTGATTTTATTTCAAAGAAATTATGTTTTTTAAATGAAGACTGAAACCCAAGAAGGGGTGGCCGTTAACGGCTGCCCTAAACCAGAACAAAGAAGTTAGAATTATACAAAGGATGGCCGTTGATGGCCGCCATGAACTAGAACACAGAAGTTGGCATCATAGAAAGGGTGGTTGTTAACGGCTACTCATTTGGAAGAGAATTGCACCTTGATTTGAGTCGTTTTCCGGAGTTGCTATAACTTTTTCAAATATTCTAATTTATTTTCACAAAAAAACAAGTGCATAGATTATAGCCTTGTCAATTACTCCAATTATTTTCAGAATTTTTGGAGATGATATGAATTTTACATAAATCGTCAAAGTCTACTGAAATTAATATGGTTAGATTTCCTGCATAAAATCTTCATTTTTTGAAGGTTTTAGAAGAATCTAAGATGCTTTAATTGTTTTTTTTTCTCTAAAACATGCAAAACATAATCATTTTGTTCATGCTATATACCATTGGAATCGTATTCTTGGCGTGCACAATATAGTATACATTACATACCTCAAAATTTATTTTCATTTTAAAGTTATTCTCTTACCATTTCGTTCGTACAACCTACCTCCATGTCCGCCTTAGAAGATTGTTCTTTTTTTTCATATTGTGTTGCTTATTCTTTGTTTTTGTGTCGCTTTTTTTTCATATTGTGTTGCATATATGATTTCTTCCGTTATCATTTCGCATGTCACAATATCTTCGTATATTAAATTTCTTGTTGTACCTGATAGGTCCACTCTTGTCATTCGAGAAACACGTCTATTCATTGTAGCCCTTCACAATTGTCTCTGACCTGAAAAATGAAAGCTAGTTTTTCCCCTCCTTTTTTTCCTACCTTCCACTGGAGTGACCACTGTTAACATGGATAAATGACATTTTTTTGCATTTAAATGCATTCAGCTTCCCTCTGTACTACATTGTCCACTCTCAACAACATGCATATCATGGATGTTAATCATAATTTGGCCTCTAAATTTATGAACTCCAAACGGAAGCCATGGTCTCAGCACATATATGGAGGCTTCGTGGAGGTCATGGACTTGCTACAAATTTTGATTCTTCAAAAAAAAATCCCCACCGTCACATTGCTAGTACATAATAACATAGATCTGTTAATACCTATCATAATCCAATTAAATACATATATAATATAATGCAAGTAAAATTATAGAATCAACCATTTGAAGCTTTTGAACAAGATAAACAAACAAAATGACATGGACAAGATGTGCGACGAACACCCTTGGTGTACCACCAAATTCACGAATATCCAAAATGATTTTGGATTATCCTTCCGGCAATCTACTTGTGCAGGTCATCTCCAATGTCCTAATGACTATTGTGATTACATGCATCGCAATGGGGGTCTCCGGAACAATACTGAATGGACTAGTTCAACTTCTCTTCTATTTGTTGTGGGTAATGTTCCCCCTACTATGTCAACTATTGACTATAAGGTATGTCGTTCCATACATGTATGCATTGCTTTGTGTCATGCTTGAAGAATATACATCCACTCCACATTTGTTGGAAAATCCACAGCTTACATTCATCTTGGTGTACATGATCATCCTGTGACTAATGGCACATACCGTGAATCATTGGATATGGTATACCAATGCGTTGCAAATGAAGTATTGAAAAATATCCACAACAAAAAAATCAGCCATAATTATGGCAACGAACAAACAATTTCTGGCCGATTACCTTCTCAAATCTCCTACTACTGGCGAAAACCATCATTTGGTTGGTTCATCTTTAGAGGTGGTCATGAACAAATTCAGCACTTTTGCGTCCACAAATTGTCGTAACTTTGTATCTGGATCAAAGCGTTTTTTGCGTAGTGGAATGGGAACTATGAATAGTATTATGGCACTTAAAGACCACTGCTTTTAAGTTCGTCCATGGTAGTCGGTTCCCAGGGCAATCAAAAGATAAAGTGGTTATTTTTAAGATGTTTGTATACCTTCGAGGTAGTGGTGTGGAACTTTTGAAGAAGATGCAAATCGGGAGGATATGGAGAATTAATGGATTATGTTTGACTATGTCAAACGTTTGAAATATTGGACGACAATGGCTTGTTCTCTATGATGATTCATCCATCGGCGTCCAGTGTTGCATAGCAATACTTGGCGGGCTTAGTCCTCAAGGCTTCGCCCCTTTTAGACGATCTAGTTCATGACTGCGTGTTTGGCGGATCTTGGTCGCGTGTGCTCCCCATTCGTAAAGTTGCCATGTGTACGACAGTCGATAATGTAAAGTGTTAACCATTGCGTGTTGTGACATGCAATCCGAAGATGGTCCAGCACAAATTCTCTTTTGGGAGAATTTGAATTCTGTCATGGCAGAAAATTGTGTACCAAACATAAATTTCAAAGGGTTTATGGCCGATAGTGCTCAAGCTAATTGAAATGCGGTGAGGACGATTTATGGGGATGGTGACCCAAGTCTACCCCATGGTTACACGTAAGCGTATATGTCTTTTCCATTGGTCTGCGAGCTTGGATAAGATGACCCAAAAGTATATCAAACTATCTTTGCAGTTTCAACACAAACAAATATGCAATGGTTATAAAGACGCAAAAACAATGGACGACGCCGAGACTGAATATCATGTGATTCGTTCTTAGTGGTTGTCATCCGAAGCTGCCTCGGAAGAAGGCATCATTGGCCCTTCAGAGTGATTGGGTTTTTAGCACTTTCGTTACAGACAATGGGATGGTCATATGCTATTTGTAAGTACGTATCAAAATTCATTATTCAATGTCATTAATTTTTCTTCCATTGTTATATATATCTTATATTTTTCTTATTTTCATATTTATGTGTTGTCCATAGGATATGACAATAAAAGAACATGCGGAAATGCCAACATGCAACCTTGCAGAGACTGTACACAACAAATGGCTCCAACAGTCCGGCAATAAGATGACTTGTTTATATGAAGCTACAGTGGACGACATGATCCGTACCTTCATGCAAATTGCAAATTACCGGACATAGTTGAAAGGGAGGTCTGATGGTGAAGGTCCTAATTCGGCATCCTTGAAACTCAAAGCGGCTTCCAGATGTGGAGATCCAAAAATGTTGGCTGATGCCATATAGTTTTATCCAAGGGCAGAAGACGTTAACACTAGAGATTGTGCATTGGAAGGATCAGAGCTCTTTGGTTCCACCAAACGTAAATTCAACCTACCACCGGGTGTTAATTGTGACTCTCATTGACCTGACAAAGTGAACTATTCCATTCCTCGTCCCAACACCTGAGCAACTCGTCAACGCATAGAAGAATTGTTGAGTTCTGCAATTCATGGTGTGGTTCATACTACATTCATGTTAAAGACTGATTGTCTTGCTTCTAAGTGGCACATTGCAAGATTGCCACCCAACTCAGCCAAACGATGTTGGGCGCTACAAGCCATTACAGGGACTATGTGCAATGCCAAAGTCGGGACTGGGAAACATGGCACACCTGCTCCAACATACAAAGGGCTCAGGAAGGAATTTCACTCTCCCAACAATGTGGAGTATGAATTTTGGTTTTGCCTTGACGACATCAAGCGTTGTGTAAGTAGCAGTAAGAAGAAATATGTGTTGGATTGGCCTATAGTATCCAACACGTGGCCGGTGAAGATAGGTACCAATCTATCGAGAGAAGAGGTTTTGGCACTTGAAGATGTTGGATTTCAACTACAGCAGAGGGAGGCATTGTCCCCTCGTCGTAGGCTTTCAACAATTGCAACTCTTCTCATCCCTCGCTCGCATTTTTGTATGCCACCAAACCCGGACGTCCACCCTACATTCAAGTTTGGGAAAACAGTGCGTCGTAATCCAACAATACTGCTGGCGGATCACAAAAACAAATGGGAGAGCGCTAGAATCATTGAAGGTTACTATGTGGTTGGGATCACTGCCATTCCATATCCGGGCTTTGGAGTGATAATCAACATTGTCTCCAAGCAGGATATCACCTACCATGTCACAATTGGCGACATCCCGCATTGCACATGCCCGGATTTCACGAAAATGTCCTCTCATGCATTGGAAAATAAAGGAAAATGGGTATATTGTAAACATTTTTATTTTATGTTTAGATTTTTGTGCAAGGTGGATTACGAGAGTGTCAAGTTCATTCATACACCTACATATACCTATGATGAGGTCATGCGACTACTTGAACTTGCTGGTATTGTAGAATGTGAGTAGTATTGCAAGTGTTATATTAAGCAACATATATTTGAATGTCAATATATGACATGTTTTGGTTTGGATTATTATAATAAAAATTAGCAATGGACTGAAAGTATTTCAAATGATTCAGTAACTTCATTTTTATTTAGACTACGACCCAACCGTGAGCGGTTTGATTGATTCACACGGATAAATAATAACAAGTTTCTTAAAATAAAAAATAATTGAAAAGATTCTACGCACATCCGCGTAGTAACGTCTTCTTGGTATCCGCCTATAGATTATTCTTGTTTTATCATTAGCTCAATTTGGGATAGCACCAGTCAATGTAACCAACCGGATTCGAACCCGGGTTGATCCAAACCTAATATCAGTCTTTTATACAACTCGCATCCACATGTGGATGTCTCAAAACCTAGTAGCTATCTACATATTGACTATTTCTAATATCTAATTTCCTTGCTTTTGTAGATTGTGGGCCTTAACTCAGCCCGTGAGTGGTTTGAGTGGCTCACAATTATGGCACCTACATATACGTATAATGAGGTTATGATCCTACTTGAGCTTGTTGGTGTTGTGGAATGTGAGTAGTTGTGCAAGTGTTGGTTGTAACTACATGTATAAGGATGTCAATAAATGACATGTATTGGTTTGGATTATTATAATAAAAATCAGTAATGGATTGAAAGTGCTTTAAATGATCCATGGCAATAGGGCCTTTTCACATGTGCTTCATTTAAAATACTAGCAATTTATAATTAAAAATATACAATTAATTTGTCAAAATTCTGGTTGTGTACCCTAAACCCGTGTGTCTTTACTAAATTTGGATTCATTGCTTATATGTTACTGCTCACCGCTCACCGCTCACTGCTCATCGCTCATAAGATAGCTTCCCTCCCGGGAAATGCAGTAGCCAGCCAGGCCGATAGGCGGCAGGCTAGACTTGGGCCCCAGCTAGCTGGCTGCAAGTTGAATCTCATGCAGCCATCCAGTAGGTAGAGTTGTCCGCCCTTGCCATCTGGGTAGGCTTAAGTTTTTTTTTAAAACAAAAGATTACAAAAATTTCACGTCATTCGCAACATCATTTTCGTGTCGGGCAAGGGCAAGGGCATCAAACCATGTCAACTCCTCCCCACATTTAGTTGGCTAGTTGGGTGCCACACCAGGGCAGTTGCCCCAAGTGCTCCCCAAGCCCCAACCATCGGCTGGCTGGGCTTGGCCACCCCGGTGTGGCCAAGGAAGAGAGAGGATCTTTGTAATTTAGTGCTACAAGCGTTTTTAGGACACCTCCCACAGGCAACATTTAGGCTCGGGCAACCCGTTCCTGTCCTCCCTTCCCGACCCGTCCTTCCTTCCTGACCTGGCCCTCCTGCTCGTGTCCACCTTCCTGCCGGACCCGGCCTTCCGTCCTTCCATTATGTAGGCAAGAAACAAAAATAATGACATCCAACTAGGAGTTACATATGTTTGGGGTTTAGGGTTATATGACAGGTTTGGAATATGTTAGGAAGACACTGAAAATAACGGATGTTGTATAAATTGATATATGACATTCATAGAACACATTGGAACATTACTAAATTTAATGAGAAAGACATGAAATCTTTCCAGACAACAATGTTGTGTCTGACCAATTACATTCTACCAAATTGCTTATTGTCCCTCATAAACATCCATCATCATTGTCCTCTACTTACAACATTTGTAATTATACACTTTTGATTAGTTGTTTGGCTTTCCTTCTTGAAGAAAATTTAGATTTTGCTTTTCTTTCTCTAAGTTTTTTAAGGTAACATTCCCAATTGCCGAAGTTTGATTTACATTCAAAATTTAACAAACAATATCACATTTTATTGAAAATTGGTAAGGGCCAATGTAATAATGTTCATATGTCCTTCTAAGTGAACATGTCATGGTTATTCTCTATCTTAGTTATGCCATGTCTTATTGTAACGTCCTAAATCAGTACTCTAAAAAATAACACTACACTCCACAATGTTATCAACACTTGCATTGCACTTGTCTTCCATCGCGAAAATTTGTGTTTTATCCTCGCCATGGTTCTCTTCCGTTTCATCCCCTCCCTTTACCTCTTCTCCCTTTACCTCTTTTTTCATCGGACTAACTCCCATCGTATCTTCTATGCCTTCCACAATACATTTTTTGGTGTTGAATAAAGACGCACCATCTCCAAGGTGTGATATGATTGATAGTACTTACAATGCACCAAAATTACCTAGCTCATGTCTTTCCAAGTCGGCCAAATGGATCGCGTCACTGTCTCTTGCACTCCATACGCTGAGCTTGTCACTGCAAAACTTCATGGAGAGTCCTCTCATTTCCTTTGTCGCTTGAACCATATATGTTGGCACAGTTGTCCAATCACAAGTGCAGTCCAACCACCCTAGCATATAGTGAGTGTCATAAGACTCTCTAAGTAACATAACTCGACAGAATGACTCAAGTGCCTTATATCGCTTGTCCTTCGATGCCTCCAACCACAGAACACGAAGATCATCATCCTTGTCCAGAGCCAACATATCCAAGCATGCGTTCCAAAAACAAGTCCTCATCCAGGATGAGGCCTCAACCTACATGGACTCGAACCCATTACTTGTGCTCATAACTTCTAAGTACGCAGCAAAATCTTAGAACCAGTGTCCATAGAGGGGAAGACAAGCCGACCGGGCGTTGATAAATCCTTCATGACCAACTTCACATGTGCCATCATGTCATGTATGATACTAGAGGACACTCCCATTAGAGGACAAATCAATGGTGCTTCCATACCATTGAAATGACCATTAAATAATTTTAAAGCTCTCACTAAAGGAGGAAGATCAACCTTGTTTTCCTAGGCTTGCTTTCTTTGTTCTTATCCACACTAGAATATCTTGAAACTCTTCTTCCTTCTGTTGGCATAAAAGCTACAAAAAATCAAGAACAGGTTTCTCTAGGAGCCTTAGATGCAATAGTGATGAACACCACACTTGAGCCTCAGCCTCTAAGATTTCCTCTCGCTCATACATCTCAAGCCCCTCGGTAACATATGTTGTCATGTTATTCTTCAAGGAAGCCACAATTATTTGCCAAATATCTAACAATCGGTTGTAAACATGCATATCATAATGATGACGAAAAAACGCGGCAATCTCATACTTCATGAGATCCTCATCTATCTTACGGAATGCTTCCAAACACCGTTTTGTTGCCTCATATACCGGTATTGGAAGGTTGTCCTTTAAGTCACAACAGACACGAGTAAATCTAAAGAAAAGAAAATAACCTTGGACAATATTTGTCCTAGTTCATCATTGACTAAGACATATTAAGAATGAACAAATAAAAATAAAACAATAATGTAAGAAGACATTGGTGAGTCTTACCCTGATTACAGGGTCCATGGAGAATGCCACCCAAGCATTGAAGGCCTTCCTTCCCAAAAGCCCACTTTCATACAAGATTAAGATCGTGTCCTTGGACTTATCTTTTGCAATGGAGAAGGTCCAAGTCAATAATGTCACCTGTCTGCTCAATTGGGCTATGTAAACCAAAGACCTTAGATGGTTTCCTTGGCGATCTTCCTAGATCGGAGTTTGGAAATTTTTGCCTCTATCCACAAGTTGTTTGACAATTTGCGTCTAGGGTGTACCGGAGTAGGAGGCATAATATCCGCAGGTTCAAAAAATCGATGGCTGCCATTTTATTTCTTGGCCACGCACTCTACCTTGTTGGTTTACTAATTTCATTCTAAGAAAGGGAGGGATTCCGACCAACTGACTCCTGAGGTACACCGCATGGAGTTTGAGCAGGGGATGGCCTAGGAGCTCCGGAACCTTGAGGTATACTAGAATTGGACCCCTTATAAGGTCCTCGTTCACGCTCAACATGATTTTTCCCCTTGTCGTTGCCCTTACCCTTGATTTTTCTCTTAAATACCACCGTGTCTTGGGTCTGCATGTCCAAGCGTGTCCTCCTGACCTGCAGCTCCTCACGAAAGGACTTCTCAACCTTTATCTTTTTGATAACCAACTCCAACATTGACGCACTATCACCACTAGATGCATCGCTACTCAAGTTAACCACATCCTCATTCTCAACACTCTGTACTGAAGGTTCATGTATAGGCCTCTCCCCATCATTACCACCATTTTGCCAAGGCAACTTCATATTATACTTTTTAAAGATAAATGTTTTATCCGAGTTATCTTTGTTGCCATTAACTGGGAACATCTTCAAAGGTTGTCCTTCATAACGTCATACATAAGATAAAGGTCTTGTTGCATGTGCCATGTAAGCTCAGATTTGTCGACCATGTCCTTATTGCAAAGGCGGCAAAAAAATGGATCCTCTTCTACTTCATGTTGAGTGTCTTATGCTTCCTCCTCCAAAGAGCATTAACCTCCACCACCATCCATTCAAACTCAGATATGGTGTATGTTTCCTTCATCCTCGGCTTATTTGTCCAGACTGTTGTGCATAAAATGACCTTCTCTAACTCACCAATCCCGTTAGGTACGAGTAGTTGAATCCCAAAAAATATGACAGACAAGGTTGGTGTTTAGTGTATGACACATAGTTAATGACACCCTTACATGATCCAAAACACCCAAACAAATAAGAAAATGGCAAAAGATGGAAGAGGTTATGAACCCTAGGGACGATGCCAACTGCAACTGCATCGAGCAAGTCTTTGCCAAATCTATCAAGAGAGAGGTAGTCAAGGATGGTAGCTTGCTCTCTCAAAAATTCAACTGCTTCCCAGTAGGACATGGTGGATAGGCCGGAACCCTTAATGATCAACGTCCTAGACATTGCAAATGATGAGGATGTACCCTTAAACCAGAATAACCTTAAATACGTATTGAAAAACCTCATTGAATGAATTGATAACATAAAGGAAGATATGCATTGGGCTATGACAGCATGTATGAAAGAGATGGAGAAGAAATGAAAAAACTTAATAAAATAACCTAAATCTAAAGGAAAAAATAAATCCTATATGATCTTACCTTCGCAGTCATGTTGTCATTGTTGCAAATGGGAGTCCTCCTCCAACTACCGGAAAGAACTCCCCCCACAACACACGAATTCAAAGGTTGAGGAATCTAAACCTACTGCAAAAATATGAAGTCACCACTAGGTTCCATGCCCTTATAATCTACAAAGAATTCAAAGTGCGAATTAAAGGAACTTCCATATCCAAGAATGCAAAAACCTCCCAACTCCAAGAAATCATCACATTACTAAGTGGATGAAAATAAACTAACCAAGATTTCCCTAGTGCTCGAGGTCTGCATTACCAACAAGTGCACACCAAATTTGTGCAGCAAAGAGTCATGTTAGGGTCTACCCCATTTCAAACGCTAGTGATTGAGGTGTAATTCATGGCAGTGACTATAAAACAACAAAAAATTATGTATTCATCTTTCCGCAAGGGATGCCATGTCCTAAGCCCTACCTCTCCCCTTAGCTTTCGAGAAAAGATTTAGACTTTCCAATGATGTCCAAAGATCTTGAAACAAAGGTTGAATACCTTGCTAATGACGATTTGAGACTCAAGAGTTTGAGAGATCAAAGTTCAAACAACTAGAACGAATGAATGTCTTTGCATTCCAACCAGACTATATTTCTCATAAAATGGTGAACAAAAGTCGGAGGTGGTTACATAATCTTTTCAAGTAATCATGAATCACTAATTACCAACCCTAATTTCTTGTCACTCTTGAGAAATTCAGTGAGGACCACAAGAGACTGTCATGCGCAATACTCTCACCCCAATTCCTCACTGCTCCATCAATCAGAACCTCACAAGCACACGATGCACAAGAAAATGAGCACACAAAAAAATGATGAGCAAGAAGGTGTTCACATGTCATGCCTATTGATCTGCAGAAGAGAGGAATAACAATGTAGTAACCCTCATGTGTTGCTCCCTAAAGTGTCTTGGATCGTGGACCAACAAAGATAGTTTTCAACTCCAGCAACCTCCGCTCCTCCTCTCCTCCCAGCTCCAACAACCTCCGCACCACCTTCTCCTCCCTGCCCAACCCCAACAACCTCCGCCATAGCCTCTCCACCCCGCCTAGCTTGGACAAATGATGAGGAGCTCCGGAGTTGTCCTGCGGCGTGTGGGAGGAAGAGTGACGGAGAGAGGGTTCGGGTGGGGGGTTGGACAAACGGATGGACGGATGACTAATGGACGGACAGAAGGCCGAGTTGGGCAGGAAGGCCAGGTCAGGGTAGGCATGACGGGTCGGGGAGGGAGGACATGAATGGGTTGCCCGAGCTTGAACGTTGCTCGCAGGAGGCGTCTTAGAAACGCTCGTAGCACTAAATTACGGAGATGTTAGTATTTATTTTCTTTTCAACTTAGCATGTTATCAAGTTTGTGTTTGCTCTTTGTCAATCATTAAATAATGGACCTCTTAGATGAAAACATTGAAATATTCTATAAAAAAAAACACATGGGCGAAGCCTAGGCACATACATGTCATCTCGTGTAGAAGTTAGGTGGCAGCAAAAAATATCCACAAAATAAAAAAGTTGAAACATCTTATTTTAATTAAATAGGTATATTGAAAGGAAAGAAAGAGAACCGAGCTTCCCCATCTCTCACTTCCACCCAATGCTAGTACTTTCTTTAATCGAGTGTAAACTTTTACAAAACTGGCAACCTAATGATAACCAAGTAAATGTAACAAAAATAAAGCAAATCAATGCTCCCTCTTTGAGTCCTTTCCTTCCCTCTGTAAGCCTTCCTTGGGTCCTCCTTGCTCTTATAAATATTATCTTCAATGAAATTCTAGTAAGTAGAGGTATGCAAAAACCGATGATATAACCAAGGAATTTAGAACTCAAGTTATTGCGAATAAATATATAAAAATGATGTTGGTGTGAAGCGTACACCAACATGAAACCAACGTGAATGGGAGTTTGTTCTTCTTACCTTGATCACGATTAATCAAGGTTCACGACAACTTATTATCCTACCACTTAACAAAAGCATTACTCATTATTTATAGTCATCAAATATGTCGACTAACACTTTACGTTCACACTCGAGGATAATGTATTTTGGATGACCAAATGAAAGATCGTTCACTTTCAATAACACTCCGGCTTAACCTCTTCTCCATAGGAATGTGAAACACAAAAGATGACTTCTCCCTTGGTCCTCCCCTACAATTGGAGATGTTGCTAATTAAACTAATGACTTGTGATTGGACAACATTATCAAAGTAGCAAATCAATTGTGTCCTTGGTGTAGCCAATGTGCATTACCTACTCTCTTATATGTTTGTTGCGCTTAAGGTAAGCGACTCTAAACCAGACACTTTACATGAACTATTTCTAATGTACAATGTTTCTAAATTTGTAATTCAAAATAAGATACAAATTTTAAATGGTTACAAACACTTCACAATCCTTGTCCACTTCGAATTCATGTACTTTAATGCCACAAAACCCCACACGAACAACTTTGAACTTGAGCTCGAGCTCGAGAGTTTCATGTGTCAAGGTAAAACCTCGATCTTGAGTTTAATTTGTGTGTGGTTGGACATTGTAAAGTATTAGCTCAGACCCATGCCTCCCAGCCCATTGCACTCGTGCATATAAATTAATATCTTGGCAATCCAATCTCCATTCCACCCAACAGAACATTATTCAATTGCATGGTTGTGTTCCATTCTATATTTAGCACCTGACATGGGCTTTCACTATCTTACCTTCACAAGAAGAAACGTAGAAAATGAGAAGAATATGACGCCCGTATGAACAATGAGTAATGTCGGTTTGAACAGTAAGAATATTGTGAACAATGTTGGTATTTTCAATGGTAATTCTTCTATTAATAGCACTTTCAGGGGGTAATACTAGGATGAAACAATGTTCCGTGCAAATATTCCTAGGGTGAACAACAATTCATGCACATAATGTCAAGAGTGAGTATTACTCCACCCAAATTTCCAAGTTTAGCCTGAATGTATGAACTGTAAGCGAATATTCCCAATTTGTTTTAGGGGCCCATAACATATACTGTAATTAACATATTCCCGACTGGATAACTTCATGCGTTGCACCCGTACATATCAAATTAATATCCCAGGTCAAACCAACCCCAATACACCCTTGCCAACACACGATCCCGTGTCCATATATGCCCATGTCCGTATGTCCTCCATGTCCACATTGTGACTAAAGGGCAAAGACGGATGCCATCTCGGCCGTTGGAGCACAATACTACGGTAATCAATGGCCAAGTATGCCTTGTGGGGAGAAGACCATAGTTGGGCTTTCGTTGGGATTGGCCACTTGGGAATCGTCCTTGTGTAAGGGGTTGTTGGCCAAGGTTTATTTAGGCCCGGTTTAGCTAAGTTAGGCAACAAAACTAAGTTTGGTTCAAGTCAAGTCAAGTCAAGTTAGGTGAAGTTCGACAGCCAATGGGAAAGAGGGAATTATGGCATATGAGCGTAGCTTTCATTCATCTAGCTTAAAGTCCTTGGAATAGTATGCAACCCGGAGGTTATTATTTTTAGTTGATGTGGTACCACAATCAGGATCTAAAACATCGTATTGGTCTAGTCGAAGCCATTTGAGGGCCACTTTACACACGAGCCGAGAGCCGTGACCATGAAATTGTGGGAGTCCAAAAGAAAGTGTCCGCAGGCCATCCCAACACCCCTCCAAAACTCATGTAGTGTGGTCACAAACCCTCAAGTTTAGTGTGAAGCCATATGTGACCAGGCCCTCAACTAAATGCTATTTCAATGTATTTCTATTCATGCGGGTCCTCGCACATGATAGAATAGAATAAACCAACAGTTGTGAGTGTTCGGAGTGCCATATTCTCCCAATGGTTTTGTGTTAGGCCTACCTCCAAGAGGTGGTTTTTGAAAATAATCCAAGTGACCATGAAACATGATCCATTTAATGCCATGTAGGAATCCATGTGGACTTTACATCCATCTTGCATTCACATACTCCGTTGGCACCTCAAGCGTAGTGTGAAGCGAGCTTGGACCGGCTCCGCCTTTTCCACCAATAAGAGTGCTTGAAGTGTAATGGTCACGGGCTCTCAGCCTCATGTGTGAAGTGGCCCTTAGATGTTATGGCCACAAACCTACAGGGGGTCAAGTTTTGATGTTGGACGGAGGAGAGGTGCTAAATTCATGCTATAATTCCCTCTCTCCCAACAAATGCAACTATGAGCTTATAAGTGGGGATGGGATGGGTTTACAAGGAGATCACTTCACAAGCTAATTAGATTTTACCTGTATGTTACTCAAACATAAAAGCTTTGTGAGAATAATTTTGATGACATAAGAACTTAAGCTTCAAGTTTCTGCAAGAATTTTCAACTTCCAACACCTTTCCAACTTCTCATTGTTTTGTGTCCAATTTTGCAATGGAAGCGTTGCAAACTTATGATGTACACCTTTACACCTATCGTTGCGGTCTACTGTAATTTTGATATATCACAATAATTTGGATCAATGTAACTTTTCTTGACCCACACCAATTGTGAGCCCATAACAACATTGCTTTAAAAAATTAGGAAAATGGATTTTGTTTTTACAATAACATGAAAGACTATAGGTTGAGGATTATTATATCAATATAATGTCAATGTTATAGTAAAAAATAAATATCATATACAAATTATTCATTTAAATTTATTTTTATCATATAAAGGTGTATCATTAATGAATTATTTATATGCCACCTTGATTTTCAACCCATGCATAGAAATATAGTGGGCCACAGTAATTTCTACCCAAAGTAATAGATGTAAATGGTGCAGTTGAAGACATAAAAGTAGAAGGTTTTTTTTTATAAAAAAAATCATGAATGTTTTGTTTTTCATTGTTCACTCTTAATAGAAATCTAAACATAACATTCATGATATAAAAAGACTTCTTCTTTACTCTATGAACTTGTATCATAGTTGCCCATAAAAAATAATTTGAATATGCAATTTCTTCCAAAGTTGAAGTGCACTCTGCAAGACTAGAAATTGAGTTGGCCTTGACAAAAACGTCACATGTGAATGTGATATTTTCATGAACACTATATTTATAGGGTTACTAGTGCACATGATTGGGAGGACCCATATAATCAATTAATAAGCACTTGAATCTTTAGGAATATGTCTCTCAGGGAGTGCACTATTCATTAAAACCAAGTATCACGTGCGTGCATGCCCCTTATTAAAATACCCCTGTAAACATTTTATTTTTGCTAAAATCAAGCAATATACTTACAAATCTCATTGCTTCAAAATACATTCCCATACGTACACAAGGGTCCAAAAACAAATATAGAAATTGTATATAACATGTGTACATATGTTTGGAAATGCAAAAATATGGCCCTATTATATGTATACTATCAAATCATGGATTTTTAGTTATAAAGTCGTTAAAGACTTTTTCATCACTTGGATGAAGTTCGTACGTGTCTGTTTCAGCATCATACGTCAAATTGGCCAAAGCAATAACCGCATCCAATTCTACCATAATATGATATGTGAGATCATAACTCCAAATAAGGTTGTTACTTAGTGGATGAAAAAACGCATGATTCTTGGTCTAGGTCTAACTTGAACGTGTAAACCCATACTTTACATATATTTTTCTATAGCCTTATCTCCAGCCTCATGTACATCTACTTCCTGCTTAATAGCAATATGTCTCTTGTATGTACATTTTGTACATGCTTGTTCTAAATAATACCCCTTTTGTGCACGCACGTGTATATTTACAGTACTTGAACAGTGCACTCCCTGGGATATGTCTTTAAGATATCCATACGAGCTCCAATAATTTTGAGGCAAATGGCTACATGCGCAATTTAAATATGTTACTTAGTTGGCATTGTTTCTAAGTTCCATATCCTACAAGAAGTGGGCGCCCACGTAGCGAGAAAAGTATCAACCTTAGACTTATCTAGGTACCTATAGTTCCCTTAGTAAAACAAAGATTCCAACAACCATGCTCAACCCCCTTACATCAATGGGATTCCCGGCCCACACCAATATGGTTGCCGACCCCAGCTGAAACCCAAATATAAGATTCAAACAAAATCAAACTAAACCCAAGTATGTAATTATAACATGTTGATTTCTATCATAAGATCCTATGGCATGGCAATGGAATAGCTATACCTCCACACCTTGAAGCCAAAAAAACTTTAAAATGAACCAAAATTGTTGACTCTCAACATAGCACAACCTTTACCATCCTCCAACTCCAAGACACCAACTAGAACACCCTTTCCAACCCAATGACACACCCACACTCAAACATCAAAATTCTAGCCCATTTTCCTTAAAAACACACTCAAATACTACACCGAGCACCCCTTCCCAAGCTACATACACAAAAAAACAAACCAAAAGCCATGTCACTTATGCCCCCTCCCCACTTGACATTAGCAAATAACCAAAGACTTCCCCAAAACCCGGGTAAAGCTCCCTCGGTTATAGCGAACACGTCCGGCTATCCCAATGCACCTACAAGAACTTGCTCCGGAGATTTCCGAGTAGGTTTCGGTGTAGTAGCTTTCACACATGTTCATTGTTTTATCTACCAACCAATGAATGTTGGATAGTTTTTGTCCCATCCCCAAATGCCTTAATACTTATCATCGGTTTTTGTTAATGGAGCTCCTCGTGCCCTCATAGCTAAGACTAAAAGCAACCAATCACAAGAGCGGGAGGCAACACTTTTAGAGGTCCTACATTCTTGCCTCATGCCTAGGTACCAATGGGAGGGTCGGTAGTTTTAGCTTAAAACCTCCACTTTTAAGTCATGCCACATCATTTGCCAACTAGGCTCGGCACTAGATAATGTCGATGGTGTGGAGGCTCATTTTTAAGAACCCACTTTTAGGCTTAGCTAAGAGCCTTACCACATTACAGGCAATTCGGGTTTAGTGAGTCAACTATAGTTCTGGCAACTTTTCTGAAAATCTCATCACTTTGCCGCCTGTCATCTACCACACGACAGGCAGTTTAGGGCCACACAGAATACTGTAAAAGTAATAAAGAAACAGAAAGAAACAAATTGTAATGGAAGTGAAGTCGGAAGAGAAGAGAAGAGAGGAGAAGTGAAGTGAAGTGAAGTGAAGAGAAGCACCTCAGCAGGTTTTTTCACGTGAAGACAAAACCCTAAACCCTAAATTCCGGAACTTCCACTTGAAAACCAGCGGCAGTTCATCTTCCAGAAGCTCCACACTTTTCAAGGCCACGTAGTTCTTCTCTGCCGCCAGTGTGGTACCTATTGGGGCAGCGGCAGTTGCACTCAACCAATGAAGTGCCCTACAGTAGTTTTATTGCCTGTAGTGGGGTAAGCCCCTAATATCAAGTGGGGAGGGGGCATTATATGTGTACACCAATGGCCTTCCCCTCCCCTTACCATGGAATTCTCATATTACCCCCACATCCAATCATCAATGCAACCCTTGTCCCCATGCCTACACACTCAAAACAAAACCCTCGCCTCCTGGAGTTCGAAGAAGGCACCACCACCACCACTTACCCACCCTTACCCACCCCTTCCCAACTTCCCCATTGACCCTCCTTAAAATTTCCCATTCTCCAAAGTATATATACAAATGGCTCTGTATTTGAAACTTTAGTAAACACTAGTGCCGGCTATGGCATTCACTCGTCATTCTTTGAGGAACATATAGTAATCTACCTACCATGTCACCAAAACATACTACAAGTAGAAATCATGGCTATTCACAAAGCACCCACCTTTTTACACCCAGAAGGACACACGTCTATTTTCATCAATAGCCTAGTAGTCTCTCTTTCCTTCTTTGAAATAACAGGAAATCCCTTTCCGCACATTAACACCACCTTGATCATTTTCTTCTTGTAGCCGTTCTCACACAAGTCGCACAACACCCAAACCCCACCCAAGTCCTTAAAGTACGATCCCATGTAGGCATCTTTGGCAACGAAAAACTGGTCAAACTTGCCAAATTCGGGGTAGACAAACCTTCCGAAGCCACTGATGGGAACTCTGAGCACATCTACCACCCATCTCCATACTACCTCCAAAGCAAAACATTTCACACATGACCTATCCGAAACTTGGACACACACCTACTACTTTTATACAAACACCAGCTACAACATTGCATTGTTCCATCCAAAAAATGAACCTCAAATGACACATTGGACCACACACTCTCCAATGTCTTTTGGAATGATCCTAAAATAACCTAGGCACACATCTCCCAAAGCATTATATTTAGAAACGGCCAATACATAGGAAATTGTAGAAAACATATTTTTTGGCCCAAAATCTTCCCATCCATCTTTTGTCCATTATGCAACCTACACTCAACCAACATTGACACATGGCCCCACCTACTAGCATCATGCCACCATCCTATCATGAAAGGCTTACACATGTGGAGACACAACTAAACCTTCAATTACATACATGAAATGCTCTTCACCCATCACCTCACAAGATGGAAATGCCTCACCAATGACAGCTCGACACCAACCAATCCATGTGAACACATAGTCCTTAGCCGGATCCTCCCTCACTATTGCTCATGTCCCCCTCTCCCATGCCAATGTCCCACTTGACTCTATCTAGATATCCTCCTCATCGAAGGCCTCCCTACCCATGCACTTCCCCCCACTCAACCCACTCAAGCAATCACCTTACACTACATTGAATTCCCATACATAGTCATCCAGAGAAAAATTGACAGATACACTACCTTAATAATGCCCCCTCCCCACTTGACATTAGCAAATAACCAAAGACTTCCCTAAAACCCAGGTAAAGCTCCCTCGGTTATAGCGGACACGTCCGGCTATCCCAATGCACCTACAAGAACTTGCTCCGGAGATTTCCAAGTAGGTTTTAGTTAAGTAGCTTTCACATATGTTCATTGTTTTATCTACCAACCAATGAATGTTGGATAGTTTTTGTCCCATCCCCAAATGCCTTAATACTTATCATCGGTTTTTGTTAATGAAGCTCTTCGTGCCCTCATAGCCAAGACTAAAAGCAACCAATCACAAGAGCAGGAGGCAACACTTTTAGAGGTCCTACATTCATGCCTCATGTCTAGGTACCGATGGGAGGGTCGGTAGTTTTAGCTTAAAACCTCCACTTTTAAGCCATGCCACATCATTTGCCAACTAGGCTCGGCACTAGATAATGTCGATGGTGTGAACGCTCATTTTTAAGAACCCACTTTTAGGCTTAGCTAATGTCAAGTGGGGAGGGGGCATAAGAGTTGTTCAAGCAGTAGGTTGGAAAGTTGAACCATTATTTGTCCTCGTAGCTTATCAAAGAGGAAGCATCCATTTCAACACCTCACACAACCTCTCCTAACAATTCAAACTTCCCCCAACCAAAATCTATAAACTACAACACCAACTACACACCACAACTCTATATTCCCTCTCTGCCATCATCTTAAGGAAAAAAAAACTTGAATACAAGTTGCTGCACCACTAGACCCCATTGAGACTCGCCCCCCCCCCCAAATACCATAATTACATCGGTTACTTATGACACATTTACCTAGGATAGAGCCCACCCCCGAAAGGGGGAAGTAGCCCGCAAGCAAAGAGGCTCTTCATTCATGCTTGCTCCATCTAGAGCCAACGATAATATCTATCTATCATAGGATCTTACGATAGAAGTGTATGGTAAAATAATCCAATATAATATGCATAGTTGATTATGATATTATTATAGCATTTTATTTCTTATAGCATACCAACATGTTATTTCTTTAAAAATCAATAAGAAGATAATGTTACCTACTTATTTACCTTAATTTGGATGTATTGTAGAGGTGGAACATTTTCAGATAAATTATTGTCATGAAAGAAGTTCTAAAAAATTTCCATATACATTTTTTTTTATCGATATATATTTTTTAAATATCAATACAATGTTCATTTAGGGGGTAAGGTTTCTACTATGGCCGGCTTTGACGGTTTTGTGAAGTAGTCCGGTGGACTTCTCCTCTTGGTGAAGTTGTCCAATACACTTCTCCTATGGGTGGTTACACTACGGCCGGTCAAGACTTGTTAAGACATTATTTTATTGTCTTTTCATCTTCTCCAACATACCATCCCTGGCCTCAAACAACCATGTCTTGGGCAAAAGTTCTTGACCGACCGGTGCACTTCTCCACCATAGTGTAAAGCGGCCCTAAGTGTATCGATGGATCCACCCATAAAATTGAAGAAACCAAAAAGTCCAAAATTTGTGACATATTGGACCAGGACCACATTTATATATAATGAAAGACATGATGGTGAAAATCCGATTGCCTCCATGATGCTTGTCGGGGTCGTAACCCCCTGCCCGCCCAACCTTGCCCTCAACCATTGATTCCTTGTTGTGCTCCAACGGCCAAGATGCCACCTGCCCTTGCACTCATGGGGTGCCCTAGTGACACGGTCTTGCATGTGCCTAGGATGTGGCCCTTTTCTTTGGAAATTTTGTACATCTTTAGGCCTTACCACCGCCAACACCATCATGTCTTTCATTATATATAAATGTGGTCCAATTGTAGGCACTCTAACTCCATTGACAATTTTGACCATTCAATTGACTTGGGAACCATTTCCTCTAGTCAGCAATTGTGAATCACACAATATATCGATTCAATTCTAAGAATTGAACTTCTCATTACATATACACTTTTACGAGAAGTCAAAGTGAAATTTCTCTTTATCTTTAAATGATTGCATACTACTAGAGTCGAAATCCAAAGTCACACTAGTTTGAAGATCGGGTAGATCACTTCCTCTTAGAATATAGTATACACATGTGATAACATAGGATTATATGGGGGCTTATTTACCTACTAGAATGTTTTATAATGCATGCTAATTTTAAAAACTATGGTAAACTTTTGTGATGATTGGCACCCTATGGGTAGTCCTAAATTGTTGAATGATTGATTCACTGGTACCCTATATTACTTATATGTAAAGAAAATTTGCAATTCTCCAAAGTCCTTAAAGTGCATGATAGACTACAAGCATCACAAGAAGCACGTGGACAAAAAAGAAAGACAAGCATTCTCTAGGGCTCATGGTTTATGAATCACACTCTATGACGCCATATATTTGAATTTCATTGCAAATAGTGAAAAGTCTTGTGACTATGGACCCATTATGATTAACAACTAAGAATGAATTGATTTAAGGTAAAAAGACTGGTGTAAGAGAAAGGACTTTCAAAATACTACTATCAATGACAACTACAACACCATCTTAAAGAAGCATTCAAAGGATGTCTGGTATCTGGTACTCATAATTTCATGCCAAATTAACTCGAGTCTCACTTCTTGTGTAAGTTGTGTTTAAGAAAGTTGGTCTTAGCAAGGTCTTAACCCACAATCATCGTCGCCATCTTGACTTGCAGGTGCTTGCACATAAGATGCTTCAAGCATAAGTTCTAACAATTGACCTCCAAGCTTCACAAACACACTAGGAAAATAAACACGCAATCTCGAATAATTAATCCCCTGAGGTTGCCCCAAGTGATCCCCAAGTGATCAATCTAACCTTGAGCCAACCTCCAATCTCTTTGCTTGCTTGCTCCCCAAGCTTACTCCCAAATCTCTACACATGACAAAACGAGAGTTTCTCAAATGATCCTAACTTGAATCCCTGCGCGCGCACACACACGTCCAAAATGCTTGATTTCAATCCACACTAGAAGAAAATTAATGCGATGATAATGGCTAAGTGATCAATCTGACGTCAAGCTATGTTCCAAACTCTCTTAGACTCAAGGTTACTCCCAAGCATTTGCACAAGAAGAAAACATGGTTTTTCAAACGAGCCTAACTTGAATCACTCCCCACACAAATCAAAATCCATAAATCTCAATTTCAGTCCACACTGGAAGAACCACTAATGTGATATAGAGGACAATAGGTTTCGGCATTGAAGATTTTAAAAGTGGGGCGACAAGGGCCCAACCCCCTTGAAACCCTAGGCCACATCTCACGAGTGGTTTCATCCATCCTTTGATTCATCACGAAAAATCAACAATTATTCATCCATTTTCCTTTATTGAAGTGTAAGGTATATGATTTTTCATATATAGTCCCTTATATCCATGGCAATTTATATCTACCACTAAGATAATTTCATGATATTATGTCAAATCCTATATTACATAAAATCATGTTTTAAACACCTAGAGCACCCTTTAATATGCCTATTCTCAATCGGTTTTTCTTTCACGAGGTGATTTGAAGGTTGAGTCGTACTATATTAAAAAAATGCTTCCCAATTTTTTCGAATCCAAGTTAGATTGATTGTAATTTACTTGAATTGAATCCAAATTTACTCTCTAGGATCCTCTTCAACGTCATTAAAAAAAACCATGCACGGGCTAGTCCATTTCCCTTGATATACCTATATGCAGAGCGCATGGTATACATCCCAAAGTCACTTTGACTCCTAGTTCTAGGGACATGCCTTAAACTCACTACAAACTATGGTTACCACTCATTAGCCTTGAGACTCTCAATCGGGAGGTTGGAACATGCACTTACTAATGTAGGTCGATAGAGAGCCAAAATTTCTTCACGGAGACTAGTCACACTAGTCCTAGTAATGGGAATACTCTCGGAACACCATCCTATGACTTCAGTATCTTTCCCTACTCATACTAACCTCTAGTCCTTTGTGCAAGGCCCCCACTCCTATGTTGAAGAATACAATGTCCACCCCAAAGTGAGGCCAACTAACAATTTTGAGTTAACAACTTCCACAACCTTTGACGTTTTACAAGTTTGCGTTCCTTGTCCGATCAAGACCATTTTACAATGTGGAAAACTCCTTGAAAATACACTTCTAATGATAATTTAATCACCTTAATTTTGTGAGATTTGAATTTCGGGCAATTAGAAGAGTGTTGTTGCCTCTAGAAGGCAACATGAGGCTCCTTTCTAGACAACCCTTGCACTTAGCCTTCACGCACGCCTTCACGCACGCCTTCACGAGGCTTATGTGGTCCCTTAGCTTTGCCATCCTTCCATGTGGGTGGCCATGGCCTTAGTGATGGAGCATGTCTTTACAATGAAAAGGGATTGCAACCATTCTTGGCCATTTTGGAATAGTTGATGCATGACTTCCTCCCGTGGGACGAAGCTCAACCTAAATTCACTATGATTGATGTTAAATAAGTTACGATAATCTAGAATTCTTAGGGTTTGTTTACATCATGGACCATGAAGTTATCCCATGTCAAAGGGCATTTTTCCATGGTCACACTTTCATAGTTTGATTTCTTAAAAAAAATGCATTTTCAGAGCCTTTGGGCTTGTGATTAGGTGTAAACCGAACGTGGACAAAGAGAAGTGACCATGCACCAAAAAGTGGATGTGTTGATTTTATTTTTAATATATCCAAAAAGATAGTTTTGAGAATTTTCTTCATGTTTGACATCTCCCCTTTCTCTTCCCTTCGTTGCTCATACCTATGGAAACATTTGGGGTAAATATAAATATAAATATAATATAATAACGGCATTTCTTTGCCACAGCCCCTTGACATTTGTAGGGAGAGAACCTCTTTTGCCTTTCCCACCACCAAACATGTTGGATCATGATAGTGGATAATGTAGGCATGAAAATACGCCTTTTGGGGACCTCAAATTCCATGGTCACTCGTACCACTTTTTTTCCTTGATGTAAACCGAAGTGGTTCCGAGACGGGTTCAATGGCCAATCACATATTTTAGAGGAGCAAGGGACAACTTCATGGTCCTTGATGTAAACAACCCCTTACTACAAAGGCCGCAAGTGCGTTGTGTATAGTCAGGTCCATTGTGGACTTTAGAGAAGACAAATATAAAAGCTTCCTTGAGGGACAACATAGGTTTGGCATTAATGCAAGTGAATTTTGTGCTCTCACAACTAATGAAGGGGGAGAACTGGCCAGACAAGTGGCTGAGTTTGAGAAAAAACCAATTGAGGTTCTATGGACCCTCATATTATAACAATGGGATGTTGGGACTTCAGTTTGAATATGAGTCTTCCTGTGCAACTTTTCATGCATCCCACTATTATATTTTGAGGGCCCATAGAACGAGAGCTGCACACTCAATAATGTTATGGTACCAATTGGACGTGGAAACAATAGGATTTTGACCCATCATGCCCAAAAACCTCCCCGAACACTACTCACAACGTGTACCGAGGGCCCAATTTGAGATTCCAATAATTGGGATTTGGATCTCATTAGACCTGAAGACTGGATTCAAATTTAATTGAATTAAAATTGGTCCATGGGGCTTGGACTGCGTGGATCAACATATAGGCAAATGGGTAATTTACCAAATGCGAGAGCTCATTCTCGGGGGGTTCACTGGCAAAAATTGTAGAACAACGTGCGATAAAAAACAGGGTCCAATATATTCATTGTAGATAAATTTTGTAAAAAATGTACATGTAAAATAGGGGATTTTGAAATAATGAAACATGTTTACATGTAAAATACCATCACATACAATATTTTCAGGCTTTTTACATGTAAAATACCATCACCTTATAATTTTTTCTGCAAGGTAAATAACCCCCCCAATAAATAGGTCCCAAACGCACGTGTATGCAAAATATAAGAGGGAGTGAATCCCCCGAGAGCTCATTCTTACACACATTTGGTTTCTTGCCACAACAAAGCTTCAATCGGTGGGAGCTCAGGGCCACCTTACACATGAGCCAAGAGCCGTGACCTTGTAATGGTGAGGACCCTTGACTCTCATCCAAAGGCCGTACCATGGGTGTTGGGAAAGTTGTTTTATGTAGTCACGGGCCCTCAAGCATAGTGTGAAGTAAGAATGGACCATGTTGCAGGACCATTGCATATATTGTTGGCGAAAAAAGAGGGGAGGATTTGGTTTAATATAATATGTCTCAAACTCTATCAAGTTGAGAGAAGTATTTGGTAGTGTTTTGTCTGTCTTGGAATCTATCTTGGAATCTATCTTAGAATTTTCCTTGCAATCTGTCCTGAAATATGTCATGTTGGAAAAAAATATTTAAAAAAAATCACGGTCTCCCGGAATTTACGTCAGGCCCGCCTCCTGACGCAAATTCCGGGAGACCATGAAACCTTATCCATAATCCGCCATGTAGGACTCCATGAAGACTTTTCATTCATGAAGTCTTCTTTGGGCCTCGAGGCCTTCAGCTTCGTGTGTGAAGTGAACTTGGATGGTGTCCACCCTTTCAACCAATGAGAGCTCTTAGATTGCAATGGTCACGGGCCTTTAGTCTTGTGTGTGAAGTGGCCCTCAACTCAACTACTTAGACATAAAAGGATTAGTTGTTGAGAGATGGCTAATTGATTCTTTTGTTGGGGTTAAATTTATGTAGTTTTTGATGTGGCCTATGTTTTGTGGGTTGCCATTCAAAATATGGGTTACAAATGTGGGTCACTGATGTATGAGTGTTCAATGAGAGGGGCCACTTTGTAATTTCTCGTTTTCCCATGACCTTATTAATGTGACTTCCATGAAGTCTCTCCTGAACATCCATTCATGGGTTGATTCTGAATTCACATTTGGCCAATGAGATGCGGACAACACAAACAAAGACCCAAAAAAACAAAACAAAAAGCACAATAAACAAATGCACTCCAATCTTAGTATTCAGTTGATGATTATCACAGCCAATACAGTCTCTTGTATTTCTCACTTTGATTGCAGTAGAGTCAGGTTTTTGTCACCTTTTCTGTGAATTTTGTCATCAACAAAGGATGAAGTCTTCTTAGTTCAACTGCATCGACGATGTTATAAGAATTATGATGATAATCTCAAAATAAATGAATGAATAAATAAATTTGGACAGGGCATAATAGTTAAGCAAACGAAATAGATAGTTCAAAATTAAAAGCTCTGTTTTTGTCAGGATTTGAACCCTTCATTTTTAGGTTGGGGGGGGGGGGGGGGCGGCTTGACCGCCCAATGACCTAAAAAATTCATAACAACATAGCCAAAAAATTCCAATAATGGGTCTCGGATGACAATTTCAACCACAAACTCTCCAACTTGACTATATTTTTGACAATGTTTTGGCAAGTTTTTCACTTTTGACACGTAAAAATTTGCAAAAAAAGAAAAAGAAAAAAGCACGTCAATTGACATGCACAATTTAGAGGTTGACATGTATTGTGACTTGTGAAGAAAAAAACCACATGTCAATTGACACGCTGGAAATTGAAATGACACGTATTTCTTGGCAACTTAAGTACTATGATCTACACCTCAAGTATCCGGAAACATAACCCATAACAACAGGAGAACTTCCTACACTCACTTCCATATTTAAGTTTAGCCTTGTTCTTGTAATTTCCTTTGTAATAGGGAAGGCTACACCAATTTTTTGGCTTGCAAATATTAGAGGTACCCCACTTTTCAAGGTTCTTTCTTGGCATAAATTGTTGTATTTCATTACATTGCTAGAAGCCTAGCTTACTATGATGCAAATGAGATTTTGTGATTTTATTTCAGGTTTGTAACAACTCAAAGTAAACAAACTCTTATTCTGAATGAAATGGAAGGGATTGAATTTTGAATTTATGGATTGAACAGTGTTGTGGATTGCATGTGTGCAAGAAGTGCGTTTATGCTAGGATGAAGGCTTTTGGTTACCCATGGAGTATGTGAATGGCTCACTCAAAGTAAACAAACTCCTATTCTAAATGAAATGGAAGGCATTGAATTTGAAGTTGTGAATCATGCTAAAATTAATACCATACTCTTGAACTTACCTTCCTCATGAAGTTTTTAAAGAAATTGAGACCTTGAAGGTAGCAAAAACATGCCTACACCAACTGCTTTATGGATCGTCCAATTGTGATGGGGTGCAAATACTTGTTTATATGCCTAGATGCCGGTTCCTTTAGGGAATTCCCTTTGTGCATAGACCATGCCACCACGGAAAACTCTCCTTAGTTAAATTGTGACAACAACAAAAGAAAGATTTTGCATTGTCAATGTTGTCCACTCGAGCATCACAATTATTCACAACCTCCTCTATTGCTCTTGATTAATCAACAACCTACAATTTTTAGTGGAAAATGAAATCCAACACATCCACTTCAAAACATAGAACACAAGTTATATAGAAGGTAACCCTAAGCTTAGTCATACGCTGATAATTCAACATGTTATGTTGTTATAGAGTAAACATATTCTTGTTTTGACTGAAATGGAAGGCATCAAATTTGAATTTTGTAGATTGAATAGTGTTGTGAATTGAATTTGTGCGAGAAGTGCGTTTGTGTTGGGATGAAGGCTTCTGGTTGCCCAAGGTGTATGTGAATGGCTTGCCTAATTTAGAGACTTGTATACTCCACCAAAAGTTGCAACTTGTAACATCCAATTGTGTATGGTTGCATAATACAATATCTCAAGTGAACTGGGTCATGTTGAACTTGTTTTATTGTTTAGTTGGGTAGTGCAATTATCTTGTTAGACAACTTGTTTCTTGTCCAAGAATATGAACTTATGTATGCATATTTCTCAAATAAGCCTATTAGATCAAAGACTCACACAATCATGAACTAATATCAATTTCATACAAGGTTTACAAAGACTTTCACAAAATTGTTCTAATATGTTAATTTGACTAGTGTTATTTGACCAACTTGCACTCTGTATTGAGAAGAAAATATTACATCAAGGAGTCGTAGATGAAGATGATTCTCAAATGAATATTCTATAAGTGCATTTAATCATTCATCTCATAATACTTAAGAAATATGAGGAGTAGCTTGTGTTTGCAGACATTACCAACATATGAAAATAGTTATGTAGGAGACCTTGATGAATAGCAGAAAGACTTTACTGGACTAGTGGAGAACTTAAACTTTATAAATTCAAATTATAGTTTGCATACACCTATTACTCAGCTAAAATCCTATTGTGTAAGATTTTTTGTATTTATTGATATAAAGTGATGAAAGACTGAAAGTTGGGCTCAATGTATTTTTGTCTATGTTTTGATTTTAAGATATATATATATATATTTATTTATTTATTTATTTGCGTTTATGTATATAAACATGATATTTAAATTTGAAGTAAATGGCATCATGAATCTTTAAGTGATGTGTTTTTTCCTTTTCTTCGCATGTTGTCATTGTTGGTAATAGAATATTACCTTTGCATTTGTGTATTTGCATGTGTTGTTTTGAACCTACAATCTCCACAAATGGAAGAAATAGAGTGAATTCTTCTTGTATGCTGATGATACATTCTTCATTTTATAGAGGTGAACTCAACTTTGTTGTTCATTAGGTGTGAGAATTATTTCAAGTAAAAGTTGGGCATGTCAATTTTATATAGATCATTACATTTAAAAAAAATGCCCATTAAATGACTAGATTTGAATTATATTGTAAACGTAACATATGGCTCCTAGAAGTAACAACATTGGAATAGCTCATCAACTCAATTTGAATAAGATGTATAATGGATAATTTTCAGTTGAGTTATGAAAACAATGTACGAGATACATTGTATTAATCATGCATTGGCAATGGGCACAATGTACTACAACAATGCATATTATTGAGTGCATCTTATGTGCAAAGAGTTGATAATGCTTTGAATGATCGTTTCCCAAACCTTCCAATATTCAATGCAGCCATATTTTTCATCCCTTGTAATTATTCAAACAATGATAGTGACTAAATCACAAATACTGAATTGTGGCTCAAAAGGACATTATTGAAGTTTCAATACACCGAAGAAGAAAGTGACATGTGTAAGGGAGAACTTTTGGAATTTACAAAAACACTTCGACGTGATTGTGAGAACAAAACAATATTTGAGGCACACATATGTGGCAGCAATTTGGAATGGCACACAAATTGGCCTAAACTTATTCGACTTTGGCATAAAATTATACTTATTCCGTCAAGTATAGCTATTTGTGAAAGAGGATTTTCCAAACAAATTGTAATCACAAGCTACTTGTGCAATGGGTTGAACTTGAAGACCCTTAATGCTTTTATGCGGGTCTCTCTTTGTGAGCTTGAAGTGGATGCAATGGATTGGGTTACTATCTTCAGCATTTGGAGAAACATGCAAGACCGTAGGATACTTAGTACGCTCGATTGATAGTTTTTTTTTGTTACAAATCAAGATTGTATTTTGATTATTCAAAATATTAGTTTTCCTAAAATATTGTGTAACCCAAAATTGAGGTGACAATGTGGAATAAAATGTATATGTCAATTGACATTTTTTTTGTTTTGAAAACGTCACATGACACTTTGGATTTGAAGTGAAACGTCACATGAAATTTGTCAAACTTACACACTTTCTCCAAAGCACTTAAAGAAAATGTAACAAACCACTAAAGCGCAAACTACATATCTATTAATTTTTAAAATTATTCAATACATGGGATCTACATTAAAAAAATATGATACATCCACTAGCCCCAAACAAACACCAATTCTAATTACACACTTTGCCACAAAATCAACAAAGACACATATGACATGGCCATACTTTCTATCCATATGCAACAACAAATTCCTCCAAGGACTTAGAATTTCATGATACAATACCACAACTTACCAATCACTAACTTCTCAACTGCCCTAGGGGTGTGCCTTTCATTGAAACCTAGATGCCACGTGCGTTCATAACATATTCTTAAAACCATGTTAAGGTTAAAAAAAAAGTACATTCATATATGGGTAGTAAGATAAGTATATATATATATATATATATACATATTTTGAATAATAACGAACCCCTATCAAATGTATAATGTAAAACCCTAGCATTCATTAATAAAGTCGTTGAATACTTTTTCATTCCCTAGAAGAACTCATACGCATCTAAGTTTGTGATATATGCCGTAGAAGCTAATGTAGTTATTGCTTCAAAATCCATCATCAAATGATCTATAAGATCGTAAGTCCACTTATTGTTGGTTCTTTTTGGATACCAACATAAACCAATCTCCATGTTTGATAAGACAATCCATCAAGTCGATTGGATTCCTAACTCCACCCCCTAGGACGGTGGGGTCAATCTTCTAAATGACAACCTATGATTGGTGTAAGGCTTGGACTCTAGAGGAGATTAAAGTGACTATTATCCTTATTGGCTTTGGATTGTAGTACGAAAGTGGTTGCTTCCTCCACTTTCTTCGGGGAGCAAGTTGGCTTTGAAGTTCTCTAGTGATGCCACATAAAAGTTTTAAACATTCATCTTTATGACATTTGTTCTTTGGTCCTCATGTGGACCTATTCAAAAATGCCGGTCTCTCAAAAATGGAGTTTTGGCAAGCCAAGATAAAAGAATCCTGGCGTTACCTTAACATGTGCCTAGTATTGAGGAGCTTGGTTGCAGGGGCGGTCTCTTTCTTTTCTTTTCTTTTATTTTGCAATAGGTAGGCAAAGGAGGAAGAAAGTGGAGGAGGCGTTGCTATTGCTGTGGCTATCACGTGCGTATGGGCTCTTCTCCAAAGACAAACAATAAACACCCCCCTATGAACTTTCGGGGGTGTCAGATTGTCCTTGCATTCTTGAAGGTTGCTTGACTACAAATCCCATAGTGAGTGCACTTCACCCTCAAGGTCCATTGAGTAAATAAGAAATTGACTGGGATTTCATTATCAAAGTGAAACTATCAATAAAGCATGTAATTGACTTGGAAGTCAAAAATATTACAAAACCCTCACTAGCACTTCCAAGTCAATTACAAACTTTACTGACGGTTTCACTCAAATTAATTCCATAAACTAATTATTACAGTAATTAATTAATGTACTCACTGAAGTTAATAATTAAAAGTAATAAATTACAGTTTCCAAAATAATAATTAATTACAGCAAGTACATGTTATGATTAATTAGGTTTACTAAACTTGGTAAGCATATTTTCTGATTTATTTGGGATTAATTAAGATTTATTAGACTTAATTACATTCAATCACACTTAATTAGTTTGAATGCGTATGAATACATGTAAAAGTAGACGACATTACTTAAAATATCATAAAATATACACACTAATTAAAGTATCATTTTAGAATGACAATTTCAAATTGTAAGTCACAAAAATTATAACCTCACTACTAGTGAGGATTTTGTAATATTTTTGACTTCCAAGTCAATTATATGCGTTATTGACGGTTTCACCTTGATAATGAAATTCCAGTCAATTGTTTATTTATGCAATGGAAGTGAACATATAAATTGAATTTTGGACCTTGAAGGTGGAGTGTAGTCAATATGGGATTCGTACTCAAGCGGCCTTCAAGAATGCAAGGGGTAATATTTTTTTCGAAGTTGGGCGGGTCGGGCAGCCAAGTTCAAACATTTTCCCTTCCCGGGAGGGCTGCCCCAGCCCGGATCTGACAGCCCGAAAGATCGTAAAGGGGGGGGGGTGAATGTCTGCCGACGGGGAAGAGACAGATGCCGGCACGGACGGGGTGCATGTCCGCGGGCGCAGCAATCGCCGCAGTAGCGGCAGCAAAAGCAAAGGCAAAGACAAAGGCGATGGCGGAGAGATAAGGCTCGCTCCCAGAAGAGTCTCTCTCTCTCTCTTCTCTCTTCTCTCTCCATCTCCACGGACACTGATGATATAAGCTGCTACGCACACTCCCTGCACTAGGTAGTCACCCGGCCCGCCGGAAGTAGGTCGAGCTTAGCTACAGCAGTTGCTGCGTGAGTGCTTCATTTCCTTCCTTCTCGGAGGACTGACTTGGTGGGGGCCCTCGAGTCTCGTCCCTCACGCTCGGGGTAGTTCAGGCTTTCCACACCAGGAGGCAGCAAGCAAGCAAGCAAGCAACACCAACTCACACCTCGCTTGCAGATCACTGCCACACCCTGCGACGGCGGCGGCAGCAGAAGCACAACATTCACAGGCCGGCCGGCCGGCCTGCCTGCATGCCTGCATACAAAAGGGACGGAGGAGGACTTGGAGAAGGAGAGGGAGGAGGAGTGGGGCGGGGTGGGGGTGGGGGTAAGGCAAGCGCGGGCGGGCAGGCGGGCGGGCTAGGTAGCTAGTTAGCTAACTAAACACACCTCGTCTAGTCTCAACCTGGAGTCACTTCTTCACTTCCTGTGTGGCCGACTTCCCTTGCTGCGGGAGTGGGATTGGGAGTGGGGGAGTGCGCACGGCCATTGGTATTGGCCACGATCCAACTAAGTTGTGGTGAATGCAAATTGTCAGTGAGTGAATGTGGTCATGTGTGGTTGGTTGAACGACTAGATGAAGGAAGGAGGGGCACCTCCCGGCCGGCTGTTGGTAGGCAATGAGTTTTATGTTGCTTCTTCTTGGGCTGAGACTAATTTTGGGTGACATCGCTGCAATATTCGACTTGGTCGTGAAGCATCTCGGAGTCACCGGCTCCTCCTGTCACTGATCGAAATCGGTAGGGTTGTTTTGGCAAGCCGATGCGGCTGGGACATGGAACTTGAGAATGGGTCACTTGATGTTGTTGTTGTTGTTGTTGTTGTTGTTGCTGCTGCTGCTGCTGCTGCTGCTGCGACGAAAGTGGTGGTGGTGGTTAGTTTCAAGATGGAATTGTTCCTGCACCGGTACTACGAGTCTATTTGTGTTGTCACGTGTATTGCCGTGGATATTGCCGTGGGCTAATTTGTACGACTAAGAAACGTTGGATCGACTCATCATGTCTGTGCGAAGTCTCAGCTTTCACTCGGAGAAGTGGGCTAATGATTCAATCTTCTTAGACTAAGCCTATTAAAAAAAGAAAAAGTGAAGGAGTTGTTTCTCGACTGCAATTTAGTGTTTTTAACCCTCGACACGCTTTCCTACATGAAGGCTGGGATAGGACTGGGATTCTTCGCATCCCTGAGCACATGATGGCAGCCCAATTTGGAAGCTGCAGTAAGTAGGGCGATGCTGAACGTTGTCGTGCTTTTTTCTGTAGAGTCTGGACTAACAAAGATATAGAAACACTAGGTAGGTATACGTCGACATTGGAAGTGGGGGCAACTGAAGTGGTATACTGCTCATTTTGGGTTTGGGTGCAGGCCATGGAGTCCACGAGAAGCAACATCCATTGCAGTTCGAGGAATCATCATCATCATCATCAAGCAGGTGGCTCCACCGCGGTATGGTGTGAGTCTTCTGCATTGTCTGTCGGCCTCTTGGCTGAGTGCCGGGCTCAAGTGAGCAGCAGCGAGCAGATGCACACCCAATGCGACTTTGGCACCCTATCCCTCTCGGAGCTGGATATTGACAACATGCACCAAATCTTCGAGGACCTCCCGGAGATTCTGGAGGAATCGTTGCCCTATTATCAACTGGAGAAAAAAATTGTGCACCATCTTGTGTCGACATCGACATCTTCTCCTTTCCACCCTCCCGCACAACATCATCCTCATCATCCTTATCCTAGCAGTACTAAGCCTTCATTTAGCTCCATGTCTCTCATGCACGCCCAGCTACCGGCTGCAACTGTACCTGAAACAGCTTTGCTCTCAGTAAATTCACTCCCAGTACCGGATGCAGCCAAATTGGGTCACTTCTCGAACTTGGCAGGTGATTGTAAGCCGGGAGGAGGACAAGCTGTAAGTAGAAGTGCAAGAGTAGCACGACGTAAGTTTTCAACGCTGCAGCGAGAGGGAGCCAAACCCTCAATACCTCCTCCAAGTTCACAGCTGGAGGCTCTGGATTCTTTACCCATAGGTCAAATTCTACCCCAGGTAGTGCAGAGCTCTAATTCCGGCGACGGTGTGGTCCCCAAACTTTTGGCACCTTGTAATGTTACCACATTGAGTCTGTCTACAGTGGTCACTGGTCACATGAATGGAGGCTTCGAAAGACATCAACGCAGTGTCCCATGTCCACCACCGCAAAAGAGGGCAAGAAGGGATCCGTCCCTTTGCACCAAGCGGACCCAAATGACACGCCAATTCGACAAAGTGGAGCATATTGTGCGAGAGCGCTGGCGAAGAGATGACATGGCGGAGAAATTCTTGACCTTGGAGTCTCTACTGCCTCCCAGCTCAAAAGTAACCCTCCCTCTACTAACCTTCTGTCAGTGAGGTTTGATGGTTTCCATCTCGTTCAAGTCTAGGTTTTTCATCACTGCAGCATCGATAGGATCAACCACCAAGTGTAACATTTGAGTGATCTCGATGACATGGGAATCCCTCCTCTTCGAATCCTCAACATACTCACTATTTGTCTCTCTCGAAAATGCACAAGTTGGATATGTCTTAACTAGTATTGACAAGTCCGAAATTATTGGTGATATCTCCTTCTGAGTCCTTTGCATAACATTCTTTGGATTCCTGGCTAGTGACCCTTTTCACAGTATAAGCTTATAGTAATACCAGCATATCATAAATCAATGAAAAGTTCTCCCCAATCTTTGAACTTACCTTGGAGACTGAGAAAGTGTATGTATATATATAGTCCAAAACTCATCGAGTTGTGTTCCGCGACCTGTACCCTATAGTCCACGCTACAATAGGATCCAAGCGTCTCCCGAACCCAGATTCAAACTGAAGATCGCAGCATACTCAGGGTCTGTGCAGTTTTATTCTTCAAAATTTAAATGGTTGACATCCTTGACATTGCTGAAGAATGTTATGTGTTTTGGCCATGTCTTGGGTGAAACATCTGCTGGGAGATTTAGATATCCTGAAATGAGTATTTTTGAGTTTCATCATGAATTCCATCTTCTTCTCTCCTTACCTGAATCCGATCTTGATGTTAGCGTGACAGATCTAAAATTGTGGAAGAAAGCATGGAGTTGGTGAAGAGTCTGCAACATAGGAAGGAGGAGGTTTCCAAGAGGCGCTCTAAGCTGCAATTGGCGCTTGCCTCGGCTAAACAGGTGACCGACATGAAGCTCAAGAAGATAATTCTCAAGGACTCCTCAAAGGTGGCAACGAACAAGCAGCAGCGTTCATGTCAAGCGAATATCGATGAGACAGGCTCACCCTCCATCTCGTTCAATAATCTTCAGAGTGTTAAATCGGACATTATACCAAGAAAATGTGAAACAATGACTACTGGAACGGCAAGCATCTCCAAAGAGCTCCGGGACTGCGTTCAGGGCTTTCAAGTTCATTCTGAATCCTTAACCGAGACACTAGTGATTGAGATCATTTCCACACCTATTCCCAGCTTCCATAGCAGCCTATTGGGTGCGTTAGAGTCCTTTGCTTTAGCGGTGACATGTTGCAGCATCACAAGAATTAACAACTCACTAATCTGCATCGTCACGGTGAAGGTATGTATGTATGCCCTCCAACCTGCCGATTTACTACTTTTAATATATGTTTGTAAGAGGCCTTCTGCAAGATCTAATTTGTGCCTGACCTGTGAAGACTGATCTTTGTGCATTCTGCATATGGTGTTCCTCAACAGCCGTTGCCGCTTCCAGAGTCTCACCAAAGGCGATCATCATCAAGCATAATACGAGCTCTGAAGGCAGCATTCCAGACATTTTAGCATGACATCATCATCATCATGAATAAGGAAGGATTATTATCACAAAGGAAGCATTTCTATAGGAGCTGGTTCGTTGCCCACCGACATTCATCACCAACAAAATACAGAGATTCTGATCTGTGCACATTGTGAATCTGTATTACGGAGCAAATTGACATCATGTTGCTGCTACTGAAAATGTACTTGCGGGATGAGAGTTAGCAGACCACGGGTTCAAGTCTGCTTCCCCACAACGAGGCAGACAATTTTTCGCTTTGAATTAATATAGATGGGTTCTGATAGTCAATTTGCAGGCTACATCCTTGGGCGGCAGATTAATTCAAGCAGAGGATGACTGTGAGAAGCAGAGGATGACTGTGAGAAGAGAAGGAAAGAGTTCAATATTCGACCCGCACCACAATTTTAAAGTACAGGTTGATTGCATAGATAAATGCAATATCTACAAGCTTCGGATCAAGTTGGGACAACATGATCTTGACATGTCACGTCAATCATAATATCGAACAGTGCCACCGCCATAATGCACAAGTGATCGTCCATTCCCAGAATTTCTGTTTGTCATTCACCAGCAGCAGGTTCCCATAATTGGAAGATTGGACTGTAATTGCATTGTGGGCTTCTGGAGGGACCTCATCAACGACACTTTTGATCAATTATATCGTTGCACTTTGGACACGATGGTGCCTTTAGACGATGCAGATGTAGACTTTAGGTTGTTCGGCCACATTAATGTTTAAGCTGACAATCTCCACGACATGAAATGTAGGAGAGACTTCTCCTACAAGTGGATTTCTCCGCATAGGCAAGTTGTACTGGACCTGATGCGCTCCTGCCACTTATATTTCGGTGGTGTGCTGTAGGACGTTGCTGTGTCGTAGTTGTAACTTGTGTACATAGAAAATCTTGTGTGGATCTGACTCCTGTTGTGGATGGGTCAGTAGAGGAAGACCATATGACAATAAAGCTGATAGATTTGGCCCCAAACACTACGTACCGAAGATATCAAAGTACTCCACTGTCTGATATATATATGTGGCCCGCATTGTGACTTTCAAATTCTGGGTCTGTGAAGGTAATTCCAATAACAAATCAACAACTTAGTTGATTTGACACCGCAATTAGCTTTAAAGACCCAGTTGAGATGAATTACCCACAAACCTGTAGGGAGCAAGTTTCTCACACGTATGTATGCACCTTAAATACTCTCTTGCCTATCGCAGTATACTGGTGCTGATCGTAAGATGTTGAAACATGTGCAAGACAGATGATCGACCAGCCAGTCTGTGCAAGTATCTAATATGTAGGTGGCCGCTCTAGCACTGTGGTAATGTAGAAAATTGGTGATTGGCGCTTGACAACTCAAGAACATGTGAACCCGGACGGAATGATCAAATTAACAGGAATCATCTTATTTCCAGCTCCCTGTCTCTTTGCAAGGCCATGTACATTCGCAGACGTCGTGAAAGTCGTTCCTTTCGACAAAAATTACTGGGTTGGAATGATAAGCTTCCAATGTTAGAATCAAGTAAGTCATGCCATGTACTGCCTGCCCCAGAGGTACACATTCAGGAGATGTTATTAAAACCTTCAGGACATATGTTTTGAGATTGTTTTTGAGCCGCTGTATACTCTTAACGTATGACAGAAAGGGCTGGTTATCTACTCAAATGGTTTTGCATTGACATATCCCTTGCAAGGGTGGTGAAATTTATCATTGAGCTGAACTCTGAGGATTCGATAGAAGAGCCTGGTGCCGGTTTACCATATTGGTTTCCCGGCCTTTCCCTGCAGGTGCACATTCGGGTGACAATTCAGTATTATTAATCCCACCATAATCAGATACTTCCTTTTTTGGGGAAACAAAGACATTACACCAAGAAGTTTGTTCATTACTGTTGCGGACTGTGACTGATTGCGCTGCTAATTCTAATTTACATCCTCCTTAGCCGGTGGTGTCATCCCTGTATGATTCCAATGCCACTTTTACTAGAGTCTTGATCATTAACCCTGTCGTCTAGGGCTTTTACCTCTCGGTTTTATCATATACATAACTGCAGTGAATTGCCTTCTTCCTACAATGATAGTTGCACACAGACATATCCTCTGAAGCAATTCAATATCATCACACGTTCTTGCTGGTTTATGCTAACCTGATAACCCTTGATAAATTTCACACTAATGATCCCCAAATAATTGGGCCCACTAATTCTGACCTTCACCAAGACTCTTCAATTGTCTCCTATAAAGTACCTCCCATCCACTACAGTTCCTGGATCTACACCTATACTCATGAGGTAAACCCATCCGTCGTCTTATTAATGTAAAGTCTATGTAGACACGTACCTTGGCAGCATATGCAGACGTCGATCTTCCATAAGCAATATCATTTAGAGTGCTTCATCGTGCTTTCCAGAGCCAAGACTAACCCTGTTGTCTAGGTTTTTCACCTGCGAGTTTAATTAAATAATTGCAGTGTTTCGGTACCTTACAACAGATATATAACATGCTCTGATGTAGTTCAATCCGATCTATGGCAACCTGATGAGACCTTGATGATTTCTGGCAGTCACCAAGATGCTTCTTCAGTTGTCTTCTGTTAAGTAACTGCAACCAGCTGAGTTTCAGTTACCTGCGCAAGGAAGGAAGGAAGCCATCAAGAGCAAAACAAGAACGAATGGCCTGGGCCCATTAATGAAATTTATTTGTGTTCCAGAGTAGATATTTTCTGGGGAAATTTTTTTTCTTAAAATAATATTGATGTACATACAGTACCACGTCACGTTGTGCATATTGTCTCCTGATGACTCCTTTGTTACTGCACAGACAATATTCCTCCCACCGTGCATCAGTCTGCATCCAGGACAGGTTTTGTCCCTTGTATCCAGCCTAGATTATTCTCCGTGCAGAGGACCAGAAACGAATATACCTGATGACATCGGATAATATTGAGTTCTAGAAATATATGTTGCTAGCTAGCCCAACAATGCAGAGTGCATCCGAGAGGCTTGGAAGTTGGTTAGCACAAGACTAGCTACTAATGCTTTTTGATTGCGTTAATGTCAACTTATTGAGCAAAATAATGTCACAAATATGACACTTTCTCTCAGTCGCAACTAAGAATGTCACAAAGTTGACAAACGACTATGACATTAACTCCACTGGATTCCAGTAGTGAATAGGTAATTCCAGGCCATTGAAGGAGCTAGGTTAAGTCAGAGATGCCTGAGATGGACATGAACAAGTGATAAGAATTCAAAGTGATGGATCATAATCTCGACATTAATTTGATTGCTGGGATGAGCTGCAAATGACTCTGAAGTCTTGACGTTGTACCAGTGATCTGCTTCCATAGAGCCTCTTTCCTCACACTTCCATTTCCCTTTGCATCGCTCTAATTTGTTATCATGAAATCTTGAGCTGAGTGCATCTCGTTACACTCATGCAATGCTAGCTGAAGCTTCATGCTACTGATAGCTGGATATATAGCTGGCTCACCACAACGAAAATAAGGCCTTGTTTGATTCATTGAATGATTTATAAACTCTTCTACTGTGCATTTCAGACATGATAATTTTGAGGACATTAAGCATCCCAAGGAAATAACCCTCCGGTTTCACTACTTACTGAAAGGTTGCAAGTTGCAACGCAAGATCCAATTCCAGAATAATAAACTTCATATTGCGAAAATTGAAGTCATTGATCAATGCATTTTCCCTGTAGCCTCTTCATTGCTTCACATTGTTAATAGCAGGAAGCAGGTCAATTGATACTCATGGGACCAGCTATGTGGCAGCTGCATAGCTCTAAGTTGATTTATTTTGTAAAGGGGTCACTGTAAAGGGGTCCCCATATGAGATGGATTTTTGCATTATTATTTTTTAATTTTATTAAAATGGGGCATGCGGGGGCATTCAAAGTGGAGAAACAAATTCTTTTCATATCGGTTGTCGGCTCATTTAAGCATGTGTTCACCATGGGTAAGAAGCCCCATTTGCAAGCGAACTTGAACCGCTGTGTAAGATAGCGGATTTGAATCTGCAAGTAGACTAAGATGCCTCCCAAGTAGGTTAATCACCACAACACTTGATAGATGGTGAAAAATGGAAGGTAGCCGTGTACAGAAGTAGGAGAGCAACCTTCTTCAAAATGCCAACTTTCTCCTTTGCACTACTTTTGCACTTGAGACATGCATGTGACTGAGGATGACATCACTTTTGTCATGACGCGGATCCCTCGCCTCTTGCTTATAAATCTTTTTGGCATGGGAGAAGGGTACTTAGTGATAGATAATAAGAACAGGGTGCCCAATACACAATGAGGAATTAGTACTCACAAGTATTCTTATTTGAGTGTCTGTGCCTATACTCCAGCAAAAAGCGTCACACATGATTCAGAGACTTACAACATCTAGGGTCATTATGCTAGTAACTGCACAGGCTAATTGCAGCCATCATTTTTGCACAACCAGTAATTATATTGTAGATTACAGCCTTGCAGATCGGCAGTAAGTAATTCTGGAACTGATTGAGAGATTGACCCTGAGATGCAAACACATTGGGCTATTTTGTAACCTTGTACACTTTGACAGCACAATGTAGTCACCACTTTGCTGCCATGTCCAATCTATGAACAGGATGATCTGACCTTGAATTACAAATCAGCTGGTTGAGCTTGAGAAATAAGCAGTTCAAGTTTAAGACTGTTGGGAAATCGCCAATCATTTTAGAGGAATATATAGAGTAGTAAAGGAAAAATGAAAGATATACATCAGCATGTAGCCGATTGGAATTGGAAATAATTGGATCTGCGATTTTGCCCAAATTCTGGATATTTTAGTATGTTTGGACAAACCACTTGTTTAAAAATAATAAGGGATGTGCACTTGTGGGGACAAAAGCAATAACACAACAACCGCAACTTTGAGTGTTTAAATTTCAAGCTCGTCAACCACCACATTTGTGTAGTTTTGCATTCTAGTGCATGTCATATTGGCGGTTGGAAATGTCCAAAAGTCATGCATAAATCCAGGACATTGTGACGTCTGAAAGTTCTCAACCAACACATGACCATCTCACTACGGACAACGTGTTGGAGAAACGTGTTTCCTTTTTTTCTTTTTCTTTTTTTGAGACAAATGAAATGTTTTGTTTTAATGCCAAAAAAGTTACAACTTGGCCACCGAGGAAAATAGGTAGAAGGTGGTAAATGGACATCACATGTTAGTGTACTACACTAATGTTCTTTTTCCTTACAAGGCCACTGAGACCCCAAATAGAAAAGGGTATGGCTTTGTGGGGTACACACAGAGGAAACAAATAATCTCAAGAACAATACGACTCAATAAGCATGATCAAATAAATTAACAATCTAAAGGGAATCTAACATTCCAAGAGACATTGGAGTTGGATATGCAATAGAGGAGATTGTTGCCTCCCCTAGGGAGGTCAGTCCATGTATTTTAGTGGCACCACCCAAGAACACATGTGTGAGGCCAAACCACCCACCCTTATGCGTCCTAGTCCGGGTGAGGGAATGGGGATCTCATTCATGTTCAAATAACTCCCTCTTCCCAACATCGTTAAAATCCATCACATCTTCCATCAACTTTGGCACACCGATTTATTCCATGGCGAGGATACAAGCCTTGAAGAACGCTATTCTCTAATGTCACCCCCGTACTACATCCCATCATAAAACCCACACATCTAATAAATATTTAATGCAACCACCTAGCATGATGTGGTTTTCCTACTTACTGATTAACTAATTACTTAGGCTAACCCCATATTCTACTTCTAGCTAACTAGCCTATATTGTGTCACAAGTTGGACGCCACTACCATCCCCACATTAATTCCACCGTGGCAACTAGTGTGTACCCAGGCCTAACTCGAGTTTGAAACCCAGCTGCCTTGCCTTCGAACAATCCTTGGCCGAATGCTGGCCTCCCAGCTGCCTTGCCTTTGAACAATCCTTGGCCGAATGTTGGCTTCCCAGCTGCCTTGCCTTCGAACTAACTTTGGCTGAATGCTGGCCTCCCAGCTGCCTTGCCTTCGAACAATCCTTGGCCGAATGTTGGCTTCCCAGCTGCCTTGCCTTCGAACTAACTTTGGCCGAATGTTGGCCTCCCAGCTGCCTTGCCTTCGAACAATCCTTGGCCGAATGTTGGCTTCCCAGCTGCCTTGCCTTCGAACTAACTTTGGCCGAATGCTGGCCTCCCAGCTGCCTTGCCTTCGAACAATCCTTGGCTCCTCCTCTATCCTAGTACGAGAGAGAGAGAGAGCACACCTCCAAACTCAAGGTCATAAACCCTTTGCGGAGAGGAACACTCAAGTTTATCCACTAAACCCCCAACCTTAAACCAACATGGACATGTCCTAATTCAAACACTTAAACCCAAGGACCTTTCCCTTGCTTCATCAACACCACTCATGTAACCAAAACACCCCCTAATGCCACTAAGATTCTAATTACCCACACAAAATAAGCCTAAGGCCTAAAACATAACTCCACACCAAGCCTCACTCTTTTTAATACTTTTTGTTGTTTCAATAATGATGTCAAATGCAACTTCAACTAAGTTTAAAACATAAAACAAATATGAGCAACCATTTTGGGCTCATAACATGGTGTCATAATGGGTTGGGGGGAGGGGAGGTATTTTTCTAAGTTAGAGCAATTCTTGGCAACCCTTTAATTCTCAAATTTGCTAAAACCACTCAATTAAAACCAAGGTATTATTCATTATAATGTTTTTAGCATCTTTATTTACAGCACCCTTACTTGGAAAGAATGATTTTCCTAATTCAAAATCTTGAACAACAAACAACACCAATAAATTTTTAACACAATCACGTACACATGTACAATGTTATGAGTTTAGAATTATAGGGTCCAGCCAAATCCACAACTAAAACAACAATGAGAAAAAAAAATTAAATTCACATACATACAATGCACACAGTAAAGACCTCAATGCACACAAATACAAACTAAAATGAATGCAAGACCTTTTTGTTGAGCTCAAATTATTGTTTTTATAGTCTAGGGGAGTTCATCAATGATTTAGGTAGAAACAACGTGTGCGAAAAGGTAGGGTGGAATATATTTGTAAGACACATATTGTGTATTTTGTTTAGATCTACATTAGGCTCCATTATATATCCATAAGAAATTTATATATAACATCTGGTACGATACATTGTGCTAATTTACTTCTATTTTTCAAGAAATGGTGTAACAAATTTTGAAATGAATAGCTTTTTGTAGAATGAGTATGTTTAGAGGGTAAGTAAAGTTATGTTAAATGAATAGCGGGGGTTCATTGGAAACATGAATGGAATTTCAATCATTGTGGATGATGTTTAGTTCACTATAGATGAACTTTGGTTTGGACTATATGAACTTCGGTTTGTTGTGAATGAAACAAGAAAAAAAGAAAAAAGGAGATTTGAGAGGGTTAGAAGCATGGTGGGCTAGTTTTCCCTTTCCATTGTCATTCTGCACAACTCTCTCAACCACACGGTCATGCCATTTGTTCAAAGGTTTTGTCATTTTCTACGTTTCCTTTACATATCAAACAATAGCAAACAAAGAACCATACTCCACCACCACGAGAGAAAAATATTGAACCCCTACATTTTATAAACAAATTAGAGTGTAATTTATTGCACAAAGATGGAATTTATGATTACCTATAGGGTGAAGGAAAATGGCGATAAGTAGGATTTTTTTATAATTAAAGGGTCCAAGAAAATTATTGGAACCAATAGGAGATAAGATTGCACAAGCATAGACACCTATACAAAGGTATATGAACAATCCTTGAAGTGAGATGGTCTCATGCTCTCCTTGTTTTGCCTTTTATTTATTTTCTTCTCTTCATTGGTTCACACAAACAATATGGGATAACTTCTACCCCACTTTAGACTAGCATGGTAGCCTTATTCTAACCTTATTCTTTCTCATGCTTCTTCCTTTATATTTTTATTAACTACAAGCAATCTAATGCTCTACCTTCTACACTCCCACTTTGCGAGTAGTTAAAAGCTTCTAAACCCACTGCCTTTGTTAATGTTTGATGCCTATCATTTGCAAGTGGTTTGGTTAGCACGCCCGCTATCATATCCTCCGTAGGACAATACTTCAAACATATCTCTTGGTTTTCTAGTTTCTCCCTAATGAAGTGATGTTGTACACTAGGGTCCAAGGTAGAATGGCGTTTTTGGTTTTCCAGTGGAAAAAAATTCAAGTCTGCCCACTTTGAAAGCCTCTAGAGAGATCAAAAATTGGTGTTTTACCTTGAATGTTTTACCATGCACTTGAAATCAAGTTTTTAGTATGCCTACCAAACTTCAAAGCCAATTAATTCACCAAAAAAAAAGTTATTCAAAATCTACCAATATAGGTAGCTGTGGACAAAATTTCACTCCTACCAACTTCAACAACCTCCCAAAAATTGAAAAACAATTTCCTTACTTTGATATTTTTTTGGTAGAAACTAATTTGTGTTAGTAATATATGGTAAAAATCTCAAGTATAAAAGATTAGTTTAAAAAAAGATATTTCCAATCTACCAACATGTGTTATTTTGTAGTATGCTTGTGGAAATCATTTTCACTACAACCAACTTTGACACCCTCCCAATGGCTAAAAAATGGCCCATTTGCCATGAAATTCTTGTCACAAGATAAGCTACATGTTAATGACAAGTGGGCCAAAATTCAAGCTCAAAAAACTTACCAAAAAAAAAAAAAAAATCACAATCTACTAACATGTACGTCCTCCACTTGCCTCTATCACTGCTTGTAACCTAGTAGGCATGGAATGACATAGTAGAAGAAGCTTTTGACCACTAATAATCTTCCACTCTCTTGCAATAACTACTCTTAAGTCACTTGTATTTTTAGGATATATTAAACCATGTTGATTCCAAAGATTCTCAATTGGATTGAGATCATGAGAGTTTGCGGGCCAATTAAGCTTCTCTAGACGGTGTGCTTGCCTGCATTCTTCACATAATTTGCTTCTATGGACAGGTGCGCCATCTTCCATGAATAATCCTTGTGGTATTTTTTCCATAAAATGAAGCAACTCCCCATTGTAAACCACTTCAACAAAATCCTTTACAGAGCGCCGATCTTTAGGCATAAAAACAAGTTATGACTTTTGCCCTCCAAAAAATGCATCCCAAATCATCAAAGAAGTCCTCCCACTCTTGAAAGTTGGAACTATACAACTTGAAGCATAGCGCTTATACACAGTTTTCCAAACATGAATTTGTCTAGAGTTTTTTCCAACTTCAAAAGTGGACTCATCTGTCCAAACAACTTGCTCCCAATCTTCTGCACTCCATCAACAATACTTTTGAGCAAAAACCAATTGTTGAGACATGTGGCGATGTGTCAAAAAATGTTTTTTTGACTACAATTCGACTGTGAATGCCACTATCATGTAAAACCTTTCGAATAGTATTTCTACATACTTTAGTAGGACACATATTAGTAATGTCAGAGAGCGTGATGCGACGATCAGCTTGGAAAACACGTTTTATACCATGAACATCTCTATCACTAAGTTTTTTTCCATATTTTTTGGCACACGTTTTGCTTTTGTAGGTTTTATTTTCTCAAAATTTGTTCACCAACCTCTGAACTGTTCTAACAAGGACTCCAACAATAGCTGCAATTTCAACTCATTTCTTCCCTCCCTCACTCAAACCCACAATACGTGCACGAATTTTATCTAGAATAGCCATCAATCACAACTTTTAATCTGAGAATTTGATCTAAAATTTTAACTACCTAACCACATGTCCATACATGCTTCCCTCCCAAATCAGCCTTGATGTGCATAATGTGCTCCCAAATCAACTTGTGTATACCTTCACTCCCAAACCAGTATGTGTAGACCTTTCATCTCAAATGAACCCTCATGTGCATACTCTTACTCCCACATCACCATGTGCATACCTTTGCTTTCAAATAAGCCCTCTCAAATCATCACACATTCTACAAGTCACTTGTGATATTCAATTCTCAAAACAAGTATTGATGTAGAGAACAAAAACTCCTTCATGCGTATGTGGTGTTCAAATTCTTAGCAAGTGTATTCATTGGGATGTGACAAGTGCACACAGTTAAATTTGGATGTTTTTTATTTTTTGTGTAGGCTTTTTAAACTTTAATTGTGGCATACTTGTCATTAACATGTAGCTTATCTTGTGTCAAGAATTTCATGGCAAATGGGCCATTTTTTAGCCATTGGGAGGGTGTCAAAGTTGGTTGTAGTGAAAATGATTTCCACAAGCATACCTCAAAATAACACATATTGGTAGATTGGGAATATCTCTTTTTAACTAATCTTTTAGACTTGAGATTTTTACCATATATTACTAACACAAATTGGTTCCGATCAAAAAAATATCAAAGTAAGGAAATTGTTTTTCAAATTTTGGGAGGTTGTCAAAGTTGGTAGGAGTGAAACTTTTTCCACAGCTACCTATATTGGTAGATTTTGAATAACTTTTTTTTGGTGAATTATTTGGCTTTGAAGTTTGGTAGGCATACTAACAACTTGATTTTAGGTTCCTAGTAAGAATTTCAAGGTAAAATACCAATTTTTTTTTTATCTCTCTAGAGGCTTTCAAAGTGGACAGACTTGAATTAATTTCCACTAGGAAACCAAAAACGCCATTCTGCCTTGGACCCTATTGTACATTGATATGTTTGGTGCGAGAATGCTGTGTGGGATTCTTTGCAAGTGCTATGCATCCTTGATTGTCACACATGATGGATGTTAGCCCTTCTTGCACATATCCCACATCCGCCAAAAGTTGTTAAAGCCAAGCCGCTTCCTTAATACAATGGCTAGTAGCTATGTACTATGCCCCCGTCGTAGACAATGCAATGGTTGATTGTTTCTTGCATTTCCATGAAATGACTCCAACGCCAACCAAAAATATGTACCCCGTGGCGGATCGCTGGTCATTTGCATATTCCACCCAATCCGCATCACAAAAATCTCTTAAGACAATATCCTTGCCTCCGAGGCATAATTTGAAGTCCAAAGTGCCCTTCAAATACCTCATAATGCGTTTTACGGGCCTCCAATGCAGTGGATCGGCCTTTGACATGACTTGGCTCACCGTATTTACTGCAAATATCGGCCCTCGTGGCCACCATTGCATACATGAGAGATCCTACTCTGGCCTTGTATGGAACACCTTCCATTTCCCTTTGCACATTCATAAACTCCTCATTCGAAAGTCTTAACAATTTAGAATTCACATTGAACGGAGTTCCAACCGGTTTGCATTTTTTCATGTTAAAACACTTGAGGATCTCTTCGATATAGCTCTTTTGGTTTATGGTAGTGGTACGGGCTTCTCTATTCCTCTCAAATTCCACTCCTAAGGAATAATGTAATTCTCCAATATTACTCATCTCAAATTCCTTCTCGAACTCTGATTTGAGTCACTTCAATTGGGTTACATTGCTTGCCAATATGATCAAATCATCCACGTAGAGGATTGCCACCAACAAATACTCACATGTTTGTTTGACGTATAACGAATGATCCGCTTGGATCTTACAAAAGCCCTCGTTAATGAAGATCGAGTCGATATAGTGGTACCACGCCCTCGGCGATTGCTTGAGCCTGTACAAAGCTTTCTTGAGTTTGCACATAAGATCTTATTTACCCTCTTGTACAAAATCCTCCGGTTTATTCATATAAATTTCCACCTCCAATATTCCATTCAAAAATGCCGTTTTTACATTCATTTGGTGGATTTCCCATTTCATGGCCGTTCCTAATGCGAGTATGCATCTGATGGCCGTCATTCTCCGCGGGAATTTGGATTGCCTCTTCATTTGCAACCAAGTGATCTCCTACTTGCTCCTCACGCTCCTCACCATCGTCCACAATATCGTCCAACATCGTCCAACATCATCCAAGATGATTTGGAAGATTTGTCCACAACAACCACTATAGGGCCTTCATTTCTTCTACTTTGATGAATCTCCAAAGCGTTTCCAACGCTCATATCATCTTCCATGAATACCACGTCTTTATTTTTATGATTTTTTAATTTGTAAACATAATAGCCTTTAGGCCTTAGTCCCCTTACAATAACCTAAAAACAAACATTTTGTGTCATTTGCATCAAATTGCCTTTTTGTTCATCCGGAACCATTGCATAGACAACGCACCCAAACACACACATGTGTGTAATGCAAGGTCTCCTTTCGCTCCACATTTCCTCGGACGTAATGGAATCTAACGCCCTTGTTGGACAACGGTTTCGTGTGTAAACCGCATTTACTACCGCTTCCATCCAAAACGATTTGTCGACGTTTTGATCATGAAGCATGTTCCTTTCCATATTCACAATGGTACGATTTGCATGTTCCGCCACTTCATTTTGTTAAGGTGTATATAGAGTAGACGTTTACTTATCGATACCATGATCCTTCAAAAACTAATTAAATGTCTTGGAAACAAATTCCCCGTCATTTGTCTGATAAAAAAAATTCATTTATTACTTTGATTGTATCTCTAAAAATGCCTTAAATTCCTTGAACTTCTCAAAGCAATCTCTTTTGGATTTCAACACATATAACCACACCTTCTTTGAAAAATCATCAATGAAAGTTACAAAATACCTTGCACCGCCCATAAATATAATTCTCATGGGGTCACACATTTCGGAATGCATAATTTCCAAAGGCTTGGTCGCTCACCTCCCTTCTTCATTCGGAAACGCAACCCTATGTTGTTTGTCTTCAATGCATGTTTCACAAAGCGAAAAGAATGTGGATAAGAAAATTTGTCAAGGTTCATATCACTTATCATGTTTTGGAGGGTATGAACACACTTCAGGTTTACTTGGCTAAGGCGGCGGTACCAAAATTTAAGCGCATCATCTCTCGTTGGAGATTGTATCAAGTTGGCCGCTTCAGCTTTGTGTATCTTCACAAAATTGATTTCGAACAAGTTGCGTTTGCGTGGTGCAATTGCAATGACTTCATCATTGCAAGATTTGACAATGCATTTGTTTAAGTTTAATTGGACCTTTAAACCATTCAACACAAGTTTGTTCATCGATAGCAAATTGACATGCATTTTGGATACGTGGAGCACATTTTTTATACGAATCTGATTGATTTTATCTTAAAATGTTTCCATGACAAAAGATCCTATTCCGATAGCTTGGACAACGCTATTATCACCTAAATGCACATTATGTGGAGTGATTACTTCATAAGTGTCAAATGTGATTTTACACGAAATCATGTGCATAGAGGCACCCGAATTCATGATCCACTTACACATACTCTTGGAATGTGCTTCATTACAAATGCGTAGTCGTCATTGTCATTCGCATTTTTTTATTTGTTCTTGCTCCTTGTTCTTTACTTTGTAGCGAAAATGCGCAATGTGGCATGGTTTACCACAATAGTAATACGATTTTGCACATTGGCAAAAAAATGAGTTGTCCCCTTTTACCTTGTTGCAACACCATGGCGGCATTTTCACCATGGGGCTTTTTTTTCTTACACTTCAATATCTTGTGCATCAAACACGTCATCACGTAGTCCACCGTAAAATCCTTCATCAGTATCGTCTTCGTAGCATGACCAAATATTCAAATGACACCGGCAAGCTTTCGAACAAGGTCATGACAATGTTTTCGTCTTCCACAGGTACATCCAAACAAGCGAATTGATTCGCGAGCATCTTGACCTTGATGACGTCGTCCAACAAATCATTGTCCTCTTGTATCTTAAATATGAAAAATTTGCGGCGAATGAAAATGATGTTAGATAAATTTTTCGTCTCGTGAATGTTGTAAAGGATTTTCTACGCCTTTGCGGGTCCTTTGCAACTCTTGATGTGCACAAGTTGATTGTCCTCAAAGTTGAGGCCGATGATGGACATGGTATTCTCGACACGTCTTTGATACTCCTTCAAATTGGGATCCGCATTGGAAGCTGGAGGTTCTTTGGATCTGTCCATAATATTCCAAAGATCCATGGATGCCATCAGCATTTTAATTTTAAACTTCTAAATATTGAAGTTTCCTCCATTAAACTTATCAATGATTCTAGTGACCTCGCTTTCAAATGATGCCATTGTATGATCGGATATACGCTTAAAACATTCAAACAATATATTTCTCATTCTAAATGTCTTACACTCTTAAATATCTCAAATTAAATCTTCTTCACCTCAAATGCCTTACACTTTCAAATCATTCAAATAAGATTTTTTTTCACCTCAAATCATTTAGATAAGATTTTCTACACCTCAAGAGAGTTCTAAGAATATTCAAATTATTCAAATATAATATCTTTTCAACTCAAATGCGTCTTACACTCTCAAAGAATCTTCTCAAATTCAAGCCTTTGAAATCATATGCTTTTGGAGTCTAAACACCTTCAAAATTCTCAAAGAAACACTTGAACTCTCAAAACATTGAAGTCAAATGCTTTAAAGTCTAAACACCTCCAAACCTCTCAAATAAAATTTTCAACGCTCAAGTCTCTCAAGTTATGTGTTATTGCAGTCTAAACACCTTCAAAGTTTTCAAAGAAACTCTTGAACGCTCAGACATTCAAGTCAAATGCTTTAAAATCTAATCACCTCCAAATCTCTCAAATAAGTCTCTTAACACTCAAGTCTCTCAAATTATGTATTATTAGAATCTAAACACCTTCAAAGCTCTTAAAAAAACCCTTAAACATTCAAAACATTCAAGTCAAATGTTTGAAGTCTACACACCTCCAAACATCTTTGCATGCTCTTGCATCAAACATACATTCAAGCAAAAACAAAACACAAAGAAATACTTACAACAACATGATGCGCCCTCGGGCACCTCCAACATTCCGAAGCACCAACTCCTCAAAATTTATTCCGCAAATTCAAATGCAATCAAATCTCTAGGTACTTCACTTGCATGGTGGACCCGTAACCTATTGGAATCAAAAGAAAATAAGAATGCATAAGCATAGACACCTATACAAAGGTATATGAACAACGTTTGGAATGAGATGGTCTCATGCTCTCCTTGCTTTGCCTTTATTGTTTTTCTTCTCTTCATTGGTTCATACAAACAATATGGGATAACACGTATTCCTCTTCGGACTAGCATGGTAGCCTTATTCTAACCTTATTCTTTCTCATGTTTCTTCATTTATATTATTATTGACTATAAGCAAACTAATGCTCTACCTTCTACAAAAATAAATGTCTAAGATAAATAGCCCCTAAGCAAATACTTGGTTCTTGCATGTGTGTGCCACTATCCTATTCAGGCGCCTTCCATGGGTTCATAGTGTAAAATTCAATGTGATCACTATGTGACTTCTTGAGTTTTAGATCAATATGAGGATTGATCTGCATCCAAAGTACATAACCAAAGGGACCATTCACAATTGGGTGCCAAGAATGAGTGTCTAACGAAAACGGACTAAAGTAGATGATTTCACATACTTGGTGTGCTTAAATTTGTATTGTGGAGCACAAATTGAATCATACCTACATTTAACATTCCATAATCAATACATCGACAAAGTTAATTTACAAATATTAGGGTCATATAAGATATCATTTTGATTCCTTATATTAACTGTTATCTATGGTTGTTGCTAGAGTTGTTGACCTTAAGATCAAGGAATGAAAAGGACAACAAAAATTAATTGAAATGATTCCAATTTTCTTCCTTACACTTATCATTCAATTGTCTACCATTAGAACCAAAGATGTATCGCATATCAATTGTGCAGCTTTACATATGAAACCAAACATGAGCCACATTACACAATAGCATGGCTACATGAAAAATGAACGTTTAGAAATAGAATTGGACATAATAAAATATATGTATGGACACATGACACTTACACCAAGGTACCAGGATGGAAAACAAGAAGTAATACACCTCTGATGTACACTTCAATAATGAAATTACTATTGATGTGGCCCAAACAAGTCCTATGACCTATCTACTCATTTCATAAATGATTCTTATTATTATTTAGTAATAAATGATATATTTCTTGATAAATCCTATGACCTATCTATTTATCTATTTAAATATTATTTATTAAATCATAATAAATCATAATAAAAAATTGAGATTCAATGCGACACAGTCCTTGGTTCCTTTGCCCCAAAAGTAATACCCCAATCATGAATGGACCCCAAACACAAAACAAACACAAATAAGCCTTCAAATGACAACCACTAAAAAAAACGGGTATGTTGTGCTTGTCTAGAGTACAGGGTTTAAAAATGCACAAATAACAATGATGGAGCATTGAATTCATAACATTGCAAGGATGCTACAAGTTTTAAAATGTCCACTAAGTCGTATCTTGGCCCTAGAATATACTCTCGGCTCTAGTAAGACGTTGGCAACTAAACCCTCGTCACCCACCCTCGGTAGGTCCAAAATGGACATAAGTTCAATATTTTCATCCATTCCTTTCAATCTAACCCATTCATGTTTTCATCGTAATTTCATTTTAATTTGACATTCATTATGAAAGAACTTGTACTAAATACAAGGAGAATATAATTTTCCCACATATTCACACCACTATCTTAATTATCATTCATTTATTCCATTTAGGAGTTCTCTTGATTATACTAAATTTAAATTTGATTTGTGCCACCCTATGTTTGTGTCCACATTGTTTGCTAAATTTTCTAAGTAAACTCCCCATGTTGCCTCTTTATATTGCGTCAAATTTGTTCACGACTTTGTTATAGCTACAGCTTTCCACTACACTCTTGCCCATGCAATCCTAGTACATTCGGATAGGCCTTCTCAATTATTTTGGTGCACTTTCCCTTGTACCCATCAATTGTTGGTGAAAGTGAAATCATTTCTTTTCAATCCAAATGGTCTACGACATGATCCCACTCAAGTGGAGCCAAAATTTCAAGTACTTGTGCAAGGAGACAAGAATTTTCTTGCTGAAAATACCATGATGCTAATCAAATGGTCTCCATATGTCATGTTGATTGGATCTTGCCTTCATGGTGTTTATGAAACCAACCAAGTAGTCTTGGGCTATTATAAGAATACTTACACTAATTTTGCAGTCTCAAAACCGGTGGACAAACAATTTCAAGGATGCCAAGGGTACACATGTGACACTATGATATCAATCTCGGTAAGAAATATGGGTTATTTAGTTGGCATAAAACCATTATGATAATATTTTGATTAGGTACAATAGATAAAAATAAAGGGTACTAGGGACTCACACAAATGTTCAATGGTTGGATTAGTTTGGCCAATCCATTGAATGAAGAGTCAAGGCAACATAAACTTTATGATGGTGTATGTGAGATAAAGCAGTTTAAGATATAATGGAAAGATAGAGAGCACTCCACGACATTGATGTTTAAATGATAGTTATATGGTTTGCTTGACCATAACTTAGTATTTTGCATGACATGAACAAACCAACATATACACATATGATAATAAAAACACAACATTTTCTTAAGCATACAAAAAACACCACATTAAAATATATTTGTTGCATATATCACATATTTTTAGGTGATGATGATGAACTACAAGAAGAGATATAAAAAAATGATCCACATAACTGGGAAGCAACTTAAAGTTGGTTGGGAGGAACATGCACCATTATTTTTATTAACTTTCATGTCAAGGAAATATTGAGAGTATTGGTCAAAGAAAACAAATACGTCTATGGTTGTCACTACAACATACGTTAATGCTTCTTCTTTTCTCATAGATCTTTCATTATTTGAGTAGAAGCAATTAACAAAAAAATTCATTTTTTTCACATTGAAAAACAATGGTCCCATTTAGAAATTCATATGTATAATCTACAGTATGTTTTATGGGAAACTCATGTTTTGATGTGCATATATATCATATTATTATCTTGCATTGGCAGTGGTTGACATGTGTTATTTTTCCATTTTTAGTGGTTCCACATAGTTTACTTATTTAGGTGATCGAGTGACCCCAAAAAGGTATTTATCATACTAATGCTCATAATCTTCACCTATAACGTGAATACAAACATATCTGCAATAAATACAAGTTAGAAAATCTCGTTGTCTGTTTAAATCAATTTCTACTACTACATTTGTCACGTCACTCAAGTTGTGTATAATAAGTATAGCTTCAAAAAAAAGTTACTACCCTCACAGAGGGGTGCAACACACTATGGTTGAAGGTTGATAGCCATCGATTTCCACCAATCAAATCGCAAGAAACCAAGAATTCGGACTCTTGGCCAAAGTCCAAAGTCCATCTCAAAATAAAATGCCTACATGGTAGTATTATTTGACCAAGGCGACATATTCTCGAAGGAAGTTGGGTCGGACAAGAATGGAAATCCAAACTATGATCGAGAGGATGTCGATTTTTTTCATAAAATTTTTAAAAACTAATAAGATCTTGGCCGTAAGATTGGATGGGTTGTTTTGGGCAGGGAATGAAGTGGCTCTCTCTCTCTCTCTCTCTCTCTCTCTCTCTCTCTCTCTCTCTCTCTCTCTCTCTCTCTCAATTTAAGATTCCCTCAAGGGCTGCCCGGAAAAAAAAGTAGCAGAAGCAACAAAGAAATACGTTAGTAAGTCCTGGAGGGACCTTCGGCACTGTAGCCTTCAGTGCTTGTCGAGGGAACTGCAAGGGCGGCGTTGTAACTTTCCAGTACAAGAAGTTGCTCCTACTAAGAGAACTCTGAGTGACTGAGACTCGCGTGACAAGGTTGTGTAGCCCTAGCCGACGTAGACAGATTGCAGCAACGAGAGCGCTATCAGGATAAATTTCATAGCCTCAAACTCTACGGCACCAAAGTCTGAATTCTTGCCTGCTTAGCTATATTCAAGGTCTGCTACTATGATTGACGGAATACTAGCACTCATACTAAACGGCAAAATGAGCAAATCAAGCTCAGTTTAAGAGGATTTCAAGGTGGAGATATAAGCCTTGTATGTGAACGGCTTACATTTGGAATGTGACTAAGAACTTAAGTTAGCACAAATTTTGCTTAAGTTACATGATTATTTGTTAATATTTTTATGACTATGTATAACACTTTAATGTAGTATTGGTGTAGATTACCTACCTCTAAGGAAGTGGTAAAGCCTTGTTGACATCGATAACAAGTAAAAGGTTTGCTAACACCTGTTGTACGCTCTACTGACATATTTTGTGGTATTTTGGGGAGCATGGGCACAGGTGAGGACCTCTTCTACAAGTGCTACACGCCTTCTGAAGATTAATCCGCTCATTTCAATTCCTAAAGACTACTTGTTTTGTGTCCGGAATTGAATTTGAGTCTTTCTTGTTTTTACACCAACTTTCTCTCTATATTTGCTAATTGATCCTCAACTCGAACTCTATGCACCTTGTGGTAATAAAGCAGTTGGGATTATATAAAATAAATCAAGAAATGGACAACCGGTATACACAGGGGGATCACTCCATTGTCAAGTTGAACACCACGTGCGACCAAAAAAAAAATTCTTTTGGTAAGTTGCACCACCAAAATGGGTCAAAATTTTATCAAATTTTTTTCATAAGTAGATATACACTGTACCTATGACATAGTTAAAAGTGGTAACTAAATTTGATGATTTGTTTTTTTCATAAAACATACCGTTTCTAACTAGAATGACACATAATTGAACTAAAACAATTACTAAAATAAATAAAGATGACTAAAAATTTCAAAAAAATATACAAAAGATACTATCAATGGTTATGTATATGTAGAAAAAATATCGTAAAATTTAAAATTATATATGGCATGCAATATAGGGGTAGCAAACTTTGTCCGCACGTGGTGTCAACTTGACAATGAAGTGACCTCCCCGTGCCAGTATAGTCATCTAACTATATAAGGTAAATTGAATAAAATTTGAGATTCTTGATCTTCCTACAAAAAATAAAAGATAGAGTTAAAGTAACTTTATAGAGAGTCACAAATATCTCTGAAAACAACCATGATCTCCCGAAAATATGGTGTATAGATATTATGGGTTGTATCAGAATACAACCATGGATTATCAAATTTCTCCTAATAAGTGACTCATATATTTGTGTCGAAGCAAGCATGTGTGTGATGTCAGCATTGAAGGGTGAAGGTATTAACGAAACCAATTGAGGGAGCCATAATCATAACTTGGATTTGCTCACAGCCAGGATATGGTTACTTGATATTCAGTCACAATATGATGTTATTTGATAACAGAAATGAACTCTGGACCATTTGGAAATATGGGAACTCTGGAGTTGTTTCGAAGTCCTATTAAAAATAAACTAACCTTCCCTGAATATGGTAATTATGATGACATTACTTTATCTGCAGTCACAGTTCAGTCTATGGGACTAACAATACTAGTGGAGCAACCGATATTATAGAATGAGATAGTGATTGACTGAGGTTCTTGACTTACATTCTTGCACTACAACATATTGGGTATTTTGTGACTAGGGAAATGTGACTGGGGATGACTGGTGATTACAGGGTGTCACATTTGGCCAGGCCTCGACATTTGGGGGGGACGAAATTCAAAAATATGACTCGCAGTCATATAACACTGTAGTATTCGGCAAATGAACCGTATACAGTTGTGAGCCCAAAATGGTGCCCACATGTGTCCTTAATCTCAAAAGATCATTGGAACCTAGACTTTGATGTTTGTTCAATCATTCAAAAAGATAAAAAGAGTGGAATGTTAGTGCTTTGAATTGCATTCGAATTGAAGACTTGAGTAGGAGTTAGTGGGAATTTGATATCGAAGTGTGGAACTGGGGGTTAGTTTAAGGGTGGTGAAAGCTTAGAGTTAGGAGTAGTTAAGAGTTGAGTTTTGTTTAGCTAGAGCTACGGCTTAGGCCATATTTTATTGTTCATTTTAGGCTTGTTAAGTGACTGTGAGGAGTGGTCAAGGCTTGTGGATGAGCCTGGCCACCGAAGGTTGGAACGGCAGTGGCCGGGAATTGTTGATCTCGAAGGAGGGGGGTCCAGGAGGCCTTGGAGGAAGAAAAAAAAAACCAATCTCTCTCTCCCAACTCGGAAGAACAGGGAATACCGCCGCCGGGGCGGCACACCAAAAAAAATCATCGGGAAGAGGCCAACTCAGGGGCTATGGGGGTGAGATTTGGACGAGGGGACAGGTGAATTATGCGAGGAAAAATTGGTCCTGCAACCTCGAGATAGAGGGCAATGTGGAAGGTTGTTGGCCGGGACCGAACTCGGTGAGTTTGGATTGAGGGAGGAGGAGCTCCCAGGGTGGGAAGTAGGAGGTTGATTGAATTCAAAGGAGGAATTCCAACACGCAGAGGAGGGCAGAAGCCTTTGAGGAAATGTGGGCAGTGAGTGGTTCGGCAAGCGGATGGATTGCGATGCACCTGCGACTAGTTGAAGCGGCATTGGTAGTTGCTGAGATGCGGGAAGTAATGCTAAAGATCAATGAGGCAGGGTCAAAGGAGGCGGCTGGGAATGACCCTTAGCCATCCAACTCGACCTCGACTCCTAAGGCGGCAAGCCACAAGCACTGCTCGGCACAATCGGCGGAGTAAGTGAATTCTATCAGACTCAAGGTCATGCCTTGGTGTGGGAAATGTTCTTGAGTTTGGCCAGTCTCTGTCAAGATTCACGCATTCTGTGACCGGGGATTCAGCCACTACCCGAGAGATCTGGGCAGTTGTGGAGGAATTAGGGTAGCAGCTTGAGGCTGTTGCGGCCTCGGCTCAGGCATCTTCACTGGTCAGGATCAGGTGCGAGGGGGAAGTGTGAAGACATGGGTAGGTTCTGATATTGGGCGAGGGTGAGAGGAAGCCGCATCTACTGACCAGGAAGGGTGAAGGTACCAAGACGGGGGCTGCCAAACCTCTGTTGCTGCGAGGTTGGGGACTAGTTAGGATGACTGCCACAGTTATGTGAGGACGAAGACCAACCTGCTGGCCCTATAATTATGTCTTAGCCTCGGCCTTGGGAAACATGGGAGGGTTTAGGGCTTAATTGGGTCTAGGGGCTAATCAAGGTTGATATTAGAGGTTACATTGGTAATGAGAGGGTGGAAAGAGTAGGGGGTTAAGGTTAGTCTAAGCCCCAACTTGTTGTGCTTAGTTGGTTATGCATTAGCTTAGGATGGATTGTGCTAGAAAACTCAAGGGTTTAAGTGTGAAGGGTGAACCCTAGGGAAGAAATCATAAGGTGGCATAAATACAAAGTGCAAAGTATTTTCTAAATACTGATCACCTTGTAACCTTTTCGAATAAAGAGTTGTGTGTTGGATTTCACATTATTGGAGTTTTGGAAGCTGAATCACTGGCCAAAGGGATTGGTGAGTACATGTGGGTCAGAAGCTCCCACCCGGACTACGATGCCTAAGGGTGGGGGTTTAGGGCTTACAACGGTGTATGGGAATGACGTATGTCTTCATAGGGGACGACGGGGAATGTGTCTGGTGGACGCCCAGTCATATGTGGCAGTCACATTTTTCTGTGAGTCATATTCTTTAGTGACATTTTGACGAGGGCCATTTTTTTCCCTTTTTTGGGCAACCCTTGAAAATGTAGGCTACCCTAGATGGGCCGCTTGTGTTTTTGCCCCATGACTCATTATCTAGTATTATGGTTTGGGGTATTTATTTAATAATGACAAATTTTGGTCAAAATTAAGTACTTTTTGTTCTACATTATGAACCGCAATGAAAATTGGGAATGGCCATGTTTATTTATTGAATAATCAATTGATTGATTTTTTAGGAAATATAGGGGGGAAATTGGGGAGGAAATTTTTAATTAATTATTGCCAAGAGACTAATTGAACATGTATATAATTGAACTTAAATATATGCCCACCTAAGTTTCATTTATACAATTCTCTTTCTCGGGCAGGGAATCAATCACCGTTAGAGTCGCAATGCTCTAAATCATCTACTGATGCATCGTCTGGTCCCTCTAGACATTCTAATGCTTTAGCAACCACTCCTGGCCCCACTTCCACTAAATCACCCAATATGAGTGTCTTCGGTAAGAGATCGTCATATAAGTCTGTCACTTGCAATCCGGGAAAATCTGAAGTCCTGCCCAATGCTATGCATTGTACTTCATCCGTTCTCTGCTATTTAGAGAATATACGAACACCTTTCAGTTCCTTGCGCAAAACAACTTTCTATCCACATTTGGCTACGTTGGGTGCAAAAAAAACTTGTTTGATGTGGAGAGGAAAGACAAATGATTGTGCAGAGTAAGGAATCAATCTGTCAAAGTTTACAATGATGAAACCATAGTCATCGCGCTTCATGGTGGCCCCATCTCCCTTCATGTTTGCAACCACCCAATCGCAATAGAGGACCACCACCTCAAAGTGTCCATAGTCTACAGATAGGAATTCCTCCACCCAGCCCACGTACTCCAACTCTGCTGCCTTAGGATTTGTGTCCTTCAGGCCCGAGCGACGTAGTTGTCGAAATGTTGCGGCTACTCCAGAGTCCATTGTTGTCAATTGCGCCTAAACGCTTCGGACACGAATGTGGTTTCCAAACGCATATATGGATCGATACGACTTTGCTTGATCTGATGGAGGTAACATCAAGGCCCTAACGTCTTCTTGTACCTCCTCGGTCCCTTCTTTTATGGCGCACGACACTACTTTTGGGAACCAAATGTGAAAATCCTCGTCGCGCAACTTCGCTGGGTACACTACCCGCGCCTTCTGTTTCTTGCGCTTGTACTCGTGACGCTCACATTCGCGCCGTAACATATCATCCTTGTGTTTTGTGGATGATAGACTAGTTATAGCCATGTACATGTTTGTACAAAAGTCAAGTTTCGGAGCAACTGCTTTTGTCGACTTCCCGAGCTAACGGCAAAATCTACATTGCCCATAGATTTTGGATATAGCTAGTCAGATCATTACCCGTGACTGGCTAAAATCACTAAGGGCAGTCATAATTGCATACAACCCTAGTCATAGGGTCACTACAACAAAACACATGTTTTATAACTATAATTTATGATTGCACTCAGTCATAAATCCCAAAATATATCAAAATCAGTGATGCAATTGTAATATCCTTATATATACTGAAATATAAACTCGGATACTCAAGTACATTGATGCAACAACATTATGTATGCATATGTATGCCTTACATAATTTGCGTGAGATGAACAACAAGTATGAACAAAAATCCAACAATTTTTTTAACGAAAAAGGGTGGAATAAAAAATGTGAAACGGATAGTAAACTGATAAACTTGATTACTAGGACCCTTCCAAGGGATGTATGTTGTCATAACTTAACTCTACATGTATAGTGATGACATATCCTATCAGGATAAGACATTGATCAAGACAAAATTAATCAACTCTCTCTCTCTCTTTCTAAGCCGTTTTTTTTTACAAAATGTTTTTTTACTGGTAAGGAAGATGGACAATTCCTCACGAAACCCTTATTATTGTAGCTAGGCAAATGTAATGAGGACCAAAAAATTTTAGGCTCCAAATTCTCATGGAGCATGCCAACCTTATTGAACTTAAATTACAAAGGAATTACTAGAAGAAATGGATGTTCAAAGGTTAGAAGAGAAGGATTTTGAAAATGTAGAAAAGAGGGTTCTTTGTGGAGAAAGAAATTATGAGATTGTAGGGTCTTCTAAAAAGAGAGCAGTTCCTAAGCAAAAAACTACTCCAAAAAAAATGCAACAAAGGTGGTGGTGAAACTTGAAAGAGAAGAAGATGAAGCAAATCGTATGTAGGAGGATTCGGAGGTGTTTTAGCTCATTGCACTTAAGGGGGAGATAGAGCCCAAATTTCAAAGCAATGACAAAAAAAAAGATAAAATTTGTCAACCCCAACTATGAATTCAAAAGAAAATCAGACTAAGGATTGGGCCCAATTGAGGGTGAAAAGGGCCTTTCATTTTCACCGCGCGTGTGTGTCCATGTGTGTCCAGACCCTAGGCCCCTCTTTCCCCTCATTGGGGTTGCAAATCTTTGGTTCACATCTCTTTTCCTTCTATACCAACTCATTTTTCATGATTTTGTTTAGTTTTTCTGTATTATTCTTTAGATTGTAGGAATTAGCACATGGATGAAAGTTCATGCTAAGATGGTTATGATGTTACCATAATTCAACCAAATGATTGTGGCATGTTGTAGAAAATTCAAGACCATCTTTGATATATACAAAGAAAACCAAAAGGCCGATGGTATTTATGGGAATAATCAACAAGAAAGCAAATTTTATGATACTCTGAACAAATAGTATTACCAAGCCAGACAAGTCACGAAGTATGTCTTGGCTACAACCACAAATAACATCCCTAAATGTGGAGAGTGCACTGACATCAACAACCATGTCAACACCAATGTCAAAAGCTAAGCGAAATTTTCGTGATAAAACCATTGATATCTTTGAAAAAATGACAAAAATTAACACATGCTTAATGAAAAAAATTTAAAGAACAAATCAATTGCTTAAAAGAATAGATTATCATTTTGATCATTTGATCAATAAGTTCTAGAGTTCTATATATTACTCTTCATTTGATCTATATTCATCATCATGTCACATTACAAACTAAAAACTTAAATTTCTTTTCAAATGATTTTTGTAAAAACTTTATATTTGAACTAAGATTGAAGAAGCCAACATATTATTTATTTTATCTTGTTTCTTTATATACACAATTATTCTCAACCTCTATTTTTTGTATTCTATAAATGTTGTTTTTTTGACTTGTGTATTTACCTTTTATAACTCTCTAAATTTTCCTCAAAGATAATTCTAGAGCGTGAAACATATTTACTTGTTGCAAATTTTTTAACGACATATTAATTTTTGTTTGCAATTATTTATCAACTTCTTTAGTCTAGTTTATAGAAATTTTATCATTATTTAAAATTTATAGATTGTAGAGATATAAATGTGTAGTATTAATGTCAAATATATTCTGAAATGACATACCAATATTGTTAATAATATATGCTGCCTTTCTTTCAGAATCCCAAATGTTATTTTTATAATTATACAAATGCTTGATTACATAAAATTCTAATGAATTTTTTTAAGGCAAACATTTTTTTCACTCTTGAATGATGAGTAAAACCAATGTATCATATAATATGCAACACCATAAATGAATTTATAAAATAAAAATATACATTTCATGGTCTTCTTCCCAATTTCAGATTCATGAAATGTTCAATCATAAAATTGTTTAGCCCATCTAAAATCATAGTATCCAAATTTGTAATTTATATTTACAATTTCTTGTACTATATATGAACAATATTTATTTTGGAAATAATATGCTACAGGGTCATGAAATGATTTTAGAGTAGGGATGTGGTTACCGTTTATTATTCTTAGAATAAGTAAAATGCCATAAAATGCTTCAAATTCTTTTGTCATATGTTTCATCTTAACAATATTTGGTTTTTTCAAAAACCAATGATTTCAAATGAATTCTAATAGCTTTGTAATATTCTACCATAATAATTAAAGTTGTATTCAATTCTATATTAAACAAATCACCAATTATTTATAAATAATTACTAGCTGCTAATAAAAAAATAATTATTCCAACTTTATGCTCAATACTAATATTTTTTAAATGTAAATATTTCTTCTTCAAAATAGAACCTAATAGAGTATATAAATATTAAAAATAGAAAATAACTATAATTTTAGGGAAATATGAGCGGATCGAAGATCTGAGATTCAAGCCAGCAACCATGATGAAGAACTTCAAGCCAAAACCTCGAAGAAGATCCAAAGGGATTAGTAAGGCCATATTCAAGTACGGGGCCAAACAATTGGTGAAAGCAGAACAAGAACGAAATACGGTTAAAAACGAAAGGGTAGACGTTGTAATAAGATGGGGATTAAATTTGGCAGCAACTCATATTTTTGGCACAGTCAAACATTGGCCGACCACCTCAATGCAAGACATTCATGCAAATGAACCCCGAGAGGTGGAACGACCTGTAATTGGGCTGAGGGCGGAAGATAAGACCGTCATAAACCGAAGATTTATCGGTTCCGTACACAAGTTTCATCGTTGGTTGTACGAAGGAGGGCAAGTAAGGCGGATATAAAAGCGACGAGGCCAAACTCTATAAATTCGCTCGATTGAGCATCACGGGAGAGGTAATCCGGGCCAACCAAGTCGTCTTGTTCCCGCGGGCTGAAAAATACCTAAATAAACTATGTCAGAGCAATGTGGAACGTAAAACTCCGTTCCGGATTGAAGTCGAAGGCGAAAATAGGAAGGACCCCGTAATTAAGCGGACATGGCATATAATCCGAGAAGAAAACAGCAACCAAGGTCCGGACTACGACCAAATAACATATCATATTTTGAAACAATGCGACAAAATTTTGCTAACGAAATGGTTAATAAATACATTTTGAGTCCAAACCAAGGTGGGCGTGATATATCATGCACACAAGCTATTATTTGTGTCCTACATCCTTAAATCGGGGACCTCGAACACGCGGGCCCCGAACCTAAGACTGATAACATTTTTACCAGTCTTCTTTAAAATCTTAAACAAATATATCATTTTTGTGGCATATAAAATGATGAGGCAAATGGTGAGAGGGGTATATTTGCACAGACCCTTCACTTTTCAGATGGGATAAATCTAAGTATAGTATGATGCCGCAACGCGAACCTGAAGCTAACGGCAATGCTGAACGACAACCGACACAAACGAAATAAATTTTTTTTCTTATTTATGGACTTTAAGGGGGCATTTACGTTCCTGCTTTAGAATCTTATAATGAACACAATGGACATCTTTGCCGATATGTTGAATATTAAAAAGAAAGTGGAAGGAAATGACGAATGGAAATCATGTAAGGTTCATCGTGAACAATGAAACATCGAACCTAATTACCATTATGAGGGAAGTCGCACAAGCTTTTACAATTAGTCTCCTTATATTCGCAGTTGTAAAAGAAATGGTTGTAAAAATGATAACGCACAAATGTAAAGGATACGGGATAGCTCAAATTAAAATTAAGGGTATAAAGTATATGGACGACGAAGTCCATATAGCCAATACCAAAAAATATATACGAAAGATGGTAGAAATCCAAAGCGAATTCACGGACTTGGTTGGAATGAAATTCGGGATTCACAAATACGCGTATTAGAGACGTGATTTTGTGAGGGGATGAAGAGAGGAGGTTATCCTCGAAAATTGTATCTTGTACAGGGAAGCAGCCCTACAATTCAAACGGATCGGAGGCGTTCAAATACCTAGGAGATTAGGTCCCGTATCCGCAAAAACTAAAAAAAACCGACATTGCCTCGTGGGCCGAATGACGAAAAGAAGGAGGCACACAAAAGCAAAAGGGCTCTCGCCAAATATTAGGCGAGGGTGGCAAAACTAGATACTCCGCGGATCCAGAAACTACACTATACGGGAAAACTAAACTTCTTGTCGCAAGCAGCGTGACCACTTATGGAAATATTATGCTTGATGAACCCCTTACCTAACTACATCATGGACGAACTAACTAATATTTAATATATAGCGATGTGGAATATACTGGGATGACCTGCAATATGAGGAGATAAAAAGAAGTTCGAAATGGGTACGGACTATCTCGGACTAAGGTTACCCAATTTCAGGATAATATAAGACTTAATCTTAGTAAACATGGCTTACGCCTTCATTCACAAATTATATTAGCACGTAAAGATGTTGTTTAAATACATGGCATGTAAAGCGAGAATATCAACCATTATACCGCGGGTTCCGCGGGGCAAAATCTTTATGGATTGGGACGTAATGTACAAGAACCCGATAAGATGTGTTAATACGCAAGCAAAGGGTCTTGTGTACTGGGAGCCCACGCAGATGAATCCAAAAACGAGAAGAAATATCGGGACAATGAACAAAATAAATGGATGCACTTATATTGCATTTCATTATAACGCCTGTCAAACGATCGGAATTAGGATAACGACGGAAGGCCTCTTTAAGGTTGATACTCAAAATGAAAACCTCGAAGGATGCAAAAAAACAAACTTGAACAACGGAGTGGGCCCACATGCATATGCAATATTGGACAAAAAAAAAACTTGAACTCAAAGAATATATAAAAGAGGCAGTGCAATATCGCGACGAATTGGAGCTAGTCAAAAAGATCGCCTCAAAGCAGTTTGCACATAAATGAGTCCAAGCGCTTGGAAGCCGCAAATGAATCCAGACATCCTGCCTCAGTATGCCGGAATATAAAACGATGGTTGCCGCCCACATTTAACGTATTGCCGTTGAAATTGGTGATGAGGCACGTGGAATCAGTGAGGAAAAATATATTGCGACAACTGCCGCAAACGAAAACATGAAACAATTAAACATTTGTTTTGTAATTGTATGTATTCATTGTATGAAGCGATAAGGACAAAACTACACGATAAAATTGTTAGCAAACTTTAATGATGGGTGAAGTTGCGGGCGGACAAGGGAAAATTGGGCAAGCTAAATAGCTTCCAGATATGGATGGCTGATAATATGTGGGGCATACCGAGCGACAACGCCTTAATATTCCTAAACGTATTAGAGGATACCTGGATAACGCACCGAAAATCGGACTGGATATTTTGGTATCAACCAGCAGCGCGGCGCGGGGATGACGGTGAGTTAATTCGGCAAAACAATCAAATTGAAATATGAGAGGTCTCAGTGGTAATGGACAATGTGATCGCGAATGCGAGAATATAGAAGGCCGATATGTATAACGAACTGGTGGACATGTTATGCCGAAAGTTTTTGTAGAACAATGTTAGGTTCTATGCAATGATGATGGGGTGTTGGGAATGATTTCAGCATTGATAAGACAAATTTTGCACAAGATCCAGCCTAAGGTGCAAACGTCCTGGGTGACCCACCATATCATCTAAGCCATTGGAAATCATAACCACAAGTTATAAATAATAATGACCAGTTACACAACCAAAGACAAAACCACCCAGACAAATTTATGGGAATGTGGACCTTGAAATGTAAATGGCTAAGATGGATTTACTTCAAGTATGGCGAAAATTTGGAGCAGCGAAAAAAATGGAAACTGAAGCCGCACGAACCGACAACAGAAAGGTCGATACTACCGAACCAGACGAAAATAGATAGATTTTATTATATGATACTTAGTAATGTGGCAAAATAGGCAAGAAATGTCCCGCCAAAAATCCAAATATTTTAGAAAATAAAAATAGTAGTAAAATACATGTTAAATAGCTTAGTATAACATTTATGGTAAGAGTTCGGGTGGTTAGGAGAAAAGGTCAGGTCCATCCAACCAACCACCCATATAACTAGGTCTACAATGGTGAACGTTCTCAAACCCGCCTTTGTGTCTGGACCAAATTTGTAAGACTTGTACTGGACAGGGATTGCCGATCCATCTCGGCGGAGGTGAGGACTATCATAAACCAATGGTGGTGAACTACATGTCGAGTGAATAAATTAAAATAATAATAAAAAACCCGAATTTTTTGCCTCCAGAAACAAGCGATTTCTGAAATCTAGTAAAAATATGACACTAGAATTAACTTTAAAGAAGGTATCCTAAAGAGGCCTCGACAACCGCCAAAGAGGACCCGAGAGACAAGGACCCCCCCCCCCCCCCGCACACACTCAGGGCAAAGGTGTAGTTTCAAGATTGAAACCGACAAAATTGACTAAGTAAGATACCCACCCTTAACATGATCAACCCCGGACCCCGACAATGTTCACCCACCAATAGGAAACATGAGTTGGGTTTAGACCGGTTCATCCTCATCTGCTTTCAAAAATCACCATTTGAAAATAATCCTACAAGCTTGTGTTCCAAAAAACCTACATGTCCTTGCAATTGTCAACATTTCCTTTGATAATTCACCCTCTGTCTTTTGCAATAAAAATTGTCATCGTTATCATTTCAACATTTTGTTAAAAAATTGCAAGAACGACCCGACTAGGATGTGGACAATGAAAACAACTTGTGGGAATGCACATCTAAGTATGAGCATCACAACCAATTGCATGAATGGTCAATTGGACTCCGAAATGCATAGCTCACAAAAACCAACACCCAAAGAAGGTGAAAACACATGAATTTGTGTTGCCGAAATCCTTGTAGAACAATTGTCAATGCCTTTGTTTTCGGTGATTTGGGTTTAGAGTTCTGTTGGCCTCTCAATTTCATGCACACCTGAATGGCAATTGAAGAGACTGTTACAAGCCTTCGACAAATACGGGACGCATGACTCTCCCCTGGGTTTTACAAGCACAATTAAGGGCGGCTTTATATTAGGGACCATTTGGCGGCCGGGCCATTTGGAGTAGAGGCCACTTGGACTTGAAGTGGCCCTTACTTTACTCTAACTTTAGCTCTACTTTACAAAGTGGCCCGTTGAGTGGCCCTTGCAATATAGAGTCCATAGGACCACTTGTAGGGTCCAAATTGGAAATTCCGCTTTAAAGTGGGCCTTCCAAATGGCCCTAGGGACTTTATATTGTAAGGCCCAATCCATGGCCCACTTTGTCTTAAATGAATTATGCCCTTTCTTGAACTAAAGTCATAAAGTCATAAAGTCATAAATGACTATATGAAGGAAGTTGGGTGAAGTGGCCCGTAGATGCGAAGTGGGTCTCCATAAACCCTCGACCCATTTATTTGCCGGCGGGCCACTTTTTTCCCTCCAAAACGCCGCCATGTCACCCGCCACGCAAGCTTTAGGAGAAGTGGGCCGACTCTCAATATAAAGCCCTCGGGGCCATGTTAGGGGCCATTTGGGCAATCTAAGCACTCTCATTGGTTGATGCCTAGGGTTTGGAAACGGCCCCTAGAAATGGCCCCTAATATAAAGCGGCCCTAAGAAGGTTGCTTTGACAAGCCCAAAGGTTGGGACCCTCCCCTTAGATTTAGCAACAGAGTGAAGAAGGTTCTTAACAAAAGGCGTTAAGACTAGCCCGGGTATTAGGCCCCATGTTGTCATCCTTGCCAAACCTAGTGATGGAGCCTAAGGGGCGGTTTACACTATGGACCATGAAGTCGTCCCACGTAAGAGGCCTATTTTGCGTGGGACGACTTCATGGGACGACTTCCATGGTCCAAGTTACTAAAATATTAGTTTTCATGGTTTGTGGGCCTTCACTAGGTGTAAACCGAATGTGGACCATGAAGAATGACCATGCACCAAAAAGTGGAGTCATTAACTAAGTTGGAAAAATAATCATCAAAAAAATCCAAAAACATCATTAAAACGGCATTTTTCTGACATGGGCCCTTGCTATTTTTCCTAGACCACCTCTTTTGCTTGTCCCAACGGAAAACCCGTTGGACCATGGCAGTGGATAGAGTAGGCTTAAAAAAACAAATTTGTGGACCTCAACCTCCGTGGTCACTCTGCCATTTTTTCCTTGGTGTAAACCCAAGTCGTCCCGGGACGACTTCAACGTCCAATCACATCGCTTAGACAGCCGTGGGACGACTTCATGGTCCATAGTGTAAACTGCCCCTAATACCCTACCACCGGATATAATGCTGGGTTTTAGCTTTAAGACCCAGTCTTAGCTAAAGTCAAGTGGGGAGGGGGCATCAGTTGGGTATAAATTCATAAGGCTAGATTAGTGCATTAGGAGCACTGGGAACCACCATTGAGAACATGGGAACTAGCTCCTTCTGAAACCCTAGGTCTGGACTTGGCCGTGGGGTTTTTGTTAAACCCATTGGCGGAGAGTTGGAGACGACGATAGGGAGTTGAAAATTTCGCAGGATTTGTAAGTAGACTGCGAAGGCGGAGAGATGGCCTCTGCAGCACGAGTGGCTATGGCGGGCGATAATCGGCATGAACGAGCTCTACAACTGGTCGCCAATTTTTGCTCTAGATCGTCGAAAATAGGTTTGAAAACAGGGGGTGGAGGTGGATTAGGGTCTGAGTGCAGGGCGTATGCGGAAGCGGCAGGCGCCACTGCTCTCTTGGGAAGCACGGCGGAGGTGCAGGCGGAGGTGGCACATTGGGTAGGAGTGGCCGATGAACTTTGCACTGAGAGTCGCGATGTAGATATTAGATTGCAGGTGTTGAATGTGCATCTGGAGACACGCTCTGTGTTTGCAGGTAAAGGGCTGGAGATTACGGTAGCGGATCTATCAATTTTCGCTGCTGTCCACGGTTTTGTGACGGAGCCGATGTACCCGCAGCTTGAGAAGGTGCCTCATCTGTTGAGGTGGATTGATTACATTCAGTGTCAAGATGAAGCTGCACAGGTGTACCCTCACATTCCTGTGAACAACAAGGCCAAGTTCAATCCCCCAAAGCCAGCTGTGCAAGCTCCCAAGACAACGACTGTGCTGCCGCCATCGATCGACAGATCTTCTGCGACGTCTAAGCCATCCAAGGAATCATCGTCTGCTAGTGCAATCAAACCAGAAAAATCATCGACTGTTGAGGTCACAGTGACGAAGAAAGTTGAGGTCACAGTGACGACTGAGACTCCAGAGGTCCTTCCCAAAGACAAGAAGGCACCCGAAGTCCAGGAGACCAAACCGAAGGAGAAAAAAGAGAAGAAAGAGAAGGCACCAGCAGTGAAGAAGGAGAGTGACACGAGCTTTAGCGTGCTAGACATCAGGGTAGGAGTCATCAAGAAGGTATGGAAGCATCCCGGAGCTGATGCGTTGTATGTGGAAGAGATTGACATCGGTGAACCTAACCCTAGGCAAATCGTCAGTGGCCTAGCGAAGTTTTTAAGTGAAGAGCAAATGATGAACCGGAAGGTTATCGTGCTAGCGAATGTAAAGGCCAGTAAAGTTCGTGACGTGTTGTCTGCCGGCTTAGTCCTCTGTGCATCCAATAGTGATCATACACAATGTGAGCCGGTCGTTCCTCCGTCGGACGCCAAAATTGGGGAGAAGGTGACGGTGGAAGGCTGCGACGGTGCACCAGAGGAGACTCTAAACCCCAAGAAGAAACAATTTGAGAAAATTCAACCTGATTTGGCAACTGATGCGAGTGGGATCGCGTGCTATCAAGGGTTGCCCTTCTTGCTGTCAGGGAAACCTTGCACTTCTAGCATAGTTAATGCCATAGTTAAGTGAATAGAGTAACCCTAATGTTTTGGCATCATAAGTGTACATTGACAAATGATCCTATCTCTCCAAGCTCTGTATATCTTCCCCTTCCTCTCTTCTCACATCTTGCCTTCTTCTTGGAGGCGTACTGGGGATTTGAAGGGAAATGTCGTGGAGTGTTTTCGAGCATGTCAATGACAGGATTGGCTTCCATTGAGGAGATGGATATGTTGACACGGCAATTATGTTATTCTTCCTGACGTGTCTACTATATGAATTGTGCTTACATTCTCAAGAAGATAGAAATCTGTCCCATCCAGACTCTTTCTCTTTTTGAACATGGGTGGTGCTAACTTTTACCAGAGTAGATTCTAAATTGTAAATTTTTAAAAGAATTAATTGTCAACTTGATATGGCAAGAAATGCAAGTGGGATCGTATGTTATCAACGGTTGCCTTCTTTCTGTCAAGGGAACCTTGCATTTCTAGCATAGTTAATCCCATAGTTAAGTGATTATAGTAACCTATTGTTTTGGCATCATGATTGTACATTGACAAATGATTTCATCTCTACAAGCTCTGTGTCCGTTCTCCTTCCTCCTTTCTCACATCTTGGCCTTCTTCTCCTTGGAGGCATTCTGGGGTTTTGGAGGGTCATTCATAGAGTCTTGTCGAGCACGATAGTGACAGGATTGGCTTCCACTGAGGATGGATATGTTGACACAGCATAGGTTATGGTGAGATGGGTATGTTATTCCTCCCTGAATTGAGATCTACTAAGTTATCTGATTTGTGCTCAAGTCACTCAAACGAGATAGAACTTTTTCCCATTCTGGTTTACTCTCTTATTTTACATGGATGTTGCCAACTTTGGCCAGTCTCTATGGACAAGGTCGGTCTGAGGTAAGTTTCTAATGTTTGCATTCTAATGTTTCTCCAAGATTTCCATTGTAGATTTTTGAAGATCTTATCTTTTTGACATATCTCTCGCAACTAGTAGGTGAAATTAGCGCACCCAAAACAAAACTCGATGGTGGGCCTGCCGGTAAGTGGATTAGCCGATAAGATAGAGCTCTGCTTGATCAAGTTCAGATTCAGAGCTTAGCATAGATTGAGAAGTAAGAAATGACAATCGTTTGTGCTGAAGAGCAGAGCCTTATAGACACATAAAAGTGCATAACGATGACAATATCTGCAACCCTAACTCGGAGCAGGCATCTACTTAAATGCGATGTATCTCAACTTTCTACGTGGATATTGAGGCATGTGGGTCATATTTGGTCACTATTCTTAAACAAACATGTACATTTCAGTGGTATTTTGTGAGGCTTGTACTCGAGGAACCAGGATGGGTACCAAAAAGACATGTGTTGTGATGAGATTGGACTATGTGCTCAAAATTTGATAACCATTTTAGGTCCAATAGTGAACCTAATTGGGAGGGTCTATGTGACCACTCATAAAGAAAGAGAATCTTTGCTTTGACCTCTTGTAACATTTGCATCTAAACTTTGATTTGGAAATTTAAAATGACAATCTTTGTGATTCACAATTGCTAATGCACAATTTCTATCTGATGGTCAATATTGTTTGTGGAGTTGGAAGTGCCCACATTAGAATCATTACCTTTTACTTCTTTGCCTTCACTCCGAGTTGTTCCATTGAACTGTAATTAACAACACACAATGATCATAAGAGAGAGAGAAGAAACGTTGACCATGTGATCAGCGTGATTGGAATGCCCGTTTGACCCACCCTTGGCAATGATCATAACTATCCAAGCAACCATCCACTTCCAAGGCTGATGCACATGGGGTGCCAAGTCCAAACTCCCACTCTTGTCAACCAGTCTCATCCATGGCAATAGTCATCACAAGTTGTTGACAAGAGAAGGTAGGGTTTTAACTCTTAAACCATCCATGACAAACTTTGTGCTTTAATTTATAAGAAGTGTCATCCGAAAAGTGACCATACTAACATGAAATACCATATGACACTAATATCATATCTAGTGGAGGCCCAACTCTCAACATGAGTCTCAAGCTTCACCTCCAAAAAGTGTTGCCATGTAGGTATCCATGTCATACTTGGGAGTTAGGACTTGGGACTCTATGTGAAGTGATAAGTCCCAACTTCCATGTCTCAACAATTGAGATTGAGCGGATTGACCTCAAGTGAATTGGAACTTGAGACCCCATGTGAACCAACCTTGAGACATTACAACTAACTTATGGGTGTTGTTGTGGTTCTTGGTTCATCCCTTTTTATGCTTTGAAAGGAAGTGTTCATGTAGAGTTTGAGTGAGTCCTAACAAAAATAAGAGTGTCATGTGGCCAAAAAAAGAATTACAAGTTGAAGCATGAAGGTTTTTTTATTCCTAGTACCTACTACCAAAATGTTAGACATATATTAGGTAATTCACATATGAATTGCAACCACGGAGGGTGACAATGACAAAGGTAGGCGTGCCTAAAAGTAACACCAACCTTAAAGCAACAACTGTATTTCATCTCTAAAGTGTCAACAAGTGAGTGCAATGATGTCTTAAGTAAGCCAGTGATAAAAACCTCTAATCATGTGTGTCATAAAGTACAAAATAGTACCACTTCGGCCGATCATAATGGCTATTCTAGGATCTACCCTCTTGAAGTGTTTTACAAGAGATGACCAATATCCTTGTTCAATGAAAAACTCCAATGCATTATAAAGTTGATTTTGTGATGGTTTTCACCTACCTGTCTATATATTAGAAGACCCCCTCGTGTGATGCTAGAAAAACCCAATGATGCAACCCATTTTGATAAGAGACCACAAAAGAAATTTATTTTAAAATAAATAATTTTTGAAGAGCATGTTTCTAACCCATAAACAAAAGATGATGTTTCTATTGAAATTTTTGAGCATGGACATTTTAAGGTTGAAACTTTCACTAAGACCGATGAAGTCCACCCCTATTCGTTCAAGCCAATGTTCTTTGTCATGATAACACAATGTCACTTGTCGACTCTCAACCCTGATCTTTAAATGTTTCAGTGCATTGATGTTAGTATTTATACAGTACCTACTTATGGAATGAGGGAGGGTTTTAAGTGAACTAGGACATGCATCAATAAGTGAGACTTGTTTGGAATTGATGTAGAAGGTATTTAGGCCTTATGTTGTCACTCTTCTTTGATAAAGCACCTACAATTGAGTGGCCTATGGCAAGGCTTGCACCAATTTAAGAAAAAACACCAAAAACACACAGATGTTATAATGATTTTGGAATACATATCAATACAATTCAATCATTTAAGACTCAATTTTAGCTAAATACATGTGATTGATAGGGAGAAATTTATTTCAAAACTTAAAATGATAACCTTTGCAGTTCAAAATTGTTAATTAGACAAGACAATTTCTAAACATATTCAAAGGTTGAAACAATGTGTGGAATTAGAAGTAATGCATGCAAGAAGGTCACAAACCTCAGTGGCCTAATTGTCCCAAAATGGTGAGTTTATTTTTTGTAACCATAATATTATTAAGCATCAAGCCTCCTATTCACTACAACATAACACGTCTATTACAAATGGGTTTTTTTGACTTCTACAAGTGAGAAAATACGGACTTCACTGCCATTGAAAACGACCAGTCACTTTAGACAAGCAGTGAAGTATGGTCGTAGTCATGTCGGACAAGATGTTCCCAATGGACACATTCCCAATGACAATGAAGTTTATGGTGCTATGTGTACTTTACTTCATAAAGTCATATCCTACTTCACTACGTCTCTTCAATATAAGTAAGATAACACACACGTTCATATAACTAAGCCTAGTGATATCATGGCACTGACACCAATCATGTATGGTGTCTACTAACATTTGCACTTCACTACACAAAGTCATATCATGTGTAATGCATATACATACATTCAAAATTACTAGTCAACATTAACAATATGGTTGAGACAAAGATGTTTCAAGCTAACTAACAGTATTTGAATTAATTTCTCCACATTACTACCTCTAGTAAACTCAGACAACGATGAAGGAGGTCAATAACTCTATGCAGTAAGCGTGTGTGACTGGATATAGTAAACAAATACGACAATGGCATATATTTCTCACTTTACGATGTGATGTATACTTTACTATGTGCAGTAAAGTTTATATAAACCATTAGTATTTGGCCTACTTTGTGAAGTCATGTGGTTGTCATATGTCTCTATTATGTATTACTAGTATTGAAGTTTATATGACTTTGTTAAGTGTCATTTTTTGGATGTAAATGATTTGATTTACTACAACAAGTAACATGAGGTTGATTCAACATAGTCATATGTTAATGGCTTGCACAATATATTCTCATTGGTCATACTAGCATTTCTATGTAAAGTCATTTAGTTTCTTTTCACTTCACTTTCAAAAGTAGGGTGATTCTATAAATTTCCGAGATATAGTGAATTTTATAATACAATCATCTATCAAGTGCAATCACATAAACATTGTTGCAAGGTTCAAAAACCAAGTCATGTTTATACAATAGTATGTCATTCATGTTTCAAAATTCACTACTACCAATGATAATCACAAAACTCCATAGAGGTATATGTCTCAAAATTAATATTGGTCTATAAGTCCACTCCACACTCATGCCACCTCATACAACCTTAGACAATTAGTTGGCCAAATAATAAAATGGCCTTTTGCGTTGCCAATTGTAGTGATTGGAGGGTCGTCTTCATTAAAGGGATCAAGTAGGGGATAATTGTATTTATACGACTCCATGATTGTAGGAGAAACTTAACCCTTATTTATCACCCTTGAAGTGCAACATCTCACATGCTACATTCTTAATAACACCCTTTTCAATAGATATCGTCTTGGAATTTTCCTCCTCATAACCACACATTTGTACCACATCCCCCACATTTCGTAAATTGTAACACCCATATGTTAGTCACAAGAATTTTTTTTAGGGTTGGGTGTTCTGCAATTATATCATACTCCATGCTCCATGTTATATAAAAAACCTCATCAAATGTTGAAGGGGTTGAATTTTCTTTGAAGCCTTAGTAGCAAGGGGAGGTTTATTAATCCGACGTTTATCCACCATCTGTTTGTCTCTTTCTTTCTCCAATTTTTTTTCGCCATTTTTTTATGGGCTACATCTCAATTTCTCTACAGTGTATTTTTTTCTTTTATTTGTTTACCTTTATTACATCAAATGTGAACATTTGTTAGTAGGCTCTCGATAATACAACAACTGCCACCAATGATGGGTATTTACCATGTCTACTCAACCATTTTAGCATGAGATAAATTAATCCATTGTCCACAATCCTAGTATATTAGATAGACTAGCCTTGGTCAACTTCCATCAATGTAAGTCCACAATAATTTGACCTCAAAACATAGGCAATATAACTTAGCATATATATTACTCATAGTGCAAATCCCTTTGTCTAGACATCATTTTTTTGTAATATTGGCAACACCTCTAAAGTCAAATTCTCGCCTTCATTCAATCGTATACGCTTAGGTTTAGGTCCCTTCTTTATTTTTGCATCCCCATCATATTTTTTGATATTTTGGTTTGACGATGGCCTTCTAAATGTGCAAATAGCACCGTTGGAAATCTTCTGTACCTATTCATAATAACTTCCACTGAGCGCATTAAATACCATCACATATGTTAACAAATATTTAAATACATACATTAACTTTGATAGATCAAGCTCCAAAAGATCATGCTCTTAAAATACAAACAAAATAAATACATTAATGAAGAAATAAACCATAAAATTTCATACTTTCACATAAATTATACATGTTCTCTTCATTCCTTGACGAGGCTTTTTGGGACTCGGAAATGTTTTGTACACCCACCACAATTGGTTTTTCAACTACACCTCCAAACTCCAAAATTTTGTTTATAGGCTCTTTTGACCTTGAGCGTGCAATGGGAGACACATTTCTACGAGAGTTTAATTTTTATTTCTCAACATTAGAAGGGTGTTCACCACGTGAGGGTGTGGTAGCCACTCTTTCACTGGGATACCAAACTTAGCCATCACCGCATCTAACGAGCTTTAAACTGTGTTGAGTTTTTCATCTAATTGTCTTGTAACTTAACCCTAAAACCCTAACCCGTAACCACATTGAGCATCACTTAATCCCCTTTAATACAGTGGAAGATGTTGGACAACCATCTTTTGACCGTGTTGTGTCTTTATCCCTAATAAGCTCCATCTCTATCTTATCTTCGCAGGGGTCTCTATTCAATAGTGACGCTTGCACCAATATATATCGTGAGAAAAAATTTCCAGCAAATGGTCATCATTGTGTATTACACCGATATATTATAGAATTCTTGCTCGATCTACTTAGAATCGTGAGTGTGCTCCACCATATTCAACCAGTAATTCATACAGATAGGCTATGGTTTTCCTAGTTCTTTCAATATACGCATCTTCATTTAACATACTTTCCTCTTCAACTGTTGGCCTAGGTTACTTTTAAAGACATCATATCTTAACACTTTAGGGTCCCCTTTGAATTCACGATATTCCCAATTCTCCTTTATACGCGTATAGATGTTGTCAAATGTCATCTCATCATCGTCATTAATGTTGTCCACACTCCAATCCAAATTGTTGGAGTAGTCACGCAAAGTATTGAGCCATTGCGGCCTATACACCCCACTAGGAAAACCTGGAAAATAATCCACATCAACTACAACATATGTTAGATGACAACCACATTAGCTTAAAACATCACAAATATTTCCATGTTACTCCATATTAACAGATGTTTAGCAAACGTTTAAGGCATATTACAAGTCCATCAATTGACTATTGTATACCATTATCATCAAGATCCACAACAAATTTTTATTTTTCCTCCCTTGGTCTCTCTTCAAATTGCTCCCGACATGCTTTGTTGACAGCCCTCCTTTTAGCCTTCATTCGCAAATTTTGTGTTGATTTCCTTCGTATTGCAACCCATTTTTCGCCAAACATATCTTCTTCTTCTTCATTATTATGTGACCTCACCGAGTGAAGGCGTGATATCAATGCCAATTCTCTTTTCATAATTTCCAACTTTTTCTTTTCAATTTCTAAAGTCAGCTTGGCTGCAACACCATCATTAGGAGCAACAACATCATCTCTTTGTAGTTATTTCCCCCATACTCGTGCATAATTTCTAAGCATGTCTTCTTCTTCATCACTATTATGTGACCTCATCGAGTGAAGGTGTGATGTCAATGCCAATTTCTTTTTCATAATTTCCAACGTTTTCTTTTCAATTTTCAAAATCAGTTTGGCTGCAACACCATCATTGGGAGCAACAACATCATCTCTTTGTAATTGTTTCCCCCGTACTCATACATAATCTCTCTCCTCTTCTATATGGATTGGTTTGCTCCAATCAAAAGTTTAACCTTCCTCTTCACCATCTTCTTCATTGTTACCATCTTTCTCCCAATCTTCAAGATCGTCAACGGGTAGTTTGCTCTTGTCTCTAAAGGCTGAAGCCATCTCTTTCTTCCTTTGTGACCAAATTCTTGGATTTTTGGGTGGATACAAAAAAATTGTTGAAATACTTTTAGTCATGTAAATTCATAACCTACTTTTTGTATAAAGAGTGATGTTCAATTGTACATAGAGTTGTTGAATTGTACACAATAGTTGTTTATAGAAAAGATTCTATGCCGGATATAGGATGCTTGTCTTTAGGCAATGTTGAAGAGCATTGTGGATTGGTACCAATATCATTAGACAATGATGCTACACCAACAAATCCAATATTAGATGAGGTTGTGGTTTTAAGCACTGATCAAGTGGTTGTAGCTTTGAACACAAATGATGATGAACTATCTTACAAAAATGAATATAAATTTGGAATTAAACAAGATGGAAATGCTCTGATAGGTTAAATTACAATATGGTGAGTGTGTAGAAATGCCATATTGTGTATAAATATGTACAATTCATTATGAATCCAAAAAGAAATGGGTCATTTTTTGTGAGTATTCAGTGCAAAACCCATAAACATGTGACATTTTGAATGACAAACCCAAACAAAATCTCAAGTGCATTCCCAAGTGATTTTTTGTCCCACTTCACTATCATGTCACCCCAAAGTTAAATCAAACATAAAATGAGTAAAGGTGGAATTCAACCATTTCACCAGTTCACTGTTAATAGTAGTAAAAAAAATAGTGAAGTGGGTGTTGGAATAAAATATGTGTTTTGTTGTAGTGATTGTATTTGAACATTTTAGACAATATTTCGTTTGTACATAGTAAGGGGGGGGGGGGGCTTCTAATACCCTAACAATATAAGACCGTGAGGATTTGCGCTTCTCAAGTGTGGGCAAGGCATGTCGGGCTCACAAATAGAAGCAAGAGAGAATCCTCACATATGAGAATACCTCTCATCCATCCAACATAAAAACTTGACCCCCCTATAGGTTTATTGCTAATTCATATCAAATTACTTGGTCTAGATTAATTACGGGTCCTTGAAATGAATTTTGATATCAAATCAATCATGTATCATTTACTTATTCATTTTAATAATATTAATTGTTGTATGAAGGAGAAGTAAGCTTGTACGTGAGAAATCTTCATTTGCCTTTGCTTGACATGCCTTGTCCATGCATTGGGAAGCACGATAGCATTTACATCCTTAGGGCTTATGATGTGAGGGCTTCTAAGATAGACAACCCTTATTCGATTACTTTCTTATTATTGCACCTATATTTGAGTGGTATGTGGTTTGGGGTGGCTCCATAATCGGATACCAAAAACACACATGTCTGAAAGGGATTGGACCATGTGCTCAAAATTTGAACACCATTCTAGGCTCAATGTTCAACATAATTTGGGGGGGGGGGGGCTATTTGACCATTTGATGAGCACGAAAAGATTCACTTTGAGAATGAATAAGATATTCATATTAGCTCCAAGAAGTTATGAGGGAAGTGGCTATGGCCTTGGATTTGAATATGCTAACTAGCTTATACTAAGGTAAGAAAACAAAAAAACGATGATAATAAGTTGATTCGGGTAGCCAAAGTGGCTTGAAATTATGCAATATTTTTAGAGATGGAGTAGAGGAAATGATGAGGAATGCAAGTTGTTTCGTAATTGTCTTCTATGTAAATAATTAGTTACATTTTCCCAAAAAGGCAAGTAAGTCAAACCCCCTACTTGTATAATAGAGTCTCCCTAATTTGAACATCAATGTATCCCACTTTGTAAAGAATGCACATGAAATGCTAGTAGTCAATGGCACCCAAAAGTGATCTCAAGTGGCTTGACACAAGACCTATGCAACTAATCACTGCATCCTTTCGGGCCACCACTTGTACAATTAGCCATTTTGGGTCCACACAATAATCATTCTACTCTATAAAACTCCGTATTATCACACCTGTGGCAACCAAAGTACACGTGATATTACATAGTTTTGTAGTGTTAACATGGATGCGTGATACTATAGAATTAGTGTAGCATGTGATGTTATGGAATAACACAAAGGAGATGTGAGGACAATTTGAATTCATTCTCCCATCACCTATGCTAGTGTGGTCTACTCCACTTGGCCTTCCCGGGCGATGTGACGGACGCATGCATCAACATTCAAAGTGACATAAGACGAAGAAGAAGAAGAAGAAGAAGACGAAGAAGACACTCCACATGTTGACACATGGCGCAATGTGAGAGTGTGGGTTGACTTCTTTGGTGGTTTGCATTAATGACAAATTTCATGATATAAAGGAGAGAAATGTGACAACAAGGAGTGATATTTGAACTACAAACATCTGAACCCTAGGGTTTCGGTATATTAGAGAGTGTGTGACATTATGGGGGTTGGTATTATGGAGTTTAGGGTGTAGTCCTAGTCTAGTGCACCAAAAGTGGCCATTCACCGTTTTCCGTTTTTCTACTAAACTTGCATGTTTCATATCCTACGAGAAGTGGGCTAGCTGGCAAAAGTACTACAGTAGTCATTTAGGACCCATCTACCATTACTGCTTTGGGCCACTGACCTCCCTGCACACCCACCGACCTACCAGCTTCAAATTACTACCTACCAAGTTAAAATTCCTACCTCCCAACCACATGGCTCTTCTCCTCTGTGCGTCCTTCATCAGCTGTTGTTGAGGAAGGGAAGAGCCACCGTTGTTTGTTTTGCTTCACCTCCAGCTCCCACCATGGGCGCCGTCGTCCGCATCTACCTCGCTGTCTACAACTGGGTCTTGTTTGCCGGATGGTAAGCCCTGCATTGAGCTCGCGGTTTTCTTTGCTCAAAATCCCCCACCACAAGATGGTCGCGCTTACTTATATGTATATGAACAAGCTCAT